>OY293306.1:875056-5919056 GCA_958502075.1 Orchestes rusci
AAGTTGGGGTGCTACAAATTTTGTCAATGCAGACACATGATAGGTCCCTAACGGCACAGATGGATTATCTGGATTCACAACTTGAAATGAAGTGGGACTTATCATCTTGAAGATTCGGTAGGGTCCATCTCTTCGTGGGGCAAATTTGGAAGTAATACCTGCTTTCGCTTTACTCAAGACGTGAGTATTCACCAATACTAAGTCAGACACTTGAAAGGTTACGTCTTGGCGTTTACTGTCAGCATACTTTTTCCTGGTGTCCTGTGGCTTTTCATTATTCTCTCTAACTTGACTTAGAGTATCTGCAAGGGAACGTAGGTATGGAGTGATCTGAGGGACAAAGTTATCGCTCTCAATGATTGCTCGAAAATCACTACGAACATCATCTGGTGTACGTTGGAAGCTTTGTATCTTTGACACTCGATACATTTGACAACGTGGGCGGCAACATCTTTCCGCATACCGGTCCAATAATAACGAAGGTTGATCTTCTGAAGGGTGCGCTCTACACCATAGTGACCCGCATGTGGTGAGTCATGAGTTTCTTGAAGCACTGCCTCGATGGAACACTTTGGTACAACCTGTTGAGCTTCTTCTCCATCGCTTTCTGGAGAATAACGATACAAGATACCCTTCATCATGACATACCCTCTATCACTCCATCTTTGGATATCAACAGCATTCTTATCTGGAGCTTCAAAGCAATTGATTATACAGGCAACCTCAAGGTCAGATAGTTGGTCTTCACGCATCTTCTTCAGATCGTCCGTAGGTAACTTGGCTGTTACAAAACAAATCGCACAGGAGTGGGCATCATGGTCATCATGATGACAGTTGGGGCGCGACAAAGTGTCTGCTAAGGCATTTTGTTTTCCTAAAACATATTCAATTTTGAGATTATATTGTTGTTATGACAAGGCCCATCTAGCAAGTTGACCTGATGGAGATTTCAATGACATGAGCCATCGTAGGGGGGGGGGCAATCAAGGAACTCAAAAACCAAAAAACTAAAAAACCAAGGATTCCAAGAACCAAGAAATCTAGGAGCCTAAAGAAACCAAAAAACCAAGAAACTAAGGATCCAAAGAATCGCAAAACCAAATAATGATTATCGAAACGCAAAACACAAAGACCATTAGGCATGGACCCACATGGAAGAAAAACCAAGGAATAGGAGAGCCAACGGACCAAGAAGCTGAGGAGTCAAGGAACGACAGAACCAAGGAATCAAGGAACCAAAGGATCCAAATAACGAAGGAATCAAAAAACCAAAGAACTAGAAAAACCAGAAACTAGAGAATCAAAAAACAAGAAACAAAGGAACCAAAGAATGAAAAAATCAAGGCACTTCCACAGAAAATGTGAAACCAACTTCTGAAACAGTATAATTTCGAAGAAGATCACAGAATAAGCACCACATGAATGGTTCTAACGTACAAGTCCCATTAAGCAAATGACATGCTGCAGTCTGGGGCACACCGATGACGTGGTACTTCCCCCTGCCGTCTGGAGATCAATTTTGAGATTGATTGCCAATAGTTGATATCGATCGTATTGATTGTGCGATTTGGCCGTTGTGGAAATTAGAACGGTAACTATGAAGACGTGAATATATTGGAGTATTTTTTCAGTATCACCAGCTCTACCTATTTGGGTGTAAGCTGGCAACGTTCAGTACAAAACCACTTTGACATCTTTCATAATTGTCCCCAGTTAAGCTAAGTTTGAATAGTCTTAGAGCCGTCTATATTGTAATACAAGCCATGAAGTAATGACAAGTCATGACGTGCAACATCGCAATTTGGATCACCGTTGACGTTTAAACGGTGATCGAAATTTTGCATTGATTGAAGGTGCTGTCTTTAGGTGAGTTCGAGTCTCGCTCCGAGCGCGAAATTGTCCATTTAAGCGCGTACAATTTTTGGCGCTCCGAGTATTCATAGCGAATACTCGAACTCATCTTTTGAAAATTGAGGTATTTTACGATTACGAGTTACGGAAAATGTTTAATAAAACAGTAACTTGAAACAATAACTTATATATTATCGCAACAGGTATGATGTTTATCAAATTATAACATAAGATTTAACATAAAACATATCCTAACCTAGCAACAGTTTTATGATTTTTTGGAAAAATATTGATTCTAAACAATAAAACATCAAAACCGCCAGATAGGTAGATGGTTACAGATTTTGAGATGTGATTTCCTCAGTTTCTGGAGGACAGGAGTTTATAATTACTAGTATTGAAACCAAAAAGCACCATCTCCGTCACGCACCAAAATGTTTCTCCAAAGTCCTAGACGAAACAGCACTCGTTTTCTATGATTTTTCCACATAACATAGAAGCTGGTGCATATGTATGAGGAATTCAGGATGGGGCATTAATTCATCCATTTTCCCAATTTGAATATCGGTACCCTAGAAGCAAAC
Source organism: Orchestes rusci (assembly GCA_958502075.1). NCBI lineage: Eukaryota > Metazoa > Arthropoda > Insecta > Coleoptera > Curculionidae > Orchestes > Orchestes rusci. The sequence goes on from OY293306.1 coordinate 877,492, forward strand.
TAAGTTAAGTCACAAAACATAGTTCTGAGAAAAACGATTTTGAAGATATTTTTTGTGGTGATTTCTAATTAACTTTGTTATTTTTAAACCTATGGTTTTCATATTTGGCATATGATTAATCTATTTGGTGACTGTTTAAAATTTGAAAGACTTATTTCTGCGTAATTTATTATTTTTTTTAAATGGGACTTAACATAGTTTGCATATTAGAAAAAAATATTATTCAGGACTTAACTTATGTTAAGTGCATTGCTTCCTTTCCTTTCCTAAGTCACATTTTATCCAAGATCCAAACAATGTTAAGTCCAAAGATACCATTAAGCATTAATTCAAGTAAAGAGTAGTTATTTATATCAATAAAATTATGCAACATATTTTATTTATTATTTTCAAACACACCATGAAATGAAACATGAAAGATAAAGAATACATTGGGATTTGAAACAATGATGTAAGCAACTGAAACTGTAAATAATATTAAGTCATATTTTATCCAAGATCCAAACAATGTCAAGTCCAAAGAGAGCATGCGACCATGTGACTTAACCTCATTTAGCTCAGGACCGGCTTTGGACTTAATTTAGCTTAGAATAGCCTATTTTTTTTGTTTGTAAAGATAACGTAAAACAAAAAAGAGCAGATGATAGAACAAAATAGGTATGTTAAGTAACTTAACATATTTAACTCAAAATTTTCAATTTTGGACTTAACATAGTTTGCTTCTAGGGTACAGATATGTATTTTTTTTTCTTTAGTACCCACCCGCGCACCTACCTTATTCTTAAATTTTTAGAACGCAGGAACCACATTTTTTCACTGAGCTTCTTTCTTATTCTCACATTCTCAAAATACAATTTCAAGTTGAATGAGGGGAATGTTTTGTGGTTGAATGAAAGCACTGAAAACTGAAAGCAGTTTTGAAACGTTGAATGCCTGGGAGCCTAGGCTACATTCAATTTCATTTCGAAGTGGAACTGTCAAATTTCCGCTTGGCAAACGGAAATTATATGCTACCATCTACATATGATTTCCGTAGCATATGATTCCCGTTCATAACTCACCTAAAGAAAGCACCTCAATCAATGCAAAATTTCGAGCACCGTTTAACGTCAACGGTGGTCCAAAATTGCCACGTTGCAATTGTTGACTTCATGGCTTGTATTACAATATAGACGGCTCTGATAGTCTACATCTTGACATAATATGAGATGTTCGGTCATGTGACAGAGGATTGGATTTGCAAATTGTCTGTTACATGACCAAACATCTCATATATCAAAATGTGGACTATTCGAACTTGGCTTTAGTCGATTAAATGTCGGCATAAACAAACTAATGGCATACATTTCACGATTCTGACCCTCTTATTATCACCCTCAGGAATTGAATTTTCAAAAATCTTTTCTTGGTGACCGCCTACGTTGTATAAAGATCCTTTGTGCTAAATTTCAGGGGTTCAGGTTCAGGCTGTGCGTTGATATATCAGTCAGTCAGTCACCTTATTCTTTTATATATTTAGATTAATTAATCATTGGTGAATACCCTAGTAAACATCAATTATCCATATTTATCTTAGCACAATGACATACTATGAATAAATATCAACTCTAATACACACAAATAATATAGTGCGATTAAAATGAATAGTGTAACGTTTCTTGAGTTTTTTTAAACATTACGTTGGTTACGACTCATTTGATCATTTTAATCAAAGGACGTGAAATTGGATGTACGCAAACGTTTCTCGGTGCTTGCGGAGTCTCTAACAAGTTTACATCGCAGATTCATTTCGTATAGATATCTTGAAGAATGACTTGACAATTTCAAATAGAGGTTTGATATTTAATGGAATATAAAGGTGAATTGAGCTGTATCTAGAGCATGATTAAATCATCCAATTCATTGATGGAATAAGTATTCTATTTGCAAACTAAGACCGATGATATTTTTGATAGGAAGTGAATCAAGTTGAAGTGATGATGGTGTTGAACTGAAGTGATATTCATATCAATAGATAGAGACGTAACAATCCTAGAAAAAAAAATAATTACCTATACATATAACATTCAAAGAGACTAGCGGTGGAAATGATCACATATACTTCACTTATTATGGAAAATATAATATGTGTATAGAATAACATATAGACTTTTCACGTTTCCATTCAATTCAAAGTCCTTAAATCCAATTGATGTTAAAAAATCACTCAACCCAAGAACAGGGTACCAGAGATGTTTCTCAATAATCAATCAAAATATTCTGTACATCTCCGAATGAGTCGCACAGAGTTATTTTCTCCAGTTGTCATATATTTCGTTCGATTCTATAGCCAACACGAGACTTATTGATCTTTTTCAAGATTGCAAGTCTCTGCGGATGTGACCAACGTAGTGACAAATCCCATGAGTTCGCTAGAGGAGCTGTTTTCCACAATCACTTGAACAGCTTATTGTCCGGAAAATTGAACGATGTTCTTTCAAAGTTTGAAGTCGGATCCAAATTGTTCGATAGACTGATTGTTAATAGAAAGGTATTTTCGCGATAGAACGACTTTTGAATATCTAAATGACTACGTCAGTGTAATACCACTTCACTTACTTGATCAACTAAACAGTTAATTGAATGAACATAATAATTCTTGAATGTCAAATTATTGAGATCATAATGATGCCATTCGATAATCGCAATGGACTGGTAAAAAAACAATCTATTTTGATATAGTTTTGAATCCAAAGAATAAATCAATTATTATCCAAAGAATGTATTATGTGTGTGTGGGTTGTTATCGTCAGGATTGGCACGAACCTCTTGCTCGTAATTTCCTCAATGTCAACATTTATTTCTTTCTAGCATTTTTTTAAAATAATGTTCATAACAGTACAGTATTCATAACAATGGTTGATAAACAACGGAGACTATTTTACTCGCTAAAATGTGCATGTTTTTGTTCCATTATGGACGGGAAAATAGCGAGTGATAAAAACTGACACGTCCCATTCTATATTTGCTTTCATTGAATCGTTCTATTGATCCAGTTCACGAACAACAACAATATTTGTATTCTTTTATGTATGTCATCCACAGAAATTATTCACAAAATATGATAAATGAATATGTTACAGTCCTGACCATTATATGGTAGAATAATACATTATACATTTACTGGAAGGTCGGAACTTTTTAATTTTCAAAATGTTGACAATTTGATAAATTCTAGAAGGATTTGATAACCCCTAATAAATGGCTGCAACTCAAATCTTTTTTTCCTGATATCCAAAGAGAACGACTATGAAATTATCATTTCAAAACTCGTGATGTTGATATTATGTAATGCTAATAGTAGTTCCTTTCCTTGATGAACTTAATGCAGAACATAGTAGTGGGATTTTCGTCCAGTATTGATGCAGAACGTTTGTTTGAGGGTCAGAAGAGAGATAGCAGGCATTTAAGCATTCACCCTTGTGAAAAAGTGCAAAGCTGCTTTTTTATTTAGTGATATTTGAAACCCCTCAACATTCTTGACGATTTTAAAATTTTCAGGCCTGGAATCTAGACTTGAGGCGTTTATTGGGATTGGTTCCTGAAACTGAATGGTGCCAAAATGCTTGAGTTGGTCGCAAATGAGAAAGGAGAATGTGGGTAGCCGCGTGGCGAGTTTACGAGGGTGAAAAACGCAAACGAGTCTACAAGGATGTATATTTGTCTTTGATCAAACACTTTATCCAGACCGTCCTAGAAGAACATTATGTTAGGGCAGATTTGGCTTTGATAATTTGAAAACATTTCTGAACACTAACTACTCTTGGTTTAGAACAGGGTGTAGATTTCGTTACAAATTCTAAACCATAAGGTGCAGAATTATTCTTGAGCTGCGTCAGGATAGCTCAAGATGTGCTCTCTATGCCTGCAATGTCACAATATTTGACGTGCACTTTGCGAGTTTGAGCTGAGGAGGTTTGAATGTGACCCACGAACAAAGTTTTGTGCAGAGCGTGTGTGACTAATACTGCTCACTTTTAGTAAATAACCCAGGTTTACAGACCTGAAGAATCCAAGACGCCGGCATAAGAACCGCCAAGAATCACTGAGGGCTGGATAATCAACTGACTAACATTAAGGATAACCTCAAAATATTTGACATTATTTATTCATTTGGCAGGTTATTTGGAGAATTGAGAACCCTTACCCAAGGTCAGAGTAAGCTTGCTTTTAATACACCGGCCCCGAATCAAAAAGAGATAGGGAGTATGATGTTGGGCTAGTTTGGGAACTATGGCACTCCTCGGGTCGGTTTCGCGCGGTTGGCAGAGGTATCCTTCTAATTGTTATTTGTTCGTAGGAGTTTTGATAAGTTATCGATATTTTGTTTTATTCGTCATGGCTTCATAGCCACATCATTGTATTAACTGAGTAAATAATGATGAAACTTTGTATTCGCGGGAGATTTTTGAAAAAAACTAATGATCAAAAAGGTATGATGCATGATGATTTTTGAAAGCTAATGATGTTATCTTCAAGATGGAGATATGATATACTGGGTGTTCCATTTGAAAAAAAAATGTACAGGTCGTGTTTGCATAAATTGACCATCCTGTATAATAACAAATAACTTAATTCAAAATGTATGTGATCATTGTGTTCAAGGATAAGTATTATTTTATTGGTCAGTTAACTTTTCGACTTCTTTTCCATTTCGCTTGAAAAAAAACCCAACTATGAGTCCTTTTTCAACTTTGATCACCTCTCATTCCTTTATTAGTCTTATACCCAACAAACCTTGTATCAAAACGATCGTACGAGATAGGAGGATAATTGGAATTTCTTTATACAGGGTGTTCCATTTAGAAAAATACAAGTCAAGTTCGCCACAAGTCTTTTGGGACACCCTGTACTATGACTATATTTTCAAAACATGGACTTTTTGACTAACTATAATAAACACAAAAAAAAATAAAATTCCTTACCATTTTTCCACAATCGTCCATCTCATCTTGGTTGCACGACCCTGTGGTAACGACTAATATTAAATGTGGGTATTTAACTTGTGGTTTTTGCAGTGAATCACCATAATATATATCATGACGATTGTGCGAACAATTATGCAGAAATTGTATGTCACTTGCAGACCAACCACAACTGGATAATACCTTGAAAACGGTAACTCAGAAGTGTTTGTGTCAAACGCATAATATTGTTTTGGATTTGTATTGAGATGGATGAGACCTTCATTGAAAATCCCAAATGAATAAATGAATCGTCAACAAAAAAGAGTATACTACTCGTAATGATGTCTTTTCTTTCCTCAGAAAGTTACTCTCTAACCGCTTGTCAAAAAATGAACTTCAGCACTTCATAGACAACTGGCAAAGATAGTATAAGAGTGAAAGCATCCACTTCATTTTATTTATCTAACGCATGATTGTTATGAAAGGTGTCATTATTGATGTCATTTTGGACAAGTGAAGTATCAAATAACACACTAGTGGGTGCTAATCCATAACTCACTAGTAACTGTTGAGTTATGGATTATAACTCACGTTTTTGTGGCAAACTAGCAAACAACCTATCGCGTTCCCGTGGCAACCAAACAAACAATCAACTTTGACCAAAATGTAAACATGTCACTGTCTAACCATTCTGACACTGACAATTATATTCAAAAATTATTAACTCATGAACTGAGGACCGGGCTGGCGCAGCGTGTAAAGTGTTGAGTCAGTAGTTGGAACTGGTCCTGTGCTTGGATTCAAATTCCTGCAAGGGCAATACACTAAGTGGTAAGTTAGCGGCGCCCACGAGGCAGAGTGCAAAATGTATCGTCGCCTCCGCTATCCACGCCGGTAACCAGGCCGGGGAAAATCGGATATTCTCGTGGAGAACGAAGGACGAAGATACACACTCGCCAGTCTGTAGGTTCCATCGCGAACGAAGTTCACCCGTACATACTGGAAGAACATAAGTCTGTGGTGCAACGGAATCGATGACCGTGGTTCGGACTCGACGTTGAACTGTGAGGCCTATTGCAAGGTATGTAAAACCGGTCTCCCCCTCCTTACCCCACGATCAAGTCTGCCGTGTTTGACGTGACTTTCAACGATATAAATATATAATAAGCTGGCAAATCGCCCAGCAGCAGAGCCAACCTTCTCAACCACCAACCAACCATTATCTTATTAAAAACGTTTCTCCCATTTATTAGATGGAACATTGTATGCCACTCGTGAATTATGTTTTCCTAGTCACTTGAGAATGTATACCATGATAAATCTCTCTCGCGAGACATATTTTCAACGTAATGCAATAGTATCATCAATAAATACCACCCAATAACACTTTGCAGTTTGATCTAAAATGCTTCCGCTACAATTATTTTGAACCGGTACATAGTAAAACAAAACAATTTGGATTTCCACCAAGATTAAATTTAACACTCGAACACCGTTTGTCATAGTCTGCTCAAAACAGAAGGAAGCTCTCACGTCTCGATGTTAACCTGGAATTTTAGAGAAGTGGTTTTCTTTGAAGAAACCGAAGCTTATTGCATCATTATACATGATTAAGTTCTTGGATATTCACGTCTTTCAGGTATGTAATGTTCGGGCACTAATTTGATTATATCAGTGTACTCACACGCTGAGCTTGTATGAGAATCTGAAATGCGACGTAGATTGATATTATTTTAGCGTACTTATCTTCTGAGCTTTCATGAGCATAATGGTTGCAATATGCCTTGAGTCGAATAAAAAAAAGCACATTTTCAAGTGTTTACACCAACTGAGGCTGAAATTTTTTCTCATTGTGATATCTTGTACCTATTAAGTCACAAAACTATACTTACAGTTATCTGTCATAAATGGTAAGCTTTTCCAAACCCCACATGGTTTGAGAACTGGATGCCATTCATATTTTCTCAGGAATATTTTAAATGATTTGTATACCCAGTATTGTGAAGGTTTTTTGGTAAAACAGTGATACTGGTAAGTTAAGGTGATCAAAGAGATGAGGCTCTCAGTAGATCCTACAAAAACGGAGCAAATTTTTTTAAATACAAAAGGAATCTCAAGAAGTTCAAGTCACCTACTCTGTATAAGATGCCGCTGAAGTTAAACAGGAGGTCAAGTACCTTGACATGGTGTTAAACAGTAAGTTAACGTGGAAACCCCATATTGAGAGGACAGTTGAAATGGGCATCACCACAATGTGGCTGCTGCGCCGAGCCGTGCCACACATCGTTCTTATCGAGCCGTTATCAGCCGAAGGATCTCATACGGACCCCTTCCATCCAGGGACGAGTGGCGGACTACACCGGTTAATCACCAGGTAACAAGCAGATCTGGTCCACCGACGGCTTAAAGGCCAACACTGAAGCTACGGAAGCCGGAGTATACAGACTGGACAGATATGCCGGAGAGGCTCTCCCTCTCGGAAAGCTAACAATGGTCTTCCAAGCAGAGGTTTTTGCTATCTTGGAGGTAGCAACTAGAAAATAAGTTCAAGGAGGAGCAAAAGATAACATAGATATCTATTCCTACAGTCAAGCGGCACTAAGGGCATTATGAGAGCCGAGGATCAGCTGCCCGCTGGTTCTAGAGTGCAGTGATGCTCTACATGCTCTGGGCGAAAGCAAGAAGGTCAAACTGGTCTGGGTACCAGGACAAATGGGCATTTTTGGAGCGGATGAGCTAGCTAGAGAGCCTTACCTGGGTCTAAGGAAATGAGGCCATGAATGAGTGGGCTTGGGAGAACACAGTAAAAAACTGGAGGAATAGCTCGACTTGTAGGCAAGCCAGAGAGATGATCACACAACCCAACAAACCATAGACTGACAGTTGCTGAACAGGAGTAGGAAGGCATTGAGCATCATCGTAGGTATTCTGACAAGACCCTTCAGGCTCAAGCGACACTGCCCGACCTGCTCCGCTTGACAAGGAAGACGGAACGACTTGAGTGAAGAGGGTTGGCAACGCGGGATTGTCGAAAAGGACCACAAGGCCTACTCGCCGGGCTTTTGTCCCCCCACCCTCAACATTACCATCACCAATAAGGTGATTGACAGCGTTATTTTTCAACGTTTATTCATTGGAATAAGTCTCCCAAACTTTTTTGATCTTGTAGAGTGAGATAAAACCTGTCATAAAGTGAGTGAGTGATTCAAAATTTTACTGAAAAAAACCGATCTCTTTCATTAATTGTTTTTGGTGAATGTAGACAGACTCGATGGCCCTTAAGTCGAGCTTTTTTAAGCTGTGCTTATACATCACAGGTTCTTTACAGATACCCAGCTATGGCCGTTATGAGAACTATCAGCGACTTTATCACTGACTGGTCCTCATATTGGCAGTTAATATTCCTGATAAAATATAAAACCTTTTTAAAGTTAGGATTATCCGTGTTGTCTTGTCCAGATACATATTCACTTACTTGGCAGTTATTTCTTCCATCTTGAGCTTTGACGTGACAATACCGAAATTAACCATTTCCGATAATATATGATCATTATTTGCGCTTTATCCCTCTAGCGCTTGATTTATATTTGGCGCAGATTGTAAATTGTTATTACAGGGTATAATTTCTCATAGTTTGTGCAAGCCTGAGTGGAGGTAATTGGACCAAAATTCATGCTTAATATCAGTTGAAATATTCGGAAATGTATTGGCAGCTACATAGATTAAATGTTGAGTTTCCAGATGTTCGAGATTTTATTGCTAAGGGTTCAGGAATATGGCCAACAGTTCAATATAGCATAAAGAGCATAGCTCAACCAGAAGTGGAACAAGATAGTTCAACTCACTTCAGGTGACAAAGCAGATCTGAACAGCAGAAAATAAGTATAGAAACATTCAAGGATCAAAAGTGGCATTGAAAATATCTATCCTCACTCAAGATCCCGATTCACATTGTTGATTTTCATCAATGGGATAGCGAACAACTGAATCTATAGAAACAACATCTTTTTCTTTTCACAAATTGTTTTTTAATTGCATGATCGCATTATTCTTGACATTCGAATTCAATTGATGCGAAAGTGGTACTTAGAGGAAAATATATTATTTGCAAATGTGATGTGTGCAAACAGATTTGGAGATTTTTCTTTGATTCAATACCTGACTTTTCTCATGACAGTGTCGGTAGAGAGAGACATCATAGTAATCATTATCATCCTCTTTCTGCTAAAGGGTTGGAAGGATGGATGAGCAATCTAATGACCATCACTCGATAACAAATATGAACATCTAACAGGATACTCGAATGCATAAATACCCTGGAAAACAGATTTATCCGGAATTGTGCCTTATCGGCAGTCCTCACTATCTGTTCCTTTCATACATTATTACCCGGAATATCCTGTCGACAAATAGGCTCCCTCTGAAGCATTTTGAGATAAGGCAATAAACTCCAACGTATTAGGACATATAAATCACGATGTACTCGCATTAAGATCTTTTACACTTAACACCAGTACACCCGATAAAAACTTTTACGAGCTAGTCGGCAAATAAAGCCAGTACAGGCCGGCTTTAAAAGCTCCATAAAGAACTGTACAATATAATTGGACTGATTTTAAACTATTATCTGCTTCCATTCGTGTTTTATGGAAGCATTAACACTAACAAAGTTACATTAGAAGAGTGATAATTTGTTATTAGTACAGGTAACATTGAACATAAAATAATTCTTGGCTTAAGTACATGTGTTAAGTGCATTTTTTTTTAGACGGAACATGGGGACCCCCACCCTTTTGACCTCTCAGATCTGTGACCTATATAACTAGTTTGATACTCATTGTACTACTTGAGCTTGGGAATTCAAAAGTAGTATCTGCCAAAAGTAGAGCAACCGCCTATATTAATCTAACGCATGATAGTTATGGGTGTCGTTATTAATGTCATTTTTGATAAGTACAGTGTCAAGTGATACACTAGTGTGTTATTATCCATAACTCACCAGCCACCAGTGAGTTATGGATAAGAACTCACGTTTCCGTGGCAAACAAACAAAAAATAACCTATTTTGATCAAAATGTGAACATGTCACTGTCTAGTAGTTCAGACACTGTAACTTATATTCAATAATTATCTCATAAAAAACCGACCCCCCCATTTATTGGATAAAACATTGTATGGCACTCATGTTCCACAAGTCAGTTGAGAATTTATACAAATCTTTCTCGCGTGACTTATTCTCAACACAACGCACTAGCATAAATAACTATTAACTGATAAATGGAATAAAGTTTTCAATGCACCATAACTTCTTTGATAACTGATGTAGGTGTAGGATCAAAGTTTTATCATTTTTTCAGATGGTTGATCTACGTTTGTCGTATAGTGTATGTATGAGATATCATGATTGGTGATTGATGATCGCAATAAGTTATATGTAAGCAATCTCCAGATAATTCATTATTCTCATTTTAAAAGCCCATTACCAATGATCGGCCGCGTCCGTTCCACAATGACTCCCCTAATATAGATTTTCTCGAAGCATCCATGTTATTTGTCAAAGAAATGATTTCTGGTTTGAATTTATGAAGATAAATAGTAGTCATTATAAAGGGAGAAAAGGGGAGAATGATCTCTTTGTCTGGCACCATGTGGGGTATCCAATCAAGTACATTAACAAACCTGTTGTTGCTTGTGTATTGAAAATGAGGTTGCGCAAGAAGACTAGAACGAGAGTCAAACAAAATATACAGAACGTCATTAAGAAGAGCTAGAAATCCTGCACAGGAAAGATATCAGACTTTGAAAAAAAATTGATCGAATGGAAATGAAAGATTTCGGGGATGCGGTGACCGTTGCTGAGCAAGAGTAAGTATCAAGAATTGAGGAACAAACCACAGAGATTAGGTCATTGAATGAGGCATAAGTGGCTCTAAGGAAGAAGAATGTAGATTTGTATGACAAATCGGAAGAGGCTCGGAGGTATTTAGAGTCATCCCTCTTCTGCTTCAAGAATAAAATGTTGATTCCTCAGAAAACAATGCTACTTATTCATTGGCTCATATCTCTACTCGTGCAAGATTGATCGTCGGGTGATTCCGGTTTCAGTTTTAACGACAAGCGTACACTTCATCTTGCTTGCAAATTTTTTGAAATCCCATGAATCTGTGATGCACGTTGACAAGACTGAAAAAGAGGCAAAAATGTTTCAATTTTTTTTTGGCGTACGACCACATATGTTTATAAAATGATAGACAAGGTCTCTGGGCATTGGAAATCGGCAATTACAACATCTTATTGCAAAATATGTCATGAGTCTGTCAAACAAAATCTCGGAAACGGTGCAATTCTGGACAGAGATAAATTGTGACAAATCGACATATTGTGACCTCAAGGGTAAACGGTAGAGTTTCTTTCTGCATCTTTTAAAGACACCTGTATAACTAAGGATGTTGATTTTTGCTCCGAAAACTTTTTTGAACCTTTGGCTTTATTTCGTACGCAGATAGTAAAGCAAAGTTTCTAAGCTCACTGAAAATAGTCCTGCGAAAAATGTTATAGTTGAAGTTTTTCCACAAAACCTGATGACTTGTCATGTCACGTTTCAAGTTTTGTACTGTCTAATCATGAAGCAGTGTGATGAACGTGCCTAGGATTGCGACAGATCTTGTCAATCATCTCTCACAGGATATTGGATCATAAAGGACTAAAGAATGTCTGTAGCAGACCAGTTTTGGGCCTGACTTCATTTGAGTGAAGCTTTTGTAGTGCTTCAGCATGTGTCAAGCAAGAGATAATATCACAGCGATTTAGTCAATAATATGCTGAGTCAAGTGATGAGTTGACCGGCTCAAAAAACAATATTAGTGAAACTATACAGGATGGATCATCGAAAAGGTACCTGCCATTGATTTTGGGCAATCGATGTCATATATAAATCAACGTGCTTGAGCGTCAACTTTGTTTTTGCGAGGTAAACTTTTTAGGCGTTAGACCAACTCTCAACTGCAATTCCTTGGGCAGGGTGAAACTCACACCTGAAATCTCAAATGGAAAGCAACCCTCTTTCTTCTGAGTCATACTTATCATGAAGGCCCTTCGACCCTGATTAGAACTTCCGAATCTCATTCCCCTGCTGTCATTCTTGTTGATATGACAGCCTGTGGATTCGTTCTTTTTTTTTTCTTATTTGATATACATAATGATCCAAAAGAGTTAACTTCTTCAGACTTAGAGGATATGATATGGGACAGGAGATCTTCAAAATGAGCGATCACTACTTTTAACGTGGATTTATTTCGTCCAATTTTTTCTATGGTGAAATAAATCCTTGTCGAAAAGATCAAGTAATAACCAAGCCTCCATGTTTGGAGATAATTTTTGCAGGAGAGTATAAAAAAAAAATTTGACAAGCTGTCATATCAACAGGAAGGACAGCATAGGTTTGAAACTCGGCAGTTGTATTCTGAGTCGAAGGGCCTCAAAAAGAAGATATCACTCGACAAACCATCAAAGATTTTGGGGGTGAGCTGCACTCTGCCTAGGGGATAGCAGATGAGGGTTTGCTAATAAGCCTATCAAGTGTCCCCTCAAAAACCAATTTTACGTGTTTGAGTGTTTTATTCTAATATGACAATGTTAAAAATCAATGTCGTTACGTTTTTGATGAGCCATCAAGTATTATTACAATCTATCTTAATATCTTCAAGCAATTTTGTATGTAGCTGGAAGCAGACTCATGACGTTCAATATAACTTCGTGGACTTCTGCGGGAAACCTCTGAGAAAGCTTAATCTTTGTGCCTCAAGCCGTAAACATCACCTTACGTTAATATTTGCCGCTCCTTAGCACTACCGAAATTATTCAGTTGCTGTTCGCATAATTTTTTATCCTGTTATTTCCTACAGGGATGAGATGATTTGATAGTTAATTGGACCTTTATAATTTGTCAAATATTTAAAGTAGGTAGCTGATATTCCTAAAGAAGTCTTTCAATTTTTTCTTCATGTTTGAATGGAAACAAAGTCTCTATGGTAACAGGTGCTTATTTTTTAATGTTTTGAAAATAAAATACTGTCCAACGTCTTATATGTATATCTGTATTCGTAAATGGCTAAGCGGTTTATTCGTTGTATCCCATTTAAATATCCGCTTTCGGCTCACACGTTCTACAAAGCTTATACAATGGACCTCATTTCAACCGAGTAAACTGCCATATACTAGAGAATATTATATTTGGTAGCTCTTTTGACCAATATTCGTTCTCTATGCTGATGCTTCACAATAATACTAATTTTTCGTTAGATCCCGCTTTTGCCATTGTTTGGTAGATATGTAATTGGTACACACGGATAGATTTTTTATTCTAGGAACTAATATTATAGATTTTTGATAATATCTTGAGCATATCGATTCATTATCAGAAATACTAAAGCAGGATTCCCAGTCAAAGGTCTCGTAGGAACTTAATTCTTTTCAAACGCCTTCATTTATGTACTGGTTTACAAAACTTGGGAAAGGTTACAGGTAGCTTCCAAATATATGTCTAGACATAACATAACAAGTTGAACAAAATATAAGAATAAAGACTGGCCACCATCATAATCATCAGCAAAGGCCAGCGAGCAGATGTTTGCCCCAACAACCCTAACATTTTTTTCAATACAAAGTGAGTCGTACCTCTCTTACATTCACGATGCTCTGGGCACATAGCTGACAGAGGAATGGGCACACGTGGTGACTCAACAAATAAAAGTGGCTGGCAAAAGCGATCAGAAGTTGCATGTCTAGGTTGCGTGACGAAGAGGACAGATCCAAAAACCTCGCCGAAGTTGTCAAAAAGGTTAAGCAGGTTCTATTTCGTTAGATCTTTCGTCCAATACGTTGTCATATGCAGTAGCTTCGAAATATATATGACATGATAATTGAATTCCATTATAATGAGTTATTATTTTTTTAAATTTCATCCACTGTCCTTCCGCCAAGCTTATCGGTGAGGTCGTTGTATTTCTTCAATTCGTTACCCTCGAAAATGTTTCGAGCCATCTTGAGATCATATTGCTCATGTATGAAAAATTGAGATTTGGTGATCTTGTACTTCGCGTGTTCGTTATGGCATCATTCGTCATCGAAAGTTATTCTCAAACCAATAAAAACTATTTAAAATATAATCAGTGCTCTGCAAACTACTTCTAATAGGAATTAATATCATTCGACTTCTAATAACGTTTTAATTCAAGTTTCCAACCATGAACTGTGAACAATGCATATCATAATTAAAACCTAAAGTTTTAATGCAGTCGCTTGGTAGAGCACATTAAATAATGGCCTCCGTTCACTATAAATTTCTAATCGAACTTAAACGAATATAATTCTACTCGGAGACTTATCTTCAAAATTGGTTTCTGTGGAGTGATATTAATTAATCGGTCTAATCACTTGAACACATTCGCGTAGCATTTTAATGAGATAGAATGTTAAATTTGGACAATGGTTGATTATAAGCTCCAGATGATCAAACTTTTCAGTTTTTTTCCCATGAGAAAAAAGTGAATCAATTTTCCATTATGAAAAAAAATCAGTTTTGCCTTTTGGAAAGATCAATTCACAATTTAAAAATTTTTGATCAGATGACAGGGTGTTAGCAAATCAGCGAAATTTCGCAAGTAAAGCAAGAACTACTTTTAGTCAAACGCAGAATACGTGAGGAAAAGCGTGTAGTGGCTGTCTCAAGCCACAAGTTTTGATGTCAGAAACGTATTGATCCAGATAGCATTACTTCTAGAAGTGCTTCAATCAGGACCAATCGCCATGAATTTTATCATTAAACGGAAAGGTTGGTACAGAACCGCAACAAATTCCATGCTGCCCTAATGATGAAACCAAATTCGGGACAAAACCGGTATAAGGAGGACACAACTAGCATGTAACTCTCGACATTCATCACGGTTCCGTAACAATCCGTTTACATAGTTCAAGGACAATAACAATTTTTTTAGTCGATTAAAAAAAAAAGGCTTTCTTATTGTCAAAGCTCACATTCAGAGGGCGGTGATGGCAGTCCGTCACACATTGATACAATATACGTTTATTCCCACAAATCACAAAAGTGCTTGAAAAATAAATTTGCCTATAATACGAATAGACGAAATAATCAATCAAAGTCCGAAGACCAGTTTGGGACATTATATTTCATAAAGTAATAAAATTAATTATTGACAATATATTGACAAGGCTGATTTAAAAAAATCAACAAGCGCACAAATTTGGAGACTACACAATAAATAAACAGTGAAATTATAATGGCAATTACTTTTTTACACTCATTTTATCTTGACCAAGGTGTGACAACACCTTCAAACTTTTTCCATAACTTTCCAAAGGTTTTTTAATTGAATAGATCGTGTATTTTTTTTCGCGACTGGGTGAATATCCACTGTCTTTGACTTTTTCTTTTGATGTTCTCCTTTCTGTTTGCAGAAAGGTCATCAGATGCCCACAGACCAGCATCCAATACCGTCATTCTTTCCCGTCGTTTTGCCCCGTCATTCATCGGTTGCCCATAGACCAGCATTCAATACCGTCATTCTTTCTCGTCGTTTTGTCCCATAATTCTTTTCTTCCAAATTGAATGGATAATAAAAATCCCATCACCCCTCAACACGTAACGTCTTCCTGCCATCTTTCAATCTTTTTTCATCATGACAGGAAAGATGGAATGCGCATGATCATCTCATTACCCACTTACTGGCGTTCTTTTCTTTGAAAGGATAGATTGACGGTAAAGAATCTCAGGTGAGAACGCTGGTCTTTGGGCGGCTATTATAGAAAAATGATCGGCTACGTCCGTTTGATAACGAAATGATCTGCATTCTTCTAGATTTACATCTTTTGGATTCTTGAGAAATGACGCAAAAGTACGTCGCTTAGCAACGGTTGCTCGGATCCCAACGCATCTGGATCTAATAACCACGTGACAGTCTGGCATACTTAAAGGAACTTATCACGTGACAATGAATCCGCACCACCAAAGAATACGGGAACGCACCTATTGTTTCTATTTGACAATATTTGACAGTTGTCGCTTGTCTAACTTCTCAGCACTCAGCAGTGTAGAGCAGTGTATTGATTATTGATTTTTATAATTCTTGTTTCAATGATTAAATGGTTAAAAAAAAGCACTGTTTGCACCACGGACGGAAGATAATTTTGACGAGGGTATAGGTATCCGCCCGATCGAAGCGAGGGCAGATATTAGTCGAGAGGGACTATCAGTGAACAAGAGTGCTTTGTGCTGGGTAGGAAGCAGAAGATCTACTTATAAACGACACTGATTGAATAAGGTCACGCAGAACCTATACATACTTGAGATTTCAGATAGACAGCACAGAAAGTCAAGTCAAAACCAAGTCAAAAAATACCTTTATTACCAAAAAACATGAAGTTGTTGACAAAGCCATCTCGATGTTCACACCAGAGACAATAAAGTAAAGACAGAGTGAAGGTAAAATTAGTACATTCACAAAGATAGTAGGTTGGATGCTTAAATTGACATCAAACATAGAAGTCAAAGAGTTCAAAGTGGAGTACATATTCTGTGACTAGGTAATAGTTCACTATCTTAAAAAAATCATCTTAAGACTCCTCGAGGTCATAGTATGCCTTATACATCGAAAATATTTAAGTTTGTTCCCTGAATATTCTAGCACATTGTCATCATATATTATAAAAGTTTTGACTAGCTCAGAGCGAGGTATAGGCAAGACCAAGAGATCAGTCTGACGAGTGTTATGATTATTACTTCTAGTGTTTTTTCCACTGCCATATTTTCTGAAGATCAAACAAACCGTCTCCAGAATAAAAATGCAGCAAAATGTCAAAATCCTGTGCTCCACGAAGAGCGGTCGACATGATTCACGAGCCTTGACTCTAGATATACACCAGATCGACCTCTCTTGAAATGTGGAAGGTGATTTGAAAAGGGTATGCGAGCATGCTCCTCAGGAACAGATACCGTAACTCAGATGAGAATTGATCAGCGCAAAACGTATTTTCAGCTATGAAGAAGTCCAAGTTTTTGGAGATAATCCTCAAGGCATAACATTTTGATGAGATCTTACTGCACAACGCTAAAACGTGATTCTCGAATCTTTGAGGACAGTCAATGGACAGACCCAGAAATGTATTAAGTCCTGATGCAAAAATGATCTTAGACTCAAGATAAACCTTGCCCAAAACACATCTGAACTCCAAGACACAGGTCTTCGGAGCATTGAAGGATAACAAATTGTCATCACACCATAGCCTTGTTTTCATCAAGTCCCTCTCCAAACTGGCTTTCAACCGAACTATGTCTGGATCATGCCAAAGAATCGTGACGTCATCGGCAAAGACTGTGAATCTACCTGATATTGGGAGCTGGGGAAGGTTGTTGATATATATAAGGAACAAAACGGACCGAGCACGGAACCTTGAGAAACTCCTGCATCAACTGAATGCGAAATAGAATAACGAATACTCAGAGGAAATAAAGTCATAGGCTCTCTAAATTCTATTTTCTGGTCCAAAAAATATCAAGAGAGAAGAAACAGCTACTAATATAATAGCATTTTCCAAATCGGATGACAAAAAATTTAGAAAAAAAGACTTTTGGCTCTTGAAATGGATTTTTGGAGGAGATCGGCAGGAATATCACGACTAGACAGAGTTGGAAATACGAACGTCCGCGTCCGAGAAATAATGAGCATAGAGGGTAATATAGTAAAAGAAATATAACGACGACCACTTGTATGGTACGGCAAGTGGAAAGGATGGACGGCAGATGACTCCCAAAACAAATCCTTAAATATAAACCTAGCGAAAGAAGACGAGGAGTGAGACCTGAACTACCTGGATTGGGGAAGTACAAAGAGCCATGTCTGGAAGACAACTGCAGCCAGGAGAGTGATTGGATCGTAGAGAGTGGAGACTGAGGACCTTTTTTTCTAGGATCGCTTTGAATAGGTTGGTTAAACATTCAATCCGTAATGGTCTGAGTTCTATAGGTTTTCGCACTCTGAAAACATCTCTGATGTCCTCAATGCGACAACTTATTTTTAGATTGTTTTTAAATAAGTCTAAAATCATTTTAAAGTCTTCGTGTGCGTTCTGCAATGCCATAGAATACTAGGTTGTACTTTTTTGCCTTCCTTTCCGTTCCTGGGAGACGATTTTTTAATGCTTGGTTTTTTTCTGTAAGCTCAGTATTTTCCCTTTGTAGGACATCGATGTGTTTGGTTATCTCTGTCCTTATTGATTTTACTTCCGTTATGATTTCTTCGGTGTTAATTGTTAATTCTCCATGCCCGTAATAATACAGTCAGATAATTATTATTATAATTATCGGTGGATCTGCTGCAAATTTGGAAAAGCAGCTATCGTTTATGGAATGTAAACTATAAGCTTGATCGCTAAGGATGTCAAGAATGTGTTGGTTTTTGTGACCAGTCCAGTAAATGATACCTTACAGTACAGTATGAAATAAAAGTACTTTTCATAATTAATCATAAGTTTTAGCAGTTGTTTAGCGCTTTTTCAAAAACTACACCCCAATTCACATCCTATCGGAAAACAAACCACAATCTTCTCACACCTACGTGAGAATCAACATCATCAAATCGATCATTGTGAATCACATAACAGGGATGGTTTGAGTCAATCCCTTTGATCATTAGTTATCGAGCTACATATTCCAGTTGCATATCATGTGTATAGCCTAATGTCTTTAATCAATTATCTTGTCATGCGCTAAATTACTGCTCGATAAGATGGACAATATATCATTCTCCGTCAGCATTCAATTTTGTTATGGATTCGCGAATGTCCATGCATAATGGTTCGTCTAAGTTTAGGAGATTACAATATATTTTTTGGAAATCATCGTTTAATGATTATTTTGTTTGGTATATTTTTGCTACAAAATAAATTTTGTGATGCTTTCAAGTATAGTTTGTTGGAAAATTTATAAAGGGTGAGGTTCAAGAATGATGTTGAATGATCACTTTCCGACGATAAATCTTGGTCAGTCCTTTCTCTTTCATAATCGTGTCATTCATGCAATTAGTGTGGAAAAAAAAGACTAATTTTAGAAGAGAAGAAACTGTTTTACTCCAACCTCTCCCAACAAATATGAGAAAAAACTTTTGACAAAGCCGGCTATTAATTATGATAGTTTTCAGAGATCCAGCTGCAAACAGATATATCAAGATATTACAACACAAAGCTTTCATAAGATTTTTATCCACAAATATATCGCAAGATTTTCCTTATTTGAATTTGAGAACTTTTTGCGACTTCGACAATGTCTTTGTCCATGTTGAGTTTGTATGAGTCCGGAGTTGTTTAAAATTTTCTTTTTCTTCACTGTCCCTCCATTTCCACAGAGAGTTTTTTGAGCTTTTTTTCGATATGCCCAAGTGCTTGTTACGTCCATATTTCGATATGTTTTCCAATTTTTGTTGATACCTTCTTTTGTTTTTGAAATATCGACTTTTTTTCAAAATTATGACACATAGGGCTTTGAATGGCTGTTCTGCTAATTCTAAGTTTACAACTGACAATGTGATGACATACATTCATTGTTAAGCTGTCTTTCTGATGATTTGTTGGATACTCAGCAATATTTTGAGTATACAGGGTGACCAAAAAAGGTTGATCATGAGTAATGCACTTTTAAGTTATTTTGTCAGGATTCAGCTTCTTCGACATAATAATTCTCAAGAAAACCTGACCAAATAACTAAAAAGTGCTTCACTTATGATCAAAATTCTTTGGTACACAATATTGCTGAGTTTCCTATAAGTCATCAGAAAGACAGCTAAACAATAGATCTATGCCATAACATTGTCAGTTGTAAACTTAGAATTAGCAGAAGAGCCATTCAAAGCCCTATGTGTCATAATTTTGAAAAAAGTGTCGGTAGTTCCAAAACGAAAGACGATATCAACAAAAATCCAAAAATTCCTCGAGGTATGGACGTAACAATCACTTGAGCATATCGTGAAAAGCTCCAAAAAATCTCTGTGGAAATAGGGGGACAGTGAAAAAAAAATAAATTCACAGTACCTCTTCCACCACCGTGTATACAAGAAGTTTTTGAAAAAATAAATGAACCTTTCGCATAAACCGCAAAGAAATGCTCTGCATTGTGGTGCAAACCGCATGTTTTTTCATCTATTCGTTAAAAAATTATCAGTGTCCAAACATAGACGAGAATTTCGGGTGTACCGTTTTTTTTATTGAGTAGTCTAGTTAATGACAATAACTAAAATAATAAACCAAAAAAAAAATCTTTAGAGAAATAGGATATTTAGATTGAAATCATACATTGGAAAACGTAATTTCTCTCGTAATTCGTGATCTTTGCTGGTGAGGGGTGATAATTCCAGCAATAAAAATCCAAGCTTTAATGCCACTGTTGGGACATCACTCGGGAGATCATTATCAATGTGCAGAATACTTTCCATCTATTTATTATTGCATTCAAAGGCCAAATCTCTAACTTTTTGCCCATTATTTCATGGAATAAAAGACGTAAGCGATATGAGAAAACCAAATTTCAAACAATTATCACGGACAAGGAAAAGCACTTTGACTTGAAGTAAAACTTTTTTTAAAACAAAAAAGGTTATAGCTTATAGCTAGTGTATCGTTTTTTCGAAACGGCTGAGCCTCAAGTTTGTAGACCGCAAAAAAATACTACATCATGCTCATATGACTGATTGGCGCTCCGACAAACCAAATAAAAAAATATGAAAAGGCGTAGTCGACAATAACACATAATGTGAGATTTTAATATGTAGACGAGGGATTTAGAGAAAAACCATCTAGGCTACCAAATACCAATAAAACCTTTTCATTTCATAATATCATTATTTCACCGCCCGTTAGCAAAATGTTTTTTTTTCGTCCAGGGCGTACGTAAGCGACTTATCAAGACATGTGAACGGTGGTTACTTATTTTTGGTAGAGTTTGGATCGGTTTGGTATTGGTGGTTAGAGAACTAAAAGATCATTTCTGACAAGTTTTTGCCGGTTAAGCCGTCTCACCAAATAATGGGCAGTTATGAGTAGTACAAGTTGGCAAAGCGATCTCATTTTTAATCATTTTGGCGCTAGCGCTCTTTTGTCGTGGCGCCGTCGGAATGTTGTTCTCAACTACAGATAAAAAAATTGCTGGAAGTGATTATCAGTTAAAAATTGATGACTGCTGTAATGAATTGAAATATCAAACCAGTCCACTCTAGCCAAGGTAGGATAATTTGACCAAGAATACATTAATTATGGATTTGCATGACGGGGTGAATTTTCAAAAAAAATTCACATATTTCCGCGGTACTATCTACTATCAGTGTTGAACAAATCAACATAAATTGAATCGCTAGAAGTACTTCTCTAAGTAGATGAGTTTCCGCTACACTCTCTTGCTATTCAAATCAAATCAAATCAAAAATGAACTTTATTGTCAAGATAATAAGACATTTCTACTGACAAAGCATACTTTAATTTAACCAACATGATATTAACACAATATAGCGACAAAAATTTAGCTCAAATATGTAGCATGTTAAAATTGTATAAAATAAAAATAAAAAATCACAGACATCTAGCACGAAGGTTATAACTCAACAGTTAAGCAAGGCAATGTATCATTGAAAAATTATTGTGATGCGGGTAATTTAGAGGATACATAATAATAAGGAACAGATGGAGAATTTGAACTGAGGTATTGGTTACTCCAATGAATCTTTAAAAAACTCATCCATGCTATAATAAGCCTTCACCAATAAAATATCTTTCAACCTCCTCATCAGCACCCTCAATTCAGTCAAGGACTTTGACCGTGCCGGCAAATGATTGTAGGTTTTCCTTCCTTTATAAAGGAAGGATCTTTGAGTGACAGCCGTAGTTGGTAGAGGCAGGGGCAGATCCAGAGACTGGCGAGTCTCTCGGGGGTGGGTGTGATCTCTTTCTCGATGTTTACATACAAGCACAGATGTCTCCAGAATAAACAAACCGGTCAGTGTGAGGATGTCTTGTTCTGAATAATGGTTTGCAAGACATTGTCAGAGCGACTCCACACAAGAATCTCACTGCTCTTTTTTGTTGCAAGAATACTACATTCAAGAGTTCCTTCGTACTTGCACCCGAAAAAGGTATGCCATAACGCAGATTTGACTCGACCAGCGCAAAATATACGGTCATCGCGGTCTCCGGTCCCAACCCCTTCTTGGTCGCCCTGAGTGCAAAATATCCAGCAGCCAATTTCTTGGCAAGACAGTTAATGTGATCCTCAAATTTCAAATTCGTATATATTTGGATCCCAAAACACTTGATACTTTGCATTTCCTGTAATGGCGCTCCAGCAAACTCGACATTCAGGTCAAATTTGAATCCAAATTTACTGGTCTTGTCCATGTTTAGGTCTAGATGGTTAGCGCTGCACCAATCCTTGACCGTCGCAAGATTCTCAGTTATTACTGTCTTCATAGCGTATAAGTCCGCTCCATGCCATACTATGAAGGTATCGTCCGCGAACAAGGTGAAACTTCCTCGTATATTTGTATGGATTATATCGTTGACATACAAGAGCTTCCGCCGGCAGAGAAAGCAAGACTGCAGCTGGTAACCCATCCTGGCTGCAGGATCTTTTGTTCTTTATCCTAGTCAAGGCTTTTTATTCGAGCTCATCCACCACTGTTGTTGATCTCATGAGTCATCCAACATTTTAATAAAAGTAGGAGGTTAAAAGAAGATTGCACTTACTTTCTGCCATGCTATCAAAATTCAGTCGTCCGCCAGCGCACCAATTGATTTCAAGAAACGAAATACTCCTTCCAAGACTCTGTTGATCTTGTTGATAAAAAATCTCAAATTCTCAACCAACTCATTGATACGCTGGTCAAACCCATTGTTGCGCATCAAAGATGTAGCTACAAAAATAAAATTAGTGTTTGTTACAGGGTGTCCCATTTTGGGTACTTTTGCGAAGTATTGCCCTTTTAGTTTTTGAGGTTTAAGTTCTAAATTGGAAATGTTGCATTTTAAAGTATCCCTCGTATCTAAACCATTAGCTGATAATTTATGGAAAACGTGGAAACTGTAACTTATACAGCTTTTCTTGTAGAGCTCAATTCTGCCTTCGGAACTATTTTACAGGGTCGGGTCAAGAAGTTATCAAACCCTACATCATTTACCTAAATGAAACACCATATAAATTCATGGGCTATAAAATTTGTCTTTTGTTACCGTTTCCAGAAATATATAACAGTATGCACTTTTTCTCATGAGCACTCAAAAAGATGACAATTTTTCCGAAATTAAATACATAATTTGATTGTAGGTCATGAATAACAATGATAAAGAACTAATCTTCGTTTATAAAAATACTCATACAATTTTTTGATTAACAAACATAGAAAAGCCAATAAATAACATTATTAAGAAAAAAAAACAAAATAAAAAAAACTTTATTAGAAGTCGATCCGAAAACAATGAGACCCATGATGTTTGACATTTTTTTGTTGTTGTCTTATCAACTAAATATTTGATTATGCATTTAATTTCAGACAATTGTTATTTATTTGAGTGTTTATGGAAAAAAGTGCATTGTTGTATATTTCTGGAAAGGTAAAAAAAGACAAATTCTGCCTATCAATAAACAGGGTGTTCTTTTAAAAAAATTAAGTGGAACCTGATAACTTTTTGACTTGACCCTGTATAATCATTCCGAAGGCAGAATTGAGTTCCATGGAAAAAGTTATATAAGAAATAGTTTTCACATTTTCCATATAAGTTATCTGATGGTTTAGATACGAGGGCTACCTATAATGAAATATTTTCAATTAAGCTCTGTATCTCTAAAACTAAAAGAGCCATGAAAATTTTGAATTTCACGAGAATTGAAACTTTCCATCTATAGAAATTATGGAGATACCCCAAAATAGTACCCAAAATTGCACACCCTGTACACAACTTTCCCTGTCTCCAGATGTTCCTTATTTTATGAACTTTTTTCAGCCAGAAATCGTTTGCTCCCGCCGCTATAATTACAATGATCATAAGAGTTTAACTGTTTAGTCAGACTCTCAACATTTTCCAGAACATTACCGTGAGCTCCTCCTGGTCCCTTCTAATTCAATTTTTAACGTGAGGTAGCTTCATCCTAATATTACAGGCTCTTCAACGTTTTCCATACTGCCATATTTTTCACTCTTGTTTGAAATTGAGCATGAAAAGAGCGGCTACGAATCCATATATCACACAACAGGTAATTATTAAAAAGAGCTTTTCCTTGTAATAGGGTGTGTACGCTTCAGCGAACTGTAGTTCTTGTATTTTATACCCCACTTCATTCATATACGTAAGTCGTATAGTATTTTATGTATCGTGTACTGACTCTTCATAAATGTTTATGCTGTCAACCGTTGTAATCACTCCTGTTGCGGATCATCAACATGAAGTCCAAGTTCGTATATTCCATCACGTTATGGGCAAATAATGTGACATTCATTCCAATCAATCAAATCATTCAAAATTCAGGGGTTGGTTTTCAATCTTGACTGCGGATTTTATGGTTAATCTATATGCACTGGAACGGAAGTGAAGTGTTCAAGTGCCCGTGGAAGACAACTATATTATTTTCTTATTTGGCTACAATTCAAAACTTTGCAGTCATTTTAATGGGGTGGCGCCCTCTTGGTTATCACTTCCAGGAAGGCGATATGAAGTTGGTCACTAGATCTAGTTGATGATTTGATCAGACTGCCAAAAGAAAGTCTTTCCTTTGGGGAGAAATTATCCATCACAACTTTCATGTGATCATCTAGTTTGGTGTGGTTGATGGTGTTGAGCACAAATCATGAAGCGCCTGCGATGTTTCCCAAAACTTGATTTTTGAACTGACGTAACGTTTTCCTGTCCACTTGAGAAATCGTTGACCAGGTAGGGCAGGCATTTTTCAGGATGGGCCTTGTATAGGGTTGCCCATCGAAATCAAAACGGCAACAACTTGGGTCATTCAATGTCATAAGAAATATTTGACACGCCAATTTTATTATCATCGTGACTATTCCTCACAATGTAAACAAAAACACTAACATTCTCGCAGTACGGCTCAAGACAAATCGTGGTCGGTGCTGTTCAGCGCAGAAACAGTGGATTAGTCAAACATAAAAAAGTTTCCGCACTCTCACAGAGCCGTTCCAGTCGAACACGCATCCAGGGCAAACTACTTCCGACTTCCCACTGATAGACCGTCAGATAATGACCTATTTTCTTGTCTGATTATCTTGTCACTGAAATATCAACCGTTGGAAATGATATCATTGTTGAGCTCAGAAACTGAGAATTTAGCGACCGCAAGTGGGCTGAACATAATATGAAAACATTGTTTTTTTCT
The DNA here is from genome assembly GCA_958502075.1 of Orchestes rusci. NCBI lineage: Eukaryota > Metazoa > Arthropoda > Insecta > Coleoptera > Curculionidae > Orchestes > Orchestes rusci. The sequence goes on from OY293306.1 coordinate 902,872, forward strand.
TCTTCAAAGAAAAAAACCCGTGTTTATATCTACCAACCCCCAAAAATCTAATTAACAGTATTCAAGTCATACGAAGCAGAATGGATTCTCTTGAGAGTACTGATTAATTATGAAATCCAAAATGCTCAATTAGTAAGAAAATGAGCCTTATAAGTAAGCCACAAAGTTTAAATGGGTTTCACGATATTATCATCGGACTAATTGGCAAAAATGACGTACATTTAATTTTAAATTGCCTACAGACCAATTATTTCTAAGTAGTCAGTTTTAGTCGAAATGTTGTAAATTATCAATTTTGATTTTAAAATGTACAATTTGTTGACAGCTCGAATGAATATTAGTATATTGCAATAGTAAGGGATTCACTATAAAATAGATATGATATTGTCGGTAATATATCTAACACCATAAAGACAATGAGAATTCATATCAATTATTTGTAGATCACACTTTCTGTTTATTTTTCTAGAATCTGAATTTCAGTTGCTAAACAATCTTCTAGCATTATGAAAGTTCCGATTTATTAGGCAAGGGGCTAGTTTTCTCGTCGAGTTTGACTTTCATTTTTGGGTGGTACAGATCTTTGAAACAGTTGACATTTATTTGCGCCCAATCTTCGTCCAGAGCCTAGTAGCCTCAGGAACACTTCCTCTAGGTCTCTCATGTCATCTTCAAACGATTTTTCTGCTACAATGGTGTCATCCAGATAGACCAGACATGTCTTACAGGACAGTCCTCTTGAAATCGTCTTCATCAGCCGTTCTATGGTGGCAGGAGCATTGTACAGGGTGTTCACAGATGAATGGACCCACCCATTAATTATTTAATTTGAGGTTTGGAAAAAAGCATGTTTCAAATTGAAGATAAATGGTTCAAAATGAATTTTGTGAAAACAAGGTTTTCACATATACAGGGTTTTTCAGAACTTCTGAGGGTGGTCCAACTTTCTTATTTCAAACTACAACCTCATTTTTTTGTTTGATTTTTGCATTCTCCGGAAAATTCTAAACATTTTTCATACAGCATACCCCGAGGCATACCCCAAACCCAAATTCAGCCAATAAGAAGATATTAACGTCAGAAGTTTGCTATTTTTTTTTTGAGCATGTTTTAAAATGAATGGTATTATTTCGAAACCCTGGAAACGAAGTGGTTGTTGATAGATGTCAACTTTTCAAGAAAGATTTGAACATGTTATATTGCGAAGAGAAAAAGTTGACATCCATTAACAAACACCTCGTTTCCAAGGTTTCCAAATAATATCATAAACTAGTTGACACGGCAAATTCCATACTGCCTCATAATCAATAATTATCAATGTTGTGCTAAATGAATTTGTTTCACAATTTTCTTTTTTTTTTTAGTTTCGGGGCGCAGACATAACAAACATATAAAAAATAATAAGAATCCTTCCAGCGATTTTCCTGTTAGGATGATATGTTAAATATCTGACAACATTTCTAGCGTACTTTTTTTGAAATGTTCAAACTGAAAAGGTATCTATTGTTATCACACTTCAATTTTCAAATAGAACCTACATATCTAATTTGGACAAAATCCTTTGAAAAATAACAAAATTAAGCAAACATAACCTCACATTTTTGAAAAAAAAATTGATCAAATCCCAAATAGAACCTACATAATCTAATTTGAACAAAATCTTTTGAAAAATGACAAAATTAAGCAAACATAACCTCACATTTTTGAGAAAAAAAATGATCAAATCCCAAATAGAACCTACATAATCTAATTTGAACAAAATCCTTTGCAAAGTTACAAAATGATGCAAACATAACCTAACTTAGACGATTTTTGGTAAATTTCTAAAATCAAACCTCAAATTAGAACCTTCATATCTTATTTGAACAAAATCCCTTGGAAAATAACAAAACTTTTCGCACATAACCTCACTATGTCATTTAAAAAAAAATATTTTCATCAAATATCTGATAGCACCTATGATATATTATCTAATTTGAACAAAAGTCTTTGGAGAATGGCAAAATTAGGCAAACATAACCTCACTTGGTCAATTATTGTTAAATTTCTTGACCAAACCCCAAATTAGAGCCTACATGATTATTTGAACAAAATCTTTTGGCAAATTACAAAACTATGCAAACATAACCTCACTTAAATGTGATATTTCAAAAAAATTTTTTTATCAAATCCCAAAAAATAGAACCTACATATCTGATTTGAAAAAAATCGTTTGGAAAATAACAAAACTATATGCAAACATAACCTCACCATGTAATTTTTTTTTTAATGTTTTGATCAAATCTCAAATAGAACCTACGATATTATTATCTAATTTGGACAAAATCTTTTGGAAAATTACAAAATTGAGCAACCTCACTATGTCAAAGAAAGGGAAGTTGAGTTTTCGGGTTCTTCTGGGAAATTTTCCAATTTTTTTTTTTCATAACATCACACATATTTCAAGTGATGGAGTGACCAAGAAAAACGGAATTCAAATTTATATATTAGATAAGATAAAAGCCTGGATAGAATCAGCATCAGCACTGTTTTAGTTTTATGTTTTCGTTCACTGAATGCACCTATTTTAACATTATGACAACGTTGCTTTATACGTCCTGACCTATGATTCTGTTTTAGTTTTAATTTTTGGATGGACGTAAAATAAAATCTGAAAATGAATCTGGACATTGTCTGTGACTCGCATTAACGGGTAGATATTCTAACAGACGCACACAATATCCCTTTATGGGGGAAAATAAAAATACTCTTCTCTCATGATGTCATTTTTGTCTTGATATTGAAAATGGCCGCCACTGCTATGCGTTTAGTCTCTTTCATTTATCAGGTCTATGATTTGAATTGACATCAAAATCATTAGGTGAGTTCGAGTTTACGCTATTCGTGCTCAGAGTGTTTAGAGCGGAAACTCGAACGTGTCTATTGAATTTACTGATTGACATTGACATTAGTTTGTTTTGTCACGGAAAGGTGACATGTGACATCCCAAATGAAAAGTTGTGTTTTCAGGTTTTTTTTTTGGGAATTTTCCAGCTTTTCTTGCCATAAAAACAATCCCAAGACTCTAAGGAACAATTAAAAGAAAAAATGACTCAAATTGCCCCAGCCATTCCCAAGCTATGGATCTTCCAGAAGAAATCGGTACTCATTTTTATGTATTGAGATTTCAAAACAAGCTCGTTGAAATTGCAAACTTCTGACGTTAATGTCTTCTTATTGGTTGAATTTGGGTATAGGGTATGCTATATGAGAAATGTTTAGAATTTTCCGGAGAATGCAAAAATCAAACGAAAAAATAGGTTGAAATTTGAAATAAGAAAGTTGGACCACGCCCAGAAGTTTTGAAACACCCTATATATGGAAAGACCATGTTTTCACAAAATTCATTTTGAACCATTAAACTTTTATTTAAAACATTTTTTGCTAAACAACAAATCAAAAAGTTAATGTGGGAATCCATTTATCTGTGAACACCCTGTACAGTCCAAATGGTATTACGTTGAACTGCCATAATCCTGCACTCACCGAAAAAGCTGTTTTTTCCCTATCTGCGGGGGCCAACTCAACTTGCCATTACCCACCTTTCAAGTCTAGCGTGAAAAAGATCTTCGATTCAGCATCAATGCGAGGAAGGGAATAGCTGTCCACGTTGGTCACGTTATTGAGCAGCCGGTAGTCCACGCAGAATCTGGTCGAGCCATCTTTCTTTTAAACCAGTACCACCGGTAAAGACCATGGACTGCTGGATGACTCTATCATTCCTTCCTTGGCCATACTTTCAATTCTTTTTTCAGCCTCCTCTCTATTGGCCAGCAGTAGCCTTTTAGCTGTCTGGCAAGAATTTTCCGTTTTCCCATTGATTTTATGCTGGACTAAGTTGATCTTTTCTTTCTTCTCAGTATCAAAAACATCTCGGTATCTATGAACCAAATGCCTCAGCCTCCTCCTTTGGTTTGGCCTAAGACCTGTGCCTGACGACGATACCAGCTTTTCTAATTCTGCTGGAATGACTTGCTGAAACTGCAGAGCTCCGTGTTTTTCTTCAAAAACACAGCATAATGATTGGAATTCATTATCCTAACAGGAATACTTCTGTCAGACAGTACAAGGGCCTTCCCGACTGCTATTCGTCGACCAACAGCCTCGTCATGCATTACCGGTTCGAACATGACTATCTCACCCTCATAATCCGTACATTCGCTATCAGTTCAGTTGTCCAAAACAATCTCGCTCCGTTCTGGTATCCACGTTTTCTCTAGAAGTAGGACCCGGACACTGCAATTCTTCTCACGATGCAAAATAACCTCTCCATCGTCTATTCTCAGGACTACCTGCTTAAAGCTCAACTCGATTCACTCGATTATAGCTGTCCCGATGATCACCTCATTCTCAATCTCAGCCACTATCACAGGATGTTCAAAAGTGGCTTTTCCGATGGTAAACTCAAGATTCGTTTCACCTTGCACATTTGCTCGATCTCCCGTCACTATCGTAGACGTCATCTTGATTGCCGAATCTCAAATGCAAATTTTAGTATGTCTTCGTCGCACGTGTGTTCAGCAGCACAGTGTGTAGGGTTCCATCCACATACGCGTCAACAAAAACACTGTTGGCATGGTGTTGCAAGAATGAGACCTGGGCGGTATTTACTGAGGTTTGCTGGATTCAGGCCGACGATCGCCCCTTCACATCGATCGTCTTTAGTTTTCCGAATCAGAAAAATAGGTGGTGAGGTTTTCTCCACAACGTCTTCCTATGTGGTCCAACATATACAGCATTCCAACTTTCGGTCCTAGCGACCTTGTTCTCCAACAACCTCCCTGACGATCCGTTGACAGATTCCTTGAATTCATCTTTTACTGGAATCACTTGGTGGACACGAGCCTGGCCTTTGTGTGGGTTCTTGGCAACTTCAAATTCAAGGACCTGTGTAAGTGCGTCTATAAGCTTGGGTGAATGTGATAATGTCAAGATCTGCCTCATCCCACCATCGCGAAGTCCATCAAGAAATGTTTGATCTACCAAACGTTCCATGATTCTTTTCTGGACATCTGGATATACCAGCCGAACCAGACGTCCGATATCTACTTCAAATTTTTGCAAAGACTTTCCTGGTTTCTGGTACCGATTTTTTTCACTAAATGTGGTTGACATGTTCCCAGTGTGACTGGCCATAACCCATACCCAAGTGTCTTACCAAGTGGTCGTGAACTTCTTGTTATTCCGGGAAAATTTTATGCAGGATGGCAGCATCTTCTCTCAAGGCGTAAGGGCAATCGACTTTTTCCTGGATGACCAACCATTTGCTTTTGAAGCCGCTTCAAACTGACGCTGATAAACATTCCATGACGTTGAACCTACAAATTGAGGCGACTTGAGGAGTTTCAGCCCAACAGATTCCGGATTGTTGTCCATCGCTGAAGGTCTATAGGGCAGCCCATCGAAAGTATTGACGTCTTATGTTGTGATTTTGTTTTGAACTTCATGGTTCCCGCCTTTCATCTAAAGAATTCGCTCACGCTGGAGTTGGCTGTTACGCAGCCTAGCGACCTTTTCCGAAACTTGGAAACATTTTCCAGGTATTTCTCTAGGCCGTTTCAGTGATTTTTTTTTGCCGCAAGACTCTCTTATTTTTTCTTATTCTCCATATATACAACAACATACAACATACATACAATCGGTATAATACATCATTCAACCTAGTTACATTCTTGTGTTCTTAAACGGACATTTTGAATTTTTGCGTGATCAGTTCTCAATTATCTATTCTAATATGAATTATTGGACGTTTTGAAGTTCATTAGGATAATTTTCACTGTCCTTGCAAATACTGGATGGATTATCAGCGCAAACTAAACTTTATTCCCAAATGAACTGCAATGGACCTAGACGAAGGTGATTCTTCATTATTAGTTTCAGAGACGGGGATTGATGATCGATTAATATTATGCATTTACATTGCTAATACGTTTGAAAATAAAAGCAGAAATTGCGTGGCTTACATCTAGCGTTCGTTATTCCATGATGACAACAACATATTAATTTATTTGAAATATATTGTTCAACAGTGCCTTTCAATCACTCGAAAAAGAAATCTATTTGTGAGCAACACAAAAACTTTGAAGACAAGAATTGTATTTCTGCTGTTTTTTGGTGAAAACTTCTATTTTGAAACTTGAACAATACGATAGAATATCGTCGAGAAGCTTTTTATTGCCCTATTTTTTGGCGATAGCCGGCAAGTCGGCACCATTGCCCCAGTTAGCAAATCTGCTAGAAACTATACATTCAAATAATATCTCCATGGAGCCTGGAAGCTGAGATGATAATATATTGAGTCAGTATCGATTAGATTTTGAAAAACCAAAATGAGGTTTACAATAAAACAATATGTATTGTATTCAAACGATTGGAGACACTGTAACAAGAACCTCATCAGACATTTGTACTTAGACTATATGTGAAAAGTTCATAGTCCAAGGTGAAAACGCCAATCCTTATTTAATAGAAATTCACAGGAACACAATCTGCTGGAAATGCTATAAAATATGCAAATATGTCAAACCGGTTTTGCAAATAAACACAACCAAGTAGGAACAGTTCGCTCTATACCAAAGGCAAATATACTTTCGTATTTATCTATTTTTAACAACTCCAATGCATAACATGTCAGGCAGTTGCAGTCATTGTGACTTTACTTACACGACTCTACATATTTTATTTGATATGGAGTAAATGATACTTTCATATTGGAAATATGAAGCTTGAATGTGTAGATGTAAGATTAGTGAAATGACATGTATTGTATAGTTATAAAAAAAGTGAGCTGTGGGAAAATCCCCTTCTAGTTAGTCTGGACCGACAAGATATGTTTATTTGATAAAAACCAGTTTGCTTCATCATTGTATAGATGAAATTTGATACAAATCTTCCCCAGAACACCCTTCGTGTCCCTTTTGTGAATCTTTTGTTTGAGAATGATTTTAATGTTTGTTCTTATAACAAAAGTATACGATTTGTGGATAATATGGCTGATTGTGTCTATTGGACTACTCAGTTTCAACAACCCGTTATCATTTTGCTCAGAATGAAAATTTTACATTAATCAATGAGTTGTTTTTCATGCATTTTTGTATTAAACGCATTTCCAGCATGTTATTGTTTTGATCAATTTCACATTCCAAAATAACGGTAATTTTGGAATGTTTCCATGACTAGCGACATATTTGCATTATTTGATATGTACATAACAAATTATCATGAAACAAATGTGTTCATGAAAACACTGGATGATCGATTAGATGTCTAAAATTTGTTCACGATCTAAATAGGTAACGTTAAGATGGGTTGCGAAGGGTACGCCTTCCTGCTTCACATTGCTTTCACTCGGAGGCCAAATGGCATATTTTGTTCCCTAGTTTGGAGAGGTGTCTCCTCGGTCTCAACCTGCAGCCTTTCTCCTCATCGTTCCGAATCATCTCATGGTTTTTACAAAGTTCAAAATAAGCACGATGTCAAAATTTGCCGCTTCCTCCAAGTCTTCAAGGTGATATTGTCTTATATTCATGGGGTGTCCTTCTTTCGAAGTTGGGCAGTGGCACAGTATATGTTTTATCGTCTCATCCTTCTCGAAGCAGTCCTTGCAGAGAGCATCAGTCCCTGGGCCCCATTTGCGGAACATGATTCCGATTTCACAGTGTCCTGTGATTACTCCCACAATGGTGCTCACAGAGGATTTGCTCTGCTTTGATGATTTTCCTGTTGTTTCCATATCCAGGTTTGACTACAGAGCTCTCGATTCCTTGCAGTCCTTCCGATTGCTCCACCTATCGCTGTGTGGCTTTACCATGTTTTTATGTACTGTATCTTTCGAAAGTTTGATCGTTGGTTACGGTGTGTTTTCCATTTTGGCCTCGTATTTTCTTAGTCCCAATTTCGCCAGTCTATCTGCCATCGTGTTCCCTTCAATATTGCTATGTCCATGATTCCAGCAGAGAACGAGCTTTTTGTTCCTGATCCAGGACAATGCCTCACGACAACTCACTAGCTTTGACATAACTGTATCTGATTCTAGTTAATTCAATGCTGCTTTGCTGCCTGCATAGATTGTGACATCTTTTGTTTTGTTGTCCAGTGTTTGCAGCAGGTTGGCTGCTTCTCTAATGGCAATGATTTCTGCATGCAAAATGCCACACCGTTCCTCAAGCTGGATAGATTCTTGTATGTTTAGTTCCTTCGAGAATATCCCTGCTCCTGTGCCTGTATTTGTCTCTGCTGCGTCTGTAAAGATGGATATCTCTTATTCTCTTATAACTGAGTCTTGATTCCAGTCTTATCTGGAAGGTATTTGAGCCACTACCTTATTTTCAAAAGAGCGCTTGGTCGCAATGTAGTCCGTTGCCGTTTGTAGCAGCTTCGCCTCTTTATTCTCGTTAGCACCACCGAGTGACCACCTGTTTCCTGTTTACACAATTTGTCCTCCCTCGATGTGAGAGCTCCCTTTGCGACGGTGCTTTTGATGAACAAGTCAATAGGCAGGAGGTTTAGAATGAGCTCTCAAGGTGCCTGCGGTGTGCTGTTCTTTGCTCACTTTGTACTCAGTGTTGCCAGCCCTTGTACTTCCGTGAGCATCTTCACGTTCGAGCTCATGTCAGTGAATTTCCACCTTCTTCGAGCTCTACTCTGCGTGATTTATACAGCCCGACTGCGATGTGAAAATTGAATTTATAACGGTCACATCAATCCTGGCAGATCTAGTTCTCGTAGATTTTCCTAATAGTAAAGAATTTTTTTTTTGTACTTCCATGTTTGCACTTAGATAACATTTCCGTGGTGAAGATTATTCTTGCATTCTTTTCACATTCGAATCTTTTTATTCTCATGCTTAATCGATGTGAAACTCGTCTGTTATTCGTAAGAGTCAAACTTTCGTATTTATTTCCCAGTACACACAACTCTTTAAGTTTGATAAATGAGAGCATAGAGAGAGTTGAATATCTATCAGGCGGATGATATCTCGAAAGCCCATTTCTCTCAGAACCCAAAAACTATAATAGTGAAGTTATCATTTCTCCACAAAACACATGTTTTATTGAAGTGACTACGAACTCAAATATTGTGTGTAAGAGTGTATCTACTAATACTCAGCATTGTATACACAGTATAATTAAACTTTTAGTCGGATATCACCGGCTTAGTTTGACAAGTAAACAAAATACAGTCAATCAAATTAAAACATTCCAGACATGCATCAACTTCGAGGCAACAGATCTATATTTACTAGGGTGCTAAACTTCATCCATACTCAAACCATTGCTTCCTAAGTAAACTGCTGTGGGACCATATTTTCGAGTCGATTTACATAGCATTCGTGGTGATAGAGTAAGATCAAATAATCTTGGGTTTGTGTTACAGCTTCTGTGGTTGCGTAGTGTATAGTTTGTCTTGAGCTGACCCCTCAAATTACAAGACTTGACACACTAAACTTGACCACAAGGAATGTTTGTTTTCTCTTGTGACAAATGAAATTTGTATAAACGTTAACGGTCAAAATGCTTTCCTTTGACGTAGGCGGGCGTTGATTTGTCAAAACACTTGATGTTTATCTCCTGGATAATCTATCTAGATTAAACGTGGAAGGTGAGACCCGTAATTTCATCAGTCGATCGATGGAATGTGTTCTCAAGTGTCAAGTCAAATGGATTATTGCTTGGACTTGTACATTCAACGTACACTCTACATCATCTAAGTGTCGATCTCAAACCCAAAATGAGAAATTTGGAAGCCTGAAAGGTTTAGTGGTCAGTAATGATTGATTGATTGATTGATTGATAAAATACTTCATCCAACGCATGATAGTCATAGGTGTCATTTGGGACATGTGAAGTGTCAAATAACACACTAGTGTGTTATTATCCATAGCTCACCACTCACTTGTGGGTTATGGATTATAACTCACATTACCGTGGCAAACGAACAAACAATCTATCACGTTCCCGTGGTAACCAAACAAACAATAACCTATTTTGACCTAAATGTAAATATGTCACTGTCTGGTCATTCTGTCACTGAAACTTATATCAAATAATCAGACAGTTTTCGTTGCTTCTAAAAATTTCACCGGTAGCGGTCACGAAAGCCGTAGCTATAGCCACTATTTGACAGATACAAATATAGTTTTCGGTGGAAGCAAGAAACATATCCGCTTAACATTACCAAAGATTATAAACACCCTCAACCCTAACCAAACTTATTGACAAATGACATCGCAGTCTTGTTTTGCTTATGTGTATGTGCTATTTTTTCAAAATGATTGATGATATGGTATTATTGGACTCCAGTGACGAATCAGATTCTGATTTTGAAGATTCCATGTTATTAGAAGTATTGAACAACAACGCCATCCAATAAAGAGCAGATATATACATCATCTGACACTGACAGGAGAACGTTGACGTAGAAACATCCTCAAATGGATTATTTGTATTTGAATGAGTAAGATGTGGTCATCTTCATCGGTTAACCGAACTCGATTTCTCCTGATTGTTTTCAAAAAACTTGCTGTTTCTTGATTTGGATTCATTGCGTTAATTGTCTTGGTCTTGGATCTAACGAAAGTATAAACACAAACAATGAAATCAATCCTCAAAACATCGTCAATCAAATGTCAAATAACATATTTTCTTCTACTGCGCATGCGTTTCGCTACGTTAACCGCTATGACTATCGTCCGTTAACAACCGGCATTTATCGGTATCGATATACGATAAATGACATCAAAATGTCATAGTTGTCAATTAGCGTTAACCGGAGCTGCATTTTTTGAGCAACGAAGACTGTCTTATAACTAATAAAAAAACGATTTTCTCCATTTGTTGGATAAATCATTATATAACACTCGTGCGTTATGTTTTACAAGTCACTTGAAAAATCATGAGAAGCACTGAACAGTATTACACTATGAAAAATACAAAAAAAATGTTACATAAAATATTAAAATAGCATCAAAATGCGATGAAAATGCATATAAATAATTGAACAATATGACGAAGTTTTAAGTATGTAGTTTAGAATGAATAAGATCTAAAAAGTATCACAAAAATATTCCGATGAATTATAATAAGCCTTCTCATACAATAACCTGCATAGGAGTGTCCTGAATCTTTTGACTGATGTGCTTCCAAAAATTCTTGAAGACAGAGAGTTGAAAATTCTACGTCTATCATAAATAATGGATTTTTTAATAAGGGATGATGATGGTCTGACTTGAAGAAGATTGTTGCTCTGACGAGTCAAATGATCATGGGAAGGACAAGGCAATCTACTTTGCACTTCGGAAATTATAGTTGCTACCTCCAAAATGAGAACGGACGTCAGGGTCAATATTTTATACCTCGTAAACAGGGGTTTGTACGATTCGCGAGAAGGCACACCATACAAGGAATGAACCACCCGCTTTTGCAGGACAAACGAGGAATTCAATAAGCATCGACCAGCATTGCCCCAAAATTACGTAGCTCAACTGTGATTCCACCAAAAAGTGATACATACTTCTTGCCAATCCAGAGCTCAGCCTCCCAGCAGCAACACCATGCCGTTGGTCTTGCTGCTGGGAAGCACCCAGATGCCACACGGCCACAGACCTTGGCGATGCTGATCAAATTCCAACTCTCTGTCGATTATTACTCCCAAGAACCTGAAACAGCTACTCTGAGCCAATGCACAAGAGTCAATAAGAGCCGCATCAGCAGACCTCTTGAAAAAAAAGAGGTGTGTCTTATCCACATTAGGAGTAAGAGAATGGGCATTGAACCGGTTTTTGATTAGAATAATGTCAGCTGTAATAACTTCTTCCAATAGAGCAACACCATTATGGCGCCTAACAATAGACGTATCATCAGTGAAGAGAGTGATAGCACCCTGGATTGACAACCGCAGCAAATCATTTACACATAACAAAAACAAAAAAGGACCAAGAACAGGGCCTTGTGGGAATCTCGTAATGGATAAATCAGATGAAGCTTGAACAACTACAACTCGCTGAAATCCCTTGGACAAAAAACTCCTGAACCAATCATGAAATACCCCTAGATCCACAGACATGTAATTTTTATGAAAGAATCTGGTGATTAACACAATCGAAAGCTTTGGAGAAGTCACAAAATGCAGTTGACACCTTCTCACCGCCATTCACACCCAGGTAAACCGTCTCCAGTAAGTTGTGAATAGCATCAGTAGCTCCCGAAGCGGATTGATATGCATACTGATTTGGGTGTGAAATACTAAGTTTTGATAAAGGTAAACATTCTTCTCTTCACAAGTTTCTCAATAAATTCAGATAGGACTGACAGAGGTGAAATAGGCCAGAAATTATTGGGATGATCATTCACCCTTATTGGAATAACCTTTGCTATCTTCAAACAAGAGGGAAACAGGCCAGTATTCCATGAACAGTTTATTGCCTCCACCAAAGCTGAAACTGCGCTCGTAGTAAGCGACGACAAAATGCTTGCGGTCAGTTCATCATCATCGGAAGATCCACCATTGCCAATCTTAAGAAGACAATATCGAATTTCTAGTTCGTCAGTTGATATAAAAAATAAGATTCCAACTACGTTCTGATGTACCAAGTTCAGCTGAGGATCAGTAGATGCCTTGCTTTTTCCTCTAACTCCGTTGACAATGGACCAGGTCCCTCTTTGGAGATAACGCGAGTTTCTGAATCGTTTACTATAGTATTTCTTCTTCGCAATTCCTACCAGACGCCTATAACATAAACGGTAACGTCGGATATATCCATGGAAATCGGGATTGCTAGTGGATATTTTCATATTTTGAAGACACCTCAAGTTTCTGGAAGAAGTCCGCAGACCTTTAGTAATGTCTGAGTGAGCAATGAAAAGAATCCAAGGGCTGCAAAGACGAAGTCACAGGAGAGGAGACGCCATCAAACACTTCAAAAATCTCGAACCAATTAACGGAGGAACAAAGCTCACGAAATGTTTTATAGTTAGTGGTGCTAGAGAGGTGTCCCATCCTGCATTTTTGCCTGATAGAAAATTTGTTCAGATACATACCTGCAGATATTCTCTCTCACCATAATCAAAGAACCCTCATGACTAGCAACAGATCTGCAGAATAAGAAGAGAGGCACGTATTTGAGAACAAAAAAGACTTCTCCGGGCCTCAGCCAAAGTCCAACTAGAGCAGAAAACTGATATTCCAAAAGCAAAAATAGATCATCAGTTTTATTTCTTGGTGATTGAATATTCAAATACAACATGCTGAAAAAATATTTATTTTCATCAACCACCTTCGAATAACCCGATGTATTTTCACTAGACTGCCGAGCATGCTCAAACTCGGAAAAACTTTATCTGCTTGGAATTGCCAGCCGTATTCGCATCTGGCCTTTCGTCTCAGCCGAAAAAAATACCCTGCTCCGGAATCTGAAGCTCAACACCATTGAAACCAGAGGTCAAGTTCTAAGAAGCATGGATAACATCTACCGAACCCAAAATATCACTATCCAATTCACACGTAGAAAGCCTAATAACAAAGTCAGAATCAACACCCGCTCTCAGACCCACAACATCATGTGTTACTGGTCCAATGAGAATCCAGTTTTTTCTGGAAAATCTCTTACGATTCTGGATCTTATCACAAACCTCTTTGGAAGCAGTCACCAATTTAGAAGATTCAACATAGTGAATGTTTCCAGGAATTAATGTATCTATTCTGTGAATAGATTCTATGAGTTTATTATTGAATTTATTTTCTCTCTGAAGTAACCTTGAGTCTAATTCAATTCCGGGTACTGACAAAATATAAAATTAGACTTGGGGCAACTTCTTACAAAATTCAAAATATCCCGAAAACTAGGAAATTCGCCTTCCAAAATATCATTATTTTCAGCATTTATGAAGAAAAAATCATTCGCCTTCAATACCCCTCTCTGAGAAATATCCATCACCTTATTGAAGTGAGCGGCGGGTTTCACCGTCGACTTTATATCAAACTGCCCAGACAAACATGAGCTATGCGAAGACTTACTCAGCTTATGTCCGGTTTCATTAGACAATATCCGTAGTTTATTCTTCCTCACAACATCCAGACCACCTCCAGCTCCAAGGACAGCTTCTTGAGCTCCTCTACTCGAAACACACTTACCTACTTTGCCCTGGTATAGCTGCCTTTCTGAGCTTTGAAAGTTCCTTCTGCATGATTTTTGCAGATCGTTTATACCCATCGACCTCCTTTTAATATTCTAGCTCAACATCCTTAGCATCAATCCTACTGACCTCTTATCTCCTCTGAAGCTTGGGCAAAACAGCTTTGTTCCTAATCGGTCCACTGTGGCAAATGACGAAGATTGTTCGTTCTCATTTTTATCCAAATCTGTATGGCAAGCATCAGAGCAGACGATCTTATGTCTGTCAATGACTGTCATTTTTTTATTGTTTTCATGGCAAATTTTGTGGAATATGTTATGACACACAGTACAAAAATAGTTTTTAATCCTCTTACATTTGTCGCAGCATTTGCAAGCTATATTCCCACCCCAATCAATAAATCACCTTGGTCAATAATAATTCAATAATAACAAAAGTTGATAAACTTTACTCACTTTCAGAACAGGTTCATAGTTCATAACGATAATATTGACTGATTATCGTGCAAAAGAGTAGAAAAGGCAAAATGTCACCAACGGTCGGTAAAAATATTATTCAGAAGCGCTTGAACAATTTAAGCCGTCAGATTTGAGAGCTTAATCTTAAGCCAACATCAATGTCATTTTTGCTTTGGAGTACATAATTATGAAAGTTATAGGATGAGCGTGGTTGGCTTTTCTGTATACGGCGAATACGGTCATCAGTTTTTAAACAAGGCACATCAAAAGCTTTTCATCTGTACTCTGTAGTGGCTATAAGTTGTTGATCTGAACATAGATGCGGCATGAGAAAAACAAATTTCCATTAAGACGTACAGATGGTTTCCAACTTGCTTAAACATATCTGACAGTTGCGTTCTGGAGCATAGTGATTCAACACAACTTAACAATGACCAAATTTGCCCGGTCAGCGAGAAGTTATGCCTGCAGATCGGCAAAAAATATAAAACCATGCATGGAAAGAGAAATGAAAAGCTTATACCTGACATAAATTCATTTTTGAATCAAGAGCACTAGACCGCCAGCGACTACTCCTACAAGTCGTTCAGTCGAGACTTTTCATACGTTTTTATTCACTTACGAAAACGAGGTGAGACTCCGCACGTCAAAGATCGAAATTCTCTCAAGTTTACCGTGAACCGTCAAGTTGCTTGACTTTGAACACTCTTTTGGATAATATCCAGGACATAAATTCAATATTCAAATAGGTCCCGTTTGGGGCTGTGTTGATAACTACTAAAACCTGTCTGAAAAAGTTTTTTTGATCTTATCATCGAGTTATAAAGAGATAATTTTGGTAAACGTCCATCGGTGGATGGATGATCAAAGTTGTGCGAATGACGCTCGACTTTGAACTCATTTTTCATGAATATGTTTGTTTTTTTTACGATTTTCATAAAAAATCATGTTTTAGGAAAATTACAATCATGCATTTCTGTAAAAAACTTTATTTTCACAGTTCAAGCTACAAAGTCATTTTTTTCTTGATGAAGGTTACATTTTGATTTCTTCAGCAACGAAGACAGATCTCTGCTTTGTTCTCTAGATGTATAGTTCATAATAATAATAATAATGTAAAATGTTGTAGTACCTAACATCATCTATCGGTAAAATTTGTCAATCTCATGGATGGAATTCCCATCAATCTAATAAGAGACTACTACCATTTGGTCGCCATATGGTCTTCAACAAGTTCGTGGATAATCCTCCCGGGAAAGCAAGAAACATCTTGAAACAATAATGATGATAATAATATATCTTTATTCCAATAGCAAGGGTACGTACACAAAACAAAATAAATTGAAACATAATGGAAAAAAAGTCACCGGAGACAAATAGTGACTTGGAACAATTAAGGAAAATAACTAGAACAAGCAGTAAAAAAAACTATTAGCAGAAGAAAAAACTGGACTGGAAAAACGGAACGATAACGGCAGCGAAGTGGACTTGAATATTGATTACAAGGAACAAAGAGACGACGAAGATTGGAAAAACAAAGAAAATTTGAAAGACAAAAAAGTTATTGAAAAGTTCAATGCAAACAAAAGGCGAAAACAGCAAGAAATCAAGATAGGGACATGGAATGTGAGAACGATGCTGGAACCAGGGAAAGTGCAGGAAGTAGCGCTAGAACTGGAAAAATATAGAATTGAAGTGGCGTCAATCCAGGAGATTCGATGGAAGGGGCATGGGGTAATAAGTGAAGCAAACTTTGATGTATACTACTCGGGAAATGAAAAACAAGGCCAGTATGGGGTATCCTTCATTGTAATGAAGAAACTAAAAGACAAGATAGTGGATTTCAAACCAATAAGTGAAAGAATAGCCTATTTGAGAATAGAAATGAAACCATTTAACCTATCATTGCTGAACATATATGCTCCTACGGAAAACGCCGAAGACGAAGTGAAAGACAAGTTCTACGAAAGACTTGAAGCAGAATACGAAAAGATACCAAAAGAAGATACAATCATTATATTAGGAGACTGTAATGCCCAAATAGGAAAAGAAGATTACCTATGACAAACAGTGGGTACACACACAATTCACGAAAAAACTAATAACAACGGCGAAAGACTATGGAACATGGCGATTAGAATGAACTTAATTATTGGCAGCACGATTTTCAAGCACCCGGCACGACATAAAGTTACCTGGACAGCACCAGATCAAAAAACCTACACCCAAATAGACCATGTGCTCATATCGAGAAGGAAAAGATCAGACTTGAAGGACGTGAGAACATACAGAGGTGCATGCGCGGATAGCGATCATTTTCTAGTGGTGGCAACGATCACACAAAAAGTAAAAAGGAGGATAACGGGAACAACCACTAAGTGGGACTTGAGAAAATTTGAAAGTGGCACAATAAAAACCAAATATGCAGCACGCATGAATGAAATTCTAGAACACCAAAGCGAAATGGAGAAGAATATACAGGAAGAATGGCAACAAATCGAAAAATGCATAAATATAGTGGCAGGTGAAATTATAGGAGCAAGGAGAAAGGCTGACAAACAATGGTTCAATGAAGACTGCCGAGAAAGCATAACAAAGAAAGCAGAAGCTAGGTTAAAATGGTTAAATGGTAAAAGAGAGCAAGACAAACAAAGATATGACAAGCTTAGGAAGGAGTCAAAAAAAGTAATAAGAGAAGCCAAGAGAACATGGATACAAAACGAAATACATAAAATAGAAAGAGAAAGTTGCAACTCAAATACAAAACGATTCTATAAAAGGATCAGTGAACAAAACAAAAACTATAAAGGAAAATCAATAGGCATAAAAAACAAGCACGGAAAAGTAGCCGAAAGCGAAGAGGAGTATAAAGAAGTGTGGAAACAATACTTTACAGAATTGCTTTACGAAACCCCCCCGAACCACATAGAGACGCTATCTGAAAATGAAGAAAATTACGTAGCAAACACAAACGACTCAGATGACATCCCAAGTAGAGAAGAAATAAAGAACGTTATCAACAAAATTAAAAACGGCAAAGCGCCAGGTAGAGACGGAATCAACATAGAACTTATAAAGTATAGTGGTGAATCTTTACAAGAGAAGATATTCCAACTAATAAAGAGGGTTTGGACAGAAGAGACAATGCCAAGCGAGTGGGAGATGGGACAAGTCGTAACTATACATAAGAAAGGCGACCAGCAGATATGCAGTAACTATAGAGGATTGACCTTGCTAAACACGGCATACAAAGTACTGTCAACAATAATTCAAAACAGACTAGTGGACAAAACAAGGCTCTTAATTGGACAGTATCAATGTGGATTCATGAAGGGCAGATCAACGACTGACGCAATACACACTCTCAAACAAATAATAGAAAAGACTCATGATTATAAATTATATACTGAGCTAATTTTCGTAGATTTTGAACAAGCTTTTGATTCGCTGAACAGAGACAAGGTACTGGAAGTCTTGGAGAAAATGGGAGTACAGGGAAAACTGAAAAGATTAATACAGATGACAATGACCAATACAAGAATTAGCATAAGAACACAAAAAGGAAACACAGAGGACTTCGAAATTAATAAGGGAGTGAAGCAGGGAGACACACTATCGACCACACTGTTTAATATAGCTCTGGAGTATGTGGTCAGAAAAATAAACAAAGGAACGTTGAGAACAAGAGAAGGACAAATAATAGCGTATGCCGATGACATAGTCATCATTTCAAAGAACCGTAAAACATCAGAGAACCTGTTAGAAGAAATTGTGAGGCAAGGAGAAAAGATGGGGCTGAAGATAAACACAGAAAAAACAAAAAAGATGATAATGGATAAAGCAGTGGGAAGTAAAAATGATAAAATCAAAATAGGCAACCTCAAACTAGAAGAAGTGGATAGATTCAAATATTTGGGGGTGACTATCACCAATAATGGAGATAAAGGAGCAGAGATAAAGGAGAGAATAAGGAACACAAACAGGGTATATCAAGCAAACAAGAAGTTATTAACAAATAAAACACTGGGCAAGAAAACGAAAATGAGGATATACAGGACGATAATACTACCTACAATGATGTACGCTGCGGAGACGATAACAATGACTAAGAAACAGGAAGAAGAGCTAAGAGTACAAGAGAGAAAGATAATGAGAGCAATACTAGGACCTGTTAGGACGGAAAATGGTGAGTTCAAAATAAGGACGAACAGAGAAATATTGGAGGAACTAGAAGGGGAAGACGTAATAAAGAGGATTAAAAGACAAAGAATTAGATGGCTGGGACATGTGTGGAGAGCTGGAAGCAGATCTACAATATATAGCATGGTGGAATGGCAACCTAGTGCAAGAAGAAGGAGGGAAAGACCAAGATCTAGCTGGATGAGAGAGGTACAAGCTGACCTAAGCAGGGCCGGAGTACGTAACTGGCAGAAGAAGACAGGGGACAGAGATATATGGAGACAGATATGTGAAAGTGTTTGAATAAGAGACTGGGGACTGATCTACCCCTATTTAAATAGATCTAGAAAGCTTTTTGCGGCGATACCCCGCCTGGGGTTTTTGAGCCATAATATATATAATGGAAAAAAACTAGCAATACATTATTCTTACTTGCCATGGAAACAGGAGCTATATTTGGAACTCCTAGTACTTGAAAGTACTTCCGGACTTTCAGTCTTACATATAGTCCTACACAAATAAAAGAAACACATTAAATACTAATTGGTACAAACTATTTTCCAAAACATATTATCACGTATAATATTGATACTATATTTAAATAGAGCTAGTTGGTAATAAATTGATAAGATATATTATGACAAGGAACATTTCATTAGTTGAAATTGATATCAATCCTTTTTTCAAATGACAGTTTTTTGAACGAAACCTTTAGATGTGTGCACTTTAAGAAGTTCAGGCGAATATTGATACATTTACACACCATGTAGGAAAAACTTCTTTGGAAAGTAGACGTAAGATGTATCGGGATTCTTAAAAAGCTATTCATCCGAGTATTGATATTATGCGCATCAGTTCTAAATTTGAATTCACGGTGAAGGCAGGCTTCTTTGTTTGCGGTGGCTTGATATAGAGTATGCAGCTGTGAAGAAATCTTCTCTTATATAAGGGCAGTCAAGACATCAATGACAGTTTTTTTGATACCGATGATTTGCGATGCAGGTTATGGATGAATCTTACACGAGAGTTCTGCACTTTCTGTAGTCAATAGCTCTGTCTTTGTGTCAAGTGAGGGCCGTAAACGACATCCGCAAAGTTGAAGTGTGGGAGGATGAGTGAATCACATATGATTTTTCTGACTCTGGTATTTAGAACTCCTCTACTATTAAGGAGCAACTTGAGATTGGTGAAGGATCTTTAAACCACCTTGGTCACCTGCGCTTCAAATCTCAAATCCTGATCCAAGTTGAGGCCAAGGTTTCTTGCCAAACCAGCCAGTAAAACTGCTGTGTTATTGAGTCTTAAATTAATATATGGTTGCACACGTTCTCTAGCTCGTCGGGTTTCAAAAACCATGACCTGTGATTTTTCCGGATTCATGCTCAAGCAGTACTCTTTTGATAGCTGGAACAGGTTGCCCAAATCGGAATTTAGCTTCTCCATAGCGATTCCAGCATCCGCCTCACGGAACAAAATGTAAAGTTGTGTATCGTCTGCATAAAAATGTATTCCGCAATGTTTCACACAGTCCTTAAGAGCCGATACATAGATTGAAAACAGAAGTGGTCCCAGAATTGACCCCCGGGGAACTCCGTTGTTGATAAGATCAGAACTGAAGAAGAAACTGATCCCTTGTGTTTGACAAATTGGTATCTCTTGTCAAGATAGCTCTCGATTTGGTTCTCAGCATCTTCGTGTAGTCCAACGTTGCCAGTAGAAGTTGATGGTTGATCCGGTCAAAAGCTTTGGTGAAATCAAGAAATAATACTAAAACAATACTGTTATCAGGCCTTCATCCGTAGCACGAAAAATGACATCTGTCACTGTCAGCAGTGCAGTGAAACAACCATGCACAAAACATCCCTTATAGAACTTTTTCTTAAATGAAAGCTGTCAAACCACTGTTTGAGTTGTGCCTCCTGTCACCGGCGGCGCTGAATTCACTACATTTGATTTCTATCTACCTGTGTACTTGTCAGCTGGTTTGTCACTGTCATTCGTGGTTTAAATTCGGAATTTCAATTCAATTATTATTGATTCAGTTTGCTTTGTGCATGTCTTTCTTCTTAAAATGAACATTGTTACTTTATTAAATCTATATTCCGGCGAGCAGAAGTCTGCAGAAAATAAATGCTGTGTTCCCGACTGTGGAGAAAAATACATCAGCAGCAACCGTTCTCGGTTTCCAAATTCTGAAGACTATGAAGATATCTGTCCTGAGTGGATTAAAAAGATCGCAAAATAATGCTTATCTGACAAAAATGCCAATATAATTCTGTTTCTGAATAAACGATTCGACAATCTCGATTCAAGAGGTTCAGCCTGCCTGGAAAAACTCTGCAGGCCGCGCAGTAAGGTCGGAGTCAGGACATGTTGCTTTCTGATGGTATGAAGCTATAAAAGTACCTTTTTTTGTTTTGTCATAGTTTTCGGTTTGTAATAGTGTTCAATTCCTAAATTGATAATATATTTTTACATCAATACAGAATGCTTTTTCTTCATTTCCAAGAATGTTATTTCTCAAAAATGAGTTTCAATCAACTACTGTGAAAACGGTAGGTTGATTTCGATTTTCATAATTTTTGGTATGTTATGTTTGGTCTCGTTTAAGTATAAGTCACGTTTTGATATGGTTTTATTCATGATCACAAGGTCATAAGTGTATACGCAATCATGTCGCGGACAAACTACTTGGTAATGCCAATCAGATCAGAATTTATTTTATCATTGTTAACTCTTATTATTAAAAAAAAAATACAAAAAAAATATTTATAAGGAAGAAGAATAAGTTATGCCAATCAGTCAGATTTGATTTTATCATTGGTAACTCTTGTTAATTATCAAAAAAGAAAAAGATACATAAAAAATATTTATTAGGAAGATATCTTTTCATATTAAGAACTTGAAAGTTCAGATCCGCCTCAAGAAAGTTGATTTCAACTTTGTATTTAACGTTCTTCATTCATGATATCGGGTGATTCACTTAGACCTTTTTTTTCAATTGTTAATAAAATACATAAAATGGAACTGCATGGCGGAATCTTTATCATGACCTGAAAGAACAATCATTGACATATAATTTTTGACAATAATTTTACTTGAATGATGGTCGATACTACGCCGAAGGTCTAGAAAGGACCAATTTTGAATCACTTTTTTCAGCATTGTGACCGGTACCTATTTGTCCAATACGCGAGTGATGTTGGCTTCTATGTCCTGAACCAAAACTAGCTTGGATTTTTCTGTTTGGGGCTATGTGATGTCAAAAGTCTTCCCCTCCGTCCGTCCAGCTACGACTCGAAAATTGCAAGCCATAATTACTCGCCTAATCGGGCAGATACCGTTCGCAATACTTGAAAGAATGATCCAAAAATTGACCTTTCGAATAAACCCCTTGGGGCATAGACACGGCCAGCATTCAATCGAATCATTCTCAGAAATTAAATGCCAAAGATTTTTCCTTAAACTATAAAAATCGATCACAGCATTAGATGAACGTCGAGTCCCTGACGCATCCACCATCCACCACCGAGCGGCGCACTAATTTGGGACCGTTCAGTAGCATTGCAGATGATGTTCTTAGGGGGAATGTTTTGTGCAACCATGCAGCTCCCTAAATGCAAACTGGTTAGCTGGAAGAATGTCACAGTCTGTAACATACTTGATTAGTTGCTGGAACATCACCCTCTCAAGTACTCTTGATAGTGTACTCAATATACTTATTGGTCTTAAGTCTTTCAGCTCTAGAGGGTTACGTTTTTTTGGCAGAGGTATAACACTAGATATATTTCATTCATTCAGAAGAACCTGCTGCTCAATAGACGCATTGATAAGGTGTGATATATGAGGAACTATATGTGGGCAACACAATAAGATCATCTGATTATTCAACTGATCATTGCCACAAGAATTGGTTTTGATGGATAGGAGAATTTTGTGAATGGTATTTTCATTCACCGGAAAAAATTTGAACGTTTCCGCGTGATTATCGGTAACAGTGCATAGATGTTTCAAGATGGTGGCAGAAGGAAACTCAGGACTGTGGGATGCCGCTACGAAGAAGTCATTGATCTTCTCAACGTCGTTCAGATTGTCAGGTAAAGCAATTGAGTGCTGCTCAGAGTAATTGTTGAGTGAATTCAATTCACGACAAAGAGTCTTTGTAGATTTATCTGTCGATATTTTAGACTCCAATTATGCTTTTTTTTTACCGTCGAAGTGATGATTTTGTGAGGTTTCTTAAGTTTCTTATATTAATCCCAGTGAATTGGATTTTTGGTTATTATTTCGGATCTCTATACCCTACTGTGATCTTGGACCAGAGACCATATGAATCTATGGTTCTTGCATTTTGGGAATAAGTCATCGAAGTCCTTTGAACTAAGCCTTCCAATCACTTTCTCACAAAATATGTATTGGAGTTTTTTTGCCGACCACTGGTAATTTCACAATGACAATAAATCTGGCCCAACAAAATTTTGAAGGTTCTTTAATTCTTCATCCGACATGTTTCCAATGAAATCTGAGTTGTTATCGGGGGTATATGATAAAGAACCAGAGCCATTTAAAAAACTGAACTCTCCATCAGAAATTGGAGTTATTTTTATTCCTGTTCAAAAGTCGATTGTAAAGTGAAAGAAATCAAAGTATTGGGTTCGGGATGTAAGATGTTGATTGAATCACAGAAAGAAATGATCACTTAGCATTTGAGTTTGTATGAATGATTGGCTCGGTATCCAAAGAATCTGATGTTTTTGGAATTGCTCCTTCTTTACTCCAGGTTATAACCTTAGCCATTTATATCGTCGTCAGATAAATTACTATTTTTGTATTGGTTGCCATGTGATATTTTTATGTAAGGTTGGTTTTCCAGGCACGACATTATTCTTGGAGGGTCTTGTTACCTTTGTGTTGTATGTTTCGTGTCTTGAGGCTATTGTAAAAATCTATCAACACACTGAAAACATTAATGTCATCACCAGCAGTGACATGAAATGCAGGTGATTTTTCCTGAATCTTTTCCGGGCACAAAGGATTGATGCCAGTTTTCACCGCCAGTTTATTGCGAAGTTTTTTTGGAAGACTAGGAAATACTTTTTTGGACAAGGTTCAAGATCTGGTTTCGAAGACTCATCTTCCAATAGTATTTTGCGCCACACTTGCTTCAAAGGCCCATAAAAAGCTACGTCAAGTGGCTGACAAAGGTGAGTGGAATTCTTCGGAATGCAGAAAAACAATACATTATTCCTATGAGCAGCCTTTAATACTTTTTTGGAAAAGTGACTTGAGAGGTTTTCACTGATTGATACTTTGCAGCCCTTACTTTTCCTAGTTGATGGTGAGGAACAATTTATAAACCTGTCAGCAAATTTTGTGGCGTTAAACCATCCGCGTCGAATCACATTACACCTGTCTTTCTCTCACCCAATCAATCCATAAGTCACTAGATGCTTTACAACCATTCAAGAACGGAAACTCACAGCAAAGTTTCTTGAATTCGCGTCTTAACAAGTTAATTTTGAAGATTCTCACGGACGGAGATTATAGCCCGAATTCACCGTATCCCATTCGAAAGTTGTGACATGTGTCAAAAACAGATTCTGCTCACTTTGGACAACCACATCGAATGATCATACACTACACTATCGCTTGAAACACTTAAAAGGTGAAAAAAGCTTTGAAAAATATTTTTTGTATGTACGCTAACATTTTCAAAAAAAATGGTCAAAATTAAATTGCAGTTCAATGTTACGCAACATTACGATACAGTAAATTTTCAATCAACAAGGGAAGGCAAAGTACCGATTTCCAATCTTTTTGATTCTGGATTAATCCTGTTATTGGTCCTCATCACGATATTTTAACGACGCTGTGAAAAGTGGAAATTCTGCATATGAAAAGATATTGTAGTGAAAGTATTCCACAAAAATTCAAAATGCGCTCAATCAATCTACAAGAACTTCAATGCGTTGATCGTTACAGAGATCTGAAGGGTGCTACAATGTTAAAATAAAGACATATCTCTGACTCCTCCATCGAGTGTATCCTGGAGTCATTTTCTATCTATTTCTTTATCGGCCATGTCGTAGATTTTTGTCAAAGAGCAGAATCGTTTTCATTTTATTCATATACCTAATACATCAATTTAGTTATGCATTTTTGTTTTCAAAGCTGGAACGAGTTATTTAATTTTTTCTATTTGATTAAAATCTCCGGTTTTATCAGCAATCGCGGAGAACCATTTTTTTGATAGTATAAAAAGTAGTCCCATCAAGATGCTAATTTTTCAGGAATTCAAATCACTTCGTCAACCATCAAGTGAAGCGTTTCACGCCTTTCTTCGAAATTATCATTAATGAATCCCATCACATCTTTGGACATTACTCTCTTTATTCTCTGAACGCTAATTAGCAATTAGTGTCAAGAAAATGTTTATTGAAATTGCCTTGAATATAAAATGATTTTGTGCTCGTTATCACGAGGCACATTCCTATCATGAATTATTAAAAAATCACACCGCTTTCAGATCACAATACTTATCATTGACGTGTTTTTTCGATGCTGACCTCTTTAACTTTTAGGAAATTTGCAGCAACACATGATTTTGAAAAACTGTTATTGGTCCTGTGATGTTGCAAGACGAAGACGATAATACATATACTATGAAAGATTGGTTTGACAAAGATTGCCTCAACCTACTGGCAGAAAGAAATCAGGCAAGACTAAAACAGCTTAACGATAATCCAGAGATAAACAGAAACGAATATCAAAACATAAAAAGAAGAGTTCAGTCAATCTTTAGACAGAAAAAAAAATACTCTAAGACTTCTACAAGTGGAAGAATGCTACGCAAACCAGAAAATCAGAAATTTTTTCAAGGAGGTGAAAAAGACGAAGGGGTCCACTCGAGTTCCAACACAATGCCGTAGCAAGGATGGAACACTGATAGGACATGAGCAAGAAAGGATAGTAAGAGATGCTCCAAAATTGGAACAGTGCCACAGTGTGTCCCATACACAAAAAAGTTGACAGACCAGTTTGCGATAATTACAGGGGGATCACGCTATCGGAAATCACATACAAGGCATTACCACGAGTCATCAGAAATAGGCTGGATAAGTTCAACATCGAAGAAGTAGGAGATAACCAGGGAGGCTTTAAGAAAGGAAGAGGAACTTCAGACCTGATATTTTCCATTAAAATGGTAACTTATAACAGCTACGAGCAAAATCTCAAACTAAATCAACTATTCATCGACTTCAAGCAGGTATACGATTCTATTTCGAGAGATCAGCTATAGGAGGGGTTAGGAAAATTAGTACCCAGGAAACTTATAAGATCCGTGAAAACAACCCTCGACCATGTTTTCATCAAGGTGTTGGTAGAAGGTAGTTTTTTGGACGATTTTGTGGAGAGGAAAGGTCTAAAACAAGAAGACAAGAACAAGACCCACTTTCCACAGTTCTTTACAATCTTGTACTGGAAGCTATTGTGAGGAAAGCTGGTTTGTTATCCAGTGACCTGATACACCATCACAAGCATCAGCTGATTGCATATGCTGACGACACAGCCCTTTTAGCTAGATCACTAGAAAAACTGGAAAGTGCTTCCAGCAAATTCGAAGGGGAGGCAACCAAATATGGACTGATAGTGACGCGTGGCTAGAGGCAGACAAGCAGCTGGGGCACTCCTAATGCAACCAGCTTATGTCAAAAGCTGTATCAAGGGGGGCAAAACTAAGACTGGATAGTACTGTGATCCGACCATCAACTTTGTATGGATGCGAATCTTGAATCCTCGCGTTGAAAAACGGGAAAGTTGCAAATATGGAAGAAAAAAATTCTGCATAGGATTCTGAGAGGGCAAAAATTGGAAAACAGGATGTGGAGAAGGAGAACCAACTAGGAGCTGAAAGATCTTTTTGGATAGCCCGACATAATGAGATACGCCAAGGCTCAAAGAGTCAGGTGGCTGGGCCATGTTACCCGCATGAAAGGAGGAAGCTTAACGGAAAAAGCACTCATGAAAGGAGTGGGGAGAAGGAGAAGGAAAAGGAGGGGAAGACTCAGAAAAAAATGGTTGGAGGCGGTCAGGTCTGACCTGAGGAAAATAGGAGTGGAAAAAAGTCGCTACGGATAGAGACGGATGGAGACATATAGTGAGGAGGATGGAAGAAAACAAAGAATAATCAGTATAGAAAAAAATTATGACTCCCATATATTATGTATTATTTGAGAAAGTATAAATGATTGTGAAGGCATGGGCCCACAACCTACCTGTAATATATATATATATTTCCCTTAATATTTCCCTATATATATATATATATATATATCTGCCGTGTCTTGTTAGTTGTCACTAGTGTCATCCTGTCAGTCCAATCTAACTACGATACACATACATGCCAAAACGCATATGTGACGACACGAAAGAGTGGTTAATTACTCCAAAATTTACCAAAATCAATTTCAAAATATCATAAACACACAAAAAGAAACATAAAAATTACGACAAAAATATCAAATACGTACATTTCTAGCCTTTGTTGATGGCAGAAGATGAAGCCTTTTATCCTTGGTGATGGCATGCGTGTGACGTATATATGAAATTTGACAGGACAAATTGGCATACTTGATACCGCACTAATTTGATAACTTATTATATGCATTTAAAAAAATCTTCAAAATGTCGACCATTCGTAACAATAACCAACCCTCACAAAATATCAATTTTTTTCAGAGCTAACACTGTCGATGAAATTATTGATGTTGTTCTGCTAGATTAACGTCGCGCGTTGTCAAGAAAGCATGGCATTTTCAAATGCCTTTCGGCAGACACGCCATCTACAAACATTGGGGAACCTGAGTAATGATAATCGTAAGTTCTGTACACAAAAGTGATTTGGTGAACAAGGCTTGACATTTCTTTATAAGTATTTGTTACCAGGTAACTGTCGGAATAAAGAGCGGTGATAAAGTTGAATACAAAGTTAAGTATAAAAATATCATTCAATGCGGACAATGTTATACAACAGCTATCAGGAAATTATTTCTCTCAGAATCCACCCACAATTTCTCGAAGGCCAATCATGAAATCCCATAAGAGATGTGTTTGTGACTTCATTAGAATAAAATATGAACTCCGAGTATACATTTTCTCTGTCCATGGAGAATTTGAGAATGTGTGACTTGGAAATTCAGGCCAAGTTTGTTTTGATGCAAACACGAATAGATATGTTTTCCTTCAAGTTTGTTTGGGAAGATTTCCTGATAAATCACGAAATTTATAATATACAGGGTGAGTTTTTTTATGTCTACCACAAAGATCTCGGTAACTACAGCAGATCCAAGAAAGTTAAAATGAGCAAAAAAATAGGGAACCACGCAATTATTATTCTGTTTTGTTGAGTTACTGAGTTATCACTTTTTTACGTTTTCGATTGGATAGTTTCTCTTCTTCATTTTTTTTGCGGAAGCCTTGATTTGTCCCTCCTGAGATGCCGACGACCAGCTGTACCTCTTGATGCCGGTTTTCCATTTCTGGTAATTTTCGCCAGTCTGTGATCCTCCATCCTGGATATTATGTTCTCGTTTGAGGAACGTCTCCTAACGCGTGCCCATCTGACAACGTCTGTCTTGCATTCTTCTTTTATCTTGTTACTTCTTCTTTGGTCTCAAAGTGTGTTCCCTGTGATCATTCTCACTGTTCTTATTTCATTGGTTCGTGCCATCCTCTTTGTAACCACTGAATCAGCACGTGTTTCTGCCGTGTATGTCATCACGGGCCTGACACATGCTTTATATGTTCCAACTTTCGTCGGGATTGATGTGCATGTATTTTTCCATATGGTTGTTCGTGAGGCTCCTGCTATCCTGGTGGCCTTGTTAATCGTATGGTGATGTTGTTATTTCGAGATAGTTGAATTCAAAAACTTGTTCTTTTATTTTGTTGTTTGGTTCTGGTTTGCATCTGCTTTTTCTTTTGGTGGTTCATATTGGCATGTCAACCTTTTCGGCCTCCCTCTGAAATGACTCTAAGAGCTATTGCAGTCCGTTTTCCGTAGTCAATTCAATTATTCAAAACAAAAAGTGGGTGAAACAAAGAATTGTCTGTTCAATCAAATACACTTGGGACTCGCACAAACAAATGGTTATGCGGAGTAGATTTTCCGTGTTAGCTTTGATCTCAGACTTATCTTTGTGGTCCTTTTATTTCCAGGAAAAATATTTTCAATCTGAAAATGTTGGAACTGAAATCTTTGTTATCTCAGGAAAGCCCAATTATATTGGTTTGATGTAATATCTTTGGATCACCACCAGTAAGAATCATAATATAATGGGGAGCTTGCATGAAAAATTGAATCGCTTTGCTTAATTCAAACTATAGAAAATCACAAAAAAATCTATACGTATTTTCAATTTCGTAATATGAGTTATTCAAGTTTTGATTTTTTTAGTCTTATTACAATTGTATTGTCACTAGGCATAATTTTTCAAGTTTGATTCATGAAAGATATGGTTTTGAATGCCAAGTTCCCAGTAAATGGAATATGACTGGAAAAATGTTGATAAAACAACATTTGACAATTTGCTGCCTAGAGCAGAATGCAATGGATCAATACATAACAGTTTTTCGTGATTGAAAGTTTAAATAGAGTTCTAAAGTGAGTATTGGTGAATCATCACGCATAATATTGTGAAAAAGTTATCATTGGATTAGACGGACCAATAAATAACCTCAGCAACTATCGGTCATCCGGAGGAGAAATAAACAAATGTTAAAAATCAATTTCTATCAAAAAAATTCATCATGTTATCAAACATCGTATAAAAGAAAGACGTCAATAATAAACAAGTACATCTGAGGAGGTCAACATACGTTTCGTTCTTTCCCAACCATGATTAATCCACATTGGTGATGGCTTCATTAGTTCGAAACGATTATTGAATGCTGAGTGTGGTATGTCGTTGAGACTAGAATCAGAGTCTCAGTCTATCAAGCGTAGAGCGAAATAATTGTTCGACTTTTCAGAATAACATAGTTGATTTGCTGTGAGGATTATGAATAATGCCAGATAAAACCTGGTTACCCTGTATAAGTACCTTATAGATGCATTGATTTTGTAGTGATTTTTGGACTGCGTTTACGCATATAGTCGGTCAGACTGTGAAATCCGCTTAAAGTCATAAAGTTGTGATCATGAAACTAGTGATCATAAATGATGGGACATACGGAGAAGGTAAAAATGAAAACTCACCTTCGCTAAGAGGTTCCAAGGTAGGTGGGGAAAATTCCTAAAGATGTGACGTGTCCAAGCGATTTTTGATTTATCGCCGAACGTTTTAGTGTCCCACTCTGTATAGTTCTATGCAGGAGTGGATCTGTCGTATGCAACAAAACCAAGATAATAATCAATTCAAATTCAAATATTGATATTTTTTTTCCACGACAACATCTGATTTCATCAATAATGGCTCACTAATTCCATAATTAATTATTGAAAACGACAGCTTCCATCTGATCTCAATCATCATTCAACACGATGATTATCAAAGCAAAATCAGTGTTTGGTTCGCTGCGCTTTTCCGCTATATACCCTTTAGACCGGGAATCATGGCAAATACTACCTACTAAAAATATGACCATGATCAAGGGTAACTGATGAGGAAATTTCAAGTTATTGTAGCATCGATCCAAGTGCAACAAATCCACTCAAACACCATCCATTTTGCTTAAAACATATCTTGTTCTCTTTCTTTCTCTGACCACATAAACATGAAAATGATTTTGGAAGGTTTGCCAATTGATGCACGGTTAAAAACTGCATCCATCAAAAAGTTATTGAAAACGTAATTTTACTTGAATAATATGCATTAGAAGCTGAATCAAATATTATCCACGCTGCAGGAAATAAATAATTTCAAACCTGCGACAAATGTATTTTATATTCTGTTTATGCATTGTAGTCATAATATACAGATATTTTTTAATTTCTATACAGTATATTCCGCTAGCAGTCTATGTAATGAAAAGCTTTTTTTGTTAGCATCATTTTTCACTAGAAAACATGTATTTCGGCTTTCACCTGAATTATGTGGAAACCAACGTACATTTTCGTATCAGGTTTGTTAATAATTGTGAGAATGAATACCCCATAGATCATAATAAATCTCTCGGAAATTGGAATGAAAGGAATCAATCGGAATTTACATTTTTGTTGTCCTTCGTACAGTAAAATGAATGATTTATGAAACTACTGCAACCATTGTCCACGAATCGTATATCATAACATGAAATTGAAAAATGATAATCACAGAAATATAAAAAAGTCATCAACTAATTTGGTAACTGAAGTGCGGATTTTCAAACAAAAGGCAACAGCAAACATGCTACTTTTTTCACAACTCATCGGGAGTTGGAGCTGAAGCAAAGTATTTCAGCTCTTGGTCCACTATAACTTTTATCAAGATTATTTTGCTCTAAGAAATGTCCACAAAACTACCTCTTCATCGCAAAACAAATCGGAAGTTCAAGTCAGATTTTTGGTTGGATGCTCTAGAGGCAGTCGTCAAGCATCATTAAAAATATCATTTAGATTTGTTTTTTGTCAAACCCTATGAAGCCGACGTCAACTTCACTAAGCCAATACCGTGTTGGTTCACCAGCAGAACAAATTACTTAGTTAAAATATCTATTGTAGTTTTCGAAATAACTTCCGATGTTTCTCATACAGGAGCTTAATTTTTGAGTATGCCGGCTCTAGTTATAATACATATAACGAAAACTTCACACTTGTTAGAAATCCTGTGGTTGGCATTGTAAATGTTTCAGACCTACCCGTTCTGAAACACTATCTAAAAGGTCCTGTCTGTTTTCCTCAACAAAATCACCAAGAGCTTTAACAAAAATGCTTTTCCGTTTTATACCTTTTTTATATTTATGACATACATCAATCCCAATCTAATTAATTCAAAAATGAGTTCAATAAAAACTATTACACCTATCTTTTCTAAACGAAAACGGATCAATATAGAAGGTATCAGATCGATGAGATTAATCCCCTTTTCTAGACATTGATTTAAGGATGGCTGGTTCTTTTGTCTTGCTGAAGCATCAAAAACTGGACGTATGGGGGTTCTCGCACTCTGAAAATTATATACAGGATGATGCGCAAGGTAATGTCCAGACTTGAAAACTGTTTGTGAATTTGTTGTACTCGGAATCTCTTCTATGATCTCTTCTTTCAACCAACTATCAAAAACCGAATCGTATTTTTCAAAATGACCATCATCTCTCAACTTCTTTGTGGAACTATGAAGTCTTTTTATGGGAAGATCATAATTGGACGGAAGCGAAGGATGTCCTTCAATCCAAGGCATACTCACTTCGTATCTACCATCGTTTCTTCTCCGTACAGTGTTGAGAAAATGGTCCATAACTTCTTTTTCTTTATCTCTCGAACTTTTCCTTTCCCCAGGATCTTGGATTCCAAGAACATCAAGTCTCCAAAGATTTGATATTGACACATCTTGAGAAATCAATGAAGAAACCAGAGTGGGAGAATAATTAAGATATGTTGGTGTTTATCTTTCCCATCAATGTCCATCCAAGTAGGGTATGGAAGGCAACCAAACCACAGGTTAGCTCATATTTTTTTCCAGTAAACAGCTTTCCGGCAATATCCGCGCCTATCAAAACCTCAATAGGCCCATCAGAAGTATCAGTTATTTCTATATCCAACTTTTCCAACTCAGAGAACCATGGTTCATTTCTAATAGAAACAACGTCTTTACAAATTATGGGTTGATCCAATGCATCAAAATTACATGCGTAATCATTAGTCAAACTACATAATCTTACTTAAAAACAAGAATGTTCCAAGGTATCAGTTTGCGAACCTCCAAACAGCGAATGTACCAACTGCTCCTCTCTAAGCACAGAATACCCCATTTTTAAAGCGGTGCTCCTCATAATGTACGACTTCTGCGAACCCGTATCAAAAATTAGTCTGGCAGACCTTCTTTTATTATTCTCTCCTCTGAGACGCACCACCATCGTTTGCAAAAACACTTCTGTGAAAGTCTGATTCGATAGATTTTGTTCACACGAACTTCCGGGAGCTAGTTCTTTTTCAAACTGAGATTTTTCTTGGCTTGGACAAACCACTGTAAAATGTCTTCCACTACAATTATTACATTGAATTTTCACTCTGCATCTCCTCGCTACATGACCAAATTTGAGACAGAAATAACAACAGCCTTGACTTGTCAACTTTTCCTTTCTTCTACTCAGTGGCCAATTCAGAGCTTCAGTACATTTTTCGCTCATATGTGAACCGGAACAAAATATACAGCGATAAGAAGATCTGTTTTCGTTTCGATTTATGAGATCTGAAGCAGTGTGTAAAATATTTCTCTGGTCTTCATCGGGTGACTTTCTTTTTTCTTGTTTTTCGAACCCACTGGCAGATAAAGAAACGCGATCTTCATTCTCCACTTCTTTTCTCATAAACTCCATCAAATTATCCAAACGTTTTTTCAAATCACAGTTATCGGTATAAAATTGACTCCTCTGTGAAATTCTTATAAGCCTTTGACCCATACAAGACTCTACCAGAGGGTAGAGCATCGCAGCACAAGTATCTGAAGTAACCCCAAGAGTGTCCAAAGCTCCAAGTTGCGATTCAATTTTGTCGTAGAAAGAAGAAAGTTTTGTTTTCCTATTCATACTATTCAAAACTAGATTAAGCAGCTCTCTTACATAAACTTCAACTAATAGATCTTGTTTGCCAAAACGTTGCTTCAAAGCGTCAATAACTTTAGGATAATTTCCTTTTGTCTGAGGGTAACTTTCAACTAGCTGCCTTGCTCGAGAATTTGGAACGGTAGATTGAAATGAATAATGAAATTTATCTTCATCTTCAATGTCTAAATCTTCGTCAATTCGGCGAAACTGACTCCAGAAAGGCAACCAATCTTTTAAATCTCCACCAAATTTTTTAAATTCAACAGTAGGAAGCCGAAATCTTCTTTTTTGTTCAGAGGTGATGCATCTGTCACTCGTACCTGGGGCGGGATTCCGTGTACTGTGGAATTCCATAGCAACACGTCGCTCTCTGTGTAAAATGATGGGAGAGCGACATGTTGCTAGAATTCCACAAGTACACGGAATACGGGTCCTGATGTCATTTGATCAACTTTTAATTTAATTTTGAAAAATTCGGAGGAAAATTCATCAGCTACTTGTATCTCTGAATTTATGACATCAATATCTGTTTCATCGTTCAACATTAAATCCATTAAAAGTTGATTAAGCTTATTCATACTAGATATTTTTTCATTCAAGAGTGTCACTTTGCTTTGTAATTCTAATAAATCGTACTTATCTTGAGCTATTTGGTCTTCCATACCATCATGAATCCTCTTAAAAGCATTCCATTGAATCTCCAAAGCTTTTTTGGTTTTCTCCATAATATCAAAACAGACGGTGTCCTGTCACGGTCGCCAAAATATGTAAATGTTTTAGACCTACCCGTTCTGAAACACTATCTAAAAGGTCCTGTCTGTTTTCCTCAACAAAATCACCAAGAGCTTTAACAAAAATGCTTTTCCGTTTTATACCTTTTTTATATTTATGACATACATCAATCCAAATCTAATTAATTCAAAAATGATGTCAATAAAAACATTCTGGAACATTTTATACTCAGCCGAGGGGCATAAGAGTTAATAGAGAATGAGATCCAACATTCTTGAACTGCCGAATTGTTCTGGGTTTTGATCCGCGTACGTGTACACTTCTTGCATAGTGATTCACTTCAAATCATTTTGTAAAAAGGCTGCTTAGTTGAGGAATAATGACTATGACTATGGTTGGATGAAGAAATGCCTACTCATAATCACCACAGGTCATACGCGTCCTGTGCAAGCAGCACCTGATCTTTGGCAAAATTTGATGAGAACAAGATGTTCTCCCCAATAGGTAGTCCCAACCCCCACAGTGGTTCTTCCAGTTCTTCAGCACGACCTTGATGTATAGATTGAAACAAAGTGGTGACATGCTGCAGCCTTGCTGTGAACATCTTGTAACTGGCATTGGTGGGAATAGCTCTTTACATCCTTCATGATAGTAATATTATTTTCGAACTGTAGCCAGTAAATGTTCATTAATCTCTAGAGATTCCAGTGCTTGTAACAGCTTTTTCCTTGGTACCATGCCAAAGGCTTTTCCTAAATCCAAAAAAAGCCACGTGTATCAGTGTATATACAAGGGGAGTTTTGGCACAAATTTGTACGTAACCTCACTTTTACCGGTTTTTGGGTGGGGTCTTGTGTAGTGTTGATCCTGACATGACAGCCCAAGTTGACATGACGTCGACGTTTGTGATTTTTGTAGCGTTGATACTGACATATTATGCTGTTTTTTTTGTTGTTCTTATGTCTCTGAGGTGTCTTCAACATGTTCAAGGTGTCTCTAAATTGTCTCAGTGATATCTCTGAGATGTCCCTGTGATGTTCCTGAGGTGTCGCTAGAGACATCACAATGTGATAGAAGTGGCAACACCACACGCAGCTGGCAACACCGCCGTCAAAGGCTAGCGACGCTGCCAAATCTATCTATCAAAAAATCCTGAATGAGGGCAGTGTTACAGGCTGCGTGTGGTATTGCCACTTTTATTACATTGTTATGACTCTAGCAACACCTCAGAGACATCACATGGACATTTTAGAGACATCACGTAGCTGTCCACTGATGATTTTTCCATAAAGTCTACTAAATGTGGGAGTTATGCTCAATCCTCGGTAACATTCTGGCTCCTCACGATTTTCTTTTTCAATGATAGATACTAGAGCAGACGTTCTCTTCACTAACGGTGTGTTTATTGGTTGGAGGCATTTGTTGATCAAACTAGAATTGTTTAGAAGAGCACTGATCTATCTGCTTTTATCAATTCAACTGGCACATTTTCCGGGCAAGGTGATTTTTCATTTTTCATTTTAACAATTGTTCTACGTAGTTTCTCCCGGGCTAGTTCTTTATATTGTTCACAAGTTTCTATCAGTAGTTGCTCATAATGAACTTGCCACTTAATTAACGGGATGAGGTTTTCTATTGATTCTTTTTGGGGTTTGTAATAGTTACCCTCGGTAGTCTGTGCTTCTTCTGTAAGGCCCACATTTTCGTACCCCAATGCTATTCTCTTCTGCTTTTTTTTTGTTTTTTGGTTTTCTGTTCTTGCCCTTGTATCGCTCTCAGTCCTCTGCTTGTTTACTTGTCAGCCATTTCCTGTACGCCTTGTTTTCTTTGTTTTCTTAGCTCTTCTATAGTCCATTTCACTTCCTTCTCATGTCTATTTTCTATACGTTTCCTCATACTTCGCTGGCTGTTCTTTTGAAGATTTGATTCAGGTTGTTGTATTTCTGCTCAATCGATTTTGATATTGCAATGCTATTCAGTTCTTTGTTGAACCATTTTTTAAATAGGCCATTGATACTGCTCTGTCAAAGTGAGTACAATTTGAATCTTTCCATATTTTTCTTCTCATCCCGTTCAATACGTTGGTCTTGCTTGAGTTTTTTATATAATGGAGAAAGAGAGCTAGCAATCTGAACCGCAATGGGTCCTCTTTTTATAGTGCATTCTTGGCATTTTATTTTTGAGTTTGGTTTGGTTTGAATAGTAACCAACCTATTACCGACTTTTGTTGTATCGTAAGGCGCTTTCACGTGTAGCCCTGTATATTTCTTTTTTGATAGAAAGAGTTCAAAACTTCCACTTCGTACTGTTTGCAAATGTCTACAAGCCTTTCTTCTTGAACAATAATCGTTTTTTCTCCAGAGCTACCTTCCACCTCGTCATCCTGTATGCATCCCACTCTAGCTTTGAAGACCCAGTCATAATGATTTCTTGATGTCTCCTGACGTTATCTAAGATTCTCACCAGGTCTTCATAAAACTGATCATTGAGTTGTTGGGCTGAATCACGTCGACGAGTTCTACATATTTGCATGATCATGGTTATCAGTTTTACCAAAATGTAGTCATAGGTCAATGCTTTGAACTTTGATAAACCAATATCGAGACTCCAGCTTTGGCGCGCTGGTCTTCGTTGACTTCCGACCAGAAATTACCATAGTCTGTACTTTTATTTTTATCCTGACCTTTTTTTTAGTATCTGATAAGGCTGCAATGTCTATCTGGTGGTCCTTTATTTGCCTTTTTACTCCATCAAATTGGTTGGTTGAACCTTGCGTATTCCAGGTTGCTATTGTCAAAATCCATTTTTTTTTGCCAAAAGTCGTTTTTATTCCTGTCCGTATTCCAAAGCGTATGAAGAAAATCTTGAGCATTTTAGTTTCTTTTACTGATGATGGGGTGCTGGCTTTTGACGAGCCAACGTCTAGCTACAATGCAGCAGCTTCTTGGCAGGAGCCCTTACAGGGTGCTACCATGCAAGTCAGACGAACCCTAGTATTTTTGGCGAGGTGTTACTTCTTGATCCCTACTCCTCTGCCTTAGTGCAATGGAGCCCCAGGCCTGGAACTAGCTTAGCGGAACTGTAGCTCCTTTTACAAGGTTGATATTAAACTTTGTATCGCATGTTGACATTGACTCTTATTTTATATATAATATGGGTCTTGCGTTTTCTATATCACTGGGTATGTTTTTTACCCTACCAACTTCAAACAAAATGGTAATTATCAAAAAAAAATTGAGCGCCTTTAATAATTGACATTTCAATATCTCTGGTTTGCAGCACGTTGCGTTGTCAACTTGCATTTAGTCGAGTAACCCACATCACTTGAACCAATCAAAAACTATTTAGAAACCTCGTTTAACTATTTGCGCCACAACTACATTAATCACTCCAAATATTGCAGTTGAACGTGACGTTTTTGAAATTCCTCAAAAAGCTAATTTATCCTTTATAACAACGTTAGAGTTTGCAAGTCTCTTCCATGAAGTAAACGGTAAAGCTCAATTATTACGTTTTCCTATGTAGCCCCAATGCTCTTGTCATTGAAAAGTTGATAATTAATGATTATAGAGATCCGGTCCGTGGTCTAAAAATGTAGGAATTGCAATATTCAAGTGGCCATATCCACAATAACATTCTTCGGCTTCTTTATTGAGCATATTGTAGATGACTTTATTCATTCCTGGGAATAATCTACATTATGTCACGTTTATAAAGAAACCAGAGAAAAATCCCGAATAAAACCAACATAGGTAAAATTAAAGCGAACACTCCGAGAGCTTATTTCCTGAAATCGTATATTCACTTCTACATTAATTTTCTTTTATTTCCAGTGGGTGCCCGCATAGTGTGTATGGCACAAGGAACTTTATCTTCGTGAACTTCAAAAAGAATTTAATTTTGAATCCCACAATGACAAAAGTCGTGTTTCATAACATTTACTGATTATGTTCACCCAATAATAATTAGGATACATTCTATTGTTTCTCGAATATTCTCCCACCAGGCGAATAGATGAGACTTCAAAGTACAAATTTTAAACTACTACACATCATATTTTCTTCTCAAACGGCATAATTGAATCTATTATGGAGCACTTCCGGCAACGACTCGACCACCGGAAACGTTTGTTCTACTTCCATATACTCCAGATATAATACACCGGAACATTTATTACCATATGCACCCTTTGGACTCGATGAATTTCTGTGAGGCTTTTAAACTTGATCATGAATAAACGGCATTCCAGAGATATAGCATGCATGTTGATATGGTGACTGTAGACATTCATTCATGTAAGTATATGAGGAATTTGATATTTTTTTATTGATTCTGGTACGTTCAACAAAAATTGTATCATCGACTAAAAGTTTGGATGATGGGGCTTGGTAATTTGGTTTACACCATAATTTCACATCAACACTTACCATCAATTACGAGAACCTCATTTCTGGATGAGTGCTGGCACATTTGGGAGTCACTGGATGATCGGAAGTGATTTTGCGATAGTTGATTGATGTCTGTAGGTGAAAGTCTTTTACAAAGACGTCGTTGGTCACAGTAATTAATAATATTAAAATAAAGCAAATGTGTTCTCAAAATCTCAAAATTGCGTTAAACACAAAACATTCTCTTACCCAAAGCAAAATTCATTAAATTAGCTAAGGCTACAATTAAAGTGAATGTCGGCAATGTTTTTCTTGTACAGCAATAAAGGCTTCGCATTGTCGAAGTAATTACTGTTGGCGTTTGCTTGCCCAAATACGTAATGTATGTCTGCCATTTACTCGTTTATTCAATTCATAATTTAAAAAACTTAAAATTCTGTTGAATCACAGTGGATGTTTGCCAGTTGGTTGAAAGACAAAAATGCAATATCTAATCTTTGATCGTTTGGTCAGGTCAAAAAGTTATCACACTCCATTTAATTTTTTGAAATGGAGCCCCCTGTATTTTATAGGTCATAAAATTTGTCCTTTTTCACCTTTCCGGAAATATATAATGGTATGCACTTTTTTTCATAAAACCCAAATAAATGACAATTTTCTGAAATTGAATGGATAATTTGATGGTAGGGCATGAATAACAATAATAAACAACTAATCCTTTTATGTAAAAGAACTAATAGAGTTTTTAAATAAAAGTAAGTTTGTGATAAACAAAAAATGAAAAAAAAAGACGAATCTCACAGCCTATGAATATACAGGGTAATCGTTTAAAAAAAAAAGAACGATCCGATAACTTTTTGACCTGACCCTGTATAGAACTTTGAAAGGCAGAATTGAGTTCTACGGAAAAAGTTGTATGAAAAACAGTTGTTGCATTTTTCATAAGTTATTTGATAGTGTAGATAGACGTGGGGTACCTCAAACATTTTCAATTTTGCCCTGAATCTTTTTTCTATTTATTGTTTTACCATGTTTCATTTAATATCATAGCAAAACTAGTCTAAAAGACTAACCAATGATTTTACTCTGTTAAAACTAGCTAACCATTAGGCAACTTGAGTCCAGTGATGTCGTTATGTATCCTTTCTTCTTCTGTTACCATTCAGTAGCATTGATACAGAGAACCTAGCTCGTATACAGTGGTACTACACAAGTTCAAATGATCCGCTCTAGTCTTTAACAAAACTTATGTTTATCCAGCAGCTGGAGGACCACGAGGTTTTCGCGAATGTGGAGTCTGGCTTAATTTTTTTCAGCAAATCCTTAAATCAAATTTTTGACTGTTGGGATATCCAGATCTCTATGGATGTCTGAGTTCCAAATGTACCACGGCGCATCAACTATGGCACGCAAAACTTTATCCTGATAGGTTTGGATGATCTTAACATTTCTATCTTTTGCACACCCCCAAAGCTGTATACCATACAAACAGGAAGGTTTATAATTTGATTATATATCAAAATATTGTTGTCTCTTGACAATTTGTTTCTTTTTTTCTTCTTTTTTTTCCTCCAAGTGATCTTTCCATGTCATTTTGCTATCGAGCGTCATACCCAGGTACTTAGCTTTATTTTGATGTGATGGTAATCGTAATGGTGATGGTAAAGGTGGGGAGGTGAATCCCGGCGAGTAGGCCTAGTGGCCCTTCTCGCCATCCCCGCTTGGCCAATCCAACTACTCAAACCGGCCCGTTCTTGTTGTAGATAGGATCAGACCATCACAGCTCAGGTACCTCAACTCTTGCCTGGCGATGGTGACTGCTCCTAGGACCTTTCTTCTCAAGCCTGTCGCAAACTCTCAGCAGGTGGTAGGAGGTTTCCTCCGTCCTTCTGCAGTGGGGGCATAGGGTTGATTCGCTTATTCCTAGCAAATGCAGGTGATTGTTGAGCCTGCAATGACCTGTCCTGCTCTTGTTCAGCAATTGAGCCGTCCTTGGTCTGTGAGGTTCTGATCTCGTTTCTTCGGCCTACCTGTATGATGGGTTACAGTTCCAGCTCTTTACTGTCCTCTCCCTTGCCCATTCGTTAAGGGTGCGTGAGATTAGTTGTTTACCAAGGCCTAGAAATGGTTTCGGTCCAGACAGTCGCGTGGCAGATTCCCGTCGAGCCAGCTTGCTCATTGACGGCGATCCCCGCGTGCCCCGGAACTCATAGTAGTTTGACCCTCTTGTTCTCACGCAGCAGCTGCAGCGCATCCCTATACTCTTGGACCAGCTTATCCTTGGTTTGGTGATTGCTTTAAGTGCCGCTTGACTGTCGGAGAAGATAACAATGTTATTCTCCATTCCTCTTTTCACCTCATCTCTGGAGGCAACCTCTAGGAAAGCGGATATTTTCGCCTGATCTTCCAAGGCAAAAAGCTTAGCCAATGTCAGTCCTGAACACTCCGGTTCCAGTCGAACCCGTGTGTTCAGCCTTGGAGCCATCTATGAACCAGACTTGAGTGTTGACAGGCGACTCTATCGGTTTGGTCAGCCACTCTTTTTGATGTGATACTATGGAATCATTCATTTCCTTAGACATATGTATATCAATTCTTCTGGTGCTTGAATTGACATTGATCGATTTAAGCACTTCCATTTTTTGGTCCATTCGTCCATAGTCTCACTAGCAGTTTGAGGTGTTTGAGTGATTGTTGTTTGGTTTTTCCCTGTTGTTAATATTGCAGTATCGTCAGCAAAAGTAGCAAGTTTGGCATTCTTTACTTTTGTAAATAACACGTATAAGATTGGGCCAAGGACACTTCCTTGATGTACTCCGGGATTGATCTTTTTTAGGTCTGAGTATGCTTCTATTTGTTTGTTCCGAAAATGACTATTTGATATATAGGATGATGAGATAAGATATGCTTAGATGACACGACTTCCACATATTGCTTGGGTTTTTTGTTCAATTTATGTATTAGTCCCTCATGCCACACTTTAGCTTGGCTCATGCAACAACTAAAAATAAGGCTGAACAGATCAATTTTTTTTTCAGGGCTTTTCTATTATATCAGTGATCCGATGTACTTGGTCTATTGTCAAATGTTTTTGTTCAAATCCCATCTGATGATCCAGGATTGGACTGCTGTTCTGGATAATTGGCCTCAGTCTTTTAAGAAAAAGTTTTTCAAATAATTTGGGAATCATTGTCAGTAGGAAGATCGGTCTATATGACTTGCCTTCATGTGGCGGCTTTCTTGGTTTTGGAATCATGATTACTTTAGCAATTTTCCAACAGTCAGGTACAGGATGGTCACGCGAAAATTAGAACCTCTTATAACTTTGTTATACTTGCAGTTACGAAGATAGTGTGGATACCAATGTTGTAGGTATCGTCAAATAGCTTTCCACTGCTTTCTCGAATAAAACAATCTAAGCTCACGTTTAGAACTATTTTGTCTGATTTAAAAAATATATAGTTTGATGCTTTTCTGATGAGCCGTTTAGAAAATATTTTAGTTTGAAATTTGAATATTTTGAATCAACCGAAGAACAACCGAACGAGTCTGGGAGCATCTGTCATCATGACCATTAACTTACACAAAAATGAATGTTCGTGAAATGGAGAGGAAGGAGAATAATAGAATGGCCTCCAAATAGTCCTGACCTCACACCCCCTGGATAAGTCGTTGTGGAGATATTTGAAAAATTAGGTATATGGTGGCAGAATGGGGAGTATCAAAGAGATGAGGACAGAAATATTAGAAGTAATTTGCCCTATTGATGAAAGCGGTATGATAGCAGATACACTGAGAAAAGAGATCAAATCAATTCAAATCAAGATATGCTTTATTGCCATGAATTCG
The DNA here is from genome assembly GCA_958502075.1 of Orchestes rusci. NCBI lineage: Eukaryota > Metazoa > Arthropoda > Insecta > Coleoptera > Curculionidae > Orchestes > Orchestes rusci. The sequence goes on from OY293306.1 coordinate 945,394, forward strand.
AAGATTTGTTGACAAAGCAAATAAATCTAATGCAGGTACAAACAGACTGTGCACAGAAAAAAAAATCAGAATATGTGGAGCCTATCCTGTTATTCTATCATCTACGTTATATAGTTTAGCTTACGACTTGATCAAATACATTCAAGAATATGCTCGTTAAGAAGAAGTTCAAGTCCACGATCACACACTCAAAATAACCAAATCTATTTAACTTATGTCTGTATCGTCCTCCTTCATGTGATATACAAATGTTTCTCAAAAGACTCGAACAGTTCCTTTTAATTTTTTCATACTTAGACAGCGACTTCAGAAGTTCTGCCTCTCGAAACACCACGTACCTTCGAAATCTCCTTGACTCCCTTAATTTGAAGATGCATGTTGAGAGCCAAACAAGAATCACATCAGTCCACTCGAGAAATTGAAAAAGAGAAGGGTCAAGCCTATGATAACCAAAGGAAAAGAGATGTCAGTCAAGAATCTACAATCCTTAAACACGATCCGAAAATTTGCTCTGAAAATACTTTTTTCTTGAAGTACTTCTATGATTATTGGCGTATCTATAGAAAGATCATGAAGGAAGCCAAAAATTTGTACCACAGCACACTTCTTCCAGAGTCAAAAAATCTGCAAAAGGAGAGTTGGAAAATGATAAATGAACTCAGAGCAAAAAATCAGTCTTTCGATGAAACAAAGACTCTCCGACTATTGTTGCGAACTAGCATCCACCCTTAAAAGTGGCATCACTGCAAATATCTTATCTAATGCATCCTCCTACATGTCAAGGCTCAGGGTCACAACTTCCTTCTTCTTTACGCCAACAGACCAAGAGGAACACATAGATACCTTTAAGAGATTAAAAACAAGAACTCAACTGGATTGAATAACATATCAAACAGGATCTTCTCAGGACTACCAGGAAACGTAATTGGGGCACTTGCGTACGCAATCAATCATTCATTTGCTCATGGATACTTCCCAAGTTGTTTGAAAAAAGCAAAAATTTTACCTATACACAAAGGCGGAGATACTGAAACCCTGGCAAATTATACACCCATCTCGCTGCTACCCACTTTGTCAAAAATTGTCGAAGTAAAAATAAAATTCCTAACACTTTTGAGGTTTTCAAAAAAACATCGACACCAAAGATGCAATTTTCTTTTTCCTCGAACGACAAGGCCTTTGATTGTGTTGAACATGAGATACTTTTGCAGAAGCTGGACTTGTATGGTATTAGATGAGTTGCTTCAAAATGGCTCTGGTCATACTTAACTGATAGATCAGTCGGTTCAGCTTTCTGGGCAAGCATCAAGCTGGAAGAAGGTTAACACTGGCGTTCCTCAGAGCTCTGTTCTGGGACCTTTACAGTTCTCAAAATATATCAATGACATCGCAAATGTGCAATGTGAAGGAAAATTCACGATATGCTGATGATACTATGTAGCATTTTGGAAATAATGCTACTGTTTTGTTTTGTCTTTTGCCACTTTTTGCTCTGCTTACCTTAGTTCAATCCAGTGAAATTAAATACAGCTCATTTATCATAAAACCTTCTTTAATCATATTAACTTTAAAGACAATTGCCATGTAGTCACTGGTCACTAATCACTTTTCATATTGATCATAGGCATCTTAATTAACTTCTTTCTTCCTGTTTTGCGGCACTGGCTGCAAAGAAACCATACATTCGATCTTTTTGCTAAGTCGAAACTGAATCACATCACATAAATAATTATCCAATCTAGAATACCTACCTCATAGTTACGGCCGAGCATGGAACGAATGTCTCTTGATGTCTTCTGTGAATTTGAAGGTCTAATTGACTGATTAACAGAACTTTTGTGCTCGTTCATTGCTATGTTGTTTTGGTTTCTAAAGTGAGGTTAGTGATTCAACTTGGCTGATCTCTACGTCTACATGTTGCCATATTTCCCTGGAGTTGTTCGGAGTAACAAGGTTGCAGAGCGAAAGGCATATTCTTCTGTTTGTTCAGCATAAATATTTCCTGTTCTTAAGTTGGTACTTGGTCTCTTGGTTGACATTTGATTCCCATTTCTAAGAGGGGATATTAGTACGATCTGGTACGATCCCTCCGATTCTTTCTTTTCCGAATCCGACCTCTGACTGGTAACCAGCTGGGGACTATTTGCACCTGTTGTCGATCAGGCCGTTATTATGGCGGCGATGCATTATCAAATTTATTGTTTCATTTATTATGATTAGGCCTTAAGGGCTATGGAGACCTTGTTGGGGGAGTCTTGGTGAGTTGGATTTCTTTGTAACCTTGGGACTTGTGCTGAACCATTGTTCTCCATTTCAGATACCTTTTTTTTGTGTGGTTTTTTTTACTTAAAGTCACGTTGTTGGATTAAAATAAGACCGACGCTATGTGGTCTCTATTTTCAACTATCTAATTTTAAGGAACTCTCTATGGCTCATAGAGGTAAGGTATTTAAAAATTAATTTGATTGAGTCTGAAAGTGCCATTTCACTTAACAGAGTTTTTCCGGGAGATATTATTCTCACGTTTCGTTGGATCTGTCACCATCATTCATCTGTGGCACCCTTGGAAATAAGCTTCATCAAGCACAGCTGGAATTTTGCCCACTTGATAGCTGAGTATGACTGACACCCCTACCTGTTGTTTCATTGCTTGATGAGTACCAGTACAAGAGGTGTAACGATGCAGTGAGTTTATCCAACTTTAATTTTCATACATATTTGATTGATTCAATATTCTCAAAATTAATTATATTCTCGATTTATTTTAAACTACTGATTTATCGTTATGTACAACTGTAGGGCAAAGGCCTAACGATTAATTCTCGTTTACCCAACTTGGGTGTTTGCGGCTGAAGATTCATGAATTTTCCCCGGCGCTTTTAATTATTATTAATATTTCGAGGTATGCGTTTATTGCCTTACACTACAGTTTTTTTTTGTAACGTTTTAAATTGAGTATTTTGTATTCCTAAAGGTACTGTTTCAGCTCGATAATTCTTTCGTCAACTCATTAAGCTAATTTCTTCTTTCATACCTTTCAACTTTTCTAATTTTTATTTTGAAATGTAACTAAATACCTAATTCTCGACTTAATTAGATCAATATCTGGTCTATAAATATTATTAGTTCATAAGATAATCCAACGACACACTCATTTTTTTTGTAAACATTCAAGCCCTCCTCCAAAACTTGGTTTCCAAATAAACATTTTTGTTTAACATAAGTATTTTTATTGGTTGATTTCCCCAAGCACAGTTTGAGAGTCTTTACAACATTTTGCATTTTCTTCATTAAGTCACAGTTAATGAAGTGGCGCCCTGATTTGTTTGGAATGCACGAAAGAACCCATGAACCCAGCTCTCCATTAATTGACTGCCGTAAGTATTAGTGGCCTTTGACAAAAAGGTGGCTATAACTACAATCTTCTGGAGCAGTGGGTATCATTAAGATCTTTGATCAAAGGTATGACTCTGATCAAGAATTGGTGTGATGTGGATCGCCTGACCCTCGACTATGGAAAAACAAAAATTCAGAGCTTCAAGTGCATTTCTGATGATATCCTGGTGGGAAAGAATAACATTGGTTCAGTGGAGTGTCTCCAGTTTCTTGGACTTCATCTTGATAACAAATTAACATTTCAGTCACATATGAGTGCCTTCTGTAGCAAATTATCAGCAAACTGCTTTGCCCTTCAGGGTCATTTTCAAGGAATTGAATCACTTATCAAAACTGAAGGCGTAGTAGGCACTGTTTGAATCGCACCCATGTTATGGAATCCCTTTGCGTCTCAATACCTGTTGGACCATATATTTGTCATTCTGAAGAGGACCCTGAGATATGTGTTTGATATCGAATGGCGAGATTCATGTGGACCAGTCTTTGCTGCCAGTGGTATCTCAAGTATCATTGGCCTTTACATACTGAAAAGTGCTTGTTTGGACCATAAACATCGTGGATCCCTCACTAAACAATGCGAGATATCCAAATATTATTCCATTACCGATTCCACACAGCGCTGATTCCGAGAAGATTTTTGACCATTCACTACTTGAGATGCGGTCCACTGTATCGTCAAAACTTTTCAGGACCAGACTGAAGAAGCTGTCATTGAAAAACGTCATTCATAATTTTGATGAATTCTATTCGGCCGCACTTTAAACTTAATGGTACCTGAATATTTCTTTTTGCAGCTCATCTACGTATTTTTAGGTCATTGCTTTTCTGGATATGAACGTTTTTGAATTTCTCTCTGGTTATAGTTTTTTCTGTGTATGTCTTTTTCTAATTTTTTGAAGATCTTCTGCTACCAAGCAGCGCCAATAATTGGCAGGATGTGCTCCCATGCAGTTAGAGCACTTGGCTTTCTAGGTTTTATACAAATCGCTCAGATGATCTCCTGCGCATAACATTAAATAACATTATAGATGGAAAACGGCCCACTCATTTCCATGACACTTGAGTCAGCTACCATGTTTCATATCTCACTATTTGAGCCCACTTTGAATTCTCCATATCATCACGTCATTACGAAACGTTTCATCAAATTGATATATTTTTTTTTTCGAATCATCCAAAAATCTACTGCAAAATTATCTTATCCTGAAGCACGCTGTATATTTCTATCTAGATTCTCAACAATAGCACATGATTACCATCGATATTATGCATTGCTGACATTGGGATTAGTATGGTGAATAGAATAAAATCACAATTAACTGTTTTAATCCAAGAGCCGTGGGCCAAATTAGAGAACTCACAAAAGAAACATCTGAAGACTACTGGGGCGCAACAATTTGGAAAACTGTCTCCTAATTTAGCTTTTCTTCTTTCATAGCTTGACAAAGCCTTTGCGAGTCCCTTAACTGCCTTGCGACTACTTGAGAGAACGATATATTTTGTAATTTGCTAAAGGAAAGAGTAGAATAACTTATTTTACCCTAACAACTGTGAATGAGATGCAAGCGTCGCTTGTACTTTTTTTTATCTGATTTTGTTCATTTCGATGAAATACAATCATGTAAATTAATGCACTTGCGAAATTATGCGGCAGTGCTCTATAGATTTTGAAATATATTCTTGATATTCATGGTTCCCTCACCTTGGAACCTTCAATGCATAAGGTTTGCCTGTGATTGAAATTGAGACACATTGTTTTGTAATTGAATGGAAATCCTCTTTCTCTCGCTATCGCTCCCTCTTTCTTTGCTAAAATTCTCACTTTCAATGCTCCACGCCTCTAATTAAACATTGTATTGAGAAACTTAATTCCGAGTAGATCAAACAATGATGTCAACCCTTTACATCTTGACACCCCATCCTATGAAACGCACCAACAAAACTATACAGAATAGACACATCTTTTATAGGGATGGATTGTTGGTGTCATATGATAACATCATGCTGCTTGTCAAGGGTGTACCCAGGGTCGAGTTCATAACCAAATGTCGATTGACGCCCATCAAACATAAACTAGTCAACCTTCCTTTTTCCATGGTATTTCTCAACGTGGTTTTCACCCTTCAAAGTGTACTGAAAGGCGTTCAAAAAAAAAAGCTGTAAAGTTTATGTAAAGCTCAACCGTCACGAGTCCGAACCAATTCTCCACGTGGAAATACTTTGTCCTCGGAAGGTTTTTTTTTCGACAAATCGGAACATTTTTCGACTTGATAATTAAGTCAATTAGATCATCACCTGAAATGTTCAGGTGATGTGATAACCAGCAAATCTGATACTTCCAGGAATGCTCAACTACACTCTATATACAACCAAAAGTCACCAATGTAAACAAGTGACACGTGATCAAACAAGAGGCAACGACCAAAAGGTCACGTGAGATCAACATGTGATCAGTTCAATCGTTTCTTTATGTCCAATCATTGGTAGTGTTTGTTTAGTTTTGGTTGTGGATAGAGTGTTGGTAGTCAGGCGTCGTTATAACATTGTCCGACCAAATTTTCAGATATTCCCACATTGTCCACCACCCCAAAGATGTTCAATGTTTAGGTGTATCCGTGCAAATAAGTCTGAAAACCAGCACCACCAAAAATTAAGATCGACGCACAGTGGACCAAAATTCAAATTTGACGATCCAAATTCTGAAACTTCTCATATTTTGTACTTGGGGAAAAGATATAAAAAAAACACACCCCCTAGTAGTCAGATAAAGGGGTGGAAAATATCAATTTTGTCTTTTGAAATTTAGCATGTGTGGTTAGTAATTGAAGTACTTGAGAAGAAATTATTTAAAAAGAATTGGCACCCCCGTAGAGTAAGATATAAGTAGGATTCGAAAATTAAAAAAAATAGCCCAAAGCTATACTTGATTAACATGCGCTGGTGAATTTTTAGTCGTCATCAGAATGAAGACCCCTCTTTCCAAATGAATCAGCCCTCAAGTCTTCGGGAATTTTAATCAGTCCAAGTATTTCAGGGTCACTCAGTGATCTTTTTTCTTTTGATGTTGTTTTATGAAATGCACATATCCAAGGATAAGAACTGAAGATCAGTGTCAAAAAGAGAAAAAATAAAGTGTTTATTGTAATTTTGGAGTTGCCTTCAATATCAATCAATCGATCAAAACTATTGTCGACGATGTATAAACATTCATTGACAAAGCGTGTGTAGATACATTAAGGTAAACAATGTTACGTTGATTGGAATAAAAATATTAATCATAAAAGTTATGTATAAACCTACATGAAACAAACAAACAATCATCATGAAACCGTATGAAATTTCACATACAATAAAAGACAGATAAGACAAAGACAGAATACTACTACACGGGACTACAAAAATAGTCAGTCAGGTTGTGATAAGTCCTACTAGCTCTGAATTTTCGAATATCCTCACACTGTCGAATCTTGGATTGAAGATGATTGTATATTCTCCTACCATCAAAAAAAATAGACTTCTGTATCACAGACGATGTAGGTCTAGGAAGGGTGATATTGATATTGTTTGCTTGACGGGTTGAATGCTCATGTCCAGGATAAGACAATATTATCCTGAATCTTGAAAGTTGATGTAGCTACCTCCAAAATAAACAGAGAAGTCAGTGTCAAAATATTCTTCTCATCCCCATACTGGTTGACTATGTCCTGGATGACCTCGTTGACAGTTGTATCCAGGAGCTGCCTTTCCAAGTTCCTTTCCTTAAACGTTATGTTGATGATCTAATACTCACCTTACCATCATATAGTGTGGACTCCACTTTGGACAAATTCAACTCATACAATCAACATCTACAACAGTTGAGAGGGAGGAGGATAAGAGCTTACCTTTCTTGAACATGAAGGTACAAAGGGGTGATGAACAGTCCTTGTTCACTGTCTGGTACAAAAAACTTCTGATATCCAATAGATTTGTCAGTTTTAAATCATACCACCCTACAAAAATGAAGATGAACCTCATTATGGCTCGATAACAGTGTTTACAGAGAGCACCCTTTAGTCGTTCTGCATTGTTTGACATAGAAGTGACTGCTAAAAATGTCAAAATGATGGCTGGACGCCATTTTGAATGAAAAATCAAATGAAAAGGGGTGTCAAGTGATACCTTATTTTGAAGGCCCTTTGACCCTGATTACAACTGCCGAGTTCCAAGCCTCTCCTATGATTCCTGTTGATATGTTACTTGATTTATACTTACCCGCAAGAGTTGACTTCTCCAAACCAAGAAGATCTTCAAAATGAGCTATTACTCAACTTTTTTGACGGGGATTTTTTTCATCCCAATTTTTTTTTTTGTGAAATTTATCCTTGTCAAAAAGAGAGATGGCTCATTTTGAAGATCTTCTGTACCTTATTCTATCCTCTCAGTTTGGAAAAGTCAACTTTTGCGAGTGAGTGTTGATTAGGTAACAAAAGTGGAAAAAAAAATTGACACGCTGTCATATCAACAGGAATGATAGCAGAGGCTGGAAACTCGGCAGTTGAAATCAGGGTGAAAGGGCCTACAACTTAAGGTATCTCTCGAACACCCTTTCCATTTGATTTTTTTATTCAAAATGGCGCCTAGCTGTCATTTTCAGCTGTCAAAACTATGTCAAAAAATGCTGAACGTCCTCACATAATATGATGTGTTCAAATTTCGTTCGCATAAATCAAACGGTTCAAAAGGTAAAAGGAGGGGGAGACCTTTTTGGGTCCCACTGTATAATGATCTTATCAAATATGATTGAATTTTCTTCTCAAATGACTTGCGTCGATTGCAAAACCGTGATAAATCGGAATTAATGGATTGGATTCAGTGAATTTTCATCACGTTTCCATATCCTACAGACTGCTCCAACATTCTAATCCGTTCGAATTCTCTTTTTGTTGGAATAACTTTTCAAATACATACTAACATTCAGTTCATCAACCATTTTCATCGCACTGCAATGTCTTTTCACGTAAAAATATATGTTACATCGCACCATTATGTACTCGTTTTTGTTGAAAATAAGCTTCTCATGATAAAATATTCAGGCGAACGAAAGTTGAAGAAGAAAACGTGGTACGTTACCTAATTAAACAAGAAAAACTATTCCAAGTTTGAAACTTATCCTGTCCCTTGGATATACACTGACAAAATAGTTGTTGCGGAAAACTGCAACAGCCGAATAGAGAGTAACGTTAATATTTGATACGGGATTGGGAACGTTGAGATTGCCATTGAATAATTTATAGAACTTTGATGAACAATTTTGAAGTGTTGAAGAATGTGGAAATATTTTCATTAAGATGGGATACTACGGTTTTGAACAAGTGATATGAAAGTTTTCAAGACACTAAATAACACTGAACAATGCGAAATTATCTACTTATTGATGTGTTAACTGGTTGAACATTTATTGAACTTTCAAGCAGATTTCACGGTTTTATCTATCGCCCTGCATTATAAATTATTATTCTCAACCATTGTCATGTGTAATTGATCAACTGGGCTAATAAATAAATTTGAATTTGGAATTGTGTGCTGAATACACTCTAAATAACGGCGGTATCGCGGTAGTGTGTTGTAGCGTGGATGGTTATAATAATTTTAAATTGCGCGCAAAGTTAATGATTTGAAATGATTCCAATTATGACGCATTATTTTCTAGACAGACCATATATTTATCGTTCGCTATGACTTTTCTTATGCCCCTAAATAGACTGATATAATATGCAAATTTTTGTCAGTAGTTCATTTTTCTTTCGTTTCAGGTATGTCATTGCTGAGAATCCATATGAAGTGAACAATAAATTTGTAAGTATTTAGAATAGTTGGTCATACGTGCCTAAACGACAGGTTGAAACTAAAGGTAGGAGGGCTGATGGACATTTTTGAGTAGGTATTTGAGGTACCATGGAAACTTTAAGAATACTTTTTCTTTGATATTTTAATACAAAAACGTAGACCTGAATAAAAAGTTGATGGGCAAGACCGAATTATACAGTGTGTCGCAGATAAGATGAATACACTCCTGTATTTTCTTTAATTGAAAAATTCGTTTTTTTTTTGTACAATCGTACTGACCGATAATATCCACTATTAATAACATTAAAAAAAAAAATTATGTCTTAACCCCGCCTACTACGTCTTCTCAAAAAGGACCAGTTCTCGATATTTTGCTTTATTTTTATATTATCCTTAAATTATCCAAGGGGCAATTCGCAGGGGAAATCTTGTGTACAAATCAGGGGAAATCAGAGGAAATTTTTATGGGAATCTTGAGGAAATCAGAGGAAATCATCATTGAATGCGCATGCGCAAAATTTGTGGAAAAGGATTGAGGTTAGGTTCCGCTAGTGAGAATGAGCCAATTCAAAGTGTGTTGTCCAACAATTAAAAGGAAAGTATTTCAGAAGATAATGATGTATAACAATGAGAATATTATTAGAGGATAAGATGACCAAAGATAAGTCATGTTTTCTGCCCAGTCTAAATCCTCGGAAAAGGACGAAGAAAAAGATCAAAATTTGTAAGTGTCAAGGCAGAAGAGCTGTGGAAGAGATCAATGGGTGCATAAGATTTATTACGAAAATTAAAGTCAGTTTATTAAATCATATCTATGGGTTTCCTTCAACGTTAAGGAATTTTTTTTTTTCAAGAAAAAATTGACAGTTGAGGAGAGTGATTTGACGCCTTGTAACTCAGAGACTATTAGACGTAAAACAATGAAATTTTTGGTGCTACCTATAAAAAATGCTAGTCATTTAAATAATCTTGATAATTTTTACAATAATCTACAGGGTCTTCACAAATTATTAAAAACAAAAAATAACAGTTTTTCCAAATGGAATGCCTGTTTATTTTTTATTTCAGATATTTATTCTCATCAAAATTTTCTTTCGATTGACATTCGTCCTATAGTGTAGATTGATAGTTGTCGGGTTATTACATTTTAAAATTACTTTTTCGAGAGAAAAAAACTTGAAAACTATCAATTTCTGATAGGGGATAATGTATTTCAGATTTCCTTTTGTAAATCAAGATAAGTTTATTAAATAACATCTTTGACCTTCATTGACCGTTTTGCAAATATTCGTGTTTTGAGGTTAAACATAAAAAATGAAATTTTGGGTGTCTCTTTAAAAAATACTTGTTATTTAGATAATCATTATAATCAACAGGGTACTCACAAAACACAATTGTAAAAAAAACTCTTTTTTTCCAAATGGAATGCTGCTCTTTAATTCAGACATTTATTTCAGACAAAAGTGTCTTCCGATTAACATGACACTATAAAAGAACTCTGATTTTTCAAATTGATTACCCTTTTTTTATTTCATACAGTGTGGAACAGCAAAATGGAATAAATCCAATAACTAATGAATGAAGACGTTTTCGAAAAATGCTCTGACATGTCGATCGATATTTTTGGTTATACATTTTTTCCATTAAATTTTTTTTATACAGGTTGTGACATGTAGTAGTAGCTGATACTTTGTTATTTAAAATACAACACCAAATATTTTATTCAATATTTGAATTCGTCAGAAAAATTTAGGCATATTTCTTGTACAATATCTTATACCTATCTTCAACTTTTTCGGATATATTCATTGTTTTCAGATTTATTGAAACAATTCAAATTTAAAAAAAATCGATAGAACGCAGTCAATACTCATCTCTAATGTAGATCTTGACAACAAGTGAGTGAAAATCATTTTAGCATGTGTTTTTACTCATATTGGGATATTAAAAAGAATCAAGTAGTTATCAGACTTTATTTTCTGATTTTCAAATCTTTCACGTTATTAAGATTTAGACAGTATTACTTCTTGATATTTACTAATTTTTAACTATGTTCATGAAATAATTTCATCTTCATAATATTAATATTTGCAGTAAATCTAAAAACACTTGATATTTCCAGAATAGTTAAAGGTAGGAATAGGATATAGTACATGAAATATGTCTAGAATTTTCTAAAGAATCCAAAAATTGAATGATATACTGTGTGTTGTATTTAAGATAACAAAGTTAGTATCAGCCTCTGCTACATGACACACCCGGAATAAAATGTTCTTGCTGGAAAAACTGAACAAACAAAAATATCAATCGTCGTGTCCAAGTGTTTTTTCAAAAACGTTCCCATTCATAGTTATCGAATTTACTCCATTTGGCTGTCCAACACTGTATATTGATTCTAGTCAATTTTTTCTTCAATTTATACCACATTGTCCAATAGCTCAAATTGATAGTTTTTTAGATTCTTTTAAATAAAATAACATAAAATGTGAAATTTGAAAACTAACAATTTTATTTTATAAAACAACTAGCCTAAGCCCACGGCGCCGCCCGCGTCGGACTTGGGCTAGTTTATGAGTAAGATAATAATAACACAGATTTTATTTCAATTCATTTTTTTTTATGTTGCAATTATTTTTTCGCTCCCGCTGACCGTATACCCCATCGAACCTACATGATAACAACACATTTTTTTCCAATTTATGTATTTTTCTTTTTTATTTATTCATTTATTTTTTTCCTCCCGTTGATCGTATATCCCATAGAACCTTCATATTACCAACACAGACTTTTTATAATTTTTTTATTTTTATTTTTTTTTTCCCAAAACCATCTCTGGGTAGAGGTGCAAATTTCAGATAATTCTGTGGTACAGTTCAAAAGCCTTAGGGAAAAAAACATACAGAGTTTCACATCAATATATAAGATGTAATGTCAATCGAAAGACTATTTTGTCTAGAATTGATATCTGAAATGAAAAATGAGGCATTCCATTAAAAAAACTTCTTTGCAAAAACTGTCATTTTTTCATTTTTTGTTTTTCATGATTTGTGAAGAACCTATAGATTATTGTGAAAAACTATTTCATTGACCAGAATTTTTTATAGGTACCTACCCCAAAAATTTCATTGTTTTACGTCTGATAAACTGACCCTCATTTTTAAAAAGAAATCTAAAAGTGGAATGAAAAATGAGTGTTGCCATTTGAAATAAGAAAGTTGCTGCCACTATTTTATTATGTTGTTCATGGTCAAGAACCTTTGTGTATAAATTTTTATGCCAGGATGTAGAGTGAATGCAATCACCCACAATTCATGGTTATTAAGTACAAGGCATAGTGTCACAAAGAAACCTCCTTTAGAAAATGTTTTTTATATAGAACGAATGACTTTTATGTGCTGAAAAGTCATTCATTTCCATATCATGCGAACTTCTATGTACTAGACACTATTTTAATCGAGAATTTCGTATACCGGACAAAAATCTCATAGAACAGTGCTTTGGTTCCAAAAAACTAGGCCAAATCAAAGAAAATCATCACAATAACTATTGGAAATCAAGGAAAATCTGTGGGAAATCAAAGGAAATCATAGACAAGTATGGGAAATGTCAGGAGAAATCAGGGGGAAATCAGAAGAAATCAGGGGAAATTCTGAGGAAATCAGGGAAAATCAACGCAAAAGAGGCAATTTTGTGTACAAATTCTGATCAGCAATTTGCCCCTCGGATTAAACCAATCACATAATGAAAATTATGCCTTTCCACAACCTCAAAATCTATTTCTGAGACGCCTTAATAGCATTATATAGGAAAGGAGCAAAATATCGAAAGTCGGCCCTCTTTGCGAAGATGGAGGAGGCGGGCTTCAAAGTTCAAATTCCATTCAGATATCAAAAAAAGTGAAGCTCATCAGTCTGGTTGACCATACAAAATTCCTTTTTTCAACTTATTCAAATAAGGAAAACACAGTGGTGTATTCATCTTATCTGCGACACACTGTATATCTTTAAATAAAAAAAACAATGTTTTTAAAAAAGATTCTCAAGGCACCTTAAGTTTTTTATGTTTAAATTTAATATTCGGAAAATGAAAAAGCCAGATAATTTAGCAGGGTCACTCCTCTTATCAAAACTATTTGTATCTACAAAAGACTCATTCTTTCAGCTTCATCCGGAAAATAATAGCTTCGAAAATTCGCGACTAGCTCAAATCACATTGGAATGTCTTGTTGAAAATATTGGACTTTCCATTTCACCTAACTGTGCATAGATAAGCTCGATTGTCCAGCATTATTTACAATAATTTGTCTTGAACATATTTATGTTTGAAGCATAGACCATCATTCTGTTACTATCCAGTATCCACGTGGATTTCATGAATCTCATGTGAAAAATCATAATCTTTCTCATCATCATTAAAGATTATAAATAGAAAAATATTTCCCTCAAAACAACACGAATTGTATTGACTTATTTATAATACTCGTAGCTTCTCAAACTGGTTCCAATGATGAAAACTTCAAGCTTTTTTCTCATTGGATTGTTGTGAAGACTTCTGTGTACGTTAACTCTATTTTGTCACTTCTTTATAAACGTTCTGAAGAATAACTGCTTATAAATCACATACTATGTTATAAAAGTGTCAAAAGAGACCGGCAGAAGGTGAATTTACAACACTATATCAATAAATTCTGCGATCTACGATGACCTACGATTTGACTCCACTTATGATGTTTTATGTTATTTATTTTGTCGGGAAACTATATGTGTGGTCGTCCATCACATCGATAACAAATAACTGGCGTCAAACGTATATTTGGAATAACTAATATGGAATTCAAAATAGATTATACAGATTTATTGATCAAATGGATGGATGTTTGCTTGTGTGGTCATCATGGAATTGTTCAGTTTATTACAGATAATTGACAACGTGAGATTGATAATTTTCATCTGCAGTGAAACGGAATACAAAAACCGATCACATAGATAAAGCATTATAAAAGTGCGGCAATCCGCAAAACCCAATAATGCCCAATATATCAGAGACAATGATAAAATATTGTTACCAGCAATGCTTTGCTTTCATTTCCAGTGAAATCTCATATTCTATTCGATCATGTTACTTGTTTATATGTATCACGTTCATGTAATGATTGTTATAAGATTGAGACTTATCATGTTCCAAAATTATTCGATCACTTGATATAACGCAAGTAGCGCAATATAACGTAATGAAAATATGTATTTAGTAGCATGATTTGAACCAGGACCACTGAAGAGGCAATCAGGTATGAAACTCCTTACATGGAACAGTTCCTTCCGTCTATTGAGATAATATTGTCGTAGCTGCTATGATCAATATTGCTCCTTCAATTTGGCGACGTCTTTCTTAATAAAAGATCAACTCTCTTTCTGAAGACTCGATGTGAATGGGATGTTCTTTTTGTCGCTTGGTAGATGATTAAAAAATTTAATACTTTCGAACATCACTGAGTTTTTTAAGAGCGATAATTTTGGGATGGGTAACGGACAGCTCAAAACGTTTTATGTGGCCAAAGCGTCGTGGTGTATTGTAAAATTTATAAGCTAGACTCATAAACTCAATACAATCGTTTCCTTCTCCTGGAAGAACCAGGTTAATTCATTTCTTCCTCAATGTCCTCCGGATCAATGTTTGAACTATCATCCTGTGTACGTGGTGTAACGTTATCGTCTCCGGATTCCAGATAACTTCCAAGCCACAAACAGACTTCCAGAGTTGATCCTTCAAAATGTTAATTCAGGTGAATTATTTAAACAAAAGTTATTCAGCCTTTGATTCCCTAAAACATCGATTGGAGCTGTTCGTTTGAAAAAAAATGTTTTTTGTACAACCTACACGTAAAGACCACTTTTCAATGCATGCAAAGCAGGCGGAAAGTCGCTAATTTTGGCAGCTGGGCTTAAAAGTACGCGGGCGCAAAAGTAGGTCGCTTAGCAACGGTTCCTTGGATCCCAACGCCTCTGAATCTAATAACCACGTGACAGTCTAGCATACTAGAAGGAACTAATCACGTGACAATCTCAGTGACAATGAATCCGCACCACAAAAAAATACGAGAATACACCTATTGTAACCAAGATTGACAGTTGTCACTAAACTTGTCAGCTGTAGTGTAGTGTATCGATTATTTATATTTGATTTTCATAATTATTCTTTTTCGAATGATTACGAACTGGTTGTACAAAAAGCACTGTTTGCACCACGGACGAAAGGTGATTTTGACTCGGCTAATATCTGCCCTCGCTTCGCTCGTGCTGCTACTTATACCCTCGTCAAAATCATCTACTTTCCGCCCTTGATACAAAATGTACTATTTGAAACCATTCCTGTTGCCAGTGGAATGTTCTCATTCGCGAATCAGATGACGTTGAAGCTGTCAAAAAATGTTTTGAGGCAAAGTTGTTCAGTTCACATTATATCTCAACAAAATTTGGATAGACCATGATATTTGAGCACTTTCTGCATTTTTTACATGGTAGTGACATTTAAAAATATCAAAATCACAGCTCTTGAAAAAAGAGGTCGAATTTGTATTTCAAAATGACGTTTGACGTTTTGACATTCTCAGCTATCATGGCTGTCTCGAGAAATGCAAAATGTGCTCATATATTGGAAATCCGAACTTTGCTCTTGTGGATAAAATGGTTTCAAAGTGAGATACAGAGTGTGTTTGGTAACTATATGAAAAATGACATTACAACATTTTCTTGCATGGACCATGAATCTTCATATATTTCAGTCGCACATATATTGGAAAAAATAATTGAGATTAATGTATAAACTCGAGTGATTTCTTCCCACGCATGACAATTTTCAAAATAAAACATAGAAATATCTGTTTACCAGTCCCGTGCATTACCAGTTGCCTGTGTCCGGTAGCATTGAGCACAACTCAAGGATTAGATAAAGACTGGCAACATTCGAGTATGACTCTTATTCATGAAGTTATAGCTTCCACCACTGGGTAATAGATGGCTCGACTAGAAATCCCAGTAATCGTGTTAACGGAGAACAAAAGGAGACAAAACATGACACACATTATCAGGTTTACCAGATCAGAATTTCCAAAAGCATTCAAAGGTCTTCTTGAGCCCCCCATTCATCAGCGCATGGGCTCGCCGGATCGGTCAGCCACGACCTGTTCGTCGACCGATCTGCCAATGTGTGGTGAAGAGAGTCGGGTCCAGATGGTGTCGCGGGCTTGCTGGTCTTGAGAGCGAACCCCCAACCCGACCGCGTTTGTGTTTAATCAAAAGTCTTTTCGAACAGAACAAGGCATTTTAGCATGATTTTATAGATCTTTTTCAAGAAAATGGATACCTATGGATCTACAGGGTTCAAGTAATGTGTGTACGAGCTCGGATGGGTGACGAGTCGGGTTCGTGTTGGGTGTCGGGTACGGGCTCGTAGATGAAAGAAGGGCTATGAAGCGGCGTTTTTGATGCATACAAGGCAATGAATTTCGTTATCTGAGCGATCAACTTTTCTGAACAATATTCCACTTCATTTGGATATCATCAGTGCTTTGGTGACTAGGAGAACATTGATGTCTGATTTTTTACCGATAATTTTCGAGCCCTGTGATGTAAGGTTAAGATCAAATTTGTTTTCGTATTGGAACTGTCAAATTTCCATTTGGCAAACGGGAAACATATGCTTCCATCGACATTGAATTTGTGTTCAAAGTCATGCTTACGCCAAATTCAAAGTTGATGGTACTATTTGATTCCCGTCTGCCAAGCGTAAATTTGACAGTCCAACTTTGAAATGAAATGGAATGTAGACCAGACATAATTCCACGGGCCACATGTCATTTTTTGCGCAGGACGATTCAAGTTTAGCCGATGGATGGAGATCTGGAGCCGAGTTCCGTGAACCTATGGATTTCTAGCAACACGTCGCTTTCCTATCATTTTACATGGAGACGACGTGTCGGTTTTGAATTCCACAGTACACGGAATACAGCCCCTGGGGGTTCGTGTGACTTGTCTTTAATTTATTGCAACTTGCAACATTTCATTTTTGAAAAAACACGACCGCAGATCATTACAAGCCTACTTCGGTTTTGTAAGACTTGACAAGAGAAACTGAATCTTTCCAAAAACATGGTCAAAAGGTAATTAACATTGGGTATGAGTGGCCGACTGGTTGCGACAAAAAGTCTGTGTCATTTTGATGACCGTGTATTTTATTTTTGAGTTTTATAGATTGGTACAATTTACTTAAATTATCGATAAAAATGAATCGGATTAGAAACGGTACCATCATAACATGCCACACTTTAGGTGACTTTCTTCTTTAGTGAGATGGTGAAAAAAATTAGTAAAAGAAAATGATAAACATGAAAATATAGCCTTATTGAACATTTTTCACGACCATGTGCGTGGCACTCGTTAAGCCTCTACAGGACGTAAATAAATAAGTGCAAAAAATTCTGGGGGTGATTCTTGGGTTTATTTTGAGAAAAAACTTCATATGAACGTACATCCTAAAAGTCCTGTCCTTTGAGATACAGGGTGATACAGATTTTGGATAAAAAAAAATTCTGTGAAAACCAGTATATCACTCATCTGCTGACGGTCGTTGATTGGTTGTCTATCAGTTAAAAAAAATCAAAAAGTACGCAAGGTCGGACAAAAAAAAGTCAAGAGACCAAATTTGCTCAGAGATAAATGAGAATTACAAAAAAAAATATGTTTTCCTCAAATTTTCACCACCATTATATATGTTACAGTAAATGTTGGAAATTCAGTGAAAGCTAGCTTTTACTAGTTGATGCTAGCAATTACTTGATCCGTTGGGAAATGTTAAATTTGGAAGAATATTGTACAGTTTTACTAGTGAATGTTGGAGAAACTTTATCAAATCAACTTTTACTGAAAGCAGTTAGGAAAAGTACTTTTTAAAACTTATTTCCGCCTTTTAACTAACCCAAGGCGCACAGGGGCACTAAATGATGTCGCTCACGCGACATCAAAATTTTTGCCAAACCCAAACTAACCCAAACTAACCCAGACTAACCTCTGCTGAGAATACTTAAGTATTTTCTATAATACGGTATCTCAACAACGTGAATGCTAACTATTACTAGTAAAAGTATGATCAAGTCGATCGAATTCAACTTTCACTAGCTAAATGTTTCCAAATCAGGAAAAGCTCACTTTTCCTAGTAACAGATAGCTTTTACGGATTACCAGGTTTTACTGTGACATATACATAATATTCTTGAATTCAGACGTTTTCAAGTTATCGCGTTTTATAAATAATGACGTTTTTGCATGTTTAACATGCTATGAAACCTTAACCGTTCAAGATAGAGAAAAACGGACTGCACTTTGGAGTCTCGACTTTCCAAAAACTTTCTAGGGGCATAAAATCAATTGTGGTCGAAAAATGTCAAAATGGGACGGAGACAGTTGACAGTTGATGATACCTTCAATTCAAATTACAAGAGTTTTATAGCTTGTCAAAGGTGCAAAATGTCATATAATGTCAACGTCATATCTTAATAACGGTTGAATTAAGGAACATTATTTGTATTACAATGTTTGCTCAAAATTGAAAATCAAATAGGTAATATGAAGGGGCAGCCATTTAAAAAAATTCCACTTTTATCTGTCACGACTCCATGACCGACCCTGTTTATTTCAATTTGATACAGATATGTGGATTTCCAAAAGCCTTACAACTTTTATTGGAGACATTTGTTGCTAACTCGTGTATCTTCTGGAATAATCGGCCGTTCTGGTGATTTCTCCTTTTCCTATATAGCGCTTCCCTATTTCTATAAGTCTGGAATCAACAATGAGAGAAAATATTAGAAAAATCATGGGAATCTTTTCATTGGCCTTCAGCTCGACGTAGCATCATCCTTGGAGTAGTATATGTTGGAGTCCATATAACCCAAACTCCATAAATTGTACTCTATCGATAGAAATGTCAAGTAAAACTGACGGATAAGCAAAATCAATTATGTAATGTTGAAATTATCAAATCAGGACATATCATAGGTTTGGCAGGAGGTACAGAAGTGAATCGGCAGTAAAAGAATGTCCAAAAAATGTTTTATGTGCATACAGAATAACAACGCAAACATAATTTTGTTCTTTACAGAATATAACCACTCACGTCAACTCAAGAATTATCATTGAATGATGATATTTTTGTCAAAAGGATTATTTAGGTATACCCGAGGGTATACCGGTTCATTTAAGCCAATCAATCAGAATCCTGAACGAAGCAGAACCATTGGCGTTTTAGAAGTTGATAAATTGATACCAAGTGCCGAAAATGATACTTCGGAGAAGCTGATTTTCTTTGAAGAATAATTCTTATTTCAATATCCATTCAACAAAACGATTTTCTTTTCTAAATCGCAAGTTGTTATTACTGGATCATTCAATAGGAAAGACGGAAACATTTTTGTAACTGGTGTCCTGACATCATTAAGTTTACAATTTGATAGAAACTGCTTTTTCCTTTTTTACCATTTCTTGATCCTTCACTGGTGAAATAATCAGAACAGCATTCTCTGGTCCAATCAAAGAGAAAGTGGTGTTCAACAAATAAAATATTTATCCCGCTTATTCACAGAGCTCCAACTGTCTGAAAATCGCAGGAAGTGACCAGACTGATCTCGTTCCACCGGAAATGTGAACTAAGTCATTTCGGCGAAGAGATCAGCCTGTCAACTCTTGCAAAACTTTTCCATATAGAATCATCGTGGAAATGATCCATACTGAAAGTCGATCAGTAAATGATGATCGACTCATGAAACCGCAGATTTGTTTACTCAGTGTGATTGAGCGACGGAATGGTAAACACATGTTGAGAGCTTTTTGTGAAGGACGTCTGAGATGAACATTGACTGCAATTATTGGAATTCGGAATCTCATTCTGCCTGTGTAATAGGCATTATGGAACAATATGCTTATCGGATCACCCAATCTGATGGAAATAGCATTATTTATATTATACGGGCAATAATTATGACGTCTTTTCCAGCTATAAAACTAAATTATTAGGTATACAGGGTAGGTAAATAGTGCGTGGACGGACATTTTTCAAATTCGTTGCTGATAGACCTTGAGGCTACAGACCTTAAATAATTACACTTCATTCGTACCATAGAAATGTTAAATAAATAGGAAAATGTGAATTTCAAAGAAATCTTCCATGGATGGATACTAACAACCGTATATCGCCAGATAGCTAATACAATTCAGATTTGATCTCATGGAAAAAGTTAGTCTCATGTGAAAAAATCAAGTTAGCTTTGATTGAAATTTTCTAAATTGGCATAACGATTTCTTGTAACTCAAAAAGAATTGAAGCTAGTACATACGGCCTACATTGGGACATTTTATAGTGAGCATCACCAAAAAATCCCAATTCACTGACGGAGGAATATGAGGAACATGTGATAATATACCGGAGGTTTCGTTAAAAAAAATTGAACTTTGATATGAATCATCCTCTATACGCGGTGCGAATGAAGTGATACTATTTAAGGTTTGATCATCATGCCTCAGCAAAGAATTTCAAAAATGTGCTTTTATAAACCGATAATATCTTGTTCACACAATATTGGCGCACCTTGTATATGCCGGGTGTTTAGTGTGATTTTTCAACTCTGAGTTTTCCTTTTTCCGGTTAAGTTCTAGCGAAGAGGCAGTTTTAATTTAGTTCAAACTGTGTTTCTGATTAGTGGGCTAACGAACGTTGACCACAATTTTTCTGTTGTTTCCGGCGTTATGGTTTATTTACTCAGATTTGTTCAAGCCTGACCAGAAAATAGCATCTCATAAGTACGACCATAACAGTCTTGAACAGATCGAGATGTATTATCTGGACTCATCAGAAAGGCAGCACCCCTATTTTGACGAGGTTCTCACTTTCAGTTGAATTTACTCGAGTAAGACTCAAACTATACATGTGCTCTGCCTCAAGCTCTTACAACAGTATGTCATGGTTTACTCAATAAAACTTTTCGAAACAATTACTGAACACTGCACGTCCAAATCATTTTCGTTCAAAGAAAAGATTGGGTCTGGAACAAGTCAATGACCTCTGTGACTTCCAAAATGCGTGCTGACAATTCATCAGGATACGGTTTCTGGATAGGAAGGACATAGTCACTAGTCGTTCCACAATTATAGAGAAAGCTGATATGAGACAGACATTTAGGGCGAGAATTGCTAGGATCATCCATGTCCTAGGCTTTGTGGATAGGAATGACACCACTATCGATCAATTGATTGATATCCTGGGCTAGCGCTCTTAGGGCATCGTCGCTGGGACACTTCATAGCCTCCATAGTTATCTTTTTAGACCATTTTTATTCTTGATGGATTTTCAGATTGTCTTGCTCATTGAATTCTTCATTGGAAACAAGATTTTGTGTTTTTTTAACACAAACTGTGCAACTGTGCAATAGTGGTTACTCAAGCAGTCACTGACAAATTGTAGTAAGGTTGGGGGAAATGACTTTTTCCTGGGATGATGATCCAGTTTTTTTCCTGATTTGTCTGTTGCTTTGTTAAGTCTTTTATTAAAATGTTTTTCTTTGGCAGCCTATGTGACTAATCGGTAACCCCCACAATCATTACAAAAATATTTATAAAAATTTAAAACATTTTGAGGAAATTGTTTGCTAACTGTGTAGACATTGTACATTTCTGGAGAAAGTTTTGATACCAACCATGATGGTCTCCTTTTTCATTTGATTTTACGTAATGGAAGGCTTCTATCGAATGATGTTATCAAAATGTCGATGAATGACTAAAAGCTGGGTTGTACCAATACACGTCTTCAGTAAGCCCTTGATGAATCAAATCAAATATGCTATATTACCATTAAAAATAGTGACATTTTATCGGTAGAGCCAAAAGACATGAACCATTAGCATTATAAAAAAACTAATGGTCGAGGAATAAAGCTACTATGAAACTCTAAGTACACTTATAAACAAATTGTTGATAAACATCCAAAAAGATGATGAGGGAAATACAAAAATGAGTACAAAAATTTGGAAAAAAGAACATAGTCAAACATTAGTGCATGCTCATGGGGGTAAACAATATTATAAGTTTTGATGAAGTTTTGTAAAAAAAATCCGCACGCCTTTGGTGCCTTCACGGCTTGATCTCTGGAGATTTTTGAAAGAATGGACAATTTGCATACATTTTCAAATAACTTGAGATTTTATATACGTATTCTAGGCAATATTTAAAAGTCATCAGCGAAAAAATGTTTCCGAAATACCCAAAAATATACTAAATTATAGAAAAGAGAACGCAAATTTCACTGTATGAACGAGAACGGGGCGAAGCTAGACTACCCTTTCTCTCTTTCTCTCTCGAAAGAGAGAGAGAGAGAGATATCACTGCCAATACGCCAGACGGAGATAGAGAATGTATTCTGTGACGTAGTGGACGTTGATTGGCACTCTTTATTCGGATATTACTACATTAACAAAGGTCGTGGGTCTATTCTTCGAACGCCAATAGCATCAGTACTCACTAACTAATCCTCATATTTTTCATATTTTTAAAAAAATTGCAAATTGTCCATTGCTTAGTGATCAAACAGACCATTATGAATCACCTGCTACAATCAGAATGTATCCCGGAGTGCAGTAATTAACTCTATTTACAGATTCACGTATAAAACTAGGTTTTATTTGACGAGTTTATCTTACTCTTTGTAGCCGTGGATCTAAACAACGCATATTATTCAATCAAGTGACAGGAAAAGGTCCCCATAAAGATGTGAAACGTACTGATTTGAATAAATTAATGAACAATAAAAGACTCACCCGGGGGTGCTCAGGCACTAGCTCCAGCAGAACTCCATCAACCTGGCATCCTCATATATAAACCATAGATCATAAACCATTTTTGCGACGACTAGCTAGTGTCAATGTCACCTGTAATAAGTTTTAAGGGCTTCACCCCGCAATGAATTATCTTTATGAAAATCAAACAGTTCATTGGCAGGAAATATATCAATGGGCATATTGTCAATGTACGGTCAATGTACACCTATCCACGTAATTCGAGAGAAGTAAGACCTTTAAAACCCACTTGACCAACTCACTCCTCAACAGAAAGGTACGAGGCACTCTTTTAGGCCTCATCCACTGTCATTATGACACGTGGCCTCCATACAAAACTACCTATGACACTATTTTGAACCTCATATGTTTAACCTCATCCACTGTCCTAATGGAACGTGCCTCCTCATCACACAACTACTTATCGACCCTTTCTTTAAGTCGGCCAAATTCACACTGTCCTTTATTTCAGAAAAATACCATGAAGTCCATATTAATTTTGTTTTCATGCTTTGGGACCGGTCTAAGGAGAATAAAGAAATATATTTACGGAACAAGAGTTCAATTATTCGAAGAAATAAAGATATAAGGAGATTCAAACGATCCTGCTTTTATGCACGTAGCTTTAAAATGAATTTTTCTATGGGATGTACAATGTGAACCGTACTGTTATGAATGGTGATTTCGATAAAGATAAAGTTTGCATGATCATATTCCCTTATCAAGTGCAAAATATTTCCGAACTTGGCAACATTTTCACATTTCGTTTAGCCCAGGCTCGCTTCAAGAAAGTAACTTTGATCAATCTCGAATCACATAATCATAGTGAGATCATTGGCATCCGGGGTCTTTCCTTCCTCCTTGGTAAACTTGATATTCAAGGGAGGGGATGCCAGAGAGCAATCAAGTATCAGACTAATCTCCAGACTCTCAACACTCTCCAAGGTTATCGAGAAGACGTGACTGAAACTATTTCAGACGTTTTTTTTAACGCCGTCACAATCCACCTATCAAGCTGGAACATCGACGACTGATGCAATATTCGAGTTCATGGAGAGTATGTATAGCCACTTAAGCAAAGGAGATGCAGTTGCCACGGTTTTATGCAACCTGTCAAAAGCTTACTACTGCGTAAAAACTTGAAATGTATGGTTTCAGGGGATCCAGTCTATCGTGGCTCTCATCATGCTTGCAGGGATTGCCCCAAATCGAGAGGTAAATCGGTACCAAGGAGTGAAATTCCAGAAGTCCTCCAGAGCCCTGTATTGGGACCCACACCGTTTCAATCATATGTAAATGACCAGGTTTTCATCCCAATATCAGGAAAGCCTACTTTGTTTGCTGACGACACAAGTATTGTGTGGCACAAAACTACGGTTGAGCAACTCTCGGAGACAATATCCAGCGATATGTCTTTTGTAAAGAGCTGGTTCGCAGCAATCACATTCACAATAAACGTAGATAAAACATGTGCTTTGAGTTTGAAATGTACAATACAAGACATCTCCTTTGAGGACGTATCAGTGGACCACTCGCAAAACTGCAAATTTCCTGAGACCGATACTTGACACCGATCTGAAATTCAGGAACATATCAAAATGCTTTATGGAAGACCATCGTGAGCCTTCTTTGCTATCGGAATAGAGAGATCTTGCGCAAGACTAGGGGAGGCCAGAATTGTCTACTTTTCTTTGTTTGAGTCTCACTCAAGATACGGTATTTCATTCTGGGGAGCAACCAGTCAACAACTTATAAACTCACCACTTATTACGCAGAAGAGAGCCTTGAAATTCTTACTTGGTCTTCGAAAAAGAGAACCTTGTGGACCTTTTGTCCATCAGGGGATATCGACTGTGACCTCAGTATATATCCTGGAGACAGTATCATTGGTGTTTGAAGACAGAAATTCAATCCAGAACCACAGTCATCCGAAAACGACTCGTTAACGCTTGGCCCTTACCAATTCCAACAAGGGAATAGACAAAGCGCCCTTTCATACACGAGGGCAAAAACATATTTAACCAATGTACCAAGTTGTAGCACCAATAAACAATAATAATATCAATACCGACCCGAGAGCCAATGAACGATAAATGTTAACATTGTTTTGTTTTTATAAGTAAAATTGGGTAGGGCTGGAGAGATCGAATATTCGACAAACATTAATTCAACAACCTTACAATATAGCTAAAAAAACCCATCAAAACATATTTTTCTCAAGAAACCAAAACATTTCTAACAGAGGTACATAGCAATATTTTTTTGATTCGCTTTAAGAGGCGAAGTACCTGCGGAAATAAATAGAGGATAATATCATTTATATTGTGAGAAAAATTCCCAACACATTTTCTTTGTATTATACATAACGAGTAAAGTAGAGTTGTGAAACAATTTCTCAGTTGATACTCCAATAAGAACCAAGAACTTTCATTAGACGATAAGGAAACACAGAGATAAAATTAATTCATACTCTTTCATATTCAAATAGGCTAAAATCGCAACATTAACCTGACTTCATAGTTGACATAGCTATTCCTTTGCCCAGACTCAAAAATACCCCAGAGTATTTAAATACATTAGCATATCCTTTTCAGTAGTGTAGTCTTATGTGAGTCTCTTTTCTGCTCGGTTAAGTTTTTATAGATTTTATGGCGGAGGCAGTTGACAAACTTTTGCTATGGTTATGTGATAACACCTAGAAGGCAGTGCGGTTATATTCATGAATGCATGATAATGTTCTATATTGCTGTAGAAGAAGTTGTATAGCAATGTTTCAGCGGTTTTCTCAAAGAAAAAATGTTTTCATCTGTGATCACAATTGGTAGGGAGACAACCATTGAGAAAAATGAATGCGTGCTTCACATACATCTCTCAACAATCTCTTAGACAATGAATGAATGTGTTCATGAGCCAAAGACTTAGCTCCAATTCAACAAAAGCAATGAAGAAAACCCAACCTATTAACTAACATGGACCAAGAAATAATTCATGAAGACAGCGATAACAACAGATACAGAATCTTGGTTACAATGGGTTACTGACCTGGTTTCGGAATCTATTTGCACAGATATTTGATTATTTGGCCAAGTCGCCGCCGCAGTATAGAAAAGACGGTTATCTAGGGCAAAGACAAGGAAAAGGGCAGGAGAGTATGGTTGTAGGATCGTTTGTTGGACCAGATCAAAGCTCTGAGTCGGTATCGGAGTTGAAGAGAAAGGATCAAGGATACTTGTTACCAAAAATTAATGAAAACGGTGAAAGAGCTGATTATAACATTGTCGGCCGTACATTCCAACAATTTTATGTTACAGGTGGAGACTTTAAACTCGAAGTAGATATCAGAAATGCATCTACATCAAAGGCAAGAGTGATTCAGTTGTAGGGCGACCAGGGTAGATATATGTGCCGCCTACTTTGAGCCCTTGAGGAAGTGAAACCCTAGATCGTCTCAAAGCAGGAGATGCCCGCAAGATTCCCAATAAAGCACACTGACTGTTCAATAAATATCGTCTATTGTGATAATGTTACGTAATCCCCACAAAACAGTCTCTTTATTTTTTTCTACTAACGCAAGTCTAAAGGAATAATCAAACATAACTATCCGTATAAGATATCAATGGGGCTGTAATTGAGTATCTTCAGCGTAAAAGTCGTCGATAATCAGACTTCGATAATAGTTATGCTATGCTCTAGTTCCCTTGTTTCTAGACATGACCATTGTGACACTTCAGTGGATTTTCGTGCAATAAAGTTGTCGATTAACCTCTAATTCGAATCAACCAATGCATAGAGTGCGTGGTTTCTGTGCGATACCTATTGATCCAAGTGAAAACATCCTTTTCTTTTCCATAGGTCGTACTGCTTTCGACTCCGTATGCCATCTTCAAGGGTTTCCGTACATCACTGAAGACTCCTATCAACTGGTTATACTCCGGATTAACGTCAGACGTGAGATGCTGATCGTTACTAACTTGAGAGATAAGTGTTAATTCCGTGACTTCACTAGTGGGTGATCGTATAGCGCAGACAGCTTTGCCCAAAAATGTGTCCCAAAAAGTATGATCATCCTCTAAATATCCCGAGATGATCGTTTTCAAGACCTTGTGCATTCTTTCGACTTGATTGGCCTGAGGATGGTAATTGGCGGGGAACTGGAGGTTGATCTTTCAAAATTTTCTATTCCCTCTGGATTAGGGTCCATTGTCATCTGTTATAAGGTCGTCATCGTTGGGATCAGAGTTGGTGATGACGTCAATGACGGACACGGAACGGGATAGAGCATCAGGTACGATGTTTTTCTCACCCTTCCAATGGATGATTCTGAATTCGTACTGTTGTAGACAGCCCATCAAGCTATCCTACCAACTGGGTCCTTTAAAGAGTTCAACCGGAGAAGACTGTGATGGTCAGTAACGACGCGACGATAAATGGGCGAAATTTCTCAATTGCGAACAATACAGCAAAACACTCCTTCTCTGTTGTACCATATTTTTTTCAAGCCTGTGTCAAAGATCTACTGATATAACTAATGACCTTCTCATCATCCAGAACCTGGTCCAATACGGCTCGAAGGCCAGATTCAATGGCATCGCACTGTATCGTGAATTTTTTTTTGAAGTGAGGGCAGGATAAAACAGGCGCTTCTACGAAGATATCCCTTATTCGGCTGAAGGCCACATTACAACTCTCACTCCATTCAAACTTGGCAATTTTCGTCGTCAGGGCAGTCAAGGGCGATATGACAGTCGAAAAGTTGGGCAAGTCATACAGTTACATTTTTCGGTGTTGGAATGTGGACGATTGATTCAACCTTTTGCGGGTCCACGAGCAAACCATAAGCGTTCACCACATAGCCAAGGGATTTTGAATGCGATGGATTACTTCTTTCAAGACGTAGGTGTTCGCTGAAGGTAGATCTGCAAATTATCACATCATCGAGATACACAAAAACAAACTTTTCCAGGTCCAATGACACTATCTTTCAGCCTCTGCCGAACTAAGAGGGTTGTTTTGAGGCCAAAGTGCATTCGTTCAAACTGAAACAGCCCTCTCGATAAAACAGTGAATGCTGTCAGTGGTTTTGATTCCCCGGAAATGAGGATCTGCCAATAAGCGGATTTGATGTCGAGGGTGCTGAGGAAGCTTGTTCAACGTAACAAACATATAGGGTATCGGGCAGAAATCAGGCACAGTAACTTCATTGAGACCACGATGGTCTACGCAGAATCGCCAACCGCCACTTTTTTTCCGGATCATGACGATGGGTTTGGTTATGTCATCTTTCAATATTTGCTCCAGTATCGCCTCCGATAGCAACCCAAACTAACCCAAAATAACACAAATCGGACAAAGACTGCAGAGATATGGAGAAAATCAATTCGGTGACCATGATTTGTTCAGTTTTCTGACTACAGTCGCATCGGTTCAACGTTACAAGAATAGTATCAAAGTTACCATTATTTCGAACCAACTTTATGAAGCTAGAAGAGTATCATAGAATTTGTGACAGTGGAACTTCCGAGAAAAGTGGGTGTGGTAACCTCAAAAAACAAGTTTGTTCTCACTTCCAGTGATAATGTGGAAAGAAAACTTTGGTAGAACACTCTCTTCACGCGTGTATAACATTATACAAACCAACACACTTCAGTTTACGTGCGCAAAAAATTCGTGATCCAATCAGAACATTTATTTTCTCTTTTGAATATCAAATGACTTTTAAATGAATAGCACAATCAACACAAACCCATTTAAAAGGGAAGACTTCCAATTAGAACACTGAATATAATTGAATTAATTCTCAAGGCGCCGGAATTTCTAAAGTTCCACCGAGAAATTTCATTTTAGAAAACCGATCGGAGGTCAGAAATCCCAAGTAAATCTCTAAATAGGATCACGCAAAACCAGCATATCTCCCTGGGGTAACTTCGCTTCGTTATGCTGACTTCATTTGAAACCCTCTATCTTATACATTTATAGTGAATGACTTAAAGAAAGAGGAAACGGTGAATGAACGTTGACTCAACTTCTTTTTTGAATATTTCATCTTTCAATCGATTAATTTATTCGAGCTCTCATTGGAGGTAATTTGAAATTCCTTGTATGCCGTAGAACTGTAAAAAGTTTATTATAAAAAAGATGAGCTTGTATCGGCTACTATTGTGTGTTTGCGAAGATATGATTGAATTCCAAAAAAATATCCATATCCTTTTTTCAATAGAGGACTTCAACGATGACAGGCAAATATATCAATCACGAACTGGAAAGGTCACTGAAATCGTCCAAAAATACATCAAATGCCCACAAGCAAAGACACAACTGTCAGAAGGAGAGAAAATCAATGTTACACAGTAGAGATATGATTATTACTAGTTCCTGATAGTAAGAAAAATTATATGTTCATACTCCATACATTGTCTGTCACTTCTGGGTACAGAATACAACATTTGAGACGAAAATCACCACATACTTCAGCATCAACAGATATTTGACAACAGATGTCTGTATATACGAACTACTGCTATTGTGGGATGACCGTTATACTGAACCCATTGTTAAAACGAACAAAGGAGTGTTTCCGGACAACTGCAGGGTAAGTGGATTTTGCTATAGAGTCAAATAACAGCTATTGTGAGTTATCCCTGTTTAATATAACCTGATCGTATGAAACTTGGATAAACTATCGTCAAAATAAATCATTTTCATATTTTTTGCATTAAAATGTACTCACATCTGTTATCAATTGATGCAATAAAATAAAATCATATTGTAGTAATCTGTATCACATTTTTTTCAGTACAAGCAGATTTATCTGGAAAATGATTTATTTTTGTAAGTTTGGCCAAGTTACCTCCAATAATACCTTGTTTGGTAAAATACCAACACCTAAGAACAAGGAAGATGCTCAAAATGGTATTCCAAGTGACGGAAATAAACTTGAAGTTCAAAGATATCCTTGTTTCAATGACTGTGATTATTCATCCAAAATTGTGAGAACCGCATTAAAATTTCAGAACCATCATTGTTAATATTTTTGTTGTTGCTCTTGGTGTTGAACGATTAAAAAGATGTCGATATGCCGGTGAATTTGTAATGGTGAAGTGGTAGTACTCCTGGAAATACTGTTGTGTAAAATGCATGAGAATGACCTTGGAATAAATTGAATCAAAAATGTTGCATCAAGTTGTGAAGAACTGCTCTTGCTAGAGCTTTAAAAAAGGTGAATACATTTTTTTTAGTTGCCTTTTATATATTGAATGTATTTTTCAAGGGGCTTCAGAATAATTACGTTGGTGTTATCTGATTCAAATTTATTGTCATTATTCTACTTAAAAATTTGAATTAGAAATCTTTAAATTCAAAATTCTAATGCCCAATTCTGGACATAGGAAAAACATACTCTTCGGAAACCGTCCCAACAGTAAAAGTACTATCACTTACTGTTTAGGAGAACTAGTTTTTCTTGCCCGCATTTTTTCCTAGGTCGTTGAATCTATAACGCTCACTTCTTTCTGTTTTCCTTGATTTCAAGTGATCTGATGTGGTGAAGGGCTCACAATGCCTATTGAGCAGTAGAGAATGTGTAACCAGGGAACAAGTTGTTGATCGAAAAAAGACCCGCTATCCGTTACGACAATAATTATTGATAAGTCTATTTTCCAAAATAAAGTTTATAAAATTCAAGATCAAATTTACAGTTTGTTTGAGTGTTTTCCAATTATTGGACACATCAAATTTGGGAACGTGTTCCTGAGCTTTCTCAATATGGATCAAAACTAAGTCGCGCACTCGCATTTTTTTTTGATAACCTCAAAATTGTCATTAGTCAGGATATAAGCGCATTGACAACTTTGTGGTCAAGGCAATTGGAAAACTGTGTCCTGATCGTGTCTGTTTTTTTTTGTTTTGTCAACGAAATGCATTTTGGCAATGCATAGTTCACGGGATACCACTTTGATAGCAACTTTTATGTTGGTTGATAGAAAAGCAGCTATTGATGATGGAATAGGTCTTTAAATACCTCAAGAGGTAAAAATTCTAGCAGATGAGCCTAGGTTATGCACTGATAAAGGATGAATAAAAAACATCCAACGATTTTTGATGGAAAAACTTGTGGTCCTTAGCTCATAACTCCTCTTTAAGTTTTGTTTAAGTTAAAAATACTGAACTGACAGAGACTAATGTGATGATTAGAGGTAAAAATATACAAAATGTCTCTTCTTTATATATAATACGTGGCGCCTCCAGCTTAAAAACAAAGTTGTCAGCACAGAACACATATACAAAGTTTAGAACAAAAGCGTAAATGGAGAGCGGGGCCTAAGTGAAAACTTTGATTCGCATCCACGGAGAGGCGCTGATGTGCCTGAAGTTCGTTAGATCTCAAGAATATGGCGATTTGTGGAATGCCACATTACAGTGACTATATACAAGACAGTGATGACAATGGAGGTCTTATTTTTTATCGGCTAGTGACGGACTCGCCATGTTGCAGCTAGCATTCATTGTTTACATTTGTCATGTGTGCCTCATTCGTGAATTTGAATCAGATTTTATAACTGTTCGATCAAAAACTCGATTTCAATGCCTTACAATAAAAAATAGTGAAGAAAACTAAAAAAAGTACAGTGACTTTATAGAAATTAGCATGCCCGAGCTGGGATTTGAACCCAGGACCTTTTGCACGCTAACTGAACATCAAACCACTGAGCCACCGGGACCGGAAATATCCATAATTTTGGGTACAGCCGCCATGTTGCAGCTGACCTGGACCCGTATTCCGTGTACTGTGGAATTCCATAGCAACACGTCGCTCTCTGTGTAAAATGATGGGAAAGCGACATGTTGCTAGAATTCCACAGGTACACGGAATCCGGGTACTGAGCTGTATTGTCGTCACTGTCTTGTATATAGTCACTGTATGTCACATGACAGCTTATTAGCTTGTCATGATGATAGATGAAGTCATTTGAACGTCACCCTTTATCTTCATGTTGTCTTTCATGCTTTGATTCCTCTCTAAGAGAACAAATGCCCTGGTAATCCTCATCAGAAAATTTATAAGAACGCAGAATACAACCCGGAATACTAGAGGCTCATCAATGTTCCAGCCGCCATCGGAAAAGCTCCGGAGAAATGCATCCTCCACAAAATAAGGAAAGTCACGATGGCAAAAAACTTTCTGGCAGAAGAAGAAATGGGATTTCGCCTAGTGTATGCTACAACAAATCAAATAGTGAGGCGTAGTGACACCATCCTGAAAAGGTCGAATAAAGGGGGAAAACCGAAGAAGTGTTCCTCGAGGAGTTTTGTACAGCCCAGTCGTCCTACGCCACATGGAGCCATGCACCGCTTCTCGAGACCTGCGAAGTGAGTGGCATTTTCTCATAGTCACCATCACACAGGGTCAGCGCCCCGCAGCGCAGAACACATTAACCAAGGAAGCCCACACTGACACCATCCCCAGATGGTCCTGGACATTCAAGAGAAAACCAAAAAACTACATTTATTCAAAGTTTTTGTCTTTATTTAATAAATAAAGACATTTTCAACGTCAAAGTCAATGTCAGTGCTTTTATGTAAAGGGAACTGTATAATATATTACAGAAATCTTCAATAATACGTTATCCAAGTCTGATAGTAGGTATGTTGACAAAAAAAAATATTTTAATTTGTATATTAATAAATGGATATTGATAATATCCTGGAAAATATTCGAGATAGGTGTTTTTAAATCAAAAAGAACTGGATTTTTTTTTTCTCCATTTATGGATGTCTCTTATTATTCAGTGCTAGCATAACCAAGGCTCATCTGCTGGAATCCTCACCTCTAAATGTCTTTAAAGTCACGAGAACCACAAAGTGTTATAAAAACGCCGAAAAAACACCAAAATGCAATAATTTTCGATAAGTTAGCAAGCAAGCTCGATTCATCACGAAAAACTGGACGGTACTGCAAGCATAGCTGGCAACAAGGAAGTTGATTTTCACCTCATTGAAAAATGAGTATCGCGCTTGAGCAATTCTGTTTCGCGTGACCAATTCCGTGCTCAAACTACACATGATTCTCACCAGTCACCATGTATTCCTTGCTTTTGAATGGGCCAGCCATACAGCTTTATTCATCCAAGTATTTTGGAGATCAGTGATTCTTTCCAGTAAGTCCAGCCGCGCACTAGCAACTTTTTTATCGACCAACATCAAACTCAAAGTGGTATCCTGTGATCTATCCACTAGACTGGAGTGTTGCGTTGTCAAAATGAATTTCGTTGAGACAGCATTGATATTATTGGTCTAAATTTTGTAAAACAAAGAAAAAGATGAAAATCAAAAGAGATTAAGACACAATGATTTGTTGCATTGACCAGAAAGTTGCTGATGCGCAAATACCAACAAAATGATTGAATTACGAAACTATATCAAAAAGTGGGCAGCACTTTCAATCTTTATAAAATATCATGATATTTTCGATTTCTGTTGACAACATAGAAATGTCGATGTATTCGTTTTATGTTCTCGATTGCTCGACACCCAATCGTTGCAGTTTGAATACGCTTGTCTCGAATTATACGTATGCAAATACTCGCAGTTGAATCGGTAAAAACTAAGTTCAAGATCTAGAAGCGTTCAATGGTCAAGGTAAAAGAGGACGATTCACCGTCATATCCCTGAATTTTCAGTCGATTGGATCCCCAGTATTAGCACGTACTGAATTTCTCAGCACAGTGGTGTCAGCTAAAGATGTCAAAACAGCAATTGGGCGCTGTTTTGAAAAGAGAATCTGCCTTGATATTGAAAAATTAGAAAGATACAGACTCCAACCTTATATAGGGTGTGATAAAGATGAAAAGATCTCTAAAATTAGGTTATTGTTCAAAGTGGCTTCTGATTACTGGAGTACAGGCGCTACGAGTTTTGGGCCGTTGGCCCCGACACCGCAGCCTCTAGTTGGGCTTATTGTATCTTCTCTGTGCCTGTCTCTCAGTCGAAGAGCTCCATTGCCCGGATAAGGTTTATGACTCGTTCTTCTCTTTCCCTGTCCGTCCTTTGAGAAGTGGTTGTGAATTCCCCATTATCTCTTCTCCAGTACGCCAGCGCTTCACATTCGAATACAATGTGAGAGGCTGTTTCCTCCTCCTCGTTGCACAGCCTACATATGGGTTCCTCCTTGAAAAGACCCATGATATGCATTTGTTTCCTTAGAGTGCAGTGTCCAGTCAATATACCTGTTACTTTCCTAAGCTGATTCCTGCTGAGTTTCAGTAGGCTTCCAGAAAATGATGATTTGATCTCGTCTGCCATCATTAATTTACTGTGTTTCAGACCTGATGATTGGCACCATCTAGCTTTATGTTGTTTTTTGGACCAACAGTTCAGCCAACCTCTCACAGAGGATTTTGAAATACCAATAGCAGGTTCTGGACCCAGAAGTGGTGTGTTTGCAGCTTTGCGTGCTATTAGATCCGCCCGCTCGTTCCCAGCTATCCCTGTGTGTCCTGGTATCCATCCAAGAGTGACATCGTTAGATACTCAAAGTGGCCAACAGCTGTTATTTTGATATTTCCAGCTGTCACTACTATGTCAAAAAATTCTAAACTTCCTCACATATGGTGTGTTGAAATTTGGTTCTAATATCTTGAACGTTTCAAAGGTAAGAAGCGAGTGGCCATCAAAGAATTACACTGTATAATGTGCTCTACATCTTGAACAGTTGAAAATGAGTATTTTTAACCCTCCTAATATTGCTCAGATTATTGCAAAAATGCAATATCCAAATGAAGAAAATAACCCAAAGAAAGTCAAAGGAATTCATCGTGACAAAATTTTTGAAAATTGCGAATTCTAGGAGTATTGAGAAAACTGAAAATTCTGAACATATTATGTCCTATAATAAAATGTTGAATGTATCTTGCAGATTGAAAACATATTTTGATGAATATTTGACTAAATAATAAAACTGAAAATCTCAAATGCTTTTGAAGCGTTCAGCAAGTCTGTATCTCTATGTAAATATTTTTTAGTAATTGGATGATATTGAATGAAAACGATACTCGATGAAAAAAAGATTGAGGAAACAGACCTGGGGCTCTACATATTTTCTCTGATGTTTTATATGGCATCTATCGGCTCAAAATAAATGTTCAACTAACAAAATGAAAAAAAAATCCTTTTTTGTCTTTTCCATCTAATTCGGAGTGAGTAAATTTTATCGAAGAAAATGTTCTGGATATTTTAGTTGGAATGTGGTCGTTTGGCTAATCTATATACAAAAAATGTCACCAAAAAATAATTAAACGCAAACCAATAATTAAGAACGGCGCAACCAATCTAGCTAATTCTTTTATTGCTGTGTTCGGGTTAGTCAAAAGGAGATTAACATGGAGAAAAAATTTTGGAAATTTCACAGGAAAAGTAGGAAAATCACTTTATCAATTCAAACAAAAATATACAAGAGATCCTTTTTATAGGTTGCCAAGTTAACACAGGTGATAAATGAATTAGATAATGAAAAAACGTTATGTTTGCATGATTTTGTCATTTTCCAAAGGATTTCGTTCAAATCAGATAATATGTAGGTTCTATTGGGAATAATATCAAGATATTTGGAAATGTAGGTTTTATTTGAAGTTTGATCAAGAAATCAAACAAAAATGCATTGTTTTGCTAAAATAGAATCATTATTCTACAAGATACACGTAATACAAACAATAATGAGTATAGTCTTCATAGCAATGTTTCTACCTGCGAAAGTGACTCAAGGCTATTCACCAATTTCCTAACGTAGCCGCTGTGGAAATTCAAGATTTATTACAAGGCACTCATTAATACCAGGGAGTAGCAGCCTCAATTAACGGGAGCGTAGTCGCGTGAACTATTCTGGCGAGAGGTCATCAAGGCATGGTATAGAATAAATTTACGAATAAGGAGTAGGACTTCGGTGTAAAAGTCCTTAAAAATAATCGTACTTTACTGTTGATCTTCAGTGAACATCTTTGGATATATTTATTTATTTCAACCAATTACATGGAATGGTAGTACGATGATAATCTATTGCATCATACTATGTGGAGAGCTTTCAAATAAAAATGACATTGTTAGAAAATTAGCAATTGTAGCATTCCGTAGTTTCTCAATAACAAGTGTGAAAACAAATAACCCTTGCTTTGTTTATGAACACCAGATTTATAAATCCGCATTCAACCGCAACTTAGCTGAGCCGAGGCAATCAAAACTACCACAAACAAAAGCGTCAAAGCTTTGAATTCGAAATAAAGTTAAAATCTGTGATAAAAGGATCGTACGCTATCGCCATAAAGCAATTAAAATTTCCAGGTGATGCCATTATAAAACCAGCCTCCTCAAAAACAATCGCGAACTAAAATAACGACAATGATCGTACGCCAAGTTATACGCCTTATGTTATTTGGAGTCTCCTACCACTTTCATGAAGGTGATTTTTCTATACCTCTTGAAATAGAAGAATTACGGAGACCTTATCAGAAATACCTCGAGGAATTTTTGGAACAGCCCCTATAAATTTTAATCGATCAAAAAGATGGGAGTGCCTTGCCAGTGGTGGGGATTTTGAGCATTTGCATTAGTTTTTTTGTTTTTTTCTTGGGTTAATTTAATTTTTTTTTAAATATTTTTGGAATAAGGTGTTTAATGGTTCACCGTATCATTTTTGGCGAGTGGTCCCTGTATTCTACTTGTCAGCTGCTCGTAGAAAAAAAACACGAACAATTCTTACTTATTGGCTTTTCTTTTCAACATCAACCAAAGAAAATGTTGAGCGTGAATCAAAACATATCTGGGGTGTATATTTTTAAACATTTAAATTTATAGAGGCAAAAGTATTCCTCGCGGGATTCCTGATGAAGTTTCCGTAACTTTTCTATTTCAAGAGATGTAGAGAAATGATCTGTATGGAAGTGATAGGAAATCATCCAAATAAAACGATGGAGGCATCTATTTAGTGGGTTAGCATTTGAAAATTTCGAAAAAAACTCAAATTCAAGTTTTACTTTAACAATTCATGATGTGTGGTCGCTTAAAGCAGATAAAATCGACCTTGAGTACAAGCACCAGAAAGAGCAGATTCTCTTCTTTGAAATAAGTCAAAGAACAGTCAAATCGGTTGAGGGATTTTTAAGTTATGGGCAATTTAGTGACATCAAGTTTGACGGCTTGTAGCTGTCTCATTAGACAACTTAGAGAGAAGTGTCGAGGGGCAATTTTGAAGAGAATATCGTCTTCAATCTGTTTCCATATTTTTTTTTGGTAGTTCAATAGAGAAAATTTCGAAAATGTTTTGATTTTCTGTTCTCACAGTACCGTAACGCCCCCTTGCGGCGATCCTAGAAGCTTGAAATATATTTCCAGCATTTTCTCCTGGGCACATTGATCTACAGATTTTTTTTCTGAGTCTCCGTCATTAATAGTTTACGAGAAATGGCACCCTGTCGCTGAAAATCTGTAATCTTTAACGGCTATAAAGATATTGGTGTTTTTCCATACAAAGAATGGTTGTTGGCTGGTCTCTACTAATCAACACCTTCTCTCCAATTCATTATCACAAGAAGAGTGCTTTTTTTGTTTTGAAGATCAGAAAGGGATATAACACCCCGAACTTTATACAGGGTGGTGCAACCAAGATGGAGTGGACGATTGTAGGAAAATGATGAGGGATTTGGGTATTTTTTTTGGACATTAAAGTAAGTCAAAAAAGCTATGTTTTGAAAATATAGCCATGATACAGGGTGTCTCAATAAGTTTGTGGCAAACTAAACTTGTATAATTTTAAATGGAACACCCTGTATGTAAGAATTCTTATCATTTCTCCTATCCCGTACGATGATTTTGACATGAGGTTTAATGGGTACAAAACTTTTAATAAAGGAATGAAAGGTGATCAACGTTGAAAAAGGACTCATAGCTGGGCCATTTTTCAAGCGAAATAGAACAAAAATTCAAAAAACCAACTTGATAACTCAATATCGGACCCAGAGAGGACAATTTGCATACATTTTCAAATGACTTGAAATTTTATATACGTATTCTACATAGTATTTGAGAATCATCAGCGGAAAATGTTATCCAAAATACCCAAAAATACACTAAATAAATGAAAAAAAAAACGCAAATTTCACTGTATGATCAAAAACAGGGCGGCGCTATATTACCCCCCTCGAAAGAGAGAGTTATTAAAGACAATGAGCCAGACGGGGAGAGATGATGTATTCTGTGGCAGAATGAATGTTGATTGGCGCACTTTAATCGGTGAGTACTACATTAATGGAAGTCGTAGGTTGATTTCTCAAACATCAATGGCATCAATCCTTATATTTTTAATATTTCCAAATAATGTGCCATTGAACAATATCGGTGTTCCTCGAGGTACTAGGTAGCGTACTTGGTCCACTTCTCCTCATACTTTTTGTCAACGTTTTGTAAGAAGTTCTACAGTGATGTAGAATACACTTTTTTGCGGATGACACACTCATTCAATATTACGATGGAGATTTTGTTGAGGTAACTCAAACAATCAACTGTGAATTTTGGAAACCATCCAAGGTTTTGAGGATCAACAAATTAATAGTGAATGGAAGTTAATCTAAATATATGTTCATTGGTGGCCCCGTCTTACGATCCAGATTTTTAAGCCTCAATCTATGAATCAAGATAAATGTCCAGTCATTAGAAATTGTTAATGAAATAAAATATCGAGGTTTTATATTGGATCAGGAGCTTGAATTCAACAGCCATATAGACTATATATGTGAAAAGATTGGGTTTCTGAAAAGAGTTTCGTCATTTCTTTTAATTTTCACGAAACTTCCAGTTTTCAATACATTGATTCTACCATATTTCCACTACTGTTAATATCTAATTTTTACAGGTTGCTCCAAAGCTAGTTTTGAGCGATTACAAATCATTCAAAGTAAGACTATGAGAGTGATCTTATGTTGTAATAGGTACACCTTCGTGGCTTCAATGACTGAGTGTTTGGGATGGTTAAAAATTTATGAGTTTCTCTATTTGCAAACCATGATATCCATTTATAAAATAATGAATAACCTTTTGCCGCAATATTTAATTTGTCAATTGATTCCCATCTCACAACTACCCAAGAGGTTTACAAGATCAGCAAGCTCACAAGATCAGCAAGCTCTATGAATTTTTATGTCAAAACTAGCAATAAAACAAGTTGAATGAAAATAGTATTTCATAAGCAAGTTGTACAATTCAATCTTATACTTCAGTGTATAAAATCTAGTGAGAATGTAATAATATTTAAAAACCTGCTGATTGTACATTTGAAAAATAATCCTACTAAGATAGTGTAGTGGTTCATACTTAGATAGCTATCTATTCCTTGTTAGTGTATTTCATCCTGATCATTATTATTACGTTTCATGAGTTGAATAAATGATTCATTACACTGCAACTTATCGGTTAGATATAATTTATTTTGCTGATATTGTTGTTCATAGGTGTCATGTTCTCAGGTAGTGTGTATTGAGGTGTGAATTGAAACACATATTTTATGAGACTGGTCCAAATCCTTCATTTCCTATATGCATCAATATCTACAAATAGTGGGGATAAATGCGTGTGGTTCATTTACCAGTCCGCCTCCACAAGCACCCACAATATCAATTGTTAATACTATCATGACAATAGGTATACAGGGTGTTCCATTGATATTGCGAAAAAAATCGAGTTCAGTTTTCCAGCTATAAAATAAGAACACATCTTCGTATAAACATGTATTCGGAAATACTTCTTCACAGAGCTACAGGGTGTTGAAATTTTATGATAATTTTTAATTTTTCTCAATAATATTTGCACTAATGTCGGTCTTTCAATAAAAATTGATATTAAGGGGTTTTTTAATCATGCATAATTCGAATTTGATGTTAGTATGGCTTCAACTTATAGAGGGCGCTACCCACACTTATTTTTCCAATAATTATTAACAGACATAACTTTTTTGGACGTCTCTGTATCATATCTATAACTAAGAAAATAAGAAAATCAATTTCTTTATCACCTAAGCACAGAAAATTGTTCACTTGTTAGAAGTTGCTTTGTGCAACCATTCTGAAGATATTTGGATTTGAAATAATGAAATCAAGTGATAATGAAATAATGGCCAAGCATGGTGTTTCATTGACAGTTCCAAAAATACAGGATGAGTTTGCCTGCCTGAGAATAAGAAGAAAATTTCCTAAAACATGTGTTCGTAAATGCTCCGCTACACAGCTACAGGGTGTTGAAGTTTTTATTTCATTAATTCTTTTAAGTTTTGTGATTTGTTTTTGTTTAAATGAAATTTTAATAAGAGTTGTTGATAACATCACACACAGGTCAAGTTTTATCTTTTTGACTGAGAATCTGAAACAATCATACGGGATATGATATAACTTCTTGCAGGTTACCTCCGCCATAATTTCAAAATCACATGTACTAATCATTATTTCAAATCCAAATAACTCAAGAATTGTTCCACGCAGCGACTTCTAACAGGTATACATTTTGTGAGTAAAAATAATGAAAAAATCTCTTCTTTTACTTGAAAATATAATACAGGTTTGTCTAAAAAGTTAGCTGTTCAAAACCGGTAAAATACGTGGAGGTAGCGCCCTCTACAAGTGGGAGCCATACTGAGGTCAAACTCGAATTTCAAATGATATGCAACCCCCAATCACTTATTTTTATCAAAATAGCGACTTTGGCTCAAATATTATTTAGAAAAACCAAAAATGAAAATGAAATCTCAACATCCTGTAGCTCTGTGAGGAAGCATTTCCGGATACATGTTTATTGGAAATTTTGCTCTTATTTTGAAGCGACGAAACTCGTCCCGAATTTTTGCGCAATATTTATCAAACATCCTGCATAATATGAATTTGATATAATATATCAAATTATCTGGTGAATACTCCATGATGGTATGACAGTGAGATTGTTAGTATTATCTATTGATAAATAAAGCTCAATTATTATTATTATTAATGATTTTGCGATCACCATTTCGATCACTGAATATTCGCCTCCACAGATAATTCATTTCTCAACATAATTTAGCTATAATATATCCATAATAGTCGAATAAAATTGAAGCAAAATGTATCAAACCAGCAGCTAAACGAACCGATAACATATTGTAGTTTTTTATATCTTCAATATGATGAAAAGGTTTTTTTACTTTTTTTTATTACTAAACAAAATACAAATTATGGATTTTAGTTTGTCCAAAGTAAAATAATATGTTATTCCAATGATACCAGACAATATGCAAGCTACGACTAGATCTTTTTTGCACTTTCTTTTCTGTACCTATCGGTTTGGAACAATTTGTCGGTTCTGAAATCAGCTTTTTGATCCGTTTTTTTTTCATGGTTTAAACAATATGAATTAGAGGTAGCGACTACAATACCGTAAACGACCTTCAACTGTTTTTTTTCTCACTATCAAGATTAGAGCCGCTTCACTTTCA
This sequence comes from Orchestes rusci, assembly GCA_958502075.1. Classification (NCBI taxonomy): domain Eukaryota; kingdom Metazoa; phylum Arthropoda; class Insecta; order Coleoptera; family Curculionidae; genus Orchestes; species Orchestes rusci. The sequence goes on from OY293306.1 coordinate 986,994, forward strand.
AAATGGGAAGGTTCAAACTAGACTGTTCGTCAATTTAAGGAAGAAAGCAATTTTTCTGCACATTTTCATAAGCTGGAGGCTAAAAAAACTCGACAAAATTCTTTTATTCGTTGAGTGGAAAGGTTTTGGTTTTCTTTCCTTCTCCTTCATCACAGATATTTTCATAGAAGTGTACCGCGTGACCCAATAAGTTTGGCCTTTGGCTTAATCTCTAAAGTATCAGCCATATACGTCATATTATAATATCAAGTGGCCTATTTTGATAAAGGGTATCAAAGGGCAAATTTCGGATTGTTTTGGTTTGAACCATTTTGCCCTAACCGACAAAATAAAGTGGTGGTCTTTTTCTGATCAAGACTCTGGGCTAGACAATCTAGATCAAGCGTACCAGGTCTTGTTTAAAAGAGCGTTTCTCACTCTAGATTCAGCCTCATGGACAATCATAATATGCATTTGACAGTATATACACGCTACGGGGTGCTGTCCGAAAACTTTACAAGTTGTTTAGCTGACTTCTCAGGCTTCAGTTTGTATCATCAACATCAGCTATGAACTTATACTGTTGCATTTGAAATGCGACCTCTAGCGTCTGCTGTCAGATGCTTATTGTTATTGTTAGTAAGGTGGGATAAGGAGTAAAGAACGGTCTTTCTTCCAAGACCCAGCTCGTTTGATTCTGATCACCTTGTCACCTAGGTCCAATTTAAAGAATTTCGAAATCTACTGGGGATTATGATGTCACTGATTATAGTACCATTCACCTAGACAAAATGTTTGAAAAATTCCATTTTCTTATTGATGACCCTTCTAGAGACTGTAAAATTTTGTATCAGTTTTTCATAGCCTATTTGCTCATTTTTTTTGCAGGCCATACTGATAATACTATAATAGTGGGACCCCCAGTTCTGCCCTGTTTCTGGAATCCTCTATTATAGAGTCCTCTAAAAAGATTTTTATAAATACTTTATTGTCAAAAAATAAAATTCCATCAACATAATTTTAACAAATAGAGATGAAGGATGAAGTAGTTAGCGCTTGTGAAAATTCTTTGTTCCGGTTTTCCCTGATCTGCCTGACAGTTTAATTTCTTTCCACCGTCATAATTCTAGGCATACAAAGTTCAAAGAAGTAAGGTACACTTTTCCACAGAAGTCGAAGAACCACGTTTTTCTTGTTATTCATTGTTATTCATGACTTCTTGTGAAAGTCTGGAAAACGCTGTCAAACAGTGCTATGGATGGCAGCTTGACGCTTCATCCTTCACAACTTTTTTTCGAAAACCTTTAGTCCAGATCATTATAGCAATTTTACGACAAGCCTGAAACATAATTCGTCGTCGATAAAGTATTCACTGATATAAAATTTGGGTGAACTACAGATCCTTGCTGGATTTGCGCAAACAAGTATTTCTCAAGCTATATAAGGATAAAAAAACTGGATTCTTCTGATCAAAGGATATCCCCTTTTTTGGAGAGTCACTTTCAAGCACACTGAAAAAATATCAGATCTGAGGTTCAGCAAAAATAACTAGGCCAATATTAATTATTTCACTCCATTCTCTATAGCGGTATCAGCCTTCTAATCGCTAACCGAGATTCCACTCGAACCGGCTTTGAAAATTGACCCAATAAATTTAACCAAAGTAAGTGCTATCCTATCGTTCAGTTGCCAATTGATGAAGATCTTTTTGTGTGGGTATCTGACTCACAAGATTAGGGCACAAAGCAATAATAGTTAAACAAAAAAAAATTGGAACATGCTGTATAGAAAAAATATTCAACTGGTTGTCAAAAATTGGTATCTATAAAACCGTTTCAGATAATCAAGGAAAATTTGTCAGGATAAGATAAAATTATACAATGTTGCAGTCGCATGATACTCTAGAAAAAACACATAAGGCAGTTGTGAAATAAAAATGAAAATCTACTTACATTTGGCACACTTTGAACACACATACTAAACGAATAAAAGTTATTAAAATAGTCGAGGGGACTACATTGTTACAATCTGCATCCTGAAACCCACGTTTAGAGATCTGTTTAATCGCAGCAACGGTTACACATCATCAATAAAGCAACATCAAATACATAACCTCACCTATTTCCAATTTGCACTTTTGAAAAACTGCTTGGTCAACGGTGTGGTGCAGTGGTTAATGCATCGGCTTCTCACGCAATTCGCTCGGGTACGATCCCCTGGTGGGCAACGCCAACGTTAAAATTTGGAATTTGGTTTGGTATTTTCCGACGTCTTTACAAACATAAAACGGATCATCCGTGTGCTAATACGGACGTATCACTGTTTTCCTTATGTGCACCATCTTTAGGAACATTGTCTTGTGATAGTTGTTGAATTTTGCCAGTCCAAAATTTAAGGTTGTCTTCCACATGATGCTGCGTCAGTCCACTTTTCTGAAGTTCACGTTTACAATCACTTTCATGGGATGCAAGGGCGCTGAAACATTTTGTAAAGTTTGGCCAACATATGAGGATCCACACAATGTGCAGGGTATTTTGTAGACAACTTTCCTCATATCCTTTGTAGTGAACTGAGTTTCAGTTTTGCTATATTATATTTAACCCACCGTCTCTGTTTGGTTCTTTCACAAGAGTATAGTGGAGCTTTTCCAGTCGTTGTTTCTTTGGAAAGATCGACTTCATGGTGTGGAGGACTGCAGGGCCCGCTCTAGCGCTTACGCCGCCCCGGACAAACATACAATTTGCCGCCCCCTCCCATACATATTTATTTATTTTTTAATAAAAAATTGAATGCTTTGAAAACGTTCATTAAAAAAAAACAATTGAAAGCGTCTTGTTAAACAGGTACATTTTTTATAATAATTGTTGTTACAAAAATGTATCATTGCACAACTTCATAAACTTACATAATAGGAACAAAAAAATCTAACAAAAACCATGGTTAACCTCAAAAGAAAATTCTCTTCCTTTCTTCTATTTCTGCATTTTTTTTTACTACAGCTTTGAGGTTTATTTGATCAGTAAACTCATGCATGCTTGATCGCCAAAATGGCCATACCATTAAGACGATCTTGCGTGGTAGTGGAACGTGAAAAGTTTTTTATTAACTTTGATTTAGAAAAGCTTCTTCCCCCACTTGCAACAGTTACTGGTATTGTAAGCAAGATTCTTAAAGCAATACTAAGATTTGGGGCAAAATTTAACTCTGTTATTCATTTAAGTACATTGATAAGAGTTTCCTTTTGTTCCAGAAGTGCACATACCGCAAACATTTCTTCGACTAATTCAATTCCATTTATGTCCTCAGAATCACCATCGCTTGAAATATTTTCCAAATCCTTGCAGTGTTTTTGAAGCATTTCATCAGGCATGGATCTTGAATGGACAATTTGCATACATTTTTAAATGACTTGAGATTTTATATGCGTATTCTAGACATTATTTGAAAGTCACCAGCGAACTTTTTTTTCGAAATACCCAAAAATATACTAAATAAATGAAAAAGAAGACGAGAATTTCACTTTATGATCACATCTCAGTCAATACGAGAGACAGAGATAGATAGTGAATTCTGTGACGTAGTGTATGATGTTGATTGGCGCTCATTAATCGGTTATTACTGCAATATTAGAAGTCGTAGGTTGATTTTTTACACATCAATGGCATCAGTACTTACTAATCCTTATATTTTGTGACAGTAATAGTACGGCTCTGTCCACAAATTCCAAACCAGAAATAAAAGCTGTCTTAGAAAAAATAGGCATGCTCACGAGCTCAACTAGGTTTTCAGGTGTTGGTATTTACGTTTTGGGCACGTAATTTTGCCGAATCGTCAGGCGTTTCAATTATCCATTTATTCTAGAGATTAGTATTTTTTAACCTGCCTCACACTTTTCGGCAAATTGTACCACCTTGACAAGTAGTAGACTCAAAATCAAAGAAGTATGGGCCACTCACGTATTAGTTTACCGTGGCGTGATGCCCCCAAACTTCTGTGATTTTTTCTGATGATTCCACCAACTAAGTTTGAAATTTTGGTTTATGAGTATGCAACTTATTAATTTTTTGTCTCAATCAGAGTAAAAATGGCGCCTCTCGAATATGGCGCCCCGGACAAATGTCCGGACTAGCCGCCCCTAGAGCGGGCCCTGGGAGGAGCCACGTGTTGCTCATAGTTATGTCTTGTTGGGTTTTTTTGGAGGTAAGGTAAGGAAGTTTGTACGCTATTATTATTTCACTTGCTTATTGAAATATATTTTTTCAACAAAAAAGGTTATCAACAATGCTGAAGGCAGAGCCTCCACAGTATCCACTGTGCTGGATCAAAAAATAAGTATTTCCGAACATGCTGATATGGTAAAAAAAAGTTCTTTTATGAACCTCTTTCTGTCGAGAAGACTCAATATAACATTTTACTCATAAGATACGTCCAAAATCATTCAAACCTACCTGAGAGCGTCAATTCATTAGTTTGACAAAATGTGATGTATTGTGGTTATGAAATATCTATTTGGACCACCAATCAAATTTAAAGTCGAAAAAATTGAAGAAATTAAAATACAGTATCAAGTATCTCATCAAACCAGAGACACAATTCGCATATTTTGTGCCTCAGCCACTCGCAATGTTGCCAAGCTTGTCGTCGCATCTTGAATCCTCATGTGGTACCGTCGGTTTATTAGGCATTAAAAAAAAGTCTCGTCCGTGCTGCTTTTGTTCACTTTTTTTGGGTTACGAGTTCACCGTGTCGTTCCAGTCACAGAATTTCCAGCCCTATTTGCTGATTCAATAATTTCTTTGGTCAAATCTCTTAAACTGATAACGATAAGCCTTGGTTTGCTTGGTTCTGTAAGCAGTTTTGCTGTTCTGGAAGAGATTGAGTCACAGATAGAGACCTCCCACCATCAACGGTGAGTCTTCAAGATTTTTAGTTTGTCTCAGGCCTATGCCAAGTAAAATTTGTCACGTCTCTTTTCCTTGCATTCTCTTGGCTTTTTATTTGAAAAGGTTATTTTAAACATTTAGCCATCTAGTCATAATTTGACAAATTTTCATCATTTTTTGGTTTTCCTGAAACAATAGACTAGGTACGGTGAACTTCAACTTTGAACCAACTCCCACATCAATTGTACCTCTTGGATGAGAGTGACCCTTTTCGTCTGTACAATCAGGTACCAAATCAGTCCCAACCTCAACTCCATCATCACATCAAGAATAGGATCATCTGTGTGTACTGAAAGGCATCTGGTATTCAAGCTGATCCTGGAAGGATCCAAGTATTGGTGAGTCCATTCCAATTTTATTTGGGGTTGAACTAGTTGAGTCACAGTACCTTACTAGTGCCATAAACTCACCCTTGCCCATAAGGTAACCTATCAAAGTTGAACTGTATACATTTTGTATAATAAATTGAAACATCAAATCATATTAGCATTTATAGAACTTGATGACAAGAATTCAGGAATTGTCAATAATACTGTTGTTAAAATCTTCCATTGGAAAAACGATATTTATCATAAAAAAAAAATTAAGCAGTAACTACTGGGGCTCTTTCTTCATATTCCACAGCGATTATTATTGGGAAACTTCAAAATGTATACTTGAACAGGTTCCAATTACTGTAGATGTCAATGCCAAAAGTCTAAAATAAAACAGACCGTTGATTAGAACCTTGAAATTTCGAAATTCCAGTGAGATGTCTTGTGTACCGAAAGAAACGAAGAATGCCAACTACACAGATTGCATCACAGCAATCAATTCACTTGTGGAATTTGTAACAGCGTCCACAAATTTGGCCAATTCCCTACGACACAACAGCAGTTGGGTTCCCAATATTGATCAAGAATCTTCTAAAGCGGGAATTCTTCCATGGCTTATACATTCTTCAACTGAAAAATACGTGCAGATTTGGCCACTCAAACTGGTAGAGAAAAATAGTCTGAGAATGGCAACATCATCTGAAAGAACATGTACAGTTGCTGATGAGTCCAGGAAACATTCCAATGATAGGGATGACAAACAAGAAAGTGAAATGTCCTTGATAAATGAAGAGTCTGCTTCACTACAAAAAAGTGCTAGGTGTTCTTCTGAAACACATAAAGTTTATAGTTCTCTTCCAATAACAGTCATTGAGGGCGAAAGGGGCCTTCCGTTGATCGACTTTCCTGATGACAAAGGAGCTGAATATTTGAAGATGAAGCCCAGAGCTACAATGATACCCGACATTGACCATGACATATGGAGGATTTTGGAGGAGAATGACCAGAACACATCAACAAATCGGAAAGACCCAGCTGGCAAAAACAATGTCGATGGATGTATGTCTAAGAATGTTACTTATCCAGAAGCAAAGGCACAAGAGTTCAGGTCCAAAATTGGTTCAGGATTTGAAAAATCAGAATATGATTATGGAAACTCTTTGACAGATTTGAATGAAGCCATAAAATCAAGTTTTTCATGGCATCTAGACCCTATTGTTCAAAAATTGATACCTGTCTCGAGATCCGAAAGGAACACTGACTTCACAGCTACCACTGATAATCCAGCATTGGATAAAGCAATAAGATCACAAACGACAAGTGCACGACGCCGATTCAGGAATGAGGGATCATTGAAAAAAATTCATGAATGCTTAGAAGAAATGGTTGGTGTGAAAATATCACGAAAACAAACCAGTAACACGAATTCAGAGAATGAATATAGAGAAATGGTCAAACAGAAAACTCAAAGAACCCAGATAGAATTCAGAAAAAGACAAGCCAACAGTGATATAGAAGAAGTGAAATGTATGAAAAAAAAATGCAGAATCCAAGGTCCAGAAGGGCAAGATGATGATTGTGAAATTGTTTATACCTCAGGATTTACAAAAACAAGCAAATCGATAGGTCACTCCACTGCCTTTGTCAAGTCTCTAGATTCTTCCAAACCTCAATTGAAACATGGATATTGTCAAAAAAGTGATATATCGAGATTGTCCCAAATATACGGCACTGATGACCAATTGAGAAGAAGCGTTGAAAAACACAGAATTCCTAAAAACGGTCGTCGTAAGCAGGTTGATTATATCAAACAAAATATCATCGACTGCAAGAACATCCAACTCAAAATGAAAAAAGAAGCAGCAGAGAGAGAACGTAGCAAAAAACATACAATTGTGAAATTGAATGCTATCAAAAAATCATCACCAAGTTCCACAGCATTACAAGCATTGAAAAAAAGTGCTGAAAAATCTGTATCAAGTGCAAAGCGGCCTTTTTCCATACCTAATGACGCATACTACAAAGGATCTGGTAAAAGAACGAAATACAAAGATACCGCATCGTTCGCAATGAGCAGCAAAGAAACTTCTGTGGATAACTCCAAGAAAGTTTCAGCGGGGCGAAAAATGAGAAGTCTTTTTTCTACTGACCAGCTTCTAAGTAGGGTTGCTAAAATTCTGGAGTCAGAGTTGACGTGAACATCCTGAAACTACGTTCGATGTGCATGAATGAAATACGTAAGAATGGTTTGTGTCTTAGGCGTGTTATTATTAAACTATTTTGTTTTATATGAAGAACTTGATTTGTATTATTCTACCATCATTGTATTTTTTGTGGTTTTTATAATTCATAAGTTCCATACGCTTAGATGAACCCATTCCTAAGATATTTTATCATCAGGCCTACGGCCGAACGTCCCTGATCTTTCATTTTAATCTTTATCAAGAATTTACAAAAGTTGACATTGGAACGTCTAAAACTATCTCAACTGTCTTTCGAACTTATTCTTTGTGTTTCCGTTAACTAAGAAATTATTAGTTTTAGAAACATTGAAAAATAAGTGGAAATGACTATTTTTGTAAATTCTTGATAAAGATGAAAAACTGGGTCATTCCAGGCAACTTGTCTATTGATAAAGTATCTTCGAAATGATTCTATTTATACGTCCACCAAGTTTCGCTAACCCTCCACCAAACACAAAATTGGTTTTCCCTTTTTACTGGACAAGTCCCAAATTAGCATTTTGTCATGATGGTACTGAAATCTACTAAGATAATCACTCTTTGTAGGCGAACATGTCGTTGTCAAACGTCTCGTTAAGAGAACTTGACAAAAATGTTGAGAAAATTTTGAGTTATTGTCTGTAGATTCGAAACGCAACAAGCAATTTTGTCCATCTTTTAGAAAGGATACTGGAGGTTCTGAAACATTGTTTGAGTTAGTCAACTCTTACGGGTAAGAATAAATTGAGTGACAAAAATGATATAAAAAGATTTCTTGACACGCTGTCATATCAACAGGAATGATGGCAGATGCTTGAAACTCGGTAGTTGTAATAAGGGTCTTGACACCCCTCACCTTTTTATTTTCTTATTCAAAATGGCGCCCAGCTGTGATTTAGACATTTTCAGCTGTCACAACCAAGTATGCCAAAAAATGCAAAAAGTCCTCAGATATGGTGTTTCCAAATTTCGTTGCATATACGAATGGTCCAAAATGACCTTTATGAGCCGCACTTTATGATAATTATCCGTAGTTTATGGATGTATCGCAAAAAGTCATAATTGTCGGGCCTACAAGTGGACGCATATGTTCATAGTCCATTTTAGTGCAAATATTGGTATTAATTAGCTTGAAATAATCCAAAATTGACCGATAATTGTGTGAAAGTCCGGATTATTCGTATTATTCAGTTTTCGGAATTTTTACCCATATTTGGATGTAGTTTTCATCAATGAGGCTTTTTCATTTGTCGAATACAGAAGTCGTTAAAAGGTCATGAGGAGCTTTTTTTTTTTTTTTGTTATTTGACCTTATGCAAAAAATGGTAACGTTTTATTCATAATAGCTTTATTATGAGTTGTGATTTGCCATTTTTAGTACTGATGGGTCCATTTTGACCCAGTGAGAAACACTGATACGTCAAAAAAGCTTCACGCCCTCCAACGCGTTCTGCACACACTCTACACTTTAGGTTCCCCCAAATTTTGCACTTCTTATGAATTTATTTGAAATATAACGTGAAATATAGCACGTTTGTGCGAACAAAATTATGGAATAATTATTTTTAACAAAAAAAAACTAAAATTATTGTTTCAATCACGTGTAGGTATGAAGCATGCAAGATTACATCGTTTTGTGATTTTCGCATTTCTTCGATTGGATTTTTCTTTAAACCACATGTAAAATCTTTTTATTTTGAGTTTTGCTTGATTTGAGTGATTTTATTAAGTTTGTGTCAGTTTCCGTTGGTTTTGATTTGGATAGGATTGGGTTCAATTTGATCATTTTGGGTTCGATTGGGCTGTGTGTGGTTGGTTTGAATAAGTTCAGGCTATTTTGGATTGGGTTTGGATAAGTTTTTGTTAGTTCTGGTTAGCCTCACTTGGTTTGGATTGGTTTTGGCTAGTTTCAGTTAGTTTCTGTTAGTTTGGGTTGATTTCGGTCGGTCTGTGTTTGTTTTATCAGCTTGGATAGGTTTGGAATAAGTTCGGACTAGTTTTGCTTGGTTAAAATAATTACTATAACGTAAAATATATTTGTTTTGAATTTCTTTTAATTATGATAATTCACGTGATTTATTATTGGCCATTCCATGTTTATCCTAAGCTATTGAAATTCTAGGTCAATTCTACGTTACCTGCTTTATAAAAGTTGTTCAAATAATTTTTCCAAATGCCACATCTTGGCAACATGATATTGAATGTGTCATTTTAGTGTCAATCGAGTAAAACTTTCAAAGAGTTTTCGCATTGACTGTTTTGAAAAATCGATGAATCTGTATAGACCAATGAGATGTTGTATTTGTTTCGAAACCTGATAATATAATAATTTTTTTTGTTCATATCTTTTTTATATCCGTTTGCCTATCAACTGTATAGAAAAAGTGCAAATGCAAGAGGACGTTATACAGTGCGGCTTTAAAAGGTCCCCCCCCCTTTTTTTTAATGTGTGCACCAAGAATTTTGAAACTTGGCATACTTCAATTGCTGTCGAAATACTACTTTTTGATGTTACTGACGTACTTTTAGTATTCAAGATGGCGGCTGCGCGCCATTTTGAAACATTTTTTTAAATGGAAAGAGTGGTCATGTGACACATCATTCGAACGCATCCGTGCGGATATGACAGACTGTCAAACTAACAAGATAAAGAAATTCGTGAAATACGAACAAAGAAAGCATACTTCAATTTTTATTGTCAAAAATGTTGAAAATGTCCTAAACAAAACAAGACTGCGATGTGATTTGCCATTGACTTTGGTTAGGGTTGAAGTTAAACGTAACGTTGAGCGGATTTGTTTTTTGCCTTTACCAAAAACCATATTTTTATCTGTCAAATAGCGGCTATCGCTACGACTTTCGTAACCGCAACCGGTGAAATTTCCAGGAGCAACAAAAACTGTCTAATTTTGCAAAATTCCACACGTCTGTCAGGATCATCTTCAGTCAACTGGTGTACCATTTGAAATTTATAAGGATAAATTTTTTGTCATTTAAGCAATCGTTTTACAAAAGCAGACGAAGTATCACAGATGTCTGCAACATGAGAAGTCGACTGTTCAGGATTTACCACCATCTCACCAATGATTGCAATTTGTTTATCTTCCGAAATAGATGGTCGCTCTTGATTCTTCAAGCCATGAACACTACCAGTCTCGATACATTTCCGCACTAATTCGCGAGGATATTTCCTGCATATCGGACGGTCCGGGAAGCGCTCATTGAAGATTCATTCCGTCTCATGGAAATGACGATTTCCGCCATAAATAAATATTGCTTCAATTTTTTCTGCGAGGGGACGCGAATCAGGCATATTTGTAACACTTCCTGATTAACACAATAATCCAACACCTGGCCCATATCGTTTCAAAATGTTCACATTTTGTTAAACTTCAGTGCTGTGGTGAGGTAGTGTGGAAACTGTATCTCCATCTTAATTTAGATTTTAGTATTATAATGCTAATAAATGCTTTCCAAATTTTTTTTATCATCTTGAAAAACTTTATCCGCGTTGTATCAGCATTCCTATTTGTTAACCTGTACTGTTTTGCTCAGGTTCACCTTCATTTTTTTGGAATCTGATGTGTCAGCTCGTTAAAAAATTGAAACTTAATGTGAACGACATTTTTAAAAACTAAAAGTTTGGCAGGCTGTCATATCCGCACGGATGCGTTTAATCCTATGAAATTTCCACACAATAATTTACTTGATAAGACCTTTCCAATGATGTGTCACACGACCCCCTCTCCATTAAAAAAAATGTTTTAATATGGCTCCCAGCCGCCATCTTGCATATTAAAAGTACGTCAGTAACATCAAAAACTAGTATTTTGACAGCAATTGAAGTATGCCAAGTTCAAAAATTTTTGGTGTGCACACTTGAAAAAAAAAGGGGGGGAACTTTTAGCGCCGCACTGTATATACCAGACCCCCTTCAAGGTCGTAGGGCACTTCTGTGACCAATTTCTCATGAATTGGGAGTAATTGTTCCACCCTCAGAACAAATTCACAATAAAATATGTGTTAGGTGCAGACATCATTCTCTGGATCGGAGTGATGTGTTTTTCTTCTTCAAAGAATCAGCGAAATAAATAAAAATCCATCATCAAAAGAGTGGTAAATACGTCTGGATAATCATTTTTCGGGTACTTGGGCAAAATAGTACCGGACTATGAGAAAAAGGGAAGGCGAGGTGGTATCAACTGATGTGATGTGCCGCTTTCAGGTGGAAACGATGAATAAAACGACAACCAAAAAGAGGAGTCAGGCCGAGCAGTGATTATATCATGTTGATCTCAAATTAAGCCCTTTTGATCATGATGAATCACCATATAGCATGAAAAAGTGGTCAGAAATAATTGCTTGTCTCAATAAAATTAGGTGTACTTTAGAAGATGAGAATATGATTCTCAAGGTGATGGATGCGTTGCAAAATCGAGCTGTTAATGGAAACCAAACGGACGAACTTTAGCCAATTTGGTTACGGATCTTGATAATTTATTTCCGGATGTGCGTACATTCACAAGAAGCAGTAAAATTGATAAACTCTTTGCTTTTTGTCACTCAAAATTCACATGCATGAACTTGAATATCCGTCGTCAGTTACACTCAGCATAATTGAAGGATGTTTGGATGACGCCGAGAAAATGATAGCGAGAAGCAAAGACCGAGTGCATAGATCAACCAACAACAGGAAGTTTCCAGCTGAAGGTACTCATCGAAGACATCGATACAAAATGAGCTCTCGCAAAACAGAAATGGTTCATCTCTTTTCAAATTCACCTCTCATCGAGAATATTTATAACTAACAAAATTTCTCGAATTCATCCACACAGAATCCAGCTCACCTTCTAAACTGCTTTATCAGCGCATAACTAGTAATTCATTATCCTAACCAAGTGTACATATCAAAGACCCAAACGCAATCATTGACCCAAATCAGCGCTATCGGGCAGACTCTTGATTTACTTGTGCGATGCTACTCTGCAGTCATAAATCCTCTCTGTGTTAGGACCCTAAATGCTGTTTATTTCCTCAGCGCGCAACGCTGATTCCACTTTGTTCACTAATATGGAATTGTTATCAGCAGGACTAAAATATGACAGCGAATTGCTGACAATGCTCTGAAAGACCGTTCGATCAATCTCCAACAGTAAATTGGGACTGTAACGGCTAAAACTAGTATAGTCTATTCGACGTGAATCCATAAGATGCATGAATATTACTATATCCAATGTTTTATTCTATAGGAGAAAGGCGACCATTCTTGACAATATTCATATTGAATGAAACTGAGTTCGTTTCAAATACAGTTATAAGGATTGGAGACCAGTTGAGATAATATGAACACAAGATCTGAGCTAAGAATATACAAGCTATTTGATGGAGGGTCAGTCAAGGTTGATGGGCATATGAATAGGCGAAGAAATTTGATAGAGATGTGCTGTAATGTTCACTTTATTTTCTAGTATTTATTGTACAAAAATACGAGTCCAAAACATACTAAAGAAAATTTTTAGAAACTGCTATGTCTATTTTTGTAAATTCTTGAAAAGGATATAACAAAAAAAAATTGGGGACGTTTTGGGCTTATGTCCATCAATAAAATGTCCATGAAATAGGCTTCTCTAGACGCCTACTATCAATCTATCTGTCAACTGATCCAAACACGAATCATTTATTCAAGCTGACGTTCAGATACGTTGATCTAATCTCTAATCTCTAGAATAAACAAAGCTTAAATTTGATGACCTCTAAGATCATAGCGGAGTGATTATATCACAAGTTGCTACTATCGCATCTATCGAACTGTTTGAGCTTGTTGATTAAACGTTGTCATTTTTGCACTTATTCTACAGGAAAAATTGATATGTATAATAAAATCTTAAACTAACGAGTAAGGATGTACCTGATTTTCATTATCAGAAACACTTCTTATACCATTTGCATATTTTTAGATTAGTCTTCTGCGCTTTCAGGTCGATTTGATTAAGACTGGTACATCCGCAAGATTGTCGATTTTATTAAAAACTCAAAAATCAATTAATCATTTTTGGCTGTAGTTCTTTCTCAATTTAAATTATTGTTTTATTTCTTTGGATATCGTTTTGAGAGATAAAATCAAATAATTAATCAGGCAGTGCAATATACTTCAAGATACTTGTTCTGTGGTTTTGTGTTAGTTTAACTGGAGAAAAGAGCACCATACAATTGAAAACTATTTTTAAAAGCCATTGGCTAATAATAATTTTTCAGGTTAGGTATATACCTTAGATACAAAAATAAGACATTTTAGAATGTATAAACCGCTGGTGCAGCAGATCAAAAATAAACGCTACAGGCTTCCTTCCCATTGAATTTTCAGCCGAAGCAACACCGCCTTTAAAAAGGTTGCGTTGACTGGACTCTGGCGGGAAGCATGTGTCACGTGACGCTTCAAGAAAAAAGGAGCTACGATAAGAGAATTGATTTTTATTATATCGTATTTTTTCAGCAAGCAAACTTTTTTTTATCAAGAATGACTTTTTGTCGTATCTTTCAATTTTTGGTCCATTCCACGTCTTATTCCGCGGACACATTGTATGATATAACAATATTGTCGAATCTTGATCATTTTTATATTGGATGATTAGTTGCTGCGTATAGCTTGTAGCTATGTTGCTATAAAGGGTTAGGAGAAGTTACCAGAACGGTCGATCATTTCAGAAGATACACGATTCAAGACACTTACTGTTTTAAAATAAAGGTGTAGTTCTCAGAAATCTACATATCTGTCATATCTTGGAATACTGGGTACTTTTTTTTAAATGGAGCTTCCTGTATATAAATGGGTGTTTTAATTCTTCCTTTTTACTGTGCACAAATTGTGATATACATATTGTTCCTAAATTCGACCGATATCGCTATTTGAAAATCACATTTTCTGCACTTTTGACTATAAAACTCAAACGGTTTGGGATAGAGCAAAATTTTCCTCAACTTTTCAAGAGCTATTCTGTCATTTGAATAAAAGGTAAATCAAATCATATCAAATCAAAACAAATATGCTTGATTGCCACAAAAAATTATAAATAAATTTGATGAATAAAGCGAATACAAAATAGTGAAGTAAAAACAATACAAGAGATCTTGATAGTACACATTACGTAAAACAATAAAACAATAGTCAAATTTAAACAAAAACTGCTCATAGACAACAACGATGAACATTGGCACACTTCTAGTTATATTATGATAATATTAGGTCAGTAAAATAATAACATATCAAAACCAACAATCATGAGCAAAACAATAATATCAAGCAAGGAACCAGCGATTGCTTACATTATTGCAGGCAAAACGCGCTGATCTCCACTTCCCATTCAGAAAATAAACGTCTGCTGGGGTGAGCGAAACTAGTGAACTCGAAATTTGATGAGCTTGAAATCTTCTTCTTTCCGCCCTGCCCGCAATATGTGATTATTCGTTGATTTGAATGTCAAACAAGGAACTTGGGGTTGTTCACATTATTGCAACCAAAACGTATTGATATCTATTTTCTATTCAGAAAATAAAAAACAGTCGAGGTGCGCAACCTCAGTGCACTTGAAATTTGATTGATGAGCTTGAAATCAACTTGTTTCCGCTTTGCTTGCAATAAGCAATGTTTAGTTGGTGTTATTTTGAGAGGAAGTACCCAAATATTTTTACATATTTTGACAAAAATCAATTAAGTCTTTGAAAAGTGAAGGCTAGAAAATGCAGACCATTTCTTTCCATCTCAAACCGTTTGGGTTCTATATCATGTCAAAGATGCAAAAAATCATTCATGACCGGCGATAACTTGGGAACGGCTGAATTTAGGAACACCATATGTATAATAAATTTTGCTCAGAATTAAAGAAAAGATTTGAAATATCTATTATTATACAGGGGGCTCCATTTAAAAAAATGATACTTTGATCTGCCATAACTGTATGCAATTCATCACACATAATAATATGTAGATTTTTGAAAGTCTCGTAACTTCGATATAATAAATTTTTTTCTATCTCGTGAATCTTTTTAAATTTTCGACGGTTCTGGTAATTTGTCCTGACCCTGTAGGTAAAGCTGTTTTTTAAAGACTTAGATTTGCCTGTTTAAATGGTCAACTTCAGATATACTGTGTACCAGTTTTTTCAATTTATTATTTTCATGAATGTTCTCAAAGAATTATTAGGTTTGAAGAAATATTTTTATTTACCGTATGAAAGTTTTCTTGGATAAAGTCTGCAACTCAGGTGAAATGGCAAATATGACATTTTTTCAAGCGATATGTGAAGTGGAATATGTTTTTCATCGACAATTAATTTTCTCGTTTGAAGGTGAAAACTCCATGGTAAGGAAGTTGTGATATTAGGCAAAGAGTGTTATCTTTAGATCTCCTGTTTTGAAAGAAGATTAAAGAGGTTATTCTTGTTAGATTTTTTTGCGCACATCTTTTCCTTACCTTTTAGTCAAGACTATATCTCTTTCAGAAATCTTGATGAAATATGATATTATGGTAAAATAATTGTTTGCTATTTAACAGTACATACAGAAATAGTCATGCGTATATCAAAAAAAGAAACATCTATATTTCACTAGAACCACATTCCAGAAATAATCGTTTCCAATACACGCCCAAAAAGTAATCCTTGAGCCTAATGGAGGGTTAATAGACCCCTCGGATAAAAACAAGACGATTTATTGGTACTTATCAACATCCAATATGGTCTACTTCTGTTGGTAAGAATATAGAAGTCTTTTACACAAATCTATAAAAAAGAAGATGCTTGGTTAGTTTTTGTTTTTCATTTTTTGATCATGACTCACGAGGTTAGAAGGCAAACAATTAGTTTTTTTTGGAATATCTTCGGAAGTAGTCGGAATTCATTTAACCGAACCTGTATCACTTATGATAACTGAGAACCTCATGCATACACACGAATTTGTTGGTCCTGGAGAATTCAAGAAAACACAACACCAACTTTATCCAATGCATCTGAGTTTTATATTCCTAACACAAAACGTCACATATTATCTTAAGAATATTTGAAAATATTATGTGTCAAGACTTTCCGTTTTCTGCCCTCATTCGTCTCTATACAATACAATACAATATTGTCAATGATATGAGTAGGCGATAAAAGCGAAACATGGCTCAAAAAGATTCGACAAATAATAAAGTATTCAAATAAAAGCTTTATTTCGAAAAGCCTGCATCTCATACGAATGATCGAAATTGGCTTAGGTATTATTTGGGATAAGAATTGTGATAGCCATTCTTTTGAATGACGCTTGGATAAAGTAACGATCATAGAAATTCATTGACTTCTAAAGTAAACGGTATTCATTCAAATCCATTTTTTTCTCTTGGCCGTTTGAGGGCCTATTCTACGATTCAAGTATATCCTTGGAATAAGCACTACTCCGTGTAACCCCATATAATAATCATTGGTTAGACGAAGTATTGCTAAGCGTTTTCCAGGTATATACTTGGAATATTGAATCGGCCCTTAGTATTTTTTTTTGCCGCAAGCCTCTACTATGAATACTCTCCAAGATATGGCGACTCGCTAGGCTCAACTGATCACCCTGTACTGTTGAGTGTGACAAGAGTGATAGTGATGGTAAAATAGTACAAATCAGAAAATTCATGGACATTGATCTTGTACAACTCGGTAACGATCTTAGGCGCATTGACTTGTACGATCTTCATGTGAGTACTGACATCAATGAGAAAGTGGATATGTTTACCTATAGTAATAGACAAGCATTCTCCACTTCAAACAATAAGAAACAAATGAAAATTAAAGCACCCTTGGTCAGCCTACAACTTGAAAAGCATCATTTCTCTCAAAAACAAAGCATTTTGAAAATTCAAAAGACTATGTAGCGACAGCAGTAAGCTATATTATATTGAGCTCAAAAACTTCCAAAGTACAGCGATCAGAAACGACAAGAAGGATTTTTATAGTTATGAACCTGATAATTGCTACAAAGTGAACAAAAGTGACTTTTTTGGAATATTGTTCCAGCTTAAGATAATAATATTAATAATGAGCTGAGCAAGCCTGACAGTATAAATGACCATCTTCTCTCCAGCATACAACGAGTCAATCTAGGTAATATGCAAGTAACATGAAGCCAAAGATGTTCAGTTTCTAGCTAGAGATCGAGGATACAGTACAACCTTCTTTGTGCAACATCAGAAACAATGCCATAGGAATTTATGGAATCTTGACGCAAATGCTGAAACTGTGTACTCCCCAGTGGCTTCAGCCTCCAACCAACATAATCGATTCCTCACTTGAAATCGGTCTATAACCTTTGAAAAAAAGCCCTGGTAACACTGAAACCTAAACAGGATAATGTCACCTTGAATGACCTAAGACCAATTTTATCAGCATTGCTATGCTATACGTCAAGGCTTCAGGCGTTGCCGGTGTCGGAACTCGGTGACCAATAAAACAGGAACAGTTAATGTGGGGATTGGGATGTTAACCAAACAATTGCACCAACAATGGGACCATGGATAGAACCATCGATAGAATCATGAATTTGACCGTAGAGTGCATTGTTGCAATCAGACCATTGCATTCCAGCTCAACACAAAAGAGACTATTTATAAAAGAAGAGTCTTGCCTGAGGACTCTTCCAAGTCTAAACCAGTCGAATGCACTCAAAATCTAAATGGATAATTTCGCGGTGAGTGGCGTCTTCAGTCACGCATATACAATGCACGATGCCCTGAACTCCTCAAAAGTGCAAATCGTCTAATCCAAGAAGCTCCAAGAAGACGTACCAATGATGTTGCAATGGTTAGGATCAGAAATTTCTGTGATTTTCAGTTACTCCCACAACCGCGATGAAACGTACTGATCTGAATAAATCAATGAACAGTATATCACTCACCCGGGGGCACTCAACCCTCTAGCTCAGGCTGAATCATATCAGCCTCCCATCATGGTCATAATTGGTCAATATATCATCATCATCAATATCAATAATATCATCAAAATCCATTCTTCGACGACTAGCTAGTGTCACCTGAAATAAGTAGAGGCTTCCCCAGACGCCCAACTGCCGCTAAACAGTTAGCATCTCAATGAATTGAGCGAGGAGAGTACTCACATGACTCTCGAGGCTTATTCGGGTAAATCGAGCAGTATGTGAGATCCTTTCACTTACACTCCCTAATCTCGAAGGCAGAGGATTTCCCAGCCATTCGGCTAATCAGGCCACACAGACCGCTTCAGGTCACACAGACCGCTAGTATCGTCCAATAACACGTGGGCTCCCCTCACAATCACAAATCACTCATCATCAACCTTTCTCGAAAACCTCAAAAGCACACTTGTCACACTCACACTCATTCAGTCAGAAAACTACCAAAAACTCATGGACCCACAATGTTGCCAAGAGCTTATTAATTTGACAAAACTTCATGTTTGTTCTCATGCTCTGGGACCTGTCCAATGCCATACCGAGTTCTTTGATAATGGTGAGGAAAATAAAGAAATCTATTAACAATTCAAAGAAATATGGATATTATGAAGATTCAAATTAACCTGATTCTACACACTCTCAAATAAACCCATAATACCAATCAAAAATAATTGGTGAATCCGTGCTGACCGTGCCAATACCTTAACTCATACAAATTTGGTTTTGTTAGTTAAATCTATTGATTTTTCAGGTGAGTTTTAGAAAAAACTGGACCATCAGTCCTGCTTGTTGCTTAAAATAGAAAGCAAACCGATACAGTCCGTCTCTTTTGGAAGAACTTTTTCATGACAAACAAGGGTTATCTTGACCTCTCCGATATGTTCCTGAAATTATGCCATATACTTACCGCACACCCTGTTCAACTAGGGTCATCATCAAAACTTACCTTTAGCATTCAGCTCACTTCTCACAGTTTCTCATGTATTTACTTATAAATTTTATCTGACAGATCTCCTCACAGGGGTAATTGGGTATTCGTGACTCTGCGTATAACTTATGGGCCAATTCTGTGCACTTTTGTTAGCGAATCTGTAACTTTCTATAAGCTTATGGCGCGATTCTGAGATCACGATTCTATAAGATTTTATGTGAGCTATAGGAAGCGCAAAGTTCCATTTGTTTAAGCTTATAGAAAGTTACAGATTCGCTTTCAAAAGTGCGCATAATTGGATCATTAAACTAAAAATTAAGTACTCAGAGGCAGTCATACTTAAATACTTGGTGAATATGGAGCCCTGATCACTCTACAAAAGCAATTGTCTATAACCCACGTTAGGAAGGTAAATAGTAAACCATTTCAATATAAATTTTGACAGTCGTTTACTATAGGTGCTTTCGGTTTACAGTGATCCGAGAAACCAATATCATCCATCAGCTACCATGATACTAAAACACACACTAGCTGGACATAATTCAAACCGATTCGCGCATGGTGACCATTTGAGTCAACATACATAGAAAAGATATGGGAAAATAGGTGTTGAAAACATAACCCAGCATTTGTCACCGAACACCCTATGCATTTTAAATGAAGGGCCACCGGAAAAGATGCGCGTAAGCTTATCCTGTTTGTTGAAGTATCATGATCAGCTACCGAGGCTTTCTATTTTTGTTTCACGTTAATAAAAAAAGACAAAAGATGATCGAATTGAGCGAACTACCGTTTCCGTGAGCGCCTATTTTAATGGGAATGGCATTTGTAGTGCAGGAGGCAGTTCGACTAGTTTGAGTGTCAAGATCAAAGAAACCATGGACGCGGCCACCACTTGAATACATGGTTGTCAGTCATCAAGAAATTTCGTTGACGAGAGTATTTTCTTGTAAAAAAAATGTAATTTGGTGTTCGCGATAAATGAAAGTTCACTTACTTCAATACTGCGTTTTCTGTAGAAGTCGAAATGAGATCGTTTAGCATGTTATTTTAATAAAGAAAAATGTTTGTAACCTGGTAACTCTGGAGTTTAAATGATGGGGAAGTCACAACGTTGCATTTCAAGTTCAAAACAAGAATTATATGCTATCGATACAAGCAAATCACCCACGGTAGGAGTATTGTGTAATGCTTATTCTAGTCATTCAATATTCAAATAATTTCTATAATTCACCATAATCAGTCTCATTTTGAGTTTGGATGAGGATTGTGCGTGTTTGCTTTTATCATGTGAACTTTGCTGCTGTTCAAAATTTATAATTACCACATTCATTGGACCTCAAGTTTTTTCGCGATCAAGACTCTACTGGCATGTGATTTACTGAAATCTCATAATTATATTCCTTGACCTATATTGTTCATCCATAATTCCATATTGGAATAATAACCCACTGAATGAAATTTGAAATTCCCTGGCTTTTGAAAATTTATATCGCCGTAAACATTGTGACTTTGTTAAGAATTCGACCAACTCTGAAATAATAAATAGAATCTGGAAAACCCGAAAATCCTTCCAAATTATACAATAACCCCGTAATACCATGAAATCCAATAGGTTTGACCCGATTTTGGCAATTTATGAGGGCTCTAACGATGATTGGGAAGAATCTTATTCTATCACTCTAACTTATTTTCCTTAGTTATTCGTTGATATTGAAAACAAGTTGGGTTAAAACTTTCATCATATCACGTAATCAATATATTTAAATATAGCAAATTTTGTAAACATTATGTCGGATTAGGGTTTCAGAGACCAATCACCACATATTATTGAAAAGAGATCTCGACCCACGAATAGGAAGAAAAAACATATTGGTAATCTAGATTGCAAAGTTCGGGTTCCACAGGTAGAGATTTGGGGCCGCTTCTGTTGTGTTAAGATATCACGACTATAAAGTATTTCGTTCATATTATATCGATTCTTGAAAAGTTAATTGTGTTTTACTTCCAACTTCAACTTTTAATACAACTGATGCAATATCAATTATTTATCAGTACCTAACATCTAGTATGATCGAACATTTTCCTCAGTGGACTATTTTTCTCGTCGTTATTCCTCAAGAGAACATCCCATTTATTGTCAGGGAAAAAATAATGAGTGTCAATTTGTCGAAATGCGCTCGGTTGCAAATCGTCTTAAGAATCCAGTTTTATGTGACAATTTGAACGGCTCAGCTCATTCTGTTTTCCATTTTGCCAACACTGTCGCTGAGATAAATTTATGGAAGGGATAACATGGCTGTTTGTAGCTGCTTGTATTGTGTAAACGTTGTCATCTTATTTGCAAATAGTTATTGGCGAGACGGGCAAATCTTTCAGAGCTTTATCTGTTGACAGGGAACAGCTCTCGTATCATAATTTACCGCATTACAATGAAGATCTATTAGAATAATTTTATCGCATTTCCGCTTTCACATGGTATTTATCACAAATACAGGGTTTCTGATAATAAGATACATATCAATGAAGTTTCAAAATCGTTTCATTTTTGATATGCAAAGTGGTAAAAATTACAAAAAATCAGATTTTGATTGATTTTGATTTTGTTTTTCTGTTGAAACCATCAATATTGCTATGGGTACCTATTCTTTATCCATTTTTTTCAAGAAAACCTCAAATTTGATTAATTCGATCATACTCCAGTTACTAAAGCAAATATGGAATGAGTCGTATTTTCAAATGAACAGAAAGCTTATTTTGAAATTCTTGTAACCAACTGAGAGGAAGAAAAAAAAATATTTTCTTTGAACGACAATCGTGACCTAATATGAAAAGCAAGTTTTACAGAAACGGACAAGTTTGTAAATTTTATAAGTGCTTGTTCACAACTATTCAAAAAAATAAAAGAAATTAAAATAAAATCAATTTTGAGTTTGGAAGCTTCTAAAATTGGACATAACCTCAATTGTTTGAGTGTTTTCTGTCATGGTTAAACAGGACATTTCGTCGTCTTTCAGAGTCGAACAAAAATTAAGTCTCATCTAGATTAAGTACATAAAAATTGTAATCTAATTGTTTCAAATCAATGAATGTAAAAAAATCTTTGAAGTTGTGTATCACAAAACTGACGGCGTAAAAAAATGTTCATAGCATAAAAATTGTTCATTTTGAATGGAAGAATCTGAATTTTGAATATTGCCGGATAGATCTGGGTCACCCTGTATCATGTAATATGGTTCTTTCAATTACTTTCCACCAACAAAAGCGTAATGATTGAATCTGAACAGTTTTTCAGCTGAGTCCTCATTCATTAGCCTTCATACTTCGCACTGTTTATATTATGGATTTTCATGATAAAGAAGCTTAAGTCACTTGAACTCAATATCATGTTGGGTAGTGTTGCGTCACATACTTAAATGTAGAGTGTAAGTACTCTTGTCAAAATTGTTGTCATTAAGCTTGATACAATGACATAACATCTTCAAATAAGGTCATGAATGCGGTTTTATAATAAGAGCGGAGCGATTTTGAAATAAAATAAAACAAGCCGCATATAAGTTAGGTATCAACGAAATATTTAATCATTTCATTTGGAAGGCTGAATTTCTTATTATCCAGTTTGAGTGGTCGCTGGCATGGTTGTGTAGACTTAATAATCAGACATGTAACCTGAATATTACATCCTGGATCCCCTTTGATAACTAACAAAGATACTTCCAAACGTCATGGACCAGAAAAAAAACTAGACGATAAAAGTCATAAAATCATCTAGTGGCTTCTAACAAGGAATAAAACAAGCCGCATGTAAGGTCTTGACAAAATTTTATTTTTATTTGAAAGGCTTGTGCATGTTGTTTTGTAGGAAAAATGACATCGTCGAATCATCTGCCGCGTCTTCCCTCGGTGGTCCAGATCGGAGTAATTCAGTTGAGCTTTGAGCGATTGTTTGTGTTATCTTGACTATGAGGTCATTGATCGGTTGCGGCTTATTAGCATCGACCTGCGACCTGCGACATCAAAAAACCTCAAAATCGAGGTCAATTTTTCTTGCTATCATTGGTAATCTTGAAGTCTCAAAGGCAATGGGTAATCAAGAGGCAAAGCTGCCACAAACGGCAAGAGACTAGGTTCATGGTGACCAAAAGCTTTTTTGAGAATAGATTAGTGGTTGAGATACCTTCCAGAGAACACTGGGATCAAGACCCAATCATAAGGAAGGAAGAGATCTCCATCTTTATAGACGTAGCAAAGACACATACGGGCACAGAAGCAGGGATATACTCAAAGGAACCAGACATCCAAGAGTCTATCAAGCTTGAAAAAGGATATGGCATTCTGCAGAAATCATAACCAATAAAGATGCAACCAACCGGCTGCAAAGACTGTACAACACAACAAAAGACGTCATAATCTATGCAGACAGCAAAGTAGCGTCAAGACTTCTAGAATCAGACACAGTAAGGTCAACGGTAGTGATGAGCTTCCGTGAGGCATTGTCCTGGATCAGGATAAAGAATACCAATGACTGAACTTTCGAAAGATACAGTAGATAAAAACATGGTGAAGCTACACAGCGACAGGTGGAGCAATCGAAACGACTGCAATATGTCGAGAGCTCTGTGGCCAAACTTGGATATGGAAAAACTAAAGCAGTGAAAATCCTCTGTGAGCACCCTCATGGGAGTAATCACAAGACACTGTGAAACCATGCTCCATAAATGGGGCCTAGGGTCTTTAAATCTCTGCAAGGGCTGCATCGAAGAGGATGAAACGATGGAACATCTACCGTGCCACTGCCCAGCTCTGAAAGTAAAAATATGGGACAATATTACCTTGAAGACTTAGTCGAAGCGGCAAATGCAGACATCGTGCTAATTTTGCACTTCGTAAAGAACGATAAAGAAAATAGCTGCAGCTTAAGACCAAGGGGACACCACTACAAACAAAGAGAACACAATGGGCACTTGGCGAGGAATTATTTCCATGATAGCGATTTATCTAATGGAAGTGCTGATCAGTCGTGTAACTTACCATGGTGATTTTGCGTCATTGACTAAATAATAAAAAAAAACCCTTTGACCACATGGCTGCCATAAGCCGCGTACTTTCACCAGTCTCAATTGAAAAACCCTAATTAAACAATCCAGAATCCAAGAGCTTGCAGGTATCACAAATCTTTGCTTTGACCAAAACAATGTCAGATGTCATCGAGACGTGGTATCCAATTTTTTTCACATCAGAGGTACAATCTTTGATTGACTAGAGATCTAGTTTTTGAGAGAGCTCTCAAGACAAATAAAAAACAGTCCACTTGGTCAAATATATACCAAATTCTAAAACAAAAACCGAATTGTTCTCCAGTTCTCTTGAGTAAATTAGCAAAACGACTCACTGATGAAATACACTTCATTTTGTTTATAATAAACATCAATTATGATTGCCAAATCGAGCACAGGAAGCTACGTTTCAATTGTTGAATGGTGTTGTATTGGACAACAGGAGAAGAAGAAGTTTGAAAATTTAGAATATTCCCAATTCTCTAGTTCGATTAATCTACCAGTGGCGGCTCGAGGTTGATTCAATAGGGAGGTTATTAAATATATTATCTTTGTCGTGATATTACGAACATAAAATTTACGAATAGCAAGAAGCGCTTTCTTATTGTCAAAGAAATTTTGGTTTTTCAAAGTTGTTTCTATGAAAAAATGAGTCAGAAATTATTATAGCTATCCTCAAAATCATACCACGATTGAACTTCTGATAGACTAAATATGATGCAATTTAAAAATGTTGAGAACTGTCTAAAATTTGCAATTTTGGCTGAAAGTTGAGAAATGTATCGTTTTCAGCAACTTCAAAACCGGGCTAAGAAATTGTCTTCAGGCTCGATTTATTTGAACGGTTATTTAGTGCACTGGAAAAGAGGCAAAAATGTTTAAATTTTTTTTTGGCGCACAGCCGCACGAGATGTTCATAAAATGATAGACTAGGTCTCTGAAAATCGGAAATTACAGTATTTTTAATCAGGCTTGAAATGTTCTATGTTGAAATTTGTCATAAATCTGTCAAAAGTGTGGGAGAAGGTAACCGGGGTAGTTTTGTTAGTATGAGAAATTTAGTTTTGCTGTGAAACTGCGCAAAACTTCAACATTAACATTTTCTGCGGAGCCATTTCCAAAAAGCGAGAAACTTTTTTATTTTGAAAAATTTTCTTATACTATCTGCGTATGAAAAAAAAATGTTCAAAAAAGTTTTTGAAAAAAGGATCAGCATTGCAAGTTATATGGTTTCCGAGTTATAGTTAGTCATAGTTGAGTTCCCGCATGGCGAGGCGTTCAAAGTACCGTGCTACCGCGCCTTGCATTAAATATTATTATTATTGGTTTTTGCTGTGGACTCAAAACTGTGAATAGTAGTTTCGTAGGATTCTGAAGTATATTATAGCCTCAAATCAATAATCTTTACAATCTTTCAAGCTTTCTTGGTTTAGGCAGATCCTGCAACTTACATATTCACAGTCATTGCAATATTTTATTTGTGATGCAATGCAGGTACATCTTATCGTCAAAGTTCCTCTCACATCATCAAGCATTGTTTCTTGAGTAGAAAAATTGACCATCCAAGTATTTTTTTTCCGAAAATGGCAATTGTACCAAATTTTAATTGATACAGACATGTAACAAAACATAATAGATTCATTTGAGTTTCGTCTTTGTTATACCTACTGGGTGGTTCATTTGAGTAGAGACAGCCCGATATTTAAGAAATGATAATTACTTGAAGAGTTGAAGTTAGAGGTATTGGGTACTGTGACATTGAAAAAATGATAAAGATTTTGGAATTTCGAATAGTAAAAAAAATAGTCAATTCGTTTCAAATTATGGAACACATCACATAAAAGTCCACAAAAACGAAAGCATGTGTGGCCTCAAAAATATATTATAAAGAAAAGTTGACAAAACAATACCCATAAAAAATAGCTACTTACATATATTATTACAGAGCACAAGGGTAGTATCAACTGACTAGCTAAACATCAGGCTTGGTGTTCTTGGGGCTGCAGTCATATGACTGTATTCATACGCAATACATGCTCACGTTTTACGATTTTTATGACATGTGTTCCATAGTTTAGAACGTCTAAACTATTTTTTTTTCTATTTGAATATCCAAAATCCTAATAATTTTTTCAATGTCACAGGATCAAATAACTTTCACTTTAACTTTTCAAATAACTATCGTGAATAGGGCTGTCTCAACTCAAATGGACCTCCCAGTATAACAAAGACGAAACTCAAAATTTGGTACAATTCAAATAAAACCAGAAAGAAGATACCTGGAAGGTCAATTTTTCTACCCAATCAGTGTTTAATCATGTGAGAGAAACTTTGTCGACAAGATGTCAAAGTTTAATTCCTGCATTGCATCAGAAATAAAATGTTGCTATGACTGTCAAAAATATGCGAATTGCATTAACCGCCTAAATCAAGAAAGCTTAACATATTGTGAAGATCATTGATCCAAGGCTATAATATACTATATACTTCAGAATCTTTCCGAACTTGTATAACCATTTTTAAGTTTTCACATAAAACCAATTGGACGGCCCCATAATAGCGCTATAATAGTATATAATGCAAGGAGTGGCATGGCGCGGCTCTTTGAACGCCGCGCCTCAAGCCTCCCATGCGGAAACTCAACTTCATAATTTTTAAGACGAAAACTGTAGAACTTAGGAAGTTGATTCTTTTTTCAAAATCTATTTTGAACTTTTGGCTTTATTTCGTACGCAGATAGTATAGCAAAATTCCTTAAAACAAAAAAGTTTCTCGCTTACTGAAATTAGTTCTGCAGAAAATGTTATTGTTGAAGTTTTTCGCTGTTTTACAAAAAAAAAATTTTCATACTAACGCAACTACCTCGGTTGCCTTCTCCAAAAATTCCTTTATCATTTAAAAATAAAAAATGTTTTTGATACCTAGATTTTTTCCAGAGATATGACAAAATATGTGTGGAAAAGTAGTGAAACACACTTTTGACAGATTCAGGACATATTTCGCAATAAAAAATTTTGGCCCTGATGAAAAATGTTGTAATTTCCGATTTCTAATGCCCAGACACATAGTCCATCATTTTATAAACATCCCATGCAGTTGTACGCCAAAAAAAATTTTATCGAGGAGACGACTTTTTTCCGGTTTTGCATCGCACTTATTTTATATTATGACGTTAGATATGTTTCACACTGGTTATTGGTCCGGTGAATGACACTTCACATCATTAGAGACTGTAATAAAAATTCACTCTACTACTCCGCTAAATGATACTTTGCATCATCAAAGACTGTGAAATTGCATTGGTAGCATGGTTTGGCTGGCACCATTTCATGTCAAGATATTAATCAAAACCATAAGTAACCTATCCATTTATTTTACCTGACAAGGTTTGATGGGTGCCATCTCATGGTAAGAATGTGAGATGGACTGCCACCACCGCCTCAATGTGTGCTTTGAAAATAAATTCTGTTAGATGGATTAGAAAAATCGTGACAGTATGAAACAAAATAATGTACGATACACAGCCGTTAAATGTAATCAAACAAATAACAACACCAGTAACAAAACAAATATTGCTAACCCCAGTAAGGCTCATGAAGCTATTTACTTTATTTCAGCGCCGTTGTCATGTACTCTTAATGTTCTAGAGCTTTATGAAAAATACCGGCAAAAATAATCCAATTCAACTACCAAATCCTCAATCTTAAACACCTATCATTCCGTATTCTCAGTTTTCCGTCACAAATGACTCTTCTGTCGTTTAAAAACATTGTTGAAAGTGAACATTTGTATGAAGCTCTTCATTTCATGATGAAATATGGCAACATCCGGTCGCAACTTTGAGGACGGACCGGCTGACGAATTGTTTACAAACGTCCGCCTAAGTGAGGTTAATGTGTTTATAGTTTGCTTATTTCTGAATTATTCAGAAAAAGTCTTGCTCTGTCTGTTCTAAATTGCGGGAAAAAACAGGTGAAAATCGGGCGTTTTACCGGTAAGTAAACAAAAACAAAACTGGCCTATCATCATTGTGTTGGGACCAGAACATTCAATGCTTAAGGTATAGGCGTCACGTGTCTTGTTATTTTAAGTCTATGAATCGAACTACTCGTCTAGAAATTCTGGACTCGGCTCCCTCGTCACCTCGTCTATAAACATTCTGACCCGTAATTTAAAAAGTCATTTACCGTCTTGGTAACGTAAATAACTATTGAATCATTCAACAGACATATACATATTATCATAATGATTGCTTATTAAATCATCAAATTGCAATCATTTTAAAAATTGTATTTGTAGTGTAACGAATAACTTTTTTTAATTTTGATTCTCCATTAGACTTCTATAATGAACCACAAAATTTACGATCAACCCATCTGTACAACATTTCATGCGTTCATGACACAAAATAGCAAAATTTAATACAGTCGTGAAAAACTCATACACGTTTCCACATTTCTGGCTGAAAAATTAAAAATTCGCGTGTCACTGACAATATTAATTATGACTCTGCAACGTTATGGATAAAATTATATTTCGTGTTTTGAATAAAGGTATTTCTACAATTGAAATAGTGTTCAAAATCAAATAATAGTGCCTCTGAAGAGTAAGAAGGATTTGAGTATTAGTTTTTCAGTAAGCTTTACTTGAGATCAGAAGGATATATTGGTAACAGTTGCGAGTTTCAAAAGTTTTTTTTGTATTCTGAAGAATAATAGAGTAAACAGCTCCACAGTAATCGACAGACAAAATATGAATCGAAGTATTCTTTGGGATTCTGACTAGAAACACAAGATGCTTTGGACACTTATGGCAAACGCTTTGTTACCTAGACCTACCAGCTCAACTTCATTTCTGATGAAAACTTTGGAAGGGCTCTGTGACAGACAGATTAGGGACGTTTACCTGCCTCTGTGGGAGATTCACCCCAATCAACATGCATATCAGCCTGGAAAATCAACAGAAACTGCTCTCCACTCCAGAGTTCAAAGAATATAAGTAGCGCTTTAACACGAGCAGCGGCACTAAGGGCTTTTCTAGACTTGGAAGGCACCTTCGACAAAAACTTTCAAAAGTTTAGAACTGCATGCTGAAAAACAGAACAGTTCAACAACGGGGGACACTAATGGTGAAGACACTGGTAAGCAAAGGCTGCCCCCAAGAAGGCGCGCTGTCACCTCTTCTATGAAGCATGGTCATCAACGGCCTTATAAAGAATCTCAACAAACAGGGATTCTACACTTCTGGTTTTGCAGATGACATCACTGTTCTACTAACTGACCTTCTCTGGTAGAGTATCGAACTGATGCCCTGATTCCGCGCTACATTCCTAATAGAGTCTACAGAATCAATACAGACGTCTCAACAGAAGAGGATAGAGCAGTGGATATACACATCTACACAGACGGTTTACGAAGTCAATGTGATGATGGGCTGGGTGTGTTCATACCGGAGCTTAACCTGAAAATCAGCAGAGCCCTGGACACGGGGGCAACTGTCTTCCAAACAGAATTGCTTGGCATAATGCTAGAGGCCACACAAATAGTAAAGAAAAAGATAGTGGGCAAAAATATTATCTTTCTTACCGATAGCAAAGAAGTTTTGCAATCCTTGAACAAAAATGACATCTAAACTTGATCTAGAGTGTCATCAGATTCTGCAGTTGGTCTTTGACGAGAATTCGGTCACCGTATCCTGGATTAAGGGAAATAGTGGAATCAGGGGAAAAGAAAGAGCGGACAGTTTGGCGCGAAAGGGAGCAGAGTAGAAACTTTGTGGCCCAGAGCCCTTCGTTCCACTGTCCTCAAAGCTCATCAATCCCAGAATTGATGAACAAAAAGTAAAAATTCTAAGAAAGAGGAACACAACGGTTTGAGCAATCGAGTAACGCCATATATGGCCCCGAGGCCGCCACCCAGTACCTTCTTGGGCTCTCGAGGAGCAACCTTGGAAAACTGACAGGAATTCTCACGGGACATTGTAAGCTAGATAAGCACCTCTACCCCTTGGGTGTGGTGACAGATCCGACTTGCAGAGGGGTCACGAGGACGTCGAGAGTGTTGACCATGTCCTTTGCCTCTGCCCATCTCTCGTGAATTTCAGAGAATCCATTATGGGGGAAAAATGGCCAGATTTGTCCTCGATCGGGTAATGCTTGGCCGCCACGGTCTTGAACTATATCAACGCTGTCGGCTGGCTTGGCGGGTAAACCTCGAAGAAGGTTACAATGAGCCCGTCTTAGTGGCCTGAGTAAAAGGATGACGCATGCTACCATCGCTACCCCTTCATATCTCTATCTATCTATCTATCTATCCAAGCTTTGTTATACAATTTTTGAACTTCACTAAAAATTGGTTACCAGTCTGGTAAATGACACTCCACATTATTAAAGACTGTGATAAAAAATTATTTCACCACTCCGCTAAATGACACTGCATCATCAAAAACTGTGAAATTGCATTGGCACTATCCCGTGTTGAGAATGTGTTGCGGACTGTCCCCGTCCTCTCAACGTGTGCTTTGGCAATAAGAAAGCACTTTTTCTCTTGTACCGAATAAAAAAAATTGTCACACTATGAAACAATAGTATATTGTGCAACAAGCATGGAATGATACTCGTATGAATTGCTGCACTCGCCTTCGGATCGTGCTACAAACCTTCATACTCGTGGAAAATGGTCATTCCATGCGAGTTGTGTAGGTACACTATACTTTTTCCACGACTCTTGATTATTATCACTATTGTGTAATTAATATCGATTTCAGTTTGCACTCGTTTCCATGGCAACAGTAAGGGAATGGTTTCATTTTCGTACAGTTGTACAATGTGCTACGTTTCCTAATCGTTATCGATTGCACAATGGTGATATTACCGTACAGTCGTAGCAAAATTATGTACGATACAATGCCGTTAAATGTCATTAAACTACCCGTCTAGAAATTCCGAACTCGGCTCTTTCGTCGTCTCGTCCATAAACATCTTGACTCGTTATTTTAAAAGTTATTTACTGTATCAGTAACGTAAATAACAAAT
Source organism: Orchestes rusci (assembly GCA_958502075.1). Taxonomy (NCBI): domain Eukaryota; kingdom Metazoa; phylum Arthropoda; class Insecta; order Coleoptera; family Curculionidae; genus Orchestes; species Orchestes rusci. The sequence continues at coordinate 1,018,423 of OY293306.1, forward strand.
GCATCATTGATGTAAAAAATTGATAATTTCTTTATTCTCAAGATAAATAAATAATTTCTCCATCCACTGCAACGACTTAACCAAATAATGGATGCGCTGTCGCTGGATCAATAAAATCTCATCGTATCTCGGCTGTTTTGTGACCTCAAGTTTTGAAGATCTTAATGGATGCTATCAGATTTCCATTTACAGCGCTAATTGCATTGAAGAAGCTTTAAAAATATCCTCAAAATTAAAATCAAGATGCTACTTTAATTCGCAGTTTGTAATTTTCTCGGTAAAATTTCTCTGAATTTTGTTTGTACGAATTTGAGATTTTCAGTCTTGAGATGACATGGTAAATCAATATTCGGTGCTGAAGATTGAGTTTGCATAGGCGATCTCAAGGTTTCTCACTTTTTTTGTAGCTATTTTGGTAATTTGCATATTGAATATATCAGGATGTAGTTATTTTATCATCTGAGTGTCAGAAATGATCATTTTCCATGTCATCAATTATTTAGCCACAACCTATGAAAAAATGATGACATAAGAAAAAACATATGAATAAATAATCAAAAAAAATTAGTAGATTTTTTTCAGATTGAGAATTCTTTACGTTGACAGAGTCAATTAGTGATTTTGTCTGAACAAATTTTTGTTATTTTTAATAAAACTCATCGATTTAGTCAGAGTTAATTCTGAACAATGTACATACACTGGAAAAGTTAACTACTGCAGAAGATCAAAATAACAATTTTTTCACCATGTCCTCCCAACCAAAACAGTTGATAATCGTTTTTTTTTATTTGACATCAAATAAACGGGTTCATGTCAAGCGTAAAAACGGATCGATCTATATAGAAAAAAGAAGGTTGGTTTGGACGTTAGTTTGGTTCGCATAAATACTTCGTGAGTCCTCACCTATCAAATTAAAAGGTCATTGTAAATCGACTTACTTCAAAAAGTTTAATTACCATGGCAAAGAAATTTACGATGTGTGAAAAATTGGGTTAAAAGAGAGTGGTGTTTTATTTTAGAAAATATCTGATGCTATACTTAGAGTAATGAGATCACGTCTTGATGTTGATGAACAATCCAAAGACAAATATTTTTATTTCTCACTGCGGCGCTATTATGCTATTGCACTCTAGTTTCAGCGCTTCAGTATGATAATTTTCCAAAATAACGGAGATAGAAAATTGAACGCTTTGAAATGTGCTATAGTGACGTTATGACGTCACAACATACCATGCACAATATATCTATTTAGTATACCAAACTCAGGACTTGAATAACCTTTGGAAAAATCATATTTGAACGAAATAAAAAAACACGTATCGATTTTTTTGTGATTTTCTTAAGCTTGCATTGAACAAATTGATCTATTTCGCATGCAGGTTCCCCATAAAAGTCTCAACTGAATTTGGTTCATGGAACATTGTAGTTTGTGTTTTGAAAATTGTGAACTGTTTCAAATAAAATATTTGAAGGTGTGTATTTCGAAATTGACGAGGAGTTTAAAGAATGTTCATAGAATGAAAAATGTTCATTTCACTTAGTAGAATCTAAATCTTGAACTTTTCAAGTTCAAAATGGCACTAATGGAAATCAAAATGGCATAAGTCAGAAGCAAGTTGACAAAAATTGAGATCAAAATGACATTTATTAATTTCAAATCAACATGATATACAATCTGTAGCGCTACTTTGAATTCTCCTTGAATGATCTTCCATTGAGTTTTCCAATTGTCATTATCTCGAGCGCCACCCTTTGGATTAACGTGGTGAAGGGCCCTCATACCTTTCGACTAGGTAGCCTCTGAGCAATGGAGGGTGTAATGCACAGGGGTCGTAGTTTTATTAGAAATAAAACCAACAATTCATCAAAACAGCATTCCTGTCTATTGCTCCAAAACCCTATGTATTTTTACTTCTTTTTGGAGGTTCCGGCCCTCAGGAGAGTAGTGTTGGGTTATACCCACTAAACCTCTCCTCACCACGTGCGCGTGACGTCATCCGTCGTCGGCGTGTTGTGTGGGGGTTGAGGTGGGGTGTGGGGGTGGGGGTCTTTGCGACCACGTGCGCGTGACGTCATCCGTCGTCGGCGTGTTGTGTGGGGGTTGGGGTGGGGTGTGGGGGTCTTTGCGACCACGTGCGCGTGACGTCATCCGTCGGTGGGCGGTGTGACCGTTGGTGGGGGTGGGGGTGGGGGGTTTGGGATGACATTACATTTTATGAACAAAAAAAGTTCATGATTCAAGCCTTGAAGAAATTGAATATTGCGGGTAAGTGTTATCATCATTCAGTTCTAAATTTATCTCGAATGCACGGTTTTCTTATCAGTAACAAACGAGTCTCAGCACGCGGTATTCTTATCACCAGTAGACAGCATGTGGTTTTCACGTCACACTCCTCTTATCAACAGTTCTAAATTAAGCTCGAATGCGCGGTGTTCTTATCAGTAACTGACGCCTCATGGTCTGCAGGAAACTATAGTTTGATATTTATCCATGTAAAATTATCTCATTTCAATTTTATTCATTTTTTCAGAACCAATCCATCAGTACGAAAATTCAATGCAAATAATTGTGGACAATTGTCAATCGAATTTCTATATAATAATATGACATGATCGAGAACCATCAGTAACGTTGAGAGTGTCATCATTACTAGAACTATAACAATAACGGGAAATACTTCTGTGTTGAAAGCAGAATTCAATCCACCCATATTTTTGGATGAAAATAAAGAATATTTTTTGGGGTTGGCTGATTTTGAATCGTTTATGAGTATACCCAACATACAACCGGGTAGCAATAAAATATATGTAGCGGATAAAGTTATCACAATTCCAGAAGGAACTTACGATTTAAAAGATATTGAAACATATATTAATTCTGTAATTGATGACATTTTTGGAGAAAAAGTTGGGCTTAAGATGAAAGCAAACCCCAATACATTAAAATGTCAGCTTTATTGCACAAAGGAAATAGATTTCACACCAAGTGACTCCATAGCGAAAATATTGGGTTTTAAGAAACGAAAAATTGCATCAAATGAATTTTCTGAATCGGATGAAGTTGTTAATATATTTAAAGTTAATGCAATTTGTGTTGATTGCGACATTTGCATTGGATCATATAGTAATGGTCTACCCGTTCATATAATTCATCAGTTTTTTCCTTCTGTTCCTCCAGGGTATAAAATAGTGGAATCACCATTACCAATACTTTATTTCCCCATCAGCGTCAAGACAATCAACAACATCACTGTTAAAATAGTAGATCAAGACGGTGATTTGATTAATTTCCGAAACGAGACCATAACAGTTCGATTACATCTTAAACATTAGAAAATATTATGGTTATTAAATACAACTATCGCTATTTCAAACAATCGCCATATAAAAGGGAGAAGCTGTCTATAGAAACCAGTCCAAGACGAAACTCCAACCAGTTAACATCACAAGAAACCAGCCCAAGACGAGACTCCAGCAAGTTAACATCACAAAATCACCAATTTCTTATATCTCTGGGGTTAAAAGTATTGAAATAATGGATATAATTAACGTTGATGAAAAATTATATGTAGATAATTCAATAATAAGCTCTGAGCTTCATTCATATCAACCGTTTGTCTTTTCAAAATTTGAATACAATGATGAAATTCGCATACCTGTTCAAGAACTTGATATATACACACTACCTTCAGGGAGTCATCTTTACATTGAAGGTACCTTGACCAACAATAAGGGTGCCTATTCTAAAAAATTACAATTTGTCAACAATGGTATAGCTTATTTGTTTCGAGAAATTCGCTATGAACTTAATGGAGTTACTATAGATTCCGTAAGAAATGTTGGTTTAGCTTCAACCTTGAAGGGTTATCTTTCATATAATACAAATGAAAGTCTAAAGCTGCAAAATGCTGGATGGTTTCCAAATAGAGATGAAAAGGAAAACATTTTAGTTGATGATAAAGGAAAATTTAATGTATCTATACCTTTGAAAATGTTGATGGGATTTTTTGAAGACTATAAAAAAATAATCTTGAATATGAAACAAGAACTGGTTTTGATCCGAGCCAGCGATGATGTTGATGCAGTTTTATATGTTGAAGATATGCAAAATCCGTCACCCGAAGCGGAAAATCCAAAAGTTACATTTGACAAGATCTATTGGAAAGTACCTCATATTCAAGTTGATATACCACAACAACTAGCTTTAACACAAATTCTTGAAACAAATAAAGATCTGTTACTTGGATTTCGTAGTTGGGAAATTGTTGAATATTCCTCACTACCTGAAGCGACCCGTCATACTTGGCCTGTTAAAACAAGTAGTAAACTTGAAGCACCTCGTCATATAATAATTGGTTTTCAAGAAAATAGAAAAGGACACATCATGAAAGATGCTAGTCAATTCGATAATATAAATCTCTCAAATATTAGAGTATTTTTGAATTCTGAAAGATATCCATATCATGATTTGTATTTGAATTTCAATGATAACAAGTTTTCAGCTCTCTATGAAATGTTTGCAAACTTTAAAAATTCCTACTATGATATACCAAACGAACCAATTTTCAACCCTCAAAACTTTAAAAATAAGTGTCCAATCGCACATATTGATTGTTCCCACCAGAAAGAAACACTTCAAACAGGTACTGTTGTTTTGAGAGTTGAATTCGAGACAAATAATAATACAAAAAAGGATACATCAGTATATTGTCTGATTTTACATGATAAATTATTTAGCTACAATCCTTTAACAAAAATAGTCAAGCAATTGTAATACGCATGTTCTCAAATAATTATATAAACCATTTTATTTCTCTAAATGATGTTCAGTATGTCTCGAGAATTGAAGCTCTGCTTATCTTACCATTTAAAGAGATCGAAAGAATTGAAAAACAAATTCAAGATTATAGTGGTGAATAGCAGATGATGGTGAAATTCTCACAATTGAAAATATGAAACTACTCGTTTTGGATGTACAAGGATTTATAATTGAAAACAAAAAATTTATTCCTAAAAAACTGGCTGCCTATGATGGAGAAAAAATATGTCATTATATATTTAGATGTCCCTTTTCTATGGAACACTTGCCTCCAGAACTGCGTAAACAAGCAAACTGGTTGATGAAAAATCATCATTGTATTTCATGGAATGAAGGATTTACGCAATCACATAAGTTTTCCGACATTGTGAAAAACATAACAAGAAACGTGGATCATGTGTACGTGAAAGGAAAAGAAAAGGCGCAATACATTGGGAAATATTCATCAAAGCCCGTTATCGAACTTGATGACAAACCACCTTTATCGTTGGAAAAACCACATTGTCTATACCATTTATCATCACCCGCAATGTGTGCACTTACTAATGTTTTTAATTTGTATAAAACTTGTTTAATGATTGAATAAATCACATTTTTGATTACATTTTTTATTTTATTTCAAACACCTTTTTATAAATATTTACAGGTAGGTATTCACAAATTTTCAACCCTCAAAAATAAGTGTCGAATCACACACAGTGATTGTTCTCATCACAAAGAAACACTTCAAGCAGGATATACTGCTTTGTTTTGAGAGTTGAATTCGAAACAAATAATAATACAAGAAGGATTCATCAGTATATTGTCTGATTTTTACATGATAAATTATTAAGCTATAATCCTTTGACAAAAATAGTCAAGCAGTTGTAATTCGCATGTTCTCAAATAATTATATAAACCATCTATTTCTCTAAATGATGTTCAGTATTTCTCCAGAATTGAAGCTTCGCTTATCTAACCATTTAGTATGAGAATTTTATGGTGACTTACAAATAAAAGGTTCTGTATTGATTGAAAATAAAACAGTTCAATAATGAATACTATCAAAGAAGATGTGGTGAGTGAGCTACACAAACCAGCCAGAAGATTTTTTAAAAGAAGAGCAGTAATTGTAAAGGGGATCAATGATCTTTTTCAAGCAGATTTAGTTGAAATGCAACCATATTCAAAAATAAACAAAGGATATAGATATATTCTGGTTATAATTAATGTGTTTTCAAAATTTGTTTGGGCAATTCCTGTCAAAACAAAGACTGCTAAAGATGTAACCACAGCCATGAAATTAATTTTAAACAGTGTAAAAACACCCCCTAAAAATCTGCAGACTGATCAGGGAAAGGAATTCTATAATACAGAGTTCCAAGATTTGATGAAAAAATTCAACATCAATCACTACTCAACATTTTCCAATATGAAAGCTAGCATCGTAGAGAGGGTGAACAGAACATTGAAAAACAGAATGTGGAAAAAATTCAGTTTGCAGGGAAACTATAAATGGTTAAAAATATTACCTGAGATAGTATCAGAATACAATAATACCAAACATTCTGTTATTGGAATGAAACCTATACAAGTATCTAAGGAACATGAGAAGCACCTACTATCAAAAGTTTATGGTCGCATAAAAACAGTGAATCCTTCCAAATATGAAAAGGGAGACTATGTGCGAATAAGTAAGTTTCGTGAGATGTTTTCAAAAGGGTATACACCTAACTGGTCAAATGAAATCTTTGTGATTAAAAAAATAAAAATCACAAATCCAACAACCTACATATTGGAGGATCATAGAGGTGAAGAGATACAGGGTGCATTTTATAAGGAGGTTTTATATTGTTGTCTTGTTTTCTTGTTTTCATGTTTTCTTGTGTTCTTGTTTTCTTGTTTTCTTGTGTTCTAGTGTTCTTGTTTTCTTGTTTTCTTGTGTTCTAGTGTTCTTGTTTTCATGTTTTCTTGTGTTCTTGTTTCCTTGTTTTCTTGTGTTCTAGTGTTCTTGTTTTCATGTTTTCTTGTGTTCTTGTTTCCTTGTTTTCTTGTGTTCTTGTGTTCTTGTTTTCTTGTTTTCTTGTGTTCTAGTGTTCTTGTTTTCATGTTTTCTTGTGTTCTTGTTTTCATGTTTTCTTGTGTTCTTGTTTTCTTGTTTTCTTGTTTTCTTGTGTTCTAGTGTTCTTGTTTTCTTGTTTTCTTGTGTTCTAGTGTTCTTGTTTTCATGTTTTCTTGTGTTCTTGTTTTCTTGTTTTCATGTTTTCTTGTGTTCTTGTTTTCTTGTTTTCTTGTGTTCTTGTGTTCTTGTTTTCATGTTTTCATGTTTTCTTGTCTTGTGTTCTTGTGTTCTTGTTTTCTTGTGTTCTTGTTTTCTTGTTTTCATGTTTTCTTGTGTTCTTGTTTTCTTGTTTTCTTGTTTTCTTGTTGTGTCCAATCACACACACAGTGATTGTTCTCATCACAAAGAAACACTTCAAGCAGGATATACTGCTTTGTTTTGAGAGTTGAATTCGAAACAAATAATAATACAAGAAGGATTCATCAGTATATTGTCTGATTTTTACATGATAAATTATTAAGCTATAATCCTTTGACAAAAATAGTCAAGCAGTTGTAATACACATGTTCTCAGAAAAGAAAATGACTAGATTGAAGGCTATTTGTGATTGACAGCTCCTTGATTTTGAAATCTTCTGCCAAATTGAAGCCCTGCATGTCTATTGCAATGATTGTTTCATACGAATACCAGGATTCATGGACTTTGTAATGAGTTCTCAAATAATTAACGAGTTTGATAGGTGGTCTCAAGTCTCCATAACCATCAAAATAAAACGCTTAATTTTCATTTATTATGTATGCAGTACAATGAGTTCCATGATTTTGTTAACTTTCTAGATTCAAAATACCACATTCCTTCACTTTAAATTTTTTTTGAGGAGGTTGTCACACATAAATACACCTCTTTAATGTGAGATATTCAATATTTTCACATATTTTAGTATATCGTTATTTGAAAGGGATCTCTGCGAAAATATTATTTGATTTTTTTTATGGTTTTTTTCTTGATAGTGCCTCCTTTGTAGGGTTTAATGTATAATCCACCACCCTGCTTGGAAAGTTTTTCCATTTCTTTATTGTGTCGATGTAATTCTTCGAGTTGCTCCTTTGATACTTTAATATCATTAACGGCCTTAGCTATTCCAGCTGCACCACCGCCTAAAGCTCCTAGTGCACCCAAAATTGGAAGTGATAATGGAAGAAATCCACCAATTTTTTTGGGGGGTTTGATAACTCGTGTTTTCTTTTTTCTTTCGGTTCTCTTGATCCCCATTCCAAGTTTCCGTTTACCTTTCATAATTCCACTTACTGTTAGAGCAGCAATTCTTTCTCCTACCGAGGAATCTTTTGCTCCAACTCTCTGCCAAGCTTTATCTGCTAGAGCTTTATCCGCTCGATGTCGTTGAGGTAAATCAGTTGTTTGTGAGTATGCGATATCGTGTTCTCGACACGCAGCATCCAATGGATTGATACCAGACTCTCCCCTATTCAATCTTTCTTCTAAATTTGTACCAGGACCACAAAATTGATAGCCAGGAATATGAAGCTCAACAGGTAGTCTATTAATCAGAGTGTTTATTAAACCTCGACCTTCCCTCTTGGAGTGTTTGGAGGAAGTGTACTTTCGTGAAGCGTGTACAATCATTTTATACCTATAGAGGTTTGTGTGTATCATTTAAATACTATTTTCAGTTTAAAAATTTGCAACACGATTGTCTATCGATTTCATGCTGTCTGATCAATATGTCCATCTGATTAATGTATAAATACTTTTGCAAAAAACAATTCTGTTTATTGATATCTAGAATACGGATAGAAAAACAATCGTTTTCCTTACCCATCACAAACCATGATGTGAAGGATTTTACGAAACCAATTCAAAAACATGGCGATTTATTTGGTGGGGAATCGAAAAGATGTCTCATTGTTGGACCATCTGGTTCAGGTAAAACCAACGTGATGTTGGCTTTACTTGAGCATCCAAATGGAATAAGATTTGCAAACGTGTACCTTTATTCCAAATCATTACAACAGCCAAAGTATGAATATTTAAGACAACTTGGCACCCATGGAAGAGATTGGATATTTCGAGTATGAGAGCGATGAAAATATCATTCCTCCTCATGAAATAGCACCAGAATCGGTCATCATATTTGATGATATACCATGTGGAACACAAACTATAATAAGGGACTATTTCACACATTCGAGACATAAAAATACAGACTGCTTTTTTATTTTTCAAGGTTATTCATCAATTCAGAAAAGACTTATACGTGAGAACGCTAATTTGCTAATTTTATTCAAGCAGGATTCTATGAATTTGAATCATATATATAATGATCATTGTATGCTGGATATGTCATTTGAGCAATTGAAGCAACTCTGCGCACACTGTTGGAAAGAACCTTATAATTTTCTGGTTATTGATAAAGATTGTGAACTGAATTGCGGAAGATATAGGAAAAATTTTGATTCATTCATATATCTACAAAATGGATAAGCGGTTGGCTGAGGAATTGATGAAGTCAAGAAAAGCTGTCAAGGATAAATATAATAGTCTAAAATTAGCTATGACCACTACACAATCACAACTAGAGCAAGCTTACAAACCAATAACTCAACCGCTACAACAACTCATTTCCAAAATAAATGAACCTTTCAACATAAAGGAAGAATTCAAAGAAGAAGAAGAAGAACCTGAAACTTCTATGTTTCACACAACACCATTAAAACCTAAACCAAGTTTTTCAAGATTATTTTATGAGACATCAACACCTACAAGACCTACAAGAACTGGTAGAACTCCTATTCTACCGATGGAAATACCATCATTTTTTGATACAAGCCTTGCATCTGTTAGCCAGTTACCATCTATACAAGAACCTAGTCAGTTACCTAATACTATACAAGAACGTAGTCAGTTACCAACTATACTAGAAACTAGTGTTATAGCTCAAACCAACCCCTTCGAAAGCTCGGAAAATCAAAATCTTTCAGATATATTGGAACAGTCAAGGCAATCGGTTCAAAATTTAATCGACACGCAACCATATGAAATATGGTTAAAAAGTTTTGATCCACTACCAAGAGATTATATTGATGCTAGTGTGAAGGATACTGAACATAATTTTGATCATCATTATGGAATAGTACATGACATAGATACTGATAAATTCTATTTGGGGACCACACTTAAATTTGTAGAATTTATTGGAAAAAATGTGAAAGTAGATGGAAAAATTTATGATGGTACAAAAGGATTGTATGAATTACTATTTAAAAAATATCCTAAAGACTATGAAGATGAGGATTTGGATAATTATATGGATATTTTAGCTAAAACCAATGCATATCGAAGAAATAATGATCCAAATGAACGTGTGCAGGGAAATGGATCATCAAAATATATAACTATAATAGGACCATACCTACAAAAACATGGCATAACAAAAACACGACACATCAAACCATTATATTCTCGTTTTTTAAAGAAACTAAAACCTCCAATAACTAGAATGCGAACGGGAAAGGGGTTGTGGAATATCAATAAAAACGATATAGATTATGTTTATTGGGATAATATCAACGAACTTGTTGATAGATTGAGACTAATAACAGCTTCCATGAGAGCTGGTCATACTGGTCATAATAATGAAATACTATCAATAATCGAAGAGTTACGTGAAGCTAAAGTAATTGCATAAATACATCCTCAAATACGTAAAACGAATCAATCCGAAAATGTCACTCAACAAGTTCGGTTCTCATTTATTCAAGAGAGATGAAACAGAAAACAATATCAAGTTATTTAATCTTTCTGAGGTTAATTTATCTTATGTAATGGTTTTACCATTTATTGGTCGCTATACACCAACAGAAAAAAATTTCGTGTTGATGCAAGATGGAAGAACTTCATACCGTTTCCCATTTGAAAAAGGAATCATTTTATTCGGTGAATATCCTAAAAAAGACGTTTCCATGTTGGTTAATGGAAAAGCAGGAAAGCTGGAAAATAGATCTATTAAGAAAGGTGATTTGATAGCGTTTAGACGTGAAACGGATAGTAAAATAACAGAATTTTATGGTGAATTACAAATAAAATGCCCCGTAGTGATTGAAAATAAAACAGTTCAATAATGAGTACTATCAATGAAGATGTGGTGGATGAGCTACCTACACAAACCAACAAACAGATTTAGATGAAATGTAGCCATATTCAACAATAAAAAAGGATATTATACCTAGATATATTTTAGTTATGAAAAAACACATTTTCTATACCATTTATCATCACCTGCAATGTGTGCACTTACTAATGTTTATAATTTGTATAAAACATGTTTATTGATTGAATAAATCACATTTTTGATTACATTTTTTATTTTATTTCAAACGCCTTTTTATAAATATTTACAGGTACGTATTCACAAATTTTCAACCCTCAAAAATAAGTGTCCAATCACAGTGATTGTTCTCATCACAAAGAAACACTTCGAGCAGGATATACTGTTTTGTTTTGAGAGTTGAATTCGAAACAAATAATAATACAAGAAGGGGAAAAATTGTGGATAATGAGTTTGAAATCAAAAATGTTCACCTCAAAAGCTCTACCGATTCGTCTACTACTTAAATTCCTGCCACCGTTTGAAAAACTAACAGCTGTGTATAAAAGACCATCGGGGCAGATAGCTGTAGTTATAAATGATTATTTATATATACTTAGCGAGGATAGATTTAGATTAATTGACCGAATCAATATAACAAAAAGATTTGAACCATTTGTGGATGGTAGAAAGTTACTTGGAGCAGTCAATACCTATTCTGGAAAAACCATCTTCTTTTATGATGATAATGCCTTTGTAAATTTGGATGAGTGTACTCTACAGCCAGAGTCCTTTGGCTACACATCAATACATTTTAATGGTATACCACCCCTATTCACCACAGTTTTTCGATATGTGAATGGATTGTTATACTTCATTCAAGATGGTCGCTTTTTTGAATATAATGAATTTGAAAATTCCCTACAAAATTCCGGTAAATTGGAGTTCAATACATTTGGTATAGAGTGTCCCATGATATCTTTATATGAACAACTTAGACTGTTACTTAGGCAAATTGTAAGTAAAATTCCTATGAATTCATAGTTTTAATTTATTAATAAAGTACAGCAACTATAGCGCCAAGTTCAAGGTTGTGGTTGACTGATAAAGAGACACGCGGTCGATGTACTATTGTGAATTCCAAGGTTGTTGTTGACTGATAAAGAGACACGCGTCCGATGTGCTATTGTGAATAAAATTCTTGTGAAATAAAACATTGTTTGTTTTAATTAAATAACTTGATATTGTTTTCTGTTTCATCTCTCTTGAATAAATGGGAACCGAACTTGTTGAGTGACATTTTCGGATTGATTCGTTTTACGTATTTGAGGGTTGTAATTTCAACTAGGTGAATCAATTTATAGTCGAGAAAAAACCAGAGGCTGACACATGTTACTGATAAGAACACTGCATTTGAGCTAAATTTAGAACTGTTGATAAGAGGAGTGTGATAGGAAACCCACATGTTGTCTACTGGTGATAAGAAAACTGCAGGCTGAGACTCGTTGTTACTGATAAGAAAACCGTGAGCTAAATTTAGAACTGAACGATGATAACACTTACCCACAATATTCAATTTCTTCAAGCATGAACTGTTCATAAAATGTAATGTCATCCCAAACCCCCCACCCCCACCCCCACCAACGGTCACACCGCCCACCGACGGATGACGTCACGCGCACGTGGTCGCAAAGACCCCCACACCCCACCCCAACCCCCACACAACACGCCGACGACGGATGACGTCACGCGCACGTGGTCGCAAAGACCCCCACCCCCACACCCCACCTCAACCCCCACACAACACGCCGACGACGGATGACGTCACGCGCACGTGGTGACGGTCGCGCTATCGTGGCGCCACCGTATTGTGGCGCCACCTAGCGGGCATTTTGGGAAATGAGGCCGAAGTTGGTTAGCCCTTACTACTCACCAGAGGCTAATACACGTTTGCGACGTGTTTGTCCTATCTCCCCTCTCGCTGCGGTGAACTCTGGACCGCTGTCTTGTTGACTTTTAGTGCATCCTGAAGGGTTTGCACTCTTTTCTTGACTTCTGCGTCGACGCGAGACTCAAACGCAGCTTGGGCTCTCTTTCCCCTTTTTTGAGGTTCGTTCTGCACATGTACGATGAGCAGCCACGCCAGCTTGCGGTGTGGCCTTTTCCCCCACAGCTCGCGTTGCGTTCACCGGTAGCGAGTCTCTCGAGCGTGCAGTCTCTGCTGCTGTATGCACCGGCATACTTGACGCAGCGATGTGCGTGGTGACACCTGCATTGGGTGTGACTCCATCGCTGGCACCAGAAACACTGCCGTGGTTCAAAAACTAACGCTTGGCTGATCCTTGAGATCAAAGAGCTGCTCGGCGTCGATGTCAAGGTGGAACCCAAAAAGAAGTCATTTTGGGTTCCACCTAATCGACGCCGAGCAGCTCTTTGATCTCAGAGATCCGCCTAGCGTTGGTTTTCACCAACACTAGGCGCATGACCTGCCAGGTTTTCCGGCTAGTCATGCGGAGCAGCACAGCATCGATACCAAAGCGTAACATAAATTAGCTTGATCTGCCCTTGTCTCCACCCTAGCATTTCATGTATGAGTGGAACAAAGGAGTGCAATCCTGTAACATGAGCCAGCTCACTGCACCTCCAAGCTTCCCTAATCAGGCAGGACGCTTTCAGGCCATGCGGGTGTCTGAGCGGAACAAAGGAGTGCAGCCCTGTAACATGAGCCAGCTCACTGCACCCCTAAGCTTACCTGATCTGGCAGGAAGCATTCGGCCATACATGTGTCTAAGCGGAAACGAAGAAGTGCAACCCCGTAACGCTGAACCAGACAGCCATTAGCAGACACACACCCCATTCACACAGCATGTATCCTTTCCATATACCCACCCTCATCCTGATGAAGGCATAAGCCTTGCGAGGAGCTGAAGGTGGTGGAAGTACCTTACCTTGTCTAGAGATGGTTGTTGGCTGCTGTTTGGTGAGTTGATTCCGCCTGGTCTGGTTGAAGTCTGGGGGAAGACTCCCAGAATCTTGCAATGTAGCTTGTTATGTAGAAATGGAAAAACAATGGACTTGATTGACTGAAGACTAAGGAAGCTCCCGGTAAATTTGAGTAACTCCGTTACAGCCCTAATAAGATGTTCCACTTTGATTTTATTAGGTATTGAAGTAAGGTAGAGTTGAAGCGTTGTTCTAGTTGAAGTGATTTTAAGAGGAGGCTCAAAGTTTTCTTGCAAATGGTCATGAACCTAAAATTGTTATTCGGAATGTCAATTTGAAATTGATGTAATGTGATGATACTAAAATACATAAGGACATTGAAACCGACTTGCGCATAGTGACACAAAAAAACTGTTAAAACAAACATAAAAAACGTTACCGAGTAACCCAGTCACCCAGGTAGCATATGCATTCAAAAGGATGAGCGCCTCGTTGAGCACCCTATGACGTCATCGGAAGATGCGCGTGCTCATATCTTCTTTGCTATCGTATGATCCATTTTGATTTTGTCATTTTGAACATGAGAGTATTGCTCTGATACGACAATGTTGCACCGCGCCGCTAACCTCGCCAATATCCTGACTAGACAGCATCTTAAGCACCGAAATATACAGTCACCTGATATTATCATTTTGGCCTGACCTATCACGTCGCACTCCTTATTATTTAGTGGACGCTGATGGAAGAAGTAAAGTCCCGAAAGGATCAGGTGTCTACGGATCAAAGCACTTTTTGAATTTAAATGAAAAGTTTTGTCAAATAGTTACATGATTTGGAGAAAAATCATCAAAAAAGTCCTTCATGTGACAGCTTTGTCACAGGCTTCACAGAAATGTTGCCAAACCCACCTCTTGACTGTGAAACAGAAAAAAAAATTGCGAAGTTTTAAGAATAAGAGCTTCGAATATTCATCTACTTGGTTGATAAATAAGTGCGTCATCGAGTTTTGCTATAAAGAAACTCAAAGCAAGCAAAACTGACCAAATCCAAACCAAACTAGCTCAAACTAACCAAAAGTAACCCAAACTGATCCAAACTAACCAAATCCAAACCAGACTAGCTTAAAAATGAGTCACATTGACTAGAACTGTATCGAACACACTTAAATAATAGTCAGTTGGACATCTGTGGGCGATGAACATAGTAAAATGTGACATTTTGACACACTCAAAATTCAAAACATCAAATCAAAATCTAACGTCGGTAATCTTTTCGTAGAAATTCCAGTGGAACATGAGCTGTGGCGGAGGTTGTGGTGGGGGTTCTGATTCACCACCTGTACGAAGAATACCTGGACAACCATACAGAACACCGCCTCCAAAAGCTGCACCTGTTCGATCTCCTGCTAGATCTCCTCCTCCGCGCAATCAACGCGGACAACTAAATCAAACATTCATCACATCACCACGTACCGCCTATGATGGAGCATTACCAAGACCTCGAACTATGAGAAATGCTCCAGTCCGCCCAGATAGGGCGATTTCACCTCCGCGCAATCAACGGCGACCTATGGATCAGACATTTATCACATCACCAGGTACTGCCTATGATGGAGCACTACCAAGACCTCGACCTTTAAGAAATGCTCCAATCCACCTAGCTGAATCAATTATGGACGATATAGGGGATGGAAGCGTATGGAATGAGTCCAGTGCAGTATCTTTATCGGATTACCAGTCGGAAAATGAAAGCGAGGGATGCCCTCCCTGTGATGATCTGGATGATATAACACCGCCATCACATTTATATGATGGAAGCGGTAGAGATAGGTCTGGATCGCCATTTCGGAATATATCCAGAGAGTCTGAACCAAGTCATGCAAGCATGAATATGTCACGCTCACATAGGCAAAATATCTCGGCAGAATCTGATCCTTTCAGTCGAAGCGGTAATTCGACTCGTTCCCGTTATCAGAATATTTCAGCAGAGTCTGCACCTCACAATCGTAGCGGCAATATGACTCTTTCCCGTTATCAGAACATTTCGGCTGAATCAGATCCAAATCATGAAACCTCTCATTCACAAGAATGCACGCCCTGTTATGGTATGGGCGACGAATCTACTCCTTCTTTTGCCAATTTTACCGGTGAAAGTGGAGCTAGCCAACAGCATAACATTTCTGACTTGGCTGCGGGGCCTAGTAATCTGAGTGTTTATGATGCTGAAGAGTTGAATATCACTACAGCACCAAGAGATGAATCTTTAGATGTACCAAGACACCGTATATGGAATACACTGACTGAAAGTTTGGATGAAACAGAGTTGGATGAGGAGAACAACTATATGGACTTTGTTGCAGGGCTACAAAACAGACGAAGACAGTTCTTCCAAGGTGTATAGAATGATTTTTGTTAAAATAAATCGTATAATCTACATGTTACAGACTTTTACTTTTGTTCACATCGGCCAGCATCTCAACATCTCAAGGTCCTTTAGTTCGAACGTGAAGTTTGTCAAAACGATATTATGATCAACTTTGACAGAGTTATGTTTTTGGTGAGGTTTATTTGTGTGTGTACATTGCTTGAGTAGCAATGAACGTCCACCAAGGGTTGGCTGGTGTTTTTTATCTGGAAATGATCAGCTCCTCTGATGTCACTTTTGAGTTGCTCCAAAAGCAAAAATCACACACCGTAAGAAGTTCACCACAAGACACAAAAATAAAATGACTGGATCTGAGGATGCAGGTTGATGAGCAGCCAGTAAACCATCTCTCAAAAATACCCGCATATAGGATTCAGTTTGAAATAAATTTTTTTTTGTTATAA
Source organism: Orchestes rusci (assembly GCA_958502075.1). Classification (NCBI taxonomy): domain Eukaryota; kingdom Metazoa; phylum Arthropoda; class Insecta; order Coleoptera; family Curculionidae; genus Orchestes; species Orchestes rusci. The sequence goes on from OY293306.1 coordinate 1,035,159, forward strand.
GAACTCTAATGAATTTGTGATGATTGGTGATTAACAAGTCAACAAAAATGATCGTGGGAATTTTTGAACCAGGAAAAACCTATTTTTTTGAAAGTCTTTTTATATTTGTTCCTGAATTGATTTGAAGAGACCATTGAAGGCGAGTGACACATTTTCAAGGCCAATTTTTCTCTTTTAAAGATAGAGTCGTCAAAATAGATATCCGACGATTCGAACTTCGACCGATGCCATAACCTACGATTAGTTGCACCCTGTATCTTTGAATTTCTATTGAAAATAGTTACAATGTTTCATAGGAAATAGTAAAAATGAAGTCTGACAAATTTTGGCAATAATTTTCATCTTGAATCCTGAAGAAAATAACTGCAATTGAAAAATAGGTGTCTCTTATATGTCAAAAATCCAGTGAAAACTTTCTTTGTCAAAAACGTTCATTTGATTAAAGCACTGAATTGGATCAAAATGTGAACGTGACAATTGATTATTGTATCGTTTAATAAAAAAAGTTTACGAAGTGAGTCTTTGAAGAAGATTTTGTATGAAATATTTTCTTCAAGATAACAGTTTCTTTTTTTTAGAAAAAAAACATAACAGAATCATTATTATTCTGCTTGTCTCTCTTGGTTTCTTCGCTCGGTCAAATTTGGTAGCTGGTTTTCATAATTTGTTTGGCTATGATATCCATATCCTCCAAATTGTATTGGGACTGCTGACTGAGATCTTGAGCTGATGATTTACCACAAAACTATCGTTGACCGTTCTGATTTCTGCTTCCTAACTGTTGTATCAACTTGAACTGAGGCAGTCTGCATAATTTTTATGATGCTTTTGCAAAGGACATCGTTTGTCATCAAACCATGGAATGTGTTGATTGAAGAGAGACTGTTCAAAATTTTGTGAAGCAAAGTCAATTCCATTCAGCTACTACCAAGTGGACAAAAATGTTAATCATTTGAGGTTATTGCGTTAACCCAGGGGTTAACTCGATTGATAAACAGCCCCTGACTTGAATAAAACAAGTTTTATATGATACGACTACGCTCGGACTCCAGCCAGTTTTGACTGATTAAAAAAAAAAATACAGAGTTATTCACCAACATATTTAGTGAATGGATTCAATACATACCAACTATGTTCAAAAAATTAATATTGTATTCAGCACATGATCAGGTATCACCCCAAACATAAAATACATTCTCACAAAAAACGTGACTCAGGACAAAACAAGAAGAAGCTAACATTATATTTAGCTATGAAATATTCATTGCAAGACCAGTGTTGCCTCCATGTTCTGGTCCTCGCCCCATTTATAATCTTTGGGAACTTGAATCTCTGCCAAAAACTTTCACCAAAAGCTCTGTTTGAGGCTCTGCTAGTTAACAGCGGCCATGATGCTAAACGTATCTTTATAAAAATATGGAATTTTATGGAGAAATTTGCAAAGATAAAATCAGAAAAGATCAGATTCCGCATCATTTGAAACACATGTCGCTAGGAGTGTGCGAAATTTTCATTGAAACGTGAGGTCAAATTAATTTTGGAAATGGTATTTAACAGGCCTGGATAATTCAAGTCTAGAATTGGTTTATAAAACAAAGAGACTAATGCGCTTAGACATCGTACCTTAGGATTTTCAATAAGAGTAAGTGTATCTACTCAAAATCAAATTATTGAAGAAAGATTCAAGTGGTTGATGAACTTATCCTGAATCAAGTTTCTGTCGGAAGGTTGCCTTTTCACATCCTTGCACAAATACTGTCCACTGACAAGGAAAAGCATAGCGGAGTACCTACTACAGTGGTGTCACACCCCAACTATAACCAAAATGTGGCTTCAAGATAGAACTACGGCCTGATTCCAAATTAGTTTTCCTATCATCAAAATCTAGAGAAATAAAAATCTCAGATTCAGTAATGATATGTGCTACAACTTGCAATCAAACACCCTGATATACAGATTTTAAAGCCCTTACATACTGTAACCAAGCTCAATACTTCCGAAATTTCTTTAAGTCAATTGACCATTCACTGAAATGTCTAGTTATTTTTCTTTACAAAGTATTTTGAGTATCGCATACCGCGTTTCTCTACTTAAAATATTCTAAATCATCACGTTAATTGATTCTCTGTCCAGATAAAAAGCTAATCAGTTTATCACAGTTGCTATTGACGACTGATCATTGAAATAGATGTTGTAGCCCATAATTAGGATCACTAGAAAATCCCTTTACAATAGAAAACATGAAAGGAACAAGTGGGCATTCTTAAAGACATAAACCCAATCAGAATGTCGTAATTTTAGATTATAAGAGCACAGTAAGTTTGTCATTAAATTACTCGCCTAGGAATTCATAGACTTTCTTTATGACATAGTAACGTGAATAACTATTTTATATCTTCGGAAACAAATTTATTATTATTGGTCTTCAGAGTTACAAATGAATAATAAGGTAGAATAACAAATTTAACTGGGCCATCTAACCATATTTCGTTCTCTAGACGTCGCATCGGTATTATTGTTTCATTTCGCTGCCCTTTCAAATCATGCAAAGATTTCCGCGGCACTATTCGTCGTTCGCATATCAACATATTTATGTATAATCAGAATATATTTGCATAGAGATGAGAATTCTAGATGGTGCATCGTCTTGCAATAATTGTGAAAACCACAATCTTATAAAAACTAGTATCCAGGAAAAAGTGAGTGCTCACAAAGTCCGCCTTATTGGTATTTATGATGTGAACCAAAATATAGATAATTTTATCTTCAAAAAATTGTACGAGTTTGGAAAACAATCTTTTTCATTTTTTGATTCAAAAGTATTTTTGAACACTTATAAAATGGAAAATAGCACCTAGGTATATCTAAAGTGGATTTAGAAAGGGGATCGAAAAATGTATTTGTCAACATTGACATTATTGACGTCAAAAAATACTATCACTTAAAAATTTTTATTTCTATGAATTATTGGGACATGTTTTAATATCATTCCGTATAACAATAATCGCGTTATTATAGCAGTAATATGAACAATAATGCGATCACTAGAATATTAATGATTTGACATGAGGTTTTGAGTATCCAGATGAAGTGTTAACCTCATTATCCTCATATTCATATGAAATTCAAGCTAATCCAATTGTATGCCAGTGAATAACTTTGAAAAGATATTATTGGTGACATCGGAAGCTGCGTGATGATTTTAATTTTTCCATTAATAATATTGTCTTTCAATGAATCATATTGTATTTTTGACCATGGTAGGTTTATTGAGAAATTATTGATAATCAGATTTTCTTTATTGTTTCAGGTGAGTCAATGGAGAATTCATGATCAGATAAGCAGTGATCAGTGCTGCTGTTGGAGTTGGAAGATAAGCTGATGGTATGATTTCTGTATGTCATCAGTCATTTGAACTGCGAAACTTGAGGAAGTGTGAGATGATAAAATAAGTTTAATCACAAGTAAAAAAAATAGTTTTCCATGACGTGGTTTGGAACCCTTCCATGCCAACCCTATAACCAAAATAAAAATGTATTTTGCAATCAAAATAAAAAAATATGCTCTTATTTTTGGAAAAAAATTTGTTCAACAATACTCTTCTTTCTATCCATCGTCATAGCGTGGCAACATTGCAACTAATCCGACAAGACAGCTGTCACCAGGACCGAAATAGTCATTACGAGATTGACGTGATATTTAAAAAGTCAGATAACCTTGATTCGAGTACTTCGCTCTATTTTGTAGAAATTATCAATTTTATCTTGAATAGATCAATTGTTATTGAGTTGGGAGTTTCAATACGAACCTTTCACTTGAAATCCTCACATTGGTGACCCCGACGAGCGAAAATCAGGCGAAGATCAGTGATGTGTCAAAGTCAGTCTACTCGGGCTCCGCCTCAACTGAGATCAAACTACAAAGTAGACAGTTTTCGATGCTTCTAAAAATTTCAATGGTAGCGGTTACGAGAGCCATAGCGATAGCCGCTATTTGACAAATAAAAATACAGTTTTCGGTGGGAGCAAGAAACAAATCTGCTTAACGTTACGTTTAACCTCAACCCTAACCAAACTTATTGGCATATGACATCGCAGTCTTGTTTTGCTCATGTTCATGTATTATTGGGCTCCAGTGACGAATCCTATTCTGATTTTGAAGATACCATGTTATAAGAAGTATTGAACAACGCCATCCAATATAGAGCAGACATTCACATCATCTGATCCCTTGACCTTTTTATTTTCCTCAAACTTTTTCAATACATACGTAATATGTTCTTAACTCCCCTCACAGACATCTCTTTTCTAGTGACCTCCAAAAAATTGGGAACAACCACACTCTATTTAGGAACATCACCATATAGATTATTTGCCAGTATTCCAGTGAGTAAGATTTGGTCATCTTCATCGGTAATTTAATTTCGCCTGATTGTTTTAGAAAAACTTGCTGTTTCTTGATTTGGATCCATTGCGTAAATTGTCTCGGTCTTGGATCTAGCGAAAGTATATACAAAAACAATGAAATCAAACGTCAAAACATTGACAATCAAATTTCAAATAAGATATTCTTCTACTGCGCATGCGTTCCACTACGTCAACCGCTATGGCTATCGTCCGTTAACAACCGGCATTTATCGGTATCGATATACGACAAATGACATCCAAATGTCAAAGTTGTCAATCAGCGTTAACCGGAGCTGCATTTTTTGAGCAACTAAAACTTGCTAGTATCATGTTAAGTGCACAAGAAAATTTCCACGTCATGTCTGCTGATGAACTTCAAGCACAGATCACGGATCTTTGTGCTCAGAACAAGTTTCTTGGGCAGAAATTGCGAACTTATCGAGAGCAACAAGCAGCTACGCAGCAATCACAACCCGTTTAAGCAGACGATGGGCAAGTAAATCCAGCAATTTTCCATGCCACCAGTAATGACGTCAACTAGCTGCCAGCCAGGCAGACGCCGCCTCGTCATATTCACGATTATTCTTATCACATACGAGGCTGCGCGGTGTTCTCAGTCATCGAGTTGGTCAAAGCCTACACGCAGATATCAATGAATCCTGATGACATTGAGAAGACCGCCATCATCACCCCATTTCAGATCTCCCCACATAAGCTTTGGCCCACGCAATGCCGGTCAGACTTTCCAAAGGTTAATAGATAAGGTATTTCAAGACTTTGATTTTGGTTTCCCATATATTGACGGCATATAAGTTTTCTAAGTTGACGCCCAGCAACCCCGTACGCATCTTGGCTTGCTTTTTCAGCGACTCATCATTGATAATGGCTTTCTTGTCAACATCTCCAAGAGCGTCATTGGGCTACACCACGTCTTTACTGGCCCTCTTCCCGACCACATCACTGCACCTCACCCACAACAGCAAAGTCACTTCGTCGTTTCCTGGAAGTGGTTAGTTTTTACCGGAGAATCCTGCTGCTGCACACCAGGCTCCCCTTTACGTTGCCGCAGCAAAGCTTTCTGGTTCTAAATCTATTCCCTGGACGCCCTCTCTTGAACATGCAATAAAGGCCTGTAAGAAAGCACTCTTCAGAAAAACGCCCCTCGTACACCCAGCTCCAGGCGTCCCACTTGGCCTTTTTACCGACGCATCTACTCTTTCCGTTGGCGCTAGCCCGATGCAGTTTGTGTTCAACCGCTGGCTTTCTTTTCGAAAAAGCTCTGAATTTAGCACCTGAAGCGAATGGTTGCACTACGTCACCGTTAGACACCACCTGATGATAACCCGGAAATAATTGAACCTCATCCTGATAATCCTACGGAGTGGCCTGCCTATCACCTTCATGAGGCTGTTCAACACATTTTTTTGAGGGGCATCCCGTAACCATTTACGAGGATCACAAGCCACTCGTCTACGAGTTGCAGCAGCGAAGAGAGAAGCTTCCCTCATTTCAGCGCTTAGTCAGCTATAATCTTTCGCTCAGTTCACGACCGATATTCAACACATCAGTGGAGCTGATAACGTCGTATTGGACGCATTCTCCCAAATCGCCCCAATAAGATCTGCTGAGAATCTTTCCGCCCTTGCCGACGCCCAAGATTCTGACGACAAACTCAAAGATCTTTTGACCAATGACTCTGCTCTCCGTCCACAACAGGTACCAGTTCCGGGATCCAGCACTACTCTCTTCTGTGAGACCTCAACGCCTCATCCACGCTATCTTTGACTCTCTACATGGACTCAGCCACCCAGGGATCCGTGCCTCTGCACGTCTGGTGTCTGAGCGACTTCTTTGCCCAATGTTTCACGCGACTGCCGCACGTGGGCTCGTGGATATACTCCATGCCAACGCATGAAGAGTACACGCCACTGCACTTTTCCATTGGGCAATCTTGCAACGCCATCACTTCATTTCAGCTATATTCACATACATATCATTGGCCCACTTTCTCTAGCTGGTCCATATCGCTACTGCCTGACAGCCAGCGACCGTTTTACCCGGTGGCCCTACGCATGGCCAATGGAGGGCATGGCTGAACGTCCCTATCATCAACCCAAGGCTGCATCAATGTGTCATACAGGATCTTCTTGGCTTGAAGCGCTTTCTGTCGTCCTTTCAGGTATGCGCAGTGCATTCAAGGACTGTTTGCAAGCCTCCGCTGCGGAACTGTTATAGGAAGGGCCTCCTTAACTACCTGGTGAAAAGATCAGAACTGTTCGTCTACACTTCTCCAACATCGTCCCCGATTTTACCAAGAATCTTTATCAACTCATGGCACAGCTTCGTTCCGCACCTGCATCCCAGAACACACAGCCTTTTGTGTTTGTCTGATGGACTTGTCAACGTGCTTGCATATGTTTTTGAGAGATGACACAGTCCGCGGCGCCCATCTTATTCAGGCCCTCGTCCAGTAGTCAGTCGTACTGCTTGGACGTCTGCGCTCCGCATCCATGACAAAAACGTGACCGTCTCTACAGAGCACTTAAAACAGGCATACATCATCACTGACGAATCATGGCAATTATTCTAGAAAAGCCCCTTCTCCAGGACCACACTCCAGTTCGTGTTCCGCGCTTTCCGCTGGGTACAGATGTGGGCATAGGCCCCTCAGAGAAGATGTAACCACCTGCAAGCGATTCCTGCTTACACCACCCGTTCTGGGCGTCGTGACCATTCACCTGCTCACTTGAGAACCTAGGTTTCCTCACTCCCCAGAAGGGGGATGTGGCAACATTGCAGCTCATTCAACAAGACAGCAGCCACCAGGACCAGAAAAGTCATTACGGGATTGACGTGACGTTTAAAAAATCAGATTGTCTTGATTTGGTACTTCGCTGTATTTTGTAGACATTATCAATTTTATCTTTAAAAGGTTGATTGTTATTGATTTGCGAGCTTCAATATGAACTATCTACTTGAAATTCCCACAAACGTTATGATCCGGCTACCACACTTACTAATATACTTGTCTCAAGCTAATAAATTGAGACAGATGGTACTTTGCACGGAAACCAATAACACGAGACTCGAGTGGTTTCAACTTTCTTCTAGAGGTTGCAGAATTGAGCAAACTAATATTGCCAGATATTAAACAGATCTACACAACTCTGCTCATAAAGGCGGCTCCATGTAGAAATTCGGGCAGATAAAACTCAAGCATTTGGCCCTGCTCTGAAGGGATACAAAATGGTTTCTTTGTATACAGTTCAAGCCAGATTTGATACGTTAGAAAACACCTCAGTCGATGCAAAGGGAATATACTCCCAATCTACACTGCTAGTTGTATTGAATGCAAGATGTTAGAACTCCTTTGAATGGCAAATATGCACGCTGCATTCGAAAAACGGTCCTAGAATATGCAATATTTCAGGAAAAGGCGACGATTTAGAGAAATATGAGTGGCACACTTGCGAAATATAACCTGTGAGTGGAATAAATACTCGATAAAATGTCTCAAGCAACAGTGGCAGGATCAGAATTGGTAAAATATATCTTGAATGTGGCCACGAATTTTTTATCGGTTATGTTCATTTGAAAGTAGGACCTGATTTTATATGTTCAATACACAATTAAGTGTTCAAATTACTTTAAAATTTGATTCTGGAGTTATTGCAACATAAGGGAAATGTTATAACTCTCTTTATCGTTGACTTCAAAACGGGACAAGATACGGCGTACAGGAGGGGAGGTAGAATATCTTATAGTTTTGTTATAACTTACTTACCTTTCTATTCATAATCGTAATACTAGGCATTTCTGAGACGTAAATATTATCAAGGGTGGTAACATAAAGTACATTTTGTTCAATAATTTAATCAACATATATCGAAGCCTGAAATTTTCAATCCCATGTTAGCAGTACTTCTATTCGTAGTACAAAGCTGAAACTTGCCGTAGAAGAACTTTGGTGCTTCGAGATCAAGTAAGTTCATGAATTACGCTAGAATAACTCGGAAAAAGACTCAAAAAAGATTTAATTTATCAGAAAGTTATACTTTTAACATGCCTTATATATGACGTTGACAACCAATTTTCTGACGTGTCTAACTTAATTGTCAATCTGTTTAATCAAAAAAATTTTGGTTTACTTTTATGACCATCAAGGATACTGCTTGGCTGTTAATAGGTGACATTTTGAACAGTTTATCCAAAAAATAATGTTTGATTTTTATTATCGTATTACACTGTTAGAAATAGATGAAATCACAATTTGACGATGAAGTTATTGGTTGACAGTGGCATATACAAGGCTAGTGAAAAAGTATTACTTTTCAATTATTGATAAAGGCATTTTTTTAATCTTTTTTCAATTTTTGTTGATTGATGAAAAAACAATCTCTAGGCACCAAAGTTTATCCACGCCAAGTTTAAGCCGTGTACTTTGAATAGAAGTACTGCTAACACGGGACTGAAAATTTAACATGGGAATTCTTATGTTCCGTCTCAAAAAAAACGCACTGTATATGCTTATCACTGGTAGTGCCATCCATACCTTCTTCATGAGGATATCCGGCTTTTTTAAATGTCACTATTCTCTTGATATTTAGCAACATAGAGACTAGTAAGAATAAATATACAGGGAAAAAAACTCGATAAATAAATTAAATGAAACAAATAAATAGATATACAGGCTGGACCGGAAATAAGGGACATATGGTAAAAGCAGATTTCTCACACAAAAATATTGCTATCAACCGAAACTTGTCACTTCCGAAAATTCATATCAAGAGAGATACAGGGTGTCAAAGTTGAATTTTAAGTTTATGATTTTATTTTTGGAATATTGCGAATTTCGGATGAAACGTGCATTTACTATTTCACTAACACAAAAACAAGAACCTAGTGAATGTTTCAAGTAAATGCGAATGTTGAATGTCTCTTTTTAGCTCGCTCAACATCACAATTATGAGGTCTGCTCATAGAACAATCACAAATCAGTCAGCGCAGCATCGATTGGTCAATGTCAGTCAAAAGTAGTTTGCAAACTGCGAATCCTGGATGCTGATTGGCCCTGACTGGTTTGTGATTGTTTTGAGAACAGACCTATTATTGATCGAGATCAACTGAAGTGATTCCTAGAACAAACTTTATTAAAGAGTGCCAGTTTTGAAGTTGCAATAATGAGGGGCTTTGACTTCAAAACATATGAGGTCAATCTGACCATCAATTATCGGTGTACGGATTTCAGTTAAAATATCAAAAATCCTTTTTAGATTTTTATTTTGGTGAAAGACTGCACAATTTATTTGAATAGCAAGCCTATATTAGAGCTCATCTTGCCAATGTACTGTTTTTACAAGGTTAATTGAATTAGTCATTTTCAATATTGAAATATGAGTTTATCAAGTGAAGACAACATATTGATACAAGCTTTACGCGAAAAATATTATGATGCCAAGAGAATCCTTGAGATGTCCCTAAATTGCAACTGGCACGTTAGTACTGTAAGCTACTTCCTGAAACATTTGGATCAAACGAATGGCTTTGCAGCTATTAAGCCTGAAGAAAAAGAACAGGAAAAAGTCAAGCTACCATCGAACGACTTGGACAAATTTTCCAAAATGGCTTAGTCTCATCATAGGTTCGAGAAATATTTATGAAATGACCAGAGTAAAACGCGGATCAGTAAGGAATATCATTGATAAAGACTACTCACGGTCCTTCAAAAAAAAATTATTGTCAAATTGTAAACAGTAAAAAAGTACAGGACTTTATAAAAAAAAGCATGGTCAAGCTGGGATTTGAACCCAGGTCTTTCCACACGCCAGGCTGAGATCGAGCCACTGAGCCACCGGAGCCAGAAATACTCAAATTTCAGGTTTCAGACGCCATGTTGCATCCGTCTTGTATCTTGTATTCGTCACTGTAAAATAAACAGCGACGTAAAAGTGTGAACTTTACTTTGGTTCCTGAATGTATAGGATTCAATTCACTCAGAATCCATAAAAAATATTTAAATAAGATGGTTATAATTCCATTGAATATTTATAAACCTATTATGCTTCAATCACATGCATTCAGAAAATAATCTTGTAACGCCCTCTATTAGGAATAGTTGAAAACATTTTCACCGCCTAGCCACTTTTCACTACTTTGTCGGCCTAACCTTAGAAAGTGTCACTTTCTCGTCTATTTGGCGTCAGTAAAATTCAGTTTCAATGTCGTGTCGGCAAAAAATAACAGTTCTTTTCTTGATGCTACCTAAATCTAACTTTATGATGGCACCTAGGTTACAAACAACCTGTGTGTGCAAAAAAGATCACCATGCATGGTTACTTCTGTATAAGTTCATACTCAAGAAAAGATAAAAAAATTATTAAGCTCTACAAACTGCATAATATAGCGAACCTATAGTAGCACTGAGAATAATATTGCATCAAGATGACCATAATTTTTAAAAATAACTGGTTTACACTTTCAGTCAGGTTCATATATTTTTCATGTTGTTTGGTAGAGTATTGAAAGTCCAAACTTGAAACAAATCTCTGATTACCATCATTTCTATAGAAGGATATGAGTAGGTTTTGTCTTGTTTTGTCTAGTCTTGTACATGTGCTCACATTTATTTTGTATACTTGAGTTTGGGTATAAAAATAGACATTTGTTATTGAAGAACATCGATCTAACACTCCCTCATCGGAATTAGATCTTCCACTTCCACTTGAAGCGTCGAGTGACGGATAGTTTAGCTGGAAGGAGGAGTGAAGACGAATTGCAGCCTGAGAACCCGTTCCGTCTACGTGATAGACTCCGTTTCAATCTTCAAAACTTCAACTGGAAAATCGCGAGGTATTTTCCAAAATTCTACCAAATGAGCCGCGTGTTATCAAATATTCGGATGTGTGGCTAACGTGTTTCGTGTAGTTTTCCCGTGTTTTGTGGATTTTCATGTTCTCAGGTCTATTTTGTGGGAATGATTACGATCCAAATGGAATGGAATAATCAGCCTGGGCCATTCTTGGGGCAGTAAGATTCTCTGGGACTTGTTAAGTTTCTGTAGGACGGCAACGATCTTGAACAATTGAATAATTAATTTCTGGGGAATTGTTTTCCGCTAAATTCAGGGGTCTCGTACAGTTCATTAAAGGAGGGGTAATTTTCACCAAAACCTGTCAAGACCGCATTTTGTTTTATTTTCAATTGCTTTGCTGTTTGAATCTTGCCATAATTTCGGTAAATCTTCAATCATGAAAACTTCTGAACCCTTCTTTTAATCAACCCTCCGGTATGATTTTCATGCGATTGTTATTTTCATTTCTCATCCAACAACTCTCACATCGCGTTTTCCATATCCCGTTGCTGCAGTGGTTCATACCACATTTTCACGCGATGTTTCAAGCCCCATTTTCTGCTGTGGCCCGTAACATTCGAACTCCCACGTCGTCAGAACGTTTTTATTTGTAGTTTCTGCTGTTATTTTTCTCTATCACACAATTTTTTTGACTGTAAATCTGTTGTTAAAATTGTTTTCCTCATTTTTTTCCGTTAGACTCTGCTTCGCCGTTTTAGGTTTTTTTTTTTTTCAAGTTATTTCAATTTAAGTCGACGTAATAAATTGACGTACAACAGTGACAACAGCTTTTCTACAATCCCTGTTTTAGTCAAGTATCAGGAATCCTTTCCAGAGCGGACTCTGTGAAACCCCGAATGTCTGGACCTTTCCGAGCGAGGCCCCTTTATCACGTTATTTTAGAAAGTGGCGTCTGAGATCAGGAAAATACTATTTTTCCTCACCGTCAAAAGTCGCCGGAAAATTCCGAGAAGCGTCACACACTGATCTTCAAAAATAATATCAAATTTTTCTTGAATCTTCACTGGTTCCAAGACCTCAATTTGCTAACTCCGTGACGCTTAACGCTGGAAAACAAATATTATTTTTGTGGCTTCAACGAGAAAAATGAATTGATGTGTTCACCAAACAGGGATTTTCGTCTAAGATGGAAGCCATGTCATGTTAAGGTATTACAACTTCCTACATGATGGTGCTCCATCGCATACCTAGAGATTAAAAATTCGTTATTTTCAACAAAATTGCTATTGATTTATTGAACCATGTTCATGGCCCCCCGACAGGGCAGATTCAAACCCAGTCAATTATTTGATTTGTACACCGATGTCTTATAGTCAAATTGAACGCATATATGTTTTCTGATCGAGAATCGCACTTATTTGTGAAGTTGTCCATAGATCCGGTCCTGTGTTCTTTTTGTAAAAAAATGATGAAGTCAATATATGCTCCAACTTAATTTTCCCACAGTTTATAGAAAAAATCCTATTAGAAAAAACTAGTAGATCTGGCAACTTTGCAATCAACAAAACATTTATCAGATGCATTACACTCTCATTAGAAGACTCACATCGAAGTAGGGCTTCGCGAGACCACAAGACCAGTCTTGGTCTTGTCTTGTTCTTGGTGACAAGACCACAAGAGTCTCGTCTTGGTCTTGGTCTTGAAAATAAAAATCTACATCATTCAATAAAATATGGAAAAATGTTTCTATCTACTTTTGATAAGTCTTTGAAGTGAATCAATTCTTCAAGAAATGTATCATTGTAATTTTCCAATTCACAATAGGTATAGACCATAAAACGAATATCCCCAAATTCATCATGGAATGTACTAACCTACATGGAAGATAAATATGTGTGATGGGCTACTGAATATTGAACCAACGCTTTGATGAATATACAAGTATTAAGGACATTTTCAGGAGGAATTGTACCTACCTATTCCCTACATTGATAGACAGTGCTAGAATAGGTTGATCGGAAGGCATGGTAGCGCCTTCAAGTTACACAAACCCCGCATCTTACAAAAACAAATCAAAATCTACTCACTGTGAATAGGCGAATATAATGCAAAATGAGCGATCTGACGATATTTGCAAACCTTTGTTTGACATGAACGCTCAGATAGGTCTGTTTATGGTTTGAGTAGATCTCGTATAATTTGTGCAAACCATTCACAATGGAGAAAAACGTTTTAAAAATGCAAAAGACAAAATCGTACAACGCCTAGGTAATGATAAAATGTCTCACGCATTATTAAGACGTTTTTTTCATTGACAATGCTTTGCATATTTTATTGCCTATTAGGCCAAACTGTGCGGGCTGTACAGGGTGTCCCGTTATATTTTAGCCATTGGATACTTTTCTTATTATTGATCGTAGACAAACGTTTAAATCATCAAAGTTGAAGTAAATCTCACCAGCATTCAGAACCCGTGGTCAAAAAACCCAAAATTGAATCGGAAATGGGAAATTTTGACAGATTCTTTAGTTTTTATATGGGACACCCTACACCCTGTATATATTATCACAGTTTGATGGAGAATTGTCTCCTGATTCCAAATATATATAGTTTGTGGGGTCTTTTTTCAATGGTTCACATTTTTTAGCCAGTTTGATATTGTCAAGGATGGAATTTTCCGAAAAAAATTATTCGCAAGAATAATATAAAAGTCGAATTCTTAATCAATATTGTCAAGTCAGCAATACCGGAATTGCAGTAATGTTTTACATTTCGCAATTCGAACACAGAATGTTGAATATTTCACAACAAAAGTAAAACAAATTAATGGTTGTGAAATTATGGATTTCCGTGATGAACTCAATTATTGATTTGTGCAAACTTGACAAGATGGAAGGGAACCAACCTCGAACAGAAATTGTTTCGAGGGAAGGAGTCGATCGTGGGTCATTAAAGAAATTAGTCGCGTCGAGAATTCGGGATCCTTGGTCCTTCCCCGGCTGGTGTTTGTGTGACATGATGTTTATTCTAATGTAAGTACATTTTGATTACATTGAAATAAAACTGTAATGAACGGCTAACTATATTCTATTTATAAACTTTTCTTCGTTAATAAATAAGTTCTTTGTGTTGTTAACAATGAGATTATTTCCCAGTAACCTCTACGTCCCTAGTCGCACCCTTAATAAGTAGGGTCGTGACATATGGTGGAGGCGCCGTATTCTAAAATAAAATAAAATAAATATTATATATTTGGTGAGATTCGTTACAGTTTTCAGTTATCATTTTATTTTCTATTTTTTATTCCTGTTTTTTTTGTTGTTTGTTTTACGGTATTATTATTATTATTTTTTTTTTCTTTTCTTGCATTGATTTTTGATTTTGGGTGTATATCTATATTTATCACTGTGCGGTTACTTACAATTTGTATCCTTTGAATTTGATTTCTTATGTTAACACATGAACGGCGACAATCGGATAACTCGTAGTAAAGCTAAGGAAATTGACTCTGCGGGTAAATCTACGGTGCCAAAAAATTCACCAAAAACGACCGTAGATCAAACTTATTCAAAATTCACTCCCAATCATCGGAGCACGAATATTGGTTCGGGCCCAGAAAATCCATTTCTTCCCAATACTACTTTGGGTCGCAGCCCTACAAAAACTCCAAATCTCGAGGATTCGAATATATATTTAGATTTTCAAATTGAAGATTTATATGATAAAAATAACACAGTTAAACAGACTACACTCCATATTGAAACACCGGACAAACGAAACATCACCAGTACAGTAGAAATTAACACAAGCTCGGAAGCCGAAACAAATCCACCAGTTAATCAGGAAAAACTAAGACAAACATCATCGACAGAGAAGTTGATTAAAAATCAAGATAATCAGGAACAACCAGAACAAACACCATCGACAGCTCAACGTCAAAATCAAGATAATATGGCGAACGTAACACTGGAAAATGCTCTAGCCGAAGCAAAACACCCAGCCACTCCCAAATTCATGGAACCACCTCACTTCGACCCAAGCCTTGACTCCCCTGTAACATTTTTATCAAAATATGAAAAAACCGCTTTGTGTAACGGATGGAACGACTCTTACAAAATATCATATTTGGGAAACTTTTTGGAAGCGCCATCAAATTACTGGTATAGGGATTATTCTGACAACGCGGCTAATAAAAATAAGACATGGCAGGAAATTAAAGCAGATTTCATAAAAGAATATAGTGGCGACCAACCATTAAGAAAAATAAAATTCCGGCTGAACACTAGAAAACAAACAAGTACCGAGGATATAAAAAAATATTATTACGATATAGTGTCCTTATGTCAAGAAGTCGACCCCAATATGTCATTCGATACCTTTAGGGACCACTTTGAAAATGGCCTTCACTCTTCATTTTACGAAACGTACTATCTGATGAGTTCCAATGATTTAAATCATGAACGCTTAAAGTATCTGGTCATGAAATTAAGCGAAATAAGGGAGAGGGCTCTAGTTAACCAAATGACTGCACAGGCTTCATTACTCAACATAAACGATGAAAACGATCAGCAAAGGGCAAGACCTCAATATAGCGCAAACGTCGAACGATCGAGACCCCGAGGACGAGTATATCACAACAACTGGAATCAAAGACAAGCGGAACAAAGGGAAAGATATGACCAAAACTATACAAGAAATACACCCAATTATCGAGCACATCATAGAGGAAATGGTACATACCGAAATACATTCAGGGGATCAACTACAGGCTACAGAGGTTCAGCAGCAGGATATAGAGGGTCAACAACAGATTTCAGAAGACAGAATCATAGAGGCAACTTTAACCAAGGTTATAATAGAGGAGAAGACAGGCGAAGAGATAGGAGCATAAGCAATCCGCGATCACCCTATAGGACTCAACAGGGAAGCAACCTCCCAAACACAAGATGTAGTGACGGAAGACCGCGATGCTATAATTGCAACCGCAGTGGGCATTATTCATGTGAGAGGGATAGTAGAAATGTAAGATTTTCGAGAGAGTCATCCCCAAACGGGACAGGACGACTCAATTAGAAAGCCCCGACGAAGTCGTCCTCTACCAAGGGGACTGTAAGAAAAATATCTTGAGCGTTAAGGGAATTATAAATAATGTAGATAATTTAGAAATAATACTAGATACCGGATCGAGCCAATGCGTAGTTAATAGTGACCTAGTTCATAAAATAGACGCTCTAACCTGCCAAAAGTACCTAATAGCAGCAGGAGGGCAAAGAATTGCACCCTTGGGCATGTCAAAGGTAGACATAAAACTGGGAAATTTATCTGGATACGTTATGGCTCTGGTAGTGGAAAAATTGTCAAAACCACTAATATTGGGAGCTGACTTCTTGTCAAGAAACGCTGCTAAAATTGATTATGGACTGGAAACGGTACAGTTGAGTAATGGAAACGTGGATACCACTTTACAATTTGTACATAATGGCGGAGGAGTCATGAATGACATAGCTTTCCCAGCATATCCTAATCAGTGCCCAGGGGCATATTCAAATATTATGGATAACCACATAACCAAAATAGTTGCTAAGGATGACTATGTGTTGAAGCCGGATGTACAAATTACTATAAGACTAACAACGGACGTGGGGTACATATCTAAGGAAGATCTAGAGGGCACTCGTTTTATTGAGAATGACAAGTTACTGAGATCGAAAAGTATTATTTTGGATTTTCCGCTGAGTTTCATGGGAAACAGCCTGCTAATCAGAGCAATGACGAAGGGTCACCAGACCGTGAAGATCTACAGAGGGACTACGTTGGGATACTTGGAGAACCTACATTTATACAACCTAGTCATGGATTCAGCATTGTTCTGCATAGATGAGGCACAGGGGGAAGGCGTGGAGCATCAAGTCACAATGTCCGACCATAAAACCGGGCATATAAATGACAATGAGGTGAGGAAACGGCTGGAATGTCTTTTGGATGAGTTCAATGACATCTTCTCAAAGACGCCAAAAAACATGGGAAAGACCGATCTAGTCCATCATAACATTGAAGTAGGAGATGCCAGTCCAATAAAACAAAAAGCGTACAGAGTGTCCCAAAAGGAAAGAGAGATCATAGACAAGCAAATTGCAGAAATGGCGAAGTACAACATCATCAGACCCAGCCAGTCCGCCTGGTCCAGCCCTGTGGTATTAGTTAAGAAAAAGTCTGGGGAGACAAGGTTTTGTGTAGACTACAGAAAATTAAACGAGGTCACGAAGAAGGTAACTTACCCGATTCCTAACATCGACGACATCTTAACCTACCTAGGAGACGCGAAGTACTTTTCATCCCTGGACATGTTTTCTGGCTTCTGGCAAGTCAAAATAGAAGAACAGTCAAAACCTCTTACCGCTTTTCAAGCTCAGGGACATGGACTTTGGGAATTTAATTACATGAGTTTTGGACTATGCAACGCACCAGCCACATTCCAACAACTAGCCGACACAGTTTTTCAAGATCTGAAATGGAAGGATATCCTCATTTACCTCGATGACATCATAGTATTTTCTAAAACGTTCCAGGAGCACCTACAGAAATTAAGGAAAGTATTCGAACGCTTGAGGCAGGCCGGACTAACTCTAAAACCCAGCAAGTGTGAATACATGAAGGAGAAAATAAACCTATTGGGATACACAGTTACGCAACATGGAACCTTACCGGATGAGGGGAAAATCATATCTATCAGAGATTTTCCTAAACCAAAATCAGTGAAGGATGTTCAAAGTTTTGTAGGACTGTGCAACTACTATCGCAAATTCATAAAAAACTTTTCGAAAATAGCGCAGCCGTTGCACAAAATAACTAAGAAAGACGTTGGATTTACTTGGACAGAGGAACAACAATTGGCATTCGAGACCCTGAAGGAAAAACTCATCACGACGCCGGTCCTCGCACATTACAATCCCAATAAGGAATGTGAGTTAAGAACGGATGCATGCTGCGTGGGCATAGGAGCAGTTTTACTTCAAGAAGGCCCCGACATGCAACTTCATCCAGTGGCTTATGCCAGTCGAAGCCTCTCCAACGCCGAAAAGAACTACACCATCACAGAATTAGAAGGATTAGCAGCAATTTGGGCACTTAGTTATTTAAGACACTTGATTTATGGAAAACCTGTACGGATTGTCACTGATCATCACGCTCTTTGTTGGCTGAAATCGTTAAAGGATCCAACGGGGAGGCTTGCACGATGGTCTATCAAACTGTCCGAATTCGAACACACCATCGTACATAAAAGTGGGGTGTCGCACAAAGACGCCGACTGTGTTAGCCGCTACCCAGTTCTACAACCTGAAAATGTCGAAGAACTTAACGACGTTCCCACATTTACAATAGAGCTGGACGACATTTCAAAACTCCAACAAGAGGACAACGAAATTAACAACGTATTAGAGGCAATCAAAAATCCTAGCAATGTACCTATAGGAATAAGGAGACGAGCAAAAAACTACAGGATCGAGAATGATATTCTATACAAAATAAACTCCAGTGCACAGGGTAGAGAGAAGCTTCTGGTAATTCCGAAAAAATTGGTCGGAGAAGTAATGTATGCAAATCATTCCGAACCTCTAAGCGGACATCTGGGTACAACGAAAACATTAAGCAAAATGAGGCGAAGATTCTATTGGGAAGGACTCCAGAAGGACGTAGAAAAGTTTGTGAAGGGCTGTCCAGACTGCCAGGCAAGGAAAGGTCAACAAAGTAAGCCAATTGGACTACTCCATCCTATAGCTGTAGGTACGCCTTTCGAAAAAGTTGGAATCGATCTTCTAGGGCCGTTTCGGAAAAGTAAAAATGGAAAAACGATGATAGTTGTAGCGACGGATTACGCAACTCGATGGGCGGAAACAGAGGCATTACCAAGCGGAAAAGCGGGACCAGTAGCCAAATTCGTGCTGGAAAAAATTATAACAAGACATGGTGCCCCGAAACATCTGCTTAGTGATAGAGGAAGAGTATTCCAATCCGAGTTAGTCAAGGAATTGTTGAAGAAGATGGGCACTACTAGCCAGTTTACTACATCATACCATCCACAAACTAACGGCCTGACAGAACGATTGAATAAGACATTAGTCGATATGATCTCAGTGTATACAAACACCAACCAAACAGACTGGGACACATACCTTCCACATGTTACCTTCGCCTATAATTCAACAAAACAAGACACCACTCAATTTTCACCATTCATGTTGGTATATGGAAGGGAACCTATTCTCCCAATAGAGTCAACACTTTTGCCACCACCCAATCCTTTAGACAGTACAGAAATTCGCAATACAGCTCTTGCGGTTAGAAACCTAGCTGTACAAAACATACATCGTAGGCAGAAGATTGACAAGATTCGGTACGACGCCAAACATAAACACGTGGAGTACAGGGACGGAGACCAAGTAAAAGTATTTACGCCTGTTAGGAAAGTGGGGAGAAGTGAAAAACTTTTGCTGAGGTGGTTCGGTCCATATTACATAACTAGAAAGATTTCAGATGTGGATTACGAAGTACAGAAGGGACCGAATGGAAAATCTAAAAAGGACGTAATACATGTCAGCAGAATTCTACCCTACAATGACCCATGGCAACCCGAAGCAACCCCGTACACTTCATCTTAACATTTAAATAAATTGAACAAATAATCAAATAATAATAAGATAAAATAATAATCATATAATAATATCAATAATTTCAAGGGTAAAAGATTAGGATAAATTAGAATTAGGTAATTTAAAATTGATGGGCTTCAATATTGGACATAATCGTGAGAATCGGAACACATGCGTACGAGTAGGATAATTTATTAATATACATTCACATGGTCATAAAGACAAATATAGGTACAAAAACATACGAGATAATATTTCAAGGTCAAGCATCACTAAAGTACATTCCCTTAGGTTGTTCATATCGCGTTGTTCATATCGCTCATTTAAATTTAACGTCTAGCAGCAGCTTGGTTCAGAACATCTTGGATTCTATGGAAGAAGCACAATCAGTGTACCATATAAGATCGTATAGCGACACTTACGGACTTCACACTGACTCACTGTTTTTGATTTGGAACATTACTTTGTCTATTCTAGTGGCATATCTTATATTCAGTCACAATAGAATGGTCATGGCAGCTACAATTATTCCATCCGCTCGGTGTCACACGTCACCGCCGTCAAGCACCACTCATGACCTGATATTCAGCTTGGTGTGCATAACCTTTGGAATTTTCATGCTTTACTCCATTCTCCATTTCATTTCTCGGTACTTTTGTAAACCTAAAAATATCAGAGAAAAAAATGAGCAGCTTGACCTAGATAATCTACATAGAAGCAAAGAAGAGAAAAGTGAAATATTTGAAGCTAAATTTGAAAGTGATGAAGGGTCACACAATTTTGGAAAAAGGAATAATTCTAGGTTCAAGATAGAATTACCAGGCAAACAGGACCTCCTATCACTATCCCCTGGTGAAAAATTAAGTGCAAGCGTAGAATGTATTGAAATTCTTACGTGATGCACTTACTACGAGTAAACTACTAATGTATGCCCTAGTTACTCATTTATAGTAGACAGAAACTTAAGAAAGCAAGTAGTAATACCCCTTGGAGCTCCTCTAGTGTGCTTTTTGCCTTGTTATTTAAGCCTAAATTGTGTAGCTACTAAAAACAATTTTAGGATAAATATCATCGTAAATTGGTTACACTCTAGATTCCTTATTGACATATTTTAAATAAAGAGTAAAGATGCAGGGGTCATCTCAAGAAAGTGAATTGTTGTAGAAAGCGAACAATGAGTAAAATAAATGTCGAATTTTGAAGAAATTGCTATATCGATGAGATTAAAATGTTATGATAAAGTTGGGAAATTAAATTCACCTGGAGGTAGGGGGTAGAGGGCATACACTTTTGATAGGGGAGTCGACAAATCCTACATTGATAATAACAAGGACAAAATATTTTTTTTTTCTCTCTAATTATTTATTTTTTTTTTTTTTTTTTGTCCTAACCTTGTTTTAATATACACCTACTCTAGGAATGCATGCTGCTGATTGTGCAGATCATGGATAGCATTCCTAATTTCATTTAATTAAGATATTGGGCATTATAGGAGCATATACTTACCCTTTGTATCTTTTGTTTCATGTAAAACCTGCCATCGCAACATCGCCCAAAAGATGCCATCATCCAATGCACACATTCCCCATGGAAGAAGAACTCCAACAAAATCATGTTATGTTATGGTTAGTCAACAATCAGTCAGCGCCAACAATTTTTGGCCACGCCACGGGGAGCCCAGTCATTGATAAGTCCTAGCCAGTCTAATTGGACAACAAGATTGCCGAGGGATCCCGCCTATGAATAGCAAGCAAGACGTTCCTACAAGGTGGTTAAGAATCCTAAGTACCTACTCAATATATGAAGGGAAAAGGGTCGTGTCGAGCATGAGTCAGCCCGAATTAACACCTGGCTAATAAAAACAACTCGACACCAAAAAACCTCAACCTGCAATTGAGGAGGGCTTGCTGCAGCGATAGTTATCTTAAAATCCTGCAACCCGAAGTCGATTTAGGCACTAAATCAGACAGAAGGATGAAACAGAAAATTGAAGAAGTAACCCCATTGTTTCATCATTATAGCATCAACACACTACATGCCATAAGTCACAAACAGCTGAAAGGACATTTACGCTGAAAGTGCGCTTTCCGAACACAAGCTCCAATTAAATGGCAGATGTGGTTCCTGCAGTGGCTCCTGCGACGCGCGACAGCCTTTAGCGACGATGACCATTCCATTCTATTCAGCGAGTTCACAAACACAGCTCGCTTCGACGAAGAAGACCCATGGCGCCAGCGGTAGCAGTACCACTTGGTTCATGTGCATTACGGACGATATTACAAACTATGATGGATATTCAGTGTAAAGTGCGTTCTCAAGTGTTGCGTTTACGGTGGCAAGGTTATATATTTTGTAATTTATATTGTATAAATATATTTATATATTTTTCTTTTATATGGGTAAATGGACATTGTATTTTGATATTGTACACGTTTTTAGTTAGTTAGAGCTTTAAAGCTGGGGTCCAGCTTTCCCAGGCCCGGGGGATATGTCAAGGATGGAATTTTCCGAAAAAAATTATTCGCAAGAATAATATAAAAGTCGAATTCTTAATCAATATTGTCAAGTCAGCAATACCGGAATTGCAGTAATGTTTTACATTTCGCAATTCGAACACAGAATGTTGAATATTTCACAACAAAAGTAAAACAAATTAATGGTTGTGAAATTATGGATTTCCGTGATGAACTCAATTATTGATTTGTGCAAACTTGACAAGATGGAAGGGAACCAACCTCGAACAGAAATTGTTTCGAGGGAAGGAGTCGATCGTGGGTCATTAAAGAAATTAGTCGCGTCGAGAATTCGGGATCCTTGGTCCTTCCCCGGCTGGTGTTTGTGTGACATGATGTTTATTCTAATGTAAGTACATTTTGATTACATTGAAATAAAACTGTAATGAACGGCTAACTATATTCTATTTATAAACTTTTCTTCGTTAATAAATAAGTTCTTTGTGTTGTTAACAATGAGATTATTTCCCAGTAACCTCTACGTCCCTAGTCGCACCCTTAATAAGTAGGGTCGTGACAATATATCACTGTTCCATGGGTAGTTGGATATAGCCATGGCAAGGCCAATATTATTAAGCTGGCCAGTTGTCAAAATTCTCCTTTGTTTTCGAAAACGAGAAAGACCAAGACCAAATTTATTTTTCGAGACCAAGACCAAGACTAGCTTGGTCTTGCGAAGCCCTACATCGAAGTTGCAACTAATTGGAAAAGGCATTCTTGGAATACTTGTAACAGACCACCCACGTGGATCACTTTGTTGTATATCAAATCATCAACTGTTTTGATTGTGCAAAAGTTACTATTTTGCTAGATGTCTGAAAACGAGGTATTCCAAATAGCCCGATGTGAACGTTGTCCTTCTGATCCTCGAACCCAGCGCGCCACTCATTTGTTAATCTCACTTGACAGTGGGGGTGATTTTTTTTGCTTGTTGTTCTCGTTTCATATGAGTGTGGACGCGTTGGACTGTTGAAAAATGGAACCAGGCTTTGCCCGAACATATAATAAAAGGTTCACTATAATAGCGCGAAGTCTGTACAATCACGACGGGATTCATGCGTTTACTGTGGGCAAAGCCAGGTGCAATTTTCAATAATGATCAAGTATTGAACTTTTATAGCTGCCAATCTTTATGAAAGAGTATCAGCTTCTCTGATATTATTGTTCATCTTGTACGACGCGACGTTTCCGAGAGCATAAGCTTTTTTCCGAAAAATTGAAATCCTCCTAATGCATTGTGATAGTATATTTTCTCTGACGTTTTGAAAGCCAAGTCGACATCTTTGAGACGACTTTATTCTAAATTTGAACATGAATCATATATTTCTTCAGACAGGTACTTGTCAAATGATTGATGAAGTAAATAATGTTGAAATTGAGAGGAAATACGTCTATGATATATTCAGTCTCCCGACTACATATGTACGTCAAGAGTTGGCGCCTGCAAACATCAAAAATAATCGGAAAGTAGTTTCTGGAAAGTTTTAAAACTCTAAAACTGCTGACTATTGGCAAAAGTTTTGCTTCTTATACAAGTTGAATTGGGACAGCACTATGTCTTCAAATTAGACAAGAGATAATTGCCAATCAAGTAAAACCACAGTTTTTATGACGAATCATATGTCGAATCAAATATCTCATAAATATTTAAGCGTAAGTCTTAAAACGATTGTGACCATGACCCAAACTAGCTTGGAGCAGCGGCCAAAAAAATCAATGAATTTCTTATCTCAAAAACCTCAGCCAACACCACAAGTCAAATGTGGTCTAGTCAGCATTGCCTGTTGGGCTGGCCACTAATTTCGTGGTGAGAATTGAAAACGTCCCCGACGGTGGTTGGCTTCCACATAAAAGCTTCTTTATTGCTGGAAATCAGACCTAACGCCCTAACAATTCCACTGCGACCTTTTTTCTCATGTTTAATTTTCATCTCGATAGCGTTGAAATGTAGGATTGAGAATCAAAGGGGACATATTGTATCTTGTACTATTTTTGACTGGTAGTCCAATAGGGTTGGTTTTGTATAAGATATCAAGCTTATGATTTATTCAGATATTCTTCAAGAATCTGAAAAAAAGGTGTCTTGAATACTTTGTGGGAAACTCTAGATTTCATAAAAATACAATGTTAGTGCAAATAACGATGTTACATGACTATGATTAAATTGTCTTGAATATAATGAGCGTACAGTTGAATTGTTCACAACAGAAAAAATAAGTAATTGTATTCATGAACCAACTTGAACCTAAAGATTCGAAAACATGTTCAAGCAAGTTCAAGAAAGCTCAAGTACCTAGATAGATATTGTGGCTATTCAATAATAAATGTATTATACATCCACTTTCTAATGGTTAATGTGACTCATTACCAATACCAGTGACTGTTTTTCCACTACTCAATCGCCTTCAGCCAATGAAAAAATCTAATCTAATTACTCCACTGTGCAAGAGCCAATCAGAAAATTCGACAAGTTGTCAACATACGTCAACTTTTGAATCCATTATTTTGAAACAACCCAGTTGACCGTCCATACTTGTTTTATAGTTATTGTGTCAACAACCTAACCTCACTTTATCCTACAGTACAGTACAGTTGTCAAAAAGTGCCATGCAAATGAAATTAAATATTGTATAGTTCGCTTCAATTATTGAAAAATCATAGAAAAATTATAGTATTCTACTAGCGAGAAATGTCTTTCACTAATCCAGATGATTACGCAAACTTCATCCTCGTGAGTAATAGTCAGCATTTCCCTCTCGTTGAATAATATACTGGTTTTCTGAGCTCTTTTTCATCTTGATATTTAAATTGTTGGTGTGATAGGTGAACATATACCTGGGAGCGATAGGACTATTGTGAATTTAGGTTATGTTATGGCTGAATCAGTTTGGGTTAGTGGATCTATGAGTTGTCCGGTGGAAGGGGAATCCGAGAGGAGAAATCAAAGAGCAGCAAGTCAATGATTGTGTGACAAGATACATTTTTCTGATAAAGTGCCAGATGTTTTGATATATTACACAGTTGCCAGTTTGTTGGAATTTTGAGGTAGTGTATGATGTTAAAAAAATGTTTATCTATTTGTGAAAGGTATTTGTTGATGACTCAAGAGTTCAACATACTGGTAATATATAAAGGATATCATGAAACAGGATAATATTGTATAGCTTTTAACCTGGTGAAGTTCTAACAGCAATGTCGTCGCCTTCGGAAGCGAAGAAAAGAGTTAAAATAGCATATCTTTTTTTTTAACCTCTACTTCATCGGTTAATAACTTCGTAAGGGTTGTTGAAAGGAGAAAAACATATGATACCTTTTTTGACGAGCACATATTTTTGAACATTTTGTATTTTAAAAATTTTGCGATAAAATTCACCCCTGCCGAGATAAAGATGAAAATATAAATTTCCACCCCTTTCCAGCCCCAAAAAGGGATGACCCCGATAAAAATTTTATATGATAGAAACGGATTCGTGATCAGCACCCCAAAACGCATAGGAAATAGAAAAAAAAACAGTGTACGTGACAGTTTTCGATCATAGGTACCTTCTTTCTGGGCTTCCTAAATGAAAAATGTGATAACTGTCTCCTATATAACTTTCCCAGTAAAACTCAATTCAGCCTTTGGGATAAGTATATACAGAATCCGGTCAAAAAGTTATCGAACCGCTAAACCGCTACTTACTACCTATAAATAATGGAAATTCCCCGCAAAACACCCAAAATGGAATTGCTGTACATACAAACAGTGTGAACTCGTAGGTTGGAACAAATTTGTTTAAAACTAATTGATTTGTTCAGTGGGAAAATACTCGGGCACGTCGGTTCTATTTTCGTCTATGTTTTTTTTTGTGGTGATTTTATGTATACAGGGTGAATCAAGAATATGCGACGTTCATCAACTTGATTTTTTCGAATGAAAATTCTCATCTTTATTTCATTTTCCTGAATAGTTTTTTCGAAAAAATTTACGATTGATCAAATAACTGAGACTGTAATTCTGTACAAATCTTGATATTTTTGATTGTTGATTTCTAACTGCTTACATAAAAACTGGTACAATAATGTCAGCTGCAATCAAAAAATTCGAATAAATAGATCCTTTTGCCAAGAATCAACTAATCGAAAATCTGATGATGGTAGGATTTGGCGACGGCTACAACTTTAGCAAAGGCTGAAGAATTGTGAATTTCGAAGAACTGTTCACTTATCAGTATTTGAGGTTCTACGAGAAGTATATCCTCTTGCTCACCATCAAGAAGTAATAATTTAAAGATTCAAACATTTATTTTGATTTGTAGTTCTGTTTTTCAAAGAATCGTTCCGTATCGTATAGGTTGGGTTGAGAACATGGTTCATGGAGCTTATTTCGAATTCGATTTAGAATTTGAAAATAAAATAGAAATAGGGGTTTCCATTCGAAAAATGATGTTGGTGGTCGTTACTTATTTTTTGTTCACCCTGTATACATGAGATTACCATATAAAAATCGCAGTCAAGAATAAAAACCGACATGTCCAAGGGTTTTCTCACAAAACAAACCACTGAGTTTCAAATGAACTTGTTTCAACCTAAGCGACCTCTCTATATAAATCATCGCACACTACAGAAAACATGAACATTTTTTTACGAAATAACACTCATGGAACTCCGTCAAGCAATAAAATGCGTTTTGTGTCCATCGAATGGTACGATCTGGTCGTGAGGAATCTTCGACTCATCTCATCAAACTCAGTTAACACAAAATTACGTTTTTGATGACCTCTGTTGAATTTTGACTAACCTGATCAAGTTTTTCAGCAAAGTGTTGCGCAATACTCACTCCAGCTCATCAATGATCCAAGTCCAAAACAGTCCCCGAGCAAATTACCAAGCGATCATTCCAGGATCTAACAAGAGACGCTTTTCACTTCGGACCCCAAAATTCCATTGAAGCACTCACTTCACAATGTCCAGAATCCAAGTGGAGTTGTAAAACACCAAATTCAGGCAGTTATCCTCTTATAACTTAGCCCACTAAGGGGCGCTTTCAGAAAGATACACCAGGAATAAGAAGATGCTTGCAACACACGTGTAACCAATAACAGATGAAGATAAACACTCGTCTCTTGATAAACACAAGATGAAAGATAAGTGACCCTTCAATATATGCAAAACTAAACCAATGATGATAGAGTCATCATCCATTTTGAATTCAAGGAAAAGGCGCTTGCTAACCCTTTTTTCTGAAAAGTAGGAATAATCTACAAATGGACAGATGACTATTTATAGAATCTCGCACCAGCTCATGGTCGATCGGAATCAACCATCCTCGCTTTCGAAAGAACATATTAGATTTGAACATTCATTGGTGAAAACCCTATCCGAAAAATCACATTCGTTAGCACAAATAAAGCCTTTCCTACTATATATTGGAACGGTAATCACCGGAAACTGGCCATTCGGTGGCGTAAATCGTTCAAAGACAAAGTCGAACTTTAAAACCATAAAGGAACCGTAATGTCGAGTCCAACGACGAATAGAGACATTTTCAATTCTCACTTCAACTACAAAATTAACGATCACAAGCGGCTGCTACTACAAGTAATGCTGAGTTATCCGAATTTGATTTGTGGCTATTTTCCGCTCTCTATTTCCAGAAGGGTTGATTGTGTGGGCTGAACATTAGAAGTTTATTACACCACCTTCAGATTGCGATAACTTTATGTGGGTGAGCACCAAGATAAATTGCAGTAGTTTTGAACTATGACCAGAGACCCCTGCGTGTGAGCTTAATTGATATTTGATTTTAATTTGAAGAAAAAGCAATCATTTGATTGTTGATGGCTTTACATCACTGTGATAGTATGGATCAAAAAACGCGTCAAACTAGAATCTCAAAACGTGAATTCAACTTGATCCTATCTCACCCACATACCCAATGAAAACGTTTATCAACACAATACAACTCAAAGAATGTCGAACTGAATACAGTGAAAGGAAAATATGCATTATTTTGGTTTCATTCGAGTAAAGTGCACTAACGGATATTTTCGTTTCACATGAAGCTCATTTCGTGAATAATTCACAATAATCATTGCATGAGTTCAAGCCGCAGCAAGATTGTTTAGTTTTGAAGATCCAGTGGGATGCAATTTTTTTTATAAATATTTTGAAAGTTCGATTGCGAGATAAAATTCAAAAGCTTCAATGGGTTGCTTTCTATTAGTCGGACAGCCCGGTAAAATTATATACTACGAGTCCCTTCTCGATTCTGATGCTGTATAGTCTATTTATCTTGAAAGCATATACCCCAAACGCCAACGGTGCCTGCGCAAATACTGCCGGTAGCAATTTATATCAATGAATCCAATTGCTTCCGGCAGAATTTGCGCAGGCATCGTTGGCGTTTGGGATATATGCTTTCAAGATAAATTGATAAAAGTTGGTTTGAAGTCCTATGCATGCGACAATTTTATTGGTGACTCGTTTAAAAATCGTTCAAAGGAGCTCTGTCTGCCACAGAGCTGATCTGACTCAAAAAGCATCTCTGGAATCAGATTATGATCCACAGACTAGACCAACCACAAAAATTGAACAGAGTACAGGGATTAAGAGTACTGGGATACCAACAAACCGCAGGAATCAAAATGAGGAATTCAAAGGTTTTCTGGGAAATGTAAAAACAATCTGTAACTTTTCAGAAGAAAAGCCGCCTCCAGGGAACCCCATGTAACAACATCGTCAGTTTGTTTTTGAGTTTTTGAGAAAACCAAAAATAACAAATCAAGCTTCTCAACGTTGAGTATGCTGGTACCCAATATTTTGTCACTGCGGAATGTGATGAACTATCTTTTTTTCTGAATGATCACGATGTTCCTGACATTCTTCCAATTACCGAGCACTGGCTGAAAAAGGAAGAAACTTTTTTCATTGTGACTTTTCTGTTGCGTCCAATAGCTTCCAATGGTGAATCAATGATTATGCTGCACAATTCGTATAAGGCTCGAATTATATTTCAAGGAACTGACAAGTTTTAGGATCTCCTTTTGGTGAGAATCCCTGTGGCTGCTGAAATTGTTGTAGCTGGTGATTTGAACATTGACTTCGAGAAACGTTTGTCTCAATCAACCATTCAACTATCAAATATGTTTGAGTCCTGTGGCTTCCGGATGCATGTGGAATATCCTTTTCGTATAACTAAATTCGCTTTCTCGCTAATAGATTATGTTTGCTCAAATTTTGATACACAACTTGTTGTTTTCTCGGTGCACAGTGCGACACTTTTGGACTAGTGCGATTTGGAATTGGCTCCATACAGAGTAGAGGAGATTGTACAGCAAAACCAATTTTCTCTGGTTTCGTCCGGTGTGTGACTCCACCGACTGGTCTGGATTGGACACAGGTGACCCGGTAGCGAGTTTTCACTCCACCCTAGTTGCCAATTTCAACCAGGCATCTCCAATCATGACATTGAGAGCGAGATGGAGGAGGAAGTCATGGTTCACGAAGGGTTTGAGGGTATCTTCAAGAAACCTTAGATGTCTCAGGCTTCTGTGGAAGTTTAGTAAATATCCCTCTTTGTACAAGTATTTCTGCTTTTATAGGGCCATTTTTCGTAGGACACTGAAGGCTGCCGAGAAGATGTACTACACCATCCGTACGAACGAGTCATCCAACTGCCAGAGAAAAAGCTGGATAATGGTGACTGAGGTAAGGCAATGTACGACACCTGATCATAGGGCTGAGATAAAGCTCTCACCGGATCCAATCAACAATTTTTACTGCTCCATTGCAAAAAATTTGATCAGTGTTATACAGGACCCTTGCGCCTATCTTGGCACGCCCACTTGATTCTCTTTTTTCTTCGTACCATCAGATGTGGAGGAGTTAAAAACTGCCATTGAATCTATCAAGAATAAGAACCGTTCAGGGGATGATGGCCTTCCAGTAAAAATATTTTTGATTCAGCATTGGAGATACTTGTGCAGGCTATAAACAGTAAGTTTTTTTTTCTTCCCTTGCCTAAAGAATGCAAGAATCATACCACAAGGGAGACGAGCTAGAGGATCTTCCCAACCTTAGACTCATTGCCCTTTTATCGACCCTTTCAAAGATCATAGAAAAGCTTGTGGAGTCACGTGTGCTGGCTAATTTATGTCAACACAAGATCATTTTCCATGTTCAATTTGTGTTTTTGGCTGCAATGCACAATCTCCTCTTGAATGGGAGTCGAGTGTCTGCAGCCGTTTTTTGTGACATCTCTAAGGCTTTTGATTGCATCAATCACGGAATGCTGCTCCGGAAGCTCCACTTTGGTTTTCATGGAGTAGCGCTCTCATGGTTTCAATCATATTTGACGGGAAGAACACAGCACGTCAATTTCGGAATAACGATCTTGAGAGAGCTACCAGTGGACTGGGGTGTTCCTCAGGGTTTAAGTCTCTTCCAGTGCTGCTATCAGAGGATTTGATAAAGTGAAGGAGCGGTGTGCTGCTTATGGCCTTGTTCAGATCCTGGACAAGACCAAATGGTATTTTCGTAGAGTGGCTCAGAGAACTCATCTCTTCGATCCTACTCAGTGCCACCACACAAAGAACCCAATTTTTTGGAAATTATTATTGCCCAAGATCTAAAATTCAATACTTACATCACCGAGCTGAGCCGAAGGGTTGTAGCCGGTTGTTTCGCGGTGAGAACAGTGACGGCGGAACTGGGACCTGGAATCTGATGGGGAGTTTACGGAGATATGAGGGAACTTTGTGGGGTTCTGCGGGCAAACCGCTTATGAACACCTTGTTTGTTGTTCAGAAGAGAGCTGTGTGATGTCTGGCGGGGGCCAGGAGAAGAGACCATTGCAGACCTCTATTTTCTTGTTGCAGGATTCTGACCTGGAAATAAAAGTGGGGCAAAATATTTGATAAATGTTCTGACCATTCTCATTGGAGTAAGGTTGAGATAAATGTTTTATCATGGATATAAATTGTTTTTTTCCATACTGTAAGGTACTGTGAAGTGTCATCTACCAGACTCAAAACCAGTCGAGTAAATGACACAATACATCATCATAGTTGGTAAAATTGGGTTAGAAGGACCTATTTTTAACTTGAATGTCGTAGCATGGCAGCATGGGGCTGGCGCCATCTCATGAATATGATTGATGACTTGACATAGAATGTTGGTAACATAATATTACCTACCTGAGTTATGACATGGTTTGGCTGGCTCCATCTCATGGTAATTGATTATTAATGAATATGAGATGGACTGCCACCACCGCCCTCACAATATGTGGTTTGACAAGAAAGCACTTTATTTTTTGAACCCATTAAAAAAATGTAACAGTATGAAATAAACCATTGTATGGTACACAGCTATGAAATTTCATGAAACTTCTTGTCTAGAATCTTGATTTGTACTTTAATCAGTCATTTTCCGGCCTAGTAACGTGAATTTCTACTCATAAACAAAAAAAGGATATTCATAAGTGTGTTTCCATACATGATAGCCAACCTGTAAGAAAGGCAGTTATACTACTTATAATCTTAAGGTGCACACACAGACTCCAGTCCATCGTGCTCCAGAACCATATCATATGTTCCTTTAATATTATTTTGATTGGGAAATATATACTTTTTGATTTGATTTGATTTTTTTGACTACTATGCTACTACTACTCAAATCCAAACTTTTAGAAAAACTAAGAGACCAATGATTGCCACAGAAATATTTAGATTTGATTATAACTGCTAATTGAACTAACTTGATTGTAACAGCTAATTCCGTTGGTGGAATGCAGTTTCGAAATGCGTTAGTAACATCACAATCCCACATGCTTTCCAATGTGATGAGCGTTTCGGATATTATATTTCATCAAGAAGTTTCATGGTGATTTATTGTAGTCCATCACTTTGAACGTTGCAACCCAGTGTTCATCAGAACAGTTTTTTCATCAAGATTTAGTGAGCATAATTACTGCGCTTGATTTGGCCATTTAGGCCGTGTTAATTATCACCTGCATTCAAGAATAAAGGTATCAAAACCTTTGTTCGCGAGGCGATTCAGTGAAGAGCAGAAATAATCACATTTTTGAATATTGCAAAAATAACCTCGATGATTGGTAATAAAGAGAATGGATATTTTCAATCTAGAGATCTGTATGGAAGTGTTTTTTCTATGTTGGTTGTTTCTGCCATGAGTGACGCTATTGAGAACAGTTCTATAACTTAAAGTTATTTCAAAAGTGGTTGAACGTTAACGACCTCGACCCTGCGGTCGTCTTCAATTGAAAAAACCAGTCACCATTATTCTCTAAAAAAAGATTAACATGAACTACATGCATGCCCTGTCCACTTATTTATATTCACGCTATTGTGCTTTCGCACGCAATAAAAACACACATATTTATTCAAAAATTCACACCAGCAAAGCGCCTAATAAATTTCACAAGTGTTCTCATTCAAAGCAGTTAATTGTAGCGTTGGCGCCAACAAGAGTAATGAGAGTTTTTGAATAAACCTCCCATAAATATGAAACATATGTCAGAAAAGGGTCAAATGATGAAAAGATGAAATTAGGAATGATTTAGTCTCTACACTTGTTTTCTTATCGTTTCACCAAATGAAAATATTACGCTAAATATAATGTCACTGTTGTACTGGGATGATGTCCTTCATCAATTTTGTTTTGTCCTTTTCTAAATAATCTCTCTTGTGCCAGCATTTTCTGCAATTTTGGAAGCAATGGTATACGATGGAATAATATTATTGTTTCTGCCTTGAGATAGTTTTTTGTTTGACGAGATAGTTATCGACTCAAATAACTTTTGGTATCATTCTATTTTCCTTCGACCACAAATTAACCATCGTGTTTTACATTTTCCATAAAACCCTCCACATTGCTAAAAGCAAAACAATCAGCCTATCTCATCACAGTCAAGCAAGGCTCTTTGGACAGAGGCTTCTATTGTGCAGCCGCCACAAACATGTCGAGAAGAACCGATTGTTTTGCCAAGGTAGAATCCAATAATGTGCACCAATCTAGTTGAGTACTATCGAATGAGCACTTGACCTCTCCTATATTGGTTTTATAAAACGCCAGAGTTTTTTCACGTTTGATAAGCATCTTATGAAGTGATGTTGAAAAACTGCGCGAAAAAATTGATTCTTGCACGATGGAAAAAAATCAGTTTTATGTTGATGGATTTGTTCATGATTGGTATTTTTGTATATTTTTTTTCAATTTATTGAATACCACTGAGCACAAATGCTCAGATCACAATACAATGATAAGGGCATATATATTGGACGAAATATCCGATCATGAATAATAACGTCCACTCATCATTTGTTTTTCAGCAATACAATACCCTGATAATTACAAAAAAATCCGACAACATGGCTTGAATTTTTAATTGTCGGACATTGTTTTTTCGGAATCGGTTCATCAGACTAGCTTCATTTGTTTGCTTGTCGACTAGTTTGCATAATAAACTCACGTTTTTTCACCTTCATTGATTCGTTCCATGATTGCGAAGCCCTTTTCGAAGAGAATTAAGCTGTTTTTCAACAAGCCTCACCGCGGAACTCGTAATACCTAAAATAAACATGAGAATGTATTGAGGTTTCATTAAGTTGGGGGCGTTGGTGCATGATCTGGCGTCGGATTTTCGAACTTATTCGAATGCCATCCGTACAGAATATATGGCGTCATTCGCATGTGCGATGGCAACCCAATCTATCATCCGGTACGTCGACATCGCTTTGGTAATAGCAGTAGCAAGCAAGTCCTGGAAAAAAAGAGAGTGATGTAGTGTACATAGATCCTGTGATGAAGGCCACGGAAAGGACAAAGACCTTAACACTGGCAGCAGAACTGGGATTAAGCTCCATCAGGAAGATCGAAGAAAAAAATTATCACATCATAATGGTTGAAGAGAG
Organism: Orchestes rusci; assembly: GCA_958502075.1. NCBI lineage: Eukaryota > Metazoa > Arthropoda > Insecta > Coleoptera > Curculionidae > Orchestes > Orchestes rusci. The sequence goes on from OY293306.1 coordinate 1,069,455, forward strand.
AATTTAACACCTTTAGGTCAGAAGAAGATGATGTGGAGCACACGATCTTTCACTGGTAAAAAAGTCCCTGAAGGATATCAAGAAGAAGAACTTTCATTAACAACGAAATGTGATGTCAAGTTTGTATATCGTAGAACAAATAAAATAAAGCAAAAATGTTCGGGTCGTTAGATTGTCTATTTACGCACTGTAGGTTACCACTTTGATTATTGGAGTCAGGTAGGTTATTCAGAATCAAATTTGACCTAAGCAAAGTCAGGAATTGACTAATCAGCCATTGAAAGTATAAGCATATATTAACAGCTGCAAGCCACAACCGCACATGATCATGTCCGCTTTCACAACGGAGATAAATACATGATAATATAAGAAAATAAGCCAACATTTGATCATCAACGTCAAAGAAAAATACCAATAATCAAGTCAATATGAGCAAAAACAATGATAAAAGTTTAATTAAAAATCCTCCAATCAGATCTGGTGTAGAATGTATCCGTAAAATTCAATAAATGACGTTCAAGGTAGCCTGAATGAATAGATTGAATAAACAAATTGACTTGATAAACTGAATTCATTGATTAAATTGTTGAGTTGGATCGAGAGAGTTCAAAATGCGCTAGCCAGACTATCACAGTCTTCCGAGGCTCTATAGCATCCAGGACTTGATCAGTGGTCTGTCGTCACAACCAGTTCACAAGGTTTCAACGCTTGGATTTTATGAAGAATACTGAGGGTGCATTCAAACAATCGTCAAACTTGTGAAAGGCCTTCTTAGGGTAAATAAAGTCACTAGCTTATTCAGGGTAGTGTGGCCGAGTAAAAGTGGCTAATTGTAGAGTGCAACGTGGCTCAGGTGAATTGGAATGATCCACCTTCCTTATAGATATCAAGAAAAAGAGCTTCCACTAACTACGAAAATGTGATGTCCTGCCTGGATTCACTCAGTTTGCAAATCGAAGAACAAATGAAGTGAAAGAGTTTAGAATCGTTGAACTGTCTATTTACAACATGCTGGTGAACACTTTAGATTAATAAAGTAACGTAGACTAATCAAAATTGAATTGAACCCCGGTAAAGTCAGGAATTGACTTATTAACCCTTGAAAGTATACTCAAATATTCAACAGATACAAGCCGCAACCGCACATGATCATGCATACAAATTCAAATGAACCAAAATTCAATCATCAACGTCAATTTTGGATGACATTGATCAAGTCTTAATATGCGCAACAACAATGATAAAGAAGCAATTCCACCAATCAAATGATATGTTGATAAATGGATCAGTCAAATTCAATAAATGGCAACTCTTCAGAGGTAATAAATTGAATTGATAAGTTTGATTTACGGATTGAATAGATAAATAAGTCAAAATCAAATAAAATGCGCTTGCGCTAATATCAAGCTATCACAGTCCTCCGTCACACAACCAGCTCAACTCGAAATCAGATTATAGTATTTGAAGGTAGCAGAAAATAACGTGGTTAATCAATGAATTATTTGGCAAAAGGAAAGGACCCAATGGAAGGACTCTACAAGTCGTGGATTAGAATTAAAGAAAATCATAACAGGTTCAAGGTACTTTATCTCAAACAGAAGGCTAATCGGTAATATCCCAAAATAACCAAAATAAACCGTGTTTACATCGCAAATAGTTGGACAACTTGTCTAATCGGAAATGTGGTATGCTTATTTTTTCTAGTATAGGTACAACTATATGTAGATCTTAGCATGTGATAGTATAAGTTTCCTAGTCACAAAGGAAATAATAAAAAGTCTATCAGATAAAAATGACATACCACCGACTGCGACTGCTTGACTATGCTGGTACTAAATGTTCAATGCTTGAGAAATAAAGTTAATGAGCTTACTGCTGTGTTTCTTAGTACCCTGAAGTGGCCAAGTATGCTGCTGCTGACGAAACACTGGCTCGAGAAAAAACCTCTAACGACCTTTTGGTAGAGGAAAAGTTCTTATTCTCCATTGCTTTCAGTAAGCACATACGACAGAAAATTTCAAGAATACTATAGGAACTACAGAAAAATTATCGAAAGGTTGTCAAAACTACCAAAAAAATGCACTATGAGAAAAGGATAAATGAAGCAATCCAGCCAAGGAAAGCTGGAAAGTCACTAATGAATTACGATGTTGCTCCACGGGCAATATTCCGGTGAAAATTGATAGTAACCTGCTGGATACATATTATTGTGTAATAGCCAATAGACTAACAAAAAACCTGATTTCAAAAGGAGATCCATGATCTTATCTTGAACCTCTTCCGAATACTTTTTTATTGTCTCTGGATTTCAAATCCATCAAAAACAAAAATTCGACCGATATTGATGATTTATCATTGAGAGTTTTTGAGTGTCTTTCGCACGAAGCGATGGAGGTTGTGGCTCAGATAATCAACCACTCATTTGATAATGGTATGTTAACCAACTGTCTCAAGACGGCTGTAGTGATACCCCTTCACAAGGGAGGTGACATGGATGATACTGCCAACTTTCTTCCAATATTTCTACCTCCATTTTTGCCAAGGTCAATGAAAAGCTGGTGAAATCAAGGATGATGAAATTCCTTCAGAGCAATGGGCTGCTTTGTGCCGCGCAGCATGCACTCCAGGAGTCTAGCAGCACAAACGATGCCATGTTCGACTTGTTCGAACATCTGTATGTTTTCCCCAATAACGGTGATGTCGCAACAACAGTGTTCTGTGACTTCGCTAAAGCATTTGATTGTATTGATCATGGTTTATTGCTTATGGCTTCAGGAGTGTGTCTCATGCGTGGTTCAAGTCCTACCTGTCTGGAAGAAAGCAAGTCGTGAGAACATTCACGTCTAGTTCAGATGTGCATGTAGTGCATCAGAATTCAGTTCTTGGTCTTGTTCTTGTTCACTGGCTCGAAGGGACTCTATTAGGTACTTGGGCCTTCGTATCGACCAAGGACTTGAGTTTGGCAAACACATTCTGAACTTGAACAAAACACTTGTCAAAGGATGTTTTGCAGTCACAGTAGTTTTCAGAGAGCTAGGAGGAATATGTGCAAGGAAAGTCTATTTTTATAAAAGCCCGACAAGTAGGCCTGGTGGCCCTTTTTGCCAACCCCGTGCTTCCAACCCTCTTCACTCCAGTCGTCCTGTCTTTATTGTGAAGCGGAGCAGGTCATCCCAGCTCAGGTCCCCCAACTCCACCCGAGGAATGGTTGCTGCTCCCAAAACCTTCATCCTCAGGCGACTACATCCATCACAGAATCTCAGTAGATGGTAGAAGGTCTCCTCCACCCTTCTACAGTAGGGACATAGGGGTGATTCGCCTATTCCTGCAAGTGTCGGTTGAGCTTGCAGTGTCCTGTCAAAATGCCTACGATGATGCCAGTGCCTTCCCACTCTTGTTCAGCAACTGGGTCATCCTTGGTTTGTTGGGTTGTGTGATTATCACTCTGACTTGCCTACAAGTCGTGTTTTTTCTCCAGTTTTACTGTGTTCCCAAGCCCACTCATTCAGAGCCTCGGAGATCAGTCGTTCACTCAGAACCAGGTATGGTTCTGGACCGGGCTGGGGCGATGAAGACCCTAGTCTTGCTAGCTCGTCCGCGCGTTCGTTTTCGAAAATGCCCATATAACCCTGTACCCAAACCTGTTTCACCTTCTTGCTCTCGCCCAGGGCGTACAGAGCATCGCTACATTCTTGAACCAGCGGGCAGCAGCTGATCTTTGGCTTACATGGTGCCGCTTGACTGTCAAAATAGATAACTATGTTATCTTCCATTCCTCCTTGAACCTCTTTTTTACTTGCTACCTCCAGGATGGCGAAGACCTCTGCCCTCAACCGTTGTAAGCTTTCCAAGAGGGCTTACAACGGGGCTATTTTTTCTTAATTGAGAGTCATCTGCGGTATGAGATAGCGTTCTGGGGTTGCTGTGGTAAGGTACTATTCAAATCGGTATTCCCCCTCCAAAAAAGAGTTCTGAGGTATATTCATCGCAAAGGACCAAATGAGTCATTCCGTCTTCTATTTCGTGAAGGTGTTATTCTCCCCCTTATTTTACTTCATATTTTGGAGACAGTATGCCTGATAGTAAAGAGAAATTGACCTGGGAATGTTCCCCGGTATAATACCAGAAGCAGTGATACGTTACGTCTCCCAATCCCAAGAAGCAGGTGAAGCATGGTGAAGAACTCGTCAGTCCACGGAGGTCTAAACACCTTCAATCATCATCAAAAGGCAATTCGCGAAGTACAACATTCAAAAGCCTTTAGGCATAGTCATTCATTTGCTCAGGTCCAAGTCTTATTATGATCTCGACGAGTTTCTGTGATAATTTTCAACTTGTTCCGAGTTCTGCCATTTATTATTTCATAATAATTGTAAAATCTTTTTTTTATGTTGTGTGCGTCAACAACACACCAACATACAGTTTATCTATTTACTTTGCCATATTTTAGGTTTGAGGACTATGTACTTTTTTCACGATTTGTGAATGATACAATGATAATCAGAGAGTCAGAAACAGTGTATCACTCCACAATTTTTCAAACGACAATCCCTATCACGGAAGGGTTGAACTACCATTAACAGGTTTGAAAAAGTTAAATTAGAGAAAACGAGACTGTTTCAGATGTTGGTTGGTAACGAGAGAGATTTTTGACACATTTTTTAGAATTACGAAGCTCTCATCAATCAGATCAGGGCCTGCGCAGATAAAATCTAGTTTACGAACACACTATGCGTATGACGTCATGATAAATACCAACACTATTCGATCTCAAACTTTTCAGTAGTGACCAATGAGTCCAGAGCAACTCAACTGACAAAATTGTTATGAGGTTACGATAATTGTTCAACATAAGATGACAATCCCGGCCGGAAACATTAAACCAACCAACCAACAAATGTCAGCTGATGGTCAGTTTTTCATCATCGAACCTTAAATGGAACTGTGTAAAATAGTAAAAATAACGCTTGAAGTGTAATAAAAGATGACACACCATGACAACATACACGGGTTAGTACTGTGATGAAATAGTACCACAAATTGAAATGAAAGCGCAAAACGAAAGTGTGTTGGTTTCACTCCAATCGTAATTTAGAAAACTTATCACTCTAGAGATGACTGATTTGGAACAACTTTCAAAATGCCGTCATAAAATAAAAAGCATTAATGAATTGAGCAAGGACAAGCTTATTGATTACACAGTACACAGAACACTCGATATTTGGTCTTTCTCCGCGTCTCCTTCTCACTCCTGCACGGTCATCATGCATCCATCAACAGACTCTGGTATTACCGCCGAACACATTTCGTTCTCCATTCTAGCCTTATTCCACTCTAATCTTTGCCGACGATTCTCAAGGGTTGATTCCTGGCGATCATTTTTGATTTCCAGTCAATAGAAACAAATCAAATGGAATAATTGTGCAGATCGTGGAGCTCCACCTCTGGCCTGTGTAACTGTGCCACAAACTTTCATGTCGAGATTATCGAGACACTCTGACCTAGAAAATCAGGTTATTTCTGTCTGACTTGCAACTTGTCACCAAGTTATTCGTTCCATTCCGTTAACAAAAAAGTGAGGAGTCATGCAACGTCATACTTCAATTTTTCAGTTATTGTTTTGTTTCGTTTCCACAACATTTATTCAAGTGAATTCTTCTTCTGGCAGTATCCATTATTTGACAACGGAGGCTTTATGAAAATAAAAAATATGATTCATATTACCATTATAATTATGGTAAATGCCGGCATCAGACACCACTGCTTTCAGCTGACATAAAATCAAAATTTAAAAAAGAATTCTCCAGAAAATATGTGAATCTCGTTTTATCTTTTTACCACATAAAAGCTCACTGTGAACAATGGATCAGACCTTTATGTCCATTTAGGGTTTACGTGAAACATAAAGAAAAAAAACGGCCTTCATGTGACTCATAAAATCTTTAGAAAAGATGAGATTTCAACATATTTTCATAGTTTGCCATAGTTGCAATTTAGATTATTCAGCATTAACAAAAGCACATTAGAAAAAATATGTGTGAAATACATACAATCCTTCTTTCATTAAAGTCATTCTAAGCATTTCATATTATGAGATACAAAAAAATTCCAAAGTCAGACAGCAGTGATATAACTACTTGATAAAGCAATGATTTATTTTTCAATGTGGTTATTCAAACGAAGTAAACTTATTAAAGTCTTTAGTAATAACGAAAATTATCATACAACTTTGATAGTTTCCACAATCATATCCCACGTACCTACTCTAAAATGCCTCAAATAAAGCGACTGCAACTACTTTAGTTTATCTCAAGACAAATATATGTTCGAAACATTGGAATTCTAGTGCATGAATATGCCCGCAAGTGATCCACTCGAGTGCAGCAAGTCTGTGGCTTATTTGGAATAAGCTTTCTTATCCGACACAGAGTGTGGCGTTTTAATTTAAGCGAAGTGGGGAATAGTCTTGAAAATTGTCGTGTGTTGTTGTTCTTTATCAGATCATCATGGATGAAGCTACAAGGTTTGAGTTTTGCTACATTGTGTATTCTGTGTATGAATAGAAGAACTACTCGTATTCACGGAAAGTCAACGTACAATTATTATTTGAAATTACTTGATATTTGCCGCTGATTCAGTTTTCAGTCAAAAACTTGAGAATATATCAGATAGTGAACAGTGAAGGAAGAGAATGTGCTCCGTATTCTCTGATTGATTTTATTTTATTTTTAGTGTTACATACTGAATTTATAGTTGTGTTTAGTGCCAACATTGTCGGAAGGCTGTGTACTGAAGAAAGAAGTTGAAAGCAGTTCACACAATAGAAACCGAAGGTGGGAAAATGTAATTTAAGTGATATAAGAATCGATACCTATTCCAATTTTGTTTATGTTAAACGACTGCTTATCGCGATAGCTCTGATAAGCTAATATAAACATCCATATAGTCTATGTTCGAGATCTCTTTGCATATATTTTGCTTGTTCTTTCGGGGTTGAATTAGGAATTACCAGAACAAGAGATATGTCTTTGGAGGTTTGTCTGTGCTGAACTGAGTAGGTGCAGCGAATCCTCACGAGCATACCTACTTTGTTTTTGTTGCTGTTGAGAGTACTTTAAATTTAAATCGTGTATTTTTTCAAAATACTGATTCAACATGACAAAGTTTTGTTCTAAATGTAACACCACATGTATATACAAGTGCCGCCCAAAGGATGATGAGACTTTTGGAACGTCTTGTGATATTTGCAGCGAGTTTCTTTGTAAAACCTGCGCTGAAATCACAACTACCGAAGTGAATGCTATTATTCTTTCAAAACGTAATCTCTTATTTTTGTGCCAAAGTTGTAAGCAACACATTTCTGAACTCCAGGATCTGGTGAATAAGGGCAGTGAGATTATTAATACGCACCAAAAAGACGTTGTGGAATTGAAACAACAAGTTGACATCAAAGATCAGCAAATAGAAGATGTTGAAAAAAAATACAAGGAAATACTATGCGATCTTCGCAAAAAGAACCAGGAAAAAAATGACTACATAATTAGACTCAGACGCAAAACAGACGATTTCACGGATATACTGAATATAGCTGAACAAGAGTACTCCAGAACAATAGAAAATCAAAAATTCACCATTGATAAATTGAAGAAAGAAAAACAAAGTCTTCAACAAAAATTAACTGGAGTGGAGCAGCAAAATAGGGAATACGCTGAAAGAATTGATGCGATTCGTTCAGAAAATGAGACTAACGAAAGTCTAAATAAACATTTAAAATTGAAAGTTGAATCCCTGGAAGCCCAATGCGAGGACTTTACAACCCAAATAAAAACTTTACAGGATGAGAATCGAGTGTTTTGCGATGATTTGGATGAACTTAATAGCATTAGAGAAACAATGCTCAATTCCATAAGGATGCTGGAAGCTGAAAATCAAGATTACTACCTGCAAATTGCTGCTTTAAAAGCTACTCTAGAGGAATTCAACACGAAAGACATCTGAGCCATCTCATCAATCGAGTGATTTGCGGAAGAAAATCCTCATTTTGGGTGATCAAACTGTTAAATTTTTAAACAGTTCACTGAGATCCGTGTTGAACAGTGCTGAATGGTCGATTATGTCATTTGTGAAACATAATGCTGGCTATGATCAAATTATAGATGATCTTGAAAGTTTGATAAGTGGATTCTCTGAAAGCGATTACGTAATTATTTCCTGTGGGGCTAACGATCTTAGTAGAGGCAAATATCCAAGGATGCACTATATAAACAATAAACTTAAGAGTTGCTGGAATACAAATGTAATTTTTTTGTCGTGTCCGTTACTGCATAAAGGTGTTGACTTGAAGAGGGTCTCAAACTATAACAATCGGTTCTGCAACTTTATTCGTCATGTTGACAGATTTGTCCCTAACAGTTTTGCCTTTTTGGACATATGTTGTAATAGTGGTAGGAAGTTTGCCATCAATGACATAGCGCAGCTCATTGGAACTCATGTATACAGTGTGAAGAGAAACGCTTCTAACCTTATACACATAAGAAGTGATGACTCTATACTTTCTCCTACTACTCAACAGGATGCCATAGACAGTAGGAATGACGAAATTGAGGGCGATACTGATGAATCTTTTTTAGAAATCAGTACGGATGTTCAATAGTTTACCTCAACATCCGGTCAGTAAGGAACAAGATCGATGAACTTTTCATGTTTTTACATAGTATTGATTACCCAAGTATAGTAGTATTAAGTGAGCATTGGCTGAATCCCCTTGAAACGTTACATATTCCGAACTATTTTATCATGAGTAAATTTTGTAGAACGGAAACTAAGCATGGAGGCACTGTTATATTAGTTAAGGACACTTTCTATGAAGATTTTCGCTTTGATGCGGTTACGAGTTTTGACGATATGATTTGTGAAAACTCATTCGAACTGTCATCAATGTACTGTAAGAAGGCAAATGTCTATGTCTTCTGTATCTATAGGTCCCCTCTGAGTAGACCGCCGGACTTCTTGGATAGACTGAATGCCGTTTTTTCACGAATTCCACTCACTGCTTCTGTAATTTTAACCGGGGACTTCAACATTGATTTTGCAAACAAAATCTGCGCCAACACAGTTCTAATAGAAGGTCTTCTAGGGCAATTCGGCTTGGTGAATCATGTGCACTCACCAACCCGCATAACGTCAACATCATCCACTCAGATTGACTATGTATGTTCGAACTTGAAGGACTCAAAAGTAAATTGTCAAGTCTTGAATACCAATCTATCAGATCATGAAGCTGTGTTTTGTACTTTGCATTTTAGACAAAAAGAAAGAAGGTGCAGACCAAGACGAAAGGGCAGACTTTTTACAGAGGAAAATTATAGATCATTTATTTTGAAGTGCGAGGCTGTAAATTGGATAGAATATTCTCCTTCTAAAAGCTCGCTCCAAGTGTTTCATGAGAAGCTCAGTAAGATTGTTGATGCAAGTTTTCCAATGAAGAATTTGAAACAGAAACTAAAGAGACCATGGATCACTAGAGGCCTTATTGTCTCCTCATCCAACATGAGGTCTCTTCATTATATCAATAAATTTAGTGAGGACAATGGAACTTTTCGAATATATTACCAGAAATACAGGTCTATATACAGATCAGTAATAAAAAGAGCTAAGCAGATATATTATCACAATAGGATCACTATTTCATTGAATAAACAGAGAGAATCCTGGAAAATAGTCAATGAGCTGTGTGGGAGGAAAATTAAAAGACCTTTAGAGACAAATCTAACTCCCAATGATATCAACGATTATTTCTGTACAATTGGTAGTAGTATGATGAACCCCATGGGTAATAGCAGGTCCTTTGAAGAATTTTGCAAACCATTGGATGTCAAAGATTCGTTTTTCCTTGCACCTACTTCTTGTGAAGAGATCCTGGAGGTGATATCTAATTTGAGTCTTCGTAAGGCGTGCGGCTGGGATGAAATTTCTGTGAGACTGCTTCGTCAGCTGCCCTGTACTGCGATTGAGGCTCTTGTTGAAGCAATCAATCGATCATTTTCTTTCGGAGTGTTTCCAGATTGCCTTAAAATAGCAATTATAGCGCCACTCTATAAAGGAGGAAATCAAGATGATCCTGCCAGCTACAGACCGATCGCACTGCTTTCCGTTCTTGCCAAGGTTGTGGAGAAGCTGGTAAAGAGGAGACTGCTAACATTCCTAGCTAAACATAAACTTCTAAGCGTCCATCAATTCGGATTTCAAGAGGGGAAAGGAACAATGGACGCAATCTACAGTTTTCTCGAGATGCTTTACCTGAAAATCAACTCCGGGGATTTGGCAGCAGCGGTTTTCTGCGACTTCTCAAAGGCTTTCGACTCAGTGGACCACGAAATTCTCTTGAGGAAATTGTACATTAATGGTATTCGTGGCGTCTGTTGGGAGTGGTTCAGATCGTATTTGGAAGGAAGAAGGCAAAGCGTTATCTTGAATGATAAATCATCGGAGGATCAGGCTGTGAAGTGTGGGGTGCCACAGGGGTCAGTACTTGGTCCAATACTGTTTTTGATATACATAAATGATCTGACCAATTTGAACATATCAGGAGAAATAAGGTTATTTGCTGATGACTCAACATTCCTGTGGACTGGTAAAGACACATCAGAAATTTCCAATATGATTAATGCAGATCTTCATCTTGTTAAGCGGTGGTGCGACAGCAACAGATTGCGTTTTAATATATCGAAAACGAAAATAATGACTTTCAAATGTAGCATTGATGGTGTTTGTATTGGAGGCAAGTCTGTTGATAATTGTTTAAACAGCAAATATTTGGGACTGTTTATCGACAACAAATTGAAGTTCGATCAACATATACGAACTCTCCACAGTAGATTGAGCTCTAACTGTTATGCGCTCAGAGTAATCTCTAGAGAGCTTCATGGCACAACTGTGAGAAATTCTTATTTTGCTTTGATTGAGTCGCATCTCAGATATGGGATTTGTTTTTGGGGATCGGCATCGGATGCACTGTTGAATAGTCTCTTCATGTTGCAAAAAAAAGCCTTACGATATATATGTGGAGCGAAGCCAAGAGAAAGTTGTAAACCATTATTCATAAATCGGAGGATACTCACGATGTTTTGTCTTTATCTATTGGAAACTGTCTGTCTGATCCATAAAAAATTCCAAGGAGTCATTCATAAAAGGTCGGAACGTGAAACAAGGCATATCAAGAAATTAAGATTACCCATTCCTACTAGCACGCTGATTAAGGACGCAGTAGTCTATGGAGGCCGCCGTTTATTCAATCATTTGCCAATATATTTACGAGAAACTAGGGACTGCAGAATGTTTAGTAAGAAAGTCAAAATATTTCTACTCACGAGGCCATATTATAGTATCGCGGAGTTCCTAGAAGACAAATTTGATCCTTGATGTTAATGCTTCTCTGATATGTTATGTTACATTTTATCTGTGTGGTGAATTTGTTGTTTTGTTTGTTTTTTTTTTTCTTGTATTTTTTTTAACCCTTATATTAACCATGTAATTATTTGTTATCAATGCATTATGTTTTACAACCATTTTGTTATGTTAACTTTAGCCAGAAGCTTTGTCAATAAGATTATGTTCTTCCGACAGTAAAGCATATTTGAGTTTGAGTTTGAGTACTTGACATTTCAATACTTCCGATGTAATTCCCTGTGATTAACGTGTGGTCACTTATAAACTACTTGGCTTTGAATAGTACCTACTGATTGGATTTATAATGGGATGAGAATCAGAAAAATTCCGAACCTAACCCCAAATACAACAATTTCCTTTTGAAGCTTTTGTGGGAGAAACGACACCATCAAAGCAAATTGTCCTTTTGCCTAAGCTGAAGCAATAAATCATTCCTGGTGCTCTGGTCATATTCTCAAGCGCTTGAAGATCGCGCGTGTTATTTCTATTTTCAAGGAAGGCACTCCTGATGATCCCAGTAGTTTTAGACTTATTTAACTTATCTCTGTATTATCTAAAGTGATTGAGAAACTAACCAAGAGAAAAATGATGACATTTTAAAAAGTAAAAACATTCCGCACTCCAACCAGTTTGTCTATCGGGATTCCACCGGGACCTCTGATGCCATATATAACTTCTTGGAATAGGTATATTTAGGTATAAGTACTATGAAAGGAGTAGCAGTAATCTTTTGCGACCTATCGAAGGATTCTGATTGCGTTGATCATGGAATCATATCATATTATGCAATTTATCCAAGAAGTAACTCATCAGGGTGGTCCAAAATGGACTGTTTTCACAGGAAAAATTACTTTCTGACAAGATATTATGGGAAAATTAAAAGACATGTCATGCGAAATCTTGCTAAGGAAATTGGAAATTCATAGCTTTAGACTCAGAGGTGTGCTCATGAAGTGGTTGCAGTCGTTTTTGTCCGATAGAATTCAGAGAATTGTAGTGGGCCAAGCTTCTTCAGATCTAGCTGAGATGAAGTGGGTCGTTCCTCAAAGTTCTGTACTTGACCCTATTCTATTTCTTTTGTACGTTATTGATTTGCCTAGATAGCCGATTTGAAGTACTATAACCCTTTTGGCAGATGACACATCTTTAATCACGACTGATATTGGTTTGATAAGGAGCTCAATAATCACCTTCTCACTCTCTGTGTGGCAAAGACGCATACAATTTCATTCCGGGGCTCAGTTGAAGAAGTTCTTCTAGGCTCATGTCTTTTGTAGCAAAGAGAGCATGCAAAGTTTTTGGGCGTCATTGTTGACCGGAATCTTAGATTTAAGAAACACATTTTAAAGATTTGCTTAATGGTTGCATCTGGGTCTTATGTCGTTAGGGTTGCAGCCAAAGTATTGGATCCTTGACTGGCAAGAACAATCAATCATTCTCTGGCAGAGTTGCACCTGCGTTATGGCATTGCATTTTGGCATTGCGTTTTGGGATGATGTTAATCCGGGGTTATTAAGTTTGTTGTTTGTTCTTTAAAACCATGTTGCCTTTATCAATCCTACTGTTATTCTTTAAGTTATGGTAACATGTGAATGTAAAATTGGGTTGGTAATAAATGTATTATTATTATTATTATTATTATTAAAAGAGGTCCATCAGAGCATTGTATAAAATGGGTCCTCAGAAATCTTTTGGATCTTTGTTCAGAGAGAAGAACATGTTGCCACTGACTTCTCTGTTTATTTTGGAGGTAGCTGCATTGACTTTCAAAATCCAGGATATATTGGATTGCCTTTGCCTGGACATAAGCATTTAACCCCTTAAGCAAAGAATATCACCCTTCCTAGACCTACATCGTCTCTGATAAAGAAGTCCATTTGGATTGATGATAGCAGAATATAATATCATCTTCCATCCAAGATTCGACATATATTTTAATTTACGTAACAATTTATATCTTAGTATCTACACATGCTTTCTCAATGAATATCCATATATGTTCGACAATTGAGTATTCTTGATTGATTGATACCATAGTGAGTGTGATGTGGTGTATCGAGAATCACAGTTTGTAAAATGTGTTCATGATTTTCTGACTGCTGTCAATTGAATGAAATCTAAAGAAATGATATCTGATTCTGCTAAACTTAAATTTCCTGTATTGGGCCTTCATGATATGTCAGACAAGCCAGAGGATGACGGGATATTCAATATAGATGGTTCAAGCATACCACGTGACATAAAAAGGTAAAAACTTCATCTTCCAAAAGATTCAATGCAAACATGCTCCAATAAAAAGTTTAAAATCTTCCTAGAAAGAGAAGGTATCATAAAAAATTTGAAAGTTTAGAAAGAATGAATGATTCAGAAACCGGAGAATCTAATTCACAATAGGAAATTCAATTTTATAATATGGCAATTACTCATTCCATAGATTATCACTCATTCCATAGATTTTATTAAAAAGAGTTTTGATAGATTTGAACAAACAAGACAACGAGAACAAAATATTACTAATTTAATTATTTCTTGTGAATATTGTCACTTAAGGCGTTGGACTGGGTCTTCGACTGGACCCACAACACCTGTCGTGCTCTAGGGAACGTAGCTAGGCTGAACAGTAGAGGTACTCCGTTTAGGTAACTTCCATTTATTATCGTCCATGGTACATCTCATCTATCCTCACCATAACACTAGGAGGAGCATGTTCTTTGGGGCTGAGAGGGGTTACACTACTCAGGGTGAGAGGGATTACACTACTCACAATGGAGAGTAGTTGGCTATATGCCCTCACCCCGTGAGCATTGGACCCCAATGCCAGAAGAGAACATGCTTCATCCCTTACAAAAAAACTTAAAAACTATTAACAAATTTTGTGGCCAAAATCTCTTGCTCCGGTCCTGCCATCCATCCGTTTAGTTTTCCCAAACCCTGGCCTGTGGTACTGCACCGTCGTGCGTTCAACGCTTGTTCACTGCTAATAGTGCTGATGCTTGCGTTTGCAAAAAATTGTTGGCCAGCCGATCTTCCTTGACCTCGTTAATAGTTGCCTATCACAGGGTGTGTATATGGTCCCCTTACTCAGTTCAGAGGGCCGGTATCCCTGTAATATGGCTGAAGGTTGTGGATTCCTGGCCGGTTTCGTGTTTTGCAGTTGGATGGTTGTGGGGACCGGTAGCCGTTATATGAAAAACAGAAAGTCTATATAAGTACATCATCCTTTACAGGTCAAAACATAATATCAACAACATCTCAACATAAACAATAACATCCCATATTAAAATCATAAACATATACCCACTAAATCCTTATCTATATCAACTCATCATGAGGGACGGCAATAGGCGAAAGTATTATCCTGTCCACCATGTACATTCGGCAGTATGTAACGTATCCGATTGCGCTCTCTCTTAATCCCTGCTTGAATGGACCGCGTCCGTAGCAAGTTGAATGGGCCGACATCCTATCGGTCTCTTGCTCTCCTGCTCGGCTATCGTCAGCAAATAGGATCTCCTTTCCTTGGCTCTGTGCACCGTCTCGTGGGTCAGGCCACCATAACACTGGAGGAACGGACTGTCGATCCCTTTGTATGCATTCAATGCCTCGCCGACATATTCCAAACAGTAGACACACCAGGACTAGAGACAGTGCCACACACTTTGACACAAAACTACTATCGTGTCGACGCCGATCTGGGACGCCTTGTGCCGATGGAGGATGGACGGTGGCCAGAGGCATCCATTGGTTTCTGTGGAACAACATGTAAATGAGAGCGATCAAAAGTACCATGCTCCAAATCATCAGGACCCGACTCTCTTCAGGCCCACTACAACTATCGATGAGGGCTTCCATCTCCCATCCCTTGATGACTCCCTTGAACACTTCCGTTCAGATCGACGCTCGAAGCTTGGACCAGGCAGTCATCAAACCAAATTTCTTCTCGGGCCTTCCTGTACTCTACTTGGCAGCGGGGGTGATCGTTGGCGCCTCCACCAAATGTCACTTAAGTTGTAAGACTGGGTCTTCGGCTGGACCCACAACACCTGTCGTGCTCTAGGGAACGTAGCTAGGCTGAACAGTAGAGGTACTCCGTTTAGGTAACTTCCATTTATTATCGTCCATGGTACATCTCATCTATCCTCACCATAACACTAGGAGGAGCATGTTCTTTGGGGCTGAGAGGGGTTACACTACTCAGGGTGAGAGGGATTACACTACTCACAATGGAGAGTAGTTGGCTAAGCCAACCACTCACTATAATCTCGCTGAACGTGTCTATTTATAGCAACAAAACTGCTCGCTCAGCGATTTTACCAGTGGCAAATTGGGTAGATTTACACCAAGTATATTTGCCTCCAGTACTATTGTGACAATATGATGGATTCTATATTCTATATAGATTCTATATTAGAGAGACCTCACGACCTTTAAAAAAGAGGATTGAAGAACATAAATCATACATGAAAAAAAGGGAATTTCATAGATCGGGAATCTGTCATTTGATAATAATCATAAAATAAATTGTGATAATTCAAAAATCTTAGCAAAGGAGCAATGTCCTTCACTATTTGATTTTTTTCGCTGCATACTTTGATTTTTCTGGATTCAAAAACATCACTTTTTTTCAAAGATTCATATTTTAAGAATTTGATGAAATGAATTGATAAATCATATTTATGAAAAAATTTTAGATCACGATTTTAAGTTCTGCTTTTCATCACCGTTTCCACTATTATTCTCAAGTCAGTTGTGTGCTTTACTACGATACTTCACATCCAATGCTCATTCAGATTCGCATGAAACTTTATAGTATTGTAGAACATACTATTGTCTTCTTCAATATATGAAAATGTTAAGAATTTGTTTCAAAAGTGCACAATCGACCTCAAGATAGTTATTTTGCTCCAGTGCCGACAGATAACGATGGCATGGCCTCTTTTTCTTATCCATGTCTGAGACTTTTGGTTGTTTACTCGTTAATCGGTTCATTACCTGTTTACAGATAATAGCATAGCTTGCAGCAGTTGTATTGTTTTTGAGAGAGTTTGGAAAGTTATATCTTGGAAAACATTGGTCTATGGAGTTCACTGACATATTTGTGGAAAAATACTGATTTAATAATATTGATCGAGTATTCTATAAAACTTCTGATGCCCTCTGGCTGGTGGAATAATTCAGTATTTTCAAAACAGAGAAAACTCACGACAATTTGTTGATTCTCAGCAGTTGATGATCGTTTCAGCGGTACTGTACCGTCCATTTTTTCATTTACAAAATAAATTCGTCATGACATAAACTTACGACAAATATGGCTAAAAAGTGAAAAACATGTTTGTATTCTCCGACGGAAATGCGAGCCTAATTAAGCTTTTCAAATGTACTTTTTGGTGTAGATGAGACGAGCTGAAGTTTTATTCTGGCTTCAAAACTATTTCAAGCAGGAAACTTTTCTGGCGTTTCTCTTAATATTCTCACAAAAGACAGCACCGGCATTATCTCACAAACTAAGTTTTTAACTTTTTGCTACATCTTATAAAATGGTTCGTTAGTTGTACACAGACAACGAGTCGGTCTCTCGTGCTTCGTTTGCTTTACAATGTTACTCGAGAATTTTTTAATTGATTGGAAAGCAATTTTCGCTGACTTAAAAATTGGGGTCGCACCAATTAACTTTTTGCATTCAAGCCGAACGGACAGAGTGAAGGAGTCGATAAGATCGACGTATGTGTTACGATGGTCTTGAAGCAATGCAATTGTGGAAAAAATTGTAGACATCGTTTGGTTCTTCTATTTTGGACAACAGAAAATGAATATGAAGCTTGAGAGTTCATGCAGAGTTGAATAATTTTTATGAATCATTGTCCAAATATAAAACAGGAGAAAGCAAAATGTTTTCATATAAAATATTTGTCTACTATTATAATTATATTATTATTACTAGGTAAATGTAAATAGTTGAACAAATAGTTGGGTTGAAGATATATGGACCGCATATTGCTAATTTAAAATTTGATTATTTTTGTAGTCATTCATACAGGAGAGGAAACTGGGAACTTTATTTGTTGGTGGTTTCTCTAACCGTAGAAAAAGTAAAACGATTGGTTTTCCAGCATCTCATGAATCTGAGTCCGTATTCGGAGTCTCATGTATCGTATACCAAAATTAATTATTGCTAAAAATGCATGATCAACATAAACAACAGCAATACTATAATATTTTGTAATTATAGCTCTGTCTGATAAGTTGGTACATTCCTCAGATTAATAAACAAGAACAGATAAAACTACTCATTCATAAAACCTATCCAACGCTGGTGCCAACATCTACGTCCATAAGAGCAATAAGAGGAAGCGAATAACATAGAGGAGTGGAGATGAACAATTGGATCAACTGAAGCTCCTCCTCTTGAATTTTTAGCAGTCATGTTGAATAGTGCACAGTGGGGCCAAGGCATCAAAACTTGGCCTTAGATCAAAATAAGTATTAATAAGGCCGCTAGAATTTAGCAGTCGTTATTTGAGTTTAGGTTATACTGATATCAGAAAAATCGTGAAAAACTGAATTGGTAGAGCCTTCATTTGAATTAGTGAACATTTCCTTGAGAAAAAAAAATCTGAGCATGGCACACAATCAGAAAAGGCTGAATAAGAGTCCATGAAAAAAAAATCAGAATCGCAGATAATGTCATACAGCTCCTGTCGTGTTTTGAACATCATGTTTTTATCGGCAGTTCATAAAATTAACAACATTGAAACCTACAAAGTTTCAGAATTTCCCGACTATCAAAAGAGATCAATTGATGATGATTCGATGTAAATACATACAAAGAGAAGGTACCCAAGCGACCGCTCATATGGTTGAGAAGATAAAAAAAGGTTGGAAAGGTGTTCTCTTTAAAATATCATCATATATGAAAAAAAACTCATATTCATTAGTCTGAATAATGTTCGAATAATGGAAATATCATGATATTATCGGTATGTAGAATTGTATGAACTTGTGATATAGCTTAAATAGCATCTGGCGATTTAATGTCCAGTGCGGGAAAACACCACACTCAATTTTAATTCAAAAACTGCTAAAATGAATTTCAAATATTTTGCATATGTTTGCATTGTTCATATTAGATTATCACACAAACTCGTATGTCACAAACGTACTGAATTGAATTAACACGACCAAACAGTTCTCCTATTGCATGAGGATGGAAATTGTACATAGAATATGACAAAGGCGTTACTTAAATAATTGTGCTATGAAATTCGAATGATTTTTGCCATATTTTCATTTTCCAACTATGTCGATGGTTGATTTTTATCAAAAGCAAAAATGTGAAAACTGAAGCTCATTAATAAATGTGTCTCAAGATGCAGCACAGCAATATATTTTGAAATAACATCCATACAAATTGCCTCATTCTCCTTATAATGGCAAGTTTTCAGTAGATAAAAATGTCTTGTTTTGAAACAATAAAGAAACATAAGACCGCAAGGATACTTCCTTTTTCTTAAAGTGGAGATCCCTATCTGGAAGAAAATAGCGTCACGTTTTCTATATGCCAGGACAATGGCTTAACGGTCACTCGGATTCTGTTTCATTTTGCAGTTAAATTCCTTTTTATTCTTGTCTACGGAACGAACAGCATCCGTGGAATTTCCGAATGGGACGTGGCATCGGAGTATGCTGACATATTTTCGGCATTGAAAAGATGAAGTAGTAATGGTTCTTTGTCTTTATTGCTCCATCTTTCATTGTAAATTCAAATGTCTATCGCTTTGTAAGGCATTTGTATAGTTCTATATAATCTTGAGTTTATACAGAGTGTGTTCAAAAAGACACCAAACAAACAAATTTGCTTTCTTTCCAAATAGCCTCTTTTTAAGCTGGATTAACAATGTTTGATGAATTAGCACCGATACTCACAAGAATATTTCATGATAATTCCAACAATCCAGTTTTCTTAAGTCTCATCAGCTAAATATCACCATTCAAAATAGCATCAATTTTCTATCAGTTTTGACCTAGATTTTTGAATGTTTATCGCATGAATGGCTCCTGTCATACTTAGGTTGCGAAGAGTATGCCCTGCCCCGCAGTCTCCTGCTTCGCATTGTTTCCACTCGGAGGCAAAATGACTCATTGTGTTCCCTTGTTTGAAAAGGTGTCCCCTTGGTCTTAACCTGCAGCCTTTCTCTTCACAGTTCTAAACCATCTCATGGTTTTTACGAAGTTCTAGATTAGCACAATGTCAACATTTGTCACTTTTTCCAAGTCGTCAATGTAGTATTGTCCCATATTTCTAGAGCGTCCTTCTTTCAGAGTTGGGCAGTGGCACAGTAGATGCACAATCGTTTCATCCTCCTCGATGCAGTCCTTGCAGAGATCTTAAGTCCCTAGGACCCATTTTTGAAGCATTGTTCCAATTTCACCCACAAGGATGCTCACAGAGGATTTGCTCTGCTTTAGTAATTTCCTTGTTTTTTCCATATCCAAGTTTGGCCACAGAGCTCTCGATGTGTTGCAGTCTTTTCGATTGCTCCTCCTCTCGCTGTGCATCTTTACCATGTTTTTATCCACTGTATCTTTAAATAGTTTGATCATTGGTAGAGATGTGCTCTCAATTTCGTCTTCGTCCTTTCTTAGTCCCAATTGCGCCAGTCTATCTGCCATCGTGTTTCCTTCAATATTGCTATGTCCAGGAACCCAGCATAGATCGAGCTTCTTGTTCCTGATCCAGGACAATGCCTCACGGCAAGTCATCACCACCTGTGACCTTACTGTTTCTGATTCTAGTAGTCTCAACGCAGCTTTGCTGTCTGCTTAGATTGTGACGTCTTTTGTTGTGTTGTCCAGTTTTTGCAGCAGGTTGATCGCTTCTCTAATGGCAATGAGCTCTGCATGCAGAATACCACATCCTTTCTCAAGCTTGATAGAATCTTGGATGTTTAGTTCCTTCGAGTATATCTCTGATCCTGTTCCTGTTTTTGTCTTTGCTGCGTCTGTAAAGATGGATATCATAATTGAGTCTTGATTCCATTCTTCTCTTGGAGGTATTTTTACGTCGTTTGTATCAGCTTCGCCTCTTGGTTATCCATCGCCTATTAGATTTTCCTTAGCACCGTTGAGTGTCCACTTGTTGCCTGTTTTCACAATTTGGCCTCCCTCAGTGTGAGAGCTCCATTTGCGGCAGTGCTTTCAATGAACAAGTCAATGGGCAGGAGGTTTAGAATGGCCTCTCGAGCTGCCTGCGGTGTACTGTTCTTTGCTCCTGTTGTACTGAGTGATGCCAGCCCTTGTACTTCCATGAGCATCTTCATGTTCGAGTTCGTGTCAGTGGCTTTCCATCATACCACGGCTCCGTAGGTGATTATGGGTCTCACGATCGCTGTGGAAATCCAGTGGATAATGTGCGGCTTCAGTCCTCATTTTTCACCAATCATTCTCCTGCATATATATGCTGCATTGAGGCCTCTATTTATTCTCTCCTCTGTGTTAGTTTTTCAGGAGAGCTTTGAGTCTAGGATAATCTTTAGGTACTGTCATACTCAATTACTTTTCACGTTTCTGGAGTCCTTCTATAGATCATAGAACGTCATGGTCAAATTTTGTTTAGTGAAAAGATGGACCTTTTGGAAAACCATGACCCAAAAAAAGATCCAAGTAGCTCTATTTTTCGTTAAATACCAAATTGTTGCCAATCAAAATAGAATATATTGAAGGTAGCTTCACAGGCTACTGATTAGAAATGCATGAAATATATTATAATTTGCAGAAACATTGAAGTAAAAACTTCTCCATTTATAAAGTTTAAAATAAATCCGAAAATTGTTTTATTATCAGTTATCCTATCAACATGCACTCAAAACCACAAAACATCTCCCCTATAACATCATCTGTAATGCTACTGAATGTTTCTAAACTAGTGCGCCGCTCGTGAAAGGAGTAAGAACAATTTAGACGTAAATGGTGGATGCGTCAGGAACTTGATGTTCATCTTATGCTGTGATCGATTTTTATAGTTTTAGGTACGGTACCTATGTTTGGTCTTCTAATAAATCTTGTTTGGAATTGGTTTTTGTCGTCATCAAAAAGTATAAGTAAGGGAAGATCCTTTTGACCTTTTGTTTTAAATTGCTAATAAAACACATGAAATCGAATTGGATGGCGGAATCTTATTCATCATGACCTGGAAGAACAATCTTTGGCATTTGATTTCTGGAAATGATTCGATTGAATGCTGGCGGTCTCTATGCCCTAAGTGGTTTACATGACATGATACCTAAGTGGTTTATTCGGAAGGTCAATTTTTGAATCACTCTTTCAAATTTTGCCCAATTAGGAGAGTGAAAATTATGGCCTGCAATTTTTGAGTCGTAGCTGGCTTATCGAGGAAGACACTTGGCATCACATAACCCCAAACAGAACAGTCGAAACAACACGACTTGCGTATTGGACAAATACCGGTCACAATGCTGAAAAGGAAAAAATTGGACTTTTCTAGACCTTCGTCGTAGTCTCGATCATCATTCAAGTGAAATTATTGTCAAAATAGGAATGCCAATGATTGCTTGCGAGGTCATGATCAAGATTCCATTTTATGTATTTTATTAACAATTGAAAATTATCCATTATCAATAAATTATGTCAAATACAAAGTGAGAATCAACTTTTTTGAGGTTGATCTGAAGACTTTCATATTCGTTTTATGATATGATTATGAACAACTTTTTTCAAAAAGATTTTGTCGTATCGTCTATAGAAAAAGCTCTTTTCTGTTGGGAGAAAAAGCTTTTAGGTTAATTTCCAAAACATGCTTGATTTTTTGAAACTAAAATAATGACACAAATTAGTTTTCATCCAAGCAGTGCTGAACCACAGAAGATGAAATCTCAATTCAATTTTTTTTGTCTTTTTCACCGATCCGGAGACACAGTGTATTTACATTTTTCTTGCACCGTTGTGAGGGATGATTGCCCTATGGTGAGAGAGGATATA
This sequence comes from Orchestes rusci, assembly GCA_958502075.1. Lineage (NCBI taxonomy): Eukaryota > Metazoa > Arthropoda > Insecta > Coleoptera > Curculionidae > Orchestes > Orchestes rusci. The sequence goes on from OY293306.1 coordinate 1,091,898, forward strand.
CATCACTCATCTCTGGCAGTGAGCATTATTATTATTTTAATAAGTATGAGAACTTTTCAGTAACTCCTAATCCGGTTTTCAAAGCTTACAACTTCAAAAAAGCCCACTTTCGAATTTTGTGCAATGATTTTCTCAATATCAATTGGAATCAGTTTGATAATTAACAAGACGTAAATACACAATGTCAAAAGTTCTATGACTTGCTTTATGAATTATTTGACAAATCAGTACCTATATATAAGAATACAGAGAGAAAGGTCCCAGTATGGTTCACCGGTGAAATTATTTCTAAGCTAAAACATAAGAACAAGGAAGTACAAAAGAACCAATAGTGCAATCCATTATTAGAAATTTAAGAGTGTCAGAGCCTCCGTCAACCTGATGATTCGTGAGGCATACCAGGTGTACACTCGTAAGATTGAAAATAATATTCGGGCAGATCTGCGATCGTTATGGAAGCTCATCAATCAGAAAAGGAACTCATGTGCCATACCTGATTTAGTAACCCTGGAGGGAACCACATATCGGGGTCCGCAGAACGCTGTCACGGCTTTTGCTCACTACTTCAATTCTGTTTATGATGGTCGTCAACAAAACGATAGTGAAACACTTAAGGAAAACTGCGTTTTTGCATCTGATTCAATTTTTTTCGAAAGCAGATTTCTTGAATGTTAAACCGAACATCAAACCCAAAATCTCTTCAGGACCAGGCTCAATACCAAGTTCCTTTGTCAAGGACACAATTAGTATTCTAGCTCGGCCTCTTTGCAACATTTTCAATCCCTCGTTAGAGACCAACACTTATCCGACCCAGTGGAAGGTTGGGAAAGTATGTCCAGTGCATAAAAGAGGGAACAAAGGGGATGTTGAAAACTACAGACCACTCACTTTGATCCGTGTCTTTTCTAAGGTCTTTAAGATGGCGATATATGAGTACCTCATAAATCAAATCAAGCCAAATTTGTCTCGTCGTCAACATGGATTCTTGAGAAGACTAATAGACCACCAACTTAGCCTGCTTCATGAACTTTGCCACAAAGGCAATGGATGTGAGAGGTTGATGTTGTGTTTACTGACTTTTCAAAGGCATTTGACAAAACAAGTCACAAGATCATTTTGAATAAACTGGGAACTCTTGGGCTAACTGACAACTGCATCAATTTTTTCCACTCATACCTTGAGAGCCGTAGTCAATATGTGGAGTACAATATCTTCCGTTCACATATCTTTACTGCTACATCTGGAGTCTCCAAAGGAACAAACCTTGGACCCTTATTATTTTTGGTGTTCATCACCAGGTTGTATGTATCAGTTGTTAGTGTTCAAGACTGTGACGTATTGCAAGACAGTGTGAACGTAAGGCAAACTTTGTCTACCCTGAATAGATTACTCTACATTGACCTTCGACGTTCATATAAGACCTGTGGTTTCTGATGCGAGGAAAATAGATGGTTTTATTGTAAGAAACTGTCACAATTTTACTGATGTTGATACCTTCGAAGCACTTTGATTTGCTATTGTTCGAAGTAGATTGGTCCACTGATCTGGTCACCAATATATCATGCTGATTGGATCTAGGAAAACGGAGTAAACCCAGAGATTGGAATACACAACAATGTGTTGTTGAAGAGATTTGATATGGTCAGACTGGCAGAAAGAAAAAACCTCAATGAAGTGTCTTTCTTGCATAAGTTGATCAATGGCAATATCAACTCGTCAGACTTTTCAAATGGAATTTTTTTCAGTATACCAAAAGTGTCTAGTAGATCCAGTGATTTCTTCCACCTGAGCACCGCCAACACCAATGTTGTCTATATGTCTCCAACCTACAAAGTTTGCTCTAATTATAATAAAATAGTCAACTCCTATGATTTGATCGAACCATTCAAAATATTTGTCAGAAATTTTTATGATGGATTGTGAAAATGTCCCAATATCTACTATTTTTACTATCAAAAATATGATTTCTTCATATTATATGCATATTATGTACATGCTTTGTTCGTGCTGCTAGTTAAAGAAATTGTTTGTACGGCCCTGTGAATTATTATCTTTTGTTGGGCTTTGTTAACATAAATAATTAAATAAATAGATGAGTCCTCCTCACAGAACACGCCTAATGATAGTTTTTTTCAACATTAATAATTGTTGTTCAAATAAAAATTCTTATGAATCTAGTTATCTAGTTGCATAGGCAATTCAGAAATGACAAAAATTAGGTGTGTTTGTTATGCTCCACTAGTGCACACTTTTCTACAATACAACACTCAGTGTGGCTCTGTTTGTGGAATGTTTGTCTGTTTTTGAGGCTAGATTATCTTTACTAGTTTAGTGAAGATATTCTATTCTGAAAAACAGACTAACATTTCACAAACAAAGCCACACGGGGTGTTGTAGTTTAGAAAAGTGTGCACTAGTGGAGCATAACAAACACACCTGATGAATCATGTTTTTCACTTTTACCAAGATTTTCAATTTGTCTTTTATGATAAAATATTTTTTTCTATGACTGTACGGTAATATCACCATTGTGCAATCGATATCGATCAGGAAACGTAGCACATTGTACAACTGTACGAAAATGAAACCATTTTCTAACTGTTGCTATGGAAACGAGTGCAAACTGAATAGAAATGAAATGATCTGACACCTCCGCCAAAAACAAAAAGTAAAAATCGATATAAATTACACAATAGTGATAATAATTAAGGGTCATAGAAAAAGTATAGTGTACAACTTGCATGGAATGACCATTTCCTACTCGTATGAATTGCTGCACTCGCCTTCGGCTCGTGCTACAAACCTTCATACTCGTAGGAAATTGGTATCATTCCATGCTTGCTGCACAATAAGTATACTATTTAATCATTGTTGCATTCACTTTATTCCACTTGATTTACATTTCAATAACCCATAAATAACTAGATGTTAAGAAATCATGAGGATTTGTATTAAAAAAACATCAAATGGGCAAAAAACGATTATTAGGCGATTTTTTAAAAAACACGAGGACTTGGGTATGGGACACCCTGATAGCAATCGACAAGTAATTGAAAAATGCATCAACTGATGAAGTGAAAAATATGAGGTTCCATTTGAATCAATCAACTCATAGCCACTGAAAGTTTCAATCTGATTTGTTTAGATTTTGGACTCCCTTCCAAGTTTATGCCGATCAGGATATAAAACATGATCTGCTATTGTAGAACTTTACCAAAAATTTTGCTTTAATAACTCAAATACTCCTCAAGTATCTGGAGTATTTAAGACTTGTAAATTATCAAAGATTTTCACAAATTTCAAATTTTTCAAAGAACCTTGAGGTTTGGGTACCATAAACTTATCAAAACATGTATAAACTTATTTTGATCAGAGAATCCAAAAATCAAATACAATACAGGGGGTTCTATTAAAAAAGCAACTTTGATATTTTCATGGCTTTTGAAACACCCTTCACAATATGAAAATAATTTTAAAAAGTAACCATTACATACCCCCATACACCCCAAAATCCCAAAAGTCAAACCTTTTGAAATTCACGTATTTTAACCACTAAATAACGATCTGTATAGCGTGAATAACCCTGTATAACTATATGTAACGTCACTTTTATAACATCTCCAGTTAACTACAGCCGGTGGCTATGCTAACAGAAACGTAATTCCAAGATTCAAGACTAGCTACCAAGAATCATTTAAATCGATTCGCATGTGGAAAAAAAATCCTTGAGACTGTGTTATTAGATAAAAACAGCTGAATTCTCAAGAAGTCAATGCCATAAAAAGAAAAATAAGATAGAACTAGATATGATCATCACTTTTATGAAACTTCTGGCTGATAAGAACCACGGTCGCAATGCCTACAAAAAAAACATCATTTTAGAGTCCAAGACCAGGTACCAAAAATGATTGAAGTCGATTTGCACGATTTTCAAAATGTAGTGAAAACCAGAATCTTTTTGAATTTTGGAACCTTCTGTACACTGAACACTGAAGCAATATTTGATATTGGTGAAATAGTCTACATTTTTAAAGAATGATGGGAAACAATGTGTGCCTATTTTCAACCCTGAAACATCATTTTCTGAACGATGGTTATATTCACCTCCAAAATGTTGAACGGGTAGGAAGGTCAAGTGATAACTTATTTCGAAGGTCTTTTGACCCTGATCACAACTGTCGAACTTCAGGTCTCTGCTTCTGCTATCATTCCTGTTGATATGACATCTTGTCACGAATTTGTTTTTATTTTTTTTTCAATCAATGAAAAAGTTGACCTTTCCAAACCAAGAGGATATGATGAGTCACCTTCAAAGTAAGCTACGACACAATCCCATTTTTTTTGGGTAAAATACATTTTCACCAAAATTATTGAGTGATAGCTCATTTTAAAGATCTTCTGTTCCTCATCATATCCTTTTAGTTTGGAGAAATTAACTTTCGCGGTTAATTATTTATTGAATGAAGAAAAAGTTAGAGACAAATATTTGACAATCTGTCATATCAACAGCAATGACAGCAGATATATGAAATTCAGCAGTTGTAATCAGGATCAAAGGGCCTTCAAAATTAAGTATTACTCGACTCCTCTTCCCATTTACCATTTTGGGGATGAATGTCACCCTCGCTGTTTCCTAAACATTTTTTTAAAGTAGAATGACCTGGATAAAACTTATAGAGGACTAAAAATTGAACAACTCTGCTTCGAAACATTTAATGATAGCTCTTATACTAAACGATTTGCAGAGCATCAAATAACAAAAATAAGCTAAAAACATTTTTTTCCAAAAAAAAATACCTGGATGAAACTTCTAGAGAATCAAAAGCTCAACAATTTTTTTTTCAAATCTTTCTGTATTATCCTTGAAAAAATGTTTTTGGAACCACCTGTTACGGTTGTTTTCGAAAAGTCGCGTTATGTTTCCAAAATTAGACGTGTTAGAGTTGATTTTAATAGGTAGAATTTAAGTTTATACGAACATTTTATGAAATCTTGGGTAATTATTATTTTACCACTGCAATTATTTGACTGACCTGTCTGTTATGGTTAGTTTATGGGAATTTTTAGCTTAAGACATTATGGTATAGTTTTTTAGTCCTAGTAATTTTTGGTATAGATCCATTCTCGACATCGATTCTCTTCCTTTGCGTCAATTGAATTTCATAATTCTCGGTGCTCTGGTGATTTGGGCCCCTTTTTAACCTATATTCGAATTTCAAAACATGTCAGTGCCAATTCCTAGTCAGAGCCTTTCGTCAAGAGTTAGTTACTTTTAAATTTAACCAACTGTTGCAATTATTGTTGAACAATAAGTTTTACGGACCAATCAGGTGCCTTCAAGTTCAGCGTCAAGGTCAAAATATCCGGTTTTAGGGACTTTTTGGCCCTAGGGGATTTTGAGATTGACAGTTTGGTTGAAAGTTTCAAAAATTCTTTGGAAAGTGGTTGCCGACCGCTCACTTGAAGCGCCTTTTTTGCGAACTTGAGAAAATCCTCAATCATCCCCCTTATTTTCGTATTTCTTGGTCAAGAAACTATGCCATTTTGCATATTTATTGGAAAAGGGATTGATTACTAGAGAATTGTGGAATTTTAACGAGAAACTCTCAATATGCCACATTACAACCTCGGTGAGTAAAACTTGAATGTTCTAACAAAATACAGTTTTATTTGCAAATTAATCTCTCAGTTGCTTTGAGTCTCTTCAAGACAAAAGTTCGGTCATCCTGGATAAAAGAACACATTTGAAAGTCACGTATTTCTTTTTAGGCCTTCTAGCTTCTTACCTGCTTACTTTCTAACTGTCGGTCAGTTATTTCTTTTCAGACTTTCTTGAACACTACCAAAACCCTCTGACTGGAATAGACCTGATATGAGTGAAATGGTCCTCAACTGAACCTATATCCGCCTGGTGCCATGAAGAAGGGCCCCATTTGAGTCATCCTGAAACGGAATACAATAACCCCACTATCACCGCTGGAACACGATAACACACCCCAGAACCACGATTCGTACGAACAGTCCTGGTATTTCCACTCATGCTTATTTATTTCGTGATATTTTTCCGGTTTACTGGGAAACTTGGAAAATGTGTTAGTAAACAGCTGATCTGATATTCGAAAAACTAACAGTTGAAGTTGAGGCTATAACACGCAGTAGAAATGAGGTCGAGAATCAATTAACGTTTAAGCAGAATAGGGATTGAGTACATAGTTTATTTAGGTAATTTGGAGTTAAGGGTACATTTTTAAGGGTTGTTTGCATTGTGGAAAAACGTAACGATAGATCAATAGATAATATATTATTGAACAGTCAGTGTGCTTTATTGGGAATCTTGTGGGCATTTCCTGCTTTTGTGATGATCGAGGGGTTCACTTTCCTAAGGGCTCAAAGTAGGTGGCGCTCCGGCATTTATTTACCCCTCAATCTACGGCGAAAGCTAGCCTGGTCGCCCTACAAGTGGATCACTCCTGCCTTCTATGTTTCTGCGTTTCCGATAGCCACCTCGTATTTATCAAGTCTCCATCTATTACAAAAATTGTTGTAAGTTACGGCCAACAATTTTAAAACCACACTACTCACCCGTTTGTTAAATGGTACGTAAAACACCCCGGCTGCCAGCGAAATTTGATGCTCATTAGGTGTTACAGCTGTAAAAAAATTATGAGGTAAAGCTGTTTTTGAATCTCTTTAACTTTTATCCAGGTCATTTTGCTTTAAAAAAATGTTTAGGTAACCACATCATCGCATCTCCACTGAAAATATAATTCTGTTTGATTTTTTTTTTGTCGACCCCTATAATAAGCCGACGACAACTTTACTGGGCTATTTTAATGTGTTGTAAAACATGTTTTTCTCTGCAGATGGAAAGTCAATTTTCCGCATGCCTAGCACACGTCCGGTCGCTGAATATTAATTTTTTGAGCTCAATAATCAAAAGAGAAAATGACCTCCTGCATATCAATCAGCACCCAGACTTTGAAAAGACAGGATCCGTGGAAATGAGAAATGCAGGTGTGTAAAGAACAAATGCTCCCAAACGTACAAACTGATGATATTTTCCAATAAAACGCTTAAATTTGAAGACATTATTCTTCTTTCAGCAGGAGAACGGCACAAGTAGGACCTGCTAAATATTGGGGAAGAATCAGCCCCCAAAGCTGGTGAGGAACTGGGTCCATATGAACACATGCACGCAAAAAGTCAAAAACGTAGAACTTTGACAAATCCCGGTGAAATCTGTGACTGTATTTGAGCACTAAAAGGCAGATTTAGACGGCAAAAGAGGTTACTAAATGTTTGATTCAATAGACGTCCGATTTGTCGTTAAAAAAGTATATTGGATAAAAAAAAATGACGGCACGAGGATAATTGAGGTTCCCTTGTCCGGAAATAGGTTTCTGCTCGGTCGCCAGTTTTGTGACATGCTCCGGTTTTTCGATTTTCCGTTACTCGGGCGCTACTCTCTGAATTAACTTGGTGTAGGGCTCACCATGTCTTCAGGAGCCTAGACAGTGAAGAGAATATTCAGCTCGTGATGTTCCATTTCTACTCTGGAAAGGTCGAAAGAACTTCTTAACTCAAACACTTGATGTGGAAAAGTCAAATATTATTGTCCGCAAAGAAATAAAAATAACCAAAGCATTCTCCAAGCATAGATGGAGAGAAAACGGAAATGGTAAAATCAGTGTGCAACAAAATACAGTCAGAAATCTCCTTATGGGCGGCGTGTGTGAAAAAGGCAAAATGTGTGGTTCTGGCCACAGTAAAAACGAGGTAAAAAATACAGAACACGCGAGTGTGTTTGTATTACACGGGGACGTAACATTACAGATGGAGAAATCTGGACCTACTCCAGAAGATTCTTATCAGCATTTTGCTGGATTTATCTTAAGTATGAAAAATAGTACTACATTGAATAAACGCGGTGTTTACAAATAGGTAGAACTAACCCTCCCTTACAATGTGTGTGATTCCTCAGAACTTCAAGTCATAGTCGATCAGAAAATCTCGCATTTTCAGCAAAAATCGATAACGATAGTGTTGGAAGTGATACTAGACAACGAATAGGTACCTGGGCTTCCCTTTCGTCTGACTGCAATACGTCCCTATAGAGCACAATAGGTGAGAGACTTATTTTGATAATAATATTGATTACATAATATAGTTCTGATAACATCCAGGATCTGATCAGCATTAATAGAATGAGAATGTGGTTAGACATTATTCAAATTGTAGCACCCGCTAGGCACTAACTATAGGTCATCGTGTTTGTGGTTTGTCGATCGACTTTCTATCGCCCATCAAATGTTCCAATGGCTCCCTTTGGGTTACAAATGTTTGTAATGGGACTGTTATTAGTGCGATACTCTCAAAGGATTCCATACAATATAGATTCCTGATTAAATTGACTTGTGAATTGAAGTGCCAAAACGTATTTATTCAATCATTTTATAACATTTGATTAAAGGATATACTTGAAAGAAATTTATGTGATATTGTATTGTGATCAAAGGAGGTTTGGTTAGTCGAAACCAGATTAAATTGTGTATGCTCTCTGATAAACGATCAAAAGTGGTTTCGAATAAATTCTCAACGACAACAGAACATGAGACGTAAATTGACGTGATAGTTTTGTTGCATGTCGTCCACTCCACAAATAGTTGCAGCGTGATTCGTATTTACACTATTCTAACTGGAATAGGGAGATATTGGATGACTAGCTAGAATAAATTAAACAAGAGAATAGATTAGGGCAATGCTTTCTAAAAATCAATACTTCATAGAACTTTCTTGGTACCATCCAATCACTTTTTCGAAAATATGATAGTGTGGGATGGAAAAGAGAGTTGAACATGGGCGATGTAATATCAATACTTAACTAATATATGCTCTGGAAAAGGACAAAGAGTCATGGATCTCTTCCAAATTGAACACCATTATTGCTGTTAGTTGGAACGATAAAAAACCAGTTGAAAATATTCTCTCTGCAATTTTATTGAACTTAGCAGGAGCTAAATTTTGTGTCTGATGTGCCACGAGTGATTTAAAAACTATTGAATAATGAGAACATCACTCTTGCTAAGGAAGGGAAGGTTGCCAAGTGGAAGAGCTACAAATATGCTTTGATCAAGAAGGAACATTTATCTGCGAGAAGTACACCGCTTGTATCCAAAAGATTATGAGCCAAGAATGGTATTTCCTAATTGGAGCAATGTGGAGATAATCTAGAACGTAATATGAACAGATGAATCCTTTTTGAGCAGCTCAATAAAATCCACTCGTTATTGTAGAAATGTTGTTTAATAAATATTGTCATCATACCACACTATGGAATATTCAGTAGTGTCCGTTGATCTCCCAGGAGTGTACGCATGTTGATTAGAGTGAAGCGGGTAAAATGGATAGTACTTCATCCCTCATGTACCTATCGGACAACCTTTCCATTGTTTTCAAGAGTGTAGATGAAAGGCTTATCAGTCGATATGATTTGGGGGTGGTATAGTCTATCCTTCCTGGTTTGGGTAGGAATATCTTCTCTTCAAGCCTTGGGAATACATCTCAATGCCCCTCATTAGGTGCGACATAAATGATTCCAAGCCCCACTGAGGTAGCGCTGAATAGATGCCGTCGAGTCCTGGTGATTTGAAAGCGGAGAAGCCGGATAATGCCCATTCGACTTTGTCCTCAATTAAAATGTGGTCTGCTAACTCACAATCCATCTCTGAAGAAATGTGCATTGTCTGCGTATGGTCCTCCACGATTGTGGTGATGGAGTCAGCGAAGTGAGTTGAGAGTAGCAGTTTCATGCTTTCTTGGAGGTTGGAGGTGGAGAAGCCATCCTGTTTGCGTGAATTGACAATTTGCCCGAATGGGTCTTTCTAAAGTGCCTTCTTGGGCCTTGCCGTTCGCAGTGAGTTCTAGAGGCGTCCCTCTGTTTTTGTATTATAACATTCTTATAACTCTTGAGGTCAACTTCACTTTATTATAGCTTTCCTTGTAGCCGCCCTGATGTGCTCCAGTTCCTGAAACCACCACGCAAAGGTGTTGCCAGAATCTTGAAACATTCTCAGAGGGTTCGACATTTTGCACTAATCTATGGTAGTATTTCCATACCTCTCAAGTTCATTTTTATCTTTAGGGGTTGTTATCACAGTCTTCTGCTCAGCCGTTTCCAGACCTTGCACAAACCGTATTTTGTCGGTCGTTCTGATGTCGCGATAAGGCCCAGAAGTTTTGAAGAAACAGTCTAGTCAAGGTTATCCAGTGGTGATCCGACATTGAAATTTCACGGATACACGCCCCACATGGATTGAATTTTATGAAGCAGCGGAGCACAATGTTATATCTATAAGAGTTTGACTGCGAGCGTTTATAAAAGTTGGTGCGTATGAATAGATCGTTGCTTATGATGGTTGCATACAAAGACTTACCTCTTGGATCAACGTCCTGGCTGCTCCAGTTATTGTGGTGTGAGTTGGAGTCATATCCTATAACCAGATCCCGGTCTTCATTTAAGCAGTGCCAAGACAGCTACAGAAAATCCTTACTGGTTGGTGAAGTTTCGACATCCACTGGGAGATACACTGGATCCAGAACAATTGCTTTCTTTTGCCCTTTATCCACCTGCATCAGTTTGATTGCAGTTACAAAGGATGTGCAGAGCTGTGTGAGAGGATAGGCTGTTAATGACGAGTATGTATATGACTGTCCTAGGTTGATTGTTACTGGGGAAGCTGAAGTGCGACCGGTAATGAGCTTGACCCTGGGATCTTGTTTTGTCTTATCCAGGGTGCCCTGGTGTGATGCAAGTTGCATTAGCCGGTATCAACAAGTACTATCTTCTTCTTCATTAGCTTGAGTGTGATGGTCAGCGAATAGAACTCATAGCTCAGCATAGATGGCCTTCGCTTTAAAATTTCACGTTTTCTCCTATGCCGAAGACGGGGTCCTTGCTTGACCCTTTCCTTCCCTGGTGTTGGAATAGACACCACTTTTTCCCTTGTAGGTGTGGGCTCTGTCCTGCCAGGACACAGGTTAGAGCCCACAAAACCGGATTCCTCCTCATTCGGGATCCAGAGAGTGGCTTTTGTCAGGTTTAGCAGTTTGTCTACACTCACAACCTTCAAGTCAACGCCCATGCCCATGATGTGAAGGTGGTAGGATTTTTTTATGTTTCTGGATGTGGCCAGGGTATTGTCCAATTCCTTCAGAAGTGTTTTTCTGATAACAACCTCCTTATCGGCCGTTACCTCTCCATGGAGGTTGTATTTATCAATGACAGTCACCCTAAGGTGATGGTCGGCTACGTCGCGGTAGCTCTTTTTGGATGAGGACGGGGGGCCGGACGAGCACCTTCATCCATAGCTTCTGCTCCGCTGATACTTTTACCAACCAAAATCGCAATAAAAAAAAATGTACTTGAATTGTCTCATGTCATCACAGGCATCGCTGTAGTAATGAGCTTTGGAGTTTTCTTATAATCTAGTCTCAAAAAGAAAAAAAAAAACGCAATTTTTTTTTCTTGAAAATTGCTCTTACTGCCGCAGTTCTTGGCATGTCATGGAAAATGTCATATGTGAATGTACTCATATTTTTTTTATTCTCAAGCAAACCAGCTTGCTTGAAATGATTAAAAGTTCTAACAAACTTGTCGGTATTTTATGGCTACATATTTCGGTTCTCGTTATTGGCATGAGAAATATTGATCGATTATTATTCACTGGAAAGTTTATAGATGCTGGCGGGTCTTCTTATTTTCAGGAAGTTTCGAAACTATCTACATTGTATAATTATTTTCTGCGAGGGCTTTGGGATCGCAAACAAAATATATGAGGTAAACTCCGATGATCAACATTGTCATCGATTAATGTTTGCAAAGCAAAAAACAATTTGTGCAATGGATGAGGCAAAATATAAATATAAGAGAAGAAAAAAAAGTATTAAAAACTGCAAACAAAAAAAAGTTATTTTTAAATCAATCAAATCAGCTTTATCACCAACCAATTTAAAGTGAATTTGTATTGTCATCAAATGAATCTGGGCATGTCAACCAAGTAAAAGTCCAGTTCTAAGATTCCGTTCAGTGTATAGCTCTTCTTGTCATTCTCACTGCGTTATATCATCCGTTATATCTTTTTTCTCTCTAGTGTAAGGATATCTGAAAAAATGCGCTTTCGAAAACCCTAATCCGATTAACCAGATCATTTTTTTTTTTGTTAACGTGAGACAAATAGAGACAAAATACAAAAGCTAATGATCGGATTAATGGGATCAGTGTGTCTGAAAAACGTCACAATGAAAAACGTCCCATTCTCGTCACATCTTTTCCAATTCACTCTCCACTGTCGACAAAAAATATTCACAACGGCGCAAAAGAGGTTCCACCTCAAAAATTAATGATTTAATTCCTGAGCCACAATTTCAAATGTGTGTTTTTGTGCAACAAATTATGAACCAAATTGATTTAAGTGGTTCGCCGACTAGCAAAAATAGATTACTTTCAGGTGACCGCTGCTTATTTATTCACCTGTATTTTCTTTCTGGAGCATTTGGCCGAATGCAAAGATAGCAACAGGTCAGCTCGGTTTCCGAACAAAGTTATGTTGGGGTCAGGCCAATGTGTAACGATAGTGTAACGATAGCTTTTGATCTCAACAAACGAGACTTCCATACACGTACTTCTCAAAACAACATAACGGGATTTTAAAAAATGGATCCATTTCACCAAAAATATCACGCTTGATTGAACTGTGTACTGAAAAATGAGATAACCCACATTCTGAAACTCAGTAAATAAAAACTGAAATCTTGATAGTTATCTATACTTGTATATTAGGCCTGTTTGAAACAAATTGCTCTGGTTATACCCAATGGTGGCTCGTGATGTGTAAGTATGGGTGTGCGCTACCAAAAAAAAAAAAACAGGAAATTGGATTGAGGTTCGTCACTCACTAAAATAAGATCCAAACAAAATCACGATGAACCAATTATTTAGAAAATCTGTGTATTAATCGCTTCATTAGATAAAAAAATCAAGTATGGTATTGTTCCGTAAAAAAATCAATCATCTTCTACCATTAAAAAAGCAGCAATAGTATACTTTTATTGATATAAAAACTGGATTAGGTATCTACAAGAATCTAATCTTCGAATAAAAAGTCCATACTTCGGTTTTCAAGATAAAATAAGAGGAAGAAAAGCTTGAATTTATGTTTTTTACCAAGTTTCCCGAGTCTTCACTTTCACTAGCAACCTCCGAGGCACGAACAGCGTCAGTCCAAAACATAATTTGTAGTACTCGTACTCGTGAAAAATTAATGAATATTGAGTTTGACAAGAATCGAAACGATAGCCAACAAAAATCACCATAGATAGAATATTTTGGAATAAAATCACTTGCGTTTTTGTTCAACCACGATGATACTCATAGGGTGGTAAATGACAATTTGTCCTATCAAATTTTACATATTACTTCAAACGCGTGCCATCACCAAAAAGAAAATCTTCTTCTGCCATTAACTAAAACTAAAGTTGTAGGAATTTGATATTTATAATGTAATCAATTTTGTATTGATCAATTACTCTATCGTGACGTCACATATGCGTATCGGCGTGGATGTGTATCATGTAGTACGTCGATAGAACAGACTGACAGGATGCAAGTAGTGACAACTGACAAGACAAGGCAGAAAACAATTATTATTTTTCTACTAGAACAATGACAAATGTAGTAAAATACTTTTATTTAACTAAACTATCAGTACGATCAGCACAAATATTGTTCAAGCCTTGGGACACACCTGAAAAAGTAAAAACGCTGGTGTGTCTTCAAATAGTGCACGGTGGCGCCTTTATATCGTGAGATTTCCCAAATAGCTCCTACTGATTTCCATAGAGAAAAAGCATTTGACTTGAGCGCCGAACAAATCCACACATGGGCTGGGACAGACTGACAGACAGCATCGTGACACTTCAACGGAGAAGATGCGAAAAGCGCGAGAGCTTTGTGCTAATAGATAGGGTATTCTTGCACTTCTAAGCAAAACAAAAATAACAAAAATATTCCTTTATATGAAAAATCTTCTGTAGTTGGGTTATTGGGAGTTAGTTTTTAAAATATTATATTTTTTTTCCTCTTTTCGCCGGCAGTGCACGCACACGAGCGCTTTTATTGACCACCCGCCCCTGGTTAAACCTCATGTGTAGTTAAATAATTTTCAACATCCGAAGCGGTTCTATTTTTAACCCATTGAAGGTGTGGTTTAACCCGATCTAAAACCGATCTTGGCCTCGTATAAACAGTTCTAGTGCACCTTTCCCACAAATCGAAATAAGGCACACACTGTTTATACACAATTGATTTGAGTTTTCCATTTTGGAAAAAACATTTATACAGATTAAATGTTATTAACCATCGACAAAATAACATAACCGACCAAAATTCACAAAACATGAGAAAAAATGAGTTTATCCAACACATGATAATTATGTTTTATAGTTATAAGTTTCATCATTGATGTGATTTTAGACAAGTAAACTTACAAATATCACACTAGTGAGTTATATTCCATAACTCACTAGTGACTTATGGATTGTAACCAACGTTCATATTTAGAGTAGTAGTATTTTATTTATCACAAGCAGAAAGAACATTAACGTTGAAATTGAAGAAAAACGCGAACGGTCTATTCGAATGTGAAGTAATAGTGAAATTCGTTGGTTCATTGGAACCAGCCGCTTCCATATTGGTTGAGCTGCAGGTAGCGCTGGAATACATCGACTCATTGAAACCTTGAATTTTCTCTTGATCTGTATCTTGTTATTCAGCGATTCTCCTAGGTATCGTAAAAATTAAGCCAATAGAACATCGATCCCCCTCATCTTCCGTGAAGTCATCGAGGACTCAAACATTTTGAACTCCTTCACGTAAGCATTTCGGCACTTTTCTGGTAAAATCTGCATCGCTGCTTCTTCTGCTTCTGTAAGGATAACCTCAGGAAGGTATTTTTCATCGATTTCTTCCATTTTATTTTTTTTTCGTAAATGCTTTCCTCTACTGCAGGGAAAACTAATTTGAGTGTCAACTTTATTGAAACATTTGCCAACAAACCTTGGCGTGTAACTGTGAAGACAAGAAACACAAATATTTAAATTCATATTAAGTGAGTTCAACTCTGTCTCCTCAGAATGAAATTATATATAATTATTTAATCAGAAACCAAGTTGCAAACACTGAGTCAAATGGACATGCACGATCGTTAAATTTTATTGAATCCTATCCTCTATAGAGTCTAATGAATAAAGAATATGCAAATACTTTTTTTCAAAATTTCAATAGACTAATACTCTTTATAAACAAGTGAAAAAAAAGTATTATACTGGAAGCAATTATGGCTGGTTTTTATTCATCAGGTTCATTCTGTCATGTGGAGATTTCAATATTGATAGACATAACCACTGAAGTGACGTCCATACTGATTGAGTGTTTAGAAAAAAAACAAGGGAATTTTATATTGAGATTAAGATTTTGTCGATTATAAAAACATTGACTTGACCTCCATTAAACAACTGATCAAACACCACAAAGAATATAATAGACTAGATAAGGAGAGAAACAATGTATGAAGGATAGTTTTGCTTCTAGAACACGATCATCAACTCATGTAGATCATATATGTTATGAACATATCCCGACTTAACAAAGCCACCTTATGGACCTAAGCTGTTGTAGCTCTGTATAAAAGGTGGAGCAGGGGAAAATTCTCAACCAGATTTTCTCAGGTATCAGGTCAATAATGAAAAATCGTTTGGACACGTCAATTTTGGTTTCTTGGGCACACATTTTTTTGATATTTGTAGCCCTTGTCTGTCAACCCGTAAGCGGGGGTGACGTGACAGGTACCTCAGAATTTTGAAAGAAAAGATATTTCCATTCCTGAAGTTTCAAGTTGCTACTATTTATTGATTTTCTTTATTATTTATCATTTATTGCTCTATTTCTAATTTGTGAATTCTTGTTGAAAAATGTTTCCAAAACATGTGCAAAATGTCTTTCCCGCCCTTAAGGCATAATTTTACTGCTTATGAGTACGAAAGCATCACTTTGCTCACTTGATAAGAAAATTACTATTTTCTTCATCTATTATCGTATTAACAATATGCAACATCTCTGTTTAAAAAAAAACACAATATCAATCAACCATTACGAAACACTTAATGATGGGCAACACCAGTGGACGCCATCACTAAATATGGTAGACGCACCACTCACTGTCACCAACGACTTCGGAACATTTTACTCTGTAGTCTTTGTTATTATCAAAGTTAACTAAATCAAAACAAGTTGCCGCACCCTAAGAATGCGTGAACCACCCCTTATCCATCGATCAAGTCACCGTCAATGCCACGTCATCTGGCGGAGGCTTTGAATCACCGACGCGTTACTTGGCGGTGGCTTTAAACAACCCCAACCGATGCGACACCTTGCGATCCGGAATTTTTTCAACAATCCTCGCCGACGTGGCTTCTTAGAATCTGCATTCATCAAAGTGCCGACTAGGAATAAGACAACCTATTCAGTAAACTTTTTTGCTTCCATTATAAAAAAGTTTTTTTTAAATACAGAAAATTGGAAAGAATAATATTTTGTAATGTCTATTTTTTATTTTAGGTAAGGCAGAACATGTTTCACTCATTTTAAGGGGTAAGTGTATGCTCATACACTTGTGAATGAAATATACATAACACCCCAAATGCTGGGTGAAAAAACCTTGACCAAAAGGATATTGAAAATGGTTTGAGGAACCCCTACCTGAGTTCAAAGCAATCAATTCTTACGGACAATAATTTATTGAAATTTGAAAAAAAAATATATTGACCTTGAAAATATGGCATCATCCTTCCATTCAACAGTTTCGGCCCCAGGCAAAACAAAACATGATTCCAAGTTTCCATTTTGTTTTTCCTGAGGAAGGATACTTTAAGTTAGGACACCCTTTATAAATAGTGGAGATTGCTCACGACTGTGTAATTTTGTCTAAAAAAGTTCAAAATAATCAAAAGGTGCGTTTATTCTGCGGTGTAGGCTAGTGAGGTGCTATTCTACCCTAAAAAACAGACAAACATTTCATAAACACCGATGGATTTTGATTCGACAAGTAAAGTATTGGGGATAATATAGTCGGAAATTGTAGACGAGGATGGAGATAGTTCTTTATGTTCAAATTCTGATGACGGCTCGACTAAAATAATTTTGAATGACCGCAAGAAGCGAAACTGAGAAAACATAAGAGTTTTCTCAGACTGTAGTGCCCTCGTATACGGATATTGAATTTAAAAGACACAAAATCAGCCGAATGTGTACCACCGAATATCTTTATCTTTATTTAAGGTTAGGTATGCAGAAGCTTTCTTTACAAACTACACGAAGTAGGCTCTCCACCGTATTCTACATTTCACTTCACTAACTTGTTACACCTCCTCTTGACCTGGTTCTGGTGCAGAAATGCGCATTCTACTCTGATATAACAAACAAGCTACACTGTTTGCACTAACGGATAGTGTGGGGTGACTATTATCGCTATAACAGGTAATCATTGAAAAAGGAGCATTGGGAGTTCGACGATTCAATATTTAAGTTCTTGCAATTATCAAGTTCTAATTTTTATTCAATTTTTGCAGTGGAAACGTGTTTTTTTTTCATTTGTCTAGGAAGTCTGTTATGCAACCTCAAACAAAAAGAAAACATCGGAGAATTTGAACAAAATGAATGACCCAGATACGATTTATATTGTGACCAATGCCAGTAAATTTGTCGGTTGGAATAATATTTCCAAAGAGAAATTTTTCAAAAGTCGAGAATCCGTTTAATTATTTCATTTAGGATAAATGTACCAAGAAACTTAGATTTTCTCACATTTCCACAACGTAGAGGAGAGAGTACTGAATTATAAGATCACTGAAAACGAAGACGATATAATTTGAAATTAAGCTTTAGTTTATTGTTGCTAAAACTAATGTCTTTTTATTGAATTGAAAATTTCCATCAAAAATAGATAGTATTTATTTGGAATAGCTCTAGTCATGAAATTTATGGCTACAACAATTTTTATTATCATCGTCCAATAATCAACGGTTATTTCATAATATGTAATGATAATGTGAGAGAATACTTATGTATGGAACTAGTGAGACACATAACACACAAGTGGCCTACAATGTTTTATCCAATAAGTGAAAGAAATCGGTTGTTTATTAGACAATGATAATTATTAATGAGCTTTGTGATCAAATCAAAGCGGACTACCCTATAAATGTCAGAATGACTTGAGAGTGAACTTTTGACATTTCGGGTGACAAAGGTTTTTCATTTGATTGCTACGGGAACGTGAGTTATAATCCATAAATCACTAGTAATCGATGAATCATGGATTATAACGCACTATTTGATAACTTACTTGCCTGAAATTACATCGATAATGACGGCCATAGCTCCAATATGTTGGATAAAATAATAAATTTTGAAGCAACTTTCAGTTTACCTTAGATATACACTGCTGAGAATAAAATCCGGGTCAACAAATAAATAGCAATTATTTTTGAAATTTGAAGTTTGCGCTGATTTGATCGGGGTGTAGCATAGTTAGCTTGAGTAAAAATTTTAATGCTGGTTTTTATAATACGAAGAAAAAATCTTGATATACTTTTTGAAAAAAAAATGTTTGAGGATTCATTAGCGAGTATCTTCCACTCGAGCAATGATAACAGCTTGCGAACGACAAGGTATGTCCAGGATTAGATTCTGAATAACATCCCGCGGAAGATTGTCATGTATTGTCTTCGTGAACGTCTCCCTAACTCATCTCACATATGCTCGGAGGGGTTCAAGTCTGAACTTCGAGCAGGCCAAACAAATCGCCTGATTTGAAACTCAGCCGCTCACTGACCGGCGTTTTTTTCTGACATTCCATTCCTTTCTTTCGAAGGAGAGACTGCCAGTAAGTGCGGGAGATGAAATGACGGAATCTTTCCTATCACGTTGAACCAACATCCCAATCCGACAGGACAACCGGCGCCAGTGTTCCATCTTTCCTGTCACGATGTACCGACGTTCCAACCCGACAGGACAAACCCGCTTTCTTCCAGGATAAAGCAACGGGAATAAATTCTTCTCGGATGATTTACCAACACTCTGTCCTCTCGTTGTGGCATGTGATTTTTCCCGCAAAATTCCAGAGAAAAGATTTTGAGAGGAAAGAGAAATGAATGACGGGAAGAAATGTCGGTATTGAATGCTGGTCGGTGAAACTCTTGAAACGTCGAGCCGGTTCAACTTTCAACGGTTCAACGTGTAAGGAAAGATGGAATATGTATTTATGATCTCATCTTACACTTACTGGCGCTCATTCCTTTGAAAGGAAAGAATGACGGGAGAGAATGTCAGAAAAAAACGCCGGTCTGTGGGTGGCTTATCCGACAGGACATACCGGTGTTCCTTTTTGTTGAAACGCCAAGTTAGTGGACAGGATGATGAATGCGCATTCCATCCTTTCTATCGTGATGAGAAAAGATGGAAAGATGACAGAAGAACGTTACGTGTTAGTGAGTGATTGGATTTTCATTATCCATTCATTTTGTAAGGAAAAAAAGACGGGAAAGAATAACGGTATTGAATGCTTGAATGTGGGCACCTAATACCGTCATACTTTCCCGTCATTATTTTCCGTCATTCTTTCCTGTCTCTCTGTCCCGTCATATATATTTTTTTCAAAATGAATGGATAATAAAATTTTCATCACCCACTAACACGTAACGTTTTCAGAAAGATGACAGAAACAACTTCTGTAGAATAATACCACATTGTTTTTGCATATTAGCAGGCAGTAGGTGTATATACACCGGAATGTTTTCTTGATCTATTAAGAGATCTTGGTATCGATCTATGATGGAGATGTTTACATAGAATTTATTTTCATACATCGAAATAATCCTGGTATCACGTCACATGTGTGATGATTCAGCATATTTGTATTTTGACTTTGATGTTGCCCTGATCCTTTGAAAGCATAGGTCTTCTTCAAGAAAAACATTCTTCTTGTTTTTTCAATGGATTCCTCCAACTACTATGATCTTGTTGCCTTGAGTTAACTCATAAACTCTACAGGGTACTGGCACAGTTTATGGTTTCTGCAATAGTGCGTCAGGCATCTATAGGTCGTATACCATTCAGGTTTGGAATTTCGTAAATGCGACGACCTATACTATACATATGACACAGAGTGGTCAAAAAAAAAAGTGAAGAGAGATCTGTTTCGGTGTTCTTTCCTATGTTCGAAATTTTCATCTGATTGGCTTTGATAGTATTCGAGAAAAAAACATAAAAACAAAAAAAATCGTTTTGCAAAGAATAATTTTTAAGATGGTCTTGTGTCTGTTTTTTTTTTTTCAGCTTCGCAGTGACAATTCCAATACTATAAGTCCGAAGATACTCCCACATCAAATGGTTTTCTTCTAGGGTGTCCAAAATGTGATTCCAAATATGACAATTTTCAAAGCAATTTTCTCAAGATTTTCAAATGGTACACCCTGTATATTATTACACCGTTCAATGGAGAATGTGAGTACAGACACTTTTTGTATTCATAAAGTCATTCAAATACTTGACCGTTCAAATGATATTCACCAGAAGCCTTAATTATGTTCATCCATCAGTGAAAAGCAAACATTTTTTAGGTTGCTATGGGTGGTGGTGGTCTAGTGTGCAACACACTGGACTTGAGATACCGTACCTCTGATTGACGTGGGTTCAATTTCCACGATGAGCGTCTTGAAGGCGTCTTTTGTCTTGAAGGGCGCCTGGTATTAAATTCTGGCGGCTTCATGTACCTGCTGCCAGCGCTTTGACTTCGTTCCAGTGTTGGATGATGGGAGATCGAGATCACTGCCTCCTCGTAGTATTGTGTTTTTTTCTTCTTCAAATCTGTGCCCTGACAAAATACGTGGAGCAGCCTCAGTCCATCATAGTATGGAGGGATTCTCCACGTACCATGGTAGACTCCTGGGGTATTTTATCTTGTAGACTCCACATCTCGTGTTTTGTATTCTGGTTCATTCGAGTGCCCTTCTAAACGATGGAATGCTTCACATATTGAAAGATCTTTAATGCAAAAAAGAGACCTTGCAGCAACGTTCAAAATTTGTTAGTCTTTTAAGTTTTCAATTGATTGCAGTTTCACTTGGATAAGGTGTCCAGAATTGAAACTGCCATGAGTACTTATTTTTTCCAACGTTTTGGTCTATGAATAGGTTCGGTATGATCAAGCCCACACCTTGAATTGCTCAAAGATGAATATGACCCTATACTCTTGATTGATGATGTTTTGAAAACTATTGCAATTCAATTAATTTAGTACAAAATTGCATTGAAGTTATCGCCCTAACAACCAAAACAGCTTCAACATTAACATTGACCATGCATTAATGGCTAATTTTATTTAAACTCGATTTCAAATAACATCAGGTGAATGGACATTTTAGGACAATACGATGATATCGATTTCTATAAATTCGTTGAATTTGGATTGATCAAAGCTTCCTCTGCTGTAAAATTGAACAAGATAATGGATATTTAGTTCTGCATTATCAATACTTTTGATTAATCTGGGTAAAATGTCCCCATTCTTACTTTGAGAAGTATAAGACAAAATAACATTTTTGATATCAGTCACTTGAAGTACCCACAAAGTGAAATACTGTAACAATCACTATTTCATAACAATTATTGCATTATTTCGAGCTTATGGATAAAAACTTCTCTGTGTCCCTTTTTCTGCCAAATCACGATGTTACTGATAAGATTAAACCATGAATCCTACTCTCTCCTTTTTTTTTTCGTAGTCCTTGATCATTTAGAACATTTCATAGAAGCTGTCCCAGGACGGAAGCCTGGGAATGCCTGACGAAAGACCTCCCTTTCGTGAAATGTTCGCTCTCGATCTGTTTTTCAGCATTTGTATCTATCTATAAGAGTTCAGTGTTACAAGGTCATCTTATTAGTACCAGTTTTGCAGATCTTCAGCAAGCTGGTAATTCTATTGGCACAACAGTTTATTAGCTGCAGCCAAGATGAGTTCGGGTCTCTTCATTGCGACAAACCTAAAAATCTTTACCGGTGTTTGATCCGGTCCTGGAACTTTGTCTACGGTGAATAGTACTGCTTCTCCGATGCCCACGTCAAGTTTACGTGTCCAGTCAATTACAGATTTACCAGTGTGATCATAAAATGCCCAGCATTTTCCACAATCTACTAGACCTATGCCTAAGCAGTACGTTTGTTAAAGTATTGCTTTTACGATCCAACATTTTTCTCATGGCCTATATCTTCATATGTGGGGGTGATGTCCATGCCTTGGATAAGGAGGATCTTGTCAAGCCATTCTGCCGTCACCTTATTGTCACGTGAGTCTTGATAGAGTCTTGCTTCTTTGTCGTTGTCCATCGTGATTATGACCTTTCCGTCTTCTGTTATCCATCCCTCGATCATTTTTTTCTTTGTTATTTGCTATGCTCCGAAAGTCTTTGCGTGACAGGATTTTATTTTTCTTGAGTTCAAAATAGGATTGTATTATTTTGTATCAAGTGAAGTGAGCTTGTATTTTAAAGAATGTTTAGACTGTGAAATCAAATATAATTTTACAAGCCCACCCCACTGGATGATACAAGAAAGAAAACATAAGAAAAACAGCATTTCATAAAATAGTGAATAGTACATTACAATTGATAATTATTATTGAGAATGAGTTCAAAATATCATTTGGCTATCAAGAATAAACTACTCCAAATTGTAATCATAATAATTATTCTGGAAATTGTTCATTTCCTGCAAACTATTAATTTAATAGTGCAATCACCCACATCGATATTCCAAGTTTTACTGCAATAATAGTAATAATAGGACCATTAAAAAATGTTTACGATCAAAAATAATGATGACGGTTATTCCCGATTATCATTAATTTGATAAAATATTATGTTATTCAAATTATAGAATGGAGAAAGGTGAAAATGGACCAAATAAATCCCCAGATAATAATAAATTTTATCTCAAAAATAACACTATGATATACGGTATCAAGATCAAAGTAACACAAATCGTCGACCAGCAACATAAAATAGATCAACCGATAAAATCGAATTGGAAACTGCCTTCCGAATTTGATTGATACTACCATTCAGGTGACTGAGTCGATAGTTCAGAAAGGGGTTGTTTCTCTTGGGCCGCGCATGCGCATATGTCAGGGCAACTGGTGGCTGGAAATGTCAAACTCCTGACAGTTTCGATTTTTGGTTATAACCTGTGATAATATTTTATAACCTCCAAAATACTGTCAGTGTTAGTGCCAAACTACTTGATTTGATGCTAGATAAACACACATGAAACTAGATGAGTATGGATAAAAGATAAGGACATACTTGTTGAACTAGGTTTCAATTGAGGAGTTCATCTTAATCTTAAGCGCCGTGGATCTTGACAATTCATATTCACCCAAGTGTTGTTGGCAAGCATAGACAGGAAAAGGTCCCCATTAACATGAAAACGAAATAAAACTAACTGATAAGAATAAATCAATGAACAGTATAAAACCCACACGGGGCCACTCCGCCCCTTAGCTCAGGCTGAATCACATCAGCCACCCATCATCGTCATAATTCGTCAATATATCATTATCATCATCAATATCAATTATGTCATCATAATCCATTCTTCGACGACTAGCTAGTGTCACGTGAAATAAGTAGAGGTTTCTCTAGACGCCCAATTGCCACTAAACAGTTATCATCTCAATGAATTGAGCGCGGAGAGTCTGCATAACACTCTCGAGGTGTCAATCGAGCAGTATGTGAGATCCTTAACCTACACACCACAATCTCGAAGGCAGAGGATTTTCCAGCCCTCCGGCTAACCAGGCCACACAGACCGCTTCAGGTCACACAGACCACTAGTATCGCCCGATAACATTTTGGCCCTCCTCACAATCACAAAACTACTCATCATCAACCTTTCTCAAAACCCCAAAAGCACACTGGTCACACTGACACTCATTCAGTCAAAAAACTACCAACAACCTATGACAATACCACAATGTTGCCAAAAGCTTATTATTTGACAAAACCGCATTTTTGTTCTCATGCTCTGGGACCTGTCCGATGCTATACCGAGCGCCTTGAAAATAATAAGGAAAACAAAGAAATATATCCACAATACAAGGGTTTAATTCAAAGAAATATGGATATAATGGGAATTCAAATCAACCTGCTTTTACATACTTCTACTCAATATAATAGAAGACATAGTATGAAGGAACATTTGGCAAACCTCACTTCTAGAGTGGCCACTTCACAAAAACCAAAATGCCTAACAACTTGGCAAAAAATAGCAATCACTGAATAACCAAGAGACTGCCATTGCCACATTTCTTGATATACAAGGTGTACCGCAAGGTAAGGGGTGAATTCCACCACGAGTTGTGACTTGTGACGTTTATTTTTGAATTGTTCTCATGTAACATTCATCACCCTTGAGGTAGAGTTAGGAATTTCGGAGTTGGCGCCAGGTCTTAGACAGGAAGACGGGCAAGGGTTTCAGTATCAGTCACTCTTACCACAAATGATACTCCAGATCATGACTTACCCCAAAAAATGTCAAGGTTGAACCCAATATCCTTAAAATGTATCTATTTATCTAGATTTTCAAATATGCAGGGTGTTTCCTGATTGCGTATACTAAATTGGAGGACATATTCCTGAGCTAATATCATGCTTAACATGGGTCCGGGAAAAGCATTCTTTTTTCAGATACAAGGTGTAAAACTTTTTCAAAACAACTTTTTCACGAATGTCACAAATATCCTTGGACCGATTTTTTGAAATTTATAAATTTGGTTTTAGTGATAGAAGCCAACCAAAACCCCAGCTCTAATGGTACTGTCCTCCAGCCTCACATCCACAACCGCACGTAAATTTTGTTGAGATGGAACGAAACTGAACACTATTCCTGCAGTGACAACACGCAGAGTCTGTATGATTTTTATCCCGATAATATGTACCAGTTCGATCTACTTGGGATACCAGTGTTGACTTCTGTTTGATGTAATATCACCAACTCAATCAGCCTTCTTTCCGGGCAAATGACGTTTGAACCCAACAAGACTGGTACCCATGAACCAGCATTTTTTTTTGTGGAAGTTTTAATGGGTGATGATCGAATGTTTTTTTGTAATCTCTTTGGTATTCTCGAAGAAGAGAATGATGGGAATGGTTATCAATAATGAAAGCAGGTCTATGAAGTCCTAATGTGTAGAATCAACAACCCAGCAGGTGAAAGAGTAAAATGCTGGATGGCAAAGTAAATCCAACCGTCATTCATTGGAAGCTCACTAAAATCCATTAGAATTCGGCTAAGGAAACTAACAGGGATACCTGAAGAAAACCTGTTTCAACAATTATGCCATATGAAGGCTCTGTAATGAAGATGAGCGAAAAGCCACACACGTCGTCTTTGAATGTTAACTTTATTTAGACAATACAGCTCCTCAACTGAAGGACTGTCTTCAACATAAGAATTTTTGATCAGAAGAGATGAATGTCTTAACATTTTGTCAGAAATACTAGATAAGGAGGGAAAAAAGGCTGTCTTTGGACAGTTTATTTTGCTTTTACAATAAATCTATTCATTTTGAAGGTTTGTACCTAGAATGAAGTCTTCACGTTCTTAGATGTTGTATCAACAACAATCTAGAGGGAGGAATTATACTCCAGAACCCATCAAATTGCCAGTACTGAATTTTCAGAATTTATATCAGAATCTAGTCACGCTATTCCCACTAAAATACTGAAATGTGATTCAGATATTTTTTTTATTTATAATCAAAATATATTACACAATATCCTTACTCGGAGTGTAAGACGGGTTTTTTTACGCAACACTCCGAGTTTGAGAGGGTTCCGCTGATGGCTTCTTGTGAAGACGGAATTTTCTTCTCTGAAATATTGTCCAAGCAACCAGACAACAGAGAAGATAAGCGTAGCTGAAAATGGGTAGAACTTCTTGAAAACCGACGACCATAATTCAACCAATTATTTTTCCAGGACTCTATCGATCTCCATCCTCTATCGAATCAATTTCTGTTGGTTCAACTCCGTTATATCAAGGTTGTCAAAACATTTCTCACTTTTCTGCTCAATAAATCAGGCAGGCTTTTATCACGTCATATCGAGGGTAATTTTCCTGTGCGTCACGTGTCAAGACAGCATTCAACAGTAAATACCGCTTGTCGCACAATTTGTTATTTCTGCATCACTGGGACCCCATCTGAGGTAAAGCGACAAGCTCTTTAGCTCTAGACTTTAACGAGCCGTCCCATCAGTGCAAAATAGCTACGTTCCCAAATCCATATATGTTACGGTTTTGTGTGTACAGATTGCGATAAGAATAAACTAGTACGTTATGAAAAGGGGTAACATCGTCTTCTAAATCACTATAATATGAGGAAGGTTCACGTCACTTCAAGTTTAGTGTTATAAAATAAATCAACTAAGAGTCTCCTGCGATAGTTCGATTTTCATTGCCCAGTTATAAGACAAACAAATACTTGTTGTATCCCAAACATGGGCCAAATGTGAAGAATGTGAAGCCGAGAAAATGTATAGAATGCAAAAAGTCTTTCCTAATAAGAATCTGAACTTTTCACGATGCAAAATGTCTGTGAGTTGTTCTTGGTTCTTTTTTTTTACTCACCATACATTTATGTTTTGATTGTAGTGGATTGTGTACCTTCCGGAGTAGTGAGGAAGATAATCGACCAAAGACCATCTTTGGAGCCTCCACTTCCATAAAAAAATTAATAATGGACCTGCTAAACCTACTTCTGTCCTTCTGTCTTCCATATTTGTAATATTATACATGTTCTCCTTCATAAAGATAATGAAATACTACATTTTTATTTTTGATTTGGAGGGGTATCTTTTGATGAATTAGCCTGTGTACCTCCACATAAGGAAAAAGCTTTTCAAGAAGGGCAGAACATGAATTTGGAAAACCAAGTGAAATTTTCCAAGCTTCAGAATTGAACTTTCCATGGTAGATATATTCTCATCATACACTGCCGAGCATAAAATGAGTGAAACCCCATTCACTAACAATATGCGATGATTTTCTCGTGCTTGCTTGAGAAGTTTTCATGAAAGATTTTTTATAGGGATTGAAATTGTTTGCGTTATTCAGCTACACTTTTCGGTTGGTAAATGCTTTATCCTGACAAGGTTTTCAGATCACGCCATTTGGTTGGCCTGCTTAAAGTCCAGAGCTCTAACCCATTAACTTTGTGATGAGATGAGAAGTTCACGGGCATATATGCCAGACTATAGAAGATTTAGAGATCTACGTCAAATTCTGGTGCTGACGTCGATGGTCTTGAGGTTTTTTTTGAAAAAAATATTTTAAATGTCACAAAAGTCAGCTGATACCCATAATAAACATGACCATTCGATTCAAAAAAAATAAATAAAAATACGAATTTTTGGGATGGACAATTATATAAACTTACTTTATCATTTGAAACAAGCAAGAGCTGGAAGCAACAAGCTGATCACGACCATCAAAAATGATAATTGCTATTGCCCTGTACATTTGTTGGTGTGCTATTGTACATATTTGGTTGAAGTTTTAGCTATAACTATGAGTGTAATGTGATTTTCATTCACTAACGGCTCATTGCCACACTAAACACATAACCGGCACACATAATCAAATTGCACTCATTCATGTGAACAGATATAGTGATCACTAAGCGGTATTCACAATCACTCAACTGTTAAATCCACTGAATAATCAGCATTCTTGTCCCGATTGGGAATGTTGGATAGTGGAGACAACCCCTAACTTAGAAAAACTAGCGTCATTCCACATCGCCTATTTGATCAGTTATTTTTGGCACGCTAAACCTGAAGTGTGAAGTGTGGAGTGACTTGTCATCATAACATAACTGGAAGTGCGCCGATGTTTATTGTTGTCCATTTCCAAATAAATTTAAATTTGACAAAATATTGGGTAGATTCATTTGTACTATTGTTCACGTAATTGTTCTCGTAATGTATACTATTATCATGTTTTGTATTGTTTTTATACTTTAGCATTTTGCATTTGTATTTGCTTTGTCCATAAAATGTATTTAAATTTTTCTGTGGCAATAGAGCATATTTGATTTGATTTGATTTGATTTGGAGTTGAACGGTACTGGTTGAGTTATATTGATATGGTTCAGTGTTCTATTCCAGTACCTTTTTTCGTTTTCATTTTAGATTAGCGAATTTGGGCCTAAAATCGGATGGTGCAAATTAGAGTCGTTAGCAGAAACACTCTCAAAAGAACAGATCATATTGTTCTTTTGAGAGTGTTTCTGCTAACGACCACTCTCCTCACGAGTTAGCAGTTCATCAGGCTCCATCATCCCCTTAGAAGGATGAAAAGGACTGGAATGTATGATTTTTCACTGACGAAAAATGATCATGTATATTAGACATCTTGAATAGGGACAAGGATATGTCAGTCTTAAACTTGATTACTTTTTCCTCGTCAAATTTAGATATTGAAAAAGTTTCAGGAAAAGTTGCATATGCAAATATTTAATATTATTTCTCCGTGCATCTACTCAATTTGCAAAACTTTTGTGGGAAAAACATGAACAAATTCAAAAAAGTTCCGTAATCTCCACATGTTAGTAGATACGGGGCATGTCCCAATAAGTTGATTATAGTGGTGGTTCTAGCTTCAAAATGTTCGGTGCAAGCAACTTGTTTTTCCTGTATTATTTATCGCAAACTTTTGAAATATTTTATGTTCTGATTTTATTAGTGCTACAACGTATACGGTCTTGTTTTCAGACTCACTGGAATAGTAGCCAGTCTCGTATAACAGTCTAAGAAAACTGATACTTCCATATAACTTCCAGGCTTGAATCTCGAATTCACAACACATATTTTCGTCAGTCTGTAAATTTTCTCTTCACAGATGTCCACGTTTCGTATCCACTATGTTTTAGCATGTTGTCTTGTCTCAACACCGAGCACTGCATTCCATAGATCAACATGTTCCAAATATGTTTTGTCTACAGATTTTCACTGATCGTAATTTTCACGCCCTTTCAAACGGTCTATCAAGGGCAGTTGACTGAACGACTTTCTGAGTCGGGAAATGAATGGAAAAGATCACTAACGGAAAGCTCCTTCTTCCATCTTCGCACTATTTCACGATTACTTGATCGAAAGTTCACCTACTGTGATCTTTAGAGGTTCTGCGATTTTGTATCTCAAATCAAATGAAATCTAATATGCTTTATTGCCACAAAAAAAATCACATACATTCTATGGACAAAGCGAATACAAAATGGTAAAGTAAAAACAATACAAAACATCAATAGTACACATTACGTAAAACAATACAAGTAAAAATATATTTTTCAGTATTTTGTCATATTTTCAAATTTAAATGGAAATTGCTCATGAACAAGAACGAAAAACATTGGCGCACTTCTGGTTATATTATGAAGACAAGTCAGTGAAACAATATAATATCAAAGTTAACAATAATAGGGTGAAGAATAATACTGCGGTGTTAAATATCAAACAAGAAACTAGCAATTAGTCACTTTTTGCATGCAAAACTCGCGCTCGTCTTGTTTCCGCCCTGCCTGCAGTAAGAAATTATTTTTGATTTGAATATCAAACAAGGATCTTGGGGTTGTTAACGTTATTGCAACCAAAACGTGTAAACATCCATTTCCCATTCAGAAAATGGACATCACTTGAGGTGCGCGGCCTCGGTTCCCTAGAAATTCAAATGTTCAACTTGAACTCCACTTTTCCACTTTGCTTGCAGTGAGCAATGCTTAGTTGGTGTTATTGACAGAGGAAGAGAGGAGTGTTGATTGAATTACTGAGAAGGCGATAGATGACCCTTCAAAAATATGAATACTCCGATGTTCATTGAGTGCCCAAGAACATATTCCACTCTTACTAATAAGGTTTTTTAAAATTGCTGCTTATGGTGCCCAAACAGAGAAATGGAATTATTCCGTGAAAAAATATTTTTTAGAATGAAAAGGCCTTTCCAGGAGGAAGGCTCTCGTTTTTCACGGAAGCTAGCAAATGTGGGAAAAGATTTTTGCTAACCTTAGAAGTTTCAGGTGGATCCTTCTATAATTCGTGATAAATTCAAGAACATCGATGGAGTCGGTGAATTTTCTGGATATACAAGAGAAAACGCATGTTCTTTGCTTAAATGCGTAACCCTTTTTTGGTCCAAGGTTTATGATGTTTGGGTTTGGGTTTCATTCTCCGAAAGTAGTTACATGTTTTAGTCTATTTAGAAAATCTCTAAAGTTGAAATCCAGATCATCCGATTCGAAATTCCAATTCGTGTTCGAACAAAGATTGTAAAATGAAGCAAAATTAGAGACCAAGAATATTCTACCTGAGTGGTGAGTTTTCTTCAGGGGCCTGCGAGAGATATTGAATTTGGAAATTGAAGCTTCATGATCAGATAGACCAGCACTCGATACTGACGAATGGACTTCAGATAAGGAAGAAGTCAGACGCTACATAATCGATCATAGAGAAAGAGTTTTTAGAAGTCCTGGTTAGTGATGTTACATGCAGTGGAAGACCAAAAGAATCAAAAATGGTAATAAAAGCTTTTTGGGCAGCAGAAGCAGCAGCGTAGTCAATATTGAAGTCCCCGCACAAAATTCTCCCACCCTTCACCTGTAAACTGTCTAGCAAGTTCAGCAGGTTATTAAAAAACAGTTGCACGTTGGTATGTGAAGCTCTATAATGTATGCAAATTACGTCAAGATCCAAGTTATCACTGTTAACTATGGAAAACTCGAATAAGTTGTCCGCGAGCAGACGCTGGGACTGGGATCTATGTCCTAGAGTTGAAATTCTGGGCCCATAACCGGTTGTTATCCTCAGAACACAGCTAGTGCCTTTTTATGAAGAGACACGATCACGAAGTAACTCTTACGGTAGCTTCTGCATTGATAAGTGATTTCTGAAAAAAATATATATGGCACAGAAGGTTAGCACATTTCAATACAAATAGTTGGTTTAAACTCAAGGATGGTCTTGTCAATGGCATTGATTTCAAAGTCACTTTTTCGCCAGATTTTGTATGTGAAACATGTGTAATGGCGGAAAGTCACATATTACCATTCAAAGAGAGCAAAACTGAGACATCAAGAGTTTTGGAGCTCATTCATTCAGATTTGATGGGACGGATGCGGGAAAATTCACTTGCTAGCTCAAAATATATATTTACCCTACTTGCTGATTCCACACATCTGACTTTTGTCTATTTTTTTACATACAAAAATAAATTTACAGAATATTTCAAGAAACAGATGTACATAAGAGCCATCACATGAACTATGGTCAGGTAAGAAACCATTAGTTGAATATTTGAAAATTTTTGGGTGCAAAGCTTATGCTTATAAACTTGATGGTGAGGCTAAACCATGTATTTTTCTTGGTTATATTCTCGAGTCAAAGGCATACGGGTTTTACTATCCAAGAAATATGGTGTTTCTATCCAGAGATGTCAAGTTCATTAAAAATGAGAAGGGTGTTTCACTGATGGACAAAAAGGATGCAGATGGAAATCTGCATTTTACGATTGTCAGGAAGAGCATCATGACGTTCCTGATCAAAATAATATAGAGCAAGATGAAGATAATCGTGACAATATGGTGAATGTTGAATAACAGGATGCACATAATAGCGTCGTAAATAACAAGCAAGTGAGCCAGAAGACCACCACAAGCTTTGGATGATTTTGAGATATTTTCAGCCATAGCGCATGCAGATGGTAATCCATTTACAATTGAAAAAGCTTTTAACAGACTAGTTGCTGATGAATAGATACAGGCCATGAATACTGAATATGCAGTACTGATGGAGAACGGTACTTGGGAAATGGTGGAAAACATTCCGTATCAGGAAGCTGTTGGTTCATTGCTTCTTGCATCACAAATACCAAGTCCTGATATGAGTAATGCAGTGAGTTGTATCAGTTGTTTCAATCACAATCCAGGTCCAGATTATTGGGTAGAAGTTAGACGTATCCCATCAGAAAACGATCAATTACACGCTTCAACTGAATCGACAGAAACTGGAAGTACCCGATATAGTGAGATACTGTGACGCAGACTGGGCAAATGATCCAAATGACGGACGATCCGTATTTGGGTATATTTTTTTGAAGAACGGTTCTCCAATATCATGAAATACAAGAAAGCAGCAATACAGAAGCGAGGTGTATGGCAAGAGCAAGACGCTTCATGGCCAAGAGGGCTTAGCATTGAACTGACTTCAAAAACAGTGCCAACATTATTGTTTATTGATAATCAAGAAGCTCTGAACATAGCAGAAAATCGAGCATACCAGGCACGTACGAATCACATTGATGTACGTCATCACCTTTTCAAAGAGAACATCAGCGGTGAAACTTTGAATTTTGAATATGTCTCCACTGAATCTATGATAGCGGATAGCTTGACAAAGCCTTCAGACACATTCAAGTTTGAAAGATGCGACCTCTCCTTTGATTGAAGTTCTGGCTGTTATGTTATGTCACATTGATTATTGGATAACCTTTATCTTTGTAAATGACCATAAAGAAACCCCTAAAACGACGTTTAATATAACAGTCATTCCGTGACCGTCTCTTTTCATAAAAAGGCAGTAACTGTATTCTGAGGATTACAACAAATACCACATCTTCAACAATTTAATTACCAGACATGGAAGAACTCACTACCAGTTTTTCTCATAGCTCAAAATTCACTGTCCATCCCTGACCAGCTCTCGCTAAAATTAAGTCTTTTCTTAACAATGGCCATAATTTCTCAAGGGAACATTGATCACCTTCTAATTTTTCATTCGAAAGTTGGGGAATTTGGCATAAGACGAGTTTCGACTCTCTCAAAATTTCCAGGAAAGAAGCTTCGAGATTGTTTTGAAACTTTCGTCTTTTGACGTATAAATAATAAGCTCCTCCATTTACCGAAAAATATATAAAAATGTTAAAGTGAATAGCTACTGTGCAAGCTGGGTGTGAAAGCTGAAAGTATGAAACGTTAGGAGACATACAATTGAATTAAACCATTCTTTATATCTTCAGATGAATAGAAGGCAATGATCAAATATATACCATTTATTAAGATCAATTATTTTTCTGTGTATACGCATCATTTCTTCAACCTATTTTCATTGAATTTGTAGTCCAAAATTATCTTGAAATAAATATATCGTCAACATTTTAATTTGCAATGATTGTGAACCAACTAAGTGAAGCAAGTTTCCAAATGAACATTCTAGGACATGGCTTCAACTTTCTCAAGCAAAAATGCCAGCAGTGGGAGCATCGTTGATAATTCTCGGTTTCCTGCGTATTTGCTCTAAATTGTCCCGTTTAGACCTATTCAGAATTCAGGTCACACAAATGCGGCCGGAACTATCACGCAGACATTTCTGCTATTTTCTGTTATATCAAATTGGGAGAATATCGATGAAAAAATAATTGCTGCCTTTAATAGAAATATGCCCAGATATTTGATCACAACTGATAGCGTGTATGAGATGTAATGAACAAAGAAAAAAAAAGATATGAAATGAATCGTCGCCAAAAGAAATGATAGATCATTCAAGATCTTCTGTCCCTCATTATATTCTCTTGGTTTAGAGAAGTTAACTTTTGCGGTTAATTAATCATTGAAGCAGTCTTTTGACATCTTTTTGAAGAGCCCCCCCAAAAAAAACGGAAGATGAAATATGAAATTCTTACCGTTTCCCTGCTACATTTGTCAAATAGATTGGATCTATTGCTAGTGCAAATTCGGATGGCCTAACGATCAAACCAATATAGGGTTGGATAATTCCGTGAGAAATTTCCAATACATAAATCACAAGCGCTGGTGATTGCAGGAATTTCAATGGGAAATATATTACCAGAATCATTAGCATATCGGTCTATCAATGTGTATTTAATAGACGATAATGTGTCTGATTATCCCACACGATATTCTGTGTAGGGTTCTTCCGATTATTGGTGCAAATTAGTTTCTAAGTGTTGGAACTGGGAATAAAAAAAAGTGACAGATTCTCAATATCTATGATCGTCGTAGCAAGAGGGGAGAAGATCATTCAAGTTATGAAGCTCAAATTGGCTTTGAAATTGAATATCTTGTCGCCTCAATGTGAATTATCATCTTTTTATGTAAACGCTAAATATTTGCACTAGGGAGAACAACCCTTTATAAGGTTAACACACATTAAACAAATTACTGAGGGAAATTAAGCAATTGCACGACAGTGAGGTTAACATAAAAGATCTCAAAATTTGCCCAAAGAATACGTTTTTTTCATCTGATTGTCCTGGAACAATCAAAGATAACTCTCATCATCTACATCCTCAATCTCTATTGGATCACACTTCAAATATCAATCACATTGAATTATGTATAATCCTTGATCTTCTTTTCAATATCTACAGGACTGTTCAGACAGAACGTTCAGATAAATTGAGTTTCCAAATGATCTAATCAGGTCGCACAAATTGAAAAAGAAGTCATTCTCAACATCACGCCGAGGAATAAATTTTATCAGCACAGATATGAAACCAATTTGTTATTCCAGTTAATTAGAATATTTGCATATTGCAGAACTTTTTTATGGCATGGAAGAATTTTTTTTCCGATTTATCATTAGAAAGCGTCTGTGTCCGACTTCAAGTTCAATTTAGCCGGCACTTGACTGATATACTCTCCTGAATAAATTGGTTCGAGAGTGTTTAATGAGTTCTGGAATATGGATAGATTCATTTTTCTTGAAAAATGTGAAATTGTGGTGTCAGTTGAAATGATAGAATGGAAAGATTGCAATTATTATTATGGATTTTGGTGTTAATCATGAAATCTAATATTGTGGAAAACAAATAATTTGACTTATTAAAAAGAATCATCAAATCATTTCAGAAAAGATCAACATGTACTGTTAATTCGATATTGAGGAAAATTAGGATTACTTTTCTATAAATCGATAATTGTGGTGGTGATGACCTCATTTAACTAAAATCTCTGTCCTCCTCGGGCAATTTTCAGATTGAATGGCGAGTGAAAAGGGTCACACACCTCCGATTTATTTATTTTTTAGTGCGGATCGATCAAATCATGTTTTGCGTTAAACGTGAAATTTCAAATTGTTTTGTACGCTTCATCTATTTTTTTTTGTCGAAGACTTCAAGAAAAAGGCGTAGAAGTAGAGAAGTGCGGCACCGAATGACATCTATGTGGTGGTACGGTGGACAGGAAGTCGACTTTCTCAGGTAGAAAGGCATCAGAAAAATTCGAAGACACATCGGCGCCGCTATTGTTCAACATCCATTGATTCTGATTTTTTGAATTTGGTTTATCGCACTCACAGCAAGTGTTAGACCATAATGTCATTGGATAATGAATGTGTCAAAATGGCAAAAGATAGTTTGTTTCTTTTGATAAATGATTTTAGGCTCATGTAGGGTGAAAATCACATCCACTATAAAATTATGGACTTGGCTGTTATGTTTAATTGAACAAAATTTAGATAAGTAGTATGGGAGCAAATTCTCCATTTTTCGAAAAAAAAATCAGCTCAAAATGTCAAAATGACAGCTGAGAGTCATTTTGAAACTTTTTTTTAAATGGAAAGGGGCGTCAAGTAATACCTAATTTTAAAAGTCTTTTCATTCTCTATTCAACCCTTTCATTTTTTTAATCAATCATTATTTTCAGAATATTTTTTTATCCAGTATTTTCAGGTATCTAGTAAATGTTGTCGTTGCCATGGTTTTTAAATATTTGACATTTCGATGAGGTAGTTATTTTTGGAGAGGCTAACCGGGACTATCATGCAGCAGTTCGTATCTTCAATGAACGCTTTTCGGAACGACCAATGAGCAGAGTATATTTTAGAAGACGTGGAAGCTCAGGTAGTGGCCGAAATGGTCGTGAATCTCACACAAAACTGTGGTCAATTGGCTGAAACATATCATATTTCGCGTTCTTCCGTCAAAAACATTTCAAAAGCAGATAAATGTCATCCTTGCAAAATAAAAACAACAGAGGAATTATTAGAACCAAACCCAGACAGACGACTAGAGTTTTGCGAGATTTTGACAGAAATAATCATAGCTGATCCCAATGATCTGCGACATATCTGCTTCAGTGATGAATGTACCTTTTTTTTAATGGGGAAGTGAACTTCGGAAATTGTAGATATTGGAGTGATGGCAACTACCATATCAACCGTGAGGTCCATACCCAGTTTTCTCAAAAACTGAACACTTGGGCGGGTATTTTGGGAATCACATAGTGAGCCCAATTTTTTTGGAAGAAAGTGTAAACGGTCCTAGATACCTCCAGATGCTGCAGAATGACATCGTTCCAATGACTAATGATATTGTAGCCCAAAATCCACGCAAATTTTACTAAGGTGTTACGTTCCTGCAAGATGGTGCACCGCCACATTATTTTGGAAATGCGAGAACTCACTTGAATGCAACGTATCCCAATAGATGGATTGGTCGCCGGGGTCTCATAGGATGGCTCGATCCTGAGATCTTTCACCCCTTTTTATGGGCCAAGTATTCAAGACAGCTCCAGATACTCTGAATGACTTGCGCCAACGAATCATCGTTGTGTGTTCGGGGAATGAGGGCTCAAACTTTTTATCATGTGAGGAAAGAATTCTCCAACAGAATGTTCATATGCCAAGAAGTATTAGGAGAACATTCTCAACATCTTTTTTAGTTAAATTTTTTTTGGTTTTTTTTTCTTTAATATTAGGTTAGGTATTTTCTGAAATTAGGTTAGAAACAATACATAAAATCTCAATTTCATGAATTAAGTCGTAATATGTAAAAATGAAAGAAAAAAATACACAACTGCGAACTCACTTTAATTGGTCACCAGTGCACCAAATGCTTTCAAAATCTGGGGTTAAATAGAGAATGAAAAGAGCTTCAAAATGAGATATCACTCGACTTTCCTTTCCATTTAAAAAAAAAAATCAGAATGGCGCTCAGCTGTCATTTTGATATTTTGAGCTGTAGTTTAAAACAAAACTGGATAATTTGCTCTCATCCTACCCATCCAAATTTTGTTCGATTATACTTGGTAATGGTAATGGTAAAGGTGGGGGGGCAAAGCCGGCGAGTAGGCCTAGTGGCTCTTTTCGTCATCCCCGCTTGGCCAACCCAGCTACTCAAACCGGCCCGTTTCCATCGTGAATAGGAACAGACTTTCCCAGCACAGGTACCCCAACTCTTCCCTGGGGATGGTGGCTGTTCCTAGGACCTTCCTTCTCAAGCGACACCACCTGTCGCAAACTCCCAGCAGGTGGTATGAGGTTTCTTCCGCCCTTCTGCAGTGGGGGCATAGGGAAGATTCGCTTATTCCGAACAAATGCAGGTGTCTGTTGAGCCTGCAATGACCTGTCAGAATGCCAACGATGGTGCTCAGTGCCTTCCTGCTCTTGTTCAGCAATTGGGCCGTCCTTGGCCTGTGAGGTTCTGATATCGTTTCTTTGGCCTGCCTGTATAATGGGTTACTGTTCCAGTTCTCAACTGTCCTCTCCCACGCCCATTCGTTGAGAGTGCGTGAGATGAGTTGTTCACTAAGGCCTAGAAATGGATCCGGTCCGGACAGTCGTGTGGCGGATCCTCGTTTGGCCAGCTTGTCCGCTTGCTCATTGCCGGTGATCCCCACGTGCCCCGGGACCCATACTAGTTTGACTCTCTTGTTCTCACCCAGCACTTGTAGCGCATCCCTACACTCTTGGACCAGTGAACAGCTTATCCTTGGTTTGGAGATTGCTTTGAGTGCCGCTTGACTGTCGATTATACTTGGCGGTTCAAAAGTTAGAGGAAGGGGCGAACGGACTTCATGTCATCACTGTATAGTATGCGCCTGTAACGAACTCTCTTGTTTCAAGGTAAGTATTCTTGAGAGCTTTTTTTGTATTCCACTGTTTCAATTGTATTTGGTTTATTGCTGCAAGTTTTATCTATAATTATGAATGGACCCCAAAACCCACGGATTGTCTTTCAAAAACAAAATATTTAATGCCAGCTTGATACTTGATTGTTTTCATTTCTTCAAGAACCCTCACATCGACTTTTTCAGACGATTTTCAAACAACAACTGCTCGTCTTGAATGCCTGAAATTAAGATAACACTCAACTTTTATTGACGAATCCTACCATCTTCACGTCAGACTCGCAAACTTTGGCAATAAATTCGGAGGAACGTGTTAATTATAAGTTTAGCATTCATATCTGAGAATGTGAGGATGTTTAGTCTATTTAAAATTCACTTTATCTAGGACATTCCCCATAAAAACTTGTGTAACATGGTAATTCGAATCAAATTCTACCGTCTAGGAATGAGTCTAGATCTATGCTAGTATCTGTTCACGAGATACCTACCTGGGGATTCTTTTGACTTCGTTTTTCAATTGATCATGTCCCTGGTGATGAAGTAGCTGCCTATATCTCACACTATGCCGAAAGGCATCTTTCTAGAGTTTCAATATACCTGCATTATAGTCGTTTTGCAAAAAACCCCCATAGTTTTGAGATCAATGAATTTTTTTAATGTAGGTACTTGAGTGCATATTTTTTTATCCAGTATGAACGATCCATATTCCAATCAATTTTGAAAATTATGTGAAGTTATTAATCCCAACCGACGCGTCAAAAATGAGTTTTGACCACATCGTTCCACTAAAGTCATGATAAGTTGATTGCATGCTCAATTTTCAAATAACTCCATTAATCCATCAAAAATATTACAATGATAAAATTCAGGTGGTCTTTCGAATATAAATAATCATTATACACAGATATGTCCAAATTCATGACCGTAAACATGTTTAAAATATTGAAATATCGCTTCATTTCACCATAGCCAAGTAGAATTAATAATATTAATAATTCTAGTTTGAAAATGGAAACAATTTATGACATAATAGCTATTATACATTTTTACATTTATTTGTCACGAAGCTTATAGCAAAATTATTATTTCTCGACATATCATGAATATCAATCCATCAACACTGCTTCCATGGAATTGGTGGATCACATTTTGATTGACACACTCCACGACAACATTTTAGCCCCATACAGATCTCCTCTATGAAGCACTTGATTCCTTCCTCTGAAAATAAAAGAATCAATTATCATAGAAGAAAAGCTTTTTTCAAGTCGTAACTTATCATGTTGATATCACCTGAACTTTGTATAGGGTCGAAATTTTTATTCAAGTTTTACTTTCCTTTTATATAATTTTGGTGGCCTTATTATCAATAGACTGAGAAACAACGATTAATGTTTTTTTTTAATAGACAATTCGGGATATCATTTTACCAAATATTTTTTCCTATATACTGAAATATTGATTGAATTCAAGATTGCTCATTTTTCAAATGTCTCAAAAAAAAAATCAAATTTGTTTCCAATAAAAGATACTGGGTAGAACATCTGGGTTCAACTTTCAGTAAACATTGCATTTTGTTCCAAATCCATTCCATTTTTCTTGAACACTCTTGGCTATGAATAAATAATGTACTTCTTTGCCCTACCGTTTCTAACGCAGGCAGTTATAATTTTGATTGAGTGTGAGGTATGTGAAGCGAAACTGGTAGTGGTAATTCCATGAGAGTAGAATACGGATTTATCGCGATTATTTCATCAGTGAGGTCAATCACTGATAGTATTATCGAAGGTGTGATAACATCATACCAGTAGAAGCAGAGCCAGTGACATTTTTTAGTGATGATTTGGTTAGTGCCTATTTTTTGAGGGAATGTTGTACGGACCCTTATCGAGTGACATCCAAGAGGGTTCGCCCGGGTGGCGGAATGCCCCCAATATGTAAAAAAACTTGCATTTTCTTATCATTGAGTCAAGGCTACCAGTTGTTCTTTGGTAGTCCTCAATCATCCAGAAAAAAAATTGGCGGATCGATTGGTCAGTTCCTTAAGGGTGGCGGATCACTCCCAACATTTCACGGAAACATTGAACTTTTCATAATATGATTCGATTAATGCTGAATTATTCACCAGTTGTTCTTTGGTAGCCTACAATCATTCACGAAAATTGGCGGATTGATTGGCCAGTTCCTTGAGGGTGTCATTTTTTCTGGTTGATTGTAGGCTACCAAAGAACAACATGGAAAATTCAGCTTTAACTAAATCGTACTATGAAGAGGTTTAGGTTATCGTGACTTGTTGGGGGTGATCCGCCACCCTTAAGGAACTGGCCAATCGATCTGCCAATTTTTCTGGATGATTGAAGGTTACCAAAGAACAACTGGTGAAAAATATAGCCTTAACTGGATCATATTATGAAATGTTCATTGGTCCCACGACAATTTAGGGGTGATCCGCCACCCTTAAGGAACAGGCCAATCAATTCGCCAGTTTTTCTGGATGATCATAGGCTACCAAAGAACAATTAGTGTATAAATCATCACTGAGAAATGTCACTGGCTCTTGGACTACTGTGACAGCTCGTGAAGTGTGGGCATGGGTGTGCGATACCAAAAGGAAACCATGGTTATTCACTTGAGGTTCTTGACTCAATCAAAATGAGATCCAAATAAAATCAGAATAAACCAAAATACAAAAATTATATATTTAGCAAAAACAATTGTTAAATATTGTTTCGTGAAAAAAAATTTCAATCAAGCTAACGTTAAAAAATTCCACCTCGGTAAAAGTAGAGATATCATTATAAATACACGTGATATCACTACAGCGTGAAACTTTCTTAAATACCGTGAAGTGTTAATTTTTTCCACGTTTTATTGGCTTTGAAAAATTCTCAACCACGTCCATACAAGGCATGATTATTCCTACTCGTAAGAAAAAATTCTTACTCTCGGCAACAATATTTATCTTGAATGAATACACGCAGACTTCAGACCACATCAGACTTACAATGACAATAGTGACATCTAACCAGACAGAAGACAATTGTACTGGAAAATGACAAATGTACTAGACGTGTTTGTTTTGAACCATGCTTTTGAACTAAGAGATCAGTACAATCAGCACAATTATTGTAGTAGGTTTGACAGCTGAAAAAGTAGAAACGCTTCCCGTTGCCGTTCCTAGTGTGGATATAAATAGCGCACGGTGGCGCCCTAACTTCGAGCGATTTCCCGAATACTTTCGACAAATGTCCATAGCGACAATGGATTTGACTAAAGCGCCGAATGCATACACACATGGGCTGGGACAGATGAAAAGAACTGGACCATGCAACGGAGTAAAAGATGCTGGAGGCGCCGCAGGTTTGTGTTGATGGATAACGATATTTTTTAACTTGTGTGGGCAATATGAAAATGGTGAAAATGAAAATAAACAAAATAGACACTGATAAAATTGGACAATAAAAGTGAATGAATTAGATAGTACAACATAACAAATCAGCAATATGGCTTAACCACGACGATACTGTATATTCTAAAAGTTTTAGATCACAAAATATGAATTTGAACAATAAAATATAATCATAGTCTTTTACGTTTGGTATTGTAGAGACTTGCGGTAAAAAAAATATATGACCAAAGTGGCAAAAAGAAAACACTGAAAATAATTTTCAAGTTCATACCTCCACCACTATGGGGCGTGATAGCTATGGTCATCACTACTATAGTCCTTGTGGAATTCTGCTTTCCTTTTGGTTTATCATTCTTGATTGTAGGGCATCAAATAATGACGGAGAAGAAGGGTGAAGTCTGACTTATTGAAAAGCCCATAACTTTAGATAGACTCGACATATTCTAGCGAACAAGAATTTGTTCGAGAGAGGAGGCCTGTTTATTACGAGAAAAATATGGTCATGAGAGATAGGTTTACGCTGCTCCCTTTAGGGGGCGCCAACCAAAAGAATGCTACAAATATCTTAACAGAAGAGAAAGAAGAAAAATGCCGCTCCATTTTCAGTCGTTGGTATTTGAAGAATTGCATCTTGAATTCTATTTTCCATGTCTATTCTTGTTTTTGAATGGGTTTGATAGACAATGTCTTTTATATGTCCCCAAAAAAAGAACTCGAGACACGTCAAGTCGGGTGAGGTGGATGGCCAAGGAAATAAGCTGCCTCTTCCTATCCAGCGCCCGTGTAAGGTCTGATTGAAGTGATTTCGCACATTAATAGAAAAATGAGCTGGGCAACCGTCCCATTGTAGAATCATGTTTCGCCTAGCTTCCAATGGCACATCTTCTAACAAGATCAACAACTCATCAACCAAGAACTCTAGAAAGGTAGCGCCGGTCAACGGTCTATCGAAAAAGTATGGTCCAATAATTTAATTTTCTATGATGCCACACCATACGTTTCGACTCCAGTGACCTTGGAGCTACACTGCCCGCGTCCAATGTAGATTTTTGGTCGATCAATGATGCATATAATGACTGTTGACTCTCCCATAGCTATGGAAAGTAGACTCGTCGGTCCACAGAATTTTTGTCAAGAAATGCCTGTTTTTCCTAATCTTGATAAACATTCAATGACAATGATTCAATTAATTATCAAAATCTTCTTTATCCAGAGACTGATGTAAAAACATATGGTGAGGATGTAGTCTGAAAACAGAAAGCATAACGTGGATATTTCAAAAAAATTCCCTGTGTATTGAAAACGGAATGGTATAATAATTTTATGTACTGAAATCACTTGTTATCTTTTAAAATATAACTTACAGTAGTTCATGTTATACCCAAGTCTGAAGATAATGCCCTAGTATGCCAGGACATTGATAATATTCTCTTCAGTTCTTGCATCATGACGTCTACGGAATTTTGGTAGTCGAGAACTGCCAGTATCGCGTATATAATCGCTGTGCCAGAAGTGATGACGACGTTCTGGATACCGTGCTGCATACTGTCTTATAGCAATCGCCGCGTTTTGGAAACACTCGTAAAAGACCACTGAAATGTCAGCGGCATCTTCATTTTTGTAAGAGGCATTTCAAACAGGACCCAATAATATAAAAACTAAATTGATTGAACTGTTCCAAACACATATTTAATGCTTTTGTCCAAGTAAGGTTACCATGGACTATCCAAGTGGAAAGGTATATGAACATACGGATTCATTAGAAACAGTCAATAACTTTTGAACACGTGACGTTACCGAGATGCGGTTTCCAGATCTCATTCTATCTGAAATTTCGAAAAAAAATAAAAAAAACTTTAATGATTTGCATTGGTGCCCGCTAGAGAAAGCCGCGTTAACCTATCTCTCATGGGTAAATTTTTCTCCTAATAACCAAGGCCTCCTCTTTCGAACAAGATCTCATTAACTGAAATATGTTGAGTCTAACTGAAATTATTGGCCCTTCAATAAGTGAGACTTGACCCTTCTCTCCCTTCTTCGTTTGATGCCCTACAATCAATAGTCGTTTACCAAAAAGATTGCAGCATCTCACGAGGATTACAGTGTTGGTATTCTTCTAGCAACTCATAATTGAACATTTTTGAGTAAAATCAATTTTCCTTTTTGCCATAGCTACTACGCCCCCTAGTGGTCGAGGTATGAACTTAATCATCATCAGTGTTTTATTTTGGTCAATGTGGTCATATAATTTTTCACCGCGAGTCTCCAGAAGGAGTGGTTTCTGAGATACAGCCGCTCATCTCGCTTATTTGGCCACCCTGTACAAAATCAACAACATATTTGACTAGTATAACAGCTGCTGACTAGGATGAAAGTCTGCCTATTTCTAGTTTCATAGTTATGAACATTATCAAAAATCACTTTTCTTCTAGTTTCAAAAAATCAAGCATGTCCTGGAAATTAACCTGAAAGCTTTTTCTCTCATCAGTGAACATCTTCTGCTATAACAGATACGACAAAATGTTTTTCAAGAAAGTGGTTAAGAATAAAAAACTGAGTGATAATGCAACATTTCAAAACCCTCCGCCGTTTTTGATACTTCGAAGAAATAAGAAAAGTTAATCAACAAATTTTTTTAATGATGGATTACGCAGTTTTGCGAAGTATAAAATAAAAGTGTTTAAAAATTAAGAAAACACAAATGAGCATTCAAAATATCACGATTCAATGTATTTATATGCGATTCTGGAAACTTGGAATGGAAATATGCAAAATATCAAAGTAGGCGAAGGGTTTTGATATTTTGCATTCTCACACAGTTTTTCATTCTGAAGAACTTTGTTTAATAACATTTTGTCGTATCTTATAGAAGAAGCTCTTTACTGGTTGGAGAAATAGCTTTTGGGTTAATTTTCAGGAGAAACTTGATTTTAGGAAACTAAAATTATGACGCAAATTGGTTCTCATCCAAGCAGAGCAGCAGAGCTGAACCCCAAAAGATGAAATTTCGATTCAAAACATTTTCACACCACTGTTTTCAGCCTTTTTCTCCATGGTCGTGTGATATTTCACCCATGGACTACTTTCTGTGGGGATAAGTAAAGTCGCTAGTCTATTTTGATAAATTACCGCTTTGGATCTGCTGGAAGTCAACATTCGCTCCGTTATGGCTATGCTGTTGGAACAAGTGGTAGAAAATTGGCCTTATAGATCGCGTTTAATACGTACCAGCCGCTCATATGCCTCAAATCACATTGTGAAGCTGACTCCTGGCTAGGTAGCAAAGCTCAGATTTGGATTCAGCAGACCAAAAAATCAATAGAACCAGTGAGAAATTGAATTCTACATTTTTGTCCTGGATACGCTGTTTCTAAACCTTTTATCACTGAACTACTAGGGATCA
The DNA here is from genome assembly GCA_958502075.1 of Orchestes rusci. NCBI lineage: Eukaryota > Metazoa > Arthropoda > Insecta > Coleoptera > Curculionidae > Orchestes > Orchestes rusci. The sequence continues at coordinate 1,136,797 of OY293306.1, forward strand.
TCATGGACTCAAGGCTCTCCTGGCATAAAAACACAGAGGAACTCAATTCATACAGACGTTCTCTAGAAGAATGAGATATACGGTTACAGCAGATTCCTTACACAGGCATATTACGATCGCCTCGAACTTGTCTATCCCAAAAGTAGATACTTAATAGAGATACCGGTTGTCAAACTTGAATTTTAATTTTTGATTTTTTAAAATAACTTTTCAAATAATCAAGTTCTATCGATGAAATTTGGTATAGTAGGGTGGTTTGAAATGCTAAATTCATAACCGACCTTGATATGGCTCTTTCATGTAGGGGGCGCCAGTTACACATCTTTCCACTCATTCAAATGATCATAACTTTTTTGTACGCACTCCAATTTTTTTTTAATTAAAACATTGATTTCTCATTTTCACGTAAGAAAGGTATATCATGTTAAAGTGGATAGGGGTAACCTTTGAAACCCTGTATCTCTGTTTATGTCAACTTTGGGATAGACAAGTTCGAGGCGATTGCAATATTTTTGTGTGAGGAATCTGCTGTTACGATATGTGCCATTCTTTCTTGGACACCTTGTATAGAAGAATGATTGGTGAAAAATGGGGACCTAGACCGCATGTTATTCACTGTATGCACAGGTTGTCCCGAAAAGATACCGACAAATTGAGGGGTGGTAAGGGACATCGAGAAAAAAAAATCATTGTAAACCATAATTTATTTGTTAATCATAGATTAGTGAGTGGTGATTTGATTATTGAAGGAAATAATCTTTGCGATACCCAATTCATCAAATCAAAAAGTTAAAAAAAACGTGTATTATATGATTATCACAATTGTCAAATCCAAACTTGGTTAAAATGATTTAGAACCCCAAGAATATTCTTTCATCTTTTCGCGCTTGTTGATTATTCCCGTTAATTGATAGTTTTCAAAATGTCATCCCGTTCATTCAAATAAAATGATTATAATTTAAATATCGCTCAAGTACAAGTGTCAGGTAAGGTCTACAATCAATTTCACTTCGAAGTGGAAGTCACATATTTCCGTTTGCGAAACGAGATACCGTCTTCATCAAATTTTTATTTGAAGTCACGACAAATTCAAACTCAATATAGATGGTAGCATAGGATTCTCGTTTGGCAAGTGGAAATCTCTTACTTCAACTTCGAAGTGGAATTGCATGTAACTCAGGTCGCACTGAGCAAATGAAATATTCTCTTTGTAATAAAATGAAGATTTATACGAGTTTACAACTTATCACCTCTTATTCCGTATTGAACCCCCAATATGACTGGGCTAAGGAGGTCTTTCGAGAATTATAAGGGAGGATAAAATCTCCATTTTTACAGACGCAGCACCAATATTTGCACATGTGCAGAAATGATGATATACTCCAAATAACTGAACAAGAGTCCATAAAACTTGAGAAGGAATGTGGCATTCTGCATGCAGAAATCATTGTCTCTCGACCTCGACACCCCGAGAAAAATATGTGACTACTACAAATTATGAGTGAACGGACAAGAAACAGTCATTCAGTCATCGCATGGTAACGCACAAAAGAGCAAAATGAAAATGTCCTACCTCTTATCAACCAGAAATCCCTTGAAAAAACATAAGATTCGGAGAAACGGCAACACGGATTTTTTTTCCTACAAAACTGATCTGAGAGTTATAATAGCAGGGTGTCTGACAGCAAAATCCCCCAATGGATGATCAGACATTTTCCGTTTATAGTTAACCCCACATAGACGCAATATTAGAACTACCTCTGGGGTTGCGTCGACGACGATGACATTATGTTTTTCTTGAGTTAGCTCACATAAAAGAACAATAAATTTAATTTTCCGGAATACAGAAAACTGCATTTTCTGAAGATAACAATGAAAAAGAGTTCAAAGGGTATGTTTAAGCGCGGATTGCAGGCTGAAATGACTACTGATCTTGTGAATGTTGCAACCTGAACCGACAGCTGAGCCAACATCCTATCAAATCAAGACGATATAAATAAACACCGGAAAACAAAAGCTATTCATGTACCAACAATAATTGTATTGGATATTTTATGCGTTGAGAAAATGGAACTTTCTTACCCTGAGGCTACTAGCTCGCAAGTTTGTGAGTCGCTCTAACTCAAATTCCCGAATGTAGAGCAAGACAGGACACAACTTCAATAAGACAAGCTTTCTTGAAGTGACTGTTCAACTAACTAAACAAAGAACCAAAATTCAAAGAGAGAGAGCGGATGAACTTTGTAGAAACGACTATTACTTACATTATACGGGGTGTCCGTAAATAACATTCGAATAATCAAAGGGGTGATTCTACATGGTCCGGAAATGCAAGGTTATCAAAATACAGGATATCAAACTTGAGAAAAAAATGGTTTTTGATAAATATTCATGTTAATTATTTTTCCATATCTTCTACAAAGGGTTCCAGCATTGAGAGATAAGGACTAAGAGAGAATTTTTTCAATGGATAAAGACAAAATATCATCAGGACCGTTTTTTTTTGGATAAAGTATTGTTCACAGACAAAGCAGGATTTACGTGCGAAGGTGTTGATAATTTCCACAATAATCATGTATGAGCCGATGAAAATCGCCATAAGATTTTTAAAACCCGATTTTAGGATAGGTTTGCAATTTACGTTTGAGTAGGTATCTTGGGAGATGGACTGATTGGGCCGTATGATGCCACAGCGTTTGAACGTTTATCCATATTTATCCATACTTTGCTAGATGTGTTATGAGAAGTAGTCATCGGATTGAGAGCAGAAATGTCTGTCATGCATGATGGTGCATCAGCGCCTTTCAGTGTAATAGTTCGTGATTATTCAGATACAACTTATCCAGACTGATGGCGGACCCATTTGGTGGCCACCCCGATAGCCTAATTTGAACATGCTGGACTCTTTTCTTAGAAGTTATTCATAGCAGATGTTTTATTTGGTTTGTGTTCACAACGTGCAATAATTAGAACAGCGAATCATAGATTGTTGCCTCAAAATACAGAATGAACAAAGAATTTTCTATCAAGTTAGAAGTTCATTGAGAGGTTGTTTATTTTGCATTGAGATAAATGTAGGACACTTTATATATTTATTGTAGCGTAGCAAAATAATGATGATATCCAGACAATTGAATAACATATACCAACCCATTTCACATACAACCTGGTGCTCAATTCTCCAAATGATCCGTCTGTGGATATGCATTTTATTTTCTTCACCATCCGTGGACGGATTTAACTGGAGAATTGAAGACCTGCTGTATCTTGAAAACTATGCAATGCACTACACTGCACTGCGATTGCAAAGCTAAATTTCCAAAATTATCAACGATTTTTCGGATGAAGCTACCAACAAGATTAGATTTTTTTCATCTGTTGTTTTCTTCTTTGACAAAAAAAAACAAGTCAGCTCAAAATTCAACATTTTCGATTTGTCACTGTAAACATCATCAAGTAAGCACTTTTAAGTGGAGACTGTCAAAATGTTTGATTTGTCAAGCTTTTCCAGTACCTACCTGATGATGAGATGAGCCAACATCGAGACATTCGGTTATTAAAAATATCTTGAACATTTGAGAACATCTCATCAGATTTTGATCTGAACAGTTATCAACAAGTTCATCATCTTTTCAAATCAATATAGTGCTTAGAATCAATCTGAAGAACAAGAGATTCTATAGCAGAAAAAAAATCAACCAGAAACTATACATATACATTACTTACTTGGTACTTGCTTATAGCTGTGGGCGATAAATAGAATGGAGAAAACATGGAAAATGAGCAGTAAATATAACCGCGACTTCATTGAGTGCTAACGATGTTCACTGCCGGCTATACTATAAGATACAAATTGATAAAATTCGCCGTATCATATTTTGGTTCAAAGTTAATTTATTTAATGATGTTTATAAACCATTCAAATTCTTTTTTTGGCAGTTGATTAGCGATAATCGTTGAATCAGAGTCCGACAAAAATAAATCAAGGTCAGGTTGGGCATGGATGTTTCTGATCTGAGAAAAATACTTGGCCTAAACTGTGGTCGATTGTTTGTTTTCATCCAATATATTTTTTCCAACTTATAGGCTGTAGGATAATAATAGTGTGGAAATATTTCATCACTTTATTGACGATTGAATTTCTTAATCACTGACGGTTGATGAATTGGGTCATTCTTAAACTCATAATAAAGGAATGGGAGGCAATCAAAGTTGAAAAAGGACTCATAGTTGAGTCATTTTTGAGCGAAATCTAAAAACCAGCTGACCAATAAAACATCACTTAACCTTGAACACAATGATCACATAAACTTTAAATATAATTATTTGTTATTTTACAGTATTGTCAAGTTTTGCAAACACGAGCTGGACACATTTTTCATCAGCTTTCCAAAAACCCCATACATCACCTTCCTCACCAATAGTTTTTTGGTGGCTAGTCTTGGACCTGGTCTCGAAAAATAAATTTGGTCTTGGTCTTGGTATTGGTCTCGATATATCAAGACCAAGACAAGACTGGATCAGTCTTGGTCTTGGTCTTGATGGTCTTGAAAAAAATATGCGGCTCAAAAACTTTTGAGCCGTTTGATATATGCGAGCGACATTTGGACACACTATATGTGAGGACGTTCTGCATTTTTTGACAAAGTTGTGACAGCTGAAAATATCAAAATGACAGCTGAGCGCCATTTTGAATGAAAAATTAAATGTAACGGGGGGTCGAGTGATTCTTTTTTTTGAAGGCCCTTTGATCCTGATTACAACTGTCAAGTTTCAAGCCTCTGTCATCATTCCTCTTGATATGACATCATGTCAGATTTCTTTTTTGTCACTTTATCAATACTCACCCGCAACAGTTGATTTCTCCAAACTAAGAGGATATGATGAGGTACAGAAGATCTTTAAAATTCAATCTATTTGATGAAGATCAATTTCACCATAAAAAAAAAGATTTGGGTGAAAAAGATCCTCGTCCAAAAGATTGAGTATTAGCTCATATATCAACAGAAATGATAGCGGAAGCTTGTAGCTAATCAGGGTCAAAGGGCCTTCAAAATAGGGCGACCCCTCTTTCCATTTGATTTTTTTATTCAAAATGGCGCCCGGCTGTTATTTTGACATTCTGAGCTGTCACTACTATGTCAAAAAATGCAGAACGTCCTCAGTCTCACATATGGTGTGTCCAAATTTCATTCGCGTATATCAAATGGTTCAAAACTTTAAAGGGGAGGGAAGCTTTTAGAGCCACACTGTATAGCATAACAATACTAGAATAGTTGATATCCATAAAACGTCACTCAGTGGTTTTTTTTTTCAATCGCAATTTTGAACCAAAGAAAAAAATGAATTTTTATTGTACAGCCCGTATAGTTTGGCTTAATAGGCAATAAGACATGTAAAACAATTGTCAATGAAGATGGTTTGGACGTTCGATGGAATCTAGAAATGTTAATATTAGTGGTCACAAAAGATTAAACCCATCTTTGATTTGTACCTTTCAAAACCAAATATTTATTGACAGCGAGATTTTTAATAATATTGCGCACCAACTAACTCTCATTGATGAATTTTGATTGAAATTATAAAGTTTTTGATGTGAATATACACCTTTATTTATTTTTTTTAGTATATTCTCACAGTTTATTTATTTCCAATTTTCATAAATGAATTTTCAATAAAATTATCAAGACGCATCGGGAAACTATCCAATTGCGAGATTGAAATACCTGATTATATTTATTTTGAAAAGAAATCCTCAACATCCTCTAATACCATTCAAGCGCATGAGGGTTTTCAAAGAAATTCCTAAAGTTAATCCACAAATGCACTTTCAAAATAGAATATTCCACAGAGCTTTGAACAAAACTAAACAAGAAAATGTCTTTCCATTTGGAGACATTAAGCAAATGCAAGGAAATGTAAAAGTGTAAAGATGCATCCATTAGTGCTCACGACCAGATCTTTGCATGTTTCACGATGATGTTTCGGCAATCCAGAAAGCACTCAAAATCAAGTAAGAAATTTGCTTTGAGTAGGATGTTGCCGCTTTGCTTGGATTAATCAGTAAATTGGATGATTGAGGAATTACATTAAATGTTCTCTATTGGCTGGAAAGGAGTTTCCATTATGAATTATATTTTTGCACTTTTGCGGAAAAGACTTTGCAGGGTGTACTTAAATAAAACCAAGAACAAAGGTCCTATCAAATTGTTCTGTGATTGGTTCCTTAGAAAGTCACGGATGAATTTTATAATTGCAATGAATCATCGACAAAAAAAACTATCGGAGTAAATGAAGGACATTTTTTTTTCTAGGGGTAATATAGGCTGTGAATTGAGAAACTAACAACCAGTACCGTTTGCCCGTATCGCGTTAATTGTCTTCCACACACCTGTGCTCTTTCCTGTGTAACTAGATACCACAATAAGCACCAATATAGATTTGACGATCCAAACAACAAAACCAAAAGGATAAAACAACAGAAATTCATTCCTCCCAGATGATTAACCAACACTCTTTCCTCTCGTTATTGACGTCTGATCGGATTATTTTCACCGCAAAATTGAGTTGACAGATCGAGAGAAAAGATTGAGAGGAAAGATGGCAGGAAAACGTCCTGTCTTAGTGGGAGATGTGATGATTATTATCCTGTTAATATTTGAAAGTGAAGAATGACCAAAGTTCAATATCAATGAATACACCTAGGACTGTTGGTTAGGGTGGGGTGGGTAGTACTTCGTTCCTTATGTACCTATTACATAACCATTCCATTATGTTAGCCGCCCTGAGATGTTCCAGTTTCTGATACCACTATGCAGAAAAGTTGCCAGAATCTTGAATCCTCCCCAGAGGATTCGATATTTTGAATGGATCTATAAGGGAGTACTGGATGGTATTTGCATCTTTCAAGTTCATTTACATCTTTAGGTGTTGTTACCGTACTTGGGGTCACGATGAGGCCTGGAAGTTTTGAGGGAACAGTCAAGTGTAACGGTCTTCCAGCGGTGATCCGACATTGAAATTTCTCCGGATGCACGCCACTCATGTATTGAATTTGATATAGCAGCGAAGTACAATGTTATATTTATGACAGTTTGCTTGCGTGCGTCTATGAAAGTTGGTGTAGTGCCTCTATTTCATATGAATTAATAGTTTCTTATAATGCTTCCACTTACCTTTTGGATCAATTTCCTGGTGCCCCGGTTCATGTGGTGAGAGGTGGGGTTACATCCTATCACCAGATCCAGGTCTTCATTTGGGCAGTTCCAAGACAGCTTCAGGAAATCCCTGCTGGGTGATGGTGTTTCGGAATCCACTGGGAGACTGAATCCAGAACATTGTTTTCTTTTGCCCTCTCTCTTCCTGCATCAGTTTGATTGCAGTTACATAGGATTTGCAGAGCTGTGTGAGAGGATGGGCTGTGAATTGCGACTATGTATATGACTGTTCTAGTTTGATTGTTACTGGGAAAGCTAAAAGTGCGACCGGTTATGAGCTTGACCTCAGGATTTTGTTTTGTCTTATATTATGCCCTGCTGTGATGCAAGTTGCATTCGATAAAATTAACCCTTTTTTCCGCTTTCGTCAGATCAAAGTCAGTTGCAAAGTCAGCTATACGAGGAAAGATATATTACAGCTGGAGGTGGATGCTTAAGAACGTCCTGGGCCTCCAAGAGAGCATCCATGGTATCCACAATATCAGCCTTTAGGGGAGTGGCGCTGCTTACCCCTTCGCGCGTCTCTTCAGTAGCTTGATTATTGTCCTTCGTTACTCTCTAATGGAGCGCATCGCTCTACTGGTAGCCGGTATCAACGGGTGCTACTTCCTTCTACATTAGCTGAGCGTGATGGTCAGTGAGAAGAACTCATAGCTCAGCATCCATGACCTTTGTTTTAGGATCTTCACGTTTTCCCTTATGCCAGAGACGTAGCCCTTGGTTGACTCTTTTCTTCTCTCGTGATGGAAAAGACACACCTTTTTGAGCTGTAGGTGTGGGTTCTGTCCTGTCAGGCGACACAGCACAGCCTCCTCTACGAATTTGGATTTCTCCAAGTTAAGGCCAATAGATGGTTTTCACCTTTTCAGTCACCCAGGCCAGTGAGGTATCATCCTTGTAGGTGATTCTAATGATCCCTTCTGCATAATATGCCCATGATGTGAAGGTGAAAAGGGTTATATTACTGGAAGTAGCCAGGTTATTGTCCAATTTCTCCAGTAGCGTCTTTTTGATGACCTCTTTATCGGTCGTTACCTTGCCATAGGGGTTGTCTTTATCAATGACAGACACTCTAAGGTGACAGTTGACTACGTCGTGGTGGTTCTTTTTGAACGAGCTCCGGGGACTACATGTCTAGGCATCTCCACCCATCACTGATTCTTTTACCACTCTTGTGATGATGTCCAGAGGTTGTTGTGTTTTCTTAAGGTGTGTGTTATTTGTTTAGTATTCAAACGAGAAGCAAAGGAAATGAACGATCAACGCGCAACAAAAAAAAATGACCGCCTTCTTTCTCTATCACAGCTTGATATAAAATAATGATGAACGACTTTAACTGGAACAGCACTTTATCAGGAGAACAACTGCTAATCAGCGTGTGATGCTAAGAACGATAAATTACAGCAATATATGACAATATGGGGACATCCGAAGTCGTTGTCACAGATTCACGTTTCAAAAGACATTTATCTTTGTCCAGTATCCGAGATACTCCATTTTTCATTTTTATCTTGCTTTCATATATGAAAGGAAAACATGGCCTGTATATTCTCGTTTGATTGTCTCAATTCCACGATTGGTTCTCTTAAGGTAATTGTTGAATACGGCCTATGAACGAGCCTTATTGAGCCATTCATATTATTTTTTATGAGAATTGGAAGAGGTATAGAGAAGTTGTGGTTATTAGGAATGAGGACTGTAATAAGGATCACTTATTTGAAAATTCCCGACGTCTTGGCCTTTAATGCAGGCTTTTTTCAAAGGCCAAAACAAATAAATAAGGATAGCATTCTTTTCTCATTATCAAGTTGGAATAAATCTTCAACAACAATTCAACACCTCTCAATTACCAAAATATTTTAATTTTATGCTCTGGCGTACAAAGCAAAAATAAAGTGAATCGAAATAATAGGTTCTTGCTTTGTGGGGCTTATTCGTCTCGCAAGAATCAGGATCTGGATGTTACTGATTTACTATTTTTATCAGAACTATAGTTACGACAAAATTCTCCATTCATTTTGCTATACCACTGCCCGGCGAGTAGGCCTAATGACCCTTTTCGTCAACCCCAGGACCACCGAAGTTCTAACTAAGTTGATGATGGAGGACCACCTTGTTATATATTTGAACTAGCAGGACCAATTAATTTAGGCTTATAATCTAGACTTTTTGACTGTCAGTAATGAATAATACTGCAGTCTACTCAGAAACGTTAGCCAATAAGAGTACCCTGAATGTCGAACAAAAATAATTTCTGCCCACCTTGAGAGTTGAACCCGATCATCGCGTACTACCTCTCTGGTGACAAGATAATAATACAACATCTGTTTCAGATACTTGAACGGAGCCAACTGATAAATTCATGTTTCTACTTTGGTGTATTCAAGCCTGAGTTTCTTTTAACAAACCCAAGAATTCCCAACTACATAAAATCAATACGCTTTTCAAAGTACATAAACGTTTAAATCCAGATTGTAGAATTAAATAGCTATGGGGTAAGATAATATAATAATATACGAAATAACAACGTGCTAGTATGATGAAATTAGCTGGATCTTTTTTTCGATTTTACAGTCCAACGTAGGTGGAAATCCACATTTATACTACCTCAAAAACCAACTTTTATTGCACCATGCTAATTGCTTCTAGTGGAAAAAGAATTCCAACTAGGTTTAGCTTTTAATGTTCCAGCAGCTGTTCAAAAAACATTTGAAAGCTACTTGATTTAAAAGAACAAAATGGGGAACATCAGATAACAGTTGTTGATAATGATATTTATATTGTAACAGCGAATTGATAGAATGGTTTGGTAATGATCCTTCAACCCTCAAATTTCTCTGCTGAAAGCAATATCGGAAAATTTTTTTAATTAAAAAGAGACATTTATGCGAGTGATTTCGTTAAGACAAAATGGAATAACACTCGAGCTACAAATATTTCTCTCTTGTGGAGAATCTGCAATAAAATCAAGGAAAAGAACTTGTTTTGTTCATAAACATCATAGAAAATACATATTTTTTCATATCCCCAAAGATATCAAACTCCAAATTGACTGATAGAGCATACAGACTACTTAAAATATTTTCTGCTTAAAAGAAGCTATATACTTGCCTTCAATTTATTTAATGACTCAACGACTCTCCTTAATTTTAGAAGGACCGCAACTCGGGAGTTGTTAATGAATACTGAGGCATTTTAGTAATTAAATGCTTTGCTGCACAGGATCGAGAAATTAACTCTACGGAAATGTGCTGGGTGTTGGCAATAAAAAGTATATTGCCCATATCACATCCGTAGCAGGTGCTCGTTTAATATATCTCAAAGCTATGTTAGGATCTATTCATCACCTTTATCACAGAGACTCGCTTAAATATTGATTCTATATTCAATTTCCAAAAATGTCAAGTTCAAGAAGAATACTTTACTAAATAGTACTTAAACTCAATTCCCATCACAGCATTGTAAACCCTCAGCGATGGGGTAGAATATGATTCCAGATGCAGTTTCACCTCTTCCTATTTATCATCGTCTCCAAGTTCTATTATTCTTTTTGCTCCAAGTTCGCGAGCAATATAGATGGAGATCCATAGCATATTGAGCAGCTCATTCGAGTTAGATATAGATCGATGTACTGTTATGGAGATTGGCCATTCAGATTTCACGTTTTCAGATTAAAGGGAGAATTTTCTTGTTGATTTTTTGATGCTACTTTAGTGAAGTAAGCATCCTTTCATATTTTGGAGGTGATACAGCTAGTGGATAATTCATGACCGGAATCAATGGAAGCGGTTTTGAAACAGCACACTGATTATAATAATATATATACAGTGTGTCTAGAATAAAATGATGTACATGGGAATATTGGAAACGGTAAGAGATACGGCGTCGCTTGAATGGAAGAAAAGTTGCGTATTTGTATGCCCAAAAATAATCTACTTTTGTTTTATTTTGAATCGATACCGTGATGTAGATACAGGGTGAAAAAGAAAATGTCCATATTCGAAAAACTACAAAATTTTGCTTATTATAAAAGCCAATATTTTCAAATTTACAGGATATGGGTAAGAGGAAATGACGATTCTAAAAACGGCATCAAAAAATGTTGTAGGCCCACGATGTTGCGTCCGGCCGAGGCCAACTTTGGTTTTTCTTATGGAGGCCATATTGAACTTCTCCATTTTCATGGTCCGTATTGAAAATAATTTCCAAAAATATGACTTCCATAAAAAAAACAGACTTGACTTTGTCTGGACGCAACATAGTAGGTCTAGAATTTTTTTGACGCCGTTTAAGAATCGTCGTATCCTCTTACCTATATCCTGGAAATTTGAAAGTGTTGGGTTTTATAACAAGCAAAATATTGTGTTTTTTTCAAAATGAACCTTTTCTTTTTTCACCCTGTATGAACATAACGAAATCGATTCAAAATGAAACAAAGGTAGAATATTTTTGAGCATACAAATACGCAACTTTTTTTTCATTTAAGCAACGTCGTATCTTTTACCGTTTCCAATATCCTCGTATAGTCCCATGTACATCATTTTATTCTGGACACACTGTATGTATGCAGCAGCTTGGATGATGAAGCATGTTCTTCTGTCTTTGTTGAATCCAATGCAATATTGGGGATCATGGTTGTCCTGACACTTGAGTTGCGCAAAAATGGGTAACAATAAATAACCTAGGTCTGGTAGGATCCACTGCAGCTCGATTTTCAAGCTTTTTCTTGATCTTAGCATCAAGATGCTCCGGATTCTCTTGTTGCTTTCAAGTCCTTTAACAACACCTTTTTGTATTGTTTTTCAAGGTGTTTCTCCTTGAGAAATATCAAAATCAAATCTGAGAAAAAAAAAAAAAAAAATGTGTCGCCAAATAATATCAACTCCCTGAGATTTATTCTGGAATTTATATACTTCGATGACGATCAATCGAGCTAGGTAAACATGACTACTTCCAAGACCGTATTGAAGCATGGCTAAGGACTTTAAGGAGACATTGTGCAACAAGCATGGAATGATACCCATTTCCTACGAGTATGAAGGTTTGTAGAACGAGCCGAATGCGAGTGCAGCAATTCATACAAGTAGAAAATGGTCATTCCATGCAAGTTGTACACTAAACTTTTTCTACGACTCTAGATTATTATCACTATTGCGTCATTAATATCGATTTTTACTTTTTGATTTTGGCGGAGGTGCCAGCTCATTTCATTTCCATTCAGTTTGCACTCGTTTCCATGGCAAAAGTTAGGCAATGGTTAAATTTCCGTACAGTTGTACAATATGCTACGTTTCCTAACCTATATCAATTGCACAATGGTGATATTACCGTACAGTCGTAGAAAAAATAGTCAAATGAATTTAGAGGTAGATCGACGGAACACACCTCGAATGCAGTATTAGATGGGAATGCTATCAGCAAATTTTACTGTTTAATAGCTGACCGGTTAACCAAAAATTTATATGGTGGTGGATTCATTCAGTAATCTGGGTTCATATTCAGAAGCCTTTTGCATTTGGCATACCGACACCTGTGAGTTGAAGTCGATTTTCAGGCAAATAAAGGACAAGACGTCTTCGGGCTATCATGGGATTTCAATTAGAGTTTTGGAGTGTTAACCTGATGAAGCTCTGCGTGGATGTATTAGCTTTGACTATCAATAGATCTTTGAATCTATTTTCAACCTTGGCTAAGGTGATGGAAAAAATTATTTAACTCCGGATGTTAAACTTTGTTGAAAAGCAAAAGATCTCAAGTCGTTGTCAGTATGCCTATCAAGAGCACTTTGGAACAAAAGACGGTATTTTTGATCTTCTTGGTAATCTTTTTTCTGGGTTTAACGTAGGTAACTGAGCGGCAGCTGTTTTCTGTGATTTTTACGAGGCGTTTGATTGTGTTAACCACAAAATGTTCTTGAGGAAGTAGGAAAAGTATGTTAATATCCTATTCATCTAGGATGAAACAGTTGGTAAAGTATGGCGGCTTGGTTTCTGAGATGCTCAAGATCTAACGTAGTATTTCCCAGGGATCTGTGCTAGGTCCTGTACTCTTTCTCCTATACATTAACGATCTGCCCAGGCTCGATATTCGGGCGCAATTAATCATATTTGCAGATCAAACTACCATCTCATGGTCACACCAAGATTGTCATATACTGAATAAGTTCATCACAGAAGATATGCAGAAAGTCAAAGAGTGGAGAACATAGTATGTGGAGGAGCTCCAATTAGCTATGCTTGAATGTTGATAAGAGCTGGATGTTGAGCTTCAGATGTGTCTGTACTTGTCTTAGTGTGGATGACAGTATGGTTGTGGAAAGGTCGCAGGATGGATTCCTTGACATTGTCATAGATGGTGGCCTGAGATTCTAGGGTCACATTGAGGTGTTGAATGCGAAGTTTACTATAGGCTGTAACGCCGTGAGAACAGTGGCTGAAGAGTTGTGATCTTCAGTAGCCAGGTCCACTTACTTCTCATTTATTGAGTGTCATCTTAGATATGGTATCGCGTTTTGAGAGTTCAATGTCAATAATGAAATATTTTGATAGGAAATATTGCTTACCCACGTAGAAAACAGGGGAATCACTTACACGGTCAAGGAAGGGGTCAACTCAGAACATGGTTTAACCTTCCGTGTTATAGTTTGAATGATCATATCCACTCGAACGTTGCAGGAAATGTTTATGTTATCAATCGTATAAAAATCAACTTGTTGGAAATAAATAAACTAAATAGATATATAAAAATGATAAATAAATAACTAAATATTTAGTATTGAACTGAATCAAGTCGTACTCATTTTAAAATATGCACCAACACTAGTGCCCCACTCACAGAAAGGTATTGAAGGAGAACCCTTTGTTCAGGGGTTACTGTGGTCGAACCTTGTTCAAGTCAGACTACAAAAAAGAGCAATTCGTTTTTTGTGTGGAGTTCGTTCTGGAGAACACAAGTAACAGCCTGCCTTTACCTTTGCTAAAAATGGCATTTATCAGAATTTCTGTGATATATGAGAACTTTAAAATGTTCAACCGCTTGCCATCCGATGTAAAAAAATCACAATCCTTTGTAGTTTGACAAGGTCAGGTTAGCAAGGTTAGCCTACTTTAGTTTGAAGGTTTTTTTTCTGACTCTCTGTGATAATTATGTATGTATTTTTTTTGTATGTTTTCATGTTGCTGGTCCATCAACTTTCATGTGCGTGCATATTTTTGTACTCTGCTTTCGGATTCTATCTGCAATTGATAATTATTGGTCTGGTACTAGGTGATTATGTTATTTTGTAGATTTGGGACTGATATTTACAAGAAATTCAACAAAGACCTTGTTTGTTGACGATTAAGCTCCTTATTATCATTTATTTTCTATACTTTCAAAAGAGCTTGTCATGACTGACTCATCAACTCCGAGCCAAAACTATTATAGATAGAGCCATGAAATGTTGAAGAGATGTTCTGCTGAATATTGCTAGGTGTGCTAGGAAAGGATTTTGCGAAATTCTATCCCTAAGGGGGTGAAAAGGCTGGGGGTGGGAAAAAACATATACTGATAAAAAATGATGTATTTTTGATCACATCAACTTGACACTTCAAATAAATAATCTTGAATAAAACAAATTGAACACATGTTTCGTTAGTTTTTGAATTTGAGCTCAAAGGAGATGAGGTGTGGAAATGATATCAGACTCGGGACAAACCTCGCTCTAAACACATTTAAATTCCAAAACACAGTTCTTCAGATCATTGAAGCATAACAAATTGTCATCACACCATCGCCTTTAACACTGGCTTTTAACCTGATTATGTCAGGATCATGCCAAAAAATAGTGGTGTCATCGTGAATCTACCTGATATTTGAAGCTGGGAAAGGTCATTGATATGGGTGCGGCATCATTACTTCTTTTTTTTAAATGCGGTCCATTTAGACTGTAAAGATCGTAGTGGACGTAGGCGCGTATCCAAAGTTTTGCTCCCCATCCGGTCGGTCGCCACGATGCTTTGGAACAGTGGGCAGCGTGCATTTGCCGTTGAGGCGTGATGTTCGAATGGACATTCTGTGATCGCAACTCAGCGTGCCTTTCGAAATTGTTCGTTCCGATTTAGCCCCTTTCAATTTTTTTTTTTTTTAAATCTCAACAAACCAGCTGCCATGCTGGAAAGGGTTATGACAAACGCCAGAAATCGGCTCATTCAGTGCATCGACAATGGGGGCGTCACCTACCTGAATGATTTTTGAAACTGTGTTGAGCAAAACTTCAAAGATGTACCTACATTATAAAACAAATGATAAAAAATTGTAATCCATGAAATGGGTTTTATTGCTTTTTGAAATAAGGTTATGATGCCGCACCCTGTATAAGGAACAGGATCGGACCAAACACTTAGCCTTGGAGAACTCTTGTATTAATTCTTTGGTCCTCTGAATCGACGTTATTGAACCTCACAGACTGAGTACGATCGAGCAGATAAGAGCGGAACCACTTAAGAGCAACACCCCTAAAATCGTAAACTTCAAGTTTTCGCAGCAGTATCTTATTGTCCACGCAGTCGAAAGCCTTCGACAAATCGCAGATTATTGCCGCGGCACGGTGACCATCATCAAGCCGGCTGTAGAGAGCTTGCAAGAAATTGAAGATAGCATCTTTGTACCAGTAGCCTCTCGAAAACCAAACTGCTCTGGACTCAGCAGTCCCAATCTATCCATGAACAAAACCATCCTTACCTTCACCAGCATTTTTACTAGTCTAGCCAAAATAGGCAGCAGCGATATGGGTCAAAAGTTTACTGGAGATTTCCGGTCACCTCCCTTGTGGACAGATATAACCAAAGCCTTTTTGAGACTGCTCGGGAACACTCTCGTCAGAAGATACTCATTTATAGCCTCAGCAAGATCATGAAATGTCATTCGATAACATTCAAACAATTGCAGGTGAAGCCGTGACGGGTACTGCTAGTTATAAATAAAACCTAGAAATGATAGTATGTTATATATGTTTGTATTTCCTACTATTGGTTTCAGAGAAATGTTCAAGTCATCAAAGTTCAAATTAGCATTTAGAATCAAAAATTGACATCAAAAACGAGGCGGAAATAGAAAGTTTTACAGAACGTCTCAGTCATATATTCCAAATAGCACAATATTTGAAATATGTCCTAATTCTTATATTTCTGGAACCTCACTAGATTAACTAGATACTTCTATAAAAATATAAACCATTGCAAGTTGTTGCAGGATCTTGCGAAAGCATCTTCTCTACTTCCGTCAGCCATAATAACCTCTAAGAACTTCGAATTAGATCAATTCAAGTTCCAGCACCATTTTAAATTTATTGCGAAAGCTCATTTCCGCGGAGCCACTTCAACTCGTCGTCTTTTTTGTCATTTCCGTCAGTTAGACTTGAATTTCTACTCAATATATATTTATAGTGACAAAATCATTTTATTGGACTGAATTATTGAAGTTGAGTATCTTTTGCAGGTGCCATATTCACAGAAGATCAAAGGAACAGCAGTGTCGAGCTAGCATTCAGATATGCTGTGTATAAAATAAATAAAGAACGAGATATTCTACCAAATACTACTCTGGCCTATGATATTCAGTATGTTCCCAGAGACGACAGCTTTCGAACATCAAAAAAAGGTAAACTGATTACTAAAAACTTGATTCTTTAAATATTTCATATCAGATAATAGAATGTTTGTTCGTGTGAATAGTTTTTCCAATTCTTTGTTCATTTGAGCGTAGATAAACTGAGTCATCTGGTGAAGCTTCAGTATTGTCCTCAGTGCTTAATATTGCGGAATAAAAGCTTCGTATTGTGGTGTGTATAGAAGGGATAAGAAATCTTATTTTCAGCACAAGTAACCAAGTGAACGAGTACGTTGATCTGTCTAAGAGATAATGATAATCCATTTATTGATTTTCATTTGGACAAATTATCGTGAAGATAAGATCAATTTGAAAACTCTTTCTGATTATTTTTTGGAAATGTATAAAATATTGTAGTTCTGATCATTTTCCACTTTTATAATTTTTGGAGTGCTAATCCATCCATTATCGGTGTATAAATCGTTCTTTATAGCTATATTGGTTGAATAATGATCTATTATTCATTCCGTCCATTTCAACTAGATTGCTGGAAAAGAAGTTATAACACAGACTTGATCTAGTTAACTGAATATTTCAGGGGGCGGTTGTGATGATACGGCAAAAAAGTTAAGTCATCTATCAGAGCAGTTTTACATTTCTTGAAATCTTTTTATCATGTTACTATTAAAATCTTATAGCTCATTACAGTGTTGAAATATCGCACATATTATGTATATCCTACATATAACCAATGCTCATCCTGTTTAAACTTTTATCACAAACAAGGCTTAGGCCACTTGTCAGATAATATTTACAAGCATGGAACTCAGAAGGAATTGTGTTCTAAGCACAAGTTAGTGAATACTGACTTCTTAGAACCCTGCCGTTTGCGATAGATCAATTATTTCACTGAATGTTGATGAACTCGCATGCACCCGTTCATTATAATTTTCAGATTGCTTCACTGGATCTAAGACTACATCATTCGTTTTGCAGTTATTACCTAATATTATGATATTTAGTGAATTGGGAACAAAAAAACATAGAACTGAGACTAGTCTGAATCGATAAAATTGATGGTCCTTGTGACGAAATTTGTCCAGCGGATCTTGACCCTCTTGGATCAAAGTCGGTCCTCTGTGGGCTGTCATCGAACTGGCGATGGTAATTGTTCCATGGCAGCTTGCCTTCAAACTAAGTGGCTTTCATGTGTATTCTGATGGTATCAGCCTCCATTCTAGCATTTGTCTTTTGGCTCTCGATAGTTAGCTCCGGTTGTTTCATGATTGTTGCGACTTGCCTCTTCACTTTGTTGATGTCGTCTTCCAGAGATTTGCAGTCTCTCCAAGTTGTTTCTTCAGGTTCACGATCTCTTCTGCTAAATGATCCTTTAAACAGTTGTAGTTCCTTGATTTTCATCTCCATAGCTCTAGAAGATTATCTTCCATAGCTCTGGGGGATTCCCTAAATTTTTCTTCCATAGCTCTAGAAGATTTCTCCAGCTTTTCTTCCATCGCTCTGTCGAGATTCCCTTTCATGGCTCTAGAAGATTTTTCGAATTTTTACCCCAATTTTTTCGAATTTTCTTCAGGTTGATCTTTCAGCTTATCTTTCACGTTTTTTGACAACTTCACAACTGCGTGGGGATCAGGAATCCCAAATTGAAACGTATCGGGATCAATCAGTCTTCCACATAAGCCTCACGAAGCCGTTGTTGTAGATCGGCTTTCCTCCCACTTGTATCCAAATGACGCTTCTCAAGCTCCCTCTGCAACTTGGCAACCTTTAATCCGGTTGAAAGCACTTGTTTCGTAGCCATTATAGCGAATATTCATGTCAGTTTCTATAGCACACAATAAATCCCACTTCTGACATCAATGTAATATTTTTTTGTCCAACTTTGACTTATTTATCTACTGACAATCATCCATGCACAGTCAATTATTTATGTTTTTTTTAACACTGCCCGTTTACAATTAGTGCAACGATCACTAAAACACAACTGAACTGATGGTGACAGCGCCTCACTCCTATATACATGGGGCCCCTTTGCCAAAAGTTTATGAATAGCGTGAATTTGATTAGATAGATGGCGAAGCTTCTAGTATAACAGAGAAGCTCGAAAGTTTGATGACAGCCCACAGTGGACCGACTCTGTGCCAAGAGGGACAAGGATCGCTTGAAGTATCTCGTCACAGTCTCGATGAAACATCTCTTTTGACCTCTATCTGCATGTCTGTATACACTTATTTATTGTCTACATTTGACAATGCATATAGCCTCTACACATTTCCTTTCCTCTGTGAGTTTTCTGCATATTGGTTTTATTATCATAAAAAAGATTCTTCGATCCACTGATAAGATAAGATTTTTCAATGTCGTTTCAATTGTGCCCAAAATGATTGTACATCTCTTTTGGAGACTTGAAAAAGACCGGAAATTATAGGTCGAAACGTTGGCAGCTTTGTAGAATGACGGGTTTGATTCAATTGTCCTCATATCCACAAACTTTTGCCTTTATAATCACGCTCAGGACACGAATCACTGTGATAACAATTCTAAACAGAGTGTTTCCTAGAAAGCGTTTTTCTTAGCGGATTTCCGGAAAAAAAATTCATATGAACATGAGACCAGAAGTGAATTATTGTTTTTAAGATACATACATATTTAAAAAAATACAGGACCAGGAGAAATTACCAGAACGTTAAATTATTTCAACAGATACACGAGTTAGAACGAACATGTTGTGGGGTTCTTGAAAATCTACATATTTGTCCAAAATTAGGATATACGAGGTTAAGCATGAAGTTATGACCCAGTGGTGGGGACCCGTAGTGGGGACCGACGCTGGGCTATAAATAGACAGGCAGAACAGTACGAAAGAGATTAATCCTCTCCTCTTCTCCTTTTTCTTACCAATCACCCCCACAACTTGAAAAAGTCTTCTTCCAAAGTCAAAATTTTGTAGACCTCGGTCTCCGCCACCCTTCTGGAGCTTGCTCCAAACCCAACGTTGAATTCCCCACTTTAGCCCAGACATTGACTCAAAAAAAGGACAAAGTTCACTTTGAACCATAACCCGTAGTCACTTAAAACTTTTTCACGAAAGGGAGCTCCGATCGACGCGTTGAGTCGAGAAGGACTTCCCCTTCCTATCCGGTTGGACGCGTTGAGTTCAACCCCTGAATCCTGTTAGATGAGTTGAGTCTAACTACCCAAACCTGCTCAACGCGTTAAGTTCAACGGGTACCTGATTCTAAATTCCAGCACCTGCTGAACGGGTTGAGTTCAGCACTCGAGACACCTTTCCCGTTAGACCAAACCTAGAGGCTAACAACAACTTGAGACCTGAACGTAGACGATTTTCAGCCCAAGCCGATCCAAAGGGACTCGTTATAACAAGTAAGAATTATCATGTATTTATTATGGGATTAAATAAATATATTTTGGGAACCACGTAAAGTGATTGCTGAGCTACCAACGAAGACCATCACAAAATTGTTCCTTAATTCAACCATGTTCAACATCGTTCGAAAAGTTGGGAGTAAAGCTCAGAGATACTAGGAATGTTGTTTATAACAACAATGCCTGCTCTCAATGAGGAAAATCAGCTACGAGTGTTGCTTTCTGTTCATGAAAATCCAATCGAAAGTAGCTGATTGTGGAGCGAAGCCCTGGATATGTCCTAGTCATCTGTCAAAAGAATTTTGCCAAATCTCGAAGTGCTTCCCTATCGAGTTCATACCATCAAAAGTTAATACCTGATGATTTTTGTTCTTGGGCTATAAAGAAAACTTACCAAGACCCCAACTTTTTCAGAAATGTTTTATTCACAGATGAGTCTACCTTAAGGAGTGACCGTACTCTAAACCGACATAATATAAGATACGACAGTCAACAAAATCCCAAAAGGAGAGGAGATATTATGAATCAAGGAAGATGGTCGGTGAACGTGTGGTGTGGCAGTGTTAACAATTATGTCATTGGACCATATTTTCTTGGCGGTAATTCAACAGGTAAAAAATACTTTAACTTTTCAGGAGAGTCTTTGCCAATCTTATTGAAAGATGTGGATACACAAGTACAAAATAATATGTGGTTTCTTCGCCACATGGCACACGTAATGTCAGTAACTTTTCAACTGAACGTCACGGATCGAGTTGGATAGGTAATAGAGGAAGTCCATGTTACGCTAATTGCGAAGCCGATGGACCGATTCTGTTGCCACCTAGGTCTCCAGATCTCAACCCCTTGGACCGTTTTTTGTGGGGACTCTTTGATGATTTTGTGAATGCTTCCTTCAGAAGTCCAAACGAAATCAAAGAAAGAATACGAGAAGCTTCTAGAGCTGTTATCAACGATATGTTACGTAAGACCCAGGACAACTTCCCGGAGCGTATCCATATCTGCCTAGTCGCCATTTGTGCCTATCTTCAACTTTGCAACATCACCTTTTGAGCGAGAGTGGCATTCACCCCTGAAATGTTAAATGGAACAGCGGGTCGAGTGGTACCTCATTTTGAAGGTCTTCCGACCCTGATTAGAGCCGTTGAGTTCTAGGTCACTCCTATCATTTTTGTCGATATGGCAGCTTGTCAAAAATTGGTTTTTAATTTATTTTGTATTTAATTAACAATTGACCGCAAAAGTTAACTTTCCCAAACAAAGAGGATATGATGAGGGACATGAGATCTTTAAAATAAGCCATTACCCAATCCCTTTGGCAAAGATTTATTTCATCCCTTTTTTTGGGTAAAATACACATTCGCTAAAATTATTGAGTGAAGCTCATTCTTGAGATCTTTTGTCCCTCATCATATCCTCTTAGTTTGAAGATATTAACTTTTGCGGTTAATCATTTATTTAATAGAGAAAAAATTTAAAGCAAAGTTTTGACGAGCTGTCATATCAACAGAAATGACAGCAGAGACTTGAAATTCGGCAGTTGTTATGAGAGCCGAAGGGTTTTTGGAATAAGGTATCACTCGGTCCCCCTTTCCATTCAAAATTGAAAATAGGCAGAAACTATTTCTCACTTGAAACAATTATTTATATTGCAAAAATCAGATTAGTTTTTTTTTAATAGGAAGAAAACTTTCCATAAACATGTGTCCGGAAAGGCTTCATCACAAAGCTACAGGGTGTTGGAGTTCTATTTTTATTTTTGTTTTCTCTAAATAATTTTTGAACCGATATTTTGATAAGAATTGTCTGGCAGGTCGCATCGCACTCTACAAGTTAGAGCCATACTATGATCAAATTCGAATTTTGCATGACAAAAAACCCCCAACACCAAATTACATCAGAAGATCGACATTGATCCAAAGTATATCTAGAAAAAGCGAAAATAAAAATAAAACATCAACACCCTGTAGCTCTGTAATGGAGCATTATCGGTCACATGTTAATGGGAAATTTTCCTCTTAATGTCAAGAGGAAAAACTTATCCCAAATTTTTTTACGATAGAATTCAAAATTGCAACAATATACAGGATACTCCATTTAAAATAAGCGAGAAAATTGATGTTTTATAGCATATTTTTTTCAATCGATGCTCAATTGTTTTTATCATTAATGCATTTTGTTTCTCTACAAAATCCCCACAACCTTTGTATTTACCATTTTGCAATATCTTTTGAAATAAACAAATTACAAGGGTGTTAACACTGCGTTGGACAACCCTGTACGTCACTTGCTTCATTGTAATTTTTATTTTTTTTTTGATGAAGCTACCAAAAAATTTTTTTGCCACTTAGACTTTATTTGTATTTGGCTACGTTTCACTGTTTCAAAATAGTTCATTTGTTTAAAAAAAAAAAACATTTTGCGGAGTCTGAAAGTTTTTTTTCGAAAGCAAGGCCAGATACGAAAAAGATTCATAATGCATTAAAGTTGGATTGGGTTAGTTGTTTTATTCAAAAAAAAAATATTGAGATCACGACCAAGTCTAGCACACGTAGGGTCGCCAAATTTTCATTTTTGAACTAACATAATTTTCAGTGGTCAGACAACAAAATCTGTCATTATCTGACGATGTATTATATATCAATCAAACCAGCAGTTTATATTCTAGTCCCGTGTTCAAAGTAAAAAGGTTTCTTATTCTTTTCAAAAGTTGGCTATATCTTCCTCCTTCTGTATTTCACTCAAAACGTCGGTATTTGTGCTATTGACACATGCTATGCGCTACATTCGACAATAACACCATCTCTCAAAAACTTTATTTCATTTTGCGATTTGTTCAGCGTCTATGCTTTGTCTTTATATAATAAAAAATCGTAGAGTTTTCACTCTACCGTCATCCCCAGATCACTTTGAAACCAATAGATGGCTCATATTATCAGCCGACAAGTATTCTCAAGACGTCGATTCATATCTTTTGATTCACAAAAAATTCCAAACTCAATTCTGCTTCTGAATCTGTTGGGAAGATCATGAAAATAATGAAAGAAATATACGATGCAAGGTGACAAAGAAATAACGCCATCGATTTTATCGTGAAAGCATGTCCGACACATCTAGGCGTTATCTTGTTAAATGTTGGAACAATCATTCTTGCTAACTGCCGCTTCCCATTTGGTGAACGGAAAATATGTTGCATAATAAATTTTGCCTCCGCAGCGCTAACAATTTAATTTGAACGCTCTAATCTTTTCGCTCAAGAAATAATCATTTCTGTTTTTTGCGATGTGGTTTGACAGAGTTCAACTTTCTTCATATCTCTGCAAATATTCTTTGAAAATAGTCTTGTCAGATAAAGAACTAAATGGATAATTTTTTTCCCTAGTATTTTTCTGTCACGTACTTCTGCATGACTGTTACACTTTCTGTAAGTTCATAGATTCTATTAAAGAGTTCCGTTGAGAGTTTGACGCCAATTAAACCTTCCTGTAGCGCGATTATTATTATTCAGGATGAAACAAGATTAAATTTCAACATTTTGTGCCCTGTGGGTATGGAAGATGGATAATTTATGAGATCTCTGCAGGTTTCATAGAGTCGCTACTGGAAGACTAAAACATATGAAATAAGAAAACTTGGAATCACACCCACTCACGTTTCCAGATGAATTACTCTTGTGACATGCATTGAATTGTGGTTCCGTTCCTAGGATGAAAATAGTTCCTTTATTATCAAAATCACCTTCAGAACGCGAAACTTTTGTTGCATCAGCGAAAATAATCAATAGAATATGTATATTTTGCCAAGGGCTTCAAGACATATGATTTGCTTCACTTGATATTCACAATGTAATAGTGATCCGCCATTTCTAATGAACACGGGATACTTTCTCAACTATTTATCCAAAGATTGCTCTGCCGGATACTACAGTCGCAAGGGATATTTTTAAAAATTGGTTTCCAATGACTTCTACATCCTTTGATTCATTCTTTTTCAATTTGATGGGGTTAAAAACACACTAAAATACGTTGTTCCTAGAATAATTTATTGTTTTTGTCCCAAAATGCCCATATACAGAAACTCGTTGAAAAACCTGAAAACTCAATGTTATCAACCTAACAGAAAGTCCATTTCGATTTTTCTAATATGCTGTATGACTTCCTTGATCATTAGGAACTGCTCGGCAGCGTCTAGAGGCATACTTAAAATCAAGTTATCGATATTAGGTTGTTATAGCTCATTCCACTCTCATTCTAGGCATTTGTGAGGGCTAAAAAAAGATGTTACCATTTGAAAAACACTTCGTTGAAGCATAACCCACTTGTGTGGTTTTTGAGAAAATGAGGAAAAAGTTTCGAAACTGATAACAGGTGGAGATAGAGTCCCCGGTAATCTCTTTACATGAGCCAGTATCACGTTTATTGGTTTCTCCATTTCCATGAAGTATCAATTCATTTCCGCATCTGTATAATAAATCATGATATATTGTAGAATCAAAATTTGATATAAATTTATTCTGATATGCAATATTCTTCACAAGAGCACCGTTTCCAGGTTCAATTTCACTAGGAATAGCCCCTCTTCCACTACTGTCTTCCTTTTTTTTCCCATGTCTGTGTACCAAGTCCTTCTCATATACCTTTTTGTACAGTGTTTCCATTACTTGATCTTCAATAACAGGTATTTTGTGTCAAATTCTTTGATTCATTGGTAGTTCTCAAGGACATTTGCCGGTTGTTCCATGTGGTCTTATATTGTACATAATTAAGTATGCTGTTATTTTTTTCTTGTAGTTATTTTTTGATCTTGGTGGCCATTTGAAGTGTTTTTTTCGAAGATTAGTTCATATTTTCAACTTCTCAATCAACCTCTTCTCGACCTACGAATTGGTCGAGATATAATAATGTTCAATTATGAAAAGAGCATAATTACCGACATTTGTCCACATATTTCCCTATGTGGGAAAAGAAACTGACTGAACCAACCTATTTTGAGGATACTTATCGCTAAAGGACCCTGAACTTGACAATTTCACATGCAAAAGTGTCAAGTAAGGGTTCCTTGATTATTCTCAAATTTGGTTGGTGCAATCGGCCATAAAGTAATTTGGAAGTAATAAAGAGGTCGATATGTCCTTGCCAACCATCAGGATGCTGTCTCCAAACCTTCGCATTAGGTTGAAGGTGGATAAAGAAACTGTCACCTGTTTTACGTCAAAATGTGGGAAATCTGATGGTGCGTCCCCATGGGCGTAGTGGCAGCGTTCTGACATTTCAAGCGTATTGACATACTCCTTTTGATTGGTTGTATAATTTTGAATCATGACGGCAAGAATATCACGAACCGATCATATCGCAAAACGCGAAAACGCCGTCCTTGAAATACTTACATGAGGACCCACCATGACCGTATGTTGGTCCTCAATGTGACCTATTTCTTACCTGTTGGTAAATAAGAATGACAGGGAAAATACACTTACACATTAATGTGGGGTGGACAAATATACAGAACTATGTCACCGTCACGTACATGTGTAAATAATGGAGTTTTGATTTTGTCACGTGTCGAAGTGGAAAAATTAATATGGCGTCTTACTAGGTATAATATTTACGTAGTAATTTATTGTTTATTGGAAGGAACTGTAATTGCGAAAGAAACAAACTTCTCTGTATATAATCGGGAAGATACTTGCAAAAAATTGATGCGCCCTAATTACGTTTTGAAACATAACCTTGGATCCAAAATAACTATAATAGCCCAGAAATGTTATAATCAAACTTGCCAGTGGTTGTAATCATCTTTGAATATGTGAGTATTCTCGAAAGTAGTCAGAATTTCGATAAAATCCGGACAAATCCG
Organism: Orchestes rusci; assembly: GCA_958502075.1. NCBI lineage: Eukaryota > Metazoa > Arthropoda > Insecta > Coleoptera > Curculionidae > Orchestes > Orchestes rusci. The sequence continues at coordinate 1,162,863 of OY293306.1, forward strand.
GACACATTTTTTTTAGATACTCACATTGAAACATGGCCGCTCTCATATGTTGTGTACCTATAAGTTGATTTTTCGACTTAATACTATTATTCCTCAACCAAAGTCAAAATTGACTTGATATCGACCAAGGTTATAACCTGATAGAGAGAGAATTGTGGTGATAATTTAGTAATATTCCACCTGAATTCACAAGAAATTAAAGTCTTGTCCTTGAAGGTAACTTTTTGGTTGTCTTCAAGTGATTTTAAACTTATTGTCACACTTATATATGTCATGATTGTACAAGAGACACTGCATGTTTATCTTTTTCTTTTTTTCTTGTCTGAAGTTCTTAGATTGTTTATTGGAACATCAGGTCAGTATTTCAAATAATTTGGCCACCCCATTAATTTGAGAGTTTGAGATTATTTATAAAGTTGAACGACCTTTGTAATGACCCAACAGACAGGTAGCGATAAAGACAGAATGTTGGTCATAATTCAGAAATATTCCACCTAAATTCAGAGGAAATATATTCTTGTCCTTGAAGGCAACTTTTTTGGTTATTCTCAAGTTAGTTTAGACTTCTTCATATACCTTATATATGTCGTCGTTGTATATGACACAATTTATGTTTATTTTTAGTAACGTTCAACTATATTGAATAACTTTCAGGAAAATTATCTTATGGATCTTCATTTATGTCGTGAATAAAATATAGTTGTTCATATATCTGGCACTGGTCAATTAGATCATTCAAGGGAAACGTTTTTCCAATAGTTTTCTTTTCAGGTTCGACCGGCGCCCACATGTTGATCAGCTTATTTTTGAAGTTGATTTCTCGAGCATCTTTCCAAATGAAAATTTATTTAGACTCTTTTCTTTTTCGGGTTTCATATTCTGAAGAGTATATCTTTTGAAACAGAAATTTTGTTGAGGGAGGAAATGTTTATCAAGGATCATCAGAATCGTAGTCGATAACTGCCCCTGGTAACCCCTAGATGCAGCAGCTTGTTCTTCTTTTTCTGCCCATTGATGATGTCTTCAGCATCAAAGAAAGCTTATCTTATCTCCTATCGAACAGTAAAAGGTTGCCTGATCAAAAGTGTGTCCCTAATATGTCAAAGTTGAATTTTAATTTTTGATTTCTTCAAATAACTTTCGAAATAATGAAATATAGTTATTTGGTTGAGATTTAGTTTATTGAGGATGATTTGACACGCAAAACTCAAATCTTGCCTTGGGGGTGCCACTTATACACTTTTTCACTCATTCAAATAGTCATAACTTCTTGGTACACACCCGTACATTTTTTTTAAATTGAAAAAGAAGTGTTCATTTTATACTTTACAGTAAATGACACTTTACATCATCAAAGACTGTGAAATTGCATTGGAAGCATCGTCTGGCTAGCGCCATCTCATGATTTCAAATATTAACTTGACATAGAATGTTGGTAACATATCGTAGTTAACCTATCTTCCACCCAAGTAGTGGTGACATGGTTTGGCTGGCGCCATCTCATGGTATGAATGTGAGGCAGACAAGTGTATGGTTTGACAGGAAAGCACTTTGAAAATTATCACAGTATGGAATTAAACAATCCATTAGACTACTCATCTAGAAATTCCAGACTTGGCTTCTTCGTCGCCTCGTCCATAAACACATCGACTCGTAATTCAAAAAGCCATATACCGCCTAAGTAACGTGAATAACTATTTCTCCGTCCTATTCACAAAAAGGTATATTTTGTAGAAGTGGCTGGGAGTGGAGTAACCTCTTTAAAGGTATTGAAACACTCATAGTTAAGCTTGAAATTTGGTTTTTGATGACAAATTCTGAAAATAAGCATGAGGAGCTATGAAAACGGCGTTATCATGATAATTTTGACAGTCTGATCAAATCATCAATGTTTCTTGATAAGAATAATTTAATTTTATATTTTTATTTTTTTTATATTTTTACATCAACTTTCTTTATCATTTTTATGTTACATATTTTTTTGATTATTTCTTGTTCTCTTTTTCTAATAAAAAACATTGAACATTGAGTCACTTCTCAAATTTACCATGACAACATCGAGTATATCAAATTGTCAAAATTACCATCATAACGCCGTTTTCAAACCCCTTCATGTTCATTTTCAAGATTTGCCATTGAAAACTACACTGCATGCTTTACTTCAAGTGTGAATATTTTGAAAAGGGTTACTCCCAGCAACTTCTACAAAGTATACTTTTTTTGTGTTAAAAGGACAGAGAATACACATTTTCACATGGATGGCACAGACCTTTGATCAGGCAACCTTATACTGTTCGATAGGGAACTGAATAAGCTTTCTTAAAAAAACAATCAAATAACAGATGAGGGTATATTTACAATGCCTGTCCACCTGTTTGTACCTGGCAACCTTATAGTTGTACCCAAAAGAAAGTGGGCAACCTATATTTTCAAATTCCTTGTTCAATTTTCTTGTGAATAATGATCGATTTTCATCAATATCGAATGGGGAAAGTTGATCAAAAAAAATTACTCCAAGTGAATATCATTCAACAGTCAAGGCCCGTGATTCTGCTAGGCAACTCATGCGGGATTAATCGATAAACAAATTATCTAACATCAAAATCTTCATCACAATCAAATAACTGATGAGAGTATATATTTCTTATACTGTATCTTAGACTATTCCTCCTCGCCAATTAGTCACTGTTAGTCTGAAAACATCACTCATCGTGTTCTGATCAAATTCGAAGGTACTCTTCTCAGGAGGGAGACGGTTGTTTTCTCAGAACGTGTATTGTTAGAGAATTCATGACTTCAAAATTCTTGAGAAAGTTCAGGAAATGCTTTTTAATGGTGTTACAGGAGTAATGATCGCTTTGCAAATCCACTGATCTCTGCGCGTTTCACACTTCAGCCATCTTGCCCAAATATCATTACGCTTTTCATTTTACCATTCTTATAAGTTAAACGCTTCACGTTTTACTCTGGCATCAAACTAGATCTGCTCGTAATGAACTTTTTTTGCTTCCTGGACATTTCACTGCTTTTAATTCAATTTTCCGCAAAACTACCGCTACAGACATCATCTTACACGCTTGCTCTGCAAACACTATTATCATTTGCTAAATTCAAGTGAGCAAGAAAGAACGTTTTTCAAACACACTTTATTTGGGAAATGAATCGGTCTATTCAGACCCATTGACTTGGAGTCCTCTATTTTATTCACCAGGACATATTCGCTGTAGATTCACCCTGTAATACTTTTATTCGCTGTCTAAAAACTAACTAGGTGCGGTGGGCTTTCTACCACATGAATCCGGAGGGTGGCACTCGAGATTTGGAAGATAATACTCTCCATAGAACAACATAAATGTTGACTATTGATTCGAGAACCGTACATGAAGCGCTTTATGTAGCAACTCTTAAAAAAATGTATTCAACATCACTCAGAAGAAGTCTCATCATATTTCCAAAGACGCTTTATTGTGAGAGAACGTCGACGTGGAAGGATCAAATATGACGCTCTGATTTTGCCTTTTCTTATGCCAATCGAAAGAAGATCCAGGAGAGAAAATAATTGTTTATTCAGGTTTGAACGGTGATCAAGATCCTTCGATAAAAATCAGGCAGCTTTATTGATTAGATATAATAATAATTAACTATTTATTCCAATCTATATAAAGAGATACTTCGTCTCTCAAATTTGATCTGTGAAAATGAGGAATGTTTGAACTACTTTAAATAGTATCAGAACTCGATCGTATTGTCATATTACACGTTTTCCAAAAACAGCGTCATGAATCATAAAGACTTGGTCCAACTCGCTACATGGCTTACACCTACAATATTCTTGAGAGAAAAATGTCGTCAGCTGTGTGAAAATCCTACAAACCATAACGGTAAAATGCTTTTCAATATCCAGAGTAGAGAACTACATCCATTTTTATATTTTTATTTTATTCCATTCTTTAGCTCCGAATATATAAACGCTACATTTTTAGCTCATGGTATCAACTGAATTTCTTTGTCGACTCCATAAAAAGGTTAAAGCACTTCTCTATAGACAAGCGACTACATCCGTAGAGATCTTCACGGATGGATTCGCCAGTCTATTATTCAAATTGAGAATGTGACTGATCTTGCCGACCACGAGTTTGACCGAAAAAGAGGGCAGATACGAGAGGCTCATAAATCAAGCTGAAAGAAATCCGGGCTTTAAATTTGTATGTGGCTTGAATGCATTCTGGAGATTTAAACATAATTTTGATGTCATGCATTGAAATTCAGAAAATGTTGTGTGGTAAGAGGAAGAGAACGATAGTGAAAATTGTTTTACTACTACCAGAGGTTTTGCTTTCCTACAAAATACTTTACTGGCACAATCATATAATGATATGAAATTTCAAGCAAAAATCATTATCTGATTCAAAATTTTCAACACAGCACCGTTGAATTATGTTATGGCGTCAGGGGACAAATTTACTGGTATTTATTCACTCATAATCTGAGTAGAATAAGGCAATCATAACTTCAACTATTATGAACAAGATTAGTGTAATTTTCTCGAGGCGCATGGGAGTTGTTTAAGTCAGTATTTGGGTACTCAGAAATTACTTGCAAAAACTTTTTTTACAGGCATAGAAGTCGTCAAAAAAACGGTACAATATCATAACAAAGATTCATAGTTCACAAAACTTTTCGTCATTGTTTCGTTTTTAGGGTGGTTTATTTCAACCTGCTTTGCTGATCCATGAGGTTTGGAAATTATGACGTGGAAACTATTCCTTATCCAAAATTGTGACATTTTGACTAGAGAGTGAACAATAACATTCGTGCATTATCAACAATTTGGTTAGTATGAAAACAAAGCAAAAAAGTGTTCAGCGACGTACGTGCTGGTAACGGTGATGTTTCAGAGCGCTCTGAATGATTATCCACTGAATTATGGAACAAAAGTTTTTTTTTTTCACAGTACATGGTGTGTTGACATCATTATTTTTTTGCGGCATGCCCACCGATCCGTTTATTGGAATCTCATTCCCTTGGATAAAATTGTAGCTGTGCATTGTTGTGCGCGTGTACTACGACTGGTACAAAGCTATCTAGACCTTTTCGTCATTATCATGAAGACATTAAGTGTTGTGGAAAAACTAGAGAGAATAAGAACTATTTCTGCATTGTGTGTTTCAGTATTTTTCACAAAAGCTGCCTTGAAAGAAGTAGGGAAATGGTTATCATTGATAGACACAAAATCTATTGTTCAGAAAAATGTGCTATCAAACATGAGAAGAACGACCTTGAACTCTTATTCAGCATTTAAAGGGTATCTAGAATTTGATGCCAAGGAAATGGAAGACAACTACGATAAGGAAATTACTGAACATCGAAAACTAGTTCGCATTATCAAGGATGAGCTTGGGAAGCATAAAAAGAAAGCTGGCATAAGTTTCAAAAGAAAAAATTGTAGGGATTGTGATACTCTCAAGCAGCAACTCGAAGAAAATCAACAATCTTTTAAAGAACTTATAATTTTGAACAAAAAGTTAGAGGAGAATGCTACTGACTTGAAAAAGCAATTGGACGACGTTGTGAGTGAAAGCGAATGTCAGTCTAACAAAGTTTCAAAAGAATCTTCCTGTAATATAGTACATTGCGTTTCCAAGAAGGAAGGAAATATCATGATATTTTGTGATGAGATGGGTAGGAAGCTAGATAGTCTGATTCATGCTGATAATAATTCAATGCATTTTCATATTCAATCCTTGATCAAGGGAATTATGCGGAGAGTGGATAGTGCCACGTTTGGTTTTTTAAGTATGGACTACCTGGTTATCAAGACGTAGCTCAAAATTCGTATCCAAGATTTAAAAATATTTTGAAAAAGGTAGATGGTTGCCCAAACACAAACTCCATCTTTCATTCTATTCCAACTGTCAGACGCAATAGATTTGTGTTGTATCGTATAAATAATAAATTCAATGGAGAGCTGAAGCAATCTATTGAAAAAGTCAATTGTTATATACCGGGTAGTGCTCACTATTTGGAATCCCATTTTAACTCAGGACAAGACAACCTCAAGAACAACTAACAATTTGACATTCATCGATTGTGTGGATAACCCAGCTGATTGTAGTCAAGTGGAAGTTATTCAGGAGAGCGATGACAATTTCAATGGTCCATGTCACTTATTGACTCCAGTACCAGGAGACTCACTATCAAACTACCGATTGAACATTGTTATTGATAATCCCAATAGTATTGTCAGAGACAGGCTTTTTTGTTCCAGAGTGCAGTTATCCAGATAGAATTCCTTGTATCAGTCCAAATGTTCGTAGTATGAGAAATAAAGTGGATGATTTAAACATTTGGTTGAACAAATGGAATTCTGACGTCTAATGTTTGAGTGAAACCTGGCTAAGTCTACAGGAAGTGGATGTGTATTTTCTCAAGCTATTTTGGAAGATATGAAAAAACCAAAAACACTTTTCCGTTGTCACCTTTTGAGCTCTACAAAACAGCCTCGAGAGATTTTCCGTACGACGTTTTGTTTCGGAAAAATAGTCATCAACTTTTCTTTTTTTAATACGGTCCTGGATTTTTAATGACAGATTTCAAGAGCCTCTTATGTTCCTAAAACAATAATGTATCGCAATTATTGAAAAAAATTATATTGATGGATTTTTCCATAAGAACTCATGTGTTGGAGACAGACAAAATATACATTTTTAATAGGATTAAAAACAAACACCTCTTTTCCAAGTGATTTCTTTGCGTACGCTCGTGAAAAAGTAACTATTTTGATTGAAGATTTGAAAGTTGGTGTTTTATGAACAAATTTGAGAGTTACAAACATTAATAGAAGAAGTTTCAAAGCATCAGTCTATATCAAATGTTTTTTTCTCCATACATTGTCTTGACATTGAATTCTACTTTGGTACGTTCCATTCAATTCTTTCAAAATTAAATGAATACTTGCTAACATTTTATTTCTTTAGACCCCAGCAGACTGAGATATTCTTTGAAATTGTCACTAACATCGTAATGATGTTTCTCGGAATCACAGACAAGAATAAAAGTTTCATTGGGTGATAAAGTGACTTGGTTTGATGTTTTTTCATTGTCCTTTGTCAAAAGAATCTTGAACGCGTTGACCTTCTTGAAAAATAGTATTTTAATGGACGATTTAAAAGTTAAATGAAATATTTGTCGATGGCATGATCACATCAACGTTTCGTAAACTCTCACAAACATTGGTTATATTGATTCATTTACTTACATAGTTTGGAATAAAAATCATAGGTGAATCTTCTAACAGTTGAACAATAGTTACAATATTGATCGATAACATTTTCTTATAAAAATTACCACAGCGATCAAATCATCGCTGCATGTACCAACCTCATTATTGTTTAATCAAATTAGGCACATAGTAAACTTGATATGACTCAGGCGACGAAGGAAGCCCTTAGCTCTGCTACCAAATTTAAAATTTAATTGAAAATTTTGCACGGTGTGCTTGTTTGAGCCGCTTATATCGGTTATGGCAATAAATTGCGGGTTCTTTTATCATATTGGATTTTTTTTGGTTTTCATTACTAGGGACTTGAAAGGGATTATCTTGATCTCTGAAAATGGAAAGACAAGTTTGTTTTGAGATTTTCATGAAATAATGAGACAGTTAAGATAAGGCAAAGAGAGGCGAAATAAAATCCTAGCTAATCTGTGTATCAAGCATTCCTGTTAATTTATTATCAAAGCGAGACGTAGCTGATATTTTTACGGGTAATAACAGATGATACTTTCACCATGCAGACAAGGTGAAAGTATCTTCTTTGTTCAATATCAAGTATAAGTAACTGTCCGGAACAAAATTATAGCGCTTCCGATCTACGGAAACTCACGGATGCTTGTTACCCTGTCCATTATGATGGTAAAAAGGCATGGGCTAAAACTATCTTCTTTTCTTAGCCGGATGAGACTTTAATTTCTCTTGTTGAGAAACATTCTGATCTCATGATTTTTTATGTTGAGCTGCTTTATCAGGTTTATGTAGCACCTTTTCTGATCAGTCGATCGATCACAACTTTAAGCTGTACATTGTCAAATCCTTGCCTCAGGTACATTGGTTTATTGAATTCAATGAATTACTCAATCGACGTACTTCACTTATAGAACAGCTTTAACAGATGCAAAAGTGAAATCAGAAAGGCAAAAATAGACTCATGGCAGGACTTCTGCAAGTCTATGATGGATACAAATGAGTCTACAAGGCTAAGAAAGATGTTTTCAAGAGAGGTGATGACCCCAAGAAGCATAAAATGATCAGATAACACATGGACAGAATCCTACAATCTACAAGACACCACTTCTGACGTACAACAGCTGTTACCAAATACGAAAACACATGAGGAGTTTGTATCAAGGATGATATCGAGGAAAAAAGTGAGGTGGGCAGTGGATGGTTTCGAGCCGTATCAAGCGGCGGGACCGAACGAAATAATGCCAATCATGTTACAGAAATCCCTCGACAGCATATCAGATGACCTGGTCGCAATATACTCCGATTGTCTCCAATTGGGATACACACCAGGTAGATGGAAGGAAAGTAAAAGTTGTTTTTATTATAAAATCGGGAAAATCAAATAACTCAACTCAACTCAACAACAAGAATATACGCTGTGTCCGTTTCAAGACATAGAAGGAGCATTCAATAATGTCACTACCGAGGCCATTGTGGGGAAAATGGAAAGGATTGAAATAGAACCAATCATCAGCAACTGGACAATAAAAATGCTGAAAAGCAAGATTACAAATTCAAAAAAGAGGAAATTGTTCTATAAGGAAAAGAACAACAATAGGTAAATCACAGGTCGGAGTTATCTTTCCACTGTAGTCGTTGACCGTGGAAAATTCGATCTTGAAAACCTCCAGATAACAAGGAATGAAGATGGTAGCATATGCAGACGACGCGCGACGTGGCAATCCTGGTAGTGTGCAAAAGCTTTTCAACTATCAGTTAAATCATGGGATCTGCATTGAAGGAACTTTCCAAATGGGCAGGACAAAACGATTTTGGAGTAAACCCTGATAAGACAAATTAAGTACTGTTCACAAGAAAATACAAGGTGCCCAACAGTAAAATGCCGACATCGGAGGACGAACTCTTGGGCTTTCCAATGGGGCAAAGTACCTTGGGATCATCCTGAACTCAGAGCCCTTCTAGAAAATAAACACAGACGTAAGAATGAAAAGAGACCCTAATGCACTGTATATATGCAAAAGAATGATCGGTAAAAAATGGGGACATTATCCACTGGATGTATACATTGTTCGTGAGACTCATAATTACCTTCGGAGCCGTGGTATCGTGGAAAGCCACTGACACAAATTCGAAAGTGAAGATGCTCACGAAAGAACAACGGCTGGCAAAACAAAGTAAAACGTGAGCAAACAACAGCACACCGCAGGCTGCTTTAGAGGTCATTCTAGACCTCCTGTCCATTGACTTGTTTATTGAAAGCACTGCCACAAAGGAGACTTTCAGACTGAGGAAGGCCAAATTGTGAAAAAAGGCAATAAGTGGACACTCAATGGTGCTAAAGAAAATCTCAAAGGCAACGGATAACCAAGAGGCGAAGCTGCTAGAAACGGCAACAGACTCAAATATAAGTAGATAAAAACGTGATAAAGCTACACAGCGACAGGTGGAGCAATCGAAACGACTGCAACACATCAAGAGCGCTGTGGCCAAACATGGATATGAAAAAAAAAAACAGATAAGTTACTAGAGCAGAGCGAATCCTCCGTGAGTACCGTTGTGGGAGTAATCACAGGACACTGTGAAATCGAAACAACGCTCCGACAATGGGGCCTGGGGACTGATGATCTCTGCATGGACCGCATCGAGAAGGATAAAACGATAGAGCATCTATTGTGCCTCTGCCCAACTCTAAAAGAAGAACACCTCAGAAATATGGGACGATACTACCTTGAAGACTTGGAGGAAGCGGCAATTGTAGACATCATGCTGATTTTGAAGTTCGCTAAAACCATGGGATGATTTAGAACGATGAAGAAAAAGGCTACAGGTTAGAACCAAGTAGACACCTCTTCAAAAAAGGGGACACAATGGGCCATTTGACTACCGAATGAAAGCAATGCGAAGCAGGAAACTGCGGGGAGCATACCCTGCGCAACCTCACCTTACCTAAACCAGTTCAATTATTGCGTCTATCGTTGATCTATTTGAGCGGAAGTCTTGCTGATCATCGGAGGTTCCTACTTTATCTGCTGATATTTTTGTTTTACTAATTCTTTTTCAATTTTCTGACCATTCATTTGGAATGTTGTCAGTGCCTTGAGATTTTCGGTCCTTTAATCTCTGTATGGTCGTTTGTACCTCTTTCAGTGTTATGTTTTCCTTTTGTTGACCTGGAGATGATGAATTTTCGATTTCTGTATCATCGCTGTATTCACTATTGTTATCGTTTAGGTTTTCAAAGTATGTTGCCCATGTTTCTTGGTCTATTGCATTTATAACTATTTCCTCATTGACTTGGTTTTTTCTCTCTTGTATCATGTTACAGATCTTCTTTTGGCCTATAGGTCATTTTCCATTTCCACCAAGAACTTTTCCCAGTATGTCCTTTTGAGTTGTTTGATCGCATTAATTGTTCTGTTGCTTTCTCTTTTGTAGACTTGATACTCTTCATGTGGTCTGTTGCTGATGAAGCTTATGCAGGCTTTATTTTTCCCTTTTGCTAATTCCTTGACTTCCGGGGTGATCCATGACTTATTGTTTCTTCTATTCGTTGAAACTGTGCATGATTTTCTGAACAATAAAATCACTAACTCTCGAATCAAGAATAAACATTATGATTACTTCGTCTTTTCTGAGTATCTAGATTAGCGTGTGTTGTGAGGAATCAAGAAATTCTTCTACCCTCTTTTTTTGGCTTACCTGCATCTGGTGCATACAGTGTGTCCCAAATTCGTTTCTCTATACAGGGATCTTGGCTCCTATTATGACTACATCAAAGGTTAAATGGGGAAAGTTTTAGAGGAAACTTAGTGCATTCGATATTTGGTTCCAGATTTGCGATCCGTCAATTGGTTTTGGAAATATCGGCGAAAAACCGAAAATGACGGATTTTGTTTTTTGCCAGTAAATCCGAAACGGCTAATTGGACAGCTATCAAAATGTGACATTATCTGGACATTTTTTTGAGACGAATTGAATGGTGTGTATGACATGTCCGAATCATCTTTTGTGTTTCCGCAACCCGCCTCAACTTTCATTTCTCTTATGGCCGCCATATTGGATTTTTCGATTTTTGGAAAAAGTGTAAAATTTCCAGTCTAGTGATGTCCCACAAGTGCATAAAAGATTTGAGTATGTCTGTCAATTTTTGTAGATCATACAGAGCACAGATATGCTTTCCACAATCTGCTTCCGCTTATGCCACTCTATTCAGTTGGTTGGCGCCCGCCTACTTTGGTCTTGCTGTCGGAAGAGAGCGACAAATATTTTTTTTAAGCTGACCAGCAAGAGCTTGTCAATAAGACCGCGCTTGCTTTCATTCCATTGATATAACTAAACAGGGATCTCCTCGACCATAGTTTTGGCGATTCATAAAGGTTGACTCATTCAGGCCTTTTTTCAAATTGTTAATACACATATAATATGGAACTGGATGACCTGGAAGAACAATGTTTCACATCCAATCTCTGCAAATATTGTATTTTTAATGCTGCCGTACCTTCACTCCAAGTAGGCATGTTTCAATTATTGCGGACGGTATCAGCCCAATTGGAAGCCCTCAAACTCAAGACTTATAATCTGCAGACTTCAACACTGTCAAAGGTAATTGAGAGAGTGGTGGTCAAGCGCGTTTGGAACTATTTTATATGTTTCAGTCTTTTAACTCCATCCCAATTTGCTTATCGGGCTAGCGCATCGACCGCTGATGCTATTTTTGACTTTCTGGATAGTGTGTATGGCTACTTGAATCGGAGAGAAGCAGTGACTGGAGTGTTCTGCGACCTGTCGAAGGCCTTTGATTGTGTTGACCATGCAAGGCTTTTGGTTAAGCTGGAAAAGTATGGTTTCAGAGGATTCATTCTTTTCTGGTTTTCTTCATATTTGCAGGGCCGCACTCAGGTTGACAAACAGCGAGCAGCAGATCAAAGTCAAGGGCTGTAGTGTCGGGTGTTCCCCAGGGATCTGTCAGGGACCAATGCTGTTCTTGATCTTTGTGAATGATCAAGTATCCATTTCAATATCGGGAAAATTCACTCTGTTTGCTGACGACATCACCATTGTTTGGCATGAAAAAACAACCGAGAACCTGGAACTGGCAATATCCAGAGATATGTTGCTTGTGAAGAACTGGTTTGGAGCAAATAAGTTGACACTAAATGTTGAAAAAACACGCACCTCAAGCTCCTCATGTATTTTGCCAGACATTTCTCCTGGAGGCCTGGAACTGAACCACTCGGAAGACTGCAAGTTTTTTGGACTTATTTTGGACGAAGATTTGAGATTCCGCGGACATATCCAATCACTCAGCGGAAAACTATGGTCGTCGTGCTTTGCCATTAGGGCGGCTAAGTCTGGCGCAGGACTTGGGGTTGCAAGAATGGTCCACTTCTCTTTATTTGAATCCAACCCGAGAAATGGCATGCGATTTTGGGGGTCATATTGCCAGAGTCTTTTGAACCTTATACTCATCATACAAAAAAGAGCCTTGAGATTTCTACTGGACCTTCCACATAGAGAATCTTGTAGGCCCCACTTTGTCGATCAGGGGATATTGACTGATGTATCTCTCTACACTCTGGAAATTACAACTTTAGTGTTCAAAAACAAGGACGCAATCCGGCAATGCGTTTACTCTAGGACGACGCGTCAAGCTTATGACCTGCCCTTACCCATTCTATCTAGGAAATATACAAAGCGTTCTTTTGTATATGAGGGAAGAAAGATGTTCAACCATCTACTCAAAGAACTGAAGATGATAACATCCATGAGAGTTTTCAGGAGTTCACCAAAGAGATTGCTCTGCTAGAGTTTTATGAGCGTTCCTTCAATTAGAGACGGCGCAGAGGCTTGCGGCAAAAAAATGTATTTCCAAAACGGGCAAGAGAAAAACCTGGGAAATATTTTCAAGTTTTTGAAATGGTCACTAGGGGGCGTAACAACCAACACCAAGTAGAAAAATAGGATTTTTATAGGATTATGCCCAATGAAAATATATCGATGATATCGTTTTTATATTTACTGACTATTCAACTACACTTTTTGTCCAAATTGTGTTTTTCTATCTATAAAAATAAAGCGGTGGGGGAAGCTCAATTGTTTTTTTTAACACACGGAGACTTTTCCCGTTTTGCTTGACCGATTTTAACGAACTTGGGCTCATATGAAAGAGCTTGATCTGCACTACAAAATATTTTTTTGGTTTTGGATGTTTGACCTTCGCCGTCGCCGCTAGATGGCGTTGACTGAAATGATAGCATATTTTTGAGTTTCTTTCAAAAAAATCAAATGTAATATTTTATCCATTTTCATATATTTTAGATAAGGATACATTTTTCTATTAAAAAATTGAAAAAAAAACAAAATTTTTATTTTTTTTTTGTTTTCTTTTTTCATTTTTTTATAACAAAATGTATTCTCTTTTGAAATATATTAAAATGAATATACCATAACATTTGATTTTTTTGGAAAAAACTCAAAAATATGCTACCATTTCAGTTAACGCCATCTAGCGGCGACGATGAAGGTCGAAAATTCAGAACCAAAAAAGTTTTTTGTAGTAGTAGTGCGTTAAAATCAGTCAAGCGAAACGGAAGGAATCTGCGTTTATTTAAAAAACAGTTGAACTTTCCCCACCTCTTTATTTTGATAGAAAAAAGCGACCATTACAGAAACTTGAAAATATTTTCTAGGTGTTTCTCTTGGCCGTTTTGGTGATAATTTTTTTTGTCGCAAGCTTCTACGATGAATAATGTCTGGGATATGGCCGGCGACTTCTCTTAGTTATACACCCTGTACATACATATTTTGATAGATTTGTTTGTTATTATTCTAGTAACCTTTGTCGATGGAATTTGATTCTCTGACAATAAAGCATTTTTGAATTGAATAGGAGAATAATGATAAATTTCAATATCTGAATCGCAGCTAGCTTATCGACGAAGACTTTTGACATCACATAACCTCAAACAGAAATGTTCAACCTTTCTTTGGTTAAGGACTTTGAAGCCAACATCACTCGCGTATTGGGAAAATACCGGTCGCAATCCTGAAAAAAGTGATGCAAAATGATTGGACCTTCACACAACTACGGCGTAGTCGCGGCCATCATTCAAGTGAAATTATTGTCAAAAATCAGAATTCAAAGACTGTTCTTCTAGGTCATGATTGAGATTCCGCCATCCAATTTCATTTTATGTGTTTTATTTACAATTCGAAAACATAGATCTAAATTAATCACCCCTTATAAGTATCCGAATCTGATTTTCATACGTCCGTATATCGTGCTTTAACGCCTCTAAACACATACTAACGGAATTGGAAAAAACCTTTTCGTCGTCATGGAGCAAACCTGAATAAGAAGGGCATTAATCTTGAGATTGGTTCGTGATCTCATTAGGCGGGAAAACTAAAAACTACCACTCCGAACAAGACGCGCCGGAGGGATACAGTTTTGTAGAAATGCAGGACCGTTCGATAAAACAAATCAATTAAAAAAACTTCTCATGTGATTTTGTACATATTATTTACTGTGATGAGCTGATTCTTGTACGTAATTTATCACCAACATTTTGTTATAAAATAAATGTTAAAAATGTCCACGTTGAATTTTTTTTAACAACTTATGACAAGACTTATCCTATAAATCTGACACATCGTGTAAGATGAGCTGTTTAAGATTCACATGCAGCAACTTCCAATTCTTGGTGTCTTCATTGAAAAATCTACCACAAACTAGAAAAACAAATTTTTCAAATCGGTCTTTTTTTTAATAACATATAGCAAATAACTGATTATCGTCAACCAAAATGAAACACACTGTATATGTATGAATCCTTCAACTTGCTTTGGCGGCATACTATTATGAAGCTATAGTTTTTGAAATGCTAATGATTATTCCAAAGAAACTTTTGTTGAGGGTCGTTTTCCAGTTCCACACGGAATGGTCAAAAAAATGAACCAATTCTATTTCTTAGGGCTCTCAGAAGATTTCCCTATTTCTTCAACCAGTACTGCTCTATCATCAGATAATCATGATTCTCTCATTGATTCTCCTTTTCTCGTAGTTGTTTTTATTAGGAACAAATTAGATATGCTCATGGGCTCAATAATGACGTGATGGTCGAATATCAACTTTTTTGTTTCAAATCTTATCTTGAAAATAGGCAACAAATTGTAAAGGCAAATGGTTCTGATTCCGATTTTAAATTAATCACCAGTGGCGTTCCGCATTATACATCAATGACATCATCTTCCCGAACATCAACGGTGGAGTTTTATTTATTGGTGAAGTACTATTTATTTTAAGAACATGCTGTTTGATACATAAACACCAAATCACCTCTTCCGAAAAGCCACAGCATAAGTACACCACCAGAAATTCGTGTCTCGATATCTACCTTCCCTTTCCCAACTTCGATCCAATGAAAAAATTTTTCATCTACAACGCCAAAAGACTGAACAATCATCGCCTGCTACTCCTCCAGGAATGACTTTTTTATTCTATAAGTGATTTTTTCACGGAATAGTTCCATTTCTCTGTTTGGGCACCATAAGCCGCAGTTCCATAAAACTCATCAGTGAAAGCGGAAATTGTTCGTGGGGAACCAATGAACATTGGAGTATTCATATTTTTAAATAACACCAACTAGACATTGCTTACTGCAAGCAAAGCGCAGAGTTCAAGTTCAACAATTGAATTTCAAGTGCACCGAGGTGGCGCACCTCAACTGATGCCTATGTTCTGAATAGGAAATGGATATTAACATGTTTTGGTTGCAATAATGTAAATAACCCCAAGTTCTTTGTTTGATATTCAAATGAAAAAATAATAACATACTGCAGGCAGGACGGAAACAAGATGAGCGCGCGTTTTGCCTGCAAAACGTGAGCAATCGCTAATTCCTTGTTTGATATTTTACAGCGGAGTATTATTGTTCACCCCATGATTGTTGATTTTGCTATGATATTGTTTTACTGACTTGTCACCATAATAGAATTAGAAGTGTGCCAATGTTTATCGTTCTTGTCATTAGATTTACAAAAGTTGACAAAATATTGAAAACATATATTTGTACGAGTATTGTCCTATTGTTTTACGTCATGTGTATTGATGTTTTTATTGTTTTTACTTCACCATTTTGTTTTCGCCTTGTCCATCAAATTTATTTGAATTTTTCTGTGTAATTTTTTGATCTGATTCATTCGATTTTGAGATGGAAATTCTCACATTTTTTTCCAGATTATTCACCATCATAGATTCGTTATCAGAATCACGGCAGCTGTGATAATATGCATTCCCCGCCTCTTTCACAGGAAACAATGATAGAGGTGTAATAATAATCATTATAATGCACTACAAAAAAATGTGTAGCATACCAAACAATTAGAATTGTGCAAACTCTACACTATTTATTTATGATTTTAACAAAAGCTTTTCCACAATGTGATACAACTTTCTAGTAAGTTTCAAGCGCTCAACTTTGCGAGTACTCGGAAGAACAAACAAGAAATTCTTTATGATTCGTCTGTTACGAAGCCATCGACAACAAATTCGTTCAATTTGTCTAAAAGCACTTCAACTCTATCTCTGAAACTTACAAAATAAAAATGCGATATTCTTGTGAAGTATTGCGAAAGAATATATTTTTATCACAGTCAGAGCGGTTCGAGATTATCGTTCAAATGAGCAAAAGTTTCAACAAGAAATTTTCGTTAAGCAAATGGCGCCAAGATAATGTATTAATCAGTAAGTTTTCTGCGGTTTTCTCCCTTAACTACTATTATGACTTCAGTTGGGTGCAATTACATAATAATTTATCACGAAAATTTAAAAATGCATCAGACTTAGTCCGTGTTTTATTCTTGTGTCAAAAACTAGGTCCAGGTATTTGACGTTGGCGCCTTGTGAGAACCTCATTTTTTGTTCATCAGATAAAATTTTATTTTCCTCAATGTAGAGGTTTGATAATTCTTCCAGGATTATTTTGTCCCATTCCATTTTTCCGTTGGGTAATGTTACTGGAATTATTTTTTGGATGCCCTCTATTTTGGTTAGTAGTAGATTTTTCATTTCCAGATTGGAAATTTCCTCGAGGCCTGGTGCTTTCTTGATCAAGTGTTCGATTGTTTTAATGTGGAGGGATTTCGTGATCTTTCATGTCGGAGTTGTCATCATTATATTTTCTGGTGACTTCGTTTACTTGGTCCTGGTCTGGATTGGGTTAGTTTGGGCAAAGTGTGTTATGTGAATACAAACGGATCACATGAACATGGAGGAGTAAATCACTTTATTCAAATGAACGACGCCATGCAAAGTCAGCAAATTTCCGTGTATAAATGGAAGCCGCTACGCTAGTCAAGTAGTTGAAAAAGCAGTGATTACTCCTATCTTCGTCCCACGAGCAGTGCCAGTCGCAAGGCACGGAGTCCTCTCGTTTTCACAATACACTTCTGCCCCCGCAGCGAGTCTACTGTTGGGACCCGGACTGGCAAAGGTCCAACATGCTCATCCCACTGTGTGTGCTGTAGGCTGTATTTGATCGCCCGGCCCCTTGTGATACGAGTATTCAATAAGAGCCGACGACAAGTGACCTAACTTATTGTTTAGGTATAAATAGACTTTGATTTGAGTTTGTTTTTTTCTATATCTTCGGCTGTTTTGTCATCGTCATTTTTAAGCTTTTTGGTTTCACTAGGCTATGAAGACTCATAAAACCATAGTAAAGTCAATATTTAAAATCATAGGGAGAATGGACTTGCAACCAAACCTTTTGGGTCCAATTTTTGACAGGTGCATTTTACAAAGCTGAAAACTTTTTTTCAAATACTTTGACCTTTTCACAGCAAAAAAGGTACTTCTCTTTTGTTTCGACAAAAACTAACCGTTTTAGAAAAAGATAGGTTCTTTTTTTATACGTTATTGAAATAATACAATAAAATACTACGGGACATCAGTGTAGTTGTTTTTGTTGGTATTAATTTTGTTTTTTGGCTCTCTCAGACTAATCGACTATACCAGAATTGGTTGAAAAAAAAAATAACGTTTAGAACAAAAACCTATTTTTCTCTAAAACGGTTAGTTTAATCGGAACAAAAAAAGAGCAGCTATTTGTTAAGGAAAGGTCATAGTATTTGAAAAAAAAGTTGTCAGCTACAAGAAAAATTGGACAAGAAAGATTTGGTTGCCGGTACGTTTCTGGTTCCACCTGTATTTTGAAATATTGACTTAAATTTGGTTTTATGAGTCTCCATGGACTACACAACGTACTAAAATTTCATCAAATTATACTAGCCGGTTCAAAAGTTGGAGCTTAGAAATGAAATCGATGGGTATGTCTTTTCAGAGCTCTGTATCTCCGTCACGAGAGACTTCAGTCAAAAAAAAATATAACAAACTGGGGTTATTCTGAGCTCCCCTGAACGCTCCCGAAATTATCCCATATAGATAAGATTTTTTTGGCTTTGTATTCCTTTGTTGCAGCTGCTTCTATTGTGGCTAGTTGTATTTCTTTCGTCATTTTTACTACCGCTAGGTATATTTCTTCTCTATTTTCTATGTCTTTCCTAGATTCCTTAGTTTCCAGATTGTTTCCAAATTCAGTTCAATTGATTCATGAATGTTTTATGAAGTGGGGGTTTTCTAATTTGGGATTTCCTAGACGCAGCAGGACAGGTAATGATCAGATCCTATATCTGGCACAACTTGAATTTCTGCTTGTATGGTGGTTCCTTATTATAAATGAAAGTCCAGGATCTTGATTTTCCTATCCATTCCATATGAAGTATGGGGACAATCGTATGAAGGAGAAGTGATAACAACTCCCCGTACGATATACAGTGTGTCTGCTTAAGTTGGCCAAAATGGGAAACTTTTTTATTATTGATTTTAGGAAAAAAAGTTATTCTTTATAAAAAGTTCAGCATGTTCCAAAACCTAAAATGCAACCATCAGATATTACATTTTTTCAGTCGTATACGAGGTTTGTCAAAAAATATGAATTTCACTCAAGAGTAAAATTTGACAATATCGAAAATTGTTATAAAGAAAAATAAACACTACCATTGAAATGATTGTTTTTTTCTTTTTTAAATTTATCAAATTTTATAAATAAATTAATATTAAACAGTAATCTCTTATTTTAATTATTGGACATTTAAATCAATGCATTAATTCAAATGAAAAACTGTAATATCTGATGGTTGCATTTTCGGTTTTCGAACATGCAGAACTTTTTATAAAGAATAACTTTTTTTCCGAAAATTAATAATAAAAAAGTTTCCCATATGTGGCCAACTTAAGCAGACACACTGTATATGGTGGATTTTTCCTATCTAAACAGCTCTTCAATTCTTTTTTTTTTGATAGTTTGGTTTGGGCATATTATACATACAACACTGGTTTTTGCTTCTCTCCCATTGTTATCATTATGTTATTGCTTCAATTTGTCTGCTTTTATTTATTTTTAGTTTTATGCTTCTTTTCATGAGCTCAAGTGCGGTCCATACCTTTTGTCGTTTATGTATAAGTAGTAATCTATACTTATAAAAGTATAGTACAGTAAAAGTATTTGTACTGCAGCTACATCGATCTCGTTTTCTTACAAAAATCGTTAAAAATATATTGCTTTGTCTTTTATCCCTTTGATTATTTCAAGAGATTCTGGTATTTTAATCTCATCCATAAATTCTAATCGTTATTGAATTTTTTCCTGGTTGTGTTTGCTATTTCTGTAGATTTACGAATCTCCTTGATTTGACTCATTATGATTATTATGGAATCTCCTATCTCCTTGTATTTGTTATTTGCTGGTTGAGGATTTGTTTCTGTTCGTTGGTTGTTATTGGCTTGCTGATTAATTTTGAGTTTGTACGCATATTCTTTATAGGAAGCTGGATAGGGTCCTTGGCAGTTCATACACTTTCGTTTTTGATCATTGGTTTCTAAGCATTACGCTGTGATGTTGTTCACCATCCATTTGACACATTTTGGTAAAATATTGCACTGGAATGATGTGGTCCGAATTGTTGACAACGATAACACTGTTCAATTTGGTTGCTTTGTGTTCGGAATTTGATTGCCAGGTGAATAAATCTTGTTTATTTGTGTGAAAATTTCACACATAGCATACGGCAGCTTTTCGTCGTGTAGGAAATCAAACGTGAATCAATATTTTTTTTTGGTTGATGAAGCTATCGATACTGTGACAAACTGATTTTACTCACAGAACAGCATATTTGAAAAAAAACTCTTCTTCCAAGAAGGTTAATACATTCTGACGGATCACTCGATAGAGTCAAATCCAGGTAGTCGAGTCCAGCGTGATTCTAGAGAAAGAATACGTGGATGAGAATCCAAGGTTTTATTCAAAAAAAAGATAACGATGAAAGATTCTAGATTGAATAGGAAATATCCAAAAACACTCATCTAATCACGCTGACACCACAATTTTCACAGAAAATTAATTTCGGCACACGACCAAGGAACTCTAAAACATCCAATTTTCTTGACTCTAGAGTAGACATACTCTCAGTGATAGAAAACCCAATTTCAACAGAATCTAGCACAAAACGTTCTGGAAACAATGTGGGAATGAATTTCCTCTCACAAAGAAAGAAGGCTACAATCCGATTGGTCCGAAAGCGGTGTTGGTTTGAAATTATCCAAAATTTTTGGAAATTATTGTGAATCGACATGACAACGTAGTTGTTCTACACTGCTCACGCTATGAAAGTATTTCTACTCAGACAAGAATGTAATACTATACATTATAGATTTCCTTCGATTTTTCTGTTTTTGATAGCAATTTTAGTAACAATGGCATAGAGATTTTATTTCTCTTATCATCAGAGACTGTGAACAAAAATTACTCGACTACTTCAAAAATGACATTTTGCTTCATCAAAGGCTGTGAAATTGCATTGGTAGCATGGTTTGGCTGGCGCCATCTGATGATTTTATTTAATAACTTGACATAGAATTTTGGTAAAGGTGATATCAGACGGTTCACTTTTTATTCATTTCTGCCTTTCATTCAGCATCTTTCACCCAAAGTGAAACGTCTAGACATAAAATGAATCAGAAGTGAAGAATGAATTCATTAGTGAACCGATTCAGAGATGTTGGATATTTTCATTCGGCATCATTCACTCGGGGCCGAATGAACAAAAAATGAAAGGTGTGAACACAACACAAGTCGAGTGGACCTACACTCGACTTAGTCCTCAGTCGCTCGCGAAAGAGAACATTCATTCGAGTGAACATTCATCCGGAATAAAACGTCTGATATCACCTTGACATAAAATCAACCTATTACCCAAGTGGTGATATGGTTTGGCTGGCGCCATCTCATGGTGAGAATGTGAGGCGGACTGCCAGTGTATGTTTGGACAAGAAAGCACCTTAAACCTATTTAAAAAAAAAACGCAGTAAGAAACCAAACAATGTACGATACACAGCCGTTAAATGTCATTAAACTAATCGTCTGGAAATTCCAGATTCGGCTCCTTCATCGCCTCGTCCATAAACATCTTGACTCGTAATTTAAAAAGTCATTTACCGCCTTAGTGACGTGAATTACTATTAGTAACAGAACCCCTCTTAGTCATAATAATACCCTTTTGTCAAAATTGTGATATGCCATCCTGAAGTAATACACTAAAAATGAGAAAAAAAATCAATCCACGTCCTGTCGTTTTTTTTGCAACCAGCAGTAAATCCATGCCAATACCGTCATCTGCTACCGCTTCCTTAACATCATCGTCAATCATCATTGCAAAACATTCATTTTAGGAATAATAATGATGTTTCGAGTTGACTCTCAATTTTTTCAAACAAATTTAACATAACAAATTAGTTTTGAGGTTATAGAGGCTCACTATTCACTTTTGCTTAATTTCCTGAGTGGTTGTGAAGGGAACTTGATGCTCTCTCAAGAACTGCTACCCGCCTCAAACTCATTATAAGAATACCTTTTTTACGATTTGAAAAGAACCACGCCCACTTTCCCGAAAAGCTCTACTTCATAAAGTTACAGAATACGGACCCTGTAGTTTTGTTGACTGAGATTCCTCACTCTACAACTTTTTTTTTTCTATAATTGATATGTGGGGTGGGGTAAGCTTGGGTTAGTTTGGGTTGGTTTGGTATGACATCATTTAAGTATAGTTTTCGATGTTTTGGATGGTGAAGAGTGGTGCACGAAAAACATCCCAAACTGGTTTTCTGTTAGATAAAATTTGTTTGGATACGTGAATTTTGGGATGAAATTGATTAATAATTATTTGTTGCTATACAGGGTGTTTCATTAATATTACGAAAAAATCCAGGGTGAGTTTCTCCACTTAAAAATAATAAGAAAACTTCATATAAAGGTGTGTCCGGAAATGCTTCATTACAGAGCTACATGGTGTTGAAGTTTTATTTTTATTTTTGTTCATTCTTAATTTGAACCAATGTCTATATTTCCATAAAAATCGGTATTTAAGGGTTTCTTTTTATGCGAAATTCGAGTTTCATCTCAGTTTTGCTCTAACTTGTAAAGGGCTCCATCTACACTCATTTGTCCTGAAATGTACAGCCATAACTTTTTTGGACGTAACCATATGACATATTTGAGTGCAAAAACATATTTCTCCTTTATTTCTATGCAAAAAAGGCATACTTGTTAGAAGTCGGTACGTGCCACCATTTTCGAGATATTTAGATTTGAAATAATGAATACATATGATAAGGAAATTATGCCCGAGCATTGTGTTTCATTGATAGTGCCAAAAATACAGGATAAATTTCCTCACTTAAAAATAAAAAGAAAATTTCATATAAAGATGTGTCCGGAAATGCTTCGTTACAGAGCTACAGGGTGTTAAAGTTATTATTTAATTTTTTTCTTCAGTTTTTTTATTTGTTTTTGTTCAAATGATACTTGAATAAGCGTTGTCGATAATATTACACAGAAGTCGACTTTTATCTTTTTCACTGAAAATATGAAGCATTAATGCGTAATATGTTATTACTTCTAGCAGGTTACCTTCGCCATAATTCCAAAATCCCATGTAATAATTATTTCAAATCCAAATATCTCGAAAATGGTTCCTTGTAGCGACTTCTATCAGGTATGCTTTTTTTGCATATAAATAAAGAAGAAATATGTTTTTTCACTCAAATATGTCATACGGTTACGTCCAAAAAAGTTATGGCTGTACATGTCAGGACAAATGAGTGTAGGTGGCGCCCTCTACAAGCTAGAGCCAAACTGAGATAAAATTCAGATTTCGCATGAAAAGAAACCCTCAAATACCGATTTTTATGAAAATATAGACCTTGGTTCTGATATTATTTAGAAAAAACAAAAATAAAAATTAAACTTCAACACCCTGTAGCTCTGTAACGAAGCATTTTCGGACACACCTTTATATGAAGTTTTTTTATTATTTTTAAGTGGGAAAACTTACCCTGAATTTTTGTATTATGAGATCAGTAAGATCACCTTTTTATTATTCTTATGTAAACATTGAAGATAATACCAATACTAAACAAACCAAATCAAAGAAACATGCAAGTATTTTGGAAATTGTGAACATTATTCAATGATAGTTTCAAAGTATCTACAGTTAAAAAAATAGCAGCAGCATTCATCGATATAAAAATAAAAATCCAACATTGCTTGTGAAGCTTGATCAAATTAGAAGAAAATCACCAAGTGTCACGAACAATGTCTTAAACATTACAACAAAAATCCTGGATCCTAAGCGAAAAGAGAAAATTTGGGTTTAATGGTTTTCCTTTAAAAGCCCCACTTAATGTTCATTATCTACTTGTCATTTTCACTGGGTGAACTAAACCAACAATTATTATTATTATACTGTAACCCTTCACCCTAGAGATATTAGAATGACAAAACCCGATCGTGACATTAATTCCCGAATATGACTTGCACCCTATTCAGAGTACAACTCCGACCATGACAAATAAACCCCGATTTCGACACAAAACCGCAGTCTGAAGCAGCCATTTATATCAAATAAGACAGCATATTTATAAATAATGCTGTATAATTAGCATTAAAATTATGTCACTTCTTTGCTCTGTACCCATTACCATTCTACATACATTTTATCACTTAATAGGTTTAATGTTAATGTTGTAATATACCCAATACTTATTTTTTAGCACATAATAGGTATTCTGTAATAATTGTAATATTCCCCCACCAACAAGATGTATTTCTTTGGTGGTTTTATTATAGTTTATTTAATTATTGTAATTAATTCATTGCTACTATTTTCTTTTTGATAAATAAACTTATTGATTGATTGATTGATACTCTTAATTTGCCACCTCTGCAGCAATTCACGCACTACAGCACACATCAACAATTGGATGCCCTTTCATGGTGGGAAAAGTCCAATGATTGTCACAATCAAGTGGCCTTGAAAATGATTTCGTCGTCGCCTTGGGACACTCGAAACGGAAAAAATAATCGCGCATTGTGAAGCGTTGGAATTTCCCTGGAAATTTTTAGTCCGCGCTGTGTGGAGTGGAGACTGGGGTATTTCAGAAATTTAATTTATATTCAATTTGAGATGTTCATCATGGAAATGATAAGTCAAATTTATACGAAGTTCTATGATGATGAGTTGGGAAGTTGCCCATTTTTGTCATACGTTTCAAGGTAACCCATGAGTATGTGGCAATCTCTCGTTTGTTTAGATTAGATATGGGTGGTCAAAATGTCATCGGATAATCATATTAAACATAAAAACCTTTTGCGTTAATTTATATCGGAGGCCAACATTTTGGTAGGTATACAGTGTGTCCATTCAAAATTATGTGACATATTTTTCTTTATCAATCGCAAACGAAATTTCAAATATCACCAAAAGCTGGTGCATGATCGATAAACTTATTGGGTGCAAATAGAATGGCTGCAAATCAAACATCATACCAGTGGGTCAAAAAATATAAAATTTTTCAAGAGTAAGTGAGCTTATTGCAAAATGTTAAAGAGAAAAGTTGTTAAAAATCAAAAGTTATGCCCGAGTACCATTTTTTTTCAAATCTTCCATCATTGCCACAAAATCATTACTCAGACGGGGAAAAAAACATACCTGGGTGCCTATTCTGGGACCGATAGAACGGTCATATCAAGAGAAAGAGAGAGACAGTAAACGGAGAATTATATGGAGGTGATCGTTTATCTCTCTCGTATGACCGTTCTATCAGTTCTAGAATAGGTACCCTGGTGTCTAAAATATCGACAGATAAATCTACAAAGACTTTATTCCGTGAATTGAAGTCACTAAACATTCACTTTAAGCAGCGTTCAATTACTTCACCTGACCATCTCAACGACGTTGAGAAAATTGATGACTACTTCGTAGCGGCATTCCAGAATCCTGAGTCACCTTTCTGAACCTGAGTTCAAACTCTTGTGGCAATGATCGGTTGAATAATCAAATGATCTTATTGTGTTGCCCACATATAGTTCCTCATATATCACACCTTATCAATGCGT
This sequence comes from Orchestes rusci, assembly GCA_958502075.1. Lineage (NCBI taxonomy): Eukaryota > Metazoa > Arthropoda > Insecta > Coleoptera > Curculionidae > Orchestes > Orchestes rusci. Next base: position 1,188,618 of record OY293306.1, read on the forward strand.
CTATTGAGCAGCAGGTTTTTCCGAATGAATAGAAGATAGATAGTGTTATACCTTTGCCAACAAACCCTCTAGAGCTGAAAGACTCAAGACCAATAAGTATTTTGTGTACACTATCAAAAGTCCTTCCAGCAACAAATCAAGTATGTCACAGACTGGGACAATCTTCCAGCTGACCAGTCTGCATTCAGGGAACTGCACAGCTGTTTCACTGCACTGCTGACAGTGACAGATGACATTTTTCGTACATCGGATGAAGGCATGATAACAGTGCTTCTTGATAACACCAAAGATTTTGACCAAATCAACCATCAACTCGCAACGTTGCCCATGTTGGACTACAGGAAGATGCTAAAAACCTTATCAAGGGCTATCTTAACAAGAGATACCAATTTGTCAAACACAAGGGATCAGTCTCTTCTTCGGATCTCATCAACAACGGAGTTCCCCAGGGATCAATCACTCACGTTTTCAATATATGTGTCGGATTTAAGAACTGTGTGAAACATTGCGAAATGCATTTTCATGCAGACGATACACCACTTTACATTTTCTTCCGGAAAGCGAATGCTAAAATCGCCATTAGGAAGCTTAATTCCGATTTAGGCAACTTGCTCCAGCTATAGAGAGAGTACTACTTGAGCATGAATGCGGAAGAATCACAGATCATGGTTTTTGGACAACAATGAGCTAGAGAACGTGTGAAACCATAGATTAGTTTGAGACTCAATAACACTGCACCTTTATGACTGGTTTGGCAAGAAAACTCGGCTTGAGCTTTGATCCGGATTTAAGATTTTAAAAATGCTTTACCAATCCTCAGCTTGCCCAATTGGTCTTATAAATTCACTCCGTCAATATTCATCAACAAATAACCTTAACCCTTCATTTTGCAGAGCTGGTAGTTTCCGGCACGGTGTTGCAATGTTTCCCTTTTTCCAGTCTGTATAATGGTAATTAGGTGTAGTCTTTTGAGGTCATTTGCTGCTTTTCCATAATTTGATATATTACTTTTTCAGACACTTGACAAAAGAAAGTCATCTGAGTGATCTTCACATTTGCAAAAACTGTTTTGCGAATGCCGTTTCACACCTTATCGGTTGTCATGGTGAAGATCGCTGAATAATAACTTTTGTTCGAACTGCGTAGCCACCCTTCTATATCTTACGAATTCTAGCTGCAGGCGAATTGATACTTAGAGAAAGCCTATATCCAACCAGTCAAGCCGAGTTTGCATATTCTTGAAGTTATGAACTTGCTTTTTTTTTGAATGAACTTTTGTGATCTATGTTGAAGCTTTTATTTTACGATGTGCTTGATATTGATAGAATGATGCAGCTGCGCTGTACCCTACTTTTCTTGGTTAGGGTAGGAGATGATTTACCAGGCCACTCAGGGAGACTGAGGTGTGAGTTTTTCAAATTTGAGTTCAAGTTCAAGTTTGTTTTTGTGTTTAAAGGGCGCCACCTAGTTTGTAAAAGAACAAAAAATAAAAGATAAAAAATAAAAAAGAAATGTTCAATTATTTACAAGCGATTAAATACAATACAATTATCAATAAAATAACAACAATGATATCACAATTGCACCGCAACAAATAAAACAACTAGGTATAGAATAACGATCAATAATTTACACTGCGCAACCAGGCTTATAATTAACAGCAATAAAAACCTAAATCAAATTATCCCAAAATTTAATGAATGGGCGTATATGCCAAAACACGTCAAATGGGTCCTATCGAATCTCACAACAAATTCAACCTTAAAAACCACCAAACTGCGATAACACGCCGCTACATTGATGGTACTATGAATGTGCAATGGGAGTAAACATAGACATTGTTATGATCACGATGGGCGAATATTTGATGCGAGACTTCAATTTAAACAAAAACCAATCCGTAGCAAAATGACTATGGATTTGATATCATTCCATAAATGACGGTTGGGAAATTTGTATTGGTTAATGAGAATATTATCTATAATAGAAAGTCAATAGAAAACCTTACCAATTAATAATTAATTATTTACAAAAATTTATAAAAAAATAAATAATAAAAAATAATACTAATACGTTACTAACTAATGATTCATCAGCCCTTACGGAGGCCTTAGGGGTAGATACGATTCGAAATGTTTGCCAAAATATTGTGGTGCTCACCACTTTTGTTGATGTTCCACTAGTGGTTGGTTTTCTGCTTGTGGCTTGTGGAAACTACTACGGCAGCAGGCTGGAGTTCGCTAATCGGTCAAGTTGCTGATTAAAGAGTTGCCTAGTGGCACAGGGACAATCCGGAACGGGACGGGTTTCTGGACATCGAGACGCCTGATGGTAATGATAATTTAACTCCAAACACAGCATTACGGGGTTGAACAGTAACTGGCTTGAGTTACAGAAATGGAACGGCTTCGTGTTGGCTCTCATACGGAGAGTTGAAAGTCTGACATCGAAAGATTGAGATCGAAAGTTGGAGGCCTTGGATGTTATGTGGCCTCATTTGTGGAAAAATCACACCAAAGCTTGCTCACGTGTCACAAAAAAACGGAACCGGCACTGGAGTACAGTGTACTCAACAAAGGCACAAACTGAAGAGAACGAGGCTCCTGTTTCAGACGACTCAAAGAGCCTCGTCGACAACTCATACAGAGAGGACTATCAAAAAAATGACACTTTTCCAAGAGACATTAACAGTGTAGGCAAGCAACACATAGAATTGGGAGCTTAAGATAACTGTTTTGTGAGACAGGCTGCATGGAAATTCTCACGGGGTTTTTTGAGAATTTGAAATAACAGTTTTTCGCCGGTCTGCCTTGTTGTCACATATTTCGTTCCTTCGATGAAAATTGAGACGGTGTGTTCCCGGTTGCATAGTACACGTTTCGCCGATTTATATGTCCGGTTACGAGGGTATGTTAAAAAATAACAAGGTTATTTTTGTACGAAATGAAAATTGCTACAGCGCAGACGTGAAATACGTTTCTTCCAAATTCTAATCATCACAGAATGGCTCCAATGCTGAGAAGGTGGGTGTGAGTGGTGATCGTATTCTTCGAATTGATTTTATCTCATATTATCTTAGAATACTTGACTAATGAAAATCAGATAAATATTTCATTCGAGAGAAGCGCGCCGCAATGTATAACCAATATAAAACAAAAAAAACACTCAATGTTATCCAGTATTATCCAATTTTCCAAAACCATCGACATCTCCGTTCAGAGTTTTCCATGATTGCAAAAGCACTGGATTTGTTTTCCAATTTATATCTAAAAATATTGCGCTCTTATTGTTTTTGCGTAAAATCATCAAAAATGTTGTGATTACTTTATCGTTAATAATTGTGATATTCTATGTTGAATGGGAAGGTTGGTACAGAATCGTGATAAATGTCGAGAGCTACATCCATGTGAGTGGTGCCCTCTTTATACCGGTTTTATCCCGAATATGGAATGATCAGTGAGGTAGCATGGCACCACTCACATCAATGTAACCCTCGGCACAATACCCTAATCTGGGTATATGTGCAGCGACTGTTTTGGACAACCACTGTCATCTATGGGCTTGTATATATCGCAGTATTGTGACGAGGGTTACATTGATGTGAGTGATGCCATGCTGCCTTACTGATGATTTCATATCTGGGATAAAACCGGTGTAAGGAGGGATGTGACACATAGATGTAACTCTCGACATTACCTACGGTTCTGTACCAACCTTTCAGTCTTACATCGGATCCTGGACTTGTTTCGCGACCAACAGATATATTCAAAATTTAAAAATAATGTGGAACGGAATCGTTTGAGATTACCAAAATCCATCATTCATCAGTGTTCTATTCATCTCTGGGGGTGAAAGAGAGGCTGGGATGATAAAGTTGCCTTCAACATATTGTTTTCATCATCAAGTCAAGAAAAACTCGTCAGAGGCTGAAAAGGAGCCAGTATCGGAGTTGTTTTCTTTTCAACTTCTTAAGATTCATCCTTCAATGTAGGTACGAATAGTGACAACAATTGATAAATATTCAAATTAGATCATCTTTCCTGAGAGGGTCGTGTATGCTCCCATACATTTTTGGCAAGGATAAGAATAACGTAAGTCCAAATAATAATTTTATTCAGAACTAACATGAATCTGCATCAATCATTTGCATAATTGCACCTTCCATCTGACGTGTCCGACTCATGAGTCAAATGTGAGAGGAACTTGTCACCTTCATAGATTTCTATATTCCTCTTCAGGCATTCAAGCACTTTTCTGATTTTCACAACCCAGTCTTCTTTTTTGATTTTTGAACACTCTTCATTTATATGTGGGATTCACAACTTTTCTATCAAGTTTTGGGTTTTTTCTTCGCAGTCTCATCTTTAGTTGTGCCGACAAAAGATCAATGGAAGCAAAAACACAGTTATATGGTGCTAATCTCAAAATAGTAATTCCGTTTTTTTAATCAAGTTATCAATGACATAAGAACAGTTTTTTCATTGTTTCGTATGAAGAAGTCCTAATTATCCTTTTCTGGTATGCGACTTTTTGAAAAATTAGCTGGTCTAAGGCGCCATCAAGGCGCCATTCGACGAAAGTCACTGGAGAGGTAGTTCGCGGTGATCGGGTTCGAGTTCCGAAGTGAGCAGGATTTTTTTCTGTTCGACATCTAGTGGTACTCTCACTGGCTAACGTTACTGAGTAGACAGCAGTATTATTAATTACTGACAGTCATAAAGTTCAAATAATAACCCTAAATCAATTGGTCCCGCTAGTTCAAATATATAACTAGGTGATGTTCTCCATCATCAACTTAGTTAGAACTGCAATGGTCCTGGGGTTGGCTAAAAGGGCTTTTGAGGCCTACTTGCCGGGCAGTGGTTTGCCTCCCCACCCATACCAATGCCAACCAATACAAAAAACCTTAGTGTTGGTTGGTTGGTTGGTTCTAGGGACGGTTGGCACTGCTGCCAGGCAATTTGCCAGCTCAGTATATACATAATATGTGAAGCACGTCATAGACGGCAGACGGGATCGTAGGGTAGGGAGAGAAGACCGGTTTTCACATTCGTTGCAATGAGACCTTCATTTAAACGTGGACTCCGAACCACGGTCCTTGACCCCATCGGAGCACAGACTGATCTACCAGTGTGTACTGGAGAAACAGTCGCGCTCGCGGTGGAATCTACCGACTGGCGAGTGTGTATCTTTGTTTTTCGTTTCCTACAAGAATATCCGATTTTCTTCGGCTTAGTAACCGGCATGAATAGGGAGAAGAACTATACCTTTGTCCACTCTGCCTCGTGGGTTCCGCTAGAATACAATCGACTTTTTACGGTCTATTGCCATTGCTGGGGATCGTACCTAGCACCGGGCCGGTTCCCACTTACTAACTTGACCCTGCGCCAGTCCGGCCATAACAGTAGGGTTATTATGTCCACAAAAGCATTGGCTTTTTTGTAGAAATATGTGATATCTTTGGAAACAAAAATACAGACGAACGTCACTGCTTATTGGGTAAGTATGAACGTTTACAAGTCCGTGGACTGTCTTGTGGACTGTAAAAAAAACAGGTTTAGCAGACTTCAACATAAAGCCCTGTAGAAATAATTCTTGATAGCGCACTAGTGTTCTTTCTTGATTCGTTTATCATATTATTATGAATGCTAGGTTCTCCAAGACAAAATATTATCGATAAGTTCCAGTAGGAGTAACATAAAATTTTGACGTTTGTAATTCCTGAAAAGAGAATAATCACACATACACATTTTAATGGAAAATGAATTACAATAGGCTCGTTCAGCATATTTATTTAATCACATTTTCTGAAATAGCGTATTATATTTATTTCTTGTGCAAAATTTCATAATTTTCTGAGCCCGTTTTCATATGTAAATGAATTATCAAAAGCAAATTTGAGACGCCCCGAGCTCGAGCGATGACGTCACTGCACTTGTCACGTCTTACCAGTGTCGAGTAAACACTGAACAGTGTCGTCGGTTGATATAAGCGATGGTTTGGAATATTTTTCTGTCCTCATTCATACTCATGATGTATTGAGGCGAGACAAACAATGAGTTCACAGCGACGCTAGGAATATTTTGATATTTGACGTCCCGTGATTTTATGATATACATGCAGTCGAGCCAAAATTTAATTTACTTGTTATTGGTGTGTAAAATAACATAATAATGCCAAAAAATATCTTTGTCGAACTTTCAATGAACCTATCACGCCGTCTTGTGAAGACTATTATAGTACGTTCATTCTACAATGGGTTTTTATGCTTAAAATGGTTTTTTCAACATCCAGTACTCATTTTCACCAAGATTATCATTGATATAGCTCAATCTAAGTATCCCCACAATTCATAGAGTTGATGAATTTTCATAGCAAATAGTTTATTCGCTGAATTAATCATTCAGTTCGTCTATCTAAATCTCTATAGTCATGATTTCACAATCTAGCGAAATAACTCGACTTAATACATGAGTTTAGCTGTAAGGTTAATTCCAATTACTACCATTGGAGTACAATTTGGAATTTCCATGCCCACGTTCAAAGTTTCTGGTTTATTAACTTGTTGATTTGATTTGAATAGTAATGTGTAACGCACAATCAGCTTGAGTAATTGTGAATCACTCTGGTGTGCCCAAATCGATATTACTTTTGTGTGTCATACGGCCTCTAAAATATTTTAATATTCATGTACGAAAAATCCATCTTGAAGAAAATTGAACATGAATGTTTCTATAATGACCCAGCAGTACTTGGTGACATGAATAGCTGATGATTGCTTCGTTCAGAGAGATATTGGGAAATTGAGGCAATACAAAGCTCATCTACGTCCAAACCAAGTGAACTCAAAATGCAGAACAGAACCACACAACTATTTCCTTAGAACATTGAATTACTAGAATAAGCATAGAACCCCGAACGTACACGATTTGTTTGAGTCGATAACATTCTGTTTTGGTTTATATTTATGTAATGTTATCTTGACACATTTGTGATTAGATCTCTACAATCCAACCGTCCATGAAGAAGTTCCACAAACACAGCACTTTTTTGTTATAAGTCCACACTAAATCCTCTTCTCGAGCACAAATGAATAATTTTCAACTGGGAAATGACAACAACCGTCACTTTGACGAATCTATCTAAGTTATGGCAACGCATTTCAAATGGCTCGATTGATGCCCAACGTTGCCGTTTCTGAGAAAAATTCCTCTTATCAACTTTTAAGTGTTAAAAATCAAGGAAAATCGTTCGGTAATTCAACGACAAGTAGTGATAGCGATGAAAAAAGGCTACACACTCCTGGAATATTCAAGAGAAATACATTTATCGGATGAAAGAGAACTTTAAGTCATTGTTATTGAATTGGTGACAGAAAATTTGGTGAAAGAAAGTGAATTTGACAAACAAGGAGCTTGCTTCTCCCCTTTCCCCACATGTTTACATTGACATGTTTGACTCACACAATATTGTTTGTTTATGCTTCTAGTGGTTCAATATTAGAAGACTATTTCCAGCAAGCAACCTCATATTCCATTAGTATGTACATTATAATTATCTTTGTGAATAGATAAGGAATATCGTGAACATATCAACAAGAAAAATAGTATGTCACAAACAATCTTGGACCGTATGAAGTGGTCCGATATCAATCATCCCTTGTTTACAATCCGGGCAAACTACATAATCGTTGTTTTAGATAGTTTAGGGGCAACTAGTCGGTTCATGTTAGGGTAATAGACAAGCTACTGAATTTCGTGGACAAGCTTCTCCACGTTACAGAATTTTGAGTGAATTTCATATTTTATCTTGAATGACTGGACGCTACAAGTTGCTCCATGTACACACACTTCTATAAAATGAGTGATTATAGAGTATTGAAAGACATGGTTTCTATTCACGATACTTCACTGATTAAGGTGAAATTCGGATATCTTTTCCAAAAGTTTTTTGGAGCGCCATTTACGCTTGGGCTTTGTATCAGCCTTCCGTTTAACATCTAAGATAAGACTGATTCATAAGTCCTACACTTTAATATGTTTCGATACAATTTGTTGAGGGCGCTTAAATAAAATAGAGTAAAATTCCGAAGAGTAGAGTCAAAACCATATATATTGCAAATACCCACGCAAGTCCTTGACAACCACTACGGGTAACCGGATTACATAAGGCTGAAAGCTATATCTTATGGAATACTTTCATGCAGAATCCATTTGGAAATATCTTTATTGGCACCAGAACATCGTCTGCAACTATGGATGTGGATGGATTAAACTCGTGAACAGCGTATTGAATGGATCACTCTGTTGTATTGTTTATGAAACTTGATAGAAATAGTCTCGTGGAATCTAGTACTGCTCTTTACAGATGCGACCCGAAACGGAGCTCTAGAGTCTGTTGCCACGCTTTTTGTTTTTCTAAAATAAAAATAATAAACTGCAGGTGACAAAGAGAAAAGAAAAAGTTACTTTATTTTTGGAATGCGAGGGTGGTTTACCGCGTGAGCAAATAAGGCCCCAGCCCAATTCCGGAGAATAGGGTAGGATAAGCGCCACCGACTCAAGACTGTCGGAATTCTCCCGATGTTCCAGGCATCTTCTCAATCACAGAAATTATCAAGTCGTTAATTAAATAACTTAGTCCATGGGTCACATAAGGCCAAATAACAACACGAAAATTCACTGGATAAAAATGTACTACTTTATCCCTAATGTCCCTAAAGTGATCACCTTAAACAAAAATCTCAAATTTATAACGATACCAAAAAGTCAATCACGGCAACACAGCCTTTCTTCTGTTGAAAAGGGCTCAACAATGGTGCCTTGGCAGTCTCAGCTCTTGTAGGGAGACCAACAAGCTATCAGCCTGAATTGTGATTGATAACCTCAAGAAAAAGAAACCCTCAGAAAAAATACGGTTGTTATATTGACTTCTTGGTTGATAAAAAAAAACTCGAATGAAAATCACGATTATAAATTTTGGACAATAATAAATTCAATAGTTTGAATAAGGAAAATAAATTATGTTTGATTTAAACCTCAAAAAATCATTACTCTTGGTGGTGAAAAATACTGTTTGGTTCTCTGTCGATTCGTATTTTAAATAGAAAGCTCATTTGACAACGGATTTTGAACCAATGATCCAATAACTATAGATGAAACATTTCATTCATAAACTGTGAAAAATTGTGTGGCCAACATCGAACAAAGACGAGACGTGAGGAGGATTTGAGAGGGGCACTGAGTGGGGATACGTTTGCACATCACTAGAATTTGCTTCGGTTACTACACGCGAGGCTGCCAGTGGCGTAGCTATTCTACAGAATTCTTAAATTCTTATTTACTGCAAGCTTGACACTTGCGAGTAATTTCAATATACCAAATAAGTAAATAATGAAGCATTACAAACTAAACCAGAATAAAAACACAATAAACATTCAGAAAATCAACACCGACTCGAAAAACAAGACACGCCAATGAGACGAAATATGAATGAAACGTGTGGACAAAATTCGATCGTTTTGGTGTGTCGCCGTACTTCAGCTTTTTTAATTTTCAGAAGAGAATACTCTGTTTTTTTTGGATCCTCAATACCCAAACAAATCTTGAAGAGATGTTTCAATTTGAACAAAAAGGTTACCATCGACGCATATTTGATTGAATTCATACATCAAATGGTTTCAAAAATGATTCCAAACAATGTTTGAATCTTTTTGCTGCGAAGTAATACTTTCAATAGAGTAAGTTTGGCAAACAACGTGGTGAGAGAAACTCTGCACCTGAGTGCACATTTCGATGTTTTCCTCATGTTTATCTCGCTATGTTTCATCTATAGTTATCAGATCATTGTTTTAAACATTGATTGCCATCATAGCAACACGTAAATATCCACAGACGTTCAGCCAAACTTGATTTGGGGATGATTCTCGAAATCTATTTTGCACAAATAGAAAGTGAATCGAAGCAACAATTTTTTTTCCATGTAACTCTCATCTTCTGCTGCGTAAACAGATTTTATCTAGGTTTAGATAATTAGAATGTGTAAATTTGTTAATCGCATGACTGGGCAACTCCATTTCGTAATAGCACTGCCGCCCTGTGGCATATTGCCTGCTCTTTTCTCCACAGTCAAGTTCAGCTCCTTTGATTAAGTCCACTAGCCTGCAGCAAATCTTTCGTACGAGAGTGACCCCTCACCAAATCCTGTGACTCGAGGTCCCACTAGCTAACTTGGCAATATATCGCCTATTCCCTCAACATCTCAAGTATCCGCTCTTGATGATTCTTGTCCAGACTGGAGATAATTTTGGCAGGAGATTTTTAAATCAATTTTTTGGAGTCCCGCACTTGCCTTTATTCAAATCAAAAACTAACTCAAATCCACGATGATTTCATAATCTGCATGCATGTTGAGTCAGCTACGCAAATCTCGGCATCTTTCTCCACTATAATAATTGATTACATTTGTTTAAAGGTTGTAGGCGATGTGGATCTTGAGAAAGAAACATAGTTTCGGACTTCCATCGTATTCATTTTATTGGTTAATACGACGTTTTGATCAATAGTATCGCCATCAGGTGTGAGCTGATGAGATCTTATCCTTAGGCTGCAGGCTTGAATATCAAGTGTGGGCAATCAACCGTTAAAATCCAATCAAGGATGAGGAAACCTCATGGTCAGACAAGCTTGAGAGAAGAAGTCCGACCAAGCACATGTTTCCAGATGTTCGAGATTTTGACCCTTAGCCCAGTGAAGTTGTCGTTTTATAGTGGTCGGCAGAAACAGATCCAAACGGAATGATATTCTCAGGGATGCTCGAGGCCTGCCACCTGAGCATCCAACCAAAACATCTGACTCGAACTTCTGGTACGTTTTGCGCTAAAGAGGTGGTTTGCTAAATTTCCTGAAAGTTTCTTTCGTCAAAATGACCCTCATAAATGTTACAGACGACCAAGAAATGGACAAATTCGTCTTATACATTTTTGACAGCTCTAACACTTGATGAGGTTACAGCGCATCAAGTGGCATAATTCTGCTGGCAGCAGGGGTGATTCCAAAAAAATCTTTTTAGAGATCATGAAGAATGTTGTTAGTCCTAGCAAAGTTGCTTAGCCTTTGATTCTCTGAAACTTTCACGGAGATAATTTATCTGTAAAAAATGCCACCCCTGTTAAAAGCTCAATTTTGTCATTTGATGCAGCTCGTTAAGTCGTAGAGCTTTGAAAAAAATGTTTTGATTCAAAGTTGTTTGGTTCATGATCCTCTTTAATATAGGTATTTTTTTTCTCTAAAAAAAAGGTTAGGAAACCGCCTATTCAGCGCAAAACGAACCAGGAGTTCAAGTCAGATCTTTTGGCTGGATACTTAGGAGACAGTTCTCAAGCAACCCTGAAAATATCATTCTGTTTGGATTTTTTTTACAAACCGACGTCTTCACTGGACTAGCTCTGTTACTGTAAATTCCTTCCTTCTGTTCGATGAAGGTTACTTTTAAGAACTTACACTTCTTCCAGTGTGACTCTTCCTGTAGAATTTGAGACTTCGACCACTTGGTCTGACGTTGTGTACCTTAAGGATTGATTGATTTCTCACACTTGTTATTAGAGCCTGAAGCCTAAGGATAAGATGTCAGTTCACTCCTGATGATGATCAAAGATACTTTTGATCGAAAGTCGTGTTAACCAATAAAATAAAGGTGATCAAAGTCCAAAACGTTGTTTCTTTTTCATAATAATTGATAATAATGTGCTACATTTATCTGGAGAGTATGTCGAATGTGGTGTTGTGGTGCAGGAATTTCAGATAATTATGCAGTTCTAGGATAATATTATTCTGAAAAATTCAAGTATGGTTGGATTCCACAGATTCAACTTTGATAAATTCTCTGTGAGGATAAGGATAAGAAGCTTCATAGTGGTATCGATCCCATTGCTAAGCTCTAGCAGTGCCTGGCCAAACTTTTCAATGTCCCGTTTTCTTTTAGAAAGCTTAGAATCAAGCGGAGGAAGTCATGGTTCACAACTGGTCCTCTAAAAATTTCCGGACCTTCGATGCAATCAGAAAATTACATCACCCAGATGCTCTTTCCTCATCCCCAAATTCATATCGTCAACTTTTTTGTAGGCTGGTCAAGATTGTCAAAAATACATAATACTTGGAGCGTTTAAATAATTCAGCCAATGGACAAAAGGAGAGCTCATGCATCATTGTGAATGGAGTTTTTTAGAGTAAGGTTCATCAAAATCACTCAGTCCTCAGTCATCAGTCCAGCATCCCAATTTTCACATTTCCTGACTCTTTAAATTGCTCTACTTAAGATTTGTATGTATGTTTGAGAAGCATCTCATAAGACTTTTTCAGGTGAAGATGGTCTGTCAGCAAAAATTGTTCTCAATCTGCCAGTCAATGCCCTGATCTTCCTCTTTTCTGGAAAGGTAGTGTGATTTCTGCAATAGTTATTCTGTGCCTCCGATGAAAAAGTTGCTCCAGTATTTTTCTCTTTTGGCAAGACACAAGTTCAATTTGAATTTGTGCAAGATAGCATCACAAGTAATGCCGCGTATCATCTTTCTAACAAAACTTCTTTGAAACCTGATGAACTTAAATTTGCTGCTGTGATGTGAGTGTGTGAGTAAGTCATGCCATTCTACATCAAAACTTTCATCACTACGGCATCCGGAAAGTCATCTCTTTTTGATTCAGCTCTCATCTCGGAGGAATATGGTGTGTTGATTCCTCTTTCTGGAATGAGGTGCTCAATGATTCAGGTTCTCACCAGGGGTAAGTTCTGGGACTGATCGTATTCCTCATTTATTATGGAACAACCTCTGCTGGATATCGAAGAAAACTTCACTGTATCAGTGGATGACACTACCATATTATTATTTTCACATTCACATCTATTTTGCTCAATATCCTCAAACCTGGAAAGGGTGGAAAAATGGTGTGACTTCAATTTTCTAATGATGAGTCCTAATAGATCCAATGTAGTCTGCTTCAGTGGAACTTCTCTCCAAAGCAGTCACGACGCAAGATTCCTTGGATTTATTACTGCCTCGGGGTCGAGGTTCGAGAGCCATATCATGGATATTAGTGGAAAGGTATCCTCAGGCTGCAGTGAGATTAGGTCGATTATTTTTGAGCTGGCGCCTGTAATCGGCAAGAGTGTCTACTATGCTTCCATGGAGTTGAGACTCTTGGGGCTCGGACAACCAACAGATGCTCAATCTAGTTGTTATTATCCAGAAAAGGTTGATTAAAAATACATGCAGAGTCCACGGTCATAAGTCTTGCGAACCTCTTTGATCCAATTTTAAATTGTGACCCTATATTGCCTGTACATTTCAAAGTGTGTTTGACAAATTGGAAAAACTCAAGAACAGAGGTATTGATCGCTGTCACCCGAAATAAAATTCAGTCAACTTTCTAGATCTAATCTGTTTAATTACGAGGACATCTAGATGTTCAAAAATCTATCAAATGCCATACGGAGGCTGACAAATAAATTGAGTTCTAGAAAGGCTGTTCAACCAATGTTGATTTCTAAGGCTTATCGCTTACTTGAAGAGTTTTTTCGAAGGTTTGTGATTTTGTATTTTATTTTGTCATTTTTTTCTACCACGATAACCTTGGACTGATAAGTATTTTCGGTCGTGTATTATTTTTTTTTTGGATGTTAGACAGTTCCAGCAAAATAGGTGATTGATGTTCATTTCCACTCACTTAGTCCATCAAAGAGTTTGATTTCATAATAGCTTAATTTATGAGTCACCAGAACAAAACAGGCTCCAAATCATCATCTGATCAGATGAGCTTTGAATAATCCAATACAATGATGAGTTTTTGAGTAGTGAATGAGCCCGTTATGCATCAATTATCATACAGGGTGGGACACGCAAAACTTTCCACCAAGGTTTTCTCTCAGGTAAAAATCGCTTGGCTTTTGAATTTTAAGGGACACAGTTCGTATTTACACCCTCTACCGGCCACAGGTATCCACAAAAAAATAATAAATACCAAAAAATGACTAATAACAAGAAATAATAATTAATAGTAGCAACTCACAACTTTGAGATTATGATCTTGATAAAAATACCTATCAAATGACGTATCACCCGACCCCCTTCTCAATTGAGATTCTGGGGGTACCAATCACTCTAATTCGGGTATTGACAGGTGGAGGGTAAAAATTACAAAAGAATTTGTCTCCCAAAAAATCAAAAATTGATGTGTCCAAGATTTTTGATTAATCACTCAACACCTGCGAAAACCTGGGTAGGAAATTTTTTGTGCCTTACCCTGTATATCACAGTTGATACGTGAAAAAAAATGTATTGCATCACACTGAAACTGAATTCGAACTAATTTAATTTTGATATTCTCCCTGAAGCCTTCAACTATTCATATTATAGCAAAAATTGTTTTTGACGAAAACATTCTGATTTTTTTTTCATTCATTTTGATGCAAGAGTTATGTATACAGAGTGTTACAAAATTTACAAAAAAACACACACCTGATTCTTTACCACTTTTTCAAATCCTGCGTAAAATTCTAGATGGTTTTTATCAAAAATATATAGTTCATACATTGAAAGGTTTTCAAAATATTGACACACTTAAATGTTCTAATGTGGCCTTTCGTTATAACTTAATCAATGTAAACTCTATTTGGTGGTATTGATCAACACCCCAAGTGAATCCAAATGTAATAAAACCAGTCAGATAACATGCACATCTGCAGCATAGCAATATTGTATTCAATGTGCCCCGTTTTCGGTAATTGATACCTACATGATTCTATTTCATTCAAAACATGATAAACCAGTCATCCTTGCACATCCAGACCAAGCTCGCAGACCAAAATATGAATGTGGATTTATGTATTAGCACTGAACAACCAGGTACAGGTGTTGACGGTCATTTTATATTTTTTTTGATGACATTTCTTCCGTCAAGAGGCAAAACCAAGTCAGCGATTTTCATCGATTTGTCAAAAAATGAAAAATAAAGTTAAAAATGTGTGCCTTTGTGTATAGACATCAGATTTTTTTTTGTTTTCCACTATGATAGATTTCAAGGGTGATTTTTACACAACGATGTATTTTTTTAGCCAAAACAGTTTTTTGTGCCTTACTATCACAGAATAAATAATATACAAAGTTAAGGACAAGACCGTGAATGGAGGGTTGGGCCCAAGTGAAAGCTTGGATTTGCATCCACGGAGAGGCGCTGATGTGCCTGAGGTTCGTTGTATCTCGAGAAGATGGCGGTAGGTAGGATGTCACATGACAGCTTATTAGCTTGTCATGATGACAGATGACGCCATTTGAACGTCACCATGTATCTTTATGTTGTCATTTATGCATTGATGGAAAAATCCTCATCAAAAATCCTCTAAGAACGCAAAGTACAACCCGGAATATTGGAGGCTCATCAGTCTTCCAGGGGCCATCGGCAAAGTGGCAGAGAAAGATCCCACAAAATAAGGGACGTCACAAAAGCAAAACCATCAGTCTGCGAGACTACAAATCATGGGATTTTGCCCAGACCACTTCAAAGCAGTGAGGCTAGGTGAGACCATTCTGAAAAGGGACAAAGGAGAAGAACCAGAAGAAGTATTTCTTGAGGAGGTTCGTAACAGCCGCCCTAACCCACATAAAGCCATGCACCGCTTTCCCAGACTTCCAAAGTGAGTGATTGTCATTGTCACCATCAAAGGGACAGAAATACCAACTAGGGAAGCCCACACCTACTTCATCCCCAGATGATTCGGGGCATTCAGGAGAAAACCGAAAAAAAAACATTTATTTTAATCATAGTTTCTGTCGTCATTTGACAAATAAATACAGTTTCCAAGTCAAAGTCAGTGCTTTTATGTATGGATTGGCATCCACTGCATTCCGTGGCGTATTGTTCCGTAAAATCTTATACGTCAGTTGGTCTTCTAGACCTTGTATATGTGTTCTGTGCTTACTATTTTTAAGCGCAAAATAACAATTGGTTTCACTAAGGAAAAACCACTGAATGAGAACCATTTTATCTCTGATCGCCAGTTAACACCTGAAAACAATGATAATTATAGACTCAAGTTGATGGACGTACAGGAATTTGTTTTCCACCTTTAAACAAATATCATAATACTCTAGAACTATCAGAATCATCCGGTTTTAATACGGTTTGTATTTGAATATCTTTTATTCATAGCGAAAAGTCAATCAAAACTTTTATATAAAAATTCACGAATATTGAGGATAATATACCCAAGACAAATTGATACGAACATGTTTTTCCGTCCATAATTTATAGTTTCATTCGGAAACAGCTGAGGAAATTTGCACTTTTTCCCTTATTGTCCTGAAACGGATTCAAACTTCCGCAATTTATAGCTGCTGTAACTGGAATGCTACAAAAAGTTCTACAACCTTTCAATTATAGTCACGTGTATAATGGTGCTTTTTTTTATTTCAGCGTGCAAGCAAATGGAATTTGGCGTACAAGCGATTTTTGGTCCATCCGACCCAATTTTAGGAGCACACATACAAAGTATATGCGAAGGTAATGTAATGGATTTTATCATGTAATGTTCATATTTATTCACTGGAATTACAAAATTGGATTTCACTTAACTTGTTGTGGCAAAAGTTAGCTTAAAATTGTCCAATTTGCTCTTGGTGGGTTGATACCCGATATTTTAATATTGAGTAACAAGTTATCGCGACAAAAAAAATCATCAGGCTGTCCAAACCAAAGAAGAAAACATTATTTTATTTCCTGTCGTAAAGTGGTTGAATTGAATAAAAACTATGCATTGTGTCCACAACGATAGTTCTCTCCTATATTCAAATGTGGTTATTTTTCAGCTTTAGATGTGCCTCACCTGGAAGCAAGAATAGACTTCGAGCCTCAGTCCAAACAACTTAGTATTAACCTGCATCCAAGTCAAGAGAATATGAATAAGGCTTTCAAGGACTTGATGCGTTTTTTAAACTGGACGAAAGTGGCCATTATTTACGAAGAGGATTATGGTGAGTACCCTCACTCTCTTATGAAAGGAGCGTGGAGAATTGTGAGTGAATTATCATGAATGTGAAATTCCCGTGAACATGTTGTCACCTTCATAGGACGGGTGAGGGCTGGTGTAGATATGCAAAGTTTTCAGACTGACAATATTCTTTGACATTGCCGTAAAGTAGATTTTCGGATGAATCATTAAAAAAAAGCAAGAGCTGACTAATTGACGAAATGGTCTCAGATATTATTCGCAAATAGGATGCGTGTCTCTTGGACACAACTTCATTGTCACAAGAAAGAGACACAAAATAGTTGTATTTGTTTCAAAGAGATGGCACATTTGATATTTTTTTTATGTTTTTTGGGTATGCGACCAGGCGGATGAGTGGTCTGAGGCGCCATTCGACAAAACTCGCGATGTATCGGGTTCAAATCCCGAAGCGGGCAGAAATTTTTTTTTGTTCCACATTTAGTGGTACTCTCATTTGCTAACGTTACTGA
The DNA here is from genome assembly GCA_958502075.1 of Orchestes rusci. NCBI lineage: Eukaryota > Metazoa > Arthropoda > Insecta > Coleoptera > Curculionidae > Orchestes > Orchestes rusci. The sequence goes on from OY293306.1 coordinate 1,206,128, forward strand.
GTAGACTGCACTATTAATAATTACTGACAGTCAAAAAGTTTAAATAATTAGCCTAAATCAATGGGTCCTGCTAGTTCAAATATATAACTAGGTGATGTTCTCCATCATCAACTTAGTTAGAACCACAGTTGTTCTGGGGTTGGCGGAAAGGGTCATTAAGCCTACTCGCCAGGCAGTAGTCTACCTCCCACCCATACCAATACCAAAATACCAATGTTGTTTGGCCAAGTAACATATATTTCTCCAATATGGCGGATAAAAGTGGAAATTTGGGAATTCACCAAGGAGAACATAATTTGCGCGAAAGACATTATTCCATTTACGAACGTCAACAAGGCTCTTGTAAGAAAATACCTCACTGCTTTTTCAAGCGCATTTGAAACAAGAGCCTTTTATACTTCATCGAAATCCAAAAATACGAAATGAATTATGAAAAAATCAGTAACCACGGATCCGTAGAGGGAGAGGTTATGATGAACGAGAAAGTGTTCTTAGACTAATGAGACTGGGGAAGTTGTGGCCCATTTTTGAAGGTGGCCACAGCGATTTCCCATACTTATAACATTTGAGGTCGCAAACTTCTTTTAAAAAGATTTGAATCATAACAAGAACCAAATGGAAAATAATATTGTTGCCGTTGTTAAATTATGCAAACACATACTTGATTGAATACAAGAGGAGGAAACTGGAAAACCGTATCCGGAATATTTGGTAGACGAGAGAGAAAGGGTACATGGGAGTTAGCTGAAGAAAGAGATACAGGTTAAAAATATTTTTTTAAGAATCAAGAAGAGCACAATAACACTACCATAAGGTGCCCCAGCAAGTCAAAATCTCTCGTCAGAAGTTTTAAATATTACTATTGTTTCCACGACAGAGGCCTGAGAAGATAAAAACCCAAGAAAAAACCTTTGCAGTGGAATAATAAATTCATAAATAACTTTACAAAAATATATTTTGGCATTTGGTTTAAAAGAAAGAAGTTTTAAACCATGCTTTGTACCAAGAGAAATGGATTTGAGTCTAGTTCGATATGGCAGAGAGTACGGATGTGTTTACGGCCGGCGACTCTCGTTGTTTCACGTCAGTGTTTGCGTGAGAAATGATTTCAAATTTAATATTGAAATAAATAAAAATGTTGAAAGACACATGTGGATTTTAACAGTGGCAATTCGATTACCAGAAAAGCAAATTTTTTGAGTTCTGAGTTGTTGAATATCGAAGGAAAAAAACCAACACCGAAATCATTCATTTTTGAACATCTGAAATACCGGAAAGAGAAATTAGAGATCGATCTCATGGCTTCAAAATGAAACAATTTAGTAAAGAGTGTGGATTCATTAGCACAATCATGGATTTCGTCAATTTCACAGTCTCTTAATCAACTGCCACCCAACATGTGAGATATTTTGAGCCTTGGTATGAAAATGATAAGTGCATAACTCAGGAAATCATAGTTAAAATGAAATTGAGGGATGCTTTATGTAGAGCCGCGGTTTTGTTGGAAGAAAATCCCTAATGAACTGATTATAAAACATTGAGGAATGAGGTTGTCTCTATGATTCGTGAGGCGAAAAATAATTTGTTTCATAAAATACTTTATGGTAACAAGAAGAACTCACAACTTTGGAAACATCCGAAATCCTTTTTAACAAATAAAATTAGTGATACCGGACATGTGATATAGAATTGGGCTGTGATGGACAATGACTGTGATATTGCGAACTGTTTTGATTATCATTTTATTGATAGTATCGTCCAAATAGTGTCGTCCATTATGACAACGCAAAATTGTGATCATGTTTTAAGTTTTGTGGACACCAAAGGCTCATTTAGATTTGATATTATAAGTATGTGTAAATTGAAATCAATTGTGGGCGGTTTAAGAAATACAGCAGGATGTGGGGATGAGATTTTCGAAATGATTCTGAAGGACTCTCTTGCATTCATTGGAAACCGGTTTTTAGACGTTATTAACGAATCACTTACTTTTAGTCAATTCAAACGTGAATGGACGTACTCAATCATAACGCCAGTTCAAAAAGTACCCAATAGTTTGAAAATGGAAGATTTTCGGTTCATTAGTACAGGATCACCAATCGAAAAAAATTTTTGAAATTGTAGTGAAAGAGCAGTTGATAAAATTCTGTGATGGTAATAATGTGATAAATGAACATCAGTCTGGATGTAGAACTATCATATACAGGGTGTTTCCGCCTCAAAATAGGGACAAAACTTCCAATAAACATGTATCCGGGAATGTTTGATTACAGAGCTTCAGGGTGTTTAAGTTTTTATTTTATTTTTTTTTTCAGTTTTTAAATTGCTTTTGTTTAAATAATATTTGGATAAGAGTTGTTGATAACATTGTGACGAGCCCCGAGATTTTCCAAGTTTAATTCCTGACGGGGATGAGGGAATCGTTGATGTTAAACAAAATGCTCGAGCGCCACCCCCTGTATTTATGTGGTAGAGGGCCCACAGTGCCTTTCGGGTAGCTTTTAGACAGTGAAGAAAGTCCAGGCGTACGTTATTTCCAAAATTCCGCAAACTTCCGCTCTGAAATGGATCACTGAACTTTTTGAAATAAAGACACGGTGTTAATGAGAATAAATCATTCAGTATATTTGTCCCCATTTTACAATTGGACTGGTTCCCAACCAGTCAATAAAAATAATAACCAAAATCAATAAAAAAAAGGTCTGATCTTCGGTCAGCAAAATAAACCAAAAATATCACAAAAAAAAATATAATACTTGTACATCGGTCTAATTTCTCCCGGTGAAGAATCAAAACTACAGCCAAATGAAACATGAACATTGCCGACTAGAACCGGCAACATAAAACGTGATGAGAGGTGTGTAACGCAGATAATTTACAGCGACGGGTCGGTTTTCACGGCGAAATAATAAGCAGAAAATAACAGCGGTTTTGAAGAATTTAGTCATTTCCAACGACGTAGAGAAAATGTTTCGGGAAACTAACGCGAACGGGTTATTTCCACGAGGAGGAAAAACGGGTTCTGAGGCATAGAAAAATCTGTTCTTGTTTGCACGGTAACTCCAGAAGCCCCTTTATATTTAGTTTGGTTCGTTCTCAAGAATGTTGTGTGAAAATCATTAAAATCCGGTTTCAAATGCGGTACTGAATTTTCTATCTGAAATCATCCCACCCAGCAACTTTCGATCCCCTGAAACTACATTATGCAAACAAAGCAAAACCCCGTGAATTTTCGAAGAACAGACCTACTATCACAATATAATCTAACGGTGTGAAATTAATAATCTGTTTCCAAGAAAATTCACCTGAACGAAACTTGAAGAAGTCTGAAATTTCTCACCCGGTTGATTATTTTACTTCAACGAGGCTTTACTTTGAGAAAATTTCGACCAAAATCCGGCACATTTTACGGGTTCAGAACGTCTTACCTCGTGGAGATTGGAAGAAAAGATCGCGGTTAGCTCTCGAGGCGGGTCGGGTCAGTCAGTATGTGCGGGTCGCGCTGCAGTACTCCCAGTCTCTGGGCACTCTGTACCCGTCCTTATTATTATTTCGGCGCTTTTCACGCTCTCAATTCAGACCAAAAAGCGGGGACTGCCCGGCTGAATCCATGCGCGAAATGTGTCGTTGTAGGTTGTGGTTAAACAATTAATTGTTTTGACGCGTGAAGAACTAAGAAGTGGTATTTCGGTCAGAATTTAATTAATAGATTAATGATTAGCTCATGGTCAACATTATCATAGAAGAAATACGGGATCTTCTGACAGATAAATAGAAAAGTTACGGAAAAATATGAATTGACTTAAAAAGAGACGGGAAATGAATTTAAAAATTGGTAAATTACGTTAGAAAAAATCCGGAAATTTTGTAACTTCGTAACAACATTACACACAGGTTGACTTTTATCTTTTTTACTTAAAATATAAAGCAATTTTACAAAAAATATCATAACTTCTGGCGGGTTACCCTCGCCATAATTTCAAAATCACATGAATTAATTATTTCAAATCCAAATATTTCGAGAATGGTTGCACGTAGCGACTTCTAACGAGTATACATTTTCTACGTGAAAATAATGAAGAAATCTGTTTTTTTACTTAAAAATATAGTGCAGGTTCGCCCTCTACAAGTTAGAGCCATACTAGGGTCATATTCGAATTTCGCATAATCGATTCGAGAGATCGATATTGGTTCAAATATTATTAAAAAAAAAAAAAAAGAAAATAAACTTTCAACACCTTGTAGCTCTGTAACGAAGCATTTTCGGATACATATTTATAAAAAGTTTTGAATCGGGGAAACTCATCCCGAATTTTTTCGCAATAATAATTAAACACCCTGTATATTGAAAGTGTGTAAAGATTGGATGAAGTGTAAAGATAAAGGAATGTTTGTAATGTCAATTTTCTTGGATTGTGAACGTGTTTTTGAGACTGTGAATGGAGATTTGTGGTTGAAAAAACTTTAAATCAGAAATCAGGTTTGAGTCCTATTTTACAAACAGAACACAAAATGTTAAATTTAACAACACTTATTCTGATGTTTTGTACAATAATCACGGAGTTCCTCAGGGTACCGTGCTTGGACCTCTTCTGTTCACTATATATATATAAATGATATGTGATTCACGAATATAGAACCAGAAATGTGCGTGACTTTCATGTACGGAGAAGTCGTCTGGCAAAAACTCATAACAATCTTTTTCATAAAGGTTTATCGGCGTTAAAATCTCTCCCGAATTGTGTTGAACTAGGCACGTTCATTGATCTTTTGCTCGAACTGTTGTGAACCAGATTGTGTTATATTTTATTTCATCCAACATTGAAATTGTACTGTGAAATAATAAGGTATTTATTTTTATTAATTGTACGTCTGTATATTTTATTATTTGAATTCCATTGTTATGAGAAATATGTACTTATACCTCTTTAATGATATTAACTTGGAAAGATCATCTTTCCACGTATTTTTTGTAAATTTGAAAATCAAGGCTTGATAGACGATTATTTATTTATTCATGACAAAATCTCCCAACCTAGATTTTTCAAAAAAAATCTCTTGAGTTAAAACTTCAATACTTGGGTCAATGTATAATATTTTTCAAATTGGAGCAATACTCTTGCACCAAATCGTTCCAGATCGTTGAAGAGTGAAGAATTTCATCTTTTGAACTATTAAACCCAGCAAATAGTTCGGGAAGTCACATTGCCAGCTATATCCCTGTTTCTATAGTTTAATCTGTGTAGATTTTGACATAGTTTGGTTAGGCTTTGCAGCGCCCTCATTCAAGCTTAGAAGGATTAAGTCTGTTGCAAAGGTAGGATAAAAAATCGATATGCTTATGCGGACTTGCCATTTTTTTTACTCAACACCGATCAGCAAACGCAATGGCAAATTTACAAAATCCAGTCACAAAGATCCTGGAACTTGAGAACGTCACAGCTTCTTCCTCGGCCTGCTCTCTCTCAGTGGAAAAAAAAGTAAATTTGTGTAACTCCTTGTTACACTACTATGTAGTCTCCATCATGAATGCCATTTTTGTTTGTCAGACATCAAATTTTTTTATTTTGTAGTCGTGGTTCCAAGTTATGATCTAAGTTTTCATTCAAAAACGGGCTTTTGAGAGGGAACAGCTAGGATGATGCAGTAAATATAGGGACGGCTATTATTTTGAAAGTGTGACTGGCACCCACTGAACAGAGGAGAACTTGATAAAGTAATCAACATTACAAAAATAACATCCACATATATTTTCCTTGATATTCCCATACTGAGAGATCCTGCACCTCACTTACTAAACGTTACATTGGGTATTAAGAGGTTCTTTTCTATTTTTAAAAATTTAAAAATCTTTAATCATAGAAAATTAGTAATACGCTAGGTTTCTGTGACGTCATGACGTCAGCTGTCAGACGGAAATATCCAAACAAACTATTTTTTATTACCTCAAAAGCTGACTTTTCACTCGGCTAATCATATACGCACTAACGGGACACACGATATATGTAATACACCCAAAAATATAGTCCAAAGAAGTCCAAATTAAACACAAACACTGATTTCAAACACACACAATACAAAACCACAAGTCACAAAAGCTTGTTTGGATACCAAATTCGGCCACGACCAATCATATGGTGCCTGTGACGTTTTCAAAAACGTCGCGTATACCTAGTTGGGTACCCACTTTCAACTCAAAACATTTGTTTGATTTTTTTTTTATTGAATAAACCACTAACATGCGATGAAGAAGCGTGTTGAATGAATTATTTAACAAATTTAATGAAATAACTTGGTGCTTCTCACAGCTAAAATAATTTTTTCTATGGTATTGAACTGTCGACGGTTGCTGTAAACTTATTTGTTAAGCCAGCCTCGTAAGTTTTTTTCATTATTCAAGTCGAGAAAACGGCCATTGACATTGTTGTCGTTCAACCATGTGTTATTCTTTGCTCTGTGAATTGGTGCTTCACCATCTCAATTGTTCAATGGGAAACAACGCGACAATATTATCGACTTTTCTCTGGAGCAAGTCCAGGTACCTTTGAGCACTCCATAATTTCTAGCCTCACTTTATCTCGACTTGGAGTCACCTCTCGAACCAAACCAGCTCGGCTATGACGACGTGATAAAACTCGTTTTTCCAGCCTTTAATCGTAAAAATGATATTTAAACGATGATTATCAGCAAATTCCAATCTCTATGTGAGAATAATCAAATATCGCACACCTTATATTCTCTAGCTCGCTTCAATGTTCGAAATTTTGCTTTTGAATTGCGAGAATAATTCATTATCTCTGAATCCATCTCCGGCATCAAAACCTCTTGGGAAAGCGTTTCCGCAACTTTCATGAAATCCCACCAGAAAAAAGCTGACCCCAAAGTGGAAGCTACCAAAAATGTAGCCCCTTTCAAAATCCCTTGAATTATTATTAACATTTTTCTTGAAATTCACAAACAAATTGTCGAATTGAAAAGAAAATCTGACCTTTTAGCAAGTCAGAGGGCGAGTAACAAAGTCCAGACGTGACAAGCAATAATATCATTTAAAAAATTTGGCTGCAAAGTGTCGGTCGAAATAGGAAGAATTTTAAATGCAGTTTTGATCTTTGATGATGTTATGAAAATCAAATTTCGAATATCAATTCTCTTTGAAAATACACCATGTTATTTGATCCCATGAATCATCCATCATAATAAATATTCTTCTGATTTGACAGCGCGTTGCATACGGTTTTGATGTAGATGTTCGTTATGAATTGTGTATTATTGTTAGATTAGGTTGGGTTAGATTGCGAAGGGTACGCCCTGCTCCGCAATTTCCTGCTTCGCATTGCTGTCACTCGGAGGCCAAATGGCCCATTGTGTTTCCTTGTTTGAAGAGGTGTCCCCTTGGTCTTAACCTGTAGAATTTTCTTTATCGTTCTGAACCATCCCATGGTTTTTACGGAGTTCAAAATTAGCACGATGTCTTTCCCCAAGTCTTCAAGATAGTATTGTCCCATATTCCTGAGGCGTCCTTCTTTCAGATTTGGACAGTTGCACAGAAGATGTTCTATCGTTTCATCCTCCTCGATGCAGTCCTTGCCAAGATCTTCAGTTTCTAGGTCCCATTTTTAAAGCATGATTCCGATTTCACAGTGTCATGTGTTTACAGAGGATTTGCTCTGCTTTATTTTCCACCATGTTTTTATCTACTGTATTTTACAATAGTTAGATCGATGGTAGCGATGTGTTCACACATTTTGGCGTTTCATCGTGTTTCAAACTGAACAATCCAAAGGGATAATTTTTTTTCAATAACTTGTGTTCGGCTCACGAGCCCGTATGACTGCAATCAATCATTTCTTGGGGCAAAGCCTCCCATTCTTCAGTTAGAGCAGCTCTCGACTGCTTTCTAGTTTGGACAGCGAGAATTCTGGACCTCAAACGTCTACCAAGCATGTCTCAGACATGCTCTATTGGATTAAGATCTGCAGAACATGCTGGCCAGTTCATGGTGGTTAGATCAGCTTGGTTCAAAAAGTCAATTACACATCGAGCAACGCGCGACCAAGCATTGTTAAAATAAAATTGTCGCCAATATATAGAGCAAAATTCACCACATGGTCTTGCAGAATATCCCGTATATATCTGTCTGCTGTTAAAGCATGGCCATCAATCACCACAAATTCTGTACGTGTGTCTCAACATAAGCCACCCCACACCATAACGGAGCCTTCACCAAAAAAGACCGTAGAAATAAAATCAAACTGAGCATTTTGTTCTCCTTGACGTCGATATAATCTTCTCCCACCGTCAATCGAATTCACACTGAAATGACTTTCATCCGTGAACAATACATGCATCCATTGGTCATTCCAATTGTGATGTTCTCGAGCAAAATTTAGTCGCGCTACTCGATGCTGTCTCTGAAGTTCTGGCGTTTTTGTTGGTACATAGGACTCCAAACTAGTTTTCCTGAGTCTTCCTTTGAATGAACACTCACTTGAGTCAACTTCTCGAACCTTCTAGTGCGTTTCTTGTCTGATTTTCCGTCTGACGCCAAATGTCTGCCATACTGGAAAATGGTCGTCAACGGCTGTCGATGACCGTTTCCTGCCTTGACCACGTCTTCTCATGAACGGTGTCATTTGCCTCAAACGCTTAACGCATCGATAAATAGTGCAACGAACACACTGAATTGTTTACCTTCTTTACAGCACAAACTTTGAACCAGAGAATATACGTGCTTTAACTTGACAGCAACACTTAACTCAACACAACACAACATAAAAAGGTGCTAACAATTCGCACATCTTCTGAAAGATGTCAACATATATCGATTGTTTTGTGGGTGACACGACGCTATCTAGATTTGACCGTTAAAAACTGAAATTAATTAAATTAAATCAATTTTTCAATCGGCCATTTAAATTTGACGGCGTGTGTATGTGATGCGTTATTCTTTCCCATGTGCTTCTTTTCTAGGAGAGCTTTGAGCTTTGAGATAACTCCTCCCTGTGGTGTTCCTCTTGTTATTATCCTCCTTATAGAACAATCCACATTTTCTGAATTTATAATCCTGCTTTTAAGCATTTTTATTGTCCAGTTGATGTCCATTTTCTTCCCTTACATTTCTCAATCAATGGCCTCGGTCGTGACATAATTGAATGCTTTTTCTATGTTTAGAGACGTGGATCATTGTTAACCAAATAATATAATTTGTCGGATGGTCTTGTAGAAATAACAAATCTATCTTTCACAAGCCACGCATGCATCTATTTTTATTTCCACAATGAGAATTTTTGATTTGCCCAAATGGATCTCATCACCTAACTATTCACCCAACATCGATATTTTTCTCCATATCCACGATGTTATTTTCTATTTATTTATATGGTTATTGATTCAACTTTTTTTTTCATCAGGTCTCTTCAAACTTCAAGACCTTGTAAAAGCTCCTGGAGTAGCAAGAACTGAGATGTACATCCGTCAAGCAAGCCCTTCGAGTTACAGACAAGTGCTCAGAGAAGTCCGACAAAAAGAAATATACAAATTGATTGTTGACACAAATCCAAACAACATCCAGCAGTTTTTTCGAGCAGTAAGTATATCATTTGAATATTGAATTCATTTACGCCGATATGCGAAATAAGAGAACCCTATTTGGAGCTGATGATATAATACATTTTGCGCTCAAGCCCAAATTGCTTCTTGATTCCAGATAAGGATATTGTCTTTTTTACCTTTGGGGTATGCAAAAGAGGCCTAATGCTATTGAATTATGTATTCCTCTGAAGGTTTTGGATTCTGAAATTATTCCGATATGCGATAAGTATGGTGATGATAATACTTACAGTTTATCAAACTACATAATGGTAATCACTCAATTATGATGAACAGAAACAATAAGACTAAAGAGAGAAATACAAAATACAGCCAAGCATGAGTACAGGTCTATAGGGGTGAACGATATAAAAACTAATAACAAGGAACTAGACCTATGCTATTACAACCAGAGCATGCTGATATACATTACAGGAAGATAATTAATAAATATTATGGTAGTATTAAACTTGAAATTAAATTTATTGTGCTTCTGCTAACCTTTTCATAGTCGATCTTAATAAGCAGAATAAATTGATGACCCCAACAGTTTGGACCATAAACAATAACCCTGAAACGTTTTTTTTTTATAGTATCCACTCGTTTCATGTCCAAAATAGAGAAATTGAATTTGGGATATAAAATTTAACTTTACTCCAAGAATAAGAATAAAAATCATCTAGCTATAGAGCAAAAGAGTCTTTCAAGAAGATGAGCCGTAGTTATCCTGCGAAAAGCAGCAATCGTCAGAATAGATTTAAGATGATTGTATGATTGCTTTGCGTTATGAATAATTGACTTTTCAACTAATTCAGATTAGGTTGAAGGCGGGTTAATATCCTGACTTGATTTTTTTTTGCCTTTAAGCTTATTTACAGTGGACCATGTTTATCTGGAAACATTATGAGCACCTGTTAATCGATGTTAACAATGACGCTTCTTAGCTAGCTTGAGAAGCTTGGGGTAGGTTTTTCTATTATTTGAAATGAACTCATGACATGGCATGAAGTAGGTAAATTTCTTATGTTTCGAAGTGAATGCATATTTTTTGCGGAGACGCGCAGCACACCCATGGTTAGTGACGTTTTGGTTCAATCTTTCTTAGCGGACAGGCTCCGTTAAATTTGGACGCCGGTAGTTGGTGATGATTTAGTTGAGGCCTAGTTTTTGAGAGAATGTTTTAGGGACCCTTATCGAGTGTCATCCAAGGGGGTCAGCCCTAATCGCGGATTCAAGGGGGTGGTAGAACGCCCCCAACATGTGAAAAAAGTTGCATATTTTTATCATTTAGAGGCTGAATTTTCACCAGTTGTTCTTTGGTAGTTCACAATCATCCAGAAAAATTGGCGGACCGATTGGCCGGTTCCTTAAAGGTGCCGGATCACCCTCAACATGTCGTGGGACCAATGAACTTTTTATGATTTAGTTAAGGCTAAAATTTTTACCAGCTGTTCTTTGATAGCCCACAATCATCCAGAAAAATTGACGGATCGATTGGCCAGTTCCTTAAGGGTCACGGATCACCCCCAACATGTCACGGAAACATTGAACTTTCCATAATATGTGCAACCACGTGGGATCTGTAGCTTCCAAGATCGTCCCTGACCCGTTCGTTAAGTCAATCATTGCACTTATCACAACAACACTCTCACTAGAATGATATTTCCGGAAGCCTGATTGTCTAGGAACAATTAGTTGGCTTCTGTCCCAGAATTCTCCAAGTTGTCCTTTGACGGTCATCTCCAAAATCTTTTCGAAGACTGGCACAGTGTTGATTGGTGGATTGAAAATCCGGATGTTGTTTTGAACTATGTTCTTTTGGCGCAGGTACAATAGTTGTAATTTTTCAAGATTTAGAAAAAATACTTCTATGAAGGAAAATATTTATTATATTCAATAGCCTGTCTCATTTTAGTGATTGCACATGGCACCATTCCACCAAAACCACTAGTGGGTCTACTGTGGCTCACATGATTGCCAGGTTATTCATCCATGAGGCTCAGTCCTTTAAACAGACTGATAGCCGCTCTGGGTAAGGCATTATCTAGATCAATTGCGGTTATCCAAGGGTTACCGAAGACATTTTGTCGGAGGCGAGCAATCGCCGGGCACTCACAGAGAATGTGTCTGGCTGCAATACGCATCCTCATTGAGCTCCATTCTGTGCATAGGCATTCTTAACAGGAAGTGTCCGTTGTATGAACCCACCACTACTCGGATTTCCTGTCTGTTGAGTTCCATAATTTATCTAGCGCGTTCCTTGTGTGGTTCAAAGATAGATTCTTTTGAGTATCACAAGCTGGCAGGTTTCTCCAGTATTGTATAAACTGGTTTTTCTCCATGTGGATTTCTCTGCAGCCGCAACACCTAGTGCCGGCTCTGGTCCATTGAAGTCTCTGGTCGCCGCTTCGCGTGCAAGTCGGTCTGCAAATTTATTTCCTTCGTGTCCAGAGCGGCCAGGTATCCATACCAGTTATATATTGTGAGCCACGCCGAGCTTGTTCAAAGCATTCTTGCAGCTCTCCACAGTCCCCGAAGAGTTCTTGTAGGATTCAAGCTCCTTTAGCGCCGCTTGACTGTCTGAGAATATTTTTATTGTGGTAGCCGTCCAATTGTGGTCAGGCGGCCATTGAGCGCTAAGTTTGTACCAAAATGTTGTTATCGCTAGAAAGAGGGGGGTTTTCTAACCCTCTGTGTACGGTTCAGGGGATGGTGGAAATTGGAGAACTTTGCTAACTCGTGCGGAGAGTGACCGTGGGTAAAAACACTCTCAAATAAACAGTTGTTGCGACTCTTGTTTGCGCCAACCGCTTTTACACCAAAGTCCGCCAATCTGTAATACAAAAAACGGGAAAAACTGCTGCGAACACAAGACCAGATTTATCCAGGAATATACAATTTATGTACAATATATGAATCAAATTAATAACAACATATTCACATTTTGAATGACCCTAGTCGACACTAGTCCAATCCAAACCTCACACTTTTGACACACCGAGTTCAGTGCCAAAAATGACTGACGAGGAACCGATAACAAAAGACGCGAGTTTTGATAAACAATCTGAAATCTCTCTACAGTAAAACCTTTCCAAATCGGGACAAAATGCGTAGTTATCTCGTGAAAACTACAGTGAATCAATTTTTAAGTTCCTTTTGATGTCGCTCAAAAAGGAGTAAAAATGGAATCGACTCACCGAATGATATAGGACCAACAAGGTGCAAATCAGACTGTTAAACTGACGTTAAAAGTTAGTTGTAGCTTTAGTATGCGTTTCAGTGATCCACTTATCGTAGGGGCTAGGCTGTATGAATGTAGGGGAGCCTATCCCTCAACCGGGAGGATCCAAAGACAGGGTTGTCTGGATTGGTCCAGGAGCCAGTGAGGATGAATGTGCCTGATGACCAGGGTACTTGAGTGTAACTGTACAAATGTCACAAACAGGCCTGAAAACAGAAATACCAGATAGGCAAAGGAGTTCGGAATTTGTACAATCTTACCACAGTTGTAAGGGGGCCTCAGCACCTGTTTGGGTGATACTGGGAGAGTTTCCACGATTTATCAACACAAATCTGCACAAGGGCAATTGGCACAGCTACCAGACCAGAGCTGCCACCAAAGCTTGATAAAATCGGGAAATCCTTCAGGAAATCGGCAAACTAATCCAGGAGGTATCGTACCACACAGCAACCTCAGATTGAACTCCCGGTTCATAATATAAGGTGACGAAGTGCAATATTTTTCATCCAAGCCTCAATTTGTACACATACATACATGATACACTTCGATCCAGGCAAGTGTGTGATACGCAATTGTTCGGAAATGTCTGTTGGAAAAAATCAGATACGATTGAAAAGTGAATCAAATTTCCTTAATGATGATGTGCCACTCGACTTCCACTCCTATTCAAGATTCTTCATCAAAATTGCTTCCCTTGCTTGCACGTGGAAACAAGATGGCTCAAAATATTCATTGAAAATGGATAATAAAATCGTCGTGTCTTTTCGACTTTCGTTGCTAGTTTCGTGACTGGAGTGGAAAAGAGTTATGTGAAAGGAGCTCGTGGGAGGCAGTCAATAATACGAGCAAGGCTACTTTGAGTCTTCTTTATTCGATTTTCAAGCTTTCGGAGAAATTTTCTCCTTCTTCAGGAAGTCTAACATAAAATGGTGAAGGATACAATAATTAGTAATGCAACGAAACTCAAGAAAACAAGTGAAGAACTCACCGAATGTGAAGGACAATTTCAAAAGGCACCAACACATAACAGAAAATCACACATTATACATATGCTAATACTTGTACACAAGAAATAAAATAAATGTTTAAAATGCACAAACGAACTTTCACTACACTAAACATGTTAAAAAAGATAAAATGGTTTAAAACTTGTAAAAGGGGTTAAAATGTTGAAACTGTAAATGGACGCATATTACAAGTTTAACGGAACAAAGCACAATGAACAAAGGGACTGATAAAAACCAATTGACATGAATAAAAAGCCTAATAAAAATTGAAAAACGCGGGAAAACACACATACGACATCTAACAATGGCAGTCTGAAAATACATGAACAGAACAAAAAGAAATCTGCCACGCTGCGCTTCCACAGCAGAAAAACTTAAAACCACATTTTTATTTGCGAGAAAGATATCATCGGTAGCCAAATTGTCACCCTCTTCAACAACAAGGAGATTTTATGAGAAAAATATTGTCTCTCAACATCAATTTCACTTCAAGCATGAACAAAATAAGTAGCTGAAGGTCTCCAGATTACATCATTGAGTATAGTATATAATGACGTTGAGTATAGTATAAAATGACAACAATTATTCAAATTGATCTAAAAAAGTATTCTGCCTAGCGCCTTCAATAATCAAATAAAATGGCTAATGTAAGTGTTGAATAATAAAGCCAAATTGCCATATTATTGGAGATGCATATTATATGTTAAACGCTTAATGAAATTTTGGGATGTGGTTCTCGCGAAACTTTTCCTTGATATGTTCTCTTGATAAAGATATAAAAAAAATTGTATATTTCTACGAATTTTTGAAAATCTCTATTTGAAAATCAGCGTAAAAAAGTATGACATTTTTGTGCCCACATTCAAGATCAAATCAAACATGCGGTGCGGATAAGTCGCATGATAAAACAGATCAAATCACTATTAGGGTCACTGCTGAGCGGTATCAAAGGACGTTAGTACGACAAGGATTTGCTTTGAACCAGCGGGATGTTGAGTTATTCATAGCTCGAAACATGTTGACCAATTAAGCGAGTTAAATGGGTTTTAATCGACCCCAAAGAAAGCTAAAAAGCGAGGCGGAGGGTAAATTAGGATTTCATTGAATGGATTCAGCAATATCTTATCAATTCACTAGAAACTTTGAACAAACCCACAAAGTTTCAAATAAAGTTCAAATAATTGTTCGAACATCTACCGTGACGGCTGACAAATCGATGCAATTCATTTTGCAGCTTTCTGTGGTCAGATTTGATACGCCTTAGAGGTGAAACATTTGGTTAAAGAAGACAAGGCAAAAATGATGGCAAGTCCAAATCCAGAATGTTTGAGTTGGCAGAAACTGTCAGATTCGAGTACAACAATCCGGTTTTTTTCAGAAAACTTTTTTTTATCAAATATTTCCAGGAGTATCTATTTAAAGAATGGCATGTGTGGGTTTTGGGACCTGACCGGGAACGTAATCAACACTATTATAGACGAAAGGGGGCGTTGAAATGAAATAAAATCGTTGAGCTCAGATTTTTTTGAGGCCAGCGTGACTTGAAAGTGAAAGATGAAGTGACAATGAGTTTTGATCAACACAAATCCAAAGAATAATTCGAAGATAATTTCAAAGAAAAAAAAGTGTTTTTTGAGAGCGGTGCGAGAATCGACAATCTCCAGGGCAACAGACTATAGGGTCCAAATTGTGCACATCCAAGAGTAGCCTCGTAAAGTAGAGGTTGCTCTCTTGAGCCATCGTCATCGGTAGAAAACTATCTCGCTTCGGAATGTTTCACTACAAATATTATGGATACGAGTTGAAATCTGCAACGCATCAGACGTAACATCAGTAGAACAAATTCTACAAAACTTGGAACACAAAAACGAACAAATACTCAGACATTGTATTACGGTTATCCGATGTTAAACGGAAAGGTTGGTACAAAACCGTAATAAATGTCTAGAATTATATCCATGTGAGTAGTGCCCTCCTTATACCGGTTTTGTCCCGCAACTGGACTCATCAGTAAGGCAGCTCGCACCTCTCCTCACACCGATGCGACTCTAGGCACTACCCCAATCTGGGTAAATGTGCAGCGGTTGTTTTTAGACAACCACTGCCATCTATTGGCTCGCAAGTCTGCGAACGCGAATAGATGTGAGGTATGTTCGAGCTGTACCTCTCGATCATGGAATAAAGAGACATTGTTTTACGGTTATCCGATGATAAACGGAGAGGTTGGTACAGAACCGTAATGAATTTCTACATTTCATCCATGTGAGTGGTGTCCTCCTTATACCGGTTTCGTCTTGAAATTGGACTTATCAGTAAGGCAGCTGGCACCACTCACACCGATGCAACTCTAGGCACTACATAACATCGGATAACCGTAAAACAATGTTTTTTTATTCCATGATCGAGAGGTACAGCTCGAATATACCTCACATCTATTTGCGTTCGTGGACTTGCGAGCCAATAGATGGCAGTGGTTGTCTAAAAAAACCGCTGCACATTTACCGAGATAAGGATAGTGCCAAGAGTTGCATCGGTGTGAGTGGTGCCAGCTGCCTTACTGATGAGTCCAATTTCGGGACAAAACCGGTATAAGGGCACTTCTCACATGGATGTAACTTTAGACATTTATTACGGTTCTGTACCAACCTTTACGTTTAAAACAAATACTTGATTGGAGTTTCGATTCACCTAATGATCAACCATGCAAAAAAATTTGATCATATTCACTGTCTCTGGATATCATTTTGTGAATAAGATGAGAATATGCATACATTTTGATCACGGTTGATAAGATTAGGATGTTTTTTTTTTAATTCGGAAAGCGCCGAATATAAGTCACGCAAAGTATGAGGAAGACGCGGTGAACTATTTCTCGTAGAGAATATCTTTTGAGCATTTAGTTTCATTTACAATTATTTCTCTAGAAACATAGAGAAAGAATTTCAACATTCATCAAGCAACTCTTAAGAAAAGTGTCCTCTCCGGGACTACAAAATTGAAGACGCTATCGATTGCATTGGGTAACAGTGAACGTTTACTTTATCCGATGCAATAAGACGTGACTAAACATTTTAGTTAAAATCAATAATTCACTCACTTGAGCCGAAAGTTTAGCACAACCTGAATGCTGATCTATAGCAGAGTTGATTTGACACTATCTGCAAATTTGAATAATTCATATACCTAGCTCATGTATTTTTTTAAATATTTCCAGCAAAACTTCGTGGTAACGATTTTGGAAGATGATTATTGATATGAAGCTTTCATAGTCAAGGACAAATTGGAATGAATAAAACATTTTTGCACCCAACAAGGTGGTTGGGGTAACTTAAGTTAGCTTGGGTTACAGCCTCTCAAGTATTTATAACTGAATCTTGTTCCAATGGTGCTCTTATCATTTTTTCAGAATATAAAAACTCATATAATAATATTGTAATAATCAATGATTTTCCAACAACTAGATAAAGTCCGACGTCTCCTTGTGTGTCACATGTTTATACATTGAGGGGAGAGAGAAATTCTTGCGAGTCAAACTGCAAATTTTATAAGTGTATTCAAGGTATTTTTATTCTAAATACCCTATACTCTATGAGTGCATCTCCGGTAGTTACCAATTATATAATATGTACATTTTTAGATCGCTAGTGATAATAAAACATTTTCAATGAGACTCATATTTTTCCATGAGCCTTAGTTACTTATGTAGACACGATGCAACGAAATACATCTGGCAACACGACACAAATGCCTATTTGAGATCAACCAATCACAGCTGATAGTCATTTCAACCAATCATAGCCTGTAGCTTCCTTGGAACATTGTTGTCGGCTTGTTCAAATTTCAATATTTTTGAAGGCCGAACAGCTGATTGATGTGAACAAAACTTATCAATAATCAGTAAAATATAACTGTCCTATAACACCAACGATATTGAAACAAGTAAAAATTAAAACATATCCTCGTTAATACACTGGTTAATCCCTTTTGATAAAAAGTGAAAATTCTAAGTGTTTTTTATTTGCAACAAGGCAACGTTGAACGAATTCAACGGACGAGATGTAAATTATAACATGTTTATTATGGTGACAGACAATTTGCCCGAAATCTAGGGTGTACGCTAGTTCTAGTGGGTTCTATGTTCTAAGGTTATAATAGCCTTAATGGGAAAATTCCTCATACCTGAGCATTGGTCAGATCTACCCTCAAAATGTCTATTTGTCCCCTTTGGGTGATGGTGTGTTACCTTATTTTTTGACCTTGATTACTCCGAACTTATCTATTATTGAATCTTTCCATCATTCTGCTGAATTAACCGTGAAAAATTCTGCTGTAAGCTAAGCTTGTCACATCTCATTTTGTCTCGTTTGTTCGGAGTTGTTTAAGTTTTCATGGCTTCATGATGGAGATGGAGATAGAGATGGAAACAAAAGAAACCCAAAATAACTTCAAAGAGTCTGAACCTCAAAAAATTAAAGAATCCAAAGATATCCGTAAAACTCAAAAGAGCCCTTGATAATCCAAAAGCATAATCGTTACATAAAAGTGAAATGGAAAAAATTCATAGATCTTTTAATTTTCTACAAAAAGTGTCTCTTGGCATTTTTCGTTAGAATTATGAGTTTTTTTATTACGACAAAAAAGGTATTTGGTGTTTTTCTCAAATGTCTCATGAACAATCGAGCGAATCGCAAATGTGAACGGAACAAAGTTTATAGATTCTCAAAAACGCGAAGACTCAGGTATATTATCATGACATCATGTAATACCAATCGACAGGTTAATAAAAAATACATTCACTGATGCAGCTAAAAATATGAGGTTCCATTTGAATTAATCAACTTATAGAAATTGAAAGCTTTAATCAACCCTGATCAGGATATAAAACATGATCTTTTACTTTACGGCAAATTTCACTAACATAACTTGAGTATTCAAGTATTTGTGACATGAAAATCAGATCAAGTTCAAATAAGTCAAGATACTTTGAGGTTTAGGTACCATCAACCTCATCAATACATACACTTATTTTGATTAGAGAATCCAAAAATTCAATAAAATACAGGGAGTTCCATTAAAAAAACGCAACCATGATTTTTCCAAGGCTTTTGAGACACTCTGTATAATATGAAAATAATTTTTTAAAGAGATCATAATCATACCCTTGCTCTCTGTTATCAGCCTCACTTCGATCGGCTGCTGAACACGAGCGCGTCATGAAAAGTATCACTTCCATATAAAATAATATACTATTAATTTTATTAATGGAACGGACTCTGAAACGGTAATCTAATAGCGTTTTCGATTGGTAAAATCGGGCAGCACTGGTGCAACACTCGGGCAATATTTCTGTTCGATTGGTAGAAATCGAGCGGATTTGTATGTTCGATTGGAAAACCGGGTCAATGAGTTTTGCACTCAGTGCAGATTTTTCGGCACAAGGTCTTTGAGCTCGTGCTGGTATAGTGCAATTTCAGTGCATTAGCAAAATTGAAAAAAAATATGAAAAATGGTGGATATAAACGTCGCGTGAGGTGATTCTGTGAGTGGACAACAGATTTCGAGTTAGTTATTATTGTTGGAATCTAGTAGTGCCGAAAAAAAAAAAATACTGGCGTTGACCAGTTATGGAAAACTAGTACCTACTCAAAACTAAATTAATTTTATTTAAAATCTGGTGCATATACCTAATTACTCAAAAAAATGTTTCCTAGTATCTATGATCTATATAATACAAAACTATTGATTGGTCTCAAGATTTTGTCATTTGGCAATGAGAAATGGACTTCTAATTAGTTTAGTTTTAGAGTCACTTCAGCCGCTACGCAGAGACAACATAATATTAGATTTTCAAGAAGTTTAATGATTCCAATTTCAATTCAATCGGAATTTTACCGTGCAGTATTATAGCACACGATGAAAAATGTATGTTCGATTGGGATTGCCCTAGAACAAGTTTTCATCATAACTGGTTTTGCCCGAGGTCAAACCCAGTGCAACCCTTGTTTTCCCAATCGAAAACACTATAAAAGATAAGGCCACGTTGATATTCTATAGAAAATAGCTATCGATATATTATTGATGTTCGGATTTTCACAAATCTCTGAAGTATTTCTCTCTAGAACAAAAATTGATCATGGTAAATTCGGCCGAGGAATAAATTATTCTCAGATAGCTTGCGAGAATTCAAGATATGTCATATCATTCGTTCAAAATCGCAAAGGCTCTATCCGACTGATCGTCGATGTGTTCTTCAAAATATTTCTCGAATAAAATCACTTTGAATGGACTGCGAAGCTCTAACAGTTTAGATCCATGAAGTTTCGAAGCCTGGTCAATAATATCTCGATCGGAAAAAGTAAGGATGCGGATCTTGGTGGTATTTGAGTTCAGAATTGATCTTAAAGATTATAGTGGAAAAGAGAATGATTATTGATTTTTTCAATGTAACTCAATAACCACGAGTGAGGAATTAATGTATCACACAGATTACGTTTTTCTTTAACGTCAAAAAACGGACATTATTCGAGTATCAGCCGCAAAGTTCAGCTTTTCCTCCGGCGGAGAAGAAGTGACCACAGCCTACTATCTATGACAAGGAAACACGTTCTCACCGGGCTCTGTTTGAATTTTGAAAGCACTGCGTTTAAAAAAAAACACTAATTCAAAACCAAAATTTTCATTATTTGATAAAACTTACTCAATAATTGCTCATAATCAGGTATAATTAAAATGTTGACGTTGACAGTGGAGAGTTTTCACCGTAACAGTATTGCCTAATGCCTATTAGAGATTCTAGCTAAGCGATACGCTCTCTGGCGAAGAATTTCACTAGTAATATTATGTTATAATAATTTTTACTGTTTATGCTTTGACATTATTCACATTGCGGTTTTCGAAATAGTTCCCGGCAGTGTACGCTACATTTTCTATAAATCAATAATTGAGTTAAGTTAGTTTTCCTCAGCTTGTATGTTGCCATTGTTGCAAATGTAGACTGAATGACGTCACTATGATACTATTCGAACGTGAGCCTGGCGCCGACGCCCGAAACTATATGTATGGCAACTTGAAAACATATTATTAGGTTTTTGCATAAATTTGTTGCGAATTGAAAAAAAAATAGCATATTTTATTTGGATTACTCACTTCGTTCGGCTGCTAATCACGAGCTCGTCATGAAGAGTAACACTTTTTCTCCATATAAAATAAAATACTATTTCTAATTGAACCTGAACAATGATTCAAATTTTGAATGAGATATCAAGATTTTAACCATCCTATACCAAACAGACAATTATTATCCAGATAACAATTTTATCCATAAAGTTAAGTCACTCTCTGGAAAGGTTTCGAATCTACGAATTTTCTCGGCGTAAATAAATATTTATCAAGTAAATATGGAAAATATCAAACCGTATTTTGACTGCGGAATGTGAATTATAATATTGGGATAGTATTTTTGAATCAAACAGGAGAGACAAAAGCGTGCCAAATATTGAGGACCGATCAAGAGCAGACGGCTGCTTGGAAAATTGTTGCATCTATTTGCGATATTACCATCTATGCAAATATGGTAGACTAAACCTATACAAATTTGGAAATCCATATAAGATAATAATTTATGATTGTGTGAATATAACTCCCGGTGAGGATGAAAGCATAAGGTGACGACTTATTTGAAATGAATGTGTAAGATTGATTGACTGCGTTGAACAATGAGGACCACATAGAATCTTTTCTATCAAAAATGACAAAAAAGGTTTTAAGCATAGGGGTACTTACTGAAAATCCATTATCATCAACAAGATGATTCAATTTCTGGAACTTTTTTCTAATAGTCTGGTTCGTTTTGAGGAACAGTATAATCGAAATAACAAATAAATATTGAATGCTGTTTTTTTTTAACGATAAGAGATGTGAATATTTCTCGACGGGTTGATGGGTATGACATTGAGAAGAATTGTTATACATAGACAGGTCTCCAACTTTCACTTTTGAAAGATGATAATATGCAGGAACAAGTCCTGATTTTAAACATCTTCAAAATGGAAATATAATATAGATGATGTTTCATTCGAAAAAAAATGTGTCGGGTCGTGTTTGCAAAACTTGATCACCCTAATTTCATGGGTCAGTTGGTTTTTCGATTCTTTTTTCCATTTCGCTTGAAAAATAGCCCAACTTTGAGTCCTTTTTCAAGTTTGATCGCCTCTCATTCCTTTGTTATAAGTCTTAGATCCAACAAACCTCATATCAAAATGATCGAACGAGATAGGGAAAATAATTAGAATTCTTATAAACAGGGTGTTCCATTTTGAAAAATGCAAGTCAAGTTTGCTACAAGTTTTTGCACCACTCTGTATAGGTACAGGGTGGTGCAACCAAGATGGGGATGACGATTGTGGGAAAATGGTGAGAAATTTGGATAATTTTTTCTTTATATTATAGTTAGTCAAAAAGGCCATGTTCTAAAAATATAGTCATAGTACAGGGTGTCCCAAAAAGTTTATGGCAAACCAAACATGTATTTTTTTGAATGGAACCCCCTGTATATTAATAGATATTTCAATTCTTTCTTCAATTTGGAACAAAAATTGTGATACAACTAATGTTCCTAAATTCAACCGTTCTCGAGATATCGCGTTTTAAAAATGGCATTTTTGCAACTTTGACATGCTATGAAACTCAAACTATTCAAGTTAGAGAAAAATGGATTACACATTCCTATCTTAACTTTTCAAGAGCTAGGTATTCAAGGAGATTAAATTCATTCTTGTGAAAAAATGTCAAAATGTGCCAAAAAAAGTTGACAGTTGACGTTACCTTCTATCCAAATGACAAAAGAGCTCTTGAAAAGCTAAGACAGGAGAGTGCAAACCATTTTCCTCTAACTTGAATAGTTTGAGTTTTAAAGCATGTCAAAGTTGCAAAAATGCCATTTTTAAAACGCGATATCTCGATAACGGTTGAATTTAATGACATTAGTTGTATCACAATTTTTGTTCAAAATGAAAGGAAGAATTGGAATATCAATTAATATACAGGGTGTTCCATTTAAAAAAATACAAATTGGGTTTGTCATAGACTTTTTGGGACACCCTGTACTATGGCTATATTTTTAAAACATAGCCTTTTCGACTAACTATGATAAACAAAAAAAAAATATCCAAATTTCTCACCATTTTCCCACAATCGTCCACCCCATCTTGGTTGCATCACCCTGTATATATATATATGTATATATATGTCACAGTAAAACCTGGTTATCAGTGAAAGCTAACTGTTACTGGGAAAAGTAAGCTTTTCCTGATTTGGAAACATTTAGCTAGTCAAAGTTGAATTCGATCGACTTCATCATACTTTTACTAGTAATTGTTAGCATTCACGTAACTTTTCTAGTGAAAGCTGTTAAACTGAAAATAATCATCGTAATTATAAATATCCTTTTAGGTCCGAGTTGGAATTCACCGACTGATTAGACGCTCTGGAAAATACGAGAGTTATGAATCGCAGGTGTACAATGTGAACATTGTTCAGATACCGTATTATAGAAAATACTTAAGTATTCTCAGTAGGGGTTATTCTGGGTTAGTTTGGGTTCGTTTGGGTTAGTTTGGGTTGGTCTGGGTTCGACAAAAAATTTGATGTCGCGTGAGCGACATCATTTAGTGCCCCGTGCACTTTGGGTTAGATAAATGGCGAAAATAAGTTTTAAAAAGAACTTTTCCTAACATGCTTTCAGTAAAAGTTGATTTGATAAAGTTTCTCCAACATCACTAGTGAAAGTGTACAATATTCTTCAAAATTTAACTTTTCCTAACGGATCAAGTAATTGCTAGCATCAACTAGTAAAAGCTAGCTTTCACTGAATTCCTAAAATTTACTGTAACATATATATATATTATATATATAGATACATATATATATAGAGCGGGAGGGTAGTCTTGACTGACTAGTCAAACATCAAGCTTATAGTCTTGGGGATGCAGTCAAAATTGGCCTTAGGTTTAGGTAAAAAAACAAAACCCTTTTTTGTTTGTCGAGCTTTCGGAAATGTTTATTTCCTTCATCAGGACATCAATAGATTAAGGTTCATGTAACAAAAACCGTGAAATACAATTTTATAAATAATTTACTCACCAAGACGAGTTTATAAGAAAAGATATCATCTTATGAAGAACATACTCTCTTCTAATTGAATTACAACAAATTTATCTACATCTTATTACTGTCGTGAAAGTGAGCTGAATGATGGTTACAATACGAGAATTCACATGCATCGGTTCATAGTTGTGCTTCTAAAAAACCTCACAAAAACCCTTTT
Source organism: Orchestes rusci (assembly GCA_958502075.1). Classification (NCBI taxonomy): domain Eukaryota; kingdom Metazoa; phylum Arthropoda; class Insecta; order Coleoptera; family Curculionidae; genus Orchestes; species Orchestes rusci. The sequence goes on from OY293306.1 coordinate 1,230,288, forward strand.
ACTGTTTAACAATTCAATAAGAGAGACTAAATGCAAGAAATAATATGTTAGAAAGAGACAAAGACACTTCTGTGACAAGTTTGCCTATTGGATGTACACTGCTCACCGCTGTTCGAACAAAATATACACTGCTCTAATTACTATTAAAGTCAAAAACAAATCATTACGTTTAAATATAACATGTTACTGCCTGGTTTGAGGTTGTTTATGATCATTATACAGTTGGATGATGTAACTATAAATTGAGCTCAAGTTCTGAGTGTCACTTTCTCGGTTCATGGAGTTTTTACATATGATTATGTGTACTATTTCCATGAAAAGTCTTTTGTTGTAGGCGCTGACTTTGTCTAACACAATCGTACTGTCCCAGTCCACACTGTGATTAGTTTGGTTGGTGTGGATACTAAGAGCACAAGAGTCTTTTTTGGTACGGCAGTCACTTTAATGAGAGGTAAGTCGGCCTTTCAGACTTCTTGATGTTTGGCGTACGTATTGAAGAGGGCAGTCCTTGCAGTTGATTCTATAGACGACATCCCATTTTGCCAATTTGCTTATAGGCATTTTAGTTTTAGTTTATAACAGGGAAATAGTTTTCATTTGTTTTCTAGCTATCTCAATATTATTATTTTTAAAAAACAAATCAAAACTATTTTCCTGTTATATACTTAAACTAAAATGCCTTTAAGCAAATTTGCAACATGGGATGTCGTCTATAGAATCAACTGCAAGGACTGCCCTCTTCAATACATAGGCCAAACATCAAGAAGTCTGAAAGGCCGACTAACCTCTCATAAAAGTGACTGCCGTACCAAAAAAGACTCTTGTGCTCTTAGTATACACACCACCCAGACTAATCACAGTGTGGACTGGGACAGTACGATTGTGTTAGACAAAGTCAGCGCCTACAACAAAAGACTTTTCATGGAAATGGTTCACATATTCACATGTAAAAACTCCATGAACCGAATAAGTGACACTCAGAACTTGAGCTTAATTTATAGTTACATCATCCAACTGTATAATGATCATCAACAACCTCAAACCAGGCAGTAACATGTTATATTCAAACGTAATGATTTGTTTTTAACTATTATAGTAATTAGAGCAGTGTATATTTTGTTAGAGCAGCGGTGAGCAGTGTACATCCAAAAGGCAAACTTGTCACAGAAGTGTCTTTGTCTCTTTCTAACATATTATTTCTAGCATTTACTCTCTTATTGAATTGTTAAACAGTGAAAGGGTTTTTGTGAGGTTTTTTAGAAGCACAACTATGATGCATGTGAATTCTCGTATTTTAACCATCATTTAGCTCACTTTCACGACAGTGATAAGATGTAGATAAATTTGTTGTAATTTAATTAGAAGAAAGTATGTTCTTCATAAGATGCTATCGTTATAAAATTGTATTTCACGGTTTTTGTGACATGAACCTTAATTTATACATGTCCTGATAAAGGAAATAAACATTTCCGAAAGCTCGACCAACAAAAAAGGGTTTTGTTTTTTACCTAAACCTAAAGCCAATTTTGACTGCATCCCCAAGACTATAAGCTTGATGTATACATATATATATATAGATAGAGAACAAGAGGTTAGTGGGGATGCAGTCTAGTAGATTCTTCTTCTTTACGGAGTGGTCATGAGGTTATGGAAAAAAACCCTTTGAGGTTATGTCAAGCTTTCGAGATTTATTTGGTCTCTTCTTCAGGACTTCAGTAGTATTTGTAGGTTTGGCATGCTTTAATGGTTTATCCATCTTCTATGAGAAGATCCTGCTGTACTCCGCCAACACACATGTACTCTGTTTTCACGATGTTCACAAGTTTCCATTGTTAAGGAGTATGCACATGTTGCTGCATTTTCTCTTCCATATCTTAATTGCTTATTCGAGTTAAATCTTAAACAGAGTGGGTGACAGGCAGCATCCTTGCTTGAGGCCCTTATTTGGTGTATATCCGTCTGACATTTTGTTGCCGGTTTTGACTTCAATGTGGCAATTTCTATATAGTTCTTCTATCGCCCCTAATAACAAATTTTTTAGGCATAACCTCACTGAATTGAAAAAAAAATAAAATCAACATAACATTTTTCTTTCAAATATTGATTTTTGCTTCCAGTTAGAAACGTTACAAATTTCGAAATAACTTTTCCAACTTTTTCCCCGAATGTGTTTTTTCCTTACACACGATTGAGTTTCTTGACATTCTCATTCTAGCTTGAACAAAATTCACGGGACGTTATTGAAATTGAGAAGTTAGCACCTTGGTGGATGATTCTGAACATTATTTTGATTTGCTGCAAACCAAAACCGATTGAGTATTTTAGGAAAAAATTGTTGGACTTTTATTCTTTTAATCTCCGTTTTCTTGGTATGGAAAGAAGTTTCTTTTTCAAACATTTTCATAACGGTTTCCATAGACGTTCTCAAATAACTGACATAGAGTAACAGCAGACAGACTAGATTATTTCTACTGTCCACTTGGAAAAATTTTTTCCGATATACTGACACAGAGCTTAGACTACAATTAATACATAAGGCAATTCCAGTTCATTCTTTATTCTTCCTACGTCGGTTGCTGAGCTGCCTTAGGTTTTTGGGAAGGCGAGAGACATAATGCTGCAGGCTGAGATTTCTGTCATCAAGACTAACAGATACTGCCTTGTTATCTTTAGTGGAGGCTATAAATGACTCATTCTTAAAGGGTACATTTCCTGACTGACTTAAAATAGCAAATGTACTGCCAATATTCAAGAGAGGTGCTCCAGAAGATCCAGGAAACTATAGACCGGTTGCCTTATTGTCAACACTATCAAAGATAATTGGTAAAGATACAACGAATGCAATTTTTTTGTTTTTGGAAAACCTTTTTTGAATTATTGAATGATTGTGTGAGCCCCCAAATACTGATGGAGAAATTGGATAGGTATGGAGTGAGAGGTGTCTGCAGACATTGGTTAAGATAATTTTTGACCGGTAGACAGCAAAGTGTCGAACATGCAGATTCCCATTCAAGCTCTGATCTGAAGAACATCATGATTGCAGAGTCCCAAAAGAATTTGTTCTGAGACCAGTACTCGTCTTGCTATATTTAAAGACATAGCAGACCTGGAGATATCCGGCAGCTTCACGATTTTTGCAGATGATGCAGCCATCTTCTGGAACAATAAAAATCTCACAAGGCTGAGAGAAACTCTAAATCATGACATACTACTTATCAAGCAGTGGTGTGACTCAAATAAAATGGCTATGAATATTTCCAAAACAGATCTAATGTCCTCCAAGTGCTTTCTCCAAGACATTGAGCTAGATAGCAAAAAGATGAACTTCTCATCAGTGAACAAGTTTCTGGAAGTCCTAATTGATTCTAGATTGAAATTTGATGACGATATTCAACAGCTCCACCCAAAGATCACAAGAAACTGTTCTGCAATTAGGCTCATTGTGAAAAAACTGCGTGAGGATATTGCTAGGAACGCAAATTTCCCACTTGAATTGTGTAGGTTGAGTTAGGTGAGGTTGCACAGTTTTCTGCTTCGCATTGCTTTCACTCGGAGGCGAAATGGCCCATTGTGTTCTCTGGATTGAAGAGGTTTTTTCCCGGTCTTAACTTGCAGCCTTTCTCTTCATTGTTCTCAACCATCCCATGGTTTTCACGAAATTCAGAATTAGCACGATATCTACATTTACCGCTTTCTCCAAGTCTTCAAAGAAGAATTGTTTGTTCTTTCCGCGTTGAGCAGTGGCACAGTAGATGTTCTATCGTTTTATCCTCCGCGATGCATTCCTTGCAGAAAACATCATACCCTAGGTCCATTTTTGGAGCATGTTTTTGATTTCACGATGTCCTGTGATCACTCCCACAAGGGTGCTTACAAAGGATTTGCTATGCCTTAGTGATTTCCCTGTCTTTTCCATATTCAAGTTTGACCAGAGAGCTCTCGATGCATTGCGGTCGTTTCGATCGCTCCACCTGTCGCTGTGTAGCTTTACCATATTTTTATCTACTGTCTCTTTCAATAGTTTGATCCTTAGTAGCGATGTGTTTTTCAATTCGACTTCGTCCTTTCTCAGTCCCAAATTCGTCAGTACATCTGCCATCGTGTACCCTTCATTATTGCTATGTCCAGGAACCCAGCATAGAACGAGCTTTTTGTTCCTGATCCAGGACAATGCCTCACGGCAACTCATCACTATCTTTGACCTTCGAGTATCTGATTCTATCAGTCTCAACGCCGATTTGCTGTCCTCATAGATTGTGCGTCTTTTGTTGTGTTGTCCAGTCTTTGCAGCCGGTTGGCTGCTTCTTCAATGGCATTGATTTCTGCATGCAGAATGCCACATTCTCATTTCCCAAGCTCGATAAAATCTTGAATGTTTAGTTCCTTTGAGTATATCCCTGCTCCCGTGCCTGTATTTGTCTTTGTTGTGTCTGTGAACCCTTTCTCCCTTTCTTCCTTATAATTGAGTCTTGATTCCAGTCTTCTCTGGAGAGTATCTTAACCACTACCCTTCACCTTATTCTCAGAAGAGCTCTTGGTCACCATGTGATCTGTTGCCGTTTGTAGCAGCTTCGCTTCTTGATTATTCATTGCCTTTGAGATTTTTCATAGAACCATTGAGTGTCCACTTGTTCCTGTTCCCACAATTTGGCCTCCCTCAGTTTGAGAGCTGCTTTTGCTGTAGTGCTTCTACTGAAAAAGTCAATAGGCAAGAGGTATAGAATGACCTCTTGAGCTGCCTGCGGGCAAGAGGTATAGAATGACCTCTTGAGCTGCCTGCGGTATGCCTTTCTTTGCTCCCGTTGTACTTAGTGTTGCCAGCCATTGTACTTTCTTGACAATCTTCACGTTCAAGTTCGTGTCAGTGGCTTTTCATCATACCAAGGCGCCGTAGGTTATTATGGGTCCCACGATCGCTGTATATTAATTGGATGAGCTTATTCAGAACCCAAAAAAGACCAATTCGTTACTTGTGTGGAGCAAAAAGAAAGGAACCATGCAAGGCACTCTTCACTAAACAAAAAATCCTAACGTTCACATGTCTTTTTATATTGGAGACAGCTCGACATCTTTAATTTTTTTTGAATTCTATATTTGGCTTTGTCGATATTTTGATTTAAAATGTGATAAATAAAGCATTTTTTGATCAATTGATTAAACAGTCTGAATCTTCTATACAAGTTTTTGAAGTAACCTCATAGCATCGACATAGGTTTGAAGTTGGTTGATTTATTTGGTTAATGAGAAATTCAGCAATGTTTTGAACCAAGGAAAGTCAGGCTTTTTATCAAAATCGTAATAGAACTCGTTCTTTGCGGATAAGCAATGAATAAAACTTCCATTTGAGACTTCTCCTATCTCCAAATGAGTCGTATAAAGCAGTTTTTATGAGCTGCCATATATTTAATCCGCATCCGACAAGGATTCCGCTATTTTAGTAGGTGAGTTTAAGACGTGACGATTTGATTAAAAAGTCATTCAAAACATCATTATCAACCTTGATATCGAAAAAAATTACCTGCTGATAGAATGGAATCACTATCATTTTTCAGAAATGGTGTTCACATTAATTTTCAAAAGTATAATTATTGACTCTAGATCAGAATAAAGGCCATTCTCGGAAAAGCGTTGATAATTATCATGAGGACACTTATTAGACATGGAAACTTGGTCAAGAATATACAGAGAATAAGAGCCACAATCTCCAGAAGTCAGCAGTTTAACGGATGAACAAAATGTATTGGAATTTGTGAAATTTTTGTCTTGATTGTGGATTTAAGGGGCCATTCTTGAAGAAAAACTAATTCCTTGCTTACTTGAATCGTGTCTTGAATCAAGCTTCAGAAAAGAAGGGGCTTTATGCATGAATTAATCATTGGTCATTTTTTCACTGGAAACTGCGTCAATCAGACCCGAAACTTGTTCCACATCCACTATAATAAGCTATAAGGTGAATTTTATGAAATTTAAAATAATGATACAATCGCTCATTGTAATGCTTGGGTTACATTCACTTTCATTTCGAAGTGGAACTATCAAAATTTCTCTTAGCAAACGGAAATCATATGCTATCATCCACATTGAATTTGGCTTTAGCATGACTTTCAACTCAATAATACAAATTGCATTAATTACAAATCGTGAGAGCTGCTGTGAGAGACTTTTCTCGGAAGATTTTCCTCGTATCTTTTCAAAAGAACCAGAGACACAACATTTTGCGTAACATTTATGAAAAACTGGGTCAATCCGTTCAAAATCAAAATAATCCACCACGCAAAAAATCACAAAGACGCTTAAATTATGATCACACCTCTTTCTTTTTCTCTGCACAATCACAATAACTCAAGCTCAAGTGCAAATCCCACCCAAAATATCAAGAAAAGAGACCTCAAGCATTAGACCTAAAAGCAAACACAATAGAGAGAAGGCCGTTACGGGATTCCAAGAGGTGAACGGGCGTATCGTGAAAAGATCAACAAAAGTACACAAATGAAGAACAAAGGAAAACAAGTGTTTGTTTCAGACGAGCTTCAGCAGCAATGAGAAAGTTATTTCTGAAATGCGGTGGTTTTGTTTGTTTGAGATCTATGATTTCTGTTTGACAAAAAATAATAATTGTCGAACTAATTAATGACAAAAATGATATGCAGTGGATAAAATATACGCAGGGTATCCCCGAACAACCTCAGTAAACTTGAGAGATCGCATATCTTGTTTATCTATATATATGGCGCAGACATCTTCTGAGTATATCTGTCGATGGTGTCAATTCTAGGCCATTTAAATGTCATTGGTGTCGATTGTCGAGGATCAAAGCCTTGATCCCTTGACTCGTGATTGTGGTCATGTCATGTGTCATAACATATCGAGTTTGTTCATGTTGATGAATGCATTTTCTGATATAAATTTCATAAAAGTTCAATTGATTTTTGTCAAATAAACTGAATTTTATCACCTTAAGTAATCTCTTTGAATTCTATTATACAAGTATACCCAACATTATTATACCTATGATGGTATCAACACTGCAAAATAACTTGCAAACCAACACTTGTGTTCCGCTCGGTCCCTGAATGCGGCCATGATTTTGACAGTTATACTTCAAAATGTTGGTGTAAATCCATGATACTAAAACACACTGATCGATTGCTGGACCAAATTAGAACTAAACCGCGCATGTCGTCACGGCAAGCAAAAAGTGAGGTTGGATTTAAACATCATAACGTTACCTAGTTACCATTTGTTGGTCAAGATTTGAACTGGCCCACCCATGACGTCCCCGCGTGACATTGATTGTATAGATTTGAGGTAGGTCACGTGATGACTTCTGAAGTGAGATGTGCGAGAGTTTATCTTGTTTGTTTCAGTATCATGGTAACCGAGTCACCTAGGAAACCTATGAATTTTGAGGTTCGGACACGCAATGACGTCATCGAAACCTGCGCGAGATCATATCTTGTTTGTTATAGTATCATGGTGTAAAACTCACCGTCTGCGCATCTGTCAAACGAGTTTTACTCCCCTCCTATTTCTCTGGTCAAGACAATATGTAGTTGGTATTCATCAAGTTAAGGGATAGTCAGGATAGTCTGAAAAAGCCATTCGACTCAGTATGCTATTCATTTCGGCTTGTGCCGTATGATACGGTTATTGAATTACTGATCCAAACTCTACACATCCTAGATTTCAGTACCTTAAATACTGACGATGATAAAGCAGAATATAATCATTTTAATGTTATTTCTTCGAGTTCTGCTATAGAATGCTACTACCAACTACTGTGGAAATAATATTTCTGTTGGATAAATTCACAACTCACTGATGAACACCAAAACCATCAAGAACCTTGACATTTTGGAGACATTCTGTGTAATGAAATACAATCGTTTTTCATGGATAGCCAGCTCAGGACAGTTTAGTATTGGAAATAAATATCATCTATTTCCAGCTCAGATGAGATTTTTAGTAAATATTTGATTGAATGATGCTAAAAATACTATTCAGATACAAAATTTTACCCTCTCCATCCAGGGATAATTTCCCTGATTGTCTCTTGATTTCTAAAACGTGCGGCTCAAAAAGGACCCCCCTTCTAATTTTTGAACTGTTTGATATAAGCGAACGGTAAATTTGGACTACTATGGACACTATGAGGACGTTCTGAATTTTTTGATATGGGAGTGAGGATTTTTTTCACCCCCTTTTTTTCTGAAATTCATCCCTGTCAAAAAGTAACATTTTGATGGAACAAACCAATAATTTTGAAGCATCAGTGTTACTTCTTGGAACGAAAACCCTAAAATTAATTGACAACTTTGTCAGTGATGTATTGCCAACATTGTACTGAAATACAATTATTGGAAAAGGTGATCGTATAGCACTTAATACGATCAAACGTTACAATTATGGAAAAAATTGATTTCAATCGCCATGTAGCCCCTCACAATACTTAGTAGTGACACTTGAATATGTTTGCGTCATCAACGGTAATTATTGGGATGTCTCAAGTTACCAACAAACAAGTTGGACAACTCGGCTCCATGATCAGATCCCTGAGGAACTTCTAAACAGACATTATTGATGTTCAACACAATTTTGATGTGTCTTGCACTTTCGAAACTCCTTCGACCAAGATATCATTGACTTCTTGACGCGCGATCCACTCAGTTTAGCAAAATGATCTGATTAACATGGTCAAAAGCATTTGAAATGTCCATATAGACAGACTTAATCTACGAGCTCTCTTGCATGAACTTGGTATTTATACAGGGTGTAACAGATTTGTGACTTGTTGAAAAGTTGTGCAGTATGGATCTCAAAAAAATGCTGCTTCGAAACTTGGAAAATTCCAAAGTCCTCCAAAAATATCCGGCAATAGCCGATTTTTTTGAATCTTTTTTTATTTTGTCCTGAACTCATTTGAAAAAACATTTGAACAATTATCATAGAAGGAAAGATCAGTTGAAAAACATCAGTGGGAAGACCACAGAACTTATGGTATGATTGCTCATCGATGGACATCTTTAGAGCAGCAATTTCCAGGACCAGAAATTCTCATCGCCAAACAGAATGAGTGTTATAAATCATCAATCCCACCAAGTGTGTTGCTATGCAGTTTGCTGGTGAGCACAATACAATGTACAGGATGGCCTAATAAGCGTGGTGAGCGGCTGTATCTCAGAAACCACACATATTAGAGACTTGCGGTGGAAAATTATATGAATTAGGTGGCAAAAAAAGTCACTGGACATAATTTTCTAGATCATATCTCCAACGCTAGAGCGCCCTCTATTATAGCTATGGTTGGGTGGAAACATTGATTTTGCTCGAAAAGGTTTCATTATAAGTCGCTTAACGAATACTACCACTGTATTAATCGTTAAATTCTGCACCTTTTTGATTGTGGGGCATCAATTTAAGACATGGAAGAAGGGTGAATTCTGACTTATTGAAATGCTTATATTTTTAGTTAGACTCCACATGTTTGAATGAATGAGGCCTTGTTCGAGATGAAAGGCCTTGTTTATGAGGAGCGAAATATAGTCATGAGCTATTTGTTTACACTGCTCATTGTAGAGAGCGCCAATGCAAAAGTTCAAAGTTTTTTAATTTTCTTTCCACAATTTCAAATAGAATGATACAATTATTATTACAACAAAAACAGAAAGTAGATACAAATTACAAGAAGAAACCTTTTTACCGCATTTTGATAACTTGACGCATTCAAGAGTTATTGCCAAGAGAAGAAGACACCATAAGATGCAGACAAAATTAATGATTAAACTGTTTCGAACAAAGATTTGACGTTTCTTTCCAAGTTTGTTATTGGTTTCCATGGACTACCCGAGTGAAATAGTTTTCACGTAACCAGGCCGGTAAATGACTTATTAAAGTACGAGTCGAGATGTTAATTATTATCGGAATTTCCAGACGAGTAATTTAATGACATCTCAGGGCTGTGTATCTTACAATGTCTTATTTTATACTGTGGTATTTTTTCTTAATCGGTCCAAAAGAGATAGCACTTTCTTGTCAAATCACATATTGAGTTGGCGGTATTAATCAGAAAAAGGCAATAAGTCCTAAACGCGCGAAGTTATCGAGATGCGGTTTTCAGGTATTTTCATATAAATTTGATCTACTTTTTGTTTCTGTTGAAATAATTATATCTATCTATATTATAATAATTATATCTGACTATTCGAAATTTCGGAATAAAATTAAAAAAAACTATAGATTTTTTTCATTGGCGCCCCCTAGAGGGAGCAGCGTGAGCCTATCTCTCAAGGCTATATTTGTTCCTAATAAACAAGGCCACCTCACTCAACCGAGACCTTATTCGTTCAAGTAATATGTTTAGTCAAACTAGAGTTATAGACATATCAATAAGTCAGACTCCAACCTTCCCTTTATCTGATGTCCTACAATCAAAAAGATGCAGATTTTCACGAGGATTACAGTGGTGATATTCTTTTAGCAACTTGTTATTAAACATTTTTGATTTGAGTCAATATTTCTACACGACCTATTACGCCTCCGAACGGTAGATGTATGAACTTGAAAATTATTTCCAGTGTTTTCTTGTGGCCACTTTGGTCATATAGTTTTTCATCGCATCTTTACAATATGTGGTTTCTGAGATACAGCCGCTTACCTCGCCTATTTGGCCACTCTGTACAGGTTGGGCAACTAAGAATGCAATGTACTGTATCTGGGAAAGTATCAAGCGTAGAGGCATGCGGCAAAAAATGTTATGACCAAAACGACCAAGAGAACAACCTAAAAAATATTTTCAAGTTTGTGAAATTGTCACTAGGGGGCGTGGCAACCGAGTAGAAAAATAGGATTTTAGAATAAAATGATTTGCCCAATGAAAATATATTGATGACATTATTTTCATATTTACTGACTTTTCACGTACACTTTTTGTCAAAAACTTTTTTCTATCTATGAAAATAAAGCAGTGGGGAGATTTAATGATTTTGGTTTTGGATTCGTCATCTTCACCGTCGCCGCTAGATGACGTTAATTGAAATGAAGGATATATTTTTCTATTAAAAAAATTAAAAAAAACAAGAAAAAAAAATCAATAATTTTTATTGTTTTTTTTATCATTTTTTTGATGTATGCTCTTTCAAAATATATAGATGTAAATATACCATCAAATTTCATTTTTTTGAAAAAAACTTAAAAATATGCTTTCATTTCAATAAACGCCCTCTAAAAACCAAATAAGCATTTTGTAGTGCAGACTATGCTCTTTCATATTAGCCCAAGTTCGTTAAAATCAGTCAAGCGGGACGGGAGAGATCTCCGTTTGTTTAAAAAAATAATATAACTTTCTCCACCCCTTTATTTTGATAGATAGAAAAAAAGGTGTGGGTAAAAAGTCAGTAAATCACTGTGGGCCGAAATAAAGGAGTACATTTTTTAATTGAAAATATATTTTTTGTTTTTTAGACGATTCAGTTTCTTTTTGCAGGACTATGAACCTAACATGTCCTCAACATGACTGTAAATTAGAAAGCAAAAATAATGCACAGGGTCGGACTTATATAACAGTGAATTTGAAGTCGTTGCAAATGAAAACTGTCTTAGCTAAAATTGTACTAATATGCTTTTTCGGTAGATAAACTATCCAGAACACTTCAGTAAAAAGAAAATTTTCCAAAATTACCGGATTCGCGAAATACCATTTTTTTAATAAATCACTTTTTAACAAATAACACATCTATGAAAACAGTTTAGTAATTTTCAAACTTGGAGTAAAATATTATGGATGTGGCCACCATTATTGTTTACCACTTCTTGAAGTCGTCTGCGCCATAAATTGATAGCCACATTTATTGCACCCTGTTCAAAATTGTTCCAAACAAACTGCATTTTTTCTTTGAGCTGCTGGATTGTTTCAAATTGTTGTCCGTCATACAAATTTTGTTCGAAAATTCCCCAAATTGAATAATCAACTGGATTTAATTCTGGGCTGTTAGGTGGCCACATTTCTGGCTCAATATAATCCGGGCAATTTTCACTCAAGAACATCCTTGTACTGTGGGAAGTGTGCGAGGAAGCACCATCCTGTTGGAAAGTGTAATCGTAACAAACATCTTCAATTTCTGGTAATAGGTGCTGCAAGATTTGTTCTTGATACGTTTCTGAATTGAGTTTTACCCCAGCATCAACAAAAATTAGACGAGATTTTCCCAACATGGATACTGCAACAGAGACCATTACACCTTTTGAGAAATGACTTCTTTCAATCAAAAGATGCTCTAAAGGTATTTCTCTCTTAAATTGTACGTCAGAATATACCCTATTATTCTGGGTATTTTTAGGTGGCCGTAAATAAAACATTTTTTCATCTGAAAACCATATTTTTCTAATGTCTTCTCGGGAGCGGAATCTTCGTAATAGCAAATTACATCTTTCCAATCGTTTTTCTCTTACATTGGCCGTGAGTCTTTGACGGTAAACTTTTTTAAATATTTTGAGATGGCAATCTTCTTTAATGATTCTTCGAACTGACGTACGGGAAATCCTAGTTATTTTTGCGATTTTCCTTGTTCCAACAGTTTGGCCAGGTTGCAAATTTCCTAAAACAACCCTTACTTCACCTATATTTTCTTCAGTTCTCGAGCTTCGCTTCCTTTCTTTTCCACGTTTATTTTCAATAGACCCATCGTTTTCCCTTAGATGTCTCAAGAACTTTCCTATCGTTCCAATATGCCAATAATTTTTCTCAGGAAATTCATTTACAATTTTTCTTGCACCATAATTATATTTTTCACGGAAATATTTGAATAATAATCTGTCCTCTTTGCTCAAAAGTGGCATTATCAACTGACTAATTTACTTATTTAGCTGTAAATGTCAAACAAATTCCATGGCGACCTGAGCAGTATGGCCTACTAAGTAAAATTGACATAAAAGAAGTGGTAAACAATAATGGTGGCCACATTCATAATATTTTACTCTAAGTTTTGAAATTACCAGACTGTTTTCATAAATGTGTTATTGGTTAAAATGTTATTTAATAAAAAAATGGTATTTCGCGAATCCGATAATTTCGGAAAATTTCCTTTTTACTGAAGTGTTCCGGATAGTTTATCTACCGAAAAAGCATATTAGTACAATTTTAGCTAAGACAGTTTTCATTTGCAACGAGCTCAAATGCACTGTTATATATATTTTTTTATAAGTCCCACCCTGTACATTATTTTTGCTTTCAAATTTACAGTCATGTTGAGGACATGTTAGGTTATTAGCCCTGCAAAAAGAAATTGAATCGCCCAAAAAATAAAAAATATATTTTCAATTAAAAAATGTACTCCTTTATTTCGGCCCACAGTGTATATCTTTTCATTGGGCAAAATTCTATGAAAATCCTATTTTTCAATTTGGTGTTGGTTGTTACGCCCCCAGCCACCATTTCAGATATTTGAAAATATTTTTCAGGTTTTAGTCTGCGCTGTTTTAGTCATACATTTTTTGCCGCAAGCCTCTACGATGAATAGTTAAGTTGTCCACATACAGTACATCGCATTCTCAGTTGCTCACCCTGTACAGTTAGCAGAAGACTGTTGATAAATCCCTAAATTGCCAAACATAAACTCTTCATACGCGTTTGAGTTATGATAAAGTCCACAGCTGAAAAAGAAGATGGAAATCGACTTTATTGCGAATAAAGCCCCAACTCGAATATGAACTTCCCAGTTTGCATATTCGTTTTCACACGAGTGTAAAACTGATATTCACCAAGAAACATTCAAAGTAGTCAGTTTTCCGTCAACTTGGAAATATACTTTTGAAGAAACTGAAGTTTCGCACAAAACTCAGCTCGCACACATCCCAAGGGACTCATTTTCAATGTTTCCAAGAATATTTATTCACAAACATACTACAGTAAAAACTGTTCACGAATTTCTCAGGATATAAACATCAATCTTATTCCAGAAGCAAGTGAGGGCATGTTGTCTGACTGATTATCCTGATTCGAGGTTTAACCATTTAAATAAAGTTCATGAAGTTCATGCATTTTGTATTATGTTTATGATTGATCACATTACAGCATGAAGATATAAATTTTATATATTCAGTTATCTTATGTGAATAGTGAAAAAAAAAAAAACTCTGAGACAACATCTCTGTTGTCATATCATGTCCTCATCTGCAAATATTTAATTTAATATAAGAATTTCCAGTGATACATGAAAAATACAATTTTTTTGAAAGAGATTTACGAATGTTTTATGAAAATTGCTCATTATCACAGGTTTTGAAAAAAAGATAAAAAAAAGTCCCAGAAAATTGAAAAACTTGATAAGTCTAACACTGAGAACGATTATATTGGATATCACGTTGTCTGAACTGATAATTATTATTGATAACTTGATTTAAGTTTAACAAGCTCATTTATTTTTCAGATATTGCAGTTGCAGATGAACGACTACAGATATCACTACATGTTTACAACTTTTGTAAGTATAGATTTATTTTAATAAATTGTCTATTCTAATGCAAATTCAAGTTGAACATAGTGAAAACTACGGTTTAGTTTATAAGAGGCTTTGACTTGATCTTAATCGACAATCCGCGCCACCACGCAGATCTCTAGCTAGAGTATATGTCAGAATTTATTTTCATTCCAAACAAGACGGCGTTTGACGTACTTTCGCTAATAATGTTGAATTCGAGCAAAATTTTCACTAGTTACGTGAAGTTTTAGTCAAGTAATTTCTACTTCTTATGATTCACTTTGAAGATGAAGTGAGAGAATAAGGATAATTGATGAGTAAGAAACGCTAATGAACTCAAATAAGCTTTTGTATGCGAATGATTTCAGCGTCCTGTTATATCTCACGCAACATGATTGATGTTATTTTTCCATACCCGATGATTTGTTCGTTCGCTTGCGTATTCACAAATTGCGAACATCCAATGATAACAACATAACTTACTAATATTTTTTTGCGAATCTTCCATATTAAGAACCCACACTTTGATCCTCCAAATCTTTTTACCAGAATAGAGCACATCTCTCGTAAAGCTCCAATCAAGCGAGACAAACAGAACAGATTCACGTTTATCTCTCCCTTACAAAATTGTATGATGTCTCACATTGTTCACAACCCCTCAACACGGTGTGTACCTGATTTGATTTCACCTGTACTATTTTGGGTAGAAGAGACCTATCTAAAGGCATCTGATATCAAAACAGCTGTGATAGAATTGCACAACAGAAACAGGCAATATGCGATTCAATCCAATAGCAGGGATTATTGTGTAGAGCACTTGGAACCATGTTTATTGAACATTTATTTTTTGTTGTCCCAAGAGCATTTAGTTGGGTAGAAAGAATTTCACGACTGAATTTAAATTGGAGACTCAATGGTAGGCTTGGATCTATTTTCTTTCGAATTGATTCGAATCCTCAAAACTTCATTATATCATTTTTAACTTACTAGTCAATCGTTTTTGATTGACAACCCTTATAATGATATATTTGTACAAGTGATTTTTCTTTTATTGTTAAAATAACCATGCTAACTCATCATCATTGATTCAAGCAATTATTCTGATTTGTATTAGGGATTTTTTAAAAGGTCTTTTTATTAAAATTGTGCAATAAATTTGTTATTTCTGAATCCGTAAAAAATAACCAGGTGACATTTTGACATCCTATCACCTGAACCTTTCATAACCTGACGATGCACGCGACATCTGCTCGACGACCACAATCTGCACCTGAACAGGGTAGACAAATCCTGGTCTTATCGACGTCAGCAACTGACTTCTTAAGTCCAATTCTCCGACCGTAAAAAAATAACGTCGCAAAAAGACTTCGATATGACTTAAGGCGCAATTCGCTGCAACGTCCGGCAGTGGAGCACTGCTACAGTACATTTCAAATGGGACCGGTTTGGTTGGGGTGGCACGTCTCAACTGCCCGACTGCCGGGGCGCGTCTCGGCCGATAAAAAATATGTCGAGACGCGAGCGCCGACCAGGGATCATAGTCCAAGAGCCAGTATAGTTATTTACCTAACAAGTGTGGAAAGTGATACTTTACCACACGCGACGGCAGTGAGCGACCGACGCGAAGCGGAGTTCGGTCACAACGTCAAGGGCGGTTAAGACACTTTCCACATGTGTTAGGTACAAAATTTTACCTTTGAGTTGAAATTTCACATTTTCTTCAACATGGAAATCTGCCTCTCCATAATTTTGTCATAGTAACCACCAAAGAAATGTCATTCATATTCAGTATGACACGATGGTTACCTAGATACATTGGTGGTTACTATAGCAAAACAATTATTTGCGTGCTGTAAAGTACTTTACCACACTCCGTGCGGAAAAGTAACTTTACCACACGGAGTGCTGTAAAGTGCTACTTGTCACACGCAAATGCGTGCTGTAAAGTACACTTTCACGCACGCGAGTAGGTTAACATCTTTTCAGTGATGATTTGGTAACGGCCTTTTTCTTGAGAGAATGTTGTATGGACCCTAGTCAAGTTGCATCCTTGAGGGTAGCAGATCGCCCCAAATATGTCGCAGATACATTGAACTTCCCATAAAATCATTTGGTTAAGGCTGAAATTTTCATCAGTTGATTTTTTTTAACTTTCAATCATCCAGAAACATTGGCGGTTTGATCGGTCAGTTTCTTGAAGGTGGCGGATCAACCCCAACATGTAGTGAGAACGATGAAAAGTTCATTGGTTACAAGACATGTTGGGAGTTATCCGCCACCCTTAAGGAACCAGCCAATCGATCCAACAATTGTTCTGGATGATTGTAGGCTACCAAAAAACAACTGGAAGAAAAACCAGCCTTAACTAATGCATCACACTACTATCGTGTCAGTGCATAAATAACAGCTTGTTTTGACAAGTCACAAAAATTTTCCCACATTGATGATGAAATACTTGTGAACTGTTGATGACGTTCGTGAATTCACGTGCGTTTTCGATAACAAAAATAAAGATTTTAAAGACTACCAGATTCGAGAACTTTGAGATTCGAGAAACTACGAATCTTCTCATCATCTGAATTTGGATGATTTCTTATGAGCAACTCATATTTTTTTTTGGGATTTATATACTTCGCTAGTATCTTCACAAATGGATAACAAGAACGCCTGAATTAATCATCTTCCTCTTCTAGCAACATCAATGCCGGTAGCGTCTTATTATCCTGTTTTATAAATTACCTTTCACCACACTGTCAATGAAATGAGATTCGAAGTGAAATGCTAGAAAAACAGATAATCTGCTGTTACATCAAATCATTGGGAAGCTCTTTTTAGGATTATTTCATTTTAATGGGTCAGTACTCACTACTCGTGGCTGCAGAGAAATTTGTCCGGCCGGTTGATATTGTTGGTGCCACAAAGTTAAAAAAAACTATCATCATGATAATATAATGAAGATGTGATCATAAACAAATGAACATAACCCAACTTTGAATGTCAAGCGAGATCCGCTTTCGAAAAAGCGACAATTTTTTACGCTCAGCAGAACACGTAGCAGCTCAAGTGATGCTTTACAACAGCATAACGTTCTGGTGAGCTTCTTATCAAGCAGCTCAAGCTGCTGGGACCGCCTGAATGTAGCCATTGTTTCTTCGGCGATCACCATGGCAACGCCATGTCAACCAATCTGACCAATCAGAGATTGCGAGAATGAAGCCTTCTTTCTCCCTCATCAGATACACGCATAATGCTATCTTTTTCACGGACAAATATACCTTCCCTTTTATAAATGTATGGTAGAGTGATTCAGAATGATGCTGGTGTTTTTCAGTTTTTGTCACATGGCAATAATGATTCCAGTCCACTAGACTGACGAGTATTTATTTCAATTCGTGTCCGCGTTGAATAAATTGATTCAGTTTGGTTCACGACATCGTTCGATTATGTATCGCTATACCTACTTATGGTTGCTTATTGTGAATATAATCAACTAACCTGAACAATGTTCAATGACAAATCAATTTTATGGTCATTTGTGCGTCGGCGTTGAGTGAATCAGCGTTTTTGTCCTAAGAATAAGGACCTTTTTCGCACCGTTCGCGACGTTGATAACGACACCAATAACACATAAACAACAGATCGTATTATGACGTGCCCCGAGATTTTCCGGGTTTAATTCCCGACGGGGATGAGGGAATAGTTGATGTTAGACAAAAATGCTCGAGCGCCACCCCCTGTATTTATGTGGTAGAGGGCCCACAGTGCCTATCGGGTAGCTTTTATACAGTGAAGAAAGTCCAGGCGTTCGTTATTTCCAAAATTCCGCAAACTTCCGCTCTGAAATGGATTACTGAACTTTCTTGAAATAAAAACACGATGTTACGGAAAATAAATCAGTCAATCTATTTGTCCCAATTTTACAATTGGACTGGTTCCCAACCAGTCAATAAAAATAATAACCAAAATCAATCAAAGCAAAGGTCTGATCTTTGATCAGCAAAATTAACCAAAAAGATCACAAAAAAAATATATATCAATATATATTGTACATTGGTCTAATTTCTCCCGGTGAAGAATCAAAATTACATCTAATGAAACCTGAATTGGCAGTCTAAAACCGGCAAAATAAAATCGTGAGGAGAGGTGTGTAACGCAATATATAAAAGAAACGACGGGTCGGATTTGCACGGCGAAAAAATAAGCAGAAAAACGGTTTTGAAGAATTTTGACTTTCCCAACGACGTAGAGAAAATGTTTCGGGAAACTAACGCGAACGGGTTATTTCCACGAGAAGGAAAAACGGGTTCTGAGGCATAGAAAAATCGGTTCTTGCTTGCACGGTAACTCCAGAAGTCCTTTTATACTTAGTTTGGTTCGTTCGTAATTATCTCAAGAATGTTGTTTTAAAAAAAATTAAAATCCGGTTTCAAACGCGGTACTGAATTTTCTATTTGAAATTATCCCACCCAGCAACGTTCGTTCCCCTGAAATTTCATTATGCGAATAAAACAAAACCCCGTGAGTTTTCGAAGAACAGACCTACTATCACACCATAATTCAAAGTTGTGAAATTAATAATCTGTTTCCAAGAGAACTCACCTAAATAAAAAAAAATAGAAACAAAACCCCCTTCCGGAAATTTTCGAAGAACAGACCTACTATCACACCATAATTCAAAGTTGTGAAATTACTAATCTGTTTCCAAGAAAATTCACCTGAACGACATTTGAAGAAATCTGAAATTTCCCACCCGGTTGCTTACTTTATTTTACTTTAACGCGGCTTTTACTTGGAGAGAATTTCGATCAAAATCCGGCACATTTTACGGGTTCAGAACGTCTTACCTCGTGGAGATTCAAAGAAAAGAAATTTAGAAAAGATCGCGGTTAGCTCTCGAGACGGGTCGGGTCAGTCAGTAGGTGCGGGTTCAACTCGTGACGATGCCGTAGCCGTACTGCATCCCAATTCTCTCTCTCGATCCCAGCACGTATTCGACGAGTCTACACTTTTGCGTCGATTGGTGGGAGTCGGCTGGTACTGTTAACTTTTCACGTATGATGATGAGACTTTTGGAACGTCTTGTGATATTTGCAGCGAGTTTCTTTGTAAAACCTGCGATGAAATCACAACTACCGAAGTGAATGCTATTATTCTTTCAAAACGTAATCTCTTATTTTTGTGCCAAAGTTGTAAGCAACACATTTCTGAACTCCAGGATCTGGTGAATAAGGGCAGTGAGATTATTAATACGCACCAAAAAGACGTTGTGGAATTGAAACAACAAGTTGACATCAAAGATCAGCAAATAGAAGATGTTGAAAAAAAATACAAGAAAATACTATGCGATCTTCGCAAAAAGAACCAGGAAAAAAATGACTACATAATTAGACTCAGACGCAAAACAGACGATTTCACGGATATACTGAATATAGCTGAACAAGAGTACACCAGAACAATAGAAAATCAAAAATTCACCATGGATAAATTGAAGAAAGAAAAACAAAGTCTTCAACAAAAATTAACTGGAGTGGAGCAGCAAAATAGGGAATACGCTGAAAGAATTGATGCAACTCGTTCAGAAAATGAGACTAACGAAAGTCTAAATAAACATTTAAAATTGAAAGTTGAATCCCTGGAAGCCCAATGCGAGGACTTTACAACCCAAATAAAAACTTTACAGGATGAGAATCGAGTGTTTTGCGATGATTTGGATGAACTTAATAGCATTAGAGAAACAATGCTCAATTCCATAAGGATGCTGGAAGCTGAAAATCAAGATTACTACCTGCAAATTGCTGCTTTAAAAGCTACTCTAGAGGAATTCAACACGAAAGACATATCTGAGCCATCTCATCAATCGAGTGATTTGCGGAAGAAAATCCTCATTTTGGGTGATCAAACTGTTAAATTTTTAAACAGTTCACTGAGATCCGTGTTGAACAGTGCTGAATGGTCGATTATGTCATTTGTGAAACATAATGCTGGCTATGATCAAATTATTGATGATCTTGAAAGTTTGATAAGTGGATTCTCTGAAAGCGATTACGTAATTATTTCCTGTGGGGCTAACGATCTTAGTAGAGGCAAATATCCAAGGATGCACTATATAAACAATAAACTTAAGAGTTGCTGGAATACAAATGTAATTTTTTTGTCGTGTCCGTTACTGCACAAAGGTGTTGACTTGAAGAGGGTCTCAAACTATAACAATCGGTTCTGCAACTTTATTTGTCATGTTGACAGATTTGTCCCTAACAGTTTTGCCTTTTTGGACATATGTTGTAATAGTGGTAGGAAGTTTGCCATCAATGACATAGCGCAGCTCATTGGAACTCATGTATACAGTGTGAAGAGAAACGCTTCTAACCTTATACACATAAGAAGTGATGACTCTATACTTTCTCCTACTACTCAACAGGATGCCATAGACAGTAGGAATGACGAAATCGAGGGCGATACTGATGAATCTTTTTTAGAAATCAGTACGGATGTTCAATAGTTTACCTCAACATCCGGTCAGTAAGGAACAAGATCGATGAACTTTTCATGTTTTTACATAGTATTGATTACCCAAGTATAGTAGTATTAAGTGAGCATTGGCTGAATCCCCTTGAAACGTTACATATTCCGAACTATTTTATCATAAGTAAATTTTGTAGAACTGAAACTAAGCATGGAGGCACTGTTATATTAGTTAAGGACACTTTCTATGAAGATTTTCGCTTTAATGCGGTTACGAGTTTTGACGATCTGATTTGTGAAAACTCATTCGAACTGTCATCAATGTACTGTAAGAAGGCAAATGTCTATGTCTTCTGTATCTATAGGTCCCCTCTGAGTAGACCGCCGGACTTCTTGGATAGACTGAATGCCGTTTTTTCACGAATTCCACTCACTGCTTCTGTAATTTTAACCGGGGACTTCAACATTGATTTTGCAAACAAAATTTGCGCCAACACAGTTCTAATAGAAGGTCTTCTAGGGCAATTCGGCTTGGTGAATCATGTGCACTCACCAACCCGCATAACGTCAACATCATCCACTCAGATTGACTATGTATGTTCGAACTTGAAGGACTCAAAAGTAAATTGTCAAGTCTTGAATACCAATCTATCAGATCATGAAGCTGTGTTTTGTACTTTGCATTTTAGACAAAAAGAAAGAAGGTGCAGACCAAGACGAAAGGGCAGACTTTTTACAGAGGAAAATTATAGATCATTTATTTTGAAGTGCGAGGCTGTAAATTGGATAGAATATTCTCCTTCTAAAAGCTCGCTCCAAGTGTTTCATGAGAAGCTCTGTAAGATTGTTGATGCAAGTTTTCCAATGAAGAATTTGAAACAGAAACTAAAGAAACCATGGATCACAAGAGGCCTTATTGTCTCCTCATCCAACATGAGGTCTCTTCATTATATCAATAAATTTAGTGAGGACAATGCAACTTTTCGAATATATTACCAGAAATACAGGTCGTTATACAGATCAGTAATAAAAAGAGCTAAGCAGATATATTATCACAATAGGATCACTATTTCATTGAATAAACAGAGAGAATCCTGGAAAATAGTCAATGAGCTGTGTGGGAGGAAAATTAAAAGACCTTTAGAGACAAATCTAACTCCCAATGATATCAACGATTATTTCTGTACAATTGGTAGTAGTATGATGAACCCCATGGGTAATAGCAGGTCCTTTGAAGAATTTTGCAAACCATTGGATGTCAAAGATTCGTTTTTCCTTGCACCTACTTCTTGTGAAGAGATCCTGGAGGTGATATCTAATTTGAGTCTTCGTAAGGCGTGCGGCTGGGATGAAGTTTCTGTGAGACTGCTTCGTCAGCTGCCCTGTACTGCGATTGAGGCTCTTGTTGAAGCAATCAATCGATCATTTTCTTTCGGAGTGTTTCCAGATTGCCTTAAAATAGCAATTATAGCGCCACTCTATAAGGGAGGAGATCAAGATGATCCTGCCAGCTACCGACCGATCGCACTGCTTTCCGTTCTTGCCAAGGTTGTGGAGAAGCTGGTAAAGAGGAGACTGCTAACATTCCTAGCTAAACATAAACTGCTAAGCGTCCATCAATTCGGATTTCAAGAGGGGAAAGGAACAATGGACGCAATCTACAGTTTTCTCGAGATGCTTTACCTGAAAATCAACTCCGGGGATTTGGCAGCAGCGGTTTTCTGCGACTTCTCAAAGGCTTTCGACTCAGTGGACCACGAAATTCTCTTGAGGAAATTGTACATTAATGGTATTCGTGGCGTCTGTTGGGAGTGGTTCAGATCGTATTTGGAAGGAAGAAGGCAAAGCGTTATCTTGAATGATAAATCATCGGAGGATCAGGCTGTGAAGTGTGGGGTGCCACAGGGGTCAGTACTTGGTCCAATACTGTTTTTGATATACATAAATGATCTGACCAATTTGAACATATCAGGAGAAATAAGGTTATTTGCTGATGACTCAACATTCCTGTGGACTGGTAAAGACACATCAGAAATTTCCAATATGATTAATGCAGATCTTCATCTTGTTAAGCGGTGGTGCGACAGCAACAGATTGCGTTTTAATATATCGAAAACGAAAATAATGACTTTCAAATGTAGCATTGATGGTGTTTGTATTGGAGGCAAGTCTGTTGATAATTGTTTAAACAGCAAATATTTGGGACTGTTTATCGACAACAAATTGAAGTTCGATCAACATATACGAACTCTCCACAGTAGATTGAGCTCTAACTGTTATGCGCTCAGAGTAATCTCTAGAGAGCTTCATGGCACAACTGTGAGAAATTCTTATTTTGCTTTGATTGAGTCGCATCTCAGATATGGGATTTGTTTTTGGGGATCGGCATCGGATGCACTGTTGAATAGTCTCTTCATGTTGCAAAAAAAAGCCTTACGATATATATGTGGAGCGAAGCCAAGAGAAAGTTGTAAACCATTATTCAGAAATCGGAGGATACTCACGATGTTTTGTCTTTATATATTGGAAACTGTCTGTCTGATCCATAAAAAATTCCAAGGAGTCATTCATAAAAGGTCGGAACGTGAAACAAGGCATATCAAGAAATTAAGATTACCCATTCCTACTAGCACGCTGATTAAGGACGCAGTAGTCTATGGAGGCCGCCGTTTATTCAATCATTTGCCAATATATTTACGAGAAACTAGGGACTGCAGAATGTTTAGTAAGAAAGTCAAAATATTTCTACTCACGAGGCCATATTATAGTATCGCGGAGTTCCTAGAAGACAAATTTGATCCTTAATGTTAATGCTTCTCTGATATGTTATGTTACATTTTATCTGTGTGGTGAATTTGTTGTTTTTGTTTGTTTTTTTTTTCCTTGTATTTTTTTTAACCCTTATATTAACCATGTAATTATTTGTTATCAATGCATTATGTTTTACTACCATTATGTTATGTTAACTTTAGCCAGAAGCTTTGTCAATAAGATTATGTTCTTCCGACAATAAAGCATATTTGAGTTTGAGTTTGAGTTTGAGTTTGATTTGTTCTCAAGCGCGGTTGGAGAAATTAAATTCATTGATTTAATCCGGCGTAATAATCCACGTTGGGTTATTATGATTGACGAGTTATTATCAGAGTATTATTTAGTTAACGCTGTTTATAATTTTAGAGAAAATACGGGGTCTTTCGACAGTTAAATAAGCGAGATATGAGAAAAAGAGAATTGACTTGATTTATCACGGAAAATGACTTGGGAAAATTACGGCGTTCGGTAAAAAGGATTCAAAAATTCTGTAACTTCGTTACAGTATGAAAATCAAAAAACTTAACGGCCTTCAAATATCAAAATATTTTTAGCGTCGCTGTGAACTCAATGCATCTTTGGCTCAATACCGGCTACCGGTTGAGGACAGAAAAATATCCCAAACTGACAGTTGAAAACTTTTATCGACCGGCAACACTGTTGAGTGTTCACTCAACACCGGTTAGAAGCGACAAGTACGGTGACGTCATCGGTCGAGCTCGGAGGGTTTGAAATTTGCAAGGTTTTGATAATTTATTTACATATTAAAACGGGCTGAACGAGACTATTGTGCCACCGAGGTCACCTCGCAACTTTGAAGTGTGTAGTTATCTACATAGACACACCCTTATTTTACCCAAATTGACGTCAAATTTGATCAGATTTAGTTGCAAGACAAATGTGTGTCACTTGAGTAATGACCAACAAATCAAACTAACACTGAGCCATGGCAAACTTTGAACGATTTGCTATACAATTAAGGGCATAGAAATTAATTGTTTCTCGTGAAGTGCAATCCGCTCTGAATATTTCAACACAACTTATAACTATTCTGGTTTGACAAACCTGTCAGAGTATTACCAACGTTTCTAAAAAGAGTTATGCAAGCTTCTTATCTAAGTAATAAAGCTCTCAGATATAATAATCGCATCATTATCAAATTTATTATGAATGGTCTCCTATGCTTATAGTATAATACTTGTACCAAGATGGTAAGTTGTTAATACTGCCAACCACATTGAATTAGTATTATTGCAAGTGGAGAAGTGCATTATTTGTCACAATCACTATGAATATTTTTTTTTCCAGGATATTGAAACATTTGACCTTGAAGACTTCAAGTATAATTCTGTGAACATAACTGCTTTTCGCCTGATTGACGTGGAACATCCCAAAGTGAGAGATATTTTAGCTGCTATGGAGAAATTTCAGCCCACAGGACATTCAATACTAAACAGATCTGGTATAATACAGGTTAGTTAACTAGTTTAGACCAAATTGATTAAATCATACCAATTATTTGCTCGAACGTGTTAACGCATCAACAAACATATTTTAATTTATAATGTACCGTAAAGTTTCATTTACCGGACCCAAAACCAGTCCAGTAAATGACCCTTCACATCATCAGAGACTGTAAAAAAAGTTACTTGACCACTCCAAAATTGACATTTTGCATCATCAAAGACTGTGAAATTGCATTGGTAGCATGATTTGTCTGGCGCCATCTCATGATTTCGATAAATAACTTGACATAGAATGTTGGTAACATATAGCTAAGCTATCTATTATCCAAGGGGTGACATGGTTTGACTGGCGCGATCTCATGGTAAGAATGTGAGGCGGACTGCCACTCCAAGTGTTTGGTTTGACAAGAAAGCATTTTAAACCGATCACAAAAAATTATCACAGTATGAAACCAAACAATGTACTATACACAGTCGTTGAATGTCATCAAACTTGTCTAGAAATTCCAGACTCGGCTCCTTCGTCGCCTCGTCCATAAACATCTCGACTCGTAATTTGAAAAGTCACTTACCGCCTTAGTAACGTGAATCACTATTCTTGTTTCTTTCTCCAAATCGGAGAATCACAATTTAATGAATCCTAAAATATCAGATTCAATTTCAAAACAGGTTTTTGCTACCGACGAATTTATATTTACAAAAGCCAACACAACTAGTTGATAAATCAAGGAATAATCGGCTTTCCGTTCCAGCCTTTCTTCATGTGACGTTAATGATAATTTATTTCCATGGTTGAAGACCCTGAATTTAAAATAGAGCTACAAACTGAGCAAAGTTCTTGTTTGAAATAGAATATTCTATTCTAGGCCGAGCCAGCTTTGATGTACGACTCCGTCTATGTATTCGCAAAGGGATTAGCGGCGATGGATTCGGGGCACACCATTAAGCCTACAAATTTATCATGCGAGATCGAGAAACCATGGGACGATGGCTTGTCACTCTACAACTATTTGGATTCAGTGGTAAGTTAGCTGTCCTCCTTGCGGTCTCCACATTAATCTAATCTGAACACAAAATAAAATTCTATTTATAACGACGAAATAAAACAATAAATTGGAGACAGCATCGGCAATGAAGATCGTCGTTTAACATAATCAATGCTTTGTATGGTTGATGTCCAGGTTATACCATCCATATCCATGAACAAAGCATATACAGTGTGTTTGGTGATAACGTTCGAATAAATCAAGCGATTAGAGAAAATATACAGGATTTCAAACTTTTTTAAAAAATGGGTTAGTTTATTTCAATTATTTGTCTAGATATTCTCATTATTTTGTCACGTTACCATAAATATTCAAAGTGTCTTCCATTCATTCCACTACATTTTTTCAAACGACTTTTCCAATGAAAAGAAAATCAATACCTTCTTACGCGATAGAAAATTCCCTGTTTACTTTGTATTTCGCGGCAATAATCTATGACTCGCTGATCTAATTGCTGCACGTTGTCAACAGGAACCAACTAGACGAATTGCTCCGAATAACACCAAAGAAAATAGTCCAGCGGGTTAAAATCAGGCGAACGAGGTGGCTACAAAATGAGTTCACCCCACTTGATTCATCGGTTGTATTTTGAAAATCACGAAATATTACACAAATATTCGCTGAAGCATCATCACGATTTCTGCTCCTTATCCGATGGATACCGTACTTCTAGCAAATCCAGTACAACATA
Organism: Orchestes rusci; assembly: GCA_958502075.1. Lineage (NCBI taxonomy): Eukaryota > Metazoa > Arthropoda > Insecta > Coleoptera > Curculionidae > Orchestes > Orchestes rusci. The sequence goes on from OY293306.1 coordinate 1,257,238, forward strand.
CGGTCCAATTAGTTAATCGCTCAAAATACCTGCCTATACGTTAATGGAACACGTATATAGAAATCGATTTCATAAATCCCATGGGGATTTTCGTCGGCCCAAACATAGTTATTATGGAAATTATTAACATCTTCGCACGTGAATCCTGCTTTGTCTGTGAACAACACTTTATCCAAAAAGAAACGGTCCTGATGATACACTCTAGCATGCACCCTTCCGATCAAACTCTATTTTGCTTCGGGAAGCAAAACGGTGCGGGATCGTCAAGGATAAGCATGCAAACTTACACAATACCGACTCTTTTTCGATTTCTGAATTCGGCCACTCTTGCTAGACTTGATTCAAACAATATCGCGGAAAGCCGATGCTCAAAATGTTCAATCATTTTAACCGTGATGGCTCTTTGTGCCTGAACTGTCTGAGGCATCTGAAACTGTGGAGCAAGTAGCCACCATGAGGGAACCCCAACTAAGGTATGGGGGCTGCTTATGCTCTCTAACTACATGAATTCCATCTTTTTTGCTGATAGCTCGTCTGACCCAATGGACAATTTGCATACATCTTCAAATGACTTGAAATTTTATATACGTATTCAAGACAATGTTAGGAAGTCAGCAAAAAATTTTTTACATGAACATGAGGAGTCATCCCCACCAGAATCGGAATCGTGAAATATTCAGATTGCAGAATGCCTTAAAGACGTAAAGACCATAGCCTACATCCTAACGGAATGTCTGGCTCTTAGTAGCACCAAGATGGAATTCTTTGGTCGGAGCTGCATTCACAAGGAAATGAAAGAGTTCTATTTGAGGGACTTGCTGAGCTTCGCGGAAGCGTCGTACCTTCAATAGACTCACTCCAGTCACTTGTGGGTTGCAACGAGCTCAAAAGACCTAAGCAGGTTTTGGCCACCCACCCAAATACACTCTCCGTCAATAAATCCTGGACAAGTGTGATTATTTGAGTCATTTTGATATACCTGTATTTTTTTTTATTGTGATGTGATTTTGGTGAAATTTCACCAGAGTATAGCCCTATGTCTTGACATATTTCTTTTGATTTTGATTTTCAAGAAATACTGATTGCTTGGTCATTGTACAGAGAGGAGCAGACGCTGCTGCGAGAAGCCGCTCCTGAAAATTGGGGAATATTACTCAAGAGACAATTCGGAACAACATCAAAAGCATGCCACGTCGCATGCCAGTAGTCATAGGGATTCGGGGTTACTCAAAAATATATTTAATTGATAAGAGATTGCTGTTAACAACAGAATATGATAACTTCAAGGTCGGTCGCTTGATTTTTCCACAGGGTGTTGAAAACGAGAGTGAAAAAGTAGTTTCTGTTTCTTCCTGTATATTGACCAAGCCATCAGTATTTTTTGAAAACCAAAATCAAGGGTAATATCTCGAGATATAGAGCCACACTCTGGTAAAACTCTCACCATGATTGGGCAATAGTTGAAAAAGTCACGGGTTATCAACTTGACTCAAGTTATTCTTGTCCGGAATTTATTGTCGGGGAGTGTATCTACATACTTATTATGGAAACTCGTCAGCAAAAAACTTGTTGATGTCATGGTATGCTTTATTCTTCAACAATGTGGTCATTGATTTACGGAACAAAGAAATGGTTGAGCCCAGCACTTGAAAGATGGTTGTGAATTTTTATGCTTTCATAACCAAGGTGTATTTCAAGTTGGGGTTTTTCTTGAAACAGGAGACAAGACTTGGTAAAAGAAGCAAATTCTCCAATAAATTTCCCTTTTTTTTTCTTCTTCAGGATCTATTTTTAAGTGATGATTTTGTATTTTCATTATCTCTGAGGTTTACCACACTTTTTCTTAGAATTTCAGCTTCTTTTTGAACAGGATCTTCATTTAGCCACATAACACAGTGCTGGCGAACAAAGAACCCTCTAAACAAATATCAAAATAAGACCATGACTGTAGAAATCTATATTTTTTGTTTGATATACAGTGTGGAACAGCCAATTGGAATAAATTCGATTACTAAAGAATGAGGACGTTTTCAAAAAAATGCTTGGACACGTCGATTGATATTTTTGGTTGTACATTTTTTCCTGCAAAACATTTTATGCAGAGTGTGTCATGTAGCAGTTGCTGATACCAACTTTGTTATTCTAAATACAACACCCTGGATTCTGGATTCTTTGGAAAATTCAAGACATCTTTCATGTACAATGTCTCATGCGTATCTTCAACTGTCTCGTAATTATACAGTGTTTTCAGATTTATAAAAAAAAAATTACAAAAAGAAATTTGCCAGAACAAAGTCAATTCTTATCTCCCATTCGAGTCATGGTAATGAGAAAGTGAGTGAAAACGATTTCAGCATGTGTTTCAACTGATATGGAAATATTAAAACATTGTCTGACTGCCTGACAGTAGTTGTCAGACTTTATTTTTTGATGTTTTAAATTTTTTACATTATTAGGAAATGGACAGTACGACTTCTTGGTATTTATCAATTTCTGAGTGTGTTCTATCGAACATCTGTCATGAAATAATCTCATTTTTGTAATATCAACTTTAAAAATATAGAAAAACATAATTTTCGAAACTCATTACATGAATCAAAAACTAAGTATGTCACACAGTAACATCAAATTGTTGCAAATAAATAACCAATTTGATTTTATTGAAGGCAAAATCACATTAGGATAACGACTCTGTGTAATGATGAGAAACGTCTTCATCAATCTCATCAGCCGCTTCTGGACATTCCATGATATGTGAAAGAGATTTTTTTTTCATTTTAACTTTTATGGCTCGAGATCCAATCTGCATTTGAGTTTCTGTTTTTCACGCTCTGGACAATAGTTTCTTGGAAAAACACAGCACCCAGGGGCTGTTTATCAATTGAGTTAACCCCTGGGTTAACGCAATAACCATAGGATAACCTCAAAATGTTTGACATTTTTCCATTTGGCAGGGGCTGAGTTGACCCAGAGCTCATGGGTTAACTCCTCTTAATTGATAACCAGCCCCTCAGGGTAGCAGTTTGTGAAAGAAAAAAAACATGGATTCATTGAATACGATGGCTGACTCACACGAAGCAACCAAAAGTAAAGGATATTTATCGCCATACTGAAGATGAAATCAGAGTCTAACATCAGGAGATTAACACGTTTTTTGTATGCTGTTCATTTGCCTTAAAGAAGCTAAAACTTTGGAAAAGTTGAATTCCTTGTTGAATATTGTTCGTAGTCAACAGTTGCTTCAATTCAAGCAATAACAAACTCAGACGACCGACAAATGCATTTGTGTATTTGTATAAGAGTATAAGAAAAATGTTTCTCATTTTGAAATATTGAAAGCAGCTCTAAAATACATTGAGTATTTTAGAGCTGCTTGTGATGATGATTGATTTGCCAGCTAACTTAATTTTTAGTTAGATAATACGTGAAATTTGATACTTATTTTATCGATTTTTGTCAATTGGAGGCCGCACTGTGCATCACTGAGTCTTCGAGAAAATGGTATTTCGAAAATTTGCTTCTCTTATCAAGTCCTGTCTTGTGTTAAAAAAAAACCCAACTTGCAATACACTCTATATATCATGGAGTTTTTGAAAAATGAGCACGTGAGAACACCCAATGGAATATCATTTGATCCTCTTAAGTTATAACTGCATGGCCTGTCGGTCGAAGTTTTAGTATTTCTAGGTAATACCAAGACTGCATTTTTTTTAAAGGTTAACAAGACTCTATACGTCTGATCTTGGGGAAAAATCTTAAAGCTCTCGTCTGCAGTTCAAAAGCTGTCCGGAATATGTCATGTCTATATATTTTGAAAACCTTTTGCCCGGTGTTCAAGTATAGACAAGGTCCCTTGGGCCATATAGTGGGCTGTAGTATTCGTCAGCAAAATCTGCTGTCGCTACCCATACCAAAATCAGAGCAGACAAGAAAATCTATACTGCACCCGTCAGTGAAAATATTAATTCATTCACCTCAAAGCTCTAGAAAGATTGAACAGCAAAAAAAAATTAAACCAATGGTGGACATGCTCCTTTTAGATAAGGCCTACTACACAAGTGATGAATTCTTCGACGAAAAACTGTGATAGTATATGCATTGTTTTGCTGATCTGTTTCCTGGACTATTGTAAGACTACTTTGTTTTTTTACTTCTGTGACATTTCATTTTTGCTTGTGTGTATGTAGGTAAGTGGTCACTATTTTTTATAAATATATTTCTGTTTTGTTCATAAGTATCTGCCCTGTCTACAAAACAATTGTTTTGACAAATAAAGCTCATTTGATTTGATTTGATTTGATACAAAATCCCCAAGAAGGAATTCCATATAATTATCTTGAACGGCTGTCTACTGGAGTAGGTTGAGGGTCGAGGTACTCATCAGCACTCCAAATTGATTGGAAATGATCCTTCCTGGACATCGTCCTGATGTGGTGAGAGAATTCAAACTTATCATCAATTTGAAGTCCCTGATATTTCACAACTGTCCTTCGCTCAAAATTGTGGCGATCCGGTGAGATTGGTTTGCACTGGCACTCAAAGCTGAGCAAATTTGTCTTGTCTACATTGAGGCATGCACCACTCTTTAAACAGTTGCATATTAAAAACAAGAATGGCCCACGTATGGGTTCCTGCGGTACGCAATGCAGTTGATACTTCCGCATTAGTTCGTGTGCAGTAAAATAATTATTGGTTAACTTTGGATGTTTCTTTTTCCATGTCTCTGAGTATGTGATGAAATCATCATAGCTTCCGACTAAGAAAATCCTCTATTCATAAAGGATTGCTGGTCGAGCTATGGGGGGCAAGTCAGAGCTTACTCCTGTTCGGCGACCCGAGTATCGAGTAAATTATTTTTGATCTCGTCAGAACCAGGAGGTGGACGACATGATGTACAATGGTAGAAGGGCCTGAAACTATTAAGGTTAAGTATTTTTTGTAAAAAACTTATGGCTCATTTGTTACGAGGTTGAGAATGCATGTTACTTTGTAAGTTAGTTTGTATTATAAACCTATTATTGTAAAAATTAGCTAATGCTAAATAAATACCATTTTCATTTTCATTTTCATTTTCATCTCTATCCCGTTTGAAACAAACTTTTTCAAATCAAATTGAATCAAATCAATATGCTTCATCAAACAAATGATAGTTATGACTGTCATTATTGATGTTTTTTTAGACAACTGAACCGACAGATAACATCCTAGTGTGCTATTATATATAACTCACCAGTTATTTGTAAGTTATGAACTATAACTCACGTTTCTATGGCAACCATACAAAAAAACAAATCATTTTGACCATTATAGGGTATGACCATGACGCATGACTTATTCTCAATATAACACACTAGTATTATGAAGAACTATTGGTACTATAAAAATACTAAATGGCAAATACTTTAAGTAAACAGACAAACAAATTGTAAAGTTATACAACTCAAAAAGACAAAAACATCCAGCCTCTTTCAATAAAATAGGAATATTCAGACTTTTTTACACCCTGCATATGTCGGATAAACTAATAGAAATTGAAAATGCTATGAATTAATAATTACCATGACAAAACAGCTTAACAGCTTTGGCCTCGAATCTTATGCAAAAAGCCTTATTTCAGGTAGCACAGGAAGCGAAATTCATCACCCCTTAGCAACAAGCGGAATTTTCATATAGACCGTCTTTTGACTCCCACAGATTCGAAAGACGAGATTATTAAAACACAAAACAATGTTTCCAAGGTTTGCACTTGTTCGGGTTTTCATTCACGTCAGTTGCTGTGAAGTTACACTAATATAATTAAGAGATTCAAAATAAATATTGAGTTAGTTCTTAGCAAATAAGAGAATAGGTATAAATGACTTAAGGAATTTACTGCAATACAGAAAGCCCATGTAGAAGAAAATCCATAGAGTAAAAACAAGATTTTTCATTCGATCAGTCACATCTATGATGAAACAACAGGAGTCCTACTGCGTATAGTAATTAATGCAAACATTTTTCATTGGGTTCAAAACTTGGATTAAAATTTGCATAAAGTCGATCTTTAGATCAATTAATCCATTGACCGTGTCACACTTTTCATTATAGAGAATAACGTTGGAGAGCAAAACGATGTTAATACACCATGCTCAGTGCTCTATATAGGAATTCGAAAATATGCCTGTCAAATAAAGTATCAGATTACTTTTACTTCATGTACATTTTAGTATATGTTGGTAGTGAATTATAAGTGATGTTGATGTCATGATACATGATTGATGATGTAAAATATATGGCATGTATTATTTGCAGGCAAATGCTCATAACTTTCTGTACAGACATATAATCGATGAAACAGAGCTAGTAGAGATTCAGACCATTAGAAGGGTGACATAATATTTGAAAATCCGCTGTAAAAAGATGTGATGAATCACATTTCACTTTCATTGAGGTTTTGGTAAAACATCACGGTAGGATTTCAATCATACAAACTGTATTTAATCTGTTGCTGATGGAAACAGAAAACTTGACAGAATGCTGCCGAGACTTCAGTTCTGATATTGAATTTGCTAAAATGAATGCATGCGAATCTGCTTAATTCTCTGTGGAATTTGAAAATAGTGTTTGGAGAACTAGGATCAGTTCTGGCATTTTCAGTGGACTTCCACGTTGTTCACATCCTGGTTATCTACATCCCTCAACCGATAACCTCAACTCTTGATGCACTTTCTACAAACTCTTGATGCACTCTCTTTCACTATGATCAAATACTGGACTCGGTGTTGGGTAGCTCAATTCTTTTTGTCACACACAGTGACTTGCCACTCGTACCGGTAGACGCACATCATCCTGCCCTCGATATAACCCACAGTATTGCAAATGAATCTCATTCAAGACCAAACTCACCTGAGGCAGCTTCAGATCGACACAACTTCAGAAAAGCAGACTTTGTGGCACCATATGATATGTTACTTGGACTGATTGGTCTTCAGTGCTAGTCAATGATAACGCAAATGAGGCCTTTTAACAGTTTTATGATATATATATTAGATGTGAATATCTTGAAATATGTACCACTGAAGAAAAAACGCAGAGGAGATTTTTCTCCATGGTTCAGCAAGAAAACTATCAAAAATATCTACAAAAAAGGAGTTACTGGAAAAATATTGAATCCGTAAATCACCATTTCTTCACAACCAGTTTATTAAAAATCAATCAGAAAGGGATTAAAAAGACTATGTATTCAGCGTTAAAAGGGCTAAAGTTTTGGATCCCACAATTTTCCGGCTATCAATTCGCACAAATATGTCACATTCTTCACTACCAAACTCTATCAGCGATTCCAATGATATGTTCCAGGATCCTCAGAGCATAGTCGGTGCATTCGCTAAGTACTTCAGCAGCGTATTATAGGCAGTCCACGCACGTAACTCAGGATTTCTAACCTGTCATTCAATCAAGCTTAATCAGTACTCCAAAACTCAGAAACAAGATTACTTCAGGACCTGATGGAATTCCCAGTTTTCTTGTTAAATATTTTATATCTGTATTGACTAAACCACTACTCTCAAACAATTTGGAGAACTGGCACCTTTCCTGATGTTTGGAAGAAGGTTATCTCAGTTTTTGAAATGAGTGAGTGAAAATTGAAAACTATTGAGCTATTAACTTTCCCCGTGACTTTCCCACAATCTTTGACATTGAAGGACTTCTTTTTTCTCAACAACAAGAATTTTTTCGATTAAGCATATTTCTCGCAATTCACTTGTGATGTTTTTAACGATAGAGGCCAGGTGGATGCTGTGTACACAGATTGCCAGAAAGCCTTTAACCAAATCGACCACAATATTCTGATTCGTAGGCTGCAGATCGACTTTGGCTTCTCCGATGATCAACAGCTGCAGTCTTTTTTTATTAGAGAGAAAACAATTTGTTGAAATCGATGGCTTCCATTCACCCACATTCATCCCCAGGTCTGAAGTACCACAAGGCTCAAACCTTAGGCCACTGTTGTTAAATGCCTTTATCAATGATCTGATCACCATTATTTAATGCGAGAGGTTGGCTTATGCAGATGACCTGAAATTATTCAACAGAATCGATTCAGTCACAGATTGCTTATTTCTTCAGCGTAACATCGAACTTGTCAGTATCTGGTGTATACAGAACCCTCTAGATTTTAACGTATCCAAGTGTTTTGTAGTTGCATACAACTGACTAAAAAATTCTATTTTGGCATTACTTCCAGTACTCTATAATAATTATAATTACCATGTAGTAATCGCCTCCTACACCTATCCCCAACTCCTCTGCAGTATCTTCATTATTCCTTCAGGCCAGTGACACACAAGGATACTGAACCTGAGATACAGTATGCAAAATACGGTATTTCAGAATCAAAATAACGGCAACTGTATCCTATACTCTCACTCTCATTTGAACACATTGGTGTCGTCGGATGAGATTGATAGGCAGCAATCCCGGTTTTGGGAAATTGAGGAATGCTCACCACGGAAGTGACATTCGGTGGAAGAGGCCGCTTGTGAGAAGCACTTTATTGAAACCGTTTCTCGTGCTGATGATGGCCACTTCATAGTCAAGATGCCGCTGAAATGTAGTCCCGATTTATTAGGTGATTCGTACAATGCAGCTAAAATGATAAGTGTTTTCCAATGAAAACTAGAACCATTAAAACGCACCTCAAAATATCTCTGCTACTAACTGGTTCAATGCTACACTGAAAGATATGAGGGAAAGGCTTAACACGCTGTGCCTACTCAATAAATCTAATCCAACTCTTGTAACTAAACAAACAGTTAATAACTATAAAAAGCAATACAGAGTTGAAATATCTAATTCTAGGAAAAATGCTCATGACGACTTCATTGATGAGGCTAGCAATAAGGCCCTTGCTATGTGGAGTATTGTAAAAGCACACTCCAGTTCAAGAACTTCCCCTTTTTCAGACCCTGGTCAGCTCAATGCTCAGAACTTTAACAAGTTTTTTGCTCGCATAGCTGACGACATCATCAACGACCAGCCTTCATCTGTACCCAATTTCGATGACTATCTTCTAGGTCATCATGCAGTACAAAACTTCCAGTTTTGTGAAGTTAGTTTCATAGAAGTCCGAGACAAAATTGACCACCTGAAAAATACAAAAAGCTGTGACTGCTATGAATTATCAACCAGAATCATAAAATATCTAAAAAACATATTAGTTCAACCCCTCACATACCTGTTCAATCAGTGTATTACTGGAAGTCATTTTCCCCTGTCTCTAAAGATTGCTAAAGTGGTTCCCATATTTAAAAATAAGGGTAGTGCTAGTGATGAATCGAATTATCGCCCAATCTCACTGCTCCCAGTTTTATCAAAAATTCTAGAATCTCTAATGAAAGACCAAATGGTGATCTTCTTTGAATCAAATAATCTGTTCAGTAACAAACAATTTGGTTTCAGAAATAATAAATCTACCTTCCTTGCGATAAATAGTCTCACTGAGTTTGTGGCTTGCGGTCTGGAATCCAGACTGGATACTTATGCGACATTCCTAGACTTAACAAAGGCTTTCGACTGTGTTTCTTTTGATATTCTACTGAATAAGCTAGCCTACTACAATTTTCATCCTAAGAGTATTAATCTTATCAAATCGTATTTGCAGGATCGTTATCAGTATGTTCAGTTCAAGAATAACCTATCAGACAGGCAGATTATTCGCCATGGAGTGCCCCAGGGTTCCATCCTTGGCCCCCTTTTATTCCTGGTGTATGTCAACGATTTGCCAAACTTTGCTGAAAATACTAACCTGATATTATTTGCTGATGATACCACCTATTTAGAGCACTATCACCCTTCTGAGCCTATCCACCAAGTAGTGCTAGATAAAGGAGAACAAATCAAATCCTGGTTTTTGGCGAATAAACTCAGCCTTAATGATGCCAAAACCCAAAAACTGAATTTCTCTCTGAGGACATCCAACCCTGTATTGCCCACTGAGAGAGCAGTAAAATTCCTGGGAGTCTGGTTGGACCCTGGGTTAACATGGGCTGAACATGTTTCCCAATTGTCTAGTAGGCTGCCCAGCATAACTTTCTTGATTAGAAATTTAACCAGAGTGGTCTCTAGGAAGACCCTTGTCATGGCATATCATGGATACTTTGGCTCTAATATTTCTTATGCTATACTCAATTGGGGGCACTCTCCAAGAGCTGCTGACGTTTTCAAACTGCAGCGCCGATGCATACGGGTTATTGCTGGCGTGCGTTTTCGTGAATGATGTAGGCACTGCTTTGTGGAGCTTAATTTACTCACTTTTCCTTGCTTATGTATCCTAAGTTGTTTAATTTATATTAAAAGGAATATTTCACAGTTTGCTAGACATAGTGAGACAAGTGGTATCACCCGTAACGCTAATGACTTGGTGTTAACTTTTCATAGGCTGAACAGATCTAGAAGGGGCAGTGATTATTACGGGATAAAGTTTTTCAATAAGTTGCCCGAGAGGATTAGAATCCTTGAGGAACGAAATTTCATCAAAACATTGAAGGTTTTTCTTATAAGGCACTCGTTTTACTCAACTGATGATTACCTCAACTTCAATTTTGACCAGTTGTGAAGTGTCTTCACCGGTACAATAATACTAATGTGATAGTGATGTGACTGTTATTGTTTTGCTTTTCAATATTATTGTATCTGCCTGTGGTTTTAGCTTACTTACTGTTACTGTTATTTTACGTCGAAAGACATTTGATGTTTTGTAGTATCTATTATTGTGGATTGTATTTACCTACTTAACAAATCTTAGTATTTGATTCTATTTTTATGTATTTTATGACTTGTAAAAGCACATTGTGTATTATTATGAATAAATATCTTATCTTATCTTATTTTATCTTAAAAGGCAGTTTTCATCGTTAGAGCGCAGGTTTCAACAAGATGAAACTTATCGTAATCTGTATCGAGATTTCATCCATGGATATAGAAGTTTGGGGCACATGACAAAGGTGATTGATCCTGATATATTGCAGCATTTGTTTTATCTACCGCATCACGGAGTTTTGAAACTTTCATCATCGATCACCCAGTTGCGTACAATTTTTAATGCCAGTGCAACGACTCCCAGTGTTAAACGGAAAGGTTGGTACAGAACCGTAATAAATGTCTAGAGTTACATCCATGTTAGTAGTGCCCTCCTTATACTGGTTTCGTCCCGAGATTCGACTCATCAGTAAGGAAGCTGGCACCACTCACACCGATGCAACTCTGGCCACTACCCTAATCAGGGTAAATGTGCAGTGGTTGTTTTTAAACAACCACTGCCATCTATTGGCTCGCAATTCTGCGAACGCAAATAGATGTGAAGTATGTTCGAGCTGTACCTCTCGATCATGGAATAAAGAGAAATTGTTTTACGGTTATCCGATGTTAAACGGAAAGGTTGGTACGGGACGAAACCGGTATAAGGAGGGCACTACTCACATGGATGTAACTCCAGACATTTATTACGGTTCTGTACCAACCTTTCCGTTTAACATCGGATAACCGTAAAACAATTTCTCTTCATTCCATGATCGAGAGGTACAGCTCGAACATACTTCACATCTATTTGCGTTCGCAGACTTGCAAGCCAATAGATGGCATTGTCTAAAAACAACCACTGCACATTTACCCTGATTAGGGTAGTGGCTAGAGTTGCATCGGTGTGAGTGGTGCCAGCTGCCTTACTGATGAGTCCAATTTCGGGACGAAACCGGTATAAGGAGGGCACTACTCACATGGATGTAACTCTAGACATTTATTACGGTTCTGTACCAACCTTTCCGTTTAACATCGGATAACCGTACAACAATTTCTCTTGACTTCCAGTGGTTATGCTTTAAACGACATTTTAATGGTTGGCCCCACCATACAGTCTGATCTTGTTACAACTTTGCTTCGCTTTCGCAAATTTCAGTATGCCTTGGCAGCAGATATCGAGAAGATGTACCGTATGGTGTGGGTAGATCCCAGTCAAAGATCTCTATTGAGAATTTTATGGCGTGATAGCCCAGAGAATGAAATCGATATACAGGGTGTTTCATTAATATTGCGAAAAAATTCAGGGTGAGTTTCCCCACTTAAAAATAATAAGAAAACTTCATATAAAGGTGTGTCCGGAAATGCTTCGTTAAAGAGCTACAGGGTGTTGAAGTTTTATTTTTATTTTTGTTTTTTCTAAATAGGTTTTGAACCAATGTCTATATTTCCATAAAAATCGGTATTTGAGGGTTTTTTTTTATGCGGAATTCGAATTTTATCTTAGAGGGCGTCACCTACACTCATTTGTCCTGACATGTACTGCTTTTTTGGACGTAACCGTATGACATATTTGAGTGAAAAAACATATTTCTCCTTTATTTTTATGCAAAAAAGGCATACCTGATAGAAGTCGCTACGTGTAACCATTTTCGAGATATTATGATTTGAAATAATTAATACATGGGATTTTGAAATTATGGCCGAGCATTGTGTTTCATTGATAGTGCCAAAAATACAAGATAAGTTTCCTCACTTTAAAATAAAAAGAAAATTTTATATAAAGATGTGTCCGGAAATGCTTCGTTACAGAGCTACAGGGTGTTAAAGATATTATTTATTTTTTTTTTTCAGTTTTTTTATTTGTTTTTGTTTAAATAATATTTGCATGAAAGTTGTTGATAACATCACACACAAGTCGACTTTTATCTTTTTCACTGAAAATATGAAGCATTAATGCGTAATATGTTATAACTTCTAGCAGGTTACCTTCGCCATAATTTCAAAATCCCATGTATTAATTATTTCAAATCCAAATATTTTGAAAATGGTTCCACGTAGCGACTTCTAACAGGTATACCTTTTTTGCATAAAAATAAAGGAGAAATATGTTTTTTCACTCAAATATGTCATACGGTCACGTCCAAAAAAGTTATGGCTGTACATGTCAGGACAAATGAGTGTAGGAGGCGCCCTCTACAAGTAAGAGCCAAACTGAGATAAAATTCGAATTCCGCATAAAAATAAACCCTCAAATACCGATTTTTATGGAAATATAGACATTGGTTCAAATAATATTTAGAAAAAACAAAAATGAAAATAATACTTCAACACCCTGTAGCTCTGTAACGAAGCATTTCCGGACACACCTTTATATGAAGTTTTCTTATTATTTTCAAGTGGAGAAACTCACCCTGAATTTTTTCGCAATATTAATGAAACACCCCGTATATGAGCTAAACACCGTCACATATGGGACTTCAGCAGCTGCATTCTTGGCCATTCGATGTCTATATCAGTGTTGGGAATCAAGGCAGAGGAAAGTTCAAAGGCCATTGCTAACGTTATCAAGAATCATTTTTACGTGGACGACTTGCTCACAGGAGGAGATACGATTCCGGATACGATCACACTTGTCAACGAACTTTGGAAAATCATGAAGAAATGTGGTTTTTCTTTTCGCTAGTGGGTGTCAAACGAGCATCGAATCAGCAAACGAGAGCGGTATAGTTGATATTGGTGCTTCGGAGAGTAGTAAGACATTGGGAATACTTTGGAATAGGAGATCATTTTTTCTATTCCATTGGGAGTCATCCAAGTCTAAAGATTACCAAAAGAGTCGTATTGTCGGAAATTTCGCAAGTTTTCGACTCTCTTGGCCTACTCAGTTGTCGTGTCATTTTAGTCCAGCTATTTCTTCGAGTTCTTTGGTTAGAAAAATTGCAATGGGACAAAGCTCTCTCCCAGCAGTTGCATACCAGATATTCACAGATTCGAAAGCATTTGACATGTTTGAATGACTTGAAAATAGACAGGAAAGTCATTGGCAAAGATGCAGTTAGATTGGAACTTCATGTTTTCTCAGATGCTTCTTCTTACGCCATGGGAAGTCGCATATATGTTCGTTCTATTGACAGCCGGGAAAACATTTTTGTCAAGTTGGTTTGTGCAAAATCGAAAGTAGCTCCTTTGAAGGTCCAGACTATTCCCCGACTAGAACTTATGGCAGCTGTACTATCTGCACGACTATGCGAAAAAGTTTTGAAGGCAATGGAAATCGAATTTAATCAAGTAATGTTTTGGACCGACTCAACAATAGTGCTGGGATGAAACTACACCTCTCCTCATAAGCTGCAGGTTTTTATAGCGAATAGCCACGATTCAGGAGCTTACTGATGCTGCAAGGTGGAGGCATGTTCGAACGCAGGACAATCCTGCTGATTTTGTTTCACGGGAAGTAATACCCTAAGATTTATCAAATCTTGACATGTATTGGTCAGGGCCAGCTTGGATTCAAAGGTCTGAGACATATTGGCCTGAAGGATCCGTAGTTCCTGAAGCTGACGAGCTACCAGAGTTAAAAAAAGGAGTGTCTACGAATGCTTCCATCCTAATCCCAGAGGTGATAGACTTTTCCAGATTTTCCAACTTAACTAAATTGGAACGAATAATTGCATATTGTTTACGTTTCGAGAGCAATTGTTTAAAGCAAAGGTGTGAACGCGATTATAATCCTCTGAATTGTATGGAAATAAGGCATGTGTCACTGGTGCTGGCGAGACTGTCTCAACGGCAATCGTTCCATGAAGAGTTTTTGAATTTTTCCAAGAAGGAGAGAGTTAGTAATAAGAGCAAGTTGATAAAACTTTACCCATTTCTTGATGATGAAGGTTTAATACGTGTTGGAGGACGTCTTATTAATTCCGACTATTTATATGAGAAAAAGCATCCAATAGTTTTGAGTTCGAAGCATGCTTTCGCTCGGCTTTTGTTTGTTCGTGAACATAAGCGTTTATTACATGCTGGTCCGGCTCTTCTTTTGGCAGTGATTAGAGAGAGCTATTGGCCAATTTCTGAAAGAAGTCTTGCGCGAAAAATATTCCATGAATGTGTGACATGTTTTCGAAATAGTCCTAGAATGATCAACCCTATTATGGGTGATACCAAAAAAACGAGTTTCTCCATCTCCACCATTCTACGTCCCAGGAGTGGATTACGCCGGACCCTTTCAAATTAAAGATCGGCAGGGACGCGGCTGCAGAATAACTAAGGCATACGTTGGTGAGTGATTTGTCAACAGAGGCTTTTTTAGCTACGCTCAAACGTTTCATAGGCCGCCGTGGAAAACCATCTTAAATATATTCACACAATGGTGCCAATTTTTAAGCGGGCGTACAATGCATCAGTTAAATTGGGTTCATTTTTGAAAGACAACGCGACTAGCTTGGTTGAAGACATTGAGAATAAGGGCATCTCATGGTGGTTCATTCCGGCTTGTTCCCGCATTTTGGTGGATTTTGAGAATCTGGCGTGAAGACAGTCAAATATCATCTTGAACATGTCGCAGGTAATGCTTTGCTAACATTCAAAAATTTATACACGCTATTAGTCGAAATCGAGGCTGTCGTGAACTCTCGACCTATGAACCCTCTGTCAAGTGTTCCCTGCGACATGACACCCTTGACTCCTTCCCACTTTTTGGTCGGACGTTCCATGGACTCTGTGCCTGACAAAGACTTCACTGGAGTTCCAGCTAATCGTTTGAATCATTTTCAACGGTTACAACAAATGCAGCAACATTTTTGGGCCAGATGGTCGCTGGAGTACATATTGGAGTTGCAGAAGCGGCAGAAATGGGCTAGTCATAGTCAACAGGGCAAGCTTTTTCAAGATGACTTGGTATTAATCAAGGAGGACAATCTGCCACCGTTCAAATGGTAACTGGGCAGAATACAGGAAACCCATCCAGAAAAAGACGGAGTAGCACGAGTTGCTACCATCAAAACTAAGCATGGAAAAATCAAGCGATCATTGTCGAAGATTTGTCCCTTGCCGAAGCATACAGATTCAAGTTTATCATCATGATTGGAAGTTACCCAATACTTTCAAGGCGGGGGGCGATGGATAATTTATTTTGTGAACAACGTGATGATGGGACAACAGTTGTCAACGTTAACAATTACCTTCGACGAAAAAAGTCATCGAATGAGCAGCTTTTCCCTTGAATATTTTGTAAATTTCAATCAATATAAAAAGTGTAATAAACCAATAAGCATTTTATACAGTCCACTAGTTTGCCATTCATCATTTTGGTTTATTGGCATTCCGGAGAGGATTGCCGCAACAAACATCCTCAAAGTGAACAATATTTGAGGCACGACAAATTTATTTTGGTTATTTACTGATGCAAGTTTGTCAGGTTGGGGTGCTTGTGCTTGTACCAAAGATCAAAAAACCAATGGTTGGTGGACAGAAGAGGGAAAAACCAAACACACAAATTACCTCGGACCAAAGGCTATTTATCTTGGTTTAAAATGTTTTGCTAGGAATCATATTGATTATTCTAATCACATGTGATGACACAACGACTATCGCCTTTAGAAATAGAATGGGCATTATTCAGCATGTAGAATTGAACTTCCTAGCAAGATGTATTTGGCACTGGTACGAGTAGAGAAATATTTTTATAGTTGCTCCATATGTCAACACCAATGAAAATCAAGAAGCTGATGAGTACTGGATGGACAGGCAAAATCACGGATGAGGGCGTTGTTTTTGATTAAGAGTTCTCTTTCATTCTTTATTTCGAGAAGCTGCTTTTGAGCTCAACTCAACTTCTAGGTTTTGTCATACGGAACTGCTGACACTTGAATGACATTGCATTGGAACCATTGAACTCCTTTACATTTGCTCGTTCCCGGTTCGATTGGGCACCCAATTTATGAGTGTCACACCAACGCATAAGAGTCATTCAGACGAGATTTTCAAAGTATTTGATGTTCAGAGAGGAATGTGAATACCTGGGAAGAGGCTTTGATCACCAATAAATCTTGTCTTGCTATGGTGAAATATCACTGGAGAATCGTGGAAATTTGAACGTCATAGAATTTTTGCATAAGCTCCTGCACTGTGAGAATGATTATTCCTGTCTATTGGAGAGGTTGCAGTTTTGTGTACCTCGTCATCATTTGACTTTCAAAGTGAGGCATCTGTTAGTGATCCTTTCGATTATGACTTCAATCTCCATTAACTTCATCCCAAATACCTTCTTGAATGTGAACGCTACATATTATTGCTTGACCCAATTGTCTCATGTACATACTTCTACTGTTATTGATGTGTTCTTATTTCAGTTGGTAATATAATTTTTTTCAATTTTGTTTGAAGTAATTATCACTTTGTATGCAGCTTTTGTGTTTCTGGAATTTCCTGTGGTTATAGGTAATAACCTGTTGGAAATAAATTACTTTTATTATTATCAACTTTTATCATAGTACTCAACACATCAGTGCACTAAGAAAATCGTTGAAAATTTATATCTGGATATATCTAAAATTCAGAAAGTATCAGGAACTTGCAACTGAATTGGAGCGTTAGAAAGATAAATTGAACGAGAACCGACCAAGATTAGCGCGCAAAAAAGTGCCAGGCCATCGGACCGGATAACATTTTTTCCCCAGTGAATAGATAAACTAGAATGTCGCTGTGATAAAGTTAGCGTCGGTGTAGATAACGATCCTCAATCACAAGGCGCACTCGATAAAAAATCAGTTCCAGTTTTTCAGAACTCAAAACAATACCTTCTATAGTGAACTTTCCATAAAGGAGTTGATTATTGTTGAGATTTAGTAAAATGAAGCAAAATAGAAATACACACACGATAAAATTCAGAATACTTCTTATTTGCAAAAGATTACATCAAGAACCAACATTCGGAACAAGAATAACACTTTCGACTAAGATCTCATTGAAAAAGTCACATCAATGGCCCTTACTTTGGAGTTATCTATACTTATAGTCATCTTGAACAAAAATCAATAGCTAGAGATATTCAGGTTGACAAAACTTTTGAGAAACATGTAGAATTCAGAACGGATCTTCGTCTGTTAAGTATGCACTTAATTTGAATGAAACATACTTTACTTTTTAGCACGTTTATTCATCACCTTAAAAGTAGGTAACGTCAAAACAACGGGTCGGCAAGTACTGCCGCCCAACAACCAGTTCGATCGCTTCAGTAGTGCGACCTTGAAATATTTGTTATAAATACCCAACTGAAAAACCATAACTACTAATATACAGAGCGTATATAGAACAGTCCATTCCGCCTTTCGCAATAAAATAAATAAAATCTAATTAGGTCTACTTCTTCAGGAACCCATAAAAACAAATCCACTTACCCCGTAAACGCCAAAAGCACCTGTTACAGAAAGAAAACCTTTATTTCTCTGTAATTATCCAAGTAAGTGTTTTTGTATCCAACAACAGATGTTTCTTTGTTTTTACCTCCATCCCTTATACTCATTCTTACGGTTATAGGAACAATGCAATTGGTTAATTGGGAAGCTATATTGTATAATTTGAGAGTTTGAGTATATTCTAGACTTAGAAATGTTGACCCATTTCAATTTATTCAAATATGCAAGATAATTAGTCAGGATATTTCCATTTGTACTAGAAATATAAGTTTTATTTTTGAACACCACACGGGATGCGGTCATCCTAAATTGCTCAAAAATAGATTATTGTTTGAACATCTGACCGTCAGTACAAGCTAAGCGTATTAGCCATTATTGTTCATCAACTATTAATCAATCCATTCGCTTTCCCAATTCCAATTGGTTTCATTTCTTTCTTGAACAAAGACAAAATAAATACATTATTCTTGCTAAAGCGCTCTATAATAAGTTATCAATAAATAACGACGTCATTTTCACGCTGTGGGCAAAAATTACTCGTACCCTTTTATTAATCGTTGAAAATAATTGTGTTTTAACGAATATTGATAATTTTTGGATATGTTCAGAGGATAAGCTTTCAAAAATTGTTGATGCATCATCGACTTGAAAAAAATCATGAAATCATTTATTGAATTTCACGGAAACCGCCAAAATTGTCGCAATAATCGGTAGTTTATTGAGTAGGCGTATATAAATATAAAATTGTGTGAAGTCAAGGTACCACCTCCACATCTTGGGGACTGAAAACTGTGAAAAGGGTTGAACACATGTTTCGTCAAATTGCCCTCTTCTTAAGAAATTTCGTCCCAAATTGCCTTCATGTCGGTATCGGCAACTGTCCCCAGCCGGCAGTATAATGTTTGGTGGAAATAACAGCCCACTGTCCTTGGTTGGTCCTCCGGAAAGGATGGCAGCACAGCAGGATGTTGATGCCACTCCACATGAAGATCACTTCCAGCATGCACCTTACCACTCGCCAGTCCACTCGATCATTGGTCATCTTGGGGCGATGATCAAGGGCTCTCCACATATCACTGTTGGTGATCAGATATTGTGGAAGCTTCTTCGTTACAATGTTGAACAGGTGTCCTGTTCCTTCCATGATTTGGAGCACCTTTCCCACCTCTGGCCTTTGTCGTTGCAGATGGTCCCGTTGTCCAAATTTACGTTTAAACCGACAACAGCAAGTCCACTCTTCATCCTGTGCAGTGAGCCAACGAATATTCGGCCGGTGCTTTTAACAAATCCAGCTGCCTTTCTTGGACAACACCATTCTGGACTCTCTGGTCATTGGAGTATAGAGACAATAAAGTGTCCAGTGACATGTCTTCCTCGAGTGACCTGATCTGCCTCATTTCAATGTCCTAATCGTCATGGTTCTCAGAACAACCCTCAGTTTTCCTAGTGGTGGCTTCCAAATCCTGTAGACGACGTCATTGATTCGCTTCTGAACCTCATACGGACCCTCCCAATAACTTTGCAGTTTGAGGGATGGGTCGTGCACCTTCTGTGTTGATTTTATGACGTTGGCTCGTGAACATCCTACGACGTTTTCTAGCCAAGCGACTCTATCCGGCACTGTTTGCGGGAATCCTGGGTGACCTGTCTAGTTTGATATATCTATACTCATAACGGTTGGGTCTAGTGATATTATTGTAACCTATAAAAATGAAAGTCGGGTAGATCTACCTGACTTTCATTTTTATCTATCACTATCAATGATAATTTCCAACGGTTTGCCGGTCTATTTTATAAGCAGTTCCGGCTTACTGGCTTAACAAGAGTGTAGCGCTATATCGACACAACATCAACAAAGGAAATACTGAGCCGATGTTGGCTTGTTAACACTTTCGCGACTAAAGAAAGTGAGACGGAGACAACAAAACAACAAAAACTCGGAATTTGTGTAATGTAAGATTGCTAGGCCAAGTTTCAAACACTGGACACCAAGTGAAAGAGTTGACCCTCATCTAACACGTGGAAAACTCCTTTTTTAGTACGATTCCCATTTACTACATGATGATTTTTATGGTATTCAAACGTGATCTTGAGAACCAATTTATTTGTTTAGGTTGTCCAATCACTTGTGGGGGTCAACCAAACGTAGGTACCATCGTTTGGTTGAGTCATGCTATCACTTGATCTTGATGGTCTTTTACTTGGATAAATTTGTACAATGTTCAATAATTTGATTTGATTGTCAGAAGATTAATTATTTAGGGATTCTCCACCATCGCTAGTCAATAATGACATAAGACATTCTCAATTTAATTAAAAATGTTGTCTGTACCATTTTTTTTGATAGCCTGCTTGAATTATTGTCCGCAATTTAACATGCCCTAGCTATCACTCTGAAAATCGTATACAGGGGGTTGAGGAAAAGGCAACAAGGAAATTGGCAACGACGGAATTCTTCTGCGCTGGACTTGTAACTCCTTTACCGTCATCGACCACCTTGCGTTTTCAGGCCTTTTTTGAATTTGATTCTTGTACATTTGAGAATTGAGGATCACAAGGAAACTGATCCACAAACTGCCCGATTTCGTGAAACCACGTTTTCGACAAAAGTCTGTTATTCTCGCAAAACTAATTTTTTTGTGGTTATTCAACATCCTACAAAGACTCCGCCAGTCATGTTTAAAAGGTTTTGAAAACTGTTTTTGAATTGTTTCATTTTCGAAACCATGTGAGTCTTCAGGAAAGCTCATTCTGTTAGACCCTAGATGGGCATAAGAAGTCTGATCATTTTTATGATCTCCTATACTGAGGAGATCATACTCCAAGCTTTTTGATTTGAAGCTCAACCGGTCACAAATCAATACCTGGTGAAGTACTTTCACAATGCAATGGACAATTTGCATACATTTTCAAATGACTTGAAGTTTTATAGATGTATTGTACTCAATATTTTGAAGTCATCAGCAAAAAAAATTCAAGAAACACAAAAATGTACTAAATAAATTTAAAAAAAATGCAATCTTTGCCGCATTATCGAAAACGGTGCGGAGCCATATTCCCCTCCCGAAAGAAAGAGAGTAATCTCAGTCAATACGACAGACGGAGATAGATAATGTATTTTGTGACGTAGTGGATGTTGATTGGCGCTCTCTAATCGATGATTTCTATATTGATAAAGGTCGTAGGTTGATTTTTTTTAAACATCAATGTCAGCAGTACCCATTTATATTACAGGACTGTAGGTTTTTTGGGCACCTGCCTTTACAAATCCATTTTTTTTCATTACAATCATAACATATGGTCTGTCCACTCTGAAGTCGCCCAGCCTGTATTAGATATCGATGATTTTTTGTCTAAAACACACATTCTGGGATTTTATTACCATCTTCACTATGAATAAGAACGTACAGAAAGTCTCAATGAGCAGTATAAGTATTAAATTAACAAATTAACAAAAAAAATAATCAAAACAGTAGCTTTTTTTTTGAAAATTTGAACAGGGAGGTTTTTGCTCATTCTGATTGAGATTCTGTTGTCAGTTTTTTTCTAAAAAATCCCCTAATACGATTTTTTGAAATTTGACCCACTTTGAATCCCCATAATCACTCAAAATACGTCCTTCGAACTGATTTGGTATAATGTTCTAAAAGTGTTTGACGAGACCTAACAAAAAAAAAATGTAGATCAGTTAATAAACAAAAATGTTACAGGGGTGGTATTCTTCTACCCTCCGCACTTTATGTCCCCATCCGTCTCTGTCCGTGGCGACTTCCCTCCACATCTCCACTCGTACTCTCCTGAGGTCGGATTTGACCGCAACAAGCCATCTTTTCTGGGTCCTCTCCTACTTCTTTTTGCTACCACTCCTTCCATGAGCGCTCTCTTCGTTATTCTGCCCTCTTCCATACGGGTAACATGGCCCAGCCATCTGACTCGTTGAGCTTTCACGTGCTGAACTATGTCAGACTTTGTATACATTTTCTCCAGCTCCTTGTTGGTTCTTCGTCGCCACAACCCGTTCTTCAATTTCTGGCCACGGGATATTCTACGCAGAATTTTTCATTCTCATATTTTGAGCCTCGTCTCATTTTTCTCGCAACAACCCAAGTTTCGCACCCGTATAGAAAATCGTGCAGTAAATACAAATACCTAGGCCTAAACATAACAAATGACGGGACTTTAGATGAAGCTATCAAAGAAAGAAATATACAAGGCAGAAAAGCTATAAGAAGGCTCAACACTATTCTGTGGGACCAAAAAATCAGCAAGGAAAATAAACATCGTATTTACAACACGATCGTGAAAAGCATTGTGACATATGGTAGTGAAGTCTGGCAACGGGAAGAGAAGTCTATGAAAACACTGGAGGCGACGGAAATGGACTTTTGGCGGCGATCGGCAGGCAAATCCAGGTTGGAGAGAATACGGAACGAAAGAATTCGAGAAGTGATGGGAGTCAAACACACGATAGTGGAAGACATCAAAATAAAGCAACTAAAATGGTACGGGTACGTGCAAAGAATGAGTCCAGAGAGACTCCCAGAACAAATCCTACAATGGACACCAACGGGCAGAAGAAGAAGAGGGAGACCCAGAAAAAGCTGGAGAGAAGGAATTGATAAAGAAATCGAAGAGAGGGGGTTAGAAGAAGGCCAGTGGAAGAGCCGAGCCGAATGGCGACTTGGTATCGGAAGACGTCATAGAACGTTGTGAAACCGATAATAAAAAAAAAAAAGTAGAATTGTTGGTCGGATCATTGTGCTATATAGTCGTTGTTTTGGACCCTTGATATATCTTTTGATTTTTGCAAGTTTTGTAGCGCTCTGACTGCTTGGCTGC
The DNA here is from genome assembly GCA_958502075.1 of Orchestes rusci. Classification (NCBI taxonomy): domain Eukaryota; kingdom Metazoa; phylum Arthropoda; class Insecta; order Coleoptera; family Curculionidae; genus Orchestes; species Orchestes rusci. The sequence goes on from OY293306.1 coordinate 1,280,271, forward strand.
CTCTAGTCAAACGTCTGTCGATTTCTGGTGTTTTGGCGCATTCGCTCGTCAGCAACACTCCTAGGTAATCAAAAACGTTGACACTTTCAAAACTGTACAAACCACTTCTTGGTGTGAAGGGGACTCTATCCGTTGGCTCATTCTCACCTTGGACCGTTAACATATATCTAGTTCTCTCACTGTTCACTATAAATCCGTATTTGCTTGCCTCTTTTTCGATTTGTTGTATGAGATTGCATATCCGTTGCTGCAACATGCCGCCCCTCTTCTTGAGCACTTCAGCGATTATACCGTTTCCTTCTCCGCTTTTATTTTTCTCCAGATGCCTTATTTCATTTATTATCTCACTTCTTGAGGGTTTTTCTACAACTTCTTCTGGCTCAGTACGCTGTTCGTCAATGATTCTTGTTATTTGGTTTGTTCCGTTTGCATGGTTTAATAATTGTTCAAAATATTTTGCCCATCTCTCTAGCCTTTCTTGCTTCTGTCCTAACACCGTTCCATTCTTGCTTCGGCACTGTATAGCCCCTCCACCATTGGATGTCTTTGCCCTTTTCACTTCCTGTTGAAAATTTCTAATTTCTTTGTTCACGTAGCATTCTTCAACTTGTATTGATTTCTCAGTATTTTTTTTACTTTTTTTTTATTGCCTTTACCCTGTTTTGTCTGAACAAGCCTGAAAGCCTACAATGTAGGGTTGTATTTCTGGGTTAGCTATGGGTCCTGTTTCAAAGTACCTCCACTGTTATAGAAAGTATATCCATTGATTGCAGTTGGTCCACTTGTTATTTGCTTAGTTTCTTGAAGTGCTAATATGTCCACATTATATTTCTCCATAACCTGTACCAAATTTTTCAATGCTCCCTCTTCATATGTACATCCAACATCCCAGGCGCCAATTCTTATTTGCTTTTTCTTACAACCATAGTATCTATTCCTTTTCTTCTTAACCTTGTGTATTGCCCTGTCGTGTATCCCAGCATACTGCCAACTAGTTTTTTGGCTGAGACCACTGTTCATCTCCAGATCGTTCTAGTTCTTGGTACTTCTCACTCCATATTGTTTCCTGTACCCCATATTAGTTCTTTTTTTTTTCTTTCTTCCAAAAAACGAAGGAATATATTTTTTTCCTGGATATCTCTCTCTTTTTCGGTGAGAACGTTATTGATGAAGACCACATTTCCTTTAGTTTGTCGTGATTAGCCTCAGAGCTCCTTCACATAAGACGACAGTAGAATTAATAACAGCCCACCAGCCTGCCATAATGCAGAATGATGGACATATTCTAAGATTCGCCAATACATTTTGATTTTGATTATTTTGTTATTGTTCATCTCAAGTGTGACAAGTATTCGCGGCAAATATTAAGATATACATCCTAAATCCATAGAATTGATTTTATACATCTATATCGAGCGTTTATACTGGCAGCTCAAGCAGTCCAATAAAATCTGTAGGGACCTCTCAAACCTCCATCTATCGATATTTGCACGAGATATGAATTTATACTCTCAAGCCACTCCAAGCATCATCCGCCCGCAATAAAAATCAGCATCCCGAGAAATGCATTAGAAATTGAAAGACTTGGACCAACAGACAACTTGTTTCTTACAAAATGGTAAATGATTATTTCTCTTGGCTGGCATCATGATAAATCGTTTTCAAAAAGACAGTCCTCTTGTGAATGCGTTCGCTATTTTGATATGTAAATAAGGCTGCTTTTTCGAGAGTAGACTTCTAGAGGTTTTATTTTATGCGATTTTATTATGTGATGCTTTCGAGGAACGCGCTAGTTCTGCAACGTCAGATTTGACTGATATATTTAGTAGCAAAAAGTTAAATTATTCCGTTGCGGCAATCCGAGTGGCTTTTTAGTGTATTATTGCAGAAAAGGTCCTATTGAATCAAAAGCATCCGGCCATATACGGATTTCAAACATTATAAATGTTCAAAATGATTAAAGTATCAGAGGAAAGTAGCCTAATAAGAGAAATGATGCTTTTTGCAAGCTTTGACATCTATTTTATGATCTGCACCTACGAAGAACCAGTGATCACTTTCTTCTTGTGCGGGATTTTGAGTGTTTTATGGCCGATTTTACAGACCCATTTGAGGAATACTTAACGCTAAGAAACCCTTAGCGCATGAAAAACCATCAAGTTGAGGGTTCCTCATCGTGAAGTATCTTGTAAGAGGTTGGTGCAATCGGCCATTCGAATACTTTAAGGTAGGGTTTCAAAGTTTTAATAATACTATTCAACACAAAATGTCCCATTATCAAAATAGTTCTATTTCTTTAAGGCAAACCCCTTTTTTATTCGAAAGTTGCATTTTCTAAAAGTCTCTTTATGTTCGTAGTTTGGGGGTACCCCATACAAATGTCAGACCCGAAGAACGGGTGATGTGCCAATTCTGTTTCAAATGGGCTCATGTTAAATGTTCTGGGAGTGATAAAGACCAGAATATTTGAGACTGATGCTGTAGTAAAATGATTTGTTTTGTATTATTGTTGGATAAGTACATTTTTTCTACACTCACCGACACAAAATTCGGGGCATGCAAAATTTAGACCAAATTCAATGTGTAATGACTCTTTCCTCCAATTTCAATGTTTTTTTTTTCAAAATTAACTTTATTCAATTTTTAAAAACACAATTTACGTGTTGAATTATACAGGAGAATGAAAAAGTGTATTGTGACGAAACATGCCCAGTGGAACGAATTTCCAAGGTGGTCGACAGCGGACACGACGTTACAACCATTGCATCTCGCCATCGAATAACTCGGCTTTTGTCCCGTTTGTCACAAGCCCAAACCACTGTTAATTTCTAAAATAACAAGGTTTATTCGGTTGCCTACACCATGTAGGGGTTTTAGAATTTGGTACCTTGTGTTACCTCCTCTAACTCTTGTAACAGCTACCATACGTCTATTAATTTCTTTCATTGAGTTTTGTATAGCCTCCTGTGGAATAGCATTCCATTCTTCTACCAAAGCATTTTGAAGCTGATGGAGAGTGGATAGCTGTCCTCAGTGCTTCCTTATCCGTCTACCTAACATGTCTTATACATGCTCTATGGGATTAATGTTAGGACTACGAGCGGGCCAGCGCATAAGGTTTATTCCAACCTCTTCTTAATATTGCACCACTATTCTGGCAGTATGTGGACGGGCATTATCATGCATAAAAACGAAGTCGTTACCAATAAATTGTGCATAACCAACAACGTGTTCTTCCAGAATAAGCCTCTTGCACGTGTTTTAATTTCCACCGAAAAACTTTCTGAAATGTGAGGGTAAGATATCCCTTTTTAATATTTTTTCTTAATAAAATCGTCAAATCAAGATAAAATTGTTGAATTAAACATCACTCGGGACCTTTAAATTTGACGTGACACGAAAACACTATGCTATTGGTTTCACGTCACCGGCTTTGAATCCGTTCTTCACATTTATCAGCTGGCGTGGAAGAGCGAGTATTTTATTGGTTTTTGTGGTTTGTGTTTCATGATTTTTATTATTTTTAGCTTCAATTCTTTTATGTTCAACAAATGTGAAGACGTCGTTTTTGAAAAAAAATCAATACAGATCCAATCAATCCATCAAAGGCGATTTTTCGATTCTGCTTTCACAAATCCTTCGGAAACTATCGATAATGGTTTTTTATAATACTGTTTGGACATCGGGACACCACTAGAAAATCACGAAAATGTATTGAGATTTAACGTTGACGTTGAAAATGTCTTTATTTTTGAATAAAGACAAAAACTTGGAATAGATGTAGATTTCGGTTTTTCTTGAATATCCAGAACCATCTGGGGATGGGGTCAGTGTGGGCTTCCTATCTGCCTGACCCTGTGTGATGGTGACTATGAGAAAATGCCACTCAGTCCGGAGGTCTCGGGAAGCGGTGCATAGCTCCATGCATAGAACAAAGTCTATATATTCGAAGCTCCATGTGGTGTGGGACGGCTGGGCAGTACGAAACTCGTCGGGGAACACTTCTTCTGTTTTTTCCCCTTTGTTCGACCTTTTCAGGATGGTGTCACTTAGCCTCACTGTTTGATTTGTTGTAGAATACACTGGGCGAAATCTCATTTGTTCGTCTTGAAGATTTTTTTTTGCCATCGTGACTTCCTCTATTTTGTGGAGGATGCATTTCTCCGGGACTTTTCCGATGGCGGCTGGAACATTGATGAGCCTCTAGTATTCCGGGTTTTATTCTGCGTTCTTATAGGTTTTTTGATGAGGATTACCAGGGCATTTTTTCACTTATGCTGGGTTTATACAACATTTACATAGTCATAATCATAATCATAGTCAAAATCACAAAATTTGAAAGCAGGTTTTCTTATGTAGCCGTTCATACAACATGTCGCAGTCGTAATCATAATCATAAGCATAACTACTGACCTTGAGAGTTGGTAATTTTCATCTTTTGAGACTAAAATTATGACGAGAATGGATCTGCGCAGGCGTAATAATGTTCGACAGTCATTTGTTTATCGATTTGTGGAGTGGAACGTGAGTGGGAACCTGGAACTTGTGGAAAGTGAATATGGTATTGTTGACAAGCGTTTGTGTATTTCAATTTTCACTATTTTTGAGTTGATTTCGTGGCGAATTTCGAATCATTGTAGTGACTCTTGTAACATTGAATCTCATTTATGTATTGTGGTTGTGGATTGTGGAATCATGGGGAGTTTCGCTGAAGAAAAAGGATTCTTCATTGAATCAGTGGAAAAATTTCCAGTAATCTGGGCAAAACTTAAAAATAAATAGGCCAAGCCTATTATTTTCACTTTTTCCTTGCGAACGATCTTCATATTTATCAAAACTCGGTAATTTCAGACAATTTTACACCAAAACCGCAGAATCTGCGTCAAAACTATGAAGGTTAGAAAAACAAATCAATGTCAACATACCACTGATGTATTGCCAGTTTTGAAAGACAAATGCCACTAGTGAAAATGACTTCAATTTTTATGCTTTGACTGTGATGTTGTATAAACCACCTTCTTATGCGTTATGATTATGATTATGATTAAGACTGTGCTTATGACTATGATTATGATTACGACTATGTAAAATGTTGGGTAAACCCAGCTTTAGAGAGGAATCAGAGCATGACAACATGAAGATAAAGGGTGACGTTCAAATGACTTCATCTATCATCATGACAAGCTAATAAGCTGTCATGTGGCATTCCACATACCGCCATCTTTTCGAGATCTAACGAACTTCAGGCACATCAGCGCCTCTCCGTGGATGCGAATCAAAGCTTTCACTTGAGCCCCGCCCTCCATTTACGTTTCTGTTCTATACTTTGTATATGTGTTCTGTGCTGTAAACACTGTAAACAGCCAACAACCTATGAAAAATGATGTCATTTCACGGCCGGGACGGATTTGGGCCGCTGTTGGGCCACAATATTGCCGTTTCTCTGTCTGTTAGGTTAGGATTGTTAAGGTGAGTGGAGGAAGTCGTCTGTCCATTTTGATATTTCAACTTTTGAGTCTTGTATCTCATCGGAATCCAGAATCATCATAAGATGGCGTTGTTTTGTGATTGGATTTTGTTATTAGTCATAAATAATTCAACTTCACAAGGACCAGTCTTTATTTATTTTTTTTTTGGTCATTCCAGTAGAGTTTTGTAGGTATTTTTGTTATAAAGTGAAATTGCAGAGAAAATATTTCAGCTGCATAGGATTAGTGGCAAAGGTTGTCAGCTGACAGTGTCGATGTGTAACACGTGAAATTGGGTCTATTCAGTTGAGCCAAAAATTGTTTTTTGTTGTAGCGTCGGCTGACAATGTTCTAAATTGTTTTCAAAAAAAAAAAACCATTGGATGACGGAAAAACAAAAAGGACTTAAATGACACTGGGAAAGTGACGATATCTTTCGAACTATGACCTATTATGGGATATTTCAATTTTGCAAATATCATCCAATGGTCAAACGACGAATACGTTAGCTCCTGATTCCATCAATCATACATGAAGGTGGTTAACTTATTGGCTCGAAAATAATGTGACAAAATGTAGATCCCTCAGAACAGCTGACGGATTCTTATGATATATGGAACCTTATTCACATGCTGTCTCACTTTTCATCCATCTCACCCAAAAAGTATCATGAAAACAATTTTTATGACTGTTTGCGAGAAGCGTCGGATAAAAAGAATATTGGCTTGCCGTGATGTAAAACCTACTGAACATAAATAAAACTTGAAAACCTCAACAGCTACATAATTGGAAAATGAAAGACAGGTAAAATGTTTTCCCTGTTATTTTTTTTCACACAGAAGGTGAGTTCTTGAAATAACAGTCAACATTGTTGAAAAACTACGTTTCAAAATTCAGGTTTTGTTTTGAAAAATATTCATTATACAGTTTCATTCATTTACATTTTCTTGGAGATACAAAGATCATCAGTTTCGTGAAGATATTCAACATTATACAAAATTCGTCTTGAAACATCTTGAACAAGCGACATCAACATTTTTCTAGTTGTACAAATTTCTGCATCTCATGTACTTATCCATAAGTTGAAGTAATTTAATAAAATCAAAAAGCTATTCTACTATGTAAGATTTTTTTTTCAGTCAAATCTTCATGGCCTGACAGGAAATCTAGAATTTCAAGAAGGTAAAAGAACCAACTTCAAAGTAGACCTCCTCAAACTCAAGAAGGAGGAGATCCAGAAGGTTGGCACATGGACCCCTTCTGATGGCATCAATATCACAGATCCGAATGCATTTTATGACCAAAATGCACCTAACATTACTTTGATTGTGATGACAAGAGAGGTATGGTTTCTTTTCTTCTCCGCTCGAAATTATCCGAAAAAAAAACGAAATTTTTCAATATTGTTTTTATTTTTCTCTTACCTCATTTGAAAAGATATTTTAAAATAAATGAAACTTTCTCATTGCCCCTTTTTGCCCTTTACAAGATAGCGTTATCAAATTAAAAAACCGATGTTTTGTCTATGAGCAACTTTATTTCTTCAATTACGGTCCTGGATTGATTTATGTATGTCATTTGTTCTAGTTTTGTCAAATATTTCATATAAAGGGTGGCGTAGTGGGCTGAAAATTTTAAAATATCGGAACACCCACTATCTTTGAGAATCCGACTTCAAATTTCATTGACAATTCTGACTTGATTGATGAAATTTGTATTTTATCAAATTTTCCATATACGGCCCAATCAAAACTAAACGTTTTTTTCAGTTCCAAATTAAAAAAGTTCCGGTACTCACAATTTCCAAAATTTTTCATTGGAGCTTTCAGGTCTTTTTCTCTATTTCAAGTTGAATTCCAAACCCGTATTTTTTTTAGTTTTTGAGTTATCAATACAAAAATATGTTTTCAAATTTTGTAGAGATTTGATGCAAATCTTTGGGGCAAATTTTCAATAGAATTTCTCAAAAGTTCTTTATGAACTTTGAAAGAAAAAACTCACTGGTGAAAATTTCAAAATTGCATTATGTGGTTTTTGAATTATGAATATCTCAAGAATTTGTTATTGCATTTTTGAAAAAATTTCACGACAATCCTCAAGATAAGTTGGTCACAAAAATCACGCTGTATATTTTCTCAAATATAAATGGACGAATATTCCAAACGATCTGGCAACACTGTTATTATCGAGCTACATTTAGATCATCTATTAATAATTGCTCACCATTTGACACTTGTAGTCACATTTGACATTTGCAATCATATTTGAAAGTTTAGACAAATGTTCAAAATATTTTCATCCACAATATACGTTCAGCACCAAAATACTAATCAATCAAGCCGTTTCAAACTCGAGCCGTATCCCTCAACCACAAAAAAAACAAGATTTTAGTGACACCAACATCCTACCAAGACCGCAAATTAATTATCGGCTAATCAGGCGTGAAACTGTTCCCAAACCAACGATGTATCGCGATTATTCGAAAAAATGGTTCTTGTAAACATTAGGCATCCACGTATTTTGTACATTTTTAAGACGAATTTGGTAGATTATTCTTTGTTCAACTTTTCTGAAGAGAAAAAAATGCTGTATGAATCACTTTTTTGTAAAAAAAACACTTTTTTAGGCAAATTCTTTCATCAGAACATCTTCCAAAATTTTATTTTGTGCCAGTTGTGGGTTATTGAAATGGACAATTTGTGTTCTACAGTTCCTCCCCTAACCACCAATGAAGTTAAAACAAATAGCTAAGCAGGATAAATACAATTTAAAAATTTGATTTACAAAACTATTTGGGTGGAGTTGATATTCTCAATAACTGTCAATATGTCAAGACTGTCTGGTCCTACTAATTAACGACCAAGAGTGAGGAACACGCGCTGTGTTGCCAAGTGGATGCTGTGAGAAATGTTTTCCATATTTTTGTCTGTAGCGGATGAAGTTTTGGTTAGATTATGTTTGTTTCGGCTAGTTTAAGTTGGTCTTGGTTAGATTGAGTGAGCTGGTAAGATTGGGTTAGTTTAGGTAAGATTGGGTCAGTCTTGGTTAGATTTGTTTAGTTTTGGTTACAAATATTGGGTTAGTTTTGGTCAGATTGGAGGTACCGGAAGGGGTACAACTGATCTGTTATGCGGACGACCTGGCCATCCTGACATGAGCGGAGACAGAATCCCAATGATGGAACGCACAAATAGGACGCTAACAGAATTCGACAACTGGAAGCGGAACAATAGACAAAAGCTTGCCAGAAGAAAGACCAAAGCAATACTGCTCAGTTATGAATGGAAGGTTGGGCACATAAAGTTCAAATTCAATGATGCAACCAGCATACCCAGTAAGATGATGAAATACTTAGGCTTCATTTTGGATAGGGGACTGGTGATGGCTGACCACGTCAAGGAGGCATGTGAGAACTAGAGCTTTGAGAGCCCTGGGAGTCCGCCTACCAAACATGAGGGGGCAATCGGTGGCAAAGAGGAGGACGCTGGCGCTGTCGACACAGTCAGTGGTCTTTTACGGTGCGCCTCTGTGGACGGCAGCTGCGGAAAATATCCAGATCGCAAGGAAGACCTTGAAGAGAACTGAGAGGATTCTGGCCCTGGGGGCCTGCTCGGCGACAGACGGTTCTGGTGCTGTCGGTCCTGATACCGCTCTGATGCCTGCTAGCACGGGAATGCAGTAGACTGTTTGAGGCTGAACAGGCGACACCAGAGAGTAAGAGAGCAGAGAGGGCAGAGACAATAGACGCCTGACAAAACAATTGGAACAGGTCACAGAACGGCAAGTGGACCTTGAGCCTTATCGGGGACATAAAGAAATGGACAGAGAAGGACGGTGGAGAGGAGAATTGCCAGCTAACCCAGGTCCTCACAGGTCATGGTGAATTCGGGGCCTACCTCAAACGAATCGGCAAGCTGGAAGACGCCACCTGCGATCACTGCGGGTAGGCGGAAGATACGGCTGCACACACAGTATTCCACTGCCAAAGATGGAAACATGTAAGAAATAGAATGGATCTAAGAGTTGGGAAAAAAGTGCAGGTAAACACACTGATCAAAATTAAGTGTCTTTCCGGAAGAAACTTCGACATCGTCGCAAAGTTTGCGAAGACAATTATGAGAACCAAGGAAAACACAAGAGAGAAAAGGACAGACACAGCAAAAACTAGAAATAAAAAAAGGAAATGAAAAACAGACAAACAAACCAAACAAAATGAAAAAGAGACCACACCAACCGCCTTCTGAGCATATACCTCTCCGGGTGGGATCAGAAGGTAGTGGCCGGAAAACAACACGGAGGAGTTAAGTGGGTAGGGGATTTTTACCCAAATCTCACACCCTTGAGTGCCCTGTGCGTCTCAAGTTACTGGGTGCATATGCGTCCCAGGTGAATTAGTGCGTAAATGTCATTCTCCGTCGTGTAAAAAAATGAAAATTGAAAAAAAAAGATTGGGTGAGTCTTGATTGGATTGGGCCAGTTGTGGTTAGTTCTGGTTAGTTTGGGTGAGTTTTTGCTGAATTGGATTATTTTTGGTTAGTTTGGGTTAGTCCTGGTTAGATCGGGTTAGTTTGGATTAGATTGGGTTGGTTTTTATCAGATTGGGTTAGTTTTGGTTAGTTTATATAAGTTTTGGTTAGATTGTGTCAGTCCTAACCGGATTGGTTTAGTTTTGGTTGATTTGGGTTAGTTCTGGTTAGATTGAGTCGGTTTTAGTTGGCTTGGGTTAGTTTTGGTGAGTTTTGGTTAGACTGGGTTCCTTCTGGTCAGATTGAGTTTGATTTGGGTTAGTTTTGGTTGCATTGGGTTAGTCTTGGTTAGATTGGGTTAGATTTGGTTAGATTGGGTTGGTTTTGGTCAGATTAGGTTAGTTCTGGGTTGTTTGTGTGAGTTTTGGATAAACTGGTTAGGATATTTGGTTAGTTTTGGTCAGATTGGGATTGTTTGAGTTTAATTTGAGTTAGTTTTGGTTTGACTTGTGTTAGTTTTGTTCAGTTTGGGTCAGATTAGATTAGTTTGGCTCACCGTCTGAGAGATCCAGAAACTTGATTGATCAGATAAGCCAAGGATATAATTTTTGAAACATTGACATTATTATAGTTCTCAGTGTCAAAAACTATTGCAGTCATGCTTTTTAAAAAGTTTGGATAAGTTTGGCAACATTGCATGTTGGGTAGCTTGTAACAATGTACAAAGGTGTATTTATTGTTGTTTTTAAATCTGAGAAAATTTTAGTTTATTCTGGTTTCTTTTTTATGTTAAAAGTTGTTCATCCAGCATTTTTTTCAGTTGAAATTGTTCTATAAACCCATCACTATGCCTAAAAATTGAAAAATGCATTAATGTATGGATGCCCGATCTTTACAAGACCCAAAAAAATTAATCTAATAGATATTTCCATAAGAACTCATGTGTTGGAGAAAGACAACAAATATATTTTCGAAAAGATAACCAACAAACACTTTTTTTTTTAATAAGTGCGATACATCGTTGGCTTCACACGGTCAGTGTTTGACCGAAAGTAATACGTGAATGTGTGTTTCTTGTACATTTGACTTATTATCCAAGGTCTGATGATGCCATTGATTGGTAAAACACGTGTTACCATTATTGGAATTAGATTGAGGCTTGAAGACATTGATGTGTTCCTTATTCAATTCATAAGAGGCCCTCTCAGAGAAAATGGTGGATTTTCAATTATTTCTTTTTACAAGCTTTCACATGGTAGCCAAGTACTCAAATAAATAAGAACTAGTTCGCAAAATTTCCTGTTTAAGAGTAAGGACTCATTAACAGTTGAAACACACATCTTTTCTACTTATTGGACTGCATCCAATGATGTTCAAAATAATACGAATGCTTGAGGATCATTACAAAATAGAGGAGATGGAAAGATATTGTTCAACTGAAGTACTTAGAAGCAGTTCAAAGGGTAGAAACAGATCCCACTGGCACTCTACTTAGCTTCCTTATTAAGAAAAAATACGATTTTGCCCGCACTTATTCCTCTTGTTAATTATAACGTCTTTCCGTTTTTTGAGATCAACAATTGTGGGGAAAGCTCAATACACACAAAAAATGACAGACAGATTGTATTTTATTATGGGAGCTGTCAACTGATTCAAGCAAAATTTCATACTATCCATTTTGTTCTTCAGAAATGTGAAATCATACAAAGAAATAATTACCGACTCTTTTTCTTTTCGAAAAAAATTCTTGATCCTCCTAGGAAAATGCTCTTCTCAGTTCCGGAGAAAACCAAACAAAATAGAGCTTCCAGAATTGTGACAAATGATGGAAATGTGGAATCATCAGTCAAATATGAAGACTGGAAAAAATCATTTGTTTGATCCTTCTATTGAGCCCAGTCTGATGAAAAAAAACTGAAAATTTCCGGTCATCGACGCTGTGAATGTTACATTCCGGCCATCAGTGTCCTATCTCAAATTACAGGGATACCCTGTATAGTCAAGATTGATTTGACTTTGCAATTTTTGATTCTAATAATGGCAGTGACGCGTTTCTGTGATCTCTTTTCATATTTCCATATATGACGAATCACTTTCGGGATAGCTCTTTGGAGTCAACTCTCTGTATGTAGACAACTAGACTTGAATGCATAGTAAAAATTAAAAAAATGTACATGGGCCAGTTAATTCATGACCACATTATTAAACAGAAAAAAATGCATGTTATTCCATGCACATCGTGTACCGTTGCCTCAAAAATAGAAAAATACAACATCATTTCATATCCTCTTCAAATAAATGCATTCCTTTTTATGCAGAGATTCCCAGTACGTTCGTAGGTCCATATCGACATAAAAAGCTTAGAATTTGTTCAGCATGTAAACGAAATTGAAAAAGAACATTTCTGTAAAAGGCGTGTGACGGAAATGAAAGTCTTTCCAGATATCTTATTTTAAACTGGAGGAAATCGGTTTAAAATTGGTTTTCACGCCTTTGTTAGCTCAGTGTCTACTCAAGAACATGTCTACTTTTCTGTTAGAGGCTTCGCCTCATTTATTTTTCATGATTGAAGTTGAGAAGTTGGATCTCGTTAATGTGATGAGACTTTGATGTTAGTTTCCAATATGCACACTGTTCACTCTTTTGTGCAGAGATGATAATATCCAAAATTGTGATATCTTTTGTTGAAAACCAATTATTAATGTTAGTGCGTTTGCCATGGAAAACATACCGGCATTGATTTTGAGTATTTTAATGTCATATAATGATAAAACTCCTGGACAAGTCAACTTTGTTTGTGGTGGACGAACTTATCAGGCGTATGAGCAAACCTATATCTTAGACCCCTTGGGCAGAGTAAAACTCACCCCCAAAATCTAAGATGAAGAGGGAGGTCAAGTGATACCTCATTTTTAAGTCCCTTTGATCTTGATTACAACTGCCAAACCTGTTAATACGACCGGTTGTTAAAAAATTCGCAAGATTCTAATTTTCCAATATAAGAGGATAAAATGAGGGACAAAAGTTCTTTAAAATGAGCTATCATTCAATTCATTTGACGAGGATTTATTAAACCCCATTTTTTTTGGTTATCTACCAAGGTAACCCAAATAAGCAAATTTCTATGTGATGAAAATATCAACAGTTTATGAGGTTGAGAAAAGCCATTCTTCCGCAAACAAAACGTGAAAGTTGCGCTTTATATAAGTTTTCTTTGCAAACTGCACTACATCGGAAACTGCTCTCACAGAGTTTCATTTCTATTGATATTCCATCCCGGATCGGGGATTGAAATTTATTCGTTATTGTAATTGTTCGAGTCGAAGTTCTCCTACTTTTGTCATTTTGGCTGTTGTACTTGCTGGATTTTATTTGACTTAGTAAGATAATCCAGTCTAAATTACTTTTTTCCAAGTTATTGCGACTGATACCGGAATCCTCTTGAAACTTATATGATATTAGTCTATATTTATGATGGAAAGACAAGAAGAACTTACTTGGTGGAAAGTATAAACAATGTATTGACTAGATAATACAAAATCTAGATCAGATCTCATCTTATGTTTTTTCGACGATATTCCAATTTAGGATTAGGGGGGGGGTGTAGGGGAGTCACCTTGATTTGGTTCCGATCCTATTTATCTGGGAGGAAACAGTTGGTAAAGTCCGGCGGCGTGGTCTCTGAGATGCTTGAGATCAATCATGGTGTACCCCAGGGATCTGTTCTGGGTCCTGTACTTTTTCTTCTTTACATTAACGACCTGGCCTGACTCGATATTCGGGGGCAATTCACAATATTTGCAGATGATACTACCATATTATGGTCACATCAGGATCGTCATTTTCTGAATACGTTGATCACTCAAGACATACAGAAAGTCAAAGAGTGGAGTAGCTCCAATAAGCTCTGCTTAAATGTTGATAAAACTTGTATGTTGAGCTTCAGGTGTGTCTGTGATGGTCTGAGGGTGGATGACGGTGTTGTTTTGGGAAGGTCGCAGAATAGATTCCTTGGCATTGTCATAGATGGTGGGTTGAAATTCCAGGGTAACATTGAGGTGTTGAATGCGAAGTTGGCTAAAGGCTGTTATGCGGTGAGAACAGTTGCTAGAGAGTTGGGATCTTCAGTGGCCAGGTCTACTTACTTCTCACTGATCGAAAGCCATCTTAGGTATGGTATCGCGTTTTGGGGTTATTGCAGTGGGACCTTGTTCACTTCTGTCTTATTCATATTCATGATATTCATGATATTCAACAAAAAAAAATTGAATATAAATGTTAATTTCCCAAAATCAGCTATGAGTTAAATAAACGAATAAAAACATGTACTAGTCCAAGGACATGTTGAATTAACTGAAAACTGCAAATTTTAACGCAACTCCTTCAGGTGGCTGTTGAGTTATGAGAACGCAAACAGACAGTTTTCTATTTTGATATTGTAGATTAGAAAAACAAAATTACTACTTAACTATCAACTTTCAAAAATAATAAATGAAATAAATAATAAGTAAAAGGACAAACTTTCTTATCTTTTTGGGAAAAAAAGCTCATGTGGAATGTTTAAACTTCATGGCAATAGATCAGCAAGGACTGTTTTTTACACAAAAGACGATCCTTTTACACCCTTTCAGACAAGCAGTTTGTTAGGTCTCAACAATTAAACAAGCAAATGGTCAGGAATGAGCTTGTGTGTAAATACATTACATACTTTTCATCCCTTTCTTATTCTATTTTGACAATTGTTGGAGAACGTTTAGAGCACAGGTCCATTGATAAAATATCCTCGACCATGAAGAATTTATACGTCTCACAAGTTTGGCCAACCTTCCACCAAACATCCTTATTTATTATCCATAAGTAATTGAGTATCGATAATTTTAATCTAAGTATATCAAATGTTAACGTTGCAGGAGCGACCATATGTAATGGTAAAAGAGGACCAGAATCTAACAGGAAATGCGCGATATGAAGGCTTCTGCATCGATTTATTGAAATGGATAGCTGGTCAAGTTGGCTTCCAATATTCAATCAGATTAGTTCCAGATCATATGTATGGAGTCTTTGATCCGGAAACGAAGCAATGGAATGGGATTGTTAGAGAACTCATGGAAAAAGTGAGTGAATATAAAAACATTTCATTTGACATATTATCTTGCCAACCCAAGATATTTCTTCAAAGCTTCCATAGAAATTATTGTATAAAAGCTCGAGCTCAAACTGTCCCCGTTTGATAACGATCTTTTTATTGTAATCCGGCTTCATCTTCATGCTGATAATTTGTCATCTATTTCTAGAGAGCGGACTTGGCTGTTGCCTCTATGACTATAAATTATGCACGAGAGAGCGTAATTGACTTCACTAAGCCGTTTATGAATCTGGGAATTGGAATTTTATTCAAGGTAAGTTACAGCTAGACATAATAATTTTTAGAATGTGTTCATCTATCTGAAACTATCTACAATATTAAAAAAATATGACAATCAAGTTATGCACTCGATTATTTCGAAAACTTTGATGAATAGAGATTTCTGTTATGTATGTTCTCCTTAGTTACATGCTGGCTTCATTCTTAAGTTGTTTCAATGTGTACGGTATGTGTTTATGAACAGTTGCATTGTTACAAACCTCCACTCTTGTTACAATCGGCTGGCACAACAAGCGAAAGTGGATGACAAAAAATCCAAACTCCCACCGATAAAAAATAAATCTACTGATCAAAGAGAGAATAATTGTAAAATCAAAAAATATAGACTAAAATCCAGACGTTTCATTTTCTCATTCTTTGTCAGCTTACTGTTCAAGCCGATCCAATCCTGTCATGGTCGATTTGCGGTAAGCACTTTTTTCAAGTATAACTACCGGGTTCTTATCACTTGGATTCCTGACATAAGGGTGAATACCTTAGTTATGAAGACTGCTATCTTTGGGCAATTTTGACCAAAGTTCAAGAAACTCTACATAACTTGATTTTGTTTATTGCCTTATTCTATACCACAGAACACATGAACAAAGTTAAGAACAAAAACGTGAATTGAGAACGTGGCCTGAAGAAAGGATGTGATCCTCACTCATGGAGAGGCGCTGATGTCCCTGAAGTTCGTTAGATTTCGAGAGGATGGCGGTACGTATATTGCCACATGACAGGTTATTAGCTTGTCATGATGACGGATGATGCCATTTGAACGTCTCCTTGTAACTTGGTTGACTTTTATGCTTTGATTTCTCTCTTAGAGAAAAAAGGCCCGGGTTATCCTTATCCAAAATTCTCTAAGAATGCAGAGTACAACCCGGAATGATGGAGGTTCATCAGTCTTCTAAGCGTCATCGGAAAGTGGCAGAGAAATGCATCCTTCACAAAATAAGGGATGTCACAAAAGCAAAAGACTGACTGTCAGATGAACGGATGGTATTTCGCCCAGCCAACTCCACAACACATCAAACAGTGAGGTTAAGTGACACCATCCTGAAAATGGCAAACAAAGGGAAAGAAACAGAAAGAGTGTTTCTTGAGAAGGTTCGAAACAGCCGTCCCACCTCACATGGAGCAATGCACCACTTCCCCAGACTTCCGGAATAAGTGGCATTTTGTCATAGTCACCATCACACAGGATCAGCGCAGAACACATAAACTGCGAAGGCCCACACTGAGTTCATCCCCAGATGGTTCCGGACATTCAAGAGAAAACCAAAAAAAAATCATTTATCCATAGTTTTTGTCTTTATTTAACAAATAAAGACAGTTTCATAGTCAAAATCAGTGCTTTTATGTATCGAAATCTGTATAATATTCGGTATAAATTTATAATAATACATTATCGAAGTCTGATAGTTCAATTTGCATCCACTGCATTACGTATATAAAATTTTATACGTCAGTTTGTCTTCTGAACTTTATATATGTGTTGTGTGTTCTATACCAAATCCTCATGGGACCAGAGGTTGTAGAGAAGAAACTAGCACGCTAAACGAATCACGTGTCTCC
This sequence comes from Orchestes rusci, assembly GCA_958502075.1. Taxonomy (NCBI): domain Eukaryota; kingdom Metazoa; phylum Arthropoda; class Insecta; order Coleoptera; family Curculionidae; genus Orchestes; species Orchestes rusci. The sequence goes on from OY293306.1 coordinate 1,297,187, forward strand.
AATCTGAGCCGCAAACCACCTTTGATGAGTTTTTCTCTTCGAACATTGAACCACAAGAACAAGCATATCACCCCAAACATACACGATCTGTTTGAGTCACCATTCGGTTTTTGTTTATATTTATGTGATGTTATTTTGACACATTTTTGTGATTAGATCTCTACAATCCAAACGTCCATGATGGAGCTGAATCCTTTTCTCGAGCACAAATAAATCATTTTTAACTGGAAAATGACAACAACCGTCACTCTGAAGCATCTATTAAAGTCATGGCAATGCATTTCAAATAGCTCGATTGATGCCCAACTTTGCCGTTTGTGAGAAAAATTCCTCTTATCAACTTTTTAGTGTAATAGTCAGGAAAAATTCGATTATTCAACGAGAAGTAGTAATAGCGATAAAAAAAGGCTATACTCTTCTTATTGAATATTGAAAAAAATATACAATCATTTGATGATAGTGAACTTCAAGTTATTGTCACGATAGGCGTGAGATTGGGCCTTTGTCTGAACCCTCACCTATCGTGCTCCAGGGACGTAGCCGTCAGTCGGGAGTGAAACTAGGGCAGCACATAACAACATCTATTGTTTTTCCAAATACAGCCTTCAGCACACACAGTGGGATGAGCATGTTGGACCTTGGCCAGTCCGGGTCCCAACAGTAGACACGCTGCGGGGGCAGAAGTGTACAGTGAATAGGGGACTTGTTGTTTTGCGACTGGCACTGCTCGTGGGAAGAAAGATCGGAGTAAATCACGTTTCTTCCAACCATTTGAATAGCGTATCGGGCTTTTATTTATACCAGAAAAGTGCCGAGTAAGCATGGCCTGGTTGTGCGTCGTCCGTTTGGGTGGGATGATTTACTCCATGTTCCTTTGATGCGTTCGTATTCACATGACATTATTGTTAATAAATTGGCGACAGAAAATCAGGTGAAAAGTATTTCAAGGAAGTAGATATGGCAAACCAGAAGCTTTCTTCTTCCCCATGTTTACATTGACATGTTTGACTCACACAATATTGTTTGTTTATGCTTCTAATGTTCAATATTCGAGGGTTTTTCTTCTAAACTACCGCATCACTTCAAGTTGTTTAACATCTTCTCTGGCATTTTTACACTGATATTACCACTTGCCTGGTTATTCGAAACTACTTCAAATTTGGTGAATTCCACCGTCAAATTTATGTGATTTTTTCAACGCTTTACGTCACCTAACATATACAGGGTGTAACAGAGTAAGTGTTACAACGTGAAACTGTGGATTCGTTATCAAAAAAGAAAAAGATTTTTTTTCAACGAAAATTTTCCGCGGGCTTTCGTTTTCTATATACAGGGTGTCAAAGTTATGAAAAAAACAAGATTTTTCTTTAAATACTTCTAAACCACTTGGAATATTTTTATCAGATTTGGTACAGTGTCAAAACTCACTAGTTGAGATTATTTTATTAAAAAATCGATTAGAAAAATTAACCAGTGGCGTAGTTATAATACACCCTGTATATCGAAATCGAAAGTCCGCGGAAAAATAATTTTTCTTTTCTGATAAAGAATCTACAGTCTCACGTTGTAACACTTACTCTGTTTCACCCTGTATACAGAACAAATATGAAAACTACAAAAGCGTTTTTGTCCAACAGTTGAGTTCAACTGTTGTATAAGAACCAACCACAAAAGTTATCGATAAATTCACAAATAATTTCTTTTAAAGTGTCTGTGATTATTTGGAATGAACACCCTCCGTCACACGGTCCCTAGCATCGTTTGTTCAGCTCATTTGCTTTGAAGGTGCTCATATCGTGCAGCCTGGTCTATTCATTCACCACGTGAGTGCATTTTTGCCTTTTTTTGTTAATCCTGAAGTATTGAATGCCCTAAGTATTTGGTAAGTAGATAAAGGGGGTGTTTAATCTTTCAGGCCAAGCGACAGGGGGTTTCCATTTGCAAAACTTCGAACAGAAATAAAATTTCGTGGGTTAGTAGATATAGGTCCACTGATGAAACATCTGAGTTAGCGACTTCGAGGGGGTGCCACTCGAGGGTTGGAGGGATGAAAACTCTGCTTCGCGGCGCTTGGACGAAAACAGCACAGTTGGAGTAGCGCTTGGACGAAAAAGCACAGTTGGAGTAGGTGCTATAAAAAGTTCAAATGAAATATGTAGAAAATAAAATCACGCACAACTTTGGTCTCATGCATTTTTCGCTCAGACAAATATGTTTTGCTCTACGGCGCACCAAACTTGGAGGGTCAAAAAATCATATCTTTTATAATATAAGGTCAAATGCAACAAATCAAGCATCAGTTTACTTAGAACGCATCACTCTTACAGAAAAAAAAATTAACCAGAATTGTTTGGCAGTCATATTTGTTTCAATGCGCGATAGAGAAATCTGAAATCGGGCGCTCGGATGACGATTTTGCCTCTTCAAGAAATATGATTCGGAAAATTATCCAACAGGAGCTAAGAGAGGTTAAGGGTAGATTATCCTCGCGATCTTTTTCATGAGGTACTCGTCGAGAGGACCGTTCTCGTAGCAGATATGACTCTCGTCACAGCGACTCATCTCACAGGCATTCAAAGTCCCGTTATCAAAGCGGCCACAATCGATCACCGGACGTGTCGATGCGTCGTGAAAAAAAACTTATTTCACGAGAAAACCGAAATCTAGATCGGTCTGTTGCCAGGGGAGTTACATGCATGGTCAGCCCAGTCCAGATGATCGTTTCCCGTGCGGGGCGAAATGTCGGATAGTTCAGACAGGTGCGGACTTGGGATCCGCATCACCAGTTATCGGAGGACACTTTGAATTACCTCGGCGCCGACCCAGAAAAACTGGGCTCGTCTGAGTTTAAACTCCACGATGCCTTAGCTTCTAGGTGGTCCCACATTTTGATACACGGGATACCCAGTGAAGAGCTATCAATCCTCAAGAAAAAGCATGCTGTACCTTACAACTGCGGATTGTTACTTCCCCCGAATATAGATCCAGAGATAAAGACTATCTTTTCTACAACCCACATTTCCGCTTAGTCTGGGTACCAGTTGCACATTGGCAATGGATTATCTGCATTAGAGAAAGCCCTGAATGTCATTTTGGAATTGGGCCTTTGTCTGAACCCTCACCTATCGTGCTCCAGGGACGTAGCCGTCAGTCGGGAGTGAAACTAGGGCAGCACATAACAACATCTATTGTTTTTCCAAATACAGCCTTCAGCACACACAGTGGGATGAGCATGTTGGACCTTGGCCAGTCCGGGTCCCAACAGTAGACACGCTGCGGGGGCAGAAGTGTACAGTGAATAGGGGACTTGTTGTTTTGCGACTGGCACTGCTCGTGGGAAGAAAGATCGGAGTAAATCACGTTTCTTCCAACCATTTGAATAGCGTATCGGGCTTTTATTTATACCAGAAAAGTGCCGAGTAAGCATGGCCTGGTTGTGCGTCGTCCGTTTGGGTGGGATGATTTACTCCATGTTCCTTTGATGCGTTCGTATTCACATGACATTATTGTTAATAAATTGGCGACAGAAAATCAGGTGAAAAGTATTTCAAGGAAGTAGATATGGCAAACCAGAAGCTTTCTTCTTCCCCATGTTTACATTGACATGTTTGACTCACACAATATTGTTTGTTTATGCTTCTAATGTTCAATATTCGAGGGTTTTTCTTCTAAACTACCGCATCACTTCAAGTTGTTTAACATCTTCTCTGGCATTTTTACACTGATATTACCACTTGCCTGGTTATTCGAAACTACTTCAAATTTGGTGAATTCCACCGTCAAATTTATGTGATTTTTTCAACGCTTTACGTCACCTAACATATACAGGGTGTAACAGAGTAAGTGTTACAACGTGAAACTGTGGATTCGTTATCAAAAAAGAAAAAGATTTTTTTTCAACGAAAATTTTCCGCGGGCTTTCGTTTTCTATATACAGGGTGTCAAAGTTATGAAAAAAACAAGATTTTTCTTTAAATACTTCTAAACCACTTGGAATATTTTTATCAGATTTGGTACAGTGTCAAAACTCACTAGTTGAGATTATTTTATTAAAAAATCGATTAGAAAAATTAACCAGTGGCGTAGTTATAATACACCCTGTATATCGAAATCGAAAGTCCGCGGAAAAATAATTTTTCTTTTATGATAAAGAATCTACAGTCTCACGTTGTAACACTTACTCTGTTTCACCCTGTATACAGAACAAATATGAAAACTACAAAAGCGTTTTTGTCCAACAGTTGAGTTCAACTGTTGTATAAGAACCAACCACAAAAGTTATCGATAAATTCACAAATAATTTCTTTTAAAGTGTCTGTGATTATTTGGAATGAACACCCTCCGTCACACGGTCCCTAGCATCGTTTGTTCAGCTCATTTGCTTTGAAGGTGCTCATATCGTGCAGCCTGGTCTATTCATTCACCACGTGAGTGCATTTTTGCCTTTTTTTGTTAATCCTGAAGTATTGAATGCCCTAAGTATTTGGTAAGTAGATAAAGGGGGTGTTTAATCTTTCAGGCCAAGCGACAGGGGGTTTCCATTTGCAAAACTTCGAACAGAAATAAAATTTCGTGGGTTAGTAGATATAGGTCCACTGATGAAACATCTGAGTTAGCGACTTCGAGGGGGTGCCACTCGAGGGTTGGAGGGATGAAAACTCTGCTTCGCGGCGCTTGGACGAAAACAGCACAGTTGGAGTAGCGCTTGGACGAAAAAGCACAGTTGGAGTAGGTGCTATAAAAAGTTCAAATGAAATATGTAGAAAATAAAATCACGCACAACTTTGGTCTCATGCATTTTTCGCTCAGACAAATATGTTTTGCTCTACGGCGCACCAAACTTGGAGGGTCAAAAAATCATATCTTTTATAATATAAGGTCAAATGCAACAAATCAAGCATCAGTTTACTTAGAACGCATCACTCTTACAGAAAAAAAAATTAACCAGAATTGTTTGGCAGTCATATTTGTTTCAATGCGCGATAGAGAAATCTGAAATCGGGCGCTCGGATGACGATTTTGCCTCTTCAAGAAATATGATTCGGAAAATTATCCAACAGGAGCTAAGAGAGGTTAAGGGTAGATTATCCTCGCGATCTTTTTCATGAGGTACTCGTCGAGAGGACCGTTCTCGTAGCAGATATGACTCTCGTCACAGCGACTCATCTCACAGGCATTCAAAGTCCCGTTATCAAAGCGGCCACAATCGATCACCGGACGTGTCGATGCGTCGTGAAAAAAAACTTATTTCACGAGAAAACCGAAATCTAGATCGGTCTGTTGCCAGGGGAGTTACATGCATGGTCAGCCCAGTCCAGATGATCGTTTCCCGTGCGGGGCGAAATGTCGGATAGTTCAGACAGGTGCGGACTTGGGATCCGCATCACCAGTTATCGGAGGACACTTTGAATTACCTCGGCGCCGACCCAGAAAAACTGGGCTCGTCTGAGTTTAAACTCCACGATGCCTTAGCTTCTAGGTGGTCCCACATTTTGATACACGGGATACCCAGTGAAGAGCTATCAATCCTCAAGAAAAAGCATGCTGTACCTTACAACTGCGGATTGTTACTTCCCCCGAATATAGATCCAGAGATAAAGACTATCTTTTCTACAACCCACATTTCCGCTTAGTCTGGGTACCAGTTGCACATTGGCAATGGATTATCTGCATTAGAGAAAGCCCTGAATGTCATTTTGGAATAAGAAAATAATATCCCCAAGGATATCCGGGAAAAAGTCTTATAAAATCATACGGATTTTGCGAAAATCTATCGAAGTTCCTTCCGTATTGAAGTTATTAGCCTGGCCTTTTATTGTTTTGAAGTTCCCTTATGGAAAGTGACAAATCAACTATCAAGAATACCAAAATAGATTATTGTTATTCTAATATCATTCCAATTCATGATTCCTGCTTCGTATGCAACAAGCTCGAAAATCAATTAAATGAACAGACAAACATTTGCTTAAATGGACCACATCGTTGTTATTTAATTTAAATTTCATATTATCATGTTAACTGAACTTCAAACTAGCTGAATACTTACCCTTGCGGTAATTCAATGTACAATTGAGCATTATTTGGGTTTTACTAGAAAGCATTTTCCTGTACATTAGTTATTCATACCAGTGATCTGCAAACTAATTTTATATTCCTGTTTTGTGTTTGGTAGTTTATTCACAGGCTAGTTGCATATGTGAAGTTGATGAAGTCCAATTATATTTCTTTGTTCAAAAGTCTATACACTCTCAAAGCCATTAAAATAAATCCATCTATCGCTTTGTAGTTACATTTTTGTTTGAAATCGGTTGACATCAAAAGCAATTTTTGTGAGGTTCTGTATTGATCAAATTCTATTCAGAATGTGTTTTTCATTTTCACCCATCCGGAGACACACTGTAGATTTGAGGACAAAGTAACAGATTACTGAGAAGGAATTGAAAAATTCTTCTGCTTTTTTTCTCAAAAACTTCACCTACTTCAATAAAAATGTCAACTATCTTCCAGAAAGGAGATGCAACTAATCATCCATTTGTTTCAGGCTTGTACGTTATTTTTATAATCAAATTCTTAACGTCCTTAGACAGAACACATATGGGTATAATACAGTCTGTTCATGGCTTTCCTGGACCCGTATTCCGTGTACTGTAGAATTCCATAGCAACACGTCGCTCTCTGTGTAAAATGATGGGAAAGCGACGTGTTGCTAGAATTCCACAGGTTCACGGAATACGGGCACTGCGGTCACGTCACAGTTCTTGACGTTTGGCAGTTTGTCGTAGACTGATCGCTCCACATGTGACAGTTGTCGAATTGATCCGAAAGACTCTCGTCCAGACGAACAGCTTGTTCAAGGCTTTTCTGCGGTCACGTCACAGTATTTGACGTTTGGTAGTATGTCGTAGATTCATCGCTCCAAATGTGACATTTGTCAAATTGATCCGAAAGACCCTCGTCCAGACGTACGTGATTTTTTTTTCAATGTGTAAGAGAGAGACGGAAAAGTATGACGTAACCGCAAGAAAGCCATGAACAGACTATAAGTGATTTTTTTTTCAATGTGTGAGAGAGAGACGGAAAACTATGACGTTACCGCAGGAAAGCCATAAACAGACAGTATATATATTAAGTCTAGAAGACAAACTGACTTTACGGAACAATGCGCCACGGAATGCAATGGCTGCGACTTTGACTTTGACTTTGACTTTGAAATCGTCTTAATCTGTTTAATAAAGACAAACACTATGAATATATGTCGTTTTTTCGATTTTCTCTTGATTGTACAGAAACATCTGGAGATGGGGTCAGTGTGGGCTTTCCTAGTTGATGTGTTCTGCTGATGCCACTCACTCCATTAGCCTGGCAAAGCCGTGCATGGCTTCATGTGGGGTAGGACGGTTGTTACGGACCTCCAGGAACACTTCTTTTGTTTCTTTCCCTTTGTTCGCCTTTTTCAGGATGGTGTCACTTGACCTCATTGTTTGATGTGTTTTTTGCTTCTGTGACTTCCTTTATTTTGTGGAGGATGCATATCTGTGCAACTTTTCCGGGGCAGAGATATGCACTAGCATTTCGGGTTGTGCTCTACCTCCTTAAATGTTCTTTGATGTGGATTATCAGGGCATTTTTCCACTTAGGGAGGAATCAACTCAGAAAACGCATGAAATATTCAAAACAGAGTGAAGGATAAAGGGTGACATTCAGATGACATCATCTGTCATCATTACAAGCTAATAAGCTTTCATGTGGCATTCTGCGTACCACCATCATCTCGAAATTTAACGAACTCCAGGCACATCAGCCGGGGATGCGAATCAAAGCTTTCACTTAGGCTCCGCCCTCCAATCACCTTCTTGTATATTTGTTCTGTGCGTCCTTAGCACAATTTTGAAAGAGATTTTGGGATGGAGGATTACTATAGATGCTTTTAATTGAACACAGTTGTAGAATAGTTGAGATTTCAAATCAACCACTTAATTCTGGCAAAAGTGTCATAGTCGAACTAAGAAAAACATTTTACAGATCATGTCGTAATGGATAAAACTTGTAAAATACATTGCATATAATTTCACAAACTTTTACTACTTAGAACACGATCAAACCAGTTTACTGAAATTCCACGTAGTAAGATCATTAATCTCATATTGTTCAACTTTGAAAATACTTTGATTATGTTAACTACAAGCAAGTTGTTAGTAAACCCTATGGCAATCCACTCTTGACAACTTTAGTTGGTTTCATTATTAATGATTGTTATTATCGACTTCTGAATCAACAAAGTCGTATCCAAAATAGTTCTTTTGAAGGTATTTGTATGGTGATACTCGACTTTCTTTTCTTGCCAATACTCTGGTTACGGTCTTTGATGTTTTCAACTCATATTAACGTAAGTTGAAAAAAAATCACAGCAGAAATGAAGTTACATTGGCTGGGCAACTAACAGTTCTTGACGTGATAGTGACAAAATTTTATCAGAAGAACCACTCAGTAACAGGTACCGTGAAAATATCTAGTTTGGGCGATTCCTAGTTTGATTTGTCGTTTTCCAGGAAGCAATAATGTGGCAAGCATCGAATGTCCAATTTGCAGATCACAGAATCTGCCAGGTGAGTCTGTATTTGTTTAGTTGCCAGATCGACGTTTATGGATGTGGATGTGATTGGTATATCATCCACAAACATTGCCAATTTTGTCTTGCTTTTTTGGGCTATGTTATGTGAAGTTGGAGGCTCAGGACTGAGCCTTAAGGTCCAGATTCCATTGGGATCACCTGTGACAGTGTATCATTAACTTTTACTTGATATGTCCTGTTGGTGGGGTAACTTGCTTTCAATTATGTCGTATCTTTTGAGATTCCTGAGTCCAGCATTTTATATGTTATGCCTTGATGCCTATGTTCAGCAAGATCGCTGCCGTGATAGTTTTCCTTGGAAATCAATTTGCAATTATTCCAGTGAGTCCCAATAGTTGAAGTTCAGCTTGTGTTGGGTTCGTGATCCATATTGTTCTGGCGGGATTAAGTTGTATCTATTACTTCGTTCATCAATCTAGTTATAATACATCTTTCTACAACTTTTCCTGAAGATGGCAGGAGGCTGATTGGTCTATGGTTTTGAGGGTATTCTGGGTGGTTTTCCTTTTTTAGGTATCATTATCATTATGGCATTCTTCCATCTCCTTGGGCAGTATTGTACACGTAATACAGCATTGGTTCACTAATTTCATCAGCATTCATCGAGAAAGGAGTTTCAGTGACTTGTTATTTATTCCATCTTTGCCTGGTCTTTTTTTTCTTTTGTTCAATGTTTTGATTATTGATGATATTTCCTCTAAGGTAACTGGTGTTTCAAGTACTCCTAAAATTGGCAGTTCTTTTGATTTTTTGTAGCATTCGTTGACTCTTTTGAATTTTTTGACATCATTGGGGTGTGTGTTCAGTTTACTTTCATCCTGCTATGTTTTTGCCAGTAGATTCGCCTTGCTTTTGTCATGATAAACCATGCCATTTCGGCCTTGAAGAGGGGAAATTGATCTTTTTCTTTGTCTTCGTTTTCTTTGAAATTACCAGGCTGGTCCTTCTTGAGTTGACATTTCACTAATTTTACTGTCTCACTTTCCCAATCTCCAATACTGCAATTCATCTTGAAGAAGTAGACTATGTTGATTTAGAGTGATCTTGTCATTTCTGGATGGTATTTCCAGTATCTTCGTCTCAATCTGCGATTTGCAGTTATGAGTTCTCTTATTCTTCTTGGAAGATTTTCATGGCTATGAGTCACTTTGATGGACTTTGAGGCTTTTTCCATTGTCTGGATGAATAATGTCTTTCGCGAATAACCCGCAACAATATTTTTGAACCCACGGCTAAGTGACATCTTTTCTCATGTTCTTCTCTTGATAATTTTGATGAGCAAGGATGACTGGGTATTCAGAATCCTCAGAAAATCACCAAATTGAAGTCTTGACTTTATTCTTCAAATTCCGTTTGGATCTTCAAAAATTTCGAACTTTCTTGATCCATTCCAATTATTTTTCAAATCTCTTCTCTGAACTATGTTAACAGGATATATTTCTGCTTATTATATTCATTGCATTTTTAAATAAATAAATAATTGTTCTTCAAACGCTTCTCTGTTTGTTTTTCAGATTATATTAAAGTCTCAGAATACGTCCATAATGAACCTTTTCATTTTGGTGTAATCAGAAAGATGATAATTTTTCCCAAAAATCGTGATCTGCTTGAGACGTGTGTTGAAAACTTTATCACTTTCATGCTCAATTTTTTCTTCACCAACACTAATTTCTGGGCTTGGTCCATTTTCTTCACATTCTTCTAGCCACCCAGGACCTTGCAACCACCTTTTCTCAATAAGCTGCTTTCCACTCAACCTCGAGACAAAAACAATTATTTGACCGGCGATGGCAGATAAAATGAATTTGCTTCTCTTTCTTTGAGATTTGCTTTCCAAAATATCTTGAGATGAAAGAACCATAAGATCCCTACTCAAAAAGCTTGATGTTTCAATACGCAGTTTCAAATTCATCATATCTCATGTAACACTTGGCAAATAAAAGTGATTTCTGAGTTGTCTTGAGATATCTCATTTGATATACGAATAAGAAATGGCGCACTGATTATAATATTGATATATGTCAGTATCCATATTTTTGGACATATCTTCTTTTGCACTCGTAAGAATGCATAGATGTTATCAATAATTTGCGATATGGTTATTTGAAATTTATGACGATGTAGAATCAATTTATTCCGAACACTCCTTATTAATTCGATCATATTCTCATCAATAAGATATCTTCGGAAAGATAATAGAAAGAGGAGTCGATAACATTCTTACCAAACTAAGAATAGAACAGGGCATTGAGCTGGCTGCAAATCTGCTCACTAATTCATTTGAGACAGCATGCCTCTTGAGGGGAAATGCCAAACCACACCAAGATGGCTTGGTGGAGTGGACAAATGGAGACTCATCATTGCAGTGTTCGCAGGCTCCTTAGCAGAGCTGAAAAACTGCGTACCTCGGAAAGCTGGGATGACTATAAGACAGCCCAGAGAAACTACAAGAAGCTCGTAAGATCAGCGGAGAGGCATAGCTGGCAAAGCTCTTGCGATGAGCTGAATGAAATTCCGTACACGCTCCGCCTTTGCAAGATCAAGACAAAGAACCCTGGAGCCTAAATGGAATGCCCTGTTGAAGTGGATGAGAAATTAGCCACGTCCAAGGAGGAGACGCTTAACAGAATGCTGTGAGTGCACTTTCCTGGATCGGGGTAAGTCGCCGTACTCAAAAACCAAGTAAGAATCCGCACAGCTTTCGACTATGAAACTTCAATGAGGAAAGTCAATTTTGAGAAGGTGAAATTGGCTCTCGAGTCCTTTTCTCTGTATAAAGTCACAGGGATGAATGAGGTTTTTCTGGTCTTGCTACAAAAAGCTGTTGGAACTCTTTAGTTCATGCCTAGTCAAGGGCTATATTACCTCTAGCTGCAAAAAAGCAAAAGTGATATTTATCCCGAAACCAGAAAAATCAGACCTCACCAACCACAAGTCCTTCCGACATTACTACTCAAGACACTAGAAGGACTTGTTGATAGATACATCAAGGAAACGCATCTGTTATACATGCCACTGCATGATAATCAATATGCTCATCGGCAAGGTCTATCGACTGACATGGCCCTACATCAAGGTGGAAGGAGGGCTCGACGGAAATAGATCAGCTTTGGGTGCTTTTGTAGACATCGAAGGCGCATTTGACAGTGGATAGCAAATATGCTATCACAAAGAATGATATTGTCGATCTAAACGATCAGACTTATGACCGCCAGAGGCTGTCCGCTGTCCCCAGGGTGAAGTCCTATACCCTCTTCTTTGGAGTATTGTGGTGGACAACTTGCTGGAGCAGCTGAATGATTCGGGATTCTATACACAGGCCTATGGAGATGATCTGGGGATCCTAACGACGGGCCGACACATTCAGGAGCTTAGGGCTCCCACAATGCGAGTACTTAAAATTATAGAAGTGTGGCTTCAGGGACTTAGGCTCACCCTGAAAAGATCGAAATTCTGTTATTTATCAGAAAATACAATTCAGGACTCAAATCGGAAATATCCGGACCACACCAACGAGGACGTTGGGGGTGATCCTGGACTCACCTCCACTGCACCTGTTTGTAGAAAGTGTTGCACTCAGAACAACATATCGTCTGAACCGTCTGAATCATCTGAAGCTGAGTAGTGAGGTACACTCGGCCAACATGAGTGAACCCCAGCTAAAGGATGGAGTGGTGCAAATGCACTCTGACTACATGATGCCAATCTTGTTTGCTGGTAGCTTGCCTGAGCTGATTATTCCTATACTGGAAGATTGGGCGGATCAGAACTGACCAGCCCAAATACGAGAAGGGTCGTGGTGTTTCACTGATGGCACCAAGCATCACAGAGGCACAGGAGCAGGATTTGACAAGAACGGGAGGGACAACATCATGACCTTCTCGCTCGAGATTCACGCTTCGATCCTACGGGCCGAAATCTTTGCGCAATGTGCGTATAACACTCTTTAGAGCAGCACAGATCATCGAACTTTCATCATTTCTCCAGATAGGACTTCGGCATTGAAGGTTGTTGTGAAAAAGGAAGTGGACTCCAAAACAGTCCTAGATTGCAAAGAGGTTCTGCATAAGATAATTTTAAACAACAACAGAGTAAGGCCCATTAGGGCCCTGCGCCAAAGCGGTTTGAAGGGAAAAACTGAGGCTGACAGACTTGCAAAAATTGGTTCATCGCACAGGCCGATAGGACCCCAAACCATGATTGGTATCCTTAGAGCAACGGAAATGGGCGAGGCGACGAAACTTCTACTCTATGCTTCAATAATGCCTATGGGATGCCAAATGCCAAGGCAATGATAACAGGACCTGATACGGCAGAACCAAAGAGCTCATGAGTTTTGAAGGAGAGATCTCCGCACATTGGTCGGTCCATTAACCTTGAAGACGTAAAGATCGTGACCTACATCCCAATGGAATGTCCGGCTCTTCGTAGCACCAGGATGGAATAATTCGGAGTTAAAATCACAACTCACAACACTCCAGGAACTGGAAGGGATCTATTTGAAGGAGCTGCTGAGTTTCGCGGAAACGTCGTGCCTTCAATAAACTCTCTTTTATAACTTGTGGGTTGCAAAGGAAACAGGAGGTCTAAGCAGGTTTTGGCGTGAGCCACCCACTAAAACATCATCTTATCAAATATGTGGACCTGAGAGGCATGATGATATTCGCCACAGGGTGGCCCATCTGAAGCGTTCTGGCATTGACTTTGGACATGCAATTTCATATAAAAATGAAATACTCAGACACGTCAACTTTGTTTTTGGAAGGTGCACTTATTAGGCGTTTAAGCAAACCCTCATCTGCGGCCCCTTGAGCAGGGTGACCTACAAAAAGTGGAAAGGGAGGATCGGATGATACCTTATTTCGCAAGCCCTGTGACCCTGATAACAACTGCCGCATTTAAGCCTCATTTTTTTTGGGTGGAATAAATCTTGTCAAAAGGATTGAGTGATGTCTCACTTTAAAGATCTGCTCCTTATCATATACTCTTGGTTTGGAGAAATCAACTCTTGAGAGTTATCATTGATTGAATAAAAAAAATCAACAGGAATGACAGCAATTGTTTGAAATTCGGCAGTTGTGATCATGATCGAAGTGCCTTCAAAATAGGGTATCATTTCCATTCAAGATTTTTGGGGTGAGTTTCAGCCTGCTCAAGGGATTGCAGATGAGGGTTTGATTGTGTTTTATTTTCATATGACATTAGATCTATGCCAAAAATATTTTGATGGGCCATTCCGACTACCATCACTCACAAGTGCTAATTTTCTAGACGTTGAAAAACTAGCGAGAAATTAACGAAACAGATGGCAATAAATCTTGTACACAAATTGAACATTCTCTGGAAAGCGTTAGTTTTTTTAATTGTTCCATCCCTCGAGGATCATATTCATGATAAAACCGTGCCAAATAATACCGGCAAAAGGTTATGAGATTGTTGCAAACGTTACCGTCGTCATGTTGGGAGATTTATAAAGCTTTTATGACGAAAATAAAACATTCGCCAGTGTTGCGAATTAATTTTCCTAGTTTTAGAAATGAAATATGGTCACTTTTCGTAGATATAAACGCTTTTGTAATTAGAGTATCACGTTTGTTGAGAAGTTATAATTATTGGAGTATCTGGATCAGATGATCAAAATTGTTTAAAATGTTCACTTTATAGGTGTGGAGTCAATGAACTACTCTGGGTGTCATTGAAAACAAAAATAATTATTTGAAGTGTCTTATACACTTCTGTCATTTCAGTAGAAGTGTTTTCATACCTACAGCAGCACAATTTACATACATTTCATCATCAAAATTGACTTGTATGACCAATCAAAACGACAAATTACCTCCGATGACCTTAAAAGTGGAAAGCAAAAAACATTGGCCTGAACTTTCCGACGCAACTTCAAAAGATTGTCGATAATCGCTTTCGCTAAAGTGAGTTTACTTTACCGATGTGCTGATTGGAATAGTCGGATTGCAATTTATGGTCAATGAGCATTACTTTGAAGGGCGGCTAAAACGAAATCAACTCTATACTTTTTCTTATATGCTATGCATGAATACTTTCATTAATTACACTTGCCATTGAAAAATTTACTTATTTTGGTGTGTGTATGTCGACTATCAAGTTTTGTTTGTGAGTACGACTAGACGCTACGGAAACAGACGCGAAAACTTTGTTCTACCTTAAAACTTCAGAATAAGGTTTTGGGAATACTGGCTAATTGAAAATAAAATTAATATTTGCTCAAGTCGTAATGCTTCCAATACCAACCAAATAATTAGAAAACGAACTACTAACATAGTTAAAGGGCATAATTATTCTGAAGTTCTACGCAATCAGCTTGAACAAACTTGATTGAGCAACTAAATAAAACAAGAGGTATTGAATCAAATAAGTTCTACGTGCAAGTTGTTGATTGCATTCAAAATAAATTGATCAAAACGTTAAACTTCCAGTGGAATAGGTACAGTTGATTGGATATTGAAGTCAAGGGTTAGTTCTATTTCACAAATTGTATTTTAAGTTTTTGATAGTGTACCTATATCCCTTCACAATGTTTAATTCAAGTGCGAAAAAGATTTCCAGAACTATGTGAAGCTGAATACAGGCATAATATCCAAACCCAATGTTTGGTAAGTGCTTCTTCAGAGCCACTATTGTACAAGAACAAACCAATAAGCTTTTGATATCAGGAGAAAATACCTCAACTCAAACGAACAGTAATAGAACAATTTTTTCAGATACCAACAAGTCAACCAACCAGACTGTTCAGCTTCATGAACCCCCTAGCTGTAGAGATCTGGATATACGTTTTGGCAGCATATCTGCTGGTTTCATTTACTTTATTCGTGATGGCTCGTTTTTCACCATATGAGTGGAATAACCCTCATCCCTGTCATCAGGATTCCGACATAGTAGAGAATCAGTTTTCGGTTTCCAACAGCTTCTGGTTCATCACAGGAACGTTCCTAAGACAAGGATCTGGATTGAATCCGAAGGTTTGCTTAGAACTTCTTGTTAGCAGCATGATTTGATGTCAAGTGCAATACCTAGTTTATAAAAATAGGCTTGCATGAATATTATTTTCAGCGTAGCTTCTCTCATATTTACATTGTCTATTTTCACGGAATACCTAGTATAATTTTCTAAAACCCTTGCCTCTACTTTTATTATACCTTGAATTTGGAATGTCACACAAAATGAGAATAGTTTCTTCTCTTAAGGTTTATAGACACTGCCCCGAATTTTCTCATTAACAGAAAGCTCAAATCGTATTTTACGAATCCGTAATAACTACTTAGTCAATGTGCAACTGTTTCCAAGTACGTATGGCAAATTTGAAATTCTGAACTGCTATCTTTAGAAATAGGAAAAGTGTTTCTCGAATGAATGAGACTCTATTGAAGCTCAAGTGTTGGAAAGTTTGAGGGTTGATTTTATAAATGAGGGTGGTTTTTACAAGTTCAGTGATTATTATGGATGAACCCGGGTGTGAGGAGTAAAATATTCACAAAAGTACATACAGGAACATTTCTCTGTACATTTAAATACATATACGATATACGCTGACCTATATATACGAAACGAAACTGCTGGAAAGTCACTGGCTGTTTCCAATTACAAAATCAGACCCCTGCTTCCATTCTCTAACTTTTTAGTGACGTACACCAATTTGATATTTCCTACCATTAAAAAGTTTTAAAGCATAATGTCAATGCGTGTACAAGGGACTTTGCAGTCATTATTACGAATAATGAACCATAGATTTATTGGAATCTCGTTATACGTTTCTGTAAAATACTGGGTGTCCGGTAAGTATATGGCATAATTTCGGGACCGTATAGGGGAGGTCAAAATAACCCTAGTTTGGCATATTTTTTTTGTTCCAACAATAGTTATTCACGTTACTAAGGCGGTAAATGACTTTTTAAATTACGAGTCAAGATGTTTATGGACGAGGCGACGAAGGAGCCGAGTCTGTAATATCTAGACGAGTAGTTTTATGACATTTAACGGCTGTGTATCATACATTGTTTTGTTTCATACTGTAATAACTATTTTTAATCCGTTTAAAGTGCTTTCTCCTCAAACCACACACTTAGGGTGGCAGTCCACCTCACATTCGTAGCATGAGATGGCGCCAGCCAGACCATGTAAAAACTTATGTTTGTCTTATCTGATATACCTTACCAACCGCTTATGTTAAGTGAACAATACTTGAAGACGTCACATTCGGCCTACAAAAAGGACAATCAACTGCATTACTCTCTCTGGACATCCAAAAGGCGTTCGACAAGGTCTGGCATCAGGGGCTCCTCTTCAAACTTGCAAGAATGGGATACTCCAAAAAAATGATTTACATCGTAAAAAGCTTCCTGACAAATAGAACTTTTTGTACCAAAATAGGCTCAGCGATCTCCAACTTCACTCCACAAAATGCGGGCGTCCCCCAAAGATCACTTTTATCTCCTTTACTATATAACATCTACACATCGGACGCACCCTCATCGGACACAGTGAAAATTGGCATGTACGCAGACGATATTCTACTATATACCTCATCAACCAGCACAGCCGCAATATCCAAAAGACTTTAGCAATCAATCAATACTCTCATGGAATACTTCAATGAATGGAAAATTAAGGTCAATGAATAGAAAACGCAAGCCACATTCATCACAAAAAAAAATAAAAAACAACTACCAAAATGCATACTAATTAACAATACTGAAATAAAATGAAAAAAACAAATTAAATACCTTGGGATCACTATTGACCACCACCTTTCGTGGAAACACCATATCGACGAAAAGATGAAAACCTCAAACAAGACATATTGCGCCCTATATCCAGTAATCGGCCCCAACGCAAAGCTCAGCATCACCAACAAATTAGCAGTCATGCAACAAGTTCTTCTCCCCAAAATTAACTACGCCACTGGAGTCCGGAGATTGAGTGAAAACGACGCCAGACGCATCCAACAATACCAAAACAAAATAGCCCGAAGATTTACAAACTCCCCATGGTATATTAGGACAAGGGAAATCTTTGATGACTTTGGCATAAAACCAGCCCTACACTTCATCTATGACGCTAATCATCGAGTTAAAAAAACTATCGCCAATCACCATAACCCACTGTTGCAAACTATAAAAAAAAACGTCGCTTACAAACACAAACGCGTTCGTTATAAACGCCTATGTGCCACCTTTCAGTACTTTACATCGATCGTTCCAAACATCGCTTATGTTCCACCACCTCCCCCCCTCCCCTTCCCCCCCAAACTCCTTAATTCCTCTCTTTCCCATCACTCATCTTTAAAACCCAAAAATATCAATATCAAAACATTATTCCCCTTCCATTTCTTTTTTTCCCTGGAGCTTAGCTCCGCGCCCAATTTCCAAATGCAAAATTCGAGTACTCAAAAACAAATTTTCTAAAGGGATATAGTTCTTGACTGAACTGAAACCCATTCAGCTTTAATACAGTTAAGTGAACAAGTTGCAAAATGGACCAAATTTTGCATAAAAAAAACTTATTTCTGTCAAATCGGCGGAAAGGTATAAAAAGGAATTTGAGGCTTTCTGCGAATGGCGCAAGATCTTCCGTGTAGATAAGACAGTGAACGAAAATATCGTGTTTGGCACCAGCCAAACCGTGTTATTATGTTACCAATGCAATTTCACAGTCTCTGATGATGCAAAAGGTCATTTTTGGAGTAGTCAAGTCATTTTTTTTACAGTCTCTGATGATGTAAAGTATCATTTGCCGGACCGGTTTTGGATCCGGACCGGTTTTGGATCCGGTAAATGATACTTTACGGTACAGTATGAAATAAAAAAAAAATTCAGCTTTAACTTTTGAACCGGCTTGTATAATTTGATTAAATTTTAGTATCTTGTGTGGGCCATGAAGACTCATTTAGCCGTAGTCAACTAAATATTTTAAATTGTAGGGAGAACCAGGAAAAAACTGGCCACCAAACCTTTTGGGCCCAATTTTGGACAGGTGTCATTTTACAGAGCTGAAAACTATTTTTTCAAATACGACTTTTTCAGAAGGTGCATTTTTTTTTTTCGATAAAACTAACCGTTTTCGAGAAAAATAGGTTTTTGTTTTACACGTTATAGCAATAATGCACTAAAATACTCCAGCGAGACACCGGTTGTTGTAATTGTTGGTAGCGAAAACTTTTTGACAGTCTGAGAGTGATTGACCGTACTAGAATTAGTCAAAAGATTTTTTGAACATCAAAAAAATAAAAAACAATAAGGTACTTGATTTTTTTCAAAAATTTTAATTTTTTCCATATTTTTTGTTTTTTTCAATAAATTATAGTATAGGCAATCAACAATTTTTTTCAAACCAACAATAACAACAAAACTAATATCTTGTCGTAGTATTTTGATGTATTAATGCAATAACGTGAAGAACAAAAACCTATTTTCCTCGAAAACGATTGGTTTTATCGAAAAAAAACCTTTTTTTTTTAGCAAAGTTAAGAGTATTTGGAAAAGTAGGTTATAGCTATGTGAAATGACACCTGTCAAAGATTTTGCACAAAAGGTTTGATGGCCGGTCCGTCTCTGGCTTCCCCGACAATTTGAAACATTGACTTTACTATGGTTTCATAAGTCTTGATAGCCTACACAACAAACTAAAATCTCATCAAATTATACAAGCCGGTTTTAAAGTAAGAGATACAAAATGGATGGGGATTCCTTTAGGGCTCTGTATCTCCTTTAGAAGCCACGTTAGAGAAAAAATGACAAACTGGTTTTATTTTGACCTTCCCAATATGCTCCAAAAATTATGCCTTATACTTATCGAACATCCTGTATAAGTACTTTATAACTTTAGAAACGTCTTGATGCATAAAGAGTAAATGAAGAATAGCAAAACATCATAGGTATAGTCGTATATTCATGGTAGTTACACACAGCGTCAAAAGTCTTGGACTCCCGTTATTTTTCCCCCATTTCTACAGATAATAAAAATCAGCTCACATGAATAAGTACGGATGGTCAGTAGCGGGTATAGGACAAAAAATCATACTTTGGTTTTTGCTCTAAATTGCAGACGGCGACAATTCCACCGTATGATTTCGGTCTTTCTCAAGGATACAAATGGAAGGGGTGTAAGTATTACAAATTAACTAAATGGAGAAAAACAAACAGCTGAGCGAGCATGACTCATTCTACGTCACAAACAATGAATCAGGAAGGACAATATGATGATAAAGAAATACATTCAACAAATTAAAAAACAAATAACTACACAATAATACGGTCCAGGACCTACCTTCAGATTCATTGTTTGTGACGTAGAATGAGTTATGCTTGCTCAGCTGTTTGTTTTTTTTTCCATTTAGATAATTTGTAATCTTCACACCCCTTTCGAGAAAGACCAAAATTATACGGTCGAAACGTCGGCAATTCAAAGAAAAGACCAAAGTTTGATTGTTTGTCCTATATCCGCTACTGACCATCCGCATTGATTTCCAAAGGACGCTAATATACCAACATAAATAAGTACTATATTCTTTTTCCCAGTTTAGGTGCTCAGACTTCTTTTCTGTGGAAAAGTCATTGTGACCTCAGAAAAAAAAGCCACTCTTGACAGGTTTTGAAAGTAGTGGTTTTCGAAAAAAATGGATTACTTCATTCGGAAGAGGAGTGAAAATTATACCGATCCCGAAAATAACACTACGATTGACAATTCAATAGCAGAGATATGAGTTTTCAAGTTGCTTGGAATGATACATTTGTCAAGCTTTGACTTCTTCCATATCTGGTCTATCAAAAGTTCGATCGTTATATAATTTTCAGAATGGGTATAGTTTTTGCCCCTCTTTTGAAAGGAGCTATCATTTTTTTCCGAAACAACTTTGAAAAATATCAATATTTCAGAACCATAACCTAAGAAACGATGTTATTTTTTGTATAATAGTGCTTATCCGCAGTAGACCTATTTCACTCTACTTTGATCAAGGTTCTTTTAAATCCCATAGCAACTTGGTTTGTTTGTTGGAAATGTTTAAATATTTTAGATTCTAGAGTTTGTCTGCTTGATTTTAAATAAGTAGACCATTCCATCATAACGTTGAAATCTTGATGGAACGAATAATGGAAAAGAATATGGGTGCACAAAATGTCGCGACCCTATACATTTTCGAATAAAATTTGATCAAGTGAATTTAATAAAAGAAAAATATCTCATTCAATTTTTTTTTGTGATTAGAGTGAGTTGAAAGAGTTTTAATGCCGACAATCACCGTCATACAAAAAAAAACATCGTTTCTCAGGTCAAAGTTCTTAAATATTCATAAATTCAGGATAGCTTTTCTTACAAATTAATGCTATTCTTAAAAAATATATCAGTTGGTCAGTAAGTAGCGCAGTTCGTTTTTCACCAATTTCATAAAAAAGTCGCAAGTCTGGCCCAGGCAAAAGTTCGAAAGCTCAATTTTGGGCCTGCATTTAGAACATATTGGCAAGTATCATATCGAAATATCATCAAAATCCATTAACAAACAGAAAAGTTATCAAGGGTCACATTATGTTACAACTCAATAATTTGGCCTACATTGTAGATGACACACTCAACAACAGAGTTACCCATATTGGATAACATATTTTACATGAAACATCATTACCATCGGCTTTGCCAAAGAAGAGGAAAAAATGTCTTTTTTGTACAACCTACACGTAAAGTCCACTTTTCAATGCATGCAAAGCAGGCGGAAAGTCGCTCATTTTGGCAGCCGGGCCTAAAAGTACTTTCGCGCCCGCGGGCGCAAAAGTAGGTCGCTTAGCAACGGTTCCTAGGATCCCAACGCCTCTGAATCTGATGACCACGTGACTGTCTTGCATACTAGAAGGAACTAATCACGTGACAATCTTGGTGACATGAATCCGCACCACAAAAGAATACGGAAACACACCTATTGTAACCATGATTGACAGTTGTCACTAGACTAGTCAGTTGTCTGACTTGTCAGCAGTGTAGTGCAGTGTATCAATTATTTATTTTTAATTTTCATAATTAATCTTTTTCAAATGATCACAAACTTGTTGTACAAAAAGCACTGTTTGCACCACGGACGAAAGATGATTTTGACTCGGCTAATATCTGCCCTTGCTTCGCTCGTGCTGCTACTTATACCCTCGTCAAAATCATCTACTTTCCGCCCTTGATACAAAATGTACTATTTCCTACGAGCGTGCGGGAAAGTTACTTTTCCGCACGATTTTTCGTTTTGGAAGTTGAACTTTTTCGCACAATTTTTGTATTGTCAAAAATGAAGCTATTTATGTCTAATTGAATGATTTTTGTTACTTCAAATAAGATGAACAAAAATACTCGAATGTGAAGATAGCATCACTTTTTGAGAAAAAATTGCCAGAACCCAAATTTTATCAAATTTTAGGCTGTTTTTCTACTTTTGAGAGAACATATTTAAAAAAGCAGTATTTTGGGTTTTTCAAAGTTTTTTTGTAGGCCTTTATACCATCTCGATTTGTTTTAAAGCTCAATTATGTTCTTGTTGTATAGAGGTTGCGTTTTTTTGAAAAGATTTCAACCTGAACTTCAGTGCTTTTTTTCAAGACGGAACATAGGGATTTCCATGTTAAATTTCTAATCTCATGTTAGCAGTACTTCTATTCAAAGTACAGAGCTGCCGGTTATAGACTTTGGTGCCTAGAGATTATGTTGTTTCATCAATAAGCATAGAATAAACTGTAGAAAGATTAAAAAAATGCTTTCAATAATTGTAGAGAAATACTTTTTTACTAGCCTTGTATATGCCACTGTCAACCAATAACTCCATTGTCAAATTGTAATAACATTTATTCAAGTTATTCTGGCGTAATTGATGAACTGACATGATCCCGGAGCACCAAAGTTCATCTTCGGCATGTTTCAGCTGTGTACTACGAATAAAAGTACTGCTAACTTGGGATTAAAAATTTAACATGGGAATGTTCCGTCTTGAAAAAAACGCACTGTTTAAAGAATTTTCACTCGCTTCAGACTTTGGGGGCTTTGGGGCCGTTAGGGGACGCCAATGATTTGACATTCAATATATACCGATGGAAGGAAAATTCCTATTTGTTTTCTTGCAACTGAAGCACTGATTCACCATGATAATGTCTTTTCAAAATAACAGTTCGCACAAAAATAAACATCGAAAATCGAAAAACAACTGGAAATCACCACAAAACAAATGCAACACAACACAATGGAAATATGTCAAATATGGCGTTATCGATTTTCTTGATTATCTGCAGAAACTAGCGAGACGGGTCAAGTCAGCTGAGCGCCGTTGCCAGCTTTATTTTTTTGAATTCTCGGCTTGTTTTTTTTTTCAAAGTTTGAAAGTGTGTTTGTGTCAGGTATCTATGTGTAAAAATAATTATATTTGTATATTATGTGTTGAAATGGTCAGAGCTATTCAAAAAGATACCCCAATGATATTGGGAATCAAGTTTTTCGATTAATAAAGAAACATGGCAAACACGCAACCAAACGGAAGTATCAACCTTAAAAGAAGAGGTGATACTAGCATATTTCCATACATTATCGAAAAGATACGCTCCATCGACTATATGGTCCAAATACTCCATGCCAAGGCTTGTCCCAAAACTGGGGAAAGATATCGACATCAGTAAATACCATGAATTATCATCTTACCTTAAGAGAGCCAACGATGTATACAAACCAAAAAAAAAATAACGCAAAAAGACGCCGAAAATTTCATCTCTAATGCTCCAGACAACATATATATAATGTCGAAAGTAGCCACCATCTTTTGATTAGCTGGAGCTTGTTGTCGTGAAGAACTTATTGAGATCACCAACGATGATATAGAAAACAACGACAACATTCTGATGGTTACAATACTTTGTACAAAGACCAACACACCACGAAAATTTGTTGTTTGCGATCCAGGAGAGGACAATCTACATTAACCTGTATCAAAAATATAAAGCGCTTCGTCTCAAGAACTGTCAAACTAAAAGATTTTTTTTATATTATAAAAACGCGAAGTGTACAAGCCATTGCGATGGAATTAATACTTTTGGTAAAATGCCTTGCAATATTGCGGGTTATCTTGGATTGAAAAATTCGGAGTTGTACACCGGTCACTGCTTCCGGAGGTCATCGGCCACTCTTTTGGCAAACTCTGGGTGCAATATAACAAATATCAAAAGACAGTGTTGCCAAATCATATGTTGAAGAATCACAAGTTTCAAGAAATGTGCCAGCTGCTATACCGATTTCACCAGAATTTTGTAATATGTTACAACCTGTAAGTACAGCCCAATCTTCCCTCCCCCATTCACTGGACTGGTGATTTTCGGCAGCAAACTGATCAAGGCTTTTCTGTAGTAGGCCAAATACCAACCAATCAAATGCTTGTTCAAGATGTTGCGGCATCTGCTATATTGCAGCATGCACCAAACACACATTGTACTCTTAATTTCAACTTTTATAAGCGTCAACTTCTTCGTTATTGTTATTAAGGTATATGTTCTTCAAATATAAACTGACATTATGTTTCCGATGAATATATCATGATGAAAAAAAATTGTTCATTATTTTTCCGTCCATACAAATACGTGCTGAAAAATTACTTTTCCGTACGATTTTGGTATTGTCAAAAATGAACATGTTCAGGACTGATCGAATGATTTATGTTACTATTCTACCATATGTGGCATTTTGAGGCTATATTAGAAAATCTTTGCGTATCAAAAACTTCTTTTTTTTATAAATATGATGAACAAAACCCCTCGTGAGAAAAACATTGTACCTTACTTTTGCCGTGAATGTCTTTTCCGCCCTCAACGGCTTGCCCAAACTCCGCTTCGCGAAGTTCGTGCAACTGCCGTCGCGTGCGGAAAAGTACCACTTTCCGCACTTGTTGGGTTGATAACTATTTTGGAACCTCTGATAATAGACACTTTGTCGAGGAAAAAATTACAACAATCTTGGTTCCGAATGTCAGGTGCAATAGATCCTCTTCCTTTGACCATGGACTGATAATTATTGCATAATTCGGATTGTTGTTTTTTGAGTGATGAATTGAACTGAAAAAGATCGATATCACTGGGAGGAAAGGAGCTTAGCGTAATACGATTTCAAGCATAGACGAAAGAGAACAAGAGATGATTTTTCCTAGTTTATATTATTCTGGATTTTTTAGCGCATCGTTTTCACATAAATGATGTGGGAATTTGTAAAGGAGCAAAAATTTCAAGAAAATATCTCTATACATGCAGATGTCACGATATTGAGAGAAAGCCAGAATAATTGATACTCTCAAACTATTCCGGAATTCTTTCAATTCAGATAGTTCTGGAACTAGAAAATTATCACGCCCCTCTTCAAGAAGACAATGCCATGATTTGTAGATATGTATTTCTTGATATTATAATCATCATTAAAACACCTGAAAAAATCAAATTTTGTTCATGAGACCTGTGACGATAATTTTCTCTCACTGTGATATGTCTTCAAGGTATACAAACGTGCTCCCGCCCGCTTGTTCTCATTTCTAACACCTCTGGCTATTGACATTTGGATCTATATGGTACTAGCCTATGTGCTGGTCTCATTGACGATATGGATTGCTGCAAGATTCTCGCCAAGAGAATGGAGAGAAATAGAGCTATGTGATGATTGTTTGCTGAAAAAGTATAACGAAATTTATCCGGAAGGGACATGTCAGCATACATTCATCCTTACTGCAGACAGTGATGGATCTTCTGGTATTGGAAGTGAACGTGCGTACGAAGATGAAGACGAAGGTTTGCTCACAATCGAAATACATTCAACATCATGAATAGTTGTCATTATAGACCAGGATGACATTGCACTCAACACGAAAGCTCAGGAGACGGAAACTTTTCTACATGAGCATAATTCTCTTTGCGAAGAGATAACAACGTTGGATGTATTGGAAAATGGATTTACTATTGGAAATAGCTTTTGGTTTGCTATAGGGAGTTTGATGCAACAAGGATCTGATTTGAACCCGAAGGTAGCATAATGTGTAAGCTAAGAATTAGAAATGCAACAGTAGATCAGAAGTAATGCTAGATCAGTCAAATATACAGAGATAAAGGATTTTGCAGTGGATGTATATGTCCAGTGACATTTCTTGAGAATAGAAGTGCAATGGAAATTAATTCAGAACTGAACAGATATTCGAGAGAGTCACAACACAACGTTCGCCAAAATATATAAGCAAATGAGTCTGGGACCAATATAATCCTTTCTACATTCAATCATTGGCGCAAAAAAAATACTGAATCACAAAAAGCGGGCGTGGAGAGTATTTTAATTTC
Source organism: Orchestes rusci (assembly GCA_958502075.1). NCBI lineage: Eukaryota > Metazoa > Arthropoda > Insecta > Coleoptera > Curculionidae > Orchestes > Orchestes rusci. Next base: position 1,323,170 of record OY293306.1, read on the forward strand.
CAATACAGTGTTCGAAACCATCCTGTTTAATCAACGTACAATGTTTCCAGTTTTTTGAAAAAAGTTCCGTGAAAGAATGTTTTAATTATGTGGAGTTTTTCAATTATATCGGGTGTTATTTCCATAGTGCTTGGAATATTTTCATGAGTATGAGTATAATGAGTCAATAAAAAACAACAAACGGGTGATGCAAGAGTTTACGAGTTCAAGTATTCACACTGAATATTACTTCGGAAGTTTTGATCAATACAGAATAAACTGATTAATTTAAACCACAAGTGATTTGTTTATGCATAGATAGCAGTTATTGATGATCCCAATATTATGACATCGTGAATCTGAAATTTTTTTATTGGAACCTCCAGTCAGACAGCATAGCACTTTATTCCATGGACGAGAGGTACATCTCGAACATACGTGGCATCCATTCACGTTAGCTGACTTGTGGACTAGCAGATGGAGGAAGATGCCAAAAACATCCACAGCATACCCAGACTTTGCTATTATTCTAGTGATGAGGGTTACGTTTCGGTGATGATTGCTTTTGACATTAATAAAGCTTTTAATCGGGTCTGGCATCAGAGATTTTTTCATAAAATGACCCTGGGCAAGTTTCCTACAAAACTGATCATGACCTTTAAAATTTTTCTGATGCATTGGTCCTCTCCAATCAGAATTGAGCAGGAAGTATCGGCTCCTAAATCTTCGAGGACGGAGGTACCCCAGGGCTCCATCCTGTTATAAAATATTTTCACATCAGACGTCCGTTGTATGATAGATCAGAAATGAGCATATATCAGTGAAAGCCCCAGTAGTTTGGTATCAGGCTCCACAAGTACGTCAACTTACTTATGGCTTATAATGATCGATGGAGGATAAAAATGGAAATCAAAGCACTCGATATGCCACAAAGAAGTCAAAAATGTGTCAAGGATCAAAATCAATACATCACTTATAGACAGAAGACAAATTCACCAAAGTTAATTAATGCCATGGAGCTCTGTTCACTAAACTCTCAAACGGCAGCAAATTGATGATTTTTCACAGGTCTCATACTTCGAATACAAAGAAGCCCGATACAAAAAATATAAAAAATCAGTTATCATGAATATTGGAATGGCAAAATATGTATAGTTCAGATAAAAAATTGTGCCCACTCACCTCCTTCATTCTCCTCTCGGAACCCATTCCGAAATAAAAAATGTCCACTCAAACAAAAGATTCCCTACAAAATAAAAAAATCTCTCAATACCCAACCAAAGCGTAATTGAAAGAGGGCAGAGGTCAAATTGCCAACATCTTTTACATTTCTGTAAGTAGTGATTCGCTGCTCACTTTAATATAACTCTGAGCATTTTTATCACGGCTCTGTACGAACCTTTCGTTTAAAACCTCTGGGTTGACGCACGTTAAATATTTGAGAAATTGGAGAAAAAACTGCATGGCTATAATGTATCTATATGAATTCAATTGATTATCTTATGTAACTCTGTGATATTGTTAACCTGTACCTTGCTTTTTTGTATTTTTATCTTAGAATATAGGCAAATTTGTAATATTTATTGTTTTTTGATACATCTTACTACACTAATTGATACAATATTAGCATAAATTGCTTTGTTAAATGACTTGTTCGTTAATAAATTATTCTATTCTATTCTATTTTATGTATATTATGTGCATAGTTCGAAATAATAATTATATCTGCATTATTCAAAAGAGACGAATGAGGGCCTGTTCATTAAAAGTGGGCTAACTCTAACCCTGGCTTGACTTAGCCCCTGCCAAATGGACAAATGTCAAATATTTTGAGGTTATCCTAAGGTTATTGCGTCAATTGATAAACAAACCCTGAAAAAAGTACAAAACACAAAAATATCATGTAAGTATCTCAAGAGTTATATTTCATCTGCGATATTCGAATTAACACAATTTATGAGAGAAATGTTTTCAAAAACCATAAATCGCGACAAAAGAGAACCACCTCGAACAACAATGAATCAAATTGAACTGTTGTTTATTTCCTATAGAAAATGGATATCAACACGTTTTGGTTGCAATAATGTAAACAAACCCAAGATCCTTGTTTGATATTTAAATCAAAAATAATCACATGCTGCAGGACGGGCGGAAACAAGATGACTTCAGATTTAAAGATTGAATTTCGAGTTCACCGATTTCGCTCACCCCACCTGATGTTTATTTTTTGAATGGGAAGCAAAAAAACGTGAGCAATCGCTGGTTACTTGTTCGATATTTAACACCGCATTGTTCTTCCCAAAATTGTTGATTTCACTATGTTATTGTTTTACTGACGTCATCATAACATAACTGGAAGTGTGTCAATGGTTATTGTTGTCCATGAGCAATTTCCATTCAAATTTTCAATTACACAAAATATTGGGAAAATATATTTGTACTGGTTTTGTTTTGTCCATTAAATTCATTTATATTTTTCTGTGGCAATAAAGCATATTTGATTTGATTTGGAACTGTGTGTTCACTATCAACATCAAGAAATAAGAGCATATTGCAGTGGCGGTGCGTGATGTGTAAGTATTGGTGTGCGCTACCAAAAGGAAATCTCATGGAAAATCACGGCGCATTCATCATTTCATTTAAATATAGGAGAGTATTTGGTTTTGAGTTTGTGACACAGCTGAAATGAGATTCAAACAAGATCGAAATAAACTAAAATCGGTGTATTTTCGCTTCAGCAAAAAAAAATAAGTAGAATAATAATTCGTGAAATCAAAAAATCAATTTTTACCTATCATTAAAAAAAAGTCCACCCCTGCAAAATTATACGTATATGCCTAATGTCTTTATATAATTTTTTTAATTCAAATCAAAGGAGGAAACGTTTGCTATTATACAGGGTGTTTCCTAAAGATTGGTAAAAAATTCGTTGTGTGATTCCTGGGGTATTTTCATGAAAAAAAGTTCCTATAAACATTTGCCGAAAAATGCTTCCCAAGGTACGCCCCTGATTAAAATTTTGAAATTCTGAGCTCAAATTCTCATTCAGCATTAAAAGTTTGTATGATGTACCAAATTTCATGATTTTTGTATGTAAGGTTTCGGAAATATTGAGGAAAAACCGTCTTCGGGGTGCCCTATTTAAAGGGGCGTAGCTCCCTTAGGAAGCATTTTTCGGCAAATGTTTATAGGAACTTTTTTTCATGAAAATACCCCAGGAATCACACAACGAATTTTTTACCAATCTTTAGGAAACACCCTGTATATGTTTTGCAACGAATTGTCCCGAATTTTCACTTCCGAAGCACGAACAGCCCGAGACATAATTGACGCGTAGTTTCTTTAGTACTCATGGACAAAAGTCTTAATAAAATGACTAAAACCAATAAAAAAGCCATACAAATCACTTGTTTCTGTTCACAAATCACGTCCATGATGAAAAGTGTAGCGGTATGCCGATTTGTATTTCTATTCATCAGTATAAAAGAATATACGCCGTTATGATGTGAGAGTGTGTCAATCATTATACCTAAAAGTTCAGAGATCCCCCTTGATAACAGATGGGACGTACTGATTGAATAACAAGAGTGATAACTGACAACACAGATAACAATTTTACTGTAAAATCAATGACAAAGTACCACATGTGTTCGCTTTAAAATAAAATAGCAGTACAATAATTGGAAGTTTTGGAACACATCTGAAAAAGTTGAGAGGCTTTCCTGCCCTAGTGTGTATTCAAATAGCGCACGGTAGTGCCCTTATATCGGGCGATTACCCGAACGGTCTCAACGCATTTCCATAGCAAACATGCATTTGACTTGAGCGCCGAACAAATACACACATGGGCTGGGACAGACCGACAGAAAACATAGTGACGAGTAGAAGATGGGAAAAGCGCGGGAGTTTTGTGGTAATGGGTTGGGTATTTTCGCACTTTTGTGAGACTCTGAGCAGTATAACAATAGCAAAAATACTTCGTAATTTAGAAAATATTCTGTTACTAGGGTTTACTTTTAAAAATATCATTTTTATGTTTTTTTCATCTTTTCGCTGGCAGTCGCGCTCACAATCTCTTTTATTGACGGGCAATCCATGGAATATTGTTATAATCCACTCTTAAGTTCATGAGGCTTTTGTTTCATCCCAACTTATTATGAATCCGTATCTCTTTTTCAGAAGAACAGCTTTGAGCATGTGCTTGTGAATAGAAGACGCTGAACTTTTTTTTGTAGATTTTCTGTATTACAGTAGATCTAGTTTGTATAAGAAGTTACCACTAAGTAGGTATGTTATTGATAGTTTGCAAAATTGATAGCTAAGTATCTCTTTCACGGGGATATTGTGCTTATCCCACTAAAGTCCCGCTATGTAGTCAGGCAGCAACAAAAATTATTCCGAGACGCAATTCTCTAGGTCTTTTGGTTCATCTATATATCATTATTTGGTATGATAACATCTAGACTCTGGACAGTCTTGAATTTCAAATTAGTGAAACATCATGTTTATCATTGCAATATTTTGCAGGCTACATCCACCAGAATAGTAGGCGGAATATGGTGGTTCTTCACTCTCATTATAATCTCATCATACACAGCAAACTTGGCTGCCTTTTTGACAGTTGAAAGAATGATCACCCCTATAGAGAGCGCCACAGATCTAGCTGATCAAACTGAGATATCATATGGCACTTTAGAGGGTGGAAGTACAATGACTTTTTTTCGAGTAAGTCTTGATATAATCAAATCATTGTTTATGTATGTATATTCTTTATCAACAGGACTCAAAAATTGGAATATATCAAAAGATGTGGCGATTTATGGAAAGCAAAAAGCCTCCGGTATTTGTCAAGTCATATGAAGAGGGTATCACTCGTGTGCTACAAGGCAACTATGCCTTCCTGATGGAATCAACCATGCTTGACTATGCGGTACAAAGAGATTGTAATCTGACTCAAATTGGTTTGTGTTTGAAATTCACAAATTTCTTTTTAGTAAGTATCTTTAATCCTCAGGGGGACTGTTAGACTCCAAGGGCTATGGAATAGCAACACCAAAAGGTAGTCAATGGAGGGACAAGATTTCCCTTGCTATTCTTGAGCTACAAGAGAAAGGTGTGATACAAATTTTGTACGATAAGTGGTGGAAAAATACTGGGGATGTATGTACAAGAGATGATAAGAGCAAAGAATCGAAAGCAAATGCATTAGGTGTTGAGAATATTGGTAAGACATAAGATCATGATTCCTCAAGCGCCTATCAACGATACGCTAAAGTGAATAGATATCATTATTTACATCGAATGTGGCAGGAAGTGAAAAAGTTCACAAACAAGGGAACATTCTTAATTCGCGTGAGTAAACATGTTGCACGTGACTGAACTGCTAGGTGAAAAGTTAGACCAAGTATATTTCACTCTTTTGTGACCTGTTGAATCTTCTGAATAGACCCTCGACAGCGGTATTTCCAAAGTTTCAGATACTTCGGTGGATTTGTGAATTATTATCACGATCCTAATCTTTTGAGATTAGAAAATGCTAGCGGATGTCAAAACTACGGAAACAAGTTGATGTATAGTTTAAATTAATCAAAATGTCTGTACTTTTCTCTTCTGTGGATGAGAGCGATTTATGTGTTGATTTTTTCTGTGGATTATTGGAATTTGTTGAAATATGCGATGATCATTCAAGATATCCGTTAGTCAGTTGAGATGTTATGTTTATTTTTGTATTGACTCGTTGTCACTCTCGAACCGTCATGTATCATAATAATGACCCGGCTGAAATTTATATAAGGGCATTGAGATAGACGTATCAAATTTCACTATTCTAACAGCATTGTTTCGGATCCCGCAAGGTTCTGGTCATTCATTCACAAGAAGATCTCACATTCGTTAGTTCCAATGATACGTTCCAGGATCTTCATAGCATGGTTTGTGCATTCGCTAAGTACATCAGCAGCGTATCAAGCAGTCTACACACATAACTCAGGATTTTCAACCCGTCATTATATCAAGCTCGATCAGTACTCCAAAATTCAACCAGAACGATATCATTCATGCTAGCAAGCAACTCAAAAACAAGATTACCTCAGGACCTGATGGAATTCCCAGTTCTCTTGTTAAAGATTGTATATCTGTATTGGCTGGACTCCTACTTCACGTCTATCAAACAATTTGGAGAACTGGAACCTTCTTGGATGTCTGGAAGACCGCAAAGGTTATCCCAATTTTCAAAATCGTGGTGAAGTTGGAAACTATGGAGTTATCAACATTTTCTGCAACTTCTCCAAAATCTTCGAGATGCTTCTATTGGCATACATTTTCGTCTACATTGAAGGATATCTTTCTCCTCAACAACAAGGATTCTTTTCGAAAAGATCAGCAATCACGAATTTAGCGTGTTTTCCCTCAATTCGCCTGTGATGTCTTGAACAATAGAGGCAAAGTGGATGTTGTGTACAAAGATTTCCTGCAAGCCTTTGACCAAATTGAACACAATATTTTGATTCGTGAGCTGCAGGAAGACATTGGTTTCTCGAATGAACTCCTAGCTGTTCCGTAGTACTATTCAATGGGTAGAAAACAGTTCGTCGAGATTGATGACTACCGTTCACCTACATCCATTCTTACGTCTGAAGTTCCGCAGGGCTCAAACCTTGGGCCACTGTTGTTCAATGCCTTTATCAATGACCTGATTGCCATGATTCAATGCGAGAGGTTGGCTTATGGAGACGACCTGAAATTATTCAACAGGATCGATTCAGTCACAGCTTGCTTATTCCTTCAGCGTAACATAGATACGAGAAAGTTCCAATGGGCAAATTCAACGATGTAAAATTTGAATTGTACATCGTTGAATTTGCTTTTTTTGAGTCCGGTAAATGATACATCACAGTATCTTATATCGGATAAAACAATATATGGATGCTTTGCATATCATCTCCGACGATTTTGCATTCGTTTTTAGAAGTTCTCTTTGTAGTTGGAACAAAATATGAGGATCTGTTTTCCATCATGCAAAGCCGGAATGATCCTATTATTTGGAACAACGAATACTTGCGATTTCACGCTTTCACCTTGTTTGTAATTCATTACCTATTCTAGTATGCTGTAAAGTTAAGCCAGATGGGTTCTTGAAAAAATTACAAATTGATAGTCTTCATATCAATTTTGAGTAAATAGTTTTTCATTCAATACATGTTTTATACAGGACTCTGATGATTGGATGCAAATACTCAAAATTGTTAATCCTTGAATGATTTTAGGCAAAGTCCAAAATAAAGTACTTTCACAATCGCTTTATTTTTTTTATACCATGTCATTTCTCTAAGTATTTCAACTATTGAAAAAGTCTATAATCGACCACAAAATTTTATTACATTTTTCAGGTGGGGTATTTGTAGTACTGCTCTGTGGCCTGGCATTAGCAATTCTTGTGGCAATTTTGGAATTCTGCTGGAATAGCAAGAAGAATGCTCAAACTGACAGACAGTCTCTTTGTTCCGAAATGGCTGAGGAATTGCGATTTGCCATGAGGTATGTCTTGTCCATATCACTTGCTTTGATTAACAGTTGATTCAAAAATTATCTGTTCAGATGTCATGGTTCCAGACAAAGGCCAGCTTTGAGAAGAAGTTGTGCACGGTGTAGTCCAGCCACGACCTACGTTCCGGCAGCACTGGATTTGCCACATCTGAATGGGGTATGATCTTTTGCCATATTCACATCTTTAACATCACAGGACAAATGAGATTTTCTTGATCACAATCAAGTTTTGAAAAATACGATCAACACAACGACTTTGTGAATGCGGGGGTCAAAGTAAGAATAGAGAGACGTTTAAAAAGATGTATCACTCGACTCCACTTTCAATTTAAAAGAAGTTTCAAAACCGCAACAAACTGTTATTTTGACAGCTTAAGCTGTAATTTCTTCATCAAAAAATGTAAAATCAGCTCGACTATGGTCATACCATTGGTTCAAAAGCTACAGGAGGGACGACGGACTCTATGTCCTCACTGTAAAATTAATAATCACATGCCCTCAGGAAATAATCATGTAACGCTCTTTATAAGACAAAGTTGATAATCATTTTACTGCCTGGCCATTTTCGAGAACTTTGCAAGCCTAGCCTTGGAGACGCCTACTTTCTTGTCTCTGCAGAGGCAGAAAAAGCATTTTTGAGAGTCGTTTTCCAAGTTTTTCTGGCGTAATTGACTGACTGTGTACCTTAAATAGAACTAGTGCTAAGATGGGACTTGAAACTTGACTCTGCTGCGTCTTAAAAAATACGCAATGTATAAAATTTCTCTATCAACATGTAGAAATTGAGAAATTATTTGGCTCTCTCCTCCAGTTGTCTTTGGAACGTGCGAATCTGTGCGTTTAGTATAAGAAACTTAGAACAAATTTGGAAATATCAGTCGGTCGATGTCGGTTTTTCTTGAACTTGATAATGGAATTCTCGTTTCTGTCCGATGATTTGGAATTCATGAAGTTTGACAACAATTTTTGTTTTTTTCACATTTTGTTTTACAAAAGTCTGTCACATTTTCTAAATTGAAGATTCCATAGTTTGTATATGGGTTGACAAAAAAAAAATTTTGGGCAATTTTTGACATCTTTCAAATTGCATATCTAGTCTATCAAAAGTTCAATCGTGGTGTGATTTCCAGGATCGAATGGAGTTATCCATTTGAAGCGTCAAAGTTGCAAATGTTTACGAAAGCTGGAAATCTACTGATCCCTCGACTTAATATGAACGGACGTTTTCAATTAATTTGTTTGATCTGCAGTGAACTGTTCAGTCTGAAATCAGTGGGTAGCTAATTTTACATCGTATGATCTAAAGGTGAAAGAAAATTGGCCAGCGATGATTTTACCTAATGGAAACACGGTGTAGTGAGCATAAAATTGCGCTGATCGATTATAATTTTTTTAAAATGAAGACAAAGTGGTGCGTTTTGAATCTGGAACGTTTTTGTAATCCACCTTTGAAGAGGAGCTTAGAAAATTGTGAAAATGAATGCAAATTCGATACACTTTTTCAGAGGTCAAAAAAACGATTGTTACAAACTTTCACTCTTATTCACATCGACTAGCTCAACAAGTAGAAGTAGATGGGATCATTTGAACATTTTGCCTCATCAATAAAAAATGGATAAGATGAGTAAGGTACAATGTGCATTGGCACAATATGGCATTCACTACGCACTAGAAAGCGGAAAACATAAACTCGTCTTTCAGCGAGCCGGTACCCTGGATAAAAGATAAAAGATATCACCAGCTTGGTACAGGGTGATTCATTTTCAGCGATATGGTGCCAATTCCTGTTATTTATTTATCATAGAGACCCAGGGAAAAAAATATATTGTGCTCAAGAGAAAATGCTGAAATTATATTTCAAGTTCAGCAGGTTTTTTCTTCTGGATAAAAAATGTGGTATTAGAGACGCTAGAAATAACAGAGTCGAAAAAGAAGGGACAAGGAGTGATGAAAATGGGAAAAGGCCATACACCAATAACTAGTAACAGTGATAGAGTGGGAGTGGATGCATGATACACAAGAGATTAGAAATCAACAAACAGAGCTTGGAATACATGGAGATAGTACCCGGAATGGAAACGGAAGAACAAAGCTTGATTTATGCAGGGTACACGATTTGATGATCATCAACACATTTTCCGAACATAAAGACATAAACAAAAATGCACAAGAGAAATAGAAAGCAGTGAAGAAAAGCCTATTGTATATTGCATCCTGGTGGAAGACAAAACCAGGAAACTTGTAAAAGATCGACTAAAAGATGCAAAAGCAAAAAGTGAACCAAATTTGTGCCAGGAGGGACAAGATCCAATGTGTTTGAGCCTGGCATAGTGGTTGGAACGTCGTCTCCGCTGTCCACTGCCTCAGATTGTTAAATCGCTGGGCGCATTTCGTCACAATATAGAAAAAAAAGAGATGGAGATGAACTATGGAAGATACTTGAGGAAATACTAATTGAATGACCAAGCAAATTTGCGGAGTATGAAACAAAAATAAAACAAAAAAAACGAACATCATGTAAATAAACACACAAATAAAAATACAAAAAAAGGCATGGGAACAATACCTGAACAAAAGAACAACCGAAAAATACGACATATATAAAAAAAGAAGGAGAAGTGTGAAAGAACTAGTGAAATAAGTGGAAGATGAGAAATGAAAAAAATTGGGGAAAAAGACGGAGAAAAGCAGCAGAGAGCAGCAAAAATTGTTCTTCAAAATGCTCAGAGCTACAAAACAGCAGAAAACAAAAGCAACAAACTATAGTACAGTTGTGAATAAAAGATAGAGAAAACCACTGCTGGGATGATGAAGAATATGGGACAAAAGGCAACAGAAATGCTACTGAGAGGTAACTTGATAGAGTGAAAAAATGTCAAATACCAAAAGTTTGGCAGTAAGCACCTATGGTACCAATACATGAGAAAGAAGACAGAAAGGATTGCAACAATAGAGGGATGAAAATCCTGGAACCAATAATAGAAAACATATAAGAACAAAATTTGGGCCTTCGCTACAAGATGCACAAAGCGTTCTCAGAGGAGGAACCATACAGGACCATATATTTAATATCTGGATGTGTATTCGCAGATGACATAGCAATCATTGCAAGTGATGAACCTTGAATTGTGGACAAAGTCATAGAAGAACACGGAATGAAAATAAATTAAAAAAAACAAAGTGATGGCAATAGGAAAAGGAAGAGATGAATTGACAATTGCAATTGACGGAATAGGAAGAGAACGGATGAATTCATTTCAGTACCTTGTAGTGAACATAGACGAGAAGGTTACACAAGTAATGAAATAAACAACAGAATAGAGAAAACAATGAAACTTTACTACTCGATGAACAATACATTTATTAATAATAAGGATATAAGGATATTCCTAGAGAGTCACTACACTACAATACATAGTAGAAAGACAACGGTCTACCTGCACAGAATGGAAAAGACTAGGACAATTAGAAAAACATATGAAGCAGAAAGAAAAAAAAACACGAAGAAAGGAGGACCGAGAAGGACACGAGACACAGTAATCGTGGGAGAAATGATACAGGGAAAAAAAAGACCTGACAAAATACAAGAAACATTGCGAAAGGCAGAAACAAGTGAGAAACATTTGGGAGAAACCTGTAAGATGATCACACTACACCTACACACCAGAGTTCAAGATTACACATATATATTTGGATAAAAGAGTTTTGGAGACTTCAGGAATCTCTTGGGAAATACTTTTGAAGCAGCCCTTGTATATTTGAATGTGTCAAAAAGATGAGAGTGCCTTGCCAATGATAGTGCACTAGTTTTTTTGTTTTTTTTTGTCTCAATATCATTTTACTACACCAGCAAGCCAGTTCCACCATACCGCTAGTAATAATGTTTATTCTGATAAATTATATATCCATCAATGTCTAATAACCATCCATACTGAGAAGTTACATGGATCTATTCATTCATTCAGATAATTTGTACCAATTATCAAATTATTCAGGATGTCAATTGGAAACATCATGGTGATAAACATGCTTTGTTATTATATAGGTCACTGATTTTATAACTCAGTTGAATAAACAGATTTGAGATTGTGTGATGAATCGGATAAAACGAGACCATTTTGTATATTCCACATTATTTTGCTGCCATATTGATATAAAAGTCTCTGGGTTGATTAATTAAAATGCAATAGGGATCACGATCTGAAAGTCGATTGATTGATTATATTACCGGGCATTGAATTTTGTATATTTTTCCCAAGTTAAATTAAATAATAAACTTTGATTCGCTGTCCTTTGGCAAAAAGTCAACGTGTGACTGATATGCATATGTAGTAAAGAAACTCTTTCACTGTGTAGAAAGCTCCGTGCATCAATTATCTTTCAATATGGGCCTTGAATATAAGTTCCAACTTAAATCCCTTTTACTCCGAGGTAGTTTGTTGTATAATGTAGGCACATAGTGCAGACTTAAATTGCATGCTTTATCAAAGCGTAGAATTCTACGTCCATGTTTTTTCTTCGTGGTTGTTTAAGACGCTTTGGAAGCTTTTGGAATATTTTGCTCATAGTAAATTCTCCACTATGTATTCCAAGATCTCTGAAAGAATCCCTCACGTCGTCCCGATAGCCAAGGCCTGCAAGGGCTCTAACCGCCTTTCTCTGGAGTGCAAAGACGCGGCCCATATGAGGCGAATGACTCCACATCAAGACTGCATAACAGCAAATGGAGTGCACAAGAGCATGAAACATCATCAAACACACATCGGATGCGACAACTCCTGTCTTTTGCGTTAGGAGATAAATAGATCTTGTTACCTTGGTGCAGACTGTGTCCACATGCTTTTCGATTTTCATGGTCAAGTCCATGTAAACTCAAAAAAATCTAGCCGATTCAGGGTATTCATGTGACCGTGGACCATGAACGGCTTTCAAGATCTTATCGGCGTTGAGACTGAGACGATTACCTAGAAGCCAATCCCAAAGTTGCACCTGAGTCTCCCCCACCCTCTCACACAGGGCACCATTGTCTCCGTCAACAATCGTGGCTGTGTTGTCGTCAGCTCTGTTGTTGGCTGTTGTTATTTGTCTTTTGTCCGATAGTTGGCTCCGAATAAGGGCAACAATACCCTTGTCCAACCCATAAAACCCCAGCTTTTTCAGGAGCACCTTATGGGAAATAGTATCAACTGCCCTTGATAGGTCATAATAAGTTGTACCCACAAACCTAGCGTTGTCAAATCCCCTCACAAAGCTCATTTTTTATGGCTCAGATAGTTGAGAGCTTTTTCAAGCTTTTTGAAGCCAAATTGGCTATCGGAAAGATTCTTTATTGTCCAAAGTAATCACAAAGTTGATTCTTCTAGAGTAGCTCAAATATTTTGAAGATCACAGATATGAGGGCAATGGGTCTGTAGTTATTAAACTCTTATTCGCTTTCTTTCCTTTGTATTGAGACTTCTTTTGATAGCTTAAGGGTATCTGGATATGTACCCTCACATACGGAGGCATTTATCATTTTGGTTGAAGGTATTATGAGAGAGTTTTTTACTTTTTCCATCCAAAAGCATAGCGACTGGCCTTGTTTTTCAGAGAATCAATAGCATCTTAGACCAGTACAAATGTGACCGGTTCAAATGAAAAATTGACTCCTGGAGAGGCTGCTCGCTGCAAGTAGGCGGCTGCAGTTGTGTGGAGGGAGGTTCAAATTCTTCACGAGCACATCAGCAATATCCGCAAAAAAGTTGTTAAACTCCTCAGGACCCATGATCGCAGTGCTACTTGCACCCGATAATATGTTGTTTGAAATGGCTCTTATCTTCGCTTGCTTTATTGCAGTGCTGTTAAGCTTATGATATGATTTAAAATTGTCATGCGATTCAGGAGATCCAGAATGTTGATCTCATTAAGCGATGCTAGATTATTTCTCATTGTCTTTAAATCTCCCATGAACCATGAGACCTCAGTTCTATGTCTTTTCACCTTTTCAATTTCGAAAAGGCATGATTCAAAGCACTATTTATTATATCCATAAATTTGTCACATTCGAACTCCGCAAAAACATCATCATCCACATATGAACAGTCAGAGGTATCAAAAATATTCCTTTCCTGATAATGGATCTTCACATTTCGGTCCCTGGTTCTACTTTAGACTTCCCATAAGCTGACAGCTGAACACTGATACCAATAGCGCAATGATCTGACAAGAGGGGATCAGACACACTTGTAACAAAGTTTGCTTTCTCATAAAAGTTCACAAAGACATTGTCGATACAATGATTTTTCCTGGCGTTCAAGAATATTTTCTGACTGGAATCATACGAATGCATCAGGTCAATAAAGCTGTTCCTATGATCATACCTTCAAACAAATAAACATTGAAATCGCCTTTCTGAATACAATATTTGTTAGTAGTCACGAGAAACCCTACAATGCCCTCAACCTCTTTTAAACAAATTTCGAAGTCACCACTAGGGAGTCTATACAATGTCACTATGAATACATTCGAAGCACAAAGCTAAGTTATGTTGAGAGCTCAACGAAACTAGTTCCTGGAGGGGTTTGCTGTCGATTTCGGGACTGAGAAAGAAGATAACGCCACCGTGTTTATGTTGGGGTCTTGAATAACAAGCTGCTTGTTTAAACCCCATCAGTTGTTTAGTGTTCGACTGAATATCACACAAACAGTGTTCACTAACACAAATCACTTTATATTTTAATGCATTCTCCTGCAGAATGCTTCCAATTCACCAGTCTTGTTGCGCAGAGACGGAACATCACGTGGAATACGTTGAGCACAACATTTTCATGTTTGCATGCCTGGTTTTGCTTGTGGTCCAGTTTGCAACCTAGAGAAAAAAAAAAGATGAACCTCTTGATACCCACATGTTCCGGCCAGAATGAGGGGACATGAAGTTTTCCTTTTCTTTAAAGGGTTGCAGTAGCTAAGCTTTTCTGAGAATTGTTGGTGTTGGATGATTTTAGATCAAGAAGTTCCTTCACCATAACTACCTCGTTCTGAAAACCCTTCTTGGCTTTTCTGTCATCGCCCGAAAATCCATTTCACTGGTCCTCAGGGCTCGTTGTAGCACTACCCAGCCGCTTTTGGAAAACTTAATTTATTTTGTTTCTGTTCACTTTTAAATATCTCGGAAATTCAAAGATAGCAGGTTGTTGGTTATATTCTGTATGTTCATCGTTTTTTTTACAACTTTTTAATAACGACAGTGACAGCTGGGCTTTCGCTACCGGTAGAATTGTTGGTCCTTTTATTTGGTACAGCGTTTCGTTCTGTTAGTACGTCTAAGTTCCATGACTTTTGATCCTTTCCACCCCACGTGGAAATGGTGACCTCATTCAAGTGAGTAGCCTTCTCTTCCAAGAGGGCTACTTCTGTCTCTAAGGAGAATTTGGTTATTCATCATTCACAACAATAGTTTATTCAGAATTCTCACGCAGAAGAATTTCTGAGTCTTTTGATTCGGCATCTTGTTTGGAACACGGGGAGCACTAAACGACTTTGGATTCCATCACACGCATTACACACGATGGATAAAACTGAACATCACATGAACAACACTCCAATTCACTTTTTACTGGACGTTTACATATATTGTAAAGACACTTTTTGACCTTTTTGGATTATCGCTCCACAAAGCGACGGTATCGGCCGCAATCTTTTGCTTGACAATCTATAAAACTCACACGGTTCAAGATGTAGAGAAACGGTTTTCACTTTCTAATATAAACTTTTCATGAGCTATCAAGGAACATAAAATCAATTATTTTCAAAAAATGTTAAAATGTGATGAAACAAGTTGACAGTCGTTCAAGAAAATTGATATCAGCAATGGCAAAGTGAGGCGGAGCTCCATCTTGCTGGACCTATATGTGGTCCATACAATTGGGGAAAATAGCATGTAATGCTTGTAAAATTTCTTTTTTTTTGCGATATACATCAGAAGGTTGGTTGTACTGACTAACCCCTAAGCCCCAAATTTGGTTCAATTCCATTAAACGGTTTCCGATATGTTCGACCGTCTCCAGACTTCTGACTAGCCCTGTATATTCCACTAAACAAAACCCATTTTTCATGAAAATAGAATCATAGATCGGGAAAATTAGCACAAGATTCTTGGCGATCTTTACTAGTTTTAGTTGCCAAAAAGCATCAAGAGTTTTGGTGGATGGAAAGTTGACCAAAGTTAATTGAATCTTCAATAATACGAGATTCCGCGTAAAATAGAGCATCCAGCGTCAAGGCATGAATAAGTTCACATTGTCATGTATACAGGTCGGCCGAGACCTGAATCGAACGTGTCATTTTGTTTTTATTATAAATATGTAAAAATGAGGTTCCTAGCAATCAAAAATACAAAAGCAAATAAGAAGAAACAGATATTATCTGACCCTTTGACGTGAAATGGTGAAAAAAAAACTACTTAAAATTAAGTCCCAAACCTCTGGAGCGGCTTGAAAAGGACGCCAGGAGGTCTCACCGTCGAGCTCTCATGGCAGTACGACAGCTCGAATGAAACATCTTCGTTGAAGCCCGGAGAAAATTCAAATCAGAGGTAAGAAGTAGCAGGAGCGCTGCATGGCGTGGATTCTGCGGGGAGATCAAATCTTTCTCAGAGTCGGCAAGACTCATGGAACTACACGGATCAGAGGAAACAACAGCGATAGGGCTGTTGAACAGGAAAGATGGCACATTGACTGACAATAGAGAGGAAACACTACACCTACTCTTCAAAACTCACTTTCTGGCATAAAGTACCAACTCCTTACTGGCTCCACCCCTATTCTCATGTCTGTCTGGGATACGGCTAATGAGATCATCACCGACGAATCCATTGACTGGGCTCTTGATAAGTTCATACCAGGCAGCAGAACCTTATGGGATTTTCCCGGCGATGATGCAGAGAGCCAAGCCTGTGCTCACACCAACACTCAAATCATCTTCCGAGCCAGCATAGCCTTGGGACACGTCCCTGATCAATTGGAAACCGTCAAGGTGGTATTCATCCCAGAAATTGGTGAGGAAGACTATGGGCTACCAGAATCTCACAGGCCAATCAGTTTGACATCTTTCCAAATGAAAGCATTGGAAAAGCTGATCGATAGTCATTTGACGGAGGAGATTTTTTCGAGATCACCAATTCACATCAACCAGCATGCTCACTGCAAGGGTAGGAGTACGGATTTGGCTCTCCATGCCGTAGTGCAACTAGCTGAAAGGACTTCAAACGAAAAAGAGGTCGCCTTGACCCTGTTCTTTAACGTGGAAGCAGCACTTGATCTGGCAATCCAGATCAAAAGGAAAGCGATGTCGGCATATGTGAAGATGTATGCTCAGGAAGTATGGAAGGACAAAGGCACAGAAGTCCGCCGCACTAGATTGGCTTCTATTGTGAGGCGTAAGATATCGTTACTGGTGGCGAGACTGACAGTTACGGATGAAAGATTCAGACTTTATAGATGTTTTGAGGTACATCTACCATCTGGGAGCCAAAGTTCGCAAACAAGACAGGAATGCCTGTCTTCTCACTTTGGAAAGCTAAAAACGGTCTTTCAAGCAGAGGTTTTTGCTATCCTGGAGGTAGCAACCAGGAAAGAGGTTCAAGGCGTGGCAGAAGATAACATGGTTATCTATTCTGACAGTCAAGTGGCACTAAGGGCATTATGCAAGCCACCGATCAGCTGCCCGCTGGTTCAAGAGTGCAGTGATGCTCTGCAAACCCTGGGCGAGGGCAAGAAGGTCAATCTGGTCTGGTCAATGGGACATATGGGCATTCGCGCGGACGAGCTAACTAGACTAGGATCATCATCGTCCCAGCCTGGTCCAGGGCCATACCCGGGTCTAAGTAAACGAATGATCTACGAGGCCCTGAACAAGTGGGCTTGAGAGAACACAGTAAAAAACTGGAGTAATAACACGACTTGTAGGCAAGCTAGAGAGATTATCACACAACACAACAGACTGAGGACGGCCCAGCTACTGAACAAGAGTAGAAAGGCACTGAGCATCATCGTTGACATTCTGACAGGACACTGCAAGCTCAATCGACACCTGCATTTATTTGGAATAGGTGAATCACCCCTATGTCCCTACTGTAGAAGGACGGATGAAACCTTCTAACATCTACTGGGAGTCTGTGATAGATGGTGTCACCTGAGAAGGAGGGTCTTAGGAGCGGCAACCATTCCTCGGGTGGAGTTGGGAAACCTGGGCTGGGATGACCTGCTCCGCTTCACAATGGAGACAGGACGACTCAAGTGAAGACGGTTGGAAACGCGGGGTTGGCGAAAAGGGCCACTAGGCCTATTTGCCGGGCTTCTGTTCCCTCACTCTCATCATCAATATCACCATTAGCAATAATCCTCATTGAGAATTCAGTGAGGAAAATTTTGGTTTCAAGAGAGTTTGAGCATAATATGTACATTATTACTTGTGATTATTGTATTGAAATAGCGATAATAATAATTATTCTTAACCTTTTTTTAAATAATTCTTCAGTGAAGTTTGGAGAGTTGAGAGTAAATTTGGATCAGTTCTTTGGTTATCATTTCACCAAAAACTGATGTTTGCTCTTTGATGATTTTGCATTTTGAGACGCCCCGTGTGAGAACAATCAACTTTTTCATCTTGATTCCTGTGTTTTCGACAGGCAGACTCTCTTAGTTTTCTTAGCAAGTAACCACTTTTTTATGTAACTTTCAATTTTTGGTCCATTTGTCCTGTTAATCGCATCCGTGAACATAATGTGAATAGTTTTGTGTAAGTTTGAAATCTCCTTTCAAACCACAACACTTATCATATGAAATAATAATATAAACCTACACACAAAAATTCGAAGCAGCTCACTCAAAGCTATGATGCAAAAACAATCAAAATAAATACTACATCTGCCTCTAACCATTTTTTATATTTGAATTAAGCAATAAAAATATGTCTCATGATCAAAATACAATGTATACAATAAAATTACCATGACCAAAACTAACAGCAATATATTTACTCAGCCGTGATTATTATCATGGATTTTGTTTCATATTTTTATGTTTTATATAAAATAATTCACCGCAGCATGGAATAATAATTATCAAGCACATTTGGGTTTTGAATCAATGACGAATAATTTTGGTATGGCGATTCTCACTGTTTCATCAAGCCTGAAGATGCGTCCGTTTGAACACGCATTGTTTATTTGTTTCAACTTTCTCTAAGGTTTTTAGTAATACTTTTACCCTCTGATGCAAAATAAAGATGAATACCAATTCCTTTGAATCATTAATCTTCAGTGGAGAAAAAGAACTTCTACTAATTTGGAAACTTCAGCTCAACATCCGACTAATTCACAGCAGAATAAATATAAATAACTAACATGTTCCGTGATTGAGCTTGTGAACATGTAGTGTATCCAAAGATTCTGTAAATGGATATTTAATATCGCACTTTCGGTGCAACAAGGGCACATCTTCCTATGTATTTCCTATGATGATGTGCCCTTGTTGAACCAAAGTTGCGATATATACTCCGCACCGCATTCTCACTAAAGTCATGCTTTTTATTTCATCAGCGCACACTCTCAAGCAAGGCCGGTTTGTCATCAATAACTGTTGTCAGAACTGTTTATGACAAACCGGCCTTGCTAAACAGTGTGTGCTGATGAAGTAGTTATTTCAACCTTCTGGATGCCAATTTTTGAACAAAATTCATTTTTGATTTGTTGACTTTGTTCATTAACAAAATTGAGTTGATTCAAGATCAGAAAAATAGTTGATTCAAAACAAACAGGTCACATTTGAGAAAAGTGAACTGGATCATACTAGATGTCTTATCATTGTCCGTATCATTCATCAAATAAAAATGCTGATACAGTCTCTTGTGAACTGTCCAATCATCTCAGAAGTTGCACTTCTTGTACTAGAGCGTTTTTGGAAATATGTAAATAATACCTTATATCTTTATTCAGCGCTAGCTAAATTACCCGCTTCCCAAGCAGCCCAGGCAACACCCCATTTTGGTTCAAATCCATCTCAAAATTGAAATCAAACTTGTAAGAACAGAAGAACTGACGTGCATCTTGTGCACAAAATGTAGATATCCCAATTAAAACGAAAAAATACTAACTCCTTCGTCAAAGGGGAACATCCTCATCCTTACTAATCTTCCTACTAATTATTAATAACGCTGGGACTCCAAAATAACATAAGACAATCAAAAAACCATCCAACAAATAATTCCCGGCTTCGTCTGCTCTGACGTTTCACAATAATGTAAAATATCCTCAACTAGAAAAAAAAACACGAAATCGAATACCAAAGTGGAACATTCTTATCTTACCTGATCAAAACCAAACAAAGCTACCTACTTATTATCATTATTAACGCTGGGACTCCAAAATAACACATCACAATCGAAAAATCATTCAAAAAATCCCCGTCACCCACCGTCGATCTGCTCCTATCAGAAATCGCTCATTGGGAATGATTGATGTCAATTATCATCGCAATGCACTGCATTTTTTTTTCTTCAAGACGATTTATCATTATTATAATTATTATTACTATAAATCCATAAGCGAATAAGAAACGCTAAAAAGACAATAGCAATAGAATTACAGGATTCAGTCTTCAGAATTAGCTGCCTTCTGTCATCCGTCAGCCTTGTCACCTCATGGTGGATGGACTTGCGATGTAGCTCCCGCTCCCACACAATAAAAATTTTGCCGTACTTATTCGAAGATTAACGCCGCACTCCCAAATATCTTGCGCTGTTTATCATTCGATAACATGGGCAATTTTCTGCTTGATATTCTTCACAGCAGATAATTCTTCAGGAAAGTGGAGGAACGTTTTGGCATTATGAGTAAGTCTAAACATTAAAGTTGTTCCAAAGTTATAAGAAACTATACATTTCTATATGTATAATAATAGGGGTTTATAAAATATACGCTGTAAAAATGCTTTAATCGATGTCAATTGTTTTTGAAATTCAAATGAACTGCAAAAAAAAGTTGAAAACCTGTGATAACCTGAATAATGAGTTTTATTGTTTGGTTTGGAGACAACAAATTATCAGTTAAACTCTTGTATGTCTATATGAATATATTTCACATTTTATTTATCATCTGATAAACATATTCTTAGAAGATGATAAATATACAATGTTAGGAAAGATTACCAGAACGTTGGATCATATCGGAATCAAAAAAGTTGTTCAAGTTGAACTTTTAATATAAAACCTTGATTTATGCAGATAATCGATTATATCTTATTTTGAACGTCCTTTCGATTTGGATTTTTTTATCGACCATAGATTATTGCCTCAATACATTGGTCCCGAGTTATCGGCGTTTCAAGTAGTGATAACTGGTAACAATTCGAATTTTGAGAGGTTGGATTTACCTTCGAATTTACAATAAAAACAATTTCGAAATAAATTCATCAATTGCAAAGTGAAATCCGATAGGTATACTTTTTACTGTTATGAAAATTCATAAAATGAACCTTGAAAATCCAGTGTGTTCTACAAGGATTCCGGAATGGTTCTACCTTTTGTAGCCCACCGTTGATTTCGAAGAGAATTCTGATATGATCCAAAAAAGATTGTGTAAAAGAGAGAATTGGTAGCCAAAGTTGAATCCAACATCTTTTTCCCGACCTTGTTAACAAATGTTGGTACATCTCTCCTATTGCATATTACAAGGTCTGTTGTTAGTATAAAGTCCAAAATTGACTCACCCCTGTTATTAATGTCCCTGCTGCCCCACTACGTGTGATGACCATTGGCATCGCAGCCTATGACTAACAGCTTTCCTTTCTCCTTGTGTGTTGGTGGTGGTTCAGGTTCTCCATATGGCATGTATGCGGACGGTAGAATGAGCGGTTGCTTATTCTTTTGCTCGCATGTTACCACTGCCATGTCACCTGTACTGTGCTGTGAAAATAGGCTAAGATTTAGTGTTCGCTTTGCAAGTATACCGGTTCTCATTCCATTTACCGACGGAGAATGATATAGAAGATAGTCTTTTGCTTTTAATCTTTTAATTTTGCCTCTATTGAGCCATGTTTCTTGGATAAGCGCGATGTCTTCTCTATTCTTCGTCAGCAATAGCGCCAAGTACTCCGATGCCGCTTCGCGGTGATGCAAATCAATTTGCTCTGCTTAGGTTCCTTGGCGCCACCTTTCTTGTCCTTGGAGAGCCTCGCTTTGGGGGTGCCTAACCGAAACTTGATGCTCCCGTTGTTACTTCTCAGTATCTTGAAGGTATCGTCCTCCACCGTGCAGACGATCTCCTTCCCTGGCCCAAACTTGCACTTTGACGAAGAGATAACTCTCCAGCTTTGTGTGTCCAGACCCTTGTTCTGCTTGTCGATGATCATTAGTATGGATTCATCGCTTGCCGGAACCGGAGGCAAAATCCACACTGAAATCAATCGACGCAGAGGCAGCTTCGAGACTGGTATTACCTCGAGTTTGGCTCCCTGCCAGATTTTGCCGCAGTCGCCGACTACACGCTTTAGAAAGTCAATTGACTTTCCGTTGTTGCAGCCGACAACTTTGACTCCTTTCTGCCAGCCAGCCCCGTCGAAGTTGACCTTCTTGTTGCCACTCTGCTCGTCTAGCTCGAGTATGGAGTCCAATATCTTCGCTTCCACTTCGAGCCACCTGTCGGCTGCAATTTTGCCATCGAAATCGGATCGATCCACGATGGCCACTTGCAGCTCTTCTGGCGTATCGAAGTTTCTGGAGTTCTTTGGCTTCTTCTCGGTGTTTTGTTCTTCCTCGCTAGAATGCATCCGTTTTTGCATTCTCCTTCCAGAAGCTGGGGGATTTTGCTCCTCCGGTTCTTTCGCAGCTGGGGAAGACACCGCGTCAGACCTTATCAGAGGCCTCCGCTTTGGCTCACTTTTCAGCTTTCGCAGTTGCTCTTGCCTCTGCGGTGCCTTTTCCGGTTAATGTTGCTTTAATCCTTGCTTGCGCTTGAATTTTGGTTGACTGTTCCCCAGGGTTTAGAGTTGTGTCTTCTCTCCCAGCAATCTAGCCTCAGTCTCCGAATCCTCCATATCGACGGTGCTGCCTTTTGATGACGAGTCATCTTCGGCCGCTGAGCCGATACGATTTTTTTACTGGGTTTGAATGCCAAGTTGGTTGACTTTACCCATATCCACCGGTTCACAGTCGTTCTAAGCTTTGTTCTGACCAGTCGCATCCACTGACGCCCCAGCCTGGTTCTCCAGGGGGTTGTCTGAACATTCGTTGACTGACGACTTCCGAGTTCCTGTCCGCTCACTCTTTGCCGCCGTTGCCGAGCTTCCGGGTAGCCCGGCTCCTTCCTTCAGGGTTGTCCCCTCCATAGTGGTTGTTATCTCGGGGTACCACCCCCAGCGTGTTGTTTCGAAAAAGGAGAGATGTGGGAGTCTCTGTCTTGTCGGGTTTTCCCTTTCCTTCCCTTTCCACGCTATCTATAGGGGTTACAGGCTTTCCTGAGGGTATCTCTCTTAGTCTGGTCTGTCCCCAACAAGCTGTCCGGCATGGGTGACCCTCCAGTAGCCCAGTTTCTGAGCTACCACCAGCATAGCCATCAGAATCGCTAAGACTAGCAAGCCACTCCGACCACCAGGGAAGATGACTCTGACTTCGTCAAGGCGGAGACACCACGTGGGGGTAAGGTAGGATTAGGATATTCCACTTTGGTTTTCGATTTCGTCATGAAAACTGGTGAATTTTTCAATCCCTGATTTCTGAGCTCAAGACCACTAATGACTAAATACTGATCCATATCTAGTCATAGCATGTTTATTGTCTCATTTTATAAGGTGCTCAGAGTGAGCTCGTTTTACGTCTTGTCAATGATAAATCCGTTGAACGAAATGTGGTAGTGTATTCACTTTATAGAAATTTTAATTTCTTCACATATCCCAGCTTATTCGGCTCGAAAAGTCAACTGATTAGTCATAACTAGTTTTAACTTGACTTTAGCACTCTCGAAAGATCATTGTATATAGCGCACTATCTCACACAGATCCAACTTGAACAGTTTTTGTTATAGAGAATTTGTTCATCATATTTTTCAAAAGACTATGTAACGCTACAGTTTTTACGGGTGTTGGGAGTTGACGTCATTTGAGTCTTGAGCGTATTCACGTGGTAGGTTCCCCACAATGCCGTTTTGGGTCTCAAGATAGCGTGAAGGATGGCGAGGATATCGAATAATAGTATGTGTATCCAAACCTCTTTTCTCGATGGAAAAAAAAACAAAGATTGGTTATAATAATTGCATCAGGGTATTGAAAATTGGTCTTCATGATCAAAAGAACTATTACATTTGAATTTGTTGTTGATCACGGGTTCCAATGTTTGTTTGGCATGATTGAATATGTCGACAAAAAACGAGTAAAATTTGCTTATCTTTCTAATAACACCATTTTTGCTGTGGAAGGCACTCTCAAATACACATACCCAGATTTTCTACAAGGTTTAAATCACTCGGACATGTCAATTTTTGTTTTTGCGGGCACATTTTGGTCGTATTTTCAATCCCCACCAGTCAAACCCTAAAAGGGTATGACTCCCCCAGGAAAAAATAATAATTTATTTTGATAGATGGTAGTGACCTGAAACTTCTGATGTATTCTTGATAAAAATGACTTTGACGACATGAAACCACTTGACCTCACTTGAATCCTTGGGATACCTGTTACCTCCGCTCAGGGATAGACAGTTAAATTGCCAAAAGAAAGTGTCTCCCAAAAAACCAAAGTTGACATGTGCAAGCGATTTTTGATTAAACACTTGATAAAACCTGGGTGGAGAGTTTTTTGTGCCTCACCCGGAAAACCTTAATCTTTTTGGCTTTTATCGATTGGTTTTGAAGAACAAATTTCTTTAATCTGAGACAAATCAGTCCTCCTATTTTATTGATACAATATATTTTGTTATAGGAAGGAGTCATCCTACCAATGATGGACATTAAAAAATCACCGATAACGTATGATGTGGATACTTAGCGACGACTTCCCTCTGGAGGGTACTCCACGTTCACCTGCGCCACCACATCCATTAGAGATTGCTGTGGAGGGCCCATCACATCGAATACACAGAGAGCAGCAACTCTCAACTACAAAAATAGTGAATCTGGTCCGGATGTTAGTTTAAATGCAATGAAATATGCCTCTTTAGAGCGTTCTGCGTCTATCCGTCGATTTGTGTCAGTGAGTGGCATGAACTATAAAGATAATGATGCTGAGGAAGCATATTGTCAATCTGAGTCATTCTCACCAAATTATGATGTACTGGTTACTCGCCGAGCTGATGGTCAAATATTGGTATCAGGAACTGATATTCCTGATAGAATCCTGTGGAAATTTGACGATATACAAAATGGAGCAGGAAATAATCCTGACGTGGTGAGTGGTAGTAATCCGTTACTTCCTGATGCTGTGGTCAATCGAACGACTACGTTGTGATATTTAGGTTAGATTATTAAAATAATGATTGTAAATATTAATGCATTTTTGTATTCACTAGGTAATATCAAATGATAAATTATATGACATTTAGTAGTTGAACCTATGAAAACCAAATGTTGACTGATTATATATTTGCAAATAGGTTTTTAGTCATATCACGATCTTCTAGAAAATGGTTTTTCATTATTTTATTGTCAATAGTAAAAATAATTGTTTTCTTGTGGGACTCAATCATATGTCGATTAGCAATCACATCGAATGAACAAGGAATGCATGTCAGATTCAAAAATTATATTTATGCCCCCAACTTGTGTAGCCATCGAAAAATTCAGCATTAAAGAAGAAATAACTTACCCCAAACAGATTTGCGATACTTTTCTAAGACTGCTCCAGCAACGAACTGGCAAGCTACGTAATAACGGAACGAAAAATTTACGGTTTAAATTCCGTGCGCGTCCACAATTTTGGCACACTATCCCCGGGCATAAATCAATTTAAAATTTGAGCAAAATAAGTATCCGGAGGACTTCTTTGCCAAGAACTAAAACGAAAAATATAAGAATGATGCTTTTGTGCTTGGAATCTAGTCAATATTGCTAAGTGTACTGAGTAATCAATGAATAATGGTGCTGAAGATACTTTCTATCAACATAGTAACTCATGAATGATCATCTCATATGGCGTCCCAATCGCATTTTAGAGTTGATCATTTCCATTGAAAACTACGTGAAACACAATGGGTGGCTTGGATGAAAACGGGTAAATGCTTTAACTCAATTTTTTCAAAATAAACTTATAGTTTCTGAAGAACTGACAAAGATAGTATAATAACCCCTAGTCTTTCTTCACGGTGTCGCCGGTCAACAGCGACTACGACCCAGTAGCAGCGATCGAGTCGCCGAGACATCTGTAATCATTTTTGAACGTGATTCTTCTTCTTCCGATGCGTATCCACTAATGCATATTTGCGAAAACACTTTACATTGCCTCCTTAAAACACATCGACGCTCATATCCCACGCGTCCACCAAATTGATTTAGATGATGAACCTTCTGGTGTACTGTCTACTCAGTATAGAAAGAGGTAGATCTTGACTCTGGTGTGTCTCTGGAACTGAAATGATCTTCCAGTATCAAAAATTGGTAAAGTAGGCAGAAAATCTCGAGAAGATAACAGTACCTCAGAAACATTTGGGCTGAAGTCCACTTTTTCATTCATGGAACTTTTCAACTCAAATTCATCGTAGCTCTGTGTAGCAGAAAGACTGAAGTCTCATATTTATTAGGAAACAAAATAATACAAAAATTAATCATTCATCAGCGGATGAGCTCGTCGGATCGGTCAGTCATGACTCGACAGAGTCGGGTCCAGGTCGCGTCGCGGGATCGCCGGTGTTAAAAGCGATCCCAAGACCCGACCGTCACAGATCCGGACAAATTTGTGTGTGTGTGGCTACAGCCACATTTTTCTGACGACTCCAACCAAACACAGTTGGTCTGAGGTTAATCAAAAAGAATTTTGATTATAACAAGGTGTGTTAATAGCCGCCCACAGACCGGCGTTTCTTCCTGACATTCTTTCCCGTCATTCCATCTTTTCAAAGGAAAGAACGTCAGTAAGTGGGAAATGAGATGATAAATGCACATTCCATCTTTCCTGTCACGTCGAACCGACGTTCCAATCCGACAGGACAAACTTACGTTCTTTTTTGTTGGAACGCCAAGTTAGTGTCATGATGGAAAAAGATGAAATGATGGCAGGAAAAAGTTACGTGTTAGCTGGTTATGAGATTATATTATTCATTAATTTTGAAAGGAAAGAATGACGGGAATAAATGAAGGGACAAAACGAAAAAAACG
The DNA here is from genome assembly GCA_958502075.1 of Orchestes rusci. NCBI lineage: Eukaryota > Metazoa > Arthropoda > Insecta > Coleoptera > Curculionidae > Orchestes > Orchestes rusci. Next base: position 1,350,030 of record OY293306.1, read on the forward strand.
GGGAAGACTGACGATATTCTATGCGGGTCTGTGGGCACCTGACGTAATGTGTGTGCGAGCACGGATAGGACGCGAGTCGGGTCAGAGTTGGGAGTCATGTCTGGGCATATAGGTGGGACTGTGGGACTTCAGCCATTATTGCGCATCCACACCGTTGGAGTTGGGACTCTAGCCTTTATAACTTGAAAGTTTTAAAACCAAGTATTTGAGTTTTTAGTACAGCACGGATTAGATCAAAAATGGATTCGCTATTGAAAAAGACATACACCAAGATACTTACAACTATAATTATGCTGTATCCAATTGAAATTTCATGTGATTCAGCCAAGTTTTGAGTATGGACAGATTTCAAATTTGCAAGTCGACGTTTCTTGCTCTCAGGCCCCGAAGAACAAAGATCGTGTTTAGTAAACTCTCCAAGATTGATTTTTAACTCACGACTTGTGGCTTCAATAATTGCAAAGCAGGTTGATGATAATTTCTTGATCAATCCGCCATCCATGGCTTTACCAGAAGATCGGATGACATTTGTGTTATTCACTGGTATCGTATCACAATGACATTTCTCAATGCTGCCCCCAATTTTCATTACACTATTTTGTCATGTCAAGGGATAGACAATTGGAATTGTTGCAGAATGTCATCAAAATTTCCATGCCATATAATGCTTGTATCATCTGTAAAAAGAGTGAAATGATCAGAGATCGGGAATCTTACGAGGTCAATCATGTGTATAAGGAATAAAAGAGATCCCGAAACTGAGTTCTGTGCTTCTACTTCTACTTCTGCTGCTACTTGGTTTTGCAGTTGGTCCCCTGACCAAGACACATTGACTTCTCTCGTCTGGGCCAGCCGCCTGGTCACTTATTGAGTAACGTACAGATTTCTCAATTCCAAGTTTAGTTATCGGTGGGCCTGTTAGAGCGTTATCAGTACCAAATAAGGGTCAATCGTCATCAAAAATGTCTTTTATTTTTCTTTCCTCAAATCCCTCTCTCCCTATTTTTATATTGAAGTTCGAAGTCACCCGTAATTATGTTGACATTCCGTTCTTCGATTTTGTCATCAAATTTCTCCGTATGATGGTGCAGAGAATCCGCAGTTGTTTCATTCACCTATATTATATCAAGACTGGCTTGACCCTGAATTCCAAATAAGCAGGGTTGTCCAAGTATGGAGAAATATTCGCAACAGATTGCGATATTTTTTTTTGTTATTAAGGTCACCACACATGTGTTCCTCGGTGTGTTCTGGATCTTCGTAAGAAGAGTACATTCATCCATTCTCCTCATTGCAATCTTCCTCACTAACCAACGGGTTTCAGCGACGCCTGGAATATCCATTTGAGCATGTGTGTTCATCTCGCGAAAAAGATTTTCCAGTCTCAAAGTGATTCTATGCTCTGATGTTCAAAGGGTTTCTATTATAGGTGTACTTTCATACTTAATTCCATGTAAAGCCGGTCCTCCCAGAGATCCGATTGGGGTTCCTATAGAAAATTTTGAATCAAATGTACTTATGTTAATGTCTTGGGAGAAATAATAAGATATTAGATATCGACCGCCTATTCTGGGAAGACACCGGCGCCATTTGCTATCGCCCAACCAACGCTTTTATATGAATCTCAAAAGCCCGGAGTGGCACCCCCGCTGAAACCGCGGATATGAAGATCTTCTCGATTGCCGTTGTGGTCTTCATTCTTAGTCCTGGACAAGATGCCCTCACGGAGAGCTATCTGGTGGTGCCTGATCGAAAGTTTTCTGCCAAAGTGTTACTCCTCTGGGTACCATGATGTTTTAATCAAGTGTAAATTGGAGGACTTCTACGTCCGGCAATACTACATCATGCACGCAAAGACAAATTCTATAAATTTTAGTAGAAATCTGTTTGGATTCCATCCTTTTTCTCGCATGGTATAGTAGCTATATCATTTTCTCATCTTGAGCTGAATTAAAGAATCTCTTCAAATTTTTCACTTTCTATACGCAAACTCGTTGTGTCACCAATCAGAGGAAAACAAAAAGTTCATGGTGATCGCTGGTAAGTACTGAGTCTACTTTGCAGACGATCGACGACCTTGGGAAAAAACCAGACTTTGAAGTAAAGCATTCACTTTTATCTATTCATACCAGCCAATGTCTTGTTGAAATGGAAAATCATATGTAATTAAATGAATTACCAGGAATAAGGAGAAATGTATTTTTTGAAAGCAATCTGCACCTCCAATGTATCAGGAAAAGCTTTAAAACTCGTGGCAGAGATATTGTGGAATTGAATCATCAAATACAAAGGAAATCTTTTCAATATTATTCAAATATTATGTTGAAACGGTTTCTTGAATGTTTGGACATCGATTTCTTATGGAAACTTTAATATGGCGTTATCACGATAGGCAAAGGATTTTCTCCCGACTGGAGTCGCGCAGTAATGGATTTGGTGAAACTCTCGAAAACATTACTAGCGCTCTGTTGCAATAAAACACGTGGTGAATTGCAATGAGTCGACGTGATTGGAACTTTCTTAGAAGATATCCCGATGTAAGTCAAATCTTTGTCGTGTATATGACTGTGTCCTACAAGGCAAAAAAACCCATTGTCAACAAAATCAAAACATTGCGACATGAAAATAATACCTATCATTAATGTACATACGATAAAGACTAACGTGAATGTGATTGTCAAGTAGAAGTGTGTATCTGTGAATCTTTCACAACATATGTTACGTCCTTATGATATAGTTTGATACCTACATTTTCATATTATTATTTTTGAAATTATAGGTTTTACATCTAATAACTTATGACGAAATAAAATGGTTATAAAACAATATTGTTGAAACTATACAATGAAATGTTATTTATGCACGCAACATTGGGTTGCTTCCACTTGAAGATTAGTTTATTGTTCATATGATTATGTGGAAACTAAATCTAAATATGCAGTCCATTCAAGGTACTGAACTGATGATTCCATGCACTGGAAACTATATTAATTGTGTCCGAAATATCAATATACCTGTCATCATAGCGCTCACAGTTCGTCAAATAGTCACATCTTCAATTCTTTGATACTTCAACATTTGATATTGACTTTGAACACCTCTCCTCATTCTTTTTGACAGATTGATTCGAATATCAACCGTGGCTGCTATAGACTCATCGGAACAAAGATTTGTGATGTACAGGGTTGTACAACGAAGGGTCAACACCCTTCTAATTTCTGTATTTTGAAAGGTGGATGGAATGAGTCTCCACTGATTATTTTTCATCAATTGCCTATTATTAACTCCTGATAAAAAACACACCATACGAAATGTGTTCAAAATCTTGGTTGGATAACCTGTACGTAGTTTGTGCAGATCGATTGCACAATCAAGGCACAAAAAATCACCATGATTTCTTACTCCATGATAGTAAGTGCTGTCGTGACTATCATGGCAAAAGTGACTGCCGTGCGTTGGGCGCTGTCATGTCAACGGTCAGCCACCTACATCATACGCGAATAAAACGAAATTGTGACGATTGAACATTGTTGTGGAAACGGTTAATTTAAAAAAAAATAAGATCATGGATACAGGGTTGGGAAATATAACCATAACGGTCGATTATTACAGAAGATACACGAGCTAAAAAAAAAATTCTCATATAAAACTTGTGAGGCTTTTGAAAATCCACATATCTGTCGAAAATCAAAACATACAGGGCCGGGCATAAAGTTATTTATTGATTCATTGTTGACAGTGCATTGCAAAATAAAATAATTTTAAATGGTATACAGTGTGTCTAGAATAAAATGATGTACATGGGAATATTGGAAACAGTAAGAGATACGGCGTCGCTTGAATGGAAGAAAAGTTGCGTATTTGTATGCCCAAAAATAATCTACTTTTGTTTTATTTTGAATCGATACCGTGATGTAGATACAGGGTGAAAAAGAAAATGTCCATATTCGAAAAACTACAAAATTTTGCTTATTATAAAAGCCAATATTTTCAAATTTACAGGATATGGGTAAGAGGAAATGACGATTCTAAAAACGGCATCAAAAAATGTTGTAGGCCCACGATGTTGCGTCCGGCCGAGGCCAACTTTGGTTTTTCTTATGGAGGCCATATTGAACTTCTCCATTTTCATGGTCCGTATTGAAAATAATTTCCAAAAATATGACTTCCATAAAAAAAACAGACTTGACTTTGTCTGGACGCAACATAGTAGGTCTAGAATTTTTTTGACGCCGTTTTAGAATCGTCGTATCTTCTTACCTATATCCTGGAAATTTGAAAGTGTTGGGTTTTATAACAAGCAAAATATTGTGTTTTTTTCAAAATGAACCTTTTCTTTTTTCACCCTGTATGAACATAACGAAATCGATTCAAAATGAAACAAAGGTAGAATATTTTTGAGCATACAAATACGCAACTTTTCTTCCATTTAAGCAACGTCGTATCTTTTACCGTTTCCAATATCCTCGTATAGTCCCATGTACATCATTTTATTCTGGACACACTGTATATACGATTGCACAAACGATAAGCTGTTGTGAAAAATATCACAGTCGGAATATGTTTTATTGTGGGAGCTTTGCAGACTATCTTAGAAATGGGTCTATAATTTGTTCTGTGAGGGAGCTCGGAGAACAGGACGCCGGGCATGAAATGATATTGTCTCGAGTAGCCCGGTACAATCCGTGAATCCATTCACCAACTTATACAGGAACATGAGCATGGAATCCTCTCTTTTGTCCTCGAGACTCCTCAGCCCACACAGCTGCAATCTGGTCTCTTATGTCAAATCCTTCTGGAGGAGGTTGTACTTGTACAGCAGAAACTTGGTGAATTTGCGCTGTACACGCTCAAGTCTTGACGAATGGATGCTGTAAAAAGGTGACCAAATGATTGAGCAGTATTCCAGTGTCGATCTGACAAGGGCATTGTGCAAACTTATAGCCTTTGTGTTGAAGGACAATGTGCTGTCTAAAGTCACACCAAGATCGTTCACGAAAGGAACACTCTCCAACTCCTGACCGTCCAATATATAGGTATGGATGATCAGATTCTCATTTCTACAACCGATCAGAACACTTATGTACTCAAGCTAGACCGACTGCAGAGGATGGCTTGTTTGGGTACAACAGGCGCAATGAGGATATTTCCTGGAGCAGCTTTGAACATCTTTTTCGGACTACCAGAACCAGGACTCTGGGTGAAGAGGAAAACGATGGCTTCCTTTAGTAGGATGGTTGCCGAGAAGACATGGGGAAACTTGAGAATGGAAGTTGACCACATCAGAATATCATCATTGAGTGCGAGTTACCGCCTCTATTGGCCGGGTTGACACCCACGGATGGTCGTCTCAGACTCCGAAGGAGCTTTGAGGTGCACGTACCGACGAGGGATGAGTGGCTGACTAAACCGGTGGAGGCGCCTGTCAACACTCAAGTCTGGTTCATAGCTGGCTCCAAGGCTGAACGCACGGGTTCGACTGGAGCTGGACTGTTCAGGGCTGACAGGAACACTGGAGAAGTTTTTTTCCCCTAAGAAAACTTGCAACAGTCTTCCAGGTGGAAATATTCGCTATCCTAGAGGTTGCCTCCAGATATGAGGTGAAGAGAGGAATGGAGAATAACATTGTTATCTACTCCGATAGTCGAGCGGCACTTAAAGCAATCACCAAACCAATGATGAGTTGGCCCACTGGTCCAAGAGTGTAGGGATGCGCTGCAGGTGCTAGGTGAGAACAAGAGAGTCAAACCAGTATGGGTTTCGGGGCACGCGGCGGTCACTGGCAATGAGCAAGCGGACAAGCTAGCCAAATGGGGGTCTACCACGTGACTGTCCGGACCGGAACCATTTCTAGGCCTTAGAAAACAACTTATCTCATGCACTTCCAACGAAAGGGTATGGGGGAGTACAGTTGAGAACTGGAACTGTGCAGGCCATATAAACGATATCAGAACCTCACAGGCCAAGGACGGCCCAATTGGCAGAAGGGCGGAGGAAACCTCCTACCACCTGCTGGGAGTTTGCGACAGGTGGGGTCGCTTGAGAAGGAACGTCCTAGGAACAGCCACCATTTCCAGGGAAGAATTGGGGTACCTGAGCTGAGATGGTCTGCTCCTATTTACGACAAGAACAGACCGGTTTGAGTAGTTGGTTTGGCCAAAAAGGGCCAATAGGCCTACTCACCAGGCTTTGCCCATCCACCATTACAATGACCATTGTCATTATCACTCATTATCACTCACTTCATAATATGTTTAATTCGATTATGAATATTGATCTCGGATAGGTCCTCTGAATCCTCGTTGTAGTTGCGTTCATTGTTTATGCTAATATTTATTATTTAAGTTGGGTTGTTAAGATTAAGTTACTACTTTTTTTTTTTGTTTTATGTACTTGAATTTCCTGTAAGTGGGTATTTACCTGTTGGAAATAAGGGCTTATTTATTATCATCGGCGAAATTTCATCAGAGCCAGCTCGCTTTAAAGGGTCCAGAGATAACAACTTCTTGGTGTTTTTTTCGGTGAAGAGGTGTGAGGCCAGGTGATTCGCAAAAGGAACAGAATCCATTTGTCCGATGCTAACATCGAGATGGTTCGAGTAACACGATTGAAAGTGGACAGCAAATGCGTCAGCAATCTCTCCAGCTAGCGCATTCTGTACAGTCGTTCCTTGGCGTTCGTTCAGGTCGTTAGTTCATGGCGTTCGTGTGAGCGTCTGATGAAAGCCAATCCGTATTTCGTATAATATGCGGACGTCAAATGGGGTTTCCGACAGTGTTCGTTACCGTCTACAGTCGTGCGATCACGGATCGGTAAGTAGTCGCTGAGCTTTTCTTTGAGAGTGTTTTTCTGACATTTAGTTGAAAGATAATTTTGCGCACTGCGTTCAAATTTTGGCTGTCGAGGGCTTGGACGCTCGTTTTATATACAACGATCGTCGGCGTTTGGAACGTGTTTCAGAATTCAGCCAGCGTTTGTTAATTAGCGTTTGTTCAATATCTCAATTATTCTCTGCTCTCTGAGATCTCAACTTTTCGGAAGATATCTTGGGACATCAAATCAATTGAGGTGTGAGTTGCTGTGTACACGTAGTAAACAAAGTGAAACGGAGATTAAATTAATTGTTGTCGAAAAATGTCGATATGGGTCGAAGAAAGTTGACAGTTGACGCCTTATATCTCTTGAAAAGTCAAGATGAGAAAGTACTGACCATTTTTTTCTATCTTGAACCGTTTGATTTTTATAGCTTGTCAAAGGTGCAAAAATGTCATTTTCAAAACGCGATATCTTGATAACCAAATTTAGGAACAAAATTTGTATCACAATGTGTGTTAAAAATTTAAGGAAGAATTAGAAAATCAAATAATATAAGGGGGGAATCATTTTAAAAAATGCAACTTTGATCTGTCATGACTTTATGACCGACCCTGTATATTCAAATTCAATACATATATGAAGATTTTTGAAAGCCTTTCAATTTTGATTTGGGATATTTTGTACTTGTGTATCTTCTGGAATAATCGGTCGTTCTGCTAATTTCTCCTGACCCTGTATAATATTCCACGAAGGAGGCAAAAGGTATAGAAAATGATCTAAAAAACGGGGTTTTCGTGGCATAAGGACAAAAAGGGAAAGCAAAGCTCTGCTCATAGGCATTGGTAGCTCAGTTGGTAGAGCGTTGTCCTGGTATGACGAAGGTCGTGAGTTCAGATTCCGCCTGGTGCCAACTTTTCTCATTTCCCTTTCTGTCCCTACGCCACGAAAACCCCTTTCTTCACATGATTTGGACAAAGAAACTCCCCTCACATGAAATATGATGGTATGTCTTCGAAAATGCTCGCTGACATGAATTTTCACTAGCAATTAGAGAGAGTTACAGATCCATGAACTATGGACAAAATTCCAGAGTCAGCGTAATTTTATTTCAATTCAGAACGTAGACGTGGAACAAGCGAGATTTTTCATCTCTGAACAAACAGTGAGACTAATAGCAGAAAAAATTGATTACCTTTTCAACATGCATGGGTTTTTCATGGTTTCCAAACGAGACCCGCTATGGTTGAATGTAGAGAATTGAGAATATGAACAAGACCACATTGATTTTTTGTTTCCGTTTCACATTACCTCAGGCAATGATGATAATATGGAAGGAGAATGCTGGCCACAACCAGTCAATCGATAATATCTTTTCTCTAGAGTGACCTGAGCTGTAAATCTTATAGCATTTGTCAACACGATTTCTAGAGCAGATGAATAGTTTAAGAGTTGCAGCGGATAAGAGCTCAGAAAATTTTAACAAATCGAGGGAGGGGGCAGGAGATCGGTCCAATTCCAGTGAATTAGAGGGATACTTACAGTCATTCGATGCAGTGAGTTAATTATAAAATTCGCTCACATGAGGCCTTCATAAATCAACGTCTTACAAATTTATTCGTACAGGGACGAGGAACGAGGGCAGCAACTCGCTTTTTTCCAGTTCCGAATAAGCGAAACTTTGCCAATAAAACAGCAAAAGAAACTTTTCATTGTCCTACACTCCTGCTTGAAGGTTTCAGAAATGATTTTATTAGAAATAACGACAAATTCCGAATTATCTCAGAACCTCTATCTAACAATGTTTGCAAATAAATTCAATAAAGAATGAATTTCAAATTAAGATTTTGTCTCTTGCCTTGTAATAACCGTTTTACAGTATGTTAACTCCAAACTACGTGAACATGATATAATATTCAAATTGTTCCAATTTGCATAATATATCTTCTCAAAGAGAAAAACGGGCGTTAGCCAAGCCGCCTATTATGCAGATCCAATCCCCTTCCGAACGTTAAAAATACGAACTGCCTTTTTTAAATTGGATTTTCGGGACTCTACAGGTCTACTTTCTGGCGCGAAATCTCCAAAGTTGCGGAATCAATGTGAAAGTATCATGCTGAAATAAGAATAAATTTATAAAATACTATCAATGGAGGGAAGTACCTAATTGAATCTTTCGGTTGTGGTTTCGCAATAGATCGATGCAAGAGGAACGGGATTTTTCATAAAAGTTTATAATCCTATGCATGGGGTGAGTACTGTTTTCAAATATTTTCAATCGATGTTGCAATCTCTCTGAGAGTTCAGCTCATTTGTTTGATTATATTCGTTTTGACAAAAAATTGACGAGCTGTGAACACTTTGGGAATCTCCTCATGTCTACCATTTTTTATTCTCTATACTTGGTTCAAAATAAAACTATTTTGCCAAGATCTATTCTATAGCCTATGTCCTTTTAATTATAAAAAGAGTTAGTTTTGTCAAGGTTGTATTAATGACTATTTTTCCCTGTTTACATTCCAATTATTATCAGGTGAACTACGAGAGCGGATTGATATATTTAGAATGAAACAAGAAACTTTTTCTTAGCAAAATTCAAGTTATTTCTCAAAAAATTCTTTTTTTAGTTCGAAACATTTTCTTCCATGACACCATTCTCAAGATATCAATCTGCCCACGCATTTCTAGCTCAGGATATTATTGATATCATGAGATTTCCTGTTCATTTGGAAATTGGTTGCTCAAATCAATGCACCATCATTTCCAAAATCAGAAAAATGGATTACCAAGATATATATTTTTTAGCTAATGAAGATGCTGTTATCTACATTTCGTTATTGTTTCCGATTAAGTCTATATACCTGAATAATGTCCACTGAATAATTATTTCATGTACATCTGATGTTGTTAAGTTCTAAATTCAATAAAGTATGAATTTCAGAATGAGGCTTTGCAGTTTTTCTTTGTATTTATCAGAATACAGCCCTCGTCATGGACTTCGTGAATAAAAATGGAATGCTGATTCAATGAGAAGAAAATCACTGAAGCATGGGCGCTGCCATGATGGTACAAGCCAAGTTGGTGCTTCTGATTTTCAGTGGTGCCATCATTGAAAAATGCAGAGATCTGTAACGCCTGATTAACATAAGATTTCATTTCGAAGTAGAACTGTCAAATTTCCGCGTGGCAAACAGGAATCGTATGTCACCATTCACATTGAATTTGGCGTAAGCGTGACACAAATTCATTGTAGATTGTAGCATATGATTCCCGTTTGCCAAGCGGAAATTTGACAGTTCCAATTCGAAAACAAATGGAATGTAAACCTTACATACAGTCAAGATCAGTAAACAAGAGGTTGCCTTCACTTCGCCTGAGGTAAGAGACGGAGGGGGGGGGAATGTGACGTCATCGGTGTCTAGCGTCTGCAGTAGATTGAATCCTGTCATTTGATCGCATCGGTCATCGTCATCGTGTCATGTGTCATTCGCAGGGTTGTCAGAAGTACTGTTTCAATAGGAGATCTACTGATTTTGCCCATGGGTTTCTGTTCTACTGTTTTTGATAGGGATCATCTGGCAACACTGGACTCTGATGACGTCATGACCGTAAATTGAGGCAACCTCTGTCTGATTTCGAGGTTATAATAATTAATATAATGAGATAAAGAACGAAGGATATTGGTAAATATATTTTTTTTTTCTTCAAGGTCTGTGACTTCTTGTTCCCGTGGTTTTTGTGCATATTGAAGACAATATTATTATATCAATTCTAAAACCGCAAAATGCATAGAACTTGAAACATCGACTATCTCAAGTACCTACTACCTATACCAATTTCCAGGGTCCAAGTTAAACTAGTTACGAAATAGTAGGGTAGGTAAGGTACAATAGATCAAGTGCTATTCGCTACTTATAATGCGGTTGGAAGGAAATTATAGGTTATGGTTATATAAGTATCTAGAATAATGTCAAAAACCCTGCTCAAAATTACAATGTGAATATTGAATTTTGGGTACCTATAGAGGTATTTTCTTTAAATCCAATAATCCAAAATCTAAATCGAAATATTAGGAATAGGTGACGTAACCTCAAAAACAAAACAATTAGCTGTCTTTCTGCATTTTCCAGTGGCCGCATAAGAGAAAATGTCGGCCATATGCATAAGCAGTCCAGTTTTTGTATGGGTCCGTGGCCTACGTTCATTATTACAAATTGCGTGTACCATGTTCAAATCATTTCAATTTGCATGATACTTATATCGTTTGCAAGCGACAAATGAACGTTAGGCAAACCGCCTATTCTGCAGATCGAATCCACTTCCGAACTCTAGTCTATAAACTGAGCCTATTATAAACCGAGCCCAAAGTGAGGTTACATGTAAAACATCAATACCGTAACCTGGTAACCATTTGCTGATTGAAATTTGAACTGGCTCACGCATGGCGTGGGTTTATCTTGTTTTCTTTTAGTATCATGGTAACCCAGTTACCTAGGTAACCTATGAATTTTGATGTTTGAACACGCAATGACGTCAGCAAAACCGTTTGAACATATCTTGTTTGTTTTAGTATCATGATGCACCATAATATAGACTATGTGACAAACTCCACGCTCCGCCAACGTCTGCCTAGCTGCCCACATAAATTTGGGGCCGCCTTTAGTAATCTTCATTTTTTGACCTTCTAGGTATCAGGACATTGTCAGCCTGTTTTTCATATCAAAATAAATCAAGAATGCCATTTCAATTATCGATAAACGTACTTTTCACGGAAGCGAAGCTGCAAAAGTTTTCTAAGAGAATACTCAATGCCATCTCTCATACGAAGCTGGATTCACGAGATTGGGAATTAGAAATGTATACAGCGAACATGTGTATAGCGATGTAAATCATCATGCTGTCAACGAAAAGCATGATTTTAAAATTAAGGTTTGAGCATGGATGATTGATAATCACATTATTGGGAAAGCTGGATAAATGGAGTTAGATTCAAATCTCTTTTGTCTGATTTAGTCCAGGGACGTCGTTTATATTCGTGAATTTATGATCAGAACATAGTCTTACTAAGAGATGAGCTATAATTAATTTCCATGCATGTTACTTGGCCAGAAAAATCAACCTTGTTTGGGTGATCTGGTGCCTTGGATCTGAGGCTACACTTGTCTATGAATTTGTTTCGGGACAAGGTCACCCCTTATGGAACATAATGCATAATGCATGCGCATCAAGATTAATTTTGGTAAAGTTTGCCTGTGTAATTGATACATAATATTTATAAATAAGTGTATTTTAAACCTATTGTGTGAGAGCGCCGATTTCTAGAGAATAAAAAGGCGGAATTCGTCCATTTTTCAAATTTATTTATTGCTGAATACTCAGTCGCTTAGAAATAAGTGTGAATGCTGGAATGTCTGATCATGAAGCAGTGAAGTGTGTCTTCCTTGTTGTTTGGTGACGGCAGAGTTCAACGTTGATGCAGAATTTTCAGCCAAGCTAACTTAAGTTACTGACATGACAATGACATATATAATGGTACTCCGAACAATCATCTAGAGCCTTCTACTATAGTCTAGCTGTTGAACTCACCAAGAATCTTTCTGACTCTCCGGATCCATCATCCTACTCCAATGACTTCTCAGTGTTGAGCCCATTCTAGTTTGCTACAGTCGAGATTATGGATGTTATGCTCTAAATAAAAAATAGATCGTCTTTTGGTGAGGATGGGGTGAGTACCATGATTCTAATGCAGCTGCCTGATGAATATATGGATGTTTTGTGTGAGTATCGGTCTCGAAAAGTTTTATCTTCGTGCTTAAAGCAAGGTAATACCTCTACATAAAGGTGAAAACAGGACCGTATCTGCCAATTTTCGCCCAATCTCACTGCTTTCTACGCTGTCGAAGGGTATCTAGGAGATAGAAGGGAGAATGTGGAGCTAGAGTTCGCATTTTAGAGTTCGTTGGGTATACCCTACGCTATGTTTAAGCTTTTGGAAAGTGTTAACCTGAACCTCAATCAGGGTTATGCAGTGGCGGTGGTGCTGTGTGACTTTCCTAAACCATTTGTTGTGTCGATCACCGGATACTGTTAGACAAATATGAATTGAGAGACGCTTGTATGGTTCGAGTCCTACCTTAGCAGGCGCAGTCGTTTAGTTGTGGTCGCGGGTGATAAATCAACAGGTGTGGAGTCCCTCAAGGATCAGTGCTTGGACATGCACTCTCCCTATTATATATCAATGATCTAAGTCGCTTGAATGTCTCTTTTTGCCAGACTATAGAGGTTCGTCTCCATCGATTTGGTCGCAATCAAGAAATGGTGTGAAGCAAATCCTCTGTCTCTGAAGATCACCAAAACCATCATTTGGAGGTTCAAATGCGACATGAAGAGATTTTGGTGGAATGATGATTTGCTCCAGAAAAAGGTTGCCATCCTCCTGCGTTTGGGTGAAGCATTCGACACGAGGCAGCGAAGTGGCCTGTCCTACAGCAGTTGTAGCACCTGAGATTGTTATCGACATTCTTGGGTCTATGGGTCTGCCCAGGTTGTTCAGGGGGGCGTCGATAGTTTTTTTTTTGGGCTAAGGATTCTTATTCTGAGTATTTTGCCGGTTTCCTTTGTAGTTCTGGTATTTCTCATTCGGGGGACAAAAGTATCTATCTCTGAATGGACCATTGGACTCATAACTGATCCCTGGTGCTTTTTTTTATCCGTGTGGCTCCGTCAATGATTATTGTGATCTTTTTCAACCCATCCAGAGACCTTGAAGGACGATTGGGAGGGCCAGTCCTTGCTCATAAATTGCAGGAATTCCTCCATGTCTAGTTCTGTTTTGTAGTTGTGGTATAGTACCTGTCCGTCTTAAATAAAGCGCTTCACGGGTTCCTCTTTTTGCTGTTATCTATTCTCTACTCTTCTTCCTCTTTCCACTGTATAATCTGTGTCCTTGAATTTTGTCATGGAATCTTCCTCTATGTCTGTCCAAACGCTGTCTTGTTTATCGTGTTTGTATCCTTGATACCAGGTCTCGCAATAGGCTATCTTTAGCGTATCATCCCATCCATTAGCTACCTCCGACCTTTCGTATGCTTTCAAAAACTCTCTCGCAAAGTTTTTTCCGGGTTGGAAAACTGGAGTCCTTACAAATTGGGGTAGCGTTTCTTGTCTAGTCGTGTTTAGAGCATCAGAAATCATGATGTTGACTATTGTGTACTCTATAACAGTCTGATGTAGTTCTTGATTCATTTCTCATATTTCTCTCTTTCCTAGGATACTGGACTCTACTTGCCCGTGGAAGTTATCGAGGGCGCATTCACCATGTGTCACGATGAGCGTCTGAATCCTTCCACTCTAGAAAAAAAATACCCGTAGGGTTTGAAGAAATGGCATATATACACCAATATATCTTATCAGCATAAAAACAAAAGGACGAGCATGTTTCTATGAATTCCTGAAGGAGGTAACGCGGACAAATGTATGGTGGGCGTGGTTTAAGGCGAGAGGACTTCTTGTCTTGCGACTGGCACTGCTCGTGGGAAGTAAGATCGTAGTAATCACGTTTTTTCCAACCATTTGAATAGCATAGCGGGCTTCTATTTATACAAGAAAATGTACTGAGTCAGCATGACCTTGTTGTACGTCGTCCGTTTGAATAAGTTGATTTACTTGGTGATGCCTTGATCCGTTATTTGTATGACAATATTGATAAAGATCTTTGCTTTGAGAAGCACATCTTTGAGCTCAGCCAAGAATTGTCAACAGCCTGCTTTGCCATCTGAGTGACATATTCACAACTTGGCAGTGATCTTGCCGTCCATTTTGCCCTGTCCAAATATAACCTGCTAATATTAAAATGTTGTTCCTCTTGAAGAAACAAGCAATTTAAAGTGTTTTTGGTGCTGATCAAATGGAGTCATGTCGACCCCTTTTTCTCTCTTTGAGAAATCTGACTTGGACATCACTGTAGATTCTTGAGAATGCTACTCTCATTCATAACGTCTATGGAATGAATATGGACTGTCAAACTTTATACAGGATGTGAATAAATAGGTGCGAACAAACTCAGGGGGTGATTTTTTAGCCAATTTTAAGAAAAAAACTTCTTATGAACGTATGTCCTGAAAGTCCTAACTTTTGAAGTACGGCGTGGTAAAGTATTTAAAAAATCATATATTATGTTTTTTCATAATATCAATGGAACCCTGTCAATTATCTGCTGACGGTTGTTAGTTAGTTTTCTGTCAGCTCAAAATTTTTTTTTCCAAAAAGAACAAAACAAAAATTATTGATTACCATCAAACTGCAAGTTCAAAAGTTGCCTGTCTGTGATGAGTAAGAAAACTTATCTACGTGGAAAAACTTTGTCCGTGGAGGGTTTTTCGAAGTGCCTTCGTCTGGTGCAACATTGAAAATTCAAGTTAGTAGTAAAATACGTTTTACTAAAATTGTAGATGACCAATTATCACTCGGATAAACTACGTGTAGTAGTATCAAATTATTCTCTAAAAATTAATAGCGGCCCTTGAATAGACTGAACAAATAAAGAACTCATTCGGCATCAATTTAACTTAAGCCGTAAATTCAAGCAATTGGTTCACAGCTGACTGACTTTCATTGTTTTGTTCTCGCTGGGATATGGAGACTGTTGAGTTCTTCCGTAATAGCGATAGGAAATTTTTATGGAGATAAAGATCAACACAAAAAAGTAAATTAGCTAATAATGGGTTGTTGTTGGGCAATACGTAGAAAGACCAAGTTGATGTGAGAAAATGTGTAGAAGATGAAAACCGAGCGACCTTTGTTTTAGTTCACTACACCCAATATACTTTTTCATAAAAACATTTATTATTATATTGAGGATTATATTCATAAAATCACTGAACCAAATATATTTTTCACTGCAAAATAAATATCGAATGCTAAATTGGATTTTGATATGCTAATTCAGTTTTGTGCAGATATGATGTTTGATTTATTTTGAAACTGTTGTTCCACCTTCATTTAAACTGATTATGCAGAATACGAGTTACTGTATTTTCATATCGCTTTTTACTTTTAACATGTAGAGTCAATATTCAAATCAAATGCAGGGGTGTATTTTGAAATAAGCTTATCAAAAATAGAAACAACCTCTTTTGAATGACCGATTCCAATCATTGACACAGTGATACAAAGCAAATCGGTCTTCACTCTGATAAAGTTTGGTAATGTGGGGATTACAAAGTCTGCCATTCTAGTCAATAGCTTTTTCTTTGAAGGTTATCGGGCATTAGCTTTCAGACTGTTCCCTCGATAATTTCCAGTTTCTTTTGAAAAATGTCCCGTGATGATAGAAATTTGATAAAATAGATCGAAGAACTTAAATTTATTTTCGTCCTGCTTCATGGAATTATCATTCGCAGATCAATTTGAGTTTCACTGCATATCCAATTTTAGACCATCTATTATCACGTCAATTAATAATGCTATAACTCCTCTGTGACGGAAACAGCTACATATTCAGTTGAGTACATTTTGGTTCTATTTCCGAATGTACATTATCTATGAATCTCTTTGATAAGTTGATGATCACAACCCCATGGATATATTGAATACCAAATCAGAATCAGATCAAGAAATGATTTATTGTCACATTTTAAATTAAAATATTGACAAAACTATGTGTAAAATTAAAATAAAATAAAATAACACTAACAATAATTGCGAAAAAGAAGAAGATATGAAAAAATAAAAAAAAGAGATGAAATAATCTAACAAACAACAAATTTCATAAAAATTATTCTGATTGAAAAAATAAAATAGCAGGCAGAAAAACAACAGATACGTTCACTCGATATAGAGATATTTTTCGAGTCAGTGAAGCTAATCGTCGAAATACTCATGTGTGCTGTAGTAAGCTTTCTCAACCAATAGTTTTTTCACTTTCTTTTCCACTGTTTTGTATCCCAAATCGTTTCTAGTTAGGAGGGCAAGTGATTGAAAAGCTTCCTATCACCATATATCAGGGAGTCTCTAATATAAAAAGAGAAGTTAGGGTTAGGATTTTTTTTAATGAAGTGTGCCTTGCGTGATTCTCCCGGTTTTGCACCACACAAGTATCGGATTGATCTTTCTTGGATTCTGAATAAGCTCAGCATCAGTTGCTTTGTACAACATCCCCAAAAACTTATACCATATCTCAAGTGAGATTCGATAAGAGGAAAATATGCGTTGTTGGCAATGTCCTCACTGAATTCCTTAACTATGAGTCTGATTGCAAAACAGTTTCTTGCGATCTTAGAGTGGAGCTGTTGAATATGATGACCAAATTTCAACCTAGAATCAATAAGAACCCCCAAAAACTTGTTAACTGATGAGAAGTTCATCTTTTTGCCATCTAGCTCAATGCCTTGGAGACAGCACCTGAAGGACATTAGATTAGTTTTGGAAACATTCATAGCCAGTTCATTTGAGTCACACCACTGCTTGATAAGTTTTAAGTCATGATTTATAGTTTCTCCCAGCCTCGTGAGATTTTTATCGTTCCAGAGGATGGTTGCATCATCAGCAAAAATCTTGAACCTGCCGGATATTTCCAGGTCTGCTAAGTCGTTAAAATACAGCCAGAGGAGTACTGGTCCCAGAACAGATCCTTGTGGGACTCCACAGTCAATGTTCTTTGAACCCGAGATTGAATCTGCATGTTTGACACTTTGCTGTCTACCGGTCAAATATGATCTGAAACATTGTTTGCTGACACATCTCACTCCATACCTCTCCAATTCGTCCAGCAGCATTTGATGGCTCACACAGTCAAAAGCCTTTGACAAGTCGCAGAATACTGCTGAAGCCACTCCTCCATCATTCAGCGTGGTGTAAAGGTTTTCCAAAAAGTCAAAAATTGCATCAACTGTGTCTTTACCTGTTTGAAATCCGAATTGTACATTTTTTATCACGTTGAAATCAGTCAAAAATGACATCAATCTTTTCTTGATAAGTTTTTCAATTATCTTCGATATCGTTGGCAGCAAGGCAATTGGTCTATAGTTTTTTGGATCTTCTGGATTACCTCCCTTGAATATTGACTGTACATTCGCTATTTTAAGACAGTCAGGAAATGTACCCTTTGAGAATGTGTCATTTATAGCATCCACTGAAACCCACAAAGCAATATCTGGCAGTCTTGATAACAGCCTGAGAGATATTCCATCCCAGCCTGCAGCCCCAAAAACCTCAAGCAGCTCAGCAACCGATTAAGGAAGAACCGTGCACCTTCACCAACAATAATTATGTTTCACTGCTGCTCAACAACAACAAGAATACTTTAGAGTAATATCGGATGGAGTGGCATACCTTACTGTGAGAATTAACAAGAGAACCACACTCAGAGTTGTTCAAGTGTATGCTCCCACCACCACACACACAAATGACGAGACTAAAATGTAATTACTGATTACTGATTACTGAAGTACAGGCGCTACGAGTTTCGGGCTGTTGGCCCCGACACCGCAGCCTCTAGTTGGGCTTATTGTATCTTCTCTGTGCCTGTCTCTCAGTCGAATCGAAGTCCATTGCCCGAATAAGGTTTATGACTCGTTCTACTGTTTCCCTGTCCGTCCTTCGAGGAGTGGTTGTGAATTCCCCATTATCTCTTCTCCAGTACGCCAGCGCTTCACATTCGAATACAATGTGGGAGGCTGTTTCCTCCTCCTCGTTGCACAGCCTACATATGGGTTCCTCGTTGAAAAGACTCATGATATGCATGTGTTTCCTTAGAGTGCAGTGTCCAGTTAATATACCTGTTACTTTCCTAAGCTGATTCCTGCTGAGTTGCAGTAGGCTTCCAGAAAATGATGATTCGATCTCGTCTGCCATCATTAATTTACTGTGTTTCAGACCTGGTGATTGGCACCATCTAGCTTTCTGTTGTTTTTTGGACCAACAGTTCAGCCAACCTCTCACAGAGGATTTTGTAATACCAATAGCAGGTTCTGGACCCAGAAGTGGTGTGTTTGCAGCTTTGCGTGCTAGTAGATCCGCCCGCTCGTTCCCAGCTATCCCTG
Source organism: Orchestes rusci (assembly GCA_958502075.1). NCBI lineage: Eukaryota > Metazoa > Arthropoda > Insecta > Coleoptera > Curculionidae > Orchestes > Orchestes rusci. The sequence goes on from OY293306.1 coordinate 1,368,884, forward strand.
TGTGTCCTGGTATCCATCCAAGAGTAACATCGTTAGATACTCCCAGTGTGGCAAGGTTTTGCTGACAATCCATGACTTGTTTGGATTTGGTTTCCCGACAGGAGATGGTTTTGATTGCGGCTTGGCTGTCACTAAGGATAAGGATTTTCCTTCCTCTGTAGCCTCTCCTGAGATTTTCTTGCACGCATACGTTTATTGCATGTACTTCTGCCTGGAAAACTGTAGCGTACATCCCGAGTGGTTCACATGTTTCCCACTTTGGATTTTCACCTACGATTCCGGCACCAGTTCCCCGGCTTGTTTTGGAGCCGTCTGTGTACCATATTGCCCCATTAGCCATCCGGAGTTGTTTCACCGTTTCCTCTTCCCATATTAGCTTGGTCTTAGGAGACGTGCTAAAGTTGATATTTTTCAACATGATATCACTCCTCATTGTTACTAAGTGGTTCGTGACTGTGCTGGTTATCTTAGTGTGTCCTTGGGAGTTTGAGTGACTCCAGTTCCCGGTGTTGCTAAGTCTATATGCTCCCATCCTTGCTTCCATTTTGATATAGATATCTAAAGGAGGTAGGTTAAGCATGGCCTCCATGGCAAGTGTTGGAGTGGTTTTCATGGCTCCCGTTACACAGAGACATGCTAGCCTCTGAACTTTTGCAAGTTCCGTGGCTGCTTGTCGCTGCTCGATTTTCGGCCACCAGACACCAGAGCTATAGGCAAGGGTGGGTCTTACCACGTACAGTAGAGCCAGTGTACCATGCGCGGATTTATGCCCCAATTCTTTCCTATCGCTCTTTTTGTTGCCATTATTGTGGCTTTACCTCGATTCACTATTTTCTGTAGGTGTGAATTCCATGTGAGTTTGTCATCCAGGATGATGCCTAGGTATTTGACTTCTCTTACCACCTGCAGTTCCAAAATGTAATAAAACGATGTAAGAACAGCTATTCAAGGAAATACGTGGTACTAATGCGCAATCGGAATAAAGCCAAATTCGTAAGAAACAAGAGATATCTGAGAATTTCATAGGAAACTATGGTTTTGTCAATCGAAACAAAATAAGAGAAACACTGTTTCACTTTATGGGTGAACTTAACTCAGGTATGATGAATCAATTCTTCAAAAAACCTTCATCTGGAAATGGATCAGCCCCAATAAAACAACACGGAACAAAATTGTTACGTACAGAGAAAATACATTCGTGAACAAAAAAATACCCGAATATCATATAAGCAATCTCAAGAAACTGGACAACATTTTAAAACAACAGTAGAAAAAAGAATGGATTACTTACTCGATATTAACAGTTTGAATGACAAAATACAAGGAGAAAATTGATGAAGATATCAAGCGACTGCTGAAAAAACGGAAAGAGCTGGATGAAGAAAAAAAAATAGGTACAATAGAGTAAATCGACTGATTAAAAAACGACTAAGGAATAGTAACCAGCTAGTAAACAAAAACATAGATAAAAACAATGGCCTGGAATGCTTAGGACCAAATCTGGAAAAAAAAACAATTTCTCCTCCCTGACTGACAGTAAAGGTGGAGTTACCACGAACTAAAGTCAAGTCTTGAAAATCGTTGAGAAATAATTACTCATACCTATACCAATCCAAAGTACAGGATCAAAACGATGATAAAACGAAGGTGAATGAATGAAACGTCGGAACAGAAGAATTACCGGAAGTAATTGATGAAGAAGTTCTAAAGAACATGAATCTTGCCAAAGCACCCGGAGAGGATGATATTACAACCGAAATGATGATCGAAAGAGGCGGTTAACTGATGAAACTTATGACAACCCTAATGAATGGATTTTCTCAACAAGGTAAAATCCCGAGGTCAAAAAAGTAAGCAATCAATTGATTGGAAGCAGCAAATTTCAAATACCTAACAATTTCATAGCATTTCCAAGTTTCGGAACAGAGCAATTCGCTATGTATTTGGTGTAAACAGCAATCCTCACGCTTCATGCTCTATTTATTTTTAAAACAGCCTAATTGATACGTAAACATCAAATTAACTTTCCTAAAAAGCCACAGCATAAGGAATTCGTGTCTCCACCCCCTCCTACTTCCGATCTAATAAAAAATTCACAACGTCAAAAAACTTCACAATCATCTTCCACATTTGGTAGCTTCCGTAATGAAACGGAAGCCTTCCTCCTAGAAAGACTTTTTTATTCTATAAATGAGTTTTTCACGGAATAGTTTCATTTCTCTGTTTGGGCACCATAAGCGGCAGTTTCATAAAATCTCATTCGTGAGAGTGGAAGTTGGTCTAGGGCATACAATGATCATTTTTAGGGTCATCAATCGCTTAGTTTAATATTATTTGATTCAACACTTGGGCACTTCCTTTGTAAATAACACCAACTAAACATTGCTCATTGTAAGCAAAGCGGAAACAAGTTGTGGTCAAGTTCATCAATCAAATTCCAAGAGCACACTCAACTGTTTTTTATTTCCTGGATAGGAAATGAATATCAACACGTTTTGGTTGTCAACAACCCCTAGTTCCTTGCTTGATATTTAAATCAAAAACTTATGACATACTGCAGGCAGGGCGAAAACAAGATGATTTCAAGATCAGCAATTGAATTTAGAGTTAACCGATTTCGCTCACCCCAGCTGATGTTCATTTTTTGAATGGAAAGTGGATATCAGCGCAATAACGTGAGCAATCGCTGGTTCCTTGTTTGATATGTAACACTGCAGTATTATTGTTCTTCGCATAATTGTGGATTTTGCTATGGTTTTGGAAGTGTGCCAATGTTTATCGTTGTTGTTCATGAGCAATTTTCATTCAAATTCAAATTTGACAAAATATTGGAAAAATATTTTCGTACCAGTGTTGTTTTATTGTTTAACTGAATGTGTGATATTATGATGTTTTGTTTTGTTTTCACTTTACCATTTTGTATTCGCTTTGTCCATAAAACTCATTTAATCATCTGATTTTTTCTGTGGCACTTAAGCATTTTTGATTTGATTTGACCTTACTGCTTGTGTTGCTGTATTCCTGATTCATCTGGCTTCGAACCCCATTCCAGTAACTCCTACCATTTTCGAGTAGCAGCGATTCTCATTTCTGTTGCTGACTTCACTTTTGGCCCAAAAATCGCAAGCAGGAACGGTCCACCTTGTCCCCGCTTGAGCTGCTATACACCTGCTTCATCTTGCCCTATATCATACCCCAGCAGTACTCGCCGTTTTCGAGATATATGCCATTCCGGATCAGTAGTGACGTCACACGTAGCAATACGTCAAAAGCCAGATCACTTAAACAATCCTCTGCTTGGGCTGCTATGTTCCTGCCTTATCCTGCTTTGAACCCCGTACCAGCAATCCCTACCGTTTTCGATCTGCGAAGATTTTTGTACTTCGTTTTTTTGAATCCTTCTTTCTATGTGACCCTAGCAACCAAAAACAAGGCAAGAAAGTCCTTCGTTTCGAAAATGGTAGGGGTTGCTGTTACGGTGTTTGAAGCAGTAAGCTACAGGGACATAGCAGCATAAGCAGGAACCTGTTCCATTTAGCTTCTTATGTGATCCCGGACTAGTCAGACTACTTAAATCGCACCTTAGTAATAGGACGACAATAATACTAAGAGGGGTCGAGAGACGCACGTATGGAGTGCCCCTCAAAGATCTTAAGCCTCACAATATGGAATATATTGTATGACAGCCTGCTGAGTCTGGAGGTGCCGGAAGGGATACTTCTAGTGTGCTACACGGATGACCCGACCATCCTCACACTAGCAGAGTCAGAAGCGTGGGTGGATGGATGAGGAGAAATGGACTCAGGTTGACTGTGAGGAAGACGGAGGCAACACTGGCAAGCTATAAATAGAAAGTCAAACAAAAACACCTCAACCTTACCGAAGTGGCTAATTCAATATAATACTTGAGCCCTGCATTAGACCAGAGGCTAGTGATGACGGCCCGCGAGAAGGCATCGAGAACAATGAGGGGCTTGGGAGTCCTCCTGCCAAACATCGGAGAGCAGACGGCGGCAAAAGAAGAACGCTAGCGCCAGTGGTTTTATACGAAGCACCAATTTAAAGGCACGCCAAACAGTAAATAATAGAGAGAACAAGAAACATACACGCACACGTACAGCTAACACACATGAACACAATGGGGATTGACCTAAGCCAGTCCAAACAAGGTAAGATCATACCGACTGGCTTCCGAGGATAAACTCCACTTGGGTGGGTTCGGAAAGTAGTGGCCGGCAAAGACACAAGGCGGGGTTTTAGAGGGTAGGGAAAGTCAAAACTGGTTTTTTAAAAAGTGAGAGAGGCGACTTGTGTGAAAAGTAAATTGCATCACTGTCAATAATTTACCTTGGAAATGCACCGCAGTTTTTAACGCCCCACTCAAAATCTCTATTATTTGCAATTTATCCCATCTGATAGAACGGACAAAAATATAAGCTGATAGGTGGATGTTCAAGTGTCCCTTCCCCCCCGTGTCCACACACTCCAAGGCAGTTTGCTTTCTGATCTTCAGCTAGAAGGCGAGAAACACATCTTGCACACTCGGTAACTCAAATCATTTGAAATGATTAATTGAGTACTTACGACTGTTCGAATCAGAATCCCTTTACGATACTTCGACGTGTTCAGAAATTTCCGATACTGTGAGATTACGGTTGTCTCCAATCAGCTCGCGAATTGCACAACACATGACGTACAACATGACGTACATGAGTCTCGTTTTCCACAGTCTCTTGGCTTTCTGAGAATAGTTTGTGCCAATCGTAGACTTGGGTCTCTGAAAGTATTCCGACACTGAACTGTAAAGACGCAACATTTCAGGAGGTTTCACGCCCTCCTGCGTCAAACCTCTCAACAATTTAGACATGATGTCATGATGCTACTAACCTATAAGCAACAGAGGCGGCCAAACCGGGCAGCCATATACGAATGAAAGAGCTTCCTGTTCCCTCAGCGCGAAAAAGAATGTTCGAGGATCAGCAGAATAACAAACCAGGAAATAAGATCCATGATCAATAAACCGGGCAATGGATTGAAAAACATTCTTTTCAAAAATGTATTCCTCATTCGTCAATTTGGATTTGAACCTTCAAAAAAAAAACTGTACTGATGTGTCATATCTAATCTCAACAAACTTCACCGGTGTATTAAAAAAATGAACCTGCATTAAGAAGATTTGTCAAAATCATTCCATTTATACTTGATTATCAATCAACAAGCACGAATAATAGTGGCTAGCATTACCTAGACGTTTCTGTATTACTCACAATGGATATCCAATGTTCTAAAATTATACCAACAAGTTGTTTAAATTCTATTTAGCATATCTGAATCGCTATTACATGTCCATTCTCCTTGACAAATGCCCGATTAAAACTTTTAAGCATGAAAGTGAAAAAAGTTTCGGAAAAATAAACGTTGGTCTGATTTGCATAGACCATTTATTTTAGACGCCGAAGCCCGAAAACTATGCTTTCCGAATAGTAAATAGTTTAGAAAGAAGCAGAGTCTAGAAAGGTTTAACGTTCTCGAATAACGAAGCCCACAAAATTGTTGAGGCATCTAGTACACGAATTTCACAAATTGGATGCAGCTTTCTGACAAAAACTGGAATGCGACTTGTTCTTTTGCCCATTCTATTAACGAATATTATCAAAGCGCCATGAGTGTTCCGGATTTATTCCATTATTTATTTTACCAACGTCGCTGTGTGAAGGCTGCATTGTATTACTTTATCTACAATAGGTTTTATATTATGGCAGTTTCTTTTTCTGAGTGGATCGTGTTGAAAATATAAATAACGAACTGCTTTTCATAGAAATTCCTGAGCAGCCTTGATAATTAAATATGGATTTTTCTAGCAGACTATGACAAAATTAACGCTCATCATAACAATATACTTGTGTTTTCACAGACACTGGTGATATTGTGATACGTATTCCAAGTTGATTCCAGTCATATTTCATATTTATGTAATTTATGTACATATCTGTAACAATATCGTTTCATTTCAGATATCTTATCGTGACTTATTTATTCAGGTTACCAACAAATAAGCTAGACTATTCAACTTCAAATGCGATGACTTTTCTGCTCCATTTGACTCTATTCGGGTCAGGATCCGACCGCAAAACTCCAAGGAAATTCACGATCTCATATTTATTCTGAGCGAACGCTTCTCACGAAATCAAGATCGATCTTTCACAGGCAGGTATAAGTTTTATATTGGAATCATTATGATTTAGAAGGAAAATTGGAAGCAAGATTTACTACTCAAGTAAAATCTATTGTCGAGTTAGATAAACAGCTTCTTTCGTTAATGGATGTGTGATGTGTGTGTATTCATTTTATTTTGATCATCATTATACTGGGTGCTTTTGAAGTTTTCTTTTTACACTGGGTATATAGAATTCAGGAAACTTAGAAAATGTATCGGATCAAATGATGTCAAAAAATGCTTCGTTCCTGAGATACAGGGTGTTGAAGATTTGAGGAAAAAATACCTTTTTCACAGTGGCGGCTCGTGAAGTGTAGGTATGGGTGTGTGCTATCAGAAAAAAAACACACCAATAATTGCTATTACCTGATATTCGAGACTCAATCAAAGTGACATCCAAATAAAATCGGAAAAAATCAAATTTATTCCTTAAGCAAAAACAATAGTTAAATATTGTTTCGTAAAAAAAACATTACAATTAGCTACCGTTAAAAAAAGTCCACCTCGGTTGAAGTAGAGATCATTCTCGAAACACGTGGTATCAGCACGGCGTGAAAATTTCTAAAATACCGTAGAGTGTTAATTTTTCCCACATTTTATTGGTTTTGGAAAATTTTCAACCACGTCCATACATGGCATGATTATCCCCCTCGTAGACATTCCTACTTTTGGCAACACTGTTTATTTTGTATGAATACACGCAGACTGCAGATTTCATCATTAGTAAGGTAGCTGATCTCACCCTCTTAGCTATGCAGGCAGACAAAATATTGGAAGTTTCCAAACCCCGTATTTTAGCCATTCAAAACGATGCCAACGCCATTGCTTCAACATCTAAACATACTAATCAATCTGATATTTCAAATAATCTAGTGACTGGAATAAATACCCTTTCCAAAAGAATGGAAGACTTACAACTCCAGGTCAGAGGCAGAAACCGTTCTAGCAGCAGAAATCGCGAGAAGTCACTTACCCGTAGCTCTTCTTGCCGCAATCCTTGCTCCTTCAGGATCAATGATCAGTCGACAAACTAGAGCAGACTTTCAAGATAGCAAGCATCTTAGAAGCCTGCAATGTCACGTCACGCTTGCAAATTGAGGATAAGACTACAGGATTGCGATTTTTGAGGGATACAGGTGCTGATATTTCTGTCTTGCCAAGGAAGACTGCTAAATGCTCAACAAAAACCAAATCAGAATCCAGTATCATCAATTAACATCTTTGGTAGATCTACGCTCACACTTAACCTGGGATTGAAACGTCCATTTACCTGGACTTTCATTGTGACAGATGTGCCTCATCCCATCATTGGGGCAGACCTCCTCAAACACCATGGCCTGCTGGTAGATCTCAAGAGGAAACAGCTCCATGATGGGAAAACCGAGCTGAGCAGAGTAGCAGTTGTGCACTCTACTCAACCCACAATCTGTTCAGTTTATGCCCTACCTACATCCATTTTTACATATTTTTGAAGATTTTCCAGAAGTTACCAAACCTGTGGGTTTCAAGCCTCCTACCCACGGAGTTCAGCATCACATAGTAACACAAGGACCTCCACTGGCTAAAAGAGCGAGTCGTCTAGTGGGTGAAAAACTTCAGGCAGCAAAGGCCGAATTCAACCACATGTTGGAACAGCAACTCTGTGAGCCTTCAAATAGTGCATGGGCAAGTCCACTGCATTTGGTTCAAAACAAATGTGGCAGCTGGCGAGCATGCGGAAACTATCGACGATTGAACAAAGTCACTATTCCTGACCGCTACCCAATTCAACATCTGAGAGATTTCACATTTCAACTTCATGACAGCAACGTTTTCTCTACATTGGATTTGTCCAGGGTCTATCACCAAATTCCACTGGCTCTGGGGGATCGACTCAAGACTGCAGTGATAACTCCTTTTAGGCTTTTGAAGTTTAAGGGGATGACGTTTGGTCTCTGTAATGCTGCACAATCATTTCAACCAATGATGGACTCTATCTTGCGAGGTTTAGATTTTTGTCACGTCTACAAAGATGACATTCTGGTTGCCTCAAAGTCACTTGCCGAACATAAATATCATCTTCGACAAGTTCTTCACAATTTGCAGCAGCATGGCCTATCTATCAATGTACATAAATGCTCATTTGTCCAATCAGGAGTTACCCAGCTGGGATACACAATTAACAAGAATGGAATAAAACCTTCACCAGAGCCTGTAGAAGCAATTAAAAACTATTCCAAACCCCAAACAGTTGCAGAGCTGCGTAAATTTTTGGGTTCCTGGAATTTCTACAGGTTCAACATGCCGAAAGCTGCTGCTCCATTGGTTGATCTTATTCCGGACTCTAGAAGAAATGATAAGCGCCCTGTGTTGTGGACACACGAATCAGATGAAGTGCTGTAAGGAACTTCTTGCAAATGCGGTCCAACTTGCATATCCTGCGCCTGGATCTCAACTATCACTTTGCTGCGACGAATTCTGGAATGGCCGTAGGAGCTGCGCTAGATCCAACCATCGATGGTATTACTCAACCTCTAGGACTCTTCGCGAAAAAGCTATTCAAAGCTGAGTTCATACGACAGAGAATTGCTAGCCATTTTCAAACACTTTGTGGCGGGACGCAATGTGACGGTGTCAACTGATCATAAACCGGTATCATATTCATTCATTCAGAGCTCCGACAAGGCATCCCCCAGACAACAACGACATTTACAATATATAAGTCAATTTACGACGAATATTGTGTATGTTTCAGGCAAATCCAACATCTTTGCTGATGCCTTATCAAGAGTAAATCCAATTCAAATGCCTATCATCGTCTCCAGTGCAGAAATCGCCGATCAGCAAACCAATGATGAACAGCTGCAACATCTTGATTCTTATTCTACAAAATTATAGAGAGAGTTAATGAGTATGTTTTTAAAGTAGAGATTGTACTCCCACAATCGTTTCCACGCAGAGACTGAAACCTGCCTTCATGAAGACCAATGCAGCTGCAAGTGAGAATTCAATTATACCTACTACTGCATCTTCAGCTACAGGGTCATCTTCGTTGAGAGCGTCGCCACAGTCATCTTCGTAACCGGTTATCTGAACCTATCCTTCAGCCAAGTCCAAGAGAGTGCATTTTCTTAATTCGTGAACGTGGACCTGTGGCTCCTGATTAAGAGGTTTCAAGGATTTCAAGATTAGAAGTGGAGGAAGTGAATGCGGTTTCAAGGACTGCTGGATCGTTATATCGGTTGCTTGGTGATGTCAAGTTTGGATTATAATTGTCATTTTTGAACCTGCTTCAGATTATTAGAACTTTCACTTAGTTAAATAGGAATTCTTTTGCCTTGCAACCGAAGTGCATAAATGTATGGACCTTCTGGTGCCTACAAATCCATATGATTTGTAGAAAGTACCAACCTTAAAAAGATATCATTGAAAATTTCATGACAATCCGAAGTTTAGTTTACAAGTTACAGAGGTTGAAGTGATGCTACTTTAGAGTTTTTTTTTCATCAAGACAATAATGAACCGTGTCACAAGTAGATCGCAACGATGGCCAAATTGCACGAATTGCTTCCGCACCCACTGTATTCTCCAGATTTGGCCCCCAGAGACTACTACCTACTCGCAGACCTGAAAAAAATGCTCGCCGGAAAGAAATTTGGCTCGAATGAAGAGGTGACCGCTGAAACTGAACCTTATTTTAAGGCCAAAGACGAATCGTTTTACAAAAAAAGTGTCGAAATGCTAGAGCGGCGTTGGACTGATTGAATCACTCTTGAAGGATGAATAAGATCGAATTTTACCAAAAAATGTGTTTTTCTTCTTTATCCTACGGACTTATTGAGTTAGTTTGGGTTAGTATCTCGTTGTACTAGATTTACAAACAGCTGAAAATGTGAAAACGCCCCCGACCCTGATGTGTATTCAAATAGCACACGACGCCGCTCTTACATCGGGCGATTTCCCGAATACTTCCGACAAATTTCCATAGCGAAAATGCATTTGACTGGAGCGCCGAATGCATACACACATGGGCTGGGACAGACTGAGAGAACTGTGACTATGCAAGGAAGTAGAAGATGTAGAGGCACCGAAGGTTTGTGTTGATAGATAACGATATGTTTTCACTTTTGTGGCTATATGAAAATAGTGAGAATGCACCGTTATTCGAAATAAAATTGTTACAAGGTTCTACTTTTCAAAATATTGTTGTCATTTTTTTTTTATGTTTTTGCTGGCAGTGCGCGCGCACAGGCACTCTTATTGACGAGCCGCCCATGCTTTTTTATCATAACTCTCCCACCACTCAAGATGTTTTCACAAAATTTGGAACACTTCTTCTGACCATCAGATTAAAATTATTATATGAAAGTTCTCAAGAAATTTTTACCAGTGGCGTTCAAACATCAACCTGTAGTGATCTTTACTATTCACAGATATCGCTCAACTTTCAAGAGATTCACTAGATTGACAATATTTTATATGTTCTTCGATAAAGTTTCGATGTCATTGTATTGATCTATGATTAATAGCTTTTTGAAATCAGTGAATTTATTATAGCCAATAATGGATTGCCGGCTAACTCTCTGGCAAAGCGCCATTTATTTGAAGTCACCAAAATATTCAGGATTTTAAACGACCAGACATAATTATTATTGTATTCGATTCGAACTCATATTTTCATAATTTGTGAATAAATGAAACCACTCAGATTCTTCCTTTCTATCTCTAACGACTTCTATGAATTAAAACAAATTTTAATTAAAAAGAACCATAAATTGTAAGTGCTTTTGTTCCCTCGGGAATTTTCACTGCAGAACTCCATATCTTCTACTTCCTGACTGGACATGGCGAGTGCTAAATTATTTTTTTGCATTCTCAGTATATCCCGACTTTTGACCAGGAAAATATCCCTCAAATTAGGCAGTGATGACCGGTTTTTGGCCAGAATGAATTTCCCAGATAAGATATAAAAGGAATGCGATAAAAACCTGACAGAGAATAAGAATCTGGAATCTTGTACGAGTTGACGGGACGTTTTATTCGCCGGTAGGTCACGGAGTTGGATTTTATATCAATAATCATTATATAATCTACCAAGAGAAATGTGAATTTCATTTTTATTTTATGAGGAAGTTTGGGTTAGTTTTTTTAGGACATTATTTTGTTGTTTGACATTCAACTAACCCAACTTTTGTCTGTTGTACTAAACCAAGATAATCCGCTTCAGTTTTATAGCGAACAAGCGCTCTAAGATCTCCAATAAACAACACTAGTCCAGAAAATTTTCCGCAGGAAATAATGTGAGTCAAATTTACATATCTGCTGGCGTAATTCAGTGCAGACATAAATCAAGCTTTTCTACTCATGACGAGTCTTATTCGTAGCTGCCAAGATATATGTTGAAGAATTTTCTCAAGAGTAATTCCGTTCTATGTGACTTCAACAAATTTATGGTTACTTTAACTATTTATTCAAATTATAATGATGGAGATTTCATTTGACGAGACTTGAAAGTTTTTGTTGTTGCTTTTTCTGTGAACCGATTTTCTGGAATGGAAATAGATTTTTGTGAAAAGGGTATTTTTGTTCCGTCTTTTTCTCAAAATGGATAAAATATGAATGGTAGCGTCAAGAAAGCATGATAGGATTGGTTATGGAAACATTCTTTTGTATTTAATCCTAGTTAGGGCACTACTCAGGTGATCACGAGAAGGAGGACTTGTTTTAAATTAATTATCAATTGGAATAAAATGGAAGGTTGTATATGGATAAATTTGTTGTTGTAAAGTTTCTTTCATCGACAGCCTGAAGAGTTTGGATCTTGTGAAGATAGTGTTGTTCAAGAACGATTTTCACTGCAACCAGTGGCTTGTTATGCGGTCCTAACCTCGCCAGTCTAGACCAGTTATTCCATCGGATCGGAACCTTTTGAGTTTTCCTTATCTTTCGTAAATGCTAACCAAAAGATTACGCGTCGCTAACATAGTCAATTACATCCATACCATTGAAAGCTAAGTACGGTCAAATTTGTTGTTTACTCTGTCTTATGTTTTTCACTTTTTTTTAAATCATTTAACTAGAGTTATCCAAGTGTAAGTTGCTCTAATACCTATCTTCAATTATTCCAAGAGATTTTTCTAGCATCATTTGGTTGACCCATAGCCGAATGAGTTTGACATAGCCCATATTAATCATGCCTTTTGTGTTTTAATATACAGTCATATACTTATTGCATGATTCCGGGAGCGTATAGGGGGGGTTAAAATAACTCCAGTTTGTCATAAACTTTTTTCTCTGAAGTGTCTCTTGACGAAGATACAGAGCCCTAAATACTAAGGCTGGGAATTTTGCCAGATCCAGGATTCGAATATTCGTTTAAAAAACGATGAAATATTCGAATAATTCGCATATTCGAATAGTTCGAATAATCGAATAATTCGAGTAATCGAATAATTCGAATAATCGAATATTGGAATATGTGGAATAATCAAATCATTTGAAAATTCGGAACATTCGATAATTCTATTGAAATATTCGAAGTATTAAGTTGATTATTCAAATACTCAAACACGTCACTTTTAGCCAATCGGTGAGCTGCAAGTGACGTTAATCACAGATCAAACTGGAATGGGCTCAAGATACGATTTAGATGAAAACGCTTTAGGTAATTTTAATGCACATATACCTACAGTGCGACAAGCAAATGAACAATGAACCAATGAAGAAACAATTCGGCGGTGGAACGTGGAACTATGTGATTGGCTACTCACAGATGACAGTCAAACATCCCATGGCAACCGCTTGGTCATAGGCGTAGGCGTAAAAATAAAATTATTGACTCTATTTTTTTTTCTATATCAATTTCATTAGTATATAATAATAGAATGAGTATATGCATGCAAATTTGATACATATTTGGTGATTTATTTGTAGTCTTTACCATAATTTAAGCTTTAGATATCTGATTAAAATAACTTCACACGCCAATGAGATGACAAGATTGTTGACACGCCTTCAGCTTCCCCTCCCCTCTGCCCCTTCAGACATTGTTAAGGTTCATTTGATTGTCGCACTGTGGTCTCGTTATTTGACTGAACTGCACGTCAAAATAAAGAACATGGCAATTTTTGCCCATATTCAATGAGCTATAACTTTGAAACGAATAAGTAGATTTTGTCGAGTGTTTCAGCGTTTTGGTGGTCGACTTTCGTACATTCGACTGACTTTTGGAGATTTTGTGTGAGATGAGGTTTCCTATGAAATACAGGATACGGAAGAAAATGATGCAATTTTCAAAAATTTAAAGATACTGCCATTTTGCTAAAAAATGTTTTTTTACCAAATTTATATCACAGGGGTGTAGCTAAGACATGTTCCTCGGGATGTATTCGGTATTTTTCTGATAACTCTTCGAAAACAAAAGATAATCAGTCTTTATTCCAATAAGTGTTTTGCGATGTTTTTTTTTTAGATTCAACTAATGGTAACTTCAAAATATCAGGATATACGATAGTTTTGAAATTCAAAAGAAAAAGATGATTTAACTTGAGCGGTTATATACAGGGTCACTTGAAAATACGGCAAACGATAATAAATATTGAGTCTTTTTTTTAAGTATTGCGAAATCAATAAGTGATAAACCCAATGCGGGTTAAACTTTTTATCGAAAAGATATTTTGTACGTATATCAGTCATCAATTTTGCGAACCAAAAAAAAACAAATTGTTCGCCGTACTTCTTAGGGACCCTGTACATTACCACTTCAGTTAAATCATCTTTTTTTTAATTGTATCAAAAGTATCATAGGTATATCCTAAGATTTTGGAAGTTGAGTCCGCAAATCTCAAAAAAACATCGCAAAATACGAATTGGAATAAAAAATAATTATCTCTTGTTTCAGAAGAGTTATCCGAAAAATACCAAATACGTCCCGACTTATTTTAGCTATACCCTTAAAATATACATTTAGTGAATAATTGTTTATAAGCAAAATGGGAGTATCAAGAAAATTTTGAAAATTGCATCACTTTCTTCCGCACCCTGTATATCATAGCAAACCTCATCTCACACAAAATGCTCAAAAGTCAGTCCAATGTACAAAAGTCGACCTTCAAAACGTTAAAGCACTCGAGAAAATCCGTTGATTTGGTTCAAAGCTACAGCTTATTAAAACTTGGCAAAAAAAATGCAATGTTCTTTAATTTGACGAGCAGTCTATTTGAATAGTCAACTCCTTCGAATATTATAATCGGATATTCGAATAGTTCGATTATTCGAAAAGTTCGATTATTCGAATAGTTCGATTATTCGAGAAGTTCGATTATTCGAATTTTCGAATAATGTCATCATGAAAAAAATCGAATTTGAATATTCGAATATTCGAATACTCGCATTATTCGTATTCGATTCCCAGCCTTACTGAATACCCATCGATTCGATTTTTGAGCTCTATCTTTTGAACCGGCTTGAATAATTAAATGAAATTTTAATGTGCTGTGTAGGCCATAAAGACTCATGAGACTATAGACGAGACAAGTTACCAATCTATACTCTAATACTTGAGGCGGAATCGAGTTCTACGGAAAAAGTGATATAAGAAACAGACTTCACATTTCTGATGAGTTATCTGATGATTGAGATACAAGGCCTGCCGAAAAATGCGATATCTCCAATCTAGCCCTGTATCTTGAAAACTAAAAGGGCTATAAAAACGATATCTTCATTTTATCGAAAAAGCAGCACAGTGTCGCGAAAACCGCAAGTTTCTATTTGAAAAAATTACGTAGATGTGCCCCAAAAGTACCCAAAATGAGACACCCTGTACAGGGTGATCTACCATAATGTCAACCTTTCTTGATTTTGTTTATTTTAAGTGTCACATAGAACTTGAAGGTACGGTCATGTAGGTACTCGAAAATATTTTTTTTCTACGTGTGAGAAAAGTTTAAAAAATCGTCAGTATGCCGGAGAAATCAAAAAATTAGATTTTTTCAAATCCATCACCCTGTATTTAAATGTATTTTTCAATTTCTCGTGCAATTTCAACCATTTTTCATAAATTATATCATTCAACCGTTTCTGAAATATTCGAATTATAAAATTTGGAATTTTGACAAATATCTTCTTGAGAAACTATTTTAATAAAAAAATTAGGGAAGGTTTCCCGGATGAGTCGGAAAAATAATTCTGCCAACTGCACAGTCTTGGAACCGCCCCGAGTTGACGCCAATGAATGCGTTTTTTCTGCGTTATATTTTTTGGGACACTCGAGATAAAAATGTCTATGGGGACGACATTATAGTGGATCACCCTGTATAAGACAGGAGAAGAACTCTTCGGTTGGCTCATGATGAAGGTTTGTGAAAAACACTTTTTTTTGTGCTATGCTATAAATGGGAAACTACCCATTTTTATCAGAAAATAGTTCGAATTTGATTGAAATTCTTCAGTTTTTTCACGATCATAGAGTGGAATCACAATAAATAGGCAGGTGAAAAAAATGATGGCATCGGCAATATCACCCAAGTTTTGAAAAATGTTCAAACAGTATCAGGAAAAACCGACCGAATGCTCTCAATATCCCAATTTTGAAAAAAAACTGACCTCCCACCTGTTTTTTCCCCCGATCATGCTCAACGTGTTGCGCTTTGTTGTTTGAAAAAGAACAAAACTCTTCGAATCTACAGATAAAAAATTGAAATGATGATTTTTCTTATTATTTTTCTCTTAATGGAACGTTTGCGGAATCACCATGTCAAAATGCGCCCATATTTCACACTGACTCGGTATAATATCATCAAGAAATCATATCATCATATTTGTTAAAAAAATTTGAATTGCACAAAAATAATAATAATAATATCCACAATATTTTCAAAATAGACCATCAAATCTCAATGCAAATATGTTGATATTGATTCCAATCTTTTTGTGCCACATAACAAAGCAATTCTATGTTTTATATTTTCAGTGATCTGCTTTTGCAATAAGTTCAAACACTGTAGTTTTTTTGGAATTTGATAGCTTTGTCCATGTATTTTATTGCACTTCAATAAAAAAAAGTCAGGAACGATAGAAGAGTAGTACAAGTTAATTTATTTGTTGCAAAGATAGAGTACCCTATAGGTATAATGGACCAAAATTTTCTATTTCGACCAAAATCACTTGAATATAAAGTCGATTGCCAGACTTTTACTTTAAAAATATTATACAGAGGGATCGAGAAACAAGAAAACGAAATATACCATTAAGTCTTCAGTAGTTTTATTTTTCCTCTAGAGCAAAGTGGCAAATTGAAAAAGATTTCAAAAGAAATCCAAAATCGAATCCACTGATAATTATTATTCTTAAATTTCAACTCTGTATTTCAAATTTTATTCTTATTCTCTTATTGATAGTATTTCACGATTTCTTGTAATATTTTTGATTTCAAATTATTTTAAAAAATGAACTTTTCAAACCAAGCAAAACTTTTTATGAAGAGTGACTTTTGGTAAAAAAAATTAATTTTTGGTCGATACCAATAGGGTACTCTATCCGTGGATATACTGTAGACACCTACATAAATAGAATATATCACATTTTTCAAAAAGCTTCAAATTTGTTGAGACCATTTCTATTTAAAATGACATTCTCATTGCTGGCGTTCTCTTCACCAGAATATGAAGAAAGCGTGGCAGATTTAAAGTGTTCTATGGAAAATCCTGATTTTCCATTGATGTACTTAATCTGGAAGGTCAATTATGATAGTAACATCATTTCAAATAGAAAAAACATTCTTAATGCTTTGAGAGCCTGGAATATAATTATACTCGATGCTTTCTTCACCATGAAGTGAACAATCCTATCGATATTAACACGTGCAATTTTTTTTTTAAAGTAATGTTCTTCTACGCAAAAAAAACAAAACCAGACGTCGTTTGATGAAATTGTTCAATATGTATGAAGATAGTGAAAATTTACAAGCATAGTTTACTGATGATCAATAAATTATTGAAATACATTACGAGAACTGATATCCGATGTGAAACAATAATTATTCTGATGACGCCCTTATCCCTAATGAGACTTGGACAAGGGAAGTTTCATGTGTCTAACATCTCCTTCCACCCCAATCCTACCCCACAACCTGATACTTGTGGCTTGCTGATAAGGAAAGCAAAAGCGGCTTCATAGAAATGGAAAAATCGAGCCTTACTGATTAAAAAAAATCATCAACACATACAGAAAATGCAAACTTGGTTTTAGTCGTTTCTCGATAGTATACAGGTTATAATTTTAAACATGAAGATTCCCTGTCACAAGAAACAAGATCTATGGAAAATGTATACCTACTTGATAGGCGATGTCAATGATAGAGGTTGTTGAAGTGCTAGACAAGAACTAGAGGAAAACCCGTTTGCTGATCATAATATGAAAAGTTTTTCGGAGAATATATCTTTGCTCTGACGAAATACTGAAAATATAAAATTTTGGAATAAGTGAATCAATATTTTCTCAAGGGTTCCCCAATTTCTTGACAATATCAAGATCAAGATCTTATCTTGATTTCAAGGCAAGATCAAGTTATTCGTCTTAAATTTTGTATATACAGTGAGGACATGAAGTCCGTTTCCTCCCTCTTACTTTTGAACCGCTGGGTATAATTGAACATAATTTGGATGGGTAGTATGGGAGCAAATTCTTTATTTTGTAAAGAAAAAAAATTACTGCTCAATATGTCAAACTGACAGCTGAGCGCCTTTCTGAAACTATTTTTCAAAATGAAAAGGGGGGTCGAGTGATACCTCATTTTGAAGGTCTTTCCATTCTTTATTCAACCCTTTTTTTGAAAGCATTTGGTGCAACGGTTTTCATTTTCTTAATCAGGGATCTGGAAGGCCCAAAATTATTAAAGACGTGAAATTTCAGGTGGTGGCAGAAATGGTCGTGAATCCCATACAAAACTTTAGACAATTGGCTGAAACACGTGATATTTCGCGTTCTTTCGTCAAAAACAATTCAAAAGCAACTAAATTTCATCCTTACAAAATAAGAACAACACAGGAACTATCAGAACAAGACCCATACAGACGACTAGAGTTTTGCGAGATTATGACATGAATGATCATAGCTAATCGCGATTATCTGCGACATTTTTGCTTCAGTGATGAAAGTACCTTTTTTTGAATGGAAAAGTAAACTCCCAAAATTGTAGATATTGGAGTGATGAAAACCCCCATATCTTCCGTAAGGTCCATACCCAGTTTCTTCAAAATCTGAACATTTGGGCGGGTATTTTGGGAAATCACATGGTGGGCCTAATTTTTTTGAAAGAAAATTTAAACGGTCCTAGATACCTCCAGTATATTTCAAAGCGTTATACCTTCGTCAATCTTCGACTATCAAGAAAAAGAAAAAAAAAAGTGTCTCACAAATTTTCCTTGACTTCCGAATCCAGCAATAAAAAAATAATGCAAGTTCCCTATTTAATTATTATCCAACATTTATTTATCCTTTTTCATCCATATACAAACAATTGTGAAGATGCAATTGAGACACGTACCTTTTCTTACGAAATCACTGATCATACAATGAAAAGAAAAATATAAATACTTACCCACTTTGATAAGTTCAGACAGTGGAGTACCCAGGGGAGAGGGCAAAACGGCATCACCCCCGAAAGACTTGTCCTTGTTTTTATTTTGTAGACTTGCCACAACCCTCGAAAACTTTTGGCTTGGTACGCCGGCGCCGGCAGACCTTCAGACTATAAGAACAAGTACGACTTTCGTCGGAATCAAATATTCTTCCTCAATTGATATTAGGTGATTATAATTTTAAAATGTCATAATAACCAGAAGCGAGGGGAATCCTAGATTTATCAGGATTTTTCAAGATCTTGAAATTTCTTGAATCAAGACAAAATAGGAGTTCTCGAAAAGCGTCAAGATAAGAATTTTTTTGATTTCATGATTTTTTTTTTCAAGACAAGACAAGAAAATCATTATCAAGACAGGATTTCTTGTCTTGTCAACCCTAATTTTTTCCACAAACATCTTCTATGATTTGAATCATAGTAATATATTTTTTTCCTGAGTAATAGCATTGAAACATGTTTTATCTTTTTCAGTTACTACTTTTATTTCGTCAGCTCGATCCGGATCGAAACTCAAGAGACTTGAAAATTGAATCCTCATTATCAACTGTCTATTTCGAAAATTGAGATTGAGATTGACAGTATTTGACACGACCAAAACACCGGATTGTAACCTTACCTGACAAGCATAAAAGCTAACCTCAAATTTTCCATTCTCGAACTAATTTTGACACTGTCAAAAAAGAGTGAAGCTAGGCGCAAAAGTTGGATCCGGATAGAAAATGGATTAGGCGTTTATTTCGTGGATTGGAATTGACTTGACTCAAGTCAATCCTAGAAACTAATGGGAATGGATTTATTTTTCCAAGCCGCTTGAGCGCCCAATCTCAACCGTTTATATCGAGGATTAGAGGGTATTCAAGTGTGTTCACTTGAGTTTTGATCCGGATCGAACCATCGAATTAAACATAGTGAGTTTTTAGGATTGACTTGAGTCAAGTCAATCCCAATCCACGAAATAAACGCTTACCCCCATATGCACCGTAAAAATCTAATCCGGATGAAGTCTTTATCGCGATTATCTTCCATACCACCCAATGGAAAACAATCGCAGAAGTCTTCATCCGGATTAGATTTGTACGGTGCATATGGGGGTTAATCCATCTTTTATCCGGATCAGACTTTTGCGCCTAGCTTCACTCCCTTCTGACAGCGTCAAAATTAGTTCGTAAAATGAAAAATTTGAGGATAGATTTTATGCTAGTGAGGTTACAATTTGATTGTTTGGTCTTGTCAAATACTGTCAATCTCAATCTCAATCCTCGAAATAAACAGTTCAGATTAAGGATTCAATTTCCAAACCACTTCAGTTTTGATCCGGATCGAGCTGTCGAAATAAACGTAGTAAGAGTTTATTTAAGTAGAGCCCTGTTTTCTGGAGAGTCAGAAATCGTTTGGACATTTTTGCTTGCTTGCATGCATAATCTGGTTGACCATCGAAAATGCAAGCAACAGATTGAATGCCGCACAACTCCATTTAATTGATAGTTATTTATATCTTGGACTAATGCATCAAGATAAAAAAATGAGGAGGGCCCCATTTAGCTGTGAACCTCGGCTGTGTATTTAGTGGAAAAATCGGAATGCCACTATTTTTTAGACATTTTAAGTCTTCTCTCGTCATTCAAGACGCTTACCCCCATATGCACCGTAGAAATCTAATCCGGATGAAGTCTTTATCGCGATTATCTTCCATACCACCTAATGAAAAATAATCGCGATGAAGTCTTCATCCGGATTAGATTTCTACGGTGCATATGGGGGTTATTTGACTAGATTATGTTTTTTTTTAACTGCTAACTGCTTAAATTGACGTATGTCAGTCAATTTAAAGTATTGGCACCACTGGCCACTGATACTAATAACAGTTGGGGGGTTCGGCATTTTCATCGGAGATGTGACAGATTTTTAGTCACGTGATAACAATCAAAACATATACGACCAAATCACGTGCCGGACTATTGAGTTCGATCAAAACTAGAGGCGGCACGTGATTTGATCGTGTATGACTTAACTGTTATCACGTGACAAAAAATCTGTCGCATCCGCGATGATAATGCCGAACTCAACTAACGTACTCAACAAATGAAATGATCTGCGATCTAGAACGTACGTGTACCAGGTGAACCAACATTCTTCATAGCAATAATTTTATTTAAAGTTTTTCGACAATTTCAACAATAAACTTACTTTACTTTTTTCGCTTGACACATGGTTCCAAAAGATTTGCATCACAGTAAAATGTGTTAAGACTTGGATCCTGCATCAAAGAAGTAATGATGCATTCAGGAACTTCAATCCATTTGTCAGTTTACGTGTCCTGACTTTTTTTTTCGAAAAATTTTTTTAGTGTCCTTTTGTCACTTTTCAAAAAGAAGTTGAAAAAACTTTTTTCTTTGTAGTTTTCGAGAAAAATGACTAGCACCATTTGAAAGAGTGGCAAAATTATGTAGGTACTTTCTGGAATTTTCACAATAAATGGACAAAGAATAGTCTAGGTGTGATTTTTTTTAGCAATTTTTCATGATTTCTCCAGAACTCGAGAACGGCCACATCTGGGAACATCATGTGTATGCCAATTTATGCTCAAAATTGGAAGAACTTTGATCTGCCATGACTTTACGCCCGACCCTGTATATTCCTATGTATCATAGATATGTAGATTATCAAATGTCTTACAACTTTTATATGAAATTTTTTTCTTCATGCCATGTATCTCTTGACAGACTTTAGGTTGTTGTGAGTTTCTGATCCGGTACTTATGTTCATATAACTGAACGTTGTACCTTGGTGGTCAATGTCAATTATATTTTCTGTGTCAGGTGCAAATTTGACTTTTGAAATTTCACAAAGCTGATTTTTTTCTTGCCAAATTAAATGTTTAAAATTTGATACCATAGATCAAAAAGAATGCACAATGGACACAGGAAGTTCTTGTCTCTGCGACTCTTCGGATATAGCAGATCCGACAGAGTATTTAGAGAAACTAAAACAAAAATATATGAATCGTACGTCCAAACTCCAGGCAAAACAAATGGAGCTGGAAAACAAAATCAAAAAGATGGAGGCATTTATAGGTACCTATGAAGACTTACTTTCGTCCGAAGCACTGAATGATTGTTTGTTCGAATAGTCAGCTTAGTAAAACTATTTTTCAAGGTAAAAAAGACGGTGTCCCCAAGGTTTTTCAAGAAACTCCAGTACGAGATATTGATGAACCAGGAAAATTAGTGCATATTCAGCCACAGATATCTCAGCCATGTAGCTTTTTCCAAAAAGTGATGGACAGTGCTAAGAGTATTCTATCAGTCAAGTGCCAATGCGCAACAAACTCCACTGGTGTCAAACCAACAGGGTAACTTTGCTTTGATTTTACCAAGTCTCTTTTGCTGCAAACTTGAAAAAAGACAAAGTTCCACTTCTTTTTTCTATTAAACTTTTATATTTTAGTGAAATCACGGGTACTCTCACATCAGGTGTCTCCGCTTCAAACCCAACGTCCTCTCCAACATCATGTCCATGTTCATCTCCCTCTCCAACAAGTGATGACGGTGTCAGCGATGTTCCTACACGAGAACACGAAAAAGAACAGAACGTTGTGGAGTATGATAATACATTGACCGATAAATCCTCCCGAACTAGTTTATGTACTTGTGATTTTGATGATGCTACAGATGTGTCAGTGACAAATTGTTCCTGTAATACCAGTGTCCAAGGTATTCAACAAAGTCAACAGGTGTCGATAGACGTAACCTCCTCCAGCACAAAGGTAAGATCAGATTGTTTTCTGCAATATTTGGAAAAATATGACCTATCAGACTTCCAAGACCAGTTACTGGCTTCACCAGTGATATTGATGATAAAAGAAATCGCCACTTATCTTTCTTGTCATGCTCAGGGTCCTGAGCAAAGAATTATTTTTGCGTTTGAAATGAAATCGCTGCGTGAAAAAGAGGTTTTGAAAAAGCGTTGGCAACAATGCATTGCGTCCTTTTAGCAGATCATTTGTGTGCTGTGGAATGCTGAGATTTTACTCAGTTTTGCCTTGTCCTTCACTCAATAGGAGGATATATTATATTCCACAATACTCCCTCTAGTAGGTATCTGTCAACTTTCATGATCTATTGGTATTGGTATGGTTGGGGGGGCAAACCACTGCCCGGCGAGTAGGCCTTGAAGGCCCTTTTCGCCAACCCCAGGACCATTGCAGTTCTAACTAAGTTGATGATGGAGAACATCACCTAGTTATATATTGAACTAGCAGGACCAATTAATTTAGGCTAACTATTAAACTTTTCGACTGTCAGTTATTGATTATACTGCAGTCTACTCAGTAGCGTTAGCCAGTGAGAGTGCCACTAAATACAGAACAGAAAATAATTTCTGCCCACCGCGGGGCTCGAACCCACGTCAATCAGAACTAACGGTCTCTCAAGCCGGCGTGTTACACGCTCGGCCACCGCGTCCCTTCATGATCTAAATATCATAGATAATATGCCGTGATTTCTGCTGCACCTCGAAATATCTTTGATTTATCCGTACGTCTCAATAGCGATCTATTTTTTTTCTCCCGGTGTCGGTCACTCGTTTTTGATTTCGTGTGTACCTCGACGTGTAACTACTTTTGCCGCAAATGATTCTTTAAAGCATTGTTAATAGTCCTTGATACGGCGTAAAAAAATTGATTACCATCAATCTGGAAGTTCGTGTCCGTGCATGTATAGCTGATCCGTGACGGGTAAAACAACCTTTCTACGTGGAAAAACTTTGCCCGTTAAAGGTTTTTCTTTGGCACCTCGGCAAATAGTTTGATGACATGATTTTAGGTTATGTGACTACAAGCAAAGCTGATATTTCCAGGAATGCTTGCCTTGGTGTAGTAATGCGTTAGTTTAACATTGTTCGACAAAAATATTAGGTACTATTAGGTTCCACACCCTCAACATCTTTATTTTTAGAAAAGTGGGTTCTTGCAAACATTAGGCATCCACGTATTTTGTAATTTTTCAAGGCGAATTTAGTAAATTATTCTTCGTTTAACTATTCTGAAGAGAAAAAATGCTGGATGAATCACTTTTTTGTAAAAAAAATACTATTTTAGGCACATTGTTTCAGTTGTGGGTCATTGAAATGGTCAATTTCTGTTGTTCCCATGTACTACAGTTCCTCACGTAACCACTTAAGA
Organism: Orchestes rusci; assembly: GCA_958502075.1. Lineage (NCBI taxonomy): Eukaryota > Metazoa > Arthropoda > Insecta > Coleoptera > Curculionidae > Orchestes > Orchestes rusci. Next base: position 1,392,902 of record OY293306.1, read on the forward strand.
AGTTGAAACAAATAGTTAAGCAGGAAAAATAAATTTTGAAAATTTGATTTACAAAACTGATCGCCGCGAAGTCGATATTTTTAATACTGTCAATATGTCAAGATTTTCAAGTCACTACTCACTGATTGAAGACCAAGAATGATAAACACGCGCTGTGTTGCCAAGTGGATGCTGTGAGAAATGTTGTCCATATTTTTGTCTGAAACGGATGAAGGGTTAGTTTTGATTAGAATGGGTTATTTTTTGTTAGTTCGGGTGAGTTTTTGTTAGATTGGGTCAGTCTTGGTTAGATTGGTCTGGTTTTGATTAGTTCGGGTGAGTTCTGGTTATGAATATTGGGATAGTTTTGGGCAGATTGAGTTTGTTTTGGTTAGATTGGGTTAGTGTTGGTTAGATTGGGTTAGTTTGGGTTGATTTTGGTCAAACTGGGTTAGTTTTGGTTAGTTCTGTTCAGTTTATGAGCGTCTTGGTTAGATTAGGTCAGTCTTGGTCAAAATGGTTTAGTTGTGGTTAATTTGAGTTAGTTTCGGTGAGTTTTGGTTAGATTGGGTTCGTTTTGGTCAGATTAGGTTAGTTTGGGTTAGTTTTTGGTCAGATTGGCTCAGTTTGATTTGGGGTTGGTTAAATTGGGTTAGTTTGGGTTAGATTGGGTGAGTTCTGCTTAGTTTTCGTGAGTTCTGGTTAAATTTAGTTAGTTTGGGTTTTATTGGGTTAGTTCTGGTCAGATTGGTTTTGTATGATTTGGGTTAGTTTTGATGAGGATTGGGTTAGTTCTGGTTAGTTTAAGTCACCGTCTCAGAGATTCAGAGACTTAATTGATCAGATAAGCCAAGGATATGATTTTTGAAACTTTTACATTTTTATAGTTCTCGTTCTCAGTATCTTATGTTATATTGCTTTTTTTTGTTATGTTCTATCAAAATATACAGGCAAAACTATTGCAGTCATGGTTTTTAAGAAGTTTGGATACGTTTAGCAACATTGCATGTTGGTTCTAATATGTAGCTTGTAACAATGTGACGAAGCTGTCATTTTAGGGAGTTGTTGCATTGAGATCTGAAAAAAATTAGTTTATTCTGGAATTTTTTTCTTGTTAAATTCACATTCACCCACCGTTTTTTCGCATTTTGTAGAGGGCGCTACATACGAGATTATAAATCGATTTGGATGATCTCAACTTTTTTGTGCTGCATTGTATGCGGCTTTTGATCAAATATTTTTATTCTCTCAATTTTTTGTCATAAAAAAGGAATATTTCTTTTGTTTTGATAAATCTAACCGTTTTTGAGAAAAATGCTTAAATAGCTCTGCTTGCATGTGATGAATACGAAATGATTTAATTTTTAGCATGCTTTGGAAACATGCACTATAGTTGCCGTAGAAACAAGTTTTGGAAGAATCACCTTTGAAAGTTGGTAATGTTTTGAAAATTTGTGGCTACGCTGATGGTGGTCAATGACAAAAGTACTGAAAATAAGAAACATGAAAAATGTACAAAATTACCCCACTAGTGGGTCAAGGCAAGATGATGAAAATGTATTTTGTTTGTTTTTTTTTATGTATGTTTTAAAGAATTAAAGTATCGTTTGGGTCCCCCGATTTGTTTGTCAGCCAAAATTTTTCTGCATTGAACAATAGTTTTTGTCTAGTCAAAATTACGTATCTGTATTTTTTATGTCAAAACAATAGAAGAATAAATATATCCACTCATAAGTCGCATAAGGTGTAGCACAAAAAAGTTGGGACCATTCAAATCAACGTATAGGATCGTATCTGGCGCCCTCTACAAAATGCGAAAAAACGGTGAGCAAATTTGTATTCCTCATCCCCAGATAAGAGATTTCTTCAAAATATTATATTCGTTGTGAATGGCATGGCCAAAAAACTGCAAATAAAATCCAAGTTCAACACCCTGTAACTCCGTTAATAATCAATTTTCGAAAAAATGTTATGGGTAAAGGAAGCATTTATTTTTGGTCTATACCCTTTCAACTTCAATTTGGGACAAAATAAAATTGGGAATAATCAAATTTTATTTTGAACTGATATATTTCGAATTGGAACTATACAGGGTGAGGCATTCAACTTGAGACTGTGAATCATCTCAAAAACTATGTAGTTAAAAAAAAAATAAACAAAAGTTGCTTAGTATCAAGGGGGAAACACAACGAATATATATTTTTTTCAACCTTGACTTTATATTCAGGGTCAACATGACTTTTTTGAATGGAAAGGTATAGTTTTTCAGTGCATAGTCCTTTTCTTCATAGAAAAAGAAGTGGCTTTTATTTAAAACTTTTTTTCATCCTTCTCCAAAATATTGAACTAAATTCTATTTAAAGGCTTGAAAAAAAATTTGAATAATAATAAGAATGTGGTTTTTCGTCCAAACAATTGGTATGTAGTGGATTTTTTGAGATTCAAGAACGTGGGAAATTGAAAGAATTTACTATTTTTGTTGGCCAACGTTTCGCAAAATTCATTTCTGCATCATCAGGACCCTAATCACAAGTGAAGAGAAAACACTAACAATGGTGAGTGAATCTCCTTTTTCAAAAATAAATTGTCACTAAAACGGTCAAGGAAAAAACCTGAAAAATATGTTCAAGTTTCTGAAATGGTCGCTGGGGGCGTAACAACCAACACCAAGTAGAAAAATAGGATTTCAATAGAATTTTGCCCAATGAAAATATATCGATTATTGTCATCAATATATTTTCATTGGGCAAAATTCTATTTCATATAAATTGACTATTTACCCAAACTCTTTGTATAAAACGTTTTTTTCTATCTATCAAAATAAAGCGGTGAAGAAGGTTTAATTGTTTTCTTTAAACAAGCGGAGATTTCTCCCGTTTCGCTCTAACGATTTTGACGAGCTTGGGCTCATATGGAAGAGCATAATCTGCACTACAGAATGCTCATTTGATTTTGTAATTGTTACCTTCGCCGTCACCGCTAGATGGCGTTAACTGAAATGGTAGCATATTTTTTAATTTTTTTTCAAAAAAATCAAATGTGATGGTATATTAATTTTCACATATATTTGGAAAAGAAATACATTTTCCTATTAGAAAATTTAAACAAAAAACAATAAAATTGAATGATTTTTCTATATTTTTTTTTGATTTTTTTTATTTTTTTAATAGGAAAATATAAAGGAATGGATATTTCTATATTTTTTTTTGATTTTTTTTATTTTTTGAATAGGAAAATATAAAGGAATGGATATACCATCACATTTGATTTTTTTTTTGGAAAAAATCTAAAATATGATCGTATGCCTCCAATCCATTTAACGCCATCTAGCGGCGACGGCGAAGGTAACAAATTCAAAACCAAATCAGCATTTTATAGTGCAGATTATGATCCTTTATATGAGCCCAACTTCGTTAAAATCGGTCAAGCAAAACGGGAGAAATCTCCGTTTGTTTAAAAAAGTATCTGGATTTCCCCCACCCCTTTATTTTGATAGATAGAAAAAAACGTTTTGAAGAAAAAGTGTGGGCAGAAAGTCAGGCAATATGAAAATACTATCATCAATATATTTTCATTTGATCAAGCTCTATCAAAATTCTATTTTTCTACTTGATGTTGGTTGTTACGCCCTCTAGCGACCAATTCAGAAACTTGAAAATATAGTTAATTTCGTTATTCAATTTTCAATTTGGTCGTTTTAGTAATATTTTTTTGCCGCAAGCCTCTACGATGAATGGTTGTCCAAATACAGTACCTCGCATTCTTAGTCGCCCACCCTGTACACATGAAATTTTCATGAAAAAAAAACGCAGTGGAAAATAGAAATCGTTGTGTCCGATCGTTTTTCCACAAAACAAACCCCTGAATTTTTAATGAACTAACCTACGCGTCCTCACTGTATGTAGGCCCGGTTGTACAAGACCAGCTCAACGTTGATCTTGTCTTGTTAAAGGTCGGTTTTGCAAGCTAATTCAAGGATGCTTGTATAGCTATGAGAGGCAAATCAGGATCAACGACAACCCTCCAGAACACTCATAATAACACAAGACCTATCGTCACGACAGTACCTACTTTTTCAGTGGAATCCCCACATGCATCCCCTCGCTTGATCCTTGCAGTACGGCGGTACTGTGCACGGAGATCGAAAGAGATCTTACCCCTCCTCCCCGGACAAACAAAAAAAAGAGATAAAGCGTTGAATATGATCTACATTCTTATGGCAGAGGTATTTGCGTTTATAATATTATTGATACCAAACATAAAGTAACAGAAATTCCTGGCCAATACGAATAACAATAAAAGCTTGATTTCCATGATAATTGCCAAGTCAACCTCTCAGAGATTGACATGGAGACAGGTCACAGAAGATGTTAACGATATCATTGTAAACGAAGCCTTGTATTTGGCTGAACGTAGTGGAACTGTGGTGGTGATTGTAGATGACATCGACCTGTTGGATATCCTCACTGCTCCTTCATAACCAGAAAACGTGCTCTTTCCAAAACCAGGTCGAGAAAACGTTTCTCCAAACATCTTCTCTCCTGTCTACGCCTCGGAAAACAAAACCAATACAGAACTTATCATTACGTTTCCCCATGCATTGAGTGGGTGTCAAAGGACTCCGGCACCATACATCCAAGAGAAATCGAAGTTTGTGAAAACTCTCATCAAAAACTTCCACTATGCCAATGTAAGTGTGTTGAAGAATCCTGAGGCAACTCCAGTGATAGTCCCCAGTACAGCATGGTATTGTCGAAGTGATATATATAGTCGTGAAACTTTGTGAATTGCTTTCTTTTGTCAAGTATACTTACCCCTGAAAATAGTAACTTTGGGGGTGGCCATGTCTTCGCACACGCAATCTCTTGATCTTCATCATATACGAGACGATATATATTTTGGTGGCCAAGTACACCATCTTTCAAGAACAATATAATGAATCATTTTTGACGAAAATATTTTGCCACCAAAAATCACGCATGTGTTGATGGCTACCGAAACCTCAATATGTTAAACATCTGGAGGTCATGGGATTACATACATACAGTTCTGATTTTTTAAATGATTATTCGTCATATTGCTTCTGAAAGAATGATATACCCGGCCACCAAAATATATACCGCCTCGTAATTCCGTCAGGTGATAAAAATTAAGAGGTTGCGTGTGCGAAGATATGGACATTTCCAAAGTAACTATTTTCAGGAGCTAGTATCCTTGACATCAGGAAGCAATTCACTCAGTTTCACGACTATATTATGTATCACTTCAAAAATACCACGAGACTTAAAGCATTGTAGCTGCAGGGGAGAGAATTCTGGTCAATGACTGAACCGTCTGTAAACCAAGGTTCATTGACTATATGAAGGTAGCTTTGAAATTCTTATCACTACTACTATTAGTAGGTGTGTCCTGCTGTTCTTCTGACTTAAGAAAAACAAATGATGGCATTCTTTTCTTTTAAAGGAAGGAATGACGGGAAAGAATGTCAGGAGAGAACGCCAGTCTGTTGGCGGCTATTGGAGGGCGAGTCTTACGCTGTAATCGGTAATATTTAGTGAAAACGCGTCCGGAAATAGGACTTCACAGACCAGCGCAGCGTTCAATACCGACATTAGCCACTCACAGACCGGCGTTCTTTCCTGACATTTTTTCTCGTCATTCCTTTCTTTGAAAGCAAAGGACGCCATCTTAGTGGAAAATGAGATAATGAAGGCGCATTCCATTTTTTCCTGTCACGTTGAACCAACGTTTCAACCCGACAGGACAAACCCGCTTTTTTTCAGGATAAAGCAACGAGGATACATTCCCCTCAGATTATTCACCAACACTCTTTCCTCTCGTTTGTGGCGTCTAAGAGGATTATTTTTCCCGCAAAATTCGAGAGAAAAGATTTAGGAGGATAGAGGGGGAAAGATTATGAGAGGAGAGAGAAAAGAATGTCGGGAAAAAATGTGGGGGACCGAGAGGAAAAATGGCAGAGATACGTTCTGTGTTAGAGGGAGATGGATTGATCATCATCCCGTCAATATTTTGAAAAGCAAGAATGACGGACAGACCTGAGTCCCACTAACACAGAACGTTGCCATCTTTCCTCTCGATCTGTCATCTAGTTTTTGCGGGAGTAATAGACCGCTCAGATGCCCCTTACGAGAGAACATAGTGTTGGTCAATTATTATCTGAGAGGAAATGCTGGTAGCTCGCCTGAGCTGATTATTCCTAGACCAGAGGATTGGACGGATCAGAACAGACCAGTTCAAATACGGGAAGGGTCGTGGTGGTTTATTGATGGCTCCAAACATCAGAGAGGCACAGGAGCAGGATTCTGCAAGAGCGGGAGGGACAATTAAATGACCTTCTCGCTCGGGATTCACGCTTCGATCCTACAGGCCGACATCTTCGCCATAACACAATGTGCATATAACATTCTTGAGAGCGGCACAAATCACAGAACTTTCAACATTTGTTCAGATAGCACTTCAGCATTAAAGGCTGTTGTGAGAAAGGCAGTAGACTCCAAAGCAGTCCTAGAATACAAAGAGGTTCTGCATAAGATAATTCAAAATAACAAGGTGAGGCTAATTTGGGTCCCGGGCCATAGCGGTATAAAGGAGAACATTGAAGCTGACAGACTTGCCAAAACTGGTTCATCGCACAGGCCGATAGGACCCGAACCAATGAATGGCATCTCTAAAGCAATAGGAATGGGCGAGGCGAGGAAACTTCTACTCAAAAAGGCCACTCTATGCTGGAATAATGCCCCTGGTATGCTACATGCCAAGGCAATGATAACAGGACCTGATACGGGCAGAACCAAAGAGCTCCTAAATATGAGCAGAAAAGACCTCCGCACAATGATCGGTCTATTAACTGGTCACATGAACCTGAAGGGTCACCTCCATAGGATCGGGATCGAGGAAGATTCAGACTGTAGGTGGTGCCTTGAAGACGTAGAGACCGTAGCCCACATCCTAACGGAATGTCCGGCTCTTCGTAGCATTAGGATGGAACACTTCGGAGCTGAACTCACAACACTCCAGGAATTGGAAGGGACCTGCTGAGTTTCGCGAAAGCGTCGTGCCTTCAATAATCTCACTTCTATCTATTGTGGGTTGCAACGGGCCCAGGAGGCCTAAGCAGGTTTTAGCGTGAGCCACTCACTGAAACATCTACATCATCATCTTATCTGAGAGGAATGTATTACTGGAATCCCCATTTCATTCATTCACTCTAGTACGCTAAAAATTATGCCCCAATAAGTACAGCATTCTAAATGTAGTTCCGTTTTGCCGCTACTCCTCTAACGCTTCTCATTAATAGCACCCATTTTTCTTATTAATACTCATTGACATTCAGTTGGAATTGTACTCATACCCACTATCGTATCCTTTTTATTTGCACTCACGTGACGAATGTTGCCTTAGTAGAAGATAGAAATAGTCAGAACTTTGATGTATCATTTTTTTTTTCACAACACATAACGTGAAAGAACGTAGCTGGATAACAAATTAGATAAATGATGGTATACCCTGGTTATTAAAATTACACCTGATACGTTTTTTTGTATGATGTGATTGATATTGTTTATTTAAGGACTCCAAACAAGACACTTACACACCACAAAAGTCAGGAAAATGTCTTTGGAGAACAGCTGAAATGTCTGACCTTACTGGAAAATGCACTTGCGGTGATTGTGCCTGTGATTCATCATTTGTCTTTGACGAATCGGTTATTGAAAACCCACCTGAAGAAAGAATCAACGTTCCATTTGTATCGGGTAACTCTCAACAGTTGCCTCATTTTTTAAATTTCATCAAAATTTTATAAATTTGCAGTCTTTTCAAATAGAGAAGAGGGTCCTGATGTCGAGGTGCAAGCGTCTCCTCCAGTTTCCGAAAAAGGTGTATTTCATCAAGCAGTATTGTCAACTGCTAATAAAGGAGTGACGTGTTGTAAAAGTCCACAATGTCCTGTTAATCAGAAGATTCCAGATAGTCCAGCGATTATCGGTAAGTCGTTTGCCATCAAACGATTTTGGAATTTCAATTTAGCAGTATGAAGATGTATTTGTGTATACCGATTGAGGTCAGCTTAGGACAATTGACATCAATGTATTGATTAGGTTGACATTCAGAGCATGTGCGTTGTGTTATATTTTGACTTCATCCTTATCCTGAGTAAGTCAAGTGGCAATCAAAATCTTCTCCTGTTGAGAAATCAAATCGAGAGCATATAACGATCAGCGTGAGACGAAAAGCTTGGGATACCACAATCCTCTATAAGATGCTGGCTGTGTTGTTGGATCAAGAAACAACAGGAAGAAAGATGGAGCCATTTACCTTGACTGAAATACAGTAGATCAATGATGATAGAAAAAATCTAATCGTAACAACGTCCTTACCAGAATTTGTTCCGTTTAAATAAAAAAATTCACGGAAACATGACCTCCCATGAGAAAAAAATTATGGGGTGATTTTTTGTCCTCCAAATTTCTAGACTCCTATCATCAGACAGAAGTGCCTGTGGAACTGATATTTATAGAAAGAAAGATACCAGTGTAGAAGTTCTGGGAATATGAGCATGCTCATGTAGATGATTTGTGTATCCAGCCTCATCTTCAATTGCTAGCTCTTTTAGAGGCTCCCAATCGCTCCCTTTTTGAAATCCGACCGCTAGTCCAAAATCTTTCCGCATATTCCCAATTCCTGGATTGGAATACCACTAGAAGTAATCGTTATAACACCCGTCAAAGTGATCTCTTGGTCTTGCCCATACCTCACTCTTCACTAATCAAAACTTCTATAATATATTAATGGTGGGAAATTATTTAACCATCTTCCCACGGATCTTAGAAAGTTGAAGTGTGCTAGAATATTTAGAAAAGAAAATAATATATTTTTATGTGAGGGAAGATTCTTTGTCCGAATCATGTGAAGAAGAGGATTTTCGTCGCGTAGGGACAGAAAGGAAAATGAGAAAAGTTGGCACCAGGCAGGATTTGAACCCACGACCTTCGTCATACCACGACAACGCTCTATCAATTGAGCTACCAATGCCTACGAGCAAAGTCAGCCCAATGCAAACTCTCTCCAATGCTAGGATGTATGTTTCAAGGTTATGGTCAGCAACCTTCGGCGATTAAAATTAATTGGAGGTGTTATATGAGGGAAGAAAGAATCGAGGTTATTCAGAAGTCTTTTCCACCTTCAACCAAGTTGCATCGTCGACATATAGCGACTTTAGCAGGTATCGGGTTTGACACCCTAACCATCGAATGGTTACTACTACAGAGCATAATATCCAATTGTTCAATGCTTTTCTGCGGTTACGTCAAACTCTCTCTCCTGTACACATTTACAAAAGTTTCACGTATGTCTGGACGCTGGTCGTTCGGATTAATTTGACAAATGTCGCGTCTTAGGCGATCAATCCACGACATACTGGCAAACGTCCAATACCGTGACGTAACCGCAAAAAAGCATTTAACAGTCAGTAGGTTACTTATTTTAGCAATTTTTTTTTGTCGAGTTATCAAACAACGTGATTAAAACCATGCTACCAGTTCTAAAGTTGGTCAATTGATGTATTCTTCTGATCCAATTTCACAGCGGACTGGTAAAGTAAATTTTTATCACAGTCTCTGACGATGTAAAGTGTCATTTACAGGACTGGTTTTGAGTCATGAAGGTCTATAAGGATTATAAAAAATCAGCTGGATGCGTACTCATATCAGGGAGAGGATTGCTACCTAGGAAGTTCTCCCTCACGCACACTTGCCAAGAAAAAAACATTCTTTTCTTCAAAAATCAGAGTCACCGGAAAATTGCGACGACGAAGCAAATTCGGAAAATTGCGATGCCGGTTAGCTCAACCAATGAAATTCAAAAAATTTATACGTACAAGAACTAAACACGGCGACCGATCAGGATGTCATTATTTTCGGAACTGAAAATGTATTCACAAAAACTGACATAAAGTGCATTGAATGTTGTGTATTTTACTATGGAGCTTGTGCTGTGAGATGTAAGAGCCTTGGGGCATCGGTGTTAACAAATGATTGTACAGTACACGTTCAGACAAAATCAGTTACTGGAACAGAGACAGCTGTCGACGATCTGGAAAACCAATCACAACGGATATCTCCGCAGGAAATTTCAGGACTTCTCTTCACGCCTCAACAAGTCCAGACAATGTTTTTGGAAGAAATAATCAAAGAAAAACTGATTTCTTGATCTCAACCATTTCCAACAACAACAAGCATTAGGGAGTAGAAGGAAACATCGCAATCATTGCACGTCGATGCGATAGTGATGATTGAGATTTCGAAATCACCTGCGAAGTCGACGTTTTGTTCTGCAATAAGAATGGGTCCAAGTATCGGTCAATAGAAAAAACTCATACAGGACGAAGATATTTTAGTTTTAACGCTGGACAGCATTCAAGATGTGGACCACGAGATTGAGTATGAGAACATTTAGAAACATTAACAGATTCCAAATGGCGACATTGAACGAAATGGTATTCTTATCGAGTTTGAATAAGGCTTCTCCAAGAGGATGGAGAAGAGTCGGTCAAAATAAGTATTAAGAGGAGCTGATTTGTGAGATATGTGATGATCAGAGATCTATGGTATCATATGATCTGTTTGAATGGGTTTGCTAGAAATAATAGATGACAACTTATTCGTTGGTCGAGAGTCCAAAAAATTGATTTTTCCATTATTGTCTTTCAACTCCAATAATCTCTGACAGAAGCATGAACATCTCTATCGATCTAGTATCCAAACTTTGAATTCTCAATATTCCTAAAATATTATTTTTGTATCTTTCGATATCGTAAACCTGTTTTCAAGCGTTCTGGGAGCAGACAGACGGCCTTCCTAAGGATTTTTCACTTTTTCTTCTGGTGGCTAAAGTGGACATATTTTTTGAAAAAGACTTTGACTTCACTTTTCAAATCTGACAAATTTATTCAAGAGATAACTGATTCTTCATTTTTCTAGACAAAAACGTCAATTTCTCTAGCGGTGTACAAGTTAATACAATCCAAGAAAGTCCTCCCACGAAAGAGCCAATCCCAAAGACAGTATCTAATTTTGGAGCAACGTGCTGCTCTGCCAAAGATTGTCCATTGAACGAAATGCTTTCTTCGAAGAATCAAACACAAACGAATAGTGAGTGACACTTTTAATATTCATTATGCATTATTTTCTTAATATTTCAATATTTGCGTGACTAACTGTTCAAGAAGTCAATGACATGACAATTATTGTCACCAACTTTTTTCATTAAGGAAAATAAAGGAGACTTGTAACCCCTTATGAACGACATACGTTGAAATTGTGACCCAATTTGCCTTTGTCTGGCACCAAAAAAATGGCATCCGTGAATCTGTTTCATTGTGGATCGCATTGATTTTGTGAATTCAACATCTCCAGTGATTAATAAAGAAAAAATATCTGATGAAGAAATAGAATGAATTCGGCGCGTCCTATGTAATGAAAATTGTTGGGAACTTAATTTGAGACTGACGCCATTTTTTGGTGCCAAAAGGTCACTCAATCACTTACATGGTTGCGTATCCTTTCTGTTTCCTTATCTGAGTTTGTATAAACCATTGGGCTGTTCTTGTTGTTGATTGTGATGAAATAATTCATGATAATGCTTTTTTAAACGTGGACTATATTGATAAGATTAATTATTACAATATTAAAATGGGGAAAATTCAAATTTGTAACTGATATCTTCGTGGCAGTTTTAAGTGTTACTGTTGGAACAATATTGTCTCTTCGATGATGGAGTTCAAGGATGCATCCTAACTTCCAAAACATTGGTGGAGTACTGTAATCCATCAATAGAACCAAATTGCCTTCCTTAATGGTATCACTGGTATCCTTGCATTTGTAACGTTGCTGAAGTGTTTGAAGGTAGTCATGACTCCACTGCATTCAAAAATTCGCACATCTAACTGTGATATCTGGAACTGCTTCAATCGATTCTTAGGCATAAGAGTTATGTCTATTTTGGGAGAACAGGTTGAGGGTTGGCCAATGAGAAAATGACCTGTTGTAGGAACGGACATATCACGAGGATCAGTTGATTAAGATATAAGAGGTCGGGAATTGATGATAGCTTCTATCTGAGAAAAAATAGTTGCGAGGTCTTCAAATGTGAAAGACAATTTACCAACTAAAAGTGTGAGATGATACTTGGCATGTTTAACGGCTGCTTCCATAACCCTCCTCCATTAGGTGAATGAGATGGAATAAATGTCCATTCAATATTGTTGGTTGCAAGATATTATCAGGTGTAAGACTGGTTCTTCGTCTGGACCCACACCTGTTGTGCTCTAAGGGTACGTAGCTGAATCTTACAGTAGAGGAACTGCGTATAGGCAACTTCCATTTATTATCGTCTATGGTACATCTCATCTATCTCTACCATAACACTAGGACAAGCATGTCCTTTGAGACTGAGAGGGGTTATACTACTGAGGGTGAGAGAGGTCACACTACTCACAAGGGAAAGTAGTTGGCCAGGCCAAGCACTGACTATCATCTTGCTGAACGTGTCTATTTATACCAACAAAACTGCTTGCTGAGCGATTCCACTAGTGGCAAATTTGGTGGATTTACACCAAGTATATTTGCCTCCAATAATAATATGTTTAGATTCATAGATTGGATTTCAATGTCTGCAGATTATTGTAAATTTCCTCTAACTGATTGTTAGCACCAACATGGTTAGTAGCATTGTCACTGTATACGTTTACATAATCCACGCCTTGACACAAAACGTTTCAAGCTATTCATTGACTAGAGAGATCACTAACTATCTCTGAATGTACTGCTTTTGTGGTCAAGCAGATGAATATGCAAAGATCTGCTTTGATGATTGATCTGTTTCTCAATTCACCATTTTTTATTTGAAAATTTGGCAAAATCAGTACTCACAAACAAAAATGGTCGGGCTTATCTCACACGATCCTCTGGTAGATCACCCATTTTTCTGATCAAAGATTTTGGATAGATTCGAAAGCATGTAACGCACTTTGTTGGGATGCTGCGAACTGTTGCTATGCCATTAAGAAGCCAAAAAGATCCTCTTATTGCTGCTAGAAGTTTATGGTCCCGCATGTGGTTGCCTATGATGTTCATTGATTATTTTCAATCTACACCTTTTTCAGTTGTATTTCAGAAAGCGGAAAATGTAAATCAGAATTGTTAATTGGATTTCAGAAATAGGAAAATGTAATTCAGACCAGATAATATCACCTACTTTTTTGGGATGATGCCTGGATGTGTATAAGTATCTCAACATGAAGCCCAACACTCGATTTAATTTGTGCAGTGTGAAAAATGTATCAAAAATGTTAAGATCTGATACTTCTGATTTCAAAAACACTCGCTGTTGCTCTTTCTTCTCAGGTTCGATGTCATTGCTCAAATTTAGAAAATTAATGAGCTGATTTTCTCAATCCTGTACAAGGTATACTGGTCCATTCCACCATGATGTATTGTTGTGTTAATCAATAGGGCTCATTCCACGTTGCAATATCTGCAGGATTGCTGTCTGTCGGTACATGTCGCCATAAGATATTTTCCGTCAGGTTTTGGATTTTTGAAACTCTGTTAGCTATGAAAGTTTTCTATGAGCTGGGTGATGAAGATATCCATGAAAGAACAATTCAACTGTCTGTCCATAAATAGATGTTGTCGACTGTGATGTTGATAGATTGCCTGATGCTATCAAAAAGTTCTGCTAATAGAGGAGCTCAACAGAGTTCCAGTTTGGACTTGAGTATAGCTCCAGGTGATAAAATGTGCCTTGGTATAACAAAATTGTTGAATGGTGTTGCTACAGTATGTCTTCCATCTACTGGTAATATTACAGGGTAGTTGTTGATCTCAGCTGAATCGTGGTCATATGACCTAACCCTTCATACTCATTCATGAAATCATTATACAGCTGACGTGATTTGGGTTGTTACTTGAGTTTGCTCTCTACTGATTTCAGACAAATCGCTTCATTGCTGAGGTTGCTAGTTCATCAATATTATCCTTGGTAGGTAGTTTGGCGATGAGATGACCTCTTGAGGTACGTTCTGTTGTTTCTTGAAATGTTTCACACTCTTGTTCTTCTGGCGTAAGATGAATTTTAGAAGGAATATCTTCTATTGTACAGAATTTTTCCAATGAATCCTTCAGAATTTGATAAGGATCATTAGTGATTTCGATTTTTAAGATTCATCTGGTGCTATGTTGCCAGATACAATCCATCCCAGTTTAGTTTCTTGAAGTATAGGCATGTCATGACCAAGTTTCATCTGCTGAGCGCAAATCAGCTCATAAAAAATTCTTGCACCTAGTAAGGCTAAGGTTTAATGGTGGATTTGATATGGTTAGGTATGAGATGTTAAGATTCAAAAGATCTATGAGGTAGATCATTCGTTATCTTATCCAAGACAAGGAATGATGCTCTGGTAACAAATGATCCATTTTCTGATTTGATCGATGCAGAAGTTTGTTTATGGAGGTTGTTGAATTGTCAACTCCAATAACAGGTACATTTATATTGGACAATTTCATGGACAACTTCTTACATAATTTGAAAGTGATGAAGTTAGGTTGACTTCCACTGTCAAGTACAACTCTGCATTCAGGTATGCCAATCATTGTATGGATCTTGAATTGGTATAACAGCTGTTGATAGAGATTGATTGGTAGCACTGAAATTGTCTAAGCATGTAGATTGATGCGGTTCTTTTGTGCACCCAAGTTCGATTTTTGTTCAAAATGGAGAAATGTATTATGATGCTTGTCGCATTTTTTATATGTACTTTCTGAACTACATTGAGATGTGGAATTTCACTGCAAAGACAATTTGTACATAACTTGAGAATTTGAACTCCTTTGAATCCGTCCGAAGCTGACATTTGCTTCAGCATTGAACTCCTCCCAGACGCGCGAGCATGTTGGGCGAGCACGGGTTGGAACTAGGCTCGGATCAACATGCTCGACAGTGTGTGGGTTGTTCAAGCCTAGTTGGCGGTTGGAATCCTCGGCTCAGTGCTCGTCTCTATGACACCCACCAGCACAAGACCAACACAAACATGTTCGAACGTATATAGTCGTCGCGAACATGTTGGTTTCGAAGGTGGGCTCGTGACGAGCCTAACATGCTCGAACGTCTGTTGGGGGTTTAACACATACGTAAATCTGATGAGAACTTGTTATGCAATGACTGCATAATCGCTGAAAGTTTGATACATGATCAGAGAGAGCTTTTCTGGATTTGGTAACAAATGAGGTTTGTTCATTGTCATCATTCAGAAATTCTTCTTTGTTCAATGTCTCCAATAGTACACAACTTTTTTTTAGAAATTGTGTAAAGTCTACAAATGTCAAGGTTCTGTTGTTAGATTCACTAGAGATGGGTTGAAGCTCCTATTCCCTTTGGCTGGTTGGGTCCAGTTTCTTGCTGAGAATGTGGATAAATAAAGTAATCCATGTGAAATCACGAAGACTGAGGTGTTGTTTTGAATTCATGGGATTCACTCCACTTGTCATATCCTCATGAGACTGTGGCAGTTCTTTGACTGGGAAATGTATGTTGATTATTTGATACAGGGGAAAATTCAAATTTGCAACTGATAACTGACTGATACTGTCCTTCATTGTCTGCTCTCAATACCTTTCGGCGCGTTCTAGAATCAGGATACAACAGATTCTTCTTTCAAGGTAATCATAGTGCCGGAATTCAAGTGAACACTGCAGGAAAAGGAGATGAACAATCTGCAGTTACGAGTGCCGCCGTATCCTGTTGTCCTGCAAAAAACTGTCCTCTAAACAAGTTGAAATCACAAAATAAAAAGAAACGTGGGTTTTCAAATTTATGCGTCCAGATTAATCATCAAACATAATTTACAGCTTGTAAGTGTGTTTACAATAAAACTGATTCCCATACTGGTCCAGATCAACCTTTGAAGGGACAAGAAAAAAACGTTCAAGGTATATATAATTTTATTCATATCATAATACTTATATCTGATCTTGTTATAGTAACGGTACGAGCAGGTCAATCCAGTGGTTGTCAGTGTAAAATATGCAAAACAACTGACTCGCGTGCTGGTCCAAGTAAACCTGTGGAAATACGCGAACAGGACATCCAAGGTTAAATTATGTTGCTGAATTCGAATAATTGTTCAAATTTAATTTTTCATAATAGTGAAAGTCAGAGCGGATCAGTCAAGTGGTTGTCAATGTGCCTTTGTTGGCTCACCACTACTAAGCCCAAGTGATTTTGAAACCGTACCATCTCAAAGGCCAGTATCAACGACTGGAACCAGGATGACGCCTGATCGGACTTCATCTAAAAAGGTGGATTGAATTTGCTGTGAAGTTATTGTTGGAATTTCGACTCCTGTCCTCATCCTGAAAACTGCATTGATGTCATTGTTTTGAATAACTGTTTGATTGATCTAAGATGCAGTAGAACAACATACAGTTTGTCCCCGGATAGGTGTTACAAGAGGACAAATGGACTGAAAGTTTAGTTTTTGCTTGGTTAAAAATAACTTCTGCCAAAAAAAAAATCTTCAAATATACAGGGAGACATAAAATAACAGAATGTGAAAATTACTTGAAAGAATCAACTGATATTTATTATTATTTTCCCAATTTTGGACATAAATCTTTGAAGAATAAAGGTAAATAGATTACACAGCTTGTCAAAAAAATTCAAATTGTTATTTTGCAAAAGGGAAAAAGTCACTTGAAGGACACCCATGTTTTGAACTATCTTTGCTGATAATGATTGGGGTCTCTGATGGAAAATTGAATTTTTAAAATAACTAAAAGCTTCAACAGGAATAACACTTGGATTTTGATATCTTAAGATATTTTTTTTTTACACAAAATAACATTTTTATATTTTTTGATCAGCCCTGTATTGGTGGCTTTGGAGCTAGTTTAGGTTTCTGATAAGTTTCCGTCAATTTGCGTTAGTTTTGGTCAGTTTTAGTCAGCTTAAGCTATTTTTGGATAAGTTTGTTTGGTTCAATTTTGGATAGGTTTGGATACTTTTGGTCAGTTTCACGTTAGTTTGGTTCAGTTTGCGTTGATTTTGATAATTTTTGTGCTAGTATGGGTCAATCTGTGTATATTTGGTTATTTCTGGTCAATTTTTATTACTTTTGGGTTGATTGAGTTCAAATTGTGTTAGTTTTGGTAAAATTTGCGTTGTTTCAAGTAAATTCGGGTTAGTTTAAGTTGAGATTTCATCATTTTTTTGTTTCTTTTGTCTTGTTACTTTTAGGTTAGTTTGGCTCCAGTTACATTACTTTTGTGTTAAATTCGTCTAGTATGCTTCAGTCTTGGTCAGTTTGTGATTTGGGTAGTTTGTGTAATGATATAAAAAAGGGAAAAATCACGCTCCAAACAGGTCACTATCAAACTGTAAAAAAAAATCAAAAGCGGAAGCAGAAATAAAAAAATGCGAAAAAATTCATTCAAATCCAAAAAAAAATGTCAAATTGAAACTTGGATAAGTTAAAAGAGTTCCCAAGAAAATTGAAAACTTAGCATCAAAAACTTTATCAAGTGGATTCAAAACCGGAGCTAAAATATAATAAATCATCAAAGTTGCCCAATACTGGAGATGACAATTAAAAAAACAGATCGTCATAATCATTTTAGAATAAGAAACCTTGATAAATAGTATAGAGACAGTGAAAAAAAAACAAAAAAAGAGCCTCATAAAACTGGAAAAAAAAAATTGAAACATTTCAAAGACCATTAATGATCCATTATTTTTCAAAGACATCTACTAAAAAGATGAACAAAAACAAAAAGAATTATACTTGATATTATTCTTGAGCTTTTCCTCCGAATTATAGAAAAAAAATATCTGCACTTTTTTTCAAGTAATTTCAAAATTCTGCTATTTTTTTGTCTCCCGATATATTTCAAGATTTTTTTTTCACAGATGTTATTTTTAGACAAAGCAAAAACTTTCATCAGGAATGAGTGTTTGTTGTATCTTTAAATTTTTAGTCCATTTGTCCTATCGTAACACCTATCCGGGAACAATCACATTCAGATGATAATTTGAAAAACAAACGGAAGTTTTAAAAATTTCAAAATAATTCCATACGTGACAGATAGGATTTGATTTCATGTTATGTCAATTATCAAAAACATTTTTTATCAATTTAGAAAATAATAAACTTGTCAATTTTTTAGGACTGTGAGTGTGATACAAACCAAGATTCAAAGCAAATCAACGACAAAAGTGAGTACTCTTTGAATTCCCAAGATATTGCGGACATGCAGAATATTGCCGAACTAGCAAAAAAAGAGAAACAAATGAAAGCACACATTGAAGATCTTCAGAAAAAAGAGAGAGAGTATCAAAAGGTGAATTTCTATTATCATTCAAAATCTCGAAGATCTTAACATTCTAAATAATAGGCATCCAGAAACGTTGACAATCTGTACAACAGAAGCAATGCCTTGGAATGTACTTGCTACGTTGCTGGAGATGCCCCTGACATCAACTCTCAAGTAGAAAGAATAAGCAAGGAGCTTCGGATGGAAAATCAGTTTTTGAAATCTGAGCTTCAGGATATGAAACTGGAATTAAAGCATTGTCTGGAGAAAATAGAGGGCCCAATGAAGATCAAGTTGGAGGCAGAGAAGCAAAAATGCGAATATCTCCAATCAGAGCTGAAACATGCGTCCAAAAACATGTTGCTCAACCAAGTAAGTGACGTTCATGAAATATTAAGTCACTCACCCATCTTCTCAGGGTGCTTTTACCAGTGAAATGAACCAGCTCAAGCTTCAATTATGCTGTGCGTGTAATAACATCACTGATCTCAACCACATGAATCAACGTTTAAAGGACGAGATGACTACACTTGATTGCATGTGCCAAAAACTGGAAGATGACTTGATCAAGCAAAAACTTAGCGAAGCTGAAACAATAAAACGATTGACTGAACGTCGAAAGGTGGAGGGTGCAATGATCCAGTCCTCTGAGGAATTCAAGTATATTTACAAACTGTTATCATACATAATGATTTTTTCAATTGCAGATGCGAGTCAAATCTAGATGTGATAGCTCGTAAGCTGAGTAAAACACTGAAAGATATAGGTCCTTGTGATGAATGTTCCAAATTACCAGCTGAACTGACCAGTGCTGCAAAATGTATTAGAGATTTGAGCGATATGGTCAGAAGCCACAAGCCAATAAGTTCAAAGGTCAAATCCAAGCTCACCAAGCCTCCATCAGAAGTATGCTGTTCTTGCTGTCGGTCCATAGTTGATATAGAGCAGGGTATATACATGTAATTTCAAATCTTTTTGACGAGAATAGTTTTTTGATTAGATGATGGAGTGTGGAAGACCAAAACTACTCCCGATAAAATCATGAGAACCATACATCCACTACCAGAATCTGAGAATGAACCTGATAAGAGTTTGAAAATAGAAGAAAGTTTTTACAGCGCTAAAGGTATCGTACATTTATTTATGTACAGTCACTTATTTATATTTTCTTTGACACTGTTTGTTCACAATTATTGCAACAATCACCTAATCATAACTAACTGATGGCGGCGGCCTTACTTTTATATATACTCCGGTGCCCCTTAACCGAAAGTTCATGAATAGCGTAGAATTATCTAGAATTTATCGATAGATGGCGAAGCTTCTAGTATAACAAAGAAGATGCTCGAAAGTTTGATGACAGCACACAGTGGACCGACTTTGTTCCTTGCCTACATGTCGCGATATACCTTCAGTTCTCCACTGTTTTCTGCCAAGCCCACTTGTTTATGACCTTGGTGATCAGTCGTTTACTTGGATCAAGGTATGGTTCTGGGCCAGGCGGGGATGATGAAGGGCCTAGTCTCGCTAATGTCCGTATGTCCCGGAACCCATACCAATTTGACCTTCGTACTCTCGACTGGATGCACTATTCAACCAGCGAGCAACTGATCTTTGGTTTGCATAATTTTCCTTCGTTTTTCCCAGTTGCTACATTCAGGATAGCAAAAACTTCTGTTTGGAAGACCCTTGTAAGTTTCCCGAGAGGGGAAAGCTTACCCTACATTTTAGTCACATCTGTTTACCACGGCCCAAGTGGACTCATTGCTTTGGAGCCGTCAGTTACTACGGTAACTTACTCTTCAAGACCACCTCAAGGTACTTCCTTCTGTTTCAGTGCCGTTGCATATTATGGAGAGTGCATGGCTTGAACTCCTTGAGATTCCTCCCATTTGTGAATAGAATTGGATAAGCTCTATTTTCGTGGGGGTTTTCTGATCATCTTCCTGTCGATAGTCAGTAATCTGGGAATCACCGAAATCAGATACTTCCAGAAAACTACCAATTAAAAAAGATAAATATCAAACTGGTTGACCTCGAGGCCTGCTCTACTCCTATCATTACGGAAGAGATTGATGATTTGGTAGAAGTCTTCACCCAAACCATCCATGACGCAATTAATGACTCCACTATCATCGTGAAGAGAAATTTTCCACACTCCAGCGATCTTCCGCTGGAAATCAAACAATTGATCACCCAAAGAAACTAGCTCGGGCGACGTTTCATGAAGGATGGCGATCATAGCAAGAGCAAAGCTTCAAACAGGTTGACCAACCGGATCAAACTTATTGCTCAATAATAGGTTCCAAAGTACATTGAAAATCTGGAATTTGCCAGCAAGGTCTTCTGGAGGATTGCTAAAGGATTCTCCAGATCAGGCAACCTGTTGGAAAAAAATCTCACTTGACGGAATAAACTACAGACCAAGACTCTTGGAGTTATTCCTGATCAACAGTTTGGTTTCATGGAGGGCCATGGTACGGAGCCACAGAATGCCAGGCTAGAGAGCATTGTGCCCTGGACGTGGAAAAAGCCTTCGATCGAGTCTGGCATGAAAGGCTCCCGTACAAAATAGCCCTCTCAGAATTTCCTGCCTTCACCACCGTCAAGAGCTACCTTGAAGATAGGCACTTTCGAGTGAAGATTGGTTCAACCTTCTCAGATGAATGCCCCATAAAAGCAGTAGTTCCGCAGAGATCACTTCTGTCCCCTTTACTTCATAATATCTTTACACATGACATACCGAGCAACTCAAGGACAAATCTATCCCTTTATGCTGATGATACAATAATCTACTCCACCGATAGATCCCCGATAAAAATTCACAAGAATTTATCTGAACACCTCCAACTTCTTCATACATACTTCACATTCTGGAGAATCAGAATTGATCTTGATGAAATCCAAATCACTTTCATTATTGGAAAACTTCCGAAACCACCTGAAATTGACATTTGATATGAAGATATCCGATGAAAAAATTCAATGAAATGTTTGAGAATCACTTTTGATCACCGCCTAAAATGGAAAACACACTTGAGCAAAAAATCATGCAAACAAACTCTACCTACATCTCCCTTCTCCTTCTGATGGACAGAGGAAGCAAACTTCATCTGAAGAACAAATTAGTCGTCTACAAGCAGATAATTAGACCAAGATTCATATACGCACTTTTCAGGGGATTATCCGTTCTCAGACACCAAAGCACGTCTGCCTCTATATCGACGTCTCCTGAGAAGGCTTTTACCAAGCGTTCCCGAAAAGCAGATCAGAACCAACTCTTCAGGGAGGTGAGGGTTCCTTTGGCCTTGAGAGCCTTGCAATGCCCCTTTTTGCCTTGTCAAATGCTCCATACACGTCGAAGAATATGTGTTCAAGGAGTTTATAGTCCTTCCAACTAGTTATATTACAGAATAAAATGAGTAGAGCTTTGCCTCTCTACATCATCGCCAAGAAGGTAACGACGTTGTTTGCCATGAGGATTGTGGGGGTGGAGCTTGTGAGAGATTGTTATCCTCTCCAGGAAAATGTGTTTGAAGAAGTAAGTGTGTTGTCTCCTCCCTATTGTAGATGTGCTATCCTCTCTTCTCAAGTAGCTTCATTAGACTCGACGACTCCGAGGAAAATTCGATCTCGCCGCAGAATCTACGATATCTTGCTTCTTCTTACTTTTTTTTTCATTTTCTCCGATCTTCAACGAAGGTGTCTCATTCGGGCAGCCTTCTTAAGCCATTCCAGATTATCATTTCATCATCGAAACTTTTTGATCCTCGCCTTTCTGAGAAGACAGAATGCCTGATATTTATTGAGGGCTGGTCCACATTAAAGATTATGTGCACAACTCGGGCACTCATGGTCCCGCTTGAACAGTTCTAACTTCTGGTCTGAGGTCGGCTCTGCATTTCTATCCAAGGTGAGGTACTCTAGAAGAGCGATACCCCTCAAGTGGGTATCAGTAACCCTGACTTTGGTGTTCTCAGCAATTTTTATAAGCCTCTTCACGGGGTAAACGCATAGTATCATACGGAAAGTTAATGCTTATCATAAACCACTTACATATTGTTCCCTGGTATTTATGTTCTAGAAAGATCACGGTGGAATCCCTAGTGCCTTACTCATCTTCCACTCACTTTTATCACTTCGATGTTTCATCTTATAATGATCAACAAATCTTCACTAACTGCAGAAACACAATGTTATCGGTTAGTGATTTTAATGAATGATGCATATAAAATCACTGTTATAGATGCTCCATGTTCCAAAATGGGTTTTCCATGCTCAAAAATTCCAAGCACAGTGACACCAGACGTAAGAACAAGAGAGGAAATAAGAGAACAGCCTCATGGTGAGTCCTTCCAAGTTCAAAAAATGTTTTTTTTTTTCAAATCAAGTATACAAAATCACATCAAGCATAATTTGTGAAACAATCATGAGCAAAATAGAAGTTCATATTGGTGCTGCGGTAGGGATCACGACATAAAATGTCTAAATATGCAGCACTTTTGTCTTGACTATGGTCATAATTGAGTCTATATTATTATCATAGAACCCAAAGATAAGCATGTTCAGGTGAAAATGACGGAAGATAAGGCTTGCCGAGCTCCTTGTTCAGGTATACTAGCACCAGTGAAAGATGCACAGGCACAAAAAGATCTGTCGGCCTTGGCAGGTATTCTCGTTTTCTATTTAAACCAACTATAAAATGATTTCTTGTTATGGCTCATGAAGAAGATTCTACAATAGAGCCTGCAAAAGTCCCAAGCACCACATCTTCCGATATGAGGCATATTGAACAGGTCACTCATAGTATTCTTGACAAAATACCAGATGATGTCATTGAAAATGTAAATATTACATTATACAAACTCTTCTTTTAAAATTTTAAAACTTTCAGCCTATAATAGAGGTTGAAGATAAAGAGGTGGAAGAAAAGGTCGAAGAAATAATAGAAGAAGGGGGAGAAGGAGATGTGGAAAAAGTGGAAGTGGGTGATGAAGAACTCACTTCTGAAACGGATGCACTGAAAATTTTGCCATCTCCTGTACCAACGACTGACGGACTACCCGAGAAACCAGAGATAACTGATGTTGAAAAGACCTTGCCATCAACACCCACAACAGACACTGGAAGCAAAGAAGGATGGGTAGGAAAAAAAATACCCATCGAAGAAGAGAGAGGCGGAGATTTTCCTTATGTTGTTGAGGGATCAGCTTACGAAGTAATGGAAACTCCCGACTTACACTTGACAACTACAGTCACCGACTCAGGAACTCTTGAAGTTATCACGGAAGGTCCAACGGGAACAATAGGTGAGTATATTTTCTAGGAGGCTAGTAGTGATATTTTGTCTAATATTATTATCATCACTAGAAACAACTTTGACTTACACGGACTCGGGAAATATTGAGGTTGTCACGCAAATGACACATCCAGATTTAGACAAAACCTATGATGCCACTCTCGAGAAGTTTGCATCTCATCCTTCTGAGGCACGTCAGATCTCCATAGAAAAAGATGAGTCTTTCACAGTTGGAACCATACCAGAGTTACAAAAAGGGGCAGGTATGTATACCCCAATATGATCTACAAATACATTTTCCATATGAGGTCCACTTTTATGGAATGTCGATCGGTCTTTAACTTGAGGAGACAATAACGGGTAGTTGAAATATCAAATTTCTTGACTTTTGATGAATTGTCCATGTCTAACAAAACTCCGTATCATGCAGACTCAACATTGACACATCCAGGTGAAGAAAAAGCCTCCGCTGCTGCTCTCGAGAAGTTCGCATCTCATCCTTCGCAAGCTGTTGGACACCCTGTGGCGAAAGATGGAACCACTCCAATTGTGAAAATCGCTCCAGGTAAGCTTAAGTGTGCTTCATCCAATTGGTTCAATTTTTTGCCAAAACATTCTAGGGTCAATAGAACAAACAGCTCTGTCAGATGAAAGTGAAGAAAGTCCTGATTTGACAAGTGGACTCTATTCTGCATCTTTGGGTTTGAAGACGGAGTCCGGACGAATGCCTGATTTGACTTCTGGCTTTGAACCATCATCCATGGTTAAGCCATCCGGTGGTGGGTACTAGAATTTTAGAATTCAAGAAAATCATTAATGTTCATCACAGATTTGAAACAGAGACAAGCGGATGTCAAAGGTTCTTCCATACCAGGTGTGGTAAGCTTCACAAAAGGTACCGCTTAAATTGTTTAGTAATAAAAGAATCAAGAAACGACTATATATATTTTTTTTGTAGACACAGATGACGTTCCTGGCGAATATCAAGGATATACAGTATCTGCCATTTTGCCCAAGCCCAGCAGTGGTGAGGGTCTTGATAGCAATTTATAATTTGACTATGTTTCATTTTCCAGACATCAAACAGGGATCCAGACATGGCGGAGAACTACCTACATCTGTTGACACTGAATCGTCCTCCAAAGGTAAAATGTTGATCCACAACCACAGACATCATGCATCGATAAATTTTACAGGTTTAATTGGGAAAGCAGCTGATATTCAAACTCGTTCTGGTGCCATTGGTGGTAGATCACCAATAATTTCTACAGAACAACAAGAAATGATGGACGGGCAAGGTGATCCCATGCGTTTAGTTACAAGCGCCGCAAAAGGTATCATTTTGGATAATTCAATGGTGCTATTCAATTTCTATTTGTGAATATTTTAGAAAGACCTGATAAGCTTTCTGATGACGGCAGGACTCCCTCTGAAGGTATTGATTGGTGATTTCAGAACAGTGTAATGATGATGATCACCTTATTATCAGGGTTCACGTCGACAGCTGGAGATATCAAAAGTTCTGATGTCTACACGCCGGAGGAGATGCTTTCTGACTTCGAAGAAAGTAAACATGGTGTTGTTGTGAGTGAAATCATTTTTTATCTTGTATTGTCCGAGATGTCATAGAATCTGCTGAATATTCTACAATCGATCACTAATCAATTTGAACGCACATCCTACCATTTACCCAGATCAATATCACATTATCAAGCTCTAAACGTGCTAATGAATCTATAGACTGAGTTACATTTCTGATAATAACATATGAATCACTCAATGGCATCCCCCATGCCCAAAACATACTATATCTTTATTGTGCAGCCATTGCTGCCTTCAGGGACACTGGTCGATGAGGAGTCTGCAGGGGCGCCGAGGTCTGTACACGGAAAAGACATCACCCAAGCAGGTTTGTTGGGATCTGCAGAAATTAAACTTGAACCAGGTAAATTTCCAGGGCCAAACCATAAAATAATATGGAATTTCAATTGAACATTGTCGTTAGTTAAGAAGAAATAATCCATATCAATAATGAAACTTTTTCTTTTGCCTCAAAAATTCGCGAAGCAGATATATAAAAACGAAATCTCTTGTTCATTCATCTTCTTGGACTCTTTAACAATGAGTGACACTATTATGGGGTCCAGTGAGTTGGAAAAAAATGTTTAAAATGAAAGTTACTGGTTCAGGAAGACATAAAAGATCTTGGTTTTCAAAGTGTATTTCATGGAAATGAAAAGCAAGAAAACAGTTTTTTTTTTGACAAAAAATTGTGAATAAAATAATAATATCTTCTATTATTTTTATGACTTCAAATCGTTAATAATGTCTTTTAAGAAAGTATTCAACTCAACACAATTTTTTTTCAAAGGTGCTGATGTTCCGGGTGCATACTTGTCAGCATCAGGTGAACAAGTAAGGCCATCTGAATCTAAAAAATCAGATATTGTTCCAAAATCCAAGATTTTCGATATTCCGACAAGTGCAGGTGATTTACCTCAAGCTATATCCTTTACTCCGGATGGAGAGGTTTTTCCTGGATCGAGCTCTGAGAAAGTCACAAAAATATCTGACTTGTCTGGGCCTATACAGCAGCAACGACTATCAGGAGCTGCGATAGTGGAAGTAAAGTCAGGTAAGTCAACCAATATAAGCTTCAACGATATAGAAATTTTAATATTTGTCGAAAACGGTTGACTCTAGCATTTTTTTATCAGAAAAGTCTTAAGAACAGTTATTTATTTTGTCGAGAAAGTTAGAGCAAATAAGGTAAAACAATAGTGGGGGCTAGAACGCTACCTACCACTTGAGACAAAAATTAATTTTTATAGCTTCTCCCAAAACTGTGTCCATTGGTCAAAATATTTTCGAGAGTCGTATCATCCCTTTCAATGTTTAGTTGATGCTCGTGGGCACGTTGTGTAATATTATAGCTACTGTCATCTGTTCTTCTTCATCTAGGTCCTTCCAGTTTATTATATTTAGTTAACAATTCTACGCTTTCTAGCCGGGGCTCAAAAATCCTCCTCCATTCACAAAGAAGCGGGTGATGATAGAATAGATGTTATGACGTCAGTTGGTAAGATAAAATTGGAGATAGCCATCAGTATGATTTATGACATATCTTCTCAGGAAAACGATCTGATACACAGCAAAGAGGGGAGTTGCCAACTGGAGGTGAGTGATTCAGTGCTAGATTTAAATTGAATTATTGAGAAATACTTTATCGGTCAAATTTCCATCAGGAATATTCTTTATCTTCTTTCACATCATCTTTACAACGAAAATTGCAGAAAACCTCAACATTTTGGAACTTTTCGGTTTTTCAAGTATAACTGAGAAACTAAACGTTTTCAGATGATAACTATCAAATATCAAATTAGAGTAGACGAAGTTTCCTATGAATACGTAGGATCACTTTTGACTCTAAACATTCCATGACGTCAATAGATCGGGTAGAAAAAATGGCATGTCTTGACTTTCCGTAAAAAAGTTGATAACATTATTTCAAGTTCGCGCTCTACACACTTCCAAAATCAATTATTTCATGACTACTTGGTGTATGTCCTGGCTACATCTAAGGATTTGGCGAACGTGAGTGAGGTCCATATACACTCATGATCAAATAAATAGCACATATCAAAAGTTTGATGAAACTTTGAATCTGCATCAGTGATCAAGAAAGTAATGGTGGATTTGAGAACTCCAATCCATCAGTCAGTTAACGTGTCGTGGCGATTTTTTTCAAAAATTTGTTCAGCGCCATTTTGTCACATTTAAAAAAAGGATTAAAAATAAAACTCTCTCTGTGTAATTCCATAGGTAGACTATCCTTCAGTAGTGGCTTACGGGTTGAAAACTAAGTGAAGCGGGGTTTTCAGCCAACTACAAACAATATCATCGACTGAATTCATTTAGGAATGTTTAAGAAACAAAAACAAATCAGAAATCTAAAATTCGCACCCAACCGCAAAAAAAGTTCAATTATGATTTCTGATTAATTCCTCGAAAAAATTATAAGTTAAATCTTATATTCCTTTATCAAAACTGACTATCTAATGCTTCCTTTTTTTGGTCCAACTGGGTTTCCTACACCATTCATAAAGAAAAATGTGGTTTCCAGGCTCTGAATGCTCTTTAGACACTAGACCAGCTGCTTTGTAGCTTTTTCCTGATTTTTTCCAGGAATTTGTCCATTCCACTTTATTTATGCAAACCAAATTGTCCAACTGTGTTTTAAACACCATTTTTTACTAAAAAAAGTGATTTCTAGACTCGGGAAAGCTGTTCAGACTAAATATAAAGCAGCTTTTGTCTGATTTTTTCCCAGGAATATGTTCACTCTACTCCATTTATGCTGACCAAATTGTCCAACTAGGTTTCCAACACCATTTTCAATGAAAAGTCTGATTTTCAGACTCTGGAATGCTCTCTAAACGGTTTGAAATGCAGCTTTTGACCGATTTTTTTTCCAGGAATCAATTCATACTACTCTATTCATGCAAATCAGATTGACCAACTGGGTTCTCTTTATCATTTTTAAAAAAAAAATTTGGTTTGCTGTCTAGATGGATGAAATGGAAACTTTTTTCTGTTTTTCTATATCCACCAAACGCAATGATTCACTCATTTGGGTATTCAAAAATAAGGATTTTGATCAAATTTTTGCTATATTTTTGAGGATCGATTTATCCTGCATATTATTCGACGATTTGAAGATTTCTTTGGATATTTTTCTTCTTCATTGGATAGGGTTTCACTTCTTCTTAATCTTCCAAATGTTGCAACGACTCACGTATGCTTCTGAAAACTAAAGATATTGGATGTTCGTATGAATAGATAAATAAATAAATAAACAAACTTTGACAGATGCAACCTTCCACATATTGCTAAGATCATGGTACGATAAATTAGAGAAAGAGAAAATGTTTCTGGCGTCTGCTTTTCAACTTTGTCAGACCAATCCTTCCTGCTCCTTCACCAGCAGATATGAGAACACAAATAGGAGCAGAATTTGTGCAATTGAAAAAGTTTGTCACAATAATATAGAAGAGTAGAAGAAGACGAAGCACAAATGAATACAGTGAAGATGTCAATAACAAATAATTTTATTCAAAGTGTATGTGATTATTGTGTTCAAGGATGAGTAATGTTTTATTGGTCAGTTGGTTTTTCGATACTTTTTTCTATTTCGCTTAAACAATGGCCCATCTTTAAGTCCTTGCTCAGCTTTGATCGCAGCTCCTTTTTCTTTATCATAAGTTTCAGAACAAACAACCCTTATATCAAAATGATCGTACGAGATGGGAGAATTCTTACATACAGGGTGTTCCATTTGAAAAAATACAAGTCTAGTTTACCAAAAACTTCTTGGAATACCCTGTACCATGGGCTTATTTTGAAAACAAAGCCCCTTTGACCAACTATAATGTACAAGAGAACAATTATCCAAATTCCTAACCATTTTCTCACAATCGTCCACCCCATCTTGATTGCACCACCCTGTATTTTTAAAAAATTGATTTACTTGAAAGACTTATTTTATTAAAGTGGATAGAGACATTTGCTGATTTTGATAAGTATTCTGTCGATTTTTCTTTTCAAGACCAAGACCAAGACGAGACTCTCGAGGTGGAGTCTTGGTCTTGGTCTTGGACTTGAGGAGATTTTCAGGTCCTGGTCTTGGTCTTGGCCTTGTCACGACAAATCTTGTGGTCTCGCGAAGTTCTAGCTAGAGATCATAAACAATTTTATGAGGAGAAGTTGCGCACTCTTTGATTCTCTGTAACTTTTATAAAGATGATTGAAAAAAAAACTTCTCCTTTTCAGTTGACAACTCAACTTTGTTACTTGATGCGCTGTAACTCGTCAAGTATCAGAGCTATACATAGATGTTAAAGGCAATGTTGTAAGGTTCTTCATCACCTTCAACTTTTATCAAGATCATTTTGCTATAAAGAGTCTTTAGGAAACCACCTCTCAAGCAAAATACGTAACATAGATTAGACTCAGATCTTTTGATTCAGGAGACAGTCCTTGAACAACCCTGAAAATATCTTTTGGTTTGTTTTTTTTTTAACCGACATCTTCACTGGGCTAGACCTGTTTATGAATGCTTCTCTTCCACTGTGCGCTTGACCATTCATGCCATTTTCACGTAGTTCCCATCATTTGTAATGCAACGTCGAATAAAGGTCTGTAGAATATAACGTGTACGTGGTTTTTGAATCGGTAAAAAATATTCAAGTGTCAACTGTTGAAATCTTCAATCGCCAGCAGCCAAATCCTGCTTATGGTAAGAACACACCGCAGAAAGTCATCTCTATACAGCGAGTTTTGGAAAAATGCACATATTTTTCTGGGCTACTAACCAACGTAGAGTGCTAATTTTCTTAGTTTTTCGATTCTCTACACCTTTCCTAATGACAGTTTCTTGATTTCCTCATTGGTTTATATTCTATGATTCAAAAACTGGACATTAACGAAATTTTGACGCTTTAATTATTGATAATTATTGAAAGACGATTTTCTGCTTACATTATTTGTGTCAGTAAACCAAGACTAATGCTTGGTGAAAATGCACTGGAAAGGATCATTCCCAAATATCGTCGTCCTCATTGGCGTATTGGCGAATCTTGCAACAAAACAATCCAGTCTGGAGGACTCTAAAATGAATATAGATACGATATTTGGGAATGATCCTTTTTGTATTTCCAAGAAATGTTGACCTCATCGCTGTCTACAAACTGGAAATGTTTAAAGATTTTGAAAATAATGATTGATTGTGTATCAATATTGAACGCATTTTTTCAGGTGTAAATGTATGTGTTGATGTTCTCTAGTTTACTCATTTACTGTTTAGATTCGATTTCCTCGTATTATACTCATTCAAATAAGAACACCGATATATAGAACTGAAATTCATTTCATTATCACTTATGACTGATTAACGTACATTCTATTCAAACAGGTAAAGTACCTGCCGACTTCGCCGCGACGCATGACTGCACTTGTCAATCAAAAACTCAAACCAATCAATCATGTCAATGTTGTGAATGTAAAGTGAGTATTTCCAGGTTTCTTTAACCATTCGAATGATATGCTTCATGTTATTGCCATTTGTACGATACGGAGGTGCAAGTAATTCAACGCAAGCTTTTAAAGTTGTTGGAATTCTTCCCAATCCAGTCAGTGATAAGTTGCACTAACGTATTTAGATGGCTTAGTTATTTTGATACTTTAGAATGATGACCTTCAAATATTTTTAGACCGTGGGAGTAACAACATCCGGTGACAAAGAAACAATCACAGATTCAATTCAAGCCATGGGAAAAGCACCACTAGATGACATAAAAACAGATGATGATTCAGAATTTGTTACCATAAGCGAGGCTTCAGATCATGAATCAGGTATTTATCTTTTTTTGAGCTATTAGTAAAAGCAATAATAAACTTCCACAGGTTGTCCACTAACAGCCTCCAAACAATAAATTCTTTAATTTTTTTTCAGTCAAATTTTCTAGAGTGCATGAAGGGAGGGAACATTTTTGCTTCAGGAATTTGTTAAGGGTAGTTAAGACGTAAACTTACTAGCCCGTCCGCTTCAGCGGGGGCAGAGACGTAGAAATGTTCATTTTCTGGTTTTGAAATAAAGATAAAAGCTTATCAAATTTTCTACATACTAGTTTTATACACTTTTTCGCTGCAACGTACCGTTTTCGAGATATCTGCTCTCAAATGTTGGTGTTTTCATAAAATAATTTTGATAACGATTATTTTTGTCTTGATTCTTCTGGTGACTCCACGACCGTTTATTTTTCGCCGAAATCCCATTAGAGCATTTTTCTCTTGGGCCGGGGCGATCTGGCTTGTGGCTCTACCATCCTCACTGGTCGCAGCACGAATCGCGAATCACATCGTCATCATTTTTCTGAATTTTGGATGAAGTGTCCGCAGAGGATGTGAGAAGGGACTGCGAATCATCTTCGTCGTCGTCCTCGGTCAAAATGGGCACGCCGTTCAAACAGTGTCCCTGGCAGATTTAACACAGTTGAAAGCAACTCAGCGCTGCCTTCTTGCAGCTGCATCTTCCACTGCTGCAGTCTTTCGTGCATTTGCAAAAGATGGGGTCCAAAATTTCTCTTCTGGGCGCTGTTTGGTTTCTTGTCAGCACAGGAGCGTGAATGTTGCCTTACTTGGTGCAATGCATGATCTTCTGGTGCCCCCTCGCTGGGTGGAAAGGATATTGGATACCAATTCCAAAAATGAATCGAACCTGAATGTGTTGAGAGAGTTCATCTCTGCAGGGGCGCCTCACCATTGGCATGCATGTTCGCCCAGCTTCCTCAACATCAGAATGCGAGAAGGAGGAGTTGTGGGTTGAATACTTCGGCTGCTTGTTGTACGTCAGGATATTTTTGGTAAATCTCTACAAAACCAAGTTTACTCTTTCGGAATGCCACACTAGTGGAGTCAGTGAATGCGTGTAGGAAGAAAATTACTTGAGTCCCAACTGTTGCATTTGATGGGTAGAATAAACCCGACTGCCTGGTTTTATGAACAGAATGTTGTGGTCAGGTGGCACTTTTGCTGCAAGTATTACAACGAGATCAACGTCTTCATCATCGTGTGATGCTTGTTGTGTTGTGATGCCATTTTCCTGGGACGGACTAGGGGTGAGGACTTTTAGTATGTTGAAGTCATTACTACCCTTAACACATTCCTGAAGCCAAAAATTTTTCCCCTTTCATGCACTCTACACTCCCTTTCTCGCCATTCCATTGACTAGCCTCACATGCCATTTGTGTATTTATAGTATTTTATCAAGTCTATTCACGTTTTTCTGCTTTTTTTAGATCATGTTGGCAAAACTGCTTCCAAAGCAACTCATGACAAAGGTGACGATGCTGGAATAATAGGACGTGAGTATTGAACTAGTGGTTTTTTTTCATGCTATCAACATCATAATGACGTTATCCCAATAGTGCTCGCCGGAATAATGGTAATCACGATAAGAACATTGATTCTAAGTTGTAAGTTACGGACTAAAAATATGTTTGATTGTTACAAATTTCCATGAATTCAAATTTGCCTCAGTTTGAAGCAAACTTTTCATTTTTTTTTAATATTAAAAGGTCATGTTTGATCTTGTTTCATTTTTGGGATGTCCTGTATAATAAAAATCAATTTTCTCATTGTAGTTTTTAACTCCGATTTTTCAGTAAGCTTGGTATATTTTTTTAACAGAAATTACTTTTTTGCCGTATTTTCAATTCTTTAGAAATACTTGAAGCTGTCGATTTTTGTTCTGTTATACAGAGTATCCGGAAGTAACTTTCGAAGAATTTCAAGCAATCCCAGTTTAGTTACTCCTTTCTATCTTTGTTTAAACTCGTGAAAACGAGTTTTTTTCTAGAAATCTGGTTTTGATAAATTGTTCTGTTGTGTTTTAGCCGAATCTGAGAAAATTTAACAGTGCTGTTTGTAATGATAAGGGAATGACTATGCTTCGAATATTCTTCATTTCCTAATCAAATGATCAGATACTTTAGTTCAAATGCCTGAAACAGTCGTATCTTGTTTTTTTATACAGGGTGTCCCAAAAATATACCGACAAACTTTATGGGAGGAGGAAGCACATCAAAACAAACAATTTTTGTCCAGTAAACATGATAATATGTCAATAAATGAGAAGTTTGAGATCTGGACCCTAGCACTGTCCTGATCTCAACTATCTACATT
This sequence comes from Orchestes rusci, assembly GCA_958502075.1. Lineage (NCBI taxonomy): Eukaryota > Metazoa > Arthropoda > Insecta > Coleoptera > Curculionidae > Orchestes > Orchestes rusci. The sequence continues at coordinate 1,426,307 of OY293306.1, forward strand.
TTCTCAATGATCCAACGGTGCAATCTTTGCGAAGGAGCAAATGATTTTGAAGAACTATTCTGAAATAATTAGTAAAAGGAACTGTTAACAGCGATTCAATCAATGCGCAAAATGAGAGTACAGTTTTTTTGCTCCAGAGCCTGAATGCCTCTGTTCACTGGACAAAAAAGTTAGTTTTAATGTCCCCCACCACTTCTTGAAGTTTGTCGGTATATTTTTGGGACACTCTGTATGTTTCCATATCATACAGGGTGCTACAGATTCGTGTACCTATGCATGGGAATCTCCGTTATCATAAGAGATACAGGAATACACAGCGATCACGCCATGACTAAAAGGGCATGAGCGACATTTGTCATTTTTTTCAAAAGATGAAAAAAACGTTTAAACTCTATATTTTTGTATCTTTATAGCTAGTTTTTCTATAATTCTATTCCAGATTATTAAGCACATCTTTCAACAACTTTTTAGTAAAAAAATATGTGACTTTTAGTTATTAATGAAGTTATTTAAACATTTGGTGCTCAAGCCTTTGGCTAACATCGGTGAGCGTTAAAATATCTAATTTTGGTTATTTTTTGTCGGTTAGTTGCAGTTACGCCTTTTGAATTTTTTATATATAAAATTAAAAATGTCGGATGAATCTTCACAGTTTTTTTTTACTTGAAAGCAGTACAAATCTCAAAATAAGATAAAAATATTTGAAAAAGTTTAGAAAAAAACTTAAAATCAAGTTAGGTCTAGTCAAAGACAATAACTAAAATATAAAACTCAAGAGAAATTCTGAAGAGATATGGGAAAATTTAGATTGGAATCATGGTGATTGATATAGCAGATCATTATCAATATTCAGATTACTTTCCATCCATTTATTGATGCATTTCGGGGCAATATCCCTGATTCTTGCCGACGGGACGACATCAAAAAATAATAGAAAAAAAAGGCGTAAGCGACATGAGAAAACAAAATTTTGAACAATTTTTATGCACAAGGAAAAGCACTTTGACTTTAAGTAGAACTTTAATTTGAACGAAATAAGCTAAAGCTTTTAGCTAGAGTATAGTTTTTTCGAACCGCAAAAAAATACTCCATTCATATGAGCGAATAGCGCTCAGACAAACCAAATAAATAAATATAAGAAGGCATAACCGACAATAACACATAATGTGAGTTTTTAATATGTAAACAGGGGACTCAAAGTGAAACACCATCTGCTAGGCTACCAAATATCAATAAAACCTATTCAATTTATAATATCATTTACTAACCCTTCGTTGACAAAATGTTTTTTTTTTGTCCAGGACGTAATTGACCTATCAAGATATTTGAACGGCGGTTACTGATTTCTGGTTCGAGTTGGGATCGGTTTGGTATTGGCGGTTAGAAAATGAGAAGATCATTTTTCAGACATAGAAATGTTTGCCAGTTAATGATATTCGAGAAAAAAAAAATGTTGCCAATACGTTTTTTACTATTCTCTGAATTTCTTGGAAACATATTTTAAAATAAATAACACCCTGTCGTTGCCACTTTTTTACCTCTATAAGCGCTATCAAATAAAAAATCTGACGATTCGGCTTTGAGCGACCATGATCAACTTTGTTTTTCCAAATACGGACCTACACTGTGGGCCAAATTAAATAAGAACGTAGTTTGATGCTCAATAACTGTTTTGTTTGTTTATGGATCCAGATGAATTTTGGATATTATGATATTGGTCAATATGTTCTGGATGTTCCTCCAAAATTGAGTTTTCGAATTTTGAAGAGGACCGGACTCACGACGTTTTTATAAAATTGGTGCATTTAAGCTCGTTGCAAAAACGAACTGCGCTATGTACAGACCAACTGATATATTTTTTGAGAAGGACATTAGTGGGAAAAGGTATCCTGATAATATCAATATTTCAGAACCATAACCTCTGAAACCATTTTTTTTCTAAACCAATCAAAACCAATTAGGGACCACTTTTAAAAATTATTGTATCTTTTCAAGTTTTTTAACAGTCCCGGTATAATTTGAAACACTTATACCTTTTCAGTTGGGAAGATAAAAAAAATTAAAGAGAATGCTTTGGGCTCCTAATTTTTTGTATGAAAATTCCAAGACATGTTATTTTAAGAAATATTTAGGAATACTAGTATCCGATTGTGCACATTCCAAGGCAATACAGCTTCATTTAGCAAAGTGCGATGAACAATTTGGATGATTTAGGAAGAGATATGGTCCAAAGGACACCTTTGACTCGAGATGAAGTAGTGACAGCAGTTACTTTGTTTTAGAAGGCTACTCTGTTAGAAGTATTGGCCGAAGACTTCGTAGGAGTCATTCGGTAATCTCTAGACTTCTTAATCGACATAGACCATTTGGTATAGTTACAAGAAGACCTTATCCTGCCAGAGAAAGGGTAACTACACATCGCGAAGACCGCAATTTGGTAAGGTCAACACTCCAAAATTCGACACGAACAGCAAGGAACATTGATGATATCCATTTTGACGCTACGGGAAGGCGAATATCAACCCAGACCGTACGAAATAGGCTTCACGAAACCCATTTAAGATCTAGAGTTAGAGCTGTGAGGCCCCAGTTAACTCGTGAGCATAGAAGAGCGCGGTTGAGTTTTTCCAGAAATCACATGCTTTGGGACATGGACCAATGGCAGCACGTTCTCTTTACCGATGAGTCAAGATATCGATTGAGCCACAACGACGCACGTATACAAGCTTGGAGACGTAGAGATGAGCAATATCTACAGTCAAATGTCACAGAAACTATTCATTTCGGAGGGAGCTCCATTATGGTCTGGGGAGGAATTTCTTTGACGGGACGCACCAATTTACATGTCTTTTGAGATGGATTTGTGAATGCTCGCAGATACTTAGATGACATTGTAGGACCCTAAATCATTCCATTTGCTGCCGAAGAAGGTCGAGACTTTGTCCTTCAACACGATAATGCGAGACCCCACACCGCCCGACTAGTAACGCAATATCTGGAGGAACACAACATCGAAGTTTTAGAGTGGCCGGCCAATTCTCACGATCTTAATCCCATAGAGCATCTTTGGGATGTTCTTCAGGGAAGGCTAAGGGATCGTCCAGCCGCTGCAAATTTAAATGATCTAGCAGAAATGGTCCAGGAGGAATGGAACAACATTCCCAGGGAAATTATTGAAAATCTCATAAACTCTATGCCTAGACGTTGCCAAGAAGTCCGATTAGCCCGAGGTGGACACGCACATTATTAACTTTTTGAATTGTATAACTTTTTAATTTTTTCTTCCTGAATATTTCTTACAATAAAATCATTACTTTTAGTTTTTCAAGTGTATTTTTTTTGTTTTCCTTTATTTTCAAAAAAGATAGAAATTCCAAAGCCTCATAATTCCTTGAAAGAAATACTGTTGTAGGATTTATAAAATAATGTTTCAAAAAAACTAAATGCTGATTTTTAAAAGTGGTCCTTAATTCGATTTGACTATATTATGATGGTGCTTGTCGGCATAAAAACTATTTCACTTCATTTTGATCAAAGTTTCTCAAAATTTCAAAGCAACGTGGATTGTTTGTTAGAGATTTGTCGATTTTTTCACATTTTAGATTTTTTAATTTGGAAAAAAAATATACCCAATTTTTATCTTTTTTTTCGTTTTTAAACTTTGTTCAATTTCACTCGATAATTTGGAAGGGGCAGCAACATTGCCGTGCATAAATGTTCTTTTCAATTGATCGTTTGATCGAGATTTTATCTTTCATAGATAGAACCATGTCTACGTATTCAAAATCAAACAGGCAAACTCTGGAATCTCAAAAATGTTAACAATTTTCAACAAACAATCGACGTTGCAATGGAATTTCAACAAATTTTGATCAAAACGAAGTGAAATAGTTTTAATGCCGACAAGCACCATCATATAGAAAAAATCATAGTTTCTTAGGTTATGGTTCTAAAATATTGATATTTTCAGGATACCTTTTTCCATTAATGTCCTTCTCAAAAATATATCAGTTGGTCTGTAAGTAGCACAGTTCGTTTTTGCAACGAGCTTAAATGCACCACTTTTATAAAAACGTCGTAAGTCCGGTCCTGTCCAAAATTCGAAAACTCAATTTTGGAGGAACATCCAGAACATATTGACCAATATCATATCCAAAATTCATCAAAATCCATAAACAAACAAAAAAGTTATCAAGGATCAAACTAGCGTTCTAATTTAATTTGGCCCACAGTGTAGATGTTTTATTTTATTTTCAGTTATCTCTTTTCACGACCCGGAGGCCTTGATGTGACTTAATAAAGGTGTAGAGCAATGGGTTGTTTTAGCAACCTCAATACTTTTAGATTTTTTAAAAATTTTAAATGACTTTCATGCGCAACTTTGCCTCCATTCAACCATCCCTGTGTCCTGTATCTCTTGAACCCCCCACAGACGTTCGAGCATGTTGGGCTTGTCACGAGTAATTTTGAGAGAGGGTTTTTGAAATATCGAGCAAAATCTAAAAATTGTGTTTTTTCAAAAATTGATATATTGTCATCATCTTATAAACAAATTCAATACAATTCAAATTTGATAGTTTTGCATCAACCACTTTGGTCAATCGAACGAAGTTGATGATTTTTTTCTGAAAAACAAAAGTTGTAGTGGATATTTTTGATATCGATACAGCATCTGAGTTTACTCGGAGATACTTTTTTCCATTTAATCAGAATTACCGTTTCCTAGAATCCAATTGAGTTACTTTTATCTCGCACACTATGCAGTTTTTTTGCAATAACCTCTGCCACGCTTATAATATTTTGACGAATTGTCGTATTTGGGGACTTATCGGAATGAGGAATTCAAACTTCCCAAACGTTTTTTGGTATTTTGTAGAGGACGCCACATACCAGCTTATACTTCAATTCAAATGGTCTCATCTATTTTTTCTACACTGTGTGTGACTTTTGACCAAAAATTTTTATTATCTTCCGAAAAATCTAACCATTTTCGAAAAAAAAATAAAAATAAATAAAATAACACTGCTTGCATGTTATGGATACAAAATAATTTCAATTTATTTTCAACCTTGAGCACAGCATGCTTTAGAAACATGCGCTATAGTTGCCATAGAAACAAATTTGGAAAGAATTAGTTTTGAAAGTTGGTAATTTTTCGAAAATTTGTTCTTACGATGATGGTAGACAAAATATTAAAATTTTCAAAAAATATATAAAAAAATGGACAAAATTATTAACTGTCAAAATTGATTCTCTCCAAGATTGAGGAAGATGAAAATATTGACTCAGAAATCGCATACAGTGCAACATTCAAATCAAAATATAGGTTCCTATGTGGCGCCCTCTACAATATAGGAAAAAACGATGGGAAAATCTGTTTTCCTCATCACGATATAGCCCCAGATACGAGATTTTGTCACAATGTTATGAGGGTGGCAGAAGGCATTGGCAAAAAATGCAAAAAAAAATCAAGTTTAACAACCTGTTACTCTGTTAATATTCAATTTTCGAAAAAATGTTAAGGGAAAAAGTAGCATTTATTTTGGTCTAGAATGTTCCTCTGAATTTTTTGCTCATCATTTCCGGACACCCTGTATTTCATAATATTATTATGATGTTGGGAACATAGGTTCATTTTCCAAATACATAGAATTCTCTCAAGTCCTAAAGTTTTTTCGACTTTTTCCAGAGCAAGCATCAGGAGTAGGTCCAGTTTCTTCCCGAGGAACTTATGAAAAAGATGGCGATGTTGAAGGATTGGAGAGTGAGTAGTATCATCACATTTTAGGATCTATTATTATCATTATTCATAGCAATTTTTCCAACTGGTGCATAATCGATTTTCTTTTTCTCAACGGAAAAAAGGTTTCTGGAATGGAACATTTTTAATTGTCTTCTCAAGTGCGAGACATTGCATGTCCCCGGAATTTGTCGAGTGTTTTATCGTTTTTAAGGTCGATTCTTGTACATACATTGGACTGACTTTTGTTGATTTTGTAGAAAATGAGGTTTTTTATGATATACAGAGTGCGAAATGAAGTTATCCAATTTTCAAAATTCAGCTATTTTGCTAAAATCATTTCTTCACTAAAGTTGTACCTCGAAGGTATGGACGGTGGATCCGGAGTATGGACTTGAATTAACTAAAATTTTAGGATACCGGTAAGAATTTTTCTTTCCCCATACATCCAGCGCCACAGTCCGCTCTCACCCTACAGAAAATTAATAAACAAAATAGGTTGTGAGTTTGGATTAGGTTTGATTAGTTTGTGTGGTAAAAATTGGATGTCGCCTCAAAAACATCCTTATTGTACTCTGCATTCTTCAAATCTATAATCTATCCAGTGTCAACGTTTTCTCTTCTTCTTTTAGAACAAGCATCAGGAGTAGGTCCAGTTTCCTCCAGAGGTACTTATGAGAAAGATCGCGATGTTGAAGGATTGGAGAGTAAGTGAGACAGTTTTTTGTTTGTTAAGTCACAGAAAATTTGAATCTCGACATTATTTTTACAATTCAGGAACTTAGATATGTTAAAATGTGAATTCACGAAAAAAGTTTTCGGGTAGTCCTGATTTGGACTCAAAAAATCACACTTTTTCTGTTTTTTTTGCTATTTACTCAAAAACCATCAGCTTTTGGCGAATAACCTACACATTAAAGATAAAGCTATAAGTACATCAAATTCTGTGCGGATGTTATCTCTTGTGTTTTTTTTTGTCAGATTTACCGTTTGGGCTCAATCGTTTGTTGAAAATTGGCATACTTAGTCTGTCTGCATTGAACCTCACTTTTTCCACTCTACAATTCTAATCTATTGATAAAGGTTGTGTCGTACACCTGCTCTGGAAGTCACGTCTAGTTGATTATCATTGGATTGTCGTTGATGGCTGATGCTTCCAGTAAATCCGCTTCTGTATAAGATGAACAAAATCCCAATGGAGAGAGGAGACAGAACAACCAATTTTTTAGTTCCATATCCCTCATTCAGAAACACTGGACTAAAAACATTAATGATCTGGACCTCACTGCTGCTATATTGTCATACAAATAACGGATCAAGACAACACCGAGTAAATCAACCCGTTTGAACGGACGACGCACAACGAGGTCATGCTTATCCAGCACACTTTCTGGTATAAATAGAAGTCCGATACGCTATCCAGATGGTTGGAAGAAACGTGATTACTCGGATCTTCTTCCCCACGAGCAGTGTCAGTCACAAAACTAGAAGCCCTCTCACCTAAAAAACAACACACTATATATTTACCCCGCCATGCGTTACTTCCTTCAGGAATCTACATCTGTCATATACGGAACAACAAGATGCTCGTGCTAATGTTTTTATGCTAGTAAAACATATTGGTAAATATATGTCATTTCTTCACTTCCCTTTCACCGTCCAGAAGAAGACCGTGACATTTGGTGGAGGCGCCTTCGATCACTCCCGCAGCCAAGTAGAGTCCAGTATCCTAAAAAAGAGAAAAATATGAAAAATAGATCAAGCCTGAATGCTGCGGTACAATCTACGATTCACGAGCGACACAGAAGCACCGGACAACTTTCAGCCTGCCCAAAAGAGTTCTGCAGCCCCAGACACATCAAATCCGACCAGAACGCGAGACGCTACACCACCACCATTTCCTAGCTCACGTCTGGTGAGTCACCAGACGTGGTGGTGACAAAGGTTCAATTTCCTCCAGAAGTACAACAAGAAGAATCTTTTACGGAAATCTCTGAAATAACCATAGTGCTCCGTAAACAGGAGGAGTTCCAGAATAATCCTGACAGACGAATAAATACCACTACTATTGGCTGACTTGCCCTCCCAATCGTCCTCCAAGCTCTCTGGATGGGTAAAAAAAGATCGCAATAACCATTGACAGAGCCACACGTAAAAAAATAACTTCAGATGTAAGGGTGCCAGTTGCACCACCAGGTCCACAAGAGATCCAACGTTATGAGTCCAATGGCCCACTCAAAAATTGATACTTCCGTCCCCAGAATAGGAAACATCAGAACTACAGAGGCAACTGGCAAAATGCCCAGAATAGGAGTCCTTGGCCCGACAGAAGCTATCAACGGCCTCCTAAACCTGAACAACCTAGACGGACATATAGACCCAGAAAACGTCAATGACAATCCTACGTGCTACAAATGTGATAGGAATGTTCACTCCGCTGCCTCGTGCAGGACGCTGTACCCAAACGCAGGAGGATGGCAAACCTATGAGTCCCAGTCATCTACGCGCAAGGGGACCCCTTTCGATCAAGCATCCCCCACATCACTGTCAAATTGAATAATCAAAAGTTACAGGCTCTGGTAGACACAAGAGCACAGAACAATGTACTACACCGAGATTGGACAAGAAACATCACCATAACAAACAGCAATACAGTCCTAACAACGGGAAAAGGCAATAGAATCTCAGTGATTGGTGAAGCAAAAATGCAATCAAGTATAGGGCAGTTCACTAGCGTCATAGACGTCAAAATCATTGATAGTTTACCATTTCCGTTGAATCTCGACATAGAGTTCCTGACTAAACACAAGGCAATCATCGACCTCTCAAATCAATCGTTAGCTCTCCCCAATGGACGACACAACGTGCGGCTATCACAAACATACATCGGAGTACAAGGAGACACGTCGATCTCGGAAATCATCGTCAAGAGCGACCAAAAAACCCAAGCTGCTCGATCAGAAGCCTTCTGGGCTGGTCACTCCCTCATAGAGAAAGATAAAATAGGGACGGTGCTAAAGACAACATCTACAACCTTCACAGATCAGTATCCCGGGTCTTTGCGGTGAGTAGTGACTATGGAACAAGAAACAATGGCAGCATCCTCCGTAGAACATTTCCAGAAGTGTCCAGAAAACGAGCCGGTCACTAGGGGCAGTCCAGGTATCAGAGCACAAAGGAAGTACAGCATTTTTCATGCACGTGAGACGGTCAGCAAAAGAAAAACCAGCGTGGGAAGATCTCTATGAAAGCTTGACGACGCTCGAACGAATGGCCAAGGAAGCACGTAACAGAGAGGTGACTGTAGAAAGAAAAGGATGATGCTTGACCCAGGATGAGTGGAAAGTTTTTGAAAAAATGATCTACATCTTCAAAGAAGATAGAATAGGGGTACTTTTATGCAGGAAAAAAACGGGCAAAAATCGAAGAAAATACTCTGATGAATTTGGTCATAGAGGTGGAGCCCGTCAAAGAAAAATTGGTGGCATGCGACGATCATAGAATCAGTCCAGGGGACACAATCACGGTGAAATTGTCACCTCAAGCATGAGCGAGCGATGTGCTCTCCTTCTTGCTCATATCATGTTCCCCACGTTTTCTGTTAATTTGATACAAATGTAATCATGTTCGTTAGATTCCAAATACAGTTCTCGTATTCTGTTTGGAGGAGTAACCAGAACATCGCTTTCAAATTTTTGTATACAGTGTGTCGCAGATAAGATAAATACCCCCCTGTATTTTCCTCATTTTAAAAATTCGGAGTTCAAAATTTTGTGATGTCATACAGACTGATGAGCTCGAATATTATTGATGTATAATTGAAATTTGAAAAGATTGTTCTAGATTGTGTTTTCACCCCAGATTTCAAACTTCACGAGATTTTTTTTTTCAATATTTTTGATCATTTCCGAAATTATGTTCCGTTCAACACAATATGATTTCCGTAAAGACTTGGAATTTGATCCCTCTACAATATAATACTGCCATGGCGTCTCCAAAACAATTTTTTAGGTCATGGGAAAATATGATTTTTATCAGGTAATTGATTTGATCTAAGGAAAATATGAATATTTAGATTGGAATTTTCTCATGAAACTCGGTTTTTGAGGTAAGAATACAATAAGGAATAACTTTTTCCTGTTACCTATTTCCAATATTTCTGAAGTGAAGCAAAATATCGAGAATTGGCCATCTTCAGAGACGTAGAAGGCGGGGTTTAGTCAAAGATAAGATTGTCTATCATTGGGATCATGGAAACTATAAGAGAAACGGAGATGTTCAAATTAGAGAAAAGTTGCGCATTTTCAAGCCTAACAATATAGCGTTCAGAAAATTTTGAAATTCCGAGTGAAAACGGAAATTTGCCGATTTCGTTCTTACTTTTTTCTAACGTCATTTGGAGTGATATGGAAAATCAAAAGACACTTTCTCGTGGTCACTTTTTTAGCTCTAGAAAACAGCGTTGAGAGATTTTTCGTACGACGTCTCGTTTCTGAGAAACCATTATCAACTATACTTTTTTATAGGTTGTCCATAACATAGACCATCTTTTGACTTGCTTTCTGGAAATATGGCCTTCTCCACATAAGCGGCCATCATTCTCTCATTTCTGTAGTTAACGACATCGCTTGTGAAACCCAACCACAGATTTCTCACTCAAGTAAACATGTTCCTACCTCTTCTCGCTTGACTCCACAGTTTCGATACTTTATTATCACAAATAAAACATATATCTGGATTGATAGGTTTTGGTTCGTGAAGGATTTTAATGAGAGAGGAACTCTTTTGAAGCAGACAGGACAGTACAGTTATAAAGTACATAATTTGTAGTAGCTGGGAAGGGAGACGGAATTATATGTGTTCAAAGTTCAATTATCTTCCGTTATCTCTGAATGCAACCCTCATATCCTAAGAGTTACGCTTATTTTTTCATACTGGGCTCGCAGGAATATCAGTTGAGGCTAGTAAGTCTACCTTGTATTTTGAATCTAATCAATTCAGTTAAAAAAGTTTATTTGTGGTAGGAAATTAGCGAGGTAGTCTTACGGAGAGAGCGAGACTAAATACGTCAATTTTCAACAAGCGATTGAGATCAAACGGTTAGACTGAGAAAAAAAATGTTGAGTAAATTTCATGTAACAGAGCATAATATTTTCGAAAAATGGATAGCTTGTGGGTTATAAGCATCAAAGCACAAAAACATCACCCCAAAAAACATACCTCATCAAAAATTATGGACGACCCCAAAAAATTATCGCGCGAAGCTGACATTATTAGTTATAGCTCGATTTATGATTTTCCTACATTTCTGGTAAATGTAACTCGTCAGTATTTCAAAGTTCGCTTCAATTATTGAATAATCATAGAAAAAGTATAGTATTCTACTAGCGGAAAATTGATATCACCCACTCAGATGATCACGCTACTCGCCTACGGCTCATAGCGCAAACTTTATCATCGTGAGTAATATCCACCATTTCTCGCTCGTTGAATAATATACTATTTCTTCATAGGTCTCATTTTTGTTTCCGTATTGAACTTTTCATTTTTTATATTTTGTCGAGACAATGCATTCTCCAAATCTATTATCTATCAAGTGATAACGTTTCCTCTACTTTTTTCAGAGCAAGCATCAGGAGTAGGTCCAGTTTCCTCCAGAGGTACTTATGAAAAAGGTGGCGATGATGAAGGATTGAAAAGTGAGTGAGATTATTTTTTGTTTGTTAACTCACGTGCGAAATGGTATATTGTGCAACAAGCATGGAATGATACGGTCATTCGATGCGAGTTGTAGACTCTACTTTCTCCACGACTCTCAATTATTATCACTATTGTGTAATTATTATCGATTTTAACCTTTTGTTTTTGGCAGAGGTGCCAGATCATTTCATTTCCATTCAATAGTTAGGGAATGGTTTCATTTCCGTACAGTTGTACAATGTGCTACGTTTCCTGATCGATATCGATTGTACAGGGTGTCCCAACGATAGAGTAATGTAGGTTTTATCATATAGGATATGAAAAGTATCAATATCAATATGCGTCACAGGTTAGGGGTGTAAATAGCGCACATTCTGAAAATATTTGGAAACATACAGGGTGCGTCACAAAAGTATGGCACGAAAAAGTATGTATTTTCAAATGGAACCCCCTGTATATTAATTGATATATCAATTCTTTCTTCAAATCAAATCAAATCAAATCAAATATATTTCCAAGAAAAAATGAATAGTTTTACAAAAATATCTACAGTGTGTCTGCTTAAGTTGGCCACATATGGGAAACTTTTTTATTATTAATTTTAGGAAAAAAAGTTATTCTTTATAAAAAGTTCTGCATGTTCCAAAACCTAAAATGCAACCATCAGATATTACATTTTTTCATGTGAATCAATGCATTGATTTAAATGTCCAATAATTAAAATAAGAGATTACTGTTTAATATTAATTTATTTATAAAATTTAATAAATTTGAAAAAGAAAAAAACAATCATTTTAATGGTAGTGTTTATTTTTCTTTATAACAATTTTCGATATTGTCAAATTTTAGTCTTGAGTGAAATTCATATTTTTTGACAAACCTCGTATACGACTGAAAAAATGTAATATCTGATGGTTGCATTTTAGGTTTTGGAACATGCTGAACTTTTTATAAAGAATAACTTTTTTTCCTAAAATTAATAATAAAAAAGTTTTCCATATGTGGCCAACTTAAGCAGACACACTGTATATAACCCAGTACCCTAAGTCACAAGTGACTTGTCGGGACTTAGTCATTGGAAATAGTATCTATTTAAACAACGCTATAACTAACCTATATTAATATACCTATAGTATACTTTACAATGAAGAACTATTATTATAATTAAATCAACTATGTATTCAGTAAAGTTAGCCTCAGCAAAATTTGTTCGTTACTATTTTTGATCCATTCAACTATCCTAACGTTGAAATTCTTATAAGTATACAAATTCTTATAACAAACTGGCAAAAGGTTGTAGATTCTTGGTCCAACAAAACAGATATGTCGTTGAGACGCTGAAAAATTCACCCTGTTTAAGGTTAAGTGTTCTTGCGCCACTGATCGTGTGATATTAGGACGAACAGGTAAAATTTTGTAAGTGTCCTTTTTTTTCATATAGTTGAGAACGTTTTTCAGATAGAGCTCTCTTATTGAAAGAGTACCACTTTCATTAAACAGGTTGACTGAAGGATATCTCTTTGCTTTTTTATATATTATCTTCAGTATGTACTTTTGAGTTATCACTAAGTTCGACAAAGTTGTGCTGCAAGCACTTCCCCAGATTCTTATACCATAATTTAAGTTACATTCTACTAGAGCTTTATACAACATTTTCAATAATTCAAGGGACATAAATTCTCGAAGTTGATAAAATTTATAAATTGTCTTTCTAATTTTCTCACTTATGTATTCAACATGCACTTTGTATTTTAGATTCTTATCTATATAGACTCCAAGATATTTTATGCTATCGACAGATGCTATTTTAGTATTACAGTCACAATCCTCCATTTGCTTGGTAAAGCAGGTATAATCATGTATTATTAGATCTGAGGGTTCATCATGATTTAGATTATACATTGAAAAATTCATAAAATGAGTTTTAGTGCTATTGAGAGCCAGAAGATTTTGATCCAACCACAACTTAACTAATGTAATGTATTTTTCTGCTAGTATGCGTACCTCTGTCCATGATTTGGATTTGACTAGAATCACTGAATCGTCAGCATAACAAATAACAGAGCTGTTTGCAGATGGTAAAATTGTTGTGAGGTTGTTGATAAAGATTGAAAATAGTAAAGGTCCAAGGACCGTACCCTGCGGCACTCCACAATCCACGTTTCCTTTTTCACCAATATAATTATTTGTTTTCACCTGTTGTGTACGATCACTTAGATAAGAGTGGAAGAGTGTCAATTCAGTTCCTCTGATACCCATATCACTTAATTTTTGCAGTAGAATATGATGTGCCACCGTATCGAAAGCCCTTGCCAGGTCAATAAAAATACCCATGGTTTTGTAACCTTCATCAAAGTTGTATATTATTTTTTCTGTTAATTTTTGAATAGCAACATCTGTACACATTTTGCTTCGAAAACCAAATTGGTTATCTGATAATAGTTTATTACTTTCCCGGTGTTTTTCTAGTTTCAGTTTAATACATTTTTCTATTAATTTATTTATTGTGCTAGTTATAGCAATTGGACGGTAGTTTTCAACCCTCTGTCTATCACCAGCTTTGAATAAAGGCGTTATCACTGCATTTTTGAGAATGGAAGGGTAGACTCCTGTTCTAAGTACAAGGTTTACAAGGTTAAGGGCTCCATTAGAATCCATTAGAATGACATGGTTGTCTTTAAGTTGTCTTTAAGGATAGTAACTGAAATACCATCATTTGTACTTGAGGCTTTGTTCTTAAGAGAGTTTATTTGCAGGATTAGCTCACCCATAGTTACCTCTGAGAAACTAAACGGAGCACATTTGATGGGTTTTTCAAAGATATAATCATTCTTGTTTATTTGGCCACCAATACTCTTGCTAATATTACCATAGTAGTCAAGAAACTTCTTAGATATTTCTTCCCTATAAGATATTTCTGTATCATTATGGTGATAGAATTTATGTCCAAACCCTTATTAGAAATTTCATTTGTCGCCTCTCTGACAGTTTCCCATAACTTTTTCACGTTACCCAGATTTTTGTCGAGTTTGTTTTTATAAAATGAAAATTTTGCGCATTTGACTATCTTTGTAAGTAGATTCCTATATTGTTCGAAACGTTCCTGTAATTGAACGTTCAGAGGATCTCTGAGTACCTCTTTTCTTAGTTTATCGCGACTTTTGATCGAATTAATAATTCCAAAGGTAATCCATTCCTTTTTTTTGCGATTCACTCTGTACTCTACATTGGTAGTAGCACTCTCAATTATGGTTGTCAAATCATTCATGAAAGTACTCAAGATACTGTTTGGATCATCACATTTCAACACACAACTCCAGTCAAAGCTGCTGAGGGATTTTGATATTTCCTGATAGTTAATTTTTTTCTTAGTAAAAGTTTTAGAGTTTTTCAAGACATTAGTTTTGTTCTGAAACTGAAGGCTCAGCACTATAGGAAAATGGTCCGTAAGACCACTAGTGATGATGTATGGCCTAGCAATTATATCTTTGTCGGAATTTTTCAAGAAAAAGTGGTCAATGCAGCTTTTTGAATTTCCAGCTATCCTAGTGAAGTCATTAATCTGGCTGATATATCCCACGCGACTCAGACAGTTCAAATATTCAGTAGAGTGTTTTGTTACTTTATTTTCCAAAATGTGAATATTTATGTCTCCGCAAAAAATTTCCACTGGATACTTTTGAAAACTTGACTGAAACAAATGTTCAATATTTTCAACAAAGTCCAATACATTCAAGCTAGGTGATTTATATATGGCAATCAACCCTGTTTTACCATTATTTTTGATCAAAGAGACCCTCAGAAATTTTGAGAAGTTGACTGTTATAATTTCAGCTTTCGGTAACAAAGACGTTTTGACATAAACTACGGTTCCATCACACTTGTTAATATGACTTTCATTATAAAATACTTCATACTGATCTATTTCAAAATTATCAATGTGATTTATGTGATTTGTTTCTGAGAGTATTATAACTTCGAAATTAGTATTACTTGACTCAAGGTAAGCTACAAGATCATCAAAGTGGGCATTTATGCTTGAAATATTGAAGTGAATTAAATTCAGACAGTTCAATCCGGACAGAAATTCCATCTCGCTCATTTTACTGCAATGCTCACTTTCAATCTCTTGGTAGTCATCAAAAAGTTCATTATGATTTATGTTACTAGTCGAATTTAGGTAATTGTTTACAATAAAATTAGTCATAAATATGTTTTTTTTCTATTAAAATATCCATGAATAAAAAGTTCAAGCAACTACCTTGATAATCTCCCTCAGGTCGTTCTTGCTGACTATTTTTATTCTTTCGCTGTCTTCATTTTTTCTTACGTACACATTTCCGCCTCTAACCCAAACAAACTTGAAACCCTTTTGTCTAAGTGCTCTTGCCTCTCTAAATAGTTCTCTTTGATCCTTGTCCATATCTTCATTGATGAAAATGGGGTCATTTCCATCCAGCTTACACTTATCACTTGTTATTCTTCCTTTCTCTCTTCTTTTTTCCAAAAGCTTCTGTTTTTGTTCAGGAGACTCGAGAGAAACAATTATTGGAGAGTCTTCCTTGGTGATGTTGGGTATCTTCATTTTTAGGTTATCCAATACAATGGTTGGTTCTATCTATCTTATTACTTTCCTTGCCTTATCTATGAGATCCTTCGCTTTGTTTTTAGTATCAGCGACCGTGTTTTTCAATCCCAGGATGACCACATTATTTTTCCTATTTTCCTTCTCCTTTAGCTCGGTTTGTTCCTTTAGTTTTTTGACTATCAAGTTGATAGTTTTGTTAGCTGTCTTTGGAACAAAAATTGTGATACAACTAATGTTCCTAAATTCCGAGATATCGCGTTTTAAAAATGGCATTTTTGCAACTTTGACATGCTATAAAACTCAAACTATCAAGTAAGAGGAAAATGGTTTGCACTTTCCTATCCTAACTTTTCAAGAGCTCTTCTGTCATTTGGATAGAAGGTAACGTCAACTGTCAACTTTTTTCGGCACATTTTGACATTTTTTCACAATAATGGATTTAATCTCCTTGAATAGATCTTGAAAAGTTAAGATGGGAATGTGCAATCCATTTTTCTCTAACTTGAATAGTTTGAGTTTTATAGCATGTCAAAGTTGCAAAAATGCCATTTTTAAAACGCGATATCTCGATAACGGTTGAATTTAGGAACATTAGTTTTATCACAATTTTTGTTCCAAATTGAAAAAAGAATTGAAATATCAATTAATATACAGGGGGTTCCATTTAAAAAAATCATACTTTTTCGTGCCATACTTTTGTGACGCACCCTGTATGTTTCCAAATATTTTCAGAATGTGCGCTATTTACACCCCTAACCTGTGACGCATATTGATATTGATATTTTTCATATCCTATATGATAAAACCTACTTTACTCTATCGTTGGGACACCCTGTACAATGGTAATATCACCCTACAGTCGTAGAAAAATTGATTTTCACACTATTTTCAGTGACTGCTTGATGTGTGTGTTAACGTTTTCTCTACTTTTTTTAGAACAAGCATCAGGAGTGGGTCCAGTTTCCTCGAGAGGTACTTATGAAAAAGGTCGCGAGGATGAAGAAATGCAGGGTAAGTGAAAGGGTGTTTGTCCACTTAACTCACGTGTGAAAAATTGTTTTTACACACTATTTTTAGTGACTGCATGATTTATGATTCTCCCACATTCTGTTCATATTTCATCCCAATATCATAGTGAACCTCACAAGTGATTTGAATATTCATTATGAATTGGGTGGAAACCTTTTAAACGTTTCCTCTACCTCTTTTAGAGCAAGCATCAGGAGTAGGTCCAGTTTCTTCCGGAGGTACTTATGAAAAAGGTCGCGACGCTGAAGGAATGGAGAGTGAGTGAGAGTGCTTCGTTTATCATTTTCCTACACTCTACTCATTTTTTTATTTCAATAGTGCGCATAATTCTACAACATACATTTTCAAAGTTTATACTATCAACTTCAGTCTTAAAGTCTGCTTCTTTTAGGTCAAGCAGGCCCAGTTTCTTCCAGAGGTGCTCATGGAAAACGTAGCGAGCTTGAGCGGATATTGCTTCTAGTGTGGTACAGAGTTATTGATTATTAATGCCCCCCCATCTCTGACTTTTTAATTTGACGGTTTAGAAAAAAGTGTATACAGGGTGTTTCAAAAAATCTGGCCAACTTTCTTATTTCAAATTGATACCCTATTTTTTTGTTTGATATTTGAATTCTCCTTTCAATTCTTAACATTTTCTATGTGGCATATAAAAAGATATTTGATATTAATAATTGAATTATACTTATTTATTGTTATAAAAATGTGAAATATATCTATGATTTCGAATTATTGACGCTCGTATTGACAAAAATGTCATGTCATTGAATACTTTCAAAGTGTAAAAGTATCAAAGTATAATTAATTCTGCATTTAAATCAATAGATTTTTTTTTAAGATGTTATTTTATTTTTAGATCGTTTTTTGGCAATAAATTTGAAATTAGAAAAGTTTTGTAAATCCAACACATACAATTACGTCAATATTTCAAAACCATAGATATATTTTACTTTTTTATAACAATTAATTAGTATTATTCAATTCATAAAATATCAAATATTTATCTTTTTATACATCAAACTAGGTATGGAATATGCTACATAGAAAATGTTCAGAATTAGAAAGAGAATCCAAATATCAAATAAAAAAGAGGGTATCAATTCGAAATGAGAAAGTTATAACTCGCCCAGACTTTTTGGAACACCCTGTTTATGTGAAAACAGGTTTTTAAAAAAACTCATTTTCAACCATGAAACTTTTATTCAGGACACTTTATTCTAAAACGTCATAATAAAAAGTTAGATGAGGGGGGCATTAATAATCAATAACCCTGTACTGTTCACTGCTCGTTTTATCCATATTATTATACATGCTGACAAAATTCCAGAATTGAGTATATTTTTTTTTTTTATTTTCATTTTTTTTTCATTTTTCGAATGGACAAACTTATATAAACTCACCTTTGATGCTATGATAAAAAATTCCATTTGAGAAAAAATGTTTCCTGGCAGTAATCATGATTTTATTTTGATCTTGATCTTATTTTTGGATAGTTATTGGAATATTGTGAAGTTATTGGAATATTGGAATATTGTAACAGTAGGTCCCTTTTAACAAAAAATCCAATACAAATTAAATAATGAAAGCATTCTTTCACAAAAAAAAATACATTCAAATAGGAAGCTAAAAGCTTAATTTTTGACAATAAAAAATCAAATATTCCAAAAACGCTTAAAATATACATAGGTATAATAGAACATGATACATCAGACCTTGCGTTAGATCCGGTAGTTCTGATTTTTTGCTGACTTGTCTATGATGTTGGCTCAATTAATAATCCAAATTTTCTACCTTGAGCGCCGAACGCAACATTGTCAAATTTGAAAAAAAAACACAAATTTTTACCTTTTATCCAGTTTTTGGCAATTTTAAACCAGAAGAACCAAGTTTCCGATTATAACTATGAAACACTTTTTCAAAGTAGACTAAATTTGCTACACTTTGAGATCAGAATGGTCTCTGTAGACCGAATAGTTTACAAGATAAAGATTTTCAAAATTGAGTGTCATTTTTTCCCACTTGGAAATGTTTACATAATAGAACAACGGAAAATCTTGAGACTGTTTCCTCAGTCTGACCATGACCAATCCATATACGTTTCGTCCTACTAGGACTCATCAGTATGGCTATGGGTCTAAGTCAGGCTGAAGAGAACAGTTCCAAGTGGGTTAGTGTCGAGCTGACAAGTAAATGAAATGTTAACTGTTGTAGTACATAGCGCCATCTATCGGCAGGATTTGTCAATCTTAGGGGAAATTCCCATCAATCTAGTGAAAGACTACTACCATTGGTCGCCATATCGTCCACAACAAGTTCGTATATGGATTGGTCATGGTCAGACTGAGGAAACAGTTTCAAGATTTTCCTTTTTCACCGGGAGGATTATCCACGAACTTGTTGTGGACGATATGGCGACCAATGGTAGTAGTCTTTCACTAGATTGATGGGAATTTCCATCCTAAGATTGACAAGTCCTGCCGATAGATGACGCTATGTACTACAACAGTTAACATTTCATTTACTTGTCAGCTCGACACTAACCCACTTGGCAC
This sequence comes from Orchestes rusci, assembly GCA_958502075.1. Classification (NCBI taxonomy): domain Eukaryota; kingdom Metazoa; phylum Arthropoda; class Insecta; order Coleoptera; family Curculionidae; genus Orchestes; species Orchestes rusci. The sequence goes on from OY293306.1 coordinate 1,445,916, forward strand.
TGTTCTCTTCAGTCTGACTTGGACACATAGCCATACTGATGAGTCCTAGTAGGACGAAACGTATATGGATTGGTCATGGTCAGACTGAGGAAACAGTTTCAAGATTTTCCTTTTTCACCGGGAGGATTATCCACGAACTTGTTGTGGACGATATGGCGACCAATGGTAGTAATCTTTCACTAGATTGATGGGAATTTCCATCCTAAGATTGACAAGTCCTGCCGATAGATGACGCTATGTACTACAACAGTTAACATTTCATTTACTTGTCAGCTCGACACTAACCCACTTGGCACTGTTCTCTTTAGTCTGACTTGGACCCATAGCCATACTGATGAGTCCTAGTAGGACGAAACGTATATGGATTGGTCATGGTCAGACTGAGAAAACAGTTTCAAGATTTTCCTTTTTCACCGGGAGGATTATCCACGAACTTGTTGTGGACGATATGGCGACCAATGGTAGTAGTCTTTCACTAGATTGATGGGAATTTCCATCCTAAGATTGACAAATCCTGCCGATAGATGGCGCTATGTACTACAACAGTTAACATTTCATTTACTTGTCAGCTCGACACTAACCCACTTGGAACTGTTCTCTTCAGTCTGACTTAGACCCATAGCCATACTGATGAGTCCTAGTAGGACGAAACGTATATGGATTGGTCTTGGTCAGACTGAGGAAACAGTTTCAAGATTTTCCTTTTTCACCGGGAGGATTATCCACGAACTTGTTGTGGACGATATGGCTATCAATGGTAGTAGTCTTTCACTAGATTGATGGGAATTTCCATCCTAAGATTGACAAATCCTGCCGATAGATGGCGCTATGTACTACAACAGTTAACATTTCATTTACTTGTCAGCTCGACACTAACCCACTTGGAACTGTTCTCTTCATTCTGACTTAGACCCATAGCCATACTGATGAGTCCTAGTAGGACGAAACGTATATGGATTGGTCATGGTCAGACTGAGGAAACAGTTTCAAGATTTTCCTTTTTCACCGGGAGGATTATCCACGAACTTGTTGTGGACGATATGGCGACCAATGGTAGTAGTCTTTCACTAGATTGATGGGAATTTCCTTCCTAAGATTGACAAATCCTGCCGATAGATGGCGCTATGTACTACAACAGTTAACATAATAGAACAACATTATATTATCATGTTGCATACTTGGAAGGTATCTCAAGACTAGTTACCATACATATTTATTGTTTGTGGGAGTTTCGACCCTCCAGACCTATTTTCTTTGAAAAATTCACACCTTGGTAATTCCGAAAGAAAAGCAGAATTACGCATAATTATTTTAATCTCGAAAAAAAAAGTGAATTGAATACATGTTTGATATCAACTGAAAGTAGATGTTGCCCTCTTTGAAAGACCCGGTCGAGTCTCATCGGTCTCCCCTTTCAAAACATATCTGCAGTAGCAGGGCTCAACTTAACCCTTAGATGTTTAGAACGCAAGACTAAAAATGGCCGCAGACTCTATCCAGGTAAATATAATGTTGTTTTATCACCGCAGAACATAGGTTTAAATAGAAGTTTATTTGAACATTTTCAAGTTCGAAAATATAACGCTAAATTTTGAAAAGCTGTATTTCAAGAATTATTGGGTCTACAGAGACGGCTCTGATTTCAAATTGTAGCAAATTTATTCTACTTTGGAGAAGTGTTTTATAGTTATAATCAAAACTGAAAACTATTTCAGTGTTGAGCACAAAAAATGAGAATTTAGCGACCGCAGGTGTGCTAGGCAGATGGAAAATTAACGTTTCTTCTGCAAAAAAAAAGGATTTTTTTTTTAATTTTCTTGTTTGTGGCATTTTAACACATCAACAAATATCACAATGTAATAGTGAAAAAAAAGCCTTACGCGAGAAAACCAGTCAGCAAAATCTGTCGTTATCTGACGGTTTATAAACAACTCAGCGAAAAATCAGAACTACCGGATCTAACGCAAGGTACCCCCCTTTTAAGACGACATGGTTACTGGATCCAAATCGGTCTAGAATTTAACTAAGAATCCAAAAATAAGATAATCAAATAATATAGGGTGTTCCATTTGAAAAAGTCATCAACCTGTAAATATTTGACAGTTACCACTATGTTTTGACATTTTAGTCATCAAATTCTCAAAGTTCATAATAAATCATGAAGCTTTTGTATTTACCTCATTGTAATATATTCTCAAATAAACTGTATGGGTGCAAAAATATACTGGAAGACCCTGTACATTCAGTCGTTGAAAACAAAAATTAATGGAAAAGAAAGAAATAATAATTAAAAAAAAAAATTCTTTGTTTAAAAATGTGCTCTTGATTATGAATATGTTGATCAAACAAGGCTCTGATAAAAAATTGTTTATAATGATATCATTTTATTTTTTTCAAAAATATTCTTTGCTTACATGATTTAACCTAGAAAAAAGACTATGGATTCAATGTATTTTAGAGATATCGAACATGTCTTTTCATGGTGTGTTGAATACATCCGTTCCACAGTGTGTCCGGAAAAGTGTGGCAAATCTCTCGGATACAGGAGAACATGAAAAAATATGATGATATGTTCCTATAATTATTTTTTTTAGAGGCCCTCTCTATGGATATATGGCCCCCTAAAAGGGCCGCTGAAAATAAAGACTTGAGAAGAAAAAATTTGGATGGATTGAACCTGAAGCTACAGAAAATCTACTCTTGTTCACTTTCTATAAAATCATCCGTTATGGCGAGAAAAAATATTTTTATTGTAAAAACCCTCGAAAAAAGCCATCATAATGTAGTAGTCCTTCATAAAATTTAAAAAAAAAATCATGTTTTTCTTGAAATCTCCATTTTTTTTCAAGTTGATTTTTAAGAAAAACATAGGTTAATTATTTTTTTTTATTTTCGTCAAGGACATCACTACATAATGGCTTTTTTCATTCAAAATATTTTTTTCTCCATAACGGTTGATTTTATCGAAAGCGAAAAAGAGTAGCTTTTTTGTAGCTGAAGGATCAAGTTATCCAAATCATTTTTTTTCCATACAGGGTGTTAAAAATGTAAGCAATAAAATGTGCAACCTAGTCCGCCTCTGGTATGCTGAACAAGTTGAATCTGATTAAAGGCCACTTTCTTGACAGGTCCTTTCATACTGAATTCTCATTAAATTGTATTTTGTACTTTCAAAGTTATTCGCGAAAGACAACTTCCACCGGCACGCTCCAGGGGACCATATCTCCGTACTTATAATCATCTATTTTTTCATGTTCTACCTGTATCCGAGAGATTTCCCACATTTTCTAGAACACCCTGTGAAGCATCCTCAATATCAAACGCATCGTTCATCGCATAAACGCAAACAGATAAATTCTTCAATCTTCAAATTGATAAAAATTTTTGTTTTTTTTCATTCCAGTGCCGGATCATCTAGAAAGAAGAACAGATGATTGGCCAGCAACCATGGAAGATTTGGAGACTCGTTTTCCAGAAATTAGAGGAAAATCACCAAGTGAACAACAGAGAATATTGAATGAAAAGGGAATCATTCCACCAGTATTCGCTGACATACATAGAAGAAGTGCGGGATCCCGAATCAAAGGTGAATAATACTGATTCAACATACTAGAAGAAGGATTTCTTCAATACAAATGATGCCAAACCTATCTTCATGAAAGCACTATTTACACTTTTAATAATTTTCTTATTATTCAATGAGCCTTGGATGAAATAATTGTCGAACCAGACAGTAACTTGTATTGTTGCGTAGATCCAGTAGCAAGAGATTCAGCCGGTGTTGGAGAACAAGATGCTGATGACCAGACAGGAGAAGTTCCAACACGATACTCATCTGATCCAACAAAAACGCAATCAAATATCAAAGGAATATTAAGCACCGGAAAGAAGCAATTTGAAAAAGAAATTTTGGATTTGGGGCCTCAGCCGAAAGGTATAAAGAACCTTTTCAAAATAATAGTTTTCAATTTATTAATTTTGTTTATAGGTAGATCATCACGTGAAACAGAGGTAATGCGATTGAAATCAAAAACTAGTCCAACTTCAATGGACGAATTATTCGAAGATCTTACTCCGGAAGCGAGATCAAAATATGATAATCTAATGATTTCTGGCAAGCCAGATAATATATCGTTAGACGCTTTTCTTCTTTCGAGACATCCAGAATTGAAACACAAACCCAAAGAATCTCGAAAGCGTTTATTACAAAGCCTAGGATATCTACCGGCAACTTCTGAAACTGAAGAGGAAGACGAACAAGCTTCGGAAATCACAGATTATACAGACGAAAAAGTGGTTCGAGCCTACACACTTGGCGGAATGAAACCTTCTAAAACTCCACTGGATGAAAGCAAGCAGGATAGTGTGGACGCCATAGTTGCTGATATAGTAGAAGCAGCAGCTCGATCAGTTTCAGGCAGACCATCTAGCAAAATAACAGAATCAAAGTACTTCACACCACAGCCCTCGACCAGGGATGCAAGTTTAATTTGCAAAGCATCTTGCAGTACCAAATCAATCCAAGATGTATCGGGCAGGGTCTCAAAAGAGGCATCTGTATCTTGCAAAGCACCATGTAGGTCAGCAGCTACAATTCATGCTGATAATCTGAGACAGAGTGATATGATTGATGAAGCTATTGGAGATGTATCAACTAGTCAGCCAGTTAGCGTTCAGCGGACACCTTCCCAAAGAGATGATTCGGTTTCATGTAGATCTAGCTGCCGTGATATCTGCGTTCAAAATACTGGAACAAAAGATGTAGCCTCGCAAAGGGAAATAAGGGAGATTGTAACTGCTCGATCAGATAGCACAACAACGTCGTCATCAGAAATGCAAAAATCCGAGAGTAAGGATTATAAAAAAGGTCCAACAGAGGTGCCACCATCCAAGCAACCTGCCAAGAAATCAAAAATCAGTAGAAAGAGAAGGTTGAAGCTACCAGATTGTATGAAGTGTTTATGCAATGATCCGTGCGGCTGTGAATTCTGTCTACCAGACCAAGAAAAAAAATCGCTGAAACGAGGAGTGAAGTCTTGTGAGTGTCCTCCACATGATCTGCTTCTAGAGCAAATGGTAACTTGTTAAATGTTTTTTTTTGATTCAATAATTGTTGAAAATATTCTTAGATGAGAATGTCTCGCAGTGCGCCAACAACAACCCATGCTCCAAATTGTAGATGCAATGCGTGTACTGCTGGTTATATGTGTGGACGCAGGGGACAACCACCAGTTGAGTCACCCTCGGAAGATTCGGACAATCAACCAAAAAAACATCCTCCAGGTTGTGAATGCGTTGATTGCATATGCATGCCCACTATCAAGAAGTTGGCAAATACCAGAGAATTTCCCATCATCCACGATTCCAAGCAGATATATCAAGTTAAAGTCAAATGTGGCGGATGTGCAAATGCAGAAAATGCTAGGCGTAATTTGGAGATGCGTTCGCGTATTCCAATTTCGACAAATACCACAAGTCCGCCGAAAGTACGTCCTGTCGACTCCAGAGTGGCCAACGAAACTTCAAGTCAACCCAAGCCCGAAACTACAAGTTCAGCTCATATAACTCCGTCAGCATTACAACCTCAAGTGACTGGGGTTGACAGTGTTTATGGCTCGATTGCTTGTGACTGTCCTCAGTGCGCTTGCAATGAATGCCCAGATGAGAAGAAGCAGGCCAAGAAGCCGAAGCCAATACGAGCTGATGCTGATTGCTGTTGTAACAAAGATCCATGCATTTGTGACTCTTGCATAGTTGCAGAGCTGACTAAGAAATTAAAAGAAGCTGAAGAAAAACTGGCAGCTGTTCAGTCCATGGCAGCAGTACCCGTCGGAGATCAACACGTTGGTGAGATTTCTGTGTATCTTGAAATTCACGATTGATCTATAACATTGTACTTTAAGGACCACATGATGCTAAAAAGGGTCCTAGTGCAGACGAAGACGATGAAGAATGTAATTGTGTAGAATGCGTCTGTCCACAATCCGATAAAATGCCCAAAAAAGGATCTTCGCCTGGTGGAGATGTATCACATCCTGACGATTGCGATTGTGCTCAATGCAATTGTCCAGCGAAAGATAGTATGCTTTTTTAGCAATTATAATTGAACTTTTTCTCAATATTGACAAATTCTCTGTCGAGGGACATGTTGTAGAAGTTATGAAAAATCCATTGCCTGCTGGAATAAGCTCTCCGGTCCAGAACTTTTGAAAGCGTCATATTTTTTTGGCAAAATCAAAAGACATTCAAGTCCTTCTCTTTCTTCCCGCTTCAAGTTCATGAACTCTTCCATTGTCATCACTCCAGGTTTCTCCGGTCGCTATCAATATCAAACGTTTTGGAAGCGAATCTGCTTTCGTCGTCAGTGGAACCAAAATAAGGAATAACTGATTCAAATTCAAAAAAACATTGTTTTTTTGTGATTTCGCAGCAAAATTGGCTTTTTTGTGTTTATGGCACAAAATGTCACTTTTATTGACATTGAAATGAAGGGAATGGTGTTGATTGTCTAACTTTTTTGTGCTTTGTTGAATTTTTAAATAAAGGTAAGCATGTATGTTAGATTATAATTTAACATAATACATGCACTTTCTTTTATGGTAATGGTAATGGTTATGGTAAAGGTGGTTGGCAAAGCCCGGCGAGTAGGTCTAGTGGCTCTATTCGCCATCTACGCTTGGTCAACCCAACCACTCACACCGGTCCGTTCTTGTCGTAAATAGGAGCAAGACCATCCCAGCTCAGGTACCCCAACTTTTTCCTGGGGATGGTGGCTGTTCCTAGGACCTTCCTTCTCAAGCGACCCCACCTGTCGCAGGCTCCCAGCAGGTGATAGGAGGTTTCCTCCACCCTTCTGCAGTGGGGGCATAGGAGTGATTCGCTTATTCTCAACAAATTCAGGTGTTTGTTGAGCCTGCAATGACCTGTCAGAATGCCAACGATGGATCTCAGTGCCTTCCTGCTCTTGTTCAGCAATTGGGCCGTCCATAGCCTGTGAGATTCTGGTATCGTTTCTTTGGCCTGCCTGTATCATGGGTTGCTGTTCCAGTTCTTAACTGTCCTTTTCCACGCCCATTAGCTGAGAGTGCGTGAGATTAGTTGTTAACTAAGGCCTAGAAATGATTCCGGTCCGGACCGTCTGTGTGGCATTCTCGTTTGGTCAGCTTGTCCGCTTGCTTATTTCCGGTGATACCCGCGTGCTCCGGAACTCATACTAGTTTGACCATCTTGTTCTTACCCAGCACCTGCAGCGCATCCCTACACTCTTGGACCAGCGGGCAGCTTATCCTTGATTTGGTGATTGCTTTAAGTGCCGCTGGACTGTCGGAGTAGACTCTTCCCACGTCGGTACGTGCACCTCAAAGTTCCTTCGGAGTCTGAGACGACCATCCGTGAGTGTCAACCCGGTCGATAGAAGCGGTAACTGGCACCGCACCAGTGATGATATTCTGGTGTGGCCAAATTCCATTCCCATGTTCCTGTTCCTCCATGTCTTCTGGGAAACCATCCCACTATAGGAAGCCATCGCTTTTCTTTTTACTCAGAGTCCTAGCTCTTGCACACCGAGGAGGATGTTCAGTGCTGCTCCAGGAGTTGTCCTCATTGCGCCTAGTGTACCCAAACAAGCCATCCTTTGCAGTCGGTCTAGCTTGAGTACATAGGTAATCTTATCGGTTGCTGGCCACCAGACCACGGATGAGATCCTCAGCCTGATGACAGCCACTTTCTTCAAGTTATCGTTTCTTAGAACATGGCATCTATGAAATTTCTTTTTTTTTCATGTATGGTTTATGTTCTTCAATTCTCTTTTCTCAAGGTTAAGGTTTTATTCTCATGGGATATGGCTTGTTTAGATCGGAAAATATTTTGCCGTTCGATGGAAGATACAATCCAGCTTCAACTACGCTCAAAAGCAATTTTTTGAATATTTTGGACTGCTTTTGAAACTGGACGACTCAATTATTTTTCAAAAAAACCCAGTACAGTGTGCCCCATATGTTTGAAAACTCACTAGAGATCTCCGAATATTCATTTAGAAAGAGAACTTATCAAATGAAAGCTCAGTCTCTCCTCAAAATTTCCATATCGTTGACGCATAAGAATGGACTTATTCCAAGAAACGACAAAAACCATATTATGATTCCATTTGAAATATCAAAGTTCATTAACATAGCAACAAGGATATTATGAAAGCTGAAGAAAGATCGATTAGGAAAGTTTATTTTCTAAACAAGCGTGATTCAAACAATACATATTGAGCAAACTGCTAATTCATCTACTAAGAACGTTTGATAATAGATTGTCAGATAATGACATACTTTCTCTTTTCTGAGATTTCAGGATTTTCAGTGGTTAAGATCGCGGAAAACCGAAAATCAGTCAGCAAAGACTGTCATCAATTGTATAACTAGATATTCTGATAAGTTTTTCATTTGATAGATATGCCCAAAGGCGCTCCATCTTCTACCAAGCCCGATGATCATCCCCCAGATTGCACATGTGACCATTGCGAGTGTCCAGGCTTACATGGTAACAAGAACAAATTAACACTTAACTCAACTTCAAAATTCAATAAAACAGCGATAAAATGATAGTAATTCTAATAGAAAAAAGCTCTATAGACCACGTGCATACAGTGTGGAACAGCCAAATGGAATAAATTCGATAACAACTAATATGAATGTGGACGTTTTGGGAAAAACGGTCGGACACGTTGATGTATATTAATTTTCAGTCGTACATTTTTTCTAGCTGAAACATTTTATACAGGGTGTGTCATATAGCAGTGACTGATACGAACTTTGCTATTCCAAATACAACCTGTACGTTAATAATTAATTAATTCTTGGATCTTTAAACATCTCGTGAATCCATCACTTTAAATCAAGAATTGTTAAAGCTGTTTTAAATCCTTCTCCATCTTTCAATGTCAAAGATTTTTAACACAAATTTCTAAATAGATGTCAACAAACCTCTCTGCATCTCAATAAATTCTCCATAAATTTAACAAAAACCTGTTTATTTACTTTTTAAATCTTGAATTTTGCAATGAGAATGATTTTAATACAAATCTAAGCTAGTTAAAATGTTTTTGAATTCTGGGTTGAAACAGATTTTAACACAAATCCTTCTATGGATGTACACAAACCTATTTGAATCTTATCAAAATCGATCAAGATCTCAAATCTTCTTAAAATCGATTAAAACCTCCTTAAATCGTATGTATAATTATTTTGGACCTTGCAATAAAAACGATTTTAGTACAAATCTTTGAATAAATATCAACAAATCTCTCCGTTTAAAACACTGAATCTAATGAAATCTCTTCAAAATTCATCGAAATCGCACACAATAAAATCTTCTAAAATCTCTTCAAATATCATCTGAATCCGTCAAATCCTTAATCTTGTTGAATCTTGCAATTGAAATACAAATCCTTGAATGAATTTTAATAAATAATCTTCCTGTTACACACACTTAAATCTATCAAAATCCGCTCAAACCTCCTTGAATCTTATTGAATCTTGCAATAGAAACATCTTGATGCAAATCCTTGGATAATTCTCAACAAATCTTCTTGTTTTACATACTAAAATCTCTCTGAATCTCACTAAAATAAATTAAAACTTCCTTAAATCTTGTTGAGTCGTGATATAAAAATGATTTGTGTACAAATTCTTAAACAAATCTTCTCATTTCACGCTTAAATCTATGAAAATCTCCTCAAATCGTATTAAAATTCATTGATAGTTCCATAAATCTTGTTAAATCTTGCAATGAAGATCATTTATATACAAATCCTTGAAGAAATCTTCTCATCTCACACTTAAACCTACAAAAATCTTTTTAAATCTTATTAAAATCGATAATTTTTTCCATAAATCTTGTCTAATCTTGCAATGGAAACGATTTAAATACGAATCATTGAATGAATTTGAATAGATCTTTCTGTTACACACACTCAAATCTATCAAAATCCACTTGAACCTCCTTAAATCTGGTTGAATCTTGCAATAGAAACATCTCAATGCAAATGCAAATGCAAATCCTTGAATGATTCTCAACAAATCACACTAAGATCTTTAAAAATCCTGATATCACTAGAATACATCAAGACTTCCTTGAATCTTGTTGAATCGTGATATCGAAATGATTTGTGTAAAAATTCTTGAACAAATCTTCTCATTTCACACTAAAATCTATTTAAATCTCTTAAATAGTATTCAAACTCATAGTTCCATAAATCTTGTTAAATCTTGTTGAAGCTTGCAATGGAGATGACTTTTATATAAATCCTTGAACAAATCTTCTCATCCCACACTAAAACCTCCAAAAATATCCTTGAATCTTAATAAAATCCATAAATAGCTCCATAAATCTTCTCTAATCTTGCAGTGGAAACGATTCAAATACAAATCCTTTGATAAATCTCAACAAGTCTCGTCTTACAAACTAAAATCTATTAAATTATCTTTAGATCTCATTGAAATCCGTTAAAACCTTTATCAAAATCTTAACAAAACCTATATAAATCTTGCAAATCCTTCAATAAATCTCCTCAAACTTTGACATCCAACACTCCAAAATCGCTTTTAATCTTGTAAAATAGCAATCATTGTCCTGTTTCTACTTCTGGAAAAAACGTTGAAGCTGTACATTTAGATGACCGTGGACATGCCTTGTATAAAAATATTTTTTTCTGAAAAAAAATGTACAACCAAAAATACCAATCGGCTCGTACTAGCGTTTTTTTCAGTAGAGAGTCATTAAAAGAGTTCAATAACCATGATCATTGAATCAAACGTATTGGCTTGAATCAAAAAACAGTGGGCAATAGGAACGAAAATAGAAAACACCTGTCAGTTGATTTCCTGTCCTTAAAAAACGAATAATTATCGGGACATTATATAAGTACACCAGTCTGCAGCTATTCACATGGTTTAGCTCCTCAACTCGGAACCAAATTGCGTCCAGAGCGGTCTCGAGAAGTTTTTAGAAGTAGATAATAGGAAAACCTCCTGTTCAATAAACAGAGACCTGATTCCCAAATCACTGAAGGTTTAAAAAGTGTCAGACCGGTTCTGGGTACTGAGTAATAAAATTCTATAATGCGTTGCCTGATACTGTTAAGCTTCTTGACTGTGGTACTTCAAAGGAAAAGTAGAACTAATCTGGATCTCCAACGCATTTGAATCTTCTGGGGAAAAATCGTGATCTAAATTCTCATCACCTGTTAAATAAGTTCGAGTGATGAATAGTCTGCCGAAAGCGCCGTATTCCGAGTGCGCAACTCCTTTTAACCTTAGGATTTAATATGAGTGGCACAATTGAATGTCATCACTTTGCAGATTATCATAAAGGAGATGCAGGACCGGTGAGCTCTGGGCCTTCTCGACCTGGTGATCATCCTCCAGATTGTACTTGTGACCATTGCCAGTGTCCAGGCTTACAAGGTAACGAAAACCTGTTTGGGTCTATTTCTAATCAAATACGGTATTGTCGACAACACACGGGTCTCAATCAAATATAGTTTTTCTCGGTATTAAACATGGACACTAATTTCATCACTTTGCAGATTTTCACAAAGGAGATGCGGGACCCGTGAGTTCCGGACCTTTCCCGAAGATTGGTGAATAATGAAAGACACAATGATTTGAAACTTGTATTTATTGTATTTGCAGGGGACGTGACATGCGATTGTATTGAATGCAAATGTTCTCCATGTGCGGATCCAAAAAAGCATAAAGCTATACCACTTGGTCCAGATGGGCCAGCAGGTCCAGTAGCACACAAAGGTCCTGCCGATTGTGACTGCCCCGAATGCCGCTGTAATCCATGCGCTGATCCCAAGAGAAAAAAAGAAGACCAATGTGACTGTCCGATATGCAAATGTATTGAAAACGCTGGATTGGTGATTATTTCGATTTTTACACTCGATACAATATATACCAACGGGCGATAATTCCAGAGTCTTCCGCCTCTCAAAGATGACCATCAAGAAGAATGTGACTGTCCCCAGTGTGCATGTCCTGACGCTGAAGATTTCATGGGAGAAACTCTCAAAAAAATTGATCATCCGGAAGGCTGTACCTGTGACACATGCATGTGCTTCGAAGAAATAATGCAGACTGATAAATTTGAAGAGAAAGATAAGGGAATTCAGCCTTCAACTGAATCTGGAACGCATGCAGCTGAATGCACTTGTGACGAGTGCAAATGTCCGCCAATTGATGAAGGTGGCGATAAAGTAGATTGTAGTTGCATCAAATGCGAATGTGAAGTCTGTACGGATTCATCAAAGCCACGTTTGCATGGTGGAAAACCCGAAGATGGGTTGGGCGAATGTATGTGCGCTCAATGCATTTGTAAAGACTGTTATGATAAGAAAAAAGGACAAGATGGATCTGGACTCGGTGCGGAACCTGGTTCTGGACATGGCGCGGGATGTAGCTGCACGGTATGTCTTTGCCAGGATTGTGGAAATCGGACGAAGCCAGATCATGGAGACAGTTGCAAATGTCAAGAATGTCTATGTAAAAATTGTGAAAAGAAGGCAGGTGCTGGTTTAGAAGGTTCAGGCCCAACAGATCATCCGTCCGGTTGCACATGTTTTGAATGTGTTTGCAAGGAGTGTTACATGAAACTTGCACCACTGAAGCATGATGAAGGTTGCTTTTCAACAGATTACCGCAACTTGTTAACCTGCTGAATATTTGGTTTATTAGGTTGTCAGTGTATAAGCTGTGTATGTGTGGAATGTCTAAAAAAACTACAACAAGATCATCAGCAGACAGAGACGCATGAACAGAAACACGAAACCAAAACTGCGGACGCAGCAGTAGATCGTACGGTTGGGGGCATTGGTTGTGATTGCGAACATTGCCTTTGTATAGATTGTAAAGGTAAATCCATTCTCATTGATTCCAACCATTTAGATGATAAGACATGATATTTCCGACTTCTGAACATATCTGTGAAAAGTCAACAGATACAGGGTGTCCTGAAAATATACCAACAATTACAAGTAAAAAGAGAGTTACCATCAGCGAGTAGCCGATGGAATTTTATCCTAACCTTTTTTGAAAACTGATGTCGGTGTGAATGATCGTGTAAAACGTCATTCAGTCCATCAGTTTTACATCATCATTGAATGACGAACTGAACTGATAGCAGACTGATCGTGTAACCTTTGTTTTACGAGGAAATGGTTATTCCCTGCAAGTTTCACACTATACTTTTTTAACAATTGTTAATCGATATCACTATTGTGTAATCGATATCGATTCGTAATTTTCCTTTTGGTAGAGGTGCCAGTTGATGCTCATTTCCCACTAGTTGCCTGGCAAACTATTCGGTTGGTCTTCTTGATGAGGTTCAAACAAGGCTATTTGTTTGGCATGCTCGGAGTTCAGACTAAAATCACATCGAGCATATTAGAGATGAGATAGGGCGACGTCTTGAAGACGTGTGCTTGCCCCAGAAACCTCCGCAATATACCGGTGTAAAAGTGGGACAATTTTCCGCAGGATGTTATCCAGCATGCCTCGTCGTTTGCAAGCTGTTATCACTGCTCTAGGAGAATATACTCGCTACTGAATTTTTGATTTTTTCCAATTAGCAAATTGAAATTTTTTGCTCGCCTGATTTTCCACTATATTAAAAAAAAACATCGCAATTTTCATTTGAGCAACTGCGATAAAAGCATAGCTGTCGATCCGTGGATATAGTGTATGTAGGCTTTTTGAGGTTTCAATTCTGGTTACCTCCGCATGTTTCTGATTACTGGTTGTTTCTTTAAATTGGATGTGTCTTGATCTTTATATACATGAGTCACTCTATGAACTCTTCACGCACCACTGTTAAATAAAAAAATCATTTCCTATCAGTAAGCAGTTCTAAATCTGTGTATATTGACGTCGTCGTATCTAGTTATGTAATAAGATAGAAGTATACTATTCAAAACCAAAAAAAAACATTTTCACGATAATCCATACCACTGTCAAGTAGGTATCCAAATATATCTCAATAATTATCACACTTCATGCACAGGCTTGGGTAAAGGTGATCCAGGTCACCAAGCCCAGCAGGCCAAACAACAAGGAACCGTGCAGGGAACCAGTGGAGAAGGACAACATGGCGTAGAATGCTTTTGTGCAGAATGCAGATGTGAACCTTGTTCTGCAAAAACGGAGAAAAAGTCTGAAGGTCCTTCTCATGGAACCAGTGGAGAACAGAAACATAGCGGAGATTGCTCTTGTGCTGAATGCAAATGTAAACCATGTTTTGCCAAGAAATCAACTGAAGATGTGTGTAATTGCGATGTCTGTGCATGCTTGGAATGCACTAGAAAAAGATCTACAGTTGCCAAAAAGACTGATGCTAAAGGAGACAAACATGACGACGATTGCACGTGTGCAGACTGCAAATGTAAACCATGTTTTGCCAAGAAATCAGCCCAAGAAGATTGTAATTGCGATGTCTGTGAATGCTTGGAATGCACCAAAAAAAAATCCGGAGTTGCAAAAAAAGGTGTTCAACGAGAAAAACATGCTCATGAACCAGGCTGTACTTGTGACATTTGTGAGTGTACCGAGGAACCCCTCGAGGTACATAAATCTGAACACAAGGTTGCTGAACACAAGTCCGAAGCAAAATTACTTGACCCTCCACCATTTGAGGTTCCACGAAGAGCTGATTGTGACTGTAAACCTTGCAGTTGTATTATCTGTCGAAATAACGCAGGTAGGTTATATATACGTTTGATTAAAAAAATGTGTGCATGATCGACTTTCAGCAAGAACTGATGGTGGAACTCAGTACCCTGATGACCATCCTGCACCTCCGTTCGAGATCCCAGTACGAATCGCTTGTGTGTGCAATAGATGTAGCTGTATTTTTTGCCTCAAAGAAGGTACTATGCCTACTATGACTTTAGATATATTATCATCTGTTACGTATTTCCAGCTCCCCTCCAAAAATCCGTCGCTGCTCAGCCTTCCCTTGGTACTGGTGAGTATCTCACATACTAATCTATAGCATTAGAGATCAAATTGATCGAATAGACTGATCTTGCACAAACAAGATATCAAAGCACGAAAAAGGTTTTGATAATTCATTAAGGCAATCATTGACTTATTACTTGCATGAATATGAGCCATGTGTCATAACATTCCACCGTAATGGACAAAATTGAATCCAATGTAGTGCATAACCATTCGTATTCACGTAGTGCTACCTAAAAAGCGTTTAGACCATTTTCTTACTTTCAGCAGTTAAAGATCATGGAAAGGGTTGTCTCTGTGATGTATGTACTTGTACGTCTGCACAAGTCCAACCCAAAGTTCAAGCTGAATCCCACTACCAGATGGCTCAGACACATTCACACCCTACAAACTGCAATTGTCCAGTATGTCAGTGCCTACCTTGTTCTTTCAAGAATGCAGCCGCTACAAAATCCGGTTCAAAACCAGTGGAGATCAAAAAATCAGTTCCTGTTGAAGTTATCAAGGCAGCACCTGGCATACAAATGCAGATCGAACGACCGAAACACTGCGATTGTCCAACTTGTACTTGTGATGAAGGTATGTATTGTATTTATGTATTGCACGAAATGGGTCAAATGTAATTTCTCTATGTAGTACTACAGTGATCCGTGCTTAAATAGGGACATTTGAGAATTTCGGAAAATACGCAATTTTTCATTTTCAGCTTGTGGGGGAGGTTCTCAGAAGCTCAACTCTTTCGAAAATGTCGAAGGTGACCTCATCTTAAAATCTTCAAAGAAAAGGTGCTAATCATTTTCACCCTTCCTATTAGACTAACGATAAAATATCATGGAATCAAAGTTGTTCAGGATTATATTACCAAAATCTTTTGTTCGAAACTTTTTTTTTTAATCAATAATGGAAAATCTACAGGTTGATTTCTTGATATGGCGAGATAGCGCAAATTGTGTACTCGTTGCTGGACAACCCGTGCAAAATAGATAGAAAAAGGAGTATCTCAATGACCACATTTTCAAATCCTCATTAAACATACAAGGTGATCATCTGAAAACATACCATACCATTTGAAAATTTTGAGGTAGTAGCTCTGTAGGTTGGAGAGTTGAACTATAGCGTCATTCAATCTTTCGTAAGAAACCTTTCCTCTCAATAATAATGGGTGACGTGTTTTGAATAATTTTTCAAATCTGTTTTGCTACAAAATCGTGAGTGGTACCAACCAGAATTTGTTCAGCATCTGGAGGTTCTTTTATCAAGCTAACCTGACCGTGCATCCGTGGTTTTATCTGGGGACTTCTATATAAATTTTCTTAGTGAAGATAATGTAACTATCGAGTTGAAAAACTTGCTGCAGTCTTTCAACATTAACATGCACGTTAATAGTCCAATCCGCATCACAAGAGCATCAGTGACGTTGTTGGACCATTTTGTCAAGCTTCTGTGACGACCATGTGTACAGTTGTCAGTTCCGGACTCTCTGATCACGATGCTGTCATTGATGTGATCAGTGTTCCTGGCCCATCTAAAAAGCATGTTAGGAAGAGGAGAATTCACAGTCCTAAAAATGTTTAACTGTTTCATGACAACTGTTGTGAGCAGGATAGAAATCATGTGCTGGGTAGTGACAACTCTTTTAAGACCTTCCACAAGAGTCTGCGTTCCATATTTCTGATGGCTTTTCCACTGAGACACTTTAGACGCAGTCCACACATAGCGTGGTTCTCTAAGGGACTCAAGACCTCTGCAAAAAACATGCGATTTCTGCACCATGCTAGAAAATTCTTCTTCCACTATCAGATCTTCATGGATCACCATAGAAAATAAAGACACTTATATTGGACAACGGTAGCTGCAGCTTAGCAGAAATATTATGCCGATCGCATTGGGTCATTTACCAACAAACAAAGGGAGACCTGGGCAATTGTGAGGCAGTTATCGGGTGGTAGTTAGCAGTACCCTCTACTGGAACTGTCTCCAGATGAGCTTTACAAAGCTAATTGCACGATCGCAGTGGAGATCACAGACAAATTGCCCGAGAGAGATGACCTTTTAAGATATCTCACAACATGATGATCACAACCAGAGATCTTTTTTCCTATACCCGACTGACATCCATGAGTTGAGAGAAGCTTGCGCGGAGCGCTTTTCAAGCAGAGCTTCAGGATGGGATGAAATGCTTATGTCCATTCTTTGAAGCTTGCCAGACAGCGTACTCTCAGTAATGGTTCACCGGATCCGTTCCGGCCTCGAGCGAGAGTGGTGCCTCTCGCTAAGGGCGGGAGAATAGATGAGGCTTCGAACTCAAGACAAATTGCATCGATCACAAGCCTCGCGAAAATACTCGAGACTCTCGTCAAGAACCGCCTAGTTAGTTTTGTCGGAGATGAACATTCTCAACAATGTCCAATATGCCTACCAGCAAAAAAAGTGGATGAACGATGCTATTTTTGCGTTCTTGGAGGATCTGTTTTCTGGTCTTGATGTGGAGGATCTTGTGGTGGCCGTGTTTTGTGACCTACCAAAGGCGTTCGATTGCGTGAACCATCAGATTTTGCTAGGAAAACTGAAGAGATACGGATATAGAGGCGTCGCATTTGACTGGTTCGCGTCATACCTTTCGGAGCAAGTTCAGGTAGTTGTGTGTGACGGTGTCCTGTCGGAATTGCGGGGGGTTGATGCTGGTGTACCTCGGAGGTCCATGCTTGGCCCTAAGCTCTTCTTGCTGTACGGTAATGACATGACAATCCTAGACATATCCGGACGAATAACCATGTTTGCTGATGATACCACGGTGCTGAGGGCAGCAGTCACAAATGATTTGGACAAGATCAGAACGTGATGCAACTCGAACCATCTCTTTGAATTCTTTCAAGACAATCATTATGTTATCCAAATGTTGCCTGAACGACGTACGAATGGACTTGTCAAATGTCGAGCAAGTCGAATTCTTGGAAAAAGATATCGACTCGCACATCGGACAATTGAAGACGGAAATATCCAGGGGCTGCTATTAATAAGAACGGTCGTTCGGGAGCTTGATTCGAACGTTTCCAGAAATGTATATTTTGCTCTTATCGAGTCCCATCTCCGCTATGGGATTTTTTTTTTGGATTTTCCAATCCATCTTTGTGTTGCAGAAGCGAGCCATGTGCATTTTTTTTCCGAAAGCGGAGTGCAGGAGTCTCTTTATGTCTGGTCATACTCTCATCCTTTTCTGCATATCCATTTTGAAATCGGTATGTCTCATATACAAGAAATTTGGCAGTGATGTCTTGTCTGCCGATAAAAATCAGAGAACAAGGCAGAGTGGTCTTATCCCACAGGTTTAGCTCGAAGAACACACTTGCTCAACTCGGTTTGGTTGAGGGTTGAGCAGCGGAAAAGATAGAGATTACTGCCAGAGAGCAGCCTCACTCTCAGCCATGCCCAAGTTGGCTTGGGCAGAGTACATTTGATTGATTTGTTTAAACTGGTACATTTTAGAGAGTAGGTTAATAGAAAGTTTTCTCCATATTTTGGAACAAGCTATCACATCCTGAAATCGTGCGCATATATTATGAAATACCCCGTATTATTGATCTCGGGCGCCACCCCTTAGATTCATGTGGTATCTCTGTGGCCCCCAGCGCCTATCCGATATAGCCTTTAGACTGGGGAGAAAATAATTCAGGTGTTCGGTGATGTTGAAAAGTTGCGCTCTCAAAAGTACCTACTTCTGACACGTTGGCCTTACAGACCAATTGAATACTGGCGAACAAAATGAAAACAATCTATTTCTACTCAGTTACATTTTCTGGTTTTGCGATAACCATGTACACGGTCTGATGATGAAAGGGAGGTGTATGCGTGAAGTTTCAAAAACGGGAAAACGGTGAAAATGTCCTGCAAAGTTGTAAAACGTTATTTGACGGTGATAGAAGACACTATTTGCAAAGCGTTCAAAATGATAAAATTCAGTATCCCGGCAGCGGATAGCGTAGACAAAAAATTGTTCATGGGAAGCGGATGGAGACGGTGAGGGTTTCTGTAACAGTCCAGTCTCTCTTAGGACGATTCACCCTCCAGAAAGAAAAAAACAAATCTCAGAGTTAAGAAAATGTGGTAAGATGAGAAAGAACCTTCCCAATAATCATCGACGCCCTCTAAAAAGGAAGAACAAATCTCAGGAAACCCAGTGTGATAGGAAAACGATATGTACCCTCCTTTGTTGGTTCAAAAGTCGTTACGCGGTAAACTTGAGAGAATTCCGGATCTAAATCAGCTGCCGAAGGATAAAACGGTATGTTGAGACGGAGAATGATAAAATGATGTTTGGACATTTCGGTCGTTGATTCACGAATGAACGGAATTCAACGGAAACAAGATTAAAGAGGATCGGAAAATTCTGCAACTTCGAGAGGTGAAAGACCTGATGTTGGTCTCATTCTAGATTGTGGGTTTCAAAGAACTACATAATATTATTATTCTACTCGTTTTTGTTGTTGACGCAGGTTTGCTATAGAAAATAAGAGTGACAATTGGTAAAAAAAATTATTGAAGCATTTTTCTTAAATACTGGATTTGACAGACAATTTATACCACTTCATTTATTCGGAAACGATTTTCTTAAAATTCAAAAACCATGTCAAAATTGAAGAACAACAGGGCACGCTATTCTTTTAACCTGTATTGAAATGGATCAATTTTTCGCTATACGAAGGACATCCAAGGAGTTTCATTTGATAAGGCTAGAACTGGGGTTTTAGGAACAGACTTCATCTTGTCTTTTTTTCGTGGGCTGGTTCCCAACGCTGAGAAAGACGCCTGGTGCCGGTGCACAGCAGGTAGTGTGAGGTTCGTCTCACCCACTCATCAGCTTCCGTACAAGTTTCCAGGCCTTCAAAACCTTCCAGATCTTGCATCAAGTGGCACTTAGATCTCCATTATAGTGGTTTGAACCGTTTTCGCATGAGTAGTGGCGCAAAACCTCCCTCCACTCAAGAGTCTTCACTAAAGAGTTCTGATCTCTGTCCAGACTTTTTTGAAACACTTAGGCCCGGTTTCTCAACGATGGTTCAATGTTGAACTCGGTTCAAGATCATTGGATTGTGCATCTTTGAACCCAGTTCAACGTTAAACCATCGTTCAGAAACTGGGCCTTATGCTCTCGTAGACTTCTTGGGTTCACTTCGTCAGCAAGGCCTATCGGGTTGTATGCACAATGTATGGGTTTTCCACACAATGACGGTCCCTGCATCGATTGAGATGTGATCTAATTCGGACGCTTTCATATCTGGAATGCTGATTATCCGGAAGATGCATCTTCGATTTGTAGATTTTTGTTCGCCAAAGATATGCAAAAGTTCATCTGCTTTACCGATCGGCTTTGTTTGGCAAAGTGTGGATATCTCTTGATAGGTTTATGTGAAAAAAAGTCTCAATTGAGCTCAAACTCATGGTTCTCATCACATATTATAATGATCCCAAAACAGAACTTTGAATATCTTCAGGTATTGTCCTATGTATCAGAGATGAATAAAACTCGTTTCAAATATGAATATCGGTAAATTAAGGCTCCATTTATCATTAGAATTTTATCAAATATGTTCATCAGAACGAAAACCAGTAACTCTTTTTTTATCCAGGTGAGATAAGAACAACAACGCTGGACAAACCTTCAGTTCCAGCAACTTCAACCGGATATTCTACAACAACTACCGGGGCAACAACAGCCGGACCAACATCTGCTACGCATTCTCAATTCCTAAGTGCAGAGACACTGGAATTATCAAAACCTGATGTGTTCAAGATGTATCCATACCATCCGCCTGATTGCGACTGCGCTCAATGCAAATGTGTCCCATGCGCGGACACAAAAAAAAAAGGTGGCAAGATCGCAGCACATAATGTTGATTCTCAGATCAAATCAATGGGCAACGTGGCGCTGGTCAAGAGTATTCAAGCTGCTAACAAAGAAAACTGTGCATGTCGTAGTCAAATCGAGGAAATCAAAAGAACACTTGAGAAGATCAAGTGTGCCTGCTCAGAAGCAGAGTATAGGAGTAGCAAGAGCTTACAGGTTGGTAAAGAAAGCTCGCACAAAGGTAGGCCATTTGTGAAGCAAGCATCACCTTTTGGCCAAACCATGTCTGGACTCAAAATGGCTCTGAATAATCTACAAGCCAAATGTCAAGCTAAGGATAAGATGATTGAGGCAATGACCACAGAACTTGCACAAAGAGGTAGTCCTCAAGCCTTTGATAATGTGATGAAGGCTTCTTGTATGATACCCATGGCTCTTGATTATGACCATTCAGAAGATGTTAAGTTGCCGAGTAGATCCAAAATGCAAACTAATGTGATTCGTGCGCCTACGGAGTTGAGAGATGCATCCACTGCCCCATGTGATTTGCGGTGTGTTGCTTCGAAAGGTAAATTCATAAAAAACTCGAGCTTGAATAATACCTCTTAACTATTCACTACACGGAATTCCTACTTTACTACTTTAGTTTCTCTTGTTCTCCATTAACCAATCCAATCAGTTGTTTTGATTTTCTCGAGTATCGCAGTATCCTCCAATTAAGGTAAACTTATTATATTTATTCCAGGAGTTGAAGTAAGAACACATAAGCACAAAAAAAAAAGAGAAAAGGGTTCCGAAAATAGAAGTCTTGATTGTTCGTGCTCCAAGCCGCATCTTCTCCAGAGAGATGACAAAAGTTGTATGAAATTTAGTCTGGGCGGATTTGAAGTTGTTGATATCAAAAGAATCACAGATGACAGTTTGATTGTTAAATGGAATGCACCACAGAATACTGAAGTCCAAGGTTATGATATTTTTGTGAATGGGAATCTTGCCACAAAAGTAATGAGTGGAGCCAGAACAAGTGCGATGATGCATTCTCTAGATTTAACTAGAAGTGTTCAAATAACTATTTATGCTGTGACTAGATGTGGACGTGTTGAGCCCCCAGCGATTGCTATATATGAAATCAAAGGTGGTAGTGCTGGAAATCTTGCTGCCAATAGAAGTTGTCCTTGCTAATTTGTGAACTAAAAAAATTGTGATAATTGAAACTAAGATACTCTTACTGCATTGACATGATGATTGTGATGTGACTGTGAATAGATACTTGTTAAAAATAAAAGTGTATTTTTTCTTTCAAACTCAGACCAGAGGATTCAATCAATTATTTGTGATGAGATAAACATCATCTATGTACCCACGTATAATGTTTGATTGCTTAAGAGTTCAGCAGTGGATTGAAATCTCGAGATGATAGTGGATCTTGTTCACTATATTCTTTTCTGATGAGCATGATTAATTTTCAATCATTATTTCACCTGTGCCATCATGATAAATAGAGTATTATTCACAAAGGGCAAGATAAAGGTGAGATAGAGATAAATCATGCATTAAAAATACTTGACGCGTACTTGTCACACACAATAAGGGTTCCTTCCTCAATTCAATTTCGAATCAATATTTTTATTCCTGTAGACTCGCTTTTTTCAGCTTTGTTGTTCAAAATAGAAGCTGAGACAACTGAAGTATGAGTCGAAGAAATCGACTCACCTTAAATCCACATCTGGTGAAGACCCGGTTCATCGGTGCCCTCAATCCTCAATCGACATTCCTCTTCCCCAAACGGCGGGAGATACATCGAACTTAGACTTCACATCCTGTCGCACTGAACATTTTCTTTATTCAAATAGATACACAGCACGTGAGCTGGTTCTTAAACCCAATCTGATTGGAGGGTTGGAACCAAAACTATCTTTGGGTTCGTGATGGGCGCTGTGGAAAAAAAATGAATCAAATAATAAATGGAGTAATCAGCTGTCAACGCTTCGACATTACTGAGTACCATTCTTCTCACCATACTTTATCGTAAATACAGTTATGTTCATAAAAAAGTCATACGGCTATTTTTGTTTCTGCTGATTATTCGAATTTTTTTTATAAAATGAAATAGGAAATATGAAAAAGCTCCCTCATGTCTCCATGAGTGTGGTGTTTGGGTTTTGAAATCAAAGTTCACATGTTGCAGGTCTACAAAGCAAATGATGTTGTGTATGACTTTTTTAAGAACACAACTGTACCTACTGCATAGGGTCAAATAACCTTGTACGATAAATTTTTGATCTGAGGATGAAACTCAACATTTCATGATGATGAATAGATTCCAATTGTATATTCTAATCCAGACGGTTCAACAGAATATAGAGTGCATGAAAAAACTTGAGCTCACATCAAGTTCCTTCACCAATTTTCCACACAACACAGCAGCCGCCATTTCGCACACACCGACGCCGAAATCTGATGATGTTTGAATCCGTTTAAATCGATTTTGCACGTTTCCATCCCATAACATTCCGTAAAAACTTGAACAATACACCTACTAAACTTCTTGTACTTTTTCATAAAATGTATTTTGTTGAAGTTTTGTGTATATTGCGATTTTTGCGACAAAAAACTGCTATAATGGTGAAGGAGCAGGATAGTAAGTTAACGTTAGCCATTGAAGTATGATGGCTGCGCGGAAGAATGGATACGGATGGTTCGTTTGGCACCGACGCGACGTCATGCGTTGATTGACTTATTCCTAGGTGAGGTGTCCTACATGAAATTCTCATTAAAAAAGTTCAGTACATAATATTGTCGCTATGATTGATAAAGGTGATATGGATGAAGGAAAAACTATGATTATACAGGGTGTTTCCTAGACATCCGAAAAAATGCGTTGGGTGATTCATTCTTACGGGGTATTTTCATGAAAAATAATTTTATAAAAATTTGACGAAACCTTAACCCAAACCTATACCGCAAATACACAGATTTTTATAAAACAAAAAATTATAATAAATTAAAAATACTTACAAAAAATAGATATACCCCACAATTATTTCAACTTCGAGCATGTAGGTATAAGAAAACTACAAATTTTCTATAACAAGAGATTATTCAATTTTACTTCCCACAAAAGTCCCATACACTCGGTGACGTCGTGTTAAACTAAATAAAATCAAATAAGTTTGAACATTTTTTATATATAATTTAATCCAAGATATCTCAATTGCTCATCTAAACTTTATCAATATACAGGGAGTCCCAAAACAAAAATCGTCACCATTCAGTGGTGGACTCTACGACCAAAAATAAGACAAAAATCACTCATGTCAAAATTTCGAAAAATGGCTTCTTATGAAATGAAGCAATTTTCAAAAATTAAATCAAATTTTCAAATCAATGTGGAAATGGTTTTTCGTGGGAATAATGGACAGTTGTGCGATGGAAAACCTCTATTTATCTATCAGCTACGTTTCGACATTTGTTTCATGTCTTCATCAGGCTATAATGAACCACAAAACATATTACAAAAGTATTAACATCTTAAAAAACTTACCGTTAAGATTAAAACGGTATACAACAAATTGACAAGTTAATAGCACGAACCACATTGATCAAAACATTAAAATATTGAAACTCGATAGAACAGTGATCACACATAATAATAACATGTCAGCAACACAAAACATTCAAAATCAACGATACATATTTTGCTAGCAGGTTTATACAGTATCAAACTGTTATTAATCCCTAATCCTACTAATTTTTGCACTCTACACAGATTACAGCCGCGTTGTCACGTCTCCCGGTGATTTATCCTATGATGTTCGACTTACTTAGATGGGTTTTTAAATCTATCTATGAGACCATCATAGATTATAGATAAATTATTGACGTCCGTTCTGGAATTCACAGTTTTTCCTACCGATGCTTTGATATGAACCATTTCTGATATGTTCCTTCTATAATAGTTCGTCTCATAATCTAAGATGATGACATCATCAAATATAAATTGGTAGTTGTTATTGAAATGATGAGAGGCCAGAGCTGTTTTTTCAACCTTATCCTGAAATTTGTCCTGACAATCATATCTATGACACCTCATCCTTGACCTTACATATTGCCGCGTCTGTCCAATGTAGATATTACCACACTGGCAAGGTACACTGTAGATGACGTTCGACCTTTTCATCAATGGCGTTGGATCCTTTAGGTGGGTAAATAGCTGGTTGGTAGTTTTCACGTTATAGAAGACAACCTTGTTGTTAGTTGTGCTAAGTAGGGCCTGAATTTTCTGAGACAGACCAGCTATAAACGGGAAACGGACATGCCTTACATTATGATGTTGGGAGGCCATACTTTTATCCGGATTTGTGACTATAGCAGATGTATCATGCTTGTATCTCTCGATGATCCGATTAACGAAACCTTTAGGATAGTTGTTCTTCCTGGCCAAACATCTCAACCTATTGAAATTAGTCTCCCAGTAACACGGAGAGCTCAAATGAACAATCCTATGGAGAAGGTTTGAAATAGTAGCTATTTTATGTCTGGTTGCATGATACGAAAAGTAATTGAGCAATCTTCCAGACGCTGTAGGTTTCATAAACCAATCAGTTGTTAATGTTCCATCTTCGGACCTGATGACGGTGACATCCAGAAAGGGTAATTTGCAGTCCGATTCTTTTTCCAATGTAATATGGATTTCGGGACAGAATTTATTGAAGTGCCCAAGGAGATGGTCAATTTCCACCTCCGGGACGCACATGAACGTATCATCTACATATAGAAACAAAAATGGAATTTCGAAGGGGAGTGCTTTCACAATATTGGAATTTACAAAATTCATGACGAGATTTGCCAATGCAGGACTTGCCGGGTTACCCATAGCACTACCATCCAGTTGTTTATAAAAGTTACCGTGATATAGAAAATAACTCGATTCAAAGCATAGAGAGACAAGTTGACAAACGGTTTCCAAGGGAAGCTCTGTATAGGATGATATGAATTCCCATTCATTTCTAATTATGTCAAGAACCAGGGCTTTTGGAATATTCGTGAAGAGAGATACAACGTCCAGAGAAACCATCATATGGCCAGGTGGGATTGTAGAGTTATTAATTCTTTCTACAAATTCAAAGGAGTTCTTCGAACTATATGTGAATGTTGAAGTTACAGGTTGAAGAATTTCATGAAGTAGTTTCGAAACATTATACATCGGAGAGTCAATACAAGAAACAACCGGCCTCATTTTCACTCCTGCTTTGTGGGTTTTCCTCATACCATACAATTTCGGAGGAACAGAATTGTACCTTTTTAGTCTCTTTGCCACATCAACATCAATCCAACTATCCTTCCGCAAAGAATCAACAAACTTATTAGCTGCACCCTGATATCTCTCTGTAGGATCAGAGGGAATCATCACATAAGTATCACCATCTGACAACAGCTCATGCATCGCTTGGTCATATTCCGATTTCACCATGAGAACCGTGCTATTCCCCTTGTCCGCGCGCGCCACGATGATTTCGGAATTTGATCGTAAAAAAGTGCGTGTTCTACGGAAGTCTGATAAGATGTTTTTGTACTGCTTGAGGGTGTATGAGTTATCTTGATAATGATGGACGAAATTGTTTACAATGTTCACTGATTGCATACGGAGAGAATTTTTCTCATCTTCTGAAACTTCGGAGCAGGAAATCATGTATTCAAGATCTTTGATAATATCTAGAAAAGGAACTTCAGAGGGTAAATAAGGCAATGAGAATTTAGGCCCCAAACTCAAAATTTTGAGCGCAAAGTCAGGAATGTCCACATTTGTGAAGTTGTATATAAAGTTATCATTAGTTGAGATGACAAAAGGTGTGGAACTGCTTCTTAAGGCCCTCAGTTTGTTGATGTTGGTCTTCTTAATGAAATTGAATTTTTTCTCAAAGGAAATTTTCGAGTAGTTCCTGAAGTTATGAATTATTTCAGCCGGAACAAAACTAGTAAGTTGCTCGTAGGTTGTATTTAACTGTGACCTAGTTTCATTGAGTTTCCAAATTGTTATTTTGATTTCTAGATTGAGTAGCGACGACTTGAACCCTCTAGTGAGTTTATCCATTTGCTTCTTGAAAGGATGATGGTCATTAAACAGGATGTACGTACATGCAAAACTATACTGAACATGTTTGGGAGTAAGTGATCTAGATCTACATTGTAATAGAAATATTCTACGGTTAATCAATGCAGCCAATTTACTTGAAAGTTTCATGATGTTCTTGAGGAGAAGCCAAGCATCCTCTCCATAAGTGTGCCGAATTGTGGTGAAGAAACCCCCTGGTGTATCCATTATGATGAATTTTCTCGTCCAATAGTCTCAATGTGGAAATGGTTTTTCGTGGGAATAATGGACAGTTGGTCTTAACGGTAAGTTTTTTAAGATGTTAATACTTTTGTAATATGTTTTGTGGTTCATTATAGCCTGATGAAGACATGAAACAAATGTCGAAACGTAGCTGATAGATAAATAGAGGTTTTCCATCGCACAACTGTCCATTATTCCCACGAAAAACCATTTCCACATTGAGACTATTGGACGAGAAAATTCATCATTATGTTCAAATCAAACTCATTTATTAACTAAACACATAATGAAACAAGAACATCTAGATTTACAAAGGCAAATGTTCTAAATGCTCACCATTTTGTTCAATGGATGCGTGCAAACGGCGAATAAAATTATTTTTTCTATGACTATTCAATAAAAGATGTATTATGGATGTATATTTTTCTATTGGTTAATGTGGCTCGTTACTCATACCAGTGACTTTTTTTTCATGACTTAATTGTTTTCAACCAATGAAATGATCTAATGTCCTTATTCCACTGTTTTTGAGCCAATCAGAAAATTCCACAAAATATCAACCTTCAATTCCATCATTTTGAAACCGCCCATTTGACCGTCCATATTTGTTCATGTTGTCATTGTGTCGACAACCTAACCTCACTTTAAGTATAGCTGTCAAGAAGTGCCGTCAAAATGAGATTAAATATCGCAAATTTCGCTTCAATTGTTGAATTATCATAGAAAAAGTATAGTATTCTACTCGCGGGAAACGGCTATTACTCACTCAGATGGTTACGCTACTAGCCTACGCCCACGGCACGTAGCTTCATCCTCGTGAGTAACAGTCTCCATTTCCCGCTCGTTGAATAATATACTATTCTACACGGCTTATTGTTTCGTTATCAATTTTTGCTGGAGCTCCATAAATGCGAACAATAACATCATGTTCACTGTTGGGTAGGACATGGTAAACAGTATTTTTTAGACATCTCCAAAGCCAAATATAAATATTTTACTGGCGAAAATTGCCTGATTTCATCATTCAAAATGGTCATAATTTCATAAGAAAGGCATTTTTCGAAATTTTGATATGAGTTATGTGATTTATGTCTTATTTTTTGTCGTAGAGTATACCCCTGATTTTGAATAATGATTTCAATATACTTCACTTAGTGGATTAGTCAGTTAGCCACTGTTTTTTTCATTCCTTATCAAGCAGGTCCATCAGCACCCTCGATTGTGAGG
The DNA here is from genome assembly GCA_958502075.1 of Orchestes rusci. Taxonomy (NCBI): domain Eukaryota; kingdom Metazoa; phylum Arthropoda; class Insecta; order Coleoptera; family Curculionidae; genus Orchestes; species Orchestes rusci. The sequence goes on from OY293306.1 coordinate 1,474,327, forward strand.
AGAGCTGCAAATTATGTGGCCTTTTATTCCAATAAATTCAAGAGAATAATAGTACTTAAGTAGGAATTATGTACAGGATGACACATTTTGGGTACTTTTGCGGTGTTCCCGTTATTTTTATAGATAGAAAGTTGCGGTTTTCGCGACAGTATGCTACTTTTTCGTGAACTAAAGACGCCGTTGACAAAATTTTCATAGCCCTTTAAGTTTTTGAGATACAGGGCTAGACTGAAAATGTTGCAATTCAAGGTACCCCTCGTATCTCAACTATCAGATAAGTTATGGAAAATGTAAAAACTATTTTTTTTATGGATTAAATGGAAGGAACCTTCCATTTAAACTTTTGATGATGAAATTATTCTTTTTCAAAGAGATGTTCAACTAAGAGATCCTCTGGGCCCCCTTTTATTTTCGTCGACAATCCATCCTAATTTCATCTCTCAAAAGGGAATTAAATGTTTGGTATCTTGATGAAAATTCAATGGAAAATTAAAAAACTTCCAAAAAATTATTCCAGAATCTTCTAAAGTTGGTTTGAACAAAGATTTTATGATTTTGATCATTTATCAAAGTTTAAAAAAAATTCTTCCCTTCTCAAAATAATTGACAACCGCAATAAGTAAGGATGTCGTCTTTCTCCAAATAATCCCCGTGAGGAATCTGAGTCCAAAATATCCACTTTGGATAGATTATCAAGAAATTTGAATGTTTTTAATTCTCATACTGCTTTTTCTATTCTCAAAAGCTATTTATCAATTCCTCGTATGCTTCATCTTCTTCGATGTGAACCTTGTTGGTAAATTCCAGACCTGACTTCAAAATATGATTCACTTCTTAAGAATATTTGCGAAAATATCATAAAATTTGCAGTTATCCAGTAAGGTTTGGAGGTTTGGGAATGAGAGATCTTCTAACTCTTTGTTATTCTGCTTGTTTTGTATTTTTTAAATATGTACTCTATTTAAAAGTGTCCTCATGAGATTTTTATTGAGGTCCAACTATCTTGGCAACAGCTTACTGATAATTCTTTTCTAGTTGATAATTTTAATAATCAACATCAACTTGATGACGCTTTATGCAAATCTCAAATGGTTGAATATATCTCTAATTGTCAAGAAAAATAAGAGAAAGCTAGATTACTAGTCCTTCAAGAGCTAGAGAGTAATTCTTGGTAACAAGCCACCTCAGGAACACTTTTGTATGACTCTTCGTTTCGCATTTCAGTGTCGATCCGTATGGGACAACCTGTGTGTGCAAATCATACTTGTGTTTGCGGTAAGAATATTAATATCATGGCATTTCTTGCCGTAAAAGTGCAGGTAGGTTTTCACGACACAGTTGTCTTGACGATATAATTAAGAGGGCTTTAACTTCTTAAGATTTTCCATCTATTCTTAAACCTGTCGGGATATGCAGGGCAGATGGAATGTCACTTATCTCTTGGAAACGAGGCAGACCTGTAGTTTGGGATGCCACCTGCTCGGATACTCTGGCTTTTTCCTATCTTGGTTTCTCATGTCAAAAATCTGGCGAAACCGCCCAATTGTCCGAGAATGCGGAAGAGAGAAAATATGAGGAAATTTCTAAAAATGTATTTTTTTGTTCCATTTTGTGTTGACAGTTCAAGACCATGGGAAATTAAAGCTAAACATTTTATAAAAGAACTTCGTTCGAAACTTAAATTGAAAACTCTTGAGGAAAGGTCAGCATCTTTTTTCAGACAAAAAATTGGTTTAGCTATACAGAGGGGTATGGCTTCAATTTTGGGTACAATTCTGGAACACCATCAATTGGATGAAGTTTTTTCTCTAATTTATCAGTTTCAGTTATAACCATCTAATTTATATAAATATATATATTTTCGTGATGAAAAGAACAAGAAGTAAATTTTAGAAAAAATTATTTGAAAAAAAACGTTGCCACCTTGTATCAAAGACACGTTGCGTTTTCGGACCAAATGAACTTGGTTCAAAACTTGAATTGAAAACTCTTGAGGAAAGGTCAGCATCTTTTTTGAGTCAAAAAATTAGTTTTGCTATACAGTGGTGTACGGCTTCAATTTTGGGTACAATTCTGGAACACTATCAATTAGATAAAGTTTTTTCTCTTTAATTTATTAGTTTCAGTTATAACTATTTCATTCATATACATATTTTCATGATAAGTAATAAGTAGTAAAAAAAAATGATTTAAAAAAGCTTTGCCAATCTGTATCATAGAAACGGTGCGCGTTGTCGGGCCAATCTTCATCGGAACTTTTTTTTTTCAGAATGACCTCAGGAATCAATATTTTAATTTTTGCTCAATGTTTTTCAAACACCCTGTATATAGTGACCGGCTCAAATATGGAACAGACTCATTTTAAATTCAGGATTTTGATTTTTTGAGAAACGCTCGGACAAGTCGATTTTTATTTTTAAATACACCCCATACTTATATCCACCCGTTTTCGAAAAAATGGGCTCATGAATCCATAATCTTTTTGTTTAAAAAACCGGTTAATGTTCTTATTGGTTCAATAATCGTATTGAATGTCCAATCAGCAACGTGCACAAACAGAATCGCAAATATGTCTTTTTTATATTCACCGCCAAAAGGCAGCAATGTAAACAATAGCTAATTACGTGATCATGTTTTTTTTTTAGTTGGTTACCACTTATTAACATTGACGAATACACATTTTATTCAAATTTTCAACTAATAATAACAATAACCAGCTTCAAAATCGTAATAATATATAAAAATGAGTACCGATTTCTTCTGGAAGATCCATAGCTTGAGAACGGCTGGGGCAATTTGAGTCATTTTTTTTTTAATTGTTCTTTAAAGTCTTGGGATTGTTTTTATGGCGAGAAAAGCTGGAAAATCCCCTGAAAAAACCTGAAAACACAACTTTTCATTCGGGATGTCACATGTCACTTTTCCGTGACAAAACAAACTAGTGTCAATGTCAATGCGTAAATTCAATAGGCGCGTTCGAGTTTCCGCTCTAAACACTCTGAGCACCATAGAAATATTATTTCTATGCTGAGCACGAATAGCGTAGACTCGAACTCACCTAATAGGTGTTTTTGTTATGCTCCACTAGTGCACACTTTTCTACACTACAACACTCAGTATGGCTTATTTTGTGAAATGTTCGGATAGAATATCTTCACTTGTTTACTGAAGATATTCTATCCTAAAAAGCAGACAAACATTTTATAAACAAAGCCAGACTGAGAGTTGTAGTGTAGAAAAGTGTGCACTAGTTGAGCATAACAGACATACCTAATGATATTGATGTCAATTCAAATCATAGACGTGAGAAATGAAAGAGACTCTAAACTCTACAGCATAGCAGTGGCGGCCATTCGGGCCATTCTCAATATCAAGACAAAAATGACATTATGAGAGAAGAGTATTTCTATTTTTTTCCCATAAAGGGATGTTGTGTGCGTCTGTTAGAATATCTACCCGTTAATGCGAGTTACAGACCAAGTCCCGATTCATTTTCAGAGTTTATTCTACGTCCATACAAAAATTAAAACTGAAACAGAATCATAGATCAGGACTGATAAAGCAACGTTGCCATAATGTTAAAATAGGTGCATTCAGTGAACGTACACATAAAACTAAAACAGTGCTGATGCTGATTCTATCATATATAAATTTGAATCCCGTTTTTCTTGGTCAGTCCATCATTTGATAACGGCTGAAGCAATTTAGCTGTTTTTTTTATGTTTTTTGAAATATGAGGAGTGATGTTATAATAAGAAAAATTGGAAAATTTCCCTTAAGAACCCAAAAACACAACTTCCCTTTCTTTGACATAGTGAGGTTATGTTTGCATAGTTTTATTATTTGCCAATGGAATTTGTTCAAATAATAATGTGGGTTCTAATTTGGTGTTTGATCAAAAATTGGCCAAGTGCGGTTATGTTTGCATAATTTTGTTATTTTTCAGAAGATTTAGTTCAAATTAGATAATAATATCGTAGGTTCTATTAGGGATTTGATCAAAACATTTAAAAAATGATTACATGGCGAGGTTATGTTTGCATATAGTTTTGTTATTTTCCATACGATTTTTCTCAAATCAGATATGTAGGTTCTATTTGGGATTTGATCAAAAACTTTTTTGAAACATTACATACATAGTGAGGTTATGTTTGCATAGATTTGTAATCTGCCAGAAGATTTTGTTCAAATAATCATGTACGCTCTAATTGGGGGTTTGTTCAAGAAATTTAACAAAAATTGACCAAGTGAGGTTATGTTTGCCTAATTTTGTCATTTTCGAAAGGATTTTGTTCAAATTAGATAATATTATTATATCGTAGGTTCTATTTGAGATTTCATGAGAACCTTTTTTATAAATGACTTAGTGAGGTTAAATTCAAAGTTTTGTTATTTTCCTAAAGATTTTGTTCAAATAAGATATGTAGGTTTAAATTCGAGGTTTGATTTTAGAAATTTCCCAAAAATCGTTCAAGTAAGGTTATGTTTGCATAATTTTCCAAAGGATTCTTTTCAAATCAGATTATACAGGTTCTATTTGAGATTTATCCATTTTTTTTTTAAAAAATGTGAGGTAATGTTTGCTCAATTCAGTTATTTTTCAAAGGATTTAGTCCAAATTAGATATTATGTAGGTTCTATCTGGGATTTGAAGTGTTGTAACAAAAGATACGTTTTCAGTTTGAACATTTCAAAAAAAGTACGCTAGAAATGTTGTCAGATATTTAACATATCCCAACTGTAAAATCGCTGGGAGGATTCTCATTATTTTTTATATGTACAGTGAGGACGTAAATAGTCCCCCCCCCTTTAACTTTTGAACGCATTAATATTTTTGGCTCAAATTTGGAAGTGTGTTTCAGGGTAGGCTTTACTAAGTTTTGACCTCCAAAGAAATTTTCATCTGTCAAACTGACAGCTGGGCACCATTTTGAAACAAAAAATTAAATGGAAAAGGGGGTCATGTGATACTTTATTTGAAAGGTCCTTCCATTCTCTTTTCACCCCCAAAGTTTGAAGTCCTAATTATTTTTCATAAGGAATTAATAATTAAATAATTTTGCATGATTTCGTTCTTAATATTATCTTCAGTATTAGGTTTTTTTGAAATTTTTTATTAAATACTGTTGTAGAAACAATCACTCATGTTATAGGTTAGTTTTTTCATTGTTAATAAAGTTCTTTTAAGAATTAGAGATAGTATTTTGACCCAAATAATTTATTTTCGATATGGTGCCATTTCCTTAAGAAAAATGCTAAGGACTTCAAACTTTGGGGATGAAAAGAGAATGGAAGGACCTTTCAAATAAGGTATCACATGACCCCCTTTTCCATTTAATAATTTGTTTCAAAATGGTGCCCAGCTGTCAGTTTGACAGTTAAAATTTTTTTTTGGAGTTCAAAACTTAGTAAAGCCTACCTTGAACAACACCTCCAAATTTGAGCCAAAAATATTAATGCGTTCAAGAGTTAGAGGGGTGTGGGGGACTATTTACGTCCTCACTGTATGTTTGTTATGTCTGTAACCCGAATAACAGAATAATTATTGAAACATTGGAAAAACTAAAAAAAAAGAAAATTGTGTAACAAATTTATTTAGCACAACATTCATTATTGATTATGAGGCAGTATGGAATTTGCCGGGTCAGGTAGTAATTAATAATAATGCTTCAAAATGCTTTTCTTCCGACAACGGTTGGATATAATTTAGCGGTGGTATTCATGATATATACTCAGAATTTCACGGAGAATTCAAAAATTCTTGGTCCACCCTGTAAACATCTTTTCGTCAGTAAACAAACCGCATCCAGAAATAAAAATTGACGTGTTCAAGTGTTTTCCAAAAAATCATAACCCTGAATTTAAAATGAAAACTGCAGAAAATAACATAGGAAAAAACCTACAATAATATGATATTAAAAATTTTTTGCTATCTTGAAAAATAAACGTACCTTGATTTTGAAGAGACATTTCAAGTACCAGTTTTTTATTGTAAAGTTTTCGAAGTAAAATGATATCCTTCGGACAGTTTCAACTCAAATCAGCACTAACAGGTAGGCAAATATTCATTTAACGCATTAATTTCACAATAAAATCCTTTATTATGAAAAATAGTTCACATTGCAATAAATAATAAAAATTATACATTGAGGTAACAATATAAATATGGAATATGTATAATATAACATCACTATAATCGTCATTTTACTGGCATAGAGTCGTGAAAGTTCCAAATCAACTAGTACCTATATCCTCCAGATCCTCCTTCATCTGCTCCAGGATTATATTGTCCATCGTCATTTGGATGAGCTCTATTGTATTCAATGGACCTGGAAAAATATCATGTTAATATTCATTGATTTTGTTATTGAGGTTTTTGTACCTCAAAATAGCTTCCGGAATTGGTGGAGGAGTAGGCAGATGGCTACCCGTTGGCCTGAATCCATTTTCATCGGCAGTATATTGTAGACTGATTTTTTGACCATCTGGAGCAGTGTATGAAAACTGACCCCTGGCTTTGGTACCATCTCCACGAGCATCGCCAGTTTCATCAGCATTGATGCCATTGCCAGTTTCATATAGCCAGTTGTATGTTCCATCACCAGGGTTATTATTGACGTACCTCAGAATTGGTATATTCGCACCTGATCCGCCTCCAAATCCTGCACCTCCTCCTGAGCCACCACCACCTGAGTAGCCTCCGCCACTACCAGCTCTTGGAGGTAAATACCCCACATCAGCCAAGGTGAGACCCACAAGTGCGAATAATATCAACTGGAAAAATAAGAATTTGTATTTTTTCCATGTGGTTATTTATTTGTTATACAGGGTGTCGGGTATGACGAGTTCTCATGAAAAGAAATTAAAAACGCTCGGACCCAACTTCTGTTTTGAAGAAAAAACATTTTTCGACTTTTTTCAACTTTCATCCCCAAAATTTTAGACCTTTATCCTCATTATAACTGCCGAGTTTGAAGCATCTGTTGTCACTTTTATTTTTTTTAAATTTTTTTTATTATAATGAATCAATCACAAGTGTAAGATGCTCCATATTCAGGAGATATGATCAGTGACAGAAGATGTTTGAAAAGAACTATCAAACCTCAAATAAATCTACAGGGTGACATAGAAAAATGTACATTGCATAGTGCCACACAATAGAGGACACCAAAATGAGGAACAAACTTCTCATGAACATGGATCCGCAAGGCCTTCGGTTACGGGGTGTTGAATTTTATTTTTGTTTGAGTTTTTTTTTGGATATCTTTAGCCAGAGACGCAAGAAATGGATAAAATGTCGTATACAGAGGTTCTTTATTATGCTAAATTCAAATATGATATTAGTTTTGTGATTACTGATAGAGGGCGCTACGTACAGGGTTCCATCTCCATCGAATTGTTTTTTTTATTATATTTTTTGTTTTTTTTACTTATTTTAGTGTCTTCTATTGTATGACACTATGCAATGTTCTTTTTTCTATGTCACCCTGTATATTTCAAAATAAAACGGGCCGTATTAACCAGCTTTCGATATTTTTTTTGTCAAGACAAGGTTTTTGAAACAAACGTATCATAGTATCATTTACTCATCAGTGCATACGGGGTATTATGGAAAAGTTTGAAAAAAATTTGGGTCACAGTTAAGAAAATCTTTCACAAAAAACATTAAAACTCAAAATCCCTTGAAGATAACGTTTTGATTTTTACACCAGTAGATCTGGGGTAAAATTTTTTACAAATAAATAGAAAAGTATTGACTGGGTATTATGGAGAAGATTAGAGAAAACTTGCGTCGAAGTTGAATATTGCATAAAATTCCAAAAAAATATTTATGTGAGAAAAAAAATCATGGTTCAAAATCTTCCGAAGATATCGTTTTAATTTTGGCACCAGTGGATTCGGGATGAAATTTTGTACAAACAGGCATACAAAAATATACGAGGTGTTATGGAAAAGTTTGGAGAAAATCTGGATCAAAGTTGACAATTGCAAAAAATTCCAAGAAAATCTTTATGCCAGAAAAAAAATTATAGCTCAAAATCCTTTGAAGATATCGTTTTGACTTTTGCATCAGAGAATTTGGAATGAAATTTTGTACAAACAGGTATAAAAATATATACGGGGTATCATGGAAAAATTTGGGTCAAACTTGACTATTGCATAAAATTCCAAGAAAATCTTTATGTCAGGAAATAAATCATAGCTCAAAATCCCTTGAAAATATCGTTTTGATTTTGGCACCAGTGGATTCGGAATCAGATTTTGTATCAACAGGTATGAAAATATATACGGGGTTTCATGGAAAAATTTGGGTCAAACTTGACGATTGCATAAAATTCCAAGAAAATCTTTATGTCAGGAAATAAATCATAGCTGAAAATCCCTTGAAAATATCGTTTTGATTTTGATACCAGTGGATTCGGGATGAGATTTGGTTCAAACTGTTATGAAAATATATAGAGGGTGTTATGGGAAAATTTGGTGAAAACTTGGGGTAAAGTTGAAAATTGCATAAAATTCCAAGAAACTCTTTGTCAGAAAAAAAATTATAGCTCAAAATCCTTTGAGGATATCGTTTTGATTTTTATACCAGTGGATTCGAGATAAAATTTTGCACAAACAGGTGATCTAAAAATATATACGGGGTGTTACGGAGAAATTTAAAGAAAATTAGGATCAAATTTGACAATTGCATAAAATTCCAAGAAAATCTTCATGTCAAAAAAAAATCATGGCTGAAAATCCTTAAAAAATATCGTTTTGTTTTTATACCAGTGGATTCGGGATGAAATTTTGTACAAACAGGTCTAAAATCATACAGGGTGCCACAGATTCGAGTGCATGCATGTGGATCTCAGTTATTATGAGAGATACAGGGTCGCCTCCGAAGATATGCGAAAAAAACCAAAATTTTGCAAAAGCGTTTTTATTATTTTCTGCGTTTGTTTGAAAAGACTTTTTAAAATAAATCACACTTTGTCATTGCCACCTTTTATCCTCTACAAGATGGTTGTATCAAATTCAAAATCTGACGTTTTGTCTTGGAGCTGCCATCATCAACAGGTCCGTATTTATAAAAATAAAGTTGATGATGGCAGCTCGAAGACGAAACGTCAGATTTTCAATTTCATATCACCATCTTTTAGAGGAGAAAAAGTGGCGATGACAAAGTGTAATTTATTTAGAAATCTCTTTGCAAACAAACGCAGGAAATGATAAAAACGTTTTTGCGAAATTTCGGTTTTTTTCGAATATCTTTGGGAGTAGTCGGAATTTTTCAAATTTCAAAATGGCATTTTCTTGAGCATAAACCATTTCAACCGACCCTGTATCTCTTATGATAACTGAGATCTCCATGCATGCACTCGAATCTGTGACACCCTGTATACGGGGTGTTATGGAAAAATTTGGGTAAAAGTTGACTATTGCATAGAATTCCAAGAAAAGCTCCGTTTTATAAAAAGTTTTCCAACTCAAAAACCCCTCAATACTTTCGAGACCGCTCACACTAAATTATTTAAACTTGGTACCTGCATAAACTTTTATCACGTTGAAGGGGTTAGGGGTAAAAACAACCCAGTTTTTTGATAGTTTCATTTCAGAATTACAGTCTTCGATTTAAAAAAAAATCTTTGAAACTATTAGCCCAATCGATGTGAACCGAGAGTAACTTTTTATCGTGAAAATCATATTGCAAAACTGACTCAGAGACTCTCAAAATTTCGAAACGCTCCAGAATAAACAAATACACGATCAATAAAGAACTTAACATGGGAAAAAAAATCAAATTATTTAACAAGAAACAAGAAAATATTCAGTTTTTCAACGTATTGTATCAAAAAGTTCAGCAAAACAAACAAGCAGTTAAAAAAATCCCTAAAAAAAATTAAAAATTGAAACAAATTCTCAAATATGAGAAAATTAACGAAGATACAGAAGTACAGAGAACTGAAAACCTTAAAAAGTGAGCCAGAACAGTGTTGTCTTTTTTCAACAAAATTTTGTATAAAATAAGACTAATAAAAAGATTGAGGCCAGAATAAGGCAGAAAAAATGTCTCTAAAATGTTAAAATTCCAATATTATTACAACATAACCTAACCAAGAAAAGTGAACCAGAACAAAGCAAAAATATTGTTTTATCGTTTGATCCGTATAGCCTTATAATTATTATCAAAAACAAAGAAGCGATTAAAAAACTTTAAAAAAATAAAAGTAAACTAAATACACAATTTTTCTTTAATGATAAAATCTTCAAAATGCTAAAAAAAATCAACAGAATGCGATGAAAAAAACCTTCCAAATCAGAGAGCCAGATCTGTTTCGACGAAGTCTTGTGAGGAACCGTTTAATTATCAATTGAGCTAAATAAAAAAAAATGTACAAATGAACAAAAAGTTGCAGCAGTAGTAACAACTTGTGGATTTCATAATCTGAGAAACTACCACCACTAATTCAAATAGAAGCTTTCAAATTACTTACGAATTTCATGTTTGACGTCTGTAGCTACTCTGATGAGTGAAGAAGATCGTCAATTATTTATATTGATCGGTGGAATTAAAACACCCTTGCACTTTTGCATATCATTTGCATTGTAATTGTGCCCCTCTCTGCACGACGAAAAGTATCATCCCAAGAAAAGAATGCGATACTCCCATTTAGTTTATTGCTAAGTAATTCAGGGCAGATATACCAGGGTCACTCTTTTCATTGTTGCAATTACTCACTCATCTATAGTTTGGTGATTTTGGTAGCAAAAGCTTCACCCACCTGTTATTTGATCAAATGTCATAGGTATCCGATTATTTACCTGTGAATTGATTCTTAATAGGAGGCGGTCTTTGTGTATTCATTCATATTATGGTGAATGCGATGTATTGATTACGATAAAGTTTTATAAATAGCGGTTTTTTTATATTTTTTTCACTTCAACATTTTGTTTTTGTTCGTTCGAGCTTTTTAAAGGATCTCAATTTCACATCATTTTAGCATTTTGGATTAACAATAATTCTATTTGAATCTTTCCACTTTTCATTTTGTTCTCGTATTAACTTGCGAAGGTGGCTCAAGGATGGTAAAAGATGCTCGTCACTCTCATAAGTTTGATATAAAGCAAATCGATAAAATCGATTTTTTAATAAATTGAGACGGGAGCGTTTCATAATTGCATGGCGTCTAGCAATTAACAAAGATGGGTGCATTTATTACAAACAAGTCGACATTAAGATCAATTCACACCTCGTTGGAATGGTTTCGAAACATTCTACAATCATGATTTACTGGTGTGATTAGTGATACTGGGGTTTCTTTTATATCTCGAAATCCTGTTATTCAATTTTGAATACAATTTTACTTTTAGAAGTTGTATAATACACGTAGTCCTGAAAAAAACCAAGTTTCTTTAGCTGTTTATGAAATTTGAGAATTTGTAGGCTAAAATATCAAAAAATTTTGGTAACTGGCAAATATTGACCGGTTGATGCTTTTTTCAAATAGAACTCCCTATATATCATGACATTTTTGGATTCTACGAAAAGTTCTAGACAAATTTGATATATCATGTCCATGTCCTATACCTATGTATAGGTGTATTTGAAATATTATTTTTTAGTCAAAAATGACGCTTGTGGGTTCCTATTTGAATTTGATTTTTTTGTATAAGAAAGCTTCTACTGTTTAGTTTCTGATGGATTTCTTGTTGAAAGGGACCTACTTTCGAATATTTCTCAAAATATTTTGATAATTATTATTACAGGGTGGCTCAAAAATACGATCAAAAATAAAAATAATTTTATCTCATTTAGCATTGAAAATAAGAGTGAGTCTGTCCAAGATTGTCCATTCCAAAAATCAAAGAAAATTAAAAAATATTTGGAATGGAAATTTCTTTATTCAAGCCTACTTTTGTATTCAATGCTCAATGATATAAAATTGTAAAAATTGGGGGTTTCCATTGGAAAAAAAATATTTTTGACAGTTTTCTTAATTTATTTTTGATCTAATTTGTCGCTTCTCATTGTTATTTTTTTCTCGGTATTGAGATAGATGACGATATCATCGTAAATCTCAAATAAATAAATTTGTCGTAAATTAAGTAGAGTATAGTACTCGCAATAATGGCCATTAATCCCTCGGACTAATAGCTATCACTATTGACTCGTGGTATAATTTACGTTAACAATTGCTTATACGGTTTTCTGCTATTTTTTGAAGATTTCCAGATTTTCTTATTTAGTCACATTCTAGTGTCTTTAGGGATTGCAAATTTACTAGCGGAGCATAAAAATGATGAAATTTGATTTTGATTATAAATAACGTATTTATAATAAAAATCCACATGCCGGAAAAAGCTAACTCAAACTAACCAACTAACCCAAACTAACCTGACCCTCAATCTCACATGAATAATACATAGATAAAATACATGTCTAATCCTGAAATTAGCAAAATTCATTTGAAGCAACCAATTATAATTCCATTTATTATTTAGATGAACTTAATTTATCAATCGAAGTTCCAGGATGAAGATCCATAGTATACTAGGGGAAAAGGAAGTGGAGTCCTCAATTCTTCACAAATTTATTATTTAACTAAAACCCTCGACGCGTTTCGGCTTACCTAGCCATCATCAAGAGGGAGTCTGCAGATAAAAATTTACAAAGTAATGTTAAAATGTCTAGAATAAAATAAAAGGTAACTTACAGACTAACAATTATTGTATATCACATTACTTTAGGACGGACGAAATGGAGCGCACCAGACTAAAATGAACATTGAACATTGAAGATGAAAAACATAAAATGCAAATTGCAACCCTTAAAATTTTTTGACAGAAGTAAACAAATTAACCTAACCTCACATAAACATCAGCTGTTGTTGTTTGACAAATGTCCGGAAGGAAAGAAACCACCAGGAATGAGGCGTTCTGTCGAATATATGGACTAACCGCGCTGCTTCAATGAACGTGGCCCCACTTGCTCGTTTAGGGAGATGACATTGTCTGCATTGTTCCGGCTATCTCTAAGTTTTCGAGCATGTCGACTCTCCAGAAAAACTTCTTCAAAGAGAATATATCCTTCACGAACAGGTTCAGCATCAAGAACTCGGTGGAACTGGTCAATGATCTCAGGAACATCAAGTTGCCCAAAAACTGCATTATGGTTTCCTTCGACATAGTGAACCTGTTTCCAAGCGTTCCTAGGGAGGAGGTGGTCAGGATTATCGGTGAGCTTTTGGACAGTCAAGAAATTTTTGGGACAAACGATAGAGAAGGTATTCTGATGTTGTTGAAACAGTGTATCGACTTTGACTATTTCAAATTTGACAACAAAATTTATCGTCAAACAGATGGGCTCTCGCCTTACCTGGCAGAGCTCTTCATGTCATCTTTTGAGAGTAGGCTTTTTGGGAGTAACCATGGTTTAATTGATAAGATCCTGTTCTGGAGACGGTATGTGGACGATACCTTTGTGTTATGGACCGGTTCCATGAAAGAACTCGAGGAATTTCTGACTTTCTTGAATGGTATCCATGCCAGTATAAAATTCACCATGAAACTGGAAAGGAGAAAACAATCAATTTCTTAGATCTATCTATCAATAACGATAGGAATAATTTATCATACTCCATTTACAGGAAACCCACAATGGCAGACCATGTGATCTCATACTCTTGCCACGTTTTTCAACATAAAATGGCAGCTTTCAACTCCATGTTACATAGGATGTTCAGTATACCTTTGAACCCAGTGAACTTTATGAGGGAACTCAAAACTACAGTGACTCGATATCGAGACACTGTACTCAACACTATCTATCAAATAGCAGTCAATAATGGTTACAGAACACGTTTAATTGACAATTAAGTTAACAAGAAATACAAAAAGCTTCAAAAAACTCTATTAAGTCCAGAGGAATCGTCAATTGAACCATGGCAGCCGGCTAAATACGTGAGAATCAGTTATCTGGGACCTTTATCAACTGAAATTGGCAACGCGTTCAGGAAACTGTATGATAATATAAAAATAGTATACTGCTCTTCTAATAACCTTAGAGGACTTCTCTGCAGAGTGAAGGATAGGGTTGAGACTCCTCAAAAGAGCGGCGTATATAGACTTTCCTGCAATGATTGCTCATCAAAGTACGTGGGGAAAACGGGAAAAAAATTCAGAATTGGGGTACAGCAACATCTAAACGCACTCAAGTCTTCCAATGACAACCGATCCGCCTTTGGGGTACATCTGAAGGAAGCGGGCCACACTTTCACCTTTGACTCAAACTTTCAAATGTTACACCAGGTCAGTTTGGTCCGGAGACTCGACATGCTCGAAAACTTAGAGATAGCCAGAACAATGCAGACTCCCAATGTCATCTCCCTAAACGAGCAAGTGGGGACCACGTTCATTGAAGCAGCGAGGTTAGTCCCTATATTCGACAGAACGCCTCATTCCTGATGGTTTCTTTCCTTCCTGACATTTGTCAAACAACAACAGCTGATGTTTATGTGGGGTTAGGTTAATTTTTTTACTTCCGTCAAAAAATTTTAAGCGTTGCAATTTGCATTCTATGTTTTCCATGTTCAATGTTCAATGATCATTTTAGTCTGGTGCGCTCCATTTCGTCCGTCCTACAGTAATGTGATATACAATAATTGTTAGTCTGTAAGTTACCTTTTATTTTATTTTAGACATTTTAATATTACTTTGTCAATTTTTATCTGCAGACTCTCTCTTGATGATGGCTAGATAAGCCGAAACGTGTCGAGGGTTTTAGTCAAATAATAAATTTGTGAAAAATTGAGGACTCCACTTCCTTCTCCCCTAGTTTAGATGAACTGACTTGCCATTCTTGTAGATCTCTTTGGGCGATTTTCATTATCTTCATTCTTGGATTGCTCAATATTCTGCTGCCGTTTGAGGTTCAGCTGATTGACGACTTTGAATCTCCCTTTATGTTGTTGATTTTCTCCTTGTTCTTGATTTCCGTTTGGGAGAATTCCCTTTCCGGTTTGATCAGCTGTCTGTTCACTCTCGTACTTTTTGAGTTGATTGTAGATGTTTTTCTTTCCGTCAATGCAAAGAATTTTATTTTTGATATATACCTCGTAGTTGTTTTTTTTTGGCAATTCCTAGATAGGTGCGTGACACTTTTTTTTTCGAATTCCTCTCTTGAATATTTTGGGAATATGAAAACTTTGGTATCTTTTAGAAATGGAGATTTTTTCAGGATTTCTACCTTTAGCGAATAGTTTATGAGCGTCACAAGTAGTAAGTGGCGTACACTTTCGGAGTTCTCCTTTCCGATAGTATGGATGTCTTGGAGATCAGTCAGTCAATTTTCAACATTGTGTTCATGATACTCAGAAAGTCTGGACGTCTTCTATGACCGTATCTCCTTCAGTTATGCCGTATACAAGAATATTGTATTTTTTCATGTAAGGGAAGTTTCTTTGTCCAAATAATGTAAAGAAGGGAGTTTTCGTGGCGTAGGGACAGAAAGGGAAATGAGAAAAGTTGGCACCAGGCGGGATTTGAACCCACGACCTTCGTCACGCCAGGACAACGCTCTACTAACTGAGCTACCAATGCCTATGAGCAAAGCCAGCCCAAGGCAAACTATTCTCACTTCTAGAATGTAAGTTTTAAGGTTATGGTGAGCAACCTTTGGCGGTTACAATCCATTGGAGGTGTGATATGGGGATAGGAAGAATCACACACATGTTCGAGGTTATATAGGAGTCTTTTTCACCTGCAACCAAGATGCATCGTTGAAATATATCGACTTTAGCAGGTATCGGGGTTGACACCCTGACCCTTGTATTTTTTCGTTCTTCTTTCAATCCCGTTAATTTTCTTCTTCAGGTCGACCTGGAAAAGAAAACGGAGATCTTCGTTTTCTTTACGTAAAATCTGATATCCCTGTGATAATTTGGTCAATTCCTTGGAAATCTCGATTTTACCACTGTTATCTCTTCTTTCAATTCCTTGGAAGCTTTCCTGTTGTCTTGTTGAATTTCTTCCGTTTTTGTAACAAGTCCAGATATCAAATTGTATAAGTCCTTGTTCGTAACTGCCTTTCCAGTCATTATACAATCACTTATCGGATTTCCAAGTCACGCCGGCAACAGCGCCTCGATACCTGACCAGAACACTGTGCTAACTATTTCCCCTTGATAATGGATTGTTGTTGATTTAACGTTTTTCACTTATCTTGGATGTAATGTGGGTGATAATAGACTCACCACGTGGGTAGTCACTTGTTATATTACTGGATCCTATGACTTTTCATTATTATTTCAAGTCAAAGCCTTTTATTTTGGAAATTTTTGTGACCAAAAATAAAATTTTTTATTGATTTTTGATTTTTCACATCCTCATCGCTTTCACACCAATAAGGATGTGACCTTTGAATTTAATCTGAAATACGAGGTCAACAAATGTTGTTTCCCAGCCCATCTCCTTTGAGCCCGACTTTGTCCCCCCTAGGGGTTGAATTTTGAAAAACAACGATACATGTGCTCAATCAATTTCATTCAAGATTGTTGATATGAAGTTTCAACATGATGTTAACAATAATACATGATGTTTCATCGATTAACTATTTTTTCCACTCATTCCTTTGAGTCCGAATTTGACCTCCCTAGGGGCCGAATCTCGTAGAATAACGTAACACGTATTAGATTGATTTCATCTGAGATCATTTATACAAAGTTTCAAGATGATGTTACCAAACATACATAATCTTTTATCAATTAATGATTTTTCTCACCTCATCTCCTTTGAGCCCGACTTTGAGCCCCTTAGGAGTTGAATTTCAAAAAATAACGAGACATATGTTCAATCAATTTCATTCAAGATTATTTATATGAAGTTTCAAGTTGATGTGACCAAAAAAACATAAATTGTCGTTTTTATTTGATTTTTCCAACCCCACCCTTTTTACCCCCTTAGTCCCTCAGGGATAAAATTTAGCAAGATTCCTTCTTGGCACACCAAGAAATATTTAGCAGAACATTTCCTCAAAATTTCATGGCTCTATCTATAATAGTTTTGGCTCGGCGTTGATAAGTGAGTCAGGACAAGCTCTTTTATAAGTATAGAATTGTGAGTATTGTCGCTTCTTTCTTTGCACCCACACAGGGGCCCAATCCTCGAGTTAGAAAACAACGTTCCCTTAAACTTGATAGAAGGGAGAATATTTTTGAGGAAGCAGACGCGTTCCCATCGCATGATTTTCTCAATCCCTTCCTTAACCAGACTTTCGCTATTCTTGGAACGTGGGAGGCTATAGTTAAGTGGAACTGTCAAATTTCCGCTTGCCAAACAGAAATCATGTGCTACCATCCACATTGTATTTGTGTTCAAACTGACGGTCACGCCAAATTCAATGTGGATGGTGGGATATGATACCCGTTTGCCAAGCGGAAATTGGACAGTTCCACTTAATTCTACAGACTCAAGTCAATCGAACAAACTTCTATCAGAAATCAGAACATTTTTGATCCCACTTTCAAGAATATAGGCATACATTATTTTCAAGAGAACCACGCCTACTTTAATTCCGGGAAGCGGTGTTCCCTAACTCGAGGATCGGGCCCCAGGCAACTTGTTACCTGTTGACAACGTACAGCAATTAGAACAGCAAGTCAATGAGAAGTCGTTTAATTAAATGTATTGTGATGAATGGAGAAGACTTTGAAAATTTATTGTAGCGTAACAAAATAATGATAATATCTAGACAATTAAATAAAATAAAGTAACCTACTTTAAAAAAAGATTTTGACATCCTGTATCTTGAAAACTATGCATTTCCGGACCATTATTTTTTATATAAAAAAAATCTCATTTTGTAATGTGGAATATTCTCGTGAATTATTCGAACGTTATTCAGGGACACCCTGTATGTCTATATGATAATGTTGTGTATTTATCTAGCTCGTAATAATCAGAAATTACCAATTGTAGGTTTTCATATGCCAACCAACTGTACGTACTTCCTGTGAAAGTTCTAACATATTTTAATGATCTTTCAAGGATGGTATTATGGAAGCCATAATACGTGCATGACTTGGAACAAGAAGCCATAAAAACATTTTTGAGTTGAAAAATATCATCAAACTCTCCTGATGGCAAATCTTGTTCTATCGTAAAACATATTATCCACTGTACGAGAGATTCAAGTTCGACATTCCTTCAAACTATGCAAATATATTCCAAAACTCATAGACAAACACTATCAAAATGACAGTAAAACCAAGAAAGGATATTTTCTCAAATATTCTGGGGAAGTATTATTATAATCAAAACAGATTCGATACGAAGTAACTTTTTTCACATGCCCCGGAGAATATTGACGAACCAGGCCAATCAACTTCATATTTGGCATACCAATGAAGTACCATAAACTCAACTGATATTAACTTCTGGAGTTGAATCGCATGGACGAAAGAATTCAGATAGTAAATGGCTATCAACTCCACAATCTCGGAGGCAGAGGATTTTCCAGCCCTTTGGCTAATCAGGCCACACAGACCACTTCAGGTCACACAGACCACTATTATCGCCCCACATGGGCCCCCCTCACAATCACACAATTACTCATCATCAACTTTTCTCAAATAAAAACCTCAAAAGAGCTTAATATTTGACAAAACCTGTTCTCATGCTCTGGGACCTGTCTAATGCTATAACGAGAGCTTTGATGATGATAAGGAAAATAAAGAAATGAATTTACAATACAAGGGTTCAATTCAAAGAAATATGGATATAATGAAGATTCAGATAAACCTGCTTTTACATTAAGTACACGTTTTTGACCTTATGATCACACACTACCCCAAATAAACAGGTGGTTTGTTACGTATTATAAGTATTTCAGAAATGGCAAGGGTAATGCAACTTTCAAAAATACTTTGATGACTGCAGCGTTGCCAGATACACTAGTTCTTCCTAGGAACTCTCTTATTTCAAATAGAACACTATGTATATTATTTGATTTTTGAATTCTGCGTGGAGTTCTGGATAACTTTTATTGACCATTTTATACAGGGTGTTAATAAATAGGTGCGACTCAAAAGGTCATTCTGCATACAAAAATAATGGCAAAAATGCCAGCAAAAATGTCATAGATTTTTTCAAATCAAAGTAAACATAGACTCTCCCAAATAATTCAAAAATTTTGCAGGATATGCAAAAAAAAACGATCACATTCTCGTGAATGGAAATGGTTGAAACTCAAATTGAACAACCTTTATTTTATGTTTGCAATGAACCAAGTATTCGATTTTGTTCAAAAAATTTCAACACCGACCTACACCTACACCGACCTTCAGCAATTTTTGAATTATTGTAATGATTTGATTAGTTGGTTTAGTCCCTTTAGAATGAAATATTTCTTCTACTATTGTGGTTACTTCATTGATTCATCGGTTGGTTTCAAAGTTTCTATCAATCTAACTCCACTCCACCTTCTCGATACCATATCCTGATAATGCTTATTCTGCTTAATCACTTAATCACATTATTTGATACATATACGTATTTACAGGGTGTAACAATTATGTACTTAATACAAGGTGGTCACCATACTACAATATTGCGAACTTTAAATCAATCACTTTTATAAAATAGAGACTTGATAAAAGTAATTGCGAATGTTGAAGATATTTCCAGAAACAAACAAGATGGGTATACAGGACAATGTTAACTTTTTTATTCAAAATTGAATGCAAACTTCATAAAATACAGGGTGTTTCATTTAAAAAAAATTATTCTCAGTCTATATCGCAAATGAAATGCGAATATTTGAACGTTTTTTTGGCAAACCCTGTAGAATTTTTGGAATATGTACAGTGCTTTCGATTTGATCTGTCACACTTTCAAAAGGTTGTGGAATATTTATTTATTGAGCTTGAAGGTCGAACAAAAAAAAAGAATTGCAGTGTTTTTCGTTAAGTTTTGTGTTACTGAGTCAAATATTTTTTAAAGTGTCATATGTCGAAAGCATTGACATAACTTAGTTTTTTCAAAATGGCACAACCTATAAATCATTCCATATTTGTAAAGGTCTTTTGTCATAGCACACTATTTCACTGTCTATTCAATAGTCAGTTGGTATAAATCTGATCAAAATTTTTATTCACAGGCGAATTGTGCAACCATGACAATTATTGGAAACAAATTTATTCATTGAATCTTCATCTTCAAACTGAAAAAAATACATTTTTTATAATCATATTTATACCAATTTACGCTGAACTATTGAATGGAAAGTGCATGTGATGTGTGCTATATTTTCGCGATCAGAAAAAAAAGCCTTGTAGGGCTTCGCAAGACCAAGCCCAAGACCAAGACCAGGACTGGCCAGTCTTGGTCTCGAAGAATAAATGTTGGCTTGGTCTTGGTCTTGGCCTCGATATCTCAAAACCAAGACAAGACTTGCTCAGTCTCGGCCTTGATCAAGACTGAGTGAGTCTTGTACTGGTCTTGATAGTGTTGGTCTTGGTCTTGATGGTCTTGAAAACATTTGTACCGAATTTTCAAAATACACATCACATACAGCATATTATTGCTACAGTAGAGGTTTTTCATGGATCATCAATTAGTTGATGTTTCTTTATATCGCAGTTTTGAACCGAAGAAAAAGATGAACTCCTATTGTACCCGTGCCCGTATAGTTTGGCCCAATGGGCAATAAAATATGCAAACCATTGTCAATGACGAAAAACGTTCTAAAAATGCGAAAGTGAATCGGTCTTTTTGTCACAAAAAGAACAACCACTTCTCTTTATTGTTTATTATTATCTGGGATGGCGGAATGATTTTAACAAGCTGCACGAAATAGCAGTTGTCTCTTTTCACACAACTTTATAGCATGTTACATCAAAAACGAATGTCTTTCGCATTTTTAGAGCGTTTTTCTTCATTGTGAATGGTTTGCATACCTTTCTACTAACTTCTTCAATAATAAGAACTTATCTGGGCACCCATGCCAAATGAACGTTTCCGAAAAGCGTCACATAGCTCATTTTGCATTTTTTTTGGCTATTCATAACAAGTGGATTCAAATTGGTTTGTGTGAGATGCGGGGTTTATGTAACAGACAGGGCTGCCTTGTCTAATGATCAACCGATTTTAGCACAGTTTGTTAATACAGTACAACTTCGATAATCCGAACTAATTATTGGGAAGGACCGTTCGGACTAGGTATCGATTTGTTCAAAATATCGAAAATCTGAATAATGAAAAGGCTTAATTATTTGAACAAAACAACTTTTGAAATAATCTAAATGATGCGAAAAACAAAATAAAGTAACGACAAAATAAAATACATGATATTAAAAACACTTGAGTCTTCCTGAGTTTTTTTTTTGGTTTTATTTTTCCGCTACTTTGAACTTCGCCCTCCTTTTCTCAATTTTTTTAGGAGAATGTAGGTTCAAACTAATGACAAAACATTTTATGTAAGGGAAGAAGAAAACACTTTCTTACCTTTTTTCTAACTTTATTTCGATGGTTAGGGTGTCAACCCCGATACCTGCTAAAGTTGCTATATGTCGACGATGCATCTTGGTTGAAGGTGAAAAAGACTCCTCAATAACCTCGAACAAGTGTGTTATTCTTCCTACCCCCATATAATACCTCCAATGGATTGTAACCGCCAAAGGTTGCTCACCATTACCTTAAAAAAAACTTACATCCTAGAAGTGAGAATGATTTGTATTGGGCTGGCTCTGCTCATAGACATTGGTAGCTCAGTTGATATAGCGTTGTCCTGGTATGACGAAAGTCGCGGCTTCAAATCCCGCCTAGTGCCAACTTTTCTAATTTCCCTTCCGGTCCCTACGCCACGAAAACCCCCTTCTTCAAAACATTTTATTTGTTTCTTACCAAAAATATATTCACTCCTTGCGACTCTCTACATCCTAAGCACAAGAATAAAGTAGCAGGTGATCGGGTTATCAAGATTTTTTCGGATGATGACTATGGTTTCGAGCTGTTTGGATTATTGGATGTTCGAATTAGCGCATGTTCAGATTATGGAGGTTGTACTGTAGTGAATAGGTATTCAATTATTCCTTCTGAAAATGTTCTCTTCCCTTGTATAGTCATCAAAACTATGATGAATATACAAGTATAAAAACCATTTTCAATATGTAACCACAAAATGTAATGTTAGGTATTTGAAAAAACTTGGAAAGATGATATCTGATATGGACAAAAACAAGCCTGAGAATGAAGGTTATAGAATTAGACTTGATAATAGTTTTCTCCATAATGGAATTCAAGTGCAGGGAAACACTAAAGTCAAGTGTGCTAAGGAATGGACAACGATCAGTATGGAGTGTGTAACCCTCCAAAACAAAGAACTTTATTAATTGATAATCAGTGTGTCAAGTAGATGGCGAGTTCCATGATGTGTCTTTTGGATGAAACTGAATGGTCAATGATAATGATTGTGAAGCCAAACGCAAACTCAAGATCTCTAGAAAATTTAGTGAAAAACTGTAGGGAGCGTGTGGCCTGTGGTGCCAACGACCTATCTTTGGGTAAGCACCCTAAACTGCGTTTTATAAATAGTAATCTGAAATACTGCTAGTTCTGAAGGATCGCAAATTGCCGAATATCCTTCTCTTAACGAAACACTGGTTGGAACAGGGTGAAGTTACATACAAACCTGAGTATATTCTGCTCTCAGCCTGCTGCAGAACATTTCTTTTTCCTGGTTGTAGTATGATCTTGGCGAGAGAATCATACCTCGTGATAAACTCGTTGGTGAGGGTTGATAATTTTAATAATCTTTGCAAGGAGATGTCTTCTGAATTCTGTGATATTTTCTCGAGTAAACTTAGGGTTCATGTTGTCTGTGTTCATAGATCGCCAGCATCAAAAATAGATTACTTCTGGGATGATCTGGACAGCTTGTTAACTGAAATTTCTACATCTGCAAGTGTGATTTTGACTGGGGACTCCAATATAAACTTTTTGGATAGTGAAGGAGTATCTACTAAAGTATTGAATGCTCTGCTCAGATCATACAACTCAAATATGCATGTAAAGACACCAACACGAATCTTTAAGTCTTGTTTCTCTATGATTGATTACATCTGCTCCAACTTTTAACCGGAAGATGTGGTATGAGAAGTTTTTAAGTCTGGTATTTCAGATCATGAGGCTGTGGAAGCTGTTTCGTCATCCTAGGGTGTTTTCAAATGACAAATTTGAGTGCGGTAGAATTTTCAGTGCTCCAAATTTAAAAAAAATCAAGACCCATGTAACGGAATAATCTGGGATGTCACCAGACATCTCGATCAATTTTATTACTTTCACAGAACTATGGTTAGTATTTTTGATTGTTGGTATTCTCAATTAGAAAGCTTGAAGGAAGGTCACTATGGTTTACACGGGGATTACGAGCATCATCTGAAAATTTGAGATCCTTGAATCCTCTCAAAGCGTTGTTCAATTCATATGAGTCTTTGTTAAGGAAGTTGATCCAAATAGCTAGAGCAAAATATTATGAAAGTCGCCTTACTCAGTCCACAAACAGACAAAAGGAAAGTTGAAGCATAGTGAATGAAATTTGAAATGCAAATTCGCAGAAACCTAAATAAGATCTTTGGTTTTCTCCTTAACAAATAGATGAATACTATTGTGGTGTTGCTGAAAATCTTATTGGAAATCTCCAACCATCTAGAGATCCCATGGGGTTTGTGAAGGAAGAAAATTCCAAGTCTTTTTTTTTAATCCAACCGACTCATCTGAGATCAAGCAGATAATCAGAGGTATAAAAAATGAAACTTCATGCAGAGAAGACGGCACGACCGCGAAATCTTATTCTGCTTGATGTTGCAATACAGGCCCTTGAAAATGCAAATGATTGTTCATGGGAAACTGGAAATTGTCCCTTGTCTCTGAAGTTTGGAAAAGTCATTTCGCTCCATAAGGTAGGAGATATAAATAATCCCTCAAACTCCAGACCAACTTAATCAAAAATCATTGAGAAGCTAGTTAAAACAAGAATACTATCTTTCTTGTCGCAGTGTGGAGCTCTTAGTGACGTACAGTTCGCATTTCTCGAAGACAAAAGTACAAAGGATGCCATATATAATAATCTCAAGGACCTGTACACTGTTGCCAATGAAGGGTTGGTGTCGACGACAGTCTTTTGTGACTTTTCGAAGGCATTTGACTGTGTTAACCATGAAATTTCACCACGGAAACTGCAGCAATAATAATATGGATTTCCAGGCATTGCACTTTCTCAGTTTCGGTCGTGCCTGACACAGCGAGTTCATTTCAGCAAAGGGGTTTCTAAACTGGGTCCTCTGTCTCACTCTATCTTGTACTTTAAATCTTGACTGTTAAAAAGAAAACAAGTTTCTCCACCAAAAAGAGAGATAGCGTGAAGCGCAAAGGATACAAGTAAGAAAAGGATGGAATAATTTAGCAGCCCATCGATCGCACGCGTCCGGTTTTAACGGTTTAGTTTGAATTAACTATTTGTGTTGATCACAACTCTGCGTGCCAAAATGTTGAGATTGAAGAAATCTGAAAGGAAAACAATACGAGGATTTTTTAGAGTTCGGTGAAGAGAAGAAAGTAACTCTTGAAGGAAAAACGAAGCCGTTGAAGGCGACAAAACTCAGTATTTTATGGCAAACATTTTCGCAAATTCAAACATTCTAGAGGTCAATAGACCGCCAAAAAATGCGGAATAATGGAGAAAGGTAGGTACCTAAGCCAAATAGTGTTATATTTATCAGTTTCATAATGGAAGAAATTGACCTTTAGATATTGAGTCGAAAGTTGATACACGCCGCAAAAGCCATGGAATTTAGCAGTGCATGCATGGGACTGGTGGAATAGTGTTATGTTTTTGTAGTCCAGCTTATATTTGTGCCAGCGACACAAACTAAACCTTTTCTATTTTGTCCATAATATCTTTATTAGAGCATGTCTCTGTTCCAGACCGCTCTTCATTTAGACCATAAAATCTATTGTATAAACTCAGACGATGTATATTGGAACCATATTGTGATTATTATTGTACCTCGAGTTGTACCCCATTCAAACAAACATTAGTATTATCATAAAACCAAATCCCAACCAGGCCCCAAGCTTACAGTGGTACCTGGAGGGGATGCTTTCTAACTTGGTGTCCGAACAGTTTTCTATAGATTTATTGTGTATTCATCTTCGATCTTGAAAGTAACCATCTTGATAAACCAGTATTAATAAATAAGTGCTCCACAAAAGTGGATGTTTCAATCCATAGAGGTTCACAAACCAGGAACACAAGAATAGCGGCTTCCTCAAAAAACTTGCTTTCCTTCAACTGAAAATCATCACTACTAACCCGTAAAATGCTTCGTAGTTCTCTTGACTGAGCGACACAGTAAAACAATGATGACAGAGGAAACCACATCACATTGATTTACTAAGAAATGTATTAATTATTCAAGAACACTTTAAGCAAATGTTCGGAGTGTTCACCGTTTTCATGCACACAAAGAAAAAAAATTCAACTGCACTCTTTGCATAATCTCTACATCTTTATTTAAGTTTTAGATTTGTTAATCCTTTACATGTAATAACTTGGTTCTGTAGTGTTTGTGAAGTGAAATGAATAAATAAATAAATAAATAAATCTTGCTCCAAAACGTTAGTCAAATTTTGAATTCGTCTTAACAACTCTTCTTCGTTATTTATGGGTCTGGAGTGCCCCATGAAAAAGAGTCAAGGGGCGTTGAATCTGGCGAACGGGGAAGCCAGCTTGCAGGCGCGTCAGCACCTCTCCTAATCCACCTGTTTGGATATTGTTTGGTTGAGTAATTACGGACATTTACACTAAAATGGGGGGATGCTCCATCGTGCATAAACCACATGTTTTGACGAAGATCCAATGGAAGATCA
Organism: Orchestes rusci; assembly: GCA_958502075.1. Lineage (NCBI taxonomy): Eukaryota > Metazoa > Arthropoda > Insecta > Coleoptera > Curculionidae > Orchestes > Orchestes rusci. Next base: position 1,500,238 of record OY293306.1, read on the forward strand.
CCCAGCAACCTGCTCCATTTAAGGGATTTGGTAAAACAACGGGACCAATGATGCGGTTGTCAATTATTCCTGCTCACAGAATTATTCTAAATTCATGCTGATGATGCGTTACCTTTATTGCATGAGGATTTTCATCAGCATAAACATGCTCATTATAAGTAAATAAAATGTGTAAAATTATTGGTTTGGGCTCTCTGTTCATCAATGAATTGGCAAATTTGGAATTGGAATTTTTAGAAATACCTAACTGAAGACTCAGTCGTCTCGTACTTGTTGATGTATCTTCTGTAACCCGTTTCAAAATATATTCTTCAACATCAGCAATCACGGGGCTAAGGCGACCAGTTTCGGGAAGACGTTTTTTGACAGATGTAAACGTTTAACGGTTAGGTTCAGGTTTAACCTTTTCAGCTCCATCAGCAGCAAAAAAAAATACCCTTGAAGTAGATCTGTCCCCCCACAGGGACAACCATTTTTAAAGTATGAAACAGCCGGATTCAACATTCTAAACGCTGAACACAAATTGTACGTTTCCAGTGATATCATTTTTGAAGCATATAAAGTGGAGGCACCCGCCTATGGAAAATATTGACAAGTTTGTGATTTGACATAAGTCATGTGTCTCGGACCGATCGATTTTGTGGTCAGGTGCGTGCACAAATGATTGTTTGATTTGTATTCTTTCAAAGAATAAGGGGAAATTTGTTGAATTTGGTAAGTATGAGAATTGATTTTGTTATTTTTAACAGCATTTTCATGGGTAGACGTATTTTGTAGTTTTCCGAATTGGCTTTTGTTTTGTGTCCCTGAGAAGGGACAAAAGAACTTCACGCCTTAATAAATCAAGGATTAGTTCATAGGATATTTTGATAAGTTTTTCTTGATATTTATGACTATATCGGGTGACTCCGCAAAGCTGGAGGTAAGGAGGATTCAGTGGGCGTCTGAAGTTCGAAGTGAAGTGTTTTCTAAGGATTTCTATATCGAAAAAGATAATTCCTTACAATAAATGTTTGTCCCCAAACGTTTCATGTTGTGACCTCTAGAAGTGTTGTGGTTTGACAACATAATACCTAAATCTGAACAGGTACTTACTAAAATGTTCACTTTATTCCAGGAAATGTCCAAAAACAAGAAGCCTTTGACCGATGGGGAGCTCCTTCATTATCTAGTGAATGATGATGACGTAAGGATGAGGTTTTGGCAGATCTTGATGGAGGAGGAGATCAACAAGATATTGAACTTAACGGAACGTACTTGGAAGAACCAGCTGAGGGTGGGATGATGTTAGAACAGGAAAAACAAGATTTGAAAAAGGAAGTAGAAGATTTTCAAGCTACATATGGTCTCAGTACCGAGAAGTCTGGAATAAAGTGGATGAAAAATGTGACGGAAACCTCAAGTAGCATAAACCTTTCACAGAACCCGTTATAGAAATGCCATCTCAAATTACTTTTTTTATGAGATATATCCCTGGAGAAATTATCCAGCAAATGGTCGAAATGACAAATTTATATGCAACTCAGAAAAACATACCTACTTTGATCTTGTCCAACAACACATGACGAAATAGAAAAGTTTATTGGTGTTCATATCGCAATTGGTAACTTACAGTTTCACAGTATACGGATGTATTGGTCTCAAAAGTATGGCATCCCCCTGATAAAAGATTCTATTAGTCTTCGCCGTTTCTTCAAGCTAAGACAAGCAATCCATTTAGTAGATATTACTAATCGCCCCGAAAATAATACAGACAGAATGTGGGAGGTGCGGCACATATATGACTGTATCAGAAGAAGATGTCAGGAACTCCCACTAGAAACCAATCTATGTGTCGACGAGAAAATAGTTCCCTTCAAAGGCCAAATCAATATCAAGCAGTAGGTCAAAAATAAGCCAAAGAAGTGGGGCATAAAAGTTTATGTTATGGCAGGACGAAGCGGCACCATTTAAGATTTTCTCATTTACCTCAAGGAAGCACAACGGAAATGAAGCCAGTCTACAAACATTTTGGCAGTTCATCAGAAATTGTGATGCAGTTGAGCGAACGAATAAACAATAAGAATCATGGTCTCCACTTTGACAACTACTTCAGCAGCTATCATCTTTTCCAGTTTTTGGAGGCAAAATCAATTTTCGCCGTGGGCGCGATAAGAGTAGACCCCTTAGAACGAATTGAAAGCAAGAGGACGTTGTGCATCTGCTGTTGTTTTCAGTAAAGACAGAGTCATGATTACCAAATGGTATGATAACAAACCAGTTGTAGTAGCATTGAATTTTATTGGAGTTGTCAGAGAGGATGATTGTAAAAGATGAGACAAGAAACATAGATGTTACCTCCAAGTTCCAAGACCGGGCGCAATCAAATTACATAATGAAAATATGGGAGTCGTGGATAGGGTTGATTTTTTGTTGAGCGTCTATCGATCGTTCGTAAGATCTAGAAAATGGACCATTCGAATGATATTTCATACCATCGATCTAGCTTTGGTGAATTTATGGCTGGAATATAACAGCAAGCTGAAGTATTGGGAATTGAGAAGAAAAAGATGATGGATCTCTTGGCATTTCGAGAAAGGGTCGCGGAGCACAAGATTCTTTTTCGAAATCCCCCAAAAAGAGGAAGACCAAGTGAGGAATTATCACACTCATAGGCAAAAAAAAACATGTGAAGCAAGACCTGTCAAGGATATGAGATATTATGACGGCTATGATCACATTCCTGATATGGATGAGAAAAAAGAAAATTCCAGGTGCAAATGAGAAGGATGCAAAAATAAGACACACATGTTGTGTTCAAAATGTGAAGTTCATTTGTGTCTGATCAAAGGGCGAAATTGTTTTTCAAAATTTCATCGCAAATAGTATTTATTTCTTCATTTTTTATATGCAATAAAAAACATTAAATAAAAATGTGTTGTACTTTTTTATTCATCAGTGTCCCAACCAAAGGACATTAACAAAAACTAAAAAAAAATAGAAAACATATTTTTGATGATGGTACTTTGTAAGTTACAACCAATTAAGTGAGCCAATCGAAAAAAATATTTTTTTCCCAAATGACAGATGTGTACTTCTAGGATACCAACTCCAATGTCCCTCTGGAGAGACAAAAATACTGAAAGAGTTGAGTCGATTTGGAAACCATTCACTGTAAACTCTAACACAGTCGCGAGCATTCCCTTGACAAAATCCATAAACTAACACCATATCAGTCATTTCTGCATTACTGGAAATTTTAGCCATAATAAACAATTCTGATTATTTGTGTTAAGATGTTAATGTTGACGTCCAATACATCAAACTGAACCAAACTGGTGCAAGGTGACCATCAGCTTATCTTATTATTAGTTTCAGGAATCAAATTAAAATTGTATTAAGGTAAAATTGACCGACACCCTGTTGAAAAAATGGGGCTAGGATAACGATAACTTAAACTAAATTTCATTCATTGTGTTTTTCTGATTGTGCGTCCATCTATGCGAGGCCTTCAAAGATAACGTGAAATTGTTGACTGGATGTGGATAAGCCTTGACTGGAGTCTGCAATAAAAAAATGGAGATTTTATTTTTGAGTGCTCAAAAGGCAAATGTTTTTCAATAAATACTCACCTTTACTTCATATCATTGTTGATATAAGTACAGTACTTTGCAACAGTTAAATATAAAACATCAAGTTCTTACCACACTTAAAGCATGAAAGTGAATCAGTTTTGAATCAGGTATTTTACGTCGCCATAAAGTCAAGAGTTTTTGAATAGGACTTTTCCAAGGCTTTACTGTCTTGCTTATGACTACATCCACTTACGCTAATCGATTAATTCGGTTAAAGAATAAAAATAGGCTTTTTTGCACAGATTATTATTATTCTACAGCTTGTTCTGGAATAGACTTAATTCAGGAAAAAGACTTAATTCAGGCATTATTCAACTGTGAGACAGAAGTAATGATAATAATTCATCGAATCTTTATTGAATAATAAAAACTTACCTATACTTTGATGTCTACACAAATCATCATCATCAACAAATCGTTAAAGTCATCAATTTATTATCTATTGCAATAGACATATAATTATTATCCATACATATTCAATTCATGAACTGTAACAATGAAATGAACAAATAACTGAACTACTTGATAAATGTGAGTGCATAACCAATCAATTATTTCGGTTTCAATTTAATTTTAACCTTTGCCTTTTCTGGCAACAGAACAGAATTAATTGAATATTTTCAATAATTAAAGTGCTGAAGCATTACTAATAGAAATGTTTTATCGCATATTATGTATATTGCAATATCAAGCACTGTAAATGAAAGCTTCACATAATTCCCATGATTTTATGTCATTATGCATTGTCCTACTGGGTCAGAAATAATTAGTCTAATGTATACCATTCGGAAGACAGTTTTGTGATTTTATATCGATTTAAATCATCGTTGACAGGGTGACAATTTTAAAACTTGAAATTTCCATTTTTTGGGAACGAAAAACTGAATCAAAAAACACTTAAAACAGATTCTATAAAACGAAGGGGAAACAAAAAAAAGCCTATGAACCCACCCTTATCTGTAACCCCTAAGACAGGGTGAGATACACCCCTGAAATCCTAAATAGAGAGGGGAGTCAAGTGATACATTATTTTGAAGGTTTTTTGACACTGATCACAACTGCCCAGTTTCAAGTCTCTGCTGTCATTCCTGTTGATATGAAAGCTGGTCAAAATTTTATTTTTTCATTTTATTTGATTCGATAAATAGTTACTCGCAAGAGGATATGATGCGGGACTGAAGACCTTTAAAACGAGCTATCAGTCAGGCTTTTTGACGAGGATTTCTTTCACTCATTTTTTTTTTTTTTTTTTAATAATTCTTTGGAGTAATAGTATACCTCGTTTTGAAGGTATTCAGGGTCGAAGGGCCTTCAAAATGAGGTATCTTTCGACCCCTTTTTCTATTTAAGATTTCAGGTGTGTATCTCACCCCGTCCTAGGGTTTACAGATTATGGTGGGTTTATAGGCTCTTTCTTGTTCCCCCTTCGTTTTATAAAATCTGTGTTGAGCGTTCTTTGATTCAGTTTTTTGTTCCCAAGATATGGAAATTTCAAGTTTCAAAACTGTCACCCTGTATATATTTATGAAAAAATGATGAAAGTGGATATAGAAACATTCTACTCACCATTGCCAAACGATATTATTTTTATTGCGTGCGTAATATGTTGAGGAATGTTGTTGGTCATTAACGTTTTGCAGATAAAAATTCCCAATCTATGCTGTCTTCTAGATTCGAACAGAAATATGAAGCAAATTGAAGACCATCATGTAATTTTCTCAGTTAAATCAGTAGATCTGGGTCAGATCACATTTAATGGATTTTTAGAAGTAAAACGCGACCTTAGGGCAACCAATTATGATTCTATATTATGTAAGTAGATAATAATAACACCGGTTCAGCTCATCATGATCGTGTCTTACATTCTGTATAAACTGGGTGAATGTCTTCGTTTACTCTGAAAAGAGTTTATTTTAGTGTTGGTTCTTGCTATAGAAATGTTCCTTTTATTATTATGGATGTTATCAAAGATACCTATTCAAAAAACCCATTATAGACAATTTTGTTTACTGTTGTATCAACAAATAAAAATTTCAAATCATGATCTTTCACAGGAACCTTATGTGTTTGTAAATTATCTACCAATCCTGCTACTATCAAGACGGCACAGATAATGATGATGTAAACCCACCAATTGCAGGTATCCCAAGATGATCACTTTTACTATCTACCAATATGACCATGAACCTTGAACGGAATTCAAAGCAGGTTACTCTTCATTTCAATAGTCGTTATTTATAAGGCACGTCAAATAAATTATCAATATGTTATAGATCTCTTGATATGCTTCTTGTTGTTAGCATAAATAATTGTTTTCTGTAATTACACGAGTATTTAATTGCATACATTTTAGTTGAATGCTTTCAGATGATCTTTTCTGTACTAATAAAATTAGCATACCATGTAATATTCTGAATTATTTAATAATAATTAATTTTGTTTATGAGTTCTGTAGGGGGCTTATTGCATTAGGAAATCGTGTGCATACCAACCGTGGATTTTGAATATAATTTTCCCAAACTGTCAATATTATGACTCTGCCGCATATATCAGGCTGAATTTGTGTTATGTGGGCTTTGAGATCATTGGTCCATTGTGACCTACTAGCATAGACCTGTGACATCAGAAAACCTCACAAGAAGAGATTAAACGAGGTAAATTTTTCCTGCTACAACATATACAGGGTGAGTCGGGAGGAGCCGTCCAAATTTCAGGAGTGCCATGCTCACGACTTTCATTTATAACCAAGAAACCGTTATTATATGAACTTTTCTTCATTTGGTATCACACTTTAACTTGAAAACAAATGAATATCGGTTAAGATTACAAAGGTTTTTCACAATGTTTTTGCGTGTATGATACACTCCTGAAATGTGGTCCGTTCCCCACTATGAACTAAACACTTTCAAAGACATCATAGGGTTCTAAGTTACGACTCCTCATAGCCACCCGGATGGCATCGTTTCATGATCTTCTTGGTTGGTATTTCTTCTGCCTACTGGGTTTGAGTATCTTGACCTCGACGCATCTTGTCCACTCAGACCATACATCCACCCTATTGCTCAAACCATTTGCATTTATCGTCGCACCCAGATATTCAAACTTCTCCACTTGGCTGATTTCCACCTCATCGTCTATGAGTTCTTCAAATTTGCTAGCTTGGAACTGAGTTTTCCTTAGACTAACTTGTATACTCGAGATCGTATGAGTCTGGCACTATTACAACCTGGTTATCAGCAAAACTTGAGGTTAATAAAATGAAGGTATCGTCGTCAATAGGTTTTCCCATCCCCATTATAGACCTTTTTAATAATGTCTAACAAAGCTTTATCTGTACCTAATGTTTCCAATGTTTGCAGCGGGCGGGTATCAAGTCATTTGATGTTTCTAGATCGTTCCGCTGGTGCGTCTCGCTCTAATCCGAACTGATATTGTCTCGAGTAGCCCGGTACAATCCGTGAATCAATTCAGCAACTTGTACGAGAACATAATTATGAAGTTCTCTCCTCTGTCCTCGAGACTCCTCAGCCCACCGGAAAAGTTCTGCTTGTATAGCAGAAACTTAGTGAATCTACGCTGTACACACTCAAGTCTTGACGAATGGATGCTGTGAAAAGGTGACCAAATGATTGAGCAGTATTCCAGTGTCTATCTGATAAGGGCATTGTACAAACACAGTATAGCGTTTATGTCGTGAAAGTGCCAAGTGCTGCTTTGGATGAAACCGAGCATTCTAGAAGCCTTCAATGTAATATTGTCGATGTGAAAATTGAAGGACTATGTGCTGTCGAAAGTCACACCAAGATCGTTCACGAAGGGTACACTCTCCAACTCCCGACCATCCAATACATGAAAATGGAAGATCGGATTCTTATTTTTTCAAAACCTGATCACATTGCACCTGAAGATATTAAGGTTCAAGAAGTTATTCTGCCACCATTCCCTCCAACTATCCAAATCAGATTGAAGCAAGCGATGAGTATTAATAGTAGCGTGGAACCTCAGGTCGACAGCATATAGCAAACTCCGAGGTACTAAAGCAAGCAGGCAACATTGATGAACAGAAGAAATAAAACCGGTTCAATATGGGAACCCTGTGGCACACCCGAGGTTACAGTAAATTCTCGAGAGAGAAAACCACAAACCTCGACTCCTTGCCACCGTCTGGTGAGATAGGATCGGATCCATTCGTGGTAGCTATCGCCCACGCCAATCTCGTCCAGCTTTTTGAGAAGAAGGTCGTGACAGACACTGTCAAAGGCCTTTGACATATCAGTGTAAATGACGTCCACCTGACTTCTTTTTTTCATGGAAGTAACAGGAAAGTTATGGTAGACACCAAGGTTTGTGGTAGTCGTGCGCCCTCGAAAGAAGCCATGCTGTTGGTCCATGATACATCTCTTGTGAACAGAAAACAGCTCCTCTGTGATGATGGATCCGAAGGCCTTTCGTATGGCGGAAAGGATGGAGATGCTTCGATAATTGCCAATAGAGCCCCTATCACTCGATTTGAAAACCGGTATCAAGGCGGAATTCTTTCACACCGCTGGAAAATGCCATCATCAATGGAAATATTATTATAGACATAGCCTGACGGTTTTCACACCCTCTCTGATGGAAAAATTCTCTGTTGGAGCTCTTTCCATGTTATCGGGCCCATGGCGATGGTCTCCTGTATGGCCCACAAACTTCCTGACGGTCCGTGCTGTAGCTAGTAGTACCGCTTTTGCATTTTCCTGTAGAGATGTTCTTTGAGTACCATTTCTTTGATGGACTTCAGCAGGCTTTTTTTTGGTATTACTCCAGTGGATCCGATGATGATTGACACTGTTGCGACGGTGTTCATATGACACTCCCTCTGCACTCGTACCTCCAATTCCCGGTACTTCACAATCTTTTCGGCGCGTTTTTGAATCAGGTTGCTGGTATCAGGGACGGCTACCTCAATGAACGTAGTTTTTTTGGCTTTCTCATCCACCAAAACACGATCGGTTCTATTATTTGCTAAAGTTTGGTAAGTTAAGATGGTGCGATCCCTGTAGAGCTTAAAGTTGTTATTTTCCAAAATAGACTCTTGAGTGTTCATGTAGTACTGGGTCTTTTCCTTTTGTAACAATTGGAGTTTTAAGTCTTATTCCTGATGTACAACTTTTGCACGGCATCGCGCCTCCCTTTGTACTCTGTCGATGCGAATGTTTGGCATCCTCATTATTATTTTTAGTATTATTATCATTATTATTATCATTATAATTATTATTTTTGAATACATTTTTGCCTCCTTTAGCTAGATTCTGTTTAATGCAATTCCATAATGGCAATAAAAAAATCATGTGGTACAATTATTGTACAACTTTTGGTATCTTATGTAATTTTTAGCCTTAGTACTATGAAGTGATCAGCATTGTTAGCCTGCCCTGTTCTTTTCCTATGCTTTGATCTTTCCTTGGTTTAATTCGGACTCCAACTTCCCTGTTTTGCCTTTGTACTCATCCCATCGACTGGACAGATAAACATGTACGCTAATAATTGTTTCGTTTTGCTACTATCTATCGCCCGTTAGCCAAAGTGGTTCGTTTTTCTTCATATTCCCAGTCTCATCTCCCAAAACTTCATCGTATCCTTTTCTGATTGCTATCTTTAGGTTGGTATACTATTCTTCGATGTCTTCAGATGTTCAGATATGTTCATTAATTTACCTTTGAGAATCAGGATTATGGCAACTAAAGGGAACGACCAATCTTGTCACCACCAATTGGTGATCTGAGCCACAGTTTGCACCTCTCTTCTCTTCACAGTCATTGACCTCAATTTTTCATTGGTGTTTCTTTATCATGTAGTCTGGTCTTCCTCTGAGCATATGGTGACAGAAGCTATTGAGAATTCTTAATCCGTTTAGTTCGCACAGTTCTATAAGTCTTGCACTTGAATCGTTCAAAACATCTTTACCAAATATTTAATCTGTGTTCAGAAGTTTCACTAGTGATTTCTTATACCTTGTTGGTGAAACTGTTGACATTTCATCTACCAACTTCATATGTCCTTTTCTTAGCCAATCGCCGTAGTTGTTTATTCTGGTCCTGATTCCGAGACATGTTTGCGATACTTTGAGCACTACATGTTTTCAGGGTAGCAGGTCGCTGGCCTGTTGCCTCAACACTCAACCTTTCTTTGGTAGAGGTTTTCATCCCCTAGTCTTAAACGATCCAACGCCAGTATTACAAGCATCGAACGAATAACAATATAGAGGGCACACTATACGTAAAGTATCATCATCGCCAAGCCAGAGGAGGGCACCTCGTTTTCGTAGCATCGATCATACGTGCCCGATATTTGAAAATCACGAGTTGACAGCGCTTTTTATAATATACTGATAACGTCCATCGTTGAAAAGACTGACATTCTCTCAGTGAGTGAACGTGGAAACTTCGATCTTTTTGTCGGTTAGATTCCGCGCGCTTGACAGAGTGAGCCTTCTTGTTGTTATTAATTGGTTCGGTGCTACAAAGCAGCGATTATCTTCACCTGTAGCCCTAGGCAGTGGCCCTTACAGTTTTTTCTTTATCCTGGAAAATCCACTTCATGTGAGTTAGCAGGTTAACATATTAAGCCAACGACTAGCAGCTGCTGGTTCAATTCCATCATAGCTCTAAAAAACTGAGTAATGGTCAACTCTCAAACACCATTCAATAGAAACAGTAGGGAACGTAGAAAGTGCTCGTGGTGCCTGCCAAAATTTTACATATTTCATCATTCCAATGAGAAGAAGATTCCATTAATCTGTCTTTGAATAAAAAGATAAAACAGGAACTCAGAATTGTCAGTATCTATTTGAAACTTCTTTCTACTTCAGGAAAATATATATAGTCGACTCTCCCACGTTTTTGTGGTTCCAAATTTGGGATGACCAGTTTGAAAAAACGAAAACGTCATATTATCAAAGTGTGCAGGAGAACCTAAATCAGTCAATTCTTCGTCCTGCAAAAGATCACGACCTTACAGTCCAGTAGGCAGTGAGATTATTTGAGTCTGGCAATAACTTCTAGATGGATTCAAAAAGTTAAAAACAATACATCCCTACTTACTCTCTGAGTCATAGATATAAAGCATCCACTAAGGAAGAACATGAAGCTCATGAAAACAGCAGTCTGGCTTATCGCAGATGGTGGAAAGTGAGCTTGGCATTGGTATGGCTGAAAATTTGTGGATTCAATAATTTTTGTCCAATATACTCTAATCTGTAGTCACAGTAGATTAGGCAGACTAAAACAATCATCACAAAAACAATGTGATGATTGAAATTAAAAAAAAAGAACGAATTGGTTATGTAGATCATAATGCAACGCGACCATCTAATCCATCTTCGCAACAACTCCCCTGCATCAAAATACAATCTACAAAGCCTTCAAGCATGCTCTACGCTAGTCCATTATTCATAAAATGTTATGCAAACATTTTGTCGTTACTTGTCACTTTCCTTGTGATTATTATAAGAGAATCGTTCAAATTCATAAGCAATAAGAATCATGTATTTATTGGTAAAATAATGTACCAATACCTCGCTCTTATTGTTATGCACAAGTGCAATAAGGAACTACCTTATTTGGAATCATTGGATCGTAATTGTATGACTAAGATAAAGACGGCCGTCATTCATTTACTAAATGACTTGAAATTATTTGCGTGGTGAGTTCTAAGAGCGCACCTATCAGAAAAGTTCAATGTATAATGAACATGTAAACTATTTTGGTTATGGCATCATCAATGTTTATTTGTTGAAATAATTAATTGTTATCGTTGGAATGATGATCCAAATTGAGAATTGCAAAAAATATATATATCGAAATGTCATCAAGGCGTGTACACCAAATAAGCTTGTCATAAGTTCGTGTTCTAGAATGTTATTATGGATATATAGCAATATAAAATTACTACTCTGGGTTTTCAGCTATCTCATGATTTCGATAGTTTATCGTCATTACAATACCGCAAGGTTTTTGAAGACAAAATGATTTTATAGTATCAGCATTCAGTCGAGAAAGGTTATAACATGTCGAAGTTATTATTCCTTAGAATACTAGTTCATCGGCTCACTCTGACGTTTATTGAAAGAAAAGCGAGGTCTTCATCGCAAACTAATAATATAGATTTCTGATAGAGCTATAAAAATTATAGTGGATAACAAACCAGTGCTGTGAATGTTGTTATTCTGTCTGTGACCTGTTACGAAACTGTAATTGTAATCTGATACTCTAACGCATTAGTAAGAAAGTACTTAAAGGGCACACAATGGCTCATATGAGATCGTTCTCAAATATGGAGAGAATCCAGGATACTGTATAGGAAAATTGTTATGATGGTTGGTTTTTGAAAATCAAACCAATTCCTGGTGTTAATCACGAAAAATAATTATTCGAATTTGGTTTTGCAGTTAAAAATGATCAAGCGAAAAAAAGTGTGTACATAGAAGTCTGATTCGAGAGATACGTCTGTGTATACATTGCTCTCGCTATTTGTTCTTTCTTCAATGGAAATAGTACTCACAATTTTTCATTTCATACTGTACCGTAAAGTATCATCTACCGGACCCAAAACCAGTCCGGTAAATGACACTTTACATCATCAAAGACTGTAAAAAAAATTCCCTTGACTACTCCAAAAATGACATTTGCATCATCAGAGAATGTGAAATTGCATTGGTAGCATGGTTTGGCTGGCGCCATCTCATGATTTTAATCATTAACTTGACATAGAATGTTGGCAACATATCGGATCTTGAGGAGCAAATTGATCGTTTGGTTCCAGTTAAAGGTAAATCTAACTTAGGTAGAATTCTAATTTCAAGTAATCAAAGAGGTTATCTATCACCTGAGAAATTCTTAAAAAATATGTTCACATATTTTGCAATTCCGTCTTCACTTGAACCTTATGCCAAGTACATGAATGTTATAGAAAATATAAATGATTTGACAAAGAACCTTACCTTGAATGATTATGTTGTGATTGTAGGTGGTTATAATGATGTAAATCAGAATAGAGTACTCCTATTTGGAAAAATCAATGGCAAATCGGAAAACTTGACTCACACAAATGTGGTAGCCTTTGTTTGAATAAATATCTAGTTATATTATGTCAATTGTTGAACAGTGTAAAATTATATAACATCAGAGTTAGGTATTGTACAGGTGAAATATCGAATAATAGGCCCCTTGCACGTATTTTTTTTATTGCATCAAAATGATCAATTAGACTTGAAAAGTATCCCTACAAAATTTTTTTTGCATACGAAAAATATTAAGGTCGCAATAAATAACTAAAGTTCAAAGTGGCCAAATACCCGCGAAAACGGAGAGTGACGCAATCGGCCTAAGTTGCGTTCCGATTGAGTGGAAGGTTTTTTCATCAGCTGACGTTTGGTGTGTCGTCTAGGGCCGGATTTTTCCTTGTACAGTTTTTCTTCATCATGTTTCTCTTGGAAACTGCTTATTATTATTGGTATGTGTTTTGTGGTTTGTGTATGATTTTGAGTCGAGTTTTATAATGGTTTATCATTATTGTATCGTGCCAGATTGTGGAAATACAACTTTCACTCCTAGAAAAACCAACCAAACGAAGATTAACAAAAAGAAAGCTGGTTATTAGCCATAGAACGCCAGCCTTTTTTAGGGAAATGAGAGGAAAAAATGTATATTGAACAATGAGTTTTTAATAATTGAAATCAATTGAATAAAAAGAAATTTAATTCAATTTGTTTAAGCGAACTTTTTTTTTCGTTTTATCTTCTCTTTGCATCTATTTTTGAAGCAAAACTTCCTTTGCGGCGTTCTGATATTTTGTCGGCAATGGGGAGTGAACTGCAAAAAATGTAACACAAATGTAACGATGTAACGGTAACGCTTTCAGATTTCGTTAAAGAGAGCATAGTTTTGTTATTTTTCAAAGGATTTTGTTTATATTGGCTATGTAGATTCTATTTGGGATTTGATCAAAAAATGTTTACAAAAATTACATAGTCAGGTTATGTTTGCATGGTTTTGTTACTTTCCAAAGGATTTTGTTCAAATTAGGTATTGGGGCTCTATTTGGGATTTGATCAAAAAATTAAAATGAAAATAGCTTAGTGAGGTTATGTTTACATAGTTTAGTTATTTTCTAAAGGATTTTAATCAAATTAGGTATGAAGGTTCTATTTGGGATCTGAATAAGGAATTAAAAAAAAACATAGGTAGCTAGGCTATGCTTGCATAGTTTTGTTATTTTCCAAAAGATTTTTTTTCAAATTAGGTATGTAGGTTCCATTTGCGATTTGATAAAAAAAAAATAAAAAAAAATATTGTAAGGTTATGTTTACAAAGTTTTTTATTTTTGAAAGGATTTTGTTGAAATTAGGTATGTAGGTTCTATTTGGAATTTGATCAAAAAATTTGAAAGAAAACTGCACATTATTTTTAGCCTTTTTGTATTTAGAATTTGGATTATCCAACAAATAATGTGTAAATGACTTGAAACTGTGAACTCTATATAATAAAATACCCTGCTCTTAAGTTTTCCTTTTAAATGAAAAAACTCTTTTTTTTCTTCTTTTCATAAAAAAATAAAACTCACCTTTATTCTTAAGCGGTCGTCAAAATCGAAATGAAAAAATTTGATGTGCGTGATTCACACATTATTGGTCACAAATGATGGACAATCTTTATTTTATTCATTTGACAAAATTGATATTGGGTGTAAAATTCAGTCGAGTCAGTAAAAACAAATCACATATTTTTCTCCATTCAAGGTATTATTATGCCTTAATTATCCATTGTTTTCCAGATATCGGCGTTTCAAGTGATAACTGATAACAATGCAACGTTCTCATACCTATATTGGGGATTCAAATGTTGTTCAACTTTAATTGAAACGAAAATTATAAATATTCATGTGAATAGTACTTCGTGTCCTTGATGATTCAACTAACAAAACAAAATATTTGGGCACGTTCTGCTTTTCTCAACACAGTAGTGACAGCTGAGAATGTCAAAACGTCAATTGAGTGTCATTTTGGAGAATAATACTGGCCCAAAATTGAAAAATTGGAACAAAACAGTGACCTCAAACTTTCAGGGTGTAATGAGGATGTAAAGTCCTTTGAAATGAGGTATCACTGGACTCCCCTTTCCAATTGACAAAAGTCGGTTATAGGTGAATAACTTTTTTAAATCCCTGTTTATCATTGGTTTCGATATCAAAATAAAAACTTGCCAGTTAGCCCTACAACATACTTTTTGGTTCTTCGCTTCGACAGGACATTATATAGGACGAGCCAGACAGGTTTTAAACGTGGACAAGATAAACTGACCACACTGTTCCATGCATGTACACTAGGCTTTCTTTAGTTGAAAATGTGTTTTGACTTTTGACACACAGCACACTGCACAATAATTATTATAGTTATTATCCATCCATCATCAACAAAATCAAATCATGAAACTAAGCTATTTTATATGATGATTCTGGATTCCGATGAGATACAAGACTCAAAAATTGAAATATCAAAATAGACAAACAACTTCCTCCACTCACCTTAACAATCCTATCCTATATTGATAAAATTCAAATCTCAATCCTATGCCAACCCCAACCGACACTACAAACAGAGGAACGGCACCATCGTGGCCCAACCTCGATTAAAATCCGTCCCTGCCTAGAAATGACATTTAACCTACATATTATGTTATGTGGGCTGTCACTTACACGCAACTTTTTTGAATTTTAATACATTTTTGTGATTTTTAAGTGTAGCTCCGTCCCTGTCAATCCTCTTGAAAAGAAAATTATTATCGATAATGTCTGAAGGGTTTGTAACGGCAAAATTGAAAAATCGCCTTTGATGAATTTATTGTTGTTGTGGTGATTTTATGCCGAAAATGATTTCTTTACATGTGCTCAACATCGGAGAGTTGAAGCTAAAAGGTAAGTAGGATAACAATATAAGAAAGATCATGATACACAAACCATTTAAACCCATAAAATAGTCACTTATTCACGCCAGCTGATAACTGTTGTAGACAACGGATCCAAGTCCGGTTTGAAGTCACCGGCTTAGGTCCAATAGCATAGTGTTTCCGTGTCACGTGAAATTCAAAGGTCCCGAGTGAAGTTTGATTTAACCATTTTACAGTAATTCGGAGATTTTATTAGAAAAAAACATTGGAAAGGAATATCTCTCACATTTTAGAAGGTTTTTGAAAGGTTTTCAGGTGGAAATTGAAACACATGCAAGGGGCCTATTTTCACTTATTCTTCACATCTTTTTTTGGAATATAAAGTCCTATTTTCACGGAATATCACAAATATTAAGTATTTAAACATGGCGCAGTCGTCTTCGAACAATTTTGTTGAGCAGAAACATAAAATTTAATGTGTTTTGATTCCGTAAAAAGGAACTACAAGTGTTGATCCAGAACAGAAGAAGAAAATTGTGGATTTGGTAAAATGTTTCAAGGACCAGTTGAGTTACCACCTGATTTCGATCTACAAAGTAGCAATGCTGCTGCCGAATTAAAATTTTGGAAAACTTCATTCCAGGACCATTTTGTAGCAATAGGACAAGACAACTCAGCAGATAGTGGAAGTTGTCAATTTTGAGAAATATCATTGGCACAGATTCAGCTGGAATAATGAGTACCTTTGATATCCCATATGAAAGTCAAAATATGTTCCAGTCTACCATGAATTTGATGGAAAAGTATGTCAACCCAAGAGTACACGGAGTGTTTAAAAGGTATGATTTCTTCCAAGAAAATCAAAATGAGAAGAAAATTTTGAACACTTTTTGACAGAAATGAGGCATTTAGTCAAAAACTGTAATTTCAATGACGTTGATCCTGAACAAACTATGGAAGAGAAAGCTCTCCGGGACAGAATTGACATTGAAATCAGGGAACCATCAACTCGTAAAGCCTTATTGAGGATTGAAAAGTTAAAATAATCCAAAGCCGTTGGAATATGCCGATCAAGCGAGATGAGCAGAAACCAGAATAAGGTTTTTGGAGATGATGGTGATATAAGATACTGAATGTGAACATTTTATTCAGTAGCACCCTGTATAAAAGTATATCAAATAATATTTAGATCCAAAATTTTGAAGCTTTTCCTTACCTTCCGGGTATTTATGTGCATGAGATTAATTCAAACAACAATTATTTTCGCAATAAAAAATGACGTAAGTTAAATGATTGTTAAAAAAATCTTCCCAAAGCCAAAGCTCATTACTCAACTGCAAAATGGTTTTCAACCATTTCTGACATTTCGCATTATGACTTTTGACCCGGAGATTATGATTTAATTATCCTTACGTGATGAATGCATTATAATCATGAATCATTCAGATTTCAAATTCACGCTCAACTTTTTTCAATTGCCGAATCGTTTTCCAACCTCTCAAGAATTTAAGATGATGGATGACTGGTTATTTGTGAGCGATATTCCTTCATTCGCCATTTTACTTGTTCAATCAATTCATTTCAAAACTTTATTTCAAGTCGTTTCGAAAATAATTAGAAAATTTCATCCACATGAGTCCCCAATTGAGGGCGTAGCTTCCTTAGGAGCGTTTGCCGGTATATATTCTTGTTATGAAGTCAGATTATTTTCAACCTATAAATATAAAGCCGACGGAACCACTTATTACCGGACACCCTATACAGGGTGTCCCAAATTCAAGCAGCATCATTGGGATATTGGAAACGGTAAGAGATACGAGGGAGGTCAAATCATGGCAAAGTTGTGCATTCTGATGGCCAACAAAATTCCGAGTATTAACAAAGAAATCCGAAAAAAAATCGTAGTTGGTCATTTTAAATTTTATTTTTTTCTGATCTCATTCGAAGAGATATTGATAAACAAAAAATACTTTCCCATGACAGTTCTCTCTTCTTTACAAGATGCTGTCATCAAAATTTCAATCCGACGTTTCGACATTCGAGACACCATCAAATTTGATTTTTCAAATACGGACCTGGATGTTTTGTTATGGATTTTGAAAGCCTCTTATGTTCCTAAACCAACGATGTGATGCGTTATTGTAAGATATTGTTGGATAAATTTTGATGAGCCATTTATCGTAGTAGTGGAGTTGACGTGATTTTGGAGTCTTGATCAGATTATTGGTTACATTATAAATTGCTGTGTCGTCCGCATACATTGAGAGGTTAGAATCTGCATGGGTGGGAGTATCTGCTATGAAAATATGATACAGAGTAAGTGATAATAGAGATCCTTGAGGCACTCCGGCTGTTTGTTTTCTGGAACTGGATAGGCTATCTTCAACTTTAACCAACAATTATCTGTCGCGTAGGAATGTTTCAATCAGGAAAACTGTTTTCTTAGAGAAACCAAATAGACACAATTATGGTCGAACGCTTTTTCTATGTCGAACGTTATTAGTCCAGTGGATCTTTTTTTTTTCAACTGAAGGTCGTTTCTGATGTCTTCTGTAAGCCTGGCAATCAGGACTTCAGTGCTGGAATCCGAACTGGTCATCAGGTCATCAGGTATGTTCATCAGGTATGGCATTTAAGAGCTGGTCATTCAGTCTGGATAGGATTATTTTTTCCAACAATTCTTCTACTGAGCTCAACAGTGAATTTGGCTGCCAACTTCTGAGTAAAGTGAGGTCTTCTTCTTTTTTCGGAATCACCACGACATTGACTTTCCTACAGTTGTTGTGTTAAATATGAAAGATCCAGGCAGTTATCAGATAGTTTCACTTGGAAATCCACAATATTAGACGTGAAGTATTTGATCATGTTGTCCGGACCTGGAGCTTTTCCTGGCTTCAAGCTTTTGATGATCTTTTCCAATTCCTCCAAGTTGCTGTTGGAAATTTCCTTTACTTTTTTACCCTGGATTCGTGACTGATAACGTCTTGTATATTTTCCAATAGGCCTTAGTCCTCCAGATTTTCTAGTGTGCTTTGGAAATTTTCATTAAAAAAGCTGATAACTTTTCTCTTGATTATATCCGTGAGATTATTTGCACGTCCACGTAACAGATGGGAGTTGAATGTTTCTTTTCATTTTGTCGCGTTCGGTGATGAGCTCTTTGATATCTGCTGATGTAGTGTTGATGGGATGCCGCTTAATGGATATGGAGGCCCCATCATCAGCTTGCTGGATCTAGTTGGTGAATTTCTTATTGCATCATGAGTTTCCGGGGCTGCTGTTTAGCTAGGATCTCCAGATTATTCATTACTAAAATTCTTGGGCCATGGTCCGAAGATAATGCTGGTTCACCAGTTAGGTGTAAGTTCAAATCAACCCCTCTGACTAGTCCGATGTCGAGTATGTTGACCGGTGACTCCACATTGCGTGGGTGTGTGTGTTTGGTTGTTAGCACAACATTCAAGAAGCCTTTTTCCATCTTGGTTTCAGACCCTGCATCGCCATGATAAGTGTTTTGACTGGTTTATTGTGGGGGAGAATCAGTACGATGTTTGGCGGTTTGTAAACTGAAGAAATGATAATGTCCGTTTTGCCAGTGTTCAATATGATTGATGTTGTTTCAGTTGAGCTCTGATTAGGCAGTGAGAGAGGTTTGGTGTCCAGCCTCCTTCTAGTCAAGATCGCGTTTCCGCATCCTTATTTGTGGACACTGTCGTTTCTATGGATACAAAAATTGGAGATGCTAAAATCAATGTTTTTTTGTATTGAGGTCTCCTGTAGAAGGACTAGGTCTGTTTGGCCAGCGTAGATAATCCAGAAATTCGATCTTCTTGTTGCTGATAGAATTCCAAAATTACAAATCATATCTGCATGATTCGCGCTGTGATGATGTCCATTATACCGTTCTCATGATGCCCGGAAATGGGTTGGTGTTCATTATTGGATCGGCCAGCTGTCTATTGTGCAGAAGAAATGTGATTTTCTTGATGTGTGAAAGGTGATGGAAGGCTGTTGGAGGAGTTTGCGTTGTTTTTCTTGGATTTTCCTGATACGATTGGAATTTTTTTTACATCCGGACCAATTCGCAGAGGGATCCCCACTACAATTGACACATTTCAATTCTTATCCGCATTTCTTGATGCAGTTGGTATAAACATTGTCTTTTGTGCACTTGTGACATCGAGGGTCGTTCTCACACGGTATTGGGGTCCGGAAGCTGGGCAGCGGTAGCACTGTGAGATTTTACCGGATATTGATCGCTGGAGTTCCACTATTATTTCATGTGTAAGAGATTTGTGGTTTTTCACCCTATTGGCTAAACTAAACTAGCCTTCAGATTCTTGTGAGTTATCAGATTGTCAGTTTTTGAATTTTGATATGAAAAAAAAAATGCCAAACGAATCACTCCTGATTCAATTTATTCAAAAGGTGATGGGCCCAGAGTTGCATTGAATGCGCCAAGGATAAAGAGCAGAGGGCAAGTCAAATGATACATTTGTAGAACTTCAAATTCAGTGCAATATATACCATGGACAAGTCTCTCAAGTTCAAAAAATTACATGGCAAAAATAATATTCACCCCTGGAAGATGATGACGTTTGCATACATGGATTTGATCAATCTCTATAGGAAAGTATGATCAACTTTGAGCACACTTAGTTGAGAGAACTGATGGTAGTGCCAGTCATTAGAGGCCACGACAAGATCTCAAGATTGTGTCATGGTAGGATATTTGGAAAAATAGGGATGGTACCGTAAATGAGGTACCAATTACTTATCAAGAAGGTATATGTGGACCAGAATCCATTCAGTGGAATTCAGCCATTCAAGATGAACTGAAATCCATGGAGAAGAATGAAGTTTTGAATATTGTCGAGCAGCCCTCAAATTCTCGTATTGTAGGATGCAAATAGATGTTCAAAAAGAAATTCTCTGACGAAGGAAAATTGATTAAATATAAGGCGAGGCTGGTTAGGAAAGGATTCACTCAGATTCCAGGAATTGACTTTGATGAGACTTATTTTCCAGTGATTAGATACGAAACCATACGAATTTTATTGGCCTACTGTATTCATCACAATATGGTAGCACATCAAATGGATGTTGAGACACCTTTTCTCAATGGTGACCTTGATTTCAAGATATATATCTGGCGGAACCAGGGAGAGTATGCTGTCTCAAAAAAGCATTCATGGATTAGCAGTCACCTAGAAAATAGAATCAAAAGCTAGTCAACATTTTAAAAACAATCCAAATGGAACAATCAAAGGTAGGTGAGCGATTTCTTCAGAAAGCTGTTCTATATACTTGGTTATTGAACATACCAAGAGTTCTGACGCCTAGGGCAAGAGTCAAAGCCAGAGGGGACTCTTGAAAGAGATGCCTCGCTCAAAAAAGTTCCCAGGTACAGAAAGGAAGTCTATAAAATTATCTAGAACTATTACATTTAACACTTTTTTGAATTCGCAACCATTTGAAAGCTACGTGCTCATAAATGGTGTCTTAATTATGTCAAAAATCAGAAAAATCGATACCAAGATTAATTAATTTGACTGCTTCCCGACACTATTGGCGTTTGAGGTATATGATAAATCGGTTATACAGCATTAGAATCGGCTCCCATTCCCCAAGGTATCAAAATTGATAAGGTCAATAATTATTAATTTAAAAAGAAATGTTATTTTTAATTATTGTAATATTGATATGATTATAATACAATTTTAATGCATGAACTATATAAAAGTAGAAAGTACGAGTACAGATTCGTATAGTTTTGTTACTCTAGCTTATACGGTGGCTATTGAAGAAAAAAGCAAAAATAATGTTTGGTTTTCTTATTGAATAACAAAACTATACGAATCTGTACTCGTACTCAGAATAGTACTTTTGAATCCTTCATTCTATAATATTCCATTCATGTTTTGTGTTTCCATTCATGAGTACGAAGCTCACAAACGATCGTGAATTAAAAAAAGTGTTGAGTACAAAAGTGGTAGATAATTTTATTAGTCTTCTTTTCGTATGAAAGAAGTTTTTTGTACAATGCATCGTCTTCGAGTTATAAGCGAAAAACTGAAAAATGGGGCCTTTCAACAGTCCCCCTCTTCTCCTAGATGTCAGGACTATTAGTATTTTCAATAACAAAGCATATTGAACGTTACAGAGTTTTTTCTTGAATGAAAATACAATACTAAGATTGATTCATGATTCTAATTGAAGGTATTCGTGATTGAAATGTTTTTTCAGATGTTGATAAGGAGACCTATTTTTCCAAAATATTTTTTTTTCTGTACCTTTGCGATTTTTGATAACTCTGAACATGTATGCGATATTTTTAGTTTATGCATATAAAAATTTATATTCTTGATCGAATCACGTGACGTATCATACAAAAAATTATTAAAATAAAAAGAAATTGTCAACTAATAAATGAAAAAGTGCTTTAACGATAAATGGCATTTTGATTTCTTTCCATATATTAAATGAGGAAATTTGACTCATTCTTTCATAAATATTATCATAGTCTTACTTTTCCAAAACCTCGCCTTGATGACCTTTTTAAATCATCTAGAAGCATAAACTAGGACAATTAGGGCGCAACGGTCTTTCTTGCTAAGACAATGTGCATTCAATTTTGTCGTAATTAAATACCAAATGGCGGCAACAAATGATTTGAGGTCGGCCTCACTTTTACTATCACCTTTTACATTGAGCCGTAAAAAAGTGAGAAGCATTTCAGTAGAATCACCATCAAGTGGTACAATGAATAGTTCAGAAGTTGTCTGAAGAAACACAATATGTAAATTTTGCCACATTTTATGATGCGTATCTTGCAGAACAGACATTCTCACATGAAATTATCTTGAACGAATCACATTTGATTGATTGGAATTTATAACTTGAAGAATGTAAATAAACATACTTTTCACGTTTCTTGAATGATAATGATAATTCCAAATACTATATTTCATAGGTCAGTTATAAAGTCGTTCGAAATAGCTGTTAGCGGAAGAAAATACTGACAATCTGGAACTTTATTTCTACTTTGTTTGGACACTTATAAGTACTGCGATAAATAACACGCATGCCAAGTTTGAACATCCTTTTGCAACATTATTATTTTCACGTAATTTGGAAAAATGAGTTATAGGAAATCTACAGTGAGAATTAATTACTTATTTATTATCATCACTGACGTTCTGGTGTTTATTTTATTTTCTCATTTGACCTTTATCAAATTCAAGAGATACTTACAATTCACTAAAGCACGTGGTTATGGCGTGTTTAAAGCATTTGACTACGAGAAACGGGTCTACAATGAAGTCGATCACCCGCTGTGTTAAAGCATCCTTCAGGACCCGTTAGTGAGGGAAAAAGACCATCTACGCTAAGAGCGGAAACTATTTCCAAATTTGCATTCTTCTCAATTTTCTCCTTCTCTACCATTTTGATTATGAAGAACTAGCAGATTTTGTTCCAATTGTCTTTGCTTATGAGTATCAAGTCTATCTGGTCATCTGGAGTAAAAAAATTGCATTTAGCAGTTGAACTAGCGCTTCTCTCTCTATAGTCCATGCGTTTTGCAATAAAAGTATCCGCTTTTGCACAAAACAGGCAAGCCTTTCTCGTTATTTTTCCATACTTCTCTTAGTACTTCATAAGAGCTCCAGGATATTATGTTAAACACTGCACCACATGGAAGTTAATCCCTTCCGAACCTCTTTCCGACCTGTCCTTAACCGATCTGATAACATGTCTAGTCCAACGACCTGTGTCTCCCGCGTCCCATTCTGTTTGCCATTTCTCAAGGGTCCTCCCTGTCTCTTGCCTCCTGTCCACCTTTGTCACCACCCCTTCACGAAAGAGTTCCCTCCTCTTTATCGCCAGAAGAAGTAAGGGTATGATATCAATACTAGTACTGCATTTATGCGCCGTTTGCCTTTATGTAGACTTGACAAAATCGTTTATGAATTTGATCTATGGGGACCGCACCCAGACCGGTGAACCATAAAGGATGATTGATTACACGGCAAGCGCTAGCTTCCATCCACATTTGAGTTTATGATCACGTTATCATCACATCTCATTCGCATCTTTTCCAGCGGACGTTTACCAAGTCAATTATACAGCTTGTTTGTTTTGTAATCTTTGGACTCAATCTCATCCCTTTGATCTCATTTCCAATACCCGTTCCTTGAACAACTAAGTGAGTTCCTTGTTTTTTTTTAAATCTGTGGAACAGATGAACTGGATCCTGTATCGGCTAAAACCGGAGTACCTTCTGCTCAAAAGCTCTTAATTCTCGTACGCTGTCTTTTGTAAGTGTCCACGTTTCACGTCCATACAAAACCAGACGTTTTGTTTTTGATTCTCAGATTTGTAATTTGGCTCTCCTACTAATACGTTCAAATCGATTCCGAGACATTTGAACCTATACGATCTCTCTTGATACGTACATCTATTTGGTCTTTGTTTTGTTTATGACTGATCCCATTTCAAGTGTTTCCTTTTTTATCTTGATAAAGTGTTCTTTGAGTTTAAAAACAGACCTGGTCATCACATGAATGTCATATGCAAAGGTCCATCGTTAGTGTTCACCTTCACTTAAATATTTGCCGCTCTTATGACTTTCCAGAATTTGTCGAATAGTGAATATTTCGTCGACTTTTGACCAGTTTTTTTTCTGGTAGTCCCCCGCCACGCCTTCCACGCTTTCACTATAGATGTTAGCCGCTGCAGGATAAATATCGATAGTATCTTGTATGACGTATTCATTAATGGGATGGCCCTGTGGTTGGCACACTTCATTGTGTATGAGGATCATGATGCTTTCTCTCCAATTCTTAACTGGTGTAATATGCGAATGCAGATCTTCATCTCCATATTTTAGGCATTCCGGTGGTATGCTGTCTTTCCCCGGTGCTTTGCCGTTTTTCATCCTTATTATGACATTTTGGAACTTCTCCAGGCTGGGGTCTTTAACAGAAAAATCTGCGTCTGATAAGGGTTGTCACCTTCTTGAGTACTCATGCCATTTCGTAATTTCTTGCTCATTTGTGATAAGAGTCCCAGCATCCTTCTTCAGGACGTTCCCTGTTCTTGGTCTGAATCAAGATTTTGCCTCGTACGCCATCCTATAGATTTCCTTGAATTTGTTGCTGTTGAAATTGGTTTCCAATTCTTCCAGTATGTGATGTTCATGTTTCCTTTTTTTTGTCCTTATCCGTATTCTGACGTCTGTATTTCGATGAGATATCTTCTGTTTGTCTTATCGAGCTCTTGTATTGTTAGCATTTTGGATTTTTTTTTCTGTTATAAGTTATAATACCCTCCGACATTCATCACCAAATAAGTCCGTTTGCTTTTTCTTTTGTGTTGGACACAGTATCTTCATAGGTTTCTGGAAAATTTTCCAATATTTGTTTTTTTTTCACCATTTTGTTTACATACTCCTCAACTATTTGATCATCGCGCTTATTTTTCCTCATTTAAGAGTTCTCAAAAATAAATTTTTTGATTTTTTGCTAGATACGCCCATTCGTGATGAGGTGGACGAGCTTGCCGCTAGTTGGATCTGAGCCTCAACCATTGTCATTACTGGTGTTGTGTAGGTTGTGTATGCCTATGGTTGGTTTGTTCATTCACTCTCTTCCAATCTCTGCATTGAAGTCCTCAGGTGTCTTGTTCAGATATTTGCATAATTGCTGTTTCTAGTTGGTCTATGAATTGATGTCTAGATACTTCTTCTCTGTGGGGGCATGGACTGATATGATAGAATAGTACAATGGTCCTTTTGATCGGATGCCGCAAATGCGTTCACTCACTGGGTTGAAGCCTATCACGCTGTTGAATATCTTCTCTGAAACCACAACCCTGTTTACTTGGACTGCTGGGTGCCAGCTGGGAATTTTGGTTTGTCATTTTCATGTGTGATCCGTCTGGTTCCGAGGCACTTTCGTAGTTTCAATAACTGTCGTGTATTTTCTGAGGCAGGGTGGCCAACCCTACGCTCAAGCTTAATTTTGGTCCGTGAATTTCATCTTACCTCTTTTCTCCAAGCTAGGCTTGGCGGGCATTTCCCTATCCAGTCAAGGTTCCTCCGTGAGACCGTGCTCAGCATCCAGATATCAAATACAACCTCTCCATTTCCAAATACATCAACTTGAGTGAACGGTTCAGTGTTGGTGGAACATCGTCTTCCGAGACATCGTCTGTTTGTGAGGAGCAATCATTATTTACGCAGCAGCTATCACGATCCTTGGGCGTCCATCTTGCATTATACTTTTTTGATAAGTGCACTATTGCCTGGATGAAATCCCATCAGTGGTGTTTCGATAATGCAACAGGGCATTTTTGAATATACAGGGTGATTCATGAGGAAATGTCAATACTTCAGGTAGTAGGGCCCAAAAATAAAGGTCCAAATAAACATGGGTGCGTACCAAATAGTAAAAAATTAATGTAGGTGGCGCTTCCTACAAGTGATCAGAGCCATACTAAGATTAGATTCGAATTTGTCATACCAAGAAGCCCCCGAATAGCAATTTTTGTTCAAAAAATATTTCGTTTGATGTCATATAAATGTCATGTAAAAATAAAACACTTTTTTTCATTTAATAAATGATTACTGACAAGAGTTGACTTCTCCAAACTAAGAGGATATAATGAGGGACAGAAGATCTTTGAAATGAGCTATTATTCATTTCTTTTGACTGGGATTGATTTCATCTTTTTTTTTTTTTTTTTTCTTTTGTGAAATCTCGTCAAGATTGAATAGTAGCTTTGGAAATGCTAAATTGTGCCTGAGCCGTTAATGATATCGAAATGAATTAAATGGATTTGAAAGGAGTACGCCCCAGTGTAGTTTGTGAAAATTGTCTTCAATATACAACGTGTCTCATTTTTGCAGAGTGGGCTTCAACATAGATTTTTCAAATAGCAGCCCCTGTATATCCATAAATATTTGCATTTGCACCTTCTCGGGCATCTTAAATCCGTTTAGCAACTAGCATAAAAGAAATTTTGATAAGATGACATACAACTTTACAACCTTCTCTTGAAAAAGGAAAATTATCAAAAGGTCAATCATACTGACTATGGTTCACACAGTTTAGTTCATTGAATGGCAAATCACGAGTCAGACCGTCGGTCACATCGTTTCCTGAACGACCGAATACCTTGTATTGAGAAATAAGTTTACGCAAATTTCCAAATCGATCCGCTAGGCATTCTCAAGATTTTTAAGGAACAGTCAGTCTGTTAAGGCGATCTTTTTCCATGTATACAATTAAAATGTTCCGCCTTGTCTCCAGATCCAAATGTTGAACGCTGCTGTCAAATGTTAGTCATTTTAGACCAGGTATTTTCAGTCAGTCGTGTTTGACATTTTTTGTCAGTGAAAACGGCATTGTAGAAAAATTGAGGATTTTAGTTTTGTGTTTGAGAAACGGTAATAAAATACGACAAGGATATAATCAAGTCGTTTCATCCGTAACACAGTCATTGACAAAAAAATATTTGTTATTCCAATAATATTTTTGAAAAACTTCCCGCATACTTCGAGGACCAACATGAAGAATGATAAAATCAATCCAGTGATCGTGATAATCACCTGATATACATAATAAATACATACATCAGCTGATGTTGATGAATTCAGGTAGATTACAACGATTCTCATTCCACTGCCCTGAAATGTGTCTATTCAGCATTTTGGTAATGTTATCACATTCTTTGGACAATCCCATTTTACTGCAGTAAATAACCTGATATTTACACGCTTCGCAAAACATTGATTGAAAAACCAGAAAATTAAAGATGTGCAACATTTTTACGGATCATCGACTTACGTTATGTAAATTGGTTTCAAGGCACTTATATGCAAAGAAGGTTGCTCAATACAGAATTGTCACAGGTTTATTTATGTTCTCATGTAGATTACAAGAGCACTTGCTTTGTTTTCGGCCGGTGGAATTCATTAAGTACGTTTGACATTTGAAGCTTACTTCATCTTGTGGTATTGTCGTAGGTTGATAATTATTACAGACGAAATTAGTCACACTTGCTTACAATTTATTCTTGTCGTGATGGATGATGATTTATGGCTGTATTTGCTCCTTATAAAGCGTGAATGAATATTTTTGCTCTGAGGTGAATTCCGCCAGTAGAATTTATGTGAATGCTAATAATAATGCTTCCAAATTGGTAGATCGCTATTATCCAATTATGCACACACGTTTACATCTTTGCTAAATAGTCTGAATGAATTTGGCAATCAATTTATTTTATTCTATGGTATTCTTCTGCAAGACAGCATACCGTCTTAATTATCTGGAACATCTGAAACTTTGACTACGATTTTCTTTGCTGATAGCTTGCCTGAGCTGATTATTCCCGGACCAGAAGATTGGATAGATCAGAACAGACCAGAAAAATAAGAGAAGGGTCGTGGTGGTTTATTGATGGCTCTTATCATCAAAGAGGCACAGGAGCAGGGTGTTGCAAGGGCGTGAGGGACAACACAATGACCTTTTCGCTCGGGATCGAAATCTTTGCTTTAACGGTGAGAGCGGCACAAATCACAGAACTTCCAACATCTTTTCAAATGGCACTTCAAAATTGAAAACTGTTATGAAAAAGGCAGTGGACTCCAAAGCAGACCTGCAGAGAGGTTCTGCTAAAATCATGCAATACGGTAATTTGAGCCCCGGACTATAGCGGTATAAACACTGAGGATGACAGACTTGCCAACAATAATTCATCGCGCAGGCCAATAGGACCCGAACAAATGATAGGCATCCCTGAAGCAGCAGGAGTGGGCGGGCGAAGAAACTTCTATTCGAGAAAACTACACTTTGCTAGAATGCTACATGCCAAGACAATGATAAAAGAACGTGATACGGGCAGAACCAAAGAGCTCCAAAACTTGGTCAGTCTATAAACTAGTCACATCAAACTGAACGGTCACCTCCACATAATCGTAGATCAACTCACAACACTACTCGAACTGAAAGAGATCAATTTGGGAGACCTGCTGAGCTTCGCGAAAGCGTCGTGCCTTCGATAGTCAATTCTCAATCACTTATGGGCTACAACGGACCCAGGAGGCCTAGGCAGGTTTTGGCGTAAGCCATCCACTTGAACATCTACATCTCCCTGATAATCCAGGGTTTCTGGATAAGGGATACCGAGATAGGTTCCTGCGATAGTCTAAGGTACTGAGGTTCAAAGCCGTCCTACGGTGATGTGGGTTTAATTGAAGCAGTTCAAGTTTCGTTTTGGGAGCCATCCTCACCTCCACCAGCTTCTGAAAGCACCCTAATATAGGCTCTACTCAGCCCCACACATTCTTGCAGTATGGTCTTTGTTAGGTTTTCCAGTGCCTGCTCGTCGATGCTCAATCCCGGGACGTTCTCAACTACTGCCCCATTCCATCCCACAGCTTTGAATTGGGAACTTGGGTACGAAGTCAGTTTGTGGTCCTCCATTTAGACATGACATCGGAGCATTCTCGCTTACCGCTAGCAGGGTTCATGAGCACATGCCCAGAGAAGTCATGAAAGCCCCCTCCGTCACCTTTGCTATCAGGTTATTTGTGGCGAATTGATTCCACAGGCTCTCTGACAGCATGGCAACTTTTCTTCGCTCCGGATTGCCACTTCAGTCTGAGCTTGCGTTTTTGTCAAAGATTATTTCGTGGTGCATGTTTTTCTAGTATTCTATACCCTTAGGTCGGTCCGGCATGGGTCACCCTGACAGTAGACCGCCGCGCCGTTTTTGTCCCAAGGTTTCTAGAAGCGCACAAGCCCAACGCGTCAAGGTAAACAGTTGTATTCAGAAGTCGTTCCGGAAACCAAAGTTGATTAAATCTGTTCTGAGACACTTCTGCTCTCTGGAACTTGTGGCCAAGCCTATGGGTGATGCAATATCGTTGTATAATAATAATTTTGTGTACATAGACAGATATTATTCAAGAATCATCCAAGAAGCAGAAGATAAACCTCACAACTTTCGAAATTGTCATAGAAGTTGGGTTATATTTCTTTGATTTCTCTTAACCAGTAATTCTCCTCTGATCAACTCAACCAATAGTTAACTTCAATAGTGAGCTCGATCGATTGTCAAACAGTTCAGTGCCTAAGGTTAACTCATAACCATATGGTGACCAGACATTGTGAAACTCTAGGTAAGTATTTGATTTTCATAATCCAACTGTGTGTGGTTGCTAGTCCCCCATAGTGCGCCTTCCCAGGTTTCGGATCAGGGATCGCCTCCCAGATATGGGTGGTGCCGGGGAAATCGAATACCCGTGGTGGACTGAAACTAGCAGCAGCGTCTTACCCAGATTGGACCAGCACGAGGAGTTAAGGCCTCATACTTTTCTTATCTAGAATACAGGCGGAGCTGCTGCCTTGCAGTATGATGTTGGTTCATCAAGGGCTAAAGGAGGATAACCTTGACTACAAATTCCTGGTCCTACAAGTTGGGAGTTTTGGCAGTAGGCCGGCTCCCTACCACTCGTAAAAAGAAAACAATTGGCATGAATCCTAGCAGCACGCCTCGGAATACGACTAATAACTTATGGAAACGAGCACGGCAGCAGAATAAGGAAATCATATTTGGATACAGGGATCAAACAGAAAGTTGGAAGACGTTGTGAATGGACTGCACAAGATAAAAGAGGATATGGTTGTCCTTTCAGAAATAAACAAGAAAGAAAGTGGCATTGAAAGTATCTCGGAATAAATACATATGTATATACAACGGGGTATCAAGAGATGCTAGAGCTAAACAAGGGGTCTTGAAATTGATATCCAAAACATTAAAAGATAAAATTCACAACTGGGAGGCTATTAATTAATGCATGATGACGGAGTAACCATAGTCGGGGTATAATATGGTCCTAACGAAGATGCTTCACAGTTAGAAAAAGATAATTTTCACGATCAGCTTAGCTTTACCTTGACTCGTCTGGGACAACAAAGAGAAACTGTAATTGTGGAAGATCCAAATGCCCGAGTGGGCAGAAGGACTAATAGCAGTGTAGTTCCAAAAAATTTTTTTTAAAGATACATTTATGAAGACCATATCCCAACAACATGGAAAGAAGCCTGGAGAACTCCAATTCATAAAAAGTGCAAACGTGACCAATGCCAAAGCCAAAACTACCGATGTTTATCTGTCGCAAGTACTTTGAGTCGTTTATATGGAGGAACACTACAAAGTATAGTTGACTCAGAATATGAAGCACATGAGATGGAAGAGCAGGCAGGATTCCAAAATGGTCGCTCTTATGTGGACCATATTTTCAGTTTAACCCAATTAAATGAAAAAAAGTAGCAACAGACAAAGAAACGCGTCTACTCTTTGTCGATTCCACAAAGGCGTATGACACTGTTTCTGTGCAGAGACTCTGGCACGTACTGGCACAATCACCAATCAATAACACCGCAATTGTTGCGATTAAACAACTGTAATAGCAAGCTACAGCACGCATTAAACTAGGAAGAGAAACGTCCGATAGTTTTCCAGTGACTAAGGGTCTAACGCGGGGATCCTGTTTGTCACCAGCTCTCTTCAAAATCTACCTGAACGAAGCTCTTGAATACTGGAGAAGAAGCTTTAATGGTATGGGTTAACGGATTAACGAGGAAAGTATGGTGTATACGCTGCACTTCGCTGATGAGCAAGTAGTTGTGGCAATGGACAAAGAAGACCTTGAGTTCATGGCCGCACGGCTTTCCAAAGAGTATGAAAAATGAGGACTATCAGTGAACAAGAGTAAAACCAAATATCTGTCTGCAGGGCACGAAGCGGAAAATCTACTGATAAACAACAATGATTTGATGAGATCATTTATTCATTTATTTATTCATTTACTCAACACATACTCTGCAGAACCAATACGTATTTACGGTCTCAGATAGACAACACGGGAAGAACTGAATACGAAATAGAACAACGAATACTCAAAGGAAAAAAAGTCATAGGCTTTTTCTCTGGTCCAAAAATATATCAAAAGAGAAAAAACATCAACAATATGATAGCATATTCAAAAGGATTGTCCTATACGGATGTGAAACATGGCAGATGACAAAAATTTATAGAAAAGACTTTTGGCTACGATTTTTGGGGGAGGTCGACGAAAATATCATGACTAGACAAAGTTAGAAAAGAGAATGTTCTAAAAATAATGAACGTAGAGGGTGATATCGTTGAAGAAATACAACGACGACAACTTCTATGGAACGGCCATGGGGAAAGGATGGACGACAGACGACTCCCAAAAGAAATCCTCAGATATAAACCTAGCGAGAGAAGACGAAGAGAGAGACCAAAAGCTACCTGGATTGGAGAATTACAAAGAGTCATGTCTGAAAGACAACTGCAGCCAGGACAGTGGGAGAATCGTAGAGAGTGGAAACTGGGGACCAGACGGCGCGGGACGCTATTAGGAACACCATTCAAGTATATGATGTGATATTTTGGATTGAAACTTCACAAATTGAGTTTTATTGGTCAGGAAGTCTCTAGTAAAATGGTCATCTGCACGTCCACATACGAACGTTGAACGTCACCATATGTGAACATAAAATTGACCAATATGGACTTGCGATATCTTTACCAACCCTTCAAGAGAAAAATATTTTTCAAAATTCACCTCAAACGTCAATTTTGAAATATACATAATCAAAAGCCTTAAAATCCAAAATTCGAATGTTATTTTACATCTTTTTCCCACAGATTCATCCACAGACTCGTTTTGCTGTATCACAGCTCATCCGTACTTATCACAAAAAAAGGTAAAAAAAATAACAAAAAAAATTGTCGCTCGTTACTTTCATGTTCTCTATCGCTTTGTTCCAACCCGTTCCAAAGCTAGTGATTTTCCGAGGCCAACATAATTTTTTTTTCAGAATTGAAATTCCGGAACGGTTCTTATGCTTGGTTGAAACTCTTATAACAGAAATGTATACAACATTGAAGATAAAAAAGCAATATTGCATTAGGGCAGACACTCCTTAACGTCGTCGGCGTACGCCTACCAAATAGCATACATACTAAAACCATATGACTTACAAGACAAATCATGGCCACCGTCTCATCAACATAATGAGTTCAAATAGTTAAATTGATGAACATTTTTTTTTCTAGAATTAAATTGACCAAATATTGTTACCTCAATGTTGCTATTCTCAAATACACTTTTTAAAACAATTGCATCACGCGAAAAATTTGAGGCACGTCGATAAGAATGCTGGTTCATGTTTTATGCAGCTCCGCCTTTGAAATATTATACAGGATGCTAAATCTATTTTTTTTTTCTTATACGTATTATATCTCATGTTTAAGGTTTTGAGAATGTACAATAACCTAAGAAGCTTTTCTTTAACTGAAAAAAAAATACATTTCGATATTCGGAGCATCCTTGAGGTCCAATTGATTCTTCTTTTCAGAAATGCTCACCAAGACTCAAGTTCTCATAAATTATTTATCATAAGTATAAGTCAATATGACATCATATGATTTGAAATATTTAAAATAAAAAAAATAGAATATTCATAAATGCATTTGAACAAGGTTCACCCTGTAGAAGAAGAATTCATGCTGACACAATTATTGAAATCCAATTTTTTTAAATGTAAATATTTCATTCGCCCATGAGGAGGGACCCAGATATAAAGGCAATAATAGGCTTTCACGAATCAAATCAATAGTCTACTTTGTTGAGAACATTGTTATTACAATTGCATTGTTTTACGATTTGAAAAATGTATTTCAGAAACGTAAGTTCTACCTGATCTTTAATTATCATGTTCTCAAGTTCAGATTGTATAAAGTTCGACTGTGCCAAAATTGATTTTTTTTCGCAGATATTGTGCATTGTTTTCTATTTCTCCATCTCATGGGCTTTGCCTCAATCGAGACAAGAAAGAGGATTTGCAAACTCCGATTATTATAATCAGCCCCCAGTAAGTCAGATTCCCATTCTTCATATGGAACTTACTAATAAAGGAGAAGGACCTTATCAATTTGCTTATGAAACTGGAAATAAAATTGCTCAACAAGAACAAGGTGAGCCAAGTTATGTTGCTATCTGTGCTCATACTATATACATAGTGGACCAAAGAAAAGTATGCACCTAGTGTTTCTTTTTTTACGTAAGTTTGCTTTTAAGCAGTCACACTTTAGTCATATTCCACTAAAAAAGGTGAGCCTTGGACCACTCTGTATGTATGAAGCGATTTATGTATATATCTTTTTTCGAAGACCTGGGTGATGGCACTTTGTGAATAACTCTTTCCTTTGTATTCTAGTGATATTATAGATCGATATTTTTTCTTTTCCGGCGAAAAATTCTATCATGAACACCCAGTCCTTCATGAAATCTTTGCTAGTATGGGACTCTCATCACTTAAAGTCTTCCTTACGGTTTTCCGAAGCCCTGTACTAAAATTTGCTCACGCAATCCTTTTGTACACTAATTTTAATCGACATCCACAGTTCCAGCTCCATCGCTTCTAAGAAGCGTTCAAGCTGTGCCAGTGTAGGTGATTTTACTTGCTCTGTCGTAGTTAGCACCCTTTCCTTGTGGTTTCACGGTGACATAATACTATGTGGAGAGGTGTTCATCCTCTTCCCACATCCTCCTAGTGTAAGTTCTCCATCCTATCTGCTTTTATGTTGCAAGAGAACCTTATGAATGCTGCATGTCTAAAATGGTTTCCCAGTAATTTCGGTGTTTTGATATAGATCAGTTGATGAGACTTCTCCTGTACAGTTCTCCACTGATCCCGCCCCAGGCTCTGGTCACATGCACAAGCGTGGTCTTGACTCTTCCAGTTATGAATTTTGGTTTCCTTCACGCTGATTTTCCTCTTCTATCTCTTTTTATAGGGATAAGATTTATTTTGTTTCATGCTTTGGCTAAGGCCTATCCGACATCCTAGAACTGTCTTTTGATTGATTTCAAAAGCCTCTAATGCCTGGATTGTCGCTGTATGATTATTGAGATTGACTTTCTCGTAGAATTGCTTTTTCTCATTTTGTCTTTTCCATACCAGATTTGATTTTTACTGTTGTCTAATTCCTCAAATTTGGTATTGTGTCTACTTTTGGAAACTCGTACCCACAGTCGGATCCGGATCACAATCTCAGGGTGAACTTGAGTGGATATTCAGTAGAGCTGGACAAAATTCTTAATGGTTTTATGGTCAAAGCTTTCGTGAATTCTCGGCAAAACAAGGCAAGAACATCCGCTCTCTCGGGACTTTGTCTCTGGTGATCTTTATGATGAGGAACGAGTTACGTTGATGCGAAAAAAAGCTCTCAAAGACACTCATCAACTTGAACGTATACGGAACATTCAAATATGATATATTGTGTGACTAGATCTTGATATTAGGGATACATTTAGAATAACTTTTTTTCACGTAAATATGTTTGACATTTGATAGATCCGTTTCCGGATACGTGAACCGATCTACCCTGTATCGAATCGTAGCCCGTAGAACGTATCTCCCAACTTATCGAGTTTGCGCATGCACAGACCAATTTGGATACGGATACAGTTGGATTTTTGACGTGGTTTTGAGTGTCCATTACCGTAACACAACTTCGCAAATTTAACTAAGGCCCTGCACATATTGAGATGCAGGACAGAGCAGCGCACGTCACTGTGTGTGAATCATAAGGTTCTAATGAAGAGATGAACTTAAAGAAGAATAAGCCAATAAACAATATTGCGTACCCGCTGCAACTGTACCTGCAAGGCATGCTCAGACCGCACTTAAATACAACTACTCAAACAACGTAGGTATGCTCAGTAATCATCATACTGAACAAGATTTTAGAAAGGGGCCAGAGTTATCTTCCTTGGACTGCGTTGTCGCCTGAGCAGAATTACTAAGGCTTGACGACGATGGTCCAAGATATCAATCTCTTTCCTCTTAGAGGTGCGTAATGGGCCCGCTACGCTGTGTGGCTTCAGTGCTGAAATCTGAATTGACTGCATTGGCAGGCAGATTACATGAAGGTACAGCGTCATCATCAACATAAACTATGCGATTTAGGTTTGAGGTATGTCACGCGATGACGTCTGCGGGGTTATTAAAGCTATAGCGTGAGTATATCCACTTTATTTCAGTACCATGATAATCCACTTATCTAGATTACGTATGAATTTTGAGGTTCGGGCACTCAATGACGTTAGCGTAACCTACGCGTGAGCTTATCTTGTTTGTTATAGCATCTTGCCTCACCTCCATATGATCATCTTCATCCCAAAAGCCATATCCTGAAGCCCAAAGGTTGGTTTAGTCGCTCATGCAATTTG
Source organism: Orchestes rusci (assembly GCA_958502075.1). Taxonomy (NCBI): domain Eukaryota; kingdom Metazoa; phylum Arthropoda; class Insecta; order Coleoptera; family Curculionidae; genus Orchestes; species Orchestes rusci. Next base: position 1,536,111 of record OY293306.1, read on the forward strand.
CACAAACTGATCTGTGCTATGGAAGTGCAAGTGAATCGTTGCGTATACGTGAAGATTGTGCAGATCGAAAAATTGGCTTGACAAGCCAATTCATATACTGGAACGAATTATAGTATGAATGAAGTATTGGGTACACAAGCATCTTATGATCTTTTGGTGCTAAATCCGTTGTCGTACATGCGTTAGAAAGGGAAAGGTAACCCACAATCATGCTTTCTCTCTCTCATATTTTGGCACACATTTTTTCATCGAATCATGGAAATTTTACTCTAAATGCATCAAAAACAATTGTAAAGATCGATATAGTACTAACAGTCATTTGGTGCAAAAACAAGTTGCCTGGAAGGTTTTCCAAATTGGTGACTTTATAGAATTCGATGTGCTTTTCGAATTTCAACTTTGCCTCCTGGTATCTTTATCGCTCTCGCTGCTATATTCAGGTACCATTCACCTAGAAGTAGTTTTTGACGGCTCTTATCATGATGAAATCATGTATATACAAGAAAAAACTATAGAAAATTCTCTACAATTTATGTTATAACTTTTTTTCCGTAGACTGAATAGTTATGAGTACGAGCGCAGCCTTGTTTAGTTCAACATGCGTTTTGACCAAAAAACATATTTTCACATCACCTCAAGGTAGAGTGTGTGACGTTTTTCTAAATCGTGTTATCCCTAACTATCGGTGGACCTAACAATTCTAGAATATATCGTCTTCTTCTTCGTTTAGCTGTTCTTCGTTGTACCGGTGGAAAATTCACAGACCGAAATATTTTCCACACCATCCCCGGGATTAAAATGAACCTTTTAATCCTCTTCGGTTTCGCTTTCGTCATACGATTGCTCGAAAATGGTCTTCATCTCTTCCTTTTTCATTGCAAGATAGCGATGAAGAGAAAGGAAGGAAGACTATAAAATGCGTCGCACACTCTACCTCAAGGTGGGTTGGAAATATGTTTTTTTTGGTCCAAACGCATGTTGAGCTTAACTTCACGGTGCTCGTACGTCAAAACTATCCATTCTACGGAAAAAAGTTACCACATAAATTTAAAGACATTTTCAATATTTTCATTTTGTGAATGCATGTTTTAATCGTGAATCAAGTCGGAAAAAAGATATAGTTGGAACATTGCTTCTAGGTACCATTCTTCAAATATCGCGACGGGAGCGGCGAAGATCACCAATTTTCAAAACTCCTGGAAAACTTTCCAGGTAAAAGTATCAAACGACTGAACTCATAATAATAATAATAATAATAATAAGAGATGTACTCAATACCGTCAACACCAAGTTGAAATATTTATTTTTCAAGTTAACCTTTTTATTTTCATTCATAGAATTGGTTACATTTGATACTGATTTTAGAGATGAGGTTGGATATTTTTGAAGTAAATTTCATTCACTATGCAATAAGCTTTCTAAACTCAAACATAGGCAAGGCTGTTTTCAAAGGCATAGTAATATTGTCGAATATCACAGATCACTGGGAAGATCTGCTCTCAATTTTGATGAGCGTTTCCTCAACTTGACTGATTTTTACAGGTGAAGAGAAGATGATTTCGAATTCCAATTAAAAATTTAATTTCTCCCATGGAGTTGGTTGGAGAGAGAAAGAAACTTCAGCGGTTGAGGCTGAGAGTATCATCCATCAATGATAAGAATATTCTTCGAGCTCTGATAATCAATATTTTGAATACTACAGAGGAAGCTGCAAAAGAAAAACCCAACCATAGCAGAACAAATGTGAAGAGTCTAATCAAAAAAATCAAATCTAATGATTTGATTGCCACTAAAGCCGACAAAGGCTCATGTCTGGTGATCTTGAGAAGGCTGGATTTAGTGAATAAGGTTCTGGATTTCCTGGATTCTGGAGGTTTTGAGACCATCAACAAGGACCCAACAAGCAGCTTCTCAATGAAGGTGAAAAGGCTTCTGGATAACAGCTTGATCATACTGCAGTTCTTCAAAACCACTAAGGACAGACTGATTACAATAAACATTGAGACTCTTCTACTGTAAAGCTTACCAAAAGTTCACAAAGAAGGAAAGCCAATAAGACCAGTGGTTTCATTTGTAGACACTCCTTGTTATAAAATATCTTCATGGCACAACCATATCCTGGAAGACGTAACAGATTTACAGAACTCAACAAAAATCTCTGTGGAATCCCCGAGAGATCTAGGACTCCTGATAATGCCATCTTGTTATCACTGGATGTGAAAAATCTTTTTTCGAGCATCCGTCCGTCTGATTGTGTGGAATTGACCAGAAACTTGATTCTCAAATCTTGTCTTTCTCAAGTGGTGTCAAGCAACCTTGTGTATTTACTTTCACTAGTAAACGACCAAAACTTTTTCAAATTCAATGGTTCATATACAGACATAGAGCTGACCTCGCCATGGGATATTGCTCATCTCCATTCTTGAGCAAGGTTTCCATATGCAACTTCGAAAATCAAATAATGAAAAGCGTTTATGTTGATAACATCATATCAGTAATATACACCAGAAAATCTTTTTCACCATGGAGGAAGAAGTTGAAGGTAAACTGCCTTTTCTGAATTTGCTGTTGATGAAGAAGGGTAATACAGTTGACCTCCTTCAACCTTTTTCAATGGACAATGTCATTCAATTTAATTCAAGTTTCCCACAAACACATACATTTGCATCTTCAACTCTTTTTTTTAACGACTTTTCAAGCTCCCTTATTCAAAGAGGCTTTCCAAACAGAGTTGAAGGTCATCAAAGAGAAAGCCACCTGAATATGATGGTGATATAACACATTTTAAATCTATAGTAAAGTATGTTCAGGTGAAGCCAGACAAAAACTGACTTCAGACGTGGCTTTCTCCTCATCCACTCACATATCGCTTTCATCTAACTTCTGTTACTAGAAAAAAGAAGCAAGGGAGACCTAGCATAACTCACTTCTTAGTTGAAAAGAAAATCGAGTTTCTTTTTAAAAATCCTCTGCATCATTTCTCATTCCTGCTTCAACTCGTTGTGTAACAAATTCTTATCAAGTGTGATGTGACTATTATATTCACATATCAAGAATACAGGATCCCTAAGAACTCTGAATGAAATCGTTTTCAGCCTCTCATCATAGTTTTTACCATAGACAGATGTTTATCGATTAAATGTGGTTTTTCTGAGAGACGCTAGACATATTCCATTTTGATTTAAATTATTAAACTTTACATCTAATCATTGGAATTTATTTTATTCCATAATAAAAGTGGTTTATGACTTGCAATAAAACAGAAGCAATCAAGACTTGATTGCAGGTAACAAATAATTTTATCACAGCTTACATTTTTTATATGAAAAAACAACAAAACCACTGCGATTGATCAATTTTATTTAGGCAGCTAACGCTTAGTGATGATCAAAGAACAATTTATTATTGAAACAGAATTTAATAATAAATGAAACCATCAGCAAATTCAACCAATAACTTAAGATATCTTCATTGAATAAAAGACATTGATTGAACATAATATATCCACTTTCTTCAGGTGATGGTAGCAGAAGTCAAGGATCGTACGCTTACATTGCCCCTGACGGTCAACAAGTATCCATGAGCTATGTTGCTGATGAAAATGGTTTTCATCCACAAGGGTCTCACATGCCAGTTGCTCCTCCAATGCCCGAAGAAATAAAACGAGCTGTTGAACAAAACCTTGCCGACGAGGCCAGGGGTATTGTAGATGATGGACAATATCGTGAAGCTCCTGAAGAAAGTGTGCCCGCTCTTTCATTGCCTTCAAAATACCGCATATAGGTTCATGTGATATTAAAGTATGCTGGACTCGAGGGCCATTTTGCACATCTGTACAAATTATTGTAGCGCGTCATAGTCATAGGCTTTGTAGTATAAGTAGGAAATGAATAGAAGTCACTCGGCATTAAAAAGTTGGATTATAATGAAGTTTTTATTGGAAAATTGACATGGCGATGATTTATCTGAACTAAAATTTAAACAATTCGAATCATGACTTATCAGGCTCAATACGATTTCAATCCAGCTATCTACATATTAGTCTCCTTTTGTACGCCCGGACGCAGCCGCTGGTAAGAATTTGTGAATTAATAGTCTGCATTATGACTTTTGAGGGTCAAATCAAATAAAATCAAATCAAATAAGCTTTATTTTTCAAAACAATTGTTTTGTAGACAAAGCAAATACTTATAAACAATTCAGAAATGTATATACAGGGTTTTTCACTTAAAACTCCCCACGTCAATATCTCGGAAACGAATAGGAATATTTGATTTCTGTAAAAAGTAGTCAATGTATGGGGTCGAGTACTTATTTTTCACAGTTAAAAAAATTCGACGCCTACCAAGAGTAAAGCGTCGCGACGCATCGAAAATATTAATCGATTGCAGGAACTTTGAAATTACGCGCATGCAAAAGTACAAGTTATTCATAAACTTTTTTGTTATTCAGTCGAACTCATTTATTCTACTCAGTTTTGGGATATACAGTGTGTCCAAGATAAGAATGTCTATCATGAGGATCTTGAAAACCGTGAGAGATACAAGGTCGGTTAAATGGAGGCAAAGTTTTGTATTTTGATGCTTAACAAAATGCCGTTTTGAATGCCAAGAAATTCCGACTAAGTCCGAAATTATCCGAAAAAAACCGAAATTTTTCAAAATTGTTTTCATTTTTTTCTGACCACATTTGAAGAGATATTTTGAAATGAATGGAACATCTTCATTGCCACTTTTTCACAGCCATCATCAACTTTTTTTTTTTTAAATACGGTCCTGGATTTTTTATTACGGATTTTAAGAGCCTCTCATGTTCCTCAACCGACGATGTATCGCACTCATTAAAAAAGAGGTGTGCGTTTTTGATCCTATTAAAAATGTATTTTTTGTCTCTCTCTAACACATGAGTTCTCATGGAAAAATCCATCAACATAATTTTTTTGAATAATTGCGATACATTGTTGGCTTAGGAACATAAGAGGCCCTCAAACTCCGTCATAAAAAATTCAGGACCGTATTTAAAAAAACAAAGTTGATGATGGCTGCTCATAGACGAAACGTCGGTTCTTCAATTTAATAACGCTATCTTGTAAAGGGCAAAAAGTGGCAATGAAGAAGTTCCATTCATTTCAAAATATCTCTTCAAATGTGGTCAGAAAAAAATGAAAACAATTTTGAAAAATTTCGGATTTTTTTGTTAAGCATCAAAATACGCAACTTTGCCTCCATTTAACCGACCTTGTATCTCTCACGGTTTTCAAGATCTCCATGATAGACATTCTCATCTTGGACACACTGTATATCTCAAAACTGAGTAGAATAAATAAGTTCGACTGAATAACAAAAAAGTTTATGAATAACTTGTACTTTTGCATGCGCGTAATTTCAAAGTTCCTGCAATCGATTAATATTTTCGATGCGTTGCGACGCTTTACTCTTGGTAGGCGTCGAATTTTTTTTAACTGTGAAAAATAAGTACTCGACCCCATACATTGACTACTTTTTACAGAAATCAAATATTCCTATTCGTTTCCGAGATATTGACGTGGGGAGTTTTAAGTGAAAAACCCTGTATATATATATACTTCAATACATACAAGCAAAAATGAAAAGTCACAAAAGTAAAAAAAACAGAGTAGTCTTTCAATAGTTAGGCAAACAGATCAGCAAAACAACGCATACATCATCACATTCAAGGTATCACAATTGTTCATTAAGGAATTCATCACTTGTGTAGTAGGCCTTATCTGAGAGGGACATGTGCATCATTCGTTTATTTTGTTTGGGCTGTTTAATCTCTCTGAGGCTTTGCGGTAAATGATTAAATATTTCCACTGACTGGTACTTGGTATGGGTAGCGGCAGCAGATTTTGCTGACGGGTACTACAGTCCACCGCACGGCCCGAGAGACCTTGTCTATACTTGAATACCAAGCAACAGGTTTGCAAAATATATAGAGAAGCCAGGGTCAAAATCCAGCAACAAAAAAGTAATGGTCTGCGATGGTTTCTTCTCCCGGTCCTCGCCAGACATAGGTCCGCCCTCTTCTGAACAACAAACAAGGTGTTCATGAGCGATTTGCGCGCAGAACCCCAAAAAGCAACTTCATTTCTGAGTCGAGATTCTGTTAGGGCAAAGTGAACTCCCCATCCCATCCCAGGTCCCAGTTCCGCCGTCACTGTTCTCACTGCGAAACAACCGGCTGCATCCCCTCGGCTCAGCTCAGTGATGTGAGTATTGAGTTTTGGATCTTGAGCAATGATGAGTCCCAAAAAATTGGATTCTTTGTGTTGTGGCACTGTGTAGGACGAAAGAGATAAGTTCTCTGAGACACTCTTGAAAAATACCATTTTAGTCTTGTCCAGGTTTAGAACAAGGCAATTAGCATCACACCACTGCTTCACTTTGTTCAAGTCCTGTGAACCAGCACTGAAGGAGACTCCATGTTATTCATGTGTTATAAGATGGTCGTGTCGTCAGCAAAAACGGAAAATCTTTCCGTTATTGCATAGGTCCCCACACTGAAACCTGGGGAACACCTCAGTCCACTGGTAGATCATTCGAGATCGTTGCTACGGAGTTGACGTGCTGTGTTCCTCCAGTGAATATGACTGAAGGCATGAGAGCGCTACTCCACGAAAACCATAGTGAATGAGCTTATTTTTTTTATTAATTTTTTTCATGAGACTTATTGAACATCTAGTCACTTGTTGAAATTACCGTGACAACTATTAATATTATGCATGCCTCACAACATTTGGCTGTACTATTACTCTTTTCGAACAATCATGCCCTATTGTAGAATACATGGTGATTGAGGAGGAATTGTCAAAACTTCAGCCTGGTTTACGGGGTGTTGAAAGTGGAGAAATGAAGAATTTTTTATAGATATATTTTGGATATTTTCTGTCAAGATAATTGAATAAAATCTTGTTCAGGTGCGGAACTTTGAACACTCTATCTAATGGACAAAAACTGAGTATTGTATAACATTCACGAGTAAGATATACAGGGACGGGTTCAAAAAAGATGTGCCCGAATTTTTCAACTATTGATTTTCAGTAGTTTTGTCTAAACATTCTGAAAATCTGGAATTTTCTAAACTCAGCGAAAGCACGGGTTTACCTGTGATAGCCTTGCCAGATGCAGACGGCTTTGTTTTAACTAGAAACATCGTCTCAAAAGATTTGCGAATGCATTTTTCTTTTCCAGCGAGGTTCGAGAAAAGTACCTTATCTGTGTAGAAAACTCCAGATTTTCAGAATTTGTGGGCAAAACCACCAAGAATCAACAATTAAAAAAATTTGGGCATAATTTGCTTGTTTATCCCACTCATGAAAAATATACAATATCAAGTTCTGACTTAACAGATGGAGTGTGAAGAGTTAAGCAACTGTATCAAATTTTGGTCAATTATCTTGACCGGTTCCGGAAAAATCTTACAAAAACCATAATCAGGTCTGCACATTTAACGCCCTGAATTTCGAAAACGAAGACTTTGGCCCTGAATCCGTTCCTAAAGTACCGAATTTTCTCCTGAATCACCCTGTATAATATGATATTCTGTAAACATGAAGTGACTTGTGTGATCGGTACCATTCCTTGCTCTTCGGTTTTCGTTACCATAAAATGAATAAGATCATGAAGCATCTACGATAAGTACCATTGAAGAACACATTTAATGCTTAAATAATGGATAGATGCTCATTATACTCACACCCACAAAGTAAATTAAAAGTGTTGTTATGTAATGAAATCATTTCAGTGCGTACTAAGGCAATGTCAGGCCTTGGACCCACCTAATAGACCAAGTAGTTTGAGATATAATATTCTTGCCACATTGATGTATTAGTATCATAACCATCATCGCAAACAAAATTGTCGATATGCATATTATAGACTCCCTCCATTGTCAAAGATTACTCTGCTTGCGGCGTAAATGAACATTTTCGTTAATAGGCTATGATTATGTATCAGTGTATCAATTTTCAAGATACCATCTTGAGAAGAATCCATCAATCACAAATTTCAAAATAATTATTGGTTGTTTATTCCATAAAACGCAGATATTGATCAATGGAGTTTTCTAGATGCGGTTTCTAAAGATACCACTTACTGAGATATAGACCCTCAATCTTTAGTCCTTGGAAACTCGAAATATTATGACTTTGTGCAACTTACGCATGTATACAGGGTGTCTCCGATTGAGTCGGCACTATTGTTCACTTCTTCATTGTTGAAGATACGCGGTCATCTCAATGAGAGAACTAGTGTAACCGTATTTTGACTCAAAGGGGTTCACAAATGGATAATTAAAATAATCACTTCAGCAAACTTCCAAAAGGTTATGCCTTTTTATTCCCCTAACGACCATGATCAACAATTCATTTGACCATAGGTAGTCTGAATCGGACTGACGCCATCTTCACCGGGCAGTGTTGTCAGGCTTTGATTGTAGCGTTCACAGTCGGCCATACTATTTTCCTCTGTGACCCTGTAAATGCCAATCATGAGTCTTCTTATATTCAAATGATCACATGCCTAATCTTCAAGTTTGGTTAGTGTTACTACTAAAAAAACAAAATATCTATAACTAAATGCAAAATGAATCTCAGAGATCTCTGAAAATAATTGGTTCCTAATCGAACATTGTCAATAACCCCTGAACTGCCAATTGAAGACTGGAGTCAGAACTCCTAGTCGAAATTCTGAATTTTACAGAATTTCCAGTCGAAGTCTGAACCATACAGAACTTCCAATCTGAGTCTGAATCATGTAGTCCTTCCAGTTGAAATTCTACAGAACATCCAATCAAAATCCTACTCGAGACAATTTTGTTCTCTTTATTTCTCAGCGCTCGATTCTTCCTAGAAGTCTGAGCTCATTTGGACATTGAATGGTTTTAGTGTGTCGATCGATCAATTCCTTTATAGTTTTGTCAAGATCGTGTCGCACCTTCTAGATCCCTGATCATGAAGCGATCGTTATCCAAAACTTTCGTGATTAGATATGGTCCACTATATTTTGGAGTGCGAACCAAAACCTGTTGACCTGCTTCAAACACCACCTGCTTTTCTGGACACCTTTTACTATCAAACTTGATCTTTTGCTGTTTCTGTTCAGCATCTTTCGTTCGTTTTGCTCCTTTTCTCATTTTTTCCAAATCTCTTTCTTCGTTTGGTGCAAGAAAAACTTTGTTCACTATAACAGCATTCGCAAAACCCCTTGGTACGCAGCCAAATAGTAGCGTAGCTCATAAGGTGATTTGCCAGTGGACGAGTTTCTAGTTGTATTTAACCCCATTTAACCGGCGGTATATCTCACTTCTCTTTATAATTTGTAGTCAAAGAAAGCTGGCTCAAAATAGTGTGGTTGTATCTCTTGACTTGTTCATTTGCCCTCGGAGTGGCAGTTGCATTAAGAACGTGTTAAGATGTCACAATATTTCTCAAACTCGTTGCTGGTGTAGCAACTTCCTCTATCGGTTACAATTCTTCGTGAAAATCCAAGGTGTTAGACCACACTCTTGAAAAAAATCGTCAATGGTCTGGTATTTGCTGATGTCACAGCTTTCATGAACACGTATTTGGTAAAAGCATCAAATAAGTGTTCTTCCTCTTGGACTTCACAAAAGGTCCCAAGTGGTCAATGTGAAGTGTGTCAAATGGTTCTGCGATTTTGTCAATTGGATGGAGATACCTCATCTCTCTTCCTCAAGGCTCCTTGTCATACTGACATGAGAGTCAAGCAGATATGTAGTTCTCCACGTTTTTCCTCATCGTTGGGAACCAATATAGCTTCGGTAGTGCAGACATTGTTTTTTCCACTGACAAGTGACCATTTGCGTCATGAAACTGACTCACAATATCTCTTTTAGTAGCTTCAGAAACCACCCATTTCTTTCCCTTAGAATTTACCTTATTTAGGCAAGAGCTTTACCGTAAGGCAAATTTGCCTCAATTCTGTTATCAGACAAGTCACTGATTGTCACGTACCCGTCCTTACCATTGGTTATAGACTCATCTGAGAAATGCTCTATGCCAGGATAAGGACGTATACCTCCTGACACGTACACCTCACCAGAAAAATTGCCCCTTGACATGATGGTGTGACATTTCGCCCACAGAGGAATTTTGCGTGATTCAACGCCCAATGACTCGAATATGCTCTTGTCCTTGGACAAAATCCTCAGAACGGACTCGTAGGACACGATCATGGCCAGATTTGTCTAAAAATGATTGTCCAATCAACACAGCAACATCTTGAACGCCATCGATGGACGATGAAGGCTTCAAACTCCGCCTCGACTTCATCCTCTTTCAGAGACATTGTTGTTTCTTTACATCACTGCAAGTTGTTATGATGTCAGAGCTTTCTGCGTTACCATCTCTAAGAAGAACTGCTGCACAACCAGTATCCAGCAATCTCAGCAATCAAAAAAATACTTGTCAGTCGAATATTCTGTATTTTGAACTACCTGGTATTTCAACTTGTTACGGAAACAATCCTTGCTGAGATACACCAGTCTATGGCAGCTTAAGCACTCCAGCTTTGCGTTTTTTCGTGAAGATGCTTGCTTCTTTTGTTTGAGAATGAATTGCAATATTGGACATTGCTTGTCTCTGTAGCTAGTCTTTTGATTTTCTGCGATGGTAGTGAACTATATCCGTCGCTAAGGATTGACCTCAGCTAAAGGATGAAGTGCATTAGCAGCACCTCCGACAACATGACTTCAATCTTCTTTGCTGGTAGCTCGCCTGAGCTGATTATTCCTAGATCAGAGGATTGGACGGATCAGAACAGACCAGCTAAAATACGGAAAAGGTCGTGGTGGTTTACTGATGACTCCAAGCATCAGAGGGGCACAGGAGCAGGTTTTTGCAAGAACGGGGGGGACAATAGAATGATCCTCTCGCTCGGGATTCACGCTTCTATCCTACAGGCAGAAATCTTGGACATGACACAATGTGCATATAACATTCTTGAGACCGGCACAAATCACAGAACTTTCAACATTTGTTCAGATAGCACTCCAGCATTAGAGGCTGTTGTGAGAAAATCAGTAGACAGTCCTAGAATGCAAAGAGGTTCTGCATAAGATAATTCAAAATAACAACAGATTTAGACTGATTTGGGCCCTGGGCCATAGCGGTATAAGGGAGAAAATTGGATCATCGCACAGGCAGGTAGGACCCGAACCAATGATTAGCATCCCCAAAGCAACAAGAATGAGCGAGGCAGAGAAACTTCTACTCCATGCTGGAATCATGCCCCTGTCATGCTACATGCCAAGGTAATGATAACAGGACCGGATACGGGGCTCTTAAATATGAGCAGAAAAGACCTTCGCACAATAATCACTAACTGGTCACATGAACCTGAAGGGTCACCTCCATAGGATCGGCATCGGGGAAAATTCAGACTGCAGGTTGTGCCTTGAAGACGTAGAGACCGTAGCTCACATCCTAATGGAATGTCCGGCTCTTCGTAGCACTAGGATGGAATACATTTGGCCTGAAGAAGTCTGACTTGGACTGACACCATCTTCACCGGGTGCCAGGCTTTCATTGTAGCGTTCACACCAGTAGTATTTTTCCGCTGATTAACGTGGTATCAACAGGAAAACAATTGAACTCCGCGTTCTCGATTCATTTGAAAAAATGTACGACAATTAAATCATTGAATCTTGTTACTTTGACGTTAAAAAATTAGTTGTGGAGAATACGCATAACTCCTTTATTTTTGGTTTCAGGAAGAAAATCTTGATAACCTTTTATGCCCAAGAAAGAGTAACTAATCAATAATTATGATAGAAATCAACAGGGTGACCCATTTAAAAAAAAAAAATTCTTTGAAATTAGTAGAGAATGCGTTGTTCAATTGTTTTTTGTCAGCATAACGTTATTTCGCAGAAAAAAAAACTAGGTCTCTCATTTCAATGACCTCCTGTGTTCAATAATAAAGAAGTAGGCAATAATAGTGCCGACTTAATCGGTGGCACCCTGTATACTAAGTGGGGTTTTGAATTTCGGAAAAGTTCAATATTTGAAACCACACTGCATGCACTTCAAGTGCAAATATCTTGAAAAGGGTTACTCCTAGCCACTCTCACATGATATATCTTTCTTATGTGAATATACCGGAAAAATCAAATTCTTGATAAAAAAAAGAAGGTACGAGTACATACAAAAAAGTTATGACTATTTGAATGCGTGAAAAGGTGTGTAATATATCCTCATTACCTCACCATGCATTAGCTTCGCGCCTTCTGTTGTGGAGTTCACACTTCGGCAGCGCGCCTCGTCTCTTAAGCGCCTGCACCGCGCCCCGCCTTTCGTCACTTCTGTGTGCATTGGGTCTTAGACAGACTAGATCGGAGACGCGTCTATGCAGAATTGATGCAACTTATCCATATGAGTAGACTTTGACCGTATCAAAGGTGGTAAGCATTCAGCTTCCTAAGGGATTATTAGATCTACGAAATAATCCAACTATGTTCAAAGATATGGAGACAAATTGACTTGAAAAATGCTTTTTACTAAATTGTACAGAATTTATGAATTTGGGATCAAACTGATTGTTCTTGTTGACGCTGGATCTATGCCGATTTATAATCATTATTATCGAAACTGCCTATTTGAACGTGATTAAAGTCATTTTGAACTTTTTATTTTTTTTTCAAATTTTAGTTGATACAAAATGGGTACGACAAAACTTGATAATTGCTTAATTATACATGTCTATTTGGATGTAAAAGAGAGATTTTTTTTTAAAACCAACAATATTAACATTTAAAAGTTATCTATATACTGCTCCACAATTGAATTCGATAATAGCAAAAATCATGGAATTTGAAATAAAAAATATAGAAAAGAAAGGTTTTACTACTAATAAACACCATCATTCAAAGCAAGTATTCGTGGCACGTTCATTGTTGTTGATGTCGACGAGATATTGATTTTTTATGGTGATATTGCAAATTGCGCAGTACTATAATTTTATATCTCATTACTTCTTTCAATAATTTATCGGTTTTGAAAGTTAATGTTTTTTTTGGGTGATTTACTGAATCAGAAAATGTTATTTATTTCACATGATTTTTCATGTTTCCAAATTATTGACAAACAATACAACATTTTAAAATATTCACAAAGGCATTGTTGATTAGAGTATATTTGAAATCTGAAAAAAAGAGCTCCCCCTTTAAGGAAAAGGTATGTAACTTCTTGATTTCTGAAGATTTTTCGTTTTTTTTAATATCAAACTCTTCATGCCGCTATAATAAACTTTTAAAAATGTAGCTAAAACATATCAGCGATGTTATCATCTTTCTAAATAGCAAGGGCATAATAGTATATTATTCAACGAGCGGGAAATGGAGGCTATTACTCAGGAGGATGAAGTTTAGCGTAATCATCTGAGTGAGTAATAACCATTTCCCGCACTTTTTGGCAACTTTACTTGAAGTAAGGTTAGGTTGTTAACACAATGACTATAAAACAAGCAATGGGCTGCTTAAAATGACATTTCATTGGTTGAAAACAATTGAGTGATGAAAGAAAAGTCACTGGTATGAGTAACGAGTCACATTAACCAATTGAAAGTGGATGTATAATACATCTATTATTAGTCATAGAAAAAATAACATAATTGTCTGAAAAACCTTTAGCTGCTGCTTTATTGGATTTCTTGTTGAAAATACTCCATTCACAATGACATTATTACTATATCAATTGCTCTGAAAACCTCACGAATTATTCTATTATGTCTCCGAGATGATGGGCTATTATAGACTACAACCTCAAGGTTGCTCCAAAATAAAAAATATTTGATACTTTGAAAGTGGAATACATCTTTTACCTTTACCTACAAAGACTTCGTTAAAGAGATTGATTTATGATGAGAAATACACGAGTTTATTGATATTTAGATTGAACCACTGAACTAGAAGAAAATTAACAAAAAATATGGTCTTGAGTAATAATTTCAATATTACGGTTCATACATGCTGTCACGAACAAGATCTATAATTGGGGTTGGTTGCAACATTCAATGGAAGGCTTTTTCAGGAATCAATATAAAGTATGATCAGTTGAGATGAGATCTCTCATGTCTACTTAGTGTAGGACATTGAAATAATCGTTGATATACAGGACAGGGTGTCCGCGTATTGAGTGCACAAGGGAAAAACTTCTTATTTTTCATTGTACGTCAAAGATGTTGTTCATGATAAGTTTTGCTTGTCTAGATAAAGAGCTCGCATGATGAATTACGGAAATAAATCAAGGCAAAAATACTATGATTGTCCATCACTTTTTTCAAAAATGTTATACACAAAGTAACCTTCATAAATTTAAAAAAATCATTTATAAGTACACACCCCTATCCAACCGACCTTATACAAGAAGCAATTGATGAACTTGATATGTCACGGATCAAGTTTACGGTGAATTCATTAGCGGACAAGAGTGTGAACGTAGTAGTACAATATATAGATTTTTATTTTGAAATTGGAATTTCGACTTCATGTTTGTTGTCAAAAAGTTTGTTTTGCAATATTTTTGAGAGATGAAAGTGATAAATATTATTTCTCCTTCAAAGCATTTTCAATTTTCCTAATTTAATAACACCTGATAGACATTTTTTTATACTGCAGATAAATTTTCTCAAAACGCAGAATATTCTATTTATAATCACTTTCCATCGTAAGGTGAAGAACAAAAATGTTTTTTCTCTGGTGTAGTCAATCCGCAACATACAAGGTGTCGAGAAAAGTATTTTGACCGTATTTTCGTGATAAATCACATCACAGAAATGAAAATTTCATCAGAATAATATAGTTTAATATGGTAAACACGTACAGGGTGATTACTTTACAGCGACAGGGTGCCAGTTCTTGTGAACTATTCTTCATAGAGACCCAGGTCGTTATGAAGAGGAAAGTATGCTCGTTCTGGTGCATGTACTTGTGATTGATTTTAATCGCTGTGAGCGATCACTCAACATGAATTGTAAAAGTCAATCCTGTATTTGAAGTTTTTTTCAAAATTTTCAAATGCATTCCACTAAGTAGATGCCTCCATCGTGTTATTTGGATAATTTTCACTTCTTTCATGAATAAACTTTTTCTATATCTTTTGAAATAGAAGAATTACGGATACTTCATCAGGATTCCCCCAAGAAATACTTTTGAAACAGCCCCTGTAGATTGAAATGTGTCAAGAAGTCCCTCGTGGAGTGCCTTGCGAACGCTGAAGATTTTGAGAATGTGCACTAGTTTTTTGTGTTGGTCCATCATATTATTTGTGGCTTGTGGCGCACTTTATTCCACTTGACGGCTGCTCATAGAAAAGGAATAAAAAAATGGTGGGCATTCTTACTCATAAATTTTCGTTTTAATATTAACTCAAGAACACGTTTAGCACGAATCAAAACAATTCTGATGTGTATCTTTTGGACACATTTAAATTTACAGAGGCTGTTTCAAAAGTATTCCTCGGGGGATTCCCTATGAAGTATGAAGTCTCCTCAACTCTTTTACTTTAAGAGAAATAGAAAAATGATCTTTATGAAGGGAATAGGAACAATATACATCACACACTACTGGAATGTTACCTTTTCACTGAAAATATATAGCAATGATACAAAATATTCTTTAACTTCTAGCAGATTACCTCCGCCATATTTTCAAACGCATGGATTCATGATTTCAAATACGAATATCTCGAGAATGTTTACCCATAGCGACTTTTAACAAGTATACTTTGTCTACGTAGAAAACACAAATAAAGCTGTTCTATTGCTTAAAAAGTTTATACAGGTACGTCCAAAAAAAGTTATTAATGTATATAACAGGGAAAATAGGTAAAGGTGGCCCTCTACCAGCTTGACCCATACCAAGATCAAATTCGAATTTCGCATGTCTCCCAGATACCAGTTTTTATGAAAATATCGATATTGATTCAAATATTATTTAGAAAAAACAAAAATGAAGATCGAACTGAAGCATTTCCGGACACATGTTCATAGGACATTTTCGACTCAAATTTACCTGAAGACCACGTAATGAAACTTTGTTCCTTACTTCGCGGGACCCTGTATGTGTGCAATCGTTTACCTATCGTTTTTCAAAATCATGTTCTAATATCAACTGAGATTTGTTCCAACCCGACCAAAAACTTGGAACGATCATCGTGATGCACTCTGAACAGATAGAGCGTGCCAACTGAGTGATGAGTGAATCAGTTTCTGAATGATTATTTCGATGTCTGACTGAAGGTAGACAGGTAGCGATAGAGACAGAATTTTGATGATAATTTAGTAATATTCGACCTAAATTCAAAAGAAATGAAAGTCTTGTCCTTAGAGGTAGCTTTTTGGTTATTTTCAAGTAATTTCAGGACTCTTCTCACCTTATATATGTCATGGTTGTATAAGAAACAATGTGTGTTTATCTTGTTCTTTTCTTCTGGTCTTGAGTTCTTGAATGGTTTGTTGGGTACAAAAGAGCTAAAAAGTGAACAATATTTTTTAATTAAATGAAATTGCTGTTTGATTGAATTGTTTGACATTTGGCTTATTTGACAGGTCCTGGTGAAAATAAGTTGACGGGATTTAATTCTTAAACCGTTCGCGTCCATCTGATATGCAACGTTGCAAAGGTAATTTTTTTCTCAAGGGCTCAGAAAAATAATCATTACTGAAAAACACGCATTCGAACAAAGTAAAAATAATTATTTTTAATTTAGGGAGAAAATGATCAACGAGAGAATTAATCTTATTGGAATGCTTCGATATCAATTGTTTTAATTTCTTATTAATTTCTATTTCAAAATGCACAGTTGATGTACTTTTGACCATAATGACATTAATTTTCTCGTGAATCATTTTATTCCTAAATTCAAAATAATTTTTCTATAATTAAAAAAAAATGGAATTGACAAATTCTTGATTGTGGCAAGACAATTCTTTTGATAGGTGAAAATATGGAGTGGATAATACCAATAGTAATGCAAGAAGAATCTACTATGAAGGTATCTTATATCAATGATGAATACAACAATGAGTCAGTCTTTCATATACCTATGTATGATGACAACACAATTGAATAATGACCTCAAAATGATTCATTGCTATTATTGAACTGTACGAACGAAAAAAGAACAAAACACGCGTTTCCGTAGCAAAAAAAGACAAAATGCAACTCACTGTAACCTTTGAGCACAATTTCTGATTCAGCATTAGATGTTTATACGATGTACAAAATTCCACATTTTTTTATGAACGGTTTTGGAAATATTGAGAAAACGCACCTTTCAGGAGGTCACATAGATCCCTGTATAAACAAAAAGCCTTGACAGTGAATCCAGACGACCGACATTGAGCTGAACACTAGAAGGATTGGACAAAAATATCTAAAAGAGGATTCAACACACCTACAGTTGTTTGGTCATAAACTGGTAGGAGAGCCATTGACATTTTGGCCTATTTTTTGAGATAATGTTCTATGGAACCTGATTGAGTGTAAATCATCACTGGCTCTCAGACTTCAATGAGCTTCCGAAGTATTGTCCCTGATAATGCAGCCTCTTATAGGCTCATAAGTGATGTATTCGCAGCTTTGGCAATCGGTCCGTTTGCTCATTTCCAGCTATTCCCTTATGTCCCGGTTTCAATTCATAGGTACATCATCCGACTCGTCGTAGTTGTCAGATTCTCCCATGGTGCCATCGTTTTGATGAAAATTTTATTGCTCGTTTGTCACTGAATAATATTCTATTGACCATTAAATTTTAAGAATAGTTATTAATATTATACGGGCTGGGCAATTACCACAAGGCATGAATTTTTTTATAACAAAACAACTAGACGTGTTCAAATGAGTTTGGAGAAGGGGAAAATTTTGACCCAAAAATATCGTATAACTTCAACTCTCAAATGTGTCTGTTATTACCATATACGTGGTACCCATTACCGCGCCTATTGCACTCTTGAATAATATGCAGTTTTTTATGCAAACGAAGTGAATCAGACGATCAGACAAAGATCATTAAATTCCTATAAGTCTGTCTCTTCAGTGCGCTCGGAAATGCGATAGACTTGACTATAAATATTGAATCAAGTTAAATATTATGGTCATCACTTGATCTTTTTTTTTATAAAACCAAGAGACAAGTTATACACCAATGAAAAGAGCCTTCAATTCCCTATAAAGGCTGCTCGATTTTTAGAAGCTGGTTCTCCCGTTTTTCTACCATATAAAAATACTTAATCTCCCTGTTTGTGCTCTATGGACTCAAGCATCGCCGAAGAAGTTGTATGAGAATTTGCAGTCACCAATGTGATCCAGAAATAGTCCAAGGGCATGGTTTTATTCATCAACTCATAGCTGATTTTGAGAAAATAAGATTTATATTCGATTTTTTTTATATAACAGTACATTTTGTATCAAGGGCGGAAAGTAGATGATTTTGACGAGGGTACAAGTAGCAGCACGAGCGAAGCGAGGGCAGACATAAGCCGAGTCAAAATCATCTTTCGTCCGTGGTGCAAACAGTTCTTTTTGTACAACCAGTTTGTAATCATTTAAAAAAGAATAATTATGAAACTGCACTACACTGCTGACAAGTCAGACAACTGACAAACTGACAAGTAACAACTGTCAATCATGGTATTCGTGGTAACAATAGGTGTGTTCTTGTATTCTCTTGTGCTAAACGACCTACTTTTGCGCCCGCGGGCGCGAAAGTACTTTAAGGCCCGTCTGCCAAAATTAGCGACTTTCCGCCTGCTTTGCATGCATTGAAAAGTGGACTTTACGTTAAGGTTGTACAAAAAATAATATTTGACAGCTACTGTATTCGCCATCATGGCAGTGGTTTCATTTGACGTTGAAGCATGTTCCATTGGTACCGTGGAAAGCATTAGAATTCGCACACTTTATTCAAAACAGTTATTTTTGTGGGAGTTTGCAACATAAATTTTGTCATTGTGTGTGTTGTTGGGACACAGGAAATATTTTGATTTACCTATGACGTTAAAGTCACTCAAGTTTTAATATCATGTTTTGATAGTTATACTTTATCACATTTCTTGATAGTATAGCTGTTTTTGTTGATCACGTGAGTGTGTTTCACTGTTCCTCAACTGGTTATGGGCCCAGGTCACACTCCTGAAAAGTAATCTGATCAAGAAAGTATGTAATTCAAAGCGAATGTCGGGAAACTTGAAGGTGCAATGAATTGGTCTAAGTGGGAGAGGCAAATTGAGCTACTTTTGGAACATCACGATGTCCTGGATGTAAAAGGCGAGAAGAATAAGCCTATTGTTCCAGCTGAAGGTTCTGCGGATGCTTATGCTACTGAACTAAAGGTGTTCTATAAAAGTGATGCTTTGGCTCAATTGATACTTGTGGGTAGCCTGAATGATTCCAATATTGACCTGACCGCTATCTGTGCTGGTTCTAAAGATGTTTGGGACAAGTTGTTCGCCATCTATAGATAGAGCTCTGGACAAAGACTGGATAGATTCATGGAACAATTTTCAGTTTGCAGTTTCTGAACAAAGTGCAAGTCGGCAACAAAGACATAGTTTGGGCATATGGAAAGGATGCTTCCAATGTGCAGATGAAAGTGAATGGAAATTGGGTAGACAATCATCTTGAAGATGTGTGGTATGTTGGAGCTACTGTTGAGAAAGGGTACAGATTTTAAACTGATAGTTATGGCTGCAAGTTTATGAAAAAGGGTACCCTACGATTAGCTTCCAAAAAAATATCATGTGAATTTTACGTCCTAGATAAAAAAGTTAAGGTCCCTGATGTTCCTGCAGAAGTCTTTATTGCGTCTAAAGAAGACACTTTACAGATGTGGCATGAGAAGCTTTGTCATCAGAACAAGAAACATATTGGAGCAGTGCTGAAGAAAAATGGGATTGAGGTATCTGTGACAGATGAATTCTGTGATGCAACACAGAAAAAGTTATTATCCCAGGCCAAACCTTCCAACTGAAGTGGGAGAAGTAATTCACACTGATATTTTTCCGAAACGAAAGCGAGAGAAATTTAACAAAAAGAGTCATGTGGGATATTTTGTGGGATATTGCGCAGAACGCGATGAATACAAACTTTGGATCAAGGAACAACAGAAAATCTTGACAAGTGCTGATGTGTTGTTCACAAGAGAAAACAGCAAGCAAACGCAGGACTACTAGGCAACTTGTAGAGATGTACATGAAAAAATAGTAGTAAGCCTTGGGAGAAGTGAACAAATGTCAGAAGAAAATGATATGTATAAACATATTACCCATGCAAGAAAGTAACAGCATTGAGAATCCGTTGAACCAAGAACACGCGAAGGAAAGCTCTTCTGACGTTGATGGTTCTGGAATGAATGAAAACCGACCAAGAAGGCAAACCAAACTGCCAGAACATTTTGATGATTTCATTCCTGTTGCAAGTGCTTATGATGATGATCCCGAGAATTACACTGAAGCTGTGAGTTCTAAAAATGCAAAAGAATAGAAATTAGCTATGAAAGAAGAAATGGAGTCGCTAGGCTTTTGGTTGAACTATCATCTAATAAAAAAGTAATTGGATATCGTTGGGTCTTCAAAGTTAAGACAACGCCTGAAGGAGAATATACCCGATACAAAGCTCGACTGGTTGCAAAAGGTTATGCACAAAACCATGGAGTTGATCACGAGAAGACATTTAGTCCCGTAGCTCGTTTTGATACTGTGAGAGCTTTGTTGAGTGTCGTCGTTTGTGAGAACTCAGATAGTCACCAGTCTTTCTCAAAAAGGCTAAGCTATTTTGAGGTTTTAGTGGAGGTCCTGAGCTGTCATTATGGCATCATCAGGGCTTGGATTTAGATCCGGCGATGGATAACTCAGAAGGCGTGGAGGAATTCCTTAGAAATTATAATGAAATGGAGTTGAAAATAATCCATTTAACTGAAACCAATGCTGCATTGGAAAGAAGGATCGAAAAATTGACGGAAGAAGATGGGAAGCATGTGGCAAGGAAAGCGGCTCAGCATCCCGGAGCAAAATAGACAAGGGTCACAAGTGGCAGTGACACGGATGATAGAGATGTACCTGCAGACTGATAACTTCCCCGCACTAGATGCTCATCATTCCAGAAAGCGACCAAAAAGCCCCACCAATGTGCCAGCTAAGAAACCATCCTACGCTGACCAGGCTAGAAGAATCTCACCTGTAACTATAGAGGACAATAGTGACTGGTTGCAACCGAGAAAATACCTCAAAGAGGCAAACATAACCTTCAAAACGGCAAAGTTAGTGAAAGGTGAGACAAAAATCCATCCAAAGTCCGTCGAAGACGTTAGGAAGCTGACTACCAAACTAAAGGAGGACAAGAGATACCAGGCTGTAGCTAGGGGGTCACCCCAGAACACTGACATCGAAGAGATGATCCGAAAGCTCCACTCATATGGGTTTGATGACGCTACAGTGAAACAAATGTCAAGTCTCACAACGAAGAAACCACTCCCACTGTATCTGATTACATCCAGCAGCCTAGATATTTTTAAAAATTTGACGCTATGCTACCTGGATGTCAAAATAGAAAAACGAATGAAGCCCAAACATTCATTAACTTCCAACAATAATAATTGCTTTTCCAGTCAATGTATCAATAAACTGAGTGAATTCAATATTAACTTCCGTATATTTTTTAAGTGAACCTTGAAATTCGCAACACGATTGAGAAAAGTTGAGATGGTGTTATGAAGAATTATAAAAGTTATGATAAAACAGGCCAACTCTTAAATAATTTGCATCTAACTAATTTTGCATCTTCTATCTACTTTCAAAACTGATCATGCATTTTCTAAAACATTTTATGTCAGTTACAAAATATTTGTCATGCTTATCAAAATTCAGCTATCTGATCGATATAACATCAATTTCATTGACGTAATAAAAAATACATTAAAAAATTAGCCAAAACACTTATTTCTCGAGGACACGTCAGATCACGAATACACTGTGAATATGTGTGCTGTTACAAAAATAATTAGTGCACTATAGTATATACATAAATTGCTCGGGGCAAATATGATTGCAAATAAGTGATGCTTTTCAGGTAGTTGGCAAAATAGATGGATCTTCTTCGTCTAGTGGGGGCGCACATTTTAGGATTATATAAGACAATAGATCATGAAGATGCATCGTACTTGTGTGTGCTGTGCATCATCAGTGCACCTTAGCCAAAATGAGACAAGTAAGACGAAATCATAATTCTTGTGTGTATGGTGTCGTGCGTGATATGAGTGATTATGCGGCTTTTGATCTGTGGAGTTGGGTTGTGAGAAAATCTCTGCTCATATTTACAAGTTTTGCATGGATGCTTTTTTTTCATTAATTCTCCCTTACATGTGAAGATCTTTGTTGGAAAAATGGTGGTTGGATTTTTTTTTCACTTTAGCTTGCTTGTACGAACATACTATATTGCACATTGTGAGAGCATGCCCCAATGGTTTATCTTCAGCCTTCAATAACGCAGTTGTTGTTATGTGTTCGTCATAATATACTTTTTCTCAAATCAATTTTCTGGATGGATTTGCAATTTGGCATTGTATTAAAACTTGGTGACGAGCACCTACTTTTAGTCTTCTTATTCTATTGGATGTTTAAGCAAGAGTATCTTCAATTTGGGTGAAAGATATTAAATTATACCTGTTTGATCTGGGTTGTTGAGATACTGTAGAATCGAGATCAACGTGATGTGATTTTTATGAGAATTTGAACTCGGATAGCGCAAAAACTGCTGAACCAATGGATAATTTGCACTTTTTTTGAAAATATGATAAATTTAATGATTAGTTAGTACTGATGTCATTGATGTTCAAAAAAACATCCTACGACCTCCATTATTGTAGTAATCACCGATTAAAGAGCGACAATCAACATCCACGATGTCACAGAATACATTATCTATCTCCGTCTGGCGGTTGATTGTAATAACTCTTTCTCCCTCGAAAGGGTAATTTAGTTCCGCCCCGTTTTCGACTATACATTGAAATTTTCGTTTCCTTTTTCATTTATTTAGTATATTTTTGGGTATTTCGGAAAAAAAAATATAATGAGTAAACAATAAAACCTATCAATATCAAACGTTTCGGAGGCAAATCTGCTTCCGTCGTCAGTGGTACCTAAAAAAGAAACAATTAACTCAAATTCAAAAAAAAAAACTAATTGACTAACTGAAAACTTTATAAACACTAGTTTCATTGTTTTTTAATAGGGTGTGGCGAAATACCCAAAAAATCTGGTAAATCATGGAAGCGCCACAAAACTACAGAGCATATCTACTTGAAAATATAAATAAGTAAAAAAACTAACTTATGAAATAATATTTTTTGACGACCTGTATCCTAGAAGTTTTTATCTTGAAATTAGTCAAAGAATCACCCTTCAAATTTTTACGAGTTCACAACCTGTATTATCCCATCAAAAAATATACAGGACAGGGTGTCCCATTCAAATAATACTATGTTGTGTTGAATTCTCAGGATTTTGATGCATTTTTGCATTTTTAGTAACGGATTCTGTATGCCCATGAAAAAAACTGAAAATTTGCTGATTTCAACTTTTTTGAAATATGTACCAAAATTGATTGGGATAATCTATTGCGTAAATCATAAACAATCTCTTTACATACAGCATGCGGATGCGGTTACCAAGAGGTCAAATGGAAAAATATGAAATAAACTCATTTTTTGATTTTACAATTTTTGGTACATTGGTTCTTTTATTAACCGCATCCGCACACATACTGTATATTGCATAGAAAATTGAATACACTCACTGATAACATTCTCTTATGTCTAATGAAAATAAAATTGCAAGAAATATCAATAATAAAACAAATATCTATCTATTATCTATTTTCAAAATGCATCATGGGTACTGATGAAAACGTGAATAGGTAGGTGGATTAGATTTTACAAAGTTCGTGATTTGCGGACTAGTTTCATCATGTCTGGATAGCTACATTAGTATTCTTTAAAAAAAATGCCTTAACTTGATTATTTTTTGGTAGTATAAACCTCATATTTTTTAAAATAATATTATCACAAGACAATATTGTGAGCTGATTATTCTATCAGAAATAATCTTTCAAGAGTGCGCCTTGTCACAAAGGGATTATCTGATAATTGATGAATATGAACAAGTATTCAATAAATAATGAATAATAGTTAATATCCTTGCAACTGCATACATCTTTGCTCGCACGTGATGAAGAATTTAAGATTTTCAATTGTCGAAAGCATTACATGGATACCTGGATTTATTACCAAAATTTGCACCAGTCTGGAGTTTTGTGTTTATTCACTCACGGGATCTCAAACTGTTCTTTTCTATCAAAAAAATTGACAGTAAAGAAAAAAAAATTGAACCAATTTAGCACCTACTTACTATCTAGAAGACTCGATGTAATTAAAAAAGATTAGAACATCCAAAAAATGCAAAAGTTATATTTTGTTTTTTTTTTAATTCATTATTGTAATGCCATTAGTCCAAGCGCGAATATAATGTCTAATTCAATATTTTCAAAGGGCATTTTGTTGTGTAATTGAATTTGGGAGTTCTTTATTTTTCGACTACGCCTGAATATTTCAATAATTAATACATACAATGTCTCCATAGTCTCAGACGTGAAGCGCTATGGAAAACTTTCATCTTATAGCTTATTGTTCATAAAAAGTTCTGATGCATGTTATAATATGTAAAATATCAGGATCAGGTATGATTTGTTATTTTTCACTAACTTTTCTACATTATAAATTAGTAGCGGACTGTTCGCTCAGCAGGGTGTCCCATTTTCGTTGAAATTGCGAGTTGTCTCTGTTATTAATAAAGATAGAAGCTTGAGGTTTTCACGAAGCTACTTTTTTGTGGTCAAAAAAGTCTTACTTTCGGTCCTAATCGCAGATTTACCTCATTCTTATACACACACAAATTGAGACCCCTGTTACTGTTACTAAGTGAACAATAAAAAACATCCTTAGATTTCATGGCCTACCACAAAATTTTGATGGCGAATTATGAAAATTGTGATTATTGTCGTGGTCTATCAAAATAGACCCGCACTATAATATATTTTTCCTACAGCCGTGCGGAAAATTCAATTTTCCGCACCGATATCCGTGTGGAAAATCAGATTTCCCGCACCAGTGCGGAAAAATTTTTCCGCATGACATTTCCGTGCGGAAAAATTTTTCCGCACGGATATGTCAAAATAAACAATATCATAAGCAAACAGCAACCAGGTTTCCAGGTAACTATGGTCGCTTAGTTACACATTTCGACATTCATTATTATTTATTTGTCATTAGTTGCATCAGAAACTTTTAAATTACGAATTATATCCTTATTTCCGCACGTCTGTAGAAAAACTATTGGACCTAACACTTGCGGAAAATGTTTTTCCGCCCTCGGCTGCTTCACCGAACTCCGCTACGCGTCGGTCGGTGAACGGCAGACTCGTGCGGAAAAACTAATTTTCCGCACTTGTTAGGTAAATAGCTATTTTAAAGCTTGTTAAATGACAAAACAATTATTTAACAAATATAATATAAGGTGTCCCATTAGAAAAAAGCACAACATTGTTCAAAATTTCAAACATAATTATATTTGCAAAAAACTACTTACTCCACTGGATTTCACGTAAAAAGTTCTATTGGAGCCCGCTTTCACATTTCCGATAAGTTACCAGATAGCTGAGATACGAGGGGTGCCAACAAATATATTTTTTTCAAAATCACCCTGTAGCTCATAAACTAAAATGTCTATGAGATTTTTGTTTGTAGCATCTTTTGTTTCGCAAAAAAGTAGAATTTTTTTTCAGGTATTATTGTTTTTGAAATATTGACCTATGTTGGGTTTTCTTCAAATGGGACACCCTATATATTTATCAAACAAATGATTTGACGTTATACAGGCTTTTTTTTTAATATAATATAGTATGGGTCTATTTTAATAATAATACCTAATGGTCCTTATTTAGCAAAAATAGCTATAAGAATTAGCAGTACCATTACAAAATAATTCTAATATACAAAACAGTGTGTCCAGAATAAAATGATGTTTATGGCACTATATGGGGATATTGGAAACTTTAAAAGATACGACGTTGCGTAAATGGAAGAAAAGCAGCATATTTGTATGCCCAAAAATATTCCACCTTTGTTTTATTTTAAATCGATACCGTAATGTGGATACAGGGTGAAAAGGGAAAAGGCAAATTTTGAAGAAACCACACAATTTTGCTTATTATAAATGCTAGAACTTTCAAATTTTCAGGATATGGTTAAGAGGATACGACAATTCTAAAAACGACGTCAAAAAATTTTAGGCCCACTATGTTGCGTCCAGCCAAAGTCAAGTCTGTTTTTTTTTATGAAAGTCATATTTTTGAAAATCATTTTCAATGCGGATTTTGAAAATGAAAAAATTCAATATGGCGCCCATAAGAAAAACAAAAGTTGACTTCGGCCGGAAGCAACATAGTGGGCCTACAATTTTTTCGACACAATTTTCAAAATCACCGTATCTTCTTACCCAGATCCAGAAATTTTCAATACCTCATCTTTTATAATAACCGAAATATTGTGCTATTTAAAAAATGGCCATTTTTCTTTTTCACCCTGTATCTCCATTACGGTATCGAATCAAAACAAACCAAAGTGAGATTATTCTTGGGCACGCAAATACGCAACTTTTCTTCCATTTAACCGATACTGTATCTCCTGTAGTTTCCGATATCCCCACGTACATCATTTTATTCTGGACACACTGTATACACTGGATGAGGGCAAACGTTTCAACAGCAAGAGATACAACAACAAAAAATTTACAGTGCAGTACATAGAGCATTATACATAATATTGTACATCACAATTTCAAATCACAAACCTTCACAGGCTTTAAATGTGTATAATTACTCTCAACAAGATAAAATAATGAGTGTCAAGTTACATATTGGCCACAAGGTTAAAAAGATGTTTCTTGAAGCTACAAAAATGATCAAAGTGTTTCAATTGACGAAGGAGTTTGCTGTGTTCAGTTAAGCTTCTGAGAAACGGACTGTTACTGGTTCTACTAAGTCTTGGTGTATTAACATAAAAGTCACTGGCACTCTGCGTATTGTGATTCAGTTATGAACCTTACCAACACCAACTATTCTTAGTTTACTACATAGATAATTCGGCACCTAACCGTTCTTCATCTTGAAAATGACTATAAATGTTCTGTACATAACAGTTTGCTTGACGTTCAATAATTCTAAGGCTGTTAGCATTAATCTGGTTGATGTATACAAATTATAGCCTAAAATGGTTCCTAAAGCCTGACTTTGGATTTTTTGTAGCATAAACAATTTTTCTTTGGTTAACGAAATAGTTGCACAATTGTCTGAATGTAGCGCGATTACAGACTTATACAAAAGTAACTTGATGTACAAACTCAAGTTTTTACTAATCCTTCTCAAAAAGTATACTTTTTTTGACATTCTTGCGGCTATGAAATCAGCATGTGGGTCATAATTTAAGCTTTCATCCAGGATGACGCCCAGGTATTTGAAGGCTTTTCCATTTTTTTAACAGAGAGGTCGAAGGCAAATATTCCTCGTCCCTTTCAGGGAGTCTCAAGACACTCTTGGGCAGGTGTGGGTTGGCTCTTCCTGCTCAGAGCTGCGGTGGGGCAGAGACCGACTGTGTTAACCCAGTGGTGGCGGGAGATGTTGTGACCATCCCACTTCCTCTCTATGACTCCTGGAAAACACCCAGCTTGGAAACCGCTTTCGCATAGAATTTCAAGCCGGGGTCACTGAGACTTGACCCTTGGTAGGTTAATTCCACCTGTGTCGCTTTTCCGTAACGTCTCCTAGGCAGCGGTCCTCCTTTTCGGACAGGAGGACTGTGTATATAAAATTTGCTACCGTAGTCCATCTGTATTCGCTTAGTAGCATTTTGTCAATCATGCTCCCATTCGAGGTTTTGCCTTTCCTCGTGCCATCTGGTGCAGAAAAAAAACGAATACTCTGCATCATCTTTCTTAGAGTCATGGTATTTGCAGCTTGGCGTCATTGTTTTTCCATCCTTTATGAGTGGGCGCGGAAATAGCCGTGGTTTGAGTGATGTGGACGTCCACCTCACCG
This sequence comes from Orchestes rusci, assembly GCA_958502075.1. Classification (NCBI taxonomy): domain Eukaryota; kingdom Metazoa; phylum Arthropoda; class Insecta; order Coleoptera; family Curculionidae; genus Orchestes; species Orchestes rusci. Next base: position 1,564,293 of record OY293306.1, read on the forward strand.
TGCTTTCACTCAGTCCATGTCTTAACATCATTTATCAGGCGTGCCGTACATCTGCCCTTCGAGTGCTCTGTCCATCTCTCCTGCCACAGTTCCAATGTGACCTTTCGAACTTCGTCTCTGGTTTCGCTTCCTTCCAGCTCTCGTTGGTGAGGTGCTCTAGCTTTCTTTCTTTAGCAAGGAGATCTATTGGGATCACGTCTGCTATAACCATGATGGCTGCTTCTGAGACTGTGCGGTAGGCACATGCGACCCTAAGTGCTGCTGCTCTTTGAACCTGTCTTATTCTAAATACTTGTTACTGAATTTCACCCTTTGTTCAAATACGTTGGGGTATAGTAGGACTGTATGATTTCATTTCTTTCGGATTAGTCCAATATTTGAGTCTTAGCTGCAATCTCCAATTTTTTTTCATATGGTAGCAATGAATAAATTGTGTGAAAATCATCAATTCTAATATTGAATTCCAGGAACTGTTGTTACTGTTGCTATCACAGGCAATTTACACAGTTGCGTAAAAATACCACTACTTAGTGAACTGTTAATCACGTCCAAGAATCTGTTCCCAATTGTACTAAACAGATCCTTCAGTATGTGGGTGGTTTTTCAGTCTTCTCCTTCTGTGTTTTTTATACCCTTAACTACATCGGTCAAGTATTTCATGGTAACAAGTTCAAATGATTCCATGATTTTCGAAGTTTCTATGTATTCTAGGACATGATCAGAGTTATGTTTAGGTTCAATAGACTCAACAATACGTAAAATACTGCTAATAAAATAATCATTGAAATTACTGGCTATATCACATTCATTCAATATCACAGTTCCATCACAGTCAATCTTATCAAATTTAAGGTAAAATCCTGGTATAATATATTATATTGATTGATTGATATAAATATTGATTTTTGGCTTTGCTCATGAGGGACACGTTCTCATTTCTTATCGCTTTGAACTCGTTCCATAGCACAATATCATACGACAGCTCTATACTTAACATCCCTGATTTTCATTTCACTCAGAATGTCCGGAGTTATTCATTGATTTCTTCCATAATTGAGTCCAAAATCTTCGTGTCCAAAACGCTATTGTTCCAACTTGGTTCCAAAATTTCATCCCTGATCACTTGACTGTTTTAGCAAATATGCTCTGTAGTTTGGTGGCGCATCTATGACTTACCGGATTTTTTTTGGGTATTTTGCCACACCCTAAGAAAGGATCTATTGGTAAACAATGAAACCTATCAATACCTAACGTTTCGGAAGCGAATCTGCTTGCGCCTTCAGTGGGAACTAGAAAAGGCACAATTAATTCAAATTGAAAACATTATTTCTCGTTTTTTTGTGGTTTGTCAGCAAAATTTGCTTTTTTGTGTTTATGGCACAAAATTTCACTTGTACTTGATTGTTATAGTTCAACCTTTGATATGTGACAACTTTATAAGGAGTAAATTGTTTTTCAATGGTGATGGAAATAATATCATGGAGGAATTTTTATTTATCACAAACGGCAACGTTGGGCATAATCGAGCTATTCGAAAGGCGTTGCAGTGACGTTAATAGATTCGTCCATGTGACAGCTGTTGTCATTTTCCAGTTGAAAATAATTCATTTGTGCTCGAGAAGACGATTTAATGTGGCAATTATGCCAAAAAAGTGCTGTATTGCTTCTTCATGGACGGTTGGATTGTACAGATCTTATCACAAATAATTCAAAATAACATTAGATAAATATAAACAAAGACAAACGTTATCGACTTAAACAAATCGCGTACGTTCGGGGTGCTATACTTGTCCTAGTGTTTCAATGTTCGAAGGTCCTCCTCATAAAGTACAGTAAATGGGTGAAATACGCAAAAATCGGTTTTTAACTTGTGGAGGTGAGCTTTTTTCCGTTCCCATTTTAGATACACGATAAAATATCATAGAACCAAAATTGTTTGAATTTACATTCTCAGTAACTTTCCTATGAATTTTTTTTTCTAAAATTGGTTATGAAAAATCTACAGGGTGATTCCTTGGTGGAAAGAAATCGTACAGGACAAAAGTCGCGCAGGATTAAACTTCCAGACACCTTCACAATAAATGGGAAAAGTTGCTGGCAATGTAATTTTGCACTACTTTCGCCCTATACGATTTCTTCTCACGTTCCATATCAATGAATCACCCTGTAGATTTTTTATATCAATTTTAGAAAACAAATTTTGTTATTAATGTTTTTGGCAATGTTATTCTGAACAACTCTGGTTCCATGATATTTAATCGTGAGTCTATAGGAACGGAGAAAACACACGCGTCCTTATTTTCAAGATTGCGTGGTTAGCTCCCTTTCGATTTTCCTTTTGAGGACCCCCTCCACATGTTAAAAAAAAGTTTTTGCGTATTTTCCAAAATTCTCAGGAAAAGCAAGGATCCACTGTTCCAATTTATTTTAGCAGTGCTGGAGATAATCCAAATCATATATTGAATAGTTTTTTCTGAATGAATTTTCAAGTGAATATCTTCAGTCACTACCATGCTCTGTTATTTTCACTAATACAATGGGCGCTTTTATAACCTTCAACAAATAATTCAACGTCCATGATATCCTTGACAATGTGTTTCAGATAAACAAAAAATCAATGGCCTATATTACGTGAAAACCATTTTGATAAGATCAAGATTATTCAACATTCCTTGACAACTTCAATACAGACACATACCCCCATTCAGCTCTTTTTTTCTGGGTGTCCTCAAATCTTTTGAGAACTGAGTAGCACCTTTCCCATGCTGTGTGGTCCGTCTGTAGCTTCAATCCATACTTCTCATTGGAATTCGCGCAATCCACACATCTGGAACAAGCGGAAGAGCAATCCTTCCTTTCATGGTCTCCCACACACACCAAGCACTCAACTGTATCACGACAATATTTTTGGACTACATTATAATCTGGATACACTTTACATCTACTCGATCCAATATTTAGCTTCTGTTGGTCCACAAAACCTCCATGTAAATTCTCATCAATTTCTAGTATCAAACTGAACGTGTGTCTGATCATTCCAGTTTTTGTTATGATCTTGAGTTGAGATTCCTTCTTTGAGTTATTTTGCTCTATGATTTTGGCGATTATGTTTTCATCAGTCTACGAATGCTCATTTCCGTTAACCCCAATTATTATCTTGATGCGTTTGTTATGAACGATTGGCTTGATAACTATGATTTTCTATTTTTTCTTGAATCTTCTGCTGAATTTCACCAAATCGTTTTTCTTGTTTTCCTTGTCACAATTTATAATAACCCCAGTTTTCGTTTTTCGTCCTATTGGTATTTCAATTCCCAAATCGCTCGGATTCACTTTTTCAATTTTGTTAGTATCTTTTCAATTTTTATTTTTGATCAACAAAACCTCTGACGTCGCATGTGCGTATGTTTTATGCGAGTCATTCACTCAGGAATTTGTCGATTGTTGATGGCTTTGCGTCCAAGTTGTTGTTTTTAGGGCTTGGCTCCCCGATTCTGATGTGGATCTCGTTAGTAGTTTTCAATTATTTGCGCACACTTTGTTGAATGAGATGTAATACGTTGTCATCGACTTGGAAACCTTCATTTTCCTTTCATTGGGCACCATTTCAAATCTCTCTGTTTACACTTCCAAACATTTTTTTCCATGTGACAACCTCTCATATCCTCCAGTTTTTCACATTTTGCATGATAGTGATTACTACATCCATTACATCGTATCTCACTTTTAGCATCTTTAAAAAATATTTTACATAATTATTCCTGATCAAAATTTTGCAGGCCATGAAAACCAACAATGTTTGTTATTGAAACTTTGAACCTCCTTACAAACTATCATCCCCTATCTTACCCTTCCTCAAAGATGAAATGTAAAGAAAACGCTGGAACACGTGTCAATTTAATTCTCATCAACAACTACAAAGATTAGCATGCCTGTCTATCACAGGTGCAATTAGATCTACATCAACAATGGCAATGCAGGTGCTGCTGTGCCTGTCTCCTTTTGATGCATTCTTGAGAGGCGATGCAGAAAGAACAGCAATAAGGCTGCATGCCATCCATCTCTGGTGCGGGAGAAAGTGGGGCCCAGGACATGCTTGTAAATTTTTGGAGGCTGTCACAAGACTCCTCTGGTGGAGTATCGAACTGAGAGCGGCGGATATACACATCTACACAGACGGTTCACAAAGTCAATGTGGTGCTGGGATGGGTGTGTTCATACCGGAGCTCAACCTTAAAACTAGTAGAGCCCTATAGGCTCGGGGCCAATTGTCTACCAACCAGAACTGCTTGGCATTATGCAAGGGGCCACACAAATCGTAAAGGAAAAGAAAGCGGGCAAAAACATTATCTTCCTTACCGATAGCAAACAAGTCACCAGATTTTGCAGTCGGTCTCCTATGAGAACTTGGTCACATTATCCTGGATTAAGGGGCATAGTTGAATCAGAGGAAATGAAAAAGCGGACAGTTTGCCGCGAAAGGGAGCAAAGCGAAAACCGTGTGGCCCAGAGCCCTTCGTTCCACTGTCCTCAAAAGCCATCAATCGCAGAATTAATGAACAGACAGTAGAGGTTCTAAGAGAGAGATGGGAGACACGACGGTTTGGGCACTCGAGTGCCGCTATACACGGCCCCGAGGCTCCGCGAACCCAGTACCTTCTTGGACTCTCGCGTAGCAACCTTGGAAAACTGGCGGGAATGCTCACGGGACATTGTAAATAAACACCTTAACACCTTGGGTGTGGTAACAGATCCGACTTGTAGGGGATGCCACGAGGATGACGAGAGTGCTGAGCATGTCCTTTGCCACTGCCCAGCCGTCGAGAATATCAGAGAATCCATTATGTGGGAAAGATGGCCAGACTTGGCCTCGATCGGGGGCTCGGCCGCCACAGTCTTGAGATACATCAACGCTGTTGGCTGGCTCGACGGGTAAACCCCGAGGGAGGTTACAATGGGCCCGCCTGAGTGGCCTAAGTGAAAGGATGGCGCATGCTACCCCTCCATATCTCTATCTCTCATCAACAAGGTTTGATGCTTTTGTCTTCAAAAATTACGAATTTCCTCACAAAATGTCACACTCAATTTCACCCTCTTAGGGGTCGAATGTTTCAAAGTTCATCCGTGGAGGGTGTCTACATTTTGAAGGTACCCTTCTGTTAAATTTTTTTTTTTTTTAACTCGGATATTTCGCTCGGTGATGATAAGTCAGACAGTCAGTCAATCAGGACAATAAATGTTATTTTATAAGAATAAAGATGAATGAACACCTCTCTTGTGATTATTGGAAACATATAGCCATTTTGTTTCTCAATTTTGTCCAAAAAGTTTACTATGCATTTGTCTATGGGTTAAATAATGTATCTGAAAATATTTTTTTCTTTACATTAACTGTGTTGTAACATCTTTATTAAATGAAGAAAAACAACGATCAACGTCTTCAGGCCTCAAACAAATATAATATACGGATGAAAAGGTTACATGGTTCGCCACATACTATGGCATCATCAGACCTACAAAATACAATATTTACGTCCAGTTAATATTAAAAAGTATAAAATAATTACCGTACAAACACTCAAAAATAAAGAAACATCTCACGAAAACAAACAATACAAAGTGAGGTTAAGGAATTGACACTAATAAACACATTCAAAAAGAAAAAAAGAAAATAGCCCTGTCTTCTTTTTCTTTTTTTTTTTTTTCTTTTTTTCTTTTTTTCTTTTTTCTTTTTTTTTTCTTTTTTTCTTTTTTTCTTTTTTTCTTTTTTTTCTTTTTTTCTTTTTTTTTCTTTTTTTCTTTTTTTTTTCTTTTTTTTCTTTTTTTCTTTTTTTTCTTTTTGAATGTGTTTATTAGTGTCAATTCCTTAACCTCACTTTGTATTGTTTGTTTTCGTGAGATGTTTCTTTATTTTTGAGTGTTTGCAGTATAGCTGATTAGAAAAGCACGTGAAGATCTTGTTAATATGAAATTAGTTTGATACCTACATTCATGACCAGATAAATAGCACATGCCTAAAATGTGATGAAACTATTATCCTGCAGTTATCAAAAATAAGAATTGATGCATTTAAAAGTAGTGCCTTTTTGACATATGTATTTGAAAAAAGTGTTGAAAATTGAAATATTATATTTTAACTTTTGATAAAATTAGCTAGCATCATTCGAAAGAGGGGCAAAAATTATGTAAATTTCATGATAATTGGAAAAGTTTAGTCTAGATATGAATAGATTTTTTAACTTTGCAAAAATTCCAAAACGATACTATCCTTAGTTCCCAATAATGAAGACAGCATGTATCCAGATGAATCAGTCTAGGATAGTATTATAGCCGATCTATTGTCTCAAGAAACATCATCCTTGTTAAATAACCGGCGAGGCTTTAACTGAGATGGACCGTTCTCCGTTATGAAATGAATGGGTTGTAAAGTGAATGGGTATTCAGTAGGGTCAAGGTGCCATAATCTTTAGGCCACAAGAAGGGGACTTGAGTGAAAGAGCCAATAGGCGAAGATACAAAATATCTACCTACATCTGATACCCACAAAATGAGCCAACCGCCGATTGTCGGTTAGTGGCGGAACAATGTCCAATAAAAGTATCAATGAAAGAGGATCTATCGATAATCAAAATTCAACGGAAAGTTGAATAGCACTGTCGGAAGGTTAAAATGTCATATATATTCAACGAGAAGGTTGATATTACTTTGCGTCGAGGGACTTTTGTGTATCTTTTCCGGAACATATGATTATATCGCATACATTTGTTTATAAAAAATAGATCTCTGAAGACCCGATCTTAGAAAAAATAGACACCTCCTTGAAATATCAGGTAATCTTTATATTTTACCTATTCTGAAATATCTTTATTATGTTCAGAATACAGTTTTAGAATACCTCTACTCTCGCCAAATATAGACTTTGACTCATGGTATTATGGAAAAATCTTGCATTATCGCAATTATGTGTAATTTAAAAAATTCCGACATACCTACCTTACGATGAAAATATGTTGATCTCATTGAGAACTATCTTAAGTAAATTCTTATAAGACTTTTTTTTGTGCTCGAAGATATCATGTCAATCCTTTGTTACTTGAACCGCACTAGTGAATTTCAAGTCGAGAAGGGTGTTTTCCAGTCCAAATCACCCTGTATAGAGTAAAAGCAATGAACATCCAAATGACTTTCAAACCCCATAAATCCTTTCTGATATAAACACTATTAAAACCAACGTGAAAGTCAAGTTCAAGTTCAAACCATCGAGCGTATAGTAGCACAAATAGCAATTTATGGAAATTACTCCATGTAAGATTATCAGAATCTGATATATCACTATAATCAGGCTTTTAAATCTAAATTTCAGATATTATTGTCTACTACGATTATTTGATTCATCGAGAATTCATTCATTGATGTTAATAAATATATTCATCCAATATACACACCTAAACATTTTTTACACATGCGATTGATTTGATCAATAATAATTGTATTTCAGACCATCATCACCCTAGCCCTTTTTGGAATATGCGCATGTGCGCGCTTGGACAATATCCAGTACCTTCCACCAGCTCAACGTCCCGCTGGAGGAATCCGTCCAGGTTCAGGAGGATATCAAGGCGGATCTCCAGGATTCGGTGGAGGTGCTGGTAGACCTGGTGGTGGCGGCTTTGGTGGAGGAGCACCTGGATTTGGTGGTGCAGGTGGAGCTCCAGGATTTGGCGGAGGTGCTGGTAGACCTGGAGGTGGCGGCTTTGGCGGAGGGGCACCAGGATTTGGGGGTGCAGGAGCTCCAGGTGGTGCAGGAAGCGGATACAGTGGCGGACAAGGAGGAATTGGTGGTCAGGGAGGATATAGTGGTGGCCAGGGAGGATTTGGTGGTCAGGGTGGATACAGTGGTGGTGGCGGTAAGTTTATCAAAATATTATTTTGAATCACTACGTGTATATACTTGTGTACAATATTTTTCATGTATTTATCTTTTAGCCGGTGGAAGACCTGGAGCAGGTTCGGAGATTCCAATCCTCCGTTATGAAAACAACAACAATGGCGACGGTACATACAATTGGCTTTATGAAACTGGTAATGGTATCAATGCTCAAGAACAAGGGGATGCCAGAGGAGATGGAACTCAAGCCCAAGGATCTTTTTCGTACACTTCGCCTGATGGCCAACAAATTCAAATCCAGTACACTGCCGATGAGAATGGTTTCAACCCACAAGGAGCTCATCTACCAACACCACCACCAATTCCTCCAGAAATTCAGAGAGCCATAGAGCAAAATTTAGCTGATGAAGCTAGAGGTGAGACGATGTTGATGATTGAGAGTAGAAATCACTACCGGTTTTTTTTTAACAGGTATTGTAGATGATGGTGCATACAGACCAGGAGCAGATGAAGGCAGAGGCGGAGCTGGAGGTGCTGGAGGGTACAGTGGTGGCGGAGGTACTGGAGGGTACAGTGGAGGAGCTGGAGGTCAAGGTGGATACTCACGAGGTACTTTTATTTTCCACATATCATTTTTGTAACCTTACAAATCTTCAATTTTCTAGGAACTGGACCAAGTGGTTTTGGAGGTGCAGCTCCAGGGGGCCAGTATGGAGCTCCAGGTGCTGGTGGTGCAGGAGCTTTTAGGCCATCGGGTGGAGTTGGTGGAGTAGGATCTGGGCAAGCTGCTGGTGGTAGCGGCTACAGATATTAGAATATGTTGATCTTCAGCTACTTCAGGTTACTAGTTAGAATGTGATGAAGCTTATTTAAAGCACTTTTTTCTTGTTTTTTCATGTTTTTTGTCAACTTCTACTTTATGTTCTGAAAACCCTTATAAACATTCCGTGTTTTGTTATAGGATTCAGAGCATTTTATTACCATAGCCAATAGAATGTTCTCAACGAAGCATGGATGATATCCTGCCATAAGTTCATTTTGTATAGAGATCCATTTGAACTTTGTTCTTGCTTCTTGTATATACTAGTTGTATCGTGCATTTCCATATGAAAATATAATAAACTATTTTCACACTGATTTATGTTTTTCATCTACTACTACGTTATGATATGCTAAGTCTGGAATGTCCTAATCGATAGACAAGATTGCCAGATTTTTCACCCATAGTCTTTTGAACAGACTGATTGATTGTCGCCCTGAATGAATCAATCTTCAGATCATTAAAAAAAATAAACACTTGCTTTGGTATTGAGTCCTCCAGTGAAAGGGGCAGTTTCCAAGAAAAAACCAATGGAATGGAGACTTAGGAAAATGCTGATCAGGCACACCTAAAATTGATTTGCTTTCATGAAATCTGTTCCCCAAATAATTTTGTATTGCCACCATTTTTTTTCTTATGTCTCTACTAACATGAGCTACAAAAATGTGATTACAGTAGAATCCCGGTTAACCGTCATTGTGCTTCAAGGGAAATCACGGATAATCCAAAACCGTTTTTTTTTTCACGTATGTACGAACATAACTATGTGCTTGAAATATAAATATATAATGACCAAATTTGTTTTAATGAAGATTCTTGAGAAATGAGTGTTCTTTTTGGTTCACTATTTATACAATGGCCTGACGAAAGCCTTTAAGCACTCCTACGTATAGGGGTTGCACCAACATTCCTGGATGAGACGGAAAGATCAAAAAACTAAGGTGAGACACTTGGGAGGCAACAAATGGCAAAAATGAGGAGCAGCTGAAATTTTTCAAAAAAAAACTCAGAGCAAAAAAAGTACGGCATAGAGGAACTTCTGCAGCGAGGTCTATGATACGTCGTCAGCCTCTAGGCTCAAGAAGGTCCTCTCGAGAACTCCTATCCTGTTGCCAAGCTGTCTCAAGAGAAATAACGAAATATATACTACCACCTCTGAACACGCAGCGAAACTTTAACTGGAAACTCACTAACCAGAATGTTAAATTGCTTCCACTGACGGCCACGCATGGTCAGACGATCAACCGAACTGCATCAGAGTGGACGAGGTGGCCAAAAACAAATAGCTTGGGCAATAAAAACCTTCAAACAATTCACGCCCGCAGGAACCGACGGCGACGGCGTAATCCCAGCGATTATTCTATGGTGTTTGGAGGTTATTATCAGACACCTAGAACTTTTGTCCAAGGCATGTCTAGCTCGTAGCTATATCCCGATAAGATGAAGAAAGGTAAAAGTCGCATTCATTCCGAAACCTGGAAAGGACGTCTACAGTCACCCAAAATCCTGCAGATCTATTAGTTTGACTTCAGTTTTGTTAAAGACTTTGGAAAAGCTCTGTGACAGGCAAATTAGGGACGTTCACCCACCTCACCTGGAAAATCAACAAATACTGCTCTACACTGTGTAGTTCCAAGAATAGATGAAGCGCTTTCTCACAAGCAGTCGGCACTAGGTGCTTTCCTAGATATAGAAGGCGCTTTCGACAAAACGACATTTGAAGGTGTAGAACTGGCTCAAGCTAGGCACACCGTAGATCCAGTCATTGCTGGCTGGGTTTCTTGCATGCTGAAAAACAGAAAATCTCAATCACTATGGTGAAGGCACAGGTGAGCAAAGGCTGCCTCTTTAAGGCGTGCTGCCACCCCTTCTCTGGAACATGGTGATCAACGGCCTTATAAAGAATCTCAAGGAATAGGGATACCACACTACTGAATATGCGGACGATATCACTGTTCTGCTGACTGATGGAAACCATACAGGCTGCTTTAAAACTGGTAGAAAGATGGTGCGACGAAAAAGCACTATCTGTAAACTCCTCCGGGCTTGTACATTTTACCAGGAAAAAAAATGGGCAACCGAAGATCACCTCTTCTGTGTGGTGTGCAACTTGACATTTCTAAAGAGGTTGAATACCTAGAAATCATTCTAGATAGAACTCTCAACTGAAACAAACACCTGAGCGAAAAATCTAAAAAGGTCACAAGAGAATTTTGGCAATGTAGATGTGCGATTGGCAAGGTCTGGAGGTTGTCACCCAGAATTGTCTACAGGATCTACACGGCCGTAATCAGACCAATGCTTGTGTATGGAGCTATTGTGTGGTGCACTAAAACCAAACAAGTGACAGCTCGCAACAGAATGCAGCAACTACAACAACTAGTATGCCTGTCTATCACAGGCGTAATGAGATCCACATCAACGATGGCAATGCTAGTGCTGCTGTGTCTGCCGCTTCTTGATGTTTACTTGAGAGGCGAGGCAGAATGAACAGCTACATGCCATCGATCTCTCGTGCAGAAGAAAGAAGGGTCCAACACAGCCTCTGGTGAAGTACCAAACTGATGCCCTGATTCCGCGCTACATTCGAGCTCACAAGATCAATACAGGCGGCCCAACAGAAGAGGATAGAGCGGCGGATCTACACATCTACATTGACGGTTCACAGGGGCAACTTGGTGAGGTGTGTTCATACCAGAGCTCAACCTAAAAATCAACTGCATATTGCAAGGGGCCATACAAATAGTGAAGGAAAAGATAGTGGGCAAAAACATTATCTTACTTACAGATAGCGATGAAATTTTGAATCCTTGAACAAAAATAGAATAACATCCAAATTGGTTCTGGAATGTCATCAGATTCTGTAGTCGGTATCCATCGAGAACTCGGTCACAGTATCCTGGATCAAGGGACATAGTGAAATCAGGCGTAATGAAAAAGAGGACAGTTTGGCACGAAAGGGAGCGAAGGAAAATCCATGAGTCCAGAGCTTCTCGATCCAATGTGCTCCATCATCCATCGATCGCAGAATTAATGAACAAACAGTAGAGGTTCTAAGGAAGAGATGGGAGTGCACTTGACTGCCGCTATACACGGCCCCGAGGCTGCGCGAACAAAGTACCTCCTTGGGTTCTCGCGGAGCAACTTTAGAAAACTGACAAGAATGCTTACGTGACATTGTTTGCTGAATAAGCACCTCCACAACTTGGGTGTGGTGACAGACTCGACTTAAAGGGAGTGCCACGAGGACGACGAGTGTCCTGAGCATGTCCTCTGCCACTGCCCAGCTCTCGTGAATATCAGAGGATCCATTATGGGAAAGATGGCCAGACTTGGTCCTATTCGGAGGATGCTCGTCTGCCTCACTACTCACTATATCAACGCTGTCGGCTGCCTCGATGGGTAGACCCCGAAGAAGGTTACAATGGGCCCACATAAGTGGCCTAAGTGGAAGGATGACGCAAGTTTCCCCTCTATATATCTATCTTTCTAGTTACGCTAGAAATGAATTTTATTTGTTAAGTTTGAAAACAGTTCCTCATCTTCCAGAATGGGTGCGTAGGTAAAACCAAATAATTACCATGATTATCATCAACTTACCAATTTGCAACCGACGGAAATCTGAAAAAACTCAAAGATCAATTATTTTTTTGACATGCTGACATACACAATGGTATAGCATACAGTAGCGCATTCAATTTCTACTTTCATCATACAGTGAGGACGATGGACTGTGTATTTTGATAAATTGATATTTTGTAATCTTTTTCCAAAAAGTGTGGCATCTATCCCTACACCTTATTGTGTGTGCTCTATTGGGTTGTGTTGTGTTCCTGTGTTCCTGAGTTGCAGTATTTTCGTTCCTGGACCTGCTGCTGTTTCCTGCTCCTCCGTTTCAGTTGAGCCGTGACAATTTCAGCATCATGGCCTTAATGAATATTTTCATGGTATTTTCATTGTATGACACCAATAATATCTAGCGTAGAAAGAATGCTAAATTGTTACTAGTGCTGCTGGTGTTTCTTCTGATTTGAAATGTTTTTTTTTGTGCTTCATGTATTTCTCGATGTACTCCTATAGTCATTTCAAAGAATGCAGTCTCTTCTTTGTCCCTCGATGTAATCCATATTCTAATTAGAGATTTTTTATTCAAATTTTCAATTTAAAGACCCGTTTGAGCATATTTCCTTTTTTCGGTTTACATTGAATATTTTGTCATATCACATGCCGCAACTCTTGTATTTGTTATTGTTGTTCATGAACTTTTTATGGTTATAATCCATAACTCACTAGTAAGTGGTAAGTTATGGATACTAGTGTGTTATTCGACACTTTAGTTGTTTAAAATGACCTCATTATTGACAACTATGACTATCATGCGTTAGATAAAGTATTTTTTAAACATGTGGTATATTTGATTATATCGTCTTGTCATACAGGGGTGACAAAGACTATGGATCTCTCCACTATCAACAACTCTCTCTGTACAAGACGCGGTTTGAAATTTACTTCCACCAAAAGATCATGAATTGTGATCGCAAAAAGCACGACGATCGTCGTATTTATCAGTTTCTGATAAAAAATACGACATTTTGTTCGTTTTGAACTCATTTCTAATTGTTCTGCACTAGGAACAAATTTGAACTGTGGTAGTTTTTCACATAACTAATGGGTAAGCTGTTACGTAAAAAGTTACTATAATAGTACTCTATTGAGAAAAATATGTTTGGTAGATAGTAGACTATTTCACTAATAAACCAACGTATGATTTTTCATGTGTAACGCATGCGGGAACAATAATGTTCTAGATGAGAGGGTGTTTTATAATATTGATACTCTAAGTGCACCGAAAAAGTCGTGGCTAAGCTCGTGAAGTTTGATGGCAACTGTCACAATTATCACCGAATGTCATCTATTGTTATTATTTTTCGTGAATTTGATTTAGTTCTTGATAAAAATGACACTTAATCCACAAAAACATTGGAAATCGGACCCGCACAAGCACAAACAAGAATTCACCCTACAAGCATAATCTCGGTGGAGCCTGTCAATTTTTGGACGATTTTTTTGATCTGACTTGCCCTTTATCTTTTCCCGTTCCTGATGTTTTGAACTCAAATTTAATAATTACACTGCTTTCTCCAATATATTTCAAAAAAGAAATTCTTTCAGAATTGGAAACATTTTGAAGCATTTGAGGATAATAGATGAGCAAAAATACAGCGACAACGCTTGTCACGTTCTGAAAAGAACTAGTTTTGAATTATAAAAAGGCACAGAAAGTCAACAGCACAAAACTTCTCAGAAAGTGACACAATACAAAAGTTAGGTAAGGGAGTGGATTTGGAGGCTGTCATGTTTTTTTAAAAAATGGCAATCCATAGGTGAGTTATCCATATTTTTTGTTGAACACTCATTATTAGTTATAAGATATAATAAGAATAAGGCACATCTGGATGAAAGGAGAACGGCTACCACTAAATAGCTAACCAAAAATGCGTAAATTTTTAACATTTTTGTTCTAGCTTTTTTGCAATAACTCCATAACATAGTTATTCGGATATCCTTGAAAATACTGCCAAATTTAGCGAAAACAGTTTGAAATCTTCAAAATCTGGTATAGTAGGTGTGCTTTTATGGAAAAAAAATCAACTAAACAGCTTAAGAGACGGAGACTGCTTGTTAGGTACAAAAGCTGAAGACTACATGAAACTGAATAACCTCCGAATTGAGGAGATAGAGATATAAGATGCTATTGCTATTTTCAAATAATGTTTTCATTACATTATTTATGAAAGGTCTCGACCAAAAATGTGTTCAAATGAAGATTTTCAATGCTTGGCGCTCCGTTGGCTCAGTTTAGCCGCAATAAATCAGTGTCTTGACGCTGATTAATCACTGCAGATGAAAATTTGATATACATTATACACAGGAAAAAAAGAGACATTCAACCACTGTTTTGAATGTTTTTTTTTGTGACTGGGGCATACGCTCCAGAAAAAAGGCTAATACCTTTTTCTTCCGGCCAAGAAGTTTTTCAGAATAGTCATAGTTTCAGCAGATAATAATCGATTCAATAGAAAACAAACTCAACAACAGCATACTACGCTTTCAAGTTTTTTTTAAAGGCTGTAGCCAGAAGTTGCGGAAGGACGGCCGCATTTGCAAGTTGAAAAATCTGCGGAAAATCCTCGAATTGTGATTTGAGCTGTTTGATCATCTCTCACTTACCCATGCAACTTTTTACAATCAAAAAATATCGTTCTAGGGGTAGAAATTTACCTTTTTGAGAATTATAAGAGATGGAGGCATTGCTGAAAGTGCGTGTGAAGATTTGAAAAAAAATGTGGATGGTGAATCTCTTATGTTTTTGTCGGAAAGTTTTTTTGACCACTCACTTACCCACATCCTGTTCGTACCTAACGATTCGCAACCATGCATCTGCATAAGTTATGTACGGTGTAGGCCAATGAACATTTTTTAACCCAATTTTTTTTATTTGAAAACATAATTTCGAAGAATGCTCAAAGCTCGAAAACGTCAATTTTTGATTTGGAAGCCATACCAATGGTATGCAAGTGGGCCTAGTGGCCTTTTTCGCCATCCCCGCTTGGCCAACCCAGCTACTCAAACCGGTCCGTTCTTGTCGTGAATAGGAGCAGACTATCCCAGCTCAGGAACCCCAACTTTTTCCTGGGGATGGTGGCTGTTCCTAGGACCTTCCTCCTCAAGCGACCACACCTGGCGCAAACTCCCAGCAGATGGAAGGGTTTCCTCCGCCCTTTTGCAGTGGAAGCATAGGGGTGATTCGCTTATTCCTAACAAATTCAGGTGTCTGTTGAGCCTGCAATGACCTGTAACAATGCCAACGATGGTGCTCAGTGCCTTCCTGCTCTTGTTCAGCAATTGGGCCGTCCTTGGCCTGAGAGGTTCTGATATAGTTTTTCTGGCCTGCCTGTATAATTTGTTACTGTTCTAGTTCTCAACTGTCCTCTCCCACGCCCATTCGTTAAGAGTTCGTGGGAGCAGTTGTTTACTAAGGCCTAGAAATGGTTCCGCTCTGGATAGTCGCGTAGCAGATCCTCGTCTGGCCAACTTGTTCGCTTGCTCATTGCCAGAGATCCCCGCGTGCCCCGGAGCCCATATAAGTTTGACTCTCTTGTTGTCACCCAGCACCTGCAGCGCATCCCTACACTCTTGGACCAGCGGGCAGCTTATCCTTGGTTTGGTGCAGTGGCGGCTGGTCGGGGTAGGCAAGGTAGGCGCCGCCTCACCGCAGTAAATAGTAAATACCAAAATAAATTATTATTGTGAACTGAATAATTGAATCACAATTAATCAAGAAGATTTCCATTTAAAAACAATGCTTATTATATTCTTCATTACTTCTACCTACCAGTGGTGCGAAACTCATTCCTAAACACCCACAAGAGGACCAGGTCCTAGCCGTTGACCGCTGGTGCATTCAAAATAAGCGGCCGTCCCGGTTGCCTTTTCTCTCTGTTCCCGCGTGGTATTTTATGCACATGAGAAGGGGTAATCTTGAGAGTGGGGCAACGGCGAATATAAGGAAAATATAGGCGAATCGATTTCCGCCTTCGTCGCGTGTTTTCGGTGTCGACGCGCGAAACGGTCATCCCACAATGACATGAAGCATGAAGCATAGGGATGAGACGATTGAAACGTATAAAAGCGACAGTCGATACTCTTTACCCATCTAGCGAATATGAATTGATTCATCAATACAGATTATCAAACTTTTTTAAAAACACTTTTGGCATAAAAAAGCTAGCCCGAGCATTATTCTATCTATACTCTTTTTTATGCAATTGCAGTGATGACTGCAATAAATAGTCGTTATTGGGGATATCGGTTGCGATTATCCATCCTAGGCCTTGAGCCCGCAGCCCGAGAAAAACCAAACTAAATTAGACTGTATTGTTCTTATCAGGTGGCGGTGTTTTGTGATTTTGCCAAGATTTGGATAACTACACTACAATTATTGATATAATCACAGATTATCAGATAAGTTTTAGAAATTAGTAAATTAGAATTTCTGTTTTGATATTTTCATTTTTTGGGACAGGATTTGTCCACACATAGAGGTAGAGTTTAGTTTGTTTAGTAGTTGTCGTTTTTTCAGGATATTCATTATTTATTTTTGGCATTTTTACGTAAGTTCTTTTTATTTTCAAAATGACTTTGCCAGCTCATGACGTTATTTGTTCCTTATTGGAGGAACCGTTTTCTAGGCTTAAGGTTGAAGATCGAAATCAAATAATCGCTGTAGGTCGCCCTACACCCTCACTTGACATTTTGAAACCGGATAAAAAACAAGGGCAACATTTTTCTCGCACTTTTAACACCCAATGGTATAAAAGCCACGGATGGTTATGCGGTAGTTTCTATAAACAGAGCCTTTTTTGTTGGCCCTGTTTATTGCTCGCGAAAGGAAGAAATAACGTTTGGGTACTGCAAGGATATACAGATTTGAAAAATTTGTCTGCAAGTATTAGAAAACATGACAGCTCTAAAGAACATCTGAGCAGTTACTTGACTTTAAAACGATTACAGACAAATTCTTCAACGATAAAAGACGCTCTTCAAATTCAAACCGCTCTTTCTTTAAAACTTTATAACGAAGACGTTCGAAAAAATAGAAATTTGATGATGTATCTAATAGACGTAACATGTTTACTTGCAAAGCAAGAATTGGCATTTAGGGGACATAACGAGAAAAATGAATCTTCAAACGTTGGAAATTTCAAAGAATTTTTCAAGGTTCTGATTAAACGCGATGTGGAGATGCAAGAACATTTGAAAAAAATTGGTAACATATTTTCGGGATTATCTAAAACTATTCAGAATGATTTAATTGTATGCATTTCCGAGCATCTTATGGAACACATTAACCGGGAAATTAAAGATTCTATTTTTTTTGCGGTACAGGCGGATGATACAACCGATATAGTTGAAAAATCGCAGTGTGCAATTTCGGTTCGTTTTGTCAATGAATCGGGAAAAATTCAAGAAAGATTTTTAGGATTTTATGACGTGAGCCAAGATAGAACTGCTCTTGCAATGTACGAACTGGTATCGGCGGTTTTGCGTCCGTTTGACTATAAAGCCAAGTTAGTTGGTCAGTGTTACGATGGTGCGAGTGTCATGGCTGGTTCATTAAATGGCTTACAGATGAAAATCAAATCTGATGCACCAAACGCTTTATTTACACACTGCAGCGCTCATAGATTAAATTTAGTTTTGCAAGACGGAACAAAAAGCATTAAAAGCTGTCGTATCTATTTTGCCAGCGCTACTTCATTACCGGGATTTTTTAATCAATCAGCGAAACGAACATTTGTTTTAGATTCGGTAATGGCTAGGAGAATTCCTTCCTCTGTGGAAACAAGGTGGTCCTCCCGCTCTAAAACCATCAATATCATAGATTCAGAGTGGGAAAATTTGCGTACAGTTTTTACTGAAATTATTAACGATACGTCATCAGGAAAAGAGTCCATTTTTGGCGCAAGGGGCTACTTAAATTTTTTAGAAGATATTGAATTTTCATTTTTAACGGCTGCTTTCAAAAATATATTTGATATTACCGATTTATTATTTGACATTTTACAAAAAAAGTCTTTGGATATAACTTACTGCAAAAATCAAGTTTTTTCTGCCAGGGATCGCATAAAACTGCTGAGAACTGAAGAGAAGTTTAACAAGATTTTTGAAAAAGCGGAGGGTAGAATAAATAAATCTGCGTGCTTACCACCTGCACAAAAACGAGCTAGAATATCTGATGCTATTCCAGATAACAAAAAAGCCTCATTGCGTATTCTATTTTATGAAATCTTAGATAACGTCGTAACGCAAATAGAGGTGCGATTTGCGGATTTGTCACAAATGACATTTTTTGCGTTAGCTGACTCGTCAAAATTTAAACATTTTAATAATAACTTTCCCCATGATTTGGTTACTGGTTTGGTCGATTTTTATAAAGATGTTTTTGATAAACAAAGATTAATAAATGAGTTGTCTGTTATCTATCAGGATGAACAATTCGAAAAGTTAAATTTAGAATCAATTTTACAAAACCTGGTCAATAACGAACTTCGACAAATATTTTCTGAGGCCTATAAAATGTTTGTTTTGATTGCCACGATTCCCGTAACAAGCGTCGCTGTTGAGCGTCATTTCTCGTGCCTTAAACGTATCAAAACATACAGTCGTAACTATGAGAAATGAACGTTTGTCTTCACTGGCATTGTTAGCTATAGAAAAAGAATTGTTTCTTAAAATCCAGGCCAGTGAAAGTTTTGAAGCTGATATAATCCAGAAATTTTCGCTTCTAAAGGATAGGAGAATAAATCTAATTTATAAAAAATAAATTCTTTTTTTTTCTATGATAATATTAGTGTATGGTGAGGTTCAGGAAGGCTGTATGGGGAGGAGGAGGCCTTATTTTTTGCAATCAAGATACATTCTTTGTAATATTTCAAAATTAAAATAAAATGACCGCAATATAAATTATTAGTCAAAGTTTGGGCAGGGTCTCGAACAATGATTTGTCTGCTGCGCATTCTCCACTTACTGGATATGAGGGGAAATTATTTATAAATGAGGAGAAATCTCACGAAAAATTCGCCTGCGGCGTAGTGGCGGAACTATAATAGAACAATTCGAGGCGAAGCCCGGGGACCCGTGAGGTTGGGGGTCTACAGACTCTTTATTTAAGATTAAAGTTAAAGATGTTTTTTTCCCTCTGTTGTGTTGTGTTGTAGAGTTGTTTAGTTCTCCAATATATAGAGAATTGGAATGTGAAATGTCTCAGGGATCGGAGAAAAGAGCTGCTCCAGCAGGAAATACTATTCTCAGTTATTTTAAAAAACTGAAAACAAAGAATCAAATCGAAGAGCAAGTGGAATCAAACTCAGCCCAAATATCCCTTACTATAGAACGGAACTTCCCCTACCAGAAATGAGGGAAAATTAATTATAAAGGAGGGGAAATACAACCACGAAATTTTTCGCCAGCGGCGCTTTACCTGCGGCGCCTTCTGAACCAACAACATTTTGTCACGCTACGCCACAGGATTCCGCCTACCCAAATATAGGCGGCACGAGCCGCCACTGGTTTGGTGATTGCTTTAAATGCCGCTTGACTGTCGTAGTAGATAACAATGTTATTTTCCATTCCTATTTCACCTCATCTCTGGAGAAAACCTCTGGGATAGCGAAAATTTCCGCCTAGAAGACTGTTGCAAGTCTTCCAAGGGGAAAAGCTTCGCCAGTGCTCCTGTCAGCACTGAAAACTCCGGCTCCAGTCGAACCCATGCGTTCAGCCTTGGAGTCATCTGTGAAACCAGACTTGAGTGTTGACAGGCGCCTCCATCAGTTTGGTCAGCCACTCTTCTCTCGTCGGTACGTGCACCTCAAAGCTCCACGAAGTCTGAGACGACCATCCGTGGGTGTCAACCCAGCCGATAG
This sequence comes from Orchestes rusci, assembly GCA_958502075.1. Taxonomy (NCBI): domain Eukaryota; kingdom Metazoa; phylum Arthropoda; class Insecta; order Coleoptera; family Curculionidae; genus Orchestes; species Orchestes rusci. The sequence goes on from OY293306.1 coordinate 1,584,487, forward strand.
AAGCGGTAGCTCGCACCGCACCAGTGATGATATTCTGGTGTGGCCAACTTCCATTCTCATGTTCCCCCATGTCTTCATAGGAAGTCATCGCTTCCCTCTTCACTCAGAGTCCTAGCTCTGGCAGTCCGAGGAGGATGTTCAGTGCTGCTCCAGGAGTTGTCCTCATTGCGCCTGTTGTACCCTAACAAGCCATCCTTTGCAGTCGGTCTAGCTTGTGTACATAAGTGGTCTCATCGCTTGCTGGGCACCAGGCCAAGGATCCGTATGAGATCCTTGGACTGATGACAGCCTGGTAGAGCCAATGCATGACCTGGGGTCTTAGGCCCCACTGTCTTCCGACCACTCGACGCAGTAGCCACGAGTTACTGTTCCTTTTTTTATTGTCTTTTCAACGTGTGGTTTTCACGTCAGCTTGCTGTCCAACACCACCCCGAGGTACTTGACCTCCTGCCTGAGTGACAGTGTGGTCCCATTCATTGTGGGTGGCTTGAATTCCCGGATAATCTTTCTGTTGGTGGAGAGAATGAGCTCTGTTTTGGTGGGGTTCACTAACAGCCTCATCTCTCAACACCATGTTTCTACTATTTCACAGGCTAGCTTGATCCACTCACAAACGATCCCTGTGTGTTTGTCCCTCACTAGCACCAGTCCATCGTCCACGTACGCCTGAGTGTAAAATCCTTCTGCATCCGATCTTGTGAGAAGGCTGTACATTATCAGACACCATAGTCTGGGGGAGAGGCAGCTGCCTTGAGGGCAGCCTCCTTGGACTTCTGCCTCAAGCCTTCCAAGCCGGCTTTTACTTGGCGGTCACGAAGGGAGGACCAGACCCACCTCACGATGGAAAAGGGAACCTAACTTTGGGTATGACGTTTACCTTGGAGGTTGCCACACGTTTGGCACGTGTACCAAGCCATACCAAAGGTCCCATCGGATTCTTCACGACGCCATGATTTATGATTTATCCTCATCATTTTCATCGACAACGAAGTGATACCTCGACTTGCCTAATATCTTTGCAATAGACTTTTTTTGTAAAGGCGATACTTCTTTTCCTCAACACAATATCAAGATCATGAGTAATCTATTTCCAATGCAGAATTCGATAGGTTGTATATTTTATTGAACGACGTTATTTGTCCCACAGAAAAAAAATGTATTTAGGAAAAAAAAATTCGCTGAAGACTTTCGAATATTGTCTAGAATACGTGTCATTTGAGAATGTATGCAAATTGTCAATTGATGAACTAACATAAACTCGTAGCACCAAAGCTCATCTCTCGGTTCATCCACGGCAAGTTTCAGCTGTGTACTACGAATAGAAGTACTACCAATATGGGCTTGAAAATTCAACATGAAAATTCACATTAAAAAAACGCACTGTATTTGCCTATACAGCACAAATTTTCTAGAGCATCAACGTTTTTTTTGTCGCACGAGAAAATGTGTTCAGAAATTATCCCAACCTGCCAATAAATCAAGCTTTTTAAACAAAGTAAACGTGATATCTACATGAATCAATTTTTGATTACAAAATATATTTTTTATCTTTTAAATAATTTTTGAATGTTTATGGTTGGTCGGTATTTTTTCACGCAAATTTACTTCATAACCTGAAATGACGCGGGAATCTTTAGGTGAGCATCAGACTCTCTTTTATCTCCCCGGAAAAAGTAATTGACTCGTTTGTCCATAAAGACCATTTATATTCAAGGTTTATGGTCTTCAAGCATATTAAACAATTTGTTTATATTTTTGCAGTACCTTCCATTTCTGTTCAAGCGTGTCACTCATTAAAGATGTTCCACATCATAATATGTCGATTGTTACGTAAAGCTCATAATTTCCAAATAACATGCACGTGAAAAAAAATAAAAAACTGACCTACACTTCAATATTATCGTTTTTGATATTGTTTTTGATCATATTCTATAAAATGTCAAGGTCTCACCCGTAATAAGTCTATCTAGCTGCTCCACTTATTACAACTATGATCTTTACTAAGCTTTAGATCGGAATAATACCAGATGATGCTACATAACTGTATCAATGATGACATTGACCATTCCATTTCAAAACACTCCCAAAAGATATTAACCTTCAAGAAATAACGCACATCACTTAACTTGTCTAGATCAAAACGAAAAGATGTTTTGATACTTTTCATGAAGAAATATCGGAATTAAAAAACAATATGGATATTCATCGGTTCCTGGCTCATTATAACTTACTCCCCTTTGTAGTTTTATGGGGTGGGTTTTTGTCTTGTTGTCCAGTTTTATTTATATGGTAGCATTTCCGTATATTATGTTCTTTATACAGACTCTTGCGTTCCTAGCTCATTTTGATATTCCCCTGAGCATTGGTGTTTCACGCCCAGTCAAGGTTCTGAATCTGGCTGTCTGGAGGGGTCCAGTTCACAAGGTGTTTGACTCGCCTGGGAGAAAGCCTTCGTTCTGGATGTTGAGGGTAGCCAAGAGCACATGCACTCTCGAGACAGCACGCCCAGTCTCCCGCATCTGGAGCAAAATGTGCGGGGGGGTTAGGGCATTGGGTTCGACGGTGGCCTTCTCCTCCGAAGCGCCAGCATGTGGGTATGCCTACGGGCATGTGGTCTTCCAGAAACTGGGGTTGCGTGCTGGACACCATTACTCGAGGTGGTGTGAAGGTTTTGGCCTGGGTTGAACCCTTGCTTGGTGGACGGGCATGGATCGGAGAGGAGGTCACTCTCAGGTCTTCCTCTTCAGCACAGGGTAGGAGGACAGACATGGTGCGGCCAGTTTCCATGGTTGAGGCGCCGAAAGGGGGTTTCCTGTGAAATAGAAAGGAACGTGAGATTTGAGCCATCGTGGGAGAGGGAGGTTGTTATGCGCACAACAACATCATGTGCAAGATGCATTCATTCTCTTATTTCTGATAACTGAAGATTTCGCTCGTCCATCGAGGTTGGAGGTATACATCAGAACGTCACGTCCTCAAAGGTTGTCCATATGATGTTCCGCTATACTGTGGAGGTAGAGGAGAAGTAGTTCTGTTCATATATGATTTCAAAAAAAATGTAGTGTCCTTCACTTCACATCCCTTTATAGCCCCTTATAGCAAGTCCCACCAGGTAATCAAGATAAAAGACCCAAAATAATTATTAATAAAAACATAACATAGTCCCGAATGTTATGCCAATCCCATTAATAGGCACCCAAAAGTTTCACATAGTGACCCCACTTGTTCTGACGGCTTGAAGACAGTGGTGGTTTGGTGGTGGCCTGGAAAAGATTCCTGGACTGCAGGCCGACCTGCGGCTGGTTCCGTTTCCCAGGATGGCGAATCGAGCCAAACGCTGGATCCTGGACGGGCTGTCAATACACTGGAGCCTTCCGGCACATCGGAACGTGGACTGTCACCATAGAATACGCTGGTCTTCGTGTCAGTCATTGCCATGGACGAGGGTGGACAAACTTCGTCGCAGATACGGGCAGCCATGTCGTCTGGTGGTGGGATCTAATGATAGAAGAACAAATGCTTTTAGTGACGGTCTGTTAAAGGATGCTGTTGGAGTTATTCATACGCCGGCTTCAAGTCCTTGATGTGGATACGTCTAGGGATTTTATTATCGTTACCTTCTAGATCGTACACTACCGGCCAAATGACCCGATTGATAACGTAAGGCCCCGAATATTCTGGTGCCAACTTCGCGGCAAATCCTTCGCTGATGACAGCAATCACGACGCATCACTTTGTCGCCGACGTGACACCTCCAATCACGATTGCGAAGGTTGTAATGATGGTCTAAGTTCACACGAACTAACTCGAACACTTCCGTGGTTGGATGGCGTTCTTGTTTGATTGAAGTGGTTGTTGACAAGTTTCTGCATGTGTTGATCAGGTGACTCATAATTGCACAATACTGATATTCCTTGACAGTCGTAGACAGTATATAGTTTACCAGGAGTATTGAGACTGTGCAGCCAATTGTTGATAGGTTAGACAAACATCTAGTGCATTATTTTTTATGTAGAAACCAACTTTATCAATTTATCATTAATTGGGAAATTTTTAAAAAATGTAAGAAAAAAAAATCCCCCCTGATTATAATGTTATGTGATTTGAAAATTGAGATTTGAAAGTTTAATAGAGGGTTAAGTATCAATTGGGTTATTGAACATTTCCCGTGGGATTTGATTCCAGAGTTGATATACTTTAAGTTGAGCGCCGTTCCAATAGCAGGTGTGTGAGCATCCAATCTTCTCTGTAACATATCCCATGCATGTTCAATACAGGGAATTGAGATAATGGAGGCAGCGTAAGATACGGAATTCCATTGGTCTCTTTGGCATGAAGTACAGCTCTAGTTTTATTTTTTTTTTCTAAAATATGTTGACATGATGTGAAAATTTTGATTGACAATCTTATTCCTAATGGCCCACTTGGTATATGTATTGAGATTTATTAGACGCGATTGTCTTCATAAATAAGAGTATAGTAGAAAAGGTCCCAAAAACGTGACAAAGTAATCCCGGTTAACGGAAGATAGGAATTTTCCAAATTTAAATGAATCATCAACAAACAATTAAAACATTTTTTGTTCTTTCTTTGAGGGAAATTGTCAATATGCTATGCTATCTTTTTTTCATGAAAGAGTTTGATTCCAACTAGTGAAATACAAAAAAATCATCAATAATTTCAAAACTACCTCAAAAAACTTGAGACGCCATTACTCTATTCAAATGTAAATACAATAGTTTCTTTTGAAAAACAATTGTTTAAGCATATTCCGATCAATGTTATCTTGTGTACAAATGATTGCACGAAAAATGTCTCATCTGCCCGGACAGAACAATAGATGATCGAAAAAAAGAAGGTCAGTACTTGTTACAGTGACCATGATTATTTGGTGGATCCTTTTCTCCGATAAAATCTGACATTTCCGATCAATTCTTTTTTTGATAGGTGGGGTAAAATTGGCGGACTATAAAAAACTAGTTACGAAAAAACATTAATCATAACAAGCTAATTCGCCTCAAATACTTGTTCAATTTCCACTAAAATTCGAAATGAAGGTTTGTGTTATTTTATTGTTTGTCAATGTTTCATATTTTTTTTTCAGGTTTGCATTGTACTGTCTGTTGTATGTGTTGCATCATGTGGCCGTCTAGACAATTCTTATCTACCACCCAATCAAAGAAGTTCAGTAAGCAACAGTTATTTGCCACCTTTTCAAAAAACAAACGCTGGATCATTTGGTGACAATAATGGAGGTCAAACCTACTCATCTGGCCAAAAGCAAGTCCCCATTTTGAAGTTTGCTGCTGACAATGATGGCGAAGGAACTTACAGGTAATTCTGGTTAATTCATCCATAAAATGCATTCAAATTTCCTTTTCAGTTACAACTATGAAACCGGCAACAGCATCTCTGCAGAAGAACAGGGTAGTGCCAGAGGTGATGGAACACAAGCTCATGGATCTTATTCCTACATCTCCCCAGAAGGTGAACACATCTCGATCACCTACACCGCCGACGAAAATGGCTTTGTGCCACAAGGATCTCATATTCCAACACCTCCACCAATTCCAGAGGCTATTTTGAAATCTCTTCAGGAAAATGCTGCTGCCGAAGCTAGAGGAGTTAGTGATGATGGTCAATATCATGGAGAAGGTTTGAGTGAAGGAAGTTATAGGAGTGAAGGAGGATTTGGACAAAGCAACAACGGTTATGCTTCCAATGGAGGATATAAATATTGATTGCTGTATATTGATTCTCAAACGTTGTTCAGTATTGATGAAGATGATACCAAAATATAACTCATGTATTGATAAATCATTGTTTAACTTAATTTATCTACAGAGTGAAAACAATTATCCAGCAGAATATTGAATAGCCTTCTTCTGGAGACACCTGGCCGCTTCTCACTTCTCAAAACTAATGGCTAATGGTTGAATACCTCTTTACTGCGGTTGAATGTAGATGTTGAGGGTAGAAATGGGAAAAGGCGGAGAAATCGTATATGTTTGTCGTGTGTTGACACTGGAAATGCGATGGATGAGGTACCCGTACTTCCTATGCATGAGGATAAACGTCGAGAGGATTAATAGGGACGGCCGTAACAGAATTATTTTCTCCGTTAAGTAGGGCCTGCACGAATCCTAAGGATGCAGACCGTAGAAAAACCGAATGGCTCGTTTTTGAATCCGGAAAACATGGTTAAACAGACCCAAGGAGCATGAACCTCGAAAGCTGAGACCGAATCTTAGGTGATATTTGATGAGAGAATGGTTAACATTTCTAGCAGCAGCACTCAGCTTCCTCCCAACTCCTCGAACGGCATTGCACTCCCTGGACAACTATATAGATAGGTTCGAAACGTGTTTGTCAAACTTCAAGCTGTCATCAATTATCAGACCGTGGAATCTGCACTCCGTCACCTTTTACACCTCCTCATCACCCATCCTAACCTCAGGAAGGGAGCACTTGAAATGCATAATCTTTGTTTTGGAAATATTGAGCGATAGACCATTGGAGGCACACCACACCTTTGATGATGCGAGTTCAGTCTCCACTGCATCCAGGAGAAGAGTGATATCATCTGCAGAAGAGGTGTATTTTTTATGCCTGATAGACTTTGGCAGATCATTGATATAGATCAGGAATAAGAGAGGCCCTAACACCGATCCTTGAGGAACTCCAGCACAAAGCTTCCCTTCTCTTGAGACAGATTTGTTAAAATGCACTTTTTGTGTGCATCTCCAGATTTTTCAACAAAGTGTCATGTTTGATGCAGTCTAATGCCTTGGCTTTGTCACAGAACACAACCGGAACAGAATCTTCCTGGTTGTCTGATAAATGAAGTTTCTCTAGTGTATGAAACATGGCATCATCGGTGTAAGTATCACATTGGAAGCCAAATTGTCAAAGAATTTTCCGTTGCTCCAGGAAGCCGAGCATTCATTTCTTCACCAGCCTTTCTATAATCTTGCCTAGGGTAGGTAGGAGGGATAGAGATAGGGCTATGCTCAGCAGGCGACTCGATATCTCCATACTTGAAAAGTGGAAGCACCTATGCTGATCTCAGTAAACCAGGGAATTCACCATCCTCAATGCTTCTGTTTATTGAGTCAGCCAAAAAAGTCATCATCGGGCAAGTTTCTGGAGATATTTATAGATATATCATTCCATCCAGCGGATCCATTCTTAACGTCTACAATGACAGATCTTTGTTCCATCACATCCACAGTAGCAAAAAAGAATGTCTCAGGAAGGTGAGAACTCTTGAGATAGCTCAAGGGAACCTTTTTCTTGGCACCGAAATTTCCTTGAAGATTTTTAGCAATCGAGCAGATGAAGGTGTCGATATTTTCAGCTTTGAAGGTAGGCAATTGAGATGTTGAGTTGGGGTTGTTTCTAAACTCGTTAATGATACGCCAAGTTTTTTTTGGGTCATCAGGAGCGACGGATAATCGTTTGTCACAAAAAGTTTTATTTGCTGTCAATATACGATACGATAAATCCTTCGATATTCCCTGTAGAATGCTTAGAAGAACCCACTATCAGCATGGAACCTTCCTATGTAGTTAAGGCTTCTCATATTTTTGCTTTATGGAAGTGAACATGAAGGCCCGATTATAATATTCGTTTTCAATAAGAGAATGGTTATAAGAACTTCAAACACTGAAACTGAACGAACGTAGCTCTCTAGAGGTTGTTCGGAAACACCCTGTATATTTTATAGACACAACCATTTATTGCCGTTCTTTGTAGGTCATTCGAATGCCATGACATTGCCCTTGGTCTATGGTCATTTCTTGACATCATGTTCAAAAATTTGAGGTAATTAACACCTTTTTGATAGAATTGTTAAATTATTTGTGATGATCTACTAAACATCAACAACAGTCATAATCTTTAACAAGGGCTTTTGTAAGTCAAATTTGACTTTTGACTTGAGACATTTTTCATGCAGTACATCATCATACTTTAAAGACATTTAAAAGTTTTTCTTATTGGAATTTATTTTCAAAATGTGATATCTCAAATTTCACATTTTTTTACTGCTCCATTGGTTTGGATTCTATGTATAAACAAGAACGCAGAAAAAGGTAGTTTTGACAGATCAATTTTTTATAATAAATTAACGGCCCATATTTAAGTGGAGCAAACTCGATAGAATGTAACTTGGGATTCTGTTTAATGACGTGGTTTAGTCGGGTTTCATCTACTTTTTTTATCACGGGAATATCTTCAATGCTAGGTTTGAGATCACATGAAAATAAACATTAAATGCGGCATAAGAAATACACTGTGGGCCGAAATAAAGGAGTACATTTTTTAATTGAAAATATATTTTTTGTTTTTTGGACGATTTAATTTCTTTTTGCAGGACTAATAACCTAACATGTCCTCAACATGACTGTAAATTAGAAAGCAAAAATAATGCACAGGGTCGGACTTTAAAAAAAAATTATATAACAGTGAATTTGAAGTCGTTGCAAATAAAAACTGTCTTAGCTAAAATTGTACTAATATGCTTTTTCGGTAGATAAACTATCCAGAACACTTCAGTAAAAGAAAATTTTCCAAAATTACCGGATTCGCGAAATACCATTTTTTTATTAAATCACTTTATAACAAATAACACATTTATGAAAACAGTTTAGTAATTTTCAAACTTGGAGTAAAATATTATGGATGTGGCCACCATTATTGTTTACCACTTCTTGAAGTCGTCTGCGCCATAAATTGATAGCCCTATTTATTGCACCCTGTTCAAAATTGTTCCAAACAAACTGCATTTTTTCTTTGAGCTGCTGGATTGTTTCAAATTGTTGTCCGTCATACAAATTTTGTTCGAAAATTCCCCAAATTGAATAATCAACTGGATTTAATTCTGGGCTGTTAGGTGGCCACATTTCTGGCTCAATATAATCCGGGCAATTTTCACTCAAGAACATCCTTGTATTGTGGGAAGTGTGCGAGGGAGCACCATCCTGTTGGAAAGTGTAATTGAAACAAACGTCTTCAATTTCTGGTAATAGGTGCTGCAGGATTTGTTCTTGATACGTTTCTGAATTGAGTTTTACCCCAGCATCAACAAAAACTAGACGAGATTTTCCCAACATGGATACTGCAACAGAGACCATTACACCTTTTGAGAAATGACTTCTTTCAATCAAAAGATTCTCTAAAGGTGTTTCTCTCTTAAATTGTACGTCAGAATATACCCTATTATTCTGGGTATTTTCAGGTGGCCGTAAATAAAACATTTTTCATCTGAAAATCATATTTTTCTAATGTCTTCGTGGAAGGGGAATCTTCGTAATAGCAAATTACATCTTTCCAATCGTTTTTCTCTTACATTGGCCGTAAGTCTTTGACAGTGAACTTTTTTAAATATTTTAAGATGGGTCTTCTTTAATGATTCTTCGAACTGACGTACGGGAAATCCTAGTTATTTTTGCGATTTTCCTTGTTCCAACAGTTTGGCCAGGTTGCAAATTTCCTAAAACAATCCTTACTTTACCAATATTTTCTTCAGTTCTCGAGCTTCGCTTCCTTCCTCTTCCACGTTTATTTTCAATAGACCCATCGTTTTCCCTTAGATGTCTCAAGAACTTTCCTATCGTTCCAATATGCCAATTTTTCTCAGGAAATTCATTTACAATTTTTCTTGCAACATAATTATATTTTTCACGGAAATATTTGATCAATAATCTGTCCTCTTTGCTCAAAAGTGGCATTATCAACTGACTAATTTACTTATTTAGCTGTAAATGTCAAACAAATTCCATGGCAACCTGAGCAGTATGGCCTACTAAGTAAAATTGACATAAAAGAAGTGGTAAACAATAACGGTGGCCACATTCATAATATTTTACTCTAAGTTTTAAAATTACTAAACTGTTTTTATAAATGTGTTATTGGTTAAAATGTTATTTAATAAAAAAATGGTATTTCGCGAATCCGATAATTTCGGAAAATTTCCTTTTTACTGAAGTGTTCCGGATAGTTTATCTACCGAAAAAGCATATTAGTACAATTTTAGCTAAGACAGTTTTCATTTGCAACGAGCTCAAATGCACTGTTATATATATTTTTTTATAAGTCCCACCCTGTACATTATTTTTGCTTTCAAATTTACAGTCATGTTGAGGACATGTTAGGTTATTAGCCCTGCAAAAAGAAATTAGATCGCCCAAAAAATAAAAAATATATTTTCAATTAAAAAATGTACTCCTTTATTTCGGCCCACAGTGTATATTTTTAACGATTTCCAAATAAGATGCAAAAAATTCAAATTTTTGACAGAAATCAATTTTTCATTTCCCCACTCGACTAAGAGTCTCTAGAGTAGAGGATGGTTGCTTCGTTTTGTCCTACCCCCTTAAGTTGAAAACTGCTTGTGCGGCAAATTTTGAAAATTTGGTTGATCAACAAAACCAATGAGAGCAACTTGGTACAGTAAATCCGTGCTTTTCTTGAGTGTTTTGGGAAATACACAATCACTTTTTTCTACCATGAGGAGGGGGTCTTCAATAGCTTAACTCTGAGTTTTGGAAAAATCGAAAGTGAGCTTAACACGCCATCTTGCGTGTGTTTTCTCCGTAGACTCACGATAAAATATGATGGAACCAAAGCTGTTCAAAATAACATTCACAAAAAATTGTATTTCAAACTTTTTTTTCTCTTAAATCAATCAATAAAAAACCTACAGAGTGATTTTAAATATAGAATTTGAGAGAAAAACGTACAGGACGAAATCAGTGCAGAATTACATTCCCAGCAACTTTTTTCCATTTATTTTAATGGTCTCTGGAAGATTAATTCTGCACAACCTTTGTCCTGTACGATGTCGTTCCACCATGGAATAACCCTGTAGATTTTCAGAAAAGTTATCGAGAATGTAAATTCGAACAACTTTGGATCTGTGATATTTTATCGTGAGTCTAAAATAAGAATGGAGAAAAAAGTAAAGTAGCGCCCTTATTTCTCAGAAATCACCTTCCTCAGAGTTAAGCTATTGAGGACCCCCTCCACAAGTTAAAAACCGACTTTTGCGTACTTCCCGAAATTCTCAGATGACCCTATTTTAAGCACGGATTTACTGATTTCAAGGTCAACATGTGTTTTTTTTATAGGAAAGGTATATTTTTCAGTGCATAATCTTATTCTTGATAAAAAAATAGCTTTTATTTTAAACTTTTTTCATACTAAGAATGTGTTTTTTCGTTCCAATAATTTGTCTATAGAAGATTTTTTGGGGTTCAGGAACGTGAAAAATTGAAAGAATTGACTATTTTTGATGGCAAAACGTTTCGAAAAATTTATTTTTGCATTATCAGGACCCTAGGTACAAGTGAAAAGGTAACAGTTACAATGGTTTTCATAGATATTGAAGAAGGAGTCAATCTCCTATGAAAATTACTTTTTTTCAATATCTATGAACACCAATGTAACTGTTTCCTTTTCATATGTAAAGAGTGTTCAATAAAAAATACGGTCAAGTCACCTATGGATTGCAATTGTTTCGAAAAACGTATGTCTTGGCTAACATCGCAATTATGACATGACATCGACTTTCTAACCGTCACAGATGCCATGATGCCAAACCATACAAACTAGCCACGACCTACGTTCATGAAAGAAAAAGAAATCCAGAGGTGACTTGATCGTATTTTTTATTGAACACTCGTTACCTAGGGTCCTGGTCCTGATGATGCAGAAATGAATTTTGCGAAACGTTAACCATCAAACATAGTGGATTCTTTCATTTTCCCACGTTCCTGAACCCCAAAGAATCCACTACAGACAAATTTTTGGGTAGAAAAACCACATTCTTATTATTATTTTCTAACCCTTCAAATAAAATTGAGTTCAATATTTTGAAGAAGGATGAAGGATGTTTTCATCATCCAAGCTTCCTGCTAAAGAATAAAACACAATGCGTAGTTGTAAAATGTGAGCAGTCAAGTTATGAGTTTGTTGATGAAGTCATTTTTCACTAACCAATTTAATTGGCACTATAAAATAAACTAGAATTAGTAATGATGAAGATCAACGCAAATACTAGTCTGTTTCATGAAATATTCTTTTCATGTTCATTTCAATGTACATACATACGTCAAGAAGTGGAAACGTAAATCTCATCTTATATGGAAAATCATATCTAGGTACTCATAAATGTCAAAATTCCAAAAAGTCAATCAGTATTATTTACGATATGCGAGTACAGTCCAGTGATGTCAAAAATGGGAAGGTCAAGATCTGCATTCATCACGCTCTATAGATCCATTTTTTATTTTGCGATGATCCTGTTCAGAACAGGTGGGGCAAAATTTGAGTGAGTATAAAGATCGGCATATGACAACATGAGACATCATTACAAAAAGTGATCTCATTCGAATATACTTAATAGTTCTTCATTGGCATTCATCATGAAGGTATGTATAAGCGAATTAACATTACGATAAAATCGGTGTCGTTGTATCAATAACATTAGCATTAGATTTATTGAGATTAAGATCTAGGTGTTGGTTCTTCACTAATGCACTGATGAATCATCATTTATGTGAGTAAATATGCGATATTCCATCGTAAAAATCAAATAAAAACATTTCATTTCCAGCTTTTGTAGTAAGTAGAATGTTCGTCTTCCTCATTTTCTTGCGTTTTCACTATAAAGAAGCCATATTATCACTCTTGATTTTTTTTTCAAATCATACTCACATATTTATTTCGATTTTGGTATTTTGGTTTTATTTCTGTTCAGTAAAAATCATTTCCAATCAATTAAAAATCCTTTTCCAGGTGCTCATCGTATCAACTATTCTTACTGTAGTCTCATGTGGCCGCTTGGAGAACCTCTATCTGCCACCAAATCAGAGAAACTCTCCTACTAACGCCTACCTACCACCCTTACAACGTAATACCGTTAGTAACACATATCTACCGCCAACACAAAACAGTGCATTCGGTAATTCTGTCTCTGTATCCAATACCTATCTACCACCCATTCAAAGAACCCCTGCCATCCAAGCTCCTGTAAGAACCAGCTACAATCCATCACCTTTTTCTGCAACCAACACGTATTCGTCACCTTCTCTCAGAACCAGTACTTCTTACCTTCCTCCCAGTCAATATTCTGTTGGATATGATGCAGAGTTTGGACAATCAAGCTACTCTTCCGCACAACAGCAAGTACCTATCTTGAAATATAATGCTGATAACACCGGTAACTCCTACAGGTAAATTCCTCAATATATAATTAACTTCAACTATTATATTCAAAAATTTCTTCTTCTCAGATATGACTATCAAACTGGTAACAGCATCACAGCCCAAGAACAGGGAGATGGAACACAAGGAACCAGATCTCAAGGATCTTTTTCGTATGTTTCCCCAGATGGAGAACCAATTTCCCTCACTTATACTGCTGACGAAAATGGTTTTGTTCCACATGGAGCTCATTTGCCAACTCCACCTCCAATTCCAGAAGCTATTTTGAAATCTCTACAAGAAAATGCTGCTGCTGCATCTAGAGGTGTTGTTGATGATGGACATTATCAAACTGAGCATTATGGTTCATCGGCAGGTGGCTACTCTGGAAATGCTGGATATGCCTCAAACAGCGGATATAGATATTAGATCAACTTTTTGTAATATGTTTTAATGTGCAATGCCAAAGTAAAGGACAATATAATAATAGCATATACCTAGTGTCTTTTTCAAATTCAGAGCATTCCATGGCACTTCTGAAATCATCAAAAAAGCAATCCTTGAATTGCGGACTGCTGAGGAAGTTGGCATCTTTTTATAGTTGTTGTCAGCATCAGTGTAAATCTCCAACAATGTTGCACAATTATTGTTCTTGTACATAAGGTCTAGTGTACCTTCCAGGTATCTGAAAATTATTTTGAACATTTTCCAGTCTGACATCCTACGAGATTCTAGAAATTCGGATGCTAGACTTACTGCATAAGCAATATCCAGTATCGATGCTATAACCAGATACATGAGTGATTCAACTGCTTCTTGATATGGAACGTTTACAACCAATTCATCACTTTCTCGGGTACCACAAGAAACTTTACAAGGTGCTGAAATTGGATTTGAATCTTGCATTCCAAATTTTTGTGATATTTTCTGGGTGTAACTTCTTTGCTTCAATAAAATTGAACCATTCCACACTTGGTGATTTCCATACCCATATAGCAGTCATCCAACTATCGTACAAATAGACAAGGATTGGCATAACTCTGGACAAAATCAACATTCTTCATTAAAGATACTATTCGGAAATTACAGCATCTCGGAGATTGTTTGAGACCATATAAACTTCTGTCAAGCTTGCAAATGCGCCTAGTTTGATCATCATAGCCTTCCGGTTGGCTCATGTATGCTTCCTCTTGAAAAAAAACATACAAAAATGCCATTTTGATGTCAAATTGATCGACTTTTGAGTTCTCACAATCAACGATTGAGTGTCGCTCTCACAGTATCTTAACGAGGTACGGGACTGAATGTCTTCTTGTGATCTACTCCATGGTTTTGTGCATAACCTTTTGCAACCTGTCGAGCTATGTATCGGGTGATTGTTTCTTCAGGCGTTGTCTTGACTTTGAAGACCCAACGACATCCAATTACTTTTTTACTAGATGGTAGTTCAACCAAATGCCAAGTCTCATTTTCAGCTAGCGACTTCATTTCTTTATCCATAGCAAATTTCCATTTTTTGCATTTTTGGAACTCACAGCTTCGGTGTAGTTCTCAGGATCATCATCATTTGCCTTCTTGGTCGGTTTTCCTTTATTCCAGAAGAATCAAAGTCAGAAGGGCTTTCCTTTGCGTGTTCTTGGTTCAACGGATTCTTTCTTGGGACCTATGTTCATAAACATCATTTTCTTTTGACATTTGTTCACTTCTTCCAAGGCTTACTACTATTTCTTCATTGACATTTTTACAAGTAATCTCAAAGTCTTGTTTTTGCTTGCTGTTTTCTCTTGTGAAGAACACATCAGCACTTGTCAAGATTTTCTGCTGTTCCTTGATCCAAATTTTGTATCGATTGCATTCTGCGCAATATCCCACAAAATATCCCACTTGACTCTTTTTGTCAAACTCCTGTCACTTTCGTTTTGGAACATGAACAAAACATTTTGTTTCAAAGATCTGTAGATGGGCAATACCAGCAGGCTTTTTCTTGAACCATATTTCAAAAGGAGTAGCATTTTTATCAGAAGACATACCTGTACGATTCAGGACATAAGCAGCAGTATTTTAGCTTCAGCCCAGAGACATTTGGGTAGATTTTTATCATGGATCATACTGCGAGCGGCTTCAACAAGAGTTTGATTTTCTTGTTCCGCAACCTCATTCTGTTCCGGTGTGTATGGCATAACTATCCCTAGGTTGACTCCTCTTTTCTGCAACATCGATTTCACTTCAAAGTCGTCAAATTCTTTTCCTCCATCGCATAAAATTTCTTTGATCGTATGCTCTGATACATCTGCTTCTGTTAGAATATTCTGAATACATCCTGCAGTCTCTGACTTATTCTTAAAGAAAAATACCCTTCTGAATTTTGAGGAACCATCTTTCAGGCAAAGAAAATATTTTCAGCCACCAATTGAATTCTCTTCCATTGGCCCACAGGTATCAGTGTGAATCACTTCTCCCACTTCAGTTGGAGGGTTTGGCCTGGGATAATAACTTTTCCTGTGTTGCTAACCAACCATACAGAATTCATCTGTGACAGATACCGCAATCCCATTTTTCTTCAGCACTTTTCCAACATATTTCTTGTTCTGATGACAAAGCTTCCTATGCCACATAAGTGTCTTCGTTAGACGCAATATAAACTTCTGCATCATCAGAAACCTTAACTTTTATATCTAGGACGTACAGTCCACATAATATCTTTTTGCCAGCTTACCGTAGGGTACCCTTTCTCATGAACATGCAGCCATAACTATCAGCTTCAAATCTGTACCCTTTCTCAACAGTAGCTCCAATTGAAAATAATTGTTTACTGATTTTTGGTACATACCACACATCTTCAAGATGATTGTTTACCCAATTTCCATTCACTTTCATCTGCACATCGATAGCACCCTTTCCATATGCCCAAACTATGTCTTTGTTGCCTACCTGCACTTTGACAGGTTCAGGAAATGCTTCGTACGTGTCAAAAAAAGAATCGGTGTAGGTCATGTGCGCTGTTGCACCAGAATCAGGTAACCAAGAATCGGTATTACTTGTAGAGGTAGTATTTATAAAAGCATCACCTAATTTTTTGTCATTCGCATTCTTCGATTTGTCATTTTTCTTCTTAAACCATTGTTTGGCAACATGTCTGTTACGATGACAGTAATGACATTTAGGTTTCTGATGCTTATCATTCTTGTTTTCACCTTTAGCAGCCAAAGCGGTATCTTCTTAATTCACAGGAAGCCTCATTTCTAACAATCTCAAGCGTTCTGTTAGTTTGTTCAATGTCCTATCTTTGATGGGAACGGATTCTCAAACGCTTTTAAATTCAAAAAATTCCACAGGTCAAGTAGACATAACCCTAGTCATCAGTAACAACTCAGGTAATTCAGTACCAACAAGTTTTCGCAGTTCCCCATTCATTTCTTGAATTTTTTTTGTAGTTTGGCGATGTGTACGACTACATCTTCTGAATCACTTCTTTCCAAACTGAAAAACTGTTCCATGAGTCCATCCAGTCTTTGTCCAGAACTCTGTTCACTTAGACCAATTCGTTGCACCTTTTTTCCGACATTCACTGCGAATTCCATACTTTCTTGATCAGATTACTTTTCAGGAGTGTGACCTATCTAACTACCAAAAATGTTATAACAACTTGAGTGACTTCTACGTCATAGGTAAATTACAACACGTTCAGTGTCCTGACAATCACACACACTATGACAAAGTTTATTTTGCAAACTCCAACACCAAGAAGCTCTGACAAAGCCTCATTTTCTTTTGATGATAACATTGTCCCTTCATCTGTTTATTGAGGATTTGACTCCACTGATGATATATCATTTCTGGTATTTATTTCATTCTCGAAGGTAAGCATTGACCTTTTTTTTATGTAGATGTTGACAGCAAAAGGCCAATTTTGCTGACAACATAAGCAGCTTGGAGGAAGTTGATACCCGACAACGTTTCGTTTGCATTGGGCAAACCATGAAAGTCGTAGGAATAGGGCGGTTTTCTAGTAACACGTCCACTTTTGTAGTTTTCACTTCACAAGTTTTTCTTTGTTCCGTCAGCAAGTTTGATACATTCTTAACTTTTTTTGAATTCCATACCCTTCCTGTGTGAAGCTTCATATAGGGAGTTCTTTGGCGACAGTATCCACAAGACCATAGCCATTCAAATCAAGTATTCGTGTTTACAGAACAGAACGGGGTGGAGGTGAGGATTCAGATTGAGCACCATCTACTGCACAAAAATCAATTGAAGCCGATGCATTGGAAAATGTAGGGCAGTTTGATTTATTATAACATGGCGCTTTTTCAGCAGCATCTTTCCACAAGTGAACAGAGTCTTCAACACCATGCCACCATGTAGCTACTTTCTCCATAAATTTCGGTTTATGATATCCAGAATCCCTATAAAGCACCATATGTGAAATCTCATAACTATGTCTGTGGAATTCAAAAAATAGAACAATTTTTTTCAAATGATGACACTAGCAATTAACAAGATAGCATCGTATATTCAAAAATTATGAACGATGAGAAGAGTGTGCAAGATAAGAATAACAAAACTAAGACTTGTGATGAATTTTGTAATCTAGTTGAGATCCTTTTTATATTCACTAAAAAACACGATTAGAATAAAAAGAAATCTCTTGAAGAGATTGAGTGAGCATCAACAAAGTGTCAAGATTTATTGCCATAACAAATAGGAAAATCAAAGTTCTTGTTGGAAACATCGTGGAGCAAATTAGAAATCCAAATAAATACATCAACAGATCTTCAGAAAAGGTCAATACTACATGAAATTGTGTTTTCGCACTGTATAAAAATTAAATTCCGTATATTTGTTCTCTTATAACTCAAGAATCGCAGAAACAAGAAAATTTGCATAGTTACCAGTTCAATCAGGAAGTAGTCGAAGGGCATGGTTTTATTCGTCAAATCATAACTGATTTCGAGAAATTAGGATTTATTTCTTAGTTTTTGATAAAAAAAAAACATTGGTCAGTATTCGCCATTTTCTTTCATTCATTGCCAAATACAGTAATTTTTTTAAATCACATTGATGCATGTTCTAGTGGTACGTACAAAACAAAAAGCCGCGTTCATATTTAATAAATATTTGCGTTGTGTGGTGAATGTAGATGAAAAATGGTTAGTTGGATGGTCATACTGTATTAGGGAAATACACGTTTGAGAACATCATATCATTTGTAATATAGACTTTTGTTTGAAAAAAATATATAATCGGAAGTTTGTTTTTTATATTGAGTTACACACAGACGAGCGGAGCTGCGAGTTTTCAGCTAGTATGATATTTCATAAAATCGACTCTTATCAGAATCAATTCAAATCACAAACTTATGGAAGAGCGCACCCTCCTCGTCAAAACGAGACCATGATCAAGTCAATCTGCCCAAAAGTGAAGCATTGTGAGCACATCGACTTCAAGCTTGGAATCAATAAGAACAATAAACCTAGTATCTTATTAATTTCGTACAAATCTTTTTGGTATGAGAATGCACGATTCTTTTCAAATTGAAGAATGATAAAGAACTATTCTCGGGCGATACAACAGTAAATTATTCAGTACGATTAAAATCAAAATTAAATATAAAGTGATCAACCATTGAGAAATCAGTAAGATCACTGACAAGATAATTGTCTCATTAAAGCATCAATTATTGATTTTGACACTCAAAAAAGACCAAGGCCTTGAAACCAAAATGGAAGCGTTGTTGAGTATGTAAATGTCCTAATAAAATATTTTGGAAAATGCATTGAACTAAAGATGATATCTCGAAGATTCACATCTGTGTCAGAGATTTCAGTATGTATTTCGGTTTAATGGTCTAATTAAACGGGTTATTCATCCGTGAATAAGAATAATAATTTTTGCAAGGTCGCAATATTGATAAGTATTATGATTACAGATTAAGCTAAAGATGTTTCGCCTGGCCTTCATGTCCAAAATAAACCATATACAATTACATTGTATAATATTTTTTTTATTATTCTACGGAATCTTTTACTTGGTGGTATATTGCGTCGAGATACATAATGTGTAGAGTTTAAGGTGTTTCGGATTTCATTTAATGTTAATACTTTATTACATTTTATTGGATATGCACCGCAACTAAAATCCAGGACTGAGTTATCATCGAATATAAAAATAAGGTAAACGAGAAGATTATGTCAACGAGTCAATATTTCTAATATTTTAATAAATTTTCCAATCCAATTATTTAATTCGAACATCCGGGCATTTCGAAGAATGCAGTAGTAAGGGATTCATTCAAGTTCAAAAACACCCAGTGATGAACTAGAATGAGCTCTAAACTTGTTGACTCGGCATTCTGAGGTGAAGAAGTACTGCATGGCTATCATTATTTCAGAGCGCAGTTTTAACACTGGTTTGTCGAGAGGTAGTGCCTTTGTGGCAGTCTTTTTGACACTAGTCGCGTCCTCTCTCTCTTTTTCTGCTCCAGATAATTATGTATGGTCTATTTTCATTTATTGATTTATTTATGTTGGCACAGTACATTACAGACTTCAAATCCAAATAGTACACATTATACATAGGATGCTCACTAAGAATAACTGATACAGATTAGAATTTGATTCGTTTCAAATTATCTGGATTACATTAAAATGATTATTGTATGAGCCCAAGCAGTCTACACTGTGGGCCGAAATAAAGGAGTACATTTTTTAATTGAAAATATATTTTTTGTTTTTTGGACGATTTAATTTCTTTTTGCAGGACTAATAACCTAACATGTCCTCAACATGACTGTAAATTAGAAAGCAAAAATAATGCACGGGTCGGACTTATAAAAAAAAATTTATAACAGTGAATTTGAAGTCGTTGCAAATGAAAACTGTCTTAGCTAAAATTGTACTAATATGCTTTTTCGGTAGATAAACTATCCAGAACACTTCAGAAAAAAGAAAATTTCCAAAATCACCGGATTCGCGAAATACCATTTTTTTATTAAATCACTTTTTAACAAATAACACATTTATGAAAACAGTTTAGTAATTTTCAAACTTGGAGTAAAATATTATGGATGTGGCCACCATTATTGTTTACCACTTCTTGAAGTCGTCTGCGCCATAAATTGATAGCCCCATTTATTGCACCCTGTTCAAAATTGTTCCAAACAAACTGCATTTTTTCTTTGAGCTGCTGGATTGTTTCAAATTGTTGTCAGTCATACAAATTTTGTTCGAAAATGCCCCAAATTGAATAATCAACTGGATTTAATTCTGGGCTGTTAGGTGGCCACATTTCTGGCTCAATATAATCCGGGCAATTTTCACTCAAGAACATTCTTGTACTGTGGAAAGTGTGCGAGGGAGCACCATCCTGTTGGAAAGTGTAATCGTAACAAACATCTTCAATTTCTGGTAATAGGTGCTGCAAGATTTGTTCTAGATACGTTTCTGAATTGAGTTTTACCCCAGCATCAACAAAAATTAGACGAGATCTTCCCAACATGGATACTGCAACAGAGACCATTACACCTTTTGAGAAATGACTTCATTCAATCAAAAGATGCTCTTAAGGTATTTCTCTCTTAAATTGTACGTCAGAATATACCCTATTATTCTGGGTATTTTTAGGTGGCCGTAAATAAAACATTTTTTCATCTGAAAACCATATTTTTCTAATGTCTTCGCGGGAGCGGAATCTTCGTAATAGCAAATTACATCTTTCCAATCGTTTTTCTCTTACAATGGCCGTAAGTCTTTGACAGTAAACTTTTTTAAATATTTTAAGATGGCAGTCTTCTTTAATGATTCTTCGAACTGACGTACGGGAAATCCTAGTTATTTTTGCGATTTTCCTTGTTCCAACAGTTTGGCCAGGTTGCAAATTTCCTAAAACAACCCTTACCAATATTTTCTTCAGTTCTCGAGCTTCGCTTCCTTCCTCTTCCACGTTTATTTTCAATAGACCCATCGTTTTTCCTTAGATGTCTTAAGAACTTTCCTATCGTTCCAATATGCCAATTTTTCTTAGGAAATTCATTTACAATTTTTCTTGCACCATAATTGTATTTTTCACGGAAATATTTGATTAATAATCTGTCCTCTTTGCTCAAAAGTGGCATTATCAACTGACTAATTTACTTATTTAGCTGTAAATGTCAAACAAATTCCATGGCGACCTGAGCAGTATGGCCTACTAAGTAAAATTGACACAAAAGAAGTGGTAAACAATAATGGTGGCCACATTCATAATATTTTACTCTAAGTTTTAAAATTACTAAACTGTTTTCATAAATTTGTCATTGGTTAAAATGTTATTTAATAAAAAAATGGTATTTCGCGAATCCGATAATTTCGGAAAATTTCCTTTTTACTGAAGTGTTCCGGATAGTTTATCTACCGAAAAAGCATATTAGTACAATTTTAGCTAAGACAGTTTTCATTTGCAACGAGCTCAAATGCACTGTTATATATATTTTTTTATAAGTCCCACCCTGTACATTATTTTTGCTTTCAAATTTACAGTCATGTTGAGGACATGTTAGGTTATTAGCCCTGCAAAAAGAAATTAAATCGCCTAAAAAATAAAAAATATATTTTTAATTAAAAAATGTACTCCTTTATTTCGGCCCACAGTGTATATGCTCTCAGAACAACGTTGTCGATATGATCATTGAATAAAACATCAAAAATCACTCCCAAGTCATCGTATCTACAGATCCCAGATAACTATTGCCCTATTTATTGTCGAATACAATTGGTTTCTTACATCTATAGTAACGCATCACTTTACATTTAAAAATATCAAGGGACAAACAATCTACTTTGCACCATTCCACCAGGAGTGACAATTTTTTTCTGAACGGTCGTACAGTCTTCAATTGAGGCGACAGTACAAAACATTTTTAAATCGTCTGCATACATTAAGCACTTACAAGGTTTAAAAACGGATACAATAATTGAATTGATAAATTAATAACAAAAATAAAATTGAGCCAAAGTGGGGACCTTGGGGTACCCCTGACTTCACAACAATGTAGCTGCCACTAACACCAATGCACTCGAGTTTGTTGATTTACAGTCTGTGTGATACTGTGAAGAATGCCCTCGTGAAATCTGTATAGATTGCATCAACCTGGAACCCACGCTTAATGTTATCAACCAGGTGATTCTGAAGGATGGCTATGTTCGTGTCTTTTCAACTTGTATCGTACCTCCTCCTTTGTGAATGAATGGTGACATAAAGTCCGATAGAAATTTTCTGTTTGTATCTTTTCCTCATGTTGACATTATCCATGTAGCAACTTTGGAAATGCTCAGCAAACGCATCCACGATGCCTTTGGGGGTAGTCTTGTTCTCACCTCTATACACAAGGGACTTGGGAATGCCATTATCTTTTTCAAAGGACCACATATGACGTTTTACGTTTCTACGTATCATGGGCTCTGTGTTTATATATATACAGGGTGACAATTTTAAAACTTGAAATTTCCTTATCTTGGGAACAGAAAACTGAATAAAAAAATGCTCAAAACAGATTCTATTAAACGAAATGGGAACAAAAAAAAGCCCATGAACCCACCCTTGAAATCTTGAATAGAGAAGGGGGTCGGGTAATACCTCATTTTGAAAGGTTTTTGACACTGATTACAACTGCCGAGTCTCAAGTCTCTGCTGTCATTCCTGTTGATATGAAAGCTAGTCAAAATTTCATTTTTTGACTTTATTTTATTCAATAAATAATTACTCGCGAGAGTAAACTTCTCCATACTAAGAAGATTTGATGAGGGACTGAAGACCTTCAAAACGAGCTATCAGTCGGGCATTTTGACGAAGATTTCTTCCACTCATTTTTTTTTTAAATACTTCTTTGGAATTATAGTATATCTTGTTTTGATGGTATCCAGTTCCTCATCATATCCCCTTAGTAAAGGGAAGTTGACTCTTGAGGGGAATTATTTAGCTGTTATATCAACAGGAATGACAGTAGAGGGTTGAAACTCGGCAGTTGTAGTCAGGGTCGAAAAGCCTTCAAAATAAGGTATAATTGGACTCCCCTTTCTATTTAAGATTTCAGGCGTGTATCTCACCCTTTCCTAGGGTTTACAGATAAGGGTGGGTTTGAAGGCTTTGCTTTGTTCTCCCTTCGTTTCATAGAATCTGTTTTGAGTGTTTTTTGATTCAGTTTTTGTTCCCAAGATATGGAAATTTCAAGTTTCAAAAGTACCATCCTGTATATACAATATACATAATAATATGTTAAATAGCATATATCAATCAAATATTTTGATTCTTGATTTCCTGTATGTTCCATAGAGTATCTACGTTTTTCTTTCTGATTAGAGCTTTCAGTTCAGGTGGCATTTTGGGAATGTACCTTCTCGAATAATTTTAATTGGAACGTGTACAGCAATAGCTTCATTCAAGGTCAAATAGATATTTTCCACCATAGAGGTAACATCACCATTATCCAATAGCACATCAGTTGACCGGTCGATGTTGCATATATGATTGTTTATCTCTGTGTTATTAGCCTTATCGAATTGATAAATCTTGAGATTTGCCGATTTTTTAGATGCTGCAGTTTTTTCAACGTTATTGTGAACTCCAGATAGCTGTCCACTCTACTAAGAAAATGGCCACTTTCATTTACTGAGGGTACACATTCATCGGAGTCTTAGAAAATCAGGACTAGGTTATCTTCTAGACTATTCTTCATATTATTGATTTGCTCGAACTCTAGACACAGTGAAACCTTCATCAGAAGTTCAGCAGGTGTACTGTCAATACTCTCAAGAATCCACTGATCATTGTCATTGGTGTATTTGATTTCAGGCAAGTTGAAATCACCCGCAATGATAAACCTGGCTTCACTGTGCTCTGCTTCTAGTCTCTCAAAATTGCTCACGAATCTTTGGTACGCTCCAAGACTTGAAGGAGGCAGAAAAAAGACTTCTTCCAGTACATGGATTCCTGACCATTCTCAAGCAGAACCCAAACGCGATCAGAACACCGCCTCCTTTGTTGCCCCCGAAGATGGAATGATTCTTATCACATCGATACACTTCATACTCACGTCCAAAGAATGTTGAACCACGCTTTGGTCAGAAGAATCACGTCATAATGAGCCAATAGATGGGCTTGATAAATGTTTCAGTCATCGAGCATAGATCTACTAAGTATTCTGATAAATATCTTTGCTGCCCATAACAGTGATCCAGCAGGGAATGAAAACTGCATGCTCATTTTTAAAGCAGGAATGTAAAACCATGTATTGTGCAACTATCATCTTCTTCAAGTTAGGACTGTGAGCTAATAGATTGAGTCCCACCAGGACAGGTTGAGGTCATCTTTGACAAGAAGTCCTTGATTCGCTGTGTATCAACGAGTGTTCTTTTGATAGAGTTAGTTTTATCACAATACAGAAAAACGTAGTTATTTTTGGACAAAGAAAGACACTAAAACTTCAATCAGTTCGTTCTCTATGTTCTGTGAATAATTTATAACAAAGCTTATCTGTAAGCTTCTTGAAAATTCCAAAGTACTTACATGCAGTTTTTTCCAATATCAATATCTTGTTTCGACTGATGGTTCTTTTTTGGAGTGTAGAATTTTGGCAGATGACCCTTTTTGGGGCTGGTTCAAGGTTGGACTGGGATTTTTCAGGTTATAGACTTATGTCATTGGACGAGTTATCCGTGGTCTCAGCAACAATGGGCATGTGGTTTTCCTCGATACCAGTGGCAGGTACAGAAGATTTCAACCAGTTGTTCGATCCTGGCTGGGTTAGTTTGGGTTAGGCTATCTATCTATGATGGATAGATAGATTTATTTGTTCCAATGTTTATAACTTACAAAGTTACAAAGATGGCGGCGATAAGATCAACACAAGATTGAAGATGAATGCCCTTGTGTTGAATAAAGGTGAAGTTGGTACCAGTTACCGAGCCCTCTAATTTACGTTACGTCCCCCGTTCCAGAATTCGTCAGATACAGGAATTTGGAAGAGTTTTTTACCACCCACTGTGCAATAGACATTATTTCAAAAAGCTAAAAGATCCTTTATAGAAACATTTACAAAATGACATCCGGATAGTGCTTGAAGATGTTACGAAATCAGCTTACTGTATTGTATGGTAATTGATGTACACTTTGACACAATAATTGTTTAGTTAGTTGGTTAAACAAGAAGTATTAACTTAGAAATCACCCTAGTCTAGAGTCAATCCAGTCAGTCATTTCAGAGTTGTTCAAAGATCTGAGGAAGTGGGAACTAAATAAAAGACAAAGGTCTTACTGTCTTCGAGACGTTTCGTCTATTTTATAGACTTCATCAGGCTGAAAATTGAAAAAAACAATAGGTAGTGAATATGAAAAACCTTTTTTATACTGAAAAGAGAAGCAAATTCAACGATATACAATTCAATAGAACAGTTGGTGGACCCAAAACATACAATTCGCAATCCAAAATTACTGCGAATTTCCATGTATCGAAAAGTTTTCTCGTCCCTTCAAACGTTTGATCGGCAGCAAATTTTGCTGAGATGACATGGCGGCTTCGAAAAAAACGGACTTTTCATACTTGGATGCACAAATTTCAGTTTTTATTTTATATAACGCCCTTCACTGGAATTTATAGGCTCATAACCTGTTATCAAGGGGGATTTCTGGAACAAGGTATTATGATTGGCACACTCTTCTGTCAAACAACGGCGTATATTATTTTATACGGATGGATACAGATACAATATTTCAAGCATAAAAAGAATAGGGTTGTTTTTCTTGGGCCCCGCATGCGAATATTATTCAGGGCAACTGGTGGCTGGAAATGTCAAATTCTTGACAGTATTGATTCTGAGCTATGACATGTGACGATATTTTATAACCTCCAAAATACTGTCAGTGTTACAGCCAAGTTTGAGTGAGTTCTGGAATGTGCCATCACCTTTTGGAACAATTCAAGTTTAATGAGGTAGGTAAGATATCAACCTAGGCAACCCAACATCTATTTTTTTTAAACGCCAACAAAAACGGTATCTCAATGGTCAAAAAATACGAAAAATTCACATATTCCGCCCTCTTGTGAGAGACGTATGATCCATTAAATCAAAAAAGTGTATTAACTAAATTGAACCTCCGCGGGCTGACGTGATGAAAACTTATTTTGCTAGCAGTGCTGTTTGGAGTGGATGAATACCCTCAAGAATGACGTGTCAAATAAAGATGAATATATGAATCAAATTATGTGTTAGGGAGACAAGGGTTGCCTAAACTAATTTTTTGTGGTATTAGTTTTTCAGATGAGTATTTTTCCGATGGTTTCGATACTTCAGTGCATCAAGGACGTCAAAAGATAACCAAAAATAAAATAAAAGAAGTAGGTCCGTATTTGAAAAAATGAACTTGATGATGGCCGCTCAAAGACGAAACGTCAGATTTTTAATTTGATATCGCCATATCGCAGAAGAGAAAAAGTGACAATGAAAAAGTGCAATTCATTTTTAAATATCTTTTTTGAAAAACTCAAGAAAGAATAATAACGTTTCTGCGACATTTCGGTTTTTTAGAACATCTTCGGAAGTAGTGGGAACTTTTCAAATTTCAGAATGGCATTTTGTTAAGCATTAAAACGCATAAAAATTTAGTGATCCTGTATCTCTTATGATAACTGAGATCCCCATGCATGCACTCGAATCTGTGGCTACCTGTATACTATCAAGGAATTAGGTACTTCAAAACCAAAAGACTTTGGTATCAATATTCTTTTTCTAAAGTTGATAGTTTCTGATATACGAACCACCCCTTAACAACAAAAGAGGTTATTCCATTTGAGTTTTTTTTTTGTCATAATAGGTCCAAAAAAGCTTTGTTTTGGAAATACAAGGTCCTGCAATTTATATTTAGTTTTGATTTTTTCATGCAAAAATGTTGAGAAATTATAATTTTCTGTTGCCTTCCACGTAACAGTAAGAAGGTAATTTGTACGTTTTATTCCACAAAATTTTCCCTATCCTTTTTGACAACACACTTTTCTTACCAAAAATGGCATACTTGATCAAGAACGCTGAAGGCAGGAGATAACAGTCTTCGAGAACTTGACATCGTTGAAGGTCATATTATAGAACCCCGATTGAAATTATTCTCAAGCCTATAAATATCCGGTAAGTATATGGCATAATTTCGGAAGCGTATGGGGCGGTCAAAATAACCCTGGTTTGTCATAAATTTTTTTCTCCAAAGTACCTCCAAACCTTGCTCCTAAAGGAGGTACAGAGCCCTAAACAGATACCCATCGATTTATGACATACATATAAAGACTCTCAGATCGACAAATACGCGTGCCAAATTTTGTCAAAATTAGCTAAGAGATTATTGAGTAATTATTGAAAAACCGTTTTTTCCCCATATCTCAAAAGTTGGGACTTCTAGGACATGCGTTCAAAAATGGTTTTTTGTAAAAATTAGTCCAAGAATCACCCCTCGAATTTTTTCGCATTTATTTGTTCACACCCTGTATATTTGAAAGAAAATGAAAAAAAAAAAGAAGAGATTCGCTCTTATGTAGGTACAAGGGAAACCCTTACCCTAAAAAACACCCTGTATAATATAATATGGAAAAAAACCTGTCCTCTTATGTAGAATCACTATTTTTATTATTCAAAAGTTGATCGCGCGGACACCCTGTATT
Source organism: Orchestes rusci (assembly GCA_958502075.1). Taxonomy (NCBI): domain Eukaryota; kingdom Metazoa; phylum Arthropoda; class Insecta; order Coleoptera; family Curculionidae; genus Orchestes; species Orchestes rusci. The sequence goes on from OY293306.1 coordinate 1,612,373, forward strand.
TTGTTAATACTGCATTGTGATATACCTAAGTATACCTTATACTTTATTTTGGCTGTGCGATTTCAAAATAGACGTCGGAATCAAACGGCTTCATTGGATTTGCTTTCTTGTTCTCTAACAATAATGTTTTTTTTTTAATTGCATCAATTCCATTAAAAAATTATTGTCGCTTCATCTTATGACCATCTATTTATGTGTGTGCCAAATTTGCAGTTGAATTCTTTTTCTGTGCGAGTACACGATCAAATAAAAGGCGAAAGGTGAAGTTTTCTCATATTGAAAAAATAATCAAAACATGAAAGTAAGAACTGCATTGTTATAAGGGGTGTCCGTTGAAAATGATAGATCTTATAGAGGAAGACAAAGTACCATTAATTTGTTCTCAACCCCGATCATTTTTGTCAAGGAAGTTGACATTGCTTATTCGTATGATCCAAGAATCAGTTATTATATCAAAAATCACACCCTTTAAAGGTCCAAATTTCAGTTATAAGCTATTTTTCAATTGATTCAATAAAATAATATTTAATGGGACGACTTTGCGAGATCGATTGAACAACAATATCAAGAGGGATTGTCACCGATGACGTTCATAAACGAATTAATTCTTAACAATTGCGAGGAAGATCAGGATCATTTACATTCGACCCTGAGTCCACTTCGTTTATGGTGGTTACATTTCTTTACTTTTTGGGTGTCATCTCTGATTTTTGAAGTGGGACAGTGGAACTTGTATAAAAGCATCTGAATAAAGGATAGGTATAAGTCGAAATTCTGTGTTCATACGAAAGAGGATCACTATGAGTACTATCTTCATGTGGAGGGTGAGTTTTGGTAACAACAGGGTACTTTACACTAGAATATTTTTGTAGCCTGTGTTGTTCCTCACAATCGTGGGACTGTCGCAATGTGGCCGACTTGAAAATCTTTATCTGCCACCTCTACACAACTCATTTCAAACTGCGTCAAATTTTGGCTCATCCAACACCATTGTTAGAGAAATTCCCATTTTGAAATTTTCTGCCGACAACAATGGGGAGGGATCATATAAGTGAGTACTGACCAATTAACATGAAACAATATGTGTGAATCATGTAAATTTGTATAGATATAACTACGAATCTGCCAACAAGATCATCATGGAGGAACAAGGTGATGCTAAAGGAGATGGCACAAGATCTCGCGGCTCCTACTCCTACAACACTCCGGATGGTCAACTCATTTCAATAACCTACAATGCTGATGAAAATGGTTTCGTTCCACAGGGCTCCCATATTCCCACTGGACCAGCAATTCCAGAAGCAATTATGAATGCTTTAAGGGAAAATGCCGAAGCTGAAGCAAGGGGTATATTTGATGATGGCCAGTATCATGGAGAAGGGTTGGATGAGTCACAATATAAAGGGGAGGGCTTGAAGGAAGCTCAATATAGAGATGCATTCAGCGGAAGCAGTCCAGTTTATGCTGGACCCAACTTACCTGGAGCTTACAGTGCACCTGCTGGATATAGTGGAAGACAATCCAACAATTTAGGGTATAAATACTAATTAGGATAATTGGCAATAGACAATTTTCGGGTATGTTTTTCTTTTCTGACATTGTAACTTAAGAAAAAAAGAAATTATAGTATTTTATTTTATAACCAATAATTTGTGTTGAGATTTCTTGCCAAGAACATACCTAAGGGTTTTCCCAGATGAAGGGTTAACGTGGACACAACCCATGTAAGGAAATATGACAAGGGTTACGGTAGCTATGTTGGCATTCATCATACTGAAGACCCGTATACAGTTACGATAACTTGAGAACCATCCTAAATTCTAAATAAATCATATCCAGTAGAGACTTACTAATGTGAAAAATTCAATCAAAATAAAATCCCTTTCGTTGAAACAAAAGTTTAGCTTGGTAGCGTTTTTTTAGACAAAGATAGCCGGAGGATACCTTCATCTTTCCAAACACCATCTAATTTCTTTGTAGTCTCTTACTCATTCTTTTGATGTCTCAAACCGGGGATAAGTGACAAACTTGCATTCTCTATGAAAGAGAAAGCGAATCGTAGAGAAAAGTGATTTAATAATATGCTCTTTTTTAAGACTGAGAATCTGAAAACAGGCACCTTGTTTACAGCAGGTAGTGTAAAATCAGCCTCCGTACAAGTATCCAGACCATTGGCTCTAAAACCTTCTGCATCTCTCAACGTTGCGCATGAGTAGTGTCGCAAGAACTCCCCTTCCTCAAGGGTCTTCACTGAATGTGACGAACGAGAAAGAAAAAGAAGACTTATACTTCTCGGGTTTTTTTCACTCTAGTGCATCGTACTCCACCAGAAACCTGAGGGTGGGGTCCGAATTTCCGCGAAGTCCAACGTTTTACGTACTTTGTTCCTAATGAATTCTCGTACCTCTGTCCAATCCAATGCTATACGGATCTCCCCGTTCCACGTGAGCATTGGAGCGCCGACCGCTTTGCGCGAAGATTATTTATGTTTTCCGCTGCTTGGACTCTATCCATGTGAGTCTCTTGCAGTAGTTTTCCGGCTTCTGCTGGCGCTTTTTCTGTTCTTGAGGGATTGTGAAGCACCCATCGCACACTTTGTTTTGTGGATGTTGTTGTCGACTTGGTATTTCCAAGTCATCTTCTTGTCTTGATACCAACTTTTTGATAAGCAATTATTCATAACTGTCACAGGAACGTCTTTGTTTATCGACAAACAACATAACTAAAAAAAATGTGTGGTGTAGGTTTGTTTTGCTATGTTATGTGAAAAATTTGTGAAAAATGACACCCATCATTTCTTCATTAGTCTCAGAAAACAAATCACACATGACCGGATGATCATCAAACACTTCGAAATGAAGATGCGCACGTTTCGAAGTACAAAACTATTATCGTGTCGGCGCTGATCTGGATCGCCTTGTGCCAATAAAGGCTGAATGTTGGCCAGAGGCGTCCATTGGTTTTTGTGGTACAGCAGGTAAATGATGGCGATCAAAAGTACTATGCTCCAAATCATCATCAGAACCAGACTCTCTTCATGCCAACTACAACCACCGAGGAGGACTTGGTCTCCATACCTTGACGGATACTGCCCATCAGGTCGACACTCGAAGCCTGGAGAGTCCAGCTCTGGTCCAATCACTCATCAAACCAAATTTCTTCTCAGGCCTTTCTGTATTCTACTTGGCAGCGAGAGTGATCGTCAGCGCATCCACCAAATGTCACGTATGGTGTCTAGCTGGGCCTTCAGCTGGCTCCACACCTGTCGTGCTCCAGGGGTACGTAGCTAGATCGAACAGGGGAGAAACTCCGTATAGGCAATTTCCATATATTATTTACCATAACACTAGGACAAGCATGTTCTTCAAGGCTGAGAGGTGTTACACTACTCAGGGTGTGAGGGGTTACACTACTCAGAAGGGAGTGTAGTTGGCTAGACCAACCACTCACTTTCATCTTGCTGAATGTGTCTATTACTAGCAAAAAATCTGTTTGTTCAGCGATTCCATCAGTGGCAAATTGGGTGCATTTACACCAAGTATATTGGTTTCCAGTTCTTATCAACACTGCCAGACGTTGTGATAGTGAAGTTTCAAGCAATCTTTTGAGATAACTGGATTAACAAAGGTCTTCACCAGAAGTCGAGTCTCACTCACTAGACTTGAACCATCCTTATATTAATGAGTTCATTATTTTTCAATCGACTACTATTTATTCATTTTACAATCTCTCACACCTACATATACCGTCTAAATAATTCACAGTCCATTGTTGAATTGCATCAATAATAAATGATTTATTGAAATTGTGGGACCAAGACATAATCAATCATTCAAAAAAATAACCTCATGCACTGGTTTAATTAAAGCAGTTCCCATAGTTCAATGGGCGAAACAACTAAAATGCTCAAATGGTATGTCGTTCCCAGAAGTAAATGTGATTTTTTTCTAGTGAATTTAGAACTAATAGTGCAACGTCATAGTGTATTACTTAACATTTATGAATTCGACTGTAAGATTAAGTAGACGACGTTCGGCTCAATCAATAACATCATCACTAGTGAATCGTATTTCCAAATTAACATAGTTTCACGTCGTGATACTTGTCATATCATAATAATTATTCCATTTGATAAACAATTTATTCTCTAAACTAAGTAAAAAAATTAATGCGATAGTAGAAACCATTGTTTGAGTATAAAAACCCATGCACTAAATATAACATAACAGTCCGGTGTAACCTGTATAGGACACAATTTTTTACATTATCAGGAAAAAAGATCTCAGATGTAACTCTTTCAAATCGAGCACGTCATCATTACTAAGATCGATCATCGTGATCTCGTGAAAGAGATAATTACATGTACCCGACTTACATTCAAGACGACACTTTGATATTTTGAGATTGCACAAATTTATTCTTGATAACGATCAAAATTGATATTTTCCGATAAATCATGCTCTTGCGTCAAATCCTTTCTTGCCAGACAAATAAACTTTGGCGGTATGCTTTGCATGGAAACTCTTTTTGGTAATTAATGTAACAAAACAAAAATATACTGACTACAAAAATCAACATTATTGTGTTGTGTCTACGTGTTGATTTGATTATTAAAAAAAATAATTGAACAAATATGGACTCTACTACTTCAATTATGTACGCAGATCATTGATTCCAATTTTTTCATGGTCAAGATTTGAGCAATTAACATCACTACACCATGAAATAATCGCAATTTGAAATTATCTTTGTATTCAAATTTTGACCGAATAAAAATAAAGGTAGATGTTCGACTCGAGTTAAGTCATCAGGAGAGGCTGTGATTTCATATGCGGCTTAACGGGGTCAATTATTTGCATTTTTCATTTTATAACTATTTATGGTATGAGAATATATCGATTTCATTGAAAAGAGCGAATAAATACTGATAAATGAAATAATTTGCTGTGTGTGGGTGTGGTTGAGACGATTGCTGCAATATTATTAACATGAAATTCAGCTACCTTCGTCAATGGCAATATGTAAGTGTAGACTATCAGGATAGATAGAGATATGGAGGAGTAGCTTGCGCCATCCTTTTACTTAGGCCACCCGTCGAGCCAGCCGACAGCGTTGATATAGCTCAAGAGCGTCCTCCGATCGAGGCGAAGTTTGGCCATTTTTCCCCCATAATAAATTCTCTGATATTCACGAGAGCTGGGCAGTGGCAAAAGACATGCTCAGCACTATCGTCGTCCTCGTGGCACCTTCTACAGGTCGGATCTGCGACGACACCCAATGTGTTGAGGTGCTTATTCAGCTTACAATGTCCCGTGAGTATTCCTGTCAGTTTTCCAATGTTGCTCCGCACGGCCTCGAGTGCCCAAACCTTCGTATCTTCCATCTTTTCCTTAGAACCTCCAATGTTTGTTCATTGATTCTGCGATTGATGGTTTTTGACGACAGTGGAACGAAGGGCTCTGGGCCACACGGTTTTCCCTTTGCTTCCTTTCGCGCCAAACTGTCCGCTTTTTTATTACCCCTGAATCCACTTTGTTCGTTGATCCGGGATACTGTGACCAAGGTCTTGTCCCATCACCACATCGATTTCGTGAATCGTCTGTGTAGATGTGTATATCCGCCACTCTATGCTCTTCTGTTGAGCCGTCTGTATTGATTTCGTAGGCTCTGTTGAAAATGTAGCGCGGATCAGTTCGGGGGCATCAGTTCAATACTCCACCAGAGGCTGCCATGAGAGGTGGTCTTGGGTTGGCCAACCTTCTCCTGGTAAAAAGTACGAGCTTGGTTTTTGTTGGGTTACCAGATTTTCAGTGCATTTTCGTTGCATCATCTTTCTACCAGTTTTAAAGCAGCCTGCATGGTTTCCATCAGGATGCCTTCAAATTTTCCAGTAAGCAGAACAGTGATGTCAACTGCGTAGCCAGTAGTGTGGAGTTCGTTGAGATTTTTTATGAGGCTGTTGGACCACCATGTTCCATGGAAGGAGTGACAGCTCAGCACGCCTCCTTGGGGACAGCCTTTGCTCACCAGTGCCTTCACCAAAGTGTCTCCCGTTTTTAGTTGAACTGTTTTGTTTTCAGCATACAACCGATCCAGCCAGCAATGGCCGGATCTACGTTGTGCCTAGCCAGTTCTACACTTTTAAAAGTTGTTTTGTCGAAGGCGCCTTTTATGCCTAGGAAAGCCCCTAGTGCTGACTGCTTGTGAGAGAGCGCTTCTCCTATTCTACACAGTGTAGAGCAGTTTCCGTTGATTTTCCAGATTGATGCGCATGTTGATTGTGGTGAATTCATCACAGAGGCTGGTGAACGTCCCTAAACTGTCTGTCACAGAGCCTCTCCAGAGTCTTCATCAGAAATGAAGTCGAACTGATAGGTCTGTAGGCTTTTGGATGAGTGTAGTTGCCTTACCAGGTTTGGGGATGAATGCGACTTTTACCGCACTCCGTCCTAACGGGATATAGCTTAGGGGTAAACATGCTAAGAACAAAAGCTGTAGGTGTCCGATAATAACCTTCGGACTCCATTGAAGCATCGCCGGGTACACGTCGTCGATCCTTGAATGGTTTGAAGGTCTTTATTGTCCCGACTATTTTTTCTTTCGTTACCACTGTGTCGATGATCTTCTCGTCTACTCCGATGAAGTACGGTTGATCGTCTGGCCATGCGTGGCCGTCAGTGGTCCTGACGATTTCACATTCTGGAAACTGAGTTTCCTGTAAAAGTTTTGTCGTGTCTTCAGAGGTGTTGGTATATGTTCCATCACTCCTCGGAAGACAGCTTGGCTGCATGAAGGGAGCTCTCGGGAGGACCTTCTTGAGCCTCGAGGCTGATGACGTATCAGAGACCTCGCTGCAGAAGTTCCTCCATGCCGTTCTTCTCTTTTCTTTGAGTTTCTCCTTAACGATTTTTCAGCTGCTCCTTATATTCTTGCTATTTTCGGGTTGTTTTCGCCATGAAAAAAGGCTCCTTATTGTAAACTTTTTTCAAAAATTGAATCCTTGGTTCCAAACTGATCCAGCAGTAAAAACAAAAAATATGTATAGATGTGCTCTGTATCTGCTGCAATTTATCAACGTCAACGATAAGTCTCTTTCCTATCAATAAATCACTCGTATCACAAATCCATTACTGAATTCAATCAATAATTACAATATTTATGTTGAGAAGATATTTTAATTACTTTGTATTATAACAAAATATTAGTAGTATTTATTTATCCACGATATTGTGAAGCAATGATCCATTTGATTAGTACTTAAATGTATCAATTAAGACATCCTCAGATAATTACGACAAAATCTTCTTGAATTGAAATATCAAGGATAACCGTTACATCTATCAATATTAAATAATGAAAGGTTTATTAAAACCACATGAAATAGATGATTATCTAATTGGCCCAGGAAAAACAATCGATCATCAATTTAATTTATATGAAGGTCACATTTTTGTTGATCAGAAAACTTATTGAGACTGGCTGCACTATGTTTATATAATACCATTAGGTGCTGGACAAAGAACATAATAAAAGAGGATTTGCCTTCAATTTTACGAATTTTTCTGCCAAAATTACAATCGAAATGATAAGATTTTTCAGATGAGTGAATGAAATTATCAAGTTCCACTGACCATAATTCTTATAAAGTAGATTTGTGGAAAGAACTGGTTGAATCAATATGGGAGGTCTCAAAAATCACATGATCGTATCCACTTGAAAAAAAAAACATTTCATTCTTTGAAGATGTGAAAAAAATCCTGTCAGAATCCCCAAAATTTGTATTCACAATAGAATGTTTTATTTATTTTAAACAGTTGTCCAGTAAATTTTAGTTTATATAACTTTTGACTGATACTATAAAAAAAACAATCCTATTGAAAATGTCTTAACCTAATAATAGATACTATCACTTTCCCAAACCAACTCAAACTAGAAAAAGGTGCCGTTCATATTAAAAAAATAATAATACGTCAAAAAAGTTTCAACGTTGTGAAAAAAAGGCACGCTGAGAAAATTATTCGTGAAACAACTTGATGCTATTGCGAAAGTATTTATTCATATTAGATTGTGAAAACTGACAATCCCATCGTAAGTGGATTTCGCATAAAATAGATTTAAAAATTTATGGCATCAATTTTCACGTATTAATTTCATGAGCTTTATCTACTATAAAGGTACTTACAGAGCCTTCTAGCATCATTCACATAAGGTAATACAATATTTGATTACCAAGATTTACTGGTATAGCAAATTATATACTTTTTGATGGTGCCAACGAATTTAGGCCCATTAATACTGTGGAAAGTTATGAGAAAGTCTTGGAGGTTGAAGTGAGAAGACAACTGCAAAAACACTGTGATACAAATAATATTTTAGTGAAGAATCAGTCAGGTTTCCGGAGTAACCATTCATGTGAGTCAGTAGTGATCAACATCTGTGATATTTTTAAGAAAGAACTAGATAATGATAATTTGAGATTTTTATGAGGCTGTTGGACCACCATGTTCCATGGAAGGAGTGACAGCTCAGCACGCCTCCTTGGGGACAGCCTTTGCTCAACAGTGCCTTCACCAAAGTGTCTCCCGTTTTTAGTTGAACTGTTTTGTTTTCAGCATACAACCGATCCATCCAGCAATGGCTGGATCTACGTTGTGCCTAGCCAGTTCTACACTTTTAAAAGTTGTTTTGTCGAAGGCGCCTTCTACGCCTAGGAAAGCCTCTAGTGCTGACTGCTTGTGAGAGAGCGCTTCTCCTATTCTACACAGTGTAGAGCAGTTTCTGTTGATTTTCCAGATTGATGCGCATGTTGATTGTGGTGAATTTATCACAGAGGCTGGTGAACGTCCCTAAACTGTCTGTCACAGAGCCTCTCCAGAGTCTTCATCAGAAATGAAGTCGAACTGATAGGTCTGTAGGTTTTTGGATGAGTTTAGTTGCCTTACCAGGTTTGGGGATGAATGCGACTCTTACCTCACTCCGTCCTAACGGAATATAGCTTAGGGATAAACATGCTAAGAACAAAAGCTGTAGGTGTCCGATAATAACCTTCGGACTCCATTGAAGCATCGCCGGGTACACGTCGTCGATCCTTGAATGGTTTGAAGGTCTTTATTGTCCCGACTATTTTTTCTTTCGTTACCACTGTGTCGATGATCTTCTCGTCTACTCCGATGAAGTACGGTTGATCGTCTGGCCATGCGTGGCCGTCAGTGGTCCTGACGATTTCACATTCTGGAAACTGAGTTTCCTGTAAAAGTTCTGTCGTGTCTTCAGAGGTGTTGGTATATGTTCCATCACTCCTCGGAAGACAGCTTGGCTGCATGAAGGGAGCTCTCGGGAGGACCTTCTTGAGCCTCGAGGCTGATGACGTATCAGAGACCTCGCTGCAGAAGTTCCTTCATGCCGTTCTTCTCTTTTCTTTGAGTTTCTTCTTAACGATTTTTCAGCTGCTCCTTATATTCTTGCTATTTTCGGGTTGTTTTCGCCATGAAAAAAGGCTCCTTATTGTAAACTTTTTTCAAAAATTGAATCCTTGGTTCCAAACTGATCCAGCAGTAAAAACAAAAAATATGTATAGATGTGCTCTGTATCTGCTGCAATTTATCAACGTCAACGATAAGTCTCTTTCCTATCAATAAATCACTCGTATCACAAATCCATTACTGAATTCAATCAATAATTACAATATTTATGTTGAGAAGATATTTTAATTACTTTGTATTATAACAAAATATTAGTAGTATTTATTTATCCACGATATTGTGGAGCAATGATCCATTTGATTAGTACTTAAATGTATCAATTAAGACATCCTCAGATAATTACGACAAAATCTTCTTGAATTGAAATATCAAGGATAACCGTTACATCTATCAATATTAAATAATGAAAGGTTTATTAAAACCACATGAAATAGATGATTATCTAATTGGCCCAGGAAAAACAATCGATCATCAATTTAATTTATATGAAGGTCACATTTTTGTTGATCAGAAAACTTATTGAGACTGGCTGCACTATGTTTATATAATACCATTAGGTGCTGGACAAAGAACATAATAAAAGAGGATTTGCCTTCAATTTTACGAATTTTTTTGCCAAAATTACAATCGAAATGATAAGATTTTTCAGATGAGTGAATGAAATTATCAAGTTCCACTGACCATAATTCTTATAAAGTAGATTTGTGGAAAGAACTGGTTGAATCAATATGGGAGGTCTCAAAAATCACATGATCGTATCCACTTGAAAAAAAAAACATTTCATTCTTTGAAGATGTGAAAAAAATCCTGTCAGAATCCCCAAAATTTGTATTCACAATAGAATGTTTTATTTATTTTGAACAGTGGTCCAGTAAATTTTAGTTTATATAACTTTTGACTGATACTATAAAAAAAACAATCCTATTGAAAATGTCTTAACCTAATAATAGATACTATCACTTTCCCAAACCAACTCAAACTAGAAAAAGGTGCCGTTCATATTAAAAAAATAATATTACGTCGAAAAAGTTTCAACGTTGTGAAAAAAACGACACGCTGAGAAAATTATTCGTGAAACAACTTGATGCTATTGCGAAAGTATTTATTAATATTATATTGTGAAAACTGACAATCCCATCGTAAGTAGATTTCGCATATGATAGATTTTAAAATTGATGGCATCTATTTTCACGTATCAATTCCATGAGCTTATCTACTATAAAGGTACTTACAGAGCCTTCTAGCATCATTCACATAAGGTAATACAATATTTGATTACCAAGATTTACTGGTATAGCAAATAAAATACTTTTTGATGGTGCCAACAACGTACATGAGAACGTTTGGAAATGAATGAGCTCATTTATGGGGACATGTACGTAAAGCGATGATAAAAGGAATCGTCTCATTATTGCAGGAATCGACACTTTAATTTCTATTCGATAAACTGGATGAAAATCATACCTTTTTCTGTAATCCTGAAGCATATACAATACTGTTAGTATTAGTACCATGAATGAGGTTGAACAATAGATACCCACAGTCAAACACCCTACAACACAGTTTTTGAAATTCTAGGAGCTCGAAGTGTACTTTCACATTGGATATGATATAGTTTTTTTGTGTAACCATGATTTGCTGTTTTCTTTAGAATTCATGTGACCTTTTATTGTCTGTATAACAGATGAAATTCCGTTTTCTAATTGATTATCCTTCCAATAGGAATAGCAAAAATAGATTGAATTATTTGTGAGAGATTTTTCTCTATGTGCTAATAAGGTACTGTGACAGCTACGTCTGTTTATCCTCATAGTAGGCTCCCAAATGCAATGGCTGCATTATTAACAAAGTGGGCTGACACATGTCACTGCCGCGCAAAACGTCGGACGTCAGAAGATCACTCGAGAATGATGGTGTTTCTCTAAGTTTGTGTTAATTTTTGAAACATTATCAACCCTGTATTTCGGACAATACAAATTCAAAATAATGTGAAAAAACTTTAATTTCATGTTATGAGTGGCCCTCAACTTCGAGCCCATAGACTTAGAATAACAAGACACGTAACGTCTATACCTTTAGCATTGAATGTTTTGGTCCCAATACAATGATTATAGGCCAGTTTTGTTTTTGTTTGATTTTTTCGCCTGTTTTTTTTCTCTGGCCACACACTACACACTTTTTAGGCATTGTTCATCAATTAAACACTAAATACCGCAATTTAGAACAGACAAAGCAAGACTTTTTCTGAATAATTGAGAAATAAGCAAACTATAAACGCATTGACCTCACTTGAGCGGACGTTTGTAAACAATGCGTCAGCCGGTCCGTCCTCAAAGTTGCGACCGGATGTTGCCATATTTCATCATGAAATGTAGAGCTTCACCTTCAACAATGTTTTTAAACGACAGAAAAGTCATTTGTGACGGAAAACTGAGAATACGGAATTATAGTTGTTTGAGATTGATGATTTGGTAGTTGAATTAAATTATTTTTGCCGGTATTTTTCATAAAGCTCTAGAACATTAAGAGTACATGACAACGGCGCTGAAATAAAGTAAATAGCTTCATGAGGGAGATGTTGGGGTTAGCAATATTTGTTTTGTTACTTGTCTTGTTATTTTAAGTCTATGTTCGAGCCCATAGTGTGTTTGATGATAACGAAGTGAAAAAAAACCTGAAAAACCACGATACACCCATAACGGTATGTTCTTGCGCATCTAGCGAAGACTACAGTGCATGTCTATATACAAGACCGTGACGACAATAGCTGATTAGCTGCCATGTTTTTGAAAATCTATGACGTGTATTACCGAACATATAAATAATAGGCGAATTTTGGCGTCAACCAGGTTACGATGTGGTAACATGATTTGTAACCAACCGCGTTTTTGCGTATATAAACACTGCATTTGCTTACCTGGTTACGAGTTTCGTAACCCTGCTCCAGAGCTTGGTCAATGGTTTGGTCACGAAGCCGGTTACCTATGACTTCATAACCTCAAAATTTCGTATATTTCTTGATTTTGGCCTTTTTTGATACAACAATCATCCACGCTACCACTATCAGTCATCTCAAGAAATGTTGAATTCTTAGGCAGTAGAGAAAAATATCTTTGTAAGTAAATAAATATACAAAAGAAGGTGTAGGTATTACTCTTGAGTCTTGACTGATGAAGCTACCTACGTCCTACGTGACATGTTGATGTCCTATTATTATCTTCATGTTTTATTGGTTTTTTCTTCTTTTTTGTGCGTCGACTTGTTGGTCGGCCTCCAAGTCTGGTCTGATGTGATATTTTCCGCATTCTCTTTGGTCCTTAGTCTTCAGTATTTTATAGGTATGTACTCAGTATATTTATGCTTTGTGCTTGATTTATGACGGTAAAAGCTACTTTCTTGAAATAGGTAGAAGGTTTCTATGGTAGAAGGTGAAAATATTGGTAACATCAACGTTTTGGCGTTTGGTCCTGAACTGGTATCGAGATCGTAACCAGGCACTTACCAAACCTGTAACCACAAAGCGTAGCCTGGTTAACGCCAAAATCCGCCTAATATGTTCGTCGAGACAACATGTAAACGTCAAAAATCACTTAACGAAGACATGACCAAACACAATTTATATTGACGAATTGAAAATAATGCACTCTTTTGTCGCCAATTTATGCTCATCCTCCATGTTTTTGCCAAATTAACACGTGAGTATTATGGTTTTAGATGGAATTTTAGGGGTATTTACATCCTAAATTGATTCACCAATCAAAAATGATGCACTCTATTGTCGTCACTGTCTTGTATAGAGTCACTGTAGCAAAGACGTCACTGGATGATAAACAAGAGGTTATCATGGTTACTTATTTCCTGATAGTCATCGTTGTCAGATCTTGCTTTTTGTGACAAAAACTAACATAATTCTTTTGAGTTTGATGGTACAACTTGTTCAAGGATTTTGGTCACGTCACAGTATTTGACGTTTGGTAGTATGTAGATTGATCGCTCCACATGTGACATTTTTGTCAAACTGATCCGAAAGACCCTCGTCTAGACGTACGTGTTTTTTTTTCAATGTGTAAGAGAGAGATTGAAAAGTATGACGTAACCGCAGGAAAGCTATGAACAGACTATAGACAGACAGTCTCTGACTTATACGACTTGACATCACTGTCAGCTGTGCTTCGGACGTTGTCATGTTAACGTTCACTCACCAACGTCATGCGCTAAAAAAAATGATATTCTGACGATCTAAGAACATAGCGTTATGAGTGTATCGTGTAAGAAACAAAAATCGTAGGTACAACGTTTAACCGGTGTTTGGACTGTTATTGCTCGGCATAAATTTAATAAACGGTTTTGGACGTAACAAAAGAGGACATTTGCAGTGTTTTTGGACTGGGACTGGCAATTTTATGGAATCCATTGAGGTTTGCAGAATTCAACCTGTCTGGTGTTTTGGAGTGAACATTCCGTAGAATCCGCATTCTTGAAAATTCGCTTTTTGCTGTTTTTGTTTTTGTGACGTTTTACGAATCCAATTGGCAATCTTGTGAACTCATGTGACGATTTTGTGTTCGTTCAAACTGGTGAGTCTTGTTTTATGATTTTTCTTTGAGCCTTTACAATGCTATCACGGAAACATTCGTATTGGCTTCGAAGCCGTGAACGAAATAAATCGACAACCGTTGATAGTGCTGAAATGAGTTCGACTGAGTCAACCTCTGGAACAACGAAGATGTGTATTACTTTGAGTTCTGAGCAGTTCCAAAAACTATTATCTAAAATCAGGAGTGTTTCAATAAAATTATCTCAAACAACACTGATTGGGAATTTCTCAACATGTTCGTCGTGTATCGATGGACATACAGATGCTGATGTGAACGATGTAGATGGATGATACCGCATTACGTGGACTTTCTATTTTGCTGGATGATTTCGCGGCTACCCGGTGGGAGGCAGTGAAAGACACTCTGGTTACATGGAACGGAGCCATACGTTGTACTATTGGGCCCAAAAAGCCAGTCTACTCACTTTATGATAAAGTCTTTATCGCGAATTTTTTGCATATAAACAAGATTTGAAAACGCGATCTGACGTTTTTATAATATGTCGAGCACGATCAATTTTGGCTAAATTACCATCTGGTACTCTCGTACGAATTCGTGAGAAGATAAGTTGTGATAGGGTCAATAATTTAGATGAGCTGTCGTCAAATCGAAAAGACATTTGTTGACAGATTTGATTCAACCTCAAAACTTTCTGCTGCGTCTGATAAGGAAAAACGTGTCAAGTGTAATTTTTGTTAATTTACAGGCCGTACTGAGGACTAGTGCAGAAAGAGAAAGGCTTTGACCGACGCTTCCACAAAGTCACCGGTTACTCAAGGTCGTACGCCTTCTCATAGAAACCGCTGAATATCATAGTATAGCCAGTACTTCACTCTATGAAGCCTCGTCTAACAAAGGTGTGGAATTTCAAGCACAAACAACCTGTATCAAGTTAGCTGATGGAAGTTCGAAGAAGAAAAATGCAAATATTGTCATTGTGACTTTGCAAAGCCGGGGGGGGGATTCCCAACCTCCTGCATCGACTTACCGAATGCTAGCAAGATGCTTCTTGATATAGACTTCTTACAGGAAGCTAGTATAGCAGTGAATATTGAACAAGGAAGTTGGAACTCTGCAGATGAACCGGACACCAAATATCAGCTCATGTTCGAGTCAGTCAATGAACCAAAAGTGGATGTAGCATCTTTGTTGGAAACATTGCTACTCAGACCAAAGGAAAGCAGATCAGATTTGCTTCAAGTAAATGAAGATATTTCCTCTCTAGGGTAGATGCTGGGCATACTATTTCAGTACCTCCAGACCGCATGACACCAAAAATAATCAAGAAAAGTTAAGACATGAGATTAGCGGACTGCAACAAGATGGGATCATAGAGAAATGCAAGTCTACTTGGGCTGCTCCGATCGTGCTTGTTCCCAAGAAAGATGGTGGAACACGTCTTTGTGTGAACGAGCCTTGAATGCTGTTACCAACTTAATCTCCTATAGCCTCCCACGAATTGATGACCTTCATGCCACGAAGAAGACGTATTACATGGCAATCCTAGATCTTCGAGTGAGATTGTCTGAAGAAGATCGGTATAAAACCTGTTTTATCATACCATTTAGGACGTACAGGTGTCTCGTGATGCCGTTTGGAAGGCGCAAGCTACGTTGCAAAGTCTCATTGATCGGTTCAGGGGTGATTTACGGGACTTGCTTACCTTGATGATATTTTGGTCTTGTCAGGAACTTTCGAGACACACATGAGTGCGTTATGTTACCATTGTTGTTCCAAGAGAAAGCCCAACGGACCTTTGAATGGAACAACTTAACGATCTCGGAGTTCGAAATATTATCGATAGTTTTGAGAAACCGGACAGTGAAGACCTCGCACGTTGGACATCTTGAGGTTACATCATGTCTGATGGTGAACTTCATAAGTACGCAGACAAAGAGTCCGATGATGCACAGCTGGTGGTTCCCGCACACAAAAGATTGAAGATCTTGCAAGAGTACCATGACGCTCCTTCAGCTGCGCACTATGGAAGTGAACGAGCTCTCTAACGACTCCATTATTTCACTGGTATGCGACAATCTATCCAAAATTATCTAAATTTTTTTTTCAATGCCAGTGATAAAATGAATCAAATGAGAAACCTGCAGAGCTGGTTCAAACCCCATCGTCCAATCACCGGTTTAAAGTGCTGTAGATCTCCATCGTTGAAGAATGACAAAGTAGGTAGAACTTTTCTCCTTGATTAAAGCTACTAGAGAGGAGTGTTTCACGACTCTCATTTACGACAGACGACGGGGTACAATTTGTCTTCCACTTACTGTAGCAAGTTTGTGACTACTTTGGAATAAAGCAGAATTCAACGCCCTTGTACCATTCAAACATGGTTGAGCGGAAAAATAGAGATATTTAGCCTTGATTGGCTATTCTTGTAGGTGATAATCATACTTCATGGGTTGAGAAATTGCCAAGCCTCAGATTTGCCATGAATAGTGGGTTATACAGCTGCGTTCCTGAATTTTGCCAGAGAGATGAGAAGTCCTGAAGAACACCGAGCCCCTCGCGCTATAACTAGAGCAGACGATGCTATTTCTGATTTATTATCTCACCTTCAATGTATCAATACCACGCTGATTGATGCTAAGTTTACCAATGAAAAGTGTCAAGATCGTCAAAGAAATATGCCGATCAGAGGACAAATCCTACCACTGAATATAAGAATGGAGAGAAGTGATGTCATTATCATACCTTGACGAATCTCTCCGACCTTGTACCAGCTAGCCAGCATTGAACATCCAGATCAACCATTGGGAATCCTCCACTGTAATGTTCTCAACAAGTACCTTGGCAATGCCGATGTGACCCCAGTCGTCCCAATGCGCAAGAGGGGAAGACCCAAAAAAAAACCTTTTGTGGCTGGTTCCTCGACGCTTCCTCGTCCTCGAAACCAGAGGGGGAGAATGTAGGCCCCCAAATGCAACGGCTGCAATTATTATAACATAGTCGGCTGACAGATGTCACTGTCGCGCCAAACGTCAGACGTCAGAAAATCTTTCTAGAATGGAAGATGGCTCTCGTTCACATTCACGATTTGGTGCTACTTCTGTTTCATCAAGTCTGTATCAATTCTCGGAATATTATCAAACCCTGTAGTTCGGGCAATTCAAAAAAAAAATGTGAAAGGGCTTTAATTTCATGTTATAGTAGGTACCTAATAAGATTTTCAGTTCTGCAGTAATATAAGTGTTCAAGATAATACCCTTATACAATAATACAGTGTGACCGTAAAGATTTGAATAAATGCATTCAAAATTCAATTTCTTGATAATTGTTGGGATAAGGTCAAAGACATGGTAAATGAAACACACTTGGGATTTGATTTAGAATTCGAAAATGGAAAAAAAAAGTTGATGGTCGTATCCTATTCTTGGTTCACCCTGTACACATAAAATGATCATCTAAAAAACCGCAGACAAAAATAAAAATCATATTTCCGAGCGTTTTTTCTACAAAACACAACCCCGAATTTCAAATGAATTTATTCCATCCCTTACGGTCGCACTCTTTCTTCGAAATTTGATAGGTAATCCATATTTATCAAAAAGGTACATTCCAAAGACATCTCTTTCAGTAAGACTGCTCGCGAAGATATTTCATACCATTCCACAAATCAAACCGCGTGATTAAATCGAATCTGATTCAATTATCTTTAATTGCAACTAGTTCACCTTATTTTTTATTGCAACATGTCTCACCCATCCAATAATTTTAATAGTCTCAATAAAAATTGAAGAACGTTCCGATATTAAAGGAATCCCACTTACAAATAATGACCCATAAATTGTTTTATGTTTTATTGAAAAATGCTATATAATACACCTACAGTATTCTAGTGTGATATGAATGAGCCAGTTATGTGTATTATCTTTGTACTTGAGCTCGTTTCACTTTTTTATAATACACGCGAGTTCTAGGCAGGTTGTACAAGAGAAGCTCATCAATATTTTGAAACAAAGAGTTTTTTCCTTGTTATCAGGAAAAAGATTGGCAAGCTTGAACCTCAAGCTGAAAAAACGGTTTTTTTTACATTTTCGATAAAATGAACCTTTTTATTATTTTTTATATTTTTCTTTTCCTGTACATCAAAGTGCGATGTCGTCATTCAAACAACAGTGAAGTTTCACTTAAAAATTCAGTGTTGTCCTAGAAACGCACTTTAAAAAAATGTTAACCAATGCTTTCTGAAATGACACTGCGTACCACAGTGTCACGTCCTAATTGGCTTTCCATGGAAATTAGTAGTAATTTTGTGTTTAATCTACCTATAACCTTATTTTTTTGTGATTAATGTTGTTCATTAAAGAATATGCAAGGAGATATCTACCATTTAATTCGACAAGAAGCATATAAACATGAGCATTTATTTTTCGATTTGTCTATGTCCAACTAAAGCCAAGCCCATGAATACAAAAGAAATCACCTTGAAGATGAAAGAATAATAAGCAACAGATCCTTCCAAAAACTCATCATTTGCAATCCCTGCGTATTTAATGGATTTCATGATTTGGGTGCCCCACAACAAAAATTCTTTTGGGCGTGAAGGATGAGATGCCAGCAAACGAGAAAATCTTTACATGGTCGTGCTGATACCTTGATTCTTTTTTAAAGCGGATGTTCACAATAATAATTATTATAGATGACTAAGTGGTAGTATTTATTTGGAAATGGAATTTTTTGAGGAAGGTATTGTGAATGAACCATTTGAATTAGGTATACAATAAAATTATTGACTTAATAATTAAACAGTGTTTTCCAAAAATAGTGAATGTTTTCACTTTCTTATTATAAAGTGTGTCCAAGATAGGGATGTCTATCATAGGGATCTTGGAAACCATAAGAGATACGAAGATGCCACTTTTTGAGCTCTACAAAACAGCGTTGAGATATTTTCCGTACATCGTCTCGTTTCGGAGATTTGGTTTCCCAGATCCCTATGATAGACATCCTTATCTTGGACACATCGTATATTGTTAAGTTTTTACCGAGGATCCAAATGATCTAATCACTATCAGTCCCGATAAATTTTTACTTCTCATCAATCACACACTCACAATGACATGAAATAAAATCCAATTAAGACAGGAGCGTAGTTTGTAACATTTTTCCCTCCTTAAACCTGATCGTCCTGATCAGCGTCATACTTATCTTAGTACACCTCAAGTCTATCCAAATGAACTACTTTCATTTTGCATTCAGGAGTACGCTGTATCCTGTCGACTACATTGTTAATCCTCTTCAACATTGTGTATGGACCATCTCAGGCTGGCATCAACTCAGGTCATTTGCCTCTCTTCCTCTAAGGATTCCATAGCCAAACTTCAGCGCCTTGTTGGAACCCTGCTAAATTCGCTTCCATGACGTATCTTGTCTTCATCCGTGTACTTGCTGTCTTTAGTCGGTACACCAGATCTTGTAAAGACATTTTTCACAAGAACCTCGGCCACTGTCACAGCTTCCTGATTGGGAAGAGCAAATAATACTCTTGGCCATTTACCAAAATAGTCCATGGCAACCAAAAAGTACTAATTTCTCCTATCTGTCTGGGAAAATGACCCTGCTATATCGATAGCAATCTTTCCGGAGGGTAATTCAACGTTGTATTTCTGCATCTTCCCTTTGGCTCTGGTACTAGATCCTTGACTTGCTGAGCATCTTCGACACCATGATTTCACGTCTCCTCAATAATTAACCCAGTAAAATCTGTATCGGATCTTATCTGAAGTTTTATTCACTCCCAAGTGAGCTCCAGACTTTCCATTATACATCTCTTCTAAGACCTGATTGATTTTCGATCATGGGACTTATAACTGTTTCTTTATCAATTCTCCGTCAGCAATAACAATCCATCCTCGATAACCAGCGAGTCCCACTGAGCCCACAATGCCTTGAATTTTTATTCCTTCCCAGATATGTCACACCATTTTGGTCGTGGTTCAACAGTTGATTGCCATCGTAGAAATGGCTCAACGTCTGTGTCCTTGAGCTGGTCTTCCTTTGACTAATCAGTATTCCATCCTTCATCAATATCAAATTTAATTTTTCCAATATACGCCAGTCCTCACGTTGTTCTGTATTGCTGCAGTGCCTGCATTGATCTTGGCAAGGTCTTCGGGATAAAGCATTGGCGTTGTTATGCATTTTTCCAGATCTATGCTTGATTTTGAAGTTATACTACTGCAGTTTTTCTGACCATCTAGCTATGTTACTACAAAATGTTGTCCATATAGGTATTTGTGGAAGTGATCTACAGCTCTGACGATGACCAAAAGTTTTCTCCTTGTAACACAACAAATTTCTTTCTGGATTTGAAAGTACTCAGCTAAAATATTCGATAACTCGTTCTTCACCATCCTGAACTTGTGACAGTACTACTGCAATACCACTATTACTTGCATCGGTATCCAAAATAAACTTTCCCTGTTGTCGTGGGTATCCTAATATAGGACTTGAACAGCAGCTTTCAGTCTTCAAAAAGCTAGGTCACATTTATTATTCCATTCGTATGCAATTTTATGTTCTGTTAACTTATTTAAAGGTGCTGCAATATTGACGAATCCTTCTACGAAGCGTCCTTAGTATGTGGAAAGCCCAAAAAAACTTCTGAGTTCACGTTTAGCACAAGGTCACGGCCAATCTCTTATGCTTTGTTTCTTCCTCTCATTGGTGTGGATTCCATCTGGTGACACATGTCCAAGAAACTCTACTTATTGTTGGAATAGTGAGCACTTCTTAGGATAATGTCTGAGATGGGCATTTTGAATTCTTCCGAATACAGCTCCTAGGTTTTTTAGATGTTTATCGAAAGTTTCTCCCATAACTAATACATCATCCAGGTATACAAAACAGGTTTTTCATGTGAGTCCCCTGGTTCCTTATTCCATCGCCGGAATTTTGAGCCGCGAGCTCATGCTGGATTTTTTCTGTGGCACCTGGATAGGCTTGATGAATAAGGCGCCTAATATCTGATTCGAACTCCTGTAAAGTTCCACCGTGCTTTTACTTGGAACTGGTTTAACTCTCTCTGTAGTGATTTTGATCACCAAATCGTCGTTCCAGGGCAATTGCCAATGTGCCGAAGTCCTTTTGATGTATAGCTGGCACTGTTTGTAGTTACTCTGAAGTTGGTCCTCGTAGATCGGCACCAAGGCAGTTGCTTTCTCCTCATTATCCCAGGCAATAGCTGTTGCAGCTGCTTCAAACTGCGTCTTGTACATTGCCCAAGAAAATTGACCATCAGAATTAGAAGGTTTCATGTGATGTGGACTTGTATACGCCTTATCACTGAACGTCTGTTTTCTTATTTTGTCAACTTTTATTCGTAGGTTCTTTACTTCTAATCAAACCATCTTGGTCATTTCCTGTCGAACGTCTCCTATTTCTTCTCGAATCTGTTCAAATTCATTTTCTATCTTAAGATAATGATTGCTCAGGACATTCCGAATGAATGCTTGGAGCCCTTGTTCGTGTTCTTGTCGTCGATCTTTTCTTCTTGTTTCTCCTGACGTCGACGTTCTTCCTCCACCTGTTTTTCCTCATGTTTCTCTTGATATCGACGTTCTTCTGGTAATTGGAAGTTTTTCATTAAATCGGCTAGTATCTGGTTCACCTCATCCATTCCAGCAGTCTGTTGTCTGGTATCCACCATAAAATTTGACTCACAAATCCAACGACACAATCAAAATTTCGCTATCAAATCCGGTAGTCAATTTTCCAAAAATGTGTTTCACACTCCTCGCTATGTCTCAAGTCACATCTTCACAATCCTCAAACACTTATCCCACCTCTGACACCAATTGTTGAGTTTTTATCGAGGGTCCAAATAATTTAATAACTATCAGTCCCGATAACTTTTTACTTTTTATCAATCACACACTGACAATAAATAACAATGACATAGAATAGATTTAATCAAGACAAGGGCATAGATCTGCTTCTTCATCGACAGTTATCCGGAGATGCGAGTAAATAATATCTGGATCGCAGTGTAAATATTAAAATATTGGTATCTACCGAGTAAAATTCGCAATTTCATATCTAGTGAATCCGGAGACTATCGATGTCGAGAAGCGGAAAATGCGAGAAATCAATGTAGGTTATGGATGGGATTTTAAAAATAATGAAAAAATATAGTTAAAAAAATTAAAAAACACGCTCTTGAAGTAAAAAGTAAAAATAATTTTCAATTTAGGACTAAAATTATCAACGACAAAATTAATGTCATTATGGTAAACGATATAATTATTGTTAAAATTTCTTTTAAATGCTTAGTAAGTGTATAAATGTATTTCAAAGCACTCCACGCTTTTACGACAATGACATTATTTTACTCTTGAATTGAAAATTATTATTTTTTTTATCATCTCTTAGTTTTCAGTTTCAAAGCCTTCTTTTAGTTTTTACAGTGTCATTAATATTATTCATCACGAAATCATTATCAATTTTTCATATTATCGATGTTGTTTTGGTGTCATATTTAATTATTTGAAATTATTGTATTGTCACGGGTTCTTGACAAGTGTGCAAAGTTTCGAATGAAGTGAGTAAACATCGAGGTCAAAAACTTCATTATATTGATTGATTGATAAAATACTTTATTGTCATTTGTTGACAGAGCACTGAAAAGTATTATACTATAAAATAAATTAGAAAATTGTACATAAAACATTAAAATATAAGTAGTTTTTCTCAATAGCATTGAAATACGTTGGAAAGTACCTGTTTGAAAATAAATTTAAGAATAATATGCATATAGATAATTGAACAACATAACGAAGACAAGTTTAGTATGAATAGGATCTAAAAAGTATCAGAAAAATATTCTTATAAATTATAATGAGACTTCTCATACATTAATCTGCATAGAAGTGTCCCAAATCTTTTAACTGATGTGCTACCAGTTATTCTTGAAGACAGAGAGTTGGAAACTCTACGTCCATCATAAATAGTGGATTTTGTGATAAGAGATGATGATGGTCTGACTAGAAAAAAATTGTTGCGCTGACGAGTCAAATGATCAGGAGAAGGACGAGGCAATCTACTCTGCACTTTGAGAATCATAGTTGCTACCTCAAAAATTGAAATGGACGTCAAGGTTAATACTTTATACCTCGTAATCAAGGGATTGCACGATTCGCGAGGAGGCACACCATACAAAGAACGAGACGCCCGCTTCCGCAGGACAAACAAGGAATTCAATAAGCATTGACTAGCATTGACACAAAATGCAACTCCGTAGCGCAAGTGTCACACCCCCAAAGAGTGATACACACCTCTCGCCAATCCAGAACCCAGCTCCCCAGCAGCAACACCAACAGCATAGCACCAAGATGCCACTTGCCAACAGATCTTGGCAATATGCTGATCAGATTCCAAATGAACCTGGAACAGCTACTCTGAGCCAATGGACAACTATCAATAAGAGCCGCATCAACAGATCCCTTGAAGGAAGTGGGGTGTGTCCACATTTAGAGCTTGGAATTGCACCAGTTTTTGATTGGAATCATGTCAGCTGTTATAACCTCTTCCAATAGAGCAACACCATTTTGGCGCCAAACAATAAACGTACCATCAGCGAAGAGAGTGATAATACCCTGGATTGGCAACCGCGACAAATCATTTATATATTACAAACACAAAAGTAATGGATAAATCAGATGAAGTTTGACAACTCGCTAAAATCTCTCGGACAAAAAACTCTTGAACCAATCATTGGAGATACCCCTAAAACTATGCACATGTAATTTTTGTAACAGAATCCGGGAATTAACACAATCAAAAGCTTTGGACAAGCCACAAAATACAATTTCCACTTTCTCACCGCCATCCACACCCAAATAATCCGTCTCCAGTAAGTTGTATAGCATCATACGGGGCGGATTAGGGTGTAAAATACTATTAGTTCTGAGAAAGGTTAGCATTCTTTTCTCCAGAAGTTTCTTAATAAGTCAAGATGAAACTGTCAGAAGTGAAATAGGCCGGGAATTATTGAGATCATCAAGGGCACAACCCGTGTGAATTGAGATAACCTTTGCCAGAATTCCATGAACAGTTTATTGCCTCCGTCAAAGCTGAAACTGCCCTCGTAGGGAGCAACAACAATAAGATCCTTGCAGACAGTCCATCATCACCAGAAGTTTCACCATTGCCAATCTCAAGGAGACAATCCCAAATTTCTGGTTCGTCAGTTGAGATAAAAAAAAAAGATGGTTCCAAGTTCCAACTACGTTCTGATCTTACAAGTACAGCAGAGGATCAGTATTTGCATGTAGCCTCTTGGTTAACGACTCGGCAATCGAACAATAAAAATCATTCTTACAAGAAGGCGGCAGGAAAGGTACAGTAGATGCCCTGCTTTTTCCTCTAATTTCGTTGATACTTTCCCTTTGGAGATTACGGGAGTTGCAGAATCGTTAACTAAACTATATCTCCTTTGCAGTTCTTACCAAACGCCTATATCGTGAACGGTAACGGCAGAAATATGCATGGAAAACGGGATTTTCACTAAATATTCTCAAATTATGTAGACACCTCTGGAAGAAGTCCGCAGACCTTCAGTGATCACAGTTTTTTTCTTTTTTGGATCAATCTTCTGGAACGTAAAGGCTTTACAGAAACAGTGTCTGAGTGAGCAATGAAAATAATCCAAGGGCTGCATCGACGAAGTCACAGGAGAGGATACACCATCGAACACTTCGAAAATCTCGAACCAATCAACGGAGGAACAAAGTTCACCTCATTTTTTATAGTTAGTGGTGCTTAAGCGGTGTCTCATCCTGCATTTTAGTCTGATGGAGAATTTATTCAGGTACATACCTGCAGACATCAATTTATGGTCCGACATACCAGACGGTTCAACAGGACATTCAATCATCACGCCCAAGTTAGAGCCACAATAAGAGGAGCAGAACTTTCAGTTATTCTGGTGGGTATATCAACATGCATTGTAATATCATATGATTGTTTAAACATTGATAATGCCAACCTAGAGCGGGAAGTCGAATGCATATAGTCAATGTTGAATCTCCCACAATCATGACTCTTCCATCTCTAGGCAACCTTGAAAACAAATTCTTCAACCTGTGGACGAACTGAGAAGCGTCCAACTTACAAACTTCATTGCATTACACATACCAGTAAAGCTAATATGAAGTGTGTTAAAAAATGTAGAATTATTGAATACAATATTAAATTTAATATCTACAAATCGCGTGATCTGACAAGCGAGTGTAGGTTATCGGAAGTCGTCAGAGTATCTGTTATTATTTCTTTGATGAGTCGAGTGAAATTTTGTGTTATAATACTCAAAAATTCAAATTGGTTGAATAATGATTGAAAGTTTCTCTGTTAATGTCAAGAGTACAAATTGGCAATCAAGAATTCATTTTTTCTAATGAAAATAGTATCTTTTTAACTCCTAATTGATTGACAAAACTAGATCAAAAACTCAAAAAAAACAAGGCGTATCAAAGTTTAGGGTTGGCCCACCCTATGCTTCCAAGATGAAATTCTGCTATCATATCAAATTATCAGTCCCTACGAACTGTAATATATATTGTGCAAGTTTCATTAAAATTGATTTTACCGTTTCGGAGCTATCACAAAAATATTTTCTTCAGGGTCAAAATAAAATTAATTCCGAAAAAAAGGGTAATACGAGAAAACTTTATAAAACATTTTAGTCATATTCTTGTTTAAAATCCTTGAAATATCTCCCAATACTTCTTGGACACCTTGAATACCGAATTTTCAAAATGCATATAAGACATTATAGCATAACAATCCTACAATAGAATATGTTTTCCATAAAACGTCAATCAATGAATGTTTATTTGAAATCGCAAGTCTGAACCAAAGATTTTTTTTTTATCGTATAGTTTGGCTCATTAGGCGATAAAATAATATGCAAACTATTGTCAATGAAAAAAAACGTCGTGAAAAAGCGAAAAGAAACAAACACTGTTGCTTATCGGCCATTATAACCTTGGATGGCGGTACGATTTTAACAAGCTGTGAGAAACATCAGTTTTTTTTTCTTTTTTCTTCACTTACTATAAAGCATGCGACAGCAAAAACGTACGTCTTTCGCATTAGTTGGAGGGTTTTTCTTCATTGTGAATGGTTTGCATATTTTATTGCCCATTCTAACCATGAGAATAAACCTATCTGGGCATCCAGGCCTAACAAAGGTTTCCAAAAAGCGTCACATATAGCTTATTTTGCGTTTCATCAACCCATTCACAATGAGTAGATTTGGACTGGTTTGTGTGAGATGCGGGGTATGTGTAACCGACAGCGCTGCCATATCATCCGATCAAGCGATTTAATCACAGTTTATTAATATAGAAAATAGGCACCATTCCTTTTAAAACTATTCTTTATACTTATTAGAAGTAGATAAAGACATTTGCAGATTTTAATAAATATTGTAACGATTTTTCTTTTCAAGACCAAGACGAGACTCTCGAGGTAACGTCTTGGTCTTGGTCTTGAGAAGATTTTCAGGTCTTGGTCTTGGTCTTAGTCTTGATCTCGGTCAATAAATAAAAAATAATACATTTATTATACATCCACAATTGGTTAATGTGACCTCATTACTCAACTGTTTTAAACCAATGAAAAGATCTTATGTCATTTTACTTCACTGTTTAAGGGCCAATTAGAAAATTCGACAAGTTATCAACATACCTTCAGATCCATCATTTTTTAACAGCCCACCTGACCGTCCATATCTATTTTATTGTCATTGTGTTGACAAGCTAACCTCACTTCATCCTACAGTTCTGTACAGTTGTCATAAAGTGCCGTGCAAATGAATTCAGATATTGCATAGTTCGCTTCAATTATCAAATAATCATAGAAAAAGGATAGTAGGTATTCTACTCGCGGAAAATGGCCACTACTCACTCAGATGATTACGCCAACTTCCCCCTCGTGAGTAATAGTCACCATTTCCTACTTGTTGAACAATATACTATAACAGAACCAGATAGTTAAAATTTGTAAGAATACATCTTTTCACCTTACCCTCATTCGTTCAAATATTTCAAGTCTAACTGAAGTTTTTTGTCCTGAAAACGTTATTTTTTCAGAAACGCCCCTTCGACTTGAAGACGGGAAATTATTCGAAAATTTGGGAAACGGGCTTTGTAAGCGAATGATTAGCACATGATATTCCGATGGATCTTGAGTGATGGAACAGTGTTGACGATGCATCCAGGAATTTTCAAAACTTCTCGATAGGTTACCCTATTCTTCGCCGAAAAAACCGGGGTGTTGGTTTTTCCATTCCATTCTAGAAATTCACATGCCATGCATGTTAGGAAACTTGCAGATCCAAGCTTTTTCTTCCTTATTCTATTTTTGGATGAGTCTAGTTTAAACATAGATAGAATCTGAAACCTACACAAGGAGACATAACATAACATAACATAAGTGGTAGCATCAACATTATGGAGTTGAGGTTAGGTTAGGTTGAGTTGCGAAGGGTATGCCCTGCTTCGCATTGCTTTCACTCGAAGGCCAAATGACCCATTGTGTTCCCTTGTTTGAAGAAGTGTCCCCTCGTTCTCAACCTGCAGCCTTTCTCTTCATCGTTCCAAATCATCCCATGGTTTTTACGAAGTTCAAAATTAGTATGATGTGTACATTTGCCGTTCCTCCAAGTCTTCAAGGTATTATTGTCCCATATTCCTGACGTGTCCTTCTTTCAGAGTTCGGAAGTGGCATGGTAGAAGTTCTATCGTTTTATCCTCCTCGATGCAGTCCTTGCAGAGATCATCAGTCCCTAGGCCCCATTTTCGAAGCATGGTTCCGATTTCACAGTGTCTTGTGATTACAACCACAATGATGCTCACAGAGATTTTGCTCTGCTTTAGTAATTTCCCTGTTTTTTGCCATATCCAAGTTTGGCCACGGAGCTCTCGATGTCTTGCAGTCGTTTCGATTGCTGTACCTGTCGCTGTGTAGCTTCACCATCATCTACTGTATCTTTCAATAGTTGGATCATTCTTCGTCCTTTCTCACTCCCAATTTCGCCAGCTCATCTGCCATCGTGTTCCCTTCGATATTGCTATGTCCAGGAACCCAGCATTGAACGAGCTTCTTGTTCCTGATCCAGAACAATGCCTCACGGCAACTCATCACTACATCTAACCTTACCGTATCTGATTATAGTTGTTGCAACGCTGCTTTGCTATCTGCATAGATTGTGAAGTCTTTTGTTGTGTTGTACAGTCTTTGCAGCAGGTTGGCTGCTTCTTGAATTGCAATGATTTCTGCATGCGAAATGCCACATCCTTCCTCCAGCTTGATAGACTCTTGGATGTTTAGTTCCTTGAGTATATCCCTACCCCTGTGCCTGTATTTGTCGTTGATGCGTCTGTTAAGATGGATATCTCTTCCTCCTTTATGATTAAGTCTTGTTTCCAGTCTTCTCCGGAAGGTATTTCAATCAATACCTTATTCTCAAAAGAAATCTTGGTCACCATGAAGTCTGTTGCCGTTTGTAGCAGCTTCGTCAATTGGTTATCCATTGCCTTTGAGATTTCCCTTAGCACCGTTGAGTGCTCACTTGTTGCCTGTTTCCACAATTTGGCCTTCCTCAGTCTGAAAGCTCCCTTTGCGACAGTGCTTTTGATGAACAAGTCAATGGGCAGGAGGTTCAGAATGATCTCTAAAGCTGCCTGCGGTGTGCTGTTTTTGCTCCCGTTGTACTTAGTGTTGCCAGCCGATGTACTTTCGTGAGCATCTTCACGTTCGAGTTCGTGTCGATGGCTTTTCACCGTACCACGGCCCCGTAGGTAATTATGGGTCTCACGATGGCTGTATACATCCAGTGGATAATGTGCGGCATTGATCCCCATTTTTACCAATCATTCTCCTGCATAAATATGATGCATTGAGGCCACTCTTCAATCTTTTCTCTGTCTTCTTTTCCAGAAGAGCTTTGAGTCTAGGATGATCCCTAGGTACTTTGCCTCGTTGGAAAGCCTAAGAGTTGTCTTCCGAATGTGGGCATATCACTCTTGGGCACCTTGTATTTCCTTGTGAACAGTACAAGATTTGTCTTATCCGGGTCTACTCCAAGACCGTTCTGTTCTGCCCATTTGGAAAGCTCCCTCAATGCAGATCCCATGATTTCATCCTATGATTGATAGTTGACAAACTTTTGCTCACTTCCAGGATTGCCATGTCGTCTGCATATGCTTCCATCTTCATTCCTTGTTCTCTGGAGGTTTTAAAGATCGAGTTCACTACGATCAACCCTTGTTGCTCTTTTCCTTCTAAAAGAATTCCCATTTTCTGAATTTATGATCCCACTTTCCAGTATTTCCATTGTCCAGTTGATGATTGATTCTATTTCAATCCTTTCGATTTCAATGGCCCCGGTCGTGACAATTGAATGCTTCCTCTATGTCTAAAAACGCGCCCAGCGTGTATTCTTTGTCGTCGGGAGATTGTTCTCACAACTTCATGCAAAGTGCTGTCAGTTGACTTAACCTTGAGGTGAGCATGTTGATCCAGACATTGCATTTTTATCTTAGTTGATCCTCATGTGCAGGTCAATCAGCTTTTCCAGTGTCTTCAGCAAGAAGGATGATAGGCTGATTAGTCTGTAGTCTTTTGGAGTTGAGTTGTTTGATTTTCCCGATTTGGTTATAAAAACAACTTTGACTTCCCTCCATCTACCTGGTGTGTATCTTGATTGGAGACAATCGGAGTATATTTCGACCAGGTCATTATGGAGTTTAATGGACAACACTCTCAGCACCATCACATTCCTTATGACAAATCAATTTTCACTTAAACTTTGATGTGCGTGTAACTGTAAGTTGTTTTTTGTATTTTTAATACTCGGAGAGTTATTTTTAATTTCAAATTGAAGTCTTCTCTCTATTGGAACTATTTTGATTATTATTTTCACGATGTAATCTTTCATTATCACTATTTTTGTGCATTCTATCACAATCTCAAATAGCTTAAGAACGATTGAAGATAGGTATGAACTTTATTTCAGGAAAGTTACTAAGAACTTCATGGAGAATCTGAAAATTTTAAGAAATGGGGCTTTCCGTTTGAAAATTTGAAGTATAACGCCATATGTATTTTATTTTTGGATCAATCTGTATTATACATGAAAAGACGTCCACTGGGAGATGCAAATTGACGTGTCCGAGCGTTTTTCCAAAATATACCAGGGGAGTCACAAATAGGGTAGCGATAATTTTGTTGGACCACCCTGTTTAATAATACCATATTATGCTCTCTGTCGGGGAAAAACCTAGAAATATGAAATGTTTTTCAAAAAACGTGACCTGTGGAGGAATCTCACTAAAAAAAATCGAATTTCCACTTTAACGGACACCGTGATCTATGACAAAAGTTTTTGAATTATCAAGGTATTTTAGATCTAATTCTGAAATAGTTTTTTCTTATAAGAAAATACTTGGGTTGAGGAAAATAGAAATATCTCAAGGTCTTGACAAAAAGTGAATGAAGTATGAATACCCATACTCTAAATATAATAAATCAATAACATTTCGTAAAGTCATTATCAGGAAGTTTAACTCTTGTTCCTAATATTTAGAAGAATAGCTCGTAAATATTTCATGATAAATGATGCAATTCTCGTCGATCTCAGATAGCCGAATAATGTAATAATGTAAAATGAAAGAAAGCATTTGCTCAATGCGCACTAAAGCCGATTCCTATTCAAAGGTTTTTTTGAAGCCTATTAATTTCCGGAAATATTGATGAGCGATATCAGCATGACTATTGTTCTTCAGTTAATGTTGAATATTTCATAATGATAATCAGATGGTATCTTTTATCTAAACAGTTTGCACTATA
This sequence comes from Orchestes rusci, assembly GCA_958502075.1. Classification (NCBI taxonomy): domain Eukaryota; kingdom Metazoa; phylum Arthropoda; class Insecta; order Coleoptera; family Curculionidae; genus Orchestes; species Orchestes rusci. The sequence continues at coordinate 1,643,316 of OY293306.1, forward strand.
CACGCTTTTATTGGCGGATCAAAAAATCATTTCAAGCTTCATAATATGTACAACAAACATGGAATGAAACTCATTTTGCAGAAAATGGTCATTCCATGCGAGTTTTACACTATCAATCAAATCAAATCAAAAATGCTTTATTGTATTATAGTAGTTATTACAAACCGTGCAGGTAAAATACAAAGCTAAACAAAAAATATATATATAAAACAACAAAAACCAGATTAAAAATACAAAAACATAAAATAGTCAAAGCAGAAAATGATAAAATGACTGGTAGATTTATATAAACGAAACGAAGAAAAAAAAAAAAAAAGAAAAAAGAACATCCTATTCTAGAGGGTCATCAGCTAAAAATTTGGCAGTGACATAGTATGCCTCTTGTACCTGTACCATCAGTGTAGTGCGCGTTTAGATTTTCATTTTAAACTATTAATTATTTTGATTATCATATTATTATCTTTCCGCAAACTTCGTTAAAACTTGTTTGAACCTATCATGGCAAAAAAGTTTTAAAATAAAGAGTAGATAGATGACTTCAAGAGAATTTGTTCTGAAAGTGGTAAATAAAAAGATATTTCAAGTCTCTCCTCTAAGTAAGGCACCGACTTTTTTCTTAAAGACACCATGTGATGAGGACATTCTAATATCTGTCAGAAGATGATTGAATAATCAAATACTCTCTTACATTATTGAGTTTTTAGAGAGAGACAATTTCGAACAAGGGATGTGGTCGAACTTGTAACTGGTTTGATTGTCCTGCAAACGGTGCTTTATGAGCCTGACAGTCTCCATGATGAAGATGCATGGTAGTGTGAGAATGCGGTGGCGTATGAAAAGAGGCTCACAGGATTTTCTCGTGTTATACTTTTTTCTCACCTTTACATTGAATTTCAATGATCTCTCCGGGAAAATGCTGATCATTATATTCAACAATAACAAAAAAAATGCTGTAGATCCTCCTTTGAAAGCTGATGTTTTTCAGGGTTGGCTCGAAGTTTTGTAACAATTTGTCTTCGATTGTTTGTTGAGTTGCAACCTCAGGTTTTTCTGCTTTCTTATTTTTTCTCTTTCGTGTTGCCGGTCAACTTTTTTTCTTTTTTTTTTTGTTCTGTTGGATGGAAGAGTTTTCGATAGAGTATGGTATGATGGCTTAGTGAACAAAATCCCAGAGGTCGGCGTTCCAGTCTTTTTAAGTTGACTTATTTAAGTAGTAGACAGCTTTCTAAGTTCAAGTGTGGAGAATAAAGTGTCCTTGTTCACTTTAAAAAGTTTAATGCTATTAGACAGTGTGTTTCATTTTGATGGGCGGCAATTCGCTATTTTACTAAAAATGGACCGATTTGAAAACACTTTTTTTTAGCTTATGGTACTCAAAAAGCTCTATCTTTTCATCAAAAAAAAATTGACAAAAGTCATTTCCATGTCCTACTATGATTGTTGGAAGGGAAAAACGCGAAAAGTTATTATTCATTTTTTTAAATTGAAAACGGATGGCGTTTTTGAATTTGGCATTTCCAAAAACCCCCTTTGACGATATTTTTGAAATAAAATGTTTACGTAATGTTCAAAAAATAAGGTCAAATTTGCAAAAAAATCATTTTTTCTAACCACGCAGTATTAATTCCAGCAAAGATTTTCTCAAAACTTTTTGTTATTTTTGTAGGTATGGCGCGAACTGTTCACTCGACTTGTGTGTTGCTTCTTTATCTTATATCGAGCGTTTAGAAATGAAGGTCTACATTTATGAAAAAATAATGTTATTTCAAATCGTCATATTGATATGATTAAAGCTTAAATATTGAGGAACTATCCAAAAGTACTCTGTTAAGTACGAGTAAAACATAATTTTGTTACTACTTATTATCAGTAAATATTTCATAATGCATTACTTTTCCAATAACTTAGTCTTCTTTTTCAACAGCCCCCGTATAAGCTAAAGTGGTGAGAATAGACACATGTGTACTGGTACTCAAAGGAATACATCATGCACTATACATCAATAATTTGGATTTAGTAAGCCCAATATTACCAATTAAAAAAAAAAAAATTATTCGAATTTTTTGAACTTAATTTTTTGAAGGCTTGTGTTTAGCTAGACTAACAAAAGTAATTGAATGTTATCATCATCTCATCCCTACAAAAAAAAACAAAAAGTTGTTGCAAAATCTTTGTTGGAATTCATACAGCGTGGTTTGAAAAATGGTTTCTTTTTGCAAATTTGATCTTACATTTTGAACATCACGTATAACATTTTAATTCAAAATATCGTTAAAGGGGTTTTTGGGTATGCCAAATTCAGAAACGCTATCCGTTTTTAATTTGAAAAAAGGCATAATAACTTTTCCCGTTTTTTGGGGCCCTTTTATCAATCATAGTAGGCCATGAAAATGACATAATATGTATTTTTTTTTTTTATGAAAAGATAGAGGTTTTTGAGTAGGTACTATAGGCTAAAAAAAAATTTTTTTGCAAATCGGTCAATTTTTAGTTAAATAGCGAATTGTCGCCAATTAAAATGAAACGCACTGTATATAACATAACCTCACTGCGATAATCTTTTAGATTGATTGACTTCTTAGGGTTTTTCATAAAATTAGGGCGGATCAAAGTTGCATTTTTTATATGGAATATCCTGTTCATTTTTGCATCATTGTATTCTACGAACCTTTCTGAGTATAGTTTGTATACAGTGTGTTCACTTAAGTGTGCAACATATGGGATTTTTTGTTATTAACTGCACAACCAAAATACAAATATTGCCAAAAGTTGGTGCATGTTCGATAATCATATTAGGTGCACTTAGAATGGTTGCAAGTCAAACAGCATACAGGGTAGGTCAAAAAATATGAAAATTGTACAAGAGTAAAGTACCCTTATTTCAAAAAATTTGGCAAAATGTTATGGAAAAAAGTTGTTTAGAATTAAAAGTTATGCCTAAACACCAAATCATGACCTTCCAAGAAAAAAAAAAATATTTTTTTAAACATCTAATAATTATTTCCCATCCTAAACAGTTTTATGAATTATTCCAAAACAAATCCAATTTCGCATAACTTAGTTCAAATTTAGGCATATTAAGAAAATTTACCTAAATTTAAAAATTTTTAGGGAATCACAAGCTTCATGTTTGTTGCAACGATATTAAACACAACTTAAAAATATCGCATACTTTTTTTTTCACAAGGTAAAACATGATCAATGATAATATGCATATTAAAAAACTCGCACATAAAGTTATTTTTTTTTTAAGTTAATTATTCCCTAAGAAATTTAAAATTTAGATACATTTTCTAAATTCGACGGTGTCACGACAAAAGGGCATAAGCGACATTCGTAATTTTTTTCAGGAGACGAAAAAACCGTTTAAAATCTTTATTTTTATATCCCAGTAGATTTTTTTCTTATTATCCTATTTTAGATTAATAAGCGCATGTTTCAACAACTTTCAAGTTATAAAATATGTAACTGTTATTTAGTTATTCAAACATTTGGTGCTTAAGCCTTTTTGCTAAAATCTGTTGGCGTTTACGTCTTTTCAAAAGGCATTTGTGTGTGTTTTCATTTATGTTATTTATTGTCGGTTAGTTGCAGTTACGCCTTTTGAATTCTTCATGTAAAATTAAAAATGTCGGATAAATCTTTTCATTTATTTTAATTCAAAACAATACAAATCTCGAAAAGAAATACAAAAATGTTAGTTAAAGACTAACTAAAATTTAAAACTGAAGACAAATTCTTAACAAAGATAACTTACTACCCAATTATTCATAAAAAAAAAGAAAACGATGCTATTTAAACAGAAAAAAACTTAAACGTATTTTCCAAAACATCATGCTTCAATGCCTCTGTTAGAAGTTCACTCGGGAGATTATTATCGATTATAATATTATTATTATCGTTCAGGTTACTTGCACTTGCAACCTCTTTTTTGGCCACGGGACGACATTATGGTATTCTAAAACATTAATAGAAAAAAAGGCGTAAGTGACATGAAAAATCCAAATTTTGAACAATTATTACGGACAAGGGAAAGCACTTTGCCTTGAATCAAACTTTTTTTTTTAAACAAATAGGTTATATCTTTTAGCTATTGTGTAGTTTTTTTGAAACGGCTGAGGCTCAAGTTTGTAAAACGCAAAAAATCACTCCATTATATTCATATGAGCGAATGGCGCTTAGACAAACCAAACAAAAAAATACTAAAAGGCGTAACCGACAATAACACATAATGTGAGTTTTTGATATGTAAACAAGGCCTTTACACTAAAAAAACGATCTAGGCTACCAAATATCAATAAAACCTATTCAATTCATAATATCATTCACTTACCTTTCGCCAGGAAAATGTTTTCTTTCGTCCAGGGCGTAAGCAACCTATCAACACACGTGTTGACGGCGGTTAGTGATTTTCGGGTCAAGTTCGGTTCGGTTCGGTATTGGCGGTTAGATAATGGAAATATCATTTTTCATGCGTTAGGAATTTTTGCCGGTTAAGCCGTTTGGTCAAGTTGTGGGCAGTTATTAGTACTATAGAGTGGCATAAAAATCTCATTTTCTCAATTTTGGCACTCACGCCCTTTTGCCGTGACGCCGTCGATATGCTTAAATTTTAAAGTTATGCGAGATTTATTTGTTTCTGAATAATTTATGGGATGAAATATTCTGTTACATTACTCTGTAAGAATAAGTAAATACAGCAAAATTAATATGAAAATGATCATAAAAAGGCCTGCAATATTCTGAATTTAACATGGATTTATCGCGGCGCCTTTAGGCAGTACGATCTCCAATGGTCCCGTGAGGATCTTCCAAATTCAGATTCTCACGCAATCGGCATGTCTTCACTCATTGAACCACATTTCTCTCTCCTTCTATCGCGAATTATTGGTGAGAGAAACAAATCTGACCCCACCGTAATGAACAGATACATTAACGGTGTTATGTGTATCTGCTGTTGCAATGCTACCCGTGGCTTATTATGTGGGGGGCGGTTTATTCAGTATAAAAATGGATTGCCAAAAATTTATATCATCACAAAGTGCAGTGTTGGAATATTGAAAAGATGAAACAAGTAAGCTAGAGAAGATTATTTATTGATTGGGTAATTGGGTGTTATTATCGCATATTTTTATTACATTCATCTCCAAACGATTGTCACTGTTATTAATACTTTTTTTACCACTTTTAATCTAAGTTTAAATATTTTTTCATTGAGTGACTGGATTGGATGGAAAAAAACAACTTAAATTTTATTGAATTTGAACTATTCAAGCATATTACTGACTTCTTTTTTTGATTTGTTCGACTGATCTTCGTTTAACATCGCCTTTATAGTTTGTCGGTAATTTATACAGGGTGTATTTTTATTTGGGGTTTTCCTGTGACATGATACAGGACTCAGTGAAAGAAGCAAATTTCTCATTTTTTTTTTAGGCTTCACATTTGAATGATGATTTTGATTATTATATGAGATTTCCTATGCTTTTTAGAATTTCAGCTTTTTTTCCGTATTAAATGAAGTTATCGCACAGCGACTTTATTAAGCCACTTCTCCTTTATTTCACTTCGTTTATGAAAAAACGTCACAAGTCAAATTAACTACTTGAGATAAAAAACGGTACACCCGAGATTCTCACCTATATTTGGAAACTCATAATTTTTTTACAAATCGATGAAAAAATATGCTGTTTGCACCACGATGCAGAGCATTTTTTTGCAGTTTATGCGGATGGTTCAAAAAATTGATCTCCTCAAAAACTTCTTTTTTACAGGGTGGTAAAAAAAAAACTGAACATTTTCTTTCTCTTTACTGTTCTCCCATTTCCACACAGAGTTTTTGGAGCTTTTTTTCGATATGTCCAAGTGCTTGTTGCGTCCATACTTCGGGACATTTTTGGGTTTTTATGGGTATATTTTTCGGTTTTTCAAATACCTATCAACTTTTTTTCAAAATTATGACACATAGGGCTTTGAATGGCTCTTCTGCTGATTCTAAGTTTACAACTGACAATGTAATGGCATAGATCTATTGTTCAGCTGTCTTTCTTATGACTAATTGGATACTCAGCAATATTTTGATTATACAGGGTGCACCAAAGAATTTTGATCATAAGTAAAGCACTTTCTAGTTATTTTGTCAGGTTTTCTTGAAAATTATAATGTCGAAGAAGCTGAATTGTTGAATTAATAATTATTAATTAATTCTCAAGAAAACCTGACAAAATAACTAAAAAGTGCTTTGGCACACCCTGTACACTCAAAATATTACTAAGTACCCAATGAGTCATAAGAAAGACAGCTAAACAATACATAAATGCCATAACATTGTCAGTTGCGAGCTTAGAATCAGCAGAACAGTCATTCAAAGCCCTATGTGTCATAATTTTGCAAAAAGTCGATTTTTCAAAAACGAAAGATATCAACAAAAATCCAAAAATGTCTCGAGGTATAGACGTAGCAAGCACTTGGACATACCAAAAAAAAGCTTTAAAAAATCTTTGTGGAAATGGAGGGACAGTGAAGAAAAAGAAAATTTACAGTACTTTTTTTACCGCCCTGTATAAAAGAAGTTTTCGAGAAAATTGATTTTTTCAACCATCCGCATAAACCTCAAAGAAATACTCTGCAACATGGTGCAAACCGCATATTTTTTCATCGATTCGTTAAAAAATTATAAGTTTCCAAATATAGGCGAAAATTTCGAGTGTAACGTTTTTTTTTGTTGAGTAGTTTATTTAAGTTTTTCAGAAGAGTGATTCAAATAAAATTAAAGAAATTTACGATATTATGTAGAAAAGAGGTGATACCATAGATTTAAAACTTTCTTTGTATTATTATTCTATTTATTGCTAATATCAGACCAGTGAACGTAAAAATGTGGATTTTCTCATTTTGGTGTCCTTTTTTTGTCCATTTGTCTTTCTTTTGATTTAAAAAAAAAAACACACAACATGAGTGAAATTGTGACATTCTTCCACACATTATAGAAGTCGAAACCTGAGAGGTGGCATATGCTCCACCTACCGACTAATTAGGAGAGTTGCAGATGTGACGAGTTTTCATTAAAAATACATGGATGTATAAAAAAGTCAAAAAGACATTTTTTTGAGATGATGGAGTGTATTTTGAGTTTTCGAGAGAATGTTATTTGAGAAATTTGCTTCTTTTATCAAGTTCTGACTCATGTTAAATTTGACAAAATATTGGGTAAATATATTTGTACTAGTTGTTTGTTCTATTGTTCACGTAATTGTTCTCGTGATGTATACTATTATCATGTTTTGTATTGTTTTTATACTTTAGCATTTTTGCATTTGTATTTGCTTTGTCCATAAAATTTATTCAAATTTTTCTGTGGCAATAAAGCATATTTGATTTGATTTGATTTGATAAAGAAAAAACAGCTTTTTCATGATGCTGACTAGTCTAAAATTGTCTAACTAGTACATGAAGTTTTCCCGAAGTATCTCAAACTGTTATGTATATTGTTAAATTTTTTTCGCTTGCGCCATAATGCAAATTTGAATAATAGACCATTCGAATGCTCAACAATGAAGAATAGTCATTAGATATCTAAATGTGTTATCGTAGCAATAATGTTTATGACTTTCAATGGTTACAGTTGCTTCTCAGTATTTTCCATACGCACTGAACAAATCTCAATCTTTTTGTAAATGAGTATAAATTCAGGTGATGAAATTTAATACATGGATATCGTTAAGTTTTCAATTATGAGAACCTATCAAATGTATAATGTTACATCACAGCTTCAAAATATCACGCTAAACTAGCATATATTTGAAATGGGTGGGATTCCTTTCGATTTCTACAGTAAGAAGATGTCTAGACCCATATAGATTGCTCTTGTGGATAAAAACTATTAGGACGGTTTTGAACAAAAATGACCGACGTTAATTCTATTTTAAGTGTCACGTGCGTACTGAATTGGATGATATTCCGGGAACAACCAATCAAAAACCCGATTCGCGCTGTGTTTGAACAATCCAAAGTAGACTTGTGACGATTTTTCTGGAAAAAGTTGTTTTTTTGAAGTCTGGGAAGTGCTAAGTCTTTTTTGATTTGTGTCGGTCTTCTCGATAACAGGTGACATATATTATATGTATTTGGACCAGCCAAAAAGTCATGGCTCAAAAAAGTTATGGTGGATTAAAATAAATAGAAAAGAAGCAGCTAGAATTTTTTTGCACTTTTTGAAATAAGCGTTAATGAAGAACTCAACCCTCATTCTCTGGGAAAGTTCGATTGAATTTCCAAAAATTGAAGCTGCTCTGAAAAATGTTGAAGTATTTAAAGATTTTACAATTTTTTTAACTTGAAAATCTGTAAAAAGCAGCTTACAATTCAATATTCCATCAGTAGTTTCCAATTTCATGAGCTCTTTATATTTTTCTAATTTGTCCAAAGAAAATTTTCTCTTCTACATATTTTGTTTCCACCATCCCAAGTAGCACGATAAAAATAATTTGGATTTGTTGGAGGTAAATACGATGATCATAGTTTTAAAGCAACCTTGTGCAAAGCAACTGTCTACTCTTAAAAACTGTTAAGCATCCAAACCTGGTTTTAAAGAATCTAACAAGATCAGCTCAATAGAAACGTTCATTAGATTAATTGTAGTTTTGAAGTTTCCAGGCTTCAAATACCTTTTACAGCTACTTAATTTTATGAAGCTCTTTGCTTGTTTTTTTATTATGACTTTATGGTTTTGAAGTAGTTTTAATAATTTTCCTTATGTAACTTACAAAATTTATCTATACATCCGGATCATTTTGTCGCTGAACAATACACTTTAAAACTGTTTTATCAGTTCACTTTTTAACTGTCAAAACTGCGATCGGAAAGCTTTTTGAAACATCATAAAGGATAAATTTCACTCTACCAAACCTATCCTCTCTTCTCTCATGCCCTAGATGAATTTTGTTCAAATTTATGATCAAAGATGATGAAATTCATGATAAGTGGTTGCTTGAGTTAGATGATTAAGATTATGATGATATATTTTTTAACCAGACAACGAGATTTTTGATAATATAATATCTGTGGACTTCATTACCTAAATATTTTAGAAATTATATCTTATGGTTATTGAAATTTGTTGTTAAAAAGACAAAAAACCACTCGGTTAATTCGTTGCAGACTAGCATTTATAACAGCCGTAGTTATCATTTTTTTTTATGTGAACCTATTTTTTTTATTTAAATTTTTTAGTGGTATTTATTTTTGTAATGCAACAATTTTCAAGGCGAACGAGTTTTTTGGGAATCTTCTATTATCATTTATCTACAGGGTGTCCGGGAAAATGTGGGAGATCTCTAGGATTCAGATAGAACATTAAAAAATAAGATGACAAGTTCCCATAAATTTGTTTCCTAGCGGCCCTCCCTACGGAGATACGGCCCCCTAAAGGACCCCAATGGAAATCGGTTTTTCTTGAATAACTTTTAAACGACTCAATATAATTTAATGAAAATTTAATATGATAAACAGTAGTGAGGACCTCTCAAAATGTTCCCCTTAAAACATAATTAGCTTGTTTAGTTTACCAGGGACGGACTAGATTGTACATTTTAACGCTCAAATTTTTAACACCCTGTATGATAAGGAGTTAAAAAAAAATAAATTTGGATACCTTGAACATTAAGCTAAAGAAAAGGTACTCTTGTTCATTGTCGATAAAATGAACCATTTTCGAGAAAAAACAATTTTTATTAAACAAAACCTATAAAAAAGCCATGACGAAGTGGTGATCTTGATGAAATTGTGAAACTAACGCTAGGAAAAAAATTTATGGGAACTTGCCATCTTATTTTTTAATATTCTATCAGAATCCGAGAGATCTCCCACATTTTCCCGGCACCCTGTATAAAATAGATGCGCAGGGTGTTGAAATTTTAAAAAAATTATATATTTGTTTTATCATTAGTTTGATACTATTCCAGATATCTTTTTGAAATTTGGTACACGTCTTCTATGCATCAAAATGCATAGGGATGTAAGAGAGGGCGCCACTGATTTGAAATGATTGGAAGACACAGCAGGGTGTCAATGCAATTGAGTAGATTTTAGTTTTTTAAGCAGAAACCATGCACCAGACGAAAAAAAAACAAAAAAACAAATTGGCTCAGAAATAAATGAAGATGTCAAAAATAATTTTTATTTTGAAAGGAAGCGGTGGTGTACAAGTTTTTTCTCCAAAAATATTGAGTGCAAAACCTGTACGGACGCAACTAGTGAAAATGATAAAATTGTTTGTACAACACATATTGATGCATAGAAGACGTGTACCAAAGATATCTGGAATAGTATCAAAGTAATCATAAAAAAAATCATTTATAAGGTCCTCTTGCGGATTTTCATATGAATTTTTTGTCATAAAATCATTCAAGGATTATCACACTCAAGTATCGGCATTCAATCAATAAACACCCTGTAGACTGATATACAAAGTGACCCATTTTAAAGCGGGCCACCCTCATAACTTTTTAATTTATTAATCGATTTTGACGATTTTTTTTTTCAATGTAGACAGAAGAAAGTTATATTTTGAGGCCATAAGTCGCCCAGTTTTTTTCAAAAACCAAGGCCTACGAGAGCATATTTAGAGGCTGAAAAATCCAGAGAACATATTAGCGATTTTTTCACAGAAAATCTGGATTTTCCTGAAAAAATATTCAATTCAAAAATATTATTACTGTGTGTAATTTTTTTTCTATTTTTTTGTTTTCTCGTTTGTTTGTTTTCATTTTAATTTGACATGAGAATATCTATTAAATGTTTCTATTTGATTTTTTTTTCTGATAGAATTGCTTTTTGGTGCATAAAAAAATTAACTGTTAATTTTCAATATTTTTTTATGAAATTTGGTACAGATCCATCTCAGAGTATAACGAATCCAGTGGCGTAGACAGATTTTTTCTAAAAAAATCGCTGATATGTTTTTTGGATTTCTCAGCATCTAAATATGCTCTAGTAGGCCTTGGTTTTTAGAAAAAACTGGGCGACGTATGCCCTCAAAATGAACCTTTCTACTCTCCACATTAAAAAAAAAACGTCAAAATCGCTCCATAGATAAAAATGTTATGTGGGTGGCCCGATTTCAAATGGGTCACTCCGTACATATGGAAATTCCTTGATATACAGGGTGTTTGGAAAACATTGGGCAAACATGAAAGGAATGATTCCTGAGGTCATTTAAAGAAAAAAAGTTCTCATAAACATTGGTCCGAAAACTCATCATTTCTATAATACAGGGTGGCACACTTTTTTTAATTCTTTTTTTTAATAATTCAGTTAAATTTTGACTGATTTGATCAAAATTTGCCAACGTTGTTGTAAGTAATTAGGAGCCAATTTTGACCCTAATAGATAAAAAATATTGTGTCCAGTCGCGTTGAGAGCGGGCAAAATAACATCAATTAAAAAAAAAACGATGAACCTATGTTTATTGGACTTTCTCTGTTAGAATGACCTCAGAATATCATTACTCAAGATCATACGATTTCAAAAAGGTTTTTATTTTTGGTTTTATTGACCGCTTTTAGTTTGGGCCCTTTCATGCTGAAAGTGAGTCTATAACGACCTTAAAGCTTCTTTGCAATCCAATTGGTTTTATTGTGGTTTAATTATTCTGCCTCAAAGCATTCTTAAAGGACTCAATAAAACCGTTTGGAATGTCATCAAGTTTCACAATTTCATGATGGAAGCTTTTTGTGACATTAGAGCTTACTAGTTCCAAAAAATTAAACCTAAAAGGAACAGAAGTGTTCATTGGCGCATTCATTTCAGTTGTTGTTTTGACAATAATAATTGTTTAGTCAATTGGAGATGGACTATTTGTTATCGCATGCTTACCAAAGGGATAAACTCACGTGGAATAATAATTGATAAAGTATGACTATGGTGAGACTCATCCACTGACATCAGGAAAACTATCTCATTTCTAGACGATAACCAGGTTAGGTATTCAAGGTATTTAGTGTTACCACATCATTCACTTTGAAACTATAGAATTCTTCTCAGGCCTCAATCTAGAAATTGATATTGCGAAAATCCAATTTGCACAAATCATCAACTTTTATCAAATGTACCCAATAAATAGCAATTCAGTGGGCGTTGTCTTCATTCGCAGACTTACCCAATATTGAGAATCGTGCATTTTTTAATAATCCCATTTCGTGTCTAGCACCACATAACATTGCCTTCCGGCTTTCTTGACTAATGGTATAAAATGGGAGCAGCCCAACATAAACAGACTTTATCTTACGCTCCCAATTATTTGATATCTTCTTATCGCAACATCAACGGGTATGTTGTAATACGTGATCTATCAGGTACATGATGATCGTGCCAAAATAGTAGCGTAATAATATGATACGGCTAATTATAGCAATTAAGAATCTACTGTTTGTATAATGGATTTTCAAACGTGATTAGGAAGCTAATGTCTGTATATCATTGTGTTGTTGACTTTTGGTGAAGCTTCTATGATGCAACAAAGTGGCAATGGATAGCTTTCTACAGGTAAAGGTATGATGGATCTGTTGATATTTCAAACTTTTCATCTCTCAGACATGGACAAAGAAACACTCATCTGAATAAAATCATTATGAAGAAGTGCATGTACCCAATTATTATTGGAAAGTAAATGTTTCAAGATGCATGCGTAACCTTATATTGTTAGAGATGAAATTTCCAAACTAGGTGACCCCAATTAAAATATCCTAGTTATCACGTAATGATTGATATTCACTTTACTTACTTATCATTGTTATCAATGTTGATACTTCTGTAGTGCTAAACAAGCTTTTTTATTTCCAGTTCGTGATTTTAGCAGCCGTTTGTGGTTTCGTGGCAAGTGGCAGACTGGACAGCCAATACCTTCCCCCAAATAAACAAGGCAACTATCAAGGAGGAAGTGGAGCTGCAGGAGGATATTCCGGTGCTGGAACATCAGCAGGGGGTTATTCAGGTGGTGCCGGAGGATCTGGTGGAGGCTATTCAGGTGGTGCTGGAGGAGGTTATTCTGGTGGTTCTGGAAAACAACTCCAAGGTGGAGTGGGTGGATCTTTCGAGAGAGGACCTAATGCTGATATCCCTATTTTGAGACTGGACAGTCAAAACGAAGGAGATGGAAACTACCAATACGGTTTTGAGACTGGTAATGGTATTCAAGCTACTCAGCAAGGAAATGCACAAGAAGGGGCAGGCACAGTATCTCAAGTGAGTACCTGATGATATTTTTATGGATTGATGATAATTAGTAATTCACAGGGATCCTATTCATACACCTCACCTGAAGGTGAACAAATCCAAATCAACTACCAAGCTGGTGAAAATGGATTCCAAGCTTCGGGATCTCACATCCCCACTGCTCCTCCGGTACCAGAAGAAATTCGCAAGGCCATCGAACAGAATTTGGCTGATGAAGCTAGAGGAATTGTAGATGATGGTCAATACAGACCGGATGAACATCAAGGAGGTGGTCTTGCTTTCCAACAACAAGGTAAGCATGACTTTTTGGACAAAGTTTTACTAAAAATATGATCTTCACTTACGTAGGTGGATATCAACAAAAAAGTCAAGGAGGTTTCCAAAAACAAAGCAACCAGTACATTCCACCGAGTTCAGGACAAAGGCAAGATGGTTACAAATACTAGTTTATAGTGATTAGTCATAATTAAATTATGTATGAATGTATGTATAAAATGATGTGATATAAAAATGAGTATATTTTGATATTTTAGTAGTTTTATTATGCGGACACATTTCACTAATGAAACGAGAGTGTTGGAGTGACGACTTGTGGTTAATTATCTTGGAAGGTCAAAAATAAATTTGAAAATGGGATATTCAAAGATCTATCTTACCATTCATATTTAGCTTTGAACAATATTGGTTTAGGTTAGTTTCGTTCAATATGTTTTCTAAGGAAAATCTAGTTTTTAATTTCCGGCAGTTACTAGTGGAAGTTTTTTTGAATTCCCGACAGATGCTCATCTCTCGGCAGTTACTTGTAGGGTTTTTTTTTCCAATTACCGACAATTATAGGAAAATGTTCTTCAATTTTCCTTAAACTATCGTTCATCGTCGCAAACTGATCTCACGAAACAAAAAAATATGTTTGTACCCGTTACGTTTCGCTAGAATCGATGACGCCAATATGTATCAAATTATAGCCACGGCTGATGACCCAAACCGCTCAACCGATTTTGAAAAGATTTTCAAGGTTCAAATAAAAAATGGTATAACATTTTTCTGACTATTTGAAAAAAAATCCTTGTCCAGAGCCGGAGTTGGAGAACATGTGTGCACTATTTTTCAAAGACAAAAATGGTATAAGATAATATTTATTTTCAGAACAGTTATACTTTTTTCTAAAGCCTCGTTCAATTTCCAACAAAAAAGTTTTCTTGACTTTTTTCTCTCCGGCACACAGTTTTGCAGTAAAAAAATTGGAAGCAATGTATTGCACTATCGAAAAAATTTATACTGAATACAGCTTCTTTGTTTATTTTAGAGACCATATCTTACGTCAAACAATGTTGTTATGGTGATTAGAAACATTAGTAACAATATCTGAACTTGATTTTACAAAAAAAAACTTAAAAATGGACCAATTGAATTTGGCCAAACTTACAGACATGTATATTTTGCATAGACTTAAAATAACAAGACACGTAACGCCTTTACCTTTAGCATTGAATGTTTTGGTCCCAACACAATGATGATAGGCCAGTTTTGTTATTGTTTACATACCGGTCAAACGCCCGATTTTTGCCTGTTTTTTTTCTCTGGCCACACACTACACAGTTTTTAGGCACTGTTTATCAATTAAACACTAAATCCTGCAATTTAAAACCGACAGAGCAAGACTTTTTCTGAATAATTGAGAAATAAGCTTTACTTACCGGTGAAACGCCCGATTTTCGCCTGTGTTTTTTCTCTGGCCACACACTTTTTAGGCATTGTCTATCAATCAAACACTAAATCCCGCAATTTAGAACAGACAGAGCAAGACTTTTTCTGAATAATTGAGAACTAAGCAAACTATAAACGCATTAACCTCACTTAAGCGAACGTTTGTAAAGAATGCGTCAGCCGGTCCGTCCTCAAAGTTGCGACCGGATGTTGCCATATTTCATCATGAAATGTAGAGCTTCATACAAATGTTCACCTTCAACAATTTTTTTAAACAACAGAAAAGTCATTTGTGACGGAAAACTGAGAATACGGTATTATAGGTGTTTAAGATTAATGATTTGGTAGTAGAATTAAATTATTTTTGCCGGTACTTTTCATAAAGGTTTAGAACATTAAGAGCACATGACAACTGCGCTGAAGTAAAGTTAATAGCTTCATGAGGGAGATGTTGGGGTTAGCAATATTTGTTTTGTTACTTGTCTTGTTATTTTAAGTCAATGATATTTTGTATGGGGAAGCTCGATGTAATGCTGCGTTAGCAAGACAATTGTATGGACAGCGATTTCCACATCGTCAATCATCCAATCGTAGAGTGTTCATCAAAATCGATCAGACGCTACGGAAAACTGGCTCCTTGGTGATATGTTAAAAATACTGTACATCCCTTAAACATTATCTTGCGTTGGTTCATCTTCACAGCCTGTACAACAGGTCGCAAAAGTCCAGCCGGTTAGAAACGCTGTGGAGGATGACGTGTTGCCACGTATTCATGGAGAATCCAACACCAACATACGTGAACTTGCGCCAGCTATTGGTTGCGGCAAAACGTCCGTACATCGGGTACTGCAGAGACAACATTTATATCCATACAAACTTTAACAGATACAGGAACCTAGACGTGGGGACGCTCTTAGACGACTACAAATCATCTAGTGGTTCCTCGGTCAAACAGAGGCAAATGAAAATTTTCCAAAATTGATTCTAACCAGTGATGAAAATGGTTTTTGGCGTGAGTGATCATTCAATTTCCGTAAAAACCATGAGTGGAGCGACCATGTTACTCACATCGGTAATCAAATATGGGCAGGTATTCTAGGAAATCATCTAATTGGGCCATATGTGCTGCCTGGAGAGATACCTCTTCAACTGCGAAGGGATTTATGGATGTCCTGCAAACTTTTATTGCCTCGTGGGAGCTTTTCGGAATCAGACCTACCACAACCGATCGATTGGTAGAGGTGGTCCAGTTCTTTGGTTTCCAGGTCTCCTAGCTTGACCACTTTGGATTTTTTCTTCTGGGGAGCCATGGAACGGCTGATATACGGATCTCAGATGGACCTGGTGGCCAGAGTTGTTGCTGCTGCTGACTTTATAAGGGACGATCCAGACGTCTGCGCACATTCTGGATCAAAAGTTGTGAAAAATGTTTCGAAGTGAATTGAGAATACTTTGAACATTTGCTTCGATTGTTATGAATAAGTCACGTTGTTAATCTTCATTAAAAAATAATATTTTTTTTTGCAAATAGAAAATTGTTAAAAAACTTCAACATGGTTCTTATTTTTCACTCCAAAATGGTGTTCCGGCGAGAGAAGAGTCTAGAGAGCTTTATTGTTGGAAATTGAACGAGGTTCCAGGAAAAGAATAATATTGTTTTGAAAAAAATATGTTACCTATTTATTTATTTTTTTCAATAGTGCACACATGCTCGCCAACTCTGGCCCTGGACGAGGTATTTTTGTTTCAAATAATCAGAAACATGCCATACCATTAGGTATATGAACCCTTCAAAATCGGTTGAGCGGTTTTCAAAATAGATTCAGATATTCATTTTTTCCGAAAAACTTGTACACACTGTATCTAGGAAATGGGTCACTTCCGGCCATGGATTCTTCATCTCAAACCTCTTATTTATGGTTACTCTACTCTGACCGGTTTATCTGATCATTTATTGACATAGTGGTGACAGCTGAGAATGTCAAAATGACATTTTTAATGCACACATCAAATGAAGAGGGAGTCGAGTGACACCTCATTTTGAAAGCCCTTTGATCCTGATTATAATTGCCTCTGCTTTCAATTTTGTTAATATAACAGCTTGTCAACAATTTTTTTCTCTACCTAGTAGATACTTATTAATTTTTCCAAACTAAGAGAATATGATTAGGGACAAAAGATTTTCAATATGCGCTATTACTCAATCGTTCTGACGAACATTTATTTCACAATATTTTTTTTGGATGAAGTACATCGTCGTCAAAAAGATTGAGAAATACCTTATTTTGAAGATCTTCTTTTCCTCGGAGTTGGGAAAAGTTGACTCTTGAAGGCAAGTGGGGTTAGGTTAGGTTGCGGAGGGTATGCCCTGCTTCGCACTGCTTTCACTCGTAGACCAAATGGCTCATTGTGTTAACTTTTTTGAAGAGGTGTTGCCCTTGTCTTCACCTGCAGGCATTCTCTTCATCGTCCTGAACTATCCCATGGTTTTCACGAAGTTCAAAATCAGCACGAAGTCTACATTGCCGCTTCCTCCAAGTCTTCAAGGCAGTATTGTCCCATATTCCTGAGGCGTCCTCTCAAAGTTGGGCAGTGGCACAGTAGATGTTCTATCGTTTTATGCTTCTCGATGTAGTCCTTGCAGAGATCATCAGTCCCCAGGCCCCATTTTTGGAGCATGGTTCCGATTTCACAGTGTCCTGTAATCACTCCCACAAGGCTGCTCATAGAGGATTTGCTCTGCTTTAGTAACTTTCCTGTTTGTTCTATATCCAAGTTTGGCCACAGAGCTCTCGATGTGTTACAGTCGCTTCGATTGCTCCACCTGTCGTTGTGTAGCTTCACGATGCTTTCATCTACTATTTCTTTCAATAAATGAATCGTTAATAGCGATGTTTCGCCCTTTCCCAGTCCCAATTTTGCCAGTCCATCTGCCCTCGTATTCCCTTCAATATTGCTTTGTCCAGGAACCCAGCATGGAACAAGCTTCTTGTTTCTGATCCAGGACAATGCCTCACGGCAACTTATCATTCCTTTGACCTCACTGTATCTGATTCTAGTAGTCTCAACGCTGCTTTGCTGTCTGCATACATTGTGACGTCTTTTGTTGTTGTTGTCTCTTGAAGGTTAACATTCTTTGAATAAAAAAAAATGAAAAACATTTTTCTTAACAAGCTGTCATATCAACAGGAATGGAAGCAGAAGCTTGAAAATCGGCAATTGTATTCAGGGCCAAAGGGCCTTCAAAATAAGGGATTACTTGACCTTCCTTTCTGTTGGATTTTTTTATTCAAAATAACGCCCAGCTGGTGAGTTCTGATGAGATCTCACTACTCTTCTGCTCTAATTATCTTATGGGTGGACAACAGAGGGTTCGTATAAACAATACCTTTTCTGAAACTAGCAAAATTGTATCAGATGTCTCTCAGGGGTCCATCCTGGAACCGTCATTATTTCTGATATACTCCAGTGTTATGATTGGGATGGTCTCGCACTCACATATTCAGACCCACGCTGATGACGTAGAGCTGCTCCACTTGTTTGACCCTGCGAATCTCATAGACGTTATGAGGAACGTGAATGAGGATCTATCCAATATTTTGCAGTATTTGACCAAACATAATTTGATGATCAATCCAAATACGATCTAGGCATTGACCAATACCACTTCCACACCGACATAGGGTTAATTTGCGACCTACGCTCCCGTTTTTGAACGTCTTCCTTCTTCGTCACACATTTCGAGGGGTTGGTGATGTCAAGTCAGCTGATGCTGATAGATTTCTATTGATTTTATTTTGCGAGAGAATTGTTTACATAACATCGGTTATCGGTCGCGAATTTTATTTTTGAAATGTTAGATTCGTCGGATCGTTGTGTTGTGTGTGAAATTTTAAATTTAAAAGACGTAGATGGTTTGGGTTAGTCGAATTCATGTCAATTTTATGACTGTTTGAACTTTCTGTAATGAGAAATGACTCGAGAAATGATTCTGGACTACGTTTTATGAAAAGGTGAGTTTTTAAAAATTGCCGAGTCTTTATACTGGTGCTTTTTACTTTTTTGCGCTCAGTACGATTTATTCAAATTATGTGTTTTCTTTCCTTCGATTTTTTTCATATTGAAACATGAGATATCGCGGTAAATGTTAGAAGTTGAGTGGCTCTTGACATTTTCTTTCGTCTCCGAATTTTTGCGTAGTTACACCGCACAAATCATATCATTTTGACCTCCCATTAGAATTAACCTCGAGCCGCCACTGTGGTTATCCATCATGTTCTTAATAAAAAATTAGATTGACACCGATGTTCTGGATATATTTGAGTAGTTTATGATTCATTTTTTCATATTTATTAGTCAAATTCAGACAGTGTTAATTCATTCTCATTTGATATAATATCATTTGTCTTCATTATATGTATCCTCACTTATATCAACATCAAGTAAATTTTAGGATCTTGAAGATGACCTCATAGAGGTTGAAACGTTGATCAATATATCATGCATTGAACATTCATCATCGTTTCACTCACCTCAACCTACCAAAGTCAACCTAATAAACATTGAAATTTGACGGGTATAATCTTGCCCAGAATTTCATTACCTATCAAATTTGTAACACCCTGTATAGCATCTTTTTCTTGGAATGAAAAACTGTCGCATACAAAGCACGTATTTTTTTTGAAATCAAAACTTTGTTTAATGCTATAACATCTATAATAATATAGTTGAGGCAATTATTAGTTCCAAGGAGAAATTCCCATATTTTGATGGATGATGTATTATTGTGTCCCACCGGAAAAAATCAATCTGTTTATCGAAAACTACACTTGAGAAAAGTTTGAAAATTTAACGATTACCAACATCTATGGAGGCAACCCAGCTTGAAAATATTTTCAAAATTTTGACACTTCGGGTTATACCGGGAGTAGGTGTCAATGGGCTAATAATTTTAAATACAGCACCTTATACTGGGTGTGTCATAATATACGCACTGTAATGGTCATGGTTGGGGTGGGGGGACAAAAGCCCGGCAAGAAGGCCTAGTGGCCCTTTTCGCCAACCCCGCGTTTCTAACCCTCTTCACTCAAGTCGTCCCGTCTCCATTGTGAAGCGGAGCAGGTCATCGCAGCTCAGGTCCCTCAACTCCACCCGAGGAATGGTTGCCGCTCCTAAGACCTTCAGGCGATCTTATCTATCACAAACTCCAAGTAGATGGAAGGAGGTTTCCTCAGCTCATCTACAGTAGGGACATAGGGGTGATCAACCTATTTTTGAAAATGCAAGTGTCGGTTGAGCTTGCAGTGTCCTGTAAAGATGCCTACGATGATGCTCAGTGCTTTCCTACTCTTCTTCAGCATCTGGGTCGCCTTTGGTTTGTTGGGTTGTGTGATTATCTCTCTGGATTGCCTTCAAGTCGTGTTGTCTCTCCACTTTTCCACTGTGTTCTCCCAAGCCCACTTATTCAGAGCCTCGAAGATCAGTCGTTTACTCAGAACCAGAAATGGCTCTGGACCGTACTGGGACGATGAAGACCCTAGTCTAGCTAGCTCGTTCGTTCGTTTTCGAAAATGCCCATATGTTTTGGTACCCAGACCAGTTTGACCTTCTTTCTCTCGCCCACTGCACTTTTGAACCAGCGGGCAGCTAATTCTTGGCTTGCATAATGCCCTTATCTCCTTTTGGAAGACCGTTGTGAGCTTTCGGAGAGGAAAAGCCTCCCCGGCATTCCTGCCCCGTCTAAATACTCCGGCTTCTGTAGCTTTAGAGTTGGCCTTTGAGCCGTCGGTGAACCAGATCTGCATGTTACCTGGTGGTTCTGCTGGTGTGGTTCGCAACTCCTCCCTAGATGGAAGGTGTACTTCAAAACTTCTATGAAGTCTGAGTCTTCCATCTCACAATAGAAGGTAATCTAGTATGGCCGACCTCTGTGCCTCTGTCCTTCCATACTTCCTGAACAGACATCCTCACGTATGCTGCCATCGCTATCCTCTTTATCCAGATTGCCAGCTCTGGCAACCCAATGAAAATGTTCAGTGCAGCTCCTGGAGTAGTCCTCATTGCACTGATCTCATTAGTGGCTTTCACGGTAGACGGCCACTAGACCACGGCTCTGTATGAGATCCTTGGTCGCGGCTCGATAAAGCCAGTGAACGACGTATGGTTTTAGACCCCACCACCTACCACACAGCAGCCACATTGTGGCTATGCCCTTTTCAAGTGTCCTTTTAGTATGGGGTTTCCACGTTAACTTACTGTACAAGACCGATCCGAGGTACTTGACCTCCAGTTTCAGTGCCAGCAGCATCTTATACAGAATGGGTGGCTTGAACTTCTTGATATTCCACCTGTTTGTTGAAAGAATTCGCTCCGTAATTGTGTGATCTCTTTTCACCATACCCCCAGAATTTTACACGATGACCTCATACGCTCGCAGACGACTTCCAGATATGCGCAGGAGTTCAGCATGTAATAGCTCGTCAAAAAATGTAAGCATTTTTTACTCTTGATAAGCTATGTTATGTGCGGAATATGTATTTCTCAAACTCTCAAAGGGTGAAGTGTTTAAAGGGGTAGTGGGTGTTGTTCTCCTAGACTTCTACGCTGCTGAAAAAAGTATTATTTTGAGACGCCCAATTGAACCGCCAATATTTTCTGAACAAAAAAGGTACTCTTGGTCATAAACTCTTAAGTCGCTTATCCCACCGCTGCCACCATATGATATTGTTGATTATCTTTGTTAAACAAGGCTTTTATTTGGATCACAAATATTAGATTATATGACAAATATACAGTCTAATGGTAATGGTAATGGTAAAGGAGGGGGGGCAAAGCCCGGCGAGTAGGCCTAGTGGCCCTTTTTGCAATCCCCGCTTGGCCAACCCAACTACTTAAACCGGCCCGTTTCCGTCGTAAATAGGAACAGACTTTCTCAGCTCAGGTACCCCAACTCTTCCCTGGAGATGGTGGCTGTTCCTAGGACCTTCCTTCTCAAGCGACCCCACCTGTCGCAAACTCCCAGCAGGTGGTATGAGGTTTCTTCCGCCCTTCTGCAGTGGGGGCATAGGGGAGATTCGCTTATTCCTAACAAATGCAGGTGTCTGTTGAGCTGTCCTTGACCTGTGAGGTTCTGATATCGTCTCTTTGGCCTGCCTGTATAATAATATTATACAGTCTAACTGACATTCATCCTTTTTAGGTAATCCTACATGTCATTCATATGACAATCCTGAGGTCCTGCACAAATATTTTGAAACACCCTGTAAATTAATTCATTTTCGGATTTAACGTAAAATTCTTGGCAGATTTGATGTATCATGTATCATACCTTCAATTAAAAAAAAACGGTTAGTTTGTTGACATTGTCCATTCCAAAAAATTGAAAAAAAATCGATAAAAATATAATTTATTTGAACTAGAATTGCTATGTTAAAAAAAAATCATGAACACAATATACTCACGACAGTATCGACAACAAAATAAACACCATTTAAACTAAAATATACCGACTTGGCTGATAAGGCTATGTCACATGTTATGATTATGTCAATTTCTCACATATTATCTATTATACTGCATAATTATCTTGAACAGGGGTGGAGACCTCTTTTTATTTAAAATATCATTATTCTTTATTACTTTATGTTGTTCAATTACTGTTGAATAGTCTTGACCAAATAGGCAATGATTGCATCAAACCATCAAAATTATGAAATACCATCCATCTGTAGTAAGATTCAATACCCAGCAATGAATCAAACGCGAACCAAAAAAGAAAAAGTAAATAAATATCAATTACCCTTTGAAGACAGTACTGATAAATGAAGGCGGAAACTAAGGAGGTTATGTTTAATGTGCAAGGAAACATGTCGTGACCTATTATAATTAGATTGTACAGTACAAGTCCTATTGTGTACCACAGATGCTATCTATTTGACATGTATAAGGAATGTACACAAGTCGTTCCAGTTGCACACCATATCGAACTAATAATCTCGCAGAAAACAGAGCAAGTCACCATAATTTGTGTCATTATTCCTTGCAATCTTTCTTCCTTTGAAAATGTTATCAGGAAAAAAATAATTTGTAAATGGTAAACTAGATAATGAGCCTGACCAAAAACAGGTTCAAACGATGCACATATAAGATTTTGTGATATCTTGGTAGCTTCGATTCTGATCGATCTCTGTTACATAATCCACTTCGGATATTCCAATTTCCTCACTTTGATTTTTTTTTAATCTATGTGGTGGCCCCGAGGGTGGCCGACACCGATGGTCTAGGGCCATTAAAGAATTCAACTGGATAATTTTTGTTTTCTGAGATATCATCATAGCATTCCACGAAGTCAATACAACTTGAAAAAGGTCATCCCTTCTGAAATATTTGAATTATAAAATATTTTGCAGTAAACTAACTAAGTACTTACCAATAAACCTATCTATCACTAAAACTAATGAATCTGTTTTCAATTATCACCAAACATCAATTAATGCCTAACAAATAAAGACACACAAACACAAGGAAGCATCAAAACAGCCCGAAACCGCTTCTAGTTCAAATGGGTATGAATCTACAGTAGCTTTGATAGGCTTGCGCATCCACCACTTTGGTAAAAAAGTTTAAATGAAAATCTCTTTAGGTATCTTTTTATCTTTCATTAAATAAAAAATAAAAAATCCGGTGATGACAGGTTTAAGATAAGTATTCCAGAACAAAACAACCCATGATTTTAGTGGGGACTACACAGACATACAAACATTAGCATTTTATACAGGGAGTCCCAGATCAACTTGTCAAGACTTCTAAAGTATGATGAGGAACCATGGAGAAGTGATTAGATATAAAACACCGATGACCCCAGATATGACGTTTCCAAAATGCAGGATGTTTAATTTATTGAGAAAAAAATACACGCCTTTGTTTTTTGGACAGTTTTTTTTTCGAAAAACTTATTCAATTCTCAAAAGGGTTGACTCTTTTTTTTCTAATGAGTAGAACAACTTTTTCCAAAACTGAACATGTTCTTCAAATGCGGCACTGGACATGGAATTTTTTTCCAAATTATCAGGAATATGCACTACCACCCAGTATTTACATCTTGAAAATTTCATAAAAATCGTTAAAACGGGTTTCAAAAAAAATCTAAAATTAAGTTTTTTAACTTGTACACCCTGAATTTTGGAAACGGGGCACTTCCGGCTATGGATTTTCCATTCCAAGCTTCTTGTTTATGGTTCCTCTACATATAATATGCTGTTTGAGTATAATTATAGAGACTTTCGTTATAATATGTTGTAATCTTTTAGTATCGACCATGGTGTATATTCATTCATGAGGGTTTGGTATCAATCATTCATGTCCCACCCCTGTGAAATATTATTTTATTGACCGTTTTTCACATTTTTTTTCTTTGTTTGATTGTATGTCTGGACAATCACTTTTTGAGCATAATATGCGAAATTGTTTCCAGATATGGTAATTGTTGAGGTTCAAAGAGGGTCAAGTTTCGGAAAGTGATATTTGAAAAAAAATGACAACGAACTCCTAATCAGCATCTCCCTGTGCACATTTAAAAAAAAAATCCCGTGTTGGTTATATTTTCTTGTTAATTTATCAATTTATTGCTCACACTGCTTTTTGAGCCTTGCTGTACGTATTTATTTGCAATAAAGATGTCAATAAAATCCCTGAATGATTGTTTATAACAAAAAATCATCAATACCTTATACAGGGCGCTGCGACAATGGGGTCGAATCCTTGATTTTGATCAAACTTGGGACACCTTGTAGATCAGAGACTTGAGAATAAGTACAAAGGAGTTTTTGATGATGCTGATTAAGATTATGTTGTCATTTTTCTTTCTAAAAAATGCCCTGATATCATTTTCTGAGATTTGACCCTCTTTGAACCCTCACAACTACCCAAAAGTACGCCCCTGGAACCAATTTCTCAAAAAGAATTTGTCAAGACCTATCAAACAAAAAAAAATTGGTCAATAAACAAAAATTTTACAGGGATGGGGAATTTTATTTTATGTTGAGGAATATTTTCGTGCCAACAATGTTTCATGATTTTGTATCTTTATTCTTCACCATTCTGATTGATAACACATATAATCTTCTTAATATATAAAAATGAGTACCGATTTTTTCTGGAAGATCCATAAATTGGGAACGGCTGGGGCAATTTCAGTCATTTTTTTTTGAATTGTTCCTTTAAGTCTTGGGATTGTTTTTATGACGAGAAAAGCTGGAAAATCCCCCGAAAAAACCTGAAAACACAACTTTTCATTCGGGATGTCACATGTCACCTTTCCGTGACAAAACAAACTAATGTCAATGTCAATGAGTAAATTCAATAGGCACGTTCAAGTTTCCACTCTGAGCACGAAGAGCGGAAACTCGAACTCACCTAATCATAGACCTGAGTAATGAAAGAGACTCCAAACTCTACAGCATAGCAGTGGCTGCCATTTTAAATATCAAGACAAAAATGACATTATGAGAAAAGAGTATTTCTATTTTTTCCCATACAGGGATGTTGTTTGCGTCTGAATATCTACCCGTTAATTCGAGTTACAGACAAAGTCCAGATTCATTTTCAGAGTTGATACTACGTCCAAAGAGTATACATATTGTATACTCTTTAATACGTCCAAACAAAAATTAAAACTAAAACAGAATCATAGGACAGGACTGATAAAGCAACGTTGCCATAATGTTTAAATAGATGCATTCAGTGAACGTAAACATAAAACTAAAACAGTGCTGATGCTGATTTTATCCAGGCTTATATCCTATCTAATATATAAATTTGAATCCCGGTTTTCTTGGTCACTCCATCACTTGAGAACGGCGAAAACACAATTTCCCTTTCTTTGACATAGTGAGGTTATGTTTGCATAGTTTTATTATTTGCCGATGGATTTTGTTCAAATAATTATATAGGTTCTAATTTGCTGTTTGGTCAATAAATTTAACAAGAATGGACCAAGTGAGGTTATGTTTGCCTAATTTTGATCAAAAATTGACCAAGTGCGGTTATGTTTGCCTAATTTTGTTATTTTCCAAAAGATTTTGTTCAAATTAGATAATAATATCGTAGGTTGTATTTTGGATTTGATCAAAACATTCAAAAAAAAATTACATGGTGAGATTATGTTTGCATATAGTTTTGTTATTTTCAAAACGATTTTTTTCAAATCAGATATGTAGGTTCTATTTGAGATTTGATCAAAAATTTTTTTGAAACATTACATACATAGTGAGGTTATGTTTGCATAGTTTTGTATTTGCCAAAAGATTTTGTTCAAATAATCATGTAGGCTCTAATTTGGGGTTTGGTCAATAAATTTAACAAAAATGGACCAAGTGAGGTTATGTTTGCCTAATTTTGTTATTTTCGAAAGCATTTCGTTCAAATTGGATAATATATCGTAGGCTCTGTTTGAGATTTGATGAAAACATTTTTTTTTAAATGACATAGTGAGGTTATATTCGAAAAGTTTTGTTATTTTCCTAAGGATTGTGTTCAAATAAGATAATATGAAGGTTTTAATTTGAGGTTTGATTTTAGAAATTTACCAAAAATTGTCCAAGTGAGGTTATGTTTGCATATTTTTGTAATTTTCCAATGATTTTGTTCAAATCAGATTATAGAGGTTCCATTTGTGATTCGATCAATTTTTTTTCATAAATGTGAGGTTATGTTTGCTTATTTTTGTTATTTTTCAAAGGATTTTGTTCAAATTAGATATGTAGATTCTATTTGAGATTTGGAGTGTTGTTACAATATATACGTTTTCAGTTTGAACATTTAAAAAAAAATCACGCTAGAAATGTTGTCAGATATTTAACATATCATCTTAACTGGAAAATCGCTGGTTGGATTCTTATTATTTTTTATATGTTCGTTATGTCAGCGCCCCGAATAACAGAATAATTATTGAAACTTCGGAAAAACTAAAAAAAAAAAGAAAATTGTGAAACAAATTCATTCAGCACAACATTAATTATTGATTATGAGGCAGTATGGAATTTTCCGGGTCAGCTAGTAATAATAATAATAATAGCAATAATGATAATAATGAAGATGATAAAAATGCCAGATGAAGACAGTGCAGACTATTCCGATAGTGCTATCATCCACAGGATTCGTACCAAAAAGTCTGCTTGAGAACATCAAAAGACTGGATCTAGACAGCAAGAGATTCCGGAGTATGCAGAAAGCGGTGATGTTGGCTACAACTCGATCAGTTCAGAAGTTCCTGGAAGACCGTCACAACGTCACATATAGGGTCCGATAACCCGGAAAAGACCCCCACAAAGCTCAAATCCTTTGATATCTGGAGTGAGTGAATGTTTTTTTCAAGAGGGAGTGCGTGGCCGTTTGGCTAACACTAATTTACAAAAGGTGGAGTTGAAGATATTTTTTTCTATCGCAACGCTGACTATACAAAAAAAAAGCAACAAGTTCATAAACCTAATAGAGAAAAAATCTACAAATTATGATTGAAAGGATAGAATACAAAATCACACAAAATCATTAATCTTCATTTTTATCAGCTTCTTGGATCTCGAACTTGAATTAATTACTAAACTCTGGTGTTACTGTATTACACATTTTATATGCCTGATATGTAAATGATCTTTTGAACAATACAGTGTTGTGAGCAGGGGCAAATATTAGGTTCCTGTTTCTAAGTTCTCAATTGTGTTCAACAAATCTGAATTTAATTTTCTGATAGAGACACACTGGAGATTTCTTGGTAATAATTTTGTACTATAGAACCAAACTGTGTAATATCGGCCTCTCATCCATCCTCAGCCAACCAATCCTGGAGGGGTCGACGAATTCCACCGATCAATTGGACAATGGAGCTCTGCATTAGCTGAATCCTTTTGACATCCGAATCCAAGAGGCACGGACCATAGAGGACGTCACCGTAGTTATAATGCGATAGAACTATAGAGTCACACATCATTTTCTTGAGATTCTCATCCAGAAATGTCCATTGATTTAAAATGAGCTTAAGCGATAAAAAAGCTCTTTCGGTAGAATTGAGTGAACCGTAATTCTGAGTCCATCATCATCCCAAGATTCTTCGCCATAGTGCAGGTCCTCAAGGTAGTGATCAGGCTGATTGCCACCCGATCCTCTGCTCCTCTTCGTGCATAGATACTGCCAAAAAGAAGCAAATGCGATTTCTTAGGATTAATTTATAGGCATTGTCTAAATCCTGTGACAGCTTCCAGTTTGCCTCCTCAATGTCCTGTGGTTTAAATGGAAGATACAACTGTGGGTCATCTGCATAAAAGTGAGCAGTTGAGTATCTGAGTGAGTTTATTAGCTGAGACGTATGTAAAGAAAAAAGCAGCGCTCCCAGTATGGATCCCTGATGAACG
Source organism: Orchestes rusci (assembly GCA_958502075.1). Lineage (NCBI taxonomy): Eukaryota > Metazoa > Arthropoda > Insecta > Coleoptera > Curculionidae > Orchestes > Orchestes rusci. The sequence continues at coordinate 1,671,662 of OY293306.1, forward strand.
CCACAACGATGGGACCCGACAGTTTCTCATTCAGGTTAACAAGTAGCTTTCTGTCAGAGAAGTGAGAACGCAGCAATCCACCGATTCAGCATCAAATTCAAGGTAGTTGAGAATGCATAGGAGAAGATTATGGTTAATGCGGTCAAATGCTCTGAAGTAATCCAAAAGAAGGAGATTTGACAGCTCCCCATATCCGTGGCCTTAAATATATCATCAGTGACACACATGAGTGCAGCTGAACCGGTCGATGTGCTGTCTCATCTGACTGTCGAGCCGTCTCTCAACAACCTTCGAAGGAGCTAGTAAGATGCTGATTGTTCGTAAGTCCTTGATCTCAGTTGGATTGCTGACCTTGGGTTAGTTTGGGTAGGTATAGGAAATTTGAGGAGAGTTTCCAAAAGTCAGAAAACGTTTGTGTCTCAATGACAAAGTTGATTAAGTGCACTACGAATGGTATGATGAAAGGTCAGCAGCTAATGAACATAGATATTCCAATACCATCACATCCAACCAAGCACGGATTGATGGAATATAGAGCATCCCCGACCTGACCAACAGTAGCTATCCGAAACCCAAAGTCAGTCAATCCATGTTTTTTTATGGTTGTTATAAAAGCTCAAGGTATCTGCGTCGGGAACTGAATACAGACTCGCACTCCAGCAAAAAAGTCGTTCATCTCATCAGGACTTCCTATTTGCCTAGGGATCTCTTTCCTTGGTTATAAATCTTCAAGTCTTTCCCAGTTGTTTTCCACATTGTTGTTTTTTATTCTGTTCGGAAAGTTGACGTTTTTCTCCCTTACAATTGCTGCGCTGATATAGTTCCTTAGTTGTCTCTATTCTACTCACTTTGCTTGAGTTCTATTCTTCTTGTCAGCTGAAAGTGCTCTCTTGCGAAGCGAAATTCCAAGTTTGATGTTGTCTGTCAACCATGGTGCTTCTTTCTTGCTTATTTTTGATGTTTTTACCGGAGCATGAAAATCAAATGAATCCGTAACCAAAGCGTTGAATAGGCAGACCTTTTGGTTGATGTCAGGTGAGTAGAGCAAGCTCCGAAGGTCACGATAAAATGCAGTCTGGTCAAAATTCTCAAGGTGTCTGTATGTTCTGAAGAATAGCTTGGATTTGAAAATTTCATTGATAGGTGGTCTCAGACATCCAAAGAAAGATCAACAGATGAACCCCAACCAGATCCAAGTCTGAACATATCATCAGATCTGGAAGGGATACCGTATTTCTTTCTCTCCTTGTTGGCTCATCAATAAGCTGTGCCAAAGTTTCACATTTGTTAGGAGATCTGTCTTAGTTTTCTCGAAGTCTTGTTTTTTGCTTTAGTTTATTGACGAGACAAGGTATGTTTTCATATTGTTTTAAGAGTAGACAAGGTATGCTCTCATGATGTTTTTGTCTCCTAGAACTACATTTGCGAATGTTGGGGCAATAACACCATTTACCATGGTATGGATATGTGACACATCATTTGCCACAAGACTTTTGATAGCACAAACATCTTGTTTCAGATTCTGAAGTGTTCCCAAAATGAAAGATAGCCTCTTCAGGAACTTCCTGCAGGAATCACACTTTTGCAAGGGCATCATTCGCTGCTCAGAACCAGACCCGACCAAGCAGCTGTCGCACTCATAAGACTCTCCATCTCCAAAATCATCAGAACATTTGCAACACGTTGACTCATTGCCATCCATTTCTGCTAGAATGATCTGTTTGTTATAAACGGATGTGGATGATTCTATTGCTATTTTAATAGTCCAGTAATTTGAATTTTACGATGTCAAGTGCATCGTCAAATCATAAATAAATGAGATTGACCGTCCAAAAAAGTGGTTCTGATAATCAAAAGATATTTTCGAAGGTTTGTGTTACTCATCAGCGGCATGCAGACCGCATAATTTTTTCACAATTTGAAGAAACCCGATCGTGGCGATGATGAAACTTTGAGAAACATTTGATCGTAATAACGTATTAACATAACTATTCCAGACATTTCCGGCGGAAATACATCATTTTCATTTCCTCGATTTTAGAAAAACCCAAATCATTTACATGAGAACATGCGACTGTCATGCACTCTTAACATTCTTAGAAACAAAAAACTTGTCCAAATATGCCATTTCCATTTAACTAACCAAACTTACTCCAACTAACCCAAACCAAACTAACTCAAACTAGCACAAACGAAAAAACCCAAACCCAATAATAGTATATTATTCAACGAGCGGGAAATGTAGGCTATTACTCACGAGGATGAAGTAATAGCAGAAACTTGAAACTTGGTGGTTGTAATCAGGGTCAAACGGCCTTCAAAACAAGGCATCACATTGATTTTTGTATCACTTTTCACATCAGCTCTCATTTTGACATTTTCAGCTGTCACTATGTCAAAAAATGCGGAAAGTTTTTAGATAATAATATGGTATGTCCAAATTTGGTTCGCATATATCAAACGATTCAAAAGTTAGAAGGGGGTGCTACCCTTTTTGAGCCGCACTGTATAATAATAAGAAGATATAATATGAGTTGCAGAGTATAGTATGAAGCGCTCATCATCACTAGCATATAGCAGATTTCCAAGGCCAAATATATCAGTGGATCAATAATCATCATAAGGTGGAGAAATCAAATGAGTTTCTGTCCATCAGACAGCCAATTCTAAAATCATCATTCCTGTCAATACGGCTTAGACACTATGACGTTATCGCGATACCAGTTGAGCTTAAATTGTCACTGCAATAAAATATAGGTAACGTCTTCTTCACAACAATTTACTACTCATTAGCATGGTCATTAACAAGATGAGTATTATCACCTTGACATTTTTATTGATTTACCCTTCAAATTCATTCATATGTAGGATCATTTGACTGGTAATGATGATGGATGTTCTTAGGGTTGTTCTTGAATAAAACTAAATAACCGATCTAGGAAGTTTTAAAACCTGGAAACCATAATATATTATAGTTATGACGTTTTTTTTTTCTTTGAAGTATCCAGCTAAGCTTGGTATAAATTGTCAAGAAAATTGTTAGCAGAGGACTTGAAGAATGTTATGAAGTTATTCGTTCACTGATAATGAGCTCATTCGACACCTTTATCAAAATAATACTTAAAAACATTTTATTTCATACTATAAACTTGAATATGTCATTCTCCGGGAAATGATACATTACATCATCAGAGCCGGAAAAATTAGATTAAAAGAGTATACAGTGTAGTTCTCCAATGTCCCATCCCACTCTTACTTTTGAACCATTCAATATTAGAACGAAATTTGAACACACCATATGTAAGGACGTTCTCATCTGACAGTAGCCTAGTTTACATCGATAACTCGTTTAGTTCGGTCCGATAGGACCAAGGTGGTGGGGATAGTACGGTAGGACCAATGCTTGTTTCCTGCTCGTTTACACCGTCTCGCAACGCGTAAACTAAATGTGTACGCCCGCAATTCGTCAAATGTCAAAAACAAGTCGGTTGGATTGCTGACCTTGGGTTAGTTTGGGTAGGTATAGTAAAGTTGAGGAGAGTTTCCAAAAGTCAGAAAACGTTTGTGTCTCAATGACAAAGTTGATTAAGTGCACTACGAATGGTATGATGAAAGGTCAGCAGCTAATGAACATAGATATTCCAATACCATCACATCCAACCAAGCACGGATTGATGGAATATAGAGCATCCCCGATCTGACCAACAGTAGCTATCCGAAACCCAAAGTCAGTCAATCCATGTTTTTTTATGGTTGTTATAAAAGCTCAAGGTATCTGCGTCGGGAACTGAATACAGACTCGCACTCCAGCAAAAAAGTCGTTCATCTCATCAGGACTTCCTATTTGTCTAGGGATTTTTTTCCTAGGTTTTTCATAAATGTCCAAGTCCTTCAATAGTTCCCAGTTGTTCTTCACATTGTTGTTTTTTATTCTGTTCCGTAAGTTAACCTTTTTCTCCCTTACAATTGCTAAGCTGATATAGTTCCTTAGTTGTCTCTATTCTACTCACTTTGCTTGAGTTCTATTCTTCTTGTCAGCTGAAAGTGCTCTCTTGCGAAGCGAAATTCCAAGTTTGATGTTGTCTGTCAACCATGGTGCTTCTTTCTTGCTTATTTTTGATGTTTTTACCGGAGCATGAAAATCAAATGAATCCGTAACCAAAGCGTTGAATAGGCAGACCTTTTGGTTGATGTCAGGTGAGTAGAGCAAGCTCCGAAGGTCACGATAAAATGCAGTCTAGTCAAAATTCTTAAGGTCTCTGTATGTTCTGAAGAATAGCTTGGATTTGAAAATTTCATTGATAGGTGGTCTCAGACATCCAAAGAAAGATCAACAGATGAACCCCAACCAGATCCAAATCTGAACATATCATCAGATCTAGAAGGGATACCGTATTTTTTTCTCTCCTTGTTGGCTCATCAATAAGCTGTGTCAAAGTTTCACATTTGTTTGGAGATCTGTCTTAGTTTTCTCGAAGTCTTGTTTTTTGCTTTGGTTTATTGACGAGACAAGATATGTTTTCATAATGTTTTGAGAGTAGACAAGGTATGCTTTCATAATGTTTTTGTCTTCTAGAACTACATTTGCGAATGTTGGGACAATAACACCATTTACCATGGTATGGATATTTGACACATCATTTGCCACATGACTTTTGATAGCACAAACATCTTGTTTCAGATTCTGAAGTGTTCCCAAAATGAAAGATAGCCTCTTCAGGAACTTTCTGCAGGAATCACACTTCTGCAAGGGCATCATCCGCTGCTCAGAACCAGACAATCCACTACACTGCTTATGAACTCTCTCAGCTGTCGCACTCATAAGACTCTCCATCTCTAAAATCATCAGAACATTTGCAATATGTTGACTCATTGCCATCCATTTCTGCTAGAATGATCTGTTTGTTATAAACGGATGTGGATGATTCTATTGCTATTTTAATAGTCCAGTAATTTGAATTTTACGATGTCAAGTGCATCGTCAAATCATAAATAAATGAGATTGACCGTCCAAAAAAGTGGTTCTGATAATCAAAAGATATTTTCGAAGGTTTGTGTTACTCATCAGCGGCATGCAGACCGCATAATTTTCTCACAATTTGAAGAAACCCGATCGTGGCGATGATGAAATTTTGAGAAACATTTGATCGTAATAACGTATTAACACAACTGTTCCAGACATTTCCGGCGGAAATACAACATTTTCATTTCGTCGATTTTAGAAAAACCCAAATCATTTACATGAGAACATGCGACTGTCATGCACTCTTAACATTTTTAGAAACAAAAAACTTGTCCAAATATGCCATTTCCATTTAACTAACCAAACTAACTCGAACTAACCCAAACCCAACTAGCTCGAACTAGCACAAACGAAAAAACCCAAACCCAATAACAGTATATTATTCAACGAGCGGGAAATGTAGGCTATTACTCACGAGAATGGAGTAATAGCAGAAACTTGAAACTTGGTGGTTGTAATCAGGGTCAAACGGCCTTCAAAACAGGGCATCACATTGATCTTTGTACCACTTTTCACATCAGCTCTCATTTTGACACTTTCAGCTGTCACTATGTCAAAAAATGCGGAAAGTTCTTAGATAATAATATGGTATGTCCAAATTTGGTTCGCATATATCAAACGATTCAAAAGTTAGAATAATAAGAATATATAATAATAAGAATAAGAATATATAAATAAATAATAAGAAGATATAATATAAGTTACAGAGTATAGTATGAAGCGCTCATCATCACTACCATATAGCAGATTTCCAAGGCCAAATATATCAGTGGATCAATAATCATCATAAAGTGGAGAAATTAAATGAGTTTCTTTCCATCAGAGAGCAAATTCTAAAATCATCATTCCTGTCAATATGGCTTAGACACTATGACGTTATCGCGAAACCAGTTGAGCTTAAAGTGTCACTGCAATAAAATATAGGTAACGTCTTCTTCACAACAATTTACTACTCATCAGCATGGTCATTAACAAGATGAGTATTATCACCTTGACATTTTTATTGATTTACCCTTCAAATTCATTCATATGTAGGATCATTTGACTGGTAATGATGATGGATGTTCTTAGGGTTGTTCTTGAATAAAACTAAATAACCGATCTAGGAAGTTTTAAAACCTGGAAACCATAATATATTATAGTTATGACGTTTTTTTTTCTTTGAAGTATCCAGCTAAGCTTGGTATAAATTGTCAAGAAAATTGTTAGCAGAGGACTTGAAGAATGTTATGAAGTTATTCGTTCACTGATAATGAGCTCATTCGACACCTTTATCAAAATAATACTTAAAAACATTTTATTTCATACTATAAACTTGAATATGTCATTCTCCGGGAAATGATACATTACATCATCAGAGCCGGAAAAATTAGATTAAAAGAGTATACAGTGTAGTTCTCCAATGTCCCATCCCACTCTCACTTTTGAACCATTCAATATTAGAACGAAATTTGAACACACCATATGTAAGGACGTTCTCATCTGACAGTAGCCTGGTTTACATCGATAACTCGTTTAGTTCGGTCCGATAGGACCAAGGTGGTGGGGATAGTACGGTAGGACCAATGCCTGTTTCCTGCTCGTTTACACCGTCTCGCAACGCGCGCAACGCGTAAACTAAATGTGTACGCCCGCAATTCGTCAAATGTCAAAAACAAGTCGAAATTATTCATCAACACAATTCTTAACCAAAAAAAACATGAGTAAGTACGCTCAGATTGCCTTAGAAACTCAGAACCAACACAATTCACAATAATAACAATCAACATAACCTCATAATTTTGATCCAGATCGAACCAAATCTAGTTCAGTACACTTGCTGGCGAGTACCGAACCAAGAGCGGACCAGCTTAGTCCGCAACTGTTTACACCATTCGAACCAAATATTTGGTTCGGATATAGTCCGAATTTGGTACGTGGTCCGCGGACCAAGTTGTCGGTGTAAACTAGGCTATTGTACCTTCTATATTGACATATATATTCGGTGCATAAATTATCTATAGAAACGTATTCACTCTGTCATGATCATTATAGGTACACAGGCATAATAACTGCATCTGGTTGATGATAACAGAAGTTAACGTCAGTAATTTGAGATCATGCAAGAAGATTGGCTATGTATGAAATAATGTTATTTAAATCAAATCATGGTGCTTGATGAAGATTAATGAGTTGGTGGCCACGAAAAACCATGGTTCCCACAATTATTTTTACGTGAAGATGAATCCACTGAAGTCACGACACTTTCGCGAAGTCAAACAGGTCCATCAAGTGGATTCCTCCCAGTTTCTAGAGTTTAGTGACTTCTTTTCCGAAGTAGCTCATCACAGGATCTATGGTCCTCATCTTCTAAACTCCTTTAATAGTCGGAGTTTTCTCCGGGACAGTTTCGGTGGGGGTGACTAGTCGGTTTTTCTCCAGTACCGTTTCAGTCGAGGTGACCCTTCGGATTCATATGTTGTTGTGTGGACTTCTTTTTTGCTCAAGTTCAAGAATTTTTGCTCTTGCTATACCTAAGAAAGTTACCTTTCTAGAAGTCTCTTTGCCTTGCCTACTTCTATGGCTTCCAGCAATGTTGGCAAATCGGTCAGCCTCAATGTTCCCTTTTATTTATCTGCGTCTGGGACCCATACTAGCATTTGTTGCTCTTTGTACTCAATAATCTGGTTTGAAGTCCGCTGGAAATCTCACAACATTCTCAAATTCTGATGTGCGCTCTGAGAATATTTTGAATGGTGCATGCGTCTCTCAAGAATGTACTTCGAACATTGTGCTTTTGCGTAGATTTTGGCCTGGAGAAAAGAAGTGTAAAAAAAGGGAAGCCTACGTCAGTGTAGCTTCTTTGAAACCTCATCTCAAACTTTTATTTGCTATATAAGTAATGACTGAGACACCATATATATCACATAAACGAACCCTCCTCCAAAAAGTTTAGAGTTTGGTTATTTCGTCCCACAATTTGCGACAGTTTCAACCACCTGCTAAGATCTTTTTCGTTGAAATACTGTCACAGTAGCATACATACCGAGCAAGAAGATCATTTTTCTGCCCCTCCCACCGTTGCACACCCGTGCTCCTGTTCCCTTCTGATGCTTCGAGCGATCAGCTTAACACCACAATCGATCTTGAATATGGGCTGGAATTTCGTTATAATTCAGCTCAGGCTAGCTGTCATAAGTATCACTCAAAACTCTTACTGGGCATCATTCAAGATGACCTGATTCCAACACTTTCTACAAAACAAATTAAGTGGAGGTGCTCAAGTTGGCGTAACTGGTAATCCCTGTCATACTGTGCGTCCCGTCCAGGTCCAGTTGATGACGGCAGTATAGTTAATTACTTGTGGGCCACCATATAAGATCACTTCTATGAAGGACTTTATCTAGCATATTGCCTATACAGCTCTCTTGCATGCCGGCTTTAGTTTATGGTCACAGGTTAGACCCAGATACTTCAGCGCTTTTTTGTTCTTCAGGATTTGGTTGCAAGAGTAAGAATATTTTAACTTAACTTGACTTTACTGAGTTTTGACTTGACTTAACATTTAAACTTGAATTATCATTTTTTGAACTATTTTGATTTTGAGACTTGATTGTGACTTTTAAGACTTTTTTGTTATCATTTTTCAAAAAATCATTGTTGTAAGCTGTCTGTATGATCTCTTCCATTTTTTCATAGTCTTTCATTTTTATTGGATTTTTTTGATAAAATTTTTGCCACTTTTTCTATTTTTGCTGTTTAGATTTGAATTTTATTATACTTCAATCAATTTGATTGATTTTTTTCATTCAAGTTATTTTTAATATTTTTTTGTTAGTATTTTTTTTCACCATCTAAATGTTATAATGGTTTGTATCATCTATTTTGTCAGGTTCAATTCTATTCAAGTATTTTCCATTTAATTCTTATTTTTTATCACGTAACTTTGATTTTCAAAATTTTTTCCACGTCGTTTTTTCCAATTTTTTTTATTTTAAATTGTTTAATATCTCAATGGTCTCAATTTTCTCCTCATTTAAGTGATTTTGACTTTTTAATAAGCAGTAGGTATTTATTCATTGCTTATCTATTTGGAACTTTGGTAATTTCAAAATTGAACCTAAGGCTTCAATTTTATTCATTTCAATAACATTAATATGAAAAATTGATATACAGTGTAGTCCGATGTTAGATTTCTGAGTTTGACTCATAAAACAAATTTCAACTTTAGAGCGCTGTCACAACTTTGATTGAGTCAGCTATTTAATCCTATCCAGGATTTAGATCTTTCCAGGTCTGTTCCAATGTCGTTTTGAGTATACCATCCCTCTGTATTTTACATCTCGTAAGCACATAAAGAACATTACATACAGAACGTTCAGTAAGGCTTGGAGTCTTGGATTCTTGGAGCACGAGCTCAATCTTAACTTCTGCAATTCATCTTGAGTAAGGAAAGCTACCATGCAAGCTGCCAAAGAGTGTTGGGACGCAATTTGCCACAAATGCCACAAAAAGCTAGCAAGGTGGGTGATTCAACCTAACGAGGGAACTCTCGAGACTCCTCTGAGTAAGTCCTCATTACCCCTGTTAGCGGCAACACCTGATGCGACATCACATCAGGTGAAGGGTCGCCAAGACCTTCAATGACTTCCCCAAAGCCATCAAGCTCGCGATTGTTCCATGTGACTTTCCAGACAGTAGATTTGTTCTGAAACAATCGGAGGAAATCGACTGCTGTATTTCATAGAACCCGGACCTGAAGGAACTAGGCCGGAATTCAATAGCTTTCAGTTTGATAAGACTACAAGCTGGTATGGTTACAGTAGTCAGTATCAGTGAGCTTGACTTCCACCAGATTTGTACAAAGAGATACAGCAGATATTGACTTTTCTGTTGAAGAACTAGAGGATACTGTAAGAAAAGACTATGATGATAACTGTACATATCAGTAAAGAGGTCCCTGGTGAAACGGTCACTTGACTGGGCTAAGAGAAAAGTCCAGGAGATTCTTCAATAGGGCGACACTCAACAAGTGATTGAAATAGCTTTACCCGATCACTCACCAAGTACAACAGAACCCTGAGAAAACCCAAACAGGACTCCTGGAAAACATTTTGTGGTAGAATTGAAGCAGCAGCTAGAACCGCTCGTATTCACAGGATCCTGAAAAAAAAAACTCAAACTCAGTCGGAGTGATAAAAAAAACCGTCGGGAGAATTCACGAAATCTGGAAAAGTGGCGCTGAAAGCTCTCATTCAGGTTCATTTTCCAGACTCAAAAATCGAACAACAGGAAGACAGACAACCAGAGATGACCTTTGGTAAAAATTGGTCCACACGTCATTGACCATTTGCATCCAGTCCTTGCACCCCATATCACTGAGCACTGCGGGGATGTTATTTAAACCACTCAACATGATGACATAGTATAGATAATAAAAAAGTAAATACTATAATAATAAATTTATTATACATATTCGAAATATATACACTTGAACACACTAATAACACAGCAATCTAATATCTATATCCTCCATTTGAAGCAGTACCGGCCTGCTGTCCCTGGTAATTTTGCTGGGAATAACCTTGTGGAGCATTATTGGCACCACTTGCACCGTCGTTGTACCCTGAAATATTCGTGATCACATCCAATTTTGCAAAAAAGACCACATCAACTACCTCCTGCAGACTGTTGATAACCTCCACTAGGTTGCTGGTATCCCCCAGATTGCTGGAAATTGCCACCATGTTGTTGAGGATTATACTGTCCTTCATCAGGATTTTCACGATATTGACCATCATCACCTTCTGGTTGATAAGCACCTTCCAAAACTTGACCAGAAGCTTCAGCTTGTCTAATCAATTCCAAAGATTTCAAAATCGCTTCAGGAATTGGTGGAGGAGTGGGCAAGTGAGCACCTTGGGGTACATAACCATTTTTGTCAGCTGTGTAGGAGATTTCGAAAGATTGTCCCTCGGGAGAAGTGAATCTAAAACCACCTTGGGCCTGGTTCCAACCAGACGCAGTAGAACCTTGTTCTTGGGCGGCTATATCATTGCCGGTTTCGTAAGCATATCTGTAATTGTTGAATGAGGAATTTGGTACACAAAAATTAGTTTTAGTACCTATAGGATCCGTCTCCAGGATTTTCAGTGTCTAATCTGAGAATCGGGACATCATTCAATGGAGATTTAGGTTGAGATCCTTGGTTAAATGACGGACCATATTGATTGGATGGTTGTTGTTGTGGACCAGAATGTCCTTGTGGTGCTGAGAATCCTTGATCCCCTGTAGGTTGATACTGACCGGGTTGTCCAGTCTTACCACCAAATCCTGTTTGTTCAGATCCTTGAATACTGTTTCCTTGTGGAGGCAGATATTGAAGGTTGTCTAGTCTTGCAGAAGAGACGTAGCCAATAATGGCCAAGCAGAAGAAAATCTGTAAAGATTATTATTGATTTAATCGTGACCAATTTAAAATAAAAAAAATTAAGCATAATGATGATAATTAATCATAGATTTCCTAAAAGCGTTTACGCATTATTTTTCGTCAGATCCATCACCTCATTGTTTCAAATGGCCTTAAAAGAGTTTCGAAACAATGCCAAATTTTTTGTGATTAAATTATATATGATTTTAATGACTGATGGTGTGTATAATTCTTTTTATTAATAATTAGGAAGAAACGATAATGAATTTATTGCTAATCAGATCTGTGAAGCTGTAAAGTGCGAAGGACTTTTATATAACCAGATCAATGATGACTACAGTGGTAGATATTACCAACCACTGTAATAAATATAAATCAGATGTCAGACTATCTCACGTTCATGGCATATATTGCATCAAATAATGCTTAAGGGGAATAAATCTTCCGTTATCCGTATCTGCTCATGCTTGAAGATCAAAATTTAATCGGTGACTTGAACTTAATGGAAATCTTTTTAAAAGAATGACAAATACTTGTTCACTAACCAGTTGTGCCTCTAATTTTTCCATTGCAAAATTTCCCATCATAAGGAACACTATCATATGACACAATCTTGTAAAGTAATAAATTATTTACAGAATTAAAAATATCACAGCAAGTACGTTCACACGTGAAGAGAATAGCTCACTCATTACGCACGACCATTTTCGCACGTTCCAAATAATGCACCGATTTGGCAAGAAATTTTTTACCCTGATGCAGTTTCGTTCTTAATGCACTAACTACAAGAAGTGCTAATTGCAATTATTCATAAGTTATGTTGACACATAACGCAAAATCTTTGTTCCGCTGAAATCATTTCATAAAATAGAACTAAATAAGCATAAGATTGCTTCAGTTATTTTCATAGAACTCGAGATACTGTACTTGATAGTTTATTTGATCAATCAGTTTCCTGGTTACGATTCTCATAGTGAGTTAAAGTGTGTGCAACTACCAAGAATGCTTCTTCAACAGTTGATTTGCTTCAACTTATACAACGTGATATAACGGCTCAAAAAAAATAAATGCAACTCACTCCACGTTCCATGTTTATCAGACTCTATACACTTCACAACCAAATATCTCTATAAACTGATGAAATCTTTTCTGGTGTTTCTTTTATACGAATATATGAACTGTAACCACCCACCATCACCAACCAGTTACAAATACCAAAAATACTGTAATAAAACTTACGACATGCAGATCGCATAAACTCAATGTTTTGGTGATCTAAATGACATTATGCAGCTTAACTTATGATACTCATCTGCATTTAATTTGTAATATGAGGTCAATTTAAATTAGATTTGGCATTTTATTTCAGCTCAATAAATATTATTTATGCACCATTTGCCGTTTGTCAATGGATCTATTATTAATATTATCTTTTACAGATGAACTTATGCAAGGGATTATCTGACTCATGCAGTGAACGCATTGATTATATAATACAGGCTGTCGATCTACAAATCTTGTTTATTCTTTTGAGAAATTTTGCAATACTAAAATTCAATGTTACTGTGTCCCAAAAAATCATGGTGACCCTTTATAATGGCAAGAGTTCTAGTTTCATAGACTTTTTAAAAAGCTACAACTTTTATATCGGAATTTTATGTGTATTGTATAAAATTTTCTTGGATAAAAATTGTAAGGAAATTTGTACCCCGTCAAAAATAAACAGTGCGGAAAATACTTATTTTTCTAACATGTGCACAAGGTGATGCTTTTCCTCACGCAACACCAGTTTGACATGCTTCAAGAGCGGGAAAGACATTCACGAAAAAAAAAAAAAAAAAAAAAAAAAACTTAATCATATTTTTCAGCCCAAATAACAAAAACCTTGTTAAAAAACTTGGCAACATTTCGCACATTTGAAGCAATCATTGATCTGTCATATTTATAGTTATCTGGACAGTCTGCATTTAGACGTTTGTGCCCAAATTTCTACCCATCGCATTGGTTGCAAAATCACGAATACGCGAAAAATGTTTTTTAACGCAAAACAGATTCATGTTTTTTTTTTGATTGGATTGAACAGTGACAATAACATTTTTGCATTATTTACAATTTGTTTGTTATGGAGACAGAGTTTTAAACAACAGACTGGTAGGTATTTGAGTTGACATTTGAGTGCGGGAAAAAGTTGCTTTGTGCACGCAAATGGTTAGTTTGCGTACGCTCGATGAAAATAGTTATTTTCCTAACAAGTTCGCAAACTGATGCTTTCCCGCACGCAAAAGCAATTAGACGAACGACGCGAAGCGGAGTTCGGATATGCTTTAAGGGCGGGAAAGACACTGCGAACGTTTAAGGAACAATATTTTTTCTACGAGCGTTCACAGATTAGACACGAAAAACTACAGTTTGGTTGGTATGGAAACGAAGTTTAAAACAACAAATTGGTAGGTGGTTATTTGAGTTGACATTTGAGTGCGGGAAAAGGTTACTTTGCACACGCAAATGAGTGTGCGAAGTAAATGACTGTTTTTTCCAAAATTAATAGATTGTTTGGACAAAAATTATAGTACTTGAATTCAAATGGAAATCGATCTCCAATCGTTTGATGTATATTGTTTTTTTTTTCATAAATTATATTTAGAAAATGTTTTTATCAGAAAAATTAAATTCGTATTGTCTTCACGCGATATCTACATGTAAAGAAATCTTGAACTCTTTATTTTGAATACATTTCGAAAGATTTTACTATTTAGAGTTTTTTTTTATTCATATTATTCTGAAAATTACTTTGAATACTAAAGTGAAGACTCATCCTCCAAAGATAATCAATTCTCATTCCAATCCGTATTTTTGCGATGTTTTCTTGAGGTTTGTGGACTTCAATTTACTTTGAGATATGGGGATGTACGGTAGTTTCAAAATTCAAAAGAAATCAGTTGATAATAATTATTGTGCAAAATCAAAAAAATAGAACTCAACTATCATTTGACGTGTTTTAAAGAAACCCTGTATTAAAAAAAACCGTTAATTCAAAAATGTTGAAGTCAATTATTATTCGAGTGGAGTCCTTCGACCCACAAGAATCCACTTTATTTCCCGAATGTTTTAATAATCATACAGGGAATTTAGGTTGAAATATTTGAACATTATATTACACTTGAAAAAAATACATATTGGTTTGCTATACAGGGTGTTTGAAAATTGAATGCCGATATTCAAGGGTGATAGTCCTTGGATGATTTCAAGACAAAAATCTCATATGGACATTGGTCCGCAAAAGTCTAGATTTTGAGATACAGGGTGTCGAAATTAAAAAAAAAATCTTTTTTTTATCATTACTTTGATACTATTCCAGATATCTTTTTGAAACTTGGTACACGTTTTCTATGCTTCAAGATGTATGAGAATGTTACAAAGGGCGCCACTGATTTGAAAATATTGAAAGACACAACAGGGTATCAATGCAATTAAGTTGCTTTTATTTTTTTAAGCAAAAACCATGCGCCGGACGAAAAAAAACACGACAACAAATTGGCTCAGATATAAATAGAGATTTCAAAAAAAGTTTTTATTTTGAAAGGAAGCAGTGGCTTACAAGTTTTTTCTCCAAAAATATTTTTTACATCACAAAATGCGTATTGACGTGTACCAAATTTCATAAAGATATCTGGAATAGTATCAAAGTAATTATAAAAAAGACATTTATTTTTTAAAATTTTAACACCTTGTATCTTGAAAACTAGGCTCTTGCGGACCTTTGTCTATATTAACTTTTTGTCTTATAATCATTCAAGGATTATCACCCTCAAGTATCGGCATTCAATTGATAAACACCCTTAAAATAAAAATGTTTTCGAAAAGGCTTTGCCGAACAAGGTAACTCTGTTTTGAGGAAAAAAAAAACATTGTTTCCACATGTTCCCGCATTTTAAATGAAATGGGAGATTTTCAAATAGACATGGTGGCGTTAAAATCGGCGTATTCATTGTTATTCTGAAAATTGTTTTTTACGCAAAAAGATACATTTAATTTTAGACTTTTTATAGTTTTTTTGTTTTTTTTCGTTTTTTTTATTTATTTTTTTATTTCTTTTTCGAAAGAAACATCGAACATTGAAAAACTGTCAAAATTACCATGATAAACAGAATAACATATTTAAAAAATATAGTTAAAGGGGTTTTTGGGTATGCCAAATTCAAAAACGCTATCCGTTTTCAATTTAAAAAAATGCCTTATAACTTTTCGCGTTTTTGGGGCACTTCTATCAATCATAGTAGACAATGGAAATGACGTAAGTCAATTTTTTCTTTATTAAAAGATAGAGCTTTTTGAGAACTATAAGCTTTTTCAAATCGGTTTTTTTTTTTAGTTGAATAGCAAATTGTCGCCAATCAAAATGAAACACACTGTATAAAGAAAACTAATATTTTCTTTCAGTGTAAAATTTACTGTTCAAATATTTCAAACTAATTTCGGGACACCCTGTATAATGGTCTTCATCAAGCTGAATAATGGCAAAAGTTTTACTAGCGATGAATATAGCAATGAAAACATATAAATAAATAATAAATAAATAAGAAAAAACCTAGTCGTTGTGGACCCATGTTCGTTTGAACTTTTTGTTTAAAAATTAGTAAATTATTAATTTATACCCTTCATAATAAATCGTGCTCATTGAAGAGATTGGCTTCATTTTAATTTGTCTCTGATTGTTGTTTTTTGAAATAACTAAATTGCGAAAACTTTTACCTTTATTGTTTTTTTTTAATTGAATTGTGATTAATTTTTTTTAAAGATTAATGTAATCGAAACCGATTTATAAACGTTCGGCAGATTTGTAACTATCTTGATATCTTGAGAGATTCAAAACAATGATTATCCCAAAAAAATATCATAACTTATAGGTTCCTCAAGATTTTTTTTTGTCAATAACTGAAGAGCCTCAAGACAAAATTATGTCGGTATTTTGTTTTGTTTTTTTGTAAGGATTTTTTTTCTAGTAGGGATGTGCTGATAAACCTTCAGGTGTTTCAAATGAAATAAATAAGAACGATATTTTTCGCGCAAAAATCGTTTATAATAATTGAATTGTTGACGATAAAGTTATGTAACTGTTATTTCAAGAACATTTATCATATCCATAAAAGTCAATTATTTATAATTTGAAACCCCCCTATCAATTTCTGTTTTATGATGAAAAAGAAATGGGCTTATAAAAAACTGAGGAGACCGAATAAGTTTTTTTTTATTCTGAATTTTTAATCGTGTTCGTAAGTTTGGAAGAATTTTCTAAAAACAATAGTTTTTTTACGTTGATCAATGGAAAATATTGTTCTGTATAAGATCTCGTTTTTTTCACCTACTTGATCAGTAAGAAAGGTATTTGTACTTTTTGAAAAAAAATATTCAAAAGTTTCTTTGTAAATTATGCTAAAGAAAGGGCCTTCCTGTTTCAAAAAAATACATGCATGACGTTTCAAGGTGAAATTCCTCACTTTTCTCAAAATCCTTGCACTCACTGTTCAATTTGAAAATACTTTTCTGAGATAAGCATTTTGAAAATCTTATAGTCTTATCAATTATAAAAACACTGCATCAATAATTGACTAATCGCACATAACAACAATTATCCTAATAATTATACAGAAGAACACTCACTTTGTTCATCACGAGGGATTACTAAACTAGATCAAAAGGCTAGATCGTGGGAATACACACTGGTGCTTGCTGAAATTGGGATATTCTTTTATATCTGTGAAGAGCTTCCCACCAATGTGAACCAAATACGAAGAACGTATTTAATTGCACGTGAATTTTTTATTCACGATTTGGGTCGAACTTGAACTTTTTAAGCCATCTTTAATATCTTCATCTAATGGACGGGTAATAATAGAGTACACATAAGCGATTGTATAATATGTATCGACTCATTGAGAAATCCTTGTAGTTCGTTCAATCTCATCTTCTTGTTTGATGCTAATCTTACCATAATTGGATAAATGTCCTATTACTGATCCCGAAAGAATTCGGCTGTTCAAAACAAAAATATTTTGAAATTATAATTAATTGAATTTTTTTATTTTCTATTGAGATTTAGATTCATTTTATCACTGGGTTTGTCAGTTCAGTAAGATTGAGGGTGATGCGATAAAATTAAATGGATCTCAATTTTTTTCTCAGCTTTTTTTTTAACTCGGTTTCTTTTATATTATCCCAAATACCTACCCGACAGTTAATCTTGATATCGTTTTTCAAAAATTCCATGGGGATTTTCGTCGGCCCATACATGATTATTATGGAAATCAATAACACCTACGCGCGTCTGTAAACAACACTTTATCCAAAAAGAAACGGTCCAGATGATAATTTGTCTGCATCCATTGACAAAATTCTACTCCAGGTTGTAAGTCTTGATCTTTCAATGCTTGAACTCTTTGTGGATGATAGGTATTAAGAAATTGTTGAGAAATATTTTTATGTAAAGATTTATCAATATCAAAATTTCGCAATCCTGAACGTTGAAATTTCAATATATATATATATATATATATATGTATCCCCGTCCATGTTTGTCCTGGTCTACCTTTTCTCTTTCTTTCCGCTGGCAGTCACTTCAATATTTGTTTTGGAATACGTTCTTTATCCATTCTTCTGACGGCCCGTAACATTTTAGTTGTCGTTTCTGTATCTCCTCCAATATCATTGTGTTTACCCTCATCATTCCTCTTATGTGTTCGTTCCTAATTTTTCCGAGTCTTGACTTGCCAGCAGATCTTTGCCAGGAGTCCATTTCTAGTGCTTATAATCGACGTTCTAGGGATCTGTTGATCTGCCATGTTTCGCACCCATATAAGGTTATGCTTAGAAATACGGTATTGTATAGGAGGTGTTTTTCGAGAGTGTTCGCGAGAGATACTCTTGGCCCAAGGAATAGCGTTCAAGCACCCGATTACTTGTTTTCCTCTCATAATTCGGTGTTCAACCTCTTTCTCTGACCGTCCTTTCTCATCGATCCTGGTTCCCAGGTAGGTATATCATTTGCATGCCTCTATGGTCTCTTTTTGATAAAATTCAAGAGCCTTCTTCTGTACTGAGTTTTTATTTTATTTACCGATAGGCCCCATTTTTCATAATGTCTTAATAGTCTTCGGGTCATGAACTCTAAATCCTCCTTATCTTAAGCGATGACCACTTGATCGTTTGCAAAGTGGAGACGGAGGGTGTCTTCATTTAATGTTATACCCATTCCGCTGCACGCTCTCCTCCAGTTCCTCCAAACTTCGTTCAAATATATTTCAAAGAGTGTGAAACATCCCTGTCTCGGACCTTTTGTTACTGCGAAGGAATCCGATAAAGCAGTTCCTATCTTGATTCTTGAAGTTGAGTGTTTATACAGTTGTTGGATAGCTTCTATTGCGGTGTTATTTATGGTGAATTTTTCTAGGACTTCCAAGAGTTTCTGTATTGGCACGATATCATGGGCCCTTGTTAGGTTCACGAATAGGAGATGTACATTCCGGTTGTTTGCTACTATTTTTTCGGTCGACTGTACCATCGTGAATATATGATCGACACACGATCTACCAGCCTGCTGTTCAATCTCTAGGGGTCCGTACTCCTCCTCTATGATATTTCTTAATATTTTTCCATACAAATGGCTCACAGTGTCTGTGACAGATATGCATTTGTAAATTCCACATATACCCCTTGGACCTTTCTTATGTGTGGTTGTTATCTAGGCCTCTTTCCATGCCTCTTGGTATTGTTTCTCCATTCACGTGACAGGTGAACAGTTCTTTAAGGTATCTGGTTAGCTTCGCAGTCCCATTTTCAAGCAGTTCTGCAGGTAGTCCCTCCGGCCCAGGGGCTTTTTTATTTTTCATGGATTCAATGGAATACCTACCTTGTCCTCAGTAACCTCAATGTGATGTCCATGTTCTTGGTATCTTCTTGGCGACTTAAGTAAGTATTCTTTCCCATCTTCAGTAACTATATAGGTTGAATATAAACTTTATTTGTGGTGTTTGTTCTAAGGGATTTGATTAGTTTTCACGCCTCTGAGGATCTTGTCTATATGCGAATTTATTTCTCTCAGTTTCTTTTCCCATGTTCCATTTTTATTTTCGTTTATCATTCTTTTAAACTTTGTTTGTTGTTCTTTATGTGATATTCTATCATTTTCCTTTTTGCTAGTCATCCACTGTTTGTATGCTTCTTGTTTTTCATTTCTTTGTTTCTCTAGCATTGTATTCCAGATGATGTTGCTTGGCGGTCCAAGAGCCTCATATGCTGCCATGTGTAGGGATTCTGGGATATGTTTATGAAGAGCTTTAGTTCCACCCGTCAGATATTCACTCTTCAGTTTCATGTTCAGTCTGCTCTGATACAGTTCTCTGGTACTATCATCACATATCCCATTCAAGTTGTATCTGGGTTGCTCTACTTTGATCTCCCTTTCAGTTGCGATTGTTGATTTGAACGGGATCTGGATCTCGTTTGCTAGGAGGTAGTGGTCTGACCCGCGATTGATACCTCTGAACACCCTGATATCTTGAGGTCTCCAGTGTATTTTCTGTTTCATTATTATATAATCAATGATGGATTTTAGACCTCTCGTGTCTTGGTGCCACATGTATTTGTGTATATTTTCATGTTGATAGTATCCATTTAGTATTTTCAGCTCATGTTCTATCAATCTTCACGTTGTTTCTCTATATCGTCAATTGTATCCTTAAGTCGATCATAGAACTCATCCTTTTCTGCTTGTTGTGCATCCTCGTTTGGATCATATACTGCTTCAATTGATACTCTATGTCCTCGAAGGTTGCGGTTTACTGTGGCTAGCCTTTCGTTGATCGTGTTCCAGTTACTAAGGCATTCTCGGTACTTTCTTCGTATTATAATTAAAACGCCTCTACATGCCCTATTGGACTTAGGCACGCCGCTATATATGTGTAAGTAGTCTTCGGCATCCTCCACTCCATTTCCTTTTTTCTTTGTCTCTGCTATATCAGTATTCATTCGCAGTAGACCTCTTGTAACATCCTCCATTCTCCCTGCTAATCCCTGAACGTTCCAAGTTGCAAGTCTCATTTCCTTATTTCGTTGCCATGTTCGTTTCCGTATATATCCGTCCGGCTTCCGTGGCTGTGTTCCTAGGTTTTCGGTTGCATAATTTTTTACAAGTAACGAGTAGCTAACCCGTTGCCAGAACCCTCATCCTGGAGCGCCAGAATTTGTTATCAAGGTTTTTTCCTCTAGCCTTTGATGGTTCATCATCTCAATTACAAGGCAGCAGCTGTTGCTAGTTCTGGTCCACCCAGGCTATTTCATTCCACCGGTACCACCC
The DNA here is from genome assembly GCA_958502075.1 of Orchestes rusci. Taxonomy (NCBI): domain Eukaryota; kingdom Metazoa; phylum Arthropoda; class Insecta; order Coleoptera; family Curculionidae; genus Orchestes; species Orchestes rusci. Next base: position 1,692,446 of record OY293306.1, read on the forward strand.
ATATCTGAGAGGCATATCCGTATCCGCCACCTGTGGGGATGCCCGATAGAGGACTGGCAACCTCACACGAGTGAAATTTTTCAGCTATCAATGATTATTGTGCAGTGAAATCTCATCTAATTGGATCACATAAGTCATTTAAAATGATTTGCGTAACCAACCGGGCATCTCACAGTCGTGGAATTTCTGTTTCACCATTATTAATTGATGTGTTTACTATGATTGTTCGTTCAGATTGGGAAGCTACTGTCTTCTGTCACACAATTTAGCTCCTGTCATGTTGCATGAAATCAAAATTAGCCAAGAGAAGTTTGAGATCGCTTATCTATTTTAATCAAAGCACAAAGTGAAAAGCATGCTTCTTGATCTTGAAATTTGATAGAAATTGAATTACCAGTTCCGCTATTGCATCAAAATTGAATAATTTACAGAGGTAGATTATTATTTTTTGATCAAATATTCTTTTGGGGGTATTTGATCACGAAGTAAATACAGTCGTCAATAAAAAATATAGATATGCTCTGTAGTTTTGTGGCGCATCCATGATTCACCGGATTTTTTTGGATATTTCGCCACACCCTATCAAAAAACAATCAAACTAGTGTTTATATACCGGATCTTTCATGTTACCTGAAAAAAAAGCTTATTAGTGAACAATAATAAAACCTTCCCGTGCTGTCGCTCAGTCCATGTCTTAACATTTTTCATCTGCCCTTCGTGTGCTCTGTCCATCTCTTCTGCCACAATTTCCATGTGACCTTTTGGGTTTCGTTTCTGGCTTCGTATCCTTCCAGTTCTCGTTTGGTGAGGTGCTTCAGCCTTCTTTCTTTAGCAGGGCTTATTCTTGTTCTTTTCCTTTCAACTTGCAGTTCGTCTCCTCATATCTCAGCTCCTGTGCCGATGTCATGAGGAGCTTGCGTTTCACCGGTTTTGAGTCTCTCACGTTCGGCATGATTCGACTAAGGGTCATCACCCTTGCTGATACCTTGTCCGCCGCTTGCCTTAGTGGATCCCAGAACGTCAGTTCTCTGTCCAGCGTTACTCCCAGATACTTTACCGATTCCTTTGTTCAGATTTCTTCATCATGTACCTTCATTGGGATGATGGTGTCGATCTTCTTCCTCGTCAGTAAAACCATCTCTATCTCATTGGCGACGAGTTGTAGCCCGTGATTTTCCATCCATGAGCCATGTGTCTGGATGAACTCCGTCGTTCAATAAATAGATAAAATAAAATATCCGATTGTAAAAAATTAAGTGTAAGAAGCTTTTCAATTAAGGGCCGATTCTACAATCCAAGTATATCCTTGAAAAGAGAAATTCTCCGTATAACCCCATATAATTATCATTGGTTATGCGGAGTATTGCTCATTCAGCCCTAAATTATAAATATCCTCCTCCTACATTTTGTTATTGGCCTAGTTCATAATAAGATTTGTCGATGACGTTTTATAACATTTTCTGGTTGATAAATGCACTCTCTTCAACAATTTTTCTTTTTCAGGTGTCCCCAAAGAAAATAATCATATAGAGCCTTTCACCCTAGACAGCGTTTTTTTTTATTTATTTTTTCAAGAGGCCAGTCTCCAAGGCTGAGAATCTGATGTCGGGCCTACAGCCGGTAGTGTGTAGACTCACTAAACTCAGCCTCCGTAGAGGTTTCGAGGCCATTGCCTCTAAAAGTTATCGCATCTCTCATCAAGTGGTGCTTTGTTACCCTTATACGTTTTTGAACGATCTCCGTAGGATTAGTGACACAAATGCTCCCTCTACTCAGTGGACTTCACTTTATGTGACAAACGACAAAGAAAAGAACAAAAAGGATGATAGTCTGGTTCAGACTTTTGGAAGACTTATGTCTTTCAGACTTTTTAAGTTTTCATAATGTAAAGTTGACATTGAATTTCACTTGAAGTGGAACTGTCGAATTTCCGCTTGGCAAACGGGAATTATATGTTACTGTCCACATTGAATTTGTGTGTAACGCCGCGCAGACTTCTCGAAGTCTTATGGATGAAGTGCTTTGTAGTTTAGACTTCTATTATGTGTACAAAGACGATATTTTTGTTGCTTTTGAGTCGGAAAGCCAACATTCTGTACATTTGTTAACTCTTTTTGCCCGTTTGAAGGGGTACGATGTGATCATCAATCCATCCAAGTGCGAGTTCGGTGCCACGGGAGTGAGACTTCTTGGCTACCACGTCTCTGTTAAGGAAACGCGACCTTCATCAGAAAAAGACGAAGCAATCAACAACTTTCCAAGTAAGGAGACAGCTGAGCAGTAGAGTCGATTCTTGGGTATGATAAACTTTTATCGTCGTTTTATTTCAAGTACCTTCAGAGCCCAAGATCCACCCAACGAGTTGCTGCGTCACAACATCAAAGGCAACGCTCAGCTTACATGATGCGGCGACGCATAGGACGTTTTCCAGAAATGACATATATCATAATACTTGCTCTGGTCACGGACGCATCTGACAACAATATTGGCTCCGCTCTCCATCAGCTCGTGGGTGAACACTCCTCGCTTCTCTCTCGAAGAACGCCGTCTGCACGTATCGAGCACGTGCACATCGACTTGGTTGGCCCTTTGCCTGTTTGCAAAACATACCAGTCTCTGCTTCCCTTCGACGATCGTTTTACACGTTGGCCCAAAGCAATCCACTGGGAGACGATGGATGCGGACAATGTTGCCAAAGCCCTTTTCAAATGTTGGGTGGCACGCTTTGGCGTTCCGTAACGCATCACCACGGACCAGGAAAGACAATTTGAGTCAAATCTTTTCAATTGCCTCAGTAAATTGATCGATTCATCCCATTTGCTAACCACCGCATTCCATTCTGCTGCCAATGAACTTGTGGATCCCAATCCCATAGGAAAAATCCAATCTATAATCGAAATCATCTTCTGATAAACCCTGTACAAAAGTTATTTTATATGGGTTACGTAAAAATTACTGATTTTTAAGGTGGGGAAAAATGTCTTTTAGCAAACGGGAAACTTTCCCAACTCTTCTGTAGTAAGTGGTTGTGTTCTCAAAAAATTCTATGACAACTTGACGGGAGGTTTCTTTCTTAACATTTTTCATTTCTTTTCATATTTCTCGTTTTATAATAGGATAGGTAGGTCAAAAATGCTGATGAATCCTCATTCTGTATGGCTGTATAAGATGCCGAAACACAATCGTATTCAACACAAAAATACGGTCGTAGCTGGCTGTGGTTTTCTCTTTCTATCATGAACGTAGGTCGTGGCTCAATTTGTGTGGTTTGATGGCAATTGTCACGGAATGTCATTATTTGTTGACATTATTTTTCGTGAATCCAATCAAGTTTTTGACAAATCCACAAAAACTAGCACAAACAAGAATTTACTCTACAAGGTCTATCTCGGTGGAACCTGTGAATTTTAGGACGGTTTTTCAAATTTGGCTTGCCCTTTTCCCCTCCTCTTTTGAGCTGATGAAATGGTACGTGAATCAACAAATTTTATCACAAAACATGTTGAACATGCACATTCTTTTCTTCAATTCATTTTAAAACTTTTCTTCTCACAGATATGGCACATTTCAAAGCATTTGAGGATTGTTAAGTGAGCAAAAATACAGTGACAACACTTGTTAAGTTTTAAAAAAACTTATTTTGATTTATAGAAAGGCACAGAGAGTCAAAAACACGAAACTTCTCAAAAAGTCGACGACAATACAAAAGTCAGGTTGGAAAATGGATTTTGTGGCTCTTATGTGATGATGTTTGCGATTACGTTTTTTCAAACAATTGCAATAGGTTAACTGACCAGATTTTTTATTGAACACTCGTTACAACTCCATAAAACCTTCATATTGTATGAGTTTATTTTGTTAAAGGTGATGAAATGAAAGAGATGAGACTGGTATTATCATAATTAAGAATGATAATAATTTGCAAAATTATAACCAATATTATTCTATGACGTAACTTAACCGTTCAAATTGGGCTGATGAATGCCTTCAATGGAAAAGTGGATTGGAAAATGTATGATATTACATTAATCACATTTCATTAAGCTCACATGACTAAATTTCACTAAGTATACTATATAAATACATTCACGAAGCACTCGTTCAACTAGACGCCTCATTACCCTAACAAGGTTACAGTAGGTTGTTAAGCATATCATCAGTAACATCTACAAATTGCATACGCTCACATTAAGTTAGGCAATACGACTACAAAATTATTATTGAGAGCATCTCTCACGAAAATAATTAACCAAATCTTGATTGATATGTTCACGGTGGATCAGAGAAGCAAAGAAACGTAGAATCATGTTATGAATTAACACACTGCCATAATACTCGAAACCCCTGCTGTTGTTGCGAATTGTTCTTTTGAGCATAGGTTTTGAAATGACGAAACTGTGTTGGTACATCAGTATACCCGAACACTTATCTGCCATTTCGTTGATGGTTTTTGCTAAGATGTGTATCAATTTACGTAAGCAGAAAATTGGGTGGTATATTCTGTTGTGATCCTGTCATGGTTATTTTTTTTAAATTGTCTTCGTCTCGTCATTCTTTAGTTAATTTCTTGATACAAGGTTCAGAGAATAATTATTAAGTTTCATAATCTTATAATTACCAATAATAATCAAAGTAATTAGCGTCAGAAAAAACTGGTCCGTTTGGTCCTTGAGAGCGTTAAGAAAAAGAAGATCCTGTGTCACACAATTTGGATACGTGATTATTCATAGCCGGGCGGTTTTGTTGAAAATTTCATACTAGTCAATTGTAACCAATCATGGGCTTGCATTTTAACATGTTGCTATGGCAACGACCTAATTTAATCGGAAATTTCCCTGCTCATAATCACGTGACTGAAAGATTAATAAGTGGAGATCTCCCTGGCTTTGCGCATCTGGATGTAGCTTGCATTTGATTACAGTGTTGCCGTCCCCACTCTTCCTAACAATCCCAACCCAACCCAACTTTCACAGACAGAGATAAGGCAAACGGCAACACTGTGGTTGGTGCATGGGAGCTACATCCAGCCGCGAGTGCTTGACAGCTGTTAAAGACAAATATTTTTGATTAATGATTTATTTTCAACTTCCAATACAAAGTTGCAATGTTATCAATTATGGACAAGATTGGTTATAACTTCCAAATGTTTTATAAAATCCTGATTCCCTTCTTTTTTCCTTAAATGCCGAGTAGAGTAAGGAGCCGTTGGTTTCTTCCACTAAATGCGAGGTGAGTCCTGGGTTTTTTTTTTCCAATGATCAGTTTTGGCATGAAATTTTCTTGCCGAATCTCCCTAGAGCTCGAATTAAAAATCCGGAAATTTGTTCTCGTTGCGAATTTTTCAAGAAAATTAGCAACTCGACAAAATTTCCGGAAATAATTCGAGCTCTAGGGAGATTATAAGTGGAAATTTCTTTAACTAAGTACAATGTCACCAAATCAATTGAGAAAAACTGAATGCTCGTTCGATATATCTGCACCAAAAAAAAAAAAAAAATCACACCAAGGAAAAACAGAGCCACTCAGGGATAGAAGGAAACATCAAAGATGATGAGCTGGCGATAGCCGGCCCAGTTATACCGTTCAGAAGAGCTGGAACCCTAACAGGAGTGTCTACAAAGACGGTTAAAGCGACAGTACAGAGATAGTCGTGTGAACAACATCTCTGGTACTGGCATGCACCACTGCCTTACACATCATGTTTAACTGGGAAGCACTAGTTCACAAAATATACAATATTTACGGTGCAACACACGGTGAAAGATCACTCTCCCATGAAAAACTTGATGGTAAGTTATAGGACCTTTTTGAAAGGACAAAACTAGTCTAGACGGGCGAGGTTAGGGCAGCACAATTAGAGTTGTCACGAGACGAGATAAGGTTCTTCCGTTTGATGGGGGAAGAGGACCAACAGTCTCTATATGGATCCAATAAAATCTTTCGTCTGATGGAGAAATTCTTGCAAAAGAGCTCTCTCCTCCAATGTGGTTGAGTTCATAAAAGCACCGACAAATTTCACCACGAAATATAACAGGTGGTGTACCAAAAACAATAGGACGTGGTTGGCCAGTAGAGATATCGCGATAGATTGGATTCGATTCAAACGGTACTTCCGAAATTTTATGATAGCTCCTGTTAGATTACATAACTTTCTCAATTCTTCATCTTATTCTTAGGCTTTTGGAAACTCTGTTTCCTCTAGCTGGAATTGATGGCCTTAACTCTAGAAAGAGTATCACCTACAATGTTGCTGAGTCCTTGTACATGTCTTATTTTGTTTGTGTACTGGGGCGAGGACTTGCTTTGTCAGATTTCTGTTGAAAACAAAATATGGGTGGTTTGTGATCGGTGTTTCTTGCATTCTAGAATTTTTGAATTCTGGTGATGAATGTCTATACTTTAAGGAAGGATGATTGTATTTTCTTCTGTTATCAATACAATATTGTGATAAAAATTTGTCTTGTCTACAGTACATCATCACTGTCGGTTCATCTTTCTATTAGAACATCCTTGCGAAAACAAAGGAAACTTTCCGGAAATTTTGAAAATTGGTTATTTCTTTAATTTTGATGACCACAAGACTAGTCCAAAATTCTTCTCAAGACCAATACCAAGACTTGATGTTTAAAATAAAGACCAAGACTTTGCTTCGAGAGTCGGAGAAAAAAACGACACAATATTTATTGTGTGAGTGTCTTTTATCGTGAATAATGGACTGTGTTGGATGGAAAACCTCTATTGTTCTTTCAGCGACGTCTCGACGTTTGGTTTACGTCTTTATCAAGCTTTAATACAGCATAATTCCAAATTACACAAAAATTATTATGTGTAGGTGTTAAGAAGCTTACCATTAAGAAGAGTAAGGTGAACACAATGATAAACGGCCACAGACATTGAAAAAGGCCGAAATATATAGAACTAACATCTGAACTATTCAGTCACATCCACATAACATCACATTGTATGTCAAAAATAAAACAAATACATTTGATAAAATTGGATGAAATAAATACAACTGAATATGTCAGGTTGTTAAGATGGTCTAATTTTTTGTTTTCAAACTAATCCTATCAGTGTCGATGGCATGGTGAAGACACACCGTTGTCACATGGTCAATAAAGTCCGCAGTTAATGTGAATGTTCACGCGTTGCTTTGAATTTTTTTATTAAACTAGCATAGATGACTGACAAATTACTGACATCAGTTCTATAATTCACCGTCACCTCTGACGAGGCTTTGATGAAAGCCATTTCGGGTATATTTCTTTTGTAGTGATTCACTTCATTATCTAAGATACTCATTTCCTTGAATGAAAACTCGTGGTTATGATCAAAATGATGGGAGGCCAAAGCAGTTTTCTGTAGTTTGTCTCTATATTTATTTTGACAATCGTAAGTATGTCCTTTCATCCTTGTTTTCACAAACTGTCTGGTCTGACCAATAAAGGTCTTACCACATTGGCACGGAATGTATCAACGTCTGCTTTTCAAAGTTCTTTTGATGGCGGTGTTCAGCTCCAATCAATTTTTTTTCTCTTGAATCTTTTTATTATTCCATTACCGAAACTTTTGGGATAGTTGTTGTTCCTTGCCAGACGTCTCAATTTGCTAAGATTCTGCTCCCAGTAACTAGCGGAGCTCAAATGGACGATTCGGTAGAGCAGATAAGAAATAGTTGCTATTTTGTATTTCGTAGCATGGTTCGAGAAATGATTCAGTATTCTACCTGACGCTGTTGGCTTCATGAATCAATCAGTTGTCATAGAGCTATCGTCACCTCGAGTGACAGTGATGTCAAGGAATGATAGTCGTTGATCGGATTCCATCTCCAAACTGAATTGGATTTTGGGGCTAAGTGAGTTGAAGTATTCCAGCAGGTTGTCTATCTCCGCTTCAGGTGCGCACAGAAAAATGCTCCACACAACTTTTGACATGACAAAATTCATAATCAGATTGGCAAGTTCAGGGCTAGCTGGGTTACCCATGGCACTTTCGTCCAGCTGTCTGTTCCGTCAAATCCAAAAGAACTAGTCTCAAAACACATAATAATCATGCGACAAATAGTTTCATAACTCAACTCGGTATAAGATGATATGTAGTTCCAATCATGTTCTATGATGTCGAGTACAAGAACTTTTGGTATGTTGGTAAATAGTGAGATGGCATCTAGCGAAACCATCACATGTTAAGGCGGGACTTTAAGAGAATTAATCATTTCTACAAATTCAAAAGAATTCTTTACGTTATGTGTATATGTTGAGATTACAAGATAAAGAATGTTATGAAGCAGTTTTGAAATATTATACATTGGTGAGTTGATGCATGAAACAACTGGTCTCATTTTTAAACCTGGCTTATGTGTTTTCCTTAATCCACACAATTTGTGTGGCACTGAATTGAACCTTTTAAGTTTTTTAGTGGACTCTATATCAATCAAACCATCTTTTTTCAAAGATTTGATGAATTTATTTGCCCAATTCTGATATTTTTCTCAGTCGAATCTGAATGAATAATTACGTACGTGTCCAAATCCGACAGCAACTCAAGCATCGCCACGACGTATTTCGTTTTAGGCATGAGATATCGATACTCCTGCCACTATTTTGCAACTCTATGGATACAAAATTTATTGAAATCTGCAAATGTCTTAATTTACTTTGAATAAGCCTCTTGAATAAATCTTCAAAAATGTATGATTGCAATTTCTCATCTGATCTTACAATGACGATGTTCAAAAGAAAATATATCAAACTGTATCAGATTGTAAATGAAGGTAACAGAATGCTTAAATTATGAAGTAATGCATGTACCTACATGGAAAATGAATAATGTGTTACTGAATATTGAACCAAAGCTATGATAATACTTAACAAGTATAAAGAACATTTTCAGGAAAAGTTGTTCCTATTCTCAATATTAATAAACAGTGCAAAGATCGGAAGACAATCAGACATGGCAGCACTGTCAGATATACATACCCCGCATCTCTCACAACAATCTTTTTCTTTTTTGATAACGAATCTACAGTTTCACGATGTAACCTTATTCTTTTATACCCTGTATAGTAGGATTGTTATGCTATATGTTATGTGTATTTTAAAAATTGGGTTTGTATTTTTTTCAAGACCATCAAGAATCAAGACCAAGACTGAGCCAGTCTAATCTTGGTCCTGGGATATCGAGATCAATATCAACACCAAAACCACATTTAGTTTTCGAGACCAAGACCAAGACTGGACTGGTCTTGCGAAGCCCTAGATGAGCTCTTTCCGAATTTCAACTCTGCCTCTTGTATCTCTGCCGCTCTTGGCACGATGAAAACATGTATATGTTACAGTAGAGTTTGGAAATGCAGATGTCATTGACCTCCATTTTTTTCAAGCCCAAACTCACAACTAACCTTTTTTGATTTCAACTTCAAACACAAATAATACCTACAAAGCTTGAGACTTCGGAACACTGTAAACAGCCGATATTTACCGACTTCCGCGCATGCGGAAAATCAGGAGCACGTTAAGACGGTCTATAGCTTATTTCCTGTGGTGCGGATATGCGAAAACCTGGACCAATAAGGATTTCAAATAATTACAATGGAAATGGAAAGGATGAAAATAAAACCAATCATCATTAAATGGACCAATAAAAATGCCGCAAAGCAGGTTTATAAATACAAAAAATTTGAATTTTTCTACAAGGAAAAGAACCCCAAGGAGAAGTTACCTTTTTCACTCTCGTGGTTGTTCGTGATAAACTCGATCTTGGAACCTTCAGAGAACAAGAAATAAAGAGGGTGGTATATGCAGATTGCAGACTACGTTGCAATCATGTGAACCCTGATAAGACAAATCAAGTACTGTTCACGAGGAGATACAAAGTTCGCAACAGTAAATAATCCTCATTTGAGAGACAAACTCTTCGGCTTTTCAATGAGGCAAAGTACCTAGGCATCATCCTAAACTCAAGGCTCTCCTGGAATAGGAACAAAGAAAAACGGATGAAGAGAGGCCTCAATGCATTATATAAATGCAGGAGAATGATTGGTGGAAAATGGAACTAGAGCCGCACATCATCCATTGGAGGTATACAGCGATCTTGAGACCCATAAACACCTACGGAGCCGTGGTATGGTGGAAAAGCACTGACACAAAATCGAACAAGAAGATGCTCACGAAAGTACAACGGGAGCAAAGACCAGTACACCACAGGCAGCTTTGATGGTCATTCTGAACCTCCTGCCCATTGACGTGTGCATTAAAAGCACTGCCCCAAAGGGAGCTGTCAGACTGAGGAAGGCCAAACCGTGAAAACAGGCAACAAGTGGACACTCAATGGTTCTAAAGGAGATCTCAAAGAAAACGGATAACCAAGAGGCGAAGCTGCTACAAACAGCAACATACTACATGGTGACCAAGAACTCTTTTGAGAATGCGGTAGTGGTTGAAATACCTTCCAGAAAAGACTGGAATCAAGACTCAATTATAAGAAAGGAACAGATATCCATCTTTACAGACGCAGAAAAAAACAAATACCGGCACAGAAGCAGGGATATACTCAAAGGAACTCTACATCCAAGAGTCTATCAAGTTTGAGAAAGGATGTGGCATTCTGCAAGCAGAAAACATTGCCATTAAAGAAGCAGCCAACCTGCTGCAAAGACTGGACAACACGAAAATAGACGTCACAATCTATGCAGACAGCAAAGCAGCGTTGAGACTACTAGACTCAGATCAGATCAGGACAAAGGTAGTGATGAGTTGCCGTGAGGCATTGTCCTAGATCAGGAACACGAAGCTGGTTCTATACTGAGTTCCTGGACATAGCAATATTGAAGAGAACACGATGGCAGATGGACAAGCGGAATTGGGACTAAGAAAAAACGAATAGGAAACACATCGCCACCAACGATCAAACTATCGAAAGATACATTAGATAAAAACATGGTGAAGCTACACAGCGACAGGTGGAGAAAATCGGAACGACTGCAGCACATCAAGAACTCTGCGGCCAAACTTGGATGTGGAACAAACAGGGGAATAACTAAGGCAGAGTAGATCCTCTGTGAGCCCCATTGTGGAAGAAATCATAGGACACTGTAAAAATTGGAACCATGCTCCAAAAATGAGGCTCAGGGACTGATGAACTTTGCAAGGACTGCATCGAGGAGGATGAAACGATAGAACATCTACTGTGCCATTGCCCAACTCTAAAAAAACACGCCTCAGGAATTTAGGAGAATACTAATTTGAAGACTTGGAGGAAGCGACAAATCTAGAGATCGTGATAATTTTCACCTTCGTGAGAACTGTGGGATGGTTTAGAACGAAGAAAAGAAAGGCCTCAGGTTAAGAGAGAGGAGCCACCTCTCCTATCAAGAAAACATAATGGGCCATTTGGCCTCCGAGTGAAAGCAATGCGAAGCAAGAAACTGCGGGGTAGGGCATACTTTTCGTAACCTAACCCAACTTAACCTAGCCTATCCTTGAACACAATTATCACATGAACTTTAATTAAAATTATTTGTTATAATAAATGGTGGGCACATTTTTATTTAAATAGAACACCATCATGTTTTCAACTTAAAAATAACACCATTACCTTTCAAAAAACTATACATCAAACCTTTCTGATCAATAGTTATTTCAGAAATCACCCGCGAATACAAAATGTTCAAAGAATGACTGTCATTGACATCGGCTTTCTGATGAGTTTGTCAATTTTTTGTTCAATTCCGGATGTTGTCATGGTTTCATGCATGGCCACCTATAGTTTTATAAATTGGGTAATAATTTGTAGTATGTACAGGGTGTCCCAACGATAGAGTAAAGTAGGTTTTATCATAAAGGATATGAAAAATATCAATATCAATATGCGTCACAGGTTAGGGGTGTAAATAACGCACATTCTGAAAATATTTGGAAACATACAGGGTGCGTCACAAAAGTATGGCACAAAAAAGTATGATTTTTTAGAATGGAAACCCCTGTATATTAATTGATATTTCAATTCTTTCTTCAATTGGGAACAAAAATTGTGAACAACTAATGTTCCTAAATTCAACCGTTATCGAGATAACGCGTTTCAAAAATGGCATTTTTGCAACTTTGACATGCTATGAAACTCAAACTATTCAAGTTAGAGAAAAATGGATTGCACATTCCTATCTTGACTTTTCAAGAGCTATTCAAGGAGACTAAATCCATTATTGTGAAAAAATGTCAAAATGTGCCGAAAAAAGTTGACAGTTGACGTTACCTTCTATCCAAATGACAGAAGAGCTCTTGAAAAGTTGAGATAGGAAAGTGCAAACCATTTTCCTCTTTTATAGCATGTCAAAGTTGCAAAAATGCCATTTTTAAAACGCGATATCTCGATAACGGTTGAATTTAGGAACATTACTTGTATCACAATTTTTGTTCCCAATTGAAGAAAGAATTGAAATATCAATTAATATACAGGGGGTTCCATTTAAAAAAATCATACTTTTTCGTGCCATACTTTTGTGACGCACCCTGTATGTTTCCAAATATTTTCAGAATGTGCGCTATTTACACCCCTAACCTGTGACGCATATTGATATTGATATTTTTCATATCCTATATGATAAAACCTACTTTACTCTATCGTTGGGACACCCTGTACAATCGGGAAACTTTGTATTCGCGGGCGATTTCCGAAAAAAACTATTGATCAGAAAGGTATGATGTATGGTATTTATGGAAAGCTAATGATGTTATCTTCAAGATGGAAATATAAAATACCGGGTGTTCCATTTGAAAAATATGTGTCCATATCGTGTTTGCAAGACTTGATCACCCTGTTTAATAACAAATGATTTTATGCAAAGTGTATGTGATTATCGTGATCAAGGATAAGTGATGTGTTTATGGGTCAGTTGGTTATTCGAAACGTTTTTATTTCACTTAAAAAATGAACCAACTATGAGTCAATTTTCAACTTTGATCGACTCCCATTCCTTTATTATAAGTTTCAGACACAATAAACCGTTTTCACAAACTTTTTGAAACACCTTGTACTATAGCTATATTTTTGAAACATAGATTTTTCAAATAATTATGATAATAATAAAAAAGATCTTAATTCCTCACTATTTTTCCACAATCCTCCACCCGATCTTGGTATACAAAATGACACAAAAGAAAATATCCTACATTTTGTGTAATAGCTTTTTTTTTAATGAATACGTTAGCGTTGCGTTGTGAGGAGTCATGAACGATCGCATCGCCAAAATGAAAAGTACAAAATTTATAGATTTCGAATTCTCTACAAGTGTCTGTTGCACGACAAAAGAACAATAATTTTTAGTTCTTCTTGAAAAAAAAAAAAAAAAAAAAAATTGGTCTTTTTTTTTTTTTTTAGTTCTTCTTGAGGGGGACGCGGTGGCCGAGCGTGTAACACGCCGGCTTGAGAGACCGTTAGTTCTGATTGACGTGGGTTCGAGCCCCGCGGTGGGCTGAAATTATTTTCTGTTCTGTATTTAGTGGCACTCTCACTGGCTAACGCTACTGAGTAGACTGCAGTATAATCAATAACTGACAGTCGAAAAGTTTATTAGTTAGCCTAAATTAATTGGTGCAGCTAGTTCAATATATAACTAGGTGATGTTCTCCATCATCAACTTAGTTAGAACTGCAATGGTCCTGGGGTTGGCGAAAAGGGCCTTCAAGGCCTACTCGCCGGGCAGTGGTCTGCCCCCCCAACCATACCAATACCAATAGTTCTTCTTGAATATTTTGAGTTAAACCTGAAGCACACATGAGAAGGGAACCATAAACAAACCCCTATAGAGTGACGTTGGATTATTGTTAGCGCCACCATTGGAGTGGAAGGACCTGGAACAAATGATGCCATATTTGAATGTTGAAGTTGAGCCAAGACGTAGACGTTAACGTAATACGTTAACGCATAAAGTTCACGTCCACGTAATGATCCAAAAGCTAGTTGAAGTGTGGCATTTGACGTACGTGAAACGTAGCGAGTTGACTTAGCCTAATTTGTTGTGTTTACATTTATAGTTTTTCGACCTGTAAAAGTAAAAATATGACGTGTAATGTCCAAAATTGATTCGTTGGCAGATTATCGAAGATCGGAGACTCGATCGGCAAAATTCGGATTACGTATACGGGATATCGTGCAATACGTGAGGACACGCAAGGGTACGTATGTCCGTAAACGCAAACGTGAGAAACAACGAAGTGCGCATGCCCAGATGTCAATCACCACGTTTACGTCTACGTGAATGAAAGCACTTCAACTATCTATTATAGGTGTGCGTTTCTTGCACACGAAGAGGAAGGTACTAACTAGGAAGATACAAGTTGGAACAGCAGTTCTTTTCAAGCCTCTCTTGGTACCCTATGTAATTCAATCCCCACAAAAATGTTTTTCGCAAACTCGTTGTAAATTGTGAATTTTTTCATTCCATTGGCAAGTTGACAAAATGACAGCTGCGCGCGAATTTCAATGAAAAAATTAGTGATGCCTTAATTCAAAGGACCTTTGACCCTGGAAACCACTGCCGAGTTTCAAGCCTCTGCTATCATTCCTGTCGATATGAAAGCGTGTCAAAAATTATTTTACCATTTTTGTCACTTGATTTATACTTACCCAGAAAAGTTGACTTCCCCAAACTAAGAAGATATAATGAGATACCTACAAGAGATCTTCAGAATAAGCTATCACTTAATCTTTTTCACGAATTTCACAAGAAAAAACAAACAAATTGGGGTGAAAAAAGTTCTCATCATTTTGAAGATCTTCTGTACCTCATCATATCCTCTTGGCTTGGAGCAACCTGTCATATCGATAAGAATGACAGCAAAGGCTTGAAACTTGGCAGTTGTAATCAGGGTCAAAGTGCCTTGAAAATAAGGTTTCACTCGACCCTCCTTTCCATGCAATTTTTTTTATTGAAAATGGCACCCAGGTGTCATTTTGACATTTTCGGCTGTTACTACTATGTCAAGTAATGCAGAACTTCTTCAAATATGGTGTGTTCAAATGTCACTCCTTGTCGGGGGAAAATAAAAAAACCGTCTTTCAATGTTTTGATGAAAAGGTAAAAACGTTATCAAGATGAAGATAAAATGATCACACAGTACAATTTGAGGTTGAAGTTTTACACCCAAACTATCATCCGACTGGACTAACACATCAATTCAATTCAATACTATCATAATGCTTTTATACAAATCAAGCGGAATCAATTATCATTACCACTAGTGATTTGTGTAGTATTTGATTTTTGGTAGGTATGATCTTCACCTTTACTTATTGTAAAGATTGCTTTGATGCTTTTGTTACAGTGAATCATTGCCAATCAGTTATAATCAAACAGGACCGGAATCAAAAAAATATGAGAATATTTTAATAGGGTAGTACGTACCTATTAAAAACTATTCCGTAATTTATCAGGATAAGGCTGTCTTTACTCATTATCCAATGTTATAATGAAAAATGAGAAACAGGATTTTCTCACGAGAAAATGAATATCGAACATTTGAGGTTCTTGATTCTTCAAAGGGATGATCAAATTGGTTGAAAAATTATAGTTGAAGGTTTTTCAAATTCATTCTGGATGATCAAAAAGCTGGTCAAAACTGATTATAATCATACTAGAATTAATAAACTGGCGTCCAATCAAACACCTCTCTGTACAAACTTATTCTTGATTGACCATTCTAAAAATACCGTTTGAGATCATCAACCACCAATAAAAAAAACAATGAAGTGCGGATGTTATTGAACATTTAAGGTTGTTGAATAGTCACGATTTTTTTAATTTGGCTTAAGTTTTGATAATTTTAATGTAACTCATTAGCAAACCAGGAATAATAAAACCAAATGATTGTTTATTTTTATAAGAATAATAACTATTATTAGTGGGAGGAGTCAAATGTTAATATAAATAGTATTTTTGTAGTGTGTATTTCATACAGTTGCGAAGAGTTATTCAATAGTTTCAAATTTTGGTTGATACAGTGATCATTGAATATGAAAATAGTAAGTTATTATTCGCTCTTTTACAACAATGATTTGTCTGCACATTATGACAAGCTTTAACTTTATTTTTAAATTTTAAATGAAAATGTGAACGTAATTTTTGGGCGGCTATGATGAATTGTTTTTCAACAAAAGCATTTAAATGAAAAAATACTCACGACTATCTTTTTACATAACTCACGTTCTATTGTTTGCTGTTATTGTTTTTAAATCTTGTTTAGGAAAGGTAGTTCCTGGTTATTCTTGATGTTCCCAAATTCATTGCTTAAACTCTCTTATGAGAAAATGAATGATGTCAGATAATTTTGTTATCCATGAACCCTATCTAAAGTTTTAAATAAACGAGGTTTTCCATTTAAAACGATACAGACGAGATGTCCAATTCCATGTTTATTAAACGCTTTTATTTAATTTTTTTTGCAGATAATACTAACCATAGCGATGTTTACCTACGTCGAATGTGGCAAGCTCACTGATCTGAAATATCTGCCACCTGATAACAAAGAAACGTTTGATTCTTCCAATGTAGGACTTTCAGCCCCAGCTGGAACTCCTGGTTCTGATTCTGGATTATTCAATGTACCAAATACTCATCAACCTTATAAAGCATCTCAACCCAGCCAACCTCCAAATAATTATCATGGATCACATCAAGGTCAATCCATTGATATACAAAGTACAAATCAATTTCAACAAGGGGGACCCAGTGCAGATCATTCTTCTCAATATAAACAAGAGTCAACTTCTCAAAACCAGGTTCCAATTATCAAATTAGACACCACAAATAATGGCGATGGTTCTTACCAAACTTCATACGAGACAGGAAACGGTATTCAAGCTGAAGAGCAGGGTGTAAGCCATGGAGATAGTTCAGTGGTTCAAGGTTCATATTCGTACACCTCTCCAGAAGGTGAGAAGATCGGATTAACCTATACAGCTGATGAGCATGGGTATCACCCAGAAGGTGCCAACCTACCAACACCACCACCAATACCGGCGGCCATTTTGAAAAGTATCGAATACAACAATGCTCATCCAGAAGAAGGAAGCAGTGATGGCTCATATGATGCCAACAGCAATGGAGGCTCAGCAAAGTGTCAGTATTCAAACTGCAAATCGCTTCAACCATCCAGTCCAGTCAATCAGAAATCTGAAGATACTAGAGCAACTGCTCCTAGCCAGAATCAGTTCCACACTGGAAATGAAATAAATTCACCACACACAGGTTATTCTGCTGTTGGGCAGACCTCAACCAATAATGGTTATCAATATAATCCACAAGGTGTATCAGGATTCTCGGGACCGCTTGATAAAGAGACCTATTCCAATAATGGATATCAATTTAATTCACAAAGTGCTGCATCAGGATTCCCAGGATCATATTTAAATGGTCAAACTGGTCCTGATAAACAAACATCCGATAATGGTAACCAATTAAACGCGCACAGAGCTTCATCAGGATTTTCAGGACCACAGGCAAATACCCAGAATGGTCCTTCTGGACAGACGTCATCCAATGATGGTTATCAATATAATGCACATAGTGCTTCATCAGGATTTTCAGGACTACAGTCAAATGCTCCAAATGGTCCCGCTGGACAGACTTCATCCAATAATGGTTTTCATCAATTCAATGCACAAACTGCTTTATCAAAAATCTCAGGACCACATTCCAATGCTCAGAATGGTCCCTTATACAATAATGGTTATCAATCTAATGTACAAACTGCTTTATCGGGATTCCCAGGACCACAGTCCAATGCTCAAACTGTTCCTGCTGGACAAACATCCAATAATGGTTATCAATCCAATGCACAGAGTGCTTCATCAGGATTCTCAGGTCCACAGTCCATTCCTCAAAATGGCCCTACTCAACAGCCCTCCTACAATAATGGCTATCAATCTAATGCACAAAGTGCATCATCAGGATTTTCAGGTCCACAATTCAGTTCTCAAAATGGCCCCACTCAACAGTCCTCCTACAATAATGGCTATCAATCCAATGCACAAAGTGTTTCATCAGGATTTCCAGGACAACAGTCTCTTGCTCAAACTGGCCCTCAACCAAATGTACCCTCAGGACAACATTCCTCGCAACCTTCTGCTAAGCAAGAATCATCTCCATCATCTAATGATGGGTATCATTATGGTCCAATCAGTCCGTCACTTCCTTCAGGACCAAAATTTAGCACGAATGAAAATCATGATGTGAAATCTCATTCATTGAGTCCATCCAGCCCTCCACTCCAGGCTCAAGATGCTAATGGTGGATATCTATATTGAACCGATCCGTCAATCTGTCACCTGTAGAACAAAATAAATATTCCAAGTGCACATAATGTAATAAAAGTGTTTGTAAAAACTGAATTTGATTTTTCTACTTCCTTTTTTAAGTGTGAAAAAAGCAACATCATACGAAAAATGGTTCCGATGAGCAAGCCGGCTTAACAAAAATGATAGGATGATTTTACCACGCTCAGTGTGTTTCCGAAAGTGTGCCTCATGCTTTGCTGGTCGAGATACTGCAGATCCACGAATAACACCCAACTATCGCGGCCTCCTTTCAAACTTAATGGAAGGCTGGCGAACAAATCTACACCTGCAGATCGTTTCAAACTCAGTGTGTACCGACGAAATTCCCATCCAAGGTGACTCCCTGAGCCGGTTATGGTTCTGCCTCGCTATGAACGCCCTTTCCACAATGCTTAATGACTCGAAATACGGCTTCAAGGTCAAAGCTGACAGGAACACCAACTGTACTGTCTCTCATCTCCTTCACATGGACGACATCAAGTTATAAGCAGCAAGTCAGTCTCAAATCGATCATTTGCTTGACACAACATACAGATCTTCGAGTGACATCCATACGGAGTTTGGGCTGTCCAAATGCAAGATTCTGCACATCCATGAAGGCACTGTCATAGATGGGGACCTGCAACTACCCAATGAAGACATCATTCAGGCAATGAAAAACGGAGACACGTACAAATACCTGGGATTTCAACAAGCCAGGTTACTGGATCATAAACAGGCGAAAGAGTGAATAAAGGCGCAATACACCAAGAGAGTCTACTCTTTGGAATCTAAAGATTGACGAGAACTGAGCTAGAAGGCATCCAGAGGCTGACACGAACGATGATGACGAAGAACAGCAACCACCACCCCACTTTGCGAACAACAATATAACGGGAGGAAGGATGAAGAGACTTGATTGATCCTACCAACCTTCACTGTCGACAGATAAAAAAAATAAAGGGAATTCTTGTACAAGAAAGCTGAGACATCAGCTCTACATCAAGAAGTGATGATCCAAGGCCGACAAGGATTATTCTCGTCTAAACCTTGTCTCACTCAAAGCAGACTTCAAAGAAATCTTAGATACGGAAAAGCAGGAACGATGGTCACAAAAAGTGCATGGACGACATCATCACGACCTCAATCAGCCTCATGTTGACAAAGGACCTTCAAATAGATGGCTCACTAGCGGTCCCCATTTTCCAGAAATCGAGGGCTACTTGATCGCTATTCAGGATCAGGTCATCAGTACCAATAACTATAAGAATTTTGTAATCAATGATCCCAATACCCAATCCGATAAATGCAGGAAGTGTCATCAAACATCAGAAACAATCCAACATATGACATAGTTCGTTAGCTAATACTGACTACCTGCATCGACCTAATCAAGTGTGCAACATCATTCATAAGAAACTAGCCAACAAGTTCGGTCTCCTTAATACTTGGTGTTCAAGAATTATTCAAGACGCAGAACACAAATATGAAAATAGTCATAGTTAGGTTATGTTCTTCTGGTTTGTGCTTGACCAGGGCTTAACAAGTATATTTTCCACTGGTCAACATAACCTGTAGTTAACTTCAATAGTAAGCTTCACTATCGAATGTGAAACAGTTTATCATCTTCAACTCAGGGTTAACTCATAACCACATGGTGACCATGGTGTTAATTGGTCGATGTTCTTTTTGCATACATGTCTTTATTCAGTATATGAAGAGATGGCATCAAAACACGCGAAATAATAGGATTTGATGGAGTGAATAGACAGCTCACCACTCAAACTACATATTGCATGATGAATCCTAGACACTAAATCGTCAATCTGGTTTGTCCATGAGAGAGCCTCTTCCCAATGAACTCCCAAGAATTTTGTCGACACAACCTGAGGAATTCTCTTTCCATTCAGAGAAACATATTAAGAAGATGATGATGCTCTGCTATTCTGGTATAAAAGTACAGCGGTCTTTTTGACATCCAGTCTCAGTTTGCATTCTTGACACCTCTTCACTTACTTGCCTAGACAAATTCTCACCTGAGGATGCCGCAACTATAGCTGAAGTATCATCCGCAAATTGTAATACATTTGTGGAACCCACAGCATGGTTAAGGTCATTTACATAAACCAAAAATAGCAAAGGTCCCAATATGGATCCTTGTGGAACACTCATCGTGGTGTGGAAGATCTGAGAAAAGCCTGCCCTTTCAACGCCATTCATATAACATTCAACTGTCATAAACTGTTTCCTGTTTTCCAAATTAGACTTGCCTCTGATTCCACAGTGATGTAACTTGTATAATAAGATCTCAAAGTCAAAAGTCTAAGACAAGTCCAAGTATTGTCGCTAACCTTGTTTTCTCTATCCAGTTCCTGGATTATTGCACCCAACGAATTACATACGGCATCAACAGTTCACTTCTTTGGTAAAAGGCTATACTGATCACGAGTGAAAACCCTGTTATTTTGTAAACAATCAAACATTTTTTTAAATATGGCACGTGCCTATTTTGGCAAAACCCGAAAGTTAAGCGATAGTTCGGAAGTTGTCAGCGATTGTCAAATCTCCTTTTTTGGGTATTGGAACTATTTAAAAAAAGATCAGGTCATCAGGATAAATTCCACTTTCAAACATTACATTTATTACTTCAACAACAGTGGGAATCTCATCAAGTCCTGTTGTATATTCCAAGGGTAGCCCTTCGATGATACCAATAATTTCCTCAGGTGTACAGTAGTGAATCTGGCATCACTCCTAACTAGCTCTTCAAAGGCACTCCCATTTTCTGTCATCAATCCAACATTTTTAAATTTATCTTTGAAAATTTCAGCCACATCATTTGGATCCTCAATCAATGCACCGTTCTGCTTCAGAGCGATGTCTTCACTTTTGATGTGATTACATAAGCCACATTCCTTAAACCTTCAGTACAGACGTCGCAATCTATGCGGACGATACAGCGCTTCTCGCACGCAGCTGTTTTTGTAAAGTGTAACCTCCAACGCGGGCTTGACAACCTAGTCGAACGGATCGATAAGTGGAAGATCCGTATTAATCCGGGGAAAACACAGGCCATTCTGATAAGACCCCCGCATCCTCAATTAGGTGGAGATTCCCTGGAGTGACGCGGTCAGGTATCTTGACGTCATTGACAAAGGGATGACTTGGCATAAGCAGATCTCTCAAAATGTCCTAGAGGGACGCGCCGCTATGGGTTCATTTCAGTGCCTCATGAATAGTAAGAGCGTTTTTTTCAGTCGAAACGAGGATCTTTTTGATCAAAGCCGTCTTGAGGTCGATCCTTATTTACGGATCAGCCTCATGGGGATACGCGGCAGAAGCTCATCAAGCTAAAATTCAAACAACGGAGCATATTTATCTCCGTAAAGCGGTTGACGCCCCATGGTTTGTCCGAACTTCCAAGAGCCCCTGAGTGGCAAACGGTTCGCCAATTCATGAGAGTCAAGGCCAGGAAAACCTTTGATCTGGCTGCAACACACGACGAGCCTGCACTCAGAGCACTGGTGGATTACGATCCAACAAATCTCTGTACACAGACTCGTAAGAGACCAAGAAACCAGTTGAAGGTTTCGCTATACAAAAAACCTGGGAGATGTACCAAGCTAGGTCGTTCGAGATTAAGCGACAAAAACGCACCAAGCGCTAGTATGTGAGTCAGGACGAACTCCGTCTCCGCGATTCACTGCTGGAAGTGGCTCCAGTTTGTTCGTATTTTTATTTCTTTCTCTTTAATTTTTTATAGCCTTCAGAGATCAGACTGCGCAGGTAGAAATCGAGTTTTTGGCATTCCCACCTGAATTTCTAGAATCCTTCCGGAAAGTAACCCTGTACGAGAGAGTCAAATGAAGTGAGAAGACTGGGGCACTAGGGTCTCGGAACATAGGGTGTCTGGTTTCAGATTCCTCTTCTTGGGGCCGGAATCCCTCAACACAAAAAAAAACTGTTGAGGAGGCTCCACATAATCTTAGCTCTAATCCCAGAACTCATTATTTTCTCATCATTCATGATATATTTGTTAAATTGACTCTTCTCGGACTTATATTTCGCCATAATAATATCAGAGTCCGTCCGTTTCGCCAAAGAATACCAATTTCTGATGGATTTAGACCACCCCTTCATCTCAGGAAAGATCCATTTACTTGAGGGCTTTGATTTGCTAACAGTCTTTTTGCTCGGAAAACTTAAATATTTGAATCTATTTAAAAATTGTCTCAATGTAATGGTTATATCCCCTTCACCAGACGCTGCAACCCAATTCGATCTCGGAGATGGAAAATAAAGCTTTTGATATTTTTTCACTGAAACATCTTGGTAGGTCATCTATCACTATGTTAGAAATGGATCTATTGTATTTGATTTCAAGGAATAAAGCACAATGACCAGAAATATCAACATCAAAAACCATGCGTACGACATTATCAGGATCAAGATAAGAGCATACCTAGACCTGATCAATCTGAGTTTCTGAGGATTTACTTATCCTAGTGGGCTGGTTCAAATCCGAGAAGACTTCGTAACAGGCTCTAATATCCTTAACTGGGGTTCTTTTGGTTGACATCCAATCTATGCTCCATGCAGTCTCCACAAGCGATAATGTTAGAGTGCTTTTCAGAAAGTACGAATAACACTTCAATCCATTTCTCGTAAAACAAATTTAAATTAGAGTTGGGTGCCCGATATATTTACTACAAACAAAGAACGATTATGGCATTTGAGAGCACCACACGTGAGTTCAAATGATGATTCCCCCGCTTGTACAGTCAGGGGCACTTTCCAAACCAACAGATTATTTTTGATGAATATCGCTGTTTCACCACGCTTTCGAGTTATTCTACAATATGTACAAATCATTCCATATTCGTCCAGACAACACACACCCGCTTCTTTGACATACGACGTCAGGATTCCATTTGTTCAACAAAATATTTAAATCATTCACATTATTTCTCATACTACGAACATTTAGACTAAGTGACTCTATCTAGATGACTATACTCTTGAACGAAAAAGCCTCTTCCTGACAATACAGATTATGTTTAATCGGGAGTCTGATATTGAGTCTCCTGGTACTAACTGTAGTCAATGAGTGAGATGAACCATTTAGATTGCCATCGCTCTCCTGAATAGCTTCCACTTGACTACCATCAGCCAAGTTATCCACACAATCAATGAATGTCAAATACCTTACTCTTCTTGATTAACATTATATAATATTTAACATACGGGCATGATTCAAAGGGTTGTCATGTCTTGAGTTATAATAGAATTCCAAATAGCGAGCACTACCCGGTATATAACAATTGACTCTTACAATAAATTTCTTTCCATTGAATTTATTTATGCGCAGATCTATTGCGGCTGACAGTTGGAGTCATCATCCAAAAAAATCCATTTGAATTGCATTTTTCAATAAATTCCGGTTTTTTTATATAACCTACATCACAATGATTCCTGTATCTTCAGCATCGTTGGCGGTCATAATTCTTTTGTTTCATTATGGGTCATATCAAAATGATTAATCTATTTCTTACATTATGTAAGTATGAGAATCATCTACGTGGAATGTCTACATTGTTTCAAGATAAAATAAAGTTGAGAAAGTAAAGATACCAAATTTGTTCAAAATAAGTAGGCCACCCAAGTTTGCGTGTAGCTTAGCATTAAATAGGGTATTTACGCCAGTAAGTATAGTCAAGAGGTCAAGTCTACTTAGACTCAAAGATCATGATAATTTGATCGTTCTTGTGCTTGTGTTTTACGTGAACTAAAATGGCGTGTTATAAGAGATTAAATTCAACTACCTTCTTTTAAGATCAGTTTTGTATATAGGTAGTATTTATTATACCTGGATACTTCAAAAGAGGACTACAAATAAAGATTCTTGAATGTCTAGTCAACATTATGGACTTGATTACAATAAATGAAGATTTTCGGTAGTTTAGCAAGAGCTACCAGATTCATGGTGTATAAGGGTATTTGAAAGACAGACGATGTTTAACAAGAGCTATAACTGCTTAATCCTTCCAGCGATTCCATTTGTCCGTTTTTTGAGATGGATATTTATAGCTGGGTCACCCTGTAGATACCAAGATATGTCTCAGTTTTCCAAAATGATTCTGTTCAGTGTTCAATGAGTGTCAATGAGTTGAAAAGAGCACGACGCTGCGCAAAAAGCGATCAACTGCGATGCGTGATCATTCACCTTAATCAACAAGATTTCTTTTTTTGTGCCGCACAATAGGAGCATGTAGTGGAACCCAAAATATTATGATCTAACTCTGTATACTTAGTTGCACCTATAAAAAGTTATATGCTTCGCAAGTGAGGTTTCAAATTTCGGAATCTCATTAATACCTTGGTCGGATGGAGGCGTTCTCAAGGGTTGACAAAGTTTGATGCACCCTTAAAATACAACACAACTTTGTAACCCGTTGGCGCCCTCGAAAAAGTTCTAGAGTTCTCCTTTCTCTTGTTATTTTCAAAAAAGTTTGTCGTTTTCGTCAAAAACCCAAGGCAAGATTATTAACACGAAATAATTTTTTTTTGTTTGATGTTCGACAACGCTTTCAATTTTTGTGGAACGAAATGGGCGCAGATACCCTGAATCTGATCTGTCAATTCAACTTCATTTTAATAGTTCTCTACCAACCTCTCATAGAACCGTCCAAGAACCCAGTGGCATACATATTTTTTGACAAGACAGAACATTTGTCAAAATTGACAAATGAATTGATTGACTGGAAAAAACCGTTTTGTAAGGGTTCTTGTGAGGGGTTAGAACAACCTTAATGTCATTATTGTCGATTGTTGAGATTTGAGGATCAAAGCTTTGATCCTTTCACCCACTCACAATGCAAACATATAACCTCACTCATTTTACAATTGGAACCTACATACTCAATTTGAGCAAGATCTTTTGGGAAATAACAAAACTATGCAAACATAACCCCTCTAGATAATTTTTTTGTTTTAATTATTCGATCAAGTCTCGAATAGAATCTACATACCCAATTTGAACAAAATCCTTTGTTAAATAAGATAACTATGAAAACATAACCTCACTATAACATCATTTGTTCAAATTATTTGATAAAATCTCAAATGGAATCCACATAACTAATTTGAAAAAAATCCTTAGGAAAATAACAAAACTACGTAGACATAACCTCACTATGTAATTTTTTCAAAATTGTCATGGTCAAATTTTAAAAAAGAACCTACATTCCTAATTTGAACAAAATTATTTGAAAAAAAACCAAACTCTGCAAATATAACCTCACTTTGTTACTTTGTATTTTTTTACATTACTTGATCAAATTTAAACCAGAACTTACATAACTGATTTGCAAAAAATCCTTTGGAAAATAACAAAACTATGCAAACATAACCTCACTAAATCATTCTTTAAATTTATTTGATCAAATGCCAGATAGTACCTACCTAATTTATTGAAACAAACCCTTTGGAAAACAACAAAATTTTACAAACATAACCTCACTTGGTCAATTTTTGTCAAATAAGAACCAGAGAACCAAAGAACCAAAGTACCTCGGAACAAGTTGAAAATTATCACAGTGATACTCGTCAAGTTCATAATAAGACATGGCCTTGAGCAAATGAATGTCTCTATACCTGGCTTTTAGATTTGGTACCTCGCGAATTGCCTTTGGAACTCGTTAGTCTACGGAGGTCTAAAAATCTTCAATCATCTCATTGAAGATTTTTAGACCTCCGTAGACTAACGAGTTCTTCACCATGCTCCTTCTTGGAAT
This sequence comes from Orchestes rusci, assembly GCA_958502075.1. Classification (NCBI taxonomy): domain Eukaryota; kingdom Metazoa; phylum Arthropoda; class Insecta; order Coleoptera; family Curculionidae; genus Orchestes; species Orchestes rusci. The sequence continues at coordinate 1,718,551 of OY293306.1, forward strand.
TGGGAGACGAAACGTATCTGCTTCTAGTATCATACAGGGGAGCATTTTCAGGTCTTTTTCTATTGAATGTCAGGCAAACTGTCTCCAAAATAAAAAGACAAATAAGGGGGAGAATACCACCTTCACGAAATAAAGGGCGGCATGACTTCCATGGACCTCTGCGATAAATATGCCTCAGAGCTCTTTTCCGGAGAGTAAATACCGATTTGAACAGTGCCTTACTACAGCAACTCCAGAAAGCTATCCCATACCGCAGATGACTCTCAATTGAGGGAAAATAGACTTTTCTTGCACATATTTCTCCCAGCTCTCTAGCGGAGTGTCTTGTTCAAGTTCAGAATGTGTACGCCAAACTCTCGCCCCTTTGAGCCAGTGAACATCAACGCTGATAGTGTCACAATGGAATTTGAAGTTGAGCAAGCTGGTATTCTCGATGTTCAGACAGATTAGATTGGAATCACACCATCCCTTGACAATTTTCGTGTTTTCAGAAACGATGTCTTTGAACAAATTAGGCTTCCTATGTGACCAAATTATAGCAGTGTCATCCGCAAACAATGTCACCCTTCCTGGAATGTCCAATAATGCCAGGTCGTTGATGTAAACTAGGAAGAGGACTGGGCCAAGAACTGAACCCTGAGGCTCTCTATGGTTGTTGATCAGCACATCCAAACTAGACGTGAATACTCTCACGACTTGCTTTTTTCCAGATAGGTAGGACTTGAACCACGCATGGGACACACCTGAGAAGCCGTTATGTAGAAGCTCGCCAAGCAATAAACCATGATCAACACAATCAAATGCTTTAGCGAAGTCACAAGTAGAGACGTCACCCATTTTTAGGGAAACATGAATATGTTCGAGAATGGCACCGTTTGTGCTGCTAGACTCCTGAATGAAATAATCAGGGTCAAAGGGCTTTCAAAATAAGCCATCACTTGATTCCCTTTCCATTTAAGATTTCAGATGTGTATCTCACCCTATCTAAGGGGTTGCAGGTAAGGGTGGGATGATACGCTTTTTTTTGTTCCCACTTTTTTGATGGAAACTATTTGAGAGTTTTTTTATTCAGTTTTTTGCTTTCAAGATATGGAAATTTCAAGTTTTCAAATTGTCACCCTGTATGTATATGTGCACTCAGCGCTTCCGTGACTCGTTCTATGTCCGTTGAAATTGTTCATTTTGAACAACAATTCGCATGCAGATCATAGCTCTTTTGTCTTAATTAGTTTCCTAAAAAGAACTTTATGTCTGGGATCCCACAGAGAGGACTCCTTACTTGCGCATAATTTTTGATTCGAGGTGAAACACCGCGTGGACTTATACTTAAGCACTTCTGCTCATACATCAACGACCATCACTATGAACTTCCTTTTCCGCCATGAATCCACAAAAAAAAACCATAAAGCTGTTGTTCCTGGACTCTTCAGAGCGTGCTGGCCCAGAAGAAATTTCACCGATACTTTTGAAGAACTGCTCCTCACTGGTATCTTCCCTACGCCATATGTTTTAAAGATGCTTCATCTTTTACAGCGGTTAAAAAAATACTAATTCCGATTTTCAAATACAGCGACAAGGGCTATATTTGCAATTACGCAGGAATCTCCATCCTGTCAGCCATATCAATTGTCTTCGAATCTATCATCACAGCCGAGCTATTTTCTGTTAATGCCTGTATGATATGCCTCATACACTAGTAGCATGGTTTCTTTCGTGGACGCTCGACTTCCACAAACCTGGATGCCTACCATAACTTCCTTGTCACTTCCATGGAAAAGAGAAGGGGCTGAATTTTTTTTAAATACTCAAAAACCAAACCTTTTTCCGAAAAATTCTATCAGACTTTTTCAATATATTATCCACCCTTAAACAACAGCTTGAACTCTATACATTTGTTCATTCGAAGAAACCATTTGTCGAAAACTTCTGAGCACCACTCTTTTGAAATTATTCTCCATCTACTCTTCACCGTCACTATTGAATCTTTGACTAAGTGGCTGCTATTCAAGAGTTGAGAACAAAAAGAAGTCACACGATGCCAGGTTCGAACAATAAAGGGGGTGGGGTGGGGAATTATCAAAAGAAGAATCAAGTACTTTCACTGAGTTTCAATGACCATTCGGTCACCTTTTGACATGACTGTACACAACTTTTTCCAGAAGGATTCAAGACATGAGATCAGATTGCAGTTATTTGGGCTAAGGAGTCTCGAAGACAGAAGAGAAGATTCCATGCTCATGTTCCTGTACAAATTGCTGGATGGTTTTGGGGTTTATACCGCGCTACTCAAGACATTGTCAGTTCATGTCCCGACGATACGCACCAGGTGGAAGGATGTTCCTCCGAACCCACTCACAGAACAAATCATGGACTCACCCATTTCTGAAATAGGCTGCAAAGCTCCTACAATGAAAATGTTTCCAACGATGTTACAGTAAAGTTTAACGTCTGATGAGGGTGCAAAAAAAAATGTCGACAACCTGATTATTTGTGGATGAATACGTATAAAATGAAAAAAGAATCGTCACAGTTGTTGGATTTTTACAATAGGAGTGGTTTCTCTTTTTTTTTTTTTTATCGACCAATAAGGGTGGTTTTTGTTTATTTATTGTTTTTTTGAATCTTTGGTCCAAAAATAATCTTCGTGTTCTGGTGAATGCTCCGACGTCAAACTGATAAGTCTAATGTAATGGACATTTTGTAATCATTTTTATTTGTTTAAAAAGCCTCTGTTAAAATCAAAAAGTGCCTCTCAAGACAATAATTGCTTGTTAGTGAAATACAAATAACCGTTTTATAATTTGTTGTAAAAATAAGAATTCGTAGTAGTTTCGTGACTGGAATGGACGTACAGTGATACAAGAGTGAGGCAGTCGAAATGATAAGAGAAAAGATGCTTCAAGTCTTTTTTATTCAGTGACAAGCTATTGGCTAGTATATAAGATATTCATGTAAAAAAAAATATATAAGAAGATAATAAAAAATATATTGATTGCATCTCTTTTATATCAGATTTCTTAATATATATCACCTTAAACAAATCCCAGCGCAGAAAGTACACAATACACACCGCAGTCGCTGGATAGTTTTTGTTATCCATGCTTTAAAACCAAAAATCATCGAAGTAGACAAACAACACGTGATTAGAGACAGTGAAACGATCTAGCAGATCAGATGTGCTGGTTTACTTCACCCTGGTCTGGTATTTCGGCATATTACAAGAATTGTCAAAAATAACTCTTTTAAATAGTTTGCGAATTCAAATGCTTTCCACTGTATGTACAAAGCATCAAGTCGCGTTCACAATAAATAAATAGTTGCGTTGTGTGGTGAATGTGAATGAGAAACGATAATTACAATGGTAATATTGTGTATTGTGTTAATGAGTAAATCTTTGAGAACATATTAATTTGTATTATAATCTTTTGTTTTATAAGAACTATTGAATCGGAGTTTGTTATTTTATATTAATTTATAGACAGGCGAGCAGAGTTGCGGGTTTTCAGATACCTAGTACAGACTAAATTTCAATATTGATTTCATGGACAAAGGCACAAACATTTTGGACATTTTTTTTTATATTATGTTTGATAAAACTCAATGACCACTTCCAATTCCAATTGTAAATTCTATTCATCTTCTTCACACTGGACAAGTAAATTCGGGACATTATGACTTGCTGATCGAGAAAACATCGATACTCTCTGACAATACTTGTGAAATTTGCAACACTCTTTAAAAATAATATTAATTTGGTCTTAAAATACATAAATCTCAAGTCCATACCATGAACATCGCAACATCAAGGATTTCTCCTTCTCCATTATCCAAGCATTTCTTCCCAAAAAGATCTATTTGCAGAAGAATTTGATTCTTCAATTTTTATGAAATACTTGTCAAATCTTAAATCATCAGTACCTATACAGGAAAGAATTTCAAAAGGAACAAGACATTGAATGTCCATACACGAAGAACTCTGTTTCTTGAATAGATGCCAATCAAAAAGTGATGTTAATTCTTGGATCTGTTTATTCATCTTTCCATAAGCTGTTCTCCACGGATCAAATTCCCAGCAAATCCAACATTTCTGAATTCTCATCAATTTTTTTTTCTATTGAAACATTCATTTTCTATAAAACAGCTCCACGACTTTCTTATTTATCACGTTCTGCTCCTTGTTGGACTAATCAAGAAAACCTGGGAAAGTATGACACAACCCTCAAAAATGATATTCAAAATGTTTGTAATATTGATTTTCTTGAAAATAGTTCTTGGATACAATGTACTCTTCCTGATAAATTAGGTTGTTTGTTTAAACCCTCTTCCTTCCGCCCACAGAACACTATATTAGAACAAAAACGTAAATGGAGGGCGGGGCCTAAGTGAAAGCTTTGATTCGCATCCACGGAGAGGCGCTGATGTGCCTGAAGTTCGTTAGATCTCGAGAAGATGGCGGTATGTGGAATGCCACATGACAGCTTATTAGCTTGTCATGATGATAGATGAAGTCATTTGAACGTCACCCTTTATCTTCATGTTGTCTTTCATGCTTTGATTCCTCTCTAAGTGAAAAAATGCCCTGGTAATCCTCATCAAAAAACCTATAAGAACGCAGAATACAACCCGAAATACTAGAGGCTCATTAATGTTCCAGCCGCCTTCGGAAAAGTTCCGGAGAAATGCATCCTCCACAAAATAAGGAAAGTCACGATGGCAAAAAAATTTCTACCAGGAAAACAAATGGGATTTCGCCCAGTGTATTCTTCAACAAACCAAACAGTGAGGCTGAGTGACCACCATCCTGAAAAGGTCGAACAAAGGGGAAAAAACAGAAGAAGTGTTCCTCTACAAGTCTGCCCAGCCGTCCCACATCACATGAAGCCATGCACCGCTTCCCGAGATCTCCGGAGTGAGTGGCATTTTCTCATAGTCACCATCACACAGGGTCAGCGCCCCGCAGCGCAGATAGGAAGCCCACACTGACCCCATCCCCAGATGGTTCTGGACATTCAAGAAAAACCGAAAAAACTACATCTATTCCAAGTTTTTGTCTTTATTTAATGAATAAAGACATTTTCAACGTCAAAGTCAATGTCAGTGCTTTTATGTAAAGGGAACTGTATAATATATTACAGAAATCTTCAATAATACATTATCCAAGTCTGATAGTTCGATTCGCATCCACTTCATTCCGTGGCGCATTGTTCCGTAAAATGTTATACGTCAGTTTGTCTTCTAAGCTTTGTATATTTGTTCTGTGCTTCCGCCACCTCAGGGAACCTTCTAGAGGATTTGGTCTTTCGCGTGTCTGTAGCTCTTCCGGTTTGTGAACAACATCTCTGTATTCACAGCGAAAAAGCAGGCAAATATGGCCTTCATTGGCTTAGCTGCGACATCGAATGATAAACGATATTATCAAGCAAGCTCTGGCATAAGCGGAGATTCCGTCGGAACATGGACCGGTTGGTATTTGTATGCCTTCCTTTGATTCCTTGGAGGGCCGGCAAGAGCATAGTTTCAATGCTACCTGCAGACTTACTCTTGCTGATACTTATATCAAGCGAACATCCAAAGAATCGGTTGCTGCTGTCCTTTTAGCTGAGAGAGAAAAGCAAATGGAGAGGTATCGGATTGCTATATGTTTCTACCGTCTGTCTTGAAAACTCATCGTTTTTGGGATGAGGAGGCAAAACAATGTTTAGATTGTTTGAGAACAAAAATTAGAAATGAAATTCAAAGCTTCACCACTTGACGATCCAGAAAGGAAATATGTTCTAACCTAAACAAGACCTCATGTTCAGTCGCGGAAATATCAGACCACGAAGCCGTGAGTTGTCAATCTACATCCACCAACCTTTTAAAGGCACAAACAAGGTACCAAGGAATAATCTTCAGTTCATGCAACTTTGACAAGTTTCAGAACTTGTGCAAGGATGTCAGCTGGCCGAGTATATATAGATCCCCGGAGCCCCTCTCCGCATTCCACTGTCTTGATTGACCTCCTTAATGGGGCATTCCCATATAGATGGATGAAAACAACCAGGAAAACATTGTTAACAACAGGAATGAGGGTCTCTTCAAGGGACCTAAAATGTCTGAGATGGATCAGAAAGTTCACTGATAATAGAGATTGTCATCAACATTGTATGAACTACCAGGCAATCTACCAGACCACCGTGGAGTTTGCAAAGATCTTTTATAAAACCCGAATCGACTTAAGTCCAAAAAACAACAGAAAGCTAGATGGTGCCAATCACCAGGTCTGAAACACAGTAAATTAATGATGGCAGACGAGATCGAATCATCATTTTCTGGAACCCTACTGAAACTCAGCAGGAATCAGCTTAGAAAAGTAACAGGTATATTAACTGGACACTGCACTCTGAGGAAACACATGCATATCATGGGTCTTTTCAACGAGGAACCCATTTGTAGGCTGTGCAACGAGGAGGAGGAAACAGCCTCCCACATTGTATTCGAATGTGAAGCGCTGGCGTACTGGAGAAGAGATAATGGGGAATTCACAACCAACGGACAGGGAAACAGTAGAACGAGTCATAAACCTTATTCGGGCAATGGAGCTCTTCGACTGAGAGACAGGCACAGAGAAGATACAATAAGCCCAACTAGAGGCTGCGGTGTCGGGGCCAACAGCCCGAAACTCGTAGCGCCTGTACTTCAGTAATCAGTAAGTCAAAACAAGCAAAAGGAGTACTGGTTAATGATAAATGATTCCCGTTAGCATGGAGATGGTAGCAAAAAAGTCCCATTTCACCTGAGTCATTTAACAACTATCACCATGGCGGTAGAAAGGACTATCACTGTCATATTGCCTCGGAGGACTCTCTGTGCTGGTTGATCCCTTGGATAATTTTAGAAGAGTTTCAGTTCAGTCCTTCTTTTTCACTCAGTGTACAGCAGATGAGCTGAGGCATTTCTGTCAACATTTTGCTCAAATAACTACCCAATGTGGCATTTGAGTTGTTAGCAGGTGCGGTCAATGAATCATGGGTGCAGGGGACTTTTCCTTTATGTCTCAAGATGGCGGTAATCATTCCACTTTATAAAAGTGGCAACATTTCAGAATTGGCCAACTTTCGACAAATTGCACTACTCTCCTCAATTTCGAAGAGTGTGGAGAAAATTGCTGGAGTCATCTGCAGCATCACCGATCGACACTTTGCATACTGCTGATGTTCCAGCTCCTGGATATGGAAGACGGGAACTGGAATACTCACCAGAATCTGTTGCTCCTGTCTTCTGCGACCTGACGAAGGCATTTGACTGTGTTAACCATAATATGCTGTTGGCCAAGTTGGAGACTTATGGGTTCAGGGGCAGTACCTTGAGATGTTCACGGTCTTATCTTCTGGACAGAGAACAGGTGGTGTCCGTTTCAGGAGTAAAGTCTTCGGTGCTGAAAGTGGAGTCGGGTGTTCCTCAGATATCAGTTTAGGGTCCACTACTGTTCCTGATATACATAAATGGCTTTGCTTATTTTCCTATTTTGGAAATATTGACCATATTTACTGATGATTCAAGCATCTTGTGAGTGATGAATCAATTGAAACACTGAGGAAAGCGGAATTACTGGTTACTGGTACTGACAGCATGGTTTGATTCCAATAAGCTCTTACTGAATGTAAACAACACTTATTCCATTTGCTTCGGGTGTCAAAAAAGTGCTTGCGAAAGGAAACTGTTCCTGTTGGATCAAGCTTTTAACGCCTAAACGGCTATTGATTTGAAGAGCACATCTATACTCTGAGTAGGAAATTCTCCTCAGATTGCTATGCCATAAAGGTGACCAGAAAGAAAGTGGAAGCTATCTAAGGTATGGAGTTGCGCGGCTCAAGGACATGCTGTTGGAAGGAGCATATTACACACTGGCAAAGTTTTATGGTTCCTAGCGTATTTGAATCTTGTTCACGTCATATTTTTTAAAGTTTGTACCTACCTGCGTGTTTCTGTGATTTTAGATTTAAATATGCTTTGTCGTGTTCGACAATGAAGTATTTTTTGATTGATCGATTGAATAGTAGACGCGCATGAGATGATTTCTTCATTCAATATACATGTATTTTGTAGGTTACAGACAAGCAATGGTTATTGATGACGATATCAAATTCATCCAACCAAATGGATGGTGTCCATACGTCCATGGTCGCGTTCATAAGACGAACGGATCAGTTACCGCTGCGCTCCGGGAGCGCTCTTTGGCAACTGACAGTTGACTGTTGAGTCTTATGAGACTGCTGCCAAAGTAGCGCTCCGTTCATAAGAAAGAGAGGTAACAGTTCCATTTTATAAATGCGACCAATGTTTTGCCAGAATATGGCGGACGACCAATAGAAACGACGACATGCATTGGCGTCACTGTACCCCGGACCGCTTGTCAAATGTAAGATTATGAACATGTCCTAACAAGTTTTTCCATCCACCATCTCATGAAACTTTTTCTTTCACATTCAAACTTTAAAGACAAATTAATTTACAAGTTATTTAATGCGTAATAGAATAGCGTTTGGTATACAAATTAAATGTACTTTTTTATATTACAATATAATACATAAGACTATAACTTATACAAAAAAATCCATCTGAATCTTATAAAATTGTTATTTTTCTAAATTCTTATATAGAAATGGAACTTACTTCAAATTATCATGAGTGAAAGTACCAAACAATTTGATACAAGTTTATTGGAACGAAAATTTGGTACTACGCTTATACAACAAATATAATAAGTGTCAAGAAACTACGACACTCTATACACATTAATATCAAAGCATGTAAGCTGCATTTATATATTCACAAACAAAATTATCGTTTTACTTCTAGGCTAACAAAGCTAGGTTATTCTAAAAAAAATTGTATAAACAGTTCAAAAGTAATCATGGATTTTTGTTTTGCCTTCTCTAAATATTATTGTACTAGATATTCTTGAAATATTTAGTCAATAGATAATTTCGGTAAATTCTACGTAGAATTTCAGAATAAAAAATTACAATTTTTAATATATTATTCTATTTTTCATGTTTCAGCTTACTACATATTCTGTGACTAGTTAACCACTTTGACTAAAGTTTAACAAGGAGATTTTATTATCTTTTATATATTAATTCTTCTACAATTATTAAACAAATTGAAAAATATAAAAACGATTTTGCTAGAGGCAAAACAAAAATAACGTGCTGCTAATTGGAAATGAAAATAAATAAAACAAAATATATTTTAGCTGCAAATGTGTCAGATTATTGTTAACAGTGCATTACTATTATAATCATAGAATAGTATTTACTATTTTGATAGTTTCAATATAAAAATCCATAATTAGACTCTGAAAAATTGAAACATAATTTGTACTTGAGAAAATATGTACGCGAATGATTTTATTCACCTTGTAAGATAAAATAGTCCTAAACTTTGATTTAATTATGTCTTAAAGGTGTAATATTGACAGGAAACTAGTTTAGCTTGAATCATCATGTGTGTCATTGAAATCGGAACGTTTTCATTTGGAGATTGTGTATAGACGATCAACGTCTCTTAATTTATGAATTAATATCATACATAACACGTTTATAATATCCATAAATTATTTTACAATATTTATAATCTCATGTAAAATAACTATACTTCAAACGACATCTAACATTAAAAAATAAATTAATTTTTTTCACGACTTTTTCAACTTTTGTACAATATAATAATATATTCTGATGTATGATGAAACTTGTGATACTCAATATTTGCAAATATATTTTGCATGTCTAAATGGTAAAATGAAGCAATTGTCGAGTCTCAAAAATATCAAAATGAGAATTTTCAATAGATAAGCTGACATTCAAGGGGCATATAGACAGTGGATTTAAACTACAGAAATAATCACATATTAGCACAATATTCTCCATCCTATGAAGTGAACAATATCCACTTATAATGCCAAAAAAAAGTTTCTTGAAACTTTGAAAACTTTAACAGTCTTGCAGCATTCAAGAAGTTGCAGTTATCGCAAAGCTTGGTGCATAATAAGATGATAAGATATTGCACATAGAGAACTATTATTAGTCTTACGTTATTTTGATATATCAGAATTGAATTTTGTTTGAAATTGCACCACTCTAAATTTCATTCAAAAAATTATAATTTCACCTTAGGATATAACACAGCAATTGCATCCCTTTTTCTTTTTTATCGTCACGTGTTCCACCTGCGCATCAGCTCCCTCTGCTTTTATCGTACTTCTTTGTACGTCTACTTGTCCTGGAGCTGCATTCTTCTCTGAAGTTCCATTAGTCTTAGCCTGATTAGGACTGGCGTTTAGGGCAGCTGCCTGTAAAAACACATTCAATGCCATTTCCACAGCGTTTTGATATTAAAGTCGTTCACATACTTTTTTTGGACTGAAATTATCGACAGTATCACCAGCACGATCTGGATCTAAAGAGTCATCACCATTGGGGAGAGAAGGTGCCTGGCTTCCAGGGGTAGGTGTGATGGGCTTTCCACCTTTGATAAGTTCTACTATTTGGTCAGCTTCTCGAGACAAATCCCCACCTGGTCTGAATGGATTGTCCCAACCACTTTCCGTACTGAAATTAAGAAATGCATTTGATAACTTGAAGTTGAGATTGAGATAAATATTAGAAAGGGACAAAAACTACACATTCAAAGGGGACTTGATATACATAATTAGAGGAAGATGCAAATATGGATTTTTTCTATGTTTTTTAAATCCCATGTTCAAAATTAAGTATAAAATTGCTAGGAGTAACCTTGTGACGCTCTACGAGAATGTTCCGGTTGATTTTCAACGGGGTGAGGAAAATCGTGATTTCCAACCAGCAAATAAAAAAAATCAAAGAAAAATCAGTCGAGCTCTCCCGGCCGAAACTCAAAGTAACAGCAAATAAAAACGCCATTTGAAATTAGTGTATTATCAGTTAAATTAGTATGAAGGAGCGGTGCGTATAGGAAGTTTTAACCGACGTAGAGGAGATGATACGGGAAAAACCGACGCGACGAGGTCAGTTTGCGTCCTGACAAGGTAGGTAAAGAGAGGCGCGGAAAATTTCAAAGAAGACTCGCTCAAGAGTCTTAGATAAAAAAAACTATTTCGGTAGAAAACGCAGTCTGAAATTTCCTACCCAGCAAAGAAAAAAAGAGTTTTTCCGGAAACAAACCTGATTTCCCCAGGTAATCATGCTAAAGAAAAGCTCATCAGCAACTTATGACTCTGAAAGTCATGTTTTATCCACCCGGCTACTTACTTTATCACAACGCGATTTTACTTTGGAGAAAAAATAAGAACGGGTAAAAAATGTCCTACCTCGTGGTAGAATTATTCAAAACAGAAAAACGAAATTTGAAGATCGCAGATGGGTTGGGAATAAAAATCAAGTGACGCGTGCTCTCATCGACGAGCTAGTGCTCATTTTCGTTGGTCCGGAACCCGCTGCTAAACTCGGCCTCGGCGCACTTTTAGGTGGGAACCTGGTTCTGTAGCAGCTAGAAAGATCAAATAACTATTTGACTGATTGGTGGAGAACCAAGATTGACTGTTTTGAGCTACAATTAAACAGTAAATTATCAATTGTTACACGACGAACATTATTTCAAGGAAAATACGGGGACGACAGATAATTAAACGAGAAACGGGAAAATGAATCAGAAAATTCCGTTTTAACGGTAAAAGGATTTAGAAAATTCTGTAACTTGGTTACAATCGTTTCCAAGCTATTTGCACCTAGTGGACAAACTATGTAATAAGTGGAATCGGAGCAGGAGCTCTCCTGGTTACAGGATGTCAGGCGATGCACGTAAGTGCTAACATAGCCTCTGTCAACCAAGTGAACTCCTGGCCTTCTCGAGGTCCCGCTAGAAACGTCCACACTCACAAAACTGACTGAAGAGAGTCTCGCGATATTAAGGGCAGGGGGTAACCGCGCCTTGCCAACTGAGGGTCGATCGGACAACTTATCCCAAAACACAATCGGACTTCCCATCCAAGAATCCAAGGATGTGAATGAACCCTCGCAATATCCATAAGGAAGTGACCAAAGAAGAAACTTCAAAAGTGAAAAGAGCCAAAACCCTAAAAATGTGGAGCAACGAGGAGCTCTCAATGCTAGCCTGCAATGAAGCAACCTTAGTTGCAGAAGATGCTGTTGTACCCTTCTTCCTTAAAGTGAGCAGAACGATACTGATACCAAAACTGGCCGCATACAAAGTTCCGGAAAAATTTAGACCGATCACTTTCGGCTCGGTTCTGCCACACACAAAAAGCTCTTTATGGCCAGCTTGGACCTGAGGAAGGTCTTCGACTGGGATTCCATCGATGTCCTCCATAATGTGCTCCCGAAAAAACCACTTCAAGGCACTCCTGCTCAACAAAGATCGAACACGGGGGCTGGGAGTCAGAATGAAGCAAGGCGACCCTCTTTCTCTCAGAATTCTCAATCTTCTGATCGATACCATGCCATCGCAGATTTACAACAAGTACTTGACGGAAGTGGGACAAATGAGGATTACCGACAGGGCTAAGCCTTCAAGGAAACAGTGAGGAACTGGTTCCACCTGGCGGAGGTGGAAGTACTTCCCGATAGTCTATATTCACGTTCAAGTAACAGAAAAAGGTCTTGGGATACCCTTTGATGAGATGAAGAAGACCTTTCCTAATATCAGTTCGAAGAGGCAATAAAGTTTATGGACCGTGAAGACACGAAAATGCATATCCACGCACGTGGGCCCGAATTCACAATACTTGTGACGGAATGGCTATCAAGTCATCAATTGCCGAGTCAATTGCAGTCAAGGGACAAAACCTTTGAGTTCCAGAATCGACAAAATTTTTGTCAGGACGTGACCACGTATTAGCGCTCTACCAACCAGGACTAGGAAAGTCAAAGGAAGAGTTAAACCACGGGATTTTCGTGCTAGCGGTTATAATTGCGTGAAGTCCCTTAATCACGTAGTGCAACAATGGGAGGACTCTCGACATGCGCATTTTAAGGCACAACGAAATGATGTTTGAGCTGGAAGCAGGGCGAAGTGGAGGAGAATCCATGAATTAATTTGTCCGGTGGTGTATACGTAAAACCCGATATATCCGAGTCCATGAACAACATAGCCTTTAACATTGATGCACAGATAAAAGGCGATGGAACGGACATGGAGAAGGCAAACCGGAAGATGAAAGCAGAATAGATTACGCGAGACGTAACAAGACGGAGACCGCAGCATCTATCGCCATCATAATTGCCAAAAGAAGGATTAAGTGCCCCACATCCTTCAAAGAAGCCAAGGACAAGAAGCTCATCAGCTTCAAGGATGCAAAACTCATGGTGCGCACGTCTGGGTACATTGATGTCGATCTTCAACTTCAACAAGAGGACTGACATAGGAGGAAGAACAAGGACCAGGATGGGATGCGTCCACAATTATTGTTCCTAAAAGAAAAGATAATTCTTCTACTGTTCACTACTCGCGCTAATAAATGAGTGTAACACAGATGTGGTGTTTTATAGTTGGTCGGCAATTGAAAACTGTTAACCTGACACTACCCAAATCCATCGGGTATCTGGAGTGGCCAGCAGAATAATGTGTCCTGGAGATTTCCTTGCTCTAATAGAAGTTTTAAATGGCAAATTTTAAAAATTAACGTGGGTGGCTTTGAAAACGACGATTATTTTGACAGATGTTACAATTTTTAATCTTTTCTTTGAAAAAAATATCCAGAATCAAATCTATTTTCTTTGAATACGAAACATTGAACATTGTAAAACTGTCAAAATTCCCACGATAACACCCATCACAAATCTGATGATCTAGTTTGTGACCCAAATTTTACAATTCAAATCTATTTTTATTGGAATTTTACATCCAGACGTACCGAAAATTGTTTCCTATCCTCAAGGCAAACACCAATACGAAAGATACCGCAATTTTATTGGACTATATTTGTTTGAGTTAGGTTATTTTTAGAAACGAACGGAGGACATATAAAGAGTTCATGCGTTCATTTCAAACTTCCATGTACATTGAAGAAACAAGCTGTGTACTTGGAATAATTTTTTATCTCATTTTCCTCTTCTTATAGCTGATATTGGAGCCTCTTTGTGGAGACAAAATAGTTTACAGGTAAGCCTACATTGAGCTATATTTACATAAATGTAGGAAGTATAACCACCGGACAAACTTTTCTTGATAATTTGAAGATGAGCTGTCGAAAAATGTACTCTCCAAAATTTCGTCATTTATAGTTCTTCTTTACCTACATTATAATTTAGTAATGAATGCTCTGATTCCAAATATTATTCATAAGACGTGGTATGCACACTGCTGTGAATGTCACTCTGATCAATACTGGCTGCTATAGAAACAGAAAATTAATTTCTACACAATGTCGATAAAATAACTTGGTCAAGATATACTGTAGTGGATTCAAGAGGTTAGAAAAGGCTTTAATGTATGATGTTTGAGTTGTGGATACCTTCAGTTCATTTTTTTTCCAAGTTACGATACCTATAACAGTAGAAAAGATATCATCAAAATTTACCAAGAAAACTAATTTGCATCAGCAAATTGTAGGATTGTTTAAAACCCAACCAAAACAACTTGGATCTCTAAAACATATTCAATATCCTAATGCAAAGACAGTATTGTGCAAGAAGAAACAAATATGTGGGTATTACCTATAAAATAGCAGGCTATGATATACAGGGTGATTCCTGTAAGTTTGTCATGCCTTCGTGGAATGATGGATGACGTCAAAATATTGATTAACACTATGGGTCGAAAATGCCTCTCACGCAAGATCTCTCTTCAGTCCATTACCCTAGAGAGGGTCTGGTGGCATCATGCGTAGTCTGGCTGACCATTCGTCTCTATTCTGGGCCATGTAGACTCCTCATGCAAGGTGGGAGGGGTTTTGTTTTGTCAACCCTGCCTCGTGGGCGACGTCCATTTATTTTTCCTTCGACCATTGGACGTTCGATCGAGTAGTCTCTTCGGGCAATGTGCGGTATGTAGGTCTGGCGGTCAACTATCATTACTTTTGTTTTTGCGAGGATGACCTCCAAGCCGTAGTCTCTGCTAACTAAACCAACTTTCCTCATCACTGTTTCCAGCTCTACCTGGCTTGCACCTATGATTAGGGTATCATCAGCGAAGCTTCTCCAAACTCCTTCGAAAACGTGCTATTTGTTTGTATCCTAGCTGAGTTGTTATCATAAGGCTGTCTGATTAAGTTGACCAGATGCAGTATAACTCCTATTTCACTGAGTATACTCCACAATGAGTCCCACTTGACAAAGTCGAAGGCGTTGGTGTAGTCCACAAAGCAAAGATAGTATGAGTATTTGCTCTAGAATCCCTCTTCCTGGCATAAGACCAGCTTGTTCATCAGCTATTTGTGGAAGTAGGAATGGTTTAAGAGTCTGAGTATGATCTTGCCAGCATGAGGAACCAAAGCAATCAAACGGTAGTTGTAACAGTCTGTGGAGGATCCCTTTTTATGAATTGGTATGCACACTGAACTGCAACATTCTTTTGGCCAGCATTCTGTTTCTCACATAGCGTGTGCATCACCAACGGATCCCATTAACTTGGTTACTGCAACTGTTATGCCATCATTTCAAGCAGAATTTCTTTTCTCCAGTCGGTTCACTGCCATTTCTACTTCTGATCTTACTATTCCCGGTTCTAAATCTTTCGTCCTCGTGGCAATTTTTGTTGATCTGGTGCTAGTACTATATAGATTGGAGCAGTACCTGCGCCATACCTCAGCAATTCCTTCTGCATCGGTGAAGATTTGTCCATCCTCATCTTTGATTATTTGTGTGCAAAGTTCAGGCATTAAGGAAAGTCAATGTAGGTGTCTTCCATCCAATAATTTTAGTGTTGCTTCTGATATCCAATGCTTCCGCCTGTCAGCTGGTTGTTCTATTTCGCACTTCTGGACAGTGTTTGTTATCCAGCTTCCTATTTATGTTCGGAGTTGCTGAGGGTTGAAGGCAGGTGTCTGTGTGATCGTCCGCTGGAGTTCAGCTTGGAAAAGGGCGGCTGGTGGAGTTTTAGTTGCACCGAGACTTGTGTCTTCGGGGATGTTAAAGTTTTTGAAAAATTAAAGATATTCTTTGATAGTTTTAATAGTTCAAGGCATCGTTACAAAAAAAAAACATATCTGACCCATAGTGTGTATAAAATTAATATTTCTACGTCCCTTATCATTTCCCGAAAGAATGACCCACTTACAGGAATCACTCTGTAGATTAGGTAGGTCATGTCTTTATCAAGGTCTTTATTGAGCAATTTTCAAACATGAAACTTGTCTACAAAAAAATTTTAAGCAAAATTGACACACATTTATTAATACTCGATTCGCTATTCAGTTCATGTCTCTTTTGATCAAGTAGCTTGAAGAACTGCTCCGAGAACATGTCATGTGATATATTTTCTGTGGTTAGATAACGGATAACAAACACTGTTGCCAAATATATTCTTTTCATATCGCCCTTTGTTCAGACGTTGCTAACGATAAACTAAGGGTGGTCCAGTCTCGAATTTCACTCTGCCATGATTACCAATCTTAACACGGCTTTTCCAATCATGACATTGATATCAAGACAGGGAAGGAAATCATGGCTCACGAATGGTGTGACCTAAGATGTCTCAAAGTTCCTCTTTGTACAAGTATTTCTGCTCTTATAGGGCCATTTTTTAAAGGACTGTGAAGGCTGCTGAGGAGGTTTACTGAACCATCCTTATGAACAAGTCATCCCACTGCCAGAGATAAAGCTAAAGAATAGTTGGACTGATATATCTAGAGGAACCCTCCAACGTTAGAAGTCACGTGAGCTGGTGTTGGTCAACACAAGATTATATCCTATGTTCTGATTCCATGTACAATCTCCTGAAGTTACTGCAGCAGTTTTTTTAGACATCTCTAAGGCTTTCGATTGTATCAATCATGAAATTATTTTCCGGAAGCGCTCTCAAAGTTTTGAAAAAATAGGGGAGACCTGTATTTTCTCGTTGCAGCATTCTGACCCTGACATCTCTGTATATTTTGGAGACCTGTTCTCTCGGACCGTGAGGTGGGCTGTAGTACTCCTCAGCACCATCTACTGCTTCTACACATACCAAGAACAGAGCAAATGACTAAATCTTTTATACCAGTAAGAGAGAATATTCATCCACAGATTTTTTTTCTTTTGAAAAATCGGACATACCCTTACTAAACCAGATCCAATGAAATCGATAGATGCATAGCACTTCTTCGCCCTTACAACATCTGCACATCTTTTTGGCATCGATCCAATTCATTTTGAAATGTAGTCAGCTTCAATTTCTTTCCAAGCATTTTTCTCAGCAACAAATAATAATAATAATAATAATAATAATGTATCTTTATTTAGCACTTGGCTACAAAGTGTTACAAAAATAGATAACAGCATTAGTAAATAATAAAACTGATAAGTGAATAATTGAAAAAATAATAATAATAACAAAATTCTCACGAAAAACTCAATTCATACAATGTACAAACATAAAAAGCAGTAAATAGAATAAAAATACAAAACATAAAAAGCAGTAAATAGAGTAAAACTTGAAAAATTCAAACAAAATCAAAATATATGTGACATAACATGTTGTCTTAAAATAGTTTTAAAGCTGTGGAGATTTGTACAAACTTTCAGTTCATTAGGCAATTTGTTGAATTCGAAGAGTCCCTTGAACAGTAATGAGTTAAGTAATTGACTAGTGTGGCATTTTTCACTTAATATAAAGTCATTACAATTCCTAGTACTGTAGTGGTGAACATCACTAAACATTTTTATTTTATTACATATATAACCTGGTAGGATTTTTAACTTTATCTTAAAAATAAACATATTAACATTGAATACAATTTTTTGTTTAACAGACATGAAATTTAAAACGTTTAACATCGATTCAATCGGAGTATATCTGTCACATTTTAGGATGATTCGCATTGCACGATTCTGTATTTTCTGAATCCTATCGACCTTGAATTTCGGAAGGACGTATAAAATTGTTGAACAAAATTCTAAGTGTGGTGCGGCTATGGCATTATAAATCATTATTTTGGTGGATATCGAAACATGCCTTCCTACCCTTGACAAGAATCCAACTTTTTTTGCGAATTTTCTCATCATCAAATCGGCATGTGATTGAAAATAATGTATCACAATCATGAGACAAACATTACCATAGATTTTCTATGAGGTTTGAATCCAGAATGATTTTTTTGTTCTTAAATACATCACTCTCATTATCTCACCAACTCTTAATAAATAATACTTTGATTCATCACTGGAAATTGAAGACGAAGAACTTTTTTCCGCTTTTCGCTCGGAAATTCATAAAGTCCTATTTTTCCGACATCTTTCTTGGTCTAAGTGCCACGATTTGTTGCGGGTGCTGATTCAACGGTATGCCAATTTATTTATCTCTTTAATAAAGACACTAGTTTGGAGCAATCCAACGGCGGCTTTATAATAGGGTCAAATGGTCATTGACCTCCCAACCCAAATAATCAACATTTCATATTAATCTACAAACTAACTATGTACTTTTTTTTTTAATTATAGAGAGGTTCAGGGCTAACCTTCCTCCGCTCGTTCTGAGCCTCGCAAGACACTTTGGTGTTCGCCCCAAGGCGACACGGGTTCGAGCTACCCGTGATGACAGAGGCCGTGTAAACCCAGTGGTGGTGTTGTGACCATCCCACTTCCTCTCTTTGAGCCTGTTTTTTCCCAGCGGAACTGTCGGAGATAAGCATCACAGGGTTGCCTTGTCTTCTTTATGTCCGCTCCTCCTCCTGTTCCTTCTTCATCACTCTTCTAACGAAATTTTGTATTCTTGTCCAGTCGTCCTTTGTCCTCAGCATTAATTGGACAAAGTTTTCCTCTGGCATGCTTTCTTCCCTAGGATTTGTCTCTTCTCTCCATGTCCTCCATTTGGTACAATGGAATAACTAACTACTAACCCAAACTAACCCACCAACACATCTCAAGCGTCGCGCAGGTTATTTGGGTCAAAATTCAGCTTTGACAAAAATGGCTTGCAATTTAAATTCAATATCATCACGCATAAGCGGGGTGAGGCACAGAGAGAGAGAGAAAAGTGATGGCGTAAACTCAGTGTGTTAAAATGAGAAAAATATGTCATGTTAGGCATTGACCAAGACAACTCCCACATCGGTACGTGGTTAATTTGCGACCTACGCTTCCGTTTTTGAACGTACTCCTTCTTCGTCACACATTTTGAGGGGTTGTCGAGTAATGTCAAGTCAGCTGATGCTGATAGATTTCTATTGATTTTATTTTGCGGGACTGAAGTTTCTACATTGAGAAATGATTCTAGACTACATTTTATGTATAGGTGAGTATTTAAAACAGACTGTAAACTGATTAATAAACATTAACAGGATAATTTTAATACTTTTCAATTTTTTTGCACAATACTTACATTTCTGATTTTTCGCTTATCATTTAATCTTGGTTTACATAATAGATCAATTATTTGTCAATATGGATAAGAACAAATTGAAACAACAAAAACAATACAAGTTGATCATGTCTAGTCCCTGGTCTAGTCGTACTCATTTTTTGTAAAGTGTGATGTACATATATAGATATCTATATTCAACTACAGTTACCTGTCTTCCTCTTTTGGAACTTTGACAACATAATAAAGTACTCCCCCATGTGATGTATTATTGCTGATCACTTCTGGAGTCGCCATTTGAAATCACTTTCGAATAGTTCCACTATTATAAAGTCATAATAACACTTTCATAAGTTTTTCATTTCGATGGCCTCTGTCATGAACTAATAAACGAGATCCTTTTCATATCTCGCCAACTTTCACTCAAAAATGATTACTGTGATTCAATATTGTTGAACTGTGAAATTAAAAAGATTACTACTTTTATTTTTCTCAACCAAATTAATGTCTCAATTATCTTTTTTTTTTAATGACTCTGCGATTATTTTAACGCATTGAAGAACAAAACACAATAGCATATGAAAAGGGTTCCTCCATTTATGAAAAAATATTTAAACCACTTTGACTTCTTTAGATCGTTTCCTCGGACCTTAAACCACAATTAACAAAAACTGCAGACTATCTTGACCCAAAATTGAAAAATCAGGAATTCTCTGATAGGGGTTGACTTGAATAATTGCTTTTATCCAAAGATGACCGTTATAGGTGTCATTATTGATGTCATTTTGGACAAGTAAAGTGTCAAATAACACACTATTTTGTTATAATCCATAAGATCTAGTTATAATTTCGACGCGTTCAAGTCAAAACGACATGAGTGCCAAGAAGTAGATTTTACAGGAGGTAGAAAAAACCATCTATTTTGGAAATTTAATTTAATATAGTGTATCCTACATATTCCACCTTAATATTAGCTCCCACTAATTTGAATCGATTTTTAATTGTGAAAAAACACAACATTGGCGCTTATGTCAAATTTCCATACGGTACTTATGTAATTTCAGTTACCGAATTTTGCTCTTATTGAACTTCATGTCTGATCAGTGACGCTGCTCTAACAATTTATTTTTGGCGGTTATGCCATCGTGTTTAAGGTGAATATCCAAGAAAAATCTGATGTTACTAAGCAAAAATATTTTATTCTGCAAATATTGATCGAAACAACATAAAAGATATACAAAATTAAACAAATGTTATCAAAATGTGTGGATCCCTCCAACTGCAGAAAAAAATAAGCGCCTTAAAACATCAATCACACGTATATTTCATCAATATTGAAAACCTACATTCACTAGTTCACTTTCAGACATCATTTTGATCTAGGCATTTTCACAACACAAGTATGTAAAACGTTTAAAAAAATCAGAAAGTCATTAGCATGCTTTACCAAGGAATTCGTGACGCTCATGTCATTCAGCATAATATAATGCTAAAATGGCATAAGCGCCACAACATTTAACGGTAAAGTATAAATAGTTTTAAAAAATATATTCACAATGTGTTAACAATTCCATACATTATATTTTACAAATCTTAGTAACCCGTAATTATTTTACTAAAATTGTAAAATTCCGGCTAAAAGAAAGAAGCAATGCTATTCTTATGGCTTTTGACGAGCAGCTGGCACTTATGCCATGCTGATTCAGGCTACTGCGATTAAACCATTGAAACCGTTAGATGCAGCTTAAAAGCACAATACCATTTTTTGGCGCTTATGTCATATTTCCTCAAAGGCGTCGATTTATTTCATTTTTCAACCTTCTGAGCATCTGATTTTAGGCATTCTGATATTATTCCTTCCACTTATCAATAAAATTAAATGACCGATAATGATTGAGAATAATGTTTATAGATAGATCACTGGTTACATAAGTTGTTTGCTAGTCAATGTCAATATTTTGAATTCTGTAAATCCGCAATATACATCGAATTAAGTTTGGATTCTCACTCTTCATTAAAAAAAAAGATTATTACATTATTGAAAACAAATAAAAATAGATCTAGTCGAGCACTTAGTTTTCACTTGTCCAAAAGATAAAGAACGTATTTTACAATAATAGTAGATCTCATAAAAATATTAAGAAGTAAGTTGAAAAGCAGTTTTCAAAATTCAACTGAAAAGTTAAAATTTTTATCTTTGCTAACGTCCTCTCTTAGCATTCAATTAAAACCCAGATTTATAGTGTGCTGTATACATTAACCCACTCAACGACTATCACAAACTTGAACTTCCATTCAGGTTCAAAATGTCAAGGTTCATTTTCGTGAAATTGCAGAGCAAATTTGTCATGTAACGTAATAAAACCTAAATATAGATGTTTTAATCAGACTTAATGGCTTTTCATGTGCAAGAAGGGTATAATTAAAAGAAATCAACAGTGATATTTTTATTCATTTATGTGCATAAATTAAGAGGTTCAGTTTTACTTTCGTTTTGTACGAAGATGATAATTATTCACGTTGATTATCATTAATAGAAAGTAATGAGTAATCGCATTTGTGTTATGAGCGTTATTGTTGATGGAATATTATTACTGATTCAGTATGGTGATGAAACAGAAACCTTATTTTCATATCAGTGGAGACAATCATGAAAAACAACAGGTGAATCCCACTGATCTCTAAAATAAATGGATGAATAAAACGCTCGTCAAGGTGGGGAAATTTACAAGGCCGAAACATAAACACCGACGAACTGAATAGGTATTATTTGTCGAAATTTTCAATTATAACGCTCCAAAACAAACAACAAAATGTTCTTCAAACGCCAAAACAAATACCAAAATCAAGCAAGCTCGATTCATTACGGAAAAATGACGAGGATACCGTGATACGGCACTGCAAGCAGAAACAGCAACAAGGAGCTTTATTCCCAGTTAATTTAAAAATGAGCGATTCTGTGTCGACTGACATTATTTTCTCCGTGTGATCCTAGCTTTTCAATGGACCAGGCATACACCTTTATTTATCCATTTATTTTAGAGATCAGTGGAGCACACAAATCAGGACGATATTCTTCTCAAGGAACTTAGAACCCGAAAATGATAACAGATACTTTAATATCAAAAACCCATTGTTAGGCATAATTCACATATTTAGATGTGGCGAACGACGGCGGCGCGGTGCAGGCATAGCGAGAGGCGCGACCATTGCAAACTTCCTTTATGTACACCTCGATGTAAACTTCAAGGTTGTTTGTGCTGTTTAGTGACGTGAAATTCATGACGTACCAGATTTTAATCGATTCATCAATTCACAAAAAAAATCGAATCGAAACATGATGTCTTTTGAGATACAAG
This sequence comes from Orchestes rusci, assembly GCA_958502075.1. Taxonomy (NCBI): domain Eukaryota; kingdom Metazoa; phylum Arthropoda; class Insecta; order Coleoptera; family Curculionidae; genus Orchestes; species Orchestes rusci. The sequence continues at coordinate 1,741,386 of OY293306.1, forward strand.
GATTTAAAAAAAACAGTTTGAAATATAACCATGAACAAAATGCTACCGTAACTTGGAACCATATGGAAAACTATTTTGTTGTTATTCTTAGGAAAAAATGGTTACTTATTCTCCATGAAGAGTTCTATACAGGGTGTCCGGGTAAATGTGGGGGATCTCTCGGATATAGATAGAACATTCAAGATGATAAGTTTCCGTAAATTTTTTTCCCAGAGGCTCTCTGCGGAGATACGGCCCCGAAAGGACGCCACTGGAAATCAATTTCTATTGAATAACTTTTTAACTACTCAATATAATGAAACTTCAATATGATAAACAGTAAACATTACCTCTTAAAATACCGCCCTTAAAACATAATTAGCCTGTTCAGTTTACCAGGGCGGACTAGGTTGTACATTTCAATGCTTAAATTTTAAACACCCTGTATGATAAAGACTTGAAAAAAATAAATTTAGATAGCCTGAACCTTAGGCTACAAAAAAGGTACTTCTGTTCATTATCGATAAAATGAACGGTTTTCGAGAAAAAACATATTTTCATTGAAAAAACTCATCATAAATAGCCATAACGCAGTGCTGTTCTTGATGAAATTTTTCAAAAAAATTTAAACCTATATTTTCCTTGGAATGCTTATGAAAATTATTCTGAAAAAACAATGCAAAATTTGAAAAAAAAAGGGTTCACATTTTTTTAAATAATTTTGTGAAGGGTACCACTTCGTCATGGCTTTTTCGAATGAAAATATGTTTTTTTCTCGAAAACTGTTCATTTTATCGATGATGAACCAGAGTACCTTTTTTGTAGCCTGAGGTTCAGACTATCTAAATTTATTTTTTTCAAGTCTTTATAATACAGGGTGTTGAAAATTTAACCATTAAAATGTACAACCTAGTCCGCCCTTGGTAAACTAAACAAGCTAATTATGTTTTAAGGGCAGTATTTTGAGAGGTAATGTTCACTGTTTATCATATTAAATTTTCATCAAATTATATTGAGTGGTTAAAAAGTTATTCAAGAAAAATTCATTTCCAGTGGCGTCCTTCCGGGGCCCGTATCTCCGTGGAGAGGGCCTCTAGGAAAAAAGTTTATGGGAACTTGTCATCTAATTTTTCAATGTTCTATCTGAATCCGAGAAATCTCCTACATTTTCCGGAACACCCTCTATACAGGGTGTTTACGGTCTTGTGATTTTTTCTTTAATGTTCTTTTCTACACGTTAAAAGAATATGATTAACGCTAAAACGCCTTAGCAAAAGTCGAATAATAATAATAATAATAATAATTAATAATTATAATAATAATAATAATAATAATTCATGGATACGTCGAGCGAGACTTTGCGTTCAACAACAGGGCGATAACTTTGAACAACTGCTGTAATAAAGCAGTAATTTTGCAATTTAGTGTCATCAGATTGAAAATAAAATCGTACAAAAAATTCATTATCTCTCTTATTATTCAACTTTTGCTAAGGCGTTTTAGCGTTAATCATATTCTTTTAACGTGTATAGAAAAAAACATTAAAGAAAAAATCACAAGACCGTAAACACCCTGTACATACATGTTTTAAAAGGTGACATAGAAAAAAGTACATTTCATAGTGCCACACAATAGAGCAGGAAACTAAGACAAAAAAAAAGGGTTGCTAAATTCAAATATGATCTTAGTTTTGTGATTACTGATAGAGGGCGCTACATACAGGGTTCCATCTCTATTAAAATATTTTTTTTTAATTTATTTTTTGTTTTTTTTTTTCTTATTCTAGTGTCTTCTATTGTGTGGCACTATGTAATGTCCTTTTTTCTATGTCATTCTGTAGATGTACAATCATCAGATTACAACTTTTTCCAGTCGTATTAAATGAATAATAATAATAATGACGTTCTATATTAAGCAAGATATGCTTCATCATGATACTAAAAAAAAGCCAAGAATGTCAGAAAAAAATTAAAAACGAAAAGGTCATCATGTTTTTAATAATGTTCATTTATAATTTATGTAAAAGTGGAAAAGTTGTTAAAAAAATGAATAATAAGCATAGTCTAAGTAAATTAATAATATAAATATGTTTGGGTTAAGTAAGGAAACTATGATTCAACCTCGCCTTTTATAATTACTTTTTTATACAATAAAGTAATCTATTATTATTTTTATTATTATTATATTTCCATATGGTTCCAAGTTCGGAACAACCCGTATAAAGCTTGTATGTAACTTACAGTGCAATAACAACCAATATTTTTTTTTAAGATCAATATTAGCTGGTTCTTTGACTAATTATTTTCTTTTGCTGGATCAAATCTATACCAAAGCTATATTTTGGAAATAGATTTTTTGCATACATATAACTCTTAGTATACCTACGACACCATGACGTGCAATATAGTTGATTCATTTCATTTCAATAAAATCAATTTAAAATCGATTGGATTCGATTCACATGGTTTTTTTTACTATTCGAATTTGAATCGATGAAAAAATCAGTTTTTTATCAATTACTCAAAAACCTATCATGTGTTTTTGACAACATTTGGCACGATTATTTGCCGTCGTGGGGGTAGTTTGTTTGGTAATCAAAACATCATTTATTTATTTCAGTGGCGTTCCAGATGAGGCATCTAGTTGATATTTATAGATAAAATTATGGTACGTCACTGCTTTTTTGAAGATTTTATAATCAACATTATTGATCATGTTGTTTTTTTGTCATTAAGTTTTTTTGTATCTAGCTGTAAGATAAAGTTTAAAAACCCTTTTCCTGGATAAGGTCCACAGAAACGGTTTTCAAGTTTTATCTTGAAAACAAAGCTAGATACAAAAAAAATAAAAAAAAACAACGTTATGGATTGGCTGACCTAAAAAAAGTATAAAATATTGTCACAATAGTACTGGAGGCAAAAATACTTGGTGTAAATCTACCCAATTTGCCACTGGTAAAATCGCTGAGCGAGCAGTTTTGTTGCTATAAATAGACACGTTCAGCGAGATGATGGTCAGTGGTTGGCTTAGCCAACTACTCTCCATTGTGAGTAGTGTAATCCCTCTCACCCTGGGTAGTGTAACCCCTCTCAGCCCCAAAGAACATGCTCCTCCTAGTGTTATGGTGAGGATAGATGAGATGTACCATGGACGATAATAAATGGAAGTTACCTAAACGGAGTACCTCTACTGTTCAGCCTAGCTACGTTCCCTAGAGCACGACAGGTGTTGTGGGTCCAGTCGAAGACCCAGTCCAACACCTTACGTGACAATATTCAAAAAAGCATAATTTTATTCATAAGTATCAACTAGATGACCCTCTGGGACGCCACTGAAACAAATAATGTTGTTTTGATTATGACAACAAATAATCGTGCCAGATATAATATAATGAAAAAATGTTTTATTCTAATGAGAGCAGCGTGTCTGGAGAGTTGCAGGGAAACGGTTTTCGATTTTTATCTAGAAAACGAGACTAGGAACAGAAAACATAAAAAAGACAAAAAAACATCTTCAATTGATCTGGAAAAATTATAAAATCCTGAAAATACCAGTGGCGTATCATAATTGTATCTATATAAATATCAACTAGATGACCCTCTGGGACGCCACTGGAATAAATAATGGTGATTTGATTTCACAAAAAAAATAACCCTCACGATAGCAAATAATCGTGCAAAATGTTGTCAAAATCAGCTGAAAGGTTTTTGAGTAATTGATAAAAAACTGATTTTTTTCAAAAACTTTGACACCCGGTATCACGAAAACGGAGCAAGTCAGAGCATATGTTTATATGACAAATAAACTTTATTTTGTGCTGGAGATTTTCAATATAATACCGCCGTCTTGTGGAAAAAAAATGGCAATGACAAAGTATAATTTATTTTAAAATACCTTTTCAAACAAACTGCAGTAAAAATAGGATTTGTTCTGTTACATTATTGCTCAGGATGTGTTTATATCGTTTTCAATAAAAAAACAGAAATCATAAGAAATCGTCATTCACATCCATATTCCCATCTTTCAAAGATTTGGAAAAACTTGAATATTGTGTAAAATACAGGAGGAACTGAAAAGTTATTGTGGTGTTTATCCAAAATACTTATCTGACTTCTTAAAAAAAAAAAATATGTCGTTTCTGCGAGCTTCATTTAATTATATTAGAATTTATACAATGAGACTTTTTTTAAATGAAAAATCAAAAACCGATAAATTATTCCTTGTTGATTTATCGCCTTTATTGAAACAAGACTGAGAAAAACAATCAAGCTCCACGATAAAGTAAACTAGTATAAAAATAATATTGATAATGTAAACAAATATCTACAATAAGTTTTCAATTTTCCAGACAATGCCATAACTCAGTGATCTATCTGCGAATACATATTACAATGATCAATACAGACAAATGTACAGGGTGTTCACGTATATTTTGGCCAATAGCTATCACCATTAATATTAACCCTAGAGAATGGTTCAAATGGGCAAAGTTGTAGTACTTTTTCTGAATTATCAGAATCTGTTATCGGAAAAAACAATTGAGCATCAGGAGTCAAAAAAATGAGGCTTCCTATTTTTTTTAAATGGGACACCCTATATATTATCCCTTAGCTCCATAGAGAATTCTTACCTGATTTCAAATATATAAGGGTTGAGGGTGTTTTCTCTGACGGTATAGATAATAACATTTTTTTATACAAGGAATAATGATAATAAATTGGACAGAGGTTGTGGATTAGTATACACTGTGGGCCAAATTAAGTTAGAACCTAGTTTGATCCTTAATAACTTTTTTGTTTGTTTATGGATTTAGATGAATCTTGGATATGATATTGGTCAATATGTTCTGGATGTTCCTCCAAAATTGAGTTTTCGAATCTTGGACAGGACCGGACTTACGACGTTTTTATAAAATTGGTGCATTTAAGCTCGTTGCAAAAACGAACTGCGCTACGTACAGACCAACTGATATATTTTTTGAGGACATTAGTGGGAAAACGTATCCTGATAATATTAATATTTTGGAACCATAACCTAAGAAACTATGATTTTTTCTATATGATGGTGCTTGTCGGCATTAAAACTATTTCACTTCGTTTTGATCAAAATTCCATTGCAACGTGGATTGTTTGTTGAAAATTGTTAACATTTCTGAGATTCCAGAGTTTGCCTGTTTGATTTTGAATACGTAGATATGGTTCTATCTATGAAAGATAAAATCTCGATCAAACGATTTATGGAAAAAAACATTTATGCACGACAATGTTGCGGCCCCTTTCAAATTATCGAGTGAAATCAAACAAAGTTTAAAAACAAAAAAAAAATAATTGGGTATTATTTTTTTTTCCAAATTAAAAAATCTAAAATGTGAAAAAATCGACAAATCTCTAACAAACAATCCACGTTGCTATGAAATTTTAAGAAACTTTGATCAAAATGAAGTGAAATAGTTTTTATGCCGACAAGCACCATCATCTAGAAAAAATCATAGTTTCTTAGGTTATGGTTCTAAAATATTGATATTATCAGGATACCTTCTCCCACTAATTTCCTTCTCAAAAAATATATCAGTTGGTCTGTACGTACCGCGGTTCGTTTTTGCAACGAGCTTAGATGCACCAATTTTATAAAAACGTCGTAAGTCCGGTCCTGTCCAAAATTCGAAAACTCAATTTTGGAGGAACATCCAGAACATATTGATCAATATTATATCCAAAATTCATCGAAATCCATAAACAAACAAAAAAGTTATTGAGGATCAACCTAGGTTCTAACTTAATTTGGCCCACAGTGTAGACCAGCCAACTATTCTATGAATAGTAAAACGTTAATATCTCTATAACCGTTGAAGATAACACCCCCAACCCTTATATATTTGAAATCAGGGAAGAATTCTCTATCAAGCTAAGGGATAATATATAGGGTGTCCCATTTAAAAAAAGATAGGAAACCTCAATTTTTTTGACTTCTGATGTTCAATTTTTTTTCTGATAACAAATTCTGATAATTAAGGAAAAGTACTAAAACTTTGCCCATTTGGACCATTCTCTAGGGTTAATATTAATGGAGATAGCTATAAGCCAAAATATACGTGAACACTCTGTATACTGTGGGCCGAAATAAAGGAGTAAATTTTTTAATTGAAAATATTTTTTTTTGTTTTTTGGGTGTTTTAATTTCTTTTTGCAGGGCTTATAACCTAACATGTCCTCAACATGACTGATGTAAATTTGAAAGCAAAAATGATGTACAGGGTCGGACTTATAAGAAAAATATATAACAATGCTTTTGAGCTCGTTGCAAATGAAAACTGTCCCAGCTGTCCCAGCTAAAATTGTACTAATATGCTTTTTTGGTAGATAAACTATCCAGAACACTTCAGTAGAGAAGAAATTTTCCGAAATTACCGCAGATTCGCGAAATACCATTTTTTTATTAAATAACATTTGAACAATTAACACATTTATGAAAGACAGAAGTCCGACTCTGTACATTATTTTTGCTTTCAAATTCAGTCATGTTGAGGACAGAGGACATGTTGAACAAACAAATTAAATCGCCCAAAAAGCAATAAAAATATTTTCAATTAAAAAATGTACTCCTTTATTTTGGCTCACAATGTAGTATTTCATTTACAAAAAGCAAATTCTCGTTTGATGCTGTTGCAGTGTGTCATCTAAGAAAAGTTGTATAATCCAGTTATTATAACATATGGTAATAAGATGTGATTAAAGAGTGCAATATGATTAATGGAATCCCATTTGCTGGAGGCAAGGATATGCACTCAGCACTGTCAAGAAATTGATTCGAAATGTATGTAAGACATTGTACATCACAGAATAAATTGGTTGATCCGTCAGTAAAATGAAAATAGATATTGCGGATATTTTTATCTTTTCGAACAAGCATATCTCGTTTCTTACAGCACATCTTGGAAATATCCAATTTCCAAGAATTGTCATGAAGAGAAAATAGACTGACGTTCAATAAAGTGAAAAACCGGCAAATTCATTTGTTTTTCAAATACTTAGTTGAAGATCAATAAAGTATGATATGGTATCCGAACCAATAATTGCAGAAAATAACATATCTGTTGACTTTCATAGTCAGACATTTTTAAGTGGGAACATGCCAAAACCTATAAGTAATGTCAGTGTATTATGTATATGAAGATGTGGGCGGTTTTCGAATGTTATTGTGGAGGCAGCGAAATCGCCAGAAATACGCATATAAATTACATGAAGGAAATATGAAAAAGAAACACAGATGTAGATATTTATTCTTGGACTAAGCGGCCTGAATAAATCTAAATGAATCAGGAGACTGGAGAATGCAGAATTAGGAAAACAACTTAAAATTAATTACATTAAAATTAAAACAATCAAAAAGTTTTTTCGATGACTATTCAATAATAGATGTATTATACATCCGTGCCTCGTTACTCATACCAATGACTTTTTTCTCATTACTCAATTGTTTTCAACCAATGCAATGATCTAATGTCATTACTCCACTGTTTAAGACCAAATCAGAACATTCGACAAAATGTCAACATTCAAATCCATCATTTTGAATCAGCCCATTTGACCGTCCATACATGTTTTATAGTCATTGACATTGTGTTAACAACCTAACCTTACTTCAAGTACAGTAGTTGTCAAAAAGTGCCGTGCAAATGAAATTAAATATCGCAGACTTCGCTTCAATTATTGAATAATCATAGAAGAAATATAGTATTCTACTCGCGGGAAATGGCTATTACTCCATATAGTAATATACACTATTTTCCACTCGTTGAATAATATACTATTATCCTCAGACAACCTCTTAGTGACAGTATTGAGTCATTTAGGTATTAACTAACTATATCCGTAACCTTGCCGCAAGTTAATAGATAAACAAAAAAAATCCTCACGAAAATCAAAGGTTGTCGGGTGAACGTATCCAATAGATTTTCGGAACGACTAATTGATCTATTTCTGAATAGTTATTCTTAGATTCTACAACGGATGTAGATCTTGACCCTTTCCATATGCAATATCTTTTTATAAGCTCAATTCAGATCCCCCAATAATTAAAACACATCAACATGCCATGACCTTATTAGATCATAAAGACATTTATTTTTAGTCGTAGCGCATTTCACATACGGCACTGTTTTATCGAAATTAGAGCACTTTTCAATGTAACTGATGTGATCACAAAAAAATATTACAGCACCATTCACTTGTTGTTCAAAGCGAACCTCAACCGGCGGATTATTTAAGCAGACTTGACCGTAAAACGCGACTATAGCACGTCCTGTCGGTACGTTCTTACACTTTCGTTCGATGACTAAAACTGATCTAGCGAGTTCGGATGTTCCGTTGCCGCTCCCGTATGGAGCCGGCTATTCGCGCATTCCAATTACGATCGTCCAAAAAAGATTTTCTGAAAATATTCATTGTTTGATTAGCATTTTGAAACAGCGATTTCCAGGAATGACAAAACTTGGTCATGGTGTGAACAGCTCTTTGAACGACAGAAACGGTTGTGAAATATATTTTTTTTAAATCATTACTCTTGCATTTTTTCCTTCATTTCACTGTTAAATTAATCATTGCTTAATATACGATCTATCCCTTAATTCAGGCTGTTAAAAGCTCTCTATTGTAAAACCATGATCAGACCTGGACACCCGAATTATCAAAAAATCAGTTGTTGTTGGCCTTAGCATGCGTTAAGTCGGATTTCCGTAGAAGTGGACTTATAAACTTGGCGTTGGCGCTGGCGTCGGCGCTGGAAGTTGAAAACACGTTTTTCCATAAGACAATTTATAAACGTCATTTTCAAGATTCGTTGTGCTATCTGAGTTTGGAAAATGAAGCTATTGCTTTGGAGATGTCTTTTTGTGCCCACATTCCACATTAACACACTGCAGAATTCCCAAGAATCCCATCATTTCCATCACATCTCTACTCGAATTCATTTTCAAAAAAAATATAACCTCATTCTCAAAACACAAAACCAACCACTATCCAATAATGAAAACATTTCCACTGACATTTCACAATAAACAAAAAATTCAAGGTTATGTTGTCCCGAACGCCAGCGCCAAAATAGTACATTTTGTATCAAGAGCGGAAAGTAGATGATTTTGACTCGGCTAATATCTGCCCTCGCTTCGCTCGTGCTGCTACTTATACCCTCGTCAAAATCATCTTTCGTCCGTGATGCAAACAGTGCTTTTTGTACAACCAGTTTGTAATCATTTGAATAATTATGAAAATCAAAAATAAATAGTCGATCCGATACACTGCACTACACTGCTGACAAGTCAGACAACTGACGAGTGACAACTGTCAATCATGGTATTCATGGTTACAATAGGTGTGTTCCTGTATTCTTTTGTGGTGCGCATTTATTGTCACCGAGATTGTCACGTGATAAGTCCCTTTCAGTATGCTAGACTGTCACGTGGTTATTAGATTCAGAGGCGTTTGGATCCAAGGAACCGTTGCTAAGCGACATATTTTTGCACTCGCGGGCGCGAAAGTACTTTTAGGCCCGGCTGCCAAAATTAGCGACTTTCCGCCTGCTTTGCATGCATTGAACAGTGGACTTTACGTGTAGGTTGTACAAAAAAGTTTATAAATGGCAATATGGGATTCTACCGGGATTCTAGCTGGACAGCTTTTTTCAAAATTGAGGCAAAAGATTCGCCCTTCTGGGAATTTATAGTAGACATTCCAACTAATAATGGAATGCAAGCTGTTTTTTTACATGCATATTTTTTGTGCTATGGTCATTCATATTTGACCAAATTCAGTAATTTTCTGGTCAGTTAGGTTAATCTAGCACTATGAGTCCCGTCAAATGACCCCCGCCCTGATTTTTTGCAGTTGTTTTTGATCAATAAAAAGAGCTCAAATTCAAAAAAGTGCTCTTCTTTTGTTCCCATAAAACTAACCGTTTTCGGGAAAAATTGGTTTTCGTTCCACATGTTATTGCGATAATACACTTTAATACTACGGCGACACCAGTTGTTGTCATTGTTGGTGGTGAATTTTTTTTTGACACTCTCAAAGTGAATTTTTGTCAAATTAAAAAATAGTACATTTTGTATCAAGGGCGGAAAGTAGATGATTTTGACGAGGGTATAAGTAGCAGCACGAGCGAAGCGAGGGCAGATATTAGCCGAGTCAAAATTATCTTTCGTCCGTGGTACAAACAGTGCTTTTTGTACAACCAGTTTGTAATAACTTGAGAAAGAATAATTATGAAAATCAAAAATGAATAATCGATACACTGCACTACACTGCTGACATGTCAGACAACTGACAAGTTTAATAACAACTGTCAAATCATGGTTACAATAGGTGTGTTCCCGTATTCTTTTGTGGTGCAGATTCATTGTCACCGAGATTGTCACGTGATAAGTTCCTTTTAGTATGCTAGGCTGTCACGTGGTTATTAGATTCAGAGGCGTTTGGAACCAAGGAACCGTTGCTAAGCGACCTACTTTTGCGCCCGCGGGCGCGAAAGTACTTTTAGGCCCGGCTGCCAAAATTAGCGTAGTTTTCAGCTCTGTAAAGTGACACCTGTCAAAAATTGGGCCCAAATGGTTTGGTGGCCAGTCCGTTCCTGGTTCCCCCTACAATTCCAAATTCTGACATCACTATGGTTTTATGAGTCTTTATTCACAACATACTAAAATTTAATTGAATTTAATTAAATTATACAATGATTATTTTATGTTTTAAACATACAGAGTGACCTATTTGAAAAACCAGGCTACCCATCCCATAGTATTTTTATTTATGGAGCGATTCTGACGATTTTTTTTTAATGTGGGGAGTGGAAAGGTTTATTTTGAGGCCATACATCGCTCAGTTATTTTTCAAAAACCAAGGTCAACCAGAGCATATTTAGAGGCTGAAAAATCCAGAAAACATATTAGCGATTTTTTTAGAAAAAATCTATCTATGTTTCAAATTTCATGAAAAAATATTAGAAGTTAACGGTTAATTTTTTTATGCACTTCGAAACTCTTGCGATAGCAAATCTATCAGAAAAAAATATTAAATATAAACATTTAATAGATATTCTTATGTCAAAATACAATAAACACAAACCAACGAGACTAACAAAAAAAAATAGAAAAAAAATACACACAAAAATAATATTTTTGAATTGAATATTTTTCCATGAAATTTGGTACAGACCCATTCCAAGGGATGACAAATCCAGTGGCGTAGGTAAGCAGATAAAAAAAAAACGCTAATATATTTTCTGGATTATTCAGACTCTGAAAATGCTCTGGTTGGCCTTGGTTTTTGGAAAAAAATGGGCGACGTATGGCCTCAAAATATACCTTTCCCCTCTGTACATTTAAAAAAAAAATCGTCAAAATCGATCAATAAATTAAAAATTCATGAGGGTGGCCCGCTTTCAAATGTGACCCCCCTGTATACAGGGTGTTCCATTGATATTGCGACAAAATTCCGGATGAGTTTTCCTGCCTAGAAATAAGAAGAAAACTTCCTATTAACACGTATGCGGAAATGCTTCATTACAGAGCTACAGGGTGTTGAAGTTTAATTATTATTATTGTTTTTTGTAAATAGTATTTGCATTTATGTCGTACTTCAGATGAAAATTGGTGTATGGGGGTTTTTAGTCATGAAAAATTCGAACTTGATCTCATAATGGCTCTAACTTGTTGCGAATTCCAAAGATGGGCTCTTCATTATTATGTGTATTTTTTTATGAAAATTATTGTTTACCCTTTTTGAAATAAATATAAAAAAATAGGTTTAAGGTAGGACTTTTGAGTAACCACTAGTAACCAGTGAGTAATCTCTAGTTTTTGAAAATATTAAGTTTTTTACCGGCTCGCTGAAAAAAATAATGGAATAATTTTTAATAAATCATGGAGATATCCATTTTATTATTTCTTTGACATGTAAAACTCTATTTTTGCCATACTCAGGACCTCAAGCGACAGTGAATTCTTAGTAAATAACTCTAGTGCGAAGGGGTTGGAATGGGGTGAAAACAGGGTTCAAATTTATTTTTCCCAAAAAGTAGCACGTGTTGGTTGTCAAATTGAAGGAAATCTATCGCATGTCACAAGAATTTTTTCCAAATTGGGGTTGAAAATTGGGATGAAAAAAGGGTTGATCGATTACGAAAGAGTATGAAAAAACTTCTCAAAAAGGTAAGGGCAAAAAATATAGTGTGATGATGGTTAGGGAGCTACATAATAATATGTAGAAGGTCAAGTGGCGTCTAAATCTTTTAAAAACTATGATCTCTATTTGATAACATATCGTTTGAGTTACTATTGGTAGTTTATTACACCCCATTTTTTTTTTGGTAAGTTCTCAAATTGACACTAGGTATGTATAAGTACCTTGTAGGGCTAAGAGAAAGAAAAACGTGGAAATATTTATCTATACTTATAAAATAGCTTGGCCTGACTTGGTCATCAACGCCGAGTCAAAACTATTATAGATACAGCCATGAAATTTTGAAGAGATGTTCTGCTAAATATTTCTAGTTGTGCTAAGAAAGGATTTTGCGAAATTTTATCCCTAAGAGGGTGAAAAGGGTAGGAAAAATTATGTATTTTTGGTCACATCAACTTATAACTTCATATAAACAATCTTGAATGAAATTGATTAAACACATGTTTCGTTATTTTTTAAAATTCAACTCCTAAGGGGGTCAAAGTCGGGCTCAAAAGAGATGAGGTGAGAAAAATCATTAATTGATAAAAGATTATGTATCTTTGGTAACATCATCTTGAAGCTTCGTATAAATAATCTCAAATGAAATTAATTGAATACGTGTCACGTTATTTTGCAAAATTCAGCCCCTAAGGGGGGAAATTCGGACACAAAGGAGTGGGTGGTTTTGTCCCGCTAAAATCCCAATCCGCCGCACTGTGCGCCGACGCCACAAGTTTACAAATCCACAGATCTGTCTGGATTAGTGCACTAGCATTTATGGGTGTAGAAAGCCCATGCCCTTTGTGGTGAGAATAGCGCTATTCACCGGAGTTATTTGGTAGGATGGTAGCATCAGGGAGGCTCTTCCTAGACACCAATTAACATGAATAGACCATAGAATCCAGTTCAGCGGGCCATTTGTCCAACTCATTGGGATACTTTGCTTTTCCGCGAGAGTTGAAGTATCCTTCATTAATTACAGGTGGCACTAGCTAGTTGTCGAAGACTATATTGTAAAATTATTATTATCACCAAAATGGAAGTTTGAATCCTAATATAATGGATGATGTGATTGAATAGAATGGACAAATAGAGAGCCAATCATCCCCCGGTGAGTACAAGTTATTATCGACTTGTTCACAGAACAGTGATTTTGGTATTATCTATTTCATATCATTCCCTTGATACCATTTCCAATTGATTGATTGATGAGTGAATTTGCATTGTGAGAGCAGCTGAGGCAGGTCAAATGATTGCGATCTCTACTTATTTTATACGGTATAACCTTGGGAAAGATTCCAAGGAGACAGTCTATATGGGAATGTGTGTCCACGAATCCTAAATTTTGTCGTAGAAATGAAACACATGCACATCAGACATCCTTGGTGAGGCATCTGGCACAAAAAAATTCGAGAAAAAAGTGATGCATGCATGGATGGTTTAGACGACTTGATTAAAGCGCTATTTTACGTCAATATTCTCTTGTTTCGAGCTTATAATCAATAGAACTATTGACTCAACTTTCCAATTGAAAGCGGAGCAAACAAAATGGGAGACTCGAAATTATGGTTCGAATCAAATGATATAAAAAGGTTAACTTGAAAAAAAATAACTGGTTTCGGCGGTTTTTTGAAGTTGAGTTGACTGTTCAAGTGACGTTAAATTATTGGCCAAACATAGGAGTGTCGTTCGACGTGTTAAGTATTGACTTTTAATCCATCACGATCACATCGGGAGAAGTGAAGGATCTCTTCCACTGAAATCCGGAATGATCACATCGCACGAAAATTATTGAAAATCGTTCGAACGAAGTCCTAACTGAGACCGAAAGAACATCTACAATTTCAGGCGTCTCGAATGTCATAAATGACAGTTCAGTGATATTCTAACCTCACTTTTTTTTCTCAGTGTTTTGTGTTTATCGGTGAACCCAAACTAGTCCAAACAATTTGAAAATTATAGATATAAGTATCTCATCATTCATAACAATAATGAACATAAACATAAACAAACCAATCAATTGGAAAACTGTCAACAAGCTTAAACATCAAAAAGTTTGCACTTATTTTTAGTTCGCTCTTCACACGACACACGACATCCGGATTAAGGTGATTTGATAGAGGGTATGAGGTGATAGATCACCCGATCGATCACATCCTACACTTCCCATAATCGGGCTCCAGAAGGTTTATATAGTAGTTGGCTTTTCTTGACCTTTTGTATATCCATTCTACCCACAGACACCATGGAATATTCTGACTGAATACTCTTGAGGTTCTGACAAGGGATCAGGCAGCTGGGTGCCATTTTGAATGAAAAAATCAAATGGAAAGGGAGGTCGAGTGATACCTTATTTTGAGGGCCCTTTGACCCTGATTACAACTGCCGAGTTTCAAGCCTCTGCTATCATGCCTGTTGATATGAAAGCGTGTCAATTTTTTTTTCATTTTCGTCACTCAATTAAGTTATACTTACCCGCAAGTTTTGGCTTGTCCATCAACCAAAGGGAATATGATGAGGTACAAAAGATCTTTGACATGAACTATTACCCAATCTTTTTGACGAGGATATTTTTCACACCATTTTTTTTTCATCCTAGAAAAATCCTGAAAGTCAGCAGTTGTAATCAGCGTCAAAGGGCCCTCAAAACTAGGAATCACCCTTTCATTCTGACATTTTTAGCTGTGACTACAATGTCAAAGAATGCAGAGCCTCCTATTTTTTTTCCAGAGAATGTTCCACATTTGATAATTCTGAAAAATAATTGTGTACCCTATTTTTGATTCAAACCTCTCGAGATATCGACCAAACTAAACTGGGTCTCCGGAAAGTATTTCACTTTTTTGTAGTTGAATTATTATTGCTGATTTATCAAACACACCTCTGATTAAACCAGGTTCAAAACGATTTGAGACACGCGATGTCGTGCTCTATTAAGCTAAATAGTACAGAATAATCTGATGCGATTTTCCTTACTTGTTACATAATATGAATAAGGGCAGCCTTTGGCAAATATTATGAACATCTGTGTTATAATATAACATATTGTCAGTCAACAAACGGCACAAGTATTTTTCAATTAAAGAATTTCGATTTTTGAAATAAAATTTGTATCCTAATACCGTATTGAGACCAAATCATCCCATTTGACTCAATCTAAGGTCAATATTCTTCACACGCGCCAACAACCTAACAGTTTTTTTCTTTCGCCATCACATGGATACTAAACGGAGGTTAAATGGTATATGTCGTTACATCACATCCTATTTTTACATCGGAAAATTTTTTGTATGGACTCGAAAATGAATTGCTTGATTAACTAATTGTTAATCATGTGCTTATTATGGCAATTATACACGGAGTGAACACAGGATGATCGTAGACAATGAGCAATAAAACCATCCTCGTTATTTCAGCATTCCAAAGGATAATATCGGACTAACGGCAACAACAGGAAATGCTGGATAAAAAAAAGTTTGGTGTTCATTGCTAAATAGTTTAAAAATACACCTTATATAATTTTAACTGTCCCTCGTAACCGTCGTGATTGAATACGCAGGCACAGTCAGAATTCAGAAATACATACGGCTTGGGCCCGTCCATCAGTATATGATATTTGTCTACGGCTTGGGCTGGTTGTCGGAGTTGCCCTTGTGGCTATAAAGTTTGGCGAAAGATACACAGCTAGAGCGTAGCCGAACGTCTAAGCGAATTGGAAAATTGAATTGTGTCTGCCTAAAATTTGGTACATATCGCCGCAAGGAACTGCTGGTGGACAACTACAACTTCTGGAAGGATCATGTAGCGGAAAAAAATGGGAACCTTGAGCAACGATTTGAAGCAAAACTTGGAGACACGACAAAGGCTTTAGAAGACGAAATCAAGAAAGTGAGAAGGCAAGTTGCAGAGATCATCAAGCAACCAGAAGTAGCTATCGGGAGCCAAGGTGCCAGTGTCAAGATGGAAGCTGATACCATCAGAGTCCACAAGAAAGCCCCACAGTTGGATGACAAGCGATCCTGGAACAATTACCATCGTCAGTTCGAGGAAACAGCAATGGACGGAAACCAAGAAATCCCTAGCATTGAATCTGGCACTTCGTGGGGAGGCAACGGAAATCCTGCAGACGCTAAACACCCGATGTTCTCGTCAAGCATTTTGAGCTGCGGTATGGACAAACTCACGAGCACGTCTACCACTCTCAGCTGAAGAACCGCTCTCAGAAGACCAACGAGAGCCTGCAGGAGTTTCAAAATGTTGTAGCTCGCCTTGCACGACTGGCTTATCCAACCACGCCAGAGAATGTTATGGGGAGGCTTGCAGTTCAGGCTTTTTTGAATGGACTTCGGGAACAGGATATAAGGATGTCTTTGATTCTTCATCGTCCTGACAATCTGATGGATGCGTCAAGGCACCAAAACTCGAAGCGGCGGAGCAGTGCTGTAAGCTAACTGCGCTCGAGCAAAGGATGAGTGACCTGTGTCCCGCAAAGAAGCGAAACACCTTCGAAGAAACTGTGAGAAAAATCATCAAAGAAGTACACGCCTCCAAGTCAAGGGAGCTGCGGTGTTTGAACTGTGGAGAACCTCTAAGAAGAGATACGGGCACCTGCGTTAGCATCGGAAAACAAGGATCATCGAGCAAAATCAAGACTCAAGAATTTTAATGGCTGGTCCAGGAGAACAGAGCTCTGTGACAAAGCCGAGAAAAAGGAAGCGAGCGTTCGCAGGACAACTGTGGTGGATGGTTCCTGGCAGTCTAAGGTGCTTCGCGAGGACAAGGAGAAAGATTTAGATCTAAAGCCCAGCATTTGATGGAAGCTATCAGGCCAACGAACAACGTGGCAAGAAGTCTCACGATTTTCAACTACAGTGAAATCCTACTGGGCTCAATGGGACTCACTCGACGGCATACTGATGAGACTGGTGAACAATCTGGAAGGCACTAATCGGAGGCAGATAGTGATTAGTCGAAGCAGACAGGCCAAGGTGATGAGAGAGATCCATGATGGCGTCACGGGTGGACATCTGGGAGTAACCAAGATGCTAGGAAAGCTGCGTGAAAGGTTTTTCAGGATCAACTGCCAGGCTGGTGTCCAGAAGCGGTGCACGAGATGCGCCATTTGTGCTGCCCAGAAGCTCCTATGCGCCAGTAAAATGTTGGAAGCCCGTTTGAAAGGATCGCCGTAGATGTTGCTGTACCATTTCCTAAGTCGAACGGAAGAAATAAATACATCCTGGTCGTGATGGACTACTTCTCAAGAGAGCCGAAGCGTAAACCTTGCCGAACCAGGAGACAGCAACTGTAGCTGATGTACTGGTTAAGGAATGGATCTGCCGTTTTGGTGATCCATTGGAGCTGCATTCGTACCAGGGCAGAAACTTTGAATCAGCGTTGTTCTAGAACGTGTGCAATGTCTTGAAAATCAGGAAGACGAGGACGACTGTGCTGCATCCACAATTGGATGGGATGGTGGAGCGGATGAAACGGACCATCAATCGACACTAGGCCAAAGCTGTCTCCGACCATCAAAGAGACTGGGACTAACACCTCCAAGAGGAACAGGTCTCTTGGCATACCGATCTGCAGTGCACAAATCGACAGGCGAAACTTCTGCTAGGATAATCATGGGTCGCGAACTCCGCCTGCCCTGCGATCTGAAGTTTAGCTGTCCGCATGGTGAAGATGTCGCTGTAGAAGACTACGCAAGCGATCTTTGTAGAAGAATGGACGATATGCTCCAGCGAGTCCGACTGAACATCCAAAGTTCCATGGATAGGATTAAGAAGGCCTACGACGTGAATGCCGTGGAAGGCAGGTTCCAGGTTGGGGATCTGGTTTGGCTACACATACCACAGAGGCGACGTGGTTTTTTCCCAAAACTGCAAAGTTTATGGGAGGGCCCGTTTGAGATTCAGGAGCGAATCAATGACGTCGTCTACAGGATACGGAAGCCACCACGAGGAAAGCCGAGGGTTGTCCACTCCTACCGTTTGGCTAGATATGCTGGGATCCATGACGATCAGGACGCTGATCTGCCTCACATATCAGGTCATCCGAGAAAGGCATGTCATTGAAGATTTTCATACTCCAATGGCCAGAAAGTCGAGAATGGCATTGTTCAGGAGAGACAGCTGCATTTGTTCGGAGCACCGGCCGAATACTCATGGGCTCACTGGTTCACTGAAGTCCTCAGTATGAGTAGTGGACTTGCTGCTGCTTTCAAACAAAAATTCGGACGACTGGACTATCTGCGACAACAAAGGCCAGAGGTAGGAAAGGCGCTCCAGATCATGGAAGGAACACGACACCTGTTCTACATTGTGACGAAAAAGTTTTCACATCATCTGACCACCTACAGTGATATCTGGAGTGCCCTCAATCATCTTCGAGACTTGATGCTGTCACAGGACCTGACTGCTGTGCTGCTATCCTTCCAGGGGGACGAACCAAAGGACAGTGGACTGTCATTTCCACCAAATATCATACTGCCGGTTTGGAGACAGTTGCCGATACAGACATGAAGTCAATTCGGGACGAAATGCCTTAAGAAGGGGGCATTGTGACGAAACATGTATTTAGCAGACAGTTGGTGGATGCGCCATATATAGCCACCACTGTGTGTCGATTTGCTTCTGGTACATGCTAGCGAAACTAGAAGGCGTCGAACGTTCTACGCTTTTCTAGGTGTTACTTGAATATTCTTCCGATCCTGACGAGGGGATATTATTCCGTAATTTGAGAAAGGAGTGATTAATTGGCCGCGAAATGTAAATCGTAAAACATAAATACACTGTGGTTGTGAACATAGATATTTTTGGTGTTGTAATTGTGCTGTAGTGACTTTGAATAAATAAATTGAAACTGGACAAGTGTTTTCTATAGTGAAAAACATTACAATATACAACCTATCAAGTTTTTTTGAAAACGTTTTCTGCGAAAGTTGTTGTTTATGATTTATTTTGAAGAAAATGAGTTTACGATGAATGTATTCTTTCTGAACTGATCCGTGAATGCCAACGTTTCAAACGATTTAAGCAAAAGTTCGATATTCGCCTTTCTTTGAATAAATTCAATTAGTGAGTCCATTAGTCAACTGAAAATGATGTTCCTTATTACTTGGGTCGTCTCACATAAATCATACTTATACTTATTTCTGATTTTCTTTGAATCTTGTGAATACCCTTAAAGGAAGATGATAATGATCTAGATCAAAGGATATAGGTATGGTTTTGTTAATGTGAGGGTCAAGAGTCTCAAAGCAAATAAAGTGAAGATCCTGACAGTGGAAACAAAATAGTTTCAAACATTATTTGATGTTGGTCTGGAATATTTCTTTAGAAAAAGAGGTAATTATGAGAAAACTCGCTCAAATACAGGGTGATTATTTATATTTTATCCAATAGATATCTCAGGTAATTTTGGTCCTACAAAAAAGTTTAGATGAGTAGATTTGAAGTATTTTTCATGGACGCTCAAAATCCGATACTAAGAAATGCAAAAATACATCAAAGAACTAACAAGTTTATACAACATGGTATTTTTCAAACGTTGACACCCTGTATAGAAAAATAATCAATAATTCAACTATATTTTTGCTTGGATTCAGAATAATTGATTGGAAACCGTTGAATCATTACTATCTTTAATAAGACACTCCCTTTGAACTATGAACATAGAATGAACGTTGAACTTCTAACACTGAACGCACAAAAGTCTACACAAAGAGCAATTATTGTCGACGGAAAATTCATTGTTGCTTGAATATATTCCGGGACCGCACTTTCCCTAACCTCAGACAATACTGGGACATCGATCGGCAGCCGACACAGGAAAACTGAAAATGGGATAGAGCTAACTTCACAGGGTTGTGATAGTGGGGAAACCGCGCAGCTGATGAAGCGGACATGCAATCCAGTCATATCCTAGTTTCTAAATAAGTAAATACAACCTCTTTCCATGCAATGTCCTGGATATTTTATTGAGACATTTGAGAATATACGCGTTAATAAATTGTCAACGCTCCACGTACTACATGAGACGTGATAGTCAAGAAAATATTTCTCTTCAAAAGAAGCACATCTGGCACGAATAAACAACGAGGATTTTCATCCTTAAAACCCCAAGTGTGTTCCAAAGAATCTGAAAGCCTTGGAATTGATTATGAATATTCATGGAACATTTTTCCAAATAGGTCACTCTTTTGAAAAGATTTTCCTGTGAATTGACTTGGAAGTGGATCTTTTCCTTTCGAACAAATAACTTGAACTCTAGTGTGCACTTAAATCTTTCCTAATGAAAAAAGTTATTGTCATTGAATTATTTTATCAGAGTATTCGATTTTTGTTCAATCTATCCTCCATTTTAGTACATATCAGATGAAATTCTGATTATTCAAGGAGGAACAACGTTTTCAATATGTCACACTCTTTTCGAATTCAAATATGCAAAACTCAATAGACTCCAAGGTCTCGTTGACCTATGTATCACTGGAATGAGAGTTTCAGTCAACGGGTCTCTTGAGTTAAGAATTCATTATGGAGAAAGAGTTAAAATATGTGGACGATTACAGGAAAAAGCCTTAAGGAATGCCAAACTTACCAAAACTATTACAAAGGAATGAGGTTTGCAGAAATGTGGATCCTCAAACAGATGGATTTGGAATTTTTCAAAAATGAGATACCATATTATACATATATATATCATGAAGTCCATTATTGGTCCGTTCATTCAGACAGAAAAATATGGATATTTTATGAACAAAATAAATTTTATATTTACAAAAGAAAACTCATAACCCCTACAATAGATCAAATTTAACGATAAAAATGGAAGCCCATCCGTGTAAAAAGTTCACGGAAATTACTTTTTGCCCCGACATAAACTGCAAATGTAGGTTAATGTGAACATTAAACAAGCTGTCATCATTTCGAAAATAGTTCATGTGAATAAGTGGTGGTTTTGTTGAGACGAGAAAGACTATGGATACAATATGAGGAATCTAGTTATCTTCCATGGAAAAAAAAGAAATCTCCGCTTGACTTTCCTTGAATGAAAAAAAAAATGAATATTTGGTTCTCAATAGAAACTGGATAAAAACCAGTTTTCTGTCTATTGTTTTAAAGATTTTTTCCATCTATCAGATCTATGGTTTTTCCTGCCAAAATAATTGAGCAATCTGTAAACACAAAAAGTTTTGCATCCATCTTTCCCCTCGAACTGTCACTTCAAATTTTGGTGTGGGATTCGACATTTTCACCGGAAAGAACGCTGGTGTGTGGGTAACAGACTTGTCGGGATTGAACCTCGGTACATCGTGACAGGAAAGATGGCGGCACTTACTGGCTGTCATTTCAGCAAGAAACATTTCCACAGTAAATAACGCTTGTCTATGGGTAGCTATAATTATGCGTAATCGGTAGGCTAGAAGGAAAGCGGTATATTAGGAATGTATTCCTGGCAAAAACAACCCGCAAAGGAAAGAATATAAGGAGCAGCTGGAGATCTTTGAGAAGAAACTTAGAGAAAAAAAAAGAACGGCACAGAGGAACTTCTGCAGCGAGGTCTCCGATACGTCGTCAGCCTCGAGGCTCAAGAAGGTTCTCTTGAGGGACCCCTTCATGCAGTCAAGCTGTCTTAAGAGGAGTGATGGAACATATACCAACACCTGTGAAGACACGGCAAAACTATTACTGGAGACTCACTTTCCAGAATGTGAAATCGTCAACACCACTGACGGCCACGCATGGCCACCGTACTCCATCGGAGTAGACGGGAAGATTATCGACACATTGGTGACAAAAGAAAAAATAGCTTGGGCAATAAAAACCTTCAAACCATTCAAGTTCGCAGGAACCTACGACATGTTCCCGGGGATGCTTCAATTAAGTCTGGAGGTTATTATCGGACACCTCGAACTTTTATTCAAGGCATGTCCAGTCCTAGGCTATATTCCGTTAAGATGGAGAGAGCTAAGAGTCGCGTTTATCCCCAAATCTGGTAAGGACGACTACACTCACCCAAAAGCCTACAGACCTTCATTTCTGATGAAGACTCTGGAAAGGGTCTGTGACAGACAGATTACCTGCCTCTGTGGGAAATTCACCCCAATCAACCTGGAAAATCAACAGAAACTGCTCTACACTGAGTAGTTAGAAGAATAGAAGAAGCGCTCTCTCACAAGCTAGGGGCTTTCCTATACATGGAAGGTGCCTTCGACAAAACGACTTTTGAAAGTGTAGAACTGGCTCTAGCTAAGCACAACAATGCATCGGTTGCATGCTGAAAAACAGAACCGTTATACTAGAAACGGGAGACACTATGGTGATGGAGTTGGTGAGCAAAGGCTGCCCCCAAGGAGAAGTGCTGTCACCCCTTCTATGGAACATGGTAGTCAACGGCCTCATAAAAAATCTCAACGAACAGGGATTCCACACTACTGGTTATGCAGATGACATCACTGTTCTGCTGACTGGAAAATTTGAAGGCACGATGTAAGAAGTGGAGCGGAATAGCATATGAAATTTAACGTATTTGTGAGGAATGGGGGACGTAGAAAATGTCGTTTGGAATATTTTGAATGATTTGGGAGAATCTGAGAGCAGGTTGAAACATCGTCTGAAGGTCACTCTATTTAACACCTCCAATAAAATAAATGTGAAATTCTTTTTAAAAATTTTGGGGGAAATAGCACAAATGATTGCACCCCGACATGAAAGACTTCTTTGGATTTATCAAAGCCTTACCAAAACTTATTGAAAGTCATGACAATAACAAAAAACACTATACAGTTGTATAGACAACAAATAAAAGCCAACATAAAAGTTTTAAAGATTTTGACGGGATTTACTCCAAGTTGATCATCCAAAGTGACAAATGTAAATCAGCCTTAAGCTTTGAATTGACTTGGTGATGGCGAAAGATTGGAGTACGTCAAGGTGGTGAAGGACTTGAGGGTGTGGTTTACTGAAAACGTTTCATTTAACTTGCATACAGAAAGGATATCCTTGAATGGCCTGCAAGTCCTGGGATTCATCACCAGAACCTGTATGGAGTTTTCAGTGAATACACTTAGGACACTGTTTTGTGCTCTGGTTTTGTTTGTTTGGTCACCACAGTATCAAACTCACTCAGATATCCTAGAATGGGGTTCAGGACAGATTCCTACGCTTAATAGCTTTCAGAAAAGGGATTCGCACTAAGGATTACCATCGAGGCCTCATCTTGACAGAACCGAACCTACATACGCTGCAGCAACAGTCATCATCGACCTGAGCTATGTCTTCAAACTGTGAAATAGCATGGTCGATAATCCGGAATTGCTATGCAAGTTCAAGTTCAATATTCCCTGCCTTGAACTCATTAGTTTGGAATTTTTCCATATAAAATTCCATCGGACATCGTATGAAAGGAACTCTCAGATTGATAGGTCCCTTTGTTTTATCAACAAGAATGGCAGAGATCCGGACATACGTAGAGCCAAAGTTTTCCAAATTATAAGAGAATACACTATAGACCCGGATATTAACCACAAAAAAGTCCACATCAAAGTTTTAAAGATATTAGCTTTGAATTGACTTCGTGTATCAATTTGCTGTGTTTTTGTATTTGAATATTTTCCAAGACTTTTACCTGGACTTTTACCAAACAAATACTCATGAGACTTCTAACCAAAACTCACCCAAACTAACCAAAACTAACATAAACTGACCAAACCTAACCCAAACTGACCAAAACCAACTCAAATTGACATAAACCAACCAAAACTAACCTAAACTGACCAAAACTTACCAAACAAAACTAACCCAAACAATAATATGTCTTTGTTACTTTATATACGTAATCTACAACAAACACTAAAAATTTTATAACCTAAATGAGCACAACTGATAAAAAACACTACAGTGTGTCCAAGATAAGGATGTCTAACATGGGGATCTTGGAAACCGTAAGAGATACGAAGATGGTTAAATCAGAGAAAAGTTGCGCATTTTCAAGCCTAACAATATTCCGTGTAATTTTTTTTTTTTAATTCCGAGTAGTTTCGGAGATGCCTAAAAAAACGAAATTTGTCGTTTCCGTTTTTATTTTTTATAGAGATATGGAAAAATAAAAGATACTTTCTCATGACCACTTTTCAAGCTCTACAAAACGACGTTTCGTTCCAGAGAAACCATCATCAACTTTGTTTTTTTTTTAAATACTATCCCGGATTTTTTATGACGGATTTTAAAGCCTCTTATGTTCCCAAACAAACAATGTATCGCAATTATCCAAAAAAATTATATGAATGGATTTTTCCATAAGAACTCATATGTTAGAAAGAGACAAAAAATACATTTTTAATAGGATTAAAAACAAACACCTCTTTTTTAATAAGTGCGATATGTCGTTGGTTGAGGAACATAAGAGGCTCTTAAAATCCATAATAAAAAATCCTGGACCGTATTTAAAAAAAAACAAAGTTGATAATGACTGCTCATAAACGAAACGTCGCTTCTTCAATTTAATAACGCTATTTTGAAAAGGGCAAAAAGTGGCAATGATTCAACCGACCTTGAATCTATCACGGTTTCCAAGATCCCAATGATAGACATCCTTATCTTGGACATACTGTATAAGACCACAAAAAAAAGTCAACATCAAAGTTTAAAAGGTTTTAGCTTTGAATTGACATGGTGAATCAATTTGCTGTGTTTTTGTTTTTGAATATTTACTAAGACTTTTATCAGAAAAAAACTAACCAAACTCACCCAAACTAACCGAAACTAACGTAATCTGACCAAAACCAACCCAAAAAATCAAAATAACCTAAAGTGACCCTAACTAACCCAAATTGACTTAAACCAACCAAAACTAAACCAAACTAACCAAAACTCAACCAAACTAACCTAGACTCATCTGAACCAACCAAAACCAAAATTGACATAAACTAACTTAATCGACCAAAACTAACCTACACAAACCCAAATATGGTCTTTATTACTATACGTAGTCTAAAACAAACACTAAAAACTTGATAATTATTTTTTTATATCTAGTTTATGTCCATTTTTTTGTTTTACCGATGTATCGTTTTGTAAAGTAATGCTTAATAAAGATATCTTTTTATATTTATTTAAAATATCACAACTAAAAAAGAACACTATTCAAACTCACCCAAACTAACGTAAACTGACCAAAACTGAACCAAAAAAATCAAAAATAATCTTGACTGACCAAAACTAACCCAAACTGACTTGAACCAACCAAAACTAACCCAAACTGACCAAGACTTATTCAAACTAACCAAAACTAACGTCAACCGACCCAAATTAACCCAAAACTAACGTTAACTCACAAAAACTTACCCAAACTAACCTAAACTGGTCGAAACTAACTCAAAAAATCATCTAGTCCGATAATAGCTATTTATTTTTTCATACAATAGCACATCTAAATTCTCAAAAATGAGTCGTGGACAGTTAAAAAAAAATCAAAACTAACCTAATACAAAAACCGACCAAGACTAACCCAAATATGTCTTTATTATTACTATACGTAAGCTATAACAAACACTAAAAACTTCGTAACTTGAGAAGCATCACTGAAAAGAAACACTATGAACCTCAAAAAAAAGTCAACATAAAAGTTTCAAAGATTTTAGCTTTAAATTGACTTGGCCAATCAATTTGCTGTAATTTTGTTTTTAAATTTTCACCAAGACTTTTATTACACCAAAACTAACCAAACTAACGTAATCTGACCAAAACTAACCCAAAAAAATCAAACTAACCAAAACTGACAAAACCAACCCAAATTGACTCAAACCAACCAAGACTGAGCCAAACTGACTAAAACTTAATCAAAACAACCTAAGCTGACCAAAACTGAACAAAATTGACAGAAACCAACCAAAACTAACCTAAACCAACCAAAACTAACCTAAACTGACCAAAACTAACCCAAAAAAATCAAACTAACCAAAACTGACAAAACTAACCCAAATTGACTTAAACCAACCAAAACTGAGCCAAACTGACTAAAACTTAATCAAAACAACCTAAGCTGACCAAAACTTAACAAAATTGACAGAAACCAATCAAAACTAACCTAAACTGACCAAAACTAACCTGAATATGTCTTCATAACTATACGTTATTCTATAACAAACACCAAAAACTTAATATTTTTTTTATACATAGGTTATGTCCATTTCTTTGTTCTCCCAATGTTCCAATGTATCGTTTTGTAAAGTAATGCTTAATAAAAGATTATTTATTTATATTTATTTAAAACAGGTATAAACCACAACAGGTATAAACCACAACCAAGTCCACATCAAAGTTTCAAGGATTTGGTGAATCAATTTGCCGTATTTTTGTTCTTGAATATGTACTAAGATTTTCACCAAACAAAAACTAATCAAACTCACTCAAACTGACCAAAACTAATCCAAAAAATCAAAACCTACCTTAACTGACCAAAACTGACATAAAACAACCAAAACTAACCCAAACCGACCCAAACTAACCTAAACTGACCAAAACTATAACCCAAATCAACATAAACCAACCAAAACTAACCCAAATTGATTTTAACCAACACTGACCTAAAATAACCCATACTAATAAACCAAAATCCAAAAAATTATTTAGAACCCAAATATCGATCTATTTTTCTATACAAAAGCACAAAACATATTCATTGAAATTTTCAAAAAAAGTGTTTTATTTATTCAAGAGAGGTTCTATCAATCCGGCAATCTAAAAATTATAATCACTTCGGTTGAAGTAGTTGCGAAAATCATCATTATATGTGCAGACGCGTTCACTTTTATTAGTCGTTATGTAACATGATCAGGGTACCGATTCTGGGACCGGTAGAACGGTCATACGAGAGTGATAAACGATCACCTCCATATAATTCTCCGTTTACTGTCTCTCTCTTTCTCTCGATATGACCGTTCTATCGATCCCAGAATAGGCACCCAGTGATAAAAATGTTACCTCAGGAATGTATATGTTTAGGATAACGTTGCTGATGACTCATGAGAAGTAGCAGTTACAAGTACCAGATGGTTTTGTACGGCATAAGTCTTTCAACAGACTAATTTTTGAGCATGTTTATGTAAAGACGGAATCGCTCTTGAACTTGAACAGACATCTTACGATTTTTACTGCTTCGAGAAAATTATTAACACATTTTACACTAGAGTACACCTCATTCAAATTTTTATCTCTAGACATAATTCACGACGCATTCTGTAAATCCACCTTCATTAAACATTCCAGATAGTTTATCATAGACATTAGCCAAGAGTAAATCACTTGACCTAATAGGTCAACCTAATATATGGGTCAAGTGCTTGGTCAACTGTTTTATATTTGATCGAATTACCATCACTTCCAGTTTATCATTGTACTATTTTGACATTTATCATTTCATCTATTGTAGGTCAATGTCAAGATCGATTGGTCTGGATAGTCCAACTTGAAAACATTTTATCAGATTCGTGATAAATTCGGAAATATGAGATGTTTGAGAATTAGATTATAAACCAGGATTGAGACCATCCAAAATGAAAATGAAGATTATTGACAATATTTTGTTCAATATTACCAAACAAAAATTTTTTTCTATGACTATTCGATAATAGAGGTATTATACATCCACTTTCTATTGGTTAATGTAACTCGTTACTCATACCAGTGACTTTTTTTTTTATTAGTAAATTGTTTTTAATCAATGAAATGATCTAATCTCATTACCCTACTGTTTTGTAGCCAATCAGAACATAACTTAATTGTTTTCAACCAATGAAATAGTACTTTATCCAACGAGCGGGAAATGGTGGATATTACTCACGAGGATGAAGTTTTTGTTATCATCTGAGTGAGTAATAGCCATTTTCCGCGAGTAGAATACTATGCTTTTTCTATGATTATTCAATAATTGAAGCGAACTTTGAAATATTCAATTTCATTTGGACGGCACTTTTTGAGAACTAGTTTACTTAAAGTGAGGTTAGGTTGTTAACACAATGTGACAATGACTATAAAACAAGTATGGACTGTTTCAAAATGATGTATTTGAAGGTTGACATTTTGTCGAATGTTCTGATTGGCTACAAAACAGTGGAGTAATGAGATTAGATCATTTCATTGGTTAAAAACAATGGAGTAATGGAAAAAAAGTTACTGGTATGCGTAACGAGTTACATTAACCAATAGAAAGTGGATGTATAATACATCTATTATTGAATAGTCATAGAAAAAGTAAAGTATTCTACTCACGGGTGATGGCTATTTCTTACTTAGATGATCATCCTCGTGAGTAATAGTCACCATTTCCCACTCGTTGAATAATAATAATATACTATTTCACACAACCAAAAATTATAAATCATAACTGTACTCACCTTTCAGTTCTGTAGTACTGAACATGGTTGGAGATGTCATTTTTCATTACAGGTGAAGACATGATAAACTCGTGATCACAGAAAGGTGGATCATCCGGTAAATCGACTTCTTGTGGTTTTGATTGTTGGAAAAAGGTCACTCTCACTTTCTCTCGTTCGTCTCTGTAAAAATTCAATTTTCGATCAGAACAATAAATTATTAGATTTTTCTGATTGACTGATAAAAACATCTTTTCAAAAATCTAGATTATTTGGAGCTCGAAAAAATCACAACCTACTTTAAATAATTATCGCATACTTATATATTAAAATTAGATTATTCATAAAATTAGTAAGATAGTGAGAACAAAGGTAGTTCATTTTTATGCAGCAGAGATGTACAGGATGATTCACTACAGGGTGATTTTTTAATTGGTATTTTCCTTTTAACATTGTATAGAATGCAAGAAAATAAGAACATTTTTCAAATAAAATTATGTCGGAAAATGCTTTTTTACCGAGATACAGGATGTTAAAGTTTTAAGAAAAAAATGCCTTTTTTATCGTAACTTTCCTACCACTCCAGATATTTCCACAAAATTTGGTACATGCACTTCTTTTGACCATTAAATTACATTTTTTGATGTGAAAGTTTTTGAATAATTTCTACCAGTGGCGTTCGAACCGGATTTGTATTGAATTTTTTTAAAGAAAAAAATAGTACGCTACTGCTTTTTCTTAAAATCGATATTATTTTTGAAACACTCATTCACTTTGGAGTTAATTTGGTGTTCTGGTATTTTTGCGTACAATGAGCGGTTTTTGTTTAAAAAAATTAAAGCCATTTTGATGCATGGCAAAATCGCTAAAATCTGATATGGTGTTTTGTATGTTAAATTCGTTTTTCTCTAATTTGCATTAAGGTAAGGTGAATTACCTTACTACAATTCAAATGTAATGAAGAAAATGTGGAAATATCTGGAGTGGTAGGAAAGTTTATGATAAAAAAGGCATTTTTTTGTTAAAACTTCAACACCCTGTATCTCGGAAACAGAGCATTTTTGGACAAAATTTTTCTTTTTTTTTGCATTCTATACGGTGTCAAAAGGAAAATACAAACTTAAAAATCACCCTGTATACAGGGTGCCTCCGATTAAGTCGGCACTATTGTTAACTTCTTTATTGTTGAAGATACGAGGTCGTTCAAATGAGAGAACTAGTAGTATTTTTTCCGCTGATTAACGACTCGATTTATTTAAAAAAAAATGTACTTTTTTTGAATGGGACATTTTGATGGGAATTTTTTTTGGAAACTTGGTTTACGTTTACGTTTATAAATTAGTCGAGTAAAATACGCATAACTCCATTATTTTTGGTTTCAGGAAAAAAAAAATATTTCCAGTATACAGGGTGTCTCTAAAAGGTCTGTACAAAATCCTACCACATGTTGCTGAGGTCAAAATAAGCCGATTTAACGCAACTCACCTCAGACCGAAATGTCACCATTTCCGATATACGGGGTGATCAAGTATAAAATTAACAATTGAATTTTGTCATTATTTTTGACACTTTTCCACATATTGCTTTGAAAATTGGCATACGGGGGTTTTGTGGTATGAGAAATTCGATTATGGAGTCCGTTTTATTGTGGCCGCTAGAGGGCGCCCTGCACTTCACATTTTGTGGTTTGGAATTTCCATAACTATTTTCTCAGTTATTTTTTTCAATCTTTTATTGGATAAAAATATTCTCCAGACGATTTCAAGTAAATAAGGTACTCTTGTCAAAGTTCGCTCAAGTTAGCCGTTTTCGAGATATTTCCATTTAAAGAGTTCCATGCCACACCAGAAAATTCCTAATATTTTTCTTCTTCACACGAGCGTTTCAAAAAGTGTTTTATAAAATCATCACATATTCCTGAAATCGTCTGGAGAATCTTTTTATCCAATAAAAGATTGAAATAAATAATCATTCCAAACCACCAAATGTAAAGTGTAGGGCGCCCTCTAGCGGCCACAGTAAAACGGACTCCATAATCGAATTTCTCATACCCCAAAACCCCCGTAAGCCAATTTTTGAAGCAATATGTGAAAAAGTGTCCAAAATAATGACAAAATTCAATTGTTTATTTTAAACTTGATCACCCTGTATCTCGGAAATGGTGACATTTCGGTCTGAGGTGAGTTGAAGAATATTACCAGCATCTTGAATTGAATTTGACGATTTTTTTTAAAAGTGTATGTATCAATGTAGTAATTAAATGTACCGCCATTTTGTAATACTTGAAGATATCGACTCAATATTCAAGGGTTATAAAGTACTCATCAGGATCTTCAAAATGAGGTGCCACACGACCCCCCTTTCCTTTAAAAAAAATGTTTCAAAATGGCGCCCAGCCGCCATCTTGAATACTTAAAGTACGTCAGTTACATCAAAAAGTAGTATTTCGACAGCAATTAGAGTATGCCAAGTTTCACAATTTTTGGTGCACACATTGAAAAAAAAGGAGGGGGACCTTTTAGAGCCGCACTGTATTATGTAGATATTGATTATTTTACTGAATAAAGGCTTTTCGCAAATCAAATGTTTCAGTTGAATACCTACTTATTCCCAAAATATTTGATTTGACCAAAGATGATCTTAGTCCACGAGATATAAAAACTAAAAAGGTAGGGATTCAAAAAATCAAAATAATCCTAAAAATAAAAATAAATCATTTATTTATTCATTGGTAAAGAAAATTTCAAATTATAAAGTTTATCATGTAAGTTGGAACGATTTTTCTGATAAAGCGGAAAAACCTTTATACACGGACAAAAATCGAAGAGGCCTGGCAGACATGATGTTGGCACAGGAAACTGCCTGGCAGACATATTTTTTATTGTTCAAGAGACTTCAAGCTTCATTCAAAAAAAAAATCATCCACATCCTCGATGACGAAACTTTCATTCATAAAACAGCCCTTTTGATCCTGGCAGACATATATTTGTTTGATGTACTCGTTACTAACAACAATGCCATATAGGTATTTTCAACATCCCCGATGACGATACTTTTCGTTGTTTTTTAATATTTCATTAATTATTTTAATTGATAAAGCACAGGATATGCCTGGCAGACATGGTTGTATTATATTGCCCTCCCTACAAACTACTTCCTGAAACTTTTTATTGTAGAAAATCCAATATTTTGACCCCCCTCTAACTCATTTTACACAAGATGTAGAAAAAAAAGTGTGATACAAAAGTTGTTTGGTTTATACTGAATTGTTTAAATCGGGAAATATCATTTATACAGGGTATCCCGAAAGCAACAACCAGCTTTGAGATTTTAAATAAGACACTCTGTATTTTTTATTTTCAGATTATATAACGTTAAATTCTGGGTCAAATCTATATAAAATAAATCTATCATATCTTTCGCCACTTTCTAGATAAAGTCTGTTCAATTTTGTGAAAAATCCGGAATCAGAATTTGTTTCTTGATAACCATATTGAATAAATATTGCTTTGAAGCTTTAGTCTGCCTCATAAAAGATTAAAAATATTTAGTTCAAAACACGCTTCTTTCCAATTTCAAAAGGCTCACACTTTATAATGTATTGTAGCACTAAAAATAAGGTGAAAGTCAACAGCTTTTATCTCAAAAACGGCCGAAAATAAGATAGATCTATCTTTTACAGATTTGACTAAGAATTCAATGAATCCAAAAACGAAATAGAATGCAGGGCATCCCATTTAAAATTTCAAAGTTGGGTGCTGTGGACAGATTTTGGGACACCCTGCATAAATGTTATTGCTCTATTTAAAAAAATTAATACAAACCTAACAACTTTTTTTATTAACTTTTTTTAAAATGAGTTAGAGGGGGGTCAATATATAGAGAATCACCCTGTACATGAGTTTTCATGTAGTCCGTTATCATTTATTCATAACTGCTAGGTTAGTTTAAGATAATAAGCAGTTTGAGTAGTTCAGTTACACCATTAATCTCTATAATATTCGTTATGGCGTTAAGACTGCTCAATTTTCAGAAGATATATTTTCGATCATAGAATCGATAATCGATCCAACAGTAGCTGAATCATTTATGTATTATTCACCACAACATGAGAATCTAGAATTAATTGAAGAATCGTATCACATCATTCATTATTCATGTTTTAATCTCATGAAAACATCGTCTTTGCTTTGCATCATTATTTTACCAGGGCAGATTGATAAGTGTTCCGAATGAAACGTGGGGTGGGTCATTCCGTACACTCAGTGTGTAAAAACCTCTCGAATAGTCAATTATTTGGAAATTGTGCAAAATACGAACAAGATCCGATATAGAAGTTTTAGGACTAGGAAAAAATCTTTCAAACCATAACTCTTGCAAGTATACAGGGTGTCCCAAAAAGTCATTCTAATCAAAAATTACTTAATCTAACGCATGATAGTTATAGTTGTCATTATTGATGTCATTTTGAACAAGTAAAGTGTCAAATAAAACACTAGTGTGTTAGAATCCATAACTCACTAGTCACTAGTGAGTTATGGATTATAACTGCGAATTAATTTTTATTTTTTTCTTATTCATTTTTTTCAAGTCTTTATCATACAGGGTGTTGAAAATTTAAGCGCTCCTGGTAAACTAATGAAGCTAATTATATTTTAAGGGCAGTATTTTAAGAGGTAATGTTAACTATTTATCATATTAAATTTTCATCAAATCATATCAAGTGGTTGAAAAGTTATTCAGGACAAATTTGTGCCCGTATGACCCGAACTTGTCATCTTATTTTTCGATGTTCTATCTGAATCCGACTCCCACCCACATTTTCCCGGACAGCCTGTATATTGCGCAATGACGTCATCTGTATTGCAGTTTCTATGGTTTCTATAGAGCTTTAATAATATGCGGAACGTAGCTTTTTATGGTTCATAGAGTGCCTTAGTACATATCATTTTGTTTCGTGCTACAGTCGTGTCCCATAACTTATCCGCCATAGAGCAGCAGGTCATTTGTCCAATAAATGTGGTGGCAAATGCTAGTCGCTCACAAGATACAGGGTGTTGAAAATACAACGTGGAGAACGCCCTCTAGGAATATATAAAATGGCAGACACTTTCAGCATCTATTATTGAAGTGAATATAAAAATGTTTTTAGATAGCTGGAATAAATTGAGTTCTCGTTTTGATAACCGGATTTCTATTTTTTCCGGTATTTTTACTTTCAAAGTCAAACTCAAACACAGAATGTGTATTATTCATTCAAATTCACTTAATCGCCTTCTTTGAGGGCTCCTTCCTAAATGATAAACATTATCTAAAGATCGATCCAATTATGAAAACATTTTTCAAACGTTTTTTTTTCCGACTTCAGTTTTCGCAGCAGAGTCCTCTATGGACTGAAAACGGTTGCCTCGAAGTGGTATATGTAAAAAGAAAAAGTCAACTGGAGCAATATCAGGTGAATATGGTAAATGTTCGATTAGTTTTGTTGAGTTTCTGGTAAAAAAAAATTCAAAGTAATATCCTTGTGAGATGGTTAGTTATCGTGGTGCAGAATCCAAGAGTTTTCCTTCCAAAAATCTGGCCCTTTTCCACCAATTTGCTCTCCAAATCACCGCATAACGCTTTGTGGGATACAGAGACTTGATGAGGCACCTTTTCCTTTACTTTATCGATGTTTACTTCACTGGAAGACATTGATGGTCGACCAGAGCGAGGAAAATTTTCCACCACATCTCGGCCGCATTCACCGTATCACTCATATTATGCATGTGTTTTTGATGAAGTCGTAAGCCTTATTCAACCTTTCCAAGAATTCGGCAGAAATCCCATTAGAGCAATGCGAAATTTGAGACGAATTTTTTATTCAATGTTTTTTGACAATTTCTTCAGACTGGCATTTAAAATAATCAATTCCCGGTACTTTCTTGACAGAATGTAGAAAAATTGACTTTTTCCAAGTATAAAGTCCAATTAGTTTCACGTCTCACCTTAACAGATAAAAAACATCAATTCATCATGTAGTACGTAGAAAGCGTCTCCTATTAATAAGGTTCAAACCAATTATGAATTCATATTGCTCACCTTTCAACCACTAACTTTTATTAGGCAAATTCACTTATTTTCGTTTATATTATTATCTGATGCTCTATGGCATAAGTCATGGGACACCCTGTATAAATAATAACCCCTCAGGCTCAATCAGGTAAACACGAGGGTAAACATTTCTTAATCAATATCATGTTGTGTCCGAGGTTTTATCTCAATAGTAAAATATACAAGAAGTGTTATCACACATCATATAAAATTATACTAAAGAGAATATTGACGATAATTCATTTGAACGCAATGTAGTTATTGACCTTGATCCGTGTTTACCTCGATACTGAATACGTATCTTATATCTAAAATAGTATATTATTCAACAACCGGAAAATGGTGGGTATTACTCACGTGGATGAAGTTTGCGCTACGAGTCGTAGGGAAGTAGCGTAATCATCTGAGTGAGTAATATCCATTTCCCTCGAGTAAAATACTATACTTTTTCTATGATTATTCAATAATTGAAGCGAATTTTGAAATATTCAATCTCATTTAAACGGCACTAGTTTACTTAAAGTGGGGTTAGGTTGTTAACATAATGTGACAATCACCATAAAACAAATATGGACGGTCAAATGAGCTGTTTCAAAATGATGTATTTGAAGGTTGACATTTTGTCGAATGTTCTGATTGGCTCTAAAACATTGGAGTAATGAGATTAGATCATTTCATTGGTTAAAAACAATTGAGTAATGAAAAAAAAGTCACTGGTATGAGTAACGAGTTTCAATAACCAATAGAAAGTGGATGTATAATACATCTATTATTGAATAGTCATAGAAAAAAGATATTTCCTATTGTTATAATACATACGTACAGGGTGTATCACTATAATCTATATTAACCCCCCTCCAACTCATTTTTAACAAGGTGTACAAAAAAAAGTTGGACACAAAAGTTGTTTGATTTATACTAAATTTTTCAAATTGAGCAATACCATTTAAGAGGTGACCCAGAAGCTATCCCCAGCACCCAACTTTGAATGGGACGCCCTGTATTTCATTTCGTTTTTGAATTCTACATTGAATTCTAAGTTAAATCTGTAAATGGTAAATCTATATTATCTTTTGCCCTTTTCGAGATAAAGGATGTTAAATTTTGCGAAAAATACAAAATTCACTATATTTTGACTCCCCTCTAACAAATTTTATACAAGGTGTACAAAAAAAAGTTGTATGCAAAAGTTATTTGGTTTATACTAAATCTTTTAATTCTAGCAGTATCGTTTATACGGGGTGTCTCAAAAGCAGCATCCAACTTTAAATTTTACATGGGACATCCTGTATTTTATTTCATTTCCAGATTCTACGTTGAATTCTTAGTTAAATCTGTAAAAGATAGATCTATCTTATCTTCGACCGTTTTTGAGATGAAATCTGTTGAATTTCACCTTATTTTTAGTTTTACAAGACATAATAATGAAAATGGCGTTTTTTCAACTAAACTAGAATCCTTTTTTATCTTTTATGAGGCAGACTAAAGCTTCAAAGCAATCTTCATTTAATATGGTTATCAAAAAACCAATCCTGAAATTTGGATTTTTCACAAAATTGAACAGACTTTATCTAGAAAGTGGCAAAATATATGATAGATTTATTTTATATAGATTTGACTCAGAATTTAACGTATAATCCGAGAATGGAATGAAATACCCTGTCTAATTTAAAATTTTTAAGTTGGGTATTGCTTTTGGGACACCCTGTATAAATAATATGGCTCGATTTCCACTCTTGTATTACACTTTTTTCTCTACACCTTGTGTAAAATTAGTTACAGGGGGGTCAAAATATTGGATTTTCCACAATATTTAACAGCTTTTATCTCGAAAGCGACAAGAGATAAGATAATACCTCATACACATATGACTTGGAATTTAATGTAGAATCTAAAAATGAAATGAAATACAGGGTGTTCCATTTAAAAAAAAGTTGGGTGCTGCGGACCACTTTAGGGACACCCTGTATAAATGATACTGCTTCATTAAAAAATAAATGTATAAACCAAACAACTTTTGTTCACCTTGTATAGAATGAGTTAGAGGGGGGGGGGGTCAATATATAGTGAATCACCCTGTACATACATACTTCTGAAACCAATAAAATATACAGGGTGTTTATTAACTGAATGCCTATACTCAAGGGTAATAATCTTGAAATGATTTTAAGACAAAAAGTTCATATCTCGGTTCATATGGACATGGTGCAAGAGCCTATAATTTTCAAGAAATTAAAAAAATGGTTTTTTTATAACTATTTTGATACTACATATTCCAGATATCTTCATGAAATTTGGTACATGTCTTCTATGCATGCATCTTGTGATGTACAAACAATTTTATTATTTTACCAGTGGCGACCGTATGGGTTGTGCAGTCAATATTTTTGGAAAAAAAACTTGTACACCACCGCTTCTTTTCAAAATAAAAATTATGTTTGAAATCTCTATTTATTTCCGAGCGAATTTGTTCGCTGGATTTTTTTTTCGTCCGGCGCATGGTTTTTGCTTAAAAAAATTAAATCTACTTAATTGCATTGACACCCTGCTGTTTCGTCCAATATTTTTAAAACAGTGGCGCCCTCTCTAATATTCCCATTCATGTTGATGCATAGAAGACTTGAACCCAATTTCAAAAAGATATCTGGATTAGTATCAAGGTAATGATTGAAAAAAGTGTCTTAAAATCTTTGTCTTGAAATCATCCAAGGATTAACACCCTCAAGTATCGGCATTCAATTAATAAATACTCTGTATATTGAAATCCAAAAAATCCGTTACCTTGGAACTGAACAATAATGGACAATAGATTAATCGAGACGAACTATCACTTACAATGAAAACGGAAATGAACTCTTAATCAATTAAAAAATGGAAGTACTGTACCTAAAACTTGATATAGCTCAACAATATTTCCCCAATATTAACCGTCACCATATCAACAATAATTATTTTTTTCTAAAAATTAGCATAAATACACGTACAGTTCCACCTCCTACAAGTCGTTTTTATTCACAATTAAAATACCTTTATACTTACATCATTTTTAAATAAACAATAGCGGCACTTGTAATCGGATTTTCTGCTCGTTTATCTCGTAATATGTTGCAAACACGATACGTATATATACATAGTAAGTATGTATAATAATGAATCGTTTTGAAGCGTAGATTATTTTACGTTAACAGTGGTGAAAAACAAAACCTGACAGAATCACAAGGAATTTTATGATTTGCTTGAAATCATTCTAAATGAATGTCTCGATCATTTGCAAACCTAAATAAGTGGAACACATGTTCTCAATTCGCATAACCATATATGGAAACGGGGTTTAACATTTTTCCAATACATTATATTTTATCGATAATTATTGAGCTATCATTGTCAATGTTTTTGAAATACGCAATATATTGCAACTGGGAGCTGAGAAACGGATTTCTGAATGAAAACTATCAACATATCAAGTGTTTGAATATATATATATACAGGGTTTTTCACTTAAAACTCCCCACGTCAATATCTCGGAAACGAATAGGAATATTTGATTTCTGTAAAAAGTAGTCAATGTATGGGGTCGAGTACTTATTTTTCACAGTTAAAAAAATTCGACGCCTACCAAGAGTAAAGCGTCGCGACGAATCGAAAATATTAATCGATTGCAGGAACTTTGAAATTACGCGCATGCAAAAGTACAAGTTATTCATAAACTTTTTTGTTATTCAGTCGAACTCATTTATTCTACTCAGTTTTGAGATATACAGTGTGTCCAAGATAAGAATGTCTATCATGGGGATCTTGAAAACCGTGAGAGATACAAGGTCGGTTAAATGGAGGCAAAGTTGCGTATTTTGATGCTTAACAAAAAGCCGTTTTGAAAGCCAAGAAATTCCGACTAAGTCCGAAATTATCCGAAAAAAACCGAAATTTTTCAAAATTGTTTTCATTTTTTTCTGACCACATTTGAAGAGATATTTTGAAATGAATGGAACTTCTTCATTGCCACTTTTTGCCCTTTACAAGATAGCGTTATTAAATTGAAGAACCGACGTTTCGTCTATGAGGAGCCATCATCAACTTTGTTTTTTAAAATACGGTCCTTGATTTTTTATAACGGATTTTGAGGGCCTCTTATGTTCCTAAGCCAACAATGTATCGCAATTATTCAAAAAAATTATGTTGATGGATTTTTCCATGAGAACTCATGTGTTAGAGAGAGACAAAAAATACATTTTTAATAAGATTAAAAACAACAACCTTCTTTTTTAATTGGTGCGATACCTTGTTGGTTTGGGAACATAAGAGGCCCTCAAAATCCGTCATAAAAAATCCAGGACCGTATTTAAAAAAACAAAGTTGATGATGGCTGCTCATAGACGAAACGTCAGTTCTTCAATTTAATAAGGGTATCTTGTAAAGGGCAAAAAGTGACAATGAAGAAGTTCCATTCATTTCAAAATATCTCTTCAAATGTGGTAAAAAAAAAATGAAAACAATTTTGAAAAATTTAGGTTTTTTTCGGATAATTTCGGACTTAGTCGGAATTTCTTGGCTTTTAAAACGGCATTTTGTTAAGCATCAAAATACGCAACTTTGCCTCCATTTAACCGACCTTGTATCTCTCACGGTTTTCAAGATCCCCATGATAGACATCCTTATCTTGGACACACTGTATATCTCAAAACTGTGTAGAATAAATGAGTTCGACTGAATAACAAAAAAGATTATAAATAACATGTACTTTAGCATGCGCGTAATTTCAAAGTCCCTGCAATCGATTAATATTTTCGATGCGTCGCGACGCTTTACTCTTGGTAGGCGTCGAATTTTTTTAACTGTGAAAAATAACTACTCGACCCCATACATTGACTACTTTTTACAGAAATGAAATATTCCTATTCGTTTCCGAGATATTGACGTGGGGAGTTTTAAGTGAAAAGCCCTGTATATATATATATATATATAAAAAAACTGTGATGAAATTTCTTAGGTATTCGGTCTTGGGGCTGCTGAATTGAAACTACTTTTTAGCTATGCCAAGCTTTCGAAAATTGTTTATTTTCTTCTTCAGGGCTGAAATTAGTGAGGCAAACTTAAGCAATCTATCTACGAACAGCATGTTGTATACTTACTGCTAAGTGTAGTATAATAAAGGATTACAAATCATTTTTCACGGGGGATTGATCTTATTCACTGCTAATACATTCTGAATTCTTTGTTCAAATGGCAACGAAATCCACTAGTTGGTTAATGGAATGTTTGAAAAACTCCTACCAAAACACTTGCTTTGCTGCATATATATATATATATATATATATGTATATATATGTATTATACAGGGTGTTTACGGTCTTGTGATTTTTTCTTCAATGTTCTTTTCTACACGTTAAAAGAATATGATTAACGCTAAAACGCCTTAGCAAAAGTCGAATAATAATAATAATAATAATAATAATAATTATAATATTAATTATAATAATAATAATAATAATTATTCATGGATACGTCGAGCGAGACTTTGCGTTCAACAACAGGGCGATAACTTTGAACAACTGCTGTAAAGCAGTAATTTTGCAATTTAGTGTCATCATTTTTGAAAATAAAATCGTACAAAAAATTCATTATCTCTCTTATTATTCAACTTTTGCTAAGGCGTTTTAGCGTTAATCATATTCTTTTAACGTGTAGAAAAAAAACATTAAAGAAAAAATCACAAGACCGTAAACACCCTGTATTAACACAAAACTTTTTACTTTTTAGTCTAGAACATCTAAAGAGTTTGATGTATAATAATTCGCGAGCGATTCGTCAGTTTCAGGTAATTCATCAATAATAATCCTGAAATAATTCCAACACTTCCGTTCCGACAAAATGATAAATAAATCAATGATAATCCCATTAACTACCATTCGAAAATATCGCAACACTTGTGTCACTATATAGTCACTATTCCAAACAATCAGTACTGCGTACTGCGATGTATTTATTTTCAGAAAACAACAATGGTTCGTTGGGTACCCGCGAAACTGGTTTGCTGTTCATTGTTGAAACCCGCAATAACAACTGAACTAAAATGGCAAATAGAAATATTCTTTTCAGTTCATAGTTTTGATTGTGGAAATTTAGAGGACGGAACGTGATGGTCAAATTGGTGTTTGACCACGCGTTAAATGTAGGTTGACTTGACATTGATGGTATTTATCATTAAAGTTGGTTTCATGGAATAATTTATTGTAAATTAATGCAGAACTTACGATATCCAGTTAAAACAGCATTAATTTTTTATAAATTGAATGCCGAGTGATGAGAAATAAATCTAAGTGGTGAATTTTATATGAAATAGTCTTTTACTTTACCATTTAAAATTTAACAAACAATCATGATTTGGATTGGATGAGGGTTATCACTTATTTTAAGTCATGATTTCAATTTATAATTGATAATTAGGTATCCATGTATTTTCTCTGGAGAAGAAACTAAGACCATCGCAAGGAAATATTATTAGCGACTTTATTTTAAGTCCATTACTGTCAGTATTTTTAGAGTTGGCATCCTGCCTTATCCGTTAGAATACTGCCTGTTGATATGAAAACTTGGAGGATCTAAAAATAGTACATATTTCTCTTGTCTGTGGGAGGAACCTGTTGGCAGGTAGATTAGTCATCCTTACGATTCCTAAATGGAAACCTGCTGCTCATAAATTGGGTGCAACGATGTTAATCAATCAATTATTTCACGTGCGTGAATTACAGAAATATTTAATCGAGATATTAGTATTATATTCAGTTACAATTTACAATCATACATATAGTATTCAAGAAAATAAATTATATTTTCATTGGTTACATGTTATCTAAACTAAGTACTTGACGCCATTTTATCAAAAACAGACAGCAATACCTAGTTATTTTTATCACATTCAATGACTTAACACATTGACTATATACAGTGTGACCCATTTAGATTGAAAACACCTCTGTGAAATTTCAGGTTATTAACCGATTTAAACCATTTTTTTTTTGAAATTTCAAGCTATGGAGGGACAAATTTTGAAATGTTTATTTCAATTTCCAGGGCATATTATGGTACTTTTTTGGGATAGAAAATGAAGAATTTTTATTAGCGATTTTTTTAAATAGCTGTGACCAAAATTTCATAAAAATATATCCACTAATAACAAAGTTACGACAACTTGAAATTCATACATTTTCTAAGCCAACGGTCACAAGAAAACACCCTGCATCAACAGTTGCCATGGAGATGGAGTTAACTACACACTACTTGTTTTCAATGTGAAATTACTTATTTATCGGCAACAGCAACAATATTTGATTACAGTTTGTCTGATTCTTTTTGTATCATGGCTAATTAAGCGTTGTAACTTGTAACGATAGAAGTGACAGAAAAGTTTGTGAAGTATTTAATGGAAGCCACGCAGATCGTTCCAACATAAGTTCCGGTAGGGTGAATAAAATAGACATTTTTTTTTGTGAAAGTGGTGCATTATCAAAAATGCCTTTGAAACGTTATTGTGCGTGCAAAGAAGACACATGAATAATCAAGCTATTTTGAATTATTTCAAAAATAATCCTAGTGCCATAAAGTAGGTACATTAAATGAAAATGCCCGACTGAAATGCATTTCAGGTATATGATCACACATCACACAATTACACATCGAAAGATTAATAATTAATTAATCTCTTTTGACAAGGGAGAAAATGGACTTCCACACACTAATGCGCCACCCTGTACAACAAAAAACGAATACAGGAGTCGAATTTTGTTTACTGTAGAATTCCATAGCGACGCGTCGCTTTCCCATCATTTGATGTAAAAATCGACGTATCGCTATGGAATTCTACAGTACACGAAATTCAGACCCAGGTTCATTTAAATTCGGACGCTTCGTTTGCCTGGTTTTCACTTAAATATCAATCGGCAAGCTTCCGTACCCGACGGTGATGGCCGAAAATCCTTACAGAGTACCAAAACGCGTTTATAGGGAGGAGAAATCGTTCTTCTTCGAATTGTCGAGCTACAGAGTCCTAGCCTGGGTGACTCTTCGAGAACATGCACGTTAATGTATATTTATAAATCCATATGGCTAACGTTATTATTAATGTACAGGGTGATTGTTTATATTTTACTCAATAAATATCCCAGGTATTTTGGTTTTTCAATAAAAGTTCAAGTATGAGCAAATTTGAAGTATTGGTCATGAAGATTCAGAATCCGAAACTAAGAAATTAAAAAAGCATCGAGAACCTAAAAATTTCACACATGGTATTTTTTGAATGAGAAACATATACAGGATTCATTTTTAGCTAGAATGATAGATCATTTTCTTCTGATTCCAAGTATCATATTATGTTGGTAGTTGGTATTCGGTTCAGCCCGTTTTTGGGCTATTCAAGTTCAAAGTCTCATAAAAACTACATTACGTTGATCTGGATTCTACCGTATCTTGGCAACCCAGATCAAGGTAATGTGATTTCTGATACTCTGACCTTGAATAGCTCAAAAACTGCTGAACCAAATACCAACATATTGCTAACCGCCGGCAATAGTGGCACATCTCAAAAATCGTACAAACAAGTTAAAAATATGTATGTCAAATATAAACAGTGTGGTCACTTAACATATATGGGATTTTTTTTATTAACTGCACAACCAAAATACAAATATCGCCAAAAGTTGGTGCATGTTCGATTATCATATTAGGTGCACTTAGAATGGTTGCAACTCAAACAGCATACAGGGTACGCCAAAAAATATGAATATTGTACAAGAGTAAAGTACCCTTATTTCACAAAATTCGGCAAAATGTTATAAAGAAAAGTTGTTTTTAGAATTAAAAGTTATGCCTAAATACCAAATCATGGCCTCCTAAGAAAAAAAAATATTTTTTTTAAACATCTAATCATTTCCCAAAAAAAAAAATTTTTTTTATTCACCCTAAGCAGTTTCATTAATTATTCAAAAACAAATCAATTTCGCATAACTTAGTTCAAATTTGAGCATATTTAGAAAATTTACCTAAATTTTTAATTTTTTAGAGAATAACAAGCTTCATGTTTGTTGCAACGATATTAAACACAACTTTAAAATATCGCAAACATTCTTTTTCACAAGGTAAAACATTATTAATGATAATAATATGCATATTAAAAAACTCGCATATAAAGTGATTTTTTTTTAAATGAATTTTGTGATTCCCTAAAAATTTTAAATTTTAGATAAATTTTCTAAATATGCTCAAATTTGAACCAAGTTATGCGAAATTGATTTGTTTTTGAATAATTTATGAACCTGTTTAGGATGAATATAGAAAAAAAATTTTTAGGGAAATAATTGGATGTTTAAACAAAATTATATTTTTTTTCTAAGGAGACCATGATTTGGTATTTAGGCATAATTTTTAATTCTAAACAACTTTTCTTCATACAACTTTGCCGAATTTTGTGAAATAAGGTTACTCTACTCTTGTACAATTTTCATATTTTTTGGCCTACCCTGTATGCTGTTTGACTTGCAACCATTCTAAGTGCACCTAATATGATTATCGAACATGCACCAACTTTCGGCAATATTTGTATTTTGATTCTGCAGTTAATAAAAAAAAATCCAATATGTTGCACACTTAAGTGACCACACTGTATAACGATAAAGTTTCTTGAAAAACAATAAGTCTTTATATTCAACTTTTTTTCGTAACTCGCATATCTTCCGATAGAAGGTAGTAGTGCATCGTATATGGGGGAATCTTATATTTTGAACTACTCTTCTATATGTATAACATTTTGCTGAATTTTATGAAATAAGGGTACTTTACTCTTGTATAATTTTCATATTTTTTGACCCACCGTGTATGATGTTCAACTTGGACACACTGTATATATAACAATTTTATGTTCTGTGTGATGACTGAATAAAGTTTAGTTG
The DNA here is from genome assembly GCA_958502075.1 of Orchestes rusci. Classification (NCBI taxonomy): domain Eukaryota; kingdom Metazoa; phylum Arthropoda; class Insecta; order Coleoptera; family Curculionidae; genus Orchestes; species Orchestes rusci. The sequence goes on from OY293306.1 coordinate 1,785,989, forward strand.
ATTAGATCGCAATCTTTCACAGCTAGACTGAAATGCTGATGATTTTTTTCGAAGTAATATCGATTTAATTTATTTGATTATTGAACTTTTCCACTGCAACATACAATAATTATTATTTTTTGCATAGCTACATCTCTATACGTCTAACTAAAAGTAAATTATTGTCAGGTTGGAAACTGTTGAGAATTTGTTTTTGTTAAAAATAATTGTATATCTGGCAGACAGTTCTGCATGCGAAATGTTTTTGTTATATAACCCGAGATTTACTTAAGGAATGGTAGAGAGACTTGACAAAACAGATGTCGATCTATGTTGTATTCATCTGCTATTCTCATCGACATTTTCAGTTCCTTATTGCTTGTGTCAGTTACTTCCGAGAATTCTAACTAAGCGGGTAATGTGAGCTCCATACAGTTGACATTGTATATCATTTTTTCGTTGAATCCATTTATATACTTTTACCAACGAATTATACAGGGTGTCCCAGCAAAAAGTATCACCCTAAAAAATAACGTGTCACTAAAAAGGCTCGACTCCTCGATTTTACGCTTATTTTCAACTTCGCAAGTTCACCCCCTTGAATGTTAAATGGATAGAGGAATCGAAAGTGACATACATATCAAAATAGAGGGGTGAGGAAAGTTCAATTATTTTTTTGAACAAACGAAGATCTTGACCGATTTTAACGAACTTGAGCTCATATGAAAGAGCATAATCTGCACTACAAAATGCTTATTTGGTTTTGAATTTGTAACCTTCGCCGTCGCCGCTACATGGCGTTATTTGAAACGGAAGCATATTTTTGAGTTTTTTCCAAAATAATCAAATGTAATGTCATATTCATTTCTATTTTTAAAAGTAGATACAATTTTTTTTTTCTTTTTTTAATAGAAAAATTTATCCTCTTCAAAAATATACAGGGTATCCCTCCGGAAACAAGCTCGATCTATATATGGAAAACTGTACGTAGGAAAATTTTGAAAATTTGACAGTATAGCAAAGTCTATGGGGGCACCCAAGCTAAAATATTTTCAAGATGGTGGCACTTCCGGTTATACCGGAGGTCGGTGTCAACTTGCTTATTTTGAATAGAACACCCTAGATTTTATAACATTTTTGGATTCTACGTAAAATTTTTGGCCGATTTGATGTGAAATATTCAAGATTTTATGTCAAAACTGACGTTTTTAGGACCTAATTTAAATGTAAATTTTTCGTATCAGAAAGCGTTTTCATTAAGTTTGTGTTGGATTCCTTATTGAAATGCCGCAGCATGATTATAAAAAAGATTTTTAATGACAGTTAATGCTCAATGCACTTTCTAACAGTTGATTGTTTTTCAACACTGTCATAGCAAATAAGGATAACTGGACTTGAAATCCATAGAAACATCGAGAAATATTATTGAAACTGGAAATATTTCCAAAAATACAAATTTTTGGAAAAGACAGCCTTGTGCAAACTTACCTTTTTTTCGATCGATGTGAAAATTTGGCTGACCCCATAATCGAGTATGATTAAGTTTTGCAGTGTTGCCGCTTCCTCCCAAAAGCCGTGGCAACTTTCTTTTTTTGAATGAACCTCCCTGTATATTATAATTTTTTTGGAATCCTTGACTGATTTGAATATCTTTTACTTGATATACCCCTATACCTATCGGCAGCGGTTTTCGAGATATAAATTAATTTATAATATTTTTAACGCAAAACACAACAATGGATTGAAACGGTGGAGAGTTGAAATTGCTATGCCGACTAGCGGAAGATAGGTTTATATGGATCCATTGGAGAAAAAGATCTGATAATATACAGGGTGCTACAAATTTATTAATCTTTTTCCTACACACAGAAATGAAAAAAAAGCAATTCTTTCAAATTGAACCCCCACTATATTACCTGAAAAATGAAAAGGCCAATGAATTTCCATTCAAATGGTATCCCATGTCCCTACACCTAAACCTTCAAGATCCAAATAAAAAATGCATTTCACTAAAAAAAAGTTAAAAAGTATTGATGCGAATTTGGTTTTGTTTTTTGGTAAAAGTGATTTTTTTTGAAATTTCAAACCTTAACTAACTAAAATAAGGTTGCCATGGAAGCTTCATCATGTTTCACAACATTTATGACAATTTAATTTATTTTTTAGTTTTAGTTAGGCATAGGAACATGGGATACCATTTGAAAGTAAATGTATTGGCCTTTTCCTCGGCGTTTTCATATAAGTGATTCAAATCAGTCAAGGATTTCAAAAAAAATATATAAACAGGGTGGTTCATTTAAAATGAGAAAGTTGCCACGAATTTTGGGAGGAAGCGGCAACACTGCAAAACCGATAATATTTTTAAAATATAAATGATACTCGATTATGGGTTCAGCCAAATTATCAGATTAATCCTAAGTTTTCCGTAAACGTCTAAGGTACCATAGACCGTGAGACACCCTGTATATCCGTGTACGGATTATTTGGTGAATTGTGTGACCGGGGGTGAAGTTGGGAAGTTGCGCAAAATGTTTCTTCTCCTAGACAAAAATCGACGGGTCCGAGCGTTGTAATTTTTTTTCTTGGAACCGGTTATTAGAGGTGGATACTTTTAGATGGGACACCCTGTATACGAACCAAACTATACGAGTCAGTGATTATTACAAATTCAAATTTCTATAGCTCAAAGAAACTTTGAGAGCAGCTCGGAACTTGTGTGTGATCCAAAAGTGACATCATTTCATGTTTCGTGAGTTCGTTCATGAATCTAATCACTATTGTGGTGATTTGCGGATTTCAATTCTAGTTTTTTAAGAGATATTCAGATATTTCTCATAAAAATATCTACCTACTTATACATACATACAGGGTGTCCCAGCAAGGGTGGCCACCGGCCATATCTCGGAAACTACTGGACCTAAAAGTTCAGGAAAAAAAATATGATCACTAAAGTGGCCACGAGAAAATGCTGGAAAATATTTTTAACTTCGAAATTTTGCCACTAGGGGGCGCAATCAAAGCTTAAATATTAAAATTCGAAATTTCTCCGGAAATTCTTAGATTGAGGTATATCTTTATCAACATGGTTAGAAAACCTAGACAATTTCACGTCTTTTTCGTACAGGGCTCATTGGCGTACCGATCTTCGTGTGAGTAGGGGAGGGTAGTGAAAGTGTAATTGTTCAAATGGCTGTAACTTATAAACGACTTGTCCGATTTTGTTGCGTATAGGCTTGTTTGGAAGATAAATGTGAGTACTTTTGTATATCGTATCCAGTGATGCGTGATTGTCTCCAGAAAAGTTGCTAGAAGGGGTAACTTGAATTAAAAACAGTGTTTTTTATTTTACCGCAAAAATTTAAATGGTATGGTATAATTATGATAATAATAACTAGTCCAAATTATGTAAAATTTAATGTTTTAAGGTTTTTAAGGTTTTTTTTTTTTTTTTTTTTTTTTTTTTTTTTTTTTTTTTTTTTTAAGGTTTTTTCTTGTAAATTTAATTCTTCATTTCGATTCTGTTATCAGAATTATACTGTTCCATTTAAATTTTTGCGGTGAAAACAGTTTTTAATTCAAATTACGCCTTCTAGCAACTTTTCTGGACACAATCACGCATCACTGGATACGATATACGAAAGTAATCACATTTATCTTCCAAACAAGCCTATACGCAGCAAAATCGGACAAGTCGTTTATAACTTACAGCCACTTGAACAATTACACTTTCACCACCTTCCCCTAATCACACGAAGATCGGTACGCCAATGAGCCCTGTACCAAAAGGACGTGAAATTGTCTAGGTTTTCTAACCATGTTGATAAAGATATACCTCAATCTGAGAATTTCCAAAGAAATTTCGAATTTTAATATTTAAGCTCTGATTGCGCCCCCTAGCGGAAAAATTTCGAAGTTATAAATATTTCCCAGCATTTTCTCGTGGCCACTTTAGTGATAATTTTTTTTTCCTGAACTTTTAGGTCCATTAGTTTCTGAGATATGGCCGGTGGCCACCCTTGCTGGGACACCCTGTATACAGTGTGTTTATTAATAATTGAATGCCGATATTTAAGGGTGATAATCCTTGGATGATTTAAAGACAAAAAGTTCATATGAACATAGGTCTGCAAGAGCTCAATTTTCAAGATAAAGGGTGTTGAAATATTAAAAAATAAATGATTTTTTTATAATTACTTTGATACTATTCCAGATATCTTTATGAAATTGGGTACACGTCTTCTAGGCTTCAATATGCATTTTGTGATGTACAATCAATTTCATTATTTTTACCAGTGGCGTCCGTACGGGCTTTGCACTCAATATTTTTGGAAAAAAAACTTGTACGCCACTGCTTTCTTCCAAAATAAAAATTATTTGTAAAATTTCTATTTATTTTTGAACCAATTTGTTCTCTTGATTTTTTTCCGTCCGGCGCATGGTTTTCGCTTAAAAAAATTAAATCTACTTAATTGCATTGACACCCTGCTGTGTCATCCAATATTCTTAAATCAGTGGCGCCCTCACTAACATTCCCATGCATTTTGATGCATAGAAGACGTGTACCAAATTTCAAAAAGATATCTGGAATAGTATCAAAGTGATGATAAAAAAAAGATTTTTTTCAAAATTTCAACACCCTGTATCTTAAAATCTATGCTCTTGTGGACCTATGTCCATATAAACTTTTTGTCTTGAAATCATCCAAGGATTATCACCCTTAAGTATCGGCTTTCAATTAATAAACACCCTGTATATTTAAGCATGCGCTCCAAGCAGTTCACAAAATTTTATAAAAAAAAGTGTATTTGCTTATTCAAAATTATAACTGGCATTTTATTGAATGTGATTTAATATGATTCCTGATATCATTCTAATAAGCATATCAAAAAAACTCGGAAAAAAATTATTCAAAAGGTTCTCAGATTAGTTTGTCTATTGTATGGATAGGTACTGCAGATTTGTTCTTGGAACTTTTTCTAAAAAATATCATGAGACAATATAAATGGATATTATCATGGTGACGACCTATAAAGTTTATTTATAAGTAAGTAGCGATTTCCAGTGATATTGATTTTAAGTATCCACAATAAGCCCAACATTTTAAGATAAGCAGGACGACAGTTTTTACAATAACAAATAAGGGATGGAAACAAAAGAAACGCTTGATAGGAAACGTGGATCTGGTAGACGAAGAGGAAGCTTAGTTCCAGGAAGACCAGGCACTCCTTGAATTGGTCATTTTTTTGAAGAAAAAAATCTTCCAATCTTACAAAATTTCCTTAATAATCGTGAATGTCCCTGCTTCAAACGATTCTATAAACAATCTTGAATGAATAGTTTGCGGCCAAATAATTCAAAAATGCTGTTTCGTCCTTCGAAGTTGTATGAATAAGCTTGAAGAAGGCTTCTCGAAAAATGCATAGGTAGGTATAAAGGCAAAAAACAGATGTGTCAGGAAAATTTTTACGTGTTCCTTCGACATCTCGACGAATCGATTAACAATTTGGCAGAGCAAATAATTTTCTATTGTTCTTGAGGAAATTCGAACAAAGTCAAAATGTAGGACAAGACATTGTTTCAGAAACACGATTAGGCATATTCATCACTTTATTTAATCAAGGGGATTCATCCGGTCTGAAATTTCAATCAATACAAGCATTTTTTCTGGAATGCGCCATTTTTCTATTCATCACCTTTTGGAACATATCAAATTTTATTTGGTAGGTAAGATATCAAACTAGGCAACCCAATATCTATTTTTTTTTTAAACTCAATGGTCAAAAAACACGAAAAATCTACATATTCCGCCCTCTTGTGAGAGACGTATATAATCCGTTAAATCAAAAAAATCGAAAATGTATTAACTAAATCGAGCTCTAAACCAAAGGATTGTACACTGAAATGAGGGCTGTTTTTAGTTGCTTCAGGGGTGGTTGATCGCCCCCTAACCTTGGTTTTGACTCGCAGGCCGTAGGAGATGTAATATGATTTTTTTAATTTTTGGCAGATGATTTTTAAAAAATTCATTACTCTAAATCCAAAGGATTGTACAGTGAAATGAGGGCTGCTTTCAGTTGCTATGAGGGTGGTTAATCGTCCGCTACCCTTGGTTTTGACTCGCAGACCATACGAGATGAAATATGATTTTTTTCAATTTTTTTGTCTTATGAGTACCTAATTAATTTTTAAAAAATCATCCGCCAAAAATTAAAAAAATCATATTTCATCTCGTACGGCCTGCAAGTCAAAACCAAGGGTAGGAGGCGATCGACACCACCCCTATAGCAACTAAAAGCAGCCCTCATTTCACTGTACAATCCTTTGGTTTTCAGAGTAATAAATTTTTACAAAATCATCTGCCAAAAATTTAAAAAATCATATTTTACCTCCTACGGCCTGCGAGTCAAAACCAAGGGTAGGGGGCGAGGTAGGGGGCGATCAACCACCCCTGAAGCAACTAAAAACAGCCCTCATTGCGGTGTACAATCTTTTGTTTTCAGAGTAATAAATTTTTAAAAAATCATCTGCCAAAAATTAAAAAAATCATATTTCATCTCGTACGGCCTGCGAGTCAAAACCAAGGGTAGCGGGCGATTAACCACCCTCATAGCAACTGAAAGCAGCCTTCATTTCAGTGTACAATCCTTTGGTTTTAAAGTAATGAATTTTTTTAAAATCATCTGCCAAAAATTAAAAAAAACATATTTCATCTCGTTCGGCCTGCGAGTCAAAACCAAGGGTAGCGGGCGATTAACCACCCTCATAGCAACTGAAAGCAGCCTTCATTTCACTGTACAATCCTTTGGTTTTAGAGTAATGAATTTTTTTTAAATCATCTGCCAAAAATTGAAAAAATCATATTTCACCTCGTACGGCCTGCGAGTCAAAACCAAGGGTAGGGAGCGATTAACCACCCTCATAGCAACTGAAAGCAGCCTTCATTTCAGTGTACAATCCTTTGGTTTTAAAGTGATGAATTTTTTAAAAATCATCTGCCAAAAATTAAAAAAAACATATTTCATCTCGTTCGGCCTGCGAGTCAAAACCAAGGGTAGTGGGCGATTAATCACCCTCATAGCAACTAAAAGCAGCCTTCATTTCACTGTACAATCCTTTGGTTTTAGAGTAATGAATTTTTTTAAAATCATCTGCCAAAAATTAAAAAAATCATATAACATCTCCTACGGCCTGCGAGTCAAAAACCAGGGTAGAGGGCGATTAACCACCCATTTAAAAAAAAATATTTTATCTGGTACGGCCTGCGAGTCAAAAACAGAGGTTAAGGGTGATTTACCACCCCTTTAGCAACTGAAAACAGCCTTCATCTCGGTGTACCATCTAATAGTTTCCAAATTATGAATTTCGTGTCCGCTTTTGATCTTTATTTATTTCATTTTTGGTAATATTTTCTACTTATTTGAGTAATTTGGATAACGGTTTCTCAGAGAAAATTGAAAACTCCTGAAAGTCCTATACTGTTGGGCAGTGTATTTGCGTTCGGCTACTTTCGTCTCTGCATCTTTGGTCTGCTGTCTTCAGATTAGTTCAAAAATTTAGGGGATACCTATGATAAAAGACAAAAGAAGTTCAAAATTGACCATCACTTATCCTTTTGACGAGTGTTTTTTTACATGTATATTTTGAACTGGAACACACTTAATAAATAAGTTGACTTCTTGACTTCTCGTCGATCTACAAGTCACAATAAAGTCACCTGAAACCATTAAATATGACCAATCGTATCACACCATAAAATCATCAAATAACCAAGCAGTCGTCCATGACATAATGAACAAATTTATTCTGTTGTCGAGGTATTTTAATTGACGTGGGCAGAAATATGGACATGATTATGTTCACAGAGCTCCTTAGGGAAAAAATATTTGCTTAACGTAAGCTAGGTACTTTTGGAACTGAAGAAATAAATAAAGAACTGAAGTGTTAATTGCAGGTATAGCCCAAGTTTCTTGCATTATTTATAATATAACATAATACGGTTGAATATTCAAGAAAAGGTGGATGAGAAAAAGACTTTTACCAGAAATAAAATCAAAAACGAAGTAAAATAGGCAGCACGTTTGAACATCATAAACAAATATGAACCGAACCGAATAGGCAATCACGACACCTATCGATTCTGCAATCTGCAACATCGCCCAGACTTACCCTTTTTTGGCGCCCTTCAGTCGCCTATTATGAGTCTGTCACCCTCCACACTCGCTTTGTCTCAATTTTTAACACAAACTACACATAAACTGCCGTTTACCGTACTAAAAACCGAAACACCAACTGTTACTAGTCCTTATTGGGTTAAAAATACCGATCATACCTAAAAACATACTAAATATCCTTCGACAAGGATGCCACTCGAGATCACGGCAACCATGTTCCGTACACGGCACACGGCGTAAACCACGCCCCTTGTTACGATTGTAAAATTTAGTCTCCAAGGAATCCGCAAGAGGCGCTAAATTGGAACATTTCATAGCCAACTGGGATGGAAACTGTTTATGCGTTGAGAAGGTTAGTTGTGCCGGTGGAGGATGGCGCCAGTGGCTGGTATTTTTAATTTTTATTTGGATACGTGATTTTGATAACATTATCATTGAATTTCAAACTCTCGTAAAATATTTGTGTCATGATGTCAAATTACATATTGTACAGGGTCATCCGTATACAGGGTTCGCCAAAGTAAGTAAGTAAGTAATATCTCGGGAAATAGATCCATTTAATGTAGGTATTTTGAAAATTTGTAGGGAGATTTTCGGAGATGCACTAGCTCTTTTCAAATGAAATAATGGTGGGTGTACCGGAAGTAGGTGTCAACTCACTTGTTTCAAATGGAACAGCCTATTATTACATTTTTGGATTATTTACGTGAAATTCTAGGAGAATTTTAAGTTATGATGTCCTAGGTATACCTAAGTATAAGCATTTTTGAAATATTTCAGTTTTTATGTCAAAAATCTCGTTTGTAGGTAAATTTTTGATAAAAGAAAGCCTTTATTGTTTAATTTGTAACGGATTTCTTGTTGAAAAGGACCCATCTACTTTGAAAGATTCTTCACAATATTTTGAGAACTATTATTACAGGGTGGCCCAAAAATAAGATCAAGAATAACATTGAGAAAACTCCAAAAAATCATTTTTTTTTCAAATGGAAAGCCCCAATTTTCATAATTTTATCTTATTGAGAATTGAAAATAATAGTGAGTTTATATAATATTGTTTATTCCAAAGATTCAGAAAAAAATAAAAATAAGAATTTTTAAATCAATATTTCATACACCATACATTTTAATTTACCTGAAGTGGTGACTTCCATTGTCTGCCAGTTGCTAGAAAAACAGTATACAGGGTGTCCAGAAATGATGAGCAAAAAATTCAGGTGAAAATTCTTGACAAAAAATAAATGCTACCTCTTCCTATAATATTTTTTCGAAAATTGATTACTAACGCAGTTACAGGGTGTTAAAGTTACATTTTATTTGCAGTTTTTTTGAAATACCTATAGCCACGCTTATAATATTTTGACGAAATCTTGTATTTGGAGCTTTATCGGGATGAGGATTTCAAATTTGCCCACTGTTTTTTCGCATTTTGCAGAGGGCGCTACATACGAGCTTATACTTCGATTTGAATGGTCCCAAGTGTTCTGTGCTACACTGTAAGTGACTTTTGACCAAACATTTTTATTCTATCACCCTTTGGACATGAAAAAGGGATACTTCTTCTGTTGCGATAAATCGAACCGTTTTCAAGAAAAACGCTAAAATAACTTTGCTTGCATGTGATGTTTACAAAATCATTTTAATTTATTTTCAACCATAAACACAGCATGCTTTGGAAACATGCGCTATAGTTGCCGTAGAAACAAGTTTCGGATAAATTAGTCTTGAAAGTTGATAATTTTTTTAAAATTTGTTGTTACGCTGATGGTCAATGACAAAAATTCTGAAAATGAAAAAATAAATAAAAAATGTTAAGAATTACCTCGAGAATTACCAACTGACAAAACTAATTCTGATCAAATTTGTTACTACGGCAACTTATAGCGCATAATTCCAAAGCATGCGATGTTAAAAGTTGAAAATAAGTTGAAATAATTTCGTAGAAAGAGTGAAAGTCTCATTGACTATGTCATCACAAATGACAAGACATCCCAACTAACACAGATTGTGCCTTAATAAACCAAAATGCTATATAACTGATATATTAGGGTCCATCAATATACAATTTTATCATTTAGTGACGTTAGTTAAAACAAAATACTCTCAGAGACAAAAAAGTGTTATAATCATGTAATATAGCTCTCTACAAAACCATTTAATAAATCTTTTATAAAACGGAAGAAATTGAATTCTTATAGCATACTATAGTACCAATGTTATAAGAGTAATCACTCTCTTAGTCTAATTTGTTGTATTATTGGTTCATTATTGTTTTGCAAAGAACTTATAAGAGGGTTACAAAATATTTTTATTAGAGATTTATTATATTATCATATAGCTATCTCTAATAAAACAGTTAACTCGCAAAAGTATTTAAGACTGAATTGTCTTAAGAGAATATCTTATAAAAATGTTTTATAGGATGCTTGATCTAGAACGTACAAAACAGCACTATAAAACCAATATAAAACACTGACAAAATAAAAATGGACACAAAATAGCAACACTGTCTTATAGTTTATCCCAACTAACACAGATTGTGCCTTATCAAACTAAAATGCTAAATAACTGATTTATTAGGGTACTTCAATAACAATTGTATCATTTAGTGGCGGTAGTTGGCACAAAATACTCTCAGAGACAAAAAAGTGTTATAATCATGTAATATAGCTCTCTAGAAGACCATTTAATAAGCCTTTTACAAAACAAAAGAAATTGAATTCTTATAGCATATTATAGCACCAATTTTATAAGAGGAATCACTCTCAAGTCTAATTTGTTGTATAATTGGTTTATTAAGGTTTTATAGAGAACTTTATGAGATCGTTACAAAATATTTTTATTAGAGATTTATTAGTTTATCGTTAAGTCGCAAACGTATTTAAATCTGAATTGGCTTACGAGAATATCTTATAGAAATGTTTTATAGAATACTTGATTTCGATAAAACACACTAACAGTTTCGCACACTATAAAACAAATAAAATAAAAATGGGCAATAGCAACATTGTCTTAAAATATGTCTTGCCTAAAGATCCCCACCCCGTTTGCGATCATACAGTGAAATTCGCGTCTTCTTTTCCATTTATTTAGTATATTTTTGGGTATTTTGGAAAAATGTATTCGCTGGTGACTTTCAAATAATGTCTAGAATACGTATATAAGATTTCAAGTCATTTGAAAATGTATGCAAATTGTCCAATACCTATATAACAAATTTGTCGCAACAAGCACAGTTATAAGAGTTCGCCATATTTGGTAGGCGAACTTTGTCGGTCATTTTTTAGGTTTGGGAAAAAAAACCAAATATTTATCAAGGAAATACGATAACAAGAACGTCATTATAAGAAAAACATTGTAAATATCAGACAATTATTATTTAATAGAGTAGTTTTTGTTTGTAATTAAGATATTGAGGTTATGAAATTTAAAATATCAGGATAAAAAGTCTTGAATTGCCTCAAAATGCAGGCGCATGAAAATTTAGTTCATAATGTACCCATATATTAACAGTAAAATCAAATTCGCAAGTCAAATCAACATATTATCATGCTTGAATTTTCAATATTTTGCAATATGCTACTTGTCTAATAGTAGGATAGACTCCATTAATTTTTCGTCATTCACAGTTGATATTCTTTTACAACAATTCTGATTTATTCTGCTCTGAACATACACAAAATTGCAGTGTAAATGCCGCGAATATATCAACAACAAAATATATTTATAACTGTTTTATAAATGTGTAACTTGGAACAATTCACTCTTATAAGAGCTTTATAGCAGTAGTAAAGTAGCTTTATAGTTGTTACCTAGAACCCCTATAAACATTTTAATACGACAAAAATATTTTATAAAGTGGTCCTTTTTCGTGTTTATAAGTGTGTTATTAATGGCTATGAAATGATTATAAAAATATTTTTACGAGCAAAATGTTTCACGAAACTGTTATATAACGGTCTATAGAATACTTATAAACATATTTGTGTTACTTGGGATTGAAATGCAATGTTCTCACAACTCCAAAAATCAGTGATCACAGTATTATAGAAATAAAGGTTAAACAACATACATCTCTTCGCAAGAAAATCATCTTTAAAGAACTAAAATACGATCCAAAACAGATGGAAACAGATTTGAGGAAGAATGATTGGAACAACTCTATAACAAACATGCAATTGTTATCGAAAAATTTATTAACACCGATCGTAGAATCACTGGAATCCATGACATTTATCAAAGCAAAAGTTATCAACTCCAAGTACGAAAATAATAAATGGATCACATCTGAAATATTAGAAATGATGAAACGGAGAGACAACAAATTTAGAGCGTTTACTTTGATGAGAGAAGAGAACCTGTGGCAAGAATACAAATCAATTAGGAATGACGACATAACATTGATCCGAAGGTCGAAAAATGAATATTTAAATAGAATACTGGATAGTAACAGGAAAAATTCACAACAATTGTGGAAGAATCTAAAAACGCTATTACCGAATAAAAAATGTGATATTAGTGATATAGTGATACATGGCCTAGTCAAAAATCAGGATTGTGATATTGTCGAGTGTTTTAACCAATATTTTATTGAGAGTATAGCTAACATTGTTTCAGAAATTAAGCCAAAAAACAATTTAAATTATGTGTTGCGTTTTGTGGACCAGGCTTATAATGTTTTAAGTACCTAGTTTTAAAACTGTGGAAATGTCTTATTTAAATAAAATTGTGAACACTTTCAAGCAAACTGGGGGATGTGAAGATCGAATTTCAAGTGAGATCTTGAAAGACGTTTTTAACATTGTTGGAAATAGATTTTTGGACGTTATAAACAACTCTCTTACATACGGGGTTTTTCCTGACGAATGCGAAGTGCTCGATTATTACACCAGTGCCAAAAGTTCCGAACAGTACCAAGGTAGAAGACTTTCGTCCAATAAATAATATGTCGCCATACGAAAAATTATTGGAGATTGTGGTAAAGGCACAACTTGTAAATTTCTGTGATGAACATTCTGTGATACACGAGTTCCAGTCAGGCTTCAGAAGTAATCACTCCAGTGAATCTGTGATACTAGAAGTATGTAATGATTGGTTTAAATGCTTGGAGAGCGGGATGTTTGTGATATCCGTTTTTCTTGATTTTCGCCGTGCCTTTGAGACTGTAAACAGGGACTTACTGATACAAAAATTATGGATTGGTGTTCGCGGAACAGTGCTTAGATGGTTTTCTTCATACCTTACGAAAAGAACACAGAAGGTGAAGGTCAATAATACTTTCTCCGATAAAGCTTACACAAAATTTGGTGTCCCACAGGGTACGGTTTTGGGACCATTATTGTTTATCATTTACATCAATGACATTTTCAAGCATGTTGAGCATTGTAAAATTAAATTGTTTGCTGACGATACAATGTTGTACTTGTGAGGGACTGATATGGATGTGATGCTGAAGTATATCAATGGTGACCTTGCATGTTTGGATAAATGGCTTTCAAACAACAATATGGCACTGAATGCAAGCAAATGCAAATTTGTTGTATTTGGAACTTCTGGAATGATCCAGCATATATTTAAATGGCCAATACATCGAAAGGACAAGAGTGATAAAATATTTGGGAGTAATGCTAGACGAACATCTTAACTTCAACAGTCATATTGATTATATCTGTGCTGAAATGTCCCGGAAAGTTTATTTTTTACAAAGAATTGATAAGCAGTTATCCCTCTACACCAAACTACTACTGTACAAATCCATCATAACACCACATCTGGAATACTGCTCCAGCATATTGTATAACTTGACACAGGACAAATTTAAACAACTTCGAATGATCCAGAATCGTGCAATGAGAATTATACTGTCTTGTAGCAGATATACTCCAATCGAACTGATGCTCAATACTCTGGGTATTATGGATGTTAAGCAAACAATTAATCTTCGCTCATATGTATTTATATATAAAATGAAACATGGACTGGTACCTCAATATCTGTGTAAAGAATTGAAATATGTTTGTAATGTCCATGGATATAAGACACGCAGTGCTGCAACAGATTTTTATGTCACTACAAGCCGCTCAAACAAAAAGCATAGAAGCATCTTTTATAAAGGACTTTCTGAGTTCAACAAACTTCCCATCGACATCAGAAACTCTACTAGTGTAGGTGTATTTAAAAATAGTTTAAGGAGGTATGTTTTTGATCCTAATAAGTAGCCTCTGTGATCCACATTTATAGTTTTAGATACCTGTTTTCGTTTTTCATAGTTGATCCTAGTTTAAGTGTGTCGCCCTCATTCACCTATTCTTTGTACTACTGTTTGTATTTTATAACACTTTTTATTTTTTATTATTTTCTATGTACTTGTATAGCATTTTTGCTAATAAACGCTTTAATTATTTATTTATTTATTTCATCACATGCAAGCATAGTTATTTTAGCGTTTTTCTCGAAAACGGTTAGATTTAACGTAACAAAAGTGGTTTACCTTTTTTATGTCAAAATGTTGGGAGAATAAAAATATTCACTCAAAAGTCGCATACAGTGTAGCACAAAAAGTTAGGACCATTCAAATCATAGTATAGGTTCCTATGTCGCGCTTTTAACAAAATGCGTTATAACGGTGAGCAAATTTAAAATCCTCATCCCGATTAAGCCCCAAATACAAGATTTTGTGAAAATATCATGAGCGTGGCAAAAGGCATGGCCAAAAAACTGCAAATAAAATTTAAGTTTAACACTTTAACTCCGTTAATAATCAATCTTTGAAAAAATGTTATGGGAAAATGTAGCACTTATTATTTTCGGCCTAGAATGCTCTCCTGATTTTTTTGCTCACCATTTCCGGACACCCTGTCACCCTGTATATATTTTTTTTAAATAAAGAAGAACTGCGGTTTGGAGATTTGACTTTATACAGTCAATTTGAAAACTTTCCTGAAACCCTAAATAACGGGCCTAAGAAGAAAATTGAATAAAAGGCTTGGACCTGTCGATTCTGGTTTCTAGGGGGAAACAATTTGGGTCTATTTTCAAACTTGCAACATCACCCGCTGGGCGAGGGTGATATTTACTCTCAAATTGTTAAATGGAGAGAGGGATCGAGTGATAGATTATTTTGAAGGTCCTTCGACCCTGATTACAACTAACGAGTTTCAAGTCTCTGCTATCATTCCTATTGATATATGTAACAAGTTGTCTATTAAGGAATGACAAGGTGTCAGATCTCAGAAACTAGGCATCCCAGAGACTTGCGGAAAAAAATTACTGGGTGATATGGAATAGAGCAAATGCAGGAAATATATCAGATGTTCCCAAGTTAGCTACAAGATGGCGTAACGGAGCTATCAAAACACAAAATTGCTGTTTTTTCGTGATTTTTAAATAGATACAAATATGAATGAATACCGCTATGGATTTCCTTCAAATTTGTTCTTCTGATTTTTTTCTAGCATGTCAAATAAGACAGGTATGAGCTGTCAAACCTTACAACTCCAGAATGCTCATAACTTTGAAACAACCCTACCGATTGACGCGATCTTGGTCTCATTTTGAAGCGGAGGTTCTCCTCTTCCACAAATTCTGATCAGAAAAGACGATTTTATTCAATATAATATGCGGACGACGAACATTATTCAAATTTACTCGAAATTTTTAAATACAAAGGCATAGTGAAAATAGTTCGTCTGGAATGTCGACTAGATTCCGCACATCTTTCATGCATTACACTTTTTTCTAGCTCTCGAAATAAATAAGCTAAATGCTTTTTTGTAATTATATAATGCAAAAAAATCCTTCTTTTTAAGATTTAATTTGTTTGAACTAAAACAGTGACTGGGTGGTTACTAGGTAACGCAAAAATTTGTTAACATCTTCTTTACGAGGGCATCTTGAATAGTATCAGTATTTCACATTATTACAGAAAAGCGTAGAGGTAGCTCTTTTATTTTGTAATCTAGAAACAAGTGTTATACATGAAAGTTGTGCGGAGTTTTGTCGAGAATCAAGACGAACAATTTTCAGTATACTTTTGCATTTGAAAATTTCAAGTAAATTCTTCCGCATATGAATTATACTGAATACAATCGTCTGTTTTCATCGCAATCATTTGAAATCTCAAAATTGTGGTAGAGGAGAACCTTCTCTTCAAAATGAGACCAAGAGCGCGTCAATCGGTTGGGTTGTTTCAAAGTTATGAGCATTCTTGCGCTGTAAGGTTTGACAGCTAGAAAAAAAAATCAAAAAAACAAATTTGAAGGAAATCTCTCAATGAATCGATAGCTCATTCATATTTGTTTCTTTATAAAAATCCCGAAAAAACAGCAATTTTGTGTTTTGATAGCACCGTTACGCCTTCTTGTAGCTATCTTGGGAACTTCTGATATATTCCCAGCATTTTCTCTATTCTATAATACCCATGCCTAATTTCTGAGATCTGACACCTTCCCATTTTTAAATAGACACCCTGTATGTACAGAGTCATTCCGTATATATTGACCCATATGCTAGCGGCGTTATCCATGAAGATATGAACATTCTGTTAATATGGAAGTTTTAGATATTCATCTGAACTTTTCAAAAATCTTATTAAAAAAAAAAAAAAAATATCGGAATGTCAATATTTTTCCAAAAGTAGCATTTTTTCCAAGGGAACCCCCTGTATATTGTCATAAATTATGAAACAGCTTATTTTCCTGATTTTATGGTTTGATACCTTTCTGATGAGTCGTTAAGTTTAAATATGTGTAAAAATTAGTATTTAATCAAAATCCCGGTTGCCATGGATGAAGTTGCACAAATGTATTAACTCGTCAATATTTGGAGTAATATCTAGAAAATAAAGTAATTTGACCTTCATTTCCATTGATTCAATCTATATAATCACGATTCTATCATATTTTCCATAGCGACAGGCATGAGAATTTTAATTTTTAAACATATTTCAACTTGAACGACTCATCAGAAGGGTATCAAAAAACTTCATTTTTTTTTTAAATCTGAAAAATAAGCTCTTTCATATAATATATGATTATATACAGGGGGCTCCATTGATAAAATGCTACTTGTGAAAAATTATTGACATTCCGATAGTCTTTTCTTTTTTTTTGATAAGATTTTTGAAAATTTAAGATAAATATCTGAAACTTTATTATTTACAAAATTTTCATATTTCCATAGCCGCTAGCATATGGTTATATACAGGGTGTTTCCTTACCTCTGTGACAAAATGAAAGGGGTGATTCGTCGCTTAATTCCAAGACTAAAATGTGGTATAACTTTTTTTCGAATTTCGCTTTGTTTCCAAAATACAGGTTTAATTTTTTTTTATTAGTTTTTTATTTTTAATTAATTTATCTTTCACTCGATTTTGTTGAAGTTTGGTAACGGTATTTATAGTGATAACGGGCTCATTTTGCCATGAACAAATAAAAATTATCGAATACAGTGGCGTCCCGAGCGGCACTTCAACCAATATTATTGGGAAAAAAATGTACGTCACTGACTTTTTGTGTCATTTTCATTTTTTTCTCAGGTTATTCAACTAAAAACGCAACTTTTTGATGTCTTGAATTTTTATCGTATCTTGCCTAATTTTTGAGATAAAAAATTAAATCTAGTTGAGTGAGTTTTGACGCAAAAAGTAATTTTATCGCTGATGTTGAATTTTCTAACAAATACAGCAATCAATCATAATCATTTTAATGGAGAATTCACTAACACAATTAAAAAAAAATATATAAAAATAAATAATAATAAAAAAAAAAACCTGTATTTTGGAAACAAAGCAAAATTCGAAAAAAAATTATACCACATTTTCATCTTAAAATTAGGCGAATAATCACCCCTTTGATTTTGTCACAGAGGTTAGGAAACACCCTGTATACGGAATGACCCTGGGTGTCCCATTTTGGGTACTTTTGCGGGGTATTTCCGTTATTCTTATAGATAGAAAGTTGCGGTTTTCGCAAGAGTGTGCTACTTTTTCATAAAACTAAAGATGCCGTTAAAAAAAATCATAGCTCCTTTAGTTTTTAAGAAACAGGGCCAAACTGAAAATGTTGCATTTTAAGGTACCCCTCGTATCTAAACTATCAGATGAGTCATGGAAAATGTGAAAACTGTTTCTTATATAACTTTTCTCGTAGAACTGGATTCTGCCTTCGGAATTAGTATACAGGGTCAGGTCAAAAAGTTATCGAACCCAACTTTATTTTCTTAAATATGAAACACACTGTTTATTTATATTATAACTTTTTGACCTGACTCTGTATACTAATTCCGAGGGCAGAATCGAGTTCTACGAGAAAATTTATATGAGAAACAGTTTTCACATTCTCTATAACTTATCTGATAGTTTAGATACGAGGGGTACCTCGAAATGCAACATTTTCAGTTTAGCCCTGTATCTTAAAAACTAAAAGGGCTATGAATTTTTTTTTACCGGGATCTTTAGTTTCACGAAAAAGTAGCTTACTGTCGCGAAAACCGCAACTTTCTATCCATAAGAATAACGGAGATACCCCACAAAAGTACCCAAAATGGGACACCCTGTACATAACTGTTTGTCAAAAATTTGTTTTTAAACACAAAAACCTTCCATGGAGGGCTGATCAGGATTGTTCTTGATTTGAAGGTTACCTACTCGGTTTTTGGACCACTGGACAAGTGTGTCCAAAAACCAATGAAGATTGGGTTAGTTTGTGTTAGTTTTTTTCAAAAATACCTCACTGACGCTAATAAATTTGATCATATTCCTGTAACTTTACTATAGCAAAAATATGGATTAAGTCCTCGATTAAGTCCTATTTTTAGATGAACAGAAAGCCCATTTTGAAATTCTTATAATCAACTGGATAATAAAACAATCGACTTTGTTTGAACGCTAACCGAATAATAAAGTTAGAATGAGAAGCAAGTTCTACATAAACTGACAAATCCGATAAGGAGACGAAAAAAACGTTTCAAATCTCATTTATTCTTATATCTCTGTGGATCTTTTTCTATCATCCTATTTCAAATTATCAAGCACATCTTTCAACAACTTTCTAGTTATAAGATATACAGTGCGGCTCTAAAAGGTCCCCCCCTTTTTTTTAATGTGTGCACAAAAACATTTGAAACTTTGCATACTTTAATTGTTGTCGAAATACTACTTTTTGATGTTACTGGCGTACTCTTAGTATTCAAGATGGCGGCTGGGCGCCATTTTGAAACATTTTTGGTAATGGAAAGGGGGGTCGTGTGACACCTCATTTTGAAGACCCTGATGACCCCTGATGAGAAAATGACGGTACATTCAATTACTACATTGATACATACACTTTAAAAAAAAATCGTCAAATTCAATTCAAAAGATGCTGGAAATATTCTTGACATAAAGTTTGAGTTAGGAATAAATAACAAAAATGTCAAAAAAGCATCTTTTGAATTGAACATCACGATTTTTTTCAAAAAGTGTATGTATCGATGTAGTAATTAAATGTACCGCCATTTTGTAGTACTTGAAGATATCGACTCAATAGTCTAGGGTTATAAAGTACTTTTATGTACCTATTTTTTTTTTGTTATTCTTTGTCCGTTAGTTGCGGTAACGTCTTTTGAATATTCCATATCGTCGCCACGATGTGAAAACCTCGTATTTCAGAAAATCTCCATTTACGTCTCATATGTTTATCTATTGTATGTTTTAGTTCAAATTTTGATGAGTGGTGCAATATGCGTTGCCAAAAGTACCACGAATAATTAATTGGATGTGAATATAATGATAAAAACGGAAATATTTTGGAAATAAAAGAAGATGAAATACGAGGATTTACTATATTTCATTCAATTAAAATGCTGATGGTCTTGATGAGATACGGCGTGTTTATTGAATGAAAATTAGCGAAACTACCAGGAAATTGATGTGTATCAACTCATGAACATTCTCAAAAGTCTTATAAATAATTTGAAGAAAAACTTCTCTTTTTTAAGAAAACCTGCAAAAAAAACAATCATCCGTGTTTCAATTACTTATAATGGACAATTTGCACATTTTTTGGAAATATGAAAAATATAAGAATTCTACTGATGCCATTCACGTTTAAAAAATCAACGTGCGGCCTCTATTAATGTAGCAACCACCGATGAAAGAGCGCCAATCAACATCCACGACGTCACAGATAATATTATCTATCTCCGTCTGGCGTATTGACTGTAATAACTCTCTCTCGAGATAGAGGGTAATTCAGCTCCGCCCCGTTTTTGATCATGCAGTGAAATTTGCGTTTTCTTTTTTATTTATTCAGTTTATTTTTGGGTAAGTTTGGGATAGCAAAAGCGCATCATGCCCTTATGCCTCTAAACGGAGATCACTATCAATAAAATTGTTCAGATAACTTTTAACCTCTTTATTATTGCATTTCAGGACTAAATCCCCAATTTTTTGGACACAGGGACAACATTATTGTATTCTGAAAAAAAACTATAAAAAAGAGGCTTAAGCGACATAAAAAAACCAAATTTTAGACAATTTATACTATCAGTTGTCTAATTAAGAAATCTAATTTTGCACCATTTTGGCGCTTACGCCCTTTTGTTGTGACGCCGTCGATAAAAGTTATCTTTCCGCCAAATTAAATTGTTCTTTGTAAATGTGTAGTGCATTACATTGAATGTATCTGTTTCATATCTTACTAGAAATGAGTTTCGAGAGGATTGAAGAATAAAAAATCACTTGCTTTGAAAAAATATGTTCCCTATTATTGTTCCCAAAGGATTTCCTGTGAAATGGACAATCTGTACATTTTTTGGAAATATGAAAAATATAAGGACTAGTAAGTACTGATGCCATTGATGTTTAAAAATCAACCTACGACGTCTATTATTACACCGATTAAAGAGCGCCAATCAACATCCACAACGTCAGAGAATACATTATCTATCTCTGTCTGGCGTATTGACTGAGATGACTCTCTCTCTCTCTCGCGAGGATAATTTGGCTCCGCCCCGTTTTCGATCATACAGTGAAATTTGCCTTTTCTTTTATATTTATCTAGTATATTTTTGTGTATATGTATTGGAAAAATTTGTTCGCTGATGACTTTCTAATATTGTCTAGAATACCTATATAAAATTTCAAGTCATTTGAAAATGTATGCAAATTGTCCATTCAGAAGTGTGTTCGTATTATCTATCATATAAAAATGGAAAACTTTCTGTATGTGTTCCCATAACTCAAAAACTCCCGAAAGAACTTGAGTATTACATTGATTTAATCAAGTCTGTTAGACTGGTTGAAAACACAATAAAGAAGATAAGATTATCATCCATGTAGGTTTTGATTCGTCAAAATATAACAAAGAACAACAGAGCTACAGAGATTTAAGTTTTGCCACGTCATCAAACTTCAATACTACATAACTCCCTTGTTTATCAATATTTTCTTACGTTCAGAAAAACACAACGAAGAGAATGAGATTATCTTCCATATAGTTTTGAATCGTCAAGATTTTTCAGAAAACAACGAGGCTACAGTGATTTAAGTTTTGCCACGTCATCAAACTTCAATACCACATAACTCCCTTGTTTATCAATATTTTCTAACTCTCAAAAACACACAGTGAAGAGGAAGAGTTTATCTTCCAAATAGTTTTGATTCGTCAAAATTCAACATAAAATAACAGAACCACAGTGATTTAAGTCTTGCCACGTCATCAAACTTCAATACCACATAACTCCCTTGTTAATCAATATTTTCTAACGTTCAAAAACACACAGTGAAGAGAAAGAGTTTATCTTCCAAATAGTTTTTGATTCGTCAAAATTCAACATAAAATAACAGAACCACAGTGATTTAAGTTTTGCCACGTCATCAAACTTCAATACCACATAACTTCCTTGTTTCTCAATATTTTCTAACATTCAAAAAAACAAAGTGAAGAGAATGAGTTAATCTTCCAAATGGTTTTTGATTCGTCAAAATTCAACATAAAATAATGGAACTACAGTGATTTAAGTTCTGTCACGTCAACAAAGTTCAATACCACATAACTCCATTGCTTATCAATATTTTCTAACGTTCAAAAACACACAGTGGAGAGGAAGAGTTTACCTTCCAAATAGTTTTTGATCAGTCAAAATTCAACATAAAATAATGGAACTACAGTGATTTAAGTTCTGCCACGTCATCAAAATTCAATACCACATAACTCCATTGCTTATCAATATTTTCTAACGTTCAAAAAAACACAGTGAAGTGAATGAGTTTATCTTCCAAATAGTTTTTGATTCGTCAAAATTTAACATAAAATAACAGAACCACAGTGATTTAAGTTTTGACACGTCATCAAACTTCAATACCACATAACTCCCTTGTTAATCAATATTTTCTAACGTTCAAAAACACACAGTGAAGAGAAAGAGTTTATCTTCCAAATAGTTTTTGATTCGTCAAAATTCAACATAAAATAACAGAACCACAGTGATTTAAGTTTTGCCACGTCATCAAACTTCAATACCACATAACTTCCTTGTTTATCAATATTTTCTAACGTTCAAAAACACACAGTGAAGAGGAAGAGTTTACCTTCCAAATAGTTTTTGATTCGTCAAAATTCAACATAAAATAACAGAACCACAGTGATTTAAGTCTTGCCACGTCGTCAAACTTCAATACCACATAACTCCCTTGTTAATCAATATTTTCTAACGTTCAAAAACACACAGTGAAGAGAAAGAGTTTATCTTCCAAATAGTTTTTGATTCGTCAAAATTCAACATAAAATAACAGAACCACAGTGATTTAAGTTTTGCCACGTCATCAAACTTCAATACCACATAACTTCCTTGTTTCTCAATATTTTCTAACATTCAAAAAAACAAAGTGGAGAGAATGAGTTTATCTTCCAAATGGTTTTTGATTTGTCAAAATTCAACATAAAATAATGGAACTACAGTGATTTAAGTTCTGCCACGTCAACAAAGTTCAATACCACATAACTCCATTGCTTATCAATATTTTCTAACGTTCAAAAACACACAGTGAAGAGGAAGAGTTTACCTTCCAAATAGTTTTTGATCAGTCAAAATTCAACATAAAATAATGGAACTACAGTGATTTAAGTTCTGCCACGTCATCAAAATTCAATACCACATAACTCCATTGCTTATCAATATTTTCTAACGTTCAAAAAAACACAGTGAAGTGAATGAGTTTATCTTCCAAATAGTTTTTGATTCGTCAAAATTCAACATAAAATAATGGAACTACAGTGATTTAAGTTCTGCCACGTCATCAAAATTCAATACCACATAACTCCATTGCCTATCAATATTTTCTAACGTTCAAAAAAACACAGTGAAGTGAATGAGTTTATCTTCCAAATAGTTTTTGATTCGTCAAAATTTAACATAAAATAACAGAACCACAGTGATTTAAGTTTTTACACGTCATCAAACTTCAATACCACATAACTCCCTTGTTTATGAGTATTTTCCAACGTTTGTACCAATTAGTACATTTATTTCCTTATTCCTTGTTCCTTCGAAGAACCATCCTCAGGTAGAGGAAACCCAAATTAAACCAATAAACTAATTTGATTGATTTAAGTTATTGATCTGTATGTCCATAGGCACCTGGTGTGTATGATTAATACACCAAAAGTGTTTCAATGTATTATATTTTGCTGAAAATTGGTTTTTTAACAGAAGGTTTTTTATGAGCTTTTTTTTTTATTCTTTTATTGACAACAACAACATTTTTTTTCTATTAGTTACAATTCAATTGTTTTTTACAGCCCTCTCCTCTCACAATCGAAAGTGCATTCCGCAAATGACAATCAATGTCATCACACATACAACCGGTGAACACTGCTTAGATGCAACAACGCAAAACAACAACATGCACATGTGAACGAAACACAATCCAAAAATAAACTAACTAACTAAATATTCGCAGGACAGAATCGGCTGAAAAGCAAAATAGTATTTTGTTTCAAATCACAACATCCTTCCCCCCTTGAGGCAACGTCCTCAACTAAGTTTCAAATGGCAAAGGACATAATTTCGTAATAGGTCGAATAAAAATTCCTTCTTTAGTTTGAATTCGAGCAATTCGAGCCCTTTTGTCTTTGCCTGGTAGCAATTCCATAATTCGAGCAAGTTGCCATTTCAACGGAGGCAAATTGTCCTCTTTTACCAAAACAATAGAGTTTACCTCTAGATTTTTTGAGGATTGGAACCATTTCGGTCCATTCTGTAACCTATTTAAATACTCAGTAGACCAACGAGTCCAAAAGTTTTGGCGCATCTTAGAGCACCTTTGCCAAAAAGACAGCCTATTTTCATTTAAGTTTGAGATGTCAATTTCGGGAAAACTTGTAAGTGGTTCGCCTATTATAAAATGCCCTGGAGTCAAACAAGTTAAATCGTTAGGATCTACTGATACCGGACACAGTGGGCGCGAGTTAAGAATAGCCTCTATTTGAGCTAATAATGTACTCAGCTCTTCAAATGTCATACATGAGTCGCCAATAATTTTACGTAAATGTGATTTGACAGATTTTATGCCAGCCTCCCATGAACCACCCCAGTGTGGGCTGAGCGGTGGTATAGAACGCCACTCCATTTCTTTAGTACCAGTGAAATTCAAAATTTCTGTTTTATTTACATGTGACCTAAAAAATTTGTACAAGTCGTTCAACTCATTAGAAGTACCCTTAAAATTTGTGGCATTATCGCTATAAATAGTGATGGGATTGCCACGCCTAGCAATGAACCTTTTTAGAGTAAACATGAATGCTTCTGTTGTGAGACTACTCACAACCTCAATATGCATGGCTTTCGTAGCCATACACACAAACAGTGCAATGTATGCTTTAGATTTGGGAGATTTTCTAAGTCTCGATTGCCTAATAAAAAGCGGACCACCAAAATCTATCCCAACCTTGAGAAATGGTCGAGCTACCGATACCCGATCCACCGGTAATGTCCCCATTAATTGTGATGACACCTTTGCTTTAAACCTATAACAAACTGTACAATGATGTAACACACTTTTTACAAAATTTAACCCATTTATCGGCCAATATCTTAGCCTTAACGAAGCCAAGACAGCTTGTGCTCCAGCATGGGCAAGTCGAATATGCTCTAACTTAATTAATAATTTCGTAACGTGATGTTTTGCTGGTAGCAACAGAGGATACCTTTGATCGTAAAGGACTTCTGCGTTTGAAATTCGACCATTTACTCTGAGCAAACCCTGACCATCAATGAATGGATTTAAGCAACGTAATTTGCTGTCCTTAAGAACTAACTGATCTTTATTACTTTTATTTTTATCAATTTGACACTGCAAATCTTCAATTTCCCTGAAAAATGAATCTCGCTGAACTAACTGTACAATTTTTAACCTAGCACTATTTAATTCAGATACCGCAAGAGAACCATGTAACATATTATCTGACCTTTTCTGAGTATTGGTAACAAACCTTAGACAGAACGCAACTGCACGTTGTAGACGTGAAAAGTTTGAAAACCGTGACCAATCAATAACAGGCTCGAAATTTTGAGTATATTGAGCACAAACAACCTTTTTCTGTTCAGAAATTGAGTCCAATTCAATTGCACCAACAAGCATCACTGAGTAACTTGGATCTAAAATATTTTTTGGACCATTCCACCAAAAGGAATTATCAATCAGATTACTAGGAAGAATCCCCCTAGATAGCCCATCAGCTGCGTTGTATTCCGACCTAGTATGACACCATTCAAAATTCGAGGTGAGCTCTTGTATTTCGGACACTCTATTTGCAACAAATGTGGTCCATCTAGACGGTGAACCTCCTAACCAACAAAGAACTATTATAGAATCTGTGTATAGATAGATCTTTGTAGTATTCAAACCCATAATAGAAACAACTTTATGTACAAGCCTGGACAAAAGTAATGCGCCACATAACTCCAGCCTTGGAAGTGAAACTGTCTTGAGTGGTGCAACACGTGACTTAGAGCACAACAAATTACAAGCAACACTACCATCAGAATAAACACTCCTAACATATATACAAGCAGCATATGCAGCTACAGACGCATCTGCATATCCGTGATACTGGATCTCAACCAACGACTTTCCTGTAAACAAGTTACGAGGAATTTTCAATAACTTCAAGCTTGATAAGTTATTAGCTAGAGTCAACCATTTTTCTTTTAAATCTGCAGGAAGCTCCTCATCCCAATCTATTTTTCTAGCATAGCATTGATTAAGGATGGCTTTTGAAGCTAATGGAAAAATAGTAGCCTCATCAAAACCCAATTGATTCAAACACCGAGTTGCCAGGTAAGGCGCCGAGTTGGTACCATAAGTCACAGTTTGAAGTTCAATGCATTTGAATTCGTCATGACTTGACTCTCTCCATATAATGTTCTGAAGATGCCTTTGATTAGGGTTCACCATCACCATTCGGTACATTTTCTCAATATCAGCAACAAGAACAAACATGAAACTGCGAAAACGACACAAAATTTCAAATAGCTCTGGTTGAACAGTGAATCCCTTATACATGATGTTATTGAGTGAAACACCTGTAGAGGTTTTTGAGGAAGCGTCAAAAACAACTTTTAATTTTGTAGTTGAACTATTTTCCCTAACCACGCAATGGTGAGGCAAAAACACTCGAAAATTCATATTCTTAATCCCAGCATTATTAAAGTCAAAAGGTACCACTTTACCATGTCCCAATGAAATGTATTCATTAATAAACTTGGAATAATCCGTGAACAATTGTTTGTTATGTTGAAACCTTTTCTCTAGAAACTGAAACCTTCTTATAGCTGAACCGAGTGAATTTCCCAGTTTACAATGTTCTTTAGGTGAACGCAAAGGTAAATCAACTTGAAATTGTCCGTTTTCCAACCTTTGTACCGTAGATGTGAAATATTGTTCACAAACCTTATCTTCTGGTGACAAATAGTGTTTATTTGTCACTTCTTCTAACTGCCAGAACCTTGGAATTATATCATTGACATTGTCTAGATTTTGACAAAATAGTGACACATTTAAATTAGTGAAGACTTTGTTGTTGAAAGACGACTTTATGGGTGCGCTGCCACAAACTAACCATCCCAATTTTGTGTTCTGTAACACAGGCAAATTTGCACCTAACTTGATTATCCCAGGAAGCAACAGATCAAAATATAAATCTGCTGAAATTAGCATGTCAATTTCCGAAGGCCTAAAATAACATGGATCCGCCAATGTTATGTTATCCGGCAAACTTATTTTGCTTGTATCAACCAAAGCATGAGGCAATGAACAAGTGATTTTATCCAAAACACAGCAAGAAATTCTAAAATTCTGTGAGCTTTCGTACCTCGATTCCATAATGAGATCAACCATTTTATTTACCTTTGAAGCAGTATTCCCAATACCTCCTACAGTCAATGCTCTATTGTAAAAATCTAAATTCAAAAGCTTTAGCACCCTTGTGCTAATAAAGGGAATCTGTGACCCGGAATCTAAAAGAGCACGAACAGCTACCCTTTCTCCTTGTCTATTTATCAAATGCACTCTTGCAGTTGCTAGTAATATTTGTGATTTCCATCCCATAGACAGAAGACTTGCATTATCAATAGGAGTTTCATTTGAAGTAGGAAGTTGACTTGTAACATAGTTTTCGTTTGAACCCTTATGACCCTGCCTATTCCTATCAAAATTTTCCCTAGCAACCTCAGGCTCCCTTTGACTTCCTGTGAAGGAATTTTCTTTTACATATCTTTCATCGCTATGAAGTAATGAATGATGTTTACCATTACAAACTTTACATTTATTTGACTGACATTGTGAAACTGTGTGCTTTGAATCCAAACAGTTGTAACACAATTTGTTTTGTTGCACAAACTTCCGTTTATCTGTTATAGAACAGTCCTTGAATTTAAAACAGTTGCCTATTTTGTGCCCATCCTTATTACAAAATAAGCAAGATTTTTTATTTCTAAAATCAGCCCTTAAATTCTCTTGAGTGGTTACTAAAGTAGATTTCATCTGTTTAAAATTAAAACTTTTGTTACTCCCAGGCATACTTTCAAACGCACAGCACCGTTTTTCAAGAAAATCAAAAAACTGAAAATCAAGTTTCTGTGAAAATATATAGACAAGTAACACGTCCCAACTATCAACGGGCAATTTTAATGCTTTCAATGAATTTAGATGTTGCCTTATATTTGTCAAAAATGCTCTAAGCTGAACCCCATCACCCTTTGTTATGACAGGAGTATCCAATAACCCTTTAATATGTGTATTGACAATGACAAGGTTGTTGTCATACCTTTTCTTCAATATATCCAATGCAATTGGGTAATTATCATGCGTCAATGACAAATCATTAACCAAATTCAAAGCTTCATTGGATAAAGCGCCTTTTAAATATAAAAATTTCTGGACGTCAGTCAATTGAGTACTGTCATCAATGAGAGCAGTGAATAAATCAATAAATGACTTCCAATCCTCATATTTACCCGAGAACGAGGGAGTATTTAAATTTGGCAACTTTACTCTACTTATCGAATCGCTATGTGTTTGCAGAGTAGGTTGTTGTGAATTACTAGAAGAATTATTGACACTAGTTGTATTTAAATGGGTTTGTATGACGGTTTTAATTTTAGCCAAAATTTTAAAATATTGATTCTCTATCAAAACTCTATCAGCCTCTTCAGCCTCATCTAAATCCTCAATTTTTGTTTGAATTGTACAATAATTCTCAAAATTCTTATTTAAATGAGTGTCCCTCACAGCAAGTTCATTAATATTTACATTAACGTCATTTTCATCAGTATTTACGAAATTTTCTATCCTAGTTATGGCCCTTTTAACCTTTGTACGCTCTTTCTTGAGGTCTTCCATGATAAAAATTCAATAAAAACACTGTTGGTCTGCTAACACAACACGATTTCGCAAAGTCCACAGAAAGTATAGTATAAAACAGTCTGACCTTGTTTGATCCAAATCCTTCTTGTTTTGGTATCACCTTGACCTTTCACCTTCTACGCAGCAACCCAGTATTCAGCAAATCCCATAAGTTTCAGCCAATTATTGTTGTCCACTTCAAACAATCCAAACTTCAATATCCGGCTCGCAGCTGGCCAAAATATGTACCAATTAGTACATTTATTTCCTTATTCCTTGTTCCTTCGAAGAACCATCCTCAGGTAGAGGAAACCCAAATTAAACCAATAAACTGATTTGATTGATTTAAGTTATTGATCTGTATGTCCATAGGCACCTGGTGTGTATGATTAATACACCAAAAGTGTTTCAATGTATTATATTTTGCTGAAAATTGGTTTTTTAACAGAAGGTTTTTTATGAGCTTTTTTTTTTATTCTTTTATTGACAACAACAACATTTTTTTTCTATTAGTTACAATTCAATTGTTTTTACAGCCCTCTCCTCTCACAATCGAAAGTGCATTCCGCAAATGACAATCAATGTCATCACACATACAACCGGTGAACACTGCTTAGATGCAACAACGCAAAACAACAACATGCACATGTGAACGAAACACAATCCAAAAATAAACTAACTAACTAAATATTCGCAGGACAGAATCGGCTGAAAAGCAAAATAGTATTTTGTTTCAAATCACAACAACGTTCAAAAACACACAGTGAAGAGAAAGAGTTTATCTTCCAAATAGTTTTTGATTCGTCAAAATTTAACATAAAATAACAGAACCACAGTGATTTAAGTTTTGCCACGTCATCAAACTTCAATACCACATAACTCCCTTGTTTATCAATATTTTCTAACGTTCAAAAACACACAGTGAAGAGGAAGAGTTTACCTTCCAAATAGTTTTTGATTCGTCAAAATTCAACATAAAATAATGGAACTACAGTGATTTAAGTTCTGCCACGTCATCAAAATTTAATACCACATAACTCCCTTGCTTATCAATATTTTCTAACGTTCAAAAAAACACAGTGAAGTGAATGAGTTTATCTTCCAAATAGTTTTTGATTCGTCAAAATTCAACATAAAATAACAGAACCACAGTGATTTAAGTTTTGCCACGTCATCAAACTTCAATACCACATAACTCCCTTCTTTATCAGTATTTTCTAACGTTCAAAAACACACAGTGAAAAGAAAGAGTTTATCTTCCAAATAGTTTTTGATTCGTCAAAATTCAACATGAAATATAAGAACCACGGTGATTTGAGTTATGCCACGTCATCAAACTTCAATACCACATAACTACCTTGTTTATCAATATTTTCTAACGTTCAAAAACACACAGTGAAGAGGAAGAGTTTACCTTCCAAATAGTTTTTGATTCGTCAAAATTCAACATAAAATAATGGAACTACAGTGATTCAAGTTCTGCCACGTCATCAAAATTCAATACCACATAACTCCATCGCTTATCAATATTTTCTAACGTTCAAAAAAACACAGTGAAGTGAATGAGTTTATCTTCCAAATAGTTTTTGATTCGTCAAAATTCAACATAAAATAATGGAACTACAGTGATTTAAGTGCTGCCACGTCATCAAAATTCAATACCACATAACTCCATTGCTTATCAATATTTTCTAACGTTCAAAAAAACACAGTGAAGTGAATGAGTTTATCTTCCAAATAGTTTTTGATTCGTCAAAATTCAACATAAAATAATGGAACTACAGTGATTTAAGTTTTGCCACGTCATCAAAATTCAATACCACATAACTCCATTGCTTATCAATATTTTCTAACGTTCAAAAAAACACAGTGAAGTGAATGAGTTTATCTTCCAAATAGTATTTGATTCGTCAAAATTCAACATAAAATAACAGAACCACAGTGATTTAAGTTTTGCCACGTCATCAAAATTCAATACCACATAACTCCCTTGTTTATCAGTATTTTCTAACGTTCAAAAACACACAGTGAAGAGAAAGAGTTTACCTTCCAAATAGTTTTTGATTCGTCAAAATTCAACATAAAATAATGGAACTACAGTGATTTAAGTTCTGCCACGTCATCAAAATTCAATACCACATAACTCCATTGCTTATCAATATTTTCTAACGTTCAAAAAAACACAGTGAAGTGAATGAGTTTATCTTCCAAATAGTATTTGATTCGTCAAAATTCAACATAAAATAACAGAACCACAGTGATTTAAGTTTTGCCACGTCATCAAAATTCAATACCACATAGCTCCATTGCTTATCAATATTTTCTAACGTTCAAAAAAACACAGTGAAGTGAATGAGTTTATCTTCCAAATAGTTTTTGATTCGTCAAAATTTAACATAAAATAACAGAACCACAGTGATTTAAGTTTTGACACGTCATCAAACTTCAATACCACATAACTCCCTTGTTTATCAGTATTTTCTAACGTTCAAAAACACACAGTGAAGAGAAAGAGTTTACCTTCCAAATAGTTTTTGATTCGTCAAAATTCAACATAAAATAATGGAACTACAGTGATTTAAGTTCTGCCACGTCATCAAAATTCAATACCACATAACTCCATTGCTTATCAATATTTTCTAACGTTCAAAAAAACACAGTGAAGTGAATGAGTTTATCTTCCAAATAGTTTTTGATTCGTCAAAATTTAACATAAAATAACAGAACCACAGTGATTTAAGTTTTGACACGTCATCAAACTTCAATACCACATAACTCCCTTGTTTATCAGTATTTTCTAACGTTCAAAAACACACAGTGAAGAGAAAGAGTTTACCTTCCAAATAGTTTTTGATTCGTCAAAATTCAACATAAAATAATGGAACTACAGTGATTTAAGTTCTGCCACGTCATCAAAATTCAATACCACATAACTCCATTGCTTATCAATATTTTCTAACGTTCAAAAAAACACAGTGAAGTGAATGAGTTTATCTTCCAAATAGTTTTTGATTCGTCAAAATTTAACATAAAATAACAGAACCACAGTGATTTAAGTTTTGACACGTCATCAAACTTCAATACCACATAACTCCCTTGTTTATCAGTATTTTCTAACGTTCAAAAACACACAGTGAAGAGAAAGAGTTTACCTTCCAAATAGTTTTTGATTCGTCAAAATTCAACATAAAATAATGGAACTACAGTGATTTAAGTTTTGCCACGTCATCAAACTTCAATACCACATAACTCCCTTGTTTATCAATATTTTCTAACATTCAAAAAAACAAAGTGGAGAGAATGAGTTTATCTTCCAAATGGTTTTTGATTCGTCAAAATTTAACATAAAACAACAGAGCTACAGAGATTTAAGTAAGTCCATGTCCATGGTTTTATTCGTCAAACCATAGCTGATTTGGAGAAATTAAAATTTATATTCAGATTTTTTGGTTAAATGTCATCATTTGTCAGCATTCACCATTTCCTTTCAATTAATGACAATGCAATTAAGTTGAGGTATGTTCTATTGGTACGTACAAAACATCAATCCGCGTTCACATCAAATAAATATTAGCGTTGTGTGGTGAATGTGAATGAGAAACTGCTAGTAGAATAGTGATATTGTATTAGATAAATGTGTGAGAACATATTATTATTCTTTGATATTGGTTTTTAAAAAAATATTGAATCGAAAGTTTGTTATTCTATATTAACTTACAGACAGGCGAGCGGAGTCGCGGGTTTTCCAGATACTTATTGGCAAAAACACTCAAAATCATTTTAGAGTTCATGGGCTCCTAGCAAACCAAACTGCTCCATCAGGCGGCAGCAATGAAGTTTTTGGTGTTCATATAAACTCTGCCTGAGAAGGATATCTTAAGAATCCGAAAACACCATCGGAACAAAAACGAACCATCAACAGAAATATTGAATTTACCAAATTTCCTGTGGGTGAGATGGATCTCTTTCCACACCCACTTGTTTTCTAATGTATATAGATATAGCAGGTGCGAAACTATCCGATTTTGTTTTTTGCTTCATAAAAATTGTTGAAAAAACTTTGAAGATGTATATGTATTTCTAAACTAACGAGGAGTTAAAAAAATGTTCATAGAATAATTATTGACAATTTTAATTCGTAGAATCCAAACTCCCAATATTCCGGATAAAACTGGGTCACCCTGTGTATGGAAGGAAGCCACTTGGCTTTACGGCACTTATCCTACTAGAATCCACAAGTGAGTTTTACGAGGAAGTTGTGGATCCTAGTTGATATAAAGTTTTATCTCTATCCTAGGCCGTGGGTAAAACAAAAAATATTGTGGGGTTTGTTAAAATATTGACGTCTAAGCAGAAAACTTTTATATGAATCCATCTCAGAAAGTTCGGTTTCAACTTTCAAGATACAGAGTATCAGAGATTTTTCCTTATTTTTCTGAAGATTTGTGACTCCCGAATCAGGATTTGCTAAGGAACAGGGAGGTATTGCGAATTCAGGTCTGCCACACATTTTTCAATATATCGATCCCTGGAGAAACAAATGCGTACAGGTAAGAATTTGTATAAGTAAGGTAGGTATAACAGTTCAGTTCCATATTCCTCTTCTAAATCTTTGGTATGACATGACCTGGATCCGTATATACATATCCTATAGTTTCAGGGAGGAAGAAGTGGGCGTGGTTCTGTTGAAAATGTAGAATCCGTATTCTTGAGATGAATTTGTGGATGGGAGCAGTTTCCAAGAGAACTATCAGAGTCGGTGAGAATAACCTGTCAAAAGTGTCATAACATATAATTGACTTTTTATCTCTATTTTACCACAGTGAATCTTATCCAATTTTTCCAGTTCTTATTGGCCTCTTCAGAAATTGCAATCAGAATGCAGTATACTTCTTTCCACATCAACTTTTGAGAAGGGAAAAGGAGAAAATGATTATTAGAATTATCATTGATAGGCAATTCGTTTACCTCAAAGTTCACAACTTCTATGACAAAAGTGCCAATTTGTTGATCAATCTTTCATTTTTCCACTGTCATAATGTTGTATGTAGTGTTAAATAAATACAGTTTGAAAAAAAACGAAGAAGTGGGGAGAATGTACAAAAACAACGAAGGTCTAGATACTTGTGAACATTCATCCCGTAGGTACAGAGATTAAATGAATTTCGTCTTTGAGAAGTATGGGAAATGATGTCATTTTATTTGTGATGTCGAAGCACGTGAAAATTCGTTCGTTGGCAAGTCGCAGCCAAGATAAGGTAGAAGTTGAAGTTCAATTCGAAAAAGAACATACAAAAGGTATATTTTCAAGATCTATTGACTTGTTCCACTCTGGCTGAACACATGTGGTTTTAAACTCCGTCGAAATCTTGGAAGTTAATATACTATAGACTCCGATCGAGACGTCCTATTAGATGCTCTTTACAAATTCATGCAACTATATGTATAAGTTATTGATCAATTCATATCAAATAGGCAAACTCGACTATTGTCCTCTCAAAATAAGAAGATTAAAGTATCATAGTCTGTCGATAAAAAAAAATCATTTGACATCACCAAGCACTAGCCAAGATTTGAGTAGTAGCAACGCGAAGAATAATGTCTTTACTAGTAGCCATGTATTTAGTAAAAGCATAAACTCACTCTTTATCACAGCCATTTGTAAGAGAGATTCCATTCTCCGGAATTGGACTGGGTTCGGGCTCCTCCTGAAGAGGACTTTCGAATATCAACGTCTCTACCATAGAGCCTTTGGAGCTTCCAAACGATACCCTGAAAAAACACCATCATCAATAAATCGCAACAAATTCAATTTTCTTATTATAGTGTTGTTTTGAATATTACCATGACCAGTACGTACTCGATTGTAAACGGGATCGAATGTCAAGTGGGTGACTGACAATTATTTATTCATTAGAAAGAAATAACTGGAGATATAATGTTATGACATTTCTATTCGAATTCGATACAACTTAAATATACATCTACATAATAGCTTATTGAAATGGCAGTTCACTTCAGGCTAACGAGAATGTGATGAATTAGTGTCACGGACTCATGATGCATAATAAAATGGACAAATAAGCCAACTGGAATAAGTCGAATCATTGTTATTTAAAAATAATTTTTTGTATGTATTTGCCTTTGTACTAAAATTTGATACACTATCAATTAAGACATAATATTTTTTCAACTAAATGTTCATACAATTATCATCCATATAAACTTTAGTAAGACGCAGTTTTGAATCGTTTGATTTTTTCCAAAATAATACATAATAATATTAAAATATGAGGCCTATCAATTTGAATGAAAAGAATTAAATAAAGTCTGAATCAACTCATGCAAAAAGGTAAGAAATACCACTACAATACAATAATACAGTATTCTTCATTTTTTGATTTCGCATCATATTCCTCACTAAATAGATATATCTTTATTCAGCTTCAGCTATAGAAATAAAATAATTTAGAAATATGAGTATAAGCTTAAAACCAAGAAATAAAACATTTTTGAATTGCATATAATATATTATATTTTATTTTACTAAAATTGAGATATCATGTACATGAAACAGAAGAAAAAAAACAAAATAGACAAGAGGTATAATCAACTAAAGGGTGACAAACAAGTACACATACTTTTTTACATGTTGAGTTAATAGCCTAGTTTACACCGATAAATCGTTTAGTTCGGTCCGATATGGCTGAGGATAGTACGGTAGGACCAATGCTTGCTTCTCGCCCGTTTACACCGTCTTGCAAAGCGTGAACTAAATGAGTACGCGCGCAATTCGTCAAAAGTCAAAAACAAGTCGAAACTATTTATCAAGACAACGTAAGTACGCTAAGATTGCCTCAGAAATAGAACCAACAAAATCACATCAACAGACAACATACCCTCATAATTTTGATTGAGATCGCACTAAATCAGGACCAAATCTAGTTCGGTACACCTTCTGGCGAATACCGAACCAAGATCGGACCAGCCTAGTCCGCAGCTGTTTACACCGTTCGAAATAAATATTTGGTTATGATATAGTTCGAATGTAGTACTTGGTCCGCGGACCAAGTTGTCGGTGTAAAGTAGGCTAATGAGACCGTGAACATTTTTTATTAGTATATTATTCAACGAGCGGGAAATGGTGGATATTACTCACGAGGATGAAGTTTGGGTTAGTTTGGGTAAGTTTGTAATCATCTGAGTGAGTAATATCAATTTCCCGCTAGTAGAATACTATACTTTCTCTATGATTATTCCATAATTGAAGCGAACTTTGAATTATTCAATGTTTTATTTTGGACGAAAATTTTATGTGAACTAGTTGACTTAAAATGAGGTTAGGTTGTTAACACAATGTGACAATGACTATAAAACAAGTATGGACGGTTTCAAAATGATGTATTTGACGGTTGACATTTTGTCGAATGTTCTGATTGGCTACAAAACAGTGGAGAAATGAGAATAGATCATTTCATTGGTAAAAAATAATTGAGTAATGAAAAAAAAGTCACCGGTATGAGTAACGAGTTACATTAACCAATAGAAAGTGTATAATACATCTATTATTATATAGTCATAGAAAAAAGATTATATTCAAACCTGACTTCAATCCGCACAGATTTTTGAGACATGTCCTGAAAGCAAAAGCCAAATGACAGACTTTGAATAATTTATCCCCAACTATTCTCTCCAGTTCCGCCACTGATCAGTGCTGTTTCACATGAGTGATTCAAACGAAGTCACGACTGATTTTTATCAATAAGATGGTTTCTATCCAAGGTTAATTGATATGTAGAGGTTGCGCCGTAACTGGGGAATCGAAAATCCACGAACGATAAACCGAATCGATCCCGTCAACGAGCTCCATTATTGACTTTCCTGTCATCGGTGTGTCATCTTAATGTCATAACATGTCCATATTTCAGGGTCTTAAAACTTTTTTTACCGAGTGTCGGCCGTTTTCAAACGTGTTTGAGGGTAAGTTATTACACAGCTTTTGGTATACAGTGAAATATCTTCTTATTATCAAGTGTAAACCATATTCTATCTTTTTTTTAGATGTGTATTTGAATTTCAGAACCAAATCGGAGCCGACTGACGTCATTTTTGTCTGAATTCTGATTCGTCCGAAACGCGAACGTATAACGACGCAACCTTATTACTATCAATTAACCTTGGTTTCTATCACAAAACTCCAGAATGTGTTCTTTGGCAATAATTTCCAGAATTTTTTTATAAGGCGGCATAGAATTAATCGGCCGGATGTCCTCTATTTTTAAAGAGTTGTGGATTTTTGGAACAGCTGATTCATCTGAACTGACTTAAATGCATCCATTATCTCATAAGTATTGTAACGATTTTTGCTCTAAAAAACACTTGTCCAGTTTTGATTATTTATTTGAAGTCACCACAGCACAACCACAGCCTATTTATGTATTACGATTCATATTTCGCGGCCAATGAATAACTGAACTCTTGTCTGACTGTCGGGCTTTTATATCCTCTTCGATCCCTCGATAGATGGCGAAAGTTCCCCAATACATATTCCAGATGTAGGCAACAGAATATACTCCTTGATTCTAGAATCTGAAAAGTGGTTGTAACGTCATCTCCGCTGTCGGCGGACTTGGAAGTTCGTACCACTGGGCATGTTTCGTGACTTTATTGACAAAACCCAGAATGTATTCAAAATCGTGTTTTGGTAATACAGATGCAACAATTTCTACAATACTGTCGATGAAATAAATATTTAAACTAGCAGAAATGTCACAGTCTTCCGTAATTACATTTCCCTTATAGTCTATTTGATTATTGATGTTCGTTTTCTGCGGTAGTAGTAACTTGAGATTTTTCCATAATTGTTGAGAGTTATTTTTATTTTCATCTATGTGGCTTATTGTTTCTAGAATTTCGAATGAGTGATACAATTTCATTTATCATCAACTAGTCTCTTTGGAACTTTGGCAACTTCAATGATGATATCCTTTAAAAAATGACAAAACCATGCAAGCTCCTATTTAATTCTATTACCCGTTTGACTGTCAATTTTCTCTTAAATCTTGCCCTGCTTGTTTATTCACTGTATTATATTCGCTGTCAGCAACATTCGCTCCTTACAAAATTCCTTCCCCCAATTCTCCCTTCAATGATCTTTGAGAAATTGGATTCAGATCAGATGAATTATTATGGAATGAGAGAAACAGATAAAGTATAGGTACAATGTATATAAACTTTTATAACTTTAATAAATTGCAGGCTCTATTTATTTTACCACTTATATTCAAAAGTTATATGTTTCAAAACCGCATGCATCAAGGCACGATAGCCATTAAATAAAGGCGTCCTATTGTGAATCTTTATTGGTAACTTGCTCATTTTCAATTTTGTTCTTTTCCTTTTTGTCTTTTACTCATGTATCTATTCCTTCTTTGTTTTTTTGCCTCTTTTCTTGTTTGCTTCTTTGAGATTAGCTTTTCTGCTTCTTACTATTCACTCACCCATTTTTTTTTTGTTTATTGGCTGTTTATTTTCCTTTTGTTTCTTTGTTCATTTGTTTTTTTGCTTTTTTGTTTTGTGTTCGTTTGATAATTTGATTTTTGTTCGTTTTTGCCACTTTGTTTATTTTAGTTATGGCTATTTTGTTAATTCGCTATTCCTTCTCCTTTTTTTGCTCCTCTTCTTTTTACTCCTTCTCTTCTGTTCTCATGCTAAAAAAAGAAAACTACTAAGAAATAAAAGAAGCACAAAGTCCAAAACGATAAAAAAATATAAAAATTGAAATACCTGAACAAAAATGATAAACAGAAAATTTACCATTTTTGTACAATATTCGTACATTAGTGGATTCAGCAGGATTTGTTTTTCACTCTCTTCTAAATCTTCCAAAAGATGAAACTGAAGATATATTCATGGGTGTTGTTGCTCAACTTTGACACATTAAACCTTCTGCAGATTGCAAAGATCTTGGTATAATAGGTTGAAGAAAATGAAGATGTTTTTGGCTTCTGTTCCTTAACTTTGACAGAACAATCCCTCCTGCTGCTTTTTCCAGGGAATTTGAAGATTTGGAGGAACGTGTCCTTTGTCTTGTGCTTAACATTCTTCTGCACTTTTCGCAGATTCCGATGATCATGTTTCCATAGGTTGAAGACAATGCGGACGTTACCGTTTTTTCTTCGCTAGCAGATACAAGAACACAAATAGCAGCAAAATGTGTGCAACAATAGGTATAGAGGAGAAGAGTTAGAAGTGGCAGTTCACCTTCTTCACCTAAGTAGCCGCCATTGGCAAGCATTGTTTCCGAGATACATTGACCCTCTCTTACGCAGAATTCTCTGTATCAAAAAAAACTGTGCAAGAGTAGGATCTTACTTGGTTCGAATCCACAAATGAACATTTTGTACTGAAGGTCTTCTCCACATCCAGCGGGATAGGAACTGAATGTTAACCCCGATAACTCTGGCAAGTTGGAGTTTGGGAATCCAAAACCGACCTGCTCATGGGAAAGTCAGGTTTTCCCAGATTTTGGTCAAGCAATGACTTCTGCTCTCTTCCAGGAAGACATATAACAGTTTCAAACAACTGTTTATGATGTTGACTAAAACTACGACTGCGCTAGATGGCAGAACTTTGAAAATTTTATTTTTGACAGGAGCAGGATACTCATGCCTCAAGGGAAATAGGCCTCAATTGAAAAGGGATAGATTCTAAGTTATCCACAAAGACCTCAGCCCGTTCTTCCAGTTCGTTCTTCGCCAGTCCTTCGTTTGGCATGGATTAGGTGGGTTATCATATCACAGGACATTATGCAAGTTTATTCATCATAATGCGATGATACATAATACACAAAAAAAATACCTATCAGAATAGATTAAAGAGTTGAACATCATTTTCTGTACAGAGGCGTTGCCACGGGAGGGGCATTTGGGGGTCTGATCAGAAAGTATAATTGAAAAACACATTTGAATTTAAATTATGAAATAGAAGCGATCCTGCAATCTCTTGGAAAATTCATGCATTCCAGCAAAGAGCGGTCATCTGGGAGGCGTGAATGTTCAAACTAAGGACTACTAAGGAGGTAGGTACAATAAGAAAATGCACATTTTGTGTATTGCTTTGCTCACCAATTTAACAAGGAACAAGCAATGTCAAGTATAACGAGCGTAATTTTTTTTAAAAATCTGAATGAGATTTCCATTTTTGTTTCAAAACAATTTTCCGCCTGCGGTGCACCGTTGGAGCACTAATTCGTACTTTACCAGACGCCAAGGCAGACGCTGGAAGTACCTTCGACCATACAAGCTTGCTCTAGACACGGTATCTCATTCATAAAATGCATGTTAACATGTTGCCAAGACCATGGGCCGCTCAGAGGTGAGTGCGGCTAGAGGGGTCTCTCCGAAAGTGAGTAGGGAACGTAGTTGCGATACAGCGTCAATCGGTATTCAGTGGCGTCTCCGATTTCCATTTATTTATTATTTATGAAATTAGTACAATCTTTAGAATGTATGCTATTCAAGTTTGCGCGATGTTTTGTTATCTTATACCTGAGTATACAAGTTTTTGAAATATTTGAGTTTTTATTTCAAAAATGACGTTTGTAGGCTTCAATTTAAATGTAAATTTTGCCTATAAGAAAACCTTTATTATTTAATTTGTGTTGCATGGATTCCTTGTTGAAAGGGACCTACTATAAAAGATTGTTTTACAATATTTTGAAAACTATTAATACAGGATGATCAAAAATAAGATCAAAAATGAAATCGAGAAAACTGCAAGAAATCAATTTTTTCAAATGGAAACACCGGAATTTTATCATTGTATAGTATTAAGCACTTGAAATGAAGGTGAGTTTGCATAAGATTGTCCTGCTTTCCAAAAAATTTCATTTTTTTTTAAATTTTGCAATGGACGATGTTTAACCAGCTAACTTTTATTTCCAATGCTGCATAAGATGAAATTATGAAATTTGGTGGTTTCCATTTGAAAAAAATGATGTTTGGCAGTTTCTTTGATTAAATTTTTTGAACACCCTGTATCGATAGTTATCCAAATATTACAACAAATCTTCCATAGTAGGTCCCTTTTAACAATAAGGAATCCAATAATGAAGGCTTCCTAATAGGTTAGATTCTCATTCAAATTGGTGCCTACAAACGTTATTTTTGACATAAAAACTCAAATATTTCAAAAGCTTGTATACCTAGGTTTAGGACATATGACACATCAAATCTTCCTAAAATTTTAAGTAGAATCCAAAAATGTAATAATATATAAGGTGGTCCATTTGAAACAATTAAGAGAGTTGACACCCGCACAGGATAGCTTTTATTCCATTTGAAGAGGGCATCTTTGAAAATCTCAAAATACAAATTTTCAGAATTCCAATCACTTTATTTACCAAGATATTGTGATGGACGATCACCGTGAGACACCCTTTATAGAAAAAAAACTTCTTACTCATCCAGAATAGTTCTCCAGAAAACCAAAAGATTTGAGAGAAGTTATTGAAACTTCATGTATCAAGAAAAAGGATTTTGCAAAAAAGAACCAAATCGGACGAAAGATCACCATTGCAAACAATACAGGGTCCGTCTGAAATGAGTGCTCATTTTATCATGGTGGATAAAATAGAGATGAAAAATCGAAATTATTATCATCTTGACGATACGCTGCGGACATAATATTATATTATGTTACACTACAAAACGTGATTATTCTATTATAGTCTACTCAGCATGTCAAAATGAGCACTTATTTTAGACTCACATTGTAAAATGTATAGAATATGATGACGTATGATATCACAACAATAAGTGAATACCACAATAATGAAGGTATTTTTTAATTTTCACATTATTTTTTGAAAATTATCAATATGAAATAGTTGAGGAAAAAAGTCAACAACTTCAAACTGTATTGCTTGTTGAAAATGTATCTAAATCAGCTTGAAGGGCCTTTAAACCCATTATTGAGAAACTCATAATACGATGGAAGGCTTTAGTTTAATCTCTTATTTGAAAGTACCCACGGCACTGGTGGAAAAATTTGACTCACCTCCGGAAACATAATTCGGGGTTAGGTTTCTCACATTCAAGACACTTTCCATCCATATCGGTCACAACAGAGTACCCACTTGCGAAAAAGACAGCTGAACACTCAAAAATCAGTTGAAAACTCCAAAAAACGACACTCAAGTCCAACCATCAGTTGTGAACGAAGCTTTTATGGCGCCTATAGCTATCTCTCTCTCTTTCGTTGACAATCTTGGAAAATGCGTACAAACAAGTGGATTTATGAACGTATAGAAAAATGTTAGGGATTTGGCTGCAGCGTTGCCAAGTCATGACCCTCAATTTGCTCGACTTAAGATTAGGAAAAATCAAGGTTTGTGTATAAAAATTCCCTTGCTTACATTAAATTTCTTCATCGATCTATATTTTGAGTTGCTGAGAACTGAAAAACAGTAATTGCATTTGAAAGATTACCTTTGCAATTACTTAAAACATTAGGACGTGGCAACCATACTGCGGCCTTCGTGATGGTCAGACTACAGTCGACCAGAACCGTTTTCTTGGTAGGACATGTTTGCAATAGATAAAAATATAAACAAGCGTGTCTAGAGCAAGCGTGTATGGTCGAAGGGAAGTACCCATTAATGCTATGAGTCATGGATTTGAGAGAAAATTGATTAAAAAGGAGGGGAAATTCCTCACAATTTTCCGCCTGCGGCGCATCTGTCCGATCCCAAAACCCCTCCCTTAAATTATCTGGCTACGCCACTGTTTCTGTATAGATATGGTTGTGAGGAATCATATTGAGATCAATTTCTCAAAATAAATCAAAATCTAAGGAGAAAGGTGAATGGATTTTAAGGAAGATTTAGGTACAGTGTGGCCCACAAACAGGGCGAGAAAAATAGTTCGGCAAAATTCAAAAACACGACAGTTTTTTTTGTCAGGGGTTTGACACCACAATTTTTTTTCATATTCTTTAGAAACGGTCACAGATCCTTGAACTGATTTTTTTGAAATTTGGCAGATTAATTTTTAGTAAAAAAGCCCACCTTAGCCATAGCTAGGTAAGAATCATGAAGACCAGTGCCGTTTTTATTCTGTTCTCAAAAGAAACAACCATAATATACAACTTTTTTGAGTCTAAGATTTTTTCGTATCTAGTTCTTGGAAAAAAAAACTCTCAAACTCCTTAAGCTCCGCAAAATATATTTTTTAAAGGTTAGTAATCTTAAGCAAGTGAAACGAGGCCAATTACGAGAAAAATCCAAGAAAAAAAATAGTTGTATTTTTTGTTGTTTCATTTAATGGTGCATCCATTCAG
Organism: Orchestes rusci; assembly: GCA_958502075.1. Taxonomy (NCBI): domain Eukaryota; kingdom Metazoa; phylum Arthropoda; class Insecta; order Coleoptera; family Curculionidae; genus Orchestes; species Orchestes rusci. Next base: position 1,829,363 of record OY293306.1, read on the forward strand.
AACAGAAAAGAAGAGGGGATGAGTTTGATTTTATCATTCCCAACAATAAGTACAAAATGAAAAAGTGAAATGATAAAGCACTTTCAAAATCTATTTTTCAGTGACAAAATAATCCTAAAATAAAGCGGATCTATTAACAAGATTTGGAAGCTACATTATGAGAATTTTTTAAACAACTTCAAGACTATAAAGTCATAACCAAGAACGTAATGAAAACCAAGCGAGCCATAAGAGCTCCATAAAACTAAGTAGCTGTAAGGTTTATTAAGAATAAGATACTTCAAAACTACAATAAAGCTAATAAGCGTTCTAGGTAAATTGATTTCATCAGCTTATCTTGTTAGATTCTTTAAAACCAGGTTGAAATGCTGAACAGTTTTTAAGAGCCGACAGTTAACAAGGCCACTTTGAAACTATTATCTTCTTATTTCTGTATTTTATTGTTAAAACCTTGAAGCCTTAATCTTTTTTAATGTTGTTATCTCTTGTTCATCTTGATAGCCCTTTTTTTAGAGAAGATATCAAGATTTACCCTAGGACATGATTACACTTCATCTTATGTAAAAACTAGAGGTGGCGCGGTAACTTTTTGGAGCAGTTTATATTGCTAATTCATAGGTATTTCACAGGTGGTGGATATAATTATGAAAATTTCCTACCAGTCAATTCTAACCAATCATAGGCTTGCATTTTAACATGTTGCTATGGCAACGACCTAATTTTATCGGAGATCACTCTACCCATAATCACGTGACTGAAAGATTAATAAGTGGAAATCTCCCTGGCTTTGCATCTGAATGTAGCTTCCATATGATTACAGTGTTGCCGTCCCCACTCTCCCTAACAATCCCACACTGTGGTTGGTGCATGGGAGCTACATCCAGCCGCTACTATTAAATCTTCTCAAATAGTTTTGGCATGAAATTTTCTTGCCGAATCTCCCGCGAGCTCGAATTAAAAATCCGGAAATTTGTTCTCGTTGCGAATTTTTCAAGAGAATTCGCAACTCGACAAAATTTCCGGAAATAATTCGAGCTCTAGGGGGATTATAAGTGATAATTCTAATGCAGTGATTCATCAAAAACTCTCAAGAGATCAAATCATTCGACACGAGAGTTCCTAAGATGACAGAACGAAAGTGAATACACATAATGCCGAACAAAAATCCTGCAACAGCTCTTCACATCTAGGCTCGATATGTCATGTCGCGTGTCAGATTAAAAGGGCATTACACGTGACTAAGATGACAATATAATGAAGGCGGTAATAATTCATGGCTGTAGTGATAACGTTTCAATCTAATCAATTTAAGTGTTTCAAATGATATCGTTAGCAACGTATTGCGTATTGCGTCTAGACCTTTTATTATGGTTGAAAAAAAAGCCGTTAATGACATACACTTATATAGCAAAATAAAAACTATTATTATTTCGCGGCACTTACATCAAATACATGATTATCCTTCATCGGAGTAATTCAACTGAAACTAGAATGGAAAAATAATAATTTACCCAATGGCTATACTTATCAATGCGATGAGACTAATGAGAGATGTAAAAAATATTAGAAAAATCAAAACTCTTCACCTTACAAAGTACAAAATTGCATTGAAATTTTTTCTTAACAATGTTTAGATCAGGAATAATAATTGATACAACAAAGATAAAACTTTTATTGTTTGCCTCCTCAGCAATATTGATTTCTAAATTTCTTTAACAGTTTTGGATGTTCAATAAAGTTCACTCTGGCATGGAAACGGAGGATAATCATAGCTCTCTAGAAGTATTCGAGTTTATATTTTCTGTGAACGTCATCGATCCAAACGCGATCGACTTTGTGGCCACCCTTCTTATACAGTTTGTCCAGAATAAAATTATGTACATGGTGGGCAACTAAGAATGCGAGGTACTGGTACTGTATCTGGGAAACGATTCATCGTACAGACTTGCGGCAAAAAATGACATGATTAAAACGGTCAAGAAAATAACATGGAAAATATTTTCAAGTTTCTGAAATGGTCGCTAGGGGGCGTAACAGCCAACACCGAGTAGAAAAATAGGATTTTTATAGAATTTTTCCCACCGAAAATATATCGATGATATTATTTTCATATTAACTGACTTTTAACCTATACTTTTTGTCAAAAAGGTTTTTCCTATTTATGAAAATAAAGGGGCGGGGGAAGTTTAATTATTTTTTTAAACAACCCGTTTCGCTTGACCGATTTCAACGAGCATGTGCTCATATAAGAGAGCATAATCTGAACTACAAAATTCTTATTTGGTTTTGCATTTGTTACCTTCGCCGTCGCCGCTAGATGGCGTTAACTGAAATGGTAGCTTATTTTTGAGTTTTTTCTAAAAAAAATTTAATGGTATATTCATTTTTATATATTTTGAAAAAAGCTACATTTTTCTATTAAAATATTGAAAAAAAAACAAAAGATTGAATGATTTTTTTTATTTTATTTTTTTTTTCTTTTTTAATTTTTTTTAATAGAAAAATGTATCCTCTTTCAAAATATATAGAAATTGATAAGCAATTACATTTGATTTTTTTGGCAAAAACTCATGCTCTCATTTCAATTAACGCCATCTAGCGGCGACGACGAAGGCAACAAATTCAAAACCAAATAAGAATTTTGTAGTGCAGATTATGCTCTTTCATATGAGCCCAAGTTCGTTAAAATCGGTCAAGCGAATCTTCTCCGTTTCTTTAAAAAATAATTCAACTTCCCCCACCCCTTTAGATAGAAAAAAAACGTCTCGGACAAAAAGTGTGGTAAAAAGTCAATATGAAAATAATATCATCGATGTATTTTCATTTTGAAAAATTCTATAAAAATCCTATTTTTCTACTTTTTGTTGGTTCTTACGCCCCCTAGCGACCATTTCAAAAACTCAAAAATATTTTCCAGGTATTTCTCTTGGCCGTTTAAGTTATAATTTTTTTTGCCGCAAGCCGCCACGTTGAATAGTCGTCCAGATACAGTACCTCGCATTCTTAGTTGCCCACCCTGTACATGGCACTATACAGGGTGTAACAGAGTAAGTGTTACAACGTGAGACTGTAGATTTGTTATCAAAAAAGAAAAAGATTTTTCCTCAACGAAAATTTTCCGCGGGCTTTCGTTTTCGATATACAGGATGTCAAAGTTATGAAAAAAAAAGATTTTTCTTTAATTACTTCTAAACCACATGGAATATTTTTATCAGATTTGGTACAGTGTCAAAACTCACAAGTTAGGATTATTTTATTAAAAAATCGATTAAAAAAATTAACCAGTGGCGTAGTTATAATATAATACACCCTGTATATCGAAATCGAAAGTCCGCGGAAAATTTTTTCTGAGGAAAAATATTTTTCTTTTTTGATAAAGAATCTACAGTCTCACGTTGTAACACTTACTCTGTCACACCCTGTATAAATACAAGAAAAGTAGCGTATTTGTATATGCTCAAGAATATTCCACCTTTGTCTTGTTTTGAATCGATACCGTAATGTAAATACAGGGTAAAAAAGAAAAGGCACATATTTTCACACAACCACAATGTTTTGCTTATTATAAAAGCTGAAACTTTCAAATCTTCAGGAAATGGATAAGAGGATACGACGATTCTAAAGACGGCGTCAAAAAATATTTAGGCCCACTATGTTGCGCCCAGCCAAAAGTCAAGTCTGTTTTTTCATGAAGGTCATATTTTTGGAAATCATTTTCAATACGGATTTTGAAAATGGAGAAATTCAATATGACCCCCATAGGAAATACAAAAGTTGACTTCGGCCGAACGCAACATAGTAGGCCCACAATTCTTTGATGCCGTTTTTAAAATTGTATCTCATCCATATCTCAAAAATTTGGAAATGTTAGCTTCAATAATAAGCGAGATATTGTGGTTTTTCAAAAATAGACATTTTTCTTTTTCACTCTGTATCTACATTACCGTATCGATTCAAACTAAAACAAAACTCTAATATTTTTGGGCATACAAATATGCAGCAACAGTGTGCTACTTTTTCGTAAAAATAATGATGCCATTAACAAAATTGTCATAGCCCTTTTAGTGTCTAAGATACAGGGCTAATCTGAAAATGTTGCATTTTAAGGTCCCCTCGTATCTAAACTATCAAATAAGTTATGGAAAATATGAAAACTGTTTCCTATATAACTTTTCCCGTAGAACTCGATTCTGCCTTCGGAACTAGTATACAAGGTCAGGTCAAAAAGTTATCGGACAAAAATTTATTTTTCTAAAAGTGCATACTGTTATATATTTTTGAAAAGGTAAAAAAACTAATCCCATGGACTATAAATATACAGGGTGTTTCATTCAGAAAAATAAAGTTTGGTCCGATAACTTTTTGACTTGACACTGTATACTAATTCCGAAGGCAGAATCGAGTTTTACGGAAAAAGTTATATAAGAAACAGTTTTCATATTTTCCATAACTTATCTGACAACTTTCTATATATAAGAATAACGGGGCAAAAGTACATCAAATGGGACACCCTGTACATGATTTTATTCTGGATACACTGTATAGGAAGAATCTTAGAGTCTCAAGCCTCATTCGCATTATGCTAGTAATTTGGTCGAGAGGTGAGTAATTTGGTAACAAACATTTGCGAAACTATTACTATATACAGTGTGTCTGCTTAAGTTGGCCACATATGGGAAACTTTTTTATTATTAATTTTAGGAAAAAAAGTTATTCTTTATAAAAAGTTCTGCATGTTCCAAAACCTAAAATGCAACCATCAGATATTACATTTTTTCATTCGAATTAATGCATTGATTTAAATGTCCAATAATTAAAATAAGAGATTACTGTTTAATATTAATTTATTTATAAAATTTAATAAATTTAAAAAAGAAAAAAACAATCATTTTAATGGTAGTGTTTATTTTTCTTTATAGAAATTTTCGATATTGTCAAATTTTACTCTTGAGTGAAATTCATATTTTTTGACAAACCTCGTATACGACTGAAAAAATGTAATATCTGATGGTTGCATTTTAGGTTTTGGAACATGCTGAACTTTTTATAAAGAATAACTTTTTTTCCTAAAATTAATAATAAAAAAGTTTCCCATATGTGGCCAACTTAAGCAGACACACTGTATACAGGGTGTTTCCTAACCTCTGTGACAAAATGAAAGGGGTGATTCTTCGCTCAATTTTAAGACGAAAATTTTTTCGATTATTATTATTATTATTATTAAGGATTATTTTTATTATTATTATTTCGCTTTGTTTCCAAAATACAGGGTGTTTATTTTTTTTTATTATTATTATTTATTTTTATATATTTTTTTTTATTTATTTAGTGTTTTTGAATTCTCCATTAAAATGATTATAATTGATTGCTGTATTTGTTAGAAAATTCAACATCAGCGATAAAATTACTTTTTGCGTCAAAACTCACTCAACTAGATTTAATTTTTTATCTCAAAAATTAGGCAAGATACGATGAAAATTCAAGAGATCAAAAAGTTGCGTTTTTAGTTGAATAACCTGAGAAAAAAATGAAAATGACACAAAAAGTCAGTGGCGTACATTTTTTTCCCAATAATATTGGTTGAAGTGCCGCCCGGGACGCCACTGTATTCGATAATTTTTATTTGTTCATGGCAAAATGAGCCCGTTATCACTATAAATACCGTTACCAAACTTCAACAAAATCGAGTAAAAGATAAATTAATTAAAAATAAAAAACTATTCAAAAAAAAAATTAAACACCCTGTATTTTGGAAACAAAGCGAAATTCGAAAAAAAGTTATACCACATTTTCGTCTTAAAATGAAGCGAAGAATCACCCCTTTCATTTTGTCACAGAGGTTGGGAAACACTCTGTATATATTACTGAAAAATTACTCGCCACTCGAACAAATTACTGGCCTAATGCGAATGAGGCTTAAGGGATGAAAGCTATATAGAACAAAATGTTGAATAATGGCATTTCACAGATCCGGATCTCAGCTCGGATCCGAGTATCATCCCTGGATGTATCCGGATAGGAGCCGAGATCTGTAGTCCAGATCCTTGTCCTACCTGATAATAAAATATTTTATGCAGCCATATATATATATATATACTTTTTTTGTGTGCCCATAATTTATGAGTTATCATAATTATTGGGATACAGGAACCGAATTTAAGATCTGAGATTCGGATCTGAATTCCGAATTTAAATCCGGATACCTACAGATAAATCCGGGTACGGATCTTTAAAAAAAAATCCGCGAGCGATTCGTTAAAAAAATTTGGATCCAAACAGCACTAGTACTAGAAGGTACTCCTAGAATGAGAACCTCACTGTATATTCCCGTCTAATTTCTCAATTTGATAATCTAAATAGGTAAATGCAAAATTTAATATTTCAATGGATGTCACAATAGCATATTTCCGTCTCCCACACTCTATTTTTTACGGAAACAAAAACTGATTCGATGCAGACATCTGTGCATGAATGTGACGCGATTTCCACTCGGTACTGGCGCATGGCGTCAGACGACGAATATAGAAAAAAGTTTAAATTTGGGCTTGATCCAAGATTCCGGGGAATGTCGAGTTTCACGCGGAAATGTAATTCATGCGCTTGGATTTAATAGCGTATGCTTATGGAATTTCAGTAGTTTATACGACCCATAATGTATTTACACGCAATATATTGTATTCACATAAACAACCTGTCAGTGATGGAATCTTTATTTAGTATGCTTCAATTTGGCACAATACGAAACGTGCTAATTACAAATTATTGTAAACGACCGACTGCAATAATCTCAGCCTTCTTCACAATTGACCCAATTTTTTTAACGAAAAATTTGGTTCGTGTTTTACGAAAATAAGCTTTATGAAAAAATACCCTGAAAAATAAATTATGGACCAAATCAAATCAAATCAAAACAGGTTTTATTGCCATAAATTCAAAGATTAGTTGACAAAGCAAATAAATCTAATGCAGGCATACATGAATAATAACACAAACCATAAGATATACAGACAAAATGATATATAGGAAAGAGAAAAAGAGAAAATTTGTATAAATATGAACATTTTAGCCGGACAGTTTTCATAAAAATGTTTATCAAACAAGCAATATAAATACATATAGGTTTCGATAACAAACTGCAATACAGTATATAGAAAACAATCTAAAAATGTACACAAAAGTCTAAAACATTAAAAGAAAGCAAACCAGCCCATGTATTGGTCAAAAGAGAAAAAGAGAAAAAAAAATGGAGATCATCATTCCTGCTCTACTAGTAACAAGAAAGCAAAACGAGAGAGAAAAAATAGAGCCTTGACGTCACAAGCAAAACAGTCCTGGTAGTAGTCGTACAACCCATAGTACGCCCTCTCAGCTAATAGAGTCCTTATTCTACTTCAAAAATGCTTTAGGATTTGGATTCCTCGTTGATCAGCAGGAAAATGGTTATACTCTCATATATAACAGAACCAAAAGTGAGACTTGATACGGGAGTAGGAAGATCAAATCCCCTGACCTGTCTGGTGAAGTGTTTATGCTCAGCTACCGGCAAAGCGCTTGTGGATCATATTTCCATTAGGAAAAGAAATGTCAAGGTTAGAATACTTTCGGACTTTAATACAGGTCTGAGAGAATCCCTAGGATTCAGGCCATATATATTTCTTAGAGCACGCTTTTGCAGAACAAACAAGGGCTTTTGGTGAGTGTTACCCCAGAAAGCGATGCCGTACCTTATGTGAGATTCCAGCGCATAATATCTGAACCCTTCTCGCCAGCTATAGTCCTCACCGCGTAGGTGAGAATCGATATTGACTCTCAGACAGCTTTGCGCTCCAGAGAAGAGTTTTCAATTCTCAAATCATCAACGTTGCACTGAAATTCCATAAAAATTTGAGAGACTTTATCAGGACTTAGCATAAACTGCACGATATGGAGACTATTTAGCAAAACCATCCAAGCCAAACTGGGCAATGACATATAGGGCACGTGATAAGCGAGGATCAAAGTGAATTTGTACCTGGCAGATCCTGTACTGACAACCTATTTATTCTTCAAGGTGTTATTGAGAAAACCAAACCAGGACGTGCACATAGCCTTCATGATCTTGAAAAAGCGTATGACACAGTCCCCAGATGCCGCTTGTGGGAGATTTTGGAATCAGCTATCACAAATGAAGGACTAATTAGAATTATCCAGACAATATATAGGGATAACAATGCGGCAGTCAAATCCGGCAAAAGACTGTCAGATCCTATAATTCCAACGAAAGGACTAAGGCAGGGCTGCAGTCTTACACCATTCAACATATATATCGAGATGACCCTACGCAACTGAAGGAGAGGATGTGCAGGAATGGGATTACCTATCAATGACCACTACTTGAGGTCTTTGAATTTCGCTGGTAACTAATGCGTTCTTGCTCAAGATGCCTACGATCTAGAGTTTATGATCAAAAGGCTGTATGAGGAATAAAATCAATAAGGATTGTAAAAAACGGAGGATGTGTTAAAACAAGTAGAAAGCTTCAAATATTTAGGAACAACGCTCACTAGGAAAGGTCTGGAGTCTCAAGAGATCAAGAACAGAATCATATATATATATATAGATATATATGTCCGTCTGCTCATAGTGTACAATATTTGGGGCGATCCCTATACTGATCCAAATTTTGTTATATATATATATAGTGTTTTATTGATACAACAATGCCTAGAAAGTGTGTGTTGTGTGACCAAAGAGTAAAATCAGACATTTTTTCATTTCACCGGTAAGTAAACAAAAACAAAACTGGCCTCTTTTATCATTGTGTTGAGACCAAAACATTCAATGCTAAAGGTATAGGCGTTAAGTGTGTTAATTTAAGTCTAGGATTACGTTCAACAAATTTTTAAAATTCCAATGAAGTATGTACAATAGGATGTCTCAAAGCCAAATAAGAAATTATTTGTTGGAAAGCCAGCTTTCCGGGATGTTTATCTGGATTAGGAAAACCTTCCAGAACTTTCTCTGATAGGTCATTCTAGTCGGGACAGAAAGATTCTAGATTGACGTTAGCACTTTGAAAAATAGAAGTAGATTGGCAATGTGGTCCCTCATGTTGGTGGCCTGGGATGAAACTGAAAATAAATTTCCGATCTGTTTCATAGCATTCCAGTTATCCTCATTTATATAAATCAGACTTATAGTACAACAATAAAAAAATGCATGAACATACCTATTTAGTAAAAAATGAAAGAGAAAGCGATCAACAATTGAAGAAAGGATATTTTTGTTGTAACATAAAATTCAGCACAGTTATGATTGTTTTGAGATTTATATCAAAAACAGAACAGTACCAGTAATGATTCAGATTATCTCCAAATTACAATATTTCAAATATCCGCTGCCACTGCACTAAAGCCAAAACATAGCTGGGAGGTACAAAGAGCTTGTATTTACTCCCACTTTGCAGTAACTGTAAAGAAAATATACCCTTTGGCTTTACGGAAAATATATAATTGATAGCAATATAGACACGATGAAAGAATCATTTTTGCAGTTGCACCCACGATGCGGTAGCTCGTGGTACATTTTAACAGAACTCCCACATAATCAGCACTGAACTGAATAGCAAAATATAAAGCTCAGCAAGACCAGGACCTAAATTTTTATGTTCTTTAGAAAGTATTTACTGTCCCGAAGAAAACCATTCTTGATGCGAAATACAAGTCGCTGAGACTGCTGGAGGAAGTTTATAGTTTTACTTCCGCATTGCAGAGCATTTTTGTGATATGAATTAAGGTGGGCGTATCGCAATGTTATTCTCCTATACATGACATGGACCCACTAAATGTCGCAAATCGGGAAAACAACACAACTTTGAGACGCGATCATGTTATGTACATGGAGTACAATGATTTTCTATCCCGACGATGTAACATGAATCCGCTAGATTCAATTTGAAGAGTTTTCTGGACAATCAAAGATGACCTATTTTTGGATGTATCGAATCGCTGTTTTCTCGGATATCTCTTCATTTTTCATCACCAAAATAACTTATTCGAGGCACATGGATCTGCCTATCAATATAACATTGCGATTTTGATCAACAAACAATCCGTTCTTTAATGAGTCGACTTTTTGTGAAATATTTTGGGATTTTTCCAAGGTTTACAGTAGACAAAGAAAGAAGATGGGGCATATTGCATAGGATAACAGAGATGGAAAGGAATCATCTGTGGGTAGGACAGGTAGGAACCACGAATTGGCATTTTGCTGGGTTTCAGCTTTTTATTCATAGATGCGGCGAGTGATGATCTAGAGAAAACTGTAATCTGAACATTATCGATTTAGGGGTTTCGGAAATTCGTACTCAAGATTAGCTTGGGCTTAGGACCTGATTCTCGAGACATGAATGGGCGCCCAAGAGTAATGATATTTTTTTTGTTTTCGCAATTCGCATATGTACCTCATGGGTTTGATAAAAACAGTGATGTGAAATTTGCCCTATTATTATCTATTTAGTGGGTATTTACTACCTAAACTTTGTCTCTGATTAATTTCTCGAGTCCGTATAGATAAAGCCTAGAGTCAATGAGAGATTTAGGTCTTGGAAGTCAAGGCCCTGCCAAAATCTATTTTTTTTCGTGACCTAAAATATTAACAAATAATTAAATAGTAGAAAATGTTCATGAGTGAGCCGTTTTATGAGACGGCCATAGAAAAATAATATAGGTAGGTACAGGGTGTTTCATTATCTTTGATAACATTGAATCAGCTATAACCTTGTTTGTTTTTGAATGTATCGAAACGGAACAAATGGTACCATATTGTCTAGTTATCTCGCAAGTTTTTTTCTGTTTGAAAAATTAAACAAAAAACTGACATTTTCCGAGATAATAACCTTACATATTTTTGTAAATGAAATGCCTTGTACATGTATTATTGGACATTTCTATTCTACCCAATATTCTAAGTATATTTTATAAAGCCTAAAATATACTTATCTTCGACGGTTTGTGAGAAAATGGGGCCGAAACATGTGACACACCAAAATTTAGAAGTCTTCTTATTGATCGCAAAGTGTGTCATGAACATGAACAATAAAAATTGTTTAGATTTTAAAATATCGCCCCAAAAATACATATCACAGAGCTCATTACACTTTTTTATAATTGTCACTATTGTCTGTATGTGAAGCATTCAATTTTCGCAAAATGTTTCGAAGTCATTCTCTTCCAAACCGTTGAAGATAGGTATATGAAATGCTCTATAAAATATACTTATATAGAATTCTGAGTAGAATCGAAGTATCCAATAATATACAGGGCATTCCATTAAAAGAAAAAACATAAGTTAGGTTAATATCTCAGAAGATCGTTAGTCTTTTGTATTATTTTTAGTAGAAGGCGAAGTAGTAAGGAAGCAGTCAATGATAAAGTAGGGCAGTAAGATGCTCAGTTTATTGATCGTCAAGCTTCCGGGAGACATTTCCTCCCTTCATCAGGACAACAAATTGTGAGTAAAACAAAAAGCACTTATCACTCATATAGGAGACAGCTTAATAATTATTATAAAGTTGTACGTTACATAGTGTGTGAATTTGAAAGAAACATACAATTGTGATTAACAGAACATAGCTAGCTTAGTTAGTAGTTTATTAAAATAATGGAAAATAAATAAATTGAATAAAATAATATAATAATAAAATGTTCGGATGTAAAAGATTAATGTGACTAGAATTATGTTGAGATTTAAAATGGTTTAAAATGAATAAATAGATTAAAAGATAAAAGAGTAAAAAAATATGAATAAAATGACAGGGAATAAAATGGATAAAACTGGTAAAAGGGACTATGCACAACGTTAAATGGCAGACATTTTGGTACAAATCTTTTAACCTATTTATTCATTTTAAACAATTTTAAATCTCAACATAATTCTAGTCACATTCATTTTTTACATCCGAACATTTCAATATTATATTATTTTATTCCATTTATTTATTTTCCATTATTTTAAACTACTAATCAAGCTAGCTATGTTCTGTTAATCACAATTCTATGTTTCTTTTAAATTCACACACTATGTACTGTACAACTTTATAATAATTAATCTGTCTCCTATATGAGTGATAAGTGCTTTTTGTTTTACTCACAATTTGTTGTCCTGATGAAGGGAGGAAATGTCTCCCGAAAGCTTGACGATCAATAAACTGAGCATCTAACTGCCCTACTTTATCATTGACTGCTTCCCCACTACTTCGCCTTCTTATCTTTCGATACCTTCAAAAACAAAAAAGTTACAGCGGATTAAAATGTTATCAAAGATAATGAAACACCCTGTACCTAATCCAATTACTAATACAGGGTTTCCTTTAAAAAAAATCACCACCCGGGTCCAATTTAAGAATGTGACGCTTGCTGCCGTTAGGGCGTTAGGAAGGTTGAACTAGCGAAAAAAGATCTTTGTCTCTTCCTGTATATCCTGTATATACCAAGAACGAAGTAACAATAATTCCTCCTGGTGATTGCCAATTGTCTTTGAATGTGAAAAAATATCAAATGCCCATAATAATTATGATACCTATACCAAGTATTCAAGTGAGAACAGAATTTTTCCTTGTAATTTGTCACCTCTTTAGAAACTCTATTCAAGGAGATGCCAAAAAATGTTGAAATGGAAGTTTTGTACTACGACTGTCCACGGATAAGGTTTACAAGAGCACAAATGCATAACTACCTTTATTTTAATAAAGAGTAAACAGCCTTTATTTTTATTTTTGAGCTGAATGTCATTTAAAAAAGTTATTTAGAATAACGTTTGTATTTGTAAGTAGTGAAATCCAAGATTTCAAATAAATCTTGAATCTTTTTGGTTTTTCAAATCTTTGGTTAACATCTACACTTAAACTGTAGATTCTTATTTTGAATTTTGGGGTACACACGGAATCTTTTTTTTCAAAACCAATATTTTTGATTACACAAAAATAATTCTTTTAAACTTTTTGATACTCTTGTATTAACGATAAAGTCATTAATGCTATGTGTATCTCACCTCTAATGCCGTCCAAAAACAAATTTAATTAACTTTGAATTTTGCTTAAAAATAGAAATAAAGGTAGTTTACTGCTTTTGGACAAAATTCAGGTTTTTGGAGTTCTTGCGAACCCTGTATGAAAAATCAAAATTTTCTCTTCGTGAATCGTTATTTTTTCCACAAGCAATTTTTTTTACCAAGAATGTGTTTTTCCCGAAAAATGAAATTTTGTATCTGTTTGTGCTCTTGTAAACCCGCCTAACCGTGGACAGTCTGTATATCGGAAACTAATATTTTCGAACCCAAGTTTATTTAAAAAATCGGCTTTATTTTATCGAATTTCATGCTGTGTTGAAAAAAATATCATCTCGAAACCCACTCAAATATTCTTGAATAAAAAATTTCCTGAAAGGCTCATCAGAAAGATATCAAACTACAATAATAGGTACTAAGGAAAAGTAGAGCAACATCCCAAAATTTGATAAAACTTTAAGTCCTCCATCAGTTATCGAAGAAGTTATGTTTCATCTAAAAACTTCAATTCGATTTTTTCCAAAACATTGCTTAGTGCATGCCTTCTTGTCGCGTTAAAAAAAAGGGTTGAAAAAAAAACTTTTTTGTGAAACTTTTGATTCTAGCACTATTCGATAGTAGGGCAAAAATAATGCACTTCATGAAATTTTTTTTATATATCTAATTGAACAAAACATAGTCTAGCTATAAAATTTTGGTAATTTTTCCAAGTTTAAAATTTTATAGCTTTCCTATGTTCAATTATTGTAATTGAATTTCGAGGAAGTGCATTAATAACCGTAAATATTATCTGAATGTTCCATTTCAAAAAATTTAAGTTGTCTAGATTTTTCCATTCACTTATCGATGTTACATTTTTTTGAAAACTGCAGAAGATAACATAGGAAAAAACCTACGACTTGGATATGAAACATTTTTTTCTATATTAAAAAATAAACGCTCTATGAGCTGCGTAAATATAATCATAATATGTAATGAATAAAATATAAAATATATTGATGATAGCTCGGATGATAGTTTATATTATGGTACCTATCTAGATAAACTATTTATCCAAAAACTTGTACCAACAAAAAAACTAAAAAGTAACCCAAACTAACCCAAACTAACCCAAATTAACCCAAACTAACCCAAACTAACCCAAACAAACCCAAACTAACCCAAACTAACCCAAGTAACTCAAGTTGACCCTGACCTTTTAACCTCTTGTATTTTACTTTTTACTCCATCCAAAGCCCCTATTTCCTCCCCATCCCGTAAGCTTGTCGACTACATATTTCGGAAAAACTAAAAATTATCGTTTTTTTGTCATAACTCAAAAGCTCTCACGTTAAGCAAAAAACGACAAAATACACTTTTTGTATAGAATTTCAAACTCTATAAATTTTGTTCTCTTCAGATTTGAGCTATGATCGACTGTTTATGGGATATTTCGGAAAAACTAAAAATTATCTTTTTTTTCTCATAACTGAAAAACCCTCACGTTTAGCAAAAAACGACAAGATACACTTTTTGTAGAAAATTTCAAACTATAAATTTTAATCTTTCCAATTTTGAGCTATGATCGACTGTTTATGAGATATTTCGGAAAAACTAAAAAACTATAAACTAACTCAAACTAACCCAAACTAACCCAAACTTACCCAAACTTACCAAAACTAACCCAAACTAACCCAAACTAACCCCAACTAACCCAAACTAACCCAAGTTGACCTTAGTAGTTAGGGCAAAGCCAATTCTGGCGCAAATTTGCTATGAAATGGTGAATGCGCGAGATGTGACGTCATCCGTCGTCGGCGTGTTGTGTGGGGGTCTTCGCGACCTCTGAACCATTTTCCAAAATGGCCGCTAGGTGGCGCCACGTGCGCGTGACGTCATCCGTCGTCGGCGTGTTGTGTGGGGGTTGAGGTGGGGTGTGGGGGTCTTTGCGACCACGTGCGCGTGACGTCATCCGTCGGTGGGCGGTGTGACCGTTGGTGGGGGTGGGGGTGGGGGGTTTGGGATGACATTACATTTTATGAACAAAAAAAAGTTCATGATTCAAGCCTTGAAGAAATTGAATATTGCGGGTAAGTGTTATCATCATTCAGTTCTAAATTTAGCTCGCGGTTCTCTTATCAGTAACAAACGAGTCTCAGCACGCGGTATTCTTATCACCAATAGTGGCGCCACGATAGCGCGACCGTCACCACGTGCGCGTGACGTCATCCGTCGTCGGGGGGTGGGGGGTGGGGGTTTGGGATGACATTACATTTTATGAACAGTTCATGCTTGAAGAAATTGAATATTGTAGGTGAGTGTTATCATCGTTCAGTTCTAAATTTAGCTCGCGGTTTTCTTATCAGTAACAAACGAGTCTCAGCCTGCAGTTTTCTTATCACCAGTAGACAACAATTTTAGCTCAAATGCAGTGTTCTTATCAGTAACATGTGTCAGCCTCTGGTTTTTTCTCGACTATAAATTGATTCACCTAGTTGAAATTACAACCCTCAAATACGTAAAACGAATCAATCCGAAAATGTCACTCAACAAGTTCGGTTCTCATTTATTCAAGAGAGATGAAACAGAAAACAATATCAAGTTATTTAATTAAAACAAACAATGTTTTATTTCACAAGAATTTTATTCACAATAGCACATCGGACGCGTGTCTCTTTATCAGTCAACCACAACCTTGAACTTGGCGCTATAGTTGCTGTACTTTATTAATAAATTAAAACTATGAATTCATAGGAATTTTACTCACAATTTGCCTAAGTAACAGTCTAAGTTGTTCATATAAAGATATCATGGGACACTCTATACCAAATGTATTGAACTCCAATTTACCGGAATTTTGTAGGGAATTTTCAAAAAAGCGACCATCTTGAATGAAGTATAACAATCCATTCACATATCGAAAAACTGTGGTGAATAGGGGTGGTATACCATTAAAATGTATTGATGTGTAGCCAAAGGACTCTGGCTGTAGAGTACACACATCCAAATTTACAAAGGCATTATCATCATAAAAGAAGATGGTTTTTCCAGAATAGGTATTGACTGCTCCAAGTAACTTTCTACCATCCACAAATGGTTCAAATCTTTTTGTTATATTGATTCGGTCAATTAATCTAAATCTATCCTCGCTAAGTATATATAAATAATCATTTATAACTACAGCTATCTGCCCCGATGGTCTTTTATACACAGCTGTTAGTTTTTCAAACGGTGGCAGGAATTTAAGTAGTAGACGAATCGGTAGAGCTTTTGAGGTGAACATTTTTGATTTCAAACTCATTATCCACAATTTTTCCCCTTCTTGTATTATTATTTGTTTCGAATTCAACTCTCAAAACAAAACAGTATATCCTGCTTGAAGTGTTTCTTTGTGATGAGAACAATCACTGTGTGTGATTCGACACTTATTTTTGAGGGTTGAAAATTTGTGAATACGTACCTGTAAATATTTATAAAAAGGCGTTTGAAATAAAATAAAAAATGTAATCAAAAATGTGATTTATTCAATCAATAAACATGTTTTATACAAATTATAAACATTAGTAAGTGCACACATTGCAGGTGATGATAAATGGTATAGAAAATGTGTTTTTTCATAACTAAAATATATCTAGGTATAATATCCTTTTTTATTGTTGAATATGGCTACATTTCATCTAAATCTGTTTGTTGGTTTGTGTAGGTAGCTCATCCACCACATCTTCATTGATAGTACTCATTATTGAACTGTTTTATTTTCAATCACTACGGGGCATTTTATTTGTAATTCACCATAAAATTCTGTTATTTTACTATCCGTTTCACGTCTAAACGCTATCAAATCACCTTTCTTAATAGATCTATTTTCCAGCTTTCCTGCTTTTCCATTAACCAACATGGAAACGTCTTTTTTAGGATATTCACCGAATAAAATGATTCCTTTTTCAAATGGGAAACGGTATGAAGTTCTTCCATCTTGCATCAACACGAAATTTTTTTCTGTTGGTGTATAGCGACCAATAAATGGTAAAACCATTAC
Source organism: Orchestes rusci (assembly GCA_958502075.1). NCBI lineage: Eukaryota > Metazoa > Arthropoda > Insecta > Coleoptera > Curculionidae > Orchestes > Orchestes rusci. The sequence continues at coordinate 1,846,425 of OY293306.1, forward strand.
ATAAGATAAATTAACCTCAGAAAAATTAAATAACTTGATATTGTTTTCTGTTTCATCTCTCTTGAATAAATGAGAACCGAACTTGTTGAGTGACATTTTCGGATTGATTCGTTTTACGTATTTGAGGATGTATTTATGCAATTACTTTAGCTTCACGTAACTCTTCGATTATTGATAGTATTTCATTATTATGACCAGTATGACCAGCTCTCATGGAAGCTGTTATTAGTCTCAATCTATCAACAAGTTCGTTGATATTATCCCAATAAACATAATCTATATCGTTTTTATTGATATTCCACAACCCCTTTCCCGTTCGCATTCTGGTTATTGGAGGTTTTAGTTTCTTTAAAAAACGAGAATATAATGGTTTGATGTGTCGTGTTTTTGTTATGCCATGTTTTTGTAGGTATGGTCCTATTATAGTTATATATTTTGATGATCCATTTCCCTGCACACGTTCATTTGGATCATTATTTCTTCGATATGCATTGGTTTTAGCTAAAATATCCATATAATTATCCAAATCCTCATCTTCATAGTCTTTAGGATATTTTTTAAATAGTAATTCATACAATCCTTTTGTACCATCATAAATTTTTCCATCTACTTTCACATTTTTTCCAATAATTTCTACAAATTTAAGTGTGGTCCCCAAATAGAATTTATCAGTATCTATGTCATGTACTATTCCATAATGATGATCAAAATTATGTTCAGTATCCTTCACACTAGCATCAATATAATCTCTTGGTAGTGGATCAAAACTTTTTAACCATATTTCATATGGTTGCGTGTCGATTAAATTTTGAACCGATTGCCTTGACTGTTCCAATATATCTGAAAGATTTTGATTTTCCGAGCTTTCGAAGGGGTTGGTTTGAGCTATAACACTAGTTTCTAGTATAGTTGGTAACTGACTACGTTCTTGTATAGTATTAGGTAACTGACTAGGTTCTTGTATAGATGGTAACTGGCTAACAGATGCAAGGCTTGTATCAAAAAATGATGGTATTTCCATCGGTAGAATAGGAGTTCTACCAGTTCTTGTAGGTCTTGTAGGTGTTGATGTCTCATAAAATAATCTTGAAAAACTTGGTTTAGGTTTTAATGGTGTTGTGTGAAACATAGAAGTTTCAGGTTCTTCTTCTTCTTCTTTGAATTCTTCCTTTATGTTGAAAGGTTCATTTATTTTGGAAATGAGTTGTTGTAGCGGTTGAGTTATTGGTTTGTAAGCTTGCTCTAGCTGTGATTGTGTAGTGGTCATAGCTAATTTTAGACTATTATATTTATCCTTGACAGCTTTTCTTGACTTCATCAATTCCTCAGCCAACCGCTTATCCATTTTATAGATATATGAATGAATCAAAATTTTTCCTATATCTTCCGCAATTCAGTTCACAATCTTTATCAATAACCAGAAAATTATAAGGTTCTTTCCAACAGTGTGCGCAGAGTTGCTTCAATTGCTCAAATGACATATCCAGCATACAATGATCATTATATATATGATTCAAATTCATAGAATCCTGCTTGAATAAAATTAGCAAATTAGCGTTCTCACGTATAAGTCTTTTCTGAATTGATGAATAACCTTGAAAAATAAAAAAGCAGTCTGTATTTTTATGTCTCGAATGTGTGAAATAGTCCCTTATTATAGTTTGTGTTCCACATGGTATATCATCAAATATGATGACCGATTCTGGTGCTATTTCATGAGGAGGAATGATATTTTCATCGCTCTCATACTCGAAATATCCAATCTCTTCCATGGGTGCCAATAGTTGTCTTAAATATTCATACTTTGGCTGTTGTAATGATTTGGAATAAAGGTACACGTTTGCAAATCTTATTCCATTTGGATGCTCAAGTAAAGCCAACATCACGTTGGTTTTACCTGAACCAGATGGTCCAACAATGAGACATCTTTTCGATTCCCCACCAAATAAATCGCCATGTTTTTGAATTGGTTTCGTAAAATCCTTCACATCATGGTTTGTGATGGGTAAGGAAAACGATTGTTTTTCTATCCGCATTCTAGATATCAATAAACAGAATTGTTTTTTGCAAAAGTATTTATACATTTATCAGATGGACATATTGATCAGATAGCATGAAATCGATAGACAATCGTGTTGCAAATTTTTAAACTGAAAATAGTATTTAAATGATACACACAAACCTCTATAGGTATAAAATGATTGTACACGCTTCACGAAAGTACACTTCCTCCAAACACTCCAAGAGGGAAGGTCGAGGTTTAATAAACACTCTGATTAATAGACTACCTGTTGAGCTTCATATTCCTGGCTATCAATTTTGTGGTCCTGGTACAAATTTAGAAGAAAGATTGAATAGGGGAGAAACTGGTATCAATCCATTGGATGCTGCGTGTCGAGAACACGATATCGCATACTCACAAACAACTGATTTACCTCAACGACATCGAGCGGATAAAGCTCTAGCAGATAAAGCTTGGCAGAGAGTTGGAGCAAAAGATTCCTCGGTAGGAGAAAGAATTGCTGCTCTAACAGTAAGTGGAATTATGAAAGGTAAACGGAAACTTGGAATGGGGATCAAGAGAACCGAAAGAAAAAAGAAAACACGAGTTATCAAACCCCCCAAAAAAATTGGTGGATTTCTTCCATTATTACTTCCAATTTTGGGTGCACTAGGAGCTTTAGGCGGTGGTGCAGCTGGAATAGCTAAGGCCGTTAATGATATTAAAGTATCAAAGGAGCAACTCGAAGAATTACATCGACACAATAAAGAAATGGAAAAACTTTCCAAGCAGGGTGGTGGATTATACATTAAACCCTACAAAGGAGGCACTATCAAGAAAAAAACCATAAAAAAAATCAAATAATATTTTCGCAGAGATCCCTTTCAAATAACGATATACTAAAATATGTGAAAATATTGAATATCTCACATTAAAGAGGTGTATTTATGTGTGACAACCTTCTCAAAAAAATTTAAAGTGAAGGAATGTGGTATTTTGAATCTAGAAAGTTAACAAAATCATGGAACTCATTGTACTGCATACATAATAAATGAAAATTAAGCGTTTTATTTTGATGGTTATGGAAACTTGAGACCACCTATCAAACTATAATTATTTTAATTATTTGAGAACTCATTACAAAGTCCATGAATCCTGGTATTCGTATGAAACAATCATTGCAATAGACATGCAGGGCTTCAATTTGGCAGAAGATTCCAAAATCAAGGAGCTGTCAATCACAAATAACCTTCAATCTAGTCATTTTCTTTTCTGAGAACATGTGTATTACAACTGCTTGACTATTTTTGTCAAAGGATTATAGCTTAATAATTTATCATGTAAAAATCAGACAATATACTGATGAATCCTTCTTGTATTATTATTTGTTTCGAATTCAACTCTCAAAACAAAGCAGTATATCCTGCTTGAAGTGTTTCTTTGTGATGAGAACAATCACTGTGTGTGTGTGATTGGACACAACAAGAAAACAAGAAAACAAGAAAACAAGAACACAAGAAAACATGAAAACAAGAAAACAAGAACACAAGAAAACAAGAACACAAGAACACAAGACAAGAAAACATGAAAACATGAAAACAAGAACACAAGAACACAAGAAAACAAGAAAACAAGAACACAAGAAAACATGAAAACAAGAAAACAAGACAACAAGAAAACAAGAAAACAAGAACACTAGAACACAAGAAAACAAGAAAACAAGAACACTAGAACACAAGAAAACAAGAAAACAAGAAAACAAGAACACAAGAAAACATGAAAACAAGAACACAAGAAAACATGAAAACAAGAACACTAGAACACAAGAAAACAAGAAAACAAGAACACAAGAACACAAGAAAACAAGGAAACAAGAACACAAGAAAACATGAAAACAAGAACACTAGAACACAAGAAAACAAGGAAACAAGAACACAAGAAAACATGAAAACAAGAACACTAGAACACAAGAAAACAAGAAAACAAGAACACTAGAACACAAGAAAACAAGAACACAAGAAAACATGAAAACAAGAAAACAAGACAACAAGAAAACAAGAAAACAAGAACACTAGAACACAAGAAAACAAGACAACAAGAAAACAAGAACACTAGAACACATAAATATTGCCACGATATATCCCTTAGTATAAAAATTAGCAATGACAACAGGACTTCCAGCAAAAGTATTGTTTCTGAGCGCCTTTTTAACAATACCTTGTATATACAAGTGGATTCAAATATACAAGAAACGTTTATTTGCATATCAACCAATCATAATGACTCTTGACCTTCAAACTGAGAAAAATTAATTGTTAATAATGGATTGATTGGCTAAAAATTGATGAGTCAATTAAAAATTTGTCATATTTAGCTTTTAAGTTAAGACTTTATTTTGTAGATGAAAATTTTAAACCAACAAACTGGAATGTACTTATTGATTCGTTTGAATGTAAAAATCATATAGAATTCGCTATTATATCAATCTTTGCATTCATTTTTTGTATCATGCTACCCATTCTAGGAGTATATTTGTATAGAAATAAAAGAATTATCTGCTAGCAAGTGTTTTTTATTGAATTACAAGATATTACAATACATTATTTTTCATAACCCATGAATTATGTGAATTATTCATGCCCAACCATTTAACATAAACTTTATTTCCCTTCCGTCTTAGAATCTTTTCTACCAAATACACGTCAGGATGTTTAACTTTTTGCAACTCCTCCTTATAAAATGCACCCTGTATCTCTTCACCTCTATGATCCTCCAATATGTAGGTTGTTGGATTTGTGATTTTTATTTTTTTAATCACAAAGATTTCATTTGACCAGTTAGGTGTATACCCTTTTGAAAACATCTCACGAAACTTACTTATTCGCACATAGTCTCCCTTTTCATATTTGGAAGGATTCACTGTTTTTATGCGACCATAAACTTTTGATAGTAGGTGCTTCTCATGTTCCTTAGATACTTGTATAGGTTTCATTCCAATAACAGAATGTTTGGTATTATTGTATTCTGATACTATCTCAGGTAATATTTTTAACCATTTATAGTTTCCCTGCAAACTGAATTTTTTCCACATTCTGTTTTTCAATGTTCTGTTCACCCTCTCTACGATGCTAGCTTTCATATTGGAAAATGTTGAGTAGTGATTGATGTTGAATTTTTTCATCAAATCTTGGAACTCTGTATTATAGAATTCCTTTCCCTGATCAGTCTGCAGATTTTTAGGGGGTGTTTTTACACTGTTTAAAATTAATTTCATGGCTGTGGTTACATCTTTAGCAGTCTTTGTTTTGACAGGAATTGCCCAAACAAATTTTGAAAACACATTAATTATAACCAGAATATATCTATATCCTTTGTTTATTTTTGAATATGGTTGCATTTCAACTAAATCTGCTTGAAAAAGATCATTGATCCCCTTTACAATTACTGCTCTTCTTTTAAAAAATCTTCTGGCTGGTTTGTGTAGCTCACTCACCACATCTTCTTTGATAGTATTCATTATTGAACTGTTTTATTTGCAATCAATACAGAACCTTTTATTTGTAAGTCACCATAAAATTCTCATACTAAATGGTTAGATAAGCGAAGCTTCAATTCTGGGAGATACTGAACATCATTTAGAGAAATAGATGGTTTATATAATTATTTGAGAACATGTGAATTACAACTGCTTGACTATTTTTGTCAAAGGATTATAGCTTAATAATTTATCATGTAAAAATCAGACAATATACTGATGAATCCTTCTTGTATTATTATTTGTTTCGAATTCAACTCTCAAAACAAAGCAGTATATCCTGCTTGAAGTGTTTCTTTGTGATGAGAACAATCACTGTGTGTGATTCGACACTTATTTTTGAGGGTTGAAAATTTGTGAATACCTACCTGTAAATATTTATAAAAAGGTGTTTGAAATAAAATAAAAAATGTAATCAAAAATGTGATTTATTCAATCATTAAACATGTTTTATACAAATTAAAAACATTAGTAAGTGCACACATTGCGGGTGATGATAAATGGTATAGACAATGTGGTTTTTCCAACGATAAAGGTGGTTTGTCATCAAGTTCGATAACGGGCTTCGATGAATATTTCCCAATGTATTGCGCCTTTTCTTTTCCTTTCACGTACACATGATCCACGTTTCTTGTTATGTTTTTCACAATGTCGGAAAACTTATGTGATTGCGTAAATCCTTCATTCCATGAAATACAATGATGATTTTTCATCAACCAGTTTGCTTGTTTACGCAGTTCTGGAGGCAAGTGTTCCATAGAAAAGGGACATCTAAATATATAATGACATATTTTTTCTCCATCATAGGCAGCCAGTTCTTTAGGAATAAATTTTTTGTTTTCAATTATAAATCCTTGTACATCCAAAACGAGTAGTTTCATATTTTCAATTGTGAGAATTTCACCATCATCTGCTATTCACCACTATAATCTTGAATTTGTTTTTCAATTCTTTCGATCTCTTTAAATGGTAAGATAAGCAGAGCTTCAATTCTCGAGACATACTGAACATCATTTAGAGAAATAAAATGGTTTATATAATTATTTGAGAACATGTGTATTACAACTGCTTGACTATTTTTGTCAAAGGATTGTAGCTAAATAATTTATCATGTAAAATCAGACAATATACTGATGTATCCTTTTTTGTATTATTATTTGTCTCGAATTCAACTCTCAAAACAACAGTACCTGTTTGAAGTGTTTCTTTCTGGTGGGAACAATCAATATGTGCGATTGGACACTTATTTTTAAAGTTTTGAGGGTTGAAAATTGGTTCGTTTGGTATATCATAGTAGGAATTTTTAAAGTTTGCAAACATTTCATAGAGAGCTGAAAACTTGTTATCATTGAAATTCAAATACAAATCATGATATGGATATCTTTCAGAATTCAAAAATACTCTAATATTTGAGAGATTTATATTATCGAATTGACTAGCATCTTTCATGATGTGTCCTTTTCTATTTTCTTGAAAACCAATTATTATATGACGAGGTGCTTCAAGTTTACTACTTGTTTTAACAGGCCAAGTATGACGGGTCGCTTCAGGTAGTGAGGAATATTCAACAATTTCCCAACTACGAAATCCAAGTAACAGATCTTTATTTGTTTCAAGAATTTGTGTTAAAGCTAGTTGTTGTGGTATATCAACTTGAATATGAGGTACTTTCCAATAGATCTTGTCAAATGTAACTTTTGGATTTTCCGCTTCGGGTGACGGATTTTGCATATCTTCAACATATAAAACTGCATCAACATCATCGCTGGCTCGGATCAAAACCAGTTCTTGTTTCATATTCAAGATTATTTTTTTATAGTCTTCAAAAAATCCCATCAACATTTTCAAAGGTATAGATACATTAAATTTTCCTTTATCATCAACTAAAATGTTTTCCTTTTCATCTCTATTTGGAAACCATCCAGCATTTTGCAGCTTTAGACTTTCATTTGTATTATATGAAAGATAACCCTTCAAGGTTGAAGCTAAACCAACATTTCTTACGGAATCTATAGTAACTCCATTAAGTTCATAGCGAATTTCTCGAAACAAATAAGCTATACCATTGTTGACAAATTGTAATTTTTTAGAATAGGCACCCTTATTGTTGGTCAAGGTACCTTCAATGTAAAGATGACTCCCTGAAGGTAGTGTGTATATATCAAGTTCTTGAACAGGTATGCGAATTTCATCATTGTATTCAAATTTTGAAGAGACAAACGGTTGATATGAATGAAGCTCAGAGCTTATTATTGAATTATCTACATATAATTTTTCATCAACGTTTAATATATCCATTATTTCAATACTTTTAACCCCAGAGATATAAGAAATTGGTGATTTTGTGATGTTAACTTGCTGGAGTCTCGTCTTGGGCTGGTTTCTTGTGATGTTAACTGGTTGGAGTTTCGTCTTGGACTGGTTTCTATAGACAGCTTCTCCCTTTTATATGGCGATTGTTTGAAATAGCGATAGTTGTATTTAATAACCATAATATTTTCTAATGTTTAAGATGTAATCGAACTGTTATGGTCTCGTTTCGGAAATTAATCAAATCACCGTCTTGATCTACTATTTTAACAGTGATGTTGTTGATTGTCTTGACGCTGATGGGGAAATAAAGTATTGGTAATGGTGATTCCACTATTTTATACCCTGGAGGAACAGAAGGAAAAAACTGATGAATTATATGAACGGGTAGACCATTACTATATGATCCAATGCAAATGTCGCAATCAACACAAATTGCATTAACTTTAAATATATTAACAACTTCATCCGATTCAGAAAATTCATTTGATGCAATTTTTCGTTTCTTAAAACCCAATATTTTCGCTATGGAGTCACTTGGTGTGAAATCTATTTCCTTTGTGCAATAAAGCTGACATTTTAATGTATTGGGGTTTGCTTTCATCTTAAACCCAACTTTTTCTCCAAAAATGTCATCAATTACAGAATTAATATATGTTTCAATATCTTTTAAATCGTAAGTTCCTTCTGGAATTGTGATAACTTTATCCGCTACATATATTTTATTGCTACCCGGTTGTATGTTAGGTATACTCATAAACGATTCAAAATCAGCCAACCCCAAAAAATATTCTTTATTTTCATCCAAAAATATGGGTGGATTGAATTCTGCTTTCAACACAGAAGTATTTCCCGTTATTGTTATAGTTCTAGTCATGATGACACTCTCAACGCTACTGATGGTTCTCGATCATGTCATATTATTATATAGAAATTCGATTGACAATTGTCCACAATTATTTGCATTGAATTTTCGTACTGATGGATTGGTTCTGAAAAAATGAATAAAATTGAAATGAGATAATTTTACATGGATAAATATCAAACTATAGTTTCCTGCAGACCATGAGGCGTCAGTTATTGATAAGAACACCGCGAGCTAAATTTAGAACTATTGATAAGAGGAGTGTGACGTCAAACCACATGCTGTCTACTGGTGATAAGAATACCGCGTGCTGAGACTCGTTTGTTACTGATAAGAAAACCGCGAGCTAAATTTAGAACTGAACGATGATAACACTCACCTACAATATTCAATTTCTTCAAGCATGAACTGTTCATAAAATGTAATGTCATCCCAAACCCCCACCCCCCACCCCCCGACGACGGATGACGTCACGCGCACGTGGTGACGGTCGCGCTATCGTGGCGCCACTATTGGTGATAAGAATACCGCGTGCTGAGACTCGTTTGTTACTGATAAGAGAACCGCGAGCTAAATTTAGAACTGAATGATGATAACACTTACCCGCAATATTCAATTTCTTCAAGGCTTGAATCATGAACTTTTTTTTGTTCATAAAATGTAATGTCATCCCAAACCCCCCACCCCCACCCCCACCAACGGTCACACCGCCCACCGACGGATGACGTCACGCGCACGTGGTCGCAAAGACCCCCACACCCCACCTCAACCCCCACACAACACGCCGACGACGGATGACGTCACGCGCACGTGGCGCCACCTAGCGGCCATTTTGGAAAATGGTTCAGAGGTCGCGAAGACCCCCACACAACACGCCGACGACGGATGACGTCACATCTCGCGCATTCACCATTTCATAGCAAATTTGCGCCAGAATTGGCTTTGCCCTAACTACTGACCTTGACCTTTTAACCTCTTGAATTTTACTTTTTACCCCACCCAAAGCCCCTATTTCCTTTCCATCCCGTAAGCTTGTCCACTACATATTTCGGAAAAACTAAAAATTATCGTTTTTTTGTCATAACTCAAAAATCCTTACGCTTAGCAAAAAACGACATGATACACTTTTTGTATAGAATTTCAAACTCTATAAATTTTGTTTTGTTCAATTTTGAGCTATGATCGACTGTTTATGAGATGTTTCGGAAAAATAAAAATCATCGTTTTTTTCTTATAACTGAAAAACCCTTACGTTTAGCAAAAAACGACAAGATACACTTTTTGTAGAGAATTTCAAACTATAAATTTTGTTTTTTCCAATTTTGAGCTATGATCGACTGTTTATGAGATATTTCGGAAAAACTAAAAAACTAAAAACTAACTCAAACTAACCCAAACTTACCCAAACTTACCCAAACTTACCCAAACTAACCCAAACTAACCCCAACTAACCCAAACTAACCCAAGTTGACCTTGACCTTTTAACCTCTTGAATTTTACTTTTTACCCCACCCAAAGCCCCTATTTCCTTCCCATCCCGTAAGCTTGTCGACTACATATTTCGGAAAAACTAAAAATTATCGTTTTTTTGTCATAACTCAAAAACCCTCACGTTTAGCAAAAAACGACAAAATATACTTTTTGTATAGAATCTCAAACTCCATAAATTTTGTTCTTTTTAATTTTGAGCTATGATCGACTGTTTATGAGATATTTTGGAAAAACTAAAAATTATTGTTTTTTTGTCATAACTCAAAAACCCTTACGTTTAGCAAAAAACGACATGATACACTTTTTGTAGAAAATTTCAAACTCTATAAATTTTGTTCTCTTTCAATTTGAGCTATGATCGACTGTTAATGAGATATTTTGGAAAAAATAAAAATTATCGTTTTTTTGTCATAACTCAAAAACCCTTACGATTAGCAAAAAACGTCAGGATACACTTTTTGTAGAGAATTTCAACCTATAAATTTTTTTTTTTCCAATTTTGAGCTATGATCGACTGTTTATGAGATATTTCGGAAAAACTAAAAACTAACTCAAACTAATCCAAACTAACCCAAACTAACCCAAACTAACCCAAACTAACCCCAACTAACCCAAACTAACCCAAGTTGACCTTTTTGTATGATTCAATTTTGAGCTATGATCGACTGTTTATGAGATATTTCGGAAAAACTAAAAATTATCGTTTTTTTGTCATAACTCAAAAACCCTTACGTTTAGCAAAAAACGACATGATACACTTTTTGTAGAGAATTTCAAACTCTATAAATTTTGTATGATTCAATTTTGAGCTTTGATCGACTGTTTATGAGATATTTTGTAAAAACTAAAAATTATCGTTTTTTTGTCATAACTCAAAAACCCTTACGTTTAACAAAAAACGAAATGATTCACTTTTTGTAAAAAATTTCAAACTATAAATTTTGTTCTCTTCAAATTTGAGCTATGATCGACTGTTTATGAGATATTTTGGAAAAACTAAAAATTATCGTTTTTTTGTCATAACTCAAAAACCCTCACGTTTAGCAAAAAACGACAAAATATACTTTTTGTATAGAATTTCAAACTCCATAAATTTTGTTCTGTTTAATTTTGAGCAATGATCGACGTTTATGAGATATTTTGGAAAAACTAAAAATTATTGTTTTTTTGTCATAACTCAAAAACCCTTACGTTAAGCAAAAAACGACATGATACACTTTTTGTAGAAAATTTCAAACTCTATAAATTTTGTTCTCTTCCAATTTGAGCTATGATCGACTGTTAATGAGATATTTTGGAAAAACTAAAAATTATCGTTTTTTTGTCATAACTCAAAAACCCTTACGATTAGCAAAAAACGACAAGATACACTTTTTGTAGAGAATTTCAACCTATAAATTTTTTTCTTTCCAATTTTGAGCTATGATCGACTGTTTATGAGATATTTCGGAAAAACTAAAAACTAACTCAAACTAATCCAAACTAACCCAAACTAACCCAAACTAACCCAAACTAACCCAAACTAACCCCAACTAACCCAAACTAACCCAAGTTGACCTTTTTGTATGATTCAATTTTGAGCTATGATCGACTGTTTATGAGATATTTCGGAAAAACTAAAAATTATCGTTTTTTTGTCATAACTCAAAAACCCTCACGTTTAGCAAAAAACGACAAATACACTTTTTGTATAGAATTTCAAACTCTATAAATTTTGTTCCTTTCAATTTTGAGCTATGATCGACTGTTTATGAGATAATGTCTTAAATTTCAACGAATGTTTCGTATTTTTGAAGATGTAGTGAAAATGTCTATATTTTAAATAAAAATATGACTGTATGTACAACTTGGAAATAACAAAAATGATCTGTTTATGGTTCCTTATTTTATAAGATATCATTAAAAAAAAATCCAATATTCAGAAGTCCTGTGTTATGATTTGAGATGAAACTTCTTATAAGGAAATCTATATCCTGATTCAAATGCAGAAGTGATTAATTGCATCATGTGAATCGATCCCTTCAACTGATGGAAAATCATAGCAATATAATTTCCTGTTTAGTTTTTTAAGACTGATTTTATCTGCATACGAGATATCTTCATTATCCATTCGGATCATTTGAAGCTATACTAGTTGATGGTGTGGGATAATTTACAAGGTAGGCAGTAATCAAAATCTCTGATCAATACATTACTTCCGGACAGTACGGCGTTTACAGTTATGAGAATAAATTGTTTCATTTGCCCATTCTATGCACGAAGTTTTTTTGCGGATGTCGACTTGTAGTATGATCACCAAAGGCAACAAGGAAATTGTTTGTCCCGGAATAAATTATTTTCTGTTATGAAAATTTGAAGTGAATAACTGTGAGATTATTAATGCGTCGTAAACACTACGGTGCCATTGATATAGTTTCTTTTGAACGGATTATTCTTGATCACTGAAAAGATCATTGTGGAAAAACTTGACAGTAATAATGATAGGGATGAGAATAATTACTCTTGACCTATTGAATTCAATTTTATATACATTTTGTATAATAATTCCTATACGGGGTGCCACAGATTCGATTGCATGCATGGGGATCTCAGTTATTATAAGAGATACAGGATCGGTTAAATGTTGTATGCAAAGTTGCGCATTTTTATGCTCAACAAAATGCCGTTTTGAAATTTGAAAAATTCCGACTACTTCCAAAGATATTCGAAAAAAACAGAAATTTCGCAAAAACGTTATTATTATTTACTGAGTTTATTTGAGAAGATATTGTAATATGAATTACACTTTCTCATTGCCACTTTTTCTCCTCTACAAGATGGTGGTATCAAATTGAAAATCTGACGTTTCGTCTTTGAGCGGCCATCATCAAGTTCATTTTTTTAAATACGGACCTAGATTTTTTATTTAATTTTTAGTTACCTTTTGATATTCTTAAGACAATAAGATGATTATGGAGTTGCCCTGGCAACCTCAATATTATTTATTCGTTGCTTGTCGAAACAAAAATTGGCAACAATCAAAATTTGTTTTCAATTACAAAAAACATGAGATTTTCACTGGAAGAGAAAAGAGACATGATCAAAATTTATTATCAGTGCGGCAGAAACTCGGTTCGTGCTTTAGAAGTTTATTTAAACACTTATCCTGAGAGACCACAACCAAGTATCACGTTAATACGAAAGCTAGATGCCAATTAGGCTCGTTTTCCAAAAAACGCGAAAAATATGGAAGCAAAGCAACTGAGGATGAGGTTGCGATTGTCTTAAACCAGGTGTGTAAGTTTATTAAAATACTTCAATAATCCCATTTTTTTTTTTTTAATTTTGATTCGAAATTTTAGGTAAACAATGACCCCTCGGTTTACACTCGTCAAATTGCTGCAGCAGCAAATATCCGGACTATGAACAAGTCAAAAGCCTGGAGGATTTTAAGAAGAAATAATTTGAAACCATATAAAATACATGTCAGCCAATCGTTGCATCCAGGGGATCCCGGAAGAAGGCTAACATATTGCTTCTGGATGCACGACCAAATTAATCGATACGGGGATGTATTTCTAGAGAAGATCATCTGTTCTGATGTAACCAGATTTGCCAATTGCGGTATATTCAATCGTCACAATGAACACATTTGGGCCTCCGAGAACCCTGAAGAAAATCGGGAAATCCGACCTCAAGTTCGATTTGGTATGAATGTTTGGGCTGGAATATTGGGAAATCGAATCTTGGGACCGTATTTTTTTGACGAAAATTTAATTTCAGTTGGATATTTGAACTTCTTAAGCACTAAATTCCAAGAGTACCTCATGGATATCCCTCTGGCCAATTTACGAAACGTTTGGTTCCAACAGGATGGTGCCCCTGCACATAAAAGTAGGACGGTGCGTCAATTTCTTCATGAGGAATTTCCGCAGCGCTGGATAGGAAATCGAGGTTTCGTAGAATGGCCAGCAAGATCTCCAGATCTCACACCACTGGATTTTTATTTGTGGGGTACACTTAAAAATTCAATTTACAAAGAACCTATTAATAATAGGGAAGAATTAAGAAACAAAATCACAAACGCTTTTGTGGCCTTGGATAAAAGGGGTGTTCTTAGAGCTGTTAAAAGTATTAGAACAAAAATAAATGATTGTATAATAGCAAATGGCCATATTTTTGAACACTTGCGCCGAAATTGAATTAATTTTGTAATTTTTATATTTCCATATTTCTTATTTGTTGTAGGTTTAACTAAATATTATTTAGGTATCGTTATTGGATTGTCATTATTTCATTCTTTGTTAGTTTAGTAACGTGTCGAATAAAGATGAGTTTGTGCTAGAGAGACAAGGGTGGTTTATTAATTTTCAAGGGCGTTATTTTTAGGATGGGTTTTTTTTCGGTGGTAATGATACCTCATTGCCTTGAGGGAGTCAAAAGGTGAGTCAAAATAAAATAAAAACTCCAGGGCCGTATTTGAAAAAATGAACTTGATGATGGCCACTCAAAGACGAAACGTCAGATTTTCAATTTGATACCGCCATCTTGTAGAGCAGAAAAAGTGGCAATGAGAAAGTGTGATTCATTTTACAATATCTTCTCAAATGAACTCAGAAAATAATAAAAACGTTTTTGCGAAATTTCGGTTTTTTTCGAATATCTTCGGAAGTAGTCGGAATTTTTCAAGTTTCAAAACGGCATTTTGTTGAGCATAAAAATGCGCAACTTTGCAATCATTTGACCGACCCTGTATCTCTTATAATAACTGAGATCCCCATGCATGCACTCGAATCTGTGGCACCCTGTATGTACAGGATGGGGCACGAAAAACTTCCCACTCAGGTTTTCTCTTGGGTAAAAATCGCTCGAATGGCAGACAATAACATTAGAATCATAACATGACATAAAAATTTACATGGCAAAATAAAAGAGGACAATAGTCGGTATTGGACTATATTATCATAACCCAAACGATATTGGACGTAAGAAGTCTATATGGCGCCAATTCTGGAAGCAATCATAAGATGGTAGAGAGAAGTGATTTCCAGACTTGGCAATGAATGTTCTTCAGACCAATTCCAAAGCAGCTTTTGTCTGATTTTTTCCCAGGAATCTGTTCATTCTACTCTATTTATGCACACCAAATTGTTCAGCATCATTTTTAAAGAGAATAGTTATTTCCAGCTCTCTAGACTGATCCAAAGGCAGCTTGTGGCTGATGTGTTTTCCAGGAATATGTTCATTCTAATCTATTCATGCAAACCAAATTCTCCAACTGGGTTTCTTACACCAATTTCAAAGAGAAAAGTGATTTCCAGACCCTGAAATACTCTCCAGGCTGATTATAAAGCAGCTTTGATCTGATTTCTTCAGAGGAATAGGATTCAGTCTACTTTATTCATGCGATCCAAATTGTCCAACTGGCTTTCCTACATTATTATTTAGAGAGAAATGTGGTCTGCTGTCTAAACTCATGGAAATATAGTGAATAGTGAAGATTTTGATAGGGTTTTTGCTATATTTTTCAAAAGCAATTTCTCCTGCTCATTCTTCGAAGACGTGAAAATTTCTTGGGAACTTTATTCTTCATTGGATGGAGTGTTACGTATTTCTTCTAAATCTTCCAGATGATACTACATCTCACTTATGCTTCTGGAAACTGAGGATATTCTTGGATGTTGTTGCTCAACTTTGATAGATTAAGCCTTCTGCAGATTGCAAAGATGCTACGATAAATTGAAGACTTGACAGGGATGTGTGTTTTCGACTGCTTCACATTCTTCGGAACCATGCTTCAATAAGTTGAAGACGTTTCCGTTACTTCTTCACCAGCAGGTATAAGAACACAAATAGCAGCAGAGTTTGTGCAATAAACAAAGTTGTCCCCATTTCTTCTTAACCAACAGATACAAGAACACTAATATGCAACAAACAAAATTTGCCACAATATAGAGGTGTGGAGAAACAAAGAGCACAAGTTGAAGGCAATGAAGATGTTTCCGTTTCTCCCTTGCGATTTTTCTTGCACCAGATACATGAACTCAGAAAGCAGCAGAATCTGACAACAACCAAAATTTGCTATAATAGCAGAGGAAGAAGCATAAGTCGAGGACAATGAAGATGTGTTCGTTTCTTCTTCACCAACATAATATACAAGAACTCAAATAGCAGCAGAATTTGAGAAACAAACGACATTTGTTATAATACAGAGGAGTAGAGGAAGAAGAAGCACAAGTATAAGACAATGCGTTGTCATGGCAACCTACAAAGAAAAACGTACAAAAAATCAGGCGTCTTCTGATACAAGCTTCAGTCTCTCGCCAGACTCCGGTCAACACAATCTATTTTATAGCGGTGTTGCTTCGGCACGTACTTCAGTGGAAAACCTTTGTCACGCCCGTTGTTCATTTTGGATCATTTTAATACAATATTTTTTGTTAATAGAAAATAATTGGCACAAGCGATTCATCAATCAGAATGTCCTTTGTTTTGTTACAATATAAAGTTTATAAAATTCAATACATTCTTATGTTTTATCATTTATTTTTGGTGAAGTGGCACTTCACCTACTTCACCGAAGCAAATGCAAAAATAAGGGAACTTGAAAAAAACTATTGGGAAAGGTTCACAAATGGGATGGAAAAAAACTTTTATGAAAGCCAGAGAAAAATATGGGGAATGATATATGATCTAGAAGTCGAAGATACCATAAGAACCAATAAAATCACTACAGAACAGTGGGAAACGCGCTTCAGGAATCTATACAAGAGGAAGAGGAAGATGAGGAACAGACAAAATTTGATTATGAAGAAAACAACGACATAGAATTAGGAAATGACACGAAATAGAAAAAGCCCTGGACCAGACGAGACCATTGGAAGAATACTGAGGGGAAAAATTACAAAATGATATACTGGCCTTATTTAAAAATATCATAGAAGAACAGAAAATACCAAACGAGTGGAAGAACAGTATAACAATACCCATTTTTGAAAAGGGACAGAAAACACTCACAGAAAACTATCGTGGAAAATCCTACTTGATAGCGCTCTTAAAGCATTGACAAAGACGTGGGGGTGATCAACAAAACCATAAAGATAAGAGAAGAACAATCGATGCAACTCATAGTCAGAATGACAGCTGGGCGCCATTTTAAATAAAAAAATTAAATGGAATGGGCCCTTTGACCCTGATAACAACTTTCGAGTCTCAAGCTTCTGCTACCATTGTTGATATATAAGCTATTACTCAATCTTTCTGACGAGGATTTTTTCACCCCAATTTTTTTTTTGTGAAATTCATCCTCATCAAAAAGATTGAGTGATAGCTCATTTTGAAGATCTACATCATATTCTCTTGGTTCGGAGAAGTCAACTCTTGCGAATGGGTATTAATAAAGTGACAAAAGAAAATCTGACACGATGTCATAATATCAACATGAGTGATAACAGAGGCTTTCGACTTGGCAGTTGTAATCAGGGTCAAAGGGCCTTGAAAATAAGATATCACTCGACCCCCCTCTCCATTTGATTTTTTTATTCAAAATGGCGCCCAGCTGTCATTTTGACATTTTTAGCTGTCACAATAACTATGTCAAAAAATGCAGAACGTTCTCACATATGGTGTGTCGAAATTTCGCTAGAATATATCAAACGGTTCAAAAGTTTTTGAGCCGCATTGTATATTGTTATGTGTGTTTGGTAAAATTTGGTATATATTTTTTTCAAGACCATCAAGACCAAGACTATCAAGACCACGACCAAGGCTAACCCAGTCTTGTCTTGGTCTTGGTGTATCGAGACGAATATCACGACCAAGACCAAATTTATTTTTCGAGACCAAGACCAAGACCAGCCAGTCTTAGTCTTGGTCTTGCGAAGCCCTAAAATCAAGGAAGAAAGCTGAAAAACTTGAATCCGAGGAACTTCTCAAGCAAGCAAATAGAATGACGAGCTGGATCAAGAGAAAAATAACTATCCATCGTAATGGATGACAGTACTAGGTTTTTGACCATCTACGAAGACTGCACGAAAAACAAACGGCAGAAGGTATTCTCCACTTGTCATTAACAACCAGCCAATCTACACTACACAGATCTAGTAGACAGTCATCCAATAGATCTACCTGAAGAAGAACGAAATATGTTTCCATGGACTAAATGCCACTCTTGACGAACTGGATCTGTCTGGAGAAAGCCACCATCGTTCTCATAACGAACAAAAAGGATCTGTCCAGGCCAAGTAGCTACAGGCCCATAGCCCTCCTTAGCTGCCTAGGAAAAATCTATGAGAAGATAATACTTACAAGATTGAAGGAGCAATGTTGAAAATAATTCTCGACCATGAATTCGGCTCCATAGAAAACCTCATCATAGAGCTTCTGGTGGCCAGAGTTCTAGAAGACTTAACTTGGGGCCTCCAAATCAAGAGTTCATCAGGACTTTTGGCACTAGACATCGAGAAGGCCTTTGACAGACTCTGGCATCAGGGGCTGCTGTTTGAAATGGCATCGGCTGGTTTTTTCTACAAGTTAATTTTTATCGTCAAAAACTTCCTTTCTGACAAAAAATTCTACACCAAAATTGGCGAGGAACTATCAGAAGTCAAAACTCAGCGTGCTGGTGTCTCACAGGGCTCCCTTTGGTAGCCGACACTCTACAACATTTTCGTCTAGGATACCCTAGTTTACGAAAAAATCCACCTATCAATGAATGTGTGTCGTCACACTAATATACACCACCTCCAAAAACTCCCTCTTTATCGGATGTCAATATACTCCAGAAATACTTCAAGTGGAAAATCAGGATCAATACAAGGAAGACGAAAGCAATGATTATTACCAATGAATACCTGGAAATTATCCTGGATCGGCGATTTTCATGGCTTGATCACCTTGCGAAACAATATGTATGGAGCTCTTTTTCCTATCGTTGAATCCGACAGCACCCTCAGCTTAAAAAATAAACTTATCCTTCTCCAGCAATTCTTCATACCAAAACTTACCTATGCCATGGGGGTAATGCGTCTAAGAGAATCCCAGCTGAAATGTCTCCAATCATATCAAAAAAAAAATAATCAGGAGATGGGACCACACTCCGTGGCTTATCCGATCCAGAGATGTTTACAACGAATACAAAATTAGACCCATCTATCACGTAATCCAGGACGCCAACTACCGCATAAAAAAAATATTGGGCTACACAAAAACGAACTCCTGCACAAAAGACCTATAAATTGAATCCAGATCTAAATTATGTTCCTCCTCCCCACCATTTCCACCTCCCAATTTTCTTCTCTGAATTGAAAAAAAAAATTAATAAAAAAAAAATGATAAAAAAACCCCACCCCTGGAGCTTGGGTTTCTCCCCTCTTTCCTCACCAAAACCTTTCTGCCAAGCAACTAGTTTTTTTCAGCATGGGAAAGACCACTTCAAGTACTATACCGATACCCCCTCTCGTAGGGCGCCATGCTGCCCTACTGATGATTCCATATTCGGGATGTAACTCTCGACATTTATTACGGTTCTGTACTAACCTTTCCATTTCACATTTTTCTTTTTTTCCAAGACTCGATTTAAAAATGTTTTATCAAATAAGTTTGAAAAGTGGTAGTATAATTTGTTGTCCCTTAATCAGATGGCCTTATTAAAAAATACTTGCCGAAAGCAACTGAAAAAAAAAGGTAGTGATAGCAAGGGTCGGGAATTGTCTAATTTGATTTATTCAAATTTAATTCCTTAAAAAAAGCCTACTGCCTTTTTTACACTATTTCAATGGCGCTCTATTTATATGTATATGACCTGAGGTAACCGAGAATTAGCATCATAATAAGTATTGGGTCAAATTTCGAATAAGACATCTAAGGGCGGAACGTCAAAAAGAGTGCACGCGCATTTCCAGCGAAAACAAAAAAAAAAGTTTTTGAAAAAGTAAATCCTCATAACAGAATGTTTTTTATATTACGGAGCATTTGCACAACTAGTAAATTAGTATATTATTCAACGAATGATAGCCATTTCCCGCGAGTAGATGATTATTCAATAATTGAAGCGAACTTTGCAATATTCAATTTCATTTTGACGGCACTTTTTGACAACTATACATAAAGTGAGGTTGGGTTGTCATCACAATGACTATAAAACAAGTATGGACAGTCAAATAAGTGCACTGAAAAAGAGGCAAAAATGTTTCAATTTTTTTTTTGTTGGCGTACAACCGCATGGGATGATTATAAAATGATAGACTAAGTCGGAAATTACAACATTTTTTATCAGGGCCGAAATTTTCAATTGCGAAATATGCCATAGATCTGTCAAAAGTGTGTTTCACTACTTTTTCACACATACTTCGTCATATCTCCGAAAGAAAATCTAGATATCATTTTTTTTTTAAATTGATAAAAAAATTGTGGGAGAAGGTGACCGGGGTGGTTTCGATAGTATGAGAAATTAAGTTTTTTTGTAACTTTTTAACATTTTCTGCAGAGCCATTTTTAGTAAGCGAGATTTTTTTTTTTTAAGAATTTCGCTATACTATCTGCGTATGAAATGAGGTCAAAGGTTTAAAAAAGTTTTTGAAAAAAGAATCAGCATCTTAAGTTATATACTTTTCGAGTAATAGTTGACTTTCCGCATGGCGCGGCGTTCAAACTACCGTGCTGCCGCGCCTTGCATTGAATAATAATATAATTGGTTTTTGCTGTAAACTCAAAACTGTAAATACAAGTTCCGAAAGATTCTGGAGTATATCATAGCCTAAGATGAATAATCTTCACAATCTTTCAAGCTTTTTTGGTTAAGGCAGATTCTGCAACTTGCATATTCACAATCATTGCAACATTTTATTCCTGGTGCAATGCAGGCACATCTTATCGTCAAAGTTTAGATCACATCATCAAGCATTGTTTCTTGAGTAGTAATTGACAAGTATTTTTTTTCTACTTCTCGAATATGGCAATTGTACCAGATTTTCAATTGATACAGACATGTAACAAAACATAATAGATTCATTTGAGTTTCGTCTTTATTATACCTACTGGGTGGTTCATTTAAGTTGAGACAGCCCGATATCTGAAAAATGATAATTACTTAAAGAGTTGAAGTTAGAGTTATTAGGTACTGTGACATGGAAAAAATGATTAAGATTTTGGAATTTCGAATAGTGAAAAAAATAGTCAAGACGTTTTAAATTATGGAACACATCTAAAAAGTCATAGAATGAAAGCATGTGTGGCCTCAAAAATATATTTTAAAGAAAAGTTGACAAAACAATACCCATAAATAGCTACACTATGTTTTTTTTTTAATAACTCAATATCCAAAATCCCAATCATTTTTTTAATGTCACAGGACCCAATAACTTTTACTTTAACTTTTCAAATAACTATCGTTTTTTTGGTGTAGGGCTGTCTCAACTCAAATGGACCACCCATTATAACAAAGACGAAACTCAAATTAATCCATTTATCATGTTTTCTTAGATGTCTGTATTAATCAAGAATTTGGTACAATTTAAATAAAGCCAGAAAAAGGATTCTTGTGAGGTCAGTTTTTCTACTCAAGAATCAGTGCTCGATGATGTGAGAGAAACTTTGACCACAAAATGTCTAAGTTTATTTCCTGCATTGCATCAGAAATAAAATGTTGCAATGACTGTGAAAAATATGCGAATTGCATTAACAGCCTAAACCAAGAAAGCTTAACAGATTGTGAAGATCATTGATCCAAGGCTATAATATACTTAGAAGCTTTCTGAACTTGTATTAACAGTTTTGAGTTTAGACATAGAACCAATTGGACGGCTCCATAATAGCGTTATGATAGTATTTAATGCAAGGCGCGGCATGGCATGGATGTTTAAACGCCGCGCCGCGAGCCCCCCATGCGGAATCTCAACTTCAAAATTTGTAAGTCGAAAACTGTAAAACTTCGGATGTTGATTTTTTTTTCAAAAACTTTTTTGAACTGAATATAGTTCTGCAGAAAATGTTATTGTTGAAGTTTTTCACAGTTTTACAAAAAAACTAAATTTTTCATACTAACAAAACTACCCCGGTTACCTTCTCCCACAATTCCTTCATCATAAAAAAAAAGTTTTTGATATCTAGATTTTTTCCGAAGTATGTGTGGAAAAGTAGTGAAACACACTTTTGACAGATCTATGACATATTTCGCAATAAAACATTTCGGCCCTGATTTCCGATTTCCAATGCCCAGAGACCTAGTCCATCATTTTATAAACATCCCATGCGGTTGTACGCCAAAAAAAAAATATCCAGAAGGAGACGACTTTTTTCCTGTTTTGCAGTACACTAAATGGGGGCTGTTTCAAGATGATGTATTTGAAGGTTGACACTTTGTCGAATGTTCTGATTGGCTCTAGAATAGTGGAGTAATGACATTATATCATTACATTAGTTAAAAACAGTTGAGTAATGAAAAAAAAAGACACTGGTATGAGTAACAAGTTACATTAACCAATAGAAAGTGGATGTATAATATATTTGTTATTGAATAGTCATAGAAAAACATGTTTTCTCTGAATGTGTGTTTCTAAAAATAAGTAAGGAGTGAATCATAATACCATCCCTTGATTCTAAGAATACTAGGAAGGGCTAGACAAGTTAATAGGTTGGATCTAATAAGGTTGTCCCAATACAGATAATCAGAGGTTAATCCTTGAAGAAGTTTATTGGTATCATTTTAATTTCATTCAGTTCTTAAAAGTTAGATGTTCAGTAGTAGAGTTGTACTACTGATTACTTTAAAAAGTCATCATAAGATCATCATAAAGTAATTGATTACTTATCAAACCCTCAATTCCCTTTAACGACCTGCCGTTATTTTTACGTCGGCACATATTATTATTTTCTAAATGTTATAGAACAGAACTAATCACTAATCAATAAACTTGTTGGCAACACACAACTCCACGTATAGCTATATAACGGCTTTCCAAATCAAATCAAGTATTATTTTCTCAGACCTTTTCTATTTTCTATAAAGAACCTAGTTTTTTCAAGTAATCCCATAAGTCATTTGTTTATTATTCCGCAATAATGAGTTCCAGAACTAGACTTTTATGCCCAAAGCTCCTTTATACGGTAGCATAATCTCAAGAAATACGTTCAATTGTTTATCTTTTTCTCGTCCTATTAGATCTTTCTAATGGCGTCATAAAATACGCTGATTGATATATAGCTTCGACTGCGGAATGATATTGTCGATGGGTAGCACTGTTGAAACGGAAACATTTTCCTTGTAATTGGACAACATTCAGTTTCCGCAACATACCGTTAGAGTTCGAATTAAAATGAATCCATCACTTCATTTTCTTCACTGAACACCATTTTGAAGAAATTGTAACATTTATTGACTATAAAGCAGGTGTAAGGTATAACGATGCCTTTCTTCATACTCAGGTTATTTACATACGATAATTGTACTGGTTCTCAAAGTAATAAACATCAGTATTGTTTTATAGATTACGTATGAACTAGAATTAAATTTTGATTTATGAGTTTACCCACCCACCCATATGGCTCATCTGCGAATGACGGATGTATAAAGGATGTTTTCTAAACATTGGTGAAAAAATTCAAGGTGCCATTCCTGAGGAGTATCCATGAAAAGTCCCTTTAAATATTTGTTGGGGGAGCTACGCCCTTTTGAATAGCGCGGTTTTCGCATAATACGTACGGAACCGTTCATAAAAAAATTATGAAACTCTGTACATCGCAACTTTTAATGCTGAGTCAGAATCAATGCATGAAATTCCATTTTTTTCAATAGGCGTACCATACTGAGGGGGGTTGAAGGTAAAAACAATCCAATTTTTCATGTTACTTTCTTCATATTCTTTTCTAGAACATGCATCTTTACTTTTTATCCAGATTATATTATGACGGCTGGGATACGAGGGGTGCCTGAAAATGGACAATCTTCAATTTCGCCCTGGATATCAAGAATGAGTGAGAGATGAAGTATTTGTTTGTGCCATCGTTCCATTCTTGAAAAAGTAGCACAGCATCGCGGACACCTGATCTTTTTATCTTTACCCCTGAGGGACACCCTGTACAACTGGGAAACTGGTCTGCATGACGATACAGAATAAATGCATGTACAACACTGCTTGTGATTGAACAACATTCATTCATCCATATTGCTTACCGTCAACTCTTCTGCATTACCTGAAAAAATAAAGAATATTTAAAGTTAAAAAGAAATTTACATACATAGGCTCAAAATTATATTTCTTGAGAAAAAAAAATGGAAAAACACTGTTTTTAGACATTTTTTTTCTAAATACTCATGAATTTTCGATTGATATACCCCCATATGCACCGTAGAAATCTAATCCGGATGAAGTCTTTATCGCGATTATCTTCCATACCACCTAATGGAAAATAATCGCGATGAAGTCTTCATCCGGATTAGATTTCTACGGTGCATATGGGGGATAGTCTTTTGGATGTATTCTCTCTGTGACTACTCAAAACTGGAAATCAGTCGGAGATATTCGGGAAATCGCCCGATATAAGGGCTACACCGTGACACAGAAGAAACCAACTATACAGAAGCGAAGGCATTTGTCGGCGCCTTTGATCTTCTTGTTCCCGTTTTAAACAGCTGACGATAACACATTTTTCTACGAGCGTGCGCAAAGTAGCCACTTCGCACACTCATTTGCGTGTGCAAAGTAACCTTTTCCCGCACTCAAATGTCAAATAACTACCTACCAATTTGTTGTTTTAAACTTCGTTTCCATACCAACCAAACTGTAGATTATGCACTTTGTAATTCACAAAATAATGTTCTTGTTACTTTTCCCTTTTCAGTCAAAATCAAAATGAAACACACAATTCTTTTTTTGCGTTAAAAACGCATTCGCCAGTAACGTAAACAAACATTGATAATGACGACTTTCAATCGGCATTTGTGAGTTGTTCTTGCTTGATTTTGGTTCAAACTACTGTGTTTATCGGAAATATTCGAAAGATCTGAGCTGAATACTGGCATCAAAAAAACCTGATCATGAATACAAACCATAGAAATAAGTGTTATTTCTATGATACAAACAAACGAAAAACGGACAATCAAATTTATAAAAGTATAAACGATTAAACGAAGACTGACTGCAGCTGTCTAGATTGTCATGTCAAATCAAAACAGTGTTGCCAATAGCAGGGAATAAGGCGACAAAAGAGGAAATTTTATGAACAGTGATCGGACATGCAATTGCATTTCAAATATAAAATAAATCAATTATGATTTTGATTAAACCCATATTATCCAATTTCCAGCTGCCGCCACAAACTGATCTTTCAATATAAATATATTGTTAAGCATAAATAATCATTATTCTCAAGTTCTATGTTTTTAAGTGTGCTCAAATAATATATTATCTAAAGTTTTCGTGTCTAATCTGTGAACGCTCGTAGAAAAAATATTGTTCCTAACAAGTTCGCAAAGTGTCTTTCCCGCCCTTAAAGCATATCCGAACTCCGCTTCGCGTCGTTCGTCTAACTGCTTTTGCGTGCGGGAAAGCATCACTTTGCGAACTTGTTAGGAAAATAACTATTTCACGCTGGTACACTGAAAAAACTTTCTGGCTGGAAAGTTGGTCGCACACTGAGAAAAATTTCTTTTATTTTGAATGGTTGATTTTCTTGTCATTACAGTATTTTTACTTCTGTTTCATGTTATTATGGCAAATCAAATTAGAAAATTTTGATCGATATTGGTCTGAACTATGGAAAAATATGATTTTGAAGAAAAATCTCGAGAAAAATCTTCCAATGTCCAATGTTCCTACCTATTTTCTTCGCATTATCTTTGAAGTTGTCGGGAAAAGAATTGAATGACTTTTGAGAATTCGAAAAAAGTGAATAAAGGTTGTGGTATACCTATCTTCTTATATTTTTTAGTTTCTTCCAGGTTACGGATTGGTGATCGACAAACTGGAAGCTTCACAATATAGTTTTTAGTTTTTTTAATACACCAGACACCGAACTGGACCAAAGAACCTCAACACAAATAAACACAAGTACACAAACCACAAAATACAGTAAAAAAACACAAGATACTTATTGATAAACAAACAGATCGGACATCGAAGCAACGCTTCATCTACCAATTGTCATCTAACGCTTCTTGTAATCTGACAGTATTGTCCGTTGTGTAATGGCGGACTTGATCATGCGCACTGAAAATTGGCACACGAAAATTGCAGAGCCTTCGCTTCTGTATAGTTGGTTTCTTCTGTGACCGTGAGCTATTTGAAGACACACTAGGACTTGGAAGCGTTTTTACTTTTTCAGGTTTGTCCCAAAACTTGTACAATATTTGTGCTGATAGTACTGATAGCCTAGTACAAAACGAAGCATTTTAGTACATTTGTCATTGTTCAGGTACAATAATGATAATTGTTATCTGGCTTGTCTTGTCAGTTGTCACTATTGTCATCCTGCCAGTCCTTTCCATCAACGATACACATAAACGCTGATACGCATATGTGACGTCACGATGGGGTAATCAATCACTCCAAAATTAAAATCTACCTTCAAGCTTTTCCTCCTTTAATTTTAGCTCAAAAACCGACGTATAAACTTTTTATTTGAAGATTAGATTCTTGTAAATACCTTCTTCCAGTTTTTTTGATAATGTACGTATACTTTTGCTGGGGTGGATTTTTTTTTAATGGTAGATAATAAATGATTTTCGTTTTTACGAAGCAATGCTGGAGCGATAAATACAACGATTCACATCACGAGTCGCCACTGGTTTTTATACATCACACATAATGTTCTCCAATTCCGGCCCTGGATAAGAAAAATATACAGGGTGTCTCACCGGAAACAGACTCGATCTGTATACGGAAAGTCATAA
The DNA here is from genome assembly GCA_958502075.1 of Orchestes rusci. Taxonomy (NCBI): domain Eukaryota; kingdom Metazoa; phylum Arthropoda; class Insecta; order Coleoptera; family Curculionidae; genus Orchestes; species Orchestes rusci. The sequence continues at coordinate 1,873,495 of OY293306.1, forward strand.
ATAGGAAAATTTTGAAAATTTGACAGTATACCATCTTCGATGAGGGCAACCAGGCTAAAATATTTTCAAGATGGTAGTACTTCCGGTTGTACCGCAATTAGGTGTCAATTAGCTTGTTTCAGATGGAACACCCTATATATTATTAGATTTTTCAATTGTACGTAAAATTCTAGGAAGATTTTATGTATGATGTTCTAAACCTAAGTGTAAGCGTTTTTGAAATATTTCAGTTTCCATGTCAAAAATGACTTGTAGGTTCCTATCAAAATGTTAATTTTTCGTAGAAGAAAGCCTTCATTGTTTAATTTGTATTGGATTTCTTGTTGAAAGGGACCTACTTTAAAAGATTTTTCACAATATTTTGATAACTATTATTAAAGGGTGGCCCAAAAATAAGATCAAAATAAAATTGAGAAAACTGCCAAAAATCAATTTTTCCAAATGGAAACCCCCCATTGAAAATAATGGGGAGTTTATATAATATTGTCCATTCCAAAAAATCAAAAAAATAAATGAAATAAAAATTTTTGGAATGGACAATCTGATACAAACTCACCTTTATTTGCGATGCTTAATAAGATAAAAGATAGAAATTGGGGGTTTCCATTTAAAAAAATTGACTTTTGGCAGTTTTCTCAATTTTATTTTTGATCTTATTTTTGGTCCACCCTGTAATAATAGTTATCAAAATATTGTGAAAAATCTTTTAAAGTAGGTCCCCTTCAACAAGAAATCCAATACAAATTGAACCATAAAGGCTTTCTTGTACGGAAAATTTTCATTTTAATAGGAACCTACAAACGTCATTTTTGACATGGAAACTAAAATCTTTCAAAAACGCTTTCACTTAGGTATAGGACATCATACATAAAGTCTTCCAAGAATTTTACGTAGAATTGAAAAATGTACTGATATATGGGGTGTTCCATTTAAAACAAGCGAGTTGACACCTACTTCCGGTACAACCGGAAGCTTCAAAAGACCATACAAAATCTTTATTTGCAACACAGGACATCGTATGATATGATGCAGGGGAGCCCCAGCCCAGAAAGACATTTTTCGATCACCCTGTTGTATAATCAAACATCCTAAAATTTTTGGAAAAACAGGTTTAATCAAATAATAAATAGCATTTTTCCACAAAACATGGTCAAAATCTACAATTATTGGAAAAAAAATTGAATAGGTTTGACAAATCATAACCTAGCTTCTCGAACACTGAAAGTCCAACAAATACCTCTCAGGTGAGCTTTATTCAATTAAGGAAAGGCCACAGATTTATTCGCTTTGAACATCTTTCCGAATCAATGAAATATACAAATTGTCAAAACCTTTGCTGCGTAAAGACGAAACGTACCATTGCACAACGCAGTAACGCGTTCTGGTACGCTTTGGCTAGAAATTCACGGATATTTTTGCGCGACAAAACTTACCTCGCTGCAATGCATCTTACGCTTTCTATGTACGTACAACCACAATTTTTTCAACGTTTCGTTCTCGAAATACCTACTTCTTGTAACAGATCACTTACGTGAATCACACTGTATAGGAAATATTATGGAGGTATTGGGCACAAAACATTCCCCTTGTTTTGTGGTATTGGGGTACTAACACGAAAAAAAAAATTATTCCATTGAAGGGAACTTTCAATTAAAAAAAAAGATTTTGCATTAATAGGTATGGATAATGTTTGGTTTCCTGTTGTTAATTTGAAGTTGAGTATCAATATGGGTGTTTCTTGAATCAAAACAAAAAAAACAGATGCTTCAAATATCTGGAATAAGCCGCTTCATAATTTTCTACTGGGTGCTTAAGTTTAAAAAATATTGGGATTTTTTTAACTGATCAAATATTCAGTTGATTGTTTCTTAATAATGTATGAGGTGTGTTTTAAAATTATTATTAAAGTAAAAATGATTTGGAGGAAAATGTAATAAAAAAAATTGAAGAATGCCTTCTCCAACATGTTCATAGATGTGTGAGTTTAATGTTATTGGTTGTGAACGGAGCCTAGTATAAAAAAATAATGAGACAAAAAAAGTTGTATTTCCAGGTTATTGCATTTTTTTATAGAATGCTAGAGAACTCTGCCCCATGAGTACTTACGTAATTTTATTGGACGCTCAGAACATAGAGTTAATAATGGCGTCATTAGGTAATTCTTGCCTGAAATTTACACACAATATTTTTTAACTTTTTTTTTATCTTGCCGAAGCAGTTTTTTGAAAAAAATCTTCACAAACATCTGACAAATGGATAAAAATTTTTGAATACACCATCACCTTGATAACTGATAAACTGATGCAATAAAAATATCAACGTATTTCATACTTTGAAAAAAGATGTTTTTTTATGACCATTTTGTTTTTTCATTGATACACCCTGTATTTTATTTTATTTTCCTTATCGTAAGAGCTCATTTGTCTGTTCTCAAATATACATTGTGTTTTATTTCGCGACAATTTGATATTCTTTTATAAATGAACGGATTTTTATTTATTTTTTAGATTATCGTAAGTAGAAAAGCTTTATTTTTCCAAGACACGGAATATACTGTAATATTTTCTCCTATAGAAAACACTTGTCTAGTTTCAATTTATTTATTCAAAGTCACCACAACACAACCACAAATACAGTGTGACCCATTTGTTTTGGGAACACCCTGATAAAAAGTTTATTTCTTAACCGATTTGATTCGTTTTTTTTTTGGATTGTAGAGCTCGAAAAATTGTACATTCTTGGCAAAAAGTGACCTTCGCCATTTTGCCTACTATCTTAGTTTTTAAGAGCAAAATTTCAGGAAACCATATTAGCGATTTTTTTAGAAAAAATATGTGTGCGCCACTGGATTCAGCATCCTTTAAAACGGGTCTATACAAATTTTCAACCGAAAGTATCAAGTTGAAAAAAATTAAAAATTCGCACTTTAACAATCTTTGATTCTATCAAAAGAAATGATGAATGCATTGAAGTTGATGGTGGTTTGGTAGAGGTTACAAATTTTTAGTTTTATGTCATTTTTATTTGTTTTGATAGAATCAAAGATTGTTAAAGTGCGAATTTTTAATTTTTTTCAACTTGATATTTTCGGTTGAAAATTTGTATAGACCCGTTTTAAAGGATGCTGAATCCAGTGGCGCACACAGATTTTTTCTAAAAAAATCGCTAATATGGTTTCCTGAAATTTTGCTCTTAAAAACTAACATAGTAGGCCTTGAAGTCAAAATGGCGAAGGTCACTTTTTGCCAAGAATATACAATTTTTCGAGCTCTACAATCCAAAAAAAAAACGAACCAAATCGGTTGAGAAATAAACTTTTTATCAGGGTGTTCCCAAAACAAATGGGTCACACTATGTATGTTCACAATCGTAGCCTATTTATGTTTCACAATCTATATTTCGTGGCCAATCAATAACTGAACCATCTACTGAACTGCGCTGCCAAAGTCCTATATATCCCAGGCCCCTTCGCCAAAAATGCAAGAATACCCCGCATCTTTCTATAACTATTTATAAGCTTCCACCGCGTTTGCGCACCAACACAGTGGCGTTGCAGGACAAATATCGGCGACCAAATGATGTCTCGTCACATTGCACCTTCCTTAAAACATTTCGTCCCGGAATGTCTTAATGTCGGATCGGCATCTGTCCCCAAACTTGCAGCGCGATATACGATGAAAACACCACTGTCTCCCCTTGAAGATCACCTCCAGCATGATTCTCACCACTCGCCAATCCACGCGGTCATTGGTCATGTTTGGCCAAATGAATCAGGTCCTGTGACATCATCAGATTTCAAAGATGATTGAGGGCTCTCCACACATCAATGTAGGTGGTCAGATATTGTGGAAGCTCCTTCGCCACGAGGTAGAACAGGTGTCGTGTCCCTTTCCTGATTTGTAGAACCTTCGCCAGCTCTGGCCTTTGTCGTCGTTTAAGGCAGCAGCAAGTCCATTGTTCATGCTGTGGTCCTCAGTGACCCAGTGAGCCAACGAGTATTTGGCCGGTGCTCCGAACAAATCCAGCTGCCTCTTATGAACAATGCCATTCTCGACTTTCTGGCCATTGGAGTTAAGGGACATGAAGGTTTCCTGTGACATGTCCTTCTTGGGTGACCTGACCTGCCTTACTTCAGCCTCCGGATCGTCATGATTCCCAGCATACCGGGCCAAACGGTTGAAATGAACAACTCTAGGTTTTCCTCGTGGTGGCTTTCTGATCCTGTAGACCACGTCATTGATCCACTATTGGATCTCATACGACCCTCCCAAGACCTTTGCAGTTTTGGGAGAAAGCCACGTTGCCTCTGTGGGTTGTGTAGCCAAACCAGATCTCCAACCTGGAACCCGCCTTCCATGGCATTCACGTCGTAGGCATCCTTCAACCTGTCACTGGCACTTTGGATGTTCAGACGGACTCACTGGTGTATGTCGTCGATTTTTCTGCAAAGATCGGTTGTGTAGTCTTCTCCAGCGACATATCCATCAGGTGGACAGCCAAATTTCAGATCGCACGGCAGCCGGAGTTCGCGTCCCATAATTATCCTAGCAGGAGTTTCGCTGGTCGATTCGTGTAGATCGGTATGCCAAGTGGAACAGGTGGAGGTGTTCGTCCCAGTCTCTTTGATGGTCAGAGACAACTTTGACCAAGTGTCGATTGATGGTCCGGTTCATCCGCTCAACCATCTTACCCGATTGTAGGTGCAGCGCAGTCGTTCTCGTCTTCCTGATTTCCAAGACATTGCAAACGTTCTGGAACAGCCCTTGTCCAAATGCAGCTTCAATGGAGCATCAAAACGGCAGATCCATTCCTTGACTAGTACATCAGCTACAGACCCACTTGCTTAAGTAGTCCATCACTACCAGGATGTATTTATTTTCTCCGTTCGACTCAGGTAATGGTCCAGCAATATCTATGGCGATCCTCTTAAACGGGTTTCCAACATTGTACTAGCACATAGGAGCTTTTGGGCGTTTTTGAGGTCAATTGCTTGCAGCACAAACGGCGCATTTACTTCGGCTTCAGTACTGATATAAGAAACACAATTTTATCAAATTATTTCTTTTTATCAAAAGTTTTAAATGTCGTTGTCAAAAATGTTTTAATACCTAGTTCGACTTCAAAAATTGAGCAGCCGAGACAAACTGCAACCACAAGTTATGCTAGGCTAGGAGTTGTTACGTTAACCTCAGGACCTCAGTATATTTCCAAAAACGTGACTTGTCACTCAAATCGCAGCTTTGGTCACATGCTGAGAACTTTTGGTGGATTTACTTGAGCTTTTGATAAGTCATAAAGTCCACCCGACAAAAGCACGTGTACTGATTTATTGATGATTTCTGACTAGAATGACTCATGCATTATTGATATTTAGAATAAATATGTGGGAGAAACGGTTGAATTAGATCAGTATGTGATAGAAATTATTTTTCGTTGAGTGAATTGGCACTGTGGGTGTAAAGGTGAAAAGTTCCAAACATTGCATTCTATTATTATTCAGTACTTTTGAACATATAATCACAAAATCGAGTTCCTAGTTAGAAACATATCAGTTTCATAACATGAACAAAAAAAAACAAATGAGGTCTTCATTCTTGTAAGGACAAGAATCAGTCAAGTACGACAGCTATAAATTCTTAGCAATACAATATCATGAGAAGTCAGGCGAATTCTTCAAACATGAAATAAGACCCTAATAACAGGTCAATGTTCGTATCAAAGCAAGACAATCGCCAGGAAATGAGCCTACTTCAATGACATTGATTTTATCCCAAGATTAATAATCAAGAAGGTTTGTTAAAAGGAATTGATGTCCGGTTGGTTGAATTGTTTCGAATCGTTTTCTACTTTGATCTGAAACGATTAGAACCATTAAAGTTGCTGTTACCGTATCTTCTGTTTTATCGACCTTTATTTGTGTGTTACCGGGCATCCATTCTTTGTGATTACAGTACATTCTACATAGACCTACAAATTTCCAGCAATAAATTTTTTGATAGTAGTTTTTTTTCATGACTCATTCTTCATTCTTTAGAAATGACATCTAGAGAAAAACAAGAAGAAAGTTATATAAGATCGGATAAATTGATCCAAATCTGATTTTTTTTGTAGTAGATGATAATTATCCTTGATATTGCCACTTTCTATTTGTATTTAAGCACATGTATGTACATAAATGCGTAAACAACAAAGCATATCACTCTTGTTTATATAATTGCCGCAACTTTTACATGTTGGCAATAAATTACCACATCTTATCTTAATTGTTAATCTAATCATAATTTAATTACTTCTATTTTTAAATCGAGGTATACGGGGTGTCCCTTAAATGACTGTACAACGCTTAACCACAAATTCCTTTATCAAAAACGAGGCGATCTAGGCTGTATCCAAAGTTGCTACGTTGAATCTACAGAGGGCATCAATTTTTTTTTAAAAAAGTGGTTTTTCCTACATTTTTCAAAAACGTGTCAATAGCTCTCTATGTTACGGTATTTTTTCTACAGAATGGAAATGTTCATTGATGACTTCAATTCAAAAAGTTACCAACTCCGTGAACATCGAGGACTGTCGACCTATGAAAAAGTTTTGGATATTTTTGCCAAAGATCAGATTTTGAAATTTTGTGATATATATGTTACGGCTAAGGCCCGTGATTGGATAGATCTAGTATTGACCGGATACTTCGCGTTTTTTCCAAATCTGCTGGATAAAGCGCGAAGAACTGAATGACTTCGGGCATTATCCGGGTAGTTCTAGTTAAAGCCAGGAAGCAATGGCTAAATCACGAAAAGAAGAAGAACTCATTCCACAATAAGTAAAGTATTCTGTAATATTCTCGAAATAACTTATAGACTCTGATAAAATCAATTTTTATTATTCACTGAAACAAACATAAGGTGGCAATTCTAACAGAAAAATATTTTGAGGCACATATCGGTATAATTGTACTTATAAGTAATGGAGAAGATTGAAAAAACATCGGTTCCTAAGCCAAACTAACCCAAACTAACCCTAACCCAAACCCAAACTAACCCAAACTTACCCAAACTTACCCTAACCCAAACCCAAACTAACCCAAACTAACCCAAATTGCTAGTACCAAATACGGACTATTTCATATTTCTGGTTTTATCCAAGGGAGGTTGGATAATTCTAGTATGAACCGGTTAATGCCCAAAAAGCAACGTGCTTCCTTTGAATAACTGGCTTTATCCACTATGTATGGATAATTCTAACATGATCCGGATAATTCGCGAATTACCCAATATTAGGGCTTTAGCCGTGATATATACACAGAATATAATAAGCAGTTCTCAATCTGGTTTTGGAAATAATCATTTGTGTGAAACGCCTTGTTGCAAATTACTAGTGATTGGATAAAAAACATCGACAGTGGCATCTACAGTGGAAAGCATATGAATTCGCACAGACAGTTATTTTTTGACAACCCTCGTAAAATGCATAGCTGAAATAAACAAACACACATGTGATCTTCTAGATCGTTTCACTGTCTCTGATCACGTGTCGTTTGTTTACTTCGATGATTTTTGGTTTTGCACCATGAATAACGAATACTTCCAAGCCACTGCGGTGAGTATTGTGTAGTATCTGTGCTGGAATTTGTTTGATGTGATATATATGTAGTAATCTGATGTAAAAGAGATGCCGTTAATGTATTTTTTATTACATTCTTATATTTTGTTGCCCTTCGAACTTCGCATCACTGGATAATATATTTGAGAAACCATGCATCTTGTTGTATTAAGATTATTTGAACTAAGCTGAAATAATCAATCCCAAAACCAAAAAACCAGCTCTTTTGTTTACTTATGACTTGTCATTTTGACAAGAGTGATGTGTAACTATGACAAATTTTGGCATTTTACGAGAGTTGTTTAAAATACTGTGTGCGAATTCATATGCTTTCCATTGTACGTGTTGTCTATTTTTCTCGACTTTACACGCGCGTTCGTGACAATCGATAGAGAATCATTAGTTAAGAAACTTTATGCAAATAAACTGAGTGGTAACATCCATAAATGGTTTGCATCCTATTTGAAAAATAGATCCTTTTAACATTGAACCACTAGAACAAGCATAGCACCCCGAATGTAAGCGATTTGTTTGAGTCGATAACATTTTGTTTTTGTTTATATTTATCTAATGTTATTTCAACTTATTTGTGACAAGATCTATACAATCCAACCGTCCATGAAGAAGCTCCACAAACGCGGCACTCTTTTGACATAATTGCCACACCAATCTGCACTCCGACACATTCTTCACCTCCTCATCACCCATCCCGACCTCATCTATGAAGCACTTGAAATGCATTATCTTTGTTTTGGAAACATTGAACGATAGACCATTGGAGGCACACCACACCTTCAATGATACACCCCTCAATACTTCTAGATCGCTGGCACGCCAGAGAAGAGTGGTATTATCTGCAAACGAGGTACATTTTCCATGCCTGATTGACTCAGGCAGATCACTGATATAGATCAGGAATAAGAGAGGCCCTGACACTGATCCTTGAGGAAATCCAGCACAGAGCTTTCCTTCTTTTGAGACCGATTTGTTACAATGTACCTTCTGTGTGATACGATAGCAACCAGCGATGAAAAGTCCCTCGAAAACCATACATCTCCAGCTTCTTCAACAGGGTGTCATGCAGTCGAATGCTTTGGCTATGTCACAGAACACACCCAAAACAGAATCTCCCTGATTGACTGATAAATAAGGTTCCTCTAGTGTATGGAACATGGCATCGTCGGTGTAAGTATCACATTGGAGGCCAAATTGTGAGTCAAAAAGTATTTTCCGTTGTACCAGAAAGCCGAGCATTCGTTTCTCCACCAGCCTTTCTATAATCTTGCCTGGTATAGGTAGGAGGGATAGAGGTCTATGGTCAGCAGGCGACTCGATATCTCCAGACTTGAAAAAGTGGAAGCACTGATGCTGATTTCAGTGAACCAGCGAGTTCACCATCCTCAATGCCCCTGTTTATACAGCCAAGAAAGTCATCATATCATCGGGCAAGTTTCTGAAGGTATTTATTGATATCTCATCCCATCCAGCGATCTTAGACAGATCTTAGTTCCATCACATCCACAGAAACAAAAAAGAATGTTTCAGGAACATGAGATAGTTCAAGGGATCCTTTTTCTTGGCGGCGAGATTTGCTCCAAGATTTTTAGCAATCTAGCAGAAGGTGTTGGTATTGATATAATCAGATTTCAAGCTAGGCCATTGAGTTGTTTCTAAGCTCGTTAATGATACGCCAAATCTCCCTTTGGGCATTAGGAGCGTCGGATGATCATTTGTCATAAAACGTTTTCTCTGCAGCCAATATAACTCTACGATATTCTCTCTAGTATGCTGAGGAGGGCCCACTATCAACATGGAACCTTTTTATGTAGTTGAGGCTTCTCATATTTTTGCTCGATATCCTCAGGCTTTTGTGATCCACAGCTTTCTATTTTGCTTTCTTTTCAGATTTATCTTTGGAAACGCTCTGTTGAATAAGAGAAGCAGTTTGGAATGAAAGCGCTCAAGACTATTGCCTCTCACAGCCATCGCTCACTTGAACAAAGACAAGCGTTTTATTCATCCATTTATTTTAGAGATCAGTGGAAAAGACTGGTACAAAGTCATTATTGTGAAGGTTTTCTTTGGCATAATGTATGAAATATGATTCATTTTTGTAAGTTCGGACGGTTTTTAGCGAAAATAACCGACGTTACTTGTATAAGTGTGACGTGCGTACTGAATTAGGACGATATTCGTTGAAAAATACAATTTTTGAATTTTTTGTAGGAAAACTTCTGATAACAAAGCTTGTTGGATGAAGCAAGCAGCATTGCAAATTGATTCAGTATTTCATGTCAGTGAACCGTGAAATCATAAACCAAGATGTTTAGATGGCAAAATATTTGATTTTCTAACTATTTTACATTCCTTGCAAATAAATCCTCACGGTTGAACCAAATAATTACATAGAACGTCAATTAGAACCAATAAATCACTTCCACTGTTGGTTTTTGAATGCACTCATAGATCCAATCATTTGCCGTTCCTCATGTCAGATCGATTTGCAATAAAAGTTTTGTTTACGTGTGGTTATTTTCAGAATAAACAGATAAAAAGCTAATTGCATTAGTCTGTGGGAGTGCAGCTAAATTATTGCCTTCATTCAATTCGGTCAATATCAGGTGAAGGTTAAGGACGTACAATACGTAGGTACATACCTACTTAATTGAATGAAATATATTTATGGATGCAAAGAATGAGATAAAAATAGATACACATAAGTATGAAAAATAGTCGCTGTTCGTATAAAGAACTCAATATTATACAGGGTGACAATCTTGAAATCTCCATATCTTAGGAACGAAAAACTGAATCAAAAAACGCTCGAAACAGATTCTATAAAACGGAGGGGGAACAAAAAAAAAACTATAAACCCACCCTAATCTGTAGCTCCTGAAACAGGGTGATATACACCTCTGAAATCTTAAATAGAAAAGTGGGTCGAGTGATACCTTATTTTGAAGGTTTTTCGACAATGATTGCAACTGTCGAGTTCAAGCCTCTGCTGTCATTCCTGTTGATATAAAAGCTTGATAAAATTTTATTTTTTCATTTTATTTAATTCAATAAATAATTTCCCTCAAGAGTTTACTTCTCTATACTAAGGGGATATGATGAGGGACTGCATACCTTCAAAACGAGGTATACTATAACTCCAAAGAAGTATTAAAAAAAAAAAAAAAAAAAAATTGTTGAAAGAAATTCTCGTCATGTCCTCTTAGTATGAAGAAGTTTACTCTTGCGAGTAATATTTATTTATTGAATAAAATAAAATGAAAAAAATAAATTTTGACTAGCTTTCATATCAACAGGAAAGACAGCAGAGACTTGAAACTCGGCAGTTGTAATCAGTGTCAAAAACCCTTCAAAATAAGGTATTGCAGATAAGGGTGGGTTTATAGGCTTTTTTTTGTTCCCCCTTCGTTTTATTGAATCTGTATTGAGCGTTTTTTTATTTAGTTTTTCGTTCCCAAGATATGTAAATTACAAGTTTTAAAATTGTCACCCTGTATGTAAGCACCTGAAAGTTTGAACATTGGAAGGCTTGAACATGAAAAGTGATAAGTTAAACCGGGGTCCAGTCCAGGTCCAGGGTCCCATCTCAAATAGCACGATAAAAAGAATTTAGATTTATTGTAGGTTTAAAATGGTTTTATTGTAGTAGGTAAGAAGATTGTGGTTTTAAAGTGGCCTTGTTAATATACTGTCGGCTCTTAAAAACTGTCCAGCATTCAATACAGGTTAGCTTATAAGATCAAGAAGCCTTAAACGTTTATTAGCTTTATTGTAGTTTTGAAGTGTCTTGGTTTCAATAAGCAATAAAGCTTCTTAGTTTTATGAAGCTCTTGTAACTTATACGGAGTGTCCCAAAAAAGTCTGTGCAAAATTCTACCACTGATTCTCCACGACAAAAAAAATCGATTTGACCTATCTTACCTTTGTTCAAAAGTTTATAGCTACGGAGATACAGGGCGTCAAGGTTTGAATTTCATTCTCGATTTTTTGGTTTATTTCGTGGTATCTGCGTCCTCTTTTGGGACACCAACCACAAGGAGATAGGGCTCCCCCTTGACGTCTCTGTGAAAGAGTTGCCACCTGTCAACACTTGCCCAAGGGTTTTGCTCCTTGTCCGACGCTTGAAGCAGTTAATTGAACTAGCTGCGGGAGTCTGTCCACTGGGATTGCTACCAGCGACAGTCCTCCGCAGCCTGTCTACGAATATCTGATCATTACAGAGGATTCTTAGGATCTCTCCTATGTGGTTCAATCCTCCATTAATTGTAGGAGGGACCGCGTCGGAGGTGCCAGAAGAAGCTGGAAGTGCATGCAGCTCTATCAGAAGCGCTTGATCCGCAGAGATCCTTCCCATGGAATCGTTGCGGTCACCCCAGCCATTCTAAGATAGCTCACGGCAGTCTTGGCGAAGCTCCTTTTTTGGTCGCCAGCCGGTCTGAGTTTCTTACCAGCTATCCCTCTGATCCATCACACCGAATCCTCTTCTTGTTGTCTTGTTTATACAGTGTGTCCAGAATAAAATGATGTACATGGGACTATACGAGGATATTGGAAACGGTAAAAGATACGACGTTGCTTAAATGGAAGAAAAGTTGCGTATTTGTATGCTCAAAAATATTCTACCTTTGTTTCATTTTGAATCGATTTCGTTATGTTCATACAGGGTGAAAAAAGAAAAGGTTCATTTTGAAAAAAACACAATATTTTGCTTGTTATAAAACCCAACACTTTCAAATTTCCAGGATATAGGTAAGAGGATACGACGATTCTAAAACGGCGTCAAAAAAATTCTAGACCTACTATGTTGCGTCCAGACAAAGTCAAGTCTGTTTTTTTTATGGAAGTCATATTTTTGGAAATTATTTTCAATACGGACCATGAAAATGGAGAAGTTCAATATGGCCTCCATAAGAAAAACCAAAGTTGGCCTCGGCCGGACGCAACATCGTGGGCCTACAACATTTTTTGATGCCGTTTTTAGAATCGTCATTTCCTCTTACCCATATCCTGTAAATTTGAAAATATTGGCTTTTATAATAAGCAAAATTTTGTAGTTTTTCGAATATGGACATTTTCTTTTTCACCCTGTATCTACATCACGGTATCGATTCAAAATAAAACAAAAGTAGATTATTTTTGGGCATACAAATACGCAACTTTTCTTCCATTCAAGCGACGCCGTATCTCTTACCGTTTCCAATATTCCCATGTACATCATTTTATTCTAGACACACTGTATATGTGTTATGGTGAAACACCTGAGGAAAACGTTCCAGATTTTCTCCCCATTGTATCTTAAGGTGGCCCACCCTTTGCAGTTTTCCGTATTCCTGGTTTCGTTCTTTGGCGGTTAGCCTCAGAGGCCATCTTTCCGGTTGCGTTTGCGGTTTCGGCGGCCTGCGTTGTCGCCCTCGGGCCGGATTGGGTGGCAGCCTTCGCAGCTTCGTGAGCTTTCCGGCACTGCTTTGAGCCATTATTTCGAAATTTTAATTGTTTCTAATTTTTCATTCCAATTTTTCACAGACTTTATTGATGTATTATATTTTTTGAAGGTCATTTTGATGAGCTACGACAATAATCCCAATTTTCATAAATCGCAATTAAAATTGAACGAGATGGGAGGAAAAGACAGTTTAACATTCTGCTTAAAGGATAGCTTTTATTATCTGAAAAACTTCACATGACGTAGGTAGTAATCAATCTTGGAAAATATGTATTTCATTTATATAATAATCAGGTCATTCATTTCCTTTTCAAAGCCCACTTACTTCACAGTCTCAATTAAACAGTGCTTCTGAAATTGAATTAGAACTTCATTGATCGATTAATTGATTTATCCTCTGGTTCTTGGCGATATAATTGAACCAAATTGAATTCACTGACATCGACCATGCCTTGATAGCTTAATGAATTGAATTGAATGAATGTTTGATGAAAAATAATACTTTGCGATGGAATAAGAGACTGATGGTTAAAAGAATTTGATTATTAAAAATGACAATTTTGAGGTAATAACAATCATTTTCACTTCATTAGCTATATTCATTAAATCAAATTACCAAGTTTCTGCCCAGGAAACATCAAATAATTATGTAAATACCTTCAATTTGTGAACTTTAGGTCAAGCAAACCAAAGACCAACTTAGCGGCTGAAGACATCAGAATATCATTCTTAGTTGGTATTTGAGTACCCAAAATACGAGTGAATTCCTTAATACATGGTTTCTATTTTCTGCCCTTATCAAAATGCGTATAGGTGTGTAATGGTATATTATTCAACGGGTTGGAAATTGTGGCTATTACCCACAAAGATGAAGTTTGCGCTACGAGCCGAAGGCGAGTAGCGTAATCATCTGAGTGAGTAATAGCCATTTGCCGCGAGTAGAATACTATAGGGTGGTGCAACCAAGATGGGGTGGACGATTGTGGAAAAATGGTGAGAAATTTGCATAATTTTTTTCTTGTATATCATAGTTGCTCAAAAAGGCTGTGTTAAGAAACTATAGTCATAGTACAGGGTGTTCCAAAAAATTTGTGGCAAACTAAACTTTTATTTTTTCAAATGGAACACCCTGTATATAAGAATTGTAGTTGTTTCTCCTCCTCCATACAATCATTTTGATATGAGGTTTGTTGGGTCTAGGATTTATAATAAAGGAATGGGAGGCCATCAAAGTTGAAAAAGGACTCATAGTTGGGCTATTTTTCTAGCGAAATGGAAAAGAGTATCGAAAATGCAACTGACCCATTAAACAATACTTATCCTTGAGCACAATAATCGCACACATTTTTGATAAAATTATTTGTTTTTATATAGGGTGGTCACGTTCTGCAAACACGACCCATACACAATTTTTTCAAATGAGCACCCTGTGTATTATATTTCCATCTTGAAGATATCCTCATTGGCTTTCAAAAAACACCATACATCATACCTTTCCGATCATCAGTTTTCTCAGAAATCTCCCGCGAATACAAGGGTTCATCATCATTTTACTCAGTTTATGAAGCCATGACAATATCACGAATAAAACAATATATAATTGATAACTAGTCAAAGCTACGACGTATAATCACCAAACAAATAACAATAAGAAGGATGGCTCTAACAAGCGCGCGAAACCGACTCGAGGAGTGCCGAAGTTCCCAACAACATATCCCGTCCACCCGGTCCGAGAATGCCAGTCTGTTCAACGACCAACGTTATCAGTTTACTATGAAAAGCACTGTTAACTTGTGATTTTCAAATATCGGGCACGCATGTTCTGTGCTTCGAAAACGATGTCCTCCCGAATGGCTCGGCGGGCAGTCTCTTGATGCTGCTATACAATAAGGTGAAGAGTTAGCCTTCTTATTGTTTCTTGTTCGGTGGTAAAATCTAGCATAATCCACTATTTTCAAATTAAGTGTCAGTGCCACAATACTTTGAATTAAAAAAAAAACTTCTTGCTAATTAATTAGTTAATTAATTAATTGTTGATTAATTAATCAACTAATTCCTGATGTTGTCATGGCTTCATGCATGGCCACCTACATATACAGTGTTAGGAGAAATTACCAAAACGGTCGATTATTTCAAATACACGAGTTAAAAAAAATGTTCCATATAAAAGTTGTGGGGCTTCAATAAATCTACATATCCCTGATGAATTGGAATATACAGGCAGATAAAAGGTGCATTTTTTTAAATAGAACCTCCTTTTTATTAATGAATATTTAAATTCTTCCTTCAATTTAAAAAAAAAATTATTATACATAATGCTCCTGAATCTAGTCGTTTTCGAGTTATCGCGTCTTATAAATAACATTTTTGCATCTTTGACATGCTATAAAACCCAAACGGTTTGGGAAAGAGAAAAACGGTCTGCACTTTTAAGTCTTAACTTTTGAAGATCTTTTTAAGGATATTCAATAATTAATTCTTATCAAAGAATGCGAAATGTGTAAAAAAGATTGACAGTTGACAGTATCTTCTTTTCAAATAACAGAATAGTTCTTGAAAAGTTACGGTGAAAAAGTGTATACCATTTTTCTCTATCTTCAACCGTTTTAATTTTATAGCATTTCAAAAGTTCAAAACTTGACCACCCTGTATAATAACAAATAATTTTATCCAAAGTTTAAAACATAGCCTTTTCGACCAACCATGATGTACAAAAAAAAATCACTCAAATTTCTCACCATTTTCCCACAATCGTCCACCCCATTTTGGTTGCACCACCCTGTACTTTTTCTATGATTATTCAATAGTTGAAGCGAACTTTGCAATATTTAATCTCATTTGGCGGCACTTTTTGACAACTATTGTACTTAAAGTGAGGTTAGGTTGTCAACACAATGATCATAAAACAAGTATGGATGGTCAGATGAGCTGTTTCGAATTGATGATTTGAAGGTTGACAACATGTCGAATTTTCTTATTGGCTCTTAAAAATCATTTTATTGGTTGAAAACAATTGAGTAATAAAAAAAAGTAACTGGTATGAGTAACGAGTCACATTAACCAATGGAAAGTGGATGTATAATACATCTATTATTGAATAGTCATAGAAAAATAATAATACATTTTACTTTTCTCATTATAGCACTCATTGGCTAGATTTTATAGTTTTCAAACATGAGTATTTTCTACTATTCCCCAGCAAAGATTCGTCACTGTCACTGTCCGTGTGTATTTCTGATGTCTTTGAGAGAGAAACATCAAAGTCTGATTTTCTTTTGAGTGTTTAACATGACATGAACCAAAATTCGAGGTTGAAGCCCCTTGCAATCGAAAGGGAAAATGTAGGTACACCAGTAGAAATTCCACCAAAATTGACTATACTTTAATGTCTTCATTTAATTTCATAAATATCTACGAGTTGATTCATAGCATACGTCGATAAAACCGGAACTAATCCTGAAATGGGAGTAATCGGTGCTGATTATATATTGTACACTGAGCACAAACAAGTCGTGAATTTGCTAGCTAACAAGCGCAGTAAATTTAATTTTACCTATGAGAGACAGATACGATATTATAAGCAAAACGAAAACTAGAATTTATATCTCAGTAACCGTAAAATCTAGTGCTGAACATGCAAGAATGAAAACGGAAAAGATGTGGGGTATATTTTAAGATGCCTCGGCATGGGCTATGATAAATTGCTGCTGCTGGAAAAATTACTAATTAGTTGGTTTAGTTTAATCTTATTTTCATGATAGTAGAGTCAAAACTATGGAACCTGAAGATTGATGTGAATGCATTCTGAAGGTGTAACTGTTCAGTGTGGCTTTTGGGCTGATAGTATCATTGAACCTTACTTCCTTGATGGTCAAGCTATTACGGTGATTGAGGAACGTTACCGCACCATGACTTTGTGGCGAAAAAGTAGTGGCCTACCAGAAAATATAATTTTTTTATATGAAAAACCATCCGGAAACCACCCTGTAAATATGCAACTCATCAATATTACAGTTGACTAATTATTTAATTCTTATCTATGTTCAGGGTGTCCTATATAAGATCCTCTAATCTCTTATCTCGGAAGATATGCGATTCACGTGAAAAGTTGAATATGAAGGTTTATTGTCTTGAGGACATACGTCGCCCAGTTTTTTCCTAAAACCAAGGTACTAGAGCATATTTAGAGGCTGAAAAATCCAGAAAACATATTAGCGATTTTTTCAGAGAAAATCTGACTACGCCACTGGATTTTACATCCCCTGAAATGGATCTATACCAAGTTTCATGAAAAAAATATTAAAAATTGAAAATTAATTTTATTATACACCAAGAAGTATTTTACCTCGAAATTCTTGCGACAGCAAGTCTATCAGAAAAAAATATTAAATATAAACATTTGAAAGATATTCTCATGTCAAAATACAATGAAAACAGACAAACAAGACTGACAAAAAAAAATAGAAAAAGAATTACACACAGAAATAATATTTTCGAATTAAATATTTTTTCATGAAATTTGGTACAGACCTCAGATTATAACTTGTTTATTAATCTGAGGTACAGACCCATTCCAGGAGATGAAAAATCCAGTGGCGTAGTCAGATTTTCTCTAAAAAAATCGCTAATATGTTTTCTGGATTTTTCAGCCTCTAAATATGCTCTAGTAGGCCTTGGATTTTGGAAAAAACTGGACGACGTATGGCCTCAAAATACACATTTTCCCTCTCTACATTTCAAAAAAAAATAATCGTCAAAATCGATCTATAAATTAAAAAGTTATGAGGGTGGCCCGCTTTCAAATGAGTGACTCTGTATATGTATTAACACAAACCAAACATATAAAAATGATAAAAAAATCATAAACAGAGAATTGAAGCGAATGTCCTCCATTCCGGGCGATACAAATTGTATCGATGATTTCCAGTTTTTTCAGGATATCTCTGACTGAGTAACTGTTGAGAATTTGAATTTCTTTCCTTACTCTATCCATAAGAATATTAATGGCTTCAAGTTTTCTTCAATAGATCTTTTCCTTCAAGGCTTCCTATAAAAACAGCTCAGAGGGGTCAAATCAGTACTCCGCGGAGGCCAAGAAATATTTCCATTTGGTCCTAAGACCTCTGCCAAATTTTGATGCACATGATTTCTGACTTGCCTCATTGAATTTCCACATTTTTTTTAGCTTAAAAAGAATTTAATATCGAAATTTTTCTAAACGGCTAGAGATATAGGTACAAACTAAACTTTATCAATAAAAATCCGTAACATCTTCGACTTATTGACATCACCCTGTATAATTGGCAGTCATTCTAACCAACTGAAGTTTTATATTATAATATTGTCTGTAGGGAAAAAATCGCAGTCACAAAATACTATATTTTTTTTCACTACTTGAAAAAAAAACGTTTCTTGCAAAAAAAAAAAACGTTATTATATCCCTAACTATTGGAGATACGTATAGGACATCCTATAGAAAATCACACTCAATTTGTATGTAGAATTTATTTTTGAAATTATATACAGGGTGTTCCATTTAATTTTGAAAAGTTGGGTCCAGCCCAGGGAAAACTGAGCACCCTGTATATATTAATATATACAGGGTGACAATTTAAAAAGGACCAGCATCTGATTCCGTGCAAACCAATGATAGTATGGAGATTTGGCGAGACACGTCAATTTAGATATCGAGGGGGACAACTTTTGAGGTATCTGTTGTTTTTCTGGAATCAACCCTCTAACGCCCAGACTAGCTACCCCTGAAATTTCAAATAGCAACCCCCACTTATTTTGCGATTTTTGAAATCTTCACGTTATTCTTCATACGGTACATCACTTTTTTTCTCAAAATTGAAGTTCCTAACCTCACAAAAATTTTCAAACGAACAGAATTAATTATTCTTTGAACTGATGATAATATGAAAATTTGGTGAGACACGTCAATTTAGATATCGAGGGGGACAACTTTTGAGGTATCTATTGATGTTCTGGATTCAACCCCCTCACTCCCAGGGTAACCACCCCTGAAATTTTAAATAGCAGCCTATACTTATTCCACGATTTTCAAAATCTTCTCAATAGGCTAAATCACTTTTTTTTCAAAAATAAAGTACATAACCTCACAAATGTTCTGTTTGTGAAATTGAGAAATCCAATGAAAAAAAGGGAATTAATCTAGAGATACATGAGGAACTCAAAAATAGGAGTTTTAATTCAAAATCTTATGGTAGGCGCTCTGGAGGTTAGAGGGTTGAAAGTAATATGACAGCCTACACCTCAAAAGTTGTCCCCCTTGATATCTGCATTGGTATCTTTCACAAAATCTCCATACCGTCATCAGTTTAAGAAATGATAATTATTGCTGACCGTTTGGAAACAATTGTGAGGTTATGTAGTCCAATTTTGAAAAAACTGATGCAACTGATCAATAGCATAAATATTTCAAAAATCGCGGAATAAGTGGAGGCTGCTATTTGAAATTTCAGGGGTAGTCACCCTGGGAGTGATGGGGTTAAATCCAGAAAATTAATAAATACCTCAAAAGCTGTCACCCCCGATATGTGAATTGACTTTGTCTCACCAAATTTCCATACTATCATCAGTTCGAGGAATAATTGATTCTGTTCGTTTGAAAATTATTGTGAGGTTAGGATTCTCAATTTTGAAAAAAAAGTGATGTAGCGTATGAAGAATAACATGATTTCAAAAATCGTAGAATACTTGGTGGTTGCTATTTGAATTTCAGGGGTAACTACTCTGGGCGTGAAAGGTCCGATTCCAGAAAAACAACAGATACCTCAAAAGCTGTCTCCCTCGATATCTAAATTGACGTGTCTCGCCAAATCATTGATACTTTCATTGGTTTGGACACAATCTAATGCTGGTCCTTTTTAAATTGCCACCCTGTATAACAAAAAACTACCTGATGTGCTTATGACTACACTACAAAAAAAAAAAAACATCACCAAGACGAGATTAATAACACGAAATATTTTTTTTTCTTCTTATATATTGTTATTCGGTGCTTCTTTTCACGATGTTTTTTCATACGCACATCAGTCAATCTCCTTTCACGCTTCAAATTGTTATCGATTTGATTCTCTTCTTGTCAAAATTTGCCATTGAAAGCCACATTGCATGGATTAAGTCAAGTGCAAATATCTCGAAAATGGTTACTCCTAGCAACTTCCAACGAGACTATCGTTTTTGTTCAAAAATATCGTTATAATAATTTTTTTCTCACAAGAAAAGGATACAGGGTTTGGCAAAAAAATTATGACTATTTCAATCTGTAAAAATACTTATAGACGGAACCACATACAAAATAAGGA
Source organism: Orchestes rusci (assembly GCA_958502075.1). Taxonomy (NCBI): domain Eukaryota; kingdom Metazoa; phylum Arthropoda; class Insecta; order Coleoptera; family Curculionidae; genus Orchestes; species Orchestes rusci. The sequence goes on from OY293306.1 coordinate 1,893,880, forward strand.
CATAATAATATCGAATTTGAATTTCTTATAAACACTCTGGATACCGATTTTTGTTAAATTATCAGAGTTATTATGGTATTTATTTAGATAAAACAAAAATAGAAATTAAACTGTGACACCCTGTATCTCGAAAACAAAGCAAAGAAATTTTCATATGAAAAACTTTTTTTTTTCAAATATTTCAACCTAATTTCGGGACACCCTGTATAATGAGCAAATAGACCTTGATCCTTATGTTTTTGTGGAACTGTTTGTGCTCAAGATTTTGTGAAAAATAAACACTGCAAACTAACACTTGTGTTCCGCTCTGCTTTGGTTGTCGTATGTCATGTCATGTCATTTGTCATGTCGTCTCGAGTTTGTTTTTGTTGATGGTTGCATTTTATGATTAGTACATGTTTTTTGTTTATTATGGACAATATTTTCCGTGTCTTCAAAAATTATTTTGAGAATTTGTTTGTGCTTAAGACTTTGAAGACAGATTAGTATTTGTGAAATAGATGATGATATAAACACTGCAAACTAAAACTTGTGCTCCGCTTTCTTCAAAAATTAATTCGGAATTACGGCCATGTCGATCACTCGAGTCGATCCGGCTTTACCCGAAGGAGCGTCACATAACCTAGCGTGAGCAAAAAAGGGCTTGGTCCCTTTAAAAACAATACGACTTTATATTTAACTTTTTTTCGATATTTGTATATCTTCCAATATTGGTAAAGGATCTTATATAGTACATATGCAACTGATCAATATTTCAGTTGTCCAATCTAATTCCAATCTGTTTACAGCTGAATGGAATAACGACACATCTGTCGCAGAAAGAACACATTTGCAGGTTAATAAAATAAGTCGGCTTATTGATTTCACGGTGAAGAGTTTGTTAATTATTTATTAACTCAGCCTCACCAGACTTTAACGCATCTTGCTTTGCTTTTACCGAAACATGCTGGAGTCTCACTATTTAAAGATGGAATTCAAAAAGAGCAAAACTAATCTGGCGTCTGAAATATACCTACATATGTAAAATAGGGAAAACTTGTGTCGTGATTTGTCAATGGCTGCGATTTTAAAATTTATTAGCGAGTGGCTCTGATGACAAAAAAGACTGAGTAACCAATTTGATAAAGACAATCAACTATTGAGGGTGTTGTTTTTTTTTCCAGAATGTTAAAAAAAGTCCAAAAAGTGCTTCTTTGGAGGTGGAGAGCTGTGTGGAGAATAGGCCATCAAGCTATGTAGATCTTGACACCAATGCAGAATTCCATCCTAATGAATTCATTTGTTTCACGACGTATTAAAGATCATCATCGAGTGTGAACTGGGATGTTATCTTTATGTTACATGCTTGAATACCAATTGTGTGTGTGTAAAACAGTGAAGTACACTCAAGTGTGGAGAAGAACTTGTTTGATCACTCTAGCATGAGATTGGGAATCCGACAAAGTCAGAATTCTGCCGGAAACGGTGTGCCATTTTTGCTTTTTTTTTATTGTCTTGATATAATAATAATATGGACATAATGGAATAATAGAAAACTGTTATTAAGAAGAATGTATTTATAGCGTGGTTTCCATCGGGCTTACAATGATCATCATACCGAAGGCAGGACGATCGGACCCTTGTCCAAAATCGCTCCATCCAATAAGCTTCACATCTTTTCTATTGAAAAGTTTTGAAACGACCCTGGACGTGCACATCTGGGGAAGAGCCCCAATGGCAAGACCCCGGAACATACATCAATATGCCTACCAAGCAGGAAAATCAACTGGCCCTCAACAACATAGTAGGGAGAATAAACGAATCCCTCGAGGCCAAAAGAATCGTTGTGGGTATTTTCCTAGTAGGGAGCATTTGATAATGCACTCACTCTGCGAGTCAAGAGGAGCCGAATCTGCAGTGTCAACATCTATCAGGTGCCTACGAAAGCCGGGTGATCGAAACCTCCCTCAACTGTGTTGAGGTACGTTTCAGGGCCACAAGAGGATGCTCACAGGGGGTGTACCTTCACCCCTCTTGTGGTCCCTTCTCATTGTCGACCTGCTAGCCATGTTGAAGTTGTTGGAGGTGGACGTACTCGGCTATTTAGACGTCGTAGTTGTCCTGGTCAGAAATATTCCGGATGAAGAAATCAATGGTCATCGACCTTGTGAATGTCTGTTAACCCTGCCAAAACAATCATAATACCCGTCACTAGAAGAAGGAAGCTAAACTTTCCTACTTCCCCCTAATCTTGATGGGGTATCCGTTCCATTTCAGACTGAGGTGAAATATCTAGGCGTTACGCTAGAGAAAACCCTCACCTGGAATGCTCATCCGCAAAGCAAAAATGTCTCTATGGACATGCAAACGCATTTGTGAAAAAACCTGGGGAATCAACCCCAAACAGATGTACTGGTTATACAGGGTGTCCCAGCAAGGGTGGCCACCGGCCATATCTCGGAAACTACTGGACCTAAAAGTTCAGGAAAAAAAATATGATCACTAAAGTGGCCACGAGAAAATGCTGGAAAATATTTTTAACTTCGAAATTTTGCCGCTAGGGGGCGCAATCATAGCTTAAATATTAAAATTCGAAATTACTCCGGAAATTCTCAGATTGAGGTATATCTTTATCAACATGGTCAGAAAACCTAGACAATTTCACGTCTTTTTGGTACAGGGCTCATTGGCGTACCGATCTTCGTGTGAGTAGGGGAAGGTAGTGAAAGTGTAATTGTTCAAGTGGCTGTAACTAATAAACGACTTGTCCGATTTTGTTGCGTATAGGCTTGTTCGGAAGATAAATGTGAGTACTTTCGTATATCGTATCCAGTGATGCGTGATTGTCTCCAGAAAAGTTGCTAGAAGGCGTAATTTGAATTAAAAACTGTTATTTTCGTTTCACCGCAAAAATTTAAATGGTACGGTATAATTCTGATAACAGAATCGAAATAAAGAATAAATTCACAAGAAAAAACCTTAAAAAAAAAAAAAAAAGAAAAAAAAAAAGAAAAAACCTTAAAATCCTTAAAACATTAAATTTTACATTAATTTGGACTAGTTATTATTATCAGATTTATACCATACCATTTAAATTTTTGCGGTAAAATGAAAAACACTGTTTTTAATTCAAGTTATCCCTTCTAGCAACTTTTCTGGAGACAATCACGCATCACTGGATACGATATACGAAAGTACTCACATTTATCTTCCAAACAAGCCTATACGCAACAAAATCGGACAATTCGTTGATAAGTTACAGCCACTTGAACAATTACACTTTCACTACCTTCCCCTACTCACACGAAGATCGGTACGCCAATGAGCCCTGTACCAAAAAGACGTGAAATTGTCTAGGTTTTCTAACCATGTTGATAAAGATATACCTCAATCTGAGAATTTCCGGAGAAATTCCGAATTTTAATATTTAAGCTTTGATTGCGCCCCCTAGCGGCAAAATTTCGAAGTTAAAAATATTTTCCAGCATTTTCTCGTGGCCACTTTAGTGATCATATTTTTTTTCCTGAACTTTTAGGTCCAGTAGTTTCCGAGATATGGCCGGTGGCCACCCTTGCTGGGACACCCTGTATGTCACAGTCGCCAGGCCGATGATAACTCACAGTGCAATAGTTTGGTATGTAAAGGTCAATCAAAGCACATCCAGAGCAAGACCTACAAGTCTAGGGCGTCAAGCCAGCGTGACCATCTGCGGAGCGACCAGCACCACACCGTCCGCAGCGCTTGAATGCCTGCCTAATCTTCCCCCTCTACACATTGTGCTGAGAAAAGAGACGAGAAGGGCAACGTACAGAATCAAAGCCAACCACAGAGATAGCAGGGCAGACACAGTAACATCCAACAGACTTATTAGAGAATTAGAGGACCATCGAACTCTAGATGCTTTCTCTGATGACATCAGCAGCAGGAAAAACTATGACATACTTACATACTGGACACAGAACCTTTTCAGACTAACAAAAGTTGACACCTACTGGTACACGGACGGATCAAAAACGCCCTTTTGCACAGGATCTGGAGCCTATTGTAGCCAGGAAAAAGTTGAAATATCATACAGCCTGGGAAAATTAGCTACAACAATCCAAGCTGAATCATCAGCTATTGAACTTAGCGCTCAATGGATGATCGACCACGATGGGACGAATACCACAACAAAAATATTCTAGGACAGTCAAGCAGCGCTAAAGGCGCTTGAATCCTACAGGAACTCTTCGAGGACTGCAGAGAGCTGCCAGAATGCACTGCACAAGCTCGGCGTAGCTAACAATGTAAAACTGGTATGGATACCTGGCCACTCTGAACACGAGGAAAATGAAGTTGCAGACCGACTTGCACGCAAAGCGGCGACCAAAGACTTCATTGGACCAGAGCCGGCACCAGGTATTGCATATAATGTTACGGCTGCAGAGATATCCACATGGATGGACAACCAGTTTATACAATACTGGAGGAACCTGCCAGGCATGCGATACTCAAACGAGTTTATCATTGAACCACAAAAGAAACTTGCTGGAGAAATTCTGGAAGTCAACAGACAGGAAATCCGAGTAGCGGTGGGTTTATATACCTGCCTGTTCAGAATGCCTATGCACAGAATGGGGCTCACTGAGGACACTGAATGCAGACTGTGCCTGGAGAAGGAAGTGACAGCCAGATACATTATTTGTGAGTGCCCGGCGAGTGCTCGCCTCCGACAAAATGTCTTTGGTAGCTCTCGGATTACTGCAGTTTACCTGAACAATGCCTCACCCAGGGCGACAATTAGTCTGTTTAAAGGACTGGTGGGCCTCATGGGTAAATAACCTGGCAATCATGTGAGCCGCGATGGACCCACTAGTGGTCGCAATGGAATGGAGCCATGTGCCCACTCACAAGTCAAAATGATTAAAAAAAAACAATGATCATGGTATCCAATGGGATGGAAATATTCTAATGGAGGCTCATCAGTTTTTCTCAGCTCGACGCTTTCATAAACAAACAAAGCTTAGTAGCATCTTCTTCAGAAGATCTTGTAAATATTTCTTTTGATTCACTTAATTCCTATTAATGCAATTAGATTTTCACTATTTTTAAGTACAATACATTTTTTAAACTTGAGCACCATTATTGTGGCGTGCTTAAAGATAAAGGCGATGAAACTTTTTATAAAAAAAGTAACATAATGAATTTTTCTTTGTGTTAATATAATAATAAAGGTTTTACAGGGTGTCTGTGAAAGATCCTTACATCTTGAGGTCAAAATAAGCCGATTTAAAGCAACTTACCTAATAGCGAAATTGCTACGTTTCTAGATTATTTCATTGACATTATGATTTTCATGATCAAGCCATATTGTTGTTCCTGATGGAGACGTGCAAACCTCCGTCTTGTTTGTACTGTAACTCTGTGGCTTATTTTGCTGACTCTCACTTGGAAGTTCACTCGACTGACTGTGATGAGGTCCATAATATTAATTTTCAGGCAAGTTTACATTGTAAGAGTGGTCCTTCTCCATGTTTTGCATATACATCACTTTCAAAAAAAAATATATTTTGCAGACCTCTAAATCTCCTTTTTCCTTCATAAATGCTGTGAGTGAGAAAATCATCACAGTTTGAACTCAGATCAACGGTCTAGCTTATGAGGTTTCCAAAAGGTAACAGCCTACAATTCAATCATTCAATCAACTATTCCGCGAATCACAGTTCCAGTTCCGCTGTCGATAATATGGAATATGATACGCATAGTTAAAAATTGAGTGATTGTGATAGTAATGGTACATGGGAGAGTTGGTGATACCTGATAGGTTAACAGCATATTGTGTTTGAAAGCAGCCAGAATTAACGTCTTGTGATTGTGCATTGAGAAAAAAAATATGGCCTTAATAGTTGCTCATTTCCAGTGAAAGGCTCACAATGTGCATATGCCTAGATAGATTTATTAGACATTGCATGTGTCCAATGCATTGTTACCCTGAGGACATTATCTTCTACATCAGTTCTGTTATACTATTATTGAGAACTAAACTAAATAATGAACATTATGATGAGAGTAAAACAAAACATCATAAAATTAATTTATCAAATCAATAAGTATGAAGAGAGGTGGGAGTAGCTGATTATCGTATCGTGTGTTGAATATCAATAAACAATTATGATTTTTCAAAATTTTTTTTTTGCTTCAGGCAAAGTTTACTGATAAGAAGTTTAATCTAACGCATTGATGTCATTTTGGATAAGTTAAGTGTCAAATAACACACTAGTGTGTTATAATCCATAACTCACTAGTCACTACTGAGTTATGGATTTTAACTCACGTTTCCGTGGCAAACAAACAAACAATAACCAATTTTGACCAAAATGTAAACACATCACTATTTAATCATTCTGACACTGAAACTTATATTTAATAATTATCTCATAAAAAAACGAATTCTTCAACTTTTTGGATAAAACATTGTATGGCACTCGTGCGTTATGTTCACCAAGTCACTTGAGGATTTATGGAAATCTTTCTCACGTGACTTATTTTCAACACAACGCACTAGTACCATAAATAACTACTATTTTTGTTGCGAAACGTAATCTGGTTTTTGAGATACAGGGTTTAAAGGTTTAGAAAAAAATCGAATTTATTATTAATATCCTAAAGATCTTTCTGCCGATTTTGTTGAATTTGGGCAGAGTTTTTCATTGTAACAAGACGTTGAATTAACATTAACTAGATGGTGATTATGAGTTCCAGTGGCATCCCGAGGGGCACATTCACGAATAATATTGACGAAAAAATGTGCACCACTGGCTTTTTCTGAGAATTTTATATTTTGTCAGATGAAACGGATGAAAAATATGTACAGCTTCTTTATCTCGTGATATTTATCTTTATCTATTCGAGAGAAAAAATAAAAATCACTTTATTTTTACTATCTTTTGACATGCAATAGAGTGGTTTTGATTTTTTTCCTTGAAAACAAAGAGGGAAACGAAAAGATATGGGGTAATGAAAAAGTTGTATTCGTAGCATTTTTATCTTAAAAAAATAATGTGTCCAATATTGTCTGGTTTTCGATATACGGGTTGTTTCAGAAATCAGATTTAATATCATCAATATCTCAAAGTTCCTTTTTACGATTTTGTTGAGTCTTGGTATGGTTTTTCATTGTAACAGGACGCACAATTAGCACTAACCAGATAGTGATTATGTTATCCATGGACGTCCAGAAACAAAGTTTCACGAATAAAATTATCAGAAAAATGTGCGCCACTGGCTTATCTATTTTTTTCAGATCAAACAGCTTAAAATACAACTTTTTTGTCTCCCCATATTTATTCGTATCTTTCTTCGTTTTTGAGGAAAAAAATAAGAACCACCTTATGTTAATAATTATTCGAGATGCAATAAAGTGGTTTTGATTAGTTTCCTCGAAAACGGAGAAAGGTACAAAAAATATCAGAACATAGGAAAGTTGTATTTTTAGCAGATTTATTCAGAAAAAAATTGAAAATTTTCGGAATAAGCCAGTGGCGCACTTTTTTTTGTCAATTTAATTCGTGAAACTGTCCTTCTGGACGCCATTGGAACTTATAGTCACAATCTAGTTGATGCTAATTGAGCATCTTGTAACAATTAAAAACTTTGTCAAAATTCAACAAAATCGGCAAAAGTATCTTTGAGATATTAATAATGAATCCGACTTTTTTCTAAACCTTTAACCTTCAAGGGTATCTCGAAAACCAGACTATACTACTTGAATTTGGTTGCGTATTTGTAATTACAGCCTATCATTAAGTAACACCCTGTATTGACAACAACACATGTATTCCATAAGATAAAATCGGAGTTTCACAACAAAATTCATTACTAGCATGTTATGATTCACACTTTAAATAGGAAAAAAAAACAATTTTCTAGATACTGCTGAATGTCATTAATACCAATCCAAGAACAATTTTGTGTACAAGAAATAACATCAACACAAATGATTCAATTCATTTTCCAAAAGTGACTCCAAGTTACATTTAAAAACACCAAAAAAAAAATGTTAAAATTGTACCAAAGCATAGATTAAACAAGCCACTATTTGGAGTGGGATGTAGACAAAAGGAAGAGGTGGTAGGTAGCTTTGGATAGGAGTCGATTTATGCTTCAGGAGAAATGCTGATAGAAATCTGCAAACAGTACGAAGTAAAAATTAGGAACTCTTTCTTTCGAAGAAGGAATATACAGAAATACACGTATGAATGCCCTTCCGAGACACAGACTGAAGTAAACAAAAAAATCCAAGTCTCCGAGGAGGAAGTACGCAGAGCAATTCTTAAAATGAAAAATGGGGGATCACCTGACCCGGACAATGTACCCTTTGAATTGATAAAAGCAGGTGAATCAGTGCTCCTTCAGAGAATCACTTGTCTGATCAACAAATGCTTCCAACTAATGAAAACTCCAGAATAGTGGAAACGGCTACCCTAGTAAATCGTTAGGACCCACGATACTACCAACGATTGAGCATAACTCCCACATTTAGTAGACTATATGGAAAAATCATTAATGAACAGCTAAGGTCCAATTTAGGTCACAAAATAAGGGAAGAGCAAACCGGATTAACGAAAATCTTGCTCAGAGAACTTGTTTATAGTACAACTACTTTTGAAGAAAATGATAGCCGTTGGAAAGGAACTACACGTGGCTTTTATAGACAGAAAAAGCTTATGACATGGTACCAAGGAGAAAGCTATGGCGAGCACTGGAATCTTCAGAGATTAATGAACATTTGCTGGCAGAAGTTCGAGAAACTTACGATAATAATTCCGCAATCATTAGAGACCAACCAATACCAATTACAAAAGGTTTACGGCAAGGCTGCAGCATGCCACCGCTTCTCATCAACCTATACATGAGGTCCTACTAAAGAATCACTGTCGTGGGATGGGACTACCTATCGGGGATGAGATCTTGTTTTCGTTAAATTTTGCAGACGATCAGATGCTGCTTGCACAGGACGCGTATGACCTAGAAATCATGATGAGAAGGTTGTAAAAAGAATATGAATTGTGGGGACTTCAGGTAAGTCTGAAGAAAACCGAAAACTTCGTGAACAACTCGGATGCTCGATTCCAAGTACTTATAAACGATGATGCGGAAGCCACACAAGTCAAAAAATTTGAATACTTGGGAGCCATAGTGGACAAATCAGGAATAGGAGAAACCGAAATCAGGCAAAGAATACACCAAAGATTATATTAGGGAAAAAATGAATGCAAGAGGGACAATAATCGAGAGCATAGAAAAACAAGCGCTTGAATGGTTTGAACATGTACTCGGGATGGCAAAAGAGAGATGTTCAAAGGAATACCAGTGGAAACCACCAGGTTGCCTATTCAGGGAGCGATAAAACGGTCATATCGAGAGAAAGAGAGAGAGAGAGAGTGAACAGAGACGTATATGAAGGTGATCGTCTATTACTCACGTTATGACCGTTCTATCGGTCCCAGAATCGGTACTCAGGTAGTAAAAAGAGAGGAAGACCCAGACGATCATGGAATGGAGGTATGAGACGAGTCATGGAGGATAGAAATCTCGAAGAGGAAGATGCGTTGAATCGAGATGTATGTATCTATACTCATATATACCCATAATATATATTTATATATATATAAGCAGAACGGTAGCACGGCTGGCTAGTTAAGAGAGAACAAGAGGTTAGTGGGGATGCAGCCTAGTAGATTCTTCTTCTTTACGAAGTGGCCAGAACAGACCAAATAAATTTCGAAAGCTTGACATAACCTCAAAGGGTTTTTCTTCAACCTCATGGCCACGTCGTAAAGAAGAAGAAACTACTAGACTGCATCCCCCCTAACCTCTAGTTCTCTCTATATATATATATATATCGGATAAAGATCGAAAAGTCCAGAATGTTTATAAATAGTCCTTTGTTGTGACAGATCATTTAGACATTAATGTGTTCTATTTCCATGTACGGTATAGTAGTAGGTATCACCTATATTAAAATTCAATAAATTATTCTCAATATGTACCATATGTTCAGTTACAATGATAATAATTACAAAAAGCACGTAACTAGTTCCTACTCATTAAAATTTCCTTCATGAGAGGCTATATTTTTGTCTTCGGAAGTGTAGTACGCATCATACGGAATATTTTACTAATTGAATAAATTACATTTGAATAGGTTTTGAATATCAATAATTATTAGCTAGCGCAAGGATTTCTAGGACAGTTTTAGCACACCATACCCAAATTTTAAAAATACAGGGTGTTTATAATATACGCGCAAGACTTTAGGAAGCGATAGATCGTTCAAGAATATGAAAGAAATTTTTTTTATTGACTCACACTCTAAAATGCACCGAGATACAGGGTGTTGAAATTGTGAATATCTCTGGAATATCGTAGAGAAAACAGGTTTTGTAAGCATTTTTTTACTCGTTTTCATGAAAAATCAACTTTTATGTTGGAAAACAATTTTGATATAAAATTTGTTCCTTACTAATTGAACAAAACTTATTTCAACATCAGAAGAAGTATCAAAACCAAACGTCAACTTCATAATTGCAGAATTAAAAAAAATAACAAATCAAAAACAATTAAATTAAACGTTGGGAGTGACCACTGTTAGCTTCAACCAATTTCAACACCCTGTATGTTTTTCGAAAATGGTGCTTTTTAGAAGGTGAGTTTATACAAACTTGTTTTCATTTTTTGGACGAGCTTTCACATCCTCAAGTCCTAAATCAGCCTGTTTATTGTCATATTTTATTCAATTATCATATTACTGAAGCCTTAAGAATATTTGCGTTCCTATCGAAATATTCCCAGCACATGCGTTATTTGTCCTAGAAAGAATATTCTTTCGAGAATATGCTATGAACATGTGCATGACAGTTTCTCAAGAAATCTATATATTGGAAATATTATGTTCCCATTGGTATATTCCCAGGACATGCGTTACATAGACCATGAATAATCAATATTTGGAGAATATGCAGTGGACATGCTACCAACATTCCACTGCGAATGTACGTTTGGGAACATACAAGCCACATTCCTTTCAGATGAATATGCTTGCTGTGCTATGTTTGAAATGAATGTAGATATTCTTTAAGAAGCTCGAAAGGTATGATGATTATGTTACCTTTCAAAATGAGCAATATTTTCATTATCATACACTCTATTCGCAATAATTTACCGAACGTAATTACTGGGAAGACTATAACATCTCAAGTAGTAAATGATTTAACTGGCAATTACAAGGAAAATATCGATCGATATCCCTCTTCACGGATGAATAAACCAGAATTTGGAATGAGAATTGAAATTCCATCGTTCCCGCGAGCCAAACAAAACATCTGGCATAGTTCAACGAAATCAACGGTGACTTGTTCGTTAATCATGGCTCATTCGCAGGTATATATCTAATGTCTGAAAGGAATTCAGAGAATTCCAGAATCTTGCAACAGATTCAAGCATGTAAGCAAACAATTATAAGGTGTAGCCAGATTAAGACATGAAATGAAGAAACCGTTTTGCTGTTTATGCCAGCAATGTAAAAATTACTCTATTTGTAAGTGAAGGAGAATTATTTTTGGAAGTGTAATCGATACTTCTTCTGGAAATGTTCTAGGCAATAAAGAAAGAAATAGTTTTTTCATTCTCATTAGACTCATATATTGTTACTTGTCCTCAAATAATTGAATGTTTGTTTCATTTGTCCTCTTGTATACCCCATTGTCGAACAAACTGTATATCCAGAATACAAGTTTGTTTTCATACAAATGATATTAAAATAATATCTTTGATCAATAACTTATAATATTGCATTGTCCTACTTCCTCAATGGGTCACAAAATATGATAGTGCATCTTTTTCCAATAACCATGTATTGAATTGTCCTCTCACTGGGAAATTTCGAGACAATGCGGGGCAAATGGTAATGTTGAACAATGGGTCGTAAATGAACTCAGACTGGGCATGAAATTTGCAACAGCAATGTTAAAGTGATTGTGTATAGCTTCTATTTTTAACGAGAACGTTCATTATAAATTCACACGATAGCTAATTATGTTCCTGTTGAACTTAGGAAGAATGAATGTTCGGCTATTCAAAAACAAAATTGTATAGCAAAGAACCCGACTAAAAAACATCATCCTGTTAAGTACTTCCGCGAATGCAAAACAATATGGTATTACTTTTGCTTCTTCACCGAATCAACACACAAAGATAGTTATTAGTTATCACAATGCTATTTCATTGACATTCATCTTCTGTTACTATAAAACGTTGATGTTGATGACGACCTAACGTTTTTCCCATTCAGTACAATGGCCTCTTACCGAATCAAAGATAGTTTGAGCACCGAAGAAAAAAGATCAACCGCTTGAACTATCACGAAACATTTTTCATCGTCACTGGAAATGTCATTTCCCTGTTTCGATAAAAAAATAAATCTCCAATCTGCACCTCCACGTGGTAGAGTATGAAAACTCCAGAGAGGTGGCTAACGCAGAGGGGCAACAAACCCATCCCTACGGAGTAGGAAGGGCACTCTCTTGTCTTGGGGGTGAGAAACCGCCTCCGAAGACGGATGAACCAACTATGGAATCAGGCAGAAAAAGGAACCCCCTGATTGAAATCATGATCATGATGGGTCACGATTACCGTGCAAAGACTGGTAGATCCAACAAGCTTCAATTACGGAATGCTCTCAAACTAGCAACCTGGAACGTCAGAGGACTGCTGCAAGTTGGAGAGCTACACATACTAGAGCGTGAACTGATGCGAAAGAAGGTAGTGGTGTGCGGGATATCAGAAACGCACTGGAAAGATGGAAGACACTTTTCAACAGCTTATCACGTCACATATGTATCGGGAGCAACATAGACAGGGCGTGATGGAGTAGCATTGCGAAGGTGGGATGCACGAAACTTGATACGCATATCCGAAAAACAGTTGGCAGGTTTGGACTTGGTGTTCCTAATGATAGAGGATAAAGGCTTCTACAATTCGCGATAGAGAACAACCTAAGTATCTCAAATTCAATGTTCCAGCACCACCCTCACCGCTTATCAGCGTGGATATCTCCAGACAAGAAAACTAAGAACCAGATTGACTTTATACTGGTAAGAAACAGGTGGAAAATCTCGATAACAAATACTAAGACAAAACCATCCATAGACTGTGACTCTGACCATAGAATTCTAGTGGCAGATCTAAAAATTAGGCTAAGAAGAACTGCCAAAGACACAAGTCTCGGTGCAACTCCAACTCCACCAGCCACCCTTTTCCAAGCTGAACTCCAACCCTTAGTAACTCTGGACACAAATAGAAAGCTGGATAACAAACGCTGTCCAGAAGTGCGTAATAAAACAACCGGCTGACAGACGGAAACTTTGGATGTCAGAAGCAACAGTAAAATTATTGGGTGGAAGACACCAACTTCGACTTTCCTGTAGGCCAACCAATTACAAAGCACGAATGTTGTACCCAGCCAGAAAATTGAAAAATCCTGTCGGCTGGCGCAGGTACTGCTCCAAACTATATGGTACTAGCACCAAAACAAAAATTTCCACGAGGACGAAATATTTAGAGCCAGGAATACTAAGATCATAAGTAGAGATGGCAGTGAACCGACTGGGGTATAGAAAGTCTGCTGGAACTGATGACATAACAGCCGAAGTGATCACGGCAACGGGATCCGTTGGTGTAGAGGTGATGCACACGCTATGCAACCAGATATGGGAGACAAGTGCAATTCAGTGTGCATACCAATTCATGAAAAGAGATTCATCACAGGCTGTAAAAACTACCGTATGATTGCTTTGGTTCCTAATGCTAGCAAGATACTCCAGATTCTCAACAACCGGCTTAAACCATTCCTACTTCCACAAATAGTTGATGAACAAGCTGTTTTTTTTGCTGGGAAGAGGGACTCGAGAGCAAATACGCAACGTTCGCTTACGAATTCAACGCCCCAATGTACCTTTGCTTTGTGAATTACAGCAAGGCTTTCGACTTTGTTGAATGGATCTCACTGTGGAGTATACTTAGTGAAATGAGAGTACCACTGCATCTGTTCAACTTATTCAGACAGCCTTATGATAACAACTCAGCTAGGATCAAAACAAATAGCACGCTTTTGAAGGAGTTTGGAGAAGAGACTGGTGTGAGGCAGGGATGCATAATGTAATATTTTTTGCTATGGAAAACACTTGTCCAGATTAGATTTATTTTTTCAAAGTCACTACAGCACAACCCCAAATGTGTATGGTCACAATCGCAGCGTATTTATGTTCTAACGATTTATATTTCGCGGCCAATCAAAAACTCAATTAACTCCTCGCTCAAATTGACGGACTTGTATCCCCTCGCCAGGATTGGAAGAATATTCTAGTAAAACCTAGAACTGCGTGGAGCGTTCGACGCCATCTACTTTCGCTAGAATGTACCAAAAGCAAATCGATTCTACACACAGTGGTGGCTATATCCGGCGCCTCCACCAACTGTCCGCTGAACACATGTTTCGTCACACTGTCTTCTATACTGTATAATATCCACAGTGAATATACCTATATTGCAGAAGGCGGCGTAGCAATAGGAGGAAAAAAATCAGTAATCTACGCTACGCCGATGATACCCTAATCATAGGTGCAAGCCGGAAAGAGCTGGAACCAGTGGTGAGGAGACTTGGTTTGGTTAGCAAAGACTAGGGCTTGGAGATCAATCCCACAAAAACAAAACTAATGATAGTCGACCGCCACAATGATAACCTACCACATCCATAGGATAGCAGGCTCCGAAACTGTGCACCAGTTCATATACAGGGTGGCGCAGATGGATCGGGTGGTTTTGAAGTGGACTGTACGTCTGGAGGGGGGGAACCAGGTGTTCGGCGGTCTTCGTCTTGTGGTGGGGGAGACGGGAACTTTCAGTTTCAGACTGACAGTCAGTCGCGATGACTTCGTGGTCCTTTGAGCATCGTGGTGTCGCAGTGGAAAAGATTATACGCAATAATGAGTCAATTGTTGCTGTGACGCATGCCTTTCGCCAGCGTTTCAATATCCCACCTCCCGGAAGTGTTCCTAAGCGAGATACGATAATGAGTTGGGTGCATAATTTCCGCACTACTGGTTCATGTGCTCATGTGCGAGGTGAGATGTTGAAACGCCGGCGAGAGGCACGCGTCACAGCAACAATTGACTCATTGTTGCGTATAAACTCTTCCACTGCGAAAACACGATGCTCAACAGACCACGCAGCCATCGCGAATGACTGCCAGTCTGCAACTGGAAGTTTCCGTCTCCCCCACCACAGGATCAAAACCGCCGAACACCTGGCTCCCCCCCTTCAGACGTACAGTCCACTTCAAAACCACCCGACCCATCTGCACCACCCTGTACCTCGGTGCATCTATCACTTACACTGGAGGATGCGAAACGGAGATCCGAAGACGCTTACCTATAGCCAGAACAGCAACAATGAAACTGAACAACATATGGAGGCGCTCAGGTCGCCCACGAGCATATCAGCGGAACGATGGGTTGAACAAACAAAACCACTGATTGGTGCCACCTTGCATGGAGCAGTTCAAATGGCCCAGAATCGAGACCAATGGTCAGCCAGTCTACGCATGATGCCACCAGACCCTTCCTAGGGTAATGGACTGAAGAGAGATGTGACTGATGCATGACTTTTTTTTTAATCACATCAATGTTAAAATAATTGAGGGATAAGGATAAGGTTGTCATGAGATGATATTCGAGATAATCTAGAAAAAACCTGCTTCACGGGCGGCTCAATAAGAGCGCTTGTGTAAAAAGATGAAAAAAATAGTTGAATTGATAGTCATTATGCTTTCTGTCAGTCTGTCCCAGCCCATGTGTGTATTCGTTCGGCGCTCACGTCAAATGCATTTTTATTATGGAATTGTGTTTTAACTATTCGGGAAATCGCCCAATATAAAGGCGTTCAATTTTACACCCAGCTTTGTCAATATTTTTATTCAAGATGTGAAAATAAATTATTTTTTGATTTGATTTTGATTTGTTACCATGCGCTATTTATCAGTATACATCAAGTTCTCTTGACCCCCAGGAAAATTTCAAGACATTTTTCATTGGTATACATCGTCCTGGACAGTTTCCAGACGTTCATTTATCGGGAGTTGTTCCGCAAAATCCGGGAAGTTGAATTTTATATATATTTTTTTGGAACTTTTACGAGATTTTCCATTAGTATACAATGTCCTGGACTAATTTTATTGTGAGAATCGAATTGCAAAAATGTTCTGGCCTCGCGTCAGTAAGTAGTCCGGGCAAGAACAATCTGCACGACGTAAAAGTTTTTATGGCTGGCACTTTATGGATAACTTCACACTAACTTAGTTTATGGCAGAAGAAAAATAATTTCGCCTTTCTTCTGGGTAACGGAACGCGCGAAACGTATAAGTAAAATTTGAGAAGACAAATCAGCATCTCGCTTCACTCTATACAGGGTGGAGCAGGAAAAACTTCCCACCCAGGTTTTCTCAGTTGTTGGGTGACTATTAAAAAAAACGCTTGGACATGTCAATTTTTATTTTTAAGAGACATATTTTCTAGGTATTTCCACGCCATACCTGGGTGAGAACTTGGTCGTGTTTCACCCTGTGTATATCGTGGTTTCATCGTGGTCGTGATTTGTAAACAGAAACAAGTAATTTTGATTGGTTTTTTCGGTTTTCGACATTTTTTTCAGACTTTTTCTTATGAGTACTCCTCATACTATAAAAACTACGTGTCGTTTATGTCCCGGGCTATTCGTGCTTTGGACTCTTGTGCTAGTGAAAGTGAAAATTCGGGACAATTCGGTGCAAAATATAATCTCAAACTTTTTCTCCCTATAAACGTATACTTTTGCCGGGATGGACTTTCTTTAAATGATAGGTGATAATTGTTTTTCAATATTTTCAAATGATCTGTTAAACCAAGAATCCATTATTGGAATGAAATGGTGTATTTTTCTTAGGATTTCTTACATATCACGAGCCGCCACTGACCTGCTTCTTCTTCCTGCAAGGAAGTACCGCGTGAATAAACACAGACAAGTTTTCACCGATAAAAAGTATAAAAGGAATTATCTAAGTTATTTTTCTAAAACTCTATATCAACAGCGTCTTTTGAGACACACCCACATAGAGTGAGTATTTTCACTATCATAGCTGAGCTGAAAAGCTGAAAACGATGCAAAAAAATAAGTATGTATATAATTATATCATAACATGGTACATAGATCCGATTATTCAACTTCCATCTTTCATGAATCCCTTGTCGTTGAGTGCTCAACAAATTTTTTGAAATAGGGCTGAGAAACTAAAGCCCCACATTATCACCCTTTCACCCTTATAGAGAAGTGTACATAGCACATACTGCGAAGACGAAACTTTTCAGCAGGACATCATTAGACTACTGCAGCAAATAGTTATATCTTCGCTATCAGCAACAATACATGATGATAATCAATCAACCAATAAAAGTATATGCTGTATAATAATGAAGAGTCCGGAAGCTATAGGAATGTTTTAATTTCCGGGCAATTTTTTTCTGTTTAAGTACAGTACGGCGTTACATGGAACCGTTATCTATTAGCTTAGACATTTATTGGGACAAGAATGCGTAGCAAAGCCCTGAGTAAAAATCAAAAATTCCAGGGCCGCGATATTGAAGAATTGACCTTTCTACAACTAGAATATTATTTAACAAAAAAAAATTATTCCTTAAACAGATCAAATAATGTTCTTTTGTTGAAAATGCTTTACAAAAATCTATTATTTTTATCAGGGTGTAACAAATTCGAGTAAATAGCATTGGTAATTCGTTAACCATTAGAGGTACCACGTCGGTTAAAAAAAAACAAAGTTGCCCAAGTTCAATGACTCTTCAAAACATGGAAAATTCCAAAAATAAAATAATATTTGCCACTATTTATCACAGAAATCTTCTTATTTTCATTGATATTATCACCTGCGGCTCTATGGCGGATAGGTTATGGGACACCCTCCTGTATATCACTACTGCTCTTTGTTCTAGGAATCTAGACTATGATTGTCGATATTCATAGGACCGCACTAAACCTGCAGTTGGAGCTCGGTATATTTTTTATTCAAATGAAGTTTAGAAGCATCGCAACACTTTTTGATCTTCAACATATTATCGTATTGTGACGAGACATCATTGGTCGCCGATATTTGCCCTCCAACGTTGGATCTTGGCCACTGTTTCGACGCGCAAACGCGGTCGAAGCTTAACGATTGTTCTCGATAAATCTACACTATTCATGCAGTTTCGGCGAAGGAGTATATGAAAGAAGGCTCTAATAATAATAAATGTATTCATAAAAGTACAGTGATACTGTTTACATAAGTCACAAAATATATAAGTATAACAAATATTTCTTGAGTACGTATCATTATAGATGGAGCACACTTTAAAAATTGTATTGCATAAATTCATTATAGTTGTAAAAACAGTCTTCTACCAAGATATTTTTTAGTTGGGATTTGAATCTGATTATTCCCATTGTTTTTAGTGGGTAAGTTATTGTAAAACTTAACTGCCCAGTATCCAGGTCCATCCTGGCATCTGCTAAGTATCTTATAGGCCGGGACCAGTTTTTGCTTGTTTCTAGTATTGTGATTGTGGACATCTCCATGTGTTGCAAGTGAGGAAAGGTTTATCCTGGCATGAAGACAACATTCATATATGAACTGACAAGGAGCTGTCAGTATAACAAGCCGAATAAATGCCTGGCGGCAGTCATCCCTGTAGGGTATCCCAAAAACCACTCGTATGGCCGTTCGTTGAAGACCGAAGACCTTCCACATGTGTGGAGTGTGTCCCCAGATTATTATTGAATAGCGGAGATGGCTGTGAAAGATGGAGAAGTATGCATGTCCAAAGACATCCTCTGACACACATGCCCTGAGGTTTCTCAGAACGAAGATACTCGGATTGAGCTTTGCACGCAGCCTATCTCTATGGATATTCCACCGCAGGCCCTCATCCAGCTGTACACGCAGGAGCCCTAAGTCACCATCCCTGAGTCTAAGTGTCTCTTCTATGTTTTTGAGAGTGAAGACACAATGTCGAGTTTTGTCTTCGTTTAGCAAAAGCTTATTCCGTCGAAACCATTCTTCAGCTCTGCTCCGCGCTGCACTGGCATCGGTCAGAACATCATCCAAGCTGCTTCCAATGACAGAAATTGTTGTGTCATCTGAATAGAGTGTATATTCCTCGCTGCCCCTGACTTCAGGTAGATCGTTGATGTATAGGAGAAACAAGTATGGAGCCCTGAGGAACACCAATATTTGTTACACTCTCAGATGGCATTATTCCATCTATCTTCACCACCTGAATCCGTTCCCTGAGATAGGACTTCAAGAGAGAAACACTTTTTTCACAGAAATTGAAGTTTTCCAGTTTTCCCAACAAGATTTGGTGATCCACCCAGTCGAAGACCTTGCTTAAGTCACAGAGAAGCACTGCTGCATATTGACAGTTATGAAAACCTTCGGTAATATGAGCAATCAGATTCAACACTGCCGACACTGTACTTCTTAGGAGTTATTCTCTTCCAGAAAAACCATACTTTGCTGCGCCATGCATTTTTCTATTATTTTAGAAATTACTGGTAGCAGAGATACTGGTCTGTAGTTTTCCAGCAAATTGGCATCCCCCTTCTTGAAGATGGGAATGATGATGGCTTGTTTCAGTAGCGAGAGGAATGTAGACTCTCTGAAACACTCATTGATTAGCTTTGTTGAGGGACTTATAATTAAGTTCTTGATTTTACATTTATGCCAAAGATGTCTCTGCTCTTTTTATCCTTCATACCGCATATCACATCTCTGACCTGATTGCAGCCAACATGGGAAAAGCTGAAAGATCCTTCAGTTGGAGGAGAGTACGAAGCATCAAGCGCCGGTCTATCCGCTTGATCATGGTTCGGGATAGCTTCCACAAGGTTCTTTGCAGCTGCTGAGAAAAACTCATTGAATGTATCGGGGGATATTTTGATATCCGGTTTGCTCTTGTTCTTTCCTTCTCCTGGAAGATGACCTTATATGATTATTGTTTGCTCTCATTTTGAATTCCTGAATCACTTTTCTATATTTGGCTGTAAAACTATTGTGTAAATTGATTGTATATTGACACCAGGAATCTTGGCTGATCCCTTATTATTCTGAGCTCATCTGTAGACCTATCAACACTTTAAGCACTATTGTAGTTTTTTTGTATGATTTCTCTGGGTAGGATTCCAGAAAAGCAGTCTCAAAAACATCCATGAATAAGTTTTGCTTCCATATTCCTGCGATTACACTTGATAAAATCCCAATTTTGTTGCTCAACTTTGTTGTAGAATGTATCAAGTCCTGACTGGGTGGTAGGTCTGAAAGTTGACTTTTTCTGGGCAGGTCCACTCCTTTGAAGCTCCGAACTGAGTGTAAGCTCCTGGCTCAATTGATTGACAGACCAATCTCACACAGCTCGGCCAAACCTACAAAAATGTGGTCCTCCGTGAAAATGTTATCGAGGCAGTTTTTCCCCCTTGTCGCTCTGTAGAAACATTGTCTCAGGTTGCAGCTGTTCAGTGTCTCCAACAATTTTACTGAATTAGAGTCAGTTTTGCAGAAATTTGTGTTGAAGTCCCCACATACTATGGATCTTGAGTCGGTCTTCATGCCATTCATCACCTGGTCCAGCGCCTTCACAAAAAAGTCAAAACTTCCCGATGGGCAGCGGTAGAGCGGGATTAATGTTCCTTCACCCTGACTTTGAATGACTTCTACTGGAGAAGGTTGCTACTATCTACCCAGCCAGATGAAGGAGATTGAGCTCCTCCTCTACTAACCAGTACAATGAAATATTACATCCAGATCTCTGTTCTCGATATATGCCTCCAGCTCATTTAACTTTTTTCTTAGCGATCTTATATTGATGTGGAGAATTTTTTATGTGGTCATACTTGATGTGTCTTGTTTGCCCTTACAAGGTGCTGGAGATTCCGAAAATGGTCTATTGTAGTACCCCTGGGCCACACTTAATAATCCACGTATTTATTTTGAAGAACATAATCTACTGATAATTTGAAGGACGCTTTATATTTTTGTTCTTCTTTGTATATATCTTTTCACATTTGACACAGAAAACTAAGAACATTTTCGCTATTTGTTTCTGGAGAAAGTCCAGATAGGAAAAGGAATGTTTGTTTCTGTGCTACTTTGAGCAATCCCGTATTGACGTTGCAATGGATTGGGTCGTAGTTGCTTCCATGTCGACACAGAATTTCCAGGAAAAGGTTGCGAGTTACTTCGTCCCTCTTCTCGTTGGCTTTGTCGTTCATATGTTTTTTTTTGGAATTTTGAGTCACCCACACTTCCCCAGATTCTTTGTTCCTATGTTCTTCCATTTCTTGAGAGTTGCAGCACCATCAATATGACCTGTTTCACATGCTGTACCGTGGATTCGTTCTTGTTTTGTCTACCCATGTCCATGTTCGTTAACGGGCATTTAAAAACATAAATAACTGACGTAAAATAGATAAGTTGAAGCTGAACAGTGTTTCTATAACTGAAAAACGCTAGAGTATGCTGGCACTCAGCAGTGAGGTCAGCAAAAAGACGGAACAGAACACGAATATCAATCGACAAGTACAAGTCATCGATAATATTGATATAAAGGATATAAGATAGGTCCGACTGCACAGATCTGTAGAGCACCATAGTTTCTGGGTACTAGGCAGAAAGAGCTCCCCAGGTCAAACATGTCATGTTACAGACAACTTATTCATTTTCCCTGACAGGCCTTACAATTTGGAAAGACGTGCTGACATTCTCAATAGTCTTTCTATTACTTATATTTTATTGTTTTTCAGGGAAATGATCCATAGGTTTCAAAAATAAAAGATGATGCTGGATTATGATACTTATTATTTTACCTTCTTCGCCTTGCTTTGTGAATCCATGATAAACCTCGTTTGAATATATAAAAATTTTATATTCCGGTTAAAAAAATAAATATAACCATTTCAATCGTATATTATTCGACCAGTGGAAGCCATGAACGACAAAGAAGTGGCTCTAACCCTATTCTTTGACGTCGAAGAAGCATTTGATATGGGGAGGAGAGGGGAGTTCCCTCTTCCATCGTGAAGTGACTATTACTCACGAGAATGTAGTTTGCGCTACGAGCCGTAGTAGTGTTTCGGAGATTTTGCAAGAACATCTTCTTTATCCATATCACCCACAAAGAGTTCAACCAATGAAAGATCAAGACTTACAACCTAGAGTAGAATTTTGTCAATGGATACAGACAAAATATCATCAGGACAGTTTCTTTTTGGATAAAGTGTTGTTTACAGACAAAGCAGGATTTACGCGTCAAGGTATTATCAATTTCCATAATAATCATGTATGGGCCCATCGGATTTCTGAAAGCCGATTTCAAAATAGGTTTTCCATTAACGTTTGGATAAAGAGCAAGTATGTTTTTTATGCATGATGGTGCATCAGCGCAATTAATGTAATTGTTCGTCCGATTTTTAGAGATAAACAGAGACAGCAGTTTTGTAACTTCGTTGATTTTATTTTACTCGCGTTGAGTCTGTAACTTTTCTACTTGATACTTCAGTCTGAATATATTTTTTTTTTTTATTTTGTTACAGAGCATTCTACCAAGGGTGTCAAATACAAAATAGGATTGTAGATGGCAGTGGTGCTCTTTTTCTATCATCAACGAACGTTGTGGCTAAGTTTGTATGGTTTGTTGGCAACTGTCACAATTGTTTCTAATTTTCAAGCTCTATGTTGATGGAACCTGTGAATTTTTGGATGTGTCCTTTTTTATCTCTCCCCGACACAGAAACTCGAAAACACAGAAGTTCTCAAAAAGATGACAACAATACAAAAGTTAGGTTAGAAAGTGGATTTGGTTGTTGTCATGTAAGAATGTTTGCGATGTAAGCCAAGACCTACGTTTTTTTTTTATTGTTTTGATGTTTGGGGAGGCGCCAAAAATCTCGCCATCTACTTAAATTATAAATGTTACTGCCAATAAAAAAAAACGCAAAATGGTGTTTCTGACCCTTATTCCAAAAAATATGTACGGCATTGTATTATATCCAATGAGTGAGAAATTGCCTCTAATTTATGGAAATTAGGGCATTCAGTAACTTCTGGTCTCATTTTTTTTCTACGCTATTTTTAATTTTTCATTGATTCTTGTGCAAGGCACTATTTTTGATATTGCTAATGACGGTGCTTTGATTTTATCGAAATCATGCAAAGTAAAAGTTATTTCAACCTGATAAGAGTTAGTTATCGACGGTACTATGGCAATCGTTGAAATAAACTCATCCAAATAATTCATCATGACTCACTGATTCAATTGGCATAGCAAATCTTGATTAACAAGCAAAAGTTGCCAATTTCATACAGTCTAAGCGCAAGATTGATCGATCATTATTTCAGCATCGATGAAATGCTGTCTAAACGAAGGCAGACACAAGAGCAGACAGCTTGTCTCGCATAGCAGCACCCACCTGCTTGAGAGGAGTCAATCAATAACTCCCACGCTGCATGGAAACTGCTACACCCGATCCGCAGTCTGCAACCCTGCACATAGCGAATTATACATATTTTGACCTTCAGCTTTTGGCAAACCTAGGGTTGTTCGGAGGTTTGAATTGTAATGAATGGTTATCAGCCAGTTTTGAAAATATCATGAAAAGATATCACCTTACTTCTCTTGGAAGTCATGTTTCTTTGGAAAAATTTGAAAATTTTATTATTCATATTTTTAATCCTTATAAATAATTTTTCAAAATTTTGTTGGTATTTTCCCGGCGATGATGCAAAGGGCTAGGCACCTGATGCAATCTTGGCTAAGAGACATCTTTAGAGCAAGCATCGCCTTGGGACACGTTCCAAACTGGTGGAAAACCGCCAAGGTAGTCTTCATACCCAAAGTTGGGAAGGAGGACTACGGACTGCCAAAATCCCAAGGCCGATAAGTCTAACATTTTTCGAAGCTAAAACCCAGAAAAGATTGATAATTGATAGGTACCTGACAGAGGAGATCCTCTCGGCATTTCCTCTCCATGGAAACCAGCATGCCTACTGCAAGGGCAAAAGCACGGAGTCCACTTTCCATGCGGTAGTGCAACTAGCTGAAAAAGCCATGAACGACAAAGAAGTGGCTCTAACCCTATTCTTTGACGTCGAAGGAGCATTTGATATGGGGAGGAGAGGGGAAGCGATGGCCTCCTAGAGTTGCCCAGAAGACAGGGAAGAGCATGGTAATGGAAGTTGGCCACACCAGAATATAGTCACTGGTGCGGTGCGAGTTACCGCTTATATCGGCCGGATTCACACCCACGGATGGTCGTCTCAGGAGCTTTGAGGTGACGTACCGACGAGAGAAAAGTGGTTGACTAAACCGATGGAGGGTCAACACTCAAGTCTGGTTCACAGATGGCTCCAAGGCTAAACACACGGGTTCAACTGGAGCCGGAGTGTTCAGGGCTGACAGGAACACTGGCGAAGCTTTTCCCCTTTGAAGACTCACAACAGTCTTCCAGGCGGAAATATTCGCTATCGTAGAGGTTGCCTCCAGACAGTCAAGCGGCACTTGAAGCAATCATTAAACCATGGATAAGTTGCCCGCTGGTCCAAGAGTGTAGGAATGCGCTGCATGTGCTGAGTGAGAAGAAGAGGGTAAACTAGTATGGGTTCCGGGGCACGCGGGGATCACCGGCAATGAGCAAGCTGACAAGCTGGACAAACGGGAATCCGCCACGCGACTGTCCGGACCAGAACCATTTCTTAGTAGACAACTGATTTCACGCACTCTCAACGAATGGGCGTGAGAAAGGACAGTCATGAACTGGAACAGTAACCCTTTATACAGGCAGGCCAGAGAAACGATATCAGGACCTCACAGGCCAAGGACGGTCCAATTGCTGAACAAGAGCAGGAAGGCACTGAGCACCATCGTTGTCATTCTGACAGGTCATTGCAGGCTCAACTGACACCTGCAATTGTTAGGAATAAGCGAATCACCCATATGCCCCCACTCCAGACGAGCGGTGGAAACCTCCTACCACCTGCTGGGAGTTTGCGACAGGTGGGGTCGCTTGAGAAGGAAGGTCCTAGAAGCAGTCACCATCCTCAGGGAAAAGTTGGGTTACCTGAGCTGGGATGGTCTGCTCCTATTTACGACAAGAACGGGCCGGTTTGAGTAGTTGGGTTGGCCAAGCGTGGATGATGAATAGGTCAAATTGGCCTACTCGCCGGGCTTTGCCCCCTTCACCTTTACCATTACCATTACCATTACCAACCCTAATACACCAACAAAAATATCGAAAATGTGAAAGGGACATCTCTGATTCACAGTTTGGCTCCAGACAGGGAATGGGCACAAGAGAAGCAATAACAGCCGCAAATGTATTAGTTCAGAACTGTTACATCTAAAGAAAGGACATACTCTTGTGTTTCATAGATTACGAGAAGGCTTTTGATCGCGTAGAGCAACACAAGCTTATGCAACTACTGAAGACAATCGACATAGATCAGAAAGACGTCAGATGAATTGAAAATTACAAACTACAAGTGTACAGTGGGAAAATGATCAGTCCAACAACATACCGATTCGCAGAGGTGTAAGACAGGAATTCGTTTTGTCGTCACTACTGTTTAATCTGTATTCAGAAGCCATTTACTAGGAAGCACTTGAAGGCGTCAATATCAGCATAAAAGTCAATGTAGTGTATTTGGGCACTTGGCTTTTCGAAGACTGGGCATCCGATAACGAAATAAAACATCGCATAGAACAAGCTAGACAGGCATTCCAAAGACTGCGAAACGTGCTCACCTGTTCAGATCTTTTCCTGGCATTGAGATTGCGATTCGTGAAATGCTATGGTCGGTACTTTTGTATGAGGAAGAAAGCTGGATCTTGAAATCAAGCGCAATCAACAAACTGGAGGACAGCGAAGCGGGAACGTGAACTGTTTGTTGTTGTCAAAAAAAAAGGTGAATTGCTTATCTGGGGCATAAAATGAGAAATAAAAAATATCGCTTTCTACAACTTATAATAGAAGGGAGAATTAAAGGTTCAAAGAAAAGTGGGCAGAAAGAAAATGTCCTGGCTTCGCAATATAAGACAGTGTACCGGACTACACGACATGCAGAGCCTAGTGCATACTACAAGAAATAGAGCGAATATGGAAAAATAAATAAATAAAATGGAAAAAAGAACAAAAAATGGCACACTTTCAAAAATTCGATAAATTGTGTTGTAGCCAAGTTTTGGAAAATTTGAGAAATTACTTTTTTTACAATTTTCCCTGTCGCAAAGCAACTCTCCAGCACTTTAGTTTAGTATAGATTGTCGTCGACTTTTTGAGCTCATTATTGGAGAGAATACAATAATAATCCATTTAAATTGTCTCTTGAAAGTATACACTTGAAATTTTTCTTTTGAGTCCAACGAAAAGTCTTTGATATTAACCAGACTGTCTGTCCGGAAAGCCAACGATGATATTGAATGGGCTGGTAGAACAACTCATGAGCGTCCAGAGAAACATAACTGACATAAACATAACTGCACTTAGACGTTCAGAACGTTCAATTTTACAAATTTTAAATGACTAATTATTCTTTGTTTGCCTTTTTTTTTGTTTTTCTGAATGGATGAGTTGTTTCGAACACCCGGTGCTCATAATAATATTTTAGAAAATCTTGAGGTTGCTCATCAGGTGGAACTAACGCAAAAAATATTCCAAAATGTCTGTCCTTCTTCATGAAATGGAGTTTGTTGATAAAATTATATAGCGGATAGAATAGCATGAAGAAGACCGGAAAATGAGAACGTTTCCACTGAAGTAACATCTAAGCAACTTTGTGTTTACTTGTTTTTGTTAATAGAATTTTCTATTTATCAATTTCCTTAAATGTTCCTCCAGTGCAAACGTAGCTTTAAAGTTACCCCATGCTGCATTTGATGCACTGGTTCACGCCATAAATGATTCCTGGGAAAATGGGCACTTTCCATCAGACTACACTTGTTATGCGGTTGCATAAAGGAGGTGACACTTGCGACCATCCTAATTTCAAAGTAATCCCGTTACTGTCAACTGTTTCCAAGACTATGTATATCTGAAAAGGTCCCCACCAGCATTCAATACCACATTCTTTCCCGTCATTTTTTCCTCTCTACTCTCAAAATCTTTCCTTCGAATTTTGCGGGAAAAATAACAGATGGAAAAAGTGCTGGTAAATCATCTGAGGAGAATGTTTTCTCGTTGTTTTGATCCTGAAAGACAGCAAGTCTGTCCTGTCGTATTGGAACGTCGGTACATCGTGACTGGAAAGATGGAACACTGCGCCAGTTGTCCTGTCGGACTGGAACGTCGATTCTCATCTCCCACTAACTGGCGTTCTTTCTTTTGAAAAGAAGGAATGACGAGATTGGATGTCAGGAAAGAACGCCGATCTGTGGGCAGCTGATGTCACCAAGTCAAGTATTGTGAGATTCAGAACCAACATGACAAGTCCCAATTTATATTACTATTTATTGGAAGAAAAGTCCTCAATCAAGTTTCCCAATGCTGAACTAGGAGTAGATGTGGCTAGGCGTGTTTTGCTTTTTCTGAGAGTCTGCTTCAATATGGGATCACTTTCTTTCTCTTGTGGTGCTACAAGAGAACCATTCGAACAATCGCTGAGATAGGCAGAAGACAGTCATGTAGGCCACATTTCAGGTCTTGGAATTCTGACACCGACTTCCTTATTCATCCTACCAGAAATATGGAGCTCCTCAAGACTTGTCATTGGTCAAGAAAAGGGAAACTCAGTGAGCTCTTTTTTAATCCCAACAAAATAGTACATCTATCAGGGAGAGATCTTCAACAGCCCGCCATTGTAATATGGGTTTTGAAAGAGTGTGGTCTTCCGACATGCTACAAAAGTTTTACTCCTGGAGAACCCATTCTTTAGTTTGGATGATTCTATGATTGTGTACGGGTATTCCATTTTGGTTAATATTGAGCGTAATCTCGGTTATTAATGAAGATAGAACCTCACGGTTTTGACAACCTAAGCTACTTTTTTGTCGAACAAAAGATGCGATAACAAAGATGTCATAGGTTGTTGAGCTCTTTTGAAAAAGTTGTGTTTTTGGGCACTCCTCGTACCTCAGCTATCTGGTAACTTATAGAAAATGTGAAAACCGACTACAATAGAGTTTTTTACGTAAAATCCAGTGGCGTATTCAGTATTTCTTCCAGATACTGGTACCTATACAGGGTGTTGCAAATTCGATGGGATAGCATAGGTAACTATCGTTAACCGTAAGAGATACCACGTCGGTTAAATGGAGGCAAAGTTGCACAATTTGAATTTCAAAAAAAAAAATGTTGCTTCGAAAACTGAAAAAATTCCAAAGATTTCCGGAGATATCCGACAATAACCGATTTTTAGGAAATCCTTCTTCCTTTTGTCCTGAATTTATTTGAAAAGACAATTGAAAACGAATGACACGTTTCCATGGCCACTTTTTCTGCTCTTCAAGATGGCATGGTCGAAATTGACGTTTACCTCAGTGATGACGCAATAACATATTGGTATTTTTGGTATTGGTATTGGTGGGGGGCAAACCACTGCCCGGCGAGTAGGCCGTAAGACCCTTTTTGCCAACCCCAGGACCAATGCAGTTGTAACTAAGTTGATGATGGAGAACATCACCTAGTTATATATTGAACTAGCAGGACCAATTAATTTTGGCTAACCATTAAACTTTTCGACTGTCAGTAATTGATAATACTGCAGTCTACTCAGTAGCGTTAGCCAGTGAGAGTGCCACTAAATACAGAACAGAAAATAATTTCTGCTCACCGCGGGGGTCGAACCCACGTCAATCAGGACTAACGGTCTCTCTAGCCGGCGTGTTACACGCTCGGCCACCGTAGCCCCCACGCAATAACCTAAGGATAACCCCAAAATGTTTGACATTTGTCCACTTAGCCCCCAAGTTGACCTAGGCCTAGCTAACCCATGGGTTAAGTCTCTATCGATAAACAGCCCCTTAATGTCATAATATAAAAATCAAACACACGTTATTCAGAATTCAATTTCCAAAAACTTTTGACATTTAATATTTGAGAATTTTTGAAAGATCTCCGAAAATCAGTTTTTTCCCCGGTTTCATCTTAATATCTATTGACAGCTGTCAAATTTTGTGAAAAAATGCCTTTCAATTCAGCTTACTAAACTGTAAATCTTTGCACACTTAAACTTTTCCTTATCTTCTTTACTTAGGGCCGATATTTCAATGTCCATCCAAGATTAAGGTACACTTATTTTGGACCTTAAATTTGCCTGCCGTAAGTAAATTGTTACAGTTACGACACTCACATTAGATCCTTAGCTAAATGAACGGAGTGGCGCAATTGAAAATCGGCACTTTCGGTAGGCAATATTAAAATTCACATTCACTTTTACTAAAATGTCACTTAAGACGATGAAATATCGGCCCTCAGTTTCCGAGATCCTTGTACTAAACATCAAATAAAACTCACCCCGTATAATAATAAAAATACAACTCTGAGCAAAATCACATACATATGAATCACTATACAGGGTAAGGAGAAATTACCAGAATGGTCGATGATTTCACAAGATACACGAGTTAAAAAAATATGTCCCAAATAAAAGTTTTGAGGCTTTAATAAATCATCATATCCGTGATGAATTGGAATGTACAGAGTCGGCCATAAGGTTATGGCAGATAAAAAGAGGCATTTTTTAATTGGAACCTCCTTTACATTAATGGATATTTCAATTCTTCCCCCAGTTTTAAGAAAAAAAATTGTTATACATAATGCTCCTAAATCTAGTCGTTTTCGAGTTATCGCGTTTTATAAATGACATTTTTGCATCTTTGACATGCTATAAAACCCAAACGGTTTGAGAAAGAGAAAAACGGTCTGCACTTTCAAGTCTTAACTTTTGAAGAGCTTTTCAAGGACATTCAATCAATTCTTGTCAAATAATGCGAAAATGTGTATAAAATTGACAGTTGACAGTACCTTCTTTTCAAATAACAGAATAGTTCTTGAAAAGTTACGGTGAAAAAGTTTATACCATTTTTCTCTATCAGGAACCGTTTGAGATTTAGGCAATTCAAAAGTTCAAAAATGTCATTTTCAAATCGCGATATCTTGATAACAGTTTAATCTAGGAACAAAATGTGTATCACAATTTTTGCACAAAATTGAAGGGAGAAACAAAATATTCATCAATATACAGGGGGTTGCATTTGATAAAAAGTAACTTTGATCTGCAATGACTTTATGCCAGACCCTATAATATATTCCAAATCATGACAGATATGACAGATATGTAGATTTTTGGAAGTCCCACAACTTTTATATGAGACAGTTCTTTCTAACTCATGTATCTTGTGAAATAATCGACCGTTCTGGTAATTTCTCCTAACCCTGTATATGCACAAGAAATTCTATTTTGATAGTGTGAATGTGTGAAAGGCCAATGCTTACAATATATGTGGATTGGCCTAATAAATAATTTCATATAAATATACCCGATTTTCAGTCTGCCAGACATACAATAACCACTTATCGTCAACGTCCAATTAGTCTCGCCTGGAAGAGCAAACAGAACCCATCTGACAAAACATGCAAGCTCTTTCATTGCTCCTAAAATAAAACTGATCCACTTAATATGCATCGATAAGTATTTTATTTTTAAAGTATCATGATCTGACCTTGCAGTATCAAAAAAATAAATCACACAACACATTTCAAAAAGGAAAGCAAGCATACTCTTTTACACATGTCTTTCAATGAGTCATGTTACACGCTGAATAATTTAGCGTTTATTGTTACTGATCATAAACGTGTAACAAAAGAAGCCATTTTCTCACAACTTGATTGATAGTGATACGAATGTTCTCACTGGCCGGTTGATTATTTGATTTCATGGTTCGTAATGTCTCATTGAGCAGTTCAACGTGGCAAAATTCGCATAAAGAAATCAATTAATGTTTATAAGCATGCACTGGTTCATCAAACCGGAATAATCAATCAGTCAACAAGTCTGGAATTTTACATCAATTTGCCGACGAAAAACAAACGAAAGTAGGTTGAATGATTTTTGGAATGATCATAAAATACGGATGCACAGAGAACAGAAAATACCTAATAACTCATAATAAATAAGTAGAAAGATCGTTCGTCTTTTATGTATTCGCATTATTCTAAGTTTTGTTGTTTTTCCGCATTTTACATGTGCGTAGCATCATTTCTGAACTAAGCCACAAGTGAAAAAATTTTATATTAATACTAATTTTTCGCCAATAGCATATGCCAAATTGTTTTTGCAAGTTTCAAAGGGAAGTGGCATTTTTTAGAAAAAAAAATGACAACGGAATCTGTACACATTTTCAAAAAGAAAAAATATTTTTTTTGCTTAATTTTTGATTAAATACTCACACAAAATCATCGATGTACCTATTTCAGGGTGTTGCGACAATAGGGACTTGAAAGTTTTTATTAAACTAAGGACTGTTTTATTCGGACACTCGGTATATAAGGGGGTTAAAATTGGTACATTGGAGACTGATTGCAATTCCGTTCCCTTTTTTTTTCTGGAAAATGGTCAAATATGATTTTCTGAAATTTGACTCATCTTGAACTCCCATAATTACCCATAGGCGTGCCAGCACGCCCCTAGAAAAATTTTGCAAATGCTCAATTTTCTTAAAATCGGTTGATAATAAATGTTATGAGAGTGTCCCACTTTCAAATGGGTCACTCTGTATAAACAGGGTGGTCAGATAAGAATGCAAAGTGCTGTATCTCTCGAAAACTAATTTGGAAAGTATCAGATTTTCAAGGTGGTCGCCAGATGGCGTTACCGTCATCTTGACTTTTAAAGTGATTTTTCATTGAAATCCACCAAGGAAATCCAGCAATAAAATATCATATGCTTTCCAAAGATAAGCTTTGTCCAAGTAATTTCTGTTCAACAATGGTGAAGGGTGATTTTTAAATTCTAAACGTCTCATAGGAGAAAAGATTTATAGTTCCGTCAAAACCATCTTACCTGTGATCAAATCAAATCAAATCAAATATGCTTTATTGCCACAAAAAATTTAAATAAATTTCATAGACAAAGCAGCAAAGTGAAAACAATACAAAACATGATAATAGTACACATTACGTGAAACAATAGACCAATACTAGTACAAATATATTATTTTCCTAATATTTTGTCAAATTTAAATTTAAATGGAAATTGCTCATGGACAACAATAAACATTGGCACACTTCCAGTTATGTTATTATGATGACAAGTCAGTAAAACAATATCATAGCAGAATCAACAATTATGGGGAGATTTATAATACTGCGGTGTTAAATATCGAACAAGGAACCAACGATTGCTCACGTTTTTTCGCTTCCCATTCAAAAAATATACATCAGTCAGTCTTATTCTTCCTGGTGCCGCTAAAGCGCGTTTTTTGATATGATATCCAAAAAAAGCAAAATTCTTTAACAAATTAGAAGAAATATTATCGTTTTCTTTTCATAAAAAAGTAGTGAAATTCACCCTCTTTAATCAAAAAACCGCGAAACCGTGCGTTCAGGCATTGGCTTTGATATTTCCACGAAAAAAAAGCACGTCTTTATTCCGGATTTTTTTTTGGATTTGGCATTTAACTTTGACTAACAAAGGTTTCGAGACTTTTCTGTCCGATGCATCATTGTCGAATAAAAAAATTAAATTGTCGGACATTTTCTTTTTGTATTATTTTCTGACAATGGAGAGGTTATTTTGATTATTTAAACGTATAATACGCTGGTGTAGTTTGCCACTTTGTATAAAATTCAATAAAAGAGATAGAATACGTAAGTAAGAAATGCAAAAATACATAGAAATTTTACACATGATATTTTTTGAAATGAACACCCTGTTATCTTTGGTTAGAATAATAAATCTGTTTTTTACTACCTTATTAGGGGATACAGTTTTCCACCCGCAACTGAGGGAGAAAAATAGTTCTTTTCATCCACGGAAGAAAAAATCAGCTCCCCAATCAGTCCCCTAATGAGGATACATTTTTGCCAAAAACTTACTCACTACAGGTAGGGGTGCATGGAAGTAGAAAAAACTAGGTGTGTTCCGCTGGAGTAGAGTGCTTTTTTTCTCCTGGTATGTGAATAGCTATTTCTACCGATTCTAAATATATCATACACAGGGTGGACCATCAAAAACGTACCGGCATGGATTTTGGGCATTTAATGTCACATGAAAATAAAACACTCAGACACTTCAACTTTTTTTTAAGGAAGACACTTATTAGGCGTATAAGCAGATACTTTTTTTCATCACCCTTGGGCAGGGTGAAACTCACCCTTGAAATCTTGAACAGAAAAAGGGGTCGAGTGATACCTTATTCTGAAGGGCCTTCGACCCTGATTACAACTGCTGAGTTTCAAGCTTCTGCTATCATTCCTGTAACTATGACAGATTCACACACAAAAATCAATAAAATTTACCCTAAAGAGTTAACTCTATATACGTTGTGTCCAAGATAAGGACGTCTATCATAGGGATCTTAGAAACGAAATCTCCGAAACGAAAAGTTGTACGGAAAATCTCTTGACGCTGTTTTGTACAGCTCAAAAAGTGACTATGACTATGTGTCTTTTTGGTTTTTCCATACCTCTTTAGATAACGTCAGAAAAAATTAAAACGAAACGGCAAATTTCGCTTTTTTAGGCATATCTCCGGAACTACTCAGAATTTTGAAACTTTCTAAACGGCATATTGTTAGGCTTAAAAATGTGCAACTTTTCTCTAGTTCAACCATCTTCGTATCTCTTATGGTTTCCAAGATCCCCATGATATAGACATCCTTATCTTGGACACACTGTATATATTTTTTTGATAAGCTGTCATATTATCAAGAATGATAGCAGAGGCTTGGACTTCAGCGGATGTAATCAGAGTCGAAAGATCTACAAAATAAGTTATCACTCAACATAAGTCCCCTTTTCACTTGAGATTTTAGGGGTAGGTTTTACCCTGCCCAAGGGGTTACAGATGAGGGTTTACTTGTTGTGCCTACTTTTTGAATGGGATTCTTTCCAGTATATCGCGAGTGGCTAGTAGATTCAGTTATTTATTCTTCTTCTTGAGCACCGCCAACACCAATGTTGCCTATATGTCTCCAACCTATAAAGTCTGTCTACTTATAATAGAATAGCCAACTCCTGGGATTTGAGCGAATCATTCAAAATATTTGTTAGAAATTGTTATGATCGATTGTAAAAATGTCCGAATATCTACTATGTTTACTATTATAAATATGATTTCTTTATATTATATGCATGTGCATTCACTATATTATACAGGGTGTTACTTAATGGTATG
This sequence comes from Orchestes rusci, assembly GCA_958502075.1. NCBI lineage: Eukaryota > Metazoa > Arthropoda > Insecta > Coleoptera > Curculionidae > Orchestes > Orchestes rusci. Next base: position 1,928,363 of record OY293306.1, read on the forward strand.
TCATAATTTTAAGGGGGAGTTCCTGGATAAATTTCAAGTCCGAAAAGGTCATATAAACTTGGGTCTTAAAATGCTTGGTTTTTAAGATACAGGGTGTTAAAGATTCATTTTACTTCCAGTTTTTAATAAATTTCTCAAAGTCGGTTTAAGATATTGAACTGAATTTTGCCACAGGATATTATGGTATAGGAACACAGTTTTTTTCATTTAAATTTTTTAATTTTTATTTATTTGTTTATTTTTTTTTTTTTTCGACTCAAGATGTATCCAGGAACTTCCCCTTGAAATCATGACATACCATTAAGTAACACCCTGTATTAACCCCCTCCCTGTAACTCATTTTTAACAAGGTGTATAAAAAAGTGTTTCCTACAGAAGTTGTCTGGTCCATAATAAATTTTTCAAATTTGGTAGTATCATTTATACAGGATGTCTCAAAAGCTGTCCACAGCACTCAACTTCAAAATTTTTAATGGGACACCCTATATTTTATTCTCACCGCACAATGTCGCAGAGGTTTAGGATTATCACCCAGTTTTCTATTTGGATAGGGAATAAAGGAACGATAAAATGGCCTCCCAAAAGTCAGGGCCTGACGCCATTGGATACTTTTTTATGGGGCTTTTTGAAGGCTAAAGTATATACCTAATGAGAATAATGAGAATACCGAAACAATCTTATAATATACTATAAAATGTAAAAGTCTGTGTTTATTTTCCTAAGGCTTTTGAACCGTAGCACAGAATTATCTGAAAATTTGCACAGTCATTAGCCTCCACCCAAAGATGGTTTAGGAAAAAAATAACAAATAAAACAATTATAAAAAATTAACAAATAAAAAAATAAAAAAAAAAATAAAAAAATCTGTGTTGTTAATATGTAGGTTCCATGGGGTATACGACCAGCGGGAGAAAAAAAATAAAAAAATACATAAATTGAAAAAAAAATCAAAAAAAATGTGTTGTTACTATGTAGGTTCTATGGGGTATACGGCCAGAGGAAGGAAAAAAAAATAAAACAAAAAATATGAATTTAAAAGAAAAAAATCTGTGTTATTATTATCTTATACAGGGTGTTTCAAAAACATGTTGCCAAACTTCAAGAGGTTAAACCTTACACAAAAATATTTTGATAGACTCCAAATTGTCCAGTCCGAAAGTTGATATCAAAAGAGATACAGGGTGTCAAAGTTGAATTTTAGTTATTCATTTTTTTTTTATAACTTTTGAAATAATCAAGTTATTCTGATGAAATTTGGTGGTGCATGAGGCCTATCTGACATGCGAAATTCAAATTTGACCTTGATTTGGCTCTTACTTGTAGAGAGCGCCACTTACACACCTTTTCAATCATTCAAATAGTCATAACTTTTTTGAATGCACTCGAACTTTCTTCTTTCATCGAAAATTTGATTTTTCCGATAATATGTTATTATGAGAAACGTCTACTTTTTAAGTGGCTAGGAGTTACCTTTTTCATGATATTTGCACTTAAAGTGATCCATGCAGTGTGGTTTTGAATGGACGATTTTGAAAATAGAGAAAGGTGGCGCTGAAAATGGCGTTATCATGCTAATTTTGACATTTGTTTCAATATTTTTCATTAAAACAAAATTCAACTTGATTTTGTATTTTTTATTTTTTTTTATTTTGTTCTATTTTTTTCTTTTTTTTTCCATAAGGAACATTGGCCATTGAAACGACTGTCAAAATTATCATGATAACGCCGTTTCCAAAGCCACCCACGTTTATTTTCAAATTTGCCACTCAAAACCACATTGCATGTATTACTTTAAGTGAAAATATTTTGAAAAGGGTCACTCCTAGCTACTCTTCCAATGTATACCTTTCTTATGTAGAAATGACGGAAAAATCAATTTGTTGATAAAAAAGGAAGTACGAGTGCATACAAAAAAGTTATGGCTATTTGAATGAGTTAAATGTGTGTAGGTGGCGCCCCCTACAAGTAAGAGCCATATTAAGGTCAGATTTAAATTTCGCATGTCAAACAATCCTCATAATGTACCAAATTTCATCAAAATCACTTCATTATTTCAAAGATATTTTAAAAAATCAAAAATTAAAATTTAACTTTGATACCGTGTATCTCTGTCAATATCCACTTTCGGAATAGGCAAGGGTTCAATCGTTTTATTTTTGTTTGAGGTATAAATAACCCCTTGAAGTTTGGCAACATGATTTTGAAACACCCTGTATATAAATGTGAAAGTCTATGTTTCTTTGCCTAAGGCTTTTGAACCGTAGCACAGAATTATCTTCAAATTTGTAGTCATTAGCCTCTACTCAATGATAATTTAGAAAAAAAAAATACAAAATAAAAAAATTAAAAATAATAAAAAAATAAAAAGGTGTGTTGTTGATATGTGGGTTCTATGGGGTATACGACCAGTGGCAAAAAAAAAATAAAAATAAAAAAATGAAAAAAAAAACATGGATTAAAAAAAAATCGTATTATTATTATCTTATTCATAAACTAGCCTAAACCTGACGCGGGTGGCGCCGCGGGTTCAGGCTAGCAATAAATAAAGTTAGAAATGAGATCACAAACCTAAACACGGAAAATAATAATGTTGTTCCAAGATCTCTGGATAATATCAGACGCAGATATATTTTATGTATTGAATAAAATGGAGGATATTTTGAGCAATTTTTGTAGAATAAGTTATTTTTTTATTGAAATTTTGCAGTTTTTGTTTATATCTATGTCCCAGTAAGACAAATAAATGTAGTAAACTTATAAACAAATCGCCATGTTTAATTTGCCTTATTTTTATTTAAAAATGGATGTTGCAATTTTTATACCTTTAAAGTTTGGACAGCTTTTGAGACACCCTGTATAACTGAGCAGAACCAGAAAACAGTACTAAAATAAGAAACGCTCCCATGAGAACATATTAAAACCAATGAAATGTCGCATTTCTTCTCTTGTTTTGCCTACAGAAAACCACAGGGCTAGTGACCGTGAAGAACAAAAAAATTTTCATGCAACATTGACTGACCATTATAATGCAACGTTGTCGATTTTAAATAATGTCTAAGATGAAAAGTCAGAAGATAATATTAAATGAAACTACTTTCATATAGCTCGTGCCATCGTTTATTAAAAGAACTACTCCTTAAAAAAACATATGATCATATATGAAACATATCAATCTAGATGATAGCCTGTCAAGATCTGAACGATTAATCTTACTGGTTTCAAAATCCATATAAAATTTAAAAAAATCCAGCAGCCATGTGCAAATGATTGAACCATTGTACTGTTATTGTCCGAGCTGGTCTTGGGAAAGTGAAGCCGATGCATGGAATTACATAACGATTCTAAACTTGATCGAAGGACTGTTGACTCATACTTTAACTTAACCAATGTCAATGAATCTTAAGACCTATCTGATTGAAAGAAATAGTGGTACGCTGGTACGTACGGAGTATTGTAGTATTCAAGTAGATGCTTAGATTAACTATTATGCCATTTATGTTTCCTCGTTATGATGTAAGCAAAACGGGATATTGACTAATTGATAATTAGGATGTATTTGGATTCGTTAATCAAACATGTTTAATGAATTAGCCCGTGAGCTCAATTAGCATGATTTTGATGTTGATTATTGAGCCATTGAATAGCTCTGAAAAAACGAAAATCATAATGTTGAGGGTAAAAAAAAGGCTTTGATACTGATTCAACCAAGGATCTTCATCAATTAACACAATCAATGACTTTTCAAAATAGAAAATCTCCGATCACTCGAAATAATGAGCCGCAATTAGCTGGCCTGGTTCATCGGGCTTTCCATAGGTATAGGAACGCCGAGCAGACCAGATTTTTTCTTTTTGAGAGATTAAATATTTTCGTGGATATTCTCCAGAAAATTATTGAGGATACAATACTAAATAATATAGCGATTAATAAGCAATGTCTGCTGTATCGGCTTTTTTTACAACGCAAATAAAGCTCGGGAAACTGTTTTATCGATTTTGAATGAATTTACAATAATTATTATCACAATCGAAATAGCCATTTTAAAGGGATTCTTCTCAAAGGGATCTCATGCAAAAATCCTTTTTCTTTTGTTTAACCATGTGTGAGGGTATGTGTTTGTATGGGTGTTTGCCTGCTGAGCTTATTCATGGTGCAACAATCAACGTTTTACCAGGAATGCATATGCTTGATACTTGACATAGTTTATGCCTCGCATGCAAATGTTGAACCGAGGTCAACGTTTTTTCCATAGTTAAGGCAAATTTTTTGGTTAAAGAGTAACTTTGTCATTTTTTTATGGGACAGCACCTTATTCCGGAACAACGTAAGACTTTTCAAATTTCTTGCCTGAAGGGAATTCAGTGGCGGCTCGCGTGTTGAAACCAGGGTATCGGCCAGTCACGACGCGTCGCCATGGCAACCGACATAATAAAGCATCAGCTGATTCATAATACATCAAGTCTTCGGCTATTGTGAATGGAATTATAGTGAAGTTGAAAGCATAATTTATGAAGAAATTCTGGTGCGCCAGTGGTTTATTCGTGATCACTTGAAGCAGTATTCGTATTAAACGCACGCGCGTGCGCCAGCGGTTCATCTTAATATATAAAAATGAGTACCGATTTCTTCTGGAAGATCAATAACTTGAGAACGGCTGTGGCAATTTGAGTCATTTTTTTTTTTAATTGTTCCTCAAAGTCTTGGGATTGTTTTTATGGCGAGAAAAGCTGAAAAATCCCCCGAAAAAACCTAAAAACACAACTTTTGATTCGGCATGTCACATTTCACCTTTCCGTGACAAAACAAACTAATGTCAATGTCAATGAGTAAATCCAATAGGCGCGTTCGAGTTTCCGCTCTAAACACTCTGAGCACGAAGAGCGTAAACTTGAACTCTAAACTCTACAGCATAGCAGTGGCGGCCATTTTCAATATCAAGAAAAAAACGACATTATGAGAGAAGAGTGTTTCTATTTTTTCCCATAAAGGGATGTTGTGTGCGTCTGTTAGAATATCTACCCGTTAATGCGAGTCACAGACAAAGTCCAGATTCATTTTCAGTGTTTATTCTACGCCCATACAAAAATTAAAACTAAAACAGAATCATAGGTCAGGACTGATAAAGCAACGTTGCCATAATGTTAAAATAGGTGCATTCAGTGAACGTAAACATAAAACTAAAACAGTGCTGATGCTGATTCTATCCAGGCTTTTATCTTATCCAATATATAAATTTGAATCCCGTTTTTCTTGGTCACTCCATAACTTGAGAACGGCTGAAGCAAATTAGGTGATTTTTTTTTAATGTTCTTTGAAATATGAGGAGTGATGTTGTGAAAAGAAGAATTGGAAAATTTTCCTTAAGAACCCGAAAACACAACTTCCCTTTCTTTGACAAAGTGAGGTTATGTTTGCATAGTTTTATTATTTGCCAATGGATTTTGTTCAAATAATTATATAGGTTCTAATTTGGTGTTTGATCAAAAATTGACCAAGTGCGGTTATGTTTGTCTAATTTTGTTATTTTCCAAAAGATTTTGTTCAAATTACATGATAATATCGTAGGTTCTAAAAAAAAATGGTGACGTTATGTTTGCATATAGTTTTGTTATTTTCCAAACGATTTTTTTCAAATCAGATATGTAGGTTCTATTTGGGATTTGACCAAAAATGTTTTTGAAACATTACATACATGGTGAGGTTATGTTTGCATTTATTTGTAATTTGCCAAATGATTTTGTTCAAATGATCATGTATAGGCTGTAATTTGGTGTTTGGTCAAGAAATTTGACAAAAATTGACCAAGTGAGGTTATACTTGCCTAATTTTGTTATTTTCCAAAGGATTTTGTTCAAATTAGATAATATATCGTAGGTTCTATTTGAGATTTGATGAAAACATTTTCTTTTAAATGACATAGTGAGGTTATGTTCGAAAAGCTTTGTTATTCTCCTAAGGATTTTGTTCAAATCAGATATGAAGGTTATTATTTGGGGTTTGATTTTAGAAATTTACCAAAAATCGTCCAAGTGAGGTTATGTTTGCATAATTTTGTTATTTTTCAAAGGATTTTGTTCAAATTAGATATGTTACTTCTATTTGGGATTTGAAGTGTTGTAACAATAGATACGCTTTCAGTTCACACATTTAAAAAAAAAGTGCGCTAGAAATGTTGTCAGATATTTAACATATCATCCTAACTGGAAAATCGCTGGGAGGATTCTTATTATTTATTATATGTTTGTTATGTCTGCGCCCCGAATAACAGAATAATAATTATTGAAACATCGGAAAATCTGAAAAAAAAAAATTGTGAAACAAATTCATTTAGCACAACATTAAGTATTGATCATGAGGCAGTATGGAATTTGCCGGGTCAGAGTAGATTATAAAATCTATTTTTTGTTTGAAAATATAGTCTTCAAATTGTGAAATATTTGTATGTTTTATTATTCATTTTTGGTGAAGTGGCACTTCACCTACATCCTGGAATAGCCGCCGTTGGAAGAGATAAAGGTCCTGATAAATTGAAACAAATTTTAATATGATATCGAATAAAGATAGACAATATCTTCATTTTAAAAAACGTATATATCAAGGGAAGCTCGTTCATAGGGTCATTTGGTCATTGACTTCACAAACATATTTCAGAAAATAAATAGTTCTACCTACTCCAAAATCATTTTACAATTATATCAATTCAAGTTCAAAATAAACCTTATATTATTTCGCCGGTCCCTCGTAACCGTCGTGATTGAATGGCCAGACCCACTCAGAATTCAGAAATACGACTTGGGCCCGTCCAGAATATAATATTTACCTTTGGCTTGGGTGAATGGACGTAATTGCCCTGATGGCGATAGAGCTTGGCGACAACAATCCTTTTGACAAAACGGATACGCGAAGTAACCGATACCTTGATTCAAGTTCACGTACTCACGTTTTATTTGTGTATCACTGTATCAACAAATATATTACTCTTTATGAAACTCGATAAAAACTCACTCAAACTTGGCACTGACACTGACAGTATTTTGGGGGTTATAAAATATTGTCACATGTCATAACTCAGAAACAAAGATGTCAAGAGTTTGACATTTTCAGCCACCAGTTGGCCTGACACATAGACTTAAAATAACAAGACAAGAAACAAAACAAATATTGCTAACCCCAACATCTCCCTCATGAAGCTATCTACTTTATTTCAGCGCCGTTGTCATGTGCTCCTAATGTTCTAGAGCTTTATGAAAAATACCGGCAAAAATAATTTAATTCAACTACCAAATCATCAATCTTAAACACCTATAATTCCGTATTCTCAGTTTTCCGTCACAAATGACTTTTCTGTCGTTTAAAAACATTGTTGAAGGTGAACATTTGTGTGAAGCTCTACATTTCATTATGAAATATGGCAACATCCGGTCGCAACTTTGAGGACGGACCGGCTGACGCATTGTTTACAAACGTCCGCTTAAGTGAGAATAATGCGTTTATAGTTTGCTTATTTCTCAATTATACAGAAAAAGTCTTGCTGTGTCTGTTCTAAATTGCGAGATTTAGTTGATTGATAAACAATGCCTAAAAAGTGTGTAGTGTGTGGCCAGAGAAAAAAAAACATGCGAAAATCGTAAAGTAAAGCTTATTTCTCAATTATTAAGAGAAAGTCTTGCTCTGTCTTTTCTAAATTGTGGGATTTAGTGTTTAATTGATAAACAGTGCCTAAAAAGTGTGTAGTGTGTGGCCAGAGAAAAAAAACAGGCGAAAATCGAGCGTTTCACCGGTAAGTAAACAAAAACAAAACTGGCCTATCATCATTGTGTTGGGACCAAAACATTCAATGCTAAAGGTATAGGCGTTACGTGTCTTGTTATTTTAAGTCTATGGCCTGACATATGCGCATGCGGGGCCCAAGGTTATTGTCATCGGTTCATGGCAAGTGTGCAAAAATTCAAATTAATCTGGGCATTTGAAGTGGGTAAAAATCGAGTTCCAAGGGTTTTATGTATGTATTTACCTCTCTATGTTATTGACACTACGTTATATTATATTTTTCTCTCTCTTGTAACGAAATATCAAAACGTTATATTTTTTTCAATCCCACACCAAATATATACGTTTTACTTGAAAAAACACATACAGCTCTAAGAATCTAACATAAAGTCCGTTGATAACCAACTACAAAATGAAATGCAGCATGCAAAATCCAAATAAATTAAATCGAAGCTGTTGAATGACATCATAAACATGTCAAATGTTATACAAGACACATTAATAGACAAAAGCCAAATACATAAGAGATCATGTCTAACAACTATAATACATCATCAACATGGTGGCCTGCACTGTTACTGTTCAATAGCAAATTGCGTGGGCCCGATTTAATTTGTTTTGTTTTCCTCCAACAAGTATTCTGCTCCCTCGCCTTTCCGGCAACGTGAACAACGGCTCTGTCTAGGAGTGTTACTTTTTTATTACCAATGTTGATGCTACTTCCGTGTGTTCTTCCTGATTTGTCCGTTCTCGAAATAAATTTTATGAACGATTAGAGAAGACTACATCTAAGAATGTGTGTATGTCTAGGCATAAGCAGGCAAACTTTATAATAATTTCAATCTGAAAATAATTTTATATTCAATACATTTTCTGATGAACTTTTGTTTTCATGATTATATTAAAAATCAACGATTGATTTAGAAATACTGCCAACTTTTAATTTAAAAAATATTTTTATTGATTATGATAATTGTCAAAATCGGAGGAACTCATCATTCCACGAATCGATTTTATCAATCATCATTAGTTCCATTGATTCTAGTCTTACCTTGAGATTATAAGTATATTTACCGTTCCATTAACCAATAAAGTCTGGTTCAACATAATTAGCTGGTGCTCTAATAGATATTACATTTGCAAGGTCAATTCGCAAAATGGACGTCACTTCATTTTATTGACCGATATTTAGCAAATTTATTCATGAGACGCAGTTTTTCCAACAACCAAGGTGAATAGGTAACGTATTATAAGATTGCACCATGACTTTTTGTTTACACCGTAAACCGTAAAAAATTGGCTACGCGAACACATAAACAGAATGGGTAACTTGCATCATTTTTTTGTATTGCTGGAGGGGAAAGTCTATAAAAAATAAGGAGCTACGTATTTTTTCTTGTTTTTTTTTGTACGTCGAAAATTGACAAGGATTTAACAATAATTTGAAATATGCTAAAATTGCAATGTTATCACGTCATAACCATGCATGCTCAGTAAATCAAATCAAATCAAAAATTTTTTGTTGTCGAAAATGACAAAGCATGTGTAGATACTTAAGATATAAAATATTACGTAAATTGGAATATAAATAACAATCATGAAAGTTTTATATTGATCTACATGAAACAAACTTGAAACAACGATCATCATAATAAGAAAAAAAAGCCTTTAAGAAGACATTCACGAACCTCCCCGTCATAGGTGGGAACAAAAAAGAAGGTATCACCACAATTCATATCATTCAAGTATAACAGAGGATCATTAACTGTGTGATTCTTTCCAGCCAAAGTCCCGGCAACAGAGCAGTAAAAAGTATTGAAACAATCAGGAGTTGACTTTGGAACTGTCGATGCCCTATTCCCACCCCTAATATCATTGATGATTATAAACCAGCTTTCCCTTTGAAGATTACGGGAACCCTCAAATCTTTCACTGTAATACCTGTCCTTGCCTTTTTTTACCAAGATGTGTCTGATAATAGACAGCTTCCTCACACGGTTGGATGCAGAAGGATTTCACACTCAGGCGTACGCGGACGATGGACTGATGCTGGTGAGGGGCAAACACCTAGGAATTGTCTGTGAGCGGATGAAGCTAGCCTCTAAAATAGTAGAAACATGGTGTGGAGAGATGAGGCTGTCAGTGAACCCCTCCAAAACAGAGCCCATTCTCTTCACCAACAGCAGGAATATCCGGTGACTCAAGCCACTCACAATGTACGGGACCACAATGTCACTCAGGCAGGAGGTCGAGTACCTCAGGGTAATTTTGGACAGGAGGCTGACGTGGAAACCCGACGTTGAAAGGACAATAAAAAAAAACAGCAACACTGTGGCTACTGCGTAGAGTGGTCGGAAGACAGTGGGGCTTTAAACCCCAGGTCATGCATTGGCTCTACTAGGCTGTCATCAGGCCAAGGATCTCATACGGATTCGTCGTCTGGTGGCCGGCAACCGATAAGACCACTTATGTACTCAAGCTGGACCGACTGCAAAGGTTGGCTTGTTTGGGTACAACAGGCGCAATGAGGACAACTCCTGGAGCAGCACTGGACATCCTCCTCGGACTGCTCGAGCTAGGACTCTTGGTGAAGGGGAAAGCGAAGGCTTCCTATAGTGGGATGGTTGCCCAGAAGACATGAAGGAACATGGGAATGGAAGTTGGCCACACCAGAATATCATCACTGGTTCGGTGCGAGTTACCGCTTTTATCGGCCGGGTTGACACCTACGGATGGTCGTCTCAGACTATGAAGGAGCTTTGAGGTGCACGTACCGACGAGGGAAGAGTGGCCGACCAAACCGATGGAGGCGCCTGTCAACAATCAAGTCTGGTTCACAGACCGCTCTAAGGCTGAACGCACGGGTTCGACTGGAGCCGGAGTGTTCAGTGCTGACAGGAACACTGGCGAAGCTTTTCCCCTTGGAAGACTTGCAACAGTCTTCCAGGCGGAAATATTCGCTATCCTAAAGTTTGCCTTCAGAGATGAGGTAAAAAGAGGAATGGAGAATAACATTGTTATCTACTTCGACAGTTAAGCGCTTGAAGCCAAGGACGGCCCAATTGCTGAACAAGAGCAGGAAGGCACTGAGCACCATCGTCGGCATTCTGACAGGTTCATTGCAGGCTCAACCTGACACCTGAATTTGTTAGGAATAAGCGAATCACCCCTATGCCCCCACTGCACAAGGGCTCCTATAATCTGCTGGAAGTTCACGACAGATGGGGTCGCTTGAGAAGGAAGGTCCTAGGAACAGCCACCATCCCCAGGGAAGAGTTGGAGTACCTGAGCTGGGATGGTCTGCTCCTATTCACGACAAGAACGGGCCGGGTTTGAGTAGTTGGGTTGGCCAAGCGGGGATGGCGAAAAGGGCCACTAGGCCTACTCGCCGGGATTTGCCCCCTCTTCTTTACCATTACCATTATCACCATCACCATTTTCTCAATAGATTGCATCTCCTCATTTGATGGAGACATCTCAAATTTGGTGAAGAGATACACAGACCCCTAGTTATCCAAGGTGTTCTCTGCTTTATTGTTCAAAAACAAGGTATTTATAGCAAAGCCAAAATAAGGTACATAAAATCAACAAAATAAAAAAAGAGAAAAAAGAGAAATGTAAGATTTTATAATAAAGAACAGACATAACAAATAGACAAACATCATAATAATATGTGAATTACAACCAGACAAAGGACAAAGCTATTCCTTACTCAAGCTTGTCCTCGAGAAACTCGGCGACGTCGTAGTATGCCTTCTTTCCTAATAATTGATCAACCCTCTTCCTGAAGACACGATGTGAAGGGGATGTTCTTATGTTCTTATGAGGTTCTTATGAGGGTTTGCTTATAAAGTGTACCGTGTACCCTTCAAAAACAAAATTGACGTGTCAAAGTGTTTATGACATTTGATGCCCGTTCCGTTTTCGATAAACGACCCTGTATATAAAGTAAATAAGATCTGCCAGGAGACTATATTATATAGAAATACGTTTCAATTAGTACCAGCAACCAAAACTGATATTTCGAGTAACCGCCTTTCCGACCCAAAACCAAAAATCGATTAATCGGTTTTCGGTTAACCGGTTTTAACCGATACCGATCAATCGGTTTCGATTTTCCGGTTTTTATCAGCACTAGTTTTAATGATGAACCCAACAGAATGACAGAATGGAAAAGAGCTGGAAAACTGTTGATGATCTGAATGGACGCAGTGCTCAAAGAGATGAAGCGAGTTTGGATCTGATATCTGATCATATCAACATTAACCATGTTTGTTCATTTTGTAAACATTTTCACCCACTTGCTTATAAGGCTTTACCCTTGAAACTGATGGTTTTTGACAATAAGGCTGATTTGATTGATTAAAGTCACTCTCAATCATTACACACCACACAGAGGCAATCCAGGCACTATAGGTTTTCGGAATCAATACAAAGACAGTTCTAGAACTTCTAAGAGATGCAACAGCTCTAGTCCAAGGACCCAACAAAATAAATATTATCTTCATAAAAGGAGAAAGAAGACGCAATAAAGAGAGGTGGAGAGCAGTCAAGGCAGCGATAGTGAGACCAGAGCCCACGTGCCCAAAACTCACTAGGAATGCCTTCCAGACATTAAGCATTCCAGGGCTTTTCTTGATCTTCTATCTGCAGAAAAGCAGATAGCATGTAAGACCCAACTGATTAGAGGTCATTCTCCATACAAAAAACACAAGCGTAATGACCCATTACGCAGAGGATGTGGGGAAGAGGAAACACCTTTTCTAATAAGTTACTGTGAAGAGAAACTCAACCCAAACTGACCAATTATTTCGTCTGCTCTACCATATAACTAATACCTGATATTATTATCAGGGCAAGATGACCTATAGAGGGTATTTATCTATGAATGATGCCCATTTCTACAGTTTTATGAAACAGTGGTGTGATACTATTAATTAAGAGTATCTATGGCCAAAACGGGCTTACACGCTAGGATTGCAGTAAAAGAGGAAAGGACGAGTAGCAGCACTGACGTGTTCGTTATCTAAACTTACCGGGTAAGTAGCGAAACCAAGTTTCTTTTTTCTGGCAAAGCATATTTTTCTTAGCGTTACAAGAGAATATTACAACGTTGATAAGCTTAGGCTCTTTGTTCTTCATTTATATTTTCCTAACACAACAAAACAACATTCAAAAATGTCAATTTTTCTTTTATATTACAGAAATGCATACCACCAATTGAAATTGAAATATTCAGTTTGTTGCTGGAGAAGTACCTCACATAAAATAATTCGTGAAAGGTCACAATACATGTCTGGTAAGTGCACAAAATATGGACAGATTTATTTAATAACAACAAATGAGTGCTAGAAAACTTATAACACCGTATTCAAAAAATTTTTCGAAAACTGCATCATTTCTTTGATGCACCAGAGATTTGAAAATTCGTAGACTAATGAAATCGTTTTGGAAATAAACGTGACAAAAAGCTAATATTTCTCTTCCTCGGTACTTGAAAGCGTGTGCACGTTACAGATTGAAATCTTAACTTCTGAACTTTGAAATGAAAGCATACTTTCACGTCTTTTGATAATATCTCATTCCACAACAATTGTTGGTATATTTTGTCAATTTCACTACCTAATGAAGGCCGACAATTTTTAGAAGTACTAGTCCTACCTTTTAAGCGATTGATGCTTGCCATTTATGCTCATTTTAGGTCTGCTTCTATCAGTACTCGTGCTCGTTGGAGTCATCGAGCTATGACTCGCTGTAGCCGTTGTATCACTGATAAAACTACTCACACTTGTTTCTTTACTTATTGGTGTAACTATAGTTGCACTTTTTCCATTAACCAACCCGTTATGATTTTCAGCACTTCCATTCGTAGCGTGACTACGTCCATTATGATTTTGATGAGTTAACGTGAGTTGAAGATGCCCTTTTGGACCCGGTGGAGGTTTCTCCTCCACCGGAAGCATGTATGACAGCATCAAAGGCCTGTGTCTTATCAGAGCGGAGGTCTCATTTTAGCTTAATCTGAAAAAAAAAGTTGAGTTGAGGTTAATCAAATTTTTGTGTTTGCAAATGTTTATAACCTATTTTTCAGCCGGGGGCATAAATCAAGGCGATCAGATAATCCCACAACTCACCCCTATTTTATTACTTAAAGTATGACTCATCGCCTGGACCTACCCTACAATCAGCGAATTTTAGATTATATCTCCATAATACGTCGAAACTAAACTTTTTAAAGCAGTTACGGAAATTACCGTTTTGCTTTCATTATTGAACAAAAGGCGGATGTTATTGATACTTTTTAAATGTTTGCTTTTTGGAGTAAGTGTATAGGGTCACGATTTTTACTTCTGAAATTTGCCAACAATCAAAATTTTGAGGAAGTCGATTTTTTTTTTTTTTTTTTTTTTTTGTGTCCCCTCAAAAACAAAATTAACGTGTCTGAATGTTTTTTTTACGACGTTGAACGCTCAAAATCAATGCCGTTTCATTTTCGATGTGCCACCCTGTATAAAAGCTGACACACATCAACACATAACTCAAATCTAGTTGATTTTTATAATTAAGCCTGACACTGACACTGAAAGCAATATAATGGTATAAATAAGCAAATCTATTACACAGATTGTTTGTTGTTTCTACTGAATGTTTTTTTGATATGCGTTTTAAATTGCACATGTTTTCAAATTAATGGTATTTCTCATAAAAAATAGTTTTCAGAATGCATACTTGGTAAACGATATAATTTAATTATGCTTCCATTTGGTTTTATCACTACTTTGATTAAAAATAGCTTCAATCTAAGACGTTTTTATGGGAAACACTTCCGGCTGGAATTGATATAGGAAGGAAGAACTTTCATCACGTTAAACTCATCCAAATTCACACTATATATAGACTGGCTTTCGTATTTTACACATTTGAAATGGTCTTAGCCCGTAGAAAATCTCGACAGTTTATCTAGATCGAATCTTAATGTCTCTTAATAGCAGTTATGGAACCCATAGAAGCGTGTAAAATGGAGTTGGTGTTTCTCGGATGTGAACATTCAATCTCGCCTTTAACTGTGACGGAAAATAATTGGAATCTTTTGTGTCGGTGAAATTTATTTTTAGTTAAGACGCATGTTGGAACAATAAAAGTGAATTTGGGAAAAAAATCCAGAGGGCCTCATTTTCGAGTACATTTTATAACAATAGAGAAAAATTAGTTTATAATCACTGGTCAATAAAATCATTGTTGCCACGTCTTTTTATACGAATTCCGGGTATTTTATGCCTTCACATCATCCATCAATACATAATTAATCCTGTCTATATCATTATCCAATCTCAAATAACTTTAAAAGTGCAAGATGGCGGCTACGCTTCCTGGCGACCATCTTGGAAATCTGACAACATTTTCCACGGTATTCTTTTCTCCGCAAGTCTCTACGACAAATAGTTTTCGACAGCACCATTCATTCTTATCTGACTAGTGACTACCCTCTACAGCCATAACTTTTTATACGTTTTTTTAGCACAGTGACACGATTTCTTTATTTACCATAATAACAGGCAGAACGTAGCTTTTAATGGTTATTGAATTCTCATAAGAAGTATTATTTTTGTTAAGTAGCTGGTTATCATTATCAACTAAGCGTCATATCAAAAAGGTCATCCGATATAAAATCCAGTAAAAATGTGTTCAACTTTTTTTTTGATGAATCTAAATCAGAAATTGCAACTCAAAAAAACGAGGGCGTGTCACAGTTCAGGGGCATTTTATGGTAGTAGTGGTCCACCCCCATGCTTCCAAGATGAGATTGAAATACTATTATAGTCCAAATTATTAGTCTTTAGGTACTGCGTATACTGTCCAAGTTTCATTGAAATTGATTTCACTGTTCCGTCAAGAAAAAACCTTCTTAAAAGTACGAATAATTCCGAATGGCAGGGTCGTACGAAAATATTTTAAAGAACATGTTAGTCTTATTTTTGTTCCTTCCTGGAAATAGATGAATCTGTCTCGTGTGATTGTCCTTGTTTACGCTGGAAATCTAATAAATGATGCATGATAGTCGTTGAAAGAATAAATAGTTTTCCTGTAAAGTAGGGCCTGTATGAATCCTCAGAATGCAGCCAATAGAGAAACGGGTGCCTCCTTTTCGAATCCGGAAACATGTTTCAACAAACCCAAAGAGCATGAACACCAAAAGCTTAGGTGGGATTCTGTTAAGGCATGGTAAACCTTTCTAGCAGCAGCAATATCCAGTGCTTTTTCGACCGCTCGAACGGCATCCCCAAAACAACTTGGTAGACAGGTTGGAAACGTGGCCTTCAAATTTCAATCTGTCATCAATCAGTCTCAGGAATCTGCATTCTGACGTATTCTTCACCTCTTCACAACTCATGACAACCTCATCAAGGCTGCACTTGAAATGCATAAAAGGTATTTGTTAGGGAAACATTAAACAATAGACTATTGGAGATTGTTGACACAGCTTTCTACCATCTACTTCAATCCTTTGCGCCGGAGAAGAGTGGTATCATCAAATGAATTGCATTTTATCTGTTTGATAGTTTTCGGCAGATTATTGATATATGATAACAGAGGTCCTGATACTGGTTCTTGTGGAGCTATAGCACCAATTTTTCCCTCACTTGAGACAGATTCATCATTACTTTCTGAGTGTGTCTAGATAGATATGATTGCAACCAACGGAAGTTTCCCGGAAACATGAACCTCCAGCATCCTCAACAAAGTGTCATGTTCGTTGTAGTCGAAGCCTTGACCATGTCACAGAATACAACCGAAGAAGAATCTCTTGGTTGATATCATATAAAGTTTTTCTAGTGCGTGCCATCTTGAAAACCAAATTGTGGATCTCGAAGAACGTTACGTAGAAGCAGAAAGCCGGGTATTCGTTTCTTCACTAGCCTTTCTATGATTTTGCCCAGTGAAGGTAGGAGGAATATGAACCTATAGTCAGCAGGGGACAAAAATCGCAAGACTTATGAGGGGCATCACTGATGCTGACATCGCAGACTTCAGGAAACACTATTATGACAAGACTATGGGAGCATGGGAGCCCCAGAAGGACTAGATCTGAACTGAGTACGACACCAGGTCTTATTAAAGTCTTGGTAAAGCCAAAGAACGAAATTATTCTCTGGCCAAAGCCGGATCTTGCGACCTAAAATCTAGTTCCTATTTCCCCTAACCCTAAACTAACCTTATAAAATAAATCTTTTGACCTCAAATCCCGTTAATAAACAAACGGCACTTCAGTTGCTGTTCCTGAAGCCGAAAAAAAAGAACAAGATCCATCGCTAGATTCTGGTGTCTTGGGGCACTTTCATCTTCCAGAGGCGCTGCTTCATTTGCAGGGTTGTATCGTTATACCTATGTCTTGTGAAGATTACCTTATGATCTGTGTTACTGTAATTACAAAGGATAAAACGTGAGTCATTGAGGGTGCTGCAAAGAATTGTGTACGGTTTTTGCCACCCTCCGTATCCAAACGGCCCTCCAATCGTTGGCATCAAGGACGACGACGATGATGATGATAATCTTGAGGATGAACTCGAACAAGTAAGCCTAAGCTGATCCTATTTTCAAAGTATAATACGCTCACAACTATCGCACCTAACGAAAACTGTATAGAGTAGAGTGGAGCAGTCTGCATGGGGCAAAAATCCCAAAGGCCCTTTTTGCAGAGGCGGATACATAAGCTGGCACATCCTAGCTTTCCACATCTAGTATAGATAACCGCCAGAGTTTTTATAGACATTTTTGTGAAGTGTTCTCATTATGATAGGTTGATTATGACTTTTTTAGATTCGCATGTAATTTTGACGAACTATAGTTAATACGATATTGTACAGGGTGGCCAAATAAGCGAGGTGAGCGGCTGTATCTGAGAAACGACTCATTGTAGAGACTTGCGGTATAAAAATGTATAACAAGAGTGGCCAAAAGAAAACACTGGAAATAATTAACAAGTTCATACCCCCACCGCTAGGGGGCGTGATAGCTATGGTCGGAAAGAGAGATCGATTTTACCCAAAAATGTTCAATTATTAGTTGCTTAAAAAATTTTCCCGCACTCAAATGTCAACTCAAATAACTACCTACCAATTTGTTGTTTTAAACTTCGTTTCCATACCAACCAAACTGTAGATAATGCACATTGTAATGCACAAAATAATGTTCTTGTTACTTTTCCCTTTTCAGTCAAAATCAAAATGAAACACACAATTCTTTTTTTGCGTTAAAAACGCATTCACCAGTAACGTAAACAAACATTGATAATGATGACTTTCAATCGGCATTTGTGAGTTGTACTTGCTTGATTTTGGTGCACACTACTGTGTTTATCGGAAATCTTCGAAAGATTTGAGCTGCATACTGGCATCAAAAAAAAACCTGATCATGTATACAAACAAACGGACAATCAAATTTATAAAAGTATGAACGATTAAACGAAGACGGACTGATCTTAATGACGCAGCTGTCTAGAGTGTCATGTCAAATCGAAACAGTGTTGCCAATAGCAGGGAGTAAGGCGACAAAAGAGGAAATTTTATGAACAGTGATCGGACATGCCCTTGCATTTCAAATCTAAATTGATCAATTATGATTTTGATTATACCCATATTATCCAATTTCCAGCTGCCGCCACAAACTGTTCTTTCAATATAAATATATTGTTAAGCATAAATAATCATTATTCTCAAGTTCTATGTTTTTAAGTGCGCTCAAATAATATATTATCTAAAGTTTTTCGTGTCTAATCTGTGAACGCTCGTAGAAAAAATATTGTTCCTAACAAGTTCGCAAAGTGTCTTTCCCGCCCTTAAAGCATATCCGAACTCCGCTTCGCGTCGTTCGTCTAACTGCTTTTGCGTGCGGGAAAGCATCACTTTGCGAACTTGTTAGGAAAATAACTATTTCCTATGACTATTCAATAATAGATGTATACATCCACTTTCTATTGGTTAATGTGACTTGTTACTCATACCAGTGACTTTTTTTTTATTACTCAATTGTTTTCAACCAACCAATGTAAAGTCATTACTTCACTGTTTTTGAGCCAATCAGAAAATTCGACAAAATGTCAACCTGTCAAATCCATCATTTTGAATCAGCCCATTTGACCGTCCATACTTTTTTTATAGTCATTGTGTTGACAACCTAACCTCACTTAAAGTATAGTTGTCAAAAAGTGCCGTCAAAATGAAATTGAATATTGCAAATTTCGCTCCAATTGTTGAATGATCATAGAAAAAATATAGTATTCTACTCGCGAGAAATGCCTATTACTCACTCAGATGATTACGCTACTCGCCTACGGCTCGAAGCGCAAACTTCATCCTCGTGAGTAAAAGCCTCCATTTCCCGCTCGTTGAATAATATACTTTTTCCATAACTCATTCGTTTTCTACGTGGTGACCGACCGAGTGCAAAGAATGTCAAAAATGGTGACACGATAAGTGTGCCCAATGCATACGAAAATAATAATATGCTCAATGGTGGAGCAAAATTACCATTTTGCATTTTTATTTATTTTAGAATTTCACCTGTTTTGTTTGTTTTTTTAGAACCAAGTATTTAGATTTTCATAAATACAGGGTGGCCCAACAAGAAGGTCCCACCGCTATTTATGACTTTCCTGGTATATTTTGGGAAAAACGCTCGGACACGTCAATTTTTATTTTCAAGGGGACGTCTTTTCGTGTATGACTGTATAATACAGGGTGTTCCAAAAATAAGATATCGCATTACACTTGACATTTTCAAATGGAAAACCCCTTTTTTTTTTGGATTTTCCATGAAGTTTTTAGTAACTTTTGTATAATACAGTTTATACCTATCTTCGACCGTTTTAAAGTTATTTGAATTTTTCATAAAATTCACCTCATTTAATTTAATACTGATAATAATGGATCGTACGGAAAAAAAATAATAATAACTGGATACTTGACGGGGGAGACGTACTTGGACATGTTGGAAAATACAATAGAGCCACGAATAACCGAAATAATAGAAAATGAGGTTAATTATAATGAAAATTTTATTCATTTCCAACAAGATGGTGCAGCACCGCACTTTGTAGCTCCAGTACGACAGCTTTTGGACACCCATTTCCCAAATCAGTGGATCGGACGGCGCGGCCCCATTGAGTGGCCACCAAGGTCACCAGACTTAAGTCCTTTAGATTACTTTCTTTGGAGACATTAAAAAAGTAAGGATTTTAGTACGAAGCCAGACTCCATCCAAGATCTTCGGGAGCTGATCACGGCGGAATGCAGACAAATAACTCCAGAAATGTGTGAAAATGTTAGGAAAAGATTTGAGCAAAATTTTTATTATTGCATGGATGTAAACGGACACCACTTTCAACATTTATTACCACATTGACTTTTTGACACATTATAGCTAAGTAATACTTTCATTTTGTATGAGACCTTTGATAAAAGGGAATCCTACAAAAAATTCTGGATTTGCAATAATGTCAAGAGTCTAAACCGCAGTGACTTTGAATGAGACAATGGAAGGTGATAATTTCATCAAAGGACAGAGATTATTGGAACATCGCAGTACTTCAAAGGCCTGATTAATTCCGTAATTTCGAAGATCGTTCAACCGATTAAATTAATCAACATAGGTATAATTTTATATTTGCTAAATATACACAGGACATCTTACTATGCAAATTTAAATCTATTTCAACTAATTCTAATTATAACCGGAAAAAAATCATCGCTGGGATCGCCTTATTGACAAATCAGTGTCGCCTTCGCGAATACTAATTATTGTTGTCCAAACATTCTCTGACTCATCAATTATAGTGGTGCCAACAACCTAAATTATTTGGGTACCACCCACTAATTTTGTAGCCTTGGTTGGGTATCAGTTGTCTTGGTTTTTTTCAAAACAATTTTTATGTAATTACAGGGTCAGCCTCTGAGATTCAGAGGACAGCCCTAATAATTAATCACAACACGGGGACTTCCTGTTTGGTATTTTGAACATGATTGATATCTTTTGTTGGAAGTAGCCGTTCGACTAACACGTGCTATTCTGTAATTATAAAGATAATATAGCCTATTTTTTTACCTAAATTCGATGTAAAGCGTCAACAGTATACAGAAAAAAAGTTTTTTTTCAATGGATAACCCTAGAGTTGACATGTCCAACTCTTATCAATACCAAGCAAATTATCAATCATCGTCTAATAAAAGGAACCTCACGCTGTATCTCAAATCCTTCAGATTACGTAACAAAAGACACTCAATACGTGGCTTCTGAAAAAAAATCCTTAGCAAATTACCAAATAGCTTTCATCTTGCGTACAACACAGAACGAAGGGGCACGTTACGTAATATTTTCATTGGGACAGACTGATGCCATGAACTGAAGCATTCTCTATTCACCATTCAGTCCCTTCAAACACAAAAGGTTAAAATGACAATTTAGTTCAATGCGTTTCCCTTCGCCCATTAAAGACACACCCTTCGAACGCAATTCCGTTCACGTTCGGTTATTTGTTCCATGGGTGAATGATAATTATGCCGATGCAAAAGTTCTGAACATTTTCACCCATACTTTCGAGTGAATATTTTATTTATATTTTAATTAAAATCTCGGGGTAATAATAATAAGTTATACAAATATTTTATGTCCCAAATATAAGTATACACAGACTTATCAGGATAGCTGAAATTCTATTGAGTTCAAACATCAACCTCTTACGTAAATTTCTAATTTGACGTAGGTAGACGTCGATGTTTTACGTTACGTGAATCAAAACAAAGAAAGCAATTTCGTACATGTACGTACTTAACTGGCGTGTGATATAATAGCTTTTTTCTGAAGCATTCCTATAACCTCAAAACTCATATTTACGAGTATCGAGTAATCAATCAATCAATCAAAAATGTACTTTATTGTCAAGGAAATGAGACATTATACTATACTATACTATAACTAGCATGATGATATAAACACAATACGGGTGTTCCGGTGATCATCTTACAAACTTCTAGGGTAGATAAAACTCACGAAAATTAAAAAAAAAAGTTTTTTTGGACATGGGTCCGGAAACGCTTCCTCAGGGAGCAAGTGTCCTTCGAAGATGACCTTCAAAAACTACTTTTCGTTTTATAGCTTCGGTACTACTGCAGCTATCGCCACCAATTCTGGGACATAAAATCTAGTTGGTAGGTTCATCAATCTGAGCCTTCCGGATTTTGTAACTTTTAACCAGGGGCGTACAAACCAAGGGGTATTTGGGTAAATCTGACTCTACTCCTCTGAGGCTTTAATTTCTTGCCTCGTAGTAAAAGTCGCTATCTGTCACCGTTCCCTTGAAAAATGGCTGAATCCAATCAATAATAAATTATTGGTATTACGTTGAAATATGAAAATGAGGTTCAGTACAGATAGTGAGCATTATAAGTAAGTCAAACCTTCTTCTTTGATGAAAATAAATTAGATTAGAGAGATTTATTGCCGTATACAAAATATTAAAAAAAACAATTGAACCTACACAATCAAAGCTAATAAACAATTTAAATTGACGTCTGTGAAAACATTAGGCATGGTTTGAATCATTTCAGCCGCAACAGAAATTCTAGACACCACATCTTCCTCCGAATGAGCTGGAGTTTCATACAAGACTTTTCATATGTCCTCAGAGAAAGAAATCCAGAAGAGTCAAATCTGAGGACCGGGCTGGCCAGTTGACATCGCTTCCACGTCCTCCAAACGATCATCGAGGTGCTCACGTATGACATGTGAAAAATGAGCGAGTGCTCCATCATGCTGAAACCACAGATTCCGACGTATGTCGAGGGGCAGCTCATCCAATAATTCAGGTAAGATGTATCCTAAAAAAATTGAGGTACACCGTCCCAGTTAGTCGAGGAGGCAACATGATTGGTTCAATTAGACGTTCTCCAACAATTCCAGCCCACATGGTCACCGAGAATCAATGTTGGTACCCTCTAATTTCAAGAGCATGAGGGTTGTCCTCCGCCCACACATGGCTATTCCTTGGTTAAAAAATACCTTATCTCGTAAAAATAGCCTAATCAGAGGAAAGCACAAATTTCGGAAATTGGCAAGGATGAAGAAGTTGTTGGTTAACAATTCGTATTGTCGGAGTACCTCTTCCTCAAATTCTGGAGTTCGTACAGTTCTTTGAGCGCCATTATCCGGCCTCGTTATTTTCACGGAGCCAGTTCTCCTTATGCGCTGATTTGCCCCCTCAAACAGCGTTTCAACAGATACACGCCTCTGAGGAAACCGCTCCTGATGCAATCTTGGAGCGGCTCTTCCATTGCAATGAACTTCGCCATAAATTAATAGCATATCGGCATATTCGACGAAAGTATATTTCACTGGCGACACAAAATTTTATTGACAGATTTTTGACAACTAGATACATTTTAATAAACCAACGCCAAAGTAATCAATCTCATGGGTGCAATAAGAATCAATTGATGTATCCGACTTAGTTGCGGTTTCCAAGGAAACGGTGACAGATAGCGACTTTTACTAAGTGTACCTTTTTTATGTAAAATGCATTGGAGATTCATAATCAGATATAAAAATGACAAGAAATTGAAGCTTAAGAGGAGTAGGTTCAGATTTACTCAAATACCCCCCTGGGTTGTACGCCCCTGGTTGTAGATGTAGATGTTTCAGTGGGTGGCTCACGCCAAAACCTGCTTAGGCCTCCTGGGCTCGTTGCAACCCACAATAGATAGAAGTGAGATTATTGAAGGCACGACGCTTTCGCGAAGCTCAGCAGGTCCCTCAAATAGATCCCTTTCAATTCCTGGAGTGTTGTGAGTTCAGCTCCGAAGTGTTCCATCCTAATGCAACGAAGAGCCGGACATTCCGTTAGGATGTGGGCTACGGTCTCTACGTCTTCAAGGCACCACCTACAGTCTGAATCTTCCCCGATCCCGATCCTATGGAGGTGACCCTTCAGGTTCATGTGACCAGTTAATAGACCAATCATTGTGCGGAGGTCTTTTCTGCTCATATTTAGGAGCTCTTTGGATCTGCCCGTATCAGGTCCTGTTATCATTGCCTTGGCATGTAGCATACCAGGGGCATTGTTCCAGCATAGAGTGGCCTTTTCGAGTAGAAGTTTCTTCGCCTCGCCCATTCCTATTGCTTTAGAGATGCCAATCATTGGTTCGGGTCCTATCGGCCTGTGCGATGAACCACTTTTGGCAAGTCTGTCAGCTTCAATGTTCCCCTTTATACCGCTATGGCCCGGGACCCAAATTAGCCTCACCTTGTTGTTATTTTGAAATATCTTATGCAGAACCTCTTTGCATTCTAGGACTGCTTTAGAGTCTACTGCCTTTCTCACAACAGCCTTTAATGCTGAAGTGCTATCTGAACAAATCTTGAAAGTTCTGTGATTTGTGCCGCTCTCAAGAATGTTATATGCACATTGTGTTATGGCGAAGATTTCGGCCTGTAGAATCGAAGCGTGAATCCCGAGCGAGAAGGTCATTTTATTGTCCCTCCCGCTCTTGCAGAATCCTGCTCCTGTGCCTCTCTGATGTTTGGAGCCATCAGTTAACCACCACGACCCTTCTCGTGTTTGAACTGGTCTGTTCTGATCCGTCCAATCCTCTGGTCTAGGAATAATCAGCTCAGGCGAGCTACCAGCATAGAAGATTGGAGTCATGTAGTCGGAGTGCATTAGCAGCACTCCATCTTTTATCTGGGGTTCACTCATGATGACCGAGTGTCCCTTGATCCTCAGCTTCAGATGTTCCAGACAGTAAAGACGGTATGCTGTTCTGAGTGCAACACTCTCTACAAACAAGTGCTGTGGGGGTAGCTCCAGGATTACCTCCAACGCTCTCGTTGGTGTGGTCCGTACTGCACTTGTTATACTGATGCATCCCATCCTTTGAACCTTATCCAGTTGCCTTTGGATGTATGCTTTCTTAGTTGCGGGCCACCATACTATGGCTCCGTAGATGATCAGAGGTCTGATAACCATAGAATAGATCCAGTAAACTATTCTGGGTTTCAGTCCCCATGTTGTCCCTATAGCTCTTTTGCATGCCCATAGAGAGCATATGGCTTTCCTAGAGTGTTCTTCGATGTGATCTTTCCAGGACAGTTTCTGGTCAAGAGTTACTCCTAGGTATTTGACCGTTTTCCTGTATTCCAGGACTCTTCCTGAGAGGGATATTTCCGGTTTGAGTCCTGATTTGTATTTCCTGGTGAATAACAGGATTTCGATCTTTTCGGGGTTGATCCTAAGTCCTTCAAGGGAGCACCACTGTTCTATAATTCTCAGGGCTCGCCCCTGGTTAAAGGTGACAAAATTCGGAAGACTTGAATTGATGAACCTACCAACTAGATAACATGTCACAAAATTGGTGGCGATGCCTGCAGTAGTACCGAAGCTATAAAACGAAGAGTAGTCTTTGGAGGTCATCTGAGGAAGCGCTTCCGGACACATGTTCATTTGAACCTTTTTTCTTATTTTCGTGTGTTTTCTACCCTAAAAATCTGTAACATGATCACCGGAACACCCCATTTTTGAAAAAGTTAATGTTTAAAAAAAATTGAATATCGCATTGATCGTAAAAGTTAGAGAATTGGGATTTTTTGGTAATGCTAACCATGAAATGATCAAATGTAGGCCGTATGTACTGGTATCAATTCTTGAGTAATGAGAAATCGTTATGCCAATTTAGAAAAATTCAATCAGGGATAAGTTTATTTTTTCAAATAAAACTAACTACATTTTTTAATGCGATCTAAAGTAGAATTTTACTAGCTTTTTGGCGATATACGGTTGTTAGTGTTTATCTCTGGTAGTTTTCTTTCAAATCCACATTTTCCTAATAATTCGACGTTTTTATCAATTCTCAATAACTACCTAATCAATTAGGCCGTGGAAAATAGACTATCAAAATTTTAAATATTGTATCATGGGTCTAAACACTAAACATCAAATTATAAACAGGGGACAGAACATTAAAAGAAACAAGGGCAATATAATATATATTATGACAAAAAATGATCAAAATACCGACCCCTTATTCTATGCACAGATCAATGAATCTTCTGATAAAATGAATTCTCAACCCTATTAAATTTCTGGAGAAATACAGTGGCGGTGAAAAGTGGTGGTCTAGCTATAACATTTGGAACTTGGAAAAATTAAATTAGCTAGACTATCCTTTGTTCAGTTATTGATGTGAAATACATACATTTTGCCCCTCTTTCGAATAGTGCTAGCCATTTTTGTCAAAAAGTAGCATCCTATCTAGAAACATCTTATTATAATAATTATAGTGCTTGTTCCCGTTTTCTCTGATGTTCGGTCTCTTGTCAATGATCTAGTGTTTAGAGTTTCGATCCATAATAAATAATAACATTTATAACTTCAATCAAGCATATTGTTTGTTTTCCACGACCTACTAGATCTCAATACCTACCGAGTATTGAGAATTTATAGAAACGTCGAATTAACAGGAAAATGTAGATTTGAAAGAAAATTTCCTACCAGTCAATTCTAACCAATCATAGGCTTGCATTTTATTATGTTGCTATGGCAACGACCTCATTTTATCGGAAATCTCCCTGCTCATAATCACGTGACTGAAAGATTAATAAGTGGAAATCACCCTGGCTTTGCATCTGGATGTATCCTCATATGATTACAGTGTTGCCGTCCCCACTCTCCCTAACAATCCCAACCCAACCCAACTTTCACAGACAGAGATAAGGCAAACGGCAACACTGTGGTTGGTGCATGGCAGCTACATCCAGCCGCGAGTGCTTGACAGCTGTTAAAAACACTGACAAATATTTTTGATAAATGATTTATTTTCAACTTCCAATACAAAGTTGCAATGTTATCAATTATGGACAAGATTGGTTATAACTTCCAAATGTTTTATGAAATCCTGATTCCCTTCTTTCTTCCTCAATGGCGAGTAGAGTAAGGAGCCGTTGGTTTCTTCCACTAAATGCGAGGTGAGTCCTGGGTAATGTTTTTTCCAATGATTAGTTTTGGCATGAAATTTTCTTGCCGAATCTCCCTGGAGCTCGAATTAAAAATCCGGAAATTTGTTCTCATTGCGAATTTTTTAAGAAAATTCGCAACTCGACAAAATTTCCGGAAATAATTCGAGCTCCAGGGAGATTATAAGTGAAAACTACCACACAAAGATACTAACAACCGTATATCGCAAGAAAGTTTATAAAATTCTACATTCGATCGCATAAAAAAAGTTAGTTTAATTTAAAAAAATCAAGTTAGCCTTGAATGAAATTTTCCAAATTGTTATGTCAATTTGGAAAATTTCATGTAAGGCTTACTTGATTTTTTTAAATGAAACTAACTAAATTTTTTTATGCAATCGAATTGATTTCTGATAACTCAAAAAAAATTGAAGCTAGTACATAAGGTCTACATTAGCACATTTCATGGTTAGCATCACCAAAAAATCCCAATTCTCCAACTCTTAGGATAAATGCGGTATTCAATTTTTAAAAAATAGTCCTGGTGTGGTACATAAAGTCAATCTAAAATCGACTGAGGAACCCAAATATGTAATAATATACAGGGGGTTCCATTTCAGGTTTGTAGCCTTGAGGTCTCTCCATCATGCCTCGGAAACAAATTTTAAAAATGTGCTTCTACAAACCGACAATTTCCCGTCCACGCACTATTGGCGCACCTTTTATATGTTTTTTAAATTAGTTATAAGACTTTTGAGAATATTCATGAGTTGATACTCATCAATTTCCTAGTAAAGTTTCGCTACTTTTCATTCATTTAACACGTAGTTTCTCAAACCCCTCTTTCCACAAAACCATCAACATTTATTTTGAAATCCTCGTATCCTAATTTTTTTCCAGAATATTTCTGTTATGCATACTCAATAATTATTCTTGGTACTTTTGGAAACATATATTGAACCAAAAAGTAAAATTCATGAAGATATGTGTTATTTCCATTTCCTGAAAATTGTGCCTTTGGAGATACGAGGTTTCCACATCTCAAAACATGAAAAAATAAGGTAGTAAGTCCTTTACATTTTTTTTCCTATAAAGGACCTTCCTGCGGAGATATAACCCCCAAAAGGACGCCGCTGAAAATCGTTTTATCTCAACAACTTCCAAAGTATTCGATCTGATTCATCACAATTTTTGTATGGCAGACACTACAAAGGACCTCTTAAAAGAGTGTCCTCAAAAGACATTCACCCTATTTAGTTTACCAGAGGCGGGGTAGGTTGTTGTGCATTATATTGATTAATTTTGCGACACCCTGTATGATCGAGACTCAAAAAAAAATCAAAAAAGTATTCTTGTTCATTATCGATAAAATGAACTGTTCTGGAGAAAAAAAATATTTGTTGTTTTATAAAAAAACATCGAAAAAAGCCATGATTAAGTGGTGCCCTCAACAAAATTATTTAAAAAAATGGTTTTTTTTATAAAAATATTTTTTTTTCATTATTCAATTATTCATTTTATCGAAAATAAACAGGAGTACCTACATTTTATTAAAGTTCAAGGTTCAATCTATCCAAATTTATTAACCTATTTTTTTCAAGTCTTTATCATACAGGGTATTGAAAATCGAGGCAATAAAATGTACAACCTAGTCCGCCCCTGGTAAACTAAATAAAGTAAATGTTTCTCATATAGAATTTTTATCAAATTATACCGAGTACTTTGAAGAACTGATTTCAAGCGACTCCCTTAGAGGGGCATTTCCTCATGTTCTACCTGGATCCAAGAGATTTGCCAGATAAATGATGATAACAGCGTTTTTTGTTTCAATATTCATTTGTCAATATTTATTTGTCAACATGTTTCCAGTTGTGATAGTTTTTATGAATTCAGTAGTTGAAATAGTCTATACCTATCTCTAGCCGTTTAAAAAATATTTTTATGTATAAAGTAGGGGAAGAAATTCGAATTCTCAACAGTCACTCAGTCAAAGATACCCTAAGAAAACTGGAAATCATTTTTTTTTTGGTTTTTATTAATACATACTCATTTTTCCTCATTGAATTCACACAAAAATATTTTTTTCATAAAAAAGATTAACTAGTGAATATTATCTAAACGGCTACAGATAGGTATAGACTATTTCATGTAAACTAACCCTTTATTTGGTGAACAATCAAAATCCGTATCGATATACAGGGTGACTTTATATGTCCCGATTGGGTTCAATTTCTGACATCACCCTGTATAATTTGCAACCATTCTAACAATTAATTACTGATTGATTTATCAATTCAGCTTCTTCGACATAATAATTTTCAAGTAAACCTGACAAAATGACTAAAAAGTGCTTTACTTATGATCAAAATTCGTTGGCACACCCTGTATACTCAAAATATTGCTGAGTATCCATCAAGTCATCAGAAAGACAGCTAAACAATAGATTTATGCCATAACATTGTCAGTTGTAAGCTTAGAATTAGCAGAACAGCCATTCAAAGCCCCATGTGTCATAATTTTGAAAAAAAGTCGAAATTTCAAAAACAAAAGAAGATATTAACAAAAATCCAAAAATGTCCCAAGGTATGGACGTAACAAGCACTTGGGCATATCGCATATCAAAAAATCTCTATGGAAATGGGGAGACAGTAAAGAAAAAGAAAATTTACAGTCCTTTTTCTACCACCCTGTATAAAAGAAGCTTTTGAGGAAATTATTTTTTTGAACCATCCGCATAAATTGCAAAGAAATGCTCTGCATCGTGGTGTAGACCGCATATTTTTTCTTCGATTCGTTAAAAAATTATGAGTGTCCAAACATAGGCGAAAATTTCGGGTGTACCGTACCAAAAACAATGAGACTCTATAATATACAGGGTGGCCCAACGAGAAGGTCACACCCTGATTTATGTCTTTCCTGGTATATTTTGGGAAAAACGCTCGGACACGTCAATTTTTATTTTTAGGAGGACGTCTTTTCGTGTATGACTGTATAATACAGGGTGTTCCAAAAATAAGATATCGCATTACACTTCACATTTTTAAATGAAAACCCCCAATTTTTTTTCAATTTTGGATTCTCCATGAAGTTTTTAGTAACTTTTGTAAAATACACTTTATACCTATCTTCAACCGTTTTAAAGTTATTTGAATTTTTCATTAAAAATTTTTTTAATTTTTCATATTTATAATTTTTTTTATTCCTGGAAACTTGACGGGGGAGACGTACTTGGACATGTTGGAAAATACAATAGAGCCACGAATAACCGAAATAATCGAAAATGAGGTTGATTATGATGAAAATTTCCTACCAGTCAATTCTAACCAATCAAAGGCTTGCATTTTAACATGTTGCTATGGCAACGACCTAATATTATCGAAAATCACCCTACTCATAATCACGTGACTGAAAGATTAATAAGTGGAAATCTCCCTGGCTTTGCATCTGAATGTAGCTCTCATATGATTACAGTGTTGCCGTGGTTGGTGCATGGGAGCTACATCCAGCCGCTACTATTAAATCTTCTCAAATAGTTTTGGCATGAAATTTTCTTGCCGAATCTCCCGCGAGCTCGAATTAAAAATCCGGAAATTTTGTCGAGTTGCGAACGAGAAATAATTCGAGCTCTAGGGAGATTATAAGTGAAAATTTTCTTCATTTCCAAGAAGATGGTGCACCACCGCACTTTGTAGCTCCAGTACGACAGTTCTTGGACACCTATTTCCCAAATCAGTGGATCGGACTGCGCGACCCCATTGAGTGGCCACCAAGGTCTCCGGACTTGAGTCCTTTAGATCACTTTCTTTGGGGACATTTAAAAAGTAAGGTTTTTAGTACGAAGCCAGACTCCATTCAAGATCTTCGGGAGCGGATCACGGCGAAATACAGACAAATAACTCCAGAAATGTGTGAAAATGTTAGGAATAGATTTGAGCAAAATCTTTATTATTGCATGGAGGTAAACGGACACCACTTTCAACATTTATTACCAAATTGACTTTTTGACACATTATAGCTAAGTAATTAATTTTTGTTTATATTTTTTAAATAAACGGTTGAAGATAGGTATAAACTGTATTACACAAAAGTTACTAAAAACTTTATGGAGAATCCAAAAATAGAAAAAAATTGGGGGTTTCCATTTAAAAATGTCAAGTGTAATGCGAGAACACCCTGTATTATACAGTCATACACGAAAAGACGTCCACCTAAAAATAAAAATTGACGTGTCCAAGCGTTTTTCCCAAAATATACCAGGAAAGTCATAAATAAGGGTGGCACCTTTTCGTTGAGCCACCCTGTATATTTTTTCCCGTAAATCGCATATCCCCAAGATAAGGAAGTAGAAGATCTCATTTTGGACACCCTATACACCTCGATACGATAAACCACACAAGTTCTTGATGTCCTGAAGTACTTTTGACTTCTCGGATCAGCGATTCATTCTCGATCATAAATGATGTGATGGCTCAATTTATTTCAATGCCCAGAAGTTGAATCATAAACTTTTATGATTGATGATATGCGAACCATTTACGATTTACCTATATAAGATATAGAATGTTTAGTTTTATGATGTCACACCCACACTGACCATATTTTGTTTGCGTGTCAATTTAATGAGGCAGATCTCATCGTCTACCCTATTTCCGTGATTACTTTGACCTTTTTCCAGCTTTCATATTATCGATTTCATGGCATTTCTATAAATAGACAAAACTATCATAACACTTTCAGTATATCAGCTGGGGCAATCAAGAATCTAGGAAGGACGGTCATATACATAGAATGAATGAACCTGTGGTATTTTGAATCATGGTAGATACATATATTTTTCACTCTAATAAATTTTCCATGGCCCAAAAAATATCACTAGAATACATTTATATCGTTGCCCATTGAAAACTTTACCTTCTATTTTTTTTTAATCAAAATGTGAAAATCATTATATGCTTTGATTCGTCGATTTTTTTTTCGAAGAGTATATATTGGAAATTAAAAAAAAATGACCTGCTCAATGTTGCAGCTTTCATTAAAAAGCAACAGCAATAAAAAATTATCAGCAAGGTCAAAGCAATTCATCTCGTACATTTTTAACAGTCCATTCCAACAAACAAGTAATTGTGAATCAGACATTAAAAAATTGTGTATCATCGAAATCTTATTAAAACACACTAACTGGATTTGCAAACAGCGGTATTGAGCTTATCGATCCCTTTTCCAAGGCAAAGTGGCAAATGTATCTATGACATTGCCCAAAGAAGCCATAAAAATCTGCTGTTTCAGTTTTGATGAATGCCGTGAATAGGTTAATCCAATGAATTCTTACCATTTTTAATTTTGAATAATAATGATTGTTCCATCATGCATGCAATCATCAAAATATTATCGTATATCGCATCACACGTTGATAACTTCAAGGTGACAATTATTTTACTTTCCTACAATCATTGTATTATGTCTATATTACATAAAATAAGAGGATGAGAACCATAACATGGTTGGGCGCCCAGAATTAATTGACTGTCGTCGGTCAGTTGCTTTATTATGATTAAATTCGGACATGCGATTTAATTTTATGTAAAGTACATTGATTGATTTTGTCTTCAATGTCAATTATTAATGAATAATTTTAATTTTCAATTCACTTGCATTTGGAGAGAGAGGAAACCACATCTCTTGATGATGTGTTAAGTGTTCTGCTTGAGCTTCATGGATCCTACTTTGAAATAGTTTAATGTTTAATCGCTATTTATGTTTAAATCACCATTTCCATACATTCTATAGTAT
Source organism: Orchestes rusci (assembly GCA_958502075.1). Taxonomy (NCBI): domain Eukaryota; kingdom Metazoa; phylum Arthropoda; class Insecta; order Coleoptera; family Curculionidae; genus Orchestes; species Orchestes rusci. The sequence continues at coordinate 1,960,922 of OY293306.1, forward strand.
AGTATAGACCCGTGTAATGAAGATAGGATCCAATAATAATCTGGTGATTATCCAAAAAAAAAGCCTCCAATGATTTACACAACTCTTTTCAAAAAATTTCATATATCATTTTGTTCTCAAATATTGACACCACCCCCATATTGCAAAGATCATCGCATCCAAAAACGGTCCTTAGACCCGGGCGAAACGTCCAATTCGCGACGCACCCACCAGATCCAAGTACCTACCTAGAGTCTGGACCTTTATCCTCCAAATATTGTAGCTGTCACTGGAGAAATCTCCAACAACTATTCCAAAAAGCCTGAACAAATGTAACACGCACCAAAACAAGGAAACGCGGTGGTTGCGCCGGCACACGACGACACAGCAGGTCGATTATCGCAGTCGACAGTCGGCAGGAGAACACTGAGAAACAAAATTGCGTCGGCTTTGAAGCACGATGTTGCCGGCAATATGCGCGATTTGCCGGTCCTTCCGTATGCAGGAGAAATGAGGAAGCAACGACTGGGTTGCCAAGTTTAGTATAATAGGTTTTTCCTGACCGCTTGTGCAGGATAGTGATGTTGTCTAGTTCCGAATAAGTATAAACAAGTTCAAGATAAGGTTTACGTAACTCAAATATCACAAACAGAATCTATACTTACTTACAGCAGTATGCATTCCATTAGCTAGGAACTTGAACTTAAGTTGTGTGAATTATAATGACTGGTATATATTTTTTAATATGTTCATTTGATAATTAAGAAATTTTCTATTAGCAGGCATAGTGATATAAGATTGAGATCCATGGTCCATTCCATGAACACTAATCCTAGAACCCCCACACTTCTAAAGAAAACAGATCAGTTGTCATCTTAGGGCATTCGGGTCTAGTGCCATTGCACTCTTTCCCATCAATCAGTAGGTAGCTGGAGTGAACCATAGGGTTATCAAATTTGCTGGAAACTCATAGGTCAGTTGGTGTACGGACTTAGGGGATTACATCCCAGCAAACCCAAGAACATAATATTGATGTAAAAATTATGTAACCAAGTTACCAGTTACGTCAATATGACATAATAACAAGGTGACCAGAAACTAAACTTCAACCTACAACGACTGCATAATGTCATACCTGCAGTGCATGTAAATTTCCTATCACATTTATATAAAAAAGGTTGTGTAAATTTTATATCGATTTATTTATGTAAACATTACGTAAAATTTATATCATCGCTATATAAATAATCTACGTCACTCTTATTTTATTATTATCACGTACTTTTCGGGGTGTATCGCTTTCTTCTACAATTCTCTGCTGTAGCATTTCATCCAATTTGGCTCTCAAAAATTCTTGTTTAGCGGCATTCAGACGATATGGAACGCTTGCAATAGGAGTGGCTGTTGCAGTGTTAATCCGATGTAAATACTATGGTTCCTAGCTGCAAAGCTCTCTCCGACAGTTTTGAAATATGTAAGGAGTGATTTATAGTTATTATTTTTATTTATTTCTATAAATATTAGCTACCAAACTACCAAACATGAGTACACATCTTCTTCTTCTTCTTCTTCCTTCTTAGAAATAGGCGAACCGAGTACACATAAGCTACAAAAAATGAGTACACATAACCTACAAAATGATATTTTTCTCAGCCTCTAGATATTGCCCGAGTAACGTAACGGTACTTGGGTTTTCATCTAAAACATATGCGAATAAATGCTTTCCTTCTTACTTCAGTACAATAAAATCATTTATTTTTGCGAGATGGTACGGTCATACAACCAGTGTTGCCAGATGAGATGAAGCATAAATCGTGGAATTGAATGACGAAAAATCGTGAGAAATCGTGAGAACGGTAAACTAACCCATAAGCATTTTGGGTAGGGTGAGCAGCCTATAAATTACTTATATTATTAAGAGAGCAAACTCATGAGACTCTGTTAAATCAATTATTAAACTAAAAGTGAAAAAAATTTTACATCAAATAAATTATTATTGAGCTTTGAGCAAACACATCGTCGCATGAATGCACAAGTAGTCTATGTCACAAAATGTTAATTTTACAGGAGAGCATATTTTTTGATTTTTTCCTAAATATGACATAATCTTATTAACAAAAAATTGTATGACCATCTTGAATGAGTTATTTTCCCTACAGTTTATGTTTTCACTATAAAGGCCACGTTTTGGGTTAGCCACCACCAGCAAGTAACGGGGAATCCCATGTCGTTTCGCTTGACAAACACAGAACTGCTTGCAATGACGGGGAATCTCCTGTACTTTCGTTCGACAGCGTTCTCACTTCTTGTCATATAGTTGCCTTGGCGGATTGATTTAAATGAAATTAGATGAAATGCGATTTTCTATTCTATTTCATGGTAGTTTCTCCAAAAATCGTAAGATTTCAAACCTAATTCGTGAGATCGTGAGATCCGAACCAAAATCGTGTAATCTCACGAATAATCGTAAGATCTGGCAACACTGCATACAACACAACCAAAACACAGAACACGAACAAATTGACAAAATGGCTTCTACTTCTACTTTGTTGGGGGAAACTGCGTGGATGAGATGACCAAAGGCTCGATTTAGGATTTGCGCATTTCGCTTCGACGTTGTCGATTTTCTAATGTCACATGTTTATATAAAATGTACATAATATTGACATGTAATAGAGACATCCATTTGTTTATGTAAAATGTATGTACTTCATGTACAACTTGATGTTACATCACGTATTTCACATCACATTTACGTAATAATGATAGATCCAAAGGTCACATAGTTTTCTTCACATAAATTTTACATAAAAACTATTGTGGGAGTCATTATCACTTCAAATTTACATAAATGTTACATCAAAGTCACATATGTGTTTACTGGGATATTAGTTCTCAGTAGTTTTTTTTTTAGGTTATTTGGGAATGTGTCGGATTCAAGTCACGTCACGCCCATAGGTTTTTGTAAGTTGATTTGTTGAAATTATATACTTCTCGGTTATTCAAGTTAGCAAACAGTGAGTTTTTGTGTGTAGAGATTTAGTTCTTGATCCTATGATTAGAGTCCAAGAATAGACCTTATAATCTTTATGTAACTCATAATTTCCAATAAACAACGGTGAGTTGTTCAATTTTCAGAGAATTTTGTTTTGTATGGTTTGCAGGATTTTTATGTCTCCTTTGTCCAGATATATGCTTATAGGGCGGGTGAATCTTGACCTGATTATCTGCTTGTAGATGAGAAATTTGTTCTTCAGATGGAGTTTGCTTCCTATGCCCATTAGAGGCATATGTTCAAAAATGGCTCCCAAATATTCCATGGAGGATCATGGTACGGAGCTCCAGATTGCCAGACTCGTCGAGGACCTCACTGGTAGGATGCAAGCACGGAAATCCTCCGGGCTTGTATCCCTGGACGTTAAAAATGTTTACAAGATGGTCCTCTCAGGATTCCCAGCTTCCGCTGTGAACATCGCCAAGAGACCTTTCAAGTGAAGATTGATTCTGTCTTTTAGGATAAATTCCACATTAAAACAGGAGTTCCGCTGGGATCAATCTTGACCCCATACTTTATAATGTCTTCGCACATGAGCCTCCTAAGGACAAATATATCTTTCCACGCTGATGACACGTTAATCCACACCACTGACAGGTCCCTGACGAAAATCCACAAGAATCTAGCTAAGATTTTTTCTTTACGATGGTGGAGTCATTTATTGCGTCATGGATGGTTCAAGTGAGAACTTCCACTAAATCATCAATTTCTTCCGTGTTGGCAGGAGTTGACCAGGGCTCGACGTCAACCAGTATGGTATTAAGCTCAATGAAATTGGTGATTCTCTGCAAGTATCTGATTTAACTGACTATAAGTTCGACAGGAAAATGATCAGAGGACAGAGGACAAGTCATCAATGGTCTGGATATGAGTGTGAGAATGAACGGTGGGGTAGTAGGTTGATTCGGAGCCAAAACTTCAATTTGAGAAGTTTGATCCTGGGAGAATCCAAGTATGCGTGCAGTAGTTTTGAGTTAGGAGACCTGTATATGGAGTGGATGTTCCATTTGGATTTGTTGATGGAGGGTTGCATAGATGTGGATTCTATGTTTTCCGTGGAAGGGGTCGGGAAGGGTTCTGTAAGTCAAGCCTCTTCTCACCAGGATCGCAGTACCTCCACAATTTCCGTTGATTCTGCCCTCTCTAGTAACGTAGAAGTTGTTGATGGAGAATTTGTTCAGTGATGTATCATACTAATTTACATTAGTGTGCGATGAGAAAGTTGGTAATCCAATACTGACGGCAGAGGAGTTTGTAAGGTCTTCAATTGTAGGTTTGTTTCAAGAGGAACCAGGATTTTTGCGCTCATCAACTTGATTTTTTAGAAGGTTGGAGGTTATGGTCTTGGTGTTATTTCGTGAATCCGGTTGATGTAGATGTAGAGGTTTGTTGACGAAAGCACTTTTGTGTAAAATCGCGGGTTCAAAAGGAATATGTGTATTGCGTTTAAAAATCTCAAATTTGGTATTAGGAAAATCAATGAGTCGTTCAAAGTTATCATCAGTCAATGCGGTAGAAGAGAGGGGGGATATGGTGCACTCGTACCTGGGTTAGAAGAACTTCTAGAGCTTCTCAAGTGGAACGTAATAGCTCAAGGGAGTCTTTGGAACGTCGTCTTTGTCTTCTTGTCATGACACTGAACTCTTATCGCTAATAAAAGTTGAAAAACTCGGATGAAATTCGACAGTCAGGCAGACTCCCACAGACCAGTTGAGCTTGGCACGAAAATATAAGATAACGTCCAACGCCCAACTACCTCCTCCAGAGTAAATTAATCAGCTATTCTGGCCCTTTAGTCACCCGAATCTACTTTTAATGGGATGTTATGGAAACGTGACGTGATAGGTTCAAAATTAGGAGATTGACATCTGGCCCCAAAAAACAGCGTTTGTTAGTTTCGAGTTAAGAGAGACCAGAAAGATACTGATCAGTTTCCTCATGCATTTGAACTATTTTCTTTTACACCTGCAGATACTGTTATCTTAATATCAGGCTTATAGGATGTGTTTTAGTAGTATGAAAGATTTGTTATCTTGTGTGTCTAAACTTGACGAAGTATTTAATTAGCTTTCGAGACATTTGATGTTCACAAAACGAGAATTTTATAATTTACAAAAGAAAAGACCATCAAGATGAAAAATCCGTACACTAATATTTCCTTGAGGATTTGACGTTATTGATACCATTTTCCCTTTTACATAGTTTGCTAATTTATTTTTTCTTATTTGAGGGGTGATAAGAATCTAGGTTTGCCACGTGCCCCCTTATTTCTAATCATCAAAGTAAGTGAAATGGAAATAGCACATTAGCTCGTAATTAAATCACAAAACCATATGTTTTTGACAACCTGACAGACTCACTATTTATTATTGGAGAGTTAGTTTCTAGATTAGACTAACAGCGTAGTCCAACTAATGATATGCTAAAAACTCTAAAATTGTAATTATGTTATTTTTTCACAAGCTATATTTTCAAGAGGTCCATTTGTGATAAAGGTATCTTGATCAAGGGACTAATAGGATTTCATAAGTGGCTGGAAATGGTACACAACAGAACTGCAACTATTTATTATTCATCAGTAATAATAACCGAGAGGGTGTCAAAGAAATTTTAACTTTGATATCTCTTATAATAATTCACAGCTTTTTTGTGTCATGCTGAATGATAAATTTATAATAATTAATATCCTTATTAGCTCTTAACAATATTAAATCCTTTTCTATAATTAATTTTGTCCTAATCATCTATCAAATGCTGTTCGTATATTCGTATATACCATATGACGTGAGTGATAAACTATTATTATAAAAGTGAACCACGCACCAGGCAAGCCAATAAATATTTCACCCCATGAACAGGGGTAGAAATCAGAACTTCCTTTGTGATAAACTATTCACTATAGTTAAAAGGGGAAGATGAATAATATCACCCCAAATGCACCTTGCCGGCACGCGTGCGTCCTATTTTGTACATTGTTGCCGAAATGAAACATTAAGAAGTGTGAAATGACCAGAATTTGTATAAAAACCGTGACTAACCCGTACCAAAACCCAAAACCATTATCGGAGTTGATTGAAAAGAAACTTTTTGCTGAATAACAATGAATGGGTAGGTGTAGATACAACTGCTATGAATCGAATAACTTTTGGAAGTTTTTTTTTTGTTTCAGTACCTTTTGAGCTTGTCCAGATTAATTACGTTGGTATATGTATACAGGATATTATTGGTACAAAAATGTTCGACCAATTTTGTCGTTCAGGTACCTGAAGTATCTCTCACAAAATCGATACCTACTTGGCAAGAACATAAAGGTTATACAGAGTGTTTCAAAAACATGTTGCCAAACTTTAAGGGGTTATACCTTACACAAAAATATTCCGATAGTCCTCAAATTGTCCAGTCCAGTTTTGGCTTTTTTTGAATTACTTTTGAAATAATGAAGTTATTCTGATAAAATTTGGTATATGGGGATTGTTTGAAATGCGAAATTCAAATCTGACCTTGATTTGGCTGTTACTTGTAGAGGGCGCCATTTACACACCTTTTCACTCAATCAAATAGTCATAACTTTGTTGTGTTCACTTGTACTTTGTTTTTGTCGTAAATTTGACTTTTCCGGCATTTTAACATAAGAAAGGTATACTTTGTAAGAGTGGCTAGGAGTAACCTTTTTCAAGATATTTGCACTTAAAGTAATCCATGCAGTGTGGTTTTAGATGGAAAATTCTGAAAATAGACAAAGGTGGCGCTGAAAACGGCGTAATCATTCTAGTTTTGACATCTGTTTTAATATTTTTATTGAAAAAAAATTAAACTTGACTTGTATTTTTTATTTTTTTTTATTTTTTGTTATTTTTTATTTTCCATGAAAAACAATGGACATTAAAACAACTGTCAAAATTCGCCATTTAAAACCACATTGCATGTATTACCTTAAATGCAAATATCTTGAAAAGGGTTTCTCCTAGCTATTCTTACAAAGTATACCTTTCTTATGTAGATATGACGGAAAAATCAATTTTTCAACAAAAAAGAAAGTACGAGTGCATACAAAAAAGTTATTGCTATTTGAATGAGTTAAAAGGTGTGTAAGTGGCACCCCCTACTGGAAAGAATCATACCAAGATCAGATTTGAATTTCGCATGTCAAACAATCCTCATGTATCAAATTTCATCAAAATCACCTTATTATCAAAACATGTTATTTAAAAAAATCAAAATTTAACTTTGATACCCTGTATCTCTGTCAATATCAACTTTCGGAATAGGAAAGTTGGGTTCTAGCGTGATATTTTTGTGTAAGGTATAACCCCTTAAAATTTGGCAACATGTTTTTGAAACACCCTGTTAATTGAAAAAAGTATAGTGATATTTTTCCACAATAACAGCATATTATGGGGTATCATATTAAGATAAGTTATTTGTACATCTTAATGAGATTTTTGAACATGGTAAGCTCAAGCAGGTCACTTAATCCAGTAGCTACAGCTCAGTAGAAATATCGGTTTAAAAAAAAATCCAAACAGAATGATATTTTCAGGGTTTCTTGAGGCCTGCCTCCTGAGTATCCAACCAAAAGATCTGACTCGAACGCGTGGTACGTTTTCTGCAAACCCAGTTGAGAGATCTCCGTATCGACTCAGAGGCCGAAGATGACTTGTTACAAAAGGCAGCACCGTCGATATGGAGGATTCGGAGACTGAGGCTAGATTGCAGGGAGAGGAAAACACAACTCTAACCCCTAGGGAACAGTCAACCTCCGAAAAACCGGAGCCTAAGGCTAAAACCTCGGCGCAAAAAGCTAGAAATAGCTTTAAGAGCGCCTAAAACTACCTTAAGAAGATGGAAGGGAGGAAGGATGAAGAACTCTCCAAGAAAGAGAAAGACTTCATCGAGAAGAACCGGATGATTGTTGCAAAATTCGAGCGTAAGCAAGGGTTAAAGCAAAATGAACCGGAAAAGGCGGCGAAAGCTGAAGCGTGAGCCAAAGCGGAGACCGGTGGTGAGGTCTGACGCGGTGTCATTCCCAGCTGCGAACGTACCGGAGGACCAAAATCCCCCAGCTTCTGAAAGAAAAATGCAAAAACGGATGCGCGAAGAAGTCCAGAAGCTTCGATACGCCAAAAGAGCTGCAAGTGGCCATCGTGGATTGATCAGATCTCGATGACAAAATTGCAGCCGACAGGTGGCTCGAAGTGGAAGCGGGGATATTTGATGCCATACTCGAGTTAGACGAGCAGAGTGGCAACGAGGAGGTCAACTTCGAAGGGGCTGGCTGGCAGAAAGGAGTCAAAGTTGCCGGATGCAACAACGGAGAGTCAATTGACTTTCTGAAGCGTGTGGTTGGGAGCCAAAGTCGAGGTAATACCAGTCTCAAAGCTGCCTTTGCGTCGATTGATATCAGTGTGGATTCCGCCTTCGGTTCCGGCGAGCCATGAATCCATACTAAAGATCATCGACAAGCAGAACAAGGGTCTGGACACACAAAGGTGGAGAGTTATCTCTTCGACAAAGTGCAAGTTTGGGCCAGGGAAGGAGATCGTCTGCACGGTGGAGATACTGAGGAGCAATAACGGGAGCATCAAGTTCGGGTTAGGCACCCTGAATGCGGGGCTCCATAAAGACAAGAAAGATGGCGAAGAGGAACCTGAAGCTGCAAGCAGTGCAAATCAATTTGCATCACCGCGAAGCGGCAACGGAAGACTTGGTGCTGTTTATGACGGAGAATAAAGTAGACATCGCGCTAATCCAAGAACCATGGCTCGATAGAGGCAAAATTCAAGGACTAAAAGCGGAAGACTACCATCCATATCACTCTCCGTCGGTAAGTAGAATAAGAACCTGTATACTTACAAAGGAGACACTAAATATTAGCCTATCCTCACAGCACAGAACATGTGTCATGACAGTGAAAACATGTGAGCAAAAGAATAAGCAACTGCTTATTCTAGCGTCCTCATACATGCCATATGAAGAACCTGAACCAGCTCCTTCAGCAATTCGAACTTTAGTCCACCACGCCAAGGAGAAAGGAAAGCTGTGGGTGATAGGCTGCGATGCCAATGGTCATCACACGCAGTGGGGCAGCAGTGACATCAATAACAGAGGTGAGTCAATTCTGGACTTTATACTAACCACCGACCTTGTAATATGCAAAAACGGAAATGTACCAACATTTGTTAAAAGGTTTAAGGAAGAGGTGTTAGATTTAACTTTGGCTACCAATTCAGACGAGCTAACGGTTGAAAATTGGAGAGTCTCTCTTATACAATCTTTCTCGGATCATAGGAGAATCCTCTTCGAAATCAATGGTAAGCTACAAAAGGTAGAACCATTCCGGAATCCTCGTAAAACAGACTGGCAAAAATTCTCTGACCTCATGGAAGGGGACAGGAAACTATTGGGTTCGGCCAAGGTATCACGATCACCTACCAAAGAGAAAAAAAAAAGATAATGCGGCAAAACTAGATGAACAACTAAAGAAAGCCTTCCACAGATCATGTCCCTTAAGTCGCTCACGCACACCACGTCTTCCTGGTGGACAGCGGATCTGAGACAGATTAGGGACAAGCCAAGAAGGCTTGTCAACCGAGCAAAGAGAAATGGAACAGAGAAGGACAGGAATGAATACAAGACCAGCTTTAACAGATACAAAAGTGAGATCAGGAAGGCCAAAAGAGACTCATGGCAGGACTTCTGCGAGTCTATAATAGATACAAATGGGTCTGCAAGGCTCAGAAAGATGCTTTCAAGAAGCATAAAAAGGTCAGATAAATTATGGACAGAATCCTGCAATGAGACACTGGAACTTTTAATGGAGACTCATTTTCCAGGATGAGCCGTAGCGGAAATCAGCAGTTCTGACGAACAACAGCTGATGCAAAATACGAGAGCACATGAGGAGGTTGCATCAAGGACGACATCGAGGGAAAAAGTAAAGTTGGCAGTGTACGGTTTCGAGCCAGACGGAATAATGTCAATCATGTTACAGAAATACCTCGACAGCCTATAAGATGACCTGGTCGAAATATATGTCTCCAATTGGGATACACACCAGGTTACAAAGTTGTTTTTATACCCAAATCGGGAAAATCAAATAACTGAGCTCCAAAAGACGACAGACCAATCAGCCTATCATCCTTCTTGCCGAAGACACTGGAAAAGCTCAATCAGAGACTCAGCTAAGATAGAAATGGAATGTCCGGATCAACATGAAGTTGTTAGAACAATTGGAAAATCTCTCGATGGCAAAGAATACAAGCTGGGCACGTATCCAGACATAGAAGGAGCATTCAATAATGCCACGACAGAGGCCATTGAAAAAGAAATGAAAAGGATGACAATAGAACCAATCATCATGAACTGGACAATGAAAATGCTGGAAAGCAGGATTATTAACTCAGAAAATGGGAATTGTTCTATATGGAAAACAACAACAAGAGGGACAACACAAGGAGGAGTTAACTCGATCTTAAAAACCTTCAGAGAACAAAGAATAAAGATGGTAGCATATGCAGACGATGTGACATTCCTGGTTGTGGGCAAAAGCTTGTCAACTATCAGTGAGATCATGGGATCTTCATTGAAGGAACTTTCGAAATGGGCAGGACAAAACGGTCTTGGAGTGATCCCTGATGAGACAAATCTAGTACTGTTCACAAGGAAACACAAGGAGCCCAACAGTAAAATGCCCCATTCGGCTTTCCAACGAGGCAAAGCACCTAGGGATCATTCTGGACTCAAAGCTCTCCTGGAAAAGAAACACAGAGGAAAGAATGAAGAGAGGCCTCAATGCATTATATATATGCAGGAGAATGATTGATAAAAAATGGGGACCAAAGCCGCACATTATCCACTGGATGTATACAGCGATCATGAGACCCATCACCTACGGAGCCGTGGTATGGTGGAAAGCCATCGACACGAACTCGAACGTGAAGATGATCACGAAAGTACAACGGCTGGCAACACTAAGTACAACGGGAGCAAAGAACAGCACACCGCAGGCCTGCCCATTGACTTGTTCATTAAAATCACTGCCGCAAAGGGAGCTCTCAGACTGAGAGAGGCCAAATTGTGGAAACAGGCAACAATCAAAAGGCGAAGCTGCTACAAACGGCAACAGACTACATGGTGACCTAGAGCTCTTTTGAGAATGAGGAAGTGGTTAAAATACCTACCAGAGCAGACTGGAATCAAGGGGAGAAGGGATCCCTACAGACGCAGCAAAGACAAATACTGGCACAGGAGCAGGGATATACTCAAAGGAACTAAACATCTAAGAGTTTATCAAGCTTGAGAAAGGATGTGGCATTCTGCATGCAGAAATCATTGCCATTAACAAAGCAGCCAACCTGCTGAAAAGACTGGACAACACAACAAAAGACGTCACAATCTATGCAGACAGCAAAGCAGCGTTGAGACAACCAGAATCAGATACAGTAGGGTCAAAGGTAGTGATGAGTTGCCGTGAGGCATTGTCCTGGATCAGGACCAAGAAGCTCGCTCTATGCTGGGTTCCTGGACATAGCAATATTGAAGGGAACACGATGGCAGCTGAACTGGCGAAATTGGAACTAAGAAAGGACGAAGCCGAAATGGAAAATACATCTCTACCAACTATCAAACTATTGAAAGATACAGTAGATAAAAACATGTTAAAGCTACACAGAGACAGGTGGACCTCTGTGGCCAAACTTGGCTATGGAAAAAACAGGGAAATTACTAAAGCAGAGCGAATCCTCCGTGAGCAACCTTGTGGGAGTTATCACAGGACACTGTGAGATCTGAACCATGCTCCGAGAATGGGACCTAGCGACTGATGAGCTCTGCAAGGACTGCATCGAGGAAACGCTAGAACATCCACTGTGCCACTGCCCAGCTCTGAAGGAAGGACGCCACAGGAATATGGGACTATACTACCTTGAAGACTTGGAGGAAGCGAATGTAGACATCGTGCTAATTCTGAACTCCGTGAAAACCATGGGATGGTTTAGAACGATGAAGAGAAAGGCTGCAGGTTAAACGAGGGATCACAATGGGCCATTTGGCCTTCGAGTGAAAGCAATGCGAAGCAGGAAACTGTGGGGCAGAGGGCATACCCTTCGCAACCTAATCTAACCTTACCTTTGTGCTGAAAATTACCTCAACAAAAGTTACAGAGAATTGAAAACTGATCAAATCTGCCCCATAACATTTTTTTAGAGCTTTAGCTCCAGTAGCGCTTCAAATGACAAAGTTAGGATGTCAACATGGGTGGATTTGAATGCATTTTTTTTTTAAATCAGCTTGAAGAAAGTTTCAGAAAATCAAAGGCTAAAAAACTTTAAAAAAAATTTGTTGCGCTGTAACTTATGAAGTGTTGGAGCTGTCAAAAAATTTTACAATGAAAAGTTGTTCAGTTATTGGTCCTCTATAACTTTTGTCCATCTCTTCAGCGCAAAACGTACCAGGACTTCGAGTCAGATCTTTTGGTTGGATACTCAGGAGGCAGTCCTCAAGCATCCCTGAAAATATCATTCTGTTTGTTACAAGCCGACTACAACTTTTTTGGGCTATTAGATACTTGTATGGTGTGAACAGCTTGATTTAGTACTTGCGCGAGTACCTCATTCAGAAAACTGAAAAGAGACGTGTTCTATTTACTTGAACAAGTAGGGTCTTCCAACCAATAATATCACGTTTGAGGTGAGATATGAGAATAAAACGAAAGATATGAGAAATGAAAAAGTGCAACAGAGCAGAGGGGGTTAGAATGACCAAACAAAGAGGGTTGACGAAACTTGAAAGAATAATACTTAAGATATGCTCTGTAGTTTTGTTGCTGATCCATGGTTCTAGGTCTTTCGCAATATTCAAAACCATCAGCTTATTCTTACAAAACTGTTTTTTTCTTCCTGCTGGATTTGGATTGTTGTGAATTCAAATCAAATCAACAATCAATTTCTAATAGTTTTGATGAATAATCAAGTGAATACAGGTACCTATAATCAGAAGTTTTTGGCTAAAAAAAATGGTTTCAAATGTTGGCTCGAAGGTTCGTCGTATGCTCGTTTTCATTCTTCGAATAACCTAAGGCTAATGGTTATGGTAATGGTGATGGTGAGGGTGAAGGGGACAAAAACCCGTGCTTCCAACCCTCTTCACTCCAGTCATCCTGTCTTCATTGTGTGTCATCCCAGCTGAGCTCCCCCAACTCCACCCGAGGAATGGTTACCGCCTCTAAGCCCCTTCGCCTCAGGCGACTCCATCTATCACAGACTCCCAGTAGATGGTAGAAGGTCTCCTCCGCCCTTCTACAGTAGGGACATAGGGATGATTCGCCAATTCCTGATAAATGCAAGTGTCGGTTGAGCTTGCAGTGTCCTGTCAAAATGCCCACGATGATGCTCAGTGCCTTCCTACTCTTGTTCAGCAACTGGGCCGTCCTTGGTTTGTTGGGTTGTGTGATAATCTCTCTGGCTTGCCTACAAGCCGTCTTATTCCTCCAGTTTTTTACTGTATTCTCCCAAGCCCACTCATCCAGGGCCGGAGATCAGTCGTTTACTCAGGCTCACGTATGGTTCTGGACCGGGCGGGCCCCTAGTCTAGCTAGCTCATCCGCGCGTTCGTTACCGTAAATGCTCATATGTACCGGTACCCAAACCAGTTTGACCATCTTGCTCTCGCCCAGGGCGTGCCGAGCATCACTGCACTCTTGAACCAGCGGACAGCTGATCCTTGGCTTGCATAATGCCCTCAGTGCCGCTTGACTGTCAGAATAAATAACTATGCTATCTTCTGTCCCTCCTTTCACCTCTTCCTTAGTTGCTATCTCAAGGATGGCAAAAACCTCTGCTTGGAAGACCGAGAGGGAAAGCCCCCCAGCATTTCTGTCCAGTCTGTATACTCCGGCTCCTGTAGCCTTGGAGTTGGCCTTTGAGCCGTCGGTAAATCAGATCCGCGTGTTACCTGGTGGTTCTGCCAGTGTAGTCCGCCACTCGTCCAAGGATGGAAGGTGTACCTCAAAACTTTTGTGAAGTCTGTGGCCGGATTCCGTGTACTGTCGAATTCCAAAGCGAAACGTCGCTCTCTGTGTTAAAAGATGGGAAAGCGAAGTGTAGCTAGAATTCCACAGGTACACGGAATTCGGCCCCTGAGTCTTCCATCCGTGGCTGTCAGTCCCGCCGCCAGTAGAAGCAAATCTAGTGTGGCCAACCTCTATGCCTCTGTCATTCCATACTTCCTGAGCGGACATACTTACGTAAGCTGCCATCGCTTTCCTCTTTATCCAGATTGCCAGCTCTGGCAACGCAAGGAGAATGTTCAGTGCAGCTCCTGGAGTAGTCCTCATTGCACCGGTGATGCTCAGACAGGCCATCCTTTGAAGTCTGGTTAGTCTGATCTCATTAGGGGTTTTCTCGGTAGCCGACCACCAGACCACGGCTCCATATGAGATCCTTGGTCTGTTTACGGCTCGATAAAGCCAGTGAACGACGGACGTGTGGTTTTAGGCCCCACCGCTCGGTGCAGCAGCCACATTGTGGCTATGCCCTATTTAACTGTCCTTTCATTATGAGGTTTCCACGTCAAATTACTGTCCAAGACCACCCCGAGGTACTTGAACTCTTGTCTGTGAAAAGGATTAGCTCCGTTTTTTTGGGATTCACTGAGAGCCCCATCTCTTTACACCATACCTCCAGAATTTTACACGCTGACCTCATACGCTCGCAGACGATTTCCAGATGGTCACCTCTCACAAGGATCAGGCCATCATCGGCGTAGGCCTGTGCATAAAAGCCCTCCAACTCCAGTCTTGTCAGAAGACTGTCCATTGTCAGACACCAAAGCCTGGGTGAGAGGCAGCTGCCCTGAGGCTAACCCTGCTTGTTATACCCGCTTCCGCTTCGTTTTTTTGAAGAAAAGCAGCTTGTTTCCTTGGTAGGTAGGTACTAGATATAATGCTGTGGGCACTCATTCAATAGATAGTATTTGTAATTTTTGTGAGTCAGGTAGTAAACTCGTGCTGAAATATTCTTTGTTTCTCCAATATAACCTTAACACCAACACCTCCTGGCTACTGGAAATGACGCAAACTGGTGCAGTTCTGTAACATGAAAAAGTTCAATTGAAGTTAAACTATTTAGATTCACAAAAGAACGTTGCAATGGGCGTCGTTTACATACAAATCAGTTTTAATAATCTGAGTATGATGATTATTCCATTTTCACTTTGCTTTATCGAAAGATACCCAACACAGAACACATTATACAAAGTTTAGAACAAAAACGTGAATGGAGGACGGGGACTGAGTGAAAGTTTTGATTCGCATCCATGGAGAGGCGCTGATGTGCCTGAAGTTGATTAGATCTCGAGAAGATGGCGGTACGTAGAATGCCACATGACAGCTTATTAGCTTGTCATGATGATAGATGAAGTCATTTGAACGTCACGTTTTATCTTCATGTCTTTCATGCTTTGATTCCTCTCTAAATGTAAATCCTCTCTTGATAATTCTCTTCAAAAAACCTCTAAGAAAGCAGGATGCAACCCGGAATACTAGAGGCCATCAATCTTTTTGTATTCCACAACAAATCAAACAATGAGGCTAAGTGACACAATTCTGAAAAGGTCGAACAAAGAGGAAGAAACAGGAGACTTCATTGAGGAGGTTCGTAACAGCCCAGTCGCCCTACGCCACATGGTGTCATGAACTAGTTCCCCAGACTTCCGGAGTGAGTGGCGTTTCCTCATAGTCACCATCACACAGGGTCAGCGCTCCGCAGCGCAGAACACATCAACTAGGGAAACCCACAATGACCCTATACCCAGATGGTTCTGAATACCAGAGAGAATACCGAAAAAACTACATTTATTCATAGTTTTTTTCTTTATTTAACAAATAAAGGCAATTTCAAAGTCAAAGTCAGTGCTTTTATGTATAGAAATCTGTATAATATATTGCAGAAATCTTTAATAATACATTATCCAAGTCTGATAGTTCGATTCGCATCCACAGCATTCCGTGGCGCATTGTTCCGTAAAGTTGTATACGTCAATTAGTCTTCTAAACTTTGTATAATATGTGTTCTGTGATAGCCACACCTATGCTATACGCAATGTTGATCAGCGCATTATGATATACTAGGTACATGCAGTGATTATTTAAAAAAATAATAAATTATCGATAATAAAAAAAGCTGTTTTTTTTAGGATTTTTTAACGGTGTAAAAGAAAAAAAGGTCTTGACATTCCTTCTAGATCCGTTTTTATTTCAATAATTATTATTATGCATTTCATGATAAGAATGCAGAATTCACATGTTTATTCTGCAAAGTGGAATAATAAAAAAAACATTGAATCAAATTACTCAATGAAATAATAATGAATCAAGTGTGATGGCGTATATTTGTATTGTGACGTAGAGGAAAACATATTTGACGATAACCGAGCGTTTAGGTATGCGCGACTTTACATATTATTTTTTATTCTAGATTTTTTATTTATTTTTTTTAACTGGAACATTAGAATTAGTTATGGTACTAAAATATTCGCAATGTGTTATAAATTAACTAGAAAAATCCAAGAACAGAACTTTTGGTTGGTTTGGTTTCGGATGAAAAAGGAACGCATATTTCCAGAGGGCAGCACTCGCGAACTGCTGAACTGAGTCACCTTGCTTGAGACTTCTCGGCCGCACCAAAAGGTGTCGATCTATACATAGCCCCATCTTTTTTTAACATTTTGATTTTTTCATCCAGGTTTTAGTGGTGTGAAATACGGAATTTAATGTCAAAAGCAAAGGTTAGAATTTGCAAAAGTTGTGACCGTTGCTATGGAAAACCAAACATAACTTTATACTACAGTGCTTGCTACAAGTTGCAAAAATTGTGAAAAACTTTTTAAATTAGGTTGATATTGAAACTCTGAACTGGCTTCCACGCAATCCAGATCTGAACCTCATAAGCCATTTATGGGATTGACACGAGGATGAAGAATTTTCCGATATACAGTGTGTTCAAGATCAGGATGTCTATAATGGGGATCTTGAAAACCCGTGAGACATACAAGGTCGGTTAAATGGAGGCAAAGTTGCGTATTTTGATGCTCAACAAAATGCCGTTTTAAAAGCCAAGAAATTCCGACTACGTCCGAAATTATCCGAAAAAAACAGACATTTTTCGAAAATGGTTTCATTTTTTTCTGACCATTTTTGAAGAGATTAAAATATCTGGGGATGGATGGAACTTCTTCACTGGCACTTTTTGCCCTTTACAAGATAGCGTTATTGAATTGGAGAATCGACGTTTCGTCTATTAGCAGCCATCATCAACTTTGTTTTTTCGAATACGGTCCTGGATTTTTTATCACGAATTTTAAGAGCCTCTTATGTTCTTGAACCAACGATGTATCGCACTTATTAAAAAAGAAGTGTCCTATTAAAAATGTATTTTTTGTCTCTCTCTAAAACATGAGGTCTTATGGAAAAATCCATCAATATAATTTGTTTGAATAATTGCGATACATTGTTGGTTTGGAAACATAAAAGGCTCTCAAAATCCGTCATGAAAAATCCAGGACCGTATTTAAAAAAACAAAGTTGATGATGGTTTCTCCGAAACGAAACGTCGTACGGAAAATCTCTCAACGCTATTTTGTAGAGCTTGAAAGTGCTTTTTGTTTTTCCATATCTCTCTAAATAGCGTCAGAAAAAATAACTTTTCTCTGATTTAACCATTTTCGTATCTCTTACGGTTTCCAAGAACCCCATGATAGACATCCTTATCTTGGACACACTGTATATTCCCGGTTTTATTCGAGTAGTTCGATTTTTTCCGTAACTCGCTCAATTTATCTATCAAATGATCCCGTATTTTTTTCAAAATAATGTTTTCCGTGTCCCGTGTCATAATCCGCTGAACAGTACAGTACCAAATCTCTCACCTTAACTTATCGGAACCACGGGTTTCTAGCTGGGGAGGTGGAACCAAGGTACATAGATCATCAATCGGCGGTCATCGATTGAGCTCAAAAAAATCCGTCCCGTTGAGCGGAGCGACACTCGTTTTTTTACCTTTTTTACGAGCTTTTTCACGTTAAAAGCCACCAGATAGGACTTTTCACAAGTTTTATTGCTGCAATTCTGTCAAGTTACCGAGTTTTACTGGATTGATTAACCGGGTGAGACAAAACAGTGACTTCCGTAGTCCCAAAGTTTCCTTGTCAATAAAATCCCATGTTCTCACTCGATAAGAAAATCAATTCTAAGCAAAAACTGTTCAATGACCGTTTATCCCAAGCTCAAAATTGAAAATGGGAAAGCTATTTATTTGTTGTTTATATTCGTGAAGGATCTATAGTTTCAACAGCAACAAGATGGATGCAGCTGCCCATAAAGTTCTCTAGATTCATGTCCTATTGCTTTTTTCTTGGCTTCTTTGATGTGTCGTTCCAACATAAAAAATAAAAATCAATGTAGTCAGAAAAATGCACTTATTTCAAGATCAAAGAGACCTGGAAAATCATACTAATTGATTTTCATAACAACTGTTGAAAGTGATGCGCTCTGGAAATAATTTTATCAAAATCGGTTGAGATGTTTCGAATTTACAGACAAAGAATCACTTGTTTCCTTTACAAAAAGTGATTATCCCACTATACAGGGTGTAACAGAGTAAGTGTTACAACGTGAGACTGTAGATTCTTTATCAAAAAAGAAAAATATTTTTCCTTTGAAAAAAATTTCTGCGGACTTTCGATTTCGATATACAGGGTGTATCATAACTACGCCACTGGTTAATTTTTTTATTCGATTTTTCAATAAAATAATCCTAACTAGAGAGTTTTGACACTGTACCAAATCTGATAAAAATATTCCAAGTGGTTTAGAAGTAATTAATCGAATCTGTTTATCGAAAACGAAAGCCCGCGGAAAATTTTCGTTGAGGAAAAATCTTTTTCTTTTTTGATAACGAATCTACAGTTTCACGTTGTAACACTTACTCAGTTACACCCTGTATACTCTATTTACCAATGCGCACTTATTTCAGACTCTCCCTGTATAATCGCGGCCGAAGATAAGATAGATCTATCTTATGCAGATTTGAATAAGAAATTAACGTATAATCTGAAATTCAAACAAAATACACGGTGTCCCATTTAGAAGTTTAAAGTTGGGTGCTGTAAACAGCGTTCGGGATACTTATTACTTACAGTCATGGTAATTCCAAATTTGAAAAACAAATTATAGGGAACTTGATAACTTTTGTAATAAACTTTTTTTTGTACAACCTACACGTAAAGTCCACTTTTCAATGCATGCAAGGCAGGCGGAAAGTCTTTAATTTTGGCAGCCGGGCCTAAAAGTACTTTCGCGCCCGCGGGCGCAAAAGTAGGTCGCTTAGCAACGGTTCCTTGGATCCCAACGCCTCTGAATCTAATAACCACGTGACAGTCTAGCATACTGAAAGGAACTTATCACGTGACAATCTCGGTGACAATAAATGCGCACCACAAAAGAATACAGGAACACACCTATTGTAACCATGAATACCATGATTGACAGTTGTCACTCGTCAGTTGTCTGACTTGTCAGCACTGTAGTGCAGTGTATCGGATCGACTATTTATTTTTGATTTTCATAATTATTCAAATGATTACAAACTGGTTGTACAAAAAGCACTGTTTGCATCACGGACGAAAGATGATTTTGACTCGGCTAATATCTGCCCTCGCTTCGCTCGTGCTGCTACTTATACCCTCGTCAAAATCATCTACTTTCCGCCCTTGATACAAAATGTACTATTTTGAACATTTAATATAAGTCGCAAAAATATACCAACAAACTTTGAGGGGTGTTAGGGTACATCAAAACAAGCATAATATGTAAACAAGAAAAACACAAAGTCTGGTCTCAGTCATATACAGTCATATCATATGACTGAGACCAGACTTGTTTTTCTTGTTTACATTTGAAAATAGAGATAATGGACGAAAAAAGAAAATATACATAAGAAAAATAAAATAAAATAAACGAATTTGTAAGCAACTGACGGAAAAAGAACTGCATTGTAAGCAGCGATACAATAAAAATAATGAGCAAAATAAAAGTAGGTAGGTACCAAACTTTTTTTGTTTTAGAGCTCAAACGACTTATTTGCGGACATATGTTCACTAGAAGAAAAATGTTTGTTTTGATGTACCCTACCAATCCTTCAAGTTTGTCGGTATATATTCGTCATGTAAGGTTTACATTCAATTTCACTTCGAAGTGGAAGTGACAGATTTCCGCTTGCCAAGCGAAAATCATAAATATCAATAATATGGTATCATCTTTGTGCATGATGATCACGCACAAAGAAACTCTTATAACTTCGTTATTTTCCAATCAACAAAAAAAACGATGCGTTTTCGGACCTATGTTTATTGGAACTTTTTTTCTTAGAATGACCTCAGGAATCACTCCTTTACTTTTTACCCAATGTTTTTTAAACACCCTGTATATTGATTCTTGTATATCAAGTTTTGCGTACGGAAGCGGTTTATTGTTAATTTTTTTTTTTCTTTGGTAGACCAATTGCTGTTCTAAGAGCTCCTTTCGGCCGGCCTCTCTTTTTAATTTTGTTTGGCATTTTAATTTCTTGGAGGTCTTCTTCAAAACAGTTATTTCACAATCTAGAAATGAAAAAAAAAAATAATGCTTTTTATTAGATCACGAATTGCAATTCATGAGTGACAATAAATAGGAACTAATAGGTGCATAAACTTTTGTCTGACAAGTTTCTCATTTGCTTTCAAGTCAGTTAATCACGAGCTGCATTTTCAATGTCGTTCGAAAGCTTCCTTTCCGAAGGGTATGGAAATATTGTTTCATATTAATTAATAGAACCACAAATGAAAATCTCACTTACTTATACATTTTCAATATTTTACTTTTATGATTTCATGATTGTGTTCATTTCTCACTGCAGAACATCCAAATAGTGACCATCTTTTGAAGCTTTTAGACGAAATTAAAAAGGACATCTATCCCTGTAAGTTCTAGAACATAAGGATAAGGAGGGAGGAAAACGTACGATGAGTCACGAACACCTTTACTTGTTGTGAACCCCTTTTTCTCCATGAATGCACTTATACTTACCTTAAGCCTCGCCGCCACCGTACGCATTTAGACATCACGTACATCTATTTGTCACCCAGTGCAATACCAGTGCATTCCGTACATCTATTTGGCACCCAGCGCAATTTCATTGGTCAGATTTCAATTTTAAACCAATCACGTTCGAGTGCGAAATCTGTATACAGAATGAAAACTGAAAACAATGTCATCGCTGCGGAAAACTATCGAAAATTTGTACTTTCGATAGTATCGAATACTTTCCACAAAACTATCGATACTATCGAATGGTAATTCAGGTACTAATTTGTACTGGCACAATTTGAAGTTAGAAGGGTTCTTTAGCGTTAAGTATTCCTTGAATAGGTTGGTGCAATCGGCTATAAGGATCAGAATTATGGATATTTCTGATAAGCAAAATCACGTTCCATTTGGAAACACTTGTGATTGATTGTCACGTGATACTGGTATGGAGAACGATTGATCGTCTCGGTCACATATACAGTGTCTCCCAGATTCGGTTCTCTATACAGGGATCTTGGCTCCTATTATACCTACAGCAAAGGTTAAATGGAGAAAGTTCTAGAGGAAACTTGGTGCATTCGATATCCGGTTTCAGATTTGCGATCGATAAATTGGTTTTGGAAATATCGGCGAAAAACCGAAAATGGCGGATTTTGTTTTTTGCCAGTAAATCCGAAACGGCTAATTGGACAGCTATGAAAATGTGACATTATCACTTTTTTAAGACGAATAAAATGGTGTGTATGACATGTCTCAATCGTCTTTTGTTTTCTCGCAACCTGCCTCAACTTTCATTACTCTTATGGCCGTCATATTGAATTTTTCGATTTTTGGAAAGAGTGTAAAATTTCCAGTCTAGTGATGACCCACAAGTATCATCGAAATATCACACTTCGTAGCTGGGACTCAATCTTTTCTAAGGAGGCCATGATTTAATTTGATCAACTTTGGGGCCTTCGAACAACCTAGAAGCGGATACAACATTGAAAATGAAAATCGCAACAGAAACATTTTACAAGCTGTCAACGAAGACCCTAGTAAATCGGTAAGAACTGTAGAACGGAAATTGGTGTGTCAAAATCAACAGTACAGGGAGTGCTAAAAAAGAATAAGTACCATCTATACAGACCCACAGTAGTTCAATGACTTAAAGAAACTGATTTTCCAAGACGAATGCGCTTCTGTGAGTGGTATACAAGGAAGTGTAATGACAATCCCGATTTTGTAAGTCATGTCTTGTGGTCCGATGAAAGTAGGTTTACGAATTGTGGAGTTTTTAATAAGCACAACACTCATCATTGAGCTGTGGAAAACCCTCACGAAGTGGCAGCGAGACGTCTACAGACCAGATTTGGGTTTAACATTTGGTGTGGGGTCATTGGTAATTTAATCCAACTCACCTTTCTCAATTGGGCAACTATCAATCAATCATTTCAGGAAATCGACTTATAGGACCATCTTCATTTGACCACAGCCTAAACGGACAGAGATACCGTCAAACGGGGCGAATTGGGACAGTTTTGACATGTTTGTTTATATAACTTTTTTCCTAATTGGGATAGAGGATCCGTTTTTTTGCCAAAAGTTAGGTCTATCTTAGAGCTTCAAAATGACATATCATTGACACCTGTCACTTGGACAGGGGATTAAAAAAAAATTTTTTTGTGTGTCCCGATTCACCCCGCAAGGGAGGTCAATTGGGACACTCCATATATTTCAATGAAAATGGCCGAAACACCCTGGAAATGGGGCGAATTGGGACAGAAAAAAAATAAAATAAATCTGAAAAAAATTCGGCTGAAAATGGACAAAAACAACCTGAAATAAGCGAAATAAACATTTATTCAACGAAAACGAGAAATTTACAAGCCTAATAATTAATGTAGGAACATGTTTTCCACTTAACTTAACGAACACAGAAAATCACCGACCCAAACAAAAATCACAAATAATAATAAGAATGGTGGGGGCGTGGTTACTCATTGATTCAAGTACGCCCTTTTGACAAATTTTTGGGAAAACTCATAACCACCTCTACGCAAAATTATTGGCTGCGGCAACAATTTTGTAATTTGCTCCTTGTTGACTACGGAAACATCATCAACAGAGGGAAAAATGAAACAATTTTTCTTTTTCCGATTGGGACGAAGAAACTTGACTGTGATTGAATCTTCGTCTATTTCTTGAATGAGTCCAATGAAAAATTTATCTTCCCGATCTGTACAATATTGAATCTCAACAAAGTCATCATTTTTAAGATTCTCCAGATTCAATTCATCCCTTGATTCATCCATCTCGCTATCGGAGGAAGATACGGAATTTGCTGCATTTTCCAATTCGGACTCTTCAAATTCGTCTTCGATCACAGCCTTATTTCTTGATGAGGACGGTCCAGCTTCAGCAAAGTCTTCTTTTGAAATGCTTTTTCCTGGTTTCACGGTGATTTCTCTTCTCGTTACTTTTGGTTTACGAGCAGTCTTGCAGTTATTAAGCAGGGAAGTTTCAATTTCAGCAAAGTCTTCCTTTCTAACGCTTTTTCCTGGTTCTACGGTGACCTTTCTTTTTCTCGTTACTGCTGGTTTACATGCAGCCCTGGAGTCATAGAGCAAATCGATAACAGAAGCTGTCCAATGATTGGGATCTTCATCTGCCGCACCTATAGGCTTTGGCAATCTTTTCAAAACTTGATTTCTATCTAGTGGAATAAGGACTGGGCCCATGAAACCCTTTCTAATATTTTCACTCATCGTTGGCAAATTATCTAGGGTGTTTTTGAGCAATCCTGGGAAATATTGCTTTGGTATAGGCCCCTTATATTTTCTCTTCCAATCTTCCAGAACACGCCGCCAGGTTTTTTTCAAAGGTGCAAAAACAGCGACGTCCATTGGTTGGGTCAGATGAGTTGATGAGGAAGGTAAAAACGCAGACTTAACATCATTTTCTTCACAGAGTTTTATGACAGTCAATGAAAGGTGACTACACAGGTTGTCACCAATTAAAACTCTTGGGGCAGATTGTTTTTTCAAATATGGCAGGGCGATATTTTGAAACCAATTTTCAAAAAGAGGTTGGTCAAACCAGCCAGTAGAATTTCTACCATATCTTGCGTTTTTTGGCCCATTCAACATCCAAGTGTCATAAATGTGCTCACTCTTGTAGACGATAAATGGTGGTAGTAAAACACCACCACCACTTCCTGCAAACATTACCGACGTGGAGCTTTTTGCTGAGTCAATTATCCGTTCAGGATGTCGAGTTTTTCGTCTCACTATCACTTTTTTTCTTCCTGGGTCATCAACAAAACACGTCTCGTCATAGTTGACAATGGAGTTTGGTTCAACATTTTCCAAGAGGTTTTGCAAATTGTCAAAATATAAATTTACTGTCTCCTGCGAAACACCGGCGCGGGCCCTCTTAATATTCTCGCACAGTCTCTGTGTAAGGACATCCTTATGTCGGGAAATAAAAGAAGTTGCCCAGTCCACTCCTGGCAAATTGTTTGGGAATTTGACAATTTTCACACCTTTCCTATCTAGGTAGCCCTTGACAGTATTTCGAAGATCCAGTTTATCCAATGGGTAACCCCATTCACCTGCTAATACTATCAGTTGAACCAAATGTTGTTCTTGATCTTGTGTCAGGATAGTTGCCCCCCCCTGCTTCTTCAAAGGTCTTTTATTATGCCTTGCCAGAGTCGATTTTGGAATGCCAAACACTTGTGAGGCATCTCGTATACCTATCTGACCTCGTCGAATTTGATTGAGGGCTGTTCTTAATGTCTCCTCACTATAATTCTGATAAACTCTGGTTCCCGGGTTTTTTTTGTAGTGGCGGACCATTGTCCCGATTGACCCCTGAAAATGACATTTTTTGCTAAAAAAATTGTAAAACCCACATTTAAAAACTTTTATATTTGATTTTTTGATAATGTTTACAAAACACCTTCAACTATCACATATCAAAATTTCGAACTCTTACCTTGATTCCTTAATAGTTTCCCATAAAAAGTTTTCCAATCAATCAAAAACAGCAATATTTGTATAGAATTTTCAGGCACCAGTTTTTATTCAACATTGATCGATCAACAAAATTTTGGTATAATTGACAAATATAGACTGTCTGCTGTCATTTGCATCTGTCATCCGTTACCAAAACATCAAGTCCGTGACAGGGTTGCCGAGTTTCTTGAGAGAAAACCGATTGTCCCGATTCACCCCGTAGTCCCGATTCGCCCCGTTTGACGGTACCTAGAGCTTTTGCGAAATCAGGTTGTGCCGGCATTACGAGCTACTCTAACCGAAGATGAGTTCAGAAGAACCTGGTTTCAACAGGATGGATGTCCGGCTCACAACACCATTCAAGTCAGAAACTTCTTGATAGAGCAGTTTGAGGATTAAATAATCAAAAGCCCAAAGGCTAGGGGTTGCGAAAGTCATGCATTTCTCTCCCACAGATCCATCCACAGACGCGTTTCGCTGTATCACAGCTCATCAGTGCGGCTAGGATCTGCAGGAGCTATTAGACAGTTTTCGTTGCTCCTGGAAATTTCACCGGTTGCGGTTACGAAAGTCGTAGCGATAGCCGCTATTTGACAGATAAAAATATAGTTTTCGGTGAAGGCAAGATACAAATCCGCTCAACGTTACGTTTAACCTCAACCCTAACCAAAGTCAATGGCAAATGACGTCGCAGTCTTGTTTTGTTTATGTGTATGTGTTATTTTTTCAAAATGATTGATGATATGGTATTATTGGACTCCAGTGACGAATCAGATGCTCATTTTGAAGATGCCATTTTATTAGAAGTATTGAAAAACAACGTCATCCAATATAGAGGAGACATTTACATCATCTGACACTTTCCGGAAATCGTTGCCCTTTTCTTTTTTCTCAAACTTTTTCAATACATATGTAATATGTTCTTAACTCTCCTCAAAGAAACCTTTTTACTAGTGACCTCAAAAATATTAGAGGGTCTGGTACATATTAGGATCCCACGAATTTGCACTTTATTTTTTATACAATAGATAGAGAATAGGTTATAAAGGAGATTTGAATAAAAAAAATTATGGAATATGAGGTTTTGAAAAAAACAAGACACTTCAAAAGTCCTCGAGGGGTCCTAAAGTGTACCAGAGCCGTCGTCTCGTCTGGTACATATTAGGACCCCACGAATTCGCAGTTTATTTTTTATACAATAGATAGAGAATAGGTTATAAAGGAGATTTGAACAAAAAAATTTATGGAATATGAGGTTTTGAAAAAAATACGACACTTCAAAAGTCGCGTTTTTTTTTTTTTTTTGAACTGAACTAACCCAAGAGTGAAATGAAACCGAAACCATATAGCTGCTTCTTGATTTGGATTCATTGCGTAAATTGTCTTGGTCTTGAATCCAGCGAAAGTATAAACAAAAACAATGAAATCAAAACCTCAAAACATTGACAATCAAATGTCAAATAACATATTCTCTTCCACTGCGCATGCGTTTCACTACGTTAACCGCTATGACTATCGTTCGTTAACAACCGGCATTTATCGGTTCCGATATACGATAAATGACATCTAAATGTCAAAGTTGTCAATTAGCGTTAGTCGGAGCTGGATTTTTTGAGCAACGAAAACTGTCTATTGTGTGGGATAGAAACGTTTACTCTTGAAATTGTGGCCAATGCCTTTTCAAGTTTTCTACATCATGTGCATACTACGTTGATAGTAGGTTTCTCATCACCACCAATAGATGGAGATGCTGTCTCCAAGCCTTCGTATTTCATTAAATGGTACAATACCCTGGCCTCCTAGATCCCCCGACCTTTCGCCCTTGGATTTTTATCTCTGGGGTCATACAAAGAATGAGGTCTATGAATTTGATCCTCCTGCGACTATAGAAATCCTGAGACAAAGAGTTTTTGACACATTTACAAATATCAACAGAAACATACTTACGAGGGTTGTACGAAAAACAATTCCTAATTGTCAAAAATGCCTCTATGCAAATGGACGTCATTTTGCAAACTTGTAAATCAATACCGAGACAGTTGAGAACACATTACAGTATTTTCATTTTCAATATATTTGTATCTACCTGTAAGTTATTCAAAAGCTTGAGTGTTGATTGAATAAACAATGATTTTTCTGACTTTTTATTCAATACACTCATGAACTCGTTGAGAAGTCATTATTCACGTCCATGTTCTAGGTTGATACAGTACCTGTTAATGATGTTTTGCGACAAATAAATCATTGCCTCCTTAGAAAAGATTGAGTCCCAGCTACGAAGTGTGATATTTCGATGATACTTGTGGGACATCACTAGACTGGAAATTTTACACTCTTTCCAAAAATCGAAAAATCCAATATGGCGGCCATAAGAAAAATGAAAGTTGAGGCGGGTTGCGGAAAAACAAAAGGCGATTGAGATATGTCATACACACAATTTTATTCGTCTTAAAAAAGTGTCCAGATAATGTCACATTTTCATAGCTGTCCAATTAGCCGTTTCGGATTTACTGGCCAAAAACAAAATCTGACATTTTCGATTTTTCGCCGATATTTCCAAAACCAATCGACGGATCGCAAATCTGGAACCGAATACCGAATGACGGTGCGAACTGTGAAGACGAGTACAGGCTGAGAAAGTTTTTTATGCACCGCATGGAAGTTCATGTACCCAGTGCGACAGGCAAAAGTTCAACATCAAAGTACAGCCTACAGCATTGAGCAGCAGGTTGGCATAACAGCAAATGAAGAACATGTCAAGAAAAGACCTAAAAAAAAACATAATCTTTCACAAAATGTAAAATATCCTACCAAATGCAATTAAACATGTTCCATCGCACTAAATACTCCATTCTTGTTCGGCTTCATTTCATTCATTCAATAATTTGGTAATCACTGGATAGCATATAAAGTGGGGTGGTGCAAAACTTCTTTTCTTATGTTTATAACTGTTGATTTTATTTTATACAATAAACAGATTTGCACTTTCGAGTCTCTTGTATATTGCCTTAGCCCAACTATAATGTACAGTGCTTTCAATTTAATTTGTCACACTTTCAAAAGGCTGTAAAATATTTATTTTTCGAGCTAAAAGGTCGACCAAAAAAAGGAATTGTAGGATTGTTCGTAAAGTTTTGTGCTATTGAGTCTCTTAACTGTCAAATGTCGAAATTATTTTGACATGTGACAGTTAAGAAAATATTTGACTCAATAGCACAAAACTTTACAAAAAACCCTACAATTCCTTTTTTTGGTCGACCTTTTAGCTCAAAAAATAAATAATTTACAGCCTTTTGAAAGTGTGAAAAATTAAATTGAAAGCACTGTACGTAAAGTCGAACACTTTGTAGTTGCTAATCGCGAATTGGCAATAACAGTTCTATTAGTCGCCCTTTCGTCAATTTAGTAAATAAGCGTATTATTCGCAGTTCACGGTTCGCTTCTATATGATGTATACTTAACAAAATGCCGAAATCGTTACGACATTCCATACGCACGTTTGGCACCGATCATTCAAATTCTGTATACAGATTTCGCACTCGAGCGTGATTGGTTCAAAATTGAAATCTGACCAATGAAATCGCGCTAGGTGCCAAATAGATGTACGGAATGTCTAAATGCTCACCGTCTCGTATCTCCCTCGCTCGTTGAGTCAAGATTCGCGTTAAACAGCCGGGAAAAACGTAATTCCTGTCGTCATGATAATATTTCCCGGGTGTTTATATTCAACTAGCTAGCCACGTCCTTATGATAAATACAATTTTCATTTGTAGAACCAGTAGTATGACCGTTAACCTCTGTTCTGTGGACAGTTGAATGCGGTTCAAGTTAAGTGCCAATTAAAAAATAAAATACATTTTCAACATTGTTATAAGATAACAGTAATGAACGGTGAACTGTTATTAAATCTAGTGAATTTAGCGAAATCTAGTTTTCGTCCAGGACCGGTTCAAATATTTCATCTCTTTTCATTCTAAGGTCCACTTTGATGTCTCATTCATTTATTTCATTGAATTTTCACTTATAATCTCCCCGAGCTCGAATTATTTCCGGAAATTTTGTCGAGTTGCGAATTTTCTTGAAAAATTCGCAACGAGAACAAATTTCCGGATTATTAATTCGAGCTCTAGGGAGATTCGGCAAGAAAATTTCATGCCAAAGCTATTTGAGAAGATTTAATAGTAGCGGCTGGACTCACCTCGCATTTAGTGGAAGAAACCAACGGCTCCTTACTCTACTCGCCATTGAGGAAGAAAGAAGGGAATCAGGATTTTATAAAACATTTGGAAGTTATAACCAATCTTGTCCATAATCGATAACATTGCAACTTTGTATTGGAAGTTGAAAATAAATCATTTATCAAAAATATTTGTCTTTAACAGCTGTCAAGCACTCGCGGCTGGATGTAGCTCCCATGCACCAACCACAGTGTTGCCGTTTGCCTTATCTCTGTCTGTGTAAGTTGGGTTGGGATTGTTAGGGAGAGTGGGGACGACAACACTGTAATCATATGGGAGCTACATCCAGTACATCCAGATGCGTAAAGCCAAAGCCAGGGAAATTTCCACTTATTAATCGTTCAGTCACGTGATTATGAGCAGGGAAATTTCCGATAAAATTAGGTCGTTGCCATAGCAACATAACAAAATGCAAGCCTATGATTGGTTAGAATTGACTGGTAGGCAATTTTCAGGGATATATACTGCACTGCTTGCAGATTTAATATATTCGGAAATTTTCGTAGAATGATCGATAATAGGATTTTGTTTCGACGAGAAAGGTGAAGGCGGCGACTTTTTGGTAAAGGTCTATACAGGGTGTTACTTAATGGTATGTCATGATTTTAAGGGGGAGTTCCTGGATACATCTTGAGTCAAAAAGGTTATATAAACTTGGGTCTAAAAAAAATAATAAAATGAAATAAAATAAAATACAAATAAAAAAATGAAAATAAAAAGAAGTGTGTTCCTATACCATAATATCCTGTGGCAAAGTTCAGTTCAATATCTCAAACCGTATTTGGAAAATGTATTAAAAACTGAAAATAAGATAAATCTTTAACACCCTGTATCTTAAAAACCAAGCATTTTAAGACCCAAGTTTATATGACCTTTCCAACTTAAAATTGATCCAGGAACTTGCCCTTAAAATTATGACAAACCATTAAGTAACACCCTGTATAGAACAAATAAGGACAAAAAGGCAATCAAGTGTCTTGAGATAAAAAAAAAAGATTTAAACACATAATAATGTGAAGTGTATCTTGTACCGATATCGGAAGATCACTTTTTATTCAATTCACTTTACCTTGCAATATTTTCCGCTTCAGAGCTATAATAGTGGCTCCATCTGAAATAGTCACATTTTTTGAAGTATGTTTTAGTAAAAAAAAAATTCTCCAAATATTTTTATTGATATAATTTAAAAAGATAATATAACAGTAACAAACAAAATCACAAACAATACTTGAACTTTTATAACGTTATTATAAAAAGAATCAAACGGAATGTCCAAGATGCCCCAATTATTGTCTAAATCAAAATAATTGTTACTTAATTTAATATTAAGGCTTATATCAAGAGAAGTTTTTGGGTTTGGCAGCGAATTTTTCAGATATAGTAACAACAACAATGAGACTTCAGGAAATATTCATCTACTAAAAACAATCAACCGACACCAAATAAAAGCATTCCATCAAGAAATGCTTTATCCACATTCAGATAAACTGATTAAAAATTATCGTTATATATTTTCACACGCTACAACATAAGTGGATCTTATTGCTTTGTATGATTGATTTTTCGTTCCGTCAACCACCTCGATATTTCACTTTTCAAGGCGATATCTGGAATTACTTGGTCCATTGACAACGGTGATCTATTGAAGGGATCTGATTGGTCACTCAATAGATGTCTAAAAGCAAAATTGTCATTCACCAAGTTTTGGTGAACAAAATAAATACCTTGCTATAGTCGTTCGATCAACAGTTTGTTTAGAACTGGGTAAAATAACCGGATCTGTCATAAACGTCGACATAATAGGATCCAGAAAATGATCAGGAGCTTCCGCCATTGCTTCTTCATTTGCTCTATACTCTTGAGCCTTTCTTGACACCTTTTCTGCTAAATCTTTAAGTTCCCCCAACAAAGGTCCTCCGCCTAAGGAAATTAATTCAGATGATGCAAGCACTGAATAAACAGTTTCGTCGTACCAACTCGAATTAGAACTTCCTCAGCAAGAATGAATAAATTAGGACTATAAGAACGGCCATCTTGTGACACTGCCAGACAAAATGTGTCACTCTTTTTCAAGTTGGCATAAATTTTGATTATCTCTAATACAGTTCCTTTTGGGTCAAAGGAAAATTCTTCCAAGTTCTTGGCCTAGAATGTTAATGAAAATATGTTCATGTGTTGTCAAACGTACCTTGAAATTCCTCCTATTTGGACCAACTAAATTCAGCAAGAAATAATTCAGCATAGAGGCAACTCTATCGACTATAGTAGGATGGGTGAACACTGAGCTTATTTTTGAAGTTAATTTTTCCAGAGTAGTGATTGTATCTCTACCCAGAACATTATCGAAACGTGCCATCATTCCTATATGATGCATGCTGCCCATATTTTGAGCTCTTTCTTGAAATCCCAATGAATCCCATTCGCCATTTTCGCTATAAGATATTTTCACAAATCGAAATAATGTGATAGTACTTACTGAGCTGTTTGCATTTCTTTGAGCTTTGCCATATTGGTTAGCGATTCATCCAACAAAAATATGGCGTCATTAATCAACAAATTGACAAATCTTAAAAATAACGGAGGATGGACAGCTTCCATATTGGCTTCCGCTTCATCAGCTGAAGCCCTACAATAAAATTGAATTGGACGATTTCATGTTGGATTTATAAACATACATGAATGACTCTGTGTGTTCAGGAATGTCCCACAAGTAATCAAAAATAGCATACATAGGTCGTCGATATTTGAATTTTTGCTCGAATTCGACACTCTGGCCAGTCATTTCGATGCCTACGAACACGCTCATCAACATCCTGACAATCTGGAATGTTAAAAGCATTGACTATAAAAAAAATAGACCGAGCATAAGCAGCCGGTTCATTCATTAATTCCTATGTTTTCCGATCGAAAACAAACTTAAAAGAGCTCACGGGTGGGACAAGGACCTTATTCCATCTCTTTTTACATACATGGTCAAAGCAACAGCGCGAGGATAGAATTGGCGGAACCAGGCGAATCGATAAATGATGTTCATGGGCGGCGGTCGGGGGTTGGGAATGTTTCAAATCATTTGATTGTTTTTATCTTTAATGAGAGTTACAGGGTTGATTTTGATTGAAAAAAATGCATGACATCCCAAACAAGTTTTTGGTTAAGTAAATATGAAGTGATTGGTTATTGCGATATTTGTTAGAGAACACATATGACAACTAAGTATGTGAGTAAGTAGGTAACTACATACCTATAATATTGTATACATTGACAAAAAACATTAAATATCTTTGAGAAAGACATGGTTTGTTCAATATCAAATTGGAGTAATTTGGGCACCAATTGTAGATTATAACACCATATTGCAATTTATAAAAAAAAAAATAATTATAGGAGTTGTCATGGAGGATTAAAATGATAAATCTGAAAATAAAAATGTATACTTACTTGTGGGGTATCATAGAAGGGAATCATGGTTATAAGGGATGGAAAAAAAAGATAATAATACTGGCAGGAAAAGACTTGACAGTTTACAAACAATAAAAAAAAAAATCGTGGAGTTGAATTCTGCAAGGCGAAATAAAGGGTGACAGGCTCCCCCCAAAAACAGATTGATAATAAAAAAATATAATTTATAGTAGCAACTTGAAACTTCGGGGATAATCTTGACAAAAATACCTATCTAACGACCCCATCCATTTAAAATTCTGAGGTTACCTGTCAACGCCTGAAAATAACAAAAGAAAAGTGTAAAAAAATATATTGACTTGTCCAAGCGATTTTTGATCGATAACCGAACACCTGAGAAATCCTGGGTGGAAAGTTTTTCTTGCCCCATCTAGTATTTGATGGCTTCATTCTAACTTTTCAAAATTCAATAGTTTCAAAAATTTTTGAAAAACGAGAAGATGAAAAAAAAAACTGAGTTATATTTTTTCAAAAACTATTGAAATATAAAGATGTCTAAATTACTTCAAGTACATAATATTTCAAATGGAGTCATGACTTGTATGCAGAACATTAATAGTCAATGATGCAGAATAATATTTTATAGATTCTCGAGTTTATAATGAGTCAATTTTATGAGAATTTCATTACCTTATTATACAATGCGACCGTAAAGGTTGGAACAAATTCATAAAAAATTCAGGGTTTTATTTTGGTAAAAACGCTCGGACTCGTTGATTCTTATTTTTGACAGCGGTTTTTTTGATGATAATTTTATGTGTATCTATAGGGTGGACCAAAAATAGGTTACGACCATCAACTTCATTTTTTCAAATAGAAACCCTTATTTATTCTTTTATTTTCGGATTCTACATCAAATTTTTAGTGATATTTTTACTGAGTTAGGGCTAAAATTGGTTTTTATCAGGAACTAAAAATAAATCTGCCAAATTAAAAAAAAAAATCGGTTCAAGGATATTTGTTACATTTTTGAAGAACCGATTTAAAAAAAATGAGTTCAACATCCTTTATCATAAAAACAATGCACTTCCGGACTCATATGTTTATACCTATTTTTTTTCATGAAATTATATCTCACGAATACGCCTTGAATTTATTGTACGCAATAAGGAGACACCCTGTAAAATGTATTGTACTTACTAATGTTATGAAAGCATGTCTTATTTAGAAAGTGTTTTCTCAAAAACTATTGGTTCCCTCATACTTTTTTTCGAAAATTACTAATAAAAAAGGAAAGGTACCTACTTCAATCGAGTGAGATTTGGAAATTTTTAAAATTTGTAGTTACATAGTGTTATGGAACCAGGAATGTCCTTTATGTATATGAGCAAAGTTGTTATTACTTTAATTTTTGTGTTAATTTTCATTTAAAATGTATTTTTCTCTGTATGAAATGCAAATATTTCCAAAAATACATGATACGCCACTGAAGTAAGAAGGTGGGAGGTCCTAGAATCTATTTTAAAATCAAGATATTCACTGATGAAACGAAAAGTCCTGGTTTTCATGGTCCAATTTACCACAAACTTGACAATTTCCCACCATATTAATGTACAAATAATATCGTCAAATCACAAATAGTGTACAAATCACAGAAAAACAAGGCAAATCGAGCACTCAACACAGACAATGTGAAAGCAACATCGCATTACTCGTCATAATCACTACCAACATGAATGAATATTTTTACGCTTGAACGTAAAATCGATACTTGGTATAAGCGAGTCGTAGATCCCAGGTACAAGAAACCTGATCTTGTTGCCACATTTTCGAGGCATTTTTGAAGAAGATGATAAGTTTTGTTAAATAAATCGTGGCTGAATGAAAAATACATATTTGGATTCCAATAATTGTTGTATCTTTAACTGATGAGATTAGATGAGAGTTGATTTTATCTTCATTCTATCATGTTTTAACTGTTGATAAATATAGAGAGTAAAATGGAGTACCTTGTTAAAATCGGACACTTGGCAATGATGCTGGTGCAAAATATCGATGGGCAGAGCTTTGTTGAATAAACTGTGGTAGGGGTATAGAAAGAAATAGGTATATTTGTTTTCTTGAAGCTAATGTATTTTCGCTCTCAGAAAAGACAAGCTAGGTCTATTTTTTTTTATAGTCAATGGTTAAAAGATATTGAGTTTATTTTATTTATTTATTGACTTGAATCATGAATAACCATAGCAATAGTCTGTTAAACTACATTTGAGAGTTTTCAAAATAGCAATACGACATGGAAAGTAGTCAACAATCTTCCGAGTTACCCTTACGGAAATCACCAAAAAAAACCTGTCAGTCATAAAAAAAAATTGTTGGTGGTGATTTCCGTTTAGGTTAATTGCTATAGCCGTCGCAACGAGCTCGAATTGTGCTAAATCATTTGACCAAACAACAAATAATCATTCTCGTGCAGCCACTCTATTCACCATATTTGACCCCCTGTGATTTAACCTTCAAAAATAGAGAGAAAATCTAAATGAATTTGTCATCATCATATTCAAAATGACATTATCAAATACACGATCCCACGTTTTATTTCAAAAGATTCTGATATTTGATACTTAAAACTTTCCTATTGTAAAAAATATGAACTTATAGGTTAGAATAATGATAATTTCTAAGGTGCACCAACAGACTCTAGCGTAGTGTATAGTCAAAGCTCTAGCCCATCCTCCGAGAAAAAAATTACAATGTGAAGCGACAAAACTTTTTCCGCCAAAAAATGGAGGTGCGGAATCCGATAGTATCTCTAATAGGCTTCGTCAGCTGTTCATCAGTCCCAGTGTTCAATCAGCTCCGACCATATACAGGGTGACCCATTTGAAAGTCGGCCACCCTCATAACTTTTTAATTTCTTGATCGGTTTTGACGATTTTTTTTTTTGAAATGTAGAGAGGGAAAAGGTGTATTTTGAGGCCATACGTCGCCCAGTTTTTTTCAAAAACCAAGGCTACTAGAGCATATTTAGAGGCTGAAAAATACAGAAAGCATATTAGCGATCTTTTTAGACAAAATCTGACTACGCCACTGGATTTTTCATCCCCTGGAATGCGTCTGTACCAAATTTCATGAAAAAATATCCAATTCGAAAATATTATTTCTCTGTGTAATTTTTTTTCTATTTTTTTTTTGTCAGTCTCGTTTGTCTGTTTTGATTGTATTTTGACATGAGAATATCTTTCAAATGTTTATATTTAATAATTTTTCTCTAGACTTGCTATAGCCAGAGTCTCGAGGTAAAATGCTTGGTGCATAAAAAAATTAATAGTTAATTTTTAATATTTTTTTCATGAAATTTGGTACAGAACCATTTCAGGGTATGACGAATCCAGTGGCGTAGACAGATTTTTTTCTAAAAAAATCGCTAATATGTTTTCTGAATTTTTCAGCCTCTAAATATGCTCTAGTAGGCCATGGTTTTTGGAAAAAACTGTGCGACTTATGGCCTCAAAATACACCTTTTACAAAATTCCTTCTCTACATTTCAAAAAAAAAATCGTCGAAATCGATCAATAAACTAAAAAGTTATGAGGGTGTCCCGCTTTCAAATGAGTCACTCTGTATACAGCGTGTCACAGTAACTTATTACCAAAAGGAAAAAATGTTTATTATTGATTTTATGGAAATAACTTTCTATTGAGAAAAAGTTCTGCTTCGTGAGAAAATAGAGTTCCAGTCTTAAATAATTGTCTAAGATATACAGGGAGGCTCAAAAATCTGAATGTGGCAATTTTGGCACATTCAAATAAATAAGATAATTCTGTCAAATAACTATCCGTCAGATAATAAATGGAGCGTTACCATGGCGGGACCCATTTGGAGGATAAAATCGACTATGTGAAAGTACCGGGCCTAAATGGGGTTGTTTCATGAGAAAGTGCTTTATTTGACTTTTGAGTTTCCCTGTATGTCCTAGTTAATTTTTCAGAACTGGACAATTTTTTTTTCTCGCGAAGCAGAACTTTTTATGAAGAGCCACTTTTTTTCGTAAAATCAATAATAAACATTTTTCCCATTTGATAGTAAGTTACTGGGACTCGCTGTATATTAGCTCTATATGGAAAGGAACGAGTGGATCTAGAAGTTAACATGAGATGGCTGTATGAATTTTGCATGTAACATTCCCATAAGTCCCATCTTGAGGGGCCAAGTCGTCTTTTGCGCCTGCCCAGGACGTGCACTTCTTATTGGCTGATTGTCGTCGTTACATGTTGACACGGCCCGAACATGACGTTCATTGTATTTGTTTACAATAGCGTTTTGAAGTTTTCATTGATTGTTTGCCGTTTGAATTTTTAATTTTGACGTAGTTTTTTATGATTTTCATTTGTGTTTGTTTCGGTTATTTGGCGGTGGTATCCTGATCACTTTAATTTCTATTGACTACTAGTGACTTTATAGATTATCTCTTTTTGCTTGATAATGTGATAATAGGGAGGTTTCATGAATTCGAAATTTAACAAAAATATATGAACATATTTTTTAGAATTGCTCAAACAGTACTCTGTGAGAGTTTCAAGTCATTTGGTGAATTTGTCAATTTACTAGAGCTGTTTGAAATTTTGATAGAGATTTGAAACCAATTTCAATGGCGGGCTCTGACGTACTATTCCTAGCTTTTCCATCTTTCTCGATTAAACAGAGACAACCTTTTCCGATTTAGCGTGCATTCTGCGCGTTTGCCACAGTTCACGTTTCACTCCTGACAATAGATGACTGGGGTTCTATAGAAACAAATCAAACATTTTTTATTGAATATTCCGAGTTATCAAATTGATCAACTATTTATTTATTCAAGTTTGAGCCAAATTTTTAAATTTATTCAAGACTAAATCATATAATATTTCGTTAACAAGCATGATTTCATGTGATTTCTGTGTCAATGTGGCAACACAGCGCTGGTGAGCGCCGTCTCCTTCTACTCCTAGCCTCAAATTTTGTTTTGTTTTGCTGTTTGCTTCTCAAAAACTGCAAACTTTTCATTTTTTTTATACGTTAAAACCCAATCAAATCCCTTCAAAAGACCTCATATATGTATATTCGGTAAAGCTCTCATTCAGTGAAAAAAAGGAAAAGCTTGTGTTTGTGAATCTGTGACAAAAATGAAGAAAAGGTGCTTTGTGTCATCATTGTTATTAGTGGCTTCCGGGTTTTATGCTCTCATATACCAGGGAAACAGTTTATATATTGCGTGACAATAAAAGGTAAACACTCATTATTGTCTTTTATTTTCCAAAATTCATAAACATACTCAAATACAAAGCTTCGTAACTTCTTAGAAAAAACACTCATTAAGTCACCTCAAACAACAAAATGTTCAGAAAGGATGAGGCTACAATATTTTAACACAAGAAAAAGTCCATCTGCACCTTTGAGGTGACCCAGTTGAATAATAGGGAAAGAGTCTCATCAAGAAACTGGTCCCGAAGAAACGACTAAACGTAACCTGTATCCTGTATACTACACAGACTGCTTTCCAGGATATTTCACGGAGTTGAGGCTTTTTAACTGGCTTTTTCGTCTCCAAAATTTTGAAGCACTCTATGGAGAACTTAGACAGGTGGAAATGGACATTCCATAATTTGTGTGTGTATTGGAATATGTTTAGAAACAATGATAACAGTAACAAGTTACAGTACCCAAATCACGGACGTAAACATTAAAAACAAGGTTAGGTTACCCACATGATATTGATGCGGCGTTGTCAGCTGGTTCGCAATTTACCTAATAGACTTTGGTGTACGAGTAATTTCAATTTCATTGGTGGACACGCTATAGAGCTAAACAAAATGCTACGCTAATTTCACAACCTGGCAACAAACTTAGAATGGGGCGTCACCAGTCTTTCGAGTCGTTTCATTTGTTGATCAGGATCACGTGTCGGTGACGTAGTTTCCCTGAGAGTATTTTGAATGAAACCGTTAGAGAATTAGCAGATATTTATCGAGTTTTCTAGAATAAATATTGTTAAAAAAAAAAATTCTTGGCATTAGTATGCATCAAAGAATTCACAGAAAAAAAATAATAAAAAAAATATCTCGCCATTATGTGTGCCACGATCATTGTTTCTTGTATGAGGGAATATCACTTCACAGGTATTATCATTTTATTTGAAACTGCCAAGCAATTCCTAATCAGGAAAACAATACACTTCTGTGAAAACAAATTAATGATTATTTAAATGGTACTACTCATCTGTATAATATTAGATATTTGAAAAGTGTTTTTTTTTTCCTGATTATGTGAATATACCCGCAAATCGACGAAAATCGTCTCATTCTATATTCTTGGTTACTATGGTTACCAAGTTACAACCAACATGTAGGCGGCCAATAGAAAAATAGTATTTCAAACGCAAGCGCATTAACAGCTGGGCCCCAGGCGATAGAAAAGGATAGACTTATGCAAAAAATAAACATGCAAAGTGGGGGATAGCTGAGTACACGTAGTATATCCAAAGTAGGAAGAAAATATGTAATCTAGGATTCAAAATATACAAAAAGCCCACACAGACGGACCATGTCATTCACAACTCATCTCATCACCCTTTCCAACATAAGATGGCAGCTTTTAATTCATATGTTTTCAGACTCCTCAGCATTCCACTCACAAAAGAGAATTTCGATTTGGAAATGAACATTTTGAAGGGAATTGCAAAGAACAATGGTTACAGCGCGGACTTGATTGACAGGAAGGTGAACAAAATGAAAACAAAAATATTGAGGAAATCGGTGTTCACTCAATGCCCAACAGGGAACTCAAAATTTATTTCTATCCCCTTTCTGGACACTGCCTTATCCAATAAAGTATCTAAGGTGTTTAAAGATGAAATACCACAGGTGAGTGTATCTCATTCAACCAAGAATAACCTTAACAAATCGCTGGTCAACTCGAAAGATAAGATTGACAAACTTCATAAAAGTGGTATATACAAATTAAGCTGTTCTGAATGGGATACGACATATGTTGGAAGAACTTGCAGAGCACTAAATACTCGGATCAAGGAACATATAAAAAACCCTAATAAATCGCCCTTTGGGCACCACCTAAAGATGTCAAAACACAAATTCGATCCGGAAGAAGATTCAAGGTTGCTGGTGAACGTAAAGAGTAGAAATTTTCTTCGACTGGACTTTCTTGAGGATGCAGAGATAAGCAAGGAAATGAGGAGAAACAGCAAATGCTTAAACACCCAGGTGAATCTAAATCGACCTTTCCAGCCCATCCATAGAAGACTAAACTCTATGTAGAGAATTTGTATCAGCCTTGCACTATGTTGCCAAGTGAATTGAGAGTAGGCCGTTTGATCTCTGCAGTACTGGTCCATTTTAACGTTTAATATGTCATCGAAGGTTATTAAGTTAGGTTAAGTGCATGTTAAGTGACATTTCATCTTTTAAAACTTTGTTTAGGTTTCTGAATTTTGTACTTCGGTTTTTAATTGAGTGATGTTTAATTATTTACATGTGGTGACTGCGTGTTATACAATTTAATGTGTTTTGTCTGTGAACGCGACTCTTCTGTTGGGAAATGTCCCACTATCTAAAAATTTTTTGAAATGTAAGTTTATCAAAAGTCAAATTGATTGATAACTATTGAACAGCTCCTCTTTTCTGAAAATTTCTAGACTGAAGCACTGAAGATGGCTTTGCAAGCCGAAAGCGCTCTGCAGTAATAAACATGCAACTTCTTAATACACGATTAGTACATATTTTCTTCCTACTTTGGAAAAAATAAACAGTTTAAAGGGATCTTCTGTCGACTGTCGAATTTCACAATAACCACGGTTACCATATGTAGTTTATCGTTAGCCCCGATCGATCAGTGGATCAATGATTTGTGGTTTATCAATAAAAGCGTCTGTAGTTGATCGAATATATTTCCAAAAGTTTTATTTGAAAATTATATCAAGAAGTTGTGCTTTTCGGGGGTGTGATACGCAAAAAGGGCAAAGAATTACCTTCTTGCGTTTTCGCAAAGACCCGAACGGTTAGTTATTATACATAATATCAACCATTATTTTGATTTTTTATTTGTGCTGATGTTCAGCATTTATGTATATGTCACAGTAAAAGCTGGTAATCAGTAAAAGCTAACTGTTACTAGGAAAAGTAAGCTTTTCCTGATTTGGAAACATTTAGCTAGTGAAAGTTGAATTCCATCGACTTCATCATACTTTTACTAGTAATTGTTAGCATTCACGTAACTTTTCTAGTGAAAGCTGTTAAACTGAAAATTATTATCGTCATTATAAATATCCTTTTTGGTCCGAGTTGGAATTCGCCGACAGATTAGACGCTCTGGAAAATACGAGACTTATGAATCGCAGGTGTACAATGTGAACATTGTTCAGATACCGTATTATAGAAAATACTCAAGTATTCTCAGTAGGGGTTAGTCTGGGTTAGTTTGGGTTTGGCAAAAATTTTGATGTCGCGTGAGCGACATCATTTAGTGCCCCGTACACCTTGGGATAGTTAAATGGCGGAAATAAGTTTTAAAAAGAACTTTTCCTAACTGCTTTCAGTAAAAGTTGATTTGATAAAGTTTCTCCAACATTCACTAGTGAAAGTGTACAATATTCTTCAAAATTTAACATTTCCTAACGGATCAAGTAATTGCTAGCATCAACTAGTGAAAGCTAGCTTTCACTG
This sequence comes from Orchestes rusci, assembly GCA_958502075.1. Lineage (NCBI taxonomy): Eukaryota > Metazoa > Arthropoda > Insecta > Coleoptera > Curculionidae > Orchestes > Orchestes rusci. The sequence continues at coordinate 2,002,423 of OY293306.1, forward strand.
AATTCCTAACATTTACTGTAACATATACAAAAACAGTTATGAATAACTTTGATCTATTTGTGCCGTCTTTTCGGGAATATGAGAAATCTTCTTTTTTTTATTAGTGCAGTGGTCCTGATATGAGGGACAATGTGTACAGGGCTTTTCACTTAAAACTCCGCACGTCAATATCTCGGAAACGAATGGGAATATTTGATTTCTGTAAAAAGTAGTCAATGTATGGGATCGAGTAGTTATTTTTCACAGTTTAAAAAATTCGACGCTTACCAAGAGTAAAGCGTCGCGACGCATCGAAAATATCAATCGATTGCAGGGACTTTGAAATAACGCTCATGCAAAAGTACGAGTTATTTATAAACTTTTTTGTTATTCAGTCGAACTCATTTATTCCACTCAGTTTTGAGATATACAGTGTTTCCAAGATAAGGATGTCTATCATGGGGATCTTGAAAACCGTGAGAGATACATGTTCGGTTAAATGGAGGCAAAGTTGCGTATATTGATGCTCAACAAAATGCCGTTTTGAAAGCCAAGAAATTCCGACCAAGTCCGAAACTATCCAAAAAAAACCAAAATTTTTCAAAATTGTTCTCATTTTTTTCTGACCACATTTGAAGAGATATTTTGAAATGAATGGAACTTCTGCATTGCCACTTTTTGCCCTTCACAAGATAGCGTTATTGAATTGGAGAACCGACGTTTCGTCTATGAGCAGCCATCATCAACTTTGTTTTTTTAAATACGGTCCTGGATTTTTTATGACGGATTTTGAGGGCCTCTTATGTTCCCAAACCAACAATGTATCGCCATTATTAAAAAAAATTATGTTGATGGATTTTTCCATAAGAGCTCATGTGTTAGAGAGAGACAAAAAATACATTTTTAAAAGGATTAAAAACAACCACCTCTTTTTTAATTAGTGCGATACCTCGTTGGTTTAGGAACATAAGAGGCTCTTAAAATCCGTAATAAAAAATCCAGGACCGTATTTAAAAAAACTAAGTTGATGATGGCTGCTCATAAACGAAACGTCGGTTCTTCAATTTAATAACGCTATCTTGTAAAGGGCAAAAAGTGGCAATGAAGAAGTTCCATTCATTTCAAAATATCTCTTCAAATGTGGTCAGAAAAAAATGAAAACAATTTTGAAAAATTTCGGTTTTTTCCGGATAATTTCGGACTTAGTCGGAATTTCTTGGCTTTTAAAACGGCATCATGTTAAGCATCAAAATACGCAACTTTGCCTCCATTTAACCGACCTTGTATCTCTCACGGTTTTCAAGATCCGCATGATAGACATCCTTATCTTGGACACACTGTATATCTCAAAACTGAGAAGAATAAATGAGTTCGACGGAATAACAAAAAAGTTTATAAATAACAATCGATTTATATTTTCGATGCGTCGCGCCGCTTTACTCTTGGTAGGCGTCGAATTTAATTTTAACTGTGAAACTTATCTACTTGACCCCATACATTGACTACTTTTTACAGAAATCAAATATTCCTATTCGTTTCCGAGATATTGACGTGCGGAGTTTTAAGTGCAAAACCCTGTATATTCTGTTAGACTGAATACCTGCTAGGATATACACTATCGGACAAAAGTGAAGCAACTCTTATTGTAAAATCAAATATTTGAATATTGAAAATAAAATAAGTAGATCTGAAAATCATTAACCATCTATTTTGAAACCCCATAGTAAGATACCCTTATTAGCAAAATATGGTTGTTTTCTTGTCAATGTTTTTAGTAGGAGATAATTAATTTATAAAGAACTAATTTTTATTCAACTTTTACAAAAGAAATTGGGCTTTAATAATCAATGGGATAACCATATCATTGTTACCTATAACTTTTTGTCAACGACGCGGCATAGATGAAATCAACTTTTGGATATTGGTGTCCGGCATATTCGTTAATTTTATCAATCAATGACTGTTTAATTGGGAATTTTGTAATGCGAATACGACGTTCCACTTCTTTCCATAAGTTCTAAATAGAGTTAAGGTCCGGGGATTGTGCAGGCTGGAGAACCCGATCATTATTTTCCCGAAACAATTCTTCAACCAGCCGCTATAAATGCTTTGTGTCGTTGCCATGTTGAGACACAAATCGCAAAGACATTTATTTGCTTATACTGCATAAAAAGTTACAGTTAGTTCTTGCAGGTATCATGGACGCAATAATTTTTTTTGTCTTAACATTTTGACTGAAATTATTTTGATTTGCTAGTTCAATCGAATCGTAATTTCACATGTTCGGAAGCACAAAAGAAAAGTAGATTCCAGAATATAACAATGAAGACCGGCTTCAAAAAAATTGAAGTGACACCAGGAGATGGAGATGGAGTCAGGTCCGCACACACAGTATCCACACACTCAGGTGAATTATTATCATGTTGTTCTCTTAGTAAATTATAAGCGTCAAGAGTTTTTATAAATTACACACTCACCTGGGAACGATGAGGATGTTGCGTAAAAACCATTTCTCTTTGATATCCACCACCACCACCCATACTAACATCAATATCTTCTTTATGGTGCGGAAGAAGCGATTCCAATCCTTCAGCCAATCTGGCTCTGACATGCGGATTCTTCATATGATCCGGAGAACCCATGAAGATGAGCAAAAATGTTAAAACTGGCTCCATCTTTTCATAACCAACTTCTTCGAAGGTTCGTATACTGTATCGACGTAGATAGGACAAATATGATACTATGTTTTCAACAAGAAATTCGGGAATGCATCTGGAACCAGAAATTTGCTTTGTTGCACACAGGATGTTTGGGTAATGGGTATTTACATAGTATAACTATACCTTAAATATTATATTTGATAATAATTATCATAATAGTCAGGACATAAAGTCCATTCCCCCCTCCTTTAACTTTAGAACCGCTAAGTATAATTGAACAAAATTTGGAAGGGTAGTATGGGAGCAAATTCTCCATTTTTAGAAAAAAAAATGACAACTGAAAATGTCAAAATGACAACTCAGCGCCATTTTGAAACTTTTTTTTAATGGAAACCCAATTTTAAAGGTCTTTCCATTCTCTATGCAACCCTAGATTTTGAAATCATTTGGTGCAACGGTGACCAATTGAAGTGAGTTCGCAGTTGTGTATTTTTTTTTAGGTTATCATTCCCACATGATACGGTTAAATTTATAAAATAGATATTTTACTGATTGTTTCTAACCTAATTTCAGAAAATACCTAAACTAATATTGAAGAACAAAAAAAAGGAAATTTTCATTTTTTTTTTTAATACTTCTCGGCAGTTAAACATTCTGTTGGAGAACTCTTTATTCAAATAATGAAAAGTTTGAGGCCTTATTCCCGCACACACATCGATGATTCGTTGGGACAAATCATTCAGACTCTGGAGCTGTCTTGAATACTTGGGATTTCACATAGCCCCATAAAAAAAATTAAGGGGTGAAAGATCAGGAGATCGAGCAGGCCATCCTATGAGACTCCGGCGACATCTATTGGGATACGTTGCATTCAAGTAAATTCTCGCATCTCTAAAATAATGTGGCGATGCACCATCTTGCTGGAACGTAACACCCAAGTAAAATTCGTGTGGATTTTGGGATACAATATCATTAATCATTGGAACGATGTCATTTTGCAGCATCTGGAGGTATATAGGACCGTTAAAATTTTCTTTCAAAAAAAATTGGGCCTACTATGTGAACACCCAAAATACCCGCCCGAACGTTCAGTTTTTGAGGAAACGAGGTATGGACCTCACGGAAGATAATATGGGGGTTTTTCATCACTCCAATATCTACAATTTTCGGAGTTGAATTTTCCATTAAAAAAAAAGTACATTCATCACTGAAGCAGATATGTCGCAAATAATTGGGATTAGCTATAATCATCTGTCATAATCTCGTAAAAAGTCGTTGATCTGGGTCGCGTTCTAATAATTCCTGTGTTGTTTTTATTTTGTGAGGATGAAATTTATTTGCTTTTAAAATGTTTTTGACAAAAACGCGAAATATCACATGTTTCAGCCAATTGTCTACAGTTTTGTGTGGGATTCACGACCATTTCGACCACTACCTGAACTTTCACGTCTTCAGTAATTTTGGGCCTTCCAGATCTTGGAGCGTCCTTCAATGTTCCTGTGTCCCGAAGTTTTGATACCAACTTTCTAAAATATACTCTGCACATTGGTCGTTCCAGAAAGCGTTCATTGAAGATACGAACTGCTGCATGATAGTTCCGGTTATCCTGTCCAAAAATAACTACCGCTTCGAATTTATCTTCCAACGAACGACCCATTTCAACTTTCTTTTGAAACTTTCAGAAAAACGTTTTGAAATGTCAAATATTTAGAAACCATGACAACGACAATATTTACTAGAGCTAAGTTTAAAAAGTCCACATCCAAATTCACAGTGACATCTGAAGATGTTTGATCACGTGACAGACGATTTTATTTTTTACATCTTCAGAAATCGAACGGTCGAATCGAGAAATGACCTGAAATGACATCAAAAGTAACCTAACCACACATTTTTCTGTGTTTGTTTTGTTTGTTGCTAGCTTTAATTAGCGACTCCATTTTCATTTTAAATCACAATCCATTCCATTATATCAAATAACGTCAATAACGGTCCAAGTCCAAATCGAAATTCAAAACAACAGAACTTGACCTACAAAACGCATTCCCCCACTCCCAACATCTATAAAATCTCCTTTTCAGCATTGAGATGTGAAAAATGTCATTTTTCGGATCGCATTTGGACTAAAAATACGCAAGTCAAGATGTTATCGATGAGTACAGATGAGACTAAAAAAACGACAAGTCGGTCGAAGATGTAAAATATGTTGAAGATGTGGACTATTCGAACTTAGCTTAAATAGTTACCTGAAAATACCGGATAAAAAAAATATTTTGGAAATAATTATTATTGATTGAAAAAATGAAAACCAATTATTGCTTTCAAAATCTAGGGTTGAATAGAGAATGAAATGACTTTAGAATCAGGTATCACTCGACCCCCCTTCCATTCAGAAAAGTTTCAAAATGGCGCTCAACTGTCATTTTGACATTTTGAGCTGTGATTTTTTTTCGAAAAATGGAGAATTTGCTCCCATACTACCCATCCAAATTTTGTTCAATTATACTGAGCGGCGCAAAAGTTAGAGGGGGGAACGGACTTTATGTCCTCACTGTATAGCAATTATTCAAAATTTCACGCATTCCAAATTTATGAACGTATCATAATATAATTACCATAAAATAGGTACGCTTTAAATAGGCTGTTGAACGCGTCATTAGGCAAACTGGTGGCAGGTACGATTACTACGATTTTCCGCACTTGCTGAAGAGAAATGTACAGGGTTATCTGTTTTGACCCCCACCTACAGCTCTTATTATTAGTGGTAGAAAAAAACTTTGAGTACAAAGGTTTTAGGTTTTTTTCCCGTAGTATCTTTTGGTGATAGCGGAAATAAAAATCGACTTGACAACATTGCAAAAATTGATGAAGTTGTATTTTTTTAAATGGAACACCCTGTATATTATTGGCAAAAATTAAAGATCTTTTTCTTCGAATACGTAATATACAGGGTGGCCCAACGAAAAGGTCCCACCCTTATTCATGACTTTCCTGGTATATTTTGGGAAAAACGCTCGGACACGTCGATTTTTATTTTTAGGGGGACGTCTTTTCGTGTATGACTGTATAATACAGGGCGTTCCAAAAATTAGATATCGCATTACACTTGACATTTTTAAATGGAAACCCCCATTTTTTTTTCTATTTTTGGATTCTCCATGAAGTTTTTAGTAATTTTTGTATAATAGTTATTTGAATTTTTCATATTTTTTTTTTAATTTTTATTATTTATTATTCTCTTTATTCCTGGAAACTTGACGGGGGAGACGTACTTGGACATGTTGGAAAATACAATAAGGCCACGAATAACCAAAATAATAGAAAATGAGGTTAATTATAATGAAAATTTCCTACCAGTCAATTCTAACCAATCATAGGCTTGCATTTTATTATGTTGCTATGGCAACGACCTAAGTTTATCGGAAATCACCCTGCTCATAATCACGTGACTGAAAGATTAATAAGTGGAAATCTCCCTGGCTTTGCATCTCTGGATGTAGCTCCGATATGATTACAGTGTTGCCGTCCCCACTCTCCCTAACAATCCCAACCCAACCCAACTTTCACAGACAGAGATAAGGCAAACGGCAACACTGTGGTTGGTGCATGGGAGCTACATCCAGCCGCGAGTGCTTGACAGCTGTTAAAGACAAATATTTTTGATAAATGATTTATTTTCAACTTCCAATACAAAGTTGCAATGTTATCAATTATGGACAAGATTGATTATAACTTCCAAATGTTTTATAAAATCCTGATCCCCTTCTTTCTTCCTCAATGGCGAGTAGAGTAAGGAGCCGTTGGTTTCTTCCACTAAATGCGAGGTGAGTCCTGGGTTTTGTTTTTTCCAATGATCAGTTTTGGCATGAAATTTTCTTGCCGAATCTCCCTAGAGCTCGAATTAAAAATCCGGAAATTTGTTCTCGTTGCGAATTTTTCAAGAAAATTCGCAACTCGACAAAATTTCCGGAAATAATTCTAGCTCTAGGGAGATTATAAGTGAAAATTTTCTTCATTTTCAACAAGATGGTGCACCACCGCACTTTGTAGCTCCGGTACGACAGTTTTTGGACACCCATTTCCCAAATCAGTGGATCGGACGGCGCGGCCCCATTGAGTGGCCACCAAGGTCTCCGGACTTGAGTCCTTCAGATTACTTTCTTTGGGGACATTCAAAAAGTAAGGTTTTTAGTACGAAGCCAGACTCCATCCAAGATCTTCGGGAGCGGATCACGGCGGAATGCAGACAAATAACTCCAGAAATGTGTGAAAATGTTAGGAATAGATTTGAGCAAAATCTTTATTATTGCATGGAGGTAAACGGACACCACTTTCAACATTTATTACCACATTGACTTTTTGACACATTATAGCTAAGAATTAATTTTTTTTAAATGTTTTAAATAAACGGTTGAAGATAGGTATAAACTGTATTATACAAAAGTTACTAAAAACTTTATGGGGAATCCAAAAATAGAAAAAATTGGGGGTTTCCATTTAAAAATGTCAAGTGTAATGCGATATCTTATTTTTGGAACACCCTGTATTATACAGTCATACACGAAATGACGTCCCCCTAAAAATGAAAATTGACGTGTCCGAGCATTTTCCCAAAATATACCAGGAAAGTCATAAATAAGGGTGGGACCTTTTCGTTGAAGAACAGATTTATCCAAATACAGCGACTGGGAAATTAAGTTGAAAAAAATTTCACTGCCTGCTGGACTCATACGATAGAATCCAGATCAACGTAACGTGATTCTCATGAGACTTTGAACTTCAATAGCGCAAGAACGGCTGAACCAAATACCAACATAATATAATCAGAAAAAAAAAATCTATCATTTTGACTATTAATATACAGGGTGTTTCATATAAAAAAAATTAAATTTATCATTTTTATCAATGCTGTGAAGTCGATTTTTTATTTCCGCTATTACCAAAAGATACTAAGTGAAAAAACCTAAAACATTTGTATTCAAAGTTTTTTTTCTATCCCTCATAATAAGAGCTGTGAGTAGGTGGGGGTCAAAATATAAAAGATAACCATGTACCTCCCGTCCATGGAATCGAATGACATTGTTTTACGCTTAGAAAATTCTTGCCGGGTTCTTGTTGATATCATAATTCATTTTGTTAATTATTGCCATAAGCAAAAAGATGCATCACAAGCCGAGTATTCTTTTACAAGATGGCGCCTTTCTTTCAACAATCTAAGTTCGTGCAAACCTTAGGATAATGTTTTTTCTACTCTTAGATTGATATATTATTTTATTGTGTTGAAATGCCTTACACGAGGGATTAAAAAAAAACATATTTTTTTCTGCAGAAAGAAAAAACAATTTTTTTTGTTATTTGATGCTAATAAAGTTTATAATATGTTAGATAATTATTAAATTTGTTCAAAAATAGATTTCGAACGGGTTGCCTGGCAAAATCCGGGGCTATACTTTTATACAGGGTGTTACAAATTTCAATATTCATCATCAGTATCTTGGAAACGATAGGATATACAGTAAATGCCACCGGTGTATGGGCTTCCATGAAAACACTCACGTAGTTATCAAATCAAAACAATTTGAGGGTCTTGTAAAGATTAGGCATCCACACATTAATGATTTTTTTTTATTTTTGAGCATAGTTTTGGGTTTATAGAACAATTTCAACTAAAAAAAATGCTGGGTGAACAGCTTTAAGAAAAAAATAATCTCATAACAAATTAAAATTTTATCAGGATTCAGTGAGAAAAACTCCCTTAAATGACAGCTTTGTCAAATTGTTACAATCCATACAAGCTACATATTATAGAACAAACAGGCAATGATGCCAAACTTACCCAAACTTCTTAAAAACAATGAATGCAATAGTTTTTGTCTGTATATTTTAATTATGACAAACATAATAAAACAGTAAAAGAACAACCATATGGGCAGGAGCGTTACTTTTTAAACGATATTCAAGAGAACATCCACCGGCTACGCTGGGCAGGAGCGTACCTTTTTACTCGGGAAGGAGCAGCCATATGGGCAGGAGCGTAACTTTTTAAACGATATGTAAGAGAAAATCCACCGGCTACGCTGGGCAGGCGCGTACCTTTTTACTCGGGCAGGAGCAGCCATATGGGCAGGAGCGTTACTTTTTAAACAATATTCAGGAGAAAATCCACCGGCTACGCTGGGCAGGAGCGTACCTTTTTACTCGGGCAGGAGCGTTATTTTTTAAACGATATTCAGGAGAAAATCCACCGGCTACGCTGGGCAGGAGCGTACCTTTTTACTCGGGCAGGAGCGTTATTTTTTAAACGATATTTAAGATATGGCGGCATGATGGACATCTGAATATACACACCATTAATGAAGTTTTCCTTCTTTGGAGGGTACATTGCCGACGACACCAAACTACGGGACATCTCAATCTCCGACGCACCAAACCACAGTCCTGCAAACATCCAAGCAAAACTTCATCCACTACAGACAAGAAGGTCATCAGATGGAAAACATTTCCCACAGCATCCATTTTGAACCGACCACTCAAGCTGAATGATTTCTTCAAAAATACAACAAATTGTCAGCAAATGAAACCCGCGAATATACAACATCAAACGGATGCGTCGCTATGTGCATAAAAAAAATCACAATTTAATGCGCACACTCCCCTTGGTAGCGCCAAAACGAAAAAGCAAAATAAATGAAAAAGGAAAACTTGGCAACACCGCGCGTATTTTTCACTCTCGGTCGTTATTTAGTGAGTAGTGTCTAGTATCTTGACAATCTTGACAGTTTTTTATTGATAATATCGAATCGAGTTCGCCGCGATGTTCTGTGGATCAAATTTTTAAAATTTATTTTTCCAGCTTGACTATATGTTTTAACTTCTTTAGTGGTTACGTGAGGAACTGTAGTACATGAGAACAACAGAAATTGGCCATTTCAATGACCCACAACTGGAACAAATCGAGATTTTTGGAAAATGTTCGTATGAAACAATGTGCCTAAAATAGTGTTTTTTCTACAAAAAAGTGTCATCCAGCATTTTTTCTCTTTAGAATAGTTAAACGAAGGATAATTTTCCAAATTCGCTTTTGAAAAGTGAAAAATACGTGTATGCCTAATGTTTACAAGAACCCAATTTGACTGTAAACGAATACGCTATCAGAACCGGACTTGGAAATTTACATGTATTTTATTTATTTTTGTTATAAAATGAAAACTAGAATGAAGAATATATACTCAGTGACATTAAAAGTGTTACACCGACTTATTTCCCTTCAATATTTTAGCATAGAAGAAATTCCACCAGAAAACACTATAGAGTGTTTTGAATTTTCATCATATTCCACCCAATGCTAATTGCAATGCTAATTTGACTGAAAAAAATTTGAAACACTTTATAGAGTTTTCTGGTGGAAATGGAATTTCTCCTATGCTGAAATATTGAAGTTTCATTAATTTTGAACATTTTGTTTTTTTTTAAAGGTGATATGAAGCTTCGTATTAGGTAATGTTCACATTGAGTCTTATGAAAAATTAGCCGGTGTAACACTTCTAATGTCACTGAGTATAGTTCAACAAGTACGACCAAAAGCGTTTTCATGGAGTATGATATCATATTCCAGTTTGGTCTGTCAGTAACGTCACTTTCAGCCAATCGGCGAGCTGCAAGTGACGTTAATGACAGTCCAAACTCCATGAAAACGCTCTATGTTTTTAACGAACATAACCTCTAATATTATAAACAAATAGAAATAGATTATGAAATGGCCGCTCGTTTTTATTTTAACGCAGATGATATTTTGAAATAATTGGCCACAAATTTATACAATTGAAATGTGTCTACTCGTGTCTCTGTCACAACAATAAAACAATAACGAGATATCGAATCCACGAATTTACAAATCATAATATGAACTCGAGAAAGCACAAAAACAATGTTTTGATACATCTGACAAAAATCCCCGGATCCGTTTCTGTCACGGAACGCCCAAATATGAAAAAGAAGAATACATGTAGAAAATAAGAGCTAATAAATACTGTAGTACGGGCAAGAATGGGCGTATAAATGATAATATGTATATGTATTTTAGATAGAACAAAAGTAATTATTCAGAATGATTGATTACTGTCCCTTGTAGTTGATTAACTTGTATGTGGTTCTTGGACTTGAACAAATAAAAGACGTAAGTCCTAATGTCTTTGCGACGTTTCGTTCAAATTTATTGACTTCATCAGGCGTTCGACAGGTCAAAAGTAAGGTTAAACATATTAAAACTGCGTATACAGGACATGAAACATGTCAATAAAATCACTATCAACTAAATAAAAACACATCAAAATAAAACTGAACAGTTCTACTTATAAAGTATTTTTAAGTATTAGAATAACAATTCTTTTTGACTAAAAGGACGATTTTTGTTGAAAAAACAGATGTGGTGAAAGTGAGTTATAATGTAGAATGTATAAAAAGTAACTTTTAAGTCGATTTTACTAAAAAACGGTAACTACCGAACCCAACTCTGGCCAATTTTCGAAAACCAATCGGGGAAACAATATTACTATGTTTTCATGTAGAATTCAATTCGGATTGAATACCGTTTCGATATTGGCTAAGGTCCAACATCCGAACAGTGACATCTGGTGTCAGCAACTGGCAAAACTGTGGGCTATTTTCATACATAATCAAATGGTAATACAGAGAAAAATACCTGATACGACCTCCTGTGACTATCAATACAAATAATTTTCATCAGGTTCATTTGATAATCATTATTTCTATCAATAAAATAGCAGAGGATTGTGATTACAATACTTACGTGTATAATTTATCGTTTTTAGTGTTTTGACGTTGAAAACTGAGGTTATGAAGATGTAAACATCAACTACACTGTTGCCAACTTTGCAGGATTCTCAGTAGTTCCGGTGATTTTGAATGAAGGTTGCGAAGTGGATTTATAATTTACCAGAAATCAATATGGTAGATTGGAGAAATATGCAATAAACATTATAAGGAAGTGACAATAGGCAAAAAACAATGAAGAAGTAGTAAAAACGTGTACAAGCAAAGAAACGAAGCCTCTTGAAACGGAAATACATCACGGATCCTGGAGGCCGCAAAATAAGGCAGAGCCCCACTTTGAGCCCCATGAGGCGGAGCCCTATCACAAGGCAGAAATCCCCAAAACGAGTTTTGGCTCCATTATGAGATTCGGGGCCCCCCTTGAAGCAAAGCCCTACCACAAGGCAGAAATCCCCAAAACGAGTTTTGACTCCATTATGAGATTCGGAGGACCCTTGAGGCGAAGCCCTATCATGGGGCCCGAAGACAAAAGCGGGGTGGAGCCCCACTATGAGGCCAAGTGGCCTCCAGAGTGGACGAAAAGGTTCAAATAGCATCAGGAAGGAAGACAGTAAGATGAAAATGAAGATGTATCAAGAAAACCAAGAAAACAAAATGCTCCTCAAAATAGTGGAATACATTTAGTTGATTCTCTGCTAAACCCAATTTTTTCATTCGCTTCTAGTGGAGGGTCATGATTCAAAATTGGCAACACTGCGCGCCCACAAAACTGCAATTTTTTTCCGCTAGTTGCGCGGGATCGTTTCTTGTCTCCCCACCAACCAGTTGCACATAGCCAATTGAAACTAACCTCGGAAGTATCGTTTTTAATTCAAATTTAATCAAAAAATCTGTTTCAATATTTTATAATTGTTTGAGGAGTTTCGGTTTTTTCTCATGGCAAAAAATCCTCTACTGACTGTGAATAGGCTTGTTTTTCTCGGGCCGCGCATGCGCATATTTCAAGGCAAGGGTGACAGTTGACCGAAATGTTAGACTGGAATCGATTTGAATACTTCATGAGAACTTGGTAAATGTTTACTTACAACACTCTTTTACCTTTCCACCGTTTCAAAAAAAAATCCTAAGATAAAAACTAGCATCAAGACATAACCTTAAACATCCTCAACATACAGTGTGGCTCTGATATGCGACACACCATTTGTGAGGACGTTCTGCATTTTTTGACATAGTGACGTCTCAAAATGTCAGAATGACAGCCAGTTTTGATGAAAAAAAAAAAAAAAAGATATGACAGCTTGTCAATTTTTTTTCATTTTTGTCACTTAATCAAAAATTACCCGCGAAAGTTGACTTCTCCAAACTAAGAGGATATGATGAGGTACAAAAGATCTTCAAAATAAGCTATCACTCAATATTTTTGACGAGGATTTTTTTCACACCATTGTTTTCTTTTTTTTATGAAATTCATCCTTGTCAAAAAGATTGAGTATAAATAAGTATACGTATAAATAATAAACTTCAAAATAAGGTATCACTCGATCCCCCTTTCCATTTGATTTTTTCATTCAAAATGGCGTCCAGCTGTCATTTTGACATTTTCAGATGCCACAACTATACCAAATGATGCAGAATGTCCTCACATAAAAAGGTGTGTTCAAATTTCGTTCGCATCATCAAACGGTTCAAAAGTAAGGAGGAGATACCTTTTTGAGCCGCACTGTATATTTATAAAATGTTTCTTTTTATTTTATATCTTGAGTTAACTTTGGGATACTTTGTATTATTAAATATTTCGATTATTGTAGAAATTCTTGGTATATTTCTTGAGGCATACCCAGTGCCCTACTGCAACTATTTGAAAAAGCGACATAACATGCAAGAAAAATAAATTTCGAAAATTGCAAAAATGTTGGCTTGACTTACTTGAGCGTGAACGGAATCTTTTGCGGCAGCGGAAATTCCACCTTTCTTTCTTCCAATGGCGCAAACGTCGTCTTTTCAGAATCAGCAAATTCCGTTTTCATTGATACTTGCTGTAACCAGTAGCAAGTTGCAGCGGTGAAATCAAACAAATCTCTTTGAATAATTGGCTCAGATAAGACACACTTCAGCGATAGGAATCTGAAACGAATATGTGATGATACCTCATCAATTAGTTCATTATCAACACACTTTTTATATTCAGACATGAGGCGCTGATTAATGGTAGAGGCAATTTCGGAGTTTGGTCCCCCTTGTTGAACAGCATCTTTGTATGCTTTTTCCAGTCTACCTATTTCCTATAGGTAATGTGTAATAATAAATTTCAAATAACGACATAGAAATTCATTTGTCATATCAACAGACAACTTACATGATTCAAATTCATCATGTTATCAACCATCACTCTGAATGATAAATCAATTGACTTGTGAGCCATAAAAAAACTTTCAGTCATGAAACTAAACTTATCTGCTGTCTTTCTACTCTCTTCCAACCCATCGTTACTTTCTACTGGAATGAAGCAAGTTTCCGATGATAGTCCATACATATGTATACCTTTTGAAGACGCATCTGCAATACCGCTTTGCTGAAAATCAAGGTCAAGTGATATTCAATGATCACTTTCACTTACTGTCAAAACTGCAGGATATGTTGGATCAACTTTCAAAATCTTCTTGTCTTTGAAATTTGCACAAAAAGGTCGGCATAATCTTAACATTATGCTACAAAAATTGATCATAAATCCGTCCGACACTGGTTTGTTATCGTTTCCATTAGGGAATTGAGGAATCTATAATGGAGAATGTGAACTTTATTTTGCGGAATCGATTCTGAATTATTTTTGTGAAAGCACATAGAAACAACAAAAAATGTTGTGGCACTATTATAGTTTCACATTACAGGATGATATGTTAAATATCTGACAACATTTCTAGCGTACTTTTTTTGAAATGTTCAAACTAAAAACGTATCTATTGTTACAACACTTCAAATCCCAAATAGAACTTACATAACTGATTTGGACAAAATCCTTTGAAAAATAACAAAATTAGGCAAATATAACCTCACATTTTTGAAAAAAAAAATTGATCAAATCCCAAATAGAACCTCTTTAATCTTATTTGAACAAAATCCTTTGGAAAATTACAAAATTATGCAAACATAACCTCACTTGGACGATTTTTGGTAAATTTCTAAAATCAAACCTCAAATTAAAACCTTCATATCTTATTTGAACAAAATCCTTAGGAAAATAACGAAAGTTTTCGAATATAACCTCACTATGTCATCTAAAAAAAAATGTTTTCATCAAATCTCAAATAGAACCTACGATATATTATCTAATTTGAACAAAATCCTACTTGGTCAATTTTTGTTAAATTTCTTGACCAAACCCCAAATTAGAGCCTACATGATTATTTGAACAAAATCTTTTGGCAAATTACAAAACTTTGCAAACATAACCTCACTATGTATGTCATGTTTCAAAAAAATGTTTGATCATATCCCAAATAGAACCTACATATCTGATTTGAAAAAAATCGTTTGGAAAATAACAAAACTATATGCAAACATAACCTCACCATGTCATTTTTTTTTAAATGTTTTGA
Organism: Orchestes rusci; assembly: GCA_958502075.1. Taxonomy (NCBI): domain Eukaryota; kingdom Metazoa; phylum Arthropoda; class Insecta; order Coleoptera; family Curculionidae; genus Orchestes; species Orchestes rusci. The sequence goes on from OY293306.1 coordinate 2,017,451, forward strand.
TCAAATCCCAAATAGAGCCTACGATATTATTATCTAATTTTAACAAAATCTTTTGGAAAATAACAAAATTAGGCAAACATAACCGCACTTGGTCAAAGAAAGAGAAGTTATGTTTTCGGGTTCTTAAGGGAAATTTTCCAATTTTTCTTTTCATAACATCACTCCTCATATTTCAAATAACATTGAAAAAAAAACACCTCAATTGCTTCAGCCGTTCTCAAGTGATGGAGTGACCAAGAAAAACGGGATTCAAATTTATAATATATTAGATAGGATAAAAGCCTGGATAGAATCAGCATCAGCACTGTTTTAGTTTTATGTTTACGTTCACTGAATGCACCTATTTTAACATTATGGCAACGTTGCTTTATCAGTCCTGACCTATGATTCTGTTTTAGTTTTAATTTTTGTATGGACGTAGTATCAAATCTGAAAATGAATCTGGACTTTGTCTGTGGGTAGATATTTTAACAGACGCAAACAACATCCCTGTATGGGAAAAAATAGAAATACTCTTCCCTCATAATGTCATTTTTGTCTTGATATTGAAAATGGCCGCTACTGCTATGCTGTAGAGTTTAGTCTCTTTCATTTCTCAGGTCTATGATTTGAATTGACATCAATATCATTAGGTGAGTTCGCGGTCTTCGTGCTCAGAGTGTTTGGAGCGGGAACTCGAACGCGCCTATTGAATTTACTCATTGACATTGACATTAGTTTGTTTCGTCACGGAAAGGTGACATGTGACATCCCGAATGAAAAGTTGTGTTTTCAGGTTTTTTCGGGGGATTTTTCAGCTTTTCTCGCCATTAAAACAATCCCAAGACTTAAAGGAGCAATTAAAAAAAAAATGACTCAAATTGCCCCAGCCATTCTCAAGTTATGGATCTTCCAGAAGAAATCGGTACTCATTTTTATATATTATATATATATTATAAGATTAGCATACTTTTATTCAAGGTAGCGATGGAATCCATTTTAAGAAAAAAAAAATATCATGAACGTACGTTCCGTTAAATTTGAGTCAGTGGATATCTTTTTTATTATTTGTCCGAGAAAAAAAGTTCATAAAGTTGATTAGGATCCAGATTCTCGAATATAAAGCAATAAAAACGCATCTGAAAAAAAACATTTTATTTAAGTTGATGCTTGGTCCAGCCGTTTATACCTCCATGAAATTTAATTTTCTAACATTTGAACATATATCTATTAATAACTTTATGAGCAACAATTTCACCTGCTTGATACCAGGATAAGATCGAAGATCCCGCTGTACTGTATATTTTTCGCATAAGTCAATCCTTTTCTATCGCCTGGAGACCAGCTGTTAATGCGCTTGCGTTTGAAATACTATTTTTCTATTGGCCGCCTATATGTTTGTTGTAACTTTGTAACCATAGTGACCAAGAACATAAGAATGAGACGGCTTTCGTCGTTTTGCTCGGCAGTTTTCGCCAAAAAGAGATATTAACCCGGGTATATTCACATAATCAAATATCTAATAATACCCACATAACAATGAAAGCATATTCATATCTTCAGCATGTACTTGGAACGTGCGTCAACTCATGCTTACGCGCATATCATTATCATGCTCTACGAATATATACTCATGTACTAAATTTATTCTTTAACGTATATGCGCTTACATATATTCTCAGCATGTGCCAAGAATATTTTACCATATGTTCATAAATGCTTGGCAGGATATAATTTTCACCATGTGTTAGAACGTGCGTAGAATATGCTTCTAATATATAAAATGAAAAAAACCATGCCTTTCAATCCATTCGATCAAGTTTTTTCAAAGTAGACACGCCTAGGTAGTTATAGGTACCTCTTGTATGAACAAAACTATAATACAATCTTATTTGTATACGGTGTATACGTAATTATCATAAGTGAGCATCTTGGAGTTCTCCTGTTTCTACAATATTTTTTACTTCGTCTGTCGTCCGTCTGCGTACTCGTCATTGTCATGAACAACGTTGCCAAGTGTAGCTTGGCATAACAATTATTACGATCATGGTTTTGGATTTTTCAATAAAATACTTTGGTAAAAGCAAAGAATAATCCCTACACTCAAGTTGAAGTCAATATCAATTTCTTGAATAAATATTAAATAAATGTAATATCAAATAGGATTTACACTATTAAAAATTCCAGGATGAATAAAGAGAGTTCTTTTTCAAGTGGGAAATATGACAACAGTGCCGCTTATTTCCTTAGTTGCTCACGCGGCAGTGCGGCACGGTGTTTGTGAGTAGAGAGGTGTGGTTTGTTTTGTCAAAAAAGTTTTAAACGGTTGATTGTATCTGGTTTCTAGAATTTTGTGTGATTGATGTTCAAATTCAAATTCAAATTCAAATTTATTAAAAAAAAAAAAAAACATTATATACAAGAATCTGTAATTAAGTTAATAACTGTTCTCTTATGATACCTTCAAGGTTGATACATTTGTGTGTGTTATGTGATTAAAATGTGGAATCAGAAGTTTGATGAAGTGTCCTGTGCCAAAGTTTTGCTATAGTCTATAGTAGTCGGTATTAGGGTCAAGTTTATAAGCATCATAACTTTGTATATTCTTCGGATTGGATATGAATGCTCCCTCCGGGCTCCCTCAATGGATAGGTACATAATTGCTGGAAAAACTCGGGAGGCAGGACTGCTTACTTTAGATGACAACTTTGAAGAGTCAATTTTCTACCTGTTTCCCCAATTTCTCATAGCTGTGTCTAGTGATAATATTGATTGTAAGTATCAGTTATTCTAGCGATCTTGTACTTATTGTGCTTATTGATGTTAACAATGTAATAATTCACACGAATACATTTCCGGCAAGCCTTGACATGTTTCTCTATACCTATTTCTGCATTTTTGATTTTCAAAATAATTGTGCATGATCATATTTTTCCTTGCTAGGAATAATTAGAGTTTATATTCAATTATGGTATCACTTATGTGTATTATGTTCCTACAATACATCTGGATCTGTATTTAGATTTAGGATATCTTGATTTATTGTTGACAAATTCGTGACTGGAATTTCATTTGTTTATAAGTTACTTGGCAAAAATATTTTCCAAATAATATATGAGCTGATTTTATTTCTAGGAATGTTCACAGAATATGCTGAGGTATATGAAAGAGGATATTCTTAGTATAATTTGGAATATTCCTAGAACATCCTGATCAAAGTTCCATAGCACATGCTAGTGATTTGTAATTTGGTATTTTCCTTTTAACACTGTATAGAATGCAAGAAAATAAGAAAATTTTTCAAATAAAATTATGTCCGAAAATGCTTTGTTAGCGAGAGGTGGTAAAGTTGTAAGAAAAAAATGCCTTTTTTATCATAACTTTCCTACCACTCCAGATATTTCCACAAAATTTTGTATACTTTTGACCATTAATTTACATTTTTTGATTTAAAAGTTTTTAAAAAATTTCTACCAGTGGCGTTCGGACCGGATTTGTTTTGAATTTTTTACAAAGCATTTTCACTGAAATCAGTGTGTAAAAAGATTTTCAAATGCGTTTTTCTCGAAAATGGTGCGTCTCGGCAACTTACAACAGGAGTACTTCATTTATGTAGAAAACTCTAGATTTTCAAAAACCCGTCCCTGTATATCCCACTGATAGAGGGTTTAAAATGGTGAGTTTTTGTTCATTGAATAGAGTTTGAAAAGTCTAGTAACTGTACCATTTTTTACTCAATTATCTTGATAGGTTTCGAATATATCTACAAAAAACCGTCATCAGGTCTTCACCTTTAACACCCTGTATCTTGAAAACGAAGAGTTTGTGGATACTGGTTTATATGAAGTTTTATTTCTATTTTGGGGCGTAGAATACGTGGTTAAAATGTTGACGTCTAATTGTGGGACACCGTATACAGGGTGTTTCCTAACCTCAAGACGAAAATGTGGTTTAACTTTTTTTCGAATTTCGCTTTGTTTCCAAAATACAGGGTGTTTAATTTTTTTTTTTTTTGATTAGTTTTTTATTTTTAATTAATTTATCTTTTACTCGATTTTGTTGAAGTTTGGTAACGGTATTTATAGTGATAACGGGCTCATTTTGCCATGAACAAATAAAAATTATCGAATACAATGGCGTCCCGAGCGGCACTTCAACCAATATTATTGGGAAAAAAATGTACGCCACTGACTTTTTGTGTCATTTTCATTTTTTTCTCAGGTTATTCAACTAAAAACGCAACTTTTTGATCTCTTAAATTTTCATCGTATCTTGCGTAATTTTTGAGATAAACCACTTTATTGCATGACTCTGGACTACACAAAAATAACAATATGATGCAAAGTAGGCTTTTTGCTTCGATCCATGGCAACCACATTATTTGTTTTCTTCATGACATTTGCCTACTGTATGAAAGTTTCCAATAATGTATTTAAGTTACTATTGTTTTGCAATTTATTCGTAATAAATTACGTTCTCTCCATAATGGCTGAGTTTATCAATCAAAAATTAGGCAAGATACGATAAAAAGAGATCAAAAAGTTGCGTTTTTAGTTGAATAACCTGAGAAAAAAATGAAACAAAAAGTCAGTGGCGTACATTTTTTTCCCAATAATATTGGTTGAAGTGCCGCTCGGGACGCCACTGTATTCGATAATTTTTATTTGATCATGGCAAAATGAGCCCGTTATCACTATAAATACCGTTACCAAACTTCAACAAAATCGAGTAAAAGATAAATTAATTAAAAATAAAAAACTAATCAAAAAAAAAATTAAACACCCTGTATTTTCGAAACAAAGCGAAATTCGAAAAAAAGTTATACCACATTTTCGTCTTAAAATTAAGCGAAGAATCACCCCTTTCATTTTGTCACAAAGGTTAGGAAACACCCTGTATATGTAATAAGACTTAATTTTTTATTCAAAGTTACAGTGACAGATCAAAATTGTAGGTTAAAGGTTGGCAAACATGCTTTATGACGATAGTCATAAATTGAACTGTGATTCGTTTTATTCTGCTCTGTTCAAAATGTATTTGATTTGACAGATAAAAACGTTCGAGAATAGAGAGTGATGATAATTTTGGAATTGATGATCAAAATCCTTCTTTAATCGAGAAAATTAAGTCTATAATCAAATATTTTATCTTTGTATTACAGCTAGCGAGCACTTTATTTCATTTAATTTTTTTTGCCAACCTTCAACCTCCAATTTTGATGTGTCACTGTAACTGACATTAATCATCTGATTTTATTATCGTTTATCTCCCCTGGTTCACTAGTAACTAGCAGTCTTTCATTAATGTTAGAGACTTATATTGAATTGGTCTATTCCCAATCTGAATTTGATTATTCCCAAATCAAAGTTGACTAGTCAGAATTTGAAAATGATTAGTTCCAAATTGAATGTCATTATTCCCAATTTGATTTTGTTAATTCCCAACTATAAGTCCCAATTTGAAGTTGAAAAGGTATAGAATCAATATTTTAAATTTTCACATACATAGCATACATTATTTACCTATACCGCTTTACTTACCAAACCAATGATGGCAAAAAGCTTCTATAAAGTCCGAATAAACTATGACAGTATCTTAGAAATAATATGAGCAATAACAACGAAGTAAACACCCAAAACTCGACAAAATAATATCACTCAGAAAAATTCGAGAACTCGATTCTGTTCTAATATTGTAGATCGAGGTTAAAATTAGAACGAAAATTTCCTACCAGTCAATTCTAACCAATCTTAGGCTCGCATTTTAACATGTTGCTATGTCAACGACCTAATTTTATCGGAAATCACCCTACTCATAATCACGTGACTGAAAGATTAATAAGTGGAAATCTCCCTGGCTTTGCATCTGGATGTAGCTCCCATATGATTACAGTGTTGCCGTCCCCACTCTCCCTAACAATCCCAACCCAACTGGTGCATGGGAGCTACATCCAGCCGCTACTATTAAATCTTCTCAAATAGTTTTGGCATGAAATTTTCTTGCCGAATCTCCCGCGAGCTCGAATTGAAAATCCGGAAATTTCTTCTCGTTGCGAATTTTTCAAGAAAATGAAATAATTCGAGCTCTAGGGAGATTATAAGTGAAAATTTTATGTTGATTTTCACCAAAAATTCACTGTTGTCCTCAGCCAGAGCCGTCTATATTGTAATACCAGCCATCAAGTCAACAATTGCAACGTCGCAATTTTGGACCACCGTTGACGTTAAACGGTCGTCGAAATTTGGCATTGATTGAAGGTGCTTTCTTTAGGTGAGTTATGAACGGGAATCATATGCTACGGGAATCATATGTAGATGGTAGCATATGATTCCCGTGTGCAAAGCGGAAATTTGACAGTTCCACTTCGAAATGAAATTGAATGTTAGGCTCTAGGCTCCCAGGCATTCAACGTTTCAAAACCGCTTTCAGTTTTCAGTGCTTTCATTCAACTTGAAATTGTATTTTGAGAATGTGAGAATGAGAAAGAAGCTCAGTGAAAAAATGTGGTTTCTGCGTTCTAAAAATTTAAGATTGAGGTAAGTGGGTGGGTACTAAAGAAAAAAAAAATACATATTTAAATAGGGAAAATGGATGAATTAATGCCTCATCCTAAATTCCTCATATGCACCAGCTTCTATGTTATGTGGAAAAATCATAGAAAACGAGTGCTGTTTCGTTTAGGACTTTGGAGAAACATTTTGGTGCGTGACGGAGATGGTGCTTTTTGGTTCCTCTGTTTTAATAATAGTAATTATCAACTCCTGCCCTCCAGAAACTGAGGAAATCACATCTCAAAATCTGTAACCATCTACCTATCTGGCGGTTTTGATGTTTTATTGTTTAGAATCAATATTTTTTCCTGTTGCGATAATATATAAGTTATTCTTTCAAGTTACTGTTTTATTGAACATTTTCCGTAACTCGTAATCGTAAAATACCTTAATTTTCAAAAGGTGAGTTCGAGTATTAGCTCTGAATACTCGGAGCGCCAAAAATTGTACGCGATTAAAGGACAATTTCGCGTTCGGAGCGAAACTCGAACTCACCTAAAGAAAACACCTTCAATCAATGCAAAATTTCGACCACCGATTAACGTCAACGGTGGTCCAAATTGCGACGTTGCACGTCATTACTTGTCATCACTTCATGGCTTGTATTACAATATAGACGGCTCTGCCTCAGCTGATCCTGTCATGTGACTTTTGGTGGAAACACCACACTCAATATAAAAAAACGCTTTGGTGGATCAAGTGCCACTACTGACATACATTCTCTGAAACTTTTTTTGATACATCCTTGCACATCCTTCAACACCAATCAACCGGAATTCCTTCTGGTTTTTCTCGAATACACAACTCTTACGAGCTTTCCAACAAGTTTCAAAAACCAACTCCAATGAAAAAAAAAAAAAATACCGAAAAACCTGAATAAAATGAGCACGAAAACAGTTTTGAGAAAAGCAATTTGATACACGAACATTCTGAATATCACGAATCCCAACAGAGACGAACAATTTTACGACACCAAAATACCATATAAATATCGATAATTTGCTGTTGATTATTATTATTGTGTCCATTATTGACATTAGAATGTTTTCCAGGTTATTATTGCTCTATCAACATAAATCAACCAAAGTAATCACATAAAATCTTTGATGGGACTTGGTGGCATCAGATTTTCACCAGATGAAATCCACCAGTAGTTTAAAAACGTGGGGTGGTGGGCCACCACACTTCCACCACGAATAAAAAGCGCTTTGGTGGCATCATGTTTTCACCTGGTGAATGTCTGGTGGAAAAAAAACACGACCAAATATGGACTATACCACTAAAATTTGAAGTAAATCACTTTATTAATAAATGAAATATTTTGATGGATTTGAGTGAGACACAGTTTCAATGAAGAAAAAAAAAGTGACTCTCAAACGAAAGAGCTGTGCTATAAAACTGACCGATGAAATTATTAGCAAAACATAATAATTGAAAACACTTACCTGCTGCATATTGTTCCACAATTTCCCTCTCTCAATGTTATATTTCAAACAACCTCCAATCCATGTAAGCACTTTGTTCTTGACAATAGTGTTACGTTTGAGAAGCACAAGTAGAAATTGATGAATATGCTCACTCAGTTTATCTTGGCTAGACCATAATAGTCCTTCAATTCTACTATTGCTGATCTGGAAAAAAATGCATAATGTGAAATATGTACGCTGTTTGAAGAATAATCTGAAATATTCTGAAGTTAACAAAATTTGAAAAAGTCATTGTCCAGATCAGTTCATTTTTCGACGAGAAAAGGCGAAATAAAGTAAAATTTAGTTTAAAAACTGCCAGAAAATATTTGGGTATTTTGCTATCCAACAAATTATATTAACATATCACTACTTACCTTATCCAAGGGATTTGTAAAATGATCATTAGATTGTTTTGGATCCTTTGGTAAAACTGACAAATCAAATAGAGCCCCAATTGGTGTATTAGCGTACTCAGACCCTTTGTGAAGTTCAAATGGCACACAACAATCCATGAATATTTCAGCCAAGTAATCATTCGAAGTGAACACATTGAAATAGTTGAAAATGTTATAATCTATATTGAGCAGTGAACTGTTTTTCAGTTCTGCGGTAATTTTTCTGTTCATTTGGTCAATGAAAGATGTTAGGATAATATCATCTGAAATGAAAAAGATACATCATTTAAAAGAAGCGGTAAACAATAGTACATTTTGTATCAAGGGCGGAAAGTAGATGATTTTGACGAGGGTATAAGTAGCAGCACGTGCGAAGCGAGGGCAGATATTAGCCGAGTCAAAATCATCTTTCGTCCGTGGTACAAACAGTGCTTTTTGTACAACCAGTTTGTAATAATTTGAAAAAGAATAGTTATGAAAATCAAAAATAAAAAATAATCGATACACTGCTGACAAGTCAGACAAGTTTAGTGACAACTGTCAGTCATGGTCATGGTTACAATAAGTGTGTTCCCGTATTCTTTTGTGGTGCGGATTCATTGTCATCGAGATTGTCACGTGATTAGTTCCTTTTAGTATGCTAGACTGTCACGTGGTTATCAGATTCAGAGGCGTTGGGATCCAAGGAACCGTTGCTAAGCGACCTACTTTTGCGCCCGCGGGCGCGAAAGTACTTTAAGGCCCGGCTGCGAAAATTAGCGAGTTTCCGCCTGCTTTGCATGCATTGAAAAGTGGACTTTACGTGTAGGTTGTACAAAAAATATTTTATTCCATACTGTATCGTAAAGTATCACTAACCGGACCCAAAACTCACTTTACATCATCAGAGACTGTCAAAAATAGTACATTTTGTATCAAGGGCGGAAAGTAGATGATTTTGACGAGGGTATAAGTAGCAGCACGAGCGAAGCGAGGGTAGATATTAGCCGAGTCAAAATCAACTTTCGTCCGTGGTGCAAACAATGCTTTTTGTACAACCAGTTTGTAATCATTTGAATAATTATGAAAATCAAAAATAAATGGTCGATCCGATACACTGCACTGCTGACAAGTCAGACAACTGACGAGTGACAACTGTCAATCATGGTATTCATGGTTACAATAGGTGTGTTCCTGTATTCTTTGGTGGAGCGCATTCATTGTCACCGAGATTGCCACGTTATAAGTTCCTTTTAGTATGCTAGACTGTCACGTGGTTATTAGATTCAGAGGCGTTGGGATCCAAGGAACCGTTGCTAAGCGACCTACTTTTGCGCCCGCAGGCGCGAAAGTACTTTTAGGCCCGGCTGCCAAAATTAGCGACTTTCCGCCTGCTTTGCATGCATTGAAAAGTGGACTTCACGTGTAGGTTGTACAAAAAATTACTTGCCTACTTCAAAAATGACATTTTGCATCATCAAAGACTATGAAATTGCATTGGTAGCATGGTTTAGCTGGCGCCATCTCATGATTTTAATTGATAACTTGACATAAAATGTTGGTAACATATTGTCACAATAGTACTGGAGGCAATTATACTTGGTGTAAATCTACCCAATTTGCCACTGGTAGAATCGCTGAGCGAGCAGTTTTGTTGCTATAAAAAGACACGTTCAGCGAGATAGTGGTCAGTGGTTGGCTTAGCCAACTACTCTCCATTGTGAGTAGTGTAATCCCTCTTACCCTGAGTAGTGTAACCCCTCTCAGCCTCAAAGAACATGCTCGTCCTAGGGTTATGGTAGGGATAGATGGGATGTACCATGCATGGACGATAATAAATAGAAGTTGCCTATACGGAGTATCTCTACTGTTCAGCTCCAAGCTTCGAGCGTCGATCTGAACGGAAGTGTTCAAGGGAGTCATCAAGGGATGGAAGATGGAAGCCCTCATCGATAGTTGTAGTGGGCCTGAAGAGAGTCGGGTCCTGATGATTTGTAGCATGATACTTTTGATCGCTCTCATTTACATGTTGTTCCACAGAAACCAATGGATGCCTCTGGCCACCGTCCATCCTTCATTGGCACAAGGCGTCCCAGATCGGCGTCGACACGATAGTAGTTTTGTGACAAAGTGTGTGGCACTGTCCCTAGTCCTGGTGTGTCTACTGTTTGGAATATGTCGGCGAGGCATTGAATGCATACAAAGGGATCGACAGTCCGTTCCTCCAGTGTTATGGTGGCCTGACCCAGGAGACGGTGCACAGAGCCAAGAAAAGGAGATCCTATTTGCTGACGATAGCCGAGCAGTAGAGCTAGAGACAGTATGGATGTCAGCCCATTCAACTCGCTACGGACGCGGTCCATTCAAGCAGGGATTCAGAGAGAGCGCAATCGGATACGTCACATACTGCCGAATGTACATGGTGGACAAGATAATACTTTCGCCTATTGCCGTCCCTCATGATGAGTTGATATAGATAAGAATTTAGGGGGTATATGTTCACGATTTTAATATGAGATGTTATTGTTTATTTTGAGATGTTGTTAATATTATGTTTTGACCTGTATAGGGTGATGTACTTATATAGACTTTCTGTTTTTCATTTAACGGCTACCGGTCTCCACAACCATCCAACTGGAAAACACGAAACCGGCCAGGAATCCACAACCTTCAGCCATATTACAGGGATACCGGCCCTCTGAACTGAGTAAGGGGACCATATACACACCCTGTGATAGGCAACTATTAACGAGGTCAAGGAAGATCGGCTGGCCAACAATTTTTTGCAAACGCAAGCATCAGCACTATTAGCAGTGAACAAGCGTTGAACGCACGGCGCGGCGGTGCAGTACCACAGGCCAGGGCTTGGGAAAACTAAACGTATGGATGGCAGGACCGGAGCAAGAGATTTTAGCCACAAAATTTGTAAATAGTTTTTAAGTTTTTTGTAAGGGATGGAGCATGTTCTTTTCTGGCATTGGGGTGTCCAATGCTCACGAGGTGAGGGCATATGTCACAATAGTACTGGAGGCAATTATACTTGGTGTATATCTACTCAATTTGCCACTGGTAGAATCGCTGAGCGAGCAGTTTTGTTGCTATAAAAAGACACGTTCAGCGAGATAGTGGTCAGTGGTTGGCTTAGCCAACTACTCTCCATTGTGAGTAGTGTAATCCCTCTTACCCTGAGTAGTGTAACCCCTCTCAGCCTCAAAGAACATGCTCGTCCTAGGGTTATGGTAGGGATAGATGGGATGTACCATGCATGGACGATAATAAATAGAAGTTGCCTATACGGAGTATCTCTACTGTTCAGCCCAGCTACGTTCCCTAGAGCACGACAGGTGTTATGGGTCCAGCCGAAGACCCAGTCTTACAACTTGCGTTAACCTATTTATTACCCAAGTGGTGACATGGTTTGGCTGGCGTCATCTCATGGTAAAACAGTGAGGCGGACTGCCACTCTATGTGTATGGTTTGACAAGAAAGCACTTTGAACCGATTTAAAAAAAAATATCGTGAAAAGGTACGATACACAGCCGTTAATTAAACTACTCGTCTAAAAATTCCAGACTCGGCTCCTTCGTCGCCTCGTCCATAAACATCTCGACTCGTAATTTAAAAAGTCATTTACCGCCTTAGTAACGTAAATTACTATTTTAAGATACATCTATTTACATTGTAGTAATTACATAACAAAATCAATGCTATTGTAACAAGACATTTGGCGGCCACAACCATCCGAACAGCGGAGTACTCATCCTCTATCTAAGAATGAAAATCTTGTCCGCAAAAAGAAGTTGGATGAAAATTTGCAGAGTTATCAGTTTAATCAGGGAATTGTCCGAGGGCATGGCTTTATTGGTCAACTCATAGCTGATTTAGAGAAATTAAGATTTATATTCAAATTTTTGATAGGAAGTGACAATAGACTCCATCAGTGTGACGTCAATACAAAGGTTGGTATCCCTGAAAGGCAGCGGCTGTTTCCAAACAAACAATTTCCAATGGGGGTTTTGAGTTATCGTTGTTTATTCAAAAAAGTACATTGTTAACGCGGTAGGTATTCTTCATTTGATCACAAACTAAATAATCACTTCCAACTATCTGGCTTGTCAAAAATAGTGGATTTGGGCATTTTGAGGTTATGTCTTTCTATTGATAGATATTCTATAAACAATATTATAGTTTATTTAGATAAAACAAACATAAATATTTGCGTTGGGTGGTGAATGTGAATGAGAAACGTTTAGTGGAAAAGTAATTATAATAATTATTGTAGTAGGTAAATGTTTGAGGACATGTTATTTGTAATATAACCTTTTGTTTTATAAAAACTATTGAATCAGAAGTTTGTTATTTTATATTAACTTGCTGACAGGCGAGAGGAGTGGCGGGTTTTCAGCTAGTACAATAATAATATAAAGGGGATACCGACAAAGCTTAGTTAGTGATGTATTATAAATGAATAATAAATAAATAAATCGTGAAATGTCAGTTGTTAATGAACAGTTACAAAACATAAATTAGTGTTAAGTGTGTGTATGAACAAGGATATTTTTAAAAGATTCAGATTTTCTTATCGCAAAATACCTATTTTTCATGTATCGGATTTCTGGTGGAAAATAATTTTTTTTTCAAGTGAAAAAAAAATTACTAGTCAATGATCAAAGGACGGATATTGAATTGGGAAAAACTTCGTTTCAGCGGTAACTTTTTGTTTTTAAGATACACAAATTAAAAAAAAAAACATTTTTTTTCAAATCAATATCTGAGAAATGCTTTGGACTAATTCAAAGACATTCTCACAGTATTAACAAGAGCTCGAAATAAATAAATAAAAGGACAAAGGTTGCGATAGTTCGTGACAGTAGGTTTCTCATTACCACCAATAGATGGTGATGCCTTATCCGTTTCTCATTGTCAGTTTAATGACGCATTTTTTAGGAAACTTTGGAACTGATCAGAGTTGGCTTAGTTATTTCACCTAGCTTTTTGCTCAAAGAAACATCGATCAGTAGATCTATTTTCGATAATTTCTTGATCACAGCCAAATATACAAACTGTTCCTTCATATTTTCCTTAGTTTTTTGAATAAAGATTAAAAACCATATTTATGCACGTCACTTCATAAATAGAAATAAATTGCTGAAGTTAAGAACTTTTACGAAAAAAAAATAATTTTACGAGCCTATTTATCAATTGAAATTCAAATAAAAATCTTTTTATTTAACGCATCATAGTTATAAGTGTCATCACTGATGTCATTTTGGGCAAGTGAAGTGTCAAGTAACACACTAATGTGTTATATTCCATAACTCACCAGTCACTAGTGATTTATGGATTATAGCTCACGTTCCCGTGGCAAACAAACAAACAACCTATCACGTTCCCGTGGCAACCACACGAACAATAACCTATTTTCTACTCAAGAACCAGTGCTTGATGATGTGAGAGAAACTTTTACGATAAGATGTGCCTGCATTTGACCAGGAATAAAATGTTGCAATGACTGTGAATATGCGAGTTGAAGTAACTGCCTAAACCAAGAAAGCTTAACTGATTGCGAAGATTATTGATATAAGGCTCTAATATACTTCAGAATCTTTAGGAACTTGTAGTAACAGTTTTGAGTTTTCAGCTAAAACCAATAATAATAATATTCAATGCAAGGCGCTGCAGCACGGTAGTTTGAACGCCGCGCCATGCGGAAACTCAACTTTGACTAACTATAACTCGAAAACTATATTACTTAGGATGCTGATTCTTTTTTCAAAATTTTTTTTGAACCTTGGGCTTCATTTCATACGCAGATAGTATAGCAAAATTCTTTAAAATAAAAAAGTTTTTCGCTTACTGAAATAGTTATTTACCTAACAAGTGTGGAAAGTGATACTTTACCGCACGCGACAGCAGTGACCGACCGGCGCGAAGCGGAGTTCGCTCACAACGTCAAGGGCGGTAAAGACACTTTCCACATGTGTTAGGTACAAAATTTTACCTTTGAGTTGAAATTTCACATTTTCTTCAACATGGAAATCTGCCTCTCCATAATTTTGTCATAGTAACCACCAAAGAAATGTCATTCATATTCAGTATGACACGATGGTTACCTAGAGACATTGGTGGTTACTATAGCAAAACAATTATTTGCGTGCTGTAAAGTAATTTACCACACTCCGTGCGGAAAAGTAACTTTACCACACGGAGTGCTGTAAAGTGCTACTTGCCACACGCAAATGCGTGCTGTAAAGTACACTTTCACGCACGCGAGTAGGTAAATGATTTTGCAGTAAATGGTAATTTCGAAGTTTTTCGCAGTTTTACAAAAAACTAAACTTCTGATACTAACGAAACTTCCCCTGTTAGATCTCCCATAGTTCCTTTATCAATTAAAAAAAAAAAGGTTTTGATATCTACATTTTTTCCGGTGATATAGCGTTTCAACAAAATGCGATTTTTTTTGTGGGAGTCTTTCAAAACAGTTGATGCATCATGAGGAGAAGTTAATACTGTGTAATACAGGGTGTCCCGCATAAGAATCGACACAGAGCAGGAGCATGTGGGAGAACCCAAAATATAATGATTTAACGCATCTTACCTATGAAGGGTCCCGCAATAGTGCGTCAGGGATCCATAGCTCGTATACCATTCATGTTAGGCATTTCGTTCATGCGAAGACCTATACTATACATATGAGTGTATTTTAGAAAAATATTTTCGCAAATACAGAGTGGTTCAAAAAAGAGTGACATTTTATTTATTTTTTCAAATTGGACACCCTGTATTTTTTTGGATATAAAGATGTGTTTCGGTGTTCTTTCCTATGTCCGAAGTTCATCTGATTTGCTTTGATAGTTTTCGAGAAAAAAACAAAAAAAATCGTTTCGCAACATTTCAAAAAATAACTTTTAAGATGGTCTTGGATCTGTTTTTTCCAGCTCCGCAGTGACAATTCCAATACAGTGAGTTCAAAGATACTCCAACATCAAATGGTTTTCTTCCATTTTGTACAGGGTATTCAAAATTTGATTCCGAATGTGACAACTTCCAAAGCAGTTTTTCTCATGATTTTCAAATGGTAGACCCTGTATATTATTTCACAGTTTAATGCAGAATGAAGGTACAAACCCTTTTTGTATTTAAAAGTCTATTTAAATTCTGAACCGACAAAAAAATATTCAACAAAAATCGTAACTATGTCAAGTTTTATCAAATCTTGAGAAAAACTGCTTTGTAAGTTGTCACATTCGGAATCAAATTTTGGACACCCTGTACAAAAAAGAAAAAACCATTTGATGTTGGAGTATCTTCGGATTTACTGTATTGAAATTGTCACTGCGGAGCTGGAAAAAAACAGACCCAGGAACATCTTTGATATTATTTTTTGAAAGGTTGCAAAACGATTTTTTTTGTTTTTTTATCTCGAAAACTATCAAAGCAGATCAAATGAAAATTTCGGACATGGGAAAGAACACCGAAACAAATCTTTATATCCAAAAAAATACAGGGTGTTCCATTTAAAAAGAATATAAAAATGTCGTCACTTTTTTTTTGGACCGCTCTGTATTTGCGAAAATATTTTCCTGAAATACACTCATATATACAGGGTGTTTATTAATTCAATGCCGATACTCAAGGGTGATAATCCTTGGATGATTTTAAAACAAAAAGTTCATATGAACATAGGTCCGCAAGAGCTTAATTTTCAAGATACAGGGTGTTGAAATATTAAAAAATAAATGATTTTTTTATAATTACTTTGATACTAATCCAGATCTTTATGACATTAGGTACACGTCTTCTAGGCTTCAATATGCATTTTGTGATGTACAAACAATTTCATCATTTTTACCAGTGGCGTCCGTACGGGCTTTGCACTCAATATTTTTGGAGAAAAAACTTGTACGCCACTGCTTCCTTCCAAAATACAAATTATTTTTAAAATCTCTATTTATTTCTGAGCCAATTTGCTTTCTGGATTTTTGTCGGTCCAGCGCATGGCAAAAAAAAATTTTTTTTTTAAGTGTTTTTTTGGATTTTTCTTAATAAGATATATTGAACATCGAGAGAATTGTCAAAATATGACAACGGCGTTTTCGTTTCGATCACTCCTATCGTCTTTCGAAAAATGTACCTTTTTTACGTAAAAATGACTGAAAAAACAATTTTTTGATTCGAAAAAAAAATGTCCGAGTGCGTGCAAAAAAGTTTTAACTATTTGAATGAGTGGAAAGATGTGTAAGTGTCGCCCAATCCCTGTAAGACCCATACCACATGGCCAGATATATTATACGAAACTTCATCAAAATAACTTATTTCATTATTTTAAAAGTTATTTGAAAAAATCAATAATTAAAATTCAACTTTGACACCCTGTATGTCTCTTAATATCAACTTTCGGAATAGACAAGTTATGGTCGATCGCAATATTTTTGTGTGAGGAATCTACTGTTACCGTATGTTCCATTACTTTTGGTCCACCCTGTATATGAATAAGTATAAAAATAATATATCTTTGAGTTACTCGAAAAATATTTAGATTTAGAAATTTTGTTTGTTATCTCTAAGTTTCCTGACGTTGTCCCGGGCCACCCTATACATATAGAAAGACGTTAATATTAATGTCGGAATGTCAGATAGTTGATTCACACGTTGCCAAGCCAATAGAACACACTCGGATCAGGGCTTCAAGCAGCTTTTTTTTATATGCTATGCTATTGAAGTATGCGTGCCGAAAACTGAAGTTTGCGTACCGAAAATCTTTTCCGCACTAGTGTGGAAAAAATTAATTTTTGGCACGGATATTGGTTCGGAAAACTGATTTTTCCGCACGGCTGTAAAAAAATATTTTTGTACAACCTACACGTAAAGTCCACTTTTCAATGCATGCGAAGCAGGCGGAAAGTCGCTAATTTTGGAAACCGGGCCTAAAAGTAGGTCGCTTAGCAACGGTTCCTTGGATCCCCTCTGAATTTAATAACCACGTGACAGTCTAGCATACTAAAAGGAGCTTATCACGTGACAATCTCGGTGACACTGAATCCGCACCAGAAAAGAATACGGGAACACACCCTATTGTAACCATGATTTGACAGTTGCCAATTGTCAGTTGTCTGACTTGTCAGCAGTGTAGAATGTAGTGCAGTGTATCGATTTTCATAATTATTCTTTTTCAAATGATTACAAACTGGTTGTACAAAAAGCATTGTTTGCACCACGGACGAAAGATGATTTTGACTCGGCTAATATCTGCCCTCGCTTCGCTCGTGCTGCTACTTATACCCTCGTCAAAATCATCTTCTTTCCGCCCTTGATACAAAATGTACTATTATGACCGTTGAAGATAACATCCTCAATACAGTGTGTTGAAAAATTAATGAGCCATGGGACAAGTGGATACAGGGTGTCCAGAAAGTCAACGATAATACTGAAAGGGGTGATGGACCAACTCATAAGCATCCAGAAAAACATAATACAACCTTAGTAAAAACTCTATGGTTTTCGAGATATTACCACTTGAAGTTCAAAATATTCAATAAGAAATCTTATTTTACAGAGAAATAATTCTTTTTTTTTCTTTTTACTAAGTACGTGGAAATTTTCGTGACTGGCTTGTAATTGCGAAGGAAAAGGTGGTGGCGAGCAGTCAAAAAAATAAATAAATAAATAAAAAATATTATGTTTTTCTGGAAGCTTATGAGTTGGTCTATCACCCCTTTCAGTATTATCGTTGACTTTCCGGACACCCTGTATATTTTGGAACAAAATATTATGTTTGAGCTTAGCAACTACCGGTCAAATCTCAATACTTACTGAGATACAGGGTGTTGAAGTCATAAAATATTTTTTGTTTTTTCTGTATAGCTTTTACAGATTTTGACATGTTGATAAGAAAATTGGTACACAGGGGTTTTTTGAGAAGGCAAATCACACGGAATCATCAGTTTTGTTCTAGTTTCAAGGTGACGCCATCTGTACCAATATTCAAGTATACAATTAACCTATCTTTTTTATCGGTCATTAAATCATTTTTTTCAGTTAAATTTCTTGATTGGTCAAAAAAGGTATACTTTTTTTATGTCTCTATCTTCAATCGTTTCCAAGATATTTACATTTACCCTGAAAGTGCTTAGCATTATGCTTTGATCGCTTATGACGGTAGTTGTTGAAGTCAATCGGGATATTTTGGCCCAAAATATATGCTGTTGCTCCATGACCCAGTAATTTTGTAACACCCTGTATATTTGAAATCAGGAAAAAAGTCTCTATGGATCTTTAGGATATAATAAAAATGATTTAAAAAAATGAAGAGGCCTTTACATTTTCTTAAAATTAAAACACATGTTTCAACCATTTCAAAGGCAACCTATCAATTGATTTGAGTATTGAGTTATTCAATTAACTTACCATTATTTTCGTCATCCAACATTCTTCTAGCAGCTTCTACGAAAAAAGTATCAAATTGAGCTCCACCCTTCTTCAACAAATCAATCATCTGCTGTTCCAAATCTTGCTCAGGAAAAATCTCTGGTTGAAATATCGACGTTGATACATTTTGTATTATTTTGTCTTTCAAAGACAGGCGATCTTCAGCTTTGAGATGTAAATTGGCATGTAGTTTGACATAGCTCCTATATAAATACTTGATGGGCTCTATTTCTGTGGCATGCTGATTGCGATATCCAAGCCTCCTATTTTTGTTTAATATTTCGTTATCTTTCTGACACATAAATAGACGTTCAAAGAGGGCTTGATCTATATTGTCCATTGTTAATACGGTTGCACCTAGTTCTTTATGAGCTTCCTCCAGAAAAAGGATCTAAGAATAAACGAATGTTCATGAATAGGGTCAATCGGGATGTACAGGGTGGCCAAATAAGCGGCTGTATCTCAAAAACCACTCATTGTAGAGACTTGCGGTAAAAAATTATATAAAAGTGACCAAAAGAAAACACTGGAAATAATTTTCATGTTTTCAAATTTCAAATTTCTGTTGTCTGGTGGCCGAAAATCGAGCAGCGACAATCAGCCACGGAACTTGCAAAAGTTCAGAGGCTAGCATGTCTCTGTGTAACGGGAGCCATGAAAACCACTCCAACACTTGCCATGGAGGCCATGCTTAACCTACCTCCTTTAGATATCTATATCAAAATGGAAGCAAGGATGGGAGCATATAGACTTAGCAATACCGGGAACTGGAGTCACTCAAACTCCCAAGGACACACTAAGATAACCAGCACAGTCACGAACCACTTAGTAACAATGAGGAGTGATATCATGTTGAAAAATATCAACTTTAGCACGTCTCCTAAGACCAAGCTAATATGGGAAGAGGAAACGGTGAAACAACTCCGGATGGCTAATGGGGCAATATGGTACACAGACGGCTCCAAAACAAGCTGGGGAACTGGTGCCGGAATCGTAGGTGAAAATCCAAAGTGGGAAACATGTGAACCACTCGGGATGTACGCTACAGTTTTCCAGGCAGAAGTACATGCAATAAACGTATGCGTGCAAGAAAATCTCAGGAGAGGCTACAGAGGAAGGAAAATCCTTATCCTTAGTGACAGCCAAGCCGCAATCAAAACCATCTCCTGTCGGGAAACCAAATCCAAACAAGTCATGGATTGTCAGCAAAACCTTGCCACACTGGGAGTATCTAACGATGTTACTCTTGGATGGATACCAGGACACACAGGGATAGCTGGGAACGAGCGGGCGGATCTACTAGCACGCAAAGCTGCAAACACACCACTTCTGGGTCCAGAACCTGCTATTGGTATTACAAAATCCTCTGTGAGAGGTTGGCTGAACTGTTGGTCCAAAAAACAACAGAAAGCTAGATGGTGCCAATCACCAGGTCTGAAACACAGTAAATTAATGATGGCAGACGAGATCGAATCATCATTTTCTGGAAGCCTACTGCAACTCAGCAGGAATCAGCTTAGGAAAGTAACAGGTATATTAACTGGACACTGCACTCTAAGGAAACACATGCATATCATGGGTCTTTTCAACGAGGAACCCATATGTAGGCTGTGCAACGAGTAGGAGGAAACAGCCTCCCACATTGTATTCGAATGTGAAGCGCTGGCGTACTGGAGAAGAGATAATGGGGAATTCACAACCACTCCTCGAAGGACGGACAGGGAAACAGTAGAACGAGTCATAAACCTTATTCGGGCAATGGAGCTCTTCGACTGAGAGACAGGCACAGAGAAGATACAATAAGCCCAACTAGAGGCTGTGGTGTCGGGGCCAACAGCCCGAACTCGTAGCGCCTGTACTTCAGTAATCAGTAATCAGTAATTTTCATGTTCATGTTCATACCTCCACCACTAGGGAGCGTATTAGCTATGATCGAAAAGAAAAATCGATTTTACTGTAGAATGTTCAATTATAAGTGGCTAAAAGAATACCATCACTGTAATCCTCGTGAAATTCTGCTTCTTTTTGGTTCACCAATTTTGATTGTAGGGCATCAAATAATGACGGGTGAGAAGGGTGAAGTCTGACTTATTGAAAGGCCAATAACTTCAGTTAGAATCCAGATATTCCAGCGAATAATATGTTAAAAAATTATTTCCAGTGTTTTTTTTTGGCCACATGATTTTTTTACCTCAAGTCTCTACAATGAGTGATTTCTGAGATACAGCCGCTTACCTCGCTTATTTGGCCACCCTGTACATGAAGTTAGAGAAACAACTTGCGAAAAATCTTGTGCGATAAGGTTGATAAAAAGACCAATATGTTCATAATTTGCCGCTAATTAGTGAAGCTAGCAAAAATTCATTCAAATTGCAGACAAAAGGCAATATGTTTATAATTTCTCGCTGCCGAATTATACTAATTCTGATAAAAAAAAAATAAGCTTCAAAACAATGCACTACAGAAAAAAAAAATTCGTGATTGGCTGCTTATTCACCAATGCAAAGTCAAACATTTATTCATAAAAAACATTTCGAATAATTATTGGAGAAAATTAGTTATCAACAAAATTATATTTGGCCCTTAAAAAGTTCCTATTACCCAAAATACAAAAAAAGGTCGTAAAAATAGATAGGTTTGATTGTCCAGTGGATATTGACCAATGTGCGAGCATTATTATCCATTTTCCGACATTTTTTAATGTTTTATTAATTATTCTATTACTAGCTGACCCGGCAAATTCCATTCTGCCTCATAATCAATAAGTCTTGCGCTAAATGAACTTGTCGTGAATTGGTTTTATTATTTTCCTAGGGTGACCAGATGTACTCTTTTTAAGAGTAATGTTCTCTTTTCTCATAATAACCTGTTTTTAACACAGATTTCTCTTCTGATATCGTAAGTTATCGATAATTTCATATTAAAAAAAAAATATTTCTATGGATTTCTCCTCCCGTTTCCATTATGGAGTTAAAGAGTTAAATCATAAGTCAAGATTTTTTATTGGGTAGAACCGTTGTTTGAGTAAGGGTATCAACGGTAGAACACAACTTATAAAAGCGCAATTTTCCTATTTCTACTGAATAATTTTGTCGACTTTTGAAAAAAAAAGGGCGTGGCACCAAAACAAAAGCGCGCCTTTTCAACTCTCGTGTACTCTTTTCAGTTCAAAAATTTCTGGTCACCCTAATTTTCCGATGTTTTAGTAATTATTCTTTTATTCGGGGCGCAGACATATCAAACATATAAGATGAAAACTAACAAATTTAGGCAAACATAACCTCACTTGGTCAATTTTTGTCAAATTTCTTGATCAAACTCCTAATTAGAAGCCACTGTATTGACCATCGACCTAAAATTCGAGAAAACTTAGGCCCTACGGCAATTATCATTCTCATTTTTAAAGAAAGAATTCTTATCTGGACTATTCTTTGGACACGCAAACTGACAAATGGTTTCAAGTTTTTAAATGCACAATCAGTTTTTTGTTAACTTATGTAGGGTCAAAGTTTTCTCAAATTCTAGGCCGATGATCCACTTATGGCCAATACTGTACATAATATCTTATTTGAACAAAATCATCTGGAGAATTTCGAAACTATGCAAACATAACCTCACTATGCTTTTTTTTATTTGATCAAATCCCAAATACAACCTACATAATCTAATTTGATCAAAATCTTTTGAAAAATAACAAAACTATTCAAACATAACCTCACTGTCTTTTTTCTAAAAATGTTTTGATCAATACCCAAATAGAACCTACATATAATTTGAAGAAAATAGTTTTGAAAATAATAAAAACATAACCTACATATTACTTATATTAGATATCTAATTGGAACAAAATCCTTTGGAAAACATCATAATTATGCAAACATCCTTGCCAAATTAATTTTTTTGCACTTTCTTGATCAAATCCAAGATATAGCCCAAATGGTGGAGTGACCAAGAAAAACGGGATTCAAATTAAATGTATTAGATAAAAGCGTGGATATTTTTACATTATGGCAACGTTGCTTTGTCATTCCCAGGGTCATTCCTAACCTATGATTTTGTTTTAGTTTTAATTTTTGTATGGACGTAGAATAAACTCTAAAAATGAACCTGGACTTTGTCTGTAACTCGCATTTACGGGTAGTTATTTTCACTGACACACACAACATCCCTTTATGAAAAAAAAATAGAAATACTCTTCTCTCATAATGTCATTTTTGTATTGTATTGATAAAGAATGTGGAGTCTCTTTCATTTCTAAGGTCTATGATTTGAATTGACAATAATAACTAATAACATTGAATTTACTCATTGACATTAGTTTTTATTGTCACGGAATTGTGAAATTCCGAAAGAAAAGTTGTGCTTTCAGGTTTTTTCGGGTCATTTTCCAGCTTTTCTCGCCATAAAAACAATCCCAAGACTGTAAGGAAGAGTTCAAAACAAAAAATGACTCAAATCGCACAAGCCGTTCTCAAGTTATGGATCTTCCAGAAGAAATCGGTACTCATTTTTATATATTTAGATAAGATAAAAGCCTGGATCAGCATCAACACTGTTTTGGTTTTATGTTTACGTTCACTGAAGGCACCTATTTTAACATTATGGCAACGTTGCATTATCAGTCCTGACCTATGATTCTGTTTTAGTTCTAATTTTTGTATGGACGTAGAATAAACTCTGAAAATGAATCTGGACTTTGTCTGTAACTCGCATTAACGGGTAGATATTCTAACAGACGCACACAACATCCCTTTATGGGCAAAAATAGAAATACTCTTCTCTCATAAAATCATTTTTGTCTTGATATTGAAAATGGCCGCCACTGCTATGCTGTAGAGTTTAGAGTCTCTTTCATTTCTCAGGTCTATGATTTGAATTGACATCAATATCATTAGGTGAGTTCGAGTTTACGCTCTTCGTGCTCAGAATGTTTAGAGTGGAAACTCGAACGCGCCTATTGATTTTACTCATTGACATTGACATTAGTTTGTTTTGTCACGGAAAGGTGACATGTGACATCCCGAATGAAAAGTTGTGTTTTCAGTTTTTTTCGTGGGATTTTCCAGCTTTTCTCGCCATAAAAACAATCCCAAGACTTTAAGGAACAATAAAAAAAAAATGAATCAAATTACCCCAGCCGTTCTCAAGTTATTGATCTTCCAGAAGAAATCGGTACTCATTTTTATATATTAAGATAACTTATTGCTAATAAATTTGACCGATGTCGACAAAAATGTCTATTTCTTCATCAAATTCGCTTGTCCAAGTTATGGACACTTGAAGAAAATGGTTTTTACAATTTGTCCACCTTCCTTTAAGTAGTTACTCAATTTGTTTATGACAAATTTATGAAATCTTGGTAAAAATTGATTTTTTATTTTGTTCAATTTTCCAGGTTGGGGACTCTTCTGTCAAATCGTTTGTAAAACTATCGTTGAGTTGTCATTCAATTTGTTTATAATAAATCTATGAAATTTTAATAAAAATAGATTTTTTTCATCAGGTTTAATTGTCCAGGATGCGGATACTTCAATGAAATTGTTTCAATGATGTATCCCTTTTGTTTACTTATTCTTTAGTTTGCAATAAATACAGAGTGGCCCATTTGAAACCAGGCCACCGTCATAACAAGTTTTATTTTGGGACCAGACGTCGTCTAGTTTTTTTTAAAAATCCTGAATTCAAAGTAAATTCATGTGTAAATTTAATTTAATTTTGTTTTTTGTAAATTTTATGTTTTATTTTTAATTTAATTTTCTGCATGTTTCACTGCATTTTGATTTTGATATACCCATCGATGTCTATTGAAGTTGTTATTTGATAAAATTGTTGTGACTGATTTGTTATCGCATGAGCTACGAGATAACAAGTTTATAAATCTTGTTCTAAATGCATCACAACTAAGTTGGCAGCAATAGCCGTAGAATCGTTAATGTTGAATATTTTTTCATGAAATTTGGTACAGATCAATATCAGAGGTTGACGAATCTAGTGCCGTAGGCAGATTTTTTCTAAAAAAAAAACCCTAATCTGGATTCTGGATATTTCAGCTTCTAAATGTCATCTTATAGGCCTTGGTTTGCAAAAAACTGGAAGCAGTCTAATTCAAAACAAATTAGAGTGAGTACGACAAAATCACTCCATAAATAAAAATGTTATGAGGGTGGTAAGTGGTTCGTTTTCAAATTGGTCACTCTGTATAACAAAAGTGAATACATACTTTTGTTATGAATTTCTTTTTTAGATTTGATAGTTCATTTCCCTGACCACTTAAACTATATTGCTTTTTTGTGATCTATTGGATGAATGAATTTAACCAAATACCAATCAAAGTTTTTGATTATTTATCGTATTCACTTCTTCAAGTTGTGTACAGGGTGTTCCCGTATATTTTTGCAACCCCCCCCCTATCTAGAAAGTTTATTTGAAAAGATATTGAAACAAGGTAAATACAAACCTTTCATGGTGTTCCATGAACCTTTAGAATCTGTAGGCAAAAATGTCAAAAAAAAAGTTAATGTCAAATATTGTCAGGTTGATGATTTATTTCAAATGGAGCAAAAGTGAAAAAAAATATATATACAGGGGGTTTCATTAATATTGCGAAAAAAATCAGGGTGAGTTTCCCCACTTAAAAATAATAAGAAAACTTCATATAAAGGTGTGTCCGGAAATTCTTCGTTACAGAGCTACAGGGTGTCGAAGTTTTATTTTTATTTTTGTTTTTTCTAAATAATATTTGAACCAATGTCTTTATTTCCATGAAAATCGGTATTTGAGGGTTTCTATTTATGTGGAATTCGAATTTTATCTCAGTTTGGCTCTAACTTGTAGAGGGCGCCACCTACACTCATTTGTCCTGACATGTACAGCCATAACTTTTTTGGACGTAACCGTATGACATATTTGAGTGAAAAAATATATTTCTCCTTTATTTTTATGCAAAAAAGGCATACTTGATAGAAGTCGCTACGTGCCACCATTTTCGAGGTATTTAGATTTGAAATAATAAATACATATGATAATGAAATTATGGCCGAGCATTGTGTTTCATTGATAGTGCCAAAAATACAGGATAAGTTTCCTCACTTAAAAATAAAAAGAAAATTTCATATAAAGATGTGTCCGGAAATGCTTCGTTACAGAGCTACAGGGTGTTAACGTTGTTATTTAATTTATTTTTTTTCAGTTTTTTTATTTGTTTTTGTTTAAATAATATTTGAATAAGCGTTGTCGAAAATATTACATAGAAGTCGACTTTTATCTTTTTCACTAAAAATATGAAGCATAAATGCGTAATATGTTATAACTTCTAGCAGGTTACCTTCGCCATAATTTCAAAATCCCATGTATTAATTATTTCAAATCCAAATATCTCGAAAATGGTTCCACGTAGCGACTTCTAACAAGTATGCCTTTTTTGCATTAAAATAAAGGAGAAATATATTTTTTCACTCAAATATGTCATACGGTTACGTCCAAAAAAGTTATGGCTGTACATGTCAGGACAAATGAGTGTAGGTGGCGCCCTCTACAAGTTAGAGCCAGACTGAGATGAAATTCGAATTCCGCATAAAAAGAAACCCTCAAACACCGATTTTTATGGAAATATAGACATTGGTTCAAATATTATTTGGAAAAAACAAAAATAACAATAAAACTTCAACACCCTGTAGCTCTGTAACGAAGCATTTCCGGACACACCTTTATATGAAGTTTTCTTATTATTTTCAAGTGGGGAAACTCACCCTGAATTTTTTCGCAATATTAATGAAACACCCTGTTTATTTGAAAACAGAATAAAACGATCTAAAAAAATTTGAAATAATACAGGGTGTTCCATTTGAAAAATTCATCAACCTGTCGATAATTGACATTTACTTACTTTTTTTGACATTTTTGCCTACACATTCTAAAAGTTCATGAAAAACCAGGAAAGTTTTGTATTAACCTTATTTCAATATTTTTTCAAATAAACTCTCTAGGTGGTGTGCAAAAATATACGGGAACACCCTGTACACAATGAAATTGTTTTTACGATTTGCCCACTAACCCAACCAACCCAAAGTAAACTTACCCAAACCAACCCATTTCTGCAAATAATTTTTCGCTAGCTTCATGTGAAGTGAGCGAAACACGTTGTTGCAAAAAATAGTAATTCACGATACTAAGCCGGTAAATGACTTTTTAAATTACGAGTTAAGATGTTGCTAGACAAGTAGTTTAATGACATTTAACGGCTGTTTATCGTACAATGTTTTATTTCATACTGTGACATTTTTTTACGAGTTTTTTTATACCTATCGATTTAAGAGATAAAGTGCTTTCTTATTATTGTCATAGCAAACATTGAGAGGGCGGTCCGTCTCACATTCTTACAATGAGATGGCGCCAGCCCAACCATGTCCCCACTTGAGAAGATAATATTGACAGGTTACTCATGTTACCAACATTTTATGTCAAGTTATTGATTAAAACCACGAGATGGCGCCAGCCAAACTATGTTACCAATGCAATTTGAAATAATAGTATATTATTCAACAAGCGGGAAATGGTCAGATGATTACGCTACTTATATCCATTTTCCGCGAATGGAATACTATACTTTTTCTATGATTATTCCTCGGATTATTCAATATTTGAAGCGAACTTTGCAATATTCAATTTCATTTGGACGGCACTTTTTGACAACTACTTAACTAAGTGAGGTTAGGTTAACAAAATGTGACAATGACTATAAAACAAGTATGGACGGTCAAATGGGCTGTTTCAAAATGATGTATTTGAAGGTTGACATTTTGTCGAATGTTCTGATTGGCTCTAAAACAGTGGAGTAATGACATTAGATCATTTCATTGGTTAAAAACAATTGAGTGATGAAAAAAAAGTCACTGATATGAGTACCGAGTCACATCAACCAATAGAAAGTGGATGTATAATAGATCTATTATTGAATAGTCATAGAAAAAATATATTCCCGACAAAATTGAAACAAGCACAACTAATAAGCTGCTAATTAACGACAAATTATGAACATATTGTTTTTTTTTCTGCAAATAAGTTTAGATGGTGTTTTTCTGTGTATAATATTCTGACGGGCCAAATTGTGAAACACATAGGATAATTCATCATTTTGATTTATTCTTTTTCTAGATAGTTTTGAAATAAAGTATAACTCGTTCCATGCACAAACGATTGTATGTTGATAAATTGAAATTCTAGTATGTAGGTACCATCGTGAACCTTCATAACCTACCTCTTTAGTCAATGTTGTTTTCTCATTCAACGTGAAGCTGAACATATCTTCCAGTTGATCATTCAAAGAAGGTTCCGGAGGATCTGGGTGTTCAAACCCATCTTGGCTCGAACCTCGAAAAAGCGACGCAAACGGATTTACTGAGGACATTCTGCGCGGAAGATGGGGATTCATGATTCACGTTTGAAATACCTCCAGTTATTTTCTGCTAGAGTATTTCCGTAAACTAATGAAACATAGTTAAAAAATTCAGTTTCTCTGACATCTCACTTCGATGTTTTGGAATAGGTTAACAAAATTGAGAATTGAGGATTGAGATTTGAGATTGAGGAACGTCATTCTAGAATGACAACCACTACATCATTGATTAATGACACCAAGTGTCATTAATCAATGCACTACATACCTCACATTCAATTTGATTTCGAAGTCGAACTGTCAAATTTTCGCTTGGCAAACGTGAATCATACGCTACAATAGACATTCAATTCGGCGTAGTCGTGACCTTCAACACAAATATAGTCTAGATGGTAGCGGATGATTCTCGTTTGCCAAGGGGAAACTTGACAGTTCCACTTCGAAGTGAAATTGATTGTCGGAACAGCTGATTCTCTCTCTTCTTTTTTTCTTGGGACTTTAAACTTTAAATCCCTAGAAGCATCTGAAAACGAGGAAGAAGTATGATATTAATCAATCTCAAAGTCTGTAGCTCTCATTCCAAACAATATGATAGTTGAAGACACTCCAATTATTATTCTAATTTTATTATATTTGTTTTAAATCTTGGTCGATGAACGATGAAGGAGAAAGATAAGTATAACACGGTCTCGTCAAAAAGAAATTTAGGAGAAGAAAACAGTCTTTCAAGAGATACACTCTTATTTGTGATATCTTGAGATACTCTTCAACAAAATAACAATTTTGAATTTTTAGGCCAGCCCGGCATCATACTCACCTTTCTACTCCATAGTTTTCCGTCCAACATTGAAAAAATAATAATAATTATCACCATTCTTCTAAGTATTTTTCAGATTTTGTTATCTTTTGTCTGCCTGTAAAGTTGGAGTTTTTTTTTTCGACAGATGTTATTTTTAAACCAAGCAAAAACTTTTATCAAGAATGACTTGTGGTTGTAATTGTTGTATCTTTGAATTTTTAGTCCATTTTTCCTCTTATAACTCGACCAATCCGGAACATATTATACTATATATCAAATGTCGAGAATAACATGAGCATGGGAATAATATTTCTGATTATTCCAGCTATATTGAAGCAGGTTCGTTTTCGTTCCAACCCGACCAAGATAGAACCGTACTTGCAACGACCCTCGTCGTGTGCACTAAAGAAATTCCCTTCCAACCGCATATGAATAGCCTAGTTTATACCGACAACTTGGTCCGCGGACCAATTACCAAATTCGGACTATATCCGAACCAAATATTTGGTTCGAATGGTGTAAACAGTTGCAGACTAAGCTGGTCCGCTCTTGGTTCGTTACTCGCCAGCAAGTGTACCGAACTAAATTTGGTTCGATGTGGATCAAAATTATGAGGTTATGTTGATTGTTATTATTGTGAATTGTGTTGGTTCTGAGTTTCTAAGGCAATCTGAGCGTACCTACTTATGTTTTTTTTGGTTACGAATTGTGTTGATGAATAATTTCGACTTGTTTTTGACATTTGTCGAAATGCGGGCGTACTCATTTAGTTCACGCGTTGCAAGACGGTGTAAACGAGCAAGAAGCAAGTATTGGTCCTACCGTACTATCCCCACCAGCTTGGTCCTATCGGACCGAACTAAACGAGTTATCGACAGCCTAGTTTACATCGATAACTCGTTTATTTTGGTCCGATAGGACCAAGCTGGTGGGGATAGTACGGTAGGACCAATGTGTAAACAGTTGCAGACTAAGCTGGTCCG
This sequence comes from Orchestes rusci, assembly GCA_958502075.1. Lineage (NCBI taxonomy): Eukaryota > Metazoa > Arthropoda > Insecta > Coleoptera > Curculionidae > Orchestes > Orchestes rusci. Next base: position 2,047,431 of record OY293306.1, read on the forward strand.
CTCTTGGTTCGTTACTCGCCAGAAAGTGTACCGAACTAGATTTGGTTCGATGTGGATCAAAATTATGAGGTTATGTTGATTGTTATTATTGTGAATTGTGTTGGTTCTGAGTTTCTAAGGCAATCTGAGCGTACTTACTCATGTTTTTTTTGGTTACGAATTGTGTTGATGAATAATTTCGACTTGTTTTTGACATTTGACGAATTGCGGGCGTACAGATTTAGTTCACGCGTTGCAAGACCGTGTAAACGGGCGAGAAGCAATCATTGGTCCTACCGTACTATCTCCACCCACTTGGTCCTATCGAACCGAACTAAACGAGTTATCGATGTAAACTATTCTAATAATAACAATCAACATAACCTCATAATTTTGATCCAGATCGAACCAAATATAGTTCGGTACACTTGCTGGCGAGTACCGAACCAAGAGCGGACCCGCTTAGTTCGCAACTGTTTACACCATTCGAACCAAATATTTGGTTCGGATATAGTCCGAATTTGGTACTTGGTCCGCGGACCAAGTTGTCGGTATAAACTAGGCTGATGTAAATTAGGCTAATGATTCCCTTGCCCATGAATTTCACAAAAACAATTGGGACCCCGCATATTTCAAGTAAACAGTAAACATCTGTGACGGAATCGGAGTGTTCCTATTGGTTGAGACGGATGTGCTACGGTTTGGCTACGAACACATGAACTTCGGTGTTGGGAAAAGATGAACTTGATTTGTCTCGAACGCAGCGCCAGCGCTCAGCGCCGACGCTGACGTTTTTAAATTGTCTTATTGAAATATACTTGTTTTCAGTAAACAGTGCGACAATAATAGAGGTCGTAGGTTGATTTTTTAAACATCAATGACATCAGTACTTACTTAGGTATCCTTATATTTTTCATATTTCTAAAAAATGTACAAATTGTCCATCATTGATTTTTCTAAAATACCATAGTAAGACAGAAAATAACTATATATACAGTGTGACCCATTTGTTTTGGGAACACCCTGATAAAAAGTTTATTTCTCAACCGATTTGGTTCGTTTTTTTTTTGGATTGTAGAGCTCGAAAAATTGTATATTCTTGGCAAAAAGTGACCTTCGCCATTTTGACTTCAAGGCCTACTATGTTAGTTTTTAAGAGCAAAATTTCAGGAAACCATATTAGCGATTTTTTTAGAAAAAATCTGTGTGCGCCACTGGATTCAGCATCCTTTAAAACGGGTCTAAACAAATTTTCAACCGAAAATATCAAGTTGAAAAAAATTAAAAATTCGCACTTTAACAATATTTGATTCTATCAAAAGAAATGATAAATGCATTGAAGTTGATGGTGGTTTGGTAGAAGTTACAAATTTTTAGTTTTATGTCATTTTTATTTGTTTTGATAGAATCAAAGATTTGTAAAGTGCGAATTTTTAATTTTTTTCAACTTGATATTTTCGGTTGAAAATTTGTATAGACCCGTTTTAAAGGATGCTGAATCCAGTGGCGCACACAGATTTTTTCTAAAAAAATCGCTAATATGGTTTCCTGAAATTTTGCTCTTAAAAACTAACATAGTAGGCCTTGAAGTCAAAATGGCGAAGGTCACTTTTTGCCAAGAATATACAATTCTTCGAGCTCTACAATCCAAAAAAAAAACGAACCAAATCGGTTAAGAAATAAACTTTTTATCAGGGTGTTCCCAAAACAAATGGGTCACACTGTATAGAGTATTGATTTTTCTCCAGTCTATAGAATTCAATAAAAACTGGAATTAGAGCTGTGAAAATACTTTTTTTAACGAAAAAAAAAGACACCAAAAGTTCAGTTTAGTTTCGAGTTCTTTACTCTACATTGTCATTGTCAGACATTAATTTATTGAAATATTATTATTCACCTGATTACATACACCCTCCGTATGTAATCCCGAAATTAGGTTGAAATATTTGAACAGTATATTTCAATGAATAATATTTCTGATCATTGTAGCATATTAAGAATAGATGCCCGTCTACCATTTGTACGGACTCATCAATAATATTTATTTATGAATTTATGATGGGCAGTGTTACGATTGACGCCCCGATTATAACATCCGTGCCCCGAACAGATCCGTGCAGTCCGTGCTCAACCGAGAGAGAGTCTCGCGTCTGGATGTAGTCCAAACTAAGAAGTTGTGTTTTGTGTTCTGGTTATGCAAGAACCAATTACTCAAGTATACATTTCTTATACAGGGTGTTTCAAAAACATGTTGCCAAACTTTAAGGAGTTATACCTTACAGAAAAATATTACGATAGACCCCAAATTGTCCTGTCCAAAAGTTGATATAAAAAGAGTTACAATTTTTGTTTTTTTTAAATAAGTTTCGAAATAATCAAGTTATTTTGATGAAATTTGGTATATGTGGATTGTTTGATATGCGAAATTCAAATCTGACATTGATTTGGCTCTTACTTCTAGGGGGCTCCACTTACACACCTTTTCACTCATTCAAATAGTCATAACTTTTTCTTGTATGCACTCGCGTTCTTTCTTTTTTATCGAAAATTTAATTCTTCCGTCATATTTACATGAAAAAGGTATACTTTGTAAAAGTGGCTACAAGTAACCTTTTTCAAGAAATTTGCACTCAAAGTAATCCTTGTAGAGTGGTTTCGAATGGAAAATTTTGAAAATAGACATAAGTGGCGCTGAAAACGGCGCTATATCATGTTAATTTTCACAGATGTTTTAATATTTTTTATTAAAAAAAAGTTTTAGCTTACATTCGTATTTTTATTTTTTTTTTCAATTCTTCATTTTTTTCCCATAAGTGACATTGGACATTGAAACAACTGTCAAAATTACCATGATATGATAATGCCGTTTTCAAAGCCACCCACGTTTTTTTTCAAAATTTGCCATTTAAAACCACATTGCATGTATTGTTCTTTAATCTTGAAAAGGGTTACTCCTAGCTTCTTTCACAAAGAATACCTTTCTTATTTAAATATGACGAAAAAAAACAATTTTTCAATAAAAAAAAAAGTACGAGTGCATACAAAAAAGCTATGGCTATTTGAATGAGTGAAAAGGTTTGTAAGTGGCGCCCCTTACAAGTAAGAGCCATATCAATGTCAGATTCGAATTTCGCATGTCAAATAACTCTCATATACCAAATTTAATCAAAATAACTCCATTGTTATTTCAAAAATTATTTAAAAAATCAAAAATTAGAATTTAACTTTGATACCCTGTATCTTTGTCAATATCAACTTTCGGAATGGACAATTTGGGGACTATCGTGATAATTTTGTGTAAGGTATAACCCCTTCAAAGTTTGGCAGCATATGTTTTTGGAACACCCTGTATAATACAAGGTATAAGGATCTGGTAAAGGTAAAAATAACTTTAATCAATAATGCATCTAGGAATCGTTTTGCAAATTCAAATGAACTGACAAAAAATTTGAAAAAAATGTGATAACAAATATGTTTTCTCGCTTATTTAAATAATCAGTTAAAATCTTTTAACTAGGGAAGATAAGCAGATTTCTTCCTTAGAAATTTTCATTCCTAGGTATTTGTATATATTGCAGTGTTTGATGATCTGTCCCGTTGCTAGACGTAGGTCTTCTTGCTGTCCTCCCATGCACATATACTCCGTTTTTGTAATGTTTACATCCAGACCCCACTTTCCATACTCCTCGATGAGCTTTCGGCTCATATAATCCATGTCCTCTATATCTTGTGCAATAACTACTTGGTCGTCCGCGGAAGAAAGGGTATATACTGTCGTGTCGTCATCCACTGGCATGCCCATGCTATTGCATTTCCGTTTCCATCTCTTCAGCGCGTACTCCAAGTAAATATGCAATATATACAAATACCTAGGAATGAAAATCTCTAAGGAAGGGACACTCGACGAAGCAATATCGGACAGAAATGTACAGGGAAGAAGAGCTACCTCTATGCTGAACAGTATTCTATGGGACAAAACCATCACAAAAGAGAATAAAAAAAGGATATACAACCAACAAAGGTGTGGCCGATAAAAGAAAAAACAAAAGGAAAGCTAAAAGCCACAGAAATGGACTTCTGGAGAAGAGCGGCGGGGAAATCTAGAATAGATAGAGTTCCAAACGATTCCATCAGACAAGAAATGGGAATACAACATGACATTATTGATGAAATTATAACTAAACAGCTAATATGGTATGGACACGTCCAAAGAATGCCAGATCACAGAATACCAAAGAAAGTACTAAATTGGAACCCCCAAGGAAACCGAAAACGAGGAAGACCGCGAAGAAGCTGGAGAGACGGAGTGGACAAGGAAATTCGAGAGACGGATCTGGAAGAAGGCCTGTGGATGAGCAGAGAGGAATGGCGATCAGGAATCGGAAGACTTAAAACGTTGTGACCCGATGAATATATATAGATAAGCAGAAACGGTCGATTATATCGAAAGTTACGCAGAAAAGGTATTTTTTTCAAAGTTGTGAAGCTCTCAAAAATACATTTACCAATCTGGATATTATAATATAGGTACAGTGTGTCCATCTTAGTGTGCAACATACGGGATTTTTTTCCAATTAATTGCAGAACCAAAATTCAAATATCACCAAAGGATGATATGCATGGTCGATAAACATATTAGATGCAATTAGAATGGTTTTACTTAAGTCAAACATCATACACGGTGGGTTAAAAAATATAAAAATTTTACAAGAGTAAAGTATAGGCACCTACCCTTATTTCAACAAATTCAGCAAAACGTTATAAAGAAAAGTTGTTCAGAATCTGACGTTTTGACTCAATTTTCTGTATTGAATAATAAACTCAGTTATCAATTACAAAAATTGCACTTTGTATAGGAGTTTATTGGTATACATTATGATAATTGATAGTTTACCATGTTAAAAACATCTTTTGCGGTAATTAAAAGTTTTGTTCAATATCGTTGCAACGAAGATGAACTATGTGATTTCCTAAAAATAGAAAAATCGAAGTGAATTTCACAAAAATGCGTGAATTTGGAAAAAGTTATGCAAAGCTGATTTGATTTTTATCAATTTATGTATGTGTTCAAGGTGAATATTATAAAAACGTAACAATTTCTTGGGGCAATTATTGAAGATCATTATCAAAAAAAATCCAGTACGCCACAACTTTGATATTCAGGCATAACTTTCATAGACAACGGTCGGACACGTCGATTTTTATTTGCGGATGCGGTTTTTTTTATGAAAAAATCATGAAAACAGGGTAAACCTGGAAACATGTATTTTTTATTTCATTTTTAATTCTATGTGAAATTCTGAGTCTATTTCATGCAGCACACCCTGCATACCAGCATACCCCATAACTATATCCAACCTTTTTCGAGAAAATGGCATTTCAAATCCATAAAGAATGCTAAATATTTAATTGTATCTATAGCCTAGTTTACATCGATAACTCGTTTAGTTCGGTCCGATAGGACCAAGTGGGTGGGGATAGTACGGTAGGACCAATGATTGCTTCTCGCCCGTTTACACGGTCTTGCAACGCGTGAACTAAATCTGTACGCCCGCAATTCGTCAAATGTCAAAAACAAGTCGAAATTATTCATCAACACAATTCGTAACCAAAAAAAACATGAGTAAGTACGCTCAGATTGCCTTAGAAACTCAGAACCAACACAATACGCGACGTTTTTGAAAACGTCACAGGCACCATATGATTGGTCGTGGCCGAATTTGGTATCCAAACAAGCTTTTGTGACATGTGGTTTTGTCTTGTGTGAGTTTGAAATCAGTGTTTGTGTTCAATTTGGACTTCTTTGGACTATATTTTTGGGTGTATCACATATATCGTGTGTCCCGTTAGTGCGTATATGATTATCCGAGTGAAAAGTCAGCTTTTGAGGTAATAAAAAATAGTTTGTTTGGATATTTTCGTCTGACAGCTGACGTCATGACGTCACAGAAATCTAGCGTATTCACAATAATAACAATCAACATAACCTCATAATTTTGATCCAGATCGAACCAAATTTAGTTCGGTACACTTGCTGGCGAGTACCGAACCAAGAGCGGACCAGCTTAGTCCGCAACTGTTTACACCATTCGAGCCAAATATTTGGTTCGGATATAGTCCGAATTTGGTACGTCGGTATAAACTAGCCTTATGAATAATTCTGATGAGATGTGAGTGCAAGGACGCAAGACACAAATTTCAAACATCAAAATAACCCCATAAACATAAACAAGAAAACAAGTAGCAAGTAGCCTCCCCACTCCCTTGCCCTTGATTCTTTTTCCTATGATCCCAACATTCCCAACCCAACATTCACGGACAGAGATACGGCAACGCTGTGGTTGGTGCATGGGAGCTACATCTAGCCGCGAGTACTCATTGCCAACCAACTTCATGTTGTACCTTTAAACCTGACGTGTTTTCACTAATCAGCTGATCATAATTCATATCAATAATTGATTTTTTTAAAAACGTTTGAACAAAAATTATTCAAAGAAAATTCAGCGTGAAATCCTTTATACCCTCAGTCGATGATCATGGCTTTGAGTACACAATATAACATGAGAAGTCCAGGTAAAGTCCTCTCTTGTTGTTTTTTTCACTCAGTTCTTTTATAATAATGTTGAATTTGAAAGATAAACAATCACAATAAGTATCAATATCATGTCAAAAATATTACTTACATGATACTCTTATTCATTGAGATAGATTTGCATAATAAGTATATCTAGGTCGAGATCTAGGTACTCTACTTTTAAAACCGGATAATTGAAATCGTAGTTGTGTTGACAGAACAGAAAATGTAATGGCAGGTAATGGCAAATAAAATGATACAGATAATGCAATATGAACATATCGATCTTTTCCCTGTTTTATAAAGTTTTAAGCTATTGATAATATAATTACAAATATTAATTGTGCAATCTTCTTCTATCTATATCAATTAATAAATAATATAATTAATAAATAAATTAATAAGACTCCCAGTTTTCATAACCAGGACCTGCCACTTATAAACTAAAGACTAAAATCCAGAATGTATACTGGGTGTTCCATTAATGATGAGATTGAACAAGAATAAAAAAAGGGGTTCGGTTCTGGTGAACTTTAGCCCGGCACGAGAATTGGTATATTTTTTTTTGAAGAGGAGAGCGATTAATATAGAATAGAATAATAACCAAGCATAACATTTGTTTTGCAGTCTAAATTTGATATGAAAGTTCTCTCGAATTCTGGCATGTCTTTTCGTAGATATATTAGGTCTGTCCGTAGAAAAATCACAAACCAGTCATAGCCAATAAGCTTATTGACCAATCGATGAAACGCTGACCGGTTTGTGATTGATTTTTCTTTAGCGGCATCTAGTTAGATTTGAGTAAAAGGTCCTTTTTAAGAGGAAAAAAGTTATGAAAAGTTCAGTTCAGCTCAAAATCTATAAATAAACTACTCAACAAAAAAAAAACGGTACAGGGTGTTTCCAGAGAAAATTCAAACTAGTAGAGAAGCGACAAAACTCGTCGGCTCCTTTGATGTCTGTGTTCCGTTTTCGGTCGAGCCATTTGACGACTCTACCACGTTTAACACCGAGAAAAAGAAATTGGTGGTAATAGACGTTGTGAATATGTTCTCTGGCTACATAGCAACACTGAGAAAAAGTTGGTGTTCGACATAAATTCGATTTTTAATGGACTATTTTTTAATAGCCATTTATAGGATATTTTTTTATATCATTTGGGAAAATATTTTAATGAATGTATAGTTGCATTTGTACTTTATTTCTCATTCTTAATTTCATTTTCATTTTACAAAATCGACGGAAACTCCAATAAATCAGTACATATTCAGTGTGTCTCACTAAGTTGGAAACATAGTGACAACTTTTTTATTATTCTTTCTGGTTATCAATCAGTATCTATGATATTTAAGCAACTAGAACCGATCGATAATTTAAAAGGCTAATCGTAGACCACATAACAGGTATTTTCTGACAGTAAAAAAGTGGAGAAAAATTCAACATACTGAAACAAAGAAATCAAACAAAAATGATGAATAATATAGGTACTTACCTTGAGGAGCTTTTCCATATAATAATCGTAAAACTACTTACCGTTCTGGATCGTCCTTAGGAAAAGAGAAAATCGACTGTCATCATATGACATCCTCGGAACGCACAACTATAAGGCATGATGATGATAATCACGACTAGAAGACACAAATTAAAAATTTCCTCTCTGGCACGCTTACAAGTATTTACAAGCATATGCATTCGGAAGTCATAATATTATGATGCTACCCGAGAAAAATTGATTTTTTTCGGATGCTAACATCCACGATACACAAACAATGGAATGCTGTTTTGTTTTTTCAATTTTTTTTTCGTGCCTCCCAGAATAAAGGCAGAATTATTCTTGTTGCTCTGCCATCAACTAAGGGTTGAGTTGTGTTGTTGTGCATGTTAGACTTTTGATATTAATCGTAATTTTGTTGTGGTTTTTGTGTGTTAAAAATATTTCAAAGTTTATTTTGGTGGATTTTTGAGCAATTTTTTACTTTAACGTGACGTACTTTGAATGTATGTTCACAGGCGAGGCTGCGCTAAATTCAATGTAAATGGTAGCATAATTATGATTCTCGTTTAGTAGACGGAAATCTGTCACTTCCAATTCGGAGTCAAATTGAATGAAGATCAGGGCCACATTTGATTGGAAATAAGCTAATACGATTAGTTTCACTTGAAGTGATCTGATCCGAAAGCCTTTGATAAAACGATTGACATATACATTAACGACGGATCAGCTCATCTTAATTTTTTTTTTCTAATTCTTATAAAACCATCTTTATAAAAGTTAGTTTTCACGGTTTTCCTTCGTAAAGGAAGATTTCAAAGATTTCATGTATGTTTATAATCATCAAATCGAGAAAAATAGGAAAAAGTTAGATTATCAAATGATCAATCCGAACTGCTAAAATATTGGGATCATTGAAAACTGATCTCAGATCAGTTCAGAGTTTGTGCAGATACTGAACCATTTCCAATCAAATACGGATCATATCACTTGTAATAAGTTCGATCGATCCAATCATGTCAATCAAAAATACGCCTCGGCCAATAAGTCGAATTAAAACTGAATAAGCTCACGGACTAAATGCTTGCCGGTGGGCGGGTACATTCTACCACACATTTCGGTCATGCGTATACAAAAACGGAACCGACGCTGTCGCTTCTCTACTAGTTGAATTTTCTCTGGTGTTTCCGTATATTTCGTCTGCAGACTAACTCGCTTATTACGCAAGATAGATAGGGACTTTAAATACAAAGTTGGTGGGTATTAACATGAACCGCCATAAAAAAAAATTGTGTACCGGGTGCACGAGAAAAGTGTGACATACACAACTTGAATTTTTTTAAATGGAACACCCCATATATTATTTTATAATCAAATAGACATTATTTTTCTGATCTCAAAAACATACAACATGTAGGCATTCTCGTGCACCCGGTATACGAAATAGTCATTTTCCTAACAAGTTCGCAAAGTGATGCTTTCCCGCACGCAAAAGCAGTTAGACGAACGACGCGAAGCGGAGTTCGGATATGCTTTAAGGGCGGGAAAGACACTTCGCGAACTTGTTAGGAACAATATTTTTTCTACGAGCGTTCACAGATTAGACACGAAAAACTTTAGATAATATATTATTTGAACACACTTAAAAACATAGAACTTGAGAATAATGATTATTTATGCTTAACAATATATTTATATTGAAAGAACAGTTTGTGGCGGCAGCTGGAAAATTGATAATACGGGTTTAATCAAAATCATGATTGATTTATTTTATATTTGAAATGCAAGGGAATGTCCGATCACTGTTCATAAAATTTCCTCTTTTGTCGCCTTATTCCCTGCTATTGGCAACACTGTTTTGATTTGACATGACACTCTAGACAGCTGCGTCATTAAGATCAGTCAGTCTTCGTTTAATCGTTTATACTTTTATAAATTTGATTGTCCGTTTGTTTGTACAGAGCTCTGGTTTGTATACATGATCAGGTTTTTGTGATGCCAGTATTCAGCTCAAATCTTTCGAATATTTCCGATAAACACAGTAGTTTGAACCAAAATCAAGCAAGAACAAGTCACAAATGCCGATTGAAAGTCATCATTATCAATGTTTGTTTACGTTACTGGCGAATGCGTTTTTAACGCAAAAAAAGAATTGTGTGTTTCATTTTGATTTTGACTGAAAAGGGAAAAGTAACAAGAACATTATTTTGTGAATTACAAAGTGCATTATCTACAGTTTGGTTGGTATGGAAACGAAGTTTAAAACAACAAATTGGTAGGTAGTTATTTGAGTTGACATTTGAGTGCGGGAAAAATTTTTCCCGCACTAGTGCGGGAAAAGGTTACTTTGCACACGCAAGTGAGTGTGCGAAGTGGCTACTTTGCGCACGCTCGTAGAATTTTTTTTTTTTCTGGCGTTTTATGTTAGTACCTACCAACTTTGTATTTAAAGTCCCTATCTATCTTGCGTAATAAGCGAGTTAGTCTGCAGACGAAATATACGGAAACACCCTGTACACCCGAAATTTCCGCCTATGTTTGGACACTCATAATTTTTTAACGAATCGATGAAAAAATATGCTGTTTGCACCACGATGCAGAGCATTTCTTTGCGGTTTATGCGGATGGATCAAGAAATCAATTTCATTGAAAACTTCTGTTATACAGGGTGGTAAAAAAAGTACTGTGAATTTTCTTTTTCTTTACTGTCCCCCCATTTCCACAAAGATTTTTTGGAGCTTTTTCTCGATATGCCCAAGTGCTTGTTACGTCCATACCTCGGGATATTTTTTGATTTTTGTTGATATCTTCTTTCGTTTTTGAAATTTCGACTTTTTTTCAAAATTATGACACATAGGGCTTTGAATGGCTGTTCTGCTGATTCTAAGTTTACAACTGACAATGTTATGGCATAGATCTATTGTTTAGCTGTCTTTCTGATGACTTATTGAATTCTCAGCAATATTTGGATATACAGGGTGTGCCAAAGAATTTTGATCATAAGTGAAGCACTTTTTAGTTATTTTGTCAGGTTTTCTTGAAAATTAATTTATAATTAATTATTAAATTAAGCTTCTTTGATATAAATAATAATTTTCAACAAAACATGACAAAATAACTAAAAAGTGCTTAACTTATGATCAAAATTCTTTTGCACACCCTGTATATCAAAATATTGCTGAGTATTCAATAAGTCATCAGAAAGACATCTAAACAATAGATCTATGCCATAACATTGTCAGTTGTAAACTTAGAATCAGCAGAACAGCCATTCAAAGCCCTATGTGTCATAATTTTGAAAAAAAGTCGATATTTCAAAAACGAAAGAAGATATCAACAAAAATCCAAAAATATCCCGAGGTATGGACGTAACAAGCACTTGGACATATAGAAAAAAAGCTCCAAAAAATCTCTGTGGAAATGGGGAGACAGTGAAGAAAAAGAAAATGTACAGTACGTTTTTTACCACCCTGTATAAAAGAAGTTTTTGAGGAAATTAATGTTTTGAACCATCCGCATAATCCGCAAAGATATGCTCTGCATCTTGGTGCAAACCGCATATTTTTTCATCGATTCGTTAAAGATTTATGAGTGTCCAAACATAGGCGAAAATTTCGGGTTTACTGTTTTTTTTTTGTTGAGTAGTTTAGTTAGTTATAAGGTTGAAAAAAAAATGTCAGTTGCATAGGAGAAGTGGAAAAAGCTGGCTATGTCAATGTATAAATAACACGTAAAATTGGGTTAACTCTAGTGATCTGTTTTTGCCGACACCAATAATCGGCCGGTATCGAGGCCAATATCGATATTTGAGTTGCCGATACCGATAAAATATCGGTTTCGGCACAACATTTCAAAACATTGATATTAAATTTATTTTGTAAGTGAACCATCATGAAAAAAGGTACATATTGAAAACCAATTAGAAAAACTGAAAAGATAAACCAACAATCATCTTCCGTAATTGACAGGAATGAATTTCCATTTGAATGGTGGGAGATATGACACGAGATATATCGCAAGCTGCTGCGAGAGCATTCGAAAACGCACCTGCCGTCGGGCCTATTCTCATAACAATAATGTTAAATATGAATATACAGGGCTTTTCACTTGAAACTCCGCACGTCAATATCTCGGAAACGAATAGGAATATTTGATTTCTGTAAAAAGTAGTCAATGTATGGGGTCGAGTAGTTATTTTTCACAGTTAAAAAAATTCGACGCCTACCGAGAGTAAAGCGTCGCGACGCATCGAAAATATTAATCGATTGCAGGGACTTTGAAATTACGCGCATGCTAAAGTACATGTTATTTATAAACTTTTTTGTTATTCAGTCGAACTCATTTATTCTACTCAGTTTTTAGATATACAGTGTGTCCAAGATAAGGATATCTATCACGGGGATCTTGGAAACCGTGAGAGATACAAGGTCGGTTAAATGGAGGCAAAGTTGCGTATTTTGATGCTTAACAAAATTCCGTTTTAAAAGCCAAGAAATTCCGACCAAGTCCGAAATTATCCAAAAAAAACCGACATTTTTCAAAATTGTTTTCATTTTTTTCTGACCACATTTGAAGAGATATTTTGAAATGAATGGAACTTCTTCAGTGCCACTTTTTGCCCTTTACAAGATAGCGTTATTAACTGAAGAACCGACGTTTCGTCTATGAGCAGCCATCATCAACTTTGTTTTTTTAAATACGGTCCTGGATTTTTTATGACGGATTTTGAGAGCCTCTTATGTTCCTAAACCAACAACGTATCGCAATTATTCAAAAAAATTATGTTGATGGATTTTTCCATAAGAACTCATGTGTTAGAGAGAGACAAAAAATACATTTTCAATAGGATTAGAAACAACCACCTCTTTTTTAATTAGTGCGATACCTCGTTGGTTTAGGAACATAAGAGGCTCTTAAAATCCGTAATAAAAAATACAGGACCGTATTTAAAAAAACAAAGTTGATGATGGCTGCTCATAGACGAAACGTCGGTTCTTCAATTTAATAACGCTATCTTGTAAAGTGCAAAAAGTGGAAATGAATAAATTCCATTCATTTCAAAATATCTCTTCAAATGTGGTCAGAAAAAAATGAAAACAATTTCGAAGAATTTCGGTTTTTTCGGATAATTTTGGACATAGTCGGAATTTCTTGGCTTTTAAAACGGCATTTTGTTAAGCATCAAAATACGCAACTTTGCCTTCATTTAACCGACCTTGTATCTCTCACGGTTTTCAAGATCCCAATGATAGACATTCTTATCTTGGACACACTGTATATCTCAAAACTGAGTAGAATAAATGAGTTCGACTGAATAACAAAAAAGTTTATAAATAACTCGTACTTTTGCATGCGCGTAATTTCAAAGTCCCTGCAATCGATTAATATTTTCGATGCGTCGCGACGCTTAGCTCTAGGTAGGCGTCGAATTTTTTTAACTTTGAAAAATAACTACTCGACCCCATACATTGACTACTTTTTACAGAAATCAAATATTCCTATTCGTTTCCGAGATATTGACGTGCGGAGTCTTAAGTGGAAACCCTGTATATACGATACAACAATATTATGACAATAATAAATGATATACAGGGTGTTTCATTAATATTGCGAAAAAATCCGGGATGAGTTTCTCCGCTTCAAAATAAGGACGAAACTTCCCATAAACATGTTTCCGAAAATGCTTTGTTACAGAGCTACAGGGTGTTGAAATGTTATTTTCATTTTTGTTTTATCCAAATAATATTTGAAGCAATGTCGATCTTTTGATGAAAATTGATGATTGGTGGTTTCTTATCTTGCGAAATCCGAATTTGACCATTGTATGGCTCTAACTTGTAGAGGGCGCTACCTACACGTATTTTACCTGTTATGAAAAGCCAACGCTTTTTTGGACGAACCTGTATTATATTTTTGAGTTAAAAAACAAATTTTTTATCATCTTCACGCAGAAAATGTATACTTGTTAGAAGTAGTCGCTACGTGCAACCTTTTCTAAGATATTTGGATGTGAAATAATACATGGGATTTTGAAATTATGGCGAGGGTAACATGCTAGAAGTTATAACATATTTCGTATAATTGCTTCACATTTTTCAGTAAAAAAGTTAAAAGTCGACTTGTGTGTGATAATATCAACGACTCTTATTCAAATATTAATATTTAAACAAAAACAAATTGAAAAACTGAAAAAAATAAAATAAAATAAAAACACCCTGTTTCTCTGTAACCTTTCCTTTCCGGACACATGTTTATAGAAAATGTTCTTTTCTTTTTCAAGCAAGCAAACTCATCCTGTATTCTTAGCACTATCAATTGAACACCATGCTTGGCCATAATTTCATCATCACTACTTGTATCCATTATTTTAAATTCAAATATCTCGAGAATGGCTGCACGTAGCGACTTCCAACAGTTTTACATTTTCTGCGTAAAAGTGATGAAAAAATCGTTTTTTGTAGTTAAGAATATAATACAGGGACGTCCAAAAAAGTTATGGCTGTTCATACCCTGTAAAATAAGTGTAGGTAGGGCCTTCTACAATTTAGAACCATACTAACATCAAATTCGAACTTCTCATGATAAGAAACCCTCAAATACCAATTTTTATTTAAAGATCGACATTAGTTCAAATATTATTTAAAAAAAATAAAAATGAAAATAAAATTCTAATACCCTTAAGCTCTGTAACGAAGCATTTCCGGATACATGTTCATAGGAAGTTTTGTTATTATTTTGAAGCCGTGAAACTCACCCCGAATTTTTTCGCAATATTAATGAAACACCCTGTATACAGTTACCCATTTGAAAGAGTGAAAAGGTGTATTTTGAGGCCATAAGTCGCCCAGTTTTTTTCAAAAACCAAGGCCTACTAAAGCTTATTTAGAGGCTGAAAAAGTCTGCCTACGCCACTGTATTTGTCATACCCTGAAATGGATCTGTACCAAATTTCATGAAAAAATATTAAAAATTAACGAATCATTTTATTATGCACCAGAAAAAAATGTATTAAATATAAACATTTAATAGATATTCTCATGTCAAAATACAATGAAAACAAACAATCGGGACTGGCAAAAAAAAATAGAAAAAAAATACACACAGAATTAATATTGTTGAATTGGATATTTTTTCATGAAATTTGGTACAGACCCATTTCAGAGGATGAAAAATTCAGTGGCGTAGGCAGATTTTCTCTAAAAAAATCGCTAATATATTTTCAAGATTTTTCAGCCTCCAAATATGCTCTGGTAGGCCTTGGTTTTTGGAAAAAACTGGGCGTCGCATGGCCCCAAAATACACCTTTCCCCTCTCTACATTTAAAATAAAAACGTCAAAATCGATCAATAAGTTAAAAAGTTTTGAGAAGTGTTACACCGACTTATTTTCCATAAGAATCAATGTAAACATATTAAGTCATCAAAGTATCAAAGCTTCATATTTATCTCCTTTGAAAACAAAAATCAAATTAACCAAAAAACGAAATATTCAAAATGAGTAAAACTTCAATATTTTAGTATAGGATAAATTCCATTTCTACCTGGAAATTCTTTAGTGTTTTGAATTTCAAGCACATTCCACCCAATGCTTACTGCATTGCTGGTTTGACAACAAAATTTTGGTTTTTTATTTGTTGAAATATTTTCTGTTTCATGTTTCCTCCATTTTCTGCGTCAGACAAAATCTACCCTCTTAATATTACACAAAAACATTTTACTTCCAAGTTTTTTACATTTTTACGTTTAAAAAGAGGTTACGGGTGGCAAACTATCGTCGGTTATCAAACACATGCACATTTTGACATCGAATGCAATATATCTCGCGAACAGTGCGTCGTAGAAAAAAAAAGAAACAAAAAAAAGTCCATTTTTTTTGTGTTTTTCAAAAACGGGATTTGAGGAGATACAACTTTTTGAATTTAAGCTTTTCCAATAGATAAATAACAACTGACAAAAAATCAGAGCGGGGGTCATTTGATGCCAGATTTACTGTACTATAGTTTTCACGACATCACTTGTGATCTACAACTGTAGATTTTTTACTTGAGTGAACATGCTCATCATCCTCCTTCTCACTTTCCCTGTATCACTTTCCAACAGTTTCGATACTTCATCACAAATTAAACATATTAGGTAGTAGGTCTTGGTTCGTCTGTGAAGGATTTAAATGGGGAAACAAAATCTTTTGAAGCAGATAGAACAGTTGAGTTAATGAAGTACATGATTTGAAGTAGCTGGGAAGAAAGTCGGATTTATTGGTTTAAAATGGTTACTGTTCTCTTTTTTTTTAACTTTGAATGCAACCCTTGTATCCTCAGGCTTACGATTTTCGTGCGTACTGGGCTCAAGCATGAAGTCTACTTGTATTTATGTTGAATCTAGGATCAATTAATATTAGAAAAGCTCATTGAAGATGAAAAAGAGAGTTTTTACGAGTCTGCCTATACAGGGCTTTTCACTTAAAACTCCCCACGTCAATATCTCGGAAACGAATAGGAATATTTGATTTCTGTAAAAAGTAGTCAATGTATGGGGTCGAGTAGTTATTTTTCACAGTTAAAAAAATTCGACGCCTACCAAGAGTAAAGCGTCGCGACGCATCGAAAATATTAATCGATTGCAGGACTTTGAAATTACGCGCATGCTAAAGTACATGTTATTTATAAACTTTTTTGTTATTCAGTCGAACTCATTTATTCTACTCAGTTTTGAGATATACAGTGTGTCCAAGATAAGGATGTCTATCATGGGGATCTTGAAAACCGTGAGAGATACAAGGTCGGTTAAATGGAGGCAAAGTTGCGTATTTTGATGCTTAACAAAATGCCGTTTTAAAAGCCAAGAAATTCCGACTAAGTCCGAAATTATCCGAAAAAAACCGAAATTTTTCAAAATTGTTTTCATTTTTTTTTTACCACATTTGAAGAGATATTTTGAAATGAATGGAACTTCTTCATTTCCACTTTTTGCCCTTTACAAGATACCCTTATTAAATTGAAGAACTGACGTTTCGTCTATGAGCAGCCATCATCAACTTTGTTTTTTTAAATACGGTCCTGGAATTTTTATGACGGATTTTGAGGGCCTCTTATGTTCCTAAATCAACAATGTATCGCAATTATTCAAAAAAATTATGTTGATGGATTTTTCCATAAGAAATCATGTGTTAGAGAGAGACAAAAAATACATTTTTAATAGGATTAAAAACAACCACCTCTTTTTTGATTAGTGCGATACCTCGTTGGTTTAGGAACATAAGAGGCTCTTAAAATCCGTCATAAAAAATCCAGGACCGTATATAAAAAAACAAACTTGATGATGGCTGCTCATAGACGAAACGTCAGTTCTTCAATTTAATAAGGGTATCTTGTGAAGGGCAAAAAGTGGCAATGAAGAAGTTCCATTCATTTCAAAATATCTCTTCAAATGTGGTCAAAAAAAAATGAAAACAATTTTGAAAAATTTAGGTTTTTTTCGGATAATTTCGGACTTAGTCGGAATTTCTTGGCTTTTAAAACGGCATTTTGTTAAGCATCAAAATACGCAACTTTGCCTCCATTTAACCGACCTTGTATCTCTCACGGTTTTCAAGATCCCCATGATAGACATCCTTATCTTGGACACACTGTATATCTCAAAACTGTGTAGAATAAATGAGTTCGACTGAATAACAAAAAAGTTTATAAATAACATGTACTTTAGCATGCGCGTAATTTCAAAGTCCCTGCAATCGATTAATATTTTCGATGCGTCGCGACGCTTTACTCTTGGTAGGCGTCGAATTTTTTTAACTGTGAAAAATAACTACTCGACCCCATACATTGACTACTTTTTACAGAAATGAAATATTCCTATTCGTTTCCGAGATATTGACGTGGGGAGTTTTAAGTGAAAAGCCTTGTATACTCCGAAGTTATAATATTTGATTTGTTAATATAATGTCAGTTAAATATTAATTTCCAGGAGTAAAACGCCTCTTGAGGGAAGCCATGGAATTGGCAGAACCCACAGAAGAATATTATGCAACTCCCTTGGACGACAACATATTTGAATGGCATTTTACAGTGAAGGGCCCTTCAGAAACTGAATTTGAAGGCGGCTACTATCACGGACGAATCTTGCTGCCTCCGCAATATCCAATGCAACCACCGAACATTATACTTTTAACGGTAAGAACACAAATTTAATTACAGTCAAAAACAGTCCGGAATTTGAGCAGTTAACTCTGTAACGCATTGCTTCATAGACTAGACTGATTACCAAATTTCTTTGGTTATTTCTCCACACCCTTCCAAAAATTCTCATAAAAGCTTAGCTTGACGC
Organism: Orchestes rusci; assembly: GCA_958502075.1. NCBI lineage: Eukaryota > Metazoa > Arthropoda > Insecta > Coleoptera > Curculionidae > Orchestes > Orchestes rusci. The sequence continues at coordinate 2,065,798 of OY293306.1, forward strand.
AAATTTGATCAAAAAATCACCCAATAACTGACTCTTATCTTAAAAAAAAATCATCAAACCAGTTACCTAGCTCTGTCACACTTGGAATGCACAAATACACTCGCTTTATGTCACATTTAGTCACTTTTAGTCCTAGATAAGTGATTTTTTATTTAAATTTGCTTCAAGCTTCTTCCCTTTCATGAGAATTTTGGGTATTTATGGATTTTAATCTCAATTCAAGTCTCTTTGAGAAGGACGACTTCTTTTTATTTTTTACATTTTGGGTAGGATGTGTCGGAATATCTCTCAAAAATATGCATCAATGCCCTCGCATTCAAAATAACCCTCCCGAATTGATTTTTGTCTTGTCAAGCTACAGGGTGGACCATTGAAAACCTAAGGGCATTGCTTTTGGGCATTCAATGTCATATAAAAATAAAGCTCTCATACATGTCAACTTTATTTTTGAGGAAGACACTTTCCTCATCTCCAACCCCTTGGGCAGGGTGATACTTTATTGAAAGCCATTCGATCCTGATTACAACTGCCGGGTTTCAAGTCTCTGCAGTCATTCCTGTTGATATGAGAGCTTGTACAAAAAAATTATTTTTTCATTCAATAAATAATTACCCGTAAGAGTTAACTTCCTCAAACCACGATATGATGAGGTACAGAATATCTTCAAAATGAGTATTTACTTCAATCCTTTTGACAAGAACTTATCTCACCACATTTTGTTTTTTGGTGAAATAAATTTTCTCTCTCTGTCCCTCATCATATCCTCTCAGTTTTGAGAAGTTAACTCTTGCGGGTAACTATTTATTGAATTGAAAAAAAAAGACGAGCTGTCATACCAACATCAATGACTGAGGCTTGGAACTTGACAGTTGTAATCAGGGTCTAAGAGCCTTCAAAATGAGATATCACTCGCCTAATGAGTGTCCCCCTCAAAAACAAAGTTGACGTGTATGAGAGTTTCATTTTAATATGACATTGAATGCCCAAAATCAATGCCGGTACGTTTTCGATGGCCCACTCTGTATGTGGATTCTAATGAAATCAATAATAAATAATGAGCCCATTGGGTAGAGATGGTATGAAATAAAAATAGTATGAATTTTTTATTACGGATTTTAAGAGCCTCTTATGTTCCTAAACCAACGAGGTATCGCACTAATTAAAAAAGAGGTGGTTCTTTTTAATCCTATTAAAAATGTATTTTTTGTCTCTCTCTAACACATGAGTTATTATGGAAAAATCCATCAACATAATTTTTTTGAATAATTGCGATACATTGTTGGTTTAGGAACATAAGAGGCCCTCAAAATCCGTCATAAAAAATCCAGGACCGTATTTAAAAAATCAAAGTTGATGATGGCTGCTCATAGACGAAACGTCGGTTCTTCAATTTAATAACGCTATCTTGTAAAGGGTGAAAAGTGGCAATGAAGAAGTTCCATCCATTTCAAAATATCTCTTCAAATGTGGTCAGAAAAAAATGAAAACAATTTTGAAAAATGTCGGTTTTTTTTTGGTAATTTCGGACTTAGTCGGAATTTCTTGGCTTTCAAAACGCCATTTTGTTAAGCATCAGAATACGCAACTTTGCCTCCATTTAACCGACCTTGTATCTCTCACGGTTTTCAAGATCCCCATGATAGACATCCCTATCTTGGACACACTGTATATCTCAAAACTGAGTAGAATAAATGAGTTCGACTGAATAACAAAAAAGTTTATAAATAACATGTACTTCAGCATGCGCGTAATTTCAAAGTCCCTGCAATCGATTAATATTTTCGATGCGTCGCGACGCTTTACTCTTGGTAGGCATCGATTTTTTTTAACTGTGAAAAATAACTACTCGACCCCATACATTGACTACTTTTTACAGAAATCAAATATTCCTAATCGTTTCCGAGATATTGACGTGCTGAGTTTTAAGTGAAAAGCCCTGTATACGGTAATCCTATCAAAGTTACATTTTTTTGTATACAGTTTGTCCGCGGATGCGGTTAAAACCAGGTCAAATGGACCAGATAAAAAAAACAGTAATTCTTGATAAAAAAAGTCTGCATGTCGAAAAAATACGAATCAATTCTTATTATACAAGGCGTCACAAAAATGCAAAAACATAAAATCAATCAATAGCAAACAGTCATTTTTTGACGTGAAATGATAGAAAAAACTTTCTCCAAATTTAGTATTAAAAACCCTGATTAAGAAGAATTTATGAAAATTGAAAAAATCTAACATTTTTGCAATCTCGAATGTACTACATTCATAATGACTTTTATACCTGTATTATCACTTGTTGTTGTTGTTGTGATGAAATAACAATAACAATAATAATAATAATAATAGTAAAAATGGTGAAATGCTTGGAAAAATGTTCACCAAATGTCTTTGATTTTTCCCTAGCCAAATTTGAACTTGGTAATAGACCCGATAAATATGTTGTCGGGCTGCTTCGGTGGTAGGTGGAAGGGATGACAATTGAGATGGCTACACGAGGCCGAAAGTGCGCGAAGCCGAAACGGAAGTAAACGATTATGATTCGTCCGGGATCGGATTTCGTCTTTTCGTTTTCCGTTTTAGAAGGTCATTTTCGCTGAAACCTATGTCGCCAGTGGTTTCTTTGTAAAGACAAATCTACATATTTAGAGTTTAATATTTCGAAGAGAGTACGAACCGCTATCATCCGGTAAAAGACTCAGATTACAAATATCAAATATGGTATTAATAATAGAAGGAGTAGGTTTTGAAAATAATCTAGAAAAACATGAAAATTATTATGCATCATGATAATAATATTGACTTCATATTTTATGTCTAAATAGTCCGTCAAGAAAAGTATCCGGAATTTAATCTTTTATCCTCATTATTCTTCTTTTTTTTTGTAAAACTCCAAGACAACAGTATAATGCATGAAAACATCATCTGTCAAATGTTGTTGATTGTTAACCGGATTAAGATTTGTGAAATAATGTTGCAAGTAGAAAACAGAAGAGAGATCTGTCTCGAAAATATTTTCTGTGTGAATCTGATTAAAAAATGTTCATCTGTTTTTTAGGTTAGAAAATCGTCACTAGATTTACTAACAAACACACCTATTAGTTGTGTTTGCTATCCTCCACTAGTGGACACGAAATTAGACTCTCCTACAATAGACAGTCTTCGTTGCTCAAAAATGCAGCTCCGGTTAACGCTAATTGACAACATGACAACTTTGACATTTGGATGTCATTTATCGTATATCGATACCGATAAATGCCGGTTGTTAACGGACGATAGTCATAGCGGTTAACGTAGCGAAACGCATGCGCAGTAGAAGAAAATATCTTATTTGCCATTTGATTGTCAATGTTTTGAGGTTTTGATTTCATTGTTTTTGTTTATACTTTCGCTAGATTCAAGACAATTTACGCAATGAATCCAAATCAAGAAACAGCAAGTTTTTAAAAAATAATCAGGCCAAACCGAGTTCGGTTTACCGATGAAGATAACCAGATCTTACTCACTGAAATACTGACAAATAATCCATATGGGGATGTATCTAAATAGAGTGTGGTTGTTTCCAATTTTTTGGAGGTCACTAGTAAAGAGGTGTCTGTGAGGGAAGTTAAGAACATTACATAATATGTACTTATTGAAAAAGTTTGAGGAAAAGAAAAAGGTCAACGATTTCCGGAAAGTGTCAGATGATGTTAATGTCTGCTCTATATTGGATGGCGTTGTTGTTCAATACTTCTAATAAAATGGCATCTTCAAAATCAGAATCTGGAGTCCAATAATACCATATCCTCAATCATTTTGAAAAAATAACACAATAACATAAGCAAAACAAGACTGCAATGTCATTTGCCAATAACTTTGGTTAGGGTTGGGGTTAAACGTAACGTTAAGCGGATTTGTTTCTTGCTCCCACCGAAAACTATATTTTTATTAGTCAAATAGCGACTATCGCTGCTGCTTTCGTAACCGCTACCGGTGAAATTTTTAGGAGCAACGAAAACTGTCTAATGTGGCGTTTGTTATAGGGTTAGTACAATTAAACGAGTAGCGTGTTTGTTATTTCAGTGTAGGATGCACATTACTGCACTAGTTACAGGAGGAGGAGTAACAGGTTAAGTGAAGTGAACTAGTGTAGAATACGTTGGGGAGCCTATTTCGTGTATCTTGTAATCAAAGTTTCTCTCAACCTAACCTAAAATATAGACTCGAATATAGATAAAAGGAAACTTGGAGTGAAGAATCAGTACGAATATGATCGTTGAATGTTTATCTGTTTTTTAAGGTAGAATATATGCACTAAATATACGAACGCGTTTGTTGAATTTCCTTTACACTGGTTGCTATAAGTTGCCCCAGCAATCTGCACTACACTATCGTACACCGAAATAACCATAAACACACCTATTGTGAGGTGTTCTTAAAAATCTGACAAGGTTGAATTTGATTTCTATTTCTCATTTGCTACTTCTTTTATGGATATTTTTCAACTTAACATAAAACCAAATAACTTATTTGTTCTCTGATATAACTAGACGTTCTGGAATGTATTCAGATATGTTTTCAATACATACCTGGTCAAAATTTTTGTCCATGTGTTAAGTGAAGAGCCGGGCGTACACGTTTTGTGTCTTGCACTTAATGGATAAGTTCATACTAAAATCTACTGATTCATTGGAAAAACGCTGTAGGTAGGTAGATAGATAAGTACCCACTCACTTGCCTATTGAGTCCTATCTGGGTGTTTCGACAGTTATTATGTTTAACTTGTTCGAGAACATTGATTTCTAACGTAATTTTCAAATAGTCTAGACCTTTTGAGAGATCTCAAGTCATCCATTTTGTGCTAGAATAACGGTACTTTATACAGTCTAAACCTCAAGTCGTTGGTCTCCTGGTCCTGGTAGTGAGTTGGTCCACTTAACAGCTTTCTGAAAAATCCATATTGAATAATATCGAGAACTTCGACATCATCCTCAAGAGAATCTTTTCCAACGAATTTTTCATTTGTAGACAAATCGCAAGATCATGAAACAAACGAAACCTTAAAAAACAATAAAGCCATCCAACAACAGTAAAAACCAACTACATATTTGAAATCTCAGCACCACTGGTGACAATAGCCTCTGTCCATTTCGACTCTTTCGGCTACATGCACATGACGTGTTCGGCTACGTGAGCATTCTCGATTCGGCCTCGTGCCCACTGGGTTTTCGGCCACATGCACTTTCGGTCTCGTATGGCGTTCCCTGACAATTTAAAGGGTCTATTACCAAGCTTGCTCGGGCTCATTCCGCAGATGGCCTTTAAATTGATCTTATTTCCCTGGGCTAAGGGGCTAAGGCGAATTACTTCAAAATAAAGTCAAATCAGGAAAAAATTTGTCACAGGACAAATTCAGTTGGAGAGGGTGGAAAAAGGCATAACCAATGCTGGAAAAAAAATTCAACACCTGAATGCATGCAGACAAGGAGTGGTGGGGGTTGAAAGAGATGAAGAATGGTTTTTGGCGATTTGCGGCGTTATTTCTCATTTTATAGAAAAAAGTTAAATGAGAAAGTTGTAGATTTTTGAGTTAATCTTTCATTTTTCAGAAAATGTTCTCAGAATCACGAATTTTGGTCGAATTCTACTCATTCGCATGCCAAAAAAGTGAATATTTTTGTTTTGTTGAAAAGTTTTTTCGTTCTTGAGTCAAACATTTTTAGCGAAGAATGCATTTTTTTCAACCCTCTGGACAACCTAACTCATCAGTTTTGAGATTATGTGAAAATTTTGTCGCAAAAAAAGTTGTAGATTTTTGAGTTATCTACAACTTTCTCATTTAACTTTTTTCTATAAAATGAGAAATAACGCCGCAAATGGAACCCCCACCACTCCTCGTCTGCATGCATTCAGGTGTTGAATTTTTTTCCGGCTTTATTATGCCTTTTTCTACCCTCTCCAATTGCATTTACCCTGTACCGATTTTTCCTTCCGAAAAGGTAAACAACCTGGCTTATAGGACAAACTATGGAGGACTGTGACTAGGAGAGTAATCGAAATGCATCAAAGTGGTCCAGGTTTCAAATCGTAATTCAGCTTCAATTGTTACTCTCAGATGGCGAAGAGTCGTTAGCGATTTCATGTCAAACAAAAATGTTACCTAGCCAACATAATTGAAACAACGTTACGAATACTTTATCAAAATGCAACAGTTTTTATTAGCTAGGTTGCATCAAAACTTTCACCATTTCATGATAATAGGAATCATGAATATATTTTTTGTTATACATTATTCTGAAATTTCTAGAATTTTCATATTTTTTTGTTTAATTGCATTAATTGATAGAGTAGCTGAGTAACGTCATATCCTTCATTGACAACAGTCATCATTGAACAAACCATGGACTTGAAACACGATGCTGCGACGATTCAGCCTCAATTTTTTGCCTTATAGAGAATGCACTGCATGTGGAATGTGGAGTGGAAATTTGGAAAAAATTAATGAAAATGTGATAAAAGTATCTTGACAAATTTTTGACAAGCAATCAACGTTACCCTGACAATGAATAAATAAAAGCGCTACCAGCAACAGCGCCCTCAAATGAACTAACGAAAAAGATGGACAGAATTTCAGGGATATTTGTATGTCGAGTAGTCTCCTAGTTATAATAGTCCTCCATAGGAAAAACACAAGGTTTCTACATAAGAGGTTGCCTCACTTCGCCTGAGGTAAAGACGGAAGGGGGAAAATATCAAGGTTTCTATATAAGAGGTTGCCTCACTTTTACGGTCATGACGTCATTTGTGTCTACTGTAGCGCCACTGCGGCCATTTCTCGAACCATTCCATCATAAAATCAAGAATTTCATTTATCAATGTCATAACCTCACTATTTATTTCGTGATGGACGAGAGATTTTTTGCTGTCGATGGTTTTTCTTTTGTGAAATTATCCATTTACGTTTTGAAAGCTGTTTATGAGTGTCTTATCCTTGGATTTGTCTATCAAATATAGTGTTTTAAAGGTAGGTGTGTCAAGAAATGCTCATAATAGAGTTTGTTTACATGTGTTAAACTTAGTGCAACTGTCTACTTTATGTGCATTTTACGTAAATCAAGCTTTTATTATAGTTCAATAGTTTCTTAGTAGAATAAGGTAGGTCTAATATGAACTAATAGATAAAAAGTTGTTGAAATCTGAGCATTGATTTATTTGAATATACATATTATAGAAAATACTCACATTTGCAGCAGTATTTTCGCTTCCTTGACCAATAATATACAATAATAATGCCCCAAAAGATAATTTTACACCTCTATTAATATTTAATTTCGATTTAAATGATAAAATTAGCAAGAAATTCAACGTTTCATCAATCATTGATCGAATGACACATGACACGACACGATGCAGTCCGATTCAATTGCATGACAGGAATGACAGAATGCGGACTGTTTCAGACCGCTAGCCTCAAATGACGTCATATTTTCCCCCTTCCGTCTTTACCTCAGGCAAAGTGAGGCAACCTCTTATATAGAAACCTTGGGAATGAAACACCCTGTGTGGTGTTATGTAGTTTTATTAAGCACTCAAAACACTGCAAGTTTGCCATTACAACACACGTCACTCCTGGATCTCTCGATATTACTGATACCGATTTTTTTTTGTATGGCTGCATCAATAAGGATCAGGACGATATGAAAAATCGGTTAAGGGAGGCATTTAAAAAATGAACAAGGATGATAATATGTCAGTTGAAGTTAGTTTGGGAACCAGAAATCCCAATTCAGGGGTAATATTTTGACATAATCAAAGATGGCGAGATAACGACACATCAGAGTTTTGAGTGTTTATCAATACTAGATAACGGCACACAGGATGTTCCATTAAAAAAAATATAGTTTCTTCGTCGCTAAATTGGGCCCGCTGTAGAAAACACTCTGTATAAATTATAGCGAATATTTTTTTAAAAAATCGCTTACCGCATAGGCATTGAAAAATAAGGAGATTTGCAAAATTCAATCCAAAATCCTTTGTTTTTGTAGCTATAATTACTTATCAACATTATGATTTTTCCCTAAATTAAAGTAAATCATCGATAGCGTGACAGCACCTCATGCTTTGGTAAATAAAACCACTGTAGCATACGTAGAATCTTACCCTGAATCCAAATCTCCAATCAAAAGTTGGGGTTGCTTTTTAAAACAAGTTTTTTGATGTCACGGTTTCCTAGAACACTCTGCATACACATAAATATTTTTTCGAATTGTGAGCCTTCTGAAATCTTATAAGTTTTGTCTTGAAAATGTTTTCCTTACTCTTTTGACAAAGGAGACAATGGACTTCAACACACTAATGAGCCACCCTGTAGGTACCAGTAAAGATAAGTTTAAGCAGCTCTGAAATGAAGCATTTCTGGTCACACATTTATACGTACTTTCCTTTTCTTTTTAAATTAAAGCAGGAAAACTCATCCTAAAGTTCTTTGTATTATTCATAAAACAACCTGTATATCTGGTATTGAGTACCTCGTTTTAGAAGAAAGTCATTAATTTATGAATTAATTTCAGCCCAATGGTCGATTTGAAATAAATAAGAAAATATGTCTATCAATATCTGGCTACCATCCGGAAACATGGCAGCCCTCATGGTCGATAAGAACAGCTCTTTTGGCGTTGATTGCGTTCATGCCAACTAAAGGTAAGTCATCTATTCGATCATTTCATCATAGTTTTATTCTAACTAGTTCATGTTGATTGCTCCGTGATAACTTTTCTAATAACAATTCAATTACCTGTAATCTCCGTTTCTTATGAGCTTTTTAACCACAATCTTTTTAATTATACAGTGACCGGCAAAAATATAGAACAAATTCATTTTTTTTGATTTTTTGGAAAACGCTCGGACACGTCGATTTTTATTTTTGGATGCGGTTTTTTTAATGGTAAATTCATATACAGTATGTCCACGGATGGGGTTTACAAGAGGTAAAATGGACCAAAAATTGAAAGATACGACAAAAAGTTGTTCTTGATAAAAGTTTTTGCTTGGTCTAAAAATAGGAGCTACGATGACAAAATTGATTTTTATTATACAGGGCGTCTTAAAAATGTAAATATATAAAATTAAACAAGAGCAAACAGTCATTTTTGGCCTGTTAACGTGAAATGATAAATAAAAAACTTGCTCTTAATTTAGTCCTAACCCTGAATCCGAACTTACTGAAGAAAATTTGAATCTATGAACAATTTTGCAAGTCTCGCATATTATTGATTTTATACCTGTACATGATTACCTGTTGTTGTTGAAGGTATAAAAGTCATAATGGAAGTAGTAAAATGCTGATTTGCAAAATTGTTCAATTTTTTAGAATTTTCTTAGATTCAAGTCTCCTTCAGTAAGGTTGGATTCAGGGTAAAGACTAAATTTAGAGCAAGCTTTTTATTCATCATATCACGTTAACAGGCCAAAAAATGACTGATTGCTCTTGTTTAATTTTATGTTCTTACATTTTTGAGACGCCCTGTATAATAAGAATCAATTTTCTCATCGTAGCTCCTATTTATAGACCAAGCAAAAACTTTTATCAAGAATAATTTTTTGTCGTATCTTTCAATTTTTCTCTTGTGAACCCCATCCGTGGACATACTGTATACAGGGTCAACCAAAAATAGGTTACTACCATCAACCTTTTTGTATCAAATAGAAATATGTATTATTTATTTCATTTTTGAATTCTGCGTGAAATCATGCCACATACCCCATAACTAAACCAATCGTTTTCGAGAAAATCGAATTTCAAATCTATAATATTAATTATTTGGAAACTGTTTAATGTTTTTATTAGCTGAAAAATTGAATTAAATTTTCATTTAGCAATGTATACAGGGTGCCACAGATCCGAGTGCATGCATGGGGATCTCAGTTATTATAAGAGATACAGGGGCGGGTAAATGGTTACAAAGTTGCCCATTTTTATGCTCAACAAAATGCCATTTTGAAATTTGAAAAATTTGGACTACTCCCGAAGATATTCGAAAAAAACCGAAATTTCGTTAAAACGTTTTTATTATTTCCTGCGTTTGGTTGAAAAGACATTTTAAAATAAATTACACTTTGTCATTGCCACTTTTTCTCGCCTACAAGATGGTGGTTTCAAATTCAAAATCTGACGTTTCGTTTTCGAGCTGCCATCATCAACATATTTTTTTTAAATACGGACCTGGATTTTTATTTTATTTTTAGTTATCTTTTGACATCTTTGAGGCATTGAGGTGATTAGATGAGGATGTAGAGTAATGGGTTGCCTCAGCAACCTCAATATTTTCGATTATTATTCACCGATTATTGTTATTTTCAATTATTGGTTAAAATGGCAAACATTTTTGCGAAATTTCGGTTTTTTTCGAATATTTTCGGAAGTAGTCGGAATTTTTCAAATTTCAAAATGGCATTTTTTTGAGCATAAAAATGCGCAACTTTGCAACCATTTAACCGACCCTGTATCTCTAATGATAACTGAGATCTCCATGCAAACACTCGAATCTGTGGCACCCTGTATAAGTGGTAATCAACTAAAAAAAAACACATTAGCGTATTTACCAATAACTGTTTATATTGCTGCCTTTTGGTCGGGAATATAAAAATACGTTACTACGCGATTCTGTTTTGTTGAGTTGCCTAGTCACTACTTGTTTACGTTGCTGATTGGATATTTAATTACTTTTTTGTACAACCTACACGTAAAGTCCACTTTTCAATGCATGCAAAGCAGGCGGAAAGTCGCTAATTTTGGCAGCAGGGCCTAAAAGTACTTCCGCGCCCGCGTGCGCAAAAGTAGGTCGCTTAGCAACAGTTCCTTGGATCCCAACGCCTCTGAATCTAATAACCACGTGACAGTCTAGCATATTAAAAGGAACTTATCACGTGACAATCTCGGTGACAATGAATCCGCACCACAAAAGAATACAGGAACACACCTATTGTAACCATGAATACCATGATTGACAGTTGTCACTCGTCAGTTGTCTGACTTGTCGGCAGTGTAGTGCCAGTGTATCGGATCGACTATTTATTTTTGATTTTCATAATTATTCAAATTATTACAAACTGGTTGTACAAAAAGCACTGTTTGCATCACGGACGAAAGATGATTTTGACTCGGCTAATATCTGCCCTCGCTTCGCTCGTGCTGATACTTATACCCTCGTCAAAATCATCTACTTTCCGCCCTTGATACAAAATGTACTATATTGAAACAATAAGGACATCAAAAGTAGAAGTATTATGGATTTATAAGGCCTTTTTCTCGAAAACGGATTGGTATAGGCGTGGGGAGTATTATATTATATACAGGGTGTTTCAAAAATATGTTGCCAAACATTAAGGGGTTATACCTTACACAAAAATATTACGATAGACCCCAAATTGTCTAGTCCGAAAGTTGATATCAAAGAGATACAAGGTGTCAAAGTTGAATTTTAATTTTTGTGTTTTTTTCAATAACTTTTGAAATAATCAAGTTATTTTGATGGAATTTGGTATATGAGGATTGTTTGACATGCGAAATTCAAATCTGACCTTGATTTGGCTCTTACTTGTAGGGGGCGCCACTCACACACCTTTTCATTCATTCAAATAGTCATAACTTTTTTGTATGCACCCGTACTTTTTTTTAATCGAAAATTTGATTTTTCCGTCATATTCACATAAGAAAGGTATACTTTGTATGAGTAGCTAGGAGTAACTTTTTTCAAGATATTTGCACTTAAAAAAATCCATGCAGTGAAAACGACGTTAACATGCTAATTTAGACAGTTGTTTTAATATTTTTTATTAAAAAAAAAACTTAATTTTGTATTTTTTATTTATTTTTTTTATAAGAAACATTGGACATTGAAACAACTTTCGAAATTACCATGATAACGCCGTTTTCAAAGCCACCCACGACGTTTATTTTCAAAATTTGCCATTTAAAACCACACTGCATGTATTACTTTAAGTGCAAATATCTTGAAAAGGGTTACTTTTACAAAGTTTACCTTTCTTATGTAAATATGACGAGAAAATACATTTAAAAAAAAAAGTACGAGTGCATACAAAAAAGTTATGGGTATTTGAATGAGTGAAAAGGTGTGTAAGTGGCGCCCCCTACCAAGTCAGATTTGAATTTCGCATGCCAAACAATTTTCATTTACCAAATTTCATCGAAATAACTTCATTATTTCAAAAGTTATTAACTTTGATACCCTGTATCTCGGTCAATATCAACTTTCGGAATGGGCAAGGTGGGTTCTATCGTAATATTTTTGTGTAACGTATAACTCTTTACAGTTTGGCAACATGTTTTTGAAACACACTGTATACTATGAATTCCACGCAGAATTCTAAATTAAATAAAAAATAGGTGTTTCCATTTGAAAAGAAGAAGTTGATGGTAGTAACATATTTTTGTATATCCTGTATAGATGATTTTGCCATAAAAAAACGCATCCAAAAATAAAAATTGACGTGTCCAGAAAATCAAAACCCTGTATACACATTTGTCAAACGTATCGAATTTCCAGCTGTAGGTACAATCGGATCTCTCGATTACACTCCAGAAGAACGAAAAGTCTTAGCGCAAAAATCAAAAAATTGGGAATGTGATTTGTGTGGTAAAATCGCCGAAAAGCTTATTAGTGCGAATACATCACATGGGCCAGCTCTAACTCTGGAAGAAAGTAATATGTTGGAAAATATTGCCTTGAAGGTATATTCATTTAACAATAACTTGGAAAGATGTGAATATCTTTGAGTTTTCAGTCAGAAGAAGAGGCTAATCGGAATGAGTCTGTTGCCGTTGATACGTCGAAAGACAATGTGGTAAGAAGTATTTTTTTTATCCTAACTGAGAACTCAATGATAATAATTGCCCAATATCCCTCATTAATTTCCAGACGGAACAATCTACTGACGATTCTACCAACACAGGTGATACACTTAGACAAAGAAACATACCCAGTGCAACAGAGGAATTGACAAATGCACAAGACCATCTTTTAGAAATGACCGAAGAACAGAGGAAAAGGTAAATTTGATATTTTGAAACATCTATAACTCACGACTAAACATAACTTGTGTGTTGCTCAAGATATTCAATTTTCTTGCAACAAATTATTTGCCTTAATGCCGCCGCTATGGATTAATAAATTTTGATTTCAGTGAGAATTTCTGGACTGCCATCATCTACGTGATTTTAGTCCTTATTTTGTTGTTATTGGTACGGCGGATCTTTTTTTTGTAACTGGATATTTCTTCCAGCCTTTTTTCACTATCATTCCTGAAGTATTTCGAAATTGGTTCCTGAATTTCAAGTACCCAAATTAAATATACCGTTAGTATTACGTTTTGTTGAATTTTTATTATATTCTATTATTTGTTGGATATCTTTTTTTAAATGCCAAAAATGTCTATGTACATATTATTATACAAAATTAATAGGTTTACACACATGTCATCATGTTGATTTTTTTTTGCAATATATCGACCATGTAAATCAAGTGATAGTTAGGAAATAAAAAATGCATATTTCATAAAGAAAACTATGTGTATCTACCATTGAGTTTTATAAGGCTTTAGAGAAGGAAACTTTCAAAAATAATGGCACCATCATCCAATTTTGGACGTATGTCTTGAGAAATTCACTGTATCGCTATCCTTGTCGAGATATATCTATCTGCGTCGCCGAAAACTGACCTGCTTTGGACGCGGTTGCCGATTTGGGCAAATCTTCATCAATGAAAATTCCTCTGTGTACGAAATTGATTGATAAGACCTGATACAATGAAAATTAAGGAGGATTGAGTATTGTTCATTTTTCAAGAAAGTGCATCAAGGTTCACTATTCTAGATTATCGCATAATCAGACACATTTACAACCATGATTTCGTGTGAATCAACTCAATGTTGAACAACGGTGATAGTGTCTAATGATGATATTATTTCATATCATAAATAATGTGAAACATTTTTGTGCTACTCAAAGCTTAATTACTAACATTCATTAAATAATGATTTTTTGTGCATTGGATACAGGCGATACATCGTAAATATTAGTCCTAGTACACGGCAACGCTGCCTTTAAACAGCAGGTATCGATTTTGAAGGTAGTGCGGTGATGCCATGGGGTTTCAACTTGAAAACTTCTACTTTCGTGCTTGTGAAGTGTTGTATTGTGACTTTATTTGTGAAAAATGGTAAGATTGTGCTTGCTGTGTCAAAAACTGGACCATTCGGATCCAGAAATCACCATTCACAGGTAAGTGTCAAATTTGCATTGAGCATTGACTGGAGAGGGATCCAGTGGTGTAGAGTGTAGGCATCATCATATTTCATTCATGAAAATGAGGATTTTTCAATCTTCAGGAAGTTTAAATGTTTGTTTTTATTCGTGAATAGGTAACAACGAAAAAATGAAACTGATTTGGAAAAAAAGCCTAAATGGTAGTGTTTTATGCAATAGGAACCGATTGTTCTCAAATAAGAAAGGATATTCATATTACTTGAATACCTATTCCATTATTTACTCGATTATTTCATACACAGTCAAGATGAATTATTTATTGGATACTTCCTCAACTGTCTTATTTTCGTTTTTTTTATCACAATAAGGTTGAAGTCTTCAGTAAGAATGCTTACTTTTACAATTATTATTATTATAATCACTTTTTAGAGCTCTTAAAACCTCGCGTTTATCTCGAAATTAACTTTTTGACATATCGCCCTCTTTGCCTATACCTTTAAATTGGAATTACAAATTTTTACGACGCCCAGTCTTTCTTCCTGTAAAAGCGAAATATAGTTTTTCCAACAATTTGCTCGAAACCAATCAATCGACTTTTATGAAGGGACATTTTTGTCAGAAACGTCAAATAAGAAAGATAAAGGGGGTCTCAATTAATATATAAAAAACCTTGCCACAGCTTAATGGACCCCGCAACTCACTTTTTAATTTGACGTTTGGAAAAAAGTTCAATGGTTGAAAATGGATATTTACCCTGTTCCCAAGGCTTCCGAATAAACCTTTACATTTTAAAACGTGCCAGAAAAAATGGCAATTTTGTTTTTAAGTTAGGTATAGGATATATAAAAAATGTTTAATTTTTTGGAGAATGCGAAAAGTGAATAGAAACTGCAAATATTGGTACTTGCAAATTGAAGCAGGGTACCTACGCATTATGTATTGTTTATTTGCCCATACTTCTTTGAATGTATATCTAGACATAAATGTTTTTGGGCCAAATTTATGTCTTAACATACAAAATTAAATTTATGTCTAGACATTAATTTGAAGAAGAATATACCAATAAACAATATTGCTTACCTGCTTCAATTTGCAGGTATACCAATATTTGCGGTCTTTGTTTAGTATGACTCCTGCACCATATTTCTTTGAATTTATCTCCACTCACTTTCCAGCACTGATAATCATTTTGGTATAGTTAAAAATAGTTTTTCGGTCATTTATTTATAATACTTTTTGCCTGTACATATACTTATGTATTAGAAACAAGAAAAGTAAAACGTTGCTGTTTCCTATTTTTTATATTTTTTTCTTGTTATCCAATTTTAGATTTCCAAAAAATGAAGAGCTGCGAAATATTTGGTGTTCTTTGGTGAGGATTGACGAAGACCGACTTCGAATCAAACCTCCCTTTTTGTGTTCGGCCCATTTTAACCCACAAGACTATTTACGTGACATTGATGGAATCAAATATTTAAAACCGGGAAGCTTGCCAATCATGACTCACCGGCAGACCATACAGTTTCCCGTCTCCAAAAACAAAAATCATATGGCAAATTGAGTAAAATGGCCTTAGAGATATGTAAGAAAGGCGAAATATATTTTGTATTTTGGTTGTCATTTTATTCGGAACCGTAATTCATATTGTCGGAAGAACAGCAGGAGATTTAATTTTTAATGTTATGAAAATTTCAATTTTTATTGATTCAGAAAATCAAAAATGTGATATACTGTCATATAACAACAACGACATAGGTACCTAACCAAATTAATATTCATTTATATTTTTTATACAAAACGGTAGAAAATCGAAATGTGCCGCCGCTGTTCCAGATAAAAATCGAGTTCGGACGTACGTATTATAAGAATCACATGTTCTCATGCGATGTTGCCCGATGGGTTCGGATTCCTCGTTTTATCTCTTTCCACTCATAGTGTTGTCTCTTTCGCACTTATTGTGATGTTGGCGTCAAGACTTATACCATTTTATGAATGGGATACCCAGTCTATAGTATTTAAAGTCAATGGTATCTACTGATGCCTGTGAAATTATTTTAATGAACTAGCAGGCGCTCGTTTGATAAGATTGTTTAAGAAGTACATGATCACTGATGCGGATGGTCAGTCAAAATAATACCATTTACTAAAGTGAACAGAACCATCATTAATGCCAAAAGTGGCGCCTTCCTGATACTGGTTTCATCCCCAACAGAAATCATCAGTCAGACAGCATGACATCTGGCATCACTCACTCGGTAGATACTGAAAAGTAAGCAATATGGTTTTGACATAATGGACGGCCAAAACTTCGTAATGCTGTACAGTACTTCGATTTAATTTGTCACACTTTCAAAAGGCTGTGAAATATTTATTTTTTGAGCTAAAATGTCGACCAAAAACTGGAATTGTAGGGTTTTTCGTAAAGTTTTGTGCTATTGAGTCAAATATTTTCTTAACTGTCAAATGTCAAAATTTTTGACATAACTTACTTTTTTCAAAATGGCACACCCTATATATCATTACATATTTAGAGAGGCGTCTGTTAGAAACGGGAATTTTGAACAGTTTCCAATATTTTGATTTTTCACCTTTTGTATTTTGAAGTTGTCATTAAAAAATTTGTCAAAACGAAAAAACGTCTTTTTGAGAAGAGATAAAAGTTTTACTCCATTTTCCAGCCACTCCTCAATTGTCTGATTTGATATTACTGTATTATCGGTTAGATATTACGTAATAATTAGATTTGGAGGCCCCGGCGAGATAATTATTGTGATAGGACATTGAGAGGAAATTTCCCGATAGCTGAGATATGGAGGTTTTGATAAGAAAGTTGGATGTATCTGGAAATGCATTTCAACGAATCCATGAAGATACAGTGAGAGTACAGTACTTCAAGAGAAGTCAAATTCCTTGAAAGATTTGGATACCGAGTATATGAATTATATATTAGAGAATGATCCTGAAGGCATTGATATTGATACTGAAATGACCATAGCTGATGAATATTCATGTAAATATCACACCATCAAAAATGAGGTTGAAGAAATGATAAGTATGTCAAAAGTGACAGAGACTCCTCAATTTAAGGAAAATTCACATTCATGTTCGTCACATAATAAGCTAAAATATCCTGAAGTACAATTTCGGAAGTTTGGTGGAGATATTCGTGAATGGTTATCATTCTGGAGTCAGTTCAAAAGGATCCATGAAGATAAGACTCTACTGAGTGAAGATAAACTACAACTTTTAATTCAAGCAACAATTCCCAAATCCAGTGCACGACAAATTGTTGAAAGCTATCCACCTATTGCAGAAAATTATCCAAAAGCCATTGAAAGTTTAATTCAACGTTTTGGAAGACAAGATTTACAAGTAGAGGTATATATATGTACGTGAACTTTTGAAGCTGGTACTGAGTAATTTAAATAACCCGTCTAAATTAAGCTATTTATATGATAAAATTGAGACACAGCTTCGATCATTGGAAACATTGAATGTGACGACTGAAACTTGTTCTGCAATGTTATTACCTTTGGTAGAGTCTTGTATTCCTGAAGAGATATTGAGAGCATGGCAGAGAAATGCAAATTTTCATGATGATGATAATTCAAAAATACGATTGGATAATCTTATGAAATTTATACGGAAAGAAGTAGAGAGTGAAGAACGAATCGCTTTAGCATCCACAGGATTTGGTGAGAAATCTCGAAGAAAAGATGTAATGAATGAAGTATCTTCACGTTCATCCATTCCAACTACTAGTTGCTCAATCAACAACAGATTAAAGTGTGTATTTTGTACCAAACAACATTTCAATAGTGAATGCCCGGATGCCATAGCATGGACGTATCTTGAACGGAAAAAAGTTTTATCTGAAAAAGGATGTTGTCATACATGTTTAAGATTTGGACATATATCACGAAAATGCAGGGTTGCTGCCAAACTTAAGTGTCAACACTGCGAAGGTAATAATAATAATAATAATTTCTTTATTTAGCAATATGGCTATAAATATAAACTTACAATATGAAAAATGGCTAAAATTGTAGATATTACATACACAAGTACTTAATTGATTGTTAAAAAAAAATAACATTGATTCAATAATAAAAACATCGAAACATCAAAATATCAAAAAGGGAAAATGAAAACTAGAAATATCCAATATTATGACTCCATGACAATATGTGCCCTTAATAGTCTAGTGAAATCAAAAAGTTTATCACAGTCTTTGATATGTTTTGGTAACTTATTAAATTCTTGTAGGCCTCCATATAAAACAGATTTTAACATTTGGTTTGTACTACACCTTCCACTCAATATGAAGTCACTACAATTTCTGGTGTTATACGTATGTACATCATGAAAAAATTTGATCCTATCACAGATATATGATGGCAACATGCGTTTCTTAACTTCAAATATAAATACTTGGACATTATACGTTATTTTCTGGTTCACAGATAGCATATCTAAAGTTTTGAGCATAATTGCGATCGGTGTATATCTACTGCATTTCAGTATGGTTCGCATGGCTCTGTTCTGAACAAGTTGAATCTGGTCCATTTTAAATCCTGGTAAGCAATACAATACAGAGGAGCAATACTGCAGATGTGGGGCCGCTATGCTATTATACAATAACAATCTTGTACCTAGGGAGAGTTGATTTCCCACCCTCGCAATAAAACCTATTTTCTTGGAATACTTCCATGCTATATAATCAGCATGCTTGTAAAAATTTAAGTTCGAATCAAAAATTATGCCTAAATATTTTATCTCATCCTCCCTTTTAATTTACTTTTGTTCATAACTATATTTAGGTTTTCCACGTTAACATTCTTTAGACTGTGCTTTTTTCCAAATAGACAAAATTTTGACTTATCAACATTCACACACAGTTTATTCACGCAAAGCCACTTGAATAATGTATCCAAATTACTGTTGATAACTTCCTGCATCTTATTCAAATTCTTTCCAGCCAGGTAATCATGTAGCTTTGATGTGCCCACGAAGTAACAGTCTTTCAAAACCAACTGAAACAATTTCAGTTTCTGAAGGTTTATACAATGCCTCTTATAGCAAAGAAGTGTTCCTGCAGACTTTAGTGATAATTTTGCAAGGCAGGGAGAAATCACGTCCAGCTAGAGCTATAATTGACACTGGATCTCAGAAAACCTACATTAGCAAGGATCTAGCTCTGGATATGAAGTTTGAAATTATCAGGAATGAAGAATTAATCCATGGAATGTTTGGAGGTGTTTGTTCAGAAGCTATTAATCATACATGTTACAGAATTTTCGTGGAAAATCCGGAAAGCCATTATCAATGTCATTTTGAAGCATTAGATCAACCAGTTATATGTACAAATGTCTCAAGTGTGAAAAATGGTCCATGGATGGAAGAGTTGAAAAATTTGAATATCAAAGTAAATGATATCAATCAAGGTCCAATAGAAGTCTTGATTGGAGCTGATATTGCGGAAATTTTTTTATGTGGACCTCGACATATCTTAAAGTGTGGATTAGTTGCTATGAAAACTTCATTGGGATGGACCTTGGTGGGAAAAACATCAACATTACAACGTAGAGATAATAAGTCATCATATATGGTAGCTTCAACATTATTGAGTACAACAAAATTGTCAGATATGTGGAGTTTGAACATTCTTGGAATTTAGAATCCAGAAGATCAAAAATCCAGAGAAGATATCCAGTGTGAGGTTCTAGATAGTTTCCTGAAAACAATTACTAGAAAACCAGATGGAAGATATGAAGTAACAATGCCTTGGATAAGAGGACATCGACCATTACCCAGAAATTTGAATATTGCTAAAAAAAGACTTGATAGCCTACTGATCAAACTCGAAAAGGATGGATATTACAGTGATGAAGCCTTCATGAGACAGAGAGAGATTTTTTGAGGTTCTTATAGTATGACAAAGATGGGAAGCTATTAGTATACAGACATACCAGGGTTGTTTTTGGAGTAACATCTAGTCCATTTTTACTGAATGCAGTAATTAAGCAACATTCACAGAACGTTCTGGATGAAAAGCGAGAGGATTTAGATGAAGAAATTATTTTAAAGCTGAAGAATTCTTTCTATGTTGACAATTGTATTACGAGTGTAGATACCGAAGAAGAGATGAAAAACTTTATTCAGCAATCAATTCAAATTTTTCCTGAAGCCAAGTTGGATCTGAGATTATGGGAATCTACAATAACTACAGCCAATATCAATGAGAAATGCCTTTCTTCCGTATTGGGATTGAACTGGGACCGATTTGAAGATACTTTACAAATATGTCTCGATAACTTGAAGAATATTGACACAAATAAAGTCCATTCAATTAGTTCAAGCAAAGTCTCGAGTGTCACCAACTAAGAAGCTTTCCATTCCCAGATTAGAACTTTTAGCTGCTACAATCGGAACTAGATTATTTACTTCTGTGAGAAAATCTTTGGGCTATGATGATATTTTCACATATTTCTGGACGGACTCAACAGCTGTTTTATCTTGGATAAAGCTAAGAGAAAATTGGAAACCTTTTATATGGAACCGAGTGGAAGAAATACGAAGATTGAGTCAAATATCTGACTGGAACTATGTGCCAGGGAGTATGAATCCGGCTGACTTGCCTTCCCGAGGGTGTACCACAACACGGTTGTTAGAATCTTGTTGGTGGAAAGGACCTGATTGGTTACGAGATGGGAGTATGTTTTGGCCTGCACAAGATTTCCATCATGATGAAACAGAGGTAATGGACGAAAAAAGGAAGACGGCTGTGAATTTACTATCAACAGGAAAAATTGATTTCTCACAATTTTATAGGAAATTCTCAAAATTCAGCAGGATAGTGAAATTGATAGTATGCACGAAAATCAAGAAATTCAAAAAATAAAGGTGATTTTCTTACCTTTGAAGAATTACAAGAGGCTGAAATGATTTTGTTAAGAGGTGTTCAACAGGAAAGTTTCAAAAATGATCTTCATATGCGTCAATTTATGATGATTATGGATGAGAATCAAATCATTAGAATCAAAACAAAAATCACAGAAAGAGATGATACTGAGAATTTCTGATATCCGATACTTTTACCAAATAAACATCCAGTAGTGGTTAGATTAATTTTTGATACTCATGTGAAATTATGTCATTCAGGAGTACAGATTCTTATGGCCAGTTTAAGAGAGAACTATTGGATCATAGGAGGAAGAAGATCCATGAAGTCGGTTCTATCAAAATGTGGAAAATGTAGAAGATATGATTCAAGACGATTAGATGCACCATCTGTTGCTTTACCCATGAATCGAGTTAAGGATGCTGCAGTTTTCGAAGTGACTGGCATCGACCTTTTTGGACCTCTATTTTTGAAACAGAAAGTCAAAGTATGGGTTGCCATTTTCACTTGTGCCATTTATCGTGCGGTACATCTGGAGATTGAATCCTCTTCAAGGACAGACAGTTTTGTGAGATCATTCAGAAGATTCATTGCAAGACGTGGAAGACCTAAAACAATTTATAGCGACAATCAAACCAACTTCACTGGATGTCAGAATTTGTTAAACTCATTGGATTGGATCGAGCTAAGAAATTTGTATGAGATTGAGAGAATAGATTGGAAGTTCAATCCTCCAGCTGCTGCATGGTGGGGAGGATGGTGGGAGAGATTGATTCGTATAATCAAACAAACTCTATTCAAAGTATTAGGACGGGCATGTTTGGGCTACGAAGAGTTGGAGACGGTTTTATGTGACTGTGAAGCAATGATGAATTCCAGACCACTCACTTATATATCTGAAGATACTTCAGATCTTGTGCCTTTAACACCCAAAATATTTTTGCAAGACATTCAACAAACTGGTATCATAGATTTGGATTCCATCGAAACCACATATTTGAGAAGAAGAAATCAATATAGAAACAAGCTTAAATCAGATTTATTGAAACGTTTTCGAAAAGAATATATGGGACAGTCGATTTTGAGAAACAACAACAGAAAAACAAGAGTAATCAAAGTTGGAGAGCTTGTTCTCATTGAAAACGAAAATGAAAAAAGATTGGATTGGCCATTAGCAAGAGTAGAGGAGGTGATATATGGAAAAGATGGACATATCCGAGTTGTGAAGTTGAAAACATCCTATGGTTATTTGGTCCGTCCTATTCAACATATTTTTCCATTAGAATTGGGAAATGGACACGAGTATTCAATAATTGAGAGTAAGAAGAATCATCAATTTCCCGAAGGCGATATTAGTGAGAGAAAAACGAGATCTGGAAGAAGAATTAACCCTCCCAATAGATTGAATTTATGAAAATCTCTACCAGAGAATTTCTTTTAGTTGATGGGAGAATGTTAGAAACGGGAATTTTGAACAGTTTCCAATATTTTAATTTTTCATCTTTTGTATTTTGAAGTTGTCATTAAAAAATTTGTCAAAACGAAAAAACGTCTTTTTGAGAAGAGATAAAAGTTTTACTCCATTTTTCAGCCATTCCTCAATTGTCTGATTTGATATTACTGTATTATCGGTTAGATATTACGTAATAATTACAGCGTCTTGTTTCTGATCACGAAAATATAGCACACATGCCCTTTCTATTCAACAATTTAGAGGAAATTGGTATAAATCTGATTAAAATTGTAAGGCGTGTTTTATTTTGCTTCCAATAACTTGCATAGTTCTTGTTCTGAATATTTACAAAGAATAGAAGATTTTCTGGTTTGTAAATACAGCATTTTAATGAATTACTCAAATCAAGAAGTATACACATTTATTTATTTTCACTAACTTAGTGTAAAGGAACAGGATTCACGTATAACATTTGACAATTCGAGTGCAACCCTGACCATTATCGGTAAAAAATGAATAAACTCGTCCATCTTCATGCTAAAAAACTACAATTTCAATCATATTTATACCAATTTGCGCTAAACTAGTGAATCGAAAGGGCATGTATTGTGTGCTATATTTTCGTGATCAGAAAAAAGACGCCTTTCTAAATTTTAATATGTAATGATATACAGGGTGTTTATTAATTGAATGCCGATACTTAAGGGTGATAATCCTTGGATGATTTTAAGACAAAAAGTTCATATGAACATAGGTCCGCAAGAGCCTAATTTTCAACACACTTTGGTACAAATTTCACCAAAATCGGACAACAAATAAAAAAGTTATAGGCATATCAATTTGACTCAAATTATTCTTGTCCGGAATTTATTGTCGGGGAGTGTACATTATAATGCGACCCTATACCCAAATTTTAGAATCTAGAAATTATGGAATGATATTTATACTAGTAGTCAAGTAACCATGCAAACCATAGATAATTACCTACGCCTCTTGATTATAATTATCCATCATAATCACGGATTCTTTCGACAAAATACAACTTACAGGAGCAATCACTGAATCAAATTTCAAACACACACAACACAATCAATAATTATTGTACTGTCTCGATCTCGAACGATAACTGATCGGAATAATAGAATTAGACTGATGCAATGGCCGACGCCAAAACAAAAACAGCTTGGCTTGGTTCAACGGTTCAACTACAACTGTGTGGTTTCCACTGACAAAAAGCGGAAAAATCGAAAACAACGAAACTAGCTTGCGGATAGCTGGTGATCTGCAAGCGCTCAAAAGAGTCACGGAGTTGGCGATGGCGGAGTTTTGTAGCCGACGGATGTCGCTCTTGAAGAAGACGCCTTAACGATGGTGGGTAACCGACTTCGTGCCAACTCCGATCAGAAAGCTGAAAAATGCATATCTTTGTATAGCATGATTATAGCGGGTTTGCCGCTGAAGCCTTTCCGAACCGTCGCCCAGCCGCCAGTTTTCTCTAGCGGCCGGCTTAGTGTTTATTAGCTATTTTAATATGTATTTTTCTCATCCAGTATTCTCCGAAATGCATAGACACACACATACCATAATATAAAACTATCCACCAGTCTATCATGAAAATATTGACTGTTAGATGTTAGATTGCGATTTATCTGGTACCTACTATTACCTGTCCACTTACCTCAATCTTTACGCAAAAATCACTTCATTTTTCACCGTGTTTCTCAGTTTTCCAAAATACAATTTGAAGTTGAATGAAAGCAGGTTAAAACTAGTTGACTAGTTGCAGAGCCGTGTAGAGTGTCATAGTTGGAACTAGAAGTGAACCTAACCTCAATCGAGACCACACGCGGTGTTGCCAAAACCATCACTTCATGGCTTGTATTACAATATAGACGGCTCTGGTAATAGCCATTTCCCACGAGTCAATAATCGAAGCGAACTTTGAAATTGTCAATTTCATTTGGACGGCACTTTTTGACAACTAGTTTACTTAAAGTGAGGTTAGGTTGTTAACACAATGTGACAATGACTATAAAACAAGTATGGATTTTGATGGATTTGAAGGAACTTGTCGAATTTTCTGATTGGCTCTTAAACAGTGAAGTTATGACATTGTGATATTATTTGGGGATGTATGGTAAAGTATCAAACGACAAATTTTCACAAATATTTTTTAATAAAAAATAACAATAACAAAACGTGCAACCTTACAAAAATATAAAATGACTAGACGATGTGAGATCTTCATTATACCAGACTAACATCCACCTTTGATTATTCTAGTGCGATGGGATATGTAAATTAGTTTTTCGTTTTTTAGTTTTGAGAAAGTATACAGGGTGAGTCTGAAAAATGTGCGCATTATGACATGGTAATTAGAGTATGGTAGGATATTCACTTTTTGTGAATGAACATGTGTCCGCAAACGTCTTTTTTAAAAAATAAAGTGTTGAAAGTTTAGGAAAATTTCGATTTTTTGTCTGTAGATTCGAAATGTTCAAACATTCAGAGAGTATATCCGGGGTTCTTAGACATCTGTTTGATAGATTCGTTTGAGTTCAACTTCTCCAGGACCGGACCTAGAGCGACTCATATTTCTTTTATCGAAGAAAAAAGTGGTACCCCATCAAGTTTTCACAATGAAAGACCAGTTTTTGATTTTACGGTAACCTGAAATTTTATTTTCTCGATTCGTCGTTTTCGAGATTAAAAATAAAAATCAATGTAAATCTCGCTTATTTCAAGCTCTAAGAAAAATATTTCATAACAACTGCTCAAAGTGTTGCTTGAAAAAAAACAAAACTCTGAAAGTTTTATCAAAATCGCTTGAGATGTTTCGAATTTACAAACAAAAAATCGATTTTATTACTCTTATTATTATTTTTTTTTTAACGAAACGTTCACAGACACATTTACAAAAAGTGATTATCCCAACCATGTCAAAATGCGCACGTTTTTCATACTCACCCTGTATAGTATATTATAACCGCAATCATTAATTTATTATCAAAATGCTATAAAATATGTCTGTAAAAAAAGACAAAACGCAACTTTGATGGATTTATTTTTTGAGTTTGATCCTAAAAAAGCTTAAACTAACTAGTACCTATTCATAAAAAAATCATTATAGCCACTATGTTAAAAAAACTATCGAAAGATACAATTGGAAAAAAACACTATTTCAAAAACGTTTTTGTGGAACTCAATATAAATTGAATTGTTAGTTCATAATAATATAATCTAATTTGGCTTGATTTGTACCAGAAACTATACTCATTCTATATCTATAACATGTATGCCATTCATGTCATTTTCTCGATTTATCTGAGCCTTACTTTTCACTCTTAAAGGAGGCAATCTTTTTGCCTCAAATTTATTTTGCATTTGAAAGTATTCTCTCCCATTATAAAAGTCTCCTCCAGGACCTACATGATTAGTTATTGTAAAAATTGCATCAATACGTGGGGCTAATTTCGCTGGAGGGCTGCGATCCAACATTTTTCTATCAGGAATAAATTCTTTAGCAATAATTGGTGGTGCTGGAGTTGTTTTATTTCTTCTTGTTTTTGCACTTTGAGATCTTCGAAGACTATCGTTCAGTTTCAGTTGATGTTTGACAAATTGAACTGCACTTCTTGGACGTTCCCTATCTGCAGAATATTCGATGACGGGATAAATTTCCGGGAATGTTATCGAAGAGTCGGAAGAATTATTGCCATCACTATTTTCTGGCTCAGGATGAAAATCTACCATGTTCAGCACGTTTGCTTTTCTGTTATCTTTATTGGCTTCTCCATTCATTTTGGATACATACTCGGAAAATGTTTCAATCGCATCAGGATCTTCGCATTTTGTCAATGCTTCTCTTTCTGCTTTTATACGTGCTAGTTTTTGCAACATTTCATTTTTGTCCATGATTTCCTGCTCTACCATGTCCAATTTCACTCTAAGGTTTATCTGTTCAAAATTTTTATCTATTTGGTTTATTATCCAATCATAACCGTTTTTTATTCCTGGATCTGACTTATTATAGTTCATTTCGTTTGCACTGTAATCAAAAGAAGCTCCATATAATAGATAGATGTATATAGGGTGGCCCAACGAAAAGGACCCACCCTTATTTATGACTTTCCTGGTATATTTTGGGAAAAATGCTCGGACACGTCAATTTTTATTTTTAGGAGGACATCTTTTCGTGTATGACTGTATAATACAGGGTGTTCCAAAAAAAAGATATCGCATTACATTTGACATTTTTAAATGGAAACCCCCAATTTTTTTTTATATTTTTGGATTCTCCATGAAGTTTCTAGTAACTTTTGTATAATACAGTGTATACCTATCTTCAACCGTTTCAAAGTTATTTGAATTTTTCATAAAATTCCCCTCATTTAATTTAATACTGATAATAATGGATCGTACGGAAAAAAATAATAATAACGGATACCAGCAAGAAATTACTTATCCTTGGCGAAAACACGGATACAATTTATTTGCAATGTTGCCATTTTTGTATCGACAGTCTTTCAGGAAAACGACAAAACGAGTCGAGGTTATACAAGATCTTAGCACAAGATAGGTTGGGCAGGAGCGTTACTTTTTAAACGATATTTAAGAGAACATCCACCGGCTACGCTGGGCAGGAGCGTACCTTTTTACTCGGGCAGGAGCAGCCATATTATGGGCAGGAGCGTTACCTATAAATCTGCAATATATCTTAATAATTGAACCTCTACTCGGTGACTTGGCAACACAGCATGACGTGCCTTGTGATTTTAGAATTGTATCCGTGTTTTCGCCAAGGACTTTACAAGAACTTTATCATCAGTCAATGTCATCATAAATCATAGAACAACTTTATCTTTGATTTGAAATCGTTAAGTTGTAGTTCTATCATAATATTTTGCAATGATTTATTCAATTCAAGAAAGGGTCGAGATAACGAAACTGTATTATCAAAACGGAAGCATTGCAAGAGCTACCGCCCGGTTGTTTAATGCGTTACATCCAGACAAAACTATTAACCATAGGTATGTGGCTAAATTAATAAGAAAATATGAAGCAACTGGATCTGTATTTAATATTTGCCAGAATCAGGAAAATCGTCCAATTAGAAATG
Organism: Orchestes rusci; assembly: GCA_958502075.1. NCBI lineage: Eukaryota > Metazoa > Arthropoda > Insecta > Coleoptera > Curculionidae > Orchestes > Orchestes rusci. The sequence continues at coordinate 2,093,534 of OY293306.1, forward strand.
AAGCCAGAGAAATAGCAGTTTTGGGACACGTGGCTCTTGACAACACCCAAAGTACTCGTGGTATGGCTGCTTATTCAGGATTTACACGCTCAACAGTGCAAAGAATTTTGAAATCCTATAAATTTCACTCGTACAAAATTAAACTTGTCCATGAACTTAATGAAGGCGATTATGATAGAAAGTGGGAGATTTGCGAATTAATGACACAACGTTTAATCAATAACCCAAATTTGTCATTTAACATTTGTTTTTCGGATGAATGTACCTTCTATTTACATGGTGCTGTAAATAGACATGATAGTCGATATTGGAGCGACTCGAATCCACATTTGTTTCGAGAGGTACATTCGCAATACTCTCAAAAAATTAATGTCTGGGCCGTCATTTTCGGAAATCATATTGTAGGACCTTTCTTTATTCCTGGAAACTTAACGGTGGAGACGTACTTGGACATGTTGGAAAATACAATAGAGCCTCGAATAACCGAAATAATAGAAAATGACGTTAATTATAATGAAAATTTTCTTCATTTCCAACAAGATGGTGCAGCACCGCACTTTGTAGCTCCAGTACGACAGTTTTTGGACACCCATTTCCCAAATCAGTGGATCGGACGGCGCGGCCCCATTGAGTGGCCACCAAGGTCTCCGGACTTGAGTCCTTTCGATTACTTTCTTTGGGGACATTTAAAAAGTAAGGTTTTTAGTACGAAGCCAGACTCCATCCAAAATCTTCGGGAGCGGATCACGGCGGAACGCAGACAAATAACTCCAAAAATGTGTGAAAATGTTAGGAATAGATTTGAGCAGAATCTTTATTATTGCATGGAGGTAAACGTACACCACTTTCAACATTTATTAACACATTGACCTTTTGACACATTATAGCTACGTAATTAATTTTTGTTCAAATTTTTTAAATAAACGGTTGAAGATAGGTATAAACTGTATTATACAAAAGTTACTAAAAACTTCATGGAGAATCCAAAAATAGAAAAAAAAATGGGGGTTTCCATTTAAAAATGTCAAGTGTAATGCGATATCTTATTTTTGGAACACCCTGTATTATACAGTCATACACGAAAAGACGTCCACCTAAAAATAAAAATTGACGTGTCCGAGCGTTTTTCCCAAAATATACCAGGAAAGTCATAAATAAGGGTGGGACCTTTTCGTTGGGCCACCCTGTATGTATTTGACAAAAAGTATTATAATAATTCCAATTTTTTTCGTGCATGTGTCATTGAAGCTGAAAACAGATCTTTGATTCTTTATCAACAGGCACTTACATTATTCAAAATCGCCCATAAACAGGGAGTTTCCTGAATACGGTACGAAACTTCAGAGGGTGATTTGTTAGGTCGTTTCTAAGAATAAAGTTCGAGTTGCTTTATTTCTGAAATACAGGGATTTGCAGTTTTGATGAGGATGTCCGGAGATGATGAGCAAAATAATCATGGAAGCATTCTAGACCTAAGATGAATGCTACCTTTTCCTATATTCATCAACGGAGTTACAGGGTGTTTACCTTTAAATTTTATTTGCAGTTTTTTGGCCATGCCTTTTGTCATCCTCATTATATTTTTACCAATAAAAATTTGTTTCTACCTCAACAATAGCGCATGTTCCCAAAGCATGCTATGTTTATGGTTGAATAGTTATTTATGATACTAGTGCCAGAGAACTAAATAACGACGAGAAGCGACAAAAACTTGTTTTTCCCATTGCTTAAATGAGAACACATTTATTTAGCCTTGACATTGAAATTTTTGACAGCTTGTATCGTATCCAAGTTATATTGATGCGATGGGAGCTGTCGCGGGGCAACGAATACTTATAGTCCGGGCGTCCGGGCCCAGAATAAAAATTGTGAGATATTCTGAAGTTTGATATAGGAGGATTTCTGATCCTTTTCAACAAAAATAAGACGTAGGCCAATCGTAGAAAAAAAGCCTGATATGTTTTTTTTTATACTAGGTACTCAAAAACATTCAACAAAAATAAACATAAAGCATGATTGAAAAATCAAACGTTCATTTGACAATTAAAAATATGAACTCATGTGTACGGGGTTCTCCATTATAATTTGCCACCACTTTAGAAACCCTATTGACAGAGATACAAAAAAAGTGTTCACATGATTTTTCCTGAAAATGTTATAATAACTAAGAGAAAGAACATAATATCACTATTGAAAACCGGGCAAATGTGGAAAAGTTTAACTTTTTTAAATGGAATGCCCTATATTTTAATACAGATCCAAAATCTCCTAATTTTCCTCTTTTCAAAAATATATAGTTTGCCTATGTTTGGACTAGCCGTTTTTGAGTTATTTCACTTTGATTAACATAGTGTAAAGTTGCAATGCAGGCGAATAATGCCCGTTAAACGAAAAGCACAACTTTTCCCAGGCATTAATAAAACTTTTCGAAATAGATTCGATCAAGCTTTTAACAGAGCTTTCAATCTCCCAAACCACAAATAATGATTGATCCACTGATCGACCGTAGCTAACGATACTAGCAACAAACTACAAATGGTAACCATGGTAACCGTTAAATTCGACAGTCGAAACTGATTAAACACTGGGACTAATAAACAGATGACAAATCTTTTGACAGAAAGTATCGGATCCCCCACCTGAATTTTTTGGCGGGAAAATTTTTGTCGCTTCTCGTCTAGTTCTCTGCTAGTGCGTTGTGTTGAATGGAGGAAATCGTTTTTTCAAGAGATAATTATTAAATATAAGTGTCAGTGTCAGAATGACTGAACAGTGAAATGTTTACATTTTCTGCAGCATCTGTGTATATGGAATTTCCTTAGGTGATAACCTGTTGGAAATAGACAACTTTACTATTATTATTATTATTATTATTATGGCTTAAATAGGTTACTGTTTGTTTGGTTGCCAGGGGAACGTGATAGGTTGGTTGTTTGTTTGCTACGGAAACGTGAGTAATTATCCATAACTCACTAGTGACTGGTGAGTTATGGATTATAATTCACCAGTGTGTTATTTGATACTTTACTTGTCCAAAATGACATCAACAATGACACCTACAACCTACAACTATCATGCGTTAGATAAAATAAATTAAAATGATTTCGTATTCATTATACATACACAAACATGCAAGGAAAGTTATTTTAGCGTTTTTCTCGAAAACGGTGAGGTTTATCGCAACAAAAAAAAACCCTTTTTTATGTCAAAAGGTTGAGAAAATGAAAATATTTGGTCAAAACTTATACAGTGTGTCTGCTTAAGTTGGCCACATATGGGAAACTTTTTTATTATTAATTTTAGGAAAAAAAGTTATTCTTTATAAAAAGTTCTGCATGTTCCAAAACCTAAAATGCAACCATCAGATATTACATTTTTTCATTTGAATTAATGCATTGATTTAAATGTCCAATAATTAAAATAAGAGATTACTGTTTAATATTAATTTATTTATAAAATTTAATAAATTTGAAAAAGAATCATTTTAATGGTAGTGTTTATTTTTCTTTATAACAATTTTCGATATTGTCAAATTTTACTCTTGAGTGAAATTCATATTTTTTGACAAACCTCGTATACGACTGAAAAAATGTAATATCTGATGGTTGCATTTTAGGTTTTGGAACATGCTGAACTTTTTATAAAGAATAACTTTTTTTCCTAAAATTAATAATAAAAAAGTTTCCCATATGTGGCCAACTTAAGCAGACACACTGTATAGAGTGTAGCACAAAAAATTTGGACCATCCAAATCAAAGTATAGGTTAGTTTGTGGCGCCCTCGAAAAATGCGAAAAAACGGTGGGCAAATTTGAATTCCTCATCCCGATAAAGCCCCAAATACGACATTTCGTCAAAATATGAGCGTGGCAAAAGGTATTGCGAATAAAATGCAACTTTAACACCTTGTAATTCTGTCAATAATCAATTTTCGAAAAAATATTATAGTAAGAGATAGCATTTATTTGTTGTCTAGAATTCTCACCTGAATTTTTTGCTCATCATTTCCGAACACCCTGTATATAAAATATCCTTAAGCCGATTCAGTTGAAAAATTTGGTACAGTTATTATTTGATGTAACAAGGCCTTTATTTAGCCCTAACTAGCATGAAATTATGAGGTCCAGTGGCGTCTCAGTTTTTTTGTGTTTTTTTTTTAATTTTTTATAAATCAAACAACCAAAAATACAACTTTTTGATCTTCTGTGTTCTTCATAATCTAGCTTCAAATTTGAGAAAAAAAAACAAAAACTCACCTTAATCCGTTTATAACATTAATTAAAAATCAAAAATAAAAAACAAAGAATTTCGACCTACTTTTGAGTGAATAAATATTTATACTTATGTGCCAAGCGGTCAAGCAGATTAATAAACAAAAACAGATGAAACTACTCATTAATATAACCGGTGCCGACATCTACGTTCATGAGAGCAATAAGAGGAAGTGAATAAGATAGAAGAGTGGGGATGAACCATTGGAAGAAGTTCCTTCCGTTGGATATCGATTTTTCGCAGTCTTTTTGAATAGCCGCTTCACAGTGGGGCCAAGGCATTAAAATTTGGCATTGAATCAAAATAGATACAGGGTGTCCGGTAAGTATGGGGCAAAATTTCGGGAGCTTATAGATGAAGTCAAAATAACCCCAGTTCATCATAAAGATTTTTTTCCTAAAGTCATACTCGAAGTAGTAAAATGCTGAAATGACGCCCTGTATCATAAAAATCCATTTTCTCATCGTAGCTCCTATTTTTAGACCAAGCAAAAATTTTTATCAAGAATAACTTTTTGTCGTATCTTTCAATTTTTGGTCCATTTCATCTCTTATCTACCCCATCCGTTGACATACTATATAAAATCCTAAATTCTAGATAAAACATAATATCATATTTCCAAACTTACCAACAACTTTCCACTAAAGTAGGACACTTATATCTATTGACTAATTTTTCAATTTTCAGGCACTCGATTATGTCGATTTCATCTAAGGCACATTCTTGATCTTGCTTATTAGCTAGGATTAGTAGGGGCTTCCCCATGATTTTTTCACTGCTCAAAATTTCCTCTAGTGCTTCTCGCACTTCAACGAAACGATCTGAGTCACACGAATCTACAACGAATATCACTCCATGGACATCCACAAAATACTTGTACCAAATACCCCTTATATTTGGACCTCCACCTGGAAAAAAGAGAATGTCTTGTCACAGTGTCACGCATTTGAGATGAGATGAATACACCTCTGTATTTTCATTATATCGAAATTAAAACTGATGTTGTATAAAATATTCAACTGTGGATTTGTTATTAGAATGAGTCACATGAATTGGCGAAAATAACGTCCCAAATTGTCTTGGAAATAAATGGCTTCATCAGTCGGCCCCCATCGCCGACGATTGCGTCTGCCATGAACGTGGCCTGCATGAAACAAAGGCGGCGTTGCAAGATGTACGATCAATGGTATTTTTACAAAATTAGTAGCTCAATATGATGAACGATAGATAATCGATACATTTAGGATAACTTTAAAATGGTTGGTAGATAATGAGATTGAATACAAAAATGAACTAGGAAATGATATACGACGCCACTCAGACTAGGTTTTATGATACTTTTCCCCGTATCATAAAAACCTCAAGATATTTAGATAAATTCAAAGAAGTAAGGGCCAGGAGCGTCATACTAAACAACATAGTGGTACCTGAAAATTTAAGCAGGTAGCACAGAACACATATTATGTGTTCTGTGGCAGGTAGGCAATATTTCTTATTGGCAAAGTATGTCGAGTGTTATTTGAGCGAAGATATCATTGTCATTTCTATGTTTTGTTGGCTCGAGGTTTATTCAATAGAGAGGTCAAAATGATATGACTTGTGGAACATCGCAAACATTCGAAGACAAAAAAAATGTCAAAAGCACCAAACCTCTAACATTTAACGCGATATCTCATGTAAATATGAAAAAAATCGAAGGAAAGCAAACACATAATTGAAATAAATCATACTGAGCGCAAAAAATTAAAAAGCACAATCATAAAAACTCGGCAATTTTTAAAAACTCACCTATTCATAAAATATAGTCTAGAATCATGCCTCGAGTCATTTATCATTATAGAAAGTTCATACAGTCATACAATCGAGGCGTTTCCCAAATGTGAAACCATCTCCGTCTTTTAAATTTAAAATTTCACACGCAACTCAACGATCCGATGGATCCGACATTTTAAAAGCAAAATTCGCGACCGATAACCGATGTTATGTAAACAATCCGCCCGCAAAATTTAATCAATAGAAATCAATCAGCATCAGCTGACTTGACATTACTCGACAACCCCTCAAAATGTGTAACGAAGAAGGAAGACGTTCGAAAACGGGAGAGTAGGCCGCAAATTAACCCCGTGCCGATGTGGGAGTTGTCTTGGTCAATGCCAAACATGACATATTTCTTCTCATTCTAACACACTGATTTTACGCCATTTTCTCTCTCGCTCTCTCTCTGTACATCCAGCCGCTTATGCGTGATGATATCTCAATGTATTTGAAAAACAATTATTTTTATTATCTGGTGGTTCTGGTTTTGATTCACAATTATTATAAAAAAATTGAGGGACGGCTGACTCGCCAAAAAATGAACATCGATTTCGGAAATCGCTGGGATTTCGACATGTTTTAGGTGATTTCGTAAGGATTTCAGAAATCATTTCGAGATTCCGTATTTGAATTAAAGTACTGTTTGATTCGATGTTTCACTGCAACTAACTTTATCCACTTTTCTTTTCAGGCTTTCTTCTTGTAGTTTAGGTGCCTCGTCTGATTCAAGGTGGGTTTTAAAATGCCTGTTTACATTCGAGGTAACCCATTTTAGTTTACCTTTATCTTCCTCGTGATATGCCCTAGACTTATGGGGACATTTTGGACAAGTAACCAAAGCGCAATCTTCTTTTTTGTACAACCTACACGTAAAGTCCACTTTTCAATGCATGTAAAGCAGACGGAAAGTCGCTAATTTTGGCAGCCGGGCCTAAAAGTAGGTCGCTTAGCAACGGTTCCTTGGATCCCAACGCCTCTGAATTTAATAACCACGTGACAATGACAGACACACAAAAGAATACGGGATTATTGTAACCATGATTTGACAGTTGTCAATTGTCAGTTGTCTGACTTGTCAGCAGTGAAGAGTGTAGTGCCACAGTAAACTAGTGGCCTGTGGTGTATTGCAGTGTATCGATTATTTATCTTTAATTTTCATAATTATTCTTTTTCCAATGATTACAAACTGGTTGTACAAAAAGCATTGTTTGCACCACGGACGAAAGATGATTTTGACTCGGCTAATATCTGCCCTCGCTTCGCTCGTGCTGCTACTTATACCCTCGTCAAAATCATCTACTTTCCGCCCTTGATACAAAATGTACTATCAACTCAACTACTATATTTTTAGATATAGGCAAAGTTCTTTCTTTACATTTTGAAGCAAAGAATTAGTAAAGGTATTGAGTAACACGGTTTTTTATAAATATAATTTTACGATCTTCCAATAAATCACTTTCGAGGTTCAGTTTCAATTTTTTGCACTCTTTTGAGCAAAATGGAAGATTGAAGACCTTTTTTGTACTTGATGTTCCTTTATTATCGTCTGAAGACCTCATGCAATTCTTTTTTTCACAAATCGCAAGCCACCTGTTTTGTAGGTTGTTAAGTAGCTTAACATCTCCACCAATTTGAAACAAATCCGGTTCTTTAGAAAATATCCTAAACCTACTTTTTTTTTCTCTGTGTTATTCAATAATTTGGGAAGATCTGCTTTCGCAAAATTTTTGTAATGTAATGTAATGTCAACTTCTATCTATCTATCCTTTGAAACTTATATTCTATCCATTTTTCTAAAAAACCAGGTTAGAGTTAGCGTTTTGCCAAAAGCACAGAAAATTGCAGGAATTTATTAAATTAATCAACGCACCTGCAGAAAAATAATATAGGAATACCTAGGTTGTTCATCCATCAACTGATGACAGTTAAAAATAATTTCCTTTTTAGTCTTGTCATTTTTAAACAACTTTTTTTTGTGATTTCAATTCCCTAATCAATACTCCACAAAAGGAAGTTTTGTTCTTTCTTAAAGATCCCAAAGATTGTTTAAAACGTTTTTTGTTTTTTTTTTCGTTTTTGTATAATATTTATTTTCCAATTTCCAAGAAACATCGAAAAGCGAAACAAGTGTCAAAATCACCTTGATAACGCCATTTTCAAAGCCACCTATGTTTATTTTCAACTCTTGCCGTTTTTGGGATATTTGCATTTAAATTAATTCGTGCAATGTGATTTTGAAACATTGCACGAATTAATTTAAATGCAAATATCCCAAAAATGGTTAGTCCTAGCATCGTCGAACATGAGTATCATTTTTATGAGAAAATAATGTTATAATAATTTTTTCACCCGAAACAAAGATATACGGTTGGGCAAAAAAGTTATGGCTATTTGAAACAGTGAACAGATTGTAGACGGCGCCACATACAATGACTATCTTGTATGTGGCGCCATCTACAATCTGTAATATCCAATTTGGATTTCTTATGTCAAAAATACACTGTAAACAAATTTTTGTTAAATTATCAGAATGGGGAACTTGCCTCAAATTTTTTTATTGTTGAAATCGAAAAAATCATGAAAAATAAGCAGACCCGTATTTTTTCTTTTTGATGTTGGTCGAAAATTGACGGAGGTATAACGCTTTGAAGTGTGCTGAAACTGCAATGTTATGACGTCATAACATTGTAACATCATGCTCAGTATACAGGGCTTTTCACTTAAAACTCCGCACGTCAATATCTCGGAAACGAATAGGAATATTTTATTTCTGTAAAAAGTAGTCAATGTATGGGGTCGAGTGGTTATTTTTCACAGTTGAAAAAATTCGACGCCTACCAAGAGTAAAGCGTCGCGACGCATCGAAAATATTAATCGATTGCAGGGACTTTGAAATTACGCGCATGCTAAAGTACGAGTTATTTATAAACTTTTTTGTTATTCAGTCGAACTCAGTTTTGAGATATACAGTGTGTCCAAGATAAGGATGTCTATCACGGGGATCTTGGAAACCGTGAGAGATACAAGGTCGGTTAAATGGAGGCAAATTTGCGTATTTTGATGCTTAACAAAATGCCGTTTTAAAAGGCAAGAAATTCCGACTAAGTCCGAAATTATCCGAAAAAAAACGACATTTTTCAAAATTGTTTCCATTTTTTTCTGACCACATTTGAAGAGATATTTTGAAATGAATGGAACTTCTTCATTGCCACTTTTTGCCCTTTACAAGATAGCGTTATTGAATTAAGAGCCTCTTATGTTCCCAACGAGGTATCGCACTAATTAAAGAAGAAGTGGTTGTTTTTAATCCTCTTGAAAATGTATTTTTTGTCTCTCTATAACACATGAGTTCTTATGGAAAAATCCATCAACATAATTTTTTTGATTAATTGCGATACATTGTTGGTTTAGGAACATAAGAGGCCCTCAAAATCCGTCATAAAAAATCCAGGACCGTATTTAAAAAAACAAAGTCGATGATGGCTGCTCATAGACGAAACGTCGGTTCTTCAATTTAATAACGCTATCTTGTAAAGGTCAAAAAGTGGTAATGAAGAAATAACATTCATTTCAAAATATCTCTTCAAATGTGGTCAGAAAAAAATGAAAACAATTTTGAAAAATTTCGGTTTTTTTCGGATAATTTCGGACTTAGTCGGAATTTCTTGGCTTTTGAAACGGCATTTTGTTAAGCATCAAAATACGCAACTTTGCCTTCATTGAACCGACCTTGTATCTCTCACGGTTTTCAAGATCCCCATGATAGACATCCTTATCTTGGACACACTGTATATCTCAAAAATGAGTAGAATAAATGAGTTCGAATTAATAACAAAAAAGTTTATAAATAACTCGTACTTTTGCATGCGCGTGATTTGAAAGTCCCTGCAATCGATTAATATTTTCGATGCGTCGGGACGCTTTACTCTTGGTAGGCGTCGAATTTTTTTAACTGTGAAAAATAACTACTCGACCCCATACATTGACTACTTTTTACAGAAATCAAGTATTCCTATTCGTTTTCGAGATATTGACGTACGGAGTTTTAAGCGAAAAACCCTGTATATACAGGGTCGCTGATATGTATGGCAACAGTCGATTATTGGCTAAAGTATAAGAGCTACCAGAAAAAGTTGAACACAAAAGTTATAGGGTTTTTAGATATCCATTAACTGGTGATAATTCGAAGTATACAGGGTCGGTCATAAAGTCGTGGCACATTAAAGTTGCATTTTTTTAAATGGAAGCCCCTGTATTTTAATTGATATTTCAATTCTTTCTTCAATTTGGAACAAAAATTGTCATACAACTAATTTTCCTAGATTCAACCGTTATCGAGATATCGCGTCTTAAAAATGGCATTTTTGCACCTTTGACATGCTATAAAACTCAAACTATTCAAGTTAGAGAAGAATGGTTTGCACTTTCTTATCTGAACTTTCCAGGAGCTATTCAAGGAGATTAAATTCATTCTTGTGAAAAAATGTCAAAATGTGCCGAAAAAAGTTGACAGTTGACGGTACCTTATATCCAAATGACAGAAGAGCTCTTGGAAAGTAAAGATAGGAAAGTGCAAACCATTTTTCTCTAACTTGTATAGTTTGAGTTTTATAGCATGTCAAAGTACCAAAAATGCTATTTTTAAGACGCGATATCTCGATAACGGTTGAATTTAGGAACATTGGTTGTATGACAATTTCCAAATTGAAGAAAGAATTGAAATATCAATTAAAATACAGGCCTGGGGCTTCCATTTAAAAAAATGCAACTTTGATGTGCCACGACTTTATGACCGACCCTGTATACTTCAAATTATCACCAGTTAATGGATATCTTAAAACCCTATAACTTTTGTGTTCAACTTTTTCTGGTAGCTCTTATACTCTAGCAAATAATCGATTGTTGCCATACATATCAGCGACCCTGTATATACAAAACTTTAAACTTTAATAACTATTGGAAAAATCATATTTTCACGAAATAAAAAAATACGTATCGATTTTTTTGCGACATTCTTCAGTATGCAATAGGAAAGAATCGATTTAATTTTTGATGCAATAATGGGATTTATTCAAATGAAACCCTGTATCTTGAAAACTGTGCATTGTCGAACCATTGTTAATAAGATAAAAAAAAATCTAATGTAGAATCACCCCTTGAATTATTTGAACGTTACTTTTGGACACCCTGTATTTTTAATAAAGTTTCATATTCTTAATAAAGTAAAACTGTTGATTTCCAAAGAAAAAAAGGAAAAACTGGTAACAGTACCCAAGCTGCAAGCTTTCCGGAAATTTTGACGCGAAAGGATTTCGGAGATTATTTCCTGATTTCGAATCGATTTCCAAAGGATTTCCGATGAATTTCGAAACGTTTTCACGGAATTTCGGGTAAAGATGTACATTTATTTCTGGAGTGAGCCGCCCCTCGTACAAAATACAAACAGCATTCTATCCCAAGAAACTTTGAAGTTTAAAAAATCAGACTAGACAAAGTTGAACACGAGGTTGAACCAAAACACCAACGTGAATTCGAAAATTGAGAAATCGTCAGAATAAACGTTGATCGGCATGCTTCATATTGGACACCGAGAAGCAACTCGGCAACGTTGCGTTCTCTCTACTCATCGATCCACGAATGAGCCGTGCACCGTGCCGATTATCGTTCTTCGGAAGCAAACGGCGCGCCAACGATTCGTCATCATCTAAAGGGTTTAAAATGCCGCATGGCGAACTTTGACGGTAGTTAATGCCCTTGATAATCGTGAAAAAAAGAAGAAATATATGGGTGTAATATTTTTGACAACGACCCGATTCTCGATATTTTGCTTTGTCATAGATAGGTATCGAAAAAAAATCCAAAAAAAATAAATACTGAAATAAGTAGTTTGCTAGTTTCATGAGATAATTTAAAATTTGTTATAAATTTTTTTATGCATTTACGAATTAATTTTTTCGTTTGACCATGCGACTAATGATTCAACTTAATCAGCTTTTCTATAATTAAATCAATCTCACCTAAATCGAAGATTTTGACATCATAATCAAGGGTCTTTAGTTCGATTATAGAAAAACCAATAGTCGGAATAGGGCTTTCTAAAAGTACTCCCGCCAATCCCTTGGCGGTTACTGTTTTTCCAGCATTATCTAGTCCCACCAGCAATAAGGCTAATCGTTTTCTGAAACATTTCCTCAATAAATCGGAAAATCCATACATCTTGATTTATGACTATTTTACCTTGCAATTCTACTTTGGCAGCAAGTATTTCCCATAGTGAATGTTTTCTGATAATCCAACACATTTCCAGGATACAGGGGTTTTGTTGTCAGTGAACGAACTACATTTTCTAGTTTAGTTTGATAAACAAATCAAAACAAACTCGGGTAAAATTTTGACATTTTTGTTATTGGCGTTTTCGAAAACAATAATTCGAACAACTCGTTCATCAGCTGTTGTGTTTTCTCTCTTTTTATCCAACGATGATAAAAAGAGTTAAAATACATAGCGAATGATCGGGTTAATTGGATCACTGTTTCCGAATGCGCCACGATAGTTTTATGTGAAGCTAGCTGCAAAAAGGTGTATTTTCTTGGCTTATTTCAAGGTTCTGTAGAATAGGTTTATTTGGAATTTTCAACCAATCAGCGCACTTCACTGAAGCAGGGTCAGACGTCATATGCATACCCATCCAAATTAATTTCTATTGGACATTATTTTGTCACACAAATGAAAAGAAAAGTCATGTCAGAATGTATTACACTCTTATGACTGAGACTCCTTATCTTGAACCTTTCTTTCTAAACTTTTGATTGTTTTACATGATGACTCAGTAGCCTTTATTTTTAGAACTGTTCTCCATTTTTTGAATCAAGATATTCCTATTCTATAATACTGACAAAGTTCTGCCTGCAAATGGATTTCACAATTATTATGCCAAGACGTTCTTCATAACTGTTGAAATTTGAAATCAGGAATCATCACTAAACAGAACTAAACAGGAATTACAATAATTGAAAAATTTAATTCAATAGTATTTGTAATTGTTTTTTCAATTACTAAGATAAAATCATTATAATTATTAGTAATTGGTTGCGTCAAATCGCAGGTAGTTCAATTGATTAATTTTACTTTTAGAGTGGGTAATTCAATTATTATACCAGAATAATTCAAGTGAGTACCAACTAGAGAAGTAATTCTATTTTTTGCAAGAGACGTTCGATTTCAATTTTGAAAAGTCAATGTTCTGATAACTATAGATGAAACATTTAATTCATAAACTGTGAAAAATTGTGTGGCCAACATCGAACATAGACGAGACGTGAGGAGGAGTTGAGCGGGGCACTGAGTGGGGATACGTTTGCACCCCACTAGAATGTGCTTCGGTTACTACACGCGAGGCTGCCAGTGGCGTAACTATTTTATAGAATTCTCAAATTCCTATTTAGTGCAAGCTTGACACTTGCGAGTTGATTCAATATACCATATAAGTGAATAATAAAGCACTACAAACTAAAACAGAATAGAAACACAGTAAACATTCACAAAATCAACACCAAACCCCACTCAAAAAACAAGAGACGCCAATGACACGAAATATGAATGAAACGTGTAGGCAAAATCCGATCGATAGGGGCGGACCCAATTTTGGTGTGTTGCCGTACTTCAGCTTTTTTGATTTTCAGAAGCGAAAACTGGCTTTTCTAAATCCTAAATACCTAAACAAATCTCGAAGAGTGGTTTCAATTTTAACAAAAAGGTTACCATCAACTTATATTTGATTAAATATACATGAAATGGTTTCAAAAATGATTACAAACAATGTTTTAATCTTTTTGCTGCGTAGTGCGTAGTGATACTTTCAATAGAGTAAGTTTGGCAAACAACGTGGTGGGAGAAACTCTGCACCGAGTGCACAGTTCGATGTTGTCCTCATGTTCATCTCGCTATGTTTCATCTATAGTTATTAGATCATTTGTTGAAGTCTTGAACTAATGTGAGTATGACGGGAGTTTGGGAAGTGGAATTTTTTTTTAGTCACGTGACTGTTGGTTCGATAAAGATCTGATGCTCACATGGTTCTAGCTTCATTCTATCTATTTATTGGGAGTACTATAGTCTAGGGGAATTTATCGGCATGGTCCTGGGCATGGGGGAATGAATTGCACTTTGATATTGATATATGTTTATCCGTTTAAAGCAGTCTGCAAAAAAAAAACTCAGTCGGTCATCTCTGCGATACATGAAATGAACATGTAGGTGGGGGAGGAATCAAAATAACCAAACTACATCTATAAGTGAAAGGTACTATTTCAATTTAACGACTATGTACTAAAAAAGTAATTCGATTACAAAAAAATAATTGGTTATTTTCAATGTGATAGGCCGTGAAAATAAAACACTACGAGTTTTAAATACTTTGAAAATAACTTTAATTCGGTAATAAAGAAGAACAGTGATCAACAAACATTTTTACACGAACCTTAATGTTTTGTGAAACATTGCCCTTGCCATCAACTTAACGTATCTGTTACGATTGTTTATCAATGTAGTGTCATTTGCTAACAGAGTTACCATGGTGAAATGGATACGTTAGTTGGTTGGTTGGTGTTTAGGGACGGTTGGCACTGCTGATAGGCAATTTGCCAGATCAGTATATATATGTATATATATGTAAAGGGACGGCAGACGGGATCGTAGGGTAAGGAGGGAGACCGGTTTTTACATTCCTTGCAATGGGCCCCACAGTTTATACGAGACTATCCAATTCTCCCCGGCCTGGTCACCGGCGTGAATAGGGAGCACATAATTATACCTTTTGCACTCTGACGTGTGGGTGCCCCTAGAATACCAGGCACTCAACTTTTCACGGACTATTGCCATTGCTGGGGTTCGAACCAAACACCGGACCAGTTCCCACTTACTGACCCAACGCTTTTACACGCTGCGCCAACCCGGCCAACATACGTTAAGTTGACGTAAACGTTCAATAAGCTCCTTCCTCATTCCCTCAATGCTGGCAACTGAAAAAACGTAACGTGAGAAGAAGTGTGGTGTTGCAAACTCCAAAAATAGTTTTATATCCTATAAAGAGTGGACAATTTGCAGCCCGTGCGGGATGATTCATGGACTCCCACATATTTCAAACAGTCACTGAATATAAGCCCTGACGTTGTCGAATTCCGCGGATGGTCTAGTAATGTCAGTTATACGTGTGGTTTTTAGTGGTCGGGTGAACCTGGAGGCTTTGTCGTGGCAACCTTTTACACATACGCTCGCTCTGTCACTGCGACGCCGACGCAGAGGGTATTCCGCACGTGCATGACTTCGACTTAAATGCAAACGCAAAAGTTTCTTTCCGGAAAACTGTTTTGAAATAAGTCGAGAATTGAAGGAGGGCGAGATTGGCAAACCCTAAAAAACCTGCTGGGCGTCCTAGATCCGTAAGATCACCTGCGTGAGAGTGGAAGCAAACAGTTCGAGGTGTGCATTGCCCGTCAAGGCCAACATTTACCAGATATTATTTTTGAAAATTAACAAAAACTGTTTAATCACCATTAAACATGCATTATTTTCTAAGTTTAATACATTTCCAAATTTTAATAATTTCATGATAGGTTATGAACCCACTCAAGTTCAATGTCAGATAGGTAGGAAACTGATTAATCATCACGTTCTCGAACCATGGTCGGTCACTCGGTCATGATATGATTATTTTGCCGACGAAAGCACGAACGGAAGTGCATAGTAGAATTATGTTTACTACAATATTTGGATAACATCATTGTGTACTATAACAATTAATCATATATAAGCAAGTCGTGGGAAATAAAGGATCAGTATTCAACAACTACTCAAAACGTTGTTTTACTCAACAAATGTACTGTGCCCAAGCCCACTTGGCTATAGCAGAGAGTGAGGCTGCTCTCTGGCAGAAAACTCTATATTTTCCGCTGCTCAACCGAACCGAGTTGAGCAAGTGTAATCTACGAGCTAAACCTAGCTTGTACATTGGTCCTTCGAGCCGTAGCCGTGTATCAAACTTAGAAAATAATGCATGTTTAATGGTGATTAAACAAAAACCAAACACTATTACATGTCATTAGGATATATGAAGAGTTTTTTCCTATAAGTTCTATTGTTTTTTAAAATTGACTTTGATAATCTGGGAGTCCATTATGCAGCAGCCTGTTGGTGGGTGGCTTTTCTTACAAGCGACAATAATTCAGTTGATTTAATTAAACTACTTTTGTGAATTGTTGGTTTTAGTAATCGGTAATTGAAATGATTTCGTCATACTCAAAGTAGTAGAACTGTTATTGAATTATTATTTTAAAAGCAGCTCTGATGATGAATGATGTTGGAATGTAACTCAACAAATCATATCAGTTCTTTTCTCCAAATTTTTGAGGAAGAAACATAATTTGAATGTACTATAAACTAGCACCACAGTGCACTATAATGTAAGGTTTTCATTGAATTTTACTTCGAAGTGGAACTGTCAAGTTCCAACTTACCAAACGGGATTCATAATATGCAATACCATCTACATTGAATTTGTGTTCAAAGTCACGCCTATGCAAAATCAAATGTACATGGCGGAAATCTGTCACTTTCACATCGAAGTGAAATTTTAAGTAAACCAGGCATAAAGGTGATTTATTGTCCGTGCAATGTATTGGATGTTGATTGGCGTTCTTTAACCAGTGATCACTACATTATTAGAGACCTTATCTTGTTTTTCTCTTGTCATCAGTACTCAATAATCCCAATATTTTTGATATTTCCAAATTATGTACAGGAAAAAATATGTGAATATAGTGATGTGAAAAGATCCTACTGTCGAAAAGCGGCACACGTGATGACGCTGTAGATCCTTAGTTACAAACTATTGCTTGAGCCAAACGTTTGAAAATAAAGAAGAGTGACTGGTGACAGGCTAGTTTTCTAGGTTAAATCAAACATCAACATCCCTTGGAAATTTGTAGAGTAAACAAATAAGATTAATTAATAGAAGTAGATAATTTGAAGTAAATATTCATTTTACAGAATATCAAACTCAATATTCACCTCTAATTAGGTGTAGAAATTTTACTTCGATCAATAGAATATTTAGAAATCCTAGAAAATGTCTTCAACAAGACAAAATGAATTTCCTTTGGAAGCCCTCAAAGTGCAAGGTCCAAGTTATCTTAAAGCCGCCTTAACTAGCTGCACCGATCCTCTTAAAGCTATTGAAGAATTTCAGGTAAGTCTTTTGGAAAAAAATCTCGGTTTAAACTAAGAACAGTGAAAACTTCCTGTTTTCCTTACTTCAAACATTTATAATTATACATCATCTTTTCAATGTTTTATATACGTAGTTTTTTCCAGTACCTACACAACCATACTTTTAAATCTTTCGGGGCATTCATTGTCAGCACCACAAATTTACAATAAGACGACAGCATTGAATGTTTTGGTCCCAACACAGATAAAAGAGGCCAGCTTTGTTTTTGTTTACTTACCTGTGAAATGACAATATGTCTGATTCTGATTTTACTTTCTGGTCACACATTACAGACTTTCTAAGCATTGTTTTATCAATAAAACACTAAATGGCGCATTTGGCATGAGAAATAATTCACAGAGCTAGGTGTTCTCCTGAGAAATTGAGGGATAAACTCACTACTAACTTCCTAACCTCACAAAACGGTGTTTGTAAATAATAGCCTAGTTTATACCGACAACTTGGTCCGCGGACCAAGTACCAAATTCGGACTATATCCGAACCAAATATTTGGTTCGAATGGTGTAAACAGTTGCGGACTAAGCTGGTCCGCTCTTGGTTCGGTACTCGCCAGCAAGTGTACCGAACTAAATTTGGTTCGATCTGTATCAAAATTTTGAGGTTATATTGATTGTTATTATTGTGAATTGTGTTGGTTCTGAGTTTCTAAGGCAATCTGAGCGTACTTACTCATGTTTTTTTTGGTTACGAATTGTGTTGATGAATAATTTCGACTTGTTTTTGACGTTTGACGAATTGCGCGCGTACTCATTTAGCTCACGCGTTGCAAGACGGTGTAAACGGGAAGGAAGCAAGCATTGGTCCTACCGTACTATCCCCACCAGCTTGGTCATATCGGACCGAACTAAACGAGTTATCGATGTAAACTAGGCTAATAATAGCGTCAGAGAAACTGGGCTTAACTTTGCGGCTAGATGTTGTCAAGTTTCAACACAAAACGTAAACCTCAATACAAATTTTCACCTTCAAAAATATTCTTTTTTTGTCATTTGTGACGAAAAACTGAAGATAAATGGAATTATGAGTGTTATTTGAGAGTGGTGATTTAGAAGATTACCAGTGGAATTTATTTATCTTCCGGGTATTTATTCATGAAGCTTTAATTCAGGATACCTGGCAGCGTCACAAAAAAAAGTAGGTAAATATTTACATGAGAGTTTTTTGGATTAGTGATTTTTGTTGTTACTTGTTATTTTAAGTTTATGGTCAGCACCGAGGTCAGCACAGTCTGTACAGGGTTGGGCGAAGTTACCAGAACGGTCGATTATTTCAAAAGATAGGTACATGAGTCAGGAAAAAACTGTTTTGAATAAAATTTGCGAGGTCTTTGAAAATCTACATATCTGTCATATATGATTGGAATATAGGATTGGGCATAAAGTTATGACAGATCAACGTTGCATTTTTTTTAATGTAATATTAATGGATATTTTAATTCGAGATTTAATTCTTCCATTAATTTTGAGCAAAAATAGTAAAATGCATATTGTTCATAAATTCAACTGTTATCGAGATATCGCTATTTGAAAATGAAATTTTTGCACTTTTGAAATGATATAAAACTCAAACGGTTCAAGAAAGAGAAAAATGGTATACACTTCTTAAACGTAACTTTTCAAGAGCTATTAGGTCATTTGAATAGAAGTTACTGTCAACTGTACCTGAATGTTTCGCATTTTTTAACAAGAATCAATTGAATGTCATTGAATAGCTCTTGAAAAGTTAAGACTAGAAAGTGCAGACCGTTTTTCTCTATCTCAAACCGTTTGGTTTCTATAGCATGTAAAAGATGCAAAAAACTCATTTAGAAAACGCGATAACCCGAAAACGGCTAAATTTAGGAACATTATACAACACAACAAATATCCATTGATATACAGAGGGTTCCATAAAAAAAAATGCAACTTGGATCTGCCATAACCTTATGGCCAACCCTGTATATTCCAATTCATCACAGATATGTTGATTTTTAAACGCCTCACAACTTTCATATGAGACATTTTTTTCTAAGGGGCTGTTTTTCAGTCGAGTTAACCCCTGGATTAACGCAATAACCTTGGGATAACCTCAAAATGTATGTCTTTTGTCCATTTAGCAGGTCCTAAGTTGACCCAGGGTCAGTTAAACCATGTTAACCAATTGATAAATCGTGTATCTTTTGAAATAATCGACCGTTCTAAATATGAATAAATAAATAAGTCTTCATTTAGAACTTGGCTAGTTATTGGGTAAAGTTAAGTAGTTACAAACATAAATGATTTCTCACTATGTGTCCCTTAAAAATTGTCTAACTCTTTTATTGAAAGTTTTCAAATCGTAAAATAGGGATTTTTGTAAGGTTGCAGTTTTAACCGACTGTATTTATAATGTTGCCTTGAACGAATATCATAATTATGAAAATTTGATCTTTTTTCCAAAAAATCGTTAAAATATTTTGGCAATTCTGGTAATATCTCCTAACCCTTGTATGTGAAAACGAAAACCAAATACCGACCCATGCCTGGTCCCGAGAGGTTCTGTGTTTTGTAATTTTCTGTTCTCTGTTTGTATCGTGGTGTGAAAGTTACAAAATGGGTCAGGTTGACGAAGAAAATTTGATTTTACTGCTCCAAGAACATTATTTTATGATATAGGTAGGTAATTTAGCAAATAGAAATTATGACAACAATCTTATCAAAAAGAATATTTGGAAAGATATGCGCATACCCTATCAATCCTATCATCAAAAGGTAGGTCACTAGAGTGTATTCCGATTATTATTTCTTTCTTATGTGCATAAACATTGATTCAAGTACTGATAACTGATTACTGAAGTACAGGCGCTACGAGTTTCGGGCTGTTGGCCCCAACACCGCAGCCTCTAGTTGGGCTTATTGTATCTTCTCTGTGCCTGTCTCCCAGTCGAAGAGCTCCATTGCCCGAATAAGGTTTATGACTCGTTCTACTGTTTCCCTGTCCGTCCTTTGAGGAGTGGTTGTGAATTCCCCGTTATCTCTTCTCCAGTACGCCAGCGCTTCACATTCAAATACAATGTGGGAGGCTGTTTCCTCCTCCTTGTTGCACAGCCTACAAATGGGTTCCTCGTTGAAAAGACCCATGATATGCATGTGTTTCCTTAGAGTGCAGTGTCCAGTTAATATACCTGTTACTTTCCTAAGCTAATTCCTGCTGAGTTTCAGTAGGCTTCCAGAAAATGATGGTTCGATCTCGTCTGCCATCATTAATTTACTGTGTTTCAGTCCTGGTGATTGGCACCATCTAGCTTTCTGTTGTTTTTTGGTCCAACAGTTCAGCCAACCTCTCACAGAGGATTTTGTAATACCAATGGCAGGTTCTGGACCCAGAAGTGGTGTGTTTGCAGCTTTGCGTGCAAGTAGATCCGCCCGCTCGTTCCCAGCTATCCCTGTGTGCCCTGGTATCCATCCAAGAGTAACATCGTTAGATACTCCCAGTGTGACAAGGTTTTGCTGACAGTCCATGACTTGTTTGGATTTGGTTTCCCGACAGGAGATGGTTTTGATTGTAGCTTGGCTGTCACTAAGGATAAGGATTTTTCTTCCTCCTGAGATTCTCTTGCACGCAAACATTTATTGCATGTACTTCTGCCTGGACTGTAGCGTACATACCAAGTGGTTCATATGTTTCCCACTTTGGGTTTTCTCCTACGATTCCGGCACCAGTCCCCCGGTATGTTTTGGAGCCGTCTGTGTACCATATTGCCCCATTTGCCATCCGGAGTTGTTTCACCGTTTCCTCTTCCCATATTAGTTTGGTCTTGGGAGACGTGCTAAAGTTGATATTTTCCAGCAAGATATCACTCCTCATTGTTTCTAAGTGGTTCGTGATTGTGCTGGTTATCTTAGTGTGTCCTTAGGAGTTTGAGTAGCTCCAGTTCCCGGTATTGCTAAGTCTAAATGCTCCCATTCTTGCTTCCATTTTGATGTAGATATCTAAAGGAGGTAGGTTAAGCATGGCCTAAATGGCAAGTGTTGGAGTAGTTTTCATGGCTCCGTTACACAGAGACATGCTAGCCTCTGAACTTTTGCAAGTTCCGTGGCTGCTTGTCGCTGCTCGATTTTCGGCCACCAGACAACAGAGCTATAAGCAAGGGTGGGTCTTACCACGGTACAGTAGAGCCAGTGTTCCATGCGCGGATTTATGCCTCAGTTCTTTCCTATTGCTCTTTTTGTTGCCATTATTGTGGCTTTACCTCGATTCACTATTTTCTGTAGGTGTGAATTCCATGTGAGTTTGTCATCCAGGATGATGCCTAGGTATTTGACTTCTCTAACCACCTGCAGTTCTTGTCCAAAGAATATGGGTTTGAATAATTCCGCTATATTCCTCTTTCTCGTAAAGCTGACCAGGGAGGTTTTCTCAGGATTGACCTTCAGGTTCACCTTCCTGCACCAATCTTCTACGATGGTCAGAGCTGTTTGCATCAGTTCTGATATTGTCTTGGTGTGTTTGCCAGTGATAAGTATTGCTACGTCATCGGCATAGCCTTGGGCATAAAATCCCTTGCTGTTTAACTCCACCAGAAGTTAATCTGCGACTAGGTTCCAGAGGAGAGGGGATAAGACTCCACCCTGGGGGCAGCCTTTAGCTGCCTCTATAGTTACAGTTTTGTCAAGCACAGTTGCTCGAATTCTACCTTTCAGCATGTTTCTTATCCACCTACAAACTGTGTCTTTGATTCCACGCCGGGTAATTGCGATGGTCATTGAATTGAAGGAGGTATGATCAAATGCTCTCTCTATATCAAGGATTGATTCAAGTAAAAGCATATGGATTTTGTTGAGAAGTTACCATAGACGAGCTTTGCTAGGGCAGAAAGCTCAAAGTGATCAAGCTTTTCACCCTTTTTGTCTATTGCTAAATACAGTTCATGGTTTTAATATTTTTAGGACGTTTTTTTACATTCCTTTTTTTTCCGTTATCTGGAAGCACGTCGCCATTATAACTAATTCATCCTCAGAATCAGAATCATATAGTAGTCATACTCTAGTCCTACATGTGAAAATGAAAACTAGACGTTTGCATTTTATGAATAACAAAGAATTCACGAGGCAACGGCCATGCAGAACGATATGTAAGAAGCTCTACCTGACCGTTGCGTTGCCCCGTGGAGCAGTTTTAGCTATGAATGGTGCTTTACCCTTTGATCTGACGTCGATTGGTTTACCGATTTACCCGTGAAACTTGTCCCTTGGTCGGAAATTGATATCTTCGTGTTTCCAAACATATTCAAATATAATATTATTGTGACTTTCATAACAGATAATGTATTTTCACCAAATATGTGAATTTGAACCCGACCTTTGACTTTTCATACACGTTTTCATTAACGCACCAACAAGCAGGCTAAAAATTTCTTCTGTCTATTTTCTGTTTATTGTTTCTACATAGATGTAAAGCTTGTCATTTCTGTACAGGCTGATTCATTTTCAGCGACAGGGTGCTAGTTCTCATGAACTATTCATCATAGAGACCCAGGAAAAAAATCTGTAGAGTAATGTGCCCAAGAGAAAATGCTGGAAATATATTTCAGGCTTCTAGGATAGCCGCAAGGGGGCGTAACGGTACAGTGAAAACAGAAAATCAAGACATTTTTGAAATTTTCCCCTTTGAACTACCAAAAAAGAATATGGAAACAGATTTTAGACGATATTCTCACTCATAATCTCCCTAGAGCTCGAATTATTTCCGGAAATTTTGTCGAGTTGCGAATTTTCTTGAAACGAGAACAAATTTCCGGATTTTTAATTCGAGCTCGCGGGAGATCCGGCAAGAAAATTTCAAGCCAAAACTGATCATTGGAAAAAACATAACCCAGGACTTACCTCGCATTTAGTGGAAGAAACCAACGGCTCCTTACTCTACTCGCCATTGAGGAAGAAAGAAGGGAATCAGGATTTTATAAAACATTTGGAAGTTATAACCAATCTTGTCGATAATTGATAACATTGCAACTTTGTGTTGGAAGTTGAATATAAATCATTTATCAAAAATATTTGTCAGTGTTCTTAACAGCTGTCAAGCACTCGCGGCTGGATGTAGCTCCCATGCACCAACCACAGTGTTGCCGTTTGCCTTATCTCTGTCTGTGAAAGTTGGGTTGGGTTGGAATTGTTAGGGAGATTGGGGACGGCAACACTGTAATCATATGGGAGCTACATCCAGATGCAAAGCCAGGGTGATTATGAGCAGGGTGATTTCCGATAAACTTAGGTCGTTGCCATAGCAACATAATAAAATGCAAGCCTATGATTGGTTAGAATTGACTGGTAGGAAATTTTCACTTATAATCTCCCCGGAGCTCGAACTATTTCCGGATTATTAATTCGAGCTCTAGGGAGATTCGGCAAGAAAATTTCATGCCAAAACTATTTGAGAAGATTTAATAGTAGCGGCTGGACTCACCTCGCATTTAGTGGAAGAAACCAACGGCTCCTTACTCTACTCGCCATTGAGGAAGAAAGAAGGGAATCAAGATTTTATAAAACATCTGGAAGTTATAACCAATCTTGTCCGTAATTGATAACATTGCAACTTTGTATTGGAAGTTGAAGATGAATCATTTATCAAAAATATTTGTCATTGTCTTTAACAGCTGTCAAGCACTCGCGGCTGGATGTAGCTCCCATGCACCAATCACAGTGTTGCCCTTATCTCTGTCTGTGAAAGTTGGGTTGGGCTGGGATTGTGGGGACGGCAACACTGTAATCATATGGGAGCTACATCAAGATGCGAAGCCAGGGAGATTTCCACTTATTAATCTTTCAGTCACGTGATTATGAGCAGGGTGATTTCCGATAAAATTAGGTAGTTGCCATAGCAACATAATAAAATGCGAGCCTATGATTGGTTAGAATTGACTGGTAGGAAATTTTCTACAAAATTGCCCCCGACGCGCTTTTCTCTAAGTTGTCAAATAAGACTGCTACAAGCCGTCAAACTTTGAAAAGGTAAAGAAAAGTCAAATCTTATGGACTATAAATATACAGGGTGTTCCATTTAAAAAAATAAAGTTGGGTCCGATAACTTTTTGACCTGACCCTGTATACTAATTCCGAAGGCAGAATCGAGTTCTACGGGAAAAGTTATATAAGAAACAGTTTTCACATTTTCCATAACTTATCTGATAGTTTAGATACGAGGGGTACCTTAAAATGCAACATTTTCAGTTTAGCCCTGTATCTTGAAAACGAAAAGGGCTATGAAAATTTTGTTAACGGCATCTTCAGTTTCACGAAAAAGTAGCACACTGTCGCGAAAACCGCAACTTTCTATCTATAAGAATAACGGAGATACCCCGCAAAAGTACCCAAAATGGGACACCCTGTACTCGAGGTCGATTTTATCTAGTAAAAGTCAAACCTGATTTTGTGGTTTTTTCGAATTTTTCAAATGCAAACCCACTAAATAGATGCCTCCATCGTATTATTTGGATAATTTCCTATAACTTTCATACATATCATTTTTCTATATCTTGAGAAATAGAAGAGTTACAGAAACTTCATCAGGAATCACGCCAGGAATACTCTTGAAACCGCCCCCATAAATTTCAAGGTCAAAAATATACACATCAGATTTGTTTTGATTCGCGTTCAACATTTTCTTCAGTTGATGTTGAAAAAAAAGCCTATAAGTGAGAATGCCAACTATTTTTCGTTTTTTTTTTCTACGAGTAGCTGAGAAGTAGAATACAGTGCACCACTTGCCAAAAATAATACGGTTGACCAGTGAACACCTTATTCCAAAAATATTAAAAAAATGAAATTAACTAAAAAAAAAAACAAAGAAACTAGTACCAATGCTCAAAATCCCGACCGTTGGCAAGGCACTCCTATCTTTTTGACACATTCAAATTCAAAGGGGCTGTTTCAAAAGTATTCCTTGACGGATTGGTGATGCAGTCTCCGTAACTCTTCTATTTCAAAAGATATAGAAAAATTACCTTCATGAAAGTGGTAGAAAATTATCCAAATAACACGATGGAGGCATCTATTTAGTGGGTTTGCATTTGAAAATTTCTCGAAAAAAAAAACCAAATTCATGTTTGACTTTCACAATTCATGTTGTGTGTTCGGCACAAGCGGATAAAATCGACCCCGTAAATGCACTAGAAAAAGCAGATTTTCCTCTTCAAAATGAGCTTAAGAACAGTCAAATCGGTTCAGGAATTACGAAGTTACTTATTTGACAACTTAGAGAGAATTGTTGGGGACAATTTTGTAGAGAATATCGTCCAAAATCTGTGTCCATATTTTTATTTGCTAGTTCACCGGGAAAAATTTGGAAAAAGTATCGATTTTCTGTTTTCACAGTACCGTTCGCCCCCATGCGGCGATCCTAGAAGCTTTAAATATATTTCCAGCATTTTCTCTTGGGCACATTACTATATAGATTTTTTTTCCTGAGTCTCTATGATGAAAAATTTACGAGAACTGGCACCCTGTCGCTAAAACTGAATCACCCTGTACAAATTGTTATTAATGTTGAAATTGAATAAACATAATTATTATAACTGTAAGGGGGACACGTTTCGAAACCTGTTGTTTATGTTTAAAGCCTTCTCTAGAAGTCAGCTTGAACCGAATGAAAAAATATGCTTGCCTGGCATGACGAAGAAGGTTGCCCTCGTTTTCTAAGGAAACAGCCATCGATTTTATGGCCAATTTTCATACAATAGGAACAAGAGATCTTGTTTCTATGCAAATTGTCCTTAGCTAAGCCATCCGGGTTCGAAAACTTATAATTTTTAGGACAATTGCCACTTATACTGTACAGGGTGGCCATTCAAAAAGAAAACAGAGGTAATTTTGGAAGCTTCAAGAAATTCAAGAAAAAACCCTTGGACAGGGGCCTCCAAAATTTTGAATGGCATGAGGGGTCAAGTGATACCTTATTTTGAAAGTATCATTATGTAGATTATAACCCCCGAGTATAACACACTGTATGTCCTGGTTCATCACAAGAAAAGTAATTTTCACGATCGTTACGGGATCTTTAAAAACGCGGCGCTCGAGTCGTTTGACGGGAATAGACAAGCAGAATTCGATTCCACTGCGTGCAAACACTAGAATATTTTTATAATTGGAGTTTTACCAGAATTATCGCAGGATTCAAACGGAAAAACTGTTGGAATTAAAAAAAAAAAACTCGGTTTTGACAGAAGCGCTTTTAATCAGTAACTCGTACTCCGTTCATAGTCCAGTAACCATAAACATCAGACCTTGCGTTAGATCCGGTAGTTCTGATTTTTTGCTGACTTGTTAATGATGTTGTCCCAATGAATAATTCAAGTTTCCGACCTCGAGTGCCGAACGCAACATTGTCAAATTTCAAAAAAATCCCAAAATGTCTACCTTGTATCCAGTTTTTGGCAATTTTAAGCCAGAAGGACTAAGTTTTCGATTATAACTGG
The DNA here is from genome assembly GCA_958502075.1 of Orchestes rusci. NCBI lineage: Eukaryota > Metazoa > Arthropoda > Insecta > Coleoptera > Curculionidae > Orchestes > Orchestes rusci. Next base: position 2,120,337 of record OY293306.1, read on the forward strand.
ACGTAGTTATGCAGAAAGGAACCAAGCGACAAATTACGAAAATTGAGATTTCTGCGTCAGATGATAGAGGTCAATTTTAATGATCTAATAAGAGATGAAACATAGCGAAATGAGCATGAGGACAACATCGAACTGTGCACTCGGCTGCAGAGTTTCTCCCACCACGTTGTTTGCCAAACTCACTCTATTAAAAGTATTACTACGCAGCAAAAAAAGATTAAAACATTGTTTGGAATCATTTTTCAAACCATTCTATGTATGAATTTAATCGAATAAGTTGATGGTAACTTTTTTGTTTAAATTGAAACATCTCTTCAAGATTTGTCTAGGTATTTAGGATTTAGAAAAACCAGTATTTTCTTCTGAAAATTATATTAGCTGAAGTTCGACAACACACCAAAATTGGTTCCGCCCCTATCGATCGGATTTTGTCTACACGTTTCATTCATATTTCGTCTGATTGGCGTCTCTTGTTTTTTGAGTGGGGTTTGGTGTTGATTTTGTGAATGTTTATTGTGTTTTTATTCTGGTTTAGTTTGTAGTGCTTCATTCTTTACTTATATGGATTATTGAAATGACTCGCTAGTGTCAAGCCTGCAGTGAATAAGAATTTGAAAAATCTGTAAAATAGTTACGCCACTGACAGCTTCGCGTGTAGTAACCGAAGCACATTCCAGTGAGGTGCAAACGTATCCCCACTCAGTGCCTCGCTCAACTCCTCCTCACGTCTCTTCTATGTTCGATGTTGACCACACAATTTTTCACAGTTTATGAATGAAATGTTTCATCTATAGTTATTAGATCATTGGGTGAATTTAGTGTTTTGCAGAAGAGAACCACAAATTAGAACCAAGCCACATGATGCTATTTATCATTCTGAAATTGGACAACTCAAGCAATTTGCAGAATGAATCCAAGCGACAAATGGTTCCTTTTTGCGAATTCAGTTCATGTGGTACAGTGTCGATGTTGCGGAATTGCGAAATGGTGCATCTGGCCTAAAATTGATTGTTTGTTTTTGTGCAATATTTTTCGTGAAAATTGATGAAAATTCGCATAAAAAGATTTCAGAAGGTGTTTTAAAAATGTTAAGGATGTTTTGAGTGGTTTATGTTTTTAATAATGAGTAGAACATGAAAAAATAAGGTAATACGTTTCTATAATTTTTTTCCATAGATCCCCTTCAACCGAAGATATGGTTCCCTAAAGGACGCCGCTGTAGATCGATTTTCTTGAATAACTTTCAAAGTACTCAATATAATTCTATGAAAATTTTCTATCCAAATTATTTTTTTTCAAGTCTTGATCATACAGGTAGTTGAAAATTTGAGCACTATAATGTACAACCTAGTCCGCCCCTGGTATTAACTAAATGAGGTAAATTTGTTTTGAGGGCAATATTTTAAGAGGTCCTTAGTGTCCATCATAATAAAAGTTATTTGAGAAAACCGATTTCCAGCGGAGTCCTTTAGGGGTGCTATATCACCGGGAAAAGGGCCTCTAGGGAAAAAAAAAATTGAAACTCATTATCTTATTTTTTCATGTTCTACCTGTATCCGAGAGATTTCCCACATTTTCACGGACGTCCTGTATACTACACTCTCGACTACACTATAACCTTATAGAATACTACAGCACTGTGATATTTTTGATTCGAATCACCTTTTGTTCATCTTTCTTATAAATATATATTCTGCAGAAAGGAACCAAACGTTTTTTTTTGAAAATATACCTAACAATTTTTTATGTTTGAATTTTGATTTTCTAACAATAAAAGAACTACCGGATCTAACGCAAGGTACCCGACTTTTCAAACGACATGGTTACTGGATTATTAATCAAACATCTCCCCTAGTTTTTCAATCTCAACGCACCACTTTTTCCCGTCATGATCAGGGTTCTGAATTTGGTATCGGAGCTGTTATTTTTCATTTATTATATTTATTATTTATTATTTCTATTTCTTTCATTTTTGTAAAGTCCAGAGTCGAAAAGTGTCAGGTGAAGAACGTAACAAGTTATTTTTCAAAATTTGAAAAAAACGCTCTCATACACCAACTATAATACTACACTGATTATCGACTAATTTGTTCACTGCACAATGATTTATCTATTTTGAAGAAATATTATACTCGTCTACTGTGCCCAAAGTGTGCTTTATTACTGTGCTGATATTATTTTGAACTGTGAATGTATTCAATAAATAAGTCTGAGGGGCTAACTTGACGTTCAGTCCCTCCAAAATTTAGGAAATTAGCCCAAACAAAAGTGAATTCTCATTCTATCTGAAGTGTGCTGAACTGTGCTCTGTGCTATATCTAGTTTTTGTCAAATCTTTCAAACAAAAGTGAATTCTTATTCTTTCTGAAGTGTGGTGAACTGTGCTATATCAGGGTCTTGTCAAATCTCTCATTCTGTTCAAATATGCGAAAAAAAATCTAGTAGAAGGGCTAAACTTGACACTCGGTTCCCTCAAAATTTTGGAAATCTAACAAAAAAGAATTATTATTCCATTTTGAGTGTTAAACTGTGTTGTATCTTGTTTACGTCAAATCTCTCATTTTCCCCAATTATTCTTCAGAATTCAAGTGGGAAGCTAACATGACGCTCAAACCCTGAATTTTGGAAATCGGATAAATAAAAATGAATTATTATTTCATTCGAAGTGTGTTGAACTGTGGTATCTAGTTTTGGTGAAATCTCTCATTTCTCCAATTACTCGATAACATTATAGTGGGGGTCTAATAACTGCTTTACGCTCAGATCCAAAATTTTGGAAATCTAACCCAAACCAAAGTGAATTCTCATTCTAACTGGACCCCAATTCTTGAAAGTCATACGATCCGATCTTTCTCTTTTCCGATGGGATCCAAGGCATCACATCTATCACATCACATGGTCTAAATCGAGCAATTCTTGAACTATCATGCGAACCTAGCCATGTTGCCAGATATAATCGCTGCATCTGACCTACTTTCAACCATTTTAACCAATCAAACAGGGATGTCAGTTTTATTTCAAACACCGGTTTTTCGGTTTTTTGATGATCAGTTTTAAGTGACCAGTTATAACTGGAAGAAAACCCCGGTTATTTCGGTTAACTGGTTTTTCGGTTTTTTGTGTGGATAATTAGTGTTATTCTTGTTCAATTAGATAAAAACCTTAAAAATAAGTTGACCGGAATCGGTGTTCACAAAGGATGTAGCACAAAATTTACTTGGAATAGTTATTTACCTAACAAGTGCGGAAAGTGGTACTTTTCCGCACGCGACGGCAGTTGCACTAACGACGCGGAGCGGAGTTCGGGCAAGCCGTTAAGGGCGGAAAAGACATTTTCCTACGAGCGTGCGGAAAAGTTACTTTTCTTACTTTTTCGTATTGAAAGTATTACTTTTCCGCACTAGTGCTGAAAGTTACTAGCTTGACGAAGTCATCGGAACAAAAAAAGTAAAATTTACGACTAGAGAATTTATATTTATTTCTTGATCTTTGGTAAAGTGTGATTAGCTTAAAAAAAAAAAACAGACAAAATAATGCAGTGATTGCTAAATACATTCATTATTTCAGGTCACAAATGGCATCCTTCTGCCTTCTCTCCGACCAATGTTACCCCTACTGGATCTACACGGTGTCCGAAGACTTGATTTTCATATGTCTGTCGTAGAGGTTAGTTGATTGTGATTGTGTTTACTGTTTGTCAAAGTGCAAAGCAGTCGATTAGTTCCCAAACATATCCAATTTATTACGTTTAATAGACTAGCTGTACCCACCACGGCTTCGCCCGCTTCGACAGCAATTTTAATTAAATCAATAAAAAATTGTATTTTTGGTCACATCGACTTCAAACTTCATATTAATAAACTTGCATGAAATCAATGAAACCCGTGTTTCATTTGATCTATAATCCTCAAGATGGCTTTGCTGGTACTTAGCTGCAGCTGCATGATGTACTACAAGATTTTTCTTTCTATATGTGTTTGAAGCCTTTCGCATTTGCTCTTGTCGCGGGGTTCAGCCCTGCTTGGATGGAAACCAATTTGTGTAATAATTTTAGTCCCAAAAAATCAAATGTCCTGAAAATAAACTCAAACGCTATTCTTCTTACGACTAAAAGAGTAACGCCAAAAAGTTATTGAAGAAAGTTGGACTTAATGAAAAATTGAGTGAGAATTCAAAATTTCAAAACCCTCCGCCTACTTTGAGGGTGGGGGTGGGGGTGTGAATAATCATATATTGATGAAAAATTATATATTTTTTGACACATCGACTTGAAACTTAACTATGATGATCATTGCAACGGCTACTGCTGGTGTCATATAAAATTTCAAACACTTTAAATTGAGATTATTAATTTAAAGTTGATGTGATCAAAAATATAATATACAACTTTTCAATTATTTTATGATTTTTGCTCGGATTTTTGCCACCCACTGCTTTCGCCTCCTTAGATAAGATTTGAATTTGAAAAAAAAACCGAAACACGTCCTTCATTAATATCAAACAAGATTATTTGAGCCCGACTTTGTCCCCCTTAAGGGTTGAATTTTAAAAAACAACGATACATATGTTCAATTTCAACATGATGTTAACAATAATACATAATCTTTCATCAATTAACGATCCTTTTTTCCACCCTTTGAGTCCGAATTTGACCCCCTTAGGGACTGAATTTCGCATTTCGCAAAATAACGTAACAAGTATCTAATTAATTTAATTTGACATTATTTATACTATGTTTCAGGATGATGTTACCAAAAATACATAATCTTTTATCAATTAATGATTTTTCTCACCTCATCTCCTTTGAGCCAGACTTTGACCCCCTTAGGGGTTGAATATCAAAAAATAACGAGACATGTGTTCAATCAAGTTTTTCAAGTTGATGTGACCAAAAACACATAATTTTTCATCAATATATGATTTTTCCTACCCCCACCCTTTTCACCGCCTTAGGAGTAAAATTTCGCAAAATCCTCTCTTAGCAAACCTAGAAATATTTAGCAGAACATCTCTTCAAAATTTCATGGCTCTATCTATAATAGTTTTGTCTCGGCGTTGATGATAGATTATTTGTCACACCCCCGCCCCTTTCACCCCCTTAAGGGTTGAATTTTGGAAAACGACGAAACAACTGTTTTATTAAATTCACTAAAGATCATCATAATGAAGTTTCAAGTCGATGTGATCAAAAATACATTTTTCTATTGAATTATGATTTTTCACACCCCCATCCCTATCACCTTCCTAAGGGTTGAATTTTGGAAAACGACGAAACACGTATTTCATTGATTTCATTCAAGATTATTAATATGAAGTTTTAAGTCGATGTGGCCAAAAATACATAATTTTTCATTTTTCTACCCCCACCCTTTTCACCCCCTAGGAATAAAATTTCGCAAAATCCTTTCTTAGCACACCTAAAAATATTTAGCAGAACATCTCTTCAAAATTTCATGGGTCTATCTATAATAGTTTTGGCTCGGCGTTGATGATATTATTTATCACACCCCCGCCCCTTTCACCCCCTCAAGGGTTGAATTTTGGAAAACGACGAAACACGTGTTTTATTAAATTCACTCAAGATCATCATAATGAAGTTTCAAGTCGATGTGATCAAAAATACAGTTTTTTTATTGATTTATGATTTCACACCCCCACCCCTTTCACCTCCTTAAGGGTTGAATTTTGGAAAACGACGAAACACGTGTTTTATTAAATTCACTCAAGATCATCATAATGAAGTTTCAAGTCGATCTGATCAAAAATACAGTTTTTTATTGATTTATGATTTTCACACCCCCACCACTTTCACATCCTCAAGGGTTGAATTTTGGAAAACGACGAAACACGTATTTCATTGATTTCATTCAAGATTATTAATATGAAGTTTCAAGTCGATGTGACCAAAAATACATAATTTTTCATTTTTCTACCCCCACCCTTTTCACCCCCTTAGGAATAAAATTTCGCAAAATCCTTTCTTAGCACATCTAGAAATATTAAGCAGAACATCTCTTCAAAATTTAATGGGTGTATCTATAATAGTTTTGGCTCGGCGTTGATGATATTATTTATTACACCTCCGCCCCTTTCACCCCCTTAAGGGTTGAATTTTGGAAAACGACGAAACACGTGTTTTATTAAATTCACTAAAGATCATCATAATGAAGTTTCAAGTCGATGTGATCAAAAATACAGTTTTTTTATTGATTTATGATTCCACACCCCCACCCCTTTCATCTCCTTAAGGGTTGAATTTTGGAAAACGACGAAACACGTATTTCATTGATTTCATTCAAGATTATTAATATGAAGTTTCAAGTCGATGTGGCCAAAAATACATAATTTTTCAGTTTTCTACCCCCACCCTTTTCACCCCCTTAGGAATAAAATTTCGCAAAATCCTTTCCTAGCACACCTAAAAATATTTAGCAGAACATCTCTTCAAAATTTCATGGGTCTATCTATAATAGTTTTGGCTCGGCGTTGATGATATTATTTATCACACCCCCGCCCCTTTCACCCCCTCAAGGGTTGAATTTTGGAAAACGACGAAACACGTGTTTTATTAAATTCACTCAAGATCATCATAATGAAGTTTCAAGTCGATGTGATCAAAAATACAGTTTTTTTATTGATTTATGATTTCACACCCCCACCCCTTTCACCTCCTTAAGGGTTGAATTTTGGAAAACGACGAAACACGTGTTTTATTAAATTCACTCAAGATCATCATAATGAAGTTTCAAGTCGATCTGATCAAAAATACAGTTTTTTATTGATTTATGATTTTCACACCCCCACCACTTTCACATCCTCAAGGGTTGAATTTTGGAAAACGACGAAACACGTATTTCATTGATTTCATTCAAGATTATTAATATGAAGTTTCAAGTCGATGTGACCAAAAATACATAATTTTTCATTTTTCTACCCCCACCCTTTTCACCCCCTTAGGGATAAAATTTCGCAAAATCCTTTCTTAGCACACCTAAAACTATTTAGCAGAACATCTCTTCAAAATTTCATGGCTCTATCTATAATAGTTTTGGCTCGGCGTTGATGACGCAGTCAGGACAAGCTCTTTTATAAATATAGATTTCACCAGTCATCGGGGATCCAAGCTAAGCAATACGCCTCCTGGCGAGAAACTTATGAACTAATAAGGTGTGCCTTGGGCCTTGATTTGACAGATTGTCATTGTTTACATTGAGGAGTTCCTACGTTTCCCGTATTTATAGTAATATTTATCATATTTTCTGATCAGTGCTTTTGTATAAGTTGGTGAATATACTGATACAAAATATCCACTATTATGACATTTGCTGATTATTAAACTTGTCTGAATCTACTAAGAAACCTAGTTTTGAACTATAATGAATGCTTAATCTGAAATACGTAAGCTAAATAGTTGAACCCAAGTAAACAAACTTTATTATAATTATTTCTAGACACACCTTCTTTGAAAACCACATATTTGATGGGCAAATCCAAGAATAAGACACCAATGAAAAGTTTTCAAAACAAACGGATAATTGCAGAAATAAAAAACCAACGACACTACAAAAAATGTCTCGACTACCACGATAAACGCAAACTCCATTTTATCTGACAACCTCTATGGCAGATTCAATGGAATAAATAGTGAGGTTATGATTCAAGTCTTATACTTATGTTTCGAGAGTTGATCACACTGACGTTTACTTTGAATTCCCAATAGTCATGCGTGAAAATTCAAATGTTTATCATGTTAATCAAATGAAATGTTTTCTATAAAAAATATACTATTATAACACAATGGTCAACAAAACAATACCTAAACTCCAAGGGTAGACCAAGGAAAAAATGTCAAAGTAAATTGAATAAATTGAAGATATTTAATTCGTGTGTTCAATAGCCGTCAAGGTCTTTTTGACAAAGACTGTTTCATCTGGTGGAACTTATTAAACTGACTCAACAGGAACATAACTTTGTTTTCAAACTCGAATGTAATTTTTGTTTAGTAAAAAATATACATCCATTGCATTACAATGGAAATTCATATTTTCAGGCTTTAAGAGAAAAACTTGTAAGCCATATAAATGATATTGGGAAGCTAGAAGGCAAAGAAAAAGATCAGAAATTGAAGGAACTACTCCAAAAAAGTTTTCCTGTTATCAAAGTTAAGGCAATGAGACCGATTGTTATGGCAATTTTGAAAAATATTCCGCAAATTGAGGACCATTACTTGAAAGTTTTGGTGAGAGATAGAGAGTTATATAATGACACAGGTTCGGCTGTCTACTATCGATAATAATCTACCGAATTCTATGTTGCCAAATTTCAGACACCGAAGTGAAACGGCAAATTTGGAAAGACAATCAATCACTTTTTGGTGATGAAGTTTCGCCCTTACTTAGTCAGTATATTACAGAAAAAGAAAATGTTCTGTTTGACCATAATAATCTGAGTACACAATTCTTTGGACCCTCTCCCAAGGTAAGGCCCACTATGATATATAAACTGAATAACGGTGAACACTAGGTTCGAAGACAAGGAGAAGTAGTTCAAAAACTAGCACATATGATTGGAAATAGTGTGAAGCTATACGACATGGTTCTACAATTTTTACGTACTCTATTTCTGAGGACACGTATTGTGCATTATTGTACTCTTAGAGCAGAACTACTGATGGCTCTTCATGATCTCGAAGTACAAGATATCATTTCTATTGACCCTTGTCACAAGTTCACTTGGTGTTTGGATGCGTGTATTAGGGAGAAAAACGTTGATATAAAAAGATCTCGTGAACTTCAAGGCTTTCTAGATAATGTTAAACGTGGTCAAGAACAAGTTCTTGGAGATCTATCCATGACATTATGTGATCCATACGCTATCAACTTTTTAGCCTTATCTGCTATTAAAATTTTGAACCATCTTATTCATAATGAAGGAATGCCAAGAGTAAGTTTTTGTCATGTTAAAATAGGTACTGGATTGTTCTATCGCAGGATAACACCATTTTAATACTGTTACTACGAATGTTGGCATTGGGGTTGAGTGCATGGGTGATGATCGATTCTCAGGATTTCAAGGAGCCAAAACTTGACAGTCAGGTTGTCACAAAGTTTCTGCCCGCTTTGATGAGCTTGATGGTAGATGATCAGGTGCGGTCGCTTTCAGCTAAGCTACCTCCTGATGAACGTGAAGCTGCAATCACTATAATCGAACATGCTGGACCTTTACCCGATGCGGTGGAGGCTTATATTCAAGACAGCACTGTTGCCAGTATATTGGCAATGTATTACACTCTCCATGTTGCCAAGTCTAAAGACAGAGTAGGTCTGCTGAGAATATTGGCAGTGTTGGCGAATTGCAAGGACGACAGAGCATTTGAGGATCCGTTTCTTCATTCATTTGTAAGTATCTTAGTATAAGAAATCTTGAAAAGGTAACAAGTAGGTTGTACAATTTTCTGATCATTTTTTGGAAAATTATCATTTTTTTTATACTAAAAATAATGCAACATCTTCAGTATATTCTGGAAAAATTTCTGTTTTTTCGAATATCTTCGGAAGAAGTCGGAATTTTTCAAATTTCAAAGTGACATTCTGTTGAGCATAAAAATGCGCACCCTCTATGTATGTAGAAATACGTTGAGTCAAGTTAGTTATAGAGGGTGTGGTTAGGGGGTTTTCATTTTGACAACATAAGGAAAAAATGTAAAACTAATATTTGCCTGGGATTTCATATTTTTCAAAAAATAATGGATTTATGGTTTTACCGAAGAGACTACCGCATTAAATTTTATTCTTGGAAACTGCCACTATAACCTTCCACAAAAAATATATTTACTTAATAAAATAAATAAAATACCTAAATACATAATTTCAATATTCTGTTTCATACATTTTATAAGTAGGTGTTTGAAACAAAATTTTTTTGAACTTATATCTAAATGTAAAAAGAAACTTGAAAGACTAAATAAACCAATTTTAATGTATAATTATGTCTAATATAAAATGAAATAAATAATACCGTTTCAGTCTTCATCAAAACTTTCTAAAATCTAGCAATTATTTTATACAAACTGATAACGAAAAAAGGAGTGAGAATTCATACAAATTTATTAATTTGAGAAACGTATTTGCAAGCTCAAAAAAGGGTTTATAGTTTTGACATGCCGGTGTGAAAACAATATTTTTGGGTATAAGCGCAGATCTGCGCAAGCAACGACATACAGGGTGTTTATTAATTGAATGCCGATACTTAAGGGTGATGATCCTTTCATGATTTTAAGACAAAAAGTTCATATGGACATAGGTCCGCAAGAGCATAGATTTTAAGATACAGGGTGTTGAAATAAAAAAAAAACAATCTTTTTTTTATCATCACTTTGATACTATTCGAGATATCTTTTTGAAATTTGGTACACGTCTTCTATGCATCAAAATGCATGGGCATTTCGAAGAGGGCGCCACTGATTTAAAATATTGGATGACACAGCAGGGTGTCAATGCAATTAAGTAGATTTTATTTTTTTAAGCGAAAACCATGCGCCGGACGGAAAAAAATCAAGAGAACAAATTGGCTCAGAAATAAATAGAGATTTTGAAAATAATTTTTATTTTGGAAGGAAGCAGTGGCGTACAAGTTTTTTCTCCAAAAATATTGAGTGCAAAGCCCGTACGGACGCCACTGGTAAAAATAATGAAATTGTTTGTGCATCACAAAATGCATATTGAAGCCTAGAAGACGTGTACCAAATGTCATGAAGATATCTGGAATAGTATCAAAGTAATTATAAAAAAATCATTTAATTTTTAATATTTCAACACCCTGTATCTTGAAAATTAAGCTCTTGCGGACCTATGTTCATATGAACTTTTTGTCTTAAAATCATCCAAGGATTATCACCCTTAAGTATCGGCATTCAATTAATAAACACCCTGTATACAGGGTGGTGCAACCAAGAATCAGATGGGGTGGATTATTGAGGAAAAATGGTGAGGAATTTGAATATTTTTGTTTTTGTTTTTTATAGTTAGTCAAAAAGGATAATAATATGTTTCAAAAAGATAGCCATAGTACAGGGTGTCCCAAAAGTTTGTGGCAAACTAAACTTTTATTGGAAAAATGGAAAAATGGAACACCCTGTATAACTCTAGTTATTCTTCATATCTCGTACGATCATTTTGATATCAGGTTTGTTGGGTCTTATAAGACTTATAATAAAAGAATGGGAGGCGATCAAAGTTGAAAAAGGACTCATAGTTGGGCTATTTTCCAAGCGAAATGGAAAAAATTATCGAAAATTCAACTAACCCATAAAACGTAACATCCTCCAACACAATAATCACAAACATTTTGAATAAAATTGTTTGTTATTATACAGGGTCGTCAAGTTTTGCAAATATGACCTGTACACAATTTTTTTGAATGGAACACCCTATTTATCATATTTCCATCTTGAAGATAACATCATTAGCTTTCAAAAAACACCATACATCATACCTTTCTGATCAGAAATAATTCGCGAATACAAGGTTTCATCATCATTTTACTCAGTTTATGAAGCCATGACAATATCACGAATGAAACAAAATATTGATAACTAGTCAAATTACGTCGTATAGTCATCGAACAAATAACAATAAGAAGGATCACTCTGCCAAGCGCGCAAAACCGACCCACCACAGTGCTTCAAACAATGGACAAAAATGGAAAACTGAAACCTAAATTTTTCAAATGTTTGTACCATTCCTGTTTTCAGACTTCATCCTGTATGTGAAAATGCTAATATGAAGTATCTCTTTTTATTTTCCTTGTGAAGGTCTTGAAGTTTTTTTAAAACAGATATTGATAATGATAATTACTATTCGAGGTAAGTATTTCAACTTTGACGCGATCTTCAAAATTGATAAATAATGGAAGAGGCAAAACATTCAGAAACACATAATTATACAGGAAGAAAAAAAAGAGAAACATTTCATTTTACCATTATACAATACTTTCGTGACAAAATCGAAAATTCTTTTGAAAAAAGTTGATAAGAATTGAAAACTACGTTCAAATATTCAATAACACCCATCAACCATGAAAATGATTTGTTCTAGATTAATGATTTCCTTGCATATTTTTTTTTTCTAATAAACCCATCATCAATTGTTCAACCAAATATTTTGATGAGATTCTTTATTAAATGAGGAAATGAGTCAAAAAAAGTTTTCCGAACTTGAAAAAACATCAATTCCTGATTTTCATCGTTGATGAATGTAATTGGAAATTTGATTTGAACGTAGTTTTCAATTCTGATCAAATTCTCTCCAGAACAATTTTCGATTTTATTACAAGTAAAGGAACTTTACTCTTGAGCAAAACTCATATTTTTTGGAAAACCTCGTATACTAATAATAAAAAAGTTTTCCATATGGTGCGAACTTGGCTAGACACAAGGTTAATTGATATGTAGATCAATTAACCTTGGGCTAGACACACTTACTATACAGGGTATCTGGAAATGATGAGCGAAAAATTCAGTTGTCTCTTCCTAAAATATTTTTTCGAAAATTGATTATTGACGGAGTTACAGGGTGTTAGTGATACATTTTATTTGCAGTTTTTTTGCAATACCTTTTGCCACGCTCATGATATTTTGACGAAATCTCGTATTCGGAGCTTTATCGGGTTGAGAAATTAAAATTTGCTACCCATTTTTTGTAGAGGGCGCCATATACGAACCTAGACTTTGATTTGAATGGTCCACCTTTTTTGTGCTACACTGTATGTGACTTCTGACCAAATATTTGTATTCTCTCGACCTTTTGACAACCATATAACCACGCCAAAATAACTTTGCTCGCATGTAATGAATACGCAATCATTTTAATTTATTTTCAATCTTTAACATAGCATGCTTTGGAAACAAGTAGTGCTCTAGTTGCCATAGTTTCGGAAAAATTAGTTTTGAAAGATGGTAATTTTTTGAAAATTTGTTGTTACGCTGATGGTGGTCGATGACAAAAATACTGAAAATAAAAAAAATAAATGAAAAATGTGAAAAATTACCAACAGTCAAAACTAATTCCAATCACATTTGTTTCTATGGCAACTTATAGCGCATGATTCCAAAGCATGCTATGTTAAAATCATTACATGCAAGCAATGTTATTTTAGCGTATTTTTTGAAAACGGTTAGAAGTATCGAAGCAAAAGTAGTAAGTATACCTTTTTCATGTCAAAAGGTTGGGATGATGAAAATATTTACTGAAAAGTCGCATACAGTGTAGTACAAAAAAGTTAGGACCATTCAAATCAAAGTATACGTTCGTATGTGGCGCCCTCTACAAAATGCGAGAAAACGGTGGGCAAGTTTGAATTTCTCATCCCGAAAATGCCATAAATACGAGTTTTTGTCAAAATATTATGAAGTGGCGAAAGGCATAGCCAAAAAATTGCAAATAAAATTTGAGTTCAACGGTTAATAATCAATTAACGAAAAAATGTTATAGGAAAAGGTAGCATTTATTTTCGGTCTAAAATGCTTTCCTGATTTTTGTAGCTCATCATTTCCGGACACCTTGTATCAATTTCTATAAATTGCATTTTTTCTTGTAGTTTGGAAGCATGAAATTCCGTTTTTGTTTGTGATGTGATAAGTCTATTATACAGGGTTTGGCGAAAAGGTTATGACTATTTGAAACAGTGAAAACACTTGTAGATGGCGCCACATTCAAGATAGAGACATAATAATATCAAATTTGAATTTCTTATGTCAAAAATACACTGGATACCGATTTTTATTGAATTATCAGAATTATCATTGGATTTATTCAGATAAAACAAAAATAGAAATCAAAAGTTGTCACCCTGTATCTCGAAAACAAAGCGTTTTCGCAAACAAATATTTTTTTCACGGTAGAAGTCAACCTAATTTCGGGCACCCTGTATTTACTCCGACTTTTCTTGTAGGTACACCTACTGATAACTAATCCTGACGAGTTTCAAGCTGAAGATTTCTGCACAGCATTGTTTGATGAATTTTTTTCGGCTGGACTTCAGAGGGATAATGTCACTAGACATCTTCTCAAACTGTTGTGGTAAGTTCAAGTCCATAGATTAGATACAAAAGTGTATTAATTATTGTCGGATCATTTTTTTATCCATACATCTACATCTTGGGCTGTGGTGGTTCGTGGTCAATTTTCTTATGAGGTCAAAAATCAGCGAAATTTCCCCTACTTTATAAACATTTTTTACCCAGTATTTCATGTATTGTGATGATTTTTAACACCGGTTTTGCAGCAGTCGGACGAGTCATTAGAAAATGCTAAACAAACGAAACAGTAAAACAAGTTTCACAACCACATATCTAGTCGGCTAAATTTTTGCGAAAGTTTCGATGAACTTCTTTATTCTTGTCTTTACTGGTTTGTCCTATGATAAGTTCCGGCACTGGGCGACCACTTTTCTGGAATTCACTCATTCTCGTAAAGTCAGGTTCATTGGCACCTTTCAGTTGTTTATTTTTTTGCACTACAGACATTTTATTATCTATAAAAGTAAACACGACAGTTCGTAATTTAAAATCACTCGAAAAAAACAATGTACCAATAATAAAATTATTGATCTACTATGGGCCGCCCTTGGTCTTGGGAAAACAATTATTATAATTTCCTTGTACACTGTCTTTTCGTAGGTATGTCCATCATAAGCTGCCAGTTAGTAGATTGCACGCGTTGATCAAAACCGTCGCCCCCACCCACCAACACAGCGAAAAAGTGCACAATTTGTACAAATTACTACAAGAAAAAATTAATTCTCAAGAAGAATCTACACCTCTTCCTGAAATGGATGTGGACATAAATTCACCCTTGATGAGCGTCCCCACTCCTGCTCCTTATCATCATATCATTTAGACGATTTAATGTTACGTTCCCTGATGGTAACTATGAAAAATGTTTTGAGATTAATGTGAGAATTTAATTTGAATAGACTTGGTGAATTATTATTGCTATTTTGTTTCATACACCCAATACCTATTTCTCATCCTATGACGACGATTTCGGAAGCGGTATACAGGGTGTGTCGAAATTAACTTGAAATATTCAAACTACGGGTTCCACTTCCAAAAGTAAATGGAAAACTTCATAGACAGTAACTGTTCAAGTTTCGTTTTCAAGGAAAAAAAAAGGAAATTAATGGGCAAATTCTGTGCACATCTGTAACTTTCTAGTTCTTCCTATAGCTTAAGTCTTACAGAATTGTATCTATTTATTTATTTATTTATTTATTCAAATAAAGTCTTACAAAATACCCTTGAAGCAGGATTGTCAGAGTTTTAGCCACCCCTGGTTTAAACCATGGTTTAAACCGGCCTGGCTAAAAGTATAAAAAGTGGCTGAAATTAAAACGAAATCAAATCAAGAAGATATGTTTTATCAACTCACATAAACTTGTTAATCTTACTTAAAACAGATTAACACATTTTGGCTAACGATTAATGATCACCTGGGGCGAATTCAGAAACGTCACACCCGGTGTGAGTGTGATCCAAAGTGTCAAACACTAACCTTGCAAAAATGGCAAGCCGTTTTACTTTTTATTCAACCCTGCTCATAAAGTATCTAAAAATAGTTATTTATGGTACTAGGGCGTTGTGTTGACAATAAGCCAAGCGAGAGAGATTTGTATAAATTCTCAAGTGACTTGTGGAACATAACGCACGAGTGCCATACAATGTTTTATCCAACAATTATTGAGGAAATCGTCTTTTTAAGAGATGATTAATAAATATAAGTTTCAGTATCATAATGACTAGACCATGACATGTTTACATTTTGGTCAAAATAGGTAATTGTTTGTTTGGTTGGCACGGGAACGTGAGTTATAATCCATAACTCGCAGATGAAAGTAAAATGCAGCAGGGTACGTGTCATGTCTGTCTATCATCAAACAATAAAGTTGTCGCTCACGCGACATACATTTGTTTAGCAAACACAATCTAACCAAAACTCTTTGTCTAACTCAACATCAGACGGAAACATTTTATATATAGTTACTTCGGCGATAACCATGGCAACATCTATGTCAACCAATCTGACCAATCACGGGCGACGTCCCTGCTGCATTTTACTGTAGTCTATAACTCACTAGTGACTAGTGAGTTATGGATTATAACACACTAGTGTGTTATTTGACACTGTACTTGTCCAAAATGACATCAATAATGACCGTATCCAATCGCATTTTATCCACTTTTGACCAGCTTTTAGCCGGTTTTAACCACTTTTAGCCAATTAAGTCCACTTTTAGCCAATCAAAGCCACTTTTAGCCACTGGCCTGGCCAAAAGTAGAAAAAGGCGCCTTTTTTACAACCCTGCCTTGAAGGTTATTAAAGTATAAGACTTAGAAATATGTAAAAAGTAGTAATGTAGTAGTTATGATCAGGTGTTTGGCAATCGTGATCCCAGATCGTTCCATAAGCTTATACAGGGTGCCACAGATTCGAGTGCATGCATGGGGATCTCAGTTATTATAAGAGATACAGGGTCGGTTTAATGGTTGCAAAGTTGCGCATTTTTATGCTCAACAAAATGCCGCTTTGAAATTCAAAAAATTTCGACTACTTCCGAAGATATTCGAAAAAACTGAAATTTGGCAAAAACGTTATTACTTTTTCCTGAGTTTATTTGGGAAGATATTGTAAAATGAATTACATTTTCTCATTGCCACTTTTTCTCCTCTACAAGATGGCGGTATCAAATTGGAAATCTGACGTTTCGTCTTTGAGCGGCCATCAAGTTCATTTTTTTAAATACGGACCTGGATTCTTTATTTTATTTTTAATTATTTTTTGACGTCCTTAATGTATTGAGGTATCGCAACCGTCGAAAAAAATACTCATTTAAAAATAATACCAGTGTTAGTTAGGCAACCCTTCTCTCCCTAACTCATAGTTTGGTTCATAAATCTATCTTTATTCGACACGTTATTCTTATGAGAAAACCTGCACAACTGAACAAGCCTAATTGACCGAACCAAAATCGAAATTACATCCACAAATGACATGGAAAAAAAAATGATATAAAAAACTGAATCAATTTCTGCAAGTGTTCAAGAATATTGCCATTTTAACAAAATATTGAAAATAACAATAATAATTGAAAAATAATTGAGAATATTGACGTTGCTAAGGCTTTTGCTCTACACCATCGAGATAGAACATATATCTATTAATAACTATATGGGAAGCAATTCTACACGCTTGATGCCAGGATGAGATAGAAGATCCCGCTGTAATGTATGTTTTTCGCATAAGTCTATCCTTTTTTATCGCGAGGGGGTTTCTATGCGAAAACCAAGCCAAAACTATACAGTACAGCAGGATCTTCTATCTCATCCTGGCATCAAGCGTCGCTCGTTGTTCAAATGGGACGGTTCCCATATAGTGTTAATAGATATATGAGATAGAATCATAAGAGTCGCTAAGGAACAGTGATAGAAAAATGGCATCGGTAGGTGGAGCTTAGAGTAGCTGCAATATGGCGACGTAGACAGGGGCGAACTGGCCGACAGATGGAAAAACTTCAGAATTGTTACTCTAGATTTAAATTTTATCCGAATATATTTACGGTTAAATTATATTTTTGATTTATTAATCATAATTTTTTCAATCAACTAATCACTATTCTTCATGATATTATGTATGAAGTATTATAAAACAGTCCGGAAAAGTATTTTCCAACCGTAAAACTTAATTCATGTACAAAACGAAACATTACTGAGTAGACTTAAATAAAGATGAATAGGACAGATGACAGTGAACAAGAAAATTAGTGAATGGAATTTTGAATCTTCTATTGCAAGCGAAAGGTGGTGATATGTACAGTCGTGTGCATAAATCTTTTGTACAAAATGCAGGACAAATTTGCGGACACGTCCACACACGCATATATTTTTATCGGGCACAAGAGTTTGAGGTGAATGCGACACACAATGTAAGTTTTTACTAATGTGGACGCGGCTTTACAACGGATTTATGCACACGACTGTACAGGGTTTTTCTTTATATATTGACACCCTCCTTATCTTTTTTATTTGACGTTGCTGAAAAAAGCTTCTTGAATAAAAGTTTGATGGTTTCAAGCGAATTTTTCAAAAAACTATATGTCGCATATACAGGGTGCCTCATAAAGGGCGTGGTCCAACTTTCTTATTTCGAATGAGAACCCTACTTTTTTAATCGATTATTAAATTCTTGTAAAAATTCTAAATATTTTCCATGAAGCATACCCTATACCTTAATTTGACGTATAAACATATATTGACCTCGAAAAAGTGGCAATTTAATAAAAATTGCTGAAATCAGGTAAACATACTGGCATCAACCTGTATGTATTTTTGTTATTTTGATAGTATATTCGAAGAATATCACATTTTGTCTCATCTTTGTGGGGAATTTTTAACAACGCTGCCAAAAAAATCTATCAGACATTAAAACAATCACGATAACCAGGCACTTTTTCGAGGTCAATATCTTTTAATATGTCAATTTTAGGTAAATGGTATGGAAATATTAAGAATTTTAGGATAATAATAAAATCAAATAAAAAAGTAGGGTTCTCATTTGAAATAAGAAAGTTGGACAACGCCCAGACTTTTTGAGGCACCCTGTGTATGCGAAATAGAGTTTTTTGAGAAATTCACTTGAAACCATGAAACTTTCATTCAAGACGCTTCTTCAGAAACGTCAAATAAAAAAAATAAGGCGGGTGTCAATATATAAAGAAAAACCCTATACATAAACAGGAAAACTGAAAAGTGAGGGAGAATGTTGTTATATATTTCATATCATACTTTATGATAATTGGAATTACCTGTAACCAGTTACATTTTAAGTCAGTCAGAAAAATAGAAAAGTCATTATATCAAAAGAATTAAAGGCTAAATATCAATCACATACCTGCTCTGCGAATTTTTTGCAATAATAATAATTATTATTATTATAGATAATAATTATTCGAACATGTTCTATTATATTTTGAAAGATTAGATAAGTTCTGGAATATATTTATTTATTAAGTATGTATTTGGAATCTGCATAAACAAAATATTAATTTAATTTAATGGTTGCTGGATCTTGGGTTAGATAATTGAGATTTTTTTATTGTACTTTGGATAGTATAGTTTTATCACTTTTATGTCTTGTACCTACTATTAGCTTTAAGATTACTAGAAATTCAAAAAAAAAACAATCGTATATCTAGGTACTTCGCATCAACGCTTTTCATTAGTGAATACCTATGACTCGCCTATCATTGTCCAACAGAATTTGATCATAGCCCATGACTGAGTAAATTGGAAAAAATTATGGAATCTTCAATATAATGTGATTAAACATTTACAAATCTCAACCATATAAATATTTCAGTGAACTCGACACAAATTTCATATCCCGGTCCTGTATTATGCTATACTAACCTATGAAATGTGATTCTAGTCGATTTTTTCTTATCGAAAGCGTCTCTACTCGCCCAACTCCTCAGATCACATGAAACCATAATTGAGAAATGTAACAACACACAAAAATCACAAAATAATCCTCACAACACAGCCAAAACTCAGAAAAACTGTTCTAGAAATGTAAAAAAACACTTTGACAGAACGAGCACGGTAAGATGGCGAAAGTGATCCCATTTTAGTCACGTGATGTCGTCTCCACCCCTTTCTACCTCCAACCTCCATGCTCTACACCATCATCTAATTACTTCAATGCTAATAATGGCACAACAACTTATGCCTCCATAACATCGAAACAAAATGTTGATAAAGTCCTTGTTAAATCTAAATCACAAAGTCAAGACGGAAACCACTTAAAAACTGTATTAAAACAAAAAGTCAATCCAATGGATCTGGGCGCTGGAATTTCGTTAGGCCGACAAACAAAAAATGGGGCTCTTATTCTCAAGTGTGGCAGTGAGAATGAAATTAATAATATTCGTACGGAAATCCAGAAGAAACTTGGTGATGAATATTCTGTGGACAGACCAAAAAATTTGCAGTACAGAATCAAAGTAGTGGGACTAAATGAATCTGAAGAGAAGATTGGTGATGAACAAATGATCTCCATGATAAAAAAACAAAACAAATTAAACAACGACGCTAGATTGAAAATTATTCGGAAAACCAAACTGTATAACAACAGATTTAATACCATAGTAGAACTGGATGAAGAAACTCACAATTATTTTATACAAAATGGAAAAATGAAAATTGGGTGGTCTCGCTGTCCTGTATACAATGAATATGGGGTCATTAGGTGTTTTAAATGTAATCGTTATGGTCATATGGTGAAGGAGTGCAAAGAAGGCGAAGTTTGCCCAAAGTTTAGTTCGAACCATGAACTTAAAGACTGCCCAGGTACTGTGATTAAATGTTCAAATTGTGTTCTGTCAAATAGTAAATATGGATTGAGTTTGAAAACTGACCATATGGCATGGGATACGAGTAAGTGCGAAACATATATGAAAATAGAACGGATACAAAGAAACAAATACCTGCAATAGCAACTACAGTGTTGTGATAGCCAAAATAATACTGTAGTTTACTTCAATTGCCAGGGCTTTTTGAACAATAAAGATAATATTGAAGCACTAATAGTGGATTGGAGCCCAAATATAGTTTTGTTATCGGAAACTCATGTGTCAAGCGATGTGTATGATAGTGAGCTTCATATTGATGAATATCAAATGGAGCAATGTTTAACAACCAACAAAAGAACTGGTGGAGTAATGGCAATTGTAAGAGATGGAACCAGATTTAAGATCAAAGACAAGCAGACTATCGATACTTACTTGTGGTTGTTGTCCATAGAGGTCTCTACAGGCCACACAAAATTCCTCTATTGTGTTTTGTATCACCCGCCTGGCAAACAAAATGGTTTATTCATCGATTTTTTCAAGGACTATCTTGACAAAGTGAGTGACTTTGCTGGTATTGTTGTTATCACTGGTGATTTTAATTTTGACCTCATGAAACCTTCCTTTTATGGTGATAAAATTAGCAATATCATTCAAAACTGTGGTTTCATCCAGCTTATCAAGAAACCAACGAGGATCACCAATACTAGCGAAACATTGATCGACTTTATAGTATCCAATGAGAAACATCTCAAACACGAAGTCCACTTATCCCCGAAAATCAGTGATCATAGTGTCATATCCATTAACGCCAGTCACTGTCCCGACCAATCTCCATCTACAACCATTTTAAGAAGAAGTATGAAGATCTATGATGCTAACAGGATGCAGGAAAGGATAATGGATACTCCATGGAATTCGAATAGCACAAACGTTGATGAATTGGCAGACTCGTTTACCAACAGTATAATTGATGGTTTGAACAGTATGTGCCCAAAGACCTCCTTCAAAATCGAACCCAAGCAACTAAATAAAAAATGGATCACCGCAGATATAAGGAACATGATGCTGGAAAGGGATCCACATGTGAAAAAAATGAAGATACTTGGAATAGATACAAAAAGGTGAGAAATGCAATTGTTAAAAAGATCAAGGAAGAAAAAGACAAATACTTTCGAGAAAAAATAGATAACTACAGAAATAACCCGCATGAACTCTGGAAAAACTTGAAAACTTTACTTCCAAATAGAAAGATAATCCTACCAACAAAAATAAAATTTGAACATCTTACCACTGAGGACCAGCTATCAATTGCAAATGAATTCAACAAGTATTTCATCACGAGTATCGAAGAAATAGTTGCAAATATACAATGCTCCCCAAGCCCTAAGGACATTACACAGATCTTAACACCTACGAATGCTACTATGTGTAATTTTGAGAAAATCACCATGGAGAAACTCAAGGAATACGTGGAAGGACTGAAGATGTGCGGAGGAGGAGTCATACCATAATCGACAGAAATTCTAAAAGATGTCTTTTGCGTCGCAGCTAATCGTCTTCTGGTTATTATAAACATATCTCTGGAATATGGTCAGTTCCCAGATAATTGGAAGTGTTCCACAGTGTCCCCAATACCAAAAATACCGAACACGGTAAAGTGTTGCGAGTTCAGACCTATCAATACGCGACGTTTTTGAAAACGTCACAGGCACCATATGATTGGTCGTGGCCGAATTTGGTATCCAAACAAGCTTTTGTGACTTGTGGTATTGTATTGTGTGTGTTTGAAATCAGTGTTTGTGTTTAATTTGGACTTCTTTGGACTATATTTTTGGGTGTATTACATATATCGTGTGTCCCGTTAGTGCGTAAATGATTAGCCGAGTGAAAAGTCAGCTTTTGAGGTAATAAAAAATAGTTTGTTTGGATATTTCCGTCTGACAGCTGACGTCATGACGTCACAGAAACCTAGCGTATTCAGTGCCAGGATACGAAAAATTACTTGAACTCGCTGTGAAAGACCAGCTTCAGAAGTATTGTGAACTAAACAATGTGCTTGTCCATAATCAGTCTGGATTCCGACAAAATCACTCGTGTGAATCAGTGATCATAAATATTTGTGACGATTTTCGCAGACAAATGGATGACAATAATTACATTCTGGCAGTTTTTCGCGACTTCAAAAGGGCGTTCGAAACTATCAATAGGGATCTACTTCTGAAAAAACTATATCAAATAGGACTAAGAAACAACGTGCTGCAGTGGTTTAAATCTTACTTAACTGAAAGGTCACAGGTAGTTAAGTACAATGATAGTTTGTCTGATCCTGTGAAGGTAGAACATGGTGTACCACAAGGAACAGTGTAGGGGCCATTGTTATTTTTAATCTACATCAATGATATAGTAAATGTAGTTAAGAGCACCAGACTTCAACTTTTTGCTGATGATACGATGGTTTTCGCGGTGGGAAAGGACTTGTGCCAACTGAGTGTCAAAATGAATGAAGATCTGACTCTTATTTCTGAGTGGTTGAATAACAATAGTTTAAGTGTGAATACTCAAAAATGTAAATTTTGTATATTTAGTAAGAAGGGAAAACTGTCAGATGGAGACTTGGACAATATGAAAGTTTACGTGAATAATAATAGACTGCAGCATGTTACAGAAATTAAATATTTAGGTGTTATTTTGGATTCAAGTCTGGACTTTAAATCGCATTCCAACTATATCATGGGGAAATATGCAAAAAAAGTTGGGTTGATCTCAAGGGCAGGAAAGTATCTGTCGGTTTATACTAAACTATTGTTATATAAGAGTATTGCGGCTCCTCATTTGGAGTTTTGTAGTTCCCTTTTATACACTATGCCACAGTACATCATAGACGATTTTCAGATTATACATAATAGAGCAATGCGTGTCATTATTGGATGTAATCGTTATGCGCCAATCACAAGTATGTTACATGTGCTTGATATGTTGTCAATAAGACAAAAAGTTATGTTTAATGTATTTGTGTTAGTTTTTAAAATTAAACGAAAGCTGCTTCCATCCTATATTTGTGATAAAACTACGAGATTTGAAAACTTGCACAAATATGATACTAGAAATAAGACTGATTTTAAATTAGAAATAAGAACAACGTCTAGTCATAACTTATATAGTTCTATTTTGTGTAAAGGTTTGTCAGAATTTAATGGTTTGCCTTTGGAGTTGAAAAACTGTGATAATCTAAAAGTGTTCAAAAGTCTGATTCGTGCACATCTACTAGAAACTTTTTGATGTACTTGTATTACGCGATATTTTATCCAGTCCTTACGCCTTCTTTTGTTACTTGATGTATTTTATGCTTTTGTTAATATCAATATTTTTGTATCCTGTATGTTTATTTATTTTATTTTATTCTATCTATTTTACAGACAGTTTTTTGTATAGCTATTTATGCTAATAAAGATTATTATTATTATTATTATTCAATGCCTCAAGAACGTCAAAAGATAACTAAAAGTAAAATGAAAAATCCAGGTATGCGTTTAACAAGATGAACTGGATGATGGTCGCTCAAAGACGAAACGTCAGATTTTCAATTTGATACCGTGGCAATGAGAAAGTATAATCCATTTTACAATATCTTCTCAAATAAATTCAGGAAATGATAATAACGTTTTTGCGAAATTTCGGTTTTTTCCGAATACCTTCGGAAGTAGTCGGAATTTTTCAAATTTCAAAACGGCATTTTGTTGACCATAAAATTGCGCAACTTTGCAACCATTTAACCAACCCTTATAATAACTGAGATCCCCATGCATGCACTCGAATCTGTGGCACCCTGTATAAAGTTACAGATGTGCACAGAACAGGCCCATTAGACTAGACTGTTCAAAAGGGAATTGCAGTGAAAATAAAGATACTCAACAACGTATGGAATAAGCGAGATGACATATATTGAAAACGTACACAATTAAGAAAAAACTAACTTTGGCAATTATCATAATTGACCCATGCTTTCATCACTAAAGGCACCAATTGTTTTCTTGAAAATTTCGTATTATGGACATGCAACAGATGAAACTTATTGTCGAATTGTGTTTTTCTTTTTTCAAACTGAAAATCATATTCGGTACAAGAATCTAACGTATTCAAAAGACACTCTCTCAATTTGTCATCTGGAACATTAGAATATATTGCTATGTCCCTCTTTACTTTTCCATCAGTAGCTTTTAGTCCAACCAAAAGAATACAAGAGACCTGAAAAAGACTTGAAATAAATACAACTAGCATAATATAGGCTAGCGTCAGACAAAAGTGAAATTGTACGCATTCCATTAAGGCCCGTATTCTCCGATTCTACAGATAAACGCATTCAACTAAACGCGTTTAAATAGTTAAACGTCCTCGACTTTTTCTTGGTATGCACCGTGCTAATTTCCGCAACGTTTAGTTAAACCTAGAGAAAGGTCGGCAACGTTGGAAATTTGGGAACATTTTGGTGGTATTCAAGTTGATTGGAGACCATATGATGTTGACAGTTGACATTAATGCCTGGTTTACATTCAATTTCACTTCGTTGTGCAAGTGATAAATTTTCCCTTGCCAAACGAGATTCATATGCTACCATCTTCATTGTTTCGGCGCGAGCGTGACTTTGAACACATATTCGATGTAGATGGTACCATATGATTCCCGTTTGGCTAGCGGAAATCTGTCACTTTCTCTTCGAGGTGAAATTGAATATAAACTTCACATAATGCATGGTATATTTGAAATAATTTGAATATTTTTTGATAAATAATTATTGTTTTAATATATGGACGTAATTATGCTTAATCTTGATCTTGATGCAGAAAGGAACAAAACGAAAAATCATCAGAAATGAGATTTTTATTCAGGATGATTAAAAAATATCCATATTTGATAATGATCATGCAGAAGTGAACCACACGAAAATCTCAAAGGCATTCATAAGGTTGAAGATTATTTTCTTATTATTATATTGAATTATTTCCGCCATATAAAGTTTAAACCTATAGTTTTTTCCAAGTTTAATATTTGTGTCTGGGTCAATTGTGTTTAGGTACGCATAGAATTATTATTTTTTTTATGATACGCGATTTTGGCTTGATTTTTCTTTTCCCCTCAGCACCACCTCACCTATAGAACCAATAATTTTAGTGCTATTGATAAATTGATAATATCTACGGGAAAAGGACAGGAAGCTAATTAATTTAAATTATAATTACGTGGTGAATTATTATTTTACGGACATCCCAAAACGTGATATTATTTGAATAAAACCATTTTGTACTTTAATTATTTCATCAATTATTGCAAATGGCATTTTGATTTATCTTGAAACCACACTATGGCATTGCTGACTTTGTAGATAACACAAAAAAAATGAAATCTGAAAAATGACATTACGTTCATTGAATTATTAAAATGGTATTATAGTATTTTTTATTTTTATGTAAATACATGCAAAAACTATTATTATGTCTAAAATATCGGCTTCAAGAAGTAAATTCGTCTCCAGACTCCTCCTAGTAAAAAATAAAATAAACACACTCACAATGGGATGAAAAACAATTAGGTATCAGCACCTAATATCCATTATATACAGGGTGTTTCCTAAAGATTGGTAAAAAATTCGTTGTGTGATTCCTGGGGTATTTTCATGAAAAAAAGTTCCTATAAACATTTGCCGAAAAATGCTTCCTAAGGGAGCTACTACGCCCCTTTAAATAGGGCACCCCGAAGACGGTTTTTCCTCAATATTTCCGAAACCTTACATACAAAAATCATGAAATTTGGTACATCATACAAACTTTTAATGCTGAATGAGAATTTGAGCTCAGAATTTCAAAATTTTAATCAGGGGCGTACCATACTGGCGGGGTTAAAGGTTAAAAGAATCCAATTTTTTAAATGGTATGGTACGCCAGTATGGTACGCCCCTGATTAAAATTTTGAAATTCTGAGCTCAAATTCTCATTCAGCATTAAAAGTTTGTATGATGTACCAAATTTCATGATTTTTGTATGTAAGGTTTCGGAAATATTGAGGAAAAACCGTCTTCGGGGTGCCCTATTTAAAGGGGCGTAGCTCCCTTAGGAAGCATTTTTCGGCAAATGTTTATAGGAACTTTTTTTCATGAAAATACCCCAGGAATCACACAACGAATTTTTTACCAATCTTTAGGAAACACCCTGTATAATAAATAATATGTTCGGTGGTATTAGTTTATATTATGTCATGATATATTTTTCAAGACGCACGCATCTTCCGCCACAATTGAGGCCGATTAAATCCTTAAACGCTCCAAATCGGGCGTTTAACTTTGAAGGCGTTTAACCGACTTGAACGTGTCTAATTTCGCCGGTGCATACGAAATCTTGTAGTTAAACGCCGTCAAATCTTAAACGAGCTTAAGTACGAACGGAGAATACGGGCCTCGTCTCTTACCCCTAGACCAGCGTTCTTTCTTGTGGGAATTTCCCCACAGCAAAATATGAAATGATAGGCCGAGAGGAAAGATGACACGAAAACATTTTGTATTGCTGGGTTATGAAATGTTTGTTATCCCTTTAATATTTTGAAAGGACAGAATGAGGAGAACTGGACCTCACAGACCAGCGTTTATCATTGACATTAATGTCCCTCATTCTTAGGTAAAAAAGCTGATGGAGGTGATGATCACCTTATTGGTGGATAAATAATGAATTACTGTTTGAGAACGTGATGCTTTTTTGTTATTACCTGTGATTGTATGACGGATGTATGTAACGTCAGTCAATATAAAATCATAAAAAGTACAATAAATTGTGTGATAACCAAATCCCAAACAATTACCTTATGTTGCTTTGCAAAGGTCTCAACTGCCTCTGAACTCCCGTCCAATGACAAATATTCTTCTACCAACATAGGAAGACCAGGAATGTAGACTCCGCCAACCAATTTCATATCCTTATAAAGAAGTTGTAGCGGAGTCAACTTGGATACGTCATTATGAGCTGACCAAAGTCTGTCAAACAATACTTGTCTGTCTTCATTGAAGCTATATAGTTTTTCTAATTGTTCAGCTATCTGAATATCAAGAGGTGTTGCTTTGTGATTTTCAGGTCTCAAAGCGATTGTATCAAAAACAATGACCTCTGAAATACAATCACATCGATTAGCGAATGTAGATCAGGTGTTAGTGTGTGTGTGTATAAATTAGTTCAGAACCATCCGTTAGTAATATACTCTATTGCAATGGAAGGATACTACTGTGATTTACAAGTTTTTTTTTTTTTTTTTGGGTATTTCGCCACACCTTATCAAATATCAATCAAACTAGTGTTTATACACCCGATCTTCTATATTACCTGAAAAAAGTCTATTAGTAAATGATAAAACCTATCAATATCAAACGTTTCGGGAACGAATCTGCTCCCGTCGTCAGTGAAAACCTAAAAATGGAACAATTAACTCAAATTCTAAAAATATAGTTCGTTTTTTGTAGTGAAATTGACTTTTTCGTGTTTTTGGCACAAAATGTCACTTTTACTGACATTGAAGTGTGTGGTGTTGATTGTTTAACTTTACATATGTTCAGTATTTATAATTTACTTTTTTGGGCTATGTTCAATTTCTTAGTAAAGGTAACCATGTATTACTTAAATTTACAGAGCAAGTTGCTAAACATTCATTAGAATTTAACATAATATATGCACTTTCTTTAAGTTTACGTTTTTAAGAACATGGCTCCTTTGCTAAGATTTTTGAATTATCCCAATCTATTCTATGATTTTTATCAAATGCATGTTGACAAATTCCCGATTTATGAAATTCCCTTTTTTTCATGTATGATTTATGTTCCTCAATTCTCTTTTTTAAAGGTCGTGAGGTCTCTCCAATATAAAATTTATTACATTCACAAGGAATTTTATAAATTACATTTTTAGTGGACTCATTAATATTATTAGGTCGAGTATTTGTTAAATTAGAGCGGAGTGTGTTATTAGTTTTGAAAATGGTCCGTATATTATATGTCTGACCTAAACGTTTCAGTTTATAAGAAATTCCAGGTATGTATGGAATAATTAAATTAGTTATGGGTATATTCTGTTCTTTTTGTCTGGTTTGTTCAAAACTATCAAAACACTTTTCAATAAAATTCATGGGATAATTATTTTTTGATAAAACGTCTTTTATGAAATCTTTTTCGGATTCAAAATCATCATTATCACAAATTATTTTTGCTCTATCATATAGACTTTTTACCACACCTTTTTTAATGTTCAATGGATGATTGGAATTGAAATTAAGATATCTATTTGTGTGGGTTGGTTTTCTATAAATTTTTGTTTTGAATTTTTGAAAATCTTTCTTTATTAGTATACCTAAAAAGGGAATTTCATTATTTTATTCTTTTTCAATTGTAAATTTGATCGTGGGTTCTTTATCATTTATGTGAATTAAAAAATCATTAAGTTTTGGTTCATCATATTCATATATAGAAAAAATATCATCTACATATCTCCACCAAATCATTGGTTTGTATCTATATGTCTCTACATAAATTGTTTCAAAATGTTCCATGAAAATATTACTTAAAAGTGGAGATAAAGGAGAACCCATTGCCATGCCAAAATCTTGTTGATAAAATACATCATTATATTGAAAATATGTTGTTTTAACACAAATTGTTAAAAGTGCCAGAATAGCATCGATATCCAAGTCTGTTCTTTCTTTTAAATGTGTATCATTTTCAAGTTTATCTCTTATGATCATCAATGTTTTATCAACAGGTACATTAGTGAAAAGACTTACTACATCAAAACTTACAAGAAGATTATTGGGATTATAATTGATATTTGATAATTTCTCTAAGAAATGTTTTGAATTTTTTATGTATGATTGTGTGTTACCTGTTAAAGGAGTGAGTATGTTTAATAAAAATCTTGCTAATGCATGAGTTGGTGAGTTAATACTACTGACTATTGGTCTTAATGGTATATTTTGTTTATGTATTTTTGGTACACCGTAAAAATGTGGTGCTTTACTATTATGTGGTGTTAGTTTAGATCTTTCATTATCTGAAAAAAATCTTTTATGTTTTTTAAGTTTAGAATATATTTGTCTTTCAAAACGTTCTGTTGGATCTTTATTCAGTTTTGTATAATTTCCATCATTTATTAGAGACATTATTTTATTTTCATAAGTTGTGCTATCTAAAATTACTGTTGCATTACCTTTATCTGCAGGAAGTATTTTTATATTATGATCGGACTTCAAATTTTTTATTGCTAAACGTTCTGCATGATTGATATTTTGTTTAATCTTATAAGATTTATTCAAAATCAATTTTGATCTAATTCTAAATTCTTCTTGTTGTTCTTCTGGTAAATGTTGTGTTGTTGCTTCTATAGATGAAATAATATCTAATTTATTTATAATTTTTGGTGTAACAGCAAAATTCAAACCTTTTGATAAAACATTTTTTTCATCATTTGAGAGAATTTTATCAGATAAATTTATAACAGAGACGTTTTATCAAAAAATAATTATCCCATGAATTTTATTGAAAAGTGTTTTGATAGTTTTGAACAAACCAGACAAAAAGAACAGAATATACCCATAACTAATTTAATTATTCCATACATACCTGGAATTTCTCATAAACTGAAACGTCTAGGTTAGACATATAATATACGGACCATTTTCAAAACTAATAACACACTTCGCTCTAATTTAACAAATACTAGACCTAATAATATTAATGAGTCCACTAAAAATGTAATTTATAAAATTCCTTGTGAATGTAATAAATTCTATATTGGAGAGACCTCACGACCTTTAAAAAAGAGAATTGAGGAACATAAATCATACATGAAAAAAAGGGAATTTCATAATTCGGGAATTTGTCAACATGCATTTGATAAAAATCATAGAATAGATTGGGATAATTCAAAAATCTTAGCAAAGGAGCCATGTTCTAAAAAACGTAAACTTAAAGAAAGTGCATATATTATGTTAAATTCTAATGAATGTTTAGCAACTTGCTCTGTAAATTTAAGTAATACATGGTTACCTTTATTAAGAAATTGAACATAGCCCAAAAAAGTAAATTATAAATACTGAACATATGTAAAGTTAAACAATCAACACCACACACTTCAATGTCAGTAAAAGTGACATTTTGTGCCAAAAACACGAAAAAGTCAATTTCACTACAAAAAACGAACTATATTTTTAGAATTTGAGTTAATTGTTCCATTTTTAGGTTTTCACTGACGACGGGAGCAGATTCGTTACCGAAACGTTTGATATTGATAGGTTTTATCATTTACTGATAGACTTTTTTCAGGTTAATATAGAAAATCGGGTGTATAAACACTAGTTTGATTGATATTTGATAGGGTGTGGCAAAATACCAAAAAAAAAAAATCTTGTAAATTATGGATGCGCCACAAAACTACAGAGCATAGATACTACTGTACTTACGATAAAGCAAATATGCCAAGTCATTTTCCAAAAAAAAACCATTATCATTCAAGAGTTTTTCTGCTATCAAGGTGCAGCATGAGCCTACAGGTTCTATTTTTTGTGTAACTGTTGTATTCCATTTATAACTAAGATCGACAGGTCGATGGTCATAAATTTCTCTAATCAACGGGGCGAGGGCTGTATCGTTTTTTGACAGAATATGATGGTCAACCATTGATATTGTGACGTCGTTATTTGAAATAAGAATCGGAAATTCTACTTCATCTCTGCAAAATGTATAAACATAACATTCAAGTTAATCTAGCATGTGTAAACCTACCGGAACACTAGAACGTTCAGTGGTACTTTTGCCTGATTCAAAACGAAACAGTTTTCCGTACGTAAATGAAAATTCTCTCTTGTGACATTTAATAAAGGAACTGAATTGGTTTTCTTCTTTTTAAAAAGGTAATAGCTTAATGCTATGGATGAAATTGTTGAATCCAAGTCGCAAGACTCATTTCCCAGTGTGAAGTGAATTTTCTGAGAAGTTGGGCAGGATTTTATCTGTACAGCAAAAACAAAATTGAGATACAATTAAGAGATTGAAAAAGGTTTCAATAAGTTCTCGAATAATAATATTCATGACAAATTATTATTATTTTTTTAAATACATAACGGGTGGCCTATTGAGTAGGGTGTTCATTTTCTTCCATGTTAATAAAAATAGAGACAAATTTTCAAGACAAAAGTTGGATTTAACGTCAAATTCTGCGTTATTGGTTTGTATTGAGGAACATTTAGGGAAAAAAAACATTATGTTAGGGAATTCACTACAAGAACAAATGATATACAATAATTGAATCTTGCAAATTTGCTTATTCTCCAATGTTGGAGGCTTAGTAATTGATTTTTGAAAAAATATTTGCAATAATTTATGCAGGGTGTTTTCTACAGCTGGTTCAACTTGGCGAATTTACCGAAGAAACTCAGTTTTTCCAAACGAAATACCCTGTATGCTGATGTCTAGGTACTTTGCCATCACAACACATGTCATAAAATTTGTCGTTATCTCCCAATTTTCGATTGTGTGAAAATGGTATCCCTAAATTGAAAGTTCTGGTTCTTTCTACGTATAGCCTAGGTGACGAAACCTCATTGGTTGGGTATAACATACATAATATGCAAATGTGCAAAAAATTATGATATTCTACAGGGTGGCCCAACGAAAAGGTCCCACCCTTATTTATGACTTTCCTGGTATATTTTGGTAAAAACGCTCGGACACGTCAATTTTTATTTTTGGGGGAACGTCTTTTCGTGTATTACTGTATAATACAGGGTGTTTCAAAAATAAGATATCGCATTACACTTGACATTTTTGAATGAAAACCCCCAATTTTTTTTCTATTTTTGGATTCTCCATGAAGTTTTTAGTAACTTTTGTATAATACAGTTTATACCAATCTTTTTTATTTTATTTAAAAAGTGTAAACAAAAATCAATTACTTAGCTATAATGTGTCAAAAAGTCAATGTGGTAATAAATGTTGAAAGTGGTGTCCGTTTACCTCCATGCAATAATAAAGATTTTGCTCAAATCTATTCCTAACATTTTCACACATTTCTGGAGTAATTTGTCTGCATTCCGCCGTGATCCGCTCCCGAAGATCTTGGATGGAGTCTGGCTTCGTACTAAAAACCTTACTTTTTAAATGTCCCCAAAGAAAGTAATCTGAAGGACTCAAGTCCGGAGACCTTGGTGGCCACTCAATGGGGCGATCCACTGATTTGGGAAATGGGTGTCCAAAAACTGTCGTACTGGGACTACAAAGTGCGGTGGTGCACCATCTTGTTGAAAATGAAGAAAATTTTCATTATAATAAACCTCATTTTCTATTATTTTGGTTATTCGTGGCTCTATTGTATTTTCCAACATGTCCAAGTACGTCTTCCCCGTCAAGTTTCCAGGAATAAAGAAAATAATAATAATAATAATAATAATATATCTTTATTTAGCAGCAGCTATAAAATTACAGTGTATACAAAAATGTTGTATCTAATGGAATACAATAATTATGAGGATTTATAAAATTTCAATAATCTAAGTAGTTTAATAAGTAAAAATGTTTAAAATAACATATAAAGGTAAAAATATAAACAGTACAACACCACAGTTAAAATTTTAACAATACATGTTCCCTGAGCAGTCTTTTGAATACATTCAAGTTATCACAGTCTTTGATCTTTGGTGGCAGATTGTTAAACTCTTGCAGGCCCTTATATAAGATGGAATTTAACATTTGACTAGTATTACATTTGGTGTTCAGTATAAAATCACTCTTGTGTCTTGTATTATGATCATGTACATCCCCAAAAAATAATAGATAATAAAAAATAAAAAAAAAAATATGAAAAATTCAAATAAGTTTAAAACGGTTGAAGATAGGTATAAACTGTATTATACAAAAGTTACTAAAAACTTCATGGAGAATCCAAAAATAGAAAAAAAATTGCGGGTTTCCATTCAAAAATGTCAAGTGTAATGCGATATCTTATTTTTGGAACACCCTGTATTATACAGTCATACACGAAAAGAGGTCCCCCCAAAATAAAAATTGACGTATCCGAGTGTTTTTCCCAAAATATACTAGGAAAGTCATAAATAAGGTTGGGACCTTTTCGTTGGGCCACCCTGTATACTGATAAGCTATAATCTGTTCACAGTAAAAAAAAATATACAGGGTGATGCAACCAAGATGGGGTGGATGATTATGGAAAAATGGTGAGGAATTTGAATATTTTTTTTTATACTATAGTTAGTCAAAAAGGCTATGTTTTGAAAATATAGCCAATAGTACAGGGTGGGCAACTAAAAATGCGAGGTACTGTATCTGGACAATTATTCATCGCAGAGGCTTGCAGCAAAAAAAAATGTTATTAAAACGACCAAGAGAAAAACCTGTAAAATATTTTCAAGATTCTGAAATGCTCGCTAGGGGGCGTAACAACCAACAAGTAGAGAAATAGAATCTTCATAGAATTTTGCCCCATGAAAATATATCTATAATATTATTTTCATATTTACTGACTATTTACGTACACTTTTTGTCTAAAACGTGGTGGGAAAAGTTCAATTATCTTTTTGAAAAAACGAAGATTTTTCCGTTTCGGTTGACCAATTTTAACGAACTTGAGCTGATATGATAGAGCATAATCTGCACTACAAAATGCTTATTTGGTTTTGAATTTGTTACCTACGCCGTCGCCGCTAGATGGCGTTAACTGAAATGGTAGCATATTTTTAAGATTTTTCCAAAAAAATCAAATATAATGGTATATTCATTTTTATATAATTTAAAAGGGGATACATTTTTCCATCAATTTTGTTTTGTTTTTTTTGTTTTTTTTCAATAGAAAAATATATCTCTTTTAAAATATATAAAAATGAATATACCATTACGTTTGATTTTTTTAGAAAAAGCTCAAAAATATGCTACCATTTCAGTTAACGCCATCTAGCGGCCACGGCGAAAGTTATAAATTCAAATCTAAATAAGCATTCTATAGTGCAGATTATGCTCTTTCATATGAGCCCATGTTCGTTAAAATCGGTCAACCAAAACGAGAGAAATCTACTATTGTTCAGAAAAATAATTGAACTTCCTGTACAGGGTGTTCCAGAAAATGTGTGGCAAACAAAACTGTACTATACACCCCGTATATAACAGCTCTCGTACGATCATTTTGATAAAAGGTTTGTTGGGTCTGTTCTAAGACATGATAAAGGAATGACAGGCGATCAAAGTTGGAAAAGGACTCATAGTTGGGTAATTTTTTTATCCTTCAAGACGATCATCACATACACTTTGAATAGAATTATTTGTTATTATACACGGTGGTCAAGTTTTGCAAACACGACCTGTACACAATTTTCTCAATTGGGACACCCTGTATATTATTGTTTATTCGGTTTCTTTATTGTTTACCGATTATTTTTTTCATGATACCTATTTTGGGCGGTTTTCAAGGAAATAAATAACTTTTATCTTTTTTTTTTTTTTTAAAAATAGCTTCAATTGAATATCTGTTACTAAGGTATTTTAGAAAAAAATCTCATGTTTTTTAAGAATACGTATTTAATAATACCCAGGATGTTTCATTTTTGACATTTTTATACAGTGTGACCCATTTGTTTTGGGAACACCCTGATAAAAAGTTTATTTCTTAACCGATTTGGTTCGTTTTTTTTGGATTGTAGAGCTCGAAAAATTGTATATTCTTGGCAAAAAGTGACCTTCGCCATTTTGACTTCAAGGCCTACTATGTTAGTTTTTAAGAGCAAAATTTCAGGAAACCATATTAGCGATTTTTTTAGAAAAAATCTGTGTGCGCCACTGGATTCAGCATCCTTTAAAACGGGTCTATACAAATTTTCAACCGAAAATATCAAGTTGAAAAAAATTAAAAATTCGCACTTTAACAATATTTGATTCTATCAAAAGAAATGATAAATGCATTGAAGTTGATGGTGGTTTGGTAGAAGTTACAAATTTTTAGTTTTATGTCATTTTTATTTGTTTTGATAGAATCAAAGATTGTTAAAGTGCGAATTTTTTATTTTTTTCAACTTGATATTTTCGGTTGAAAATTTGTATAGACCCGTTTTAAAGGATGCTGAATCCAGTGGCGCACACAGATTTTTTCTAAAAAAATCGCGTATATGATTTCCTGAAATTTTGCTCTTAAAAACTAACATAGTAGGCCTTGAAGTCAAAATGGCGAAGGTCACTTTTTGCCAAGAATATACAATTTTTCGAGATCTACAATCAAAAAAAAAAACGAACCAAATCGGTTAAGAAATAAACTTTTTATCAGGGTGTTCCCAAAACAAATGGGTCACACTGTATGTAAAATCACATAATTTTAAAGACCCTGTACAACGCAAAAGAAAATCCGATACACACAACTGAAACCCAGGATATTGTTTAACTATTTACAGAATTTCAGTTTCTTATGAATTCAAATACCGTAGTAACAGACATATTTGATTGAAGCTATTTTTTAAAGAAAAAAAATGAAGATTCATTAATTTTTCAAAAACCGCTCAAGATATAGGTGGGTATAGGGAAGAATTATAACAAAATAATTCTGAAACAACAGAGAAGCTGGAAATACATTAATATATCTCATTAAAAATAGAAAAGTTGATGCCACTTTTTCGAAGAAGCGGCAACGTCGCATCGCTGAAAACATAGATCGATAGACCATCACGTCAAATGTGTATGATCAGATTTTCAGAACGATCCCTAGCTGTTCACCCGTAAACGACTAAGGTACCATCGACCGTGAATCACCCTGTATTTAGGTCTCAAAAATGCAAGAAGAAATCAAACAAGAGTAGATTGAAAGGTCAAGATGAAATGTTCAGCTCTAACCGAGATTCCGAACTTATTGAACCCCAAATAACCCAGACTAACCGAGGTTCCAACTCTGATTCCAAAATTATTGAAGAAAATCTGATTTTCTTAAAATTTCAAAAGACTAAAAAATAAACATTTTCACTTTATGAATTCAAATTTTCTTCGGAATCAGGGTAAGGGTTCCTTACTATAGACTAAATTTGTGAGTTTGTACGTTTTTTTATCATTTTACGTTAAAAGGTCAAAAAATGACTGCTCTCGTTTAGTTATATGTTTTTCCATTTTTGAAATGTTCGATCTGTAT
Organism: Orchestes rusci; assembly: GCA_958502075.1. Lineage (NCBI taxonomy): Eukaryota > Metazoa > Arthropoda > Insecta > Coleoptera > Curculionidae > Orchestes > Orchestes rusci. The sequence goes on from OY293306.1 coordinate 2,156,930, forward strand.
GATAAAAATTAGTATTTTTCATCATAATTCCAATTTTCCGATTTTTTTTTATCAGGAATGACTATTTCGTGTTTTTCATTTTTTGGTCCATTGTTGATATTGTTGTCCTCTTGAAAACTGCATCCGCGGACAAACTGTTATACAAGGTGTCCCACCGAGAACAAGATCGTTCCGTATATTATGGAAAACTATACCTAGGAAAAATTTGAAAACTTGATAGTATGATAATAGTCCAGTAATCCAAGGTTTAGAAACGGCGTTTCCAGGACAGTGTTCTACAGTGTGTCCAAGATAAGGATGCACAGCATGGGGATCTCGGAAACTATAAGAGATACAGTGTCGGTTGAATCAGACAAAAAAAAAAAATCAGACATTTTGATACCCAACAAGATCCCGTTTTACAAATTTGAAAATTCCAAGCCGTTTCGGAAATATCCGATAAAAACCGAAATATTGCGATTTCATTTTTATTTATTTTTTAAAGCTATTTTGAAAGATATGAAAAACCAAAAACACTTTTTAATTGGCACTTTTTAAGCACTACAAAACAGCCTTGAGAGATTTTCCGTACGACGTTTCGTTTCGGATAAACCATCATCAACTTTGTTTTTTTAGATACGGTCCTGGATTTTTTATGACGGATTTTAAGAGCCTCTTATGTTCCTAAACCAACGATGTATCGCACTTTTTGAAAAAGAGGTGTTTGTTTTTAATCCTATTAAAAATGTATTTTTTGTATCTCTCTAACACATCTTATGGAAAAATCCATCAATATAATTTTTTTGAATAATTGCGATACATTGTTGGTTTAGGAACATAGGAGGCTCTTAAAATCCGTCATAAAAAATCCAGGACCGTATTTAAAAAAACAAAGTTGATGATGGTTTCTTGTTAGGTATCAAAATGCGCAATTTTTGTCCAATTTAACCGACACTGTATCTTTTATAGTTTCCGAGATCCCCATGCTGTGCATCCTTATCTTGGACACACTGTATATGTTTTTTGATCTGCTGAATCTGAGGTTCGCTACCTCGCCGGCATCACAACGAAAATTGCAGAAAACCGCAAAATGTAGGCACTTTTTTCAGATTTTCATGTAACTATATCTCGAAAACTAAGCGTTTTTTGAGGATAACTAGGGCTAATATCTCTATCTTGGAAAACTGCCGGGCAAATCGACGAAAACCGTTTCATTCTTATATTCTTGGTAACGTTACAAAGATACAACAAACATGTAGGCGGCCAATGGAGAAATGGTATTTTAAACGCAAGCGCATTAACAGCTGGTCCCCAGGCGATAGAAAGGGTGCGAAAACTATACAGTACAGCGGGATCTTCTATCTCATTCTGGTATCAAGCAGGTAAAATTGCTTTCCATATAGTTATTAACATGGTAGATGTCTCTTTCTACCATGGTTATTAATAGATATATGGTGAATACAGTGTGTCTAGAATAAAATGATGTACATGGGAATATTGGAAACGGTAAGAGATACGGCGTCGCTTGAATGGAAGAAAAGTTGCGTATTTGTATGCCCAAAAATAATCTACTTTTGTTTTATTTTGAATCGATACCGTGATGTAGATACAGGGTGAAAAAGAAAATGTCCATATTCGAAAAACTACAAAATTTTGCTTATTATAAAAGCCAATATTTTCAAATTTACAGGATATGGGTAAGAGGAAATGACGATTCTAAAAACGGCATCAAAAAATGTTGTAGGCCCACGATGTTGCGTCCGGCCGAGGCCAACTTTGGTTTTTCTTATGGAGGCCATATTGAACTTCTCCATTTTCATGGTCCGTATTGAAAATAATTTCCAAAAATATGACTTCCATAATGAAAAACAGACTTGACTTTGTCTGGACGCAACATAGTAGGTCTAGAATTTTTTTGACGCCGTTTTAGAATCGTCGTATCCTCTTACCTATATCCTGGAAATTTGAAAGTGTTGGGTTTTATAACAAGCAAAATATTGTGTTTTTTTCAAAATGAACCTTTTCTTTTTTCACCCTGTATGAACATAACGAAATCGATTCAAAATGAAACAAAGGTAGAATATTTTTGAGCATACAAATACGCAACTTTTCTTCCATTTAAGCAACGTCGTATCTTTTACCGTTTCCAATATCCTCGTATAGTCCCATGTACATCATTTTATTCTGGACACACTGTATATACAGGGTGTTTCCTAACCTCTGTGACAAAATGAAAGGGGTGATTCTTCGCTTAATTTTAAGACGAAAATGTATTATGACTTTTTTTCGAATTTCGCTTTGTTTCCTAAATACAGGGTGTTTAATTTTTTTTATTATAATTATTTATTTTTATATATTTTTTTTTTATTTATTCAGTGTTTTTGAATTCTCCATTAAAATGATTATAATTGATTGCTGTATTTGTTAGAAAATTCAACATCAGCGATAAAATTACTTTTTGCGTCAAAACTCACTCGACTAGATTTAATTTTTTATCTCAAAAATTAGGCAAGATACGATAAAAATTCAAGAGATCAAAAAGTTGCGTTTTTAGTTGAATAACCTGAGAAAAAAATGAAAATGACACAAAAAGTCAGTGGCGTACATTTTTTTCCCAATAATATTGGTTGAAGTGCCGCTCGGGACGCCACTGTATTCGATAATTTTTATTTTTTCATGGCAAAATGAACCCGTTATCACTATAAATACCGTTACCAAACAAAGATAAATTAATTAAAAATAAAAAACTAATCAAAAAAAAATTAAACACCCTGTATTTTGGAAACAAAGCGAAATTCGAAAAAAAGTTATACGACATTTTCGTCTTAGAATTAAGCGAAGAATCACCCCTTTTATTTTGTCACAGAGGTTAGGAAACACCCTGTATATAGTTTTCTACTATTAAGTAATATTTACCATGGCAATTCAGTAGTTATAATAATAATTATGGCCATAGTGAATGAATTTGAGTAGTTGGGAAATTTGTTTTATTTTTATGATAATGCCAGGGATAAAAATTGACACAAAAGCTGTACTTTGCAAAAAAAAATTATATCGTTTTCAAAGTTACAATTTACGATAATTGAATGAGATATGAAGAAAGGGCACATATTCAAAAAAATTTTTGGAAAATCGAAAGAAAGGTATTTTCTCTGAAGATACCTACGTTTTGTTTGTACCATCAGCAGTGATAAACCAATTTTTTGTGGAATACAGTAATTTAGGTATAGAACATCATACATCATACGTCAAATCTGCCTAGAATTTTAAGTAGAATCGAAATATTTGATAATATACAGGGTGTCCGGTTAGTATATAGCATATAATTTCGTCAAAACAACCCCAGTTTGTCATAAAACTGTTATCTAAAGCGCCTCCTAACGGAGATACAGAGCCCCAAAGGGGTACCCATCGATTTAATTCCTTAGCTCTAACTTTTGAACCGGCTTGTATAATTTGTTGAAATTTTAGTATGTTGTGTAGGACATAAAGACTCACAAAACCATAGTAAAGTCAATATTTCAAATTGTGGGAAAGGAAAGGACTGGTCAACAGACCTTTTGCGCCCAATTTTTGACAGGTGTCATTTTACAGAGCTGAAAAATACTTTTTCAATACTTTGACCTTTTTTCATCGAGAAATTAGCTCTTCTTTTGTTATGATAAAACTAACCGTTTTCGAGTAAAATAGGTTTTTGTGCTACAGGTTATTGCAGTAATACACTAAAATACGAGCTAAAATACTAAGGCGAGACACTGATTGTTGTTATTTTTGGTATTTGACACTCTCAGAGTAAATGAAATGCATTTTTTTTAAATATTATTATTATTATTATTATATATCATTTTTTTATGTTTTTTTCAATTTTTAATTTATTCTAGCATAGGCGATCAATCTGAGACAGTTGAAAAATGTTTCAATACCAAAATTATCAACAACTGGTGTCTCGCCGTAGTATTTTAGTGTATTATTGCAATAACGTTCAAAACAAAAACCTATTTTTCTCGAAAACGGTTAGTTTCATCGGAACAAAAGAAAAGCACCTTTTTTGATGAAAAAAGAGATCAGAGTATTTGAAAAAGTAGTTTTCAACTCTGGAAAATGACACCTGGAAAAAACTGGGTTTTAGTGGCCAGTCCGTTTCTGATTCCCTCTACAATTTCAATTATTGTCTTACTTATGGATCCGCAGCGAACCAAAATTTACACATTTACATCTTTCACATTTGGCAACGTTGATGCATCGATGTCGTAGGGACGTACGTCGTAGAGGTAGTTAGATTTCATGAAATTGTCGAATGTCAAAATGTCAACGCCATGTCAGTGAAGAAGTCAGCAGTGTCACATTTCAATTTTATTTTATTTTGGCGAGGTTGATGGATTGTGTCGTCTGTTAGCGGTTTATGTTACGTTTCGAGTTTGATTTTATACCTAGTCGGATTCATATTTTAATAATTATTGCATTACCATGCCGGTCCATTGCTCCATGTGCGGAAATCACTTTTCAAGAAGCGACACTTTGAAAAACCATATGAAAAGGCTACATAGTGATAGTTTCAGTGAACTTCATAAACAAAAGCAAGCGACTTTTAAATGCAGTGTGTGTGAGAAATATTTCAAAAGAAAAGACACTCTTAAGATACATGTTAAAAACGCCCACGAAAAGTCTTTTGAAAAACTTTATCCCAATAAAATATTTAGATTTTGTTGCGCTCATTGCCAGAAAGGCTACAACTCTGATCATGGTTTAAAATCCAATCTCAAAGGAAGTCATAGCTCAGTAGCCTGGCCAAGCTCTAAGCGTACTAAAGAAAAAAAGGGCCAAATATGCACTATTTGCAAAAAAGAGAAGTTTGAAAACCAGAAAACAATGTTGCAGCACCTCAATAACTCTCATGGTATTGTATTCAATTGTAAAGACTTGTATCAACAAGTACCTTATTAACTTGAAATCGTCTGGAGAATCTTTTAATTTGATAAAATTTTGAACAAAATAACTTAGAAAATAGTTATGGACATTCCAAACCACAAAATGTAAAGTGTAGGGCGCCCTCTAGTGGTCACAGTAAAACGGACTTCATAATCGAATTTCTCATACCACAAAACCCCCGTATGCCAATTTTCAAAGCAATATGTGAAAAAGTGTCCAAAATAATGACAAAATTCAATTGGTAATTTCAAACTTGATCACCCCGTATCTCGGAAATGGTGACATTTCGGTCTGAGGTGAGTTACGTTAAATCGGCTTATTTTGACCTCAGCAACATGTGGTAGGATTTTGTAAAGACCTTTTAGAGACCCTGTATACGTACGTGATTTCCTTCAAAATGATACCCCACAAGTATATGTTCAGAGTTCAGAGTTGAAAATAAACATGAGGGGCTTCGAAAACGGCGTTATCATAGTAATATTTTCATAATAATCAAAGCCTACTCATTTCACTTCACACTTTTCAAAACAAGCAGAACTTTGAAGAATGACTTTTGGTCGACAAATTAAATTGTCAGTGAATTTATCCTCTTGGGCCCTGTATCCGTGGACATGTGAAGGACTTTTTAAAATTGTCTTATTATAATTATTATATTAATGCCAGTCGGTAGAGTTTTGTCGTTGTTTGAGTAAAGGACGTTTTGTTTACAATCGTGTCGTGGATTGTGGATTGTGGTGAAACGTATGTCCTCCATCGTCATTTGTCAACCGGTCGCGTGTCACCGATTTCGATGTGGATATGGCAACACCGCTGATGGAATATGTAAAATTGGTTCGCTCGGCATCCACAAGTTATTGTCTTCACTATGGTTTCATGATTCTTCATGGCCTTCACAACATACTAAAATTTTATCAAATTATACTCGAAATTATACAAGCCGGTCAAAAAGTTAGAGCTAAAAAATTAAATCGATGAGTACCCCTTCAGGACTCTGTGTCTCCTTAGTCCTTCAAGAGGCACTTTAGAAAAAAATATATTAAGAACTGGGGTTATTTTGGCCTCCCCTATACGCTTTCGAAATTATGCCATATACTTACCGGACACCCTGTATAGGGTCTTCTAATTAAAATTAGTACCTAAGTTGACACCTACTTCCGGATAACTGGAAGTGCCAAAATCTTGAAAATATTTTAGCCACGCTGCCCCCATAAATGTTAGTAGACTGTCAAATAATTATTCCCATTAATAGTTTTCCATACACAGATCGATCTTCCCCCGGAGGGACACCCTGTATAGAAAGTTGCTCATAGTGATTAGTGACGGGTAGGTATGTTTTCTAAATAAAAAAAAACTAAAATTATTGATAAGGAGAAGGAAGGATGAAGGATGCAAACATCAGTCTGTTAGTGTGAATCATTTTCATTAATTTTCACTCAAATTATGTCGAGAGTCAAGATAAACTAGAACACAAGCTATAACACTAATAACAGTGACTATAGTGTTATTAGCCATAAAGATAGCAGTATAACTATTTTATAATAAAATTATATACACAAAATTAATTGTTGCTTACCAACTCTTTGGATAGTCTTAGAAATGTTATCAATGCCATTTTCAGTACAAATGAATAAGGAGAATTAACCAAACTGTATTAAGATACTTGATAATTATTATTATTGTATAAATCTTTGATTAGTGTAGTGAGTGAATGTGAGGTTAAGAAGGTAAGGATTCAAAATCAAAACAAATCAACTTTCATCAACGTCCTCTTGGAGGCGACACCGTAGAAAAGAGTCTTCTACGATGCTAGTACAGTTGATTTTTAGTGCGGCAAATAGAGGGAGCCTGTATATTCAAAATGAATCACAATCTTTCAAATTATTAAAATTCAAAGATCACAATTTACAGTGCGTTTTAGATTGAGATTTATTAAGATTTTACGAAATGTTTTAAAGAGTGAGAAAGAACCGACATACATAGGAAAAAAAATCATTTTTATTATTTTTCTAGATAATTTTTGAATATAGTCTCCAAAAATTATTCGACACGAAACATTATGGCTAAAGTATCTGCTTTCAAAGATGTTTTTTTCTGGATGGAAAGGGACCCTTTAAGGCTACACTTTAAAAATATTTTCACATGGTGTCCCTAAAACACGAAACGTATTAAAGTTGTATTTTTTTAAATGGAATACCTTGTAGGTATATTATTTCATTTTTGGCTTGTATGATCAAAATTAAGGTAAGTTTGATTGAGGTTTAATACACCTAAACCTTATGGTTTTGGAATATATCTTCAATTTTGCGAAAATGTAGTATGCATTTTCTGTTGTTTTCTTTTTTTCTCCAAATTAATAATCAAGTACCAATTGATCAAGATTGATGTCACACTTATGAAACTTTTGATAACCTATTATACAGAGTGTCTTAAAATTATGGTTAAATAATCATTATCTTTAAACGGTAATAACTGGTTTTATTTAAATATCACGCCCTGTATTTTATGTCAACAACAGATATAAAGTTTGATTGTCTATCGAATATTATCATACCTTCCTATGGCTAACTGAATAAAACCCTGTATATAAAAAAAAATCGGTTACTTATTTTTGGATATCTCTTTATAGATATGAAGGATCCTGTTGATTTGAAGCTGTATCTTATGCATCATTTTCCTCTTTGATTTTGACTTAATGTGTTGTCCGACATATGGGTATTATGTACCTATATCCATTACCTATCTACCTAAGCATGCGCATGATTTATTATGTTTTTACAATACCTTATAAACAAACAACAATTATTTTGTTTAAAAAAATATTATACCTAAACCGAAGAAGCATTTTGACGTCATATTACGTTTTTTTTTGTAACAGATTGTCTGAAGGCAGATCTTCCTCGTTCCTCTCAAGAAGTATCAAGACACTCTGGAGCAGTCCCGGTGTTGCGTCCAGAGCGACAGAGGGTTGGCTCTTCCTGCCCAGAGCTGTGGTGGGGCAGAGGCCGACCGTGTCAACCCAGTGGTGGCGTGAGGTGCTGTGACCATCCCACTTCCTCTCTCTGACTCCTGGAACAACACCCGGCTTGGAAACCGCTTTCGCATAGAACTGCAAGCTGGAGACTTGACCCTTCTGATAGGTGCTTCCGTCTGTATCTTTTTTCTGTCACGTCTGTTCCCCGTCAATCTTTTAGGCAGCGGTCCTCCTTTTTGTACTGGAGAACTGTGTATATACAGGGTGTCCCAGCAAGAGTGGCCACCGGCCATATCTCGGAAACTACTGGACCTAAAAGTTCAGGAAAAAAAATATGATCACTAAAGTGGCCACGAGAAAATGCTGGGAAATATTTATAACTTCGAAATTTTTCCGCTAGGGGGCGCAATCAAAGCTTAAATATTAAAATTCGAAATTTCTCCGGAAATTCTCAGATTGAGGTATATCTTTATCAACATGGTTAGAAAACCTAGACAATTTCACGTCTTTTTGGTACAGGTCTCATTGGCGTACCGATCTTCGTGTGAGTAGGGGAAGGTAGTGAAAGTGTAATTGTTCAAGTGGCTGTAACTTATAAACGACTTGTCCGATTTTGTTGCGTATACGCTTATTGTTTGGAAGATAAATGTGAGTACTTTCGTATATCGTATCCAGTGATGCGTGATTGTCTCCAGAAAAGTTGCTAGAAGGCGTAATTTGAATTAAAAACTGTTATTCTCGTTTCACCTCAAAAATTTAAATGGTACGGTATAATTCTGATAACAGAATCGAAATGAAGATTAAATTTACAAGAAAAAACCTCCAAACCGCAGGTTGATATCTTTTCTCGTTTTCGAGTAATGGTCGAGAAAATAATTTTTGACACTCGAAAAGTTGTTTGTTGTGTAGCTTTATTTAACTTTATAAATGTTCGAATTGTCCTCCATCTTGTAAAATACATTTCTCAATTCTGTGCCTACAAATAGAAACAGCTGTTTCTATTTCAATTGGTGCAATGGAATGTATAGCATTCTCAATCCGCTCAATCATATTTTCTCTTGTGGTGGGACGAGTTTTGTAAACGATGTCCTTGATTCGTCACCACAAGTAATAGTCCAACACAGTTAAATCGGGAGATCTCGGTGGCCATGGGCCCATGGGAAAAAACTGCCCCTTCCAATCCATCAGCGATCTGTATAACGGTTGTTTAAAAAATCACGAACTCTCCGTGCATAATGAGCTGGGCAACCGTCATGTTGGTACCACATGGACATCCTAAGACCAATGGGAACATCTTCTAAAAGTATTTGCAAGTCATTTTCTAAAAAGTTTAAATATGATTCACCATTTAAATGGCCATCAATAATATACGGCCAATAATTTTGTTTCCTAACACTCCGCACCAGACGTTTACACTCCACCTGTTTTGATGATCCACTTTTTCCCGCGACCAAAAGTGCATGTTATGCAAATTAACATTTCCAGAACTAGAGAAACGGGCTTCATCGGTCCATAAAATTTGGGAGAGGAATTGAGGATGTTCGTTGCACATTTCTCGAAGCCAATAGCAATGGTCTAGTCGCCTGTTGAAATCATCTTCTGATAGAGCTTGGTGTAAGGGAAGATGGTATGGACGAAGTTTGAAGTCTCTTAAAATTCGCTTCACTGAAGAACGACTTAATCCTAGATGGTGGGAAATTTCTCTTGTGCTCAAATGCGGTGAAGCTTCCACGTAAGCGAGAACGTTTATAATATTGTCTTCATGGTTTCTTACCGGACGTCTTCTGATTGGAACTGGATTGAGCTGTACACTTCCCGTTGTTCTTAAACGTATTGCCATTCGCCGAAATACCTTTCTGCTGTAGTGCCTTCGTTCAGGATACCTTGCAGCGTATCCACGTGCCGCAATCGGAGCATTTCCAAAACATTGAAAATATACGGCGAGCATATCAAAAGCCTCGGCATTGGTGTAAGACATTTCAACAGAGAATGTTAAAATGATAATTAAGAGATTGTTATGATTGCAATATCTGTCTCAATTATCTCCATGAAAACCCGCCGATGTTTTTCCACAGCTACCTAGATTTTTTTTTCAACTCATCATTGCAATATTTAATACATAATTAGATTGGGATTTATGCTCATCAAAATATTTTTCATTTATTATGAGTTTTGTTCTATTGAAATAACAAATGAAAACATTAAATTTTACATAATTTGGACTAGTTATTATTATTGAAGCCAAAAAAAAAAGCAGGTTGCAATAGAACTACACAACAAACAACTTTTCGAGTGTCAAAAACTCTTTTCTCGGCAATAACTCGAAAACGAAAAAAGATATCCACCTGCGTTTCAAAGGTTTTTTCTTGTAAATTTAATGTACCTTTCGATGCTCTTATCAGAATCATACCATACCATTTAAATTTTTGCGGTAAAATGAAAAACACTGTTTTTAATTCAAGTTACCCCTTCTAGCAATTTTGCTGGAGACAATCACGCACTACTGGATACGATGTTCGAAAGTACTCACATTTATCTTCTAAACAAGCCTATACGCAACAAAATCGGACAAGTCGTTAATAGGTTACAGCTACTTGAACAATTACACTTTCACTACCTTCCCCTACTCACACGAAGATCGGTACGCCAATGAGCCCTGTACCAAAAAGACGTGAAATTGTCTGGGTTTTCTAACCATGTTGATAAAGATATACCTCAATCTGAGAATTTCCGGAGAAATTTCGAATTTTAATATTTAAGCTTTGATTGCGCCCCCTAGCGGAAAAATTTCGAAGTTATAAATATTTCCCAGCATTTTCTCGTGGCCACTTTAGTGATAATTTTTTTTTCCTGAACTTTTAGGTCCAGTAGTTTCTGAGATATGGCCGGTGGCCACCCTTGCTGGGACACCGTGTATATGTAATTTGCTACGTGCAGATAAAAAACGAATGCTCTGCGTCGTCTTTTTCAGAGTTGCAGTATTTGCAGCTTGGCTCCATTGTTTTTCCTATCTTATATAAGTAGGCGCGGAAATGGCTGAGGTGAAAGTCCACCAGCCCGTGCTGTTGCTCAGTCCATGTCTTAACATCTTTTATCAATCGTGCCGTCCATCCACCTTTCGTGTGCTCTGTCCATATCTTCTGCCACAGTTCCCATGTGACCTTTCGGGCTTCGTCTCTGGCTTCGTATCCTTCCAGTTCTCGTTTGGTAAGGTGCTTTAGCTTTCTTTCTTTAGCACATGCGACCCTTAGTGCTCTTGCTCTTTGGACCTGGCCTATTCTCGTTCTCTTCCTTTCAACTTGCATTTCGTCTCCCCATATCTCAGCTCCGTATAAGATGATGGACTGGGCCGTTGTCATGAGGAGCTTGCGTTTCGCCGGTTTCGGGCCATTCACGTTCGGCAGGATTCGACTAAGAGTAATCACCCTTGCTGATGCCTTGTCCGTCGCTTGCCTGCGTTGATCCCAGAACGTCAGTTTTCTGTCCAGATAATTTTCCGATTCCTTTGTCCAGATTTCTTCATCATGTACCTTTATTGGGATGATAATGTCGATCTTCTTCCTCGTCAGTAATACCATCTCTGTCTTATTGGCCGCTATTGTAGCCCGTGGTTTTCCATCCATGAGCCTACTCGGCGCATCACCTGGTCTAGTGTCTGAGTTACCTCCGTCGTACGTTCGGTTATGACTACCACCACATCATCGGCGTAACCGACCAGGAATAAGGTCCCGTCCGGCATCGTCATGCGAAGTAGCCCATCGTATGCCACGTTCCAGAGATCGGGGCCCAGTATGAATCCCTCCAGCTCCAGCTGTTATCCTCTTTCGCCTTTATTCTTCCGACGTTTCGTACGTTATGTACCGGTCTTTTAGATATTCCCTCAGTACGCGTAAGGGGTAATCCGGTACCGTGAATTTCTTTTCGAGGGCATGGAGCATGGAGCATGTCCTTCCATCTAGCTGAGTTAAAGGCGTTTTTTATGTCTAGGGCTACAAGGAGAACCAGAGTGGTGTCAATTTCTGCCTATAATATAACACTTCCTTGACAGCTCCTGTCGTTGACCTTTCCTTTCTGAATCCGTACTGTTTTTCCGACAGGTCTCCGGCGTCGTGTCAAACAATTATTTTGTTCAAAATATTAGGTGGCTCTTTCTTTTTAGCACCGCGAACTTTTGAAATATAATAGGTTTCTTCGTTTAGTGCGAAAAGTAGCATAAAGAAACAGACCTAATAAATGGCATCCATATAAAATTCAACTTCGCCGGAGAACTGAATGAAAATGCTAATGACCACCGTTTACAACTTTGTGAAGTAATGTAAAAAAAATTATTCTGAATAATCTTAACTTTGTTCCAATTAATGTAATTTTTTTCTCAATCACCATATCCAAGGATCTCCATGAGGCCATGAGGTCCATATTATTCAACATATCCAAAAACATCAAAAATTAATCATTTGGAATAGATTTTTCATGATCACATAATCACACCATTTTCCTTACCGGAAAACTCAGATGTTCAATTCACCTTCTTGAATTGGCTTGATTATTTGATAATGCCGTGAAAACATAAGGATCATCAAAATTATAGAAAATGAACAACATTACCATGTAGAAAATCCGATATTCCGAATTCCCTTTGACCCTAATTACAACTGCCGAGTTTCAAGCCTCTGCTGTGATTCCTGTTGATATGACAGTTTGTCAAAATGTTTTTTTTTTATATTTTTCATTCAATAACCGCAAGAGATAACTTCTCCAAACTCAGAGAATATGATGAGGGAGAGAAGATCTTCGAAATGAGCTTTCTTTTAATCTTTTTGACGAGGATTTATTTCACCGCTTTTTTTTTAATGGAAAAAAAAAATAAAAAATGAACAAGCTGTCATATCAACAGGAATGAATGAATGATAGCAGAGGCTTGAATCTCGGCAGTTGTTATCAGGGTCAAAGTGCCTTCAAAATCTCGTTCAAAATAGTAGGTATAGATAGACACAAATCTTAATTCCAATCGATATTTCTTGATAGTTCTACATTTAGGGAACATCAATAAAATAACAACAAGCTGGTGTTTTATTGCACAATCCATGAAGCAGGACGAGGAGTGGAACATCATGCTAATTTAATATTTTGCCGACCAGTAACAAAGGATGATTCTTCCTGAAGATTAACGAAACGTCGGCGTCGGTCGTTAACTGTATTCATTTTGGCGTCTACTATGGAATGGTCCCAGGGTGTCCTGGATAACGTATACCTCAAACGGTGTTACGAGGTCGATTTAATGGGAGAAAAGTTGCCGTTTTTGATACTTATTGAAGATCTATTCACGAGAGAAAAACTAAAATTCACATGATCAAGAGACATGAATGAATATTATGCATTTGTGCAATGATGTCTCAGGGAATCGCTAACGCTTCAAGACGAATTTACAAGAAACATTTCCTCAGCCGGTAGTACCTGATCCAACGTTTGTACCTGTAAAGTAGTTTAAATGAAACTGGAGCAAATCTTCCTACCAGAACCTGGAAAACAGCTGTATTAATGAACATGACTCTATAGGGCGTCCCAAAAACGAATGGGACATAAGGTCACAGCGGATTCCTCACAAAAAAAATGTGCCGAAAGTTGATAATAAAAGATATACAGGTGTCAATTAATTTGATTTTTATTTGTTTTAATAAATTTTAACCTAACCTATTCTAATCAAGATGTTTTGATGAAATATGCTACATGAGGATTGTTTGACATACGAAATCAAATCAGACCGTTATTGCTATTATTTGACGAGAGTCGATTCTTATTTTTTTTGTACGCATTCCTACTTTTTTCTTCAATTAAAAAATTGAATTCATACTTACATGAAAAAGGTATTCTTCGTAAAAGTAGCTTGACATGGACTAATGTTCCGCGTCCGCTATACAGTGTGTCTAGAATAAAATGATGTGCATGGGAATATTGGAAACGGTAAGAGATACGACGTCGCTCAAATGGAAGAAAATTTGCGTATTTGCACAAAAATATTCCACTTTTATTTTATTTTGAATTTATACCGTTATGTAGATACAGGGTGAAAAAGAAAAATGTCCATACTCGGAAAAGTACAATATTTTGCTTATTTTAAAAGCTAACATTTTCAAATTTTCAGGATATGGGTAAGAGGTTTCCACGATTCAAAAAACGGCATCAAAAAAGTTGTGGGCCTACTATGTTGCGTCTGGTCGAGGTCAACCTATTGAATTTCTTCATTTTCAAAATCCGCATTGAAATGCTTTTTAAAATTATGGCTTTCAAAAGAAAAACAGGCTTGACTTTGTCTAGACGCAACATAGTAGGCCTAGAATTTTATTGACGCCGTTTTTAGAATCGTCGTATACTCTTACCCATATCCTGAAAATTGGAAAGTGTTAGGTTTTATAACAAACAAAATATTGTGGTTTTTCAAAAATGAAGCTTTTTTTTTTCACCCTGTATCAATATTACTGTATCGATTCAAAATAAAACAAAGGTAGAATATTTTTGGGCATAGAAATACGCAACTCTTCTTTCATTTAAGCAACGTCGTATCTCACCGTTTCCAATATCCCCAAATAGTCCCATGTACAGGGTGTCCCATTTTGGGTACTTTTGCGGGGTATTTCCGTTATTCTTATAGATAGAAAGTTGCGGTTTTCGCGACAGTGTGCTACTTTTTCGTGAAACTGAAGATGTCGTTAACAAAATTTTCATAGCCCTTTCAGTTTTTAAGATACAGGGCTAAACTGAAAATGTTGCATTTTAAGGTACCCCTCGTATCTAAACTATCAGATAAGTTATGGAAAATGTGAAAAGTGTTTCTTATATAACTTTTTCCGTAGAACTCGATTCTGCCTTCGGAATTAGTATACGGGGTCAGGTCAAAAAGTTATAGGCTAATTTTTTTTTAAAACTGCATACTCTAATATATTTTTGAAAAGTTAAAGAAAAGACAAATCTTATGGACTATAAATATACAGGGTGTTTCATTTAAAAAGATAAAGTTTGGTCCGATAACTTTTTGACCTGACCCCGTATACTAATTCCGAAGGCAGAATCGAGTTCTACGGGAAAAGTTATACAAGAAACAGTTTTCACATTTTCCATAACTTGTCTGATAGTTTAGATACGAGGGGTACCTTAAAATGCAACATTTTTAGTTTAGCCCTATATCTTAAAAACTAAAAGGGCTTTGAAAATTTTGTTAACGGCATCTTTAGTTTCACGAAAAAGTAGCACACTGTCGCGAAAACCGCAACTTTCTATCTATAAGAATAACGGAGATACCCCGCAAAAGTACCCAAAATGGGACACCATGTACATCATTTTATTCTGGACACACTGTAGATCCATAGCTACATATAGCGGACTTTGAACGAAGGTCCATGGGACGTACTTTGTAGCCCGTAAATAGGACATCCAATATGCACAGTCCACAGAACGTCCAGTTTTGGTCCATATATGATGCACCGTTAATAAATTGGATTTTTGGTTTGGGACAAACAGCGGTAACTGAAAAATCGGTTTCGATTGCCAAACCTAATTGATTAAAAATAATAAAACAAATTTAGAATCAATAAACATCATTGCAATTATTTTTTTACTAAATAATTATGATTTCCTAGAATTAATTAGTTAAATAAGATACTTCTGTTTCCATGTACCTGGGCGCACTTTAACACTTATTGATTAAAAGTTAAGTTTACTCTATAAACCTTCAAATTTGCGATTCAGCTCTGGCATCAATCATTATCAATGTAAATCAGTATTCAGCATTTTCTTTTCAATAATAGTGCTCCGGCCAACCGTAACAAATACAGTAGTACCTACCTACTACAATGGAGTTACGAGGACAAGCATACCATGGTTCGCATTTATATTTTATCGAATTCTCCTCATGCAGCAAGCTTAGGTCAAAGTACCTTGATCCTGAGTCATGGGCGTACATATCCATGGAGGCGGCGCCGGCGGTGGGCGTAGAAAATCTCGATTGAATGCACGCTTCAAATGTGTTTTCTGAAATTTTCAGTTGACTGGTTGTGGGGAAAATTCCAGCTGATGATGATATTTAGAATGTTATGATATTGTTTTCATTTTTTACAGTGTTTGGTGACTATTATACAGAGTGATCCATTTGAAAGTGGGCCACCCTCATAACTTTTTGATTTATTGCATCGATTTTGACGATTTTTTTTTGGAAATTTAGAGAGGGGAAAGGTGTATTTTGAGGCCATACGTCGCCCAGTTTTTTCCAAAAACCAAGGAGGCCTACTACAGCATATTTAGAGGCTGAAAAATCCAGAAATTATATTAGCGATTTTTTTAGAGAAAATCTGACTACGCCACTGGATTTTTCATCCCCTGCATGAAATGGATCTGTACCAAATTTCATGAAAAAATATTAAAAATTGAAGATTAATTTTATTATGCACCAAGAAGTATTTTACCTCGAAACTCTTGCGATAGCAAGTCAATCAGAAAAAATTATTAAATATAAACATTTAATAGATATTCTCATGTCAAAATACAATGAAAACAGACGAACGAGACTGTCAAAAAAAAAATAGAAAAAAAATAACACACAGAAATATTATTCTCGAATTGAATATTTTTTCATGAAATTTGGTACGGACCCATTCGAGGGGATGGAAAATCCAGTGGCGTAGTCAGATTTTCTCTAAAAAAATCGCTAATATGTTTTCTGGATTTTTCAGCCTCTAAATATGCTCTGGTAGGCATTGGTTTTTGGAAAAAACTGGGCGACGTATGTTCTCAAAATACACCTTTTTCCTCTCTACATTTAAAAAAAAAATCGTCAAAATCGATCAATAAATTAAAAAGTTATGAGGGTGGCCCGCTTTCAAATGGGTCACTCTGTAGAATTATTGAGTGAACTTTGGTACAGGGTGATTCATTTTCAGCAACAAAAAGTACCAGTTTTCGTAAACTATTCATCATAGAGACCCAGCGAGAAAAATCTGACTGTTTTTTGGCCTGTTTCAAAGGGGAAAATCTGCTTTTCTTAATTCATGGCAGGGTTATTGATTATAAATGCCCCCCCTATCTAACTTTTTAATTTGACGTTTTAGAAAAAAGTGTTCCGGATGAAAATTTCATGGTTGAAAATGAAATTTTTAAAAAACCTGTTTTCACATAAACAGGGTGTTCCAAAAAGTCTTGGCGAGGTCTAACTCTCTTATTTCAAATTGATACCCTATTTTTTTATTTGATGTTTGGATTCTCCTTCAAATTTTAATCATTTTTTATGTAGCATATCCTATACCTAAGTTTGATGTATAAAAAGATATTTGATATTTTATACATTGAATAATACTAATTCATTGTTATAAAAAAGTAAAATATAAAAATATCTATGGTTTGGAAGTATTGACGTTATTGTGTGTGTAGGATATACCAAAACTTCTCTGATTTTAAATTGATACCCAAAAAAAGGACAAAAAATAAAATATCGTCTTATAAAAAAAAAAATCTTTTGAATCAAATGCAGAATTATTCATACTTTGATACTTTTACACTTTGAAAGTACTTGATGACGTGACATTTTCGTCAAAACGAGAAATACGTCAATAATTCGAAATCATAGATTTATTTCACTTTTTTATAACAATGAATTAGTATCATTCAATTAATAAATATCGAATATCTTTTTATACATTAAACTTAGGTATAGGATATGCTACATAGAAAATGTTAAGAGTTAAAAGGAGAATCCAAATATCAAATAAAAAAATAGGGTATCAATTTGAAATAAGAAAGTTGGACCTCGCCCAGACTTTTTGGAGCACCCTGTATATGTGAAAACAGGTTATTCAAAAATTTCATTTTCAACCATGAAACTTTTATTTGGAACACCTTTTTCTAAACCGTGAAATTAAAAAGTTAGAGGCGGGGGGCATTTATAATCAATAACCCTGTACTTGGATTCGATTTTATTGGCATTAACCGACCACACTACATAAATTGTGTAAAACTAAAAAGCGATATTGATGTTTTTTCGACATTTTCAAATGGAAACCCAATATATATGCCTCTATCTAGTTATTTGGAAAATCTCCTTCAACTTTCATGACAATCATAATATGACGATAATTTTTCTTCTTTTTTTTTTGAAATACATAAAATATAAAGAGAGGAAAGAAAAAAGGTAAAAAAGTTTGTGAATCAAGAAAAAAAGAAGAAATGGGGGGAATTTGGACAGAAAATTGAAAATGTGGCGAAGGGAAATCAAAAGCTGTTCTACAATATAGAGGCGAACCCAAAATTCAATTCAACATAAAAAGTAAGACGGAGGAAATATTAACAGATGAACAAGAAATCTTGCAGAGATGAGTAGAATTGCTAGAGGCAAACAAAAATACAGAATCAACAGAAGGGACAAAAGGGGTAGAGGAGAAAACAATGAGTACAAATTGGAAGACACAAGAGGAACACATAACATTTGAGGAACTCGAAAAGGCAATAAGAGAACTTAAAAATGGAAAAGCACTAGAAACCGACAACATTACAAGCGAAATGATAAAATACATGGGTGACGAAGGAAAAGAAATATTACTGGTAATCTACAATCAAATATGGAAAGAAGAAAAGCTACCCGGAAGAATGGAAAACATCACTCATCGTGCCAATTAACAAAAAAAGGAAATAAGCAAGACTGGTATTGACTACAGAGGAATAACATTTATCTGCATGGCGATGGATATATTGGAAAAAATTATAAACATTGAAATGAGCAACATTATAGAGAATTCAATGCACGAAGCACAAAGTGCATTTCGAAAAGGAAGAAATACTGACGATCATATATTCACAGTAAGACAAATCACAAAAAAGGTAATGGAACAAGAAAAAAATACTTACCTAGCTTTCATAGATCTGGAAAAAGCTTTCGATGAAATACAAAGGAGTACCTAATTAAGACAGAAAGAAGTACAACCAAAGGTAATAAGACTGATAAAGAAAATATATGGAAACAATCAAAACTCCGTAATAAGCCACGGCAGATGCTCAAACTGCTTCAAAATTGAAGAGGGTCGAAGACACGGAGGTGGATCAAGCCCAGTCTTATTTAACATATATATGGTTGCCTGAAATAATAAGAAGGTGTACAATCAGGAGAAAAAAACTACAAGAAGGCTATAGAAACATTCAAAATATACGAATATCAGAGGCAGGACTTGCAGAAAATGAAAGAAACCTTATAGTTATGACAGTAGGAAAAAATGTGCATCAAAATGAACATTCAAGTGGAAGGAGAGAGAATAGAACAGGTCAAAACTTAGGGGTAGACCAATTAGGAACAACAGAACCAGATGCCAACGGACGAATAGAGACCTCAACCAAACTTTGCTTTGCAATAAACAAAAACATAATAAACAGGAAAGAAATATCCATAAACACAAACATGAAAGTATTCAAAACTATCTACAGACTATATGGATGCGAATCATGGATATACTATCTCCAAGACAAGAAAGCAAAATACAGGCCATGGAAATGGAATATTTAAGAAGAGTAATGGAGGTAACAAAGGTGGACAAGATCAAGAACAACGACATCAGGGAGTAAATGGATAAAGAATCAATCCTAGAATTTAAAGAAAAGAGAAAATTGAGTTGGTGGGGACACAAAGAATGGGGAGCAATAGGCAGGTGAAACAAATCTGGGAAGCAAGAGCAGGAGGAGGAAGGATGGGAGGAAGACCAAAAAAAAACATGGAACCAGACTGTTGGGGATGCACTGGAGAAAAGAGAAAAATCATGGAATGGGTTCAAAGCATTGACTAGAAATAAGAAGGAATGGGCCAGATTCATGCACAATTAATGGAAATGTATACACGCTCCACCATTTCAAATGGTAAATTATGGGTTTTTTGATAATAAATATATGTTTTTTGAAATAGAGGAGTTATAAAGACTTCATCAGGAGTCCCTTGAGGAATGCTTTCCAAACTGCCCCTGTATATTTGAAGATGTCAAAAAGAAAGACGTCAGATCCGTTTTGATTCACCTAAGATGACATGTTCTTGAGTTAAGGTTAAAAAGAAAAACCTTTTAGTGGTAATGCCAACTATTTATCGTTTTCTTTTCTAAGACGGGATAAGTAGGATAAAGTGCGTCACAAATCACAAATAATAAATTTTATTCCAAAGATATAAAGAAAAACGAAATTGACAAAAAAAAGCAAATAACTAGTGCAAAAGCTCAAAATGCCCACCGTCGCGTCGTTGGCAAGGCACTCCTATCTTTTTGACACATTCAAATTTACAGGGGCTGATCCAAAAGTATTACTCGAATGATTCCTGAAGTGTACAGGGTGTCCCATTTGGGTACTTTTGCGGGGTATCTCCGCTATTCTTATAGATAGAAAGTTGCGGTTTTCGCGACAGTGTGCTACTTTTTCGTTAAACTGAAGATGCCGTACACAAAATTTTCATAGCCCTTTTCGTTTTCAAGATACAGGGCTAAACTGAAGATGTTGCATTTTAAGGTACCCCTCGTATCTAAACTATCAGATAAGTTATGGAAAATGTGAAAACTGTTTCTTATATAACTTTTCCCGTAGAACTCGATTCTGCCTTCGGAATTAGTATACAGGGTCAGGTCAAAAAGATATCGGACACAACTTTATTTTTTTAAATGGAACACCCTGTATATTTATAGTCCATAAGATTTGTCTTTTCTTTACCTTTTCAAAAATATATAAGAGTATGCACTTCAAAAAAAAAAAAATTTTTAGCCTATAACTTTTTGACCTTACCCTATATACAAATTCCGAAGGCAGAATCGAGTTCCACGGGAAAAGTAGGTATATAACTTTCGATTTTGCCTTCGGAATTTGTATACAGGGTCAGGTCAAAAAGTTAAAGGCTAAACATTTTTTTTTTAAGTGCATACTTTTATATATTTTTGAAAAGGTAAAGAAAAGACAAATCTTATGGACTATAAATATACAGGATGTTCCATTTAAAAAAATTAGGTTGGGTCCGAGAACTTTTTGACCTGACCCTGTATACTAATTCCGAAGGCAGAATCGAGTTCTACGGAAAAAGTTATAAAAGAAACAGTTTTCACATTTTCCATAACTTATCTGATAGTTTAGATACGAGGGGTACCTTAAAATGCAACATTTTCAGTTTAGCCCTGTATCTTGAAAACGAAAAGGGCTATGAAAATTTTGTTAACGGCATCTGTAGTTTCACGAAAAAGTAGCAAACTGTCGCGAAAACCGCAACTTTCTATCTATAAGATTAACGGAGATACCCCGCAAAAGTACCCAAAATGGGACACCCTGTACATAACTCTTTCATTTCAGAAGACACAGAAAAATTATCCCAATAAAAGTGGTAGGAAATGTTCCAAATAACACGATAGAGCCATTTATTTAGTGCGTTTGCATTTGAAAATTTCGAAAAAGACTTTTGACTTTTACACTTGGATTATGTTGTGTGGTCGACTAAAGCCAATGAAATTGATCCCAAGCACATGCGCTAGAAATAGCAGATTTTCCTCTTCAAAACGAGCCAAAGAATAAATAAATCGGTTGAGGGATTGTTATTTTACTATAGGGTCGTCTGGAAAGTTTCAGATTTCAACAGAAAATGGCAGCACCCGTTAAGAAAAGTTAGGGTATGTGGTTAGGGATCTTTTGACCTCTAATTACCAATATTTCAGCCATTTTGGATGGACAGTTGTTGTTCGATCGAGTCGATGTGAGCAGAGCTGTCGCAACTACTTCTAAAATGTAATTCAATTACAATTACCAATTACCTTGAGTATGACAAAAGTAATTCAATCACCAATTACTAAAACAACTCAAAAAAGCAGTTCAATTACCAATTACGACTAAAAGTAATTGATTCTTTATGAAATTACAATATGCCAATTACTGATTTTAATTCGATTACTTTCAAAAGTAATCGAATCACTTTTTTAGTAGTTGAATCACCTGAAAAGTAATTGAGTTATCCAAATCCTAGGAAAATTATATTTGATTGATTTAATAAGTATGTACAATGAAGCAAACAATGATAGGTCTGTTCGTAGTTAATGTTTCGTTCCAAATCATGTGACCATCAAACCTTTATCGAACTGGCAGTCACGTGACCAAAAAACAATGGCCACTATTAAACTACCACCACACTTACATCAGCTCAAGAGATTGAAGATTCAAGACTTCCACGGCGTTTACAACGGCAAAAGTAAAACCGAAAACCGAACGTGTCATGCAAAAAACCTTTCCACTTCTTCGAGTAATTGAATTATCTGCGATTTATTAAAACCAATTACAGATTACAATTACTTTATCTCAGTAATTGAAAAAACAATTACAATTACTCTTTTTGAAAAGTAATTGAATTATGGAGTAATTCAATTACCAAAAAGTAATTAAATTACATTTTTCAATTATTGCAATTCAATTACCGACAGCTCTGGATGTGATTGTATGGGTTCCGTTAAAAAAAAACAGTTTTCATGTCTTTCATACGAAGGCGTAGAAGTGCCACAACTAAAAAAAAATAAAAATTTCGACTTTAAAGTCGAAATTTCGAGAAAAAAGTCGAAACTCCTACATTAAAGTCGAAATTTCGAGAAAGCAGTAGAAATTTCGTGAAAAAAGTCGAAATTCAAAAATCCATATCTCGAAAACTGTACATATAGCCTGAATAAAACTCATAGGAGTTATAGCAGACGTCCTAAACCACCCCCTTGAAAAAAAAATCCACTTGCTCCTCCTCCCAAGAGGGTGAAATTTCATGATAACCGTCTCACTATAGAATGTTCAAAAAAATTCAAAAATCCATTTCTCGAAAACTGTACATAAAGCTAGAATAAAACTCATTGAAGTTTTAGTAGACATCCTAAACTACGAAAAGAGAAATCGACTGGCTTCCCCTCCCTTCTCGACATTAAAGTCGAAATTTCGACTTTTTTCTCGAAATTTCGACTTTAATGTCGAATGTCGAATCTACGCCTTCGTACTTTCAAAATCAAATACCTTCATATTCTTAATGAATGATAAAAAAATTCATTCACAACATTGAAGTGATGGCGAATCGGTTTCAAAGGAAGCAAAATCTGTTTTTCGTGTAGGAAACTGAGTCGCCTGTTTTTTAGGTAGTGATGGAATAGATCGAGAAAACGATCTTCACTTGAGAAAAACCTTCATGGGGGCATATCACGCATCATTACCTACTAGACAAGCCCAAAGGGAGAAAAAGAACATTGATTTTGCAGGGAAAGACGACTTCTATTCAAAAAGTTTGAAAAGGTGGGGATCCCTCACCTCAAAACAATAATTTCTACTCTTTAGTTGTTTTCAGTGTGAAATTTTCATTATATGGAAACTGAAAGGTAAAACAGAAGTTTTCAGCAAAAATCGCAAAAAGGGAGTAATGCGTGACAGAACAAGGTATAAGTTGTAAGTGACCATCACCTACTCCGTTTTATAATCAACTTGATGAAATCAGGAAAATTTCGAAAAGTTTAATCTTTGGAGGGCATTCCATATTTTATTACAGACTTAAGATCTCATTTTCCGCATTTTCAAAATATACAGGGTGTTTCCTAATCATTGGAAAAAAATTCAAGGGGTGATTCCTAAGGTATTTTCATGAAAAAAAAATTCTCTAAACATTTGTCGAAAAATGCTTCCTAAGGGAGCTAAGCCCTTTCAAATAGGGCACCCTGATGAATATGGTTTTTCCTCAATATTTCCTAAACCGTTCATACAAATATTATGAAATTCAATACATCGCATAAACTGTTAATGCTGAATCAGGATTTGAGCTCAGAATTTCAATCTGAGGCGTACCATCCTGGGGGGTTAAGGATAAAAACAATTTCATTTTTTTATGGTTCCTTTTTATCACATTCTGATTTTTGAATATGATACATCCAAGTTTTTAATTTAAAAAACGTACTGCTAGTTCATCATATAGGGCAAGTAGTTTTCCAGAAAATCGCATTTTTTTACATCGATGCATCGGCACCCTGAAGACAAATCTTTCACAATATTTTCGAAACCGCTCACATTCAAATATTGAAATTTGGTACACGTGCATAAACTTTTTACGCCAAATTAGATCCCGATCTCGAAATTTAAAAAAAAAAACGTCATTAACGTATCATTTTGAAGGGGTTACTTTACCTTCAACCCCATTTTTTGATGTTGATTAATTTTTGACTTTTTTTTTTTAGAATCACAGTCTTTGGAAAAGAGTATCTTTTTCGCGTAAAAATCATTCTAGATTATGATTCTAAAATGGAAATGTCAAAGATAAATTACCATAAAAAAATTAGGGGGTTTTTTACCCTTAACCCCTTTAGTGTGATACGCCACTGACAATATTTTTAAAATTTTGAGATCGGAATTCAATTTGGTGTCAAAAATGTATGCAGAAACCAAATTTCAATATTTGAATGTGAGCGGTTTCGAAAATATTGAGAAAGGCTTGTTTTTAGGGTGTCGATGCATCGATGTAAAAAATGCGATTTTCTCGAAAACTACTGGCCCTATCGATAGGAACTAAAAGAACGTTTTTTAAATAAAGAACCTGAATGTACCATATTCTAAAATCAGAGTGTGAAAAAAAGTACCATAAAAAAGTGGGATTGTTTTTACCCTTAACCCCCCCAGTATATGGTACGCCTCTGATTAAAATTTGGAGATTTTGAGCTCAACTCCTGATTCAGGATTAAAGGTTCATGCGACGTATCAAGTTTCGTAATTTTTTCAAAAACGATTCCTGAAACATTGAGGAAACTTCGTCTTCAGGGTACCCTATTTAAAAGGGCGTAGCTCCCTTAGGAAGCATTTTTCGACAAATGTTTATAGGGTTTTCTTTTATGAAAACATCTCAGGAATCACCCCTTGAATTTTGTTACCAATATTTAGAATACACCCTGTATAGTTTGCCCATAGACGTATAACCAATAAGACGTCTATGAGTTTGCCTATATCAAATAAAAAAGAAAAATATATTTTTTCAATATTTTGTCAAATTTTCTAAATTTAAATGGTAATTGCTCATAGACAAGAACGATAAACATTGGCACTTCTAGTAAAGTTATATTGGATGTGTTTGTTATGCTCCACTAGTGCACACTTTTCTACACTACAATACTCAGTGTGGCTTTGTTTGTGAAATGTTTGTCTGTTTTTCAGGATAGAATATCTTTACTAGTTTAGTGAAGATATTAGTAAAGATATTCTATCCTAAAAAACAGACAAACATTTCACAAACGAAGCCACACTGAGTGTTGAAGTGTAGAAAAGTGTGCACTAGTGGAGCATTACAAACACACCTATTATTATGATGACAAGTCAGTAAAATAATATCACAGCAAAATCAACAATTACGGGGTGAAGAATAATACTGCGGTGTTGAATATCAAACAAGGAACTAGCAATCACTCACGTTTTGCAAACGCGCGCTCGTCTTGTTTCCGCCCTGCCTGCGACTTGTAATTATATTTTTTATTTAAATATCAAATAAGAAACTTGGGGTTGTTTACTTTATTGCAACCAAAACGTGTTAATATCCATTTCCTATTCAGGAAATGAACATCATCAGTTGACCTCGGTGCACTTGAAATCTAATTGTTGAACTTGAACTTAACTTTTCTGCTTTGCTTGCGGTAAGTAATTCTTAGTTGGTGTTATTTACAGAAGAAGTACTCAAGTGTTGAATGAATCACCAAACTAGGCGATAGGTGACCCTTAAAAAATATGAATACTCCTATGTTTGGATGAGCCGTTTTTGAATTATTCGATATTTTTGTAGTTGTAATGCGCCTGAATAATGCAAAATTTACCGCAAAAACCATGGGAAACTGAGAGAAATAAATTATTTATTGATACCATATAAGGTACTTACTTTACTCCTGTAAAATTTTACTTTATCCACCCATTTTCTTTGTTTTTTTGTTTTATATGTCTCGACGAACACCTTTAGAGCATTTGAGGAATTTATTCCAGCGGCATACTTGTGGGTTATTTTGAGTGTTTGAAAAGAGTCAAATCTCTGAAAAAGATATTAGGGCATTTTCTCGGAAAAAATTGACAACGGAATCTTAATCAGCATCACCAAAAGCCCCTTTGTACTGCGATCTACAATAAAATAGGACTATTTTAGTTTAATAAAAATCGTGAACTAAAAATCCTATTGTCGCACCACCCTGGATAAGGTGTTGATGATTTTTTGTTTAAAATACTCATTCAGGAATTTTAGTAACAACTTTATTGCAAATAAAAACTCACAAGACGGCTCCTTTAGCAGTGTAACAATTGAAAAATCAATTATTGTTAGAGTTAGCAACTATACTTGTTTGATGACCATCAATATTCGAAAATCTCACTAACCCACGAATTAATTATGCCCTCTCATCATTGACAAACTCTTGAAGTTTTCATTTTGAACGATTTGGTGGGAATATTTTGTTCAAATTTATCGGCCCTTCACTTCAAAAACATGCTTTGTTCCAGGGCAGGGAGCACTTATTTATTATTCTCAAAAATCCCTTTAATTTGTGTTGAGCTGGTTGAGAGTTCTTGAAAGTGGGTGTAATTTAGCAACTGAGGATATCAAATTTAGATTTTTTTAATCAAGACAAACTACTGTATCCATCTTCAAAAGTGAACAATCGATATATTTTATCCGTAAGTATAAATCTGATTTCTCCAAATCATTGGTAACATGCATGGTGACTGTCATCATTCCAACAAGATTTCTCATTACAGCGAATCTAAGACGTTACGTTCCGCAACGTCGAATAAAAATCCAAGCCAAACAAAGGATTCCTTGAAAAGAAACCCGCGTTTTGAAGCATCAGCAAAGGCAGATGCAATACAATATCTCCAAGCCATGCCGAGTGGTTTCTAAATATCGCCACAGCGGCCCAGATCGAAAATTCCGCTCGTTGAAGCGCTTTACACCGACTAACACATTGGACGACTGCCTTGGATGTACTCCCCAAGTGTTTCAGACATGTGAGGGTCTTATGACCGTCAAGTTTAGACTGTGACCGTCCCTATAAGTCTTTGGAGAGATCAAGCATGTTCTGTTCAAACCAAGGACGTAGGCGCTTGGGATTCAGTGAACAACCGGATAAGGAGAACATGATAAAAGATAGAAAAAGACCGAGTAGCGGTTGGTGAGCGAGAGAGACGGACAATGCAGTAAGAAGTTCCTTTTAGGAATGCTGTCATCTGGTCGAACTCGAGCTGCCTTGTGTTGCCTGCTTGCTTGGTTCGTTTCTGTTCTAGAGAATGATTTTGTAAAACGAGATGAGATTTCTCAAGGGTACACGAAGGTGTTTGCGATGTTGGCTCACGTAGGTAGACTTTCGATTATCAAGAGTTATTCGAAAGTAGACTTTAGTGGAATATGACTACAAAAAAGATTTCTGATGAATACTTCTTGTCTGAACTGCGTTAAAAATAATAATAATTATGAATCCCATTATTCTAATGCGCTTGGACTAACCTGGATACACCCGTTTATTTTGCGGAAGCCGGAAGGGGACTTCTTCGGAAAGTTGTGAAGTAATGAAGGAAGCCTCACATCATAGGCTAGTCGTACCTATACCTAGACAAATAATTTCAAAATATTTTATTATTCAGAATTCCTTACAGTGGCTTTTGCATAACCTTTTGAACAAATTCAGGTGGGGTATGTATACCTATATACTCCGTAAGAGTAGAATCACTGCAATTTCCTTCTATTATAAAAGGTTTAGTTATGATAATGACTTGTATAAAGGAAATGAGGATATTTCTTCTTTTCCGAATTGATTCAAGCGATGAGCCATTCGTTGTGCTAAAAGTGTTATTCACCGTTTTCTGTATCTGCAGGTACATTGGCCACTTTCACAGATCAGAGAACATACGGCAATGTAGACACAAAAATATCAGGCGTATGTCTGTACTTATGTACTCATCAACTTAATATTTGGCATACCTATATATGAGCGATGAAAAAAGTGTGGATACTGAAATTAACATAACCATTCGGTACCTACTGATCAATTTGGAGAAAAACCAGCGAATGTTTAACGGAACACTTTTTTCTAAATTGAGGTGGAGAAGGTGGATGAAACTGTAGAAATCTTTTCATTAAAAGATACCATCTGTGGAGTATCGTATTTTAATAGTTTAAGATATGTTTCAGTCTTTTTATAGAAGATGAGAAAAAAAAATAGAAAAGGATTAAAATGGAAAATCAAGATTAATTGTGTGGATGGGAAAAAGATGGAAAATAATTTTCTCAAAAATATTTAATCATCCATATATCCGACAGAGTGTGGAAGCATACAAATGAAAACAGTAATTTTCCAGTACAAAGAAAATGTGTTCCACTTTGAATCAAAATCACGGCTCTTCAGGGAGGTGATGATTCTTGAACAGCAAACATTTTTGTCAATTGAGCGACCTTGAAACGAAATTGAATTGGATTACCTACCTATTCTAATAAAAGTCCTACCCACGCTCCAATTCACCTTTGTAGTTTCCCGATGTAGGTACTGGGTCATATTTGTGAGATAAAATGATGTCACTTTGACTATTGAACATATCTGAATAATTGTCATTAATATGAAATATTTCGCTTTCTTTTATTATCCAATGATGTTTCATGTAATAACCTATAAAGTTTCTATTCATAATTCATGTGACTCCAACTCAAAACGGAAGAAACTGTAGTGTATAAGTATGAATGAATGAATGTATTGTAAGTATCCTGGTTTTATCGGCAATTAATCAAGAAAAAAACTTTCGGTTATTGAAAAAACTTTTCAACAAACACAACTAATCTCACTTGTTTGGTTTCTTATAATAATTTCAATTTTCATCAAGGTTCACCCAGTAAGTATGGGAGGTAAAACGACACCTGATATTGATATACAGAGTGTTTCATTATGATTGTGAAAACAATTCAGGATGAGTTTCGAATCTCTACTTAAAAGTGAATATTATTTGGAAAAAGTTTCTGTTTACATCGTTACTCATTAGGGGAGAGTTGGGTATTGGTGCGCCCTCAAGGGAAATACTCTCTAGAAATCATTCTGGACATCATCATACCAATTTCCAGAATGTCATTGAATAGAAGATTTTCATGGTGAATAAGTACAAATGACAAATTTCGGGTTGAGGTGAAGTAGTAAAGGTGGTTGGAAAAAAAAACAAAGTTAGTGAACAAGCGGTGTTATGAGACCAGTCTGATAATACCGTGCACCATGTTTCCAAAATGAGGCCTTTATCACAGCATTATTCAATTTTAAATAACAAAATTTGCAAAAATATATATTTTTTTGATCAGTCCTCGGTAGGTGCATATATTTTACCGTATCTTTGGATGGCCATCTCTCTGTTAAGTCAATACTTCTTGCTTCCACTATAATCTTTCCATCAGGAACGTCCAGATTCTGAAGCGGCTTTCATCCATGCAAGCTGTATCCCATAACGTTTTTAATTCTTTTTCGAGGAGATCTAGCAATATGAAGAAAAAGCATTAAGAGAACCCCAGTCTGATAATACCGCGCCCTCAGCACGCAATTACCAGACGGCGCCATTTTGAGTTTATACCAAGATTTTTAGGAAAATGAAAACTTAAGTCAAACGATTGTAACCGCACAGTAGTCCTAATAAGAGTGGTAAACCATTGCGGCAAATAGTCTTACATTCGAAAAATAGGTTTTGTACATACCTTGATCCAAAAATGTATAAACGTTATAAGGATTTTCACAAAAAACAAAAAACACTGCCGATTCCGAACAGACGGTTACAGGGAGATATTTGTACTCTGGGGTGGTGGTACACATTCAAAGTGACCGCTTATCAAGCAGTGTTGCCTGATAGATAATGGTGGGCGCGGTATTATCAACCGCACGCCAATACCCGATTCTCCCCTATTGTTTAAAAGATCATTTATCAGGTCTACAAAATGTATAATAAAGTAGCACCAGTAAGTGATTTTTCAAGTTCGGGATTAAAGAAGCTGATAAAAATGAAGATTATTGATTTTGTCCAATTTTGCATTCTATCATTTTAATCTAGATTTGTGTTTTTTTTAAGGTTTATGAGCTTGTTGCTTTTTTTTGTATATTCAGGTTTAGATAGGAAGAAATATCTTCAACTTCTCCTTTAATTTGCAATAAAGACATTTATTTAGACATCCCAGTAGATAGGGAGATAATGGGGGGCACGGTATTATCAACCGCGCGCCAATATCTGACTCCCCTACCTAGTTGAATTTTTTACTGAAAAACATGAAGCAATGATACGAAGTCTTTCGACGTCTAATGTATCTTTGCCATAGTTTCGAGAGAAAAAAACACATCATGATGGATAATTTTGAATTTTGATATCACGAGGATGGTTACTCGAAGCGACCTCAAACACTTTTTCTGCATAAAAATGATGAATAATTTGTTTTTTCGCTTCAAGACGTAATACAGCATCTAAAAAATGTATGGCTGAAAGTTACCGTGAAGGAGATTTAGGTGGCCCTCCACAACTTAGAGACACTTTCAAATCAAATGCGAATTTCGTAAGTACCAATTTGCATAAAAATATCGACAACATTACAAATATCATTCACATTATCAAACCAAAATAGTTATAGATCTCTAACACCCTGTAGTTCTGTAACGAAGCATTTCCGGACACATGTTTATACCTTACTTTAACCCTACTCAGATAGGTACATAGGTAAGGTATGGTATTTACTACGACAGCAAGTTTAGTTCAGAGATTTCCTGAGGTACAGAATTTCAGATTTCTATTTTTTTTGTTTTTATAACATTATTCCAGTTCACACATGATGACTGCCAAAGTTATTGGTCGAAACATCGTGTGATGAAAATATAATCAAAACGACAGAAATCCGAAGTGCTGCATCACACCAGTTTCAAGAACACATATTTCTTGTAGAAAAGTAAAAGCCGAATAGTCGAATTTTTAACTCAATTCTTTTATAAATTAAGAATTCAAGTACAATCCGCAATAATTCAAGAAATAGTATGTTCCAGCGACCTCATCGTATCTGATTTTTAGTAGATACGCCAAAGGAATCCAGGCCATTAACCTCAACACTTGTGTACAGGGTGTTTCAAGAACATGTTGCCAAACTTCAAGGGGTTATACCTGACACAAAAATATTTCGATAGACCCCAATTCTTCAGTCCGAAAGTTGATATCAAAAGAGATACAGGGTGTCAAAGTTGAATTTTAGTTTTTGATTTTTTTTTTTGAAATGATCAAGTTATCTTGATGAAATTTGATATATGAGAATGGTTTGACATGCGAAATTCAAATCTGACCTTGATTTGGCTCTTAGTTGTAGGGGGCAACAGAAGAAACAGAACCGCTCCAATATGGGAACCCTGGGGCACACCCGAGGTTACAGTCACTTCTTTAGAGAGAAAACCACAAACCTCGACTAGTTGCCACCGTCCGGTGAGATAGGATCCGATCTATTCAAGGTAGCTTCCGCCCAATCGCCAATCTCGTCCAGCTTTTTGAGGAGGAGGCCTTTGACGTATGTCTAAATGACGTCCACCTGACTTCCCTCTTGTATGGAAGTGACAAGAGTGTTATGATAGACACCAAGGTTTGTGGCAGTCGAGTGCCCTCGAAAGAAGCCATGCATGATACACCTCTTGTAAACAGAAAAGAGCTCATTTGTGATGATGGAATGTCAGAAAGGATGGAGATGCCTCGATAAATGCCGATATGGCTCCTATCACCCGATTTGAGAACCGGAATCAAGGCAAAATTCTTCCACTGTAAAGATGCCTTCATCAATGGATTGCTGGAACATATGGCGTATAGGAGATGCCAGAGATGGGCAGAGACAACAGCTTCGTGGTGATTTCTTCTTCGGTGAAGTGGTGTGAGGCCAGGTAATTCGCAAAAAGAACAGAATCCATTTGTCCAATGCTCATCGAGTTGGTTCGAGTAACACTATTGAAAGTGGACAGCAAAAGAGTCAGCAATCTCTCCAGAGGTGGTTGGCGTTACACCATCATGGATCATGGCGGAAGGAAGTTTATTTTCTTTGCGAAGGTTGTTGATGTAAGACCAGAAATGCTTGATGCTCGTGGGTATGAGATGCTCCGCTCTTGTAGCGAATAATAGATAGCACAAGTACACACGGTGTTTTACCCTCTTGCGAATCGAAATTTTCTGTACAGCTTGTTCTTTTCACCGATCAGCTTTCTGAGAGGACGATCTTACCATGAAGGGTACTTCTCGCTTTTAATGGTCTTCTTGGGCACATGTTTGTCTATTCCTTCAAACAGACGTTTATAAAATAGTTATACTGTCTTTTCAATGGTGATACCTGTCTCAAAATCCATCTCCTCGAAGAAAGCATTCAAATCTGCGTTCTCCGCATTGTTAAAGTTATACACTACAACAGCGATCTCAGGTCGGAGAGGAGGCGGAGTTTTTTGAAGGTGATCGTCAGTGGAGGATGGTAAGAGGCGACAGACACTATAGAGGATCGTCAGCGGCCAAAGTCGTCATCAGCAAAAACTAAATCCAGAATACCTCCGGTTCTGTTCCGGACGCCATTCACCTGATTGAGGTTCAGAGAGTTCATTGATGCTAAAAGCGGCTCGGAAACATCGTTAGTCTGCAGAGGTTCCAGAGTTTCATCTTCCTGAGTCCAGTTTATTGACGGTAAGTTGAAGTCGCCGTAAATCAGGAATGTTGCTTAGTTGTATGTGTTCCTCAGTTCTTCACAGACATAATAGAAGCGTTGGTAAGTGGAGCGTGGTGGAAAGTACACACAGCAGGATATCAATTTGAGCCCATCAAAACCAATGTTTGTCCAGACGGCGTCGTATTCTGGTTTAGCCCTACAGGTGAAAGGTTTAGTAAGAGAGCGACGCACCGCAAGCCGAACTC
The DNA here is from genome assembly GCA_958502075.1 of Orchestes rusci. NCBI lineage: Eukaryota > Metazoa > Arthropoda > Insecta > Coleoptera > Curculionidae > Orchestes > Orchestes rusci. The sequence goes on from OY293306.1 coordinate 2,189,745, forward strand.
CTCCGCCTCTCGTGCAGTTCAATCTGATTTTATTTCTCTTGTGACGTTCTTTCATTTGTTTCTTGTTTTAGAGTTCATTTCTCTTAGTTATATCCATTTTTTACTTTCGTAAAATCTTATAGAGCAGTCCTGTACTAAATGATCTACAAAAAAATCATATTCTACTTTTATATTGCAACAAAATCTGCGGCATATAGGAACTTTTGATTTATACTCTAGTTTTGAGCATTTTTGGTAATTCAAAGGAAATCAGGGGAAATCAATGCAAAATAGTGTATTGTGTACAAATTTTGGTCAGCGATTTGACCCTTTGTTACTTCCCTACCACTTCAGATATTTTCCCTGAATTTGGTCCCCTTGTTTTGACCATTGAATCACATTTTTTTATGTAGAAGTTTCATAAAAATTCGACCAGTGGCGTTCGAACAGGATTTGTATTGAATTTTTTTAAAGATAAAATAGTACGCCACTTCTTTTTTTTAGATCAATATTATTTTTGAAATACTCATTTATTTTGGAGTTCTATTAATTAACAGGGTGTACAACTATAAGAGAGGTCGCCGTCCTCGTCGCCGGCCATATCCCGGATACTATTCATCGCAGAAGCTTGCGGCAAAAAAAATTATTACTAAAACGGCCAAAAGAAAAACCTGGAAAATATTTTCAAGATTCTGAAATGGTCACTAGGGGGCGTAACAACCAACACCAAGTAGAAAAATAGGATTTTTAAAGAATTTTGCCCAATGAAAATATATCGATGATATCGTTTTCATATTTACTGATTATTTACCTACACTTTTTGCCTTTAACGATTTCTATCTATCAAAATAAGGCGGTGGGGGAAGTTCAATTGCTTTTTTAAACAAACGGAGATTTCTCCCGTTTTGCTTGACCGATTTTAACGAACTTGGGCTCATATGAAAGAGCATGATCTGCACTACAAAATTTTATTTTGGTTTTGAATGTTTGACTATCACATTCACCGTTAGATGGCGTTGACTGAAATGGTAGCATATTTTTGAGTTTCTTTCAAAAAATCAAATGTAATGGTGTATTCATTTTCATATATTTTAAAAGAGGAAACATTGAAAAAAAAACAAAAATTTTATTTTTTTATAGAAAAATGTATGCTTTCTAAAAATATATGAAAATGAATATACCATTACATTTGATTTTTTTGGAAAACACTCAAAAATATGCTTCCATTTCAGTTAACGCCATCTAGCGGTGACGGTGAAGGTCGAAAATTCAAAACCAAAAAAGTATTTTGTAATGCAGATCATGCTCTTTCATATGAGCCCAAGCTCGTTAAAATCAGTCAAGCGAAACGGGAAGAATCTGCGTTTGTTTAAAAAAAACAGTTGAACTTCCCTCACCTCTTTATTTTGATAGATAGAAAAAAACGTTTCAGACAAAAAGTGTAGGTGAACACTCATTAAATATGAAAATAATACCATCGGTATATTGTCATTGGGCAAACTTGTATAAAAATCCTCCCCCAGCGACCATTTCAAAAAAAATATTTTCTAGGTTTTTCTATTGGCCGTTTTAGTGATAATTTTTTTGCCGCAAGCCTCTACGATGAATAGTATCCGGGATATGGCCGGCGACCTCTCTTAGTTGTACACCCTGTATGTAAAATTCGTTTTTGTTTAACTTATATCAAAGTATGAGGTCAATCACTGACATCACTAGAATTAAAATGTAATATTAAATAGAAGAAAATATCTGGAGTGGTAGGAAAGTTATGATGAAAAAGGCATTTTTTTTCTTAAAACTTTAACACCCTGTATCTCAAAAACGAAGCATTTTCGGACATAGTTTCATTTGAAAAAAAAATCTTATTTTTTTTGCATTCTATATGTATAGTATAGATATACTCTGTAGTTTTGTGACGCATCCATGATTTGCCATTATTTTTTGGGTATTCCGCAACCCCCTTTCAAAAAATTCTTACTTAGCTTGAACGCAACGTCAAATGAAAAATCACTAATTAGAAACTTAAGGGTTGATTCAAGTGACTGTTTGCTTAAAAAAATAATCAAACCAGTGCTCGGATCTTCTTCATATGTCACCTAAAAAGAGCCTATTAGTAAATAATAAAATAGGTTCTATAGGTTTTATTATAGGTTGAAATATTCAATACCTGATAAACAGAGGTTCCATTTGAAACAATGTAACTTTGATGTGCACGACTTCATGATCGATCCTGTTAATTAAAAATTATCACTGCCTTATAGGCATTTGGGAACCCTCTAACTTTTGTATTCATTATGTAGTTTAGCCAATCGTCGCGTCGCGTCGCTGGGTGGATGACCTTGTATAGGCATAGCTTACTGAATGGACAATCAGTTATTGCAATTTGACAGTTTTTAGGAAATGTTCTCAAATTCTTCAAATTCACTTATTAAAATTTGATTTTTGACTCCTGTGTGATAATATTTTCAATTCAAATTACACCGGAAAGTCAAAAGTACATCGAAGACAAATTTATTCAAGTCTATCTTATTTAAGCTATATACTTTCGTGAGTTACGGAAATGATATAGCAATTATTATTCTCAGAAAGAATGTCTTAAGGCTCAGAGTCCCGCGAGCTTTTGAGCGGCCTAAAAGTGGTTAAGAAATACACGTTTTTCTAACTCATCTGTTGACATTTCCGAAAAGTTTTTTTTTCTAGTTATAGACGAAGCCTTGAATAATGTCCTATACTTAATAAAAAGTTTGGAAATTGATCAGAAATATAAAAGATTTTTTGCTCAAAGTTGATCAACTTTAACCGCCATTTTCTCAACTTTGTACTTATTTTATCTAGTCGAAATAAAGTATAGGACGTGTATTGAACATTAGGTGAAAGACTAAAACAAAAATCATAGAGAAATGTTTTGCCGTTTAATAAAAAAGTGCGTTTTTCAAAACCTTCACATTACCAATTATCACTTATCTTGACCCCATTCAGTGGCGACATCACAGATTATTATTCGAACTCGACTTTGGAGCGTAGTTTAAGTATCAGCTGTTCAGCTTGGATTTTGCCTTATGATATCAGGACCGATTTGTGTTTTTTGATGGACTTGGAAAATTGATGCTCTTGGGATGGTCAATATAAGAGAATATGATTAATATTCAGTTTCGTCCACATAACGGAGCCGTTTTGAATCCGGAGTAGTTTTTGGTGAAAATGCTCCGATATTTAATTTTCGGAAAGTATACCTACTTATAATAAGAAAAAATGTTGTGATCAAAGTACGAGATAATAAAATATAATAAGGATTTTTTGTTGATTTGTGATACAAGATTATCAGCATTGATTTCCCTAACTGATGTTGATAATGTTGTTCACCTACCTCAGAAATATTTTCTATTATAAGAAGACGTACTTTTGTTTTTTTTGCCAAAGAATTTTAAACAGTTTGAACAATATTTTTATACTAGGCGTGGCTAAAAAAACTATGCATGACTTATATTTCATTCTAAAATGGGATGCCATTTCTTATACGTCCAAAGAATGTTTTAACAAACGTTTCGGTGATTTTTAGGAAAAAAGGAAATTTTGAAAAAATTGATTCAATGAGTTTACTTTCGCATTGTTTTATTATTTTTGCTTAGATCATGTTTGTAAATAGGTTCTATTTGAAATTGAATTTGGAAAGTGAAAAAAAACTAATGTGTTGAAGTTATGTTTCCATAGTTTCGTTATGTTTCAATGGATCTGTTGTGATTAAGTATATTATTTTGTTGGTTCTATGAGGGAGGGGAATATAGTTGATGTTTTTTCAATTTAGTGAAGTTATGTCCGCATAATTTTGTTATTTCTCAATGAATTTGATTCAAATTCGGTATATAGGTAAATTAGGTATGTAGGTTCTATGGGGGATAGAGGGGAGAAATGATGCTCTTGGAATGGTCAATATAAGATTTTATGAATAATATCTAGTTTCGTTCACGCATGACTCAGCCGTTTCGGTTCCGGACTAGTTTTTGGCTCAAAATACTCGGGTATTTTATTTTCAGGAAGTACTTAGTTCAATGAAGAAAAACTTTTGTGATTAAAGTAAGAGATAACGAATACATAGTATAATAATGTAATAAACATTTTTTTGCTATTTCGTGATACAATAATTATCAGCATTATTTTCCTTAACTGATGTTGATAATGTTGTTTGCCTACCTGAGAAATATTTCCTATCATTGGAAGACTTTCTTTTGTTTTTTTTTCCGAATAATTTTAAACATTCAAAAAAAAACTTGGCGTAGACATGGCTAAGAAAGCTATGCATGTCTTATATTTTATTTTAAAATGAAATAGGTGTTATAAGTACATATACCTACAGGATGTGTTAACAAGGATAAATAGATCATGAAAATAGTCTTGTATACCACAAGTCTATAATCTCGTCTATAATGATAGCTATATTAATCCAGAGGATAGTAACTTTCCAAAGGATTAATAGCCATAATTGCGAGTAGTAGGTATACCCTTCTACTTTATCTACGACTAAATTATTTATTTGATATTTCAAATTTCCATCCATCTCAATACAAATACATTAATACGAGTTGAACACTGACACCATAGAAAAGTGAATATAATATAATGATAATCTTAGCCACTTTTCTATGACGGAAACTTTTGAGTTTGTTGATATCGTTTTCATGGTATTACCATCAACTTAATTTTTTCAAATGGAATCCCCTATTTTTTTTTCGTTTTCGAATTCTACATCAAATTCCCAATAATATTATGATGATATTTTCATGTGTTACAGGATGGACGAAAAATAAGCTACGACCATCAACTTCATGATTTCAACTGGAAACCCCCCTTTTTTTTCCACATCAAATTCCAAGTAAGTTTCATGTACCATGTTTTTAAGCTAACGCACCAACAGTCATCGAGAAATTCACGATTGATCAAATTTAAATAATTTCTGAACAATCGTGAATTTCTCGATTACTGTTATTGGGGTTAGGTTAAGGACATGTCACATGAAACTTACTTAGAATTTGATGCAGAATTCGTAAATAAAATAAAGAAAGGGTTTCCATTTGAAAAAAATGAAGTTGATGGTCGTAACTTATTTTTTGTTCACTCTGTACACATAAAATTATCATCACTAAATAAACCGCAATCAAAAATAAAAACCGATGTGTCCAAACGTTTTCTCACAAAACAAACCCCTGAAATTTAAATGAACGAGAAACATTCAATTTAGTTTATAATTAAAAAAACTGTACTACATAATAAATTTTCAATTTACATAATATTTATTTGGTTTAAAAAATTAGGTATTCCACAGTTTATAACAAACCAACAAATTATTCAAATGAAAAGATAAAATATAACTTACATTATTTGATACTGTGGTGAGTAGGTTGAAGCAATAAGAAGAAATAATGTAAATAAGTATTTTTTGTGTTGGTACTAATTATACTCGCGAATATATTTATTCATTTCAAATGTAGGCTTGATTTTGATATAAGCATTATACACACAGATCACTGTTTAACAGCAATAGAAAAATAAACCAAAAACACTTAACATAAAAACCTTCCAATTGGCGTTTTTAATTTGGAAATTACTAATTACATCACGCGGGAACCCTTATTGAAAAAACATCGTCCAATCCAGTGAATAAAATAACGCAAGACTGGCCCTGGGATTCACGTCACCTTCAAACCACGGAACTCTGAATTTATTCAGATTTTTGCAGGGGTGGAGGTGCGAAAGACGAAGGTAGACACTTTTTTTGCAGCCCGCTAGGCTACCTCCCGTCTTACCGCCGGACCCCTTTTTTAATCGAAAGACCGGAACTCTGAGCCTTAAATAACTTCTTGAATAAATATCAAAATTACTCCAGCAGACTTGTCTGTCTCAATTCTTTGATTAAGACCACATAAAGCCCATTTATACAACCTCAACATTTTCGTATACCTCCCTATATCAACAAATCGTCATTCAGTTTTATAATTATCAGAAATAAAAATTGCTCTGTTTATCGTTCAAAATATATTCCAGTACTGCTAACAGCATTGACTATAAATAGACATATAAAGTAACTTGAACAACTCAGGACCGATATTTCAATATCCCCTTCAGTGACATTTTAGCTAAGGTATACTTAAATTTCATGTGAATTTTAAAATTGGCTACCGAAAGTGCTGTATCCGAATGGCGCTACTCGTTTCATACAGGATCTAATGTGAGTGTCGCAGGCACTTATGGCAGACAAATTCAAGGTCCAAAGTGTACCTTAATCTTAAATGGACATTGAAATATCAGCCCTAAGAATTTAAAATCCATAACAGAACCGTACTGAATCAAGGCTCTTCAAAGATTCAACGAATTACCCAATGTAGCCAAGAAAACAGTAGCTTAACAAGAAAAAGTTTTTCCGATTTCTAAAATAGAATGTTAACGTTTCTTTTCGTTATACGAGATGATTTGATGTCATACATATCGAGAAGAATAAAAAACAATCTAATTTTAGAATCCAGATATGTCGCACTGGATAAAAGCATCAGTCCAGGACCCTCTAACATTTTCTATATTTAACAGTTCCATGAAATGCTCCCTGGGCGATGGAATCACGCCAACTTTGTAGGATTCAGTATTGATTTTGTGCTGGGGTTGGAACACATCCTATCCACCGCCCCTTGGCAGGGGTTCGGCCAAGGGGTACAGCTGAACGTAACAAGGGTTAGGGCGTTTGGGACTCTAGCTGGCATCCGGGCTGCCTTTCCGTGATCCCTTTCAACCATCTAATACTTGTTAAAGTGGGAGACATAAAAGGATGACGCACACTGGAACGGAATAGCTGCTTTTGTGTTCTTTTTTGATGTCAAGTCTCTACAGCTTCCAGCGGGAGTTTTGTGGGAAAGATTGATATCGCTTCAAATATGATTTTGTGTATATTGAAGATTGATATCAAATAAATTGTGCGAGTTATTGTTTTGACGAAGCATAAAACCATTCATCTTTTCAGTGGTATAATATGATTCACATGAACACACAATTAACAACCTCCTCTTACCCAACGCCAACTAGAAATACGTTTGGAAGTTATATTTTGAGAATAATTTGACTGTTTTGCTTAAAATTATCCAAAGTCATGATTTTATTTCTGATATTTATTATTTGAGGACCTACAATTTCCACAATCAAACAGAATCTTTCCTTTGAAACTAGAGCATGTCTAACGGGTATGTCCTCCCTCCTCTTGCTCATATTACGTTCCGACAACGGCGGGGAATACTATTGATTAAACGCAGAGCTAGAAAGAGTGAGGTATCTGTTCCAGTTTGTGAAATAAAGTACATGTTTACCAATTATTGTTATATACTGCGTCATAAGAACTAGAACCTCTGGTACTTTGATCTTTAATGATAAAACCTTGAAGTTTTTCTTCATCATTTTCATTGGAAACTTAATAGGTTCTGTCACATTACCGAGCAAGAGCTCTGATGCAAAGGGTTTGAAGTGGAGAAATGAGTAATATGGTTTGGAAATACTTATTCGATGTAACATTGGAAAATTGGACTTGTACTCTTCGAAAATTAACAAATTAGGGTACCTAATCTTGGACAATGATAAATAAATGATGAATGATGAATACGGTCCGAAGACCAAATCCTATTCATAGTCTCTCCAGAAGGTTGAAGAGACATTATCCCTTTATTATAATACTTCACTGAACCGTGGAATTCACAGCTTGAAGAACAACGAGCTCGCATAATAGAGTGATGCTTTCCCAAATATTCATAGGTATGACTAAGATATTCCGTGATATGAATAAAGAATACTTGAATTTCTTGAAATAGACTTATATATTTTATAAGCAACTGACAAAGATAGTAAGAGAGTTAAAGATGTACCGCCCACTGAGACATCATCTGACCTGATCTTGTACGCTGTATCTTGACAATGGTTAGTCCTAGAGGTTTGGTAAAAAATCTCTATAAGCAAGTGGGCAGGAGAAGTGAATGGAAAATATTTTTGAGTTCGTAATTCGACCGCTAGGGTGCGTAACTGCTGTCATGCTGTCCTGCAGTGGCGCTGCTTGAGCTTAGAGCGCCCGCGTGCAACCAACTTTTTGCCGCCCTCTATTTTATAATTCTAAACAAATAAATGTTTCCAATGTAAGTAGGTGAATCATCCTTTTTAAAATAAAAGTTCCAATAAACTTATTAGAGATAATGTTGTTTGAGTATTGAAACAACGGTAATAGTAATATGAATTAATGAAAAAATACAAAATATTAACAGTGTAACCAATTTGTTTTCGGGTCACCCTGAAAAAAAGTTTATTGATTGACCGGTTTGTTTCAATTGTTTTTCAAATTGTAGAGCATACAAAATCCAAGGCCATCTTTGCCAGCTCTCAGGAGCAAAATTGTGACAAACCACATTAGCGATTTTTTTTAGAAAAAAACTGTGCACGCCATTGGATTCAGCATCCTTCAAAACGGGCCTACACCAACTTTCACCAGAAGGTATCAAGTGGTAACTATTTCGTGAAAAAAAAAAGATTATCCATTTATTTTCAAAACTTCACAGTTGGTCATGAAAAAAACTAGATTCTGATAATTTCTACCAAGCCACCATTTTCTTCAGTACACCTATCATTTCTTATTTCTCTTGTGATTATTGAAAATTATATTCGGTATTTCACAATATGCGCGAATTGAAAAAAAATTGATAAATTAATTTTTTTTTAAGGTAAAATTTGGTATGGGCCCGTTTTGAAAGATGCTGAATCCAGGTGTGGATAGATTTTTTCCTCGATTTTTTCTAATCAGATCGCTGATCTGAATTATCAAAATTATCCACATGTGAACTGTCATAGTTGGCCTTGGATTTTGTATGGGCGAAGAAATTTTTGATGAGAAGATACAGTTTGCCAAGCTGACAATTTTGAAGAAGTCAAAGACAAATGGATCACACTGTCTGTTAGAGGTTAATCAACAAAAAAAATATCGAAAACGAACTTTTCTGGCGTTGAGTGCTCAAAACTCTGATATAGTTTGGTGCATGTTTAATGAATTCAGTATTTTATGTCAGTTTGTCCTGTGGTGCTTTTGCCAGAGTTATTTGTTTATAAAAAAGAGGTAGAAGGATAAAAAAAAAATTGTTTTTGTTATTTTTGAAATAATTATTAAACAATAATATTTAACCAGAAATTTGAGCGCCCCTCAGAGAGGGCGCCCGCGAGCCCTGCACGCCTTGCACGGCCGCTTGCAGCGCCCCTGCTGTCCTGGAAAATACACGATAACTTTTTTTTTTCATTTTTTTATTGCCAATATAAAGTATACATTGCTCTTACACAATTCTGTATGCTATTGATCTATTTTCTATATTATAATCATCGTTTACCTGTGATAGGCTATACAGGGTGTCCGGAAATTACGCGTCAGGATTTTGGTGGGCGATTCTACATGAAAAATTAATGCAACAAACTTATATACAATTTTTTCAAAAACTCAAAATTAAGGAAGATACAGGGTGTTAAAAAATATTATTTTTTTCTTATTTTTTTTAATAACTTTTTTTCTAGTGTAATGATTTTCGCCAAATTTTGCATGCATGTCACTAGTGTTTCTTTGTATTCACCCTATTAATTTGACGCTAGTCGTCAATGACAAAAGGCTGAAGCTGTCCTTCACCTTAGGATAATTACTTAGAACTTTTTTGTTTTAATCTTTTTATAAATTTGGATGTCAAATTAGTAAAGAGCATCAAAATATTTTTTAAAAAGGTGCTCGTGTTGCATCATCGTAGAATTAACGGTTTCCGAGAAAAACGACTTTAAACATTAACCGTACCTTAAATAATTAAAAATTCGTACTTTGAAAAAATTTTTGAAGTTTTTGAAAAAATTGTATAGAAGTTTGTTGCATTAATTTTTCATGTAGAATCGCCCACCAAAATCCTGACGCGTAATTTCCGGACACCCTGTATAAGCACAGGAATTGGCATTTCCTAGAACCAATCTATAATCCTCTATACAGTGTGAGATTTTTTCAAGTGCACCACAGGGATCTCGGAAACTATTATTGCCGATACGAGAAAGTTCTAATGGGAAGATTTGCAGTTTTGTAAGCGGTACTCTGAGTTTCAAAAAATTTGACAGCTGTCAAATGATATTTAAAAAACTGCGCCCCTAGCACCGCGAATATTAATTATAGAAGATAATGTTGAAACAAAAATTAGGAAATTCTAGTCTAAATAAAATGACATTAAAAGATTTTTTGTACAACCTACACGTAAAGTCCACTTTTCAATGCATGCAAAGCAGGCGGAAACTCGCTAATTTTGGCAGCCGGGCCTAAAAGTACTTTCGGGCCCGCGGGCGCAAAAGTAGGTCGCTTAGCAACGGTTCCTTGGATCCCAACGCCTCTGAATCTGATAACCACGTGACAGTCTAGCATACTAAAAAGAACTAATCACGTGACAATCTCGGTGACAATGAATCCGCACCACAAAATAATACGGGAATACACCTAATGTAACCATGACCATGATTGACAGTTGTCACTAAACTTGTCTCACTTGTCAGCAGTGTTGTGATTATTTATTTTTGATTTTCATAATTATTCTTTTTCAAATTATTACAAACTGGTTGTACAAAAAGCACTGTTTGTACCACGGTCGAAAGATGATTTTGACTCGGCTAATATCTGCCCTCGCTTCGCTCGTGCTGCTACTTATACCCTCGTCAAAATCATCTATTTTCCGCCCTTGATACAAAATGTACTATTAAGTTTCTAAAATGGTCGCTAGGGACAACCTGCACCAAGTTGAAAAATAGGATTTTTTAAGAATTTTGTACAATGAAAATATATCGATGATAACATTTTCATATTAACTGTCTGCTTACCTACATTTTTAATCTTATAGGTTTTTTTCTATCTACCAAAATAAAGCGGCAGGGGAAGCTCAATTGTTTTTATAAACAAACGGAGATTTCTCCCGTTTTGCTTGACCGATTTTAACGAATATGGGCTCATATGAATGAGCATAGTCTGCTGCACTACAAAATGCTTATTTGCTTTTTGATTTGTGTTCTCGAAGTCGCCGCTAGATGGCGTTAGCTGAAACGGTAGCATATTTTTTAGTTTTTTTCCAAAAAAATCAAATGTATTGGTATATTCAATTTTATAAATTTTCTCATATGAAAGAGCATAATCTGCACTACAAAATGCTCATTTGCTTTTGAATTTGTGACCTTCGCCGTCGCCGCTAGATGGCGTTGGATGAAACGGTAGCATATTTTTGAGTCTTTTTCCAAAAAAATCAAATGAAAAATTCAATTTATAAATTTTAAAAGGGGGTACCTACATTTTTCTATTGAAAATATGAAAAAATAAAAAAAAAAAATCAGAACAAAAATTTATGATTTTTTTTTGTTTTTTTCAATTATTCAATATTTTTCTAGTTTGATGCCCTTGCATAAAACTCCTCCAAATTATAAAAAGCCTCATTCAACAGAAGACCATTGGCTGCCATTTTAAATTTTCCAACAGATTTTATCTGCCTTATTATCTTGGCCCTGGGCAAGTGGGCGAACAGCTTTTTGCCTCCATACCACAAACAAAAGAATTTTTTACAAGTTCTGAGCGGTTATTAGATCATTGGTCTCAATAGATGGGTTCGCCGAGACGAATAGTGTCCCTCAACTTCGAGTTCAGATCCACATTTTCTGAAAATGAGTGTGACTTTTTCCAGTATGAATAGACAGTACAGTGACAACAACAGATTTTCCAGCATTTTTATTGCATTCTAGAATATTGCGTTTTTCCAAATTGGAAAACTCCATTTTAAAACAACCGTACCTAAATGATGTTATTTTCAGTGGTTAAAATCTCAGCGACGAGAAAATCAGTCAGCAAAATATGTCAGTTTTTCAACTAAAAAGCTCATCAATAGTAAATGCTGTTTTCTGTACGATAAACGGTTCAGGAGATATTCGCATTCAATTTCATGTCGAAAATGGTGCATTTCAGTTCAAATTTTTGGACGAGCTATAACTGAAGTCCTGCGCATATATTATGTATCACTTTGTATAAAACTGCAGTACCGTCTCACGCCCCAACTTATATACAAGAACCAGAGAAAATATCCTAGTCGGGAAAGAATCGATGAACTCAAGACCTCGGCATCTGCTCACTATCATTCGCTTTTAAACGCCAGACATGTCCCCCTCCTTTTCTTTTCTAGAGCTTTTGGTCTGCTTTGGTGAAGCTTGGACCGTTCTTATGCCCGCTTGTCCGCTAATTCCATCTTAAGTCTTAGTTCTGACATAACTGAGGGGAGAGGAAAGTAATGCAAGCGTTCCGTTAAAAAGGTTCGATGTGCCTGAATGCTGAATGGCTTCAGAATCTTTTCAGTCAATAATAGGGTTTGTTTGTAGGCGGATAATTTCTTGGAAAGCTGAAAAAGCCTATGCTTTCTTCATTCGCATGTAAAAAGAGTGTTTTGAAGTGTTTGCACCAAAGTTTTGCTCGTGCTATTTTATAAATAATGAAAGGGTGTATTTGAAAAATATTGTGCTCAAAAAATTGAAATTAAGCGTTCGGACGTGGGCTAGGCTAACCCAAACAACGCTTTTGGTCTCTCATGTAAGGCATTGTTAGAGCGCCAGTACCAAAGCTAACTCTTTTGCTAAAGTTACATTGGGTGAATCCCTCTCCTTATTGTCTACATACTCTTTCACGTCCGTCAGGAGAACTTACACGAAATCTGAATTCCTCCACTCCTAAAGGTTCCAGTGAAAAAAAGGTCTATTAACTCGATGCTGTTTGAGCAACTCTAGTCCAGTTTCCATTTTCATAGCGGATGTTGGTGTTATATTTTATTTGTTTTGCCCTGCCTGGAATGAGCAGAAAATATGTTTTTTTTAAGACTATTCAATAATATATGTATTATACATCCACTTTCTATTGGTTAATGTAACTCGTTACTCATACCAATGACTTTTTTTTCATTACTCAATTGTTTTTAACCAATGTAATGATATATCCACTGTTTTAGAGCCAATCAGAACATTCGACAAAATATCAACCTTCAAATCCATCATTTTGAAACAGCCCATTTGACCATCCATACTTGTTTTATAGTCATTGTCACATTGTGTTAACCTAACCTCACTTTAAATAAACTAGCTGTCAAAAAGTGCCGTCCAAATGAAGTTGAATATTTGGAAGTTCGCTTCAATTATTGAATAATCATAGAAAAAGTATAGTATTCTACTCGCGGGAAATGGATATTACTCACTCAGATGATTACGCTAACTTTATACTCGTGAGTAATATCCCTCATTTCTCGCTCGTTAAATAACATCATGTGAAAATGGCCGCCCTTCTTAGAATTAGCTTCTATTCTACATTATATCCCCTTCAGTCTGGAGAATAAGTTGACTGAGAAGTGAAAAAATATAAAATAAAGAAATTTTGAGAAGCTGTCATATCAACAGGAATGACAGCACAGGCTTGAAACTCGGCGGTTGTCAGTTGGAAAGTTGAAAATAGGCGCAAAAGTATACAAAAACTCAACCAGCAAAGATAATTGAAAATAAAATTCAGTAACATATCAAAGTCTTGTTTCACTCTGTTGTGTGTGAATATGTCTATGACCCTGTTATAATTAATTTGACTGGCGGTTCAATTTTCGTTTGAAAGAATGTCAAGACTTGATAAACTGACGTTCCTAACTGTCTGTTCCATCAATATTTAATAGGTGTTAATTTGTAGACACTCTGGGCAATGTCCTTATGGATCCGCATCCGCATCCTGCGAGCGTGCGATCAACGATTGTGGGATGAATCGCGTTCCGATCGTACGATCCAAATGCACCTCTGTCCAAATTGCAAACGACTATTTGCACGTCTATGCGATGTGGTCCGACCGTACGACCTTTCAAGTGTGTTTTTTACTCGTGGAAAAAGTAAAAACTTCAAGGTCGCGACACGCGAGACAGTGTCATGAAAATTCGTCATGGTTGCTATGACACCCTGATTATTTGTTTATAGGCAAGGTGGTTCTTGATTTATGGGTTTTTTTGGGTTACGATCTTTGAATCTAACAAAAATATATCCAAATATGACAAGTCCTTTGATTTTTCCGGGTTCTTAGGAGTCCTATCGGGGGGAAAGTAGCAGGGATATTAACTGGACACTAACATAATATGCATATCATGGGCGCATGGGTCTCTCTAACGATGATAATATGTAGGCACACACTGATGTTCTGCAGAAAAGATAATGGATAATTTACACCCATATTCCTCAAAGGCAAACAGAAAAACAGTAGGTGACTCTTCATACTGTTTCTCTGTCTGACCTTTGAGGAATGGGTGTAGATTCTCCATTATCTCTTCTGCAGAACGTCAGTGCATACATTTAAATCAATGGTGCAAACCTTATTCAGGCAATACACCTCTTCGACTGGAAGACAGGCACAGATACCTCGGAAGCTCGTTACTCCTTTAGTGATCAGTGGGGTACTCGTTCAATACAAGAACGGAATTGTTCTTTTGCCTGAAAAAATCCAGGAATTCCATCAATCATAAAGTTCATATATTTCATGATATTATAATGTAGGTAATCAAATCAAATATCGATACCTTAGTGCCAATACCGCATAACCCACAAGAGGATGCCACGTTCCAAGAATAATGGCCTACATGATTTCCTTGACTTCACTTTATTGATGCATCTCATAGCTCTCTTTTGAGTATAAATACAGTTGAGAAGTCTGATATGTTGCAAAATCCCCAAGAGGCAATACCATACCTAAGACGGCTCTCCACAGATGAGTAGTACACTGATCTGGCAGCTGATGATTCTCCTAGTTCACTGGCAATAATTCGAACAGCAAAGCATCCCGTCGCTATTTTTAACCAAGGACCTGAATGTGTTCATGGAATTTGAGATTTTCATCAATTAAAAGACCAAGGTATTTGATGCTCTGTTTTTGCTCCGGGCAACAATCTTCAAGGTCAAATTCAAAGTTGAGCATACTAGTTTTTTAATATTTAGTGAAAGCACATTTGAGTTACACCATTGCCTGAAAATTTCGGGATACCATATCCAAAAGGGTAGTTGGCTGCCGGTGAGACCACAAGATGTCATCTGCAAAAATGGTGACTTTTCTGACCCCTCAGGTACTTCTCCAGGAATACTCCCTGCAGTTCTCACCAACTGAGTTCTGTTGGAGAGGTAAGATTCGAACCACTCAAGTGATATGCCTCTGAAAGCACTTTATGACCTACACAGTCGAATGCCTTTGAAAATTCACAAAAAATTGCAGTTGCGGCACATCCCTCATTCAGTGACATGTAAATGCTCTCAAGAAGATGATACATGGCGTCTTCTTCGATTGTGGAAATTTATGCTGTGATGGACTCAAGACACTGTGTTGATGAATAAATGACATCATTCTTGATTTAATGAGTTTTTCAATAATGTTTGACAGGGTAGAAAGCAAAGATATCGGGTGAACATTTCCGGGATCATCAGTATCACCACCCTTGTGAAGAGGCACAACCATAGCCATCCTGAGACATCAAAGAAATGATCTATGATAAAAACTAGTGCATCCAGTGCTTCATCAGGAAGACATTCAAATGAACTGATGGACATTTCATCCAATCCAGCAGTATTCTTATTCTTGATACCATGAATCACATATTTTATCTTATTCATCTGTCAAATTTTGTTAATTTAAATGGAAATTTCTCATAGACAAGAACGATAAAGATTGGCACACTTCTAGTTATATTATGATGACAAGTCAGTGAAACAATATTGTAGCAAAATCAACAATTAGGGGATAAACAATAATACTGCGATGTTAAATATCAAACAAGGAACTAGCAATTGCTCACGTTTTGCAGGCAAAACGCGCGCTGGTCTTGTTTCCGCCCTGCCTTTATTTAAATATCAAACAAGGAACTTGGGGTTGTTTACGTTATAGTTATTGTATTCAGGAAATAAACATCTGTTGAGGTGCGCGACCTCGGTGCACTTGAAATTTGATTGTGGAACTTGAACTCTACTTTTCCGCTTTGCTTGCAGTAAGCAATGCTTGGTTGGTGTTATTTACAGAGAAAGTACCCAAGTGTTGAATGAATTACTAAACTAGGAGGTGATAGATGACCCTTAAGCATTGAATGCCCTAGAGCAATTTCCACTCTCACTGATGGGACTTTATGAAACTGCCGCTTATGGTGCCCAAACAGAGAACCACTTATAGAATAAAAAGTCGTTCCTGGAGGTAGGCTTTCGTTTCTTTACGGAAGCTAGCAAATGTGGAAATAGGTTTGGGGTGTAGCTGGAGATGATTGTATAGTTTCTTGGCGTTGTTAATGATTTTGTGAGATCGGAGGTGAGAAAGGGTAGGTAGATATCGAGACACGAATTTCTGGTGGGGAACTTATGCTGTGGCTTTTCGGAAGAGGTGATTTGGTGTTTATGAATCAAACAGGCCGTTTCTAAAATGAATAGAGCAGGAAGCGTGAGGATTCTGTATTTTTAAAAGTAATGTTTGCAGTGTAAACCAGATACAAAGCGAATTGCTCTCTTTTGCATCTTGAAAATGCTATGAAATTGTTCGATGGTACAGCAGCCCTCGAAATGAAAGCCGTAGCGGAGGTTAGATTCAAATAGAGAGAAGTATGTGTGTCTGGCAAAGGATATATTCAGTTTTTTTGAAACTGAACGGATTGCGAAGCAAGCCCAAGAAAGCTTTTTTGACAAGAAGTCGATATGTGCAATGTCCATCTTTTCGTACCTTTCTATGAGTCTAGATATATCTACCTGGCTAAAAAAACAGCTCAAGCATGCTTCAATCACCCTTGATAAGCAGAATATAATATATTTTTCAAAACATCAAAACTTGTTTTTTTTGTGTTCGATGTTGAATAATATGAAAAGCGGTATCATAATGAAGTGCATTAAAGTTGAAGTATACCTAAGTCTTCTTGTTGTATTCAGTGAAAAAGAACAATAACCTCAATGCTATTTCTTATTTAAAATCAACATCTGCTGCTGCTACAATCTACTTTGAAAATCTGAAGTCATCAATCTTGAAAGGATTTTCTCCGTCCCCTCAATTATTTTTTTCTCTGCATTTCCATTCCTTAGCCTTAGATATTTCATCTTCTCGAAAGCATCTCCTCCCGATAGTCGAGCTTCATGTCTGCTAAAAGCTTCAACTTGGGCATTTTATCTAGAGTATTTTTAACCGTCGCGTCTTACTGAAGCTTTTCCGTTCGGGCCCCTTTACTTCCCATGCCTCTTGCCTCTGGTGAGAAGAAGGACGAAGGATAGATCTATTTTTATACACGAACGAACTTCAGCAGGAAAGTTACGATGGTGATTTCGTATAAGCTTGCGGGTGCTAGAAAGTTGTCGGCTGTTGAACAGAGAAAATTGTCTCTTTTCGGATGGATCTAATTGATGTTGGAAGGCGATGTGGAAGCTAATGGTGTGAACGAATTTCATCATTTGCATTCATACCGATTGTTCCGCGAAGTAAGGTGAAAATTTCACAAAGTGTTCTCTAGGTAAATTGGAGTCGAAAATGTTTTATGAACATGGCTCAGAAAATGGTGCCTTTCTTTGACTTTTTTTTCCTTGACACTCTTTTTTAGGTAGTATTATTTTTTTTGTTTTTTTTTGGCACAAGAACACTATTTAATTAAAAAAAAATCATATCTTGGTGAGGAAGCATTTGCGGACCCATATTCATAGGACATTTTGGACTCGAAGTTACCTAAAGAACACGTACTTGGTGACTGATAGTCCCTTACCTCACGGGACACCCTGTATAAACTCATTATTCAAATGGTCAGCTGATAAACTTTTTCAGATTGTCCTAATTGATATTGTTCTGTATCAATATTTCTGCTGATTTCTTCTTATCAGGTACAGAAAACTTCTTGAATTCGAGTTCATGTGAGGCAGGAGGCAGGAGATTACGAACTGCCTATTTCCAGCCCGTAGATTTATTGTTAGAAATAACGTTAGTCTGTCTGGACTGAGGTTAGTGAATTCCAAAAATATATTTTTTTCCATTGATTTATGATTTTTCACACCCCCACCCCGTTCAACCCCTTAAGGGTTGAATTTTGAAAAACGACGAGACACTTGTTTCATTGATACCATGCAAGATCATTAATATGAAGTTTGAAGTCGATGTGACCAAAAATACATTTTTTTATTGGTTTATGATATTCCACTGACCCACCCCTTCCACCCCGATAGGGATGTGACAAAAGATACGTTATTTTACCTTGGCCTCGAATTTGTTATGAAATATGATGTCAACAAATGTTATTCTCCACCCCATATCCTTTGAGCCCGACTTTGTAGGGGTTGAATTTTTAAAAACAACGATACATATGTTCAATCAATTTCATTCAAGATTGTTAATATGGAGTTTGAACATGATGTTGACAATAATACATAATCTTTCATCAATTACCGATTTTTTCCACCCACACCTTTGAGTCCGGATTTGACCCCCATAGGGGCTGAAATTCGCAAAATAACGTAAGATGTATATAATTGATTTCATTTTAGATTATTTATACGAAGTTTTGAGATGATGTTACCGAAAATAAATAATCTTTTATCAATTAGGGGTTGAATTTCAAAAAATAACGAAACATGTGTTTAATCAATTTGTTTCAAGATTGTCTATATGAAGATTCAAGTTGATGTGACCAGAAATACATAATTTTTCATAAATATATGATTTTAACTACCCCCACCCTTTACACCCCCTTATGGATAAAATTTCACAAAATCCTTTCTTAGCACATTTTATGACTCTATCTATAAAGGTGTGTCTCCACTCGCAACAAAACAGCGAACCGAACGCCGTCGCGAACGCCGTCGCAAACCCCGTCCCAAACACAGTCGCGCAGCAAAGTAGCGATCATCACGGCATTCCGCTGTTTCTGATTTTATTGAGTAAGTCGTCGTTTGTTGCAATTGAACGTATTATATTCATATGTATTGTATTTATTGAATCTATTAATCCTTATACAGGGCTGATCATAAGGACCGGGTCAATTTGAGTAGATGGGACATGAGATTTTCCAAACCAATAATGGTTATAAATTTGTTTTCAAGTAGGAAACTACTTCACTTCAATCTCAACCAATTCGCTTTATTCACCTGCCCCAGTGATAAACATTTATCTTGGATCATCCTTCTTTTTAATTTTGTTTTAATGCATCTCATGAAAGTTCTTTTTTCCGAAAACTCTCAATCGTTCAATCATGGTATCTTGAGTCCATTTTATTGATAATCAAATCGGATACGAAACACTGGAAACAACCTTTTCACTGAAATGCAATAAAGCTATAAACCAACTAACTGACGGTATTCTCCATCTTGCTTCATACAACAATACAGCTATCGATATCGCCAAAAAAAACCACAACTGGTGAAACGCCATGATGTTTACTTTGTTGCGCGACAGTGTTTGGGAGGGGTATCGCAACGGCGCTCGCGACGGCGTTCGCTTCGCTGCTTTGTTGCAAGTGGAGTGGGGACGCACCATAATAGTTTTAACTCGGCGTTGATGAGTCAGTCAGGACAAGCTCCTTTATAAGTATAGATTAAGCGAAAAAAAAGCATCTCCATCAAATTTTCATCTTATTAGTTCAAGCTGTTTCAAAAATATCAATTATTTAACATATTTTTTGCAAAATGTCAACACCTTGTGAGGTAATTCATTCATCAAACTACATATTTATAGTATTATGAAAAATAAGTAGCCTCAGAAACATTGGTTTCAGTGAAAGCAATAAAAAAATGTTTTAACATTGATGTCAGTTATCCGAATAGTTCGTTTATACCCGTGCAACTGGTGGCCGGTCAATGGAAACTTTAACTCAATAAGGAAGAACATAAGTTCGAATAATTATGTATTATGTACTAGCTGAATTACCCGCTCTCCGAGCAGCTCATTCAAAAGAAAAAATACTAAATCCTTAACCAAAGTGGAAAATCCTAATCCTGATCGATTCGAAAAAAAATCTACCTACTGATTATTATTAATAATGCTGGAAATCCAAAATAACACATATCACAATCGAAAAATCATCCAACAAATCATCGTCACCCGCCGTCGATCTGCTCCTATCGGAAATCGCCCATTAAGAATGATTAATGTCGATTATTATTGCAATGTCCTTTATTTTTATTTTCTTCAACTCTTAAAGACGATTTATTATTATTATTATTATGATCATTATTATAAATCCAAAAGCGAATGAGATGAGATTCGGAGTGAAACGCTAAAAAAAACCGATAATCTGTTGTAACATCAAATCATTGGGAAGCTCTTTTTATATTATTTCATTTTAATGGGTTAGTACTCGACACTACTCGTGGCTGTAGAGAAATTTGTCCAGACGGTTGATATTGTTGGTGCCACAAAGAGACGAAAACTATGTTCATAATAATATTATCAAGATGTAATCATAAACAAATAAACATAACCCAACTTCGAGCGAGATTCGAAAAAGCGACGCAGCCTAATAGCTGTGACCACCTGAATGTAGCCATTGTTAGTCAAAGTTATGATAGATAGCCTCATAACTGATAGGTGACAGACGAAAGGGGCAATCTGTGACGTCATTTGTTGAAATTGGTCGGAATCAGAACACAGTTTATATGGTGTTTACCATTTTATTTGTGGATTGTTTGCGACGTTACTAATTTTTTGATTAATTTCAATTTATTTTTTGAGAAGGAACTTCTTCACGCGGAGGTTACGATGTAGTATAGGTAGTACTACAGGGAAGTTATTCATATTTTTACAGGAAATAAATAGGATTGTGCGATTGATTTTGGTTAAAGAATGTGAGAGAATAGCTTGTTTTCTGTTGTGTCTCATTGGTTCTTTGTCTCTTCGATACTTTGGTCCTTTTTGGTACTTTGACTCTTTGAAACCTTCGTTCTTTGGTACTTTGGTCTTTTGGTACTTTGCTTTTTTGGTTTTTTTGCTCTTTGGTGTTTTGGTTCATTGATACTTTGGTACCTAGGTACTCTGGTACTTTGTTTGGGCCTTCGAGGAATTCATTCTTTGGTACTTTGGTTCTCGGATACTTTGGTTCTTTGGTACTTTGATTGATTGGATATTTGGCACTTTGGCTCTTTGGTACTTTGTTACTTTTTTACCTTGGCTCTTTGGTACTTATGTACTATGGAACTCTGGTACATTGGTACTTTGGCTCTTTGTTTCTTTGGTTCTTTGGAGATTAGATACTTTGGCTCTTTGGTACTTTAGTATTTGGATTGATTGGATGTTTGGTACTACGGCTCTTTAGTCCCTTGGTTCTTGGATTATTCGATACTTTGTTTAATTGGCTCTTTGATATTTCGATTCTTTGGTATTTTGGCTCTTTGGTACCCCGTTACTTTGATACTCTGGTTCTTTAGTAATTCTGCTTTTTGGTTCTTTGGTACTTTTGCTCTTTGGTTCCTTGGAACTTTGGTATTCTGGTACTTTGACTCTTTTTGTAGTTTGGTACTCTGGTTCTTTGGTAATAAGGCACTAACCAAAGTTCCCAAGAACCAAAGTAACAAAGATCCAAGAAGCAAGGAATAAAACTACCAATCAAGTACCAAAGAACCAAAGTACAAAATATCAAAGAACCGAAGTAGGACCAGAGAACCAGAAAGCAAAGTACCAAAGTACCACAGAATCAAAGTACCGAATAACCAAAGATCCAAAGTACTCAAGAACCAAAGTACCAACTATCCAAGAAGCAAGGAAACAAAGTAGCAACGAACCAATCAAGTATCAATGTACCAAATTACCAGAGAACCAAAGTGCAAAATACCAATGAACCAAGGAAGCAGAGAAACAAAGAGCCAGAGTATCAAAGTATCAAAAAATCAAAGTACCACAGAACTACGGTACCAAAGAATCAAAGTGCAAAGTACCAAAGAACCAAAAAATCAAGGTACCAAACAATCAAATCACTGAATAACCAAATTACCAAAGTACAAAAGTATCAAGGAATTCAAGTACCAAAGACTCAAATAACCAAAGTACCAAAGATCCAATGTACCAAATTACCAAGGAACCAAAAAATAACTTCAAGAAAATTCTACAAAAGAATTTGTAGTCGAGAAAACAATAAACATCTTATAAAAAGTACAACTTATGTTTATTTTTGAATGGCAATACCTGTATATTATTAGATACTTAAAAAGAAATTTTTTTGCTGATCATAAATATACCCGGGTTCATATCGCTATCTTGAAAAACTGCCGAGTAAATCCACAAAACTGTCCCGTTCCTATGCTATAGCATGGAGACTCAACAGATGACGTCACGCGTCAATAAGAAAAGTTATTGGGCAAACCTATTGTATAGTAACCTTGATTGTTAGTTCGGCAATCACCATGGCAACGCCATTTCAACCAATCTGACCAATCAGAGATTGCGAGAATGAAGCCTTCTCTCTCCCTCATCAGATACACGCATAATGCTATCTTTTTTACGGACAAACATACCTTCCCTTTTATAAAAAATGTATAGATAGATTACTTTGGCTCAGCTATCATCAATCTTCGAATCTCGTCGAATTTGAAGATACAGCTACAGACACACTCAATAGACTATTTGACAAATAATATCGACGAATTAAATGATTGCCACAACAAATAATAAGCAGCAGACAACCCCGTTAGATAATAATAATAACCGTTCCACATCTCTCAGAATGTTATTTCATAATAATTTTTCTGCTGCTTTATACGTACACCAGCGACTTAACATACGTATATAATATATTTTCTTTGACAAAAGTCAAGCAGATTAAGATCGGGGCATCGAAGCGGTCAGAGCACCTGGCTTCCACGGCAAAGCAATGACAAGTTTGTACATAATAAAAAGTCTAATGGTTTGGACAATAAGTACCTATGCCTTAGTTCTATCCTGCATGAATAAGCTAAGCTAAAGAGAACAGCTATCAAAACTTGCTAGTAAAGGTGACAGAAAGCTTAAGAAATTGGTGGAATCCGCAAGTCCATCTCTTTTGAACATGAGTATAATATGAGGAAATAAGGGTCATTTCCTCATATTTTAAACCATTCAAAATATGTGGTGGTGCTAGCAAAGCCATCTCATTTAATTACCCGTTATGGAAATGAATCAAAATAAAATATAATGTACTTGTTATGTATCTACATCAATCAGAAAATTAAGTTTGCAAAAAAAAAAGATAATACAGGGTGAGTTTTTTTTCTGTCTAGCATAATGAATCTCGGAGTTGATTATAGCAGATACGAGAAAGTTTAAATGGGTACAGATTTGCAGTTTTGTAAGCTCTACTCAGAACCATTTTGATCGTTTAGTGAAACGCGAATATAAAACAACGTCCATAAAACATTAATCTTTAAAAATAGCCCTATTATATGATATACCGGTAGAATTGCAATGAAATTAAATCAGGATGAAGTTAAGTATTGTTTCCATTCAAAAAAACATACTTACTCAAAATTATGTCATAATAATACAGGGTGTCTCACGGTGACCGTCCATTAGAATGTCTCGGGAAATAAAGCAATTGGGATTCTGAAAATTTGTATGGTGGGATATTCATAGATGTTCTTCTCAAATGGAATAAAAGCAACGTTGCACGACTTCCGGTTATCCCGGAAGTAGGTGTCAACTCGCTTATTTTGAATGGAACACCCTATATATTATTACATTTTTGGATTCTACGTAAAATTCTAGGCAGATTTCATGTATCATGTCCTATACCTAAGTATGAGCGTTTTTGAAATATTTTAGTTTTTATGTCAAAAATGACGTTTGAAGGCTCCTATTTAAATGTGAATTTCACCTATAAGAAAGCCTTCATTATTTAATTTGTATTGGATTTCTTGTTGAAAAGGACCTACTTTAATAGATTTTTCACAGCAATATGAAAACTATTATTACAGGGTGGGCCAAAAATAAGATCAAAAATTAAATTCAGAAAACGACCAAAAATCAATTTTTTCAAATGGAAACCCCTAATTTTTATAATTTTATCTTATTGTGGATTAAAAATAAAGGTGAGTTTGTATAAGATTGTCCTCTCCAAAAATTCTTTTTTTTATTTTTTTTTTTGAGTTTTTGGAATGAATTTATTTATTATATTATTTTTTTTTCAAAATAAACATTTAATAGATATTCTCATGTCAAAATACAATGAAAACAAACAAACGAGACTGACAAAAAAAATTACACACAGAAATAACAATTTTAAATTAAATATTTTTTCATGAAATTTGGTACAGACCCATTTCAGGAAATAAAAAATCCAGTGGCGTAGGCAGATTTTCTCTAAAAAAATCGCTGATATGTTTTCTGGGCAACGTATGGCCTCAAAATACACCTTTTCCTTCTCTACATTTCAAAAAAAAATCGTCAAAATCGATCAATCAATTAAAAAGCTATGAGGGTGGCCCGCTTTCAAATGGGTATTATGTCCAAGAACCAATGTTTCAGACTTGATTTCATTGATGTCTGGTGCAATAAGAAATTAAATCGAGAACCATTTTGAACTTTTCACTTTCAAATTGTTTTTAATTAATCAAAAAAATGTCGTCAGCGACCATGCACCCGACCCTCTGCCTGTATTTTATACACATTGTAGGTCCTGCCTAATTTAGAAAGATTTAGGGACTGTTCAACAAAACGGGCTTACCCTAACCCTGGGTCAACTTAGCCCTGCCAAATGGACAGATAATGTCAAACATTTTGAGGTTATTCTGAGGTTATTGTGGTGATTCTCGTTTGATAAACAAGCCCTCATTGAAAAATAACGAAACTATGGAAACATAACCTCATCAGAATCTTTTTCTTACATTCCAAATTATATATCACATTCCAAATAAAATCTACACAAAATTTGTTTAAAGAAAATCCGTTGTAGAATGATCAAATCATGTAAACATAGCCTCACTAAATATTTTTTTTCTAGATCAAATCTCAAAAGAACCTACAAAGCCAACTTGAATTCACAAAAGCTTTGGGAGACTCCGACTAGGAAAATATTAAACCAAAATATAAATTATTTCTTTAGGTACTGAGAAGATATAAGACTTTGTAGGTATAGTAGTGGGCGAATTATCAAGAAGAGTGAGTACTTGTAATTAAATCTATTTGCTCAATAAAATCATTTTATGTTCAAAAAGGTTTTCTTTTCTACTTCCAATCCTGGGTTAGTCAACGAAATAAAGCAGTTCATTGAGTTTGATATTGAACGACAGGCAAGGCTATCCATTTTCCGAAACAGGAAGAGAAAAGGGAGATTGCGATGAACATAAATTGGAGAGAAAATGGATGAGTACCTCGACGGCGCATGCTTTGAGGCGAAACTGTTGGATCAATGAATCACTATCAAGACAAATCAGTGATAACGTGTTCAACACCTATCAACACGATAGGTGGTAATATTTTTTCCCAGACAGCAACAAGGACTGTGTGGCCGTATTCATCGTTCTGGTCCGACGTTGAGGTGCAGGCAGGCAACATTTATGTGTGACACAGCCAATCGATTTCCACACCCCAGGGTAGAATAGCTGTCAGGAGTAAACCCCTCCCTAACTTGGAGGACTGACATGGCGTCCTCGCTTGAATAGCTGACAGGTCATGCTAAAACACGAGCCGCATTCGCGAATAGCTTGCTATAGACAATCTTAAAATAATTCTACTGAATAATGATGCTTTAACTCAAGTGATAGAGTGATTGGGAATTTACTCTTCTGGACTTAAAAGTGGATTCTAGAAAATCCTCATTATCTATTTGTTCACAATTGGCGAATTTCCGGATAACCAAGAGAGGATGAGCATATTCTCTGCAGCAATGCGTAAACTTTTCGTGGTCCATGGTTAATGATGTTTAGGTTTCATTGTCCTAAGCGGAGATGGCTTTGAAAGCACTGTAATTCTATTTAGGAAATCTTTTGAGTTAAATCCGATTCAAAATTCCAATTCGTGTTCAAACAAAGATTTTAAAATTGGAGACTGAGAAGATTCTACCCAAGTGGCATCAGATGAGGGAAAGTCAGACGCTACTATAAAGGAGGAAGAATTTTTAGAAATCCTAGTTGGTGATGTTACATGCATTGAAAGACCAAAAGAATCAAACATAGATATGCATGCTTTTTGGGTGGCAGAAGCAGTAGCGTAGTTAATGTTAAATCCTCGCACAAAATTTTCCTACCCTTCGCTGGTAGAGTGTCTATAGCAAGTTTAGTAGGGTATTTGAAACAGTTACATCAGGATTTTCAGCTCTATAAAGGGTGTTCAAAAAACATTGGGCAAAAATGGGAGGATTGATTTCTGAGGTCATTCTAAGAAAAAAAAGTTCCAATAAACATACGTCCGAAAACGCATCATTTCTATGATACAGGTTTGCAAAGTTTTTTTTAAATCCTTTCTTTTTCTTCATAATTCAGTTAAATTTTGACCGATTTGTTTTTAAATTTGGCAGCGTAGTTGTATGTGGCTAATTTTGACCCTAATAGATAAAAAATATTGTGTCCAGTGGCGTTGAGGGCGGGCACGTAGTTTGGCAAGGCGCCTCATGTCGGTGGTATGGCTTGCACAGGACGGTTCAGGGTGGCAAACATATGTAGCGCCTTGCGACGTTTGTTGTAATAATTGCGGGGTCCGTCACACCATACATCCTTACAACAAACTTCTCCAGGATGGCAAGCACATCTTCAGGAATGGGCTGCTCCACCGGATGACTCAAGAGATGGAATGCTTCCCGGTACCTGACAGTAACAGTACCCACAGCTCCTGCATGGAGATCCCTGCTCTGCAACTCTGGGCAGTAAGAAAGTGCCAGCACCAAGACGTCACTGCGTGTACAGGATGATTCGCCCATCCGCTTCCTCAAGCCCTCGAGGTCGACCTGCCTGAGATGGACACCTATCGGAAAGGAGGAATGAACCCGTCTTCCAACATTGGTGACAATGTGGAAATTGGTTAGTGATGAGAGCAGTGCTTGAGAGGCGTGGTGTGGGGGCCGGCGGTCTGCATGTTTTGGGGCCGTGCAAATACAGACTACCATAAAAATGAAGACACACATAATTATTGAGGAATCGTATGAATGTGCTGTTTTTCTAAATAAATACAATTATTACAAAATTATTATTCACATTTTTGTGTTCAGCACCACCAAATTAGTCGAAAACGAAACCAAACTCGCCGTTTTGTTAAAATTTTTGAAATTTTGAAGGGGGTCTGAAACCTCCCAAAATCATAAAAATTGCACATTCAACATTAAATTTAGATTTGTCATCTTCGAGAGGGAAAAACACATATTTTTTTAGTCAAAATCCCCCCCTTCAAAAATCAGAATGTTCGTACCATATGATATTTTTGACCTCAACTTTGAAATCTATACCATCAAATTAGCCAGAAACCACTCCTAGATGAATTATATCGGTCTGAATTTACGATTTCAATTTTTAGGTGGTAGTTTACCCCCATCCTCTAAAAATCCGCTCCTAGGGATGAATCAAAAATCACTACGGGCAAAAATCTTCTAAATGGTCTCAAATATCAATGTGCAAAGTCTCTTGCTTCTACCCAAAAATGTATTGTTCTGGATAGTCTGATGTAGCGCTAGTACTTGGAGTTTATCTGTAAAGTAAAGAAAACTATAAGAAGTTATCCGCCAGCAAATAATCGTATTTGGTTTGGTAGAATCGGCGTTCCCCCATGAGCTGAGTTTTTCCGATTATATCTGGCTATTGCATGAAGTACTTTTCAATATAAAAAGGTTCGTTCAAGTTTAGCCAGTGTTCCGTAATTGCAACTTGCAACTAGCTGGAGGAACCCAAATTATTCCAAAAACATGTACAACTCATCAGTTTTGTTTCTTAATGAGGCAATGTTAATAAACTTGGCGTCCAGATTTGAGAAATCTATAAACTTGCTCAGAACACGTTATATCACTTGAAAAAATTCTTCGGGGAGCCACCGGAACAGTATTTTTGCTGATTGGATCGTTTTCTCCGAAACAACATGCGATCTGTGAGTACAAAGGTCAGGATCCACTTGAGAGTGATTGAACCCATATGCATCAAGAAAGTCGTTATATACCCTACGCAATAAGTTGTGCTGAATAGGTATGTAGGTCCTCAGATGCTAGGAACAATCTAACACTGGCTAGTAAATCCTTCGATGTGGGTTGGTTATGCAAATAGGGAAGGTACAACATTTTATGGCAATCAAGATATTGGGTTCTCTTGGTCCCCGAATCAGTGGAGATATTGTCGACAATGGATACAGAGAGTGAAGGCAATGGATTCGCAAGCAGCAATAGCCTTATTGTGCATTGCAGAAGAGGTATACAATAGACTGCCAAGATTCCCTTGTCGTTTCCTCTCGTCTTGATGTTGGTAGATCTTTTTTTTCACGTGATGTACGATATTGTTGGAAGTAAAGCTAGCCGGTAGATGTTTTACGACCTCATGATGCCATCTTTGGGTATTCCTACCAGCTGAACAGTTGGGGATTACAGGAACTGAGAAACATTCTAGAATTGTGGAACCCACTAGAGCTGAGGACAGGCCACTCCGTTTCTGTGAAAGATGATACAGGTGGTGTTGCCATAGTTTGAGTAGAGCATGGATACAGCGTGTCTTCATGGATTGCTTACTCTGCTGATTCAAATTAGTAACATTTGGGTGTTAGTTTTTGAAGTTTGAACACCAACTACAATCTCAACAGACAGGAATCGTGCACCTGAACTTTGACATAATGTTCCGTATCGTTGAGCTCCATTTCCCTTACCGATTTTACCAGAAGATCGGGTTCACGGATAGTAAACATTTCCGACATTTTGTGGATATCATCCATCTTATTTTCCAGAATACTCCATTCCGATTCATTATTCAGTTAAACATGGTACTTCTCCGAAATTGTTGGTACTCATGCATCGAGGCATGAGTCTCGAACCTCAACTACGCGTCAATATGAAGCTCAAAGAATCTTGTATCATGACTGCTTGAACGAAATGTACTTCCATTTGGACGTTATTGATTCTGCCCCAGAAGCATTCGATTTATTAAGAGTCATCATTGAAAGGTTGGAGTCACACCCTCCGTTGACTCTTTCCAGTTTGGCAAGAGTATGATAGTGTCAAAATAAGATCATCAATATACATCAGGAACAAGATTGGTCTCAAAACTGACCCCGGAACATCGAATATTAACTAGAGACTGGAAGATTCACTCGTCGGAAAAGTGGTTCCGGCTCGCCGCATTCCCAGTCCCGCTCTGGTCCCAACATCATACCAGGTGTTGACGATCGGAGATTCGTCGTTGGAGTTTTGCTTGGAAATCGATCACCTTTTTCCAACTTGGGGCCGGTTTTCGTTTGCTTATGATTTTAGAAATTTCGACAAACCGTTTTGAGGACAAGATTAAGAAAGGTTCCGACATGGAATGAGCCAACTGTATATTATATAAACTGTGCTCTGAAAGACTTCTCGATCATTGAGCATCTCATCAGAAAAAGACGACCCTACACACAACGTCTTTCTTCGATGTGTGACATTCTTTTTTTTGACTGAACTCTTCACTGCCGAAAACGTCAAAAAATGCTCTAATTTTCCTAGTAGAGAGATGCATGGTAATCGTCTCTTTCACCAATTATTGCTTTGTTTAATAGTTTCAGAGGAAGGAACGAACCAAACTTTTGCAGCTTCCTGGTACCACGAGCTAATTCACGAAGGTCCTCCTTTGGAATGACTCGAGCACGGTGACTTTCTCTGGATGTTGCTTGCCATGTTCTTTTTTTTTCTAAATATCATATTGTCTGTTTACTCTATGAGAAAGGGTGATGTGTCAGGATTTCGCTTTTCTCATGACTGCGCTCTGATTTGGGTTTCCGCCTTCGTTCTCAATTTGTGGGCATATCGAATAGTCTTCCAAAAATAATTAAGCTCATCATTCAATCTATTCCACGTAGGTTTACGTGCATAAAGTGTTATGTTACAAACTATTGGATAAGTGTTGGTCTTGTGGTAAATTCAAAAAACCAAGTAAAAAAAATCATTTGACACAGATCAAAACTTGTCGGTTTTTCGTGTATCGTCATCATATTATTATAATGCAGCCAGCAACTGTTCGCAGGTGACTTACCATAGAGGCTATATTTAGTTCTATTGATAGTGAATATTTCTGAATCGTCTGTTCTACATCAAAAGAATCACTGTCTGGACGCCTTTGTATGTTGAAATAACACTGGGGAGTTGTGGGACTACTGTCTCTTTCAAAACAAGTCTCATTAACATTACAGTACAGAGAATTGTATACGGTTGGCCTCGATTTCCAATTCAGCGATTATTATGTTTTCTTATTGTGGTTGCGGTTCAAGGCTGTGGTAATAATCCGGTGGGTACCGAATGTTTCTTTAGGAAATATCAATGCCATCGACATTTATGACAACCTCCAGGTAGGCAATATCAATTTAGAACATTAACATGTTGATTTGGGGTTATACTTTATATTTTTCAAGTTGACAAAATCATGAAAATATAGTTACTCGTTCCTTCTAATTACCGGGAAGGGTTTGTTCTACGATATCAATTCAATATTCAATATAAAAACACGAAATATCAAGGGATCCAAAGAAGCTATTAAACTTAAACTTAAACTGACGACAGCCATGTCTCAGTTTAAGAAGCAGCTACACTTTCTTCGCAGCATCTTCCCAAAGACCTTCTAAACTAACTTCTTTATAAAGTTAAATGTCTTTTTTAAAAAATTCAATAGATGATCACTATGAAGCCGTCAGGGTGATAACCTTCCGTATAGCCGGAGAAAAAATATTATTAGAGCCCATGAGAAATTGTTGGAAACTATTTTTCAGTTTCTATAACGGCTATAAAAAATCATAAAATGAGATTTTCACAAAATTCTCTCTTGGTAATAGGTATTATAATAATTTGCAAATTTCAGTTTTTTTTTTGTTTGAACTATCTTGCCCTAATTGCTTAAATGAAGTGCTGGGAAAGATTAGATCTGTTTTTATTGCCAAGGTTTCGTTCGGATGAGCGTTCCTTACTCTATATTCTACCTGGGTACCGATTCTGGGACTGATAGAACGGTCATACGAGAGAGATAAACGATCACCTATATATAATTCTCCGTTTACTGTCTCTCTCTTTCTCTCGATATAACCGTTCTATCGGCCCCAGAATAGGCACCCTGGACAGGAACTCTGTAACAAAATAGCGATTCGCAGGCAGACCAGATTATTCACTGTTGAAATAATTTGTGAGTTCAAAAGATTTTGAAGCATAGTTTCCTCTATAACTATGTCCTCAACAGATATTTAAATCGATGTATTACCCGTTCAAGCACGTTGTCGAATAAGTGGATTGTTGTAAATTCTTGGCCTTTCCGGTACCAAATTGAAAAATATTTCTTTCTGGCTGTAATTAGTTGGTTTTTACATGAAGATAATGTTACACGAATACAAAAATAGTTTTTTGATTCTTTCGTCAAAATAATTATTATGTCAAAAAGTTTTTGCTGGTAAGTTTATAAATATTTTATCAGTTTTCACTGAATTCCACTCCGTGAAACAAAGTACAATGATTCAAGTGAAATGATGTTTTCAAGTGATCTGAAAAATTTCTACAATCATACCCAAAGGCCTTAAAAGTATCAAAGTTGCGATTTTTTGAATGGAAATGTATGTATTGCATTGAATTATCTGATCAAAATTAGTGTATGTTTTAATAAGGTTTATAATTCCTAAGCTTCAAGGTTCTTTTAAATAATTTAAATTTTGTGAAAATCTAATCTAATTTTTATGTTTCCTACGAGCGTGCGGAGAAGTAACTTTACCGCACTAGTGCTGAAATAGCTATTTACCTAACAAGTGCGGAAAATTAGTTTTTCCGCACGAGTCTGCCGTTCACCGACCGACGCGTAGCGGAGTTCGGTGAAGCAGCCGAGGGCGGAAAAACATTTTCCGCAAGTGTTAGGTACAATAGTTTTTCTACAGACGTGCGGAAATAAGGATATAATTCGTAATTTAAAAGTTTCTGATGCAACTAATGACAAATAAATAATGATGAATGTCGACATGTGTAACTAAGCGACCATAGTTACCTGGAAACCTGGTTGCTGTTTGCTTATGATATTGTTAATTTTTCCGCACTGCTGCGGGAAATCTGATTTTCCACACGGATATCGGTGCGGAAAATTGAATTTTCCGCACGGCTGTAGGAAAAGTTACTTTTATTTTTGTATTGTTGAAAATGAAGATATTTATGACCAATCAAATGATTTTTGTTACTTCAAAAAAGATGGACAAAAACACTCGAATGTGAAAAAAATCAATTAATTTTTAGAAAAAATCGACAGAACAGGTGAACTCAGAAATGGATCGAAGTTTTAAAATGCAGCATTACCTCGAGCATCACCTACTTCTTTGATAAGTGATGCAGGATGCAAGAATCCAATGTTTCCGATGAATATATCATGATGAAAAACATTTGTTACATTATTTTTGAATTGTCAAAAGTGAACATGTTGAGGACTAATTAAATGATTTATGTTTTTTTTCTACCTTATGTGGCATTTTGAGGTATTATTAGAACATTTTTGCGTATCAAAAACTTCTTTTTTTTATTAATAAGATGGACAAAACCACTCATAGGAAAAACATTGTACCTAACTCTTGCGGAAAATGTCTTTTCCGCCCTTAACGGCTTGCAACTGCCGTCGCGTACGGAAAAGTACCACTTTCCGCACTAATTAGGTAAATAACTATCTCAAATTCCCACTCAAGGATACCTACTAGACGAGTAAGTATTAAAAAAGATCATATTTTTCATCCCAACCTTAATAAGCTATCATCTTATACAGGGTGTACAAAAATGGAAACCAATCAAGTGAAAACTTTCAGTGGCTATGAAGTTCATCAGTAAATGGAACCTCATATTTTTTACTTTATCGGTAAATGTATTTTTCAATTAACTGTCGAATGGTCTTAGGGTCCTATACCTAAGTCTTCGCGTTTTACCTAATAATTGCCTTTTGCACGATTTGATATTTAAATAAAATTACTTGTGTATTTGGTTATCTAGTTACCTAGGCAATTTAGAAATGACAAGAGATGAATCATGGTAAAACAAATTTAAGTCATTGTTGCATTTGTTTTATTTCAATTATTTAACATACATTTCAAGAATCCATAGGTATAACTAGATAATTAGATATCATCAGGATTTGTATTTAAAAAACACCAAATGGTTCAAAAAACGATTATTAGGCGTTTTATGTGATAACGCGAAGACATACAGGGTGTCTCACGGTCTATAGTACGTTAGACGTTTACGGAAAACTAGACATAGGATCGACCTGAAAATTTGGCTGAGCCCATAATCGAGTATGATCTATATTTTAAAAATATTTTCAGTTTTGCAGTGTTGCCGCTTCTTGCCAAAAGTCGTAACAACTTTCTTATTTTGAATGGACCACCCTGTATATTATAATTTTTTTGATTCCTTGACTGATTCTGATCACTTTTGCTTGATGTACTCCTATACCTATCGGCAGCGGTTTTTGAGGTATAAATTAATTTATAATATTTTTTACGTAAAACACATCAGTGGATGGAGTTCAATAATTTCGTACTTGAAAACGGTGGAGAGTTGAAATTGCTATGCCGACTAGAGGAAGGTAGGTTTATATGGTTCCAATGGAGAAACCGATCTGAAAATATACAGGGGTGCTTCAAATTTATTAATCTTTTTCCTTCACACAAAAATGATACAGGGTGGTCCATTTAAAATAAGAAAGTTGCCACGACTTTTGGGTAGAAGCGGCAACACTGCAGAACTGAAAATATTTTTAAAATATAGATCATACTCGATTATGTGCTGAGCCAAATTTTCAGATCGATCCTATGTCTAGTTTTCCGTAAACGTCTAAGGTACCATAGACCGTGAGACACCCTGTATATACTATACGATACTCTAATACCAATCGACAGGTCATTAAAAAATAGGTACAGGGTGGGCAACTAAGAATGCGAGGTATTGTATCTGGGAAACTATCCATCGTAGAAGCTTGCGGTAAAAAAAATTATCACCAAAACGGCAATGAGAAAAACCCGGAAAATATTTTCGAGTCACTGAAATGGTCGCTAGGGGGCGTAACAACCAACACCAAGTAGAAAAATAGGATTTTTATAGAATTTTGCTCAATGAAAATATATCGATGCTATTATTTTTATATTTACTGACTATTTACCTACACTTATGAAATCCTGAAGCCAGATATCGAATGCACTAAGATTCCTCTAAAACTTTCTCCATTTAACCTTTGATGTAGGTATAATAGGAGCCAAGATCCCTGTGTAGAGAAGCGAATCTGGGACGCATTGTATGTCCAGCTCGCTAATCAAACTGTTTTTATCCTAAGTAGTTATTTCACATTTCATATTCCTCGATATAATTTACCAAAGTCTCAACCTACAGATAAGTCCTATATTTTTGGATAAATCGGGAGACGGACCGAAATTACGAAATAGTACATTTTGTATCAAGGGCGGAAAGTAGATGATTTTGACAAGGGTAAAGGGAGCAGCACGAGCGAAGCGAGGGCAGATATTAGTCGAGTCAAAATCATCTTTCGTCCGTGATGCAAACAGTGCTTTTTGTACAACCAGTTTGTAATCATTTGAATAATTATGAAAATCAAAAATAAATAGTAGATCCGATACACTGAAGCACTACACTGGGGCGAGTTCGGAAACGTCACACCCGGTGCGAGTGTGATCCAAATGTCAAACCCTAACCGTTCAGATATGGCAAGCCGTTTTGCTTTTTATTCAACCCTGCTCATGACGTATCATAAAAACTGTTTGTATGACACTTTATAAGCACAGATGAATAAAAAGTAAAACGACTTGCCGTATCTGAAGGGTTAGTGTTTGACACTTGGATCACACTCACACCGGGTGTGACGTTTCTGAACTCGCCCCAGCTGACAAGTCAGACAACTGACAAGTGACAACTGTCAATCATGGTATTCATGGTAACAATAGGTGTGTTCCTGTATTCTTTTGTGGTGCGTATTCATTGTCACCGAGATTTTCCCGTGATCAGTTCCTTTTAGTATGCTAGACTGTCACGTGGTTACTAGATTCAAAGGCGTTGGGATCCAAGGAACCGTTGCTAAGCGACCTACTTTTGCGCCCGCGGGCGCGAAAGTACTTTTAGGCCCGGCTGCCAAAATTAGCGACTTTCCGCCTGCTTTGCATGCATTGAAAAGTGGACTTTACGTGTAGGTTGTACAAAAATTAGATTTTTGGCCGCTACTTTCAGGTCAGTTCTGAGGTCACATCGCTTTTCTTGCTTATAACTTTTGGTTTCGGTGTAGACTTTGGGAGAAGTTTGTCTTCATGATTTTCTTGTCTTGTCGTTTGGGATTATTGAGTGTATAAATAGAATTGTTGTAGCTGCTTCTGTTATCACAGTTTGTATGAGAGCCAGTGACACTGGACCTTTCGTCATAAGGGTAGTTTGTAGAGGGGGGATATAAAACCACCTTGTTGGCCAGGCATATCCTGTGCTTTATATATATGTAATGGCTTAAAAACCCCAGGCGGGGTATCGCCGCAAAAAGCTTTCTAGATCTATTTAAATAGGTTTAGATCAGTCCCCAGTCTCTAATTCAAACACTTTCACATATCTGTCTCCATATATCTCTGTCCCCTGTCTTCTTCTGCCAGTTACGTACTCCGGCCCTGCTTAGGTCAGCTTGTACCTCTCTCATCCAGCTATATCTTCCCATCCTACTTCTTGCACTAGGTTGCCATTCCACCATGCTATACAGTGTGTCCAGAATAAAATGATGTTTATGGCACTATATGGGGATATTGGAAACTTTAAAAGATACGACGTTGCGTAAATGGAAGAAAAGCAGCGTATTTGTATGCCCAAAAATATTCCACCTTTGTTTTATTTTAAATCGATACCGTAATGTGGATAAAGGGTGAAAAGGGAAAAGGCAAATTTTGAAGAAACCACACAATTTTGCTTATTATAAATGCTAGAACTTTCAAATTTTCAGGATATGGTTAAGAGGATACGACAATTCTAAAAACGACGTCAACAAAATTTTAGGCCCACTATGTTGCGTCCAGCCAAAGTCAAGTCTGTTTTTTTTTATGAAAGTCATATTTTTGAAAATCATTTTCAATGCGGATTTTGAAAATGAAAAAATTCAATATGTCCCACATAAGAAAAACGACAGTTGACCTCGGCCGGAGGCAACATATTAGGCCTAAAATTTTTTTTAACGTCGTTTTTAGAATTGTCTTTTCCTCTTATCCATATCCTGAAAATTTGGAAATGTCAGCTTTTATAATCAGCGGAATATTGTGGTTTTTCAAAAATTGACATTTTTCTTTTTCAACCTGTATCTACATTACCGTATCGATTCAAACTAAAACAAAGCTATAATATTTTTGGGAATACAAATACGCAACTTTTCTTTTATTTAAGCGACGTCGTATCTCTTACCATTTTTAATATCCCCATGTACATCATTTTATTCTGGACACACTGTATATTGTAGATCTGCTTCCAGCTCTCCACACATGTCCCAGCCATCTAATTCTTTGTCTTTTTATCCTCTTTATCACGTCTTCCCCTTCTAGTTCCTCCAATATTTCTCTGTTCGTCCTTATTTTGAACTCACCATTTTCCGTCCTAACAGGTCCTAGTATTGCTCTCATTATCTTTCTCTCTTGTACTCTTAGCTCTTCTTCCTGTTTCTTAGTCATTGTTATCGTCTCCGCAGCGTACATCATTGTAGGTAGTATTATCGTCCTGTATATCCTCATTTTCGTTTTCTTGCCCAGTGTTTTATTTGTTAATAACTTCTTGTTTGCTTGATATACCCTGTTTGTGTTCCTTATTCTCTCCTTTATCTCTGCTCCTTTATCTCCATTATTGGTGATAGTCACCCCCAGATATTTGAAACTATCCACTTCTTCTAGTTTGTGGTTGCCTATTTTGATTTTATCATTTTTACTTCCTACTGCTTTATCCATTATCATCATTTTTGTTTTTCCTGTGTTTATCTTCAGCCCCATTTTTTCTCCTTGCCTCACAATTTCTTCTAACAGGTTCTCTGATGTTTTACGGTTCTTTGAAATGATGACTATGTCATCGGCATACGCTATTATTTGTCCTTCTCTTGTTCTCAACGTTCCTTTGTTTATTTTTCTGACCACATACTCCAGAGCTATATTAAACAGTGTGGTCGATAGTGTGTCTCCCTGCTTCACTCCCTTATTAATTTCGAAGTCCTCTGTGTTTCCTTTTTGTGTTCTTATGCTAATTCTTGTATTGGTCATTGTCATCTGTATTAATCTTTTCAGTTTTCCTTGTACTCCCATTTTCTCCTGTGCTTTATTAATTGAAATAATTGATGAAGTATAAAAAAAAAAGAAAAGTTTCGTCATCGGGGCTGTTGAGAATAGCTATACGGCATTGTTGCTAGCAACGAGTATATCAGAAAAATATATATTGGCCAGCCAAAAGTATGTGCCAAATACATGTCGGCCAAGAGCAAAGGGCTGTTTTATTATATTTTGATTTGTTGGATCCTAACTTTTTTAGTTTTAATCATCTATAAAAAAATGAATCATGTATACGGTCACAAAAACTTATTTGACAATTCAGCCATTTATTAAAGTTTAGATTAAAGATTTTGTAAAGCAGTATACACAACTAAAAAATGTGATTTACAGAATGATGATTAATACATGTACAGGGTGTCCTATTAAGCGTGTAAAATATGTATCACTATTGCTCTCCGAATCGGTTGGTGCTACGAGATCGGTTGAAGTTGAAAGGGAGAAAAGTTGCTGTTTTGAATTCTCATTGAACATTGAAGATTCATTGACAGTGTTGCAAAATTTTATCTAGTTTGCGAGACGGTATATGATGAAAAACGCCCCAATTGATATATTTGTTAAAAATTTTAGAAACTATACTTGAACATTCCATAACCCTCTCCGTTCTACAACAATTGTGTATACGACGTTTCGTATTCAAGTTACCATCAAGAACTACATTTTTTCACAAACGGATCTGGATTTTTCATCACAATTTTTAATATCTTCCATCATATACTTTTTGTATATACTACACAAATACTACTAACGACGTTTCGACCCTGTCAAATGGTTTATATTTATCAGAGTTGCTCTTTCTGATTTTCTCAGAATTCGCGTTTTATTGATTTCCACTTTATATTTGATTTTATTTTAAAAAGGCCTTCGACCAAACATATTTTAAAAATATCTTGTTAATGTTTGAATACAAATACTAAGCATTGTATTCAACGTTGTTGTTATTTTATTTGAAGATGTTCAATGAAACTGTTGAAGGTTTTATGTTATAATATATCTATCTAGGTACTCTTGAATTATACATATTGGGAAGCATACTCAACATGATTTTTTAGCAATTCATATTTCAAAATATAGAATGAAGAATCCAGGGCCGTATTTTAAAAAATCAAGTTGATGTAATTAGACTAAACTAAGAGATGATCACTCTACAGTTTTCGGTCTGTTGCTTCATGGTAGCCTCACTTACATGATTTTTTTCAACAAGTCATATGCCGGTATTACATCTTATTAGATACAAGATCGATCTTTGCAATCTTTTCTGTCACCAGTTACTGATAATCGCTTTTTCTTGGTTTATAGTCAATGTATTTGTTTTTTGATTTTGAAGAGAGTTCTACAAAATATGAAAATAACATGTATTTACTCTACAGTCTGCACCTAAGGTGGAATATTGTATTCAGGTTATTCGTCACTAAACATTATGGTTGAAGTATCTGATTTTGAAGAAGTTTTTTTTCTGAATGGAATGGACGAGAGAGGTTGTGTTTCGTGAGTCGGAGTTTTTGTGATCGAGCGCCTGCGCAGAAGTGATAGAGAGATTAAAGCTTATTCCTGGCTCCTGAGTGGGCGTTGACGACTAGATGGCTTCTTTTCTTTGGAAAAGTAAGCGATTTCGGGGTTGACTGAGGACCTGTTGCTGTGCTTATGGCACCTACGGGTCGAAAGACGGGTGATGGCACAAGGAGGGGCTCCATATCGGAGTTGTTGGATACAAAAAGATACCTAAGACTACTCAAGATCGAGCTGATAGAATGATCATAGCTACTATAGCCTCAAGCAACAGGTCAATGAGACGGAAAACCAACCAAGAAACGAGGAAATTCTTGAGAATAGACAAAGAGAAGCGATTGAAAAACTTGCTCATCTCAACAACGAGTGGCAGACAAAATATCGAATGGCGAGTCAATTATGATGAACTATAGAGTGAAGACGAAGACAGTGACAATTATGAGCAAAGTGAAATTGGAATGGATGCAGAAGATTTTCCTACGCTTCAATCAGCAGCTAAGCTTAAGAGACCAATGACAATCAAAGCAGCTCCCGCAAATAAGACAACTTTTGCCGATACGGTGAAGAAAATCCCCCATTGATCGAGGGTTGTGACGATTGGTTAGATATGAGAAGAAAGAAGAAAGCTTAAGGACAAAAAGATGTTTGTCGTCAAAGCTATTGATCTACCAAGATCTACCCAAAAACTTCAGGCGATTTTAGACAGCTAACAAGGCAACTTGATGATGACAACAGACATTATTTTACATATTATGCACTTTCTGAAGAAAAAAAAACAGGCGGTTATCAAGGGAATGCCCCTTAATACCGACGTAGGAGACCCTTGAGGAGACTTCACGCATTAATTGAATACTTTGGGATTTGATGACGTCATTGTGAAGAGGATGACCAGCTTCAGAAACCTCTGTCATTATTTATGGTTACCACATCTAAAGCTGACATTTTTGGGTTGAAATGGAGGTGGAAAAGAGACAAAAATCTAAAAACCCAGTAAAGTGTTTCCGATGGCATAGAAATGGACACACTCAAAGAATGTGTAGATACCACTACAAGTGTGTTAAGTGTGCCGAAGAACATCCCAGTAGTGCATGCACGCTGGAGGGAGATAGAACAGCCAACAATGCGACCCGCGCTGATTCTGGAAAGACCGGCCATCCAGCAAGTTATAAGAGGTGCAGCAAGCACCCCTCAAAAAAGTTCAACAAGAAAACAAAGAGAGAGCAACAGCTACATACCAGAAAGTTTAGACAACCAAAACCCACAGCAGAGGCTAACGCCACTACGGGAATTGAAGACCAAGTTGGGCAG
Organism: Orchestes rusci; assembly: GCA_958502075.1. Taxonomy (NCBI): domain Eukaryota; kingdom Metazoa; phylum Arthropoda; class Insecta; order Coleoptera; family Curculionidae; genus Orchestes; species Orchestes rusci. The sequence continues at coordinate 2,230,045 of OY293306.1, forward strand.
ATACTGGCCAAACTCATACCTGCGCTGTCAGCACCGATTGTGAAAATCCTGAGGAGTAATCCTTCACCCCCCAATCCCGGCTCTGGCAAGAATGAAGGACCTAAGGAGCAAAGAAGACTACCCCATACCTGAACGCGAAGTTATGGGGTGAATATGATGCAGTACGAGCTGATGTATTCTAACAAACCGAGATGACTGAGACTTTTTAGACCTCCGTAGACTACCGACTTCTTCACCATGCGGCTTCTCGGGATTGGGAGACGGAACGTATCACTGCTTCTAATATCATACCGGGGAGCATTTTTGGGTCTATTTCTCTTGAACTGTCATCAAAATAGAAAAACAAATGAGGAGAAGAACACTACCTTCGCGAAATAGGGGACGGCATGACTTCCATGGTGCTTTGCTATAAATATGCCTCAGAGTTCTTTTATGGAGGGTGAATACCGATTCGAATAGTACCTTACTACAGCAACTCTAGAAAGCTATCCCATACCTCAGATGACTCTCAATTAAGCAAAAATAGACTTTCCTTGCACATATTTCTCCTAGTTCTCTGGAAACTACTTGGACTGCAAAACATCCATTGGCAAGTGCCTTGTTCAAGTTCAGAATGTGTTCGCCAAACTTAAGTCCTTGGTCGATACAAAGGCCCAAGCACCTAATAGAGTCCCTTTGAGCCAGTGACGAACCATCAATGCTGATAGTGTCACAATAGAATTTGAAGTTGAGCAAGCTGGTCTTCTAGATGTTCAGACAGAGTAAGTTGGAATCACACCATCCCTGGATAGTAACGATGCCCTTAAGCAAATTAGGCTACCTATGTGACCAAATTAAAGCAGTGTTATCCGCAAACAATGTCACCCTCCCTCGAATGTCCAATGATGCCAGGTCGTTGATGTGAACTGGGAAGAGGACAAGGCCAAGAACTGAACTCTGAGGCACTCCATGGTTGTTGATCAGGACATTTGAACTAGACGTGAATGTTCTCACGACTTGCTTTCTTCCAGATAGGTAGAACTTGAACCACGCATGGGACACACCCCTGATGTAATGTAATGTAGAAGCTTGCCAAGCAATTAACCATGCTTTAGCGAAGTCACAGAACACTGTTGTAGCGACGTCACCGTTATTGAGAAAACATCGTTTGTGCTTCTAGACTCCTGGAATGTATGTTGCACAAAGCAACCCATTGTTTAGAAAAAACGTCATCATCCTTGATTTCACCAGCTTTTCAACGACCTTGGACAAAAATGGGAGCAGAAATATTGGACGAGAGTTGGCGGGATCATCCATGTCACTTCCCTTGTGAAGAGGTATCACGACAGCCATCTTGAGATAGTCGCAATGCCGTCGTCGGAAATACTCAAAATTTTTGGAGCTGTATATTCTATCAAATTTAGATGGTCTTCTCTTCTCAGATGTTCTTCGGAGATTCGTGCGGGTAGTACTTTTGTTGATGCTGGGTTGGGATTCTGAAGGTTCGTACACAAATAATCAATCAAGGTAGGAGTTACACGGGTAGGCTTGTCAACTAGCATCGATACACCAAAAGATAAGAAGGGATTCCTCAAACACTTGACTTCTTTTGTATTCTCAAGAAAGTCTCCCTACAAAGTCAACTTGCAGTTTGTGGATAAGTTGTTCAAGAGTTATTCAAGTCTATCCAAGAATAAGGATGAGCTCTCTTATTCTGGTGCTCTGTAGTATCAGCACAGTTAAGCAGTCGCAGTCGGTGGTTTGAGCCAAAACCGGTTTCAAATGAGGACTTCTTAATCTGGAGGAGGTTTTATAAACCGTGATATTTATATTTGGAAAAGCTCGGAACTGTATGCCCCGAAGGGGAAGGAAACAACGGCGATTGATGTGGTGACGTTGATGGTTTTTTGTCCATGTTTGGTTGCCACGGGAACATGAGTTATCCATAATCCATAATTCATAACTCACTAGGGACTAGTGAGTTATGGATTATAACACTTCACTTGTTCAAAATGACATGAATAATGATATCTATAACTATCATGCGTTGGATAAATGTATTTATTATACATACTTATCATGCTACGATAAGTATTATGTGATACACCCACAGTCCAAAATTCCAATCAGCAGCAACCACCAGAATCCTATGTTATTGTAATGAGATCTTGACCACTTTCTTGTTTTTTTTTTTTGAAGTTAGTTGTTGTAGTTGTTGTAGTTGATGCAAATATTATAGTTGGAAGGCCATTCCACAAAATAAACAGTGTCCATCCATCCAACCAAATCCAGATAAATACCTAGCACCAGTATAATTAACAACATGCAAACGAACTCGTTTATATTTGCGTTGAATCAAGAATCAAGGCTATTTCTCTGTAGAAGCATTCTATAAATGGATCCATGCCTCGTATTCCTTATCCTCGTACCAAATGCCGAGTCAGAAACCGTGCATTCGCTTGCTTTAGATTGAAATCAAGGTCAGAAGCAAAATATCACTACGCTTGATATATCGTTATACTACAGCGAGTTGTTCGTTCCAATGAACCAGCCTGAGATAAAATGCTATTTTGTATTTAGCTGCCAACGACTATGAGTCTGCACGTCATCTAGATTTATAAATAGAACAGGGAAAGTCTGAAAATCACAACGACAAAGTTTCCTGCTCCATAACATAGCTCAAAATACGTAAAATCGATTGAGATATCAATGTTTCTTGAATATCTATTCTATTGTTGTTATAACTATCAACTATTACATCAAAAATTATTGTAGTAGAAAAATTGCACTCCGATCATCAAAATCATAATGTTGTAAGTTGTAGGTACCTACGAGAATGTTATCATACAGATGACGGAGAGTCGATACATATATGCATTAAAAATTAAATTGTATAAAGATAGGAACCGACATGAAAGAGTTTCCTGTTGTATCCTGGCCAATGAAAATATTTCTGTTGCTCATATGAAATGGTTTTTGATGATCCTTTTAGGACATAACCATCTATAAAGAAGTGTTGGTTATTGGTAATGAGGACACTAGTAATAAGAATCACTTATTCGAAAAAAAAAATCCCGACGTTTCGGCCTTGAATTCAGGCCTTTTTCAAGGGTCAAGGGTAAGGTGAGTGACGGTACATCAAAACTAAAACACCGCATCACGGGCACTAACACTGATCACGCATAATTTAAGATAAAACTGATAAAATACACTATAACTTTGAAGGCGACACAAAACCAAACATGTTATTATTTTTTTTTTCTTAAACCAGACACGCTATGGTCCGAGGCCATAGGGTAATGTCTCTCCTCCGCATTAGGACGTCAGCGATAAGCCCTTTAGTGTCCCAGTCTTCTCACTTGATTTGACCTTTTTGGTACTGGGTCTCCTTCCGCGAGGCATCTAGAAATACAGGTAGGAACGCCAAAAACCGGTCCTACCTGGCGCAGTCTGCTCTCTAAAGGCTACGAAAATAAAAAGAAAAATATGAACAAGCTGGAGCCTTTACCAGGGGTGAATCGCATGCGAGACGGATTTCGTCCTATCTTATTCGTCTCTAGATTTCGGTCGACCTAGCTTAGTACATCTCCCAGGTTATCTAAAGAAAAACCTCCAATTTATAGTTGGTTCCTTGGTCTCTTACAGGCCTGCACACAAAGCTCTGTTGGATCGTAATCCACCAGTGCTCTGAGCGCAGGATCGTCGTGTGTTGCGGATAGATCGGAGGTTCTCCCGGCCTTGACTCTCACGAATTGGCGTACCGTTTGCCACTCCAGAACATGTCTGATCTCGGAAGTTCAGACAAACCATGGAGCGCCAACTGCTGTACGGAGATAAATATTCTCCGTTGTTTGAACACGACTTGAGTGAGCTTCTGACGAGTATCCCCAGGAGGCTGATCCATAAGTCAGGATCGGTCTGGATCAATAAGATCATCGCTTGTACTGATAAACGCTCTTACTATTCATGGGGTACTGTGAAGAACCCATAGCGTTTTCTGATCATTCACCTCGATGCTCATTAGTGTATTTGGGGTAAACTACTTGGTGTCATTACTCAACCATATTTCTAAAAAAGAGCTTAAAAACATTTCACTGAAGATATTTGAGGGACGGTAAGTTGAAACAAAAATAAGTCTAAAATGTTCTATAAAATATCTCCGTACGACCCTTCCTTTCGAGATTATTTGTACTTTCAAGTTACACCCTGAAGAAGGTTATTCCGTGATAGCTCCGAGACGGTGAAATCGATTCTAATGAGCCTTGGACAGTTTACGAAGTTCCTAAGAACAGATAATTTGAGACCATAGCAATATTTCAATCTACTCATGGTTGTCTGGGGCAGATCACCCCTACCATAAAATGGGACATTTGAGACTTTGATACTCTTTCATTTTTTTGAGTTGCAATCTTTGATTTAGGTACTCCATTAATTTAGGATGAGAAAGGTAGTCTTCAGTCACATCGAAAAAATGTATAGTTTTTGAGAAAAACGCCAATCTATTGAAATGTTCATTCAAAACACAATGTTATTATTTCTTCAACATACAACAACAATCAGTTTTTTCGATCGATCTGGGTTGTTGTCAGGTTGTCATAGTAATTATAGCTTGACGATAATTGGTGAGTTTTTTTGAAGACGCTTTTTCAATGTGCATGAAGAGTTTTTTTTAAATTCTAAATCACAGATTGCAACTTAAAAAAGAAGTTTCAAATTTTAGGGAATTTTTAGGAAAGGGGTGGTACGCCCTAGGCTTCTAAGAGAGGATTGAGATATTGCTCGAATCTGGAATTTTTAGAACCTAGGTAGTGCGTATACTGTCCAAGTTTCATCAGAATTGATTTCACTATCTTTCTATTCTTTTTAAAAAGCGGTTAAGTTTAGAAAACCCATCCGTAATGGCGAGACATGCATAAACACACATATTTGAATCCAGAAGTTTGCCTATTTATTGATCATAATATCATGGGTGTTTGATCTCGATGCTTTCTGGTGATAGTCTGTTATTTTTAACCTATATCTAGACAGACGTCGATGTTGAACTGAGAAAAGTTTCCAGTATTGATCTTTTTGAAGGAGCTTCCAAACAATGTTTCGTAATAAGTTCCATGGCCCGGTTCTTTTGGATGAGGAAATCTATTCTGAGTTACATTTATACGCATTGATTCAATGTTTACTTTGATGCTTTTATGGAAAACAAACTTTATTATATTTTTTGTGGCTCTGTCTCGATTAGTATAGGTTATCAGGTTATAGGTATGGTATAACATAACACAGAGAACTATGTCGTTCAGTTTTAATTGTATTTCGATATGGATTGATATCCCAGCAAACATGTTTGGTCGACAAGGTACATATTTAATGATTGTTGGCATCATGATGGCAAATTATTGCTTATGCATTATTTGCGAAAATTTAACAACTGCAAACATGCCTTGTTTGCCAAATGAAAAAAAAGTATTGGCACATTACCTACAAAAAGGCGAATGTCGAATTTTCAAAATGCCTGTAAATCCAAGCTACATTTTCTTTATGCAATAGCCAATGCCTCTTAAAAGCCTTGCATACAGAAATGTTCAATCACATAGTAGCTGGTGATCTACATGTAAAGCATTTTCATCAATCAATGAGTAAATATGAAACTATAGGCTATATTTAATCCATGAAATGTACTGGGTTGAGACTTTTAGACTGAATCGCTGCCAATATTAGCTGTTTACAATTAACATTCGACAAATGCGCAGACGCAGATCCCAGTTTTCGTTTAATTCAAAGTTCGATGACATGTTTATTCGTGCAGTGGGTGTTGGAATAAGAATAAGTACGGATTAAATCCAAACAAATTCATTCACATAGTTCGTACAGGTGGTTATTTGTGAATCTGATTACGTTCTTAAACTTGTTAGGTTAGGTCAGGTTAGGTTGCGAAAGGTATGCCCGGCCCCACAGTTTCCTGCTTCGCATTGCTTTCACTCGGAGGCCTTGTTTGAAGAGGTGTTCCCTCGGTCTTAACCTGCAGCCTTTCTCTTCATCGTTCTAAACCATTCCATGGTTTTTACGAAGTTTAGAATTAGCACGATGTCTACATTTGCCACTTCCTTCAAGTCTTCAAGGTAGTATTGTCCCATATTCCTGAGGCGTCCTTCCTTCAGAGTTGGACAGTGGCACAGTAGATGTTCTATTGTCTCATCCTCCTCATGCAGTCTTTGCAAGCGATCTTCAGTCCCTACGTCTAAAACTTGTTGGGGAAAGAACAAAAAAAGCTACATGCATGCTACAAAAGAAGGGTTATGTCCGACTCCATTGGAAACGACTAAGTTATCAACATTTAAAAGTGTAATCAACTGGACATAATGCACTGAATTGGTGGTGTTATTTTTCCATTCCTTGACATTTAATGGTGAAGTAGTGATTTGCCATCAATTATCCATCATGGCAGAATGCCTTGCGGCCGAATGACGGCCGGCGTGCCAAATTGATACTCCTCAGGTGATAACTGCCTGTTCATTGCCAACGCGAATGCCATTACTATAATGTCCAGCATGAGATCAACGAAAAATTCTCATTTCATTTGTATTAAATCGACACCGTGTTTATGAGAGATGTTGACGCTTTGCAAGCCTACATAAATAGTAGATATTACGCTGGATCTTTCTGAAAATATTCTCATCATTGGCCATCAAACATACAAAAATAATTCAAAATAAAATAGGGCCAAGCCAAATTATAGGAAGATAGAGGAACCTTCGAAAAAGAATGTTAAAACACACATTTTCTTTTTTTGTCATTTCAATTATTCATTTCGTAAACAATGATTATACAAGAAATTGAAACAAACAAATAACTTATAATGGAAAAGTAGATATTTTGTACATCTTTGTATACAGTGTGTCTGCTTAAGTTGGCCACATATGGGAAACTTTTTTATTATTAATTTTAGGAAAAAAAGTTATTCTTTATAAAAAGTTCAGCATGTTCCAAAACCTAAAATGTAACCATCAGATATTACATTTTTTCAGTCGTATACGAGGTTTGTCAAAAAATATGAATTTCACTCAAGAGTAAAATTTGACAATATCGAAAATTGTTATAAAGAAAAATAAACACTACCATTAAAATGATTGTTTTTTTCTTTTTTAAATTTATTAAATTTTATAAATAAATTAATATTAAACAGTAATCTCTTATTTTAATTATTGGACATTTAAATCAATGCATTAATTCAAATGAAAAAATGTAATATCTGATGGTTGCATTTTAGGTTTTGGAACATGCAGAACTTTTTATAAAGAATAACTTTTTTTCCTAAAATTAATAATAAAAAAGTTTCCCATATGTGGCCAACTTAAGCAGACACACTGTATATCTATCCAATATTTTTTGAAACATTGATATGAAGGTCCTAGAGTCTAGATAGTCTTTGAAGTAAGCGTGAATAAAATATGCGTGAGTAAGACGGAGGTATTGACGACAAATAAAAGAAAAGAATAATGTCACAAGTCAAAATACTCTGTGATGACTAAAAAGATTCAATGGTCTGATGTGATAGATTTTGAGAACATTCTATCCATTACTTTGAATCAGACAACCTGTAAGCAGAGAACTAGAGGTAGGAGAACGAGGTTGATCGATCAATACATTCTATTTTTACTACAAGCGTATGTAGAAAGTACACAAAAATGTTATTTTGGAGATGCGTGGTCGGTTAAATTGGACTCCTTTAGGAGTCGAACACGCCACTTACAAACGTATCCGTATCCGCACCAATCTGCGTATGCTCAGAATAGATGCGGGGGTTCCGATACGTTTCGTTGCACGCATCGTTGCGGGCCTTTCATCGTATCCGTATCTGAGAACGCATCTCAACTAATCGAAGAATTATAACAAAAGCTCTTCAAAACCAATAGACAAAAAATACACACACATCCAAACCAAACCAAAAATATTAACAAAATCAATATCTAGGTTACAAAACGCGAACTTTGACAACTTTGACGATTCACCAATCCTTTTTTATATGATTAACGTATGTCGATTTGTTTGGGGATTCGGATGCGAATACGTAAAAAAATGTTGAGTTTGCTTAAAGGGTCTATTCTCATTCCAAAATATTACAATCACACGTCATACGAACGTAATGAATGATTGTTATGATGCATTTCTTAGATTTTCTATTTGAAAGAGATGATTCCTTGGATTGATTTCCTGCAATCCACTCTTTGTTCTGCTAGGATCACCAGAAACCAGAAATCAAAGTTATCAGCAGGTACAATAGTAGGTTCTATTCAAGCGAAAAAATACCCAATTTCGTTTATGATTATTGAGAATAGTACGCGTGGGACCTGTATTTTATTTCGTTTTTGGATTCTACTTTGAATTCTAAGTCAAATCTGTAAAAAGTAGATTTATATTATTTATCTTCTGCTGTTTCCGAGATAAAGGCTGTTAAATTTTGTGAAAAATACTAAATTCACTATATTTTGACTCCCCTCTAACACATTTTATACAAGGCGTACAAAAAAAGTTGTATGCAAAAGTTGTTTGGTTTATACTAAATTTTTTAATTCTAGCAGTATTGTTTATACGAGGTGTCCTAGAGGCTGACCACAGCATCCAACTTTAAATTTTACATAGGACATCCTGTATCTTATTTAATTTTCAGATGATTCTACATTAAATTCTAAGTTAAATCTGTTAAAGATAGATCTATCTGATCTTCGGCGGTTTTTGAGATAAAATCTATTGAATTTTACCTTATTTTTAGTGCTACAATACATAATAAAGCGTGAGCCTTTTGAAGATGGAGAGTAGCTTTTTTTGAACTATCTTCATTCAATATGGTTATCAAGAAAAAAATCCTGGATTTCGGATTTTTCACAAAATTGAATAGACTTTATTCAGAAAGTGGCAAAAGATATGATAGATTCATTTTATATAGATTTGACTCAAAGGTTAATGTTCAATCTGAAAATAAAATAAAATACAGGGTGTCTTATTTAGAATTTTAAAGTTGGGTGTTGGTTTTGGGACACCCTGTATAAATAATATGGCCCGATTTGAACAATTCAGTATCAATCAAACAGCTTTTATTCTACACTTTTTTTTCCACACCCTGTGTGAAATGAGTTAGAGGGGGGTCAAAATATTGGATTTTCCGCAATATTCAACAGCTTTTATCTCGAAAGCGACAAGAGATAAGATTAATATACCTCATACACATATGACTTAAAATTCAACGTAGAATCTGAAAATGAAATAAAATACAGGTTGTTCCATTAAAAATTTCAAAGTTGGGTGCTGCGGACAGCTTTTGGGACACCCTGTATAAATGATACTACATAATTAAAAAAAAAATAGTATAAACCAAACACTTTTCTCATCCAAAGTTGAGAAGATGATCTCTAAATAGCTAGGATCAGTCAATGTTCGCGTAATGTTAATGAATTTTGGACCCATTTCAATTTCAACGCCCACTATCCCATGAAAAATGAGTTACATAGTTACTTTTTGCATCTTCCGTTATGAGCAATACGGTTGAGGCGGTCCACGACATAGATTCGATATGGAACTTTGAACTTAATAATCGGAACTTTTAGCCCAATTGAATGGTTCTCAAAAAATAGACAACAAATCTATTCTTTAGATGTTGCATGGTAGGTAGGTAGGTTTTGTAATGGGTCATAAATATATCTATTTTTTTGTGCCCCACCTGAAGCTATATATATCACTAGCCGCCGTTAGACCCTAATCTGGCATTTGTGTCATATATGAGAAAACAGGTGTTAAAAACATAACCTAGCAATGGGCACCGAACACCTTATGCATTTTAAATGAGCGGTCACTGGGAGGGATGCGCGTGAGTTTACCTTGTTTGTTGTAGTATCATGCTAGTCTGGCTAGGTCATCCCCTCGCTCTTTCCTTAAATGCGCATATATCCCATTCCGGTATTGGATTCGGCATTCTATTGGTAGATTTCAACCTCTCGACTAATCAACGGCGAAGTGCCGAAACCGATACCAGAATGTTGAGTGGTGCTGAAATTCAGGTCGGAATATTGATGTGTGTAGTGTACATAGATACTTATTGACTGGTCAGAAAGAGTTGTTTAATTACATGTTTTTTCGACAGTAACTGAACTGCTAGAAAGGATGGAACCTTGCGGAATTCACAAGCCTGTGTCAGGTTTTCGTGCAACTTTGTGAACATTTGTGAAATATGTTTCCTGAAGATGGTTTTCCCAATATTTCCGAAAACGTTTATTCAAAAACTATGAAATTAAGCACCTAAATCGCATAAAACTTAATACTAAATCAGTATTCAAGCTCAAAATCAAGGTAAAGGGTAAAAACAATCGTTATATAGAGGGAATTGTGGGCTCCTTTTTATTCGTCATAGATGTCTACTATTCATATTCAGTCATCCACCACATCCCTCTCATTTTTTATCTTGCCCCTAAACACATTGTTCCGTAACTTTTTTCAAACGCTTTGTATTATTAAGCAACACGTGACCATAACCAAGCAGTAAATGTCTATTAGGTTAAATAGCTAGATACAAAAACAAAGCGCGCGCAAAATGCAGGGCAACATTCCGTCCTGGATTTTAGCACCGCTCAACATTCTGGTATGGGTTTCAGCACTTCGTCTTTGATTGATCGAAGAGTTTGAAATCGACCAATAGATTTTGAGCGGATGTCGAATCCCATACTGGAATGTTTAAATGTCTCCCGAAATCCATACTCTCGTTCAGGACAAATAGAGCATCTCCCTTACTCCTTGGTTTTCACAATATTCTTATGGCCGTTTGACTGTCAGAGTAGGTTAGGTTAGGTTGCGAAGGGGTATGCCCTGGTCCACAGTTTCCTGCTTCGCATTGCTTTCACTCGGAGGCCAAATGGCCCATTGTGGTCCCTTGTTTTTGAGGAGGTGTCCCCTCGGTCTTAACCTGCAAGCTTTTTTCTCTTAATCGTTCTTGAACCATTCCATGGTTTTTACGAAGGTCAGAATTTAGCACGAGGATTAGCACCTCGGGTCTCGAACCCGATCACCGCCGGTTCCCACTTACTGACCCAACGCTTTCACGTTGCACCCTGTCAGAGTAAATCACTGTGTTATCTTCTGCCCCTCTTTTCACCTCCTTCCTAGTTGTTACCTCCAGGATAGCGAATACCTCTGCTTGGAGGACCGTAGTAAGTTTTCCTAGAGGGCGGTTCTTCCGCACTCCAGTCTGCGCTGTATCCTAGATCAATAAACTAATTGGTGCTATAGGGAAGTTGTAAACGGTTTACTTCTCTGAATGGACTCTATTATTGCTCTGGTGTAATGGTCAAAGTGCCAAATCAGAGAGCAATACTCAAACCTGGAATGGACAAATGCATTGTAGAGAAGTCTTATGGTTCCAATGTCAGTAAAGTGTCGGCAGCTCCGTATGACAGCAGCTTTTCGGAATGCGGAATGAAGGAAAGCTCTTTATCAAGAACAACTTCCAAATCCGTGATTTTGGCTGTCTTTCAGATAGGTGAATCCTCGATTGAATACTGCGATGCATAATGGGATTTTTCAGTCGGTTGTATGATACTACAAAACACTTGGATACGTTAAGATCTAGACGGTTCTGCATACACTTGTTATTGACAAGGTCTATGTTCCGCTGAAGGAATAAGCAGTCCGTGACTGATTCGATTCAGTTGAATAATTTCAAGTCGTCTGCATAAGCCAACCTCTCGCATTGAATCATGGCATTAATAACGGCATTGAACAACAGTGGCCCCAGGCTTGAGTCCTGCGGAACTACAGACGTGGGGAAAAATGTAGGTGAACGGTAGCCATCGATCTCGACTAACGGTTTCCTCTCCAGTAAATAGGAGTGCAGAACAGCTAGGAGTTTATCCGAGAAGCCAAAGTCGTTTTGCAGCTTACGAGTTAAAATATTGTGGTCGATTTGGTCAAAGGCTTTCTGGAAATCTGTGTACACAACATCCACTTGGCCTCTATTGTTTAAGACATCACAGATGAATTGCGAGAATCACGCTAAATTTGTGATTGCTGATCTTTTCGAGGGAAATCCTTGTTGTTGAGAAGAAAGAATGGTGATGGCTCTATAGTTTGAACTTTACCACGATCACTGGACAATAAAAATGCTGAAAAGCAGGATTAAGAACAACAAGAGGGATGCCACAAGGAGGAGTTATCTCTCACTCTTGTAGTTGATCGTAGTAAACTCAATCTTTAAAACCTTCAGAGAACAAGGAATATAGATGGGAGCATATGCAGACGACATCCACGTGGCAATCCTCTTAGTGGGCAAAAGCCTGTCGACTATCAGCAAAATCATCGGATCTGCATTGAAGGAACTTTCGAAATGGGCAGGACAGAAAGGTTTTGTAGTGAACCCTGAATATCACCCACATCAAAATCTATAAAATCACCAATTTTTAAAACTCCCGGAAAAATTTTCAGTACATTATTATTTTATTTTTTTGTAGTGAATCTGTTGTTACCTTATGTCGCATTCATAACGGACCACCCAGTATACCATGATACAGACTCAATTTTATATTGTTACCCACCGTTATTTTTGATCGACATCATGAGAACAGGGGCGAGTTCAGAAACGTCACACCCGGTGTGAGTGTGATCCAAGTGTCAAACACATATCCTTCAGATACGGCAAGTCGTTTTACTTTTTATTCATCTGTGCTTATAAAGTGTCATACAAACAGTTTTTATGATACTTCATGAGCAGGGTTGAATAAAAAGCAAAACGGCTTGCCATATCTGAACGGTTAGGGTTTGACATTTGGATCACACTCGCACCGGGTGTGACGTTTCTGAACTCACCCCAGTATACCTACCTATTTTGCGTAGACGTTACTGGATGATAGACAAGAGGTTACCATGGTTCCTTGTTTCGTGTTAGTCATTGTTGCCAGATCTTGCCTTTTGTGGCGGAAACCAACATAATGCTTTCGAGTTTAATGGTAAACAGACAGCCTGATTTATACGACTTGACATCACTGCCGGCTGCATGTGATTCGGGCCTACCTACGTCATGCGCTAAAAAGACGATATTCTGACGATCGAAGAACATACCGTTGTGAGTGTATCGTGGCTGTGTCTATATTATGATGTAATCTTCTTCAAAAAAGTTACCATGCACTTTAACACCTGGAGCTATAATACCTAAGCCCGAAATATTCTGTAGGTGACGTAATCGACGGTAGGCGGCGTGGAGTGGGTTTGCGGAAAGCATTCTAGATTCAAGTACCTAGTTTTTATTGGAGAATACTCTAGTTTGGTTTTCGTCCTCCATGTTGTTGAAATCGCTGGATGATCATATCGAATATGAAAGAGCGTTGGTGGATGTTAACAATGCGCAGGCGTTTGGTGATTTTTCTCTGTGTGTGTGTGGGAGCGTGACCTTGAAGTTCTGATCCAGGTTACAGGTGCGATTCAAATCAATACTCAGTAAAGTTGGGAATAAAACTACTGTGCATAACCTAACAAGGGCAAAGATGCAAACTCTTGGATGTCAGGGATAAAGTTGAAGAAACCAAAAGTGAACACCGTGATTTCAATGAGGAGGTTCTTGCTTAGCAAAAGAGGAGCAAAAACTATGTACTTTCTGAAAATTTCATAATAGTTGAACAAAGGATAGTCTAGCTATAAAACTTTGAATACTCTTTTTTGAAGAAATAATGCTGCTTTTATCTATTCTAAGATACCAATGTTGCGGACATAAAATTTGTAACTGTGTACTGCGTGTTAAATCTACCGATTCCGTAACAAAATTGCGAAAGTTTTATATGTTTTCGAGGGTTCTTGATCCGAATTTGTGGATTGCTGCTTTCTAGGAGGTCAGCTTCATGGTTAAAAACTCAAGAAATATGATTTTTCCAGGACTTCTTTCAGTTTTTTGCTTGTATCTGAAAAACAGTAGGTTTTTTGGAATTGAGCCATCTTTACAAAATTAAAGTAGATTGAATTTCCTACCAAACGATCTACACAGCTGTTATTTTCTGACCAGCGATATACGCGCTAGAGCTTGCCAAAGAACAACCTTGGTATTTTCACAATACGTCAGAAACAACGAGTTACAATTCGACAAGTATACAAGTATCAATAAAAAAGTTGATTTCACGTAAAAAAAATTTAGACGGCACCCATCCCCTCCCGCCTCCACTCACGCGAAAACAAGAACCTCTTTTGGCTTTGTCATTTTTCAAGTTACGAAAAAAAGTGTAGAGACAACAACTAGCTTCTACTTCTACATCAAAAAAACAATTGAAGTTCGCGTTCCAAAGATAACATACTCCCTGTATAATATTACATATTATTTAGAAAGAGCTTATTTTTCTGTTTTCAAAAATATATGGTTTAATGAATCGATAAATATAACCCAAAGAGTCGGGAGGAATCCGTCATCACACTTACACAAAAAATAATGTATGGGGAAACGTGGAATAGGAGTATCAGAATGAAGTAGAGGAGTATAAACAATCTTTAAAAATGATGCAAGAAGAAATCTAGAAGCTTGAAAGAACAACCAGAGTAATGAAGTCCTGTAATGAGTGTGATTCTTGGAAGGTGAAGATCAAGGAAATATCTGAGAAAGTAAACGAAGACACACAGGCTAAGAGGGAACTTCAGATTGTCAACCAAAAATAGGAGAAAACCCATGGAGACGCTGTCTTACGATCATCTGCCGTTGATACTTCATCGCCGGAAGTGCCTACACTCATATACCTATCCAGTCCTACATTCAAACGTCTTTGCATGATGCATAATGTACTCACACGTGATATAAGGGTTAAAAAACACATATTTCTCGGGTTTTAGAGGACGAAAATAAGGGTGTTTTTGACGTTTGTGTGCAAGTATAATTTTTACTGAGCTGTAGCGTGATTACCCCTTATCAGCAAATCAGAGATGACTATTGCATGTTGTAGAAAATTTCAGATCCTTTGATTTTGCATAGATTGCATCTTGCTTTAAGATATAACATTGAATCTGAAAAAAGTCTAAGAAAACCCTATTTGCGTTTTTGGCTATGATGCCGACGTCCTATGAGGCAACAAACTATAAATTCGGATTCAGCAGCCCCAAAATCATATTATAAAACCGTTAAGAAAAAAACTTCCGCAATTTTGTTCTGATCAAAATACCGATTGACTGGGCTAATATTGGTTGATGTACTAAACTTTCTAGTATTGTCTATTATCTAGTGAGTTTTGAGCTAATTTTTGTAATCAAGCCGAGATTCTTGGATAAATACTTATGAACAACAAAAACCCCGATTGCATGGCCCAATATTTGGAAATAGATTATCAAACCAACCATGATAATTATTTGTTTTGAATAAACAACCGTCTCTTTGTTGTAACTACAATTTCGTAATAGATGCAATAACTACTGTGGCGCAGTGAAGATGTACATGGAGAAAGTTAAAGCAAGGCAATGTGCAATAATTGGAATGGAGGTGAAATAGATACCACACCACTGAAGAACGTACATATCTTTTGGCTCTGTTCAGAATACATCATTCACTACTCCCCCGCCCACACATCCCCTTCTACGCTTTATCCATTGGCTTCCAATGAATGTCATTTACATTTACTTTATTATGGCATAAGAAAATGGTCTTAGGATACCTATTGAAGTAATTAGGATCGAAAGAGTTGTTTCAAAATATTTTGCGTTGGGCGCTTGTCATCTCAATGGTAAATCTGGAAAATAATCTCTCATCATGCAACCATTACTAAAGTATAATGAATGTGAAATACCAAGATAACAAGTTCTGATAATCTGTTAACAATAAACTGGATAGGAGATTCACGTAATTAATCCAAATGCCAACAAGTACTATATATGATATCATGACTGAAAAGTACCTCTAGACTAGAACGATTGACTAATCAACTCCCCTCTTTATCTATGGCATGGTAATCAACTAAAAATAGTGCGCCGCTGTGCTAGAGTGATTCAAAACGACACGAACACGGGTTGACTGTGACGAGCGACCTTTCATGGAAAGCAGATTCAGAAAGCAGACTTGATAGATCGTATTGTGAGTTGAGAACGTGAAATGGGAATTTGCTGTTCGTTGTTGCCTTGGTGGAACGTCGGCAGTTTGAAAGGAACTTGTTGTCATGTGCCTCGTCTTTATTCAACGGTCTGCACTATTCTAGCAATGACGCGATACGGTACATGGATGCTTGTCGCAGCACGGCCTACGTGCTGCTTGGATGGCCGGATGTGGCGACCAAGAGGGGAAGTGAAACATGCATCAGCCTTGATTGCATTAAATGATTTCCCTAGCTTATCTGGGTGTACGGTTTTCGAACGTCGCTTTATGTCATTGGGGTTAAGGAGAGTCTGCGATAATATATATATACGAAATTGAAATACACTCAATATCCAGTGTGATGATCCTCCACTACATGCAGTGTATTGATTTCGAGTTCATTTACATTTTTCAAATTGGTGGTTTCCAGTTTCTTGATGATATGAGTGATATTAGTCTCAATACAGCTCTTAAATAATTTGAAATTTAATTATCGGATCCAGAACAATGACCGACAAACTTTCACGGGTCTATGAAATAGTTGCGAACGCTTGCAATATGAGAACCACAGGATTTCTAGATCTCTGGATACCCGGATCGTGATACGGATCATGAAATCATGATAAATATTGTACGTACGCGTCGCGCATTTTCAATCCTAACAATATGCCGTTTAGAAAGTTTTGAAATTCCGAGTAGTTTCGGAGATATGCCTAAAAAAACGAAATTGGCCGATTTCGGTTTTTTTTCTGACATTATTTAGAGACATATGGAAAAACAAAAGACACTTTCTCATGGCCACTTTTCAAGCTCTACAAAATAGCGTTGAGAAAATTTCCGTACGACGTTTCGTTTTGGAGAAACCATCATCAACTTTATTTTTTTACATGGCGCGTAAAAAAAGTATACTCTGTATTGGATAGCATATTTTTCTCACAATATGATTCTGCAATATTCAAATTGGAAAAAATGAGATTTTATTAAATTCCGAATGTTTTGGTGTAGTATAGGCGGTGAAATGATGGCGCTGAGTATGGTGTAGTAGGCTATTAGCTTGCAGGGTTTTGAGTGCTTAACAAAACTAGATAACAGCACACAGGGTGTTCCATTTGAAAAAAATGAGTTTTTTCGTCTCTAAATTCGCCAATTTGGGCCTGCTGTAGAAAACACCCTATATAAGTTATAGCGATTTTTTTTTCAAAAATCAATTACTTTGACTCTTACATTGAAAAATACGCATATTTTCAAGATTCAATTTCAAAATCTTTTGTTTTTGTAGCCAATTTGCCAACATAATGTTTTTTTCTTAAGCTTTAGTAAATCCTCGAATACGTAGAATATTACGCTGAATCCAAATCTCTAATCAAAAGTTGGGGTTGCTATCTAAAAAAAGTGTATTTTTTGATGCCACGGTTTTCTAGAACAGTCTGTATACACAGATAATATTTTTAAATTGTGACTCTGCTGGAACACTATAAGTTTAGTCTTGACATTTTTTTTCTCTTTTGACAAGGGAGAAAATGGACTTCCACACACGAATGCGTCACCCTGTATGTTAAAATCCTCCGTAGATAAAACGAAAACAGGAAATTAATAAATACAATCAAATAATATCGTAAATAGATTTGCTTATCGAAGCAATTGACTGATTAGGTCAGAGCTACAAGAAAGTAAATAACATCTTCCTCTCTTCACAGGTAGGTACCTACACAGTATAGGTATTACAAAAGAAATATCTATCTACCTGGTATCAGGAGATGACGCATTCACGAGCGTTCTCGCTATGTTGAATGGATATAGGTAGCAGAATAAGCTTTATTGGTCAATTGCATATAATCACCAGTAAGTTTGAAGACAGTAGATATTTTACTTTACCTGAAGTCCACTACCTATATCATTTATCATTATCAGTTATTACTACTGAATCTAATAACATTGATGGATTGTATTTTTTGCATGTGAAAATTAAAAAACATTGTTTTTCCTGAAACTTATTCTTTTATGCTGCTCCCAAATCCTAAATACTACCTACTAGAATGTATACATGTATTTTTTAGCACATAGAATACAAAAAAAGTGTAGTCCAGTTCGATGTTATGTGATAAACTTGGCTGCTCGTGGAATTGAAGAACCTATACATTTGTTTGTCCAAGTAAAGTGATAAAATTTGCAAGATCTCTCCAATTTTTTCTGAAGGGTACAGTTAAGACTACACCTTTTCCAAATGTATTTCAAATTAATCAGTTTTATTTCAGAAAACATCAATAAGCCATTTTCATGATTTTTTTTAATTTGGTTATCAGAAAGAGCAGACAAAAATAAGCTCAATTTTTTTTCCGATTTTTTATGCAGCGGGAAAGGCACTAAAATTAACTTTGAATGTTAGGCCGATGACGTCATCCGCCTCCAAGATCAGTATACAAGAGGTTGCCTCACTTCGCCTGAGGTAAAGACGGAAGGGAGGAAATATGACGTCATTTGTGGATAGCGGTCTGAAACAGTCCGCATTCTAGACAGAATTTCTGTCATTCCTGTCATGCAATTGAATCGGACTGCATTGTGTCGTGTCATATGTCATTCGATCAATGATTGATGAAACGTTGAATTTATTGCTAATTTTATCATTTAAATCAAAATAAAATATTAATAGAGGTGTAAAATTATCTTTTGGGACATTATTATTGTATATTATTGGTCAAGGAAGCGAAAATATACTGCTGCAAATGTGACTATTTTTTATAATATGTATATTCAAATAAATCAATGCTCAGATTTCAACAACTTTTTATCTATTAGTTCATATTAGACCTACCTTATTCTACTAAAAAACTATTGAACTATAATAAAAGCTTAATTTACGTAAAATACACATAAAGTTGAACTGAGTTTTACACATGTAAACAAACTCTATTATGATCATTTCTTGACACACCTACCTTTAAAACACTATATTTGATAGACAAATCCAAGGATAAGACACTTATAAACAGTTTTCAAAACGTAAATGAATAATTTCACAAAAGAAACACCATCGACAGCAAAAAATCTCTCGTCCACCACGAACTAAATAGTGAGGTTATGACATTGATAAATGAAATTCTTGATTTTATGATGGAATGGTTCGAGAAATGGCCGCAGTGGCGCTACAGTAGACACAAATGACGTAATGACCGTAAAAGTGAGGCAACCTCTTATATAGAAACCTTGATGCGCCTCAATCTGTGATTGGCTAGTCATAGGCAATGTTGCCAGATGAACTTTCCCAAACCGGAAACTCGCGGCTGGATGTAGCTCCCGTTCTCACAACAATGTTGCCGTTTCTCTGTTTGATGGGTTGGGATTGTTAAGGTGAGTGGGGAAGGTTGTTTATTTTGATTTAGGTTTTGATTGTATCTTATCGGAATCCAGAATCATCATAAATATAATAGCTTTGTTTCGTGATTTGATTTTGTTATCTTTAGATGGATAATGATACAATAATAATAATTGCTGTGTGTCAAAATCAAAATACGTTTTCAATTTACAGTTTTTGTGTGAATTTTGCTTATCGTTACCTATTTGTCTTTAGGTAGATACCTACATAAATTTCAAATTTAAATGTCCAAAAGTGTTTCAAGGTTCATTTTATGAATTTTCATAAAAATATGTTAAAGAGTACACCGGATTACACTTATTATTATTACCTTACTGGTATAATAAAATAAAATGTATAAATACCACTTCATTATTATTCTCCCCTCAACAATCCAAAAATATCTCAAAAAACACCACAAAACAATGTAAACAAAATATGACATAATTTGTCATATTATGGGGTCAGTTATCAATATTGTAGGAACATCGATATTATTGGTAAACTTGGCAACTACTGAAATTTGATTGGTGCTAGAAACGGCGGGAAATTTGAATAGATGGAATCCGTTTGCACCAAATTTCTGGTCATAAGATTTTTTTTCGTTTAAAGCAAACTCGCTTCTCATTAGTATATTATTGAACGAACTTCTTTTCCAGATAATTGAAATATTTAAATTTGATTGAGTGAAAATGGATGGCCTATTGTATGACTTGGATATATGGGGTGCCCAAAATCCGAACCTCATCATTGGGATCTCGAAAACTAGAAGAGATACGAGGTCGGTTAAATGGAGGCAAAGTTGCGCAATTTGATGCTCATTTGAAATTTCAAAAATTCCGAATCCTTTTCCGAAGATTTTTGGCAAAAACCCAATATTCGCGATTTCATTTTTATTTTTCCACGACTCTATTGAATGAAGATATAAAAAAATGAATTTCACATTCTCATTGCTTGTTTTTCTGTTTCACAAAATGGTGCTGTCAAACCCACGTTTCCTCTTTGAACTTTCATCATCAACTTTGTTTTTTTAGTATGGCCCTGGAATCTTTGTTACAGCCTCTTATGTCCGTTTCATCGATGTATCGCACTCTGTAAAAAAAGGTGTTTGATTTTGGCCCTATTGAAGATATATTTTTTGTCTCTTTCTAACACATGAGATACATCGTTGGTTTGGGAACATAAGAGACTCTGAAAATCCGTAATAAAAATCCAGAGCCGTATTTAAAAAAAAAAAGTTGATGATGACAGTTCAAAGACAAAAGGTGCATGGGTTTGAAAATCTGACATTACCAATGTGAAATTTATTTTGTTATATTATCTTATTCAAATAGGGTCGTTAAAAGATGAAAATAAAATCACGGATATTCGGTTTTTTCCAAAAATTTCGGAAGAATGTTTCAATGAGCACCAAATTGCGAAATTTTGCCTCCATTTAACCGACCTCGTATCTCTTCTATTTCCGAGTTCCCAATGAGGCTGTGCTTTCAATTTAATTTGTCACACTTTCAAAAGGCTGTAAGATATTTATTTTTTGAGCAGAAAGGTCGACCAAAAAAAGGAATTGTGGAGTTATTCATGAAGTTTTGTGCTATTGAGTCAAATATTTTCTTAACTGTTATTAGTCGTTGGCTCGAAACTTGTGAACATGGAAAGAGTAGTTGTTCGACCATTTAAAAAACAAGTTTATGATGGTTGTCATCTATTTTTCAAATGAATCTAAAAAAAATATAAATCATTTTACAAAATTTCAATTTTTTCCGGATATCACCGGAAGTACAGTCGTGTGCATAAGCCCCTTGGAAAAAATGTGGACCGTTTGCACAATTTTTGATGTTTCAAGCTCAAAAGTATATCGGCATGACTTGGATGTTTTCGACTTAGTTTCATAACTTGTGAGAGAGAATGGCTACAATGACATGATAGCCTATCAGCACAGTTCTCATAGAAAAGATTTTTTTGTCCAACGGATTCATGCAAACAATACCGGAGTTCTTTGAATTTTTGAAGGATAATATTATCATGTACCAAAATGCTTGGGGCATGATGTAATCGCTGTATCTCTGACCGTTTCCAAAATAACAATGACAACGTTCGTTATGCCAGTCATCGAAGTATGACAATTTACTTGATAACAAAAATGTTGAGAAATTTGTTTGCCAGGAATCATTTTCTTGTTAAATCACTAGGATTGACTGATCTTAGATTAAATTAATAGAGAATTTTGAAAATGTATATGCATTGAGCAGGTAGCTGTTCACATTTCTACTAAGAATATAAAGGTATAGTCTGTTCATGGCTTTCCTGCGGTCACGTCATACTTTTCCGTCTCTCTCTTACACATTGAAAAAAAAATCACGTACGTCTGGACGAGGGTCTTTCGGATCAATTTGACAAATGTCACATGTGGAGCGATCGATCTACGACATACTACCAAACGTCAAAGACTGTGACGTGACCGCAGAAAAGCCTTGAACAAGCTGTACCGTAGTTTGCATGTGAAAACATTTCCCCCCTAGCTACGCCCTTGATGAGGACCAACAAGTTTTAAGCAAAAGCCCCCAAGCCGTAGGCAGAGACAACATCCGAAGCCAATTCAAAAGACTTACTTATACAATTTGTATTGTGAATCGATTTTTTTATCGGCGTTACACTGACGTTATAAAATCTTTCTTTTGGAATTTTCAAGCTATATGCTATGGTATAGCAATTAGGGAGTCTATTATCGATTAAGATTATTTTGAAGAGAAACTGAGATGAGATGTAAGTTCTATACGGAGAAGTGAGGAAGGAATCTGAAATTAAGCACCTTAGAATGCATAGGAACCATGAGCATAGACTTTATCGTTGATAAAAACAAGATAGGATGTTTCAAACATATCTTTGTTAAATGTTCTTGTCATGGTATGGATGGGGTCGAATTACTGAAAACTTGAGGAAACAAAGGTGGAATCATTTTCGCCCCATTAACGGCAAAACCCTAGCGGGGGTGACAATCAGGGTCTCCAAAATTTTGAATGGAATGAAGGGTCGAGTACCTTATTTGGAAGGTATTTGCATGGAGACTATAACCTCCGAGTTTCCAGTGCCGGATCTAGAAAGTTTGCAAGGGGAGACAAAGACGTAAATTGTCGCCCCTCCCCCATCTACTATACTCACTCGTTATCAGGGACGTCATTCGACAGGAAAATATGTTTGTCTGGAATTTTAAGTATACCAGAAAACTATATTAAAACAATACAAAAATATACAGCGTTATAGGAGAAAATTACAAGAATATTTTAAAATATACACCATTAGAAAAAAATGTATTTACATAACTGAGCCCCCTGTATATTTATTTATTGAATATTTCAATTTTTCCTTTGATTTTGAGCAAAGATATGTTCCTAAATTCAGCGGTTTTCTAGTTTGGTATTTATAAAACACGATACCGAAAATGGCTGAATTTAGAATTAGAAAACATGTGTATCACAATTATTTTGTCAAAATCCAAGGAAGAATTGAAATATCAGATGATATAAGGGAGGGCCATTTAAAAATAATTCAACCTTGATCTGTCGTGAATTTATGACTGACCCTGAATATTCCAATTTTATACAGATATACAGGGTGTCTCAAGGTGACTGTTCATCAGAAAATCTCGGGAAATAAAACGATTCGAATTCTGAAAATTTGTATCGTGAGGTTAACAAGGAGGCTCTCTTCAAATGAAATAATAGCTACGTTGCGTGACTTCCGGTTATACCGGAAGTAGGTATCAGCTCACTTGTTGTAAATGGAACTATTACATTTTTGGATTCTACGTAAAATTCTAGGCAGATTTGATGCATCATGTCTTTTACCTAAGTTTACGAGTTTTTGAAATATTTGAGTTTTTTTGTCCAAAATTACGTTTGTAGTCTTCAATTTGAATGTTTATTTTACTTTTAATTATTATTTCATTTGTGTTGGATTCCTTATATACTATAATACAATATTACAATAACTATCGATATAGGGTGGTCGAAAAATAAGATTCAAAATAATTTCGATAAAACTGCCAACAATAATTTTTTTCAAATGAAAACCACCAAATTTTATCATTTGATCTTATGTAGCATTGAAAATAAAGGCAAGTTTGTATAACCTTGTCCATTTCAAAAAAAAAGTTGTATTCAAGTTTTTTTTTTTATTTTTGGAATGGATATTGCTATGCAAACTTTACTTTTATTCTCAATGCTGCACAAGATGAAATGATAAAATTTGGTACGCATGGTTTCCATTTGAAAAGAGATGTTTTTTGGCAATTCTCTCGATTTCGTTTTTGAATTTATTTTTTGACTATACCCTGTTATAAAAGTTATTGAAATATCGTGAAAAATCTTTTATACATAGTATAGTATAGTAGGACTGTTTCAACAAGGAATCCAACACAAATGAAATTAACGCTCTCTTCTTATAGGTAAAATTATTACATTTGAATTGGAGCCTACAAACGTCATTTTTGTCAAAAAAACCCCAATTATTTCAAAAACACGCATAATGGGGTCAATGATGATACATCAATTCTGCCTAGAATTTTATGTAGAATCCAAAAATGAAATAATATACAGGGTGAACCAGAGGTAATGGGACATAAGGTAACAAGGTTCCTCACACAAAATATTGCCTATCCCGAAAGTTGATATCAAGAGAGATACAGGGTGTCTTGAATTTTATTATTAGATTTTTTCAAATAACTTTTGAAATAAGTTACATCGATGAAATTTGGTATATGGGGATTGTTTAACATGCAAAATTCAAATCTGAGCACAGAATTGCTCTTACTTGTAGGGGGCGCCACTAACCCACCTTTTCACTCATTCAAATAGTCAGAACTTTTTCGTACGTACTCGTAATTTTTTTTTCAAATTGAAAAAATGATTTTTCCATCATGTTTACATGAAAAAGGTAAAATTTGTAGAAGTGGCTAGGAGTAACCTTTTTCGAGATATTTGAACTTGAAGTAATCCATGCAATGTGGTTTTGATTGGAAAAATTTGAAAATGAACATAGAAGGATTCGAAAACGGCGTTATCATGGTTATCTTGACATTAGCTTGAATGCCCAATATTCAATCTTATTCTACATTTTTTCACAAAATATCTTGGAATTTTTTCAAAAAATTAACATCGCGACACTTGTCAAAATTACCGCGACAACGGCGTTTTCGATGCCCCCTATGTTAATTTTCAAAATTTTCCATTTGAAACAACATTGCATAGATTACTTCAATGGCAAATGTCTTGAAAGGGGTTAGGAGTAACCTTTTACTTATACAAAGTTTACCTTTTTTAC
The DNA here is from genome assembly GCA_958502075.1 of Orchestes rusci. NCBI lineage: Eukaryota > Metazoa > Arthropoda > Insecta > Coleoptera > Curculionidae > Orchestes > Orchestes rusci. Next base: position 2,254,758 of record OY293306.1, read on the forward strand.
GTAAAAATGACGGAAAAATCAATATTTGAATTAAAAAAAAATGTTCCAGTGCGTACAAAAAGTTATAACTATTTGAATGACTGAAATGATGTGTAAGTGGCGCTCCCACATATAAGACCCATACCAAGGCCAGATATGAATTCTGCATGTCAAACAACTCCCATATACCAAATTTCATCAAAATAACTTGATTATTTCAAAAGTTATTTGAAAAAATCAAAAATTAAAATTCAAGATCGACACCCTGTATCCTCGTTAATATCAACTTTCGGTATGGACAAGTTGTGGTCGATCTCAATATTTTTGTGTGAGGAATAATCTACTGTAACCGTATGTCACATTACTTCCGTTCCTCCTGTAGGGTGTTCCATTTTAACACGTTCGCTGCCACTGGCTCCGAAGGGAGCCAGTCGGCTATCGTCTTGTGTGCCATCGACTCCTCACGGAGTCAGTTGCCCTGACAATTTAAATCGTTTAGTTACTCGCCGGCGTTGACGACGTTTGTTTGTTTGGTATAGTGGCATTGTCGAGTGGTGTGTTTCTTATCTATTTTCGGTTTGGTTCGTATTTGCCAAGGTAGGTTCTTTATCAGCATCATTATTTAAATGTGTTTGGCTCCTGGGACCCGGCACTAACTCAGAGCTGGCAGCGAACGTGTTAAACAAGTGAGTTGACATGTACTTCCGGTATAACCGGAATTCGAACAATGTAGCTATTATTTGATTTGAAGAGTGCATCCTTCTAAACCTGACCATACAAATTTACAGAATTCCAATCGCTTTATTTCCCAAAATATTCTAATGGACAGTTATCGTGAGATACCCTGTATAGATTTTTAAAGCCTGACAACTTTTATGTAAGAAATTTCGTGTAGCTTCTGTAATCTACCTGGTAATTTCTCTTGAGACAGTAGAATAACAAAACTTTTTTTTATTTATAAAACAAACGTATCACGACAGTTAACACCAAAAGAATTTTGTTTTTATTTTTCCGAGTTGCAGATGAACAAAATTGATTCTTCGGAATTATAAATCGGAAAAATCGTTTTCTCCGAGTTGTGATTCGAGAAAAATCTTTTTCTTTGGGAAGAATCGATTCTCCTCAGTTGTAAGTCCGCAAAACCACTCAGTTTTTTTTCAAAAATATCGTTTTCTCTGACTTACAACTCGGAACAATTGATTTTTCCAAAATACAATTTCGATAAAACGATTTTTCCGATCTACAACTCGGAGGAATCGATGAAGAAAAGTGTTTTTTTTTTAATGCTCCCTTTAAATACAAAATAAGTTGCAACCAAACTCAAATTACCTGGGGAGCATCTTTTATATCAGTGGATTTTAAAAGTTTTACAGAATGGTCCTTCAGCACCTCAAGCTTTATTGGCAAAATTCCTCGGCGTTCTAACTCTAACGAATGATCTTCGGTAAGCTCATCAAATATTTGTTTAGGGATTCAAATTTCTTGAATTTATTCATGAATAAAAAAATGAAAATTTACATATGTCAGTTGGTTTAGAGAGATATTATAACACATATAAGAGAAACATATAGAAGAAACATGTAAGAAAACATCGGCACGACCAAATACAGAACGGAGGTCAAGAGTCGTAAATGAATTGGTTGTCAAGAAACTCTTTCACTGTGTAAAAAGCTCCGTGCACTAAATATCTTTTAATGTGGGCCTAAAATAAGTTCTGGCTTGAATCCCTCACTCTCTGAGGTAGTTTGTTGTGTAGGCGCATAGTGCAGAGTTGAATTGCATGCTCTATCAAGGCGTAGGAATTCCACATTCAAGTTTTTTCTTCCACGGGTGTTGTAGTCGTGGTTGTTTGAGACAGTTCAGTAGCTTTTGGGTTTTTTTGTCCATAGTAAGTTATCGATCGAGTATGTATCGTGATGGAACAATCAGGATTTGTAGATCTCTAGAAGTACCCTTACGTCGTCCCGATAGCCAAGGCCTGCAAGTGCTCTAACCGGCCTTCTCTGGTCTCTGGAGTGCATATGAGGCGAATGATTCGCAGCACTGGTTCCATATTAAATTTTCCTGTCAGGAATCCTCGCATTCTATTCAAACTCCGAATTAGACCCTCCATTAAATCAACTGGTAATGAGAGTATAGTACATCTTTTTTTTGGAATTTCGTTAGATTTAGTTTGACATCAAAATCTAAAATATTTTTGTCTCTATTTTGGGTTAAAGCCAGGTTCATAATTTGCCGACCATGTTGTCTGGCTCAATTAGGTACTCAATTAATTAAATGCTGAAAATGTTGACCTCCGACTTCCATACAATGATACCGATTTTGTTCCAGCCGCTCTCCTACATTTTGAAGCATTCCTAGGGCGATTTCAAGATGTTGCAGGCTGGGTTGCATAATATACAGGAAGTCCCGCATAAGAACCAAAATAGAGAAGGAGCATGTAGGAGAACCCAAAATATTATAACTTGATTACCAAGTTGCACCCCTAAGGAGTTATACGCCTCGCAAGTGAGGTTTAAAATTTGAAAAAAAACAATATCTCAGTTATTCCTGAACCTAGAAACACCAAATTTGTTCAACGTTTCAAGAGTACTAGAAACATTCATCGACAGTACTTGGAATTTGATCAAGGTGTTCTTAAACGTTTCTTGCTCTTGCGGCTTTTCATAAAACTTTGCCGTTTATGTCTGAAAATTCGTATTGTAGCTGTCATATTGGAAGTCGTCGAAAATTCCAACGTTGGCTATGGAATTGAACGTCAGACTTGACCTCATTTAATTAGTTATTCTTGCTTTGTATCTATTGTCCATATAGCCGGAACATTTTTCTCTTCGAAATCTCCAACGCGAGTTTATAATAATGAAACCGTTTTATTGTTTGGTATTTTTGATTGTTTGTTTGGTATTTTGATTAGACCAATACAAATTTCACAAAATAGAGCAATAAAGAATATCTACAATCTCCCTAGACAATATAGCACCAACTATTTATACGCCAGATAATGGCGCTCAAAGAACTGTACGAACACCAGAATTTGAGGAAGAGCAGGTACTCCGACAATTCGAGGAAAATCCCTGTGTTGGTACCCGAGCTGTTGCAGAACCCATGAATGTAGATCATGTATACGTGTATGGAAGATTGTTAACGAACAACTTCTTCATCCTTACCATCGCCAAAAAGTACAGGAATTGGGAACAGATGATTATGCACCCCGCGTAGAGTTTTGCGAGTGGTTTCTTCAACAGTGTACGCAAGAACCCCAATTTCCCAAATTTGTGCTCTTATCTGATGAGGCTGTTTAAACAAGAGAAGGTATTTTTGATTCACGGAATAGCCATGTGTGGGCGGAGGAAAACTCTCATGCTCTTCCAATAAGAGGGTACCAACATCGATTCTCGGTGAACATATGGGCTGGAATTGTTGGAGAACGTCTAATAGGACCAATCATGTTGCCTCCTTGACTAACTGGGACGGTGTACCTCAATTTTTTAAGATACACCTTACCTGAGTTATTGGATGAGCTGCCCATCGACATACGTCGGAATCTGTGGTTTCAGCATGATGGAGGACCCGCTCATTTTCACATGTCGTACGTGAGCACCTCAATGATCGTTTTCGAGGACGTTGGATTGGACGTGGAAGCGATGTGAACTGGCTAGCCCGGTCCCCTGATTTAACTCCTCTGGATTTCTTTCTTTGGGGACATATGTATATGAAACTCCAGTTCACTCGGAGAAAGATTTGGTGGGTTGTATTTCTGTTGCGGCTGAAATGATCCAAACCATGCCTGATGATGTTTTCACTGACGTCAATTAATATGCTATGTAGGTGCAATAAATAAATTAAACCCGGTGGCAGGCATTTTCAGCAATTGTTATTTTGAATTTATAATTAGTTTTGATTGTGAAGGTTTGATGTTTTTTTTTGGAATATTTTGTATACGTTTCCTTTTACTTTTTACACCCCCAATTTCGAAAAGGCAATAAATCTCTCTATTCTAATTTATTTTCACTAAAGAAAAAGATTTTACTAACTTTTAATGCTCACTATCTGTACTGAACCTCATTTTCATATTTCAACGTAATAATTATTTATTATTGATTGGATTTTGTCATTTTCCAAGGAAACGAAGACGGATAGCGACTTTTACCACGAGTACGTTTTCTTATGTAAAAGGCATTGGAGAATCATAATCAGATATAAATATGGCAAGAAATTGAAGCCCAAGAGGAGAAGGGTCAGATTTACCCAAATACCCCTCTGGTTAAAGGTGACAAAATCCGGAAGGCTCAAATTGATGAACCTGCCAATTAGATTTCATATCCTAAAATTGGTGGCGATAGCTGCAGTAGTACTGAAGCTATAAAACAAAGAGTACGTAGTTTTTGAAGGTCATCTTCGAAGGAGCTATAGTCCTGAGCTCCCCTTACAAAATATAATGCAGGTGAGGTGTTTTTTGAAATATTCTCTCATCATGATTATTATTAAATTTTTCATTTAATAATTTCTTTTATTCAGTGCGTCCCATAAATAATGTCTAATTTCATTAAAAATGCAGTTTTTTTTTGGAAAACACTCGGACCTTTACCAATTTTTATTTTTATTTGTGTTTTTTTTTTATAGTCTATATTCATCTATACAAGGTGGTGGCTCATAAATAAGCTGCGAACTTTAAATTAAGGGAAACGAGGTCATTTAAATTGATATAATTTATAAGGTCATCAACAATATGCTGTGAAGAAGTACTCAAGTTTTCTTGTAGTTTTCTAGATATATACCAAAAAAATCAAATTTATCTTTTTTTTTTCATTTCGATTGACTCTATTTCAAGGTATATGGACATAATTAAGGCACTACATCGTATCCATTTCTCCCGCTTTATAATATGATGTTCAAATTGTATTGCAACGTTTCGTCTTTCGGGATACGTCATCATTTTCTTTTCTTGAAAGTGTTCATTTTTTTTGCTTATTTTTTTTTGACTCTACGAACCTATTTAGTATGAATTTACTTTGTTAATTGACGTATCCGGGCATTAAAAAAAACTACTTAACCTTAAATGAATTCAGAATTCAGACATTCGGCAGAGGAAAAGTAAAGTACTTTTTCTCCGCCAGAGGAAAAGTGAAACTTTGCGGCCGATACTCAGTCGGACAATGTCCGTTTTACTGGTGTTTGAAGAAAAAATTGTTTACACATCATGCATATTATTCAATAAATAATTAATTATAAAGATAAAATATTGAAATTTTGGTTGAAGCTATATTTTTGAACAAGGACGATAAATCACCCACAAAGTCGATTGCTTGAAAAACAGTTAAATTTCCTAAAATTCTCATAAATTACGGAAAGTTCTCGTAATTTAACGAATATTACCGACCAAAAATAAATTACGGTAATTTATACATCACTAACACGAGTACCTCAAATAGGTTAGTTACTGCCGTATTGTGGAATCGGAATACGGATAAATGCTCACTCATTAGAAACAACTAACATTTTGGTGATCATTTTGAACAATTAATGTAACTGCTCAGTGCTAGCTGTATGTTATTTTAATTGGTTAAATTGATACTTTTTCTATGAAATGATTTTTATTTTAACCTTTCCCCTAATTGTAGAGACTAATATTCAATCTCGTAGCCAACTTTAAAATGTTCGACAATTTTCAATATGACAGCTACAATACGTGTCATCAGTAATTTGAGACGGCAGATTTTTCTCAAAAAATAACCAGTTCTGGAACAAAATGCCTCATAAAATGAAACAATTACTTTGATTTCATACTATTGCGTAAAATATCATTTACCGGACCCAAAACCAGTCCGGTAAATGACACTTTACATCATCAGATACTGTAAAAAAAATTACTTGACTACAACAAAAATAACATTTTGCATCATCGAAGACTGTGACATTGCATATTGGTAGCATGGTTTGGCTGGCGCCATCTCATGATCTTAATCAATAACTTGACATAGAATGTTGGTAACATATAATTAACCTATTTATTACCACCTGGTGACATGGTTTGGCTGGTGCCATCTCATGGTAAGAATGTGAGGCGGACTGCCAGTATGGTTTGACAAGAAAGCACTTTAAACCGATTAAAAAAATTATCACAGTATGAAACAAAACAATGTACGATACACAGCCGTTAAATGTCATTAAACTACTTGTCTAGCAACATCTTAACTCGTAATTTAAAAAGTCATTTACCACCTTAGTAACGTAAATTACTATTCAAGTACGCCAACGGGTTAAGAAGTTCTGTCTTATTTTAAGGGTGCATCATACCATATCAACCCGTTGGAGGATCTCGATCGAACTCCAATTACTATTGATTAATGCTCCTGATACACTTAGAGCGTGTACCGAGCTTGGTGTTTTTAAGTTGAGGTATAACTGAGGCATTTCTCCGTAATTTGAAACCCCACTTGCAAGGCGTATAACTTCTTAGGGGTTCCCCTAGGCATGCTCCTTGTCTGTGTCGGTTCTTATGCGGGACACCCTGTATTTTAGTTTTTAGAAAACCTCATGCGGGCTTAAATCTGGAGAACATGGAGGCAATTCAATAGTTCATGTCCTTCCAATCCATTGTCCTGATGGATAAATAGGATGCATAAGGTATCACTCATTTAAAATTTCGGAGGTCGACTGTTTTTTATGACCATACTATCTTCAGATAAACAGAGTCGATGGTAAAAAGACTCCAGGATCCTTGCCTGATTATTACTTCGTCACCCATCAGAACATTTGCTAATTCAGTTCAGTGGCAAATTATTATGATGATACGGATTATGATAATGAAAATGATTTGGTGTACCTCCAAATAAATGTAAACAAGCACCCCAATACATTTGCACCGTACCCAACTATCGACTAATTAAGGCCAACAGTGATCCAGGACAAGACCACAAAGCGTAGACGACGATAAAGCGACGCCATTTGGCAAACGGATCGGACGCCGACCCAAGAGAATCAAGTAGGTGCTTATCAAAAAGGTCATCCGTCCTCCGTCCTCGGTCTCGGTCCTCACTTGTTTTCAAGCCGTAATGCCGTGCTGCTCCACGATCCTCGATCGATACATAGCTCAGGCTCATCACAAAAATATACCGACCAAGCAATTTCTCGTTCCTCGTTCCCTCCTACCGCACTACCGCAGTCCGTTGGCTCGATTTGCTCAGACCTCCTTTCCTCGAAAGGATATCCAACATGCGCGTGGAACGGTGGAACACCGTATTGATCACTTTTTCCTTCTCAGTTCTCAACGTCCAGTTGAGCTGATGGTACCACTCGGCGTGTGGAAGTCGTAGTGAACCCGACGCATTCAATCACTTTAAACTTGCTTTAATACGCGATATTGATCGATGTTTCTGACAGCATACCTGTTCTTCTAGTGACTGTGGATTTTGGTTGGATTAATCACCAGTGCATAATTAACGCAGTGGCTGTACGTCTACAAAATAAATAAGCGCGGCGGTAGAAGAGGGTAGAGGGGAGACGCGCAAGGCAAAATGGCCGATTGAGAGTCGATGTGAAGTCGCCCTCTAGTCGGAGCCGGTGTTTAAAGCAGTTTTTACGATTGTTTTGACTTTTCAAATAGTTTGAATATTTAAATAGCCTTGAACAAGTGTGTCAGTGGGCGAAGATGGAGACACCGGTGTTGGAAAACGGTAAAAATGGTGATTTGTCTTCGGGAGAGTGCGAAAATGACGAAATCTCTGAAGAAATGGAGATATCTCCTGAATTGCCGGAAATTGAGATTGAGCCGTGTAGACTGTGCGATGATGTTAGTGATAAAATGTTTAATATATTTGATGATAATCCAGAGGGATATCAGCTGATTGGATTAATTAAAGAGAATCTTCCCATTGTGGTAAGTGTTTTATTATTGTTATTTAATACATGTTTATTACCCACCTCTTCTACTTAGTTATACAAAACTGATCCACTATCAAAACAAGTGTGCGATAAGTGTGTGCAAAATCTGCAACTCATCAGCAGCTTGAAGAAACAAAGTCGCAAAACTCAAGAGAAATATGTGGAGAAATTGAAATTAGAAGGAGACACAACTGATAAGAATGTTTTGTTGTTTCTTGGCTGCACCGGTAGCAAGGTGAGTGTTTGTTTTATTGGTGACTCAGCTATTATGCTTATGCATATAGAGTAGGGGCCGAATTCATCCATTCTATTATCAGTATAGCTTGTTTGTTTACTTATTGAAATATGAAATTGACATTTATAGTTGTTGTTGTCTAATGTAATTACCGGGGTTTGATGGAAAGGAAACAAATGTACTTTCTATGACAATTTGATATTATTATTATACTTTTCTGATCCTAACCTAAAAGTTGTTGCAATAAAAATGAAATTAAATTAACAAACGGATGTTGAGTACCTATAATTTAATTTTAGTGATAGTTTTTCCACATTATTTCATTTTGTTGGCATATAACGGAGTTTGAAAAGTGTTTTCAGTTTATCTGTTCTTTTCTTTGAATAATCAAAGGTTTTTCCAATGATGGTACCTAGGTTATGATAATTTTATTACTTTATCTTTTATGTTGCTTTTTCTAAACCATTGAGGACCATTACGGTTATCATTATTGACGCATACCTACCTAGGTACCTATATACATCCAATGTCTGGGTAATGGTATTCATCTACCACTCAATAGGTAGGATATTCCCCAGGATATTCCATTATCTTAGGTTATGAAAACGATGATGTATTTTCGCATGTATATAGTTTCGTTAAGACTGTAGGTTTCTTTTTTATATACCTACCTATAATCATCGGATATGAACTGCATCAATAAATTGATGTTATGATAAAATAAATACCTACATCGTACCATCAAATTTTAATATTTAATGGCCGATTGCGCCAACCTATTTTGAGGATACTAAACGCTAAGGGACCCTTAACTTGACATATTTGCATGCAAAACTGTCAAGTTAAGGGTCCCTTAGCGTTAAGTATCCTCAAAATAGGTTGGTGCTGTCTCGTATTATGTCTCCTATGATGTGAACAAAGTGTGATCTTTGGCGCATTCACCTTTCCATTTTGAGATTATTTTCAATAAAGACTAAGGCCCGTATTCTCCGATTCTACAGATAAACGCCTTCAACTAAACACATTCAAATAGTTAAACGTCCTCAACTTTTGCTTGGTATGCACCGTGCTAATTTTCGCAACGTTTAGTTAAACCTAGAAAAAGGTCGGCAACGTCGGAAATTCTAGGAATATTTTGGTGGAATTCAAGTTGATTGGCAACCATGATGTTGACAGTGGACATCAATTGGACATTTGGATGTATAGTTATGTAAGGTTTGCATTGAATTTCTCTTCGAAGTGGAGCTGTCAAATTTATTCTTGGAAAACGGGAATCATATGTTACCATCCACATTGAACTTGTGTTCAAACTCACGCTAATGCCGGATACAATGTAGATGGTATCTTATGATTTCCATTTGGCAAGAGGAAATCGATCACTTCCACTTCGAAGTGAAGTTCAATGTAGGTATACGTTATGCAAAAGGTAGAAAGGAACGAAACGAAAAATCATGAGAAATGAGATCTTTTTTTAGGATGGGTCAAAATATCCATATTTGCTCATGCAGAAGTGAACGTGAACCACATGTGGTTCAAGATTATTTTCTTTTTATTATTATTTCCGCCATTATATAAAGTTTAAACCAATAGGTTTTTTTCCAAGTTAATTTTTGTGTCTGCTCCATTTCCGTATGTGTTTACGCATAGAATCATTAATTTTTCTTTTATGATACGTGATTTTGGCTTGATTTTTCTTATACCCTCAGCACCACCTACAGAACCAATAATTTCAGTTCTATTGATAAAATGATGATACGGGAGAAGGACAGGAAGCTTGAATGAATCAAAATAAAATTACGTGATGAATTATCATTTCACGGACATCCCAAAACGTGATATTATTTGAATAAAACCATTTTATACTTTAATTATTTAATTAATTATTGCAAATGTCATTTTTATTGGCAACAAATTAAATGGTCAGTATTTCAATTTTATGGACAGTACTCTTTGCCATTATTTTATTTCCCTTGTTCAGTATGATAATAGATGGTCGGTTGAAATAATGAAGGGTCAGTAACATAAAGAAGTGGTCAGTAAAAATAATAAATGGTCAGTATAATAATAAATGGTCGGTTGAAATAATTAACGGTTAGTAATATAAAGAAATGGTCAGTAAAAATAATGAAGGGTCAGTAACATAAAGAAATGGTCAGTAAAAATAATAAATGGTAGATATAAATAATCAAGAGTCAGTATCATAAAAAAAACGATCAGATAAATTAGTAAATGCCTGATGAAAATAATGGACAGTCCATAAAATTAATAAAGCGACAGTAAAATGATGAATGGTTGGTCATATATTTTATTTCGTGTAAATACAAAAATTTTTACAATGGAACGAAACACAACTTAGTAAAGAGAAAACACTCTGCCTTTATGTCATGATGAAGAAGTCAGATAGGTTCTTTTGAGAGGCGGATTTAGTTTGGGTTAGTTAGGGTTAGTCTGTGTTGGTAATAGAAATTGATGAAAAATATGCAGCGGCTCGTGGGTTAGCACTAGGTTAACATCACAATTATTATTGTATATTATAATTGACGTGTTGTGTATTGGTTTTATGTGTATCAAGTTTGGGTTAGTTTGTGTTGTTAATAGAAATTGATAAAAAATATGCAGCGGCTCGTTGGTTAGCACTAGGTTAACATTACAATTATTATTATATATCATACTTGACGTGTTCTGTATTGGTATTATGTGTATTAAGTTTGGGTTAGTTAAAATTATCACTGACTATTGCATACTGGCCATTTATTATTTCTTACTGTACATTTCTGGAATTATTACCAGCTAAGTCATACTGACATTTCATAAATTTTTACTGACCATTAGAATCACAATAGTGAACATAGAAATACAGGCCAAATCCTGGGCCAAATAGTACTTTCACTGCTCAAAAATTCCATTTTTACTTATCATTTTTAACAGAAATACTGAGTCTTTTACAATATTATACTGACTTCTTGTGATATTATACTGTACATAATGAATTAGATACTGTTCAGTTTATTACAACCCATTTTGATTTATCTTGAACATAGATCTACTATGGCATTACTGACTTTGTAGATAACAAACATGAAAATGAAATCTGCGGAAAAATGACATAACGTCCGTCCGCTTATAGTATTTTTCATTTTTATGTAAATCCATACAAGAACTATTAATTTGTCGAAAATATCGGCTTCAAGGAATAGGTATAATTCGTCTTCAAATTAAAAAATAAAATCACACTCACAGTGAGATGATTAGAAAAACAATTAGGTATCAGCACCGAATATCAATCATATAATAAATAATATGTTCGTTGGTATTAGTTTATATTAGATGATATATTTTTTCAAGACGCACGCATCTTCTACCACAATTGAAGCCGTTTAAATCCTTAAACGCTCCAAACCGGGCGATTAACTTTAAATGCGTTTAACCCACTTGAACGTGTCCAATTTTGCCGGTGCATATGAAATCTTGTAGTTAAACGCCGTCAAATCTTAAACGGGTTTAAGTACGAACGGAGAATACGGGCCTAAATTTACTTCCTCGGCTACTTGATTGTATTGCCCTTTATTTTCGGACGATCTTGATGTTATTCAAGCGAGTAGGTATCCAAGCGACTGTTGGTGGATTAGTTTCCTCTCGGATTTTTGAACAATTGTTAATTGAAATTAACATTTGAATTATACAGGGTGTCTGGTAAGTATATGGCATATAGGGTTTTCAATCCCGGGATTCGGGATCCCGGGGTCCCGGGACCCCGAACATTTTTCCATCACGAAAGAAATCCCGATTTTTTCCCGAAATGTTATGTCATGTATAATACAGGGTTAGTTTTTTAAAGTGTTACAATGTGATGTGTCGAAAACGGCTTCAAATTTTTATTTACATGTTGGTGAAGTAAAACATTTCAAGAATGAGTTTTTGTGTTACAAAGCAATACGAGAAACGGCTTCATTGGTGACGTGATAATTTCACGAGGGGACACATTTCACGATTACATTGGGGTTTCCATTGTAAAAGATGCAGGATAACTAATTTACAGGGATAATTTAATTGAACAATTTTTGATCATCATAATTTCGTAACCAGTAGAGCAATTTCAAAAAAATAAAATAAACAGACCACATATTTTATGAATTCGTATTTTGAAATAGAAAATACATCATTCCATTTGAAATTCGATAGTTACCCCCACCCCTCTTAAGGGGGTGAAGGAACAAAAATGTGAAAAATATCGTAAAATGTGTCATCCGGGAATTTATCACGTTACCAAAACGTTTAAAAAAAATTAAGCCCTTTTTAACGTATCGCATTGTAACACTTTGTATTGGTTACGATACAATACACATTGACTTTCAGTGAGTATAAGTTCTTTTACTAAAATATCAAAAAAATATTAGGTATGTAATTATCGAGGTAATTATTATAACCTTGCAAATTATTTTTCAATTTTTTCCGGGATTTCGAGATTTATCCCGGGATCCCGGGATGTAATTCAAAAATCCCGAAATCCTAAAATTCAATCCCGATCCCGAAATTTGGAAATCCTAATGACATAATTTCGGGATCGTATAGTGGAGGTCAAAACGATCCCAGTTTGTCATAAAACTTTTTTCTCTTAAGCGCCTCCTAATGGTGATACAGGTACCCATCGATTAAATTTTTTAGCTCTAACTTATTAAAAGACTAATAATAATAATTTGATGAAATTCAAGTATGTTGTGTAGGCCATAAATACTCAAGAAACCATATAGTAAGGTCAATATTTTAAATTGTAGGGTTAACTACAGTGACTATACAGGGTTTTTCACTTAAAACTCCCCACGTCAATATCTCGGAAACGAATAGGAATATTTGATTTCTGTAAAAAGTAGTCAATGTATGGGGTCGAGTAGTTATTTTTCACAGTTAAAAAAATTCGACGCCTACCAAGAGTAAAGCGTCGCGACGCATCGAAAATATTAATCGATTGCAGGAACTTTGAAATTACGCGCATGCAAAAGTACAAGTTATTCATAAACTTTTTTGTTATTCAATCGAACTCATTTATTCTACTCAGTTTTGAGATATACAGTGTGTCCAAGATAAGAATGTCTATCATGGGGATCTTGAAAACCGTGAGAGATACAAGGTCGGTTAAATGAAGGCAAAGTTGCGTATTTTGATGCTTAACAAAATGCCGTTTTGAAAGTCAAGAAATTCCGACTAAGTCCGAAATTATCCGAAAAAAATCGAAATTTTTCAAAATTGTTTTCATTTTTTTCTGACCACATTTGAACATTGAGATATTTTGAAATGAATGGAACTTCTTCATTGCCACTTTTTGTCCTTTACAAGATAGCGTTATTAAATTGAAGAACCGCATTTCGTCTATGAGCAGCCATCATCAACTTTGTTTTTTTAAATACGGTCCTGGATTTTTTATAACGGATTTTGAGGGCCTCTTATGTTCCTAAGCCAACAATGTATCGCAATTATCCAAAAAAATTATGTTGATGGATTTTTCCATGAGAACTCATGTGTTAGAGAGAGACAAAAAATACATTTTTAATAAGATTGAAAACAAACACCTTCTTTTTTAATTGGTGCGATACCTTGTTGGTTTGGGAACATAAGAGGCTCTAAAATTCCGTAATAAAAAATCCAGGACCGTATTTAAAAAAACAAAGTTGATGATGGCTGCTCATAGACGAAACGTCGGTTCTTCAATTTAATAACGCTATCTTGTAAAGGGCAAAAAGTGGCAATGAAGAAGTTCCATTCATTTCAAAATATCTCTTCAAATGTGGTCAGAAAAAAATGAAAACAATTTTGAAAAATTTCGGTTTTTTTCGGATAATTTCGGACTTAGTCGGAATTTCTTGGCTTTCAAAACGGCATTTTGTTAAGCATCAAAATACGCAACTTTGCCTCCATTTAACCGACCTTGTATCTCTCACGGTTTTCAAGATCCCCATGATAGACATTCTTATCTTGGACACACTGTATATCTCAAAACTGAGTAGAATAAATGAGTTCGACTGAATAACAAAAAAGTTTATGAGTAACTTGTACTTTTGCATGCGCGTAATTTCAAAGTTCCTGCAATCGATTAATATTTTCGATGCGTCGCGACGCTTTACTCTTGGTAGGCGTCGAATTTTTTTAACTGTGAAAAATAACTACTCGACCCCATACATTGACTACTTTTTACAGAAATCAAATATTCCTATTCGTTTCCGAGATATTGACGTGGGGAGTTTTAAGTGAAAAACCCTGTATACAAGACAGTGGCGACAATGACATGATAAATAGGGCCGAAAATTACCGCTGATTTTTTTTTTCTTGTCAAACTGTCAAAGCGAGACTCTCGAAACCTCCGATTTATCTACGTTTCTAGAAAAAAGAGTTATATTGATCCGTTGTCAAACAACACACCAATTCACGTAAGGCAATAGACAGTAAAAATACACGAACAACGCTAAACAAATTCTTTAGTGCAAGGATTAGATCTCGTAGGCATATATAAATGAATCAAAATATATACTAAGCATTACACATCCATGTCACATCTCACGTCAAAAAATAATGAAGGCCAAAAATGGCCGACGGGGTCCACCATTGTGGCCACTGTCTTGTATATAGTCACTGTAGGGTAGATCAGGAACCTTTCAAAACCATTAAACCTTTAGGCAGTGCCGTAACTAGGTCATTTTGCGCCCTCTGCATTACTTTTTTTCCAGAATTTTCCAAAAAAAAAGACATCGGTAGAAATGTAAAAGATATAATTTTTTTTGCAATTGAATAATCAATAATTGGAACATTAACATTGGAACCACAAAACAGAATAAAAATAAATTCTTAAAATTGGTATTCAATATTGTATGATCACAAATATTTGGCTATACCTATACATTTGGTATTTAGCAAGTATTATAGAACATAGAACTATGAGTTAATTGTATACAGGGTGTGCAAAATTCGAGTGTATAGCATTGATAACTCGTAAACCATAAGAGATACAACGTCGATCAAATGGAGGCAAAGTTCCGCAATTTGGATCTCAAAAAAATGCCGCTTTCCGACGACTTCCGGAGATATCCGGCAATTACCGATTTTTCCGAAATTCTTTATTTTGTGCTGGATTTATTTGAAGAGATAATTGAAAACGAACGACACATTTCAATGGCCACTTTTTCTGCTCTTCAAGAAAAAATGGTCGAAATTGACATCCGACGTTTCGAACTCTCGTGACCATCATCAACTTTTTTTTTTAATTTTGACTATCTCTTTGCTTCCTGAAAATACTGATGTCACACGATTTTGAAATAATGCAGAAAGTTGATTCAAAGTTATCAAAAAAAAGTGTTCGATCCGAACACCTCACGCGGACCGTAGTCATGATAACAATAATAACTTGTGACTCTTTTAGCTTGAATAAAGAAGCTTCACGTTTGAAAGTTTATAAACAAATAAAAAAAAATAAATGAATAAAAAAAAGTTGAGTATGATGCATCATTATTTTCAAGAAGCCAAGAGTTACCAAAAAATAATTAAAAAAGTTGGGTCCATATTTGGAAACAAAAGTTGATGATGGTTGCCACAATTCGACACGTCGGATATCAATCTTGAAGAGCAGAAAAAGTGGCAATGGAAATGTGTCGTTCGTTTTCAATTATCCCTTCAAATAAATTAAGGAGAAAATAAAGAAGGATTTCGAAACAATCGGTTATTGCCGGATGGTTAACCAGATACCAATGCCAATGCTATATACTCCGCTGATTTTTTTTTCTTGTCAAACTGTCAAAGCGAGACTGTCGAAGTCGAAACCTCCGATTTATCTACGTTTCTAGAAAAAGGAGTTATATTGATCCGTTGTCAAACAACACACCAATTCACGTGAGGCAATAGCCAGTAAAAATACACGAATAACGCTAAAAAAATTCTTTAGTGCAAGGATTAGATCTCGTAGGCATATATAAATGAATCAAAATATATACAAAGCATTACACATCCATGTCACATCTTACGTCAAAAAATAATGAATACATACATATAAATAAAAAAAAATCATCAACAAACATCATATTATTAAACTTACTAAATTAACATTGGAGATTATAGATTCAATGCAGAGAACCTTTTCTGGCTTTAAGTAGGCAAATTTAGTAACGACTGATTCATACACCTGACCAGACTTTTAGCTATGTAATTTTCTATAACAAAATAACTGAATTTGTAGTCTTTTTTTGTGTCATAGTTGACCTTATAATTGTCATCATCACTTTTATAGCTTACTAAAGCTTTTTTCACAAGATTATGTGGTTACTGGCAATGTTAAGAATATTTTTAAAGCAATTATAATATCTATCTATTGAAGAAAAGCCGTAAAGTGCCTGAATCAAATCTACTGACGATGTGACATGAAAATTCTGATTGATTTGAATCAATTTCATATTTTTTGCTAAATCAAGAGCTCGTTTTTCTAATTCTTCCGAGTCAGTGATCTTTGAAATATTTATTGGTAAAAATTGAAAATTACTTTCTACTTTGTCAATATTTTTAAACCTCCACACTTACTCGAAACATTTCGATTTTAAATGTCTGACTTCTTATCTCTTGCCTTTTCTGTCTCTGTTTTCTAACTCTGACTATTTGTCAAAGGCCGTAGGAATGGGCGAATAAATTGATTTACGAGCAACATAATAGATGTCCTTTGATAATATGAACTATTAGTTTTGATTTTTCTTATTTTAATTTTGTATGCACTTATTTCAAAATCATCATCTTTGCGCCCCCCAGCGGAGTGCGCCCCGGTGCGGAGGCACCGCCCTGGTTAGGGCACTGCCTTTAGGGTCCAATTTTTGACAGGTGCCATTTTAAAGAGCTGAAAACTACTTTTTCAAATACTCTGACCTTTTCTCATCAAAAAAGGTGCTTTTCTTTTGTTCCGATAAAACTAACCGTTCTCGAGAAAAATAGGTTTTTGTTTTACACGTTATTGCAATAATTCATAAAATACTACGGCGAGACACCGGTTGTTGGTATTGTATTTTTTTTACACTCTCCGGGTGATTGACTGTACTAGAATTTGTCAAATTTGAAAAAATAATAAATGGAAATAAGTTTACTTGAATTTTTCTGAAAGTTTTATTTTTTTTTCTCGTTTGTTTTTCAATTTTTAACTAATTCTAGTATAGGCAATCAATCTGAGAGTGTCGAAAATATTTTCAGTAACAGAAATACCAACAACTGGTGTCTCGACGTAGTATTTTAATGTTTTATTTGAGGTATCATTGACATCACCTGTAAAACAAAAACCTATTTTTCTCAAAGATGGTTAGCTATCGGAACAAAAAAAGGACACATCTTTTGTTGAAAAAAGATCAGAGTATTTGAACAAGTAGTTTTCAGCCTTAGAACATAGAACCTACTAGAACTAGCGTGCACCCTAGATTCCGGGCAAATTGTTTGTCACTATAATAAACATGTTATTATTTGCATCTCGTCCGTTGAATTCGTTCAACGTTCGTTCAACGTTGCCTTGTTGCAAATGAAAAGCACTCAGAATTTTCAATTTTTATTAAACGCGTAGTATAAGGGTGTATTAACGAGGATATGTTTTAATTTTTTATTTGTTTCAATATGCTTGTTGTTATAGGACAGTTATAATTTACTGATTATTGATAAGTTTTGTTCACATAAATCAGCTGTTGGGCCTTCAAAAATATTGAGTTTTGAACAAGCCGACAACAGTGTTCCAAGGGAGCTACAGGCTATGATTGGTTAAAATGATTATCAGCTGTGATTGGTTGATCTCAAATAGGCATTTGTGTCGTGTTGCCAGATGTATTTCGTTGCATCGTGTCTACATAAGTAACTAAGCTTCATGGAAAAATATGATCTAAAAATGTACATATTATATAATTGGTAACTACCGGGGATGCACTCATAGAGTATAGAGTATTTTTAATTAGAATGAAAATACCTTGAATACAAGGTAGCTACTTATTAAATTTGCAGTTTGGCGAACTCGCTAGAATTCCTCTTTCCCCTCAATGTATAAACATGTGACACACAAAGAGACGTCGGGCTATATCTGGTTGTTGGAAAATCATTGGTCCCAGCAGCTTAAGCTGCTTGATAAGAAGCCTACCTGAACATAATGCTGTTGTGAAGCGTCACGTCAGCTGCTGCGTGTTTTGCTCAGTGTAAAAAAAAATTCGCTTTTTCGAATCTCGCTTGACATTTAAAGTTGGGTTATGTTTATTTGTTTATGATTACATCTTCATTATATTATTATGATGATAGTTTTCACTTTGTGGCACCAACAATATCAACCGGCTCTACAATTTTCTCTGCAGCCACGAGTAGTGAGTAATAACCCATTAAAATGAAATAATCCTAAAAACAGCTTCCCGATGATTTGATGTAACAGCAGATTATCTGTTTTTTTAGCGTTTCACTTCGAATCTCATCTCATTCGCTTTTGGATTTATAATAATAATAATACATAATAATAATAATATCAAATCGCCTTCAAGAATTGAAGAAAAAAAATGTAGTAGGTACATTGCAATAGTTCAGGGTTGGATGGGCTCTGACAAACCGGCCCTGGCAATTCCTTTCATCCGGCCCGGTTAAACGTACAAAAAATAAATACCTAGATGTTCTAAAAATTTTACTTAAAAAACGGAAACATCAAGTACATTTTTGTTATTTTATTCAAATTATTAATACACAACACAAGTCACCCCAGTATATCATTATGTACAGGGTGTTCACATATATTTTGGCCAAAAGCTATCTTCGTTAATATGAACCCCAGAGAGTGGTTCGAATCAGCAAAATTGTAGTACTTTTTCTGAATTATCAGAACTTGTTATCAGAAAAAACAATTGAGCATCAGAAGTCAAAGAAATTCAGGCTTCCTTTTTTTCAAAAGGATCTCCCTGTATTTTATCGCATAGTTCTATAAAGAACTTTTTCCTGACTTCAAATATACAGGGTGATTTAGGAGGAAATGTCAATACTTCAGGTACGTATTCAGGGCTCAAAAATAAACATAAAAGTTCATATAAATATGGGTTCGCAATACCTTCGTTTTCGAAATACAGGGTGTTAAAAGTGTAGAGCTGATGATAGTTTTCTGTGGATCTTTCCGAAACATGTCGAGATAATTGGATATAATTGGATACATACACTCTATCTAATAAATGAAAACTTTATTTCATAACCTTCATGGGGGGTCAGGGACGAGTTCAGGAAAAATTTACCCCAAATTTTTTCATTGTTGACTTTTAGGAGTTTTGCCTACTAAGTCTGAAAGTCTGTAATTTTCTACTGAGATAAAGTACTCTTCTCGTACCTCGATGGGACGCACCAATTTAGAGAAAAATGCATTTGAAATTCATATTACAGACAAAATCGCGTATACCAAAACTCACATCGAAAGCACAGGTTTACGTGTGAGGTTTGCCAGATGCAAAAGGCTTTTTCCACTAGAATCAGTGTGTTAAAAGATTTTCGAATGCATTTTTCTGGAAACTGGTGCGTCCTAGCGGGGTACGAGAAGAGTAAGTACCTTATCTGTGTAGAAAACTCTAGATTTTCCGAATTTGTAGGCAAAACTACTAAAAATCAGCAATAAAATTAGATTTTAGGCATATTTTTCCTGAACCCGTTCCTGTATATCCCACTCATAAAATTTAAGGTTTTTTTTTTTTTTTTTTTTTTTGATTTTTCTTGTAAATTTAATCTTCATTTCGATTCTGTTATCAGAATTATACCGTACCATTTAAATTTTTGAGGTGAAACGAAGATAACAGTTTTTAATTCAAATTACGCCTTCTAGCAACTTTTCTGGAGACAATCACGCATCACTGGATACGACAAGTCGTTTATAAGTTACAGCCACTTGAACAATCACACTTTCACTACCTTCCCCTACTCACACGAAGATCGGTACGCCAATGAGCCCTGTACCAAAAAGACGTGAAATTGTCTAGGTTTTCTAACCATGTTGATAAAGATATACCTCAATCTGAGAATTTCCGGAGAAATTTCGCATTTTAATATTTAAGCTTTGATTGCGCCCCCTAGCGGAAAAATTTCGAAGTTATAAATATTTCCCAGCATTTTCTCGTGGCCACTTTAGTGATAATTCTTTTTTCCTGAACTTTTAGGTCCAGTAGTTTCTGAGATATGGCCGGTGGCCACCCTTGCTGGGACACCCTGTATACGTGATCACCCTTTTCAGGGTATCCCATTTTCGTTGTCTTTGCGAGGTATCTCTCTTATGAGTGATGATGGAGAGATGCAATTATTAGAATGCTGACCTACTTTTCGAGAAACAAACGATGCCACAACCAAAATTTTCGTAGCTCACTTCGTTTCTGATATACAGCACACAGGGCGAAATTGAAGATTATCCCCTCGTATCTCAGCTGTCATATAATTAAGATAAAAAGTAAAAATGCATTGTCATAAAAAAAGTGTAGAATCCAATGGTGTTATCAGATTTTTCCTAGGAGTAACGGATTCGGAGATGTAACACAAGCATATGTTTTTTTAATAGGGACACCCTGTATATTTTTGACTATTTGGAATAGGCCCGCTCTGAAAAAAATATAATACACTTGAAATTTTTCTCCAATAGTATTTTGAAAAATCAAGCATTGTCTATGGAACTAGAAAAAAACATCATATAGAAATCTATCCTTTCAAAGCTTTATGAAAAGCGTCTAGAACTTCACTGAGAAATTTTGAAATACTGCTTTTGGTTAGTCAATATACATGGTTCGAGTTTCAAGCCTCTGCTGTCATTCCTGTTGATATAAAGGCTTGCCATTTTTTTTGAATTGTTTTCATTTAATAATAACTCTTGCGGTTGAGTTTACGTGTCCCAAATAAGACGCTATGTCCCGCTATGATGGGGAACAGGAGGATCTTCAAAATGAGCTATCACTCAATTCTTTTGACGAGAATCTCCCCAATTTTTTTTTCATTGTGAAATACATCCTCGTCGAAAGGATTGAGTAATACCTAACTTATATTGAAGATTTTCTATCCCTAATCATATCCTTCGAGGTTTGAGAAGTCAACTCTTGCGGGTGACTATTTTTCGAATACAAAAAAATTAAACGATTGATTGACAAGCTGTCATATCAACAGAAATGCTAGTTTCGTCCACGTTGAACGCCTGAGGGCATAGACGCGTAGGATATAGTTTTCACAGTTTGTTAGAAATATTGACATTATTGAGGGCACTCGGGATCTTTTTGTTTTATGAATCCAACTTTCTAGTACCTGCTGGTCGGGCCTTCGGCCCGGACCTCTTTAAATCGTACCGGCCCACCGGTCATTTGCCCTGTTGCCCGGTCGTCCCATCCAACCCTGCAATAATTAATTGACATTAATCAGGAGCAGATCGGCGGCGGGTGACGGTGATTTGTTTGTATGATTTTTCGATTGTGTTGTGTTATTTTGGAGTCCCATCATTAATAATAATAATTAGTAGGTAGATTTGTTTCGTTTGGATTGGGATTAGGATTTTTCACTTTGGTTAAGGATTTATTTTTTTTTTGAACGAGGATATCTAGATTTTGTTCACAAGATGCACGTCAGCTCTTTTCTTTTCACAAGTTGGATTTAAATTTTGATATGGATTTGAATCCAAACTGGGTTTTGCCCAATGACATCGACTTTGGCTTTGCCTGGGCTGCTCGGAGAGCGGGTAATTCAGCTAGTATTTAATAATACCAAGAATACTAGTTCCTCGACTACTTCATTGTAGGTATTGCTCTTTATTTTCGGACGATCTTAGTGTTATCAAGAGATTGTTGGTGAATCAATTTCCTTTCGAATTTCTGAACAATTCATAATTGAAATTAACATTTGAATTATGGAGGGTGTCCGGTAAGTATAAATGGCATAATTTCGGGAGCGTATCGGGGAGGTCAAAACGACCCCAGTTTGTCGTATTTTTTTTCTCTGAAGCGCCTCCTAACGGTGATACAGAACACTACAGGGGTACCCATCAATACAACTTTTCAGTTGTAACTTGTATTGATGAAATTTCAGTATGTTGTGTACGCCATAAATACTCTTGAAACCATAGTAAAGGCAATATTTTAAATTTTAGGGTGATCCAGGAACGGTCTGGCCACCAAACTTTTTGGGCCCAATTTTTGACAGGTGTCACTTCACAGAGCTGAAAACTACTTTTTCAAATACTCTAACCTTTTCTCATCAAAAAAGGTGCTCTTCTTTTGTTTCGATAAAACAAACCGTTTTCAACAAAAATAGGTTTCTGTTTTATACGTTAAATATGATAAAATCAGAGCCGAATTGATGTTAATTCCTGATGATGTCATTTTACAAGATCAAAATGGCGTCTATGATTTGTGTAATACACTATTGGAAAGGTTATGATCTCGGTCATACTATGATGGAAGGATTTTTTTTTAAACAGGTCCGATTTACAAAAATTAAGTTGATGATGGTAAGTCGACTACGAAACGTCGTACCTATACACAATTTGAAGACATCATATTGTAAAATCCGATTTAAATAAAAAAAAATCAGCAACAATGACCCAAACCTTAAACAATATAGTCAAGCTTTTGCTTGATGCTTTATCAGTACCTATTAATAATTCAGAGTAGTTTGTTTCACACAGATAACACATCAACGTTATTGATTTCCCTCCGAGTTTCCCTCACACCCAACACGGTCTACGTCAGGTTTTAACTTTTTTTTGTCTCCGCACATTGAAACGTAACCTACTTTTTCGTGATTTTTTACTCTATCTACCTCTATTTATTCCCAAAAAATCTTTAAGTGATGATCAAATCGAGTCCTTAAAACAAATCCGAAAGTCCGGATAAGGAGGCCGTTCCGGTTGCTGCCTACTTATCGAATCAATTGTAAAAAACTTTAGCGAACTATTTTTTAACATCAAATTCTCCATCAGAAACAAGCGAGTCATCACTTTAGCCGCCTTCCCCTCTACAACCGCTTTTCTCGAAGATTTTTCACAACAACGAGGTTGGTTCTAACAAATAACTGAACTTCCTAATATTGAATACAATATCAAATATTTTATATTTTGTGTGTTTGTTTCGATTTTCCACTTCACTCTGGAGAAGTTTTTATTCCAAAACTCTTCCGCTGGCGAAGTCTTTCCGCACTATATGAAACGTCTCTTGGGTAGTCTGGTTACCGAGCTGCCCACACACCTCCACCACAGCTTTTTCAAGCTTGCGACCCAAGTAAAAAATATCGAGCTTATACCTCGCAGGAAACAAGTCCACATCTAAATGGAAGCAATATGGACTTGTTTCCTGCGAGCTATGATCTTGATTCTCTTCCCTTTCACTATACCTATTTGTGAGGGCAATCATGAGAACGCTTGCAAGAGAATAGTATATAGGTTGTAGGTTCTCTGTGATGAGCGATGGGTGGACACCAGCCAAGTGCCCTGATGTAGCGAAATAAACCTTCCGTCTACGCAAAATAGTACATTTTGTATCAAGGGCGGAAAGTAGATGATTTGGTATAGGTATCAGCACGAGCGAAGCGAGGACAGATATTAGCCGAGTCAAAATCATCTTTCGTCCGTGGTGCAAACAGTGCTTTTTGTACAACCAGTTTGTGATCATTTGAATAATTATGAAAATCAAAAATAAATAGTCGATCCAATACACTGGCACTACACTGCTGACAAGTCAGACAACTGACGAGTGACAACTGTCAATGGTATTCATGGTTACAATAGATGTGTTCCTGTATTCTTTTGTGGTGTGCATTCATTGTCACGTGATAAGATTCTTTTAGTATGCTGGACTGTCACGTGGTTATTAGATTCAGAGGCGTTGGGATCCAAGGAACCGTTGCTAAGCGACCTACTTTTGCGCCCGCGGGCGCGAAAGTACTTCTAGGCCCGGCTGCCAAAATCAGCGACTTTCCGCCTGCTTTGCATGCATTAAAAAGTGGACTTTACGTGTAGGTTGTACAAAAACCCCCTTTTTTTGATAAATGTGAATGTGTAAACAATTTATTTAAATCAAAAATGTCAAAAAAGACTGTTTCTATTTAAATGTCCTAATCTTTTATGCCAAATATCATTTTGAGCAACCATGCTGTTTTGTAAATTAAAATTTATGAAATATAAAACTAATATAACTCCCAAGTGAAATATCATTTTTTTTTTTATTTCGAAGCCTCCTTGATCAAAAAATAATACTTTCATTTTTCTGTTAATTTCTTCACTGATATTAAATTATGTGTTGAGTTTGGCACTATAAGTACTTCTATATCTATCCTTATGTTATCATATAAAAGGTCTAGCTTACTCTCCTCTCTGGTATCTTTCTCTATAAATACTTCCTCTATTCATAATTTCTCTATAGCTTCCACTTTCACATCCACCTCTTGCTCTATTTCCTCTTTCCATTTATATTTTTCGGGCAGTTTTCTTTCTTGTGTCCTCTTATACCTCATCCATAACATTGCAACTGAGTTTTCAAATTTCAATTCGTGATTTAATCAGGCATTAAGGCAGCAAATTTCATCCATTTTTGAACCTGTACCCTCTATTTCTCTGATAAGGCTTTCAAATTTGACAAAATGTTCTTCTAAATCATGTGTCGTAATGAATTTTAATGACAATATTTTTCGTTTTAAAAAGAGTTTTGAAAAACTTCTCTCTCTTTCAAAAATATTTTCGAGTGACTTCATCATTTCTTTAGCTGATTTTGAACTTTTGATATATTCTAAATGTTTTTCGGTTAAGCACTGAATAATTACTGACCTTGCTGAAGCATCTTCCAGTATGTCTTCATTTGCATTTTCTGGTAGGCCATCTTTAACCAAGTTTTTAACTATATTCTTCACTCCTTTTTCTTCTAATAAAATGGATAGTCGAAACTTCCAGTTTGAAAAGTTGTCGCTTCTCAGTAGAGGAAAATTATGATGATTGTTTATTCTCTCGTAATTATTTCTTCTCCAGTTTTTTCTTAATCTTCTCAAAGCTCTGGGCCCATAACCTATTGAAATTCCTCTTTCAATCTCAGCAAATAACGTTCTGAATCCGGAATTTTTAAACTTGAGGAAAGCACTTACTTAAAATCACCCTTTATAGGATTTAATACATTCCACCCATGATATCCTCAAATGATATACCTGTTTTGCATGAATATAGGACCAATTGTTTTTTATGCCAGAGTTCCGTTACATTTTTTTTTTGAGAATGAAATTGTAGATCGGTATTTCAATATATCTTAATCTGTGACCATCAACAAACTCATCTAGAAAGAGACTAGAGACGAGCCCACGGCCCATTCACTTCACTTATTTCACAATTTTCTTCTGTTAATCTTTCCAGTCAAGTGAGCCAAGTTGTTGTAAACGCTGGTTTTATTCTTTGTTACTGATTACTGATTACTGAAGTACAGGCGCTACAAGTTTTGGGCGCAGCCTCTAGTTGGGCTTATTGTATCTTCTCTGTGCCTGTCTCTCAGTCGAAGAGCTCCATTGCCCGAATAAGGTTTATGACTCGTTCTACTGTTTCCCTGTCCGTCCTTTGAGGAGTGGTTGTGAATTCTCCATTATCTCTTCTCCAGTACGCCAGCGCTTCACATTCGAATACAATGTGGGAGGCTGTTTCCTCCTCCTCGTTGCACAGCCTACATATGGGTTCCTCGTTGAAAAGACCCATGATATGCATGTGTTTCCTTAGAGTGCAGTGTCCTGTTAATATACCTGTTACTTTCCTTAGCTGATTCCTGCTGAGTTTCAGTAGGCTTCCAGAAAATGATGATTCGATCTCGTCTGCCATCATTAATTTACTGTGTTTCAGACCTGGTGATTGGCACCATCTAGCTTTCTGTTGTTTTTTGGACCAACAGTTCAGCCAACCTCTCACAGAGGATTTTGTAATACCAATAGCAGGTTCTGGACCCAGAAGTGGTGTGTTTGCAGCTTTGCGTGCTAGTAGATCCGCCCGCTCGTTCCCTGCTATCCCTGTGTGTCCTGGTATCCATCCAAGAGTGACATCGTTAGATACTCCCAGTGTGACAAGGTTTTGCTGACTTGTTTGGATTTGGTTTCCCGACAGGAGATGGTTTTGATTGCAGCTTGGCTGTCACTAAGGATAAGGATTTTCCTTCCTCTGTAGCCTCTCCTGAGATTCTCTTGCACGCATACGTTTATTGCATGTACTTCTGCCTGGAAAACTGTAGCGTACATCCCGAGTGGTTCACATGTTTCCCTCTTTGGATTTTCACCTACGATTCCGGCACCAGTTCCCCGGCTTGTTTCGGAGCCGTCTGTGTACCATATTTCCCCATTAGCCATCCTGAGTTGTTTCACCGTTTCCTCTTCCCATATTAGCTTGGTCTTGGGAGAAGTGCCAAAGTTAATATTTTTCAACATGATATCACTCCTCATTGTTACTAAGTGGTTCGTGACTGTGCTGGTTATTTTAGTGTGTCCTTGGGAGTTTGAGTGGCTCCAGTTCCTGGTGTTGCTAAGTCTATATGCTCCCATTCTTGCTTCCATTTTGATATAGATATCTAAAGGAGGTAGGTTAAGCATGGCCTCCGTGGCAAGTGTTGGAGTAGTTTTCATGGCTCCCGTTACACAGAGACATGCTAGCCTCTGAACTTTTGCAAGTTCCGTGGCTGCTTGTCGCTGCTCGATTTTCGGCCACCAGACAACAGAGCTATAAGCAAGGGTGGGTCTTACCACGGTACAGTAGAGCCAGTGTACCATGCGCGGATTTATGCCTCAATTCTTTCCTATCGCTCTTTTTGTTGCCATTATTGTGGTTTTACCTCGATTCACTATTTTCTGTAGGTGTGAATTCCATGTGAGTTTGTCATCCAGGATGATGCCTAGGTATTTGACTTCTCTTACCACATGCAGTTCTTGTCCAAAGAACATGGGTTTGAATAATTCCGCTGTCTTCCTCTTTCCCGTAAAGCTGACCAGGGAGGTTTTCTCAGGATTGACCTTCAGGTTCACCTTCCTGCACCAATCTTCTACGATTGTCAGAGCTGTCTGCATCAGTTCTGATATTGTCTTGGTGTGTTTGCCAGTGATAAGTATTGCTACGTCATCGGCATAGCCTTGGGCGTAGAAACCTTTGCTGTTTAACTCTACCAGTAGTTCATCTGCGACTAGGTTCCAGAGGAGAGGGGACAAGACTCCACCCTAAGGGCAGCCTTTAGCTGCCTCTATAGTTACAGTTTTGTCAAGCATAGTTGCTTGAATTCTTTGTTAAGTGTAACATCTTGTTTCTTTTAATTCAGAGGGTATATATCGTGTTGATGAAAAGATTTTCTGAAAAAATACCCTTTTCAGTTTGATTGTTTCAATATGGGTTGTAGATTAAAGGATATCTGATTAAACATGCTTTTCAAATACCTTGAGTAGTAAAGTTTTGATACAAAAACTTTACAATTAATTTTTGAACATAAATCTTTTCCTTTGAGAGAACCTAGGGGTCGTCATGAAATTATTCATTATCTCGAACAACGTATAGATAACATATTCACAACAGTGTGATTCATAGGAAGATATCATGAAATGATGAATACTCATTGTTTCTTTATCTTTCATAGATGATGGAATTGTTTCTCATTATAAATTGCCTGAAATCACTTGAAAAAAAATGGTTGCTTTTCACATTCCAACAGTTTTAAAAATATAGTTATAACTACCGTTATAAAAACTCATATCTCTAGTAATTAAAATTAAGCTCATAAATGGCAAACACAATTCCACAACAGATTTTTTTCTTAAAAATAGATACTATAGGTTGCGGATTATTATCACGGAAGTATACAGGGTGTCTCACGGTGACCGTTCATTAGAATATCTCGGGAAATAAAGCAATTGGGACTCTGAAAATTTGTATGGTGGGATATTCATAGAGGTTCTTCTCAAATGAAATAAAAGCAACGTTGCACGACTTCCGGTTACACCGGAAATAGGGGTCAACTCGCTTATTTTAAATGGAACACCCTATATATTATTATATTTTTGGATTCTTCGTAAAATTCTAGGCAGATTTCATGTATCATGTTCTATACCTAAGTATGAGTGTTTTTGGAATATTTTAGTTTTTATGTCAAAAATGACGTTGGGAGGCTCCTATTTAAATGTGAATTTCACCTATAAGAAAGCCTTCATTATATAATTTGTATTGGATTTCTTGTTGAGAAGGACCTACTTTAATAGATTTTTCACAGCAATATGAAAACTATTATTACAGGGTGGGCCAAAAATAAGATCAAAAATTAAATTAGAAAACGGTCAAAAATCAATTTTTTCAAATGGAAACCCCTAATTTTTATAATTTTATCTTATTGTGCATTAAAACTAAAGATGAGTTGGTATGAAATTGTCCTATCCAAAAATTTTTTTTTTATTTTTTTTTTTGAATTTTTGGAATGAACGATATTAGGTGAACCCACCCTTATTTTTAATGCACAATAAGATAAAATTATAAAAATTAGGGGTTTCCATTTGAAAAAAATTGATTTTTGGCCGATTTCTGAATTTAATTTTTGATCTTATTTTTGGCCCACCCTGTAATAATAGTCTTCATATTGCTGTGAAAAATCTATTAAAGTAGGTCCTTTTCAACAAGAAATCCAATACAAATTAAATAATGAAGGCTTTCTTATAGGTGAAATTCACATTTAAATAGGAGCCTTCCAACGTCATTTTTGACATAAAAACTAAAATATTTTAAAAACGCTCATACTTAGGTATAGGACATGATACATGAAATCTGCCTAGAATTTTACGTAGAATCCAAAAATGTAATAATATATAGGGTGTTCCATTTGAAACAAGCGAGTTGGCACCTACTTCCGGTGTAACCGGAAGTCGCGCAACGTAGCTATTATTTCATTTGAAGAGAGCATCCTTTTAAACCTCACCATACAAATTTTCCGAATTCCAATCGTTTTATTTCCCGAGATATTCTAATGGACGGTCACCGTGAGACACCCTGTATAGGGCAGTGCGATGCCACTGCAGAAAAACAATCTTAATGGCATGACTGTAATTTATCAGGTTGGTAGCGCTGACAGTGATGCCAGACTTCTTATATAAATAGTCCACTATAGCTTTTTCATTAGCATTAGCCATTGAACTCCATACTACGTACCTGGAACGGACCCGCTCATTATTGAGAGTGAATCAAGTAGAGATAGCGATTGTTACGTATCCCTATCTCTTTCTAACTCATTGGCCTATACGCATGGGCAATAGAGAGAGATAGCGATAGTTACGGATACCTGTCTCTTTTTAACCCATTGGCCTATAGATGGAGATAAATGACACACTTTACGAGTCGTTAAAGACAATGACCGGGTCCTTTCCAGGTACGTAGTATGGAGTTCAATGGCATTAGCACATTATTACGAATTCGGTTCGTCTTTCTTTGATCCGGACCGATGTAATTCGGCATGATTTGTCTCTGCTTTCCACATATTTGGCAGCTTGGATGTCTTACGCTTTAACATGAATCATTTCATTCCAGTTGATCGATAATGTTGAAGACGATGAAGAGGAGGAAGAAGAACTGAAAGATGTAGCAACATCCACAGAAGATTTAACAGTGTTATGTGCAAATTGCAAAAGTGGAATTCTAGATGCGAGCACAGTGAATGGAGAAGTTGAGTTGGCATACGATTTGCAAGAGGCAATTAGAGAATCTTTGAAAAAAAATAGAATTGCTGCAGGTAAGACTCTCAAATTTGCCATCTTGATCTGGTTATTATATTAAGGAGATTGATAATGTCGATATGATAATTTTTGTTGGGAGGAAGGGATGATCTCATTTCCATTGAATTCACAAACAATACATCTTTTCCATCTTGGCAATCATGAATTCTCGCATAGTTGCTCAATATCATTGTTAACAATACGTGTGATTCAGAAGTTTATTTTTATGTTGATGACCTGGTTGGACAACTTCTCAAGTCAGATGTTCAGATGAGATCAATGCGTTCTATTTATTTTCATTAAATACTATTATATTGTGATGGGTATTGAGAACATTTTCAGTAGGTACAGGGTAGCCGCTTCGTTGTGTCCTACTTCCTTGTATGGAGAACTGCTTGTACAATAAAATCGAAAATTTGGCTGTTTACTGAAGTCAATGAGAGGAACTCGTCTAAAATATTTTTAAGATTGTGACAATGTCAACTCGCTTATTTTAAATAGCACATATTCAATATTATAACATTTTTGAATTCTACGCAAAATTCTAGACAACTTTTGTGTATAATGTGCTATACCCAAGCTCTAGCGTTTTTGACTTATTCAAGTTTTTATGTTAAAAATGACATTTGCAGACCCGAAATCAAATGACAATTTCTCCTACGAAAACATATTTATCTTTTGATCTGTCATGAGATAGTTGCACATAAGGATCACCTTTATGAGTGTTTTATGCGATTTTGAAAATAGAATCAAGAAAACGGCGAAAAATGTTTTCAAATGGAAACCCACATTTTTATTATTTCTATCTTAAACAGCATAAAAAAATAACATAAATCTTGTCTATTCGGAAAATCAATAGTTCTCAAACTACAGTCGCGTATAATCTTGAACATTTCTGAATGGTTAGTTTACAACATATAATTGACTAGCTCTTTATCCGCTGCGTTGCGATGAAAAAAGAATATGTGGAAATTAGATTGTACAAAAATATCAGCACCTACTTTAACCCCTTCCAGATAATTTTTTTTTTAATAAAGTCTCAACACGTGTTTTCTGACCTTATATATTGAAGCTCAAAAGGTATTTTTGTCCCCATTCTCATGTTGCTATTGCCAGACCGTTTTTAATGATTTTTTTTATAAATGAAAGGTCTTTGTCCACAGATGAATGACACCTATTTATATTTTGGATCATAATTATTTACATAAGTAAAATAATTAAATAGACAGTTTATAAGATGAGGACAGCTACATCACCAAGGGTATAAAAGTAATAATAGAATTCTGTATCTAAAATATGTCTTATGAGGTTTGTTGGTCGCGTGAAAGGATATTCTGTCAAATAGGTTGTCTCACTTCGGATTTTATGATTGCTCACAGCCCATAGTTGTCAAAATATCTGTGTATTTGGACTGCTCAATTCGAAGAAGACAATGGCTAACTTCACGCGACTGACAAACATCATAAGGAATATAACAGATGCGGGTTAGTGGGGAGAAGGACGGTGCAAGGACGCAAACCTATACAAATCATAAGGAATACCAAGGAACCCAGAAATCAAGAAACCAAGAAACCAATGAATCAAATATCCAGAGTTCCAAGAAACCAAGGAACCAAAAAATTAGAGAATCATAGAACCAAAAAACACAGGAAGGAACAAATCAAGGAACCAAGAAATCACAGAACTCACTAACCAAGGAATTAGGAAACCAAAGAACCAAAAAACCAAAGAATCACAGAAATCACGAATCAAGTAACTGAAAAACCAAAGAACCAAACAAACCAAGGAACCAAAGCACCAAAGAACTAAAGAACCAAAAAAACAAAAAACCAAAAAACCAAAAAACAGAAAATCAAAGAACTAAAGAACCAAAGAACCAAAGAACCAAAGAATCAAAGAACCAAAGAACCAGAGAACCAAAGAACCAAAGAACACAAAAACCAAGGAACTAAGAAACCAAAGAACCAAAGAACCAAGGGATCTGGGAACCAAAGAACCAAGAAACCAAGGAATCGAAGGATCAAGGAACCAAAAAACCAAGGAACCAAATCCAAGTCCAAAAAGAAAAAACAAATACTCACATTTGTTTGTAGCAGTTTATTCTTATTTCCTTGACCAATTCTGTTCATTCATAATACATAGTTTCATTATTAATTGTAAACTCTTTCAAAGTACCCAATAACCAAGGAACCAAAATACCAAAAAAGAACCAAGGAACCTGGACCAAAGAACCAAAAAATCAATAAACCAAAGAATCGCAAAACCAAAAAACCTAAATTCAAGTTCAAATAAAAAAAAAAACTTACATTTGTAGCAGTATTTCTGCTTCGTTGACCAATCCAATCTATCAATAATCGTAACAGTACATTTCGAACAAAATCACAAAATAAGCACCACATGAATAATTCTACGTAAAAGTACCATAATTCAAATGACACGCTGTAGTCCGGGGCACACCGATGACGTAGTACTTCCCCCTGCTGTCTGGGGACTTGGGTGCAAGCTGGGGCGAGTTCAGAAACGTCACACCCGGTGCGAGTGTGATCCAAATGTCAAACCCTAACCGTTCAGATATGACAAGCCGTTTTGCTTTTTATTCAACCCTGCTCATAAAGTATCATAAAAACTGTTTGTATGACACTTTATAAGCACAGATGAATAAAAAGTAAAACGACTTGCCTTATCTGAAGGGTTAGTGTTTGACACTTGGATCACACTCACACCGGGTGTGACGTTTCTGAACTCGCCTCTGGCAACGTTCAGTACAAAATCAATTTGACAACTGTCATAGTTGTCCGGAGTTAGTCGATTAAATGTCGGCCATGTCGGCGTGAATAAACCAACAAATAACATACAGTCTGTTCATGGCTTTCTTGCGGTCACGTCACAGTATTTGACGTTTGGCAGTATGTCGTAGATTGATCGTTCCACATGTGAAATTTGTCAAATTGATCCGAAAGACCCTCGTCGAGACGTAGGTGATTTTGTTTTCAATGTGTGAGAGAGACGGAAAAGTATGACGTAACCGCAGGAAAACCATGAACAGACAGTACAATACATTTCACGATTTAACGCCCTTAGGAATTGAATTTTCAAAAATCCTTTCTTAGTGCCCGCCTACGTTGTATAAAGAACCTTTGTGCCAAATTTCAAGCCTCTAGACTCAGGGGTTCAGGATGTGCGTTGATATATCAGTCAGTCAGTCAGTCAGTCAGTCACCTTATTCTTTTATATATAAAGATATACAAGTAACCAATACTCAACAGAAAACTAAATAAAATAACATAGAATATGATATGATGAATATTTCCTCCATTTTCTGCAATACAGATAGTATATCTCAACTCTATCGATGCTACTGCTTTCTCCACCGCATCAGTTTGATCGAGAGCTTCTACAGTGTTCCTTATCTTTCGCTTCAGTTCATCTGCAGATTGTGGCTTTTGCGCATAAACAGCTTCTTTTAAGGTTCCCCATAAAAAAAGTCCAAAGGAGTTAGATCGGGACTTCGTGGAGGCAACGCAATTGAACAATTAGTTCCAATCTATTACTTGAAATTTTGATTCAAATATTCATTGATGCCAAACCAAATTTTCCCTTTCGTTTGCAGAGCATTTTCTATTTCATTAGTGAGCATGTTGAAATAGGCTGCTGATGTAATTCACACCAGACTTCAACAGATGTTCGTCCTTGCCTGTTTATCTCGAAAGCTCTGCGCTGATTTGTAGTGGACCAATAATGAGTATTCTTCCGATTAAACTTTAGTGAACAAGGGTTCATCAGTACAAAATATTTTTTCGAAAAATGTCAATCTATTGAATTGCCTATCCATCATGCATACAAAACTGCCTCCTTGCCTCATGATCTCCTTCCACGTAAGGTCTGGACTGGTGTGAATTTCAAGGGTTTTCTGTCGTGTTGTTTTAAACAGGCTTTAAGCGCAGTTCTTTTGACTCCCAAATGAGTCAAATCAGTCGCAGCTAATCTCGTTGAAGTTTGGGGAGATTTCTCAAAGTGCAGCAAAACGTTTAACTTAACCTCGTCTGATAAAATGCGATTTGGAACTACGATTTTCTTTCGGGATAATTTTCAATTTTTCCTGAATTCTTGGTAGATTCGAGTTAATGTTTTTTTGGTTGGTTGTCTTTTCGAAGGAAACTTATCTTTGTAATGACGTACAGCCAACTCAGGGGCGAGTTCAGAAATGTCACACCCGGTGTGAGTGTGATTCAAGTGTCAAACACTAAACCTTCAGATACGGCAAGTCGTTTAACTTTTTATTTATCTGTGCTTATAAAGTGTCATACAAGCAGTTTTTATGATACTTCATGAGCAGGGTGCCCCAGGACGAGTGTTTTATTATGATATTTGCTATGGAGACGATCGCCATTCAATCAACAAAAACCGTGGAGACCAACAAATACCATGGAGACGATCAAAAGAAGCTTCACAAAAAAAAACAATTACCTGAAATAATTGTTTAGTCAAGATTAGTCCTTTTGTCCAACACAACTCAGCGGTGGCAGCAGCTGGACAAACTTTGACAGTTTTGCACACAAAACTGTCAAAATTTACCCAGTTGCTGTGACCGCTGAGCTGTGTTGGACATAAGCACTGATTTTTCGAATAGACAAACTGATACAAACTTATGCTATTTTTTGATTCTGTTCAAAATAAAAATAATAAAAATATGTGTTTCCATTTGAAAAAAATTGATTCTTCGCCGTTTTCTCGATTCTATTTTTAATCTCATTTCTTGAACACCCTGTATAATAATAAAAATCGCATAAAACACTCATAAAGGTGATCTTTATGAGCAACTATCACGCACGGGATCTAAAGATAAATTTGTTTTTCTACAGTGTGATCCATTTAGAATGGAAACACCCCTGTGAAATTTCAGGTTATTAACCGATTTCAACCATTTTTTTTAAATGTCAAGTTTTGAAGGGTCTACTAGAGGACAAATTTTGAAATGTTTATTTCCATTTTTAGGGCATATTACGGTACTTTTTCGTGATAGAAAATTGCGAATTTTTATTAGCGACTTTTTTACTACATAAATGAATACGCCATTGGATTTGGTGTGCTTCCAAATAGCTGTGACCAAAATTTCGAAAAAATATATTCATTAATAACAAAGTTACGACCACTTAAAATTCGTGCATTTTCCAAGTCAACGGTCACAAAAGAACATCCTGCATCAACAGTTGCCATGGAGATGGAGTTACTTGTTGCCACTACTTAGTGTCAATGTAAAATCAACTATTTATCGGCAAGAATATTAATATTTAATCAAAGTGTGTTCGATTTTTTTTTTTTTGGATTTCTCAAAGAAAACAATATTGAACCTATCAAACCAAAATTTTATTATTTTTTATTAAAAAAATCCACTAGTTCTTTATTGTAATGCAAATGTAATTCCGTTAATTTCATTAAATGTTATGTTATTTTGAACATATCGTTATTCAATTTGTAGTTCATTGTTACAGGTAATAAAACAAATCCAATTTCCATGGCAACTGTTGATGCAAGGTATTCTTTTGTGACCGTTAGCTTAGAGAATTTATGGATTTCAAGTTGTCGTAGCTTTGTTATTCATGAATATATTTTGGTCACAGCCATTTGGAGGCACTCTGAATCCAGTGGCGTAGTGATTTATTTAATAAAAAAATCGATATTAAAACTTCGCAATTTTGTATCACGAAAAAGTAGTGCAATATACTTTGAAAATTGAAATAAACATTTCAAAATTTGTCCTGTAGTAGACCCTTCAAAACTTGACATTTCAAAAAAAAACTGGTTGAAATCGGTTAATAACCTGAAATTTTACAGGGGTGTTTCCATTCTAAATGGGTCACACTGTAGGAGAAATTGTCATTTGATTTCGGGTGTGCAAATGTCATTTTCAACATAAAAACTTGAATAAGTCAAAAACTTTTGAACATAGTTAGATAGCACATAATATACAAAACTTGTCTAGAATTTTGCGTAGAATTCAAAAATGTAATAAAATATAGGATGTTCCATCTAGAATAAGCGAGTTGACATCTACTTCCGGTATAACCGGAAGTGTCACAATCTTGAAAATATTTTAGACGAGTTCCTCTCATTGACTTAAGTAAACAACCAAATCTTCAATGTTATTGTACAAGCGGATCTCCATATAGGGAGGTAGGACACAACGAAGGGGCCACCCTCTACACCATTGATCTAATAACTATAGATGGAACATTTCATTCATAAACTGTGGAAAATTGTTTAATCAACATTGAACATAGAAGAGACGTGAGGAGGAATTGAGCGGGGCACTGAGTGGGGATACGTTTGCACCTCACTGGAATGTGCTTTGGTTACTACACGCGAAGCTGCCAGTGGCGTAACCATTTAACAGAATTCTTAAATTCTTATTTACTGCAAGCTTGACTTGCGAGTCATTTCAATATACCATACAGGGTGGCCCAACGAAAAGGTCTCACCCTTATTTATGACTTTCCTGGTATATTTTGGGAAAAACGCTCGGACACGTCAATTTTTATTTTTAGGGGGACGTCTTTTCGTGTATGACTGTATAATACAGGGTGTTCCAAAAATAAGATATCGCATTACATTTGACATTTTTAAATGGAAACCCCAATTTTTTTTTCTATTTTTGAATTCTCCATGAAGTTTTTAGTAACTTTTGTATTATAAAGTTTATACCTATCTTCAACCGTTTTAAAGCTATTTGAATTTTTCATAATTATTTTTTATTTTTTATTATTTATTATTTTCTTTATTCCTGGAAACTTGACGGGGAAGACGGACTTGGACATGTTGGAAAATACAATAGAGCCACGAATAACCGAAATAATAGAAAATGAGGTTAATTATAATGAAAATTTTCTTCATTTCCAACAAGATGGTGCACCACCGCACTTTGTAGCTCCAGTACGACAGTTTTTGGACACCCATTTCTCAAATCAGTGGATCGGACGGCGCGGCCCCATTGTGTGGCCATCAAGGTCTCCGGAGTTGAGTCCTTTAGATTACTTTCTTTGGGGACATTTAAAAAGTAAGGTTTTTAGTACGAAGCCAGACTCCATTCAAGATCTTCGGGAGCGGATCACGGCGGAATGCAGACAAATAACTCCAGAAATGTGTGAAAATGTTAGGAATAGATTTGAGCAAAATCATTATTATTGCATGGAGGTAAACGGACACCACTTTCAACATTTATTACCACATTGATTTTTTGACACATTATAGCTAAGTAATTAAATTTTTGTTTGAATTTTTTAAATAAACGGTAAAAATTGGGGGTTTCCATTTGAAAATGTCAAGTGTAATGCGATATCTTATCTTTGGAACAACCTGTATTATACAGTCATTTACGAAAAGACGTCCCCCTAAAAATAAAAATTGACGTGTCCGAGCGTTTTTCCCAAAATATACCAGGAAAGTCATAAATAAAGGTGGGACCTTTTCGTTGGGCCACGCTGTATAAGTAAATAATGGAGCACTACAAACTAAACCAGAATAATAACACAATAAACATTCACGAAATCAACACCAAACCCAACTTAAAAAACAAGAGATGCCAATGACACAAAATATGAATGAAACGTTTAGGCAAAATCCGATCGATAGGGGCGGACCCAATTTTGATGCGTTACCGTACTTCAGCTTTTTCAATTTTCAGAAGAAAATACGGGTTTTTCTAAATCCTAAATACCTAAACAAATCTTGAAGAGATGTTTCAATTTGAACAAAAAGGTTACCATCAATTTATTTGATCAAATTCATGCATAAAATGGTTTGAAAAATGATTCCAAACAATGTTTTAATCTTTTTGCTGCATAATAGAGTAAGTTGGGAAACAACGTGTTGGGAGAAACTCTGCACCCGAGTGTATCCAAATAAACAGATCGATGTTGTCCTCATGTTTATTTCGCTATGTTTCATCTATAGTTATTAGATCATTGCTGTACACCGGGATATGAATAAATGTTATATTCTTATTTATTCACTCTAAATTGGAGAGTTCTCATCAATTTCTTGAAGGAAGACGACGATTTGGAAAGGCTTCGTGTTATAATCTATGCGCTTCTAGAGCACAACCATTGCTTCTACCATACATCGAGTGTATGTCGATCATTTCTTCAAATGAATATGGAGGAATCTTTAAAATCAAATGCACTAAAGCGCTCACTGAGTAAAATAGTATTATTTGACAAGACTTCAAACTTCAAACCTCCTGATATAGTATAAGAATCTGGATATTTAAGAGATTTATCAAAAACCCAGTTTTTTAAAAAATTTTGACATCCTGTATCTTGAAAATTATGCTCGGAAACATAGTTCGAAAAAAAAGTTTATCAAGGTGGATTTTTCATAGTTTATCTTGGCGTTGCATTGAATAAAAACATTCCTTGTGATCTCAATAATGCAGATATTCAAAAATCACTATTTTTGTGGATGTCCCACTGTTCTCTGAGTTGACGCTTTGTGTAGAATGTATCCCATTGCCAGAACGTCATGATGCAAGGATTCTTGGACTGTTTTTGGACAGAGAACTCGAATTTAACTTACATACAGGGTGTTTATTAATTGAATGCCGATACTTAAGGGTGATAATCCTTGGATGATTTCAAGACAAAAAGTTCATATGGACATAGGTCCGCAAGAGCATAGATTTTAAGATACAGGGTGTTGAAATTTAAAAAAAATATATTTTTTTCATCATCACTTTGATACGATTCCAGATATCTTTTTGAAATTTGGTACACGTCTTCTATGCATCAAAATGCATGGGAATGTTAGAGAGGGCGCCACTGATTTGAAAATATTGGATGACAATATTTAGATTTTATTTTTTTAAGCGAAAACCATGCGCCGGACGGAAAAAAATCAAAAGAAAAAATAGGCTCAGAAATAAATAGAGTTTTTAAAAATGATTTTTATTTTGGAAGGAAGCAGTGGCGTACAAGTTTTTTCTCCAAAAATATTGAGTGCAAAGCCCGTACGGACGCCACTGGTAAAAATAATGAAATTGTTTGTACATCACAAAATGCATATTGAATTTACCAAATTTCATAAAGATTTCGGAAATAGTATCATAGTAATTATAAAAAAACATTTATTTTTTAATATTTCAACACCCTGTATCTTGAAAATTAAGCTCTTGCGGACCTATGTTCATATGAACTTTTTGTCTTGAAATCACCCAAGGATTATCAGCCTTAAGTATCGGCATTCAATTAATAAACACCCTGTATACCATATCTCCGACCAAGAAGCTGGCATCAGGCTGTTTTGCAGTTAGGGTGGTGGTTTTGGGGGTTGGACGTGAGATTGGCAGGATTGTGTATTATGCCCTGATTGAATCGCACTTACAATACTGAATACTGAATTACCTTTTGGGAATCAGCAAGTGCTTATTCACATCATCCAAAAAAAAAAAGATTTTTCGGTGGTGTCACTAGAAGGAACTCATGTAGACCCATTTTGGAATCTTCACACTTACATGCTTATACATCCTTCAGAGCTCATGCTTAGATTTTTTAAGGAAAAATGAGATCTCTAGGGGTGCGCATAAATACAATACACCCTCCTATCACTTGCCATTGGAAATGACACAATGTACAATTTGCATATACAGGGTGTTAATTAAGTATCTGGCCAAACTTCAGAGGGTGATTCTTTGAGTGATTTTAAGGTAAAAAGTTCATATAAACAGGTGTCCATTTCCGCACATTTTTTTTGTTATTTTTATTCGTCAAACTGCCCCTTACGACGCCACTGGAAGTCATAATCAACAATCAATTGGTTCTAACTTAGCGTCTTATCATAGTCCATAATACTGCCAAATTTCAACAAAATCGGTCAACAGGTGTTTGAGATATTAATAAATAAATGTAAAAAAATATATTTTTTTGACACCCTGTATCTTGAAAACTATGCATTTCCGGACACCTGTTTACATACACTTTTTACCTTAAAATCACTCAAAGAATCACCCCTGAAGTTTGGCCAGATACTTAATTAACACCCTGTATGTATTTTCAAATGACTTGAAATTTTATATACGTATAGACAACAATAAAAAGTCATCTGTGATTTTTTTTTCAAAATACCCAAAAATATACTAAATAAATAAAAAAAAAACGTAAATTGCACTCTATGAGCGAAAAGCGAGAGAGAGTCATCTCAGTCAATGCGCCAGACGGAGATGAATAATGTATTCTGTGACGTAGTGGATGTTGATTGGCGCTCTTCAATCGGTGATGACTACATTAATAGAGGTCGTAGGTCATTCTGATTCATCCAACACCCGAACATATAACGACGCAACCTTATTTCTATCAATTAGCCCTGATCGTTGCCACCAAGCGCATTGTTATGAAGTTTGCTGGTTTCCACATTTGGTCACCAGCAAATCACATAACAACACGCTTGGTGCCATCGATGACGTGGATTCAAAGTTGTTTGGCGTTTACCATATGTTTTGTTTATGGAACTTATGGTTTTTGATAATAATTATTGATTGTTTGAGAAAAACTAGGGACATGCATACGCACTCACACTGTTCTCTCATTCATTTTTTCATATGATATGTGCTAGTTTTTCAAAAACTATCTAATTGGACTCCACTTAATGTGTCAAATGTGTCCATGTCGAAAAAAGCTAGGCCGAAAGCAACGGTCATAAAACTTAGATCTCCAGAAAAATCGGCAGTGAGCAGGGACAAAAAAAGACTTGTTAGAAACTTTCAATAACAAAACAAAATAAATAAGATGGTGGAGAGGTTTCACATGAAGAATCAAGTGCACCTGAATCAAAATGTGATACCGTGACACTAGAATGGTATAGAAAAATCATGTGCAGCATCGTACACGTGGCAGAAGTGAAACTTTTTCCAAACTACAGAATGAGAGAAACAGAGAGAGAGCGAGAGATATACAGGGTTAGGAGAATTCACTAGAATGATCGATTATTTCGAAAGATACATGAGTTGGAAAAAAATGCACACTTTACAGGGTGTCTCTAAAAAAATGTTACAAAATCCTACCACATGTTGCCGAGGTCAAAATAAGCCGATTTAACGCAACTCACCTCAGACCGAATGTCACCATTTTCGAGATACGGAGTGATCAAGTTTAAATTTAACAATTTAATTTACAAAATCAACTGAGGTAAAAATAATCAGATTTTAAGCAACTTGCCTTTGTCAAAAACTGCTCAGTGTTCGAGATACAGGGTGGTGAAGTTGTAAGTCGAAAACGGAGCAATTTTAAAGAAAGGTAAGTTGCTTTAAATCGGCTTATTTTGACTTTACGAATATGTGATGATTTTGTAAATCACTTTTTGTGACGCTCGTGTTAAGAAGGAAAATATTAGGAATTTTCCGGTGTGGCATGGAACTCTTTAAATGGAAATATCTAGAAAACGGCTTACTCGAGCGAACTTTGACAAGAGTACTTTATTCACTTGAGATCGTCTGGAAAATCTTTTTATTCAATGAAAGATTGAAAAAAAACTGAGAAAATAGTTATGGACATTTTAAACCACAAAATGTAGAGTGTAGGGTGCCCTCTAGCGGCCACAGTAAAACGAACCACATAATCGATTTTCACACATAACAAAACTGTTCAAAATAATATCACAATTGAATTGTTAATTTTAAACTTGATCAACTAAATCGGCTCATTTTGACCTCAGCAACATGTGGTAGGATTTTGTAAAGACCTTTTAAAGACACTCTGTATAACAGTACCTAATTTTTGAAACAAATATTTGGTCTCTTTCTCGTTTTCACTACGTATCTATTTTTTATTTATTGGCCCAGTATAGGCTTAAAAATATTATTTTTGATAATATAATGGTTTATATAATATACTTACATAATAATGTCTTAAGGATATTATCAAATAATCACAGCACACATGACATGAAGATTACTTTGGAAACGCTGCACAAGCCACCCGTCAAAGCGTCAACGTCAACCAGTCTTTCATTCACTTTGACAAG
Source organism: Orchestes rusci (assembly GCA_958502075.1). Taxonomy (NCBI): domain Eukaryota; kingdom Metazoa; phylum Arthropoda; class Insecta; order Coleoptera; family Curculionidae; genus Orchestes; species Orchestes rusci. The sequence goes on from OY293306.1 coordinate 2,296,582, forward strand.
CTGTCAGATAATTCGACTAAATCACGATTTTGTTTAATTAAAAAGTGTTGAAGTATTGTCATAGAAAAACACGAGCTCCAAGTCTTTATCAGTATATAGCTCTCTTTGTCATTCTCACTATGTTATATCTTCTTTCTCTCTCTCCAATCAACTTTCCATTGTCGACACACACAAAGCCGCAAAAAAGGTTTCACTTCAAAAATATATTGATGATGTAGTAAAAATTTTTTTTTCAAATAATTTTTGGAATATCGTATTTAATGACAACAAAATTATATATGTATTAATACATAACATGAAATAGGTATTTGAATAGAGAGTGAAACAAAGTTTTCTCAAGCAGCTTATTTATTATGATGTATGATTTAATAAGATTTGCATACTTGAAATTTGCCTATGTTGAAGGGATATTTAAGTACTTACGTGGTTCTAGAATACCAGCTTTCTGATGGTGATATGTGAAAATTAATTTATGAAACATGGAGTATTCAATAAACGATCGACGCTTTTTTTTTTCTTCATAATGACTCAATATATGAGGAAGTTCTAGTAACCACTTGATACGTCTTCAGCATGCTTCAATATGCATATTAATTTCAGGAGAAACCGATTCTGAAAAAGTTTTACGAAAAAGGAAAATTCATCCACTGTATCATGAACTAGATGATTCTAGTAAGAGCAGTTCACCTGGTTCAGCTGCAAAAGGTAAAATGCTACCTTTTTGCAAAACTGCTTCAAATTTTTTTTATGTAGACTTCTGTTTTGCATGGTTTTAAGTAGAAATCTCTTGGAATCTTTTTATAGTTGAATTTTCACATCAACTTTTTTTTTTTCTGTAGTGCAAGTGCTTTTTAGGTTTGGTTTATATCGGTGTCCAGTGTCCATTGTATTGTCGGTTACTGACTGCAATGGATCCATTATCTGATATACTTAGTTTCTTTTTGTCGACAAAGCTGGTGATCAAGATTATGAGTTTTGTTTAAAGTGCCTTGAATTATGTCTGTTGGGCGGATGGGGCCTTTTAGGTATTTTAAAGCCATCCTCTATTGATGGGTATGATGATATGCTATAATCACCTACTTAAGACTTGTCTTATCGGCCCACAACAAAGTGATATTTTTGTCTGTTTGCTTTTTTTTAGAATAAATATCTATTACCATTTACGTTTAGTATTATTTGCTTATTCCACCACATATACAGTGTGTCTGCTTAAGTTGGCCACATATGGGAAACTTTTTTATTATTAATTTTAGGAAAAAAAGTTATTCTTTATAAAAAGTTCAGCATGTTCCAAAACCTAAAATGCAACCATCAGATATTACATTTTTTCAGTCGTATACGAGGTTTGTCAAAAAATATGAATTTCACTCAAGAGTAAAATTTGACAATATCGAAAATTGTTATAAAGAAAAATAAACACTACCATTAAAATGATTGTTTTTTTCTTTTTTAAATTTATTAAATTTTATAAATAAATTAATATTAAACAGTAATCTCTTATTTTAATTATTGGACATTTAAATCAATGCATTAATTCAAATGAAAAAATGTAATATCTGATGGTTGCATTTTAGGTTTTGGAACATGCAGAACTTTTTATAAAGAATAACTTTTTTTCCTAAAATTAATAATAAAAAAGTTTCCCATATGTGGCCAACTTGAGCAGACACACTGTATGTGTAATCATTCACCAACATTCATTCCCCTCCTTTCAGGATACGAACATGATGAAGACTATCCCAGCGAAGTTGAGTCAGAAGAATCAGATAGGCCTGCCAAACGAAGAAAAATTGAAAAGTCAGAACAAGAAATTCAGGAGGAAATCGACAAAGAATTGGCCAAACAGAAGAGTTCTTCGGAAAATGGAGCAAGCGATGATGAGATTGAGAAGACAAGTGGTAGCAGTGTTGTGAACTCTCCCGAACCCGTTGAATCTGATGAAGATAGTCCTGAGAAAATAGCTGAAGAGCTAGAAGCAGAAAGGCAAAGAGTTGAGGGTCTCAAGCAAGAGTGTGAAGAAATATGCAAAAAGGAGCATGAATCATTCACGTAAGTTACCTTTTTACTTCAAATTATAAGTACAAGTGATATATTTGTTGATGTAGTTCAATAAACTGCACATTTTTTGTCATCACCAATGCAGCAACCATTGCTTTTTGTTGTTGTAATGGACATTCTCAGTGCGTCTGTAAAAGATCGGATTTTTTTCACTTTTTTTTTGTGAAATTCACCTACGAGAGCGTTGCCAAATTGTCGAGATTGGCTTACCTATGTGTCCCCAAATAATTAACGTAACAGTTTTATGTAGGTTTATTAAAATCTGTCCACATACTTTTTATTCTGTTATTTTTAACGAGAAAATTAATATTTGCACAAGTTGTGTTTTCTTCCTCACATGCTTCTTGAACAAATAGGAAATTTAATATACAATTTTCTCAATTGATGCAATCAATTTATTATTTTAATAATGTAGAATGTAGCTATGTTCTTTTTTTGTTTGCCCATACAGAAAGCCATAGTTATGACAATTCGTCACAGTTTTCAAATATCCTATGATTTTCGAGGATTAATCATCATCTAAACACAGCAACCTAGACAACTTTGCTCATTAATAAACAAGTCCGAGGAAGGCGGGTCTTCCGGTTCACAGTACATAGTTGCTAACAATATCAACTTGGGTTTTGGTGGAATACACGTATTCATGTGCAAATGCGATATTGCCAACAATAGCTCAAAAACCACTCTCTTTCTTTGTCGTTCTCATTGCGTGGAAGGCGTCAAAATAACGATTTATGAATAATTTTCCTAGTCTAGTAGTATATAGTCAAAGGTAATATCTCATTTTGAAGATCTTCCGTACCTCATCATATCCTCTTAGTTTGAAGAAATCAACTCTTGCGGTTGAGTCAAAATTAAGAAAGAAAATTGACACTCTGTCATATCAACAGGAATGATAGCAGAGGCTTGGAGCTCGGCAGTTGTAATCAGAGTCAAAGGGCCTTCAAAATAAGGTATCACTCGACCCCCCTTTCCATTTGATTTTTTCATTCAAAATGGCGTTCATCTGTCATTTTGACAATTTCAGCTGTCACAACCAATGATCTTATAACTATAGATGAAACATTTCATTCATAAACTGTGAAAAATTGTGTGGTCAACATCGAACATAAAAGAGACGTGAGAAGGAGTTGAGCGGGGCACTGAATGGGGATACGTTTGCACCTCACTGGAATGTGCTTCGGTTACTAAACGCGAAGCTGCCAGTGGCGTAACTATTTTACAGAATTCTTAAATTCTTATTTACTGCAAGCTTGACACTTGCGAGTCATTTGAATATACCATATAAGTAAATAATGAAGAACTACAAACTAAACCAGAATAAAAACACAATAAACATTCACAAAATGAACACCAAATCCCACTCAAAAGACAAGAGACGCCAATGAGACGAAATATGAATAAAACGTTTAGGCAAAATTCGATCGATAGGGGCGGATCCAATTTTGGTGCGTTGCAGTACTTCAGCTTTTTTAATTTTCAGAAGAAAATACTGGTTTTTCTAAATCCTAAATACCCAATCAAATCTTGAAGAGATGTTTCAATTCAAACAAAAAGGTTGCCATCAACTTATTTGATTAAATTCATACATAAAATGGTTTGAAAAATGATCCCGAACAATGTTTTGATCTCGAACCTGTGCAAACGAGCATTACCGAAACAAATAATTTCCATAAACCATCAGTTACTTATGAAAACACACGCATACATTTGGCAACAACCTTAATGATATGTTCTCTATCAACCAATCAAAGCACGTGAAAATCTCCACCAATCACAGCATCAAGAAACTTGAAGCAGTGTTAAAAAACGTTGACGATTCAATATTTTTGTCAGCTGAAAATCTAATTTATGTAAACAAGATTTATCAAACCAGTATATGTTATAGAAAATCAACGACAACAAACAAAAAAATTTAAAAAATTCTGCATCAAATCTCTCCTTGAAAAAAAAATATTACCTTTAGTGACAACGTTGAAAGAATTATAGCACGCTCGACATGATCAAAATGCATATACTTGGATATACAGGGTGTCTGTGAAAGGTCTTTACAAAATCTTACCACATATTCCTAAGGTCAAAATAAGCCGGTTTAAAGCAATTAACCTCAGTCCGAGATTGGTCTAAAGTTTAGCAAAGTTACAAAATAGAAATTGAAATTTTCAAAATGTGTGAACACGTTTTAACGTATTATTGTAAAAGTTGGTACCTGGGGTTTTTGGGATGCGAAACCTGAAGATGAACAAATTTTCATTGTAGCCTTTAGAGGGCGCTGTACATCCCACAAAATTGATTTGGTTTCCTTACCTCATAAAGCTATGTCAACCTAGAGAATCAAAATACTACTAATTCACTGACCAAATTTTATCCTTAAGTTAGGTAAGTTGTATATTCTGGTGCTGCATCGAACACTAAAAACCAAAATATCTCAAATACTACTTACTCTATCAGATTATAACAAGAATACCTTTTTTGCTTAAATATGTCTATGAGATCATCTCATTGAAAAAAACTGAAAAACCATTCTGAGAAAAAAACTAAGGCCAGTTTAAACCATCAAGTGTGCAGCAGTGTTGAATAAGTTGAACCTTTCTGAGATCATTTCTGACAATCTTCGTTTGATAAAATTGAACAAACATCAGTAATACCTTCCACAAAATCTCATGTAAATCACAATAAATTCCCACCGTCTTCGAACAAAATCTATACCCATCTCATCGTCGCCCGCGGGCTGACGTGATGAAAACTTATCTTGCTAGCAGTGCTTTTTGGAGCGGATGAATCCCCTTAACAATCTATCAAAGCACACTGTCGTGGAAACCAACTTGGTTCAAGTGTACAGTCGTGTGCAAATATCAGTTGGACAAAATGCGTATCGTGTAAACCTGCCTGTCAGCCTTCAAAAATGCAAAGATATTTTGTACAAAGTATACAGGGTTTTTCACCAAAAACTCCGCACGTCAATATCTCGGAAACGAATAGGAATATTTGATTTCTGTGAAAAGTAGTCGATGTATGGGGTCGAGTAGTTATTTTTCATAGTTAAAAAAATCTGACGCCTACCAAGAGTAAAGCGTCGCGACGCATCGAAAATATTAATCGATTGCAGAGACTTTGAAATTACGCGCATGCAAAAGTACGAGTTATTTATAAACTTTTTTGTTATTTAGTCGAACTCATTTATTCTACTTAGTTTTGAAATATACAGTGTGTCCAAGATAAGGATGTCTATCATGGGGATCTTGAAAACCGTGAGAGATACAAGGTCGGTTAAATGGAGACAAAGTTGCGTATTTTGATGCTTAACAAAATGCCGTTTTAAAAGTCAAGAAATTCCGACCAAGTCCGAAATTATCCGAAAAAAAACCGAAATTTTTCAAAATTGTTTTTAGTTTTTTCTGACCACATTTGAAGGGATATTTTGAAATGAATAGAACTTCTTTATCGCCACTTTTTGCCCTTTACCAGATAGCGTTATTAAATTGAAGAATCATCAACTTTGTTTTTTTAAATACAGTCCTGGATTTTTTATTACGGATTTCAGGAGTCTCTTATGTTCCTAAACCAACGAGGTATCGCACTAATTGAAAAAGAGGTGGTTGTTTTTAATCCTATTAAAAATGTATTTTTTGTCTCTCTCTAACACATAAGTTCTTATGGAAAAATCCATCAACATAATTTTTTTGAATAATTGCGATACATTGTTGGTTTAGGAACATAAGAGGCCCTCAAAATCTGTCATAAAAAATCCAGGACCGTATTCAAAAAAACAAAGTTGATGATGGCTGCTCATAGACGAAACGTCGGTTCTTCAATTCAAGAACGCTATCTTGTAAAGGGCAAAAAGTGGAAATGAAGAAGTTCCATTCATTTCAAAATATCTCTTCAAATGTGGTCAGAAAAAAATTAAAACAATTTTGAAAAATTTTGTTTTTTTTCGGTTTTTTTCGGACTTAGTCGGAATTTCTTGGCTTTTGAAACGGCATTTTGTTAAGCATCAAAATACGCAACTTTGCCTCCATTTAACCGACCTTGTATCTCTCACGGTTTTCAAGATCCCCATGATAGACATCCTTATCTTGGACACACTGTATATCTCAAAACTGGGTAGAATAAATGAGTTCGACTAAATAACAAAAAAGTTTATAAATAACTCGTACTTTTGCATGCGCGTAATTTCAAAGTCCCTGCAATCGATTAATATTTTCGATGCGTCGCGACGCTTTACTCTTGGTAGACGTCGAATTTTTTTAACTGTGAAAAATAACTACTCGACCCCATGCATTGACTACTTTTTACAGAAATCAAATATTCGTATTAGTTTCCGAGATATTGACGTGCCGAGTTTTAAGTGAAAAGCCCTGTATATGCCATGGATATTAGCTTAAAAATAGCGTTATAGGAAAAAAAATTATAACGTTTTGCCACTTGGCAATTCAACTTATTAGGGGGTGTACACTCAAAATCCAAAGATTTCCCAACCGCCAAGCTCATCTTTTAATTTCTCCCCCAACGTGAAATTTGGCGTTTTTTGCATTTTTCTCGAAAACCGGTGGTCCTGAAAAAAAAACTGTAGTCACAAAAATTGTTTATCCTGAAATTTTTTATAAAAAAAAGTCTTTTTAATCAAGTTGTTTAGAATAGCGGTTTTTGAGAAATCAGGTATTGAAAGTTGGGGGTGCGTTAGCAGAGATTAACGAACACTGTGTTACTATTCACCCGTCACCCGCACCATCACTAGCCACGGCATTCTTTATTAACTTAATAATGTCAAAACCTACCTTTTAAAAAATTGTAAAACCGGCAACACCGCCATTGATGTACGTCTTCGCCGGCCTGCGTCAGAGTCAGCATGCACCATATCACGCCAAGCCAATTTTTCAACAACATTTGCAACCTGAGCTATGGGCAGAGACAACCCAACTATGGGAGTGGAAAAAACATTCCAATTCACTGTCACCTGTCTATACCACGGAGGCACCTGCCTCAGCTTCTATTTTAAAATAATACCAGTAACAATTTCTTATAGGGTTTTCTGTCAGTAAATTTGCAATCGTCGAAGACACTAGAATATGTATTAGAAAATTTGTAAAAAATCGAAAAATAGCAAAATAGGGAAAAAATGCACCTGTACTAACGCAGGCCTACGTTGCACAACTATGTGCAGAAATTTCCGTGGCCTAATACAGCTTTCGTAGTCTTATAAATTTATTTTTACATATTAGAGTCGGTCTAGAGAAGAAAACACATGAAAAAAAAGGCGCTGATAACTCTACCTCAGTGGTGGTGTGGAAACGAGTGGTCTTTTATAAATCGAAAAAAATCTAACAACTAGAATTGAACTTACTGAAATTTCAGTATTCCGAAATCATCCTAAAATACGTAATTTTATACTGCGTTTCTGAATCTCTGCTAACGCACCCTCAACTTTCAATACCCGATTTCTCGAAAGCCGCTATTCTAAACAACTTTTTTATAAAAAATTTCAAGAGGAACATTTTTTGTAACCATATTTTTTTTTGTAGGGCCAACGGTTTTCGAGCCACATATTTGATATTTTTGTAACACTGATGTTTATTAAACTCTTAACAAAATATAAATAATGAGGAAAGAAATACATACTACAAAATTTTAATATTTAATACAAGCACCGTTTCTGGCTAAAATTCCGTAAAGTTTTCAAGATATCGATAAATAAAAATATCTACAAGAGTTAACATCTTTGTATAATCATAATATAGGTACTCATGATGCAGAAAAACTACTACAATAATAGTCCAGGAGGTTGTGTGACTTTTTTATCAGTGATTTATCTGCGATTAAAAAGTGATTTATTGAATAGTTTCACCATTTTTGTGATCAAAATTGGAAGTCAGCCAGCGCGACCTTGGTGGGTGTATGCGTGGAAGGCTAAGGAACTTGTCGAAAAAACTATTAAAAAAAAGTGATTTATCTGGACATGAAAAATTGACAGAATATTATTTATACATAATTAAAAGTGAAAATTGATGTCAGTCACTTTCCCGACAGTGGAAACCCCGTCAGTCAGGAGTGTAAAGCAGCCTGAAAAACTGAAAAATTCAAGTGACTGATGTGTAGTTGAGATTTTATTCAATGATCATGTGAATGGAGTAAAAAGCGAGAATAAACGTCAGCCACGATCATCATGGTGAATTCTGTTGGTCGACTTTTCACATTGAGGGCATCGTTCTGATTAATTTTAATGTAAATTATTCTTCTGAATTAAAATATTGCGTTCTCTGTAATATCATTTTCGTTCATTTTAAATACAAAATACAAATATCTTATGAAGTTATTGGGTAGCACTTTCACTCTGGATATTCGACTTTTCCAAAATGAGCATTCACTATTTTGTACAGGGTGTCCCAACGATAGAGTAAAGTAGGTTTTATCATATAGGATATGAAAAATATCAATATCAATATGCGTCACAGGTTAGGGGTGTAAATAGCGCACATTCTGAAAATATTTGGAAACATACAGGGTGCGTCACAAAAGTATGGCGTGTAAAAGTATGATTTTTTAAAATAGATTGCCCTGTTTTTGATTTTATTTCTGGATTCTATTTGTCACTATGAACATTTTTTGTTATATAATATATGGGTCTAAATTTGATAGTTTTTGAATTATTCGAATTTAACGAAAAAATTTTGCATTTTAATGATATTGAAAAATGATTGTTTTCTCCGTTATTTAAGATATTACACTCTTGAGATTTGGTAGGGATAAGGACTAGTGTCATATCAATGCTTGAACCGGAGATATTCGCTATTTGTTATACAGGGTGTTTTTTACTATAGCCCAAACTTTCCGATTTTCAAAATAAAAAAAATCATTTTTTTCAAATGATTCACCCCTTTTATTATTACGGTAGTGGATTGAGTATTTGAAAACCAATCATTTTTGCAAATAATGTCCTATACCTATCTTTCATGGTTATCGAGAAATTCCGAATTTTCTAAATCGCTACCTTGTGTTTTGCAATAAAACGATAGACCATGCCAAGTTTCAAGTTATTATTCAAAGGTAATACTAATATTCAAATTGTTAATCGATATTTTGTCTTAATATATGTTCAAAAAGGTGACCTCCCTGTTGAATACACAGATTCAGTCTTCTTTGAAGATTCAGCCTGACTTCTGATAACATCAAAGGCGTCACTGAATGACAAACGTCCCGTATTTTATTTTTCATATCTTCCATGGTGGTTGGCTTGGTAAAGTATAGTCGGTCTTTTATGAATCCCCATAAAAAAAAATCGGGGGGAGTTAAGTCGCATGATCTCGGTGGCCACGGAATAGAACCTCCACGTCCTATCCATTTTCCTGGGAATTGCATATCCAAAAATGCACTATAGTAATAGTAAAAGGGGTGTACCATTTGAAAAAAAGAAATTTTTTATTTTGAAAATCGAAAAATTTGGACCATTATAAAAAAACACCCTGTATGACAAATAGCGAATATTTTCTGTGGAAGCTTTGATATGACACTAGTCCTTATCCCCACCAAATCTCAAGAGTGTAATGTCTTAAATAAGGGAGAAAACAGTCATTTTCCAATATCATGAAAATGCAAAATTTTCCGTTAATTTCGAATAATTCAAAAACTATCAAATTTAGACCCATATATTATAGAACAAAAAATGTTTATAGTGACACATAGAATCCAGAAATAAAATCAAATACAGGGCATTCCATTTAAAAAAATCATACTTTTTCGTGCCATACTTTTGTGACGCACCCTGTATGTTTCCAAATATTTTCAGAATGTGCGCTATTTACACCCCTAACCTGTGACGCATATTGATATTGATATTTTTCATATCCTATATGATAAAACCTACTTTACTCTATCGTTGGGACACCCTGTACTAGGTGGCTTTGAATCATTTTTGCGGAAGATTTGAATTGTATTTCATTATTCAGGAACTTAAATAATTTTTCAGCTATTCTATTTTAGGCATAATATAAATTTTTCACTAGATCATGGGAAGTCACAAATCAATCAACAAAATGTCATTTTTAAAATGGGAAAACTTGACGTAACATTTCTTTCACTAGTAAAAAATTCATAGTATCTTTAAAATAGAATAACTTAAATTAAGATTCAGAGCTCCTAACTAATAAAATATAATTAAAATTTTCCTCTGAGAATGATTCAAGCCCAGAATGGGAACGATAAATTACTTTCCTATCAAAATATTTATTGATACATTTAGTAAAATACATAATATACAAGTAGTTTGTACTTTTTCATTCATCTATTCTAAAAATAAATTTTCATATTTTCTTTTATTGGGTGTAATGTTCTTCAAAATTGAAATAAAATTCACTTCAAATGGCGAATACAAGTGATTTTTATAATTCAAAAATTCAATTGAGTGATTCATATCACCTTGAAATTGATAAATAAATCAGTTCTCGTCTAATACATTCAATAAACAATCGTCAGTCGGCACGATGCCGGTGGATTATTCGTCAGTCGAATTGCATAAGACACCGCGCGCCAAACCTGGTCACTGCCTTAGACATGGAATGGCTGACGTTTATTTTCGCATTTTACTCTATTCGCATGATCATTGAACACAATTTGAAGTGCAGATCAGTCATAGTTTTTCCGGGTGCTTTACACCCCTGACTGGCGAGGTTTCCACCGACAAGAACGCGACTGACGTTCATTTTCACTTTTGATTATATATAGGTGATTAATATTCCTCAAAATTTTCATGAGCAGATAAATTACGTTTTGTCAAAGTTTTTCCGACGAGTTTCTCAGTCGTCCATGCACACACCCACTGGTACTGGACTGGCTGACTAGTCAAAAAGTGACATCACCTCCCGGACTATAAGATTGATAATTTTCTAGCCACGACACATTTTTCAAGCTTTTAGTCAAAATTGACAATTACCAACATCTTCTAGAATGCATATACAGGGTGTACAACTAAGAGAGGTCGCCGGCCATATCTCCGGAAGTTTTCATCCCACATTTTTGGAAAAAAAAATTATTATACAAGTTGCCAAGAGAAATTGCTGAACATTATTTCCAAGTTCGTGCGATGTCCGCTAGGGGGCGTAATACAACAGTGAAATTGAAAATATAGGTTTTTATTAAGAATATTGGACGGTGACCTGCCAGATAAATAATTTTATATTAAAGAAGGAGAAATTATGAACATTTTTCATAATAAACTTTTTTTTGTAATCTGTCAAATAAAGGGTGGGGGAAGGGTCGAATGTTGATTTTTAAAATTGTTGATTACTTTTGATTGGCTTAACCGATTCCAATAAGCTTAGCGTCGTTTTAAAGGTTTATTGTTATGATTTTTTATGGTATAATATCACTTTACGAATTATTTTATTGCTGAACGGTAGAGGGCGCTTTCTGTTAAAATGAATTGTTTCCTCGATTTTTTCAAAAATATAAAATACAAAGGTGTTCTTCTTTTACGTTAGTTTGAAAGAGCGTAAAAAAGTATAAAAAATGGCACAAACGGCAAGTTAATACCTTTTTTTTACGTAAAATAAATGATATACGCATTCACCATAGCGACGACTTTTTCTCTAGGTATTTGTTTTCTAACGCTACTCTGCACAGATCGAGTTCCGTGACGCCAGCGCGGCAACATCCACACATTAATTACGTTTTCATTGCTAATTTCGGTTCAAAATAAGTTATTAACTTGCCGTTTGCGCCATTTTTTATATTTTTTTCATGCTCTTCAAACTAACGTGAAAGAACACCTCGGTATTTCAAATTTTTTAAAAAATCGATAAAATAAACAGAAAGCGCCCTCTACCGTTTAGCAATCCGATAATTCGTAAAGTGATATTATTATACACCATAAAAAAGCATAACAATAGACCTTTAAAACGACGCTAAGCTTATTGGAGTCGGTTAAGCCAATCAAAAGTTATCAACAATTTTAAAAATCAACATTCGACCCTTCCCCCACCCTTTATTAGACAGATTACCAAAAAAAAGTTTAATATGAAAAATGTTCATAATTTCTCCTTTTTTAATATAAAATTATTTATCTGGTAGGTCACCGTTCAATATTCTTAATAAAACCTATATTTTCTATTTCACTATTGTATTACGCCCCCTAGCGGACATTGCACGAACTTGGAAATAATTTCCAGCAATTTCTCTTGGCAACTTTTATAATAATATTTTTTTTCAAAAATGTGGGATGAATACCTCCGGAGATATGGCCGGCGACCTCTCTTAGTTGTACACCCTATACAGGGTGTTTCATTAATAATGCAAAAAGATTAAGGAGGAGTTTGCTCGCTTGAAAATAAGAAGAAAACTTCCTATAAATATGTGTCGGGAAATGCTTCATTACAGAGCTACAGGGTGTTGAAGTTTTATTTTAATTTTTGTTTTTTTCTAAATAGTATTTGCACTAATGTCGATCATTTGAAGAAAATCGGTGTTTGGGGGTTTTTTGTCATGCGTTCGAATTTGATCTTAGTGTGGCTCTAACTTGTAGAGGGCGCTACCTACACTTGTTTTTCCTATTATTAACAGCCGTAACTTTTTTGGACGTGCCCGTATTATATTTTTATGTCAAAAATCAGATTCCTTCATCATTTTTAACGCAGAAAAAGTGCAACCATTTTCGAGATATTTGGATACCAAATAAAAAATACATGTGATTTTGGGATTATGGTCAAGCAGGGTCTTGCATTTTTTCTGAGAAAAAAATCAGGTTGAGTCTTTCTTGTTGAAAATAAGAAGAAAACTTCCTATAAACATGTGCCCGGAAATGCTCCGTTACAAAGCTACAGGGTGTTGAAGTTTTTTTTTTTTCATTTTTTTTTTATAATATTTCAATAAAAATTGTTGTTTACATCACTCATTAGTTGAATTCTATTCTTTTATTAAAAATATGTAGCAATCCTAAGAAATATTTTATAACTTTTACCTCCGCCATTATTTCAAAATCTTCTTCTTCTTCTTCATTCTTGACCTTAGGCGACTCGCCTGTTCAATTATCCTCCACTTGCGTTAGGCTGTCGCTCCACCGTTTCCTGGGGCGCCCAACGTCTCTTCGACCCATTGGGGACTTGTCGCGAGCAATTCTCACAAGTCTGCGACTGTCCATCCTTTCTATGTGCTCATTCCATTCCTTCTTCCTGTTTGCTACCCAGTCATTGATGTTCTTGACATTACAGGCTGTTCTGATATTCTCGCTTCTCTCTCTATCCAGCAGTGTCTTTCCAGTGATTCTACGGAGTATTTTCATCTCAGCTGTCTCTAGGAGTCTTTTGGTTTTAGCTGTTTCTGGCCTGGTTTCTGCGGTATATGTCATCACCGGCCTCACGACGGTTTTGTAGATCCTCGATTTAGTGTCCGTCCCCATACTCCTATTGCACCATATTGTATTTAGGCAACCAGCTATTCTAATTGCTTTTGTTGTTTGGTCTCTCACCTCTGCTTCAATATCACCAAAGCCGGAAAGTTCTATGCCAAGGTAGTTAAATTTCATTTTCTGTTCGATCACTTCACCGTCAAGTTCAAGTTTGCATCTTAGAGGGTTTTTTGATGTTGTTAAGCACTTTGTTTTGGTCGGTGATATTTCCATGTTCAGAGACTTTGCTGTCAGGTTGAATAAGTGTAGTAACCTCTGTAAGTCATCTTCACTTTCTGCAATGAGAGCGGCATCGTCAGCATAACATACTATTTTGATTTCTGCATCCCCCATTTTGTATCCCTTTAGCCCCCGAACACTTCGAATAATTTCTTCCATTATTAAATTGAAAAGAGTCGGACTTAGAGAGTCCCCCTGGCGAATACCGCTACCCGCTGGTATTGGTTCTGTGAGGTCTCCTTCTATTTGTGCTCGTATTTTGTTGTTTGTGTATATGTTCTTTATGGTTTTGATGAGATTGTGTGGAATTTGCCTGTTGTATAGGGTATGCAGGACGTCTTCCAGTTGGACACGGTCAAATGCTCTTGTTCTTGTCTTAATACGAAAACAGCGTCTGTGCAAGATCTTCCCGATCTAAATCCCTGTTGTTCGTCCGCCAAAGGTGTCAGATCGTTGATTTTGTTCGTAATTACTTTCGTTGTTAGTTTAAGAGCAGTGCTTAGAAGGTTTATTCCTCTATAATTTGATGGTGTTTTTTTGTCCCCCTTTTTGAACATTAGGATAGTGGTGCTGGTTCGCCATTCATCTGGAATTTTGTGTTGATATATAATTTTCTGTATTAAAGTTGTTAATTCTTCTGTTAGGCTTTGCCCACCGTATTTGAGCAATTCGTTTTGTATACCGTCTTGCCCGGCGCTTTTTCTGTTTCTCAGTTTCTGTAGTGCGTTTTCTACGTCGGATGTATTGATCGTAGCATCTGCGTTAATAGCTATGTCCGGTATGGTAGGCTCGTCTGTCGTGTTTGTCGTTTTATACAGATCGGTTAAATATCTGATCCACTCTTCCTTTTTTATATGGGTTGGTTCTAGCAGTTCATTGACCTCCTTTCTCTGCGATCTTATGAATCGCCATATCTGCTTTTGGAGTACGTAGAAATCATTTTCCAGGCGATTGGAGAATATTTCCCAGTGTTCGTTTTTGGTTTTTCTTACTAGTTCGTTAGTTTTGTTCCTAACTTGCTTATAATCGTTATATGATTCTGGTGTTCGCAGAGTGCAATATTTCAGGTAGGCTTTTCTTTTTTCTTTGCATTGTTCCTTGATTTCTGGGCGGAACCATGGTGTCTTCTGGTTGATTACTTGGTTCACTTTTATGGTTCGTTCACCAAGTGCTTCCCTGGCTGAATTCTTGATATTATTCTTGATTCTTTCCCAAGCAAGATTGATGTCGTTGATATTTGAGATCGGGTTCTCTTCGATTTTTTGTTGTAATCTTTTTTTGTATAGGTTCTTTATCGTAGGGTCCCATAGCAGCTCAATATTGAATTTCTGTGTTGATATTACCGGTTTTGATTGTTTTTGTATTCGGATTTTCAATCTTATTTTTCCGAGTAAAAGGTTATGGTCGCTTCCTATGTTTGCCGAATTGAGCGTTCTGATTTCGAGTATTTGAGTTGGGTGAAATTGCCTATTAGTCACAATGTAGTCGATTGTCGAAGTGTGGCCTCTGTTATTTGCAAATGTAAGTTTGTACTGTGGTTTTTGGTCGAAAAAAGTATTATTGATACGCAGTTCATTGTAAGTACATATATCTATCATAAGTTCCCCGTTATCATTCATCACATTCTCGTTGAACCTTTGTTTAATTCCTGGGACTGTTCCGTTTCCAATTCGTGCATTGAAGTCCCCAAGTACTATCATGGGTTGGTCACTAGGTAGTGAGTCGATTGTGGTTTGGAGTTGATCAAAAAACGATTCTCTCAGGAGCTGCGGTCTGTTGTCTTCTGGTGCATATATTGATAGAACATTTATTGTTTGGTCGTCTGACTTTAGTTTTACAAGTATTATTCGTGAGCTGATGTAGTTGCATTCCTTTATACAATTTTGGTATTTCGTGCTGATTGCCATAGCAACACCCTCTCTTGCTCTTTCGTGCTTCTCAACTCCGCTGTATACCACAATATATTCTCCGTACTTCTTCAGGCCTTTTCCCTTCATCTTTGTTTCCTGTAGAGCGCATACATCAATCTTGTTATCTGTTAGTTCTTTTTATTTCAAAATCAGATGTATTTATTATTTCAAATCCAAATATTTCGATAATGGTTGCCTGTAGCGACTTTTAACAAATTTACCTTTTCTGCGTAGAAAAAACAATTAAATCTGTTCAGTTTCTCAAAAATGTTATAGAGGTACGTCCAAAAAAGTTATGGCTGTTAGTAATTGGAAAAATAATAATTGTAGGTAGCGCCCTCTACAAGTTAGAGGCATACTAAGATCAAATTTGAATTTCGCATGACAAAAAACCCCTAAACATCAATTTTTATCAAATTATCTACATTGCTTCAAGTATTATCAAGAAAAAACAAAAATAAAAATAAAGCTTCAACACCCTGTGTAAAGAAGCATTTCCGGATAAGTGTTATAGGAAGTTTTCTTCTTATTTTCAGGCAGGCAAACTCATACTGATTTTTTTCGCAATATTAATGAAACACCCTGTAGTCTATCAAACGTTCAATCGTAGTGTAATTTTCAGGATAGGTATGATTTCTGCCCCTCTTTCAAATAGAATTATCGATTTTTTTCCTAAGCCACTTTGAGAAATCGGCAGTTAGAGTACTTGATCATGTGACCAAATTTTTAATATTTGCAGAAATGCGGAAAAAACAGGGGGGAACAAGACTTTTGCCGATGTGGTGTATGTACTTTGCTTATGTTTGGACTAGACGTGTCCGTCAAATAACTTAGTTCATAATGCGATTTTTATGTTTGAATTCCGAAGGTTTTTTGTCTTCGTTTTGTTTGCTCAAACTTTCCAGCAAAAATCCTGCAACATTTGTACACACAACAAATTTCTATATACAGGGTGTTTCCTAACCTCTGTGACAAAATAAAAGGGGTGATTCTTCGCTTGATTATAAGACGAAAATGTGGTATAACTTTTTTTCGAATTTCGCTTTGTTTCCAAAATACAGGATGTTTAATTTTTTTTTTGATTAGTTTTTTATTTTTAATTAATTTATCTTTTACTTGATTTTGTTGAAGTTTGGTAACGGTAATTATAGTGATAACGGGCTCATTTTGCCACGAACAAATAAAAATTATCGAATACAGTGGCGTCCCGAGCGGCACTTCAACCAATATTATTGGGAAAAAAATGTACGCCACTGACTTTTTGTGTCATTTTCATTTTTTTCTCAGGTTATTCAACTGAAAACGCAACTTTTTGATCTCTTGGATTTTTATCGTATCTTGCCTAATTTTTGAGATGAAAAATTAAATCTAGTTGAGTGAGTTTTGACGCAAAAAGTAATTTTATCGCTGATGTTGAATTTTCTAACAAATACAGCAATCAATTATAATCATTTTATTGGAGAATTCAAAAACACTAAATAATTTAAAAAAAGTTAAATAAACTGCTGAAAATGTCCTCCACGAGCCAGTAAACATCCATGTACACGACGTGCTAAGTTATCTCTCCACACGGAAAATTTCGGGACTGGCGGAAATCGTATTGAATCCATTAATAATACGCATTCGTAGGTCTTCTTCGGATTGAATGGGAGTGCTATAAACAAGTTGCTTAAGATGTCCCTAAAAATAAAAATCTAATGGATTCAGATCCGGTGAACGTGGTTGCCATGGGTGAGGTCCTCCTCTGCCGATCCAACGATCAGGATATTGCTGATCTAAATAATTTCGAACACAAATTGCAAAGTGAGGGGGAGCGCCGTCATGCATGAACCACATTAGAGATCGCGTTCTTAATGGCACTGCTTCCATCAATTCGGGTAATTCATCTCTAAGGAACTTGTAATAGACCTCATCAGTAAGTCGATTTGGGAAAAAATACGGTCCAACTGAGACATCTCCAATAAACCCTGCCCAAATATTAAATGAGAATGTATACTGGTGATGTCCTTTGACGATAGCATGAGGATTCTCTTCTGCCCAAACATGGTTGTTGTGAAAATTCATTATTCCATCTCTAGAAAAATTGGCTTCATCGGTAAATAGTACTTTTGCCGAAAAATGAGTTACTTGTAAAGAAATTTCTTGAAACCAGTTACAAACATCAACGCGAGCTGGAAAGTCTCTGGGCAACAAAGCTTGTAGTCTTTGTATGTGGTAAGGATAGAGTAAATAGTCTTTTAAGATACTCCGGACTGTTTTGTGACTCACATTTAATTCACTTCCAATTTTCCTAGTACTCATGTTTGGAGATTCTTCTAGCATGATCAAGACTTCTTCCTCAAGTTGGGCGGTCCTAACCGTAAGTGGTCGGCCGCCTATTTGGCTTTTTGCAAAACTACCTGTTTCCTCTAACCGGAGATGTAACCTTGTAAATGTTGCCGAACATGGTACTTGTCTATTAGGAAAACGTTCTGCATACAAACGTCTCGCCTCTCGGGCATTTCCATCCGCTAAACCGTACATAAAATGCATTTGAGCCATTTCTTGATTGATAAACTCAGCCATTATGAAGACAACGTAATTTATTACGAATAAATTGAAAAACAATAGTTACTTAAATACATTATTGGAAACTTTCATACAGTAGGCAAATGTCATGAAGAAAACAAATAATGTGGTTGCCATGGATCGAAGCAAAAAGCCTACTTTGCATCATATTGTTATTTTTGTGTAGTCCAGAGACATGCAATAAAGTGGTTTATCTCAAAAATTACGCAAGATACGATAAAAATTTAAGGGATCAAAAAGATGCGTTTTTAGTTGAATAACCTGAGAAAAAAATGAAAATGACACAAAAAGTCAGTGGCGTACATTTTTTTCCCAATAATATTGGTTGAAGTGCCGCTCGGGACGCCACTGTATTCGATAATTTTTATTTGTTCATGGCAAAATGAGCCCGTTATCACTATAAATACTGTTACCAAACTTCAACAAAATCGAGTAAAAGATACATTAATTAAAAATTAAAAACTAATAAAAAAAAAAAAATTAAACACCCTGTATTTTGGAAACAAAGCGAAATTCGAAAAAAGTTATATCACATTCTCGTCTTAAAATTAAGCGAAGAATCACCCCTTTCATTTTGTCACAGAGGTTAGGAAACACCCTGTATAAATATATTGCTCGATTGAAAATGAAAACGCTAATTTGGAATAGAAGCTTCTAGTGTATACGAGTTCTCAATTTTTTCGAAAATGTTATGTTTCTTACTGCCTTTACATGCCCTCGAACAACAGTTTTTACATTCATTTTTATCGCTAGTTGAATACTACGATTTGATGCTTTTAGTCCTGATCCAATGCGTTGTTGCAGATTTGAACCACTCACTCTACTTCAAAGCTCCATCAATCATATCAACAAACAAAATATTCCCGACTATGAAGGTGTACCATATACTACAAAGTCCTCCAAATGTTCATGCAAAACGTGTGGTGAGGAATTCCTTAACGTCAAATTATTAGCTTTACATGAACCAACTCACATAGAAGTGAAACTGGAGGAGAAAATTGACAATCCTGAACCATGGCCCATCAATCATCCTCATGCAATAGTTAGAAACACATGGTTGACCTTGTTTGATGAAAACGGGTAAGTTGTAGGATTTATATTGTGAGTACATGAAACTTTCACTTACATCCCAACATTCCATAATTCTACAATGATGTCGTGTGTCTTCAAAATAATGTTAGATTCCTTTAGTAAAATATGATTTTTCAAAATCAACTTTGAAAGTCCGTAAAACAGAACAAACAATTGTAAGTAGATACTAAAACCTGACAACCTCCACACGTCAAATATTCGATGTAATATTGAATTCGTTATGCAGAGAAGATGAAGAAGACGAGGTTGATGTTGAAAGCACAGATACCCCGGAAGACTCAGAGTTATTAGTGGAAGATACTGAAAAGACGATGGATGTGGGCAAAAAAGATGAAGTTGTGCTAGTTAATATGAAGCCAATGGTAAGTTGACTTGAAATTTGTTGTGAATTCTTCAATTACAACTATGGTTTCGAAAATGTCGGCAACTTTCCTCTCACCCATTTCACTTCGTGAATTATCGTTTTGGAGATAGTGGTACACGCTATTTTGGACATCCTGTATTGCTTAGATTCGACAAGAACTGCTCTATACTAGCGTTGATCAATATTATACAGTGGCTTTTTTTCAAGACGCGATCCAAAGCGATATTCACTTATAATCTCCCTAGAGCTCGAATTATTTCCGGAAATTTTGTCGAGAACAAATTTCCGAATTTTTAATTCGAGCTCGCGGGAGATTCGGCATGAAAATTTCATGCCAAAACTATTTGAGAAGATTTAATAGTAGCGGCTGGATGTAGCTCCCATGCACCAGTTGGGTTGAGATTGTTAGGGAGAGTGGGGACGGCAACACTGTAATCATATGGGAGCTATATTCAGTTGCAAAGCTAGGGAGATTTCCACTTATTAATCTTTCAGTCACGTGATTATGAGTAGGGTGATTTCCGATTAAATTAGGTCGTTGCCATAGCAACATGTTAAAATGCAAGCCTATGATTGGTTAGAATTGACTGGTAGGAAATTTTCATGTAAAATTTCTAGTCCCATTTTAGCTATGTAGTTCGATAAAATCAAACAGAATAATATATTTCAGCTTTTGTCTCAAAAAGGCCAATCGCACAGAAAATATTGTGGTATTAAAAATTTAAACTTTTTTTTTTGGACGGTACATCCATCTTTCAGTTCAGTTTTCTTTAAATAATATGGCCTGTCAAAATTGGTAGCGATTCAGGTATCTCGTAATCTATTTTTTAATTGTTTTCCTTTAATTTCACACATTTGTATGGAAGAACCTTTGTATGCTTCTGCTAATTCAAATTAAAATTAAATTGTGGCGTTTCAAAATTTCGGAGTATACTTTTCAACATTTTGCTTAAACTAGTTTCGTTTCTCTCCCAATAACTTTGTATGTTTTTGAAAAATATTTATTAGAATGAGTATTCTCAAACTGAAGATGATATTTTTTATAATATTTAGTTTGTCAGTCATTTATCGCGGACACTCGATAAAAAATGCAGATACGCATGGTAGAAGAGAGCAAACAATGTTTTTGTACAACCTACACGTAAAGTCCACTTTTAAATGCATGCAAAGCAGGCGGAAACTCGCTTATTTTGGCAGCCGGGCCTAAAAGTACTTTCGCGCCCGCGGGCGCAAAAGTAGGTCGCTTAGCAACGGTTCCTTGGATCCCAACGCCTCTGAATATAATAACCACGTGACAGCCTAGCATACTAAAAGGAAACTAATCACGTGATAATGAATCTGCACCACAAAAGAATACGGGAACACACCTATTGTAACCATGATTGACAGTTGTCATTAAAGTTGTCAGTTGTCTGACTTGTCAGCAGTGTAGTGCAGTGTATCGATTATTTATTTGTGATTTTCATAATTATTCTTTTTCAAATTATTACAAACTGGTTGTACAAAAAGCACTGGGCTACAGATGACTTTAGGGACAGTATTTTCTTCAATTTTCCCATAAAGATTCACTAAGAACTCAACTTATTAACAATATTTTACCTCCTATACGTGAGGATCAATCGAAATGAAGCACCAATATTTGTTAGAACACATTTGTAAGCTAAAATACGCTAGGTTTCTGTGACGTCATGACGTCAGCTGTCAGACGGAAATATCCAAACAAGCTATTTTTTATTACCTCAAAAGCTGACTTTTCACTCGGCTAATCATATACGCACTAACGGGACACACGATATATGTAATAAACCCAAAAATATAGACCAAAGAAGTCCAAATTGAACACAAACACTGATTTAAAACTCACAGAATACAAAACCACAAGTCACAAAAGCTTGTTTGGATACCAAATTTGGCCACGACCAATCATATGGTCCCTGTGACGTTTTCAAAAACGTCGCGTATATCGATTAAATCTATGTATGTACAGGATTTATGTTCGACGACATGTTTCTTTTGACAGTTTGTTAGATGAAGCTCGTCAAGGTGATACAGCGTTGCCAGTGGTTCTTCGGATTATCCAGAGAAGATGATATTCAATTATGGGTTGATTTGGGTTAGTGTGGGTTAGTTTGTGTTTGGTAAAAAAATTTGATTGATCATTCTATATATGGTAGATGAATATCCAGCAACGTTGCAATTAAAATCTTGATTTTCATGAGAATTAAATTTTATTTTTTGACTCAAATTGTGTGTTTACCGCAAATTTTTTTTCTTTAATGTACTTATTTAGACGTATATTTGAGGGTGACGCTTTTGTTTTTCTGAAAATCCACTGTCCGTAAGTCATCTCGACCCAAAGCACTGTTTGTACCACGGACAAAAGATGATTTTGACTCGGCTAATATCTGCCATCGCTTCGCTTGTGCTGCTACTTATACCCGCGTCAAAATCATCTACTTTCGGCCATTGATACAAAATGTACTATTTTGACATGGATACCATTTTCGGACGTTTGGACGTCTTTTCTCGAAAGTTGCCATAATTAACCGCCAACAATTTTTGTGACACATTTTCATATTCAATCAAATATATTTCGAGAACGGTAAGACTCAGGTACAAAAATCAATACCATCTGAAAAAAAATTTAATTAGCTTCAATTTTTAATATCACAATATTTTCTTTGCGACGTGCCGTTTCCAAGAAAAACGTCAAAAACTAAAAAACGTTACCTTCGAGACACACTCCCGCTCCTCGCGGAGCTTGAAATCAATGGAGCTTTATGAGAACGTCTCATAAAGGGACCCTCCTCTACACACTCTTGAGAAAATTGAATGCGAGATGAAAACCATTATTAATTAAATTATACATGCCTAGTACAGGGTGATTCATTTTTAGCGACAGGGTGCCAGTTCCCGTAAGCTATTCATCATAAAAACTCTGTATAGTAATGTGCTCAATAGAAAATGCTGGAAATATATTTCAAGCTTCTAGGATCGCCGCAAGGGGGCGTAACAGTACTGTAAAAACAAAAAATCGATACATTTTCGGAATTTTTCCCGGTGAACTACGAAATAAGAATATGGAAACATATTTTAGACGATATTCTTTACAAAATTGACCCCAGACACTTCTCTCTAAGTTGCCTAACAAGACAGCTTGATGTTACTAAATTTTATAACTCTTCGAAATTCCTTAACCGATTTGACTGTTCATAAACTCGTTTTAAAGAGGAAAATCTGCTTTTTCTGTTACATCCAAGAAAGGTACGGAGACTTCATCAGGAATCCCTCGAGGAGTATTTTTGAAACAGCCCCGGTAAATTTGGATGTGTCAAAAAGATAGGAGTGCCTGGCCAAAGGTGGATATTTTGAGCATTTGCACTGGTTTTTTGTTTTTTTTTTGGGTTTATTTAATTTTTTTCTAAATATTTTTGGAATAAGGTGTTTACTGGTCCACTGAATTATTTTTGGCGAGTGGTGCACTGTATTCTACTTTTCAGCTGCTCGAAGAAAAAAAAAATAGTTGGCATTCTCACTTATAGGCTTTTACTTTAAAATGAAGAAAATAAACGCGAATCAAAATTAATCTGATGAGTATCTTTTTAACACATTCAAATTTATAGGGGCTGTTTCAAAAGTATTTCTCGCGGGATTCCTAATGAAGTTTCTGTAACTCTTCTATTTCAAAAGATCTAGAAAAATGATCGGTGTAAAAGTGATAGGAAATTATCCAAATAACACGATGGAGGCATCTATTTAGTGGGTTTGCATTTGAAAATCTCGAAAAAACCTCAAATACAGGTTTGACTTTTACATTTCATGTTGTGTGTTCGGCTAAAGCAGATAAAATCGACCTCGAGTACATGCACTAGAAAGAGCAAATCTTTTTCTTCAAAATGAGCCAAAGAACAGTCAATTCGGTCAAGGAATTTCGAAGTAATAGGCAATTTGGTGACATCAAGTTTGACGGTTTGTAGCTGTCTTATTTGACAACTTAGAGAGGAGTGTCGGGGGGCAATTTTGTAGAGAATATTGTCTCAAATCTGTTTCCATATTCTTATTTGATAGTTCAGGCAAAAAAAAATCTAAAATGTGTTGATTTTCTGTTTTCCCAGTACCGTCACGCCCCCTTGTGGCGATCCTAGAAGCTTGAAATAAATTTCCAGCATTTTCTCTTGGGTACATTACTATACAGATTTTTTTTCCTGAGTCTCTATGATGAATAGTTCATGAGAACTGGCACCCTGTCGCTAAAAATGAATCATCCGGTTCAGGGTGTCCAAAACTGGACGCGTTCTTATAGGAACACCCGTTATCTGAAGATATCGAAGAAAATCAGGTGTAAGGCGCAAACCAAACCTATATTTTATCGTTTGGCCGCTAGAGGGCGTTTCTCGAATCTCGTCGATTTTTTTACATCCTATAACTTTTTAATTGACAAAGATAATTAATTTTGGTGAAAACTTTCTCAAGGCACTTTTTTCTGTAGAATCCATTGCAATCGGCAGTTTTTTTACAGGGCGTTTAGATAAGTGTGTCCCAGACTGAACGCGTTCTTGAGGAAACTAAAACTGTCTAAAAACTTGATCATCTTTATCAATTAAAAATTTATAGGATATAAAAAAATTTATGAAATCGAGAAACGCTCTCTAGCGGCCAAACGATAAGAAATAGGAAAGTTTTGTTTGCGCCAGTGAGCTCTGGACACACTTTATAGAAGGCGTGATCCCATTAGAACGCGTCTAGTTTGGGACACCCTGTACAGTGTACCGTCAATTTATCTTGTCCTCATTTTACACATGTGTGAATTCGTCAGTTTTCATCTTATCGCAGCGAACCAAAGAATATGTTGTAGGGCGATCTCCCAAGTTTTTTATCTTCATATCAAAACAATTGATTTATGGGGAAAACAGTCATTCACCCAATCTATTTTTTTTTTCAGATGGAAAGGGGGGTCGTGTGATACTTCATTTCAAAGGTTTTTTCATCCTTATTAATTACACGCTGTTTCGTTCCAATTTTTCAATTTTGGGCCAGAATTCTCTTTTAAAGTGGTGCCCAATTGACGATTTGACATTCTCAGCTGTCACTACTATGTCGAAGGGCCTTCAAAATAAGGTATCACTCTTCCATTTAGCATTTTGGGGTTGTTGATGCAAAGTTGAAAATATGTAGGCGCAAATTATTGTTTCTCCCTCGAAACAAAAATTGACGCGTCCGAAAGTTTTTGATTTTACTTTCTTGAGGGCCCATTTCCAAATGTACACCCTGTATATGCAACTGTCAATCAATAACTTTGTTGTCAAAGTGTCAATAATATTTTATTTCTAATAGTATAGTAAAATTTAAATAATTAATCAGTATTTCTTAGCAGCTATAAAAATGAAAACGACAATTTTTTATTAAACAAATTGACACGTCAGAAAATTGGATGTCAGCGCCATATACAATGTCCGCGATAAAATTGGGTACATAATATGAGAAAAGTTATCTTTTTATATTTTCAAAATCTTATACAGGTTGTCCCTAACTGCACAATGCTTAACGACAAATTCCTTAACCAAAAATAAGGCGATCTAGGCAAACTTACCTTTGAAGGGGGCCAAAGTTTTAATTTTAATATCATTTTTTGAAATAACTTTTAAACGCCCATATCGATTTTCACTGTTCACTTTGAGTCCACTGTCTCGTAGTGAACTCAAAACCACTTTTTTATGATCATTGTTGACAATTGTGTTTCTGGCGAAAATGTTTATACAAACTTTTATTTAAAAATCACGTGACGTTTCAAACATTTCCAGGCATTAAAAAAAGATCGCGTTTGCTTCAAAACACGCCAATGAAGGCACAATATAAAGGGTGTTTATTAATTGAATGCCGATACTTAAGGGTGATAATCCTTGGATGATTTTAAGACAAAAAGTTCATATGGACATAGGTCCGCAAGAGCATAGATTTTAAGATACAGGGTGTTGAAGTTTAAAAAAAAAATCTTTTTTTTATCATCACTTTGATACTAAGTATTAGACTACTATTAGTGTTAGAGAGGGCGCCACTGATTTAAAAATATTGGATGACACAGCAGGGTGTAAATGCAATTAAGTAGATTTTATTTTTTTAAGCGAAAACCATGCGCCGGACGGGAAAAAATCAAGAGAACAAATTGGCTCAGGAATAAATAGAGATTTTAAAATTTTTATTTTGGAAGAAAGCAGTGACGTACAAGTTTTTTCTCCAAAAATATTGGGTGCAAAGCCCGTACGGACACCACTGATAAAAATAATGAAATTGTTTGTACATCACAAAATGCATATTGAAGCCTAGAAGACGTGTACCAAATTTCATAAAGATATCTGGAATAGTATCAAAGTAATTATAAAAAAATCATTTATTTTTTAATATTTCAACACCCTGTATCTTGAAAATTTAGCTCTTGCGGACCTAGGTTCATATGAACTGTTTGTCTTAGAATCATCCAAGGATTATCACCCTTAAGTATCGACATTCAATTTATAAACACCCTGTATACGTACCAATCCACAGAATGCAGCAAATCAACCTTGATCTCATGGTAAAATCCAGATACAAAATCGACCAGTCACGTCAAAACGCTTGGCGGCGGAAACAGGTGTTTTTTTAGTCTTATAACATGTATTAATCAATATTTCAGAGATTTTTTTCTTTTTACAGACTTTTATCAATCTCCACACAATTATTATTATTTTTTTTTTATTTGGAACCCCAAAATAGTCTTATTTCACCTCATTCATAAGTATAAACGTAGATACTTTCCATCATTTTTCAAAATATTGCAAATTTTTCTCCAATATGATGTAGCAAAACGCATTTAATCCAGGACTTTTCAGTCTTTTTATATAAACTTAATGTAATTTTGTTTTGAAAAAGACTGTTTTGCATGTCGATGCATGTATATACATCGATTCTACACACACATTTGGCTAAAGTACCTTGTTTTTAGTCGTCAAGGGTTTTTGACCATTTTTGGTAATTCAGTTTTGGGTGACATAAGTTTTGATAAGTCACTCCTCAATTATTGTTGGCCCCAAAATAAGTGAAAATCAATTTATCCGCTTAAACGTTATTTCGAAAAAATTATATTAAATTGGATACTTTGACGCCCTGTAGCAGCAAAACGAAGCCAAATTAACTAAGTTTATGCGACAAGGACCAAATGCACATGCACTAAATGACGTCACGCTTATGGTCTGTTCATGGCTTTTCTGCGGTTACGTCATACTTTTCCGTCTCTCTCTTACACATTGAAAAAAAATCACGTACGTCTGGACGAGGGTCTTTCGGATCAATTTGACAAATGTCACATGTGGAGCGATCAATCTACGACATACTGCTAAACATCAAATACTGTGACGTAACCGCAGAAAAGAATTGCTGTACTTTTTAACTATAGTAATCAATCAAAGACCATTATTTACACCAGTTAGAAATGACGCGTGATGTCATTTGGTCCGGAAACCAAATATTTGGTCCTTGCCGTATAAACCTAGTGTAAACTCATCCTCCTCTCACCCATATCCTAAAAGTTTGAAATTGTGCTCTATGGTTTTCCAAAAACACATTTTCCTTTTCCTCCCTGTATCAATATAACGATATCGATTCAAAATTAAACAAAAGTAGAATATTTTTGGACATACAGATACGCCACTCATATACTTTTATCTGGTATAGGTTTCTCTAGATCGCTTTATTTTTGTGGTCGCGCTTGGTACAGTCATTTCAGGGACACCTTAAGAATCAGTTTGGACAGATGTCATGAGGTTACTGGTTTGAAAATATTTTTATTCGAAAAAGTTGTTTGGAATCCACCTAGAACTGCTCATTTTTTGATACCAAAATTTTGTTTTTTTTAACTTTGTATGTATTTATTGCCTGTGTTAAGGCGGATATGATCATGTGCGTGCTTGTATTCCTGGATATTTGCGTATCATAGTCAATTCCTCACTTCATCTCCCACCACGTTTGCCAAACTCACTCTATTAAAAGTATTACAACGCAGCAAAAAGATTAAAACATTGTTTGGAATCATCTGTCAAATCATTTTATGTATGAATTTAATCAAATAAGTTGATGGTAACCCTTATGTTCAAATCGAAACATCTTTTCAAAATTTGTTTTGGTATTTAGGATTAAGAAAAACCAGCTGAAGTACGGCAACGCACCAAAATTGGGTCCGCCCCTATTGATCGGATTTTGCCTAAACGTTTCATTCATATTTCGTCCCACTGGCGTCTCTTGTTTTTTCAGTGGGGTATGATTTTGTGAATGTTTATTGTGTTTTTATTCTGGTTTAGTTTTTTAGTGCTTCGTTATTTACCTATATGGTATATTGAAATGACTCGCAAGTCAAGCTTGCAGTAAATAAGAATTTAAGAATTCTATAAAATAGTTACGCCACTGGCAGCTTCGCGTGTAGTAACCGAAGCACATTCCAGTGAGGTGCATACGTATCCCCACTCAGTGCCCCGCTCAACTCCTCTTCATGTTCTTATATTTTTGACGTTGGCCACTGTATGCACACAATTTTTCACAGTTTATAAATGAAATGTTTCATCTATAGTTATTAGAATCATTGCTTTTAACTCTTACCCTATTTTATTTGTCTTTTTCTTCGATTTGTAAACTTGGTCAATCCAGGCCGGACTTTACATTTCTTGGTTAATGAAAGATTTTTTTCTTGATATCTTTCAGGGAGATAGATAATCTCATTTTACCTGAACCACGTGCCACTCTATTATTATTCAGTTTATACAAAAAAGTTCTTTTGGTGTCTTCTATTGAACTCAGTTCACTTTTCATTTTTTATTGTCAATTTTTGAGTTATTTTTGTATCGAGACTAAAAAATAATGCCAAATTATTATAGTACAAATATGTATTGATTACTCAATATTTCCAGGTGAATGGAATTTACTTGGGTGACTATACTAAGGAAGAACGAAAGGCGTTCTATCAGTGTATGAGAATAGGTGGTCAAACGAAAAGGTTTTGCCCTTTGTGTAGGTACTGCTTCAAGGATAATTGGGCAATTGAGAGTCACTATTTCTCATTTGCTTGTCACTACACGTGTAGATATTGTGGAATGAGATTCAACAAGCAACGTCATAGGTAAGTTTACAATCTTCAATTTCAGCACGTTATAGTTTTTTATATTTTTCCTTATTCTCCTCCTGCATTTGTAATAGGTCTTTCAATTGATTGTTATAGAAAAATTCCTGCATAATTCAATGGGGTAAAATTCAAGTGCTATCTTCAATATCTTAAGAGATATGAATTTTTAAGTCCAAGTTTGTCAGTAACTTATAGTTTTTTTAATATTTTCATCTTATTTTCTTGCTATGTTCGTGACAGGTTTTTTTAATGACGGTTATAGAAAAATTCCTGCTTAATTCAATGCTACCAAATCCAAGATGCTATCTTCAATATTTTGCCTTGTCAGCAAGTTATAGTTTTACTTTTATGTGTTGACTTTATTTTCCTGCTGCGTTTGTAATGGGTCTTTCAATGGATGGATATAAAAAAATCCTGCTTGATTAAATGGAGTAAAATTCAAGATACCATCTTCAATACTTGAAGAGATATGAATCTTTAACTCAAAGTTTGTCAGCAACTTATAGGTTTTTTATATTATTTCCTTATTTTTCTGCTGTGTTTGTGACAGGTTTTTCAAGTGACGGCTATAGGAAAATTGCTGCTTAATCCAATGGCACAAGATTCTAGATGTTATCTTCAATATTTCAGGAGATATAGATGTTTTAAATTTAGCCTTGTCAGCTGTTTGTTTTTTTTCAATTTATTTATTTTGTTCTTTTCCATCTATCCTCCTGCCTATGCAACAAAATTTTCCACTGAATGTAATAGAACATCTCCTGCTGAATCCATTGGTGCACAATTAAAAACGTTATCTACAATATTTCAGGAGATATGAATGTTTTAAATTTAGCCTTGTCAGCTCTTTGCTTTTTTTTATTTTATTTATTTATGCAACAGGATTTTCTACTGAATATAATTGAACATTTCCTGCTGAAGCCATTGGTGAAAAATTTAAGACGTTATCTTCAATATTTCAGGAGATATGGATGTTTCGAGCTGAGTCTTGTTGGTTGATTGCATTTTTTATTCAATCCATTTATTTTGTTCGTTCCTACTTTTACTCCTGCCTTTGCAACAGGATTCTCTTATGAATAATACTGAATCTATTGTTGTAAAATTTGACTCATTATCGTCCATATTTCAGGAGATAATGATTTTTTAGTTAAGCTTGATTAATTTTTTTAGTCGTACTCTTGTTCACTTTTTGACGGTTTTTTCATTGAATATTCTTCTTTTATATCTTCATTCAATGCATCTTCGATTCATAGATACGAAGAGCACTCTAAGGAGCATAAAAAAAGAAAAGACCTTGTCTCGGATAAGATCTACACTGCCAGTAAAGTCAACAACACTATGCCGAAAGTGATTCAACCCGATAAAATCAAAAGGATAGTTCCAGGCGAGCCTGAAAAGCCTAGAGAGGCGAGTTTTCATTTTAATCATTGAACGGAATATAAGAAATTCAACTTTTTAAATAGATTCGACTAGAAGACTACACTATACCGCCTGTGATAATGAAAGGTGGCTTCGACCAAAGACTTATTCGACAAGGTATTACACAACAAGGTCCTTCTAACATGCCAACATTCAAGATCAAAGAAGAGCCCAAAGATTTCAATGGTACTCCGGGAAAAACACAGAATCAGGCATATTTTTGCAGAAAGTGTTATAAGGTGAAAAAAATAACTAATTCTGATTCAAACTACTTTGATTGTTTAAACAGGTATTCTTTAAACTTGACGAATTCAACGCGCATAGTAAGAATTGCGACTACAACTGTTATGTGCCTGCACGTGTCAATCCAAATTCTCCCAATGCTGGTCCAAGAGCCCCTCTGGTGAAAATTAAGCAAGAACTCACTCCAGACGGGTTCAGAAAATCAAATGGCGACATTAATGCTGCGGGAAGACCTCTCAGGAATTGTGCCAAAGATTTAGGACCCTACAAGGATGAAGTCTACATACCCAAGCAAATCCTCAATGAAACCTTACCAGGACCACCGCAAAGTTTCATCTGCCACATTTGCGGAACGCCTTTCCCCACTATCTATTCGAGAAATAGTCATATGAGAATACACAAAGGTGAAGCTCAGGGAACTCCAAATGGTAGTCCGAATCCTGTTGTGGTGCCTCAGGTAAGGTAACGATTTTTTTTGGTTGTCGGTGGTGAAGTGGTGATAGAAATAGTGTATTAAATTTGTGACCTACGATACCGTTTTCGAACGTCTTCCTTCTTCGTCACACATTTTAAAGGGTTGTCGAGTATTGTCAAGTCAGCTGATGCTGATAGATTTCTATTGATTTTATTTTGGAGATGGTTTGACATTTGAGAAACGCCTCGATTTCAAGTCAATTTAATGACTGAATCAATGATTCTACATTTTATGAATAGGTGGATTTCATAAATTGACGAGTCTTTATACTGGTGCTTTTTACTTTTTTGCACTCAGTACGATTTATTTCAATTATGTATTTGCTTTCCTTCGATTTTTTTCATATTTGATCATGAGATATCGCGTTAAATGTTAGAGGTTGACATTTTTTTTTCGCCTCTAGATATTTGCGTTGTTCCATCGCACAAATCATATCATTTTGACCTCCCTATTGAATTAACCTCGAGCCGCCACTGACAGGAAAAATTACCAGAATGGTCGATTATTTCAAAAGATACACGAGATAAAAAAAAACTGTCTATGAAAGTTGTGAGGCTTTTGAAAATGTACATATCTGTCATAATTTGGAATATACAGGGTCGGGCATAATGTTATAGTTATGACAGATCAAAGTTGCAATTTTTTCTGGTAATTTCTTCTAACCCTGTGTATGCACCGTAGAAATGTGATCCGGATGAAGTCTAAAACATATTAGCGATTTTTTTAGAGAAAGTCTGACCACGCCACTGTATTTTTCATCCCCTGGTGTGGGTCTGTACCAAATTTCATGAAAAAATATTCAATGCGAAAATATTATTTTTGTGTGTAGTTTTTTTCCTTTTTTTTTTGTCAGTCTTGTTTGTCTGTTTTGATTGTATTTTGACATGAGAATATCTTTCAAATGTTTATATTTAATAATTTTTCTCTGATAGACTTGCTATCGCCAGAGTTTCGAGGTAAAATGCTTGGTGCATAAAAAAATTAATAGTTAATTTTTAATATTTTTTTCATTAAATTTGGTACAGAACCATTTCAGGGTATGAAGAATCCAGTGGCGTAGACAGATTTTTCTCTAAAAAAATCGCTAATATGTTTACTGGATTTTTCAGCCTCTAAATATGCTCTAGTAACCCTTGGTTTTTGAAAAAAACTGGGCGACGTATGGCCTCAAAATACACCTTCTCGCTCTCTACATTTCAAAAAACAAATCGTCAAAATCGATCAATAAACTAAAAAGTTATGAGGGTGGCCCGCTTTCAAATGGGTCTATACAGTGACTCTCAAAATCCGTAATAAAAAATCCAGGACCGTGTCTAAAAAAACAAAGTTGATGATGACTGTTCATAGACGAAACGTCGGATCATAAATTTGATGACGCCATTTTGTATAGGAGCAAAACTGGCAACAAAGATGTGACATTTATTTTGAAATATCTCTTCAAATACACACAGGAAAACATAAAAACGATTTCACAAAATTTCGGTTTTTTCCGGATATCTCCGAAAGTATTCGGAATTTCTTGAATTTCAAAACGGCATTTCAATGAGAACTTTTCTCGATAAAAAAGTATATCGATTGCCAATTGACAAAAACAAATTTTGATTATTTTGAAAGAAACATAAACAAAAGAGTGTGGCCATGAGAACCGAATCTGTCAAAATTTCCTGCGTTTTGATTGGTTGCCAATGGTTGCACGAACCGGCAACGGTGTTGCCGGGGATCTGATCCTCCTTGATGTTCCCTACCTTTCAAGAATACGAATTTATTGTATCGATGACCAAGGAAGCAGGGAGTAGTCCCCGCGAGCTCCTGATGATGCTCCCATCTCCCACTTTCAAGAATACGCGTCGTGGTCCCAACATCATTCGTCGTTGGAGTTTCGTACACCGCTTGAAAATCGATCGTCTTATTTCAAATTGTGTCCCTCGTAGAACTTGTTCTGGGCCGGTTTTTGGTCGGATTTTGTTTATGATTTCATAAATAAAAAAAATAGCATATACAGGGTATGTCTCGAACTTGGCATGAATTCAAAAACTACTTTCTTCAAAGAATAAAATGATTGGCACATTTTTAAAATTGCCCTCAAACTTGTGTGACATTTTATCATTATCTCTTTTTCCACAGAATATTCTGAAACAGCGTCTTCAACAGCAGCAACAGAATCATCAGCAGCAACAACATCAGCAAAACATCCAAATGCAACGAGCCGCAATGCAACAGCAGCAGCTACAAATACAACAGAAACAAATGATGAGACAAAAACAATTGCAACAAAGAGTGCAAATGCAACAGCAACAGCAGTACCAACAGTTTGAAGATATAAGGGTGAGTCTTTTTCTGTATTCATGCTGTAGTGTGGTAACGATTTTGTTATTATTTTTATGAAAGAAAATCGATATACCACGTCGATAATTTATTTATAAATTTATTTTCCGGGTTTTGTCATTATTGTTGGAAGCATAGCCAAAAAAATAAACGATAAGTCCATACTTATGTAACATGTTTTATCAATTGGATATTTTTGATATTGATCAAAAATGGACGATCATACGCACGCTCGCCGATATCCGTTATTTATAAAGTGGAAATATGCAATTTAATATCTGGAAGGGTGATTTAGGCACCAAGAGAGGAAGAGGAAAGAAATTTTACCTTTCTAAATAGACCAAGACAATCATGGCATGTTTGCAGCACTGATCTTTACACGCCCCAATTGCGTAAAATGAATTATCATCATAATAATAAATCGTCTTTATTAAGAATTGTAGAAAAAAAATACCTTGGCAACGTTGCTCAAATACGACCTGGAATGTCCCTTACACGATACAAAAATGAGGCAAATTGAGATCGATGCAACTGCGCAGGTTGCATAACCAAGGCGGTTTTCTTTTCTATCCAATAAGCAATAAGTGGTTGCATGAGTTTTCACAATTAGTAGGATCATTTTGATTTATATTCAAGTTGGGTTTTTTTGTCTATGGTTGAGTTGAGTTAGGTAGATTTTTGTGATTTTCACTGTGTTTTTTTGACAAAATAACGCAAAGTTGTGGTTAAAATTGAGTTCTAATTGTTTCATTCACTTGAATGATTATCTCGTTCACCATACCCTCCTATTCTTATAGGAACTTTACTTATTTGCCAAAATTAGTGTGAACATTTGATTAATTATTTATATTGAGTTGGATTGCGTGGATTTTTTCCAATGTTTTTTTGACCAAATAAACTGCCATTCAAAAAATTCACAAACCAAACATTCAGAACATGTTCAGATCAGAATCCGCAATTAAATAATTATAATAATATTCATTTGACACAAGGAAATGCTGATCCAATTGACCTGATCATCAGCTGTCGTGTTTTTATCTCTTTTCGTTCCACATTGATAAAAAGAAACAAAAGATGACTACTGATGTTGGGGCAATTCGAATCAGTGTTGCCGAAAGTGACCTTTGACAGAAAATGAGACAGAGAACAGAGAAAGGGACTCCCCATACTATGCTTCATCTCTTTTTGTCGCACTTGCTTCAAATTTAAAGTAATTTTGCAATTGACGTTGTTTACTAAATATAACCGATTACAGCACAAGACACGCCCCTCAGTATTTGATTCTAAACTATCCGAATACAGCATAGTGCTCCCAAGTCTAACCGATTACAACTCACCGTGAATAAATGAAAAATATGGCATTGTGCAAATGGATAGAAGCTCATCAATCGATGATGAAAAACGTTGAAAAGCTGATCAAGTACACATTTTCTTAAACAAAATTTGTCTCATTGAAATAATCCAGTCTCTTTTGAATTTCATTCTGATAGCCATACATTCAGAAGATAATGAATGTTTCATTTAACCGCTAAATAATTTGCAGTATGTTTTGTAGATCGTATAAATGTATTTATAATGTCGACATTATGCCACGCTCTTTGTTTCTCTTAGGTGAAAAAGAAAGAAGAATAATGAGGTAACAAAGAAAAAGGGACAAGTTACTTTATTTCTCGAATGAGAGGTTGGCTTACTGCGTGTGCAAATTAGGCCCTAGCTCAATGCCGGAGATTAGGGTAGGATAGCGCCACCGACTCAAAACCGAATAAATCGGAATTCTCCCGATGTTCCGGGCACCTTTCCATTCACAGAAATTATCCAGTTTAAATTGATTACCGGGTCAGCGAGTTACATAAAGCCAAATAAAAATACAAAAAAAAATCAATGGATAAAAATCTATTTCTTTATCCCTAAAGTAAAATACCTAAGTGATCACTTTTCAAACAAAAATAAATAAACCTAAATCTAATAACGATAACAAAAAAATTCACGGTAACGCAGCCTTTCTTCAGTCAAGAAGGCTCAAGCTCAACGGTGGCTCGGTCAGCTCTTGTAGACTGCCAATCAGCCTGGTTTGTGAACTGTTGTATTGCTACCTCAATGTAAATCACTATTCGTGAATCGTGGCTGATAACTCCAAACAAAAAAAAAACCCTGAGTTCTGCAGGGTTTCTGGGTTTGTAGACACGGTGGTGTTTTCCCTGTGTTTCGCTCTGGTGGTCCTGTTCAAACTGCGTGGTAATGTATTAGAAGTGGTAGGCTGCTGGCCACCCTTGCTTTTCCAACGGTCTTAAAACCAAAATATCCGTATAAAACGGTTATTGCATCGCCAACAAGGTGGGTAGGTACTCAAAGCACACAAAACTCAACACGATGCAATAAATAAAAGTGGATTAATTTCCCAGAAATCCCTAGATAAGATTAAAAATGCTTAGGAAACATCCAAGCTTCACAAAGACTCGTTGGAAAGTAAGCCGAAAATCATTGTCAAATTCTCATCGCCAAGTGAGGTTAGGACTAGTACCAGAAACGCAACAAACAGGTATAATAGCAACAAAAACACCGGCAACATCGTAAAGGGCTGGAGGTAGATTGCACAAAAAATCCTCCACTAATCAAGAAAACACAGACAGCACCAAGGAAAGTGACTTCATCCTCACTTACAGTCCCCAATCGAAAAAAAGAACGACATACGTGCCATAGATTCAACGGAGATCAACAGTGAAAATACACCCATCACGTGATCCAAATCAAGTCTGGCAACGGTGTCACATCGCAGAGCAAAACTCCATAACCTCAAATCAACAGCTGACTTCAAGGGACTTGGTTAAAAACATAAACAAACGTAATTATTTCTCTTAAAAAGAACTGTTTGCACTTGATATAATAATCTCCCCAGAGCTCGAATTATTTCCGGATTTTTAATTCGAGCTCGCGGGAGATTCGGCAAGAAAATTTCATGCCAAAACTATTTGAGAAGATTTAATAGTAGCGGCTAGATGTAGCTCCTATGCACCAGTTGGGTTGGGATTGTTAGGGAGAGTGGGGACGGCAACACTATAATCATATGGGAGCTACATCCAGATGCAAAGCCAGGGAGATTTCCACTTATTAATCTTTCAGTCACGTGATTATGAGTAGGGTGATTTCCGATTAAATTAGGTCGTTGCCATAGCAACATGTTAAAATGCAAGCCTATGATTGGTTAGAATTGACTAGTAGGAAATTTTCACTCATAATCTCCCTAGAGCTCGAATTATTTCCGGAAATTTTGTCGAAAATTCGCAACGAGAACAAATTTCCGGATTTTTAATTCGAGCTCTAGGGAGATTCGGCAAGAAAATTTCATGCCAAAACTGATCATTGGAAAAAACATAACCCAGGACTCACCTCGCATTTATTGGAAGAAACCAACGGCTCCTTACTCTACTCGCCATTGAATGAAGGGAATCAGGATTTTATAAAACATTTGGAAGTTATAACCAATCTTGTCCATAATTGATAACATTGCAACTTTGTATTGGAAGTTGAAAATAAATCATTTATCAAAAATATTTGTCATTGTTTTTAACAGCTGTCAAGCACTCGCGGCTGGATGTAGCTCCCATGCACCAACCACAGTGTTGCCGTTTGCCTTATCTCTGTCTGTGAAAGTTGGGTTGGGTTGGGATTGTTAGGGAGAGTGGGGACGGCAACACTGTAATCATAAGGGAGCTACATCCAGAGATGCAAAGCCAGGGAGATTTCCACTTATTAATCTTTCAGTCACGTGATTATGAGCAGGGTGATTTCCGATAAAATTAGGTCGTTGCCATAGCAACATGTTAAAATGCAAGCCTATGATTGGTTAGAATTGACTGGTAGGAAATTTTCCCCATAAAACAACATGAGAACAGTGACTAAAATGGCACACGAGTTATTTAGAACCGTTGGCATGTCCTGAAAGTGTGTGTGTAAATACAACAGGGATAGATGAAGATTGAAGGGAAGTCATAAGGAGGAAAGAAGCTATTACGATGTGTGGCGACCAAGTAAGTAGCAGTCACTCTTCATACTGCCTGAGTTTATAAATAAGTGTAACAACCTGACAGGTACGGTAGAACTAAAATTCCCCAATCTCAACCATAATGGCACGGAAATACGTAGAGTCAAAAACGGCCCCTGACAATTACCATACACAAAACTTAAAAAATGTTGTTGCGCTGTTGAATTTCATAGTTGATTAACTTCAGTTGATTCACAGCCAAGTCACCATAAGTAGGTAAACAAACTACATGTGATTAGACTTAGCGAAACGATTGAACGGTCACTTGAGATAAACCAAAACATGTGATGATGAACCTGAGCAAAACAGTACAGGTTAACAAATAGGAATGCTGATACAAAGCGGAAAAAGGATTTCAAGATGATAAAAAAAATTTGGAAAGCATTTATTAGCATTATAATACTAAAATCTAAATTAGTATGGAGATACAGTTTCCACATTATCTCGCCACCTTGAAACGATATGAGCCAGTTGTTTGATTATTGTGTTCATTAGTAAGTGTTACGAAAATGCCTAATTCGCGTCCCCTCGCAGAAAAAATTAAAGCAATTTTTATTTATGGCGGAAATCGTAATTTCCATGAGACGGAAAGAATCTTCAATGAGCGCTTCCCGGACCGTCCGATATGCAGGAAATATCTTCGCGAATTAGAATCGAGACTGGTAGTGTTCATAGCTTGAAGAATCAAGGGCGACCATCTATTTCGGAAGATAAACAAATTGCAATCATTGGTGAGATGGTGGTAAATCCTGAACAGTCGACTTCTCAGGTTGCAGACATCTGTGATACTTCGTCTGCTTCTGTAAAACGATTGCTGAAAAAACAGAAATTTTATCCTTATACATTTCAAATGGTGCACCAGTTGACTCAAGATGATCCTGACAGACGTGTG
This sequence comes from Orchestes rusci, assembly GCA_958502075.1. Lineage (NCBI taxonomy): Eukaryota > Metazoa > Arthropoda > Insecta > Coleoptera > Curculionidae > Orchestes > Orchestes rusci. The sequence goes on from OY293306.1 coordinate 2,334,729, forward strand.
GAATTTTGCGAAATTATGACCGATAGAATAGGCCGACAACCGAGATACGTTCAAAATATTTGTTTTAGTGACGAGTGTACTTTCTTTTTCAATGGCCGTGTACACAGGCAAAATGTTCGTTATTGGAGCGACCTAAATCCGCATTTTTTTAGGGAAACCCACACGCAATATCCCTAGAAGGTTAATACGTATGGGCTGGCATATTGGGGAACCATTGTTGGTCCTGTTTTCATTCATGAAAATTTGACAGGGGACCTGTATTTGAACTTGTTAGAAACTACAATAGAGCCTTTGATTGTACAAATACGTCAGAATAATCTCAACGAATTTGGCATGGCACCAATTTTTCAACAGGATGGTGCGCCTCCTCATTTCAGCAAGTATTTGGACATAACTTACCCCAATCGTTGGATTGGTCGTCGGGATCCTACCGAATAGCCTGCCAGGTCACCCGATTCAACACCATGGGACTTTTTTTATGGGGATATTTTAAACAGAAAGTATATGCAACACAGCCAGACTCTCTTTTAGATTTACAGCAAAGAATTACTGCTTTTTGTCAAAATATTAATGTCAATACTTTCGAAAAAGTCCGCCAGGAGTTCTCAGACAGATTATTTCATTGTTTGGGGGTCAACGGAGGACATTTTCAACATTTTTTACAATAAAAATTGAAGTATGCTTTCTTTGTTCTTATTTCAAGAATTTCTTTATCTTGTTAGTTTGACAGTCTGTCATATCCGCACGGATGCGTTTAATCCTATGAAATTTTCACACAATAACCCACTCGATAAGACCTTTCGAATGATGAGTCACACGACTCCCTTTTTTATTTAAAAAAATGTTTCAAAATGGCGCCAAGCCGCCATCTTGAATACTAAAAGTACGTCAGTAACATCAAAAAGTAGTATTTCGACAGCAATTAAAGTATCAAGTTTCAAAATTTTTGGTGCCCACATTTAAAAAAAAGGGGGGGGGGAGACCTTTTAAAGCCGCACTGTATACGCAAAAGCACGTCGAATGGGTACTACCTTTCCTCACAACAAATCAACCAAGAAATTCTATAAAATTGGTGATAACGCGGCGCTATGCTGCAATAATGTTACCATAAATGCGCAATGGAAGTAAAAATGTTCGTTGTTATTATGAGCGAATATTTGGTAACAGAATACAGAAACAATAAATATACCAATTCGTAAAAAAAATCCAAGGGTATTGCTAACCCATAAAGGACGGTTGGGAAAATTTGTATGCTTAACTGAGAATATTACTTACAAAAGAAATGCAATAAAAAAATTATGAATTATTCACAAAAAAAAAATGTTGAGAAAAATGATAATTTTAAGTTACAATTTATTATTGATTGCTGCTTAGAGGTAGATAATATTCAAGGAATGCCCAAAATATGTATGTGCTCACTCACCACTTCTTGACGTTCTCTAGCAATGGGTGGGGTTCTGCTTGAGGGATTGTTATGGCTGTAGGTTGGAGCACGCAAGGCCAAGTTGCCGATTAATGAAGTGCTTAATTAGTTGCACAGGGACAATCTGAAACGGGACGGGTTTCTGGACATCAAGACTCCTGATGAACCTTGCTTCCAAGCCAACCATTCACATTCAATAATCTAACTCCAAGCACAGCTCATTACCGGAGGGTTGAAAGTTTGTTGAATCGGTTAACAAAGAGAAACTCATCTTAGATGTTATGTGGCCTCATTTGTAGAAAAATCAAGCCAAGGCTTGGTCTCGTGTCACAAAAACACGGAACTGGAACTAGAGTACAGTGTACTCAACAAAGGCACAGAATGGAGAGAACGAGGCTCCTTGTTCGGACGACTGAAATAGCCTCGTCAACCACCCATACAAAGAAGACTATCAAAAAAATGATACTTCCTAGAGACATTTTCCAGTGTAGACAAGCAACACATAAAATTGGGAGCTCAAGAAAACACTTTTGTGAAACAGGCTCATGGAAATTCTCACGGGGTTTTCTGAAAATTTGAAATAACCAATGATCTAATAACTTTAGATGAAACATAGCGAAATAGACATGAGGACAACATCGAACTGTTTATTTGGGTGCACTCGGGTGCAGAGTTTCCCCCACCACGTCGTTTGCCAAACTTACTCTATCAAAAGTATTACTACTCAGCAAACAGATTAAAACATTGGTTGGAATCATGATACTACGACAAACAAGATATGCTCACTAGTCGAACGAGTTTCGAACTGAACTGCGCATCAAGCTATCCGGTGACCCAATTGGATAAAATAGCATTGGAAAGCATGGCTTATATTGCGATTTTAATCTACGCAAATCCCACCAGATTGGTTAAATAGTATTTAAAAAAAGATCATATTTTCAATTTTCCCGTTACATTGAAAAAACATTTTTCTCAGTTGGTTTTCGACGTTAGAAAGGATGTTTGAGGTAAAACTTTTTTATGTGCGGTGGGAGTGGAGTTTCAAGGTCGCGACACACTTGGTTCTTTGTGGTTTTGTGTGGTTTTTTGTGATTCTATGTTCTTTTTTTCCTTCTTGTGTGGTTTTATGTGTTTCTTTGAGAATCTATGTGGTTCGTTGTGATTTTATGTGGCTCCATGGATGTGGTTATTTTTTGGTTCAATGTGGTTTTTGTTGTACTATGTGGCTTCTTGTGGTTCTATGTGGTTCCATGTGGTTTTGTGGTTCTAAGAGGCTTTTTGCTATTCTATGTGGTTTTAAGAGGTTTTGGCATGTGGTTTCTATGGTTTTTTGTGTTTCTACGATTTTTGTGGTTCTTGTGGTTCTATGTGTTTTTTTGTGGTTCGATGTGGTTTTTCCGGTTCGTTGAGTTTTTTTTGTGGTTCTATGTGTTTTGTCGTGGCTCCATGTGGTTTTTGTGGTTCCATTTGGTTTTTTGTGTTTTTGTGTGTGTTTTCATGTAGTTCTTGTGGTTCTATGTGTTTTTTTGTGGTTCCATGTGGTTCTCGTGTTTCTATGTGTTTTTTTTTGGTTCCATGTGGTTTTCAGTGGTTCTATGTGTGTTTTTTTGTGTTTCTATAAGTTGTTTTTGTGGTTCCATGCGGTTTTTCTGGTTCTATGTGGTTCTTTGTGGTTTTGAGAGATCTTTTGTTATTCCATGTGGTTCCATGTAGATTTTCTGGTTCTTTGTGTTTCTATGTGGTTCTGTATGTTTTTTTTGTGGTTCCATGTGGTTTTTCTGGTTCCATTGCGGTTTTTCTGGTTCTATGTGGTTCCTTGTGGTTTTTTGTTTTTCTACATGATTCGATGTGGTTTTTGTGGTTTTGGGCAATTGCTATTAATGTCTCTCTTTGTCACAAAAGTCGTCTTCAGAAAAATTGTTTGAACAAATTCTAGCATATTCAACATTAAAACTTTTCTTTTGATAACACTTCTGTATCCATATCTTGCGAATATACTTGGATGTTGAAAACCGAAATAAACGGTATTTAACGGACGGTTTTTTTTATTTTTCTTATTGCTGCTTCTGCAGAACATCACGGCACAGTACACCATCATCAAATTATGCGAAATTCACGAAATAATAAGATATTATAACACACAAATATCAGAACAACAATATTTACATTGCAAACTGACAGAAGCTTGACAACATAACCTCACAAAGGTCACCCGATAAGATGCGCGTGAGCTTATCTGTTTGTCGTAGTATCATGGGTTGGAATAATTTTTCAAACCATTTTATGTATGAATTTAATCAATCAAGTTGATGGTAACCTTTAAGTTAAAATTGAAACATCTCTTCAAGATTTGTTTAGGTATTTAGGATTAAGAAAAACCAGTATTGTATAATTTTGTGGATCTCGCCGGTATGAGGTTTGGCTGCAGATATCCACTAATCTTTATGAATAATACTCAACTCGTTCAATTTTACAACGGAGAGCCTGTTCTTCGTTTGTTTGGGACCAGTACCATATGGACTCTTTCCCAATAATCCAACTGAGTCACCCTTAAGAAAGGGCAGAAGATTTTAAGAAATGAATTATTCCAAGGAGTAATCAAATGACAAGAAGAGAGAAAGAAAGAAAATTTTGACAAAGGGAAAATGAATTTTTATTGAAGGTTTTTTATTAAGATTAAGAATTTTGAAAGTTTTGTTGAAAACGGAAATTTTTATTCAAGGTTTTTTATTTTTTTATTAGACTTTTATTACAATAGATGTCAAAAAACATTACATAGCAACCAAAACTTGTTTTTTCTGGCCGCCTTCGTTTTCCATCCAATTTAGTGGGTATGTTCGGTATCTCGGGTCGTGCTTCTGCGTTACTAAAACTTCATCAAGTATTTTCTTCTGAAAATTAAAAAAGCTTAAGTACGGCAACGCACCAAAATTGGGTCCGCCCCTATCGATCGGATTTTCTCTACACGTTTCATTCCTACTCCGTCTCATTGGCGTCGTTTGTTTTTTTTTAATTGGGGTTTGGCGTTGATTTTGTGAATGTTCATTGTGTTTTTATTCTGGTTTAGTTTGTAGTGCTTCATTATTTACCTATATGGTATATTGAAGTGACTCGCAAGTGTCAAGCTTGCAGTAAATAAGAATTTAAAAATTCTGTAAAATGGTTACGCCACTGGCAGCTTCGCGTGTAGTAACCGAAGCACATTCCAGTGAGGTGCAAATGTATCCCCACTCAGTGCCCCGCTCAACTCCTCCTCACGTCTCTTCTATGTTCGATGTTGGCCACACCATTTTTCACAGTTTATGAATGAAATGTTTCATCTATAGTTATAAGATCATTGGAAATAACAGTTTTTCGACGTTCTGCCTTGTTGCCACATATTTCGTTCCTTCGATGATAATTGAAGGTTGCATATAAGTAGTACAAAAATAACAAGATTATTTCTGTGCTAAATTAAAATTGCTACTGTCGTTATCTGACGGTCTATAATGCAAATGTGAAAACCTAGATACCTGCTTGATGAATTCACGAGGAAAAAGAATTTTATGAACTTTCGCTGTTCGCCGCGCGCCTCTTGTTTGCCGGCTGATCGTTCGCGTTTTTTAATTGTTGGTCGCCTTAGACCGTAACGAAAAGAGAACATTACAATTTGTAACTTGTATTCATAGTCATTAGACAAAGTGATGGAAACTTTTTTCTATAAGTGGTAATATACAGGGTGTCCGGCAAGTATATGGCATAATTTCAGGAGCTTATAGGGGAGGTCAAAACAACCCCAGTTTGTCATAAAACTTTTTTTTTCAAAGCGCCTACTTACGGAGATTCAAAGCCCTCCATCGATTCAATGTATCTGCTGTAACTTTCGAACCGTCTTGTATAATTTGTTGAAATTTTAGTATGTTGTGTAGGTGATAAAGACTCATAAAACCATAGTTAAGTCAAGATTTGAAATTGTAGAGGAAACCAGAAACGGACTGTCCACCAAACCTTTTGGGCCCAATTTTTGACAGGTGTCATTTTACAGAGCTGAAAACTACTTTTTTAAATACTCTGTCTTTTTCTCATCAAAAAAGATGCTCCTCTTTTGTTTCGATAAACGACAACTGGTGTCTCGCCGTAGTATTTTAGTGTATTATTGCAGTATCCTGTAAAACAAAAATCTATTTTTCTCGAAAACGGTTAGTTTCATCGGAACAAAAGAAAAGCACCTTTTTTGATGAAAAAAGATCAGAGTATTTGAGAAAGTAGTTTTCAGCTGTGTAGACTGACACCTGTCTAAAATTGGGCCCAAAAGGTTTGATGGCCAGTCCTTTCCTGGTCCCCCCTACAATTTCAAATATTGACTTTAACATGGTTTTAAGAGTCTTTATGGCCTACACAACATACTAAAATTTTATCAAATTATACAAGCCGGTTTAAAAGTTAGAGCTAAAAAAATAAATCGATGGGTACCCCTTTAGGGCTCTGTATCTCCATAAGGGGGCACTTTAGAAAAAAAGTTTCATGACAAACTGGGGTTATTTGGAGCTCTCCTATACGTTTCTGAAATTATGCCATATACTTACCGGACACCCTGTATATACATAAGAACAGTTCAAGGACAATAAAATAGGTTTGGCAACGTTGCACAGGCCACTATCTCGTCAAAGCGTCAACGTCAACCAGTCTTTCATTCAGTTTGACAATCCAAAAGTTAGATAATTCCACTGAACCACGGTTTTGTTTGATAAAAAAGTATTGATTGCTTTTTAGCTCTTTTTCAATTAAAATTATTGTATTGTCATCGATTCTTGACAACTTTGTAAAGTTTTGAATCAATCTGGGCATTTGAAGTGAGTGAAAAATCGAGTTTCAAAGTGTTTTTCGGTATATAGCTTTCTCTGTCATTCTCACCACATACATATATCTTTTTTCTCTTTCTGTAACGAATTCCGAAAACCTCCCATTTTTTTCAATTCACTCCCCATTGTCGACAAATTATCACAACGCCGCAAAAGAAGCACTTCAAACTAAATTAAGATTTCAGACAGAGAAAAATTAATGGTTCCTTCATAAATCTGCAAATGAAAATTTCCTTTTTTACTGGAGAGAAAGCAGGTACCGACAAACGGTTTCTGCGATTTGATGATGAATGATTTATTAGATCACTCCTTCCAAAAATTAGGATATGAATAAAAAACTTTGCCGAAGAGACTGAAACAATAATATACTCTGTGCCCAAGTACAGCGATCTCCGTAACCATGAGAGATAGAAACTGGCTTAAATGAGAAGAATGTAGCGGCTTCTAGTTCTCGATAATATACCGCTGAGAACTTAGTAGTTCCGGAGATATCCGGGAAAAAATGAATGTTGGAGAAATTGATTTTTTTTTGCTGAGATAATTACTAAAAATTTTCAAAAAAAATTAAAGGATACTTTCTCGTAGCCACTTTTTCCCCTCTTTAAGAGGTCGTAATTAAATTTTAGATTTTTTGTTTTGTCTTCGAGCCAGATCCATGTACTGGCCCTTTTTCTTTGTTGGTATTTTTTTGTCAATCTTCATTGAAAATGTTTGTATAATTTTGTGTCTACCTACCTACAAAGTACTTGAAAATAGCTTTATTTTCAGGTAAAAGAGGAACCAATTGACAGCTTTGAGCCAATGGTGGAGATCCACGAAGGCCACGACGATTCCCCATCACCACCTCCAGCACCCAGTACGATGATGAGAGAACTTAGCGGTGGAGCAGTCTCTCTCACACCTATCGTAAAAAAACCCGCTCTCAATCCCAACATCCTCAAGTTGGTACAAAACAACCCGAATATAAGTTTAGTGAGCAAACCACAAACTAAAATTCCTCAAAGACCACAAGGAGAAGGTTCCAGATCGAATATAATCAAAAATGCAGGTGGTTATCAAGGACCGTATGCACCTGGAAATCAACAAAGAGAAATGAATGGCTCTGGTCAAATCGTCCAGACTAATTACATCACAGTGTCGCCTAATTTGATGCCAAATGCCGCCGATGATAATCGGACGTATAAATGTTCGAGTTGTTGGGAAGCATTTTCAAATAAATCGCATCTTTATTTCCACAAAAAAAATCAATGCGAAGGGTCAAGATTTCCGTGTCCGTTTTGTAAAAAGAGGTTCGGAACTGAGGCGGCTTATAGTTCGCATATTTTCTATTCTCATCCCGAATAGATCTGATCTGGTTGTCAGACACAAACTCATTTATGTTTCTAGTTCGATGGTATTTGGTTACATAATTGTTTCAAGTCAGTGTTTAGATTATTTTATGAAACGACATTTTTTCATATGATACATTATAAATTCATGATCTTTGTTCTTCTGAAGGTAAGTAGGATTTTATTCACGTTGTTATATGATTTGGCTTCATCCGAAAATGTTTTAAAGATATTTTGAGATTTTGTAAATAACTAATCAAGCAATTAGCGTTAATGGTATCTCTATGATATACTTTCAATTATGAAGTTTTTCCATCGTGAAATTTCACGATGATATTTAATCGATAATGCTTCCTATTAGAAAACATATTCTAAACCGTAAATAAATATCAAAAACTGAATGGTTCCAAAAGAGTATACTTGATGTTTCATGACAAGAAAGACTGATAAAATGTATTGGATCCAAAATCGATCTTTCCGAGTGTAGTTCGTAAGAAAATATTTGTATATTTTTATTCCAAAGTCATTTTGTGTATTGTTTTCTCATAGACTTAAGATATTTATGTGATTTTTTTTCTGTTCACTATCCAAAGCTGGATTTTGCTTATGTAAATAAGATAATTTGAGGATGTTTGTGGAGCCATGAATAAATCATTCTCATCAATTTGTATTGGTGTCTGTTTGAAATTCCAAATAGTCACGCTATAATGTTTTTTTTTAAAACCACAGAGCAGGGCACAGGGTGCAAGGTTACTATACATACAGGGTGGCCCAACGAAAAGGTCCCACCCTTATTTATGACTTTCCTGGTATATTTTGGGAAAAACGCTCGGACACGTCAATTTTTATTCATAGGGGGACGTCTTTTCGTGTATGACTGTATAATACAGGGTGTTCCAAAAATAAGATATCGCATTACCCTTGACATTTTTAAATGGAAACCTCCAATTTTTTTTATATTTTTGGATTCTCCATGAAGTTTTTAGTAACTTTTGTATAATACAGTCTATACCTATCTTCAACCGTTTTAATTAAAGTTATTTGAATTTTTCATAATTTTATTTTTTATTATTTATTATTTTCTTTATTCCTGGAAACTTGACGGGGGAGACGTACTTGGACATGTTGGAAAATACAATAGAGCCACTAATAACCAAAATAATAGAAAATGAGGTTAATTATAATGAAAATGTTCTTCATTTCCAACAAGATGGTGCACCACCGCACTTTGTAGCTCCCAACGACTTCAAACCCAATAGACCCCGCATTATTGTTTCCAACCTGTCGTCAACATTTTCGGGAGGCAAGAGGGGCAAGAACCAAAACAAATGTTTTCCGCCGTTGTCGGTTGTAACTAGAGAATTGATTCGAATGATTGGAAATTTTATCATACTGGATGTAAATTATTGAACAACAGTAATATTACAGTTTTAAATTCTTGATTTACCACAAAAATCATCTATAAAGTAGCTAAATATTATTAAAAAGAATTGATTTGATAAAATTATTGTAAGATAACTCCAATCCATACAGGCAATTCATTTAAAGATTGTAATTGGAGCTTACTTGGCAACGCGGCCAGATCTAACGTGAAAGACGAAAACGCACGAGGTCCTATCCGAATATCCGCCATCATTGTTTTGATTGTGAGCAATAGTTTTTGGTATATTTTCTTGTTTTTCCACGGTTTTTCCGAGTATTTCGAGTTTTTTGTGAGTTTTGTGAGGAAAACAATGGGGAAGAAGTGCATAGTGTGCAAAAAGACTTATTTCAAAGGATGCAATCTGTCATTTCATAAGTAAGTAAACAATAACATGTTTGTAAATAAAACATTTTCCATAGCCGTCCCTAGGGAATAAATTGGGGAAAGCGAAAAAATACTTATTTTATGTTTGCAGTGTGAAGGATGTATTTACTTGACTAGAAATCATTACTTTCAATTTTATATATTTATTATTATATTTTAGCCAGTGGATAACTTTCGTATTATTAATCGTAGAAAAATGTTTAAATCAACAAAGTTGTAGTTTGATAACTTTGATCATACCTACATAAAAAAACTGATGGTGCATTTCAAATTTCAAATGAATTGTTAGTTTACGTGTCCCAGCGTTTTTTTTTAAATTGTTTATTGCTAGTGGCGGTGATAAGGCCCGGGCCCCGTACTCTTAGGGGCCCCTTGATTCTGACAACACAATATAATACAGATACTTACTAAGAATCGAACCGAATCGAACATCTTGACAACTTATAGTGCTGATATAGTAAATTATATATTATCTGGTTTTGTGGGAAAATCTTTGACCAAAATCCTGAAATGTACCAAATGTTCCGCCTTGCTAAAAGGAGAAGAAACATTTTCTTTTCTGCAAACAAGAAAACAGTATGGCAACTTATTTAAGGCTTCCAAATTTTTTATTGAAATTTGTCAACTTGCAGAAAAAACATTGAGGCAATGTCAAGATAATTTCAATATTTTTGGAAATAAGAAAAAGACCGATCTTATTTTAATCAATAATTGCCTTCGCATCTTACCAAGAAATATTTATGACCATTTTGGTGATCATCTATATGATGAAGACATAATAACAGACCATTTTATGGACTTGATAAAGCTTATTTTGAAAAAATATTTCACTGTAAGAATATATCATGATACTGTAAAAAGAAATTACGTAAATATTTCACATAGAGTTAGGAGCATGCTTACAAAAACAATATTATTTAAAAACCAATGATGTTTTTATATTTGTAAAGGTTGTAGTAAATAAATTATGTACTAAAATTTTGAACTGTTATTTCATTTATTTTAGTGTTTTTTATCTCATCATTGTCTGCTTTCAGTCGAAAAAATAGTTTTTTTACCAACCCCAAATATCCTCAGCATCAAACTACTTGAAAACTTAATAAATAAATAAGGACTTCCGCCATTGGATTCTATATTTTTCTTATTGAGAAATTGTAATTACAGGGTGCACATGTTTATGACACAAAGTTCCAAAATATGTTTTTATTTTTTCTAAAGAATTAGGTAGTTAATTATAATCAGGTACACCTACCTCAAATACCGCTAGGATCTAAATTTAAGGCAAATTTCATCAATAAAAAAGGGCATATTTTTTTGAAATTTTTATACTTTACTAGCAGATCCGTTACTACCGAGATTGTTCAAAGCTACACACATTTTAAATCAACATGATTTTTCGTACCCCCACCCCGTTCACCCCCTTGGGGGTAAAATTTTGCAAAATTCTTTCTTAGCACACATCAACGACTTTGGGTTTTAAGCCGTTGGCACACATAGAAAAGTTTTGCATCAGCATAAAATGCTTTAAAACTTGAATCCTGATGCATCAGTTATCAAAGAAGTAATGGTGCATTTGCTTTTTTCTTTACATTATTGAAAGGCGATTTTCCTTTGATGTAGTTTTTTTCATACGCACCAACTGGACCCCCCCCCCGAAATCAAATCCTGTATACGTGCCTGGGTGCTAGCCATTTTTATCAAAAACTACACAGAAAAAAGTTTCGAAAAGTGTCCAATTTTGATCGCGAAAAAAGGACACTAAACAATTTTTTGGAAAAAATCGCAAGACACGTAAACTGACAAATGGATTGAAGTTTGCAAATGCACCATTACTTCTTTGATAACTGAACTGGTATTTAGCAGAACATCTCTTCAAAATTTCATGGCTCTATCTATAATAGTTTCGACTGGGCGTTGATGAGTCAGTCAATCAGGACAAGCTCTTTTATAAGTATTAGATTTGAAATATCAGAAAGTAGAACATAATAGTTTAAAAACGGATTTTTTCACCTCAAAACCCTATCTAAAAGGCATAATATGTACACATGTTGTAGATTCCTCCCCAACTCGCCCTTTCCACCATCCCACTTTTTTTTCTAATCATAACGTAAAATATTCAGAATATATAATTCGCACCCACAAAACCCGTTAAAATCAGAATAAAGGTAATCATCCAATTTAACAAAATGAAACGCTGCTTTTTAGTCATTTACCCTTATTAATTCTCGTTTAGAGATTTTTCAGTATTTACAGTCAACCTTTTTTATTCTTTATAATAAATGTTTTCATATTATCACGATCGCAAAAATAAAACTCGCATAATTTAATATCTCAATTAATAGATAAAAATACAAATCTAAATAAACGCACGCCCCTGGTCTTTGTGTATGTTTGGAACCTCCCGCATCGCCGCGCCTATCATCAATCGTTGTTTATCTGCCAGACAAACAAACCAATGCAATACGTATGGGAATGCGGGGTCTATTGGGTTTGAAGTCGTTGGTAGCTCCAGTACGACAGTTTTTGGACACCCATTTCCCAAATCAGTGGATCGGACGGCGCGGCCCCTTTGAGTGGCCACCAAGGTCTCCGGACTTGAGTCCTTCAGATTACTTTCTTTGGGGACATTTAAAAAGTAAGGTTTTTAGTACGAAGCCAGACTCCCTCCAAGATCTTCGGGAGCGGATCACGGCGGAATGCAGACAAATAACTCCAGAAATGTGTGAAAATGTTAGGAATAGATTTGAGCAAAATCTTTTTTATTGCATGGAAGTAAACGGACATCACTTTCAACATTTATTACCAAATTGACTTTTTGACACATTATAGCTAAGTAATTATTTTTGTTTAAGTTTTTTAAATAAACGGTTGAAGATAGGTATAAACTGTATTATACAAAAGTTACTAAAAACTTCATGGAGAATCCAAAAATAGAAAAAAAATTGGGGGTTTCCATTTAAAAATGTCAAGTGTAATGCGATATCTTATTTTTGGAACACCCTGTATTATACAGTCATACACGAAATGACGTCCCCCTAAAAATACAAATTGATGTGTCCGAGCGTTTTTCCCAAAATATACCAGGAAAGTCATAAATAAGGGTGGGACCTTTTCGTTGGGCCACCCTGTATAATAGGTTGCCTCGTGACTAAGGTGCTACAGACGGAAGGGGGAAGCCGTGACGTCAGCTGTTGAAACTTACGGAAGCAGAACACATTGTATATGGTGTTTACCATTTTATTTGTGATTTTTTGGTTAATTTCAACGAGTTTTTTTTAAGTGAAACTTCTTTCCGCGGAGGTTACGATGTAGTGATGGTACTATGACAGGGAAGTTATTTATATTTTTAAAAGGAAATAGATGGGATTGTGGGATTGATTTTGGTTAAATGGTGTGAGAGGATTTTGAGTGATATGTGGAGAGGATAGCATGTATTCGTTGTAATTCATTGGTTTTTGGTACTCTGGTAGTAAGGTTCTTTGGTACTCTGATTGATTGACTCTTTTGTACTTCGGTTCTTTGACTTCTTGGTATCTTGGTTCTTGGGTTGTATGGCTCTTGGATACTTTGGTTCTTTGGTTGTGTGGCTCTTTGGTGCTTTGGATTTGGCTCTTTGGTACTTGAGTACTTTGGTTTCTTGATAACTTAGCTATTGAACACTTTGGTTCTTTGATCCTCTGATACTTTGTTTCTTTGGTACTTTCGCTCTTCGGTACTCTGGTTCTTTGGTACTCTGTTTTTTTTCCTTTTTGGTACCAACTCAAGTACCCAAGTACCTACCAGAGAAAAATAGTATCGAAGAGCCAATTGACCAGAGTACCAATAAGGTATCATAGATCTCAAGAACAAAGGTATCAGAGTTCCAAAGAGCCAAAGTACCAGAGAGTAAAAGAATCAAAATACCAAAGAGTCAAAATAAAAAAGTACCAACCAAAGAATTTGAAAGAGTGAAGTACCAAATAGTCAATGAAACACTACTGAAGTACTAAAGATCCTGAGTACCAGAGACTCAGTACCAAAGTACTCAAGAGACAAAGTGTCAAGGAATCAATGCACCAAAGAACCGGAGTACCAAAGTACCAGAAAACCAGAGTATCAAAGAGCCACGGTGCCAAAGAACGGGAGTACCAGAAAAACAGATTACTAAAGGGTCAAAGAAACTAAAAAGCAATGTACCAAAGAACCCAAAAACGAAAATCACCACCGAACCAAAGTACCGAATTACCAAAGAGCCAGAGTACCAAAGTATCAAAAAATCAAAGTACCACAGAACTACAGTACCAAAGTACAAAGTATCAAAGAACCAAAGTACCAAACAATCAAATCACCGAATAACCAAAGAACAAAAGTATCAAGGAATCAAAGTAACAAAGTACTGAAAGTACCCAAGACTTTGTTTTTTTCCTGACTATAAACATACCCGGGTTCATATCACCATCTTGAAAAACTGCCTAGTAAATCCACAAAAACTGTCCCGTTCCTTTTATATGCTATTTTATTCTTATCGAGTAGAGAATTGTATCACGATTCTAACGATATGATAGGGTTATTTTTAAAAATAATGTTTTTATGGGCGTTTTCTGCTTTTTTTTATTCACCTTTCAACTATCCAGTTACCTATGGAAAAGCATTGATGAAACGGTAACCAAAGTTTATTATTTAGTTTTTACAAAATATTTTCTCAGATTGCCAAATTAATATTATTGAAAGTTTCAATTACAGCAGCTCGAAGGTCATCTATTATAAAAACAAGTCTTTTTGTAAACTTTATTTTTTACATCGCCCCACAACCCACAACAAAAATCTAAATCCGAAATATCGGGGGATCGTGATTCGAGTGTAATATGTTCATTATATGCGAGTCAAATACAATGCTTTAACTACAACTGTCAAAAAATTTGGAAAAAAAAATCACTAAATGAAGCCAAAAATAGTTGTGTTTAGGCCCACTGCCCGTGGATAAAGAACTATGATCCACGGGTTTTTCTCAGGCCGTGTAATATGTGGAACATTTTAAATCTATAGATGGTTGATGGTTGCATTACATAACACCTACAATACAGTGAGGACGTTAATAGTCCCCCCCCTCTAACTTTTGAACGCATTAATATTTTTGGCTCAAATTTGGAGGTGTTGTTCCAAAAAAAAATTTCAACTGTCAAACTGACAGCTGGGAACCATTTTGAAACAAATTATTAAATGGAAAAGGGGGTCATGTGATACCTTATTTGAAAGGTCCTTCCATTCTCTTTTCACCCCCAAAGTTTGAAGTCCTTAGCATTTTTCTTAAGGAAATGGCGCCATATCGAAAATAAATTATTTGGGTCAAAATACTATCTCTAATTCTTAAAAGAACTTTATTAACAATGAAAAAACTAACCTATAACATAAGTGATTGTTTCTACAACAGTATTTAATAAAAAATTTCAAAAAACCTAATACTAAAGATAATATTAAGAACGAAATCATGCAAAATTATCTCAATAAATTTTCAAAATGCTGTCCCTGAACCTCTTGGCAATAATAATTTGAGCCAAAAATATTAATGCGTTCAAAAGTTAGAGGGGGGGGACTATTTACGTCCTCACTGTGTAATGGAAACTGCAATGATAAAGGTTGTTGGAGAGTTTTGACGTTATCAAGAGGCGCCGTACAATGGTTGTTTGGATAACCACATGACAGGATATGGTAAAACAGAAATCCACATCTGCATACAGCGCCATCTGCAGGTTTTTGTCGCAGCTATATTTCTGCGGGAATTTCAAATGCTTATAATTTTTTTGAGCTTTTTCTCCTGGTTTTAAAATATGTATTCATATTTAACCCAAATTTCGAAATAGATACGTTCTCAATCCAAACTTTCTAAACACTATTTTAATGATGAATGGTTTTGAGAAAGTTGTTTTTATGGCGTTTTTACTTTTTTGACTATGACATGGTGATAATACCCACAAGAGTGGTAGTATCTGGAATATTCATTTCAAAATGTATCCACTATGGTTATTCTTATTCACCCAATGTTAGAATAGTAACCTATTGCTGCCGACTGTTTCATTCGTTTTCAAATAATAAAACAAACATTTTGAGATCAATTAGAATGTCCAACTATATTAATTTTCGCTGCCTATTTCCTCTGTACGATGCTTTCGAAGTGTTCCATTTAAAATATACATGATTCTTATCTTCCTGAGTTATTATTTTCCAAGACAACTGGGTTTTACAAAAATAAATTATATTTTTGTTTTTTTCATTTACCTTCAAACGAATTAGCGGGTGGAGCGGCAAAGATGAAATTCCAACATCGGTTAAATAAGAATCATCTTAGTAATCATCACAAAATAACTTTTCCACAACTACAAATAATTCTAGAATTATGATAGAGTTGAAAAAAATAACGATTAAAGTATTTTTTTCGTAATAATTGGGTTAAAAATTACCATATTTTAAAACCAGGAGGATTCTGGATATCACACACCAAATAAGATCTTTAGATTTGTTTATAAGTCTTATTCTGCAGTAATGGATTCCGCACTTCACAAATCCACTTCGAGAAAAGTTCCGCATTATCCTTAGGTCCCTTATTTGCTAAATCATGACAAATAGGAATAACACAAAAGCTGTTATAACGACGCTTCTGATTACACTCCATTTTCAAAAAGATTACTTCAACAAAGATAAAATTTAATAAGCCCATAACAAGAACTTTTGGCAATGACAACAAACTTTCCTTAACAACCGATCAACCAATCAGGGACAAGACAGCAAACAAATTTCAGCGCCGCGGTGGATGTTTGGCGAAATACGCATTTTCATGTATTACTGGTTGCTGGCTAAAAACATGTCACAAGTTGCCATTTGACTTTCCTTTATATTGTAGGTGTTATGTGGGTTGCATAAAACAACTATTTTTTGACAGTTGTAGATAAAATCATTTTTTTTAGGTAGGTAAATATCTTATGACAGGAAAACTCAAAATGAGATTACAAAACTGCAAATCTTTGCCCATTTAAACTTTATCGTATCTGCTATAGTTTCCGAAGTTTCTGTGCTAAGTATAAAAAAAATCAGCCGGTATGTACTTGGAATTCCACGCAGAATTCAAAAATAAAATAAAATTAGGTTTTTCCATTTGAAAAAAAGGTTGATGTTCTTAACTTATTTTTGGTCCACCCTGTATTCCAAAATTGAAAATAAAGGTCGTAGCGTTTTTAGAAATCAATACTTAAGGCATGTGTTGCTCGGGGCGACTATTGCGATGATCGTTCACTGATCATCGCTGTACATTAATCGTTGGTCGTTGCAAGCAAAATAGGTGTAGCGATTAGGTTACGTGTTGCTCGGGGCGACTCTTAATTACGATTATCGTTGAATCCAAATCGTGCAAATATAATAGTTGATTACTATTTCATAGTGTCACCTATGGACCAGTGTTGTTACAAACGATTACGACTCGCTTGCGTGCTGATAATCGCTGGTTCCTGTTTTGCTCGGACCGTTCAACTTACAGCAAATATCGGTGAACGATCATCGCAATAGTCGGCCCGAGCAAAACTGATACGATACTTTTTCATCAAATTTCAGCAGCTGGTCTTTGTCAAGCAATCTTCATTTTTTTCATGTCATTGAAGTTCTCAGTGTCAAGTTAAAAAATTGTCAATTGAAACCCAACAAACATAAAATAAAGCCAATCTTCAAAAAAAATAATAATAAGCCAAATTCAGCACATTATATTGAAGTATTAGTATATTTAACATTTTCATATTTTCTCATACTCTCAACTTAACCCGTCTTAGTCATATTAACACTTTTTTGTCAAATTGTAATAATATTTCATCCTGATAATATACATTGCTCGGGACTTATGAAGATTACGCATCCACACATTAATGATTTTTTTTAATTTTTGAGCATAGTTTTGGGTTTATAGAACAATTTCAACAAAAAAAAATGCTGGATGAACAGCTTTTAACCAAAAAAATAATCCCACAAGAAATTAAAATTTTATCAGGATTTTTTTTTTCTTTTATCTATGATCAGGATTCAGTGAGAAAAACTCCCTTAAATGACAGCTTTGTCACATTGATACAATCCATGTAAGCTACATATTATAGAACAAACAGGCAATGATGCCAAACTTACCCAAACTTCTTAAAAACAATGAATGCAATCGTTTTTGTTTGTATATTTTAATATACTATGACAAACATAATAAAACAGTGAAAAAAACAATCATATGGGCAGGAGCGTACCTTTTTACTCGGGCAGGAGCAGCCATATGGAAGGAGCGTACCTTTATACTCGGGCAGGAGCAGCCATATGGGCAGGAGCGTTACTTTTTAAACAATATTTTAGAAATGGCGGCATGATGGACATCTGAACATTAATTATTAATTAATGAAGTTTCCCTTCTCTGGAGTGTACATTGCCGACGACACCGGACTACGAGACATCTCAATCTCCGACGCACCGAACCACAGTCCTGCAAACATCCGAGCAAAACTTCATCCACTACAGACAAGAAGGTCATCAGATGGAAAACATTTCCCACAGCATCCATTTTGAACCGACCACTACAACTGAATTTCTTCAAAAACACAACAAAATGTCAGCAAATGAAACCCACGAATTTACAACATCAAACGGATGCGTCGCTATGTGCATAGAAAAAATCACAATCTAATGCGCACACTCCCCTTGGTAGCTTTCGCGATTCTCAAGCCGACCGTCAATAAAATGGCGCCAAAACGATAAAGCAAAATAAATGGAAAAGGAAAACTTGGCAACTTCGCGCGTACTTTTCACTCTCGGTCGTTATCATAGACAAATTAACTTAATTTGTCTATGGTCGTTATTTGGTGAGTAGTGTCTTGACAATCTTGACAGTTATTGATAATATCGAGTTCGCCGCGATGATCTGTGAATCAAATTTTTAAAATTTATTTTTCCTGCTTAACTATATGTTTTACCTTCTTTACTGGTTACGTAAGAAACTGTAGTACATGAGAACAACAGAAATTGTCCATTTCAATGACCCACAACTGGAACAAATCGAGATTTTTGGAAAATGTTCGTATGAAACAATGTGCCTAAAATTGTGTTTTTTCTACAAAAATGTGATTCATCCAGCATTTTTTCTCTTTAGAATAGTTAGACGAAGGATAATTTTACAAATTCGCCTTTAAAAAGTAAAAAATACGTGGATGCCTAATGTTTACAAGAACCCATTGCTCAAAATAAAAAATAAAAACGATTCACGTCTTATCAGTTTTTCTTGCAACCAGCTTTACCTTCATCAGCCGTTCTCATCAGTTTCCGCTCAAAGGACTATTCAGACTGTACCTACGATCGTCATTCTCGACGCAAGTCGTAATGGTTTGTAGCGTCACACAAGTCCATAGGTGACATAATGAAATATAGTATTCAACGATTATCGTTGCACGATTTGGCTTCAACGATAATCGCAAGAGTCGTCACGAGTAACACGTACCTTTATTTGCTGAATACCATGATGATGATGATTTACCAAATTTTTTTGAATTATTTCAACCCTAATCACCCTATCAAAAAAACAAATTTAATAATTAATCCAAATAAAAGTCAAGCAGTACCCCACGAACGCCCATGAAAGACCTTGATCTAAAAAAAAACCGACTCGGAAAAAATCGAAAAAAGTTTTTTACAAATAAGAAAAATACCGTTAACGTGCATTTATTCACATTACATTTGGAATGGATATGATGATTTAACTATGCACAATTATATCTATTGCAAAAACTAAATTTGTTATAAAAATCACTGAATAAAATAAAACGTATTATTATCCTACCAGATACTAAGACGATAATACTAGTTCCTATTGATACTGGTTCTTAGATACTGCACAAATAGGTCCGGAATTTTGTCCACATCAGGAGTGTGCATTTTCGAATATGTGATGTACTGCCGTCTCAACTGCATCAATTGTTGGACAGTAACTTCAGATACGTCAAAAGTCACTTCCCCACATCCAGGAATTTGTACTTCACCTCCATCACCAGAGTTCTTGGCCTTGATGATTTCATCAGTAATATTTTTTGTGATTCTATCCAGATCGTATAAGAAATTTGTGGAGCTAAGTGGGGGGTTTTGTGTAGATTGGTTGGGTTTTGGGGGCTTCTTTTTAAATAGGCTGGAATAGATTGCTTCAGTATCTAGGACCGATTCCGGATAAATAGTGAACAGCGGACTGTCCCACCGATTGTTACCATGTGGGTCTTCATATCTGGAAAAAGTGTTTAATCAGAGGAGCAGAATAAGGCACACAAAATAGTGGTCCATTTATATTATTGCAAACATGAATAGTTATTTATGGTACTGGTGCATTATGTTGAACATGAGTCACGCAAGAGAGAATTATACATTCTCAAGTGACTTAGGAAACATAATATACTTAGTACGAGATCCGGTATTAGAAATATTTACCATCATCTGTTATTTGATTATGATAAAGATTATACTGTTGAATAATATTTACTTGGTTTGTTTTTTTTGATCGACTGCCCCCATTTGTTATTGATGAAAATCGATCATTGGTCGAAAGAAAATTGCACAAAGAATTGGAAAAATATAGGTTGCCTACTTTCCTTTGGGTACAACTATAAGGTTGCCAGGTACAAACAGGTGGACAGGCGTTGTAAATAAACCCTCATCTGTTATTTGATATTTTTTTTTTCAAGAAAGCTTATTTACTTCCCTATCCAACAGTATAGGGTTGCCTGATCAAAAGTGTTTCCCATCCATGGTTGCCTTATGTCAAAGTTAAATTTAAATTTTTGATTTCTTCAAATAACTTTTGAAATAATAAAGTTATTTGCTTGAGATTTGGTATACAGTGTGTAAGAGATAAGGATGCACAGCATGGGGATCTCGGAAACTATAAGAGATACAGTGTCAGTTAAATAAGACAAAAATTGCGCATTTTGATACCCAACAAGATCCCGTTTTACAAATTTGAAAATTCCAAGCCGTTTCGGAAATATCCGATAAAAACCGAAATAATGCGATTTCGTTTTTATTTATTTTTTAAGCTATTTTGAAAGATATGAAAAAACCGAAAACAAAAAACAAAACGGGATCTTGTTGGGTATCAAAATGCGCAATTTTTGTCCAATTTAACCGACACTGTATCTCTTATAGTTTCCGAGATCCCCATGCTGTGCATCCTTATCTTGGACACACTGTATAAGGGTGGTTGGACACGCAAAATTCAAATTTTGCCTTGGTATGATTCTTACTAGTAGGGGGGCGCCACTTATACACCTTTTCACTCATTCAAATAGTCATAACTTTTTGGTACACACCCGTACATTCTTTTTAAAATGAAAAAGTGTTTTCCCCGTCCTTTTTACACAAAAAAGGTATACTTTGTAGAAGTGGCTGGGTTAAGCATGCAATGTGGTTTTCAATGGCAAATTTTAAAAATAAACATGAGGAGCATTGAAAACGGCGTTATCATGGTAATTTTGACAGTTTGATTTAATATTCAATGTTTCTTGATAAAAAAATCAATCCTATTTTGTATATTTTTTTTTAAACTTTTTTTTATCATTTTTGTATTATTTTTTTATATATTTTTTTTTAATAAGAAACATTGAATATTGAGTAACTTCCAAAATTACCATGACAACGGCGTTTTCAAAGCTACCTATCAGTTCGAGATACGGTATTAGAAATATACAGGGTGCTACAGATTCGAGGCAAGTATGGGGATCTCGAAAACCGTATAATTAATTGTATATTTATTTATATGGTTGGTGGTTCTTGGATATCAGGACAATAGGAGTGTCCTGATATCCAAGAACCACCAACCATATACTCATACTAAGGACAAGAATCATTAACAAAATGTATATTTATTGTTAAACAGCTATCCATTTTATGATGTTTGAGGTTATGTAACATTCCTTCATTAAGGAGTTTGATGTTTCATAGATTGGTTTGGTAGGTGCATAGCTTTATTCATAAAGGCGGATCAGGCAGTACTGAGACTACTAAGTTCCATAACCATGGTTAAGGCTTAATTACGATAGATTTGTTCTCACAGCTGTTAAGAAACATGTTTCTGACAGTTTGAGCCTATGCAATATGTAAAAACGCGTTTGCTCGGCTTTCACTTTACACGGAACTGAACATGTACTACACTACTGTATGTTTTGTCAACTTATTTTCATAACTGTAAAGTACTTTATGATATTGTAAATATTTTCCAACTATTGGGTCCTATGATTTAACGTTTACGTTAACTTAACTTGTCTGTTAGGATTGTTTACGAATGCAAATGTTCCATTTGCTAACAGCGTTACCATGGTGAAATAGACACGTTAAGTTAACGTCAACGTTCAATCATCACCCCCATTGGGTCCTATGATTGAACGTTTACGTTATCTTAACATGTCCATATCACCATGGTAACGCTGTTATAAAATGGAACATTTGCATTAGTAAACAATCTAAACAGATACGTTAAGTTAACGTAAACGTTCAATCATAGCCCCCATTGTGAGATATTATTAACGTATAGTACGTCACGAATCTCAGCTGATTCCTGAAAGTGACACATTGAAATCATTGTGACATATTTGAGAATTTGAGGTTGAAGTTATACCTGAGTTATATTCAATTTGATTTCGAAGTGGAACTGTCAAATTTCCGCTTGGCAAACGGGAATCATAAGCTACCATCCACATTGAATTTGGCGTAAGCGTGACTTTGACAAACTTGACGACTTCAACCTAAAATTTTGAACTGTCATTGTACCATTTTGGGTACTTTTGCGGGGTATCTCCGTTATTCTTATAGATAGAAAGTTGCGGTTTTCGCGACAGTGTGCTACTTTTTCGTGAAACTGAAGATACCGTTAACAAAATTTTCATAGCTTTTTTAGTTTTCAAGATACAGGGCTAAACTGAAAAAGTTGCACTTTAAGGTACCCCTCGTATCTAAACTATGAGATAAGTTATGGAAAATGTGAGAACTGTTTCTTATAGAACTTTTCCCGTAGAACTCGATTCTACGTTCGGAATTAGTATACAGGGTCAGGTCAAAAAGTTATCGGACCAAACTTTTTTTTTAAATGGAACACCCTGTATATTTATAGTTCATAAGATTTGTCTTTTTTACCTTTTCAGAAATATATAACGGTATGCACTTTTTTCATGAACACCCAAATAAATGACAACTTTCTGAGATTAAATGCATTATTTATTAGTAGGCCATGAATAAGAATAATAAACCGCTAATCTTCTTATACAAAATATAAAACTACTCGAAGAGTATCTCAATTACAGTGAGTTTGTAACAGTTCTACAGCATTGTGTAACATACATTAAAAAAACACAAAAATACCATTATTAAAAAAAACACACTTCTAAAGATGATGTTTAAATTGACGACCATTTTCTCCAATGCAATAATTGATTGATTGATTATTTTTGTTGGTTGCCATAGCAACTATCAAATTATACATTTATTTCGGAAAATTGTCAATAATTATTTGGGTGTTTATGAGAAAAAGTTCATACTGTTATATTTCTGAAAAGGTAAAAAAAAAATCTTATGGAATATAGATATACGTTTAAAAAAATGAAGTTGGGTACGATAACTTTTTGACCTGACCCTATATACTAATTCCGAAGGCGCAATCGAGTTATACGGGAAAAGTTATATAAGAAAGAGTTTTCACATTTTTCCATAACTTATCTGATAGTTTAGATACGAGGGGTACCTTGAAATGCAACATTTTCAGTTTAGCCCTGTATCTTAAAAACTGAAAGGGCTATGAAAATTTTGTTAACGACATCTCATCACGAAAAAGTAGCACACCGTCGCGGAAACCGCAACTTTCTATCTATAAGAATAACGGAGATACCCGGCAAAAGTACCCAAGATGGGACATCCTGTCCTTAAAAAAAAAAAAAAAAACACTGTAAACGTGTAACATGCTTTTTCAGTAAACATTGGGTTTTTTGTATTTTTGGCACATAATGCTTTTTCAGGAATCAGATGTTTTCTACGTCACATGGAATCGATCTATTGTGATTGTGAGTACTGTCATCCTATTGTGAGAGACAACGTCCAAGTATTGTGGGCAGTGAGAAGATATTTTAAAATGAATTGCACTTTCTGATTGAGACTTTTTCTCCTCTACAATATGGTGGTATGAAATTAAAAATCTGACGTTTCGCCTTTGAGCGGCCATCCTCAAGTTAATTTTTTTAAATATGGACCTCGATTTTTATTTTATTTTTAGTTATCTCTTAACGTCCTTAAGGCATTGAGGTATCGCAACCGTCGAAAAAAATACTCATCTAAAAAATAATACCGTAGAAAATTGGTTAGGCAACTCTTGTCTCCCTATGACACAGTTTGGTTCATTAATCCATCTTTATTCGACACGTTTTTCTTATGAGAAAACCTGAACAACTTTACAAAACTAATTGACTGAACCAAAATGGAAATAACATCCAATATATATATATTATCTGAAACCCTTTTACCATACAATGGTGTAGGGCTAACATCTAATAACGATACATTTAAAAAGAATATACGGTGTTTCCACTCTGAAGTCACCCACCCTGTATTAGGTATCGATGATTTTGTGTTTAAAACACACATTCTGGGATTTTATTAACATCGTATTAATTGGAACGTACAGGAAGACTTAATGAGCAGTATAAGAGATAAATTAACAAATTAACAAACAAAAAATAACCAAAACAGTAACATTTTTTTTTTTTTTTTAAGTTGAACAGGAAGGTTTTTGGTCATTCTGATTGAGATTCCGTCGTCAGTTTTTTTCAAAAAATCCCCTAATACGAGTTTCTGAAATTTGACCCACTTTGGGGTATACAGGGCTTTTCACTTAAAACTCCCCACGTCAATATCTCGGAAACGAATAGGAATATTTCATTTCTGTAAAAAGTAGTCAATGTATGGGGTCGAGTAGTTATTTTTCACAGTTAAAAAAATTCGACGCCTACCAAGAGTAAAGCGTCGCGACGCATCGAAAATATTAATCGATTGCAGGGACTTTGAAATTACGCGCATGCTAAAGTACATGTTATTTATAAACTTTTTTATTATTCAGTCGAACTCATTTATTCTACACAGTTTTGAGATATACAGTGTGTCCAAGATAAGGATGTCTATCATGGGGATCTTGAAAACCGTGAGAGATACAAGGTCGGTTAAATGGAGGCAAAGTTGCGTATTTTGATGCTTAACA
Organism: Orchestes rusci; assembly: GCA_958502075.1. Classification (NCBI taxonomy): domain Eukaryota; kingdom Metazoa; phylum Arthropoda; class Insecta; order Coleoptera; family Curculionidae; genus Orchestes; species Orchestes rusci. The sequence continues at coordinate 2,359,393 of OY293306.1, forward strand.
AAATGCCGTTTTAAAAGCCAAGAAATTCCGACTAATTCCGAAATTATCCGAAAAAAAACCGACATTTTTCAAAATTGTTTCCATTTTTTTCTGACCTCATTTGAAGAGATATTTTGAAATGAATGGAACTTCTTCATTGCCACTTTTTGCCCTTTACAAGATAGCGTAATTAAACTGAAGAACCGACGTTTCGTCTATGAGCAGCCATCATCAACTTTGTTTTTTTAAATACGGTCCTGGATTTTTTATGACGGATTTTGAGGGCCTCTTATGTTCCTAAATCAACAATGTATCGCAATTATTCAAAAAAATTATGTTGATGGATTTTTCCATAAGAAATCATGTGTTAGAGAGACAAAAAATACATTTTCAATAGGATTAAAAACAACCACCTTTTTTTTAATTAGTGCGATACCTCGTTGGTTTAGGAACATAAGAGGCTCTTAAAATCCGTAATAAAAAATCCAGGACCGTATTTAAAAAAACAAAGTTGATGATGGCTGCTCATAGAAGAAACGTCAGTTCTTCAATTTAATAAGGGTATCTTGTAAAGGGCAAAAAGCGGCAATGAAGAAGTTCCATTCATTTCAAAATATCTCTTCAAATGTGGTCAAAAACAAATGAAAACAATTTTGAAAAATTTAGGTTTTTTTCGGATAATTTCGGACTTAGTCGGAATTTCTTGGCTTTTAAAACGGCATTTTGTTAAGCATCAAAATACGCAACTTTGCCTCCATTTAACCGACCTTGTATCTCTCACGGTTTTCAAGATCCCCATGATAGACATCCTTATCTTGGACACACTGTATATCTCAAAACTGTGTAGAATAAATGAGTTCGACTGAATAACAAAAAAGTTTATAAATAACATGTACTTTAGCATGCGCGTAATTTCAAAGTCCTGCAATCGATTAATATTTTCGATGCGTCGCGACGCTTTACTCTTGGTAGGCGTCGAATTTTTTTAACTGTGAAAAATAACTACTCGACCCCATACATTGACTACTTTTTACAGAAATGAAATATTCCTATTCGTTTCCGAGATATTGACGTGGGGAGTTTTAAGTGAAAAGCCCTGTATATCACTTTATGGCAACTGAAAATAACAAATTTTCTAGTAAGATTTCTTCAAATTTGCTATGAAATCAAATTTTTCTATAGAATAAAGTGAGGATATGAAAAGTAATTTTTTTGCCAACTAAATGATGTCGCTCACGCGACATCACTTTTTTTTGCCAACCCAAACTAACCCAAATTCCTACGCGGAGCAACATTCCATTTGCCCAGATGCATAAAATAACACCGAATCAATCAGCTTTTTTAAAAATACCGATTGAAAATCTGAAATAATCCTCACCTTTTTCTATCGAAAAGTATGTTTTCAATGCAAATATGAAGACCTTTTTAAAGAAAATTTGTTATTTTCAGTTGCCATAAATTGATATGTCACCCCACTTTGAACCCCCATAATCACCCAAAAGTACGTCCCTGGAACTGATTTGGTATAATGTTCAAAAAGTGTTTGACGAGACCTAACAAACAAAAAAAAATTAAAATCGGTTAATAAACAAAAATGTTACAGTGGTGGGACACTTCAGAGTGGACACCCTGTATAAAAAACTGAATGAATTTCCACGAAAGTGTTCAAAAAAATTGCCATTTTAACAAAATGTTGAAAATAACAATAATGGACAATTTGCACATTTTTTGGAAATATGAAAAATATAAGGATTAGTAAGTACTGATGCCATTGATGTTTAAAAAATCAAGCTACGACCTCTAATAATGTAGTAATCACCGATTAAAGAGCGCCAATCAACATGCACGACGCAACGTCACAGAATACATAATCTATCTCCATCTGGCGTATTGATTGTGATAGCTGTAACGAGAGTTGTAATAGCTCCACCCCGTTTTTGATCATACTGTGAAATTTGCGTTTTCTTTTTTATTTATTCAGTATATTTTTGGGTATTTTGAAAAACATTTTTCGCTGATGACTTTCAAATATTGTGTAGAACCTATATAAAAATTTTAATCATTTGAAAATGTATGCAAATTGTCCATTGAAAATATTGAGGTTGCTTAGGCAACCCATTACTCCACAACCTCATCTAATCACCTCAATGCCTCAAGGACGTCAAAAGATAACTGAAAATAAGACTACTGATGAGTCCTAGGATGAAACGTATATGGATTGGTCATGGTCAGACTGAGGAAACAGTTTCAAGATTTTCCTTATTTGCTTTCCCGGGGGGTTTTACCCGTTAACCCGTTGTAGACACTTTGGCGACCGAATGGTAGATGTCTTTTATTAGATTGATGGGAATTTCCATCCTAAAATTGACAAATTCTGCCGATAGATGGCGTTACGTCCTACAACTTTTCACATAACTAAAAATAAAATAAAAAATCCAGGTCCGTATTTAAAAAAATAAAGGCTGCTCGAAGACGAAACGTCAGATTTTCAATTTGATACCACCATCTTGTAGAGGACAAAACGTGGCAATGACAAATTTAAAATGTCTTTTCAAAAAAACGCAGGAAATGATAAGATCCGTTTTGCAAAATTTCGTTTTTTTTTTCGAATATCTTCGGAAATAGTCGGAATGTTTTGAATTTCAAAATGGCATTTTCTTAAGCATAAAAATGCGCAACTCTGCATCCATTTAACCGACCCTGTATCTCTTATAATATCTGAGATCTCGATGCATGCACTTGAAACTGTGGCACCCTGTATAAATAAATCCGAAATTAAAATTCAACTTTTTTTGTGTGAGGAATCTGCTGTTACCGTCCCATTCTTTCTTTGACACTCTGTATAGGCAATGTAATGAGGCATTAAACATGAAAAAATCAGCATTGAAAATGAAATCAGCCCAGTGATGCACAAAGCAATGTTAATAATGAGCCGATAAAAAAGCAAAACAGTCCAAATCCACCACAAAAAATTTAAATAAGAGAATCAGGGAATGATCACTGGGCCCACCATTTCCATCTTCAAATCACAAAATAAATAAATTACCTGCTTGACAATTTATGGTGTGCTGTTGAATCTTTTCGCTCTCTCCACATCCCGTATACTCTTCTCAATCTCAAATCTTCTCAGATCAGTTCTCTCCAAAAAATCTTGTCTGTCTAGATATCCATCTTTGCCTTTATTATGAATTTGAAGCTCTTCTTCTATTTCTTCATCTTTTTTAAACCGATCCCAATCCAGTTTGGTTTTTTCGAGAGTACTGATCTTCTGCTTCTTCCCCAATTGATTTAAAATATTGCCGATGCCAAGAGCAGATTTTTTTCCGGACGAATTAGATAAAAGTTTGGCTTGTGTGGAGTTTGCATCAACTTCTTTTTCGACCTTGACTTCTTCACCAGCAAACTCGAATATTTGAGTTACTTTTACTTTAGTTGATTCTTCTTTTTTTATTTTACTGGGGCCTTGTTGGGGCGTATTTTTGCACTCAGTTTTAGTTGAAGTCACAGATTTAGTTTTGAATCCAGTATCTTTCATGAAATCCGCCCATAAGTCATCAGCCTTCTTCTTATCATCTATTTTTATTGGCTCAAGTTTGGGTTCTTCAAAGACTTTTGTTTTTTTCATGGGTTTTTTAGTGGGTTTTCTTCTTTTTTTGCCTTTTTTCGTTTCGGAATCAGACCCGGATAGATCTTCAGGGTCACCGTCTGATTCTACTTCAGAAACAGCGTCCTCTATTTTACTATCGGGAATGTAATCTTCATCACTTGAATCGCTTTCGGGAAAATCGTCATTGTCCATGTTTGTAGATGAATCACGACCTACTTACTTAATACTGTTTGAATGGTGTGATCATTCCCTGATTTTCTGCAAAGATAATCCATATTTATTATTTAAAATCAAACATACCTCATAACTAAAGCATCAAAAGTGTCCCTTGAATACTTTTCCAGTTCATTTTCCCGATTTTCATTAAATGTCCATGCAGTTTCTCTATTAATTTCAGTGTGAACAGTACATTGAGTACTCCTATTGCCTTTAGTTCCACAATAAAGTTCATAACGGTACCCTTTAATATAATTCAGGGCATCAAGAATAACAACATTTGTTGACGAGATTAATTTAAGCATTTCGCTTTTAAGCAAGCCTCTTATGTGTTTTTCCTTATTAGAATCAGCATAGAAAGAATTTTTTTCGAAATTTGCCTTAATAATTTGCTCGTATTCACTGATTATGTGGACTTCCTTGCCTGATTGTTCGAAAAAGGTCTTTAGTTCAAGAGATCTGGTGGTTTTACCACTACACGGAACACCTGTTATCACTATAAGAGGCATAATATTGTTACTTACAATCAATCAATTTAAAACGAAATCTATGCTTTAATTGCTTTATCAAAGAAAACAAAACGTTATAAATCTAATCTGCAGTCTGCAGAATCTTTTTTTCGAAGAAGTGGGGTTATGTTTGGTTGGAGTGATTTGATGTCGCAGTCGGTGTTGCCAAGTCAATTTCAGGAAAGTCCTTACTACTCCTTACCATATACCAGGGTGACCCAAAAAGAATGGTACATAGAGTAACAGCAGATTCATAACAAACAAATATTGCGATAAACTCATATATGGACGGTATTATGCAACAAGTGGTTAAACCACAATTATAACTTTTCGAGATATAGAGCACAAAAGATGGAATACATAAAAAAAATCGGGTTTCCAAAACTAGGTTATTTATTCATGTTTTTTGGTAGAAAATGCATTACAGAGCTACAGATTTGGATATGTACAAAAAAAATCAAATTCTTCATAAAAAAAATCATTGTTGAAGAGGGTTAGGCGTTTTATGCAAAACTGCGAATCCCAAGAAAGCCATTCAGCAATAAAGCAACTCAATAAAATTCTGGTTAACAATAATAAATTTTAGATAATTCAACATCTCTGTTAAAGTTAAACATCAGATAAATTCTAGAAGTTAAGCGTCTTCCATGTAGGTTTCATCTATCTCAAAATCCAGAGTGGATCCGATTCCCTCAACATCTTCTTGACATTCTTGAACTTCAATAGATCTGAGAAAACCATAGAATGGTTTTGCATCCTGCGGAATCAGTTTATGGATTTTCTTTGACTCTTTAACTTTTTCTTTTGACAGTGCCTATCCCTGTGGTCACAGAAGAGGAAAATCTATTTGTTTCGAATCGGGCTTTCGTCCTTTTCCTGCCTTTTGTTACAAATTCGAGTGTATGCATGGGGATCTCCTAAACCGTAAGAGATACAAAGTTGGTTGGATTGAGGCTACGTCCGAAATTATCCGAAAAAAACCGAAATTTGTCAAAATCGTTTTCATTTTTTTCTGACCACATTTGAAGAGATATTTTAAAATGAATGGAAGTTTTTCGTTGCCTTACTCAAACAACGCCTCTTTTTGCCCTTTACAAGATAGCGTTATTAAATTGAAGAACCGACGTTTCGTCTATGAGCAGTCATCATCAACTTTGTTTGTTTAAATACGGTCCTGGATTTTTTATAACGGATTTCAAGAGCCTATTATGTTCCTAAACCAACGATGTATCGCACTTATTAAAAAAATGTGTTTATTTTTAATCCTATTAAAAATGTATTTTTTGTCTCTCTCTAACACATGAGTTCTTATGGAGAAATTCATTAATATAATTTTTTTGAATAATTGCGATACATCGTTGGTTAAGAAACATAAAAGGTATCTTAAAATCCGTTATAAAAAATCCAGGGCCGTATTTAAAAAATAAAAGTTGATGATGGCTGCTAATAGACGAAACGTCGGTTCTTCAATTTAATAACGCTATCTTGTAAAGGAGAAAAAGTGGCAATGAAAGAGTTTCATTCATTTTAAAATATCTCCTCAAATATAGAAAGAGTAGCTGGTCCAAAGTGAACACAAACGAAAATAATAATTTCTGTATCATCTGTTACAGAGATTCGCAACAATGATCTATTCCACATAATGTGGGATAGATCATTTTAGCAAATCTTTGGTGGGAGAATAGCGAGTTTGTGGCTTAGTATAAATGTTTATAGATGGTGTAAATCTCTGAATGTTGGTTAAATCGCATTTTTGCTTGCCGTCCTTCAGCTTATATTGAACGTTTTTCAACAAAAACATGCATTTCTAAAAATGTGTGGCTTAAACGGTTGTTGCATAACACCGTCCATATGATACTACGACAAACAGATAAGCTCACGCGCATCTTGTCGGGTGACCTTTGTGAGGTTATGTTGTCAAGCTTCTGTCAGTTTGCAATGTAAATATTGTTGTTCTGATATTTGTGTGATATAATATCTTATTATTTCGTGAATTTCGCATAATTTGATGATTGTGTACTGTGTCGTGATGTTCTGCAGAAGCAGCAATAAGAAAAATAAAGAAAACCGTCCGTGTAAATACCGTTTCTTTCGGTTTCCAACATCCAAGAATATTCACAAGATATGGATACAGAAGTGTTATCAAAAGAAAAGTTTTAATGTTGAATATGCTAGAATTTGTTCAAACAATTTTTCTGAAGACGACTTTTGTGACAAAGAGAGACATTTGCAATTGCCCAAAACCACAAAAACCACATCGAATCATGTAGAATAACAAAAAACCACAAGGAACCACATAGAACCAGAAAAATCGCAATGGAACCAGAAAAACCACATGGAACCACAAAAAAACATACAGAGCCACATAGAAACACAAAGAACCAGAAAATCTACATGGAACCACATGGAATAACAAAAGATCTCTCAAAACCACAAAGAACCACATAGAACCAGAAAAACCGCATGGAACCACAAAAACAACTTATAGAAACACAAAAAAACACACATAGAACCTCTGAAAACCACATGGAACCACAAAAAACACATAGAAACACAAGAACCACATGGAACCACAAAAAAACACATAGAACCACAAGAACTACATAAAAACACACACAAAAACACAAAAAACCAAATGGAACCACAAAAACCACATGGAACCACAAAAAAACACATAGAACCACATAGAAACACAAAAAAAACTCAACGAACCGGAAAAACCACATCGAACCACAAAAAAACACATAGAACCACAAGAACCACATGGAACCACAAAAAAACACATAGAATAAAAAGAAATCTTTCGCAGAACCACAAGAACCACATATAGAAACACAAAAAAACACATATAGAACCACATGGAACCACAAAAAAACACATAGAGCCACATAGAACCACAAAACCACATGGAACCATGTAGAAACACAAAAAAACATAGAAACCACGTGGAACTACTCAAAAACAAATAGAACCACAAGAAACACATAGAAACACAAAAAAACACATAGAACCACATGGAACCACATGGAACCACAAAAACCACATGGAACCATGTAGAAACACAAAAAACCATAGAAACCACATGACAAAACCTCTTAGAACCACAAGAAGCCACATAGTACAACAAAAACCACATTGAACCAAAAAATAACCACATGCATGGAGTCGCATAAAATCACAAAGAACCACATAGATTCTCAAAGAAACACATGAAACCACAAAAGAAGGAAGAAAAGAACATAGAATCACAAAAAACCACACAAAACCACAAAGAACCAAGTGTGTCGCGACCTTGAAATTCCACTCCCACCGCACATAAAAAAGTTTCACCTCAAACATCCTTTCTAACGTCGAAAACCAACTGAGAAAAATGTTTTTTCAATGTAACGGCAAAATTGAAAATATGATCTTTTTTTAAATACTATTTAACCAATCTGGTGGGATCTGCGTAGATTATATTGTCAATTTTGGATAGATAGATAACCAACTAAATACATATTATTCATTTTGGGGTAAATAACCAACTATAATTATCAGAATTCATCAAAATCGCAATATAAGCCATGCTTTCCAATGCTATTTTATCCAATTGGGTCACCGGATAGCTTGATGCGCAGTTCAGTTCGAAACTCGTTCGGCTAGTGAGCATATCTTGTTTGTCGTAGTATCATGCGATAAACTCATTAGCCTAGTTTATACCGACAACTTGGTCCGCGGACCAAGTACCAAATTCGGACTATATCCGAACCAAATATTTGGTTCGAATGGTGTAAACAGTTTCGGACTAAGCTGGTCCGCTCTTGGTTCGGTACTCGGTACTCGCCAGCAAGTGTACCGAACTAAATTTGGTTCGATCTAGATCAAAATTATAAGGTTATGTTGATTGTTATTATTGTGAATTGTGTTGGTTCTGAGTTTCTAAGGCAATCTGAGCGTACTTACTCATGTTTTTTTTGGTTACGAATTGTGTTGATGAATAATTTCGACTTGTTTTTGACATTTGACGAATTGCGGGCGTGCACATTTAGTTCACGTGTTGCAAGACGGTGTAAACGGGCAGGAAGCAAGCATTGGTCCTACTGTACTATCCCCACCAGCTTGGTCCTATCGGACCGAACCAAACGAGTTATCGGTGTAAACTAGGCTATTGTCTATCCCGACATGAGATTAAAAACGATAGGGTAACCATGGGCAAAGTTTACTAATATACAACTTTGCCATGGGTAAACCCACCATGCAGTGATTGGCCACTCACCACATTCACAAGCACAAGGTATTCACGAGTGGTACACATATTATTAATAAATAAATGATACATGTATGTATTGAAGAATCCCGTCAGATAAGAAACATACTGTATATTAGAGATATATACATGACTCCGGAACCTTTCCTTTTTTTTATTGAAATAACAATATATTTTTTGGTTTCAGCATAAATCACCAGTGATTGGCAATATTGGCATAAGTGAGTCAGTTATTGGACACTACTCATTTAGTTATTAGCCGAAAATATTTCTATAAAAAAAAGGAAGAAAGAAGCGCTTTGCTGATGAATAAAATAAACATTTCAAACAACTAAACTGAAATAAAATAGCCAAAATGAAAAATGATATATATAACATACCAATATTTTAAACATTTTAACGAGATAGGGTGCCACAGATTCGAGTGCATGCATGCAAGAGATACAGGGTCGGTTAAATGGATGCAAAGTTGCGCATTTTTATGCTCAAGAAAATGCCGTTTTGAAATTTAAAAAATTATTCCGACTACTTATTCCGAAGATATTCGAAAAAAAACGAAATTTTGCAAAAACGTTATAATTATTTCCTGAGTTTATTCGAGAAGATATTGTGAAATAAATTACACTTTCGCTTTGCCACTTTGTCTTTTCTAGAAGATGGCGGTATCAAATTGAAAATCTGACGTTTCGTCTTTGAACGGCCATCATCAAGTTCATTTTTTTAAATATGGACCTGGATTTTTCATTTTATTTTTAACTATCTTTTCACGTCCTCAATATATCGAGGTATCGCAACCGTCAAAAAAAAATACTCATTTGAAAAATAATACCAGAGAAAATTAGTTCGGCAACCCTTTTCTCCCTAACTGATAGTTTGGTTCATAAATCAATATGAAAAACTGAATCAATTTTTGCAAATGTTTAACAAAATATTGAAAATAACAATAATAATTGAAAAATAATTGAAAATATTGACGTTGCCAAGGCAACCCATTGCTCTATACACCATTTATCTATTAATAACTATATGGGAAACAATTCTACACGCTTGATACCAGGATGAGATAGAAAGATCCCGCTGTACTGTATAGTTTTCGCATGAGTCTATCCTTTTCTATCGCCTGGGGACCGTCCCCAAGCGAAAACTATACAGTACAGCGGTATCTTCTATCTCATCCTGGCATCAAGCGTCGCTCGTTGTTTAAATGGGACGGTTCCCATATAGAGTTAATAGATATATGCTATACACCCTCATCTAATTACCTCAATGCCTCAAGGATGTCGAAAGATAACTAAAAATAAAACAAAAAATCCAGGTCCGTATTTAAAAAAATGAACTTGATGATGGCCGCTCAAAGACGAAACGTGTAATTGATTTTATATCTTCTCGAATAAACTCAAGAAATAATAATAACGTTTTTGCGAAATTTTGGTTTTTTCAGAATATCTTCGGAAGTAGTCGGAATTTTTCAAGCATAAAAATGCGCAACTCTGCAACCATTTAACCGAACCTGTATATCTCATAATAACTGAGATCCTCATGCATGCATACACTCGAATCTGTGGCACCCTGTATTTTTCAAACAAGTTTCACAAACAAATATTATAAGAGTTTAACTAATGTAGATTGTGTACCTTCATACCCAAATTGTGAAAAGTACGGCAACATGTTTCGGATTTAATTCCACAATTTTGAGACGTTTCCAAAATTGACCGCCACCCTTTTGATTGAAAGTATTCTTGGAAAATGGTTTGATGGAAGAACATCTTCCAATATCCTGTTCAGAAAGGTTTCCATGCATGCACTTGCAGCAGTTACTGCTTCACCGGTTCATTCAGAAATTGGTCGGTTTCTTCGAAGATAAGCCTTCTACCAAACTTCTCCAGGGCGATAATTTACAAATGAATCACGTGGGTTTTCAAAATAATCTTAACATATTCCCAAAGATCAACGCCTATGATTTTCAGTGATCCAATTCTCCAAAATTTTTTCTTCGTCTGAAGTGAGTATGGTGCTGGGACCTGGGACCCAATCCACGAGTTAGGGAACAACGGCTCTCCCTCGAACTTGATAGAAGGGAGAATATTTTTGAGAGGGCAGACTTGTTCCCATCGCATTATTTTCTCCATCCCTCCCTTTCCCAGACTTTCGCTATTCTTGAAACGTGGGAGGCTATAGTTAAGTGGAACTGTCAAATTTCCGCTTGCCAAACGGGAATCATATGCTACCATCCACATTGTATTTGTGTTCAAAGTCACGCTCACGCCAACTTCAATGTGGATGCTAGCATATGATTACCGTTTGCAAAGCGGAAATTTGACAGTTCCACTCAATTCTACTGACTCAAGTCAATAGAACAGACTTCTATCAAAAGTCAGGAGAACATTTTTGCCCCCACTTTCAAGAATAGGCATCATTATTTTCGAAAGAACCACGCCCAATTTACTCCCGGGGAGTGATTGCTCCCTAACACGAGGATCGGGCCCCTGCTCTCTTAAATATTCTCCCTTCTATCCTTCTATCAAGATCGAGGGAGCGATTGCTCCCTAACTCGAGGATCGGGGCCCTGAAGTTGACTTAACAAATTTGTTACTTCTTCGAAATTATGGCGTAGCTCTAGGAATATTGAATTACCTTCGCGCACTGGCAAAAAATAGCTTAAAAGTAAATGAATACAATCCTTGCAGACGATCACTAGTTATTTGCCATCCGGCCAATCATTGATTTTTACCGTCAAATCAATATGCAGTTATTGGCTCCCAGTATTTACCTCAAATGCTATTTTTAAAGCATAAAACATTGAAAAGCTTTTGAAATAAACACAATCTCATATAAGATACATACGTTTCCTAACATCCGTTTTGAAATACTATTGGTTAATACACTTATTTCTGCACACGCACGTTCTTATAAGCAATAATAAACAAATCAACTGTTTGACGCGTGAAGATGACAACGGCCAGCATTCAACTGAAATATATATATTTTTTTAATATTGCTGTTTTAAAACAAAATTAGAAATAAGTTCAACGCTTAAAAATTTTTAATAACAGAATATTTATTTTGGTGGCCAATCACTGAAACAAAATCAGTGAATTGCTATGCAATCAACTGGTGGGTTTACCCTAGAGGGTGTCAAAATTACATTTTAATTTTTAACTTCAAATAATTGAGTTATTTTGATGAAAGTTGATATATTATGAGCAGAGCTTTCGGTAATTGAATTACAATATTTGAAAAATTTAATTCAATTACTTTCTGGTAATTGGACAACATACGTCAAATGGGGTTACTTATTTTGACAACGTTTGAAATTATTGACAGAGTTGTCTGTTTTACGTCCTACGAAACAGTCGCTATTGCACATAAAAATGTAGTTACGGTTTGCTAGACATTTTCTCAGATTTCATCAAAACAACTGAAACGATTAGTAATTTTATACTATTTTCATATAACAAGACTTTTTTATCTGAAAATGTAACACGAAAAACTTTGGTTGGCTAGAAATTGTTATAATTAAATGTATTGGAATTTTTGTCTAAATATTGATAGCATGAGTAAGTCCGGATGAAGTATTTCTGTACGAATTTTTGCATTTAAACTTCTTCATATATTTTGGTAAACAATAATTTAGAAAAATGTCCAGCATATATAGCATATATGGAGACATATGTCACCCTCTAGATAATCTTTCAAGAATGATTCCCAATAAAATCATAATAGGAAAGTATATTATTTAGTACCTATTATTTTAAGCGAGATTGTAAGAAGGAACTCCTAACTACCTACTTTACGTTTTTCCTTGACAAATAATATATTTTTGTTTTAGGTTTTTCAAGTTTCATAGGTATATATTGTTTATTTAGAATGCTAGAGCTTTTCTCATATAAATTCTAGTTCTAGGTTTTTATAAGTTTGGACAAAATAAACGAGATGTATTTTCATTTAGAACATGTTTTTTTTCAAAGTTTTCGCTTTTAATACAAGCGGAACCTTTTCCTTTGTTTTTAACTTATCAAGCTTCCTACTCAGAGTTTATACCTGATTTTTGGGTACGTCCTATATAACCTCGCACTCTCCCAGACTCCCAGCAAACACAAGTACATAATATTGATGTTAAGACAAGTGTAGATTGTTTACTAATGCAAATGCTGCAAATGTTCCATTTAACATTTCCTAACGGATCAAGTTATTGCTAGCATCAACTAGTAAAAGCTAGCTTTCACTGAATTTCTAACATTCACTGTAACATATATATAATATACAGGGTGCCACAGATTCGAATCCATGCATGGGGATTTCAGTTATTATAAGGGATACAGGGTGGGTTAAATGGTTGCAAAGTTGCGCATTTTTATGCTCAACAAAATGTCACTTTGAAATTTGAAAAATTCCGACTTCTTCCGAAGATATTCGAAAAAACAGAAATTTATTATTATTATTTCCTGCGTTTGTTTGAAGACATTTTAAAATAAATTACACTTTGTTATTGCCAATTTTTCCCTTCTACAAGATGGTGGTTTCGAATTGAAAATCTGACGTCTTTGACCTGCCATCATCAACTTTATTTTTTTAAATACGGACCTGGATTTTTTTATTTTATATTTATTTATCTTTTGACGTCCTTGAGACATTGAGGTTATAAGATGATGGTTTAGAGTGATGCATTGTCCTAGTAACCTCAATATTTTGATTTATTATCCACCTATTATTTTTATTTTCAATATTTTGTTAAAATGGCAATATTTTCGAAGACTTTTGCAGAAATTGATTCAGTAGTTTTCACATGTGATTTTTTTTATTTACCATGTCATTCGTGGATTTGATTTGATTTCATCAAATGTATCGTTATTGGATGTTATTTCGATTTTGGTTCAGTCAATTGGTTTTGTTTTTTTTCACGGTTGCGATACCTCAATGCATTATGGACGTCAAAAGATAACTGGAATTGAAAAAAAAAATCCAGGTCCGTATTTAAAAAAATTAACTTGATGATGGCCGCTCCAAGACGAAACGTCAGATCTCTAATTTGAAACCATCATATTGTAGAGGATGAAAAGTGGCGAAAAGAAAGTGCAATTCATTTTTAAATATTTTGTCAAATAAACTCAGGAAATAATAATAACGTTTTTGCGAAATCTCGTTTTTTTCGAATATTTCCGGAAGTAGGTAGTGGGGATTTTTCGAATGTCAAAATGACGTTTCGTTGAGCATAAAAATCATTTTTGCATCCATTCAACCGACCCTGTATCTCTTATGATTACCAATAAGATCCCCACTCGAATCTGTGAAACCCTCTATAAAACAGTTTTCTTTGGGGCAGACTCCAAGTATAAACAGCACAGCGGAAATACAGCAGATTTATAATTTCTAGCCAAAAATAAAAGAATGTGTGCATCAAATTCATAGAACTTTATGAAATTGATGGGAGAAAAAAATATTTTTTCGTATACCGGGTGCACGAGAAAAGTGTGGCAGACACAACTTACATCTTTTTAAATGGGACACCCTATATATTATTTCATAATCAGAGAGACATTATTTTTCTGTTCTCAAAAATATACAACAAGTAGGCATTCCTTCCAGCCGTTTTCAAAATATTTAAGTTTTAAAGTTGGTTTTTTGGTATTGCCAAATTCAGTATCTATGACTAATTACAATAAATGTTTGAACATTTTTTTTTAACGTTGAACATTATTTATCAATTTTTTCCTTCCAATAATCTGAGACAACGAATAAAACAATTGAATACATTAAATTATTGATAAATTGATATCATAAAATGCATTTAAGTAAATGTGTTGTGAATAATGGCGGGTATATTCAATAATATCAATTTATTAATAATAATAATGTATTCACTTGTTATATTCGTTGTTTTGGATTATTGGAAGGATAAAAATTAATAAACATTGTTCAAACAATCATTGTAGTCATAGATACTAAATTTGGCAATACCAAATAAAAAAACCAACTTTAAAACTTAAATATTTTGAAAACTGCTGGAAGGAATGCCTACTTGTTGTATATTTTTGAGATCAGAAAAATAATGTCTATTTGATTATAAAATGATATATAGGGTGTTCCATTTAAAAAAATGCAAGTTGTGTCTGTCACACTTTTCTCGTGCACCCCGCTATAAAAAAAAATATTTTTTTTTTCTGGCGGTTCATGTCAATACCTACCAACTTTGTATTCAAAGTCCCTATCTATCTTGCATAATAAGCGAGTTAGTCTGCAGACGAAATATACGTAAACACCCTGATGTACAAATTGTTGATGTTATTATAATAAATAAATAGATTCACACATTGCAATATTATCTCTTCGTGGATTCCACGCGTAGCTAACAATACCCACGCAGAGTACCTATGATTGTTGTGTATAACGATGTTACTTATTGATGTTTCCAGAATTTTATTCAATGTCTTATTAGCTATCCATTGAAATTGGATGTTAAGAAGGTACCGTAACATTTCTTTCCACAACTCAATATATTCTTGACAACAATCGCTTCAACTAATTCGTTAAACTAATACAGGAATCACAAGATTAATGTATTAGCGTAGTAAGTACGGAACCATCGGTCAGTCTAGACCGCCCATTTTTCCCACCTTTCGTGGAGAACTGAGAGATGTGAACGAGGGATTTCGCTGTCGGGTATTCAGCTCGGAACTTCCACGAGTATCAGACAGACACTCTTTTCGCGAGCACCATATAAGCCATTCCATATATAACTTTGCCGACGGTTCAACAAATTATCTCACTATCCAGGTAAGCTATAACTCGCTCACACTGTACTTTCAGATCGCATTGAGGGGTTCAAACTATCCCCTCGAGTCCGCTTCTGTTTGGGGTTGATTCATTTTATTAACATCCATTCAGAACCCCGTTTTGATAAACTTCAAATTTTTGAGAAAGCCCGGAAAACGCTTTGATAAACCTTACACTAGACCATAACTTGGCAAACTTTTCTTAGGAATCTTTCTAGTTTTAACGACGCGTAAAAAAAATTGAAAATTCCGCAGAAAAAAAATTCTCCACACGTCCGAGAAAACCAAAAATCTGAAACCGTTTTCTTCAACAACGCGCCAATTTCCTTATTCCAAAGTAAAAAATGACTACTTGCATCTTCTTTTTTTTCGAGTACCTAGATATCCTGTTTTTCACTAGTTTGGTAATTTTTCTAAAGGCGAATAAATCTCTAGAAAAATTCTTGACCATTCCGCTATTTAAAGTTAGGTCCGTCTTTTGTCCCGGCCCAAAATCAGGAAAATTCATTCATGCACATAAACTAATTTTCTTCAACATCGGAAAACCGTTAGATAAACAACTGTGTATGGTGCCAAAATAACTTACTATCAATTTAAAATCGCATTTCTAATAAGTTTAGTTGGAAATCTCTTTACGTAGTTTTTTCAAAACGGTACATGTAAAAAACTCACATTCCAATCCGTAGAACCAGAGAACCGGTGAGTTTTGCTCGACCTTCATTTTTACATGTTTTGTCGTATTTGAAACAGATAAGCAACATAAATTTAATGCCGAGATAGAAGCTAGCGCATTTTATCATTTTGTCAAATGCCCAGAACTCCTGAATATTTTTCAAACCTGAACCAGATAAGCGAGATTTGATAGCAGGCTGGTTTATATGAACCAATGGTGGGTTATATGTTCTAAGATTTGAATTCATTCCGAATATCTGAAGTAACCGGTGATATATTCTCATTAAAATTAATTATTATTGGGTTTGATTACCAAAATGGAACTACCTTTATATACCTGTTTGTCGTCATCAGTGATGTTTTTCTTCTGTCAACGTGAGTTTACAAAATTTTCCTTTCTGTTAAACCATCATCTACCCCTACCAAACCTATCCAATGTTGCCTTTTTCTCTTCCATTTTCGGACCGCCATCACAGGTTATGTGTGATAAAAAATTTCCAAGGATGGGGGATGGATAAAAGGGGTTTTTTTTCACAAGCGATCGAGCAGTCAAGAGGGGTCCTTGTGCTCTCAATTTTCAAATTAAAATCAATTTTGACCGTTATAACCAATCGACTTAATCGCCGTCATTTTTCATCTGGAAGTATTCATTGGGTATAACCTAATTTCCGTCTTTCAAATCATGGTTTCTTTATTCCATAGGGGCTCCAAGCATCCCAAAATATGGACACTGGTCGGAATACGCCCGTGATAGAACTTTGTGCTGATGAGGAAGTTATAAGGTTGGCCTCATCTTCTACCGAAATTCGGTCGATCATGGACCCATTCGATGGCAAGCATTACATGCAACCCATGGAAACCTTCATACCTGTGGGTACGGAAGTCTGCTGGCGTTGTGGGATGGAGGGACATCACCGACAATATTGCAATGGGCCACCACGCACGTTCTGCTCAAGATGCGGAAGAATGGGCGTGCTGTCACGAGACTGCAATTGTAGATTGCCAAAACAGAGAACCATACCGGTTGACCAACCAAAGACCAAAAAGAGGCAGTTTGAACCGGACGGTTCCAGATCCAGCCAGGCTTCTAGAGACCCGAGACTACAGCCAAAAGAGAAATTATACCGACTCACTGCGAACCAAAGACCAACAGATGACAAACATCAGCAGAGAGAATGCCATCTATGTGAGTATTGTGGATGTCCATTTATGGGATCTGACCATCATCCAGGTTTCTAAATATTTTTTTTTTGTAATAGGGGGAGGTGTGTAACGAAGTTATTTTATTTTTCCGGGATTTTAATCAATGACTTGAAGTAATTACCTAGCTATCCACGAGATGTCCAGCTATTTTTGGTGAATACCGCCTTAATTGATTCCCTTTAACAATAGAGGATTAATTATTTATTCCATCGGTCAGTCCTTTTTCCTTGATCCATCTCTGCTTTTACCGTCCATAAATCACCACTCGTGATTAATCTTTTTTTTTCTGGACATTTCACTGGTTTAATTCAATCTTCCGTAACCTAAAGATGCACACCACCTCTCATGTTCAATTCGAAACGAATGTACTCATTTTTCTTTAATCTATTTTTAAGGGGAACATAATCTATTTATTTGTTTTTATTTTTAACTGGAGAATAAATCTATTTATTTCAACTAGGTGTTTAAATCTAAGACTACATTTATAATCTAAGGTTAAAATGGCCTTAGTTCTTATATTCAAAGGGGGGTGCCAAATTTAGAAAATTTCACCCTCCAAACTCCATAATAATGAAAGTAACGTCACATGACCTTCTGTAATAAATTGATTTTTAGAAAGTGTTATTAGAAATATACAGGGTGTATCTAGAAGGTCTGTACAAAATGTAACCACATCTGATAGTCCGAAATCTCTTCATTTCCGAGATACAGGGTGGTCAAGTTTAAAATTAAAAAACAATTTTTCTCATTATATTGGACACGTTTTCACATATTGCTTTGAAAATCGGTATACGGGGGTTTTGTGGTATGAGAAATTCGATTATGAAGTCCGTTTTACTGTGGCCGCTAGAGGGCGCCCTACACTTTACATTTTGTGGTTTAAAATGGTCATGATCAACTATTTTCCCAGTGTTTTTTTTTCATAATTCATTAAAGAAGAAGATTCTCCAGACAATTGAAAGTGAAAAGACAGAAAGTTGTAGATAATTGACGAGCAAAATGCAAAAAGTCTTTCGTTTTTCATTTTTCAAAAAATGTTTTCAGAATCACGAAACTTGCTAAGATTGCAGTTTTCTTTATGGCGAATATGTCAAGAAAACATTCAGCATTTAGGTCAATTTCTGTAACTTTTGCTTCAATATGAAAGGTGACAAATAAAAAACTATCATAAAGGGCTTCATGCACAAACACGAAAAGAAAAAAAATCTCTGGAGCCTTTGCCTTGATATGTAACGAGAATTTAATCTAAACTACTCAACAAAAAAATACGGTACACCCGAAATTTTCGCCTATGTTTGAACACTCATAATTTTTTAACGAATCGATGAAAAAATATGCGGTTTGCATAACGATGCAGAGCATTTCTTTGCGGTTTATGCGGATGGCTCAAAAAATTAATTTTCTCAAAAACTTCTTCTATACGGGGTGGTAAAAAAAAGTACTGTAAATTTTCTTCTTCTTTACTGTCCTCTCATTTCCACAGAGATTTTTTGAAGCTTTTTTTCGATAAGCACAAGTGCTTGTTACGTCCATACCTCGGGATATTTTTGGATTTTTGTTGATATCTTTTTTCGTTTTTGAAATATCGACTTTTTTCAAAATAAATGACACATATAGGGCTTTAAATGGGTGTTCTGCTGATTCTAAGTTTGAAACTGACAATGTTATGACATAGATCTATTGTTTGGCTGTCTTTCTGACGACTTAGCAATATTTTGAGTATACAGGGTGTGCAAAAAAATTTTGATCATAAGTACAGCACTTTTTAGTTATTTTGTCAGGTTTTCTTGTAAATTATTATGTGGAAGAAGCTGAATCAATTAATTAATTAATAATCAGTTTGGGTGGCGGAAATTCAGTATTTAATTGAAATTAAACCGATTCAAAACATGTTTTTTTCTAGTTATAATACTCGAAAGTTATTAGGCATTTTTAAGATTTGAAAACCGGAAGCTTTTCTGAATTTAGCATATCCAAATACCCCTATAATATTGGTATTTTTGTTGAAGAATGTCATACAAGATGTTCAAAAGGCCAGGTCAAATAATGAAAAAATCGATATCTCCTGCTACCACCCTAAAAGATTTTAAGCAAAAATTTTCCAAAAATCGTCTCTTTAGGTATGACAAGAATTATACACTTGATAAGTTTTGCTACTCTAGCTTATACCCAACGTTCAAAAATTAAGGTCAAAAACTTATAATTTTTTTTTTATTTCAAATAGTAATATCGATATGATAAAAGTAAAATGTTTATGAATGGACTATTTAACAGTACTCTTCCAAGTACGAGTACGGATTCGTGTAGTCTTGTTATTCAAGCTTCTACAGTTCTACAGAGGATACAGGATGTGTTCAATAAGTGAACCAAACAAATATGTTTGCTTTCTTTTTTGAATAGCCCCGTATAAGCCAGAGTGACTAAAGGTTTGTGGAAAATCTCGCCGAGAATTTATTCGGGGTAAGTCATGAAAGTAACATATGTCAAAAATTAATTTATGAAAAGACAGAGCTTTTCGAGTATCATTACCA
Source organism: Orchestes rusci (assembly GCA_958502075.1). Classification (NCBI taxonomy): domain Eukaryota; kingdom Metazoa; phylum Arthropoda; class Insecta; order Coleoptera; family Curculionidae; genus Orchestes; species Orchestes rusci. Next base: position 2,379,129 of record OY293306.1, read on the forward strand.
GGCACCGACGTTGACGGAATTATTGTAAATGATTGAATTAATTTTTTTAAACGCCTTGTTAAATTTCATTGAATGACTTCTTAAACTTAAATATCAAAATATTATTATATAATAAAAATACGTGCATGAAATTGGTTTATACAATTTTAACTTATTCGAGCATGTAGGTACAGTGTGAATCATTTGTTTTTGGGTCAACCTGAAAAAAAGTTTATTAATTGACCGATTTGACTCGAGTTTTTTTTTTAATAAATTGCAGAGCTTGATAAACTGTTACTTCTCACTAAAAATGACCTCGCTCACACAAAATCTTAATGGTCGACATAAGTGATTTTTTTGAAAAAAAAATTATGCATTCCACTTTTTGTATGTAAACCTTGCTGAAAAAAAATGTTGATTTTCATTTTTTCCTTCTTAAATTATGGAAAGTTGCTTTGCCACAAGGAAATTTTTACCCAAAATAAAATTTCGATATTTGCTGAACGGAACGAGATATCGAGTTGTGGTCTTTGGAAAGTCCTTTCCAAATTCTTCCAGACAACATTCAATGTTAAAACGGTGTATTTCTTTTATTTATCCACCTATACAGGGTGATCAAATGAGATCATGTTTTCCTAGCAAAATTTGGTGATATGTCAGATTCATAGTTTTTGATCTTGAATATTTCCCCATCCATATTTTTAATCTTTGAACCATGCTGAAAAAAATATTTTCTTGAATTTTCCAAAAATTGCTTATAACTCAATTTATCGAGTTTTTAGAAAAGTGTGTCATTTATTCCTCGAAAAAAAGTCTTTTTCAGGGTTTCTTTTGAGAATCGTTATCTATCCACACTGTTGCATAGAGTGGATTGATTTTGGACCAGAGAAAAGATTTAGGCAAACATTGAACGTTATTGGCTCCAGTGGCGTGCAAATGCAAGTCACAACTCTTTTCTTTAGGGGTGTATTCCACTGGCGTAACAACAAAAGGTTTTTTTCTGGCTTGTTTAGAAGTGCTTCAAAATTTTTACTGCACTCCACTGGAGTCAATAACATTTAATTTGTGTCTGAATCTTTTCTCTGGTCCAAAATCAATCCATTCTATGCAACAGTGTGCGAAAAATAAAAAATAGAAAATTGAAAAATGGCACACTTTTTTGAAAATACGATAAATTGAGCCATAGTCAATTTGGAAAATTCGAAAAATTTCTTCTTCTAGGATAATCCAAGGATTCAAAATAATATGGTCAGAAAACTTTCAAAATCAAAAATTGGGAATCTGACAGCACCAAACTTTGCTAAAAAAAACATGACCTTCTTTGTCCTCCCTGTATAGGTGGATAATAAAAAAAAATGCACCGCTCCAATCATATGTACGCCTTCTCGAAGAATTGGTCAAGGACCTTCCGAAGACCGCAACTTAATATCTTTTTCCCTTTCGAAAATATTGAGATTTGGATTTGGGTAAAAATTTCCATGTCGCAGAGCAACTTTCCATCCGTTTAGTGCACGCCATTGGTAAAATCACTTTATTCAAATACCGGATGTAGTTTTCAATATTAGCAAAAGAGATGATACTTGTATCGAAGAAAATGATGGTTTGATGGAGATAACCAGAATTTAGTTGTGAAGTTTTGAAAACAAATGGATAATCTATTTTTTTCTACAAAACATCATACCCATACTTTCTGATAAAAGTATGGGTCCGTTTTAAGGGATGCCGAATCCAATGGCGTGCACCGATTTTTTCTAAAAAAATTGCCGCTAATGTGGTTTGGCGAAATGTTGCTCCTGAGAAGGTCGCTTCGATTTTGTATGAGCGAGATAATTTTGGGCGAGAAGATACAGTTTGTCAAGCTAAAACAAAATTTCGAGCCAAATTGGTCAATCAATAAACTTTTTTCCAGGGTCACACACACTGTTTATAAAAAATAGGTACAGATTTTCTATAACAAAAAAATATTCAATTCTGCTTCCCACAAAAGTCCCACACACCTAGTTGTGACGTCATTGAAACTAAACTAAAATAAAATAGTTCAGTCATTGGAAATTTTTACCTGGAAAAGTCGGGAAGTTTTGAACTTTGTAGGTTTTGAGGTCCCTCACTAAAATCCATAAAATGCATAGCTCGAGATTTGCCGCCGGCGCCACCATCTTACGAAGATGGCTTCTAAAATTGGTATTTTGCAAATATCTCGAAAAGTATGTGCTTTGCGGATAAATACGTGGAGAGCAAAATTAAAGAAGATAAAATTTTCCCCAGTAAATTTTCTATGGAAAATTTCGCTAAAGTTGACCGTAAAGGCACAGTTCATATAGAAGTTAACGAAATACACAGCCCCAAGAAATTAACGCGCCACCTATAATTTTTACATAAGATGAGTGACATGTTCTAGGGTAAATCTTGATATCTCATTTGAAAAGGAGCCATAAAGCTGAACAAGTGATGACAACATTAAAAAAGAACAAGGTTTCAAGGTAAGGCAGGGAGGATAAAAATTTGTATTGTCGAAACCTTGAAGACTTGATCTTTTTTATGTTTTTATTTCTTAGTTTTTTTTTGAAAGAGAAAAGATATGAAGATCCACCTCAGGACATGTTTACACATAGTCGTTTGTGAAAATTAGAGGAGGTGCGTTGATTTCTTGGAGCAGTGTATGTTGTCATACATTGGTGGCTCGCGGGTTGAAAATCAGGTGAAGTGCAGGAGACAAAAAAAAAAGCGCATTCGTCATTTTAGCTACAATGCTGATATTTTATCAAGATAAATTAAGTAAGTGTGATAGTGTGAATGAAAAACACCAATATCTGAACTCACCTATATTTTATACACCGAGGTTTGTTTACACAGCAGTCAGAAACAGTCAGAAACTGTCAGGATTCTGCGCAATCAAACTATCCGCGTTCACACACACTTTCTGATTGTTTGAAAATATTTTGGATGATGTTCACACATTCATGGAGATTAAATTCATTCTTGTGAAAAAATGTCAAAATGTGCCGAAAAAAGTTGACAGTTGACGTTACCTTCTATCCAAATGACAGAAGAGCTCTTGAAAAGTTAAGATAGGAAAGTGCAAACCATTTTCCTCTAACTTGAATAGTTTGAGTTTTATAGCATGTCAAAGTTGCAAAAATGCCATTTTTAAAACGCGATATCTCGATAACGGTTGAATTTAGGAACATTAGTTGTATCACAATTTTTGATCCAAATTGAAGAAAGAATTGAAATATCAATCAATATACAGGGGGTTCCATTTAAAAAAATAAAAAAATCATACTTTTTCGTGCCATACTTTTGTGACGCACCCTGTATGTTTGAAAATATTTTTAAAATATGCATAAAGTCACATTCTACAACTTTTGTATAAAACTTTTTTTTCTACTTTTGTAAATAACCACGCTAGGATTGCCCGACGCACTAATGAAGGATAGTGCGTGGTGACAACCAATTTCCTAACGTTTCTAACTCCATTGTCAATTTTTTTAACTAAAAAATTTCATTTTAAATTTTATAACCGTTTAGAATATTGTCAGTGAATAGGGAGCACTTCGAACAGTTCATCCAAGAAATAATGTTACATTTTTGTAATTGTATTAGGTATACATAATAAATGTAATTACAATTTGACAATGAAATTATTGGTTGACAGTGGCTTATACAAGGCATGTAAAAAACTATCATTTTCCAATTATTGATAAAAGAATTTTTTCAATTTTTTTTCGCGAGTTATTTTGTACTAACTAGTGAATAATCTCTATGCACCAAAGTTCATCCACTGTAAGTTTCAGCTGTGTAATTTGACTAAAACTACTGCTAACATGGGATTGAAAATTTAACATAAAGTTATTTAAAAATACTGCTGCGAGACAATAATTGGAAACAAATTGCTTATTTCTTCATGGGATTTGGCGTGTACATTGCAAACTTAATTCTTGGAAGCCATAAGGCGGAGGCATGATAATAATGTCAAATACAGGATACAGGCAGAACTTATTTGATTAAATATTTCTTTGAGAGTGACAATTATGTATCCAAAATTACCATGACCAGAAATGTTTTTTCGAGTAACAAAACGGAACTTTTAAATGCGTCTTTTTGTTATTTTAGGGACTTACGTATTCATTAAATTGTCTTACCGAATTATACTCAAGTCATCATGTCCTCGGATTAAACCGTTGTTTGAGTATTCAAACAACGATTAAACTTAGCAGTTTAATTTGATTTAACTCAAAAATCATAATCATATCATATCAGTCTTTTTCGTTGAATTGTCAGGTAACAGAATTTTTATTGAAATGTCAAGTTTAGTGCGACAAAAAATAGTTTTGGTGTTATTGAAATATGTGAAAAAAAAATAGTTATGGACTTGATTCGTATAAAATGTTGACCAAAGAATAATAATAAATAAAGGATTCATTCAATTTATTCAATTTCTACATCATACTTAAAAAAAAGATATTCTTGAAGGATAAAAATTATATGCTTTATTCGTGGAAACTCTCGCTTAATAATGATTCATCGTCTGAATCTTGATAGAATATAGAAATAGAATAATGTCTAGTGAACTCGTAATTAATGCTATTTTTACCAATACCAATAAGTGGCAATATTCGGTACTTATCAGCATTTCTTATTGACTAAGCTTTTTGAGGGGTTTTGGATTTCCATTCACAGAGTCGTTCTGTTGCTGTGATGTCCTAGACTTCAAAAAAAAAATGAGCAGATTTTTTCAATTTTCTCACAGCATCATTTTCAAATGATTATATGTATTTATTTGAATAAAATGTCGATATCATGTTTCCGACTTATGGCTTTTTTTGTCCGATCTTGAAATCAGTTTTTCATCCCACATGCCAATTCCCATAAACGAGAAAATTTGAAAAATTTTCTCTGACTTCCTGCAAGTTGAGTAGCTTCACAAACTATGATAAGCACGAGCTAGACTTATGGGTTTTTTAATAACAGAGTTTTAGACTGAGACATTTGTATTGCTTTTTATTTCGTTCACGAGAAAATCTGCCGGAATAGGAAGAAAAAATTTGCTAAATTTTCTGCCCGAAAAATTTACCTCAACATCCAATCGGCTTATGGGAAATTTTTGTCGGGTTCCTTATGATATTAAAATCCATTCTTTCGATTGCCATAAGCGAGAAAATGCATCAGCAGCCAAGTATTTTTTTACAAGATGGCACCCTTATTTCAACCCTTTAAGCACGTCCAATCCTTATGGCTTTTTTTTTCCACCATTACATTGTAATATTTGTTGATGTGTTAAAATGCCATAAACGAAAAAATGAAAAAAAAAACCTTTTTTTTTTGCAGAAGAAATCTTAATTTTCCATATGCCTAGCACACTTGCGATCGCTAAATTTTCATTTTTTGTGCTCAACACTGACATACTTTTCAGTGGTTAAAATCCCTAAAGCGAAAAAATCAGTCAGCAAAATCTGTCGTTATCTGACGGTCTATGACTTCAAGGGAAAATATCTTGAAAAAGCAGGTCACTCCTATCGACTTTTACAAAGTGTACCTATTTTACGTAAAAATGACGGATTTTTTTTTTAATTAAAAATAAATGTTCGAGTACAAAATAGTTATAACTAGGTATTTGAATGAGTACATGGAAAGATGTGTAAGTGGCGCCCCCTGAATTTAGCATGTCTATTTCTATATACGAAATTTCATCAAAATAATTTGATTATTTTAAAAGTTATTTGAAAAAAAACAAAATTAAAATTCAACTTTGACCGCACGACCACGAAAATCCAGGACCGTATTTAAAAAAACAAAGTTGATGATGGCTGCTCATAGACGAAACGTCGGTTCTTCAATTTAATAACGCTATCTTGTAAAGGGCAAAAAGTGGCAACAAGGAAGTTCCATTCATTTTAAAATATCTCTTCAAATGTGGTCAGAAAAAAAATTAAAATAATTTTGAAAAGCGGTTTTTTTCGGATAATTTTGGAGTCGGAATTTCTTGGCTTTTGAAACGGCATTTTGTTAAGCATCAAAATACGCAGCTTTGCCTCCATTTAACCGACCCTGCATCTCTTACGGTTTCCAAGATCCCCATGATAGGACATCCTTATCTTGGACACACTTTATATAATCGAAAATCCACTGGCTCTCATGCCTAAACGGTTAAATTGAACGAACATTCCTTTAGAACCTTTTCTGTAGAAAACTTTATCCTCTTTACTTTCGCTCTCTAGATATTTTTCCAAAAAACGCATAGTTCGCGAGATATTTGCAAAATATCATTTTTAGAAACCACCTTGGTAAGAGGGTGGCGCCGGCGGCAAGTTTCAAGTTATGCATTTTATGAATTTTAGTTAGGGACCTCGAAACTCACAAACCTACAATTGGTATTTGGTATTGGTGGGGGGGCAAACCACTGCCCGTCGAGTAGGCCGTAAGACCCTTTTCGCCAACCCCAGGACCAATGCAGTTCTAACTAAGTTGATGATGGAGAACATCACCTAGTTATATATTGAACTAGCAGGACCAATTAATTTAGGATGACTATTAAACTTTTCGACTGTCAGTAATTGATAATACTGCAGTCTACTCAGTAGCGTTAGCCAGTGAGAGTGCCAATAAATACAGAACAGATAATAATTTCTGCTCACCGCGGGGATCGAACCCACGTCAATCAGAACTAACGGTCTCTCAAGCCGGCGTGTTACACGCTCGGCCATCGTAGCCCCCAAAGCTACACAGTTTCAAAACATTTTTCCAGGTAGACCCCCTTTTTTGATTCCCAATGATTGAACTAAAATAAGTATGTACCTAGTTCACACATTCACCGTTTTTGACGTTTTGAGGATTGGAAGGAAAATCTATGGTTGGCATTTTTTATTTCGATGTGGCTTGCCACTTTTGTACTCGTTTCTTTTATTGATTTTTAAGTAAATTCGGTGTGCTATTATTGTTCAAATCGTATTGAGTAGTAATTCACAATCGACTAGCACATTCTCCTCGAACTCCAGGGTGCCTATTCTGGGACCGATAGAACGGTCATATCGAGAGAAAGAGAGAGACAGTAAACGGAGAATTATATGGAGGTGATCGTTTATCTCTCTCGTATGACCGCTCTATCGGTCCCAGAATCGGTACCTAGATGTGCAAATTTGATAGTCGGTACCAAAGGCAATAATTGAGAATTAAAAAATATTCAAGTCTAATCTAATTCTCCTATCACAATATTTGCAGATATAAGATACCTATATAAAATGAAAGTGATATGTAAGATCAATCACACACAGTCTGCTAATAGATCATTATTATGTTAATCGTTAAAGTCATATCAAATCTTATAATAACCAGTCATAACTTGAAGCTCTCGATATTTGGTATTATCTCTAGAGATCCTCAAATGTCTTACAATCTCATGAAGCTCAATAATCAAAATCATCAGACCAGTTACTGTTAAAATACCCAGAAACCACTTAAAATAGTAGAAATTCAGAATGATATATTCTTCGTTATCAACTTTGAAAGTCATCTTATAGATATTCAGCTCCATGTTAGAGTTGAATAGTAAAACAGTTGTTCTTGATACTGGAACATAGTCTTCATCCAAAGCCTCAATGTTGATGACGTCAAACTCCTTGTTCATTGGTTTGGAGTTGATTATATTTAGATCAATTTGTCGGCTGTTTGTGCTGTTGCCCTCTACAATGTTGAGTTCAAAATCAAGATAATTGTCTGCAAAAAAAATTGTGAATTTCAATGTCTGTTCTGGAAGAATGATTCAGAATTTTGTGAATAACAGTTTGGGTGAAGGATGAAAACATTTCAAGGAACGTCTACTGAGTGAAAAATCGAAGACAGCCATTGTCGGTTTTTAGCAATAGGGGTGATTTCTCTTTTTTTTTTAATTGACCTGATTTTTGCATGATTTTGGAAAACTATCTCTTGCTCAGTCTTTAGAAACAGAATTAAAATCGTCATTTTTGTGCCAATAAGAGTGTTTATTTATTATTCATTTTTTTAATTTTCTAACGGAAAATAATCATGATGTTTTGGTGGATGTATGAATGTTGTCATGTCAAGCTGACAAGTTATGTAATGAACATTTTTGATTCACTTTTTTTTTTAATTTAGATGGAAGTTGTAATTTTGTACTTTCTACAGGGTAAAATTGCTTATCTTAATATATCAAAATGAGTACCGATTTCTTCTGGAAGATCAATAACTTGAGAACGGCTGGGGCAATTTGAGTCATTTTTTTGTTGAATGTACAATTTGCACATTTTTCAGAAATATGAAAAATATAAGGATTAGTAAGTACTGATGCCATTGATGTTTAAAAAAACAACCTACGACCTCTAATAGTGTAGTAATTACCGATTAAAGAGCGCCAATAAACATCCACTACGTCACAGAATACACTATCTATCTCCGTCTGTCATATTGACTGAGATGACTCTCTCTCTCTCGGAGGGTAATATGGCCCCACCCCTTTTGCGATCATGGAGTGAAATTCGCGTCTTCTTTTTCAATTATTTAGTATATTTTTGGGTATTTCGGAAAATTTTTTTCGCTGGTGACTTTCAAATAATGTCTAGAATACGTATATAAAATTTTAAGTCAATTGAAAATGTATGCAAATTGTCCATTGTTCCTTTAAGTCTTGAGATTGTTTTTATGGCGAAAAAAGCTGGAAAATCTCCTGAAAAAAACCTGAAAACACAACTTTTCATTCGGGATGTCACATGTCACCTTTCCGTGACAAAACAAACTAATGTCAATGTCAATGAGTAAATTCAATAAGCGCGTTCGAGTTACCGCTCTAAACACTTTGAGCACGAAAAGCGGAAACTCGAACTCACTTAATGATATTGATGTCAATTCAAATCATAGACCTGAGAAAAGAAAGAGACTCTAAACTCTACAGCATCGCAGTGGCGGCCATTTTCAATATCAAGACAAAAATGACATTATGAGAGAAGACTATTTCTATTTTTTCCCATACAGGGATGTTGTGCTGAAGCGATTTGTGTTTTTTTTTTCAATGTTCTTTGAAATATGAGGAGTGATGTTATGAAAAGAAAAATTGGAAAATTCCCCTTAAGAACCCGAAAACACAACTTCTCCTTCTTTGACATAGTGAGGTTATGTTTGCATAGTTTTATTATTTGCCAATGGATTTTTTTCAAATTATTATGTGGGTTCTAATTTGGTGTTTGATCAAAAATTGACCAAGTGCGGTTATGTTTGCCTAATTTTGTTATTTTCCAAAAGATTTTGTTCAAATTTAATAATAATATCGTAGGTTCTATTTGGGATTTGATCAAAACATTTTTTTTAAAATGACATGGTGAGGTTATGTTTGCATATAGTTTTGTTATTTTCCAAACGATTTTTTTCAAATCACATATGTAGGCTCTATTTGGGATATGATCAAAAATTTTTTTGAAACATTACATACATAGTGAGGTTATGTTTGCATAGTTTTGTAATTTGCCAAAAGATTTTGTTCAAATAATCATGTAGGCTCTAATTTTGGGTTTGGTCAAGAAATTTAACAAACATTGACCAAGTGAGGTTATGTTTGCCTAATTTTGTTATTTTCCAAAGGATTTTGTTCAAATTAGATAATATATCGTAGGTTCTATTTGAGATTTGATGCAAACATTTTTTTTTAGATGACATAGTGAGGTTATATTCGAAAAGTTTTGTATTTTCCTAAGGATTTTGTTAAAATAAGATATTATGGTTTTAATTTTAGGTCTGATTTTAGAAATTTACCAAAAATCGACCAAGTGAGGTTATGTTTGCATAATTTTGTAATTTTCCAAAGGATTTTGCTCAAATTAGATTATAGAGGCTCTATTTGGGAGTTGATCAATTTTTTTTTTCAAAAATGTGAGGTTATATTTGCTTGATTTTGTTATTTTTCAAAGGATTTTGTCCAAATTAGATATGTAAGTTCTATTTGGGATTTGAAGTGTTGTAACAATAGATACGTTTTCAGTTTAAACATTTCAAAAAAAGTACGCCAGAAATGTTGTCAGATATTTAACATATCATCCTAACTGGAAAATCGCTGGGAGGATTCTTATTATTTTTTATATGTTTTTTATGTCTGCGCCTTGTATAACAGAATAATTATTGAAACATCGGAAAAACTAAAAAACAAGAAAATTGTGAAACAAATTAATTTAGCACAACAATAATTATTGATTATGAGGCAGTATGGAATTTGCCGGGTCAGCTAGTTAAGTATAATAAGTTTCGTAAACTGTTATAGATAAGAAGATAAGCAACACTCTATATACAACACTTACCTGATGTAATAACGAAGTACATCCCATCGCGGGCGTTCTCTATAATTATTGGTCCATCCATAAAAACAACTTTATTTTCATTTCCATTGATCATTGTGGCTTTGTATATGGGTAATGTGAAATGAGATGGTATGAAACTTCGGTAATTGGACTTGGTTTCCAATAGTATCTGTAAAGGAGTCGAACCATAAGTATACAGTGTCTTTCAAAAGATCAGAAATTTAAATGTTTTCAACCAGCAGCTTATCAGCAGTAACAACTTCAGAATTCTCCACTTGAATATTCGTGGAATAAAAACCAACTTTACAGAATTCGTGTGTTTCCTAAAACTGATTGAGGAAAAATTTGAAATAATAGTCTTGTCTGAGACACATATTATTGGCGACTTACAAATATTTCATCTGGATGGTTATATTGCAATTTATAACGAGGGAGTCTTCAATAGATGCGATGGCATCGTCGTTTTTGTCAAGGAAATGATAGACGTAGAAACTCGTTTTGAATTCATCGGAGATGTAAAATGCGTCGAACTTCTCATAGGGAAAAATAAAAAAAAAAATCTTCTGACATGTATATGTCACAGTGAAACCTGGTAATCAGTGAAAGCTAACTTTTACTAGGAAAAGTAAGCTTTTCCTGATTTGGAAACATTTAGCTAGTGAAAGTTGAATTCGATCGACTTCATCATACTTTTACTAGTAATTGTTAGCATTCACGTAACTTTTCTAGTGAAAGCTGCTACACTGAAAATTATTGTCGTAATTATAAATATCCTTATTGGTCCGAGTTGGAATTCGCCGACAGATTAGACGCTCTGGAAAATACGAGACTTATGATTCGCAGGTGTACAATGTGAACATTGTTCAGATACCGTATTATAGAAAATACTCAAGTATTCTCAGTAGGGGTTAGTCTGGGTTAGTTTGGGTTTGGCAAAAATTTTGATGTCGCGTAAGCGACATCATTTAGTGCCCCGTGCACCTTGGGTTAGTTAAATGGCGGAAATAAGTTTTAACAAGAACTTTTCCTAACTGCTTTCAGTAAAAGTTGATTTGATAAAGTTTCTCCAACATTCACTAGTGAAAGTGTACAATATTCTTCAAAATTCAACATTTCCTAACGGATCAAGTGATTGCTAGCATCAACTAGTAAAAGCTAGCTTTCACTGAATTCCTAACATTCACTGTAACATATATACAGATCACCATCAATAAATGAAAGTGTTTTTGTAGGAAAACTTTCTGAATATCTAGAAACGAATAAATGCAGGACGAAACACATAATTATTGGCGACATAAATCTAGATTTGCTCAAAGAAGATAAAAGCTCTATAGAAGATTACAAGAGCATCTTGGCAGTATATGGGTTCATATCATATATAAACAAATGTTTCACGAGACCATTGACGAAGACATGTCTTGACCACATTTATGTTAAAGGGAAAAATGAAGACTGGTTTTGGGATTCGAGATCGTACGTAATTAATTTTAATATTACGGACCATTATCCCATTGCTCTTACCTTTGAATCATCAATCAACTCCACACCAAGATCCACATCATTCACAAAATCATACATAAATTATAAAAACTTGAAAAGTGATTTGAGAAAACAAAAATGGACCTCGGTTTTTCACACTGCGAACTTGAATAGCGCTGTGTTAAACTTTATAAGCATACTGCAGGAAAAAATAACAGACAACACGCAAACAATAAAACAGACAAATACAAAGAACGGTAAAAATGATTGGATTACAAAAGGTCTATTAAACCGAATAAAAATTAAAAATTCAATGTATAATGAATGTTTGAAATATCCCGAAGATACCGAGCTCAAAAATCGTTATAAAAACATCAAAAACGAGTTGGTTAAAACTATAAAACAAAGAAAAAGGGTCTATGCACAAAGAAAAATCTCCGAACACGAAAACCAATCACAAGCTCTATGGAACTGCGTAAACAAATTATGTAAAAAGTCATTCAAAAACCCAAGGATTGAAAAAATTGACCTTACAGAGACCGAATCAGTTACAACTAAAATAGAGATAGCCAATCATTTCAACAAATATTTTTCGGAAATAGGCGAAAAATTAGCAAAACAAATGGATATAACTAGTAACTTTGAAGAAAAGACGAAATATTCTAAAAATAGTTTATATTTCCTTAGAGAAACAACAGATGAGGAGGTGAAACTAGTTATTAAAGAGCTCAAATCAAAGAGAGCCCCCGGTCCTGACGGAATACGTTCTGAAACAATCAAAGAGGTTGCAAATGAAGTGGTAGCAGTGTTAGTCTATCTCATCAATTTTAGTTTCAAAATCGGGACGTTTCCAGACGCTTTAAAATTGGGGGAAATAAAACCGCTCCTTAAAAGCGGATCAAAAACAGAACTGGAAAACTATAGACCAATTTCCCTAATTTCGAATATCTCCAAAATTTTTGAGAAGATTATTAAAAAAAGGGTTGTTTCATTTCTGGAAAAATATGATCTATTATCAAAAAAACAGTTTGGGTTCAGGATTGGGAAGTCGACCGAAGACGCAATAACTAGTTTAACGCAAGAAATTTATCAAGCAGTAGATCAGAAAAAAGCATCCCTTTGTATATTTGTTGATTTAACCAAGGCTTTCGATACCGTATGTCACAAAAAATTAATCATTAAACTGGAGCAAATTGGCCTGAGAGGTAGTGTTTTGAATATGTTTAAAAGTTATTTGAGTCACAGGATGCAATATGTTAATATAGATAATGTCAAGAGCGGACGCAGGGGTATAACATGTGGAGTACCACAGGGAATGGTACTGGGACCGCTTTTGTTCACTTTGTATATGAATAATTTCCTAGAAACAGATTGGATGGGTACTGTTATCAGTTTTGCTGATGATACGGTAAGTTTTTACTCAGGAAAATCTTGGATGGATGTAAGAAACAAAGCAGAATTTGACCTAAACAATATATTCAAGTGGTTTCAAAGCAACAAACTCACACTCAACCAAACAAAAACTAAATTTGTCCCTTTCTCCACATATACAAATGGCCTTCCAGATTTTCGCTTTTTACGCACCCAAGAAAATACTACAATATCGAGAGCAGATTGCGTAAAGTACCTTGGAATTATGATAGACCAACATTTGCGATGGGATAAACAAATAAAATATCTGGTTTCAAAAACCAGATATCTGGTGACCCGTTCTTCCTACCTTAAAACATATTTAAAAAAAGAACAGCTACGAAAATTATATTTCGCACTCGTGCAATCACAGTTTAATTATGGAATTTCTGGTTGGGGTAGTGTGAGGGCTTGTTATTTAAAAAGTTTGGATGTGATTCAAAAATTAATATTGAAAATTATTTTTAACAAGGAGAAGACATATTCCAGTAACATTCTATTTAAAGAGACTAAGGTACTTGACTTGAGACAATTATATTTCTTAAAAGTGTTGTCATTGGTGAATAAACGAAAGATCTTCCTACACCCAGTCACGCACGAAAAAAACACAAGATTCAAAGCAGATTGTATGGAGGTACCTGGAAGTAGGAAGGAAATAGGACATAAATCAATACAATTACTAGCTCCAAGGTTTTTCAACATGCTGCCTAAGAGCCTAAAAGATATAGTTTACTACAAACATTTTCAGTCAGAATTGAAACAATGGCTATTACAGATAGACAGACGAGAAATATACTGCTTCTTTTAATAAAAAGTACATAAGAATATATAGCATAGATATACCATAAATTGTTTATTATATAAGTTTATCAAAATTGTGCATTTAAACCTAAATTGTGACAAAATTCCTGAAATGAGACAAAAAAAAAACAAAATTGTGACTATTAAACCCGATTAGCGACCACTAACAAATCAGCTTAAACAAGAGACAAATAATTGTTGTTTCTTCTAGGCTTAAATATTTATTTCAATGTATCGATATTATTTTGTATAAAAATTGTAGCAAAATGTTTCTGAAATAAATTGATTGATTGATTGATTGATTGAGTCCCGGAACGGTCTCAAAAAATGTAAAAGTGGCAACATTGCCGATATTACCATCGGATCAGGCATGTCCTGAAACCACCGAGTACTAATTTTTACTTTTTTTTCGAGCCGTTTGTGAAATACGAGACCATTTCGGGACTTTTGAACGAAACGTTGCTTTGATATTTGGAGGATTTAATAACCAAGGGGCGCTCAATTTATTGCAATACAAATTGAATGGGCTTTGCATTAAAAAAAAAATATATTTACTTTATCTCAAATAATGTAAACGTAACCATCATCAAGTACTAATTTTTACTTTTTTTTTTCGAGCCGTTTTTGAAATACGAGACCATTCTGGGACATTTGAAAAACAGACACTGTACATATATCATCATCATTTCACGTGTTTCACAGATTTATTAAAATAAATAGCAATAACTAAGAAGAAGCACGACCATTTTCTTCAGTAACCATATCTGCAGTACTACTATTTCGTAGTTGAAAATATTTCAAACTCATTTGGGACACCCTGTAGAGTTTGATTTTTTTTAATCAATGGAAAGTGCATTGATTTATCTTGACTTGAATGCGAAAAGTTCCCTTTGTGATAGGTAATGATTAGATTCTCATGATTAAGATAAAAAAAAAACATTATTTTTGTTGACTTCAACTTTTTCATTTCACTAACCTGATTACCATATATGGGAGCACTGTTGAGTAGCAAAATCACACAGATAACTAGATACATTTTATTTGGCCAAAAATTGAAAAGAACTGATCCAGCACATTAACTGTATGTGTCGCGTTGCAGATAATATTGTCTTATCTCTCATTAAATCTGATACCTTTCCCCCCAAATCTTCCATATTATTTCTTATCAAAACCTGATATGGGCTGCAATTACACGAAACATGACTTTTGACACGAACAGGTAATAGTTTTGCGGCTGTTATCTGAGATAAGAATTATTGGTGACCGATATGTATTAGTCGGTCCGGGAATGTACAACACATTTATTTAAAGATTTTGAATACAAATCTACAAAGAATAACTGATGAGTTCAAAACCCAGAGCAATCAGGTGAATAGGTGTTTCGCAGGTCCTATTGGGGCATGTTCCTCTATTTTTCAGCTTTTGAAACAGTGAAGCTGAGACGGTACTACAACATCTTACTTATGAGACGAGGCCAGAATTTTAAATATTGACAGCTCAGTGCCTCGATGGTAGCGCCATGCAGAAGGTCCTGGGTTCACATCATAGCTCTTATAAGGTCACTGTACTTTTTTGGTATAAAAAAATATAATCAAATGTAGTTGAAATGGTCAAATTTTGATGAAAATTTCCTACCAGTCAATTCTAACCAATCATAGGCTTGCATTTTAACATGTTGCTATGGCAACGACCTTATTTTATCGGAAATCACCCTACTCATTATCACGTGACTGAAAGATTAATAAGTGGAAATCTCCCTGGCTTTGCATCTGGATATGATTACAGTGTTGCCGTCCCCACTCTCCCTAACAATCCCAACCCAACTGGTGCATGGGAGCTACATCCAGCCGCTACTATTAAATCTTCTCAAATAGTTTTGGCATGAAATTTTCTTGCCGAATCTCCCACGACCTCGAATTAAAAATCCGGAAATTTGTTCTCGTTGCGAATTTTTCAAGAAAATTTCCCTCGGCAAAGTCGAGTTGCGAATTTTTTTAAAATTTTCCCCAGGCGCAAGGAAAATTTTCAAAAAATTCGCAACTCGAAAAAATTTCCGGAAATAATTCGAGCTCTAGGGAGATTAAAAGTGAACATTTCCTACCAGTCAATCCTAACCAATCATAGCCTTGCATTTTATTATGTTGCTATGGCAACGACCTAATTTTATCGGAAATAACCCTGCTCATAATCACGTGACTGAAAGATTAATAAGTGGAAATAGCTCCCATATGATTACAGTGTTGCCGTCCCCACTCTCCCTAACAATCACAACCCAACCCAACTTTCACAGACAGAGATAAGGCAAACGGCAACACTGTGGTTGGTGCATGGGAGCTACATCCAACTTCCAATACAAAGTTGCAGTGTTATCAATTATGGACATCATGTTCCAAATGTTTTATAAAATCCTGATTCCCTTCTTTCTTCCTCAATGGCGAGTAGAGTAAGGAGCCGTTGGTTTCTTCCACTAAATGCGAGGTGAGTCCTGGGTTATGTTTTTTCCAATGATCAGTTTTGGCATGAAATTTTCTTGCCGAATCTCCCTAGAGCTCGAATTAAAAATCCGGAAATTTGTTCTCGTTGCGAATTTTTCAAGAAAATTCGCAACTCGACAAAATTTCCGGAAATAATTCGAGCTCTAGGAAGATTATGATTGAAAATTTACTTGAACAAGATATTTATCTATATGTTACAGTAAATGTTAGAAATGAGTAGAATGTTGGAGAAACTTTATCAAATCAACTTTTACTGAAAGTAGTTAGGAAAAGTACTTTCTACAACTTATTGCCGCCTTTTAACTAACCCAATGTGCACGGGGCACTAAATGATGTCGCTCACGCGACATCAAAATTTTTGCCAAACCCAAACTAACCCAAACTAACCTCTAATGAGAATACTTAAGTATTTTCTATAATACGGTATCTGGACAATGTTCACATTGTACACCTGCGATTCATAACTCTCGTATTTTCCTGTCGGCGAACTCCAACTCGGACCAAAAAGGATATTTTATAATTACGTCCAGTTAATTCGATAATAATTTTCATTGTAGCAGCTTTCACTAGAATAGTTACGTGAATGCTAACAATTACTAGTAAAAGTATGATGCAGTCGATCAAATTCAACTTTCACTACCTAATGTTTGCAAATCAGGAAAAGCTCACTTTTCCCAGTAACAGTTAGCTTTTACTGATTACCAGGTTTTACTGTGACATATATATTTGAAACAATAAGCTTATTTTTGAGGCAGTCTGTGAGTTTATGTTATGTTGAGTGGAATTTTATAGTATATCGGCTTGGTTAATTTCCATTATATTTGAATACAATGGAGGTTCCCTATTGATTATTGTATTTATTGGGTGATTTCTGTGAGTAGGTCATGCTTTCGAGGAATGATGGGGAACGTCGATATATTAATTTTCATGAAGCACACCATGGGTCGGAAATACCTCTTACGCAAGATAAACGGTGTTGAAGTTTTTGAAAAATTAAAGATACCTATTCTTTAATAGTTCTTTAACAATCAAAGCAGGTATCGTTACGATTTTTTTTTATAAGCGTCTACCTAACAAAGACACTTCATATGTAGAAAGATGAGGTTTTAGCAGAGAACTAAATAACGACGAGAAGCGACAAAAACTTGTTTTTCCCATATACTTAATGAGTATATGGTTTTTCCCATTGCTTAAATGAGAACATTTAGCCTTGACATTGAAATTTTTGACAGCTTGTATCGTATCCAAGTTATATTGATACGATGGGAGCTGTCAAACGCGGGGCAACGAATACTTATAGTCCGGGCGTCCGGGCCCAGAATAAAAGGTGATATAGGAGGATTTTTGATCCTGTTTAACAAAAATAAGACGTAGGCCAATCGTAGAAAAAAAGCCTGATATGTTTTTTTTTTATACTAGGTACTCAAAAACATTCAACAAAACTAAACATAAAGCATGATTGAAAAATCAAACGTTTATTTGACAATTAAAAATATGAACTCATGTGTACGGGGTTTTTCATTATAATTTTCCACCACTTTTGAAACCCTATTAACAGAGATACAAAAAAATGTTCACATGATTTTTCCTGAAAATTTCATAAGAGACTAAGAGAAAGAACATAATATCACTATTGGAAATCGGGCAAATGTGGAAAAGTTTACCTTTTTTAAATGGAATGGAATCACTTTGATTAACATAGTGTAAAGTTGCAATGCGGGCGAATAATGACCGTTATGGAAAACCATGAAAAACCAATCAACATCCACTACGTCACAGAATACATTATATCTATCTCTGTCTGGAGTATTGACTGAGATGACTCTCCCTCTCTCGGGAGGGTAATATGGCCCCTCCTCGTTTTCGATCATACAGAGAGATTCGCGTTTTCTTTTTTTTATTTAGTATATTTTTGGGTATTTTGGAGCCGGCTTCAAGATTTAATTCTGTACTATATACAGAGTGTGGATGAAGTACTTGTAAAAACATTTAGGGGTAAATCTTCGACTAACTTTAAGACAAAAAGTTTATATGAACATGGGTTCACAACAACTTGTTTTTTTTTAATTTATTTTTAATTTTTTTATTTTTTAAAACCAAGTTCGTATTCAAGTTTCCCGTCATCAATATTCCCAGTATCTCGAATTTTGTCCAATTGCCATATTACTTGACAAAAATATACGCTAAAAACCAAATAAAATGGTTTTTTTGGACGCCTTGTATCTCAGAAACCAAGCCGTTGTGAACCCATGTTCATATGAACATCTTGTCTTAAAATAATTGGTCAAAGATTCACTCTTTAAAGTTTTTACAAGTACTTAATTGACATCCTGTATACAGGGTGAGACGGCACGAACGGACCAAATTTCAGGAGTTTATAAAACACGCGAAAACAATGAAAACAAACATATGGTCTATGATGGTATAATACACTCCTGAAATAACTCCGACTAACAGAATATACACATTTTCACCCCATATCTGGACCATTCCACTAATAAAAAAAAACAGAAGATTTCTCAAGATCAAAATTATTCATTACTGTTCTCGTAAACATAAATGCTCAACATCAGCACAAATGAAGAATCAAAATAATGATAAATATGTATAACTTGCCGTTCGGGATCTTTGGGAAATCCAAAGAAGGTGATTCCTTCCCCTCCTTTCGTACGACACCCGCGAAAAGCACAACTTCGCCCGGGAATTAATAACACTTTTCGAAATAGATTCGATCAAGCTTTTAACAGAGCTTTAACAGCCATATGCACCGTATGTGAGCTTAGCCAATCTCGATTAATTTTCAAAGTTAGATTAAGCGGTGTTTTGTATGCACCAAAGAATTCGCTGCAAGGATCGTTAATCCCTGGTGAGACATTTGACAACGTCACAAAATAACCTGGAAAAAAACATCAATTACAATTTTGAAATTTATGTTGAGTGATTTGTATTGAGTTTTGCTGTTTGCTTGCAAGTTTTAATGAAAACTGAGCAACTATATGGATCAGTTACATCTGCAAGCCTGATATGACGTTTAGCAAACATTAGCCAAGATTGTAAATTCAATATTTGGTGTAGGTATCAACTTTTATTCTTGAATCATTCCTATATTTGCTGTTCCTCTTTTCTTGGGCTTAGATTTCATGATAGTGAGTGATTATTATATTATACTGTATACCTGGTCTAATACAGCAAGAAAAACAATCCCATCACCCTGATGATAAATAAAAACATCACTTTTTACAACACAAAAAAATATATTTTAGAAGAAACAAGTGGTTAATTAAATGATTTTGTAAGGAATGACTCAAGGAATGCCCATTGATAAATTAACAATATTGTATAATTCTCAAAATCATTATCTACTTCGAAATTATTACAAATATGTACAACTTTTGGAAAACGCATCGTTTGACAACTCAAGGAAAGAGGAAAAACAAATATAATTAAAATAATTTCTTATATAGTTGATAAAAACACAAACCTTCTTATATTGGGATATCTGTTATAAATTGGGACTTGGATGAAGTCAAGAAAATTGAATGAAAAAATCTCATTTGGGAAAATAAATAAAAAGTGATGAGACCATATCAGTTTCAAAAGTTTTTATTTTAGTTTATCTTGTAGAGAGGATTAGTATCTAAAGCTTGAATAAAAAAAGTAAATCAACAAGTCTATTTGTTAATGGGAGTCTGGGTTTACCCATAAACTTAAAATTTTGAATCGAATTAGAATAAGACAAAACTTTGAGATAGGTTGAGACATTAGATACCTCTACAGGATATAGATAGGTAGTTACCTACTTTCAACACCAATCCAAATTGAGTCGATCGATTGAATGATAAAAAATCATAGGTAAAATATGCGGTAGATATCCGAGTGGTGATAGGTACACTGTTTTTTTTTGTACCTACCCACAAAAATGGGTACCTATTCAATTCAATATTCTATTGAGCAATTCGCATTATTCTGAGTGTATTGTGATTGT
Organism: Orchestes rusci; assembly: GCA_958502075.1. Taxonomy (NCBI): domain Eukaryota; kingdom Metazoa; phylum Arthropoda; class Insecta; order Coleoptera; family Curculionidae; genus Orchestes; species Orchestes rusci. The sequence continues at coordinate 2,399,576 of OY293306.1, forward strand.
GGAGCAATAAATATTGCTTGATATTGAGATCTATTTTGTATAGTACTCATTGACTCGAGCATTGACTATACCTATTGGAATTGGAAAAGAATCCTACACCAATCGATGATTTTTTAAAAATCTAAATAATCCTCCGTTAATATTAATATTTCACTCTCATAGTTTTGTCTTTAGTCGCAAAACCTCAAAATCTGTACGAAAAACATAAACAAATGAAAGACTAGGTTAGAGTTTGTTGAAATTCTTCGATTAAGCCTAGAAAATGGGGCGATCAGAGTTAAGCGACCGATTCAGGCTTAAGCGCTGCGGTGCATCAAAAAATTGGAATATAATCGCGATAAAGACTTCATCCGGATTAGATTTCTACGGTGCATATAGCAGTTAATCTCTCAAACCACAAAATAATGATTGATCCACTGATCGACCGTAGCTAACGATACTAGCAATAAACTACAAATGGTAACCATGGTAACCGTTGAATTCGATAGTCGAAACTGTTTGTCGTAGTATCATGGTCGAAACTGATTAAACACTCGGACTAATAAACAGATGACAGATCTTTTGACAGAAAGTATCGGAACCCCACCTGAATTTTTTAGCGGGAAATTTTTTTTCGCTTCTCGTCTAGTTCTCTGGTTTTAGTTTCAACCAGTGGCCCAGATAGACACCCTGCGTATCTTGCGAAAGAGGCACTTGTCTGGAGTTTTCGTTTGCAGTGGTTTGGCACAACACCATGTAAACACAGGTCACACTCCTAAATTTGACGATGTCACAGTACTGGCTAGATCTAACAACTACTACAAGAGACTGTTCCTGGAAATGGTACATATAAAAAACACGACTCCAAACAGTAATAAACAGAGTGATTACCAAAACCTGAGCATAATCTACAATTACTTGCTGCGATTCCACAAGGACGGTCTCACTCTCCCTGTTGTGGACGTTAATGAATGATAGTTTTTTCTCTGATACTGAACAGTGCCCTTGGTTTTCACGTGTTTCTATCAAGGGTGGCAATTTACTTAGGTTAAGTTAAACTAATATTTGACACGCTTTGTTTTCCATATTTTAGGTTTTCCTGCTGTGAAAGCGCAGCGTGGCAGATTTCTTTTTGTTCTGTTCATGTATTTTCAGACTGCCATTGTTAGATGTCGTATGTGTGTTTTCCCGCGTATTCAATTTTATCAGGCTTTTTATTCAAGTCAATTGGTTTTTATCAGTCCCTTTGTTCATTGTGCTTTGTTCCGTTAGACTTGTAATATGCGTCCTTTTACAGTTTTAACATTTTAACCCCTTTTACAAGTTTTAAACCATTTTATCTTTTTTAACAGTGAAAGTTCGTCTGTGTATTTTAAACATTTATTTTATTTCTTGTGTACAATTATTAGCATATGTATAATGTGTGATTTTCTGTTATGTGTTGGTGCCTTTTGAAATTGTCCTTCACATTCGGTGAGTTTTTCACTTGTTTTCTTGAGTTTCATTGCCTTGCTAATTATTGTATCCTTCACCATTCTATGTTAGACTTCCTGAAGAAGGAGAAAATTTTTCCGAAAGCTTGAAAATCGAATAAAGAAGACTCAAAGTAGCCTTCCTCGTATTATTGACTGCCTCCCACGAGCTCCTGTCACATAACTCTGTACCGCTCCAGTCACGAAACTAGCAACAATTCTATCTAATAGCGCAGTATGTAAAAAAGTTTTTTCCTTTCGTGAAAAAATTTGCTGCACTTATCCCAGCGAAATTCCTCAAGAGAGAGAAAAACTTCCCAATACATTGAACTATCAGATAAAAGCATCTGAATTATCAAAAAGTCAATTCCAAAAAAAATCAAAACAAATAACTGCATGTGACGTTACGTTTATGACACCACACTATGGTATCTTAAATGTGATAAGCGGGGCAAGCGCCTAACTATGAAATAGTTGCGCCTAAGTATGTAAGAGGGCTCTGGAGGCGCTTCCGTCGTTGACAGAAAGGGATTGCTATGACAACGCCGTTTGACGGCCTATCTGTCTTATCTCATAGATAAAAGAAAAAAAAATAGATGGGAAACTCTGTGTGCAAGATTGGGGCAAAGTTTACAGCGCCCTCTGGTGAAGTTAGGTAGCATATTTCCTGACTTTCTGGTGGATGCGCCACATTTTATTTTGGGGTCTAAAATTGCATTATAATTTTTGCCGCCAATATTACAAAGTTCTCTGCTATGTTTTTCAGTAACAGAGAACTTTGTAATATTAGGGACCGATATTTTGGAATAAAACCATCGTGGATAAGAAGTATGATAATATATTATCCAAAACATCCACAATAGCGAAAAACATCTTAGTATACAGTGTGTTTCAATTTGTGGACGACGATTTGATATTCAACTGCAAATAAAATGTTTTTTTTAGTTTATACTACCCACTAAAGATTTTTTTTTTTACATTAAAAAATCACATACAGTAGTGGTCGAAAGAAGAGGACTTAAAAAATTGGATTAAACTCTTGTCCTGGATCAGTTATTAAAGAAGTAATGGTGCATTTGGAAACTTCAATTAATCTGTTAGTTTGCGTGTTCTATAGATTTATTAACAAAAATTCTTCAGCGTCCTTCTGCTACGTTCAAAAAAGAGATAAACATATATTTTTTTCCAGTGTAACTCATGATAAAAATTTTAAGCCCCATTCGAATGAGGTGCAAAAATTATGTGCTACCTGAAAATGTCGCAATAATTGAAAAAAAAAATTGTCTAAACGGAAATGGCCCATTTTTCATGATTTCTTCAAAAACTGAAAATAATGTACCATCGTCAAGATCAAAATGTTATAGCTACACTATCCTTTGTTCAATAACTGTGAATTTTTTTTACCAAAAATAACACAGAAAAAAGCAAAAGAGCCTTTACGTAAACTGACAAATGATGGATCGACGTTTTTTCATGATTAGTTTTATCCAATTTTTAGGTTCATCTTATTGTTTCGGCTACCGCCATATTATGATGACACTTCTATGATTTATAGACCAAAAACATAAAAAGTAATTAGGCATTTTCCAAAATTAAAAACGGATGGCTTTTCGGAATTTGGTGCATTCTTCTAAATAAATAAATAATATACAGGATAATCAAATACTCAAGTCATGTTTGGAAAAGAGTAATTTTCTCTAACCATCCTGTATGAATTCTAGGAAATATTTTGCAATCACTGTTTGTCATCTCTTTAGGTACCTGAGACTCACTATACAAATTATATTAATAATGATCAAAGCCAAAATATCAAGAATAAACCAAAATACTTAACAAAAATATAATAATCGCTTTGCACCACAATTTAGAGCATTTCTTTGTGGTGCAAAAAATAAATGTCGTCAAACACTTCTTTTATAGAGAGTGGTAAAGAAACAACAGTGAAAATACTCTTTCTACCGTCCCCCCTTCTTCAAAAAGATTTTTTTTATATGCTCAAATGTTTGTTACTTTGAATATAGATGAAAATTTCGAGTGTACCGTTTTCTTTTGTTGAGTGCTTGATTTCAAACAACAAGAAGTACGAGTACACATGCGTGAAATTTTGTTACCCTAGCTTACCTATACAGTTTGTGTTTAAAAAGAATATAGGAAAAAATATATTTTTTTTAATAGCCCCTGTATAAGCTAAGTATGTATAATTTATTCAAAATATATGTGAACTGATACTTAAAATATAATGTTTTTATGATTTTCTTCCTCCTAAAATGATCTTTTGTCTCTTTACACAAAAGATTGATGCCAGCTACATTGGCGGCTCCTTGGTCACAAATAATGGCCTTGACTTTGAGACCACAGTCTTGGCAAGACTTCACGACTTCCTTGATAGTAGTAGCCAGCATATCCTTTTTCATTCCACCCTCATTGAAATAGTAAGCCAGTGGTTGCTTCCATTTCTTGCAGAGTGCTGTTGCCATAAATACCATGGCTTTGTCAGAAATTTTCCTACTTTGTTCTTGATTTGAACCATTGTATTCAAAACCAACGATACAGTCATATTTCTTACTATACTGCAAACTAGGATCTATGGCCATTTCATCAAACAATATTGAGCATAGTTTTTCAGATTCTCCCATGGATTACACTATGGTATGCAAAGATTCAAAGATCGCTTTATTGATTTCAGGTCCAAATTGAATATTTCCCAAAAGATTCATCAATGTTTTTCTGGATGGTGCAGCAGACAATCGTTCTTCTTATCAATTTATATCCTTTTGGGCTTTGCTTCAACAAGGACAGAAAAAGAATTTTCTTATCAAGAGTGTATCTTCTTCCTCTTGATTCTCTTTCCTGGCATCTTAATTGGGACATCAACAGATCAAAGCTTGGTTTGTTCAATTTCGATTTTAACACATCAATCGTGTACAAGATGTAGATGTAGATGTAGATGTTACAGTGGGTGGCTCACGCCAAAACCTGCTTAGGCCTCCTGGGCCCGTTGCAACCCACAATAGATAGAAGTGAGATTATTGAAGGCACGACGCTTTCGCGAAGCTCAGCAGGTCCCTCAAATAGATCCCTTCCAATTCCTGGAGTGTTGTGAGTTCAGCTCCGAAGTGTTCCATCCTAATGCTACGAAGAGCCGGACATTCCGTTAGGATGTGGGCAACGGTCTCTACGTCTTCAAGGCACCACCTACAGTCAGAATCTTTCCCGATCCCGATCCTATGGAGGTGACCCTTCAGGTTCATGTGACCAATTAATAGACCGATCATTGTGCGGAGGTCTTTTCTGCTCATATTCAAGAGCTCTTTGGTTCTGCCCGTATCAGGTCCTGTTATCATTGCCTTGGCATGTAGCATACCAGGGGCATTATTCCAGCATAGAGTGGCCTTTTCGAGTAGAAGTTTCTCCGCCTCGACCATTCCTATTGCTTTAGAGATGCCAATCATTGGTTCGGGTCCTATCGGCCTGTGCGATGAACCACTTTTGGCAAGTCTGTCAGCTTCAATGTTCCCCTTTATACCGCTATGGCCCGGGACCCATATTAGCCTTACCTTGTTGTTATTTTGAATTATCTTATGCAGAACCTCTTTGCATTCTAGGACTGCTTTAGAGTCTACTGCCTTTCTCACAACAGCCTTTAATGCTGAAGTGCTATCTGAACAAATGTTGAAAGTTCTGTGATTTGTGCCGCTCTCAAGAATGTTATATGCACATTGTGTTATGGCGAAGATTTCGGCCTGTAGGATCGAAGCGTAGATCCCGAGCGAGAAGGTCATTTTATTGTCCCTCCCACTCTTGCAGAATCCTGCTCCTGTGCCTCTCTGATGTTTGGAGCCATCAGTAAACCACCACGACCCTTCTCGTGTTTGAACTGGTCTGTTCTGATCCGTCCAATCCTCTGGTCTAGGAATAATCAGCTCAGGCGAGCTACCAGCATAGAAGATTGGAGTCATGTAGTCGGAGTGCATTAGCAGCACTCCATCTTTTATCTGGGGTTCACTCATGATGACCGAGTGTCCCTTGTTCCTCAGCTTCAGATGTTCCAGACAGTGAAGACGGTATGCTGTTCTGAGTGCAACACTCTCTACAAACAAGTGCAGTGGGGGTAGCTCCAGGATTACCTCCAACGCTCTCGTTGGTGTGGTCCGTACTGCACTTGTTATACTGATGCATCCCATCCTTTGAACCTTATCCAGTTGCCTTTGGATGTATGCTTTCTTAGTTGCGGGCCACCATACTATGGCTCCGTAGGTGATCAGAGGTCTGATAACCATAGAATAGATCCAGTAAACTATTCTGGGTTTCAGTCCCCATGTTGTCCCTATAGCTCTTTTGCATGCCCATAGAGAGCATATGGCTTTCCTAGAGCGTTCTTCGATGTGATCTTTCCAGTACAGTTTCTGGTCAAGAGTTACTCCTAGGTATTTGACCGTTTTCCTGTATTCCAGGACTCTTCCTGAGAGGGATATCTCCGGTTTGAGTCCTGGTTTGTATTTCCTGGTGAATAACAGGATTTCGATCTTTTCGGGGTTAATCCTAAGTCCTTCAAGGGAGCACCACTGTTCTATAATTCTCAGGGCTCGCATTGTGGGTGCTCTCAGCTCCTGAATGTGGCTACCCGTCGTTAGGATCACCAGATCATCAGCATAGGCCTGTGTATACAATCCCGAATCGTTCAGCTGCTTCAGCAGGCTGTCCACCACAAGACTCCAAAGGAGAGGGGATAAGACTCCACCCTGGGGACAGCCTCTGGCAGCCATAGTTCTGACATTTTGTCCGTTTAATTCGGCAAATATCATCCTTTGTGATAGCATATTTGATATCCACTGGGTCAGTGTTCTTTCTGAGCCCCTTGCCTCTAATGCTCGACAGATCGATTCAAAGGAGGTATTGTCAAATGTGCCTTCGATGTCCACAAAAGCACCCAGTGTTGATCTATTTCCGTCTAGCGCTCCCTCTACCTTGGTGATAAGGTGATGTAGCGCCGTGTCCGTCGATAGACCTTGTCGATAGGCATATTGATTGTTATGCAGTGGCGTGGATAACAGATGCGTTTCCTTGATGTATCTATCAACAAGTCTTTCTAGTGTCTTGAGTAAAAAGCTTGATAGACTAATCGGTCGGAAGGACTTGGGGTTGGTGTAGTCTGATTTCCCTGGCTTCGGGATAAACATCACCTTCACTTCCCTCCAGCTAGAGGGAATATAGCCCATGGCAAGGCATGAACGGAAGAGCTTCACCAGGAATGCGGTTACACGATTTCCAGCTTTTTGTAGCAAGGCCGGAAAAACCCCATCCATCCCTGGAGCTTTGTACGGAGAGAAGGACTCGAGAGCCCATTCTACCTTTTCATAGTCGACTATCCTCTTTGCAGTTTCAAAGTCGGGAGCTGTGCGGGCTCTTACCTGATGTGGGAGTGCAGCGATTTGCCCCGATCCAGGAAAGTGCACTTCCAGTAGCCTGTTAAGCGTCTCCTTCTCGGACAAGGTTAATTTTCCATCCGCTTTAACTAGGCATCCTATTTTGGCTCCAGGGTCAAGATATCCTCCATTCTCTTGACTTTGGTCTTCAATTTGCTGCAGCTGAAGTCCAGTTTTTTGAAGGATTTCCTCATATCCCTGGCAATTATGTACAATGATTTTGCTTTGGGCCTTTGGAAGAAAGCTCTACGGATTTATGTACATTAACATACGAGAGCAAACGGGTACGTCTTCTGAGGGCTGCAAAAAAAACAAATTATTATCAAAAGAACCAGGATTTAGTTGATAAAACTCACTTGATAATTTTGCGGGGGTGCAGATTTTAGAAGATGAAGGAGGTTTTCACTGGAGTCGATGATCGGGTAGCATAACAATTTGAAGGGGAAGGTAATGGTCCTGGCACCTCTCTTGTTTTGTTTGAAATATCATCAAGTTGAGGCTCTTGAATCATATCATCAGATATGAGTGATTCGGAGAGTGGTACGGGAAGTGGTTCGACCAGTGGCTCATCCAGAAACAAAGGAGGTTTGGCGAGTGGTATGAGGAGTGGTTCGAACAGTGGTTCATCCAGAATCAAAGAAGGGAAAGCGTCTACTTTGATGGTTGATTTGTGTCGGGACCCTATATTATAGCGCTCAGATTGTGCAAAATGAATATCGCACATTCTATAATTCCTTCGAACATAGTCCATGGGTTTCTCCTTCATATCAACTCTTCCCACCTTCTTGATCCAAAGGTTGAAAAGCTAGAAAATAACACATTTTCAAAATTAATCTAGAACAGAATGCTATTTACATTTTTCTAACTAAAAAAAAATAGAAAATAGAAAAAATGTAATAAGATCAGGTTAGGTTACCTACTTTTTGGAAAAATATGCATAGGAGCATCACAATTATTGTTTTTGCAACTCCGTACACAACACTTGAACACCATTTCGCAAAACAGATGATAACGCAAGCAAAACACGAAACAAAAACACCAAAATCAAAATTCAATCCAGCTCAGCCTACAGATAAAACTTTTTTTCTTTTATCTATGTATGACACTTCTGGTTAACCACAACCGGTCGCTATAGAAACGAAAAAGGTGATTTAATGGTCCAAGACTAGGTTCCAAAACTTATCAAAATCAATCTACACGTTTTCAAAAAATGTGGGAAAAACCAATTTTTTTTTTAATCTTTGACGCCTTCTGTAGGCTTAACAAAGCATTTCAAGTTTGCCTAGGTCACCTTATTTTTAGTTAAGGAATTTGTAGTAAAATGTTGTACAGTCATTTCAGGGATACCCTGTCTAGATGATTGTTAGTCCCTTGAACTGTACATTCGGTGTTTCACATTACCCACGGCTTCTTTCAGAAATAGAATGTCTTTGTCATCAGGAGAAAGTGCTGCTAATAGAACAAGAAGGTCGACATCTTGTCCAACTAGTAGAACTTGTTCGTTTCTCTCAGATGATTTGATGGCAGTACGAACAATCTGGACATCGGCAATATGACGCACCTTAGCGATAAAGACCATATTTTTTCCAAAATTCAATTTTAATAGCGGAAAAGGTGATCATTCGGCTTAAGTAGTATTTGTCAAACTGTTTTAGCTAATTTTATTATCCTAGATTCGACAAAGTTCAAAATATTCACCTATTTCAGAAAAAGTCGCATTGCGTCATCTTTCCCATATAGCAGGTAAGATAACGCGTTTAGGGAATTTCATGAAAATCCTTGGAAATGGCAAATAAAACAGCTCCAAATATATATATATGTATATAAGGACTAGATATAATAAACATATAAAAAAATATATTAAATATCAATAGCCTATCTTAAGATTATTTGCATAAGTCACACACAAAACCTTCAGGAGAGTCATACCCGCTACACTCCTGGTGTGCCCAGTCATGTGCGTGTGTGCGTCATCTTTGCCAAATTGTAAACTCCTATGAAAACGTGAATCAAACAAAAAAAATCGTTATTTATCATTCATTCATCGAATGTAAACCATAGTGCTGATAACAAACAACAAGCAGAAATTCCCGAAATCGATCCAAGAGATTTTCAAACATACTTACTGTGGTTAAATGATTCAGCTTCCACTATATGAACAAGATGTCTTGACAGATTTGCCGCCATATGAGAACTAACGCTACACAGAAGGAAGCCAAATTATGACATATGTCATGGTGTCTAAAAAGTAAACAAACTGAGCAATAACGATACGTCTGGGCCGTGTCAGATAAGGAACTAAAGGTGCGTCATCTTTCCAACCGCGTCATCTTCACCCACCTTCCCCTAAATCTGACACGCCTTCGCATATGGAAAATGACCAGTTGCGTGAAAGATTGGAAGCATCGCTCTAACACATTGCAAATGAAGTTCCCAATTTCCTGTGCGTTTCGCTTGAATTAAATGGATCTCAATGGTAACTAATTCTAAATACTGCAACCATAATTTTGCAGTTTTTCCATTTTCACTCATCCCGTGTATCGCTTATGAAAACTTCATGCTTGCTTTTGTTAGGGTGTCATCTTTTACTAAGTCGACTGTTAGTGTATTTTTTCCAACAACTAATTCGATAATATATATCCTCGGGCTGCCTCATTCGCGTTCGTGCTCATATGCATACCTGGCTTCATATTTGTAAACAACAGACGCATCCTGCATCAGATAATATAGTCTTCCTGTGTAACATCAGTTTCTTCAACATAAGCATGGAAATAGCGCAAAAAATGAGGGATAGATGCAGAAGCATATACAGTTAACCATAGTTCTGCGAGTCCACTGCCAGTCATTAGAAACCGATTGATCCGAAGAATGACATTATTAAATGCAATCCCCCTAATCTGATGATGACATTTGATAATACTCCGTTTTCAGAGATGTTTTGTAGCACGATATCTTTTGCTTTCATATACAATGGCTGGTCAAAAGTTACGATGCACGTAGATTGTCCACTTTTTTTGCTTTCCTCTACTGCATAATTCAAAACGGTCAGTATCTCAGATCAACAAACAAGTATTATTAATCTGAGGTCAGTATAGTACTTAACTGGGTTGGGGATGCTTTAAAAAAAGAAGGGCAAGAACTCTGGACCTTACGTATGGTAAAGAGGAAGTAGTCTCTGTCATGAATTTTTGCCATCCAGAAAAACAGGGTGGACGAAGAAATTTTTCTCAAAATATTGAAATCGGCGTTGTCGAAAGAGTCTACAAGTGGATTCCAGGACTGTACAGCAGAGGCTTCAAATAAGGTAACGTCTCTGTAGCTCGAACAGAATCCCATATTCGAAAACGCATTGACAATATTTTTCGAGCCTACTTTTCTCAATGAATAAATGACGAGTCCAAGCAGTAAAGGTCCATCTCTCCTGAGCTTTCTTACTCGCACTAAATTCATCAAACCTCTTTGAACTTGCACCGTTTCACCTTCACATAATGATTTTTCGCATAAACACAACGACTTGTCGATGCCATATAAACTAGGTCGAAAGCAAATCCTAGGTTCAATTACTCGTTGCTCAAAATCCATCACATGGAACAAAACTAGTATGGGAAATTTTTTTATAAAAATTTTTATAGGGAACATTTTAAGTGTATATAAAATTTTCTGTGCGATCAATAGCTTTTGAGAAAAACTAGAAAAGCGATGCGCATTAGGAGGGGGAGGTTTGGGAGTGAAGCTCATACTTCTAACTTAGGAACTTTTCTGATTTTGAAAAGTTTCCTTTTGGTTTATAAAATCCCAATATATCCCTATTTATAATTTTTTTCCTTATTATGCTAATATGAATGTACTAAAATAACACAAAGCAAAGAAAAATCTGGTTTTTATCAACGCGGTTTATTATCATAATGGCACTAGGACAGGGACACTTGGTCAACACAGAGAATCACTTTTTTCCGCTTTCCTTTGTTTATTACTTCAATTTCCAGTTCATTTCTAGCATGACTATAGTCATATAGTTCTGTTGGCTTTGTAACAGGAATTCCATTTATATGCGTTATGATATCTCCAACTTCCAAACCACTCCTGAAATAGATGGAATACCTATCAGTTGAAAGCTTATTGGTATGAAAGAACGCAAGTAGGTATAGGAACACATAGCAATATGGATGGCTTTCATTGTTTATTAATCTCTCAGGCCTCTACTTGGAAAATGCATAAGGTACGTAACAAGACGGGGCCACGAAAAATTCTATGGACATATCAAGACTGTTTTTGACGGTTACCTACTGGGTTCTTGAAACACCGGAACTTGATATGAGAGGCAAGTTTTACAGAAACTGACAAATTCATAAATTTGTTTAACCATTCAAAAAAATGGAAGAAATAAAAAAAATACAATTTTAAGCTTACAAGCTCCTAAAAAACCTCAATTCTTTGAGTGTCTTCTGTCATGATTCCAGAGGACATTTCTTCGTCTTTCAGAATAAAACAAAAAGTATATAATTTGATCCATGTTAAAAATATTTCAACTGTTTCAAATAAAAATAGATATTGTTGAAAAATCTTTGAAGGTGGTATATTTCGAAACTGACGAGAAGTTGAAAAAATGTTCATTGAATAAAAATTCTTCATTTTGATTAGTAGAGTCCGGATTTTAGATATTGCCGGATAAAACTGGGTCACCCTGTACAATAATTGTGATTATTTAAATTTCTCCTATTTTTTTGAATGGTTTAAAACAAGTAGGGGAAAGTGGGGCAAGATGACGATGGTAAGGAAAAACACATAGAAAATACAGATACATAGTTTTAACTGGACAAATAATACCCTTATTTAATGGAGCAACATTTTGTCTAACAGACAAATTGAGGACGGTGAGTTGACGAAATCTATGGGGACAAGATGACGATCAAATGCAGAGATCACATATGAAAGTCCCCTTCTCATACGATGTGCACGTCTTATGCCACCAACCCTCCTCATCCTCCATATTGGATACAATACTCAATTGGAGGTTCAGTGTAGGATTCCTGGCAACCGGACACAAAATATCTTCTTTCTTGAGTTGGTAGGGTTTGACTCGAATCATTAAACACTTTTTCTTCACTTCTAATACTTGAACGTTTAATTTCTCTTTTTTTATCAATCTTCTATGTATTTTTTTCTGAATCTCTTCTTTATAAGTAGTCGACATCTTGCCCCCCTCAACTTTGCCCAGGGTACAATTTTTTGGTAAGAAGTCAAAAAAAGAAATAAACCCAAAAAAAGAGCATTCGTATTATTTTCTATTTTCTATTTTATCTTATTAAATTCCTTAAAAAACTACAAAACAGAAACAAAACAGATGAGGAGCAGACTTTTGAAATTATTTTGCATTTTGTCCTTTTAATAGTGTTATTAAATATTAAAGGACTGTATCAATACTAGAATTTTTGATGTAGGCATAACATGTATGATTTTTCATTTTTTTTTATAAATATATCAATTTTTTGGTTTATTGTTGTCAAACGCGAGACATTTTTCACTTTATTTGTCAGCATGATCGGGCAATGGACGAATTGCATTTGAGAAGTCTGCTCCTCAAGTATAAAAAAATATTAAACGTACTGACTTTCTCAGTATAATGTGAAAATAACAGAACACATTCGACATTTCATTCTGTATTCTGTGGTATGGTTCGTCCTCGGGCTGCCTCATTGGTGTTCGTGCTCAAATGCATACCCGGCTGCATATTTGTAAACAACAGACGCATCCTGCATCAGACCAGAGCCGAAGTAGACGAGTAATGCAAAACCGCTTGGTAAATGGCAGACATGTTGCAGACATGTTGCAAAAATGTTGGCAAAAATATTACTTACGGGAGCTAAACCTGTATGTGATATCTCAGACGAGAGAGATGGGTTTTTGTCCAAAGCGTCTGTTAATTACTATAACCTGCATCTTAAAAAATTTAGTACATAAGATTACATTAGATTTCATCACCTTACGTTACGTTCACCCACTCCACAAATCTCTCAGTAACATACTTTGATCACAAGGTCCATATTCATACGAATAAAGTTTAATAAAAACATAAAATAAGTTTAGGATTTGTCTTTCCAGAAAAAAAAATTGCTTCTATTGTGTTTTCATCAGTATCATTTAAGACGACTAGATAGGTACCTTGTGTTGATTATTATTGTATCATGAAAACCACTGAGCCCCTGAGAGTGAACATTCTTTTTTTCATATTTCAACATATGCATGTGACCATTTCCGTATTTAACGACATTCCTGTGTAATAATTTTTTTTTGTGAGGAAGGTTACAAAACGACGTTAACCCTTCTGCCACCTTGACCGTTTATGTTATTCTTGAAATCCTCTATCTCTTTTATATAACCTCATCTTATTTTGATCAGGTGAACCTACCTACAATGGAACCTTACAATATAACTCGTTTTTGTTTTAGTAAACAACCGGACAACATAACCGGAAAATCATCTTGCACAATCTAATGGAAAAAAACTAAAAAACGAGTGAGCATTCACGAAGCAAAAATCAGCTTTCTTCTCTTGAGATCTTATCCAAGTACTTGTAGTTTTGATAAAGTATTTTTGAAAATATACTTTCGTATACGATTTTATCATTGTCTATGATGTTTTATAATCATTTTCTGGTAATTCATGCATTCTGCAATTTATTTTAAAAAACTTCTATGATCTCTCAATTACACAAATAAAGCAAAAGCTTGTTTCGCAGAAAGTTTAATCTCACGATAGTATGTGATGGAACGTGGATGGCTCACCTGACGCAATAAAGTTTTTCCCGCACTTGATTGGAAACAAGATATTGATTCAATTCATATTGATTAGTTCCACTCGAAGTGTTCTGATCCGAACGTTCTCAAAAAGACCATCGATTCATTATTATAATTTCACCTTCTTTATTGATTATTTCATAGAATAAATTTTAATTTGAAAAGAGAACTCCTATTCATTTCTTTTGTAAACTACTATGTAAACGGCAGACGTATCACGTACTCTCGATCGGCATCGTCTGCTAAATATGATAATACTTATAGGGCATTTTCCGAATGGCTAACGCGTCTGCTGTTTACAAAATTATGCAACCTGGCTTTTTTAGGATATTCCGTGATGCATCCCGTTCCGCGCTCTTGCCGTTGTATGGTCCAAAAAAGAAATGTTTAATATACTTCGATACTAATTATCGGAAAACCAATTTTCTATTTACATTCCTGTGTGAAAACTACTTTGATTTGTGTTCTGGTGAGGTGTTTTACGAGCCCGGGCCCGTGTTCGGGCGATCACGTTTGAACAACGATGGCTACATCACTGCGTAACATGTCAAAAGCGACTGCTCTGATATCGATTATGGACTACTGTAACGGAAGTATTGCTACTAGAGTCATCCATCCTTAACCCATTGATCTATGACTTATCAGAGTGGCAACGACGCAGGAATCTTCTGGTTGACATTAATAGATTTTGTTTTGAATGCAATTCGTTAACTCACCCCGTTCGTCATGTTGATCCACTCTCCCCTGCTAAAAAGTCACGAATTTGTGCATTTCTCTAAATCTTGCATCTCATATTAAGTTTTGGTAAGCGTTCAAAAAAATTCAATTGTTTTATTCTACAATTGGTTGAAGGAATTTTAAAATGAGCTTTCTATCCATATTTTTGCTTTAGTAACTGGAATATGATCAAATTACTCAAATTTTGTGAGGTATTTTTGAAAAATGTGGATGGTACAAGAGCTGAGTAGGTAACCTCCTAAGTCAAGAACAGTCTTGATCCGTTCATGGAATGTGATTCCTATATATGGTCCAGCTAGGCTCCCAGGAGTCCACGGGAGACTCGACGGAGGTCTACTTTGAGGTGAATTTTTTTAAAAAAGCTTTGGGAACATGGTAGAAATGCAGCTTTAGGGGGACTACCAAAACCAGCAAAACCTTTAAAGTGACCCATGAGACAAAAAAGTTTGGGAACCTCTGTTTTAAGTGCTACACCCCGGGGTATCATCAAAAGAGAACTTGATAATCGGTTGAAATATTCCTTTCCCAAGATTATGAGTCCTCACAATATAACTCGTGATCTCTCAATTACACAAATGAAGCAAAAGCTTGTTTCGCAGAAAGTTAAAACTCACGATAGTATGTAATGGAACGTGGATGGCTCACCTGACGCAATAAAGTTTTCCCCGCACTTGATTGGAAACAAGAGATTAATCCAATTCATATTGATTAGTTTCACTTGAAGTGATCTCATCCGAACGTTCTCAAAAAGACCATCGATTCATTATGGTTTCACCTTCTTTATTGATTATTTCATAGAATAAATTTTAATTTGAAAAGAGAACTCCAGGAACTATTCATTTGTTTTGTAAACGACTATGTAAACGGCAGACGTATCACGTACTCTCGATCGGCATCGTCTGCTTAATATGATAATACTTATAGGGCATTTTCCGAATGGCTAACGCGTCTGCTGTTTACAAATATGCAACCTGGCTTTTTTAGGATATTCAGTGATGCATCCCGTTCCGCGCTCTTGCCGTTGTATGGTCCAAAGAAGAGATGTTTAATATACTTCGATACTAATTATCGGAAAACCAATTTTCTATTTACATTCCTGTGTGAAAACTACTTTGATTTGTGTTTTGGCGAGGTGTTTTACGAGCCCGGGCCCGTGTTCGGGAGACGTTTGAACAACGATGGCTACATCACTGCGTAACATGTTAAAAGCGACTGCTCTGATATCGATTATGGACTACTGTAACGGAAGTATTGCTACTAGAGTCATCCATCCTTAACCCATTGATCTATGACTTATCAGAGTGGCAACGACGCAGGAATCTTCTGGTTGACATTCATAGATTTTGTTTTGAATGCAATCCGTAAACTTACCCCGTTCGTCATGTTGACCCACTCTCCCCTGCTAAAAAGTCACGAATTTGTGCGTTTCTCTAAAACTTGCATCTCATATTAAGTTTTGGTAAGCGTTCAAAAAAATTCAATTGTTTTATTCTACACTTGGTTGAAGGAATTTTAAAATGAGCTTTCTATCCATATTTTTGCTTTTGTAACTGGAATATGATCAAATTAATCAAATTTTGTGAGGTATTTTTGAAAAATGTGGATGGTACAAGAGCTGAGTAGGTAACCTCCTAAGTCAAGAACAGTCTTGATCCGTTCATGGAATGTGATTCCTATATATGGTCCAGCTAGGCTCCCAGGAGTCCACGGGAGACTCGACGGAGGTCTACTTTGAGGTGAATTTTTTTTAAAAAGCTTTGGGAACATGGTAAAAATGCAGCTTTAGGGGGACGACCAAAACCAGCAAAACCTTTAAAGTGAGCCATGAGACAAAAAAGTTTGAGAACCTCTGTTTTATATGCTACACCCCGGGGTATCATCAAAAGAAAACTTGATAATTGGTTGAAATGTTCCTTTCCCAAGATTATGAGTCCTTATGAAATTAACTCCAATTTTGATTGTCTCTAGGACCATTGGCTAAATGATAACGGAACACCATGTACATTATAATGTCATGATCGCTCAAACAAAATTACTTCAAAAAAGAAAATATTATTTAACCAAAC
Organism: Orchestes rusci; assembly: GCA_958502075.1. Taxonomy (NCBI): domain Eukaryota; kingdom Metazoa; phylum Arthropoda; class Insecta; order Coleoptera; family Curculionidae; genus Orchestes; species Orchestes rusci. Next base: position 2,416,054 of record OY293306.1, read on the forward strand.
TCACCTTTGCGCTGGAGTATCAGGAATTACCTTCCAGACTAAAAGACCCTCAGTAACATCTTTTGGAACCTCCAGATGTTCTTTAGATATATCTTGCAATAGATCAGGCGTGATTGGAATTGTTGTGAGTCCAAACAAACTTTTTTCAATCTTAATTCGTTTACCATTGTTCGTTTTGAATTTGGAGTTTTGCAGAAATCTCTCGACGTACTCTGGAACGAGATATTTTTTCTGTACATAAAAAGTCAACATCATTTAAGACCAAGTTGAAATGAATGCATCTATTAAACGTGTGCAAATCTCAAGTGTTAATTTTATATTGATTTCTAAAAAATGTTTGTCTTTATCGTCCCATCCTCACATCAGATTCACGATGAATTAGTCCATTCCTTCCATAACTCGTTATTTTAAAGATCCAAACAACTCGGTAGTTTCCTATTTTTGTTTTATAATTAAATATTGACTCTGATTTTATAGAGGCTGTTTTGCAGATACCTGGAAATCCCCTTGAGGTATTTGAGATTATTCTGAACGTTTATTCGTGTTTCTACAGCCTCCGGTGGCTTATCGCGGGAAATTCTTGCTGCTACTCTGCATATTGAATAGCCCCAATACTTTATGGAAAAGATATTTTTTAAGCCATGGATTTGTTTTGAAAAATCCAAGAATGTTGGTTGTGTCTTATCAGTTGAATTTCATCTGTTTTTACTTGAATTTTCACTAAATGTAGTCGACTTTCCCCATCTGGGCCCCTATGTTTTGTTTGAGAAGGGGCTGATTTTGGTTAGTTCTGGGTTAATGTTCCAAAATTAACACAATATTTGAATCTGCCGCCATTTCTGCAGTGAATTTTTGGGAACTCTAAAAAACAATACGTTTCGACAGCTGTCAGTTTAGGTATCTGATATTCACGATTTCAACACGACGGAGTCACATGCCATACAGCCAGTGAAACAATAGAACTACTACAAAAAACATTTTCTAGTTGTCAATTGCCTCCTAGATCGTGATATTTAAGACCATTAGATTTCTTTTATTAGGTTATTTAAAGTCAAAGCTCTATGTCAACAAGGTCACAATCTTCCTTTGGGGAATGACAAAATTATGCAAACATAACCTCACTGATGCATTTTTTTTCAAATTTCCTGATCAAAACCAAAATAGAACCTAAAAAGGGTTTTTACGAAAATATTAATCGATTGCAGGGACTTTGAAATTACGTGCATGCAAAAGTACGAGTTATTTATAAATTTTTTTGTAATTCAGTCGAACTCATTTATTCTACTCATTTTTGAGATATACAGTGTGTCCAAGATAAGGATGTCTATCATGGGGATCTTGAAAACCGTGAGAGATACAAGGTCGGTTAAATGGAGGCAAAGTTGCGTATTTTGATGCTCAACAAAATGCCGTTTTGAAAGCCAAGATATTCCGAATAAGTCCGAAATTATCCGAAAAAAACCGAAATTTTTCAAAATTGTTTGCATTTTTTTCTGACCACATTTGAAGAGATATTTTGAAATGAATGGAACTTCTTCTTTGCCACTTTTTGCCTTTTGCAAGATAGCGTTATTAAATTGAAGAACCGACGTTTCGTCTATGAGCAGCCATCATCAACTTTGTTTTTTTAAATACGGTCCTGGATTTTTTATGACGGATTTTGAGGGCCTCTTATGTTCCTGAACCAACAATTTATCGCAATTATTCAAAAAAATTATGTTGATGGATTTTTCCATAAAAACTCATGTGTTAGAGAGAGACAAAAAATATATTTTTAATAGGATTAAAAACAACCACCTCTTTTTTAGTTAGTGCGATACCTCGTTGGTTTAGGAACATAAGAGGCTCTTAAAATCCGTAATAAAAAATCCAGGACCGTATTTAAAAAAACAAAGTTGATGATGGCTGCTCATAGATGAAACGTCGGTTCTTCAATTTAATAACGCTATCTTGTAAAGGGCAGAAAGTGGCGATGAAGAAGTTCCATTCATTTCAAAATATCTCTTCAAATGTGGTCAGAAAAAAATGAAAACGATTTTGAAAAATTTCGGTTTTTTTCGGATAATTTCGGACTTAGTCATAATTTCTTGGCTTTTGAAACGGCATTTTGTTAAGCATCAAAATACGCAACTTTGCCTCCATTTAACCGACCTTGTATCTCTCACGGTTTTCAAGATCCCCATGATAGACATCCTTATCTTGGACACACTGTATATCTCAAAAATGAGTAGAATAAATGAGTTCGACTGAATAACAAAAAAGTTTATAAATAACTCGTACTTTTGCATGCGCGTAATTTCAAAGTCCCTGCAATCGATTGATATTTTCGATGCGTCGCGACGCTTTACTCTTGGTAGGCGTCGAATTTTTTTAACTGTGAAAAATAACTACTCGACCCCATACATTGACTACTTTTTACAGAAATGAAATATTCCTATTCGTTTCCGAGATATTGACGTGCGGAGTTTTAAGTGAAAAGCCCTGTATATCTAATTTGAACAAAAATCTTCGGAAAATAAGAAAAATATGCAAACATAACTTGAAAAATGCTTTTTTAAAATTTCTTGATCTGGGATTTGAACCCACATACCTGATCTGAACGTCGTTCGCGACAAATAACAGAGCTATGCAAACATAACCTCACCAAGTCATTTTTTTCAAATAATTTTTATCGAAGTTGGATTTCTAGCTTTAAACAGAAATTTCCGACTTTGCAGTTAGAATTGTGACTTTAAACTCGAAACTCCGACTTCAAAGTCGGAATTCTGACCTTGAAGTCGGAATTCCGAGATTTTTTGTCAGAGTACATAAAAATTTTCTTGGTGAAAAAATCATGCAGAATGGGTCATTTTTGCCAAGTTTAACATTTTATAAATTTGCAAGGAGTGCATAACTTTTGTCTCTTTTTTTAATGGTGCTTGCCATTTTTTATCAAAAGTTACACAGAAAAAAGTTGGGGAAGTAGCCGTTTTTTGAACGTGAACAGTCGAATAGATTGAAGTTTCCAAAGGCACCACCACTTCTTTGATAACTGATATAGGATTTATCAAATTCAAAGGTGTTTCCATGGTTATTTCCGCCACTGTATGTGGTTTTTCTTATTGCAAATGACATCCCCTTTTACCCAGAACGGTTTGATCCATGACTTATTGGACACTCTGTATAAAGTTGCTATGGAAGAACCGATTTCCATAGTGTCGTGTTTTGAACGCACATATCTTCGCAGAAAAGTCTTGTAAGATTTTTTTTATAGGAACTTGTCATATCATTTTATCAGGTTCTATCAGAAATTTAGAGATCGCCCACATATTCTTGGACACCCTGTATATGGAAAATCACAGGGTCATTAAACTCCGAAAAGAGAATTCGTATGTACACCACAAGGAAGTGTTCTCTCACAATACCCCCTGAAATATAAATAATTAAATTTAAATTGATCAATAATTCAAATTCAATTAATATTATATTCCAGGAGGTATTGTCTCTCTGTCCTTCTGTAATATGGCGTGTACGGAAATGATGAGCAAAAAATCAGGGGAGCATTTTAGACCCTACCTTTTCCTTTAACACGGAGTTGAACTTGAATTTAATTTGCATTTTTCTGCCATACTCACAATATTTAAACCTATTTTCAACCTTAAACGTAGGATGCTTTGGATTATCGCGTTACTAGTTGCCGTAGAAACAAGTTTTTGGGAGAATTAGTTTTGACAGTTGAGACCCTTCAAATCGAAGTATAAGCTCGTATGTGGCGCCCTCTATAAAATGCGAAAAAATGGTGGGTAGATTTGAATTCCTCATCCCGATAAACCCCCAAATACGAGATTTCGTCAAAATATTATGAGCGTGGCAAAAGATATTGCAAAAAACCAAGTCAATAATCAATTTTCGAAAAAATGTTATAGGAAGATATTTTTTGTCTAGAATTCACACCTGAATTTTTTGCTCATCCTTTAAGGACCACCCTGCATAATAAGTGTGGTAACTAGGGTATTACCGCACGGGAGTGAAATTTGCAAACCGAGCCGATGAGGCGAGGTTTGCAATCACTGAAAGGCGGTAATACCTAATTACCATACAAATTGTGTACAGTCCATCTACAACCGTGCGGTTACAAAATATCCAAAAGAAGTTTACAAGAAATATAAACTTGTCTCTGGCATTTTGCCACCCTTGTCAGAATGAAAGAAGTGAGCGCTTCTGTAATAACATAATAAAATAACAGCATGCTGCAAACGTGCGGTAAAATGAAATCAATATACGCAATAGGATGAGCGGATAAAACCTTACTCCTTTATTTTTAACATGAATTACTAAGAAACCACAAATCGCGCACCCTCACCTTTTCAAGGTCATTTTTCTGAAATGAGCCAAATTTGTTTCAACCATGGCAGAAGATGAGTGAATAACAACAATAGTAAACATTAAAAACAAAAAGTACCTTTCGTTGAAATGTATTATTTTTTATTTTACAAAAATATACCTACGTTGTGATGAATATTGCACTTTGAATTAATGCTCTTGAATTTGGCACACATTCACATAATCAAAATAGAAGACAATAAAGATTTAATGAAGACACTTTAACCTTCACGAAAATCAAAACTCTATCTGCAATAGAATAAAAGTATTTATTGAAGGCTGTAACTTAAGGATGAGCGTCATGAATAATTCTTAGAGAGGCATTTATTTTGACATTTATAAAAATATTTGGATCTTTTTATAAATCGTTTAGCTCGCCAAATGGAGCAAGTTAGTAGTGAATTGCGGCTCATTTGAGATGGACTTTGTTATTTGAGTGAAATAATTTGAAACGAAAAAAATCTCAACAGTGTAGAGTGTTGTTTTGTCTGTGAGTTTGGATAATGTAGTTATTTGTACTATTTTACAAAGAAATGTATACAGGTAAGTGTATATATATCTAACTCATTGAGAAAGTTTTCATTGCCAATTCATTTTGATTATCGAGTGTGTGTCAGGACATTTTATCAAATTTAACAAAACATCAACAAATAATGTAATCTGAATTACATTGATCCATCCAATAAAGCGCTTTTTTGAATTAACTGTGATCCATATAATTTGTATTTACTAACCTATAGGTATGGCAAAGGATATCCCAGAAGTTAACCGCATATTATTGATTCCAATCACTTGACCATCAAGGTTAACCAGGGGTCCTCCAGAATTACCAAAAGTAATACTGGCATCTGTTTGTATATAAGTCATGGCGAGGTTTCGCAATCCTAGCTCTTCTGCGGGTCTATTCACGCTACTGACCTAAACATTTAATTTAAGGAAGTTTCAAGCTAAAGAAAATTAAAACTAACAATTCCAACTGTAACCGAATTACTGAGAGATAAAGGGCTTCCAAGAGCAACAACCCATTCACCAACAGAAGCATCACCTGGCTTTCCAAATTGAAGACATGGTAGTTTTTCATCTGAATCCAGCTTGAGAAGAGCCAAGTCAATGTTTAGGTCTGCATCTTCAACTTTGGCATCAAAGGTTCGGCCTGTAACAACCAACAAACATTTTGAATGTTTAAAAAAATATATAATTTTTATTTTTTTTCCTCCGATGCACGACTTTCGAGGAATGCAATGGAAACCGTTCCATTAGCTTTGTTTTGGTTCTAAGTAAGAGCAGTTCTGAAAAGTTCTAGAAGTAATTACACATGCGCACTTCAATATCACGATAGTAATATTGCGATGTGTATGTGTAGATAGCTCCCTTCCAATCCTCAAGCTCATAGTGCCTGAGTGCTGCTCCTCAGTTTCAAGTGTCTCAAACGGCTCAGGCGATATGCTGTCCGGAGTGCAACGCTGTTCACAAAGAGGTGCAGTAAGTCCATACCCCGCCTATTTACCTTCAGATCTTGTCCAGTTGTCGATAGATATATGCTTCCTTTGTTGCGGGTTACAATACCATGGCTCCCTATCTCATCCGAGGTCTTATAACCATAATAATGTAACTTCAGTTTACTATTCTGGGTTTCAGCCTCCCATGTTGTCCTCTTTGACATGCCCATGTTGCATAATATGGTTTCTCTGTTATCCTGAGATATTTGACCAATTTTTTGTGTTCTAGGATTTAGCCCGAGATGGGAATCTCTGTCCCAAGACCTATTTCATTTTTCTGTTAAATAACAGGATTTAGATCTTTTCGTGGTTGATTTTGAGCCATTAAAGGGAGTACCATTCCTCTATTATTCGTTGGGCTCGCCACGAGGTTAGAATCACGAGATCATCATCAGCATAGGCTTGTGTATAAGATCAAAAACATCAAAGGCTTAGAGTTGCGAAGATGAAGACGCCTTCTCCAATTCTTTGTTGGGTATAAGATCTCGAGTTGTTCGGCGGCTCTAGCTAGCAGATCGTTCATCACAGGGCCCAAAGAAGAGTAGACGTTACTGCGCCTCGGCATCCGCTAACTCAGTAAAAAATATCAGCCTTTGTGACACCATATTAGCTATCCACTGGAAAATGTTTTCTCTGAGTATCTTGCTACCAGTTCACGACATATTGATTCGATGGACGTATTGTCAAATGCCCCCTCGATATCTTGCAGAACCTCTACCAGCTATGTCTTTGCGCAGATCTTATAACCTTGTAGTCTCTCTGGACTATCTTTTATGCATCCCAGTCTTCCGGTGTCCGCAGTTCTCTTGCCCTTCGAAAAATTCTGTGACCTTTACGTAGGTGGGACCCAGTTTTCTTATCCACCAGACTGTTTTGGTGTTCTTTGACTTGTCTTTTAACGGGCAAGCAGCTTCAATTGAGCCCGTGAGACACTTCCGGAGCTATTTTCCAGCCACTTCGATGTCTCTTTGATTCTGGTGAGAAGGTTTCTCCACTTGTTCAGCTAGATCCTCACTCTAGAGATTCCAGTTGTTGAGTCTTGTATTTCCACTTCTGCTCTCTGCACTCTGCGTCCTAGTAGATTTGATAGCTAATTTGACACTGACGCCATTTTTTTTAGTGGCAAAGGCAAATTAGCTCACAGAACCACCCACTTTGTGAAATCCTCTCTTTTCCCTTATCCAAGAGCAGATGCCAGAACCATAGAAGGAAAAGAACCAATGGCCAAGTGGAAATTCAAGTTAGATATTATAAATATCCGAAGATTTTGAATAATAACTACATCATTTAGAATGAGCTTAACAAAGTGCAGCACACTGCATACAACGAAAAAAGTGTTGCTCCGTTCTCTGAGAGTTTATTGATCAATGGCAAATACTCACCATCTTTCATAATAGCTCTAATAGTAGTCTTGGGTTTATTCAGAACTACATGGGCATTTGTTAAAGCCCAGCCATCTTCACTGATCATAAAGCCAGAACCATTCGAAATAATCATAGGCTTTCCGGTCTCTGGATCTTTGATATCTGGATTACGTAATTCCAGATAAAATACAGCTCCCGCACACTCATTCACAACTTTTTTGATAAAATTGTACTTCTCTCTGAAAATGATTGGATTATGTAGTTACTCAATTTTTGAATGCAATGTAATCAAGATGAGCTCATACAGAGAAATAATTTCAACATTGAATATTTGATGGTAATAATTTGGATTTATGGAAAAATCAACTGATTATTTCTCTGTCACCCAAGCTTGAAATCTGTATGAACTCACCTGATCAGTTGAGTTATTTATTTGGTAGGTTACATGGAACATGATTAAATGAAGGCGACAGACATTACTTTTGTATAATTATTATATCTGCGGTTTCTTTAGCATATGGTTGTATATACGTAGTATCTTCCTCTTTTGACGGAGCTAGTATTCTGAAATTGTTTAGAATGATTTGAATTTCTATTTCATCAATTATTAGGTATTTAACAAACTTTGAATATACTGATAATTAACGATAAATGCGTTAAAATTAACAAGGGTTCAAAAACCACCCTTCTTTAAAGAAATCTTGTAAGGCGACCCCAATAATAATAACTAATCATTTATCTTTATCCCATACGTTTAACTATTAAGTAATTCGCAAGCGATTTCCATACAGTTTAGTTGATCACTTCCAATGTATTCAAACAGGAACAAATTATTCTCATAATGGTTGTTTCCTGTTTATATGCAGGCGGAATACATAATTATTAATAATACAAGATTAAATCCCCATTTTCCAAGAGACGAATTACCAAATAAAAATATTTTTGTCTAGAACAAGAGACAATCACATTCTTCACCCAATCTACCAAGCAATCTACTTCGTGCATTTTTCATATTCTCTCTTATCTTATCCTTAGGCTACATGGTGGATATACACCCGTAGTAATTTTTAAGTACATACTTTCGAGTATGAACAACCCGTGTAGTTTCGGGCCTGAGGGTAGGATGCCAATAATTTTTCATTCCAAATATACGGCATTTTTGTACTGGTGTTTAGAAACTCATTGTGTTCAATAAAGACAGGATTTCTGCAGAGTGAATTCCTGATGATGAGATCGGCGATTGCGGTTTCAATTCGAGGGGGGTTTTGTGTTTCTTTAGTCTAAGAGGTGATGACCGTTTCAGTTTCACGTTTCATATGATACATCCCTTCGCAGGGGTTGGTAAATACATTACTTTTGATGTTGATTTCGTGGTTTTGTTTTTTTGGGATATAATAACAAATCTAGATGTCCAGTCGGTGAAATATATTAAAAAAAAACATCTAGGTATGTATAAAAAAACATAGCGTACATAGACAATATAAGCAGATCATCAGATAACATTTCTCCACCACTCCTTATATTCTTACATTTTGACATTGATTTTAAATATTCTAAGCAATATAATTACATTATGTTCGAATTTGGCGTACAGTTCAAGACATTTATCCACGACCATCTGCTAACTAATGTATACCGCACGATTCTGTGTGTAGTAGGTAAGTACCATATTGTTGCGATTTTACGCTATAGAAAACACTGTCCAACTTCAACTGATTTATTTACTGACAATTATTTATGTACAGTCAACTATTTATGTTTGCTTTAACACTGCCCGTTCACCATTATCAACTGACGCACTGCGGCGATGACCAACTCTTATATACACTCCAGTGCCCCTTCGCCGAAAGTCTAGAATTCATCGATAGATGGCGAACTTTCTAGTATAACAGAGAAGCTCGAAATATCGATGACAGCTCACAGTGGACCGACTTTGTTTCAAGAGGGACGCTGAACGAATTTCGTCACATTACTCCCACTTTAGAGCATTTCGTCCCTAAATGTCTTCATGTCGGTATCGACAATTGTCCTCAAACCTGCAGTGTGATGTATGGCGGAAATAGCAAGCCACTGTCCTCTGGTTCGTCCTTCGGGGAGGATAGCAGCACACCAGAATGTCAATGCCATTCTCCCAGTCTCCAGTCGACTTGGTCATTGCTCATCTTTCGAATTGCCAAATGAGTCAGGTCCTGTGACTGCATCAAGTCTCGAAGATGACTGAGGGTTTTCCAGACATCACTGTAAGTGGTCAGATGTTGTGGAAGCTTCTTAGTGACTAGATAAAACAGGTGTCATGTCCCATCCGTGATTTGGAGTGCCTTCCTCACCTTTGGTCTTTGTCGTCGCAGGTGATCAAACCGTGTAAATTTTTGTTAAAAAGCATCAGCAAGTCTACTTTTCATACCAATATCTTCAGTCACCCAGTGAGCCAACGAGTACTCGTCTCGGACTTCAAACAAACCCAGCTGCCTTTCCTGAACAATGCCATTCTTGACTTTTTGGACTTTGGAGTATAGGGACATGAAGGTGTTCAGTGACGTGTCCTCCTTAGGTGGTGGCTTCCTCCCAACAACTTTGCAGTTTTGGGGAGAATTCACGTCGCCTCTGTGGGTAGTGCAGCCAAACCAAATCCCCAACCTGGAACCCGCCTTCCTCGGCGTTCACGTCATAAGCCTCCTTCATCCGGTCGCTGGCACTCTGGATGTTCAAACGGCCTCGTTGATGAATGTCGTGCATGTTTCTTCGAAGATTGAAGATAGATAGAGCTATTTTGAGTAGCGCGATAGACGCAGAATAAGCTTGGGCGGAAAAAAGAATTTTTGATATGGTGTGTGATGTGGGATACTGTGTTTTGGAATGTGACAGCCGCTGTATCCAAAAATGTGGCAGAAAGCTGCCAGATAGATTGTGGACAGATTGTTGTTTTTATCCTTTTCTCTTTCTTACTCATGTACGGTAATGCAAAAATTGGATATAGTAGGATGTCTGTGAAGAGAGTTGTCTATATGACGAGCAGAATCTATAGATTTATAATATTGCCCATTTCTGTATACAGGGTGTTTATTAATTGAATGCCGATACTTAAGGGTGATAATCCTTGGATGATTTTAAGACAAAAAGTTCATATGGACATAGGTCCGCAAGAGCATAGATCTTAAGGTACAGGGTGTAGAAATTCAAAAAAATGGCGTCCAGCCGCCATCTTGAATACTAAAAGTACGTCAGTAACATCAAAAAGTAGTGTTTCGACAGCGATTAAAGTATGCCAAGTTTCAAAATTTTTGGTGCAAACATAAAAAAAAGGGGGGAGACCTTTTAGAGCCGCACTGTATATATTTTACATATACGTACAAGGTGCTCAGTTTTCCCTGGGCTGAACCCAACTTTTCAAAATTAGATGGAATACACTGTATATTATTTCAAGAATGAATTTTACATACAAAAAGGTATCTTTCTAGAGGATGTCCTATACGTATTTCCAATAGTCTGGGATATAAAAGCGATTTTATTTTTTTTTGCAAAAAACGCATTTATTTCAAGTGGTGAAAAATAACGTAGGTTCATAGTATTTTGGGACTCTGCCATATTTTTCTCACAGACAATACTCAAATATATAATTCCAGCTGGTTAGAATGGTTGCCAGTGATACAGGGTGATGTTAGAAGCTGAACCCTATCGGGACATATAAAATCACCAATAAGTCGAGAATGTTGAATAGAATACCCTGTATATCATTACGGATTCTGATTGTTGACCAAAAATGAAGGTAAGTTTGTATGGAATAGTCTATACCTGTCTCTAGCCGTTAAGATAATATTCGCTATTTAATCTTTTTTGAGCAACTTGGTGGAACTTTTTTGCATAAAAAAGATTAAATAGCGAAATTTTTCTAGACGGCTAGAGATAGGTTTAGACTATTTGATACAAACTTACCTTTATTTTAGGTGAACAGTCAAAATCCGTATTGATATACAATACATGGTGTTCTATTTAACATTATTGACTTATTGGTGATATAAATTATGTTCTCATTGGGTTCAATTTCTGACATCACCATGTATAACTGGCAGCCATTCTAACCCACTGGAATAAAATATAATAGCTTTGTCTGTATAAAAATAATGGCAGAGTCACGAAATACTATGCACCTATATATTTTTTTCACTACTTGAAATAAATGCGTTTTTTGCAAAAAAAAAATAGAATCGCCATTACAGCCAGAATTATTGGGGATACCTATTGGACATCCTTTAGAAAGTGACCTTTATTTCTTATGTAGAATTCATTTCTGAGATAATAAAGAGGTTGTTCTTTTTAATTTTGAAAAGTTGAGTCCAGCCCAGGGGAAACTGAGCACCATGTATATGATATAAATAACAATAAAGTTCCTTCGAAAACAATAAGACCTTATATCAAACTTCTTCTCGTAAATGGCATATCTTCCGAGATAAGGGAGTAGAGGATCTTATATGGGACACCCTATACCCTATACATCCAGCCATGGTAGTTCTTTAGAGATGAGTTTAATGACTATGACCGGCAAAATGATAAGAACATCAAAAAAACTATCGTTCACCTCAAAAGTTCAAAATACAGTGCGGCTCAAAAAGGTCCCCCCTTCTAACTTTTGGACCGTTTGATTATGAGAACAAAATTTGAAAACATCATGTAAAAAGTCGTTCTACATTCTTTGACATAGTAGTGACGGCTGAAATAGTCAAATTGACTGCTGGGGCGCCATTTTGAATCAAAAAATCAAAGGGGGGTTGAGTTATACCTAATTTTGAAGTCCCTTTGACCCTGATTACATATAGCACTCATTTTTTGAAAAAGAAATGGAGAATATTGGGGTAGATATAACACTTTAAAAAAAGAGTAATTTTGAAGGATTTATTTTCTTTTATTGAATAACTTGGCAATGCAGTATTCGATAGGCATGAACATTTGTGGTTGAATACATAATGACCAGGGGATTCGTTTGCAATGTAAAAATATAGGGTGTTCCATTAAATTATTATGTAATTTTTTTCTATAGTACTCCCTTTTGTCACACCCTGTAGACTCAAAAATATTTTTTGTTGTAGTAAAGGTGGAACATTAGGAGTTTCACTCAGAATAAAATATTCAGAAAAAACAATGAAACTTTCATTCGAACATTTTCTCCGTATCTCTTTAAATAGAGTTTCTAAAGGTGTGACAAATTATAAGGAGAAACCCTGTACATACATAATTTGTTCAAATTACCTTAAATGTTCATCTTCATCAGAAGTAACCAGTGCAGGTTTCAGGTCTTGTCCTGACAAATTTTTGGTTTTGTCACTCAGATATTCTAAATTTTTGGCATCATTTTGTAAACCTTTTTTGATAACTAGATATGAAACCAAAAGAGCGGATCCTATTCCCATTGATCCAATTATGTTGAGTTTCTTCAATGTACTATTCATTGGTGTATTCGATTCTCCTCCTTTTCCCGATTTGTCCGAAGAGAACCACCTGGACAAATTAGATCTTCCCAAGGATCTTCTTGAAGAACATGACGTAAATTTTGATACGGCCAAGAGCATGATGGACTTGGGTTTTATACACGAAAAATTTTGAAATGGATGTTTTCTGATATTTTTGACAATGTCATGAAGCGTGTGTCACTCCTGTCCTAACAGGTATAATCATAGATTATAATAATATAATCATTTGTGGTCTTAGGGTACCTATAGTCATCTATTATTAATGATTACTAGTACAGTAAATCCCACTAAAAATTAATTTGTGGCAAATTCGTGCTTTTCCTAGGAGTCGTGTTGCATTTTTTTAACTTGTGGAGGGAGTACTCGATAGCTTAATTCGGAAAAATCGAAGGTGTGCTTACCACGCCACCCTGAAAATAAGGGCGTGTGTGTTTTCCCCGTTCCTATTAGACTAACGATAAAATATCATGGATCTAGAGTTGTTCAGAATTATATTCCCTGAAACTTTCATCCCAAACATTTTTCTCTAGAATAAATAATAAAAATTTACAGGGTGATATCCTCATCACGACATGTGAGAAAAAATCGTACAGTACATGACGAAGGTTAGGTTAGGTTAGGTTGCGAAAGGTATGTCCTGCCCCACCTGCTTCGCATTGCTTTCACTTGGAGGCCAAATGGCTCCTTGTGATTCTTTGTTTGAAGAGTTGTCCCCTTGTACTTGACCTGTAGTCTTTCTCTTCATCGTTCGTAACCATCCCATGGTTTTTACGAAGTTCAGAATGAGCACGATGTCTACATTTGCCGCTTTCTCTAAGTCTTCAAGGTAGTATTGTCCCATATTCCTGAGGCGTCCTTCCTGCAGAGTTGGGCAGTGGCACAGTAGATGTTCCATCGTCTCATCCTCCTCGATGCAGTACTTGCGGAGCTCATCAATAGGCCCCATTCTCGGAGCAAGGTTCCAATCTCACAGTGTCCTGTGATTACTCCCACAAGGGGCTCACGGAGGATCTGCTCTGCTTTAGTAATTTCCATGTTTTTTCCATATCGAAGTTTGACCACAGAGCTGTCGATGTGTCGCAGTCGTTTCGATTGCTCCACCTGTCGCTGTGTAGCTTACCATGTTTTTATCTACTGTATCTTTCAATAGTTTGATCGTTGGTAGCGATGCATTTCCCATATTGGCTTCGTCCTTTCTTAGTCCCGATTTCGCCAGTTCATCTGCCATCGTGTTTCCATCAATATTGCTATGTCCAGTAACCCAGCATGGAACGAGCTTCTTGTTCCTGATCCAGGACAATGCCTCACGGCAACTCATCACTACCTCTAACCTTACTGTATCTGATTCTAGTAGTCTCAACGCTGCTTTGCTGTCTGCATAGATTGTGACGTCTTTTGTTGTGTTATCCAGTCTTTGCAGCAGGTTGGCTGCTTCTTTAATGGCAATGATTTCTGCATGCAGAATGCCATATTCTTTCTCGAGGTTGATAGACCCTTGGATGTCTAGTTCCTTTGAGTATATTCCTGCTCCTGCGCCTGTACTTGTCTTTGCTGCTTCTATAAAGATGAATATCTCTTCCTCCCTTATAATTATTGAGTCTTGATTCCAGTCTTCTCTGGTAGGTATTTTAACCACTACCTTATTCTCAGAAGAGCTGTTGATCACCATTTAGTCTGTTGCCGTTTGTAGCAGCTCCGCCTCTTGGTTATCCATTTCCTTTGAGATTTTCCTCAGCACCGTTGAGTGCCCACTTGTTGCCTGTTTCCACAATTTGGCCACTATCAGTCTGAGAGCTCCCTTTGCGGCAGTGCTTTTAATGAACAAGTCAATGGGCAGGAGGTTTGGTATTACTTCTAAAGCTGCCTGCGGTAATTCGTGATCATCTTCACGTTCGAGTACATGTCGATGGCTTTCCACCATACCACGTCTCCGTAGGTAATTATGGGTCTCACGATCGCTGTATACATCCAGTGGATAATGTGCGGCTGTTGTCCCCATTTTTTAACAATCATCCTCTTGCATATACATGGTGAGTAGGAAGGAATGGCCCAAATTTCAGGAGTGCATATTACAAGGTCGGTGGTTAGTATAAGGTCCAAAATTGACTTACCTCTGTTATCAATTTCACTGCTGTCCCTCTGCGTGTGATGACCATTGGCATCGCAGCCTATCACTAACAGCTTTTCTTTCTCCTTGGCGTGGTGGACTAGAGTTCAAATTGCTGTTGGTGGTGGTTCACGTTCTTCATGTATGCGGACGCTAGAATAAGCGGTTGCTTATTCTTTTTCTCGCATGTCGCCAGTGTCAAGTCACCTGTACTGTGCTGTGAGGATAGGCTTAGATTTAGTGTCCGCTCAGCAAGTATACAGGTTCTCATTTTACTTACCGACGGAGAATGATATAGTTGGTAGTCTTTCGCTGTTAGAACGAAAGTAATGCAGAATAACAATCCCAGCAACTTTTTTCCATTTATTTTAATGGTTCCTGGGAAATTAATTCTGCACAACTTTCGTCCTGTACGATTTTTTTCCACAATGGAATCACCCTGTAGATTTCTTGATACTGATTTATAAATTTAGAATAAAAAATAAATTGAGAATGCAAATTCGAACATTTTTGATTCTATGATATTGTATCGGGAGTCCAAAATAGGAATGGGGAAAAAAGTAGCGCTCCCATATCCATGATGGTGGGGTAAGGTTACTAAGGTCAGCACTTTTTTATCAAAACCGTCTATCAAGGGCTAAAAATGTCTCCAAAGAAACCATTATTAACGATCTAAGAGGCAAAGTAAACTCCGTGAATCAAAGTATGCCAGAACCCAACGACTTGAACGAGTACTTCATCAACGTGAGCAAGAACGTAACTTCCGGAATTTTACCAGGTTTTGACCCCCTTTCGTTTTTTCCACGCTCTAAAAAAGTTTCTGATAGCTTTTTCCTACATCCAGTAACCAACCTTGAACTACTACAAGTAATGAACAGCATAAAAAGTAAATCTTCTTGTAGCACCGATAATCTATCAATTAAAATATTCCAGAACCTTCCACCTCCCGCATTAGATGCCCTAACAAACATAATAAATGAATCTTTCGTGAGAGGAGTTTTCCGGAATGCCTCAAAACGGCAATTATTATTCCTCTCCATAAAGGAGGTGAGAGATCAAACTTAAGTAATTATCGTCCAATTGCTTTGCTACCTGTGCTGTCAAAAATCATTGAAAAGTTACTGAAAAATCGTCGCATGCCATTTCTCGTCAAACATGACATATTATTCCCGGATCAATTCGGATTTTCACCATTAGAGCGCCGTCTGACAATAGTAAGGTTGGATTATTGTTAGCGCCACCAGTGGAGTGGATGGACTGGGAACTAATAGCGCCAAATTTAAATGGGGGATTTTATAAATATGAATTTTATAGGTAGTGGAACCATTTTGTGCTGGTAAAGATCTTTTTAATGGATATAAGGAAAGAATAATTTTCATCTTACGTATGAAAGAAAAACTATTTATTCCAAATAAACATCAAAATGATATTTGTAGGCACAAAATAATTCACAAAATTATTCATGAGAATACGAACACCCCAGAAATAATCTGAAAATACATACATAGGTATATTTATTCATGTTTACAATCATTCATTCCAATTTTACAAAAAAAAAACAATACGAAAGTAAATCATCTGATTATTACATATCATAATCAGAACTGTTCTGAAAAAATCCCTCGAAAATCCCTATCTAGCCTCAATAACGCTGGAGAACTCATTCAAAAATATGCTACCTACATGACACTCTCCATGTAAAAGTAGTATTTTTGTTCCAATACATTTTCATTTAATAGGTTAGGAACAGGAACTCACTAGATTAATACAAGTAGGAACAGCAGTTCTTTTCAAGCCTCTCTTGGTTCCCTGTAATTGAATCCTTGAAAAAATATTTTCCACAAGCAAGGTGTAAATTGTACATTTTTTCATTGTTTAGGTTCTCACCCTCTGCCTAAGTAATCCAGGTTCTGATTTAGGAAATCAATGCCTTCTGAATATGCTCACTGCCCACTTCGAGTGCTTTCAGTTACGTTTCAGTACTTTTTACAGACACAATGAGGATAACTGGACTGGTCCCCAACATAATATTGCCATTGCTCGTTTACGAAAAACCTCTATAGGGAATTCTTCATGATTTTCACCAAACAAGTGCACCAACGACGCAATGTTCTCGTTGCTTCATGATGTTTACTCATCCCTGAATAGCAAACGCCCCACCGTTTCAGTCTTCTGTGACTATGCAAAAGCATTTGACTGTGTCTGTCATGACATTTTGTTGAAAAAGCTAGAGTTTTATGGGATCCGTGGTGTTTCTTCGATCTGGTTCAAATCTTATCTTGAAAATAGGCAACAAATTGTAAGGGCAAATGGTTCTGATTCTGATTGTAAATCAATCACCAGTGGCGTTCCGCAAGTTTCTGTTCTAGGGCCCATTCTTTTTCTGTTATACATCAGTGACATCACCAACCTGAAAATCAACGGTAGAGTTTCCCTATTTGCGGACGATACCAGCATTACAAGGAGTGATTCTGATACCTTGTCCCTGCATTATAATATTTCCAAAGATCTTGTCACAATCAAATCTTGGTCTGATTCCAATTTATTGTGTTTCAACGTTGATAAAACGGTAGCCTTATCTTACAAAAGAGCTCTACAACCATTACTGCGTCATGACAAAAACATCAAATACGTCGAGTCGGTGAAATTCCTGGGTTTAAATATAAATGCCAATCTCAAGTGGTCCACTCATATCAACTTCTTGTCAAAAAAGCTCTCTTCCGCTTGCTTCGCAATTCGTTCAGTTGCGAAAGATCTAAATATTTCCTCTGCTAGACTAACATACTTCTCTTTATTTGAATCTAATCTCCGCTACGGCTTTCCTTTTTGGGGCTGCTGTACCATTGAACAATACCACAGCATTTTCAAGTTGCAAAAGAGAGCAACTCATTATGTATTCGGTTTAAAGAGCAAGGCTCACTGCAAACATTACTTTAAAGAATACAGCATTCTCACGCTTCCTGCTCTATTTATTTTAGAAACAGCCTGTTTGATACGTAAACACCAAATCACCTCTCCTGAAAAGCCACAGCATAATTATCCCACCAGGTATTCGTGTCTCGATATCTACCCACCCTTTCCCACCTCCGATCTAACAAAAAATTCTATCATTTACAACGCCAAGAAACTATACAATCATCTCCCGCTACACCTCAAATCTATTCCCACATTTATTAGCTTCCGTATAGAAACGAAAACCTTCCTCCTGGAAAGACCTTTTTATTCTATAAATGAGTTTTTCACGGAATAGTTCCATATCTCTGTTTGGGCAACATAAGCGGCAGTTTTACAATAACTCATTGGTGAAGTGGAAGTTGTTCTAGGGCATTCAGTATTCATATATTTTAGGGGTCAACAATCGCCTAGTTTGGTAATTCATTCAGCACAGTAGGGTCAAGTCAAATTGCACTGAGGTCGCGCACCTCGACTGTTGTTTATTTCCTGAATAGAAAATGGATATCGACACGTTTTGGTTGCAATAATGTAAACAACCCCAAGTTCCTTGTTTGATATTTAAATCAAAAATAATTACATGCTGCAGGCAGGGCGGGAACAGGATGACTTAAGATTTATAAATTAAATTTCGAGTTCACCGATTTCGCTCACCCCACCTGATGTTTATTTTTTGAATGGGAAGCGAAAAAAAAAACGTGAAAAATCATTGGTTCCTTGTTCGATATTTAACACCGCGGTATTATTGTTCTACACATAATTGTTGATATTGCTGTGTTATTGTTTTACTAACTTGTCATCATAACATAACTGGAAGTGTGCCAATGTTTATTGTTGTCCATGAGCAATTTACAATTAAATTTGAATTTGACAAAATATTGGGAAAATATATTTGTACTAGTTTTGTCCTATTGTTCACGTAATTGTTTACGTAATGTATACTATTATCATGTTTTGTATTGTTTTTACTCTAGCATTTTGTATTTGCTTTTTCCATAAAATTTATTTAAATTTTTCTGTGGCAATATAGCATATTTGATTTGATTTGATTTGATTTGAAATTCATGAAAAAAAAAAAAAATTGTGCGTTATCGAAGCCGCTGTTTGTTGTGCTGCGATCATCATCTCTGCATCCACAGATTTGGAAATATCATGTCCCACTTAGAATGGCTCACTGCTGTATTCCGGAAAGTATCAGCCGTACGGACTGCGGATAAAAACTATTCGCACAAAGGCCACGAGAAATTGCTGAAAATTATTTCCAAGTTTCTAGAACTGCCGCTAGAGGGCCAACTAGGGGATGTCGTTCTGATGTTTTTATTCAAATGTTAATTACTCCGGAGTGGGTAATCGGTATCAAATATCAAACGAACCAGGCCTGGGACTCCGTGTATCTGTCGAGCCCTAGCGACGGTCGCTTTCCCATTTATTTTATGCAGAGAACGAAGTGTCGCTATGGAATTCTACAGTACACGGAGTCCCAGGCCAGGTCTGGTTTGAATCAACGTTTTCACTCCATATTCTACCTTATCAACAATGATTATTTGCATTTTACAGTAGACGCTAGACAGTGGCGTGTCTAGGAATTACGGCCCTTCCCGCTCCGCAGGTCCTTTTATGTGGCCCTCTACCCACTCATAATATTGCAAATACATTTTCAAACATGAAAAAATAAGGTAGTAAGTTTTATAATTTTTTTTCCTATAGGACCTTCCTGCGGAGATCAGATAGTCCACTGATGGATATAGGCCTCCCTCATGACCCCTCACCATATTCACCCATTTCTATCTTGGCCTTATTCGCGATTCTTTTCAGGTCATCGGTCCATCGTGTAGGTGGTCTTCCTCTGTTTTGCTTATCAGTGCGAGGCCTCCATTCCAACAACCTCGTTGTCCACCTGTCGTCGCCCATTCTGACCACGTGTCCTGCCCAATTCCACTTTAATCTGGTTATTTGCTCGACGATGTCTTTGACACCAGTTCTTCGCCGCAGGTCCTGCATGGTTTGTGACTTTGTGACGTGGTCTCTCAAGCTCAATCTGATCATTGACATTGACCTTCTCATTTTGCGTTGTACTACATCGTTAAGTTAAGTGTTTCTGCGCCATATGTGAGCACTGGCATAGCGCATCAGTCAAACACTTTTCTTTTCTGGCAAATAGGAAGTTCGCTTTTGAAGACATGTTTCAACTTTCCATAGGCCGCCCATCCTAGACCTATTCTTCTGTGCAGCTCGCTTGTTCGATGGTCTCTAGATATTCTCAACTCGTTTCTCAAAAGAACTCTTTCACGATGTTCAGGATTTTGTCTCTATTCGGTGTGATGTTGCCGTGTTTATCTTCTAATTTGACTATTTCAGATTTTCTTTCATACTTTTAATATTCTCTATTGTTTCTTGGGTTTTTCTACCGCGGTAGTTTCTGATCCTTTAGAAATTTCTTTGCAGGTATAAGTGCTCTCCTTTGGTCTTGTTCGACGATCAGGTTTTTCGTGGTTTGGCTGATTTTCACGTCTTTTTTGCTTTTGGGACGGAACATGTCTTGGCCCTGCTTGCTTCGGTTATTTCGCGGTTCAAACTGTTGCTGTTTGTATCATGGAGAACATTATTTTCTATTGTGTTTGTAATGTGGGTGTCAAAACCTTGAGTATCTGTTGAACATCTGTTTGGTTGTTTTCCTTGTCAATTTGTATCGTTCTTCACCGAGCTCCTCACGTATCTTGCAACGAACCATTATGTGGTCGCTTCCGGTCCTACAGTTGTTCAGCACTGTTACGTCTTTCACGATTTGTAATTTGTCCGCTATCATGAAATCGATCTCATTTCGTGTTTTACCGTCTGGACATCTTCTGTGAGGTTTCTCACTAAAGAAGCTGTTCATTTGGTATAGGTTGTGCTGCAGAACTGGATTTTCCTAGGCATGTCTCCGATTCATTTTTTTTCAAACCTATCATTTTTCTATTACATTGAAGTCTCCGCAAATTATGGTGGATCGTGTTTTGTGTTGTTCAAAGCTAATATTACATCTTCGTAAAAAATGTCCACTTCTTCTTCTTCATGCGATGACGTTCAGGCGTGAACCTGTACAATCTTCAAATCAAATCAAATCAAGAGTAGCTTTATTGTCTCAAAATTGAATTCATTGACAAAGCATAGATATAGAAATCGTACAAATAAATAATAATTAATCAAAACCAAATCCATTGCGTTCAGCAATGACCATGAAAGCTTATGAAGTTGAATAACATTGGACGAACAAAATTTAAAAAAACTTAACGATACATAAGTAAAATAATGAAAATAATAGTTAAGGGTAAGTATCACATCAACTAAAAATCCGCCTCAGAAAAAGACAAAAACTCCTCAACCGAGTAAAACACCTTCTCCAACAAAAGGCTCTTGACTGCCCTTCTAAAAGGCCTGAAGGATTTTATCCGCCTGATGTTTGAAGAAAGCTTTCTGCTATCAAAAATCCAGACTGCTTTGTAAGGGTCGACTTGGGGATGGGAAGTGGGATTAAACCACTCTGCCTTGTTCTCTGATCTTAATCGGCAGACAAGATATCACTGCCAAATTTCAGACAGACCGACTCCAAAATGAATAAGCATGTGAGGGTCAGAATATGACCAGACATAGACTCCTGCACGGATCCCTACTCCGCTTCCGGAAAAGAATGCGCATGACTCGCTTCTGCGTCACAAAAATGGATTGAAACGTCCGCATGGAGCATGTCTCCCAAAAGCAAATGCCATAGCGGAGATGAGACTCGATGAGAGCGAAATATACATTTCTGGAAACGGCCGGATCAAGCTCCTGAACGACCGTTCTCAGTGCATAGCAGCCTCTCGATATTTTTGTTTTCAATTGTCCGATGTGCGACTCGTAGTTCAGTCTGGAGTCGATATGTATTCCCAAGAATTTGACTTCCTCGACATTTGACAAGACTACATCGTGCATTCGTACGTCCTTCATGCAACAATTGAATGACACAATGCTTGTCTTGGAAAAATTCAAAGAGAGATGGTTCGAGTTGCATCACGTTCTGATCCTGTCCAAATCACTTGAGACTGCTGTCCTCAGCCGCGGCACGTCGGTTGCTCGCCAGAGCACCAAGGTTTCATCAGCAAACATGGTTATTCGTCCGGATATGTCTAGGTTTGTCATGTCATTCACATACAGCAAAAAAAGCAGAGGGCCAAGCACGGACCCCTGGAGTACACCAGTATCAACCCCCCGCAATCCCGAATGGACACCATCACACACAACTGACTGAACTCGCTCCGAAAGATATGACGCGAACCAGTCCAATGCGACGCCTCTACATCCGTATCTCTCCAGCTTGCTCAGCAAAATCTGATGGTTCACGCAATTGAACGCCTTTGACAGGTCACAAAACACGGCCGCCACGAGATCCCCTTCATTAAGACCAAAATACAGATCCTCCAAGAACGCAAAAATAGCATCGTTCGTCCCCTTTTTTTCCTGGTAGGCAATAATTGCCTACCCCCTTTTCTGAATATAACTTCTTTTGTGGATTTGTGTATATCTTTGTGCTGGAAGAATGTATTTGTAATGACTAGGTCATGCATCACACAAACGTCCAGAAACCGTTTGCCATTGTTGTCTTTTGTTTCTTCTCCATATTGGCCAATGACTGTTGAGTAAATTTCATCTTTACCTACTCTGTTGTTGATGTCACCCGTTAGATAGATCTCTTCCTTCACTGTTTCCATAGTTTTTGTCAACTCCTTCCAGAAAAAATCTTTTTGTCTTGTTGCTTCATCTTCGTTTGGTTCGTTTGGTTCATATACTATGGTTCTTGTGTTCCCATTTTCATTTTTGAGTTCAACTACTAAAATTCCTTCAGAAACAGTCGTCCATTTTTGTAGATTTGCCTTCATATTTTTATGAATTATACATCCGACTCCTGTCCCTGCACGCTCTCCTTCAGGTAAAATACACTGTATATGACAACATATTCATTTTGCATTATAATATCTATATTGGCTTTCTTTTTTGTTTCTGTTAATATCAATATGTCCAGATTTACTCTTTCAAATTCTGTCTGTAGTTCTTCCTGTTTCCATTGAATTGTTTTTATGTTCCATGTTCCTTTCCTCCAATCTTCAACTTCCTTCTTCTTTTTGTATTTGTTTAACTTTTCTTTTCGGTTTTCCTTATCAATGTCGATTTCAGAATCCTTTGTGGTTTCACCATTTTGTCTCGTGCTTATTTAATTTTTTTAAATTTTTTAGTTGTCCAGTTCAACCTTTAAACATCTCAAGTTTTTCATATGATATGAGCTTATAAAAATATTTAATTTATTCATTTTTTGATTGTCGAAAAATAAGATGTCTGATAAAATGGCGAATGCGCGCTCCAAAAATCCTTTACGGATCCTCACATGGTATTACTTCCGCAACATTTTGCTCCAGAACCGCCGTTGCTCGAGAGTGATTCTTCTTATAAAATTGGTACTATGATATGCTATGAGAATTCAACTTCTTACATTTTATAAAAGCCTTGATAAATAGTCTTCTAGTCTTCTATTACATGATTTTAACACTTTTTTGTCTCTCAGGAGAGTATTTTCTGCCAACTACCCTGACTAAATGATAAAATTGTTTATTGAAGGACCCTAATATCAGTTTTTAGTATTTTAGTTTATTAAGGCACAATCCGTGTAAGACAGGATGTCTTAAATAGCGTGTACCACCTTTTCATTTTCGAAGTGGTAAGTCCTACGTGGTCGGTTAAATTAAAGATGAATTTTTGATGCCCATTCAAGACCCATTGATTTAACCCATTGAATTGTGAAAATGGCCCAAATTAAGTGGCTTAAAATAACGTTATTAGAATAATAATAAATAGAGGATGTCACAAGAGGACTACTGGGAATGAATACTGATATAGCACTACTCTCAGAGACAAAGAAAAAAGGAAATGGAGTGAAGAATGCCGAAGAGTACATACACATATACAGGGTGTTACTTAATGATATGTCATAATTTTAAGGGGGAGTTCCTGGATAAATTTTGAGACTAAAGGTCATATAAACTTGGGTCTAAAAAGAAAAATAAAATAAAAAAAAATAGAATAAAATGAAATAAAAATAAAAAAATAAAAATAAAAAAAGGGTGTTCCTATACCATAATATCCTGTGGCAAAATTCAGTTCAATATCTCAAACCGTCTTTGGAAAATGTATTAAAAACTGAAAATAAAATAGATCTTTAACACCCTGTATCTTAAAAACCAAGCATTTTAAGACCCAAGTTTATATGACCCTTTCGACTTAAAATTTATCCAGGAACTTCCCCTTAAAATTATGACATACCATTAAGTAACGCCCTGTATAGCGGCGTGTCCAAGTCCAATAGGGCATGCAGGGGAGTTTCAATAATGATGCGAAAAAGGTACCGAAAATGCCTCAGTAACTGGAACACGATCAACCAGAGGCTAGCCACAGTAAACCTTAACATTCGACCCACATAACAAAATTATATACCAAGCATGTGCTCAGCATCTTCTTCTTGGTATGAGGATATTGAAAATATGTTCTGCATGTGCTATGGAACTTTGATCAGGAATGTTCCAGGAATATTTCAAAATATGTCAAGAATATCCTCTTTTATATACCTCAGCATTTTCTTTGAACATTCCTAGAAATAAAATCAGCTCATATATTATTTGAAGTGTTTTATTTTTGCGAAGTACCTATAAACAAATGAAATTCAAGTGACGAATTTGTCAACTGAATATAAATCAAGTTATTCTAAATCTAAATACAGATCCAGACCTATATTGTAGGAACATAATACACATAAGTAATACCATGATTAAATATAAACTCTGATTATTCCTGTACCTTTCTATTGAGGAAGCCCGGAGGAAACATTCATTATTTTCTAATAAGCCTGATCAGAACTAGTCACTAACCATCAAGTATATGATCTATCAATCCAATCCGAAGAAGATACAAAATTATGAGGCTCATGAACTTGACCCTAATACCGACTAATAGACTATATAGCAAATCTTTGGCACAGGACCTTCATCAAACTTCTGATTCCACATTTTAATCACATAACACACACAAATGTATCAACATCAATCACACAAAATTTTAGAAACCAGACACAATCAACCGTTTAAAACTTTTTTGACAAAACAAACTACACCACTCCTGACCACTCACAAACATCAAAATTGCGTGCCGCTCTGCCGCGTGAGCAACTAAGGAAATAAGCGGCACTGTTGTCATATTTTTCACATAAAAAAGAACTCTCTTTATTCATTCTGGAATTTTTAATTGTGTAAATCCTATTTGAAATTACATTTATTCAATATTTATTAAAAAGCTTTTACCATAGTATTTTATTGCAAAAATCCAGAACAATGATCGTGATAATGGTTATGCCAAGCAACACTTGGCAACGCTGTTCATGACTATGAAGAGTACGCAGACCCGCAGACGGATGACAGACGAAGTAAAAAATATTGTAGAAACAGGAGAACTCCAAGTTACTCACTTATGATAATTACGTAGACACCGTATACAAATAAGATTGTATTATATTTTTGTTCATACAAGAGGTACCTATAGATAGGCACCTAACTATCTAGTCCTGTCTTCTTTGAAAAAACTTGATCGGATGGATTGAAAGAGATGGTTTTTTTCATTTTTTATATTAGAAGCATATTCTACGCACGTTCTAACACATGGTGAAAATTATATCCTGCCAAGCATTTATAAACATATGGTAAAATGTTCTTGGCACATGCTGAGAATATATGTAATAAAGAATATATTTGGTACATGAGTATATATTCGTAGAGCATGCTAATGATATGCGCGTAAGCATATGAGTTGACGCACGTTCTAAGTACATGCTGAAGATATGAATATGCTTTCATTGTTTTGTGGAGAGGACATACGGTATCAATTGTAGCAGTATATGGTCCAAACGAGGACGCAGAACAAGCCAAAAAGGATGAGTTTTATGATCAACTTGGCGATTTATGAGGATAATGAGGATGTGATGTGATAAACAATAACGGCGGAAGATTGATAGAAATATGCGAACAACATGAGCTGAAAATATCAAATGGATGGATGGACCAGGACAAGAGAGGTCTGAAATCCATCATCGATGAATTTTAGGAACAGAAACAGATGGAGACCTCAAGATATCAGGGTGTACAGAGGTATCAATTGCGGGTCAGACCACTACTTCTTAGCAACAGAGATCCAGATCCAGACTGGAAATGAAACTGAAGGGTGAATATCTGAATATATGAGGCTCTTGGACCGCCAAGTGAACAAAGACCTACAAAAACAGCACCATCAACTGGAAACTGGAATACAATGCTAGAAGAATGAAGAAATAAAAAACAAGAAGCATACAAGCAGTGGATGACATCACATTGAGGTTACTGAGGACCAGATAAGTGGAGCCATTGAATCCATGAAAAATCAAAAAGCCCCTAGGTCAAAATGACCACCTGCAAAGCTGCTTAAAAATGGAGCTGCGAAGCTAACCAGATACCTTAGAGAACTGTTCACCAGATACGTAAATGGAGAAACAATACTAAATTGCTGGAAAGAGACCTGGATAACACCCATATCTGTGGAAACTATACAGATGCATATCTGTCACAGACACTATGAGCCGTTTGTATGGATAAATATTAAGAAATATCATAGAGAAGGAGTACGGACCTCTAGAGATTGAACTGGGCTGGGTTTTGGACTGGTAGATCCTGTGTCGACCATACAACTGTATTAACATCAAGAATTAAGATAGGAACTGCTTCGTCGGATTCTTTCGCAGTTACAAAAGGTCTGAGATAGGGATTTTACCCCACACTCTTTGAAATATATTTGAACGAAGTCCTGAGGAACTGGAGGAGAGCGTGCAGCGGAATAGGTATAACATCAAATGAAGACGCAACCCTTTATAACCTTCACTTTGCAGACGATCAAGTGGTCATCGCTCAGGATATGAAGGATGGGGCCTATCGATAAATAAAACAAAAAATCAGTACCTTCGGGTTGAGGGAGACAAAATGGAGGCTCTTGATTTTGCTAAAAAGATACCATAGAGGCGACTCTAAAAATTAGGAATAAATACATAAGTAGGTAACACGACCATATTGGAGGAAATACAGGAACGACAACTATTGAGTGGTATGGGCACGTCGAAAGAATGGATGGAGAACGTATTCCAAAACAAATATTGAAGTGGGTGCCAGCGGAAAGGAAGAGCTCTTCAAGACAAACATGGATGGGAGGAATAGACAGAGCATTGTCTGAACGCAATCTTGGCCAGGAGAATGGGAGGACAGAAGATGCTGGAACCTTGGAATCGAATATATCTTTGAAGAAGAATCTACTAGACTGCATCCCCACTAACCTCTAGTTCTCTCTTAACTAGCCAGTCGTGCTACCCTTCTGCTTATATATATATATATATAGGAGAGTAACGGATTTTTTTTTACAGTTCTTGAATCACCCAAAACTGAAATGGAAAATAGGTTAGTCAATGTGGCAATCAATCAACTTTCTGCGATGATTGGTTTTTGTTCCGTTATGAAGTTTGCCTGCCCGATCATGTATAAAAATAAAAACTTATTCCGTAGAAGAATGAACATCCCATCTGAAAGAAAAAGTCCAAATAAAAAAAACTAATAACTTTTGAAAATCATAAAGAATATCAAGTGCTCTACATCAATCAATATACACATACTCGGAATACATTATTTTGATTTCGACACCGGAAAGTGGAACGCCCTGTAGCTCTATTTAAAACTGGATGCACAAGAGGTGAATGCCGGTTACATCCAAAAATAATTGCATAGTAGTACACGAATGTTGCGGCCAACGACGTGGGGCCCATTACACTGTTGTCAGATCAAGTTCGGAACTATTTATGGATATACTCTTTCACCTGTTGAATGTCCATTGGGAAAGGACTCTGGGGTTGATAAACTGGAATTAGATTAGTCTTTATTTGGTGGTCAACGATCCAATACGCGCATAAAAATACAAAATAAATGGACGGATTGGTGGATTTCCTGGAGATTTTATGGTGGTTATTCAGCTTTGTCGCAGTTTGCAATAGAAATGAAAATCTGTATGTTTGTGTTCTTATAACTCAAGAACTGCAGAAAGAAGTTGAATGAAAATCAGCAGAGTTATCAGTTTAATTAGGGGTTTTATTCGTCAACTCATAGCTGATCTTGAGAAATTGAAATTCATATTCAAATTTTTGTTATAAATGACATTTGTCAGCATCCACCACTTGACAATGACAGTGATTTTTTCATTTGATGTTGAGGCATGTTCTATTGGCAGTATTGGCACGTACAAAACTTAAAGCCACGTTCACATTAATAAATAAATATCTGCGTTTTAGGACATATTATATATGCAATATAATCTTCTGTATTATGAGAAATATCAAATCGGAAGCTGTGTTTTCCTGCTAGTAATAATGGATATTTTTTTGAACTACACATGAGCCAAAAACTGATCTTTAAAATCGACTTTGAGGAATTCTAATACCTTTTCACCGACCTTGAATATACATATCTTTATTAAGCAGAAATTTGATTCATCCTCTGGAATTGTGTAGAAGTAGTTTATATCACAAACTCGTGTGATAAAATCAAAGTCCTGATAACCAGAACAATAGGCTTCTGGCAACACCGATCCACAAACATAAGCATCGTTTGGTCGTCGCGACGGCTCCTGAGAGCGTCGAGCGTCGAGTTAGTTTTGATCTCGTCATGACGGACGATAGACCACATCGCGTGCCGCGTTCGAAAGGCCGATCAGCGTCGATTTGCGCCACCGGTAGCTCTAGCATGGAAGCAATTCCTCCAGCGGGAGATGGTACTCCAACGCAAAGGAGACGTAGGCCAGCTGCTAGGTCTCAAAGCGCTCGTATGACTAATCGTAGAAGTGTTAGAAATAGAACCGCTCAACAGGGTGAGTTTCGAAGTAAGAAAAGTTTCAATAAAGTTTGAAATAATAAAATCTATAGAGCGAAATTAATCAAATTATTTGATTAAATTGATTGTTAATTGTAAATTGAATGAAAAACAGAATTTTGGAAATTAAGGAAGATAATAATTGGAAAAGGATTAGATTCTTACACTGTCTGCTGAAAATAAACACCAATCCAAAGATTGGAAAAAAGATATTTTTTTTCAGAAACATATCGAGATTATTTCTTGGATTTTGTTGAATTTTGTGGTGGATAAGCAATACAAATTTATAAAAAGCTTCAAATTAGGAATAATTTAGGGTTGTCCCAATTTTTTATGATAACCATTGAACAAAAATTGTGAAAAATGTCTTAAAATCGCGATGTGGATGAATCCTACTGATTTGAATATGCTGAATTCTTGGACTTCGTGTTTTCCATACCTTCATTGTTCGTATATATAGTTCTAGTATAGTTATGGACGATGTTTTTTTTTAAATTGTTAGATTTTATTAAAAAAAAGAACATAAAAAAAGCTACAACTTCACAAATTCAAATTCTCTACTTCAAATATAGGCTCAAGAATGCCGGCAATATACAGGGTGTCCCAACGATAGAGTAAAGTAGGTTTTATCATATAGGATATGAAAAATATCAATATCAATATGCGTCACAGGTTGGGGGTGTAAATAGCGCACATTCTGAAAATATTTGGAAACATACAGGGTGCGTCACAAAAGTATGGCACGAAAAAGTATGATTTTTTTTAAATGGAACCCCCTGTATATTAATTGATATTTCAATTATTTCTTCAATTTGGAACAAAAATTGTGATACAACTAATGTTCCAAAATTCAACCGTTATCGAGATATCGCGTTTTAAAAATGGCATTTTTGCAACTTTGACATGCTATAAAACTCAAACTATTCAAGTTAGAGGAAAATGGTTTGCACTTTCCTATCTTAACTTTTCAAGAGCTATTCAAGGAGATTAAATCCATTATTGTGAAGAAATGTCAAAATGTGCCGAAAAAAGTTGACAGTTGACGTTACCTTCTATCCAAATGACAGAAGAGCTCTTGAAAAGTTGAGATGGGAAAGTGCAAACCATTTTCCTCTAACTTGAATAGTTTGAGTTTTATAGCATGTCAAAGTTGCAAAAATGCCATTTTTAAAACGCGATATCTCGATAACGGTTGAATCTAGGAACATTAGTTGTATCACAATTTTTGTTCCAAATTGGAAAAAGAATTGAAATATCGATTAATATACCATTTAAAAAAATCATACTTTTTCGTGCCATACTTTTGTGACGCACCCTGTATGTTTCCAAATATTTTCAGAATGTGCGCTATTTACACCCCCAACCTTTGACGCATATTGATATTGATATTAATTTTCATATCCTATATGATAAAACCTACTTCACTCTATCGTTGGGACACCTTGTACAGGGTGTTTCATTATTATTGCGAAAAAAATCAGTATGAGTTTGCCTGTCTAAAAATAAGGAGAAAACTTCCTATTGACACGTATCGGTAATTGCTTCATTACAGAGCTACAGGGTGTTGAAGTTTTATTTTTATTTTTGTTTTTCTCAATAATATTTGGAGCAATCTGGATATCGTGATGAAAACTGATGTTAAGGAGTTATTTGTCATGCGAAATTCGAATTTCATCTTAGTATTGATCTAACTTGTAGAGGGCGCTACCTACAATTATTATTTTTCCAATTATTAACAGCCATTACTTCTTTGGACGTACCTCTATAACGTTTTTAAGCAATAGAATAGTTTTATTTGTTTTTTCTACGCAGAAAAAGTATACCTGTTGAAAGTCGCTACAGGCAACCATTCTCGAAATATTCGGATTTGAAATAATTAAAACATCTGATTTTTAAATAATGGCGGAGGTAAAGTTATTAAATTTTTCGTATGATTGCTACATATCTTTAGTAAAAAGATAAAATTCAACTAATGAGTGATGTAAACAACAATTTTTATTGAAATACCATAAAAAATTGAAAAAATGTAAAAATAAAAAAAATCAACACCCTGTAGCCTTGTAACGGAGCATTTCCAGACACATATTTAAGGAAGGTTTTTTTATTATTTTCAACAAGGAAGACTCATCCTCATTTCTTTGAAAAAAAAAATCACATGTATTTTTTTATTTCAAATCCAAATATCTCGAGAATGGTGGTACTTAGCGACGACTTCAAGAAATCTACTTTTTCTGCGTAAAAATGATCAAGAAATCTAATCTTTGAATTGAAAATAAAATACAGGCACGTCCAAAAAAGTTACGGCTGTTGATAATAGGAAAAATAAGTGTAGGTAGCGCCCTCTAGAAGTTAGAGCCATACCAAGATCAAATTCGAATTTCACATGACAAAAAGACCCCAAACGCCAATTTTCATCAAAAGATCTACATGAGTGCAAATCCTATTTAGAAAAAACAAAAATAAAAATAAAACTTCAACACCATGTAGCTCTGTGATGAAGAATTTCCGGATACATATTTATAGGTAGTTTTCTTCTTATTTTCAAGCGGATAAACTTGTCCCGAATGTTTTCGCATTATAAATGAAACACCCTGTACAGCGGTCCCAGTAACTTCTTACCAAATGGGAAAAACGTTTATTATTGATTTTACGAAAAAAATTGGCTCTTCATAAAAAATTTTCTGCTTCGCGAGAAAATAAAGTTGCAGTCCTGAAAAATCAACTAGGATACACAGGGAGGCTCAAAAAATCGAAAACAGCACTTTTTCATAAAACCACCCTATTTAAAATGGTAATTGTACAACTATGGTTATTGTGTAAGAATACTAAATTATTTTTTAATCAGTTATTTTAGTACGTAATGGTATACGCATTAAGTAGAATTATTTTTTTTGTAAAAAGTATTAAGTCATGTGGATATGGAAAATTGTGTTTGTTTTAATAAAAATGAAATTTACTCATCTCGTATTTTGATATTTAAAAAAAATTCTCACAAATAATTTAGTAGTCTTACACAACCACCATAGTCGTAAGATCACCATTTCAAATAGGGTTGTTTTATAAAAAATTCCTACATTTAGATTTTTGAGCCTCCCCGTATATCCTAGAAATTTTTGTAGGACTAGAACTTCATTTTCTTGCGAAGCAGAACTTTTTCTGAACCGAAAGTTTTTTCCATAAAATCAATAATAAACAATATACAGGGCTTTTCACTTAAAACTCCCCACGGCAATATCTCGGAAACAAATAGGAATATTTGATTTCTGTAAAAAGTAGTCAATGAATGGGGTCGAGTAGTTATTTTTCACAGTTAAAAAAATTCGACGTCGCTTTACTCTTAAAGCGTCGCGACGCATCGAAAATAATAATCGATTGCAGGGACTTAAAAATTACGCGCATGCTAAAGTACATGTTATTTATAAACTTTTTTGTTATTTAGTCGAACTCATTTATTGTACTCAGTTTTGAGAATACAGTGTGTCCAAGATAAGGGTGTCTATCATATAGGGATCTTGAAAACCGTGAGAGATACAAGGTCGGTTAAATTCCGACTAAGTCCGAAATTATCCGAAAAAAACCGAAATTTTTCAAAATTGTTTTCATTTTTTTCTGACCACATTTGAAGAGATATTTTGAAACGAATGGAACTTCTTCATTGCCACTTTTTGCCCTTTACAAGATAACGTTATTGAATTGAAGAACCGACGTTTCGTCTATGAGCAGCCATCATCAACTTTGTTTTTTTAAATACGGTCCTGGATTTTTTTTGCCGGATTTTGAGGGCCTTTCATGTTCCTAAACCAACAATGTATCGCAATTATTCAAAAAAATTATGTTGATGGATTTTTCCATAAGAACTCATGTGTTAGAGAGAGACAAAAAATACATTTTTAATAGGATCAAAAACAAACACCGCTTTTTTAATAAGTGCGATACATCGTTGGTTTAGTAGAATAAATGAGTTCGACTGAATAACAAAAAAGTTCATAGATAACATGTACTTTAGCATGCGCGTAATTTCAAAGTCGCTGCAATCGATTAATATTATCGATGCGTCGCGACGCTTTACTCTTGGTAGGCGTCGAATTTTTTTAACTTTGAAAAATAACTACTCGACCCCATACATTGACTACTTTTTACCGAAATCAAATATTCCTATTCGTTTCCGAGATATTGACGTGCGGAGTTTTAAGTGAAAAACCCTTTATAATGTTGCAGAAAATTATTCTCATCAACATAACACATAACATAATACAAATGATCTAGTTCGCCAGAATCTAATCTTCAAATGCTTTTACCTGTCTCTTGTCGTAAAAGTCAGTTGATTTGGCGCAGTTTGTGTATTTACAAAATAGTCTGGTTGAGTCGGTACGTGAAAAAAAAAATCAAAGAACCTTCAATGACCTGAATTACATCATTTCCATATTTTATTTATATCGACGCACATTTTTGAAATTCGTCGCATGCTAGACAATCCTTAAGGCTACAAATGTGAAATATTTTCACTTCATTGGCACATTTCAGAGTTATTTTCTTCAAAATTGAACCCTATGTCTATTTATTCCATATTTGGGCTTCTCAGTCAATTTTAGTTTGTCTTTATGTACCATACATGGTAAGCACCTTGAAAACCTCTGCTATCATTCCTGTTGACATTTGTCAAAATTTTATTTTTTTATTATTTTTTTTTAAATAAATAATTACTCGCCAGAGTAAACTTGTCAAAACTAGGAGGATATGATGAGGGGCAAAATTAGCTATTACTCAATCGTTTTGACGAGTATTTGATTTTTTTTAATTCAATTTATTATGAATCTGAATACTTTATAATGAACAGTAGAAAGGATACAAGAGCAATATACCTAATTTAATAAAATAAATTCGCAAAATGGCCCCCCCGTTGTTCTAGTCTCCGTCAAAATGAATCATGGTTGAACCTATTTTACATTTTTGGAAAAATAGTTCAAAAAACATTTGTCATTTTATTTTTCATCTCTTCTGCCATCGTTGGTTGTTCGAAGTATACTTTCCACTTACATACCCTCACAAAAACATTAAGTTGCCATATATCTGGAAACCTTGCTGGCTAACGCGTTGGTCCATCCCTTCCTATCCATTGTTTATTGAAGGTTTTGTCGAGCCATGAACTTACAATACGGGCATGGTGAGGACTTGAGGAGGAGCTCGATCTTGTTTGGAATATATTTAATTCCTCCTTTGAGCAATCTATGGCACTAGAGGTGGTCTCATGTTGTGTATAGTCACTGTACTGCGGTGTTACTGGAGCTAACCCGTGTACCATGGGGTCTACCAACACTCAGGGCTCTATGAGTTCTACTACTAATAACATGAAATAATATATGATTCTGGAGAGAATTCAAATAGATATTTGAATCTAGAACGCCGTCGAAAAAAAAATGGATAAATTAAAGAAGTCTCAACTTGTCTTCCCAGACTTTTCCTTTGATGTCCTGCCTTCTGTTTATAATAGTTTTGTTCAAACCCGCCATAGAACCGTCTCAGAACCATCAGTAATTTCCACTGGCTCAAAAACGGTTTTAATGCCTGCTTGGAACAACCCTTAAAATGAAGTATTCTGTTCGATGTTAAGTATCTACAGGGCGGCTCGAGAAGGTCCACCCCCCTTCTATCTTTTAAAACGTTTGATACAGACGAACAAAATTTGTACACACCATGTATTGTGTGAGGACGTTCTGAATTTTTTTAAATAGTAGTGACAGCTGAAAATGTCGAAATGACGGCTGTGCGCCATTTTTAATGAAAAAATCAAATGGAAAAGGGGGCCGACTGATATTTTATTTTGAAGGCCCTTTGACATCCATCACAACTGTCGAGTTTCGAGCCTCTGCTGTCATTCCTGTTGATATGACAGCGTGTCATTTTTTTAAAATTTTTGTTACTTAATTAAGAGTTGACTCCTCCAAACTAAGAGGATATGATGAGGTACAGAAGATCTTTAAAATAAGCTATTACTCAATCTTTTTGACAAGAATACATTTCACAAAAACAAAATGGGTTGAAATAAATCCTCAAAAAGATTGGGTAATAGTTAATTTTGAGGGTCTTCTGTAGCTATGAATCCAATAAGAATATGTCTAGGCCTCAAATACTTGTTGAAAAATGTATTCTTCATTAAAAGACGGTGACATGTTTCGCCTACCGGGCCTCATCAGACCTATTATGAAGCTTCATAATAGGTCTGATGATGCCCGGTGGGCGAAACATGTCACCGTCTTCTAATAAATAATAAATTTTTCAACAAGTATATGAGGCCTAGACATATTGTTATTGGATTCATCGATAAGAGGCTCTCTTTGAGAAAATGGACGACTTCCTAGTCTTCTGTAGCTTATCATATCCTCTTAGTTTGGAGAAGTCAACTCTTTCGGGTGAGTATTGATTTGGTGATAAAAATGGAAAAAAAAATTAAACGAAGTCATATCAACAGGAATGATAGCAGAGGCTTGAAACTCGGCAGTGGTAATCAGGGTCAAAGGGCCTTCAAAATAAGGTATCTGGATACTTTGATTATTTTATTCAAAATAGCGCCCAGATGTTGATTTACCATTGCCAGCTGTCACTACTGTCAAAAAATGCAGAACGACCTCACATAATATGATGTGATCAAATTTCGTTCGCATATTATCAAATGGTTCAAAAGTTAAAAGGGGAGGGGGAGGGAACTTTTAGAGTCATTTCAATCGTTTGTTGTCCATTTCTCATGACTAAGTTGATTAGGTATTGGAAATTAACAATTTGCATTAATTTTCTAATGACTTTTATATATTATGTTTCGTCTAATATTTGAAAGTCATCAACAACAGTATATTGTAGTCCTAGGCGGTAATGGGACATTTTTTCAGGATGAATGAAGAACTGTACACTGTGAACACTGTGGTCTAAACATTATTTTTCTGATGACACAGAAAAACAGTAAAAAAGTACAGGACTTTATAAAAAAAGCATGCACGAGCTGGGATTTCAAACCAGGTCTTTCTGCACGCCAGGCTAAGATCGAATCACTGAGCCACCGGGGCCGGAAATACTCAAATTTCAAGTTTCAGCCGCCCCGTTGCATTTGTCTTGTATCTTGTATTAGTCACTGTAAAACAAACAGCGACGTAAAAGTCTAAACTTTACTTTGTATCCTGAAAGTATAGGATTTAATTTACTCAGAATTCATGAGAAATATCTGAATAAGATGGTATTACATGCCACTGACTATTAATATTCCTATCATGCTTCAATCACATGCATTTAGAAAATAATCTTGTGACGCCCTCTATTAGAAATAGTTGAGAAAAAAAATATACCGCCCGGCCATTTTTGACTACTTTGTTGGCCTAGCCTTGGAAAGTCCGACTTTCTCGTCTCTTTGGCGTCAGTGAGACTCAGTTTTAATGTCGTGTCGGCAGAAAAAATATTTTTTTAAAATTACCAAAAATATACTGAATGAACAAAAAAAACGTAAACTTGGCCAAATGACCAAAAACGGAGCGTGGTATGACAAAATGTGACGCCATGAACGTTGTTAAGTTGACCCTGCATGCTTTCAACCTTGTACACTGCTCATTTGTCCATTATTTTAGTCGATTCACAGTGACTAGTGACGGCTGAAGGCCACAGATAAGCGTTCTCAAAATTCAAGCCAGAACGGTTTGTTTTTCAACCGCTAGTTGCTTGTTCTCGTTTCATGTGAATATTGTGAACGTAGACGTAGTTTGGCTGTCGAACCATTGGTCCAGGCATTGAACTGGGACAAACTTATTTACTGATTCGTGTTGATGAACTTCGTTGGTCAAAATCCTGCTTTCTTGGTGTTTATCAAGAGGAATTGAATGGAAAAGTAAGAACTGACATGGGTACCTATGTTTTGTGATGAGTCATAAAATATATCCAAATATTATTTTTGCGCATCACCTTAATATGTATATCACGACCCGCCGTTGTGGACTACTAATATGACGTCACGAGTATCATTACGGTATACGCGCGTTTTTGGTGAGCGAAGCCATGTGCAATTTTCAATAATTAACTACTACATTTTGGAAAGGCGCAGATAATTTTTTGAACATCGATGGCATTATCACACACGAATCCTGATATTTTCCAAAAATTGTCTATTGATAAAAACGTCAAAATAAACGGAAAATGTTGGATTGAAAGAAAACCACCAGAGATAAATATCAACAACCCTATATCACCAGAGAGCTCATAAAATTCTCATTCGATAGCATAAAAACTAGTTACATAGTTTTATATTAAAATATATTATTAAAATTTGGCCTACATCAAGACATTTCATGGTTAATAATAACAAAAAGTCACAATTCCCATCTTTTAGCGGATAAACTGTTTGTTCAAGATGTGGTATATAAAGTCCAACTGAAATGCATCATAGAGAAGTGGTTTGAGATGTGACTCCGATGACCGCACTTTTTCAAAATGAAGTATGTTTTGATTTTCGAGAAAAAAAAATGACACGCCACTATTTTAATAGGCAACTTTTTTTTTTTTCAAATGACTCATTCAATTTCCGATGAACTTCGACGGGAGATCCTACTGTTCCCAAATGGCCGGTCAACAATGCTTCCGAGAGTTTTTATTTTTTTTACTCGGAAAACGTGAGTTGAAAATAAAAAACTCAAGAGACCATTTCTGTTTAAAATTGAACGAGTGATTTGGAGAAAAATCACTTTTTCCGAAAAAATAGTGACGTGCCTTTTTCCTTGAAAAAATTTTTTATTCCGATCCTAAAGAAGTTGAATCTTCCCTCTTCAGAAAGTTCCATTAAAATTGATGAAAGCGAACACGATTTTTTTAAAAAAACGTCAACACCCTGCATTTGGAAACGATGCCCTTCCGGTCATCGGAGTTCTATCTCAAATAACCTCTCTATGGTTTGAAAATATACGCTAGTCTTGACCAGTTGAGACACGACACCCTGTATTATCACTTGATGTGAAAACATAACCCAATTGTATTTATACATTTTAAGTAGTGATGATAGGCGATACGTTGGATTTTAATGGAGGTAAGAGCATGGAATCTTCCAAATCTCGAACGCCACCCTCTGGATTAATATGATAAGGGGCCCACATTTTTTTCACGTGAGGTTTTAATAATAATCATTATAGAGAGTCGGCATCAATGGCAAGATTATTGATCTTCCAATAAACCAGATTTAAATGCAGGGGATGAAAAAATCAGTTCATTACAGGTTTCAACCAAATAAAATTGCATTTGGTTCCCCCACAAAGAGAATGAAAATTAATCCAGAGAGAACGTGGGAGAGTGATTGTGTATTTATTTTGCGGATGCGGAAAACCAGTAAAATGTCGAGAAAATAATGAAAAACAATGAGCGGTAGCACTAAAAAAAAGACTATTCAAAAGCGGTTGTTTGATGGATAAAATGTGTAGCGAGAAGCGATTACCGTGGCAGTTTGAATAGGTTGGTTTGTGTATGAAGTGGCCATTAAAATCGAAAACCGAGTGAAAGAGTTTTTAGGTTGGATAAAGGTACTTTTCTACATGACAGGATCAAAGATTGACTTTTGATTAATCCTTAGAATTTTTTCCTCATGACTTGTGACCGCAACAAGAAATAACTCCAAAACTAACGATATTAGAACTAGATTTTACTGCCTCCAAAGAGGCAAGAAAGTAGGCGTTTCTAAGGCTAACTTTTTCTTATAGAGGGCGTTACCATAATTTCCTGAATGTTGGTTACAGTCCTCCATAGTTATATCTTATAATTAAATCCTATACATTCAGATTACGAATTTAGGTTCACACTTTGACGTCGCTGTTTGTTTTGACTTCTGCCATGTTGGTTTTGGCCTTGGTTCTCAAAGCTGACTGATCTGAAGCAGTGTTGCCAAGTTTGATTGTCCCCTTGACAACCATAAAATTGACAAATTACGGTCTAAAGCTATATAGTTGATGGAGATTAATTATGGATAAACTTCAATGAGATTGAATAATTTCTGTGACAATAAAATAATGTGAGATAGTTTCAATATTTCTAATGATCAGCTATTTCATGTTTTCTGAAGTGAATAGTTTCAACAATTTTTCCAGGCATCAAGAAGCTATAAAGCTTACCCGTACATAACTTTTTTCAGTCTGAAAAAATGGCAATTCATCACCTAGGTATACAATATACTATTTCAATAATTGATATGTTTTTATAAGTTCATAATTATACAAAAGTAGTCATCGCTAGTCATGGTTTGATGAATAAATAATCTGAATCTCTAATTTATCTCACATGCCTAATTGAATTTTCTTGTAGAACCACTCAATCAAGTTGATTGGATAAAATTATTTTCTCCTTGCTTCAAAATCGCTATCCTAAAGGCCATCACTCAACTCAGCTCGAATTTATCTGCATTTAAAAGCTTTCTTATGTTGTTTTTGTAGATATTGACTTTTTAATCAATAATATTATGTATAAATAGTGAGTCGTTTTAGTTTTACATACAAACCGATGCAGTGAATAATGCGTTAACAAACGTGATGCGTCATAGATCACTTCCCTGGAAATTAATTAGGCGACAGTTATCAATACAATGTATAATGTTATCAATGTAGCATCGAAGAGCTTTTCCTGCATCACGATTCATGAAGATTGAATCGTCAATATCAGATTATTGATCGATTTCTCTCCATATCACTTGACATCTTGACTCAATAAGATTCTGTGAGAAAGAACAGGCTTTCAGAGCTAATTCTCCCTTAAAAACTCCATTGACTTGGCTCAATTCGTAAGCTTGGGTAAGAATAAAGGATAAATAATATGTCTTGTGGTCTTTCAAAAAGATCGATTTCAAAACTAGAATTGTTTGTGATAAAATAATTGATGGTTTGAGACGCATCAAAAGTATGTTTTTGGCAAGCTTAAGAAGTTTTGGTTTACACTTGCTCAAATATTAACGAATAATGTATGTTTTCTCTAGCTGTCCTATAAATATTAAAAATCTTTACAAAGTTGTGACAAATATAAAAGATGTGCCGCAAAATAAAAGTAGAATGTTTTTGAGTTTACCGTAGTTGATGATGGTGTAAAGAAAACGATAACTGTCCCATCCATTCGAGATTCCAGCCCACAGCAGTCGATCCGCAATGTACTACATGTTTACCGGCCCACATTCCTGCGCTATGGGTCATGCTGTTTGTTCCGGTCTAAACTTCTATATTTTTCTATATTCTAGAATTTATGGATTAGCTATATGAGCGGGTACATTGATATACTGTGATTGTGGCCATAGATATTTGTGAAACAGCCAGAAGATACATTGAAGACTCTGGAAGAAGAAATAGAGCAACTGAAAAGACAAGTAACAGTGATCATGAAACATTCGAGAGCAAAGGTGCTGATGCTAAAATGGAGTCTGATACCGTGCGAGTCCACATGAAAGCCCCTCAGTTTGATGGCTTGCTGCTTCCTCGAACTGGCGTTGGTAATTATTCCATGACAGCTCATGGACTTGGAGACTAGGAAATAAGGCAGTCCCTAATACTTCATCGTCTTGATAGACTGGTTGAAGCACTGGCCAAAGCTTTGGAATTCGAAGCCGGGAAGCAGTCTGTGAAGGTTCCTGTACGCGTGCGAAGGATGGAGGAGTGGGATCCCGCACAGGAAGAGGCCGTCGAAGCTACTGTGAGGAGAACTTCAGGGAAGTGGAGTCCTCCAAACGAAGGGAGCTGCGGTGCTGGAATTGTGGAGAGCCTGGCCACATCCGTAGCCGCTGTAAGAAGAAGATACGGCCACCTGCGTTGGCATCAGAAAACAAGGATCATAGAACAAAATCAAGCTCCAAGAATTTCAATGGCTTTTTCATAAGACCAGAGCTCTGTCAAAGAGCCGAGAAAAAAGGAGCGAGCACTTGCAGGACGACTGTGGTGGATGATTCCTGGCAGACCAGGTCACTTCGAGAGGACCAGGAGAAGAATTCAGATCTGAAGCTGATCATCGAATGGAAACAGGCAGACCAACGACAAACTTGGCAAGATGTCGCGCGATTCTCCTCCAACGTGAAGTCCCACAGGGCTCAGTGGAACTTTATGGTTCTCAACGATGGTGTTCTGGAGAGTGGTGAAAAATCTGAATGGCACAAAAGATCGAAAGCAGATAGTGTTTCCCGAAGCCGACAGACAAAAGTGATAAGTCCACGATGGCGTCACGGATGGGCATCTAGGAATGACGGAAACGCTGTGAAAACTGCCAGAGCGGTTCTACTGGGTCAACTGTCAAGACGATGTGAAGGAATGGTGCAGAAAATGTGCCGTATGTGCGGCAATTAACGGACCCCAGAAACGGCCAAAAGCTCCTAAGCGCCAATACAACGTGAGAAGCCCCTTTGGAAGGATCGCAATCGACGTGACTGGACCGTTCCTTGATTTGGACAAAGGAAATAAATACATCTTGTACGACATGGATCACTTCAGCAAGTGGACTGAAGCGTATGCCTTGCCAAACCAGGAGGCGGCTACCGTTGCCGATGTCTTGATCAAGGAATGGTTTTGCCGTTTTGGTGTCCCGTTGGAGCTGCATTCGGACCAGGGCAGGAACTTCAAATCGACGCTATTGCAGAACGTCTGCGATGTCTGGAAGATCAAGAAGTCAAGGACAACGGCGTTGCACTCACAATCGGATGGCATGGTATAGAGAATGAACCGAACCATCAATCGACACTTAGCTAAAGTTGTCTCTGACCATCAAAAAGTCTGGGATCAACATCTCCACCTGTTCCTCATGGCGTACAGGTCAGGAATTCATAAATCGACGGGCGAAGCACTTGCCAAGATCATCATGAGTCGTGAACTCCGGCTGCCATGCGACTTGAAGTTTGGCTGTCCACCTGGTGACGATGTCGCTGGGAAAGACTACGCCAGTGATCTTCATAGAAAGATG
Organism: Orchestes rusci; assembly: GCA_958502075.1. Classification (NCBI taxonomy): domain Eukaryota; kingdom Metazoa; phylum Arthropoda; class Insecta; order Coleoptera; family Curculionidae; genus Orchestes; species Orchestes rusci. The sequence goes on from OY293306.1 coordinate 2,457,733, forward strand.
TACGATATTCATCAACGAGTCCGACTAAACATCCAAAGTGCCAGCGACCGGATGAAGGAGGCATACGACGTGAAGGCCGAAGAAGGAGGCTTCCAGGTTTGGCTTCACAACCCACTAGGGCGACGTGGCTTCTTCTCAAAACCGTCAAATTTTTTGGGAGGGCCCGTATGAGATTCTGGAGCGAATCAATGACGCCTTCTACCGGATAAAGAAACCACCACGAGAAAAGCCGAGGATTGTTCATTTCAACCGTTTGGCCCCGTATCCCTGGAAACCTTTTTGTCCTTATATTCCAACGGCTAGAAAGTCCTGAATGGCCTCCTTCGAAGACAGCAGCTGGATTTGTTCAACGCACCGGCCGAGAACGCGTTAGCTCACTTGGTTACTGAAGACCTCAGCATAAGGACTGGACTTGCTGCTGCATTCAAGGCAAAATTCGGGCAAATGGACCATCTGCGACGACATAGGTCAGAGGTTGGGAGGACGCTTCAAGTCACAACTGGGACACGATACCTGTTTTACCTGGTGACAAAGAAGCTTCCACAACATCGGACCAGATATAATGATGTTTGGATGGCACTTAATCAGCTGAGAAGCTTAATGCTGTCACAGGACCTGACCCATCTGGCAATTTCGAAGATGACGAACGACCAACTGGACTGGAGAGTATTGAGGAGCATGCTGGAGGTAATCTTCAAATAAAGCGGCATTGACATCCTGGTATGCTGCTATCCTTTCCGGAGGACTAACCAAAGAACAGCGGACTGCTACTTCCATAGGACATCAGGCTGCCGGTTTGGGGACAGTTGCCGATACCGTCATGGAGCAATTTCGGGATGAAATGCTTTAAAGAGGGGGCAATGTAGCGAAAACGATAATTGCCTCATCATTTAAAGATTTCAGCCCACTGCAGTCGATCCGGAATTCACGATATGTTTACCGGAGGGCCGCATTCCTGCGCGATGAGTCATGCTGTTTGTTCCGGTCTATACTTCTATATTCAAGAATGTACGGATCAGCTATACAGGGTGTTTCAGAATAACATGCTAATAATAAAGGGGGTGATTCTTGAGCTCATTTTAAGAAAAAAAATTCATATGAACGTATGTCCTAAACGCCTTAACTTTTGAGATACAGGGTGTCAAAGTTTTAAAAAATAGATACTTTTTTTACAATAACTTTGTCATTACTGTAGATATCTTTATGAAATTTGGGTCATGTATTTTAGGCATTAATACTCATTTTTTGATGCACCAACAATTTAATTATTCTGACCAGTGCCGTCCATGCGGGTTTTGGTTTGCATATTTTTTGGGAAATAGAAAAATTTTTTTAGGACATACGTTCATATGAATTTTTTTTCTTTAAATGAGCCCAAGAATCACCCCCTTTATTATTAGCATGTTATTCTGAAACACCCTGTATAAGCGGGTACATTGTAAACAGTAAGGAAGTCTAGTTTCAGAGTTTAGATTTTGATAAGCTGTGATTGTGAACATAAATATCTTTGATGTTGTAAACCGTGTGCTGTAGTGACTTAAAATAAATAGATTGAAAACTGGACAAGTGTTTTCTATAGCGAAAAATATAACAATGGGTTGGTGGTATGCGTTTGGTTAATCATGATCGACTGCCATATGTACAGGGTGTCCGGAGCGGCTTTATCTGGATAGATCTTCTTTCAATTTTCAAATCAACATTGTTTTCTTTTTAGCTCATGCAGACAAAACACAATCAAATAGCGAACCAAGATTAACAGAAGATTCAACACCTGATGTGTCTCCAAACATAAGGAGGAAAGGATCACAAAGAAGAGGAACCTCAGTTTATCAGAGAAAATCATCCGCGTTTTTGGATGTGCCAGATAGAAAACCAACGGCAAGTCATAGTAACACTGAAGGAGAGGAGGATGAAGACAGCTACAGACTCAGAAGCTTCAGCTTCACTTCTAAAGGTAAGATTGATGTCAAGAATCTGTTTATTTTTGCAATAATTATTATTTCCAATTCACTTACACATTCCCAATGTATTCATGATCTGACACTTCACAAGCGCCCGGGGGTAAAAAAATGTGCTTCTCATAAATCATCATACATCAAAACTTAGCATAAATCTTTGGACATATTGCATAGTGGGTAATCATGGTATCGGCTAAAGTATGGTTTTATTTTACATTTCATAAGGTTAGCAGTGTATAAATGAGGCGGATTTCTGTCACTGAGACATAACAAAATTTAAGCACATAGGTATATGGAGCTGTCGCTACTCTTATTATACTATGCTTATGGGTTCAGGGGCAGTGTCTTGAAATGGTTACAGTCTTATCTTGTGGACAGAGAACAGGTGGTGTCCGTTTCGGGAGTGAAGTCTTCGGTGCTGAAAGTGGAGTCGGGTGTGCCTCAGGTATCAGTTTTGGGTCAACTATACTGTTCCTCATATAAATAAATGACATTGCTTATTTAAGAAAAATTGACCATATTTGCTGATGACACAAGCATTGTGTGGAGTGATGAATCAATTGGGACCCGAAGGAGTGCGATGGAAGCGGACTTACTGGTATTGAAGGCATGGTTTGATCCCAATAAGCTCTTACTAAAATAGAACAAGACTAATTACATGGGCTTCAGGTGTCGAATTGAGTGCTTTCGAGTTGGGACTGTTCTTGTTGGCCAAATTTTTGGAGCTATTGATTGATAGCCATCTTTGATTTGATGAGCCCATCTATACCCTGAGTAGAAAACTCTCATCAGCTTGCTATGCCATAAAGGTGACGAGAAGGGAGGTGCAAGATGACGTTGCCCGAATGGTGTACTTCTGTCTTTCTGAATCACATCTGAGGTATGGAGTTGCTTTTTGGGGCGCTGACTGTCTTGCAAAAGAGGGCTGTGAGCTATGATGTCTCCTGCAGACCGTTTTTCGTGACCTCTCTATTGATTTGGATACAGTCACAATTGTTTATAAGAATTGTCAGAAGTCAACAAACTTCAAAGTGCACAACACCAGCAGTGCTCACAGTGATTTCATGCCTATACCATCTGGAGAGTATATAAGAAGATCAGTGTTTTACGAGGAAAGGAAGATATTCAACAGCATTCCTATTCATATAAGGCGGTCCAAATCAACGGACATTTTCAGAAAGCGGCTGAAGAAGATGCTGTTGGAAAGCATGGTTCCTAGTGTGTTTGGATCTTACGTTTACGTCAATTTTTCAAAAGTTGGCCACAGTTTCTGGAACACCCTGTATTGTATAATGAGAGAATGCTATAGTATTCATATATCTCAATCTGATATTACACATTTATTACACAATTAACCATGACATCAAAAGTTCTTTTCTGTCTACCAGATTCTATTTTGATTTCGTAGGTCTTTGAACTCATTTACGTTAAACGATCTACGTATCATTCTTTATTAGACAAGATTTGTCAAAAAATCCCTGACTCAGAGAAAATTTCACAGTTTCAGACTAGTTCTCCGTACTGATATTTGAAACGCACGTTGCATTAAGAGCGGTTTTCTATTTTTAAATAAGTAAGAACTTCAAAAATAGACCGGAAAATTGCTTCTATTGCTTGTACAGAAATTGGAACATATGTCCGGTTGATTGAAAAGCAATTATGTGAAAAGTTTTCAAAATTTTTATTGCTGATTTTGAGACATTTTTTGTAATATGAGGGGGATTAAAATATCAACGAGATGAATCTAGAATACGTATGACATAACTTGCAGACGTAACGTGTTGAAATATTACAATTCTGGGAAGTGTAGGATGATAGGAAGTGACCTGTCACCGGTGATCCCTCACATCATACCCTGTACATGTTCTCTCGGTCATTGGCAATAGAACTCCGTTCGAACAATTTTCATTCAATGTGATAATTTCCAGAAATTATCGTTCACTTCTCCTTCTATGATTGTTCTATCTATCCCAGAATTGGCACACTATTATATTGGATTGTCTTAATATGTTGAAAGTCTTTTTCCTAAGGCTTCAGGTAGAAATCAGTGAGATCAGTGAAGCTATGATCTGCTTATAAAATATTCCAATAAAAAAACGACACCGTATTTGTGACGGCTACGAGATGGGAAGAATGTTCGGGAACTTTTTTCTCTTGTGTATTTGTTCGATTGTCGTTTTGTGAAATCGTAAGTCAGGATGAAACTTTTATCGAATTTTACTCAAGGGATTTGTTTTTTATTCTTTCTGGTACGTTTATGTTTTCAAAAAAAATTCAGAATTTAACTGCACACTACACAATATTATAGACTTTGTTTTGATTTTATTGATTTGATTTTAATATGTATTTAGTTCGCAGTGTAATCAAAAGACATCTTAACGATGGTAATATTTTCAGTAAATACGTAAGGGCTTAAACTTTCAACATTTTATTGGAATCCACTTATAATATTCCCAGCCAGTGAACTCAAGTCATTTAACTCAACAGCTGAAATAATCTGATAATTTTTCAAATCGCGCAAATGTTTTTACTATTTTCCAGAATATTAATATCAGGATATACTTTCAGTTGGGGTATCAATCTGTTTATGGTGTCCAACCTTGAAAGTGGTGTTTTTTTTCTCGGCTTTTCATGTGAGTGTGGAAAAAAATAGTATTGGGAACGTTAAAAAATCAAATTAGTTATAGGACCCTTGTACGTATATTTTTTGATGCATTAATATGATTAATTTGACCTGAAAAGTATCCCTACATTTTTTTAAGCATACGAAAAATATTAACGTCGCCATAAATAACTAAAATTCAAACTGGTCAAATACCCGCGAAAACGGCGAGTGACGCAATCGGTCCCCTGGGGAGTGGGAGGTTTTTTCATCAGCGGATTGATGACGTTTGGCATGTCATTCAGGGCCGGATTTTCCTTGTACAGTTTATGTTCATTATGTTTGTCTTGCATGGAAACTGATAATTATTATTAGTATGTGTTTGGTGGTTTGTGTTGGACCTACTAGAGGAAGATAAACAAAGAAAACTGGTTTTTAGCTATAGAACGCCAACTTTTTTTAGAGAAATGCGATGAGAAAAATGTATATTAAACAATGACTTTTCAATAATTAAAATCAATTAATTAAAAAAAAAAATTGATTTTCTTATGCGAACTACTTTTTTCGTTTTATTTTGTCTTTGGATCTATTTTTTAAGTGGAACTGCAGCGTTTTGATAATTTGTCGACAATGGGCAGTGAACTGCAGAAAATGTAACGATGTTTTGTCATTTTCCAAGAATTTAAAAAAATTAGGTAGGTATGTAGGTTAATTTGGGATTTGATTAAAAAATTTAAAAAAAATAACATAATTCATTTTGGATTGAAATTTTTACTTTTATTGAAACGAAAATTATAAATATTCATGTGAATAACGAAACAAAATATATGAGCACGTTTTGCATTTCTCAACACAGTAGTGACAGCTGAGAATGTCAAAACATCAATTCGGTGTAGTTTTCAAAAATAATGCTGGCTCAAAATTGAAAAATTGGAACTTGACAGCGACCTCAAACTTTCAGGGTGTAACAAGGATGTAAAGACCTTTAAAATGAGGTGTCAATCGACCCCCTTTTCATCTGAAAAAAAAGTGGGTTAGGTGAAGAACTTTTTTAAATCTCCGTATATCATTGGTTTCGATATCAAAATAAAAACTTGGTAGGTAGCCCTACAACATATTCTTTGGTTCACTTCGATAAGATGAAAAATCACCAACCTACATAGGTTTAAAATGTTGACAAGATAAATTGACCACACTGTACAATGTACACTAGTTTTCCTTTAGTTGAAGATGTTTTTACTTCTGTCACAAAGCACAATGATTATTATATTTATTATCCATCTAAGATTTATGATTAATTAGAAAATCAAATCATCAACAAAGCTATTTTATATAAGATGATTCTGGAGCCCAATGAGATACAAGACTCAGAAATTAAAATATAAATATGGACAAACAACCTCTTCCACTCACCTTAACCTCAACAATCCTATCGCAACAGACAAAGAAACGAAAATATTGTGACTAAAATCCGTCCCAGCCTTGACATGCCAGGTTGTGGGCTGTTCATTTTATACGCAATTTATACGTGATTGTTAGTGTAGTTTCGTCCCTGTCAATCCTCATGTCCAAACATGAATGAGAAAATCATCATGGATAATATCTGAAGGATTTGTGAAACCAAATCGAAAAATCGCCTCTGATGGACTCATTGATTTTGTGGTGATTTTTTGCCAAAAATAATTTCTTCACATGTGCTGAACATCTTAGAGTGGAAGCTAAAAAGATAGTAGAATAACAATAAAAAAGATCATGTTTCACAAACCACAAAAGCCAATGAAATACTCACTTATTCCGCCAGCTGATAAATGTAAACAACGCATTCAAGGCCGATGACGTCAAACCATAGTGTTTTCGTGTCACGTGAAATTTGTCTAATTTAACAATTTTATCATTGTTCGAAGATTTTATTAAGAAATTACAATTTAGAAGGGTTTTAAAGGTGGAAATTAAAGCACATGTAAAGGGCCTTTTTAGTTTCTATCCAAGCAGGACCGAAATCCAAAAAATTTAATTTCCAAATGTTTTCGTCTTTTTTACCTATTCATGCGTCGATCCAGGAACACATTGTGGATACAACCCAAAAATGGTCTTAATCACGTCACAAACCTGTTATTAATGGCATTTTTTCATGGCAGTTCAAACAGAGGTGAAAACTTCGACTGTGCCAATATTTTTGTTTGGTAGTTGACATGGTAGTTATTTAGAATTACGACCTGTGTCATGTTTATTCGTTCTTCATAAACAACAATGATAAATTACAAGGTATTGTGAATTAATTTTTGTAGCTTCACTGTATGTCAGAAAAAAGTTAAAAAGTTTCGCAATAGAGTCAGTTTGTGTTAAATTTGAGGTAAAATCATTTAGGTGTTTAAAAAATTAAAACGACATTTGCAATCACTTTTATTAGACAGATCTTCGTATTATCATTTATATTATCACCAAGCTCTATGGCGGATATGTTATGGGATCTGAATGGAATGCATCAAACAAATTGAGATCTCGAATACCGACGGATGCGACGGTCCTGAAAATTCGATTTTCCGTCCAAACCATCTGTGTGGATTCATCCATCTAGAAAAATACGACCTGAACCTGAAAAAGCTTCACATGTTTTTGAAGGGGCATCGTTAAATTGATTTGGCAAATTATTTTGTAGGAACTGCAAACACTGGATGCGATCAAGCCCGGCGGACAAATCAAAATTTCCAATAATTCCATCACTAACTATTATGCCACACCACATTTGATATTGATAGAAGATTCCTGTTGAAAAAGCCGATCTTCCGCTTTTCGAGTTGGATTTTCCAGTTCTCTAATAAGGTTATCATTTCGTTGGATCGTGATCGTGATTATGAAGCAAGAATTGACAGAACTGGAAAGTTGAACGTGATGATAAAATGGGTTAGTGATACACCCGGATAACTTATTTTGTGGTCATAGACATTATTTTTTTCGAACGTTTAAGCCTTGCCTTAAACTTCAGGTGAGTTTAAGAAATATGTCTTCATAAAACCTGTTTCAACTAAATATACTGTTACAATAGTTGAACAGCAATACTTTGAAAATTAGAACACATGAATCAATAACACATAACACCTTGCTTGAAAAGAAAGAAAGAAAAAAACCATTTAACTTAACGTTGGCAACGCGTTGCTGGGCAAAGAATGAAGAAAATGAAATGACGTCACTATAGCGTCGATGCGTTCTGGCTTTACAATTTATAATGTATGAAGCCATAAGCCAAAAATTCTAACAGTGTGTTTGATTGCTGGAAAGGTATCGGATTAGACACGGTGTATTTTAAGTTTGGGTTTTCATATTAACATGAGACAGCACTTGATAAAAGAGGCAAATTTCCCGAATAATATATTTTCGAAAACTCAAGAATAAAGGAGATGTTGCTAAATAAAGTCCCTTTGTGTATTCAATAAGAAAAAGAAGCTAAAATTCAAAGAATAGGCGTAGTAAAGATAATGGAAATGCAAAATCATCATTCAAATGCAAAGCCACAAAATAATTAAAATAAATTTCATATACAATCAATCAATCAATCAATCAATATATTACCATATTTAGACATTTAAAATAACAATCATAGTTCTAAAATATAACAATGATAGTTCTACTAGTCTACTATGGGGTGTATAGTCTCGCTAGGCCATTAATTGGTCTGTATTTGAGATTCTACACCCACTAAAATAAAGCAAAATATAAATGTCTACAAAATTTAATAAAATTTAATAAAGGGAGCGAGAGAGGGGCGACGAGCGTGCGTGATATGTAGGTATTGTATAATTTTACGAATTAATTAATACCCTCAAGTGGTCATAGTTATGAATGATGAATTTTTTTATTTCGCAGTTTAACTTATTGGTGCACCTATGTTGTTCAATTTTTATTTTCAGATTTAAGGGTAGCAATGTAAGGGTCTTTGGAAGAGAAAATAATATGTTTCTTTGTAAATGTGACCTATTGAAAAAATGTGACTGTACATCTTTGTTTTTTTTAGACCGAGTGTTATATTGATGGTCTAGTTCTACAAAGATATGTTTAATTTTTTTATAAAAAAGAAGGCTTGCACATAGAAACAATCCTCTAAAGTTCAAAACTTCAAATTCCGAAAATAGATCGGCTGTAGGATACTGATTGTTTTTGCGAAGTATAATTTTTAAAACTTTGTTATGGCAAACTTTCAAAATTTGTAAAGCATTGTTTCTAATACCTCCCCAAATTACTATGCAATACCTTAAAATTGACTCAACTAGTGAGTTGTATACTATTTTAATTGTTTTTTCATCCAAAATGTTCCTCAGTTGGTAAAATTTATAGTACAGCTTTCTCAGTTTTTTTGACGTTTCGATGGCATGTTCATTCCAGCGTAGATGTTGATCGATGTATATGCCTAGATATTTAATTTTATTAGTTTTCCATATGCATGGACAGGTGCAGATATCATTTTTCAATAGTTTACACGATGGGACATGCATTTTAATAACGTTTCTTTTTGGTTGGTCGGCAGCTGTCAAAGAGAATGTTATAAATTGGGTCTTTGATATATTCAGACTAATTTTATTATCGCTTATCCAATCATAAATCACGCCTAGACCTTCTTCTGCCTTCAAGAACACACCGTCCCAAGTGTCGTCTGTAAAAGTAACTGCAGTATCATCAGCGTAGCATATAACTGTGCCATTTTCCAATAGTGTTCCTAATTCATTAATATATATCAGGAATAGAATGGGTCCTAGGACCGTTCCTTGAGGAACTCCAGAACTCACACTCATTCCATTACTCAGGGTATCATTACATCTTACCTTTTGTAATCGGTTTTCTAGGTAAAACCGAAAAAGTTCGAGCGCACGACCTCTTACTCCAACGCATTCCAATTTCCCTAACAGCAGAGAATGGGATACCGTGTCAAAGGCTTTAGCAAAGTCCATATTATATACAGTGAGGCATTTTTTATTTTGTTGCATTTCTGAAATAGTTTTGTGGAACCAAAGCGAATACAAAATGGGAAGTAAAGACAATAAAAAACATCATCATTGTACACATTTACGTAAAACAATAAAACAAAACTGGTACAAATATATTTTTCCAATATTTCGTCAAATTTAAATGGAAATTGCTCATGGACAACAACGATGAACATTGGCACACTTCAGGTTATTTTATGATGACAACTCAATAAAGTGATATCATAGCAAAATCAACAATTATGAAAACAATAATACTATGGTGTTAAATATCAAACAAGAAATTAGCGATTGCTCATGTTATTGCAGGCAAACGCTAATATCCACTTTCCATTCAGAAAATAACCATCAGCTAGGGTGAGCGAAATCGGCGAACTCGAAATTTAATGAACTTCAAATCATCTTGTTTCCGCCCTGGCTGCGGTATGTGATTATTTTCGAATATCAAACAGGGAACTTGGGGTTGTTTACGTTATTGCAACTCAAACTTGTTGATATCCATTTCTCATTCGGGAAATAGACAACAGTTGAAGTGCGCGACCCCGGTGCACTTGGAATTTATTTGATGAACTTGACCTCACCTTGTTTCCGCTTTGCTTGCAATAAGCAAGTCAGCTGAACTAAACAGTCCCAATATTCACAAAAATATCTAATTATTCACTAGCTCAGCATGTTTTGGTCAACGTGTCTAAGTATTTGATGGAAAATATAACTTAGTACATGTTCAACACTGTGTCGATCGAGTATTCTCCAAGTCTGGCCATCTTTTTCTCATAATGATATTCACGTAAGCTGGGCAGTGGCAAAGAACATGATCAGCACTCTTGTCGTCCTCTTGGCACCCCCTTCAAGTCGGATAGGTTACCAGAAGGAGCTTATTCAGCTTACAATGTTCCGTAAGCTTATCTTTCAGTATTCTTAGGCTTCTCCGCGAGAGCCCAAGGAGTTTTTGTAGCCTTGGGGCTGAGTATATCGCACAGTCAAGGGTCCAAACCGTCGCCGTCGTATCTTACATGTCTCACTTTATCTAGTGATTCTCGGATTTATGGTCCCTGGACTACATGGTATCCTCTTTGCTTCCTTTGCTCAGAACTGTTCTTCAATTCCCGTGATTCCACTCAATCCAGAAACTGTTAGCGATTTCTCGTGTTATATTTGGTGACATTAAAGAATCACTTCGGGTGTTACTCGTTTATTGTCGGTGAGTAAAATAATGTTTTTGCCGACAATTATTGTCTCCTTCACTATTTAGAAGAGGCCCCAGTTTGTCAAGCAGTTCTGCTTGGAAGACGTTTGCCCCGGTACCTAGGGTTTGGTTGAGCTCTGGTATAAACCCACCAAGGCCTGCTCCAGATGGCTCTGTGAACCATCCGTCTGGATGTGTATATCCGCTGCTCTATCCTGTACTGATGAGTCGTGAGTTCGCAGCCTCTATTCACTATGCTCAGATTTGTTCTTGTTGAAAATTCGAGTACCTACCTCATTTGTGTCTCTGTTTACCCACAGCGTATGGTATGCGTTTGTATCGTAGACAATGTAGAAAAACGATTGAACTGATCACATGTGTGGGTTTATATCACGTTTCCCCCTGTTTGATCACGTGTGGTTTGTTTACATTGGTGACTTTTGTTTGTGAATAGAGTGTAGTGGTTTTATTCTCTGAACTACCGACAATTTATTATCTACAAAAGTAAACACGATAGTTCATAATTGAAATGCCCAAAAAAAAAACAATCTACCAATAATAAAATTATTATTGTTGGTTGGTGGTTGGGAAGGTTGGCGCTGCTGCTAGACAGTTTGCCAGTTCATTATATATATCACTGGAGAGACGGCAGATGAGATCGTAGGGTAAGAAGGGAAAGACTGGTTTCACATTCCCTGCAATGGGCCCTACAGTTTTAACGTCGAGTTCGAACCACGGTCATCGATCTCATCGGACCACAGACTAATGTTTTTCCAGTGTCCTGGATAACTGCTGCGTTTGCGGTGGAATCTACCGACTGGCAAGTGTATATCTTCGTCCTTCGTTCCCTACGAGAATATCCGATTTTTTCCGGCCTGGTTACCGGCGTGAATAGGGAGGGCGACGATACATTTTGCACTCTGCCTCGTGGGTGCCGCTGAACTACCTTGCAGTCGACTTTTTACGATCTATTGCCATTGCTGAGATTCGAAGCAAAGCATCAGGCCAGTTCCCACTTCTGACCCCGCGCCAGCCCGGCCTCAAATTATTATTCTTCTATGGGCAAACTATTTCAAACTAACCTCACAAAAAAAATTCGTAAATAAAGGTGATGGGCTTCACCATTAGCGTATCCGTTACTTCGCATATTCGTGATGCCGAAAGGATTGTTGGCGGCGATATGTATCAAATTTTAGTGTGGCTCTTGATCTCAGACACGGTTATTCAATTTTACAATTCGCTTGGACGCAGTCGTTCGGCTACGCTCAATAGCTGTGTATTTTTTGCCCAGCCTTATCGTCACAAAGGCAAGTCCTAACATCAGCCGAAGCCATAGACTGGAGGGGCTCAAGCCATATTTCGTATTTCCGAATTCTGACTGTGCCCGCGAATTTAAGCACGACTATCACGAGGAACACAGTCAAAATAATCCAAGATGTATTTTGAAAGAAGATTGATAATAATTGTAACCTTATTGAAGAAGGTGGAGCTGTTTATTATCTGGAATATATCATGAAGGTCATTGACCAAATTACCATATGGAGGAGCCACCCTTGACCAAGGTTTGCATTATAGTGATTTCGGAACTCCAGAGCTGTTGAAGGATTCTTGGAATTGTACAGGCACATAATATTATACATACTCAAGGCTTTGATTTGCTTTCTTATGAGTTATGGAGTACAGTACCTTGTAGCCCAATTATTCCACATACTTTCTCTTTGATCACCTCGGGATCTTGGATAAGGGCGATAATGTTATCATTTGTGCCTAGGTGACGTTGTATGTTAGTCATCACCGCCCGGCATTGCTGAAGGTTTCCCTGAATTATGTTCATATCGTTCATCGCAATTTTTTTTCTGTTTGACAAGAGAATTCACACGTAGTCGCAAGCTTGACTTTCCGGAGTCAAGAGGCTTCCCCTGAATTTCAGCTGTGAGGCTGAACTTTTTCATAACAGCCCTCTCAATCGTCGTCAAAGAGTGCTTTCAAATTGATTTGCAGGGAGCTGATCTCATATTCCACAAAAGTTGCCATGAAAGGAATAGAGAAATGACATCAATTGACAGACATAAGATCATAAGTTCTTGCCATACAGATTTGGATAAAAATGAGAACCAACAATCTTCGTCATTGGCCACAGTGGACCAATAAAGAACGGAGCTGGATCATAAAGACCGCTATTTGACCAAGCTTCAGAGAAGATTGGATATCTCAAGGATTGATGCCAAGGATGTTGAGCAAGAATATCAAAAGAAGGTCAATGGGTTCAAACGAACTTTCAAAGTTCGGAGTGGCAGCTATACCAGAGCAAAGGTGTACCAAGTGTGTTTCGAGTGAAATGGAGGTCGAGAAGCTGTCCTTGGAGGAGGAGGAAGATTGGAGGAATCTCTGGGTGATCTGAGGAAGCTTTTGAAAAGCCATGATGACTCATCTGCTGATAATCTTTCAGTCCAGACTTTATTCCTCAATGGAGGTGGTCTGGATGTTGTTAGGAATAGGCTTTTGGAATCATATCAGTTTCCTGCCCTAGTTGGACCAACGAACCATTGACCGGGACCCGGAGAAGTCTTTTATGTTCCCAACTACATGCCTTTCTCCTCATTCTGGAGATCTGTTGCTAGTCATCGAGTTTGCTTGATTATGGTGAAGGGGGATATTGTTGAAAAACTTTGGTTCTCTGCGAAAGACGTGTTCAATGATTCGAATGAAAAATTTACTCTTGAGTTGTCGGTTGTGAGAACAGGGAGCTACAATCTTTGTATTGTTTGTGTTTATCGGAGTTCTTCGTCCGACGCTTCCCAGTTCGTCGATATGTTGAAAAATTTGTTTCCAAGGTTGCCTAGAAATGGAAGAATCATGATTGTGGAAGATTTCAACATTGACTTTGGATTCGACTTCCCACTCTATGTTGGCATTATCAATGTTACTGCATTCATATGATATTACAATGCATGTTAATCTACACACCAGAATTACTCGAAGTTCTGCTTCTCTTATTGACAATTGTTGCTCTAACTTGGGCGTGATGATCGAATGTCGTGTTGCAGGATGGGACGCTTGTTTAGCACCACTCACTATAAAAAATTTGGTGAACTTTGTTCCTCAAGATTCTCAAAGTGTTCGATGGAGTCTCCTGTCCTGTGAATTCGTCTTCAAGGCCCTTGGATTCTTTTCATTGCTTACTTAAACATTGTTTCTGTAGAGCCTTTTCCCGCTCTCCATGCATATTTCCGCCGTCACCGTTTATGTTATAGACGTCTGTTAAGAATTGCAAAGAAGAAATACTATAGTGAACGATTCAGCAACTCCCGTAATCTCCAAAGGAAGAGCTGTCAACGAAATTAGAGGAAAAAGCAGGGCATCTACAGTACCTTCCGTGTCACCTTCTTGTTTGAATGCCTTTTATTGTTCGATTGCTGACTCCCAAACAAGGAGTCTACATGCAGATACTGATCCTCTGCTGTACTTAGTTTGAAATTTGATCAGCATATTGCCAAGGTCTGTGGGTGTGTGGCATTTGGGTGCTACGCTGTTGGTGTTGCTGCTGGGGAGCTGGGCTCTGGATTGGTGAAAAGTGAAGTCAAACTTGCCCTACGGAGTTGCATTTTGGGAAAATGCTAGTCAATGCTTATCAAATTCCTTGTTTGTAATGCAGAAGCGGGCGGTTTGTTCCTTGTATGGTGTGCCTACTCGCGAATCTTGCAAGCCCCTGTTTACAAGGTATATTGTTCAATTATTTATATGCATGTTATTATGAAATGTATTTTCAAACAGTCACTCTTCATCGTATTTTAATGCAATTGTGAAATTACGTTCATTTATGACAATAAAGTATTTTATCAATCAATTTATCAATCAATGTACAATCCATTTCAATACACCAAGATACTTTTGTGATGCAAAGGATTCCTTGATATTTTTCTTGCCAAAAAATAAAGGTATTTACCGACCTACTTATTTTACGGTTTGTATGTGATTGTCTGATAACCTTGACACTTATCCAGAAATTGGCGTTTCCTTTGAATTTAGCACAAATCATGTTATTTTTAATACAAATTGAACGTTCCATGCTTTCATTTTTTTTATGGTTGCACTTATCTAAATAATTTATACCTGTTTATGTATTCAGGTTTTCAACGTGTTGCTGGTTTATTATCCAGAATAAATAAAATTAAATTTTTAAGTATGATGAAATAAGTATAGGTCACAGCTAATGAACTAGCGTGATGATATGGCAAGTTCAATTTGATTTAATTGTTTCAAGTGGTCAGTGAACGTTTTGATCATGAACAACTTGCACTTTTTTTTGGCAAAGCTGGTCACAAAAACCAAAAAGCGAAGTGCACTCTCAAAATAGATTGTTGTCATTATTATTATCTATCTATTGTAAACACTTGAACTGGAAACTGAAAGCGAATAATACTGTCAAGCACACGTGGCATTTCTAACATTCAGAAAGGGTCTAGACATGACTGCCACTATATATGGGATTTCCTTGAAGGTGAATGAGCTGGGAATAGCAGGATTACTGCCTGAATTATGGCAAGGCTCTACATATCCAGAGCTCCACTTGATCTGTGCGACAGTTCAGCAATTCACATCAGTTACAAAAGTTCTCAAAGCTGAGCGGTACAGGGTGATTTACCATATTTTGACCAACTTATTTCATGCAAGGTGTACATAAAAATGTGAATATAAAAGTTTTTTCAGTAATACTTGGTTTTTACAATTTACGTTTATACAGGGTGTCTCAAAAGTTGTCTACAGCATCCAACTTCACTGTTTCAAATAGGAATTTATTTCCAAAACCAAAAACCATAATGGAAAACAAAATCATTGAATCCGAAGCGATCAAGGTTCACAATTTATTTAGGAAGAAACATTTTGTATAGTATGGATACTGATACTATAATTACTAATACAAACAAACCTGAACTAAAAAGCAATTGAGTAGGTTTGTTTTCTTTTTCTATTGGCAACGTATCTAGTTACATACTGCATGTTTACGTTTGAACGTTTCGTATGAATTCCACTCACGAATTTATTATTCCTCACTTTCAATTCAGTCGAAATAATATTATGAAGTTTGATATTTGTTTATTGCTAGACGTTTATAGAATTGGGCATATTTTTATTCATTCAGCGTATCTTCCAAAAATAAACAATTCATCTGAGTTTTTCAAAGTACTTCAATGAATCTAGATTCTATACATTAGAACACAGCAATCTTCGATATTCAAGAGAGCCGATAATAAATTTGTCGTCTTTTGAAACTTCTACAGCTTTCCAGAAGTTTTTTATCGTTTGAAGTGTTTCCACACTTGGGAAATGTATGTCTTGAGTTAAATGTGTGTCGATATCTGGATGATTTTGTTGGAAGAGTTTGTACGTTTGTTGTTTTGATATTGGCTCATTGGACTGTGGAGAATGGATCCTTCTATAAACTAGAAAAACCGTCAATTCCAAAATAAAAACCGAGAGAATTGACATAAACTGATACGTCCTTGCGACCCAGTTTAATCCGGCAATTTGCACAATTTTTATGCTGTGAACAGTTTTTTGACTCTTTGTCAGTTTCGAGATATATACCTTGGAAGATTTCTTAACATTAATTGATGTGGAACAATAATTTAACTATATTTTTTTATGGACCCAGTTTAGTTGAGACCTACTTTCTGTTTTATTCTAAAAAAACCATGACAAAAACTCAAACAATTTAGGGTATGTCCATTTTTAGAAGCTTGTGGACTAAAAACTGTAAAATTCTCAATCTCTCCTATTATTTTGAATGGTTGTGAATAAACACTAAAAAAAATTACAAATTTGTCGTATTCTGTAGAACTCGTTTCTCATATTGAGTTTTGGTGAGCGTTCAAAAAAATTTAATTGTTTCATGCTCCAGTTGGTTGGAGTTTTGAAATAAGCTTTCTGTTTATCCGAAAATACGACTTATTCCATATTTGGACTTTATTAACTGGAATATGATCAAATAATTAAGTTAAGTGAGGTATTTTTGAAAAAAATTGAAAGATGAGGACAGACTTGTCCAAGAACCAAGTAGTTTGAGTTAACAAGCTTCCAAAAATGGACATAACCTTGATTGTTTGAGTGGATTTTGTAATGGTTCGAGAGGACATTTCGTGTCGCGAATAAAATAAAAAGTAAGTCTCAACTAATTTTGGTTCATAATAGTAAATTACGTTACTAAGGCGGTAAATGACTTTTTAAATTACGAGTCGAGATGTTTATGGACGAGGCGACGAAGGAGCCGAGTCTGGAGTTTTTAGACGAGTAGTTCAATGACATTTAACGGCTGTGTATCGTACATTGTTCTGTTTCATACTGTGATAATCGGTTCAAAGTGCTTTCTTGTCAAACTATACACTTAGAGTGGCAGTCTGCGTCACAGTCTGACCATGAGATGGCGTCAGCCAAACCATGTCACCACTTGGGTAATAGATAAGTTAATTATATGTTACCACCATTCTATGTCAAGTTATTCATTAAAATCATGAGATGGCGCCAGCCAGACCATGCAATTTCACAGTATTTGATGATGCAAAATGTCATTTTTGGAGGAGTCAAGTAATTTATTTTTACAGTCTCTGATGATGTGAAGTATCATTTACCGGACTGGTTTTGGGTTCGGTTAGTGATACTTTACGGTACAGTATGAGATAAAAATTGTAGTCTTGTAATTTAACTGTTTCAAATCAATAAATATTGAAAAATCGTTGGAGGTGTTTATCTCGAAGCTGACGAGGAGTTGAAAAATATGTTTATAAAATGAAAAAATTTCATTCTGATTGGTAAAATCCAAATTTAAGATATTGTCGGATAAAACTGGGTCACCATGTATATCGAATGTGTGATGAAAAGTACCACTTTCTTGGCGTCTTATATCCAGCTGTTTAGTGGTAACTGCATCATAATATGCTATTGTTGCGTTTTTCCGCTAAAGAAAAAACCGACAAAATTATTTATTTATTGACTATTATTTATGTACAGTCACTTATTTATGGTTTTGAACTGCATGTTCACAATTATTGTTAACGACCAAAACCAAAACACAACTTACTCATGGCGACGGCCCCCGGCACCTACCTTTATATATACTCCTTTTCGACAAAAGTTCATGAATAGCGTAGAATTATCCAGAATTAATCGATAGATGGCAAAGCTTCTAGTAAAACAGAGAAGACGCTCGAGAGTTTGATGATAGCCCACAGTGTACCGGACGTATTTCGTCACTATAATCTTTAATCATTATATTATATTATAATAAAAATCCGTCATAACATTACAAAATCCGAAATTTCCGTTGGCTCTAGATAGCCGTGCTGTTGGCGTATTTCTTAATGAACAGAAACATGTACCTACTCTGAAATTTGAAGACTGTTGTAGGTAGCTATTATACATATTAATTTGCGCAAAATACGTTATTCATGTTTATATGAGGCAGACCCTTTCATAGTGAAATTACAAGCCTTCTACATTAAACGAATATAATGCTAATTGTTGAGATGAGGAGTAGGAACCAAAACAGCCGAGAGTGTTGATAAACATATTTATCACATATTCAATCAGTACTCGCGGACTGACTTCTTTATCAAATATTTGTGAACTAGAGAGTTGTGCCCATTTCATAAAAATGCTTTTTTGTACAACTCACACGTGAAGTTCACTTTTCAATGCATGCAAAGCAGGCGGAAAGTCGCTAATTTTGGCAGCCGGGCTTAAAAGTACTTTCGCGCCCGCGAGCGCAAAAGTAGGTCGCTTAGCAACGGTTCCTTGGATCCCAACGCCTCTGAATCTAATAACCACGTGACAGCCTAGCATATTGAAAGGAACCAATCACGTGATAATCTCGGTGACAATGAATCCGCACCACAAAAGAATACGGGAACACACCTATTGTAACCATGATTGACATTGACAGTTCTCACTAAACTTGTCAGTTGTCTGTTGTTTGACTTGTCAGCAGTGTAGTGCAGTCCAGTCAGGACTTAAATCTTAAGACGTACGTGAGAGCAGTGTATCGATTATTTATTTTTGATTTTCAATTCTTTGTTTATTCTTTGTTGAAGCTGTTGTACAAAAAGCACTGTTTGTACCACGGGCGAAAGATGATTTTAACTCGGCTAATGGCTCGCTTCGCTCGTGCTGCTACTCATACCCTCGTCAAAATCATCCACTTTCCCCCCTTGATACATAATGTACTATTTCCTGTTGTACACGCAAAAACTTTTTTTTTTGTTTAAAGTTAAGCGAAAAAACATGCATTTCATACGGATTGATGATGAGTGAGTGCGGGAATCTTCCTACGTGTTTTCTCTTATGTGAAAGTCGCTCGGACATGTATATTTCTGGGGGACACATATCTGTCCTATTTTCACCCCTTACCTAGCAAGCCTAGAGCGAAGGTGCAAGGACTGCCGGCGAATAGACGAAGAAAAAATTACATTTTGAAAAGTAAATCCTGATAACAGAATATTTTTCATATTACTCAGTAATTTCGATATTTTTTTTATTGCTTGTAATCCCACAAAAATGCAGAAATACCCTATCTATGAGCACAAAACTCCCGCGCTTTTTGGATCTTATATGCTGTCTGTCAGTCTGTCCCAGCCCATGTGTATTGTTAAAAATTTTGACTCTAGAGAACACTGTTCAGTTTTGATTTATTTATTTTAAGTCACTATGTACAGCTCTCACTATTTACAAACAATTTATATCACAACCACAACAACTTATTTATGTTTTCAACGATTAAAATGAAGCACGACTCATAGAACTAAACTAGACTGGCCGCATAACGCGCCTATTATATAGCTGCCCACTTCATTTTCTCGAATCTTCGCAATTTTTCCGCAAGATATTCCAGTTCGCGCATAGTGGTCTCAATTCTCCGATCAGGATGGACAAAACAAGTTTCATCACATTGCTCCCTTCTTGAAGAATTTCGTCCCAAAATGTCTTCATGTCGGTATCGGCAACGGTCCCCAAACCTGCAGCGTAATAATAACAGTCCACTGTCCTCTGGTTCGTCCTTCGAAAAGGATAGCAGCCCACCAGGATGTCAACGCCACTCCCCTGGAAGATCACCTCCAGCATACTTCTCACCACTCGGTAGTTCACCCGGTCATCGGTCATCTTTGAGATTGCCAATTGAGTCAGGTCCTGTGGATGCATCAAGTCTCGAAGATGACTGAGGGCTGTCCAAACATCACTGTAGGTGGTCAGATGTTGTGGAAGCTTCTTTTTCACAAGGTAAAATGGGTTCCCTTCAATGATTTCGAGTGCCTTCCCCACCTCTGTCCTTTGTCGTCGTAGATGGTCCAGTCATCCAAACTTCCGTTTGAAAGCAGCCACGAATTTACTCCTTATACCGAGGTATCCAGTGACCCAGTCAGCTAACGAGTATTCGGCCGGTGCTTCTTTCTGCTGCTTCTGGATCTCATACGGGCCTTCCCAAGAACTTTGCAGTTTTGTTCGCAACCCATGATTATCCTAGCAGAAGTTTCGCCTGTCCATCAGTGTACTGCAGATCGTTATGCCAAAAGGAACAGGTGGAGATGTTCCTTTGATGGTCAGAGACAACTTTAGCCAAGTGTCGATTGATGGTCCGGTTCATCCGCTCCATTATCCCATCCCATTGTGGGTACAGCGCAGTCGTCCTCAAAATTCTGATTTTCAAGACATTGCACACGTTCTGGAACAACGCTGATTCAAAATTTCTGCCCTGGCCGAATGGAAAAACCAAAACGACAGATCCATCCCTTAACTAGTAAATTAGCTACTGTTGCCGCTTCTAGGTTTGGCAAGGCATACGCTTCGGCCCACTTGACATCACGTCCAGGATGTATTTATTTTCTCCGTTCGACTAAGAAAATGGTCAAGCAATATCTATGGCGATCCTTTCAAACGGGCTTCCAGCATTATACTGGCGCATGGGAGCTTTTGGGCGTTTCTGTGGTCCATTACTTGGAGCGCAAACGGCACATCTTCTGTACCACTCCCGGACGTTGGTCTGGCGATTGTTCCAGAAAAACCTTTCCCGCAGCTTTCTTAGCGTCTTGGTTACCCCCAGATGTTCACCCGTGACGCCATCATGGATCTCTTCCATCACCCAGGCCTGTCTGCTTCGGAAAACCACTATCTGCCTCCGTTCGTGCCATCCAGATTTTTTACTAGTCTCATCAGGATGACGTCGCAAATAACGAGTGAGTCTCATTATGCCCAGTAGGATTTCACTGTTGTTGGCGACTTCTTGCCAAGTTGGTCGTTGACCTGCTAATGATGAGCTTTGGATCTAGATCTTTCTCCTGGTCCTCGCGTAGCGCCTTAAAGTGCCAGGAATCATCCACCACAGTTGTCATGCGGCTGCTCGCTTCCTTTTCCTCGGCTTTGTGACAGAACTCTGGTCTCCTGGACAATCCATCAAAGTTCTTGAGGCTTGATCATGCTCGATCATCCTTGTTTTCCGATGCCAACACAGGTGCCCGTATCTTCTTCTAACAGCGGCTAGGAATATGCACATATTCTCCACAGTTTCAGCAATGCAGCTGAGCGAGCCATCCTTTGCTCGCCCGCAAGAAGCTTACAGCACTGCTTTGCCGCTTCAAGTTTCAGTGCCTTGACCAGCGCACCCACCAGATTGTCAGAACGATGAAGAATCAAGGACATCCTTATCTCCTTGTCCATACAACGGGACTTATCATCACATTCTCTGGCGTAGTTGGGTAAGCCAGTCGTGCAAGGCGAGCTACATCAGCTTGAAACTCCTGCAGGCTCTTGTTGATTTTCTGTGAGACTTTCATGTGGATCTGGATGGTATCAGCTTCCATTTTAGCACTTGCGTCTTGGCTCTCAAATATCACTTCTGGTTGTTTCAAAATTGCTGCGACTTGCCTTCTCACTTCGTCGATTTCGTCTTCAAGCGCCTTCGCAGTTACTCCAAGTTGTTTCTATAGATTTCCGATTTACTCTGCTACATGAGCCTTCAAACACTTGTGCTGTCCGCCTATTGTTCCTTGATTTTCTTGATAGCTTTTAAATAATCTACAAACTCCTCTTCCAACTTCCTGGCGTTCTCTTCCATGGCTCTAGAAGATTTTTCAAGCTTCTCTTCCATAGCTCTGGAAGATTCCTTGAACTTCTCGTCCATTTTATCTTCCAATTTTCTAGAGTTCTCTTCCGAAGCTCTAGAAGATTCTTTGAATCTCTGTTCTAGTTGATCTTTCAAGCTCTTAGATAATTTCTCAAATACAGCACTGGATCTTGAATTGGAATGTATCTGGATCGGTGCCTTCTTCCATTAAAGCCTCACGAAGCATTTGTTGTAGATCAGCCTTCTTCCTCCTCCAACTCCCTCTTCAACTCGGCAACCTTCAATCCGGTCCAACAATAGTTTCGCAGTCATTACAGCAAATATCTATGTCCGTTTCTATAGCATACAATAACATCCACTTTTTACACCTATGTTACAAATTTGGACTATAGAAAACACTGTTCAGTTTTGATTTATTTATTTTGAGTCACTATGTACAGCATTCACTATTTACAAACAATTTATATCACAACCACAACAACAACGATTTTAATAAAGCACGACTCATAGAACTGGACTAGATTGGCCACATAACGCGCCCATTATATAGCTGTCTGCTTCATTTTCTCGAATCTTCGCAGTCGTGCCTCTCGTATCTCGATTCATCGTCGACCTTCGCGAGTCCCGCCGATTATTCCAGTTCGCGCACAGTGGTCTCAATTCTCCGATGAGGATGGACAAAACAGGTTTCGTCACAGTATATTCATTCGGTGTCTGCTAAGATTATAGAGTTTACATCACCAATTGCAATAAATCCGTTTTATAGCTAAAATAGATGTATTGTTGAGGTATGTAGTGAATGCCAGTGATTATGTTTTATTGACATCGAATCAAAGCTCTGCTTCATAGTGTGTATTTAGAAAAATTGTTATTTTTGATTATTTGATAGTTAGTCTGTGCCTCAAAATGTCAAAAAAATCTGATCTATAAATAGTTTCAAAATCGTAGTTAAGGGACTAAAAATCAGGGTGGTTTCTGCTCACTAGGTTTATCTCAATATTACTTTGTTTTACACATATTTTTGTGCTTTTTTCAAATCAAAGTCTTTGAATCATGTTTAAACTAAACGTCGAATGAGAAATATTTCAACTATCAATAATTTGTCAATATTGTCATTATTGACAATCAGCAAAATAACGGTTTTTTGTTCACAAAAATAATAATAATAATCGTATTATGATGATAAAAAGATTTTTTTTTGAGGAATTCTACGATTCAAAATTAAAAGTATACAAAATGTTTCTTGATCATTGAATCAACAACAATAAATAAACCCTTGTTCATTATTGTTAGAGTTATCAAAAGATTACATAGTTTGCAATATTGTCATTGCAGATAAAGCCAGTAATAATTTGAAGTTCAGCCAACCAAATAGATCCATTGTCACTAAGCGGATTGATTAATTTTATCCAACAAAATTGTAGCTACATGAGCGTGCAAAATTTTGACGCTATTAAATTGATAGATTATTTACAACATGTGCCAATAAATTGTTTTTCCTATATCCTAATTTCTTTATTGCAGGTAAGGGACAATTGTGTCGCAAATTCAAGAATCTTTCATAATTTTTTGAGGTAAGCACTACTTTATAAGATCCTCTTTTGCAAACATTCTAATTTTTGATTCTCTTCAAAATATCATCATATTTCTTTGATATTAAAGTCTTCAATTATAATGAATTGATGGACAAGTACCGCGATATTTGATTGATATGCTAACTAGGACATCTATCGAAATGTTATTTAGCTATCTATAATACCTATTTATGAAAGAGCTTATCCTGATTGATCAAAAGTAGTAGATAAACAAGGGGTGTTCTAGACCAAATTCTGTGCATGACCTCACTTTTACCCAAGATCAGAATATAACAGGTTGCCTCACTTTTACAGTAGAACAAAAACCAATGGGCAAAATCAATAGATCTCCTGTCGAAACAGTACTTCTGGCAACCTTGCGAATCACACATGACACGATACGATGCAGACCGATGCAATCGAATGACAGGATTCAGTCTACTGCAGACGCTAGACACCGATGACGTCATATTTTTCCCCCCTCCGCCTCTTACACAGGCGAAGTAAGGCAACCTCTTGTGTAGCGTTGATCCTGACATGACATGACCTGACGTTGATGTTTGTCATTTTTGTAGCTTTGATACTGTCAGGACAGGACCGAGATGTGGTTTTGGGTGAAACGTTTTGTTCCCACCGATCATGCGCGGTTGAGCTGTTTTGTAAAAAGTTTTGTGCTGCTGGTGGATTTGAACCCGCGATCTTTGAATTGGGATGTGACTGTCTAAACCACTGAGCCACCAAGACTTTCTTGAATCATATCTATAATCGGGGTACTGTTGTTACCATTTGATTGCTTTTAGGGTATCGTGTCTCAAATAGTGGGGCTGTTGATCAAAAGGCAGTTTCGGTGTTTTGTTGGGGGTATTCGGCGTTGACGTTCAAAGGCCACCTGGCGATAACATTAAATAATATAGAGCTTTGGAGATGCAGTGGTTCCTCCATAGTTTTTGAGTCATTTGATCGTTGAAATGTATAGATGTCGCGTACTATTGATTTGATTCTTCAAGATCAACGCCCAGTCAAAACTATTAGAGATAGAGTAAAAAACTATTAGAGATCCTGGTAAAATTAAAATATATACTTCTGGATGCCCAAAGAATCAAAATAAATGCTGGTATGAAATAGGGTAGAGCCTTGAGATTTTAAAGAGATGTTCTGCTAAATATTTAGCAAAAAGGATCTTGCAAAATTCCACTTCTATGACGGAGAAAGGAGTGGGGTAGAACAAATAACATGTCTATGATCGACTTGGAACTGCATATTGAAAATCTTGAATGAAATCCAAACGTCTAGATACGTCCGTTCTTTGTTCGAATATTGGACATCTTTGTGCTATCTGCGATGTGTCAAGATTTTGTTGATGCACACACTGTACATCGTTTTTTAAATTTTTCAAAAAAACTCAATTCATGAGATTTTCAAAAAAGTTTGCCAATTTCAAAAAGATACCTTTCTTGGGGTGGTGTTTATTGAAATTCATCTCACATGACGCCAACACCAGGAACAGGCATAGCAGTAGATATTGGAGAAGAGACATCTTTGAAACTTCAGGAGCTCTGAATCTTGTTGGAACAGTTGCTAAGGTGAGGTGGGTAGATCGAATTTAACTGTGTCCAGTGTCCAAAGGTAACGAAATTAAACCATGGATGGGCCATTCTCCTGACTTTCGCAGAGTTACCACTTCCAAAGCTCTTTTCCTGGGTTTACTTCTGTGATGCGTTCACGAAGCCATTGACTTGGATTGATGTTAGAATTCTCAGTAATCACCATTGTCCCGGCTGATATCCAGTTGTACCATATTTTAAATTTTTTTGGATCAATCTCCATTTTTGTGATAGATTTGAATTGATGTTGGTTTTAACAGGAACTGGAGAAGAAATCAGTTCCTTTCCAGTCAAGACGTTTCCAGGAGTCAGAGCAAAGTGGTATTCAAGGTCTTTAAATAAGGAACATATTGGTTTGTTGTAGTCTTCCAAAATTATGACTGTTGGCAAGACTTCCTGAATCTCCCAACACCAAGTCAGCTGCTCATCTTCTTCACATTGGGCCATCATGTCGATCACTTTCATTGATCTTTTGCAGTTATAGGTGGCATACTGGGGATTTTCACTGGATCGATATGAAGTGACAGTGGTTGTCTAACATGCTGAATATTTATTGATGTGCTAAGGAAGGATTTTGCAAAATTTTACACCCAAGAGGGTGAAGGGGTGGAGGTAGGAAAAATGACATGTTTATGGAAAAATATGTATTTTTAGTCACATCGACTTGGATAAAAGAAATTGTATTTCTGGTGACATCGGCTTGAAACTTCATCATGATGATCTTGAATGAAAGTAATGAAACACGTGTTTCGTCGTTTTCCAAAATTCAATCTTTAACAAGTCCTTAACAAAGTATAAAACTCCCTTGACGCTTAGATCGTCATTAGGTACGACGGTTCTGTTTGTTCAATGCTTTTCTGCGGTTACGTCATGATCTTCTGTCTATCTCGTACACATTTACAAAAATTTCACGTATATATGGAGGAGGGTGGTTCGTATCAATTTGACAAAGAGAGAGCTCACATAGAGCGATCAATCTACGACATACTGCCAAACGTCAAATAATGTGACGTAACCGCAGAAAAGCATTGAACAAACAGTATGTCGGTCGTTGAATATCTCCGTTTCCGTTGTATGCTGCAGAGCGGGCACGCGGGGCATGTTTAAGGACATCGGTGATTCTCGGGTTTCTTTCGCGAGCTTGGCGGAGTGATCTTTCTTATATCATTATACAGGGTGTGTCCTAATTGAATGTCGATATTTATGTGGGTGATTTTTTGGTTCATTTCAAGACAAAGACCACATATGAACATATGTCCTGAACTTATTAATATTCTTTATCTTCTGATTCAATAGGTATATTTAGTTGGGATTATTATCATTTGAAAGAACGCATTTCATTTATCATGATAGGCCCAAAAACTCAACTTCAAAAAAATCTCCGACGCGCGTTTCGCCTATTTTACGTCATCAATGTCCATGTTCACTAGCTAAATTGATCTCACTAGACTTTTTCATGTGAGTTTTTCTAATGTCGTAGGTCATTGTTAATAAGCCGCAATCGGGCAATGACCTCAAAGCCTCCGTGAGAAAATGTCTGTCGTGGGTGGCCAAGCGTTTTTCTATTTAATTAATCATGAGAGACAGCTGTCGCAATTTCACACAACAGCACACGTATGATTCAATCACGCCCATGTAAGGGAACGAATCAACTCATAGTTTATAGAAAGGCGGAGGAAACATCCCACTACCTGCTGGGAGTTTGCGCCAGGTGTGTTCGCTTGAGAAAGAGGGTTCTAGGAGCAGTCACCATTCCCAGGGAAGAGGGGTACCTGAACTGGGATGATCTGCTCTTATTTGCGACAAGAAGGGTTTGAGTAGTCGGGTTGGCCAAGCGGGGATGGCGAAAAGGGCCACTAGGCCTACTCGCCGGGCTTTGCCCCCCACCGTTACCATTTTAAATTCTTGAAAAATAATAGTTATTATTCTTCATTGTCATATTAAACTCAAGGACTGCCAATGAAAGCAAAAAAATAGAATGAAAATAGAAATTCAAAAATTCCCAATGAAAAAATATGTTTCAAATAACGGAGCATTTCCATTATTTTCGTATTACTAAGGCCCGGCTTCTCAAGGATGGTTCAACGTTGAACCCGGCTCAAGTACATTGGACTGTGCATCTTTGAACCCAGCTCAACGTTGAACTGAGTTTGAATCACAATTGATAAATCAGCCCTGAGAGTCCTAGAAAACTACAAAAATATTGTGTCTTGTGACGTTACCCGAGTATTTTCCGGCGATTTTCGAAGACGTAAGAAAAATCGTGTCTTCCATCTCAGGCGCCACACTCTGTATTTACGTGGTAGATGCCAACCAGGTAGCTTTGATACAGTGGAGAAAGTCCAAGCGTGCGTAATTTTCAAACTTATGCAAATTTTGCGTGTGAACGAATTTTGAAACAGTAGTAATAAAAAGAAAACAGAGGAAATGAAAGGAAAATTTTTCTGACGTCGTATAGTGAAATGATACGGGAAAAGTCAACGCGACGGGGTCAGTTTGTGGACTGACAAGGTAGGGAGAGAGGGAAGGAAAAGTGAAAGCAAACTTACTCAGACATCGATCGCCTGATTCACGGGCTGCGAGAAAATGAAAAGAAACATCACGAGTACGGGTTGTAACTCCAAAAGCCTCTCTGTGATATTTTCTTTCTGGAACTATCTCAAGGATGATACATTGAAAAACTATTTTGTTAAAGAAAAGCGGCTCTGAAAACTGTCTGAAATTTCCTACCCGGCAAATGTTCGTTACCCTGAAAATACGATAATCAAATTAAAACAAAAGATCCAGAGACTTGAGGAATCTGAAAAATTCCGCAAAACAAGTCTTGACCTCAGGTGATAATTCTGATTGCCAAAAAAAGCCCACCGGAAATTCCCAGATGTCCGATCAACTCTATACAGAAAAAGAAATTTCCCGGAGACAGACCTGATTTCTCAGTTGACAAGTCGGGAGAAAACAATGCCTATTTCAGAAAAACTCACCAGAGACTTATGCCTAGGGAAGTCATGCCTTGATGCCAGATCAAAGAGCTGATAAAAAGGAACGTCATTCAGACAACAGAATTAGTTCAGTAAAGATTTTGCTCGCGAATCATAAATAAGTTGTGATTGTGAAGATAAATATTTGTGGTGTTATAAATAGTTGTGCTGTAGTGACTCCAGATAAATAAATCAAAACTGGACAAGTGTTTTTATAGCCAAAAAACATAACGCTATAAGATAGCGACGACTTTATGAATAAAAAGCGGTTTTTCAATATTTCCAAAATCATTTATACAAAAATCATGGAATTTGGTTAATCGCATAAACTGTCAATGCCGAATTTTAATTTGATCTCAGATCATCAACATTTTGATCATAGTAGGGAAGCCAAATACAAAACGACCCACATCCATTATTTATTTAATGGGAAGTACTTTTTTGACTCTGTTTCCCTTTATGTACAAACTTTCCATTTATTTGGAATGTGTTTTTCATGATTGAAGATGAAGATTATTGTTATTATTGCTATGTGGTTGCCTGGAAAACTGCTGTCCAGACTATGAATAATCTGATGTACGTATATTTCTGGACCCTCCACAGGGAGTTTCTTTCAAGGGATATTAAAACAACGTAATTACAAGAGTTTCATCTTTTTTTTTGAACTTTTCGAATTCGCAAGCAAAATGAAATCAGAAGAAAACGGTCTACAAAAATTAGGAATAATATACAGGGTATTCCATTTGAAAAAGTCATTAACCTGTCAATTTTTGATATTTACAACCAGTTTTTGGCATTTTCGCATGCAAATCCTAGAATCTATTTGAAAAAGATGAAATTTTTGTATTAACATTATTCTGATATCTCTTCAAATGAACTTTCTGAGGGGTTGTAAAAATATACGGGAAGACCCTGTACAGGGTGATTCATTTTCAGCGATAGGGTGCTAGTTCTCGTGAACTATCCATCATAGAGAACCAGGAAAAAGAATCTTTGTAGTAATGGGCCCAAAAGATGCTGGATATATATGTCAAGTTTCTAGGACCACCACAAGGGGGCGTAATGGTAGTGTGAAAACAGAAAATTGACAAATTTTTGAAATTTTCCCCACTTAACCAACAAAAAAGAATATGGAAACAAATTTGCGACGATATTGCCTACCAAATTGCCCCATAACACTTCTCTCTCAGTTGTCAAATAAGACAGCTACAGGCTGTCGAACTTGATGTTTCTAAATTACCTATAACTTTGGAATCCCTAAACCAAATTTACTGTTCTTTGGCTCGTTTTGAAGAGAAAAATCCGCTCTTTCTGATGCACATGCTTGCGATTGATTTTATTTGCTTTAGGCCACCACACAACATGAATTGTCAATGTCCAAACTGTTTTTGAGGTTTTTTCGAAATTTTCAAATGCAAACCCACTGTGTTCTGGAACATTTCCTACCACTTCCATAGAGATCATTCGTCTATATCTCTTGAAATAAAAAAGTTAAGGTGACTTCACCAGGAATCCCTCGAAACATACATTTGAAACTGCCCCTGTATATTTAAATATGTCAAAAAAAGACTTGAGATTGGTTCCGATTCGCGTAAGATAACTTGAGACTTCTTAAGCTCATGTTGAAGAGAAAACTATAAGTGAGAATGCCGACTATTTTCTGTTTTTTTCCAAGTAGAATAAGTGTGGCAAAGTCACAAATAATACGATCGACCTATGAAAATCTTTTTCCAAAAATATAAAAAAAAAATTAACACAAAAAAGACAAAAAACCAGTGCAGATGATCAAAATGCCCACCGCACCGACAAGTCGTTGGCAAGGCACTCTCATCTTTTTGACACTTTCAAGTTTACAGGGGCTGTTTCAGAAGTATTCCTCGAGAGATTCCTGAAGTCTCCATGACTCTTCAATTTCAAAAGATTTAGAAAAATTATCCATATGAAAGTGTTGCGATATTTTGAAAATGACACGATGTAGGCATCTATTTAGTGGGTTTGCATTCGAAAATTTTGGAAAAACTTCAGAAACAATTTTGACTTTCATAATTTATGATGCGTGGTCGTCTAAAGCGAGTTAAATTGATTCCAAGCGTATGAAAAAGAAAGAGCAGATTTTCCTCTTTCAAACACACCCATTCCTCAACGGACCGGTAGTGATAAGTCCTTTCCAAGTCAGAGAAGATTATTTTTTTAACTATGGAGTTTGATCACGATCTGCTCTTTGAATTTGATAACAGTGTTGTGAATTTTGTGTATAAATCTATTCAATTCCAAATAGATTTATCTTGCAATTGAGAAACGTATGGAAAAGGTTTATTAAAGCACGGCATCTAAATGGTCGGTTTTCCACTTGCCGATAACACATGAGATCAATCTTTTATTCATTATGTTCGATAGAATGGATTGAGCTTTTGTCAGATATAATGTGGATTGATGTTGTGATATTCTTCATGGAAACACTCACCAACACTTTAACATAAATATCGGATGGTATGATTGATTATCAAGAGAAATTCAATGTTTGAAATGTTTTCAGACCAACAATTAATACATTAATTGCTCAAAAAGTTGGACGATTCAAAGTTTATCTGAAAATGTTATAGTAGACTCCAGCATCAACTTCACAAAGCTATTCCCCCAACTCTATTTACAGGTAATTTGGTTTTGGAACCAGCACGGAAACAGTTTTCGTTCCTGCTAGAGAATGTGGTTGACGACTTTGTGGATTCAATAAACTCGGCCAGGGGCATTGTTCCAGAGCAGAGTGACTTTTCCGAGTAGAAGTTTCTTCACCTAGCCCATTCCTGTCACTTTAGGAATCCAAATCATTGGTTCGGGTTCTATCGGCCTGTGCGATGAACCAATTTTGGCAAGTCTGTCAGCTTCAATGTTCCCCTTTATACCGCTATGGCCCGACGCCCAAATCAGCCTAACTCTGTTGTTATTTTGAATTATCTTATGCAGAACCTTTTTGCATTCTAGGACTGCTTTGGAGTCCACTGCCTTTCTCACAACAGCCTTTAATGCTGAAGTGCCATCTGAACAAATGTAAAAGTTGTTGTATGGACATTGTGTTATGGCCTGTAGGGTCGAAAGGATTTTGTTGTCTCTCCCGCTCTTTCAAAATCCTGCTCTTGTGCCTCTCTCTGATGCTTGGAGCCATCAGTGAACTACCACGACTCATCCCGTAGTTGAGCTGGTCTGTTCTGATCCATCCAATCCTCAGGTCTACGTAAAATCAGTCCAGGCGAGTTACCAGCAAGAAGATTGGGGTCATGTTGTCGGAGTGCATCAGCAGCACTCCATCCTTTAGCTGAGTGTTTCTTACTTCTCAGCTTCAGATGTTCCAGACAGTACAGACGATATGCTGTCCTGAGTGCAACACTCTTCACAAACAGGGGCAGTGTGGGTAAGTCCAGGATAACCTTAAACGCTTTCGTTGGTGTGGACTGAACTGCGCCTGTTATACTGATGCATTCCATCCTTTGGATCTTGTCCAGTTGCCGCTGGATGTATGCTTTCTTAGTTGCGAGCCACCATACTACGGCTACGTCGCTGGTGATCAGAGGTCTGATAGCCATAGAATAGATCCTCATGTTGCTCCCATAGCTCTTTTACATGCCCTTATAGAGCATATTAGTATGGCTTTTCTTGACCGTTTTTCTGTATTCTGGGACTCTTCCCGAAAAGGATATCTCCAGTTTGAGTCCTGATTTGAATTTTCTGGTAAATAACAGGATTCCGATCTTTTCGGGGTTGATTCTGAGAAAATTACCAGATCATCAGCATAATTCTGTGTATACAATTCCGAATCTATCCACTGGGTCAGTGTTCTTTCTGAGCCTCTTGCCCCTAATGCTCAACAGATTGATTCAAAAGAGGTGTTGTCAAATGCGCCTTTGATGTCTACAAAAGCACCCAATGCTGATCTATTTCCACCGAGCGCTTCTTCCACCTTGGTAATAAGGTGATGTAGCGCCAGTCAGTTGATAGACCTTGTCGATAGGCATATTGATTATAATGCGGTGGCATGGATAACAGATGAGTTTCCTTGATGTATTTATCAACAAGTCCTTCTAATGTCTTGAGTAGAAAGCTTGATAGACTAAAAGGTCGGAAGGACTTGGGGTTGGTGTAGTCCGATTTTCCCGGTTTCGGAATAAATAATACCTTCACTTTCCTCCAGCTGGAGGGAATATAGCCCATGGCAAGGCATGAATGGAAGAGCTCCACCAGTAATGCGGTTATACGATTTCCAGCCTTTTGTAGCAAGGCTGGGAAAACCCCATCCATCCTCAGAGCTTTGTATGGAGAAAAGGACTCGAGAGCCCATTTAACCTTTTCAAAGATGACTTTCTCGCAGCTTCAAAGTCGGGAGCTGTGCGGGCTCTTACTTGGTGTGGAAGTACGGCAACTTACTCCGATCCAGAAAAGTGCACTTCCAGTAGCCTGTTAAGCCTTTTCTCCTCGGACATGGTTAATTACTCATCCGCTTCAACCAGGCATCCTATTTTGGCTCCAGGGTCCTTTGCTAAGATCATGCATAAGCGGAGCGTGAAGCTTTGCCGGCTATGTCTCTGCGCTGATCTTATACCCTTATTGTAGTTTCTCTGCGCTGTCTTATAATCACCCCAGCTTTCCAAAGTATGCAGTTATTTAGCTCTTCTGAGGAGCCTGCGAACATTGCAAGAAAGATGCTGAAGACAGTAGCAGAAGATTGGCCTTTTATTGCCATATGGGCAAGCCGCGGTGCTCATATGCCCCAAGTCACATTTGAGCACAAATGGCATAACATTTTCTTTATAATAAAGCCAAAACCATGGACGTTAACATAACTTTGTTGTGTTTTATTTCATTTTAAATTTCTTTACCTCTAAAAAAACACTCATTATTAGCCAGCTTTTCCAGTCGGACAAAAATTGAATATGCAGTGCCGCAAGGGTATATTTTGCATTACGATGAAATATACAGGGTGAGTTTTTCAAAGTGTTACAATGGCGATACAACAAACGACTCTTTTTTACATTATGGCGACATGATAATTTCATGGGAGGATAAATTTCACGATTTCATTGAGGTTTCCATGGTAACGTATGCAAGATAACTATTATACAGAGATAATTTTATTAAACATTTTTGATCATAATTCCGTAACCCGTAGAGCAATTAAAAAAATGAAAACTGACTACATATTTCATGTAGATTCGTATTTTAAAGTAAAATAATAAATACATCATTCCGCCCTTCAAATGGGGTGAAGGAACAAATGTCAAAAATATCATTAAATGTGTCTTCCCGTGTGTGTGTGTGTGTAAAAAAAACTGGAGCTGTCTTTGACATATCGCATTGTAACACTACAGAAAAAACTCACTCCGTATAGTTCTGCTTGCTGAAGACACGATACATCTTTTCCAGCAGAATTTGAATCACATTGATTAATCAAATCGTTGTTAGTCAGAGACAGTTTATCAACGGCGGCTTTACAATAGGGTCAAATGGTCATGGACCTCCCAAATAATCATCAAGATTTGATATTAATTTACTCTTATAATATTTTTCAAAATTAACTTCCACTAATGCTTCCCACCAACACATTTTAGGCTTCGCACAGATTATTTGGGTCAAAATTCAGCTCTGACGAAATATCGCTTGCAATTTCAATGCAATATCATCACGCATAAGCGGCTGGAGGCACAGAGAGAGAGAGAAAATCGATTGGCATGAAATCAGTGTGTCGGAACAAGAAAACATATTTCACGTTAGGCATTGACCAAGACAACTCCCACACCGGCGCGGAGTTGATTTCCGACCTACGCTCCCCTTTTCCGTCTTTGTCACACATTTTGAGGGCTTGTCGAGTAATGTCAAGTCGGCTGATGCTAATAGATTTATATTGATTTCATCTTGAGGGCTGATTATTTACATAACATCGG
The DNA here is from genome assembly GCA_958502075.1 of Orchestes rusci. Taxonomy (NCBI): domain Eukaryota; kingdom Metazoa; phylum Arthropoda; class Insecta; order Coleoptera; family Curculionidae; genus Orchestes; species Orchestes rusci. Next base: position 2,491,657 of record OY293306.1, read on the forward strand.
TAATCGGTCACGAATTTTGCTTTCGAAATATTGGATCCATCGTATCGTTGTGTGGGAAAACACCTCGAGTTCAAGTCAATTCCATGACTGTTTGAACTTTCTATAATGAGAAATGACTCGAGAATGATTCTAGACTATATTTTATGAATAGGTGAGTTTTTAAAAACTGCGGTCTTTATACTGGTGCTTTTTACTTTTTTGCGCTCAGAACGATTTATTTCAATAATTATGTATTTGCTTTCCTTCGATTTTTTTCATATTTGAACATGAGATATCGCGTTTAATGTTAAAGGTTGAAGGCTCTTGACATTTTTTTCATCTCCGAATGTTTGCGTTGATCCACCGCACAAATCATATCATTTTGACCTCCCTATTGAATTAACCTTGAGCCACCACAGCAGTTTATTCCAAATTTATTTCTGTAGTATTCACTCAACGTTCCTAAGATTGAAGAATGTTCAAATCGGTGTGCTCAAAATGCTTGTTATTACATCACCACTATACTATTTATTATAAGCACTATAAACATTTTTTTAAATTTTATTTCACAGCTAATATTTTGAAATATGGTTTCTTGGTGATTTTATTGTAGATTCGAATAGTAAAATGATGTTGAAGTTGTTGGCATAAATTCAGTTATAACTTGCAGATAATAAAGTTTTACAACTGAGGCTTAAGAAACCCTTAAAACTTGCATTAAATACTATCTGGATCTCAAATCATTTCACTGTTTGCAATGTTTCATTGTTCCTAGATACGGCTGTCATAATAAATCAAATTGGATATAATGATTCTCTTATGAAACAGGTTGTTCCAGATCCTATCTTTAAAATTATGTTGATGTTTATGTGCTGAGCACTTCCCATTTTCGTATGCATGCGTGAATGTCATCGTTTCAGCTGCCAGCAGAGTATGAATGATAATATTGGGATATGTCCTATTTTTTTGAGTGAGTCGCTACGAACCAAGAGAAGTGGAAGTTTTCATAGCAAATGGCAAATGGCAATCAAGCCTTTATGTATGCTACCACCAAAAGCAACACAGCTGTAATGGAAGGGCCAGTAAAAGAGATTGTTGATGTAATTGGGGTGAGAGGATTTCTCATTCCATGTGATGAACTTTTAGTACTATCAGTCGAAGTATTAGAAACTTGCTATCAAAACTTCAAATGTACTGTAGCATTCGAAAGAAAAGAACTTGAGAAGGAAATCCGACACAGTTTCAAGAACTTGATATGTTTCTTTTTTCACCTCAACTTAAGTTGAGAACTGAAAACGTTTCAAAACCAGAAGCCTGACCATAGATCTGCGGTATTCATATCTTTCGTATTTTGGCCTTTCAGGCTTCTGGATTTAGTACTATTATGGGACAAACCATGTTCATTGGAAGGGCTGATACCCTTGAGTTCTAAACTATTATTTTTTGCATAATTCGAATCAAAACTTTGAAAACTACATTAACTAAAAGGCACCTGTCAGAGTCTCATCGACGCGACGGAGTGATTGAAACAGGAGGAATATATCTATTTTAGTCATATTTTCTTCAAAACTGCAGCTTTTGAATGTAGGCATATTGCATCTATATTCTCTTGAAATTTTTGGAGTTCGTGGATGGAGAATTTTATTAATGCGACCTTAAGTTGATGTGAGGCATTCATCAGTATTCAGTCTTCTTCAAACATAGCATTTTCTTATTCTATATATTCGTCTATGGTGTTCGTGTCTCTATTATCCCATTCAAAGCAATAAGCGCACGTGCTTGAGTGATTAGGATCACTTTTTCTGGACTCGCAGTTATACGGAAAGTAGGCGTGAAGTCTTGGTGAAAACGGTAGAGGTTGTCGAGCTCGATGGTCCTAGACCTGAGTAGTAGAATTCGAGTCAAAGCTAAGACCTCTCCGAACGTATAGGGTGTCATGCTACGCACACAAAGTGCTAACACAGCCTTTGACATTTAAGTGAACCCTTTGCCTTCTCGTGGTTCACCGACAAACAGCTTCCGGGCTGACGGTCAAAAAAGAGTTCTCACTTTCTGGGAGTTATCCATAATACTTTACAAAGATTGCTCACCCTAGAGTAGCCGATTCGTTGTGGAGTATAGAACAAAGAGAAGTTTTCTCCGGGGAATGAACGGTTTGGTTCTCTTTCCGTCTTGAGCCTATACTGGTAAAACTCCTCTTGCGATACCTCATCCCAAGAATTATTCTGGTCAACGGGCTTTCCTGGAAAGATAATATAGAGATTATGGATAACGTGAGCCCGGTATCGTACTGTGACCCACTTTGGGGATGGAGAGATGGGTCTTGTGCCTAACGCTTTGAAGGGCCCTTTTCCAGTTGCAGTGGGGCACAGCTCAGTGAAAGTTCCCTTTAACGTTCTCCGGGTCCGACACAGAGAAATCCAAAGCAACTGGTGGCTTCGGTTATCACCTGTGACTAAAGTCTAGTCAATTTAGTACTACTCGTGAGCGTACGGTCCGTAGACTAGTCTTATTTCTGGCGTTTATCCGTAAAATCTGTGGAGGGATACTCGATCCACAACCTAGTTTGGGCAGAGGATCTCTGTAAGAGAAGGTTCAGAAGTCGTTTTTTTTTTAAATGATCTGATACTCGTCTAATTGTCTACTGGTCAAGAGCCAATAACGAGAAGATAAGCTTGCTTAACGCTAGTGGAGTTGATACTGCGTGGTTGATGGCCAAAATTTAGTGGATATACCCTATACCGGAAATGCAATACTTTCTGGCACTGTGCTCTTGATCACCAAGGTCCCTCGCACACGAACATATTCTTTTCTAAACGCAGTTCGATAATAGTTGAAATGGCTTCAGAATATATGTATTATGTATTTACTCTTCACATTGTCTCAACCCAAAAACACCCACTCTCTTTTTGCTTCATGTATATTTGCGTCCCACCACTATATTGCCCTTGTCGTTTAATCAATATAACTCCTTGTTTTCACAAAGTTTTCTCAATAAATTCAATGTTCTTGAGAATATACCAGGTAAAATTTTTTCCACGTTCACCCACAAGACTTTATGGATAATATATCAATTCAAAAATAAATCTCTCGGGATATTTTTCTAAGAGGATTTAAAAATGGAATGTTTTAATAGAGATTTAATCACTTAAACAGAACACTCAAAACCTATTTTTGGATTTGTCATGTTTATCTTTAACCAAATCAAAAATGTGTATACGTGCGATTCCGATATTTGGTTGAGGTTCTGATTAAAAAACAAATCATTTTGGCTAGTAAAGTTGTAAATATTCTATTTTTAATTTAGTGGCTCTCAATTCAAATGAGAAATTGCTTCTGAAATATGTTACTCATGAAGTGATTTATCATAAATTAAACTTGGATATTATTAAGAACTATCTCGTAGATAGTGAAATGAGTGTTGGAAGTGATTAGTCGGGAAGCTTAACCCCCTTATACAAATATAAATCACTTCCTGGATATGTCACTGTTTCTTCTGTTGAAAATCAGTATTTGCTCTTATTCTAATTCTCAATTGTTTCAAATTTGGATCCATGAGCATCATAGGTCAATCAGGAAATGCGCAGGAATTAGTGGGGTTGTCATACATAATGGAAGTACTTCAAAAATTGATTCGATTTGAATAAGCATGAAACTACTTGAAAATGTATCAAGCGTTTTCCGCTCGTCCATCAAATGTATCTTTGTGCATTCGACTCTGCTTTCTGCAATCCTCAAAAGTTGACGGAATGTGAGTATGAAAGACCACGATACGCCCCGATTAGGAATAAAATTCGGTTGAATTCTCAAGAAATGAAACTTGAAATTTCAAGCTTAATCCTATAAAAGTAGATTCCTTGTCGGAAAATATTTGTGACAATTTCACATTTCTTGCTTTGAATTGCTCAAGTGTAATAATTATTACGGCTGCGATGATACTTTACGTTCTTATTTTTATTTGAAATGCGCATTATGAAACATCTTATTGAAAATCGGATTAATTTGTTTTTGTTCAGCCACCAAATCTAGAACCTAAATGATGAGTTGCACTGTAGTTGATACGACATTATCACAATCAGTATGTCTAGACCAATACACACGATTGAATCATATCTTCTTCTATTTCGAACCACAGTTAAAATAAACCATAACAATACAATCAAACCTTGAAAACTATGTTAATGGTTCCCGGAAAAATAAACGTACATTCAGATTTATTTCCAAACAAAGAAAGTGTGTTTAACCAATAGATTAAATTTTGACTAAATAGTCTGAAAATTGATTGTGATGATGCAATAATACATTGTTAAAGACAAAGTTTATCAGAAGCTTGCGATGGAATTAGAGAATGATATGATGATTACATTGATTACTAAATAAATATTTGATTGGGCATTAAATCAAGTGCAATCAATATTTGCTTGTGTGTTATCAACTCTCCAGCAATTTTTTTATTTATGTGCGGAAGAGTTCTAGTTGATAGACCCATAATTGCAGATTGTTACAAATCATTTATGTGTGATATTATAGTCTGGTAATCTGTTTGCCCTAAAAAACAACAGAATTTTCTACTACCTGTACATTAGTTTACAAAACAACCCTCTTATTTAATGACACGTGTGGGAGTTACAAAACAGTTTTCATCACAATTGAACAAATATTGATTCACAACCAGTTATGACTTCTTCATTATATTGCACATGTGACGAATGTGGCACGTTTTATGCAAAAAGCATAATATGTGGATCGTTCCGTTGTGGATTGTGGCAAACACGAAATATTTAATGAAAATAAACAACAATGTCCTGACAAATCGTATAGACCATTTTTCTTAAATAATGATTCTCCTTTTTCCTTTTTCGTATGTCATGTGCAGATTTTTTTACTAAAGGTTTACGAATAATATTGAATGTTATTTAGCTTTTTTGTGACTGATCCATATTGTGTGAATTGTTGAATTTGTCTGGAGTCGTGAGTATTGTAACGCAGAATTTCTAAAGTCACAGGAAAGGAGTTTTGCTCCTCTCTAGTTTTCCAAATTTGTAAAGGGTGGACTCCAAAGAGAAGTCAATAGAAGTATGACATGGCAGCAAGGGAGTTATGTCTTGAATTCCGTCCTGTAGTTCCCATCCAAACTGACAGGCTGACTTGGACTTCTAAAAACACGACCTGGACCCAAAATGTAACTTCAGCTCCAATCAAGATATCGAAAAAACCTGGAATATTGAATTCGAGATCCGCTAAGGACAATCCACTTACGTGCTTCCATCCAGTAAATTGGATTTGCATCTTGGGCTGATCAGAACATAGCTTTGGTAGAATCATGGCATCGAAAGAGAACGTAGGATGCCGATTTTCAACCGGCTCAAGATATGCCTACAGCCAGTGGTGAGGCTGTAGACATTCCATTCAAGCCTTCAATGAATCGAGAACATTTAATTATTGCCAAACCCAGGCCATTGGCACAAGATTCAGAAATTGAATTAGCCATACTAGCGGTATCCAGAATGACGCGAACCTTTTGATAACCACCGTAAGCGTCACAAACTTCCACCTGTACTGTTGGAAGCAAAACCGTTGAGGCAACATGGGGTGTGGAAGAAAGGTGGGCTGCGACTCATTTGGACCAGGTGTTCTCACCGGCATGTCAGATGAGGCATCAAAATCTTTTTCAAATGGTATGAGGTTGATGTCTGCTCATTTGTTTTGTTGAAATGAAGCAAGGTATGATGAGGATTTGAGCAAATTCGACAGGTGATTGTGGACTTGCAATCACGCAAGAAAAGCAGGTAACGGACACAATCTGTACAGAGTTTGTGCTGCTTCACAAAAGACAGTCTCTCATTTGAGAGCTTTGGAAGAAAGGTAGGAACCTTTATAAAATATGTAAGGCTGTGCATAAAAGGCATTTTGCTCTTTGGGGATTAGATGAGCTTTTGTCCATATGATGAAGATTTTCTGCAAATAGGAATTTCAGAAACAACGACGTATCCATATTAACAGTAGTTTTTGAGAGATGGCGCTACGACTTTTCGACACATCTCAAGTTTCATCTGGTTTGATTCGTCCACAGCGACATAATTTCAGTTGTTGTTGTAATTTTTGGATCGAATTATCTTAATTCGACGTTTTTGCGAATGAGCGATTGATAGAGTCCTATCAGATAATCTATTTATTATAATGAGTGTCCCCGCATCGACGCATGAATAGATGAGAAAGAATAAAAAATGAATCTGAATTTCATCTTCAGCCCTGCTTGTATAGACACTAATTTACCAAGAACCTTTAATGGACAATTTGCCCGGAGAAAATCAAAAAGGGGTTCGAAGTTCTGCGGGACAAGTCGGGATTTAAAAGCAAGTGTCGCGTGCAATGGTCGGCGGGCCAATGCTACCGCTGCTTCATTTCGATCCAACAACTAGCCCTTTGTACCTCAACGTCTCTGGTGGGTAATGTGATTTTGTAGAATTGCGCTTGTGAATTAAGAAAGTTGTTTGTTTGATTGATTGAAAACACATCAGTTTGAATTTTTTGGGTCGCGATTGAGCAGTAAATTATTGTTGACTACACGGCCAACATTATTATATCAAAAAATACGGATCTTCCTACAGATAAATGACCGAGTTACGGAAAAATGTGACTTACTCGGTTAATAACGGGAATATAAGTTAGTAGATTCCGACCTAACCCATCATCCAAGTGAAAAAAATCAATGCATTATGTTCAATTTTATCAAACTACTCATTACTCTCAATCAAAGATGATCACAACTACTCGAAAGTTTGCTAATAACTCTTCTTAGCTATTTGATATCATTATTTTTTTCATGAAAATAGTAAAATAGTACATAAAAACGACAACAAAATACAAACATTTAACAAAAACTCGATAATAAATATAAATTTCAAAGGGATCTCCATCCATTCCAATACATTTAACAACCCGTTTGTTGACGACCGTCATATCTGAAGTAATAACGGTCGTCTGGAAACTCTTCCACAGCATTCACAATTTTATCCTATCATTCTTTTTGAGTATTTACTGCTATTGTCAGTCCAAAAAGCTTCTACGGCCTTTCCAGATATGATAAGTGTGCCGGTGTTATGGTGCTTGATGGTTGATGGTTTATTTAAAAATAAAGAGGATATCAGCATTGTGAAATTTTGTTGGCCAATGTGTATTGCTGGGGTCACAACTACCGCAAATTGAGTGAACAAAAATCCAACTGGAAGTGGCGTGATTTGATAACTAGGTGTTTGGAGATGCGGAATCAGAATATCGCTCCATGTCCGTGTCACAAGTTTTCGAGAAATAGACAATAAGAATGGTCTGATCTTGAACATAGAATGAATCACATCATGTCAAGGCCAAAAATAACTAGATAGTTGTCTTAAGGTTCAATAATTTTTAATAAATTTGTTTGTTTTTCGAATTTTTCTTTTCTATTGGAGAATGTGTGGTAGTTACTATGATACCGGGTCTCCAGAAACATCCCCGTAACATTGAGAGGGATGATTCTACGTAAAGTGAACATGATTTTTGTTGCATAATACGTAGCTTCTCAATATGCCTATCGTCAAGGTCTATCGACGGACACGGCGCTACATCACCTTATCGCCAAGGTGGAAGGAGTGCTCGACGGAAATGGATCAGCATTGGGTGCTTTTGAAGACATTGGAGGCGCATTTGACAATACCTCCTCTGAATCAATATGTCGAGCATTAGAGGTAATAGCTCAGAAAGAACACTGTCCCAGTGAATATCAAACATGCTATCACAAAGCCGAACATTACGGACAAAATGTCAGAACTATGACTGCCAGAGGCTGTCCCCAGGGTAAAGTCTTATCTCCTCTCCTTTGGAGTCTTGTGGTAGACGACCTGCTGAAGCAGCTGAACGATTCGGGATTGTATACACAGACCTATGCTGATGATCTGGTGATCCTAACGACGGGTGGCCACATTCAGGAGCTCAGAGCCCCCACAATGCGAGCCCTGAGAATTATAGAACAGTGGTGCTCCCTTGAAGGACTTGGGATCCACCCCGAAAAGATCGAAATCCTGTTATTCACCAGGAAATACAAATCAGTACTCAAACCAGAGATATCTCTTCCAGAAAGAGTCCTGGAATACGAGAAAAACGGTCAAATACCCTTGACCAGAAACTGTCCTGGAAAGATCACATCGAAGAGCGCTCTAGGAAAGCCAAATGCTCTCTATGGGCATGCAAAAAAGCTTTACGGACAACATGGGGACTGAAACCCAGAGTAGTGTACTGGATCTATTCTATGGATATCAGACCTCTGATCACCTACGGAGCCATAGTAGGGTGGCCCGCAACTAAGAAAGCATACATCCAGAGGCAACTGGATAAGGTTCAAAGGATGGGATGCATCAGTATAACAAGCGCAGTATGGACCACACCAACGGGAGCGTTGGAGGTAATCCTGGAGTTACATCCACTGCTCCTGTTTGTAGAGAGTGTTGCACTCAAAACAGCATTCCTGTACTGTCTGGAACATCTAAAGTAGAGGAGTAAGGGACACTCGGCCATCATGAGTGAACCCCAGCTAAAAGATGAAGTGCTGCTAATGCACACACCGACTTCTATGCTGGTAGCTCGCCTGAGCTGATTATTCCTAGACCAGAGGATTGGACGGATCAGAACAAACCAGTTCAAATACGGAAAGGGTCGTGGTGGTTTACCGATGGGTCCAAACATCAGAGAGGCACAGGAGCAGGATTCTGCAAGAGCGGGAGGGACAACAAAATGACCTTCTCGCTCGAGATTCACGCTTCAATCCTACAGGCCAAAATCTTTGCCATAACACGATGTGCATATAACATTCTTGAGAGCGGCACAAATCACAGAACTTTCAACATTTGTTCAGATAGCACTTCAGCATTGAAGGCTGTTGTGAGAAAGGCAGTAGACTCCAAAGCAGTCCTAGAATGCAAAGAGGTTCTGCATAAGATAATTCAAAATTACAACAGAGTGAGGCTGATTTGGGTCGCGGGCCATAGCGGTATAAAGGGAAACATTGAAGCTGACAGACTTGCCAAAATTGGTTCATCGCAAGGGTCGATAGGACCCGAACCAATGATTGGCATCCCTAAAGCAACAGGATTTGGCGAGGCGAACAAACTTCTACTCGAAAAGGCCACTCTATGCTGGAACAATGCCCCTGGCAGGCTACATGCCAAGGTAATGATAACAGGACCTGGTACGGGCAGAACCAAAGAGCTCTTGAATATGAGCAGAAAAGACCTCCGCACAATGATCGGTCTATTAACTGGTTACATGAACCTGAAGGGTCATCTCCATAGGATCAGAATCGGGGAAGATTCAGACTGCAGGTGGTGCCTTGAAGACGTAGAGACCGTAGCCCACATCCTAACGGAATGTCCGGCTCTTCGTAGCTTTAGGATAAAATACGTCGAAACTGAACTCACAAAACTCCAGGAATTGGAAGAAATCTATTTGAGGGACCTGCTGAGCTTCGCAAATGCGTCGTGCCTTCAATAATCTCACTTCTATCTATTGTGGGTTGAAACGGGCCCAGGAGGCCTAAGCAAGTTTTGGCGTGAGCCACCCACTGAAACATCTACATCTACAATACGTAGCTTCATCAATCCTTACTTTCGTAGATACAGCTTGTGGAGATTGACATTTTGATCTATGATTTTTTCACAAGAAAAAAATACTCGCAGAGATTGGCTTAGTAGACGCTTTTTGGGGTGAGAAATCATAGTCAAGTGTGACTTTCAGGTTAATATGCTCTAACTTTTTTGACAGCAACATTCTTCAAATTTTTATGACCAATGTTCTATTGAAAAAAAAAACTGTTCTATGTACCCCCTTTTATTTTCTAAGGATGGTTCGTGGACATCCTGTGTAGTCGATTATCAGTTCATTGAGGAGCTCAATTACCAATAATTTGAGACTATTATACGGAAAGGTAAGTTGTCATAGGTTATTAATTTATAGACATTTGAGTAGATTATGAGTTTATCTAGTGAACTGATAAGAGTATCAAATATCTAACCGACATGTGTAAGCCTAATCGGATGTTTTTGGACAAGCTGTTTTATCGAACATACATGAAAATATTTTGTGAATTATAAAAAGTTGATGCTCCTGTAATAATTAAATGACTATAATAAAATATATCTATCACTTTATTACATTCTTGTATCTAGGACACACAAAAATAAGAAGTATATCATTTGACCGTCAAATCCTTGAAAAAAAAGTATTGTTTTTTAACTTCAAGGAACTTTCGTCCTTGGTGCAAACAGTGCTTTTTGCACAACCAGTTTGGAATCATTGAAAATCTATTAAAAATATAGAAAGATCACCATTTTGACTGTGATATTGGACTTGACAGGATGCAAAAAAGAGGTTATGGGAATAGGATTTTGTTTCTCATTTTGACAGTCACTATAGAAGCCGCCTTACTTTTGCTCCCGAGGGCGTGAATGTACTTTTAGGCCCGGCATAGGGACTTTCCGCTTGCTTAAGATGCATTGAAAAGTGGAGTTTACGTGTAGGTTGTTCAAAAAAAAACAAATTCACACAGAATTATGTTTCAAAACCTTGAAAATTTAAACTGAAATATTATGATTACGCTTTTCACAGTGAGATCATGAAGGTTGGAAAAATTTATTAAAAATTCAGGAATTTGTTTTGAGGGGGAGACGTTTCTAACAAGTCGATTTTTATTTTTGGCTGCGGTTTTTTTGATGATGTACAGGGTGGACCAAAAATAAGTTACCATCATCAATTTGGTTTTCGTCGAATTTTACATCAAATACGAAGTAGTAACATGATGATAATTTTATGTGTATGGGGTGGACCAAGAATAAGCTACGATCATCAACAAAACCCCCTTTTTTATTTTAATTCCGATTTATACTTAAAATTTCAAGTGAGTTTCATCCACCATGTCATTAATCTAACCGCAACAGTTATTATCTTGTTCAGGAACACAATCCTAGTTTTTTAAATTTGACCAATTGTGAATTTCCCAATAACGGTTGGGATACCCTGTACACATAAAACTATCTTGAAAAAGAACCCAAGTCAAAAATAAAAATCGACGTGTCCAAGGGTTTTCTCACAAAACAAACCCCTGGATTTCAAATGGATTTGCTCCAACCTTCACGTTCTCTCTGTATAATAAGGCTTCATGTTTTATCTTGCATTTAGTTGATAAAGATCACTAGAACATTGATTGTTAATGCACAATTTGCATACATTTTCAAATGACTCGAAATTTTATATACGTCTTCTAGACAATATTAGGAAGTCATCAGCGAATTATTTTTTCCAAAATACCCAAAAATATACTGAATAAATAAAAATGAAAACGCAAATTTATTGTATGATCGAAAACGGGGTGGAGCCATATTACCCGCCCAAGAGAGAGAGAGAGTCATCTCAGTCAATACGACACACAAAGATAGATAATGTATTCTGTGACGTAGTGGATGTTGATTGGCGCTCACTAATTGATGATAACTACATTAATAGAGGTCGTGGGTTGATTTTGTAAACATCAATGGTATCAGAACTTACTAATCCTTATATTTTTCATATTTCCAAAATATGTGCAAATTCTCCATTGATATCTGAGATATATTTTCAGATGTCGATAAACGAATATGTATGTATTGAGTATTATCATCAAGATAGCAAGTTCATAGAGAATAATAGAGACAAGTGCTAACTGAGATTGTATTTTTTTTTCCTAGCCCGTTCTCTTTTGGATTTTTTCTAAGAGACTTTTTTAACTAGTTCTTTGACCTGGTTCAACCAATGGACCTCTTTTCTTCACGACATTTTTTTCAACGCTCGCAGGTTAATTATTTAGATATTTGAAATTTGATCTCTTGAGAAAACTTTGAAAGGTGATTATCCACCTGCTACGATAACTGGCGCCCTTCAAAAATTCTGAGCGTAGTATGTATAATCATACAAAATTCAATATAAACTGCTTTATTCAGATCGTTCTACATGAGGCTGGGCTGATACCGAAACTATAAAAAACTCTGCCTTGAGATTCCATAATACCCAGGTAGAGCTTATTCCATAAGAATAATTGTAGTACTAATCTAATAATATATTACTTATTACATTCCCCTTAGAAATCAATTGAAACATAAAACGATGACAAACTTAGATGATATAATATTCTAGCTATGATAATTCTGTCTCTGTGGAATATTGACTATTCTACCTGATTTGGTAGTATTTGGAATAAATATAACATCTTGATTGCTATCATCTAAATTTGCGTCATCGGTATGCAGCTCATCCCTGTCCTGATCAACGACAACGACATCATCTTCCTGACTGTTACCCGAGAACTCATGACAAGGAACTGTCTGCATACCTTGAGGGCAACCTCTAATAAACTTCGCATTCCTATTCAGGACTCTATTTTTAGATGTATTTATGTCATAAGATCTAGGTCTATATCTATTCTTATTTTTAATATAACCCTCTTGCCACTTTTTATCACTGAATTTATTTTTATACAACACTTTTTGATTTTTCTCGAAACTTTCACTTCTTGCTTCACAGTTTTTATCGTAGTATTTCTTTTGACACACTTGTTTTTGTTGAAGAGAACTTTTAATATTAGAATAGTTACATACATAGTTTACATAAAGATTTTTCTACGGGTAAAACATCTCTTAAAATTCTATTCATCAGAATTTTAGCAGGAGCTTCTAGTGAACAGTCAATAGGTGTATTTCTATATGATAGAAGTGCAAGATATAAATCTTTTTTATCATATTTAGCTTTATATAAGAGATTTTTCAATGTTTGAACATGCCGTTCAACTAATCCATTTGACTGTGGATACAATAGACTAGACATGATATGATTGAAATTCCAGTCTTTCGAAAACTGTTTAAAATAAATGCTATTGAATTGTGGCCCACCATCTGTAACCACTTCTCTAGGAATACCATGTCTAGCAAACATTGATTTTAAATGGACGATTGTCTCATTAGAAGATTGACCGTTCTCCAGTTTAGCTAGCTCCATGTACTTTGAGAAATAGTCTACAACCATCAAAAATACTTCCGCATCAAAGTAAAATAGATCACAAGCTACCCTTTCCCACGGCAAATCAGGTACTTTATGAGGCAACATACATTCAGATTGTTTATTTTTTTGAAAAATCTTGCAAGTTATACAATTTAAAATCAAGATTTCCAAATCTTTGTTCATGGCAGGCCAAAAGAAACACTGTCGAGCTCTACTTTTACATTTACTGATACCTTGATGAGCGTAATGTATTCTATTTAGCATAGTATAATAATACTATGTATTTAGTATTTCTTTACGTAAAGTTGGTGGAACAATTAATTTATTATTTTTATAAAGCAAGTTATTAGCGACTGTTATTTCTAATAAGGTTTCACTAAATCATTTATTTTTTTAAAACATTTTGGCCATCCAGACTGGACGTAATTCAATGATATTGTCGTTTCGTTATCTTCAACAGTGTATTTTTGTAACTCCAAAATTTTCTCATTGGTAGCGTTTAATGAATATCGGAGTAAACAAATCTGATTTTCAACCTCATTTGTGAATTCACTATCTTCATTTTGATCAAACTCAGACAGAGCAGCTCTAGACAACGTGTCTGCAATAAATTGCTGTTTTCCCGGTAGATACACGAGATTTATATCATATCGTTGCAATCGTATAAACATTCTTTGTAACCGTGGAGGACACTCATGGAGGGGTTTTTTGAAGATCTGCGTCAACGCTTTCTGGTCTGTTTGAACATTTACTTGTTTTCCAAAAATATACTGATGAAATCGCTCGCATGCGAATACAATGCAGTAAAGTTCTTTTTCAATTTGAGCCCAATTCAACTGATAACTAGTTAGGGATTTTGAAGCATATATGCAAGGTAGGTTATTCTGGAGTAAAACAGCACCAATCCCATCCTTTGACGAATCAGCTTGAATAGTTATAGGAAGCGTAGGACTATAGTACTGTAATACGGGTTGTTCTGTTAATTGTTGCTTCAAAAGTCTAAAAGACTCATTATGATAGTTTTCCCAAACCCAAGATGAGTTCTTCTTTAACAGATCACGCAGAGGTGCTGTGATTGCTGACAAATTTTTAACAAATTTTTCCACATAAGTAACCATACTTAGGAAACGATGTAGATCGTCTTTATTTTTAGGTGTTGGCATCTCTAAAATTGCCTTGATTTTAATATCATCTGCCTGAAACCCCTTACTAGAGATCTTATGCCCCAAGTAGGTAATTTCTGTTAAACAAATTTTACATTTATTTTTATTGAACTTTATATTACTGGCTCTTGCTATTTCGAGGACTTGCTTTAATCACAAGTCATGCTCTTCTTTTGAAGATCCATAAATTGAAATATCATCCAGGTATATTTCGACTCCCTCCAAATCAAAGATTTCTTTAAATTTTCTATGAAAAACTTCGGGGGCGTAACTTGAGCCAAATGGCAATCGCAAAAATCTGTATCGGCCAAAAGGCGTTGCAAATGTACACAAATCTGAGCTATACTTATCTAAAGCTACCTGCCAAAAACCTGACATAGCATCCAAGGTTGAAAAATATCTTGCTCCATTTAGTTTGGAACTAATTTCCTCAAAAGTAGGGAGGGGAAAGTGTTCCCTGCGTATGTTTTTATTAGGTGCATTTGGATCTAAACAAATTCTCAATGAATTATCTTTCTTAACTACTAAAACTATCGGGTTAACCCATTCCGTAGGATAATTAACTGACGTAATAATTTTATCTCTTTGTAAATCCAACAAACAATTTTTGAATTTATCCATCAAAGGAAAAGGTACTTTTCGAGCAGAACTTATAACAGGTATAGCATTTTCTTTCAATTTGATTCGATATTCACCATCAATACAGCCTACTCCATTAAATACATCTGAATAATTTTCAAACACCAAATCTTTATTTATAGCATCAACCTTTTTAATTAAATTTAATTTGATACAGCTGTTCAACCCTAGCAATGAAGGAGAATCTGATTCTACAATAACAAAGTTCAAAAAATAATCTTTATCCCTGTACGTACATTTCAAAATACATTCTCCAATTACTGGGATCATAACATTCGAAAAGTTTGTTAGCTTCAAGGAGGATTCTCTCAAAATGTCCCCTTTATTATTGTCACTTACGTCATGAAAAGTTTTTATACTCATAGTATTAACCATAGCCCCAGTATCTAACTTGAAATTAACAATTTTGTTCTCATTAATCAACATTTCAATAAGCCATTCGTTGGAACTTTTATTTCTACAAATAGAATCAGAGTTCAACATACCAATGAAAATGTTATCATCTTGAAGATTCTCGTCATCTGCAAGTCTGGGATCATCAGCATTTTGTATAATGTTGACTGACTTTGCTATACACATTTTCTGGAAGTGATTGAAACCGCCACAGGAACCACACTGCTTCCCAAATGCTGGACATTTTCTTGGTTGATGATTTGTACCACATCTGTAACATTGGTACCTGGAACCCCAACTAGATGACACTCTAGTAGTCTTCTGGTTTGAAAAACTGGGACCATCTGGTTTCACCGGCCATCGGGAACATGAGGGAGATGAAGAATTGTATGTGTTGTATTTGGACCACACTATGTTCACTTCTTTGGATTCGCTTATCTCCAGCCCCTGTTTACGAGACTCTTCTACTGCTAGACAAATACGTTCTGCCTTTTTTAAGTTGATTTTGGGTTCTTCCAACAATCTCTCACGAAGAGAATCACATTTCAAGCCAATTATTAGAATGCTACAAACGAGAGAGTCTTCTAACTTATCAAACTCACAAAGTTTAGCCAAATTTTTTAGCTCCGTTATGTAATGTTGCATGGTCTCCCCTTCTAATTGCTTCCGGGTGAGAAACTTATGCCTCTCGAATATGAGATTGGCATCGAACTCAGCAATCAATGACTCAATTTTGTCTTTCTTATCATCTCTGATCTTGAAAGTGTTGAAGATACGTAGGCCCTCATCGCCAATAAACTGCAGTAACTGTGCGCACTGGACATCTTCAGGTTTTTTGTTACTCTCTGTCGCCTTCATAAAATTTTTGAATTTTTGTATCCAGAACTTCCAATTTTTGGACCCATCACCACTCATATCGAGAGGTCCAATACCTACCGGATCCGACATCACGACTACGTTATGATTCACTCATTAATCATATTTTTTTTCAAGTACTCGGTTCGGTTTTTTCGCAGCGCCATGTATGATCATACACAATTCAATATAAACTGCTTTATTCAGACCGTTCTACATGAGGCTGGGCTGATACCGAAACTATAAAAAACTCTGCCTTGAGATTCCATAGTACCCAGGTAGAGCCCATTCCATAAGAATAATTGTGGTACTAATCTAATAATATATTACTTATTACATAGTAGAGGTTTGGATAAGTGAAGAGTTAAATCAAACTATGATTTTGTGTTATCACAAATATCCATGGTCGGTGAGAAGAACTAAATAACCATATCCACATCCGATGGAGAATGTGTGGAGACCATTGGTAAAAATCATCTATTAAATAAACTGGAGGCCTCAGCTCAGAATCAGGCAGAACTAAAGATGCCATTCTTGATGCGTGGAATGAGCTCGCCAATGACGTCTATATTGTCAAGATCTATCAAATTCCATGGTTTCACGACTACAAGAAGTTTTGGCTAGAAATGGTTCTGCTACCGGATTTTAAGGAAAATAATCTACATTTTTCTTGGCGAACTGAGTGAATAAATTCAAAGTCATACCCACAATATATCGTTTTCATTGGAACAAAATAAAAAGTTCAAGTGCATGGCATGTAAATATTTCGAGTGCCTGCTAAAAAAAAACATCTGTGTACGTGTACGCACTTTTTGTGACAGTTAGTGTACGTGTATGAGAAAGATATCAGGTTTATCATAATTAGTTCTACATAGATACTTTCAATCCACTTACGACAATTTCCACATCATAATAGATATTCATACCTAGATGGAAAACCCGCGACTCGGATCGCCTGTCTGTAAGTTAATATGGAATAACAAACTCGATTCAATGTTTTTTATAGAACAATAGGTTAATAATATACTACAAATGATAATATATTCTCACAAATCTATCTAATAAAACATCACTATTCTACTCGCCTTTTCTCATTTACATTCACCACACAGCTCTAATATTTATTTAATGTGAACGCGGCTTGTTACGTCAACTTACTGTGATTGTCATTAATTGATAGAAAACGGCAAATACTGACAAATGGATGATATTTAACCAAAAAGTTTGAATATAAATCTTAATTTCTCAAAATCAGCTATGAGTTGACGAAAAAAACCATGCCCTTGGATTATTTCCAGATTAAACTGATAACTCTGCAAAATTTCATCCAACTTTTCTCGGTGGTTCATGAGTTAGCAAAACACAGACAGTGAGATTTCCATTTTTATATCGTAGATAAAATTAAATGAAAGTGACAATCATACCTTCTCAAATTATGTAGCATACAGTGATGTCTAATTATACTGGTAGTCGCGATAGATTTGTAAAATGGTGATTTTAACGATTTTATGAACCTCAAAACAGACTTCATCTTTCTGATCAAGTATTTATAAAAACATAACTATCGTTAGAACGAGTGACCTAGAAAGATACCTCAGGATTCCTTTCTTAATAAACATTAAATAATATATTTCTGCTAAAAAAAAATAATTTCTTTTAAAATCAGATTTATTATCTGCATCACATTGTCGGACTGTTGTACTTGCGAAGTCTCTTTATCACAAAAGAATCTACAACCCCATTATTTTGGTATTTTGACATAATTTTTTTTTTCAAAATAGTTTTCAGCTAAGAAGTAAATGGGGTTTGATTTTATACACAATATCCAAAGGATCCGTTTAACGATTTTAACCATAAAAATAAATCAGAGCTGCTTTACCAATTATCGATAAGCCCACACTTCTGCGAAGCACCTTCGAAGGACATCAAACGATATATTATTATGCAAATATTTGTCCACAGCACCGGGGTGGAAGAAAGTTTCACAAAATGAAACTCCCAAAACCGTGGATGAAGAGAATGGCGTATAAATTCTCCTTCTGCGAATCAAAAATAGCTTAAGTACACGACAATAGGGTGTTCCAATGAATACGAAACAAATAACTTCCAAGATTTTAATATGAAAATTGGCACAGTGCGACAATTCAAACTTGAAGTTTGTAAAATATTTCACTCTGGCACTGTGTATAGTGAGCATCACAGACATAACGTTTATTTACCAAATCGGAAATTGCCACAAAAAAGCTTGTATCGGGGACGGAATGAAATGATGTGGTTCGATATTGCATTTTTCTGGCAAAATCACATGCATTACTGATCAAAATGCATGTTAGTTAAGTTTTTTCTAAATTGGGTTAGGATTGAATTGATAGGTATTTGCTTATCATAGACTTGAATTGGAAACTTCAGGTCCACCAATGTCAGAACATGAATTTTCACCTATTTGGGTTTGTAGTTGCATTTTCCGCATTGACGATATATTATGCGATATGATGATTAAACATTATGCAAGACTCCAGTTATATCTACAAACTATTTCAAAAGAAATTTTAACACACTTTACTCAGTATCAAACCACTGTGCTTCAAATTCAATCTTTATTTACATTTGTAGGAGTTGTGGGTGGTTTTGGGGTCTTCCTCAAAAAGTTTGACGGTCACGTTCAAAATTGACTGCTTTCACTCATATTATATTCCACTGTCATCTGACACTAGTAACAGCGTTGCCGGCTTATGTGTTACTACAGCAACTTGGGTAAATGAGGAGTTTGTTACACACTCCCCCCCTGGCCTTGAACTAGTCCCTCTTTTCTTGATGGGACCTACTGGTAGCGATGTCTCGTTAGCTGTTTTGGTCTTGACTGTAGTAAGCAAAGACACGTGATGCACTCCCGAATTAACAGCAAGATCACCGGATTGGACCACCTAATAACTAGTCGGCGACACCACTTTTACTATTTCGTATGGTCCATCTCATTTCAGATAAACCCGAGAATAAAACGTTGAGGTAAGTCTCTTGCTGGCATTGCTTGATGCGTGAACTTTGACCCATACTCGATCTACAACTCGATACATGGAAGCTTCTCGTCTGTTAGAATTCTGATAATTTTCTCTTCGGTCTTTTTCCTGCAACATCAAACAGGCGAGGCTCAAGCACTTTAGCATTCTCCGACTATACTCGTCCTTCAGGACTTGTCGCTTTTGAGGGGCCAGTCGATAAGGGGGATGCTCTAGGGGCTGATGATCCTTAATGTTGATGTAGTGTGTAGCAAAGAGTATTGGTTCTCCCCTCACTTCAAAGATATTCTTCCTGATTATCTAAATCGCATTCAGCTTCTTCCTTTCATCAACTCTGTACCCAGCCCCTCCATCTGGACGAAGGATATCCATATATGACATGTCCAAAGTTACTTAAGCTTCTTCCGAAGGTCAAATTCCACGTTTGGATTAGCAGAGAATGCCCATCTTCTCTTATGGAAATTAAAAAAAAAAAATCGCGTCCTGAATGAAGTCAATGCCGAGTAGAGCACGAGCCTCTGTGTTGGAAAACACAATAAACGTCGTCCGTATTGTTTCGCATTGTAAAATGACGTCAGCTTTTGTGGTGGTACCTTTTTCAAATCACATCGTCCATCGGCGACTTTGATCAATATTTCTTCATTATTAAAGGTGTGACCTTCATTCTGCAAAATTTTGAATGGCTATGTCAATTTGGACCTCTTCCGTAAGAGTATTTGGGGCAGTTGGGCCTTCTCTTAGTCACAAGGAGCAAATGTCCACTGACAGTTATTTTGCACGCGTTTCCAATCTCACGTTGGGCGCAAGAGTAGGAGTTGTGGGTGTTTTCCTGATAGAGATTGACTGCTTTTATTCAAATTAAGCTTTTTTACAACATACAAATCAAAACGTCAGTCTATTTCAATGTTTCACTTTATCTGACACTAGTAACAGCGTTGTCGGCTTACTACAGCAACTTGGGTGAATGAGGAGTTTGTTACAATCTTTATGTTTGTTACACATTTCAAACTTTGGGGTCTTGTAAAGATTAGGCATCTATACATCAATGCATTTTTCCAATTTTTTAGCATAGTTTTGGGTTTACAGAACAATTTTAACTAAAAAAAATGCTGGATCAACAACTTTAAAGAAGAAAAAAATTTTTCAGATTTCAATGCAACAACTCCCTGAAATGACAGCTTCGTCACATTGTGACAAGCTACATATTAGATGAAATATGCAATGTTGCCAAACGTATCTAAACTTCTTGAAGACCAGAACCAAAACAATCCTGACTAAAACTAACCCAGATCAAACTCAATCCAACTCTATCTGACCAAAACTAACTCAATATAACCCACACTAACCAAATTCGACAAAAACTAACCAGAACTCACCCAATCCAACCAAATCTAACCAAGACTCACCCAATCTAACCAAGACTAACTCAAATCAAACTCTAACCGACCCAATCCAATCAAAACGGACCCAATCTAACCAAAACTCACCGAAACCAACTCAAATTAACCAAAACTAAATCAATCTAACCAAAACTAACCTAATCTTACCAGAACTAGCTCAAACTAACCCAATCCAACCAAGACTTACCCAAGTTCTTCAAGTCAAACTCAATCTGACCAAAACTATTCCAATATTCATAACCAAAACACTCCCGAACTAACCAAAACTAAAC
Organism: Orchestes rusci; assembly: GCA_958502075.1. Lineage (NCBI taxonomy): Eukaryota > Metazoa > Arthropoda > Insecta > Coleoptera > Curculionidae > Orchestes > Orchestes rusci. The sequence continues at coordinate 2,512,434 of OY293306.1, forward strand.
CGTGCGACCACAAGACTAGTCTTGGTATTGTCTTGATCTTGGTAACAAGACCAAGACCAAGAACAAGACCAAGACCTAAATATCTTCGCAAGACCAAGACCAAGACTTGACGTTCAAGACCAAGACCAAGACCAAGACTCTACCACAAGAGTCTCGTCTTGGTCTTGGTCTTGAAATGAAAAATCGACACAATATTCAATGCAATCTGCAAAAATGTTTCTATCTATTTTTAATAAGTAAATCAATCCTTGAAAAAATATATCATTGTGATTTCCAATTCACAATAGGTAAAGACCAGTGATGCCAAATCATTGAAACAAACATCCTCAAATTCATCAAGGAATGTACTAAACTATATACATGGAAAATAAATAATGTGTAATGGGTTACTGAATATTGAACCAACGCTATGATGAATATACAAGACTTGTATATTCATCATAGCGTTGGTTCAATATTCAGTAATGAAGGACATTTTTGGAAGGAATCGTACCTATTTCCTAAATTGATAGAATGTGGTGAAATCGGTTGATCGGAAGGCATGGTAGCGCCATCAAGTTACACAAACCCCGCATCTCACACAAACAAATCAAAATCTACTCACTGTGATTACGCGAATAAAATGCAAAATGAGCTCTGATGCTTTTTGCTTTTTGGAAACCTTTGTTGGACATGGATGCCCAGATAGGTTTGATCTTATGGTTGATAAAATGAAGATCTCGTATAATTTGTCCAAAAGGCAATGAAATATGCAAACCATTCACAATGGAGAAGAACGCTTTAAAAATGCGAAAGACTTGTCAAAATCGTACCGCCATCCCAGGTAATGATAAAATGTCTTACGCATTTTTAAGGCGTTTTTTTTCATTGACAATGGTTTTGCATATTTTATTGCCTATTAGGGCAAACTATACGGGCTGTACAATAAAAATTCATTCTTTTCCTCGGTTCAGAATCGTGATTAAAAAAAAAACAACTGAGTGACGTTTTATAGAAAACATCTATTCTAGGATTGTTATGCTTTACAGTGCGGCTCTGAGAGGTCCCTCATCCTTCTAACTTTTGAACCGTTTGATATATTATGTGGACGAAATTTGAACACACCATATGTGAGGACGTTCTGCATTTCTTGACATAGAAGTGACCGCTCAAAATGTCAAAATGACAGCTGGGCACCATTTTAAATAAAAAAATTAAATGGAATGGGCCCTTTGACCCTCATTACAACTTCCGAGTTTCAAGCTTCTGCTATCACTCCTGTTGATATACAGGGTTTCTCCGAAATGTCACCATTTTCAAGATACGGGGTGATCAAGTTTAAAATTAAAAATTGAATTTTGTCATTATTATGGACACTTTTTCACATATTGCTTTGAAAATTGACATACGGGGGTTTTGTGGTATAAAAAATTCGATTATGAAGTCCGTTTTACTGTGGCTGCCAGAGGGCGCCCTACACTTGACATTTTGTGGTTCAAAATGACCATAACTATTTTTTCAGTTATTTTTTTCAATCTTTCATCGAATAAAAAAATTTTCCAGACGATTTCAAGTTAATGAGGTTCTCTTGTCAAAGTTCGCTCAAGTAAGCCGTTTTCGAGATATGTCCATTCAAAGACATCCACGCCACACCGGAAAATGATGAAATTTCGGTCTGAGGTGAATTGCGTTAAATCGGCTTATTTTGACCTCAGCAACATGTGGTAGGATTTTGTAAAGACCTTTTAGAGACACCCTGTATGAGCTATTACTCAATCTTTCTGACGAGGATTTTTTTCACCCCAATTCTTTTTCTTTTGTGAGATTCATCCTCATCAAAAAGATCGAGTGATAGCTCATTTTGAAGATCTTCTGTACCTCATCATATCCTCATGTTTCGGAGAAGTCAACTCTCGCGAGTGGGTTTTAATAAATTGACAAAAGAAAATCTGACACGATGTCATGATATCAACATGAATGATAACAGAGGCTTCTGACTCGGCAGTTGTAATCAGGGTCAAAGGGCCTTGAAAATAAGGTATTACTCGACCCCCCTTTCAGTTTGATTTTTTTATTCAAAATGGCGTCCAGCTGTCATTTTGACATTTTCAGCTGTCACAACGATGTCAAAAAATGCAGAACGTTCTCACATATGGTGTGTCGAAATTTAGCTAGCATATATCAAACGGTTTAAAAGTTTCTGAGCCGCATTGTATATTGTTATGTGTGTTTTAAAAATTTGGTATATATATTTTTTTCAAGACCATCAAGACCAAGACCAAGACCAAGACTGGCCCAGTCTTGTCTTGGTCTTGATATATCGAGACCAATACCAAGACCAAGACCAAATTTATTTTTCGAGACCAAGACCAAGATCAGCCAGTCTTGGTCTTGGTCTTGGTCTTGCATAGCCCTAACTCAAACAAACAAAAATATGGAAAACATTCCTAACAGCATCCACTTGGCAACACAGCGCGTGTTTATTATTCCTGTTCGTTAACTAGTGAGTAGTGACTTGAAAATCTTAACATATTGACAGTTATTGAAAATATCGACTTCGCGGCGATCAATTTTTGTAAATCAAATTTTCAAAATTTATTTATCCTGCTTAACTATTTGTTTTAACTTCTTTAGTGGTCACGTGAGGAACTGTAGTACATAATTAATGCTGTATCTGTCAGCGTTTAAGGGGTAGCAGATTTTATAGCTTATATCTCATATACAAGGAGACAGAGATAATACACCGTCTACTACAGCGATAACTTTGGTGTTAAAAAAATTTACCAAAATTGTTTCTCTTCGCTCATTTAATTTTTTTTTCTCATGATGCCAATCGTTATAACAAGAAGGGCTAGAGAGGTCCATGATAATCAAAACTTTAGAGGGTGGAATTCATAGTCGCCAATTATCTGACATTTCCAATAATCAAGTGACGATTTAATTGAGGTTTTGTTCCAGAGTCATGGGAATAATAACTGATTGGGGTTCGTGCCTAAATCTCACATTCCTGAATCACTACGAACAATCTTTGATCATATAATTTCATAGTCAGTTTTGCTAGACTTATTTCTCCAGGTTGATTTGATGATTACTAGGAGGAATCAAAGGAAAGAAAAACTCATCGACAAATAAAATATGTTTGGTGAATTGGATTTTATTTTGCGTCTACGAATACTTAGACAAATAATCGAGTATTCACCGAGTAAAAAACAAGATGGCAAATAATTATGAATTCCACCCTAATTACGGACTACTGTATGTCATGTTATACAAATAGTGCTCGCAAATCTCCCAGGATTAATCAGCTTTCATTTTGTTTTAGGGATATTTGCAAAACAAACTGGTAAGTTGACGAGTGTGCGGGCTTTCCATTCACATGAAATAGCTGTACATCCATTGCATATGAAAAATTAAGGTAATAACTGTGTGTCACTTTGAAAATTTTTGATTAATTTTGTAGTTGGCATGTCGAGTGGAAACAATCATAATCAATGTTTGTGCAACTAGATATAATAAGCTAATAGCGTGTGAAATGTTTTTAATATCCAATTGGAATTATTAAAGCGTGTGTTTCGATTGGCATTTGTTATTTTGAGGAGCGTTTTAGATATGATTTTAAAGAGCCTGTTTACATTGTTGGTTGCATGGTATATGATAAAATTCAATATCATGCAGTTCCCATGGGTTCGTGACGACAATTCAAAAAAAATCAACAAAAAAAAACATTTCTTTCTCAGGTTTTATCATGTCCATGTTAATACCCAAACCAATAGTCAAAACTTGCAATTCTTGGAGAGACATGTTCCACTGAGAAACTGCACTGATCTACACCAACATGAATTTTAACAGAGCAGTTGTCAAAATTGCATCTTTGAGAGTGCACTGAGTGCTGCTCAGTGGAAAACACTATTACTGCCAGATGCACCGTTCATCAACTTCATCGCGATCACTTAATCTCGATAAGATCCTTGGATTAGATTTCTTATGCAAATCTTCATAAACAGTCTGGCAACCTCTCGTTTTAGCATGTCAAATTGGAGTAACCTAACTTTTTTTGTTTATAATATTTTTGTTATTTCTCATAATATCTCTAGCAAGTCAAAACCGGGCTGGTGCAACATGTAGAGCTTTGAGTCAGTGAGTGGAGACCGGTCCGGTGTTGAGTTCGCAATGACAAAGACCGTAAAAAGTCGTATGCCTGGTATTTTAGCGGCACCCACAAGGCAAGATCAATATACAATAGGTTACCTAACTTCGCGTGGTGGTGGGGAATATGACGTCATCGGTGTCCAGCGTCTGCAGTAGGACTGAATCCTGTCATCCGATTGCATCGGTCTGCATCGTGTCGTGTCGTCTGTCAATCGTAAGGTTGCCAGAGGTACTGCTTTAACAGGAGATCTACTGATTTTGACCAAGGGTTTCTGTTAAACTGTTTTTGATAGGGATCATCTGGCAACACTGGACATAGATGACGGCATGACCGTAAAATTAAGGCAACCTGTTATATACGACAAGGCAGAGTGCAAAAGGTATCGTTGTCCTTCCTATTCACGCCGGTAACTAGGCCGGGGAAAATTGGATATACTCGTAAGAAACGAAGGACAAAGATACTCAATCGCCAGTCGGTAGGTTACACCGCGAACACAGCGGTTCTCCAGTACATACTGGTAGAACATAAGTCTGAGTTCCGATGAAAACTATGACCATGGTTCGGACTCCACGCTAAACTGAAAGACCCATTGCAAGGACTGTAAAAGCAGTTCCCCCTTTTTACCTAACGATCTCGTCTGCCTTGTTTGACGTGCATATACAGAGTGATCCATCAATATTGCGAAAAATTTCGAGATGAGTTTCCCCGCTTTAAAATAACATGAAAACTTCCCATAAACATGTGTCCGGAAATCCTTCGTTACAGAGCTTATTTTCATTTTTTCTTTATAATATTTGAACTTATGTCGATATTATCAAGAAGGTTGGTATTTAGGGGTTTTTCATCATGCGAAATTTGAATTTGGTGCTAGTGTGGCTCTTACTTGTAGAAGGGACTACCTACACTCATTTTTCAGGATATGAACAGCCATAACTTTTTTGAACGTCCCTGTATTGTAATTTTATCTAAAAAAACCATTTTTGAGATATTTGGATATGAAATAATAAATACTTGCGTGATAATGAAATTATGGCCAAGCATGATGTCTCATTGATTGTGCTAAAAATACAGGATTGCCTGCTTGAAAATAAGAAGAAAATAGCTCATAGACATGTGTCCGGAAATGTTTCGTTACTGAGCTACAGGGTGTTGAAGTTTTAATTTTATTTTATTTTCTTGAGTTTTTTAATTTGTTTTTCTTTAAATGATATTTGGATAAGAGTTGTTGAAAACATCACCCACAAGTCGACTTTCATCTTTTTTTACTAAAAATATGAAGCAAGCATCCAAATATGCATTGGTTCAAATTCTATTTAGAATATGATATTATTAGAAAAAATAAAATTTCAAGACCCTGTAGCTCTGTAACAAAGCATTTCCGGATAAATGTTTAAAGAAAGTTTTGTTTTTATTTCGAAGCAAGGAAATTCATCCCGATTTTTTTCGCAGTTTTAATGAAACACCCTGTATGTTTAATGAGCTGGCAAATTGCCAGCAGCAGCGCCAAACCTTCCATAACCAATCAACCATCTCTGGCAAGTGTACACTTTATGCACAACCAAAAGTCACCAATGTAAACAAATGACACGTGATCAAACACAGGATAACGATTAAAAGGTCACGTGAGATAAACCATCACATGTGATCAGTTCAATCGTTTCTCTATGTCTAATCACGTGTAGTTAGTTCGAAATAAAAAAAAATAGTCTCTGTTTCTTCATTCTTTCATCATTTTTTCTTCTGCTGAGCTTCCAGTTTGTTTCCTTTTTCTAGTTTTTGCTTTTCAGTATATTTCCTGCAAGATTTGGATGAGATGGTATTTAACATTTTTTTGTCGTTTTATTTTCCGGACCTTTTTTTTTATAGGTTCCGGAAATATGAGGTAACGAGAAAATAGACTTGATATCTCCACCTTCACAATGAGGAGATATTTTTTTTTGTTTTTTTTTCTGTGAATTCTTTTTTGCATACTTATGCCAAAAACCATTTTTTCAAATTTTTTTATCCATATTTATTCTAGAAAACTCAATTAATATCTGCTAATTTTCTAACGGTTTCATTCAAAATACTCTCAGGGAAACTACGTCACCGACACGTGGTCCTGATCAACAAATGAAACGACTGGTGATGCCCCATTCTAAATTTGTTGCCAGGTTGTGAAATTAGCGTAGCAGTTTATTTAGCTCTATAGCGCATCCACCAATAAAATCCCTCGTACACCCAAGTCTATTAGGTAAATTGCGAACGAGCTGACAACGCCGCATCATGTGGGAAACCTAACCTTGATTTATGTTTACATACATCCGTGATTTGGGATCTGGTTACTGTTGCTTGTTACTGTTATTATTGTTTCTAAACATATTCCAATACACACACAAATTATGGAATGTCCATTTCCACCTGTCTAAGTTCTCCATCGAGTGCTTCAAAAATTTGGAGACAAGAAAGCCATTTGAAAAGCCTTGATTCCTCGATTCCGTGAAATATCCTAGAGAGAGTATACAGGTGCAAATGGACTTTTTCTTATGTTAAAATATTGTAGCCTCATCCTTTCTGAACATTTTGTTGTTTGAGGTGACTTAATAGGTAAGTGTTTTTTCGAAGAAGTTACGAAGCTTTGTCTTGGAGTATGTTTATGAATTTTGGAGAATAAAAGACAATAATGAGTGTTTACCTTTTATTGTCACGCAATATATAAACTGTTTCACTGGTATATGAGAGCATAAAACCCGGAAGCCACTGATAACAATGATGACACAAAGCACTTTTTCTTCATTTTTGTCACAGATTCAAACACAAGCTTTTCCTTTGTTTGACTGAATGAGAGCTTCACCGAATATATGAGGACTTTTGATTGGGTTTTAACGTATAAAAAAATGAAAAGTTTGCAGTTTTCGAGAAGCAAACTTGAAGCAAACAGCAAAACAAAACAAAATTTGAGGTTAGGTGTTGCCACATTGACACAGAAATCACATGAGATCATGCTTGTTAATTGAATATAATATGATTTAGCGAGTGATTTATTCTTGAATATATAAAAAAAAATGGCTCAAACTTGAATAAATAAATAGTTGATCAATTTGATTACTCGGAATATTCAATAGAAAATTTTTGATTTGTTTCTATATAACCCCACTCATCTATTGTCCGGAGTGAAACGTAAACTGTGGCAAACGCGCAGAATGCACGCTAAATCGGAAAAGGTTGTCTCTGTTTAATCGAGAAAGATGGAAAAGCTGGGGATAGTACGTCAGAGCCCGTCATTGAAATTGGTTTCAAATTTCTATCAAAATTTCAAACAGCTCGAGTAAATTGACAAATTCACCAAATGACTTGAAACTCTCACAGAGTACTGTTTGAGCAATTCTAAAAATCATGTTTATATATTTTTGTCAACTTTCGAATTCATGAAACCTCCCTATTCTACTTTTATGTTTAGGCCATTCTGGTGTTCATTCTTTAATTTCAGCTTGTAACATTTTTGGTGGCGATTTTTCTTTGTTTTCAATTTCTTCCGCCAATTCCATTTTATAAGTTTCTTGCGAGCTTTTCTCTCTCTCTCATTCTTTTTGAAATTGTGTCCCTTTTTCATTTTTTTTTGCTCCAAATTATCACTTATCATATTAATTTTCTCCGTCATAGCTAGATCAATGTTTTCTTGTTCTTTAGATTTCTCTTCAGTGTTCAACATTGCTTTACTATTCTACTTACATTACTTGTTTCTTCCTTTTTTGTATTTCCTCTAACGTTTCGTTTTCACTATCCTGTCCCTCTTTTTTTGTCACTTGTTCCAAATTATCACTTATTTCTTCAATTTTCTTCTTTTTTTTATGGTGGACATCTGAAAAACAAAATATTTAATAATCAAACAGTTTCAAGGTTTTTAAAATTTATACGAGAGAATAATAGTAAAAAGCCAAATTAAATCTTCAAGAGGTGAAGGCACTGGTCAAGAAAAGATCAAAATGCCTGTTCTCGGCCATTCTTTCAACTGTTTGCATTTGTGGCGTTTTTGCAAATAATCCGGCCAAAAACTGGCTATTTTGTAGAGATTACTTCATTAAAAACACCATAAAACAAAATACCCTCCATTAGGAAACAGTGATTGGCAAAAAATATATATATTACTTTTAAGATCGGTTCTCGGCTACCCCTGCTAAAAGAGGGATTGGGCCACCCAAAAAACAATTAAGGTTGTAAGATAAATTTTGTTGATTTTTTTGCTAAAGCTTGAATTTTTTTGAGGTATAATCAACAAACTTGAACAAATATTATTTTTTAGAAAAAAAAAAAACTTGAAACTGTTTCCTCAGTCTGACCATGACCAATCCGTATACGTTTCGTCCTACTAGGACTCATCAGTATGGCTATGGGTCTAAGTCAGACTGAAGAGAACAGTTTCGAGTGAGTTCACGTCTAGCTGACAAGCAAATGAATTATTTTTTAGGTTATAATCCTCCAACCAAATCATCGTCTCTCTGGAATTAGTTTACACTCAATTAAACTGTCAAAATTTGTACGATACATAACAAAACATCGAAATAGACTGGTGGGTGAGCAGTTGGAGTTGTTAAAAAAAAGATCCGCCTAGTGATCCACCAGCAAGAAGTGTTTCCACAAAATTTCATTTTGTGTGAGGCAGTGATCTGGTTGCAACGTCTGCACCTTCGTATTGTTAGCATCTATGTTCCTCAATCAAAATGAAAAATTCCTTTGACCCCTTCGAGTACGGGTTCTATGTCTTGCCTGTTGCAGTATTAATCCAGCTCTCAAAAAGAAAAATATTAGCTACGTACCAGTTTAAAATTCCAAAATAATGTGTTTTCAAATGTTGGTGACATAGACCTGATGAGCTTGCATAATGGATAGAAAGAGCTAGTGGCATCAACATCAATCTTGCTAGAAAAATAGGAAGAAGGTGTTATCAGATGATACATGGAAAATAATCAAAACTTCACGTGATAGGTATCAGATATTTTAATGAAAAATGATGGTTGAATATCATTAGTAGGTACCTAGCTTGCATAAAGAAGAAAACAAAGAAAAACTTTTGAATTACTGTTTCGAATCCATCATTTTGAACTCAAATAATAAACTTATACGCTGCAAAAATAAGGATACAAAGGGAAATGATGAAACTAAGCATATTTCTGGAAAAATTTACTGGAACAGGGTACTGGAACCGTGTAACCACAAAAACCTTCCAAAGCACTGGATTTTAGTGACTACTGATTCCCCCGTTTAACCCCGACTTAACTCTTTCAAACATCCAACGAAATTGGTGTCAGTGATCACGATACTTGGTCTTCCTCTTCGGGCAAAAAGTCTTCTCAAATTTTGAATGAAAGTATCGCTGGATGAAGAGGTGCACAATCCGCACCCTTACAGAACTTCTCGTATACAAGGGTTTAGCCAAATCTGTTTTGATAATCTTGAATACAGCTGCTTCGCGAACGCGATCTTCTGATAATGGTGTTGGTTGAACATCTAATCTTTTGGATGCATAACTTCTATGCACTTGACATCCATAAATAACTTTTCTGGCTGTTTGTCTGCATTTCAAAATCCAATTTTTTTTCTCAAGAATTTCGGAACTCAATTCTGCTGAGGCTATCTTCATCCACGTACGAAAATAACGTTGCATATCAATGTGCATATTAATGACATTCTTGAGAGCGGCATAACTCACAGAACTTTCAACATTTGTTCGGATAGCACTTCAGTATCAAAGAAAGGCTCTGGACTCCAAAGCACTCCTAGAATGCAAAGAGGTTTTGCATAAGACAATTCAAAATAACAGCACAGAAGGCTGATTTGGGCCCCGGGCCATTGTGGTATAAAGGCGAACATTGAAAATTGGTTCATCGCACAGGCCGATATGACCCGAACCAATGATTGACATCCCTAAAGCAACAGGAATGGGCGAGACGAAGAAACTTTTTCCACTCAGATAAGCCACTCCATGCTGGAACAATGCTACATACCAAGGCAATGATAACAGGACCTGATACGGGCAGAACCAAAGAGCTCTTAAATATGAGTAGAAAAGATTTTTGTACAAGGGTCGGTCTATTAACGAATTGAGGAAGATTCAGACTGCAGGTGGTGCCTTGAAGACGTAGATACCCTAGCTCACATCCTAATGGAATATCCGGCTCTTCGTATCACGAGGATGGAATACTTTGAAGCCGAGCTCGCAACACCTCAGAAATTGGAAGGGATCTATTTGAGAGACCTGCTGTTGAGCTTCGCGAAAGCTTTGTGCCTTCAATTATCTCACTTCTATCAATTGTGGGTTGCAACGGGCCCAGGAGGCCTAAGCAGGAGGCGTTGCAAGTCTGTCATCCTCTATAGAACGGAAAATTTCTTACTGAACTAACTTTAGTACATATTTTCAGCAGCAACAATTTCTTCCAAAGAGAGAACACCTCCTAATTTGTGGGCTTTATTACAGTTGTATCGGAACCTCAAAATCCATCTCATCGTTCCAACCAACTCATAATAACTTACAAAACACTCATACCATGAAAATAAAATGTCTAATTTTCCTGGTGAACTTGTCACTGATTTTGATTTCCCTGCATCTATCAGATCGTTTTGTTGTTCATAAATTTGTTTGGGCACTTTTTCCGAAGAACGTTGTAACCACTCTCTGGAAGGAAGATCGGCAGATTAACATTCCCCTGGAACGTGATACCCGTCTTTTTGCAACGGCATCTTCCCAGCTTCTTAGACTTTATTCCATATGATTGCATCCACGTATTTTGTACTCTTCGAAGGCTTGGAGAGTTATCCATCGTTTTACTATCCTGAAGAGGAAAAATGCTGATTAAAGCACTTTTTCGAAGAAAAAACACTATTTTAGGCAAATTATTTCAACTAAACAGAAAATTTCGATTGGTTCCAGCTGTAGATCATTCAAATGCACAATTTTTGTTTTTCTCATGTACTGCGATTCCTATCTCAACCAATAAACGAGGTAGGACAAATATTTCAACGGAAAAAACCGAAGGGAAAAACACATTTTCAGAATTTGAGTAACAACTGATCGCGAATTCGATATTGTCAATAACTTGTCAAGATTGTCAAGTCACTACTTACTGACCAACTGCCGAAGTTTGCGCAGTGTTGCCAAGTGGATATCTCTTCTTTGTTGAGAATGGGTAGAATTTGTATTGTATGGTCGTTTGGATGCCATTTTAGAGAGGAGACTTCTTCATTGGGGTGTATATTTAGATGTATGATGGATATCATCGGGAGATTGGGTCGGTGAAGCCCACAGTAAGGCTAGTTTTGTTTAGTTTGGGTGAGATTTGATTAGATTTGGTTAGCTTGGGTTGATTTCCATCAATCTGAGTTAGTTTTAGTTACTATTGATTGGTTTCTGTCAGTTTTGATATGTGTTGGTCTGCAAGACTTATTGTTAAATTGGGTTAGTTTTGGTTTTTTTCGATAAGTCTCGATTTATTTAGATAAGCTTGGGTAAGTTTTGGTAAGTTTGACTTGGTTTTTGTTGGTTTTGGTTAGTTTGGGTGAGTTTTGAGTAATTTGATTTGGTTTTGGTCTGGTTGGGTTAGTTTTGGTTGTTTGGGTTAGCTTTGAATTAATTTTTGTTCGTTTTTATCAGTTATGGTTTGTTTGGGTTAGTTTCGATTTGATATGCGTACGTCTGTGTCAGTTTTGGTCAGATTGGGTCAGTTCAAGTTGACATCACAACAGAATTTTCTAAGAGAATTCCAGAAGAGTACAGGGTGTCTATTTAAGAATGGCAAGGTGCCAGATCTCAGAAACTAGGCATCCGAGAGACTTGCGGAAAAAAAATCACTGGGTAATATGGAATAGAGAAAATGCTGGAAATATATCAGAAGTTCCCAAGATCGCCACAAGATGGCGTAACGGTGCTATCAAAACACAAAATCGCTGTTTTTTCGTGATGTTTAAATACAAAAAAATACAAATGAGTACCGCTATGGATTCCTTGAGAGATTTCCTTCAAATTTGTTTTTTTGATCATTTTTCCTAACATGTCAAATAAGACAGGTATCAGCTGTCAAACCTTACAACGCAAGAATGCTCATAACTTTGAAACAACCCAACCGATTGACGCGATCTTGGTCTCATATGAAAGGGCATGATCTGCACTTCAAAAAACTTTTTTGGTTCTGAATTTTTGACTTTCCCCGTCGCCGCTAGATGGCGTTAACTGAAATGGTAGCATGTTTTTGAGTTTTTTCCAAAAAAATCAAATGTAATGGTATATTAATTTTTATAAATTTTGAAAGGGCATACATTTTTCTATAGAGAAACAAAAAAATTAATGAATTTTTTTTGTTTTTTTTATTTTTTTATTTTTTTTTTTATTTTCAATAGGGGTTCCATTTAAAAAAATACAAGTTTGGTTTGCCATAAACTTTTTGGGACACCCTGTACTATGACTATATTTTTAAAACATAACCTTTTTGACTAACTATAATATACAAAAAAAAAAAATTCAAATCTCTCCCCCTTTTCCCACAATCGTCCACCCCATCTTGGTTGCACCACCCTGTATACATACCTGAGGAGGAAAGTGCCTCTTTTTCTCTCGCGGATTATTTCATGCCTGAGGCAAAACGGAGGGCTTAAAAAATCCAAGGGAGAAAAAAGCCATTTATTCCAGCGGAATGTTTATGGCTTTTTCTACTTTTATGCACCTCCACTTGTAATAAGTAATTTTTTGGCAAAAATCTTTCCCCATTTTTTCTTCCCGGAAAGAAAAAGAACAATTTTCTCCATCAGTTAGTAAAAAAATATATCTCTGGTCAATAAAAAATAGAATGTTCTGAGACTAGTTTAAAACTACATTATTTTCAATGAATTGAAACACAATAATTATCATAATCTTTAGGGAGTCTGAGTATGTTTGACAACATTGCATGAAAAATATCATAATACGAAGTTTGTCACAATGTGACAGAGCTGCCATCCAAGGGAGTTTTTGCAGTGAATTCTTATAAAAATTTAGTTTGTGTTGGAATAGTTTCTTGTGTTGATGTCATTCAGCATTTTCAAGTTTGAATTGTTCTATAACCCCGAAACTCTTTGCTTTAAAATTGGAAATAATTATCAATGTGTGGATGCCTAATCTTTACGGAATATTCAATAGCCGACCACAAACCGGCGTTCTTCTTTGACATTCTTTTTCGTAATTCCCTTCTTCTAAAGGAAAAAAACGCCAGTTAGTGGAAAATGAGATGATAAATGCACATTCCATCTTTTCTGAATCCAACAGGACAAACTGGCGTTTTTGTGGAAACGCCATTCCATCTTTCCTGTCAAGTTATACCGACGTTCCAATACGACAGGGCAAACCCGCGTTCTTACAGGATAAAGCAACAGGAATACATTTTTCTCAGATGATTAACACACACTTTCCTCTCGTTAGTGGCGTCTGAGCAGAATATTTCGCCCGTAAAAATGAGATGACACATCGAGAGGAAAGATGTCAGGAGAACGTTCTGTGTTAGTGAGAGATGAAATGAGTTTATCCCGTCAATATTTTGAAAGAAAAGAATGACGGGAAAGAATGTCGGTATTGAACGCTGGTCTGTGGGGTCCTTAAGCCAGAGTTTTCTAGGGCATTTGCTAAATGTTAGTTGGTAACTGCTGCTAGAAAGATGGACTGCACTTGATTCCAAAAACTACTCGAGTATGCCGATAAATTTTGTTTTCTCCTTCTACATCTTACCATAAAAATCTCAAGCAATATCTATCTTTCGTGAAGATATCTGCAATGACACAACCTTTTATGCCTTGAGTTCTTTTCATATTCGAAGTCACCAACAAGCGTTCTGTCACGGTCGCCAAATGTTGAGTGTTGAGTACTTACCGAGTACTAAATCACGCTCCTATAAAGATTTTTTGTAAGCTTCTATGGAGAAAAACGTCTTGGCTTTTCCACTTTTTCAATGACAATGACAATATTACAAAATCAGGTAGCAAACTCGTTTGACTCTAACATATTATAACTTCCAAGAGCCTTGAGGTTTTAGTAGAACCACCAGTAGAGTTTTCTTGAATCCTATGAAAAATTAAACCGCGCGCTTTTCCTGTCAAGCGGCAATTTTGTTTTGACAGTATTTCAACGTGAAAGATTTTTTGGTATCGGGCGGTTGAAACTGTCGCACATTGTAGAAGAAAATGAGCAAACTCTAATGGTGGGGTTGCGATTCTACTCTCGTGAATTCACACATACAATAGATTTAAAACTTATCTGGGACGTTGTTGCGAACTCTCTTAGAAAAGTGATCCTACAAATATTCACAAAAAAGAGATAATCCAGAAATGAATGAAACAAAAGAAAGTTAATATCCAGAAGGTTCCTCCCTCAAAGTGAAAATCCTTTTGAAAGTTGAATCAGAATAAAAATACTTGGAAAATTCCAATTACTTCAATTTGAGTGAAAAGTCAATAAAAACACGGACTGAGCAAAATAGACGAACACGACTTTTCAGAAAAACAAAAGTCCAAGAATCAACAATTTAACTGAAATCTGAAATCCTCCTGCATGGCCAACAAAGTCGTTCCCTGATGTTCCAATCCCTGAGTACCACCTCCTATTCTCGTTCGAATAGTATAGTGTCGTCATCCAGTCTAGATTTGCAATAATGGCAACATTCAAGCTGAGCATAAACAATGAAAAATAAATAATAATATAATAAACTTATGAAATTCTCCACCAGAGAGCGTATCGCTTAGCTTGAATACCTAATAGGCAACACTGTCACGGTGAAAACTGTTCACTGTCAACGTCAACATTTAAATTATAAATTATAATTTCTTTCAAATCATAGCTTATTGTCATTATCAAATAGTAAGCGTTTTCATGGAGTATGGTCTCATGATACCATACTCCATGAAAACGCTAAATGAGAATTTTGGTTCTGAATTTGTTTTTTTTTTTTTGAATGCAGTGCATGCTTTGTCATAGATAGTAGGCTGTGGAACTTTGCGGCCGATACTCGGTCGAATAATGTCCGTTTTTCTGACGTTTGAAGAAAAAAATTTTGATGTCTAAAAACGATCTTACATTTTATACATGATCAAATTTTCTACATCAATCCGTATTTCACAAAGTATAACCGTTGCGTGATTCTTGATTACAATTCGATTGATCAGCCATAATATGGCCTCCATACTCCTGAGGGCTTGGGTTTAGGTTTATTATTTTGACATGAGTCATATTACACCATAGTACCAACTAGTTTCTCAGTTGGTTTTTGAAAACAATTGAGCAGTTGAATCATAAACATCTTATTTCAATGGTCATACTGTGACATTTCTAAGGGATTGATTTTGTTTCCCATAACCAAATATTCATATGGTAAAATCTTCATTTATTGAAACATGAAGTTGAATTTTATGTTTGTGACCTCCTGCACAAATATCTTTCCCTGCATCTCTGGGTGGTTGATTATTTTTAAAAACAAACCCTATGGCCCAAAAGAATGAGGTTACGAAGGAACTCCAGTGACGTAGACTTCACACCCCATCCACCCCATCTTCCCTTTTCAGGTACTCTTTCCGGTACGACTCACTGAAATTCTAATCAGATACTTTGAGTTTGAGCAGACACAGAGAATACAGTGATACAGTATATTAAACAATGAAGCTAATTGCTTGAACCCCTCCTATTTCTGCAACATACTTTTATCATCTACTACTTTTATTTGATTATAAACATAAAAATCATATCCAACAGACTATAAAAGGCATCCTTTCCAAGTTACTTGGAAACCGTGATAAACTTGACGTGGGCTGTTAAATTTCATGACGTCTCTAATTCCTATGAAGCTATTTGAAAAGGGCGAACCAATACGTTTTGCAGTTTCTCCGGAAACATAATCAAATGGCCTCGCCTGAGTTGTGGCCAAGTTAAAAGCCCAATTACTTGGAAACCTCTAGGGCGATAGCTCGACAGAAGGTGTAGTCTGATTTGCGATTCATTTTGGGGGTTCGAAGGGGTTTTTAACCGACATTTGAAATTGGGAACTGATTGTTATGTCGTGATAGCTGTTAATAGCGTGATAGCGTTAATCATGGTAATTATCATCATTTTAATTTATGGGGGTTATTTTAATGATCCACATTATCTGTGACATAGCAATATTTTTGCTGAGTTCAATGAAGACTATGTTAATAAATTTGGATTGAAGGCTGACATGATCTCAGTGGATAAATCAACTGTATTTGAAATTTGAATAATCGCAATGGCCATTCAGTGTAGGTTCCTTCAATATTATGTTGTGATTCTATGTCTAGATTATTCAATCATTCAGCTGCTTGAGACTCAGTTTCTAGACCAATAAAAATGCAATTTATTTTGGATCATTCAACTGGCAAATACGGAGGAACAGAACTGGTCCTCTATGGGGAGCAATTATGGCGGCATGTCACATCCATCTGTCGTAGCAATCGGATTTGCTAATTGAGGGGATATTACGAAACGTGCCATGAACCGTAAGTTTGATCTAATGAAAACTATATTGAATGCTGTGTGATAAGATAAGTTCGAATGAAGACTCCAAGATCTGTTTGCGAATTCAGTCAAAATGATAATATATGAATTCGATAAAATTCAGAACTCAAGTTCACGTAATCCTGACAGCATTGATAGAATGAGATTCGAAATTTGGACTGCGCTTCACTTGCTTGAAATTTAACAAGAACAGATGTTGATGTAGACGGTTTGATAGGTGCCATACCTCAAATCCTGATACGGCGTCCTGGGCCCGTTGCAATCCACAAGTGAGTCTTTAAATAGATGAGTGTTGTGATTGCTAGTCCGAAGTCTTCTATTCTAGTTCTACCAAGTGCCGGACATTCCGTAAGGATGTGGACTACTACGGTCTCTACGTCTTTAGACGACACCTGAATCTTCTACGATTTCGATTCAGTGGAAGTGACCCTTCAGGTTCATGTGACAAGTAAATAGACCTATCAATGGGAGGATATTCTTACCCGTATCAGATACAGTTGTTATCTTTACCTGTTCCATGCCTGGAGCATTGTTCAAGCATAGATTGGCCTTTTTGAGTGCAAGTTGTCAACTTCATCCCCCATCATTGGTTTGGGTCCTATCGACCTGCTTGATGAACCAATTTTGGCAAGTTGGTCTCAGTGTTCCCGTTTATACCACTGTGGTCTGAGTCCAATATTGGCTCAACTTTGTTGCTGGAGTCCCTTGAAGTCCACTACATTTCTCACAACAGTCTTTGATGTCGAAGTGCTATTTGGACAAATGTTGAAAGTTTTGTGATTCTTTCCACTCTAAAAAAGCCCTTGCAAAAATCCTGCTCCTGCGCTCTTTCCAGGGCAGTTTCTGGTCAAGGGTTAACCTTAAGTATTTGAAGAAACTTCTGCGCGTAGACGGATGCAACTTATCGCGAATCAGTTTCAATAGTTTGTCAAATTCTGGATATTCGGATTTAGATGGGGAGGACTGATCAGTACCAGACAACCCAGGTCAAAAAGGGGCATCCATCCTTAGTGAAAATATGAAATCAAAATTTTCTGTACCAGAACAAACATAGAAACTTAATTTTCCTTGATTACCCAGGGAACGGTTTATTTCAACCTAAACAATATGGAACGGTTATTGGAACTAATTTCCATCATTTCCGGAATCGCAACTAGTTGGAGCTTATTTAGGTATCGATTTTGGGAGTCGGTCTTCAAACCTTCTTTATCAGTTAGTTGCTGACAAGACCAAGACCAAGACCTGAAAATCTTCCAATACCAAGACTTGACCTTGAAGATCAAGACTGAGGCAGTCTTGTCTTGCAAGACCAAGACTTGACGTTGAAGATCAAGACTGAGCTAGTCTTGTCTTGGTTTTGGACGTCGAGACCAAGATCAAGACTGGCCAGTCTTGGTCTTGATCTTGCGAAGCCCTAGATTGATAGTGTTCTGCGTTGTCTGCGACTTTAATAATAATCAAGGAAGTCTTCTTTTTGTGCAATTTTCTGCACCAACCAATAACTGAAACTGATTCGCAATAAGTCTCATTCGTGTGCGCGAAGAAGTCTTATCAACCTGGATGTATATTTCGACTGGCAGCACCTATAAACACTCGACTCCGTGTTCGACTGAATAATTCACAGCAGAAGTCGCTCTCTGGTGCGGAAACCACTTCATGTTTGACTGAAATACGGTTTTTGCACTGAACAACACCGAGTGCAATCGATTATGATGGCAGAAAATGTGATTCTAAGGGTTTTCATACGTCCTTTATTGAGTAGTAGTGAACAGACGATGAAGAAATAATTCATACCGCAATTATTTTAACGTACGTACATACCTCACAGTCTACGAGAAATCTTGGACTACAGTATACCTTGAGATCAGACTCTCAAAATAAAAAAAAAAACAAATGACCAAACTAAATTAACCAAAAACTGTCGAAACTTTATCAATTTTCGAAGCGGAATTGGATCGGGCGTAATTATTGAGTTCGTAAAGTTTTGACAAAAGTCAAGCTATAGATTTCACTGAGTTCAAGTTGACGTTCTTGTTCGTAGCAAGTTCTGGCTATAACTTTGTGCAATAGACAAAAAAAGCTGCAATATTGATGATTCGGGAGAACGAGTTTGCATAATTTTATAGTTTTATTTTCATCTGGACATGAATAATCCAAGGGTACATGTACTGATTACAACGTCAATGGCCTTGTTTAGTAATGCATCCAACACTCGGATACTTCCTCTGTGGATAACACAGACAAAGCATTGCTTATTGCAAGCAAAGTTCATCAATTGAATTTCAAGTTCACCAAGGTCGCGCACCATCACTGTTGTTTATAGGAAATGGATATCAACACGTTTTGGTTGCAATAACGTGAACCACCCTAAGTTCCCTGTTTGATATTTAAATAAAAAAATAATCACATACTACAGGCAGGGTGAAAACAAGATGATTTCAAGTTTATCAATTAAATTTCGAGTTCGCCGATTTCGCTCACCCCAGCTGATGTCTATTTTCTGAATGGGAGGTAGAATCAGCGTGTTTTGCCTGCAATAACGTGAGCAATCGCTGGTTCCTTGTTTGATATTTAACACCGCAGTATTAGTGTTCTCCTCATAATTGTTGATTTTTCTAAGGTATTGTTTTACTGAATTGTCATAATAACAT
The DNA here is from genome assembly GCA_958502075.1 of Orchestes rusci. Classification (NCBI taxonomy): domain Eukaryota; kingdom Metazoa; phylum Arthropoda; class Insecta; order Coleoptera; family Curculionidae; genus Orchestes; species Orchestes rusci. Next base: position 2,531,731 of record OY293306.1, read on the forward strand.
GACTAGAAGTGTGCCAATGTTTACCGTTGTTGTCCATGAGCAATTTCCATTTAAATTTGACAAAATATTGGAAAAATATATTGGTACTAGTATTGTTTTATTGTTTTACGTAATATGGACTATTATGATGTTTTGTATTGTTTTCACTTCAGCATTTTGATTTTTGTATTCGCTTTAACTATAAATTTTATCAAAATTTTAATTTTTTTAATAAATAAAAAATATTTTAGATGTTTCAGGAAGCGTCGACAGAAGATCGTAAAAAAAGTTTCATGATTAAAAATTATGGCTATTTCTTATAGTTAAGGGAACTTCTGTTCAAATTTGATTTGGTGTCTTGAGCTGATTCAACTGGGTTTTGTATTTTTGTCGAATTCTCATAGAGTATATTCACGGCGGAATAAAGCTGACCCTAACCTTGTTTCCAACGCCAGCTTTCTCACATTAGAGCGTGTAATGGAGACAGCAATAATTTTATTTGTGGATAGCGTGATATATTAACCTGAGTAAAGTTTTTTGATTGACAGCAATAAAATTTATCCTATAATTTTGTCAATAGTACCTACTTTGAATAGATGTGTGTGAGTGATTTTTTTGTCAAAAACATCAATTGATTTTATCAGTGTCATGAGCTGTAGGTTCAATCTGTCTACAAATATTTTTGTTGTTTTTTTTAACTGTTCAAAAATAAAATAAATACAAATTTGCGAAAAAGAAAAATATACCTTATAAGTTCAAAGTACCAAATCGCTGTGCGCATCTTTTCTCGAATACGATACATCTTATCCTTGAAAAATACCAGAATTTCGTTGATTTTTCATCATGCACTTTAATGCTAGTCCCTCCTGGATGGCGACCTTAATCAGCGAAATGTGTCCCAGTGGCTCAATTTGTTGTGAGCCCAAATGTATTTTGGACTGTGGTGACGAGGAAGCTCATCAGTGCAACTCATTCATGAAACAGGTTGAAATTCAAATTTTTCTTCTGGATTATGAATATAAAACAAAAGTCATCAAATTTTAATGAGATATTTACAAATTAATCGGTGGAAAATGACCCAGACTTGCATCAAGTTATAAATAGAAATTCTTCTTCTTCTTCTTTGTTTCTATGGACTCTTTTACGAGACAGTAAATAGAAATTATGTAAACGATAAGGCACTTTATGAAGTGGAAACTCAGAGAATTTCTTTCCGGGTTCAAGCTGTATTTGTCATTTTCTGATAGAGGGTCTTCAAATAACGAGAGGTATTTATTTTGTAACAAAGCCGTGACATTTTATCGAATACAATCATGAATCAAGTGAACGAACTAACCAATCGTGTGTACTCATTTTTTTTATATAAAAGAGACCTGTTGAATGATTCTGGATTTGGAAATTGGTTGGAGAAAATGAATCAACTATAATTATATTTCATTATATTCTTATTCGCCATGATCCAATTTGGTGAACCGGCCGATAGTGAGGACATTGAGATAAAAACAAATATACCTCAAAGTAATCACATTTGAATGAAATGGTGAAAAATAGGTGTGCCTTGAAGTTTCAAAATGGAAATCGAGAAAACGCGTCAATCGACGGTGATAGAAGACGGATTTCACGAAGCTAGTACCACCGAACAAATAACATATAGAAGGTTCACTCTCACAAGCGCGCGACACCGAACCGACAATTACCGAAGTGCCCAACACCTTGCCCCGTTCACCCGCTGGGAGAATTTCAGAGTATTCATGGACGAACGTATCAGTTTATTATAAAAAACCCTGTTAGTGTCGTTTTATTCGAGGTGGTCGCGTTACGTATATGGTTTTATGATGGTGGGACGTTGGGTATTTGCCCGTTTTTTAGAAAATGGTTAACACAGAAGCTTACCTTTATGAGCATAATTCATTTAGCAAATTCAAGAAAATTCCTAGATGTATATTTCAAGCGAAAACTGTAGTTTAAATTCAAATGCCAAGAGTCGCCGCCAAAACGTGTTCGGCGTCACAACACATTTATGCCACCGTGCAATTCTTGACAAATCCTTCACTGGCCATTCACAATCAAAAACACAAACTACTTTTCGCCAAGCAGAACAACTGGTTAACAATAACTGAAAATATAATGATATAATCACTATTTTTCGAACCGAACACTGAACACTGAGATCTAATGATCAACAGCTGATGATGTTGACAAACATAAACGACAAACGATGTGAAATGTAAATGTGGCTTCGGACAAGAATAATCGATAATATCATAGCTTCATCTGTGCGCATCGTTGCCAAGTTGTATATTATATCTTTTTTCAACCTTTTATACATTTTTCGAAGGCGGAAAGTTCTGAGTTTTGAATATGGGCATATTCGAACCTCAAACTCAAAACTAACATAAAAAAATAAAATCTTTCACCTTTGTCGTCGTTTAGCGTTCCGTTTAAATTACACCAAATATGTGACTTTTCATTGTTTAATTATTTAAAACTGGGCGTATAAATACGGCTTCTCAAGATCATAATATCAATTTAATTCTAATTCCAATTATTGATAAATCTGTAATTTGCTTCGTTTGAAATTCATGGCAAATACCCAGCCACGTTTTGACATTTTATTCGTTTTGACATACCCGTTCCGATTGGAGATATTTTTGACAGAACTTATGGAGTATCCCTCGTAAAGCCCTTTCTCGTGATTCTTGATTATCGGCACGTATGTTCGATGCTAAGAAAACGATGTGCTTGTCACGGGTGAAATTTTCACTACGAGCTACTATGGTTTTATTGGATCTTTTGTTCGTTTTAAGCAGTTGATTTTCATTCATATGTATTCATTGTTCATTTTGATTCGAATCCCATTCTCATCCCTTGCCAATAAGTTCGGTTAGCCTGTTTTGTTCATGGATCATTGCTCTCATCATTTTTCAGCTTCAGCTTTCATTTCCACCTAATTCAATTAATTCTGTTGATTAATTGTTTATTTACGTTTTGCTGTAACGTAACCCGAGTCAACTGACCTACCTTCACTTATGTCATATTGTCTCTGTCATGATTGTCATGGTCATCTGTCGAAGGTCATTCTGATATTGAATCTCTCACGGTCATAGGGGCTAACAACTTCAATCGGAAGATATTCTGGTCATTTTTTCATGGATCTTATTGTTAGTTATTGTTAACCCTGGAATGTTTGGTTGTGTGGAATAAGTTTCCGTTTTGCCGTTATTCCAGAATTGTGCCTTTTTGGGGATTTTTGACTAGAAGTGAGTCAGATTGCTCTTCTTGCATGTGACCATGCATGACTAAGTGGCTATTTCTTGGAAATAGATTCAATTGTTGAGTCAAACCACTGTAACATCGAGGTGGACCGACGTACCTGCAGTCAGAACACTTCTGCGGGAAATAACTTAAGAAAAAAACCCTAATTTTTATAAGTTAAGCTCATTGTACTCATCATTTTGATATCAAATCTCCATCACAGTTTTAAGTGTTGACTGTGAAAATCATTTAGGGAAAAAAGGCTGGCTGTTAACGTTGCAATGTTATCAATTATTGTGATAATGTCATTTTCTTGATAATCTGGTGACTGTTATGGAATTTATTTTATTCATTTTATATAAACTACAGTACGACAGGGAGTTATATCAGTCTTCACTCCTGTAGGGTTTTTTTCATGTACGAGGCTCAATTCAACGTACGTTCCATGTCAAAACAATTCGACGCTACATACAGAGATCTTTGTGAACCACCGGTTGCTGAAGTCACCATTGGCCAACCACTGTATGTATTGGTTCATGTAGCCAACCACCTAGTTCGTGTTGAACCGAATTACTGAACCTAAGTACCAAGTAATGTGGTAACGGACAATTATGAGTAGTTTATAATCTTTAGTTTTATTGTTTTAAAAGTGACCGCTTAGGGCCATTCACCATTTAACTATTATTGATTTGCAACGTAACGTAATTTGACTCTAGAACTTCAATAAACTTGCCGTCACCGTCACATATTTTGTTTTATTTGAGTGGAGTCACAAGTAGAGTTCTTTTTTTTCCTTCACGTTTCCGTCTTTTAATTTAGTGATGCTGAAATTTAGTTTCCAAGGACATCTTGAGGATTTCTGACTTGGTCCGTTACAAGTCAGTGGCGCTGACCCTCCCAGCTCTCCGGGTCTTTTGAGCTAGGGCAATTTGCACGCTCACTCGACAACTTCATTTCAGCTGACGCTACTTTTGGGACTGAACTAGGTACTAAACCTTAATTAATTTCATCAACCAAATAATAGCGTGGCATGCTCCCGAATGACTCGTCGGGCTGCTTTTGATGAAGCTACTTTACGTAGAGTGAACCTTCTATATGTTATTTGTTCGGTGCTAGTACAGTCATAAGATAGCGTAGACTAGAAAATTGTTTGACATGCGGAAAATAACCGCACAAAAATAAAACGGGAAACGGCGCGGGTTTCTGAAAGAAAAGAGAACGGTACAAGTCCAGAAGACCAGAAGCAATAGTTGTGACGTGCCCCTGATTTTACGTTGATGAAAACCCACTGAAATGAAAGAAAGAATTTCCGGAAAAGTCCTTTGGAATCAGTCCTATTGTCACAACGTCGTTGAACTACCGTGACGAGGACCAATCTCACGATTAATCTCAGATCAGAAAAATAAGAAATCGGAATCTCATCCCTTCCTGTTGATTAATCCATGGTACAAAAACAAATACATGGTCAATCAAAAAAACACGGGACCCAAAATCAGTGGAAACAAGTTACTCGAATAATAATCGGGAGAATGCCATCTTTGTAGTTGGAGTTGGTGTTGAAGAAATCGGTATCAAATTTTGTGACGGACTGAAATTTCTTATTTCCTTTGGCTTTGGGAAATAATTCTTTCTCCAATCATTTCCATTGATTGCTTTCCATTCTGACAGAAATCATCTGCTGAAACCCGAAAATCTCCTTCCCTAAAACTGGAGAGAAACACATTCCTAAATATGGACTCGGAAAATTTCGGCGGTGTTAGCTCTTCGGAAAATAGTCGTTTGATCGTGTGCAAAATACAATCATTATACCAAAATAAAATTGGAATAATAATTTTAACGCTTGGATTTGGTATAAGATAATCAAAAGAATGCATGCAAGATTTAGTATGTGAAGAATTTAGACAATATTTGTTGCCAAAAGAACACAGATGGGGCTCTTAATGGTTTTAAGAAGATAGAATCTCTAATATGTTATACAATTTCAGATGTCGTAACCTCGCACTCGTCTAATATACTATTAAAAATCATCAGACGTCTGCTGCTTCCTGTTAAACATTCCTGAGCCCCAATAATGAAAATCGATGATTGCTAAAAATTTCTGAACGCAACCATAATATTTGGCATTTGACAACCAACTATATATGAAGACTGATGGTTCTGTTTAGATTTGGGCACAATTTGGGTTAGAAATCAAGACATCTTGATGAGGTTATGTTCGCATAGTTTGCTGTTTTCCAAAGGGTTTTGTTCAAATTAGATCATAATATTTATTGTGTTTGGGATTTCATTAAAAAAAAAAAAAAAAAAAAAAATTACATGATGAGGCAATGTTTGCATAGTTTTGTTATTTTCCAAAGGATTTGGTTCAAATTAGATAAAATGTAGGTTCTAATAAGGATCTGATTAAAACAATAAAAAAAAAAATACTGAGGTTATGTTTGCACAGTTTTGTTATTTTCCGAACGATTTTATTCAAATGAGTTTATGTAGGTTCCAATTTGGGTTTAGATTAAAAAATTTAACAATTATTGACCAAGTGAGGTTATGTTGGCCAAATTTTATTATTTTCCAAAGAATTTTGTTAAAATTATATAATAATATGTCGGTTCTATTTGGGTTTTGATGAAAACGTTTTTAAAAAAATGACAGAGTGAGGTTGTGTTTGAATAGTTTTGTTTTTTCCAAAGGATTTTGTTCAAAGAAGATATGGAGGTTCTTTTCGGATTTTGATAATTTATTTTTAAAAAAATGACAAGGTGAGGTTATGTTTGCATAGTTTTGTTATTTGCCAAAGGATTTTGTTCAAATAAGATATTATGTACAGTATTGGCCATAAGTGGATCATCGGCCTAAGATTTGAGGAAACTTTAACTCTACATCAGTTAACAAAGAACTGATGATGTATTTGAAAACGTTAATCCATTTGTTAGTTTACGTGTCTTGGCGATGCTTAGTCTCCTCTTTTCACGTTAAACAAAAAAACACTTTTTTCAAAGTAGTTTTTCATAAAAGCTAGCATTATTCGAAAGAGGGTCAAAAATGATGTTTCTACTTCCTAAACATCTCACAATAATTGTTCAAAGGATAGTCTAGACATAAAATGTGGAACTTGGAAAAAATTACCCATTTTTCGTGATTTCTTCAAAAATGGGAATGATAACTGACGTAGTTCAAAAGTTTTCTCAAATTTTAGGTCTATGACACATAGTTAAGGCCAAAACAGTGGGTACTCACTTGACAAAAATCGACCAAAGAATTTTGTTCAGATCAGTTATGTAGGTTCTATTTGAGATTTGAAGTGTTGTAACAAGACATTTGAAAAAAATACTCCAGCAATTTTGTCAGATATTGAAGATCATCCAAACTGAAGAACCATTGGGACGATTTTTATGATTTTTTTGTATGTTTGGGCTGCGCCCCAAATAACAGAACTATATGATATACAACATCGAATAAATTGAAAAAAAAAAAAATTATGAATCAAATTCATTTGGCATAACATTTATTGATTATGAGGCAGTATGGAGTTTGCCGGGTCAGCTAGTTTGTTATTAAAATATTTTTCAAGGGATAACTTTTTAAAACGAATGAAGATATTGACATGCGGTTCGAACATATTATTTTGTTACACATTTGATCGACTTTCAGAATCTGATAAAATAATCATACCATTCCACTCAAGATTTTGGAAAAACATTCGAAAAAACGTTCAACTTTGTTAAACTAGCAAGAGCGGCAAGAACCAGAATGACATGAGTGTATTTTTATTCTGTTTGGCAAACCTTTCTTTTTTAAATCAGACCACTTTCACAACATTCCGTGAACCGTCGGTTTCAAGTTATTGATACTCACAGTCCAAGAAGTTTAGCCTCCCCCCGCCCTTATTTTACATCTCACGATAAAAAGTCATAGATCAAAAAGATGGATCATTGTACTAGGTATATTTCAAACAGCTGTGAGCATGGTATTTTCATCTAAATAAACAATATTTCCACAGCTTACAAAAAGTACACTCCGGGATTATTAGTAATAAATATCATAGATATTATAGTGGATTGTTAGTTCCATCTAGAGCAGTGATAAATCGTTAGATACGGCTTCGATAAGCTTGCGGTGGTATGATAATTAATTTTCCGTAGTTACGCGAGCTGTCAAACACAAAATTAAATATCGTATAAATATCGTCTACGAGGATCGTTCAAAAGTGTTAATCTCTTTCAACTATTTGTTGATTTTGTAATTTTGTAATTTTTTCCATTTTAATGTGAACTTTTTTCTTTTTCCAAATTAACATGTGTAATATATTCTTGGTAAGATTCTTGGCACATGTTTGCATTCGTGATTTACTGACTATGAGAATAATTCAGGGAAATGTTAATTTTGATGTTTTGTGAATTGTGAATCGGGAAGTTCAAGGATTATTTTCATATGAAAAGGATTTGCGCATGGAACCACAAGGCTTGGTTAACATTAAAATTCCATTGTTGTCTGGAATAAATTTAATGAAGTAGGTACATATGAACTAGCCCTCATGTATCAGAAAGAAAGCGGGAATTGAAATCAATTCCAATCATAATATTATATCTACTGGAATTATTATTAATCTACTCTTTATGTATAAGCTTTGCTACTTTGGATATACTCTTATAGTGTGTTTATGATAGGTTCTCAACAGCTCACTAAGGTATTGAGAGTAGATTAACTGGCAGTACTTTTGGTATAGTTTCAATAGTATCACACGTATAATCGAATTACATTAAAAAGAGATAATATTGTTATTGGTTCAAAATCTGAGGCTATCCCAACCTATTGTACCAAAAATGTTTTTTTCTATGACTATTCAATAATAAATCTATTATACATTCACTCTCTATTGGTTTAATCTGACTGTTTACTATTACCAGTGATTTTTTTTCATTGCTCAATTGTTTTCAACCAATAGAAAAGATCTTATGTCATTACTCCACTGTTTGAGAGCCAATCACAAAATTTGATAATTTGTCAACATACGTCAACCTTCAAATCCATCATTTTGAAACAGCTCATTTGACCGTTCATAGTTGTTTTATGGCCGATTGCACCCAAGATCACTTTTACGGTCATGACGTCATCTGTGTGAGGTGTTGCCAGATGATCCCTATCAAAAACAGTAGATCAGAAACCCATGGGCGAAATCAGTAGATCTCCTGTTGAGACGGTACTTCTGACAACCTTGCGAATGACAGATGGCACGATACGATGCAGACCGATGCAATCGAATGACAGGATTCAGTCTACTGCAGATGCTAGACACCGATGACGTCATATTTTTCCCCCTCCGTCTCTTACCGCAAGCGAAGTGAGGCAACCTTTTGTATACTGATCTTGGATTGCACCAACGAATTTTGAGGATACTCAACACTAGTTGACAGTTTTGCATGCAAAATTGTTATAGTAGAAGCAACACAGCTGTTCCTAAACAGGTTGACAACAGCGCCAAGATCTAGACAGTTGGAGAAATTGGACTGTGACGGATAAAACAAGAGGACATCAGATGATAGCTTCTATTACGAGTTGTTAAAGCGTCATTTAAAAAAAGTTCACTCATCTAGTGAAAATCGACAAGTGAGTGTTGTAGTTTAACGCCTAAAACCCCCACAATTGGTGACCCCACTGCTCCAGCTGTTTTTCATTGCACCAAACCGTCGATTTGCAAATTTTGAATACAAAAGATATCTGAACCTGAGCCGACAAACGCCAACTTGCTTATGGTAACCCTAGATCTGGAAATTGGAGTCAATGCTTTGGTTTTACTGCATTGAGTGCCAATTTCGTACTGCTGGTGTTACTTCCGACAACTCCTAGTTCGATCACACTGTCGCCAGCCTCAGTTGTAAAGTTTTGAGTGTAGTAGCAGAGATTGTGAGAAAAATACAGGCCGCAGATAAGTACAACACATTGTTACAAGTTTTGCAGCCAGTGATGTTGAAAAAACCCAAAAGCTGTCCAGTACACTTAGTCTTGGTGGTCAGACACCCTCGGAGCTTCCCATGAAAATGCACAATGTAAATGAAGGTAGAGTATCTGATAAAACACCACAAACCTTATGGCTCGAGAGACTGCCTTCTCTTATTCAAACAATATTACTGGTGCTCAGAAATGATTTGTCACTGCTTGGCCCAATTGCAGACCGAATACATCAAACTTTCGAACATTGAACCACTAGAACAAGCATAGCACCCCGAACGTACACGATTTGTTTGAGTCGATAACATTCTGTTTTTGTTAATATCTATGTGATGTTATTTTGACTCATTTCTGATAAGATCTCTACAATCCAACCGTCCATGAAGAAGCTCCACAAACACAGCACTTTTTTGGTATAATTGTCACACTAAATCCCCTTCTCGAGCACAAATAAATCATTTTCAACTGGAAAATGACAACAACCGTCACTTTGGAGCATCTATTAACGTCATGGCAACGCATTTCAAGAAGCTCGATTGATGCCCAACGTTGCCGTTTGTGATAAAAATTCCTCTTATCAACTCTTTAGTGTGAAAGATCAAGGAAAATCATTCGATTATTCAACGACAAGTAGTGATAGCGGTGAAAAAAAGGCTACTCCTTGAATATTGAAGAGAAATACGTTCATTTGATGATAGTGAACTTCAAGTCATTGTTTTTGAATTGGTGACAAAAAATCTGGTGAAAGGTATTTCAAGAAAGTAAATATGGCAAACTGGGAGCTTGCTTTTTCTCTTTCCCCCCATGTTCACATTGAGATGTTCCACTCACACGATATTGTTTGTTTATGCTTCTAGTGGTTCAATATTCGAAGCATGAAACCGTTAGCCGTGGCCAAATACAGTCAGTCTTTAGAAACGTACAGAGCAAAACACACTTGATGCATTGCAGAAACAGGTATCCAAGCTTGCAATAGCAATGAAACGATTTTCCCGATCAACCTCAAGAAATGCTGCTAGAGATCATAGTACGTCAAGAGATAACAAACAGTACTAGAAATTGCTCTTACCACCGCCGATTAGCAAGCTTCGCCACAAAATGTGTCCTACATGTGCAGCAAGACAGGAAAACTTAAGCGCTTCCTATACTTGGCGCGTATTTCCTGCCACACTTTGACATACAAGTTGATGTTGGAAATAGGAAGCTTATTGACAATGCAACCACTTTGTCTACAGCCTGCTTCGTAAGGATTGTCCAAGCGAGCGACAAAAAGATGACATCAGGAGGGGTGGGACGGAGTTATTTTGGATACTTTGCCTCCAAAAGTATCAAAAATAACTCCGTCCCACCCCTATGTCAATCAGAACCTCGCACGTTTGCCATCACATCGAGACAACAGGTGTTCAGCAGACCTCAAAGACTAGCGCTGGACAAGGTCGCCTCTGCAAAATCCAAATTTCGAAGCATGTTGGACCTAGGAATCATCATACCGTCATCCTCATCAAGGGCGAGCCAAGAATAAGGATTGCTCCTGGAGGACCTGCGGCGACTACAGACAGCTCAATGCTATAACAAAATCAGACCGGTACTCAATACCCCACATACAGCACTTCAGTCCAATCTTGCATGGATTTTTTCATTCCATTCATCGATTTGGCGAAAGCATTTTACCAAGTACCGATGCATCACGACGACATTCAGAAGACCGCTGTGACTAGACCTTTTGGCTTATTTGAATTCCTGAAGATGCCATTTGGGCTCAAAAATGCCGCGCAAACGTTACAAAGGTACTTGGACCAGATTTTCCGCAATTGGTTTTTTGCATAAGTCTATATTGACGATGTTTTGGTGGCATCCGCCAACGAAAAGGAGCACTTGGAACTTTGGGAAGCCGTTTTTACACTATTATGCGAAAAAGGCATAGTTATAAACACAGTAGAGTGCACTTTTGGATGGGACACAGTAAAATTCCCTGGTATTAAAACCACTCTCAGAGAAAGTGAACATCATCAGGACAGTGCTACCTTCAGAAATCATCAAGGCATGCTAAACTTTTACAGACGATGGCTCAAAAATGTTGCAACAACATCAAATCCACTCATAAACTCCCTGGCTGGTACGAAAACAGACAAAGGAGCTATTGAGTGGACCACAGCCTTAGAATAATCTTTCTTCGCTAAAGAAAGTCTTGCTACCGCTGCCGAACTGAACTACCCAAATTGGGGAGGTTTTGCAGCAGATGTCATCAGATGGACAATACCAGCCGTTAGCATTCTATTAACGAAAATTGACAGACGCTGAACAAAAATACAGCACCGACGATAAGGAGTTGTTAGCTGTTTACTGTGGTGTCAAACAATTCCGGAATTGCAGGGAATTGATTTTACATTTTTTTCAGACCACAAACCATTGTCATTCGCCTTCTTGCAACACCTAGAATGCTTCACCAAGACAAGTCAGACAGCTGAATTTCATCAGTCAATTTTCAACTAAAATCGTGCACATACAAGGAAAAGACAACCAAGCAGCTGTCGACAACAAGTTGATAGCCCAACAGTAAAATGACCCAGAACTAGGACAAATTATCTCCGGGGAAGTTGATTCTGCATCAAATCCTCAACTGATGCATATCCTCATTTAAAAGAAATTTCACGACACAGCCACCTAGGGAGAAGAGCTACTACTACTACTACTTTATATTCAAAATCAATATTCCAGATCAACGATTCGCCCATATACACATCGATATCGTAGAACCATTGCCACCATCCGAAGACCACAAGTATTGGTTAACCATGATTGACAGAATCACCCGATGGACAGAGGCTGTTCCCTTGAAGGACATTTCTGCAAAAACAATCGCTCGAGTTTTGGTCGATACTTGAATTTCGAGGTTTGGTGTTCCATCCAAAGTTACAACGGATAAAGGCCATCAATCCGATAGCTGTTTATTCAGGCAGTTATCTGCAACCTTAGGTGTAAGGTGTTATCATCTACAGGCAAATGGTTGCATTGAAAGATTCCACAGTACTCTAGAAGCAGCTATAGTCGCTTCCAACACTCCGCAGTGGTCATGCAAGCTTCCCTTGATCACTGAAAAACACTCATCGAGAGAACATCCAATGCACACCAGCAGAACTTGTTTATGGTACGACCCTAAAGTTGCCTGGAGATTTTTTATGCAAATACACCAACCAACGTTTATGAGCATGAGTTCGTTGACAAATTCTGGAAGGTAATGCAAGAATTGAAACCTTCAGAAGTCTGCAACCTTTCTGCCAGGAAATCATTCGTCCATCCAGACTTGCAAACCAGTACGCATGTGTTTGTGAGGCAAGATCCAGACAGTTGAAGACATTGGACTATGACGAATGACACAAAAGGACGTCAGAAATAACGCGAATTTTCCGTTGGACCCGAGATAGCTTCCGTTGAGAGCTCATTTATTTGATAAAAATCGGCGAGTGAGTGTTTTAGTCTAACGCCTAGAACCCCCACATGGTCATTGGGTTAGCCTAACCTCACTTTATCCTACAGTACAGTTGTCAAAAAGTGCCCTGCAAATAAAATCAAATAATACATAGATCGCATCAATTATTGAATAATCATAGAAAAAATAATAGTATTCTACTCGAGTAATAGCAATGGTGTAGGGCGACAATTTTTTTGTAAAAGATTTTCAAATGTTGTGTCTGTTTGAATGAAAATTATGATGTCGTGAATAATGGGAAAGCATCAAGATCAAGAAAAAATACTCCAATTCTGAAAACATCTGTTGACAAGATGTAAATAGTCATGTACACGCTGCCAACTGGCATAGTAGTGATCAATTGGTTCATATGTATGATAACTTTACTAATTTTTACGAATTTTTGGAACAATGACTCCAATCTTGAGAAGCTTACAGTTTCAAGAATCAGTTTGGAATATTTTGAGACTGTTGAACATTCTCGAGAATCGGTTTGCCACTTCGGATTAAATGACGTATTGTGTCAATTCTCGTTAGTGTCATCAATAAATATTGTTCTGAATGTGTGAGTGGCTGAAAACGATTATTTAAAAACGATCATTTCAAAATATTCGACGGCTATAATTTGTTGAATGTATAAATTCGCAATATTTTATACACAGTTGGTAGTCTCAAGTTTTTTTTAGAAATAAACGCTATTTATCAATGTCAACCACGTGTTTCCTTGTTCGCTCGCAAACTAGTGGAGTGAAAACAGGCTCATGATTCTGAGATTTTTTTTTTAAATATAGCCAGACCACACTCATTGGGAACTACCAGTGGTCATCAGAAATTAAATCCTACTACTTTGCCTTGGTATACCGTTTTTTTTTTCAAATAAAAATTCGCAATAATCTAGAAACTAAACTTTTTACTCTATCTCAAAAGAAAATATAACATACATGTTAACAAAGATAAAGGAAAACTGTAACCATTTCTTTCTTATGGATTTCGAATTGTCGATTCTAGAAAGTGTATGTGATCTCTCACATCATACCCTATCCAATCTTTATGATGTTTAACGTTGTTTGATGATGATGGTTTGTTCATATTTGTGCTCATCATTGGGATGAATGATGAAAATGATGAGTTACTAACCTTCAAATTGTCCAGACTGTTTGGCGCTTTTTCTAGATTTATTTGTTTTTGAGAGATTTTTCGTGTTTTCATGGATTTATCCATTGTGATTTCCTTTGCCTCGATCCACCACCATTTTGATTAAATAACAGATACTTGGTTTTAGGTTTGTGACCTTACTAAAATAAGATCCAAACAAGATATAAATAAACCAAATTTGAAAATCGGTGTATTTATTTTCTCAGTGAAAAAAAAACAAGTGAAATATTGTTTCGTGAAAACAAAAATTCAATAATTGCCATTAAAAAAGTCCACCCCGACAAAAGTAAACGTATATTGCTGATGCTTTTTTTATGACTATTCAATAAAAGATGTATTATACATCCAGTTTCTATTGGTTAATGTAACTCGTTACTCATACCAGTGACTTTTTTCTCATTACTCAATTGTTTTTAACCAATTAAATGATCTAATGTCATTACTCCACTGCTTTAGAGCCAATCAGAATATTCGACAAAATGTCTACCTTCAAATCCATCATTTTGAAACAGCCCATTTGACCGTCCATACTTGTTTTATAGTCATTATCACATTGTGTTAATAACCTAACCTCACGGTCGTTGTCAAAAAGTGCCGTCCAGATGAAATTAAATATTGCAGAGGTCGCTACAATTATTGAATAATCATAGGAAAAGAATAGTATTCATTCGCGGAAGATATCTTTTACCCACTCAGATGATTACGCAAACATTCATCCTCGTGAGTAATATCCACCATTTCCCGCTCGTTGAATAATATCCTATTATTTCTATTTTTTCATATGAATTGAAGGAGAAAAAGTTTGTGACTATGTTTTGCACCGATTTGTCCCTTTCACCAGCATCTGAGTCCAAAGCATAATCGGCACGTAGTTTGTATGGTACTCGTAAACAAAAGATCTGAAAAAAATGTCGAAAACCGAAAAAAACAATGAAAATTACTTGTTTCTGTTTACAAATCACGACCACGATGGAACCACAATACACATAAAGTTAAACGGTATGCCGATTTCTCTTTTCAAATTCTACGTATACGTTTTGCGCGTGCCGTTACCCAGAAGAAATGCAGAACTCTTTTTCTGCCATTAACTACGGCTAAAGTCGTATGTATTTGACATTTGATATCGTGATTTGACTGGATTTTGTGTGTGTTTATAGTATTTTAGATTTGATTTTCGTTGAAACTAAAGTAATCATTCACTCCATCGTGACGTCACATATACGTGTATCGTGGATGGAACGGACTGATACACCTGGAAACGTAAGAATGTTTCCTTGTCCTAGTGTCTATTCAAATAGCGCACGAGAGCGCTTTTATAATGGGCTTTCCATTGCCAAAGTTCACTAATATACAATAAGTTAGGTCACTTGAAGTCGGCTCATTTGAAAAACACGTGACACAAGCGGCCGCGCGTCAAAGCATGCCGTTCAAAGAAGCCCGCCCAACGAAGCGACCGACAAACGTTCCGAACTGATGGGCTCTGGGCTCTACGAGAAAAACGATGTGCTGGTTTCGCGCGTTTTCGAAAGTGGCCCACCTGTTTATTATTAGTGAACTTTGCCATTGCCATAGCAAGAATGCATTTGACTTGAGCGCCAAACGAATACACACATGGGCTGGGACAGACTGACAGAAAACATAATGACTATTCAACGGAGTAGAAGATGCGAAAAGCGTGGGAGTTTTGTGCTAATAAATAGGATATTTTTGCACTTTTGTGAAACTCTGAGCAATATAAAAGTAGCAAAAATACTCGGTTAAAAAGAATAGATTACCAATTAAACAGTCCCTTATTTTTTACAATTTATTACTCTGTATACGGCATTTCGTCTGCGAATTTCTGTTATTCTATGATCTGCATCTGTTTGTACAGCTTCTGTAGAAACAGCAGATTAATAAAGCACTTCAAAGATTTTCCAGCACCGGTTCTCTTGTTGTTAGTATAGATCCATATTATGATCAGTCAGTAAAACAGGGATCCGACATCATGATCTAATACTTCGAAAAACAAACCACAACACATAAAGCTGTTTTCAAACTTTGAGGACGGTTATCTCTGAAACTATATATGCTAATCTCGCGATTGTTGAATGATTTCGCACTAAACATATTTAAATCAGAGCAATTTTGGACTCATTATTCCAATAAAAAAAAGGTACACTCCAGCGATGACGTAGAGCACGATTCCAGATGCCCAAAAGCATATTCAATGGATTATACAAAAAAATCTAAAAATAAACGTCTTTCGACCGTGATAAGTGTTTTCACTCCACTAAGCTTGCAATTTACTATCTGCGACCAGACGTGTTAAATTTATCACTTTAATGAAGGGTTATATGTTACAACAAACTATTGTATGATTATCGTGCATTAGTCTGAGCGTTGGCTACATTTGTGAAGTGTCTTCACCACTAGCATATCGAGATGTTTCTCATCAAAACTTCTGTTAAACACTTATAGTGAATCTTGAAGGCAACAACTATTAGAATAAACTGCCATCAACCAAATTTTTATTTTAGGCTCTTCGAAAAAAAATTTTTGAGCGATATGACGTGTTCCGAGCGACTAGATTCCTCAAATTTTGACGCCAGGTTTAGCATGGTTCTTATTAACATTGCCTCATTGAGAAACAAAACTAATGAATTGTACTTGTTTTTGGAAGAATTAGGGTTCCCCCAGCTCGTAGCAATCACGGAACACTGGCTAAAATTGAACGAACCTCTTTATATTGAAAAGTTTTCTACAATAGCCAGATATGATCGGAAAAACACAGCTCATGAGGAAACACTGATTTTATCCTTGAGTGATGACTTCCTTCCAATAGATAAGTACGACTATCTGCTCGCGGACAACTCCTTCGAGTTTTCAATAGTTTACAGTAATAATTTTTACCTTTACGTTATCTGCATATATAGAGCTCCAAATACTAATGTGCAACTGTTTTTTGATAGCCTGCTAAACCTGCTAGACAGTCTACCCGTGAAGGGTAGGACAATTTTGTGCGGGGATTTTAATATTGACTACGCTGCCGCTTCTACTGCCCAAAAAGCTTTTATTTCTATTTTTGATTCTTTTGGTCTTTCAATGCATGTAACTTCACCAACCAGAATTTCTAAAAACTCCTCCTCTATTTTTGATTATGTAGCGTCTGACTTTCCTTCATCTGATGTCCATTCATCAGTATCTAGCGCTGGTCTATCTGATCATGAATCAGTAGTTTCTAAATTTAATATTTCTCGCAGACCCCTGAAGAAAACTCGTCACTTAGATAGAATCTTCTCAGTCTCTAATTTTGCTTCGTTTTACAATCTTTGTTTGAGCACGAACTGGAATTTTGATTCGGACGATGTGGATTTCAACTTTAAAGATTTTCTAAATAAAACTACATGTGCCTTCAATAAAGCATTTCCACTTAGGAGAATGAAGCCCAAACATCATAAACCTTGGACCACGAAAGGATTACGCATATCTGCAAAGAACATGCGTTCTCTCCTGTATATCCGAAAATTCACCGACTCTACTCATGTTCTTGAATTTATCACGAATTATAGGAGGATCTACCTAAAACTACTCAGGTCAGCAAAGAAACTTTTTTATCAAAACCGTCTATCAAGGGCAAAAATGTCTCCAAAGAAACCTGGCCATTATTAACGATCCAAGAGGCAAAGTAAACTCCGTGAATCAAAGTATGTCAGAACCCAACGACTTGAACGAATACTTTATCAACGTAAGCAAGAACGTTACTTCCGGAATTTCACCAGGTCTTGACCCCCTTTCGTTTCTTCCACGCTCTAAAAAAATTTTTGATAGCTTTTTTCTACCTCCAGTAACCAACCTTGAACTACTACAAGTTGTAAACAGCATAAAAAGTAAATCTTCTTGTAGCACCGATAATTTATCAATTAAAATATTCCAGAACCTCCCACCTCCCGCATTAGATGCCCTAACAAACTTGATAAATGAATCTTTCATGAAAGGAGTTTTTCCGGAATGCCTCAAAACGGCAATTATTATTCCTCTCCATAAAGGAGGTGAGAAATCAAACTCAATTGATTATCGCCAAATTCCTTTGCTACCTGTGCTGTCAAAAACATTAAGAGGTTACTAAAAAATCGTCTCATGCCATTTCTCGTCAAACATGACATATTATCCCCGGATCAATTCGGATTTTCACCAAACAAGTGCACCAACGTCGCAATGTTCTTGTTGCTTCATGATGTTTACTCATCCCTGAATAGCAAACGCCCCACCGTTTCAGTCTTCTGTGACTATACAAAAGCATTTGACTGTGTTTGTCATGATATTTTGTTGAAAAAGCTAGAGTTCTATGGGATCCGTGGTGTTTCTTCGATCTGGTTCAAATCTTATCTTGAAAATAGGCAACAAATTGTAAGGCAAATGTCTATTCTGATTGTAAATTAATCACCAGTGGCGTTCCGCAAGGTTCTGTTCTAGGGCCCATTCTTTTTCTGTTATACATCAATGACATCACCTACCTGAAAATCAACGGTAGAGTTTCCCTATTTGCGGACGATACCAGCATTACATGGAGTGATTCTGATACCTTGTCCCTGCATTATAATATTTCCAAAGATCTTGTCACAATCAAATCTTGGTCTGATTCCAATTTCTTGTGTTTTAACGTTGATAAAACGGTAGCCTCATCTTACAGAGGAGCTCTACAACCATTACTGCTTCATGACAGAAACATCAAATACGTCGAGTCGGTAAAATTCCTGGGTTCAAATATAAATGCCAATCTTAAGTTGTCCGCTCATATCGACTTTTTGTCAAAAAAGCTCTCTTCGGCTTGCTTCGCAATTCGTTCAGTTTCGAAAGATCTTAATATTTCCTCTGCTAGACTCACATACTTCTCTTTATTTGAATCTTACCTCCGCTACGGCCTTCCTTTTTGGGGCTGCTGTACCATCGAACAATTCCAGAGCATTTTCAAGTTGCAAAAGAGAGCAATTCGCTATTTATTCGGTTTAAAGAGCAAGGCTCACTGCAAACATTACTTTAAAAAATACAGCATCCTCACGCTTCCTGCTCTGTTTATTTTAGAGACAGCCTGTTTGATACGTAAACACCAAATCAACTCTCCTGAAAAGCCACAGCATAAGGATCCCACCAGGAATTCGTGTCTTGATATCTACCTACCCTTTCCCACCTCCGATCTAACAAAAATTTTTATCATTTACAACGCCAAGAGGCTATACAATCATCTACCGCTACACCTCAAATCTATTCCCACATTTACTAGCTAGGAGGTTTTCGTTTCTTTACGGAAAGAAACGAAAACCTTCCACCTGGAAAGACCTTTTTATAATGTAGGTATATGAGTTTTTCACGGAATAGTTCCATATCTCTGTTTGGGCACCATAAGCGGCAGTTTGACAATAACTCATTGGTGAAGTGGAAGTTGTTCTAGGGCATTCAGTAAACATTGGAGTATTCATATTTTTCAGAGGTCAACAATCGCCTAGTTTGGTAATTCATACAACACGGGTACTTCCTCTGTAAATAATACCAACTAAACATTGCTTTATTGCAAGCGAGCTAGTAGGGTCAAAGTCAAGTTCAAATTGAACTGGAGTCGCGCACCTCGACTGTTCACTTTCTGAATAGAAACTGGATATCAACACGTTTTGGTTGAAATAATATAAACAACCCCAAGTTCCTTGTTTGATATTTAAGTCAGAAATAATTACATGCTACAGGCAGTGCGGAAACAAGATGATTTATAGTTTATCAAATAAATTTCGAGTTCACCGATTTCGCTCACCCCACCTGATGTTTATTTTTTGAATGGGAAGCGAAAAAAAACGTGAGAAATCGTTGGTTCCTTGTTCGATTCTTAACACCGCAGTATTATTGTTCTACAATAATTGTTGATTTTGCTATGTTATTGTTTTACTGACTTGTCATCATAACATAACTGGAAGTGTGCCGATGTTTATTGTTGTCCATGAGCAATTTCCAAATAAATTTAAATTTGACAAAATATTGGGTAAATATTTTTGTACTAGTTTGTTCTATTGTTCACGTAATTGTTCTCGTAATATATAATATTATCATGTTTTGTATTGTTTTTATACTTCAGCATTTTGCATTTGTATTTGCTTTGTCCTTAAAATTTATTTAAATTTTTCTGTGGCAATAAAGCATATTTGATTTGATTATTTTCCACAACAGCCTCTATACCATTCATTATTCCATTGCAAAACAAACGATTTTAGACATTTCCTCGTAACCGAAACAGCTCACGTTTATTTGTTTTGAATTCAAGAGAAGTCCGGACTGATTAAAACGCAAACCGTACAATAGAGTACAAAACGCGATTTTTGTATAGAATCACTGGGTCGATAAAGCATGCTGGATGCTGAATCAGTAATTAAGTTTGTTAATGAAGAAGACATAAGATTAGTTGGCAGTGATGTTGGCGTAGTAACCAGTGTTTGTTTCCAAGGCACAATAATCTGATTTTCACACAAAGTTTGCCATTATAGAATAAGAAGACACTCAACAATGTATGATTGATGATGTTCCTGTGTTGTATACAGGGTGATACTTAATGGTTTGTCATCATTTCAAGGGCAAGGTCCTGGATAAATTCTAAGTCGAAAAGGTCATATCAGCTCGAGTCTACAAAAAAAATAAAATAAAATAAAAATAAAAATAAAAAAATAAAAATGTGAATGAAAAAAAGTGTGTTCAGTTCAAAATCTCAAACCGTCTTTGGAAAATTTATTAAAAACTAAAAATAAAATAAATCTTTAACACCCTGTATCTTAAAAACCAAACATTTCAAGACCCAAGTTTATGAGACATCTTAGACTTAAAATGTATCCAGGAACTTTCCCTTGAAATTATGACATACCATCAAGTAACACCCTGTATATTTTATCGTTTTTCCAAAATAGAATCATATGTGTACAAACAACTTTTTTTATAGATACCTAGTCCTTTTATGAACTACACTCCGAAACAGTGAATTACGAATTGAATAATATGATTCGAAAACCCAAGTCTGTGTCTAATACCGTAAAATGTGTCTATAGATTGAAATCAACTATCAATCCGATATTTCATGCGTGCTGGAAATGTGTTTGTTATAGGAAAACGCCTTAAATCGATGATTTTTGCTGTTGCCGAATTAAATATTGACCTCATTGACTTTAAATACTATAGACTGGGCATCCCATTCACAAAATGCTATTAGTCTTGACGCCAACATCACAATAAGTGCGAAAGAGACAACACTATGAGTGGAAAGAGATAAAACGAGGAATCCGAACCCATCGGGCAACAACGCATGAGAACATGTGATTCTTATAATACGTACGTCCGAACTCGATTTTCATCTGGAACAGCGGCGGCACATTTCGAGTTTCTACCGTTTTGTATGGAAAATATAAATGAATATTAATTTGGGTAGGTACCTATGTCGTTATTGTTATATGACAGTATATCACATTTTTGACTTTCTGAATCAATAAAAATTGAAATTTTCATAACATTAAAAATTAAATCTCCTGCTGTTCTTCCGACAATAATGAATTACGGTTCCGAATAAAATGACAACCAAAATACAAAATATATTTCGCCTTTCTTACATAACTCTAAGGCCATTTTACTCAATTTGCCATATGATTTTTGTTTTTGGAGACGGGAAACTGTATGGTCTGCCGGTGGGTCATGATTGGCAAGCTTCCCGGTTTTAAATATTTGATTCCATCAATGTCACGTAAATAGTCTTGTGGGTTAAAATGGGCCGAACACAAAAAGAGAGGTTTGATCCGAAGTCGGTCCTCGTCAATCCTCACCAAAGAACACCAAATATTTCGCAGCTCTTCATTTTTTGGAAATCTAAAATTGGATAACAAGAAAAAAATATAAAAAATTGGAAACAGCAACGTTTTACTTATCTATTTTCAACCATTGAACTTTTATTTAAAACTTGTTTCCAAACGTCAAATTAAAATGTGAATTGCGAGGTCCATTTAGCTGTGCCCTGTACAAGGTTTTTTTATGTATTAATTTAGACCCCCTTTATCTTTTTTATTTGACCTTTCTGACAAAAATGTCCCTTCATAAAAGTCTATTGATTGGTTTAGAGCAAATTATTGGAAAAACTATATTTCGCTTTAACAGGAAGAGAGACTGGGCGTCGTCAAAATTTTCAATTCCGATTGAAAGGTACAGGCAAAGAGGGCGATATGTCAAAAAGTTAATTTCGAGATAAACGCGAGGTTTTAAGTGCTCTAAAAAGTGATTATAATAATAATAATTGTAAAAGTAAGCATTCTTACTGAAGACTTCAACCTTATTGTAATAAAAAAAACGAAAATAAGACAGTTGAGGAAGTATCCAATAAATAATTCATCTTGACTGTGTATGAAATAATCGAGGAAATAATGGAATAGGTATTCAAGTAATATGAATATCCTTTCTTATTTGAGAACAATCGGTTCCTATTGCATAAAACACTACCATTCAGGCTTTTTTCCAAATCAGTTTCATTTTTTCGTTGTTACCTATTCACGAATAAAAACAAACATTTAAACTTCCTGAAGATTGAAAAATCCTCATTTTCATGAATGAAATATGATGATGCCTACACTCTACACCACTGGATCTCTCTCCAGTCAATGCTCAATGCAAATTTGACACTTACCTGTGAATGGTGATTTCTGGATCCGAATGGTCCAGTTTTTGACACAGCAAGCACAATCTTACCATTTTTCACAAATAAAGTCACAATACAACACTTAACAAGCACGAAAGTAGAAGTTTTCAAGTTGAAACCCCATGGCATCACCGCACTACCTTCAAAATCGAAACCAGCTGTTTAAAGGCAGCGTTGCCGTGTACTAGGACTAATATTTACTATGTATCGCCTGTATCCAATGCACAAAAAATCATTATTTAATGAATGTTAGTAATTAAGCTTTGAGTAATTGAGTAGCACAAAAATGTTTCACATTATTTATGATATGAAATAATATCATCATTAGACACTATCACCGTTGTTCAACATTGAGTTGATTCATACGAAATCATGGTTGTAAATGTGTCTGATTATGCGATAATCTAGAATAGTGAACCTTGATGCACCTTCTTGAAAAATGAACAATACTCAATCCTCCTTAATTTTCATTGTATCATGTCTTATCAATCAATTTCGTACACAGAGGAATTTTCATTGATGAAGATTTGCCCAAATCGGCAACCGCGTCCAAAGCAGGTCAGTTTTGGGCGACGCAGATAGATATAACTCGACAAGGATAGCGATACAGTGAATTTCTCAAGACAAACGTCCAAAATTGGATGATGGTGCCATTATTTTTGAAGGTTTCCTCCTCTAAAGCCTTATAATACTCAATGATTGACCTTCTTTCATATCAATTCACATCCGAAAAACTGAGCGACATCATATATTATGATTTTAGTCGCTACATGGTTGATGAAGATCTGATATTCTACATGAACCTTGCAATGTTCAAATCAAATAAAGCAGATAGATCTTGAAAGCTTTTTGTATGATGAATTTAAATTATTAATAATTTATGTAATGAAAGACGAATTTTCGTACAATCGTATCAACTATTTGCTTAGAAATTTCGCTTAACAGAGACACTAAATCAAATTTACATGCTCTCAATTGAAAGATTTATCGATCAAAGTATAGAACATTTCATACAAGCTCGTTCCCTTTTTTTAACCTTGTTGATCGAAACTAAAACATATTTTGTGGTTGTGGCAACATCGCATCCACAAGACAGCTGTCACCAGCAGAAAAATGTCAGTCAGATTCGCGTGACGTATTTAAAAAGTTAGACTGCCTTTGATTTTGTTAAAATTATCAATTTTATCGTTAATAGAATTATCGATATTCGTGTTGAGAGTTTCACTAAGAGTCATCTACATGAAATTACCACATTGATAACCCCGACGAGTGAAAATCAGTGAAGTGTCAAAGCCCGTCTACTGGGGCTTCGCCTCAATCTTGGTTTAGTGCGCAAAGGAAATTTCTACGTCATGTCTGTCGATGAACTCCGAGCGCAGCGCATGGAACTTCTGGCTCGGAACGAGTTGCTTGTGCAGGAATTGGGGACTTATCAAAAGGAAACAGGCACCAGAACCCGTTCAAGCGAATGATGGGCAAGTGAACCCGGAAATTTTCCGTACCGCTGTTCGACTACTACCTTTCTGAGCAGATAGTCCAGAAGTGTGGTTTGCATAAGTCGAAGCGAAATTTCTAATAAGCGGTGTATCGCAAGACAGTACCAAATATGATTATGTCGTTGCGCAGCTGGATGCTCGATATGCTGCTCCACGACATCATAAGCAGCCAATCTTGAACTGAGCGCTACATCAAGTTGAAAACGGTACTGATAGCACGTTTATCTCTTTCTGAGGAGCAGAAGATCAGGCAGCTACTCATGGCTGAGGAACTTGGTGATCGTAAACAAACCCAATTCTCACGACACCTACGCGCGTTGGCAGTTAGTAGTGATATCGATAGAGTTACCTTCCACGTTAGCTTTGGATGCAACGACTTTCTGCACTTATCCAAGGTATCCTGCAAGCGCAGACGGCTCTATACCTGGATCAGCTAGCAGCATCATGAATGTATCACAGCCGTTGCATGTCTCGGTTCATGCTGCGTCTGTGACATCTACTGATACTTTTCCTGTGGCCTCTACCTCAACCGATCATACTAATTTGGCCATTGCCCTGCTGAGTAAGCGTAGAGGAACTTCCATGCAGGTACGCGAACGCAATTGCGACGACTCCACACACTTACGTCAACGTTCACGAACTTGTTCCAATGAACGCAACCGTTCAACTGCTATTCGCTAGTACCATCGCCAGTTTGGTGTTGAAGCTCGACACTGCATGACTCCCTGTGCGTCATCGGAAAATTTCACCGGCAGCGGACGACGCGACGCCTGCTTGTTGTCGATCGCCATTCAAAGCATCAGTTTCTTGTAGACACGGGATCAGACGTCTGTTTTTTTTCTCGCAGGCTCTTAAAGAATCGTCGCTCCGCCACGGACTAACATCTGAGTGCCGCTGATCAAACCTCCGTCAAAATTATCACTGGCGTTTTGTTATAGTCGATGTGTCGCTGCCCATAATAGGTTCAGATTTCCTAGCCTATTTTAATCTGCTTCCCGACTGTCGCAACAATCGCCTCCACGATGGATTGACTGACTCGTACATCCAGCTTCAGGCGTCCCACCGACTATTTACCGACGCATCTACACTTTCCGTTGGCGCTAGCCTGATGCAGTTTGTGGATAATGCTTGGCAACCACTGGCTTTCTTCTCGAAAAAGCTCTCAATTCTGATGAAAACGTGGAAGTGATTTAGCCCCATACCCATGATCTCACGGACTGACCTGTCTATTACCGTGAACTCTTGGCAGCTTATGAGGCTTTTCATCACTTTCGACATTTTCTTGAGGTGCACCACGTGACCATTCACACGGATCACAAGCCACTCGTCTATGCGTTCCAGCAGCGAAGAGAGAAGCTTTCTCCAGTACAGCTTAATCAGCTTTCATTTATCGCCCAGTTCACGACCAATATTCAACACATCAGTGGAGCTGAGAACGTCGTAGCGGACGCATTCACTCGAATCGCCACAATACCATCTGCTGTGGATCTTTCCGCTCTTGCCGAAGATCAAGATGGCGACGAAGAACTAAATGATCTTCTGACCAATGGCTCTGCTCTCCGTCTGCAACAGGTACCAGTTCCGGGTTCCAGCACTGCTATCTACTGTGAGACCTCAATGCCTCGTCCACGCCCGTTTGTGTCAGCACCTCTACGCAAGAAAGTCTTTGACTCTCTACATGGACTAAGCCACTCAGGGATCCGTGCTTCAGCACGTCTGGTATCTAAGCGATTTGTTTGGCCCAATGTTCAACGCAACTGCCGCACATGGGCTCGTGGTGGTACTCCATGTCAACGTTCATAGACTTCACGCCATGTTACCTCCCCGTTGGGCAATTTTGCAACGACATCACTTCGTTTCAGCCATATTCACATAGACATCATTGGCCCTATAATAGACAGAAAATCATTCTTGGGGGGACGTTGTGTGCATAAAATAATATGTCCAATGACGTGAGAAAATGTGTGGTACGGGCCACTGTAGAAAAGAAGAAAAGGGAAAGGAAAAAAATGTGATTCGTTTGACATTAGCTGGGAAAGGCACTCGGATGCCTATTTGCCACGTCGCGACGGATTTCTCCAGACGGAAATGGAGGAGAACACAATGAATCTTATCAGTGAATAAGACAATTTTGGAAAAATTTTTTCGCTGATGACTTTCAAATAGTGTGTAGAAATCTCAAGTCATCCGAAAATGTATGCAAATTGTCCATTGTGTGGTGATGCGACGTACGGAAAACGATATTCTAAGATAAAAAGCAGGATCTCAATGATTAATTATGATAATAATTATGAAATAATATATGTTAGCCGGAACAAAAGGAAACTTTACTATAATACTTAACACAAACTCGCTAAGTCTAGACAATGGCCATAGCATGGTCGACAGTGATTGAAAAGCCACAGACTATAAACAGTTGCACTGGAGTAAAACTTTCTCCAAACAAAACAAATAAAAAAACGTGATTCGGAACAATGTCCTACGGAGCTTTGCCTGTTTGTTGGGGAAAAATTTAATTTGAATTGTATCAAATAACGAAATGAGTTCGTGTGGTTTTTGAAATAAACATTTATATTGAATCTTTTATTCATCATTGTAATCACCTTACCACATTTTGACAATCAGACACAAAGTCTTGTATGCCAATAAATAATCACTAGACGTAATGCCGTAGACGCTTGTTAGGATCAATTTATCGATTTAGGCTGAATTATCAACTTTTTTGACTGCTGATAATCAACTTTACTGCAGTCTCACTCATTTTTATTAGCCTTGAGGTGTCCCACTTATATTCGAATAAGACAATTTTTCTGTCCTCCGCTGGACTCGAACCAGCGCAAAGCAAAAAAATAATCAAATTAGGAGTGACAATTTAACTTTTTTCCAAAATCGCACAGCTGATTGTTCTTGTCGCTATATACATCAATCACACAATGAAATCTGGTTTATATTCAAAAAAGGTTCTCAAAGATGTAGATTATCTTTCGGGGATTCAGAGAAATTTTGCCCAACAACAGTTTTTTCCAAAGCAGATGTAGGTGCGAAAGATTGTGTCACAATCAAAGTGAACTTTTCTGCAAGCTCTTCCGATTCTTGATTTTTTCCGCACGAACTGTTGAACGCCCTTTTTGGTGATTGTTCCTCGTCTCCCAGAACATTTGGAATAAGACCGTGGCCGTACTTTGATCTAAAGTATGAACCGCACTTACCTAGAGAATCACCATATAGTCCTGATTTAAAAGTGAAGCTAACTATTGAAGTCAATTATACAGGGTGTTACTTAATGGTATGTCATGATCTTAAGGGGGAGTTCCTGGAAAAATTATAAGTCAAAAAGGTCATATAAGCTTGGGTCTTAAAATGCATGGTTTTTTAGATACAGGATGTTGAAGATCTATTTCATTTCCAGTTTTTAATACATTTTCCAAAGACGGTTTGAGATATTGAACTGAATTTTCCCTCAAGATATCATAGTATAGGAACACACTTTTTTTAATTTTTATTTTTTAATTTTCATTTAATTTTTTTTTATTATTTTTTCTTAAACTCAAGTTTATATGACCTTTTTGACTCAAAATTTATCCAGGAACTCCCCCTTGAAATTATGACATACCATTAAGTAACACCCTGTATAATAGGTCAAGTTGCCAAAAGAAAATTTACTGGTTAAACACAAACCAAAGGAACATAACCTAACTATGACTATTTTGACATTTGTGAGGTTGTCTTCTGCTTCTAGAATACCAAATTGAAATTTTCACCAATCATAATAAACAAGCACAAGTAGAGAAGAGTAAGATGGATTGATTTACATGACATCAATGGATGCAGCGATGATGAGCAAGATGGAGAAGGAGAAGGGACCTGATGATTTTGGGTAGGCGTACTATACGTGGTTAATATTTGACCAACATTGGCTATATTTTGATACCAGTTTCAATTATTATCAAAACAGAAACAGATGTTGCCTACAGAAATTAATTCAAACCAAAGTGGTCAAACAAAACAGCTGCAATCAACATGAATATTAAATGAAATCCTGCTGTATACATACATTATTTTCACCAGCTTGTTTTGATACCAAATACAACTGAGTTAAGATTTAAATATTGTTGAAAAGTTTCAACATTGATTTCTGTATAATACGTAAAATATTCTGGTGTTATCATGGTTATTATACCAAGTTACACCAGTATTCGATAAAGTAAGTTGCTCTTTCATTTATTTATCTCAAAAGTTCCGGTTCTAATGAAATTGACCAAGTGCTCTTCTGGTCAGTCATCGGGTGGTATTGATAAAAATCAGTACATGCTTGTGTGGAAGGTACTTCTAGATGCTCAATAACCAAATGATGGTACTTGGTAATTACTATGTAGTTCCATCCTCACGCTTCCTATTCTATTTATTTTAGAAACAGCCTGTTTGATACGTAAATACCAAATCACCTCTCCTGAAAACCAACAGCATAATCGACCCACCAGAAATTCGTGTATATGTCTACCTACACTTTCCCACATCCTATCTAATAAAAAAAAATATCATATACAACGCCAAGAAACTATACAATCATCTCCTGCTACAACTCAAATCTATTCCCAAATTTGCTACCTTCCGTAAATAAACGCAAGCCTTCCTACTGGAAAAACTTTTTCATTCTATGAATGAGTGTTTCATGGAATAGTTTCATTTCTCTGTTCAGGCACCATAAGCGGCAATTTCATAATATCTCATTAGTGAAAGTGGGGGTTGTTCTAGGGCATACAATGAACAGAGAATTCATATTTTTTAGAATCATCAATCACCAACACTTGGGTACATCCCCTGTGAATAACTTCAACTAAACATTGCTTATTGCAAGCAAAGCGGAAACAAGTTGAGGTCAAGTTCATCAATCAATTCACAAGTGCACCGAGGTCGCGCACCTCAACTGTTGTTTTTATTTCAAGTTTATCAATTGCTGATGTCTATTTTCCGAATGGGGAGTGGATATCAGCGCGTTTTGTCTGCAATAACGTTGGCAATCGCTGGTTCCTTGTTTGATATTAAGCTCCGCAGTATTATTATTTCTCATAATTGTTGATTTTGCTATGGTATTGTTTTGCCGACTTGCCATCATAACATAACTAGAAGTGTACTAATGTTTATCGTTGTTGTCCATGAGCAATTTCCATTTAAATTTGACAAAATATTGGAAAAATATATTTGTATTAGTTTTGTTTTATTGTGTTACTTAATATGTACTATTATGACGTTATGTATTGTTTCTACTTTACAATTTTGTATTCGCTTTGTCCATAAAATGTATTAAAATTTTTCTGTGGCAATAAAGCATACTTGATTTGATTTGACTTGAGTATTCGACATGTAGTGAGTGTTTGGTTTAAAAGCTCAGAGTCCAAGGCTCCGCCACATTTTTCTTCACTGTCTCCCAAGAAAATGTTGGGCCATCCATTCGACGTTTTGAGGCATCAATCAACAGTTGCTCTCTTTCCTCTGCCTTGCTCAATGTGGTATTATTCTCCCAGTTCCCCTTCTGCCAGACTCACTCGTTTAGGGCCTTGGAGATCAGTCGCTCAGACACAAGTATATTTCTGAACTAGCCAGCTCTTCTGCTCGTTTATTCCGGATAATGCCGATCTGTCGCGGTACTCAAACCAGTTTAACCTTCTAACTCTTTCCCAGGAAATGCAGAGCATCTTCAAAGTCTTTTACCACCGGACAGCTGATCCTTGGTTCCGCTTGATGTCAGAATGGATAGATACTGCAACTCCAGGAGAGCAAACACCTATGCTTGGAAGACCCTTGTCAGTTTTCCGAGAAGAAATGCTTTACCTGCATTCTTATCCAATCAGTATACTGCAGCTCCAGTGGACTTGGAGCCGTTAGTGAACCAGATTTGCGTGTTGGTTGGTACTTCTGTCGAGGTGGTCTGCCTCTTGCCCCTGAATGGTGAATGTTCCTTAAAACTTCTGTGAACTTGCAGAATTTCATGTGTCTGTCCCGCTTCACAATAGATGATGATCTACTGTCGCCAACCTTTGTGCCTCTGACCCTCTGTCCTTCAATGCTCCAACGGCAGTCATCCTTACGTATGCTATAACAAACCCTTCAACATGAGGTTCCCACGTTAGCTTACTGTTAAAGATTACTTCAAGGTACTTGACCTCTTGATTCAATCTTCAGTGGCATCTTATACATATGTGGATAGCTCAAATTTCTAGCGATTCCTCCTATTTTTAAAGAGAATAAGCTCCATTTTTGTGGGATTCACTGATGGGAACCCTGCTCACAGACGACTTCCAGGAGTTCGCGTCTCTCGAGGATCAGGCCGTCATTGGCGTAGACCTGCTCATGAAGGCCTCCAAACCTAACGTCAGGGGACTATACATCATCAGACCAAAACCTGGTTGAATGAAAGCTGCCCTAGGGACAACATCCTTGCACATCTGCCTCTATATGAGCCTCCCAAGAACGCTTTCATCTAGTGATCCCGATGAGCAGAGCGAAACCAACTCACCCCAGAGGTGGACTTCAAGAGATCACAAATGGCATCCGTTTTTCCATTATCAAATGGTCATTCCACGTCAAAGAACAGGGTCAAGGCCTCTTTGCCATTTATAGTCGAGCCGATTCCGTACTCTTGCCCTTACAATAGGCGGACTAGTTCCTGCGAATTGAAAATTTCGAGAGAATATCCTCTGTCAAGTGCCTATCAATCCTCTTTTCCAATGTTTCAATTTGAAACAATGTCAAGCTGATTGGTCTGTGGGCTCTCTGGAGCACTAGTCTTCTTTGCCAACTTTGGGTATGGATACTACCTTGACGGTTCTCCACTTATCTGAGGCGTGTCTCAAGGCGAAGCATATTTGTAAACAGCAGACGCATCCTGCATAACACCCGAGCTCAAGTAGAATGGTATATAGCAGACGAGTGATGCAAAACCACTTGGTAAATGACAGACGTGTAAATATTATCTATATGAGCAGAAAGCAAGACCTGTATGTACATATATGTATAGAAGTCTGTTGAGATATATTTTTGTCTAAAGCGTCTGTCAATTACTGAAACTTACATCTTGAAAAATTCAGTACATACATTCACATTACATTTAATTACGTCACGTTGCATTCACCTACCCCAAAAATCTCTTAGTAACATACTTTGGTCACAAGTTTGATATTTATAAGAATGTATTTTGATAGAAATTGAGTCTTGGCTCTCTGCATTATCGCTGGAAAGATCCCATCATATTCTGCTGCCATATACGGACCTTTATATTTTCAATTCAAAATCAATAATCAACAATTCATATCCAAAACCAAAACAAAAATTCTAGTCCCAACTACAAAAAAGACGTTCTATCATAGTTCAATCATGTTCGCCATCATAAATTGATGAAACCAGCTTGTTCCATGCCTCATCAGCAATCCATAAAATTATTCTGTTTTCATCGTCTCTGTCATGAATGGAATTTCCAGTATTCGAGGGCCGTCTGTAGTCAATACAGATGGAAAAACCTTAATTGTGCATGTAATTGGACGTAACATGTCAATACCCGCTTGTTTACCGCAACCCCAGGGGATATGGACGGTCGTGTTTTTTTCCTTTAATTTTTGTCTCCACAGTTTTACGGCATCCTAATTGAATTGCCAAGGGTTTCATGGAAAATCCACTAATTGCTTGCTTCCTTTTTCTTATTAATTATACATCCCGGTGTTGGTCTGGAATAATTATACCACCCTGGACTAACCCGTTGAGAGTATATGTGTTATGGTATACACACGCGCCCATTTTGAAAACTGTAGGTTATAATAATAGTTCAATAACATGATCAATTTTGTTGTTTACTTAAAAGCTCTCCAATTCGTGAATAATCATTGCAAACATATTGACGATACATTTGTTGCTTCCCGTTTTTCACGACCCGTGAACTTGTGAAGAATTTGAAAAAGGATTATTATTAGGTATAAATCATGATATTTACCAGGCAGTGCTAATTGACCGATGTGAATCCATAAAGGTTAAATTAATACGAATATAGCGTGTAACAAACTTCCACAATTTTCCGGTTTTCTTTTACCGATTCCGTTATTTTCTTCATTAAACTGGTTCACACTTATTTTCCGGAACAACCATAATTACTTTTCCACCCTCTTCATTAAAATGATGATCATTATTTGCAACCAACTCGTAAATTCATGTTTTCGTAATTTTACCTCACCGACTCAAAAGAGAAACGTACCAAATCAGTGTCAGAACGATTCATTCTCCGAAGAAGCGCTCTTTGCTATTAGTGACCGTTCCCATCAGCCGTACCAGAAATTCTGTCCCGTATCACCGAATCCTACTGTTTTTCTCCCATTGTTTACATGATACAACGTGGGAGGACTCCTAGCCGATTTGGTTCTTGAAATTCTCCCAAGTTTACCCCGTAACGTTTTTTCAATCAACATCTTAGAGTTTTCTATATAGCACAGTGAATATTTTCCAAGTGGCGTATGTCATCGACCATAGCTGGGCTGTCTATGGTAATTTTTATCCTTCCTTAGCGAAGAGGAGCAACGGGGGGGGGACTAAAATAATGGCAAAGTGGGATAAGTTTTAGTTGACCGCGTTTTTATTGTTGAGAGTCTTCATCTGCCGAACTTGGGATAGTTCCGAAAGTATCTTGAGAAAAGTCCCCTGGAGTTACGCCGCTTTTCAATTCAGAACATCGCGATTTTCCTAAACCTCAATTTTATTGACCTTAATCAGAGGTCAGAGTTCAGAATGCAACTGAAACATTACTGAAAGCCTGGAATACCACTGTCTATAAAGGCTACCCGATAGGCATTGTGGGCTCTCTACCACACAAATCCAGAGGATGGCGCCCGAGTTACAGAAACATATAATTTTACCACCCCGATAACAACTTTGAGAATTCGAAGCGCGTCACAAGTACATTGTACAAGGTGGTTCACTTTACAGGGCAAGTGTGAAAAAAGTGCGCATTTTTACATGGTGAATGGAGTATGGTCGCTTTAGAAAAATAATTTTGTTTTGTGAAGTCTAAACGTCTCAAGCGATTTTGATAACACTTTTAGAGTTTGTTCTTTTTCAAGCAACATACCGCAATACTTTCAGCATTTGATTATACATTTGTTCTAGACCTTGAAATAAGTGAGTTCATCTGCATTACATTGATTTTTATTTTCTATCTTTTTTTGCTCAAATTTGAATGGTAAATGAAAACATGGTTTTCACTATGTGAAAGCTTAATGGCGTACCACTTTTTTCTTCGACAGAACAAATATGAGTAGCTCTAGGTGCGGTTCTGGAAACGTCAAACTGAGACGAATTTCTCAAGAAGATGCTTAAGAACCCCAGATATACTTCCTGAATCGCTTGTGATGTTAAGAACCAAAAATCAAAATTTTCGTTTCAACACTCTGTTTTTCAGACTCACCCTGTATATTGACCCACTAAGTCATTTTATTAAAGGTGTACAAAAAAAAGTTTGATACAAAAGTTATTTAGTTTATAATCATTTTTAAATTTGGAAGAAACATTTTAGATGCGACAGCATGTATTTTATTTCATTTTTGGATTCTACCTAAATTTTAAGTCAAATCTGTGTGAAGTACGAGATAAAAGCTGTTAAGTTTTGTGAAAAATTCTTGATTCACTACACGTTGGCCCCTCCTCCAAGTCATTCTAGACAAGGTGTGAAAACACCACATTTTCAAAATTCAGTGGTAACATTAATACAGTGTCCGCCATAAAGTTGGGTACATACTATGGGAAATTCTAAATTATTCATATTTTTAAGAAACTTGATTCGAGGATAGTTTGTACACGACCGATAAACAAAAATTAATTTTGAAACATTTTATAGGTTTAGCGGGAATTCTAAAAGAAGTTCATTATGGTGTCAAAACATGGGTCAATCTGACCAGATATCTAAGGATTATTTTGAAAAAAGTTGTTTAGAATCCATTAAGGACTCCACATGCCGATTTTGCTGCAAATCTGAATAAAAAAAAATAAAACTCATATTTTACTCTTTCTATCAAGGAAAATCTAAAATTATGATGAACTTTATCCCACTAAATTTCATCGGTTTGATATTAAATCAGTCGAATTTCAGTAGGAACAAAATATTCAAGGGATATAAATTAAAAGAACGCCGTCTGGCCCTGTCCTTTTTTTCCACAGTAGATACGATTTTATAATATCATTATTCTCAAGACTCAACCATAGGTGAATTGTAGTGAATACTAGCTCATCAATCACTTTTATTCTATACTGTACCGTTAAGTATCATTTACCGGACCAAATCCAGTCCGGTGAATGACACTTTACATCATCAGAGACTGTAAAAAAAATTACTTGACTTTTCCAAAAATGACATTTGCATCATCAAAGACTGTGAAATTGCATTGGTAGCATGGTTTGGCTGGCGCCATCTCATGATTTTAACTAATAACTTGACATAGAATGTTTGTAACATACAGGGTTAGGAGAAATTACCAGAACGGTCGATTATTTCAAAAGATACACGATTTTAAAAAAAATGTCTTGTTTAAAAGTTGTGAGGCTTTAATAAATCTACATATCCGTGATGCATTGGAATATACAGGGTCGGCCATAAAGTTATGGCAGATAAAAGTTGCATTTTTTTAAATGGAACCCCCTTTATATTAATGAATATTTTAATTCTTCCTTCAATTTTAAGAAAAAAAATGATACAAAATGCTCCTAGATCTAGTCGTTATCGAGTTATCGCGTTTTATAAATGCATCTTTGACATGCTATAAAACCCAAACGGTTTGAGAAAGAGATGAACGGTCTGCACTTTCAAGTCTTGACATTTGAAGAGCTTTCCAAGGACATTCAATTAATTCTGGTCAAAAAGGGCGAAAATGTGTAAAAAAAAATTGACAGTTGACAGTACCTTCTTTTCAAATAACAGAATAGTTCTTAAAAAGTTACGGTGAAAAAGTGCATACTATTTTTCTCTATCTTGAATCGTTTGAGTTTTATAGCGTTTCAAAAGTTCAAAAATGCTCAAAATTGAAGGAAGACTTGAAATATTCATCAATATACAGGGAGTTGCATTTGAAAAAACCGATGTTACTAGATAGAAATGGACTTTTAAAGAAAATACTCCGTACAAAACATCCGAACTTCTTAACGTCCAGCGATAAATAATTTGGATTCACGGTAAACGTCCTTTTCCATTCTACTGCGTCCTGCTCTCTTCGTAAGGGTGAATTTTTACTGCCAATTTCTTATTTTTATTCGGCAGGACCCTTATTTGAGATGAGTTATGAATGCAGGCTAATGACTTCTTAAAAGAGCAGGGTCTTGCAACGAATAATTTCAAAACTTGAGACCGACGCTTTGTAAATATTGTTCATCAAATGTCGGAAGCGTCGGCGATAAATGTCAAATATATAAATAACTTAAAGTGCGACACATTTAAAAATATAGTTGCGACGAAATTGTGTACATAATATGAATCAATAGATGTCCAATGTCCAGTACTTACTACTTCTCACCGATCAGTGTTATAGAATCTTATGACTGTTATTGATTAATTACTCATCTGTTTTCTTGATCAATTCATTCAAAAGAACCAAACTCTTCATCCACTGGTATGACATTTCTTATCGTGATCGTTGGGAAAGGAGCAGTGACAGATCATCCAACAAGAATCAAACTCTTTGGACCATTGGTATGATTTTTCAAACCGTATTCACTGAAAAAGAAGAAGAACACGTTTTGGTTGCAATAATGTAAACAACTACAAGTTCCTTGTTTGATATTTAAAACAAAAATAATTACATGCTGCAGGCAGGGCGAAAACAAGATGACTTCAGATTAATAAATTAAATTTCGAGTTCACCGATTTCGCTCACCCCACCTGATGTTTATTTTTAGAATGGGAAGCAAAAAAAAACGTGAGAAATCGTTGGTTCCTTGTTCGATATTTAACACCGCAGTATTATTGTCCTCCACATAATTGTTGATTCTGCTGTGTTATTGTTTTACTGACTTGTCATCATAACATAACTGGAAGTGTGCCAATGTTTATTGTTGTCCATGAGCAATTTCCAATTAAATTTAAATTTGAAAAAATATTGGGAAAATATATTTGTTCTAGTTTTGTCCTATTGTTCACGTAATTGTTTACGTAATGTATACTAGTATCATGTTTTGTATTGTTTTTACTCTAGCATTTCGTATTTGCTTTGCCCATAAAATTTGTTTAAATTTTTCTGTGGCAATAAAGCATATTTGATTTGATTTGATTTGATTTGATTTGATTTGAAGTAGCGGTGGTAGAACATCTCAACCTTACTCTTTAAATCACCTCAATTAGCAGCAAAGAAAATTTGAATATCACTTTGACCGTTGTAATGTGATTTTGTTATTGATCAATTTGCATAACTCGTTTCTATTCTTTTCAATAGACATAGACAATTGTTATTCATGGTACTAGTGCATTATGTGGAAAATAAGTCACGCGATAAAGATCTATTTATACATTCTCAAGGAACTTGGAAAACATTATCGTGTATCATGTGGCATGAAATGTTTTATCCGATAAATGGAAAAAAAAACGTTTTTTTATAAGATAATAATTATAAGAGATAGATGTCAGTGTCAGAATGACTTGACAGTGACTTTATTACATTTTAGTTAAAGTATTGGTTGTTTGTTTGTTTGCCACGGGAACGTAACTTATAATGCATAACTCAATTCGGCACTAGCTCATGACGTCACACACATAACCTCAAATTTGCTCGGGGGAACAACAATACGTTCCCACGTTGTAGCTACTGCTCTTGTTCTGTGAAGTTTTTCGTGTTTTGTACTGTATTTCGATTTTTTTTCATCATTTGTGACATTTGGACTCATAACTTTTGGTTCTTAGTGCTGTGAAGTCGCGTGAACGTTTTAAAAATAACTTCATATTTTGGCAAATGTGTCAACACCGTGTAACTGTCATTGCCGTATTGCCAAGTGTATTGAAAGTAGGTAATGTACATTCTATATCCAAAATTTATTTTTTTCAGTTCAAATAGTCGTTCTTCCACTGGAATGTGCAAAAAAAAAATATAGGCAAAACTGCTTATGATACTTTAATGGCAAAAAACCGTTTTCTAAACACCCTTTGTTGTTCCACCAAACAAGATTTGAGGTTATGTGAATATGACGTCATAGCCAGCACCTAAAATTGACTGGTGAGTTATGGATTATAACGACGCCAAAATGACATCAATAATGACACCTATAAATATCATGCGTAAGATAAAGTATAGTATTCTACTCCTAGTAATAGCTGTTTCTGACTCAAAGGACACCATTTTCTTTGCAATAAGATTTGGACTCATGACCTTCTAAAAAATTCAAATGAATTAGTTCTACTGCTCAACCAACAGGAATAGTTGATTGACTATATAAACATTTTTTTGTTTGGAAGAAATTGAAATCAGTGTAAAAATGTGATCTCTTCATTTGCTAGTACCGTCTATTGAGAAGCTCCAGAAACACAGCACTTTTGTGGCATAATTGCCACTCTTAATCTTCTTCTCGAGCACAAATAAACTATTTTCAACTGAAAAATGACAAGAACCATCACTTTGACGAATGTATCAACGTCATGGCAACGCATTTCAAATAGCTCGATTGATGCCCAACGTTGCCGTTTGTGATAAAAATTCTTCATATCAATTTTTTAGTGTAAAATATCAAGGAAAATCGTTCGAGTATTCAACGATAAGTATTAATAGCGATAAAAAAAAGGCTACACTCTCCTTGAATATTGAATACATTTATTTGATGATAGTGAACTTCAAGTCATTGTTATTGGATTGGTGTCAGAAAATCTGGTGCAAGTTATTTCAAGGAAGTAGATATGGCAAACGAGGAGCTTGCTTTTCCCCTTTCCCCCCATGTTTACATTGAAATGTCACACAATATTGTTTGTCTATGCTTCTAGGGGTTCAGTATTCGAAGGCTAGTACCCTAAAGTTTCTAACTTGATGTAGGTTGCTGGAAGTTTCCCAACAAAAACCAAGCCCGTACTTTTTCCCAGGAAAAGGAAGTTGGCCAACCTAAGACCACCTCCCCTCTGTGTTGCGCAACTTGGCATTTTTAAAGAGGTTGAACACCTAGGCTACATTCTAGATAGAACCCTCAATCGGAATAAGCACTTAAGGTCACAAGAGCCTTCTGGCAATGTAGAGGTGCGATTGGCAAGGTCTGGAGGTTGTCACCCAGAATTGTCTACTGGATCTACACGTCCGTTATCAGACCAATGTTAGTGTACAGAGCTATTGTGTGAAGGACTAAAACCAAATAAGTGACAGCTTAGGACAGAATGCAGCAACTACAAAGATTAGCATAGGTGCAATGAGATTTATATCAACGATGACAAAGCAGGTGCTGCTGTGCCTGCCACCTCTTGATGCTTTTTTGAGAGGCGAGGCAGAAACAACAGCAATTAGGCTGGATGCCATCCATCTCTGATGCGGAAAAAAGTCGGGTCTCGGACATGCTCGAATATGCCTCTGGGGAGTATCGAACTGATGACATCAAATTAATACAGACGGCTCAACAGAAGAGGATAAAGCGGCGGATATACACATCTAAATAGACGATTCACAAAGTCAATGTGGTGCTAGGCTAGGTAAGTTCATACCGGAACTCAACCTAAAAATCAGTAGATTCCCGGGCACGGAAGCAATTGACTTTGAAACAGGACTTTTTGGCATAATGCAAGGGGCCACACAAATAGGAAAGAAAAAGATAGTGGGCAAAAACGCTATCTTCCTTACCAATAACAAACAAGTTCTGCAATCCTTGAACTCTAATAAAATATCATCCAAACTGATTCTGGAGTATCATCAGATTCTGCAGTCGGTCTCCGACGAGAACTCGGTCACAGTATCCTGGATTAAGGGAAATAGTGGAATCAGGAGAAATGAAAACGCGGAGAGTTGGGCGCGGAAGGGAGCAAAGGGAAAACCAGATGGCCCAGAGTCCTTCGTTCCACTGTTCTCGAAAACCACCAATCGCAAAATTAATGAACAAACAGTAGAGGTTCTAAGAGAGAGATGGAAGACACGACGGTTTGGGTACTCGAGTGCCGCTATGAACGGCCCCGAGGCCGCGCGAACCCAGTACCTCCTTGGAATCTCGCGGAGCAACCTTGGAAAACTGACAGGAATGCTCACGGGACATAGTAAGCTGAATAAGCACCTCAACACCAGATCCGACTTGTAGAGGGTGCCACGAGGACGACGAGAGTGCTGAGCATGTCCTTTGCCACTGCCCAGCTCTCGAAAATATCAGAAAATCCATTATGGGGAAAAATGGCCAGACCGGAGAATGCTCGACCACCACAGTCTTGAACTGTTACTATATCAACGATGTCGGCTGACTCGAAGGGTGAACCCCAAAGGAGGTTACAATGGGCCAGCCCGAGTGGTCTAGGTAGAAGTATGGCGCATGCTACCCCTCCATATCTCTATTTGGATAAAAGTGTCAAATTAATTTAATAGACGTATAATGCCCTATGTTTCAGAACTTAGGTTATGATAGTCCCGCATTTATGTGGAGAGGACTTCGTTTACCTCGTTCCTTCCAAGTTGGAAAAGGTGCGTCGTCTGTCCCTTACATTTGGGATTGATGACGCCCATATTGTTTGGGACGCTACGATAGTACCAATTTCAATCCAGATCAGTAACAGTTTTTCCGACGCCGAAGATGGTTTCATGAGTAGTGCGTATGATCAGTGGCCTAGCCAGACAATTTATAAGGAAGGGGTTTTGGGGATAAATGGAGCGCCGCAGGCAAAGCGCGTCGCAGTCGGAAAAAAAGGAGGAATCGTTAAATGTTTATGTTTTCAAAAGTCAGTGGTAAGTTTCTTACTCTTTATACCGTTTCATATCCATAAGCAATCTCTCCCGTCCCCTTTGCGTCATCACGCCCATACGTTCTGAGTGAGATTGCCAGATGCATCTTTCGGATTTTTTTTTTTATTCTATGAATCCAGATTTTTTTTCTTAATTGTTACTTAGTTTTTTATGTACCTAGAAGTAATTTTCCAATTTTAATGAAATTTTTAGTAATGGTGCGTCATCTCTCCCTGTTTTGCTCTAGTAACATTTTATCAAAATCATTTGCTTTTTATTTAGCTTCATTTTTCTTTCTTTGTCTGAGTATGAGAGATTAACCTGCTAATACAAAACACAAAAGACACAAATACATTCTCATAATTTCACCCTTCATTATTTCCAAGATTGAATGCAACAAATTATTTTATCCCTCATCGCCAAACATGCGGAAAATGGTTTGCAGCAATTTCTGATAATTAATTGCCGTAATCTAGACTGGAGGTGGTTATTTATGATAGTTAATCCTCCCATTTCCGTTTACTGGAGATGTTTTTCGCCAATTTATTACTTCTTGTAAAAACCTTTTTTTGATTAATCGTTTTTGAAACATCCACGTTTCGAGTAAGAAAAAATAACAATTGTCCGAGAGCAAAGTACCTGCACATTTTCTTTGGTGAAAAAATATGCAAAACTCGTCCAAATTTATGCGTGATAACGATCTTAAACACACATCAAACCTTCTTAACAAATACGATTTTCTTGTGATTCTCTTCAGGAAAATCTATTCAATTTTTCATGCATCTTCCCAATTATCAATATTTTTCTCATAACCCCTGGTATAGCCTTAAAATAACTGCACAAGAGCTTCATATCTGACTATATATCTTAAAAATATTTTGATTTTGTATACAGAACTATTTCACGGAAGAAAGCATGAAGAAGAAGAGTGGGGTTCTTCTCCATGCTTTCTTCCATAAAATAGGGGGCCATCCATTGAATCAATTCCTCTCGGAATCTGTGCAGTTTTTTCAAATACCCCGTTCTTGTTTACAACTTTCTTCGAAGACTTTCGGTTCTCTGAAAGCATAAAAGCGGCCATAATCTCATTTAACATCATTCTATGAACGTCAAAATTGAAACTAAAGTCTACTCGAGGGCTACCTTCAATTTTTTCAAGCATTATTGCTCCACATAATGGTTGATTTATTTATATCAAATGGAGCATCCACTACCCCTCAAACTAAAAGGTTTTCCCTCAATTGTTATTTATATGAAGGTTACTAAACGCCACCTTCGCCGCTTCTATCGGTCGGGAGGCCCACGGAGACTCCGGAGCTTTGATGTGCACGTACCGACAAGAGTGGTTGACATAACCGATGGAGGCACCTGTCAACACTCATGTCTGGTTTACAGATGGCTCCAAGGCTGAACACACGGGTTTGTCTGGAGCCAGAGTGTTTAGGGTTGACAGGAACACTGGCGAGGCTTTTCCCCTTGGAAGACTTGCAACAGTCTTCCAGGCGAAAATACTCGCTTTCCTAGAGGTTGCCTCCATAGATGAGGTAAAAAGAGGAATGGAGAATAACATTGTTATCTTCTCCGACAGTCGAGCGGCACTTTAAGCAATCACCAAAGCAAGGATAAGCTGCCCGCTGGTCCAAGAGTCTAGGGACGCGCTGCAGGTGCTGGGTGGGAATAAGAGGGACAATCTAGTATGGGTTCCGGGGCACGCGGGGATCACCGGCGATGAGCAAGCTGACAAGCTGGCCAAACGGGGATCTGTCACGCGACTGTCCGGACCAGAACCATTGCTAGACCTTAGTGAACAACTGATCCCACATACTCTCAACGAAGGCGTAAGAGAGGAGAGTTTATGGCTGGATCAGTGACCCATCATACAGGCAGGCCAAAGAAACGATAACAGACCCTCACAGGCAAAGGACAGCCAAATTGATGAACAAGAGCGGGAAGGCTCCGAGCACCATCGTTGGCATTCTGACAGGTCATTGCAGGCTCAACAGACACCTGCATTTGTTAGGAATAAGCGAATCACATCTCTGCCCCCACTGCAGAGGGGCGAAGGAAACCTTCTACCACCGTTGGGAGTTTGCGACAGGTGGGGTCGCTTTGGGAGGAAGGTCCTAGGAGCAGTCACCATCCCCAAGGAAGAGTTGAGGTACCTGAGCTGGGATGGTCTGCTCCTACTTACGTCAAGAACGGGTTTGAGTAGTTGGGTTGGCCAAGAGGGGATGGCGAGAAGGGCCACGAGGCCTGCCGCGCTTTGCCTCCTCAACTTCATCATAACCATCACCATGATATTCATCACTTTTCTGATAAACATTTTATAAACATAAAATATGATAATTCAGGCCACACTGTTTGCACTAACGGCGTATCAAGCGTCGCAGTTTAAAAAAGTGTAGATTCATGTGCACTAGAGGAGGCTAACAAACCTTATTTTTATTCTCTCTCGCCTCATACCAAACATTCTGATTATCTTATAAAGTAAATATTTGAGAGTTTGATATTGTATTATTGTAAATCGCAACGTCAAAAATCTTGCGAAAACATCATTCAGCAAACCTTTCACTAAATTTCCATGCTGTAATCACCAAGAATAAGGGTATTTTCGTTTTCATTACAAGTTAAAATATACAACTCAACTCCCCTCACAAGAGAGATCTGCCAATCCAATAATTCATCGTTCGCTTGTTCACTTCCCAACAGCCCCTCAAAGAAGCATTGTACTCGGAAATGCTAATTCTTGAGGGCGTGAATCCTTTGTATCAATTTTGATCTGCAATCGCTTTATCGCCACTCAAAGATTAGTATCCAATTGGGAGAAAGTTCTCGCCGTTTCATTATCGTGATCAGATAAGAACATATTTCTTTTTTGCAGGGATAGTTAACAGAGGAGACTCTTTCCGGAGAAGAAGATCCAGAAGTAACTCATTATGTCCTCCATCAATGGGTGGTCAAACTCCATCTCCAGTTTTGGACGACCATGTAGGAGAAGTTACAAATTACACGGTGGCTTTGCTCGGTTCTCAAGGTGTAGGCAAAACTGCCCTTATCAGCCAGTTTATGACATCCGAATGTATCAATGCGTATGAGAGACAAAAGGGTAAGTCAGTGTTGATTATACTGAACCTATAAAATAGATCAATATTAAATAATCATTATTATCATTTAAATTCGAAATAATATTGTTCCGCTTTATGTTATTCAACTGGTTGAAAGGAGTTTGAAAATGATAAATTAGTTTTCATTTAATATTCCAGCATAATTGAGTGTTTTTTAGTTATCAAACAAAAACTAGTTATGGTTGAAAATGGTTGCTATGCGATATTTTAAAGCGCTAGGCGTAGGAAGTATGGCATATCTAGACCTAATAATAAATGTCCAATCATTTGACAATTTAACGATCAACTTACTCGTGATTATTGTTTCGTGAAAAATTGGTTAAAATTGTATGACGACTGTAATTAACTTTGTGTGCTTTTATGAAATGTAATGTTTCGACGTCTCCAATTATCATATGCATGAGGTCTTAGTAAAAAGTTCAGCTCCATGTATTGTAATTTTCACATGAATATTCAATTCCATTTGATTGTTATCAACTTGCAATACAAAATTTTATTGCCCGCAATTTTTATCTTCTGAGAGAACAATACAGAAAGATTGTGTTCATTGAGTTCAGTAGCCTAGTTTATACCGACAACTTG
Organism: Orchestes rusci; assembly: GCA_958502075.1. NCBI lineage: Eukaryota > Metazoa > Arthropoda > Insecta > Coleoptera > Curculionidae > Orchestes > Orchestes rusci. The sequence continues at coordinate 2,575,332 of OY293306.1, forward strand.
GTCCGCGGACCAAGTACCAAATTCGGACTATATCCGAACCAAATATTTGGTTCGAATGGTGTAAACAGTTGCGGACTAGGCTGGTCCGCTCTTGGTTCGGTACTCGCCAGCAAGTGTACCGAACTAAATTTGGTTCGATCTGGATCAAAATTTTGAGGTTATATTGATTGTTATTATTGTGAATTGTGTTGGTTCTGAGTTTCTAAGGCAATCTGAGCGTACTTACTCATGTTTTTTTTGGTTTCGAATTGTGTTGATGAATAATTTCGACTTGTTTTTGACATTTGACGAATTGCGGGCGTACACATTTAGTTCACGCGTTGCAAGACGGTGTAAACGGGCAGGAAGCAAGCATTGGTCCTACCGTACTATCCCCACCAGCTTGGTACTATCGGACCGAACTAAACGAGTTATCGGTGTAAACTAGGCTACTGTTCCTTTAATCATTTCATTTTGGACCGTTTGATATAAAATGAAAATGAAATTTGAACAAATCATATGTGAAGACGTTCTGCAATATTTGACATGGTAGAGACAGCTGTAAATGGCGCCATTTTGAATGAAAAAAATCAAATGGAAAGGGAGGTCGAGTGATACCTTATTTTAAAACCTTTGACCCTGATTACAACTGCCGAATCTCAAGCCTCTGCCATTTTTTTCAGTTTTCTTACTCAAATAATACTTCCCCAAAATGGTAAGTAAGAGAGTTGACTTCTCCAAACTAAGGAGATATGATGAGGAACTGTAAAACTAGGTTTTGATTGAAGAGTTCATCTTACTCTTGGGCGCCGTGGATCTTAACAATGCATATTCACCCAAGTGTTGTTGGATCTGAATAGATTAATGAACAGTTTAACACTCACCTGGGGGCACTAAGCCCCCTAGCTCAGGCTAAATCACATCACCCCCCCATCATGGGCATAATTCGTCAATATAATCATCATCATCAATATCAATATCATCATCTCAATCCATTTTTCGACGACTAGCTAGTGTCACCTGAAATAAGTAGTGGCTTCCACAGACACCCAACTGCCGCTAAACAGTTAGCATCTCAACGAATTGAGCAAGGAGACTCCGCATATTACTCTCGAGGCTTATTTGTGTCAATCGAGCAGTATGTTAGATCCTTTACTCACACTCCACAATCTTGAAGGCAGTATGATTTTCGAGCCCTTCGGCTAATCAGGCCACACAGAGCGCTTCAGGTCACACAGACCACTACTATCGCCCAATAACACGTGGACTCCCCTCAATCACTAAACTACTCATCATCAACCTTTCTCAACGACAACCCCAAAATCACAGTTGTCACACGTCACACCGACACTCTTCAGTCAGAAAACTACCAACAACCTATGGCAACACCACAATGTTGCCAAGAGCTTAATATTTGACAAAAATTCATATTTGTTCTTATGCTCTGGGACCTGTCTGATGCTATACCGAGTGCTTTGATAATGGTAAGGAAAATATATTCACATTACAAGGGTTTAATTCAAAGATATATGGATATGATGAAAATTCAAATCAACCCGCTTTTACAGAACAGAAAACTGAATTTCAAAAAAAAAGGGTAGAAAATGCCCGTCAAAAAGATTGAGTTATAGCTCATTATAAAGATCTTTCCTAACTTATCATATCCTCTTATTTTGAAGAAGTTAACTTCTGCAGGGAAGTATCAATCAAGTGACATTTTTTTTTTTAATTACACGCTGTCATATCAACAGGAATGATAGCAGAGGCTTGAGACTCGACAGTTGGGGTCAGGGTCAGAGGGCCCCCTTTCCATTTGATTTTTTCATTAAAAATGGCACCCAGCTGACATTTCGATATTTTCAGCTGTCACACATCCTGGAATATGGTGTGTCAAAATTTCGCTCGCATATATCAAACGGTTCAGAAGTTAGAAAAAAGAAGAGACTTTTGAGTCACACCGTATATTCTGTCACTTTATCTTAAAATGTTGACTTGGAATATCGGAGAGGCAATTTATCGCGTGATAGCTCACAGTGTCGCAAAATTTCATGATTTTCCTGCTAGTTGCGAAAATAGTGGAAAGCAATACTTATGCATGGATTGATAATTTTTCTTGGTTAATGAAGTCGACTCCAGCGTGGAAAAAAAAAGAGCACAATCCTTTTTAAAGAAATAAATAGTTTGTTTTAATCATTGTTCGCTTCTTTCATTTAGCAATGGATCAAACATTTTTGGGTACCTGATAAGTATGGTGAAGACACATAATTGAAATGCTTGCCAACTGCTTACCACCTCACACAAACGATATATCATTCTAAAAGGAAAAAAAACACTTTATTCATGTTTTCAATTTTCGCATACTTGACTATTATTTATTGTGTTGCTACAGCCGTGTTGCTTTGCTTTGTAAGTCACCTGCCAGCAGTGACATTTATCGTTGTCAAGTTGTGAGTCTTGAGCAGCGCTGCCAACGATACGGATTTTTCCTTGTTCATAGGAATGTTTATAGCATATTATTCAGATGCGAAATTCATATCGATGCGATACGGAATTTTGCAATGGATGAAAAGCGTTGTAATTATCATCAGTTGTCATGATATGTACAAGCTCAAACGATTATGATACGGATTTTATTCGGAAATTTCTGTCAGGTCAATACGGAATGTTTTACGAACTGATTTGGCAACGCTGGATTTGTAGTCATACCTTATATTTTTTATCCATACGTCGGAACTTGAGATAAGACATCAAAATGTCTTGCTAAACTTACCAAATCTAACCCAAAAGTTAAACTTGCCATAAAGAGATGCGCTAAGGCGACATAAAATCTTGTTGCAAAACTAACCCAATCTAACCGAAACCAACCCAAACCAACCAAGTCTAACACAAAAGTAAAACGCTTGGTTCATTTATAAAGTATATGAACAAGCACGCTAGATAGACACTAGTCTTTGAACTGCACTGGACAATATGCCTATTTGACAGCTCCAGTGCAGCTCCGGTGTGCACTGAGACCACAAATGGAAAACGCTATTACGAACAGAACAAGAAGTGTTGATTGAAGATTATTGTAAAAGTTTTCTCAATGCAGTTCTATGAAGGTAGAATAGTATAGGTATACAAATAAAAAGCCACGGTTTTCCTGGGTTTACACATTCAATGTAGCATTTAAACCATGGTATTTCTATTTCTCAAAATTACAGAATTCTGCTTCTCGCCAACTGATTGCTTTATTTGATTCGTGTTATTTGCATATAAATGCAAGATTGTTAGTGAAACTCGGTTTGAAAGCTCCGTTGACAACTTTTGATTTTTGAAGAGAATATTTACCAATGTTGTGGTGTGAATGAAAAAGGAGGCTTTCAAATAATAATTCATTTAAAGTCTGTATGCTAAGTGCCAATTCACAATAAACGTGATACGTAAAAAAAACGTAACGGAAACGTAATCTGTAAAGATAAATGTACTGTATCGGTATGTCTGTTCACAATTATATGCTAAAAGGAATAACGGACGCAAGTACGAGGCGCACGTAACGATCTTACGAATCATGTTTATGTTTAATGTGAACCCTAACGTAATATTTGCTATTATGTTTACGGTTACGTTTACGGTTGTATTACGCTTACGTTCGTTGTGAATTGGCACTTACTGATTACTGATTACTGAAGTACAGGCGCTACGAGTTTCGGGCTGTTGGCCACGACACCGCAGCCTCTAGTTGGGCTTATTGTATCTTCTCTGTGCCTGTCTCTCAGTCGAAGAGCTCCATTGCTCTAATAAGGTTTATAACTCGTTCTACTGTTTCCCTGTCCGTCCTTTGAGGAGCGGTTGTGAATTCTCCGTTATCTCTTCTCCAGTACGCCAGCGCTTCAAATTCAAATACAATGTGGGAAGCTGTTTCCTCCTCCTCGTTGCACAGCCAACATATGGGTTCCTCGTTGAGAAGACCCATGATATGCATGTGTTTCCTAAGAGTACAGTGTCCAGTTAATATACCTGTTGCTTTCCTAAGCTGATTCCTGCTGAGTTTCAGTAGGCTTCCAGAAAATGATGGTTCAATCTCGTCTGCCATCATTAATCTACTGTGTTTCAGTCCTGGTGATTGGCACCATCTAGCTTTCTGTTGTTTTTTGGACCAACAGTTTAGCCAACCTCTCACAGAGGATTTTGTAATACCAATGGCAGGTTCTGGACCCAGAAGTGGTGTGTTGGTAGCTTTGCGTGCTAGTAAATCCGCCCGCTCGTTCCCACCTATCCCTGTGTGTCCTGGTATCCATCCAAGAGTAACATCGTTAGATACTCCCAGTGTGACAAGGTTTTGCTGGCAGTCCATGACTTGTTTAGATTTGGTTTCCCGACAGGAGATGGTTTTGATTGCAGCTTGGCTGTCACTAAGGATAAGGATTTTCCTTCCTCTGTAGCCTCTTCTCAGATTCTCTTGCACGCATATATTTATTGCATGTACTTCTGCCTGGAAGACTGTAGCGTACATCCCAAGTGGTTCATATGTTTTCCACTTTGGATTTTCTCCTACGATTCCGGCACCAGTTCCCCGGTATGTTTAAGAGCCGTCTGTGTACCATATTTCCCCATTTGCCATCCGGAGTTGTTTCACCGTTTCCTCTTCCCATATTAGCTTGGTCTTGGGAGAAGTGCTAAAGTTAACATTTTTCAACATGATATCACTCCTGATTGTTACTAAGTGGTTCGTGATTGTGCTGGTTATCTTAGTGTGTCCTTGGGAGTTTGAGTAGCTCCAGTTCCCGGTGTTGCTAAGTCTATATGCTCCCATTCTTGCTTCCATTTTGATGTAGATATCTAAAGAAGGTAGGTTAAGCATGGCCTCCATGGCAAGTGTTGGAGTACTTTTCATGGCTCACGTAACACAGAGACATGTTAGCCTCTGAACTTTTGCAAGTTCCGTGGCTGCTTGTTGCTGCTCGAATTGGCACTCGCAATATCGATTTTCAAAAGTGGAGCGGAAATTAAGCAAAGTTTGGAAAATGATTAGTTAACCTAGGAAGAGAAATTCAAGAAATTTTATCTCGGAGCGTATTGACAGGTTAGATTTATGTTTCATTAAATGAAATATAATTGATGGACCAGGAAAATGGAAAACTGATAACAAAATTCATTTGTATGATGATCTTTTTCTCTGTTATAAGCCACTCAACTATCATTTTGGAACTTGTTACATGTCTATTGAAAATGAACTAATAATGGATCTCAAATATCCAATTATAAAAATTGTACTTATTGTAAACTTGGTTGAGGAAGGTTTAATGATTTGTATACAATATACTTCATAGTTGATATTACAGCTGTGTATATTCAGTGTTGTTAAAATGGTTCGATTTAACTAAGCACCTGAATAATTTATCAAAAATTATATTTTTTCATTATCAAATTTACATTTTCGCCTAAATCGAACCTTCTGTGATGGTCTTGATTGGCTTCATTACTATGGAAAGGGCATCACGAATAACATGTTAAGATAAAAACGATTGAAATTCGAAAGTTCTAGTATGAATAAGTTATTCAAATCACAAACAAAAGAAAATATTTTCTATCCTATCAATATTGCATTGATCAAACCCTTCCACCTTTCACTTCAATGTCTCAATATATTTTCAAAAATTCACTGCTGTAGTATTACCAAAATTCTCACTGCAATGTCGTTTCGTGACTGAAAATCATCAATCGCAAGAATAAATAGAATTGATGACCACGTTACGATCCTCTGTTCAATATCATTGCCTGACAAATCAGTGGTTAATTTAGATTTTCCACGGATCGTCAAGCAAATTTTATGTTTTCTTGGTGCCAAAATTACTAAGTGATTTGTATCAGTAATTAAAGCTGATCTATTTTGGATTTTATTAAAAATGTGTTACGATAAACGTGATGATAGTTCTTTTATATACAGAATAAGTTGGCAATTGCTTCCCTTGTTTCATAAATATGTATCTACCAATTTCAATGGTCTAATCCATCTTTGAACTATCGTAGGAAGGTGAAATACTGGATATGTCGTATTTAATTTATCGCGGCATGTATTCAATTGGATAGCTGTTTTGAATTTACACAAAAATGTGTATAGACAACTCACTTATTGATGTCAGATGTTTCCGGACTATTTTGGATATCTAATATCTTATTATCTTATAATTTTTATAATTAAGATCATAAATACTTAAAAACCTAAATATAAAAATTATAAAACGGCACTGACAGTAACAGTATTTTGAAGGTTATAAAATATCGTCACATGTCATAACTCAAAATTAAAACTGTCAAGCAATTTGACATTTCCAGCCACAAGTTGCACTGACATATACGCATGTGCGCCTCGAGAAAAACAGCCCCATAGGACGGTGGAGACCTTGCCTTGGCTCTGTTCACAGTTTCGTGGGTCAGGGTCAGACCACCATAACACTGACGAAACGGACTGTTCATCACTTCGTACCCATTTGAGGCCCCGTCGGCATATTTCAGATAGTAGACACACCAGGACTAAGGAGAGTGCTACACACTAAAAAAAACTATTATCGTGACGACGCTAAGATGCGACGCCTTTGGCCAATGATGGCTGGACGGTGGCCAGAGGCGTTCACTGGTTCCTGTGGAATAACAAGTATCAATCATCATCAGAACTCGAATCTATTCATAATTTCTTGTCAGGTCTTCCTGTACTCTACTTGGCAGCGGGAGTGATCGTTGGGCGCCCACCAAATGTCACGTATGGTGGTCACTGTCGTGCTCCAGAGAACGTAACTGGGTAGAACAGTAGGAAAAATAAGTTTGTGATATCAACTTCAATATAATTGTTGTCCATCAAACATCAATAACATCATAAGATCAGGACAAGCATGTTCTCCACTGCGTTGATCGTGGGAGTTATATTACGCTGGAGTTTGACGAAATGCGAAAGGGATAACACTAATCACATAAATAGACACATTCAGCAAGATGATGGTGGAGGTTGGCATCGCCGATTACTCAATTCCTCCCCGTGTGTAGTGCTAACCCTCTCACTCCCTTTTATCCATGGCAACAAAACCGCTTGCTCAGCGATTCCAGTAGTGGCACATTGGGTGATTGGGTAAGGAAAGAAGGAGCGGTGGCCATTGATGATGATTTTGATACCGTTATCGCTAGAAGCAACGGTAGAATAGAAAACACATAGATAATAGGATTTCTTCCAATCAGCTAAAAGAGACAATATTTAATCAATGTGTATTTAGTCAAGTCATGTAATCAGGTCTAAATTTCAAAAAAGGCTCTAAGAAGCTTCACAAATTCTTTTCTTTTTTCTATGGACAGACTGTATTCCTTTTCTAGATTTATCGATGTGTCTGCTATCATACCGCTCTCATGGCGAATTACATCTTATATTTTTGTCTTCATCTCTTTGAAGCTTTCCACTCTGCCACCATAGTCCTTATTTTTTCAATATCCCTACAAAAACGTATCTGGGGTGTGAGATCAGGGCTATTCGGAGGTAATTCTATTGTTCCCCTTCCCCCCACATACATCATTTTTTGTGTAAGTGTATCATGACGATGACTGATGCTTTAAAGACGCTAATTCCTGAACTTTACAAGTATAAACGTTTTCTTGAGAGAAGGGTACCTATCGATTAACAGTTCGATGCTGTGGGTGGGAACTATCTTTATATCGATACTAGCTGACCCGGCAAATCCCAAACTGCCTCATAATCAATAATTAATGTTGTGCTGAATAATTTTTTTTCACAATTTTCTTTTTTTTTTTAGTTTTTCCGATGTTTCAATAATCATTCTGTTATTCGGGGCGCAGACATAACAGACATATAAAAAATATTAAGAACCCTCCCAGCGATTTTCCAGTCAAGATGATATGTTAAATATCTGACAACATTTCTAGCGTGTTTTTTTTTGAAATGTTTGAACTGAAAACGTATATATTGTTACAACACTCCAAATCCCAAATAGAACTTGTATATCTAATTTGGACAAAATCCTTCGAAAAATAACAAAATCAAGCAAACATAACCGCACATTTATGAAAAAAAAAAAAATTGATCGAATTCCAAATAGAACCTCTATATGCTGATTTGAACAAAATCCTTTGGAAAATTACAAAATTATGCAAACATAACCTCAGTTGGACGATTTTTGGTAAATTTCTAAAATCAAACTTCAAATTAGAACCTCCATATCTTATTTGAATAAAATCCTCAGGAAAATAACAACACTTTTCGAATATAACCTCACTATGTCATTTAAAAAAAAATGTTTTCATCAAATCTCAAATAGAACCTACGATATATTATCTAATTTGAACAAAATCCTTTGGAAATAACAAAATTAGGCAAACATAACCTCACTTGGTCAATTTTTGTTAAATTTCTTGACCAAACCCCAAATTAGAGCCTACATGATTATTTGAACAAAATCTTTTGGTAAATCACAAAACTATGCAAACATAGCCACACTATGTATGTGATGTTTCAAAAAAAATGTTGATCAAATCCCAAATAGAACCTACATATCTGATTTGAAAAAAATCGTTTGGAAAATAACAAAACTATATGCAAACATAACCTCACCATGTCATTTTTTTTTAAATGTTTTGATCAAATTCCAAATAGAACCTACGATATAATTATCTAATTTGAAGAAAATCTTTTGAAAAATAACAAAATTAGGCAAACATAACCGCACTTGGTCAATTTTTGATCAAACACCAAATTAGAACCTACATAATTATTTGAACAAAATCCATTGGCAAATAATAAAACTATGCAAACATAACCTCACTATGTCAAAGAAAGGGAAGTTGTGTTTTCGGGTTCTTAAGGGAAATTTTCCAATTTTTCTTTTCATAACATCACTCCTCATATTTCAAAGAACATTGGAAAAAAACACCTAAATTGCTTCAGCCGTTCTCAAGTGATGGAGTGACCAAGAAAAACGGGATTCGAATTTATATATTAGATAGGATATAAGCCTGGATAAAATCAGCATCAGCACTGTTTTAGTTTTATGTTTACGTTCACTGAATGCACCTATTTTAACATTATGGCAACGTTGCTTTATCAGTCCTGACCTATGATTCTGTTTTAGTTTTAATTTTTGTATGGACGTATCAACTCTGAAAATAAATCTGGATTATGTCTGTAACTCGCATTAACGGGTAGATATTCTAACAGACTCAAACCACATCCCTGTATAGGAAAAAATAGAAATACTCTTTTCTCATCATGTCATTTTTGTCTTGATATTGAAAAAGGCCGCCACTGTAGAGTTTAGAGTCTCTTCCATTTCTCAGGTCTATGATTTGAATCGACATCAATATCATTAGGTGAGTTCGAGTTTCCGCTGTTCGTGCTCGGAGTGTTTAGAGCGGAAACTCGAACGCGCCTATTGAATTTACTCATTGACATTGACATTAGTTGGTTTTGTCACGGAAAGGTGACATGTGACATTCCGAATGAAAAGTTGTGTTTTCAGGTTTTTCGGGGGATTTTCCAGCTTTTCTGTCCATAAAAACAATCCCAAGACTTAAAGGAACAATTCGAAAAAAAATGACTCAAATTGCCCCAGCCGTTCTCAAGTTATTGATCTTCCAGAAGAAATCGGTACTCATTTTTATATATTACGATTATTAGCAGGTAATGGTGGATTTTTGATAGTGTCGTTTGTCAGATCGGATCTCCGGATACCGGATCCAGATCCAAGATCTTGAATCCGAGATACGGAGCCAGGATCTTGAATCCAAGATCTTTGTCTTATCTGATAATAAAATATTTGAGCTGCAAATTATACTACTTTTTTGTGTGCCCATAATTCATAATTTATCATAATTGGGATATCGGAACCGAATCTGAGATGGAAATCTAAGATCTGGGATCCGGATCTGAGATCCAAATTCCGGGTCTGGGGTCCGGATCAAGGTCCGAATTTTGGATCTGAGATTCGTATCTAGATCCATATTGCATATTCAGATCCGGATGCGGATTTTTTAAAAAGAATCCGTCATCCGTCAATAAATTTGGATCCGTACAGCTCTAATTTTTTAAATGCATCCAGTGAGTGATGTGTTGGTTCATATCACGTGACCTTTAAATCGTTTGCCTTTGTCTGATCACGGGTAGTTTGACTACATTGGTGACTTTTGGTTGTAAATAGAGTGTACTCAGTTCTGAAATAACACTTGACAGGAATAACAACCCCTTAGAAAGAAGATACAGTGGAATTGACGGTGGAAAGTTTCATGTTCACTGTTGAGAAGGTATGGGAAGAAAAAAAAATAGTTATTCAAGCTGTCTGTAATTTGAGTATCGGAAACTCTAGTCAGTATAAAGGCTTGCGTAGTTTATTTGAGCTACAGAGAAGATAAAAATACGTGTGTGAATCACGATGCAAAGTCATGGCTGCTCTCAATAATCATCACCATTGAATGGTGATGGCAGAAAAAAGTAAAAGTCGCAATGGACCGCAATAAATAAATAATTCCCACCAATTATCTTTTCACTATAAATAAAAGTCGCAAATACTAGGACGCCTCGTAGCGGTGACTAGACTGCAAGGTACTGTATACGTTCCTGCGACCAGCCGGCCACTTCATAGTAACATATCATGGTAACATCCATAGAGGCAGGAACTACCCAATATACCACCCGGCTACTCAAATTTCTTTCCCATTTTGGTTGCAGCCTCGTAGCTGGTACAAATCGGGAATGTGACCACCCAAACAGGCCGTCCACTTTTAATTAGTATTGAAAGTGGCGGCTACGTTCCTGCCATTATAAATGCTGTTAATCCACAATATTTTGTCTCTGAAATGACTCTTAGCGCCGGTACTTTCACATTCAAATAAATAAAATAATTCTGTCAAACAACTATCTGTCAGATAATAAATTGAGTGTTACCATGACGGGACCTATTTGGAGGTTATTATGATTAAGTAAAATCGACTACTTGAATGTGGAAGTACCAGGTCTAAGTAATCATACTTCTTAAACATCAATCATATCAATACAACTGTTGGCAAAAATAGCACCAATGCAGTTGTGTCGGTCAGCAAGCCGCCAATCGCGAGAATTCTATCAAAAATCACAATTTTATACGGACTATGTAGATTCCAGTTATTCATGGTAATCCACAATATTTTGCCTCTGTTATGACTCAGAATCATCTTATCTCTTATCCATCTCCTATCAACATTATTAATATCAATACAACTGTTGATCTCAAGGTTTTTGAGATGAGTCTGCCAAACATAGTCTCGACTAACGCCCGTGGTTTACTGCGTTTTGAGATGCACAAATTCGCAAAGATTCAGAAAGATACAGATCAATAGACAAGCCCACAAAAATTTGCTGATGCTACAAACAGTCTTCATATACTAACAAGATGATGCATCATCTAAATAAAATTTTCGCGTTGTATTTTTTCAAAAATCTACTATTATATGTAAGAATTATCAGAATTGCTTATGATAAAATCGTTAGGTTAACACTTCTGTCGTTCTGAAATGATTTTTATGACGTACTAATACATTATTGGATTTTTATAGCTAGGGTGCATTTATATGCGGAGGCCTGCGATAAGTGATAACGGCGGCGATATTAGCAAAGCAAAGAAACATTTTTATTATGTTATATACAGGTGTAGGTCGCCAACGATAAAAGCAGCAATATCATTATACCTGTAAAAAATGTCAACAAATGGAAACTCACGTTATCATGGATTTTACAAAAAAAAAATCATAAAAGATTTGCAAAATGACCTGTCAATACATCTTTCTAGAAAGGATGTGTTTCGATCCAATTGCCAAAAAAATAGATACCTCATCATCATTATCCCATGTTGAAAAAGCCAACTCTTGCGCTTAATTTATTCATTAAAATTGACAAGCAAATTCGGCAGTTGTAATTGGGGTCCGAGTTGTGTGTTATTCGGCTGGTGTGATTCGACTTCTTTTTTTGGTGATGAATCACACTGACTGGTTCAACCAACATCCGTACTGCTCCTGGATTCCTGTGTATAGTTTGTTTAGTCTGCGATTAGTATTTACATTATATTCTGTTTATCTGTGAGAATAATGTTTTATTGGGTGAATCATACGAGAAGAGAACAAACTGTCGGAAATAGAAAATATAAACTCACTCTATAATCTTTTTCTAATCGAGATGTACAGAGTGTTCACAGATAAATGAACCCTCCCATTAACTTTTTGGTTTTATGTTTGAGAAGAAGATGAATGAAAATTTTAAAAATCGTGGAATAAGTGGGGGTTGCTACTTGACATACCCTGGACATGAGAGAAAAACAACAGATACCTCGAAAGTTGTCCCTCTCGATATCCAAATTGACGTGTCCCACCAAATTCTCATACTATCGTTTGGATAAAACTAAATGCTGGTTCTTTTCAAATTGACACCCTGTATATCCTTTACGTTTTCTATCATTTGATTTTCGATTTTAACTTGCTTTTGTTCTTGAGGCATAATTTTTGTTTTTGATAGGTTCATTCAGTCCTACCACTGTGAATTGCATACATTGTAGATCTTCTGGTGAATTGATGATAATGACAATATGGTCGGCCTTAACTTGCCAGTCCAAGCCCTAAAAAACATTCTCCAGTGCTAACGTGACCAATTTTGGAGAGATTGTATCTTCTTGATGTATGCTTTTTTTCAAGGCTCAGAGTCCGGCGTGCATTTAAGCTACCTAGAAGTGGTCCAGAAATACACGTTTTTTTAAGACACCTGTTGACATTTTCGAACAGTTTTTTTTTCTAGTTATAGACAAAGCCTTGACTGATGTCCTATACTTCATAGGAAGTTTTAGAATTGATCAGAAGTATAAAACATTTTTTGCTCAAAGTTGGTCAACTTTAACTATCATATTGCTAACTTTGTACTCATTTTATCTAGTCGAAATATGGTATAGGACGTGTATTGAACATTTAGTAAAAGGCTCAAAAAAAATCGTAGATAAATGTTTTGTCATTTACCAATAAAGTGCGTTTTTCAAAACCTCTACATTGTCAATTATCAGTTATTTTGACTTTCTCCAGTGTTTTGTTTAGATTTTATGGTATGGGATCAGGACCGTTTTGGTTTTTTCAATGGACGTGGGCGTTAAAAATTGATGCTCTTATGGGATGGCTAATATAAGATTTTATGAATAATATTCAGTTTTGTACACATAAAGGAGCCGTTTTAGTTTTGGTTCCGGAGTAGTTTTTGGTCAAAATACTCCGATATCTAGTTTTCAGGAAGTAGGTAGTTTATTGAAAAAAACATTTTGGGATTTAAGTGAGCGATAACAATAATAAACACTTTTTTGTTGTTTTGTGGTTTGAGATTATCAGCATTGATTTTCTCAACTACCTCGCAAATATAGGTAATTTAAAACATTTTAAACAAATAATTTATCCTTGCATAGGCACGGTTAAAAAAACTATGCATGTCATATTAATTTTATGTTAAAATGAAATGCCATTTCTTATACTTATATACAGGAAGTTTTAACAAACGTTTTGGTAATTTCAAGGGTGAACAAATTAAAAAAAGAACGATTAGGGGTTATGTTCGCATTTTTTTTTCAACTGATTTTGTTCAAATCAGGTACTTGTGGGTTCTATTTAAAGTAAAAAATATATATGATGAGGTTGTGTCTCCATAGTTTCGTTATTTTTCAATGGATCTTGTTCAAATTATAAGTGAGTTCTAAATATAAGGGGGAGGGGATAGAGTTGATGAATGTTTTATTTAGTGAGATAATGTCTACAAAATGTCATTATTTCTCGATGAATATCGTTCAAATTCGGTAAACACGTTTTATTTGGGTTAGGTCTGGATCAAGTGAGGTTGTGTTTTTGATAATGTCGTTAACTTTTGAATGATTTTGTTCAAATTTGTTATGAAAGTATAAGAGAAATTGGAAAAATTGATTTAGAGAGGTAATGTTTGCGTTATTTTGTTGAGTATGAATCTTCTTCTATATTAATACTTTCTATTTGGGATAAGTTTGGATTTGGTGAGGTTGGGTTTGCATAATCTCGTCATCTTTTGATTGTGTTTGTAGGTCTCCAAATTCTATTTGGAATTTGATCAACAAATTCAAATTGGCCTGACAGTGGTTCAGAAATACACGTTTTTTTGAAACACCTGTTAACATTTTCGAACATTTTTTTTCAGTTTTAGACAAAACCTTGATAGTTGTCTTATAATATATGGGAAGTGGTGGATTTGATCAGAAATATAGAAGAAAGTTTTACTCAGTTGGTCATCTTCAACTATCATTTTCTCAACTTTGTACTTTGTACTTATTTTATTTAGTCGAAATATAGTTTAGGACGTGTATTTAACATTCAGTGAGGTAAAGTTCTCATAATTTTATTATTTTTTCATATTTTCAATATTTTTCAACGTTCTGTTAAAATCGGGTAGGTATGTGGGTTACTTACACTCACAATTTTTTTTATTTCCCAAGAACATTCCAACTAGAACCCATACATACCGTATTAGAACAAAAACCGTTGGAAAATGATGAGGATATGCAAATAATATAACCTCACTAAATCGACTTTTTAAAAAAATTGTAAATTAAATCCCAAACAGAACCTAGATACTTGAACAATTTGAAGAAAATCCTTCAAAAGATAACGAAATTATGCAAACACAACCTCAACAAACCATTTTTTTATATCCAATTATATTTCTTGACTCATTATCTTTGTTAATATTTCAAACAGCTGTACTTTTTTAACGAAGCAAACCCATATTGTATAGTTTCCTTATTTATGCAAACATAACCTCATCGACTCATCTATTTTTTGTATCACCATTTTTAGACAAATCCGTTGGAAAATAAGAAAATTATGCAAACATAACACATAACCTCACTAAGTCCAAACCGAACCCAATTAGAACGTGTACCGGAATTGTATTGAATCCATTGAGGAATAATTAAATCATGCCGACATAATTTCACTCAATTGAAAATATATCAACTATGCCCCTCCTTCGTAGATCTTACATACCTATGTTCTTGTAAATTTATCAAGATCCATTGAAAAATAACAAAACTATGAAAACATCACCTTATAAAATTATTTTGTTTCTACTTTCCAAAATACAATATCCCAAAGAGAGCCAGAAGCTACACACCTGATTTGCTGCAATCAAACTCACTTAATCATTTTTTTTTTCTTAATTAAATCCTCAATAAAACCTTCATACCCAATTTGAACAATGCAAAGCAAACGTAACCTCACTAAATTCAAACCCAACCCCGTATAGGTATACCGAATTTGAACAAAGTTCATTGAAAAAGTAATGAAATTTTGCAGGCATAACTTCACTTAATTAAAAATATATCAACTTAATCCCCCTGCCCCATAGGCCCTGCCCAATTTAACAATATTCAGGGGCTGTTTATCTAAACGGGCTAAACTTAACTCCAAATTACATATTACTTTCCAAATAGAATCTGCATTTTGCATAATAATTGTTTAAAGAAAATCTGTTTGAAAATGATCAAATCATGCAAACATAACCTCACTAAATATATTTTTTTCTTATTTCTCGATCAAAACCCCATTCTTTGTCTCTTGTTCCATTAGGATGAATTCCTGAAGAAACTTCCTCTAATAGAAATGAAGATCTGATCAAAAATCTGAAAACTAATCAAATAAGAACAATATTCTGAAAGCTTCAAGAATCAGTTAAAAAAACAATTATAGTGAGGGAAAGACCACCAAAGTGGGGAAAGTAGGAAACGAGCCACGATCAAATATCGTGGATGTTTTTAAATAATATTATTGTTAGCAATATAAACTATTCGCAAAACATCCATCTATCCACATTTAGTTAAAACATATTGTGTATTCTAAGGGAAATGATATTTATACAAAAGCTTCACCCGCGGCATTGTTCAAGCCCGACGCGAGTGAAAACGTATTGAATAAACATGTAGCATATTGTGTTGAGGGCTGAACCTCTAAAATCTAATGTACACTAGAATAACAAAATCAACGTGATGCAGCATAAACATCAGCTCTAATAATTGAAACAACATCATGCAAAAACGCAGCTATCTATCTCTAATAATTATGTATTCGCATCCTTGTCAATCCCAGTTATGTCGATGGATAAATTTGAATGTTAATCAATTATTCCTCGAAACATAAATACGTTTTCATCCAATTTTTTCGTTTTTATTATTTAACTCAGCAAAAACGTGATTGACTTCAAAAGTCAGGTGATTACTGTTCTGAGTGGTAGGTTGGTAACTGATCAGTCATTCAGAAAACTTTTTATTTTCAACACTTAACTTCTATCAAAAAGTTGTTGATTTGCAATATTTTTGGTTGCATGAAATTCTGGAATCAATCAATAATTTTTCAAAAAATTGTCGATTAAGTATTTATAATTCACTTCTTTGGGCTCTGTTCAAATTCTTAATAAAGGTAACCATGTATTACTTAGATTTCATGTTTAATTTATGTTCTTCAATTCCCTCACGACCTTTAAAAAAGAGAATTGAAGAACATAAAATTTTCACTCATTTTGCTCTTCGAATATTGAGCCACTAGAAGCATAAACAAACAATATTGTGTGAGTCGAACATGTCAATGTAAACATGGGGGGAAAATGTGAAAAGCAAGCTCCTGGTTTGCCATATTCACTTCCTTGAAATACCTTTCACCAGATTTTCTTTCACCTATTCAATAACAATGACTTGAAGCCCACTATCATCAGATAAATGTATTTTTCTTCAATATTCCAGGAGAGTGTAGCCTCTTTTTCATAGCTATTACTACTTGTTGTTGAATAATCGAACGATTTTCCTTCATCTTTTACACTAAAAAGTTGATAAGAGGAATTTTTCTCACAAACGGCAACGTTGGGCATCAATCGAGCTATTTGAAATGCGTTGTCATAACGTTAATAGATGCTTCAAAGTGACGATTTTTGTCATTTTCCAGATGAAAATGATTTATTTGTGCTCGAGAAAAATGTTTATTGTGACAATTATACCAAAAAAGTGCTGTGTTTGTGGAGCTTTTTCATAGACGGTTGGATTGTAGAGATCTTATCAAAAATGTGTCAAATTAACATCACATAAATATTAAAAAAAACAGAATGTTTATCGACTCAAACAAATCGTGTACGTTCGGGGTGCCATGCTTGTTCTAGTGGTTCAATGTTAGAAGATTTTGCTACTGTTTAAATATGGCTCATTGAAATCATTCCAATGTTGCTAATGTTGATTGATTGATTCATGAAATACTGTATTGTCATAAATAAATGTCATTTGTTGACAAAGCACTGAACAGTAGTATACTATAGAATATAAATAAAAAATGGTACATAAAATATCAAAATATAAGAAGTGTCTCACAATATCATCAAAATACGATGTTTGAAAATACATTTAAGAATAACATGCAAATAATAATTGAACAATGGAACGGAGACAGGTTTTGTTTGAATAAGATCTAAAAAGTATCACAACAAAAATCTGATAAATTTTAATTAGCCTTCTCATACAATAACCTGCATAAAAGTATCCAAAATCTTTAAACTGATGTGCTACCAGTTATTCTTGGAGGCAGATAGTTAAAAATTCTACGTTATCAGAAATGATGGATCTCTTAATAAGGGATGATGATGGTCTGACCAGAAGAAGATTGTTGCCCTGACGAGTCAAATGATCATGAGAAGGACGAGGCAATCTACTCTGAACTTTGAAAATTAAAGTTGCTCCCTCCAAAATGAAAATGTCAGGGTCAATATTTTATACCCAGTAAACAGGAGTTTGCACGATTCGCGAGGAGGCACACCATACAAGGAAGCATGTCTCCTTTGCTAAGAATTTTGGATTATCCCAATTAATTGTATGATTATTATCAAATGCACGTTGACAAATTCCCGATCTATGAAATTTCTTTTTTTTCATGTATGATTTATGTTCTTCAATTCTTTCACGACTTAAAAAAAATAGAATTGAAGAACATAAATCATAGATGAAGAAAGGGGAATACTTAGATCGGAAATTTGTCAACATGCATTTGATAATAATCATAAAATAAATTAGGATAATCCAAAAATCTAAGCGAAGAAGCCATGTTCGAAAAAACGTAAACTTAAAGAAAGTGCATATATTATGTTAAATTCTAATGAATGTTTAGCAACTTGCTCTGTAAATTTAAGTAATACATGGTAACCTTTATTAGGAAATTGAACATAGCCCAAAGAAGTGAATTATAAATGCTTGACATATGTGAAGTTGAAGAATCAACACCATACACTTCAATGTCAGTGAAGGTGACATTTTGTGCCATTAACACAAAAGAGCCAATTTTACTGCGAAAACACACAAAAACAAACTATATTCTTTGAGTTTGAATTGATTTTTCCTTTTTGAGGTTCCACTGACGAGAGAAGCGGATTCGCTTCCGAAACGTCTGATATTGATAGGTTTTATTGTCTACTAATGGTATAATAGCTATTTACCTAACAAGTGCAGAAAATTAGTTGTTCCGCACGAGTCTGCCGTTCACCGAACGACGCGTGGAGTTCGGTGAAGCAGCCGAGGGCGGAAATAGCTATTTTCTACAGCCGTGCGAAAAAATGAATTTTCCGCACCGATATCCGTGTGGAAAATCAGATTTCCCGCACCAGTGCGGAAAAATTAACAATATCATAAGCAAACAGCAACCAGGTTTCCATGTTACTATGGTCACTTAGTTACACATTTCGACATTTATTATTATTTATTTGTCATTAGTTGCATCAAAACTTTTAAATTACGAATTATATCCTTATTTCCGCACGTCTGTAGGAAAAATATTGTATCTAACACTTGCGAAAAATGTTTTTACCTAACAAGTTCGGAAAATTAGTTTTTTCGCACGAGTCTGCTGTTGAAGCAGCCGAGGGCGGAAAAACATTTTCCGCAGCCGAGTGCAGAAATAGTAATTTACGTTACTAAGGCGGTGAATGACTTTTTAAATTACGAGTCGAGATGTTTATGGATGAGGCGACGAAGGAGCCGAGTCGGGAATTTCTAGACGAGTAGTTTAATGACATTTAACGGCTGTGTATCGTATATTTTTTGTTTCATACTGTGATAAAATGTTTTTAATCAGTTTAAAGTGCTTTCTTGTCAAAAACCAAACACTTAAAGTGGCAGTCCACCTCACGTTCTTGCCAGGAGCCAAACCATGTCACCAATGCAATTTCACAGTGTTTGATGATGCAAAATGTCATTTTTGGAGTAGTCAAGTAATTTTTTCAGTATCTGATGATGTAAAGTGTCCGGACTGGTTTTGAGTCCGATAAATGATACTTCACGGTACAGTATAAAATAAAAAGATTTTCCGCAAGTGTGAGGTACAATAGTTTTTCTACAGACGTGCGGAAATAAATGCTAAGTCCAAAAAAGAAATTAATAATAATAATAACATCGTAATGTCAGATAGTTGATTTACACGTTGCCAAGCCAATAGAACACACTCGTATCAGGCCTTCAAGCAGCTTTTAGTTAATGTGCTATGCTATTGAAGTATGCGTGCCGAAGACTGAAGTTTTTCCGCACTAGTGCAGAAGCATTTTTCGGCACGGATATTGGTTCGGAAATTTGATTTTTCCGCACGGCTGTAGAAATAGCTATTTACCTAACAAGTGCGGAAAATTAGTTTTTCCGCACGAGTATGCCGTTCACCGACCGACGCGTAGCGGAGTTCGGTGAAGCAGCCGAGGGCGGAAAAACATTTTCCACAAGTGTTAGGTACAATAGTTATTCTACAGACGTGCGGAAATAAGGATATAATTCGTAATTTAAAAGTTTCTGATGCAACTAATGACAAATAAATAATAATGTATGTCGAAATGTGTAACTAAGCGACCATAGTTACCTGGAAACCTGGTTGCTGTTTGCTTATGATATTGTTAATTTTGACATATCCGTGCGGAAAAATTTTTCCGCACGGAAATGTCATGCGGAAAAATTTTTCCGCACTGGTGCGGAAAATCTGATTTTCCACACGGATATCGGTGGGGAAAATTGAATTTTCCGCACGGCTGTAGGAAAAATAATTTTCGTACTTCCGTGACTAATGTGACCACTTTAGTCTCTAATTATCAGGACTCAAGAACCTCCTACTTTTTATTGCTCGGGTTATAATATCTCAAAAATCCCGGGACGAGATTGTAATAGTGAAAGTTGTGTAATTGAATAAGAGTGAAGTAGATATGATAGCGCCATCTCATGGTAAAAATGTGAGGCTGGACTAACTGATCACACAGACACAGTAAAGCTCGCATAATAGAAATTCTCGGGCGCCATTATTTCGAGTCTAGCAAGGAAAAACGATCACAATTTCGATGTATGTCGTTTATGTTTGATTTACAAGTCTTCTTTTTTTTGTCAATGGTATAAATTATAAATCGCAACGGATACGGTAACTTGTCAAACGCCATACTGCATGGAATCACAAAAAAACTCATTCGCCTTCGCAATATCGCATTCTAGTTTTATTTGTACTTTTTTCATATTATTTCCACGTTCAAGTTTCGGAAGCACGAAAAATATCGTATATACTTTACGACTAAACTACTCTTGATCCCTCAGGAAAATCAAACTTTTTCTTCGAGATTAAAAGTGCCTCATTAGGTCCGCGGCATATAATAATATACTATTATCTTCGACTGTCAAGTAATATTGTGCAATCGATATCGATCCGTAAATTTAGTACGTATGAACGGAAATGAAACTATTTCTCACTAGTTGCTAGGCAACGGATGGAAAATAATCATAAACTGGCACCTCCATCAAATGAAAAATTACGAGTCGATATTGATTACACAATAGTGATATAGATTGATTAACGTGATAAAGTATAAGAGTATGGTGTCCTAATAAGTGTCATGCGATGCTTGTTGTACAGGGTGTCCCATTTTGGGTACTTTTGCTGGGTATCTCCGTTATACTTATAGATAGAAAGTTGCGGTTTCCAGTTTGCTTCTTTTTCGTGAAACTGGAGATGCCGTTCACAAAATTTTCACAGCCCTTTTAGTTTTCAAGATACCGGGCTAAACTGAAAATGTTGCATTTTAAGGTACCCCTCGTATTTAAACTACCAGATGAGTTATGGAAAATGTGAAAAGTGTTTCTTATATAACTTTTTCCGAAAAACTCGATTCTGCCTTCGGAATTAGTATACAGGGTCACGTGAATAGTCCATAAGATTTGTCTTTTTTTCACCTTTTCAAAAATTGTATAATAGTATGCACTTTTTAAAAAAATTAATTTTTATCCAATAACTTTTTGACCTGACCCTGTATACTAATTTCGAAGGCAAAATCAAAAGTAACATACTTTCATCGTAGAACTCGATTTTGCCTTCGGAATTAGTATACGGAGTCAGGTCAAAAAGTTATAAGATAATTTTTTTCTTTTTTTTTTAAGTGCATACTGTTATACATTTTTGCAAAGGTGAAAGAAAAACAGATCTTATGGACTTTAAATATACAGGGGGTTCCATTAAAAAAAAAAGTTGACTCCGATAACTTTTTGACCTGACCCTGTTATACTTATACTTATTCCGAAAAAAAAGTTATATAAGAAACACTTCTCACATTTTTCATAACTTATCTGATAGCTGAGATACGAGGGGTACCTTAAAATGCAACATTTTCAGTTTAGCCCTGTATCTTCAAAACTAAAAGGGCTATGAAAATGTTGTTAAAAGTTTTGTGAGTTTTTATAAGTTTGGGCAAAGTAAACTGGGTTTGCTTTCGTCACCTAAATCAATTTCTAAAGCCTAAAACGCCTTTTTCCATCTGAATCCAAAAAAATTATTAAAACGAAGAAAATTTTTATGAGCGTGAAAAATTGATCAATTAGGCTCGATTAGTTCGCATAAGTGAACAGAATAGCGTTAGCGACACCTGTGCCTATCCAGATTATTTGTCACGTTCCACCGTATTAATAGTTGTCAGTTACTAAGTAGATTGATAGTGGAAAGGATTATCCGAACATTTCAGAAGAAAAAATACAGTCATGCTGGAGTACGATTCCGCCAGCCACCGGATAGCTAGAGATTATAATAATAGCGTCCATTGAGAATCATAACTGGCAACTCTTCAGAAAAAAGGTGAAAATATTTATATGATCAATCACTTTACCATATACGTCATCAAGAAAACATTCCCAGTTGTTTTGGATAAGATTGGTGCAGATTATCAAAGACACGATGGATGATTATTTCAAAGGAAAAAAATATATTAAGATCGAAGAAGTCGTAGCTCACTTATTATGATGGTTAGATCTGCATCGATTATGGATTCGTGATAAGTGACATGTTTGATCATCACATCAATCAATCAATCAATCAAAAATACTTTATTCTTGAGAATGTATAAACATTCATTGACAAAGCATGTGTAGATATGATGAAAAATAACAATCATAAAAGTTATGTATCAACCTACATGAAACAAACTTGAAGCAACAATTATTATAAAACAGTATAAAATAAAAAGACAGATAACTAATACTACTACACGTGGTTCAAAAAATAGCCAGTCAAGGTGTAATAAGCCCCTTTCAATAACATTTTCTCAACACTTGCCCTGTATTTTCGAATTTCCTTACACTGTCGACTTTCGGATGGATGATGATTATTATATGTTCTTCCACCATCGGACAAAATAAACTTCTGTATTAGAGACGATGTAGGTCCAGGGAGGGGGATATTGTTAGCTTGACGGGTTAAATGCTCATGTCTAGGAAAAGGCAATCTAGCCTGCATCTTGTAAGTTAATGTAGTCACCCAATACCTCTGATTAACATTTTTCCAAAACGCAATGCCATAACGCAGGTGCGACTCCACCAGAGAATGATTAACGGTTCTTGCCACTTGAGGACTCAGTTTTTTAACGGCATAACACCCAGATGCCACCCTTGAGCAAATCTTTGAAATGTTTTGCCAAATCAACAATGACGCCCTAAAACTTTGCATGCTTTTTTTGCTACAAAAGACATGAGGCTTCCTCAACTGAACCCGTAAAAGAAATTATACGCGTCTTTTCCACATTGAGAGTGAAGCGATTATCATTTAACCAGCTTCTTATCAAACCAATATCAGTCGTGATTATTTACTCAACACAGAAGCATCCCTATGCCGCCAAACGATAGATGTGTCATCTGTCAAAAGGGTTCTAGTACCTGATACCTCCATTTACTTACGAAAAAAATAGAAGAGGGCCCAGTACAGAACCCTGAGAAACGCCCCACTTCATCTTAGCCAGGTCTAAAGAAGCTATGACCACTACAACTCTCTGAAGCCATAAATTTCCAATTTCCCTACGAAGACTCCAAGATCTCCGCAATTGAAAGCCTTCGATTGGTCGCGAAAGACCGCTGCTACTCCTTCCCTACTATTTACACCTGAATATACCTCTCCCAAGAGGTTATATATGACATCCAAAGTTCCGGTTCGATTCTGATAGGCAAACTGGGTGGGGTGCAGAATGTTTTTGTCCTTAAAATGTCATCATTCTCCTCTTGGTAAGTTTCTCAATCACTTTAAAACTTGCAAAAGTTCAGAGGCTAGCATGTCTCTGTGTAACGGGAGTCATGAAAACTACTCCAACACTTGCCATGGAGGCCATGCTTAACCTCCCTCCTTTGGATATCTATATCAAAATGGAAGCAAGAATGGGAACATATAGACTTAGCAACACCGGGAACTGGAGCTACTCAAACTCCCAAGGGCACACTAACATAACCAGCACAATCACGGAACACCCAGTAACAATGAGGAGTGATATCATGCTGCAAAATATATACTTAAGCACGTCTCCCAAGACCAAGCTAATATGGGAAGAGGAATCGGTGAAACAACTACGGATGGCAAATGGGGCAATATGGTACACAGACGGCTCAAAAACATACCAGGGGACTGGTGCCGGAATCGTGGAAGAAGACCCAAAGTGGGAAAAATATGAACCACTTGGGATGTACGCTACAGTTCTCCAGGCAGAAGTAGATGCAATAAATGTATGCGTGCAACAGAATCTCGGGAGAGGCTACAGAGGAAGGAAAATCCTAATCCTTGGTGACAGCCAAGCTGCAATCAAAACCATCTCCTGTCGGCAAACCAAATCTAAACAAGTCATGGATTGTCAGCAAAACCTTGTCACACTGGGAGTAGCTAATGATGTTACTCTTGGATGAATACCAGGACACACAGGGATAGCTGGGAACGAGCGGGCGGATCTACTAGCACGCAAAGCTGCAAACCCGCCACTTCTGAGTTCAGAACCTGCCATTGGTATTACAAAATCCTCTGTAAGAGGTTGGCTGAACTGTTGGTCCAAAAAACAACAGAAAGCTAGTTGGTGCCAATCACCAGGACTAAAACACAATAAATTAATGATGGCAGGCAAGATCGAACTATCATTTTCTGGAAGCCTGCTGGAACTCAGCAGAAATCAGCTTGGGAAAGCAACAGGGATATTAACTGGACACTGCACTCTAAGGAAACACATGCATATCATGGGCCTCTTTAACGAGGAATCCATATGTGAGCTGTGCAACGAGGAGGAGAAAACAGCCTCCCGCATTGTATTTGAATGTGAAGCGCTGGCGTACTGGAGAAAAGATAACGGGGAATTCACAACCACTCCTCAAAGGACGGACAAGGACAAGGAGTTATAAACCTTATTCGGCAATGGAGCTCTTCGACTGAGAGACAGGCACAGAGAAGATACAATAAGCCCAGCTAGAGGCTGCGGTGTTGGGGCCAACAGCCCGAAACTCGTAGCGCCTGTACTTCAGTAATCAGTAATCAGTACTTTAGATAATACAAAGATAAGTGAAATTAGTCTGAAACCACTAGGATCATCAGCAAGTGATTGAGGTTCCCACAATATCTTCAAGGTCACTTAATCTAATGATGGGTGTCCATCGTAGTCCATTTCTGATGCATGTCTAATTAGTTTTCTAGCAAAGTTATATTTTTTACTGTCGCTGGTTCTAGTAGGTTTAGAATCAACCTGACGTCTTTCCTATAATCATAAAACCTCACCATACATGTCCACTATCCAAGACGCTTCACTAGAAATTCCTCCAGTTCAATTGATGTTTTGTGATAAGTAGTGACATTTACTTCGTTTTCATGTAGATTTCAGTTTGAATTAAGGTGCTGTTGGAACTTACCTCAAAACTATTGTTTCCAATTCAAATTTGAACAGAAAAATCAATTTTAATATATTATAATTGTTTGAAGGAGTTTGCGTTTATTTTCTTAACTCTCTTACTGTGAATAAAACGTAAACAAAAGAAACTGATAATGACATTTGACAAAAATCCCAGGCTGGAATCGATTTCAATACTTCATGAAAACGTAGTTATTGTACTGTTGTAAGTCTTTTGATGTTTCTAATTATGAGGCGATTCTGACTGTCATACGAATTCGAATTCAGTCATTCAAACCTAAACAGGTTTCAGTTCCAAAAACTTCAGCAAGTTTAACGCAAAGAACAAATCAAGAGATTGGCTCCAGGAAATCCTATGATTTTCAAGAACCATCTTATACCAAGAAGACTTTCATGATACTTACCAAATACAGATAATCTGAGTGATAAAGCTACGGAAATCAGAAACATCCGATGCGTACATTTCCTGAATAAATTCATCAACAGCGAGGGATTTCTGAACTACATATAATATTTCAGGGACTACCTTTCTTTATACACAAAGCTTATGAAAATTGCACAAAAAGTGTACTACTCAAGTTCAACAATCACAAGCGTAAAAGCTGCTACAGTATTCTAGATAGTAGAAGTGGTGACATTTTGTTTTCACAGTAACGTCACGCTCCTTGCGGCAATCCTGGAGACTTAAAATATATTTTTGTACAACCTACACGTAAAGTTCACTTTCCAATGCATGCAAAGCAGACGCTAATTTTGGCAGCCGGGCCTGAAAATACTTTCGCGCCCGCGGGCGCAAAAGTAGGTCACTCAGCAACGGTTCCTTGGATCCCAACGCCTCTGAATCTGATAACCACGTGACAGTCTAGCATACTAAAAGAAACTGCTCACGTGACAATCTTGGTGACAATGAATCCGTACCACGAAAGAATACGGGAACACACCTATTGTAAGCATGATTGACAGTTGTCACTTGTCAGTTGGCTGACTTGTCAGCAGTGTAGTGCAGTGTATAGTGTATCGATTATTCATTTTTGATTTTCATTATTATTCTTTTTTAAATGATCACAATTTAGTTGTACAAAAAGAACTGTTTGCACCACGGACGAAAGATGATTTTGACTCGGCTAATATCTGGGCCCGTATTTTCGTTCTTCAAAACGCTCAGCGCTTTCGATGCACCAGGCATGTCACCTGACAGAACAACAGATTTTTGTTGTTCTGTCTGGTGACATGCCTGTCAAATGCCATGCGCTTCGAAAGCGCTGAGCGTTTTGAAGAACGAAAATACGGACCCTGCCCTCGCTTCGCTCGTACTGCTACTTATACCCTCGTCAAAATCATCCACTTTCCGCCCTTGATACAAAATGTACTATTCCAGCATTTTCTCTTGGGTTTTTTACTATACAGAGGAAGATACATCCATCTTCACAGACGCAGCAAAGACAATTACAGGCAGGGATATACTCAAAGGAAAATAACATCCAAGAGTCTATCAAGCTTGAGAAAGGATGTGGTATTCTTCATTCAGAAATCATGGCTATTAAAGAAGCCAAAATGCTGCAAAAGCTGGACAACACAACAAAAGACGTCACAATCTATGCAGACATCAAAGCAGCGTTAAGACTACTAGAATCAGATACAGTAAGGTGCCGTGAGGCATTGTCCAGAATTAGGAACAAGAAGCTCTTTCTTTGCTGGGTTCCTGGACAAAGCATTATTGAAAAGAACACGATGGCAGATGGACTGGCGAAATTGGGACTGAGAAAGGACAAATTCGAAATGAAAAACATATTGCTACCAAAACTTTTGAATGATACAGTGGATAAAAACATGGTAAAGTTACACAGCGACAGGTGGAGCAGTCGAAACGACTGTAATACATCGAGTGCTCTGTGGCCAAACTTGGATATGGAAAAAACAGGGAATATACTTAAGAAGAGCAAATCCTCTGTGAGCACCCTTGTGAGAGTAATCACAGGATACTGTGAAATGGGAAGTTTGCTCCGAAAATGAAGTCTAGGGACTGCATCGAGGAGGATGAGACGATAGAGCACCCACTGTGCCACTGCCCAACTCTGAAAGAAGGACGCCTCAGGAATATGGGACAATACTACCTTGAAGACTTGGAGGAAGCATCAAATGTAGACATCGTGCCAATTTTGAACTTCGTAAAAACCATGGGATGGTTTAGAACGATAAAGAAAAAGGCTGTAGGTCAAGACCGAGGTGTCCTCTTCAAACAAGGAATCACAATAGGCCATTTGGCCTCCGAGTGAAAGCAATGCGAAGCAGGAAACTGTGGGGCAGGGCATTCCCTTCGCAACCCAACCTAACCTAACCTACTATAGAGATTTTTTTTCTGGTTGCTGAAAATGAATTACCCTGTACATGTTTCACTTTGATACAACAATATACTCAGTCTTTTGATGATGATGATGATACCCATGTCAGAATCAAGATAATATCAAACTGGTTCATCCTGATTATTAATTAGTAGGTACTTTGTACCTTCGAAAACATCCTGTTGAATTTGTTCCCATTGACACGCTTTGAATAAGGAAGTTGTACAAAAATATCCCAAGAGGTCATCACATTTGAACTGTTTGGCCACTGTTCGCTTGGCACACTTTTTCTCCAAACATTAATTGGGTCCAGATGCAACGATAAACGTTTTGTCAAGTTGATAATTATGTCATCTTCGACGTGTTTCTATAAACATATAGACGCCATAACATTATTTGACTCATTCTTTATGACTTTTTTCTCGCAGAAGTAAGATCAATCAATATTTTGAATTCAGGCCAAATCTACATTTATATTTATTGGACCATAAGTTTCTGTATAAAAACACTGCTGTTTCCTTATAACATCAATAATGCTAGCTATATAAATCATCGCAAATAAATGATATAAATTATATTCGTGTGTGATTAATTTTGATGTTGGTTCTTTGATTACCCTATGTGGGAGCGTAGGTAAACAATATTGAGATCAACAGCGGCAATAAAAAGATTCCGAATAAAAATCATATGTTTTGGGAGTGATATCGTAACCATGGTAATTGAGTGAAAGCACTTCGCAGTTTTTAAGGATACAATAACAATCATCTCTGGCTGAAAACGCTTTCCAAGAATTATTATCCAAAAAACGTTTTCAGTTAGACAGTCTTTTATGAACACTTATCGCGCACGTCTCTCACCGTTCGTCGCATCATTAAGAATAATAATCTTACTTTTCACAATACAAGAACTCCAGCAAAACGTAGAAATGCCAGAATTGTTGAGAATATTTCTGCTATGAGAGGTTTTGCTAAGGAAGACCCAAACATCGAATACACTTGAAAGTATTCAGCTGTGCGAAAATAGAGATTGTAAGTAATTAAATTGCTTTTTCGGTTGAATGAACAAGGAACGGAGCTTCATAATAATTTTTATCAAAGACTTTTCTGTTTCTAATGATCAAATTATTTTTTTTTCTAAAAATATTACGGGAAAATCATTCCATGCTGTAATTCAATTATGTTTTTCCAGCACATATACTTTCAGTTAATGAATAATAGTTCATGGATATAACGTCTGAAAACGTCCACCGAATGTCAATAATAGGAGAGTTCTTCACCAGGGTGCTTCATGGGAAGTGAATGATCGCTTCTCTCGTGGGATTAGTCTCACCAAATGCAAAACGTATTTACTAGAAAAATGTCAAAAGACCAATTCCATGTGACGTTGAAAACATCTGATTCCTGAAAAAGCATGTTACACACTAACAGTGATTTTTTTTTTGAAGAACAGTGACAGTTCAAAATTTTAGGTTGAAGTCGACAAGGTTGACAAAGTCACGCCTACGCCAAACTCAATGTGGATGGTAGAATATAATTCCTGTTTGCCAAGCGGAAATTTAACAGTTCCACTTCGAAATTAAATTGAATGTAACTCAGGTATAACTTCAACCTTATATTTTCAAATATGTCCCAATGATTTTGATGCGTCACTTTCAGGAATCAGCTGAGATTCGTGACGTACTTTGAAACGATCTATCCACCAGGATAGTTTGCATTGGAACAGTTTGTTGTGTTGTCAAATATATCAGCCAATCAAATTCATACTATAAAGTAGATGTGACTTGTCACCGCATGATCTCACCACAATTCGAGTATCAGCACCTAGGGGATGATCACTTCTCACGAAAAAATAACATGGGATTTATCTTTCGTTTTGCATGATCTGATCACAATTCACAATTATTGAGGTTTAATCAGTAAGCACCTTGACAATGTGAGGGGCGCCATATATGAACATTAACATAAATATCAAACGTAATTTTTCCAAGGTATCCACTGATTTTATCCGTGAAATGCCTCATCACAGGATTCAAAAACCTATTTTTTCAATAGTTTATGCATCAACGTTAATCTGTTCACCTATCGACAAAAGATAGAACTCACAAGAGGAAACAAAGACTCTAAGAACTTCATTAGATTGCCTTCCGTTCAAAGAATCCTTTGTTGTCATCGAGCATAGTCTAAAATGCATCCACCTATTTGCGTTTCATATACCCCACTGTTGCTCTCCCGATTATATTGTTCGTGGTTTTCTGGCGTTAAAAATGTTTAGCTTTGAACGGACCTTTTGTTTCATTGGGACTCCTGTTCATGTGAGAGACCATTTTTGTAGGACACAGATAGGATGTGTGCTGTTCACTCTGATGTCGTGCGCAGTCCTGAGTTTGCGGATAATTAGTGAGTTGGTAATCCGTATCGTGTGAATATGAAAAATAACTGTATCCGGAGTTTCAAAACAACACCGTTTCACACTCTTTAATTTGATGAAAAACAGAAAGTGGTTTAGCTGGGCCGACTCACTTCATCTTTAAAACTAATTCAGCAATCTATACCACAAGGTATTTTAATAAAGAGTGTTCAAGAAAAAATACGATCAATTGTTTCAAAAAACGTATGTCCTGGCTAACATCGCAATTATGACATGACATCTCGCATGACATCCACTTTCTAACCGTCACAGATGCCATGATGCCAAACCATACAAACTAGCCACGACCTACGTCCATGACAGAAAAAGAAATCCAGAGGTGACTTGATCGTATTTTTTATTGAACACTCGTTATCAAGTTTCATGAGAATTTTAAATGGCTGTTCAATTATATGAACGATCTGTATTGAATATCCTGGTTTCAGTACAACATGAATTTGATTAATATATTACATTCAACAATCACAATGATCTTGACATTCCTTAGCACATTGATGATTTTCACCTTTTTGTTCGCCTACCTTACCTTAACCATCATTGCAAGCCTCTGCATAATATTATCAAGAATAATATTCCTAAGCCTATAATACTGAGCCAACAAATTAAATAAAGATTCAAAGTAGTGAGAATGAGAAAGAGCCATATATCGAACGGAGCCTTGGAACACGATTTTTACCCACTTCAAATGCACAGAATCATTTGAAACCGAGATTGAAACTTTGCACACCTGTCAAGAACCAATGATAATACAATAATCTCTATAAGTCTAAGAAAAAATCAAATCACGAACTGAATATTTGTCAACAAATTTTTGTACTGTAATACAGGGTGTCCCAGGAAATCTCTTGGGTACAGGTAGAACATGAGAAAAGATAATAATAAATTTCTATAATTCTTGTCCCTAGAGGCTCTCTTAAGGCCGAGATATAGCCCCCTAAAGGGCGCAAGTGAAAGTTTTCTTTTGCAGTTTTTTCGAAAGATTTTTGCATGAAACAAGCATTGACGAAGTTTGTTAAATTTTGGTCAGAAGTTGCACGAGCATCGTCAAGAAAGAGTTGAATAACGTCATAACGATCCAGATTTCCTCAAAACTGTTGACGAAAGATGAGTACATGGTAAGACCTTGAAATCAAAGCTCAATCCATTGGAAGTGGCCAGAATGAAGGTTCTGCTCAATATTTTCTACGACTAAATGGATGAGGGAATTTTTCAGAGTCGCATTTTATTGATAAATTCTGCAATCATTGTATTTGAGAGAGTTTCGTTCTCATTACAGTGCGTAATTCTTCCATCAGCGAACGCCTGGAATATTTTCTTCACTTTCTTGAGGCTATCCGTTGGACACTGTGG
Organism: Orchestes rusci; assembly: GCA_958502075.1. Taxonomy (NCBI): domain Eukaryota; kingdom Metazoa; phylum Arthropoda; class Insecta; order Coleoptera; family Curculionidae; genus Orchestes; species Orchestes rusci. The sequence goes on from OY293306.1 coordinate 2,606,661, forward strand.
GCACTCTTCCAGAATAATACAGAGGGTGGCGCTCGAGTCTAATATAATTTTCGATTCCCGACAACATCGTCCAAGTAAACAAAGCACGTCACAACAATTAGAAAAACAAGATATGACTGTATAGTTTGTTAGTTATTATGTCGGTTCGTGCTACTAATTGCATCGTGGGCACCACATGTTTTGTTTACTCACCCAACTAGCAAAATTACGTTTTCAAACGTAAAGACGTCGCCGCACAACGCGACCCAACGTTGCCAAGTGACGTTGTGTCGTGGTCCTAGTGACCTATATTTTCACCAAAATGGTGGATCATTTTTGGGTCGCTACGACGTCGCCAAGGTTGCCGAAGATGGCTACGTCGCGCAACGTATACCAATAGATATTGTCATCGTAATAATGGGGTGGAAAGTACGCTGAATAAATCCACTCATTTATGTTACGATGATGTTATGACGCATGACCTACAATGCTGACCCAACAGTTTTTTTATATAAATTCGGCCACGGAACGATGGTTCGGGAGAAGGGAAAACTAGTGTCAGTCAAGCTTCTAGCTTGGCAAGAATTCCTATTTTCCCTCTCGAGCCATCGGCCCATGCTGATCCCCCGGCTGTAATTGTTGACCGTCAAAGAAAATAGAGATGTTGTGAAGTGACACGAGTCTCCCTTCTGTCTGAGTGCTACGTCCCTAGCGCGCAATAAGGGTAGGGTACAGTTGAAGACCCCACAAGCCCTTATTGTGACATTTGGTGGAGGCGCCTAACGATCATCTTTCGCACGCCAAGCGTGTATAGTGTACAGAGTAAGTACAGGATGATCTACGGCCCAGAATTGAGAATGGCGTACCAGAAGGGGTCTGAACGAGTCCAAGACGTACCACAGCACCGGGGGAAACCACAGTAATAGGAAGCTTGACTGACACTACCAACCTCCTCGTGTTTGTATATATTGTGTTTTTATTATTTTGAGATATCCATATATATTTTTTTTTGTTTCTTTCATAGAGCATTCAATGTCTGCTTCCGGTCCTCCTATACCCAGCTGAAGAGTATGGTTCCATGATCGGGAATACATGTCACTCCGGACTGAGTAGGAGTGTCAGGTGTCACCCTGTAGTCCCATACTTACGAAACACCACCAACAAGGTCAAGCTGCAATTGCAAAACTCTGATGAGCCAGCCAGCAAATCTTCGCACCGTCAGCGAAGATCAGAAATTGGGGGCACGGTGACCGCTGACAGTAGATTGCAATTGTAGTTGTTTTGCTGTTGGTGATGGTCAGGGACAAAACTATACTCAGCAGATTGACATAATGTAACACAGGACCGGAGCAAGTTTATTATTGTTTTAAGTTTTAAGTCATGTTTTGTAAGGGGATGGAGCATGTGGTCAGTTAGCATTGGGGGCCAATGCTCGCGGGGAAGGGGCATATGTCATCGTAATAATGGGGTGGAAAGTACGCTGAATAAATCCACTCATTTATGTTACGATGATGTTATGACGCATGACCTACAATGCTGACCCAACAGTTTTTTTATATAAATTCGGCCACGGAACGATGGTTCGGGAGGAGGGAAAAGTAGTGTCAGTCAAGCTTCTAGCTTGGCAAGAATTCCTATTTTCCCTTTCGAGCCATCGGCCCATGCTGATCCCCCGGCTGTAATTGTTGACCGTCAAAGAAAATAGAGATGTTGTGAAGGGACACGAGTTTCCCTTCTGTCTGAGTGCTACGTCCCTAGCGCGCAATAAGGGTAGGGTACAGTTGAAGACCCCACAAGCCCTCATTGTGACATTATGTTCATCGCAACTTACTCGCAATGCTCTAGACGGATATAAATCTTAGGTTAAGGTGATCGTTGGCAATCGCTACTATTTTCAACGGAAAGAAAACCAATATTGTTCTGTTTCGAACAAGGTATGAGAGAATGACAGGTTTAATTTCTAGAAATATGGCTATCTATATTATGAAAGTGAGAGTTGATAAAAGTGACGGTACTGGCATTTCGGTAACTAAAAACCATAAACGCACTTTAGTTTATTGTCAAATATGACCTCGATTCTTCGAAATAATGCAGAGTCCTCCATTTATATATTCTATTTAAAATTATATAATCAATATCATTAATATAGCGTTGCCCCTTGACAGATTCAAAAATGTATGGAATTTTCAAGTGAATTCCGTAAGAAAAACTCTGTCATGTGTCGGTTGACATTATTTTGAAGGGTTATAAGATATTGTCACATGTCAAAATCAAAACTGTCAAGAATTTGACAAGGCAGCCAGCAGTTGCCCTGACATATGCGCATGCGCGGCCCGAGAAAAACAACCCTATTAACCTCTAACTGATATATTTTTCCCACAGTAATTTCAAGGCGAAAATCACTTATTGATTTTTTCTACATCAAAATGATAATTATTATTGTGCAAATTTTACAAACTAGAACACCTTCATCAATCTGCTTCAATCAATCAAAGTAACTGTTATTATAAATAACTTCATAACCCGATGGATAGATTAGATATTTGACGTATGTTTTAATAAAAATCAAAAAAAATTAATCATATTATTTCCAGAAAAGAAATTTTCCTACTGATTGATGTGTTGTAATTACGAGAACTATAATCAAAATTCCTATTTCATACATGACTCAAAGTATAAACACGATGATTCACAAACGATAGTGGTTGAGGATCTAAAAATTTTTGTTAATTTCAAAAAGTACAAACAATTTATCCAGAGTGGAACTATTATTACATGATGAATACAAGGATGTCAAAATCTGAAAACAACTGTGGTGTTGCGTAGATAGTTTATTCTAGAGAAGCTTGGAAATCTGAAGAACATAAATGGCATGGATATAATAATATGGGAACAGGGTGTGAGCATCAAAGCTTATCAACAATAAGATAAGTTGAAACAATTTTATTTTCACATAAAAAAATAATCTACCCATTCAATATGCATTCATGATATTCCACAGTGAAAATGTTTCTGCTTTTATTAAATTTTAACATCCACTCTACAAATGCGTTCCATGGCTAAATAAAAATGGATAAACAAGTTTGAGTACTTTGCGTATTTGCTCTTTTATTGCGGCAGAACGTTATACGATTAAATCTGCTTTATATAGCTTCGTTATTTGAAGTCCACACAGTTTACTACGACCTGAAGAAAACTGAGTTAGCAATGAATCAATTTGGTTGATTTCCAATAAATCGAGCACTCAAAGCTTTGATCCATTGAGAATAAAAATTGATATTTTTACTGCGATGTTGGAGATCCATATGAAATAATAATTGATTTTTGTTTGTCTACAGGGACTACCCAATGATAAACTATAATACCAACAGCGCAAGAGAAATGGAACCAAATTTAAGTAAAGCAGTCTGCACTAAACATACTAACACACAAAAAGCACTGTGAAGTACGAAATCAATCAAAACATAATATCTACGTCGATTGTCATCGAAAATAGAAAAAAGCTAGTTTGGACAATTTCACTGACCTAAAAGTCTTAGTCGCGAGGGAGTTTTTGGGACATATGGACGGAAGGAGATTGGGAAACTTTGGCACAAGACGGAATTCGGACCCGCACATCTGCTACGCTATCCATGTGAAAGTGCTCAACTCTCACTTTGGCTTTTTCCATTTAAATATATAAAAAAACGCTCAGATCGAAAACATGCTGTATGGCCCATATTTAAGACTTCTCAACTTGCCATCTTTCCTCATTGTTGATTGGATCACTCAGTTCTATAGTTGATTGAGAAGAAAAAAAAAACGAGACGCGATAATTGTTGGACTCCTAGGACAACAATAATTATGGAACCAGCGATTGTTCACGTTATTGCAGGCAAAACGTGCCAATATCCACTTCCTATTCACGAAAAAAAACATGAGCTGGAGTGAGCAAAATCGGTGAACTCGAAATTTATATGATAAACTTGAAATCATCTTGTATCGGCCCTGCCTGGAATATGTAATTATTTCTTGATTTGAATATCAAACAAGGAAATTGAGATTGTTCACGTCATTGCAACCAAAACGTGTTGATATCCATATACTATTCAGGAAATAAACAACAGTTGAGGTGCGCAACCTTGGTGCACTTTAAATTTATTTGATGAACTTGACCTCAAGTTGCTTTGGCTTTGCTTACAATAAGCAATATTTCGTCTATACCAGGAAACCAACAGAGTCTGTTGTAGATGTGGACGTAGAACTTGCCGGTCTATGGTAACTAGTGTAAGAAAAATCGGTATCTAGCAGGTAAAATACGTTGGAAACGAATCATAAAGGTAGCAGCTGCTCAAACTCATTTTACAAGAACGTAAGGTCAGAGCAACTTTGTGATCCAGGAGACTTCCCACATACATAGTCACTCGTCTAATGTCGGCACAGGAACACAGAGTTCGGTGGCAAAGTGTCTCTTCTCTTCTCTTTTCTCAGACAAAACCAGATTTGGTTAAGTTAATGATAGTCAAAGGTTGAAGAAGGTCAGGAAATCAAGAAAGTCAGAGAAGTCGTTCCATACCAAGCATGATCACTGATGTTTTGGAAAGACCTAATGGAAAACATTATTAAACCTATCATTTATCTTCGTCAAAATGAAATTGGAGGATAGTCAAAGATAACGGGATACATATCTAGATTTTATTGTACTTTAATTGTTATTTCAAGAAATTGTCTTCAATATTGTTGTTTTATTTTGACAAATAGAAGGGGGTTCAAGAATGTTGGCGATGTGTATAGTCTCACTCTATTCGACGATCCCACTGCAAACTGTTTTACATGTGAAGAGAAAACTGGTTTGTTCTCATGATATGTCTTAGGACGTGATCTGAAGAGATAGTTCGTGCTTGATATCACATGATGGGCTTACCAACCAATTACGGAGTATGACACAACCAATCAGTTCTGTCATGTGGTCCGCTTTGAATTTCTCTTTCATATTCTCGAAGTGAAGATTCTTCATATTAATATCAAGTCATCTCCATTTTATATATGTCAACGGATGCTATGTAACATTCGAATAGTCGCACCTGAAGGAAATATTCACAAATGTGTATTTCCTGCAATAAAAAATATATGTACGTGCTTTTGAACAAAATATCCATTTCGCTTTAGCTCTACGAGATGAAAATCACAGCTGTACGTTTCATGACTCGTTCTATTCAGCTTTGCTGTATATTTTTGATATATGTATTCGTAACGATGGTGCTTTTATCAAGAAGATTCCCGATACTGAGTCCGCGAAAGCATGAGATTGTAACGAATGTAACGAGTCTTGCCATAGAAACCTTTCGTTGAATTAAACTAATTTATTCACGCTCCATTCATGTACAAATACCCACACTTTATTGATAATTACACTATTATTGTCGTTCGTTTTTTGCCATCGGGAACATGCTCTCTTGCCACTCTGATGAGTATAAGTCTCCGGTCCCCACTCACCATCTAATGAAACCACTTTCCGAGAAACTCCTTTCCAACTTCTTCCTCGTTCCGGCACCTTACTGGCATAAGCACCCGGGACTCGCCACACCTCCTAGGCTTTAATCAAACAGGTATGAGTATCCCTCTCTTCTTTTGGAGAAATAAGTTCAGCTGTTCTACCAATCCAGCATATTCATCACCCTTCTTCTCCCCTTGGTCTCTTTCGTGCCAAACAGTTTTTTTCTCAACGACAGTGTTTCCTCGTCTACTCTCACTTTGCCTGCCCGTTCATACCCTGATCTAGTGTTCTCCGCATGGTATGGCGTTCTGAAGCTTGTTGATGACCCTGTGCCTATAGTCTAAGTGTTGATCACCATGGCCACTATCTCTATGCTATTCCTTCTTGATAGCTTCCAACTCCTCCTCGACGCCGCCCAGGACACAGGATGCGCCTCATGTGGCCCTCATCATCGTCAGGATCGCGGATTCTTGGTGCTGGCGTCGACTCACTCTGTGTGTTTGAACCTTTCTTTGGCCAAAAGTCACCATCTTTGCTGCGACGACGCTCTGTCGCTTTCCGCAACGTTTCTCGCTAGCTTCATGGCTTTTATTTGGCCAGTCAATGTGACTTTCTGCAGCTCTAAGTGCTCACAGATAACTTCAAGCGCCTCCGAGGACACCATTCCGTGGGCTCTTTCCATAATGAGAGGATACACCCTTCCGATGATCACAAGTTTCGTGATGTTCCTGCTGTCTATCGCCCTGACCCACCCATATCTCCGCTCCATCGAAAACCACTGGGGTTACCATTGTCTCATGAATCTGCTCAATTCAATTTTTCTTTCCTTCTGCCGCCATCTTTCAGCAGCCCTACTTCTCCAGAAACCTTTTTACTGATGGCTAATTTGGCCCTTAAATTTTTGCCAACATTGCAATTCAAAAATGCTGTTTGTTTCATATCTTCGGGTGTTTGGTTCATCATCAATAAGCAAAAGTGATGTATACTATCATATCTTTCGATCAACCCTGTATAATATATGACTAGAGAAAACCTTCAAGGAAAAACCAAAAAGGTAATAGTAATATAATTGATGCTATTCAGTCATGCGCCAGACTGACGGTTCAATGCAAATACATACCTCAGCTCTACTCAAGTGGCGGAAAACAACCGCTTTCAGATCTGCCAAAAACCCTGTTCCGATACTTACCACAAATTCTGACTTCTTCATCTTAAAACCACGAGGTAGAACTTTTTATGTAGGTAGGACTTTCAATCAACAGAGGGTTTTATACCGATTCCTCAAACCAGTGAGTTTTCTGAGAGTAGTTCAATCGTCCCGGTAACGTAATCATTGAGATGACGGGACTGTTCAGCAAGTGGCGCCCGAGTTCGTGGTAAATACTGTGACGAAATTACAGATTTCTTGGATTTATTTCAGTTATCCACTTTATCTCGTGACTCGTTTATTGATCTGTTGAAAGACCTCGTATTTTCTCCAAATAATGTTTGCCGTATAACAATTAACAATACGCTGCTCAATTGCTTCCAGAAACGGACAATCTTGGTTTTCCACTAGTCAATCAAACAATCATTTACTTTCTATAGCCGCTTGACAGCAAGGTATTGCTTTGTCCATAAATTAATTTGAATTTGTCTGTGGCAATGGAGCATATTTGATTTGATTTGAGGTATCGTGCGCAATTTAACAGAACCAATTTCCTACCAAAAAGTATATCGAGGCGCGAGAAACTACCCGGTGACTCGGAGCCAAGAACGATGAAAAATTAGCACTTGCTCGCCGACGAGTGTTCGCGTCACTTGCTTTTAAATCCCAACCCTTTCCGCGGAACTTCAAATCCCGTATTTCTTGTTTAAATTCTTCTACCACGAGGTAGGACTTTTTCACCCGTTCTTATTTCTTATTTTGTTGAAGTTCTCTCAAGTAAAACCGCGTTACTGTAAATTAATCACCCGGGTGGAATTGGATATGATTTTCCGAGTCATAAGTTTCTGGTGAGTTTTCTCAGAACAGGCCTTGTTTTTTCCGGGCAGATTGTGTAGGAAAGCGGGTTTGTTTCTGGGAAAATTCGGTTTCTCAGACATTCGCTTGGCTTGTTTTGGCAACTAAAATGATTTACTGGGGACAAGACTCGACTCACTCGACCTTCAGATTCCTTCTGCTTCTGAGGTTTTTATTTTCATTTATTCCACATATTTTCAGGGGAACGAACTTTGCTGGGTGGGAAATTTCAGACAGCCTTCCAAAACCGCTTTTTCTTTCGAAATATTTTTTTATATTCAACATATGTGAGAAAGTTTTACTGCACGTGCTTGCAACGTTTTTTTATCATTCATTTTCTCTCGCCGCCGGAAATCAGAAAAGCCGAGTTTTTTTTTCAAATTTTCCCGCGTCCCTTTCTCAGTTTGAAAACTGACCCCGTCGCGTATCATTTTCTCTACGCCGGCGCCGTCAGAAAACCTCATCGTTTACAATTTCGTTCACACGCCGTTCATTCGCATTCATTTCTTTGACTATCACTCACCTACTGTTAAAATCCCATGCAGAACTTTTTATAAAGAATAAATCTATTCCGTAAAATTGATAATCAACACATTTTCCATGTGGTACAAACTTGAGTAGACACACTGCATGAATTGAATATCATTTGATACATTTTTCATGATTAGGACCACTTTAACCCGAGCTTTTCCCTCATCTAGATAATCATCAGGCGGAGTATTCCAATCTTGCAAAAAACACTTGGCCAAATTAGTTGTTTTCTAACATTTTGATGTCTGGTTCAAGAATAGCCTCCAATCGACTTTGTCCATCGGTCTGTTATTTCCTTCCTGGAAGTTCTTTTTTAGATGAAATTGTGAAACCCATCTAAATCATAAGAGTAGAAAAATGTGTTCCTTTTAAAAACGAATTACCGTCAACATAAAAATTCCCGCAAATCCAAAGATAAATGACAGACATCTCAAAACTCACTTGTCACCATTTTATGTAAATGAAAGTGACAATAGAAACGTGACCTGGTGATGGATATAGCTATCAAAAGAAAAACCAATTTAGGAACGGAACTCGTGGATTTCGAAGGAAAGAGTTGATCTTTATGTTTAGGCATAAAGTAAATATTTTTCCGTATTTTATCATTTGGATTGAACAAAAGTTGATGGGATCCTCATGATTCAGTTTCGATAGCTTACTGATGTACAGCGTGTCCCATAACTTATCCATCATAGAGCAGCTGGTGATAATATAAGTAAAAATAAAAAGATTCCTCAATAAATGTGATAAAACTGAAACTTCGTTTTTTAAAAATCTCAAACACTTTAAAAATCTATTGTTGAGTCCAAATCAACTACCCGTTGAAGAAAACGTCGATGCTTAGGAATCAGCAATTTATTCTGGTATTTTACAATTATAACTGACGATTAGTAACTCACACTTCTCTTTGACAAAAAAAAATCATGAATAAATCATAACAACCATCCAGGGTTGTAGTCCAAATTCCAAATCGCACCATCGCATCAGTTGAACACCTTACTGAATTTCGAACATCCTCCTCCCTGAGAAACAAAAGAAAAACATGAGTTTCTCAAAGAAAAAACTCAATAGGTCTGAAGAAATTATGAATCATAGAAACCAGGATGGCAGTCTAGTGACTCTACCACTCCAAGTCATTTTGGTTAAGACTGGTGAGATATCTTTTGGTGGCTCGCATACATAATCTAGGTACTCCTAGGAGAAAAGTCTTTGTCTGGTCTCAGCATCTCACCACGGATTGTTCGCACTTGGACCAAGCGTATGTTACCATCTTTTTCCGGACTAATTTTTGTAACTCATCCCAGTGGCCAGTCAATCCTTGTCTGGTTATCGTTTCCATTGGGGACCATTTCTACAAGAGGAACACTCCGACAGGTTCTCCTAATATCATTACCTTGACATGTAGCATGCCAGGGGCATTATTCCAGCATAGAGTGGCTTTTTCGAGTAGAAGTTTCTTCGCCTCGCCCATTCCTGTTGCTTTAGGGATGCCAATCATCGATTCGGGTCCTATCGGCCTGTGCGATGAACCAATTTTGGCAAATCTGTCAGTTCAATGTTACTCTCTATACCGCTATGGCTCGGGCCCCAAATCAGCCTAACTCTGTTGTTATTTTGAATTTTCTTATACAGAACCTCTTTGCATTCTAGGACTCCTTTGAAGTCTACTTACTGCCTTTCTCACAACAGCCTCTAATCCTGAAGTGCTATCTGAACGAATGTTGAAAGTTCTGTGATTTGTGCCGCTCTCAAGAATGCTATATGCACAAAGTGTTATGGCAAAGATTTCTGCCTGTAGGAACGAACCGAGCGAAAAGGTCATTTTATTGTCCCTCTCGTTCTTGCAGAAACCTGCTCCTGTGCCCCTCTGATGCTTGGAGCCATCAGTAAACCACCACGACCCTTCCCTTATTTGAGGTGGTCTGTTCTGATCCGTCCAATCCTCTGGTCTAGAAATAATCAGCTCGGGCGAGCTATCAGCAGAGAAGATTGAAGTCATGTAGTCGGAGTGCATTAGCGCACTCCATCCTTTAGCTGGGGTTCACTCATGATCGCCGACTGTCCCTTACTCCTCAGCTTCAGATGTTCCAGACAGTACAGACGGTATGCTATCCTGAGTGCAACACTCTACAAACAGGTGCAGTGGGGTAAGTCCAGGATTACCTCCAACGCTCTCGTTGATGTGGTCCATACTGCGCCTGTTATACTTATGCATCACATCCTTTGGACCTTATCCAGTTGCCGCTGGATGTATGCTTTCTCAGTTGCGGGCTCCGTAGGTGATCAGAGGTCTGATAACCAGACTAAACTTTTCTGGGTTTCAGTCTCCATGTTGTCCCTATAGCCCTTTCACATGCCCATGGCTTTTCTTGAGCGCTCTTTGATGTGTTCTCTCCAGGAGAGTTTCTGGTCAAGGGCAACTCCTAGGTATTTGACCGTTTTTCTGTATTCAGGGACTCTTCCCGAGAGGGATATATCCGGTTTGAGTCCTGTTTTGTATTTCCTGGTAGATAACAGGATCTTTTCGGGGTTGCTCCCAAGTCCTTCAAGGGAGCACCGCTCTTCTCTCAAGTTGCTATAACTGGGATAAGGATGCATCATGGACATAATATAATGAAATGGCAGTTATAGTACTATTGATAGGTTTGTCCAAGGTTAAACTCCAGCCAAGAAGTGTCATCACAGCCTTCCAATCACATCAGATCCAATCAATATTTCAATGGGGGCAGGATCAACAAGATCTGAAAGTTTCACATGAAGCTTTCTCAGTTCCTCCATCTGAGATATAAATTATGGGACACCCTGTATATAAGTTTTGTATCCTAGATGACAATTAGGTTTGGTAATAGGTTGGTATGCATTGAAATGCATAACATTATTTTTTGATTATTGTCCCAGCCACTAATCTACATGAAATGTATCCTCCTAATTACTCATTCAAGAGAACTAATACCCTTCGAATGTGACCTGATTAGTAAATCGATATCGCCGGCTGGAATCCAGAGGTTCTTCAAATCTCGTCAATGTTGACCAAGAATAGAACACTTGTCTGCTTGATTATTAAAATATTTCAGACACGTCTGTTCCAGCATACAGTTCTTGTGACGGGTTAATGAAATGTTGGAATCTCACGTTCGGGCGGTCCACATCTCGAGAAATAAGTACCTACCTAATTGGAATAATAAAGAGAAATCTCCACAGAATAAACGAAGTTTGTACGTGATTTCATATTTTACTTCTTCTCTTCCTATTGTCTCTGCACTTTGTTTTAAGCATAAATTTACAAGAACTGTATAAGTGATAGGAATTATCAATCATTACATTGAAACATTTTTGAATTACCACTTCACAGTCTATTTTCATATCATCAATTCGAATAAGGCTCCGTTAGTTTCGATGAAATCTTCGTCCCATTTTGAGAAACTCGTGAAAACTGTCAGTGCAAGTTTATGTTCCAACGTATTCGCTCTGAGAGTAAACTTTAAAGACATCATTTGGTCAGAATTTTCACGTAATGGATATTGTTGCAAGAGTCAGAAGTTGGATGGTAAACGGTTCAATTATAGTCCAGTGTGAAGTAGTGACAATGAAACCTGTATAGCTACTGATTTACTGGCGACATTCAGAAGAATCAGTTAATAACGTAAAGATTTTTAAATACAAATTCAATGAAATGCTTCTGGATATAAACTATATTCATGCAATTTATGAAAATCAAACGAACCACACACTATGCGGTTAGTTGATCAACATGTTGAACAACTCAGGTTGATTCGAAGATAATCGCATAGAGTTGTCCAATGAATTGAGCGACGCGGTTGAGTTTCTTCTTTTTGGCCCAGTCATGGAACCAGTTGTTCAACTTGACTACAACCGCATCAAATAACTGATAACTGATTTGATAGTGTGTGTGCTCGGTTTGAATAGTTGAGATTGTCTATTCAATCTGTTCAACAACCTGTCGCTCAACCAGTTGCATTGCGTGTGGGTGGATTTCGGCCCACATCAGTCTCCGATCTAGTTTGACCCTTCTCTCTCTATCTCTCACCCACAGATGTTGGATCCATGACTTGATGTACATCCTGTATTTAATAAAATAAACTTTTTCTATTTTGACATGTGGGATGTAAATGCATAACTTTTCCTCTAGCGATTTGTAACCCCGTGAGTTTTATTGATAAAGATCTCGATGCTATCTCCAAATTTTTTCGAGCACCCCTTCTATTTTCTAGTTCCTAAAAATACTTCGAAACCAAAATCAATATTACCCAAAAAATATTTCAAAATGACCTTTAACTTTAAAAGGGCGATTTCCATAATGACAAGGATAGGTGCAATTATTTGACGTTGTGCTCACATCGTTTGGACCACGTCATTCCGACGTTGGGCCAGTATAAAAAGTGTTCAAGTCGTCATCCTACCAATATCCAACGTTGTAATTGGTGCAGAATTAGTCGGTTAGTCAGCAAAATGCTACTTGGGGTATTAACGGAGCAGTTACTCCTTCCATGTCTGTTTCTCGACCGTCGTTCTTATCATCTCCAATACTGTCAAGACTGGTCCTTGATCTGTTCCATTGAGGTTGTTGCCCATTAGAACGGACCATAAGCGAAGCGTATTCAGCCCGTTGACGGTGCAGTTACGGCTATCCCCGCTTATTATAGACTCATATCAGATCCAGTGAATACACAGAGTGTCCGGAGAATACGTGTAGAACGTTTGATGACTGATTCCTGTCCCTGTCAACTTACCTACATTCAGGTGCTCAATTCTTCAATTAAATCTGTTCACGAGCTGAGTAGAAAATCAAATGAATATTCGTTCACGCATTAATTGGAGACATGAGTATCAGGGACAAAGGGTCAATAAGAGCACTCGTGCGCGCGAACTGCCGGCGACTTCAAAATCCCACAAATGTGCAAAAATACTCTATTCATTCGCAAAAAACTACGGCGCTTCTTGCAGCTTCAACTTCGTTGAATAGTCATTACGTCTTCTATCAGTTTGTCTCAGCCCATGTGTGTATTTGTTTGGCGCTCAAGTCAAATTGATGTTTGCTATGGAAATAGGTCGAAGTCGGAAACGCTTGATATAAGGGCGCCACCGTGCGCTGTTTGAATACACACTGGGGCAGGGAAGCAATTTAACTTTTTCAGGTGTGTCCCAAAACTTATACAATAATTTCACCAATTGTACCGCTAGTTTAGTTCAAAACGAACAGATGACAACTGACAACGCAGATAAAAATTGTTTGGGAAAATCCATGAAAAAGGCACCATTTTTTTTCATTGATTTTCCAGGACAATTGTTATCTGCGTTGTCAGTTGTCACTCTTGTTCTTCAGCCAGTCCGTTTCATCCACCATACACGTATATGTGACGTCACGATGGACTAAATAACTACTCCAATATCAACCAAAATATCATAAACACACAAAAAAAAAACAAACCAATGTCAAATACGTGAAACTTTAGCCTTAGTTGATGGCAGAAGAAGAATAATTTCTCTTTTTTCCTGGGTAACGGCACGCGCGAAACGTATAAGTAAAATTTGAGAAGACAAATCGGCATACCGCGTTACTTTATTGTTATCCTGGTTCCATCGTGGTCGTAATTTCTAAAACAAAAAAAGTAATTTTTGTTGGCTTTTGCGGTTTTCGACATTTTTTTCAGATTATTGTTTATGAGTTCTATACAAACTACTTATCGATTATGTCTTGGGCTGTTCGTCCTTCGGACTCAGGTGATAGTGGACGCGACATTTCGATGCAAAAGACAATCTCAAACTTTCCCTCATTCAATTTAATTGGAAAAAATAGAGCCAAAAGCATTAGGAATATACGTATACTTTAGCTGGGGTGGATTTCATTTTTAATGGTAGGTTATGGTTGATTTTTGGTTTATACGGAACCATATTTCACATGTTTTTTGCCAAGGCGATAATTACACTGGATCTCATTTCAGTTGAGTCACAAACCTACAACCAAGTATCTATTATTTAAATGAAATGGTGAATATTTTTTCCTGAGATTTCTTCTTGGTAGCGCACACCCATACTTACACATCACGAGCCGTCATCCAAAATTACTTCGTTTAGTCAAAGTTTAGTTATACTAAATCGTTGGGTCGCTTGTGGTCGGAACTACATCCATAACACAAGCGACTGCATGGTCAAAGCATGCCGACCAGGCGAAAATTGTTCAAAGCGGTCGACAAAGGTTGCGAACTAATGCGTCCCAGGCTATCCCAGAGGGGAGAAAGGGTCTGCCGTTTCCAGGCGCTTCGAGTCACTCTCCAAGCTGATTAGTATTAGTAAACTTTGATTGGGTCCACAGAGGAAATCAAAGATTCAAACAATTTGTGGTTTCCCCCATTTCAAAAATGTACAAATCTATTTTGATAAATGTTGGTACAGGGTGGCTCGTTATACTGTGGATATCTTTCTTATTATTCGTCCTGAAAAAAAGTTTGATGAATTAAAGTTCAGATAAATTTGAATAGGATTCAGATTCTCAATAAAAAAAAAAGAAAAACGCATCGGAGATAAAACATTTTTACAGATGCTCAAGTTTTTAAAACTGGGCACTCCGTATATTTTTGTCTAAAGCAAAAGATCTCTTGTGTTTTCAAAAATAACTTCGTAGATTTCATTTAATAAGTATCAATGCCCGATACTAATCTTACTGTCAAACTTATACTTAGTTCCATCAAACTGTAAATCCCATCACCCTTTATCGACCATAGAACTCATAATATCTAAAATTAAATCGGCAAAACAATCTTCAATAAGTTATTGTAGTGGCTGTATGAATTCTGTGCAAAGCCAAAAAAAAAAAAAAAAAAAAAAAAAAAAAAAAAAAAAAAAAAAAAAAAATCTTCAATATCATCAAATACGAAATCTTTCATCTATGTTGATCAAATATGAAACTATCACGATAGAACTATAAAATTGAAAACTCGTGGCCTGGTTCTGATGATGGGAAAAGAGAATTAACCAAAACTATGACCAGAGCAAACAAAACAACAAGTAGCGGAGTAGTTCATATCGGTGCCTTTCATGTCAGGTGGACAAATTTATTCTCTCTTTCTAATGACAAATATTTTCATCATGTTTAGACTGCTAATATTATGAAATGTAATATCCACCTTCCAATATCTATGAGAAAGTGAATCACCACGTTTTGTATTGTTGTTGATACTTTTTACGCGAATTTCCAGGCATTTATTCCGCGCTACGTGTTAAAATAATGATGCTTTCCAATAAATTCATCCACTTATCCTTTCTTAAGCTCGTCCATAATCTAAGCTTCAAATAAAGAACCAAAATCTAATATTTTTAGTAGATAGATACAAAAATTCGCCATAAAACCAGCTGGGGTATTAATTTTCCTGTTGTTGAGAAGTAGTGACGTCAACGCCTGCCGGTTTTATCAACTTGAAGCTTTTAATTTCGACTTTTTTCTTTCCAAAAATATACAAACTTGTTTCCATTGCTTTAGCGGTTTATTATTTTTGGAAATGATTTTGTATACACGCGTTTGGATCAAGGGCTTGAGTTTGTTCAAGATTTAATGCAATCATTAACACTTCGTTTGAAAGTTATGTCTCTTTGGGATTTTTTTTATATCTATTGGATAGCAAAACATCATGTTCTTTCTAGGTATGGGTTGATAATAGACTGCGGATATTTGATTTAACGCACATTACCTACAGTGTGACCCATTTAGAATGGAAAAACACCTGTAAAATTTCAGGTTATTAACCGATTTCGACTATTTTTTTTTGAAATGTTAAGTTTTGAAGGGTCTACTACAAAACAAATTTTGGAATGTTTATTTCAGTTTTCAAGGTATATTGCACTACTTTTTCGTAATGAAAAATGGCAAATTTTCATTTGCGATTTTTTTACTTAATAAATCACTACGCCACTGGATTCAGAGTGCCTTCAAATGGCTGTGACCAAAATGTCAACAAAATATATTCAATAACATCAAAGCTACGACACTTGAAATTCATAAACTCTCTAAGCTAATGGTCACAAAAAAATACCTTGCATCAACACTTGCCATGGAAATTGAATTTGTTTTATTACCTGTTACAATGAACTACAAATTGAATAACGAGATGTTCAAAATAACATAACATATAATAAAATTAACGGAATTACATTTGCATTACAATAAAAAACTAGTGGAGAAATCCAAAAAAAAAAAAAAAAAAGAAAAAAAAATTAATTAATTATTTAACTGAAAAAAAAAAGTTTGATGTGTAGTTTGAAAATAATCAGCAGCACAAAAGTGACAATTTCTCTTGTGTAGCCATTTTGTAATCCTCAATCGGGAAGGTATTATCAATCTTGCTCATTTTTGGAAGATCTCGGCTAAGATGTCTTTTTTGATTGAATGAATAACACAAACCATAATCACTTCTTGAAGCCTCTATAGAAAATTTAGAAAAGTATGCAAAAGGGGCATCCCCTTCAAGTTTGCTTCGTTCAAGAATCAGGTGTTGAATTATTAATACCAAAAGCAGAAAGAAAGGTTTTAACTCAACATTATTTATTGAAAGCAATGATCCAAATGAGAACATCAGTTATAAGATAAATGCTTCTATTATCGGCACCCTTGCTGACGGTTTTATAGGTTTTTGGAACTGCACTGCTGGATCCAAATTTATGGTTTGCTGCCTTGTAGGATGTCGGCCAAAAACGCAAAAAATTCGAATTTTTCAGGCCCTTTGTAGATTCATGCGTATATCTCAAAAACTGTACGTTTTTGGAAGATAAGCAATCTATACAAAATGAAAGAACATAAAATTTTCACTTATAATCTCCCTAGAGCTCGAATTATTTCCGGAAATGTTGTCGAATTGCGAATTTTCTTGAAAAATTCGCAACGAGAACAAATGTCCGGATTTTTAATTCGAGCTCCCTGGAGATTCGGCAAGAAAATTTCATGCCAAAACTGATCATTGAAAAAACATAACCCAGGACTCACCTCGCATTTAGTGAAAGAAACCAACGGCTCCTTACTCTACTCGCCATTGAGGATGAAAGAAGTGAATCAGGATTTTATAAAACATTTGGAAGTTATAACCAATCTTGTCCATAATTGATAACATTGCAACTTTGTATTGGAAGTTGAAAATAAATCATTTATCAAAAATATTTGTCATTGTTTTTAACAGCTGTCAAGCACTCGCGGCTGGATGTAGCTCCCATGCACCAACCACAGTGTTGCCGTTTGCCTTATCTCTGTCTGTGAAAGTTGGGTTGGGTTGGGATTGTTAGGGAGAGTGGGGACGGCAACCCTGTAATCATATGGCAGCTACATGCAAAGATGCAAAGCCAGGGAGATTTCCACTTATTAATCTTTCAGTCACGTGATTATGAGCAGGGTGATTTCCGATAAAATTAGGTCGTTGACATAGCAACATAATAAAATGCAAGCCTATGATTGGTTAGAATTGACTGGTAGGAAATTTTCTACAAAATGCACTAGTCACCTTTGATTCTCTGATAAGAGTTATTCACGCTAGAGCTCAGTGAGAAACATATTTTTTTGTAACATGGGTACACTTATCATGAAATGATTGAAAGACGTGTACTACTATAAAAAAAAGATATTCAGTGGTAGAACATGGCTGCTACTCAAGAAAATTGGTATAGTTTAAATAAAAATAGCCAGCCTGACATCACTGCCGCAGTTAATTTAGTCGTTTACGCTTGGTATTGGGTGGCCGAAGAGATGTTTCTTTGGCACTAGAAGTTCCAGGTGAAGGGTTTTGGACCTGGTCATGCATGCCCTGGTCTAATTGGTGAAGGCTTCTGAATTCAAGCGTCTCTCTTGCTTCCAAAACCACTACTTTGGACAGTCACGTATCCTCATTCTAACTTCATAAACCCGTGAAGGGTAGTTCGACCCTTTCTTGATTTGAAAGTGATACACCAATGCTGGCTTGGGCCGTTTCCTTGGTGCAGAGGATGTTTTTGAACTTTTGAAGTATCATCAAACCGCATGGTGGAATAACTTTAGTTCTCAATCCTTTCCAATCGAAAGGTAAGATCCTCAAGGTTTCATTTTCTGTCTTTTGAACAAAATGGTTCACTCATACTTTTGGCAGTAATTTGCCAAGATTGATTTTTTGTCAACCTATTTGGAGTCAGACCTTCAAGGTCGTAGCTTTGAATAAGAAGGAGCGCAGTTGCTGAGTGGCCTGCTGGTGGTTGCTGGTTTCCAGTTAGCAATAAATCAACCCTCTGACGGCTGATTACATAGTCCTAGATTAAAGATTTGCTTCTCAACGTTTCTGTGGCAAAATTCAACGAAAAGGTTGGTACAGAACCGTAAAAAATGTCGAGAGTTGATCCATGTGAGAGGTTTTGCACGAATTTGCACTCATCAGTAAGGCAGCACCACTCACATCGATGCAACTCTCGGCACAATACCCTAATCTAGGTATAAGTGCAGCGGCTTTTTGGGACAACCACTGCCATATATTAGCTCGCAAATCCGCGAAAGCGAATAGTTGTGAACTATGCTCAAGCTGTACCTCTTGTAATGATAATCCATAACTCACTAGTGAGCAGTGAATTATGGATTATAACACACGAGTGTGTTATTTGACCCATCACGTCCAAAATGATATCAATAGTGACACCTATAACTATCATGCTTCAGATAAAATGTTTGAAATCACCTATTCGGCAAAAAACCCAAAGTAAGTCTTCTAATACCTAATAGGAAATATTTCTGAGGTAATTGAACATTATCAACATCAGTTGAGGAAGGAATGCTGATATTCTTATACCACAAAACAACAAAAAAGTGTTCATTATTGTTATCACTCACTTTAATCCCAACATTTTTTTCAATAAACGACCTACTTCCTGAAAATTAGATATCGTAGTATTTTGACCAAAAACTATTCTGGAATCAAAACCAAAACGGCTCCTTTATGTGGACGAAACTGAATCTCTAATATATAAAAATGAGTACCGATTTCTTCTGGAAGATCAATAACTTGACAACGGCTGGGGCAATTTGAGTCATTTTTTTTTTAATTGTTCCTTAAAGTCTTGGGATTGCTTTTATGGCGAGAAAAGCTGGAAAATCCCCCGAAAAAACCTGAAAACACAACTTTCCATTCGGGATGTCACATGTCACCTTTCCGTGACAAAACAAACTAATGTCAATGAGTAAATTCAATAGGCGCGTTCGAGTTTCAGAGTCTAAACACTCTGAGCACGAAGAGCGTAAATTTGAACTCACAATGATATTAGCCTAGTTCACACCGATAACTCGATTAGTTTGGTCCGATAGGACCAAGTGAGTGGGGATAGTACAGTAGGACCAATGCTTGCTTCTCGCCCGTTTACACCTTCTTGCAACGCGTAAACTAAATGAGTACGCGCGCACTTCGTCAAAAGTCAAAAACAAGTCGAAACATTTATCAACACAACGTAAGTACGCTCAGATTGCCTTAGAAATAGAACCAACAAAATCACAACACATCAACAGACAACATAAACTCATAATTTTGATTGAGATCACACCAAATCCGGACCAAATTTAGTTCGGTATACCTGCTGGCGAATACCGAACCAAGAGCGGACCAGCTTAGTCCGCAGCTGTTTACACCGTTTGTACCAAATATTTGGATCTGATATAGTTCGAATTTAGTATTTGGTCCGCGGACCAAGTTGTCGGTGTAAAGTGTAAACTAGGCTACTAGTGATGTCAATTCAAATCATGGACCTGAAAAATAAAAGAGACTCTAAACTTTATAGCATAGCAGTGGCGGCCATTTTCAATATTAAGACAAAAATGACATTATGAGAGAACTAGTATTTCTATTTTTGCCCGTAAAGGGATGTTGTGTGCGTCTGTTGAAATATCTACCCGTTAATGCGAATTACAGACAAAGTCCAGATTCATTTTCAGAGTTGATACTACGTCCATACAAAAATTAAAACTAAAACAGAATCATAGGTCAGGACCATGATACTACGACAAACAAGATATGTTCACTAGCCGAACGAGTTTTGAACTGAACTGCGCATCAAGCTATCCGGTGACCCAATTGGATAAAATAGCATTGGAAAGCATGGCTTATATTGCGATTTTGTTGAATTCTGATGATTATAGTTGGTTATTTACCCCAAGATAAATAATATGTATTTAGTTGGTTATCTATCTATCCAAAATTGATAATATAATCTACGCAGATCCCACCAGATTGGTTAAATAGTATTTAAAAAAAGATCAAATTTTCAATTTTGCCGTTACATTGAAAAAACATTTTTCTCAGTTGGTTTTCGAGATTTCGACGTTAGAAAGGATGTTTGAGGTGAATTTTTTTTATGTGCGGTGGGAGTGGAATTTCAAGGTCGCGACACACTTGGTTCTTTGTGGTTTTGTGTGGTTTTTTATGATTCTATGTTCTTTTCTTCCTTCTTTTTTGGTTTTATGTGTTTCTTTGAGAATCTATGTGGTTCTTTGTGATTTTATGTGGCTCCATGCATGTGGTTATTTTTTGGTTCAATGTGGTTTTTGTTGTACTATGTGGCTTCTTGTGGTTCTATGTGGTTCCATGTGGTTTTGTTGGTTCTAAGAGGCTTTTTGCAATTCAATGTGGTTCTAAGAGGTTTTGACATGTGGTTTCTATGGTTTTTTGTGTTTCTACATGATTCCATGTGGTTTTTGTGGTTCCATGTGGTTCTATGTGTTTTTTGTGTTTTTATGTGGTTCTTGTGGTTCTATGTGTTTTTTATTAGTTCCATGTGGTTTCTATGGTTTTTTGTGTGTTCTACATGGTTCCATGTGGTTTTTGTGGTTCTATGTGGTTCTATGTGTTTTTTTGTGGTTCCATGGTGTTTTTCGGTCCGTTGAGTTTTTTTTTGTGCTTTTATGTGGTTCTTTGTGTTTTTTGTGGTTCCATGTGGTTTTTCAGGTTCGTTGTGTTTTTTTTTGTGTTTTTATGTAGTTCTTGTGGTTGTGTGTTTTTTTGTGGTTCTTGTGGTTCTATATGTCTTTTTTTGTGGTTCCATGTGGTTTTTAGTGGTTCTATACAGTGTGTCCAGAATAAAATGATGTACGTGGGGATATCGGAAACTACAGGAGATACAGTATCGGTTAAATGGAAGAAAAGTTGCGTATTTGCGTGCCCAAGAATAATCTCACTTTGGTTTGTTTTGATTCGATACCGTAATGGAGATACAGGGTGAAAAAGAAAAATGGCCATTTTTTAAATAGCACAATATTTCGGTTATTATAAAAGATGAGGTATTGAAAATTTCTGGATCTGGGTAAGAAGATACGGTGATTTTGAAAATTGTGTCGAAAAAATTGTAGGCCCACTATGTTGCTTCCGGCCGAAGTCAACTTTTGTTTTTCTTATGGGCGCCATATTGAATTTTTTCATTTTCAAAATCCGCATTGAAAATGATTTTCAAAAATATGACTTTCATAAAAAAAAACAGACTTGACTTTGGCTGGACGCAACATAGTGGGCCTAAAATTTTTTTGACGTCGTTTTTAGAATTGTCGTATCCTCTTAACCATATCCTGAAAATTTGAAAGTTCTAGCATTTATAATAAGCAAAATTGTGTGGTTTCTTCAAAATTTGCCTTTTCCCTTTTCACCCTGTATCCACATTACGGTATCGATTTAAAATAAAACAAAGGTGGAATATTTTTGGGCATACAAATATGCTGCTTTTCTTCCATTTACGCAACGTCGTATCTTTTAAAGTTTCCAATATCCCCATATAGTGCCATAAACATCATTTTATTCTGGACACACTGTATGTGGTTTTTTGGGTTTCCTCATGTGGTTTTTTGTGGTTCCGCGAAAGATTTCTTTTTATTCTGTGTTTTTTTGTAGTTCCATGTGGTACTGTGTTTTTTTTTGGTTCGATGTGGTTTTTCCGGTTCGTTGAGTTTTTTTTGTGTTTCTATGTGGTTCTATGTGTTTTTTTCCATGTGATTTTTGTGGTTCCATGTGGTTTTTAGTGGTTCTATGTTTTTTTTGTGGTTTTTCAGGTTCGTTATTGTGTTTTTTTTTGTGTTTTTATGTAGTTCTTGTGGTTCTATGTGTTTTTTTTGTGGTTCCATGGCGTTCTTGTGGTTCTATGTGTTTTTTTGTGGTTCCATGTGGTTTTTGTGGTTCCATGTGGTTTTTATGGTTCTCTGTGGTTCTTTGTTGTTTTGAGAGATTTTTTGTTATTCTATGTGGTTCCATGTAGATTTTCTGGTTCTTTGTGTTTCTATGGGATTCTGTATGTTTTCTTTGTGGTTCCATATGGTTTTTCTGGTTCCATTGCGGTTTTTCAGGTTCCATGTGGTTCCTTGTGGCTTTTTGTTTTTCTACATGATTCGATGTGGTTCTTGTGGTTTTGGGCAATTGCAAATGTCTCTCTTTGTCACAAAAGTCGTCTTCAGAAAAATGGTTCGAACAAATTCTAGCATATTCAACATAAAAACTGTCCTTTTGATAACACTTCTGTATCCATATCTTGCGAATATACTTGGATGTTGGAAACCGAAATTTATTAATTTAAAATAATTTTTATTATTATCCGTATTTACACGGACGGTTTTCTTTATTTTTCTTATTGCTGCTTCTGCAGAACATCACGGCACAGTACACCATCATCAAATCATGCGAAATTCACGAAATAATAAGACATTATATCACACAAATATCAGAACAACAACATTCACATTGCAAACTGACAGAAGCTTGACAACATAACCTCACAAAGGTCACCCGAAAAGATGCGCGTGAGCTTATCTGTTTGTCGAAGTATCATGGGTCAGGACTGATAAAGCAACGTTGCCATATTGTTAAAATAGGTGCATTCAGTCAATGTAGGTGTTTTTTTCTAATGTTCTTTGAAATATGAGGAGTGATGTTATGAAAAGAAAAATTGGAAAATTTTCCTTAAGAACCGAAAAACACAACTTCCTTTTCATTAACCCAGTGAGGTTATGTTTGCATACTTTTATTATTTTATTTTTTCATTATTACCAATGGATTTTGTTCAAATAATAATTATGTAGGTTCTAATTTGGTGTTTGATCAAAAATTGACCAAGTGTGGTTATGTTTGCCTAATTTTGTTATCTTCCAAAATATTTTGTTCAAATTAGATAATAATATCGTAGGTTCTATTTGGGATTTGATCAAAACATTTTATTAAAAATGACATGGTGAGGTTATGTTTGCATCTAGTTCTGTTATTTTCCAAACGATTTTTTTCAAATCAGATATGTTGGTTCTATTTGGGATTTGATCAAACATTTTTTTGAAACATTACATACATGATGAGGTTATGTTTGCATAGTTTTGTAATTTGCCAGAAGATTTTGTTCAAATAATCATGTATAGGCTCTAATTTGGGGTTTGGTCAAGAAATTTAACAAAAACTGCCCAAGTGAGGTTATGTTTGCCTAATTTTGTTATTTTCCAAAGGATTTTGTTCAAATTCGATAATATATCGCAGGTTCTATTTGACATTTGATAAAAAAAAAAAATTTAAATTACATAGTGAGGCTGTTCGAAAAGCTTTGTTATTTCCCTAAGGATTTTGTTCAAATAAGGTATGAAAGTTTTAATTTGAGGTTTGATTTTAGAAATTTACCAAAAATCGTCCAAGTTAGGTTATTTTTGCATAATGTTGTAATTTTTTAAAGTACTTTGTTCAAATTAGATTATAGAGATTCTATTTGGGATTTGATCATTTTTTTTTTTAAATGTCAGGTTTTGTTTGCCTAATTTTGTTATTTTTCAATTTTGTCCAAATTAGATATGTAAGTTCTATTTGGGATTTGAAGTGTTGTAACAATAGATACGTTTTCAGTTTAAACATTTCAAAAAAAAATACGCTAAAAATGTTGTCAGATATTTAACATATCATCCTAACTGGAAAATCGCTAGGAGGATTCTTATTATTTTTTATATGTTTGTTATGTCTGCGCCCCGAATAACAGAATAATTATTATTGAAACATCGGTAGAACTGAAAAAAAAGAAAATTGTGAAACAAATTCATTTAGCACAGCATAAAGTATTGATTATGAGGCAGTATGGAATTTGCCGGGTCAGCTAGTACTATTCATAAAATCTTCTATTGGCCATCCCAAGAGAGCATCAATTTTCAACGTCCATTAAAAAAACCGAAACGGTCCTGATAACATAGTTTAAAATCCAAGCGAAACAGCTGATTCTTAAACAACGCCTCAGAAATCGAGTTCAAATGATAATCTGTGATGTTCCATCAAATGGAGTCAAAATAAGTGATAATTGGCAATGTAGAGGTTTTGAACAACGCACTTTATCAGTAAATGACAGAACATTTCTCTTTGATTTTTTTTTAGCCTTTCACTAAATGTTCAATACACGTCCTATAACATATTTCGACTAGATAAAATAAGTACAAAGGTAGAAAAATGATAGTTAAAGTTGACCAACCTTGAGCAAAAAATGTTTTATACTTCTGATCGATTCTAAAACTTCCTATAAAGTATAGGACATTAGTCAAGTTATTTGTCTTTGACTATAAAAAAAGTCGTTCTAAAATATCAAAAGGTGTTTCAGAAAAACGTGTATTTCTGAACAACTTTTAGGCCGCTCAAAAGCTCATTTAACCCTTTCATCTTAAGTAAGCTATTTAGTTCACATTGAACAAGTAAAATAAACGTTTTTAGTTTACTCCAGTCTTATTTTCATCAAAGTATGAAGACCTGCCGGTAATTGGAACATGTCTGTGCCACCGGGTGCTTTTTTCACTTTTATTAAACTCTATTTTTTTCATCAACCGGTCCACTAAAAATCGTAGGCGGATCTGAAAGATGAATAATCGTTCCATGTGCTACATATTTTGTATAAAAGTCTGAAGTTCAACTACATGCTCAAGGTGCCCATAAAAGGTTCATTTACTTTATGTCGAGGTACGATTTTGAAAGTTCTGATAATTGACAGATAAGAATCGCCAGCCTCTGAATTTCAATGTCACAACAACTATCAGATGAAACTAGATAAGAGCTTGAAAAATTAATTATTTAGCCTTTGCCAGTGAAACATCGACAGAGCCAATGATCAAGCAAAAAGAATCTTTCCATTCCACTCCACTTTTTTTGAAACTATGATGGAAATATGATATAGTGCACTCTTTTACCAATTATCTTATTTCTGTCTTGTCGTTACCTTCTCTTTTCTGAAGCTTTGTTTTTATCAGGAAATATATACGGACTTTAAAACTTCAAAGAAAACAGGTATCATCCCGTTAAATTTTTCGAGCATGAATGCGGAAATCGTCACGTATATGATGGAAACATTTCCATTCTTCTATATTATATTTGAAACTTTTGCTTTTCGTGAAGTGATTTGCAAGGATGAAAATTTGTTGAACTTGTTGAATTTTGAACACTCTCGATAATTATTGCAATGAACTTATTGGTATTGGTATTGGTGGGGGGGGCAAACCACTGCCCGGCGAGTAGGTCGTAAGAAAGACCCTTTTCGCCAACCCCAGGACCAATGCAGTACTAACTAAGTTGATGATGGAGAACATCACCTAGTTATGTATTGAACTAGCAGGACCAATTAATTCAGGCTAACTATTAAACTTTTCGACTGTCAGTAATTGATAATACTGCAGTCTACTCAGTAGCGTTAGCCAGTGAGAGTGCCACTAAATACAGAACAGAAAATAATTTCTGCTCACCGCGGGGATCGAACTCACGTCAATCAGAACTTACGGTCTCTCAAGCCGGCGTGTTACACGCTCGGCCACCTTAGCGTAGTTGTAGCGTAATCTACCGCACTGGTACTTGAAACTCAAAAGGTTCGACTTCCTAAAGTTAAGTCATATCCAGTTCGCATTCCAGCATTATTGGAAAAACGTGATAAGCCACAACATCATTTTATTGAGCAATGAGCTTGGAAGTCTGAATTGTCTCAATTGCAATACGTTGCACTCGTGCTGCTGGCGTCATCTTATCACGGAAACCGCTTGTTATACAGTTGTTGAGAATTATAGACTGAAATGTTCATATTTGTTCAGAGTGTGGCTTGTCACGTCTTTCCAATAAGCCCTCCAATTATAATGTCAGCAAAAAGTGTAAAGTAACCAAGCATATTAATCGGCACTTCACGATCATATCACTTCACCAATTTTCCAAATATTATCTACATTATCGTGAAATGAGTACGTCTTTGTGTGAACATAATTTCCATAATCAAAATAACTTGTTTAGATCGGGCGGGTCGCAAAGGATTCACCGCTTTATAAACAACTTTGTGTAGTTGGACGCTTAGCTGGCTTTAACTATTGGAAATTCTAATTAAAACGATCCAACGAGAGTTTAATCATTAACATACAGGGTTTAGTGTTGTGATTTCTTTCCTCAAAAATTTCCGTCCCAGTGCCACTAAGAGCTGGATGTCTTCATCTTCAAGGCACCACCTGCAGTCTGAATTTTCATCAATTCCAATCTTGTTGAGGTGAACCTTGGTACCACCCGCAGTCTAAGTTCTCCTAAATTCCATCCTGGTGAGGTGAACTTTGAGGTTCAGGTAACTTTGTAATATTCCCACCATTTCGCGGGTCTTTTCTACATACATTCAAGAGCTCTTTTGACTGGTCCTATCATCAGTGCTTTTACCTACCCCAGTTGGCTTTAGAATGCTTTACATTGGTTCGGGGCCTATCGGTTGATACTTGGTAAACCGATTTTGACGAGTCAGTCCTCCTCAGTGTTTCCCTTTATACCACTATCGCCTGGGGTCCACACTAGCCTAACTTTGGCGCATGATCTTCTGCAGAACCTCTTTGCATTCTAGGACAGATTTGAAGTCCTCACAACAGTCTAGCGCACATCCTATGTTGGTTCACTTGAGGGGAAAAGAGACTCACCCGAAAAAAATATTGTCATACTTCCTCTTTTTACGGCTTCAGGCTGAGGGTGGCTCCGCCTTATCCCCTTTCTCCTGGGCCGATCGAAAAGATAGCCCTCCCTAAGTCATCAGGAGATCTTTGGGACCCCTCAACATCCAACCACCCCGCTTTCAGTCGTACGGTCCTATAGGCTTCTCTGTCTCAACTCACAACCTCCACTTGGATGAGGATAGGCCAAGTTTAGGACACTCCATCAGGTAGCTTGGAGCTTCCTGGTCTTTTGAATTGCTCAACTCGCGCGTCTAAGTGGGAAGGAATGTTTCAATTTGAACTTGGAGTGAGGCCCTGAGGACCCCTTTCCCTCGGCGCCTGATTCGGAACACAATCTGAACAATATGGACCTGGGAGTGGGCAAGCTGCTACTCTCCTGGATAGCAATGAATTTGTTGCATCGCATCTGAGAACTCCAGCAATATCCGTGGTGACGTTCACGTACGAGGTAGCCCTGGACGCCTGTGCCGATTCTGTGGGCATTTTGCTCTTGTCTTTAGGTCTTTTGAAGGTCACACTCTCTGAGGTTAGACTAGGTTTCACCCCAGTCTCTCTTTTGAGAGAGGAAATGCCAGAATGAGTGCACCGCTGTCTGTGGATCCTTCTGAAGCCTGTCCTTTTTTCTCATTGTCTTTTCCGACCCACAAAGGTTTTTGCGTTTTCTTGGGAGCGGTACCCAAAGTTGTGTCGCGTAGGTTCGTTCTTGACATTCCTCCACTTGAGGGTTGGTTAAGGCCTCTGGAGATTCCTTGTAGACCCCTTCAGATAGTAAGGAGATGTACTGACGCACATACAGGTATTTGAATGGTCCACGCGGTTTTGCTTTTTAACTGTTCTAAAAGATTTAGTACCATCGGCAAGACGTTTGTGCGTACAATACAACATGATATGAAATGCAAGTCATTTAAAGAAAACTTTCTAACGTCCTCCATTGGGAGTAAGTCATTTGCTTCTTTCCAAATTTCACTGTATTTGTTTTTATATTTTGTTTGCCTAATAGAGCAAACACGAATTTGCATAGGTATACCTTTTTCAAAATGCTTTGCTGTTACTCAAAAGTTGAATATCTTTTATTTTTTTCAGATATGCTGATCAAAACACAAACAGTATCAATTATGCTCAATGGAGAAGAATCGGAATTAACTTTCCAGAATCTTCCCACTTCCAAGGTAAGTGAAGACTATTCAATGTTGTTCCCTTATTGTTGAGAATATACTTTTAAATAAAGAATATGATATAACGACTGCTCAATAAAAAATACGGTCAGCTGACCGATGGATTGCAATTGTTTCAAAAAACGTATGTCTAGGCTAACACTGCAAACATTATCACTTGACAACCATCAAATCAACTTTCTAACCTAACTTTTGAACTGTTGTTGCCTTTTTGTAAATTAAAATTGATTATTTTCATGTATTGAAGAAGGGGGTGGGCAAGTTCAACATATTTTATAATAAAATGTATCAATTTACCAACCATTTTATTAATTTTTAGTCTAACACACCCAGGGAAAGGTAAAGGGCAAACCACATTCGAGAAACCGTGAAAAAATTCACAGGTTTCACAGAGATAACGCTTGTAGAGTAAATTCTTCTATGTGCTAATTCGTGTGGGCGCAAAAGCGCGATTTCTAATGTTTCTCTGAATTTCATATCATTTTTATCAAGAACTAAATTTAATTCACGAAAAATAATGTCAACAAATAATGACAATAGATGACATTCAGTAAAAATTGTGACAGTCACCATCAAGCCATACGAACTTAGCCTCGACCTACGTTCATGATGGAAAAAGAAAACTACAGCCTCATACGACCGTATTTTGTATTGAACACTCTTTACAAATTCCTATTGGATTGAATCGTATAGCCTACTAACAAATAATTAAAATACAATAATTTTCAAGTACCAACATAATGATATAGAATATTTTGCTTGAGAAAATCATCATTCCGATTCGATTTCAATGTTTTTGACGTATTTGAAATACTCGTTAAATATTTTAATGTCAAAAGTATGAAATAAAACGTGTAACATGTATCAAGTTACCAATTATTCAATATCGAGGCTTTCATTTTGAGCCACGAGTAAAAAATATTTCAATGTAATAGGTTCGTTCCTGTCCATTGACTTTTCTATTTCTGAAAGAGGAATTGCAACCATAAAACTTATACGCTGTTATAAACAGACTGGTCGACGATTGCAAGAACATTTTCGAACTAAAATTAGTGCACGGGAGTGTTGTAAATCAAATTCGTCCGTGCAATGAACATACGCTGATTTGTTTTATTTATTTTTCTTTGTGCGTGAGTGCAGTTAATCTCTCGATATAATTTGTGAGTGGCAATAATATTCTGATGAAGAGTTTTGCAAACGTATGACTTTTGATCATACCAAATACATTTGTAGATCCACGAAAAGTTATTCATCTTAAATGAAAGAAACATTGAGTTCAGCAAAAAAAATTTTAGTGTGGCGATAAGTTCCGACAACAGACCGATGGTAAATTGAACAAAGTAACTTCTAGGACTCCCAGAGGAAAGGTTTCCTTCTTAAATCTGATTAAGGAGAGTTTCTGAAGATTATTCGAGTTTTGCCAGCTCCTATAAGTTATGTTTTGAATGATTCAATAATAAATTTTTGGTGTCCTACATTCACTTATCAATCACAACGGTACGGTACTTGAACAACCGTTGTGGGCGAGGGTGTTTTGGAAACATATATAAAAACAACTTATAACACTATGTGAAATGCGCGACGCCTTACGAAAAGGCTTGTATTTGTACTGAGGCTGAATATCGACTGTCTTGTACGGATGCCACATACTTACTGTCTTTCCAATCTAGCCCGACAGAAAAGGAGAACAATTCTTGGGTCCAGACTGGAATCAGGTGAAAAAATAAATCTGCGATGCCGGCTATGTTGGAATATCCCAAGGATAATAATCGGTTTACGATCCATGGAAATATCCTACCCTCATGTCGCAGACGAGAGTGCGAAGAGATTATTTCCACCTGATTAGTAAATGTGTTGGACATTTTTAAAAAAAGATACAACTGTACATGTCACCACCTCACCCCCTGACAGTGATAAAGAGAAACAAAGAGACTGAGGACTGGAACAGAATTGGCACATTAAATGTTCTTTGGTAACCCTGGTATCTTTTAGTAAACCGTCCACTTCTTGTAGTGGTTGTTGTTGGGTTGTCAATCTCTTGCTGTTGAGGCAGAGTCGAATGGAGGTGCTGTTACCGGATTCTGTTCTGGTGGTGATGTTGATGTAGGCTCTGCTTCATCGGTTGCGACGTAGACTGGTTATTTCAAAGCATTACGGACAGAATCCCAAAAACAGACCTTTATGGCGAAGCTTCTATGTGAAGGCGACCCCCGGTTGATGCGAAGAATTGATTTTTGATTGAAATCAATTATTTGTTATGTATTTATTTTTATTTTTGTTGGATTATAATACACGATTTGCAAAAAGGGTTGGGTGATTTTTATTGTTGTAACATTTATTGATTAAAAATAACATCAGTATTGTATTCAAACTGAGGTAGGCATTAATAATTCTTGTGGAAATCTTCAAAATAGTCGATGTCGTTACTCCAAATTCACCTGAAGTTATATTGGGTCGAACGAGACTATCTAGAGATCTGACAAGCATTGGAATGGAAGTGATCATCAAGCAAAGATCCACAATTTTCTTCTCCTCCAATACCACAGCCACAGAATAGCCGTCTATATTGTAATTTGTAATATAAGCCATGAGGTAATGGTTTTGGCAACAACGCGTGTGGTCTCAATTGAGGTTAGGTTCACTTCTAGTTCCAACTATAACACTTTAGACGGAGGCCGGGCTGGCGCAACGTGTGAAGCGTTGGGTCAGTAAGTGGGAATCGGCCCGGTTCTGGGTTCGATCCCCTGCAATGGCAATAGACCGTAAAAAGTCGAATGCCTGGTATTTTAGCGGAACCCACGAGGCAGAGTGCAAAAAGTTTAGTGTGAATGGGGAGAACCATTTACGCTGGATCATAGGCCGGAGAGAATCGGATATTCTCCTAGGGAACGAAGAACAAAGATACACACTCGCCAGTCGGTAGATTCCACCGCGAGCGCGGCTGTTTCTCCAGTACACACTGGTAGATCAGTCTGTGCCCCGATGGGGTCGAAGACCGTGGTTCGGAGTCCACGTTAAAAATCTATGTCATGTGGAAAAACCAGAATAAACGAGTCTTGTTTCGTTCACTTTGGAAAAACAATATGGCCACGTAGATAGTGTTTTTTGGTTAATCAGTTTTAAACATTATTATCATATCCAGTCATCCAGAAACTGTATCCATCTACCTTTCTGTCGGTTTCAATGTTTTATTGTTTAGAATTAATATTTCTTCCCAACAAATCATGAAACTCTTCTTAGGTTCGGATATGTTTTATGTCAATTTTTACGTCATGAGGTGATGAACATCAAACCTGTTGCGATAATATATAAGTTATTCTTTCAAATTACAGTTTCATTGAACAATTTTCGTATCTCGTAATCGTAATATACCTTAATTTTCAAAGAAAGCTCCTTCAATCAATGCAGAATTTTGACCACTGTTGACGTTAGATGCGACGTTGCAATTGTTACTTCATGGCTTGTATCACAATTTAGACGACTCTGGGTATAGTATAGATATCCCATCGTCCGTTGTCCAGAACATCAGTGCTTCATATTCAATGACGATGTGTGGGGATGTTACCTCTTCTTCATTGGAGATCAAAAATAAGGGTTCGTTGTTTGAAAGACTTCTTTAGGTTTGTCAAGTTATAGATTTTATCTGAAGGAGTCCAAGGTTTTATCTTGTTGAATTCCTGCAAAGGAGTCTCACCAAGTCATTACGCATCACAAGACCTATTCATTCCATCATGTCAAGATTTTGGTGTCTCTAGTTACTACTGAAAACTTTTTCGTAACCAATAAATCCCCTGTCTAGATTTTCATCCCGTATCGCAGTATTACTATTTTAGGATATTTTCCGTCGGACTGATCAGAGAGAGAGGCTTTACATAGAATCATGTCGACAGCCACTTCCGTTTTATATATAAGAGCCGTTAAATATTTGCAAGACTCGAATCGTATTTTTGAGGTAAGTGATTCAATTCAACTGAGGCGGTTTTTATTTTCCTTTTTACAAAGTTTTCCGCGCTTTCATCGAGTTCGTCTTGTCAAACATCTCCGCTCCGGCTCTCTAGAGAAACTAAAAATACTTACGCTTTTATAGTGAATTGCCTTCCCGAAGTGAATCATCTTTAATAATGATTGATTCTAGAAAAATCTTGAGGTTTGCGATGCCATTTTTATTGACAACTAGCTGAATCACCCGCTCTCCGAGCAGCCCAGGCAAAACCCAGTTTTTATTTAAATTCATCTCAAAATTGAAATCCAACTTGTAAGAATAAAAAAAACCGACGTGCATTTTGAGCACAAAATGTAGATATCCTCATTCAAAAGAAAAAAAAACTAAATCCTTAAACAAAGTGGAAAATCCTAATCCTAATCGAAACGAAACAAATCTACCTACTAATTATTTATTAACGCTGGGACTCCAAAATAACTCAACACAATCAAAAAACCATCCAACAGATTACCGTCGGCGTCGTCTGCTCTGACGTTGCACAATAATGTAAAATACCCTCAACCGGAAGAGAATCTACCTACTTATTATTATTATTAATGATTGGAGTCCAAAATAACACAACACAATCGAAAAATCATCCAACAAATCACCGTCACCCGCCGTCGATCTGCTCCTGATTAATGTCAATTGATTATTGCAATGTACTTCTTTTTTTTTTCTTCAATTCTTAAGGGCGATTTATTATTATTATTATCATTATCATTATTATAAATCCAAAAGCGGATGGGATGAGATTCGAAGTGAAACTCTAAAAAAACAGATAATCTGTTGTTATATCAAATCATTGGGAAGCTCTTTTTGGAATTATTTCATTTTAATGGGTTAGTACTCACTACTCGTGGCTGTAGAGAAATTTGTCCAGCCAGTAGATATTGTTGGTGCCACAAACAGACGAAAACTATTATCATAATGATATAATGAAGATGTAATTATACTGTGGCTCAGTTGGTAGAGCGTTGTCCTGGTGTGACGAAGGTCGTGGGTTCAGATCCTCGTCGCTCCGTGTGTGGGGCCCTATGACGTCAGCGAAACCTGCGCGTGATCATATCTTGTTTGTTTTAGTATCACGTGGTAACGCTATCATCAGATACACGCATAATGCTATCTTTTTTACGGACAAACATAGCTTCCCTTTTATAAATGTATAGATAGATGGAAGATTATAAATGTATAGATAGATAAAGTGTAAGAATTCTGGTAAAAATGATTTAATCGATGTCAATCGTTTTTGAAATTCAAATGAACTGCAAAAAAAACTTGAAAGCCAGTGATAACCTAAATAATGAGTTTAATTGTTTGGTTTGGAGTTTGGAGACAACAAATTATCAGTTAAACTTTTGTAACTTTTGCTTATCTATATGAATATATTTCACATTTTAGTTATTATCAGTAACATATTCTTGGAAAATTATAAATATACAATGTCAGAAAAGGTTACCAGAACGTTGGATCATATCGGAATTAAAAAAGTTGTTCAAGTTGAACTTTTTCACATAAAACCTGTATTTATGTAGATAATTGATTATATATATATCTTATTTTGATCGTCCATTCAATTTGGAATTTTTTCATCGACCATAGATTATGCCTCGATTCATTTGTCCCGAGTTATCGGCGTTTTAAGTAGAACAAAGAAACAAAGCTATTTTATGAAGATTCAGGATTCCGAAGAGATACAATCAAAATAAACAACCTTCCCCACTTACCTTAACAATCCCAACTCAACAAACAGAGAAACGGCAACATTGTTGTGAGGACGGAAGATACATCCAGCCGCGAGTATCGGCGGTGTTGCTAACCGATCTGGGGCGTGTTGCTACATGGGAATCCGCCACAGGTTCGCAACATAATGAAGATGTTATCATAAACAAATAAACATAACCCGAATTTACATGTCAAGCGAGATCCGCTTTCGAAAAAGCAACATTTTTTCACGCTGACGTGACGTTTCACAACAGCATCACGTTCAGGTGGGCTTTTTATCAAGCAGCTTAAGCTACTGACACCTATATGCACCGTAGAAATCTAATCCGGATGAAGTCTTTATCGCGATTATATTCCAATTTTTTGATGCACCGCAGCGCTTAAGCCTGAATCGGTCGCTTAACTCTGATCGCCCCATTTTCTAGGCTTAATCGAAGAATTTCAACGAATTCTAACCTAGTCTTTCATTTGTTTATGATTTTCGTACAGATTTTGAGGTTTTGCGACTAAAGACAAAACTATGAGAGTGAAACATTAACGGAGGATTATTTAGATTTTTAAAAAATCATCGATTGGTGTAGGATTCTTTTCCAATTCCATGGGTATAGTCAATGCTCGAGTCAATGAGTACTATACAAAATAGATCTCAATATCAAGCAATATTTATTGCTTCACAATACACTCATAATAATGCGAATTGCTCAATAGAATATTGAATTGAATAGGTACCCATTTTTGTGGGTAGGTACAAAAAAAAACAGTGTGCCTATCACACTCGGATATCTACCGCATATTTTACCTACCATATTTTACCTATGATCATTCAATCGATCGACTCAATTTGGATTGGTGTTGAAAGTAGGTAACTACCTATCTATATCGTATCGCTAATGTCTACCTATCTCAAAGTTTCGTCTTATTCTAATTCAATTCAAAATTTTAAGTTTATGGGTAAACCCAGACTCCCATAAACAAATAGACTTGTTGATTTACTTTTTTTCATTCAAGCTTTAGATACTAATCCTCTCTACAAGATAAACTAAAATAAAAACCTTTGAACTGATGGTCTCATCACTTTTTATTTATTTTCCCAAATGAGATTTTTTCATCCAATTTTCTTGACTTCATCCAAGTCCCAATCTATAACAGATATCCCAATATAAGAAGGTTTGTGTTTTTATCAACTATATAAGAAATTATTTTAATTATATTTTTGTTTTTTCTCTTTCCTTGAGTTGTCAAACGATGCGTTTTCCAAAAAATGTACATATTTGTGATAATTTCAAAGTAGGCAGATAATGATTTTGAGAATTATACAATATTGTCAATTTATCAATGGGCATTCCTCGGGGCATTCCTTACAAAATCATATTTAATTAACCACTTGTTTTTTCTAAAATATATTTTTTTGTGTTGTAAAAAGTGATGTTTTTATTTATCATCAGGGGGATGGGATTGTTATTTTTGCTGTATTGGACCAGGTATACAGTTTAATATGATAATCATTCACTATCATGAAATCTAAGCCCAAGAAAAGAGGAACAGCAAATATAGGAATGATTCAAGAATAAAAGTTGATAACTACACCAAATATTGAATTTACAAGAAAAACCCCTTGGCGGGTCTATATCACTTTAGACAAACATAAACTAACAAATTTTCTATGAAAATCTCAACAGTATGACGTTTGTAGAGCTATAATAAGACGATCTAGGTGAGGAAATGTCGAGAAAAGTGTTGGGAAATTAGGAAAATTCACATTACAAGCTAGCGGGACTGGGGAGTGAATAGGGGTGCTGGGTGGGGTAATCACCTGGTAAGTATGGTGGAGACACATGATTGAAATGCCTTCTTACTGCTTACTAACTCACACAAACGATATTTTTCATTATAAAAGGAAAAAAATCACCTTATTCATTTTTTCAAATATGGCATATTCCACTATTTATTGTGTTGCTACAGCCTTGTTCTTGTTGCTATGCTTTGAAGTCACCTGCCAACAGTGACATTATTTGTGGTTGTCAAGTTGTGAGTCTTTGGCGGCTTTGCCAACGATACAGATATTTCATTGTTTTTTTGTTTGTATCAAAGTCCCGCATTGAAACCGTATTGTGCTTTGTTTTGTTATTCAAATTAATCCTTTCAAATGGATTTACGTACGGCTGAAGACCTATATTCTTTCATACGGCGGAATAACACTGCATTGATAGAGGAGTTACAAAACTGGTGCCTACTTCGTCGGAACTTGAGATGTTCTCGTCGTAACTGCCGCAGATATTGCGATCTAACGGAAAATGGAAGAGCGGCTTTAGGGCACCACTTTACGTGCAGGCATTGCAGAGTCCAATACTCAATATTAAAGGGATCCTTCTTTGAGCAAATGAGATTGCCTGTACGGAAGGTTTTTTACCAACTACTACTAACCCAAACTAACCCAAACTAACCCAAACTAACCCAAACTAACCCAAATCTCATGAATAATTTGTTTTTTGTTTTCAAAAATGATGAAAAAGAGGATTCTTTGACTTTGCGCAAGTGAATTCATATTCCTTATAAGCAACAACACGTACCCATGCCAAAAATGTTGCATACAATACCAAAATAGCTATAAACCTATTTGACAGTTCCAGCGCAGCTCCGATGCGCACTGAATCAACAATCAACAAATGGAAAACGCTATGAACAATTTGACAATACAAATGACAGTTGAAACTGTTGACAGCGTAGTAACAAGGTTGTAGCAACACAATAGACAATAAATATGCCAAAATTGAAAAAGTTATATTTTTTCTTCTAGAATGGAAAATATCGTTTGTGTGAGTCGGTAAGCAGTGACCAAACATTTAATTATATATTTCTACCATATTTGCCAGGTTATTACCCCACCCAGCACCCCTATTCACTCCCCAGTCCCGCTAGCTTGTAACGTGAATTTTCCTGATTTCCCAACACTTTTCTCGAAATTTCCTCACCTAAATCGACATATTATATGTCTACAAACATCGTACAGTCGAAATCATCAAGGAGAATTTGTTAATTTATGTTTGTCTAAAGTGATATAGCACCCCCTTGGCTCATGTTTGCTAAACGTCATATCAGGCTTGCAGATGTAACTGATCCATATAGTTGCTCATTTTTCATTAAAACTTGCAAGCAAATAGCAAAACTCAATACAAATCACTCAACATAAATTTCAAAATTGTAATTGATATTTTTTTCCAGGTTATTTTTTGACGTTGTCAAATGTCTCACCAGGGATTTACGATCCTTGCAGCGAATTCTTTGGTGCATACAAAACACCGCTTAATCTAACTTTGAAAATTAATCGAGATTGGCTAAGCTCACATACGGTGCATATGGCTGTGAGGCCACCAGAATGTAGCCATTGTTACTTCAGCGTTCAACGTCATGTCAACCAATCTGACCAATCAGAGATTGCAAGAATAAAGCCTTCTCTCTCCCTCATTAGATACACGCATAATGCTATCTTTTTTACGGACAAACATACCTTCCCTTTTATAAATGTAGGTGTGGAGTTTGTGTGATAACTGGGCGTCTTATTCAAAAATTAAGGAACCTGTGATACGGTTTTTGAGCTTGATCCTGGTTCTTGAGTCGTGAATAAAGTGGTTTAGTCAACGTTAGAGAAGAAAAACTTATTAGAGACGAGTTAAAGTCCTTCCGAAACTTTATCTGTGTGTCAAGGCCGTGATAATCCCTTGAAAAGGGTCCGGATATAATACTTGGATACGGGATCCGGATCAAATATCAGACTACTATTCAATTTGTATCACAGTAAAGGTATTTTTTCGAGGATGAATGAGTTTTAATAACATTTTATTATGCAAATTGATATTTATTAATCCGGGCATAGATGAAATAGTTTATTAAAAAAAAAACATAATATGTCAAAATCTCTGAGAAACTAAAAATAAATTGAGGAACGTTATAAAGAATAAAAGCACCTGAAGTCAGAAGAAAAAAAAACATAGAAATTCAAATACAATCTCTCTTTCTAGACAATTCTTCAAAATACAAAAAGTCCTTTCCAATATGCTGGGAGGTTGTTATAACTTCACTTAGACAATTGATCACAATTTCCCGTAGCATGTAATGGTCACATAATTGTGAAAGACCAACCTTCGCCAGAAGGAAAACGACAGCTCGGGCCGGTGGGCAGCTGGAAGCCCCAAACCTTCCACTTTCTTCTCAAAACTAGGTGTGTCATATCTCTCCCACATCAACGATGTTCTCAGATGTATGGCGAAAGGCGTGATCACTCGAAAGTGACTTAAAAAAAATGCTGTCCGAACTTTTTGCTGCGTGTACGATGTCGTCCGGAAAAATGAGCAGAGACCTCGTTGAGCTTGCCATTGATTAGTGGTGAACTTATCATGAACCCAGACGTTGTTCATGGCCCGTCGATGAGGACCGTTCACCGTAATGTCGAAGAAGCAGCAGCCAACGTCACAGATCCGTCTCTCGATCCACTGCTAGTTGAACGAGGTTCCCGAGTAGGGGGCACTGTGTTGTAGAGCGCTACCACGTGGTCAGCTCTTCAATTAACCGGGTTTTCCAATCTGCGGTCAATTTGCCACCATTAATACTTTCGATCAACACCACACTGATTGACATTGATTCTGACATTCTGATTCCAAGTTTCCGATTAGCAGAATTAGGAGGATATCTCCATAGTAGGTCCCTCAGACAGTCACGGCTGGACCCGTCCTACTCTTGTGGGCGTCTCCAATAGGAAGGCGCAGCTTTGCAACCAGTATGCGCAAAACGGACGAATCAGACCAGGGTACCGATTCTGGGACCGATAGAACGATCATACGAGAGAGTTAAACGATCACCTCCTTATAATTCTGCGTTTGCTCTCTCTCTTTTTCTCTCGATATGACCGTTCTATCGATCCCAGAATAGGCACCCAGAAGTGGAGAGCATTTCCTAGAGTTGACTCTGAAAGTAAAATGGATATGGATCAGACCTGTAGTTTAAAGAATGTCATCAGCATTATCTCTATTTTCTTGGTTAATCGGTGATTTACCATAGATAAGGATATGTGTGGCTTATTTGAATATCTGTATATGTAGTTAAGGGTGAATTCACTGTTCTGCAGCGGTGAAAACGATGAGACATTTGCCCAACGGATTTCTGCAAATGCGGTATCGACGCAAGGTCATGTAACTCGGCGATTGGTGTCCTCCTTGGCAAGTTGAGGGCAGCACTTGAATGCAGATTTGGCGACCTTTGAATGAGTGCACATTGGCGTCCATTCAGAGCAGCCATAAGTGATAAAGGATCTTACGACTGTCCTATACAGGGTAAGCTTAATTTTGCATGCTGACACAAAATTGACTTTGGGAATATGTTGGAAGTGTTTTGAATGAAGCCAAGCCCATCCATGGCTTGCGGTAGAGAGGTATCAAGTCCCTTCCCTTAGCGGAATTGAAAGAGTAGGATTTTGTCGATGAAGTGGTTTTGAAGAATGACACATATACATCAACCTTGGACAAGCTACTCAACAATGCAGATGTCGATAGGTGGTCGCAAATCAAATTAATTTAAATGAAAACAAATACCTGTATATTGCAGAGACCGTCGAAATTGCATAAAAAATTTCTTGGTGGACCTTCTACGCTTCCGTAAGGTCATTTTTATTAATAGTTTTTTAAACTGCTTCCCAAGAATTCACTGTACACCGACTATTTAACCTTTTTTCAGTGGATAATTTATGCCCTGATTTATTATGCAAGTGTCTTAATAGTTGAGAAGAGAAGACTCCGTATTTCTGTGTGATTTATTAAAACCGCTATTCTGCATTGATATTCTCTGGAGTGAGATGTAGAAGATTTATAATCTTGTGGAATATGAGTTCAAGTTTTTCTAACTGGTTATTTTAAAATTTCTTTTGTTAGTGTAAATACATTAATAAAATAAAGTGGAAGATGAGAAAATCATTATAAGACATGAAAGCTATCTTATAATCCAATAAAGTGATTTTGGATTTATAAAGCTTTTCTCATAAAGAAATGTGTCTTTGTAGCAAATCTCAAGGATTTATTGGCCTGTTGTCCAAAGATTGGATTGGATTGGTTTCCTAAATTAAGAATGCGATTAATTTGTGAAATACTCATAAATATACTTTCAAAAAAATTTTGCGGAAGCGCTTCAATAACGTATTCTATCTTTTGGCATATTAATAATAATGATTCTATTGAGGTGTTGCTCCGAGCTATTACAACAATCAATAGTAATGCTCAATAGTCATTGTTATTGTAATAATCAAAATTTAAGGAATTTGATAAATTATTTTTCATAGCGTTAGCCTAGATTTCAAAACAGGTTAAGAAATTGTTTATAACTACTTGTTTTTGACATCTTAATAGTTTATGTGAATGTGTAGTGAAGTGACTGAAAAAAATAAAAATATCAACAACTGATATTTGGCAGATACAGAATTAGGCCAAACGATATTTTTAACTTCTTCTTAATGAGTATGGCTGCGTAAAAATAAGTGCCAATTTCAGCACAGACAAATCAGATCACATTTTTTTTATAGCTGGCAAAATACAGATGAACATCACCTTTTTATAGCAGCCAGTATTGAGTTATAAGACTTTCACATGTGACCAATGAAATCTATAAAATTACTTTAAACATAAATCCATTGACTAAGAGAAAACTTTCTTCAATACGATGAGAGCAAGCTTCATCAATGTAATGAATATATTGAAGCTTGTTTCAAATCGATTGTTGATAAAAAAAATATCAAAAAGCTTTCGCATTAAATAATTATTGATGATTGTACATTAGTAGATACAATTTGAAAACATGAGTTTGTGAACAAAATTTTCCGATATTTACATAAAATGTAGTATTCTAGTAGAGATTACATGGAATGCGTAATATCGTGATAATTTAACTGGTGATTTTTGTTATATTTGGAATTCAATAAAAGATATTGTGTCGAATGTGGTTGAACATGGTTGAAAATATACAGGGTGGGCAACTAAAAATGCGAGGTACTGTATCTGGGCAACTTTTCATCGTAGAGGCTTGCGGCAAAAAATCTTAGTACTAAAACGGCCAAGAGAAATACCTGGAAAATATTTTCAAGTTTCTAAAGTGATCGCTCGGGTGCGTAACAACCAACACCAGGTAGAAAAATAGGATTTTTATAGAATTTTTTCCAATGAAAATACTGACTTTTTATCTACACTTTTTGTCTAAAACGTGTCATTCTATCTATCAAAATTAAGGGGTGGGGGAAACTTTTTTAAACTAACGAACGAAGATCTCTCCCGTTTCGCTCGGCCGATTTTAACGAACTTTGTCTCCTATAAAGGAGCATGCACTTCAAAATGCTTATTTGGTTTTGGATTTGTTACCTTCGCCGTCACCGCTAGATGGCGTTGATTGAAATGGAAGCATATATTTGAGTTTTTTCCAAAAAAAAACAAATGTGTTGGTTTATTTATTTCTATATATTTTGAAAAGGATAAATAAAAAATGAATGATTTTTTAAAATTTTTGTCTGTTTTTTTTTTCATTTTTTGAAAAGAAAAATGTATCCTCCTTTAAAATATATAGAGATAAATATACCATCATATTTGATTTTTTTGGAAAAAACTAAAAAATATGCTACCATTCCGGTTAACGCCATCTAGCGGCGTCAGCGAAAGTAACAAATTCAAAACCAAATAAGTATTTTGTAATTCAGATTATGCTCTTTCATATAAGCCCAAGCTCGTTGAAATCGGTCAAGCGAAATGGGAGAAGTCTGCATTTGTTTAAAAAAATAATTGAACTTACCCCACCTCTTTATTTTGATGTGTGCAGACATAACCTCACTATTTTTTTTTCAAATTTCTTGATCAAATTTCAAATTAAAACCTAAACAGCTAACTTGAACAAAATCCTTTGGAAAATAACAAAACACTGCAAGCATAACCTCACTATGTACTTTTTTTTAAATTTATTGATCAAATTCCAAACTAGAACCTACATGTAGATATGGTCTGTAGTTTTGTGACGCATCCATGATTTACAAGAAAGAAACAATCCAACTAGTGTTTATATACCGGATCTTCTGTATCTGAAAAAAAGTCTATTAGTAAACAATAAAGCCTATCAATATCAAACGTTTCGGCAGCGAATTTGCTTCCGTTGTCAGTGGAACCAAAAACAACACGACGACTGATACCATAATACACATTCCCACCTCCTTAATTTCAAAAATAAACCGTCAAAATCGCTTCATAAATGAGTCACTCTGTAGAGCATATTCCAGGACAACAAAGCCATTCAAGATGTTTGCTCTGTCCAGCACAATGTGTACGACATGTCATGTGGTACTGCCAGAAGTTTGGAGACATTTTACATAAAAAACCATATTTGTTCAGGGGAATCAAATTGGCTACAGTTAACTCAGCAGCTATGATATCAACAAAAATTGTTCCAATTAAGATGCAGTATCTGCAGTCGGGGGGGACAAACTGTAGATAAAGAATACATCTCGGGCGCCACCCTCTGTATTTATGTGGTACAGGGCCCACAATACCTATCGGGTAACTTTGGAAGAGTGGAGAAAGTAAATGAAATGATTCAAATGAAATCAGTCAAGGTCTCCCGGCAGAGATTCCAAAAAAACAGCAAACAAGTAACGCAAACCAACAGCAAGGAATTACCAGAAAAATAAATGTGAAAGAGTTCACCGACGGTTTTAACAGCAGAAATTCAAAAGAAAAATGGCGGTTATGAAAAAAAAAAAAAAAATTCCAACGGCCTAGAGAAAATGATACGGGAAAGTCGACGCGACGGGGTCAGTTTGTGTACTGACAAAGTAGGTAGAGAGAGACGGGAGAAAATTAAAAACTTCGGCTGTCTGAGTTCCGGCTGCGAGAAAAAATGAATTGTAAAGTGAAACGTTACAACTACGTGCAGTAAGTTGAGAAGCCTCTCTGTATTATTTTCCCGGAACTATCTCAAGAATGTTAAAAATTAAAAAAAAACTACTATTTCGGTAGAAAAACGCAGTTTTGAAAGTTGTCAGGAATTTTCGACCCGGCAAAGTCTATTTCCCTGAAAGTACGTTGATTAAATAAAAATAAAAACAAGCCCACCGGAAAGCCTCAGATATCCGGTCAACATTGTTACGAAAAAAAACGAATTTTCCCAGAAACTGACCTGCTTTTTTTGACAATCTACCTGGAGAAAACAACTTCTGCTCCAAGAAAACTCACCTGAAACTCGAGAAATCATTTTTGATCCCACTCGGCTGATTAATTTACAATAACGCGGTTCACTTGAGAGGATTTTAGCCAGATAAGAGCGGGAGAAAAAATTCTACGTCGTGGTTTGAAGAGAAACAAAATCAAAACAAGACAAAAAAATGGGTTCGAAGTTCGGCGGAACGGGTCGGAAGAAAATCAATTGACGCGTACACTCGTCGGTGAGCGAGTACTCATTTTCATTGTTACCAGTGGCGGAACAAGATGCCTTGGGGCCCCAGGGCAAAAACTGTATAATGGGCCCCATAATTATTACTGGCACTGGTGCAGAAGGCGCCGCAGGTAAAGCGCCGCTGGCGAAAAATTTTGTGGTTGTATTTCCCCTCCTTTATAATCAATTTTCCCTCATTTCTGGTAGGGGAAGTTCCGTTCTATAGTAAGGGATATTTGGGCTGAGTTTGATTCCACTTGCTCTTCGATTTGATTCTTTGTTTTCAGTTTTTT
Source organism: Orchestes rusci (assembly GCA_958502075.1). Lineage (NCBI taxonomy): Eukaryota > Metazoa > Arthropoda > Insecta > Coleoptera > Curculionidae > Orchestes > Orchestes rusci. The sequence goes on from OY293306.1 coordinate 2,650,220, forward strand.
AAAATAACTGAGAATAGTATTTCCTGCTGGAGCAGCTCTTTTCTCCGATCCCTGAGACATCTCACATTCCAATTCTCTCTCTATATATTGGAGAACTAAACAACTCTACAACACAACACAACAGAGGGAAAAAAACAACTTTAACTTTAATCTTAAATAAAGAGTCTGTAGACAAAGATTTTCTATTCGATGATTGACGCGAATAAATTAGCGCGGAGCGCAGCACAGTCGAAAGAGCAGCGAAAAGTTGAAGCGCGCTTCATCTAGGTATACCTTGCTTTTGGCGCGCGATATAATAACGCTCGCTGTGAATAACCGAAGCAGACGAGCTATTAAATACCGACAGATTGTAATTCCGAGGTTGCCAGATTGTAAAGATGGCAAGTATTTGAAAATAGTTAACGATTTATTAGATTATAGTGTAAATTACTACTAGTACTTGTAGATGTTATTTGATTATGAAAAATATTTTGTGACAATATATAAGTAGGTCTCTTAGTGCGACGACTGGAGACTGGGCCCAGGGCCCCCCAACCTCACGGGCCCACGGGCTTCGCCTCGAATTGTTCTATTATAGTTCCGCCACTGATTGGTTCGCAACCTCGACGCACTTTGATGTGTGGAAGTTGGTTCTGTAGAATTGCGCTCGAATAATAATGATAAATAGCTGCATTGCCCATCAGTATAACCCTTTTACAGAACAATTTCAACAAAGTGATTCTCTAAATACTTTACCACTTATACTATAAATACTATACTACTAATACTATGACAATATTGACAATGATCCATACAACTACTCATTGGACGTTCAAAGCAGTTGAGTGTATATGACTAAGAGTACATTTGATAATATTACACACATGACTAATACAATCGAAGTAAATGCACATTACATTCCCCGGAGATACTACGAACATTTTATAAAAGTCTAGGCGATGCGTGGCTAGTGAAATTAAAATAATTGTTTGTTCGATTGGTGGAAAACCAAGATTGACTGTTTCGGGCAAAAATTTAAATAGCAAATTATTAATTGTTACACGGCAGACATTAGTTTAAAGAAAATACGGGGTCTTTCGACAGATAATTGTGCGAGTTGAGGGTAACAGTTAAAGTCGGAACAAGCAAACGAAAGCGATTGAAACTATTGCTTCCGGTCAATATCAACCTGTGAATTGAGACGGCAACAAAAAAAAACGCACTTTGTCTGGAATTTGATTTTTCAAACTCATGTACCGTATGATATGAGGAAGTCCACATTTTGGCCCACCGGGTTGAAGGATCCACTACCGCGGTAAATTTGAGAGAACTGCAGTAGAGATGATAAAAACGGCCAGAAAGTTCTACCTCGTGGTTGAGTTAGAATTTAAAAAAGATTTCGCGTTTCGTAAAACGGGGTGGAAGTTTTTAGAAAAGCTGGTACGAATGTTCACTGGTAGCGGAATCAACTCAGTAGTGGTAGGAGATTCTCTCGAAAAATCTAGTTTCCTCAACATTTTGTGTTCGGGTTTAGGATCATCAGAAACTGCAGTTAACGACTGACTAGCACGGAAAATAATTACGGATTAGAAAAACGAAAAGCAATAATGCGGTGACGTGACCTATTTAAACAGTTAAATTAAGCCTGGATATCTGAAAAAATGATTTTTGGAAGAAACGCTGGACACATGTTGGTTGACGATCAGAAAAGTTACGGTAATTGAATAAAAATCGAATCAAAAAGTCAGAAAGTTCTGCAACTTCGACTTTAACTTGAGACTAGTACTCAGAGAGGAAAGAATTTTCAGAATCAACAGCGTCAAAATCCCGAAAATCTGGAATCCTGTGCTTGGTCGGATCCTTATCCTTGAGTGAATTTTCAGGGTTGATTGCTCACACTTGGTATCTAAGCTTGTAGCCTGAGAATAAGATCTCAGTTGGCTCCATCAAAGGTTGGTGAGGAAGACTACGGACTACCAAAATCCCACAGGCCAATCAGTTTGACATCTTTCCAAATGAAAGCATTAGAAAAGATGATCGATAGGTATTTGACGGAGGAAATTCTTTTGAGATCTCCATTTCACAGGAACCAGCATGCCTACTGCAACTAGCTGAAATAACTTTAAACGACAAAGAGGTCGCCTTGACCCTGTTTTTTGACGTAGAAGGAGCATTTGATAAGGCTAAAACGGACGTCATCTGCGAGTTCCCTACGGCCAGAGGAACCCCGGCCTCCTTGGTGAGTTGGGTTCGGTCCTCTCTTCGGGACCGCCAGGTGATAGCGTCCCTAGGAGACTGCCATGTAGAGGCAGACGTGCATTGAGGTTGCCCCCAAGGCAGCTGCCTCTCACCCAGGCTTTGGTGTCTTATAATGGACAGTCTTCTGACAAGACTGGAGTTGGAGGGCTTTTATGCGCAGGCCTACGTCGATGATGGCCTGATACTCGTGAGAGATAAACATTTGGGAATCGTCTGCGAGCGTATGAGGTCAACATGTCAAATTCTGGAGGTATGGTGTGAAGAGATGGGGCTCTCAGTGAATCCCACAAAAACGGAACTAATCCTTTTTACAAACAGGAGGAATCTCAAGAAGTTCAAGCCACCCATTCTGTAGAAGATGCCGCTGGCACTGAAACAGGAGGTGAAGTACCTCGGGGTGGTCCTGGACAGTAAGTTAACGTGGAAACCCCATATTGAAAGGACAGTTCAAAAGGGCATAGCCACAATGTGGCTGCTGGGTCGAGCGATGGGTAGGCGGTGGGGCCTAGAACCACACGTCGTTCACTGGCTCTATCGAGACGTGATCAGACCGAGGATCTCATACGAAGCCTTGGTCTGGTGGTCGGCCACCAAGAAAGCCACTAACGAGATCAGACTAACCAGACTTCAAAGCATGGCCTGTCTGAGCATAACCGGTGCAATGAGGACTACACCAGGAGCTGCACTGAACATTCTCCTTGCGCTGCCAGAACTGGCAATCTGGATAAAGAGGGAAGCAATGGCAGCATACGTAAGGATGTCCGTTCAGGAAGTATGGAAGGACAGAGGCACAGAGGTTGGCCACACTAGATTAGCTCCTATTGTGAGGCGTGAGATACCGTTACTGGCGGCGGGACTGACAGCCTCGGATGGAAGACTAAGACTTCACAAAAGTTTTGAGGTACACCTTCCATCCAGGGACGTGTGGCGGACCACACCGGCAGAACCACCAGGTAGCACGCAGATCTGGTTCACCGATGGCTCAAAGGCCAACTCTAAGGCTACAGGAGCCGGAGTATACAGACAAGACAGGAACACCGGAGAGGCTTTCCCTCTCGGAAAGTTAACAACGGTCTTCCAAGCAGGTTTTTGCTATCCTAGAGGTAGCAACTAGGGAAGAGGTTCAAGGTGGAACAGAAGATAGCATAGTTATCTATTCTGACAGTCAAGCGGCACTGAGGGCATCATGTAAGCCAAGGATCAGCTCCCCGCTGGTTCAAGAATGCAGTCATGCCCTGCATGCCCTAGGCGAGAACAAGGTCAAACTGGTTTGGGTACCGGGACATATGGGCATTTTTGGAAACGAACACGCGAACGAGCTGGCCAGACTAGGGTCTTCATCACCCCAGCCCGGTCCAGAACCATACCTGGGCCTGAGTAAACGACTGATCTCCGAGGCCCTGAATGAGTGGGCTTGGAAGAACACAGTCAAAAACTGGAGGAATAAGACGAATTGTAGGCAAGCCAGAGTGATAATCCCACAACCCAACAAATCAAGGACGGTCCAATTGCTGAACAAGAGTAGGAAGGCACTGAGCATCATCGTTGGCATTCTGACAGGACACTGCAAGCTCAACCGACACTTGCATTTATTAGGAATAGGATTAGGAACCCCTATGTTCCTACTGTAGAAGGGCGGAGGAAACTTCCTACCATCTACTGGGAGTCTGTGATAAATGGGGTCGCCTGAGGAGGAGAGTCTTAGGAGCGGCAACCATTCCTCGGGTGGAGTTGGGGGACCTGAGCTGGGATGACCTGCTCCGCTTTATAATGAAGACAGGACGACTGGAGTGAAGAGGGTTGGAAGCACGGGGTCAGCGAAAAGGGCCACAAGGCCCACTCGCCGGGCTTTTGTCCCCCCAACCTTACCATTACCATTACCATTAGCTCCAACAATCAGTTTTCGAAAATAAAATCTAGGATTCATGTCCTCGTCATTGAGTTCTCAAATAACGGACATTATTGTAGAATTGTCTTGTCAAGTGCTCCGGGTTTTCCGGTGATTTTATCGGGCGTTGAAAAATTAAAATTTCCAAAAAAACTCGGGCGCCACTCGTTGGACCCATGTGATCTATGGCCCACAGTGCCTATCAGTTTTCAAACAGTGGAGAAAATTATCTAAGCGCTTGGTAATAATTTCTTTGTGCTCTGAAAAAGCGTTAAAGGCCAATTTGAACACTGGAAAACGGAAAAATTGATCTATTTCTCGTTGAATTGCTAGTTTTCAGAACAGAGGATTAACAAAAAACTAATCACATACGGTTTAAAGAAAAAAGAACGAGAAAACGGTGAAAATGTCCAGCCACGTTGTAAAAAAAATGTTGGAAGATGATAGAGTACGGATTATGTGAAGCGTTCTAAGTGATAAAATGTGGCACGAACGGCTAGACGGGAGAATGCGGTTGGTCCATACGCGGAAATGAAGCCGTGAAAATAAAACGCAGAACGGACGGAAACAGCGCGGGTTTCTGGAAAAAAAGAGAACGGTACAACTCTAGAAGAATCTTTTGAATAAAATTTCAGAGCTCTCTCAAGTACGGTGATAATATAAAATGCGGTTTTGAAAACTGACGGAAAATGATACGGATGTCCAATGAAATGAAGCAAGCGGCAAAAGAAAATCGGAAATTTCTAGAGCATTGTTATGTTTCGCCTTCCTCTCTTTTTTTGTAGTTGGTGACTGAGACGTATTTCTGAGGCCGACATTTCGAAAGGTAATATGGCAGAATTCCAAATTATACAGATATCAATGAATAACGTTGATCTTTTGATCAATAATAAAATTTAAAAAATAAAAATGTATGTTTTAATCATATTTCACGATTACATCACATCACTATTATGTCTAACTCCTCAATCACAGTCAGTTTGGTTGACTGGAAGCAAAAAGTCGAGTTTTATGTTCTGTGATACAAACACTTCCTTGGCGGCTTCTACAGCATCATTGCTAGGAATTCTTTCTCTTGTTACTAACCATGCAAAACCTGTGAAAAGAGAGTAATCTCTTGCCTCTAGAGTAGCTACAGTGGCTTACTTCCAGTGATTCCATCACCAATGGTTTCACATGAATAAACAGCAGCCCAATTTTCATAATCGGTATCCAAAATGTATAAAGAGGATTGCGCTAAAGATGATAAATTTATATTTTTAAAAATAATTTAGTGAGCTCACCATTCCCAATAGTTACTTCAAGGACTCCATCGGATCCTTTCTGAACTGCTGATCCTTCTACCTCTTGAAATCCATCGGAACTAAAATATCAAAAAATATCAAAAGATTGGAAAGCAATATGATCACATACTATGCATTTGAAGCTCTATTGATTAAATGCACTGTTCCGTCGTCGTTTAGAGTGTATGTTCCAGAATTACACCTCGTGTTGACTTCATGTAGGGTATAATATCTTTCCCATTCATACCATGTACCCAAATACTATGATGAAATCAGCAAATCAATGATATATTATCATCAATATCTAGTGGAAATCATATTAGTGTCTTACCTTGGCTGCATCGAAATTTTTGATTACTGATACCTCCGGGCAATCTCCATCATTGATCACTTGTCCTAATATGATGCCAGCAAATTGAAAAATCAACAATATTACAAATTTTGTCGCCATTGTTATGTAATAGATATATTTCTGTGAACGGTCAGTCTCGAACAAAACTTGAGCTAATCAATTACTGGTTCGAGTATAAAAAAAACAAAGCACTCCACATTCAAGATCCACAGATAGTAGTTTGGAATCTTAATTAAAAATGTTTTGCCTGTCAGATGATCATATCTCCATTACAGGGTGTTACTAAATATCATGTAAAAACGAAGAATTTCATCAGCCTACAGAGTGTTGAAATTCTAATTTTTTCTTTCCTGCAATTTATGAGGTGAGGTTTCACGCGTATAGGTACTGATCCATTTTTTGCACTCATGACTGTTTCAAAATACTTCGAAAACTAATAAGTCACGACTAACTATTGTCACTTTGACGAGCTCCTTTATAAAAATCCATTTTCTGATTCCCGACAAGTCCCGAAGTTTCTAGTCTAGCCCTGAAGTCTCTAGAAAAATCTACAGCCTTCCAGTATCTGGATGGGCAAGTTCCCAGAATCTAAGGTGAGCAACTATAGTTTACAGGCCGCCTCAACAGATTGGACCGCTGGATGAAGAAGTTCCGTTACATTGCTCCCTCGTTAGAGCATTTCGTCTCGAATAGTTTGCGTGTTGGTTTCGGCGAACGTCCCCAAACCGGCTGCGTGATTTTCGATGAAGATAACATTCCAGTATCCTCTGTTTCGTCCTCCTGGAAACCTAACAGCACAACAGGATGTCAACACCATTATTTCTGAAGAACACTCCAAGTATGCTTCTTATACTATATGCTTTCCACTCCACAGTTTTTCGTTGGCCTGCCTGATGATAAGCTTTTTTCTGAAATCGTTGGACTGTCAGGTCTTTTTTGATGACCCCCTTCACAGTTGCCCTCTTTCGCCGGGTACGTTTTCTGCATCCTCTGCTTGTGCGCAGGAAGTTTGATGGAGTGTTTAGCAGCATCGAGTTCCAGGACATCGACCAGTTTGTCGGATCGATAAAGAACTAGAGACTTCGTTATTTCCTGGTCTCGAAGACCATCCAATAAGGGCTGGACCACAAACCCATGTTCTGTGTTGGTGAACCAGTGGTTTGAGGCATCATTCGCAGCTTGACTCACGATTGTTTTACTTTTGGTTGCTTTAAGATAGTGTCGACTTATTTTTAATTTTTTCCATTTCGTCTTCCAGAGTTTTTACTGTGTCTCCAAACTTTCTCTGATTTCCGATTTCTTCCTCACATTATACTTCCATTGGTTTAGTTGTCCACCAGAAAATCTCTCCCATTTGACAAAATCTCGAGTTGAAACGTATCGGGTTTTTTGTTGTTGGTCATCTTTCTTTCCACTTACATCCAGGTCACGCTATTCTTACTCCCACTTAAACTAGGCGACCTTAAGTCTAGTTTGCAAAACTTGTCTTGAAACCATAAACACGACTTTTTTATCCTATTCTATAGCACAAATTTGAATCTCACATCCGGCACCGATGTGACGTTGTTTTGCTATAGAAGTTCCCAGAACGATTCAACCCATCTATTTACACATACTATCACCTGGTTCGTGAATACACGTGGTATCACCACGGCGTTAAACCTTCCAAAATACCGTGAAGTGTGAAGTTTTCCTAGGTTTTATTGGTTTTGAAAAATTCTCAACCACTTCAATACATGGCATGATTATACCTACTCGTAAGGAGAAATCCCCACTTTTGGCAACAATGTTTATCCTGAATGGATACACGCAAACTGCAGACCGCATCAGTCTGACAATGAGTGATAACTGACTAGACAGGAGACAACTGTACTGGAAAATGACAATAATGTAATAGATCTGTTTGTTTTGAACCACGCACAATTATTGTACTAGGTTTGACACAGCTGAAAAAATTAAAACGCTTCCTGTCCCTAGTGTGTATTCAAATAGCGCACGGTAGCGCCCCTACATTCGGCGATTTCCCGAATACTTCCGACAAATTTCCATAGCAAAAATGCATTTGACTGGAGTGCCGAGTGCTTACACACATAGGCTGGGCAGACTGAGAGAACTGTGACTATGCAATGGAGTAAAAGGTGCTAGAGGCGCCGGAGGTTTGTGTTGATAGATAACGAAATTTTTTCACTTCTGTCGGACTCTGGGCTATATGAAAGTAGTGAAAATGCACCGTTATTCGAAATAAAATTGTTATAAGGATTTACTCTATGAAATCTCGTTATTTATTTCTTCTTCTTGTTTTTGATACCACAGAAATTGCGGGAGTTGTAAGGACATCACTAATAAAAAATTAAAATTTCAATACCCGTAGGGTTACGAAGCTTTTGCGGACCAATGTTCATTGAAAATTCTAGTCCCTGCATAAATACTCTCAAGAATAACCCTTTTTCGATTGTACATAATATTCAGGAACACCCTGTATCAGCAAGAACATCTGCGGAATGTCATTACATAACTGGTAATATATTGTTACATTGAATAATATATTCCATTGAGTCAATGTGTGTACAGTGTAAAATGATGGTTTGCATGTCTCGCATTGCTTGATATGTTTATCTAATAGAATATATGAAGTGTGAGCTGTGATTATCAATGAATTATTATTAAATTATCTTAGCAAAGTAACTTCGCAGGCATGGTTGTTAGATGATACAGATCACGCTCCTCCAGCTTCCTCTTCAATTTGGAAACCTTCTTTCCGGTTAAAAACACTAGTTTCGTAGCCATTACAGAACATTTTTATGTCTGTTTCTATAGCGCACAATAAATCTCACTTCTGACACCACTGTAATATTTTTGGCTATAGAAAACACACATCCAACTTTATCTCGTTTATTTTCTGACAATTATTTATATTATTATACTGTCACTTATTTATGTTTTCTTCAACACAGCCCGTTCACAATTAAAGCAAAGATCGCTTAATCACAACTACATAACTGATGGCGGCAGCGCCCACTCTCATATACACTCTCTCTGCAAGAATCTGGAATGTGATGTTTTCAAATAAATAATCATCAAATCAACAGTAAAACGACATTTAATCACCGGTGATTGATCATCAATGTCAACGTTTTACGTAACTAATCGTAAATAATAACGTAACAATGTACACATGGAGGAAAAGGAGAAAAGCAAGGTCCTGGTTTGCCATATTTACTTCCCTGAAATACCTTTCACCAGATTTTCTATCACCAATTCAATGACAATAACTTGAAGTTCACTTTCATCGAATAAATGTATTTCTCTTCAATATTCAAGGAATGTAGCCTTTTTTTTATAACTATTACTACTTGCCGTTGAATACTCGAACAATTTTCCTTGATCTTTTAAACTAAAAAGTTGATAAGAGGAATTTTTCTCACAAACGGCAACGTTGGGCATCAATCGAGCTATTTGAAATGCGTTGCCATGACGTTAAAAGATGCTTCAAAGTGACGGGGTTGTTGACATTTTCCGGTTGAAAATAATTTATTTGTGCTCGAGAAAAAGATTTAGTGTGGCGATTATACCAGAAAAGTGCTGTGTTTGTGGAGCTTCTTCATGGACGGTTGGATTGTAGAGATCTTATCACAAATGAGTCAAAATAACATTACATAAATATGAACGAAAACAGAATGTTATCTACAAACAAACCGCGTACGTTCGGGGTGCATGCTTGTTCTAGTGGTTCCATGATACTAAAACAAACAAGATATGATCACGCGCAGGTTTCGCTGACGTCATTGCGTGTCCAAACCTCAAAATTCATAGGTTACCTAGGTAACTGGGTAACCATGATACTAAAAACAAACAAGATAAACTCACGCCATAATACAATAACTCTCGCACATCCCCCTCAGTTGTCATCACGTGACCTACCTCAAGCCTATACAATCAATGTCACGTGGGAACGTCATGCGTGAGCCGGTTCAAATTGCAATCAGCAAATGGTTACTAGGTTACGGTATTGATGTGGAACATAACCTCACTTTGGGCTCGCAGTGACGACATGCGCGATTTGGTTCTAATTTCGTCCAGCAATCGATCATATCTTCTTTGTTTTAGTATCATGTAGTGGTTCAATGTTCGAAGGCTGCAACAAAATTAGTGAACATTGGGATGTGTTTTTTTTTAACCTACCTCAAAAAACTACAAAAACTTTTTGCAAGAATTTATCGAAATAATGACTTTTTTTGAACATCCTCTACAAAATTTCATCACGACATTATCGTTTTCCGGATCTTCAGTCCAAATGCAGAAGAAGCCAAAAAAACAAAAATGTGGAGTTTTCATCAAATATTTTCAAGATCCATGGAGTTTTCTAGGTGAAGATCTACTTGCGACATTGCAGAAATCCCTAAGAAATCTGTAAAATCCTTTTGACATCCATCGCAAAAATCCGAAATCGCCCATGATTTCCAGGAAATCGCATTAAATATCCAAACCCTTCAGAAATTATAGTATTTACTAAAAAACTAGTACATTTTTTTGTAGGACATTCAAACTCCACCCACACTACTCCTTTTCACCGATAATTGTGTACTGTATCAAGTACAACCTTCTGTTCAATTTTTTTTTACCTCCGCCTGAAGAACCATTTTTGTTATTGTTCTGGTTTGGGGATCAGTTCCTGCAATGAATGGCAAACCATAGATTGATTTTTCTGAATTCCGTGTTTAAAATAAGTCGTCCTTTCAGAGTGGAATTGGAACATCACGGATGCTTGGACATTTCTAAAGGCTGTCCGACCGGCAATGTGGGCCTTCTACGACATATATTTAGAAGGAGGCGCCCGAGTAACAAAAAACGTAATTTTCCAACCTTGTCAAAAACATCAAGAAAACCTCATCTTGTCACGATACTGAACATATTGATAAACAAAAGAAAGTCGAGTCGATAATTTCTACGTCTACGCCCATGAATAAAGCGGTTGCCACAGGATGTTTGATAGTCAACTGCATAGATAAAAGAAAAAAAAAGTCAACTGTAGCCAATCCGATCCGCTCGAGAGTAGCGCAGTTCCCGGTAGCAATCATTTATAGCTTTTCAAATAATAAGATAGTGAACTTATTCCGTATTTCCCCGTGTGGATGAAATGGTTAAAACATACTTTTCTGGTAAAATGGAATGGTGAATATTTTGATAACAACTTCTTACCTACTCTTTGAACCCAACTGACGACTTATAATTGGCGGATTTTGGCGTTAACCAGGTTACGAATTTCCTAATCTAACTTTCCTTCGCAGTAGGGGCGAATCTTTTGGTAGGTACCTAATTAAGTAGTTACGCTATACCTTGAATGATACTTCTAGTAACCAGAACTCTTTGGGGTTTGATCCCAAGCTGGTATCGATACAGTAACCAATGACTTATCCTTATCAAACATAGTACCGACAAATCGTTACCTGGTTAACGCCAAAATCCGCCTAATATTAATTATGTTCTAATCGTGTCATTTTCCTTTAAAAGCATTTCAAGTACCGCGCATCTCTTCTTCCAACTCAAAATACTCTTAACAACGGCGTTTATTAATTATCTGAAAATACTTGAAGAAAGTTTGACTGAAATTGTTGCCAATTATTACAGTCTGGCAACTCCGCATTGAAACCGTCAAACAGTGCCAAGGTTATAAACAAACGAAGCCAGGACTATAAGGTTGCCATATTCTGTCAACTTTCTTTGTAAAACACATTATTTACTACCTATCACTTGTGAAATCGGAGGATTGTAGGATCCAATTATTATAGAGTTATTCGGTATATTATTAAACACTTTAAAATTTGTTAAACAACTGTGAGAATATTACACTATGCCTAAGGTGAAAAAATAATACCGGGACATTTTAGCATGTTTCCATTAAACACCTGGCATGTTGAACGAGCGGCGACGGAAGCTTTACAATGAGGTCAAATGGTCATTGATCTCCCGGATAGTCAGCAAAGATTTCACATTAATTTACTTTAATAATATTTTTCAAAAAAAAACTTTCATCAATAATGCGCGCACGTCATGATACCCCAACACATCTCAAGCGGTCAAAATTCAGCTTTGACAAAAAATCGCTTGCAATTCAAATGCAATATCATCACGCATAAGCGGCTGGAGGCAAAGAGAGAAAAAGAGAGAGAGAGAGAGAAAAGTGATTGGCATAAAATCCATAATATAAGTCCCATACGGCACGGGGTTAATTTGCGACCTACGCTCCCATTTTCGAACGTCTTCCTTCTTCGTCACACATTTTGAGGGGTTGTCGAGCAATGCCAAGTCAGCGGATGCTGATAGATTTCTATTGATTCTATTTTGCGGGCGGATTGTTCACATAGAGATGTAGATGTAGATGTAGATTTCAGGTGAGGGTGGTAAGTACCACAGCACATTCTAGGCCACACAGCGGGCCCATAGCGCACCTCCAAGAGGAGCCTCTTGGACCATTGTCGTCAAGCCTTTAGCCATTCAGCATAGGCGACAACATAGGTGTCAAGCCACAGCATTTAGCTGAGGCGACAACGTAGCCCAAGGGCGGTCCCTCTGACCTCCCGTATGCCGCAGTTCTAACTAAGGTGCTGATTGAGAACATCACCTAGTTTTAGTATTGAACATGCAGGATCGAAATTATTTAGGCTAATTTATTAACTTTTTGACTGACAGTGATCAATAATACTGTCACATTAGTACTGGAGGCAAATATACTTAGTGTAAATCCACCCAATTTGCCACTGGTAGAATCGCTGAGCGAGCAGTTTTGTTGCTATAAATAGACACGTTCAGCGAGACGGCAGGGGGTAGTTGGCCTACGCTAATTACTCGTTCCCTCCCCGTGAGTAGTGCAACCCCTCTCACTCCCTTCTATCCCTGTGAGTAGTGCAACCCCTCTCACTCCCTTCGATCCCTGTGAGTAGTGCAACCCCTCTCACTCCCTTCTATCCCCGTGAGTAGTGTAACCCCTCTCACTCTTCGTCGAACTTCAGCGTTATATAACTCCTCCTAGGAACAACGCCACGGAGAACATGCTCGTCCTAATCTTATGGTGGTAAGAGATTGTATTGATGTATGGTTGGCAACAATATATTGAGGCTACTATCACAAACTGAGTTTCCCTACTGATCAGCCCAGCTACGTTCCCTAGAGCACGACAGGTGTTGCGGGTCCAGTCGAAGACCCAGTCCAACACCTTACGCGACATTTGGTGGAGGCGCCGGGTTTGATGTCACGGTACAACCTTAGGTCCAAAAGTGATACGGATGAGTTGGACGAATTTAGACCAGACCAAGGAAGTTCCACAGCAGCGAGCATCTTCACTCCAGTAAAGGACACACCCAGGTTTCCGGCACTCTCTCCCATTCCGCATGCACAGAAGGTAGTAAAGGTGCAGTTTGCTAGCCAAGAAGTCCCCATACCCCAGACCGTTGAAGTTCAAAAACAAAGTACCGAGCAAGAAGCAGCTAATAACCTCTCAGACAGTGTACCCTCCGTTGACCAAGAAGACCAGCTAACTATCATAAAGGGCACCATGGCAAACACGACTATCGCCGACGTACTCAGCACAACTAGACAAGCAACGCTACCACAATTCGTAAGCCCATCAATTTTCCATCCGGGAAAAACATCTCCAACAGAGTTCATAAAGGCTTACGACAGGTCGGCCGTGGCTAATGGATGGGACGACACACTGAAAATTGCCTATTTCGAGACCTTTTTGAGCGGTGCAGCACATATTTGGTTTCAGGAATACAAAAAAGAAAAAGTAAATAGCGCCTGGACTGATATACTGGAAGACTTCAAAATGGAGTTTGAGGAAAATGATTATTTAGAGGAAAGAAGAAGACGGGTTGAGAAAAGGAAACAACAACAGGGAGAAACCGTAATGAGTTTCCTGTACGAGTTACAAGTACTATACCATGATTACAAATCCGAATTTGATATCGGGGATTTTCTGAAATTCGTCAGCAGAGGCCTATCAGAGGAAAGTTATTACCACTACTACTGGTTAACCAGCCCGCCGAACAAGCAACCGAGCTCGCTGGATCAGCTAAAAAAGATAGCGGTAACCATAGACAGGGCACCGACGAAAAAAGAAATAGAGGAGGTTAGAGTACCGATAGAACATCCGGCACCAAACCAGGTTCAGCAATACCATCGACCTGGAAATGCCAATAGACGGGGAGATTATTATCCTCAGCCTAGACAGCAGTACAACTACAGAAGTAACTGGCATGACTCCCAAGAGAACAACCGGGTTATGGAAACCACAAACCACCAACCTCCAGCACAACCAAGATATAGAGGGTCCAGAAGTAGCAATAATAGTCCCAGATGTTACAACTGTGGCAGAGCAGGCCACTTCGCAGCATCATGCAGAACCCAGCACCCAAACGAAAGAGGATGGCAGAATTAGGGGTCCCAGCCATCCACTGTCAGAGGGACACATTCCGATCCAGCATTCCATACATCACGGTTAAAATAAACAACCAATTACTCCAGGCGCTGGTTGACACTGGGGCTCAAAATAATGTACTACAACGTGACTGGGCAAGAAACATCACACTTAAGAGGAGTTCCACGGTATTGGCCACAGCAGGGGGTCATAGGATATCAGTGCTAGGTGAAGCAAAAATACAATTGACAATAGAACAATTCAAGAGCGACATAGATGTGAAAATTATCGGGAGCTCACCTTTCCCCCTAATCCTAGGAATAGACTTTCTAAACAAACATAGTGCAGTAATAGACCTCTCCAAAAAACTGCTAATCTTGGATAGACACCACCAATTCAGGCTATTTCAAGGGAATGTTGAAACGCAACACCCAGTGTCATTCTCTGGGCTACTGTTTCGAAATAAAAACAGGATGGATACGGCTCTTCGTTTAGAGGCTTTCTGGGCGAGTCACTCACTGATAGACAAACAGAAAATAGAAACAGTGGTTCAGGGGAAATTCGAGAACATCCACAAGCTCCACAGATTGGTAATCCGGGGCTTTGCAGTAACCCGTGACTATCAAACAAGGAATAGCATTAAAGCGATCCACAGGGCATTCCCAGCGATATCTAGGAAACATAGCCGACCATTAGGAGCAGTGTCGATGTCAAGGCATGGAGGCAAAACAGCATTCTTTCTACACGTGAGGAATTCTAGCAAGGAGAAACCAGCGCTGGAGGACATTTTCAAGTGCCTTGCAACGATAAGACGTATAGCAAGAGAAGAAGGATACCAAGAAGTAGCTTTCGAAAGAAAGGGATGGCGCTTAAACTCCGAGGAATGGGACATCCTGGAAAAAATGATGTATACATTGTTCAAGACGGAGGAGACTCGCATCATAATCTGTAAGAAAAGACGACCAATGTCGATACGAAAGGAGGCACTGATGACGATAGAAACAGACACCGTACCTAGTAGGGTTAAATTAACTGCTGGGGACGACTTCAGAATTAGCCCTGGAGAAACTGTGACAATCGGTCTCTCACCCAGCTCTGACATGATGGAGGAAACAGCCTATGCATGCTCATATAACTTGGACCAGTTGGTGAAAATGAAGACGCATATACAGTCACACATCTTCTCCAACGAAGACAAACTATTCATAGAACTAAGATCAACTTCCTCAGACACAGTTAGAATATTCAAAGGCACAACGATGGCTACGTTGGAAACAACAGAGGTAGAACCAAATGGGTCATGGAACTGTCACTTACAGGAGAACCGTGATGAAGACCAAGTTACACTAGCGGATCATAACCTACAAAACATTGAGAACCCGAACACTAGAACAGACTTAGCTAGGTTATTGGAGGAATATCAGGACGTTTTTTCAAAATCTATAAGAACCATGGGGCGTACCAACCTCGCGGAACATGTCATAGATGTGGGAGAGGCCAAGCCGATTAAAAATAGGCCATATAGAGTGTCTCAGAAGGAGCGACAGGTCATCGATGAACAGATAAAAGAGATGTTGGAAGGGGAGGTGATCAGACCTTGTCACTCACCCTGGGCCAGCCCAGTCGTACTAGTAAAGAAAAAAGACGGGAAAACTAGATTCTGCGTGGATTACAGAAAACTTAACTCGGTGACCAGAAAGTCAAATTGGCCTTTACCACAGATAGATGATATTTTGACTTACTTGGGAGAAGCAAAATATTTCAGCACTTTGGACATGTTCTCCGGGTATTGGCAGGTTCCAATTCAGGAAGAATCCAAGCAGTACACAGCGTTCGTCGCACAAGGTCATGGTACCTACGAGTTCAATGTACTGAGCTTCGGATTATGCAACGCTCCCGCTACATTCCAGGAATTGGCAGACCAAGTGTTCTGGGACCTAAAATGGAAAGAAATCCTGATATACCTCGACGATATCATTATTTTCTCTAAAACCAAAGAAGAACATATGATGAAACTAAGGAAAGTCTTCGAACGGTTGCGACAGGCCAACTTGACACTGAAGCCATGCAAGTGCGAATACTTAAGGGAGGAGATACGAGTCCTGGGCTACAAAGTAGGAAAAGAGGGCATTCTACCGGATGACGAAAAAATAGCCTGTGTGAAGGAATTTCCGACTCCAAGGAAAGTTAAAGATGTCCAAAGCTTCCTTGGATTATGTAATTTCTACAGAAAATTTATTCAGAACTTTGCCGTCATTGCTAGACCGCTGCACGAATTGACAAAGAAAACAAGGAAGTTCGAATGGGGGCAAAGGGAAGAACGTGCATTTGACGAGCTAAAACACAGACTGATATCAGCACCGGTACTACATCACTACAACCCGGAAAAAGAGACAATCCTTCACACAGACGCATCTACCGTCGGAATCGGGGCAATTTTGCTACAGGAAGGTGAAGACGGGAAAAACCATCCCATAGCATATGTCAGCCGGAGTTTGTCATCCTGCGAGCAAAACTACTCCATCAGCGAGCTGGAGCTACTTAGCATTGTTTGGGCCTTGGGCTATCTTAGACACCTAATCTACGGACGACCAGTCACCGTGATCTCTGACCACCATGCCCTGTGTTGGCTAGACTCCATAAAAGATAACAACCGACGACTGGCAAGGTGGGCATTGAAGATCGCGGAGTTCGATTACAAGGTTACGTATAAATCTGGTAAAACCCACATGGACGCAGATTGTCTGTCGCGGAACCCGGTACTACCTCCAATAGGAGAAGAGGAAATAGAAAACCAAAATGAGGTACCAACATTTGCTATGAAAAGCCAGGAAATTGCGAGCCTACAGGACAAGGAACCCGAACTTAAACTCCTGAAAGAAACCATCATTAATCCCGATGTCGCACCTATAGCCATCAGAAGACGAGCAAAAAATTTTAGACTAAATGGAGATTGCCTATACAAACTCAATACGGGACAAGGCGATGTGGAACACCTGCTGGTAGTACCAAAATCCATGAGAGAGGAGATAATGTGGGAATTACATGCTGCACCGACCTGTGGGCACTTAGGATTGAGTAAAACCTTGGATAAAATCAGGAATAGGTTCTACTGGACAGGGATGGCAAAGGATGTGGAAAAATACGTGAAGGGCTGTATAGATTGCCAAGCTAGGAAAGGTCAACCATTTAGAAAGACTCCGGGATTCTTACAACCAATTCCCGTGGGATCAATCTTCGACAAAGTAGGCATTGATCTGTTGGGACCTTTCCGACGTAGCAACAAGGGCAAGACAATGATAGTAGTTACGACTGACTACGCATCCCGGTATGCAATAACAGCAGCTTTACCAAATGGGAAAGCCGAGGCAGTGGCCCAATTTATACTAGAAAAATTGATCCTGATCCATGGGGCCCCAAGAACGATCTTGAGTGACAGAGGAAAAGTATTCCAGTCAGAATTGGTGAAGGAAGTGACACAATTGATGGGGGTGCGCAGGCAATTCACAACGGCCTACCACCCGTGTTGCAATGGTCTGACAGAAAGACTGAATAAAACCATGGCGGACATGCTGGCAATGTACTGTAACACGGAGCAAACTGACTGGTGTAGTTATGTTCCCTTTGTCACATTCGCATACAACACTGCCATCCAGGACACCACGAAATTCAGCCCCTTCATGCTCACTTTCGCAAGAGAGCCCACTTTACCACCAGAGGCAGGACTCTTGGACAACGAGCTGTCAACCGATACGCTGAAGATGCGGGAGAGAGCTCTGGCAATGAGGGCCGTAGCAGTAGAGAACATACAGAGAAAACAGGAAAAGGACAAGGTGCGCTTCGACGATAAACACAGGGATCTTCAGTTTCAGGCAGGAGATAAAGTGAAGATTTTTGTTCCTGTAAGGAAAGTAGGACGAAGCGAAAAATTGCTGTTAAGATGGTTTGGTCCATATGAGGTAACAAGGAGGCTGGGGGAGGTCAACTACGAAGTGAGGAGACATGGGTGTAGAAAGAAAGCTTTGGATACAGTGCACGTCTGTAGAATGCTACCATATAACGACCCTTGGACGGAGAATGCTCCATTAGAAGGAGCTCTGATTGATGAAGAAACAAGGGAAGGAAAGGAACAAAATGGGCAAGAGGAGGACTATTTCAGCTGTACGGATGGCGAGGAAGAATAGTAGCGCAAAGGGAACGTAGGAATTAGGGCGGTCGAGAGGGAGACTTAGGAAAGAAAGACAATAACAGAGTATATATTACAGGTTGCAAGGACAAGCAACAGTCGCCCAGAAAGTGGAAATTACTGCTGGAGCCTCATGGAAACCATTACCACATGTCATCACTTACGAAGGTTCAATGCCAATCACGTACAGAACAGCCTGGTATGAAGAGGTACCCTTCAGGACCACAAGGTCTCGCTGTACAGACTCGAGGACGACGTATTGCGAAACGAAAAGACAGATCGAGATCACATCAGGGTCAGTGGACATTGAAATCGATGAATTGATGGATGGCTGGAACCTAACCCACATGAGACAAACAAACAGACGGAACAAACGAGCTCTGGCATTTATCGGAGAAGGTCTAAACTGGTGTTGTGGCGTGGCTACCCAGCAAAAATTGGACTCCTTGACGATGGACGCTGATCAATTGAGGAACCGTTTGAACTCTGTTACAAACAGTTTAGGAGGGGCAATAAAAACTCTGGGACAAGAATCAGGTTATCTACAGAAAATGCAGGAGAACACGGCAGAAGCATTCAGAGTGACGGAAGATAAAATAAAGAAACTGGAGACCTACTTAGAAAAGCTCAGTAACAGAGCCAGGGATGAAGAAAAAACGAACATCAACATTAACCTAGAATTGCTGAAGAACAACTTTGATCTATCAAATAAATTGGTTAGACTTACCAGAGCCTTACGGAAGCAGGACACCTTGAAGGCCTGCAAACATCACCATATACCTATGGGCATCGTAAAACCATCCACGCTTAAGCTTGATTTGAAGAAACTGGCTTGGGAATTAGAGATCAGCAACCATACGCTGGCAATACAGGACACGGCCAAACTATACGAACTACCCATAGCAGAATGTAGTTTCTCCGACAAGGAATTGGTAGTGCACGTTAAAGTCCCTATTAGGGAAAAATTACAGAAATGGGAAATTTTTGAACTTATTACTCACCCGTTCGCTTGGGGGCGAGAGACATGCACTATTGAGCACGACGTATTATATATGGCCATTTCAAGAAACGCTCAGGATCAGCCAGCACACTCTCGCCAAATAACAGGAACAGGCCTACATCTTTGCAAGCCCTACCACGACAAACTGTGCTACTTACCCAGATTTGCGGGGGGAATCCACCAGGGGCCATCTTGTGCTAGAAAACTTCTGCACGGAGCACCGGTGCAGGACCTATCCACTCACTGTCCACTGAGGTGCCACCAATCAACACTACTAATCATAACAGAGATCAGCGAGGACGAATTCCTGTTAACCCACCCACAGGAAGGAATGGTGCTGGACTGTGGAAGTACCACGGTGCCAATAAAATCGAACGTGTCAGCACCCGGATCCTTGAAAGTATTTTTGCCTTGTCAATGCCGCCTAGAACTAGATGGGAAAATATTGATCCCAAGACGTTTCCCTTGCCAAGAAGACGAGGGAGAACTAAAAATAATACATACCCTCCCAGCAGCATGGACGACTCTAAAAACATTCGTCCTGAATCCTCTCTCAGCTAGCCATCCGACAAGGTTTGATGAAATAGGGGAATGCTTGAACCAGAACTGGACGCTCCAAATCCCATACCTCAACCTCACTTCCAGCAACGACCTCATTGATAGTATCCGTCAATCGGTAGAAGCTCAACCCCCCATCGATGGTTATAATTGGCACACAGAAAACCAAACCCTGATGATAATTTGGAACACAACACTCTCAATAGCCCTCCTTTACCTGTTATTTCACCGGAACCAATGGACGCCTCTGGCCATCATGCAGCCAACATCAGCACAAAACGTCACAGACCCACGTCGCCACGACACGATTTTTTCGTTAACGTGTGTAACACTATCCCTTTTCCTGATGTATCTTCTATTCAAGATAGGCCAACACACTCTTAAGTACTTACAGAGAAATCAACAGCCCGCCCATCCAGAACCAGCCACCAACCCCCGAGACAATGAACAAAGCCAGGAAATCCCACCGTCCTATTTACTAAGGATAACCGAACAGGAAAGCGAGGGCCAATATAGATGCCAACTCATTCCACTTGCGACAGAGACGAGCCGCTCGAGAAGCAGGTCGGAAACAGCGCAATTGGATACCTCACATAACTAGCAGTGTACAGGGTGAACAGAGTCAGTGAGACCAATTGTGTATATACATATACATTGTTATTTTTACAGCTTATTTAAAAAATTTAATTATTAAACTACTTGTATATATAGACCAAGGGACGGCGAGGGCGAACCTTTGCAGTAAGGATCACGATATCCCCCTGGAACGGTCCGTGGTACAGAACCTGCTCCTCCTCCGGTACCTCGGGAGGCCAACACTCGCACGGCACATCTACCAACACGATTGGCAGCCGCTATATAGGAGGGAAGGAAAGGCATACGTTCTAGAGAAAAAAAAAAAAAAAAAAAAAAAAAAAAAAGAAAAGCAGACTTACCCGGGGAATGACAGGGTGACCCCTCCTCAACAGCCTCCTCACGAAGATCTCCGTCTCCGAGTAATACTTTCGCCTGCTGCCGTCCCTCATGATGAGTTGATATAGATAAGGATTTAGTGGGTATATGTTTATGATTTTAATATGGGATGTTATTGTTTATTTTGAGATGTTATTAATATTATGTTTTGACCTGTATAGGATGATGTACTTATATAGACTTTTGTTTTTCATATAACAGCTACCGGTCCCCACAACCATCCAACTGGTAAATACGAAACCGGCCAGAAATCCACAACCTCCAGCCATATTACAGGGATCCGGCCCTCTGAACTGAGTAAGGGGACCATATACACACCCTGTAATAAGCAACTATCACCGAGGTCAAGGAAGATCGGCTGGCCAACAATTTTTTGCAAACGCAAGCATCAGCACTATTAGCAGTGAACAAGCGTTGAACGCACGGCGGTGCAGTACCACAGGCCAGGGCTTGGGAAAACTAAACGGATGGATGGCAGGACCGGAGCGAGAGATTTTGGCCACAAAATTTGTTAATATTTTTTCAAGTTTTTTTGTAAGGGATGGAGCATGTTCTCTTCTGGCATTGGGGTCCAATGCTCACGGGGTGAGGGCATATGTCACATTAGTACTGGAGGCAAATATACTTAGTGTAAATCCACCCAATTTGCCACTGGTAGAATCGCTGAGCGAGCAGTTTTGTTGCTATAAATAGACACGTTCAGCGAGACGGCAGGGGGTAGTTGGCCTACGCTAATTACTCGTTCCCTCCCCGTGAGTAGTGCAACCCCTCTCACTCCCTTCTATCCCTGTGAGTAGTGCAACCCCTCTCACTCCCTTCGATCCCTGTGAGTAGTGCAACCCCTCTCACTCCCTTCTATCCCCGTGAGTAGTGTAACCCCTCTCACTCTTCGTCGAACTTCAGCGTTATATAACTCCTCCTAGGAACAACGCCACGGAGAACATGCTCGTCCTAATCTTATGGTGGTAAGAGATTGTATTGATGTATGGTTGGCAACAATATATTGAGGCTACTATCACAAACTGAGTTTCCCTACTGATCAGCCCAGCTACGTTCCCTAGAGCACGACAGGTGTTGCGGGTCCAGTCGAAGACCCAGTCCAACACCTTACGCGACAATACTACAGCCTACTCAGTTCCATTAGCCATTGAGAGTGCCACTAAATACAGAACAGAAAATAATTTCTGCTCACCGCGGGGATCGAACCCACGTCAATCAGAACTAACGGTCTCTCAAGCCGGCGTGTTACACGCTCGGTCACCGTAGCCCCCCGATTGTTCACATAACATCGGTAATCGGTCGTGAATTTTGTTTTTGAGATGTCCGATCCGTCGGATCGTTATGTTGTGTGTGAAATTTTGACTTTAAAAGACGAAGAAGGTTTGACATTTGAGAAACACCGCAATTTCAAGTTAATTCCATGACTGTTTAAACTTTCTTTAATGAGAAATGACTCGAAGAATGATTCTAGACTACATTTTATAAATTGGTGAGTTTTAAACTGGTGCTTTTCACTTTTTTGCGCTCAGTACGATTTATTTCAATCATGTATTTGCTTTCCTTCAATTTTTTTCATATTTAAACAAGAGAAATCGCGTTAAATGTTAACATGTTTTTTGTTTCCGAATGTTTGCGTTGTTCTACCACACAAATCATATCATTTTGACCTCCCTATTGAAGCCGCCACTGTTGTGCAGACGAAGTTAAACCCAATAGATACACTTATTCAAATGATAATTCTTTGTCTCTTATTTTTGCAAAAGGTATCTTGTTATGTCTACATAGTCAAATGGAGATTCTCTATAGTGCCTTCTTTATTTTCAGGATATTGACAGGATCAATCCACCTGATGCATTCGTAGTGCTCTACTCAGTAATCGATAAAGCCAGCTTTCTGAAGGCAGAAGCTGAACTAAATAAACTCCAGGACCTAGACCTTTTGAGGTCTAGACCAGCGATTCTGGTAGCAAATAAAATTGATCTGGCAAGAAGCAGAGCTGTATCAACACAAGGTATGTAGATATACAGGGTGTCCCACAACTTATCCGACATAGAGTTGCAATGTAGCCTTGATAAAGACTCGAATTAGAAGTCGAAACGTCGACAATTTGAAAAACTAAGGAGTTTCATTTAATGTCCTCAACCCCACTCTTGCGTTGCATCATCTTGAATTAATTAAGGACACAAATTAGAGCTAATAGATTAAAATAGGAAGATTTCTCTAATAAATGTCGTGGCAAATGCTAGTCTTCAAAAAGATACAAAGTGTTGAAAGTTGAACTTTATTTTCAAAAAATTTTAATAATTTTCAAACGGATAAAGATAACATATTCAAATTTGGCATACTAGCGATCTCGTGGATTGATATTGATGGTTTGAACTTGATTTCTAGAGCATGCTTTCCACGTACTTGATGATTGATTGATGTTTTATAATGTTTTGATCTGTAAAAGTGAGACTGTTTTGACTTCATACTTGGAAAGAGTCAATCTTTCTACGTAGAAAATGTTCTCTTAATGAATATCGATACGCAAGTCGTTTGCGACATGGTTCATATTATAAATATTTACTTTTTTTCCGTCGGACAATTATTATTATTCAGACTAGTAATGAGCCCGTTGAATAATGCATTTCTGGAGAAAATGTGCTCGAAGACATGCAACAAGTTGTTTCGGTGTTGTGAATGTGATAAAGTATGTTTAAAACGAATCATGTCACATTTCTTAATAATTATAAAATCTTAATCAAAAATACATGTTTTATTTATTTTTCGTGAGCATTTTTAAAGTGCTTTATCTTAATATGGCCTCTTCTATTGGTAATATACTGTAATGAATTTCGCCTATAGAAACACTTGTCCAACTTTCACTCGTTTATTTTCTGACAACTATTTATGTACAGTCACTCATTTATGTTTTCTTTAACACTTTCCGTTTACAATTGATGCAACGACCACTTAAACACAACTAACTAACAGCGGCGGCGCTTTCTTTTATATACTCCAGCCCATTAGTGTAGAAAACTGTAGAACCTTCCAAGCCGTCTGGTTTCACTGGAATGGTGCTAGAATGCCGCTTTTTTAGGACAAACACCGGCGTGTTATAGTCCGCTGGACACATGGAACAAAGACACAAAGGAGCCCAGCGAGTGGGCCTAGTGCCAACCCAAACTATCCCTCAAATCTTTCCGTCTTCAGTCTAAGGTCATCCCAGCTCAGTTCCCTCAACTTCATCTTTTTTTTAACAGCTCTATGTCTGTTGTATCTTCGGAGCCAACTTGTTTCGTAACTCGCGCGGACTCTGAGAAAGATACGATCTCCCAGCAAAATCTACTCAATGCAGCCCTCTTGTTACTTCTTACCTCTGATTGGAATTTTTTCCGGGCTTCAACGACTGTGTCCCATACGAGCGATTCTCCTTCCTTGGGAGCTTGGTGGTGCGTTCTACTGGCGTCCTTCTAAGCCGCTCAAGAGTATCGTTCCATCATTGATCCTCGCCTTCCTAAGAGGACATGATGTTCCGAATGTGCTCATGATCTCCCTGTAAAGGCTTTGAAACGACGTACTCAAGTCCTCATGGTAGATTATGTGCCGATCTCGAGCACCCATGGTTCCACTTAGAGAATTTATTGAAATTATACCACTCCGTTGACCTCGGGTTACGTTTGTAAGGCAATGTTCCTTCTTTCGCTTTCAATGAGAAGCGAATTAGCCTATGACCAGACATTATTATGTCATCACTAGAAAGTTACGTTGATTATAATAATTGCGATCACATTAACATTCATTATCTGATCAATAGGAGATATCAGCTAATTCATATAACTGAAGACAATCGTGCAGTTAGTTACCCGCTCTTAAACTCTCATGAAAGCTTAATTATTATAGGATAGTTAGAATTTCCAACTAGTTGAGATTACTTGGTCTCCGGGGAACTGTATCAATCACAGCAGTCAGCAGATTCCGTGCGTCCTGCTTTTAGTGTTATACATGATATTTTTGCGGTGCTCTTCATTGAATTGGTGAAAGAATTGTTCACAGTTTTTGACATTGTTGGCTGCTATCAAACCGTTGTCTATCACCTCCTTATACAAAACCGGAATCCACAAGTCACTGACGTTGAGGGTCAGTGCTAGAACTATAACAGTTTTGAACCCGTTCTGCATGGTGATGTTCGTGATGTTGCAGTTGTATTTCTTGGCTTTATCTAAATTTGCCTTATTCAAGTCAACCATATGTCTCCTCGCTCTTGGCAATCGTTGATGAAGGCTCCTTCTTCCCTGATCGCCATAAGCTCAGGATTTAATAGCTCTGCTGTCTCCGTTCTGATGTTAGGTTCCTCATGTACTTTGACACCCTTCTCCATAGGATTTGTTGACAGCTTTGAAACCACTGCTTCATGACGTCTTGAACCTGTGTTATGTGCTTGGTAGATTGTTGACAAAATTCGTTTCGGCCAGGAATTTGATAGGCTTGCTTGACAGGTGTTCTGACATTTGCCTTTAGATGATGTAAAGTACCGGTCGTGAACGAGCTGCACGAGTGAACTGATACAGGAAAATACACTTCTCTAACTCACTCTCGCTCTTGGGAATAAGATTGAATTGAAACACATTCAAGGAGCAAAGAAATTGTGTATTCCAAAATAACTAAACATATAGTTCACAGGAATCAAAAGAAGAAAACAAACGATAATGGGGTGGTTTATTATTTATAAAAACAGCCCCGACAAACGGCAGAAGAATAAGACTTAACAGAAACTGCAGTGACGTAGGCTTCTTTTTTGTTACAATGACCCCATCCAGGAATTTTTGTCTCAAAAGAGGTCCAGTCCATCTCACCTTATCTGTCCAGAGACCACCATCTTGCACTTTACCATAAAAGTACGCTGATGGGCAGTCCTTGGGTAGGTGGAGCAACTTCCCCATATCCGTTGCTGCCGCTTCAGTCGTGTCCTCGATATTTGTGTGTTCTTTCCCAATATTTTGGTGTCCTTCGCCATTGGTATTTTCACTAGTCGGTTCGGTTATAATGCTCTAATTATTTGCCTTTCAATCTTGGAGTAACATTACTCATTAACCACCATCTTCTTCAGTTTTGGAATAGTTTCCAGACTAATAGTGTGACATTTGGCCACGTTGGTAAATAGACCTGTACTTTTCAGAAAGCCAGTGCTTCACATTGTTACTATGGATGACGTTACCAGAACTAGATCCTTGTCATAAGCGATCGCGTTCGAGCGCCATAATTGCATGGAATCTGTTTTAAGATCTCATCAATAACGAGACTAGAGATGATTTGCGAAAATGGGCATTCCTGTAGTTCACAGGTGGGGCGGATGGTTTTGGATCTCCATCCCCAGTGCTCAATGACTATTGAGGTTGTCTTGTACAGGCTCATGTCCTTGGAGTCACGTTGCCTTCTATCCAGTTGGTGGGCCTTCTTCATACGGTTACTCAGTATTTTATTAAAGGTACGAAGGTACAAAGGTACCTTTCTTGAGCTTGAGAGGTCCATCCTTGAGCCATATAAAGATGTTGAAAACTCTTCAAAACTTCTTTTGGGAAAGCTTTCAACAATCTGACAAAAAATTTGTCAGGAGTTGCCTATACAAGACCTGGGACTACGATTCCATAATCTTTGCACCTTCATAAAGAGAAAATTCTTTTTCTGTCTGCTAAATAGATTTGCTCGTTGTGAGTTGATTTTTCTTTGTTATTCTTCAAATGATCTTGTCCACCATCTCTGGCTTCCCAACCCTTAGTCTTAGGTTTCTGGGAGCAATGCATATGCTTCAATGTGTGGGAGAATCGGGTTTTTCAAAACTGCCTCATCATTTTCCACATTGTGTCCTTGATGTTCTGCTCTATTTCATCATCCTCTTGGGTTATTCTCGCTTAATTATCAAGAACCTCACGGGCTGTTATGGACTGGGCTTTCCGGAGCCTTCGATTTGATTAAATTTTGCCAATAGAGCGTTGAGGTTGTCCTGTTTGTTAAGAAAGGCTTTCCGCCATGAGTTTGATCTGTTCTTTGACCCATCTTGTTTTTAGATTTTTGCCTTCTTCATATTCAATGTTGAGCGCATCTGACTCTCGATGTCGTAGGCCGAGGGAACATTGTCTGTCATGTCTAGAATGTCTACCTAGTATTGTGTGGGTGGCATATTTGTACACGAATTATTGTACCAATAATAGTTGTACAAACGTTCTGGCAAATATATTGTCTAATGTGTATTGAGGGGGGTGAGATACTTCACATTCATAAAAATGACTGCTTTTTATTTGCATCTTGAATCAAGCCAATTTACCCAGATCACCAAAAGTTGACATTTAGGATGTTTTATTTAGAAACTGATCTGATTTGTAATTGATCCACAAATGTTTCATTTGATGCTATTTGGATCATTTAAAGATGAACTGATGCAAATTGAAGTACATATTTATAATTTGAACAATTATTTCGGATGGCCAAGTGTGCAATAAATTATTGAGTGGAGAGGGACATATCCAACTCTTCGTTAGCAGATAGAAGGATACCTCCATTTTCGTCCCACGTTTAGTTGCACTCTTCGCTTTCCAAAATTGCCTTTCACAAGGTTCGCTTTTGAAATGAAAATTTAAAACCTCAACACATATCGTCTCCGTATCATTCAACCGTCCATTCTTTTATTTATTTCATTCGTCTGAAGAAGATGTCTGACCCTTATGATTTGGGACTACACAAGAATTCGACAATCGTTTCTAGAAGGGCTGTCCCCTTGTCCTTGTAATTTAACACTTGAATTGAGAATGATCACATTCCAGCTTTGCTCAGGGCGATCTGCGAATGTCCACTGCAATAATTCAATGTTGGAAAAACGGCCTTGAAAATTAATAAATACGAATTTATTCTTGGGACACATTTTATTGAAAATTTCCTACCAGTCAATTCTAACCAATCATAGGCTTACATTTTAACATGTTGCTATGGCAACGACCTAATTTTATCGGTAATCACCCTACTCATAATCACGTGACTGAAAGATTAATAAGTGGAAATCTCCCTGGCTTTGCATCTGAATGTAGCTCCCATATGATTACAGTGTTGCCGTCCCCACTCTCCCTAACAATCCCAACCCAACCCAACTGTGGTTGGTGCATGGGAGCTACATCCAGCCGCTACTATTAAATCTTCTCAAATAGTTTTGGCATGAAATTTTCTTGCCGAATCTCCCGCGAGCTCGAATTAAAAATCCGGAAATTTGTTCTCGTTGTGAATTTTTCAAGAAAATTCGCAACTCGACAAAATTTCCGGAAATAATTCGAGCTCTAGGGAGATTATAAGTGACAATCAAATATGTTGATTAATAAAAATGTAATCACAGTTTGTTACTAATAACATGTATCTTCTTCTAGATGGAAAATGCTTGGCCTGTACTTCAAGAGCAAAATTCATAGAAATTTCAGTAGGTATCAATCACAATGTCGACGAGCTTCTGGTTGGCATATTAACGCAAATTAGGCTCAAGGTTCAGAATTATGAAGAGCATGGACATCAACCACAATGGTAAGCTATATATATTTGTCAAAATATATATGACGCCACTGTAATCCAAAATAATCATTATATCAATGCTAATGGACAAATAAGTGGTGGTTATCAAAAAAATTATGCGAGGCTTTTTGATGAAATTGATTTTTTTGTGTCCGATCTTACATTGAGTGAACATTTTTGTTTTTCACAGGTACAAAAGTAGAGGAATGCTCAAGGCTAGTATGAAGGCAAGGCAAATGTTCACTTGGCTGTTTGGCAAAGAAGACTCCAAGTTTAAAAATTGTGAAAATCTTCATATTCTTTAAACTAGAAAGATAATATTAGATTTAGTAGTGGAAAAAGATATTTTATTTATTGGTGATGCGGTTCATAATTTGCCCATAAGAAATCAGCAATGCCACCAAATCATTCAAAGAAAACTACTACGACTTTGTTGAACCCAGACTTTCTCTTGAAACAAACACATCAACAACCCATAAATTTAAATATTTTATATTTAAGAACAATAATCAAATTTACAGAAACCTGAGGGCCAATTCAGTAGAAATATTCTATTTTATACAATTCTGGGCCAAATCGTTATACAGGGTTAATTAATATATTTTATCTGATAAATACACTAATAGCTGATACATATTGATCATATAGATAGTCATCAATATCGTTATTAGTCTAACGTGAAAATAAGACGTTATTTAATCATGAATATTCAGTTCCCAGCTAGAGACATTGTATAGTTTTATTGTACGGAGAGTAACAATAAAAACTCATTTATCGGATTCTATTCTTATAAAACATAAAATGAATTTTTCATTTGATATATTATTAGGTTTAATAATTATTTTATATACACATATTTTAGGTTATACTGTAGATTTTTATCGTTGTTGGATGATTTTCTATCACCTCCCGTCGATGAGCTCCAAGATAATAACATATTGACTTTTTGAGATTTTCAACAAAGTTTGTTTCGAATAATCTCAAAAATTTTTCGTATTATGAAACAGAAAAAACAAACATGATCAAACTATTCACGTTCATTAGCAAATGTGAAATGTTTCTAGACCGTTTTTTCAGAGTCTATCAGGGTATGCAAAAGGGTTGTATCTATGTAGTAATTTTTAATATCGAGAAGTGACCTGAAATCTTTGCAAGATTGAAGCGTTTCAAATTTATCGACACACGCAAGACCTAGCAGTTTGTCCAAAAGATGTCAACATTAAGCTGAGTGCTCTTCCCGGAAAACTTTCTATGATTGTAGTCCAGGCACTCAATCCCTAAATTCCTCATATACAAGAATTTTCAATACAATGTCTACGACAAACTATTCTCAGTATACATTCGACCGAGTTTTTCGAAACATAAAATTTATTATTAGTCTCATGAAAAGTTTTCAAACATCAAAAACCCGAAACTTTTTTGAACAAACAAAAAATATGTAATCAGTTATTATTAGTAGGTATAACCCAGAATGATTACTTGGCAGATCCCCATGAATGTCTTCTAATATAAAAACATAAGAAGCATATTACTTAAGTCAAATTATAGTCTTTATTATACTGTTAATTTTTTGTACATTTATTCTTCCTATATACTTTTGACAATAATGTATGTTGTATAAATAAACGATAAAAACTGATAGTGACTTATTATAAAAAGACCTCAACAAATTGAAGGAGATACGGATATTGTAATACTTTTCGCTATAGAAAACACTTGTCCAACTTTAACTAATTTATTTACTGACAATTATTTACGTTCAGTCAATTATTTATGTTTTCCTTAACATTGCCCG
The DNA here is from genome assembly GCA_958502075.1 of Orchestes rusci. NCBI lineage: Eukaryota > Metazoa > Arthropoda > Insecta > Coleoptera > Curculionidae > Orchestes > Orchestes rusci. Next base: position 2,680,441 of record OY293306.1, read on the forward strand.
TTTACAATAATTATTAATGCAACGATCACTGTAACTCAACTGAACTCTTGTCTGAATGGCGGGCTTCTATATCTTCTTCGAGCCCTCAATAGATGGCGAAAGTTCTCCAATATTCCAGATGTAGACAACCAAATAAACTTCTTCATTCTAGTATCTAAACAGTGGTTTGGACTTGTGACAAACGGGACAAAATACGAGATGTTCGATAGCGAGACGCAATGATTGTAACGTCATCTCCACTGTCGGCCGCCTTGGAAGTTCGTACCACTGGGCATGTTTCGTCATATTGCTCCCTTCTTAGAGCTTTTTGTCCCGAAATGTCCTCATGTCGATATCGGCAACTGTCCTCAAACCTGCAGTGTGATGTTCAGTGGCAATAGCAGTCCACTGTCCTCTAGTTCGTCCTCCGAGAAGGATAGCAGCACACTAGGATGTTGACGCCACTCCCCTTGAAGATCACTTCCAGCATGCTTCTCACAACTGGCCAGTTCACTCGGTCATTTGTCATCTTCGGAATTGCCAAATGAGTCAGGTCGTCTGACTGCATCAAGTCTCGAAGATGACATTACTGTAGGGGGTCAGATCTTGTGGAAGCTTCTTCGTTACAAGGTAGAGCAGGTGTCGTGTCCCTTCTTTTATTTGTAGCACCTTCCCCACCTCCGGCCTTTGTCGTCGCAGATTGTCCAATTGTCCGAATTTCCGTTTAAAAGCAGCAGCAAGTCCACTCTTCATGCTGGGGGCTTCAGTGACCCAGTAACAAGTATTCGGCCGGTGCTTCGAACAAATCCAGCTGCCTCCAGTGACATGTCCTCCTTGAGTGACCTGACCTGCCTTACTGCAGCCTCCTGATCGTCATGAATTCCAGCATACCGGTTTAAATGAACCATCCAGGGTTTTCCTCGTTGTGGCTTTCTGATCCTGTACACGTCATTGATTCGCACTTGGATCTCATACGGGCCCTCACAAGAACTTTGCAGTTATGTGGAAAAGCCACGTCGTCTCTGTGGGTTGTGTAGCCAAACCAGATCCCCAACCTGGAACCCGCCTTCCACGGCATTCTCGTCGTAGGCCTCCTGCATCATGTCGCTGGCACTTTGGATGTTCAGACGGACTCGCTTGTGTATATCGTCCATTTTTCTGCGAAGATTGCTTGCGTAGTCTTCTCCAGCGACATCTTCACCAGGCGGACTTCAGATCGCAGGGCAGCCGGAGTTTGCGACCCATGATAGGATACAGGAGTTACGCCTGTCGATTCGTGCACTGCAGATCGGTATACCAAAAGGAACAGGTGGAGGTGTTCGTCCCAGTCTCTTTGATGGTCAGAGACAACTTTGGCGAAGTATCGGTTGATTGTCCTGTTCATTCGCTCCACCATGAATCCGATTGTGGGCGCAGCGCTTTCGTTCTTGTCTTCTTTAATTTCAAGACTTCGCAAACATTCTGGAACAACAACAATAATTCCTGCCCTGGCCCGGATGCAGATTCAATGGAAACGGCAGATCCATTCTTTGATCAGTACATCAGCCGGTTCTTGCTTTGGCAAGGCATACGCTTCGGCCCACTTGCTAAAGTGATCCATCATGACCAGGATGTATTTGTTTCCTTCGCCTGACTCGGCAAATGGTCCAGCAACATCCATGACGATCCTCTCGAACGGGCTTCAAACATTGTACTGGCGCATAGGAGCTTTTGGGTGTTTCTGTGGTCCATCAGTTGCAGCACAAACGACACATTTCCTGTACACCTCCCAAACATCGACCTGGCAATTGATCTTTTTCCCGCAGCTTTCCTAGCGTCTTGGTAACTCCCAGATGTCCACCCTTGACGCCATCATGGATCTCTCTCATCACCGCGGCCTGTATGCTTCGAGGAACCACTATCTGCCTTCGATTCGCGCCGTCCAAATTTTTCACCAGTCCGTCGCTAATAACCAGTTAGTCCCATTGAGCCCAGTGAGATTTCACTGTATGGTTGAAAATCGTGCGACTTCTTGCCAAGTTGGTCGTTGGCCTGATAGCTTCCATCCAATGATGAGCTCTAGTTCTAGATCTTTCTACTGGTCCTCGTGAAGCGCCTTAGACTGCCAGGAATCATCCACCACAGTTGTCCTGCGAATGCTCGCTTCCTTTTCCTCGGCTTTGTGACCGAGCTCTGGTCTCCTGGATAAGCCATCAAAGTTCTTGAGGCTTGACCTTGCTCGATGATCCTTGTTTTCCGATGCCAACGCAGGTGCCCGTATCTCCTTCTTGAATACGAATATGCCCAGGTTCTCCACAGTTCCAGCACCACAGCTCCTTTGACTTGAAGGCGTGTACTACTTTGATGATCCTTCTCACAGTTTCTTCGAAGTTGTTTTTCTTTGCGGGATACTGTTCATTCATCCTTTGCTCGAGCGCAGGAAGATTGCAACACTGCTTCGCCGCTTCGGGTTCCAGTGCCTTGACCAGCGCATCCACCAGATTGTCAGGACGATGAAGGATCAAGGACATCCTTATCACCTGATCCCGCAGTCCATCCAAGAAGGCCTGAACTACAAGCCTCTCCATAACGATCTCTGGCGTTGTTTGATAAGCCAGTCGTGCAAGGCGAGCTACATCAGCTTAAAACTCCTGCAAGCTCTCGTTGGTCGTCAGAGAGCGATTCTTCAGCGGGGAGTGGTAGACGTGCTCCAAGTGAGTTTGTTCATATCGCTCCAAGTGCTTGACCAGAACATCGTAGTCTTCCTGCTCTTGAGTGTTTAGCGTCTGCATGATTTTCGTCACCTCCCCTCGAAGTGCCAGTGTCAATGCAAAGGCTTTTTTGGGTCCACCCCATCCATTTGCCCTTGCTGCTGCCTCGAACTCGCGATGGTAATTGTTCCAGAACAGCTTGCCACTAAACTAAGTGGCTTTCATGTGGACTATGACGGTATCAGCTTCTATCTTAGCACTCGCATCTTGGCTCCCGAATGTCACTTCTGGTTGTTTCGTAATCACTGTTACTTGCCTTTTCATTTGCTCTATTTTTTCCAGAGCCCTCACTGTATCTTTTAGCTGTTTCCCGATTTCTTCTGCTACCTTATCCTTCATAGCTCTAGAAGTTTCTTTGAGCTTCTCTTCCAATCTCTCTTCCATGGCTCCTTAGGATTCTTTGAACTTTTTTTCCAAACCTCTAGAAGTTTTTTCCAACCTCTCCAATTTCCTCGAGTTCTCTTCCAAAGCTCTCGAAGATTACTTAAACTTTTCTTCCAATTATCTTTCCATGGCTCTGGAAGATTCTTCGAATTTTCTCAAGTTCTCGTCCAGTTTCCTCGACACTTTTTCCACTGAGTTGGGATCTGGAATCTCAAATTGGAACGTAAGCCTTCTTCCATCAAAGCCTCATGAAGCCGTTGTTGTAGATCGGCTTTCTTCCCAATTGTATTCAAATCACGCTCACAAAATGTGAGATGTTCGATAGCGAGACGCAATGGTTGTAACGTCATCTCCGCTGTCTGCCGCCTTGGAAGTTCGTACCACTGTTTCGTCACAATATTGATAAGCCAGAGTCCTGAGTTCCATGATTATATTTTAATGCCGCCAAAAACTCGCTATCCACTAAAGTTATAGATTGTATTGCGAATAAAAAAATCGTCGCACTTGTCATCTCAAGAATTTCATAATCGTTCTGCCAAGGCTTTCTGTTGATGAGGTTAAGGCTATTCAACTGCTTGTTTTTCAAACAAATTTCATTAGTTTGAGTTTACAGTCCATTCAATCTTAAGTTCCACCTGATGTAAACAGAAGCACGTGGCGGTTTCCCTGGGTCGTATTCTACTTTATTTGTTCTCAAATGGATGAATAGGAGAAATTCATCTTTCCATTGATTATATACAGATTGGCTTATAAAAGTAGGGAATATAAGACTAATATATCAGGTTTTACCGCCACTTTTTGGAATATTAGTAAGTCTAGACGGCTTGAGCTGATCCGCCAAATCTGAGTACAACTCTGATAAATGCGTTGTGTGCAGGGTCATATGATTTATGGGTCGTTCGACCAATCAGAAGGCTGCTCGAGATTTCGGGGGAGCTGGCAGTTTGTTTTGACGCGGCGTAAAAAAGGGTTGAATAAAGTTTAGTCTGTTTTATTAGAGAAATGTTCACCAGCTAGAGAGTTCTCATTGCACCTTCTTAGCGTAGTTTTTGACATGAAAAAAAAAATCTTTAGACATACCTACCTATTGATTATGGATTATTAAATGATGGATATTTCGGAAACCCAATATTTATGACAGAAAACCAATTTTTGTTGACTCAGATTTCACCAAGGATCATAATATATGCAATCTTACCATTTCAGAATCGTGGAAATACCCTTCACCACTCCTTATTTCTAATTTATAAAAATCGACGCTCCTACTCAGATAACTTCAGCTAGTCGCACTGCATTGAATAGAGAATTCTTCTTTACATGCAGCCACGCTGCTGCCCGCTGTCCTGCCGTAGATAGTCCCACGACTAATTGAGTATTTTTCATGTTAATTTTATTTAATCTGGAAGCACTCATTATTTCCAAAACTAAGATATTGTCCATGTACAGTTGTGTTCATAAATGTGCAGATATTCTAACCTAAAAAACAGACAAATAGTTTACAATCAAATCCACACTGAGTGTAGCATTGTAGAAAAGTGTAAATTCAAGTGCACTAGTGGAGGATAAAAAACACCCCTAATATTAGTTTTTTTCTGTTATTTTCACCAGTGCACACGAATTTACACTTTTCTACACTGCGGCGTTGGTTACGCGGTCAGTGCAAACAGTATGGCGTGTCTGTTGTATCAGTGTAGGATGCACATTACTGCACTCGTTATACCAGGTCAAGAAAAGGTGTACCAAGTGTAGTGTGCCTATTTCGTATATTATGTAGACAAATCTTCTCTTAACCTAACCTAAAATAAAGATAAAGATAAAAATTTGGAGTGAAAAGTCAGTGTGGAGCTGATTGTGAAATGTTTGTCTGCTTTTTGGTTAGAATATCTGCACTAAATGTACTAACGCGTTAGGTGAATTTCCTTTACACTGGTAGCTATAAGTTACAACAGCAATCGGCACTAATCTTTCCTTCACAGAAATAACAAACACACATTGTTTTCTCAATTGAGTATTTACACTTTTCTGAATATATTTATAGGATTTTGGTATTTATTACTGTTTTAGTTGGCTGATTATGCACGAGTTTTCATTAGAAGAAGATAATTAATTAATTATTTGTGTTTGTGAAAGTTGAAAGCTCACTTTGGGTTTGTCATCAATGTCATTATGGGAAGAAGATCTCGCAAGCATCTTCGTCGCAAAGATAGCAGCAGTAGCTCCTGGTATTTTGCCAGTGAAGGGAGCCGAAAAAGGACTAAAACGATGGGTATACGAAGAGTAGAAAGACTGTTAGTTCATTAACTCCAGAGTTATCAGCTTCCAGTGCCAGTACAACTTCAGTGAGGAGTTCAGGTTTGCTAGATTTAGTTAATTTGCTCAAAAAATAACAACAAAGGCCTAGTATCCCGAGTATCCGCATTTCCTAACTGATGAAATTGAATATCTAAGCTATATTATCAAGAATGGACAAATTCAACCAATTTCAACTAAACTGATGGCAATCAACAACAACTTAGGACATTTATCAAATCCAGCTGTTCTTAGAGTTGGTTGGACATGTCAAGAAAATCGTACCACACTTTGCACAAAAAGCCAAACCTTTGAGTGAATTATTGAAAAAAAAACACAATGGTAATGGACAGATGAGCAACAAAGATCTTACAAATGTTTGAGAGTTATGACTTCCCCCATCTTGGCCCTCTTCGACGGTCGAAAACAAACGTCCTTGTATACAGATGCTAGTCGAGTAGAAGTACCTGGCAAGTATGTGGCAAGTTCTCCGCTACAACCACCATGATATTTTCTATATTCTTTACCTGCGACAAGACCTGCGAACAAGTTTATAGTAGCTTTTGGTTTCCGAAGATGCGGAAGTTCATACGAAAGTATATGAATGCTTGCATTAATTGTATACATATATCGTAAGACTTCATCCGGAAAGTGACCCAATCCCAAAAATCCCCATCCTGGATTCTCTGGCCGTAATGGGTGCAGACAAAGACGACGACGAATGGAACGTGAATATAATCAATTCTTAGCTGGATCTGAATAACACTTTGAACAAAGCCATTGGAGGCTGGTTGTAAGGCAAGGTTGGGTAAATGGGACCCTGGGGTAAGTGGGCCATCCCATTAAAAAACGTATGGAATGTATGTTCTGTTTTATTTCTATGTTTTGTGGGGTCATACATAACGCCATCTATCCACTACAACAGACACCTTTGACATAAATCTTCATTGTAATACATGAATGGCCGTCGAGTGCACAACAGCTGATTTTGCGTCTTACAATTTTTGTCGACTTTACTATTCTTATTAAAATTGTGTAATAGTTTTTTAATGAGATATCAATTGTTGTATTAAGAGGTAAGTAATAGATGTCTTTTAGCATGTGTTTCATGAATTATTGCTAGTTATAATTATTGTAGGTTATAAAAGGGGGGACCCAGTTCCCCTAAATAATTTTCTTTTTGGGGAAACTGGACCCTACACGAATGGGTGAATGGGTCCCCCAGAACCCAGTTACCTTGCAATAATTAGGTAAACGAACCTAAATTTTACATTTTTTGCAGTGAGTAAGAACTTATGATGGGCAGAGAATACCACAGAAAAACAACCAGAGGTGCAGACGGTTGGCGTTACAGCAGGCAAGAGCTTCAAGTCGCTGTTTTAGATGTCCAAGAAGGAAGCAAGACTTTAAGAGGTGCTGCCACGCATTACAACATACCAAGATCTACATTAAAGCACTATGTGAGGGGCACAAGAGGAGTAAAAGGTACTGTCGCTATTTCTGGAAAGGGAGGGGGTGGAAAACGGTCTATGCCCATTGATGATGAAAAGCGCTTAGTGGAAGGGATTTTAATAATGGAGAAATGAGGCTTCGGGTTATCAAGACATGAAGTTTTAGATGTGGTACAGACGTACGTTAAAAGTAATGAAATTAAAACAAGGTTCAAAGATGGGCGTCCGGGTGAAGAATGGTATTTAAATTTTGCGAAGAGAAATAAATTATCCATAAAAAAACCTCAAGGGGTAGAATATGCAAGAATGGCTCAAATAAATTCTTTTGTGATTTATGGGTTTTTTGATTTACTCAAAAGAACAGTTGATGATTTGAATTTACAAGACAAGCCTGGACACATTTTTGATTTAGATGAAACGTCATTTTGTCATGATCCGAAGAAAACAAAAGTTGTAGGTGCAGTTGGAGTCCGTATTACTCGAATGATTAGCTCAACTGGAAGGGAAAATACAACGGTTCTAATCTGTGTTTCTGCAAAACTTGACAAATTACCACCATTGGTAATTTTAAAAGGAAAAAACATTATTGAGTCTTGGCTAAGTCAAAACGTAACAGAAAATATGGCTTATGCAGCAACTAAGAGAGGGTGGATGGAGAGTAAAATTTTTCATAACTGGTTTGAGAAAAGCTTTTTACCAAATATCCCAAAAGAACGCCCTATTCTTCTTATCTACGACGGTCATTCAACACATGTTAGTCCAGAGCTCTGCATGCAGGGTTGCAAATGAAAATGATGTAATTATTTTAAAACTGCCTCCCCATACAACTCACGTGTTACAACCTTTAGATGTTGCCATATTTGGACCGTTTAAAACAAGCTGGTATAAACACCTTGTTAAATGGCAAAGAATAAATCCTAGAAGAAAAATTCCCAAGAAAGATTTTGTTGAATTACTTAACTCAGTTTATTATGAAATGCCAAAAACAAATATTGTGAGTGGTTTTAGAAATACTGGCATATAATATGATGATGTCAGAGCAATTCTTGGTCTGCACCCTGTCAATAGGAATCAGGTAAAAACTTCTATGTTCAACCCAGAAGATTTGGAACGTTATCAAGAGAAAAATAAGCGTACAGACGTGCTCTTATCTACTGATATCTTGGCTCTCGATCAGCCCTCTAGAGGTAGAGTGGAATCATCGATATAATGATTGAAGCTGCTCAAAGTCTCATTCAGCCACAGCACTCTACCTGTACAGGCGCAACCACCGATATAACAATGCGTGAATCCGCACAGGGTTTCAATATTAAAAGTTGTTCACAGATAGAACAGGAGGAGACTGAAATAAACCAGGATTTTGATATTCAAGAACCTGATAAACAATTACCTCAACACACCACGCAAGCTTATCAATGTCTCCAAAAAACAAAAAATCTTTTGAAAATATATTGTCAAGTCTGCTAAGAAATACTAAAGGAAATGAGGCCTCTGCACCTAAAAGAAGAAGGATCACTACCTCTGCGGAAATTATAACTACAAAAGAATACATTGAAAAGCTGGAAAAAGAAAAGCAAGAAAAAGAAGATAAAGAAAACCAACGTTTATTTAAACATAAAAATAAAATGTTAACATCCCAAATTTCCAATCAAAAGAAGAACAAAACAAAAAAACTCAAAGAAATACAAAACTCTAGCAGCGAAATATCGGAAGAAGAACTAAATCTATCTGATGAGGAAGATGAGGTCATTGATAATATTCTAGAAGTGATCCCTGATGATTACGTCATTGTTAACTATAATGGCACCTATTATCCAGGACAAGTCGTGTCTCTAGAACATGCAACAGCGAGAGTAAAGCATATGCTAAAGTGTGGAAAAAGCAATTCCTGGCGTTGGCCTGAACGAGAAGATACTGTAGACTACGACATTGATGATATTTTGAAGATTATTAAAGAACCTACTTTAAAAAATAAGAGAAACATGTATAACGTACCAGAAATTGATCAATTTTGCTAAATAAATAAACTTTTATATTTACTTAAAATTATGTTTTTTTTTGTTAAGTAACACTCGTTTTTACAAATTGTGTAGTTTTTAAACGGTAACAGATAATTTCACGAAATTTGGAACCATAAAAGCGAAATCTCTAAAAAAGGGTCCTGTTACCTTTGAGTTCTCATAACGATTCTTAATACAAAAATACTCTGGGGTGATCCAGCTACCCCAAAATCCGGGGTAACTGGGCACACCTACACGAATAAATTGAAAAAATAAAATGGAAAATTTAGCATAACAGCTTTCTAAATTTATATACTGTTAGCTAATATAAACCTTTTAAATAATCTAAAACCGATACCTAATAGTAATTTGTCCAAACCTTAAAAAAGTATTTGAAGTTTTATTCTAAAAATTGTAAAACTAGGGCCCATTTACCCAACCTTGCCTTACATCTTACAAATCCGGAAAGCGCTGGTATTATGGAACGTGAGAACGGCGTTAAATCACCGCAAATCGATCAGTGAGAAAATACACGAAAACCAGCAACGGTAAAAATTGAAGTTCGATGCTCACCAGGCAAACCCAAAATTGTTTACTGAAGGCGAACTGGTATTGATGAAGATCTCATCCATTGTTAGTGCAGGCAAGAGTCGAAAATGTGTGCCCAATTGGAAGGGACCTTTCAGAATTTCAGAGGTACCAGGTTCAGGTAGATCGAGGACACCATAATATGTCGGGGTGTATGCTGCTGAACAAATATAAAGATGTCACTACTGAGCTAATATAGATGGGTATAGTTCTTATGTTACCAACATTTTATGTCAAATTATTGATATATTATAATCATGAGATAGCGCCAGCACCAACCATTCTCCATCTTTCAAAGCTAGTTAAAATTATATGTTCTCTCAATCCAGTCCGGGAAACGACACTTTTAGTATAGTATGATGTCTTTTGTTTCAAAGGAGATATGAATCTTATTGGGGGTGAATGAGTGTGGAAAAACATCCGACATAAATAAAGACATCATTATTTCCAATTTTTTTGTCACTGAAAATACAAACGGAATGTATTTTTAAAATCCATGACACATGAAAACTCACTGTCAGATTTGGAATTTGGTCGAAATATCCGTCTTTAAAATTATGTTTTTTTCTAAATTGACTTAAATCATTCAACTAGTCACAGTGGAAATGATTCAAGCTGAAACATGGCGTAAATTTTATGAGCCAAAATATGGAAGGCCCGTGACAATCGTTGTCTGGAAAAATAGAGACTTCGATACTCCCGGAAAGTATGTTACAATAGATCCAAGCTACCTCAAGGCTTGGTCGACGACCTTAGGTGAGAAATTCAACTGAAAGGTTTGTAGTTTGCATAGACGTTAAAAAAATTAAATGTAGATATTGAGAACAAATGATAAAAAAATGCTTATTTCCACTATGCCCTCGACTATCAGCGAAATTTGAATTTGATACATAGATATTAACCATAATAATAATTTAAATACGTTTCTCAATTGGTTTCCTATGATCATTTGGCTTGCAGATTATCTCACTCTTGTAGTAAAACCCAAATTTGGCGCCGTGAGAAAAATATTCTTTCTAGACAGCAAACAACAAATACACAGTTTACTTGATATTACACCAGGTGGAAAATATCTTTTGACTGGCACGGAGAGACCTAAATTCAAGAAAGATGGGTGAGTGATCATCTCATCCCTTATCAGAATAGCTATTAATCAATTAACTTCAGATACTTATTCGAAAAGGAATTGAATAAAATAAAACGCAAGGAGAAGCAGAAGAGAACTGCTGGGTTCCATCCAATAACTCTCGAGGTGCCGGAGATGTTCTACTCATTAACAAAAAAGAAACGAAGAACAGTCATTCACCTTATGGTTTCGGGAAGAAATCACCCACCCCTGAAAATTGTTCTAATAGACAGTGATTTGGACAGTGCAAACATAATGAAATATTTGGAGTACAGATTGGATGTTGGGGAAGGCATCAAACAGTATGTAAAGATGTAATTTGTATATATCGTGGTGAAATACAAGAGTCTTCTGCTGCTGCACCTCTGTTTCTTCAGAAAGCCGCGCCATTTGCCATCTTATTTTCATACCGTCATTTCCTGCGTATGAAACGATTTTTTTCTCCGGCGCTGTCCACTTTTGGTAAATATAAATGCTTTGTTAAATCCGACTTTTATCACCGTCGAATTAGGCGTTTCATAAACTCGCTGGACATTTCTTCGATTTCCATCTAAAAACTTTCATGCATATCTCTTTCTTTGTATCTATTTTGGGGACCTTATCTTTCAACCACCATATGAAGAGATGTTTTATTTTCATTCTTCAGTGTTTAATTTGCCTTTGAAAAGGCCAATGTTCAGTTCTTAGTCCATTTCACTGTCCAAAGGCTACCCGATAGGCGTTGTGGGCCCTCTACCACATAGATCCAGAAGGTGGCGCCCGAGTTTTGGTTCTCCAACCCCTAAAGAGTCTCTGAAAATTAATCATGCGTACAATTTTATATATAATATTGTAATATGATGATGAATAGTAGGTTGATTTAATAGAACCTAAAATCATTAACTTATTGGTAGTATCCTGAATATTATTCAGTTTCTACGTAGGATTTGCAAAATCAACGGCGAACCCATTACTACTACACAAATGAAGCACGGAGGTCTCTATGTTGCCGTACCGTCTGGCTCCAAATTCATCAAATTAGACTACAAAAAGATAAGCATGGAACAGCCTATGCCTACTCCGTGAGTATACTGAAAAAGTTTTTCTTTCTTTGATTCAAGTATTGACTGTATTCCAAGTTGGAGACTCAAACAGATATATTATTTTTTAGAACAGAGCCGGATAAAAAAAAGCGTAAACGGAAAAGACCATCAAATGGAAATAAAAACTGCAGATTAGCAAACAAAATAGAAAACGCAAATGAAAGTCAGAATATCAATGAGTCTAGTACAGAAGATCGTACAACATTGGTATCAGCTGTGGATAAGGAATTCAATTTGGATGAAGACGATTTTGAAGTGGAATGGGAGAAAGTCAAGAAAGATAAGAACGCACTGCTAACATTGATGCAAGGAGCATGTCTTTTCCACAAATGTCAATATACAGAATGTCATCTTATCAAGGAAGACAATACAAGTGAGTCTCATGATTTTCAGTAAAATTACTTTTGGCTCCAAATATACTTAGAACTATTCCACATTAAAAGTAGTAAGACAGTACATAATTCTTGTTGTTATGATTGACACTTTTTTCAAGCAATTCCAAAATGATTATAAAATGGGAAAAATATTTTTCCAATGTATCACGTAATAAGATTATCTTCAGAATTTCACAATTCACATATACAGGGGAAGATACTGCGAAGCTTAAATGTTGGCAAAGTTGCGCGTTATGGTACGCAATGAAATGTCGTTTGAAAATTCAGAAAACTTTGGGAAATATTCAAAAAAAAAAAGATATTTTGAGAAATTGTTTTAATGTTCTCGCTCTTAGACTAAAAGATGACCCTTAATTCTAGATCTAAATGAGTGATTTACTAGAGAATCTTTCGAAATGTGTAAGGCAAATTATTATTTCAGATTCATCCGTAGTAATTGCCCAAGAAGAAATGGGTGAAATGATCGAAAAAGGAAATCAATGTCTCAAGGAAAATATCAAGGATGTATTTGAAACTGGTGAGTAAGTACCTTCTGTGCACACTTATTAGCCTGTATACAGGGTGTTCCAGTGAGGCCATATTTCGGAAACAACTTGAAAGTCAAGATTATCACTAAAGTGTCCGCGCGAAAATGTTGGAAATCACTTTCAAGTTCGTCATTTTCCTACCAGGGGCGCATTTGAAAGATAAAAATCAAAATTTGAATTTCTCCTGAAATTATCAAATTGAGGTACATCTTAAGCAACAACATTAGAAAGCTTGAACAATTTTTCATCATTTTGGATCATTGAGGTACCTACCTTCATCTGAGTAGGGGAAGGTTGTGACAGTTTGATTGGTCAAGTGGCTACACAGATCACATATACAAAGTTTAGAAGACAATAAAATTTTACGGAACAATGCGCCACGGAATGCAGTGGATGCGAATCAAACTATCAAACTTGGATGATGTATTATTACAGATTTCTGCAATATATTATATAGATTTCTATATACAGGGTGTCTCACGGTGACAGTCCATAAGAATATCTCGGGAAATAAAGCAATTTGGATTCTGAAAATTTGTATGGTGGGATATTCATAGATGTTCTTCTTAAATGAAATAAAAGCAACGTTGCACGACTTCCGGTTATACCAGAAGTAGGTGTCAACTCGCTTATTTTAAATAGAACTCCCTATATATTATTAAATTTTTGGATTCTACGTAAAATTCTAGGCAGATTTCATGTATCATGTCCTATACCTAAGAATGAGCGTTTTTGAAATATTTTAGATTTTATTTCAAAAATGACGTTTGAAGGCTCCTATGTAAATGTGAATTTCACCTATTAGAAAGCCCTCATTATTAAATTTGTATTGGATTTCTTGTTGAAAAGGACCTACTTGAATACATTTTTCACAGCAATATGAAAACTATTATTACAGGGTGGGCCAAAAATAAGATCAAAAATTAAATTCAGAAAACGGCCAAAAATCAATTTTTTCAAATGGAATCCCCTAATTTTTATAATTTTATCTTATTGTGCATTAAAAATAAGGGTCTGGGGAAGCGGTGCATGGCTCTATGACCAGGACGGCTGGGCTGTTACGAACCTCCTCAAGGAACCTTCTTCTATCTCTTCCCCTTTGTTCAACCTTTTCAGGATGGTGTCACTTAGCCTCACGTTTTGAGTTGTTGTGGAATACTCTGGCGAGATCCCATTTATTCATCTGGCAGTTGTGATTCCCTTATTTGTGGAGGATGCAATTCTCGCCACTTTTTCGATGGCGGTTGCAGGATTGATGAGCCTCTTGTATTCCGGGTTGTACCCTGCGTTCTTAGAGGTTTTTTGATGAGGATTACCAAGGCATTTTTTCCACTTAGAGAGGAATCAAAGCAAGAAAGACAACATGAAGATGAAGGGTGACGTTCAAATAACTTCATCTATCATTATGACAAGCTAATAAGCTGCTATGTGGCATTCTACGTACCACCATCTTCTCGAGATATAACGAACTTCAGGCACATCAGCGCCTATCCATGGATGCGAACCAAAGCTTTCACTCAGGCCCCGCCCTCCATTTACGTTTTTGTTCTAAACTTTGTTTATGTGTTTATGAGTACTCTCAAATATCGTGGGTATCCAGTAATACGCGATAATTTCCATAGCAATTGCTAGGAGGCGCAATTTGAGTTGGGGCCGATATTTCGATGTCCATTTAAGATTGAGCTGACGCATCCACCATTTACACCCAAATAGTTCGTCCTCCTATCACGAGCGGCGCACCAATTTGGACCCATTCTGTAGCATTTCAGATGTTCTAGGGTATGGATGTTTCGTGATTGAAATATCGCCCCTTGAGAACAGTTATTTTGATTTTGTCACGAAAATTCATAAGGAACAGCATAATTATTCTGATGGCAGAATTGGAAACTAGATTAAATTTGCATGAAAAAACTTGAAAACCGCAGTTGGATATCTTATCTTGTTTTCGAGGTACTGCCGAAACAAAAAATTTTGACACCAAAAGTTGGCTTACTGATTAAAAATAGGTTGGTGTCATTGTTTTATTCCGTGCCTCGGCATTGGTGCAATACATTTCAGCAGAATAGGTGGTTGAAGACGGAATTTCAAAATGAATTATGGAGAAATCATTATGATCTCAATAACTGTCGAAATCACATCTAAAATATTGCAAACTATTTCAATAAATATCTTCATACAAATCTGCCGATGTTTTTCCACACACTACCTTGATTGAGCTCTCATGGATTAGGTATTGTACTTTTATGCTCGATAATAACATTAGAATAAATTCTGTTTCCTTGAATAAACAAATGAAAACGTTTCACATGATTTTGACTTGTTATAATTATCGAGAAAACCAAAAAAAAATATTCTAAAAGAACCACAAAAACAATCAGCCCTTCAATAAGTGCGTCAAAAATTCTTGTTTCGACAATAACTCGAAAACGTGAAAAGATATGCAACTTTCTCTTCTGAATTCAATCTACTTTTTGATTCTGCTATCAGAACTATACCGTATCATTTAAATTTTCGTGTCAAAATCAAAATAACTGTTTTTAATTCAAATTGCGCCTCCTAGCAATTTTACTGGAAACTATCGCGTATTACTGGATACGCTACATTTCACTTTCAAACAAGCTTAAATTCAACAAAATCGGATAAGTCGTTTAAAAGTTATTTCCACTTAAACAATTACACTTTCACTACCTTCCCCTACTCAAATGAATGATGATGGTTCGTCATTTAGTCCAAAGCCAAAATGATGAAAAATTGTCCGAGCTTTCTAACGGTGTTACGATAGATGTACCTGAATTTGGATATTTCCCGAAACATTTAGAATTTTAATTTTCATCTTTCAATAATTGCGCCCTCTAGCGGCCTAATGACAAACTTGAAAATGATTAGATAGATAGATAGAGTTATGGACGGGTAGCATGCGCCATCCTCTTACATGGCCACTCAGGCGGACACATTGTAATCTTCTTCGGGGTTTACCCGTCGGGCCAGCCGACAGCGTTGATAGAGTTCAAGACTATTGAGGCCTAGTCTGGCCATTTTACCCCCATAATGGATTCTCTGGTATTCACGAGAGCTGAGCAGTGCCAAAGGACATGCTTAGCACTCTCGTCGTCCTCGTGGTACCCTCTACAAGTCAGATCTGTTACCACACCCAAGGTGTTGAGGTGCTTATTCAGCTTACAATGTACCGTGAGCATTCCTGTCAGTTTTCCAAGGTTGCTCCGCGAGATCCCAGAGGGTACTGCGTACGCGCGGCCTAGGGGTCGTGTATAGCGGAACTCGAGTGCTCTCCCTCAGAACCTATACTGTTTGTTCATTTATCCTGCGATTGATGGTTTTTGAGGACAGTGGAACGAAGGGCTCTGGGCCACACTGTTTTCCCTTTGCTCCCTTTCGCGTCAAACTGTCCGCTTTTTCATTTCCCCTGATTCCACTATGTTCCTTGATCCAGGATACTGTGACCGAGTTCTCGTTGGAGACCGACTGTAGAATCTGATGACACTCTAAAATCAGTTTAGGTGTTCATTTTTGTTCAAGGATTGCAAGACTTGTTGCTATCGGTTCTTTTCTTTTTGTGTGGCCCCTGGCATTATGCCAAGCGGTTCTGTTTGGAAGACAGTTGTCCCCGTGCCTAGGGCTCTACTGATTTTTAGGTTGAGCTCTGGTATCCACACTGACTCTGTGAACCGTCTGTGTAGATGTGAATATTCGCCGCTCTATCCTCTTCCTTCAAGCCGTCTGTATTGCTAGGCTCTGTTAAAAATGTAGCGCGGAATCAGGTCATCAGTTCGATACTTTACCAGAGGATGTCTTGTTACAGCCTCCAGAAATATTCGAGCATGTCCTGGGCCCCACTTTCTTCCGTACCAGAGATCTATGGCATGGAGCCTAATTGCTGTCCTTTCTGCCTCGACTTTCAAGAAAGCATCAATAAGCTGCGGGCACAGCAGCACCAGCATTGCCATCGTTGATGTGGATCTCATTGCCCCTGTGATAGAACGGTATGCTAATCTTTGTGGTTGCTGCATTCTGTTCAGAGCTGTCACTTGTTTGGTTTTAGTCCACCACCCAATAGCTCCGTACACAAACATTGGTCTGATTACGGCCATGAGGAGACAACCCACAGACCTTGCCAATCGCACAACTACATTGCCAGAATGCTCTTGAGACCTTTTTAGATTTTTCGCTTGAGTGAGGGTTCTAGAATGATTCCTGGGTGTTCAACTCCTTTAGAAATGCCGAGTTGCACACCACTCAAGAAAGGTGGTCTTAGGTTGGCCAACTTTCTTTTCCTGGTATAAAGTACAAGCTCGGTTTTTGTTGGGTTTAAAGATTATGCGTTTTAGTCGCACCATCTTTCTACCAGTTTCAAATCAACCTGCATGGTCTCCATCAGGATGCCTTCAAATTTTCCAGTCAGCAAAATGGTGATGTCATCTGCACAACCAGTAGTGTGGAATATCTGTTTGTTGAGATTCTTGATAAGGCCGTTGACTACTATGTTCTAAAGAAGGAATAAGAGAACGCCTCCTTGGGTGCAGCCTTTGCTCACCAGTGGCTTCACCATGGTGTTTTCCGTTTTAAGTTGAACTTTTCTATTTTTCAGCATGCAACCGATCCAGCCAGCAATGGCTGGATCTACGTTGTGCCTAGCTAGAGCCAGTTCTACACTTTTGAAAGTGGTTATGTCGAAGGCGCCTTCTATGTCTAGGAAAGTCCTAGTGCCGACTGCTTGTGAGAGAGCGCTTCTTCTATTCTTTGAACCACACAGTGTAGAGCAGTTTCTGTTGATTTTCCAGGTTGATACGCATGTTGATTGGGGTGAATTTTCTACATGGACAGGTAAACGTCCCTAATCTGCGTGTCACAGAGCCTTTCTTCATCAGAAATGAAGTTAAACTGATAGGTCCATAAGCTTTTGGGTTAGTGTAGACGTCCTTTCCAGGTTTGAGGATAAGCGCGACTCTTCTCTCTCTCCATCTTAACGGAATATAGCTTAGCGCTAGACATGCCTTGAACATAAGTTCCAGGTGTCAGATAATAACCTCCAGACCCCATTGAAGCACGCCATCGGTTCCTGAAGGTCTTCATTGCCCAAGCTTGTTTTTCTTTTGTTACCACTGTGTCTATAGTCTTCTCTTCTACTCTGATGGAGTACGGTTGATCGTCTGCCCATGCGTTGAAAATGATTTCCAGCATTTTGATATTTTATTTTCCTGAACTTTCAAGTCAAGTAGTTTCTGAGATATGGTCGCTCTTACTGGAACACCGTGTATATAAAAAAGTTTTGATTTTACTCGCAAAAGTCCAAGCTTTTTCAGTCTAACCAAGATACATTTTTTCTTTGAATTCTCTTTCTTTTTCTTTGTAGTCTTCTTGTAAGACTTTCTCCTCATTTGATGATAATGTCTATCCTTCAAGCGGAATTTTCAGAATAGGAAAAAAAATAAATCAGTTCAAACCGTTTTTCATAGATTTTAGTCACATCAACCGCCAAGATATGGAAAAATGGTTTCTCGCTGTTTGAAGATAATCGAACTGATAAATCAGTCGTCATCGCTTTCCTGGTATAAAAATGTTTCCGCTTTTGGAGACGATCCCACTTATTTTTGTTTCGGGCATATACACTGTGACCCATCTGTGTTCGGGTCATCCTGAAAAAAAGTTTATAAATTGACCGATTTGGCTGGATTTTTTTTAATCGTAGAGCTTGACAAACTGTATCTTCTCGCGAAAAAGACCTCGCTCCCTGTAAACACACATGTCACTTTGATGTAACATTTTTGTAAATTTGAAGTAATTATAGCTCCCACAAAAGTTTTTATGTAAAAATTATGTAACATTTATGTGAAGAAAATTATGCAACATTTGGATTTATCATTACGTTATGTAAAATACGTGATGTAACATCAAGATGTACATGAAGTACATACATTTTACATAAACAAATGGATGTCTCTATTACATAAGCGATTCATGTCAATATTATGTGAAGTCAATATAAAGTAAAGTTTACTTTCTGGTTACCTCGTTATTATGTCATATTGACGTAACTGGTAACTTGTGTTACATAATTTTTACATCAATATTATATTCTTGTGTTTGCTGGGCTCATACAAAATCCAGGTTTTTTTTGTCAGTTCTCGAGAGCAATATGATGAAAAACCATTCAGCGATTTGTTTTTTTAAACTAAATAAAAATAAAAAACTAAAATAAAATCAATAAATGTTTTTTTTTTGTTAAAATTTGGTATGGGCCCGTTTTGAGGGATGTTGAATCCAATGGCGTGCCCAGATTTTTTCTAAAAAAATCGCTCATGTGGTCAAAATTTTGCACATGGGAACTGGCCAAGTTGGCCTTGGATTTTTTCAGTTTTGGTGAGAAAATACAGTTTTTCAAGCTATACGATTTGAAAAAAAACTCGGGCCTAATCGGACGATCGATAAACTTTTTTTTGGGGTGACCCGAAAACAAATGGGTTAAACTGTAGAGATAATATATCCAAATCTCACCTACAGTGATTAATCGGTGCCAAAAATAAGATTTCTAGAACCCGTAACAAGAAAGATGTCTTTGGATAATATATAACGGAACATACAATGACATACAAAAGTTATGAACGTGCAAAAAAAAACAAATTAATAACATGGCCCGTTGTAAACATTAAAATTTGTATGACTTTTTTTTTTCTTTCAGCGACACGTTTACAAACCAATAGCCAAGGAAAAAACGGCACCTCCTCTGGTAACTAATTGACCTTATATCAAGTTTTTTAATCTTTCTTCAGATATCATCGTTGTTTAAGAATCAAATTATTTTCCAGATAGAACATCACAGACTTCATCCTCATCAAGAACAGTTATATTCATTGAGACGCCGGCTAAGGTAAATATTGCTTTGCATAAAATCAAAACACAAATCGCACCTTGACAAGGACACAAAACTTCAAAACTACCTTTCACTGGGAGGGACAAAGAAACCTATGGAATTCAGATATTATGTCGTCATAGGGTAGGAATACCTTTGTCTTATTGGTGCATATCTCTATGCAATTTGGCGCGTTTGAGCCGTGAACAGCTGGGCGCCATTTTGGATAAAATAATTTGTAGACCATTGACTCTGATTACAACTGCCGAGTTTCAAGCCTCTGCTATCATTCCTGTTGATATGACAGCGTGTCAATTTTTTTCTTTTCATTTTTGTTAAGAAATACATACCCGCAAGAGTTGACTTCACCAAACTAAAAGGATATGATGAGGTACAAAAGATCTTCAAAATAAGCTATTACTCAATCTTTTTGACAAGGATATGAATTTCACCCAAAAAAAAAAAAAATTGGGGTGAAAATTTCCTACCAGTCAATTCTAACCAATCATAGGCTTGCATTTTGTTATGTTGCTATGGCAACGACCTAATTTTATCGGAAATTTCCCTGCTCATAATCACGTGACTGAAAGATTAATAAGTGGAAATTTCCCTGGCTTTGGCTTCACGCATCTGGATGTACTGGATGTAGCTCCCATATGATTACAGTGTTGCCGTCCCCACTCTCCCTAACAATCCCAACCCAACCCAACTTTCACAGACAGAGATAAGGCAAACGGCAACACTGTGGTTGGTGCATGGGAGCTACATCCAGCCGCGAGTGCTTGACAGCTGTTAAAGAAAATGACAAATATTTTTGATAAATGATTTATTTTCAATTTCAACTTCCAATACAAAGTTGCAATGTTATCAATTATGGACAAGATTGGTTATAACTTCCAAATGTTTTATAAAATCCTGATTCCCTTCTTTCTTCCTTAAAGGCCAAGTAGAGTAAGGAGCCGTTGGTTTCTTCCACTAAATGCGAGGTGAGTCCAGCCGCTACTATTAAATCTTCTCAAATAGTTTTGGCATGAAATTTTCTTGCCGAATCTCCCTAGAGCTCGAATTAATACTCCGGAAATTTGTTCTCGTTGCGAATTTTTCAAGAAAATTCGCAACTCGACAAAATTTCGGGAAATAATTCGAGCTCCGGGGAGATTATAAGTGAAAACAATCCTTGTCAAAAAGATTCAATCAATCAAAATATACTTTATTGTCAAGATTGAAAATCTGTGGACAAAGCATCCTGAGCCAAGTGTAAACGCTCATCTTGAACAATAATAAATATATTTATACAGCTCCACGTCTAAATGAAGAAATAAAAGAGTGATAAACCACATTGAAGACAGGAAAAAGCAATAAACGTGCTAAAAAGGCCTACACCTACATGACTGTATACAAACGAACACTCAGAGCAGCGAGTCTGCATAGAATGCTTCCAATTCATAGTATGGTCGGCTAACAAGCAATCTCTTGAGGGATCTCCTGAAAGACTTGATGTCGGTTTGAGTAATAGCTCTCTCTGAAGATCTTCTATACCGAACATTAAAATTAATAAAATTTAAATTCGCAATACTTACCTGCGGATTTTCGCTTGCGATTCGCAACTTATGCCTGGTTTACATTGAATCTCACTTCGAAGTGAAAGATTGCCACATGGGAGTCGTATGGTACTTTCTACATTGAATTTGGCATAAGCTCAACTTTGAACACAAATTCAATTTAGATGGGAGGATATAATCTCGTTAGCCAAGCAAAAATTTGACAGTTCCACTTCGTAGTGAAATTCAATGTTAACCTTATGTTATTGTTTCCATCATGACAAATATATGAGTTCAGACTAGCGCGAAAGAATAATTTTTTTTCCGCGGATTCGTTCCAGTTTTGAATTGTTTTCATGTGAAAAGCACCGAAATTATAGAATTGTGCGAAGCTACCCCATTTTTATGATCTTTCACATGAAAGTCACAAAAATATTAGGAAAAAGGATAAAATATGGTCTTAAATTAGAGAAGAATTAGGCAAAGATGGTGTAAAAATAATTTCTCGATTTTCATTCTAATTAATATTTGGTGTACAAAGGGCCAGTCAATTATAAATAACTTTTACAAAAAGTTTTTTTTTATTGTAGTCCCGCATTAAAAAACGTTACAAATTTTTTTCTTACAGTTTTCTGTTGTTCTTGGATCATTTTAATTATTTTGGAAAGCTCCAACTGTTAATTCGATTTCTTTAAACATAGCAAAATAAATAGGATATTTCGGTGCGGCATCGAACACCAAAAACCGATTCAGCGGATTTTATCAAGACTACCTTTTTGCCTTGGAATTATGTATACAGGGTGTCCAGGAAAGAATGGGACATACGGTAACAGCAGATCCCTCACTCCAAAATATTGCGATCGCCCCAAACTTGACTATCCCAAAAGTTATTAACACAGATTCAGGATGTCAAAGTTGATTTTTTTATTGTATTGTAAATAAACAAACATATTGATGAAATTTGGAATATGGGGGTTGTTTGACAAGCAAAATTCAATCTGAGCACAGAATTAATCAAACACATTATAAATGTATAATTGTAGCATAATATGTTGGCTGGAACGACAACCCATGTGGGGTGGCGTGGCATGTTGATCAGTGGATTTCAGGCCTAATTCTCGATAAAATTCACAGTTACTTTTAGGGCCTGTTTATCAATCGAGGCTCACCCCTGGGATAGCAATAACCTAAGAAAAACCCCACAAAATTCTTGACATTATTTGTCCATTTGGCAGGGGCTAAGTTAACCCAGAGGAGTAAGCCCGCTTTTGATAAACAGCCCCTGAAATAACTATTCTGATAATCAAATATGTTTACAGTGTTAATGGGTAATAATATAATTATTGTACCTCCAGATAAGATTCATCCAATACTTAGATTTCTGTTTCTAGCCAGAGATAAACGCCAGTGATAACTTATCAGCATCCGAAACAAGAGCTTTAGAAAAAATACTCGAACTACCCGAACCCCCAGTAAGGACCAATTTACAAAGCTTCTCAGCTTATCGGGATAGTATTGAAGTTAGAGGTAATGATCAATATTAATGTTGACTCATTACAATACATTATTGTATAACATTACTTTAGATGCCGTGAAGAAGGGAACAAGTGAAGATCCGGAAGCAGATCCAGAAACCAACAATGTAGACAATGAATCTGTGGCCATTCAGAAGAATTGGGAAAAAGAAGAAGTACAAACAGACTCAGCCCAAACTGTCCCAACAATAGAATCCAATGTAGTCGAATCACAGAATGTGGTCGAATATTGAACTCCTTCAAAGCACGTTGCCTCACTTTTTTGTTGTACCCGCTCACTCTATCATCCACATGACATAGAAAAAAAATACTTGGTCATAAACTCAAAGTCAATCACAGCATCACCATATATCACCGAAAATAAATACGTTTGAAATAATGCTTTTCTATACAGGGTGTTGATTATAAATTCAACCGACGATTATAATATTTTAGGACAAAAAATATACGTCGATTGACAACTGAAGACCCACAACGTGAAATCCACTTGATGCATATCTCTCGACCACATAAGAAACAGGGCAAAGGGTTATTCATTTTTGCTTTGGAAGTCGCTTTCAGCGTTTGGATTCATTGAGCTATGAGCTTGTTATTTTTATAAAAAGTAGTTTTGGAGATTTTATTTCTTGTCCAAATATGGTTCAGTTCATAGACTTAATATCACAAGACAATAAGTAACAGAACAAACATTCTCAACCCCAAAAATCCCTCACATGATTATTTACTATTTTTTCAGCTATGTTGTCATGTGCACTGAATGTTCTGAAGCTTTATGACAAAATACCCGGGAAAATAAATTAATCCAATTGCTGATTTCCTAAATCAACAATCCCAAACAACCATAATCCCATTCATCTTCACTTTTTTGTCACAAAGTGATTTGTGTCATCAAAAAATCATTTTTGAAGCGTGAATTTGTATTGAGGTCTACGTTTTGTGATGAAATTTGGCAACATCTGACCTTAAAGTTAAGGCCAGTTATTGGTTTATTGTGAGGTAAGGACGTTATTGATTAGTGAGTTTATTCCTCAATTTCCCAGGAGAAAACATAGCTCTGTAAAATTATTTTCTATTCTAAATTGCGCTATTTAGTGTTTTATTGATAAAACAATGCCTAAAAAGTGTGTAGTGTGTGACCAGAAAGTGAAATCAAGCAGACATTTTGTCATTTCACCGGTAAACTGGCCTCTTTCCTCTTTTATCATTGTGTTGGGACCAAAACAGTCAATGCTAAAGGTATAGGCTTATGTGTATTGTTATTGTAAGTCTATGGTTCTGTTTTCAGTTGACCAATAATGGCAGATATGCAGTTATACTATAGAATGGAATGTTTCAAGGAAACTAAGGCGCAATTTACACAAAACGGGCACGTGTTAGGGCATGAAACTGGTCTGGTTCGAACATGTGTCACTCGTAGATTGAAGTGACAGTGGCGACGATGAGGATGAGGATATTTTCTATTGGCTTTCGAGATCACGTGGTATTTTCTGCCATTTACGTCAAAAGTTCTTTTTTGCTTTTAATACGACAACTCACTACCACTTTTTTTTATTGATAGTTGGAACTGATAAAATGAAAAACAACACACAGAGCACTGACAGTAGGGACTGCTTAGGTTAGTAATAACCTAAGGGACTAAGGGTGTCAATTTGAAGTATTATTGCAAAATGACGGATGGGCGGATATAACCTCAAATAATTCACTATTAGGTGTGTTTGTTATACTCCACTAGTGGACAATTTTTTACACTGCGGCGTTTGTTACGCGGTTAGAGCAACCAGTCTAGCGTGTTTGTTTTATCAGTGTAGGTTGCTCTTTCTACCACAAGTCAAGAGAAGGTGTGACAAGTGTAGGGTAGTGTAGAATAGTTTGGGGAGCTTATTTCGTGTATTTTGTAAACAAACCATAACCATAACCTATAATAAAGATGAACAAAACAGAAAATTCAATGTAAAGAATCGGTGTGGATCTTATCAAATAAATTAAAATGGGTGATAAAAACAGTGAAAGTGAATGTACACAGTTAAACGATATAGACTCCGCCGATCAAACATACAGTGTGACATATTTAGATAGGAAACACCTCTCTAAAATTTCAGGTTATTAACCGATTTCGACCATTTTTTTTTAACTGTCAAGTCATGAACTACGGGACAAATTTTGTAATATTTATTCTAATTTTTGGGGCATATCACGCTACTTTTTCATGATAGAAAATGAAGAATTTTTATCAGCGATTTTTTTATTGCATAAATGAATACGCCATTGGATTTGGAGTTCTTCCAAATAGCTGTGACCAAAATTTAGAACCAAATATATTCTTTAATAACAAAGTTACGACAACTTAAAATTCGTAAATTTTCCAAGTCAACGGTCACAAAAGAACAGTGTTGCCGATAGCTGTTCAAAAATTAGCTCCGCCGTCGATTCTAACAGTACGACGGCGGAGCTATTGCTGGAGCGCCCCATATCTCTTATCTATGCACTCGCAATTTTAATATTTTATATGTATTGCGCAATTTTGATTATCTGGCCCTGATGATGCAACGCACCAGTTGCGAAACGTTGGCTCATTGATATTGATGTTTAATATATTGTCCAAGAAAAGCTGAAACCTTTTTTCTCCAACAATTATACTAATACTGGACGAGAACTCCACTACTACAAAAGAAGTATCCCTTTTTCATGTCAAAAGGTTGATAGAATAAAAATATTGGTCAAAAGTCACATACAGTGTAGCACAAAAAAGTTGGGACAATTCAAATCAAAATATAAGTTCGTATGTGGCGCCCTCTACAAAATGCGAAAAAACGGTCGGCAAATTTGAATTCCTCATCCCGATAAAGTCCCAAATACAAGATTTCGTCAAAACATTATGAGCGTGGCAAAAGAAATTGCAAAAAAACTGCAATTTTAACACCCTGTAACTCCGTTAATAATCAATTTTCGTATAGGTACCTATCCTATCTTCAACGGTTTGTGAGAAAATGGCGTCGAAACATGCAACAGAGAAAAATTAGAAGTCTTCTTACCTATTGATAGGACAGCCAACAGTGTGCCATGAACAACAAAAATCGTTTATATTTTAAAATATCCCCTTTGAAAATATTTTTTCTATCACAAAGTTTGTTTATCACTAGTCTATATATTAGCCTAGTTTACAGCGATAACTCGTTTAGTTCGGTCCGATAGGACCAAATGTGTGGGGATAGTACGGTAGGACCAATGCTTGCTTCTCGTCCGTTTACACCGCCTTGCAACGCGTGAGCTAAATGAGTACGCTTGTAATTCGTCAAACGTCAAAAACAAATCGAAAATATTTATCAACACAGTTCGCAATAAAAAAAAAACATAAGTGAGTACGCTCAGATTTTCTTGAAAAACTCAGGACCAACACAGTTCACAATAATAACAATCAACATAACCTCATAATTTTGATCCAGATCCAAATTTAGTTCGGTTCACCTGCTGGCAAGTACCGAACCAAGAGTGGACCAGCTTAGTTCGCAACTGTTTACACCATTCGAACCAAATATTTGGTTCTGATATAGTTCGAATTTAGTACTTGGTCCGCGTACCAAGTTGTCGGTGTAAACTAGGCTATTGTCACTATTGTCAGGGTATGTGAACTATTTAATTTTTGCAAAATGTTATGTAATTTCGACGTCATTTTCTTACAAATTATTGAAGATAGGTATAATATGATATGCTTTATAAAATATACTTGAGATTTTGGAGAAGAATCGAAACTTCCAATAGTATAGAGGGCATTCCATAAAAAAAAAAGTTAGTACTGTTAGAAGTTAGGTTATTATCTCGGAAGAGCGTTGGTTTTTTGTTTTATTTCTCAAACAAAAAAAAACTTACTGGATAAAAGTATAAAGTATGGTTTGTATTCGTTGTTTCGTATCGATACCTTCAAAGACAAAAAAGTTACAGTTGACTAAAATTTTATCAGAGTAGGACAAAACAACTGTAGATTTTGAAATATCAACTTTCGTATTAGTATCTGAAAAACAGGTATTTGTTAATAGTCTCTATTAGAAAAAACTGTTTTCCTGTCACACCTCAGTGCATGTAGAAAAAAAAATTATGACGAAACAAATAGATTTTGTTTTTGAGTAAAAATCATATAATGATTACAATCTGACCCTGACTAATAGATTACAAAATAATAACGATAACGATTATTATCACTGTAATCAGCTGTGGTCGAGAGCAATAGGAATGTGGCCCTTTTGCATGGAACGGTGCCATTGCTCATAACCAGTCACGTTCAGCGTTTCTTAGACCCGAAATCCGATTTTCAACTGAACAGCTGGTGATGTAGGCTCCTAAGAAATAAAGCCTACTATGGAATGTAGGCTTTATTTTTTGCCGACTCTAGATTAAGAACTTGAATATCAGTTGCGTTATTGCGGTTTCTTTTTTATTTTTTATAGTTGTATTTATTATTTTAAGACTGCTTTGTCGCAAATACTTGTATCTCAGACAATAAAGCGATTTTTGATTTAAAAACTATAAAAAAAAGACCGACCATAAGTAATCGGTTCATTCATAAATTCCTATGTTTTGCGATCCAAAACACATTCAAAAGAGTTCACGAGTGGGACAAACACCTCTCTCTATTCCATCTCTTTTTACATACTCGGTCAAGGCAACAGCGCGAGGATTGATTAGGTGGAACCAGGCGAATCGATAAATCATGTTCATGGGCGGCGGTCGGAGGATGGGAATGTTACAAGTTATTTGATTTTTTTTATTATTCATTGTATTGACAAATGTATGACATCCCACACAAGTTTTTGGTTATAGGTAAATATTAGTTATTGGAATATTTGCTAGAGAACGCATATGACAACTAAGTATGTAAGTAAGTATAGTAAACGCCAAACAACTTTCGATCTAAGTAGAGCCGTCTATATTGTAATATATAGACGGCTCTGATCTAAGTCATCGTTGCCACCAAGCTAGTTGTTATGAAGCTTGCTGATGACCGAATTTGGTCAGCTGCAAATCACATTATAACTCGCTTGGTGGCAATTATGACGTAAATCGAAAGTTGTTTGGCATTTGCTGTAGGTAAGTACCTACCTATACTATTGTAAACATCGACAAAAAACATCAAATATCTTTGAGAAAGACATTTAAATGTTGATTTTCAAATTTTCAGTGAATTTACAATTGAGTGTATTGAGTAAGTTTCAGTGGAGAATTATATAAAAGACACAGAGGAGTTGAAATGACTTGATAGTTTACAAACAAAAAAAAGTTTTTCGTGGAGTTGAATTCTACAAGGTGGGGCGCAAAAAACTCCAAATAAAAGGCTCTCCCCAAAGATAACTCCAGTAAGCAAAGGTTTTTTCCAGGTCAAAAATGAAGAAGTATTTTTCTCACTGGTTCAATATGTTTTTTGTGCTGCTGAATCCAAATCTGAGGTTTGCCACCTCGCCAGGTGTCGGCTTCACAACGAAAATTGAAGAAAACCTCAAAATGTTGGCACTTCGTTTTTTGAGGATAACTATAGAGCACCAGATGAAAGTAGACAAATCTTGCTATAGAATACATATAATTACCATATATGTACACTCATGGTCAGATAAATAGCAGATTGTCAAAAATTTGATGAAACTTTGATGCTGCATCAGTGATGAAGAAAGTAATTGTGGATTTGAGAACTTCAATCCATTTGTCAGATTCCGTGTCCAGGCGATTTTTTTTTAAATTTGTTCAGGGCCCTTTTCTTACGTTAAAGAGAAGGGTTAAATTTTTGTGTATGAAACTTTTGATCAAAATGGCTAGCACCATTCTTAAAGGGGGATAAATATATATGTACTTGTCATATGATTTTTACTA
This sequence comes from Orchestes rusci, assembly GCA_958502075.1. Lineage (NCBI taxonomy): Eukaryota > Metazoa > Arthropoda > Insecta > Coleoptera > Curculionidae > Orchestes > Orchestes rusci. The sequence continues at coordinate 2,708,812 of OY293306.1, forward strand.
AGGTAGGGCTGAAATTGGCTTTTATTACTTAAAATAAATCTGCCAAAAAGGATATTTGTAACATTTGTAAAGAACCGATTTTTTTTTTAAATAAGTTTAACATCCAGTATCTTGAAAACAATGCACTTCCAGGCTCATGTTTATATGAACTGTTTTTTTTTATGAAATTAGCTCAGGAGTATGCCCTTGAATTTATTGTACGCAATAAGGATACACCCTGTATAATATATACTTACTGATGTTATGATAGCATGTCTTATTGAAAAAGTGTTTTCTCAAAAACTATTGGTGCCCTCACACAAAAATAACTTATAAAAAAGACCTACCCTTTTTTATACTTACCTTCTTTCCAGTGAGATTCGAATATTTTCAAAATTTGTAGTTACATAGTGTTATGAAACCAGGAATGTCCTTTATGTATATGAGCAAAGTTTGCAAACCAATATGAACATAGACGAAAAAACATGAATGTGAAATCGATACGTAGTAAAAACGACTGGCAGATCGAAAGTACAGGAAACCAGATCTTGTTGCCAGATTTCCGGGACATTTTTGGAGGTTATGATAAGTTATTGTTAAATAAATCGTGCCAGAATCAAAAATACATATTTGGATGCCAAAAATATCGTTCTTGTTGTATTTTTGAATATGCAGTATTAGATGAGAGTTCTATCATGTTTTGACTGTTGATAAATATGGAGAGTGAAATGGAGTGGTTAAAATTGGACCCTTGGCAATGATGCTGGTGCCAAATATTAAGGGGCAGAGGTTTGTTGGATAAACCGTGGTGGGGGTATAGAAAGAAATAGGTGTATTTGTTTTGTTGAAGTTTGTTTCGCAACATTTTTAAAACTAAAATGTAGACTCTAGGGACACCTTGAAACGTTGGTATATAAAAACATCTATTGAAAGTGAATGTGCGATTATAAAAAATACGACAGGTATTTTCTAAAGAGTGTGCTGTTCAATGATAAGGCGACTAGGTAGATATTGAAGCCCCAAAGGTCATTTCCAACACTTGATCATTGATATTGTAAAATGTTGAATGTTTTGATTCAGTGTTTTATTGTTCTTGTTGTTACATTATAGATAGATAGAATTCGTAAGTGTCAACACTGTCTGCTATGAATTGTTGATCATGAACTTTATTTTTAAATTGATCCTCTTATGTGTGGTAGCTAGTTTACCACTCTACATAACATTTCCGGCCACGCCAAATATAGTCATTTTCAAAAGACACCTTTGGACAAAGTTCACTGATAAGTTGAGTCACTCTCGAAGCGCTCGAAAACGGCAGACCTCCCCCACTTTTGGACAGCCTTGAACTCGCTAGTTCGGAACATTTGTCGGCCGCTTTGAACAAATTTCGCCGGGCCGCCTTCTTTGACCGCGCGGCGGCTTGAGTCTTGGATATGTCAAAGTTCCGACTACAAGTGACCCAACTGATTACTATTAGAAAACCTTACCTTAGACAAGAGCACGTCAAGGCTTGCGTAGATCTTTCAAATTGAAAGGTTCAGTTAAGTTTTCGAGTAGTTTTGTTTAAATTAATATGAATAGATAATAATTATTAAAAATTCAACGGTGCGGATTATATATATTTTTTTAATAATAAAATCTACGGTTTCACAATACATTGGTACCACTTTGGTCTGTGATTTGCATAAATATAAAATACCTTAATATAAATCTGAATAAAATAGCTACCAAGTGAATGGGGTTAAGACGATTAAAAACATACAAAAATATGACATAAACATGACAACAATGAGTGAATAAATACGGGGTTCGATACAGAGGTGGTTTCCATCCAGATAGACCCCGTATAAATCTTTAAAATTCTAATCAGTTGTCTTGATTCAGTCTTTCCGGCATCACAAAACAAAACACTAAATAAATATGTAATATCATGTGATTAAAATATGTTGTTAAATTTGTTTAATATCTTTGGAAAAATCACGAAACGTCTTACAAAACATTTACTGAATCTATTTTTAAAAAGCAATCCACTTAGAACCATTCAGAATATTTTTTGAAAAAGCACTACTGCAAATTATGCTTCATCAGCTAAAACTATTTTGTATAAAAATATAAAATATTAACATAAAACTCAAAATAGACTTGATAATATAAAATCAGATCCAAGCATGCAATAGATTTTTAAAATTTGATTAAATAGAGAGATCTTACTTCAAATCATAGCAAAAATGGTAATGAGGTGGATCAGGCGGTATTGGTGGTGGATCCTGGGGGATTGCAACGCCCTCAGCATCCAACAGTCGAAGCTTGATCTCCATACTTAAAAGAGTATCTAGATCTTTATCTGTTTCTTTGCTTGTCATTCTTTGACCCAGAAGTGCGTTTATTCCATCAGTCCAGTAAGCCAGTGTGAGCTCGTCTGGAGCGACGCAGTCTAGGCTTTGCAGGTCCACACCTGAAATCACGGAAGTGGATTATTGGTTTAGATCCACTATAAATTAGTCCAGTAATTCAAGGTTCAGAAACAATTCCAGGACAAAAAATATTGAAGTTTTTTCGCGCTGGTCTTATGTTTTTTGGCCTGCTGAATCCGAATATGAGGTTTGCTACCTTGCCAGGTGTCGGCATCACCACGAAAATTGCAGAAAACATCAAAATTTTGCCAGTTTTTTTCAATATAACTTGAAAATTAAGCGTTCTTTGGTGATAACTATACAATACCAAATTAGAGTAGACAGAATTTTCTACAAATATTCACTCTTATTAAGTATTCTATATTTATTATCAAAAAACGCTTAGTTTTCGAGTTATACTTGAGAAACTGAGAAAAGTGCCGAAACGATGAGGTTTTATGCAATAGACAATTTGCACATTTTTTGGAAATATCAACAATATAAGGATAATAGACCGGCAGCCAGTGACACTTTTTTTGGCCGTGATTTTACCCAGTATGCCTCTTGGTGGGTATCAACGTATACATATTCTGTTATTAATTAATGCTAAAGTAAACGGTCGTCCCGGGTTCTTCATATATTAAAATTAATTCTTATTTATTTGCAAATTAGGTGTTTTTCTACGATTTCGCCCAGGCTGTCATGAATCCACAATAAAATTCAAGTAAAATATGATAGTTGAAGACTTAAAGGCATACCGTTTGCGTGAGCCCAAAAGGTGATTACGGTCAGGTGGACTTGCATTTTAAAAAACGATTTATCCACGTTTCTAAACAAGCTGCCATTGAGAAGTATACATGATTTTGCTATACATCAGCTACAGAAAAAATGACATACCGTTTGCGCATGTCCAAGTATACCTCACATTCAAAACATGTAGTACAGTTATTTAATAAGATGTTGTCATTTAAATCAGTATGCCATTAAGTTTACATGGAGTTTAATATACCGTATATTGTATATAAAATTGGCATAGCGGTTAGGGCAGTCATAAGTACAGGCATACGCAAGTGAAGTTGCAAAAAGGTAAATCAAATTTCCGTGTGTTTGATCAGTATGCCTCTTCGTTTTTTATTACCCTATGACGTATTTATATGGTGTATTGAATAGCATACCGTTTGACAGAGTCCAATGATGGTAAAGTATGAAATTATGATGAAAACACAAAAATCGCTAGTGAAGTGCAAAATAAACAACAATATTTTTCGACGACTTTGGACTTTGGATTATCACGTACGAATTTTCAAGAAATGGTGCATGCGATCGATGTCGCGTAAATTATTTATTGAAAAAAATGTACTTTAAAAGTTGTTTTATGAGTCGTAGAAAAAGTATATCAAAAAACTCACATGGAATGACCATTTCCCACTCGTATGATTCATATTGCGTAGGAAATGTGAGTAATTCCATGCTCGTTGTCATAGCCGAGTTTGTAAAATATATTATTAGATAGGTATGGTAAACGCCAAACAACTTTGGATCTACGTCATCGTTGCCACCAAGCTCGTTGTTATGAAGTTTGCGGGTGGCCAAATTTGGTCACTAGCAAATCACATAACTCGCTTGGTGGCAATTATGACGTGAATCGAAAGTTGTTTGGCATTTGCTTTATATGATTAAATTGCGAGTATGCTTCTCAATCTCAATGAGTCAAAAATGTTACGCCAACATCAAATCATAAGCAACATACTGATTGAGAAACGTCATTACACATAAAAAATACTATTTTCATTTTCTATATTGATAAAAGAAAAGACCGAAGGGGATTGCCGTGACGTCAGTTGTTGTAAGCAGAAGCAGTGTTTATCGATTTATTTGTGGATTACCGCTTTTTTGGTTGATTTTAAAGGGTGTTTCTCATGACTTTTCATGCGTTAAGATGTTCGATTTCTTATTCGAAGATTCCCGATTCGAATCTCCCACGAATTGGTCAGGCAAAAAAACAATAAATCAATGAACTAAGGATTCAACGAACTTTTGGTTCCTTGGTTCCTTGATTTTTTGATCCTTGGTTCTTTGGCTTCTTAGTTCCAATCAAGAATCAATAAATTAAAGACAAGGACGTCTTTAATTTCATGATTGTTTGATTTCTTGGTTCTTTGGATTTTTGGTTCCTGGGTGCCTTGGTTCTTGGCTCTCCGGTTTCTGGGTTTTTTGATTGTTTGGCTATTTGTTTCGTGTGTTTTTGATTCCATGGTTTCTCAGATCTTTGATTTCTTGGAATTTGATTATTTGGTTCTTTGGGTTTCTCTGGTTTTTTAGTTTCTTTTTTTTTTATTTTTTTATTCTTTGGTTCTTTGTCTCCTTGGTTCTTCAGTTTTTTTATTCTCTGATGTTCGCATACATACCTACACGTGACGCCACGTGAAAATTACCTTGCATATTAGGTATGCTATTTTTCATACCATAAACTCTCACAATTGGTATGCCATATTATCTAATTGATCTTTGAAATTGATTTAAACTATAAACCTAAAGGCATACTGATTATAATGACGGCAATTTTTGTCGTAATTTTGCGAAGATTTTTCCTGAATTCAAGTATGTTAGACTCTCACAACTTGTATGCCCTTTGTTATTTCACTTCATTTTCTCATGATTGCTTCAACCGTAGAGAGGCATACTGATTAAATATACAGAAAATTATTTTTTTATTTTACAACTTCTCTTCCATTTTCTAATATGAAGAACCCGTTCAAATAGTATGCCATTTTACATATCGACAATTTGGGCTACATATTTTTTGTTGCAATACACTTTTCATTGCGTAAAATTACGGCATTTTGTCAAATAACAGTACTAGATGTTTTGAATGTGAGGTATACTTGGACATGCGCAAACGGTATGCCATTTTTTCTGTAGCTGATGTATAGCAAAATCATGTATACTTCTCAATGGCAGCTTGTTTAGAAACGTGGATAAATCGTTTTTTAAAATGCAAGTCCACCTGACCGTAATCACCTTTTGGGCTCACGCAAACGGTATGCCTTTAAGTCTTCAACTATCATATTTTACTTGAATTTTATTGTGGATTCATGACAGCCTGGGCGAAATCGTAGAAAAACACCTAATTTGCAAATAAATAAGAATTAATTTTAATATATGAAGAACCCGGGACGACCGTTTACTTAAGCATTTAATAATAAAAGAATATGTATACCTTGATACCCACCAAGAGGCATACTGGGTAAAATCACGGCCAAAAAAAGTGTCACTGGCTGCCGGTCTATAAGTAAGTACTGATGCTATTGATATTCAAAAAATCAACCTACGACTTTTATTTATGTAGTAATCACCAACTTAAGAACGCCAATCAACATCCACGACGTCACAGAGTACATTATCTATCTCCGTCTGGCGTATATGACTCTCGAGAGGTTGTTTTAGCTCCGCCCCGTTTTTGATCATACAGTGAAATTTGCGTTTTCTTTTCATTCATTTTGTATATTTTTTGGGTATTTTGGAAAACAAATTTTGCTGATGACTTTGAAATATTGTGTAGAATACGTATGTACAGGGTGACAATTTTAAAACTTGAAATTTCCATATCTTGGGAATAAAACACTTAATCAAAAAACGCTCAAAACAGATTCTATAAAACGAAGGGGAAACAAAAAAAGCCTATAAACCCACGCTCATCTGTAACCCCTAAGACAGGGTGAGATACACCCCTGAAATCTTAAATAAAAAAAGGGGTCAAGTGATATTTTATTTTGAAGGGTTTTCGACACTGATCACAACTGCCGAGTTTCAAGCCTCTGCTGTCATTCCTGTTGATATGAAAGCTAGTCAAAATTTTATTTTATTCAATGAATAATTACTCGCAAGAGTAAACTTCTCCATACTAACAGGATATGATGAGAGACTGAAGACCTTCAAAACGAGCTATCAGTCAGGACTTTTGCGAGGATTATTTCTTTCACAAATTATTATTTTTTTTTTTGAATTACTTCTTGAGAGTAATAGTTTACTTCGTTTTGAAGGTATTTAGTCCCTCATCATAACCCCTTAATATAGAGAAGTTAACTCTTGAGGGAAATTATTTTTTGAATAAAATAAAATAAAAAAAAATAGATTTTGTCTAGCTGTTATATCAACAGGAATGACAGCAGATGCTTGAAACTCGGCAGTTGTAGTCAGAGTCTAGTCAAAATGAGGTATCATTTGACCCCCCTTTCTATTTGAGATGTCAGGGGTGTTTCTCACCCTGCCTTAGAGGCGAGTTGGCAAACTCATGATTTGGTAAGATATAGAATCAGTGAGAAAAAGACCTTCGCATTTTTGTCCTGCGAAAAACCTTTGCTTACTGGAATATAAAGAAATATGATGTTCTGAAAATACTGAACTGAAATCCATTCTAGCGATAAAAAGGTTGTGACTCAACAGCATAAATGAGAATCAAGTTTTACAGAGTATAATATCAGTGGGCAACTAAAAAATTAAAATTATGCTCATGACAGATTTATTGTGGAACACTTGGTTTTGTGAATTTGTGAACGGTGATTTCAGAAAACTAATTACATATGGTTCTTTGGAAAAAGAAACAATCAAAGGCCCAAAAAAACCAAAGAACCACAGAATCAAGGAACCAAAAAACCAACAAACATCTGTTGCCGATGAACCAATCGCGGTGGAATATTTCAATTTGTTCGATAACGTTGACGATTCCTCATTTTTGACCGCTCTGTTATTCAGGGTGTTCCAAAAACATGTTGCCAAACTTCAAGAGGTTATACCTTATGCAAAAATATTTCGATGGACCGAAAGTTGATATCAAAAGAGAAACAGGGTGTCAAAGTAGAATTTTAGTTTTTGATTTTTTTAAATAACTTTTGAAGTAATCAAGTTATTTTGATGAAATTTGTTATATGGGGATTGTTTTACATGCGAATTTCAAATCTGACCTTGATTTGGCTCTTACTTCTAGGGGACGCCACCGGTGTGTAGGTGGCGTCCCCTAGAAGTAAGAGCCAAATCAAGGTCATTCAAATAGTCATAACTTTTTTGTATGCACTCGTACTTTCTTTTTTTATCGAAAATTTGATTTTTCCGGCATATTTACAAAGGAATGCCGATACTTAAGGGTGATAATCCTTGGATGATTTTAAGACAAAAAGTTCATATGTACATAGGTCTGCAAGAGCATAGATTTTAAGATACAGGGTGTTGAAATTTTTAAAAAAAAAATCTTTTCTTATCAACACTTTGATACTATTCCAGATATCGTTTTGAAATTTGGTACACGTCTTCTATGCATCAAAATGCATGAGAATGTTAGAGAGGGCGCCACTGATTTAAAAATATTGGATGACACAGCAGGGTGTCAATGCAATTAAGTAGATTTTATTTTTTTAAGCAAAAACCATGCACCGGACGGAAAAAAATCAAGACAACAGATTGGCTCAGAAATAAATAGAGATTTTAAAAATGATTTTTATTTTGGAAGGAAGCAGTGGCGTACAAGTTTTTTCTCCAAAAATATTGAGTGCAAAGCCCGTACGAACGCCACTGGTAAAAATAATGAAATTGTTTGTACATCACAAAATGCATATTGAAGCCTAGAAGACGTGTACCAAACTTCATAAAGATATCTGGAATAGTATCAAAGTAATTATGAAAAAATAATTTATTTTTTAATATTTCAACACCCTGTATCTTTAAAATTAAGCTCTCGCGGACCCATGTTCATATGAACTTTTTGTCTTGAAATCATCCAAGGATTATCACCCTCAAGTATAGGCATTCAATTAATAAACACCCTGTATATTGTAAGAGTGGCTAGGAGTAACCTTTTTCAAGATATTCGCACTTGAAGTAATCCATGAAGTGTGATTTTAAATGGAAAATTTTGAAAATAGACATAGGTGGCGCTGAAAACGACGTTATCATGCTAATTTGGACATTTGTTTCAATATTTTTCATAAAAAAAAATAAACTTGATTTAGTATTTTTTTAAATTTTTTGATTTTTTTAATTTTTCATTTTCCATGAGAAACAATGGACGTTTAACCAACTGTCAAAATTATCATGATGACATTCAAAGTCACCCACGTTTATTTTCAAAATTTGCCACTCAAAACCACATTGCATGTATTACTTTACTGCAAATATCTCGAAAAGGGTTACTTCTAGCTGCTCTTACAAAGTATACTTTCCTTATTTGAATATGACGAAAAAAAAAGAAAGTACGAGTGCATACAAAAAAGTTATGGCTATTCGAATGGGCTAAAATGTGTAAGTGGCGCCCCCTACATGTAAGAGCCATATCAAGTTAAGATTTGAATTTCGCATGTCAAACAATTCTCATTTACCAAACTTCATCAAAATGACTTCATTATTTCAAAAGTTATTTGAAAAAATCAAAAATTGACATTTAAGTTTGATACTCTGTATCTCTGTCAATATCAACTTTCGAAATAGGGAAGTTGGGTTCTATCGTAATATATTTGTGCAAGGTATAACCCCTTAAAGTTTGGCAACATGTTTTTGAAACACCCTGTACACATAAGATTAATCAATAATCAGTATAATACCAACACCCAGTGTAAACTCTAAGTAAAGAACTGGAACGGCCACGAATATGAACGAAGCGACAAAAAAATGTGTTCAAAAATGTCCGAGAGAGAAAGCATAATTGTATTTCGTGATCGTATGTTGTTATTGTGCATTTAAAATGATGTTTCCAGTTTTTTCAATGCAATTTTATCGTTAAATTAATAGATTTATCAATAAAAAAGATTTATCATTGACGGTTTTGGAAAATATATTTCAAACCCCTTTTCCATTCTGATTTTTTTTACAATTTTGAAACTATATACCGTGATTTTTGATGAATTCCCGTTATATCTAATGAGCATTTTCCCGCTCAAAAATATCCAATATCAAAAAAACCATTTTTTGTACAACCTACACGTAAAGTCCACTTTTCAATGCATGCAAAGCAGGCGGAAAATTAGCGATTTTGGCAGCCAGGCCTAAAAGTACTTTCGCGCCCGCGGGCGTAAAAGTAGGTCGCTTTGCAACGGTTCCTTGGATCCCAACGCCTCTGAATCTAATAACCACGTGACAGTCTAGCATACTAAAAGGAACTAATCACGTGACAATGAATATCCGCACTACAAAAGAATACGGGAACACACAGGGTCCGCAGTGTAGTGCAATGTATCGATTATTTATTTTTGATTTTTGTAATTATTATTTTTTTTAAATGATCACAAACTGGTTGTACAAAAAGCACTGTTTGCTTTTCCTTGCTTTCAACAAGTATCAGCTTTGGTTTTTTAGCAGTTTTCACTTACCTGGCGCATCAGAAAAGCATCAAACTATGTATACAGGGTGCCTCCGATTAAGTCGGCACTATTGTTAACTTCTTTATTGCTGAAGATACGAGGTCGTTCAAATGAGAGAACTAGGAGCATTTTTTCCGCTGATTAACGTGGTATTAACAGAATAACAATCGAACACCGCTTTCTCGATTTATTTAAAAAAATGTACTTTTTTTGAATGGGACATTTTGATGGGAATTTTTTTGGAAACTTGGCCATGAAATTTAAAATATTGACAAAATAATACATATCGGTTGCCATATTTACCATCAAAGTTATTATATCGTTCTAAACGTATTTTGTTTGTTAAGCTCATCTTGAAACAATTAAATCATTGAATTTTGTTACTTTGACGTTTATAAATCAGTTGGGGAAAATACGCATAGCTCCGTTATTTTTGGTTTCAGGGAAAAAATCATAATAACCTTTTATGTTCAGAAAAGATTGACTGATCAATTATGATAAAAATATACACGGTGTCCCATTTAGAAAAAATACGTTTTTTGGAACAGATCGAGAACGCATTGTTCAATTGTTTTTTTGACAGCATAATGTCAATCCGCAGAAAAAATACTACTAGTTCTCTCCTTTAAACGACCTCGTATGTTCAATAATAAAGAAGTTCGACTTAATTGGAGGCACCCTGTATATTTTTGAAATCACAGAAATGAGTTCTTCTGTACTTCTGGGTGAACGATCACAACCAGGAATAGTTCGGATTTTTTTCCTGTCAATGTAGCACAAGTATTGCAAGTGAAAAAGAAAGTATGTTTTTTTTTGCTATGACGGTGAGGATCATTTCTATGTAATTTTTGATGAATTCCAAAACTATGAACATATCCACCGATGGTAGATTGTTCGATGCAGCTTTCACAAAGCCCTCTGAAGTCATTGTTCACCACAGGCCACTGATAAATATATTATTGTTTACTTCATTTGACATTCACACTTATAACACTTCACTTGTGTGAAGAACAAATACGAACCAATACGTCAAACACCTTTTATTGAATTTCATTTCGAAGTGGAACTGTCAATTTTCCACTTGGCATCATTATGCTACCATCTACATTGAATTTGTGTTCAAAGTCACGCTTAAACCAAATTCAATGTGGATGGCAGCATATGATTCTCGTTTGGCAAGCGGAAATCTGCCACTTCCACCCCGTAGTGAAATTAAATGTGAATCTTACAGAAGACAGAACAGCTGATTACTCAATGTCATATCTTATTTGAACAAAATAAAAATAACAAAACTTTTCGAACATAACCTCACTATGTCATTTAAAAAAAAATGTTTTCATCAAATCTCAAATGGAACCGTCGATATATTATCTAATTTGAACAAAATCCTTTGGAAAAAAAAATTAGGCAAACATAACCTCACTTGGTCAATTTTTGTTAAATTTCTTGACCAAACCCCAAATTAGAGCCTACATGATTATTTGAACAAAATCTTTTGGCGAATCACAAAACTATGCAAACATAACCTCACTATGTATGTAACGTTTCAAAAAAATTTTTGATCAAATCCCAACTAGAACCTACAAATCTGATTTAAGAAAAATCGTTTGGAAAATAACAAAACTATATGCAAACATAACCTCACCATGTCAATTTTTTTTTAATGTTTTGATCAAATCCCAAAAAGAACCTACGATATTATTGTCTAATTTGAACAAAATCTTTTGGAAAATAACAAAATTAAGCAAATAAACCGCACTTGATCAATTTTTGATCAAACACCAAATTAGAACCTACATAATTATTTGAAGAAAATCCATTGGCAAATGAAAAAACTATGCAAACATAACCTCACTATGTCAAAAAAAGGTTGTGTTTTCGGGTTCTTAAGGGAAATTTTCCAATTTTTCTTTTCATAACATCACTCCTCATATTTCAAAGAACATTAAAAAAAAAATCACCTAAATTGCTTTAGCCGTTCTCAAATGATCGAGTGACCAAGAAAAACGAGAATCAAATTTATATATTAGATAAGATAAAAGCCTGGATAGAATCAGCATCAGCACTATTCTAGTTTTATGTCTACGTTCACTGAATGCACCTATTTTAACATTATGGCAACGTTGCTTTATCAGTCCTGACCTATGATTCTGTTTTAGTTCTAATTTTTGTATGGACGTAGAATAAACTCTGAAAATGAATGTGGACTTGTCTGTAACTCGCATTAACGGGTAGATATTCGAACAGACGCACACAACATCCCTTTATGGGAAAAAATAGAAATACTCTTCTCTCATAATGTCATTTTTGTCTTGATATTGAAAATGGCCGCCACTGCTATGCTGTAGAGTTTAGAGTCTCTTTCATTTCTCAGGCCTATGATTTGAATTGACATCAATATCATTTGGTGGTGCTCAGAGTATTTAGAGCGGAAACTCGAAGGCGCCTATTGAATTTACTCATTGACATTAGTTTGTTTTGTCACGGAAAGGTGACATGTGACATCCCGAATGAAAAGTTGTGTTTTCAGGTTCTTTCGAGGGATTTTCCAGCTTTTCCCGCCATAAAAACAATACAAAGACCTTAAGGAACAATTTTTAAAAAAATTACTCAAATTCCCCCAGCTGTTCTCAAGTTATGGATCTTCCAGAAGAAATCGGTACTCATTTTTATATATTATATAATATAATAAAGATGATACATCAAATCCAGGAAACCTTTACACTGCTGCAAAAATCTTACCTTCAAGGGCCAATGAGAAAGCCAGCTGAGTATGTGACGCCTTTCTTCCGCGCATGTGTGGACAATCTCGCCCGACCAAAAGTGCTCTGATATCGCTCACAGCCAACTTAGAAGGTAGTTCTTCAGCAGATGGTGTCGATTTCTCGTCACAATCACCATAATGAATAACCTTATGGTTTGGAGACAATCGCATGTACCAAAATTTGTCTTTGATACGTTGTCCTCTGGTTGAGTATTTTGTGAAGCGGGTACCTTCAACAAGGAATCCAAGACGTTGTTGTTTAATGAGAAGTCTAATTTCAGGAGTTATCAGCTCTCTCAGTTCAACAACAGGCTTAGCATGACTTTCCCATTCTTCTCGAGTATTTCTGCAATTATTTCAAGGCATAATAATTATTTCTAGAACGTTAACGGCTGATTTTTACCGTTCTTGCTGCCAAAGCTGAGTGATTTCTGAATATGTTAAGGATTGGAGTTTCGATTTGAGTTGTTCCAAGCCAGCAGGTGACACTTCAAGAGCTCTGCTTATCTGTTCCCTGACAACACTAGCTACCTACAGTTCAAAACCCCATATTTTGATAATATTCTTGTTAGAGAGGTGCGAATATACCTTTCCAAAATCTTCAGCCGTTGCTCTCATCTCTTTCCATGTCTTATTTAACAGGACGATACAAATACAGTAACACTCTTCGAATGGATGGTCGTGGGTGAAAAATAAGGGTTGATAGGTGACACACTGTTCCGAAGGTGCTTCACCTATAGAATTATGATTAAAGAAATCTTTTTGTTCCTCATCGGTTCAAAAATACAAAATTAATGAGATGAAATTAGGATATTGAAAAAATCACATTTGATTCTAAGACTCATCAATTAGTTACGAACTAAATGTAGGTTGTGTGATGAACGAAACAAATAGAAGCATTAATAATTCAACGAGTGGGAAATGATGGCTATTATTCACGAGGACGAAGTTCATCTGAGTGAGTATTAAAGTCAATGGTAAATTGTTAAAATGACCTGTTAATTCCGGGGAAATCGGGGAAATTTGAAAAAGTTTAATTTTTTCAAATGGAATGCCTTATAATTAATCGCAGCTTCAATTCAAAATCTCATTTTCCGCTTTTCAAAAATATACAGGGTCCAATAAGCGCGTCGGTCTATAGCTTGTTAACCGTTTTTCTTGGTTTTATTAAATGCAACCCCCTGTATGTTATTATACCGTTAGAAAGCTTGAACATAGTCCTTTTAGAAAATATCATGGTTGGCCATGGAGGACTACAATGGGATCACTTTCGCCATCTTACCGCGATCGTTCTGTCAAAGTATTTGTTTACATTTGTAGAACGTTTTTTCTGAGTTTCAGCTGTGTTGTGAAGATTATTTTGTGATTTTTGTATGTTGTTACATTTCCCAATCAAGTTGTGCGAGTAGAGACGCTATCGATATGAAAAAATCGACTGGAATCACATTTCATAGGTTGGTATAGCATAATACAGGACCGGGACATGAAATTTATGTCGAGTTTACTGAAATACTTGGTTGAGACTTGTAAATGTTTAACCACATTATATGAATGTTTAGCGGCTATTTTATAATATTCAAAATCACTGAAATTTGTTTGTATTAAAAATAAAATAATGCTCATTTTTGGAACACGGCATTATCAAACATGGGGAGCGGTATTATCAGACTAGTTTGATAACACCGCGCTTTTATCGACGTTTGTTTTTTTGTCACCTCCTTCACTACTTTACCTTAACTCGAAATTCGTCATTTGTACTTATTTACAATAGAAATCTTCTATTCGATAACATTTACCACGTTGGTATTCTCATCTTATGATTTCTAGAGAGTGTTTTCCTTGACCTTTGTACTACTGACCGTCTCAATACCCCGTAAAGTACTAACTGGGGTGATTCTGTACCCCAGCTTATTCAATACTTTTTCACGAGTTTTTCTTTTTTATGTTATATTTAATGTAAAATCAAAGACAATCAGAATATATGGAGAGATTAAAAGTTATAACTATTTGAATGAGTGGAAAGATGTTTAAGTGGCCCTCCCTACATGTAAGGTCCATACCAAGGCCAGATATGGATTTTGCATGTCGAACAACCCCTATACAGGGTTTTTCACCTAAAACTCCGCACGTCAATATCTCGGAAACGAATAGGAATATTTGATTTCTGTAAAAAGTAGTCAATGTATGTGGTCGAGTAGTTATTTTTCACAATTAAAAAATTCGACGCCTACCAAGAGTAAAGCGTCGCGACGCATCGAAAATATTAATCGATTGCAGGGACTTTGAAATTACGCGCATGCAAAAGTACGAGTTAGTTATAAGCTTTTTTGTTATTCAGTCGAACTCATTTATTCTACTCAGTTTTGAGATATACAGTGTGTCCAAGATAAGGATGTCTATCATGGGAATCTTGAAAACCGTGAGAGATACAAGGTCGGTTAAATGGAGGCAAAGTTGCGTATTTTGATGCTTAACAAAATGCCGTTTTAAAAGCCAAGAAATTCCGACCAAGTCCGAAATTATCCGAAAAAAACCGACATTTTTCAAAATTGTTTTCATTTTTTTCTGACCACGTTTTGGGCCTAGATGGCGGCGAAAGCAGTTGATAGTTCGGAAGATAGTCGATGTTTTACGTGTAAAAAAGACTTTGATGATGTTAAATCAATCATACAGTGTATAACGTGCAAGAATTACTATCATGGAAAGTGTGAAAGTGTGGATTTACGTGGATTCCACATGGAAAAGACTTGGACTTGCAAAAACTGTGGCCCAGTCGAGTTTGAGGTTACGACGAACAAAGAACGAAATCGAAAACGTAGCCGTAACGAAGAACTGTATGTTGATGAAAATGTGTTGGAATTTATTCAATCATCATTAAAAAAACTACTCGATACTACAGGTGATTTACATATTAAAGTAGACACATCGATCAAAGAAAACACAGAACTTAAAAAAGAAATCGCAGCCCTACAACAACAGAAAACTCTTCTTGTCACAAGCAACGATGCCCCCGACAAATTATCGAAGAAATCATATGCTGCGACTGTTTCAACAACGAATGTTTTGATAGTTAAACAGAAAAACCCTGAAGAAAATGCGCAACAGATCACAGGACAACTAAAAGCTAAGGTCAACCCCTCAGAAATTGGCGCTGGTATTGAAATTGGACGCACATTGAACAACAAAACAGGTATAATCTTGAATTGTGGAAAGGAAAAAGACATCGAACAAATTCAAACTGCAATTCAGCAAAAAATGGGAGAAAATTATCAAGTTTTAAACCAAAGATTCAAGAAAAAAGGATTAAAATCATAGGAATCAACGAAAATGAACATTCTGAGTCTGAAGAAAAACTTATCTCGAAAATAGTCAAACAAAATAATCTGAGCGACCAAGCCAACATCAAAACTCTACGAAAAACGAACGTCATCGATAAAAAATTCAACCTTATTTTGGAAGTAGACGCCGATTCGTATAAACTAATAATGAACAATAACCAAAAAGTAAACATTGGTTGGAATAGATGCAGTGTGTTTCCGGAATTTGGCGTAGTGCGTTGTTATATTAATAAATGCTGTAAATACGGACATTTGATGAAAAACTGTACAGAAAACGTTGTTTGTCCAAATTGTGCCGGAAATCACGGAAAAAGTGAATGTGATGTAACTATAAAAATATGTAATAATTGTGTTTTGGCAAACAATAACCTCGGTATGAACTTCAACACAAATCACGCGGTGTTTGACATGAACTGTGCCGTTTTTAAACATTATGAGGAACTTCAAAAACGGAAATACTCACGATAGCAACTAGAGAACCCAATGGAATATAAGATCAATGAAGGTAGGATTTTTTATTTCAATTGCCAGGGTCTTTTACATAACTTTGACCAAATCAGATTATTTGTTCAAAAATACAAGCCATTTGCTTTATGTCTATCAGAAACCCACTTGTGTGATGATATTCAGGACACTGAAATATACATAAAGGGATATAAAATGATAAACTGTTACACGAACAATAATAGGACTGGCGGTGTCACCATCTACATTTAAAATAATCTCAGTTTTCAACTTAAGTTAAATAGAGCAATTCATGGCGTTATTTGGATAATATCAGCATTTTTGAAAGTAGGAGAAAGCAAGATACTTCTCACAGGAATTTATAGATCACCATCTGGATCAGATAGGATATTTTTTGAGGAATTTGAAGTTTTGGTTGAAGAGTTGCTGAGCGGTAGTGAAGTTCAACTGATTATGGGCGATTTTAATTACGATTTTTTCAAAGATTCTTACTATACAAACAAATGTAAACAAATAATCAGAACCAATGGACTGTATCAAATTGTCAATGACTTCACAAGAATCACCCAAACAAGCAAAACCCTCATAGTCACCAATAACAAGTCTTTGAAATGTCGTGTCTTGTTAACACCAACTATTAGTGACCACAACATTGTTGAAATATATATCGAACCATACTTTTCTTCTACCAAAAATAAAATTTAAAAAAGGCTACATTATGACTGCGATGTAATGAAAAATAATCTGGGAAAAATACATTGGAATAATTACGTTACAAACGTAGATACGATGGCAAATAGTTTGATATCATCCATAACTCATTCATTGCAAGAAATGACTACTCTACAAGAAAAAAAAGTCAACGTAAAACATGAAAATAATCGGTGGATTACTCCAGAAATTCTACAAAAAATGAATGAAAGGGACAATACATATAAGGCCGCCGTTCTTTGTAAAAGAGATGAATTATGGGCAGAGTACAAATTGCTCAGAAATGAAGTTGTCTCAATGATCAAACATTCAAAAAACAACTATTTGCTCGAGATTCTGGATGGACATAGAAAAAACTCACAACAACTTTGGAAAAACTTGAAAAGTCTGTTACCGGGACAAAAAGTTGCTATATGTCATGTAAAGTCTGATTCAGGTATGTACATTATGCGATAAAGTCTGTGATATCGCCGAATGTTTTAATCAATATTTTGTGTCCAGTATCGAAGTCATTGTATCGTCAATCAAGCCAAAGAATGATTTTAACTATGTGTTGAGCTTTGTGGATCGTAAACATATTTTTTCTAACCTTAAGCCCGTCGATATGTGTTATTTGAATAAGCTAGTCAGAAACCTTAAAAATACCGGAGGCTGTGAAGACCAAATTTCCAGTAAAATTCTGAAAAACGTATTCTCAATGATTGGAAACCGATTTTTGGATGTAATAAATACCTCATTGACCTATGGAGCCTTTCCTCAGGAATGGAAATGTTCATTGATCACGCCAATCCAGAAGATTGCAAACAGTATCAAGGTGGATGACTTTCGACCAATAAATAACTTACCCTCGTACGAAAAACTATTAGAAATTATCGTGAAGGAACAACTTGAGGAGTATTGTGAGGAAAACCAATTGATAAACAAGGGACAGTCAGGGTTCAGAAATGGTCATTCTTGTGAATCAGTTATACTGGAAGTATGCAATGACTGGTTGAAGTGTATGGACAAGGGCATGTTCGTGATCACAGTGTTTTTAGATTTTGGGCGCGAATTCGAAACCATCAACAGAAAATTGCTTTTGGAAAAACTACGAACAATAGGTAAGCGAGAAACAGCATTGTAATGGTCTCAATCGTATCTTAGCAATAGAACCCAGAAGGTTTAGATCCAGGGTATTGTTTCTGATGCTGTATCAACTGAATTTGGAGTTCTACAAGGTACCGTTCTGGGACCACTACTGTTTATAATATACATAAACGATATTTTCAAACACGTCAAAAATCGCAAAATAAAACTGTTTGCTGACGATACTATGATGTATATTAGTGGTTCGGATCTCTCCTCAATGTTGGAATATATTAATGAAGACCTTTCAAGAATTCAAAATTGGTTGGACAACAACAGCATGGCGGTCAATATAAATAAATGCAAATTTGTTGTGTTTGGAATGCCTAGCACAATAAGAAAATTGGACAGTCAAGTCATTAACATATCTCTGAATGGACAGCAAATCGCCAGGACAAGATCAATCAAGTATTTAGGAATAATGTTGGACGAAAATTTGAACTTCAATAACCATATTGATTACATATGTGGAAAAATGTCAAGAAAGGTATTTTTTTGTCAACGAATGGGAAAACATTTATCAATTTTCGTCAAGCTGCTTCTCTACAAGTCCTTAATAGAACCTCATCTCCAGTATTGTTCCACAATTTTTTACGGCATAACTCAGTAAAAGTTTAAACAACTCCAGAAGATTCAGAACCGAGCGCTTCGTAATGTTCTGTTGTGCAATAAGTACACGCCCACAAAACTAATGCTGAATACACTACAGGTGATGAATGTGAAACAAACAATTTTTTATCGGACATTCATTTTTATCTTCAAAATGAAAATTGGCTTGGCGCCGGAATATCTCTGTAGAGAACTTAAATATGTCAACGAGTTCACAATTATGACACACGCAATGTCCCGAATTTTTATGTTGCCACTAGTCGCCTGAACAAAACGTTTAGCAGCGTATTTTACAAAGGACTAGTTCAATTTAATGATCTTCCACCTGATGTAAAAAATGCGCAAAGACTGGACATTTTTAAGAAGAAACTTCTTGCATATATTTTAACAATTATTGATTGACGGACTGTGATATTTTCCTAATCAATTTATATAACTTATATAATGTACCTGATGTTTTTCTTTTTTTATCAATTTTATGCCTGTGATATATTTAGTTTACTTCAACTTTTACAACTTTTGTAACCGTTTTTTGTGCACCATATTTCCTCTGCTTATTATATGTATATTGATGTTTTTGTAAAGCATTGGCTAAATAAACGTATTCATTCATTCATTCACATTTGAAGAGATATTTTGAAATGAATGGAACTTCTTCATTGCCACTTTTTGCCCTTTACAAGATAGCGTTGTTAAATTGAAAAACCGACGTTTCGTCTATGAGCAACCATCATCAACTTTGTTTTTTTAAATACGGTCCTGGATTTTTTATTACGGATTTGAAGAGCCTCTTATGTTCCTAAACCAACGAGGTATCGCGCTAATTAAAAGGAGGTGGTTGTTTTTAATCCTCTTAAAAATGTATTTTTTGTCTCTCTCTAACACATGACTTCTTATGGAAAAATCCATCAACATAATTTTTTTGAATAATTGCGATACATTGTTGGTTTAGGAGCATAAGAGGCCCTCAGAATCCGCCATAAAAAATCCAGTACCGTATTCAAAAAAACAAAGTTGATGATGGCTGCTCATAGACGAAACGTCGGTTCTTCAATTCAATAACGCTATCTTGTAAAGGGCAAAAAGTGGCAGTGAAGAAGTTCCATTCATTTCAAAATATCTCTTAAAATGTGGTCAGAAAAAAATTAGAACAATTTTGAAAAATTTCGGTTTTTTTCGGACTTAGTCGGAATTTCTTGGCTTTTAAAACGGCATTTTGTTAAGCATCAAAATACGCAACTTTTCCTCTATTTAACCGACCTTGTATCTCTCACGGTTTCCAAGATCCCCGTGATAGACATCCTTATCTTGGACACACTGTATATCTCAAAACTGAGTAGAATAAATGAGTTCGACTTGATAATAAAAAAGTTTTTAAATAACTCGTACTTTTGCATGCGCGCAATTTCAAAGTCTCTGCAATCGATTGATATTTTCGATGCGTCGCGACGCTTTACTCTTGGTAGGCGTCGAATTATTTTAACTGTGAAAAATAACTACTCGACCCCATACATTGCCTAGTTTTTACAGAAATCAAATATTCCTATTCGTTTCCGAGATATTGACGTGCGGAGTTTCAAGTGAAAAGCCCTGTATACGAAATTACATCAAAATAACTTGATAATATTCAACTTTGATACCCTGTATCTCTGTTAATGTCAACTTTCGGAATTGACAAGTTGAGGTCTATCGCAATATTTTGTGTGAGGAATCTAATGTTACCGTATGTCCCATTACTTCTGGTCCACTCTGTATACATGACTTATTCCAATGGATACTTTGGTCTCCATAAATATTTCTGGATTGTGGATCTTGGGGTCAATGAGAATCCAGGATTGATTGAAAGTTTTTGTTAACGTGGTCTATATTACACCTTCATTAGGGCTACATAAAAACAATCCTTTTGGTCAAAACGTAGGCACAAGCTTTCAATCAATAAATGAGTTCTCCTTGGAGTTTTTATTGACCCTAAAACCCAAAATCCAGCAACCATTAAATTAAATATTATCTTGTTTCTGCTGATTCCAAATACTTGTTAATGTCCCAAATACATAAAAATATCCCAAAACTTATCTTATCTTTCAAATATAATTGAACATATTTGAATAATTATTATCTACAGAGTGACCCATTTGAAAGCGTGCCACCTTCATAACATATTTATTTCTGGAGTATTTTTTTATTTTAATGTGGAGAGTGGAAAAATTTATTTAGAGTCCAGACGGCATCAAGTTTTTTTCAAAATTCAAATCCTACTCATATTTAAAGGCTCAAAATCCAGAATTCATATAAGCGATTCAAAAGAAAAAAAAAATGCCTAAGCCACTGAATTCGTCACACCCCGAAATGGATCTTTACCAAATTTCATGAAAAAAATATTTAAAATTAACGATTAATTTTATTATGGAAGGAAGCATTTTGACTCGTAACTCTTGCTATAGCAAAATCTATAACAACAAATTTATCAAATAACAACATTTAATAGATATTCTTAGGTTAAAATACAATGAAAACAGACAAACGAAATTGACTAAAAAAAAAACACACAAAAATAATTTTTTATTATCTGAATATTTTTTTATGAAATTTGGTACAAATCCACTTCAGAGGATGAAAAATCCAGTGGCGTTGGTAAATCGCTAATATGTTTTCTGGATTTTTCAGTATCTAAATATGCTCTAGTAGGCCTTCGTTTTCGAAAAAAAAACTCGGCGACGTATGGCCGCAAAATAAACCTTCCTCTCCCTACATTTAAAAAAAATTGTCAATATCGATCCATAAATCAAAATGTTATGAGGGTGGCCCGCTTTTAAATGGATCACTGTATAATAATCATTATTATTATTATTTCAAAAATTCACCATGCAGGTTGGGAAAACATTTTCAAAATTTATTTTCCCTCACTTTTCAGTTTTCTTATTTATGTACAGTCGTGTGCATTAATCCGTTGTAGAGCCGCGTCCAAATTAGTGAAAACTTACGTTATGTCGCATCCACCTTGTGCCCGATAAAAATATATGCGTGTGTGGACGTGTTTTCCGCAAATGTGTCCTGCATTTTGTACCACGGATTTATGCACACGACTGTACATACCACCACGTTACGCTTGCAATGGAAGAATCAAATTTCAATTCACTAATTTTCTTGATTACTGTCATCTTTCTTATTCCTCTTATTCTTATTCCATGCTACTGTCAATAATGATAGTCACCTTGTGAGAAGCGCTATAAATACGTATGCTTTACAGTGACTCTATCTACGTTCCCTTTAATAAAAGGTGTTTTATAAAAAAAAATAATAAAGGCTGCGATAAAGCCAACCATGATGGCATTTAAGAAGAACTGAAATGAAAACAAGGACGCTGAACAAATATTGTGGACAATTTGTGTAACACAATTAAATAATGATAATATTTCAGACATAATTGGATCATGATTGCATAGCACTCGTATTTTTAAGAAGAAATAACGAATATTGGAAGGGAGATGTAACACTTAGAATAAAGAGTGATTTTGGAGAATTTTTTTTCTTTTATTGGACAAATTGGCAAAGCAGCATCCGATCGACTTGAAAATTTGTGTTGGATACACAATGACCAGGGGCTTCATTTGCAATGTAAAAATATAGGGTGTTTCAATAAGAAAATTTGTCATTTTTTGTAGTTCTCCTTTTTGTTACCCGGAAAATCCCCACTTGTCAAAGTTCTTCTAAAATGAGTTGGCAACGCCGCTGCAATATTCACCGAGCGGGAAATATTCTGACTAAAAAGTGTATCGGAAAATGCTGAGATGTCCGAGTTATAGGCGTCTCAAATTCAGGGGTTTCCGTGAAAACATCACTTGTAAGTGACATGTGGTTTTTGAGGAAATGATTTTTGATTGCATCATAAAGGTTGATAGTACTCATCCAAAATGTCCGGACGCTTCGTATCCGAGATATAGTGTTCAAATTAATTTAAAAAAAAAAATAATTTGATTGAAATGTTCACAGTTTATTTATAACCTTATCAAGTATTCTTTGGACCTATCACAGTTCATCTAGTGATTCCTGGGGCGTGCCCACTTGGCAAGTCGGTTAGGTTTTTGCAACTTTTCTTTTTTTCTTTAGTACTATCACCTCCAAACCTTTATGAAAAAAGCTTTATATTTTGACTGCTTGTTGAGGTTAGGTTTTTATTAATCTGCAAATGTATGTTCTTAGAATGTATCACTATGTTGCAAGAACATGATAAAGTTATTTTGCAGATAGTAATTATTTTTGGCAAGTTACAAAAAAAAATCCTTGAAAACCCCATGTTTTTTGTTTTTTTTGTTTGCACCTGATGACTAATTTTATAACAATTTACCTGAAAAACACTGTTTAACACAAAGCTATTTGTAGGAGAAAGCCAAAAACCATATTAATAATCTTCAAGAGGAAATTCACATTTTCCGTCATTGTGAAAAACTGTTTTTTTTACAAGTGGGGGTTTTCTAAGAAACCCCTCAATTGTTATTTCCCTTTATGAAAGTAGAGGGCCTACTGAAGTACCTCTCGGGTAACTTTTAGACAGTGAAGAAAAAAATAATACAAATTCCCTTGCCTTTGATGATGGGTTTCAACCCGAAACGCGTCAGGCAATAAAGCGAACTAAAACTTTCCTTGGAGTGTTGGATCTTTCTATTTCTTATCTTCTATTATGGAACTCCATCCAGAAGCTAAATTCAACAAAAAGAAAGTCCACGGCTTCATGATTTTCCATATTCTGCTCTGAAAGGACTGACGAACTTTTGACCAAAACACGGGTTGCAGAAACTAACAAATCTATCATGCGATAATTATATACAGCGTTGGACCCTGACCAGTGAATAGAACAAAAACAAAAACCCTCCTCAAACGGCGAGGAAGAGGTTACCGGAAAATTAAAAAAAACATCATAACAGTCAGTCAAAAATAGAGAAAGAAGAAGAGGTTTTTCGTTGCGTCTTTGATCCAATGAAGATATAGAATTAGTATAAAGTAACTTGAAAGCTATTTTTTCAAAAGCCAAAAACTTTTTTATTGAATACAATTTTCTGAGGAACCCATATTAAAAAAGTTGCCGTATGCACCGCACATTATGAAGGACCCTGTATATGCCCTGAAATCATTTTAGCACTAAATTTTATTCTGTGCGGCGGCTTAGTGAAAATGTGGTACGGGCCACAGTAGAAACGGGATGTGGAAAATCGCAACGAGCGAGTGAATAGATGCGGTCATATCTAATGTTGTTTACATTAGATATGACCGCATGAATTCACTGACGGCGAAAATCGAACGGATCCAGAAAATGTTGTTAATAGAGATTTACCGGAATTATCGCAAGGCTGACAACTTAATGCAGCTTTGATAGTTTTTGTTTCAAATAACCCTCCCTTTACAAGGTGCTCATTCCCCGTTTCCTTTAGATCGTACCGTCCTACAGAGACTGAACAATTCCAGTAACCGTTCTCCAGAAATAGACAAAAGCGTGGGTTCTATGTTCTAAGATTGGCAGCAATAACTTATTATACCTCGTGGTATTTCAGTTGAGGTTTTGAAGAATTAAACGAATTCACTACTCTTCACTTCCACCTCCTCACGATGGTTCAAGTGGGAGTAAAAGGTGCAATTTAAGGCTCACAGTTCCGTTCTTTCTAATAATAAAGTGAAGCAAGCGGACTGCAAAAGACGTGTCTACCTTCGTCTCTCGCATCTCCACCGGTACACCGATGTGAACAAATTCAGAATTCGATCATATTGAGACGGCATAAATACCAGGGCCTGACTTGCATCATTTTTGCCGGGTTGGACGGTGTTTCTCTTATTTTCTAGTGCTGTCAAACAATAATTTGTGTTTGTGTAATAATTTACTCATATTAAAAATCTCATCTGAATCGGATTTGAAACAAGACAGATTTTATTCTTAGGAATGTCGAATTCCTTTTAGCATGAAAAATTTGCGGAAAGAGAAATGTTTTCCAGTTTCTTCAGGATTCATCCTGAGGAACAAGTTGTCTTAAAAGAATGTTGTTTTCAATTTCGAACATTTCATGAAGGGTATCCCAAATTTGAGATTTTCTTTGGATTGTGTTAAAATTGACTTGGTAGGTTCTGTTCGAGATTTGATCGAGAAATTGAAAAAAATATATTTAGTGAGGTTATGTTTGCATGATTTTATCATTTTCCAACGAATTTTGTTTAAATCTGCTATGTATAGTTTCTAGTTGGGATGTTATTTGGAAAATAAAAAAAAAAACTATGTAGAACCTTCACATACCTACCCAATTTTAACAGTTCGTTGAAAAATATAGAAACTATGAAAGAATTATGAAATTATGAAAACATAACCTCACTCAGTATTCAATACACGTCCTATACTATATATTGCGACTAAAAAAAAATAAGTACAAAGTTGAGAAAATGATAGTTGAAGATGAACAACTCAGCAAAACTTTCTTTTATATTTCTGATCAAATCCACAACTTTCCATATAGTATAAGACATCTATCAAGGCTTTGTCTATGACTGAAAAAAAAAAGTGTTCAAAAATGTCAACAGGTGTTTCAGAAAAACGAGTAATTCTGAACCACTTTTGGGCCGCTCAGAAGCTAGGGCGGCTCGGAGCCAAAAAAGCTATCTTGAGAACTCTCACGTTGCTGGTACTTTCTTTATTGTTCCTCTGGATGTGATGGCACTAAGAATTCTTGACTTAACCAAATCGATCATTTTTTAAATTTTCTGATCAAATCCCCAATAGGATTCATAAACACAATTTTTCAAAAAATGACGAGATTATGCAAACCTAACCTCACTAAAGCCAAACCTTACCCAAATACAGAGTATTCATATAGCAAATTTGAAGGAAATTCATACTTAGAAAGATAACGAAATAACGGAAACATGACCTCTCCATATGTTTTTTTTCAATTCCTCTACTAAATTCCTTTATACCTTCATAACGAATGTGAACGGAATCCTTCGAAAAATGACGACATTATCAAAACATAACCTCACTTTATCCAAACCAAACCCAAACAGAACGAAATTCAGGAGGCCGGGCTGGCGCAACGTGTAAAGCGTTGAGTCAGTAAGTGGGAACCGGCCCGGTGCTGGGTTCGATTCCCATCAATGGCAATAGACCGTAAAAAGTCGAATGCCTGGTATTTTAGCGGAACCCACACGGAGAGAATTGGATATTCTCGTAGGGAACGAAGAACAAAGATACACACTCGCCAGTCGGTAGATTCCACCGCGAGCGCGGCTGTTTCTCCAGTACCCACTGGTAGATCAGTCTGTGCTCCGATGGGGTCGATGACCGTGGTTCGGAGTCAAAGTTAAAATGAAGGTCCCATTGCAAGGAATGTACAACCGGTCCCCCTCCCTCCCCTACGATCCCATCTGCCGTCTAGACGTGCACTACAATGAGCGGGCAAATTGCTATAGTAGCAGCGCCATTCTTCCTAACTACCAACCAGAACAAAATTCATAGAGAAATAACGACATTTTGTAGACATAACCTCACTAAATAAGAAATACATCAACTACATCCGCTCCCCCATAGAACTCATTTATAATTTGAACCACGATGTTTGAACAAGATCTATTGAAAAATAACGAAACTATGGAAACATAACCTCATCATATTTTTTTTATTTTCCAAATTGCATCTTAAATAGAGTACATACCTGATTTGAAAAACATCAGTTGGAAAAAAAAATATGCAAACATAACCACACCAAATCTATTTTTTAAAAATTTGTTTTCCCTAGAAATAACCGAAACGTTTGCTAAAACATCCTGTATAAAGGTATAAGAAATGGCATTCCCTTTTAAAATAAAATATGGCAGGCATAGTTTTTTTGCCCACGCGTATGCAAGGATAATTATTTGTTTGAACTTTTTAAAATGATGCGGCAAAAAAACAAAAAGACTTCTAATACCTAATAGGAAGTATATATGAGGTAGTAGAACAACATTATCATCATCAGTCAAAGAAATGAAGGCCGATAATCTTATATCACAAAAGAACAAGAAAGTGATTATTATTGTTATCGCTCACTTTAATCCCAAAATGTTTTTTCAATAAACTACCTACTTCCTGAAAGTCAGATATCAAAAGAGCATCAGTTTTCAACATCCATTAAGAAAACCAAAACGGTCCTGGTACCATAGCATAAAATACAAGCGAAACAGCTGATTCCTAAACTACGACCCCAAATAGAGTTCAGATATTAATGTGGGATGTCGCCACTGAATGGAGTCAAAATAAATGATAATTGGCAATGCAAAGGTTTTGAAAAACGCACTTTACTAGTAAACGACAAAACATTTTTTTACGATTTTTTTAGCCTTTCACTAAATGTTCAATACACGTCCTACACCATATTTCGACTAGATAAAATTGAGCAAAGAATGTTTTATACTTCTGATCAATTCTAAAGCTTTCCATAAAGTATAGGACATCAGTCAAGGCTTTGTCTATAACTAGACAAAAAAACTAGTTCGGAAATGTCAACAGGTGTTTCAGAAAATCGTGTATTTCTGAACCACTTTAAGGCCGTTCAAAAGCTGGCGGGACTCTGAGCTGCGCTTGTTACTATGAAATATGCGACGGTATCGATACGATAATTGAACGATTGTTTTACAGAAAAGTAACGTAGACTGTTGCGGTTAATAGTTTACTGAAACGCGGCGTACGGGAAATGATATTTTAGTTAAAATACGGGATCGCTTGATAGAGAATTAAATGTCATCTGATATATCGACTCTGGAACATCGATGTCCTATGAACATATCGATGTTTTTGCTGCATGCATTCTTGGGCATCTGAACTATTCAAATCTCAGTTAGATGTATTGCGACAAATTTTACAATAAAATTCACAAATTCCTAGTCTCAAAAAATATGAGTCTCTATTGAAAAAGGGAATATTTGTATGAGATGTGGAACCATCTATTGGAAGAAAATGCGATGATTAATAATAGTTGGAATTATTGGTTCGAACATCGGCACATCAATGTTTTGCATGATGCTGAATCATCAAAGATGTTCAAGTCCCATCGTTAGTTTATCACTAAAGGACTCTTTTTTTTAACTGTGAATGAGTAAAGCAAATACTGTCGAAAATTCAAGCGGACAATCAAATAGAAAGCGACAGAAATTGGTTCAATTATTTACTGACGCCTCTAATAATATCTTACCTATTTTCAATAATTCACAAAGGATTCTAACAAGCTCCACACTTGCTCTACCAAATGGACACTCGTGCTCGTCTGCTCTGCAACTATTTTCAAGAACTAGCTTCGTATAATTCTCTGCATGACTTCTCGCGAAGTAAATCATACAATCCAACGCCAACAATCCTTCAAATAATCAGCATTCATGTGCTAACCAATACCAATACATATCATG
Organism: Orchestes rusci; assembly: GCA_958502075.1. Classification (NCBI taxonomy): domain Eukaryota; kingdom Metazoa; phylum Arthropoda; class Insecta; order Coleoptera; family Curculionidae; genus Orchestes; species Orchestes rusci. Next base: position 2,736,956 of record OY293306.1, read on the forward strand.
TTTCAATATACCTGGTGGTGTTTCTGTAAAGTCCAATGCCGGATTAATATCATTTTTGAATCCCAGCTTTTTATAGTCTCTGGTGAACCCTTGAGCTCCTCTTAAACTATTGGCACCTTCACTGTCAAATGCAATACGCCTTAGTTCCTTGATTTTATCATGACCATCTTGATCCTTCGGACAAGTGACTTTATTTTCAATTTAATCATTGAATAAAAACAAACGTAATGAAATTGCGATATGAATAGCCCGCCCCCTATAAGGAGGTGTAATGTTTTGGTTTGGTCTGTCAACAGTGTAGGATTTTATTAATCAGAATGTATACCTGAGGATCCATTTTCGTGAGCATTCTCTGCTCCAATAACCCCAGCATTAGAGTCTGGAGAACATATAGTTGATGAGCCATCTCAGCACCATTGGAAGCTCCAGTTTGTAGAATGTTATTTTGGATTACCATTCTCACCTGTTTTGATGTTAGGGTTTGAGCTAAAAATTGATGATTGGACGACATTCATACTGGAGAATAGTTTACCAAGAACACGCCGTTTGGCAGGATCTGCTTTTGATAAGAGGGCATTGATAAGAGCAACCGCATTCTGTTGAACAACTGGAGCAGCTTGCAGATGGTTTATGAGAGATGCTATGGGCACCTCTCTTTCAACCTGGTCATAAATTCTAGATGATGAATATGTTTCAACAAAAAAGCCAGGTCTTGTAAAAATTAAGTATCCACGAATTAACTCATTTGTAGAATAATTTTTAGTTAAAAAAATATTGGATAAACATTATTACAAATATCAGTTTATTCTTTACTAGTGTAGCGGTTTTCGGAAAATTGATCAATTCCTGAGTTACTCTCAAAATTTCAACTCCCTCAACTGTCACTAAGAATGGCTCTCGGCTGTATCTCCAAATCCGGAAAAAAATAAATATTAACAAATAGGCCTTGAGAAATTGATGGAAATTATTTACAAGTCTCTAGAACGGCAGTTTTCGGATGTCTTTTGTTAGAACCAGTTTCTCCTTACTACCAAAATAAAGTAGTGGGGGAAGAAAATATCTGTTTTTATTCAAATGTCAAGAACTCCAGACTGGGTAATCGGAATCAATCAAACGAACTAGGTCTTGTTCAAAAGAGCGTTCCCTACTCTATATTCTAACTTATTGACAAAAATAAGAATATGCATTCGACAGTAGACGCTAGGGGGAGCTGCCTTACAACTTAACAAACATTGCGCGTTTTTTCAAACATTTTAATGTTTGATTTCAGTTTATAGTAATGAGGAATATAAACTTGAAAAGTCAGCCAAACCGCATCTTAATACCTTTTTTTCAAACAAAGATATGTATTGGCAAAAGTTTACTGTTTTTGACAAAAAAACAGTGGAAGTGGTTGAGCAGTACAGATCAGGAATTTTATAAGAAAAATTTTTTCAGCCTTTAATTCTCTACTTGATTCACTAAAACTTCCATTGAGGTAATTTAAAAAAAAAATCTAACTTGAACTCCTAGTACGTTTTGTGCGTTAGGGGTGATTTCCTAGATATTTTCTTAGAGCAAAATGACTAGAATAAAATTTATAGAGGATTAAAAATTGAACAACTTTGCCTTATAAAATGTTGATTATCCTACTTAACGGCAAAAGTATTCCTCGAGAGATTCCTGAAGTGACCATCACTCTTCAATTTCAAAACAAAAAATTATCTGTCAGTATGAAAGTACTGTCTGTTCATGGCTTTCATGCGGTTACGTCATACTTTTCCGTCTCTCTCTTACACATTGAAAAAAAAATCACGTACGTCTGGACGAGGGTCTTTCGGATCAATTTGACAAATGTCACATGTGGGGCGATCAATCTACGACATACTGCCAAATGTCAAATACTGTGACGTGACCGCATGAACAGAATGTAGTAGGAGATTTTCCAAATAACACGATAGAGGCATCCACAGCAAATGTCAAACAACTCTCGATTCACGTCATAATTGCCACCAAGCGAGTTGGTATGTGATTTGCTGGTGACCAAATTTGGCCACCTGCAATCCATTTGTTTACCAAACCCAAACTTCTTGTCTAACTCACATGGAGGTAGATGATTCTCTCGATGCTAACTCAACATTAGACGCAAATTTGATTTATTGTTACTTCGGCGATCACCATGGCAACATATATGTCAACCAATCTCAAGATCAGTATATAACAGGTTGCCTCACTTCTACGGTCATGACGTCATCTATGTCCTGTGTTGCCAGATGATCCTTATCAAAATCAGTAGAACCGAAAGCCATGGGCGAAATCAGTAGATCTCCTGTTGAAACAGTAGTTCTGGCAACCTTGCGAAAGACACATGACACGATACGATGAAGACCGATGCAATAGATGCAGACGCTCGACACCGATGACGCCATATTTTTCCCCCCTCCGTTTCTTACCTCAGGCGTGAGGCAACCTCATGTATACTGATCTTGAACCAATCTGACCAATTACTGTAGTCTCTATTTAGTGGGTTTGCATTTGAAAATTTCGAAAAAACCTCAAAAAAAGTTTTGGTTTTGACAGTTTATGTTGTGTGGTCAGCTTGAGTGGACAATAATTGATCTCAAACACATGCATCAGAAAGATCAGATTTTCCTCTTCAAAACGAGCCAAAGGACACTCAAGTCCGAAGTGATAGGCAATTTAGCAACATCAAGTTTGAGTCTTATTGACAACTCAGAGAGAAGTGCCGAGGGGCAACTTTGTATAGTTGTCCAATCAAATTAGCAGAAAATGGCGGCGAATCTTGCATTGAATGGTGTGGTTCCCATTATTTTTTTGGAAGTTGGTACCAGCACAATGAACACTTTTGTTGGAGTGAATTTCTCAGAAGTAAAGTAATCCAAGAAAATCTAGTCGTTCCTTTGACTGCGATGAACAATCGGCCTCTTGCACGTATTTTTTTTATTGCATCAAAATGATCAATTCGACTTGAAAAGTATCCCTACAAAATTTTTTTTGCATACGAAAAATATTAACGTCGCAATAAATAACTAAAGTTCAAAGTGGCCAAATACCCGCGAAAACGGCGAGTGACGCAATCGGCCTAAGTTGCGTTCCGATTGAGTGGAAGGTTTTTTCATCAGCGGATTGCTGACGTTTGGCGTGTCGTCCAGGGCCGGATTTTTCCTTGTACAGTTTTTCTTCATAATTTTTTTTTGGAAACTGGTTATTATTATTGGTATGTGTTTTGTGGTTTGTGTATGATTTTGAGTCGAGTTTTATAATGGTTTATAAGTATTGTATCGTGCCAGATTGTGAAAATACAACAACTTTCACTCCTAGAAAAACCTACCAATCGAAGATTAACAAAAAGAAAGCTGGTTATTAGCCATAGAACGCCAGCCTTTTTAAGGAAAATGAGAGGAAAAAATGTATATTAAACAATGATTTTTTAATTATTGAGATCAATTGAATAATAAAAAAAATAATTCAATTTGTTAATGCGAACTTTTTTTTTCGTTTTATCTTCTCTTTGCATCTATTTTTGAAGCGAAACTTCTTTTGCGGCGTTCTGATATTTTGTCGGCAATGGGGAGTGAACTGCAAAAAATGTAACGCAAATGTAACGATGTAACGGTAAAATTTCAGATTTCGTTAAAGAGAGCATAGTTTTGTTATTTTTGAAAGGATTTTGTTCAAATTAGGTATGTAGTTTCTAGTTTCGAATTTGATCTAGAAATTTTAGAAAAAATAACTTTGTGAGGTTATGTTTACATAGTTTTGCTATTTTCCAAAAGATTTTGTCTATATTGGGTATGTAGGTTCTATTTGGGATTTGATCAAAAAATGTTAACAAAAATTACATAGTCAGGTTATGTTTGCATAGTTTTGTTATTTTCCAAAGGATTTTGTTCAAATTAGGTATGAAGGCTCTATTTGGGATTTGATCAAAAAATTAAAATGAAAATAACTTTGTGAGGTTATGTTTACATAGTATAGTTATTTTCCAAAGGGTTTTAATCAAATTAGGTATGTAGGCTCTATTTGGGATCTGATTAAGGAATTAAAAATAAATACATAGGTAGCTAGGTTATGTTTGCATAGTTTTGCTATTTTCCAAAAGATTTTGTTCAAATTAGGTATGTAGGCTCTATTTGGGATTTGATCAAAAAATTGAAAAGAAAATAACTTAGTGAGGTTATGTTTACATAGTTTTGTTATTTTCCAAAGAATTTTATTCAAATTAGGTATGTAGGTTCTATTTGGGATCTAATTAAGGAATTGGAAAAATACATAGGAAGTTACAAAGGTTATGTTTGCATAGTTTTGTTATTTGCCAAAGGATTTTATTCAAATCAGGTATGTAGGTTCTATTTGCGATTTGATAAAAAAAAAATAGGTTGTGTTTACAAAGTTTTTTATTTTTCAAAGGATTTTGTTGAAATTAGGTATGTAGGTTCTATTTGGAATTTGATCAAAAACTTTAAAAGAAAATTGAATAGTGAGGGAAGAAGTTTCACTTCTGCCACGTGTACGATGCTGCACATTATTTTTAGCCCTTTTGTATTTAGTATACCCTGCTCTTAAGTCTGTTTTTCTTTTAAATAAAGAAACTCTTTTTTTTCTTCTTTTCACAAAGAAATAAAACGCACCTTTATTCTGAAGCGGTCGTCAAAATCAAAATGAAAAAAATTGATGTGCGTGATTCACACATTATTGGTTACAAATAATGGACAATCTTTATTTTATTCATTTGACAAAATTGATATTGGGTGTAAAATTCAGTCAAGTCAATAAAAAAAAATCACATATTTTTCTCTATTTGAGGTATTATCATGCCTTATTTATTCATTGTTTCCCAGATATCGGCGTTTCAAGTGATAACTGATAACAATGCAACATTCTCATCTGTCACTATATACTGGTTGAAAAATGCAGACCGTTCTCATATATTGGGGATTGAAATGTTGTTCAACTTTAATTGAAACGAAAATTATAAATATTCATGTGAATAGTACTTCGTGTCCTTGATGATGCAACTAACAAAACAAAATATTTGGGCACGTTCTGCTTCTCAACACAGTAGTGACAGCTGAGAATGTCAAAACGTCAATTGAGTCATTTTGGAAAATAATACTGGCCCAAAATTGAAAAATTGGAACGAAACAGCGACCTCAAACTTTCAGGGTGTAATGAGGATGTAAAGTCCTTTAAAATTAGGTATCACTCGACTCCCCTTTCCATTTGATAAAAGTCGGTTAGGTGAATAACTTTTTTAAATCCCTGTATATCATTGGTTTCAATATCAAAATAAAAACTTGCCAGGTAGCCCTACAACATACTCTTTGGTTCTTCGCTTCGATAAGACATTAGATAAGACGAGCCAGACAGGTTTAAAACGTGGACAAGATAAATTGGCCACACTGTTCCATGCATGTACACTAGGCTTTAGTTGAAAATGTGTTTTGACTTTTGACACACTGCACACTGCACAATAATTATAATAGTTATCATCCATCTTAGATTTATGATTAATAACAAAATCAAATCACGAAACCAAGCTATTTTATATGATGATTCTGGATTCCGATGAGATACAAGACTCAAAAATTGAAATATCAAAATAGACAAACAACCTCCTCCACTCACCTTAACAATCCTATCCCATATTGATAAAATTGAAATCTCAATCCTATGCCAACCCCAACCGACACTACAAACAGAGGAACGGCACCATTGTGGCCCAACCTCCATTAAAATCCGTCCCTGCCTAGACATGACATTTAACCTACATATGTTATGAGGGCTGTCACTTTCAAGCAACTTTTTTGAATTTCAATACATTTTCGTGATTTTTCAGTGTAGTTTCTTCCCTGTCAATCCTCTTGAAAAGAAAATTATTATCGATAATGTCTGAAGGGTTTGTAAAGGCAAAATTGAAGAATCGCCTTTGATGAATTTATTGATGTTGTGGTGATTTTTTGCCAAACATGATTTCTTTACATGTACTCAACATCAGAGAGTTGAAGCTTAAAGGTTAGTAGGATAACAATATAAGAAAGATCATGATACACAAACCATTTAAACCCATAAAATAGTCACTTATTCACGCCAGCTGATAACTAATGTAGACAACGGATCCAAGTCCGGTTTGACGTCACCGGCTTAGGACCAATAGCATAGTGTTTCCGTGTCACGTGAAATTTAAAGGTCCCGAGTGAAGTTTAATTTAACAATTTTACAGTAAGTCGAAGATTTTATTAGGAAAAAACATTGGAAAGGGATATCTCTTACATTTTAGAAGGTTTTTAAAAGGTTTTCAGGTGGAAATTGAAACACATGCAAGGGGCCTATACTATCAAAGTAAATAATGAGGAAATTGTCCTAGATTTTCTGATGGTATCATGGTTATGAGAACACCGACTGCACGAAAATTGCTGAACAACATCGGAAGGCATCAATCAAATCTTCATTAGATATTGACTTCAATTAGATCATGATGGCTTCTGTTCATTAGGAAAACTTCCTTTCGAATGGATAAAACAAAACCAAGCTCATTAAAATGTTAGTTGATGTATTCGGTGCAAGTGGTATACACTCTTCTAAAGCCAAAGGAGATGCTAACTGCAACAACACGTCTTATTCAAGTGTGGTGATAGTAGCTGAGAGATGGACCTGCTCGTCTTGAGGCATTTACCCCATAATAATAATGATGATAATACTATAAAAATACAATAATGATCGTGGTGTGCAGAAACTACCAAGGCTCTTGAATGAACAGCATCAAAATTCAAAAAGATATTGAAGTCGATAATGAAGAGCAGGACTCATTTAAAATTATTGATGGGGCACATTGATTATTTCAATAATTATTAATTTAATTAGTGAAAAAACCGTTTATAAAATAAATTTTTATTTATTCAGCAGAAATACTTCTTTGAACCGTTCTGTGATATTGATTTTTTCTTTATGTGAACAACTTATACAGGGTGTCCAATGAGTCATACATTAAACGGCTCTGGGCGATAGGAGATGCCATTTGCAATAAGAAAAACCACATACAGAGTGTCCGTCTCACTATTGCTATCGTCGAAACAGTGAGTACGACGAGGTCGGTTCAATGCAAGAAAAGTTTCAGTTTTTGATTCACTAGCCTAGTTTACATCGATAACTCGTTTGGTTCGGTCCGATAGGACCAAGTGGGTGGGGATAGTACGGTAGGACCAATAATTGCTTCTCGCCCGTTTACACCGGTTTGCAACGCGTGAACTAAATCTGTACGCCCGCAATTCGTCAAATGTCAAAAAGAAGTCGAAATTATTCATCAACCAACCAACACCATTGAACTCGATACCACCGTACCTGGAAGGGACCCATCCGTGCTGTTTACATCGAGTTGACTGAAGACAAATTTTCGACTAGAAAGAGATAGAGACAGAAAGGGGTGTCTATCTTTGTCATATCTGTTGACATTATATATTAGCTGTGTTTGTTATGCACCACTAGTGCACTTGCGTAAGCGGCGCTATCGGTACCGCGAATAGATTCTATCGAGGATCTTGATGCGGCCGCGGAAAGCCTAGAGAAAACTATTCTTGAAAGCCACAAACTCGCGACAGTATTACGACCTGATTGGAAACAATCAGGGGGTTTAATCCCAGCTCAGCTGCGTAACAAAATTCGCCTGCATCGTCAATGCAGGACTGAATACAGGCGTTGTCCATCCAATGATTGCAGCTTAACCGCAGCAATGCTGTTCTCAGGAGCGCTCTGGCCCAGCATCGTTCTCAATGCTGGGAAGATAAACTCAGTGACCTTGAACCAGGCTCTGGTGCTTTCTGGCGACTGCAGAAAAACCTCCGGAAAGGTGGCACGAATTTTCCCCCCATTCATGGGGATGCGGGAATCGTGTATACCGATAGCGATAAAGCGGAAGCGTTCGTCCGCACACTCGAAAGGGAGTGTCGCGAAAACGTAGACCCCGACTTTGACAACGACTTCGAATCCTTGGTAGATCGGAGCGCAAGAAAACTAATGCAGCATAAGGCGTCCTTGGAGGATCTCACTTCAGGCACGGCAACGCCTGCGGAAATAAGTGATATCCTTAAAGGACTGAAAATGCGTAAGTCACCGGGACGAGACGGTATTACGAACAAGATGTTGAAAAATCTACCAAGGAAAGGCGTGGCAATGATCTGCGCCATTGCCAACGCCGTGCTTAGACTAGGTCATTTCCCTGGTAGATGGAAACACGGAGAGGTGATAATGATAAACAAACCTGGCAAGAACAAAACTTTCCACCAGAATTACCGCCCTATCCCTTTGCTCGATTCGTTGGGCAAGGTGATTTAGCGCGTGATTCTGTCGCGGCTGAAAGTTGAATGCGAAAATCTGAGAGTTCTACCGGTAGAACAGTATGCTTTCGGAGCCTGCACTCGGCAGAGTTGCAGGTTCTGAAGGTCACCGAGTCAATAATGTCCTACAGATCGACAAGACAATGCACCGGCATGGTCTTGTTGGACATAGAACGCGCTTTTGATAGAGTCTGGCATAATGGCCTACTTCATAAAATGCAGGAACTTGGTTTTTGACACTACATCTGTAGAGTGATAGCCAGTTTCCTGCATGATCGGACAATGTCAGTTAGGGTTAACAACTCCTGTTCGGATCCCAGACCTCTTGAGGCTGGGGTCCCGCAGGGAGCTGTATTATCACCTCTCCTGTACTCGATTTACAATTGCGACATTCCACGCACTTCAAAAACAGACGTCGCACTCTATGCGGACGATACAGCGCTTATCGCACACCACCGTCGCAAAGAGTACGTAAAGCGTAACCTCCAACGCGCGCTTGACGATCTAATCGTATGGACCGATAAGTGGAAGATCCGAATAAACCCGGTGAAAACACAGGCCATACTGATTAGTCAAAATCGAGATGACACTCCAGACCACCTCATCCTCAATGAGGTGGAGATACCCTGGAGCAACGCGGTCAAGTATCTTGGCGTCATTATTGACAAAGGGATGACTTGGAAAAAGCAGATCTCGGAGAACGTCCGAAAGGGACGAGCCGCTTTGGGTTCACTACAGTGCCTCATGAACAGTAAGAGCGTTTTATCAGTTCGTGGAAAGATCTTAGTGATCAAGACCGTCTTGAGGCCGATCCTGACTAACGGATCAGCCTCATGGGGATACGCGGCAGAAGCACACTTAACTCGTGTTCAAACAACGGAGAATATTTATCTCCGTAGAGCAGTCGGCGCTCCATTGTCTGTCCGAACGGAAACGATCAGACAGGCACTGTAGTGGTGAACGGTACGCCAGTTCATGAGAGTCAAGGCCGCGAAAACCTTTGATCTTGCTGAAACGCACGAAGACCCCGCACTCAGAGCGCTGGTGGATTACGATCCATCAGAGCTCTTAGTGCGGCCGCGAAAGAGACCAAGAAACCAACTCTAGTTGAAGGTTATTTCTTTACTATACCTGGGAGATGCACTAGCTAGGGCGACCGCACAATCAGAGACAAAAAACGCACCAAGGCGCTAATTATAAGTTGGGACGAAATCCGTCTCGTACGCGATTCACTGCTGGTACGTTGAAATTGTTTACTGATGCAAATGTTCCATTTGCTAACAGCGTTGCCTTGGTGAAATCGACATGTTAAATTAACGTAAACGTTCAATCATAGGACCCATAGTACGTTAAGTAAAGATATTCTATCCTGAAAACCAGACAAATATTTCACAAAGAAAGCCACACTGAGTGTTGCAGCTAATATTATGTTCAATCAATATGTAGCTTTCTATAGTTTGGGTGCCAAACAAAATGGTTAATTTCTGCAGTGCATTTGGGTGTGGTAATAAATACACTCCAGAAAAGCAGATTTCATTTTTAAGCCAAGTGATATACAGTGTGTCTGCTTAAGTTGGCCACATATGGGAAACTTTTTTATTATTAATTTTAGGAAAAAAAGTTATTCTTTATAAAAAGTTCAGCATGTTCCAAAACCTAAAATGCAACCATCAGATATTACATTTTTTCAGTCGTATACGAGGTTTGTCAAAAAATATGAATTTCACTCAAGAGTAAAATTTGACAATATCGAAAATTGTTATAAAGAAAAATAAACACTACCATTAAAATGATTGTTTTTTTCTTTTTTAAATTTATTAAATTTTATAAATAAATTAATATTAAACAGTAATCTCTTATTTTAATTATTGGACATTTAAATCAATGCATTAATTCAAATAAAAAAATGTAATATCTGATGGTTGCATTTTAGGTTTTGGAACATGCAGAACTTTTTATAAAGAATAACTTTTTTTCCTAAAATTAATAATAAAAAAGTTTCCCATATGTGGCCAACTTGAGCAGACACACTGTATAACTCCAATTATTAAGGACAAGGGCACCTTAAGTATACCTACACGAAATTGTCCTAGGTTAAGGGCCCTACTCACACTGCTCCTGCAGCGGGGACAATCTAGGCCTACCGCAGGAGAAACTTCCTTGTAAAGTACGTTTTGTTTTGAAAATGTGACAATTTCACATCCTGTTCGAGTTCGTTGGTACTTAACATCATTTCCAAAGTTTGTTTTCTCATATCTTGCTTGAAATAATGCTAGAAAGGTATGAAGGGGCCCCCTACCGACCTGCTTAGAAGGCGATCTAGGAAATTGCCCCAAACGCCCTGCCTCCTAGATTGCCCCTGCTGAAGGCGTGTGAGTAGGGCCCTTTCGGAATTGACGATGATGGTAAACACTCCAAGAAATGCAAAAGTTCTATTCTGACATTCCTCAAGCCCCCTATCAAAAAACACCATATTTATTAGTTTTAATGTGACCTCAAAAAAAAAAGTATTTTCATTTTTATTTTAAGCTATTATAGTTTTACAAGTTCATACCTTAATACCTTTACTCGATACACAGGTTAAACCAGGGGCGCTGCAAGCGGGCGTGCAAGGCGTGCAGGGCACGCGGGCGCCCTCTCTGAGGGGCGCTCAAATTTCTGGTTAAATATTATTGTTTGATATTTATTTCAAAAATAACAAAAACAATTATATTTTTTTATCCTTTCACTTCTCTTTTGTAAACAAAAAACTCTGGCAAAAGCACCACAAGCGATTACGGCATGCAACCATCATTCTACACTGTGGGCCGAAATAAAGGAGTACATTTTTTAATTGAAAATATATTTTTTATTTTTTGGGCGATTTAATTTCTTTTTGCAGGGCTAATAACCTAACATGTCCTCAACATGACTGTAAATTTGAAAGCAAAAATAATGTACAGGGTGGGACTTATAAAAAAAAATATATAACAGTGCATTTGAGTTCGTTGCAAATGAAAACTGTCTTAGCTAAAATTGTACTAATATGCTTTTTCGGTAGATAAACTATCCGGAACACTTCAGTAAAAAAGAAATTTTCCGAAATTATCGGATTCGCGAGATTCCATTTTTTTATTAAATAACATTTTAACCAATAACACATTTATGAAAACAGTTTAGTAATTTTAAAACTTAGAGTAAAATATTATGAATGTGGCCACCATTATTGTTTACCACTTCTTTTATGTCAATTTTACTTAGTAGGCCATACTGCTCAGGTTGCCATGGAATTTGTTTGACATTTACAGCTAAATAAGTAAATTAGTCAGTTGATAATGCCACTTTTGAGCAAAGAGGACAGATTATTAATCAAATATTTCCGTGAAAAATATAATTATGGTGCAAGAAAAATTGTAAATGAATTTCCTGAGAAAAATTGGCATATTGGAACGATAGGAAAGTTCTTAAGACATCTAAGGGAAAACGATGGGTCTATTGAAAATAAACGTGGAAGAGGAAGGAAGCGAAGCTCGAGAACTGAAGAAAATATTGGTAAAGTCAGGGTTGTTTTAGGAAATTTGCAACCTGGCCAAACTGTTGGAACAAGGAAAATCGCAAAAATAACTAGGATTTCCCGTACGTCAGTTCGAAGAATCATTAAAGAAGACTGCCATCTTAAAATATTTAAAAAAGTTTACTGTCAAAGACTTACGGCCAATGTAAGAGAAAAACGATAGGAAAGATGTAATTTGCTATTACGAAGATTCCGCTCCCGCGAAGACATTAGAAAAATATGGTTTTCAGATGAAAAAATGTTTTATTTACGGCCACCTAAAAATACCCAGAATAATAGGGTATATTCCGACGTACAATTCAAGAGAGAAATACCTTTAGAGCATCTTTTGATTGAAAAAAGTCATTTCTCAAAAGGTGTAATGGTCTCTGTTGCAGTATCCATGTTGGGAAAATCTCGTCTAATTTTTGTTGATGCTGGGGTGAAACTCAATTCAGAAACGTATCAAGAACAAATCTTGCAGCACCTATTACCAGAAATTGAAGATGTTTGTTACGATTACACTTTCCAACAGGATGGTGCTCCCTCGCACACTTCCCACAGTACAAGGATGTTCTTGAGTGAAAATTGCCCGGATTATATTGAGCCAGAAATGTGGCCACCTAACAGCCCAGAATTAAATCCAGTTGATTATTCAATTTGGGGAATTTTCGAACAAAATTTGTATGACGGACAACAATTTGAAACAATCCAGCAGCTCAAAGAAAAAATGCAGTTTGTTTGGAACAATTTTGAACAGGGTGCAATAAATGGGGCTATCAATTTATGGCGCAGACGACTTCAAGAAGTGGTAAACAATAATGGTGGCCACATCCATAATATTTTACTCCAAGTTTGAAAATTACTAAACTGTTTTCATAAATGTGTTATTTGTTAAAAAGTGATTTAATAAAAAAATGGTATTTCGCGAATCCGGTAATTTTGGAAAATTTTCTTTTTACTGAAGTGTTCTGGATAGTTTATCTACCGAAAAAGCATATTAGTACAATTTTAGCTAAGACAGTTTTCATTTGCAACGACTTCAAATTCACTGTTATATAATTTTTTTTATAAGTCCGACCTTGTGCATTATTTTTGCTTTCTAATTCACAGTCATGTTGAGGACATGTTAGGTTATTAGTCCTGCAAAAAAAAATTAAATCTTCCAAAAAACAAAAAATATATTTTTAATTAAAAAATGTACTCCTTTATTTCGGCCCACAGTGTAGAGCTAATTTCAAGGTTAAATTCTTTTACCAATTTTTGAATTAAACTTTATCATCTCGTCACAGCAGGATTGAAGAACTACAAACATTTGACAATATTTTTGGTTTCATTACCAACTTAGTTAGATACTCTTCGATGAAGAATTGTTAAAATTCTGCAAAGATATACATGTAAAGCTTCAACATGATAGATATGCATTGTAGTTTTTTTTTCAACATGATATCTCACGAATAGTCAGACATTGAAGAGATTGATTTGTTAGATGAAATGAAGGCTTTGGGACTACATTTCACAACGACTAGTCCTCAATAATGAAAGCATCACTCAAAAATTTGACATAAAATACTGAATTCATTAAACATGCACCAAACTATATCAGAGTTTTGGGCACCTAAAGCCGGAAAAGTTCGTTTTCAATCATTTGTTTTGTGGATTTACCTCTAACAGACAGTGTGATCCATTTGTCTTTTGGTCACCCTGAAAAAAAGTTTATTCGTTGACCGATTTGGCTCGGGTTTCTTCAAAACTGTACAGCTTGACAAACTGTATATCCTCATCAAAAATTTCTTCGCTCATACAAAATCCAAGGCCAACTATGACAGTTCAAATGTGGAGAATTTTGATAATTCAGATCAGCGATCTCATTAGGAAAATTCGAGGAAAAAAATCTATCCACACTACTGGATTCAGCATCCCTCAAAACGGGCCCATACCAAATTTTACCAACAAAAAAAATGTATTTATCAATTATTTTTTTCAACTCGCGCCTATTGTGAAATACCGAATATAATTTTCAATAATCGCAAAAAAAAAAAGAAATTATAGGTGTACTGAAGGAAATGGTGGCTTGGTAGAAATTATCAGAATTTAGTTTTTTTCATGACCAACTGTGAAGTTTTGCAAATAAATGGATAATCTTTGTTTTTTCACGAAATAGTTACCACTTGATACCTTCTGGTGAAAGTTGGTATAGGCCCGTTTTGAAGGATGCCGAACCCAATGGCGTGCACAGTTTTATTCTTAAAAAAATCGCTAATGTGGTTTGTCAAAATTTTGCTCCTGAGAGCTGGCAAAGATGGCCCTGGATTTTGTATGAGCGAGGTTATTTTTGATTAGAAGATACAGCATGTCAAGCTCTACAATCTGAAAAACAATTGAACCAAACCGGTCAATCAAAAAACTTTTTTTCAGGGTGAACCGAAAACAAACTGGTGGTCACACTATTAATATTTTGTATTTTTTCATTAATTCATATTACTATTACCGTTGTTTCAATACGCAAACAACATTATCTCTAATAAGTTTATTGGAACTTTTATTTTAAAAAGGATGATTCACCTACTTACATTGGAAACATTTATTTGTTTAGAATCATAAAATAGAGGGCGGCGAAAAGTTGGTTGCACGCGGGCGCTCTAAGCTCAAGCAGCGCCACTGGGTTAAACATATAAATCACCCTGCACCTACTACCTACCCTGTATTTTCTCAACTATTTAATCGAATTACGGATCATCTAAGTATACTTCATTATTTACTAATTTGTTTCTTATTTTGCATTTTTCCAGATAGTCATTTGAAATATATAGATCCATCATATCATGATTATTAAGACTACTAAGTATGCACAGAAGTGTAGTCATTTTTTCCAAGCAAATCAACCGCTTTTTCAATTTATCTTCAAACTATTTGAAAACCTCCGACTTCGCATAAGGGCAATGAGTGTGACAAAGATAGCATCCCGTTTTTAGTCCAATCAAAATATACCTATGCGCCAAAAAAATACGACAAAAAATTGCCTCAGCTGTCGACACGACAGGGGCCCTTCCAGTTACGTAGTATCGAGTTCAATGACCAACACCAACACACAATAATTCGTAACCAAAAAAAACATGAGTAAGGACTGTAAGGAGTAAGTACGCTCAGAACCAACACAATTCACAATAATAACAATCAACATAACCTCATAATTTTGATCCAGATCGAACCAAATTTAGTTCGGTACACAATATGACGTCTTCGACGTTTCGTATTCGAGTAACCACCATCAACTTAATTTTTTTAAATACGGAACTGGATTTTTGATCATGATTTTGAGAACCTTCATTCCCTTTTCATTGATGTACCACACAGATACCACTGACGACGTTTCGACCCTGTAAAATGATATCATACGGCTCTGAATTCATCATATTTCAGGATTTAGAAGGCTTAATAGTACATTTTGTATCAAGGGCGGAAAGTAGATGATTTTGACGAGGGTATAAGTAGCAGCACGAGCGAAGCGGGGGCAGATATTAGCCGAGTCAAAATCATCTTTCGTCCGTGGTGCAAACACTGCTTTTTGTACTACCAGTTTGTAATAATTTGAAAAAGAATAATTATGAAAATCAAAAATAAATAATCGATACACTGCACTACACTGCTGACAAGTCAGACAACTGACAAGTTTAATAACAACTGTCAATCATGGTTACAATAGGTGTGTTCCCGTATTCTTTTGTGGTGCAGATTCATTGTCACCGATAAGTTCCTTTTAGTATGCTAGGCTGTCACGTGGTTAAGAGATTCAGAGGCGTTGGGATCCAAGGAACCGTTGCTAAGCGACCTACTTTTGCGCCCGCGGGCGCGAATGTACTTTTAGGCCCGGCTGCCAAAATAAGCGAGTTTCCGCCTGCTTTGCATGCATTGAACAGTGGACTTTACGTGTAGGTTGTACAAAAAAATCTTTTATCCAATTATAATTTATTTTTATAACTGGAATGAGAATGAATCGAAGCACTCAAGTTTTGTTTCGTCTCGTATTAAAGCACACAACATTGACTTGAATCTTTCAAATACGGAGCTGGATTTTTGTCACAGTGTGATTTTTTTGAACAATTTCTTATCCCATAAAATGAATCGGTAACAACGGCCTTGTAAACTGACCACCACGATCATCTGATATCACACCAATGGGTTTATCCATGTGCGGCTGAGACATGGAGTTTTATTAAAGATAAAAGATAGGGTGTATTACCTATCGAAGTACAGGGTGTCCCATTTTGGGTACTTTTGCGGGGTATCTCCGTTATTCTTATAGATAGAAAGTTGCGGTTTTCGCGACAGTGTGCTACTTTTTCGTGACACATAAGATGCCGGTAAAAAATAATTCATAGCCCTTCTAGTTTTTAAGATACGGGGCTCAACTGAAAATGTTGCATTTCAAGGTACACCTCGTATCTAAACTATCAGATGAGTTATGGAAAATGTGAAAACTGTTTCTCATATAACTTTTCTCAATGAACTCGATTCTACCTTCGGAATTAGTATACAGGGTCAGGTCAAAAAGTTATCGGACCCAACCTTATTTTTTTGAATGGAACACCCTGTATATTTATAGTCCATAAGATTTATCTTTTTTTTACGTTTTCAAAAATATATAACAGTATGCACTTTTTCTCATGAACGCCCAAATAAATGACAATTTTCTGAGATTGAATGCATAATTTAATAGTAGGCCAAGTAGTAGGCCATGAATAACAAACTTTTTCGAAATTTTCATTACTCTGTGTTGAACATACCAGCATAATCATATTTTTCATAATTTTCAACGCTGCCTATAAAAAGTCGATCCAAAAACAATGTGCCAAAAATAATATTTGACATTTATTTTTGTTTGTTGCCATAGCAACTATTAAATTATGCATTTAATTTCAGAAAATTGTCATTTATTTGGGTGTTTATGAGAAAAAGTGCATACTGTTATATATTTTTGAAAAGGTAAAAAAAAGACAAATCTTATGGACTATAAATATACAGGGTGTTCCATTTAAAAAAATAAAGTTGGGTCCGATAACTTTTTGACCTTAACCTGTACACTAATTCCGAAGGCAGAATCGAGTTCTCCGGGAAAAGTTATTTAAGAAACAGTTTTCGCATTTTCCATGACTTATCTGATAGTTTTCCAGTATTTTTTCTTGGGCACATTACTATAGGTATAGATTTTTGGGTCTGTACGGGGGTCTGTATGATGAATATTTTACGAGAACTGGCACTTTGTCACTTAAAATTAATCACCCTATACATCACAAATACCCAAACAAACTCCGTAGAATGCCGTGGATACTTAGATACCAGACCTAGAATTTACGTACATGCACGACCAATTAGGTACATGTCGACGGCGTCACGACAAAAGGGCGTAAGTGCCAAAATTAAGAAAATGAGATTTTTATGCCATTCTATAGTACTAATAACTGCCCACAACTTGACCAAACGGCTTAACCGGCAAAAATTCCTAACGCATAAAAAATGATATTTTCATTTTCTAACCGCCAATATCGAACCGAACCGAACTTGACCCGAAAATCACTAACCGCCGTCAACACGTGTGTTGATAGGTTGCTTACGCCCTGGACGAAAGAAAACATTTTCCTGGCGAAAGGTAAGTGAATGATATTATGAATTGAATAGGTTTTATTGATATTTGGTAGCCTAGATCGTTTTTTTACTGTAAAGGCCTTGTTCACATATCAAAAACCCACATTATGTGTTATTGTCGGTTACGCCTTTTAGTATTTTTTTGTTTGGTTTGTCCAAGCGCCATTCGCTCATATGAATATAATGGAGTGATTTTTTGCGTTTTACAAACTTGAGCCTCAGCCGTTTCAAAAAAACTACACTATAGCTAAAAGATATAACCTATTTGTTCAAAAAAAAAGAATAATTCAAGGCAAAGTGCTTTCCCTTATAATCGATAATGATTTCCCGAGTGAACTTCTAACAGAGGCATTGGAGCATGATGTTTTGAAAAATACGTTTAAGTTTTTTTCTGTTTAAATAGCACCGTTTTCTTTTCTTTTAAGAATAATCAGGTAGTAAGTTATCTTTGTTAAGAATTTGTCTTCAGTTTTAAATTTTGGTTGGTCTTTAACTAAAATTTTTGTATTTCTTTTCGAAATTTGTATTGTTTTGAATCAAAAAAAATGAAAAAATGTATCCGACATTTTTAAAAAAGGCGTAACTGCAACTAACCGACAATAAATAACCTAAATGAAAACACATAAAAGGCGTAAATGCCTTTTGAAAAGACGTAAACGCCAACAGATTCTAGCAAAAAGGCTTAAGCACCAAATGTTTGAATAACTAAATAACAGTTACATATTTTATAACTTGAAAGTTGTTGAAACATGCGCTCATCAATCTAAAATAGAATAATTAAAAAAAAATCTACTGGGATATAAAAATAAAGATTTTAAACGTTTTTTTCGTCTCCTGAAAAAAATTACGAATGTCGCTTATGCCCTCTTGTCAAGACACCGTCGATGTTTTAGGTGTATCATGGGTACAAGAACCTATTTAGAGTCCACTGATCAATATTATCACAAATGATGCATCAAAGAAAAGTTTATCATATACAAAAATAGTTACCTGACCATACCCTTCCGTACTATTCAAAATCACATTTTCAAGTATCGACAATGATGCTTGAGTGACTTGTGCTTCCTGGGTGGTATTCACAAAATTAGCAACCCTTGATATGAATTCAGTGGTCAAAATATCCCATGATACAATTCCTGGTTCCATCAATTCCACAAAAGACAACAAAGTATGTGCAAGAAATGTTCCCTTGCAATTCCCTTTCTCAATCAATTTGATTATCAACGTGAGGCCTTGTTTGCTGATAAACTCCAAAGCAAAGGTCATATCGGCACTTAAGATGGACAGTCTTGTCATTGCAGCTGCCTTTTCTTCAGGACTTCCATTGTTCAGCTTTGATAGAATATCTTGAGCAGTCTTAGACGGTGAAAAATTCAGTCGAAGGACCGAGCCATTTTTTATTTCATTTCGATTTTTCTCGGTGATATAATTATTGTTATTGCTATCATTGAATTGAAGGGCATATTGCTCTGGCTCAGTTAAATTCCAACCGTTGCAAAGTTCCTGAATTATAGCAGTTAAAGGTTGCTTTTGATTGAATTCAATCAACTGTGGGACCTGATCGGTCATCTCCACAGCGATTTTCACGATGTAGGAATCTTTCATGGCAGGCATTTTGAAGACAGTTTGATTTGATGATGTTATGGCAATATTACCACATTTTACCTTTCTTTGATGGATGAAGAACCCAACGTTAAAATATTTATTAAATTAACCCACCCATCAAAACATTTTGATTATTTACTTTTTGAACGTCAGTGTCAATGTCACTGTCACTGTCACATGAAGCCATTGAACTCAACCTAAAGGACTGGAATGGTCGCGAATATGAACGATGCGACGAGAAATGTGTTCAAAAATGTGGAAGAGTGAGGGATAGTTTGTGGCTACAGAAGCCTAGTTTACACCGAAAGCTCGTTTAGTTCGGTCCGATAGGACCAAGTGGGTGGGGATAGTACGGTAGGACCAATGCTTGCTTCTCGTCCGTTTACACCGCCTTGCAACGCGTGATCTGAATGAGTACGCGCGCAATTCATCAAACGTCAAAAACAACAAACAACCTTGAGAAACTCAGAACCAACACAATTCACAATAATAATAATCAACATAACCTCATAATTTTGATCCAGATCGCACCAAATTTAGTTCGGTACACCTGCTGGCAAGTACCGAACCAAGAGCGGACCAGCTTAGTTCGCAACTGTTTACACCATTCGAACCAAATATATGGTTCTGATATTGTTCGAATTAAGTACTTGGTCCGCGGACCAAGTTGTCGGTGTAAACTAGGCTATCATCAGGTGAGTTCGAGTTTCCGCTTTTCGTGCTCAGAGTGTTTAGAGCGGAAACTCGAACGTGCTTATTGAATTTACTCATTGACATTGACATTAGTTTGTTTTGTCACGGAAAGGTGACATGTGACATCCCGAATTAAAAGTCTTATTTTCAGGTTTTTTCGGGGGATTTTCCAGCTTTTCTCGCCATAAAAACAATCCCAAGACTTTAGGGAACAATTAAAAAAAAAAATTACTCAAATAGCCCCAGCCGTTCTCAAGTTATGGATCTTCCAGAAGAAATCGGTATTCATTTTTATATATTATAATAAAGAAGAAGATATGTGATGTCAACGTTATTTTACTTTTTTTTTTTCATTAAAAAAAGTATATCATCTTTGACCAATAAACTGAATTATATTAACAAAACGACAGTAATCGGTGGTATGGTGGTTGCACAGTAGCCACGAGACAACGTAATAAGGCCTTGGGTGGTATGATAAAAAGGAGTATTCACTTTTACTCCAAGTTAATAATGCTCCATTGTGTAGTTTTCACTTAATCAAATTTGAAATTTACTCTTAACTCGGCATAATGCTTAAAAAAAGACTAAAGTATTCACTTCAAACTTTGCTTCATTTACCTGGATACTGTGATAAAAATTGAGAAAAATAGAAGTTTTTTTCTGACCGGTTTTTTGGTCTGCTGGATCAGAACCTGAGGTTTGCCACTTCGACAGGCGTCAGCTTCACAACGAAAACTTCAGAAAACCTCAAAGTTTTGGCAGTTTTCCAGTTTTCTAAGTATAACTCGAAAAATAAGTGTTTTTTGATAATAACTATACATGTAATCAGTCCATGTGTTATCAGTCCAGAAGATAACACATGGATTGATAACATGGAGGATACTCTACACCTTCTTCTACGTACTCATTTTCCTGGAGAAGGCAATAGACCTACCCCTGAGCCCCTCCCTATAGGCTGCAGGTCCTGATGGTATTTTCTCGGCGATGATGCAAAAGGCACCTGATGCAACCTTGCCATAAGAACATCTTCAGAGCAAGCATCGCCTTGGGACACGTTCTAAACGTGTGGAAAACCGCCAAGGTAGTCTTCATATCCAAAGTTGGGAAGGAGCACTAAGGGCTGCCAAAATCCCACAGACCGATTAGTCTAACATCCTTCGAAGCTAAAACCTTGGAAAGGTTGATTGATAGGTATACCTGACAGAGGAAAATCCTTTCGGTATTTCCTCTTCATAGGAACCAGCATGCCTACTGCAAGGGCAAAAGCACGGAGTCAGCTCTCCATGCGGTAGTGCAACAAGCTGAAAAGGCCATAAACGACAAAGAAGTGGCTCTAACCCTATTCCTTGACGTCGAAGGATCATTTGATAAGGCCAAAACGGGCGCTATTTGCGAGGCGCTTGCCAGCAAGGGGGTTCTCTCTTCCATCGTGAGGTGGGTCTGGTTCTCCCTTTGTGGCCGCCAAGTAAAAGCGTCCTTGGGAGGCTACCAGGTTGAGGCAGTAGTCCAAGGAGGCTGCCCCAAGGCAGCTGCCTCTCTCCCAGACTATGGTGTCTGATAATGGACAGCCTCCTCACAAGGTTGGATGCAGAAGGATTTCACACTCAGGCGTACGCGGACGATGGACTGGTGCTAGTGAGGGGCAAACACCTAGGGATCGTCTGTGAGCGGATGAAGCTATCCTGTAAAAAGTAGAATCATGGTGTGGAGAGATGGGGCTGTCAGTGAATCCCTCCAAAACAGAGCTCATTCTCTTCAGCAACAGAAGGAATATCCGGGAATTCAAGCCACCCACGACGTACGGGACCACACTGTCACTCAGGCAGGAGGTCAAGAACCTCAGGGTGGTGTTAGACACCACGTCGAAAGGACAATAGAAAAAAGTAACAGCAACACTGTGTCTACTGCGTCGAGTGGTCGGAAGACAGTGGGGCCTAAAACCCCAGGTCATGCATTGGCTCTACCAGGCTGTCATCAGGCCGAGGATCTCATACGGATCCGTGGCCGGCAACCGATAAGACCACTTTTATACTCAAGCTAGACCGACTGCAAAGGATGGCTTGTTTGGGTACAACAGGCGCAATGAGGACAACTCCTGGAGCAGCACTGAACATCCTCCTCGGACTGCCAGAGCTAGGACTCTGGGTGAAGAGGAAAACGATGGCTTTTTATAGTAGGATGGATGCCCAGAAGACATGGAGGAACATGAGAATGGAAGTTGGCCACACCAGAATATCATCACTGGTGCGGTGCAAGTTACCGCTTCTATTGGCCGGGTTCACCCACGGATGGTCGTCTCAGAGTCCGAAGGAGCTTTGAGGTGCACGTAACGGTGAGGGAAGAATGGCTGACCGATGGAGGCGCATGTCGACCCTCAAGTCTGTTTCACAGATGGTTTCAAGGCTGAACGCACGGGTTCGACTGGAGCCGAAGTTTTCTGGGCTGACAGGAACACTGGCGAAGCTTTTTCCCTTGGAAGACTTGCAACAGTTTTCCAGGCGGAAATATTCGCTATGCTAGAGGTTGCCTCCAGAGATGAGGTCAAAAGAGGAATGGAGAATAACATTGATATGTACTCCGACAGTCAAGCGGCACTTGAAGCAGTCACCAAACCAAGGATAAGCTGCCCGCTGGTCCAAGAGTGTAGGGATGCGCTGCAAGTGCTGGGTGAGAACAAGAGGGTCAAACTAGTATGGGTTCCGGGGCACGCGGCGGGATCACCGGCAATGAGCAAGCGGACAAGCTGGCCAATTGAGGATCTACCACGCGACTGTCCGGATCGGAACCAATTCTAAGCCTTAGTAAACAACTTATCTCACGCACTCTCAAAGAATGGGCGTGGGAGAGGACAGTTGAGATCTGGAACAGTAACCCATTATACAGGCAGGCCAAAGAAACGATATCAGAACCTCACAGGCCAAGGACGTCCCAATTGCTGAACAAGAGCAGGAATAAAGCACTGAGCACCATCGTTGGCATTCTGACAGGTCATTGCAGGCTCAACAGACACTCCTATGCCCCCACTGCAGAAGGGCGGAGAAAACCTCCTACCACCTGCTGGGAGTTTACGACAGGTGGGGTCGCTTGAGAAGGAAGGTCCTAGGAGCAGTCACCATCCCCAGGGAAGAGTTGGGGTACCTGAGCTGGGATAGTCTGCTCCTATGTACGACAAGAACCCGGTTTGAGTAGTTGGGTTGGTCAAGCAGGGATGGCGAAAGGGGCCACTAGGCCTACTCGCCGGGCTTTGCCCCCCACCTTTACCATTACCATAATAGAGCACCAAATTAGAGTAGACAAAATTTCCTACAAATAGGTACGTATAATTATTACTCTAATCTCTGGGCATTTCATGGCGTCGATAGATCGTGTAGAAAAAATGGCATCTCTTGACTTTCCGCCAAAAAGGTGAAAACATTATTCTAGGTTCGCACTTCATACACATCCAAAATCAATTATTTTATAACTAGGTTCCTGACTACCTGGCATGCGTCCTGGTTACCTCTAAGGTATTGGCAAACGTGCGTGAGATCCATATTCACTCATTTACTTAATTTTTAACATTTGTTTTTTTAAGTGACAAAAGGACCCTAAACTATGATTTATGGAACTGACAAATGGATCGAAGTTCTCAAATGCACTATTAGTTTCTTGATCACTGATGCAGAATCAAAGTTTTATCACATTTTAGGCATATTGGCTTGAGTAGAATCAAAATATCGAATCCAATATCACAGGCTTTTCATTTAAAAAAATATAAGTTAGCTTTATATCTCGGAAAATCGATAGTCTTTTGTTTAATTTTTCATGAAAAAACTTGCTAGATAACTATACAATCTGATATGTATTTTGGATTCAATACAGCTGATTGAAATATTATCAAAGATAATGAAAAACCCTGTACAGGGTGTCCTGAATTCCTGAAATGTTATCAAAGATAATGAAACACCCTGTACATGGTGTCCCAAACTGGACGCGTTGTTATGAGACCACCCCTCATTTGAAGATATAGAAGAAAATGAACTTAGGTGTCCGGAGCTCAAATTTGATGAGAAACCCACTGGTGCAAAGAAAACTTTCCTATCTCTTATCATTTGGCCGCTAGAGGGCGTTTATCGAATTTCATCGATCTTTTTATATCCTTTATTTTTATTAATAAAGATTTTTGTTTTGGCAAAAACATTGTAATGGATTTTACGAAAAAAAGTTCGTGGCATTCATTGCTGTAGACAGTTTTTGAAGAGTTTTAGTTTCCATAGGAACGCGTCTAGTTTGGGATATCTAAGAACTTATCTAAACGCCAGTGGGTTTTTCATTAAATCTGAGTTGCGGACACCTCACTTTATTTCCTTGTTTATATTCAAATAGGGGCGGGTATTATTCCTATAAGTACGCGTCCAGTTTGGGACACCCTGCACATAATATTATCTTTATATAGCCTGCGTTGTCAGACTTTTTCCATTAATGGCGAAAAAATCAATTTTAATTTGTCTGAACACATCTAATAGAAAAACAAAATGTGCCAATAGAACAAATTAATATTTGGCATGCAACTTATCGAGACTTTCGATAGGTGTCATTTTTACTACAGTGTCTATATTATCAACAAAATCTTCACACATCGCAGACAGCACAAAAATGTCCAATATTTGAACAAAGAACGGACATATCTGGACGTTTGGACGTCCATTGAACGTCCATATAGGATACAAATTACACACTATTGGACGATAGATGGACGACCGATTGTAGGCACTACTTGTATCAAACATGTACTTTCTTTTAGTTCTGGACCATGAATGGACATAAAATGGACCATATTATGAACACACAACCAATAACATTTAACCACTTTTTACAATTTCAAATGATAGGAGATCTTAGAGTTTAAGTATCGGAAAATAATCAAGAATCCCAGTTTTTGTATTTATTTTTTTTACATTCTATCTCCAAGGGGCGGGGCATATTTGTAGACCAAAACTTACTTTAAATTTGGATTCTTCGTGTAAAAAAAAACATGGGTAACAGAAGTTTCAGAGAAGTAACAGAAGAACCGATAGAACCAGTGAGACGAAACGGACTCATTTTTGCAACTCAACCCTGCGCCAAAATATATATATATATATATATATAAATATAAGCAGAAGGGTAGCACGACTGGCTAGTTAAGAAAGAACTAGAGGTTAGTGGGGATGCAGTCTTGTAGATTCTTCTTTACATCTTTACATCTACAAGACTGCATCCCCACTAACCTCTAGTTTTTTATATAAATATATATACATATATATTTTTTTTTTGTTGGGGTCTTCTGTTTTGAACATAAATAAGTTGATAATAGCTTTTTTCATGGATTATGGTTGAATTGATGCCATCTGAGGATCTACCACATAGTCTAGCACTTCCTTCAACATTATAATCTCTCTCAGTCATGACTGTTGACAATTAAACCAATTTTGATGTTAAACTCGTCCTAGTATTTACTACTAGTTTATACTTCTAACCTAAATAAATACTTCACATCGCAAAATTCACTTTATGTAAAAGGTTATACTCCGCAATATACTAGGAAGTAAAATCTTTTACTTTAAGTACGAGCAAATACTTTTTTTTATCACACCCCATAAGTGTCTCGTCTCATCTCAAAATTTCGAGACAAATTGTATCGAGTTGTTGTTTTGGTTTTTATAAGGAGATGGGACCAAAAAAACCTAAAAGAACTTCAAAGAGCCCAAAAAACCCCAAAGAACTAGAGAATTGAAAGAAAGGAACAAAATTCATAAATTTTTCAATTCCCTACAAAAAATATCTTGGCATTTTTCGTTAAAACTTTAGGGTTTCCAAGTAACGGAAAACAAAACAATATTTTTTTTTGTTTTTCTCAAATATTTCATGAATGAAAAAACGAACATTTTCGGTCGATCGTATTGTATCGAATTTCGGCTATAGAAACACTTGTCAACTATTTATGTACAGTCACTTGTTTATGTTTTTGAGCTGCCCGTTCACAATTATTGTTCAACGACCTTGACCAAAACACTACTGAACTCTCTATGGCGGAGAGTCTCTTTTATATACCAGTCGCCGACATCGCGCATGAATAATATATAATCGAGAAAAAAATCGATAGATGGCGAAGCTTCTAGTATGGCAGAGAAAACGATGGAATATTTCTACAGTGGACCAACTTTGTGCCAAGAGGAGGTGTGAGAGTTAATCTACCGGTACGACCTGGTTAACTGTTTAGGAACTCGGGAAAAGTGTGTCGAGTTATAACGGTTTGCTCTCACCAGTTGACGGGTGAGCTAGATATACAAAAAAAAAATACAATTGACGTCTTATAAATTAACAAGTATATTACAATAATTCTGTTCATAACTTCTTACAAATCACTTCGTACACCAAATCCTGCTGCTGGTGGTTCACCAGACAGAGAAGTTGGATCCCCGATTGGTTCAGCCGCATAACGACCATTTCTATAAATCAAATTGAAGCTATGTCATATCGAAAATAATAGGGATTGTAGAGGATGCGAAATATTGTTAGTAAAGGGTGTTGTTTCAGAGTTAAAAACTTTGAACTGAAATAAAACTTATGTTAACATACATATTATAGCCACCGCTTTTGTTTCTTTAATGCGATCAATAAGTCACTTACAATAATTTTGAACCTGGCATATGGGTAGATTATACTACTTGATAAAACAAATAAAAAGTCTTACCTAGGGCCAGGTTTTGGCTTTCTTCCGCATTTTAAATCTTCTAGAATCTCTTCAGTGTCTTTCACAGTCAAGTCTTCCTGAAAATCAAATTTCTCAAGGACTTTAATCATTTCAAATTAATTTTAATGACAGATTAATAAAGATTAATAAAGTATGTAGTTTAGGTTTTGGTGGTACTTATTTGTTAAGAATAACAAGGGATAAAGTTACATTCAAAATCCAAATCTAAAAATTATGGAAAAAAAATCCAGTTCTTCTAGTTGATGAATGTATACAGGGTCTTTCACTCAAAACTCCGCACGTCAATATCTCGGAAACGAATAGGAATATTTACCAAGAGTAAAGCGTCGCGACGCATCGAAAATATTATCGATTGCAGGGACTTTGAAATTACGCGCATGCAAAAGTACGAGTTATTTATAAACTTTCTTGTTATTCAGTCGAACTCATTTATTCTACTCAGTTTTGAGATATACAGTGTGTCCAAGATAAGGATGTCTATCATGGGGATCTTGAAAACCGTGAGAGATACAAGGTCGGTTAAATGGAGGCAAAGTTGCGTATTTTGATGCTTAACAAAATGCCGTTTTAAAAGCCAAGAAATTCCGACTAAGTCCGAAATTATCCGAAAAAAACCGATTTTTTTCAAAATTGCTTTCATTTTTTTCTGACCACATTTGAAGAGATATTTTGAAATGAATGGAACTTCTTCATTGCCACTTTCTGCCCTTTACAAGATAGCGTTATTAAATTGAAGAACCGACGTTTCGTCTATTAGCCATCATCAACTTTGTTTTTTTAAATACGGTCCTGGATTTTTTATGACGGATTTTAAGGGCCTCGATGTATCGCAATTATTCAAAAAAATTATGTTGCTGGATTTTTCCATAAGAACTCATGTGTTAGAAAGAGACAAAAAATACATTTTTAATAGGATTAAAAACAATCACCTCTTTTTCAATTAGTGCGATACCTCGTTGGTTTAGAAACATAAGGGGCTCTTAAAATCCGTAATAAAAAATCCAGGACCGTATTTAAAAAAACAAAGTTGATGATGGTTGCTCATAGACGAAACGTCGGTTCTTCAATTGATAAATTTGGAAAATTTCGGTTTTTTTTGGATATTTTCGGACTTAGTCGGAATTTCTTGGCTTTTAAAACGGCATTTTGTTAAGCATCAAAATACGCAACTTTGCCTCCATTTAACCGACCTTGTATCTCTCACGGTTTTCAAGATCCCCGTGATAGACATCCTTATCTTGGACACACTGTATATCTCAAAACTGAGTAGAATAAATGAGTTCGACTGAATAACAAAAAAATTTATAAATAACTCGTACTTTAGCATGCGCGTAATTTCAAAGTCCCTGCAATCGATTAATATTTTCGATGCGTCGCGACGCTTTACTCTTGGTAGGCGTCGAATTTTTTTAACTGTGAAAAATAACTACTCGACCTCATACATTGACTACTTTTTACAGAAATCAAATATTCCTATTCGTTTCCGAGATATTGACGTGCGGAGTTTTAAGTGAAAAGCCCTGTATATTATCCTATTCCTTGTCCTATTCCGAACCATTTTATGAAAAATCAATTGTCTTATAACTCAATTCCCAAAAATGTTGAACAATAATAATGCTCATGTTCAAAATGGAGATTGGAGATGATTAGATAAGAATATCCTGGATAGGTTTAAGGGGTTTCAGAACCTATTTGAAACAAAAGAGAACTAGCTGGTAGTCAAACACAAGAATCTACTCACGTAATAGTCGTCATTAATTTGCACCATGGGAGCATTTACACAGGCACCCAAACATTCGACCTCGGAAATAGTGAACATCATATCTTTACTAGTCTCTCCGACCTGAAGGTCCAGGTTCTTCTTGATTGTTTCTAGAATCTCATCAGATCCCCTCAGCCAACATGGAGTGGTAGTGCAGACTTGAAGATGGTATTTTCCAGTTGGCTTCCTGATAGCGAAAATGTATACAAAAGTTAGTTATAATTTTTGGGTATTATTCAAATAGCGTGTAATGATGTCTAGAATACTATACTTTTTCTATGACTATAAAATAATAGAAACGAGTTATGCAGATTGGTTAATAATAAAACAACACAGCACACTACGTAGGTTTTTTATTGCATATTCTGAAAATATAAGTTATTTATGGTACTAGTGCGTTGTGTTGAAAATAAGTCACGCGAGAAAGATTTGTGCCAACGGCCTCGTGGTATAAATGGACAATTTGCACATTTTTTGAAAATATGAAAAATATAAGGATTAGTAAATACTGATCCCATTGATGTTTAAAAAATCAACCAACGACTTCTAATAATGTAGTAATCACCGATTAAAAAGCGCCAATCAACATCCACTACGTCACAGAATACACTATCTATCTCCGTCTGACGTATTGACTGTGATGACTCTCTCTCTCTCGGAAGAGTAATATGGCCCCACCCCTTTTGCGATCATGCAGTGAAATTCGCGTCTTCTTTTTCAATTATTTAGTATACTTTTGGGTATTTCGGAAAAATTTCTTCGCTGATGACTTCCAAATAATGTCTAGAATACGTATATAAAATTTCAAGTCATTTGACAATGTATGCAAATTGTCCATTATCAAGTGACTTGTGCAACATAACGTACGAGTTATCCAACAAATGGAGGATATCGTTTTTACATGAGATAATTATTAAATATATGTCTTAGTGTCAGAATGACTAGACAGTGACATGTTTACATTTTGGTCAAAATAGTTTATTGTTTGTTTGGTTGCCACGGGAACATGATAGGTTGTTTGTTTGTTAGCCACGGGAACGTGAGTTATTATCCATACTAGTGTGTTATTTGACACTGTACTTGTCCAAAATGACATCAATAATGACACCTATACCTATTATGCTTCAGATGAATACTAATAATCGTACATCTTGCAACGCCGCCTTTGTTTCGTGCAACGTGCCACGTTCATGGCAGACGCAAGCGAATCATCGATTTTTCTCTGTGACGTATCGTCGGCAATGGGGCCGGGCCTATCTAATAAGAAACCGACAGTTTTACAGGGTGCCACAGATTCGAGTGCATGCATGGGGATCTCAGTTATTTTAAGAAATACAGGGTCAGTTAAATGATTGCAAAGTTGCGCATTTTTACGCTCAACAAAATGCCGTTTTGAAATTTGAAAAATTCCGACCACTTCCGAAGATATTCAGAAAAAAAACGAAATTTCGCAAAAACGTTATTATTATTTCCGAGGTTATTTGAGAAGATATTGTAAAATGAATTACACTTCCTCATTGCCACTTTTTCTCCTCTACAAGATGGCGGTATCAAAGTGGAAATCTGATGTTTCGTCTTTGAGCGGCCATCATCAAGTTCATTTTTTTAAATACGGACCTGGATTTTTTATTTTATTTTTTGTTATCTTTTTACGTCCTTGAGGCATTGAGGTAATAAGATGAGGGTGTAGAGCATGGAGGTAGAAAGGGGTGGAGACGACATCACGTGACTAAAATGGGATCACTTTCGCCATCTTACCGTGCTCGTTCTGTCAAAGTGTTTGTTTACATTTCTAGAACAGTTTTTGGCTGTGTTGTGAGGATTATTTTGTGATTTTTGTGTGTTGTTACATTTCTCAATAATTATGGTTTCATGTGATCTGAGGAGTTGTGCGAGTAGAGACGCTATTGATAAGAAAAAATCGACTGGAATCACATTTCATAGGTTAGTATAGCATAATTCAGGACCGGGATATGAAATTTGTGTCGAGTTTACCGAAATATTTATATGGTTGAGATTTGTAAATGTTTAATCACATTATATTGAAGATTCCAATATTTTTTCCAATTTACTCAGTCATGGCTATGATCAAATTGTGTTGGACAATGATAGCCAAGTCATAGGTATTCACTAATGAAAAGCATTGATGTGAAGTACCTAGATATACGAGTGAATTTTTTTTTGAATTTCTAGTAATCTTAAAGCTAATAGTAGGTACAAGACATAAAAGTGATAAAACTATACTATCCAAAGTACAATAAAAAAATCTCAATGGGGTCGTTGTACTATATCAAATTTAAAGCTGATTCTGTGTAGAATATAATAATATAAGGGTGGGTTTGTTAATAGAATGGGTGACATGAATTGGCCAAAATAATGCACAACATTTGAACTAGGCCTCTTTGAAATAATTAACTCCATCAACCTGGGCCCATCGCCTCATTGACGACACAGATCAATATCCTTCATCCGCTTGACACTGAAATGAACGCGCGCTGCTTGATACAAATGCGGCGTTGCGAGATGTACTATTGATGGTATTTTTACAAGAATTACCAGCTCAATATGATGAACGATGGATAATCGGTACATTAAGGTTAACTTTAAAATTGATGGTAAATAATGTGATTTAAGGTGGGCGTTTCGCGGTCACGTGTCGGCAATGTAATTTAATGATTTGGCGGAAGCGTCAGAGGTAGATTATTCGAGGGATAATAAACCTGACGTTTCTGACACCACCTCGACGCCGACGGGGAAATTCCATAATTAGATATATTTTTTCAGGTACATACACAAAATGTTATTTTGTGGGCAAATCGTACACCCCCCCGCTATTACTTGGTTTATTCTGGGTGTGTATTCTTGTGAATATTATTTTCGGATGCGGATATTTTTTTGTGGTTGCCGTTGAGTTCCTGCTTTTTGTGAACATTGCAGTTTTTCTGCAATCTTTGAATAAACATTAAAGACAATTAATTTTTACGAACATTGGAGTATTTTCCCCTGAGGTAAGTTTTTGAAAAAGTAATCATTAGATAAGTAACATGATATCACTATTCATGAATATATATTTCATATGTATGTACGAGCACAATACATAAATATCGCAATTCATCAGTTTACGTGTCCTGGCGATTGTGTTTTGCTCTTTTTCTAAAAAAACTTTTTTCTATGTATTTTTTGATAAAAATGGCCATCGCCGTTCGAAATATACTATAAAATTATATACTTTCTGAAAATTGCACAATTATTGAACAAAAGA
Organism: Orchestes rusci; assembly: GCA_958502075.1. NCBI lineage: Eukaryota > Metazoa > Arthropoda > Insecta > Coleoptera > Curculionidae > Orchestes > Orchestes rusci. The sequence goes on from OY293306.1 coordinate 2,768,525, forward strand.
TAGTCTAGCAATAAAATTTTGAGGCAAAAATAACCAATAATTATTCATATTTTTTTGAAAAATCTGGGTTGCTAAGATATTGTACAATCCAGTTCAACGCAATTATGTAATTTTCATGAGACTTTGAACTTGAATATAGGGTTCAAAAAAAAATCACTCCATCAATTTTTTCAATGTTGCAAAGATTTTTTTTTCAAAAACGATACTACACGTGAAAAAACCTAAAACTTTTTCATTTAAAGTTTTTTTCTATAATTTATAATAAAGAGCTCTGTAGTTGGGTGTCAAAATATAATGAATAACCCTGTACCTTCTATGTCCTCGATGGTCATCTTGTTCATTGTCTATTCGATTTACTTAGTTTTACTCAAGAATAAATTCGTATGAATGTTTTTTGATCCGTCAATGATTATAGGTATTTTAGTGTTGGGCGTTGGGCCATTATTTGCATGATAAATTGTGGTGACGCCACATAGCGCAGTCGAAAGTAACAATTTTTCTGTAAAAATAAGCAAACTCATATAACTTATAATGATTTGTAAAGACATTTGTGAGAGAAAAAAGTGCGAAAACTGAATGTTTTTTATGGAGTTATGGACACGGAGCGAATAGGGGTGGTGCTGGGTGGGGTAAATAAACAACTGTATGAATAAAAATACATAATGCATACAGTAGGACTGCGCAAATGAAGTAAAACAGCCTGCAATTTGATTAAACTTGAATCCTGCATCAGTTACTTTTTCATGATCTACTCAAAATGATTTACTCAAACTCTAAAATTTCAAAGCTTACTATCCTTTGTTCAACTAAAGGGGTGGCAAATTATGAGAAAAAACCCTGTACCTATGTGAACGCTCATTTTTATGAAAATAATCTATAACGATCGAATCTTTCTTTTTTCAATTTTCCTATAGATTATTATTTTATTCGGCGACTTGTTCTACAGCAATTTATAATCAGAATCAAATCACGATAAAAATTGAAAAAAAAAAACAAAATATTTGAGGTGTTGATACTTGCATTTAATCGTCATATTATTATCAAATCGTGGAAAATGTAAATAATAATATTCTTTTTTCATTCCTATAAATTAAATAGGTAGGTACTTTAGTAATTTGGAAAAAAGTCAATACCTGGAACCATCGATTTGTAGTCCTGAATATAAATAGGTAACTGTCAAATATAAAGCTGAAGTACTAAGTCATTTTTATGGAAAAGTAATTCATATTTTTTTTATAGGCATAGTGTTTATTTAAAAAGTTACCATCCACGTTGTGCGAAACTAGACAGATTTTTGAAATTCGACGAAACAATTCACAAATCTATTGGGGGGAAGTTTTATTATTAAAAATTGGATGGTGCTAGTTCAACCTCGACCCTAACACCCAGTGCTTGCTGCCATTGGACGCGGGTGGTGATTTTTTTTAAAGGAAACCCTGTATTAGTATTCAGATCAGGTACAGAGTGTTTCATTATCTTTGATAACATTTTAATCAGCTGTAACTTCTTTGTTTTTGGAGGTATCGAAACGAAACAAATATCAGATTGTATAGTTCTCTAGCAAGTTTTTTTTCTGTACAAAAAATAATACAAAAGACTAACGATTTTCTGAAATATTGACCTGACTTATGTTTTTTTTTTTAAATGGAATGCCCCGTATAATATTGGATATCTTGATTCCACACAAAATTCTAAGTATATTTTATAGAGCATCTCATATACCTATCTTCAACGGTTTGGGAGAAAATGACGTCGAAAAATTTTGCAAAAATTGAATGGTTCACATACAGACAATAGTGACAATCATAAAAACGATTAATCACATAACACCTCGTGTAATGAGCAAACTCTGTGATTTGTCAAAGTATTTCATAGGCGATATTGTAAAATCTAATTAATTTTTATTTTTCATGGTACACTTTGCGATCAATAAGAAGAAGAAGATAATTTTTGTATGACAGGTTTCGACGCCATTTCCTCACAAATCGTCGAAGATAAGTATATGTTAGGCTTTATAAAATATACATAGAATATTGGGTAGAACAGGGGTAGACATTTCTAGTCCAATAATACAAATAGGTACTAGGGCATTTCATTTAAAAAAATATAAGTAAGGTTATTATCTCGGAAAAATGTCAGTCTTTTGTTTTATTTTTCAAACAGAAAACAACTTTCGAGATAACTATACAATATGGTATTTGTTCCGTTTCGATACATTCAAAAACAAACAAGCTATCTATAGCTTATTGAATGTTATCAAAGATAATGAAACACCCTGTACCTACCTATATTATTTTTCTATGGCCGTCTCATAAAACGGCTCACTCAAGTACATTTTCTACTATTATAGGTTATTTCATCACAGCACACACAAAAAAATATCATTTCTCTTGGGCGCCCATTCATCTGTCTCGAGAATCAGGTCCCAAGCAAACCCATGTTCTGTAAATACAAAACGTACAATACAAACATAGGTAATACAGGAATCTATGAATACGAATTTCCGAAACCCCCAAATCGATAATGTTCAAATTACAGTTTTCTCTACATCATCACTCGCCGCATCTATGAGTGAAAAGCTGAACCCCAGAAAAATGCCAATTCGTGGTTCCTACCTGTCCTACCCACAGATGATTCCTTTTCATCTCTGTTATCCTATGCAATATGCATCTTCTTTCTTTGTCTACTGTAAACCTTGGAAAAATCCCAAAATATTTCACAAAAAGTTTCCCCATCCAAGAACGGATTGTTTGTTTATTAAAATCGCAATGTTATATTGATAAGCAAATCCATGTGCCTCGAATAAGTTATTTTGGTGATGAAAAATGAATAAATAGCCGAGAAAACAGCGATTGATGTGACCGTTTCGATACATCCAAAAATAGGTCATTTTTGATTGCCCAGAAAACTCTTCAAATTGAATCTAGCTAATTCATGTTACTTCATTGGAATAGTACATCATTGTACATCATGTACATAACATGATCGCGTCTCAAAGTTGTGTTGTTCTCCCGAATTAAAACATTTAGTGGGTCCATGTCGGGTATAGGAGAATAACATTGCGATACGCCCACCTTAATGCAAAAATTAACCAGGACATTATATACGACCCCACCCAGGCTGGGTTTTTATGATACCTTTGACCGTATCATAAAACCCTCAAGATATTTATTTTTCTCAGACCCAAATTAATGCAGACGCATGGAATCACATACTTATAAATACAATATACCGCGTGCGTCCCATAAGGCAAATGAGAGGGATTTTCCGCGAAGAAGTGAGAAGGAGAATACAGAAGAATCCCATAAGGCAATCCTTGGTTAGGATTTCGATGTACTACCCATGCGCGAAATACCATTTCCTATTGGCTCGGTTTCAAATTGTCACGACGGAGACGGACAAGGAGCTAGAGCCGGCTGAATTGAACGGGAACGTTGAAAAGACGCCATTACGCCGGTTACAGCAGATTCCTCTTACAAAACTATTGCGATCGTCCCGAACTTGTCTATCCCGAGAGTTGATATCAACAGAGATACAGGGTGTCAAAGTTGAATTTTAATTTTTGATTTATTTGACTAACTTTCGAAATAATCAAATTATATTGATGAAATTTGGTATATGAGGGCTGTTTGACATGCAAAATTCATATCTGAGCACGGAATTGCTCTTACTTTTAGGGGACGCCAATAACACCTGTTTGTTTGTATGTTTAAGCAAGCTTTAAAACATTTTTATTCAAACAGAGGAATCATTTAGGACAAAAACAGTTTAAATTAAGAATAATTTCATTGAATCCCCACAATACTGAAAATTACCGTGTATTACAGCGGTGCCTGCTGCCTAGTGAAAGAAATTCCGTTGTTTTCCTTCCGACAAAATACGTTTTTTTTCCCACTGCCAAAAAAAAAACGACTTTTTTCCTTCATCAAATACAACAACACATAAAAGAACTTGAAAAAAATCAAACCCAAATATTATTTCAGAAACTAAATCAATAAACCTAATTTTGTTCAGATTCATATTTTGAAAAACTCACTATGGTCCTCAGACCTTATATTCAACCATTTTTTAACAAAGAATCATTGCAAATTACGTAAATGAGTTGTTAATGGAATAACTAACAAAACAGCAAACAGAAATTAAAAATTATTTTTTCCAAATTGACCCGTTTTTTTTTGATAAAAAACACGTTTTTTCTTTTTAAAACACTAAAGGTGTCAAAGTTCTATTTTAAGGTTTTCATCTTGCGTTGCGCGACAAATGATTTGAGTTTACAAATTTGAAATATTTAAATTAAAGATATAAAACATGTTTTGTCCACAATAAATATTAATAATAATAATGAGTGCTATAATAATGACCAAGAGGCCGATATGCCGATATATATCGGTATCGGCCAGGACATTATCGGTATCGGCTAAAGAAGTCATATCGGTCGATCACTACCAGTTATACATCAAAAATTGTACCTATAGATATTTCCATAAAAGTAGATACATTTTATAATACGACTATATTATAAAATGGTACATATTATATGGATATTTCACTAAATTTAAACTTGAAAACTGGAAAGGTCTGGAACAGTTTGTCGAAGTGTCTCTGAGAAGTAAGTATGAAGTTAGAAAGTTTAGTAAGACCTATGAACTGTGTGATTGCACTACCGCACAGAAAATTACTATTTTCTTTTGATTTTATAATAAAGTCCTTGACGGGCAGCTCTAATAAGCGATTATCTCCCTTAAACGGTCAAATTTCTTGGAACCAATTTTAAATCTATGTTTAAACACATTTGTATATACTTTTATTTATGAGTATAATATGAACATTAGATGAAATTTTCTCTTAAGCGGGCACCTCCCATAAGCGAACAAAAAAGCTGGAACCGTGACTGCCCGCTTATGGGAGCTTTTGTTTTATTTATGTATATTATGGCATATTCTAAAAGCTTGATTGATGGATTTTACCCTTATTTCATTAGTGAAAAACATACTTATGAATACAAATATGGTGGAAACCAAGAAAGAGCTGTTTGATTTTCCAAATCTCCGTGTATTACTCCTTCTGTTATAAAACTAGAAGAACGCCGATATCGGTCTACTCTCTATCGTCTATTCACCTACCTCTGAATTAATCTCACTTGATTCAAGATATCTACCGCAAATACCTCGAACTGTTATAAATATGAGCGATAATAATGACAAAAACATTATACCTACCTAGGTACACAAAGTTTATAAAGTAAAACCTTACCAATATCTGGTGATACCTATATTGCTTCAAAAACTATTAAGTAACTATAATATTTCAATGTATAATCGAGAACAAATCACGAAACTAATTCAAATCGTTTTTGAATCAATAATAAATAATATTTTGTAGGGATTTTGTTGCACAAAAATGTTAAATCTTATGCAATCTCACACCTAAACACAAAATCCTGGATCAGATAGGATGAATTCATGAACATATTTTCCACTCATGCTCATAATATTTATCACCCACCCCACATGTGAATTCACGTCATTTTTTTTCGGAATCCCGCGAAAAATTTAAAAATACGTCGATACAACACCTGATATTAAGCATGCAGCACTGTTTCCGCCATGTTTCAGCCGGCGAATCACAATTCTCGAAAATCGATTCTGCGCATAATTCAATCTCCTAACCAAGGACAGACTTATGTGTAAATGTATATGTCTGTTTCAACATCCTCGCGGGAGTCCCGACAAGCTGCCCGCGGTATATTGTATTTATAAGTATATGCATGGAATAGTTATTTATCAGACGTAGGGATAAATTCAAAAACACAATTCTTTGAATTTATCCCTAGGTCTGATAAGTAACTACCAGGAGCGTTGCATACTATAAACAAAAACTGCAAATATTGGTACCTGCAAATTAAAGCTGGTAGGCAATATTATTTATTGGCCCATTCTTTTTTGACGATATTGAATCATATATAAGCAAAGTATGATATGAAATATACAGGGTGTCCGGGAAAATGTGGGAGATCTCTCGGATTCAGATAGAACATTAAAAAATAAGATGACAAGTTCCCATAAATTTTTTTCCTAGCGGCCCTCCCTACGGAGATACGGCCCCTTAAAGGACCCCACTGGAAATCGGTTTTTCTTGAATAACTTTTAAACGACTCAATATAATTCAATGAAAATTTAATATGATAAACAGTAGTAAGGACCTCTCAAAATACTTCCCTTAAAACATAATTAGCTTGTTTAGTTTACCAGGGACGGACTAGATTGTACATTTTAACGCTCAAATTTTCAACACCCTGTATGATAAGGAGTTAAAAAAAATAAATTTGGATACCTTGAACATTAAGCTAAAGAAAAGGTACTCTTGTTCATTGTCGATAAAATGAACCATTTTCGAGAAAAAACAATTTTTATTAAACAAAACCTCGAAAAAAGCCATGACGAAGTGGTGCTCTTGACGAGATTGTGAACAGGGTGTCCGGAAAAATGTGGGAGATCTCTCGGATTCTGATAGAATATTAAAAAATAAGATGACAAGTTCCCATAAAATTTTTTCCTAGCGTTAGGTTCACAATTTCGTCAAGAGCACCACTTCGTCATGGCTTTTTTCGAGGTTTTGTTTAATAAAAATTGTTTTTTCTCGAAAATGGTTCATTTTATCGACAATGAACAAGAGTACCTTTTCTTTAGCTTAATGTTCAAGGTATCCAAATTGATTTTTTTTAACTCCTTATCATACAGGGTGTTAAAAATTTGAGCGTTAAAATTTACAATCTAGTCCGTCCCTGGTAAACTAAACAAGCTAATTATGTTTTAAGGGAAGTATTTTGAGAGGTCCTTACTACTGTTTATCATATTTAATTTTCATTGAATTATATTGAGTCGTTTAAAAGTTATTCAAGAAAAACCGATTTCCAGTGGGGTCCTTTAGGGGGCCGTATCTCCGTAGGGAGGGCCGCTAGGAAAAAAATTTATGGGAACTTGTCATCTTATTTTTTAATGTTCTATCTGAATCCGAGAGATCTCCCACATTTTCCCGGACACCCTGTATAACAATATTCTCCCTCACTTTTCAGTTTTCCTGTTTATGTATAGGGTTTTTCTTTATATATTGACACCCCCCTTATTTTTATTATTTGGCGTTTCTGAAGAATTCTCTTGAATGAAAGTTTGATGGTTTCAAGTAAATTTTTCAAAAAACTCTATTTCGCATACACAGAGTGCCTCAGAAAGTCTGGGCGTTGTCCAACTTTCTTATTTCAAATGAGAACCCTACTTTTTTATCTGATTTTCATATTCTCCTGAAATTCTAAATATTTCCCATGTATCATACCTTTTACCTAAAATTGACGTATTAAAAGATATTGACATTATTGACCTCGAAAAAGTGCCTGGTTATCGTGATTGTTTTAATGTCTGATAGATTTTTTTGGCAGCGTTGTTGAAAATTCCTCACAAAGATGAGACAAAATGTGATATTCTTCGAATAAACTATCAAAATAACAAAAATACATACAGGTTGATGCCAGTAGGTTTACCTGATTCCAGGAATTTTTATTTAATTGCCACTTTTTCGAGGTCAATATCTTTTTATACGTCAAATTTAGGTATAGGGTATGCTATATAGAAAATATTTGGAATTTTTACGAGAATTTAATAATCGATTGAAAAAGTAGGGTTCTCATTCGAAATAAGAAAGTTGGACCACGCCCAGACTGCATGAGGCACCCTGTATATGCGAAATATAGTTTTTTGAAAAATTCGCTTGAAACCATCAAACTTTTATTCGAGACGCTTTCTTCAGCAACGTCAAATAAAAAAGATAAGGAGTGTGTCATTATATAAAGAAAAACCCTGTACAGTCGTGTGCATAAATCCGTTGTAAAGCCGCGTCCACATTAGTAAAAACTTACATTGTGTGTCGCATTTACCTCAAACTCTTGTGCCCGATAAAAATATATGCGTGTGTGGACGTGTCTTCCGCAAATTTGTACTGCATTATGTACAACAGATGTATGCACACGACTGTACATATCACCACGTTTCGCTTGTAATAGAAGATTCAAAATTCAATTCACTAATTTTCTTGTTCACTGTCATCTGTCCTATTCATCTTTATTCAAGTCTACTCCAGTACTGTTTCGTTTTGTACATGAATTAAGTTTAACGGTTGGAAAATACTTTTCCGGATTGTTTTATAATACTCCATACATAATATTATGAAGAATAGTGAATAGTAAGTTGAAACAATCATGATTAAAAATCAAAAATATAATGTAACCGTAAATAAATTCGAATAAAGTTTAAATCTGGAGTAACAATTCTGAAGTTTTTGCATATGTCGGCCAGCTCGCCCCTGTCTACGTCGCCATATTGCAGCTACTCTAAGCTCCACCTACCGATCCCATTTTTCTATCACTGTTTGAATGTTCCTTTTCAATATTTTGTTAAAATGGCAATATTCTTGAACACTTGCAAAAATGTATTCAGTTTTTTATATGATTTTTTTTATTTTCCATGTCATTTGTGGATTTAATTTAATTTCATTAAATGAATCGCTATTGGATGTTGTTTCGATTTTGGGTCAGTCAATTAGGCTTGTGTCGAATAAAGATGGATTCATGAACCAAACTATGAGTTAGGGAGAAAAGGGTTGCCTAACTAATTTTCTCTGGTATTATTTTTTAAATGAATATTTTCTTCGACGGTTGCGATACCTCAATACATTAAGGACGTCAAAAGACAATTAAAAATTCAATCAAAAATCCAGGTCCGTATTTAAAAAAAAGAACTTGATGATGACCGCTCAAAGACGAAACGTCAGATTTTCAATTTGATACCGCCATCTTGTAGAGGAGAAAAAGTGGCAATGAGAAAGTGTAATTCGTTTTACAATATATTCTTCTCAAGTAAACTCAGGAAATAATAATAACATTATTGCGAAATTTCGTTTTTTTTTCGAATATCTTTGGAAGTAGTCGGAATTTTTCAAATTTCAAAACGGCATATTGTTGAGCATAAAAATGCGCAACTTTGCAATTATTTAACCGACCCTGTATCTCTTATATTAACTGAGATCCCCATGAATGCATGTGGCACCCTGTATATTATATAATTCTTTTTGATTTTTCATGGAATTGACTTTATGATAATTCAGATATTTTCATCTAATAACCCAGTATGCAAGAAAGTTTTTTCCTCTCTTGAAAAAATTTGCTGGGATAAGTAGTTATGCTAGAAAAGAATAAATCAATAATAAAATAGCTGTGTACCTAATTGAAAATATTTTTTTTCTGTCAAAACCACTTATCCCAGCGAAATTTCTGAAGAGAGAGAAAAACTCTCCAATAAATTGAACTTATTAGATTCAAGCATCTGAATTATCAAAGTCAATTCCAAAAAAAAAATAAAAAAATAACATGTGACGTCACCTTTATAACACTTCGGGTTAATGAGGAACTTGCCTCAAATTTTTTTATTGCTGAATTCGAAAGAGCATGAAAAATAAGGAGACCCGTATTTTTCAGTTTGCAATAAAAAAAAAACGATTTAATTTTTCATGCAAGTTCCCCCATCACAACCGTTCGCTATAGAAACAGAAAACGTAATTTCATGGTCCAAGAGTAGGTACCAAAAATTTTCAAAATCGATTTATATGTTTTTGAAAAATGTAGGAAAAACCAAAATTTGTTTGAATCTTTGACGTCCTTGGATTATATAAGGATAAAGGTAAGTTTGCCTAGATCGCCTCATTTTTAGTCAAGGAATTTGTGGTTGAGCGTTGTACAGTCATTTCAGGGACACCCTGTATAATGAAAATCAATTTTCTCATCGTAGATCCTATTTTTTCAACCAGCAGATTTTTTTATCAAGAATGACTCAGTCGTATCTTTCAATTTTAAGTCCATTTCACCTCTTGTAAACCGCATCCGTGGACAAAATGTAAACAAAATCAGCTTTAATTTCGATATAGTGCTACATTGACCATTTTGTCAGCTGGAGGATAAAGTGAGATCCCAGTCTTGTCCACCATCAACCACTAACAACTTATAAGATAATTTGCATAAGCTAGTCTAGGTTCATATTCAACTGATGTATTTCAAATCAGTAAACCAACCTGGTTTTCAACAACGATAGACATTAATTATTGAAAATAGGAATAGTCAACTAACCTCATGAACATCGTATAAAAAGTAGCCACCTCATAAACTCTCATTCTAGGCAAGGTCAGAATTTCTGCTACATGATGCATGGCAGAAATAGGCAACCAACCGTACTGCCTTTGAGCCAAATCCAATAAAGGAATCATGGCAGCCCTTTTGTGACCTTCGGGGTAGATGGCAAGGATTGCATCAGCTCTCTGAAATAAAATGTCTGGAATTTACAACAACGATCACTTTTATGATCCACACGTGGATACTTGTTTGCTTGTTTGTCAAAACCGAAAATCGATAAATTTTCGAAATTTTTTCGGTGAACTACCAAATAAGAATATGGAAACTGATTCTGGACGATATTCTCACTTATAATCTCCCTGGAGCTCGAATTAATTCCGGATTTTTAATTCGAGCTCGCGGGAGATTCGGCAAGAAAATTTCATGCCAAAACTGATCATTGGAAAAAACATAACCCAGGACTCACCTCGCATTTAGTGGAAGAAACCAACGGCTCCTTACTCTACTCGCCATTGAGGAAGAAAGAAGGGAATCAGGATTTTATAAAACATTTGGAAGTTATAAACAATCTTGTCCATAATTGATAACATTGCAACTTTGTATTGGAAGTTGAAAATAAATCATTTATCAAAAATATTTGTCAGTGTTTTTAACAGCTGTCAAGCACTCGCGGCTGGATGTATGCCCCATGCACCAACCACAGTGTTGCCGTTTGCCTTATCTCTGTCTGTGAAAGTTGGGTTGGGTTGGGATTGTTAGGGAGAGTGGGGACGGCAACACTGTAATCATATGGGAGCTACATCCAGATGCAAAGCCAGGGTGATTTCCACTTATTAATCTTTCAGTCACGTGATTATGAGCAGGGTGATTTCCGATAAAATTAGGTCGTTGCCAGAGCAACATAATAAAATGCAAGCCTATGATTGGTTAGAATTGACTGGTAGGAAATTTTCACTTATAATCTCCCTAGAGCTCGAATTATTTCCGGAAATTTTGTCGAGTTGGAAGAAAATTCGCGACGAGAACAAATTTCCGGATTTTTAATTCGAGCTCTAGGGAGATTCGGCAAGAAAATTTCATGCCAAAACTGATCATTGGAAAAAACATAACCCAGGACTCACCTCGCATTTAGTGGAAGAAACCAACGGCTCCTTACTCTACTCGCCATTGAGGAAGAAAGAAGGGAATCAGGATTTTATAAAACATTTGGAAGTTATAACCAATCTTGTCCATAATTGATAACATTGCAACTTTGTATTGGAAGTTGAAAATAAATCATTTATCAAATATATTTGTCAGTATTTTTAACAGCTGTCAAGTACTCGCGGCTGGATGGTAGCTCCCATGCACCAACCACAGTGTTGCCGTTTGCCTTATCTCTGTCTGTGAAAGTTGGGTTGGGTTGGGATTGTTAGGGAGAGTGGGGACGGCAACACTGTAATCATATGGGAGCTACATCCAGATGCAAAGCCAGGGTGATTTCCACTTATTAATCTTTCAGTCACGTGATTATGAGCAGGGTGATTTCCGATAAAATTAGGTCGTTGCCATAGCAACATAATAAAATGCAAGCCTATGATTGGTTAGAATTGACTGGTAGGAAACTTTCACTTATAATCTCCCTAGAGCTCGAATTATTTCCGGAAATTTTGTCGAGTTGCAAGAAAATTCGCAAGGAGAACAAATTTCCGGATTTTTTATTCGAGCTCTAGGGAGATTCGGCAAGAAAAGTTCATGCCAAAACTGATCATTGGAAAAAACATAACCCAGGACTCACCTCGCATTTAGTGGAAGAAACAAACGGCTCCTTACTCTACTCGCCATTGAGGAAGAAAGAAGGGAATCAGGATTTTATAAAACATTTGGAAGTTATAACCAATCTTGTCCATAATTGATAAAATTGCAACTTTGTATTGGAAGTTGAAAATGAATCATTTATCAAAAATATTTTTCACTGTTTTTAACAGCTGTCAAGCACTCGCGGCTGGATGTAGCTCCCATGCACCAACCACAGTGTTGCCGTTTGGCTTATCTCTGTCTGTGAAAGTTGGGTTGGGTTGGGATTGTTAGGGAGAGTGGGGACGGCAACACTGTAATCATATGGGAGCTACATCCAGATGCAAAGCCAGGGCGATTTCCACTTATTAATCTTTCAGTCACGTGATTATGAGCAGGGTGATTTCCGATAAAATTAGGTCGTTGTCATAGCAACATAATAAAATGCAAGCCTATAATTGGTTGGAATTGACTGGTAGGAAATTTTCTACAAAATTGCCCTTCGACACATTTCTTTAAGTTGTCGAATAAGACAGCTACAAGCCGTCAAACTTGATGTTACTAAATTGCCTATAACTTCGAAATTCCTTAACCGATTTGGCTGCTCTTAAACTCATTTTAAAGAGGAAAATTTACTAGGGGTCGATTTTATTCGCTTTATCCGACCACACAACATGAATTGTCTGAGTCAAACCTGTATTTGAGGTTTTCTCGAAATTTTCAAATGGAAACCCACTAAATAGATGCCCCCATCGTGTTATTTGGATAATTTCCTATCACTTTCATACAGATCATTTTTCTATATCTTTTGAAATAGAAGAGTTACAGAAACAGAATCAGGAATCCCTCGAGGAATATATTTGGAACAGCCCCTGTAAATTTGAATGTGTCAGCTTAGTATAATAAACAACAAGTAGCGACAGCTCCATATATCTGTGGTCAAATTTCGTTCTGTCTCAATGACAGAAATTCGGCTCATTTATACCCTGCTAACATTTTGGAATGTGAAACTTTTTTCTAAATCAAGACTTTGAAACTTCGCATAAATCTTTAAACATACTGCATAGTGGGCAATCGTATTGTATAACTTCATTGATAATTCACTTATGTATCAGTATCATTGAAGTCATGGAATCGGCTACAGTATGGTTTTATTTTACATTTCATAAGGTTAGCAGTGTATAAATGAGGCGAATTTCTGTCATTGAGACAGACGAAATTTGACCACCTTTAGGTATATGGAGCTGTCGCTACTTGTTCTTTATTATACTATGGTGTCAGAAAGATAGGAGTGCCTTGCCAACGGTGGGGATTTTGAACATTTGCACTAGTTTTTTTTTGAGTTAATTTAATTGTTTTCTGAATATTTTCGAAATAAGGTGTTTACTGGTCCACTGTATTATTTTTGGAGAGTGGTGCAATGCATTCTACTTGTCAGCTACTCGTAGAGAAAAAAAAGAAAAATAGTTGTTATTTTCACTAATGGGCTTTTCTCTTTAACATCAACTGAAGAAAATGTTCACCGTGAATCAAAACAAATCTGATGTGTATCTTTTTGACACATTCAAATTTATAGGGGCTGTTTCAAAAGTATTCCTCGCGTGATTCCTGATGAAGTTTCTGTGACTTTTATTTTAAAAGATATAGAAAAATGATCTGTATAAAAGTTATAGAAAATTATCCAAATAACACGATGGAGGCATCTATTTAGTGGGTTTGCTTTTGAAAATTTCGAAAAAACCTCAAATACAGGTTTGACTTTTACATTTCATGTTGTGTGGTCGGCTAAAGCAGATAAAATCGACCTCGACTACATGCACCAGAAAGAGAATAATTTTCTTCTTTAAAATGAGCTTAAGAACAGTCAAATCTGTCAAGGAATTTCGAAGTTATAGGCAATTTGGTGACATCAAAATTGACGGTTTGTAGCTGTCTTATTTGACAACTTAGAGAAAAGTGTCGGGGGCAATTTTGTAGAGAATATCGTCTAGAATCTGTTTCCATATTCTTTTTTTGTAGTTCAACGGTAGTTCAAAAATGTGCTGATTTTCTGTTTTCACAGTATCGTTAATCCCCATTGCGGCGATCCTAGAAGCTAGAAATATATTTCCAGCATTTTCTCTTGGGCACATTACTATACAGATTTTTTTGAGTCTCTATGATGTCTCTATGTCTATGTCTGTCGCTGAAAATGAATCACCCTGTACAGTAAATCCGTGCTTTTCCTGAGAATTTTGGAAAATACGCAAAAACTTTTTCCGTACATGTGGAGGGGGTCTTCAATAGCTTAACTCTGAGTTTTCGGGAAAATCGAAAGTGAGCTTACCACGCCATCTTGAAAATAAGGGCGCGTGTGTTTTCTCCGTTCCTATCAAACTTACCATAAAACATCATAAAACCAAAGTTGTTCAGAATTGCATACTCAAAAACTTTTATCCCAAACTTTTTTCTCTAAAATCCACAATTAAAAATCTACAGGGTGATTCATCAATATGGAATGTGAGAAAAAATCGTACAGGACAAAACTAGTGCAGAATTACATACCCAGCAACTTTTTTCCATTTATTTTGATGGTTTTTGGAAGTTTAATTCTGCACAACTTTCGTTCTGCACGATTTCGTTCCACCGTGGAATCACCCTGTAGATTTTTTATCACTGATTTTAGAAAAAAAGTAAAATAGAAAAGTTATTGAGAATTTAAATTCCAACAATCTTGGTCCTGTGATATTTTATCGTAAGTCTAAAATAAGAATGGAGAAAAGAAGTAGCGCCCTTATTTTAAAGATGGCGTGGTAAGCTAACCTCGGATTTTCCCGAAAACTCAGAGTTAAGCTATCCACAAGTTAAAAACAGATTTTTGAGTATTTCCCGAGATTCTCAGATGAACCTATTTCGAGCACGGATTTACTGTACTATATGTGGGTTGTTTGACATGCAGAATCCATATCTGGCTTTGATATGGCTCTTACATGTAGGGGGCGCCAATTACATATCTTTCCACTCATTCAAATAGTCATAACTTTGTACGCTCACGAACATTTTTTTTAATTGAAAAAAAGATTTCTCCGTAATTTTTACGTAAAAAAAGTAAACCTTGTAAAAGTGTATAGGAGCAACCTTTTCTTTTTCAAGATATTTGCACCCAAAGTAATTATGCAATGTGGTTTCGAATGGAAACTTTTGAGAATTATCATAGCGGGCATCGAAAACGCTGTTGTCACGGTAGTTTTAGCAATGTTTCTTTTGAAAAAAAATTCTAAAAATTCAAAAAAAAATGTTTAAAAAAAAATAATTTTTTTTGTGAAAAAATATAAAATAAAATCCATTTTTTTTTAATCAAGAAACATTAAGCATTCAAGCTAATGTGAAAATTACCATGATAACGCCGTTTTCAAAGCCCCCTATGTTTATTTTAAAAAAAAATCCAGTTAAAACCACATTGCAAGTTCAAATATCTTGAAAAAGGTTACTCCTAACTAGTCTTACTCCTAGCCACTTTTACAAAGTATACCTTTTTCATCTAAATATGAGTGAAAAGTCGATTTTTTGATTTTGAAAAAATGTACGAGTGCATACAAGAAAGTTATGACTATTTAAATGAGTGAAAAGGTGTGTAAGTGGCGCCCCCTACAAGTAAGAGCAATTCCGAATGTCAAACAACCCGCATATGCCAAGTTTCATTTATATAACTTGATTATTTCGGAAGTTACTCGGATAACCCTGTATCTCAGTGTGTGAGGAAAAATCCTAGAGGTTTGCTGTGAAGAAAGTATGGCAAATTTATCAAGTGTAGGTAGGTAGAAATGTATAATTAATAATAATAATAATAATGCGTTTATTTAGCAAATTTGCTATAAAAGAACATTGAAAATAAGTATAGACAAAATATAATATATCTGTAAATAAGTGATATATAAAAACAAATACATAAATACAATCAATAAAATAAAATCAATGGAAACATTTTTAAAATCGTTCTTAAATATATTGGCGGACAGTTCTCTTGAAAACGATCACATTATCACAGTCTTTGATTGTTGTTGGTAAACGGTTGAATTCCATTATCCCTTTGTAAAACAAAGTGCTTGATAGCCTTCTGGAATGGGACGTGTTGCTTAATATAAAATCATTTCGTTGGCGGGTTTCATAACTATGAATGTCTTTGAACAATTGTGTTTTAATACAGATATAGCGGGGCATTAAGTTCTTTCTAATTTTAAAAATAAATATAAACACGTTCAACACAATCTTTTGACGAACAGACAACATATTAAGTACATTCAACATAGATTTGATCGGCGTGTATTTATCACAGCGTAATATCACTCGCATCGCTCTATTGTGTATCCGTTGGAAGTTGTCCAGTATGTAATTGGGCATACTGTAAAATATAGTACTGCAAAATTCCAAGTGGGGAGCTGCTATGCTATTATATAGGAGTAGTTTGGTTTCCATGGAAAGATGTTTGCCAACTCTAGAGATAAAATTCACTTTTTTGGAATATTTGTTAATAATATACTTCCCATGGGCGTGAAAATCTAGATGGCAGTCAAGTATGACCCCCAGGTATTTTATTGCTGTATCGTGCTGTATCTTCAATCCCTCTATCTTTATGTTCAAATCATGGACTGCCACACTTGATAATCGCCTCTTCTTACCAAATAGAGAGAATTTACATTTAGATACATTAACACTCAGATGATTTTCACACAGCCAATCAGATATCAAAGCCAAATCCTCATTCATCATCTGTTGCATGTGATCTATATTTCTTCCGGATATGTACAACATCGTGTCATCAGCGAAAAGTTCAATTTTCACCGAATTGACGACTTTCACTAAATCATTAATATAGATCAGGAACAGTAATGGGCCCAGAATTGTTCCTTGTGGTACTCCGTGAGTCACTGTCATTGGAGACGAAAAGGCGTCTTTGTACTTCACACATTGTGTTCTTCCAGTCAAATATGATTCAAACCACTTCAGTACTTTGTCCCCGATTCCCAGATTTTCTAGTTTGGTCAAGAGAATCTTCCGATTGATGGTCTCGAATGCTCTTCTGAAATCGAGGAAAACTGCTAACACGTAATTGTCGGAATCCAGCTCCTTCAAAAACTCATCACAAATATTGACGATCACAGTTTCACAGGAGTGCAATTGGCGAAATCCCGATTGGTTTGTAGAAAAAATATTACTCTCGTTACAAAATTCGAGTATCTGGTCCTTCACAATGGCTTCCAATAGTTTCTCATAGACAGGCACTGAGTTTATAGGTCTAAAATTGTTACACTTGATCGTTTTTGTTACTTTTGGGACTGGTGAAACAATTGAACACTTCCATGATTTTGGGAAAACTCCATACGTTAACGATGTATTGATAATGTCCAGTACGCGATTTCCAGTAACACGAAAAGCATCCTTGAAAACCACGGACGATATTCCATCTCGTCCTCCTCCTGAGTTCTTCAATTTGTTGACATATGTTTTCATTTCAGCCATTGTAATTGGCCTGAATGAAGCAAAAGACGTTTGTGGAATCTGTGTTGGAGAAGAGGCCAGTAATGCGGTCTTTTTCGAGATCATTGAAACAACTTCGCTTATACTTTCAATAAAGTACACATTGAATGCATTCGCAATATCTTCACTATTTGAGAGATTTCCATGGTCAAATTGAACTTCGTTTGGTAGTGCCGGTGTTTTTTCGGGTAGCAATTTTTTCAGATGCTTCCACAATTCTCGAGAATTTCGTTTGTTGCTGTCAATTTTTTCTTTGAAATACGAGTTTTTTGCCCTTCTGATGTCAGATACAATGGTATTTCGTAGATGTTTGTACTGTTCCCATGCTTCTTGTGTCTTCACATGTGTTGCTCTCACATACAGTATGTCCCTTTGTCTCATTTTTTCTCTGATGGTTTGATTTATCCATTTCTTATCCAAGAATTGCTTTTCAATGGTGGTTGTAGTTATAGGGCAGATCTCGTTCAAAATTGTGGACAAAGTTTCGACAAAACATTCAGCCAGCACATCCACATCAATTACATTGGCATTCCACGTGGTATCCGTAATGCGGTTCTGGAAAATATCAGAGCTGTATCGGTTCATATTTCTTCTTGAAATTTTAATTGACTGCTTATAAACTACGCCTGTATCGATTTCAATAGTTAAGATATTGTGGTCACTTATTCTTGGTGTCATATGAACTTCATGGTGCAAATTTTTGTTGTTTGTAATGATGTAGTCGATCAGTGTTTTACTAGCGCTAGTGAATCGTGTTGGTTCTTTAACGATTTGTAAGAATCCGTTGTCCTGAATGATGTTCACAATTTTATCTCCATAATAAGATGGTTTTAGAAGGTCATAGTTGAAGTCCCCTGTGATAATAACTACACCGTCAAATTCACTCACTTTATCCAGATAGTCCACAAAAAAGTCCAAGAACAAGCCATCCTGCTTTTTTGGCGGATGATAAACAACACAATATAAATATTTAGATGAATGCACACTAACCTCGATAGAGAGCAGCCACAAATAGTTGTCCATAGTTATGTTGTCCTTGACTCGACATTTGATATCCTTTCGTACCATCGCCATTACACCTCCCGTTCTTCGGTTGTTGGTTAAGCACTGTTCCATCCTGTACCCTTCAACATGAAGCTCGTTTTCATACACTTCAGCCGACACATGAGTTTCTGATAGTAATACAATACTAGGTTGCCAATCATTAATGAGGGTCTCAATATTGTCCTTATTATTTAAAAATCCCTGGCAATTCAAATAAACTAGAACAGAGTTTAGTTCAGTATGTTTGTGTAATTGCTATTGGATGAACTTGTTTTTCTGCATCTGCTCCATTCTTTTAAAAGTTTCACAACTGACATCCCAGGTGGTGTGATCCGTTTTCAAACTAAGGCTATATTTATTGTTGGAAACAACACAATTTATACATTTAATCACATCACTATTACAATCCTTGATAGAGTGCTGCTGCTGGCTACACTTAGGACAACATTGAACATCTTTACAGTCTTTTTGCATATGTCCATATCTACAACAGTTAGAACAGCGCACAATTCCATATTCATTATAAACGCGACAGCGATTCCATCCAATATTCATCCTCGCTTTATCAATAAAATAGTCATACGTATTGGAATCCACTTCAAGAATTAAATTGAACTTTTTATTAATTACGTTGGTCTTTCTGAGAATTTTCATTTTTGTGTGTTCATTTATATTGAAATCATTTTGATTCTTGATTTTGTTAGTAATGGTTTCATCATCAAGACTAGGCTCACTCTCAAACAGTCCCACTACCTTAATCCTTCGATCTAAAGTCTTTGGACGCTCCACTTTATAACCTTCACCAAGTTTCACTTGTATTTCAGTTTGAATATCAGTGATCTCTTTCTCGTTTCCACACGCCAATATCAATCCTCCACTCTTAGTTGGTCGACCCATAGTTACACCCGCTCCAATTTCCGACGGATTTACTTTCTGTAACAAGTCTTCTTAAATTTTCTTGACATTTTTATCTTCATTTTTCTGCTTTACTACGAGAATTTTGTTGTTTTTAGCTACTGTCGAATACGATGGTTTAATGGCTGATGCACTGGTTGATTGATTTTCTTTTTGCTCCTTCAAAAGTGAAATTTCCTTTTTCAGTTCAGCATTTTCGGTAATGAGAAAATCAACTTTGTTTTTCAACTCATCTTGTGACTTTAAAACGAGTTGTAGAACAGACATAATGCCTTCTGCATCCTTCAGGTCAATATATTCAACCCTACTCCTTTTTCTAGGTCTTTGACTATTCGTAGCTAAATCTTCACCTCCGTTTGGTTCTTCGCATTTCTTGCATTTCCAAGGGCTTTTACGCAAATGAAACCCACGCAAATCCACGTTTTCACATTTACTGTGATGATTGAATCCACATTCTGTACAAATAATTATAGATCTTGGATCATCAAAGCCTTTTTTACAGATGAAACATTCCTCCTTCAAATGCTTTTCGTTTCCATCCATTTGTGATCTCCAACTGTCCGAGCTCGAACCCAGGCCGCACGAGTGTTTACTGTTTTTGTTGCACCTCCTTATCAGCAGCGATTGTTACTACTTAATTCAAATAGGAGTATAAAACACAAACATCACACAATTCAGATAATCCAGTTTATCAGATATAGTCTTCAGTATTGCACTATGTGAAAATCGCGATTGTATACTTCTTTATACTATAAAAATACTTAAATATTCGGAGCGAAAGAAACATACGACCGATCACGACGACGATCTGTACTGTTCAAATAACATTATTAGAACTGTCTGTATCATTAGCCACTCCGAGACCAGCTTTCTGGCTGTTTTGGAATAACTTTATCCAAATATTGTTAAATCGGACGATACTAGATACCCATTATGGAAAACTGTTTTATTATTGATCGAAGGAAAAAAAAATATTTTTCATGAAAAGTTCTGTATGTTCTAAGATCTGAAATACAATCATCAATTATCTTCAGCCTTTTCGAGGTTTATAAAAAAATATGAATTTTGCCCAGGAGTAAAGAACGTTTATTCCTAACAAGATGTAAATTTTTATAAAAAAAAACATGTGCAGCATCGTACACGTGGCATAAATGAAATTTCTTCCAAACTAGAGAAAGAGAGAGAGAGAGAGAAAGGGATAATTTCAAAATATATACAGGGTATTACTTAATGATAGGCCGTAATTCCAAATACGCATTCCTGAACCAAATTCAAGTAGAAAAAGTCTAATCGGGGTCCTAAATACATGGTCTGGTTTTTGGAATACTAGGTGTTAAAGGTTTAGAAAAAAATTGAGTTTAATATTAATATTTTGTTGAATTTTTGGCAGTTTTTCATTGTTACAAGACGCTGAATCAGTACTAACAAGATGGTTATTATGAGTTCCAGTGGCGTCCCAAGAATACTTCCAGGCAACTCAGCTGCATGGATTTTATTCTGTGTGAAGCTAATTTTTAAAAAATATTTGATAATTTGCTTTTTTTCTGAAAACCTTGCCATGAGATCAAGTCCCCAAACTAGTTGGGTGACTTGATCCCTCCTATGAGGAGACTTGACTTCCAATTTTAAATTGATTGTTTGGTTCTTGGAAAAGGTTTTTCAGAATAAAACAGTTTTTGAATAGAAAAAAATGTGTATTCAACATAAAATAATCAGGTATTGGTGGGGGGGCAAACCACTGCCCGGCGAGTAGGCCGTAAGACCCTTTTCGCCAACCCCAGGACCAATGCAGTGCTAACTAAGTTGATGATGGAGAACATCACCTAGTTATATATTGAACTAGCAGGACCAATTAATTTAGGCTAACTATTACTTTTCGACTGTCAGTAATTGATAATACTGCAGTCTACTCAGTAGCGTTAGCCAGTGAGAGTGCCACTAAATACAGAACAGAAAATAATTTCTGCTCACCACGGGGATCGAACCCACGTCAATCAGAACTAACGGTCTTTCAAGCCGGCGTGTCACACGCTCGCCCACCGCGTCCCTTAATAGTCTGGTAAATCAGAGCTAAAAGTATTGACGGCTTTGGCAACTTCACAATACAATCGCGTACACTACTTCTATACAAAAAAAAAAAAAAAAAAAAAAAAAAAAAAAAAAAAAAAAAAAAATGAAAGACGTCTTCTTTTTTCTTTCTTCAAAAAATTCAAATTCTGTTGATTGTGGTTCTGAGCAAATTCCTGTTACTTTGAATCCACTCATGTTTGTAAGTGGCCATACGATAGGCGCTTCCAAGCAACCCTGCAAGTTCGTAAATTGTCAAGGGCCTGCCAGGATGAACTGTCATTCATGTCGCAGCTGCTACATTATGATACGTTTTGAGTGAACCAAATACAGTTCTATCTAAAGGCTGAAGTTTATGAGACGTATGGGGCGGTATGGTCAAAAAGACAATTCCATTCTGTTTTGCATATCACCATCAACGTTTGGTTTCTTGGTGAGTGATGTAGAAGTTCGGCGCTGTCAACCAGCCGCTCGTGTGAGTGGATCCTTTAGTACCGGGAGGAGCGCCATCGATCATTTGCTCTTGCCAATTGACCCGAGGAAAAATAATAAATGGTGGAATGTGGTTACCAGAAGCACTGATAGCAGAACATACGGTTACCAGTTGAATCTCGCTCGGCAGAGGTAACTGAGAGAGGTCGCCGGCCATATCTCCGTAAGTATTAATCCCACATTTTTGGAGTAAAAAAAGTTGCCAAGAGAAATTGCTCGAAATTATTTCCAAGTTCGTGCGATGTCCGCTAGGGAGCGTAATACAATAGTGAAATAGAAAATATAGGTTCTATCAAGAATATTGAAGGGTGACCTACCAGATAAATAATTTTGTATTAAAGAAGGAGAAATTATGAACATTTTTCATATTAAACTTTTTTTTTGTAATCTGTCAAAGAAGGGGTGGGGGAAGGGTCGAATGTTACTTTTTAAAATTGTTGATAACTTTTGATTGGCTTAACCGATTCCAATAAGCTTAGCGTCGTTTTAAAGGTTTATTGTTATGGTTTTTTATGGTGTAATATAACTTTACGAATTATTTTATTGCTGAACGGTGGAGGGCGCTTTCTGTTAAAAATTATTTCATCGATTTTTTCATAAATAATCAATACAAAGGTGTTCTTCTTTTACGTTAGTTTGAAAGAGCGTAAAAAAAAACTATAAAAAATGGCGCAAACGACAAGTTAATAACTTATTTTGAACCGAAATTAGCAATGAAAACGTTATTAAAATGTGAATGTTGCCGCGCTGGCGTCACGGAACTCGATCTGTGCATTGTAGGCTTAGAAAACAAATACCTAATGAAAAAGTCGTCACTATGGTGAATGCGTATATTATTTATTTTACGTCAAACGTTTTTGTCTGGTCTGCTCGATCCCCAGATCTCACTGTCTTGGATCTGTGGGGAAGGCTTAAAGATTGATTTTTTGCCACCCCGCCCACAATGATTGAGGACATGCACGATGTAGGATCGAATACAAAATGCTATTAATGCCGTATCCACAGCTGAAATCGAGACAGCAGTTCTGTCTAGCACCCAACGACTTCATTTATGTATTCAGAATAACGAAAGGCAGTTCGAACATCTAGGCAGACATTAAAATTATTGCTTTATTATTTTTATTTATTGTTTTCGAACTGTTATTCAGGTATGTTGTGATAATTAAAAAATCATAATCATCATTCATCATTCCTACAACAACATTGCCTGAAAGTTATATTAACCTACCAAATAAATGAAAGGGTTACTGCGATCCTCCTGTACTTTTCAGCCTTTTCTGCCATACTGCAGTAGAATGATTAGGTTAGGTCACCATATACACTTCATGTTGTGTGTTTTTATTGTTGTGATTTTCCTGTGCTCCTGACTCAAGTAAGTTTTAAAAATATGTTAACATAACCCAAAAGTTTTTTTGATTGTTTGTTTCTTTTTTTCTTCCCCACGTTTTTAATTGTATAATTTTACGCCCTTCAGGCCTTTCTAAACTATGTTCCTTACTTCTTTCAGGAGGCACTGAACATGGCTTAGGCAGAAATTCATTTCTACCAAATAAATAGTTATTAAGATTCCAAAAATAGGTTTCGTTTGTTTTCTGAGCCTACTCTGCACAGGTCGAGTTCCGTGACGCCAGCGCGGCAACATTCACACTTTAATTACGTTTTCATTTCTTATTTCGGTTCAAAATAAGTAACTTGCCGTTTGCACCATTTTTTATATTTTTTTACGCTCTTACAAAGTAACGTAATAGAAGAACACCTTTATATTTAATATTTTTGAATAAATCGATGAAATAATTCATTTTAACAGAAAGCGCCCTCTACCATTCAGCAATAAAATAATTCGTAAAGATATATTACACCATAAAAAAGCATAACAATAAACCTTTAAAACGACGCTAAGCTTATTGGAATCGGTTGAGCCAATCAAAAGTTATCAACAATTTCAAAAATTAACATTCGACCCTTCCCCCACCCTTTATTTGACAATCACAAAAAAAAGTTTTATATGAATGAAAAATGTTCATAATTTCTCCTTCTTAAATATAAAATTATCTATCTGGTAGGTCACCATCCAATATTCTTAATAAAACCTATATTTTCTATTTCACTATTGTATCACGCTCCCTATCGGACATCGCACGAACTTGAAAATAATATCCAGCAATTTCTCTTGACAACTTTTATAATTTTTTTTTCCAAAAATGTGGGATGAATACTCACGGAGATATGGCCGGCGACCTCTCTTAGTTGTACACCCTGTACAGTGGTAACTCCAGTTTCGTCTATACTCTATATTCTGGAGTTATCAAACTAGTTTTTTTCATTAACCTTTATCAAATCATTGAAAAAATCCCCAACAGTGTGGCGGTTGAAAGCAGAGCTTCTACTCAGGCTAGAAAACTCTGGTGTTCTCAACGAGAGATTTCCATTTCTTTCTAAAAAACCACGCGCCCATACTTCACCCGCTGCCCGATTTTTTTCCCAAGAAGTTGGGTTTTTTTTGTCTATTTGGTAAGCTACCTTACGAAGACTTGCTTCTTCGTTTAAGAGGAAAAAAAATAAAACTTTATTCCAACCCTTTTTCGAAAAGCACTAAAGTAGTTTTGATTCTTTTCCTCGAAAACTAAGAAAGATTCGGAAAAATATCAAGAAACAAAAAAATTGTATTATTTATAGCTGCTCTAAAAGAAAAAATGTGTACCCGAGATAGTCTGGTTTTTCACATAAGTACAGGGTGTTTCAGTAATCGTACTTGTTATTATCAACTTTCAGAAATTGTACTTGTTATTATAATATCTCAGATTTCCTTTTTGACGATTTTGTTGAGTTTCTCATTGCCACAGGACGCTCAATTAGCACTAACTAGTTATGAGTTCCAGTGGCGTTAGGAAGGACAGTCTCACGAATAAAATTGTCAAAAAAATGTGCGCCACTGGCTTTCTCTGAATTTTTTTAATCATTTTAGATGGAGCAGCTGCTCTATTTGGGAAATATATATAGAACATTTTTAGAAAAAGCCAGTGGTGCACATTTTTTTGACAAATTAAATCTAGTTAGTGCGTATTCAGCGTCTTGTTGCAATGAAAAACTCTTTGAGATAGTAATAATTGATTCGATTTTTTTCTAAACTCTTAACCCCTTGTGTCAAGACACATGTCGAAAGGACATTTTCGCTTGAATTTGGTTCAGGAATGCGTCATTGAAATTTCGGCCTATCAAAGTAACAATCTATAGCCAATGCCAAACAACTATCGATCTACGTCATAATTGTCACCAAGCAGGTTGTTATGAAGTTTGCTGGTGGCCAAATTTGGTCACCAGTAAATCACATTATAACTCGCTTGGTGGCAATTATGACGTGAATCGAAAGTTGTTTGGCATTTGCTGTATATGCGTCAAATCTGCCTAGAATTTTACGTATTTGATAATAGGTGTGTTTGTTATCCTCCACTAGTGCACACGAATTTACACTTTTCTACACTGTCACATTCAGTGTGCCTTTGATTGTAAAATGTTTGTCTGTTTTTTATTATACAGGGTTCGCCATGGTAAGTGGCCTATCAGAATATCTCGGGAAATGAAGCGATTGGGATTCTGAAAATTTGTAGGGAGAGATTTTCGGATGAAATAATAGTGACGTTGCGCGACTTGCGATTATACCGGAAGTAGGTGTCAACTTGCTCGTTTCAAATGGAACACCCTATATAGGTATTATTAAATTTTTGGATTTTACGTAAAATTCTAGGCAGATTTGATGTATGATGTATACCTAAGTATAAGCGTTTGAGTTTTGATGTCAAAAATGGCGTTTGTAGGTTCCTATTTAAATGTGAATTTTTCGAGTAAGAAAGCCTATACTGTTTAATTTCTATTGGATTTTTGTTAAAACCTAACCTCAGAAGATTTTTCACAATACTTTAATAACTATTATTACATTGTGGTCCAAAAATAAGATCAAAAATAAAACTAAGCAAACTGCCAAAGATCAATTTTTTCAAATGGAAAACCCCAATTTTCATTATTTTATCTTATTGAGCATTGAAAATAAAGGTATATAAACTCACCTTAATATTGTCCATTCCAAAAATTCAAAAGAATGAATAAAGATAAACATTCAGGAATAGACAATCTTATACAAACTCACCTTTATTTTCAATGCTCACCAAGATAAAATTATAGAAATTGGGGGTTTCCATCTGAAAAAAATTATTCTTTGCAGATTTCTTAATTTAATTTTTGATCTTATTTTTGGGTCACCTTGTGATAAAAGTTATCAAAATATTGTGAAAAATATTTCAAAGTACAAATTAAACAATAAAGGCCTCTTATACGATAAATTTACATTTAAATAGGAACCTACAAACGTCATTTTTGACATGAAAACTCAAATATTTCAAAAACGCTTATTCTTAGGTAAAGGACATCATACATCAAATCTGCCTAGAATTTTACGTAGAATCCAAAAATGTAATAATCTACAGGGTGTTCCATTTGAAACAAGCGAGTTGACACCGACTTCCGGTATAACCGGAAGTCGCGCAACGTCACTATTATTTCATCCGAAAATCTCTCCCTACCTCTCCCAATCGCTTTATTTCCCGAGATATTCTAATAGTAGTAGAATATCTGCCCTAAATGTACTAACGTGTTTGGTGAATTCCCTATACACTGGTAGCCATAAGTAACACCATCAATCTGCATTACCTACACTATCCTACACCGAAATAACAAACACACCTAATATATGTCGACGGCGTCACGACTAAAGGGCGTAAGTGCCAAAATTAAGAAAATGAGATTTTTATGCCATTCTATAGTACTAATAACTGCCCACAACTTGACCAAACGGCTTAACCGGCAAAAATTCCTAACGCATGAAAAATGATATTTCCATTATCTAACCGCCAATACCGAACCGAACCGAACTTGACCCGAAAATCACTAACCGCCGTCAACACGTGTGTTGATAGGTCGCTTACGCCCTGGACGAAAGAAAACATTTTCCTGGCGAAAGGTACGTGAATGATATTATGAATTGAATAGGTTTTTTTGATATTTGGTAGCCTAGATCGTTTTTTTACTGTAAAGGCCTTGTTTACATATCAAAAACCCACATTATGTGTTATTGTCGGTTACGCCTTTCAGTATTTGTTTGTTTGGTTTGTCCAAGCGCCATTCGCTCATATGAATATAATGGAGTGATTTTTTGCGTTTTACAAACTTGAGCCTCAGCCGTTTCAAAAAAACTACACAATAGCTAAAAGATATAACCTATTTGTTTAAAAAAAAAAGAATAATTCAAGGCAAAGTGCTTTCCCTTGTCCGTAATAATTGTACGAAATTTGGATTTTTCATGTCGCTTACGCCTTTTTTTCTATTGTTTTTTTAGAATACCATAATCTTGTCCCGTGGCCAAAAAAGAGGTTGCAAGTGCAAGTAACCTGAACGATAATAATAATATTATAATCGATAATGATCTCCCGAGTGAACTTCTAACAGAGGCATTAGCCTAGTTTACACCGACAACTTGGTCCGCGGACCAAGTACTAAATTCGAACTATATCAGAACCAAATATTTGGTTCGAATGGTGTAAACAGTTGCGAACTAAGCTGGTCCGCTCTTGGTTCGGTATTTGCCAGCAGGTGTACCGAACTAAATTTGGTTCGATCTGGATCGAAATTATGAGGTTATATTGATTGTTATTATTGTGAATTGTGTTGGTTCTGAGTTTCTCAAGGCAATCTGAGCGCACTCACTTATGTTTTTTTTGATTACGAATTGTGTTGATGAATAATTTCGATTTGTTTTTGACGTTTGACGAATTGCGCGCGTACTCATTTATTTCACGCGTTGCAAGGCAGTGTAAACGGACGAGAAGCAAGCATTGGTCCTACCGTACTATCCCCACCCACTTGGTCCTATCGGACCGAACTAAACGAGCTTTCGGTGTAAACTAGGCTATTGAAGCATGATGTTTTGAAAAATACGTTTAAGTTTTTTTCTGTTTAAATAGCATCGTTTTCTTTTCTTTTAAGAATAATCAGGTAGTAAGTTATCTTTGTTAAGAATTTGTCTTCAGTTTTGAATTTTAGTTGGTCTTTAACTAAAATTTTTGTATTTCTTTTCGAAATTTGTATTGTTTTGAATTAAAAAAAAGAAAAGATTTATCCGACATTTTTAATTTTACATGAAGAATTCAAAAGGCGTATCTGCAACTAACAGACAATAAATAACCTAAATGAAAACACATAAAAGGCGTAAATGCCTTTTGAAAAGACGTAAACGCCAACAGATTCTAGCAAAAAGGCTTAAGCACCAAATGTTTGAATAACTAAATAACAGTTACATATTTTATAACTTGAAAGTTGTTGAAACATGCGCTCATTAATCTAAAATAGAATAATTAAAAAAAAATCTACTGGGATATAAAAATAAAGATTTTAAACGTTTTTTTCGTCTCCTGAAAAAAATTACGAATGTCGCTTATGCCCTTTTGTCGTGACACCGTCGATGTATAGGGTGTTTTTGAAACATTTCCCCTATGTAGGTATAGTTTTTCATATGAATCGATGTTGTTTCCGGTGTGAGCACGGTTTGCCACTCGGATGTGAGTAAAAACATCCTACCTTTTTATTTTCAGCAGTGAACTCGAATGGAATATCAGGGTTATCTTCGGGACTGTCTCTATGAACAAACAATGCATCATGCTGCAAGTTGGAGGATGTCTGAAGACCTCTGAGTCCCAAAGACCGCTTCTGTAACACATTATTTATTTGAGGCTCTATCTACATCTATATGACGCAGAATTTCGGTTAATTTTTTTATTTGGCAGGTACACGACGTGCTGATATCTTTCAATATGAACTGAGATTCTCACGGGTTATTGATCAAAACGTTTAACACAATCAAGACGATAAAGATCCCAAGTTCTGCATCAAAATATGTAGAAGATATTTATGTTTTAGTGGGTTACATAATTAAGACTACTGTAATCTTTTTTGAAGGTGCATACTTACCAAGCCATTGGCTACAGTTCGCAAAGTAGGCAGCATAGTATTGTTATAATTTTATAACACAAATTTCTATCTAAAATATTATTTAATTTTTCTTTCAATTATTTGGATGAAAATGTTGACACTTTCCGAAGTGAAAAGTGAGGTTAAGTCGCTTGATATTAAAAACAGCATCGGTTTCTGAGTTTCCAATCATAAAAATTTAATATTTGACATATTATGGTATGACGTCAGAGAAGTACTTGGCGAGGTCGTGTGTGTTAGCCCTAAAAAGTTTAAAATAACATGAAAATAACTCATGGAAGAATTTCTCTTCTTACACTTTATAGAGTAAAAGAAGATGGAAAAAAAATCAATTAAAGTTATGTCGGAAAATGATCCATTTCCGAGATAAAGGCTATTGAAATTTTAGGAAAAAGATTCTTTTTTTTTTATCATAACTTTATATCACTTCACATATTCACACATTTTTTCAATCAATTTTACATAAAAAATTTTAGCGATTTTGCCATGTCTCAAAATGGCTTTTATTTCATTAAACGAAAACAGTTTATCGTACAAAAAAATATCAAGAGACCAAATTAATTCCAAAGAAGATGGGTATTTCAAAAATAATATTGATTTTGAGGAAAATCAGTGGCGTACTATTTTTTCCTTGAAAAAAATCAATAATCCTGTTCGAACGCCACCGGTAAAAAAATATAAAAACTTTTAAATAAAAAAATGGTAATTTAAAGATCAAAAGAGGTGTACCGAATTTTGTAGCAATATCTAGAATGGTGGTAAAATAAGTTATGATGAAAACGTATTTTTTTTTTTAACTTTATCACCCTGTATCTCGAAAACGGAAGCAATCTCGCCGGACATAATTTTATTTTCTCATTTTCTTGCATTCTATACAGGGTTAGAAGAAAAACCCCAACTGAAATATATACAGGATAGTATACAGGATATTTTATACCGGATTTTTATCTTCAAGGGTTTAAATCATCTTGGTAATTTTAGAACATATGATTCCCTATCAATAATTTTATCCCTGCATCCCATCTACAGGGTGATTGTTTATATTTTACTCAGTAGATATCTCAGGTAATTTTGGTTTTACAAAAAAGCTTAAATGAACAAATTTGAAGAATTTTTCATAGACATTGAGAATCTGATCGAAGACCTTAAAATGTTACACAACATGGTATTTTTTAAATGGGATACTCTGTATATTTTTGGTTAGAATTATAGATCTTTTTCTTCTGATTCCAAATATACCATATAAGAATGGGTAGTTTCATCTGAGGGTGTGTACAGGAATAAGTCCAAAATTAGAGCCTCATCATTGGGATCTCGGAAACTAGAAGTGATACGTGGGGTTAAATGGGGGCAAAGTTGCGGAATTTGGTTCTCATTAAACACGTTTGAAATTAAATACAAAAATCTAAATTTAAAAATAATAAGAAATAAATAAAAATCTAAAAAAAAATTCTGACGTCATTTTGTGAAACGGAAAAAGTAGCAACAGGGTTGTGAAATTTATTTTGTTATATCTATTTGAATAGAGTCGTGGAAAAATAAAATAAAATCGCAAAAAAAGATTTTTTCCAAAAGTCTTCAAAAGTATTCGGAATTTGCACCAAATTGCGCAACATTGGAGGCAAAGTTGCGCAATTTAACAAACCTCGTATCTCTTCTAGTTTCCGAGATCCCAATGATGAAGCTCGAATTTGGGTCACCCTGTACAATACGATAAAAAAGTATAAAATGAATAGGTACCTATGTTAAAATACTTTTTTAACGACCTTTCAGATCAGGCAGTTTCCTTGCAGCATCGTGTATATTTCTCAAAAATAAGTTTTATTTTTATGGTATGGTTTTTCACTTCTGGGGGGGGGGGTTTTAACCCCCAAAACACCCCTGGCTACGTCATTGCATGGCTAAATATGTAACGTGAGAAAAGTACCATAAGCAAATTTTTGAGAAAAATCACCAGGACACGTTAACTGACAAATGGATTGAATTTCTCAAATGCACCATCACTTCCTTGACCATTGAAGCAGAATCAAACTTTCATCAAGTTTATGACATGTGCTATTTATCTGACCATGAGTGTATATGGACCTCACTTACGTTTGCCAACTCCTTAGATGTCACCAGGACATATACCAGGTAGTCATGCAATAATTAATTTTTGAGGTGTATAAAGCGGGAACTTGAATAATGTTCTCCACTTTTTCACGTAGTTTAGCCATTTTTTCCACCCGATCTATCAACGTCATGGAATGTCCAGATTTTAAAGTAATTATACGTTTTTGTAGTAGTGCACTGCAAAACAGGGAAAAAGTCGTCTCCTTCTCGATAATTTTTTTTTGGCGTACAACCGCATGGGATGTTTATAAAATGATAGGCCAGATCTCTGGGCATTCGTAATCGGAAATTACAACATTTTTTATCAGGGCCGAAATTTTGTATCGCGAAATATGTCATAAATCTGTCAAAAGTGTGTTTCATCACTTTTCCACACACACTTCGTCATATCTCTGTACTTGTACTTGTACTCTCTTGTACAGTTTTCGACTTATAGTTTCCGCACGGGCGGCTCGCGGCCATGCTGCCATGCCGCGCCGCCTTTCCTCGTATTAAATACTATTATAACGCTCTTATGGAGGCGTCGAATTGGTTTTATGTGTAAACTCAAAACTGTAAATACAAGTTCAGAAAGATTCTGAAGTATATTATAGCCTTGGATCAATGATCTTCACAATCTGTTAAGCTTTCTTGGTTTAGGCTGTTAATGCAATTCGCATATTTTTCACAGTCATTGCAACATATTATTTCTGATGCAATGCAGGAAATAAACTTTGACATCTTGTCGTCAAAGTTTCTCTCACATAATCGAACACTGATTTTTGAGTGGAACAATTGACCTTCCAAGTATTTTCTTCCTGGCTTTATTTCATCTCTTCCAAATTCTTGATTGATACAGACATCTAAGAAAACATAATACATAGATTAATTTGAGTTCCGTCTTTGTTATACTGGGTGGTCCATTTGAGTTGAGACAGCCCGATATCTAAAAAACGATAGTTATTTGAAAAGTTAAAGTAAAAGTTATTGGGTTCTGTCACATTAAAAAAATTATTCGGATTTCGGATTTTGAAATAATAAAAAAAAACATATTCAAGACGTTTTAACACGTTCGCTGCCACTAGCTCCGTTCGGAGCCAGTCGGCTATCGTCTTGTGTGCCATCGACTCCGCACGGAGTCAGTTGCCCTGACAATTTAAATCGTTTAGTAACTCGCCGGCGTTGACGACGTTTGTTTGTTTGGTATTGTGGCATTGTCGAGTGGTGTGTTTCTTATCTATTTTCGGTTTGGTTCGTATTTGCCAAGGTAGGTTCTTTGTCAGCATCATTATTTAAATGTGTTTGGTTCCTGGGACCCGGCACTAACTCGGAGCTGGCAGCGAACGTGTTAAACTATGAAACACATAACATAAAATTGAAAAACGTAAGCATGTGTTGTGCGTATGAATACAGTCATGTGACTGCAACCCCAAGAACACCAAGCTTGATGTTTAGCTAGTCAGTCAATACCACCCTTCCACTATGTAATAATATATGTAAGTGGCTATTTATGAGTATGGTATGAGTTTTATGTGATGTGTTCCATAATTTAAAACGTCTTGACTATGTTTTTTTCATTATTCCAAAATCCAAAATCATAATCATTTTTTCAATGTCACAGTACCCAATAACTTTGATTTCAACTTTTCAAGTCACTATCGTTTTTCGAATATCGGGCTGTCTCAACTTAAATGGACCACCCAGTATAACAAAGACGAAACTCAAATGAATCTATTATGTCTGTATCAATAAAGAATTTGGTAAAATTGTCATATTCAAATGAAGCCAGAAAGAAAATACTTGGATGGTCAATTTTTCTACTCAAGAACCAGTGCTAGATGATGTGAGAGCAACTTTGACGATAAGATGAGCCTGCACTGCACCAGAAATAAAATGTTGGAATGACTGTGAATATGCAAGTTGCAGTAACTGCCTAAACCAAGAAAGCTTAACAGATTGCGAAGATTATTGATCTGAGTTTATAATATACTTCAGCAACTTGTACTTACAGTTTCGAGTTTACAGGTAAAACCAATAATAATATTTAATGCAAGGTGCGGCAGCACGGTAGTTCGAACGCCGCGCCATGCGGAGACTATAATTTGACTAACTATAACTCGAAAACTATATAACTTTGAATGCTGCTTGTTTTTTCAAAACCTTTTTTGAACTTTTGGCTTCATTTCATACGCAGATAGTAAAGCAAAATTCCTTAAAATAAAAAAGTTTCTCGCTTACTGAAATTGTCTCTGCTGAAAATGTTAATGTTGAAGTTTTTCGCAGTTTTACAAAAAAACTGAATTTCTCATACTAACAAAACTACCCCGGTCACCCTCTACCACAATTCCTTTATCAGTTACAAAAAAAGTTTTTGATATCTAGATTTTTTCCAAATATGTGTGTAAAAGTAATGAAACACCCTTTTGATATTTATGACATACATATTTCGCAATAAAAAAATTCAGCCCTGAGGCTTTCAGGTATTCTGCAATTCTCGTTATGAAGCCGACACCTAGCGAGGTCGCAGACCTCAGATTCGGATTCAGCACACCAACACGTTTGTCCTGGAAACGCCGTTTTTGAACCTTGGATTATTGAACTAATATAGATTTTAAAATAAATACATACCTAGTATGTTTCCTGCTGCCTTTGGTATGAAAGCCCACCATTATATACAGTGATTACAGTGTGTCCACGGATTGAGTATTCGTAAGGCATAAATTACAAAACATTTTCTAGTTGGATTACGATTTTCTGGTAATCGCTACTGGCATGGTTCGAAACTATTATTTGAAAAGAATGAGTCAAATCAATAAATAGAAGTATTGGGAGATATTTCTTAAATTGAACAAAAATAAGACTCAAATGTTCTATAAAATTATATTGAGTCGTTTAAAAGTTATTCAAGAAAAACCGATTTCCAGTGGGGTCCTTTAGGGGGCCGTATCTCCGTAGGGAGGGCCGCCTTAAAAAAAATTATGGGAACTTGTCATCTTATTTTTTAATGTTCTATCTGAATCCGAGAGATCTCCCACATTTTCCCGTACACCCTGTATAAATAAACATGTATATAGTGCGTGGTGACAACCAATTTCCTGACGTGTCTAACTTCATTGTCAAATTTTTTAACCCAAAAATTTTATTTTGGTTTTTATAACCGTTTAGGATATTGGCAGTTAATAGGGAGCACTTTGAACAGTTTGTCCAAGAAGTAATGTTAAATTCTTGTAATTGTATTACATATACTATTAGAAATAAATGTAATTACAATTTGACAATGAAGTTATTGGTTGACAGTGGTTTATACAAGGCATGTAAAAAACTATCATTTTCAAATAATTATTGATAACAGCATATTTTATTTTATTTTTTTTTTCAACTTATTCTGTACTTACTAGTGAATAATCTCTATGCACCAAAGTTTATCCACTGTAAGTTTCAGCTGTGGAATGTGAATGGAACTACTGCTAACATGGGATTAACAATTTAACATAGAATCCCTATGTTCCGTCAATTATAATTATCTATCCAAAATTACCATGAGCAGCAATGTTTTTGTCACTATGACAGAGGAAAGGTTTGTCCTAACTTTTCCAGGGGCAAAATCTAAATTTTTTCCACAAAACGGAACTTTTAAAAGCGTCTTTTTGTTATTTTAGGGATTTACGTATTCATTAAATTGTCTTACCGAAGTATACTCAAGTTATCATGTTTTCGAAGTAAACTTAGCATTTTAATTTAATTTAATTAAAAAATCATG
Organism: Orchestes rusci; assembly: GCA_958502075.1. Lineage (NCBI taxonomy): Eukaryota > Metazoa > Arthropoda > Insecta > Coleoptera > Curculionidae > Orchestes > Orchestes rusci. The sequence continues at coordinate 2,803,399 of OY293306.1, forward strand.
CAGTCTTTTCCGTTGAATTGCCAGGCAACAGAATTTTTATTAAAATGACAAGTTAAGTTCGACAAAAAATAGGTTTAGTGTAATAATATGTGAAAAATAGTAATGGACTTGGGTTGCATAAAATGTTGACCAAAGAATAATGATAAATAAAGGATGCATTCAATTTATTCAATTTCTACATCATACCAAAAAAAAAATATTCTTGAAGGATAAAGAATGATATGCTTTATTCGTGGAAACTCTCGCTAAATAATGACTCATCGTCTGAATCTAGAATGATTGATAGAATATAGAAATAGTGTAATGTGTATAAACTTGTAATCAATGCTATTTTTACCAATACCAATAAGTGGCAATATTCGGTACTCATCAGCATTTTTTATTGACTAAACTTTCTGGGGGGTTTTGGATTTTCATTCACAGAGTCGTTCTGTTGCTGTGATGTCCTAGATTAAAAAAAATATTAGATTTTTTCAATTTCCTCAGAGCATCATTCTCAAATCAAATGATTGTATGTATTTATTTAAATATAACGTCGGTATCATGTTTCCGACTTATGGCTTTTTTTGTCCGATCTTGAAATCAATTTTTCATCCTTCATGCCAATTCCCATAATCGAGAAAATTTGTTTTTTTTCTGATTTTCCTTCAAGTTGAGTAGTTTTTATTTCGTTCACGAGAAAATCTGCCGGAATAGGAAGAAAATATTTGCAAAATTTTCCGTCTGGAAAATTTACTTCAACATCCGATCGGCTTATGGGAAATTTTTGTCGAGTTCGTTATGATATTAAAATTCATTCTTTCGTTTGCCATAAGCGAGAAAATGCATTAGCAACCAATAGATCTGTCCACAAAAAAAAATAATATATACAGTGTGTCCGAGATAAGGATGTCTATCATGGGGATCTTGGAAACCGTAAGAGATACGAAGATGGTTAAATCAGAGACAAGTTGCGCATTTTCAAGCCTAACAATATGCCGTTTGGAAAGTTTCAAAATTCCGAGTAGTTTAGGAGATATGCCTAAGAAAACAAAATTTGCCGATTTTGTTTTTATTTTTTTCTGACCTTATTTAGAAAGGTATGGAAAAACAAATAGTCTAAGATCCGGTATTGGAAATATCTACCCTCATCTGTAATAATTATGATGAAGATTATATGTTAGATAATTTGTTCATCGATAAATCGCCCTCATTTGTTATTGATGAAAATCAATCATTGGTCGAAAGAAAATTGCACAAAGAATTGGAAAAATATAGGTTGCCTACTTTCCTTTGGGTACAACCTATAAGGTTGCCAGGTACAAACAGGTGGACAGGCGTTGAAAATATACCCTCATCTGTTATTCGATTGATTTTTTTAAGAAAGCTTATTTACTTCCCTATCAAACATGTCAAAGTTAAATTTTAATTTTTGATTTCTTCAAATAACTTTTGAAATAATAAAGTTATTTGGTTGAGATTTGGGATAAGGGTGGTTGGACACGCAAAATTCAAATCTTGCCTTGGTGTGGTTCTTATTAGTAGGGGGCGCGACTTATACATCTTTTCACTCTTTCGAATAGTCATAACTTTTTGGTACACACCCGTTATATTAACATTAACAATTGAATTTTGTCATTATTTTGGACAGCTCTTGACATATCGCTTTGAAAATTGGTATGCAAGTGTTTTGTTATGTGTGATAATCGATTATGTAGTTCGTTTTACTGTGGCCGCTAGAGGGTGCCCTATACTTCACATTTTGTGGTTTAAAATGTCCATAACTATTTTCTCTGTTATTTTTTTTCAATCTTTCATTGAATAAAAAGATTCTCCAGACGATTTCAAGTAAATAAGGTACTCTTGTCAAAGTTCGCTCAAGTAAGCCGCTTTCGAGATATTTCCATTTAAAGAGTTCCATGCCAAACCGAAAAATTTCTTCTCTACACGAACTTTTTAGAAAATTATTTTTACAAAATTAACTGAGGTCAAAATAAGCCGATTTAAAGCAACCTGCCTTTGTCCAAAACTGCTCTGTTTTCGAGATACAGGGTGGTAAAGTTGTAAGTCGAAAACGGAGCATTTTTAAGAAAGGTAAGTTGCTTTAAATCGGCTTATTTTGACTTCAGGATTATGCGATGATTTTGTAAATCACTTTTTGAGACGCTCGTGTAAAGAAAGAAAATATTAGGAATTTTCCGATGTGGCATGGAACTCTTTAAATGCAAATATCTCGAAAACGGCTTACTTGAGCGAACTTTGACAATAATACTTTATTTACTTGAAATCATCTTTTTATTTAATGAAAGATTGAAAAAAATAACTGAGAAGAGTTATGGACATCTTAAACCACAAAATGTAAAGTGTAGGGCGCCCTCTAGCGGCCACAGTAAAGCGAACTACATACTCGATTTTCACACATAACAAAACCCTTGCATACTAATTTTCAAAGCGATATGTCAAGAACTGTCCAAAATAATGACAAAATTCAATTGTTAATTCTAAACTTGATCACCCCGTATCTCGGAAATGGTGACATTTCGGTCTGAGGTGAGTTGCGTTGAATTATACGTCTATGCGTTAAATCGGCTTATTTTGACCTTTTGAGATATTTTGTACAGACCTTTTAGCGACACCCTGTATAGTTAATAGATATATGCAATATTCAATGTTTCTTATTAAAAAAAAATCAAGAAAAAATGGAAAAAATAAAAAAATAATACAAAAATTATAAAAAAAAAGTAAAAAAAAAATATAAAATAAAATAAAATTTCAATAACCACATAGATTACATTTGTGGAAAAATGGCAAAGAAAGTATTCTTTTTGCGACGTTTGGGGAAACATTTATCTGTTTATATAAAGTTACTACTTTACAAGTCCTTGATTGAACCACACCTCAAATACTGTTCAACAATACTTTATAGCGCAACAGAAATGAAATTGAACCAACTTCAAAAAATTCAGAATCGTGCTCTTCGAATGATTCTGTCGTGCAATCGATATACTCCAACCAAACTAATGTTGAGTTGATGAATGTGAGGCAAACCATTTTGTATCAAACTTTTGTTTTTATATATAAAATGAAAAATGATCTTGTTCCTGAGTATTTATGTAGAGAACTGAAATATCTTGGTAATGTTAACAATTTCTTTGTTGCCACGAGTCGCCTTACCAGAACATCTAATATCATTTTCTACAGAGGACTAACACAGTTTATCAACCTCCCAGTCGACTTAAAAAACATTTCAACAATTCACCTGTTTGAAAGCAAGCTATGCGAGTACATTTTATGTGAGACAGACTGTGATTTAATGTATATAAACCACCTCTGTTTGTGTTTGTGTATTATTTTATATTCTATTATATTATTGTTTTATATTTTGTAGACACAACTGCTTTTTTTTTTTTTTTATTTTTATATATGTTACAGTAAATGTTAGAAATTCAGTGAAAGCTAGCTTTCACTAGATGATGCTAGCAATCACTTGATCCGTTAGGAAATGTTGAATTTTGAAGAATTATACACTTTTACTAGTGAATGTTGGAGAAACTTTATCAAATCAACTTTTACTGAAAGCAGTTAGGAAAAGTACTTTTTACAACTTATTTCCGCTTTTTAACTAACCCAAGGTGCACGGGGCACTAAATGATGTCGCTCACGCGACATCAAAATTTTTGCCAAACCCAAACCAACCCGGACTAGCCCCTACTGAGAATACTTAAGTATTTTCTATAATACGGTATCTGAACAATGTTCACATTGTACACGTCTAATCTGTCGGCGAATTCCAACTCGGACCAAAAAGGATATTTATAATCACGTCCAGTGAATCCGATAATAATTTTCAGTGTAGCAGCTTTCACTAAAATAGTTACGTGAATGCTAACAATTACTAGTAAATGTATGATGAATTCGATCGAATTCAACTTTCACTAGCTAAATGTTTCCAAATAATGAAAAGCTCACTTTTCTTAATAACAGTTAGCTTTTACTGATAACCAGGTTTTACTGTGACATATACATCGACGGTGTCACGACAAAAGGGCATAAGCGACATTCGTAATTTTTTCAGGAGACGAAAAAAATGTTTAAAATCTTTATTTTTATATCCCAGTAGATTTTGATAAGCGCATGTTTTAACAACTTTCAAGTTATAAAATATGTAACTGTTATTTAGTTATTCAAACATTTGGTGCTTAAGCCTTTTTGCTAGAATCTGTTGGCGTTTACGTCTTTTCAAAAGGCATTTACGCCTTTTATATGTTTTCATTTAGGTTATTTATTGTCGGTTAGTTGCAGTTAAGCCTTTTGAATTCTTCATGTGAAATTAAAAATGTCGGATAAATCTTTTCATTTTTTTTTATTCAAAACAATACAAATTTCGAAAAGAAATACAAAAATTTTAGTTAAAGGCCAACTAAAATTTAAAACTGAAGACAAATTCTTAACAAAGATAACTTACTACCTAATCATTCTTAAAAGAAAAGAAAACGATGCTATTTAAACAGAAAAAAACTTAAACGTATTTTTCAAAACATCATGCTTCACTGCCTCTGTTAGAAGTTCACTCGGAAGATCATTATCGATTATAATATTATTATTATCGTTCAGGTTACTTGCACTTGCAACCTCTTTTTTGGCCACGGGACAACATTATGGTATTCTAAAAAAACAATAGAAAAAAAGGCGTAAGCGACATGAAAAATCCAAATTTCGAACAATTATTACGGACAAGGGAAAGCACTTTGCCTTGAATTAAACTTTTTTTTTTTAACAAATAGGTTATATCTTTTAGCTGTTGTGTAGTTTTTTTGAAACGGCTAAGGCTCAAGTTTGTAAAACGCAAAAAATCACTCCATTATATTCATATGAGCGAATGGCGCTTAGACAAACCAAACAAAAAAATACTAAATGGCGTAACCGACAATAACACATAATGTGAGTTTTTGATATGTAAACAAGGCCTTTACAGTAAAAAAACGATCTAGGCTACCAAATATCAATAAAACCTATTCAATTCATGATATCATTCACGTACCTTTCGCCAGGAAAATGTCTTCTTTCGTCTAGGGCGTAAGCAACCTATCAACACACGTGTTGACGGCGGTTAGTGATTTTCGGGTCAAGTTCGGTTCGGTTCGGTATTGGCGGTTAGAAAATGAAAATATCATTTTTCATGCGTTAGGAATTTTTGCCGGTTAAGCCGTTTGGTCAAGTTGTGGGCAGTTATTAGTTCTATAGAATGGCATAAAAATCTCATTTTCTTAATTTTGGCACTCACGCCCTTTTGTCGTGACGCCGTCGACATATAATTGTTCGTATTCTGTTATTTATTTATATTTGTAGCATAATGTATATTATATTATTGTTAATTATTTTTATACCTGTATTAGAAGTACCGCTAAATACCAAAGTCAGTTCACTCAATCGATTTTTCATACTTGTGTATTTGTTTTGTTATAGCTTTGCTAAATATACGATTACTCACTTACTTACTTACTTACTTACTTTAAGTGTAAATATCTTGAAAAAGGTTACTCCCAGCCACTTCTACAAAGTATACCTTTTTTTGTGTTAAAAGGACGGAGAAAACACTTTTTCATTTAAAAAAAATGTACAGGTGTGTACCAAAAAGTTATGACTATTTGAATGAGTGAAAAGGTGTATAAATGGCGCCCCTACTAGTAAGAATCATACCAAGGCAAGATTTGAATTTTGCGTGCCCAACCACCCTTATCCCAAATCTCAACCAAATAACTTCATTATTTCAAAAGTTATTTGAGGACATCGAAAACTAAAGTTCAACTTTGACATTAGGCAACCATGGATGGGACACACTTTTGAACAGGCAACCCTATACTGTTGGATAGGGAATTGAATAAGCTTTCGTTAAAAAAAATTCAATCAAATAACAGATGAGGTTATATTTTCAACGCCTGTCCACCTGTTTGTACCTGGCACTTTATAGTTGTACCCAAAGGAAAGTGGGCAACCTATATTTTTCCAATTGTTTGTGCAATTTTCTATCGACCAATGATCGATTTTCATCAATAACAAATGAGAGCAGTTGATCAAAAAAAAATCAATCCAAGTAAACATTATTCAACTTCTCATTGCCACTTTTCAAGCTCTACAAAACAGCGTTGAGAAATTTTCCGCACGACGTCTCGTCACGGAGAAACCATCATCAACTTTGTTTTTTTAAATACAATCCTGGATTTTTTATGACGGATCTTAAGAGCCTCTTATGTTCCTAAACCAACAATGTATCGCAATTATTAAAAAAAAATTATATTGATGGATTTTTCCATAAGAACTCATGTGTTAGAGAGAGACAAAAAATACATTTTTGATAGGATTAAAAACAAACACCTCTTTTTTAATAAGTGCGATACATCGTTGCTTTAGGAACATAGGAAACTCTTAAAATCCGTAATAAAAAATCCAGGACCGTATTTAATAAAACAAAGTGGATGATGGCTGCTCATAGACGAAACGTCGGTTCTTCAATTTAATAACGCTTTCTTGGTAAGTGAAAGAAGGAAGGTTTTCAAGATCCCCATGATAGACATCCTTATCTTGGACACACATTGATTTGACTAATTCTTTTCACATCTCAGTTCCGGACCATGCGGGAGCGATTCCCAGAAAATCGTAATCAAAATAGATTTTTTTTTGTCATTCACACCTTACGAAAAGTCAACCTGTGGACACACTCTATATTCTACAATGCAACTTTTCAAGTTTTCACCCTGTATGTGGTATAAAAATTCTAGGAATGTAGATGAAAAACCATTTTATGCACGAAAACTTTATTAAAAAGCGGTATATTATTAGTTATAGCGATTACAAGATAGTAGGAAGTTTTATCAGTATGAGTTACATGTAAACGAAATGCAATACTGGTCGCAGTCAGATGAGAATAATCTAACTAGCGTACATGTAGGTCAAATAATATCTTATCCAAAAAAATACTGATAAAATCATGTTGTCAATAAGCGATTATGAATTATTATATCTAACCTTTCCATAGTTTTGCAAATCAAATAAACGATATTTCATGAGTAAACGCATAAAAAACCAAATTTGATTTGCTCGATTCATTTTATTGGCTTCCCACAGACTAGAGTTTCACGTTAACTTTCAAATTATTGAAAAACAAGCAAACCGTAGACATTATAAATGATATGTAAGAAGAGTGTCCTGATGAATGTTGAAATGAAAAATCGGAAATCACCCTAAAAACGTTCCATATGAATTTACAAAAGCACGCATTGCTTATCTAATTGCTATAATACGACTTAAAATTAATGGAATTTTTTGTATAACGGATTATACAAATTGGACATGTTACGTTTTACAAGTATAAACCGCAATAATTATCACCCGATATTGATTAGTGTAAAACAGTCCAAATGAATGAAACATATCCAATTTTTAAGTGTGTAAAATATCACTTAATCCCACAATTAGCCTTTACTCTCCACTATTTCCGTTGCTAAGGTCTTATTCGGAGTAACTCTCGTTTTATATTGCTCCGGAACAGGCAACTCGATATAATCATCGCCTTTTGGCACCATAACATTCATTTCCGATGACTTGGAAGTGATTATTTCCACGCCCAAAGAATCATTGCTAAGATAAACCTGACATCCATCCGTTTTATCAATGGAAATTGTCGGTACTGCACCCAAAACCTGCATCTGAACTGATTGACAATTGATAAACTCGATACATGACACCAGATTATCAAAAACGATCGATGTTTTCTTACACGAATCTAAAGTGATCGAGTTCAATTTTCCTTTCACTTGAACGGTGGAGTTTTCGCACTTGAACATGTACACCACATTGTTCATCTCAGCCCCTTCCACCACCAGGTTTTGATTGTTCTTCTGATATTCGATCATCCATTTTTTTCCATCTCTGTTGAACACCGGTGTCTTATCTGCTGTAGTAGGTTTGACTGCAGATACCGGTTTTTTCGCAACTGGAGGTTTAAAAGGGGCGGGGCCTTCTCTCAAAGCTGTATTTTTGTGTGTCTGCATATCGGCAGTTACTTTTTTCAAACTCTTGGTTATTTTTTCGCCTTTGTTGATTTCGGCAAACAGGGCGGAACGGTCCTGGCCTGTAAAGTTTAATCTATATTTAAAAATAACTGTGTCTAATGAGAGGAAATTGTAGATTCGATGGCGTAGTGCATATAAAAGAAGAATCAATCCATAACAATAGATAATTGAATAGACTCGTTATAGTTCATTGGAGTATCCATTATGTACTGATGCTAATCAACCAGTTCAAGCTAAACAAAACAAACTAAATAGCTAAAAAAAATAAAACAAGTCAAGGCAAAAAGTGATTATTTAACGTTCACTTACTGAGGAAGCACAGAAAAGCTACTATGGAATTTGACATGGAGAGTCTACATGATCAATAGAGTGAATTAAAGCGCTCAGAAAACAATGTACAGGGTGATCAGTTAAGGATAGCGAGCGGTCATTATTGGAAACTATTCATCGTAGAGGCTTGCGGCAAAAAAAATTATTACTAAAACGGCCAAGAGAAATACCTGGAAAATATTTTGAAGTTTCTGAAATGGTCGCTAGGGGGCGTAACAACCAACATTAAGTAGAAAAATATGATTTTTTTGGATTTCGTCCAATCAAAATATATCGATGAACTCATCTTCAGATTCACAGACTCTTCACCTTCACTTTTTGTCTAAAACGTTTTTTTTTATCTAGCATAATAAAGTGGTGGGGGAGTTCAATTGTTTAAACAAACGGAGATTTCTCCCGTTTCGCTTGACCGATTTTAACGACTTGGGCTCATATGAAAGACAATAATCTGCGCTAGAAAAATGCTAAATTGGTATATTCTTTTTTATATATTTTAAAAGGGGATACATTTTTCTATTAGAAAATTGAAAAAAAAACACAAAAAATTTAATGATTTTTGTTTTTAATTTTTTAATAAAAATGTAAGTATCCCCATTTAAAATACATATATAAAAATGAATATACTATTACATTTGATTTGTTTGGAAAATATGCTACCATTTCAATTAACGCCATCTAGCGGGGACGGCGAATGTCACAAATTAAAAAGCAAATGAGCATTTTATAGCGCAGACTATTCTCTTTCATACGAGCCCAAGTTCGTTGAAATCCGTCAAGCGAAACGGGAGAAATCTCCGTTTGTTTAAAAAAACATTTGAACATCCCCTACCACTTTATTATGATAGGTAGAAAAAAACGTTTTTGACAAAAGTGTAGGTAAATAGTCAGTTTATCTGAAAATGAGTAACGATATATTTTCATTGGGCAAAATTCCATAAAAATCCTATTTTTCTACTTGGTGTTGGTTGTTACGCCCCCTAGCGACCATTTCAGAAACTTGAAAATATTTTCCAGGTTTGTCTCTTGGCCGTTTTAGTCATCAAATTTTTTTCCGCAAGCCTCTACGATGAATAGTTTCCGAGATATGGTCGCTCGCTATCATTAACTGATCACCCTGTACAGGGTTATTCTTTATATTTTGACCCACCTACAGCTCTTATTATAAGTGGTAGAAAGAAACTTCAAATACAAAAGTTTTAGGTTTTTTCACTCAGTATCTTTTGGTGATAGCAGAAATAAAAAATCGACTTTACAACATTGAACAAATTGATTAAGTTATATTTTAATGAAATACCCTGTAGATTAATGGCTAAAATGATAGATCTTTTCCTTCTGATTCCAAATATACAGAGTGAAAATTTTAAAACTTGATATTTCCATACCTTGGGAACAAAAAACTGAATCAAAGAACACTTAAAACAGATTCTATGAAACAAAGGGGGAACAAAAAAAAGCCTATAAGCCCACCCTTATTTGTAACCCCCCAAGACAGGGTGAAATACACCCCTGAATTCTTAAATAGAAAGGGAGGTCGAGTGATACCTTATTTTGAAGGGTTTTCGACACTGATTACAACTGCCGAGTTTCAAGTCTCTGCTGTCATTCCTGTTGATATGAAAGCTAGTCAAAATTTTATTTTTTCATTTTATTTTATTCAATAAATAATTACTCGCAATAGTAAACTTCTCCATACTAAGAGGATATGATGAGGGACTGAAGACCTTCAAAACGAACTATCAGTCAGGCCTTTTGACGAGGATTTCTTTCTCAAATTTTTTTTTTTTTTTTTTATATACTTCTTTGGAGTAATTGCCTCGTTTTGAGGATATTCAGTCCCTCATCATATTCCCTTAGTAAAGAGAAGTTAACTCTTGAAGGGGAATTAGCTATTGAATAAAATTAAATAAAAAAAATCAATTTTATCAACAGGAATGACAGCAGAGGCTTGAAACTCGGCAGTTGTAGTCAGGATCAAAGGAGCTTCATAATGAGGCATCATTCGACCCCCCTTCCTTTTTAAGATTTCAGTAGTGTGTCTCACCCTGTCTTAGCGGTTACAGATAAGGGTTGCTTTAAAGGCTTTTTTTTTCGTTTTATAGAATCTGTTTTGACCGTTTTTCTATTCAGTTTTTCGTTCCCAAGATATGGAAATTCCAAGTTTTAAAATTGTCACCCTGTATAATATATGGTATTTGCTGCAGTCGTTCATATTTTTCATGAATATTATCCTATACCTATCTGTAGCGGTTTTCAAGAAATTTATCAATTTCCTTTTTTTTATAAAAAATAGTTATAGTTTCTCTCCTATTACTACGCCACTGGGCTTCGTAGACAGTTGAAATTTAGGAAGACCTTCTGTATTGCTCCTGTGTAAAGAAGTAAGAAGTATTTCTTAAATTATAAAGGATCATATGAAATCATTATTATTTTTTTCTCTAGGTTCAAAAAAGCTGTGTTTTTTTTCAAATAGAACATACTGTATCATCGATTATTTTGAAAGCCAATCAGAATCCCTTCCGAATGATATGTCATGTCCATATACCTAAATGTTCCGGTTTTCGAAATAAACGCCTCTTTTATAGAAAATTTCCTACCAGTCAATTCTAACCAATCATAGGCTTGCATTTTAACATGTTGCTATGGCATTTATGGCAACGACCTAATTTTATCGGAAATCACCCTACTCATAATCACGTGACTGAAAGTGGAAATCTCCCTGGCTTTGCATCTGAATGTAGCTCCCATATGATTACAGTGTTGCCGTCCCCACTCTCCCTAACAATCCCAACCCCAACTGTGGTTGGTGCATGGGAGCTACATCCAGCCGCTACTATTAAATCTTCTCAAATATTTTTGGCATGAAATTTATTTGCCGAATCTCCCGCGAGCTCGAATTAAAAATCCGGAAATTTGTTCTCGTTGCGAATTTTTCAAGAAAATTCGCAACTCGACAAAATTTTCGGAAATAATTCGAGCTCTAGGGAGATTATGAGTGAAAATCTTCTATTCACGGTAGATTGACATGACATACCATTTAAAAAATATTTAAACGTTACTGAATCACGAAATAATTTTATAAATAATCATAACTATGATTATTACGTGATAAAGTTACGTTTAAATACTTTTCAAAAGATATACCATGGCAACCCACTGTAAAAAGAAGATTTCTCGAAAACGGGAATATTTAGGTATACTTTTATCTGCTTAAATTTCAGAATGGATGAATAATCGAAAAATTATGTGAGTTTGTTTAATAAACTATGTACGAAAAATGCTTCGTTACAAAGTTACAGGGTGTTGAAATTTGAGAAAAAAAATCGAATTTAATATTAATATCTTCATTACTAATTAAGATTTTCAAATGAAATTTGGCACGTGTAGAGAGGTAATTTGGGTTCATTTTTTCATGTAATAATATAGTTTTTATTTTCACCAGTCGCGTTCGTACGGGTACTGATTGCGATATTTTTGATGAAAAAACAGATACGCCACTGGTTTATCTCAAAATAAAAATCATATCTGCAATCCTTATTTAATTTAAAAGAAAAAAGTACTCTTGGCTTTTTTCGTATGACGCAACATTTTCGAGTGAAAAAATAAAAATCGTCGAAATCAAATCAGGGAAAGGTGCATAATTATCACATTAGCTTTGATTAAAACTGAAGACTTGGTTACAAAACAGAAATGTCGATCATCTGTTGCATTAAAGTGTTCTTTTTAGTGTTAATAATAGTGCAGCGGCTATTCACTAACCAAGAAAACGCAGACAACTTTGCATTATACGAAAAAAAACCAAAAGCACTTTTTTCTTTTAAACTAAATAAGGATTGCATTGCAGATATTATTTTTATTTTCAGATAAACCAGTTGCTTATCTGTATTTCCATTAAAAATATCGCAATCGGTACCCGTACGTACGCCACTGGTGGAAATACAAATAATACTATAACATGAAAAAATGGACTTTGATTACCTCTCCACACGTGACGTTGAAAATCTCAATTGGTAATAGAGATAATAATAAATTTCGATTTTTTTTTCTTAAATTTCAACACCCTGTAACTTTGTATCGAAGCATTTTTCGCACATAGTTTATCGACCAAACTCACATTATTTTTCGATTATCTATCGATTCTGAATTTTAAGCAGGTAAAAGTTGGACCACCCTGTATGTATCATTCTAATCGGCTTTCAAAATAATTGATGATATACAGTATGTTCAATTCAAGAAAACACACTTTTAAGCTTTTTTTATACCTAGAGAAAAAAAAGTAAATTTCATGCGACCCTGTATAATTTACGAAATACTTCTTTACACAGGACAGGAGTAATACAGAAAATCTTCCTAAATCACTCTCAAAATTTCAACTTTCTACGTGTGACCCATTTGTTTTGAGAACACCCTGATAAAAAGTTTATTTCTTAACCGATTTGGTTCGTTTTTTTTGGATTGTAGAGCTCGAAAAATTGTATATTCTTGGCAAAAAGTGACCTTCGCCATTTTGACTTCAAGGCCTACTATGTTAGTTTTTAAGAGCAAAATTTCAGGAAACCATATTAGCGATTTTTTTAGAAAAAATCTGTGTGCGCCACTGGATTCAGCATCCTTTAAAACGAGTTTATACAAATTTTCAACCGAAAATATCAAGTTGAAAAAAATTAAAAATTCGCACTTTAACAATCTTTGATTCTATCAAAACAAATAAAAATGCATTGAAGTTGGTGGTTTGGTAGAAGTTACAAATTTTTAGTTTTATGTCATTTTTATTTGTTTTGATAGAATCAAAGATTGTTAAAGTGCGAATTTTTAATTTTTTTTAACTTGATATTTTCGGTTGAAAATTTGTATAGACCCGTTTTAAAGGATGCTGAATCCAGTGGCGCACAAGGATTTTTTCTAAAAAAATCGCTAATATGGTTTCCTGAAATTTTGCTCTTAAAAACTAACATAGTAGGCCTTGAAGTCAAAATGGCGAAGGTCACTTTTTGCCAAGAATATACAATTTTTCGAGCTCTACAATCCAAAAAAAAACGAACCAAATCGGTCAAGAAATAAACTTTTTATCAGGGTGTTCCCAAAACAAATGGGTCACACTGTATAAAGCCCAGTGGCGTAGTAATAGGAGAAAGACTATACAGGGTGTTTCAATAATATTGCGAACAAATTCAGTATGAGTTGAAAATAAAAAGAAAACCTCCTATTAACACGTATCCAGAAATGCTTAATTACAGAGCTAGTTACAGGTTCTTGAAGTTTTATTTTTATTTTTGTTTTTTCATAATAATATTTGATGTAAACAACAATTTTTATTGAATTATAAATAAAATCAAAAAAAAATGTAAAAAATAAAAAAAATCAACACCCTGTAGCTATGTAACGGAGCATTTCCGGACACATGTTTATAGGAAGTTTTCTTCTTATTCTCAACAAGAGAGATTTATGTAGGACCTTGCTTGACCATAATCCCAAATCACATGTATTTTTTATTGCAAATTCAAATATCTCGAAAATGGTTGGACTCAGCGACTTTTAACAAATTTACTATTTCTGTGTAAAAATGATGAAGAAATCTGATTTTTTACTCGAAAATATAATGCAGGCACGTCCAAAAAAGTTACGGCTGTTAATAATAGGAAAAATAAGTGAAGGTAGCGCCCTCTACAAGTTAGAGCCATACTAAGATCAAATTCGAATTTCGCATGAAAAAAAACCTCCAAACACCAACTTTCATCAAAAGATCGACATTAGTGCAAATACTTTTCAGAAAAAACAAAAATAAAAATAAAACTTCAACACCCTGTAGCTCTGTAATGAAGCAATTTAAATGAAACACCCTGTATTTTGAGAAAAAAAAAGGAAATCAATCAATTTCTCGACAACCGCTACAGATAAGTATGGAATAATAATCATGAAAAATTTCCAGAATGTTCTGAAGAACCTGAAAATGCAATAATATACACAATGTTCCATTTAAAATATCAAAGTTGCTGCTACTTAAATGACCAAATTTTCAGAACGATCCTAGGACCCGTTTTCCTTAAACGTCTAAGGTACCATCCAGCTTGGGACACCCTGTATATATTTGGAATCAGAAGAAAAATATCCATGATTTAGCCAATAATATACAGGGTGTTCCATTTATAAATTGATCATATTTTCAAAGTTGTAAAGTCGATTTTTTATTTCCGCTATTACCAAAAGATACTATGTGGAGAAACTTAAAACTTTTGTATTTAATGTTTTTTTTTCTACGACTCATAATATAGGCTGTGGGTGTGGGTCAAAATACAATGAATAACCCTGTACACAAGCCACATTATCAAGACTTCTAAGTGATCTTTTTCAATAGAAGCCAAATAACACATTTGATATTGTACTAACGATAACATTAGAAGAGGTAAAAGGAAGAATATTCATCTTGGGAGATTTCAACAGCAGGGTAGGAAAAAGAGATGAAACAAATAAGAACATAGTTGGAATACACGGAGAAAGTACTCAGAATGGGAACGGTAAAAGAATGCTAGATATCTGCAGAATACACGATCTGATGATTACCAACACATTTTTCGAACATAAAGACATAAACAAATACACAAGAGAAATGAAAAGCAGGGAAGAAAAATCGATAATTGATTACATCCTGGTGGAAAACAAAACAAGAAAACTTGTGAATGACGCAAAAGCAAGAAAAGGACCTGAAAAAGGTAGTGACCACTATGTAGTGATAGCCAAAATAAAGGAAGAGAAGGCCGAAAAAATGCAAACAAAAGAAAGAGAAGTTAAACAAATAAAACACGAATCCATAAAAACATATAAACTAAGAAATAGTGAAACAGCCGACGAGTACGAAGCACTGGTGACAGAAAAAATAGAAAACTTGAAAGATATAGAAGATGGAGTAGGAGATGAACTATGGGAGAAACTGAAGAAAATACTGATTGAATCAGCTAAACAAGCTTGCGGAGTATACAACAAAAATAACAACAGAAAACAGACAGCATGGTGGACAGGGGAAATAAAGACACAAATAAGAATAAAAAAGAAGACATGGGAACAATACCTGAACAACAGAACAACTGAAAAATACGACGTATATAAAAAGCAAAGGAAAACTGTGAAAGAACTGGTAAAAGAAGCAAAAAACGACGAATGGAGAAAATTTGGAGAAAAGATGGAGAAAAGCAGGAAAGAAGATCAAAAATGGTTCTACAAAATGCTCAAAGCTACAAGAAAACAGAAAACAAAAGAAACAAACTATATTAAAATAAAAATAATGGAGAAATATTGAACGAAGAAAATGAAATAATGGAAAGGTGAAAAGAATATTTCCAAGAACTTCTAAACGCAGAAGAAGTGAACGAAGAAGGGACGGAAACACACGAGGAAACAGAAGAAGAGGATATACGCATAGATGGAGGAATAGAGCTGAGAGAACTGCAGGACGCAATGAGAAGGCTGAAAAATGGGAAATCTCCAGGATACGATAAAGTCGCGTCCGAAATGATGAAGAATATGGGAGAAAAGGGAACAGAAATGCTACTAAGAGTACTTAATAAAGTATGGAGAGAAGAAGAACTACCAAAAGATTGGCAGATATAGCACTAATAGTACCAATACATAAGAAAGGAGACAGAAAAGATTGTAACAACTATAGAGGTATAACACTACTAAGTACGGGAATGAAAATTCTGGAACAAATAATAGAAAACAGAATAAGAGCAATAGCAGAACCTACGCTACGAGATGCACAAAGCGGATTTAGAGGAGGAAGGAGAATACAAGACCATATTTTCACGATAAATCAAATCACCCGAAAAGCAATACAAGAGAAGAAAACAATATACATGGCATTCATAGACCTAGAAAAAGCGTTCGATAAAATCCCAAGAGTGAAGTTATGGGAGACACTGAGAGAAAGAGGCATCACAGACAAGATGGTTAGAATAATACAAAAAATCTATACACATAACACCAACTCAATCATAAGTCACAATAAACACTCAGATACATTTACAACAAGAGACGGACTAAGACAAGGTGGATGTTTAAGCCCAGTTCTCTTCATAATATACATGGACGGAATAATAAAGAAATGCTCAAAGCAAGGCGCAAAATTAAATATCGGACATAAGAATCTACAAAGAGTAGACATATCTGAATGTGTGTTCGCAGATGACATAGCGATCATTGCAAGAAATGAAAACAACTTGCAAAAGAACCTTGAATTGTGGAACAAAATCATAGAGGAACACGGAATGAACATAAATAAGAACAAAATCAAAGTAATGACAATAGGAGAAAAAAGAGAAGAATTGACAATTGCAATTGATGGAACAAAAATAGAACAGGTGAATTCATTCCAATACCTCGGAGTGAACATAGACGAGAAGGGTACACAGGAAATCGAAATAAATAACAGAATAGAAAAAACAATGAAACTGTACTACTCGATGTACAATACATTTATAAATAATAGGGAAATCTCTAGAGAAACAAAAACCAAAATATTCAAAACAATTTATCGACCTGTACTAACCTACAGTTGCGAAACATGGGTCCTTACAGAACTTCAGAAAAGTAGAATACAAGCGGTAGAAATAAAATACCTGAGAAGAGTGAAGGGAGTAACCAAGAGGGACAGATTGAGAAACACAAAAATAAGAGAAGACCTACAAGTACAATCAACATTACAGTACATAGAAGAAAGACAACTGGGTTGGTGGGGAGAGAATGGAGGAGATTAGGACAGTTAGAAGAACATGGGAAGCAAAAATACTGAAAAACATGAAGAAAGGAAGACCGCGAAGAACATGGGACACAGTTATAGGAGGAATAATTGAGAGCAAAGGAAAAACTTGGGAGGATGCAAGAAAAATTGCGAAGGACAGAAACAAGTGGAAGAAATTTGTGAGAAACTTATAATAAGATAACCGCCCTACACCATTGAATGGTAAAAGGGTTTCAGATAATATATATATATATACTTGGAGAACGGTGCAACAGATCAAACAGAAAATTTGGTTACGTAGGCTATAGACCCAAAATGTCTAAAATATTTTTAACACAGCGTTGTTCCCTCTTCTATGGAAAAGTAGTATCAAATTTCAAATGTAGCCCCCTCTCGGAAAACTCGCTGATTTTGATAGGTTCAAAATTTTATCATAACATTCATGATTGGTCCTAGTTATACCTTTGTAAAAAATAATCACTAGGGATGGAACGGACGCCCAGTTGAGGAACCGAATCCCCCCCCCCCGTTCGGTTCGGCCGCATTTGATTTTTGTATGCCTTTTTCGGAATAAGCGGAGATAAATCTAGTTACCGATATTATTTTCCGATAAAAGTCGTTTTAAACTTTTTAATTCTGATGAAATTTTATGGGTAAGACTTTTTTTTTGAATCCCAAGTACACAAAAGCTACTCTGAAGCATGAATGAGGTGGTGTAATGGTTTGGGGGTGTTTTTGGGAGTCCAGCATGCATATTCGTAATCAGTAATTCCGACAATGCCCGATGAATATTATCATATTTGGCAGACGAGTCAGCCCGATATTTCCCGATACGTCTGCTGTTTACATAGTCTTTTACAAAACAATAAAACAGTTCCTTGGATTCTCTTTTCAAATTAAAATATATTGTATGGAGTAATCGATAAAGAAGGTGAGATAATTATGAATCAATCGTTCGATTGAGAGCGATCAAAACAGATGACATTTATTTTATTAATCGAATATGAATTGAACTGATCTTGTTTCCAATCAAATGCGCAGAAAACTTCATTGCGTCTGATGAGCCATCCACGTTCTATCACAAACACTTGCGTGAACATTCGAGATTTATTTAAGCTTTTGCTTGATTTGTGAAATACAGAGATCATAAAAAAAATCAAATAAATTGCAAAATGCATGAATTACCGAAAGATTATTGTGATCGCAAAACACGACCAGACAAGAAAGCTGATTTTTGTTTCGTGATTGCTCACCTGTTTTTCAGCTTTTTCTATTTGATTGTGCTTTTTCTGTTTGATTGTGCATTTTCCGCGCGCACAAAGACAATGACGTTTGTTGTTTGACATGTGGTCAGAATTTTTTTTTTTTTGGTAATTTCTTTTTTAACTATGTTTTATTTAATAGTCATTCTGCTGTTTGGGGTGGAGACAAATCTAACTAATTGAAAATCATACAAATCGGTCCGGCAATTCTTGAGTGTTAAATGGTGTGGCTATACCGACTTTGTTTTATACAGGGTTATTCATGAGAAAATGTCAATACTTCAGGTACGTATTCAAGGCCCAAAAATAAACATAAAAGTATAAATTTGAGATGCGTCCACAAGACCTACGCTTTCGAAATACAGGAGGTTACAGTTTCGATCTGATTTTTCTATTTTTTTACTAAAATTTATGATAATTTTAATATTGGAGTGAAAATAGGTATCCGGGGGTTTTTTGGTATGACGAATCCAAATCGAATCTTAGTATGGCTCTTACTTGTAGAGGGCGCGGGAACCTCTGCAGATTTTTTCATTTGAAATAGTCTTTCAAAAAAATATTCGATGTCAACATTTCAAATTTTCTAATGCGAATATTTCAGAAATGGTTGAATTCAGGCATATGGTATATTCTATGAATTATGGTTAATGTTTCACGAAAAATTGAAAAACATAATCGAATATAGAGAGATGCGTTCAAAAAAATTTTTTTTTTTTATTTCCCCGGTATACTGATGATTTTTCAAACTTTTCTCACACCTAGAAAAAAAGTATTTTCGAGTACCTACATGACCATACCTTCAAATTTTATGTGACACTTGAAAAAAAAAGTTAAGGGAAAGCGGCATCATGGTGGATCACCCTGTAATATATCTTTTCTACTTTCTTGTACGGACCCATATTTATAAAAACTTTTGTTTATTTTTGAGTCCCCAATAGGTACAGGGAGGATGTAGCAAAATTGTTGGTCGGTTATGATTTCGAAGAATCAGGTCAATTATTGCAACAACAAGTTCCTCCATGACCCAATAAGCTTGTAACACACTGTATAAAGATGAGTGACAAGTATTTGTTTAAATATTCAATTTGAGTGCAATTTTGCTCATCCTGTACATTTTTAGCAAATCAATACGATTCACTCGAAATATCACTCTATTGGTATCTGAGTAGATATTTCGAAAACAGCAAGAGATAAGTAAACTAAATAATAAAAGTACCAGAGCAAAACCATCTAGAATCATCTGAAAAAAAACCGAAAAATTCCATTGGAAGTTTCAACCTTGATACTACTTTTCCATATGAGCGGCAATACCGCAAAAATATATTAGAAATTTATAAGGGGGTTCGTCAAACTCCGTAATCAAGTTTTCAGCTCGTTCTGTTGCACTTACCTTGGCGAACCCTGTATATCTGTGAATTTTAAAACGATGATTTGACATTGTTGAAAACATTACACAATTACTCTGAATAAGAAAAGTGAAAATAAAATTACCTGCATCACCTGCAGCTCCCAGACAATCCAAATCAATAACTGGAGGAGGAGGGCAACCAGGTGGAGGTGGTGGAGGAATGCATCCCGCTGACTTTGGGGCTCCTTTGCCCGACCATACTAAACCGGTTGTATGGTATTGCTTAACAAAAGCTTGTAGGTCTGAAATTGAAGTACAAACAGGTTACTGACAAGTTTATCCGGAATAGGAAGACGTAGGTACTTAATCCAGCAAACAATTCAGGATAGAATCCTTTGGAAAATAACAGAAAAAGGCTTATCTGGAAGAAAGAACGCTTTTCTCAGTAAAACCCAATCAACCGAAGATTCTATTTTTATATACTTACGTAAACACAGGTTAAACTAATGAAAATATTTGGATTATTTAATAAATATCTTATAGTTTCCAGGTATGATCGTATGTGGGTGTATAGTTTTAGACCGTCAGATAACGACTATTCAATAATAGATGTATTATACATCCACATTCTATTGGTTAATGTGACTCGTTACTCATCAGTGACTTTTTTTTTATTACTCAATTGTTTTCAACCAATGAAATGATCTAATCTCATTACTCCACAGTTTTAGAGCCAATTAGAAAATACGACAAAATGTCAACCTTCAAATCCATCATTTTGAAACAGCCCATTTGACCATACTTGTTTTATAGTCATTGTGTTCCTAACCTCACTTAAAGTATATATATATTATCAAAAAACCCCATACTGTACCATTTGAAATGGTGTCGGGTGTATAAATGTCTACATTTTTTTTTTCTCAATTTACATTAATTGTGCACGAATCTGGCCCATTCCTTCTTATTTCTGGTCAATGCTTTAGCCTCATTCCATGATTTTTCTCTTTTCTCCAGTGCCTCCCCTACAGTCTGGTTCCATGTTTTTTTTTGTCTTCCTCTCATCCTTCTTCCTCCCGCTCTTGCTTCCCAGATTTGGTTCACCTGCCTATTGCTCCCCATTCTTTGTAAATGTCCCCACCAACTCAATTTTCTCTTTTCAATAAATTCTAGGATTAATTCTATTTTTCCCTGATGTCGTTGTTCTTGATCTTGTCCATCCTTGTTACCCCCATTACTCTTCTTAAGTATTTCATTTCCATGGCCTGTATTTTACTTTTTTGTCTCTGAGATAGTATCCATGATTCACATCCATATGTCAGTACTGGTCTGTAGATAGTTTTGAATACTTTCATCTTTGTGTTTTTCGATATTTCTTTTCTGTTTATTATTTTTTTGTTTATTGCATAGTAAAGTTTTGTTGAGGTCTCTATTCGTCTGTTGACTTCTGGTTCTGTTGTTCCTAATTGGTCCAGTTCCACCCCTAAGTATTTATAAGTTTTGACCTGCTCTATTCTCTCTCCTTCCTAAGCCAACAATGTATCGCAATTATTCAAAAAAATTATGTTGATGGATTTTTCCATGAGAACTCATGTGTTAGAGAGAGACAAAAAATACATTTTTAATAGGATCAAAAACGCACACCTCTTTTTTAATGAGTGCGATACATTGTTGGCTTAGGAACATAAGAGGCCCTCAAAATCCGTCATAAAAAATCCAGGACCGTATTTAAAAAAACAAAGTTGATGATGGCTGCTCATAGACGAAACGTCGGTTCTTCAATTTAATAACGCTATCTTGTAAAGGGCAAAAAGTGGCAATGAAGAAGTTCCATTCATTTCAAAATATCTCTTCAAATGTGGTCAGAAAAAAATGAAAACAATTTTGAAAAATTTCGGATTTTTTCGGATAATTTCGGACTTAGTCGGAATTTCTTGGCATTCAAAACGGCATTTTGTTAAGCATCAAAATACGCAACTTTGCCTCCATTTAACCGACCTTGTATCTCTCACGGTTTTCAAGATCCCCATGATAGACATTCTTATCTTGGACACACTGTATATCTCAAAACTGAGTAGAATAAATGAGTTCGACTGAATAACAAAAAAGTTTATGAATAACTTGTACTTTAGCATGCGCGTAATTTCAAAGTCCCTGCAATCGATTAATATTTTCGATGCGTCGCGACGCTTTACTCTTGGTAGGCGTCGAATTTTTTTAACTGTGAAAAATAAGTACTCGACCCCATACATTGACTACTTTTTACAGAAATCAAATATTCCAATTCGTTTCCGAGATATTGACGTGGGGAGTTTTAAGTGAAAAACCCTGTATATGGTAAACAAGACTGGGCTTAATCCACCTCCTTGTCTTAGGCCCTCTTCAATGTTGAAACAGTTTGAGCGTCTGCCTTGGCTGATTACGAAGTTTTTGTTGTTGCCATACATTTCCTTTATCAGTCTTATTACCTTTGGTTGAACTTCTTTCTTTCTTAATATGTCCCACAATTTACTCCTTTGTATTTTATCGAAAGCTTTTTCCAAATCTATGAAAGCCAGGTAAGTATTTTTTCCTTGTTCCATTCTCTTTTCTGTGATTTGTCTCACTGTGAATATATGGTCTTGTGTACTTCTTCCTTTCCGAAATGCACTTTGTGCTTCGTGCATTGAATTCTCTATAATGTTGCTCATTTTACTGTTTATAATTTTTTCCAATATTTTCATTGCTGTGCAGATAAGTGTTATTCCTCTGTAGTTATTACAGTCTTGCTTATTTCCTTTTTTATAAATCGGCACGATGAGTGATGTTTTCCATTCTTCCGGTAGCTCTTCTTCTTTCCATATTTGATTGTAGATTACCAGTAATATTTCTTTTCCTTCGTCACCCATGTATTTTATCATTTCGCTTGTAATGTTGTCGGTTCCTGGTGCTTTTCCATTTTTAAGTTCCCTTATTGCCTTTTCAAGTTCCTCAAATGTTATGTGTTCATCTTGCGTCTCCCAAGTCGAACTCATTGTTTCCTCTTCTATCCCTTCTGTTGCTTCTGTATTTTTGTTTGCCTTTAGCAATTCTTTAAAGTATTCGACCCATCTCTGCATGATTCCTTGTTCATCTGTTAATATTTCCTCCTTCTTACTTTTTATGTTGAATGTTTTTTGTCCTTTGGGTTCGCCTCTGCATGATTTCACTATATTGTAGAAAAGCTTTTGGTTTCCCTTCGCCGCATTTTCGATTTTTTGTCCAAATTCCTCCCATTTTTTCTTTTTCTCTTGATTCACCATATTTTTTACCTTTTTTCTTTCCTCTGTATATATTTCATATTTTTCTGTCTTTTTCACCTTGAGGTAGTTCTTCCAGGCTTCCTTCTTTTTCTTTATCTGCTCTTTGATTTCATTGTTCCACCATGCCGTTTGTTTTTGTTTAGTTAGTATTCTGCTGATTCCACACGTCTCAGAAGCTGTTTCCATTATAATTTGTTTGAAATTAATCCACATCTCCTGAATAGTTCGTAGATGTATATGCTCTCTTAATCTCTCACATTTTTTGGAAATTTCTTGTGCATATTTTTCTGCCACTTCTTTTTCTGTCAGTTTGTAGGCTTTGATTTTTTCATGTTTTGGTTTCAGGTTTGTATGATTTTTCTCTATTCTTTTACGGTATTCTTGTCTTCCTCTGATCTTTGTTGTTACCAAGAAGTGGTCGCTTCCGATTTCTGGTCCTCTCTTCACTCGTGTGTCTATTATATTTGGTTTGTTTTTCTGCTCTACAACCACATAGTCAATAATTGATCTCTCTTTTCTGGAAATAACCTCTCTTGTGTATTTGTGTATATCTTTGTGCTGGAAGAGTGTATTTGTAATGACTAGGTCATGCATCACACAGAAGTCAAGCAACCGTTTGCCATTGTTGTTTCTTGTATCTTCTCCATATTGGCCAATCACTGTTGGGTAATTTTCATCTTTTCTCCCTACTCTGCTGTTGAAGTCACCTGTTAGATAGATCTCTCCCTTCAGTGTTTCCATAATTTTTGTCAACTCCTCCCAGAACAGGTCTTTTTTTCTTGTTGCCTCATCTTCGTTTGTTCCATATACTGCCACTATGGTTCTTGTGTTCCCATTTTCATTCTTGAGTTCAACTACTAAAATTCTTTCAGACACAGCCGTCCATTTCTGTAGATTTTTCTTCATATTTTTATGAACTATACATCCGACTCCTGCTCTTGCACGCTCCTCTTTAGATACACCACTGTATATGAGTACATGTTCATTTTGCATTATGATATCTCCATTACCTTTCTTTTTTGTTTCTGTTAATGTCAGTATGTCCAAATTTGCTCTTTCAAATTCTGTCTCTAGTTCGTCCTGTTTTCCTTGAATTGTTTTTATGTTCCATGTTCCTATCCTCCAATTTTCAAATTCTTCCTTATTTTTGTTCAACTTTTCTTTTCGGTTCTCCTTATCAATGTCCATTTCGAAATCCTTTGTCGTTTTACCATTTTGTCTCGTGCTTGTTTTATTGTTTTTTAAGTTTTTGGTTGTACTTTCACCATCCTTGTAAAATTTTGTTGTTCGTTGTTCCATTTCCATTCTTCATTGTTTATGATAATTTTTTGAAAGCCAATTTTCACATTTTGTCCTCTTTCCTTTTCTAATTTAGCCTTGTTCCTGATTTTGGATTGTATAATTCTCTCATCTTTCGTCATGTCATCATCTATATGTATAGGGTACTCAAGTTTTCTCAGCTTCTGTTTGTTTTTCATGATTGTTAGCTTATCGTTTTTATTGTTGAGTTCGACCAGCCACATTTTTTCCCCGATTTTGTATACATTTTTAATGTCCACTCTAACTTCTAATTTCTCCGTAATACATTTTGATACCTCGGTTTTTTGTTCTTCTCCTGGTTTTCCTGCTATTTTTATCCCCTTGATTACAATAACTTAAAGTATAGTTGTCAAAAAGTGCCGTCAAAAGGAAATTAAATATTGCAAAGTTCGCTTCAATTATTGAATAATCATAGAAAAAGTATAATATTCTACTCGCGGAAAATGGCTATTACTCACTCAGATGATTACGCGGAAACGTCATCCTCGTGAGTAATAGCCACCATTTCCCGCTCGTTGAATAATAAATATACTATTTTTGCACAAAGTCTGACAACCGGATGTTTTTTCAGGTGAGAAATTATCATAACCTACCTGACACCTAAAAAGTTCAATAACTTGCATCGATGCCGAAATTTGCAAATATCTCGAAAACAATAATCTGTGGCGGTTTTGAGAAAGGGCACCTTTTTCACTTAGAAAAGGTGTGGGAATCGAACCTCATTAAAAATGTCAAAAGATTACTGTCGAAAAAGTTGGAGCCTAATGAGATTATAGCGTTCTAGCGCCTTGATTGATGATGATTTTCTCACCTCAGAAAACCCTCGGTTGCCAAATGTTGTGCAAAAATCAAATTTTGTGTTACTCAAATATTGTTTGTAATAATGCACATTGTATACAAATATTTAAACAATGGTTTTGTGAGTTTATTTGCGGACGGTACTTTGATTATATATATCTGGTATTTTCCTGAAATGAGATAATTATATTGTATAAATGGTCATGCCAAAATATACTCAAACTTAGCAGTTCAATTGACAGTGAAAAAAATAAAAAGTATAATAATTAATGGAAAAAAGCTTACTGTTGCTCAGGTAAAAGTTAAGTATGTATGTGAAATTGTACATAAATGATAATTTTATTGCTTTCGCAGAGATTATTAGTTTATAATAAGACAAACATGTCGCTACATTTTAATTACTGCGCATCGCTACTTATTGCGTGCACTAAAGAGGATATATTAAGTACATCGATTACAGATACAACAAAATAAAATTGATGCGCATTTTATTAGGATATAATACATACACACCTATTGAAGCGAGAGAGAAAATCTTATTGTGATAATATATGAAATTGTGAATAAATTGTTACGGACTGAGCGAGAAAACGTCGAAAACGAGGTCAAAAATGTTCGTAAATATACAGAGTGCGCCAAAAGTGCGCGGTCAGGATATTGTCGGTTTATAGAAGCACATTTTTCAAATTTGTTGCCAAGGCATGATAGACAGACCTTGCGGCTACAAACCTAAAATAGTTTTACGTCATTTGCACCGCGTATACAGGGTGATTCATATCAAAGTTACATTTTTTTAAATGGAACCCCCTGTATATTATTACATATTTGGGTTCCTCAGACTTTATGTACCACACATGGTATCTTGAACGAACCGTTCACCCGCACCTCACTATTTTTGGAAAACGTTGATGTTTAAAAAAAAATGAATATCGCATTGATCGTGAGAGTTAGAGAACTGGGATTTTTTTAAAGATGCTAACCATGAAATGACTTAATGTAGGCCCTATGTCCTAGCTTCATTTATTTTTGAGTTAAGAGAATTCGTTAAGCCAATTTAGAATAATTCAATCAGGAATAACTTGATTTTTTCAAATTAAACTAACTAACTTTTTTCAGGCGATCGAATGTAGAATTTTATTAGCTTTCTGGCGATATACGGCATTATATCTAGAAATATCTTGCTATAATAATTATACCGCTTTTGTTCCCTTTTATTATGTTTGGTCTCGTGTCAGTAATCCAGTGTTTAGATCCATGATGAATGATAACATTTATAACTTCAATCAATTATATTGTTTGTTTTCCATGGCCCACTTGATCTCAATACCTACCTAGTATTGAGAATTGATAGAAACGACGAATTAATAGGAAAATGTAGATTTGAAAGAAAACTACCAGAGATAGATACTAACAACCGAATATCGCCGGAAAGCTAATAAAATTCTACATTCGATCACATAAAAAAAGTTGGTTAGTTTCATTTGAAAAAATCAAGTTAGCCTTGATTGAAATTGTCTAAATTGGCAAAACGATTTCTCATAACTCAAAAAGAATTGACATAGAGACTTTTGCACCTCTTAGATTTTCATTCCGTTGTGGTTATCGTTATTCTGAGCATGCGCAGTGACAAAATCACAATCCTTTATCGTTATTAACCATAACGGATTCCTTTAATAGATAGTAGATAGCTGAAGTGCATTCATTGACGTAGACGTAAACGTGGCGATTGACATCTTGGCAAGCGCACTTCGTTTTTTTTCACGTTTGCGTTTACGGACATACGTAACCTTGCGTGTCTTCACGTATTGCACGTTATCCCTTATACGTAATCCGAGGTTTGCCGATCGAGTCTCCGATCTTGGATAATCTGCCAACGAATCAATTTTGGACATTACACGTCATATTTTTAGTGGGCCTCAAAACTCAATAACCAAATTGTCACAAACATCACTTTTTTTCTCTTTTTACAGGTCGAAAAACTATATGTAAACACAACAAATTAGATTAAGTCAACTCGCTACGTTTCACGTACGTCAAATGCTACACTTCAACTAGCTTTTGGATCATTACGTAGACGTGAACTTTATGCGTTAACGTATTACGTTAACGTCTACGTCTTGGCTCAACTTCAACTGTCTAGTTGAAGTGCTTTCATTCACGTAGACGTAAACGTGGTGATTGACATTTGGGCAAGCGCACTTCGTTTTTTCTCACGTTTGCGTTTACGGACATACGTAACCTTGCGTGTCTTCACGTATTGCACGTTATCCCTTATACGTAGTCCGAGGTTTGCCGATCGAGTCTCCGATAGTGGATAATCTGCCAACGAATTAATTTTGGACATTACACGTCATATTTTTATTTGGCCTCAAAATTCAATAACCAAATTGTCACAAACATCACTTTTTTTTCTACTCTTACGGGTCGAAAAACTATATGTAAACACAACAAATTAGGTTAAGTCAACTCGCTACGTTTCACGTACGTCAAATGCCACACTTCAACTAGCGTTTGTATCATTACGTAGACGTGAGCTTTATGCGTTAACGTATTACGTTAACGTCTACGTCTTGGCTCAAATTCAACTATCTAATTACGGAGAAATAAGGAAGAGCTTATCGTTATGGTAATGCTTATTTTTCAACAGCGATGTTGCCGTAATGTGTAACATTAAATGGATACTACTGGTAATATTAATTTATTCTCAAGCAATTGATCAAAATAAGGTGCAGATAACTACTATACATGACAATAAACGATCGCGGAAACCAAAATGGAATGTTTTACATACAAAAAATAAACCCAGTACAATATTCTCCTTTATTTCATTTTTTTCCGGATTGATCTACTTGACAATCAGACACATCTTACGGAACACGATCTGACTCGGACCTAACCTTACTTATCTGCTTCTGACGTCTTATCTTATAAATATTATTGTTGTTTAATGTTCATGCTCTGTACCACTAACTAATTTGTGTGTGTCTGTACTTTATAGATCATTTAAAAATAGTTGAAAGTCGGAGGAGGATCTCGTTTTTGAGCACTGGTGGCTGTGTGTAGTTTAAAGTCTGTGCTTTTTAAAGATAATTTTATCAATCCCCAATTTTATTGGTATGGTATCGTTCAGGTATGTCCGATTTTAAAAAAAAAATGATTATAGGTATAAAAATGAATACTGACGAAATAATTAATTAACAAGAAATAATTACGAGAACTGTCATCAGTTTCGCCTGTTGGTCAGACGCAAGATAACGAATGAAGTGAAATCGTAGTGGAGCAAAACCTCTCTTAATAACGGATGAAGTAAATGTCATTTTTAATAAAAGTTGACCATAACGGATGAAATAACTGATGTTATTTTAAGAGGTGCAAAAAGTCTCTATTAGCACATTTCGTGTTTAGCATCACCAAAAAATCCCAATTCTCCAACTCTTCCATTTAAAAAAATGTAATTTTGATTTGAATCACCCTGTATACGCGATGCGAATGAAGTGAAGTTTAGGTTTATAGCCTTAAGGCATTGAACTGTGTCATTTCTGTTATGAGTTAGAAAGAGATAGGTATCCGTAACTATCGCTATCTCTCTCTACTCCATGAGTATAGTTCAATGAGTTAGAAAGAGATAGGTATCCGTAACTAACGCTATCTCTACCTGCTTCACTCTCAATAATATGCGGGTCCGTTCCAGGTAGTATGGAGTTCAATGTCTTAAGGTCTGTCTAGCATGCCTTCGCAACGAATTTTATTAATGTGCTTCTATAACAATATCCCGTCCACGCACTATTGGCGAACCCGGTATTTGATAAACAATTTCTGAGTATAATAATTATTTTTTAAGTAATATTTGGGATATTTGTCGGTATATGTATTGTATACAGGGTGTCCCGGAAAATGTGGGAAATCTCTCGGATTCAGGTAGAACATGAAAAAACAAGGTGATAAATGTCTATAATAATTTTCCATAGAGGCCTTCCCTGCGGAGATATGGCCCCCCAAAGGACGCCGCTGTAAATCGGTTTTTTCAAATAACTTTCAAAGGACGTAGTCGATATAATTTAATAAAAATGTTTTTTTTTTCTTCAGAACGGTTCATTTTATCGATAATGAACAACAATAAAGTAAATGTGTTTTAGGTTTTAGCGAGGGTTTCAGGGACACTATGTCAAGAGGTGTTTTGAAGTGTGCATCTTATAAAATGTTCGTTAGATCATATTGAATACTTTGAAAGATATTTCCTCGGTTATTTCATAAAACCGATTTTCAGTGGCTTTCTTAAGGGGGCCGTATCTCCGCAGGAAATGACTCCAGGGAAAAGAATTATAGAAACGTCTCACTTTATTGTTGCATGTTCTACCTGAAACCGAGAGATTTCCCACATTTTCCGGGGCACCCTGTATATTAGTGGAGAACTAAAGTATAATTTTCATGTTCATAAACTATTTAATACAGAGTAATTTTGTTTTGCTGTTTGCTGGATTGGCTCAAGTTTTGGAGATAACTGGGTAACTATAATCAAACAATTTTTATAAAAATGAAAGCAATTAGGACAGTAGCCTAGTTTACATCGATAACTCGTTTAGTTCGGTCCGATAGGACCAAGATGGTGGGGATAGTACGATAGGACCAATGCTTGCTTCCTGCCCGTTTACACCGTCTTGCAACGCGTGAACTAAATGTGGTTCAATCAACACAATTCGTAACCAAAAAAAAAATGAGTGAGTACACTCAGATTGCCTTAGAAACTCAGAACCAACACAATTTCACAATTCACAATAATAACAATCAACATAACCTCATAATTTTGATCCAGATCGAACCAAATTTAGTTTGGTACACTTGCTGGCAAATACCGAACCAAGAGCGGACCAGCTTAGTCCGCAACTGTTTACACCATTCGAACCAAATATTTGGTTCGGATATAGTCCGAATTTGGTACTTGGTCCGCGGACAAATTTTTTACAAATTTTTTTTTGCATACGGAAAATATTAACGTCGCAATAAATAACTAAAGTCCAAACTGGCCAAATACCCGCGAAAACGGCGAGTGACGCAATCGGCCTAGGTTGCGTTCCGGATTAGAGTGGGAGGTTTCTTCATCAGCGGATTGCTGACGTTTGGCGTGTCGTCCAGGGCCGGATTTTTCTTTGTACAGTTTTTGTTCATTATGTTTCTTTTGGAAACTGGTTATTATTATTATTATTGGTATGTGTTTTGTGGCTTGTGTTTGATTTTGAGTCGAGTTTTATCATGGTTTATAAGTATTGTATCGTGCCAGATTGTATGAAAATACAACAAATTTCACTCCTAGAAAAACCTACCAAACGAAGATAAACAAAGAGAAAGCTGGTTATTAGCCATAGAACGCCAGCCTTTTTTAGAGAAATGCGAGGAAAAAATGTATATTAAACAATGATTTTTTGATAATTGAAATCAATAATTGAATAAAATGAAAATTAATTCAATTTGTTTATGCGATTTTTTTATCGTTGTATTTTGCCTTTGCATCTATTTTTGAAGCGAAACTTCTTTTGCGGTGTTCTGATATTTTGTCGGCAATGGGAAGTGAACTGCAAAAAATGTAACGCAAATGTAACGATGTAACGGTAACGCTTTCAGAGAGCATAGTTTTGTTATTTTTCAAAGGATTTTGTTCAAATTAGGTATGTAGGTTCTAGTTTCGAATTTGATCAAGAAATTTAAAAAAAATAACTTTGTGAGGTTATGTTTACATAGTTTTGCTATTTTCCAAAGGATTTTGTTTATATTGGGTATGTAGGTTCTATTTGGGATTTGATCAAAAAATGTTTACGACAATTACATAGTCAGGTTATGTTTGCATAGTTTTGTTATTTTCCAAAGGATTTTGTTCAAATTAGGTATGTAGGTTCTAGTTTCGAATTTGATCAAGAAATTTAAAAAAAATTACTTTAAGAGGTTATGTTTACATAGTTTTGCTATTTTTCAAAGGATTTTGTTTATATTGGGTATGTAGGTTCTATTTGGGATTTGATCAAAAAATGTTTACGACAATTACATAGTCAGGTTATGTTTGCATAGTTTTGTTATTTTCCAAAGGATTTTGTTCAAATTAGGTATGTAGGTTCTAGTTTCGAATTTGATCAAGAAATTTAAAAAAAATTACTTTAAGAGGTTATGTTTACATAGTTTTGCTATTTTTCAAAGGATTTTGTTTATATTGGGTATGTAGGTTCTATTTGGGATTTGATCAAAAAATGTTTACGACAATTACATAGTCAGGTTATGTTTGCATAGTTTTGTTATTTTCCAAAGGATTTTGTTCAAATTAGGTATGTAGGTTCTAGTTTCGAATTTGATCAAGAAATTTAAAAAAAATTACTTTAAGAGGTTATGTTTACAAAGTTTTGCTATTTTCCAAAGGATTTTGTTTATATTGGGTATGTAGGTTCTATTTGGGATTTGATCAACAAATGTTTACGACAATTACATAGTCAGGTTATGTTTGCATAGTTTTATTATTTTCCAAAGGATTTTGTTCAAATTAGGTATGTAGGTTCTAGTTTCGAATTTGATCAAGAAATTTAAAAAAAATTACTTTAAGAGGTTATGTTTACATAGTTTTGCTATTTTTCAAAGGATTTTGTTTATATTGGGTATGTAGGTTCTATTTGGGATTTGATCAAAAAATGTTTACGACAATTACATAGTCAGGTTATGTTTGCATAGTTTTGTTATTTTTCAAAGGATTTTGTTCAAATTAGGTATGTAGGTTCTAGTTTCGAATTTGATCAAGAAATTTTAAAAAAATAACTTTGTGAGGTTATGTTTACATAGTTTTGCTATTTTCCAAAGGATTTTGTTTATATTGGGTCTATAGGTTCTATTTGGGATTTGATCAAAAAATGTTTACGACAATTACATAGTCAGGTTATGTTTGTATAGTTTTGTTATTTTCCAAATGATTTTGTTCAAATTAGGTATGACGGCTCTATTTGGGATTTGATCAAAACATTAAAAAGAAAATAACTTAGTGAGGTTATGTTTACATAGTTTTATTTTTCAAATGATTTTGATCAAATTAGGTATGAAGGTTCTATTTGGGATCTGATCGAGGAATTAAAAAAAAATACGTTGGTAGTTAGGTTATGTTTGCATAGTTTTATATTTTCCAAAGGATTTTGTCCAAATTAGGTATGTAGGCTCTATTTGGGATTTGATCAAAAAATTAAAGAGAAAATAACTTATTATGGGTATTATTTTGCCTTAATTCATTATTTCCCAGATATTGACGTTTCAAGTAATAACAGATAACAATGCGACATTCTCATCTGTCACTACTGGTTGAGAAATGCAGACCGTTCTCATATATTGGGGATTGAAATATTGTTCAACTTTAATTGAAATGAAGATTATGAATATTCATGTGAATAGTACTTCGCGTCCTTGATGATTTAACTAACAAAACAAAATATTTGAGGACGTTCTGCATTTCTCAACACAGTTGTGACAGCTGAGAATGCCAAAACGTCAATTGAGTGTCGTTTTGGAAAATATAACCGGTCCAAAATTGAAAAATTGGAACGAAACAGCGACCTCAAACTTTCAGGGTGTAATAAGGATGTAAAGACCTTTAAAATGAGCTATCACTCGACGCCCCTTTCTATTTGAAAAAAAAAGTCGGTTAGGTGAATAA
This sequence comes from Orchestes rusci, assembly GCA_958502075.1. NCBI lineage: Eukaryota > Metazoa > Arthropoda > Insecta > Coleoptera > Curculionidae > Orchestes > Orchestes rusci. The sequence goes on from OY293306.1 coordinate 2,836,192, forward strand.
CTTTTTGAAATCCCTGTATATCATTGGTTTCGATATCAGAATAAAAACTTGGCTACACTTGGCTACAACATATTCTTTGGTTCACTTCGATAAGATATTATATATCACGAGCAAGACAGGTTTAAAACGGACAGGATAAATTGACCACACTGTACCATGTACACTATAGGTTTCCTTTAGTTGAAAATGTGTTTTGAATTGTGACACACAGCACACTGCAGAATAATTATTATATTTATCATCCATCTTAGATTTATGATCAATTATAAAATCAAATCACGAAACAAAGCTATTTTTTATGATGATTCTGGATTCCGATGAGATACAAGACTCAAAAATTAAAATATCAAAATAGACAAACAACCTCCTCCACTCACCTTAACAATCCTATCCCATATTGATAAAATTGAAATCTCAATCCTATCCCAACACCAACAGGCACAACGAACAGAGAAACGGCAACATTGTAGCCCAACCGCGATTTAAATCCGTCCCTGCATAGACATGACATTTAACCTGCGAATGTTATGTGGGCTGTCACTCACACGCGACTTTTTTAAATTTCATTACATTTTCGTGATTTTTTAGTGTAGTTTCGTCGCTGTCAATCCTCATGTCCAAACAGTATTATAAGAAAATTATTATCGATAATGCCTGAAGGATTTGTTAAAGCAAAATGATGTTGTGGTGATTTTTTGCCAAAAATGATTTCTTTACATGTGCTAAACATCGGAGAGTTGAAGCAAAAAGGTAAGTAGGATAACAATAAGAAAGATCATGATACACAAATCAATTAAACCAATAAAATACTCACTTATTCACGCCAGCTGATGACTGTAAACAACGGATCCAAGTCCGGTTTGACGTCACCGGCTTTGGACCAATAGCATAGTGTTTCCGTGTCACGTGAAATTTAAAGGTCCCGAATGGACTTTAACTTAACAATTTTATAGTAATTCGAAGACTTTATTGAGACAAAATATTGGAAACGGATATCTCTTACATTTTAGAAGGTTGTTAAAAGGTTTTCAGGTGGAAATTAAAACACATGCAAGGGGCCTAAAAAAATGATGATATAGATTATCTCAAAAACTAGAGCCAATTGAATAAAACCACTTTCATTTATGAATTTCGCACATTCCCGATCACATTGGACATAGCAAGGGATACAACATTATATTGTCACGCTCCGATTTGACCTCAAAAATACCCAAAAATAGGTGACCGCTTTCAAAACATTATGAGTTTAATGAATGCTTAGGAAAATATGTCTCTGACTCACACCAATAATAATTATTGATCATGCAGTAAGAATAATTTATTTTTAAGGATCGGTTTGTTATCAACCATGATAGATTGCTGTTAGAGAGGCACGGCCTTTGAGTATATACTACTAGACCTGAAAACTCATTCATAAATCGTTGTTTGTTTTGACGCCATTCGTGCAATGAGAACAACAACGAAAGAGAGTGGTTTTTGAGCTATTGTTGGCAATATCGCATTTGCACTTGAAGTACTTCACCTTCACCAAAACCTGCGTTGATGTTGTTGGCAACCATGTACTGTGAAACAGAAGCCCCGCCTTCCTCGGACTTATTTATGAATAAGCAAAGTTGTTCGATCGATTATTTCTGGCTAGCTTGCCGTGTTTAGATGATGATTAATCCTCAAAAATCATAGGATATTTGAAGACTCTGATGAATTGTCATAATCATGGTTTTTTGTATGGACAAACAAAAAAAGAACATTCTACATTATTAAAATAATGAATTGATTGCATCAGTTGAGAAAATGTTTATATTAAATTTCTTATTTGTTCAGAAAACACCTCGGGAAACACAATATGAGAAAGAAAACACAACTTGTGCAAATATTAATTTTCTCGTTAGCAATAACAGAATAAAAAATGTGCACAAATTTGAATAAACCTAAATAAAACTGTTATCTTAATTATGTGGAGACACATAAGTAAGCCAATCTCGACAATTTGGCAACGCTCTCGTACTATGATTATACGAATCAAGCTAAGCTCTACGTACGTCTACCATTGATTTAAATGTCTACTCGCTGATGTTGTCAAGTATATTCCAGAATGCCCGGTCTAGGGGTATATAGTCAAAGGCCACTGCATATTGTTTGAACATAACACTTTCCAACATTTTCGATTTTTCCCAGTTGTGGGTCAATTAAATTCGCAATATATTCTGTTGTTTTCATAAACCATTGCTTACAATTAACTGCTTAATAAGTTAAAACCAATATGTAACAACATTTGTATAAAGATTTACGTTTCGTGCTGAAACTTGGCAACATCTGCTCGAAAAACTCTGGCTTGAGGCCTGTGACGCTATTGTTTATAAACAACCGCTTCTGTGGGGTTAGTCTAGGAGTTGCTGGTTTAGTGCATTAATATTTAGTTTATTTCTACATTTTCATTTTTTATTCAAAATTATGCTACGTACCAAAACAATGAAAGAAAGTCTGTAATGTGTTGCCAGAACAAAACCAGGCGGACATTTTGTCATTTAACCGGTATAAATACTTGTCCAAGATGGCTGAATTGATTATAGAAATACTCCGCCCAAATATTGAATACATTGTTCCGTGATAAAAATAGTTAGGTACTCACCAGCAAGAGTCTGAACCCATGCTTTAACCCATTCAACATGAGTCTTGTCTTTTTCCTTCCAATCTTTCAAAACTCTGTTTGTATAAAATTGCCCAGCATCGTTCATTTCCTTGACATAAGGGGACGGAGCAGGACTTATTGTAACCCATCCCAAGGCAGGAATACTCTCGCTGATTGCAGATAAATGATTAAAAAACGACGATGACCGATGTTTCTCACGATAGTCCTGAATAGCACTAATTTTGTCACTTGTTGGCTTAAGTAAATTCATGATTTGGGCCTGGGCCGGCTGAGATGACTCAGAGGCCAACTGTATGTATTGCAGCTGAGCTTCAAACGCCCCTTGCACCAACTTGGAATGTTCCGCCACATCACCGCCGATTTGTTTGGAAAATTGCAGATACAAAGCCAAAGGGCCTTGTACTATATCTTTGTATCCCAAAATACTCATGTTGTAGCGGAATTGACTCGCCTTGATAAAGCGTATACTCTCAACGATGAAATCAGCTCTTGAACCACAAAGAACAGCCGGTGACCTAAAACGAAGGATACTCAAGAACGTCAAGTAATCGCAGAAAAGCGGATGATTCACAACACTGCTTTTTACCGATGAGTGGCTGATTAATCTTGTTTATTGTATGACCGATATAAATAAATATGAGGTTAGACTATAGATCATCTGTCAACGTCACCCGACAGATTCACGCCCTTGTTTTTTGTAAGGTTCACATTCAATTTTATTTCGATGTGAGTCTGTCAAATCTCCCCTTGCCAAATGGGAATCATATGATGCCATCTACAATGAAATTGGGTTTGAAGCCACGCTTACGCCAAATACAATGTAGATGGTACCGTATGATTCTCGTATGGCAGGGGAAAATTTGACAGTTCCACTTCGAAATGAAATTCAATGTAAACCAACAACCAACCAATATTCCTAGGATTTGGATATGCGCTTTCAAGAAACCCAATCCTAAAATGACTGGTCAACAATCGTCTATGAGCGTGAGCAACGGAGCATATTTGACAAATTATTGTTAATAGGTGTGTCTGTAATGCTTCACAAGTGTTCACTTTTCTACACTGCAACACTCAGTGTGGCTTTGTTTGTGAAATGTTTGTCTGTTTTTTAGGATAGAATATCTTTTCTAAACGTACATTATACAGGGTGTCCCGCGAGATAAGGGACGAAATGTCACTCTATCTTCTTTAGGTGAATTCGAGACGAAAACACTCTATGAATATGTGTCCACAAATGCTTCCTTACCAAGATATGATTTATTTTAATTGTTATTGTGTCTTGAACTACAATAATGTCGAAAAAACCAAAACAAAATGATACTACTGTGAAAATAACTGTTAAGCAATAACTAATAATTCGCTACAATGATCTTGGGTCAAGCATCCGACAAATATACATATTGACTTGACTATCGGGTTTCGGAGTCAGGTACGATACCTGAGTTTGAGAGTTCGAGCGGAGGTCGGCGCTTCGTTGTGGCCGCATACATTGAAAAACATGGATTTATTTAGTTGGGTATGATAGCAACAGTCCTAGACGTAGACTTGAGTCGGAGCGAGACGCTGAGCTCCGTTATGGACGCCAATAACTCATCTGGCGGGACACCATGTGATATTTTTAGCCGATTTTTTCTTATATATTTAACTTTTATAAGATCTGACCGTGGCAACCAAAAACCCACTTTGACCAAAATGTAAACATCATGTCACTATATAGTCATGATACTAAAACAAAAAAGGTATGATCAATTGCCGGACGAATTTCGAACACATGCGCGCATTACGTCATGGGGAGACCAACATAGCTGAACTAATGTAGGACATACGTTGCATTGATAGGTGTGTTTGTTATGCTCCACTAGTGCACACTTTTTCACACTGCAACACTAAGTGTGACTTTGTTTGTAAAATATTTGTCTGTTTTTTAGGATAGAATATCATTACTAAACGTACCAAGATATTCTATCCTGAAAAACAGACAAACCTTTCACAAACAAAGCCACACTGAGTGTTGCAGTGTAAAAAAGTGTGCACTAGTGGAGCATAACAAACAGACCTGATGAAATAGCATGCACATACGTTAATTTCTGTCAATCCGTAACCAATCAGCGTACAGCATTTTTGACGTTGGGCAGCCGTCAGAACCCATAGTAGCCGTCGCCAGCTCATGGAAAGAAAAAGAAGAATTGACGTTTGTTATAACTTATTGTTTATCGTTCTTGCAATCTTGCATAGCCTTTTCTGCCTTTTGAACATGTTTGATTCTAATCCGAGAAAATGATGTAGGTACCTGAATGTATACCTATTATGAACCAAGCATTTGCGGTTTTGATGATGAATACACTTTTTTCTAATACATTTTGGTATCCATTCTTTCAAAGTGAGTGAACCAGTGAGCCGTTTGTGCTTTGTGCATAAAACACCAATATTTTGTGCGTGTGTGTTTTTATTTAAAGTATGGGGTAATGTGTATGGACGATAAAAAAAAGCATTTGCCAGAAATAATAAAAACAACTTTTAAATTTTGAAAATAATAATTTTACTCAGGACAAAACATTTACAATAATAATTCAGAAAGTCATACATATAATAATACAATAGACCCAAACTATAAACTAGAAACAGAAACCGTATACCTATTTCACAATTTTTGAAATCTTACGCTTTCTCATATTGGAGGTTTCTCTGGAAGTGCTATAATTTTGAAAAACATCTTACACCTGAAGAAAAGTTTTTTTACCACCTCACTTAACTCTATGTTATCTGCTGATCTGATCAAATTAGCGAGATAGTTTTTTTCAATTTTAAGAGAATCTCAATTATAGTCCTCCAAAAGTCATCGTCAGAAAAATGTCTAGAACATAATATCCTAGCACTTTCAACATTGAAATTCTTTCTATAACACTTTCGCACCCATGAATTGCGAATATCTTCGGCCGTTGGAAACCGAAAGAATCGGTAGCCCACCCTCACATGACTTCTAGTGATTTTAATTGTGATCACAAAATAACACTGCACAGAGAACCATTAAAAGTACAAAAAATCAATCAATATTTTTAAAGACACAACACTTCTGAAAATATTTAACTTGATTACATGACACTATGTTTTGTTTTAGTATCATGACGATAATTTGAATTTGACACGTCACGATGAAAACATAAAACAACTTCACGTTGATCATGTTCACGTTGTAACATCGCATCGCCTAACTTCACTTACCCGGGTCTCCTATTGACGTCAGCGTAACCTGCGCGTGAGCTTATCTTGTTTGTTTTAGTATCATGCTATATAGTCATTCTGACATTTATATATAATAATTATTATCTCATATAGGTAAACGATTTCTTCCATTTGTTCCATAAAACATTGTAAGCCATTCGTGTATTATATGTTTCCCAAGTCACCTGAGAATGTATAAATCTTTCTCGCGAGACTTATCTTCAACATAATGCACTAATACCGTGAATAACTATAATCCCAGGTAAGCAAAAGTAGTCAATGAAATAGTATAATTTCATTGAGGGGTTGTTTATCAATTGAGAATTAACCCATATGTATTAGCTGACCCTGTGTTAACTTTGCCCCTGCCAAATGGACAAATCTAAAACATTTTTAGGTTATCCTAAGGTTATTGCGTTAACCAGGGTGTTAACTCAATTGATAAACAGCCCCCAGTCTGATAATTTTTGAACGTCACTATAGAAGGCTGTGGTGTGGTCCAGGCTTGTGTAATAGACTGGAGGCTGCAATAGACGCTTCAAAAAATATAAAGATCAATACTTTACTTTTACTCACAACCTGTGATTTCAGACTGCACCAGTGGACCGGTGCACTTGAACGATGCACTTGAAGCACAGTTTATTCTACAACTGGACTTGAAGTTCTTAATATAAGCGGTCATTTATCTAACGGAGCACCTAGCTTTTCTTCTTTTTGTGTAATTCAAAGTGAGAATCCTCGGACACGTCGATTTTGCTTTCGAGGGGGACATTGGACATATAATTTTCAACCTCTACCTTCAACCCCCTAGCAAGGATGGAACTCAGACTCAGCCCTAAAATCTTAAATAGAAAGGGAGGTCCAGTGATACCTTATTTTGAAGGTCCTTCGACCCTGATCACAACTGCCAAGTTTCAAGCCTCCGCTCTCATTCCTGGTGAAATGACGTCGAAAGCAAAATCGACGATGTCCAAGGATTTTTACTTCAAATTACAAAAAAAGGAGATCAGCTAGTTAGGGTGAAGTGGGGTAAATGTGATCACGGGGAAGGTGTATATAATCACCCATTTTACATCCTTATCACTTTTTATCAACCTCTTTGATGAAAAGTAATACGGGTATAAAAAGGGTGATATTTTCGAATTCTGGGACAATAACCTAGTTTACACCGTGAACTTGGTCCGCGGACCAAGTACTAATTCGAACAGTTGCGGACTAAGCTGGTCCGCTCTTGGTTCAGTATTCGCCAGCAGGTGTACCGAACTAAATTTGGTTCCATCTCGATCAAAATTATGAGGTAATGTTGATTGTGATTATTGTGAATTGTGTTTGTTCTGAGTTTCTAAGGCAATCAGAGTGTACTCACTTATGTTTTTTTTGGTTACGAATTGTGTTGATAAATAATTTCGACTTGTTTTTGACATTTGTCGAATTGGGTGCGTACTCATTTAGTTCACGCGTTGCAAGACGGTGTAAACGGGCGAGAAGCAAGCATTGGTCCTACCGTACTATCCCCACCCACTTGGTCCTATCGGACCAAAGTAAAAGAGTTATCGGTGTAAACTAGGCTAATGAAAGTTCGAAAACGTTATAACAAAAAATACAGAGGTGGCCTGATTACACTTGCCCCGTGATTATACATTTACCCTTTTACTTTTCGTTGAACCACTCTGTATAGTGACGTGGCTAAAATATGGATCAAATTCATTTTAAATTGAGGGTTTTGATTATTTGTGAAAGGCTAACACACGCTGGCGCCGATTTTGATTTGTGTATGCGGGTTTTTCTATGGCAAGTTCGTGCATACAGGGTGCGACAAAAATAAGCGTGGAAATATATAAATGGTCAAACGTTTTCGAGAAAATGACGTCATAAATCCATAACATTTTTATTTAGGTCAATGTTCTTATTGGATAAATGATTGAATTGAATGTCCAATCAGCAACATAAACAAGTAGGTAGTAACAAGCAACTCAAAAAAGCAGAATCGCGTAGTTGCCTATTTTTATTTCTCATGTAGTACTTTGTCCTTAAAAAATAGCCTCAGGCTGCAGCTCAAGTAGCTGTGAATTGCGACGGCATGTAATGTGTATACATATCATACTGTGTACTGTGTACTTGTTATCTAAATTTTTTTTTTGTATTACCATTTGGAATTTTGATTCTGTAGTGTAATTGTTGTAATAAATAAGTAAATAAATATTCATAGCCAAGAAGCAGCAGGTATAGGTGGACCCCATATGCGTACCTTATGTTTTTTTTTTATTTGTTTACCACTCATTCACGTTGCTAAATGATTTTTTTTTTCAATTTTTCGACCAATTTATATAAAAAACATTTTTAAATAATTAATAATATGGATTTGAAATGCCATTATTTTCTCGAAAAGAGTTGGATTGACGTGTCCGAGCGTTTTCCAAAAAATCAAAACCCTGAATTTGAAATGAAATCGTTCCATATTTTAGCCGGTCACTGTATATTTCAATGGTCAGTAGTAATGTATAACCGCGTCACTATTTTTAAACAATCTAAGACCTTTTTGAATTTCTCTACAAATCAGACATATCTCATGATTATATTATTATTGCATAGAAGAGTGATTGATTTCCATTTGCACAGGTTTGACTTGAGATGTGAGCGGGAGCTTGAGACGACCCCTTCTTTTAAAAAAACTGAATATCAAGCTCCATCATCTCATGTCGAACGACCTGTGCAAACCGGCATAAATAATATGGTTTATTTACTTTTCTGTGGTCTCAGGGGCTGTTTATCAATTGAGAGTTAACTGCCCTGGATCAACTCACCCCTGTCAAATGGACAAATGTCAAACATTCTGAAATTATCCTAAGGTTATTGCGTTAACTCGGGGGTTAACTCAATTAATAAACAGGCCCACATCAGACTGATTACTGTACAATTTCATAGTTAACTAAATAAGTGCAAGCCACCGCACTCTCAAAGCGCGCGAGATCGGCTTAACCCTACCCTATACTCATCCCGATGGGATCACTAAACAGCAATGCTGTGTTATTTGACGGTAGCTTAACCCTCGCCGAAGCGGCTTTTTTGTGATCTGGATTTATCAAAGTTCCGATGAGGATATAGTAGCCTAGTTTACACCGACAACTTGGTCCGCGGACCAAGTACTAGATTCGAACTATATTCGAACCAAATATTTGGTTCGAAAGTTGTAAACAGTTGCGAACTAAGCTGGTCCGCTCTTGGTTCGGTACTTGCCAGCAGGTGTACCGAACTAAATTTGATTCGATCTGGATCAAAATTATGAGGTTATGTTGATTGTTATTATTGTGAATTGTGTTGGTTCTGAGTTTCTCAAGGCAATCTGAGCGTACTCACTTATGTTTTTTTTTATTACGAATTGTGTTGATAAATAGTTTCGACTTGTTTTTGACGTTTGACGAATTGCGCGCGTACTCATTTAGTCCACGCGTTGCAAAGCTGTGTAAACGAACGAGAAGCAAGCATTGGTCCTACCGTACTATCCCCACCCACTTGGTCCTATCGGACCGAACTAAACGAGCTTTTGGTGTAAACTAGGCTAGTGATGACACTTTTATTTATTGAGTAAACTTTGATACCCCTTTTTTTCATGATGTTCTAAAATGACGTATCGACGATTTGATCTGCAAACACGCTAACTCCACGTTTTGGAAAAAACTGTTTTTTTTGCGCAATCGGCATAATGTCCAACTGTATTTCTTTCTATCGAACGATATCTCCTGATTTTAATCAGAAAATATTATGCGCCCGCACCAAATTAAGCTATAATTCGATTCATGAACATACCACTTTGGAAACAGCGCCAACTCCTGATCAGTCAACCATTTTGCATTGAGTTAGCGTCTTTACATTAAAGTGGGTATTTTATTGAAATTTAGTTAACCTAATTTCATTTCAACATGCACAGAAAAGACGCCAACTCCATGCATTCCATTCAATAAATAATTAGGGCAATGAAGCCAACTCCTTTTTTTACGTAAAAAAAAACGAATTGAATCACCCAAAATACTGTATTCCAATTTCTCTCACCATCTAAACACAGGAAGAAAAAGCTAACAATCAAAGACGAATCGCTAATACTATTTTTAACAACTTATAGAGCTTAATGTTGTTTCTGAAAAATTTGCATAAATGGAGTTAGCGCGTTTGCAGATTAAGCCGTTGGTATTGCTTTTGGCAACAGTGTTCGTCCAAACGATGAATCATACCTGTTCTGTTGCCCCCGGTGCTAGATGCTTTCTTTCTGCACCTGTTGCTGCTACCTGTCGCTACAAGGATTGAGGTTATATTTTTAAAAACCTTTTGTTTTGATTTTGCTACCCAAATTCTTTATTTTGTTTTGTAACTTTTGATCATATCATTTTAGTGAAAGATAAAGATTGAAGATGTTTGATTTCGGAGACACAGTAGCTTTTTTGATAATTCTCACCATGACTGCCATAGGATTGCTGGCATGCCTTGGGGCCTACGCCCGCAAAAGGTCTTACGTGGAGGCTATGTAGTAAAAAGTAAGTCCCATGAAAATATTCACTTAACTTAAATAAAAAATATACCTAGTGCAGATCAATATTATTTTCTTCAATTTTGAGGGTTTGTCCATTTGTCCATTTCACCAACAGTTTCTTTTTTATGGAGTCGATGAAAACAATAATGGACAAAATACATTCCTACATTTGCGAATGATTTGAACTTTTACATACGTATTCACCTAATATTTGAAAGTCATCAGCAAAACCTTTTTTCAAAATACCCAAAAATATATTAATAAACAAAAAAGCAAACTTCACTAAATACCCGGAAAAGGGGCGTGGCCTAACTTATAGCCGTGACGTCATAATCTTTGCAATTGGGTCTACCGGTAGGCAGTTATGCCCATGACCTTGTACATTATTTTAATCGATCGACACTATTGACAGATAAGCGTTGTTTTTGAAACGTTCAAGTTTGTTTTAAGTTATAGCTAATCGGTTTACCTATTCTTTTTTTCCTCTTGTTGATTGTGTGAATATTGTGAATGTTAACGTGTCAAGGGCTTGATAATCCCTTGGAAAGGCTCCCAGATATTGCTTATGGTCAGGCCAGCACTTGTCACAAGCAAAGGTCTAAGGGAGGCTGCTTGGACAAAGCGTTTGGTTTGGAGTAAATGAGACACAACATTTAGTTGATATCTGAATTTTTTATCGAACATCGCGGCTATTTATATTCGTCCGCTGAACTTGCTGTCTGAGCAGATTTCTAAACATATGGGAATCATCGAGGGAATCATTGAATATAAAAGATAAAATATTTTACAAACGAGAGATAAAGAAATAAGAATATAACATAATAGATGTGTTTGTTATGTTCCACTAGTGCACACTTTTCTACACTACAACATTCAGTGTGGCTTTGTTTGTGAAATGTTTTTCTGTTTTTCCGGATAGAATATCTTTATTAGTTTAGTGAAGATATTCTATCCTGAAAAACAGACAATCATTTCACAAACAAAGCCATACTGAGTGTTGTAGTGTAGAAAAGTGTGCACTAGTGGAGCATAACAAACACAGATAATGTACAGGTTGTCTATTTAAGAATGGCAAGGTGCCAGATCTCAGAAACTAGGCATCTCAGAGACTTGCGGAAAAAAAAACTGGGTAATATGGAATAGAGAAAATGCTGGAAATATATCAGAAACTCCCAAGATAGCCAGATGGCGTAATGGTGCTATCAAAACACAAAATTGCTGTTTTTTCGTGATTTTGAAACAAATATAAATGTATACCGCTATGGTTTCATTGACAAATTTCCTTCAAATTTGTTTTTTTGATTTTTTTTCTTGCATGTCAAATAAGATAGGTATCAGCTGTCAAACCTTACAACGCAAGAATGCTCATAACTTTTAAACAACTCAACCGATTGACGCGATCTTGGTCTCATTTTGAAGAGGAGATTCTCCTCTTTCACAATTTTGAGATTTCAAATGATTCCGATCAAAACAGACCATTGTATTCAATATAATATGAGCACGACGGACATTTTTTGAGTTTACTCAAAATTTTCAAATGCAAAGGTATACAGAAAATTGTTCGTCTGAATTCACGACAAAATTCCGCACAACTTCCATGTATTACTACCTATTCGCTTATCTGTAATTTAATGTAAAATAGTGATACTATTCAAGATGCCCTCGTAAAGAAGATATCAACAAATTTTTGCGTTACCTAAGTCACTGTTTTATTTCAAACAGATCATATCCTAAATAGTAAGACTTTTTTGCATTAAATAATCACAAAAAAGCGTTAAGCTTATTTATTTCCAGAACTAGAAACAAGTGTAATGCATGAAAGATGTACGTGATTTAGTCGACATTCCAGACGAACTATTTTCACTATGCCTTTGTATTTAAAAATGTCTAGTAAATTTGAAAAATGTTCGTCTTCCGCATATTATATTGAATACAATCGTCTGTTTTGATGGAATCATTTAAAATCCCAAAATTGTGAAAGAGGACAACCTTCCTTTCAAAATGAGACCAAGATCGCGTCAATCGGTTGGGTTGTTTCAAAGTTATGAGCATTTTTGCGTTGTAAGGTTTGACAGCTGATACCTGTTTTATTTGACATGCTAGAAAGAAAAATCAAAAAAACAAATTGGAAGGAAATTTCTCGATGAATCCATAGCAGTACTCATCTATATTTGTTTCTATTTAAAAATCACGAAAAAACAGCAGTTTTGTGTTTCGATAGCACCGTTACGCCATCTTGTGAACTTCAGATATATTTTCAGCATTTTCTCTAATCCATATTACCCAGTAATTTTTTTCCGCAAGACTCTGGGATGCCTAGTTTCTGAGATTTGGCACCTTGCCATTCTTAAATAGACACCCTGTACATAAACCTATTATTATCATATCGCACAGCAAGGGCACATTATCGGGCACATTATCATAGGAAATGCATAGGAAGATGTGCCCTGTGCGATATATATTTAATGCTAAACATGCTACAATGCTAAACTAATGATACTCCGACTGATTCCATAAAACCGTTGATTTGAAAATTATTCTACAACTCTGCCATCCCGTTCAAAGGAGTCCCCTTGGGCAACTATACAACGATTCCAGCGCGTTTTCCATCCTTCGTAACATTTGTGGAACGCTTCGACAGCGATCCTGGATGTCCGTAATCGACTCAAAATGGATTCCTTTGACCACCGATTTTCTTCTAGGGAACAAAAAAAATCACATGGTGACATATCGCGGGAATAAGGTGGCTGTTGCAACACTGTGATCCCTCCCTGGGAAACGCTGAGGACGGTGACGAAGCCATTACGAGCGATGTCTGTTGAATCCTTTTCGCAATATTTCGAGTACTTGGCGATAGTAGACTTGATTTACGATCTTCAAGGATTAGGGCGCTCACACACTGCGCGTCCGGCCCTCGATTGGTCCTCCGCATGTCAACCTTCAAAAACATCATTTTGAAACAGCCCATTTGACCGTCCATACTTGTTTCATAGTCATTGTCACATTGTGTTAACGACCCAACCTCACTTTGAGTAAGCAAGTTCTCCAAAAGTGTCGTCCAAGCAATGGCAATAGACCGTAAAAAGTCGAATGCCTGGTATTTTAGCGGAACCCACGAGGCAGAGTGCAAAAGGTATAGTTGTTCTCCCTATTCAAGCCGGTGACCAGGCCGGAGAGATATATTCTCGTAGGAAACGAAGAACAAAGATACACACTCGCCAGTCGGTAGATTCCACCGCGAGCGCGGCTGTTTCTCCAGTACACACTGGTAGATCAGTCGTTGCTCCGATGGGGTCAAGGTGTTAACTTATTCTCTGGACTAATACTCGGACTTGGTTTATTTTAGTGATTTTATTGGAATACACAACTTACAACTTTTAACTCAACAACGGTCAACAGTAATTATAACGTAGACGGCTTCTTGACATGACAACCATGACGTAAGTAAGGCGTATTCTATTGCAACATTGCAGGTTGCTTCACATTAACACAAGGACCGTGGTTCGGAGTTCATGTTAAAATGTAGGTTCCATTGCAAGGAATGTAAAAACCGGTCCCCCCTCCCTACCCTACGATCCCGTCTGCCGTCTATGACGTGCCGTTAAATATATACAGTATGGTCACTTAAGTGTGCAACATATGGGATTTTTTTCAATTAACTGCACAACCAAAATACAAATATTGCCAAAAGTTGGTGCATGTTCGATTATCATATCAGTTGCACTTAGAATGGTTGCAAGTCAAACAGAATACAGGGTAGGCCAAAAAATATGAAAATTGATCAAGAGTAAAGTACCCGTATTTCACAAAATTCGGCAAAATGTTATGAAGAAAAACTGTTTTGAATTAAAAGTTATGCCTAAATACCAAATCATGGTCTCATAAGAAAAAAAAATATATATTTTTTTGACATCCATTTATTTCCAAAAAAAAATTTTTTTTTATTATTCACCCTAAACAGTTTCATCAATTATTCAAAAACAAATCAATTTCGCATAACTTAGTTCAAATTCAAGCATATCAAGAAAATTCACCTAAATTTTAAATTTTTTAGAGAATAACAAGCTTGATGTTTGTTCTAACGATATCAAACACAACTTTAAAATATCGCAAACATTCTTTTTCACAAGGTAAAACATTATTGATGATAATATGCATATTAAAAAAACTCGCATATGATGTTAATTTTTTTAAAGTGAATTTTGTGATTCCCTAAAAAATTTAAAATTTAGGTAAATTTTCTAAATATGCTCAAATTTGAACTAAGTTTTGCGAAATTGATTTGTTTTTGAATAATTTATGAAACTGTTTAGTTTGAATATGAAAGAAACATTTTTTTTTGAGAAATGATTAGATGTTTAAACAAAATTATATTTTTTTTCCAAGAAGACAAGAAGATTTGGTATTTAGGCATAACTTTTAACTCTAAACAACTTTTCTTGATAAAATTTTGCCGAATTTTCTGAAATAAGGGTACTTTACTCTTGTACAATTTTCATATTTTTTGGCATACCCTGTATGCTGTTTGACTTGCAACCATTCTCAGTGCACCTTATATGATTATCGAACATGCACCAACTTTCGGCAATATTTGTATTTTGGTTCTGCAGTTAATAAAAAAAATCCCATATGTTACTTGAGTGACCACACTGTATACAGGGTGAAACAGAGTAAGTGTTACAACGTGAAACTGTAGATTCTTTATCAAAAAAGAAAAAGATTTTTCCTCAACGAAAATTTTCCGCGGGCTTTCGTTTTCGATATACAGGGTGTCAAAGTTATGAAAATAAAAAAAGATTTTTCTTTAATTACTTCTCATTTGGAATATTTATATCAGATTTGACACAGTGTCAAAACTCACTAGTTAGGATTATTTTATTAAAAAATCGATTAAAAAAATTAACCAGTGGCGTAGTTATAATACACCCTGTATATCAAAATCGAAAGTCCGCGGAAAATTTTTTCAAAGGAAAAATATTTTTCTTTTTTGATAAAGAATCTACAGTCTCACGTTGAAACACTTACTCTGTTACACCCTGTATATACTGAGCTGGCAAATTGCATAGCAGCAGTGCCAACCGTCCCTAAAACCAAGTGTCGTCCAAATGTGATTGAATATTGCAAAGTTCGCTTCAATTATTGAATAATCAAATTGATTTGATTGGTGTTGAAACAAGAATTAAAATTGAAAGGTAAGGGATAATAAGGGAAAGCCTGAAAGTCTTTTTTCAAGGGATAAATGACACAATTTTTTGAAAATTCGATGAATGGAGTTATAACCAACTTTTGAAAAATTTGAGAAATAATTTTTTTTAGGATAGTCCAAAGATTCAAAATATTGATAGACAAATTTTAATCATCAAAAATTGGAAATCTGGCATATTCACCAGACTTTGCTAAAATAAACCATGACTTCCTTTCTCCACGCTGTATATGTGGATAAATAAAAAAAAAACACCGCTTCAACCATGTACGTGTTATCAAAGAATTTGTCAAGGACCTTGCGAAGACCGCAACCCGATATCTCTTTCTGTTTCGAAAATATCGAGATTTGAATGTGGGTAAAAAGTAAAAATTTCCATGTTGCAAAGCAGTGTTGCTGATTTTCTTTGATTTTTTCGAAAAAATTCGTTTTTTTTTTTAATTTGAATCGATTTTTTTTATTACAATCTCTTATTCTGGAAATAATATTTCATCGAAGTTTTGACACATAACATAACCCAACTTAACTACTGTCTCACTCAACTTGGGTCATATTTAACAAAATTTGTGAAACATAAATGAATAACTCAACTGACATTTTAATCATTTCAAAAAAACATAACCAATAAATAAAGCATCGGCAAGACAAAATAATTGTATGATTGATTTAATTTTACTGTTCAAAAATAGAAGCACAGAAGAAAAAATATATATTTTTTAATCATGTGATTTAGATTAACGATTTTTTTAAAAAAATCATGTGATTTTAATTACTGATTTAAACTCAGCCCTGTTGCAAAGCAACTTGAGGTGGGATTCTGGAAGAGATAATAACCGGTGGAACAAACGTATAAGGTAACAAATAAATTCTCAAAAACTGTTCTAATCGTTGGAAGTTACCTGTATTATCCTATTTTTTGTTCTTTTCAGGATGATGACTTCTCCATATTACTATATCATCAGGTGGTTGATGACCATTTACTCCATTTTTCGTACCGCTGAAAGATGCGATCTGAGCTAAACATAATATTATATTTTATAAATATGCATAAGAAAAAATAAAAGGCCAGGTTAAAAAGTAAATATTATTTTTATTCAAAGACCAAGACAATAAACACTTGACAAAGTGCACATCCCTGCTGAACTATAATTGAAATTGTGTAACAATCAGGTTTACAATGGAAGAAATGATTGATAATAAAGATAAATCACTGAAACTATGAAGTAGCTAGACCTTAATATGTTCAGGAACAACTTGTAAGTTGTTTGATTTTGCTGATTAGATAGGCATTGTATTCTTTATAGTTCACTGGGTCGACACGTACAGCAACTGTTTTAATACGTTGCTCGTCCTGAAAAATAGAATTGATATTTGTTTTGTTCCGGTACAGAGGTGAAGATTTTTAAATTCATTTTATGTTATTTATAACATTCTTTCCACCGCTGAAGCCCGGTACTTTCACATACAAGTAGTCGATTTTATTCGTCACTTTTTTTTCACTTATAATCTCTCTAGAGCTCGAATTATTTCCGGAAATTTTGTCGGGTTGCGAATTTTCTTGAAAAATTCGCAACGAGAACAAATTTCCGGATTTTTAATTCGAGCTCGCGGGAGATTCAGCAAGAAAATTTCATGCCAAAACTATTTGAGAAGATTTAATAGTAGCGGCTGGATGTAGCTCCCATGCACCAACCACAGTGTGGGATTGTTAGGGAGAGTGGGGACGGCAACACTGTAATCATATGCGAGCTACATCCAGATGCAAAGCCAGGGCGATTTCCACTAATTAATCTTTCAGTAGGGTGATTTCCGATAAAATTAGGTCGTTGCCATAGCAACATGTTAAAATGCAAGCCTATGATTGGTTAGAATTGACTGGTAGGAAATTTTCACTCATAATCTCCCTAGAGCTCGAATTATTTCCGGAAATGTTGTCGAGTTGCGAATTTTTTGATTTTTTTTCCTGAAAAATTCGCAACGAGAACAAATTTCCGGATTTTTAATTCGAGCTCTAGGGAGATTCGGCAAGCGAATTCCATGCCAAAACTGATCATTGGAAAAAACATAACCCAGGACTCGCATTTAGTGGAAGAAACCAACGGCTCCTTACTCTACTCGCCATTGAGGAAGAAAGAAGGGAATCAGGATTTTATAAAACATTTGGAAGTTATAACCAATCTTGTCCATAATTGATAACATTGGAACTTTGTATTGGAAGTTGAAAATAAATCATTTATCAAAAATATTTGTCATTGTTTTTAACAGCTGTCAAGCACTGGCGGCTGGATGTAGCTCCCATGCACCAACCACAGTGTTGCCGTTTGCCTTATCTCTGTCTGTGAAAGTTGGGTTGGGTTGGGATTGTTAGGGAGAGTGGGTGGTTGGTAAAGCAAAAGATAAGTAGTATCGCCAACGTTGCAGCGTTGAAATTATTCTAGATTTGTTAGGAAAAGAAGTCCTGTAGATGATTTGGGTGGATGTCTTCACTAAAAAAAATCACTTACGTTATACTGTTCCATTTTCGCTCTACACTTCAAGATGAATTCTTTAAAGTGAACTTTCTCCATGGCTTCTTGGAAAGCAAGCGGGTCGGTACTTTGTAACGTACCAGCTTGTTGTGCTGTCATTCCTACAACTTTTTCGCCTTCATCGCTAAACATGCTTACCCATTGGTTGCCACTCCAATCTCCGACGTTCATCTACAAATAACAAGTTATTGAAAAAATGGTATTTATACTGGCACTGAAAAATTTAATTTTCCACACAGACTGTAGTAGATATTAGACCGTCAGATAATAACATACAGGGTGGCGCATTAGTGTGTGGAAGACCATTTTCTCCCTCATCAAAAGAGATAGGAAAACATTTTCAAGACAAAACTTATAGGGTTCCAGCCCGGTCACAATTTAAAAATATTACTGTTTATACAGAGTGTTCTGGAAAACCGGGGCATCAAAAAATACACTTTTTTTAAATAGCAACCCCAACTTTTGATTAGATATTTGTATTCAGCGACAGGGTGCCAGTTCTCGTAAACTATTCATCGTAGAGGCTTGCGGCAAAAAATTTTATTACTAAAACGGCCAAGAGAAAAACCTGGAAACTATTTTCAAGTTCCTGAAATGGTCGCTAGGGGGCGTAACAACGAACACCAAATAGAAAAATGGGATTTTTATAGAATTTTGTCCAATGAAAATATATCGATGAGCTCATTTTCGGATTTACTGACTATTTACCTACACTTTTTGTCAAAAACGTTTTTTTCTATCTATCATAATAAAGTGTTGGGAAAAGTTCAATTGTTTTATTAAACAAACGGAGATTTCTCCCGGTCGTTTGACCGATTTTAACGAACTTGGGCTCATATGAAAGAGAATAGTCTGCGCTATAAAATGCTCATTTGCTTTTTAATTTGTGACAGTCGCCGTCGCCGCAAGATGGCGTTAACTGAAATGGTAGCATATTTTTGAGTTTTTCAAATCAATGGTATATCCATTTCCATATATTTTAAAAGGGGATACATTTTCCTATAAAAAAAAAATAAAAAAAAAACAAAAAAAAACATTAATTTTTTTGTTTTTTTTTATAGGAAAATGTATCCCCTTTTAAAATATATGGAAATGGATATACCATTGATTTGAAAAACTCAAAAATATGCTACCATTTCAGTTAACGCTATCTAGCGGCGACGGCGAAGGTCAAAAATTCAAAACCAAAAAAGTTTTTTGAAGTGCAGATCATGCTCTTTCATATGAGCCCAAAAAAACAATTGAACTTCCCCCAACACTCTATCATGATAGATAGAAAAAAACGTTTTAGACAAAAAGTGTAGGTAAATAGTCAGTAAATCCGAAAATGATCTCATCGATATATTTTCATTGGACAAAATTCTATAAAAATCCTATTTTTCTACTTGGTGTTGGTTGTTTCGCCCCCTAGCGACCATTTCAGGAACTTGAAAATATTTTCCAGGTTTTTCTCTTGGCCGTTTTAGTAATAACATTTTTTGCCGCAAGCCTCTACGATGAATAGTTTCCGAGATATGGCTGCTCGCTATCCTTAACTGATCACCCTGTACTATGAGTCAAGTACCTTTGTTTAAAGTCGCCAAAAAAATCAAAATTTGTGTCAAAATGAGTATTCGGCCATTACTTTTTATTCTGAATAACTTTTTCCGATATCTCTTTAAACAAAGGAAGGTACTTTACACTTAGTAATTCTCTATAAAATCGCTCCAAGACCACCCTGAATATTAAATGATTTGACTAATTCTTTTCCTTTCATCTTGGTTTTGGTTCGGACCATTGCAGGAGCGATTCCCAGAAAATCGTTAACGAACTCGGTATTTTTTTTGTCATTTACACCTTACGACAACTCAATCCGTGGACACACTCATAAAGTATTCCCTATAGAGGTTTTTCGTAAATGAGCAATGGCGATATTATGTTGGGGACCAGTCCATCCACCATACAGCGCTCAAGTCGCCGTTCATGACAAGATCACAGAAGAAACCAACTATACAGAAGCGAAGGCTCTGCAATTTTCGTGTGCCAATTTTCAGTGCGCATGATCAAGTCCGCCATTACACAACGGACAATACTGTCAGATTACAAGAAGCATTAGCCGTTAAAGATGACAATAGGTAGATGAAGCGTTGCTTCGATGTTTGATCTGTTTGTTTATCAATAAGTATCTTGTGTTTTTTTACTGTATTTTGTGGTTTGTGTACTTGTGTTTATTTGTGTTGAGGTTCTTTGGTCCGGTTCAGTGTCTGGTGTGTTAAGAAAAGTAAAAACTATATTGTGAAGCTTCCAGTTTGTCGATCACCAATCCGTAACCTGGAAGAAACTGAAAAGTATAAGAAGATAGGTATCACCACAACCTTTATTCACTTTTTTAGAATTCTCAAAAGTCATTCAATTCTCTTCCCGACAACTTCAAAGATAATGCGAAGAAAATAGGTAGGAACATTTGACATTGGAAGCTTAAAAAGTTTTTAAAAGGATAAATTTTTCTCGAGATTTTTCTTTAAAATCATATTTTTCCATAGTTCAGACCAATATCGATCAACATTTTCTAATGTGATTTGCCATGATAACATGAAACAGAAGTAAGAATACTGTAATGACAAGAAAATCAACCATTCAAAATAAAAAAAATGTTTCTCAGTATGCGACCAACTTTCCAGCCAGAAAGTTTTTTCAGTGTACCAGCGTGAAAATGTGTTATCGTCAGCTGTTCAAAACGGGAACAAGAAGATCAAAGGCGCCGACAAATGCCTTCGCTTCTGTATAGTTGGTTTCTTCTGTGACAAGATTGTCACGTGAATGTCAAGTTGAGTTTTCGAGTTTGTCAGTGTCAGTTGGCCATATTTCATAATTTTTGAAAAAAATACTATTAGTTATCCTCATTGTGTCTGTAAAAAGTACTGAAACGTACCTGAAAGCACTCGAAGTGAGGAGTGAGCATATTCAGAAGGCATTGATTTCCTAAATCAGAACCTGGATCACTTAGGCAGAGGGTGAGAACCTAAACAATTCAAAACTTGTCTATGGACAATGAAAAAATATACAATCTACACCTAGTTTGCGGAAAAGATTTTTTTGAGGATTCAATTACAGGGAACCCAGAGAGGCTTGAAAAGAACATGCTGTCCCTACTTGTATCAGCCTAGTGAGTTCCTGTTCCTAACCTATTAAATGGATATGTATTGGAACAAAAATACTAGTTTGCCATGGAGAGTGCCATGTAGGTAGCATATTTTTGAATGAGTTCTCCAGAGTTATTAAGGTTAGATAGGGATTTTTCGAGGGATTTTTGTATAACTTGTTCTGATTATAATGATTAGATGATTTACTTTTGTATTGTTTTTTTTTTTGGTGAAATTTGAATGGATGAATGATGAAAAATGATTAAATATACCTGTATGTATGTATTTTCAAATTATTTCTGGGGTGTTCGTATTCTCATGAATAATTTTGTGAATTATTTTGTGCCTACAAAAATCTTTTTGATGTTTATTTGGAATAAATGGTTTTTCTTTTATACGTAAGATGAGAATTATTATTTCCTTGTATCCATTAAAAAGATCTTTACAAGCACAAAATGGTTCCACTACCTATAAAATTCATATTTATAATATCCCCCATTGAAATTTGGCGCCATTAGTTCCCAGTCCATCCACTTCACTGGTGGCGCTAACAATAATCCAACGTCACTATTGTCAGACGGCACTCTATAGGGGTTTCTTTATGGACACACTGTAAATCTATCGATGTATGAGTCACCGTAATGAAAGTTTCCAATATATCGATTGATACGTCTCTTCTATAATTCTTCAAGTACGGACGACACGATGTCGACTAATAATATAATATTATTGGGCATGATATAATATCAAACAAGTCAAGCTTACGCGCATTTTTCGGTGACCTCCTATGGAGACAACAATTCAAAAGGCATGGGGTGTTCGGTAGTTCGGTGACAAATTGCTGAGTTATGTTTTGACGCCTATCTTTCCCATATACAGCGTATTCCCAAAAGTTGTATACATATGGTAAACTTTTTTTTTCTATGACTATATAATAATAGATGTATTATACATCCACTTTTTATTGGTTAATGTAACTCGTTACTCATACCAGTGACTTTTTCCATTACTCAATTGTTTTTAACCAATAAAACGATCTAATCTCATTACTCCACTGTTTTGTTGCCAATCAGAACATTCGACAAAATGTCAACCTTCAAATACATTATTTTGAAACCGCCCATTTGACCGCCCATAATTGTTTTATAGTCATTGTCACATTGTGTTGGCAACCTAACCTAACTTTAATTAAACTAGTTCTCATAAAGTGCCGTCCAAATGAATTCGCTTCAATTATTGAATAATCATAGAAAAAGTATAGTATACTACTCGAGGGAAATGGATAATATCCACCATTTCCCGCTCGTTGAATAATATACTATTATTATCAATTTTACGAAAAAAAGTTATTCTCTATAAAAAGCTTATATTATAGAAGGTGCAAATAAATAAGTACGAAAAACTTCAGGGGGTGATTCTTGAGTTAATTTCAAGACAAAAACATCATATGAACGTATGTCCTAAAAGCCTCAACTTTTGAGATACAGGGTGGTGAAGATTTAAAAAAAAAACATGTTTGTTTTATAAATCTATGAAACCTCTCTAGATATTTTAGTGAAATTTGGCATGCATTTTCTATGCATCACAAGGCTTTTATTGACGTTAAACTATTTTTTTAATTTGTACCAGTGACTCGTTCGGGGTTCAAAGTAAATATTTTTGAAGAAAAATATGGTACGCCACTGTTTTCTCTGGAAATTATTTTTTTTTGTAATTCTCATTTATTTCTGAGCAAATTTGGTCTCTTGAGTTTCTTTCGTCCGACGTTCCGTATTCGATTAAAAAAATAAAAAACCACTATCTGTTTAAATGTATCATGTGTTTATTATTTATGAAGTGATGAGAGAGGTAGTAGGGAAGCAGTCAATGATAGACCATTTATGTTCATATGTGATAACTAGCTAACAACCATCAGCAGATAATTGACAGGTTAATACAAGGTCTCATAGATATTATAAAAAAACATTGACTATAAAAAAAATAGTCAGAGCATAAGCAGCCGGTTCATTCATAAATTCCTATGTTTTCCGATCCAAAATACATTTAAAGCAACAGCGCGAGGATAGAATGGGCGGAACGAGGCGAATCGATAAATGATTGTCATGGGCGGAGTTCGGACAGTTTGAAATGTTTCAAATTATTTGATTTTTTTTTATTCATTGTTTTTATCTTTGATGAGGGTTACAGGGTTGATTCTAGTTGAAAAAAATGCATGACATCCCACACAAGTTTTTGATTATGAGTAAATATGAAGTAATTGGTTATTGCGATTTTTGTTAGAGAAAGCATATGACAACTAAGTATGTGAGTAAGTAGGTAACTACATACCTATAATATTGTATACATTGACAAAAAACATTAAATATCTTTGAGAAAGACATGGTTTGTTCAATATCAAATTGGAGTAATTTGATCACCAATAATTGTAGATTATAATACCATATTGCAATTTATAAAAAAAATAAATAATTATAGGAGTTGTCATGGAGGATTCAAATGATAAATCTGAAAATACAAATGTATACTTACTTGTGGGGCATCATAGAAGGGAATCATGGTTATGAGGGATGGAAAAAAAAGATAATAACACTGGCAGGAAAAGACTTGACAGTTTACAAACAATAAAAAAGTTTTTCGTGGAGTTGAATTCTACAAGGCAGGGCAAGCAACTCCAAATAAAGGCTGACAGGCTCCCCCCAAAAATAGATTGATAATAAAAAAATATAATTTATAGTAGCAACTTGAAACTTCAGGGATAATCTTGACAAAAATACCTATCTAACGACCCCCTCCATTTAAAATTCTGAGGGTAACTGTCAACCCCTGAACAAAAGTGAAAATAACAAAAGAAAAGTGTAAAAAAAAATATATTGACTTGTCTAAGCGATTTTTGATTGATAACCGAACACCTGAGAAATCCTGGGTGGAAAGTTTTTCGTGCCCCATCTTGTATTTGATGGCTTCATTCTAACTTTTCAAAATTCAATAGTTTCAAACATTTTAGAAAAACGAGAAAATGAAAAATTAACTCAGTATTTTTTCAAAAACTATTGAAATATAGAGATGTCTAAATCTGAAGTACTTCAAGTACATAATATTTCAAATGGAGTCATGACTTGTATGCAGAACATTTATAGTCAATGATGCAGAATAATATTTTTTTTGATAGATTCTCGACTTTTTACTGAGGCATTTTTAAGACAATTTCATCAACTTATTATACAATGCGACCGTAAAGGTTGGAACAAATTCATAAAAAAGTCAGTGTTTTGTTCGGACTCGTTGATTCTTATTTTTGACTGTGGTTTTTTTTATGATAATTTTATGTGTATTCACAGGGTGGACCAAAAATAGGTTACGACCATCAACTTCATTTTTTAATAGAAACCCCTATTTATTATTTTATTTTCGGATTCTACATCAAATTTTTAGTGATATGATTTTTACTGAGGTAGGGCTAAAATTGGTTTTTATTAGGTACTAAAAATAAATCTGCCAAATTAAAAAAAAAAATCGGTTCAAGGATATTTGTTACATTTGTGAAGAACCGATTTAAAAAAAAATTAGTTCAACATCCTTTATCTTGAAAACAATGCACTTCCGGACTCACTCACACCTATGGACTTTTTTTTCATGAAACTCACGAATACGCCTTGAATTTATTGTACGCGATAAGGAGACACCCTGTAAAATGTATACTTACTAATGTTATAAAAGCATGTCTTATTTAGAAAGTGTTTTCTCAAAAACTATTGGTTCCCTCATACTTTTTTTCGAAAATTACTAATAAAAAAGAAAAAGTACCTACTTTAATCCAGTGAGATTTGGAAATATTCAAAATTTTTAGTTACATAGTGTTATGGACCCAGGAATTTCCTTTATGTATATGAGCAAAGTTGTTATTACTTTAATTTTTGTGTTAATTTTCATTTAAAATATATTTTTCTCTGTATGAAATGCAAACATTTCCAAAAATACATGATACGCCACTGAAGTAAGAAGGTCCTAGAATCTATTTTAAAATCAAGATGGCAGTATATTCACTGATGAAACGAAAAGTCCTGGTTTTCATGGTCCAATTTACCACAAACTTGACACTTTCGCACCATATTAATGTACAAATAATATCGTCAAATCACAAATAGTGTAAAAATCACACAAAAACAAAAGAGACCGAGCACTTAACACAGACAATGTGAAAGCAACATCGCATTAACTCGTCATAATCACTACCAAAATGAATGATATTTTTACGTAACGTAAAATCGATACGTAGTATGAGCGAGTGGTAGATCGCAGGTACAAGAAACCTGATCTTGTTGCCACATTTTCGAGGCATTTTTGAAGGAGATGATAAGTTTTGTTAAATGAATCGTGCCAGAATGAAAAATACATATTTGGATGCCAATAATATCGTTCTTGTTGTATCTTTGACTGATGAGATTAGATGAGAGTTGATTTTATCTTGATTCTATCATGTTTCAACTGTTGATAAATATAGAGAGTAAAATGGAGTACCTTGTTAAAATCGGACACTTGGCAATGATGCTGGTGCAAAATATCGATGGGCAGAGCTTTGTTAAATAAACTGTGGTAGGGGTATAGAAAGAGATAGGTATATATATTACATGTTTTTTTTTATCCTCACCACCGTGTATCTCAAAAGTTAAGACTGTTAGGACATACGTTCATAAAAAGTTTTTGTTTTGAAATAAACCCAAAAATCACTGCTGAATTATTTCGCACTTTTTTATTCACGAAGTTTCTCAAAAAACATGATTTTCGCTCAAGAGTAATGTACAGGGTGTTCACGTATATTTTGGCCGAAGGTGAGCTTACCCACCCCCAAATAAGGGCGCTTCTTCTTTTTTTCGTTTTCATTTTTAGACTTACGATGAAATGTCATAGAACCAAAATTGTTCGAATTCATATTCTCAATAACTTTTCTACAAAACTTATTTTTCTAAGACCAGTAATAAAAAATCTTCATGGTGATTCCACTTTTGGAAAGAAATCGTACAGGACGAAAGCTGTGCATAATTAAAATCCTAGCAATTATTAAAATAAATGGATATGTTGCTGGGAATGTAATTCTGCACTACTTTCATCCTCTATAATTTTTTCCCATATAACATAATAAGGAATTACCCTGTAGATTTTTCGTTATTGACTTTAGAGAAAAAAGTTTGGACTAAATGTTTTTGGAAATGTAATTCTGAACAAATTTGATTCTAAAATATTCTGATAAGTCTAATAGGAACGGAGAAAATACACGGGCCCTTATTTCCAAGATGGCGGGGTAAGCTAACCTTCGATTTTTCCGAAAACTTAAATTGGAGCTATTGAGGACCCCCTCCACAAGTTAAAATGCGTACATATTTCCGAAAATTCTCAGGAAAAGACGGATTGATCATGATTTTCGAGGGTCTATAGCATATCCTAAATCGACAGACATCGTCTCTACAGAAAAAAACTTTGCATCGGCCGGGAATCGAACCCGGGCCGAGCATTCTACCACTGAACCACCGATGCTTAAACTATATTAATATAGTCTACACTGAACGTACTGATGTACCGTGTCTCGAAATAATAGTACATTTTGTATCAAGGACGGAAAGTAGATGATTTTGACGAGGGTATAAGTAGCAGCACGAGCGAAGCGAGGGCAGATATTAGCCGAGTCAAAATCAATCTTTCGTCCGTGGTGCAAACAGTGCTTTTGATACAACCAGTTTGTAATCATTTAAAAATAGTATATTTTGTATCAAGGGCGGAAAGTAGATGATTTTGACGAGGGTATAAGTAGCAGCACGAGCGAAGCGAGGGCAGATATTAGCCGAGTCAAAATCAATCTTTCGTCCGTGGTGCAAACAGTGCTTTTGATACAACCAGTTTGTAATCATTTAAAAATAGTACATTTTGTATCAAGGGCGGAAAGTAGATGATTTTGACGAGGGTATAAGTAGCAGCACGAGCGAAACGAGGGCAGATATTAGCCGAGTCAAAATCATCTTTCGCCGTGGTGCAAACAGTTCTTTTTGTACAACCAGTTTGTGAGCATTTAAAAAAGAATAATTATGAAAATCAAAAATAAATAATCGATACACTATACACTGCACTACAGCACTACACTGCTGACAAGTCAGACAACTAACAAGTGACAACTGACAATCATGGTTACAATAGGTGTGTTCCCGTATTCTTTTGTGGTGCGGATTCATTGTCACCGAGATTGTCACGTGATTAGTTCCTTTTAGTATGCTAGACTGTCACGTGGTTATTAGATTCAGAGGCGTTGGGATCCAAGGAACCGTTGCTAAGCGACCTACTTTTGCGCCCGGCTGCCAAAATTAGCGACTTTCCATCTGCTTTGCATGCATTGAAAAGTGGACTTTACGTGTAGGTTGTACAAAAAAGTTACTTAAATTCGATAAATATTGGTTGACATACAGTGAGGAAAAAATGAATTTCTACGAAATAGGAAAATGGAAAACTGCAGATGTAAATATTGGGGACAAATCGACATTGTGAAGACCAAGACCAAATGGCTTCAAACAAGGTCTGACACAAATGAGCCATGTTTCCATTTTTTTTTTGCTAACCAACATGGACTCAAACTCAAAATAAACTTACACTGCATAGAAGCCTGTATTTGAAACTTTCTGATGTGATGCCGCATTTCTCGCAAGTGTAGGAACCATCTCCATCAACCACTTTTTTGTTGCACTCGGGTTGAGCACATGCTTTGTATAGACAGTTTTCAGTTCTAAGCAGCAAAATGGTAGCTTTAACTTGATAGTAGTCGCCCTTCTCGTTTACTGAGCCGATTTGTTGATCGGCAACCTGTTAACAAACAACAAAATGTGTTTTTTTTTTTATAAAAAAATATGTGTTCTTATGTGACAAAATGATTTTGTATAAACACTATTATTTACCTCTTTGAAGCACATCCATGGCGTACTATAACCACCACCGGTTTTAGCGCTGATATCGTGGGTTTCGATATGGGCTCCTTCGGTTTCATACCTGTAAAGAAGGAAATCATTCAATGTAGATCGCGTATTCTCCACCAAGTTCTTGTGAGCCGTCGAGCATTGCGGCTTCGCCATTCGCACGATTTTTAAAACCGGCCGTTATTTCATCATCACTCTGGCAAGATGACCGGATTTGAGCATTTGCGATTTTTTCTTGTGAAAAAATAGAAGCGGTTGACAAAATAATCATTCTCAATATTTTGTTTCTCAGATGGATGCTACAATAATAATATTGTAACGGAAAGTCCGGTTCTACATCAAGTCCGTCCACCTTGGCACGCGGACTGGCGTCATACGTAAAATAATAATGGGGAATTTGCATGAAAAATTCAACCAATTTATCTATTGCTAACTGTAGAAAATCACAAAAAAATCCATAAGTAATTTTTTATTATGTTCAAATATGAAGTTATTCAAGTTTTTGAATCTTTGACTAATTTTAAGATAAAAAGTTCATGGGTCCAGAACTTTTTTCCAAAATCGAAGTTGATATTTGAGTTTCTCGTCATCAATACTCCCAGTATCCCGAATTTCGTCTAATGACCATGTTTTTTTATCAAAAATATAAGCAAGACTAAATAAAATAGGTTTTTGGACCCCTGTATCTCAGAAACCAAGCCGTTGTGGACCTTTTTGTCTTGAAATTAGTCAAAGATTCACCCTTCAAGATTTTTATAATTACTTTATTTACACCCTGTATACAAGGTGTACGTAACTTCAGAGGGTGATTCGTTGGTTCGTTTTGAACAAAAACTTCCTATGAACATGTCCGCAGTTGCTTCATTTTTGAAATTTTGATAAAAAAAATCGGTATTTACAGGGTGGAACAGAAGTAATGGAACATAACAGTAGATTCCTCACACAAAAATATTGCGGACAACTTGATATTAACAGAGATACAGGGTGTCAAAGTTGAATTTTAATTTTTGATTTTTTCAAATAACTTTTGAAATAACAATGGAGTTATTTTGATGAAATTTGATATATGGCGATTGTTTAACATGCAAAATTCAAATCTGAGCACGGAATTGCTCTTACTTGTAGGGGGCGCCACTTACACACCTTTTCACTCATTCGGATAGTCAGTACTTTTTTGTACGAACACGTACATTTTTTTAAAATTGAAAAAATGACTTTTTTTTGGAAATTTCTTTTTTTTTTTTTTTAAAACATTGAACATCGAGACATTTGTCAAAATTACCGTGACAACGGCATTTTCGATGCCCCTTATGTTTATTTTCAAAATTTTTTATTCGAAACAACATTGCATGGATTACTTCTAGGGCAAATATCTTGAAAAAGGTCACTCCTTATGACTTTTACAATTTTACAAAGTGAACCTTTTTTACGTAAAAATGACGTAATTTTTTTTTTATTCAAAAAATGTTCGAGTGCGTACAAAAAAGTTATAAACATTTGAATGAGTCGAAAGATATGTAAGTGGCGCTCCCTACATTTAAGACTCATACCAAGGCCAGATATGAATTTTGCATGTCAAACAACCCCTATATACGAAATTGCATCAAAGTAACTTTATTTCAAAAGTTATTTGAAAAAATCAAAAATTCAACTTTGGCAACCTTAATATCAACTTTCGAAATAGACAAGTTGAGGTCTATCGCAATATTTTTGTGTGAGGAGTCTACTGTTACCGTATGTCCCATTACTTCTGGTCCACCCTGTATAAAATATCATAACGTCGGCTAAATGCGTTAACCTGCTTACTCCATTTTTTTTTTATTTTCTCGAAATTTTCTGATATTCGGCAACTAGTCGACTCATAAACGTTCAACTCAATATCCAGCTCAGAAATGCTTTAATTCTTGATGCACGTATACCTGCTAACTCAATATTGTGAAAAGCGAAAAGAAATGCTGCTATCTCCCGCTAAATGTATGCAACAGGGATACATACGGCTCTCATAGTTCCTTGTTTTTCTCCTATTAAGAGCCTGTTTTTTGTGTTGTTTCATAAAAAGATGAAATGAGATTTATCATCATGATAATTTATTTTGAAAAAAATCAATTTTTGTGGCCAAATAAAGTATTCATTGTCATTTTGGAGTTACCTTAGATAAAATTGAAACCCTTGATAAAGCGGGGTTTCATTGTTTTTGTTTTACTTTAATAATAATACATTGATAAAATCAGGATTCAAAAATATTTTATAACGGGTTCATCCAAAATAAGTCTATTTTTGTTCAATGTTTCCATGGTTAAGACAATGTTTGGTGCAAAAAAAAACAATAATTGAATTAAAGATGTGAGAAAGTTCTTCCCATCTTTGAACAACTCTGGAACAAGACTTACTCTACAATAATAATTGAATTATCTCATTGAAATAGCAAAAACTTCAATACAAATATTTTTCAAGCTGTTGATATTGAAGACTTTGGCCCATTCGCTTCTGAAGATTTACCGCATTATGCATTAAACTATCATGATTATGATTTTATCGAACGAGAACTGATGGAAATTATAAACAAAGAGGCAACCGGTGAAGAACAATCCAGTCAAACAATCTTCAAGCATGAATGCTATACCAGAATCATAGAACAACCTTCCAGAAAATAAAACAATCAAAGGGCACAAACACAGACATGGAAGAAGCGAAAAAAACATAAAAATAAAGATAACGAATGACACAAATATACAGCAAAAAAGCATGAAACAGGTGAAAATATCGACATAGAAGAAGAAATCTTGCATAGAAAAAAAGCAAACAACAATTAAGATAAACAAGAGTGAAGGGCACACGGACAGGTCTGTAAGAAACAAATGAAATGAAAGTGTGTGCATCGATCGTCGATCAATCATTGATCGACGAGTGTCTGATGACAGGAGACTACATTACACCCAACTTATACCATACTCAAGATTTGACAGTAGTTCGAATATTTTTGAAATATTTAAGGTAGAAAAATCATCGTGGTTTTTAGAAAAGATTAAAAATTGTAGAGAAGAAGAAAAGCGATCAAATCTAAGTCAGATGACTAACATCATTTATTGTGAATATTTGCTGCTTTTTTTTTGAATTATTTCTAACTTCAAATTGTTACCCGAAACAAACCATAATTAAAATAACATCTTATTTTTTTTCTATTGAAATAAATGCAAAATTATCTATAATTCAATAGCTTGACACTTTGAAAGTATTTAATGACGTGACATTTACGATAGAAATATTTCACAATTTTATGATAAGAAATTAGTATTATTCATTTAATAAATATCAAATATTTTATACATTAATTTGCTTCATAGAAAATGTTTAGAATTTGAAAGAGAATCCAAATATAAAATGAAAAAATAGGGAATCAATTTGAAATAAGAAAGTTGGACCTTGCCCAGACTTTTTGGAACACCCTGTATATGTGAAAAATGTCATCTTCAACCATGAAACTTTCACTTGGGAAACTTTTTTCTAAAACGTCAAATTAAAAAGTTAGAATCGATAACCCTGTACATTGTAATCAATGGACAATTTGCATACATTTTCAAATGACTTAAAATTCCAAATACGTTTTCTACACAGAAAATATACTTTTTTACAGTACCGAAAAGTTCGAGTACTTGTACGCATGGTACTGTACTTCGAGTTTTTTTTAGCAAGTCAAGTAATCGGTACCCTGTATTCGTTCCTTAATCAAGGCATGTACCCGGTACCTGGTACTCGAGTAGATTTGATCAGTACCCGGCGCAGCAGTGTTTACCAGAGGCGGACTAGGTTGTACATTTTATTGCTTACATTTTTAACACACTCTTTTTGCATAATCGATAGAAAAAACCGTTCTAAAAAAAAACCAAATTTTTTTTTTTAAAACAAAACCTCTGAAAAGCCATGATGAAGTGTCCTTGACGAAATTCTCAGAAAAAATGTGAACCTGTTTTTCTTGAAATTTTAATTCTTTTTTCGGGTTGATTTTAACAAACATTTTAAGGAAAACATGAGTTCTCATTCACATTCACCACTCAACGTTAATATTTATTTAATGTGAACGCGGCTTTGTTTTGTACGTACCAATAGACCGTGGAAGTGTGACGTCACTGACAGCTACTTTGGGTAAAAACAAACTTTTTGGCCATTTGGTTTGTGGTTAATTTTTAATGGGTTTATCGTGGTTCACTAGCTTATTCTATCTAAAATAATTTTCTGAGCCTCAATAAGCATTTTAAAGCTCAAGTTGAAGAGTATAGAAGTAAATTCTGCAATAGTTCATATTTGCGAATGTTGTTTAACATCCGATTGAGTGATATTTTTGAAAAATTCAAATACGAATTATAAGTCTTCAAAATATTGAAAAAAGATTTGAAAGTGGGCATGTTTTCAAAATGGATTTGGATGGTACCTTAGGAATCCTGAGAGAAGTATTGGCATTTTGGAAGCTTAAAAGCACGTTTTCACTTCGTAAAAGCAATTTGGATTGAGGAGTCTCTTTTCAAATGGGAAAATCAATACAGATTGGATCAGAATTGATGTTTGTTTTTACCCAATTTCAAAATGTCATCTGTCAGTGACGTCAACACTTCCACGGTCAATACGCGACGTTTTTGAAAACGTCACAGGCACCATATGATTGGTCGTGGCCGAATTTGGTATCCAAACAAGCTTTTGTGACTTGTGGTTTTGTATTCTGTGAGTTTTAAATCAGTGTTTGTGTTCAATTTGGACTTCTTTGGACTATATTTTTGGGTTTATTACATATATCGTGTGTCCCGTTAGTGCGTATATGATTAGCCGAGTGAAAAGTCAGCTTTTGAGGTAATAAAAAATAGCTTGTTTGGATATTTCCGTCTGACAGCTGACGTCATGACGTCACAGAAACCTAGCGTATAGAGCATACCTCAACTTACTGTCATTGTCATCAATTGAAAGAAAATGGCAAATGCTGACAAATGATGACATTTGACCAAAAAGTTTGAATATAAATCTTATGGCCAATTGCACCAACCGATAGGAATACTTAACGCTACGAAACTCTCAACTTGACAGTTCTGCAAGGGTTCCTTAGAGTTAAGTATCCCTTAGATAGGTTGGTGCAATCGGCCATTAACTTCTCAAAATCAGAGATTTCCATTTTTATACAGGGTGTACCACGGTAGCCGTCCATTATAATATTTCGGAAAACAAAGCGATTGGAATTCTGAAAATTTGTATGGTGAGATATTCAAGGATGCTCTCTTCAATGGACAATTTGCACATTTTTTGGAAATATGAGAAATATAAGGATTAGTAAGTACTGATGCCATTGATGTTTGAAAAATCAACTAACGACCTCTAATGGTGTAGTAATCACTGATTAAAGAGCGCCAATCAACATCCACTACGTCACAGAAAACACTATCTATATCCGTCTGGAGTATTGACTAAGATGACACTCTCTCTCTCGGGAGGGTAATATGGCGCCACCCCGTTTGCGATCTTACAGTGAAATTCGCGTCTTCTTTTTCATTTAATTAGTCTATTTTTGGGAATTTTGGTAATTTTTTTTTCGCTGGTGACTTTCAAATAATGTCTAGAATACGTATATAAAATTTCAAGTCATTTGAAAATGTATGCAAATTGTCCATTGTGCGGTTCTACCGGAAAAAGGTGTCAACTCTCTTGTTTTTAATGGAACACCCTATATATTATTACATTTTTGGATTCGACGTAAAATTCTAGTTAGATTTGATGTATCATTTCTTATACCTCAGTAAACGAGCTTTTGGAAAATTTGAGTTTTTATGCCAAAAATGATGTTTGTAGGCTGCAACTTCAATGTGAATTTTACCTATGAGAAAGCCTTTATTATTGAATTTGAGTTGGATTCCTTGTTGGAAGAGACCTACTTTGAAAGGTTTTTTACAATTTTTATATAGCTATTAATAAAGGTCGGTCAAAAAATAAGATCAACATTGAAATAAAAAAAAACTGCCAAAAATAATTTCTTGCAAATGGAAATCACAAAATTTTATAATTTCTACAAAAACTGAAATATTCCAAAAACTCGATACGGCCCTCTCCACAGAGAGGAAAAAAATGTATAGACTAATCACCTAATTTTTTCATGTTCTACCTGAATCCGAGAGATATCTCACATTTTTTTTGGACACCCTGTGGAAATACATGGTATAACAGAGGTG
This sequence comes from Orchestes rusci, assembly GCA_958502075.1. Lineage (NCBI taxonomy): Eukaryota > Metazoa > Arthropoda > Insecta > Coleoptera > Curculionidae > Orchestes > Orchestes rusci. The sequence goes on from OY293306.1 coordinate 2,870,601, forward strand.
TGACATCCTAACTCAGTGATTTTATCACATTTCAAAGCGATATATCTTCGCCAGCAATAAAAAAAAATTGATGCTGGTTTCCTATTGAAGTTTTATAGTCCAAGAGCCGGTATCTAGCTGAAGTATACTTAAAGTTGATGTGAATCTTGAAATTGTCTACCGAAAGTTCAACGGCGCAACTCCTTTCATTTATTTAAGGAACTGATGTGAGTGTCGCAATTGAAACACGGCACTTACGGCAAACAATTTCATAGTCAAGTTGCTTTGCTGAAATCAAAATTCCATTTACACGCCTCTTTTGAATAATTATTATGACTCATAAATGGCGTTTTACTGAGGACAAAACATACCACGATACAGCGCTGCTTTTTGATGCTGTGTGTTTTGATGGTACTGTTCGTCTTTACGCAGCTCGGTGATAGATTGATGATAGAAAAGGATAATCAATCATAGAGACGGCCAAAAACTAATGACGGCATGTTTTAGAAGATACTCAAACGCATGATACTATAACAAACAAGACATGATCTCGCGCAGGTTTCGCTGACGTCATTGCGTGTCCGAACCTCAAAATCCATAGGTTACCCAGGTGACTGTGTTACCATGATACTAAAACAAACAAGATAAACTCTCGCACATCCCCCTCAGAAGTCATCACGTGACCTACCTCAAACCGATACAATCAATGTCACGCGGGGACCGGGGACCTCATGTGTGAGCCAGTTAAAATTTTGACCAGCAAATGGTAACTAGGTCACGTTACTTAATTGATTTTTAAAGGTTGCGCCGTAACTGAGGAATCGGAAATGCACGATCGTTGAACCGAATCGATCCCGTATTGGTGACGTCACCGAGCTCCATGATTGACGTTCCTGTTATCGGTGTGTCATCTTGATGTCATAACATATGTGTATTTCAGGGTCTTGAAACTTTTTTTACCGAGTGTCGGCTGTTTTAAAATGTGTTTGGGTTAGTTTGGGTTTGAAATGTCCTCTCGTTGTTAAGTGTGAACCATATTTTATCTTTTTAAAAAATGTGTTTTTGAATTTCGGAACCGAATCGGAGCCGACTGACGACATTTTTGTCTGAATTCGGATTCGTCCGACTCCCGAACGTATAACGATGCAATCTTATTACTATCAATAAACCTTGCGCGATGACGACATGCGCGGCTTGGTTTCAATTTCGTCCAGCAATAGGGAGATTTTTTTTTTCATTTTTTTTTCTGTGAATCCTTCGATTCATACTAATGCCGAAAACAATTTTTGTAACCCATATTTATTCTTGAAAAATCAATAAATATCTGCTAGTTTTCTAACGGTTTCATTCAAAATATTCTCAGGGAAACTACGTCACCGACACGTGATTCTGATCAACAAATGAAACAACTCGAAAGACTGGTGACGTCCCATGCTAAGTTTGTTGCCAGGTTGTGAAATTGAGTAGCATTTTATTTAGCTCTATCGCGCATCCACCAATGAAATTACTCGTACACCAAAGTCTATTAGGTGAATTGCGAACGAGCTGACAACGCCGCATCATGTGGGTAACCTAACCTTGTTTTTTATTGTTTACATCCGTGATTTGGGATTTGGGTACTGTTACCTGTTACCGTTATTATTGTTTCTAAACATATTCCAATACACACACACATTATGGAATGTCCATTTCCACCTGTCCAAGTTCTCCATAGAGTGTTTCAAAAGTTTGGAGACGAAAAAGCCATTTGAAAAGCCTCGATTCCGTGAAATATCCTGGAAAGCACTTTGTGTAGTATACAGGTGCAAATGTACTTTTTATTATGTTAAAATATTGTAGCCTCATCCTTTCTGAACATTTTGTTGTTTGAGGTGACTTAATAAGTGTTTTTTCAAAGAAGTTACGAAGCTTTGTATTGGAGTATGTTTATGAATTTTGGACAATAAAAGGCAATAATGAGTGTTTACCTTTTATTGTCACGCAATATATGAACTGTTTCAATGGTATATGAGAGCAAAAAACCCGGAAGCCACTGATAAGAATGATGGCACAAAGCACTTTTTCTTCATTTTTGTCACAGATTCAAAAACACAAGCCTTTCCTTTTTTTTTCACTGAATGAGAGTGAAGCTCAAATATACATATATGAGGTCTATTGAAGGGTTTTGACGTATAAAAAAAATCCAAATGAAAAGTTTGCAGTTTTTGAGGAGCAGACAGCAAAATCAAAACAGAATTTGAGGTAAGGAGTAGTGATGGGTAATTCGATCATTTGCGGATGACCGAATCGATCAACGACCGATTTCATGAATGACCGAATCTTTTCAATCGTTCATTCGATCAATCATTTTTATATGCATCATGACCATATGACCATAACCCATAGATAAAATAAAAATAAAGAGATAGTTTCTTCAAGTGGGAAATATCCGTATAGAGTTTCTGCGCTGGTCCGTAGCGCACGGCGTACGGTGGCAAGGTTTTGAACTAATCCGATGTGACAGCCAGACATATGATAATCGGTTAGGTCTGTCTTACTTATACAGTTAGAAAGAGATACATGATTTTTGGAATTTTTCGGTCAGAAATTGGTACGTCAATTTGTTGAAACGAATTCCCAACGTTTGTTTTGGTGTTGAATCATAGACATAACCTGAAACCTGACATTTTTGTGAAGTTGAAGTATAAAGTATAATATATTATTATATTATACACTAAAGCGAAAGCAAAAAACGACTGACTTAAATACTCAATACTTTCTGCTTTGATAATAAATAAATGATATTGATTGCAACTGTCTAGATCTGGTTTAGGCAGAACAGGAAAAATAATACGGAGATATGCAATTAAAGTCTTCTAAGAGGCAAGAAACCAATAAAAAGGTAGGCACAACTTGTAGTAAAAAGCTTTTTGAACGTGGGAGGTTTTTTTAGGCATTATTTGCTTGCATCTTATCTACTTGTGTTTGTGTTTTGTTGAGTACTAAGCAAACTACAGCTACACTGGGCTCTAAGCTTGATTCTGGACTCGGGGCTAGTTCATAGCGAAAGAAGAAGACGATTTGGTGGTGGTTTTCACGACAATTCTCGAATTGGCAGTCTTGGGGCAGGTATCAACATGGGTTAGATCAACCCCATGAAAAGCATGAACATTTTGCCTGTCTGGTGGAACATGATGCTCATCTAGTCTTTCAAGCCGAAGCTGTGATACTAATTAGAATCATAGAATCAGTTGTTATGTAGTAAATTAGGTGAGTTATTATGTAGTATGTACATCCTTAGTTTAGATAGCTCGAGAGAAAACATTGTTAAGGAATATTGTTGATGTGTGCTGATAATTAACACTAAAAATGTCTAAACCAGGTATTTTATCTTATAAATGTGAACAGTTGGAATGTTTAAATAAGTACTTTCACTCAATCAAGGACGATAATTACAAAAATGAGAAAATTTTTAGATTCCCTGAAAAAGACCAGATCAGGCGTGAAAAATGGTTTCAAATCATGAATTTGAATTATTCTGATAAAAGGTGCTATTTATGTCAAGAACATTTTGAGGAAAAATCTTTTTCAGATTCGAATAGAACTCGATTGACCAAATATGCCCTGCCAATTAATAATTATCAGAAAATAATCATTATTCAAGATATACAACTAATTCCCCCTCGCGATTCTGAAAAACTAGCTGTAGATGTAGCTTTCAAAACTGAATATATCAATATTCCAGAAAATATTTCTGAAGAAAAATTGAAAACAAATGTAAAAAAAGAAGACTTTTAGATTCAAGCCACATACATGTCCTGGTTCTCTGGTCAAGGTTTTTGTTGATAAACATAGCTATGTAACTTGTTCCAAGAATGAGTTTTTGTTTCATTAAATATTGTGTTCTAGCTGTTAGTGATATTATTCATTATTTTTTATATTTCCATATTGTTTGTGCATGTGATAAAATTGTACCAAAATGTATTTTGTTGATTACATTGCAATAAAAAGATACCTTCGTTTGAATTTATGACAAATTCTTTATTGCTTTACTGATTCCTTCCTCAAAGAATCAGATCTTCATTTGAATTTGTTAAAAATACAGTCCTGTTATCATTCAAAACCGTTGATAAGTAGATTTGAACAAGTTTTTTAACGAATCAACCGTTTTGAACAGTTACAGTACTTTATTTTTATCAAATCTAATATAGCGAATATTTATGGGTTTATTTGAAAAGGCCGCCTCTGCATTGTCGGTAAAGAAGAAACCTGTTTTATCATTTAGTTGCTGTCCGTAGTCAATAGTGTCGCTGTAAACACTGTGCCAGCTGCTTGTATTGGTTCGAACACTCTCTTAATTTATTATTTTCTCTATGCCATAACCATATATCACTAACAGATTCGGCCGAATTTTGTTTGGATTGTTTTGACTACGGATATCAGGTCCGATGTGCAAGTCCGGTCCTCATCAACACAAACACATCAATACACAAGAAACACTTAACGACAAGGGTTAAAAAGATTGTTTTGGTTTCAGTGTTTTTCTATTTAGCATAAAGGCATGAGTGTTTTGGCTAGGATTATGTCTGTTTAGTTTTAAGTTCATATGGTTGCTAGTGTAAATAAGGAAATGCACATTTGGCAGAGACAATCCAACATTTAATGCAGATATTCTTACCTAAAAAACAGACAAACATTTTACAATCAAAGCCACACTAGCCTAGTTTATACCGACAACTTGGTCCGCGGACCAAGTACCAAATTCGGACTATATCCAAACCAAATATTTGGTTCGAATGGTGTAAACAGTTGCGGACTAAGCTGGTCCGCTCTTGGTTCGGTACTCGCCAGCAAGTGTACCGAACTAAATTTGGTTCGATCTGGATCAAAATTATGAGGTTATGTTGATTGTTATTATTGTGAATTGTGTTGGTTCTGAGTTTCTAAGGCAATCTGAGCGTACTAACTCATGGTTTTTTTGGTTACGAATTGTGTTGATGAATTATTTCGACTTGTTTTTGACATTTGACGAATTGCGGGCGTACAGATTTAGTTCACGCGTTGCAAGACTGTGTAAACGGGCGAGAAGCAATCGTTGGCCCTACCGTACTATCCCCACCCACTTGGTCCTATCGGACCGAACTAAACGAGTTATCGATGTAAACTAGGCTACTGAGTGTAGCAGTGAAAAGTTTAGATTCGTGTGCACTAGAGGACGATAACAAACACAGCTAGTATTATTTGTTTATTAGTACATGAAATTTTGACTTTTTAACTGTTCAGTTTAGTATTCAAACACAATCGTCGATTTCGATTCTCTCTCTACTCTCTACTCTCGATCGTTCATTACCATCGAGTTACACATTCAATTGAATTCCGAAGTGGAACTGTCAAATTTCCGCTTCGCAAACGAGAATCATATGCCACCATCCACAATGAATTTGGCGTAAGCGTGACTTTGAACCCAAATTCAATGTAGATGGTAGCATATGGTTCTTGTTGGCCAAGCAAAAATTTGACGGCTCCACTTCGAAGTAGAATTGAATGTAACACTTATATAAATCCGGTCCGATCCAACCGTCGAGTGTCGACTGTCGATCGTCGATTCGTCGGTGCCGGTAGTGAGAGATTCGATCGTTTCAAGCGTACAGGATTCGGTCGTTCAATACTTTCGGATGATTCGGTCACAGTGATCGAATCATTCACGATTGACACATCTCTAGTAAGGAGTAGAAGGAGACGGTGCTGTGTTGCCACATTGACACAGAAATCACATTATGCTTGTTAACCAAATATTGTATGATTTAGTCTTGAATAAATATAAATAGTTGATCAATTTGATTACTCGGAATATTCAATAGAAAATGTTTGATTTGTTTCTATATAACCCCATTCATCTATTTTCCGGGGTGAAACGTGAACTGTGGCAAACGCCCAGAATGCACGCTAAATCGGAAAAGGTTGTCTCTGTTTAATCGAGAAAGATGGAAAAGCTAGGCCATTGAAATTGGTTTCAAATTTCTATCACAATTTCAAACAGCTCTAGTAAATTGACAAATTCACCAAATGACTTAAAACTCTCACAGAGTACTGTTTGAGCAATTCTAAAAAACATGTTTATATGTTTTTGTCAAATTTCGAATTCATGAAACCTCCCTATTGATCATATCTTTTGAGTTCTAGTATCATGACTCAAACGGTAGATGTATATTCGTGTGCAAGATCCGAACAGTGACATCTGGTGTCAACAACCGGCGAAACCGTAGGCTATTTTCATACATGATCGAATGGTTATATTGAGAGAAATACCTGACACGACCCCCAGTGACTATTAGTACGAATAATTTTCATCAGGTCCATTTGATAATTGATATTTCTATCAATAAACTAGCAGAGGATTATAATCACAATATTTACGTGTATAATTTATCGTTTTTAGTGTTTTGACGTTGAAAATTGAGGTTATGAAGATGTAAACATCAACTACACTGTTGCCAGCTTTGAAGTATTCTCAGTAGTTCAAGTGATTTTGAAAGGTCGCGAAGTGGATGTATAATTTACCAGAAATCACTATAGTGGAGAATATGGTAGGATAAACCTGATTCAGTAATTTAAAAAATTATAATATCAATTCGAAATTATATGTCAATCGGATAACAATATAATAAAATAATATAATGCTATAAAATGTACATGAAGCTTTCCAGCGTTAGGCTCAGCAGTAATAATTGAAGTTTGTCCAATTATTGCTGCTCGAATCTAGTATAGCTTTTTCCATTTTTTTCTCACTGTTACCGCTCATTCATATAATAAGGCGCTACCTTTTATAAGACTCAACAGTTGCCAATTAAGCGCTCCCGGAGCGTAGCGGCAGCTACCATTCATTAAAATACAATGATGTTTACATCTCCATAACCTCAATTTTCAACGTCAAAACACTGAAAACGATTATCATGTCGAAGATTATAAATTTAAATATAAAATATGAACGATCAGACCTACCTGTATTATCAAATAAGCTCAGAAGTTTTTTTTTCCATAAACTAAAATTAGCTGACAATGTGTAAGTATACCCAATAGAATGGTTGATAGTTATTAGATGATGTAATTTACAATACATATTTGAATTATGAAAAAACGAGAAAACAAAATGCTCCTCAAAATAGTGGAATAAATCTAGTTGATTCGCTACTAAACCAAATTTTTTTTTATTCGCTTCTAGTGGAAGGTCTTCATTCAAATTTGGCAACACTGCGCGCCCACAAAACTGCAATTTTTTCCGCTAGTTGCGCGGGATCGTTTCTCGTCTCCAATAAAAGCTGCATTCTTTCGAATCGATTTTTCTGATCATGATTCATTGTCACATAATTCGTTCTTTTGAGCATGTTTCGGGAATCAGCGCGTTTTGATTCGGGAATCAGTTGCGAACGAAAGCGGCTAGGGTGACCCAGTTTTATCCGGCAAAAATTAAAATTCAGATTCTATTAACTGAAATGAAAAAAAATATATTCCATGGACTATTTTTAATTCCTCTTCAGAGTCGAGATATACACCTTCAAAGATTTGTTTTGAAACAGCTGAACTACAATAATTTTCTTTGAACCAAATCTAGTACTTAATTTTTGTTTTATTCTGAAAGACGACGAAATGCTGTCTCGAACCATGATAAACAACACTCCAACAATTCAGGTTGTACATTTATAGGAGCTTGTAACCTCAAAATTGTAAAATGTTTCATAGAATAAACATTGTTCATTTTAATGAGTAGAATCTAAATATACGTCTCTCACAAGAGGGCAGAATAATGTAGATTTTCCGTATTTTTTGACCATTGACATACCGTTTTTTTGCAAAAATAGATATTGGGTTACCTAGTTTGATATCTTACCTACCTGATAAAACTTGAATTGTTCCAAAGGTGATAAAAAATACTTGCATCAGATAAAAGTATATGTGTTAAGCATTGGAGAATGGACCATAAAAATCGTACAAGGTATAATAATAATATGATGGTACGACCTAAACAATTCTACTTTTGAAAGATTTGACTTCACTCACCATGTTTTAAGACGATAACATTCTTTGATCTCCGGATTGGTTCGAATCAAACTGCCAGATACGGCAGAAATATTTTTTCCACCACCAAATTCACCGACTTTTGCTCCTTTTACGCACACAATAGGATTTCCAGATCCATCGAAGTTGTCAGCTTGAGTTCCCCACAGAGTCAAAGTAATCTGTAATCGGAAACAACCAGATTGTTCAGTGAATTTGATTTATGAGCATTCAAAATTCCTTAAAAAACCAAAACATAACTTACACTGGAATTGGATTGATCAACCAAATGAACTTCTCTTTTTCTCAACTCGCGTCCAGTTGACTTAGCCTGGAATGTCTGGATTTCGGATGTGGTTTTGGCTACTCCAATAACGTCTATGAAAAACCAAGTGTAACGCGCATCAACAATTCTCCCACAAGTACCCACCAACAATTTGATTATTTTCAACATCCGCAATTTTGTTTATCTCTACAAAGTTATACTTTGTTTGAAGACTCGACATATCATCGTCATGACACTCTTCTATGATTGTCTCAGAAGACAGTGTCATTTCATAGTCGTTTTTGCAGCTATTAAATTGTTTGTTGGCTGTTTTCAGTTGGCATTTGGATATGTAGTAGACTTTATCAATCTAGAAAGCGCAAACATCAAGTTGAGTTGGAATACCTATGCAGAGCTTCGAACATTGAACGACTAGAAGCATAAACAAACATTGGTTGCCATATTTACTTCCTTGAAATTCGTTTCAACAGATTTTGAAAGTATTTTTTTAATCACAATGGCAACAACGGATACTATATAAAACAATGATCTAACTATAGATGAAACATTTCATTCATAAACTGTGAAAAATTGTGTGGCAAACATCGAACATAGAAGATAAGTGAGGAGGAGTTGAGCGGGGCACTGAGTGGGGATACGTTTGCACCTCACTGGAATGTGCTTCGGTTACTACACTTGCGAGTCATTTCAATAAACCATATAAGTAAATAATGAAGCACTACAAACTAAACCAGAATAATAACACAATAAACATTCACAAAATCAACCGCGTAGTAATACTTTTAATAGAGTGGTGGGAGAAACTCTGCACCCGAGTGCACAGTTCGATGTTGTCCTCATGTTTATTTCGATATGTTTCATCTATAGTTATTAGATCATTGATATAAAATGCGTTGCCATGACGTTAATAGATGCGTCACAGTGACAGTTTTCATTTTTCAGTCGAAAATAATATTTTTTGTTATCGAGTTGAAGATTTGTGATGCAAGTATGCTAAAAAAGTGCTGTGTTTCAGGAGCTTCTTCATCGACGGTTGGATTGTATAGATCTCATCACAAATGAGTTAAAATAACATAATATAAACATTGTTAAAGGGACCATGGTTGTCAGTCATGAAGTGATTTCGTTGACAAAGGTAGAAAAATCCATAGACGTATAACCAAGGATAGACCCAACATCTTAATATATACAAATGAGAACCGATTTCTTCCGGAAGATCCATAAGTTGAGAACGGCTGGGGCAATTTGAGTCAATTTTTTTTTAATTGTTCCTTAAAGTCTTGGGAGTGTTTTTATGGCGAGAAAAGCTGGAAAATCCCCCGAAAAAAACCTGAAAACACAACTTTTCATTCGGGATGTCACATGTCACCTTTCCTTGACAAAACAAACTAATGTCAATGTCAATGAGTAAATTCAATAGGCGCGTTCGAGTTTCCGCTCTAAACACTCTGAGCACGAAGAGCGTAAACTCGAACTCACCTAATGATATTGATGTCAATTAGTCAATTCAAATCATAGACCTGAGAAATGAAAGAGACTCTAAACTCTACAGCATAGCAGTGGCGACCATTTTCAATATCAAGACAAAAATGATATTATGAGAGAAGAGTATTTCTATTTTTTCCCATAAAGGGAAGTTGTGAGCGTCTGTTAGAATATCTACCCGTTAATGCGAGTTACAAAGTCCAGATTCATTTTCAGAGTTTGTTCTACGTCCATACAAAAATTAAAACTAAAACAGAATCATAGGTCGAGACTGATAAAGCAACGTTGCCATAATGTTAAAATAGGTGCATTCAGTGAACGTAAACATAAAACTAAAACAGTGCTGATGCTGATTTTATCCAGGCTTTTATCTTATCTAATATAAAAATTTGAATCCCGTTTTTCTTGGTCACTCCATCACTTGAGAACGGCTGAAGCAATTTAGGTGATTTTTTTTAATGTTCTTTGAAATATGAGGAGTGATGTTATGAGAAGAAAAATTGGAAAATTTCCCTTAAGAACCCGAAAACACAACTTTCCTTTTCTTTGACATAGGGAGGTTATGTTTGCATAGTTTTATTATTTGCCAATGGATTTTGTTCAAATAATTATGTAGGTTCTAGTTTGGTGTTTGATCAAAAATTGACCAAGTGCGGTTATGTTTGCTTAATTTTGTCATTTTCCAGGATATTTTGTTCAAATTAGATAATAAAATCGTAGGTTCTATTTGGGATTTGATCAAAACATTTAAAAAAAAATGACATGGTGAGGTTATGTTTGAATATAGTTTTGTTATTTTCCAAACGATTTTTTTCAAATCAGATATGTAGGCTCTATTTGGGATTTAATCAAATTTTTTTTTTAAACATTACATAGTGAGGTTATGTTTGCAAAGTTTTGTAATTTGTCAAAAGATTTTGTTCAAATAATTATGTAGGTTCTAATTTGGTATATGATCAAAAATTGACCAAGTGCGGTTATGTTTGCTTAATTTTGTCATTTTCCAGAATATTTTGTTCAAATTAGATAATAAAATCGTAGGTTCTATTTGGGATTTGATCAAAACATTTAAAACAAAATGACATGGTGAGGTTATGTTTGCATATAGTTTTGTTATTTTCCAAACGATTTTTTTCAAATCAGATATGTAGGCTCTATTTGGGATTTAATCAAATTTTTTTTTTAAACATTACATAGTGAGGTTATGTTTGCAAAGTTTTGTAATTTGTCAAAAGATTTTGTTCAAATAATTATGTAGGTTCTAATTTGGTGTTTGATCAAAAATTGACCAAGTGCGGTTATGTTTGCTTAATTTTATCATTTTCCAGAATATTTTGTTCAAATTAGATAATAAAATCGTAGGTTCTATTTGGGATTTGATCAAAACATTTAAAACAAAATGACATGGTGAGGTTATGTTTGCATATAGTTTTGTTATTTTCCAAACGATTTTTTTCAAATCAGATATGTAGGCTCTATTTGGGATTTAATCAACATTTTTTTTTAAACATTACATAGTGAGGTTATGTTTGCAAAGTTTTGTAATTTGCCAAAAGATTTTGTTCAAATAATTTTGATCAAAACATTTAAAACAAAATGACATGGTGAGGTTATGTTTGCATATAGTTTTGTTATTTTCCAAACGATTTTTTTCAAATCAGATATGTAGGCTCTATTTGGGATTTAATCAAATTTTTTTTTTAAACATTACATAGTGAGGTTATGTTTGCAAAGTTTTGTAATTTGCCAAAAGATTTTGTTCAAATAATTATGTAGGTTCTAATTTGGTGTTTGATCAAAAATTGACCAAGTGCGGTTATGTTTGCTTAATTTTGTCATTTTCCAGAATATTTTGTTCAAATTAGATAATAAAATCGTAGGTTCTATTTGGGATTTGATCAAAACATTTAAAACAAAATGACATGGTGAGGTTATGTTTGCATATAGTTTTGTTATTTTCCAAACGATTTTTTTCAAATCAGATATGTAGGCTCTATTTGGGATTTAATCAAAATTTTTTTTTAAACATTACATAGTGAGGTTATGTTTGCAAAGTTTTGTAATTTGCCAAAAGATTTTGTTCAAATAATTATGTAGGTTCTAATTTGGTGTTTGATCAAAAATTGACCAAGTGCGGTTATGTTTGCTTAATTTTGTCATTTTCCAGAATATTTTGTTCAAATTAGATAATAAAATCGTAGGTTCTATTTGGGATTTGATCAAAACATTTAAAACAAAATGACATGGTGAGGTTATGTATGCATATAGTTTTGTTATTTTCCAAACGATTTTTTTCAAATGAGATATGTAGGTTCTATTTGGGATTTGATCAAAATTTTTTTTGAAACATTACATACATAGTGAGGTTATGTTTGCAAAGTTTTGTAATTTGCCAAAAGATTTTGTTCAAATAATCATGTAGGCTCAAATTTGAGGTTTGGTCAAGAGATTTAACAAAAATTGACCAAGTGAGGTTATGTTTGCCTAATTTTGTTATTTTCCAAAGGATTTTGTCAAATTAGATAATATATCGTAGGTTCTATTTGAGATTTGATGAAAAAATTTTTTTTTAAATTTCATAGTGAGGTTATGATCGAAAAGTTTTGTTATTTTCCTAAGGATTTTGTTCAAATAAGATAATAATATGAAGGTTTTAACTTGAGGTTTGGTTTTAGAAATTCATCAAAAATCGTCAAAGTGAGGTTATGTTTGCATAGTTTTGTAATTTTTCAAAGGATTTTGTCCAAATTGAATATGTAGGTTCTATTTATATATTTGGGATTTGAAGTGTTGTAACAGATACGTTTTTAGTTTAAACATTTCAAAAAAAGTACGCTAGAAATGTTGTCAGATATTTAACATATCATCCTAACTGGAAAATCGCTGGGAGGATTCTTATTATTTTTTATATATTTGTTATGTCTGCGCCCCGAATAACAGAATAATTATTGAAACATCGGAAAAAATAAAAAAAAAGGATAATTGTGAAACAAATTCATTCAGCACAGCATTAATTATTGATTATGAGGCAGTATGGAATGTGCCGGGTCAGCTAGTGTTTACATAAAACGAAATCATACACCCAGGACCATACACAAGCTATGATGCCAAGTTTCAACAACTGGAAAAATCATAAAGCTACAAGGTATAATGTGCGTAAAACTACGCATCCATTTTTATCTTTAATATTCTAGAAAATGTTTAAATTGCTATCATTTATCAATAACATTATTTAATCAAAAATTATCCAGGGAACAAAACCTGGAAAGACATGATGTTATTTTCAATCCAATTTGCTATTTCGACAAGCCGGCAACACTCTGGTCAGTGTGTTTGAGAATATTTCGGTCTTTTGCCTCACTTTGAACGTTTTGTGGTGATATTTTGTGTTGTGTTGAACTTTTTTATAGTGATGAAGTGTGTTGTGTGCCAAGACTATTTTTTTCGGGAGATAATCTATCTTTTCATAAGTAAGCAAACATTCTTAGTTGGATGGCTGCCATCAGTAGCGTCCCTTGACTTAAAATGATAAAAAAGGTGTGTTTGTTATGCTCCACTAGTGCACACTTTTCTACACTTCAACACTCAATGTGGCTTTGTTTGTGAAATGTTTGTCTGTTTTTAGGATAGAATATCTTCACTTAACTAAAAAAAATGTATTAAAAAAAACATTTAAAAAAGTTGATGATGGCTGCTCATAGACGAAACGTCGGTTCTTCAATTCAATAACGCTATCTTGTAAAGGGCAAAAAGTGGCAATGAAGAAGTTCCATTCATTTCGAAATATCTCTTCAAATGTGGTCAGAAAAAAATGAAAACAATTTTGAAAATTACGACAGCCAAGTAATTGATCAGAAACTCCCGTACAGAAACCAAAACTGAGAAAGAATTGAGGTACTCTTCGATTTTATAAGTTAAAAAAACTGAAAAAATCATCAGCCCATAAATTCTACCATCATTGAATAGATAATAACACATAAATGGTCGAAACATCAAAAATTGCCTACGCCTATGTCTTCTCTGTGAACTTCGATGGCCACTCCCACTCAACATGCGCGATATTGAAATGCGATGTTGCCTGAGACTTCGACACAACTTTTCTTAAAATTCAATGATTGATCGGCCGAAAACGCAATTTATGAATGGGTAGTTTGGTCTATCCTTGGTTATACGTCTATGAAAAATTCAAATTCATGTTTGCATCAAGGGAATTTTTACTTATTTTAACACTCTGTAGAAGTCGAACTGAAAATGTTTAGCATGTAATCTTGATAGATAGATATTCAAACGATGCAAACAAAAACAAAATGTTATTGACTCAAACAAATCGCCCACGTTCGGGGTGTTATGCTGATTCTAGTCGTTCAATCTTCGAAGATGCAGAACGATAAATACTTGTATTAAATCGTAAAACTTTTCCACAGCTTCTTTGAAACCGGTTATTCTGATTTCACCACTCTCGTCTGCAACTTCAAAGCTGAAAAGTTGGCCACTACCTTTCGCATTGGTCCATGATCGGACATCACTTTTGTTAGTCACTCTGGCTTTGATAATCCATCTGTAAGTTTCACATAGCCACGTCATTTTAGAAAAATTGATGATATTTTTGCCAAAATGACGATATACACAACAAATGGAATAAACTCAATAACAAATAATAAATGGATTCGTATTCGAAATACGCTTAGACACGTCGATTGGTATTTTCTGTGGCGCATTTTTTTCAATAAACACATTCCATACAGGTTGTCGTGTAACAGTAGGTAATACCAATTTTCTTATTTTCAATACAAAACTCTGTATATCATTCAGTTTTTGGATTTTTCAACTGTTTCAGATTTATTGAAAAAATTAACATAAAAAAATATAAATTATTTGATCAAAGAAATTCGCTAGAACACAGTCAATACTTTTTTCCATTCAGGACTTGATAGAAAGTAAGCAAAAACCATTTCAACCGTTTCTTTTCACTGATATTAAAAAATTGTCTTTGTCAAAAGAGGACAAAAGGACTAAAAATTTAAAGATACGACAAAAAGTTTTTGCTTGATCTAATAATAATATCCGTCAAATGTGGAATATACAGGGAGAACAAAAAATAACAAAATGTGCAAATAACCTACAAACTGCTCATATTAATTAATCATTATTATTTTTTATTTTAGACGGAAAATGATGACGAAGAAAGATGATTATATTACAGGGCTGGCCAAAAATTACGAAGTTATTGTTTTGTGTAAGAGAAAAGTATCGCAAGATATAAAAATCCAAAATGTCATTCCTGATACAGTTTTTACGTATTTTGAAAATTCAATTTTCCACGAGAAACTTTAATTAGGATTTAGCGGGATAGTCAAAAATGTAAGAGTGTATCTATTGAGTGTCTTTTTTTCTTACACAAAATTCAACCAGCCCTGTATTAAACTTATCCTTCTTCTTCATCGTTTACCGTCCAGTTAAAAAAAAAAAATATATCAGCAATTTCTTGTAAGTGATTTTCACATTCTTTTTTTTTGTAAATTTAAAGATTTTTTTTTTTCACATTTTATTTTTAGACCAAGCAAAAACTTTTATCGAAAATGACTGTCGTATCTTCAAATTTTTAGCCAAATGGACTTAAAATTCTCTCGTAACATAAATACAGGGTGTAACAGAGTAAGTGTTACGACGTGAGACTGTAGATTCTTTATCAAAAAAGAAAAATATTTTTCCTTACAAAAAAATTTCCGCGGACTTTCGATTTCGATATACAGGGTGTATTATAACTACGCCACTGGTTAATTTTTTTAATAAAATAATCCTAACTAGTGAGTTTTGACACTGTACCAAATCTGATAAAAATAATCCAAGTGGTTTAGAAGTAATTAAAGAAAAATATATTTTTTTTCATAACTTTGACACCCTGTATATCGAAAACGAAAGCCCGCGGAAAATTTTCGTTGAGAAAAAATCTTTTTCTTTTTTGATAACGAATCTACAGTTTCACGTTGTAACACTTACTCTGTTACACCCTGTATAACCAACCCAAATTTCAAACAAGATTTAACTGAATTTAAAAAAAAATGACTTAAAAAAAATTGCCACATTGTATCATAGAAACGATGCGTTTTTGGACCTATATTTACTGGAACTTTTTTTGTTAGAATGGCCTCAGGAATCAATCCTTTCATCATTGCCCAATTTTTTTCAAACACCCTGTTATACTCTGTTATACAGGGTGTTTATTAATTGAATGCCGATACTTAAGGGTGATAATCCTTGGATGATTTTAAGACAAAAAGTTCATATGGTCCGCAAGAGCCTAATATTGAAGATACAGGGTGCTGGAATTAAAAAAAAAAAAAATAAAAATAAAAAAATAAAACTAAAAAGAAGTGTGTTCCTATACCATAATATCCTGTGGCAAAATTCAGTTCAATATCTCAAACCGTCTTTGGAAAATGTATTGAAAACTGAAAATAAAATACATCTTTAACACCCTGTATCTTAAAAACCAAGCCTTTTAAGACCCAAGTTCAGATGCCCTTTTCGACTTAAAATGTATCCAGGAACTCCCCCTTGAAATTATGACATACCATTAAGTAACACCCTGTATGGTTTTTTGAATTTCAACACCCTGTATCTTAAAATCTAGGCTCTTGCGGACCATATGAACTTTTTGTCTTAAAATCATCCAAGGATTATCACCCTTAAGTATCGGCATTCCATTGATAAACACCCTGTATACAGGGTGCCACGCATGAGAATCTTAGTTATTATAAGAGATACAGGGTCGGTTAAACGGCAACTTACATTAAGAACGTCAAAAGATAATTAAAAATAAAATGAAAAATCCAGGTCCGTATTAAAAAAAATGAACTTGATGATGGCCGGTCAAAGACAAAACGTCAGATTTTCCATTTGATACCACTATCTTGTAAAGGAGAAAAAGTGGCAATGAGAAAGTGTAATTCATTTTACAATATCTTCCCAAAAAAACTCAGGAAATGATAATAACGTTTTTGCGAAATTTTGGTTTTTTTCGAATATCTTATATTATACAGGGTGTTTCCTAACCTCTGTGACAAAATGAAAGGGGTGATTCTCCGCTTAATTTCAAGACGAAAATGTGGTATAACTTTTTTTCGAATTTCGCTTTGTTTCCAAAATACAGGGTGTTTAATTTTTTTTTGATTAGTTTTTTATTTTTAATTAATTTATCTTTTACTCGATTTTGTTGAAGTTTGGTAACGGTATTTATAGTGATAACGGGCTCATTTTGCCATAAACAAATAAAAATTATCGAATACAGTGGCGTCCCGAGCGGCACTTCAACCAATATTATTGGGAAAAAAATGTACGCCACTGACTTTTTGTGTCATTTTCATTTTTTTGTCAGGTTATTCAACTAAAAACGCAACTTTTTGATCTCCTGAATTTTTATCGTATCTTGCCTAATTTTTGAGATAAAAAATTAAATCTAGTTGAGTGAGTTTTGACGCAAGAAGTAATTTTATCGCTGATGTTGAATTTTCTAACAAATACAGCAATCAATTATAATCATTTTAAGGGAGAGTTCAAAAACACTAAATAAATAAAAAAAAAAATATATAAAAATAAATAATAATAAAAAAAAAAATTGAACACCCTGTATTTTGGAAACAAAGCGAAATCCGAAAAAAAGTTATACCACATTTTCGTCTTAAAATTAAGCGAAGAATCACCCCTTTCATTTTGTCACAGAGGTTAGGAAACACCCTGTATATTATTCCAAATTTCACGTAGAATTCAAAAATGAAATAAAAATGTGGGTTTCCATTTGAAAAAATGGTCGTAACTTATTTTTGGTCCACCCTGTATAAATAAAATTACCATAAAAAAACCGCAGTCATAAATAAAAATCGACGTGTCCCAGCGTTTTTCCAGACAACAAACCCCTGAATTTTAAATGAATTTATTCCAACCTACGTGTCCTCACTGTATAAACCTCAAAGAAATACTCTGAAACGTGGTACAAACCGCATATTTTTATTGTGATTCGCTAAAAAATTCAAACTTTTTGTTAACAAAAAAGTATACCCAGAAAGTATTCCAGCACAAGGACTAAGTACTTTGCCCTCCCAATTGGGAGATGGGATTTTTTTCTCAGAGGCAGAGGATGATCAGTTTCAACATAAAAGTGATACTTACTTGTTATGATACGGACTCAGACTAGAAATGGGATGAGTAATTTGTCCTGCAAGCGAAACATTGCCATCTCCAGCAACAGAGTTCTCAGAAGTCTTCTGTGCTTTGAGTGGAGGTGCAGCTTCTCCATAAAAACTTCTCGTGGATGAATTTGATGTCAAATCAGACGATGCTGGCCTTTTAGCTTCAGCAGTTGATGAAGCAGCTGCAGCAGCTACGATTCCAGCTTTATCCAAAGCTACGGGATTTCCAATTTTCTCTCCAACTTGTTCGCCTGGTGTTATAACTTCTAGGTCCAATATGAGAAGAACTCGACTGAAGAGAGTAATGAATGTAATTCTCATGCACCGTTCCAATTATTTATATCAAGGTGTTGCTTATCCATTATTTAACAATCATGCGTACACTTCATTAGCTCACCTATCTTTCCCTTCAGTATTATTAATGACACTAGTCATATGCCGTTTGATTTTCATTATAGTGAATTTGGTTAATCCATTTTCGCCCGTTTTAGCATAAATTGGAGCGGACATCATTGCATAAGAAACACTGTACTGTCCGTCGGACAAAAATGCTCTGTATCTGTCCTTATCAGGGTTTCCAGATCCAGATTGCATTCTTTTCACACTTAGAACCTGGACTATGGGTTCATTGTAGTCCTCTCCCCGCATGATAATCTGTATAGAAATTGCAATGGTGATTTGTATGATTCACTAAACTTATAGTACGATAATTTGTTCAAAAATAGATAGCAAATTGGTTGCCTAGCAAAATCCGGGGCTATACTTTTATTCAGGGTGTTACAAATTAAAATATTTACCGTTAGTATTTTACAATAGGATGTACAACGGAGTTCAAATCATGACAAAGTAGTCGATAAAATGCCTTTGGGAAATCCAAATACTCCCAGAGATATCCGGGAAAACCGAAATTTTCTAAAACGGTTTTCGTGTTTTCTTAGGTTTATAAGAGGAAATATTTTTCAGTAAATGTTACGTCTTCAAGAACCTGCTATTGGTATTACAAAATCCTCTGTGAGAGGTTGGCTGAACTGTTGGTCCAAAAAACAACAGAAAGCTAGATGGTGCCAATCACCAGGTCTGAAACACAGTAAATTAATGATGGCAGACGAGATCGAATCATCATTTTCTGGAAGCCTACTGCAACTCAGCAGGAATCAGCTTAGGAAAGTAACAGGTATATTAACTGGGCACTGCACTCTAAGGAAACACATGCATATCATAGTCTTTTCAACGAGGAACCCATATGTAGGCTGTGCAACGAGGAGGAGGAAACAGCCTCCCATATTGTATTCGAATGTGAAGCGCTGTCGTAGTGGAGAAGAGATAATGGGGAATTCACAACCACTCCTCAAAGGACGGACAGGGAAACAGTAGAACGAGTCATAAACCTTATTCGAGCAATGGAGCTCTGCGTCTGAGAGACAGGCACAGAAAAGATACAATAAGCCCAACTAGAGGCTGCGGTGTCGGGGCCAACAGCCCGAAACTCGTAGCGCCTGTACTTCAGTAATCAGTAATCAGTACGTCTTCAAAGTCACTTTTTTTCTTCTACAAAGTGACGTCATCAAATTTATGATTCGAAGTTTCGTCTTCGAGCAACCATCTTCAACTTTTTTTTTGAATATTCTTATTTCATTCCAATTCCAACGACATATCGTTTCGAGCTAATAACGCCATCGTCAATATGAATTGATAATGTTCAGGAAGGAACGAAAAGTCGGATCAAAAATAGGGTTGTAAAAAAGTTTTGTTTATTGAAAAATACTGATTCACCACACCACTCTATTCAAAACATCTAAATGTATTTATTTCAATGTATCAAAATCACAACAATAATAATAATAATAATAATATTCGTTTATTTAGCATCAGCTACAATAGAACAGTTACAGAAAAAGGAGTATAAAATTTAAATATAAAAAAATATGGTTAATCACAGGTTATCACAATATGTTGTCTTAACATTTTTTTAAAAAGGATCATATTATCACAGCTCTTAATATTTGTTGGTAACAGATTAAATTCATGCAAGCCTTTATACATAATAGATTTGTACATAGAGTTAGATCTACATTTATCCACAAGAATAAAGTCATCACAATTTCTAGTTTTATAATTATGTACATCTCTAAACACAGTCACTTTATCACAGATATATGGGGGCAATATTTTTTGTTTGATTTTAAAAATATACAATAAAACATTATACTTAATTTTTTGACTTACTGACAAAACATCTAACATATCAAGCATTAATTTAATTGGTGTATATTTATTACATTTTAAAACTACTCTTAAAGCTCTATTTTGAATTTTTTGAATCTCATTGATTTTGTAATTTGGCAGGCTGTACAAAATGGTTGAACAGAATTGAAGGTGGGGAGATGCAATAGCATTGTAAATCATCAATTTTGCATAAGCAGAGAGTTGTTGACAAGCTCGTGAAATAAAACCGACTTTTTTCGAAAATTTGCGCATCATAAAATTGGCGTGATCGTGAAAATTTAAAGTTGGATCCAATGTTATCCCAAGGTACTTAACTCTCTCCTCATACACAATTTTTTCGTCGTTGATGACAATATTTATATTATCCTTATCAACATTAGCCAACCTAGTCCTATTACCATATACACAAAATTTGGATTTACTCGTATTGATACATAATTTGTTATTACATAGCCACATAAAAATGCTGTTTAATTCGGAGTTTAAGGTGTTCTGCATTTCATTGAGATCATTTCCAACAACATACAACATAGTATCGTCAGCAAACAATACGACTTCACACTTACTAACCATTTTAACAATATCATTGATGTATATAATAAACAGTAATGGACCCAGTACTGTACCTTGGGGTACTCCATAATTAACAATAAGAGAATCGGACACAGTATTCTTGAATTTTACTCTTTGACTACGGTTATACAAATAATCTTCAAACCACTTTAAAACAGTACCCTCAACACCAATTGACGTTAATTTACATAACAAAAGTGACCTATCAACAGTTTCAAACGCACGCTTAAGATCTAAAAACACAGCCAAAACAATATTGCCCTTATCCATAGCTTTTCTAAACTCATAACAAATATTCACAATGACTGACTCACATGAGTGTTTTTCCCTGAAGCCGGACTGATTAGGAACTAATATATTATTTTTAACGCAGTGAAGCAGTAATTGTTCCTTTACCTCAATTTCTAGCAATTTTTCATAACAAGGAACTGTGTTGATAGGCCTGAACTCCTGATGATTTTTAGTATTGTGAACTTTGGGAACAGGGATCACTGTTGACATTTTCCAGGTTTCCGGGAATGTTCCAGTTGATAAGGACAGATTTATGACGTCGAGTAGTCGGTTTCCAATTACAGAACAAGCATCACTCAGAATCTTCTTCGATATTCCATTTTCACCGCCCCCAACATTTTTCATTTTTTTCAGTGTTTCTTTCATTTTATTTAGTGTGATATTTTCAAATTTGCGAAAAACAATAAGAGGATTAGTTGATGTCAAAGTATAACTTATAATAGGGTCCGGAATGTTACTAATTATACGTTCAATGCTCTGAATAAAATACTCATTGAATCCATTGGCTATGCACTGTTCATCAGCAAATGTTTTCTTCTCAAAAATAATTTCGTCTGGCAGATTGTGGTTTTTACTAGGCAAAAGTGTTTTAAGGTTCCTCCAGAGTTCTTGAGGATTATGCTTGTTCTCATCGATGGTTCCAATAAAATATTTCTCCTTTTCTGTCCTTATTTTGTTAACTATCAAGTTTCTCATGAGTTTGTATTCATTCCAACAATCGTTATTATTCGTCAGTACCGCTCTTTTATAAAGATGATCTCTGTCCCTCATCATCTCTCTAATCTCTTCATTCACCCATTTTTTATCCAGGTATTTTTGTTTTAAATTTATTTTGGTTTTAGGGCACATTTCGTCGAGGACATTTATTATATTTTGAACAAAAAGATCGGCGAGCAGATTAACATTCGAAAGAGAACTATTCCATGGAGCATCAATGAGAAAATCTTGGATTGTATCAACATTATAATTTTTCATTGATCTTCGGTAAGTTATCAGGTCTTTTGCAATATGAGGGTTATTATTATTTAATGTTACAGTTAGAATCGAATGATCACTTATCTTCGGAGTATGATGAACTTTGTGGACAGTATGTTTATGATTCGTTATGATGTAGTCAATTAGTGTCTGACTTCTTTGTACAATTCTAGTGGGAGTGTTTACAATTTGGTGGAATCCATTGGAGTATATGATATTACGAATCTTGGTGCCATAAAAACCATCCTTCAACAAGTCAAAATTAAAGTCCCCCATAACATAGCTGATGCCATCAAATTCAGCCAACCGGTCCATATAATCCGAAAAAAAATCAATAAATTTGGAGTTTTCGTTCTGCGGTGGATGATATAATACACCAAATAAGTACCTCGTGCCAGCATAAGATAATTCCAATGATACTATCCAAACATAGTTATCAATACATTGAATATTATTAATTTTATATCGTAAATCTGATCTTATCAGAGCCATTACTCCCCCCGTTCTTTTGTTATTAGTCACACTTTGTTCCAATCTGTATCCATCTATTAGAAGTTCAACCGAATCAACGTCTTCTGAAACATGAGTTTCAGAGAGTAAAACCAACAGAGGTCTCCAGTTATTAATTAAAATGACAATACTGTCCTTGTTGTTAAGAAAGCCCTGACAGTTTAAATAAACAACACCCGAGCTCAGGCCAATCTCACAGTCTAATTGCTATTTTATGACCTTATTTCTTTGAACCTGCTCAATTCTTTTATAAGTTTCACAATTATTGACATCCCATACGACATGATCCACATTTAAAGTTAACTTATACTTATCATTGGCTAAAATACAGTTAGAACATTTACTCACATTATTGGTACACACAGTAACATCATGTTCACCACTACACTTAGCACAGGCCTTCTTATCCTTGCAATCCTTCATTACGTGGCCGTAACGACAGCACTTGAAACAACGGACAATCCCATAATCCGAGTAGACTGGACACCGATTCCATCCAATGTTGAGTTTCTGCTTTTCCATAATCATACTGTAGTTGGTGGCATCAACTTCCAAGACAACATTGAAACGATGGTTATTAACCTTGGTTCTGCGTAATAACAGCATTTTTGAGTTGGTGTTGATGATCAAGTTGTTTTGTTTAGTCAGCTTTGTCAGGATATCATCATCAGAAGTTTGAAATTCACCATCATCGATTCCCACAACCTTGACGCGATGATTCAGCTGCTTCGGTGTTGACACAGTATAATTGTCTCCCAACTTACTCTGGATATGCGATTGAATGTTTGACAACTCCTTCTCATCCCCACAGTTCAAAATTAGGCCTCCATTTTTAGTTTGACGTCCCATCGCTAAACCTGCTCCAATATCCATTGGATTCACATTTTTTCTCAAGTGCTCTTTTACTTGCTGAATATTTTGTTGAGTATCCTTAGGTTTCACCACTAATACTTTATACACAACATGAACAGTGACAGCATTGACAGCGGGTGGTGACAGTGATGATGGGTCCTCATGGGCGTGGTTGCCGCGTTTTAATTGCTTGAATTTTTGACAGTTACAACTAACAACAGTTATGGCGGAGCGATTTTGGATTTTCTTTGGTTAATTGAAGATGATCAATTAAAAAAATTTCTCACGTCATCCATCCCTGATAAACCGAAGAAAATTCAAAATCGCCCCGCCATGATTGTTGTAAGTTGTTTCTGTCAAAAATACCTCCAATCGGAACGGGTATGTCAAAACGAATAAAATGTCAAAACGTGGCTGGGTATTTGCCATGAATTTTAAACGAAGCAAATTACAGATTTATTAATAATTGGAATTAGTCCCTAAATTGATATTATGATCTTTAGAAGCCGTATTTTTACGCCCAGTTTTAAATAATTAAACAATGAAAAGTCACATATTTGGTGTAATTTAAACGGAACGCTAAACGATGACTGAGGTGGAAGACTTTATTTTTTTATGTTAGTTTTGAGTTCGAGTTTCATATATGCCCATATTCAAAACTCAAAACTTTCCGCCTTCGCAAAATGTATAATGGGTTGAAAAAAGATATAATATACAACTTGGCAACGATGCGCACAGATGAAGCTATGATATTATCGATTATTCTTGTCCGAAGCCACTTTTACATTTTACATCGTTTGTCAACATCATCAGCTCATGATCATTAGTTTTCACTGTTCGGTTCGAAAAATAGTGATTATATCATCATATTTTCAGTTATTGTTAACCGGTTGTTCTGCTTGGCGAATAGTCGTTTGTGTTTTTGATTGTGAATGGCCAGTGAAGGATTTGTCAAGGATTGCACGGTGGCATATACAGGGTGTCTCACGGTCTATGGTACCTTAGACGTTTACGGAAAACTAGACATATGATTGATCTGAAAATTTGGCTCAGCACATAATCGAGTATGATCTATATTTTAAAAATATTTTCAGTTCTGCAGTGTTGCCGCTTCTACCCAAAAGTCGTGGCAACTTTCTTATTTTAAATGGACCACCCTGTATATTATTATTTTTTTGGATTCCTTGACTGATTCTAATCACTTTTGCTTGATATACTCCTATACCTATCGGCAGCGGTTTTCGAGATATAAATTAATTTACAATATTTATGTCGTAAAACACAGTGGATTGAGTTCAATAATTTCGTGCTTGAAAACGGTGGAGAGTTGAAATTGCTATGCCGACTAGAGGAAGGTAGGTTTATATGGTTCCAATGGAGAAACCGATCTGTAAATATACAGGGTGCTTCAAATTCATTAATCATTTTCCTATACACAAAAATGATAAAAAAGCAGTTTTTTCAAATGGAATCCCCTGTATATTACTTGAAAAATGAAAAGACCAATAAATTTCCTTTCAAATGGTATCCCATGTTCCTATACCTCAAACCTTCAGGTTCTACAAGAAAAATGCATTTGTCTAAAAAATAAATTATATTGGTATTATTGATATGAAACTTAATGTAGTTGCAGTTTGCTACTAAAAATAAATTGTTATTGCTGTGTGACCTGGCCAACGATTTTAAACTACACAGGGGCGAGTTCAGAAATGTCACACCCGGTGTGAGTGTGATCCAAGTGTCAAACACTAACCCTTCAGATACGGCAAGTCATTTTACTTTTTATTCATCTGTGCTTATAAAGTGTCATACAAACAGTTTTTATGATACTTTATGAGCGGTGTTGAATAAAAAGCAAAACGGCTTGCCATATCTGAACGGTTGGATCACACTCGCACCGGGTGTGACGTTTCTGAACTCGCCCCAGGATTGCTCAGTTTGCCGAATCTGTCTGGCAAGGTCAAACTCGCTGTGACGTCACCACTGGTGCTGGGGCGACTGCCAGCCACGTTGTAACACCGGTTCCCGTTCGATCACCGAAGTGAAGCAACGCCGGGCGTGGGTGGTACTTGGATGGGTGACCGCTTGGGAACTCCACAGGCAGCTCGCCGGCTACATACCTGACTAGATTGATAGCATAAAACTCTGATCCTGCATCAGTTATCAAAGAAGTCATAATGCATTCAAAAACTTCAATCCATTTGTCAGTTTACTTGTCCTGGCGATTTTTTTCAAAAAGTTATTTAGTGCCATTTTTTCAACTTCAAAAAAAAATACTTTTCTAACTTTTTTCTGTGTAACTTTTGATAAATATGGCTATAGCACTATTCAAAAGAGAGGCAAAAGATATGTACTTGCTGAAAATTTCATAATAATTGAACAAAGGATATCGTGGTGATAAAATGTAAAACTTCGCAAAAATTACCCATTTTGCATGATTTCTACAAAAATGGCTCATTATATACTGGGGGTTCCATTGAAAAAATGCTACTTTTGAAAAAATATTGACATTCTGATAGTCTTTTGTTTTTTTTGATAAGATTTTTGAAAAGTTCAGATTAATATCCAAGACTTTCATATTTACAAAATTTTCATACCTATCTCCATAGATAACACCGCTTACTCAGAAATGAGTAAGATGAATGAGTTTGAGTAAATTTCAAAAAAGTTTTTTAATAACATGTTCTTTCGCATGCGCGTGATTTCAAAATCCCTGCAATCGATTTATATTTTCGACGCGTCCCGTACCCAACACTTGGTAGGCGTCGAATTTTTTAAACCCCCAAAAATATCTACTTGACCCCACATATTGACTACTTTGTACATCAGAAATGAATATGTATTTCTATTTGTTTCCGAGATATTGTAGTCCGGAGTTTTAGGTGAAAAACCCTTTATACGGAATGACCCTGGAACATTACAAACCTTCTTTTTGCAAGTCTAGGTTAAAAAAAAATATCTCAACAAACAGTCAATTAATAAGGATATGTCATTTGAAAGTATTGATTCATAAAATTTGCAATTTAAATTTGTATGTGTACAAAGTGCACGTCGACCAAAATATTTTTGTACCTATACGGGAATTGCAATTTTAGAAACCTCGTTACCTAATTTCCATAAAACAAAAATTTAATTTTAAAGATTTGTAATTTCAAAGCCTAGTTTTAATATAGGTACCTACTTTTACCCAATAACTCATGCTGTAAATCTCTTTCATGGTCAGTAAAATGGTCGGGGCAAACTGTCGAAAAATCTATATTAAACTTGTCTTTTCTTCTGCAGCGATGCACCCACTCTTTTTGTATTGTAGAAGACACTAAATCCTTGCCTTTTGGAAAAAAATGGAATACTATGCTTGAGCCTCGCTTTTTAAGAGCTAATTGATTGTTTTTGCACAAAGCAACGGCACATATTTTCCCAGACATAATGAACTAAAATAATATTTACCACTGGAATTAATTATTATTAAACAAGAAGCCTATTTGCTCAGAGAGAAGTGGCCATTTAATTTACCTTCATGTGAACAAAATGCTCCTTCTTGTGCTAAATCAAATTATTGCTACACACCCTTAATCGTTAACACAACGAAACGAATAAAATATGTATTTGTATATTTTCGGCAACTCAAACTACATTAAAAGTACTTGGAAAAACAGAAACTATTGGACAAATTCACAACACAAGACACACGACTCGACACACGATCAACGGCTTAATGAAAATAAACAAACCAATGATGACGTCACAAAAACTGCCAAACGTACGTTAAATGGAACTGAGCAATCCTGTCTAGTTTATAATCGTTGTGACCTGGCAACTATAGGTTGCCCTAGAAACTACATTATGTTTCATATCATGTATACCAATATAATTTATTTTTTAGTCAAATGCATTTTTCTTGTAGATCCTGAAGGTTTAGGTATAGGAACATGGGATACCATTTGAAAGGAAATTTATTGGCCTTTTAATTTTTCAAGTAATATACAGGGGGTTCCATTTGAAAAAATTGATTTTTTATCATTTTTGTGTATAGGAAAAAGATTAATAAATTTGAAGCACCCCTGTATATTTTCAGATCGGTTTCTCCATTGGAACCATATAAACCTACCTTCCTCTAGTCGGCATAGCAATTTCAACTCTCCACCGTTTTCAAGTACGGAATTATTGAACTCAATCCACTGATGTGTTTTACGACAAAAATAATATAAATTAATTTATATCTCGAAAACCGCTGCCGATAGGTATACGAGTATATCAAGCAAAAGTGATTAGAATCAGTCAAGGAATCCAAAAAAATAATAATATACAGGGTGGTCCATTTAGAATAAGAAAGTTGTCAAGGATGGAATTTTCCGAAAAAATTATTCGCAAGAATAATATAAAAGTCGAATTCTTAATCAATATTGTCAAGTCAGCAATACCGGAATTGCAGTAATGTTTTACATTTCGCAATTCGAACACAGAATGTTGAATATTTCACAACAAAAGTAAAACAAATTAATGGTTGTGAAATTATGGATTTCCGTGATGAACTCAATTATTGATTTGTGCAAACTTGACAAGATTGAAGGGAACCAACCTCGAACAGAAATTGTTTCGAGGGAGGTAGTCGATCGTGGGTCATTAAAGAAATTAGTCGCGTCGAGAATTCGGGATCCTTGGTCCTTCCCCGGCTGGTGTTTGTGTGACATGATGTTTATTCTAATGTAAGTACATTTTGATTACATTGAAATAAAACTGTAATGAACGGCTAACTATATTTTATTTATAAACTTTTCTTCGTTAATAAATAAGTTCTTTGTGTTGTTAACAATGAGATTATTTCCCAGTAACCTCTACGTCCCTAGTCGCACCCTTAATAAGTAGGGTCGTGACACGACTTTTGGAAAGAAGCGGCAACACTGCAAAACTGAAAATATTTCTAAAATATAGATCATACTCGATTATGGGCTCAGCCAAATTTTCAGGTCGATCCTATGTCTAGTTTTTCGTAAACATCTAACGTACCATAGACCGTGAGACACCCTGTATGTGATGTGACGCCGAACATGTTTTGGCGGCGATTCTTGGCATTTGAATTTAAACGGCAGTTTTTGCTAAAAATATATATCTGGGAATTTTTTTGAATTTGCTAAATGATTTATGATCATATAGGTAAGCTTCCATTTTAACCATTTTCTAAAAAACGGGCAAATACCCAACGTCCCACCATCATTAAACCATATACGTAACGCGACCACCTCGTATAAAACGACACTAACAGGGCTTCTTATGATAAACTGATACGTTCGTCGATGAATGCTCTGAAATTCTCCCAGCGGGTGAACGGGGCAAGGCGAGGGGTAAACCGCTGGTGTAATCTGGTGTACAGATTTTGTGTAATTATATGTAATCCACGTGTAATCTTGTGGTAATCCAGGTGTAATGAATGAGTAATTATGTGTAATCCGTAAAAACCAGGTGTAATCAACGAGTAATCATGTGTAATCCATGAAATCTGTACGTGTAATCTGTGAAATCTTTGTTAAATGCATGTAACATTTGTGTAATCAAAGCTACAGTGTAGTCTAGTGCAGGCAGAAAAAACAAAAATAAGTATTTGTTTTAGTGGTTAATGAAATTCAAGTAACTATTGGACTTCAAAAGATACAGAAAAAGGCTTTACACAGAATGAATAAATTGAAATGCATAATTAGCTACAATTTCGGCTCCGATTAAATCGATTATATTATTACAAAATAAAAAGTTTGGCAAAGTCGTTCACAGGAAATCATAGCTTAGGCGACTTTCTTACGCGCGTTTGTTTGTGGTAGTTTGTTAGTACAGTAAATCTGGCACTTTGGGTCCCATCAAATGACCCCCGCTCTGATTTTTTGTCAGTTGTTATTAATCCATTAGAAAAGCTTAAATTCAAAAAGTTGTATCCCCCTGCCCCCCCGTTTTTGAGAAACTGGATTTGATTTTCTGGCTAAACCGTAGGTCGCACAAAAAATTTTATTGAACAAAAAATGAAGACAATCAAAGTTTCTACAATTTTTGTCTCCACTAAAATAGCTCTAAACCGTTACAAATAATTTAAAGGGCGCCTAAGTCGACAAATGCAAATTTTTTGCAGTTTTTTGCATTTTTGAGGGTCAAATAAATTTTTTTAGCGTCGCAAATTTTTTCAAAGTAAAAATCATGAAGAAACCCACAAAATTCACATGCATTTTTTTTTCTACGACGCACTTTTCGCGAGATATATTGCATTCAATGTCAAAATGTGCATATTATGTAAGTTGCATGACATCGATAACCGACGATAGTTTGCTACCCGTAACTTTTCAGAATTATTAAAACGTCTTAATTAAACGTAAAAATTCAAAAAACTTGGAAGTAAAATGATTTTGTATAATAATATGAGGGCAAAGCAAAGATTTTTGTCTGACTCAGGTAAATGTTTTAACAATAAAAACCAGCTGCTTAGTGCATGTGACTGGGGAAATTAAAACTTCCAAAATAATGTGAATAATCACCTACCTGCATTAAAATCTGGCTTGAACATGCGTAGGAATTTCATATCCATGCATTTAAACGACAATTAATTAAATATGAATGTTAATGAATGCACGATGGAAATCATTTGCACTATACCTAAATATGCAAATATTATTTTCAACCAAATCAAGCAATTAGTTTTCTTCTTTTCGTGAACATTTGTGCGTTGAAAAAGTTATCTCCGTTTGTTTTCAAGATTATAAAAATTAAAATTGAATAAGATTAAAATGAAATAATTCAAATTATCTATTGCCAAAAATATTTTATTTCATAAGTTGCACTACCTGTGTCATTGATACTTTTTGTTTTATAGTGAACGCCAAACAATGTTGAATCTATGTACGTCATCGTTGCCACCATGCGCGTTGTTATGAAGTTTTCTGGTGCCCACATTTGGTCACCAGCAAATCACATAACAACTTGCTTGGTGCCATCGATGACGTAGATTCAAAGTTGTTTGGTGTTTACCATATATAATATATTTTTATGTATACATATTTAAAAATATTTGATTTTATGTTTCTTTTTATGTACCATTTTTGTTTGTTTTATATTTATCATTTATTATTGTTATTCATTGTTGTATCGTGTATATATTCATATTTTACATATAAGAATAGGCCCGGGGCAGGTGCGTTTTCGAATGCTCTCGCAGCAGCTCACGACATATCTCGCGAACAGTTCGTCGTAGAAAATAAAGTTGCATATGAATTGTGTAGTTTTTTTCATGATCTTCACTTTAAAAAACTTTGCGATCGTAAAGAAAATTATTTGATCCTCAAAAATGAGAAATAATTGCATTTGTCGACTTTGGCGCCCTCTAACTTTGTTACGGTAAGTTTTAGAGCTATTTTAGCACAAACAAAAATTGTAGGGAATTCGATGTCTTAATTTTTTGTTAAATAAAATTTTCTGTGCGAACCACGGTTTAGCCAGAAAATCAGATCCAAAAATGTTTTGAGTTTCTCAAAAACGGGAGGGTGGGGGGATACAACTTTTTGAATTTAAGCTTTTCCAATGAATCAAAAACAACTGACAAACATTCAGAGCGGGGGTCATTTGATGGGAGTCAAGACCCTTTTTGAAGCCAGATTTACTGTACTAATTGTCAAATTTCAAAAAAATCCCAAAATTTCTATCTCTCATTCAGTTTTTTTTCAATTTCAACCCTCAAGGACTAATTTTTCGATTATGACTATGGAACACTTTTTTAAAGTAGACTAAATTTGCTACAATTTGAGATCAGAATGGTCTCTGTAGACCTAATAGTTTACAAGATACAGATTTTCAAAGTTTATTTATTTATTTTTTCACACTTGGAAATGTTTACACTCGTGTTTACATAATAGAACATCATATTATTATGATGCCTACCTGGAAGGTATCTAAAGACTAGTTTCCATATACATTTATCGTTTGGTGAGAATTTCGACCCTCTAGACCGATTTTCTCTCCCGGTTGAGTCTGGTCTGTCTTCCCACTCAAAACATATCTGCAGTAGCAGAGCTTAACTCAACCCTTAGATGTTTAAAACGAAAGAGTAAAAATGGCCGCAGCCTCTTTCCAGGTAGATATGTTGGTAGATAGATAATCAAATTCTACATCTGTTGTTGACTTAATTTTTAGACACCCTGAATAAGTTATTAAAAGTTTCACAAGTGTGACATCAAACTTGATCAATTGGCTTGATTATTAATTTGGTTAAAAAAAAGAAAACAACAGCTGAGAAACTAAGCATTAAAATGAATACTGCATTTTCGCAAAATTGAAGATATTTCAAAAACCATAAGATTTAGGTGTATTAAACCTCAATCAAACTTACCTCAATTTTGATCATGCAAACCAAAAATGAAATAATATACAAGGTATTCCATTTAAAAAAATACAACTTTGATACGTTTCGTGTTTTAGGGACACCCTGTATTACATGAAAATATTTTTAAAATGTAGCACTAAAGAGGGACCCTTTAGTGCTATTCCATTCAGAAAAAAAAATTCTTTGAAATCAGATACTTTACCCATAATGTTTCGTGTCGAATAACGTGAATAACCCGGTATAGCCAAACTAAAATGTCTTGATTGCTCGCTTAATTGTAAATTAAATGTCTGCAACTTTCGGTGTAATCTTGAAAATAGGTGTGAAGTCCGTGCATTATATGTGTAATCCAAGGTGTAATCATACGTAAATATGTGAAATCTGTTGTAATCATGTAAAGCAAGGTGAAGTCCGTGTAATCTCTGCAGAATTCCGTGTAATGTCAGGTGAAGTCCGTGTAGTCACTCAATATTTTGTAATCTGGTGTACAAAATTCTGGCAGCGGTTGGGCAAGGTGTTGGGAACTTCGGTAATTGTCGGTTCGGTTTCGCGCGCTTGTGAGAGTGAACCTTCTATATGTTATTTGTTCAGGGTGCAGCAGGGACGTCGCCCGTGATTGGTCAGATTGGTTGACATAGATGTTGCCATGATGATCGCCGAAGTAACAATGTATTAGATTTGTCTCTGATGTTGAGTTAGACAAAGACTTTGGGTTAGATTGTGTTTGGTAAACAAATGAGCGACAACTTATTATTTGATGATAGACAGACATGACACGTTCCCTGCTGCCTTTTACTGTCGTCTGTGAGTTATGGATTATAACTCACGTTTCCGTGGCAAACAAACAAACAACCTATCACGTTCCGTGGCAACCAAGTATTTAGTTTAGTACTATCTTTCAGTGTTTTATTTTATAATGTTTACTAAATACTTATCATGAAATCACGAGTTTACACGAAAGATTTGTACCCTACTAAACACTGGAGACGTGTAAACCAGCCTTTAAGGTTCATTCGCATTAAGCTACTAATTTGGTCGAGTGGCGAATATTTTTGTAGATAAAGTAATAATTTCGCACATGTTTGTTACTAAATTACTCGCCACTCGACTAACTTACTAGCTTGGCTTGAAGGCCGGTTTACACGTCTCCAGTGTTAAATAAAGTACAATAAGTCTTTAGTGGCTAGATTTTAGTAACTGGAATCGTGTAAACTCTCGATTTAGTAATTAGTATTTAGTAAACATCATAGAATAAAACACTGGAAGCAAGTACTAAACACTAGATACGTGTAAACTGGCCTTAATGCGAATGATGCTTAAAGGCAGGTTTACACGTCTCCAGTGTTTAGTAAACCAAGTACAAGTCTTAAGCCTCATTCGCATTAGGCTAATAATTTAGTCGAGTGACTAGTAATTTAGTAACAAACATGTGCGAAACTATTACTATATCTATAAAATTACTAGCCACTCGACCAAATTACTAGCCCAATGCGAATGAGGCTTTAGTGCCAAAATTTTAGTAGCCGGAATAGTGTACTCTCGATCTAGTGATTGGTATTTACTTAATTTGTGATGTTTACTAAATACTAATCAGTCAATCAAGAGTTCACATTCCAATCACTAAAATTGAGCCACTGAAGTCTTGTACTAAGGTACTAGTACTCTACTAAACACTGGAGACGTGTAAACCGGCCTTAATACGAATGAGGCTCAAGGGATCAGGGAGTTAGGACAAAAATATAGTCCTGATCCTGATTTCTTCGTGGAAAAGATCGTAACAATTTCAGAATTTATCTACACACAGTGTTATAAAATTATACCTACGATTTGTGATTAGTTTATAACCATGGGCGAAAAATCTCTTATGACTTGATATTGTTGAATTAAAAAAGCTTTAATTCGGTTAACAGTGAAATGTTCTTAAATTAAAAACAATCACCAAATTCTATGATAGTTTTTTTATGGTTGAAATGTGGGTGAAGAAATAAACACAATTTTTAAACTTACCCCAAGGGCTCCTGTACTAAGTCCGTGGGCCATGTTTATGATTTGTTGGCTTTGATTTCAAACAATTATAAATACCTCTTGCAATC
The DNA here is from genome assembly GCA_958502075.1 of Orchestes rusci. NCBI lineage: Eukaryota > Metazoa > Arthropoda > Insecta > Coleoptera > Curculionidae > Orchestes > Orchestes rusci. The sequence continues at coordinate 2,904,447 of OY293306.1, forward strand.
TATACCAGCTAGAATCACACTACATAACAAATTCAATAATCAATTGAAAAAATCAGCAATTTGGCGGGATGAACGACAACAAATAACGATTTCAAGTGATGTCAACTGTCAACCTTTCTGTAAGGTTTACATTCAATTTGTTTTCGAATCGGAACTCCAATTTTGGCTTGGCAAACGTGAATCATATGCTGCCATCTACATTGAATTTGTGTTCAGGGACACGCTTACATAAAATTAATTGTGGATGGTACCATTTGATTTCTGTTTGCCAAGTGGAAATCTGACAGTTGCACTTTGAAATAAAATTGAATGTAAGCCAGGCATTCAGTTTTTCCGACTAGATAATTGAAAAGCGCAATTTTGGTGATCACTTGGCAACATTGCTGTTCACTGACCGTCTGATTTGACTCGCGACTGGATGTAGCTCCCACATGATTACAATGTTGTCGTAACGGATGTTTTTTTTTAGAGGTATACCGAGTGTTCATTTGAAAACTTCCCACCCCGGTTTTATCAAAAACTACTGATTTAAAAAAAAAACGCCGAGACATGTCAAAAGATTTGTCAAGGGGGACGACTTTTCAAGTGAAAATTACTTCGCCTCACTTCACCCCCTACCCCCCAGGGCCACCCCCTAAGAATCTTGAATGAGAAATATCGAGTTATAGCTTGTTTAAAAGGCCTCATCGAGTGCTTTATTATGATGTTTGAATTTTTAAAATCAGTCGATTCGTTTTCGAGAAATTTGAAAAAATATTTTAACATTTCAAAAAACGATAATAATTAAAAAAATTATTAAAGTCACAATAAATACCTAACAGCAACACACTAAAATATCACTTTTTTAGTAAGTGTTCAAAATGTTGTCCGTTATTGGCCATACAATAATATAGGCGATGTTCAAATTCCTGTGTGAGTAAAAACTATAGATTTTAAATGACCCCATAAAAAAAAACCAATGACGTCAAATCAGGTGACCTAGCAGTCCTATCCATTTGTTTGGAAACTCGTCATCTAGCTATTGTCGAACCGGAAGAACATAGTGAGGAGAGGAGCACCGTCTTGCTGGAAATATACTTCAGCCTCATCAAGCACAGGGTTTCCATCCTCATCGATTTAGTTTTCGATTGCTTCAATAATGAGGGGATTGATGGTAGTTTGCAACATATCCAAATAAATTTCTCCATTCAAATTTCCATCAATAAACAACGGCCCAATTACTCTGTTTTCTAAAATGCCTGCCCATACATTAGTTTTTTGGGGCTACTGGGTATGCCCTTCTACAAAAGCATGAGGATTTTCATCGCTTCATTATCTGCAGTTTTGCTTATTCACAAATCCGTTAAGGTTAAACGTGCATTCATCACTGAAGCAAATATTCTTTACCTGAATGGCGTTATCATTGATCGCTGCAGTCATTCGTTCGCAAAACGCAACTCGCCTATTATCGAAGTCGTCTTCACTTAACTCTTGGTGTATTTGCATTTTATAACGATGGTATTTATGGATTTTAGTAACTTTGTGTACAGAGCCTAATGAAATACCGGTTGCATGAACAACTTTGCGTAAGGAAGTATTCGGATTTATGCCAAAATGACCTAAAACTTCAACCTAAGCGGCTTCATCCAAAACTCTTCGCTGATCACGTTTTTTGTTTGCAATAGATCCAGTTTCAGTAAATTTAGCAACAAGGTCCAGACCATTCTCATGCGAAGTTGTCTTCTCCGGATGTCTTGCGTTAAACGTGACGGCAGTTCGCCGAGCACATTGATTTTCGGCACCATAAATTAGAATCAGTTCCACTCTTTCACCTAGTTACATATAAATGCATATCTTAAAACCAGGAACAAAAGCTCAAAAAAATTATAAGCATTTGAAATTGCCGCAGAAATATAGCTGCGACAGAGACCTGCAGATGGCGCTGTATGCTGATGTAGTTTTCTGTTTTACCATATCCTGTCATGTGGTTTATGTGGTTATCCAAACAACCATTGTAGGGCGCCACTTGATAACGTCAAAACTCTCCAACAACCTTTATTTTATCATTGCAGTTTCCATTATATTGTAGGTGTTATGTGAAGGTACAATGATAAAGAAATACTTCGCCAACTGTTTTGGTTTGATTTAATAAATGGTTGGAATTATGCGTTCACGATAGACACAATAAACGTAAATTTAATTTTTGAAAAATTATTTGTTCCGGTTTTTGTCGAATATTATCTTTTTGAAAATATTAAAATATTTTTTAAAATTTCTCGAAAACGAATCGACCGATTTCAAGAATTCAAATGTCATAATAAAGCACCTGATAAGGGCTTTCAAACAAGCTCTAACTCGATACCCTTTTCCATGTAAGATTCTTAAGGGGATGCACCTGGGGTGTAGGGGGTGAAGTGAGGCGAAGTTTCACTTAAAAAGTCGTCCCCCTTGACAAATCTTTTGATATGTCTCGGCATTTTTTTTATCAGTAGTTTTTGATAAAACCAGGGTGGGAAGTTTTCAAATGAACACCCGGTAGAACTTTAAAATGAATTAAAACCCAAAAAAGTTATGTTCACGTCCATGGTTTTGGCTTTATTGTGAAGATGATGTTATGCTATTTGTGCTTAAATGTGACTTGGGGCATATGGTCGGCTGGCCCGGATTCCGGATAAAGCGCAATGGAAGGCTGATTTTTTATTTTTACCAATGTTTTTAGCATTTCCCTCCACGGTCATGTGATATCTCACCCATGGAGTGCCATGGACTAGTTTCTGTGGGGATAAGTCGCTAGTCTATTCTGATAAATTAACAACGTTGGATCAGCTAATAGGGGCGTAAAAAACCTTATTATTGTTAGTTTAATTTGTTATGAGCAAACAAAGCAATGGACAAAGAAACTAATAAACTTATAAGTGAAATACTGTCACATTCCCCTCTATGAGACATGAAAGATAAGAGATAATCATTCTCGAGATATCAAAGAAAGACACTCTCTTTTCAAAAATAGGGATCTAATCGTTTTTTCTGAACTCTTTCACGCTTTCTAAATGAAGTTTCTGAAAAATATACAGAGTGTGTCCACGGATTGAGTTTTCGTGAAGTTGTATAAAAATTTCGAGTTGAATTACGATTTTTTGGGCATGGTCCAGAACTGAGATGTGAAAAAAATGAGACAAATCAATTAGGTATAATATTTTGGGGTGATTTTATAAAAAGATACTAAGAGTAAAGTACCTTTTGTTTAAAGAGATATCGAACGTATTTATGAAAGAAAGTTGTTTACAATAAAAAGTAATTGCTGAATACCAAAATTTTGACACATATTGACATTTGATTTTTTTGAGGATTTGAAATTCAAATGAACTGCAAAAATTTGTGATTTCACATTCTATTTATTAATTATCAGTAGCATATTCTTGGAAGATTATAAATATACAACGAAAGATTACCAGAACGGTCTATTATATCGGAATTTATTGAAGTTATCAAAAAAGGTTTTTTATACAAGTTTTGGAGCTTTCAAAAATCTGTTGTGAACTGGTATTGGTACAGGGACACCTTGTATAACATGAAAATATTTTCAAAATGTAGCCTTAAAGGGTCTCTCTCCATCCAGAAAAAAAAACTTCTTTGAAATTAGATGTGTACTTCAGCAAAGTCACACACAAAGTTGAACTTATTCAAATAAAACACCCTGATGTATGTAGATAATTCATTATTACCTATTTTGATCGTCCATTCAATTTGGATTTATTTTTATCGACCATTTTATGCCTTTTAATTCATTGTTTCCAAGATTTCGGCGTGTCAAGTGATTACTGATAACAATTCGAACTTCGTAGGAAGTTGAATTTATCTCCGAATTTACCATGGAAACAAAAGCAGAACAGACGTAACGCCATTAATATACATTATGTTTATTCTTATACTTCTGCTGAAATTCTGGCAGATACTTGTGATATTCAATAAATTTGATTATAGAATGAAAAATAAAACACACACTATAGGATATGTAGAGTCTATTCAGTAAAAGAAGGTAATTAATAATAATGATATGTACCTGCATATTTATAAAATGCGTTTTTTTGAGACGGAACATAGGGATTCCCATGTTAAATTTGTTGAAGAAAATGTTTCATATTCAAAAATACCCACCAAGTCAGAGGGCGTTTTAAATCTTATATCGATTGTATCGAATCAAACTGGCCTAAAATAACGAAAGCAGAAAAAGTAATAATAGGTTATGGGCCCAGGAACGTTTTGTTCAGTTTAAAGTGAAAGAAAAAAGGTAAATTTTGCTCGATTGCGATGGATTTGGCGAAGCACGTTACGAAGCTGTCAGGTGCGACAGATTGGCCGATTTGGAAAAGAAAAATTTGAGACCTGATTGATCATCACGATGGTGCTCTTGACGCGTTGGACGGAAAGATTGTCAAACCGGATTCATTGCCAGAAGGTGCCTCAGAGACAAAAGAAAAGAAGCACAAGGAACAGAGCGACTTTTTTCGTAAGGCCAACAGCTATGCAAAATCCATGATTACCAGTGCGGTCACGGACTCGGTTTACCAGAAGAATTTTTGGACGAGTTAAAATCAGAATTCAAAATAGTCTCAAGCAAGGCTGACTGCTTCTTAGGAATCGAAATTAAGAATCAAGAAAACGGACTAAAAATTAGTCAACAAGGATATGCCACAAGGATTTTGGAGCGATTCAGATTCTTGAATTGCAGCTGTTTCAACCCCACTTCTTAAGAATTTGGAAATTTCGATAACAGGGAAAGAATCAGAGTCAATTGAATCGGAGACAATTGCGTTCCCTTATCGCCAAGCCGTCGGAGCTCTCATGTATCTCATGCTTGGAACTAGGCCAGACTTGGCTTTTAGCATAGGATTTCGTTCAAGAACGCTTGAAAATCCTGCAAAAGAAAACATTGCGCAAGTGAAGAGGGTTTTCCGTTACATTTCCGGAACAATCAACCTTGGAATAGTCTATCGGAAACAGAAGAAGGGAATCCTCGAATGCTACATTGATGCTGACTCTGGTGGCTGCACAAAGACTGGGAGATCTACCTCAGGGATCATCATCATATTTGCCTCAGGAACCATTTCATGGAAAAGTCAAAGACAGGCGATGGTGGCCATTTCTACTACAGAGGCCGAGATCGTAGCAGCCAATGAAGCTGCAAAAGAAATAATTTGGCTAAAAAGATTGTTTCAGGACAGATTGGACCAAGCCCCGATCCTTCAAGTCGATAATGCTGCTGCCATGAAGCTGGCTCAAAACCCAGAATTCCATCGCAGGACCAAGCACATAGCCAACAAGCATTTCTTCATCAGAGAAAAAATTGCTGAAGGGGAATTTGGGATCGAACAAATCCCAACTGAGGAACAACTCGCCGATATGATGACAAAGCCGATCCTCAATACTCGTCTCCGCATTCTTTGCAACAAGATTGGACTCTTCTGAAGGAGAAAAAAAAACAACATTTATTTTGCTTTTTATATATCATAGAATTTTCAAGTTTGTCAATTGAAATGTTATTTTTGAATTCTCACAAGGGAAAGTGTTGAAGAAAAGGTTTCATATTCAAAAATACCCACCAAGTCAGAGGGCGTTTTATATCTTATATCGATTGTATCGAATCAAATATCTCTAGATATAAAATACAGAACATTGCCTTTATAGTTGTCAAAGTGAGTGATTAAACCAGCAATTCATTTTCAAGAAGTATTGTCTATTAGCTGACCTAAAATAACGAAAGCCGAAAAAGTAATAATAAAATTTTCATTTCCATGTTAGCAGTACTTCCATTCGTAGTGCACAGCTGAAACTTGCCGTAGAGGAACTTTGGTGCTTCGAGATTGTGTTAGTTCATCAGAACAAGGAAAAAGACTTAAAACATGCTTTAATAATTCATCAGAAGTATTACTTTTAACATGCCTTGTATATGACGATAACAACAAATTTTCTGACGTGACTAACTTCATTGTCAATTTTTTAAACCAAAAAAATGCATTTTAATTTTTATGACCGTTAAGAATACTGCTTGGACGTGAATAGGGGACACTTTGAACAGGCTATCCAAGAAATATTGTTTGCATGTATTATACTGTTAGAAATAAATGTTATCACAATTTTACAGTGAGGTTATTGGTTGACAGTGGCATATACAAGGCTAGGAAAAAGGTATCACTTTCCAAATATTAAAAGCATTTTTCAAATCTCTTTTCAATTGATTCTGTGCTAATTGATGTAATAACATAATCTCTAGGCAGCAAAGTTTATCGACGGCAAGTTTCAGCTGTGTACTTTGAAAAGAAGTACTACTAACATTGGTCTGAAAATTTAACATAGGAATCCCTATGTTCCGTCTTAAAAAAACGCAGTATATACAGTGTGTCTAGAATAAAATGATGTACATGGGAATATTGGAAACGGTAAGAGATACGGCGTCGCTTGAATGGAAGAAAAGTTGCGTATTTGTATGCCCAAAAATAATCTACTCTTGTTTTATTTTGAATCGATACCGTGATGTAGATACAGGGTGAAAAAGAAAATGTCCATATTCGAAAAACTACAAAATTTTGCTTATTATAAAAGCCAATATTTTCAAATTTACAGGATATGGGTGAGAGGAAATGACGATTCTAAAAACGGCATCAAAAAATGTTGTAGGCCCACGATGTTGCGTCCGGCCGAGGCCAACTTTGGTTTTTCTTATGGAGGCCATATTGAACTTCTCCATTTTCATGGTCCGTATTGAAAATAATTTCCAAAAATATGACTTCCATAAAAAAAACAGACTTGACTTTGTCTGGACGCAACATAGTAGGTCTAGAATTTTTTTGACGCCGTTTTAGAATCGTCGTATCCTCTTACCTATATCCTGGAAATTTGAAAGTGTTGGGTTTTATAACAAGCAAAATATTGTGTTTTTTTCAAAATGAACCTTTTCTTTTTTCACCCTGTATGAACATAACGAAATCGATTCAAAATGAAACAAAGGTAAAATATTTTTGAGCATACAAATACGCAACTTTTCTTTCATTTAAGCAACGTCGTATCTTTTACCGTTTCCAATATCCTCGTATAGTCCCATGTACATCATTTTATTCTGGACACACTGTATGTGAATTAAATAGATGTATCACATACAAAAAAAAAACTAGTTTCATCTCTACCCGCAAAACCAAATAGGTATACAAAGTAAAACATTTCAAAATAAAATTCATTAATGGACATTTTGCACATTTTTTGGAGATGTGAAAAATAAAAGGATTAGTAAGTACTATAATGCCATTGATGTTTAAAAAATCAGCCTACGACCTCTATCAATGTAGTGATAATCACCGATTAAAGAGCGCCAATCGACGTCACAGAATACATCATCCATCTCCGTCTGGCGTATTGAGTGAGATGTCTCTCTCTCTCTCCTTCGGGAGGGTTATTTGGCTCCGCCCGTTTTCGATCATACAGTGAAATTTGCGTTTTCTTTTTATTCATTCGATATATTTTTGGGTATTTAGAAACATTTTTTTTGCTGATGACTTTCAAATATTGGCTAAAATACGTATAATATGAAGTGTCACGTCATTTGAAAATGTATGCAAATTGTCCATTACAAAACTGGTAAGTTAAGGGTTTCTTAGCGTTAAGTATCCTCATGGCGTTAAGTATCCTCAAAATAGGTTGGTGCAATCGGCCATTTCACCCAAAAACAGAGAGAATGTGCCCAACAAACAGAGAAATGGGGAAGCGGCAACATTGTGGTGCAAACGGAAGCTGCATCCAGCCGTGAGTCTGATTTGTTTACTTTTAAATTTCATTTCATTTATTATTTATTCATTTATGAAGGTTATAAATATAAAATAGTAATTCGTCGTTTAGTGTTACTTTTTTTATAAAATATCGTTAATTTACTGTATGTTGTAAAATTAAAAAAGCGAAGAGGTGTCAAGCGAGCATTATAATATGTTGCAAAGAATTATCAGCAAGTTGCCGACATCCAGAGCACATTTTCTGAGATTTTCGCATCAGTCTCAAATTGCCAAGATTCAAACAGATATTGCCTCACAACATGAAGCTAAATCTGTTCAAACCGACGATTTTGAACAGAAGTCAGTGTTGGAGCCTTTATCTGAATCCGAGGACATTTCCCACATTTCAACATATTTGAAACCAACATTCAATTTCGCAGCTTACGCGAATAAATCGGAAATAATCCAAGAGCTTGTCAAGCTAGGAACTGATTTTCATTATATTGAGAGAAAAGTCAAAGATGCCCTACCCTTTATGTTGAAGTTGAAATTTGATGATATCAAAGACCATATTTTGTTCTTCAATAATTTGGGTGTGAGCTTTGAAGAAGTAGGACGTGTAGTGACGAAGAATCCTTTCATTTTCAAAGAAAGTTTGGAAGATTTGGAAATTCGTATCAATTATCTTAAATTCAAAAAGTTCACCGATGATATGATTGCCAGGATAATTTCGAAAAATCCATTTTGGCTCAGTTACAGGTGAGTTTAGTTACCCGATTTGGATATGGTATAGGCTCGGGTATAGGTATATTAGGTATGACTTTATGAAGCAATTTTCAAACTTAAACTTGTCAAATCAAAAATCAAATGAAATATGCTTTATTGCCACAGAAAAATTCAAATACATTTTATGGACAAAGCAAATACAAATGCAAAATGATAATATAGTACACATTACGTGAAACAATATAACAATACTAGTACAAATAAATTTTCCCAATATTTTGTCAAAGTTAAATTTAAATGGAAATTGCTCATGGACAACAATAAACATCGGCACACTTCCAGTTATGTTATGATGACAAGTCAGTAAAACAATAACACATCAAAATCAACAATTATGGGAAGATTAATAATACTGCGGTGTTAAATATGGAACAAGGAACCAACGATTGCTCTCGTTTTTTCGCTTCCCATTCAAAAAGTAAACATCAGGTGGGGTGAGCGAAATCGGTGAACTCGAAATTTAATTTATAAATCTGAAGTCATCTTGTTTCCGCCCTGTCTGCAGCATGTAATTATTTTTGATTTAAATATCAAACAAGGAACTTGGGGTTGTTCACATTATTGCAACCAAAACGTGTTGATATCCATTTACTATTCAGGAAATAAACAACGGTCGAGGTGCGCGACCTCGGTGCATTTGAACTTGACATAAACTTGTTTCCGTTGCTTGCAATAAGCAATGTTTAGTTGGTATTATTTACAGAGGAAGTACCCAAGTGTTGTATGAATGCTTCGACCAGAAAAATAAATAGACACGGTCACTCATTCATAAAACGCCCGCAAAAGCGATCAGTTATTGTTCTGTCACCTGGACACCGCGGTGTGTGGGGACGTGAGGAGAAATAGCAGAGGGGAGAGAATGGCAACATTGGAAGATGACCGCGAGAGCGTTAAGTAGAAGCAAGTCAGTGGCGTCACAAATTTATCTTTTTGTCGACTTTAACCATCAGTATGATTGAAAGACATTTTAAGATTATGAATGGAAGGAGATAAGATAGAAAATTATGTTTATAAAGTTTGGGTTAGTATATAATGACTACATACTGTGTTAAAATTAACTTCTTTCAGCAGTTCAACTGTACAATGATAAATTCATACAATAATATATTTACTTTGACTGATAAAATTCTAAAATACTCAGTTACGTTACATTTTTTATATTCCCAATTAATTTTTATTTTTCCCAATAATTGCATTTGATATAATTCGCAATGTCAGTTTGCAATAATTCTCAACTAGGTACATTTTTTCATTTATTCCCAATGTGATTTTACTATTATCAAAATCAAGAGATATAATCGCATTTTTGTGGAAAAAAAAATCCAAATAGTGGGAAAGAATAGATGAACCACCAGATTACAGAACATATTATCTACACCAGATTCTATTTTGAAAAATCCGGTAAATTTGTTTTAATGCAAAGAAATAAAATTTGCCAGATCATTCAAGCTCATGCGGCTACACCACTGGCTTCATAATAATGAAATATAAAAATCAACGGAAAACATAACCCCACTCACCTTTAATAACTTAATTCTGGATGTGAATAATCCAGTATTTATACAGGGTGTCCCAGAAGCTCTCCACAGCACCCAGCTTTGAAAATACAAATGGGACGCCCTTTATTTTATTTTGTCTTTGGATTCCTCATTGAATTCTGAGTCAAATCTGTGTAAGGTATATATATCTTATCTTTTGCCGTTTTCGAGATAAGGGCTGTTAAATTTTGTAAAAAATACAAAATTCCCTATATTTTGTCCCCCCTCTAACACATTTTATACAAGGTGTATAAAAAAAAGTTATTTAAAAAAGTTGTTTGGTGTATACTAAATCTTTTAAATCTGGTAGTATCGTTTATACAGGGTGTCCCACAAGCTGACCACAGCATTCAACTTTAAAATTTTACATGGAACATCCTGTTTTCTATTTCATTTTTAGATTCTACGATAATTTCTAAGTTAAATCTGTAAAAGATATATCAATTTTATCTTCGGCCGTTTTTGAGATAAATGCTGTTGGATTTTGCCTTATTTTTAGAGCTACAATTCATAATAAAGCGTGAGCCTTTTAAAATGGAAAGCAGCTGTTTTTGGACTAATCTAGAATTGTTTTTTATCTTTTATGAGGCAGACTTAAGCTACAAATCAATCTTTATTCAATATGGTTGTCAAGATACAAATCCAGAATTTAGAATTTTTCACAAAATTGAACAGCATTTATCTAGAAAGTGGCAAAAGTTACGATAGATTTATTTTATATCGATTTGACTTGGAATTTAACGTATTACTATGATCTGAAAATAAAATAAAATACAGGGTGTCTTTTCTGAAATTTTAAAGTGGGGTGTTGTTACCAGCTTTTGTGACACCCTGTATAAATGATATAGCCCGATTTAAAATCATCATAAACCAAACATTTTTTGTATCACACTTTTTTTTCTAGACCATGTGTAAAATGAGTTAGATGGGTCAAAATATTGGATTTTCCACAAAATTTAACAGCCTTTATCTCAAAAGCCACAAGAGATAAGATAAATATACCTCATACACATTTGACTTAGAATTTAACGTAGAATTTAAAAATGAAACAAAATACAGGGTGTCTCATTCAAAATTTTAAAGTTGGGTGCTGCGGACAGCTTTGGGAGACCCTGTATAAATGATACTGCTAAATTAACAAAATTTAGTATAAACCAAACAACTTTTGTCTATAACTTTTTTCTGTACACTTTGTATAGAATGAGTTAGAGCGGGGGTCAAAATATAGTAAATCACCCTGTACATACCAGAGCCACTTTTTATCAATAATAAACTCACCGACATAAAAGTCGGCTCAACCAAAGTTGTATGTATGGTAACGATTTTTCGCTACAGAAAACACTTTTCCAGCATAATTTATTTACAGTCACTATAATAATGTACATGGTGTTCACAGATAAATGGACCCCCCATTAACTTTTTAATTTAATGTTTGGGAAAAAAATGTTTATTCTATGGACATTTATTCTGAAAAACGACGAAAAAGCCCCTCGAGCCATGAGCCATGACAAAACTCCACCCAAACAATAGGAGTTATATTCATTTTCAAAAAAGCTTCTAAAAAGAAACTTAATATTTGTACTGTAATATTTTAAAGGTTTTCATAGAATAAAAATTGTTCATTTCAATTTCTTATATAGTAGAATCCGAGGTAGAATCTTAATTTGAAATGTTGTAGGATAAAACTGGGTCACCCTGTATGAATAAGGAGAATATTTCAACTTTCTCCTCTTCGTAATATAAAATGTTTAAATCTTTCTTGACAAGTTGACATCTATTAACAACTATTTCGTCTCGAAGGCTTCGAAATAATACCATACATCTTAAAAGCAAATTTCTGATGTTAATATCTTCTTATTGGTTGAATTTTGGTATAGGGTATGCTATATGAAAAATGTTCAGAATTTTCCGAAGAATGCAAAAATCGAACAAAAAAATTGGGTTGTGATTTGAAATAAGAAAGTTGGACCATGCCCAGAAGTTCTGAAACACCCTGTATATGTGAAATCCTTGTTTTCATAAAATTCATTTTGAACCATTGAACTTTCATTTGAAACATTTTTCTCCCAAACATCAAATTAAAAAGTTAATGCGGGGTCCATTTATCTGTGAGCACCCTGTACACTCACTCGAGTACTCACTATCACACTATTTTATTCAACTCGTATCGAAACTCTTATGTTCGTTCGCAATTCATAAAACACGACCGAACAACTGTTGTGGCTCTCACATTGATGATCTTATACAGGGTCGCTGATATGTATGGAAACGGTCGATTATTGGTTAAACTATACGAGCAACTAAACTTGAATACAAAAGTTGAAGGGTTTTTGAATATCTATTAGTTAGTAAAAACTAGAATCATAAGGGTCGATCATGAAGTCGTGGGACAACAAAATTGCATTTTTTAAATATTATATATTATTGAATATTTCAATTCCTCCTTCAATTTTGAGCAAAAATTGTGAGGCACATAATGTTTCTGAATTTAGCCGTTTTCGAGTTATCGCGTTTTATAAATAATATTTTTGTATCTTTGACAAGCTATAAAACTCAAACGGTTCAAGATAAAGAAAAATGGTCTGCACTTTCTCATCTTAACTATTCAGGAGCTATTTAGTCATTTGAATAGAAGGTACTGTCAACTGTCCACTTTTCTCGACACATTTTAACATAAAAAAAAAAAAAATATTGCTGTTTGATAGCTCTTGAAAAGTAAAGACTAGAAAGTCCAGATCGTACAAAGATACAAAATGTAATTTTTCATAAAACGCGATGACTCGAACACGGCGTAACTCATGAACATTATGTGCATCACAATTTTTGCTCAAAATTGAAGGAGGAATTGAAATATTCGATAACGACTTTATGACCGACCCTGTATAATTTTAGTTTTCACCAACTAATAGATATTCAAAAACCTTTCAATTTTCGTATTTAAGTTTTTCAAGTAGCCCGTATAGTTTAACCAATAATTGACCTGTTCCATACATATCAGCAACCCTGTATCATTCTCTTTCGTCAAATCCTGTCGAATAGTGTAGAATTCTGTAGAACAGCGTAGAGTTCTTGGTTTAAAAGATATTAATTTTTCAAATTAACATATTTTTTGCGACTAGTATTGAGAACACTGTTGATTTTTTTTTGAGTGTTTAGGTTCGCATCAATATTTATCATACATTTCGGGCATTTAAAACATTTCGTGAGTGAACTGCGATTTTAATTTTTATTTGACGTTGAAGATTTTCTTATTCTAAAATTGAGCTAGAACCGTTGCCGCTTTTTACAAAATCTAGCGTGAAATGAGCCATCGCAGTCTCGCGACGTGAGTCTGCAAGCGGACCTTGATCTGAAGAAATCGTGTTTTTCACATTTCGGGTAGAGAGTAGTAGAGAGCCCACAATGCCCTTCGGGTAGCTTTGCAACAGTGGACAAAGTGAGAGCGTTCATTGTTTTCAAAATTCCGCAAATTTTCGCTCTGGAATGAACTTCTGAAACAAAAACACAGGTGTTGGTAGAAAATAAATTAATTGTCCCAAAGTATTTCAAGTGCCCAGTTTCCGAGAAATAGTTATATATTATAAATTAAAAGAAAAACAGTAGAAGAACTGTCCGACTGCGTTGAGAAAAAATGTTACGGAAAAGACCGACGCGACGGGGTCAGCTTTTGCAGTGACAAGGTAGGTAGAGAGAGGCGCAGGAAAATTCAAAAGAAAAACTTGCCCAGACCTCATTTTCGGCTTCGAGAGAAAATGAATAATAAAAAAAAACCTTACAAGCACGTGCAGTAACTCCAGAAGACCCTTCCCGGAACAATCTCAAAAAACTATTTTGGTAGAAATAAAACGCGGTTTTGAAAATCGTCAGAAATTTCTAATTTACTGTTTCAACGTTGATAAAACGATAGCCCTAACTTACAAAGGAGCTCTTCAACCATTACCGATCTAATGAAACATTCTATCATTTACAACGCCAAGAAACTATACAATCATCTCCCTCTACACCTCAAATATATTATCACATCTGCTAGCTTCCGTGAAGAAACGGAAACCTTCCTCCTGGGAAGAACTTTTTATTCTTCAAATGAGTTTTCACGGAATAGTTCCATTACTCTGTTTGGGCACCATAAGCGACAGTTTCATAAAATCTCATTAGTGAGAGTGGAAGTTGTTCTAGGTCTTACAATTAACATAGTATTCATATTTAGGGTCATCAATCGCCTAGTTTAGTAATTCATACAACACTTGGGTTCTTCCTCTGTAAATTACATCAACTAAACATTGCTTACTGCAATCAAAGCGGAAACAAGTAGAGTTCAAGTTCAACAATTAAATTTCAAGTTCACCAAGGTCGTGCTGATGTCTATTTCCTGAATAGGAAATGGATATTAACACGTTTTGGTTGCAATAACGTAAACAACCCGATTTCTTTCTTTGATAATAAAATCAAGAGAACACCGCAAAAAATATTTTTTTCAATACAACCTCATCCCTTCCAGCACACAAGAAATAGATGATAAGCTGGGATATTTCCAAAAGAATTTCCAACTTTCTGGCGATGAAGTTCGCCAGATCGCCTCTGCGAAACCTCAACTCATTACATTCAACCCGGAAACCATCAAAGTGAACATATTTGCCCTAAAAGAAGAAATGGGCTTCTCCCAAGAAGATCTTAAACATATAATTCTATCAAAACCGGCTGTATTTATGAGTGGTCACTACAGACTTGTTAAAACGTTTGAATATCTTCATAACGTGATGAAAATGAAACATGAATCAATATTGGAAATTCCACAGATCCTGACCTGTAGAGAAAAAAGGTTGAGAGAGAGACACCAATTTCTCGTCAAATTGAAAAGGGATCAATTTGATCCGCGAAAACCAAATTATATTAATTTGCTTACCATGGTTGGTAATACAGATTCTCATTTTGCCAGTGAAGTGGCTAAGAGCAGTGTGGATGAGTATAATATGTATTTAAAATCGCTTTAAAAAACCATCGAGTTTGATGAAAGGCTGTGATAAATTTTATTCAATAGACAATATTTTGAGACTATTTGAATAAATACTTAGGTGAAAGTTTCGTCATTTTGTGTTTTTATTTAGCAATAAGCATGCTCCGATGCTTTCTCCGAAACGGTAAGTGCTACGGTGTCGGTTGAACGGGAGAAAAGTTCTCAACAATGTTTTTTTTTAGTTTGCGTGATACAGTTGAAATTTTGAAAATGGCATGAATCAATTTTGTCAAGTATTACATTTTTTAATGATTTATCAAGCAACATAAGAACATCCCCTTCTCATCGTATCTTCAGAAAGAGGGTTGATCAATTAATAGGAAAGAAGGCATACTACGACCGACGTCGCCGAGTTTCTCGAGGACAAGCTTGATTAACATGATACTATATGTAGAGTGAAATGATTATACATTATACATTATAATGCGACCATATACCCAAATTTTAGAATCTAGAAATTATGGAATGACATTTATACTAGTATTAAAGTTATCATGCAAACCATAGATAAGGGTTGTAATAAACTGTACAGTATTCAATTCATTATGTACAGTATAATATCACAAGCAGTCAGTATAATATTGTAGAAGACTCAGTATTTCTGTTAAAAATGATAAGTAAAAATGGAATTTTTGAGCAGTAAAAGTACTATTTGGCCTGTATTTCTATGTTCACTATTGTGCTTCTAATGGACAGTAAAAATTTATGAAATGTCAGTATGACTTAGCTGGTAATAATTCCACAAATGTACAGTAAGAAATAATAAATGGCCAGTATGCAATAGTCAGTAATAATTTTAACTAACTCAAACTAACCCAAACTTGATACACATAATACCAATACAGAACACGTCAATTATGATATATAATAATAATTGTAATGTTAACCTAGTGCTAACCAACGAGCCGCTGCATATTTTTATCAATTTCGATCACCAACACAAATTAACCCAAACTTGATCCACATAAAACCATTTATAATATATAATAATAATTGTAATGTTAACCTAGTGCTAACCAACGAGCCGCTGCATATTTTTCATCAATTTCTATTACCAACACAAACTAACCCTAACTAACCCAAACTAAATCCGCCTCTCAAAGGAACCTATCTGACTTCTTCATCATGACATAAAGGCAGAGTGTTTTCTTTTTACTAAGTTGTGTTTCGTTCCGTTGTAAAAATGTTTGTATTTATACGAAATAAAATATATGACCAACCATTCATTATTTTACTGTGGCTTTATTAATTTTATGGGCTGTCCATTATTTTCACCAGGCATTTACTAATTTATTTGATCGTTTTTTTATGATACTGACTCTTGATTATTTATATCTACCATTTATTATTTTTACTGACCACTTCTTTATGTTACTGACCCTTTATTATTTTTACTGACCATTTCTTTATATTACTAACCGTTAATTATTTCAACCGACCATATATTATTATACTGACCATTTATTATTTTTACTGACCACTTCTTTATGTTACTGACCCTTCATTATTTCAACCGACCATTTATTATCATACTGACCAAGGAAAATAAAATAATGGCAAAGAGTACTGTCCATAAAATTGAAATACTGACCATTTAATTTGTTGCCCATAGATAATAACTTACGCCTCTTGATTATAATTATTCACCATAACCTCTAAACAACGGATTTTTTCAACAAAATACAACTTACAGAAGCAACCACTGAATCAAATTTACAACACACACAACACAACCAATAATAATTATTGTACTGTCTCGATCTCGAACGACAACTGATCGGAATAATAGAATTAGACTGATGCAATGGCCGACGCCAAAACAAAAACAGCTTGGCTTGGTTCAACGGTTCAACTACAACTGGTTTGTGTGGTATTCACTTACAAAAAGCGGGAAAATCGAAAACAACAAAACTAGCTTGCGAATAGCTGGTGATCTGCAAGCGCCCAAAAGTGTCACGGAGTTGGCGATGGCGGCGTTTTGTAGCCGACGAATGTCGCTCTTGAAGAAGGCGCCCTAACGATGTTGGGCAACCGACTTCGTGCCAACTCCGATCAGAAAGCTCAAAAATGCATATCTTTGTATAGCATGATTATAGCGGGTTTGCCGCTGAAGCCCTTCCGAACCGTCGCCCAGCCGCCAGTTTTGTCTAGCGGCCGCCAATCAACCGCCGGCTTAGTGTTTGTTGGGGAAGGTGGCACCGAAAATTTTATTTAACAAAAAATGAAGACAATTGAATTCTCTACAATTTTTGTCTTGCCTAAAATAGCTCTGAAACCGTAACAACGTTAGAGGGCGCCAAAGTCAACAAATGCGATTTTTTTGCATTTTTGAGGGTCAACTAAAAATTTTTTTGTCGCATTTTTTTTTTTAAGTAAAGATCATGAAGAAACCTACAAAATTCATCTGCAATTTTTTTTTTACGACGCATTGTTCGCGAGCTGCTACCAGAGCATTCGTAAACGCACCTGCCACCGCACAGTGACCAAAAATTGAAAATTCGTGATCGAAATGCAATTATTCAAACCTTCCGTTACAAAATAATGTTATCTAAGTGCATGTTTGAAGAAATATTATTGTCTTCGTTTGATTTTTATGTTTCTAAGTGTTATTTTGGTAGGTATAGAGAAGTGTATTCAAGTTCATAAGTTAATCAAAATAAAAAAAAAATGCCAAAATACTTGCGTATTATTTTATTTCCACTAATAGATCGGTTGAAATGGAAGCAGTGATATGATCTAAAATGTAAGTCATAAGAATATGCATACAGTGATTACTGTTCATATGAGGATATGATGAGACAGAAAGATCTTTTAAATGAGCTATTACTCAAGTCTTTTGACGAGGATTCATTTCACCCAAAAAAAGTAAAATGGGGTGAAATGCCCCAATACTTTTTTGATAAATGATGCAGGATTAAATCTTAGCCATGCGTGCTATTTATCTGAGCATGAGTCTGGAATCAACTTGCTTATTTTGAATGAATCATCCTATATACAGGGTGAGTTTCTCTTATGGTTAGCACCAGGGATCTCGGAAATTATAGCAGATACGAGAAAGTATAAATGGGCAAAGATTTGCAATTTTGTAAGCCCTACTCAAAACCATTTTGAGTTTTACAAAATTGGACAGCTAGTCATAAGATATTAAAAAAAAAATCTGATTTTCGGCTATTTTTTGAAACGTTCCTACTCCGCGAAGATTAATTTTATTGTGAGAACATGTTAAATACAAGAGTTTTAGGGAACTCTACTCTGAATAAAATGACATTTAACATTTAAACAATTTTCTTGACATACGAGATAGACTTTTATATTTCGAACACATTGAAATGCATACTATATCGTACCTGTATACATTTAGATGGCTCTGCTGACACACTACAAATGTGAAGCAAATTGGATTGATGAATAACAGCGCGGGTTGCATAACTAGGTGGGGTATTCCTTCATCTCGAATAAGCAATAACTGGTTGCATAAGTTTTCACAATAATAACTGTGATCATTTTCATTTATATTTAAGCATCGAAATGCATACTATTGCATACTATCGTACCTGGAAGGGACTCGCCCAGCTAGCAAAATAGTCCTATAGATTTGGAGTTATAGGATATTTATGTTCTGTTAATGTTCTATAGTTGCGTATAGTACAGTAAATTGTTGTATAGTGGACGAATATGAAACTATTTTGCTCTCAGCAACTAATTTGTTGTTTTAACCTATGGTAAGAACGTTTTTGCAGCATAATTATAGAGCAGTTACAGAATATGTTCCAATATAGTTCTATAAGTGCTGCATGATAACACTTTTTTGAAACCACTGTGCTTACACAATCAAATTGCTCTAAAAGCGATGCACAATAATATCTTATTGGAACTATATTATGTCCAGTGAAACTCTTATACAACTGTTCTGTAATGTCTCATGTAGTTTTCTTATAGAATTATTGTACAAAGGGTTCCTACTGATACAATTCTGCTGCGGAGAGCAAATAACTGACATGGAAGCAGTTATCGAATAAGGTAAACTGGCGCTTCTTTAACGCAGTCACAAACTATTCCAATTCAGGTGTTATGAAACCTTTATAGAATAAATAGGCATAAATACAAATATTTTGTTCTATGAAAACCACTATAGAACTACTATAACAACGACGCCATGCCATATGTTCTAGATCATTAAACTTTTATGGAGTTTGTGACTTTATCTTGCTTTAAAATGTCTTATTCATTTTTATTTTAATGGAGAAAGGTGAAAAAGTGGAGCTTTTTCGAAAAGTAACAACATTTACGAGAACCTTTAGCATTTTATTAGATAAAAGAACCCCTCTGACAAATGGTTTTTGAAATGATTTCATTAGAGTCACCAGGATAATGCGGAAAAGTAAAAAATAATTTGATAGATAGAATTTGTTAACTAAAAAAAAAATAAACATAATACACACAATAAACGGGGGCACTAATACATAGTTCCCAAAACTCTAGTATTTTCCATACATTTTAAGTCAAAACATCTTTTGTGGCTCGTAACAGAGACGTCTTTTAGTTTAAATAATTTTTTTTTTCGTAAAATTGATTAAAGATACTAAATAAGCCAGTCTCATTGTTCATGAAATATTTCAAGATATGACAACACTGAATGAAATGGCATTGCTCTATAATCATTGCAAAAGACACAAACATGTCGTATTAGTTGGAATCCATATTGGATAGTATTAATAATACAAAGATTCCATTCTTTTCTGCGGCCATATTGTCTAGAAATAAAATAAAACAAATTTGAAAGCATAAGCAATAATACCAAATGAAATAATCTGAATAACATCGACCACGATAGTGTGTCTGATTATTTCATATAAAATTTAGGGGTAAATTCACGAATTTTTGGAAAACATTTTTTTCATAAACTTTTAGTCATAGTGGAAATTTAGGCCAAACGGAGGGAGCATCAAAAAATTCCCATAATGTAATATATGTTTCACAATAAATCTTCTTCCGCAAATTAATTTACGGCTTGAGTGACAGCAAATAACCAACTCAGTAAATTATTAAGTATATACCCATATTCCTATTTCTACAGAGTAGGTTAATTATCATGAAGTCAGCATCATTCATCGTCATGTTTTGTTACAGAATCAATTTGCTTCTAAAATACAACACTAAACAGTTTAAAAGTTCTTTAAATATCACACAATGCATTAAAATTGTTGCATAATGAGACATTTTGCGATTCTATGCCATAATTGTATTAGGGTTCTTTAGTAGTTGTATTCTACAAGAGCTTTTGCTCTGTTACGGTAATACAAATGTTCTTTAAAAGCTCTAAGAACGTTTATGCAACAATTCTATAATTGTTTTGCGGAGGCTTTACACAACATTTTAAAGAAGTAAAAAGCTGTATAGTATGGTGCCCATTTTGATTGTTTAAGAGTTGTAAGAACGTTTTAAAAATGTTCTTAGAAAAATATTGCTCTATAAAAATTAGTTCTAAAAACGTTCTCACGACATTTATAGAACAAGAAATTGTTAGCTGGGTCGGAATTGCCAAATGACTGTAAATTTAAGGCAAGTGCGACAGAAAGAGATGTAAGCATGTAAGGGGAGTTCCTTTCTCTGTTTTCTGTCTCATCTTCTGTCAAAGGGCACTTTCGGAAACACTGATCCAAAATCCCCCATCATCAGTTGTCATCTTTTGTTTCTTTTTATTAATGTACTTGGATCACTATTTCCTTGTGTCAAATGAATAGGTATTATCAAATGGCGGATTCTGTTTTGAACATAATAGGTGCGTGTTTGTTTAATGCTCCACTAGTGCACCCCACTTATGCAACCCGCGATGTTCCAGGTCGTATTCATTTCAATGTTCGAACATGTCATTGTAAACATGGGGGGAAAGGGAAAAAGCAAGCTCCTGGTTTGCCATATTTACTTCCTTGAAATACCTTTCATCAGACTTTCTGTCACCAATTCAATAACAATGACTTGAAGTTCACTATCATCAAGTAAATGTATTTCTCTTCAATATCCAAGGAGAGTCGATCGATTTTCCTTGATCTTTGATACTAAAAAGTGGATAAGAGGAATTTTTCTCACAAACGGCAACGTTGGGCATCAATCGATCTATTTGAAATGCGTTGCCACGACTTTAATTGATGCTTCAAAGTGACGGCTGTTGTCATTTCCAGTTGAAAATGATTTATTTGTGCTCGAGAAGAGGATTCAGTGTGGCAATTATACCAAAAAAAGTGCTGTGTTTGTGGAGCTTCTTCATGAACGGTTGGATTGTAGAGATCTTATCACAAATGTGTCTAAATAACATTACATAAATATGAACAAAAACCGAATGTTATCGACTCAAACAAATCGTGTACGTTCGGGGTGCTATGCTTGTTCTAGTGGTTCAATGTTCAAAGGTGGAAACCATATTAAATTCTATTTTTGATAAATAGAGAATTTTAACGATATAGCATATGAAAGGTATTATTTTAATAATAAAGTTTTTATGGACGTTTATTTTTTTTTCTTATCCACGTTTCACCTCAACGTAGTTAATCTTGTTTTAAAGGGGGAAACATTGGGCAAAAATGAAAGGAGTGATTCCTGAGATCATTCTAAGAAACATAGATCCGAAAACGCATCGTCTCTATGATACAGCGTGGCAAAGTTTTTTTTTAAATCATTTTTTTTAATAATTCAGTTAAATTTTGACCGATTTTTTTGAAATTTGGCAGCGTTGTTGTAAGTGATTCGGGACTTATTTTGACCCTAATAGATAAAAAATATTTTGTCCAGTGGCGTTGAGGGCGAGCAATCTATGTTTATTGGAACTTTTTTTCCTAGAATGACCTCAGGAATCAATCCTTTCATGTTTGTCCATTTTTTTTTTAAACACCCTGTATATGGAGCTGCCGGCCTCGACACATCCATCCACGTCTGACAGATATGACTCCGGTATCCTTAACAACACAGATTTTGAGCCCGAACCTGACATATACTGCTTCCAGAGGTTGAATTTGCCCTTAAGAGGCTCAAGTTGGGCAAGGCAGCTGGATACCATGGTATCACCTCCGACATTCTGAAACATCTGGCGACATCTGGACTGAAGATATTACATCACGTGTGTAACGAGATATGGAGGTCCGGCAAATGGCCTCGAGATTGGTGGAAGTCCATCCTGATTCCTCTCCATAAGAAAGGTCCTACAAACAACTGTGATAACTACAGGATACTAGCTCTCATCTCGCATTCCAGCAAGGTACTTCTTTACATCCTACAACGACGCCTGGAAAATTTTGTCAGCTGGCAGATAGCCCCTGAGCAAGCAGGTTTTTTGAAAGGCCGGGGCACCAGAGAACAAATCCTCAATGTCAGGAATATCATTGAAAAATCCCGGGAATACTACGTTCCTACGTATTTATGTTTTGTCGACTATACTAAGGCATTTGATCGGATTGTCTCTGGGTATGTGTTAAGGGAAATGGGCGTTCCTCAACATCTTGCACATCTTATCTGCCAACTATATACAGACAACTTTGGCACACGTTCGTATAGACGGTTGTTTGTCTGACGAGTGCACCACGCAAAAAGGAGTGCGACAGGGATGTGTTTTATCCCCTTTACTATTCAACATCTACGCGGAATTCGTTATGAGGAAAGTACTGGATAAATGGAAGGGTGGAGTATGCCTGGGGGAGTCAGGATGTCAAATCTTCGCTTTGCGGATGACACAACGCTTTTGGCCGCCTCAGACTTCGGTCTAAAAATAAACTATGCAAAAACTAAAATTATGGCGATTGATCGTAACAAGCAGTTCCCGATAGCACCCACCATTGCCGGATGTGAGGTGGTCTCCATGATATATCTTGGAGCACTGGTTTGTGACACGAGCAGTTGTGAACTGGAGATTCGGAGACGTATACAAATGGGAAGGGCAGCAATGACTCAACTCACAATGGTTTGGCGTGACCGACAAATTACAAAGGAAACCAAAATACGTCTGGTTTCGACGTTGGTGTTCTCCATATTTAACTATGCGTGCGAGACCTGGACAGTGGGGGAGGCGGATAGAAGACGCATAGATGCATTCGAGATGTGGACCTGGAGAATTCCTTGGACAGCACACCGAACGAATGAGTCCATACTTAACGAAATAAAACTTAAACATCGGCTAGTATCGTATTTTCAAGAATTTTGAAGTTCTTTGGCCACATTCACCGCAGTGAACATAAAATGGAACGCCTTGTGGTTCAGGGAAAGCCCAAAGGACAACAGCAACGCGGACGATCTCCACAGCGTTGGGCAGATATAACTAAGAAGATACTCACTAAACGATACACCGATGCTTCCCACATCACCGTTGATCGAGATGGATGGAGAAACGTCGTCGATGAGGCAATCCGAGCAGCTGAAGAGCATAGATGAACCACAACGCATCTGCCAAGATGTTATTGACTATGATGAGCACATGAGAAGGTGTAACAAAAATGCTCTAAGATCTTCTAAGGATTACTTTAACAGACATTTTGACTATCGTCAACCTTCATTGCCAAAAGAGGCTATAATATAATAATATACAGGGTGGACCAGAAGTAATGGAACATACGGTAACAGTAAATTCCTCACACAAAAATATTGCGATCGACCTCAACTTGTCTATTACGAAAGTTGATGTTAAGAGAGATACAAGGTGTCGAAGTTGAATTTAATAAATTAATATTTGATTTTTTCAAATAATTCTTGAACTAATCAAGTTATTTCGATAAAATCTGGTATATGGGGATTGTTCAACATGCAAAATTCAAATCTGAGCACGGAATTGGTCTTACTGGTAGGGGGCGCCAGATACACAGCTTTTCAGTCATTCAAATCGTCAGAACAAAAAAAAATCAATTTAAAAAAAAATATATATCTTTTTGGATTGTTTTTACAAGAAACATTGAACATCGGAACACTTGTCAAAATCACCGTGACAACGGCGTATTCGATGCCCCCTATGTTTATTTTCAAAATTTTCCATTCGAAACAACATTGCGTGGATTACTTTAAGGGCAAATATCTTGAAAAAGAAAAGGTTTCTCCTGTGCACTTTAACAAGGTATACCTTTTTCACGTAAAAATGACGGAAAAAACAATTTATTGATTAAGAAAAAATTCTTGAGTGCGTACAACAAAGTTATAACCATTTGAATGAGTATGGAAGACTGTAAGTGGCGCCCCCTACATATGTAAGGCCCATACCAAGGCCAGATAGAATTTTCCATGTCAAACAACCCCCATATACAAAATTTTATCAAAATAACTTGATAATTTCAAACGTTATTTGAAAAAGAGAAAATTAAAATTCAACTTCGACACCCTGCATCTCTCTCAATATCAACTTTCGAAATAGACAAGTTGAGTCCGATTGAATTATTTTTGTTGTTTTGTTTGCTGAGAAGGACCACCCTTGGTAGGGAAATGATATGATTCGTACGGGAAAATGTTTTACATTTTTATTCGAGCAACTTTTAAAAAATTCTATTTCAACTTCAAAGTCATACAACAATACTAATCACCAGTGACAGTCATTCATGGCACCCTTGTTCTCCTTGGACTCGTCGGCCCGTGTTCAGACTTGAACCATGATTTAAGCAGTAACATGCCGGCCACGTTGAAAAGTCTTACTTTTCGAAAAATAAAAAATACGGCTGACTCCAAGAACTGCCATCACACACTTCACTATCACATATCAGTGTCATTTTCTTTATTCTGAGGTGTCAATTGGTAACACGCACACTCGAGCCACTGATCTTCTGATTATGTTGCCATAAGGAAGACGTACGGAAATAACTCTAACTATCTTGTCCGCTCCTGGATGAAGATCGACGACTCGTGCCATTCGCCATCGTAGTGGAGGTTGATTCTCCTCGATCAGAACGACTAGGGATCCAAGCTTCAAATTGACATGGATATTTTGCTTCCACTTGCCCCGTGCCTGAAGGCTTGACAAGTACTCTCTTGACCAGCGTTCCCAAAATTGTTGGTGTAATTGCTGTAGTCTTTGATATAACGACAAACGTGATATTTTGACTTCCATGAAGTTAGCTTCTGGAGAACATAATAGAGACTCGCCTATTAGGAAATGTGAAGGGGTCAAAGGATCATAGTCATTAACATCATTAGAAAGTTGAGTCAGTGGTCGGGAATTTAAACATGCCTCAATTTGAACCAAAAGGGTGTACATATTTGAAAAATCAAGAGATGAATTTCCGAGTACCCGCTTAAGGTGAAATTTCGTACTCTTAACAGCAGCTTCCCATAAACCGCCCATGTGAGCTGATCGCGCAGGTATAAAATGCCAGTTGATCTGATCGTTGGCTAAACCTGTTGAAACAATTTCATTATGCTTTTTGTCATTTATCAAATTATGAAGTTCAATAAAGTAATTATTTGCCCCAACATAATTTAATCCGTTGTCGGAATAAATGTTTGAAGGTTTACCCCGACGGGAGCAAAATCTCTTTAAAGCATTCAAAAAACTATCCGTTGTCAAATCTGGAACTAATTCGATATGGATTACATGAGTGGTGAAACATACAAATATGCACAGATATGTTTTTATAATTTTGCTTCTGCGCAACCTTCCTTCTTTAACATATATTGGACCAGCGTAATCCACACCACAGTTTAAAAAAGGACGACTAGGAATAACACGTGTTCCAGGCAAGGAACCCATTAAAAATTTGACAGGTTTGGGATTTGCTCTATAACAAATAATGCACTCATTAAGAACCCTTTTTACTGTATTTTTACCTTTGATAGGCCAAAATTTTAGACGTATCATAGAAAGTAAATTTTGACTGCCTGCGTGCAGATATCTAAGATGAGCATCCAAAACAATCAAATTTGTTAACTTATGTTTGTGTGGCAAAATGATTTGATGTCTCTGATCATAATTCAGTTTTGAATTTTGCAGTCTTCCACCCACACGTAATATTTTTTCAGAATTCAAGAAAGGATTCAAACTCAATATTGTACTGTGACGACTTAAGGGTTTTGAATTCTCAAGGCTCGAGATCTCTTTCTCGAATGATTCGCGTTGAGCCAATCGTATTAGAATGAAAGAAGCTTTGTTTAGTTCAGAAATTGACAAACTGTTTGATGTAACGGGAATTTTCTTCAAAGTACGATTTTTAAATCTGATAATGTATGCTACAATTCTTCGCAATTTGCAGAAAGTCGAATATTTTTCAAAAACATTGAATGTGAGCTGAGTATTTCCACTAGAATGTGTTACGTCTGTTGTATTCAAGCTTATTGCGTTTGATTTTATTTCTGGTAATGAGTCCAACTCAGAAATATCACCACTGCAACAATTATCATCCGGATCAAACTTGTATAAAAATTCGGGACCATTAAACCATGTTTTGTTTTCAATCAATGCTCGTGGTCCTAAGCCTCGAGATATAATATCAGCAGCATTATCGTGACTTTTGACATGCTTCCATCTATTAAGATCCGATAATCTGATATACTAAGAATTTTTGTTACTCTTGAGACCAATTCTGCTAATAAATGAGCTGCTAACAATTCCAATCTAGGTATAGACTATTTCTTGAGGGGTGCAACTTTTGACTTAGCAGTTAAAAGCCGTATCTGCTTTCTTCCGTTTTTATCAATTGATGATAAATATAAACATGCTCCATATGCCTTTTCCGAACTGTCGCAAAAGCCATATAATTCAGATTTCTTCATGTTGGGAATCAAAACGTGTCGATTGATTTCTAGTTCATTCAAAACTTCAATTTCTGACATGAATTCTAAAAAACGTTTTTTCAAATTTAACGGAATATCTTCATCCCATTCGGTTTGTTGTTGCCATAACTCTTGCATAAGAATTTTTGCTGTGATGATTGCAGGACCAATTATTTGGACCGAAAATTTGTGAAATTGCTGACAAAACGCAACGTTTGGTTATTTTTTCATGAAGCTTGACGCTAATTGAATATTTCAGATTGTCTTGATGTGGATTCCATATTATCCCAAGTGTTTTTAATTCTTTCTCGTCGTGATTTAAAATCAATTTGTCATCTTTGAGATGACTTTTTTCTGAAATGTAATTTAGGATTGATGTATCATTTGAGGACCATTTTCTGAGATCAAATTTAGCTTGCGAAAGAATTTCTGTTAGTTCATGATAAATTTCTAATGCTTCGCTTTTGGTATCAACACTTAGTAACAGGTCGTCCATATAGAATGAGTTCTCAATAATTTTCGCTGTCCGAGGGTATTTGTCTCTATTTTCGATAGCAAGTTGCTTTAAACATCGCGTTGCTTGAAAAGGCGCACTTGCGGTTCCGTAGGTAACTGTGTTGAGTTGATAAACTTTTATGGGTTCGTCTGGATGACTTCTCCATAAAATTTGTTGATAGGATCGCTCGGTGGGATTAATCAATATGCATCGATACATCATTTTGACATCAGCACTAAGGACGTACTTTCTCAATCGTAATCGTAAAAGAATTGAATAAAGATCGGATTGTATAGTTGGACCTACTAGTATTAAATCATTGAACGAAACATCTGTACTCGTTTTCGCACTCGCATCAAATACTACTCTACACCTTGTTGTGACTGAGTCTCGTAATACTGCTGTATGCGGTAAGAAATATGAATTTTCGTCCATTGAGTCATCGTTTTCCAAATTGTTTTTAAATTGCATATGCTCCAAATTTTCATATTCGTTCATGAATTCTACATATTTGAATTTTCAAATCTTCATTTTTCTTGAAACGTCTTTCTAAATTATTGAATCTTCTTAAGGCCATGGTTTTTGAATTTCCTAACTTTCCATCACAATCTCTCTTGAATGGATATTTCACTATGAATCTTCCGTCTTTGTGACGCGAAGTAGTCTCCTCGAAATAACTTTCACATATTTTTTCTTCCTCTGAGAAAAATGCTTCTTGTTGTAGTTCTTCAATCTCCCAAAATTTATTCAAACTGTTATTGAGGTCTTTATTTGTGATTTTTGTGGATAAATTACAAATTGAAGTTTGTTGTTGATTATTTTCGTGAAATGCGATTCTTCCGGCAAAAATCCATCCTAATCGTGTTTCTTGTAAAACTGGCATATTGTTACCTAGTTTCAACCTACCGGTTTTTAGCAAATCGTAAAATACTCCTACGCCTATTAATAAATGTATTTCCTTCGGAATATTGAACTTTTCATCTGCTAATTTCAAGTTAAACGGGTATTTTATGTCTTGTCTATTAAATTGAAATAATGGCAATTTTTCTGTTATTTTTGGTAAAATCAAAAATGATAAATCCACTTTAAACGATTCAGTGCGTGATTTTATAGTCGTGAATGCTTTCTTTGAAATTTTTGTTACAGATTCATTGACTCCTGACAATGGTATATTGACATTTTGGCAATTGAGCTTCAGTTTCTTAAAAAGGGATTCAATCATCAGATTGGATTGACTACCTGAGTCCAACAATGCATTACATGTATGCCAACTTCCTTGATAATCAGCAATAAGAACAGTAGCAGTCGACAATAAAATTTGATCCTCTGAGAAATTGGAAAAAGCGAAGTTTAACTGCTCGTTTTTTCATTTTCTGTACAAATTTCTGGAAATTTTACACTTGTGACGCACATTGCGTTAAAACTTCGTTCTGCACGTTCATTTGATTTATTTCGTTGAGTTACATGTTTTTCTGGAGCTTTTGAATTGTCGGTTCGGTTCTGGGAAACAAATGATTCGGCTACTTTTCGACATGGTTCAGGCAGAAAGTTCCGATGGACAGCCTCCTCCGATTTCGTAGCTGGGGATTGAGATAGAGAATATCGAGTATTCGTTGTAATCCGGTTTTCAAAACGTTCCGAATCATGATGCTCAGGTCTTTGATTTTCATGCAATAAAGTATTATGCTTGGAATTACATTTCTTGCATCTGCTTGAGTTACATTCATTTTTGAAATGACCTGTTCTGAGACAATTGCTACAAAGTTTGTTTTCTCGTATGACGTTATATTTTTCTTTTATGGTAAGATTAGCAAATGATGGACAACTGAACAGGAAATGAGATTCACCACAATATGGGCACTTGATATTTGTTTTTTCTTTTGTGAAAAGACATCTACTTGTAGATTTTTCGTATTCAAATTTTCGAGAAAATGGTTTTTGTTGTGAATTCGATTTTGAGAAATCACTGCTTAATGCTTCCAGGGTTAAACACTTTTTTGTCAAGAATTGCACAAATTCATTCAAAGTTGGTAAATTTGCATCGTCTTGCTTATTTTCCCATTCACGCCGTGTTCTATCGTCTAATTTTTGTAATATGATTGGGATGAGAATTAAGTCCCAGTGCTCGACTGGCAATCTTAACTTTTCCAAAGCTGATTTATGTTGAAATAATGTCTGAGATGGCTAGCTGATTCTTTTGAAACTTGTGGCAAATTGAACAATAAATTGTTTATGTGAAGATTGATTGTGGCTCGTTTGTTTTCATACCTTTTTTTTAGCAACTCCAGAGCGATTGAATAATTTGATGCAGTAACTTCCAAGGATTGGTTCAATTTCAATGCATCACCCTTACAACATATTTTCAAATATAAGAATTTGTCAATATCGTTCAAATCATTTCTGTGATTAACAACGGAATCAAAAATATCTATAAAGCTATACCACGTTTCATATCGTCCATGAAATTCAGGCAATCCTAAATCAGGGAGCTTGGCAATCGTATTCGAGTTTGAAGGCGCTGTTGCTATACTTCTATGTAAATCGTTTATATGAGCATTTTTGCTTTTTTC
Organism: Orchestes rusci; assembly: GCA_958502075.1. Taxonomy (NCBI): domain Eukaryota; kingdom Metazoa; phylum Arthropoda; class Insecta; order Coleoptera; family Curculionidae; genus Orchestes; species Orchestes rusci. Next base: position 2,934,320 of record OY293306.1, read on the forward strand.
GATAGTTTCTTTGGCTGTTGCAATCAATGAGTAAAAATCCGATTCAACGTTCAAGCGAGACCCTTTTTCCATTGATGATAAATACTCCAGTCTTGTTTGAATTCGATCATATTCAGAAAAATCTTCTTGAACACTTTTCAATCTGATTTCAATTTGATACACCTCATCGCGTCTCTGATCCAAAAATTGTCTTAATCTTTCCAGCCTTTCGACTATGACTGTACGTGAATGTTCGAGCTCTGAATATTCTTCATACTCAGGATCAGAATGAGAACCTGTTGCATTTGATTTCTTTTTGCCACCCATTTTTAACTACAATCAGATCAACTTGATACGTGAATTCGATAAATTCAACAAAGAGGATCGAGTACTTATGTAGCAGCGTTTAAAACTACAAAACTTCACCCTATTAATTCAAATAATCGAAATGTTAACGCTGAACCTACTCAATGAGAAACTATCAATGTCAAAGATGTACACGAGGCAAAAAATACGCTGATAAAATAATTACGATAAATAATAATTAGTCTGTGTGAGTAATACGAGAATCAAAATGTATGAGGCGAGAAAATATGAGAGTCAAAAAATACGAGAAATACAGATACTTGTTGTTTTCGAGAACTGTCACTACGAGAAAATAGTTAAGAATTGTTATAAAACTTGGATAGCATGTAGGAAGAAATAGAACGAGCTCACCAGTTCTTATGCGTAGATCACGTGCTCTGCCGCTTTTGATGCCTTCTAATTTCCAACCACTTCTTTTCCAGTTTTCCACAGGCGTTGTTGATCTAATCCGGTTCGACGGGACCAAAAATTATGTTGTTTTGTTTGCTGAGAAGGACCACCCTTGGTAGGGAAATGATATGATTCGTACGGGAAAATGTTTTACATTTTTATTCGAGCAACTTTTAAAAAATTCTATTTCAACTTCAAAGTCATACAACAATACTAATCACCAGTGACAGTCATTCATGGCACCCTTGTTCTCCTTGGACTCGTCGGCCCGTGTTCAGACTTGAACCATGATTTAAGCAGTAACAATTTTTGTGGGAGGAATCTGCTGTCGCCGTATGTCCCATTACGTTTGGACCATGCACCGTGTATAAGATAAGTGGTATCAACATGATGGCACTCAACTCCATAATTTTCTATTAGTTCAAAATGATTATAAAAACATTTTTTTGCAAAAAAAACACCTGGATGAAAGTTGCAGAAAATCGGATGCTGAACAACTCCTCATAACTTTTTTTATGATTCCTTAAAAAAATGTTTTAAACCCACCTTTGATACCAGCGGAATTTTGTCATTTGATGCGCTGTAAATCATCAAGTGTTTCAGCTGTCAAAACATTTTGAAAGGCAAAGTTGTTCAGTTCTTGATCCTATACAACTTTTATTCAGGTCATTTTGCTCTAAAGAAATGTTCAGGAAACCACCTCTTCAGCGCAAAACGTACCAGGAGTTCGAGTAAGATTTTTTAGTTGGATGCTCAGGAGACAGTCCACAAGCATCCCTGAGAATATCATTCTGTTTGGATTTTTTTTTGCCGACCCCTATAAGCCGACGACAACTTTACTGGACTATTATCTAAGTCAAATATTTTTCAATTCTTGGATAAGAGGAAATGTTCTTGCTCATGGCCACTACGATCCCCAAGATTTAGATTTTTTTTTAGATTTTTGATCCCTCATCACTTTTTCCAGAATGTTATTATAAACTCAAAAAGCTTCACAACGAATTAAAGATAGGTATAAACCTTATAATAGAAAAATTACTTTAAAACTTCATAGAGAAGAAAGCAGATGAAGGTTTTCATTTGAAAATCTTAAGTGTAGCAATAACTTATTTTTGGATCACCCTGTATTATACGGCCATACATGAAATAAAGATTGACGTGTCCGAGCGTTTTCCCCAAAATATAACAGGAAAATCACAAATAGGGGTGCGACCTTTTTGTTGGACCACCCTGTATAATCTTTATGTCTAAAAAATGACGTCTGTAGGTTCGAATTTGAAATTAATGTATTTTTTTTCTTACATGGTACAGTGAAGATGTTGGTTTTTCAAAAAAATAATTCCAAACAGAATGATATTTTCAGGAGTGCTTGTCGACTGCCTCCTCTGACTGGTACGTTAGGAGCTGAAGAGGCTGTTTCCTAAACATTTTTTCAAGAAAAAAATGACCTCATTGAAAGTTATAGAGGACTAAGAACTGAACAACATTGTCCTATAACATTTTATGATGGCTCTGATACTAAACGAGTTACAGCGCATCAAATGGAAAAAATAAGCTGACAAAGAGTGGTTCTAAAAACATTTTTTAATACCTGGATGGAGTCATCAAATTTATGATCCGACGTTTCGTCTTCGAGCAACAGGACCATCAAGTGACACTTGGCCAAAGTTGTCTCTGACCATGAAAAAGACGATATTTGCCCTGCAACGCAAGATCTTAGTCACTGTGTTGGTGCGCGAACGCGCTGGAAGCTTATAGATAGTTCTCGAAAGATCTGGGATATTCTTGCAATTTCGGTGAAGGGGCCTGGGATATATAAGACTGCGGGGCCGCCAATTCAGTTCAGTTATTGATTGGCCGCGAAATATAAATCGTAAAACATAAATAGGCTGCAATTGCTAACATAAATAATTGTGGTTGTGATGTAGTGACTTTGAATAAATAAATTAAAACTGGACAAGTGTTTTTTATAGCGAAAAATATTACCATACCAAAAAAAAATACAGTTTTATATTAAGAAATGTTTATTCTCTATTCGTCATCACGAACACATTTAGCTATATCCAACAATTCTTTAGGACATTGAACTTGATAGAATTTCACAGCTGGGTTGGAGATTCCATTCATGAAGGTCCATCTCCAGTTACATCCAGGCTGGAGTGCTTCGGGAAGTTCTGAGCATTGTTCTTGTGTTGAAATTCCTCCATAACTGCAAACGATATTATTTGTAGATTCATGTACATTAATGAAAAGATACTCACGGATCACCCCATCCGTTTTGTGGGTCAGCTCCCCATTGTTTGTAACACCCATGAGGGTAAATACCGACGCCACCACCGGGAATTTCGATATCAAATTGATTTGTAGCCAGTGGTTCTCCTGTGTTGGTGATCAAACCAAGCAGGGATTTTCCAGCCAAATCTCCTTGGAAGTTCAATAGAACGCAGTGACAGCAGTGAGTCACATCAACACCACCTGAATTATAAATAATGCTTGTGATATTGATATAAATTTGTATTGAATATTATAATAATATACTTTGACTGTTGAGATTGAGTAAATGCTATACAAGATGTTACCTGTGAAAGAAGCAGCGACAAATCCATAGGACAAAGTGGAATTCACGATCCATGGTTGTTGATTGTTGCAAGTAAATGAATTACCGCTGTCATCTTCAGCACATCTGGAAAAAAATCGAGGCTAATGTCATGAAAATACTTTGTGATGGGACCACGCAACATTTACATTATTATCCATTATAACGGCCCACACACTATGAAACTGGTTGAACGACAACAGATTGAATAGTAGTTTGATTCTTACCCAGACTGTACGGTATCAGCAACAGGGGTGACACCATCAACTTCGCAGGTCTGAACAGCAACTGTTTGATGAGTTTGATAGCTCCATCCACAAGATGGCTTGCAACAATCCCAGTAACGAGTAGTGATACCATCTCCAGAAATACCGCCCGGAATTGGAATGATATCAGGTGTTGATTGGGATGACACTAAAATAAATTTATATCAGGCATTGGGCGCTTTTCACTTTTTAATAAATAATACTATATACGTAGTAGCACCGAACATAATATAATAATATAGAAGGCCTACTCTAGCGCGGCGCTTTGAACTAGCAGCCCATTGCTGATCGTTTTCGTAGCCGCGCGAACATATTGTGTTTGATACCCGAGCTACGTTCCAGCTTAGTTCGTTGAACATATCCGTTTGCGCTGTATGCAGCAGAGCCAGACATGTGTTAGGAACGACGGCGGTTCTCGGGTTACTTTCGCGCCCTTAAATGTTCTTTATTATCTAATGTTTGGTGGTAGTGGAAAATCTGGTAAAATATGGATGCGCCACGAAACTAACGAGCATATCTACTTTTCCTCTTGTTGCATTATTATTATGACGATTTCAATGATATAATATCAATACGCATTTTTATTAGATAACAAAGTTGAGATGTTTGTTATTGAAATCTCAATTGGTGTTTTAGTGATCAAGATTATAATCAATTGTTAAGAGCCTGGAATCCTCGGTGGGGTATCAAAAATACTCGAGAAGGTAATCAATGGGTAAACATGATAATTATTATCATATCATCTACATTCGTATCAGGCTATTTTTGTTCTTCATTCCAAATGAGACTTTTTTTTGATTTTTGACAGGAGCAAGATACGAGGATCGTTCAATTTACAATGAGTATTGAGAAAATCCAGCTGGTTATCTTGGAAAAAAAATGTATCTACTAAAAACAGTTTGTAATGGATTCGAGTTCAGTATTGGTAATTTGTTATCCATAAGAAAAAAAGCTACCGTTAAATGGATAAAAGTTCACAATTTGAATTTCAACAAAATGTCATGACGCCGAAACTTGGAAAATTGCGAACGATGCCGGAGACATCCGGGAATTACCGATTTTTGCATTATGTCCCAAGATAGTTCAGCCGAAACTCAGACGCTTGTTTTGGATTTTCGCAACCATCATAAACTTTTTTTCAAAAACTTAGGAACATTACGAACCTGTGTTTTTTAAGTCATATTTGGATATGACTCTTCATTTCCTGAGAATAATACTGTCGAGTCACACATGGCATTTTGAATTTTTTAAATTTGGTTCACCAATAGCGTTATCTTGAAATGGATAAATAAGGTCGGGTTTGTATTTGAAAAAAAAAGTTCATGGTTGCGAAAACTCCTAACGTCTTGAGGAGGAGAAAAGTGACCATGAAAATATGTCATTCGTCGTTATCAATTATTATTATCTTTTCAAAAAAATTAAGGACGATATAAAAGAGGTCTTCGAAGCGGCATTTTGTTGAGATTAAAATTTCGAAACGTTGCCTCCATTTTCGTGTCTCTTATGAATGGATAAATGAGGCGCTTTCGGAAACACCCATCCGGTTGATCCGATCATTTGCTGTGTTTTTTGTACCTTTTAATTACCGTGGGATAAAAAGAGACAAAAGACAACGGCTGATGATCGGGTTAATCGGATAGTGTTTCCAAAAGCGCCTATAATGTCCAGAATAAAGTAATGTAATAGTTATTTTCCTAACAAGTTCGCAAAGTGATGCTTTCCCGCACGCAAAAGCAGTTAGACGAACGACGCGAAGCGGAGTTCGGATATGCTTTAAGGGCGGGAAAGACACTTTGCGAACTTGTTAGGAACAATATTTTTTCTACGAGCGTTCACAGATTAGACACGAAAACTTTAGATAATATATTATTTGAACACACTTAAAAACATAGAACTTGAGAATAATGATTATTTATGCTCAACAATATATTTATATTGAAAGATCAGTTTGTGGCGGCAGCTGGAAATTGGATAATATGGGTTTAATCAAAATCATAATTGATTTATTTTATATTTGAAATGCAATTGCATGTCCGATCACTGTTCATAAAATTTCCTCTTTTGTCGCCTTATTCCCTGCTATTGGCAACACTGTTTTGATTTGACATGACAATCTAGACAGCTGCAGTCAGTCTTCGTTTAATCGTTTATACTTTTATAAATTTGATTGTCCGTTTTTCGTTTGTTTGTATCATAGAAATAACACTTATTTCTATGGTTTGTATACATGATCAGGTTTTTTTGATGCCAGTATTCAGCTCAGATCTTTCGAATATTTCCGATAAACACAGTAGTTTGAACCAAAATCAAGCAAGAACAACTCACAAATGCCGATTGAAAGTCGTCATTATCAATGTTTGTTCACGTTACTGGCGAATGCGTTTTTAACGCAAAAAAAGAATTGTGTGTTTCATTTTGATTTTGACTGAAAAGGGAAAAGTAACAAGAACATTATTTTGTGAATTACAAAGTGCATAATCTACAGTTTGGTTGGTATGGAAACGAAGTTTAAAACAACAAATTGGTAGGTAGTTATTTGACATTTGAGTGCGGGAAAAATTTTTCCCGCACTAGTGAAAAGGTTACTTTGCACACGCAAATGAGTGTGCGAAGTGGCTACTTTGCGCACGCTCGTAGAAAAAGGTTTTTTCATATAATTTGCCGTTATTTTAGAAGTTTCAAAAAAATAATCAATACAAAAGTTGTATGTTTTTGGTCAAATTTGTATAATCCGGTGTCAAAAAAAAAATAAACATATGTCGTATATGTCATATATGTCTGCCGATGGATTTTCAAGGTTTCCTTTGATCTTTTAAACCTACCCTTGATCCGGCAGACGGGCATCAATCGTTTTTTTTCATAATTTTTCACAACAGTTTCATAGTGAGGTCATGAAGAACCTATCACTCGAAACTTTCTGCCGATAAGTTACCGATGGATTTTGTTTAGTACAGAATCATAAAATCACAACGTCAAATGGGCATCTATCGTTATTTTTCTACCTTTTTTCAGTACAATTTCAATTATTGCTATTGGTAGTGGTAGACGGGGAAGGAACAATTTTATTGCATTGATCGACTTAAAATATTGAAATAAACCTTACCCCAGCTCGGCAGACAGGCATTGAACATTACCCAAAAATTGTCGTTATCTCCCGGTCCAAAAGCATCATAACTTAATTTTTTGAAATGACACCCCCTGTTCGTTGTTACTTAGTTCCGTCCAGCTTGTCATTTTACGTATTTTTCATCACAACATTTGTTTTCAACAATCGAAAGTTTGGGAGATAATTTTGTTTTTCCATAACTTATACAAATTTAATCGAAAATTTCCTACCAGTCAATTCTAACCAATCATAGGCTTGCATTTTATTATGTTGCTATGGCAACGACCTAATTTTATCGGAAATCACCCTGCTCATAATCACGTGACTGAAAGATTAATAAGTGGAAATCTCCCTGGCTTTGCTTCTGGATGTAGCTCCCATATGATTACAGTGTTGCCATCCCCACTCTCCCTAACAATCCCAACCCTACCCAACTTTCACAGATAGAGATAAGGCAAACGGCAACACTGTGGTTGGTGCATGGGAGCTACATCCAGCCGCGAGTGCTTGACAGCTGTTAAAAACACTGACAAATATTTTTGATAAATGATTTATTTTCAACTTCAATTGTGGACAAGATTGGTTATAACTTCCAAATGTTTTATAAAATCCTGATTCCCTTCTTTCTTCCTCAATGGCGAGTAGAGTAAGGAGCCGTTGGTTTCTTCCACTAAATGCGAGGTGAGTCCTGGGCTATGTTTTTTCCAATCCTAACAATCCCACACTGTGGTTGGTGCATGGGAGCTACATCCAGCCGCTACTATTAAATCTTCTCAAATAATTTTGGCATGAAATTTTTTTGCCGAATCCCCCTATAGAGCTCGAATTAAAAATCCGGAAATTTGTTCTCGTTGCGAATTTTTCACTTATAATCTCCCTAGAGCTCGAATTATTTCCGGAAATTTTGTCGAGTTGCGAATTTTTTGAAAATTTTCCCGAGGCGCAAGTCGGGGGAAATTTTCTTGAAAAATTCGAAACGAGAACAAATTTCCGGATTTTTAATTCGAGCTCGCGGGAGATTCGGCATAAAATTTCATGCCAAAATTATTTGAGAAGATTTAATAGTAGCGGCTGGATGTAGCTCCCATGCACCAACCACAGTGTGGGATTGTTAGGGAGAGTGGGGACGGCAACACTGTAATCATATGGGAGCTACATTCAGATGCAAAGCCAGGGAGATTTCCACTTATTAATCTTTCAGTCACGTGATTATGAGTAGGGTGATTTACGATAAAATTAGGACGTTGCCATAGCAACATGTTAAAATGCAAGCCTATGATTGGTTAGAATTGAACTGGTAGGAAATTTTCAAAAAATTCGCAAATCGACAAAATTTCCAGAAATAATTCGAGCTCTAGGGAGATTATGAGTGAAAACTGACTGAACGTGCCGTGAACATCAATTTTCTGACATATCAACGTCAAAGTGACCATCATTTTGAACAGTTTTTGTGATTTGCACTTGAATGTTGTCGCTATTTATTTGTTATACCTCAATATAAATAACTGTTAAGCTCCTTCTTCCGTCAATTCAAGTTTCTGTGATTTCTATAGTATGTAGTTCTAAAAAGCATACAATAAATGTCATTTTGACGTCGACATGTAAAAAAATTGATTTTCAATGCACGTTCAGTCAGTTCTCGATGAAATTTGTATAAGTTATTGGAAAATAGTATTTTATTTATATGCGAGTCAAATACAATGCTTTATCTACAACTGTCAAAAAATTTAGAAAAAAAAGTCACTAAATAGAGCCAAAAATAGTTGTGTTTAGGCGCACTGCCCGTGAATAAAGAACCTGCCCGTGGATGAAGAACTATGATCCACGAGTTTCTCTCAGGCTCAGGCCGTGTAATATGTGGAACATTTTATATCTATACATGGTTGCATAAAACAACTATTTTTTGACAGTTGTAGATAAACAAAATTGTCTCCCAAACTATCGAAGGTTGTCAAAAAATTGTGTGATGAAAAATACGTAAAATTACAAGCTGGCGGGACTAAAGTAACAAAGTACAGGGGGTGCTATTTGAAAAAATCAAGTTATGGTGCTTTGAAGGTTGCCAAAATTGAAGTGTCACAGCAAGGTGGTACCATAATGCATATCGACGGCATTGCCACCATAAGATACCCAAGGCAGTTGCTTGAACACTGGCAAAGTCTCAACTTGATATCTCAAAAATCAAGTGTTCTGTGGTATCTTTAATCAATGGTTGCAAACGCATAAACTTTCGAAAAAGTGAAATAACTTTTGAGCGGTTAAAGCGAATTGCAAAAACTTACCGGATTTGAGATACCCACCTTTTCGAGCATTCAAATTATTGAAGATAAACAGGGGTTCTCATTCAAAAAAACTATGTTGACACCCGCTCTAGAAAAATGATACACCCTGTACATTGAAAAAACATTTTCACAAACTGCACTGGGTCATCCTGTATTCAAATTCATTTTGCTCATTTCGATATCGGTTTAGGCGGAATTTAGCTTTCCCTTTTAAATGACTCACCCCTATAGAACGTGTACCCAAACTTTTTTATTATCGATTTTAGCGAAAAAATATTTTTTATAAAAAGTTTTGCTTAAAAAAACATGATTCATTCAGAAATTAAGTAATTTGTATACACGAGGTAGCCAAAAATTGCAAAAACACTGATTTAATCATGAATTAACTATACCTCTAATTTAAATTTTTAAGGAAGATTCTATTTGAAAAAATTGTTTAGAATCACATACCTGAATGATATTCCAAATTAAGTTAACAAATGGAAAACTGTTTCATCATCGATTTTAGCGAAAAAAAAAGTATTCGTTATAAGATTTTACTCGCAAAAAAACCTGATTCATCCAGTTTTTTTTCTATACAGTATGTCCGCGGATGCGGTTAACAAAAGGTGAAATAGAAAGGAGAGGTATGCTTGCTGAAAAGTAGGATCTATGATGAGAAATTTGATTTTTATTATACAAGGCGACTCAAGAATGTAAAAACATAAAGTTAAACAAAGAGCAAACAGTCATTTTTTGGCCTTTTAACGTTAAATGATAAATAAAAAACTTACTCCAAATCTAGTCCTAACGCTGAATTGAATCTTTGAAAATTTTAGAAAATCGAACAATTTTACAAATCAGCATTCTACTACTTCTACAGTGTGGTCACTTATTAATTGTGCAAAATATGGGATTTTTTTTATTAACTGCACAACCAAAATACCAAATACACCAAAATACAAAATACAAAGTTGGTGCATGTTCGATAATCATATCAAGTGCACTTAGAATGGTTGCAAGTCAAACAGCATACAGGCTAGGTCAAAAAATATGAAAATTGTACAAGAGTAAAGTACCCTTATTTCAGAAAATTCGGCAAAATGTTATGAGAAAAGTTGTTTAGAATTTAAATTTATGCCTATAAATACCAAATCATGGCCTCCTAAGAAATATTCACCTTAAACAGTTTCATGAATTTTTCAAAAACACATCAATTTCGCATAACTTAGTTCAAGTTTAGGCATATTTGGAAAATTTACCTAATTAAATTTCAAATTTTTTAGAGAATAACAAGCTTCATGTTTGTGCAACGATATTAAACACAACTTTAAAATATCGCAAACATTCTTTTTCACATTATTAATGATAATATGCATATTGAAAAACTCGCATATAAAGTGATTTTTTTAAATGTAAATTTTGTGATTCCCTAAAAAATTTAAAATTTAGGTACATTTTCTAAATATGCTTAGATTTGAACTAAGTTATGCGAAATTGATTTGTTTTTGAATAATTGATGAAACTGTTTACGGTGAAATAACAAAATTATATATTTTTTCTAAGGTGGCCATGATTTGGTATTTAGGCATAACTTTTGATTCTAAACAACTTTTCTTTATAGAATTTTGCCGAATTTTTTGAAATCAGTACTTTACTCTTGTACAATTTTCATATTTTTGGGCCTACCCTGTATGCTGTTTGACTTGCAACCATTCTAAGTGCACCTAATATGATTATCGAACATGCACCAACTTTCGGCAATATTTGTATTTTGGTTCTGCAGTTAATAAAAAAAAAAAAAAAAGGGTTGTAATGAACTGAACAGTATTTAATTCATTATGTACAGTATAATATCACAAGCAGTCAGTATAATATTGTAGAAGACTCAGTATTTCTGTTAAAAATGATAAGTAAAAATGGAATTTTTTAGCAGTAAAAGTACTATTTGGCCTGTATATTTCTATGTTCACTATTGTGATTCTAATGGTCAGTAAAAATTTATGAAATGTCAGTATGACTTACCTGGTAATAATTCCACAAATGTACAGTAAGAAATAATAAATGGCCAGTATGCAATAGTCAGTAATAATTTTAACTAACTCAAACTAACTCAAACTTGATACACATAATACCAATACAGAACACGTCAATTATTATATATAATAATAAATGTAATGTTAACCTAGTGCTAACCAACGAGCCGCTGAATATTTTTCATCAATTTCCATTACCCACACAAACTAACCCTAACTAACCCAAACTTAATCCGTCTCTCATAAGAACCTATCTGACTACTTCATCATGACATAAAGGCAGAGTGTTTTCTCTTTACTAAGTTGTGTTTCGTTCCGTTGTAAAAATGTTTGTATTTATACGAAATAAAATATATGACCAACCATTCATTATTTTACTGTCGCTTTATTAATTTTATGGATTGTCCATTATTTTCACCAGGCATTTACTTATTTATTTGATCGTTTTTTTAAGATACTGACCCTTGATTATTTATATCTACCATTTATTGTTTTTACTGACCACTTCTTTATGTAACTGACCCTTCATTATTTTTACTGACCATTTCTTTATATTATTAACCGTATATTATTTCAACCGACCATTTATTATTATACTGACCATTTATTATTTTTACTGACCACTTCTTTATGTTACTGACCCTTCATTATTTCAACCGACCATTCATTATCATACTGACCAAGGGAAATAAAATAATGGCAAAGAGTACTATCCATAAAATTGAAATTCTGACCATTTAATTTGTTGCCAAAAAAAAAATCCCATATGTTGCACACTTAAGTGACCACACTGTATATTATGACTTTTATACCCACAACAACAGGTACTGGTATAAAAGTCTTGATATGCAAGTGGTAAAATGAGGACCTGCAAAATTGTTGAAATTTTTAAAAATCTTATAGATTGAAATTTTTTTTGGCCCTTCAACGTGAAATGATAAATATATACTGTATGAAAGGTTAAACATTTTTTGAAGTATTAAAAAAAAGTGAAATTTTAACATGAAATCTCGTATAATATCATTTGAGTATGTGATTCTAAACAACATTAAAAAAAGCAATGAGAGGTACTTCACTCCAAGGTAAAATTAGCGTTTTTGCAATTTTTGGCCACCTCGTGTATACAAATTACTTAATTTCTGGATGAACCATGTTTTTTTAAAGCGAAACTTTTTAGGAATACTTTTTTCGCCTAAATTGATAATAAAAAAGTTTTCCATTTGTTAACTAAATTTTGGCACACGCTGTATACAGGTTGTAACAGAGTATGTGAAACTGTACATTTCTTATCAAAAAAGAAAAAGGTTTATCATCGCTTGGTATATTTTTCAGATTTGGTACTGTCTAAAAATTCACTAGTTAGTATTATTTTATTAAAAAATGGTTTGAAAAAATAACCAGTGGCAGCAAATTTTCGTTGAGGAAAAATCTTTTTCTCTTTGGATAACGAATCTACAGTTTCATGTTGTAACACTTACTCTGTTACACCCTGTATACCGAAGTTAAGACTTGAATAACTTTTCGGAAAAATCATATTTGAACGAAAAAAAAATACGTATCGATTTTTTTGCGATTTTTTACACCTTGCAACAAAGAAAACTCGATTTAATTTCTCATGAAAGTACCACATTATTATGCCATCATACGTTTCCCATGATTTATTGAGATAGTTTTAAATAAAATGAACTTTGAACTGAAATAAGGCTAAAACGACTGAACCAAACATCAACAACTTTTGTATTTATCATTTTGTTATTACTCCGGAAATAACGGTTATTATTTATCAGGAAAAACCCTGTACCTACATTTTTATAATAAAATCACTCACCGTAGGTCACCAAAGCAACAAAAATAACTAATAGCTTCATTTTGAGATTTTCACTCGACTCAATGACCATAGTTCAAAATGTTTTATATATCAAAAAGTTATCGATCAATCAGAGCGTTGTTCAATTTTGAAGTGCTTTTATTGGATAACAAAACCCAATAGGTACACATATTTTTGATGAGTACTCATTCAAAAAGGTATATTTTTTAATTGAATAACCTGTTATCAAATTGATGCTTATAAAATAATATGTTCGAAGACTACAATACTTGTCAGTGTAAGGCTTTGTCCATGAAAACCGAATTAGTCAGATATAAGAGAAACAACATACTAGCCAGTGCCTCTGACAGAAAAAATATCAAGAAACAAATTGTAGATAAACTCTGGAAGACGAAATCGAAGAAATGAGAAGCCAACAATCCGAAGTAACAATCGTGCGTCAAGGTGCGAGTGCTAAGATCGCTGAGACCATCAGACTCATCAGATTCCACATGAAAGCCCCACAGTTGTTAAAAAATATTGTAGCGTCCTTCTAAATCCTTAAGTACCTAAACTAGGTTTTTAGTTTTCTGAAGCATGAAAAAACTATTGGAGCTAATTCAGTTTATATTCTCTGTTCCATTCACACTAACTGTGGTGTAGTTAGCTAATCCTACATAATACACAGTATACAATAGATCTTTTCCTGATAAGTCTGCAATACGTCCCATTATAGGTACGTCGTAACATCCGCTACATTTCATAATAACAGCGGATTCATCTTGAGTTTTTTTCAAATCACAACTTTTGCACATGACTTCCACTGGTTGATCTGGTTCTCTGAAAATTTGATTCGTTTATTTAACCAAGTAAGTAGCATTCGACTTAAAAACCTGGAAGCAGAAAGCATGCTACTTATTCTAAAACTTTTACAATATATGAATGGTTTAACACCGCAGTGGCATGTTGGCATGGTAGTATAGGTTCTACAGTGGGTAGCATGCTTCCTGAAACCCCCCTTAAGCTAATGCTACTGTAGGTAATCAATTTAGCTGGTTTTACACATGTTTCTGTGTGTGGTTTGATAATGAACATACCCAAGAGGAAGAGCACCTGAGCTTCCTGGAGTTGTTTTGAAAAAAGGACAGAATACGTGGGGATTGATTTGTGGACTAGTGTTTGGGTCTGGTGGGGGGTATGGACAACGGCCATAGATTGTAGATTTGACTACTGGTTCTTTACATGTTATCTAGAGTTTAAAGACACTATTTAATTAATCAATTTGAATGAATAAATGAAGATACTACGATCAAGGTAATCACGTCTGTTCAAGATTTTAACGGTAAAAATACAGATCCCCCGATTGACGATAACCTAAGTAGGGATACAAAGTACTTACGGTGTTAATTCCAATGTCGTTGAGATCAGCATCCATTTGTGTTTCATCTCCGTACGGGTACTTCATGTTTCCTGGGGCTACATAGGGCTGTTTTCCACATTCCTCACAACATTCAACAGACCATAATACATTTACAAGAATGAGATAAGACAGAATGATTTTGAAGGATTCCGTAGAAAACATGTTTCACTGAAATTTTCTTAATTTTGAATATCCTAAATTTCAAAATGACAGCATCAAAATTTGAATTGTCAAACTTTAATTTGAAGTCAACATTTTTTTTCATAACAATCAATAATAGTTCAGCTGTTTATTTGGGAAAAACGCTCGGACACGTCGACTTTTATTTTTTGACTTGTAGTAAATCCATATCTATATGCTATACAGGGAAGACCAAAAATGGTTTCTCTGTCCTACCTTTGAGGACCAAAGACGATGTGTGGAGCTGTTTCTTCCTCTTCATTGCAGAGTCTGTTACTTTCCTGGTTGATTGACACCATCTTGTCCCAACTATTTTCTGTATGTATGAATTCCATGAGAGTATTTGACTTAATTCTCCTACCACTTGCAGTTCTTGTCCGAAGAACAAAGGTTCAAATTGGTTCACTATATTCTTTTTCCTCGTGAAGGCTGACCAGGGAGATTCTCTCAGGATTCACCTTTTGGTTCCTCTTCCAGTATTAGTCCTCTACGATAGTCAGTGCTATCTGCATCAGTTCTGGCAACGTTGTGGTGTGCTTGCCTATGATGTATTGCTACATCGTCGTCATAGCCTTGGGCGTCCCTTGCTGTCCAATTCCACCAGTAGTTCGTCTACGACTAGGTTCCAGAGAAGAGGAGATGAGACTCCTCCCTGAGGGCAGCCCCTACCAACTTCTATAGTTGCAGTTTTGTCAAGCCTGGCCTTTCAAGACGTGAGGTTTCTTGAATGTACAGGGTGATTCACTATATATTGACTCCCCCTCTAACTCATTTTTAACAAAGTCTACAGAAAAAAGTTGGATACAAAAGTTGTTGGGATTATACTAAATTTTTTGAATCTGGCAGTATCATTTATACAGTGTGTCCCAGAAGCTTTCCACAGCACCCAGCTTTGAAATTTCAAATGGGACGCCCTTTATTTTATTTTGTTTTTGGATTCCTCATTGAATTCTAAGTCAAATCTGTGTAAGGTATATATATCTTATCTTTTGCCGTGTTCGAGATAAAGGCTGTTAAATTTTGTGAAAAATACAAAATTCCCTATATTTTGTCCCCCCCCTGACACATTTTATACAAGGTTTACAAAAAAAAGTTTTTTAAAAAAGTTGTTTGGTTTATACTAAATCTTTTAAATCTGGTAGTATCGTTTATACAGGGTGTCCCAAAAGCTGACCACAGCATCCAACTTTAAAAGTTTACATGGAACATCCTGTATTCTATTTCATTTTTAGATTCTACGATAAGTTAAATCTGTAAAAGATAAATCAATAATTTTATCTTCGGCCGTTTTTGAGATAACTGCTGTTGGATTTTTCCTTATTTTTAGAGCTACAATTCATGATAAAGCGTGAGCCTTGTATAATGGAAAGCAGCTGTTTTTGAACTAATCTAGAATTGTATTTAATCTTTTATGAGGCAGTCTTAAGCTTGAAAGCAATCTTTATTCAATATGGTTGTCAAGATACAAATCCAGAATTTAGAATTTTTTACAAAATTGATCAGCATTTATCTAGAAAGTGGCAAAAGTTACGATAGTTTTATTTTATATCGATTTGACTCAGAATTTAACGTATGATCTGAAAATAAAATAAAATACAGGGTGTCTTTTCTAAAATTTTAAAGTTAGGTGTTGTTAACAGCTTTTGTGACACCCTGTATTAGTGATATAGCCCGATTTAAAAAAATCATCATAAACCAAACAACTTTTTTTTCAACACCTTGCGTAAAATGAGTTAGAGTGGGTCAAAATATTGGATTTTCAACAAAATTTAATAGCCTTTATCTCGAAAGCCACAAGAGATAAGATAAATTCCTCATACACATTTGCCTTAGAATTTAACGTAGAATTTAAAAATGAAATAAAATACAGGGTGTCTCATTTAAAAGTTGGGTGCTGCGAACAGCTTTGGGAGACCCTGTATAAATGATACTGCTAAATTAACAAAACTAAGTATAAACCAAACAACTTTTGTTTATAACTTTTTTCTGTACACTTTGTATAGAATATAGTGAATCACCCTGTACAGGGTATTCACAGATAAATGCACCACGCACGTTCTGAAACACCCTGTATATGGAAAAACCTTGTTTTCACAAAATTCAACTTTTTTTCCCAAGCATCAAATTAAAAAGTTAATGGGGGGGTCCATTTATCTGTGACATCTGTGTTCACCATTTTTTAAATAAATAATGAAAATTTAAAAAAAAATGTATCTCTCGATTCCCTTCAATTTAACATTTGGAGGGTTAATCTCACTACCGTTCATGAGCTGAGATACGAATTTGAAAAAAGGCGCAAAATGTTTTCTCCTCGTATTTATCAAAACAAAAATCGACAGCTGCGAGCGTTTTTTCATTTTCAATGTGATTCCTGATCTTATTTCAATTGTGTGTGCTGTTTTTGCAGATGGGAACAAAATAAAACACGATGTTTTTACAGTTTTCGCGACGTTTCGTCTATTTTTTAGACTTCATGATTCGCAATTATTAATAAATTATAGAAAAAAAAATAAAGAAAATACATCCGGCCAACGAATACATAAAACAGATTAAAAATAAGAAAAGAGGACAAAATAGAAAAAAAAAGCTCTTAAACTTAGTCTTGGATTTTCTCGGGGGGAAACTTTTGGTTGGGTTGAGACCACCAGAACAACCTTTCTGATTATTAGCAGATTCCACAGGGTGTCCCAGAAAGAATGGGACATACGGTCAGATTCCTAACATAAAAATATTGCGATCGGCCCGAACTTGTCTACCTCGAAAGTTGTTATTAACAGTGGAGATACAAAGTTGAATTTTTGATGAAATTTGATATATGGGGGTTGATTGACATTCAAAATTCATATCTGCCTTAATATGGCTCTTGCATGTAGGGGGCGCCACTTACACATTTTTCCATTCATTCAATAGTCATAAGTTTTTTGTACGCACTCTTACATTTTTTTTAATAAAAAATTGATTCCTCCGTCATTTTTACGCAAAAAAAGTATACTTTGTATAAGTAACTTTTTCAAGATATTTGCACTTGAAGTAATCCATGCAATTTGGTTTCGAATGGAAAATTTCGAAAATAAACATAGGGGGCATCGAAAACGCCATTGTTACGGTGATTTTGACGAGTATCTCGATGTTCAATATTTCTTATAAAAAAAAACAAAAAAAAAATTGCAAAAAATCATTTTCTTTGCAAAAACAAATAGAATTACATTAATTTTTTTGTAAATCATGAAACATTGAGCATTCAAGCTAATGTCAAAATCACCATGTTAACGCCGTTTTCAAAGCCCCCTAAGTTTATTTTCAAAATTTTCCATTCAAAACCACATTGCTTGGATTATTTCAAGTTCAAATATATTGATAAAGGTTACTCCTAGCCACTTTTCATGTAAATATGATGGAAAAATCAATTTTCCATTTTCAATAAAATGTACGAGTGCGTACAAGAAAGTTAAGTTGAATAGGTGAAAAGGTGTGTAAGTGGCGCCCTCTACAAGTGAGAGCAATTCTGGGTTAGTCAAATAATCCCCATATACTAAATTTCATCAATATAACTCGATTATTTCGAAAGCTATTCGAATAAATCAAAAATTAAAATTCAACTTTGACAACCTGTATCTCTGTTAATGGGGGTTATGATTGAACGTTTACGTTAACTTAGCGTATGCATTTCACCATGCATTAGTAAACAATCCTAACAGCCCCAAATATCAACTTTTGGTACCTATTCACAAGTCAAGACGATCGCAATATTTTTGTGTGAGGAATCTGCTGTTACCGTGTGTCCCATTTTTTCTGGGACACCCTGTATGTAAAATAAATTTCCAATATCTCGAGGATCTTGTCACTTGGAGAATAGATTTGATAAAAATAACCTGTGTGAATATGAGTAAAAGAGGTTTGAAGATAATGTGATATGATCTTGTTATTCTTGTTCAAACCAATACAAAATATTAGGCAGTTGATTAAATTAAATAATGCCTCCGTTGAGAAGTTGACGAGCACACTCTAGAATGATATATTATGCATTGTATGATTTTGTATCAATACAAACTTATTGTCTGATATAGATTTTGATAGACTGTATAATACCTATAAAATTACAAATTTCAAAATGAGGTGTAGCTACAGAACGCACATCTGAATTGTGGAATAAAAGTCATAATTTATCTAAAACCAAGTGTTATTTATATTCTAATTTGAAGTTAATACACTGCAATCAAACGTGAAAAATAATATCTGGCAAATAGGGCTTTTATTCTTTTCGAGAAATATTCATTCACATTTTCACATAATTCTGGCCCAATTTCGCTAATATCGCGTTCAAATTCGTTCTTCAACAGTGCGTAATCTTTGTAATCGGTAATCAATATTCTAATTAGTAATCTTCGAACTGTTAGTGTGATTTACAATTTACGTACTGTTTCCGCATAACATTCTCTACATTTGTACTGTGTTTTAACAATAATAATTGGTTGTTCGACCGTATAAAATGGCAAACTGTTCACATTATTCTTATCATTTGTTTTTTGGCCTAGTGCGAATAATGTAAAAATGCCGCACAATTTAAAATTTGCGTTCCTATTGGGACATCATTTAAAAATACTTGACTCTTGACCTCAATACATAAATAAAACATTTTTGGATGCTTTCTTATTATTATACTCAGTACCTATACACTCTCAGATATGATTTGTTCTCCAAAACTTGTGATTATGCTGGATTATACAGGGTGTCCCAGCAAGGGTGGCCACCGGCCATATCTCAGAAACTACTGGACCTAAAAGTTCAGGAAAAAAAAAATATCACTAAAGTGGCCACGAGAAAATGCTGGGAAATATTTTTAACTTCAAAATTTTTCCGCTAGGGGGCGCAATCAAAGCTTAAATATTAAAATTCGAAATTTCTCCGGAAATTCTCAGATTGAGGTATATCTTTATGAACATGGTTAGAAACCTAGACAATTTCACGTCATTTTGGTACAGGGCTCATTGGCGTACCGATCTTCGTGTGAGTAGGGGAAGGTAGTGAAAGTGTGATTGTTCAAGTGGCTGTAACTTATAAACGACTTGTCCGATTTTGTTGCGTATAGGCTTGTTTGGAAGATAAATGTGAGTACCTTCGTATATCGTATCCAGTGATGCGTGATTGTCTCCAGAAAAGTTGCTAGAAGGCGTAATTTGAATTAAAAACTGTTATTTTCGTTTCACCGCAAAAATGTAAATGGTACGGTATAATTCTGATAACAGAATCGAAATGAAGATTAAATTTACAAGAAAAAACCTTAAAAAAAAAAAAAAAAAAAAAAACCTTAAAACATTAAATTTTACATAATTTGGACTATTTATTATCATCAGAATTATACCATACCATTTGAATTTTTGCGGTAAAATGAAAAACACTGTTTTTAATTCAAGTTACCCCTTCTAGCAACTTTTCTGGAGACAATCACGCATCACTGGATACGATATACGAAAGTACTCACATTTATCTTCCAAACAAGCCTATACGCAACAAAATCGGACAAGTCGTTTATAAGTTACAGCCACTTGAACAATTATTACACTTTCACTACCTTCCCCTACTCACACGAAGATCGGTACGCCAATGAGCCCTGTACCAAAAAGACGTGAAATTGTCTAGGTTTTCTAACCATGTTGATAAAGATATACCTCAATCTGAGAATTTCCGGAGAAATTTCGAATTTTAATATTTAAGCTTTGATTGCGCACCCTAGCGGCAAAACTTCGAAGTTAAAAATATTTTCCAGCATTTTCTCGTGGCCACTTTAGTGATCATATTTTTTTTCCTGAACTTTTAGGTACAGTAGTTTCCGAGACATGGCCGGTGGCCACCCTTGCTGGGACACCCTGTATAATATGATATGCTTGTAATTTTCAGTAAATGGAGCAGTAGTAGTATTCAAATTTGCACAACTACAGACAGAAACTTCTTTGACTATGCCAACAAATAGGCTTATCCATGTTGAGCCAGCATGCGTTACTTCATTGAGTTTTTTTGTGTCATCAAGAGTAATGATACATTTAGGTGTTCGTAATTGCTATCCAAAAGTGCTTCATACGGTATTGTGACGAGACATCATTTTGTCGCCGATATTTGCCCTGCAACGCCCCTTTTTTGGTGCGCGAACGCGATGGAAGCTTAAAGATAGTTCTCGAAAGATCTGTGATATTCTTGCAATTTCGGTGAAGGAGCCTGGGATATATTGTCAACGGATCAAGGCAGCACCGAGTAAATCAACCCACTCAAACGGACTACGCACAACCAGGTCATGCTTACTCGGCACTGTTCTGGTATAAATAGAAGCCCGATACTCTATTCAAGTGGTTGGGAGAAACGTGATTTACTCCGATCTTTCTTCCCACGAGCAGTGTCAGTCGCAAGACTAGAAGCCCTCTCACCTTGAAACCACGCCCACTATAACTGCGCTACGCGTTACTCCCTTCAGGAATCACCAATAAAACATGCCGGTTCTACTGTTTTTATGCTGGTAAAATAATATATTCATGAATACATGCTATTACTTCACAACCCTACGGAGTTTTCCTTCCACCTGGCGCTATGTCCCTACAGCTCGATAAGTGTGAGGGTCCAGACGAAGACCCAATCTTACGCTTATCGTGACAATATAAGACTGCGGAGCCGCCAGTTCAGTTCAGTTTTTATAAATCGTAAAACATAAATAGACTGCGTTTGTGAACATAAATATTTGTGGTTGTGCTGTGGTGACTTTGAATAAATAAATCAAAACTCGACAAGTGTTTTCTATAGCCGAAATTCGCAACAGTATTATAAATAGATATGCTCTGTAGTTTTGTGGCGCATCCATGATTCACGAAATACCCAAAAAAAAATTGTAAAGTATTATAAATAAATAATGCTCACAGGATGCAGCATTAGATTCAAAGGAATTACTTTAATAACTTTTCCTTCATCTTTTAAATGACGAATGAAATTTTGAATACCTATTCTACACAATATTTGAAAGTCATTGAAGAATTTTTTTTCCAGAATACCCAAGAATATAGTAAATAAATAAAAAAGAACACGCAAATCTCGCTGTATGATCAAAAACGGGGCGGAGCTAAATTACCCTCTCTCTCTCGAGAGAGAGAGCGAGCTATTACAGTGAATACGCCAGACGGAGATAGATAATGTATTCTGTGGCGTCGTGGATGTTGATTGGCGCTCTTTAATAGAGGTCGTAGGTTGATTTTTTAAACATCAATGGCATCAGTACCTACTAAAATCCTTATGTTTTTCATATTTCCAACAAATGTGCAAACAGATTCCGACGAGTGGTCCTATGCTCTACAGTAGAGGCATGGCCCTTGTGATTCGTATAGATACGACTGATCTTTGCATGTCCAATGAATAAAGAGCTTCTAGCTGTTTTGTGCAAGTGCATATGCCATGTGAACATGAAATATTTTCACGCAGTTTTGTCGCCAGAATTTATTATAAAGAGGATTAAATGTTTCGATGTGAATTGAATCTCAAAGAAATGGAAATGATTTAAATAGTAGAGTTTAAACGCCAAGATTTCATTTTGCACCGTGTTGCTTAATAACGCTCAACACCTCTTACCTTCAATCAATTTTTAGGCCTTGACAAAGCAAAATTGCCTGGGGGTCAATTCTTGACCCTTCGCAAATTTGAAACGTATACGCAAAAATGCGATCACCATGTTATTTCAAATGCTGATCGCACAATTGCGGATTGCGTATACGTTTTAAATTTACGAAAGCTCAAAAATTGACCCCCTGATCGTCAAAAAATCGTCGTGTGCTGGGGGTAAAGGTGGTTTTCCAAAAAAATGCAACAATTTTTTTTCGGTAATTTCGAATCTTTGAAACATGCTTCATCACTTACATGAGATTTTCGTTTCAAAATTCCAAGAAGTGTATTTTATTTTTAATTTCAAATTATTGGTACCACACGCTCTTACATGGAGTCCATTACTACAAAGCGTCTCGCGCTGAAACATGAAAATGGCGATTTGATTCACACCGTGATAACTCGAGAATGCCAATTCCAATAAAAAATAACACATCTATAAATGCTGTTCTAGCGACAGGGTGCCAGCTCTCGTGAACTATTCATCATAGAGACCCAGGAAAAAAAAATCTGTAGAGCAATGTGCCCAAGAGAAAATGCTGGAAATATATTTCAAGCTTCTAGGATCGCCGTAAGGGGGCGTAACGGTACTGTGAAAACAGAAAATCAGCACATTTTCGAAATTTTCCTCATTGAACTACCAAAAAGGAATACGGAAACAGACCTTAGACGATATTCTCTACAAAATTGCCCCTCGACACTTGATGTCACTAAATTGCCTATAACTTCGAAATGTCTTAAACGATTTGACTGTTCTTTAGCTCATTTTAAAGAAGAAAATATGCCTTTTCTGGTGCATGTACTCGAGATCGATTTTATCTGCTTCAGCCGTCCACACAACATGAAATTTATTGTGAAAGTCAAACCTGTATTTGAGGTTTTTTCGAATTTTTCAAATGCCAACCCACTAAATAGATGCCTCCATCGTGTTATTTGAATAATTTCCCATCACTTTTATGGAGATAATTTTTATATATTTTTTGAAATAGAAGAGTTACGGAAACTTCATCAGGAATCTCGCGTGGAATACTTTTGAAACAGCCCCTATAAATTTGAATGTTTTAAAAAGATACACATCAGATTTGTTTTGATTCGCGTTTAACATTCTCTTCAGTTAATGTTAAAAAGAAAAGCTCATAAGTGGGAATGCCAACTTTTTTTTTCTACGAGCACCTTATTCCAAAAATATTCAAACAAAAAAAAAAAAGGAAATCGACCAAAAAAAAAAACAAAAAAACTAGAGCAAATGCTCAAAATCCTCATCGTTGGCAGGGCACTCCTATCTTTTGACACAATCAAATTTACAGGGGCGGTTTCAAAAGTATTTCTCGAGGGACTCCTGATGAAGTCTCCGTAACTGTCTTATTTCAAAAGATATAGAAAGAGTACTATCATGAAAGTGGTAGGAAATTATCCACATAACACGGTGGAGGCATCTAATTAGTGGGTTTGCATTTGAACATACAGGTTTGACTTTCACAATTATTCATGTTGTGTGGTCGGCTAAAGTGGATAAAATCGACCCCGAGTAAATGCACCAGAATAATCAGATTTTCCTTCTCAAAATGAGCTTAAGAGCAGTAGAATCGGTTAAGGAATTTCGAAGTTATATGCAATTTAGTAACACCAAGTTTGACAGCCTGTAGCTGTCTTATTTGACAACTTAGAGAGAAGTGTCAGGGGGCAATTTCATAGAGAATATCGTCCAAAATCTATTTCCATATTCTTATTTGGTAGTTCAGCGGGAAAAACTTCGAAAATGTATCGATTTTCTGTTTCCACAGAAGCTTGAAATATACAGGGTGTTTCCTAACCTCTTTGACAAAATGAAAGGGGTGATTCTTCGCTTAATTTTAAGACGAAAATGTGGTATAGCTTTTTTTCGAATTTCGCTTTGTTTCCAAAATACAGGGTGTTTAATTTTTTTTTTGATTAGTTTTTTATTTTTAATTAATTTATCTTTTATTTTGTTGAAGTTTGGTAACGGTATTTATACTGATAATGGGCTCATTTTGCCATAAACAAATAAAAATTATCGAATACAGTGGCGTCCCGAGCGGCACTTCAACCAATATTATTGTACGCCACTGACTTTTTGTGTCATTTTCATTTTTTTCTCAGGTTATTCAACTAAAAACGCAACTTTTTGATTTCTTAAATTTTTATCGTATCTTGCGTAATTTTTGAGATAAACCACTTTATTGCATGTCTCTGGACTACACAAAAATAACAATATGATGCAAAGTAGGCTTTTTGCTTCGATCCATGGCAACCACATTATTTGTTTTCTTCATGACATTTGCCTACTGTATGAAAGTTTCAACAAAATCGAGTAAAAGATAAATTAATTAAAAATAAAAAACTAATCAAAAAAAAAATTAAACACCCTGTATTTTGGAAACAAAGCGAAATTTGAAAAAAAGTTATACCACATTTTCGTCTTAAAATTAAGCGAAGAATCACCCCTTTCATTTTGTCACAGAGGTTAGGAAACACCATGTATTTCTAGCATTTTCTCTTGGGCACAATACTGTACAGATTTTTTTTCTGGGTCTTTATGATGAATAGTTGTCGAGAACTGGCACCCTATCGCTGAAAATGAATCACCCTGTACATACAGGGTGGACAACTGAGAAGAGGTACTGTATGTGAGGAACTATCAATCGTAGAGGCTTGCGGTAAAAAAGAATATCACTAAAATGGCCATGAGAAAGACCTGGAAAATATGTTCAAGTTTCTAAAATGGACGCTACGTGCGCGGCGCGTAACTGCAATCTTGAATCTGAAAATTGATGTTCCTATGAATTTCGCTATATTAACCTAATAAAAAAACACCTGGATCTTCAAAGTCGATGATAATCTGAACCTTTCTTTGTCTGACACTTTTTGCTGTATCTCAAAAAAGTGGTGGGGGCTATTCAATGGTTTCCGTAAATAACACCCTGTATCTTCGAAACGGCTTATCCGATTTTAACAAACTTGGGCTCGTTGAAAGGAGCTATTCTTGTGCTACAAATGTTAATATATTTAAAGTTTTGTTAGTTACACATGTCGCCACTAGAGGGTTTTTTTGACACTCCGGCAAATGTGGTTGATTTTCTAAAAATTGTTATAATGATTTTTTTTCCATGAAAAACTAGCCTAATGATGCCTCAACTAGCTCGCGAAAACCGCTTCTCGATATCTTGTTCTTTACCCAAAATATAATAAACAAAAATTATACGAACATTTCTAAAAATTCATTTTTTCTGTTACTATATATACTGGAATTCTCTCTTTTATGTAAGTTGTGACCTTAAAAAAAGGCGTTGGAGTTTAAATGTGTGGTGTGGCATACTGGAAGGCAAAATTATTGGGTCATATTTTTTTAAGCAATCCCTAAATGACAATGACCTTCTTGACTTTTTGGCCAATCAATTACCGTTGTTGTTGAAAGATATGATTCTGGAAACAAGCCAACTTGTTTTTGCAGTTGGATGGTTGCCCAGCTCATTTTGCTGTCAATGTGCGAGAGCATATCAATACAGAGTATTTCAACAGCGGTGGATTGGAAGAGGAAGTCTACTTACATGGCCTCCGCGATCACCAGACTCAACTTGAGGATAAAGGACATTGTGTTCCAGACTTAACCATTACCAGAGAAGATTTTAAAAATCCAATACGTAACATACCGAGGGCAAAAATTCAAACTGCAGTTTTGTCTAACAATGCGAGCATTCAGCATTGTAACAGTTTTTTGACAAAACTACTTTTCGGATTTTGGAGAAGCAACTATTCAATTTTTTTTGGTGGAATTCGCATTATCAAGTTATCTCGGTGTTAATCATATTGCTATTTTGATGTAAGGAACTCCATATAAGAGCGTGCTGTACAAATAGTCTGAAATCAGAAAAATACTTCCTCTTGGAATTTCGAAACGAAATTTCTGTGAGTGATTAAACATGTTTCGAAGTGTGTGGGGTTGCTAGTCCCCCATCAGGCGCTTCCCCAGGTGGCGAATAGGGGAATGCCTTCCAGATATGGATGGTACCGGGGAAATAAAATACTCGAGGAGGACCAGAACTAGCACAGCAGCGCTGATCCAGATTGAAGGGCTGCAAACAGCGTCTGTCTCCAGGTAAGGAGCGGCTGGACATAAAATTCGCCAACTCGCTCGGTCAAACATCCATGAATAAATTTCGAACTCAAAAAAGATAGTACACCAGGTGGGTGGTGCACAGCACAGCGTTTTGAGTCCCACACTGACTTGTCAGTCAGCCTCAAGGATTCTGGGGGAGGCAGAAACTCGACAAACCATAAACCCCGGCAAGACAACAACAAATCCTTCAAATGTAGAAGAATGTACTTCGGTACTTATAATATAAGGATATTAAGACAAGACGAACATCCAGAAAGGCTGGAGGAAGAATTAAAAAATATCAAATGGGACATTTTAGGTCTGAATGAGACGAGACTTGAAGGAGAAGAGATGACCCGGGACATCTATTGTATCAGAATAACAGCGAAATAAAGGACTATATGAAGGAGGGGTGGCAATACTGATTAATAAACGTTCAAAACATAAAATTACAAAAAGAAAAGCAATGTCTGACAGAGTTATTTACATTATAATAGAGATTAACAAAAGGTACAGTCTACAAGGAATACAGGTATATGCTCCAACAACCTCTTCAGGAGACTCAGAGGTAGAACAGATATATGGAGACATAACTGCAGCTAGAACAAGAGAAAAAACTAAGTTTAAAGTGATAATGGAAGATTTTAATGCCAAGATTGACCATGATGACAACAACAATATTCCAAATAGGGGGCCGCTTTGGTTTGGGACAAAGAAACTCTACAGAAGACATACTGATCAACTACTGTAGAAGCGAAAACTTCTGTTGTGTGAATTCCATTTTTAAAAAGCCTTTGAAAAGGAGATGGACCTGGAAGAGCTCGAATGGAAAAACCATTTGCGAAGATATCATTGTCCTTAACCAGTTTGACACAAACAGTGATCACCGCCTGATCAGAGCATCGATAACCATTAATTCCAGATGGAAAGAAATAAACTGATTAGAAGGAAACCCACTCCAACAATAGGGAAGTTGCCCATTTTTTCTTTATCTTATTTATTTATTTTAGAGTGTGCGTTCATGTCTAAAAACACCGTATACCAAATATCAGCCCTTAAATCGCTCTAGTTACTTTACAATAATTAATCAAAATTGACATCGACTCAAAACATTTCAAACGAAGCAAAAAACGCGGGAAAGTTTTGACGTCATAACGCGTATCGTTGGTTACCATTTCAATGTTTGAAGTCTGACATTGAGTTAAGTTAGGTTCGGCATTTTCATCGCAGATGTGACAGATTTTTAGTCACGTGATAACAATCAAAACATATACGACCAAATCACGTGCTGGACCATTGGGTTCGATCAAAACTAGTCGAGTCACGTGATCTGATCGTGTATGACTTGACTGTTATCACGTGACAAAAAACCTGTCGCATCCACGATGATAATGCCGAACTCAACTTTTAGTTTATTTCATAGTTTTTGAAAAAAATCAAGGATAGTTTTATATAAATATTGCATTATGCCACTGTGTTCGAATTCAACTTTGAAAGAAGCAATGAGGGGAATTATTTCGTTGAAAAGCAGTGCTATTTATGTGTATGTGGGGATAATTTTTATGTGTGTATGTATTTTGAGAAAAAATACCATTACCTAATAATTGTGTTTCTAGATTCTGAGAAATTTTATTCTTGGATGCATATTACTACAGACCATTGAACTCCATAATACGTACCTGGAAAGGACCCGGTCGTTGTTGACAACGAATCGAAAAGTGTGTCATTCCTGTTATGAGTTAGAAAGAGAAAGGTATCCGTAACTAACGCTATCTCTACCTGCTTCACTCTCAATAATAAGCGGGTCCGTTCCATGTAGTATGGAGTTCAATGCTACAGACAGATTACAAAAATGAACCTTTTTATTTTATTTTACCAGTATACAGTATTTCCGGCGATGAGGTATACAAAAGGACAAATTATTGACCAACATTTTTATTTCTCGAGAAAGTCATTTTTATAAAAAATGTTGCTTGTTAAAAAAATATGATTGTCGATGAAAAAAAAATCATATTTTATACAAGAATACCCTTCAGAAAAAAAGTTGGAATATGATCTCTTTTTCAAGCGGAAAGCGTGAATTACCCCGCCATATTCGAAAGTTTCTGGCAAAAAGAAAAAAATTAAATTTGAAAGACAATTTTTTTTATTCAAATCTGGGTTCTTGTAAACATCAGGCATCCACGTATTTTCTACATTTTGAAGGCGAATTTGGTAAATTATTCTTCGTTTAACTATTCTAAAGAGAAAAAATGCTGGATGAATCACTTTTTTGTGGAAAAAACACTATTTTAGGCACATTGTTCCATACAAACATTTTCCAAAAATCTCGATTTGTTCCAGTTGTGTGTCATTGAAATGGACAATTCCTGTTGCTCTCATGTACTACCAGTTCCTCACGTAACCACTAAAAAAGTCAAAACAAATAGTTAAGCAGGATAAATAAATTTTGAAAATTTGATTCACAAACCGATCGCCACGAAGTCGATATTTTCAATACTGTCAATATGTCAAGATTTTCAAGTCACTAATTGAAGACCAAGAATGATAAACACGCCCTGTGTTGCCAAGTGGATGCTGTGAGAAATGTTTTCCATATTTTTGTCTGTAGCGGATGAAGAGTAAGTTTTGATTAGATTGGGATAGTTTTTGTTAGTTTGGGTCAGTCTTGGTTAGATTGGCCTAGTTTTGGTTAGTTCGGGTGAGTTCTGGTTATGAATATTGGGATAGTTTTTTGGTCAGATTGAGT
Organism: Orchestes rusci; assembly: GCA_958502075.1. Lineage (NCBI taxonomy): Eukaryota > Metazoa > Arthropoda > Insecta > Coleoptera > Curculionidae > Orchestes > Orchestes rusci. The sequence continues at coordinate 2,963,228 of OY293306.1, forward strand.
CAGTTTGAGTTTGATTTGATTAGATTGGGTGAGTCTTGGTTGGATTGGGTTAGTGCTGGTTAGATTGAGTTAGTTTTGGTTAGATTGGGTTAGTGTTGGTTAGATTGGGTTGATTTGGGTCAAACTGGGTTAGTTTTGGTCAGTTCTGTTCAGTTTATGTGGGTTTTGGTTAGATTGGGACAGTCCTGGTCAGAATGGTTTAGTTTTGGTTAATTTGAGCTAGTTCCTGTGAGTTTTGGTTAGATTGGGTTCGTTTTAGTCAGATTGGGTTAGTTTAGGTTAGTTTTTGGTCAGATTGGGTCAGTTTGATTTGGGGTTAGTCTTGGTCAGATTGGGTTAGTTTTAGTTAGATTGGGTTAGTTTTGGTCAGATTGGGTTTGTTTGAATTGGGTTAGTTTTGGTGAGGATTGGGTTAGTTCTGGTTAGTTTGGGTCACCGTCTCAGAGATTCAGAAACTTGATTGATCAGATAAGCCAAGGATATAATTTTTGAAACTTTGACATTTTCATAGTTCTCGTTCTCAGTATCTTATGTTATATTTTTTTTTGTCATAGTCATTCAAAATATACAGGCAAAACTATTGCAGTCATGGTTTATAAGAAGTTTGGATACGTTTGGCAACATTGCATGTTGGTTCTAATATGTAGCTTGTAACAATGTGACGAAGTTGTCATTTTATGGAGTTGTTGCATTGAAATCTGAAAAAAAATCAGTTTATTCTGGAATTTTTTTTCTTGTTTAAAGTTGTTCATCCAGCTTTTTTTTTAGTTGAAATTGTTCTATAAACCCAAAACTATGCTTAAAAATTGGAAAAATGCATTAATGTATGGATGCCTAATCTTTACAAAACCCCGCTGTATTACACTGAAAAGTGGTTTATGGTGTTTGGGTAATCATTATTATTGTCAAGTGTGGTATCGATTGGTTAATATATTTGTATGAATTATGCCTTGACTAATTATCATTAATAATTATTGGTTTATTTTATTTTATTTATCGTATCACGTTAAAAGTATTAATTTTTGCGCCTTTTTCGAAATACACAATTGGAACTTGAAAAAAATGTGTCTTCTTTAACCAATAGAATGTCTAGCTAAAAACTTCTGAATATATTATGAATGAAAGTAGTTCTCTCTTGAGATAAATTGATTTTTCGACTTCTTAAAGACCCTGTACAAAATTTGTTTTTTTTTCCATCGACAATCGTTTTTCTCCAGTTAGCGTAAATTCTTATTAAGAATGACTTTTGCTCGAGAAATGAAAGTTCTGGTCTGTTTGTCCTTTATTGTACATCGCCGGAAATACTGTAGGATACAGGTAAAATTAAATAACAAGGTCCATTTTTTAAATTTGTAATATTATGTAATATGCGGGAGTAATACGTACCTAAGATTAAAATCTCTAAAAATGTAAAAACACAATTATTGGTATTGATTTCATAATACTTACATTAAATTGATCTCCACATACATAAACAGCACTGTTTTTCAATGAGATATTCTCCACATTTCTTCTGCATACACTTACCAATATTGTTTGCCGATTTTTGTCATCAGGCACGCGAATAAAAAGCTGTTGGGAAATTTCAAAGTTCAATTAGTATCTACACTGCGGCCTGCGGCAGAGTGCAATATTTAAAATACCATCCTTTTTTTTCAAAAACTTCGAAATAAACTAACTCAATGTCACTTCAGACTTCAAACATTCAAATGGTAGCCAAAGATACGCGTTATGACGTAAAACTTTCCATGAATGCAATACAATAAAAAAAAAATGGGCAAGTTCCCCATTGAAATACTTTAAAGAAACGGGAAGAAATTCGAAAACATTGTGAAAAATAAAATCAGAAGTAATGAAGACCAGGAAGCAATGGGAATCAACGAATTTACACACATAAATAACAGCATACAAGCAGCAACGAGGGAGATTTGTTTGAAAAACAAAGAAAAAAGTAGCAAGATCAGCCGGTATACCAAGAACCTTATGGAAAAACGAAGAAATATAGACCAAGAATATAGGGAAATTAACAAAGAAATTAACAGAAACATTAGGAAAGACGTAAGAAAACATAATACAAAATTTATTAAGGACGCAATAGAGGACAACAAATCGATGAAGGTTCTCAGATATAAATTGACTAGGGGCCGAACAAAAATTTCTGGGCTCAACAACAAACATGGCCAACTAGAAAGTGAAGTACTCGAGAGGAAATCACGGCTGCTGTCTAGGACTTTTATTTGGAGCTGTACAGTTCGAACAATCAGGATCATCACCATAGAAATGTAGGTTCGGAAGAGATACCCGAAATAGATAACGCTGAGTTAACAAAAGCGCTAAGTCAAATGAAGAATTGGCGATTCAAAAAGTCAGCGTCGTCAGCGAAGCGGCCTCTGGCGTTTTGTGCTCGAACTTTCGAGAGCGTGATAGACATCAGCTGTCTCCATGCTGTTTCTATTGGGATCTTGATAACTTGAAGATATATTCCCGATTTTGTTATTATTTAAGCAAAGATTTTGATAAACCACGTTGGTAAATGATTATAGTGTGCTAATTGAATGGTATTTTTCGGGTTTTGTTATTATTGTTGGAATCATAAACTTATCGGCAGCAGTCTTAAGGGTGTCGACTCGGGTGTCGATATCAAAAAGCCTCAAGTGTAGTGGCTTTTAGCCAAGAAAATAGACGATTATAGTGCATAGATCAAAGTAATCTACTCTTATATTAAATGTATATATTCCATTGATTGAAAGATCTCACCGATATTACTGATAAAAATCATCATCAACAATGGAAGATCATACGTATGTTCGCTGATATCCGAAGAAACTTCGTAATAGGCATAGTTGTCGCGTACCTCACTGCAATGAGAAGACAATCCTCTGCATAATTTTTCGAAGGACCCACGTCGTAAAAAAACTTGATCGAATCTCGACACACACTATAAATTTTCCACAGCTAATCTTCCTTCACGAAGAGGCCGGTCAAATCCATTCAGAGCGTCCAATAAATGTTCCAGTTCATTAGAGGCGCTATTTCTCAATTGACAACACTCTGCCGATACGAAACACTCGACTGATACGAACAACAAATATAAATTCACGGGCGAAAACCTAATACGGGCTATGAATAAAATGCAGTTGTCACGCTCTCGAAAGCTCTCGCGCGTTCCGCTGTGGCGCTGCTTGAGCTGTTTGAATCGCCAATAGTAAATGTCCTGGCGATTTGTTGAAAATAGGGGGACAACAGCTAAGAGAAAGCATAAGGATTTTGTTGAACAAGTGATTACTAATGGAAAAATTCCCAGAGCATGAGAGAATGCAGAAGTCATCTTACTGTACAAGAAGGGGGATAGAAATAGCTTAGGAAATTACCGACCAATCAGCCTTCTATCCCACATGTATAAACTCCTTACAAAGATAATTACCAATCGACTGACATACAAAATGGACGCATACTAACCTCCAGAACAGGCCGGACTCCGCAAAGGCTCCATCCAGTACAATAGACCATCTGCAGACAATCCATACCCTTATTGAAAAACCACGGAATATGATATACCACTACATTTGGCTTTCGTTGATTACAAGAAAGCTTTCGACTCAATCGAATCATGGGCGGTTCTTCAAGCACTGGATAACGCCAGGATTGACTCAAGATGTTTTGCTCTGATCAAGCACATATTATATAAAAACGCAAGTCACAATAGACAAACGAAGGTTTGGAGACAGCATCTCCATCTATTGGTGGTGATGAGAAACCTACTATCAAGAACTAACATACGTAGTATTCACATGATGTAGAAAACTTGAAAAGGCATTTGCCACAATTTCAAGAATAAACGTTTCTATCCCACACAATAGCAACAATGCAGTTGACTGTGATACAGCGGAACGCGTCTGTGGATGGATCTGTGGGAGAGAAATGCATGTCTTTCGCAACCCCTAGCCTTAGGGCTTTTGGTTACAATAGACAAAGACAAAAACTTCGTGGATACCTATAAAAAGAGGCATACATCAAGGAGATACAACCTCTCCAAAATTGTTCACGTTAGCACTGGTGGATGTATTTGAGGGCTTGGACTGGCAAGATAAGGGAAGCTAACATACTTGCAAACGGAATAACACCGCGATATAATGATTCTTTAAACTTTACTAATAACTTGAAACTAAATTTGAATTCGGCAAGAGTACAACAGTTCTACATTATTTTCAAGCTTTTTAATACACTCCAGGATTTAGGTCAAGTTCAAACGTTCATCCCGACTTCCTAAAGAAGTTTTTGTCCATCTGAATCAATATTTGAGACACGCGAAATGATACATACGATAATAAAAATATTAGAAGCAATAATAGGTAATAAAGTATGCATTAAGCCATGGTACTGTGATACGCATGTATGATTATTTTTTAAATGGAAGGTCAAAAATCAACAGTGCTGCTTTTTTAGTCGTTCAGCATCTATTACAATAATTATATCGCAGTAACAGACAAGTGAACACAGAAATGTTTGGCAAAGTGAAGAGAGTGTATTGTTTATTTCTGTTGACGCTAACTTTGATCAGTGAAGTACTATGTGGTGAGTTTTAAACTTAATTGAAAAAATTATCCAAATATATTTTGTTTTGCAGTTTTATGAAATAATCCATAATATCATATAATTATTTTATTATTTATTATTATCAATCATTGTTATACCTACCACATTTTTTTCAAAGTAGAGAAAAATTGGTTGAAAAGTCTCACTCCCATCAGAACTTTTAAGATTTGAAATTTTTGGTGCTTATTATATGAATAGAGATTACACGTTAGATTTGTTCTTGGAAAATATATCTCTATCTCTGAAGCAGGAAGGAGAGAATCAGTAAATGGAGTACCTATTTTCTATATCTTTGGTGAACAAATAACTATTGGAAATTGGGAAAATTTGGAGAAGTTAAATTTTTGTAAATGGAATGCCCGATATTTTATTACAGATTTGATATCTTCTCATTTTCTGTTTTTCAAAAATATACAGTGCAGCTAAAAAAGTTCCCCTTCCCCCTCTAACTTCTGAACCGTTTGATATACAGGGTGTTTCATTAATATTGCGAAAAAATTCAGGGTGAGTTTCCCCACTTAAAAATAATAAGGAAACTTTATATAAAGATGTGTCCGGAAATGCTTCGTTACAGAGCTACAGGGTGTTGAAGTTTTATTTTTATTTTGGTTTTTTCTAAATAATATTTGAACCAATGTCTATACAGTGTGTCCAGAATAAAATGATGTACGTGGGGATATCGGAAACTACAGGAGATACAGTATCGGTTAAATGGAAGAAAAGTTGCGTATTTGCGTGCCCAAGAATAATCTCACTTTGGTTTGTTTTGATTCGATACCGTAATGGAGATACAGGGTGAAAAAGAAAAATGGCCATTTTTTAAATAGCACAATATTTCGGTTATTATAAAAGATGAGGTATTGAAAATTTCTGGATCTGGGTAAGAAGATACGGTGATTTTGAAAATTGTGTCGAAAAAATTGTAGGCCCACTATGTTGCTTCCGGCCGAAGTCAACTTTTGTTTTTCTTATGGGCGCCATATTGAATTTTTTCATTTTCAAAATCCGCATTGAAAATGATTTTCAAAAATATGACTTTCATAAAAAAAAACAGACTTGACTTTGGCTGGACGCAACATAGTGGGCCTAAAATTTTTTTGACGTCGTTTTTAGAATTGTCGTATCCTCTTAACCATATCCTGAAAATTTGAAAGTTCTAGCATTTATAATAAGCAAAATTGTGTGGTTTCTTCAAAATTTGCCTTTTCCCTTTTCACCCTGTATCCACATTACGGTATCGATTTAAAATAAAACAAAGGTGGAATATTTTTGGGCATACAAATATGCTGCTTTTCTTCCATTTACGCAACGTCGTATCTTTTAAAGTTTCCAATATCCCCATATAGTGCCATAAACATCATTTTATTCTGGACACACTGTATTTCCATAAAAATTGGTATTTGAGGGTTTCTTTTTATGCGGAATTCGAATTTTATATCAGTTTGGCTCTAACTTGTAGAGGGCGCCACCTACACTCATTTGTCCTGACATGTACAGCAATAACTTTTTTGGACGTAACCGTATGACATATTTGAGTGGAAAAACATATTTCTCCTTTATTTTTATGCAAAAAAGTCATACTTGTTAGAAGTCTCTACGTGCCACCATTTTTGAGATATTTAGATTTGAAATAATGAATACAGGGTGTCCCAACGATAGAGTAAAGTAGGTTTTATCATGTAGGATATGAAAAATATCAATATCAATATGCGTCACAGGTTAGGAGTGTAAATAGCGCACATTCTGAAAATATTTGGAAACATACAGGGTGCGTCACAAAAGTATGGCACGAAAAAGTATGATTTTTTTAAATGGAACCCCCCTGTATATTAATTGATATTTCAATTCTTTCTTCAATTTGGAACAAAAATTGTGATACAACTAATGTTCCTAAATTCAACCGTTATCGAGATATCGCGTTTTAAAAATGGCATTTTTGCAACTTTGACATGCTATAAAACTCAAACTATTCAAGTTAGAGGAAAATGGTTTGCACTTTCCTATCTTAACTTTTCAAGAGCTAGTCTGTCATTTGGATAGAAGGTAACGTCAACTGTCAACTTTTTTCGGCACATTTTGACATTTTTTCACAATAATGGATTTAATCTCCTTGAATAGCTCTTGAAAAGTTAAGACAGGAATGTGCAATCCATTTTTCTCTAACTTGAATAGTTTGAGTTTTATAGCATGTCAAAGTTGCAAAAATGCCATTTTCAAAGCGCGATATCTCGATAACGGTTGAATTTAGGAACATTCGTTGTATCACAATTTTTGTTCCAAATTAAATAAAGAATTGAAATATCAATTAATATACAGGGGGTTCCATTTAAAAAAATCATACTTTTTTGTGCCATAGTTTTGTGACGCACCCTGTATGTTTCCAAATATTTTCAGAATGTGCGCTATTTACACCCCTAACCTGTGACGCATATTGATATTGATATTTTTCATATCCTATATGATAAAACATACTTTACTCTATCGTTGGGACACCCTGTACATATGATAATGAAATTATGGCCGAGCATTGTGTTTCATTGATAGTGCCAAAAATACAGGATAAGTTTCCTCACTTAAAAATAGAAAATTTCATAAAGATGTGTCCGGAAATGCTTCGTTACAGAGCTACAGGGTGTTAAAGTTATTATTTAATTTATTTTTTTTTCATTTTTTTTTGTTTAAATAATATTTGCATGAAAGTTGTTGATAACATCACACACAAGTCGCCATAATTTCAAAATCCCATGTATTAATTATTTCAAATCCAAATATCTCGAAAATGGTTCCACGTTGCGACTTCTAACAAGTATGCCTTTTTTGCATAAAAATGAAGGAGAAATATGTTTTTTCACTCAAATATGTCATACGGTTACGTCCAAAAAAGTTATTGCTGTACATGTCAGGACAAATGAGTGTAGGTGGCGCCCTCTACAAGTTAGAGCCAAACTGAGATAAAATACGAATTCCGCATAAATAGAAACCTTCAAATACCGATTTTTATGGAAATATAGACATTCGTTCAAATATTATTTAGAAAAAACCAAAATAAAAATAAAACTTCAACACCCTTTAGCTCTGTAACGAAGCATTTCCGGACACACCTTTATATAAAATTTTCTTATTATTTTTAAGTGGGGAAACTCACCCTGAATTTTTTCGCAATGAAACACCCTGTATAAGGCGAACAAAATTTGGACACACCATATGTGATGACGTTCTGGGTCGTGTGATAGCTTATTTTGAAGGCCCTTTGACGCTCATTACAACTGCCGAGTTTCAAGCCTCTGCTATCATTCCAGTTCCATTTGTCACTTGATTAATACGAAAAATATTTTATCCAAATTTTTAAGTGATAAAAAGAACTAACCACTTTATTTTGGCAGTTGGGTTAGTTGGTTAAAAAATCCAAAATTTTCTAAAGTTCATCATGCTCTTTATCAAAAATACCCTTTACGTAGGCAAAAGTTTGTAAAAATCCCATTCCTCGATTGGCCATACTTATGATTCTTGAACCGGATAATAATGTGAATTCATTATATGGCATCGAATCAATCGCATTAGCATTAGATCAAAAAGTAGATAGGAAATAATAAAATTATCTTTTAATAAGTAGTGATATTATGTACTTACAAACCTGCCTAATTGGGAAAACATTATTATTGCCGGATGTTATCGTCTTCAGTGTATATTGTATACAGGGTGCTACACCTCAAAATCAATGTCAGAGGTCATTACTTTTTATTATTATCAAGATTTTTTTCCCCGGTCCATACTCAATATATTTTGAACTGTAAAAACATAGTATATTAGTATTAGTGCGTTGTGTTGAAAATAAGTCACGCGAGAAAGATTTGTATAAATTCTCAAGTGACTTGTGAAACATAACGCACGCGGCACGATTGCCATATACAATGTTTTATCCAACAAATGAAGGAAATCGTTTTTTTATGAGATAATCATTAAATATAAGTTTCAGTGTAAAAATGTCTAGACTGTGACATGTTTACATTCTGGTCAAAATAGGTTAATGTTTGTTTGGTTGCCAAGGGAACGGGGAACGTGATAGGTTATTTGTTTGTTTGTCACGGGAACGTGAGTTATAATCCATACTTCAGAAGTGACTGGTGAGTTATGGATTATAACACACTAGTGTGTTATTTGACACTTACTTGTCCAAAATGACATCAATAATGACACCTATAACTATCATGCGTTAGATAAAGATTATATAATTATTATTATTATTATTATTGAAGATAAAAGTAAATGTATTAAAAGAGTGTTTTTAACTCGGGTTTTGATAAAATAATGGCCGTTTCCAAGAATTCCAAACAAAACAATCTTTGAACCATTCTCATTTTTTCTTAATAAATACAATTTACAAACTTGCTGTTTTCATCCAACTTTTTTTTTAAATATGAATGTGGTATAAGCTAAGGAATGAAATAGTATTTTACATTACTAAGCCGGTAAATGACTTTTTCTACGACCGTTTAATAATAGGCTTAGTACTCACGCATTTTGAATAGATAATAATACCTATTACTTACCCCGTGAGTAATGATTCATTACTCACGGGTCATTACTCACGGGTCTACGACCGTTAAATAATAGGCTTATTACTCACGCATTTTGAATAGATAATAATACCTATTACTTACCCCGTGAGTAATGATTCATTACTCACGGGTCATTACTCACGGGTTTGGTTGTCACATGATCTTACTTTTCAAATTATGTGCAGATTTTTTTGGACACCCGGTATAAAGGCCGTAGAAAAAGTATAGTATTCTACTCGCATGTAATGACAATTACTCACTCGTATGATTGCAACACTCGCCTCCGGCTCGTTTCGCAAACTTCATCCTCGTGAGTAATAGCTGTCATTACATGCTCATTGAATAATATACTATTTTAAATTACGAGTCGGGTTGTTTATGACGAGTAGTTTGATGACATTTAACGGCAGTGTATCGTACAATATTTTTTTTTATACCGTGACATTTTTTTTCAATCGATTCAAGAGAGAAAAAGAACTTTCTTATTGTCAAAGCACTCATTGAGAGGGCGCGGGGCGGTGGTGGCAGTCCGTTTCACATTCTTAACATGAGATGGAGCCAGCCAAACCGTGTCACCCCTTGGGTAATATACAGGGTGTCCGGGAAAATGTGGGAGATCTCTCGGATTCAGATAGAACATTAAAAAATAAGATGACAAGTTCCCATAATTTTTTTTCCTAGCGGCCCTCCCTACGGAGATACGGCCCCCTGAAAGACCCCACTGGAAGTCGGTTTTTCTTGAATAACTTTTAAACGACTCAATATAATTCAATGAAAATTTAATATGATAAACAGTAGTAAGGACCTCTCAAAATACTTCCCTTAAAACATAATTAGCTTGTTTAGTTTACCAGGGACGGACTAGATTGTACATTTTAACGCTCAAATTTTTAACACCCTGTATGATAAGGAGTTAAAAAAAATAAATTTGGATACCTTGAACATTAAGCTAAAGAAAAGGTACTCTTGTTCATTGTCGATAAAATGAACCATTTTCGAGAAAAAACAATTTTTATTAAACAAAACCTCGAAAAAAGCCATGACGAAGTGGTGCTCTTGACGAAATTGTGAACCTAACGCTAGGAAAAAAATTTATGGGGACTTGTCATCTTATTTTTTAATATTCTATCAGAATCCGAGAGATCTCCCACATTTTCCCGGACACCCTGTATGTATCAAGATAACTTATGTTAGCAACATTTTATGTGAGGTTATTATCAAAAAAAAAAAAAGGTGTGGAATTAAGGAAAGACAAAATCTTTATTTCCTCTCTTTTTTTTTCTCTATAATAAAAAGAATATTACCTTTGACATTGATTGTAGGACACCCTGTATGAAACCTGTACTCGAAGGTCGATATTTTTTATAATGAACGTATCTAATTTGATCGATTCGTCCACCGAATGATTTGCTAGATTTCAATAGGACAAATTTTCACGAATCATCAACATAGACTTTGAACAGCAATTTCCAATTTGATTTGATGAGTCACAAAATAATGAAGTATAAATATAGATCAATTCAAGAAAATCGTGGTTTACTAACCAAATTGCCATACTAATCTGAATTTTATGAATGTGTTTATTAGTCTAAACAGGAAAAGCAATTATTATTTTTTTATACTTTCCACTATTTCCTGTATGCATGATTGCTGATAGACACATAATGCTATTGTTTGAACAGGTTTTTACATAATTTCTTTAATGCAAATAGGTACATCATACAATTGTTATTTTGAATTCATTTTCACTGCACCAGTGATGATGATCTTGTATCCTTGAACAAACGCAATTCATTAATCGTGCGTTTGGAAAAATCAAGAATATTTACATAAGCATTTATTGAAAGTAAGGATCTTGTCTTTAATCATCTACATCGATGGTGATAAAACAGTGGATATAGCTTTTATTTTTGACAAATAAATTAAGTACTTGTAAAAACTTCAAAGTGTAAATCTTTGTCAAATTTTAAGACAAAGAGTTCATATGAACATGGGTCCACCCACAAGGGCTTGGTGTCTGAGATACAGGGCGAAAAAAAAACTATTTTATTTGATGTTTGGCTTATGTTTTTGTTAATTAACTTGAAAATTGAACAAAATTCGGGATACTGGGAGTATTGATGACAAGAATCTCAAATATTAACTTAGTTTTTTGTTTAATGTTAGAGGGCGCCACATACGGTGTTGTTCGTGAATTTAATTACTCATAACTTTTTTGTGTCGCATTGTATGTCATTCTTGACTAGGTAGACCTATTTTCCATTCAATTTTTCATACAAAAGGTACTTTTAGCATTTGTCGCTGAGAATAGCCGTTTTGGATTAAAACGGGTTTGAAGTTGAACCTGCTGTGGAATTTTTTAAGTCGGGTCATTTTCGAGTTTTTTAAAAATAGTATACCTACAGGTAATAATAGTTATCAAAATATTGTGAAAAATCTTTCAAAGTAGGTCCCTTTCAACAAGAAATCCAATACAAATTGAACAATAAAGGCTTTCTTATACAAAAAAAAATACATTTAAATAGGAACCTACAAACGTCATTTTTGATATAAAAACTCAAATATTTCAAATACTTAGGACATCATTCATCAAATCTGCCTAGAATTTTACGTAGATTCCAAAAATTTAATAATATATAGGGTGTTCCTTTTGAAACAAGCGAGTTGACACCTACTTCCAGTATAACCGGAAGTCGCGCAACGTCACTATTATTTCATTTCAAAAGAGCATCTCCAAAAATCTCTCTCTCCACAAATTTTCAGGATCCCATCCGCTTTATTTCCCGAGATATTCTAATATGCCACTTATTATTACTATGGCGAACTCTGTATTGTATACCTAGGCAGTAAAGTGGCATTTTTCCAGGCTGAAAGAAGTAATGTACACTTCTTGAAGCCTGGAAAAATACTTTTTTCGCTTATTTTTCAAAAATTCGGAAATTATTCAATTTAAAAAAAAAGAGGGTTTAAATCTAAAGCCTTTTTTTTATCCAAAACGGCTGTTTTCAGGGACACAAACTAAGAGTACAGGGTTTCTCTTCATACAGGGTGTTACTTAATGGTATGTCATAATTTTAAGGGGGAGTTCCTGGATAAATTTTCGGTCGAAAAGGTCATATAAACTTGGGTCTTAAAATGCTTTGTTTTCAAGATACAGGGTGCTAAAGATTTATTGTATTTTCAGTTTTCAATACATTTTCCAAAGACGGTTTGAGATATTGAACTGAATTTTGCCACAGGATATTATGGTATAGGGACACACTTTTTTTTTTTTTAATTTTTATTTTATTTTATCTTATTTTATTTTTTTTATTTTTTTTTTTTTAGACCCAAGTTTTATATGACCTTTTCGACTTGAAATTTATCCAGCAATTCCCCCTTAAAATTATGACATACCATTAAGTAACACCCTGTATATTGACACCCCCCTTATATTTTTTATTTGACGTTTCTGAAAAAAATGTCCCTTATAAAAGTTTGATGGTTTTGAGTAGATTTTTTGAAAAACTCTATTTTGCATATACAGGGTGCCTCAGAAAGTCTGGGTGTGGTCCAACTTTCTTATTGCAAAAGAGAACCCTACTTTTTTATTCGATTTTTTTATTCTCCTAAAAATTCTAAATATTTTCTATGTAGCATACCCTATACTTGGAATTGACGTATAAAAAGATATTGACCTTTGAATGTTGCCTTTTTACAGTTTTTTTTTACAGAAATTGGATATAAAAAAAGCATACAAACATATAAAAACAATCTTATATTATTATTTCATCATACCAAACACAACACTATAACTAAATAAATAAATACCCCGGATTTGACGCCGCTTTTGTGAAGTTTTCTGAAGAACAAGGTCTTTGACACACCGGTCGAAGATGTAGAAGACTTGAGAAACCGAATTATCGAGACCATTCAAGAGACTTATCAGAATTATCCTCACTTTATTATCAATAGCATAAATAAAATCGAGCGAGATTATACGCAGTGCTTAGAAATGGACGGTGGACATATCGAGCAGTTATAGTGTTGTGTTTAGTTTGATGAAATATAAGATTGTTTTTTTATATTTGCATGTTTTTTTGTATCTATCCAGTTTCTATGAAAGGTCAACATTCAAAGGTCAATATCTTTTTATACGTCAATTTTGAGTATAGGATGCTACATAGAAAATATTTAGAATTTTTAGGAGAATATAAAAATCGAATAAAAAAGTAGGGTTCTCGTTTGAAATAAGAAAGTTGGACCACTCACAGACTTTCTGAGGCATCCTGTATATGCGAAATAGAGTTTTTCAAAAAATCTACTCAAAACCATCTGGGACACTTTTTTCAGGAACGTAAAAAAAAAAAGATAAGGGGGGTGTCAATATATAAAAAGAAACCCTGTACCTTTTCTACTTTTCTATGTAAAATTGGATGGAAAATAGATCTGTATAGTCGAAAATGACATACAATGCGACACAATTAAGAAGGTTATGGTTAATTAAATTCAGCAACAACACCGTTTGTGGCGCCATCTAACATATTAAACAAAAAAATAAATTAATATATGAGTTTCTCGTCATCAATATCCCCAGTACTTAATTTACACCCTGTATGTGAATTTATAAGACGTGGATATGTCAAAATAAAATGGTTACGAACTATACTGAAATAAACTTTTTTCCTAAATACAAGCGAGAATTTAAATTTTTGAAGATCCGCATCCAATCATGAGAATATGTTCACTTGAATGCAATGCCTCGATATATTCTATACATGGTGTTCCCAAAGTTGACTTATTTATTTCAACAGCCTGTAGAAATCTTCAAAAGAAGTTGATTATGTTAAAATAAGTAGTAGAAAAAAATAAAATTACAATAGATCCAATGGATATATTTCTTGGTTGCACGTTCCCCGGATTTAACCCCTTTGCAATTACGGTCCTTCATATCCTTGAGATTTAGCCCTTTATCATGAAACTCTCTGTATATACCTAGTTACCATATTCTGACGATTTAAGATTCACATTCAACCTTTCAAAGTGCGATATGTTTATACCCTCACCTTGACACTGACCAGCTGAACATTGCAAGGCTGTTTGACGAAATTACACAGAAAATAGTGAAACCACTGCTTATAAAAAAACTGGCAATTTATTGATGTTTTTGCATGTTTATTTCAAAAATTACGTAATTTACATTACTAGGCATCTTCAGTAGATATTGTGTTCACACGAATTTTCCTAGAATTTTCTTTTATTATGCAATCTTATCCGTTTAAGAAATAATGTCATAATCGATTGTTGTAATTTGATGTCTTTGACATCCCATTTATACAGGGTGTTTCATAATATATTATGCGCAGTAGTGTGATAGCATTTAATTTAACTGTTTTTTATTTTGCAATTTTGAAGTTGACGTTTGGTTTTGTTACTTGTTTTGACGTTCAAATAAATTTTGTTTAATTAGTAAGAAGACAAATAAATTTATTTAAAAAAATTCACCATGTTTTTCAACATGAAAGTTGATTTTTCTCGAAAGAGGTCGACTTTAGAGCTTATGACCAGGAGTAACATTTCTGTGTAGAAAACATTGGCGTCTTTTTTTTCAGTAGCTTAGAAGTCGAGGAGATAAACACCCACTACCTCTTCAAAACCATGACAAGAAAATATATTCCGCACAAAACATAGCTTATCAAGGAGTAAAAAATGTTCACAAAAGCTGTTTTCTCCACGATAAACGGTTCCGGAGAACACAGTTTTTTTTCAATCATTTCAACACCCTGTATCTCGTAAATGGTGCACTTCCTGCGCATATATTATGAAACACCCTGTATATCAATATTGACTGAACTCATATATTATTAACATCTTAGTTTCACGAAGGTTTGGAGACAGCATCTCCATCTGTGTGGATGGATCTGTGGGAGAGAAATGCATGTCTTTCGCAACCCCTAGCCTTTGGGCTTTTGGTTATCTTAGTTTCAGCTCATTTTTTTTTGTCATTTACTCGGACGCTTGTGACACACTGTCTTAGAAATCGCAGGAGTTATAAACAATAAAAGAACTAAGAAAAATGAGTTTGAACGCCCTGTATATCTGTAACGGAGTGTTTGCGAACCAATATTTATTGGAAATTTTATATTTGAGAACACCCTGTATTAACAGATATGTTTTGTACTGCGACAACCTTCATGCACTATTCTATTATTCTACTATTTGAGCTATAAAGCCAAATTGAAGAGTTCGAGGAAGCGCACAACGATATATTTGTAATTTTTCATGTGTAGTGATTATAGTTGTTAGACCATCAATATGGTAGGAAAACCTATTAAAATCCAACACATGCATATTCAATAGAACGTAACCGGACACATTTACCATTTATTTTGTTTAATCTTCATAATAAGCGTTTCAACCGGTTTCATCATATCCAGTACACATTTCTCACATGCGAAAAATCCCATCACTTTTGCCAAAAATGTAACAATGAAGGTCAATGATCAGATTCAACAGATAACAATATAATATTAAATTGGTGTGGAAAATAGTCAATTGTTGATTCTAATATTGTTGTCTAGTTTAGCGAACTCACTGACCATAATAAAACTGTGTGTGTATAGGAAGCTATCGCAGTTTTTTACATTTTTGATTTTTTTTGGTAGGTTTGAATGTAGGTTTTTTGTTTAAAAAAAAAACAAAATTTTATAGCATTATGAATCTTATTGAATCATGACTGATAAACACAAATGACGTGAAGGAAACCCTACAGCTACAGTAAAAGAACCGACAAAAACAGAAACTAAAATTATTGTGTATTATAAGTTGAAAAATATAATATAACAAGAACAGTCGAAGTTTTGAATGAGTGGGAAGTTGTTTAAAAAATATTTTGAGCCCTGGAATTTCTCAAGCTCATTCAAGATCCTAATAAACCTTTAATAAGAACAAAAAAATTTCACCTATATAGTACTTAACTTGAATTCTTTACTTCTCTTATATTATTAAATTCTTATTAAAAATTTTAAAAAGTTTCATAGGACTATAAGTAGGTACCTACGATCCTTGATCAATAGGACTGATTTTTGCACCTATTTTCCAGATAGTAACCGATCTGTATCTCAAAAGATCAAAAAGAGAGCCATTTGTCCATCCACTAGTGAGTGCGTTCCTTTGAGCTCGTGTCCGATCCTCACAGCAGTGTTGGATAATCAGTGTGTAGCAGGAGATAAGTGAGTAATAGCCATAAACGCACTAGTAGTATTTTTTCCGCTGATTAACGTGGTATTAACAAAAAAACATCGCGTTTTTCTTCACTTTTTTTGAAATAAATAAAAATTATTTTTAAAAAAATTATTTTTTTTTAAATTGGACACCGTGTATATTTTTATTCTTATCGATTGCCAACTCTTTCCTGATCATAAAATATTATTATGAATTCTACCTTCAAACTAGAAATAACGGACTTATGCTCTTAATGCTCTTAAAATAAAAGTCGTACCTAGCTCTTAAAATAAAAGTCGTACCTGACTCTTATTGTCTTCGCGACGTTTCGTCAAAATGTATTGACTTCTTCAGACTGAAAAAAATATTCAAATCAACAAAAATTAAAAAGCTTAAACACAAAGTCTACAACAACCAAAAAACTGCACTGAATTTTTTACTTTTGATAAGATATGTTTTGTGCGAAATATTTATTTTTTTAAAGTCATATTTGGTGAAGGTTTTGAAGAAGTAATGGGTGTTTTTCAACCCAAATTCTACGCTACTGGAAAAAGTACTGTTTTGGTTTTGAGACACCCATTTGCACCGCCAATGTTTCTTACATGAAAAAGGTTCTTCTTGGTCATAAGCTTCAAAGTCGATCGTTTTTGTAAAAAATCATCTTTTATGTTGAAAAACATGGTAAGTTTTTTTTACTAATTGAACAAAATCAATTTAAATGTCAGAACAAGTAACAAAACCAAACGTCAACTTCATAATTGCAAAATATAGAAAAAACAATAAAAAATCAAAAACAGTTGAATCAAATGTTGGAAATGCCCGCCGTTAGCTACAACCAATTTCAACACCCTGTATCTCGAAAATAGTGCATTTTAGAAAGTAAGTTGATAGAAATTTTTTTCCATATTTTTTGGAGGATCTATCACATCCTGAATTCCTGCGCATAAATTATGAAACTCTCTGTAGACTGTTCACTTGAGCAATAATAATTGTGCTATCAAATAATCATATGGGAACCTCACTCAATTTATTTCAATCTTGTTTCCTAATCATAAATATTTAAGAAATTTAATTTTTTTCTGCTGAAAAAATAACAATACAAGTTTACAGGGGTTTTACTATACAGGGTGTCCGGAAATGATGAGCAAAAAATTCAGGTGAGCATTCTAGACAAAAAATAAATGCTACCTGTTCCTATAATATTTTTGCGAAAATTGATTATTGACGGAGTTACCGAGGGTGTTAAAGTTGCATTTTATTTGCAGTTTTTTTGCAATACCTTCGGCCACGCTAACTTGACGAAATCTCGTATTTGGGGCTTTATCAGGATGAAGAATTCAAATTTGCCCACCGTTTTTTTTGCATTTTGTAGAGGGCGCCACATACAAAAATATACTTTGATTTGAATGGTCCTAACTTTTTTGTGCTACAGCATATGTGATATTTGACCAGATATTTAAATTCTCTCGATCTTTTGACATAAGAAAGGGATACTTCTTTTGTTGCGATAAATCTAACCATTTTCGAGAAAAACGCTGAAATAACTTTGTTTGGATGTTCAACCTAAACATAGCATGCTTTGGAAACCAGTTGCCGTAGAAACAAGTTTCGGAAAAAATAGTTTTTAAAGTTGGTGATTTTTTGAAAATTTGTTGTTACGCTGATGGTGGTCAATGACAAAAATACTGAAAATTTTGAAAAAATTAAAAAATGTGAAAAATTACCAAGTTTCAAAACTGATTCTAATCAAATTTGTTTCAACGGCAACTTATATAGCGCGTGATTCCAAAACATGCTATGTTAATAGTTGAAAATAAGTTAAAATAATTTTGTAATCATCACATGCAAGCAAAGTTTTTTTAGTGTATTTCTCGAAAACGGTTAGATTTATCGAAACAAAAGTAGTATACCTTTTTCATGTCAAAAGTTTGGAACAATAAAAATATTCACCCAAAACTCGCATACAGTCTAGTACAAAAAAGTTAGGACCATTCAAATCAGAGTAGAGGTTGGTATGTGGCGCCCTCTACAAAATGCGAAAAAACGTTCGTCAAATTTGAATTCCTTATCCCGAAAAAGCACGAAATACTAGATTTCGTCAAAATATTATGAGCGTGGCAAAAATCATGGCCCAAAAAAATGCAAATAAAATTTACGTTTAACACCCTGTAATTCCGTTAATAATCAATTTTTGAAAAAATGTTATGGGAATAAGTAGCATTTATTTTCGGTCTAGAATGCTCCCCTGAGTTTTTTGCTCATCATTTCCGGGCAACCCGTATACAGGGTATTTCCCAAACATTAGTTCCTGAGGTATTTTTATTAGAAAAAGTTCCTTTAACACGTTGACTGTCCCCATAAGGATTATTTTTCTTACCCATACGTCCAAACGAGATTGGAATTGTATTACCCCCAATATCCTATACTCGTTCAGAATATTAAAAAAAAAAAAAAAAACTCGGATAGTCCCATGAGTCAAATATGATTCTATATACATTAGTTTAGACGTCCATTTGATAGAAACTATACCCAGACGACAGCGTTCAAATATGGGAGCATCATGCGTACGGGCATGCAAATGAATCATTTATGGATGTCCAACAAAGCATATATATGAATTCATACGTGATTTATGGGACAGTTAAAATCAAAATGGCAAAAAATGCAATTTCCTACCAGTCAATTCTAACCAATCATAGGCTTGCATTTTATTATGTTGCTATGGCAACGACCTAATTTTATCGGAAATCACCCTGCTCATAATCACGTGACTGAAAGATTAATAAGTGGAAATCTCCCTGGCTTTGCATCTGGATGTAGCTCCCATATGATCACAGTGTTGCCGTCCCCACTCTCCCTAACAATCCCAACCCAACCCAACTTTTACAGACAGAGATAAGGCAAACGGCAACACTGTGGTTGGTGCATGGAGCATGGGAGCTACATCCAGCAGCGAGTGCTTGACAGCTGTTAAAAACAATGACAAATATTTTTGATAAATGATTTATTTTCAACTTCCAATACAAAGTTGCAATGTTATCAATTATGGACAAGATTGGTTATAACTTCCAAATGTTTTATAAAATCCTGATTCCCTTCTTTCTTCCTCAATGGCGAGTAGAGTAAGGAGCCGTTGGTTTTTTCCACTAAATGCGAGGTGAGTCCTGAGTTATGTTTTTTCCAATGATCAGTTTTGGCATGAAATTTTTTTGCCGAATCTCCCTAAAGCTCGAATTGAAAATCCGTAAATTTGTTCTCGTTGCGAATTTTTCAAGAAAATTCGCAACTTGACCAAAATTCACGGAAATAATTCGAGCTCTAGGGAGATTATGAGTGAAAATGTCATACCAGTCAATTCTAACCAATCATAGACTTGCATTTTAACATGTTGCTATGGCAACGACCTAATTTTATCGGAAATCACCCTACTCATAACCACGTGACTGACAGATTAATAAGTGGAAATCTCCCTGGCTCTGCATCTGGATGTAGCTCGCATATGATTACAGTGTTGCCGTCCCCACTCTCCCTAACAATCCCAACCCAACTGGTGCATGGGAGCTACATCCAGCCACTACTATTAAATCTTCTCAAATAGTTTTGGCATGAAATTTTCTTGCCGAATCTCCCGCGAGCTCGAATTAAAAATCCGGAAATAATTCGAGCTCTAGGGAGATTATAAGTGAAAACTACCAGCTTTATCGATATGAACCGAAGAGTACCTTTTTCACGTAAAAAACCTCCAGATATCATCTTGAATCTGGATGTGAAAAAAAAGTAAATGGGATTGTTTTTACCCTTAACCAGGTACGCACCTAATCAAAATTGTGAAAATTTGAGCACATATTCATCATTGAAAGTTAATGTAATATATCAAAATCCATGATTTTTTTGTATAAAAATACGTCATGAATCAAGCCACAATTTGTACTCTGGTACAATGGTTATAATAGAACAAGGTTGAAAAGGTCATCATTACAAGAAAAATGATTTATTAGGAGGATTTGTTGAATATGTATTGAAAATGGTTCGCCTTCTTCATAAATAAATACCAGTGGATCACCAATAATTTCATAGTTCATAATATCTAAATCTAAAAAAGCATGTGTAAATTACTTGAAAACAAAACACACTCGAAAACAATTAGTAGAATAGTGATCAAGGACTCCATAATAGTTACTTACACGCATTATTACAATGAACCAATTTCTCAATAACATCACTTAATATTCACTGAATGTTTCTTCTGTTTTATTTTTTTTACTATCCACACGAATCCTCTTGACAAATAATTATTTTGGTCTAATGATGACCTTTTTACAACCTTGCTACGGTACTAAAATGATTATTTCTTTCAAGTAAGTCAGATTTTAAATTATGTTGCATAATACTTTTGCATGGTCATTTTGTTACAAAAGTGTAGATATACCTACCCAACCAGTCCATATTAAGTTAATTTTCAACAGAGAAAGCTGAAATTTCTTCAATAGGTTCATCAAAAACCTACTTGTATTTGTGAAAATCTTTCTCGCATTGCATTGGCCAAAGTCTATTGATGGGTGATTTTGATTTGGTTTCCAATCGTGAAAAGTCAAATGGAAAAATGTCAAACATTATTTGTCTTTTCGTTTTTATTGAGAATTCACAAGCCAATAATTCAACTTGTTATGTTCTAATCTCTACATTAAAAGTTCACTGTCTTTATAGGCTAGGAGAACTTAGTTGCGGCTTCAAAGGCTCAGGTCTAGTATGTTGCCCTCGTGTGGATAGAAACTTCATCAGTGATGATGGATCTAAAAAGTCACCAGCAAAATTTGTTGATGGTGTGAAATGCGGACAGTCACAAGTGGAAGGTGACTTGTATGATGGGATTGGAGCATATCCTTGGGTTGTGCGAATTGGATTCAGAAGTAAGCTATAAATACGCATTATTAGTTAGTGGACAATCAGTGCAACCCAGCTATTATTGAATGATTGTGCCAGAAAATTCAGTCCATAAATACATTACAGATACTCTGACTGGAGAAATAAAATATCCTTGTACAGGATCTATAATAAGTAATAAAGTCGTCCTGACAGCAGCTCATTGTGCCCTGGCCAAAGCTGAAAACTACAAGTTGTAAGCTTGAAATCTCACTCAAAAAGTCTGTCATTAAACATAAACTTTCCAAGGTACACAATTCGAGCTGGAGAATGGGCCACCAATACAGACATTGACTGTGGTGAGGAGTTCTGTGGTCTGCCTGTACAAGACATCCCAATTGACCACGTCATAGTACATCCTGGCTATCAAAAACAAACATACAAAGATAACATTGCGTTAGTTGTACTTAAATCAAAAATTAATTATGCGGGTAATTTTTCGGAATTATAATCTAACTAGATGAGTAATAGTTGCGTAATCTTTCAGTTACTGCTCAGCCAATTTGTCTACCAGAGTCATGGTCAGTGACTAGCAATAATGGTATATTAGTCGGATGGGGAAAAACTGCAGGACAGACAGGTATAATTATTATATTTTAGTGAATTTCATATGATTAAAATACAATCAAGAAGCTAGGGGTTTAAAATATCTGATTAAGAAAATTATATGTTTGCAATAATTTTCAGAAACTCCTTATCAGCAACAACATTTGTTTCTACCCATTGTAAGCATTAGACAATGCACCAATGTATATGGCAAAACTCTACCAGTTAGTGAAGAGCAACTGTGTGCAGGAGGAGATAGAGGTCAAGATGCCTGCAGTGGTTTTGGAGGGGCTCCTTTGTTGGTGAAACATAGTGAAACCTACTATCAGGTATATTTTTTTTCAACAATCTTCGAACACATAGTGTTCAATATTTTAATTTCAGGTCGGAATTCTTTCATTCGGTTCAGATCGATGTGGTGCTGCAGGAGTTCCAAGTGTCTATACCAATATTAAAAAATATATCACATGGATTCGTGAGAATTCTCCACAAATTGTATAGAGACTAGGTACTTTATTCTATCACAAAAACTCTATTTAAAAATGTAGAGGACTGTTATGAAAAGTAAAATTTTTGCTCTGTGATTGTAAAGTAGATTGTGTGTAATAAAATTATTGTAGAACAAAATCCATGTCTCATGTTTTCCCCACCACCCACCACTTACCGTTTGGAAAGATCAGCTAGAGTGATGTCTAGCTTTTTTCTCACTATGGGCAAAAGCTGAAAGTGGCGCCCCCTCATGTTTGTTTCAGAACATATATGTTTTAATGAATCAAGGCCAGAGCGTCATTACACCAAAAATTAAATAATCAAACAACGACCAACATTTAATGTACACATTATTCACCACACTCTCAGCAGTAAGAGTGGAAAATAAATCCCTACATACAGGGTGTAACAAATTCGAGATACAACGCCAGTTAAATGAAGGCAAAGTTGCGCAATTTGAATCTTAAAAAAATGCCGCTTCGAAACTTGGAATATACCAAAGACTTCCGGAGATATCCCTCAAAAACCGGTTATTGAGAAATCCTTCATTTTGTCTTGAATTTAATTAAAGAGATGAGAGTTGAAAACGAATGACACATTTTCATGGCCACTTTTTCTGCTCTTCATGGTAGCATAGCATTGACTTAAATAAAACTATAAGGTCGTTGTCATGTACCAAGATTCACTTTTACGGTCATGACGTCATCGTTTCCCACTGTTGCCAGATGGTCCCTATCAACAACAGTAGAACAGAAGCTGGCAACCTTGTCTGTGATGAATTCATACATTAGCCTAGTTTACACCGATAACTCGTTTAGTTCGGTCCGATAGGACCAAGTGAGTGGGGATAGTACGGTAGGACCAATGCTTGCTTCTCGTCCGTTTACTCCGTCTTGCAACGCATGAACTAAATGAGTACGCGCGCAATTCGTCAAACGCCAAAACAAATCGAAATTATTCATCAACACAATCCGTGACCAAATAAAAGTACGCTCAGAGTGCCTTAGAAACTCAGAACCAACACAATTCACAATAATAACAATCAACATAACCTCATAATTTTGATCCAGATCGAACCAAATTTAGTTCGGTACACCTGCTGGCAAGTACCGAACCAAGAGCGGACCAGCTTAGATCGCAACTGTTTACACCATTCGAACCAAATATTTGGTTCTGATATAGTACGAATTTAGTACTTGGTCCGCGGACCAAGTTGTCGGTGTAAACTAGGCTATACATAATCATAACATTCATAACCTCACTTTACACAATGAATGGTTTTTGGTAGTTGAGAGATTTTTTGCTGTGTCGTTGATTTTTCTTATGTTGAATTATTCATTTGTGTTTTGAAAACTGTTCATAAAAGGTGTCTTATCCTTAGATTTGACCATCAAATATAGTGGTTTAAAGGTAGGTCTGTCAATGAATTTAAAAAATATAGTTTGTTTACATGTGTTCCACTCAGTTCAGCTGTCTATTTTACGTAGATTAAGCTCTTATTATAGTTCAATACTAGGTTTCTTAGTAGAATAAGGTAGGTCTAATTTGAACTAATAGATAAAAAGTTGTTGAAATCTGAGCATTGATTTATTTGAATATATACATATTATAGAAAATACTCACATTTGGAAGAGTAATTTTACACCTGTAAAATAGCGTTATTTGGATTTACCTAAATGATAAAAGTAGCAACAAGCCTACAAATCCATACAAACAAATCTCATCGATCGAATGACACATGACACGATACAATGCAGACCGATGCAATCGAATGACAAGAATGACAGGATTCAGTCTACTGCAGCCGCTCGAAACAGATGACTTCATATTTTCCCCCCTCCGTCTCTAACTCAGGCGAAGTGAGGCAACCTATTGTATAATTGTATAGTGATCTTGGTCATGTACTACAGTTACAGTTCCTAAAGTAACCACTAATGAAGTTAAAACATGGAGGTAGAAAGGGGTTAGTAACAAATAGTTAAGCAGGATTCAGCAGGAAAAATAAATTTTGAAAAATTGATTAACAAACCGTCGCGAGGTCGATATTTTCAACTGTCAATATGTCAAGATGTCAAGTCACTATGGACGTGCAGCGGCTCGGATATCGCTTCAAGGCAGCGGATATGCGCTTTTTATAATATGTATCGAGCATCGATATTCGATCGTTGCGTCGTGACTTCGTGACGTCGTATTGTGTACACGGATCACTATCAGCGATACACTGTCTTGTTTTGATACTTACTTGTGTTATTCATGATTTCTCTTGTGACTCATTAATAGGAATTTTATCCACTTTAATGAAGCGTCTCTAAAGTAATATTCTATCCACTAGTGAAATAATAGAATTACATAACACACGCAAATTATTATCAATATCATTTCAATAAACTGTAAAATTAATAATATTTTTTTTATTTATTCCTGTAGGTGTGTATCAAAATATAATAATTAACCCTGTAGGTATATAACGCTGATTTGGCAGAACTCACAGGTGTCTTCTCTTGTATAAGGGACTTCTATCATTTCAAGGCTATCCTATACAGAGTGTCCATAACTTATCCGGCATAGAGCAGCAGATGATATTATTAATGAAAATACGAACATTTATCTTATAAATGTGGTGGCAACTGCTATTAGTTAAAAAGATACAGGGTGTTGAAAGTGAAACCTTCATTTCGAAAACTTTCAATTATTTTTAAACGGACAAAAAAATTAAAATGGTTCACTTTCAACAACCTGTGTCTTTTTAATGACTAGCATTTGCCAACTCATTTTATTGAGAATTTGTCTTATTTTCATTTACACAGATTGGGCCAAAAGCTCCTATGGGTGATTCAAAATTAAAATATCTTTTTTGATTACCATTTTTTGTTTGTTTTTTTTTTAGGGAAATGTAGGTCAGTTGATGTTTTTTTTACACTACGTGTGAAAAATAATATCACGCGGATGTCTTCCATTTTCTTTTTCACACAAAGCTGCTTTTTCTATAGAATGCTGCATTACTCACTGACGGGCTACTGAGGCTCAGGTATATTTCTCGTCCGTTGTTGTCCTTCAAACTCTGTAGGGTTAGTTTGGGTTAGATTTATTCCTAGACACGTTTTAACGGGCAGTTATGTTGCGTATAGTCATTTTCGAAGGGTTAATTGTTCCTCTCATGTAAATATCGGCGATGGTTTGAATAATCGAATGAATATTTTCAAAACAAAATTGTATGATCTTTGTTAATTCATTTAAATTGAAGCATTGAGCATTTTAAAACTCCCTTAAATGTACTTCCAGAATCTGGAAAAAAATCGAAATTAGTTATCATTACAAAAAAATGGAATTTTTAAAATCACCTAAGAACTTTCGACCCAACCTGTATTATGTGTGTGCTATACCTATTTTCGTGTTCAAAATAAAAAAGCCTTTTTAAATATGTAATGATATAGGTATAGGATGTGCCATTCAAAACAAAGTAAGTTATGTCAATAATTTTGACATTTGACAGTTTAGAAAACATTGGACACAATAGCACAAAACTTTACGAAAAACCCTACAATTCCTTTTTTTGTTCGATCTTTCAGCTCAAAAAACAAATATTTTACAGCCCTTTGAAAGTGGGACAAATGAAATTGAAAGCACTGTACTTTTTTGTAACATGATTTGTATGGATACCCACTTCAAAAGCAGTCCAAGTTATGTTTAGTTAAATTGAAACCCTGAAATAGAAAAATGATGTTACCTTATAAGAGTGTATTTAATTGTCAATATTTTTACTTCTCTGTTATAATTTTTTTCAAATCACCTCACGTTCGAAAATACTTTTTTTTTAATTTTTAATTTTTACCAATGGATAACACCATTGGAAAGAGGGACACAAATTATGTACGTACTTCCCGAACAAAGAATAGACTAAAATTTTTCTCCAGCTACAAAATCTGCAACAATCGAAATTACCAGTTATGACTATCATCTTTTTCTTCAAATAAATAATAATTTGTTCAACTTTACTTTAAAAACCAAAGGAAAGTGACGTCTTCAATTCAGCGCGGAATTATATCTTATTCCTGCAAAACGCCGCGACGTAAACGAAAGTGATAATACGCTGCTGCCTTGAACCGATATCCGAGCCGCTGCAGCGAGACGCTTACGCCAAATTCTGCAATCCCCGCAAAAAAAAACCAGGAATATCGATAAGCAATAATTATTATTCTTTTAATAAAAAAGTGAAAACAGATAAAACTAAATACGGTGACCATGAAAGTTGGAACAAATTCATTTAAAATTCAGGGGTTTGTTATGGTAGAAAACGAGATTTTTATCTTTGACTACGGTTTAATTGATGATAATTTCATGTGTCAGTAATCAATATTATGAGAATAATTTTATGTGTATCTACAGGATGGACCAAAAATAAGTTACGACCATCCACTTCATTTTTTCAAATGGAAACCCCCATTTTTTATTTAATTTTTGAATCCAACATCAAATTCTTAGTGAGTTTCATGAACCATGTCCTTAGCCTAATCCGAACAGTTATCGAGAAATTTACGATTGTTCAGCAACACATTCCTAGATATTTAAATTTGATCAATCGTAAATTTCTCGTTAACTGTTAGGAATAGGTCAAGGACATAGTATATGAAACTTGGGTAGCATTTGATGTAGAATTTAAAAAAAATAAAAAAAGGAGGTTTCCGTTTAAAAAAAATTAAGTTGATGGTCGTGGTTTATTTTTCGTCCACCCATACATAAAAGGGCGTACCAAGGCAGGGAGAAATTCATACAACATAAAAATTGCATCAAAAGTGGTGAGAAAATTAAAAAAAAAAAAAATTAAAGCCTCTTGGATACTGCGATAAAATGTGAATCGCACACGTAAAAAAAATTATAAAAAGACAAATATAGTATACGCATTGTGTTTTTTTGAGTCCCCATCCCTAACGGCCTTTTCCCTAGTTCAGATCCTGGGTACGCCCTTGAAAATTACCATCATCATATCACTGGAAATTTGATGTTGAATTCGAAAATGGATCAAAAAATTGGGATTTTTATTTGAAAAAATCAAGTTGATGGTCGTAACTTATTTTTTTGTCCACCCTGTAGACATAGAAGTATCATCAAAAAGACCGCAGTCAAAAAAAAAACGACGTGTCCGAGAGTTTTACCATAGTATAATAAAAAAACAACAAGTAGCGACAGCTCCATATAAGTGGTCAAATTTCGTTGTGTTTCAGTAGCCTAGTTTACACCGACAACTTGGTCCGCGGACCAAGTACTAAATTCGAACTATATCAAATCAAAATATTTGGTTCGAATGGTGTAAACAGTTGCGGACTGGTCCGCTCTTGGTTCGGAACTCGCCAGCTGGTGTACAGAACTAAACTTGGTTCGATCTGGATCAAAATTATGAGGTTATGTTGATTGTTATGTTTGTGGATTGTGTTGGTTCTGAGTTTCTCAAGGCAATCTGAGCGTACGTACATATGTGTTGTTTGGTCACGAACTGTTTTTATAAATAGTTTCGTCTTTTTTGTGACAGTTCACGCGTTGCAAGACGGTGTAAACGGGCGAGAAGCAAGCATTGGTCCTACCGCACTATCCCCACCCATCTGGTCCTATCGGACCAAACTAAACGAGTTATCGGTGTAAACTAGGCTAGTGACAAAAATTTGCCTCATTTGTACATTGCTAACATTATGAAATGTAAAATAGAACTATACTGTAGCAGATTCCATGATTTCAATGATACTGATAGATACGTGAATTACCTATCAAATTATACAATATGTAGAAGTACCCGTCACGGCTTCGCCCGCAATTGTTTGAATGTTATCGAATAATGTTGAAAGCTATACCCATATACGGCGAAACACGTGTTTTATCAATTTCCAAGATCATATTAATGAAGTTTCAAGTCGATGTGACCAAAAATATTTTTTTCCCATTGATTTAAGATTTTTCACACCTCTACTACGATTACCTCTTTGAGGGTTGAATCTTGAAAAACGACGAAACACGTGTTTCATTGATTTCATACAAGATTATTTAAATGGAGTTTGAAGTCGATGTGACCAAAAATACAATTTTTATTGATTTATGATGTTCCACACCTCCACCCCAATAAGGATGTGACCAAAAATACAATATTTTACCTTGCCCTCGTATTTGTTCTGAAATACGATTTCAACAAATAATGTTGTTTTTCACCCCGCATATCCTTTGAGCCCGACTCTGTCCCCCCCTATAGGGGTTGAATTTTAAAAAACACGAAACGTGTGTTCAATCAATTTCATTCAAGATTGTTTATGTAAAGTATCAACATGATGTTAACAATAATATATAATCTTTTATCAATTAACGATTTTTTCAACCCACCCCTTTGAGTCCGAATTTGACCCCCTAAGGGGCTGAATTTCGCAAAATAACGTAGCACGTATCTCATTGATTCCATTTGAGATCATTTATACTAAGTTTCAAGATGATGTTACCAAAAATACATAATCTTTTATCAGTTAATGATATTTCTCACCTCTTCTCTTTTGAGCCCGACTTCGACCCCCTTAGGTGTTGAATTTCAAAAAAATAACGAAACACGTGTTTGATGAATTTCATTCAAAATTATTCATATGAAGTTTCAAGTTGATCTGACCAAAAATACATAATTTTTCATCAATAAACCACCCCCTTCACCCCTTAAAAGATAAAATTTCGCAAAATCCTTTCTTTGCACACCTAGAAATATTTAGCAGAACATCTCTTCAACGTTTCATGGCTCTATCAATAACAGTTTTGGCTCGGCGTTGATGTGTCAAGCTCTTTTATAAGTACCTGTAGACTAGCAAGTACCCGTCACGGCTTCGCCCGCAATTGTTTGAATGTTATCGAATAATGTTGAAAGCTACACTCATAAACTTGAAAAACGACGAAACACGTGTTCTATTAATTGTATCCAAGATCATAATAATGAATATCAATATCAGCGGTCGATGACCTCCTCCAGTATTCATCCGAATTTCTCCAGACAATACAAGTGTCGTCTGCAAAAAGAGTAATACTATCCTGTATAGGGTATAGGCAACCTGGGTAAATCATTCACATCTGATAAGAGAAACAAAGAAGGAGCCCTGCGGAACACCCCACTTCACACTTGACAAATATTGGTTGAGGTAGAGCCAACAAGCACTCTCTGAGCTCTATCGGACAGAAATGAGTTAATCCAGTAGTCATCCGACATATCCCTGAAACCACAAACTTTCAATTTTGCCAACGAAATTTCGTGACTGATACAGTCAAGTGCCTTGGATGCCCGAACACCATTGATTATTTATCGCCTCTGCCAAGGCCACAAGAGCTTGCTCTAGCAGAGACAACAGAATACCAGCAGACATCAGTTCATCTTCATCATCACCAGAAGACTTTTTATTTTTGATCTCAAGGATACATTCCCAGATTTCCTGGTCGTACGTGCATGTGTATAAAGAAGAATGTTTTAAACAAAAATGTTCACCCTAATACCAATCATGCACCAGTAGAACTATCCATAATGACAACAAAATCAAAGGTACCAGTAGAATGTATTCTTTTAGGTGACTTAAATCAAATTTCCTTCATTTAGATATATGGCCGATTGCACCAATCAATTTTGAGGATACTTAACGTTAAGTAAACCTTTACTTGACAGTTTTGCATGCGAAATTGTCCCTTAGCGTTAAGTATCCTCAAAATAGGTTGGTGCAATCGGCCAATAGACTAGTATAGAGATTCCCTAGTAGCGTTATAATTTTCTTACCAGTGAGATGTTGTTTTTCTTATTTGAGAATTTTTTTCTTCGTTTGACCCATATGTATGTACTTATATTAAAAATTGTTTTTTTAGTCTAATAGAATATTCATATTTGTATTGTAAATATATTGTAGTCCTGATGTGCACATACATAGAGGTGCGTAGCCCATGTGCACCACTCATGTTACTAATCTCTAAAATAATGGCGGGTACATTGGAAAAAAACGTGAAGCAAACACCAGTTAATAAAAATTTATCGTGAATTTGAGATTGTTAAATGTGAAAATATTATCAAGTTTTGAAAAAAAACAAAAATAAATGAAATTTAGGTACCTACATATTTAACCGGATACATGTTCATGAAAAATTTGCTTCTCATTCTTGAGCAGGACAACAGCTTAGCATTTTTGTGCATTATAAATATGGAGCACCCTGTATCACAGCAAAAATTCTGAAAAAGATGGCAAGTGGGCAACGTTGAGTTTTCATGTGTCGTTGAAAATGACATCTGTCATTATTGTCTAAAACCAGTCTACACAAATCCTCGTGACTATTGTTTTGTTTTTTTTCCTGCGGTTTTATGTGAGTGATTGTGATATTACAGATTTTTCGGAAATTTTGATTAGTAGGAACTTTTAAAAACATTAATATTGATTTTGAAGATAATAAAGGAGCGGAAAAGATCTTCAGAAAAATCATTTCTCGTCGGTCCCACCAAGGCGAAGGTAACTAAATTCCATTGTTTCAGAGTTGAAAATGATCTAAGCATCTATGAAGTAAGGCATAAAATGAGTATTTGAAGATCTGTTTGTTAATAATCAGTCAGTTTCCAGTTAAACACAAAAATGTAGCCTATGTAGCTAAGCGTAAATAAGGAATTCTCAATAATAATATAGTGAGTAGATTATACCATACCACGAGTCAAAAATAATAGTTATTCCTCCCCTGAGGAAGTAACATTCCGAGGGGCAGTTGTTATCAGGGAAAAGGCAAAAGGGCCTTCAAACTAAGGTATCACTCGACCCCCCTCTCCGTTTGATTTTTTCATTCCAATTGCGCCCAGCTGTCAGTTTGACCTTTTCAGCTGTCACTATTATGTCAAAAAATGCAGAACGTCCTCAAATATGGAAGATGTGTTTGTTATGCTCCAGCTCCATTAGTGCACACTTTTCTACACTACAACACTCAGAAGGTGAGTTTGTTATGCTCCACTAGTGCACACTTTTCTACACTACAACAGTGTGACTTTGTGAAATGTTTGTCTGTTTTTTAGGATAGAATATCTTTACTAGTTTAGTGAAGATATTCTATACTAAAAAACAGACAAACTTTGTTTAGTTAGTTATATCTTCACTTTAGGATAGAATATCTTCACTAAACTAGTGAAGATATTCTGAAAAACAGACAAACATTCCACAAACAAAGCCACACTGATTGTTGTAGTGTAGAAAAGTGTGCACTAGTGGAGCATATCAAACACACCTGGTGTCCAAATTTCGTTCGCATATATCAAACGATTTAAAAGTTAGAAGGGGGGGGGGGACCTTTTAGAGTCCCACTGTATACAGAGTGACCCATTTGAAAAGGTGTATTTTGAGGTCATACGTCGCCCAGTTTTTTCAAAAAACCAAGGCTACTAGTACTAGAGCATATTATTTAGAGGCTGAAAAATCCAGAAAACATATTAGCGATTTTTTTAGAAAAAATCTGTCTACGCCACTGGATTCGTGATACCCTGAAATGGATCTGTAAATTTCATGAAAAAATATAGAAAATTCACGATTAATTTTTTATGCACCAAGAATTATTTTACCTTGAAACTCTTGCGATAGCAAATCTATCAGAAAAAAAATATCAAAAATATAAACATTCAATAGATATTCTTATGTCAAAATACAATGAAAACAAACAAACGAGACTGAAAAAAAACTACACACAGAAATAATATTTTTGAATTATATAGTTTTTCATGAAAATTGGTACTACAGACTCATTTCAGGGGATGAAAAATCCAGTGGCGTTGGCAGAATTTCTCTAAAAAAATCGCTAATATGTTTTCTGGATTTTTCAGCCTCTAAATATGCTCTGGTAGGCCTTGGTTTTTGGAAAAACCTGGGCGACGTATGGCCTCAAAATACACCTCTCCCCTCTCTACATTTCAAAAAAAAATCGTCAAATTGTGAAATTGTATCCCATGTAGTTATTAATATATATGGTGTAAACATCTTGATGACTTGGAGAATTAAATAATGCAATATAAAAAAGTACGCTTTGAAAAGTACGCCTATGGGTTATCATACTTTATACCCCGACTAAAATGTGAGCCTGATGGCCATAATCTCATACTATTATTTTATACTGCAAAAATCGCAAGTGTAAAAAATATTGTATTATCAACAAATATTGACTGACTCAGATAACGTTGATAAATCTTTTTTTTTTAAATGCAATTTTAAAAACATTTATAGATGTCTACCCCCGAAGCTCTTGATGGTAACGTTGGTAACCAAGAGATAAGTACTGAGAGAACTTCAAGTACTGAACCTCGAGAGGGGGAAAATAGCGCCACCAATAGCGTGGCTGCTCCTGAACAACAAGTGACTCAAAATGGAGTAATCGAAAATACCAAGTAAGCTCACTTACTCAATAAATTAACAACTTTTTGATTTTAATTTGAAAATCGTGACATACGAACCTACTAGAAATAAGTATACTTACAGTAAATGCCACCAAGTGCGTTGTTATGCAGTTTGGGTTAGTTATGTTATGTGGATACCAGCCACATTTGGTCACCACAGTCACCAGCAAATCATAATATAATAGACGCGCTTGGTGGCATTTACTGTACTAGTATTATAAAAATAGACCGTCGGATCATGACTGATATTTTTTTCGGGGATTTCTGCTGGTGATCAGAATAAAAACTGATGTGACGCTCAAAATAGTGATTATTAGTGATTTTTCTAAAATACAGGTATCAAAACTGTGTACGAAGATTTAAAGGGCCTATTCACCAGCTCAAAATAAAGTTTTTTTCTCATATAAACACATGTCCTAACTTCCTTCGTTTTCGTGATACAGGGTGCCAAAGTTTTTAGAAAAAATCATTTTTTTATCAATTACTCAAAAACCTTTCAGCTGATTTTGTCAACATTTGGCACGATTTTGTGTTGGCATAAGGGTAATTTTTTTGTGTGACTGAAACAAAATCATTGATTCCAGTGGCGTACCAGACGATCAGATAGTTGATATTTATAATAAAATTATGGTACGCCACTGCTTTTTTCAAGATCTTATAATTTTTTGAGATCAAGCAATTAAAGATGTTGCTTTTTTCTCACTCTTATTTTTTTTGTACCTAGCTGTTTCCTAGATAAAAACCAAAAACTGCAACTACCAAGACACGGTGCTCTTATTAGAAAAAATCTTCGAACATTGAACCACTAGAACAAGCATAGCATCACGAACGTACACGATTTGTTTGAGTCGATAACATTCTGTTTTTGTTTATATTTATGTGATGTTATTTTGACACATTTGTGATAAGATCTCTACAATCAAACCGTCCATGAAGAAGCTCCACAAACACAGCACTTTTTTGGTATAATTGCCACACTAAATCTTTTTCTCGAGCACAAATAAATAATATTCAACTGGAAACTGACAACAACCGTCATTTTGAAGCATCCATTAACGTCATGGCAACGCATTTTAAATAGCTCGATTGATGCCCAACGTTGCCGTTTGTGAGAAAAACTCCTCTTATCAACTTTTTAGTGTAAAAGATCAAGGAAAATCGTTCGAGTATTCAACGGCAAGTAGTAATAGCGATGAAAAAAGGCTACACTCTCCTTGAATATTGAAGAGAAATACATTTATTAGATGATAGTGAGGGTATTATTGTGTAATTAAAACACCATTATTCATTCCAATGGCGTCCCAGAGGTTCATGCAGTTGATATTTAATGGGTAGAATAATGGTACGGCACTGATTTTTTGGAGAATTTATATTTTCTTTTAGAACAACCAATCAATTATAATGTTTTTTTTTTCTCTTATTTTTTTTTTATATCTAGCTTCGTTTTCAAGATAAAAATTTAAAACCGTTTTCCTGCTTTGATAAGGACCACAGAAAAGGTTTTTAAGTTTGATCTTGGAAAACGAAGCTGGATACAAAAAAGTTAAAAAAAAAACAACATTATTGATTGGTTGATCTAAAAAAATTATAAAATCTTCAAAAAAGCAGTGGCTTACCTTAATTTTACCTATAAATATAAACTAGATGACCCTTTGGCACGCCACTGGAATAAATATCAAGCAATTAAAGATGTTGCTTTTTTGTCACTCCTATTTTTTTTTGTACATAGCTGTTTTCTAGATAAAAACCAAAAACTGCAACTACCAGGACATGGTGCTCTTATTAGAAAAAATCTTCGAACATTGAACCACTAGAACAAGCATAGCATCACGAACGTACACGATTTGTTTGAGTCGATAACATTCTGTTTTTGTTAATATTTATGTGATGTTATTTTGACACATTTGTGATAAGATCTCTACAATCAAACCGTCCATGAAGAAGCTACACAAACACAGCACTTTTTTGGTATAATTGCCACACTAAATCCTCTTCTCGAGCACAAATAAATCATTTTCAACTGGAAAATGACAACAACCGTCATTTTGAAGCATCCATTAACGTCATGGCAACGCATTTTAAATAGCTCGATTGATGCCCAACGTTGCCGTTTGTGAGAAAATTTCCTTTTATCAACTTGTTAGTGTAAAAGATCAAGGAAAATCGTTCGAGTATTCAACGGCAAGTAGTAATAGCGATGAAAAAAGGCTACACTCTCCTTGAATATTGAAGAGAAATACATTTATTAGATGATAGTGAGGGTATTATTGTGTAATTAAAACACCATTATTCATTCCAATGGCGTCCCAGAGGTTCATGCAGTTGATATTTAATGGGTAGAATAATGGTACGGCACTGATTTTTTGGAGAATTTATATTTTCTTTTAGAACAACCAATCAATTATAATGTTTTTTTTTTCTCTTATTTTTTTTTTATATCTAGCTTCGTTTTCAAGATAAAAATTTAAAACCGTTTTCCTGCTTTGATAAGGACCACAGAAAAGGTTTTTAAGTTTGATCTTGGAAAACGAAGCTGGATACAAAAAAGTTAAAAAAAAAACAACATTATTGATTGGTTGATCTAAAAAAATTATAAAATCTTCAAAAAAGCAGTGGCTTACCTTAATTTTACCTATAAATATAAACTAGATGACCCTTTGGCACGCCACTGGAATAAATATCAAGCAATTAAAGATGTTGCTTTTTTGTCACTCCTATTTTTTTTTGTACATAGCTGTTTTCTAGATAAAAACCAAAAACTGCAACTACCAGGACATGGTGCTCTTATTAGAAAAAATCTTCGAACATTGAACCACTAGAACAAGCATAGCATCACGAACGTACACGATTTGTTTGAGTCGATAACATTCTGTTTTTGTTAATATTTATGTGATGTTATTTTGACACATTTGTGATAAGATCTCTACAATCAAACCGTCCATGAAGAAGCTACACAAACACAGCACTTTTTTGGTATAATTGCCACACTAAATCCTCTTCTCGAGCACAAATAAATCATTTTCAACTGGAAAATGACAACAACCGTCATTTTGAAGCATCCATTAACGTCATGGCAACGCATTTTAAATAGCTCGATTGATGCCCAACGTTGCCGTTTGTGAGAAAATTTCCTTTTATCAACTTGTTAGTGTAAAAGATCAAGGAAAATCGTTCGAGTATTCAACGGCAAGTAGTAATAGCGATGAAAAAAGGCTACACTCTCCTTGAATATTGAAAAGAAATACATTTATTTGATGGTAATGAACTTTAAGTCATTGTTATTGAATTGGTGACAGAAAATCTGGTGAAAGGTATTTCAAGGAAGAAAATATGGCAAACAAGGAGCTTGCTTTTCCCCTTTCCCCCCATGTTTACATTGACATGTTCGAATCACACAATATTGTTTGTTTATGCTTCTAGTGGTTCAATATTCGAAGGAAAAAATCAATTTTGTATTAATTACTCAAAAACCTTTCAGCTCATTTTGACAACATATACCAAGATTATTTGCCATCATGAGGGTATTATTGTGTAATTAAAACACCATTATTCATTCCAATGGCGTCCCAGAGGTTCATGCAGTTGATATTTATGGGTAGAATAATGGTACGGCACTGATTTTTGGGAGATTTTATATTTTCTTTTAGAACAACCAATCAATTATGTTGTTTTTTTCTCTTGATTTTTTTTTATATCTAGCTTCGTTTCAAGATAAAAATTTAAAACCGTTTCCCTGCTTTGATAAGGTCGACAGAAAAGGTTAAAGAGTTTGATCTTGAAAAACGAAGCTAGATACAAAAAAGTGATAAAAAAAAACAAAAAAACAACATTATTGATTGGTTGATCTAAAAAAATTATAAAATCTTCAAAAAAGCAGTGGCTTACCTTAATTTTACCTATAAATATAAACTAGATGACCCTTTGGCACGCCACTGGAATAAATAATGTTGTTTTGATAACACTAAAAAATTACCCTTATGGACGACAAATTGAATAATCATGACAAATGTTGTCAAAATCAGCTGAAAGGTTTTTGAGTAATAAATACAAAATTAATTTTTTGTAATGAGAGCAACGTGTCCGGGTAATTGCAGGAAAACGGTTTTTGATTTTTATCTAAAAAACAAAGCTAGGTATAGAAAAAATAAAAGAGACAAAAAAGCAACATCTTTAATTGTTTGATATGGAAATATCAAAAAATCTTGAAAAAAGCAGTGGCGTGCCATAATTGTATCTATAAATATCAACTAGATGACCTTCTGGGATGCCACTGGAATGAGTAATGTTGTTTTGATTAAACAAAAAATAAAATAACCCTCATGACGACAAATAATCGTTCCAAATGTCAAAATCAGCTAAAAGGTTTTTGAGTAATTGATAAAAAACTGATTTTTTCTAAACCCTCTATCACGAAAACAAAGCAAGATAGGACATATATTTAAATGAGGAAAAAACTTTATTTTGGGCTAGTGAATATGCCCTTAAAATCTTCGTAGTCAGTTCTGGAACACCCTGTATATTCAACATTCGCATTGACTCAAAACGTTTACAAGGTTTCTGTTTTATAGAAGTAATGCACGTTTGATACCAAACTCGCGATATTTCGAAAATGGCTGAAGGTACATCATAGGTATAGGACAATATTAACTTTTTTCAATCAAAATTGAAGTTCATTGCAAACATAAACTAGAAAAAAGTTTCAGTAAGTTATTTC
Source organism: Orchestes rusci (assembly GCA_958502075.1). Classification (NCBI taxonomy): domain Eukaryota; kingdom Metazoa; phylum Arthropoda; class Insecta; order Coleoptera; family Curculionidae; genus Orchestes; species Orchestes rusci. Next base: position 3,000,666 of record OY293306.1, read on the forward strand.
CATTCAGAATTTCATAAAGACTTCAGAAATCACATAATATACAGTGTCGCAGTCAATACAGGGTTTTTCTTTTAAAGGGACAATTAGCCTAATATGGAAAAGTAAAAATGTTACGCCTATAAAAATTTACGTACCAATATTTTCGACCATGAACTACTTTTTGAAATAGTGGCAGTTTTCTATGACTTCTGGTTATACCGAAAGAAGCAACCCACTTCCCACTTCCATTTTTTAATCCACATCTAGATTCCTATTTCAAAATGAATGATAGTTCATTAAATAATATCCATTGCCATCTTTGGCCATTTTGGAGATATTTGCTTTTCAAGAAAAAAATTGACAGTGAAGCTTTGTATCTCAGAGACTAATAGACGTAAAACAATGAAATTTTGTGGGTACCTATAAAAAATGCTGTTTATTTAATTGATCATTATAATTTTTCACAATAATCTACAGGGTCCAGTACAGGGTTTTCACAAATAATTTAATAAAAAAATATTTTTTTTTTTCAATTCAGATATTCATTCTAGACAAAATCTTCTTTCGATAGACATGATATTGTGCTCCACATGACTAAAAAAAAACTTTCAAAGAAACTGTGGTTTTTTCAAACTGAATGACCCTTTTTGCAATCCTTTCTTTCGGTAGTATCACATTGCCCTATAGTTAAAACTGATATGTTATTCACATTTTTTTCAATAAAGTTGTTTCAAAATGTGAACAACTTGAAAACTATCAATTTTAGGCATAGGGCAATGTTGTGTCAATCGAAAGAAAATTTTGTAAAGAATTGATATCTGAAATAAAAAATAGGGCATTCCATTTGAAAAACTCAAGTTTTTTCGGAAAAACTAAAGTTTGTCATGTTATTCACATTTTTTTCAATAAAGTAGATTCAAAATTTGAATAACTTGAAAACTTTCAATTTTAGGTATAGGGCAATGTTGTGTCAATCGATAGAAAATGTTTTAAAGAATTGATATCTGAAATAAAAAATGGGGCATTCCATTCGAAAGACCCGAGGTTAAGTTTTTCGTTTTTCATAATCTGTCAAGAACCTGTAGATTATTGTGTAAATGGATTGACCAGTATACAGGGCTTTTCACTTAAAACTCCGCACGTCAATATCTCGGAAACGAATAGGAATATTTGATTTCTGTAAAAAGTAGTCAATGTATGGGGTCGAGTAGTTATTTTTCACAGTTAAAAAAATTCGACGCCTACCAAGAGTAAAGCGTCGCGACGCATCGAAAATATTAATCGATTGCAGGGACTTTGAAATTACGCGCATGCAAAAGTACGAGTTTTTTATAAACTTTTTTGTTATTCAGTCGAACTCATTTATTCTACTCAGTTTTGAGATATACAGTGTGTCCAAGATAAGGATGTCTATCATGGGGATCTTGAAAACCTCGAGAGATACAAGGTCGGTTAAATGGAGGCAAAGTTGCGTATTTTGATGCTTAACAAAATGCCGTTTTAAAAGCCAAGAAATTCCGACCGTCCGAAATTATCCGAAAAAAACCGAAATTTTTCAAAATGGTTTTCATTTTTTTCTGACCACATTTGAAGAGATATTTTGAAATGAATGGAACTTCTTCATTGTCACTTTTTGTCCTTTACAAGATAGCGTTATTAAATTGAAGAACCGACGTTTCGTCTATGAGCAGCCATCATCAACTTTGTTTTTTTAAATACGGTCCTGGATTTTTTATGACGGATTTTGAGGGCCTCTTATCTCTTATGTTCCTAAACCAACAATGTATTGCAGTTATTCAAAAAAATTAGGTTGATGGATTTTTCCATAAGAACTCATGTGTTAGAGAGAGACAAAAAATACATTTTTAATAGGATTAAAAACAACCACCTCTTTTTTAATGAGTGCGATACCTCGTTTCTTTAGGAACATAAGAGGCTCTTAAAATCCGTAATAAAAAATCCAGGACAGTATTTAAAAAAACAAATTTGATGATGGTTGCTCATAGACGAAACGTCGGTTCTTCAATTTAATAACGCTATCTTGTAAAGGGCAAAAAGTGGCAATGAAGAATGTCCATTCATTTCAAAATATCTCTTCAAATGTGGTCAGAAAAAAATGAAAACAATTTTGAAAAATTTCGGTTTTTTCGGATATTTTCGGAATTTCTCGGCTTTTAAAACGGCATTTTGTTTAGCATCAAAATACGCAACTTTGCCTCCATTTAACCGACCTTGTATCTCTCACAGTTTTCAATGATAGACACATCCTTATCTTGGACACACTGTATATCTCAAAACTGAGTAGAATAAATGAGTTCGACTGAATAACAAAAAAGTTTATAAATAACTCGTACTTTTGCATGCGCGTAATTTCAAAGTCCCTGCAATCGATTAATATTTTCGATGCGTCGCAACGCTTCACTCTTGGTAGGCGTCGAATTTTTTTAACTGTGAAACTTATCTACTTGACCCCATACATTGACTACTTTTTACAGAATCAAATATTCCTTTTCGTTTCCGAGATATTGACGTGCGGAGTTTTGAGTGAAAAACCCTGTATGTTATAGAATTGAATTCTTTTACGTCCAATAGTCTCTGTGATACAAAGCGTCGAAGCATCCCCATTAACTGTCAATTTTTTTCTTTAAATGCAAATATCTCCATAATTGTCAAAGATGGTCATAGATATTATTTTATAAACTGACCTTAATTTTCAAGTAGGAATTTAAATGTAAAATAAAAAATTACTCATTTAAAATACGCAAGTTGGTAGCTAATTCTGGTATAACCGGAAGTGATAGAAGACAGCCACTATTTTAAAAAAGTTATTCATTGTCGAGAACCTTTGTGTGTACATATCTTCCAGTTCCACTACTACCAATGCAGCCAATTCAGCCACTCCAGCCCCTGCAGCACCAGCAGCGGCTGCAGCAAGTCAACCACCAGTGGTTGAGAATCATGAGAGTTCAGATGAAGATGACTATGAATTTGAACCCGATGATAAGATTGACCAGTTCGAGCTATGGAGCTCTGACGCAACAAGCCCTGAAGAAGACTCGGATAATGTGAGTTTTTACAACGCATCTGTTTTTTTAGACAGTTTTAGGTGGGTGGGAAACAAATAAAATAATACAAAAATTTAATGATGAAGATTATGAAAACGTATTTTCTTAGGTTTACCCACAGAACTTATCATCAATCTTCGAACATTGAACGACTAGAAGCATAAACATTGTTGTGTGAGTCGAATATGTCAATGTAAACATGGGGGGAGAGGGGAAAAGCAAGCTGCTTGTTTGCTATATTCACTTCCTTGAAATTCCTTTCACCACATTTTGTGTCACCAATTTTAAATAACAATCACTTGAGGTTCACTATCATCAAATAAATGAATTTCTCTTCAATATTCAAGGAGAGTGTAGCCTTGTTTTCGTCGCTATAATTACTTGCCGTTAAATACATAACGGTTTTCATATATCTTTTACACTAAGAAGTTGATAAAAGGAATTTTTATCACAACGGCAACGTCGGATCAATGAATTGAACGATTTAAAACGCATTGCCATGACGTTGATAGATGCGTCACAGTGACAGTGTCATTCTCCAGTTGAAAATAATTTTATTTGTTATCGAGCTGGCAACTATACCAAAAAAGTGTTGTGTTTGTCGAGCTTCTTCATGGACGGTTGGATTGTATAGATCTTATCACAAATGAGCTGAAATAACATTTTTAGTGGAACCATGGTCTTTTCTCATTGAAAATTTAAATTCATTTTCGCAGTGAATTAATTTTCACTTATTTGAACAATGAGTTTTTTGTAGAAGTCGAACTAAAATCGTTTAACATGTAATCTTGATTGGTAGGACATTGCGATCTCTGTTGAGGGATTATTGGCACGGTGTATTACCTTCTTATAAGTTTTCTGGGCTCATTTTTTAACCGATTTTAACGAATTTTCGAAAGAATATTTTTCCAAGGATTCTTCTGGTGCCGATTTTTGATAAATTTCAAAATCCTCAATTTCTTACAAATGAAATATTGCTTCAACCATTCTCTAGCGAATGAAATTTACAACTTCTTTTGCGAAACATACATTTTCGAAATTTCTATTCATTGTATCGTAAAATTTATGTAAATCCTTCGAAAATAGCAAAAGATGGTGTGTAATTTTTATTTGGAGGACCAAAAATCGCCCCATCACTCTCATGTTAATATAAGTGTTTTCAGATTTATTGCAAACAATTAATATTACAAAAATAAAATTATTTCATGACAGAAATTCGTTAGAACACACTCAAAAATATCAAGTATCCGAGCGTTCTTTCGAAAATGTCCTCATTCATCAGTGGAGGTGATTCTGCATGAAATAATAATAACGTGGAGTGGATTATCGTCCTAATAGTGGTCAACTGTCCTCCAGTCGAGAATTTACTTTCAGTTGAAAGAATAATGACAGTTTGCTATATAAACATATGTCCAAAAACTCTTTTTTTCCGATATACATGGTGGTGAAAGTAAAAAACCCGACATTTTCATTCGATCTGGTCTTTCAAAACAAAAATAATTTTCGTAATCCCTCCCTAGTTTCTAAGAAAAATTACTTTTTTCTATCACACGGTTTTTCAGTAAAAAAATAAAATAAATTTGTCTGTATTGAATATGCATGTTGTGGAATTAGGCAGATGCTGGTAGCATCACTGATTAGAAAGAAAGCGTTTCCGGACATATGTTCATATAGCAAACTGTCTTTATTTTTTGATGCAGAATTACCTCCTCAAGGTTATGGCAATTATTTACTAACACCCTGTATAAATAGTATCGATTCATTCGATTCCACTGACGTTTTCACGAAAATCACTTTTTACTTTTTAAAGTAGGTATACGAGTGATAAAATATATCTTTAAAAATGCCGCTAGGCAGCGGAACGGATACAGAAGAAGAGTACAAGAGAAAAAGAGACCAGTTAGATGAAATGTACGCAAAAAAGAAGATATCCAGAAAAACATCACCTAAAAGCAACTTGGATAGAGGGGAGAGTGGAGAAGAAACCATGATCACGATGATGAGAGAACTCAAAACCCAGAACGGCGAAATGCTTAATGAAATAAAAGAAATGAGAAGAGAAGCGAGAGAAAACCAAAAACAAATAACAGTACTAAAGGAGGACAACATAGAAATGAAGAAAAAAATGAAAAACTTACATAAAAAAATCGAAAAAATGGAAAGAGAAAGTAAAAGGAAAAACCTGATAATAACAGGAATAAAAATTGAGTCGACTGACGACAAGATGATAAAAGAAACGATTGAAAATTTCTTGTATAATGAAGTCAAGGTCAAGGTAAAGCTACGGAATACTAAGAAAATAGGAGACAATGCCTTCGTAGTAGAGACAGAAAGTTTCTCTGAGAAATTGGACATTCTAAAAAATAAGAACAAGCTAAGAAACTATACAGAAATAGTATACATAGATTCAGAACTTACACAAAAAGAACTTGAAATACAAAAAAAGATACGTGAAATAGCAAGTAAAGGAAAGCAAGTCAAAGTAGGTTACAAGAAACTGATTGTAAACGGAAAAATACGAAAATGGGATAAAAAAGAAGAAATATTAGGAGGAGAGTTTGAGCACAGAAGAGCAAAAAACTAATGAATAGACCTAATAGACAAGTCAATACAAAATACACGACTATGGCTGTGGAAACAAATACGAAAAGGGAACAAACAACGGAAGGCTAGATAAACAAGACCAAAAGAAACAATATAAGAAAAATAGGAACATGAACATATCAGAAGTATAACAGGCAAAGAAATGGAACTAGAAGAGGAATTCGAAAAGATGGAATTGGAAATGGTAGCAATAACAGAGACAAAAAAGAAAGGACAAGGAGCGATAAAAATGAAAAAAGGCCATACACTTATAACCAGTGGAGTAGAAGAGAGAAGGAGAGCAGCATCGGGAGTGGGATGCATTATACACAAGAGATTAGAAATGAACATACACAGCTGGGAAACAATATCGGAGAGAATATTGAAAATAGAAATGAAAGATAAGAACACGAATACAAAAGAAACAATTATAGTAGTATATGGACCAAATGAAGATGACAAAACAGAGAACAAAGACAAATTTTGGGAAGAACTAACGATAACATTAGAAAAGGCAAAAGGAAGAATATTCATCTTGGGAGATTTCAACAGCAGAGTAGGAAAAGGAGATGAAACAAATAAGAACATAATTGGAATACACGGAGAAAGTACTCGAAATGGGAACGGTAAAAGAATTGTAGATTTCTGCAGAATACACGATCTGATGATTACCAACACATTTTTCAAACATAAAGACATAAACAAATACACAAGAGAAATGAAAAGCAGGGAAGAAAAATCGATAATTGATTACATCCTGGTGGAAAACAAAGCAAGAAAACTTGTGAATGACGCAAAAGCAAGAAGAGGACCTGAACAAGGTAGTGACCACTATGTAGTGATAGCCAAAATAAGGAAGAGAAGGCCGAAAAAATGCAAACAAAAGAAAGAGGAGAAGTTAAACAAATAAAACACGAATCCATAAAAACATATAAACTAAGAAATAGTGAAACAGCCGACGAGTACGAAGCACTGGTGACAGAAAAAATAGAAAACTTGAAAGATATAGAAGATGGAGTAAGAGATGAACTATGGGAGAAACTGAAGAAAATACTGATTGAATCAGCTAAACAAGCTTGCGGAGTATACAACAAAAATAACAACAGAAAACAGACAGCATGGTGGACCGGGGAAATAAAGACACAAATAAGAATAAAAAAGAAGACATGGGAACAATACCTGAACAACAGAACAACTGAAAAATACGACGTATATAAAAAGCAAAGGAAAACTGTGAAAGAACTGGTAAAAGAAGCAAAAAACGACGAATGGAGAAAATTTGGAGAAAAGCAGGAAAGAAGATCAAAAATTGTTCTACAAAATGCTCAAAGCTACAAGAAAGCAGAAAACAAAAGAAACAAACTATATTGAAAATAAAAATGGAGAAATATTGAACGAAGAAAATGAAATAATGGAAAGGTGGAAAGAATATTTCCAAGAACTTCTAAACGCAGAAGAAGTGAACGAAGAAGGGACGGAAACACACGAGGGAACAGAAGAAGAGGATATACGCGTAGATGGAGGAATAGAGCTGAGAGAACTGCAGGACGCAATGAGAAGGCTGAAAAATGGGAAATCTCCAGGATACGATAAAGTCACGTCCGAAATGATGAAGAATATGGGAGAAAAGGGAACAGAAATGCTACTAAGAGTACTTAATAAAGTATGGAGAAATGAAGAACTACCAAAAGATTGGCAGATAGCACTAATAGTACCAATACATAAGAAAGGAGACAGAAAAGATTGTAACAACTATAGAGGTATAACACTACTAAGTACGGGAATGAAAATTCTGGAACAAATAATAGAAAACAGAATAAGAGCAATAGCAGAACCTACGTTACAAGGTGCACAAAGCGGATTTAGAGGAGGAAAACAAGACCACATTTTCACGATAAATCAAATCACCCAAAAAGCAATACAAGAGAAGAAAACAATATACATGGCATTCATAGACCTAGAAAAAGCGTTCGATAAAATCACAAGAGTGAAGTTATGGGAGACACTGAGAGAAAGAGGCATCACAGACAAGATGGTTAGAATAATACAAAAAATCTATACACATAACACCAACTCAATCATAAGTCACAATAAACACTCAGATACATTTACAACAGGACTAAGACAAGGTGGATGTCTAAGCCCAGTTCTCTTCATAATATACATGGACGGAATAATAAAGAAATGCGGAAAATTAAATATCGGACATTAGAATCTACAAAGAGTAGACATATCTGAATGTGTGTTCGCAGATGACATAGCGATCATTGCAAGAAATGAAAACAACTTGCAAAAGAACCTTGAATTGTGGAACAAAATCATAGAGGAACACGGAATGAAAATAAATAAGAACAAAACCAAAGTAATGACTATAGGAGAAAAAAGAGAAGAATTGACAATTGCAATTGATGGAACAGAAATAGAACAGGTGAATTCATTCCAATACCTCGGAGTGAACATAGACGAGAATGGTACACAGGAAATCGAAATAAATAACAGAATAGAAAAAACAATGAAACTGTACTACTCGATGAACAATACATTAATAAATAATAAGGAAATCTCTAGAGAAACAAAAACAAAAATGTTCAAAACAATTTATCGACCTGTACTAACCTTCGGTTGCGAAACATGAGTCCTTACAGAACTTCAGAAAAGTAGAATACTAGCAGTAGAAATGAAATACCTGAGAAGAGTGAAGGGAGTAACCAAGAGGGACAGATTGAGAAACACAAAAATAAGAGAAGACCTACAAGTACAATCAACTTTCTACTACTAACTTCAAAAAACACGAAATAGCTGATCATTGAAACTATCTCACATCATTTCTATGACCCAGAAAATATTCAATCTCATTGGAGTTTAATTCATAATTAATCTTCATCAACGATATAGCTTTGAACCGTAATTTGACAACCTGGTAGCCAAGGCGACAATCAAAGCCATCCATCCAATATTTTCAACTTGGCAACACTGCTTCAGTCAGCTTTTAGAGCCAAGCCAAAATCAAGATGGCAGAAGTCAAAACAAACGATGACATTAAAGTTTGAACTTTAGGTCGTATCCTGAATGTATAGGATTCAATCAATCAATATCAAGAAATATCTAAATAAAATGGTGATTCATTGAATATTAATTTGTAGGTATAACTTTTTGCTACAATCACATGAATTCAGGAAATAATCTTGTAACGCCCTCTATTAGAAATAGTTGAAAACAATTTTACCGCCCAGCTATTTTTCACTACTTTGTCGGCCTAGCCTTAGAAAGTCCCACTTTCTCGTCTCTTTGGCGTCAGTAAAATTCAATTTTAATGTCGTGTCGGCAGAAAACATAATTTCTGAATGACTTTGCAAACCAAATTTGGGCACACGGTAAAAAAAGGGAAATTTTGACATGAAATTTCGTACTCATATGGATAACTCTTTCAAATAAAATTTTCCTTAAAAATTAGGATTAGAGGTAGCTTACTCGTATGGGTAAAATAATGTTTTCGCAATTTTTGCCTACCCCGTGTTCGCGTATACAAATTACTTAATCTCTGGATGAATCATTTTTTTTTTAAAGCAAAACTTTTCATGAGAAATACTTTTTCACTAAAATTGATAATAAAAAAGTATACTTAGCTAAAACTAGTACCCCGGGATTCGAGACGTATTTTTCTATTTTTTTAATGACTCTGGAAACAAAGGATAATTTTTATTCTGATTTGTGTTTTTGCGATGTTTTTTTTTCTTAATTTGCGGACCCAACTTGAATTAACTTGAAAATCTTAGGACTTACGGTACTTTCAATTCGAAAGAAAAAAAATTATTTAACTGAAGCTGTAGTATACAGGGTCCCTTAAAAATACGGAAAAAAAATAAGTAATTGAGTCTAATTTTTTTGATATTGTGAAATTAATGTTTACCTTGATGAAGGAAACTTTTTTTACTAAAATGATATACCTACCTCATATCAGTTACAAATTTCGCTATACCAGAAAAATATATTTTATCCCTTGCCCTATTCTTTTGGGACATGCAGGGTCACATGGCCTGCTTCCAAATTAAAAATTATATTTGAAATATATTTATTTCTGAGCCAATTTGTTCTCATGATTTTTGTTCGTCCGGCGCATGGTTTTTGCTTAAAAAAATAAAATCTACTTGATTGCATTGACACCTTGCTGTGTCTTCCCTCTCTAACATTCCCATGCATAGAAGACGTGTAACAAATTTCAAAAAAATATCTGGAATAGTATCAAAGTAGACATACAAAAAAAAGATTTTGTTTTTAAATTTCAACACCCTGTATCTTAAAATCTAGGCTCTTGCGGACCTTAACCATATGAACTTTTTGTCTTGAAATAACCCAAGGATCACCACCCTTAAGTATCGGCATTCAATTAAAAAACACCCTGTATTATACTACATGTGATTCTCGGTATCCAATAAGAAGCAAAAACAAAATATTATAAATTCAACAAATCGCCTACGTTCGGGGTGTTGTGCTTATTCTAGTGGTTCGATGTTCGAAGTCCACAATGTTTTCGCAATATACGAAATTCAAAATCATGAGTGTTCGAATTTGATGGTTTTTCAGGACGAATCATCAAAAAAGAAACATAATCATAACTGGAAAGATACTATCAGCCAAGAAAACATAAAATCTTTGGAGTTCACAGGGTTTTCTGGCATTACCGGGATAGATACTGGAAAAAAGTATTCGCCTTTGGAGTGTTTCAAGCTTTTTGTAGATGATAACTTGATCGAAATGATGGTTACTGAAACAAACAAGTAAGTGAACATTTCTTTCCTATAATGATGTCTCTAGAAAATTGAAAGAACTTTACTTATCCTACTTTTTCACAATATTCTACGATATCTTTCATTTGAAAGACGATGTATTCCAACAACTGGAATAAGTATTTATTGTCCTAAAATTCAGCAAAATACCAATAGTTAGTATTGATACGCCTAGAAATAATCAAAAATTGTTTCAATTCCAATAGATAGAGCAGCGGCAATAAGTGGGTTCGTGAATAATATTTTGACAAGAAAATACCAATAACAGAATATTTTTCATATAACGGAGTATTCTCGCTATTTTTATATTACTCACGAAGGTGCAAAAATACTCTATCTATAAGCACAAAATTCCCGTGCTTTTCGCAACTTCTACTTCGTTGAATAGTCATTATGTTTTCTGTCAATCTATCCCAATCTACAGTGACTCGATAAACTATCGAGCCACTGTATCCCAATCCAAGTCAAATGCATTTTTGCTATGGGAATGGGTCAGAATTATTCGGGAAATCGCCCGATATAAGGGCACCAGCGTGTGCTATTTGAATACACACTAGGGAAGAGAAGCATTTTTATTTTTTTAGGTGTGTCGTGTCCCAGAACTTGTACAATAATTTTGCTGATTGTACTGCTGTTTTAGTTCAAAACGAAAAGATTTAGTACATTTTGTTATCTGCGTCGTCAGCTGTCACGTCATTCAGTCAGTCCGTTCCATCCACGATACACGTACAGTCCGTTTTTTTTATAAAATCCCTGACATTTGTCAATTTTGGTGTTGAAGCATTGGCACTACTGATACTGATAACGTACTAGAAAAATGAAATAATCCACAACGATATTAAAATTTATAAATAACAATTTTATTGAGCGGTTTCCAACAATTTTAGCGATGAATTTTTAATATTTATTCATTATTTTATTTGTCTACATTTTCCATTTCGATTGCGAGTAGTCTATATGACATTGCCAATCTTTAACCTCCAATTTTATCACATGTCAGGGATTTTAATTAAAAAACGGACTTCACACGCCGACACGCTTATGTGACGTCACGATGGAGTAAATAATTACTCCAATATCAAGCAAAATCAACTTAATAATCATGAATTCACAAAAAACCCAGCAAAATTACGATATCACAAGTGAAATACGTATGTACAGGGTTTTTCTTTATATATTGACTCCCCTTATCTTTTTTATTCGACATTTCTGAAAACAGCGTCTCAAATAAAAGTTTGATGGTTTCAAGTAAATTTCAAAAAAAAACCCTATTTCGCATATACAGGGTGCCTCAGAAAGTCTGGGCGTGGTCCAACTTTCTTATTTCAAATGCGAACCTTACTTTTTTATTCGATCTTTATATTCTCCTAAAAATTATAAATATTTTCACTTATAATCTCCCTAGAGCTCGAATTATTTCCGGAAATTTTGTCGAGTTGCGAATTTCCTTGAAAAATTCACAACGAGAACAAATTTCCGGATTTTTAATTCGAGCTCGCGGGAGATTCGGCAAGAAAATTTCATGCCAAAACTATTTGAGAAGATTTAATAGTAGCGGCTGGATGTAGCTCCCATGCACCAACCACAGTGTGGGATTGTTAGGGAGAGTGGGGACGGCAACACTGTAATCATATGGGAGCTACATTCAAATGCAAAGCCAGGGAGATTTCCACTTATTAATCTTTCTGTCACGTGATTATGAGTAGGGTGATTTCCGATAAAATTAGGTCGTTGCCATAGCAACATAATAAAATGCAAGCCTATGATTGGTTAGAATTGACTGGTAGGAAATTTTTACTTATAATCTCCCTGGAGCTCGAATTATTTCCGGATTTTTAAATCGAGCTCGCGGGAGATTCGGCAAGAAAATTTCATGCCAAAACTATTTGAGAAGATTTAATAGTAGCGGCTGGATGTAGCTCCCATGCACCAACCACAGTGTGGGATTGTTAGGGAGAGTGGGGACGGCAACACTGTAATCATATGGGAGCTACATTCAAATGCAAAGCCAGGGAGATTTCCACTTATTAATCTTTCTGTCACGTGATTATGAGTAGGGTGATTTCCGATAAAATTAGGTCGTTGCCATAGCAACATAATAAAATGCAAGCCTATGATTGGTTAGAATTGACTGGTAGGAAATTTTTACTTATAATCTCCCTGGAGCTCGAATTATTTCCGGATTTTTAAATCGAGCTCGCGGGAGATTCGGCAAGAAAATTTCATGCCAAAACTGATCATTGGAAAAAACATAACCCAGGAGTCACCTCGTATTTAGTGGAAGAAACCAACGGCTCCTTACTCTACTCGCCATTGAGGAAGAAAGAAGGGAATCAGGATTTTATAAAACATTTGGAAGTTATAACCAATCTTGTCCATAATTGATAACATTGCAACTTTGTATTGGAAGTTGAAAATAAATAATTTATCAAAAATATTTGTCATTGTATTTAACAGCTGTCAAGCACTGGCGGCTGGATGTAGCTCCCATGCACCAACCACAGTGTTGCCGTTTGCCTTATCTCTGTCTGTGAAAGTTGGGTTGGGTTGGGATTGTTAGGGAGAGTGGGGACGGCAACACTGTAATCATATGGGAGCTACATGCAAAGATGCAAAGCCAGGGAGATTTCCACTTATTAATCTTCCAGTCACGTGATTATGAGCAGGGTGATTTCCGATAAAATTAGGTCGTTGCCATAGCAACATAATAAAATGCAAGCCTATGATTGGTTAGAATTGACTGGTAGGAAATTTTCTATGTAGCATACCCTATACCTAAATTTGATGTTTAAAAAGACCTCAACCTCGACAATGTTCCAATTTAATAAAAATTGCTGAATTCAGGTAAACATACTGGCATCAACCTGTATGCATTTTTGTTATTTTGATAGTTTTTTCGAAGAATATCACATTTTTTTCTCATTTTTGTGAGGATTTTTTAACGACGATACCAAAAAATCTATCAGACATTAGAACATTAGAACAATCACGGTAACCAGGCACTTTTTCGAGGTCAATATCTTTTTATACGTCAATTTTAGGTATAGAATATCATACATAGAAAATATGTAGAATTTTTAAGAGAATATAAAAATCGCATAAAAATGTAGGGTTCTCATTTGAAATAAGAAAGTTGGACCACGCCCAGACTTTCTGAGGCACCCTGTATATGCGAAATAGAATTTCGAAAAATTTACTTGAAATCATCAAACTTTTATTTGAGACGCTTTTTTTAGAAACGTCAGATAAAAAAGATAAAAAGGGGGTGTCAATATGGGTGTCCGGAGATGATGAACAAAAAAATCAGGGGAGCATTTCAGACCGAAAATAAATGCTACCTTTTTCTATAACATTTTTTCGAAAATTGATTATTAACGGAGTAACAGGGTGTTAAACATAAATGTTCTTGCAGTTTTTTGGCCATGCCTTTTGCCACGCTTATGATATTTTGACGAAATCTCGTATTTGGAGCTTTTTCGGGATGAGGAATTCAAATTTGCTCACAGTTTTTCCGCATTGGGTAGAGGGCGCCACATACGAACCTATACTTTGATTTGAATGGTCCTAACTTTTTTGTGCTCACTGTACACGACTTTGACATAACAAAGGTATACTTGTTTTGTTTCGATAAATCTAACCATTTTCGAGAAATATAACTAAAATGAACATTTTTTTTAACGGAAAATCTTGAAACTGTTTCCTCAGTCTGACCATGACCAATCCATATAGGCTATGGGTGTAAGTCAGACTGAAGAGAACAGTTCCAAGTGGGTTAGTGTCGAGCTGACAAGATTGACAAATCTTGCCGATAGATGGCGCTATGTACTACAACAGTTAACATTTTTTTAAAACTTTTTGTCAACTTTCAACATAGCATGCTTTGGAATCATGCGCTTCAAGTTGCCGTAGAAACAAATTTGATTAGAATGAGTTTTGAAAGTTGGCGATTTTTCATATTTTTCAATTTTTTGGATTTTCAGTATTTTTGTCTTTGACCAACACAGCCTTACAATAAATTTTCAAAAAATTACCAATTTTCAAAACTAATTTTTCCGAAACCTGTTTCTACGGCAACTATATATAGCACTTGTTTTCAAAGCATGCTATGCTTAAGGTTGAAAATAAATTTAAATGATTTCGTATTCATTACATGCAAGCAAAGTTATTTTAGCGTTTTCTCGGAAACGGTTAGTTTTATCGCAACAAAAGAAGTATCCCTTTCTTTTGTCAAAAAGTCGAGAGAACAAAAATATTTGGTCAAAAGTCACATACAGTGTAGCACAAAAAAGTTGAAACCATTCAAATCAAAGTATAGGTTCGTATGTGGCTCCCTCTACAAAATGCGAAAAAACGATAGGCAAACTTGAATTCCTCATCCCAATAAGGCTCCAAATACGAGATTTCGTCAAAATATTATGAGCGTGGCAAAAGGTATTGCAAAAGAACTGCAAATAAAATGCAATTTTAACACCCTGTTACTCCGTCAATAATCAATTTTCGAAAAAATATTATAGGAAGTGGTAGCATTTATTTCTTGTCTAGAATGCTCACATTAATTTTTTGCTCATCATTTCCGGACACCCTGTATAAAGATAAACCCACTACAGTGTGGTCATTTTATCTTGATACCATTCCAGTTGTGTGTATCTTTTTTATTTTGAAACATGGAAAGACGAACCAAACAACAAATTAAAATGTACCTCACCAAGTCTTTTGTCATAGGAAAAAAAGAAAAGACGGTCATTTTGTCAAAGATACCAAAACGTGTTCGGTTTTTTCTAATGGTACACCCTGTATATTGATAGAGCCTATTTTATTATGATCTTAATGATATGTAACACTTTATACTTTGAATTAGTAGTATTCGACATATTCGCAAAAAACGATTTACATGAAATACCATAATTTCAAATATAATCTCAACCAGTATGGTATTATGTCTTTATTTCTTCTTATGACAAGAAACAAAGTTTTTTCTCATGAAAAAAGAGGACACAAGACACGATCTTTTGCGAATATGTCGAAAATCACTTATCCAACGCATAGTGTTAACCCAAAACCAAGTAGGTATCCATAATTTGGCGTAGACCAAACTTTCACATCACGAGCCGCCACTGAGATAGAGAATAAATATTTTGTACTTTGGATTTTTGAACATTTTCCGGAAAATTCCGGTTTATCTCACTTTCTATTTCAGACATGCCCGTGCTTCGTTTGTACGTTACGGCTATCACAAGGGTTTCCTGTCTGGGTGGCTTGATGTTGATACGAAAGAAATGACTCAGTTTATAGGGTTGTTACTTTTTATGGCTCTCAAACGTCTTCCAGGTAACATAATATAATGAAATAGAGCATCTGCCTTTTATTATAAGTACTTTTTTTATACATTGAATTTCACTTCGAAGCGGAAGAGACAGATTTCCGCTTGCCAAACGGGAATCATATGCTACCATTTACACTTATTTGTGTGCAATGTCACGTTTACGCCAAATTCAATGTGGATGATAGTATACGATTACCGGCAAGCGTCACTCTAACACTTTCACTTCGAAGTGAAATTAGGTGTAACTCAGGCATACATTTGAATTACCGTTTTAGTTAAAGCTGGAATAATTTAATATGTTTTTTGTTTTGATTTTCAGGGATAACGGCTTATTGGAGTACCGAGCGAATTTATTTTAATTCGGTAGCGTGTAGAGTCTTCACACAAACCAGATTTCATCGAATATTGAAATTCTGGCATTTTGGTGATGATGGAACGGATCATGTTCACTCTAAAGTCAATCCGCTAGTTAAAAGGTTGAACGAGAATTTCATGTGAGTACAATATTTTCTTCATGTCAAGAGCCTGAACTTGAGATGAATTGAGACATTTCAACGAAATAAAAAAATACGTATCGATTTTTGAATTGGAAACTTCTTCAGGTGCGCTGAGCACTTTATTTTGTGGGTATTCAATAAGACTGAGCCGTCACGCCCGGTTATGTAAAGGTCCTTCGGATAAAGTCGGCTAGAGTCGAGTAAGTTATGGCCGCATTCAGAACTTTTATGAAGGAGCGGAACATATAATGTTCGTTTGCATGTTAGTTTGCAGTGTTGATACCATCACATATTTCTTTGGTTCTTTGGTTCTCTGGTTATTATTTGACAAACATTTTTTCGCATAATTTTGTTATTTTCCAAAATATTTTGTTCAAATTAGGTAGGTATGTAGGTTCTATTTAGGACATGATCAAAAACATTTAAAAATTATATAGTGTGGTTATGTTTGCATACATTTGTTATTTTCCAAAGGATTTTAATGAAACTAGGTATGTAGGTGATTTTTCAGTTTACGAACTATTGCAATTTTTATTTTTTTTTGTATTACCTTTATTTAGACCCTTCTAGAAGGTGAAATGTTGCGCAAATGTGTGGTTATGTGACAATCTTACGGGACTGGGAGCGAATAGGGGTGCTGGGTGGGTAAATAAAACCGCGAAAATCGTAGAGAAAACGCAAATTTTTGATAAATTTATTGTGAACTACTATCTCAACTAACCCAAACTCACATTTCATTGTCTTTTTTTGGGTAAGAATTGCCTATACGGTCTTCTGCTATTTTTTGATGTTTATCAAATTTTCTTGTATAGTCACATCCTAGTGTTCTTGAGGATTGCAAATTTACTGGCGATGGATAGAAATTATGCTATTTAATTTTTATATAGATAACGTATTAAAGGTGCCGCTCATGCGGCATTTAATAATGCCAGTAAAAACTAACCCAAACTAACCAAATTCTAAACTAAACTAAACCAATCTAACCTAAAAAAAAATCTTCTCTCCACCCGTTTCTCCACTAGTAAATTTGCAATCCTTAATGACACTAGAATGTGTCTATATACATACAGGGTGTCCCAGCAAGGGTGGCCACCGGCCATATCTCAGAAACTACTGGACCTAAAAGTTCAGGAAAAAAAAAATTATCACTAAAGTGGCCACGAGAAAATGCTGGGAAATATTTATAACTTCGAAATTTTTCCGCTAGGGGGCGCAATCAAAGCTTAATTATTAAAATTCGAAATTTCTCCGGAAATTCTCAGATTGAGGTATATCTTTATCAACATGGTTAGAAAACCTAGACAATTTCACGTCTTTTTGGTACAGGGCTCATTGGCGTACCGATCTTCGTGTGAGTAGGGGAAGGTAGTGAAAGTGTAATTGTTCAAGTAGCTGTAACCTATTAACGACTTGTCCGATTTTGTTGCGTATAGGCTTGTTTAGAAGATAAATATGAGTACTTTCGAACATCGTATCCAGTAGTGCGTGATTGTCTCCGGCAAAATTGCTAGAAGGGGTAACTTGAATTAAAAACAGTGTTTTTCATTTTACCGCAAAAATTTAAATGGTATGGTATAATTCTGATAAGAGCATCGAAAGGTACATTAAATTTACAAGAAAAAACCTTTAAAACGCAGGTGGATATTTTTTTTCGTTTTCGAGTTATTGCCGAGAAAAGAGTTTTTGACACTCGAAAAGTTGTTTGTTGTGTAGTTCTATTGCAACCTGCTTTTTTTTTGGCTTCAATAATAATAACTAGTCCAAATTATGTAAAATTTAATGTTTTCATTTGTTATTTCAATAGAACAAAACTCATAATAAATGAAAAATATTTTGATGAGCATAAATCCCAATCTAATTATGTATTAAATATTGCAATGATGGGTTGAAAAAAAATCTAGGTAGCTGTGGAAAAACATCGGCGGGTTTTCATGGAGATAATTGAAACAGATATTGCAATCATAACAATCTCTTAATTATCATTTTAACATTCTCTGTTAAAATGTCTTACACCAATGCCGAGGCTTTTGATATGCTCGCCGTATATTTTCAATGTTTTGGAAATGCTCCGATTGCGGCACGTGAATACGCTGCAAGGTATCCTGAACGAAGGCACTACAGCAGAAAGGTATTTCGGCGAATGGCAATACGTTTAAGAACAACGGGAAGTGTACAGCTCAATCCAGTTCCAATCAGAAGACGTCCGGTAAGAAACCATGAAGACAATATTATAAACGTTCTCGCTTACGTGGAAGCTTCACCGCATTTGAGCACAAGAGAAATTTCCCACCATCTAGGATTAAGTCGTTCTTCAGTGCTCCGAATTTTAAGAGACTTCAAACTTCGTCCATACCATCTTTCCTTACACCAAGCTCTATCAGAAGATTATTTCAACAGGCGACTAGACCATTGCTATTGGCTTCGAGAAATGTGCAAAGAACATTCTCAATTCTTCTCCCAAATTTTATGGACCGATGAAGCCCGTTTCTCTAGTTCTGGAAATGTTAATTTGCATAACATGCACTTTTGGTCGCGGGAAAACCCACACTGGATGCGGGAAGTGGATCATCAAAACTGGTGGAGTGAAAACGTCTGGTGCGGAGTGTTAGGAAACAAAATTATTGGACCGTATATTATTGATGGCCATTTAAATGGTGAATCATATTTAAACTTTTTAGAAAATGACTTGCAAATACTTTTAGAAGATGTTCCCATTGGTCTTAGGATGTCCATGTGGTACCAACATGACGGTTGCCCAGCTCATCATGGACGGAGAGTTCGTGATTTTTTAAACAACCGTTATCCAGATCGCTGGATTGGAAAGGGCAGTTTGTTCCCATGGCCACCGAGATCCCCTGATTTAACTGTGTTGGACTATTACTTGTGGGGACGAATCAAGGACATCGTTTACAAAACTCGTCCCACCACAAGAGAAAATATGATTGAGCGGATTGAGAATGCTATACATTCCATTGCACCAATTGAAATAGAAATAGCTGTTTCTATTTGTAGGCACAGAATTGAGAAATGTATTTTACAAGATGGAGGACAATTCGAACATTTATAAAGTTAAATAAAACTACACAACAAACAACTTTTCGAGTGTCAAAAATTATTTTCTCGGCCATAACTCGAAAACGAGAAAAGATATCAACCTGCGGTTTGGAGGTTTTTTCTTGTAAATTTAATCTTCATTTCGATTCTGTAATCAGATTTATACCGTACCATTTAAATTTTTGAGGTGAAACGAAAATAACAGTTTTTAATTCAAATTACGCCTTCTAGCAACTTTTCTGGAGACAATCACGTATCACTGGATACGATATACGAAAGTACTCACATTTATCTTCCAAACAAGCCTATACGCAACAAAATCGGAAAAGTCGTTTATAAGTTACAGCCACTTGAACAATTACACTTTCACTACCTTCCCCTACTCACACGAAGATCGGTACGCCAATGAGCCCTGTACCAAAAAGACGTGAAATTGTCTAGGTTTTCTAACCATGTTGATAAAGATATACCTCAATCTGAGAATTTCCGGAGAAATTTCTAATTTTAATATTTAAGCTTTGATTGCGTCCCCTAGCGGAAAAATTTCGAAGTTATAAATATTTCCCAGCATTTCCTCGTGGCCACTTTAGTGATAATTTTTTTTTTCCTGAACATTTAGGTCCAGTGGTTTCTGAGATATGGCCGGTGGCCACCCTTGCTGGGACACCCTGTATAAAAAAAATTGAAACCATCGAAAAATAGCAGAAAACCGTATATGCAATAATTACCCTTTTTTGCTTCGATAAAATAAAATTAAGGCAAAAAGTTTTCTACACAATTGGCAAAGACTGGAATAAATATTTGAGGGCAAGGAAAAATGTCAACAAGAAATATTGTTTTTTTTTTAATGTTTATAAACATTTGCGCAGCATATGAATATATAAATCGTATTCTGGATGTTCTTAAAAAATGACATAATGAGGTTATGTTTGCATAGTTTTTTGGTTTTCCAAAGGATTTTGTTCAAATTAGGTATGCATGTTCTAGTTTGGAATTTGATTAATAAATTTAAAAAAATACATAGTAAGGTTATACAGGGTGTTACTTAATGGTATGTCATAATTTACATAAGGGGGAGTTCCTGGATAAATTTCAAGTCGAAAAGGTCATATAAACTTGGGTCTTAAAATGCTTGGTTTTTAAGATACAGGGTGTTAAAGATCTATTTTATTTTCAGTCTTTAATACATTTTCCAAGGACGGTTTGAGATATTGAACTGAATTTTGCCAAAGGATATTATGGTATAGGAACACACTTTTTTTATTTCATTTTATTTTATCTATTTTTTTTTATTTTTCATTTTAGACCCAAGTTTATATGACCTTTTCGACTCAAAATTCATCCAGGAACTCCGCCTTAAAATTATGACATATCATTAAGTAACACCCTGTATTTGCATAGTTTTTTTTCCAAAGGATTTTGTTGAAATCAAGTACGTACTATTTGGTATTTATTCAAAAAATGTAAGAAAAAATGACAAAGTGAGGTTATGTTTGCATAGTTTTCTTATTTTACAAAAGATTTTGTTCAAATTAGGTAGATATGTAGGTTCTATTTGGAACTTGATCACTAAATTTTAAAAAACAATTGACATAGTGAGGTTATGTTTGCATAGTTTTGTTATTCAAAATATTGTTCATTATAAATCACTATACTCATATAAAGAAAATACATGTATCAGAAAATGTGACCATCAACAAGAACAAACTCGAGACGACACGACACATGGTATGACATACGACAATCATGAGTAAAATGATCAAAGCTTTGATCCTCGACAATCGACAATGATGACATTAAAATGACAGATCAAGTTCAAGATGTCTGCGCCCACGCCGTTCCACAAAAATTGGATGCGCTGTGGTCGAAAAAAAAAATTTATTCAATTTCTCATGCAAGTTCCTCATTGTCGCGTTTCTAAAACTGATACAGATTCAATTTCTCGCAATAATTAAATTTCCGTTCGTTCCATACGGGCGGTATTCATTCTCTATTAATTTCAGGAAATACAACCGACCTGGAAATATCTTGTATGTGTGCAAAAGTACAGTGTGTTTCGGCGATAGAATTCCCGTTTCGCACAACAAACGAGGTTCCAAAATTCTGAAAGTTATGGATCAAGACATATACACTTATAAAATTCAGATAATTACTCCCGAATCGAGTAAAACTCGAATGAATTTGACAAAAACAAATGTTCTAAATTTGTTAGACGGCTTCATGGATGAAGGACGACTAGTTATTTTTCACAATTTGTATATTTACTTTGACCTTGTCCAGGAACTATTGAAACGAAAATGTCATTCAATAGGAATTATTCGTAAGAATGCTAGAGGAACACCTAAAGAATTGATATCAAGAACGGTACAAGAGGGGGAACTTATTGGCTGTCAGAACTCAGATGGAATCTCTGTTATGAAGTGGCAAGTGTTGGGTGAGTAAAATAGTTCGCATATATTTTAATGGTTCGTTGAGAACTGTCCACGAATAGGGTTCACAAGAGCACACACAAAACCATTTCATTCTTGATAAAAACGTAGAGAAAATTTTGATTTTTTAAACAGAAACTTCAAAAACCATCTCAAGAACTAATCTGCATTGCGCCTCCAATTCTTCTAATTGTAGGATTGTTGTGACCTTTCATCCTTCAATAACTTTTTCTCCCATTCCAACAGTTTTATCGCTTTATTTCCAGCTAGTTTTTTCGATCTTCCTTTCATATTGTTTTTTTAGCAGATTTTTTTGGGTATTTCGCCACACCCTATCAAAAAACAATCAAACTAGTGTTAATATACTGGATCTTCTATGTTACCTGAAAAAAAGTCTATTAGTAAACAATAAAACCTATCAATAATTTGCTTCCGTCGTCAGTGGAACCTAAAAAAGGAACAATTAACTCAAATTCAAAAAATATTGTTCGTCTTTTTGTGATTTCGCGGTAAAATTGGCTTTTTTGTGTTTTTGGCACAAAATGTCACTTTTACTGACATTAAATTTTTTGGTGTTGATTGTTCAACTTTATATATGTTTAGTATTTATAATTCACAAGTCTTGGTCTCGAAAAATAAATGTGGTCTTGGTTTTGATAGAAAAAAATTGCGAATTTACATACCGCATAACAATCCTACTATAGACGTTTTCCATAAAACGTCAATCAGTGAATGTTTCTTTGAAATCGCAGTTCTATACCGAAGAAAAAAATAAATTCCTATTGTACTGATAAGCCTAATAAATAATAAAATAGGCAAAATGAAGAAAAACGTCCTAAAAATGCGAAAGATATACCGTCTTTTTGTCACAAAAAGAAACAATTACTGTTCCTTACTGTTTATTATTACCTGGGATGGAGGTACGATCTCAACAAGCCGCACGAAATAACAGTTGTCTCTTTTCAGTCAACTTTCTTTATTGAATGTTACATCAAAAACGTATGTCTTTCGCATTTTTAGAGAGTTTTTCTTAATCGTAAATAGTTTGCATATTTTATTGCCTATCGAGCCAAATTATACGGGATCTACTTTATTTCAACCATAAGAATTCACCTATCTAGGCATCCATGCCGGACAACGGTTTGCGAAAAGCGTCACATAGCTCATTTAGCATTTTATTCGCCTATTCACAACAAGCAGATTAGGATTTGTTTGTGTGGGATGCGGGGTTTGTTTAACTGACAGCGCTGCCTTGTCCACTGATCAACCGATTTTAGCACAGTTTTGTTAATCTACTGTATTAACCTTGATAATCCGAACTAATTATTGCAAGGCACCGTTTGGCGTATCGATTTGTTCGTATTAACGAAAATAAAAATAATGAAAAAGCTTAATTTTTTTTAACAAAAGTACTTTTAAATACAATCTAAATGACTCAAAAAAACAAACTAAAGTGACGACAAAATAAAATACATAATATAAAAAACACTCGAGTTTTCGTGAAAAAAAATTGTGTTTTTTCAATTCCTTGAAGGAAAGGTAGTTTCAAACTGATTACAAAACATTTTATCCGTTTCTCACCAAAAATATATAGCACTTTTTGAGACTTTCTACTCCCTATACTCAAGAATACGGTAGCAGGTGATCGGATTATCGAGATTTGTATATTCATCAGAACTATGATGAATATACAAGTATAAAGAACCATTTCAATATTCAGTACCACATTATTCATTTTTCACCTGGGAATTGATGATTCAAGCATTTTGTTACATTTGTTTATAACTTGTTACAGACTTCAATACATCTTTTTTGAACATTTATTGTTATTGTTTGATTGGAGGCAATAGTATGATCATTTTTTTGTGATGTAAAAAAATACACATTGAAGCTGCTAATTTTTCGCGAGATCTACTGAAAAATTGCGACCAAATTTACTGATATTCGTTTCAATGATCTGGCAGCATGCACTGGTCTATACAGGGTGCCACAGATTCGAGTGCATTCATGGGGATCTCAGTTATTATAAGAGATACAGGGTTGATTAAATGGATGCAAAGTTGCGCATTTTTATGCTCAACAAAATCATTTTGACTTTTGAAAAATTCCACCTACTTCCGAAGATATTTGAAAAAAAAAAAAGAAATTTGAGTGAGTGAGTTTATTTGAAAAGATATTTTTAAATGAATTGCACTTTCTCATTGCCACTTTTTCTCCTCTATGAACGGCCATTATCAAGTTCATTTTTTTAATTACGGACCTGGATTTTTTTTTTCTAGTTATCTTTTGACGTCCTTAATGCATTGAGGTCTCGCATCCGTCGAACAAAAATAAAATCCAGAGAATAGTAGTTAGGCAACTCCCTAACACAAAGTTTGGTTCATAAATCCATCTTTATTTGACACGTTATTCTTATGAGAGAACCTGCACAACTAAACAAAACTAATTGACTCGAAAATCGAAATAACATTAAATAACGATACATTTAATTAAATTGAATTAAATCCACAAATGACGTGGATAATGAAAAAAATGCCTATATCAAACTGAATCAGTTTCTGCGAAAGTATTCAAAAATATTTCCATTTTAACAAAATATTGAAAATAACAATAATACAGAGTGACCTATTCGAAAGTAAAACTAGATTATAATTGATGAGTTCATCTTACTCCTGGGCGCCGTGGATCTTAACAATGCATATTCACCCAAGTGTTGTCGGCAAGCATAGACAGGAAAAGGTCCCCATTGATATGAAAACAAAATAAAACGTACTGATCTGAATAAATCAATAAACAGTATAACACTCACCCGGAGGCACTCCGCCCCCTAGCTCAGGCTGTATCACATCAGTCTCCCATCATGGTAGTAATTCATCAATATCATTATCATCATCAATATCAATATATCATCATAATCCATTCTTCGACGACAATCTCGAAGGCAGTAGGATTTTCCAGCCCTTCGGCTTATCAGGCCACACAGACCGCTTCAGGTCACACAGACCACTACTATCGCTCCACTCACAATCACACAACTATTCATCATCAACCCTCGAATATTGAACCACTAGAAGCATAAACAAACAATATTGTGTGGGTCGAACATGTCAACGTAAACATGTGGGGATAGGGGAAAAGCAAGCTCCTTGTTTGCCATATTCACTTCCTTGAAATACCTTTCACCAGATTTTCTGTCACCAATTCAATAACAATGACTTCAAGTCCACTATCATCAAATAAATGTATTTCTCTTCCATATTCAAGGAGTGTGTAGCCTTTTTTAATCGCTACTACTACTCCTCGTTGATTAATCGATCGATTTCCCTTGATCGTTTACACTAAAAAGTTGATAAGAGGAATTTTTATCACAAACGGCAACGTTGGGCACAATCGAGCTATTTGAAATGCGTTGCCATGACGATGATAGATGCTTCAAAGTGAGGGTTGTTGTCATTTTTCAGTTGAAAATGATTTGTGCTCGAGAAGAAGATTTAGTGTGGCAATTATACCTAAAAAGTGCTGTGTTTGTGGAGCTTTTTCATGGACGGTTGGATTGTAGAGATCTTATCACAAATGTGTCAAAATAACATCACATAAATATAAGCAAAAACAGAATGTTATCGACTCAAACAAATCGTGTATGTTCGGGGTGCTATGCTTGTTCTAGTGGTTCAATGTTCTTAGTCATCAACCTTTCTCAAAAACCCCAAAAGCACACTTGTCACACTGACACTCATTCCGTCAGAAAACTATCAACAACCTATGGCAACACCACAATGTTGCCAAGTTCATGTGTTAAGCTCACTATTTAACAAAACCTCATATTTGTTCTCATGCCCTGGGACCTGTCTAATGCTATACCGAGTGCTTTGATAATGGTGGAAAAATATATTTACAATACAAGGGTTTAATTCAAAGAAATATGGTTATAATGAACATTCAAACTAACCTGCTTTCACAATGGTTGATTTTGACGTTTTTGTTTTCAAATGTAGAGAGGGGAAAGGTGTATTTTGAGGCCATACGTCGCTCAGTTTTTTTCAAAAACAAAGGCCTACTAGAGAATATTTAGAGGCTGAAAAATCCAGAAAACATAATAGCGATTTTTTTAGAGAAAATTTCCTACCAGTCAATTCTAACCAATCATAGGCTTGCATTTTATCATGTTGCTATGGCAACGACCTAATTTTATCGGAAATCACCCTGCTCATAATCACGTGACTGAATGATTAAAAAGTGGAAATCTCCCTGGCTTTAGTTGCTTTGCATCAGGATGTAGCTCCCATATGATTACAGTGTTGCCGTCCCCACTCTCCCTAACAATCCCAACCCAACTGGTGCATGGGAGCTACATCCAGCCGCTACTATTAAATCTTCTCAAATAGTTTTGGCATGAAATTTTCTTGCCAAATCTCCCGCGAGCTCGAATTAAAAATCCGGAAATTTGTTCTCGTTGCGAATTTTTCAAGAAAATTCGCAACTTGACAAAATTTCCGGAAATAATTCGAGCTCTAGGGAGATAATAAGTGAAAATTTCCTACCAGTCAATTCTAACCAATCATAGGCTTGCATTTTATTATGTTGCTATGGCAACGACCTAATTTTATCGGAAATCACCCTGCTCATAATCACGTGACTGAAAGATTAATAAGTGGAAATCTCCCTGGCTTTAGTGGCTTTGCATCTGGATGTAGCTCCCATATGATCACAGTGTTGCCGTCCCCACTCTCCCTAACAATCCCAACCCAACCCAACTTTCACAGACAGAGATAAGGCAAACGGCAACACTGTGGTTGGTGCATGGGAGCTACATCCAGCCGCGAGTGCTTGACAGCTGTTAAAAACAATGACAAATATTTTTGATAAATGATTTATTTTCAACTTCTAATACAAAGTTGCAATGTTATCAATTATGGACAAGATTGGTTATAACTTCCAAATGTTTTATAAAATCCTGATTCCCTTCTTTCTTCCTCAATGGCGAGTAGAGTAAGGAGCCGTTGGTTTCTTCCACTAAATGCGAGGTGAGTCCTGGGTTATGTTTTTTCCAATGATCAGTTTTGGCATGAAATTTTCTTGCCGAATCTCCCGCGAGCTCGAATTAAAAATCCGGAAATTTGTTCTCGTTGCGAATTTTTCAAGAAAATTCGCAACTCGACAAAATTTCCGGAAATAATTCGAGCTCTAGGGAGATTATAAGTGAAAATCTGCCTACACGACTGGATTTTTCACCACCTGATATGGATCTGTACCAAATTTCATGAAAAAATATTCGATTCAAAAATATTATTCATGTGTGTAATTTTTTTTGTCAGTTTCGTTTGTTTGTGTTTATTGTATTTTGACATAAGAATATCTATCGAATGTTGTTATTAATTGAATTTGTTGTGATAGATTTGATATCGCAAGAGTGCAGGGATAAAATGATTATTGATGCACAATAAAATAAATCGGTATTTCTGAATATTTTTTAATAAAATTTTGTACAGATCCATTTCAGAGTGTGTCGAATCGAATTTGTAAAAAAATCGCTAACATGGATTCTGGATTTTTCAGCCTCTAAATATGATCTAGTAGGCCTTGAATTTTGGAAAAACTTGACGCCGTCTGGCCTCAAAATAAACCTTTTCACTCTCCACATAAAAAAAAAATCGTCAAAATCGCTCCATAAATAAAAATATCATGAGGGTGGCTCGCTGTCAAATAGGTCACTCATTAGGTCAATAACAATTGAAAATACATATTGAGGTTGCTAAGGCAACTCATTTCTCTACACGTTCATCTAATCGCCTAAGTGCCTCAAGGACGTCAAAAAATAACTAAAAATAAAATAAAAAATCCAGGTACGTATTTAAAGAAATAAAGTTGATGATGGCAGCTTGTCAGATTTTCAATTTGATACTACCATCTTGTAGAGGAGAAAAAGTGGCAATAACAAAATGTAATTTATTTTAAAATGTCTTTTCAAACAAACGCAGAAAATAATAAAAACGTTTTTGCGAAATTTCGTTTTTTTTTCGAATATTTTAGTCGGAATTTATCAAATTTCAAAATGTAATTTTCTTGAGCATAAAAATGCGCAACTTTGCAACCATTTAACCTCTTATAATTTATAATAAATGAGATCCCCTCGCATGCACTCGAATCTGTGGCAGCCTGTATAGGTATAGCCTACTGTGATTTGGAAAATTCCAATAATACATTTTTTGAAGAATTCATTTACTTAAAAGACTTGAAAGTAGATTTTGATAAAATATTGGGTCGATTTTTCTTTACAAGACCAATACCAAGACGAGACTCTCAAGGTAGAGTCTTGTTCTTGAGCGTCAAGTCTTGGTCTTGAATAAATTTTGTGGTCTCGTGAAGCCCTAGTCCCAGCCCAGGTTTGTATTCATTGGGAACTCCAGTCAAATGGATGTCTGCTATGGAAATTGGTCGGATGTATTTGGGATATCGCCCGATGTAAGGGCAGCACCGTGCGCTATTTAAATACACACTTACATCTATCATTTTTAGTCTTCCAGTCGATTTTCGTATATTCCGGGGTGTTTATATTAACTTATTAACGTAATTTTGTTCTTGGCCTTTTGTTTCAAAATAATTATCATCTGTGTCGTTTTGAGAGGCGTATTTATCTATCCGGGCTATCTTGCCGAACAGTATGTTTACTTTAAAGTGCTCAATACTTTTGTTCTATTGATCCAAGACATAACATATTTTCAGATGCTCCATATTTTGGACTTACAACCTGTCATACCCTGGAAACTATTCCAGTACAAAAGAAGAAAACTGGTGGTTTATATGAGAAGGAAACTGTGGAGGATCAAATTCCTGCGTACTTACGCGATATATCGCTCAGTGAAAAAGTATTTGATGCTCATGATAAATTCAGTACATATTCTGCACCCCTAAAGGCAAAATTGAAGTGGTGAGTACATATTCATAACAAATTGAAAGCTATTGTTTACAAAAAGTAAACAACCATTTATAATAATTATGATGAAATCACTCGTGAACCTGACAAAAAACAGATGAACTAGCAAAACATGGATTTTCAGGTATCAGCGGATAGCTTGCGATACCATCATAAATACTGCCTTGACAAATGCCTTAGTTATGTACAAAAAACTAAATAAAGAAAAAATGAAAATGTGGGATTTCCGGGACAAACTATTTAGAGATCTAGTGGATGTCAAGCAGCTGCCTAGTTTGTCAAGTGATGATGAGACTGAAGAACCTGATCTGGATGAATAGTGTGATCCTCGAGTTGGAAATTGAAATTCGTCTCGACTGTTCTTCTATAATAAGTTTTTGCTTGTGGTAAAAACTTCCACTGAACTGATTGTTTGGTGGACATTGTTTCAAAGTACAGCCCATATTTTATTCGTCATAGATTCTATGTATATAACATCAAGAAACGCTAATAAAATCAAACTAATCCTCAATGACGAAATTGTTTGAATTCTTCACGACTGATGAGTACAAAAATAAAAAATGAACGAAAAGCTTTATCAAATATTTTCGTAATAAAATGAATTAATCAATAAAAAGTAATGAGACTGTAATCTTATCAACACAAAGAAATCATTCATTTTAAAATAATCAATTTCTCACCACATATTTCTGAAGTTCGTTAAATCTCGAGAAGATGGCGGTTCGTAGAATGCCACATTACATTGACTAGACACAAGACAGTGACGACAATGGTGGTCTTATTTTCTATTGGCTAGCGACGGATCCGCCATGTTGTTGCAGCTAGCATTCATTGTTTACATTTGTAATATGTGCGTCGTTCGAGTTTTGTAAGTGTTTTTGAATCAAATTTATTAACTTGCCGATCAAAACATCGATTTCAATGCCTCACAATTTAAAAAAAAAAATGAAAAAAGTACAGTGACTTTAGAGGAAATAGAATGCCCAAGCTGGGTTTTGAACTCAGGACCTTCTGCACGCTAAGTGAACATCAAACCACTGAGCCACCGAGGCCGGAAATATTTTAAGATTAATCGAATACCATACTTACCTTGTATGAAGATTAATCGTAATTTTCCGAGCTTGTCTTGCGATATGATTACGTTGTAGTTTCTTGTTTACCTTATCCATCGATACGCATTCAAAGCAAAACAATTTTTTATCACCCGCTCGCTCGGCTCCACACAAAGGCAGCTAGATTCGTCATTCTGTTTTAGCGCAAAATTGTCCTCAAAGGGGTAGTTGAATGGGCGCGGGCGGGCTGTAATCATATCGCAAGACAAGCTCGGAAAATTACGATTAATCTTCATACAAGGTAATTATGGTATTCGATTAATCTTAAAATTTTCCTTCGCTTGTCTTGCGATATGATTACGTTGTAGCTGTTAAAAGCTAGATGGTGCAATTTTGCGACAATCTATCTCATTAATAGAATAATTGATATTCCTTAGAATAAAATCAGATGAAGAGTAATGTGTGAGTTTTTTATTGTCATTTTTCCATAAGTACCTATTTAATTTTAATTTCTGATAATAACAAATAATGTTTATTATAATAAAGAATAATGGTGTGATAATGTAATACCTATACAATTTGTGTGTGACTTCAATTTTCTATATACATACAAAAATATCCTCTACTTTTTAACATGTGGGATTTGTAATGCATAAATATCTGCATATCAAGTAAGTCCTAAGTTTAACCTAAATTCAATATAGTGTTAGCAAAAATGTCATTGGGAGTACCCAAGGGACGATTATAGAATTTGAAAAAGACATCCGAATTGGGTGTCCATCCTGCTGTATTTTTAATGACATTTATATTTAGTCCTGATTTAAAAGCCGCGGAGGTTGCGGCGTGTCTTACACTATATCTTGTGAATACATTAACATTTATGCCACTGTTTTTTAACGCTGTTTTGATCCACCTGCTCAAGGTTTGTGTGGTTGCAGGGTGATGAGGTTTTTTATGCGTTAAAAATAAGGGAGTGTTGTTGGAGCGGATACTTTCGGTGACTCTAAGATAGTGTTTTAGTGTAGACGCCACACATAACTCGGGTTTTTCAAAATAAGGGAATATCAGGGTAGGCTGATTTTTATATGGAGCAGATGTTTTAATCTTTTCTGAAATTTGTATTTCGATTTTTTCAGCAGAGCTCTCTATATTGTTGATTGAGATTTTGCTAAGTGTTTGGATCCGATGTGCTGAAGTTAATGCCATAAGTGTTATCGTTTTTATTGTTAATTTGTCAAGAGTGAGAGATTCTAATGGGTGAAGAGTTGAAAGGTATTTTAGTACAGGCTCTATATTCCAAGTGAAATCGTATTTTGGTTTGGGTGGCTTTAGATTGTAACATCCCTTGACAAGTCTTTTTACGATTTTCTCGTCGCAGCTATTTGGTGAAAACATGAAATTGAGGGCTGATCTATATGTATTTATTGTTGCGTAAGAGCTACCTTTGTTTATTTCGTCTACCAAGAAATTTAGGTAATTATTTAAATCATATTTGCATACATTGTAATGTTGGTTGGTACAAAATGTCCAATATTTCCGAATGCAAGCGTTGTATTGTTTCCAAGTGCCCTCCGAGATAGATGCAAATATTACTGGAATAGCCTGGTAGGATATGTTTCTTTTAAGAAGTGTCGTCCGGACAATTTCCCTGCCACCAGGGAAATTTTTCTGTGCAGCGGATGAGGCTCTCTAAGAGGAGAAATTAATAAATTTTTATTAGGCTCAAAAAGTAAAGGTTCATCAACTAACAACGATACAAACAAAGGATACCAAGGTTGTGACGGCCATGCAGGTACTACTAATATTCCGTTGGCTTTGTCTTGTATAATTTTATCGAGAGTTCTAGATATCATGGAGAATGGGGGAAAAGCGTGAAAATATTCTTTTTTTACGAGCGTGCGCAAAGTAGCCACTTCGCACACTCATTTGCGTGTGCAAAGTAACCTTTTCCCGCACTCAAATGTCAAATGTCAAATAACTACCTACCAATTTGTTGTTTTAAACTTCGTTTCCATACCAACCAAACTGTAGATAATGCACTTTGTAATGCACAAAATAATGTTCTTGTTACTTTTCCCTTTTCAGTCAAAATCAAAATGAAACACACAATTCTTTTTTTGCGTTAAAAACGCATTCGCCAGTAACGTAAACAAACATTGATAATGACGACTTTCAATCGGCATTTGTGAGTTGTTCTTGCTTGATTTTGGTGCAAACTACTGTGTTTATCGGAAATCTTCGAAAGATTTGAGCTGAATACTGGCATCAAAAAAACCTGATCATGTATACAAACAAACGGACAAACAAATTTATAAAAGTATAAACGATTAAACGAAGACTGAAGACTGACTGATCTTAATGACACAGCTGTCTAGAGTGTGTTGTCAAATCAAAACAGTGTTGCCAATAGCAGGGAATAAGGCGACAAAAGAGGAAATTTTATGAACAGTGATCGGACATGCCCTTGCATTTCAAATATAAAATTAATCAATTATGATTTTGATTATACCCATATTATCCAATTTCCAGCTGCCGCCACAAACTGTTCTTTCAATATAAATATTGTTAAGCATAAATAATCATTATTCTCAAGTTCTATGTTTTTAAGTGCGTTCAAATAATATATTATCTAAAGTTTTTCGTGTCTAATCTGTGGACGCTCGTAGAAAAAATATTGTTCCTAACAAGTTCGCAAAGTGTCTTTCCCGCCCTTAAAGCATATCCGAACTCCGCTTCGCGTCGTTCGTCTAACTGCTTTTGCGTGCGGGAAAGCATCACTTTGCGAACTTGTTAGGAAAATAACTATTTTCCCAATAAGTTGTGAAAGCATCTACTGTTATAGAATTTGGATCAGGGAACCAGGAAATATACCTTTCGCATTTTGTGTTACGGTATGTTGCGAAGAGATCTATTTCTGGGTTCCCAAAACTTTTTATTATTTTCCTAAATGCCTGGTCATTTAGTTCATACTCAGTTCCAACCAAAGTTTGTCTCGATCCCCTATCAGCTTCTTTGTTCTCTTTGGACGCAATGTAGGACGCAAAAAGTGTTATTTGTTTTCCTTCGCACCAGTTTAAGAGCTGATAGGTTATCTTGCTCAAATTACGATACTTTACACTCCCCCCCTTGTTTATGCAAGCTATTGCTGTTTTATTGTCAATTCTAAGCAGAACTCGAATATTCTCTTCTGTTTTTGTAAAGGATTTCAAACCAAGGAAGGCCGCTTGAATTTCGAGGTAATTGATATGCTTGGACTTTTCTGACTCGTGCCAGAATCCCCGACAAGTTTCGCCGTTACAATAGGCACCCCAACCCGTAGGGGACGCATCAGAAAAAATCTCCAGGCTAAATTTCTTGGGTTTAATATCTGCAGAGTATTTCAAATTGTGTGTCCACCAGTTGAGTGCTTTCTGCGTTTGTTTGGAAATTATCATTTTATCATTGTATGTTTTCCCTTTTAAGGCTTTAAATTTTACCCGTTCCAGTTTTTTGATGTGATGACGACAATGAGGAATGGCTGGAGCGGCTGCTACTAAAACCCCAATTATTTTCGCAAAATCTCTAATCTTAATTATCGATTTTTTGGAACTTTTTCTTAT
The DNA here is from genome assembly GCA_958502075.1 of Orchestes rusci. NCBI lineage: Eukaryota > Metazoa > Arthropoda > Insecta > Coleoptera > Curculionidae > Orchestes > Orchestes rusci. The sequence goes on from OY293306.1 coordinate 3,033,968, forward strand.
CAAGATATTTATTGATTTTCTTTTCTTTAATGGTAACGATATAGTCATCATATTTAAGTCATAGGTAAATCCTAAAAAGGTAATTTTTTGTGACGGAGTTATTTGGCTTTTCTCCCTGTTAACGATAAAGCCAAGACTGGTTAAAAGATCAATTGTAATTTTAGTATTGATTTCACACTCAGTTCTATTTTTCGCTATTATTAGGATGTCATCCAAATATACCACCAACAATATGTTTTTAAGGCGTAAGTATCTAACTACTTGTTTCATAGTTTTGGTGAAAATGTAAGGGGCGATATTTAGTCCAAATGGAAGACAGTTGAATTGATATCTTTCTCCATCAAATAGGAATCTGACATATTTTTTGTATTTTGGATGTATAGGTAGGAGAAAATAAGCATCCTTCAGGTCTATGTTTGTTACATAACAATTTTGACTCAGAAAATTATTAACTGTTCTGAAATCTTCGAGTTTGAAATGTGGTGCAGAAATATATGTATTGAGAGACTTCAAGTTCAAGATAAAAAAAAATTTTCCATTTGGTTTTGTGGCAAGAAAAAACGGCGATAAAAATTCGCCTTTAGTGTGAGGGCATTTAGAAATTGCACCAATTTCTAACAACTCTACTATTGAAAGCTTGAACTGCCTCAATTCATGTTTGGAATATGTTCTGGAATAACTATATTTTTGATAAGGTTTGCGAATAAATTTTAGTCATTTTATCAGATGTTATCTTTTGCCACGCAACGAAATAATGTGATAAACTAGCAGCATATTTTGTTTTTACCAGTAATGTCTCTTGGTCTGCCCCCGAGTGTCCCCTCTCTTCGGCCTGTACAATGATTTGTTGGTTTTCATTCTGGTGTTCCTTTCCCCTCGCCGATAGTTTAAATATCTGGAGGACGTATTATTCGAATAAGTTGTTGTTGGGATGTATTTAGCTGAAGAAGTTGATGGTACGGCTGGTTTTGGTCCTTGATAACGGTTAAACTTGTTTTTTAATTCCTCACTCGTCTTCTTCAGGTTTTGTTTGTTTTTGACTGCTTCTCCAAACAAATATGAGTCTAGTTGGTTGGATAACCCAACTTTCCGATATTCTGTATTTAATAGGGGCAGGATATTTTGTTTCCGAAACATCGATAAGGCATCATGTACATTCGAAAACAATGAGGCTGCATCAGCTAAACCTGACAACTGGTTGCCGGTTTGATTTTCCTTGATCATGGTGTCCATTACCACACCCAAAGCAGTCAATCCATGCCCTATTTGATGTTGTAGGGATCGTAAAAAATAATCTTTTTTAGTAACAGTTTCATTCATACAGTCTAAGACCTCGTCATTTGTTTTTGGAGGAGCCAGAGCCTGAATATTTTTGGGAATAGGATATTTTTCCATCAATTTTTGTCGTTCTTCTTTTTTCACGCCTTTCTTCAGGTAAAAATCCCATCTGGACACAATTTCTTCGTGAAGGTCTTCTCCCTCGATCTCTCTGTCTGATGGCTTGGCCCCCAAGGCCGTGGAAAGGTCGGTATTTGATGTCGTTTCCAACGAAGTCACTGGCATGTTTGTATTGCGAGGAGAATGGGGTCGGGATGAAACTTCCCCCTGATTTTCTAAATCGACCTGCATATCCTCCAGTCCCGAGTGTACTGGTGAGGGGATAGACTGATTCTCGTCTTCGGACGATGCAGACTCTGTAACAATACCAGAGTCCATTTGAATAAACATTTTTGGCCCACGACCAAGTTTAAAGCAACACAAACAAAATAGTAATTGAGCCCACGGCTCTTTAAAAAACGTAATTAATTCATTTGGCCCACGGCTTCTTGAATCAATCTACCCTCGGTAGAATTAGGTAATTTTGTTTTAATAAAATGAGAAAAAAGCCCACGGCTAACTTGAATAACCTCTCCTTGCGTATTTGTTCTGAAAATTATATTTTGTATTTTCTCTAACTTACCCGATGAGGAAGCAGACATGTTATTGTATTTTTCCTTGAAGTTTTCCAATTCTTGCAAAAGTTTATCAATTTTCCTGCGTTTCTGTTTAGTTTTCACCACTGCTGAACCACTATGTTTCGGCATTTTCACTCCCGTACTCACACAACTTTTAAAACGACGCGTATCGACGGATACGAAAAACCGAATGACGAATCTAGCTGCCTTTGTGTGGAGCCGGGCGAGCGGGTGATAAAAAATTGTTTTGCTTTGAATGCGTATCGATGGATAAGGTAAACAAGAAACTACAACGTAATCATATCGCAAGACAAGCGAAGGAAAATTTAAAATTCTGGGTACAGCCGCCATGTTGCAGCTAACATGACAGCTTGTTGTCTTTTATGCTTTGATTCCTCTCTAAGTGGCAAAAAGCCTGGGTAATCCTCATCAAAAAACCTCTAAGAACGGAGGGTTCATAAGTCTTCCAAATGCATCATCCTCAAAATAAGGGAAGTCACAAAAACAAAAGACTTTCTGCCAGATGAACTGATGGGATTTCGCCCAGAGCACTCCACAACACATCACACAGTGAGGCTAAGTGACGCCATCCTGAAAAGGGCGAACAAAAGGGAAGAAACAGAATAAGTGTTCCTTGAGGATGCTCGTATCAGCCGTCCTACCCCACATGGAGCTATGCACCGCTTCTCCAGACCTCCAGGGTGAGTGGCATTTTCTCATAGTCACCATCATACAGGGTCAGCGCAGAACATATCAACTAGGTAAGCCCACACAGGTGGTTATGGACATTCAAGAGAAAACCGAAAAAACTACATTTTCATTCATAGTTTCAATGTCAAAGTCAGTGCTTTTATGAATTGAGATCTGTGTAATACACTCCCCGGCAATAAATTCCGGACAAGAAAAATTTGAGTCAATTTGATATCCCTGTAATTTTTTAAATTTTTGTCCGATTTTCACCAAAGTGTAGCCCTATGTCTCGAGATTAACCCTTGATTTTGATTTTGGAAAAATACCGATGGCTTGGTCATCATACTACGAGGAGGAACAGAAGCTACTTTCCACCCTTGAGTTTTCAATATCCTGTGGAAAAATTAGCTCCATTATATTCTGTTGTGAAGTGCGATCTTTTCTCAACAAAATGTTTTTTTGTCATGTCAATGAGGGCTATTATTGAACGTTTACTTTAACTTAACTTATCTGTTATGATTAGGCGCCGGTTACACTGATCGGGTGAAATCGAGTCGTGTCAAGATATATTTTAACTGCTGGTTACACTGCAAGCAACATTTTGACCTCACTACACTGATTATCATTTGATCAATTTGTTGTGAATTTTGATTTACCTAGTTTTAACATCGCATGTCTGTCTGATGCTGACGGAGCCAAAGTGTTATACCTATTCATCTTTATGGCAAAATATATAAATAATAAAAAAAGGAACTGAATATTGAGCTTATACCTCGCAGGAAACAAGTCCATTTCTAAAGGCGGCGGTTACACTGATCGAGTTGTGTCGATCGATTGCCATCGAGTGAAAAACAAACACACGATACCTTATGAGACTGGTTACCCTGATCGATCAATAGTTATTTTTCTCGGGCCGCGCATGCGGTTAGATCAGGGCAACTGGTGGCTGGGTGATGTCACATGTGACAATATTTATAACCCCCAAATTGCTGTCAGTGTAAGTGGCAAGTTTCAATGAGTTTTAATTGAGTTTCATAAAGATTAACATGCCTATTTGTTGATTCAACAATACACAAATAAAACGTGAGTACGTGAATATTGACTAGAGGTCAAGAAGCGCCATCTCAGGCCAAGCAAAAATCATATTTTTGTTTTGACATCTCTTTCGCGTTCACATTGCAGGACAGACTTTATGCTCTATCCTTGTTTTACTTTCAGCTGGCAAGGATAGAAGCACGCTCGTGAACGCGATACTGCTAGTCACTTGCCCTGGTAAGAACGCATGCGCCTTACGCTATCGACGAGAAAAACAGCCCTATCGCGGACAAGTGCTATCGAGTTGTTTGATTTTCAATCAAGTTCTAATTTTACTTCACGCTTGAAAGGACAGTGAATGCGTATAGAGGTGTCGTGGGTGTGTCTTCCAGTGAAGTGGCATTCAAATTTTACTTGACGCGACTCGATTTCACTTGATCAGTGTAACCGCCGCCAAATGGAAGCATTATGGACTTGTTTCCTGCGAGCTGAACGAGGTACCTAGTTAAGTAGTTACGTTATACCATAAATAATACTTTTAGTAACCAGAACGTTTTGGCGTTTAATTCCGAGCTGGTATCGAAACAGTAACCTGTGTGACGTGCCCCAAGATTTTCCGGGTTCGAATCTTCGTTTCTCAGTTCTTCAGAATTATTTAAATCCGGTTTCAAACGCGGTACTGAATTTTCTATCTGAAATTATCCCACCCAGCAACTTTCGCTCCCCTGAAATTACTTTATTCAAACAAAACAAAACCCCGTGAACTTTCGAAAAACAGACCTACTATCACAATATAGTTTAACGGTGCGAAGTTAATAGCTTGTTTCAAGAAAACTCACCTGAACGAAAAACAAAACCCCGTGCATTTTCGAAGAACAGACCTACTATCACAATATAGTTTAACAGTGCGAAATAATTAGTCTGTTTCCAAGAAAATTCACCTGAACGAAACTTGAAGAAGTTCGAAATTTCCCACCCGGTCGATTATTTTACTTTAACGCGGCTTTACTTTGAGAGAATTTCGACCAAAATCCGGCACATTTTACGGGTTCAGAACGTCTTACCTCGTGGAGATTAAAAGAAAAAGAATTTAGAAAAAGTCGCGATTAGCTCTCGAAGCGGGTCGGGTCAGACAGTAGGTGCGGGTCGGGCCGCAGTACTGCTAGTCTCTGGGCACTCTGTACCCGTACTCACTAAATTTTCGGCGTTCCGAATTCAGATCCAAAAGTGGGGACTGCATGCTTGAAACTTGCGCGAAATGGCTCGCGGTCGTTTGGTTTGTGGTTAAATATTTAATTGTTTTGACGCGGGAAAATTGAGAAGGGAAATTACGGACAGATTTTACTTAATAGATTATTAATTATCTCACGGTCAACATTATTATAGAAGAAATACGGGATCCATTGATAGATAAATGACTGAGTTATACGAAAATATGAATTGACTTAAAAAGAGACGGGAAATTAATTTGAAAACTTGTAAATTACGACAGAAAAATCCGGAAATTTCTGTGACTTCGTTACACCTGGTAACGACAAATCGTCACCTGGTTAACGCCAAAATCCGCCTACTGTGAGGGGAAAATTTTTGATTCTATTATTTAGAAACCGTAGGTATCCTATTTCCTGTCAAGGAACCGATACATATAATAGGGCCAATAATTCTATTTTCCAGAATACCACACCAAACATTCAATGTCTTACGACCTTGGGTTTTAATTTCCACTTGAGTGTCGCCCAAACATGTGTATTGTGTCCCGCTTGTGCTAAAAGCAGCTTCATCGCTCCATAAAATCTTATTAAAAAAATTATTGTCTCTAGTTTGTCTACGTAACATTTCATTGCAGTATGCCAGTCTTCTAATTTTATGAGCATCTGTTAATTTCTGAACAAATTGCATTTTATAAGGATGATGATGATATTTGTGTGAAACAGTAAAACTTTTTTTTTAGATTTTCCAAAGTGTTTACTGGCATCTGCAACGGATAAAGTTGAATTTTCTGAAAAAATAATACTAATCTCATGAATCCATCAGAACGATGATAGTTCTTAATCATTGACTATAAATTTATTTATTTATAAATATATAGAATTTAAAGTCCCTATCTCTCTTGCATAATAAGCGAGTAAGTCTGCAGACGAAATATACGGAAACACTCTGTACAGGGTGATCACGTATATTTTGGCCAATAGCTATCTCCGTTAATATTAACCCTAGAGAATGGTTCAAATGGGCAAAGGTGTAGTACTTTTTCTGAATTATCAGAATTTGTTAACAGAAAAAACAATTGTGCATCAGAAGTCAAAAAATTGAGGATTCCTATCTTTTTTTGGATGGGACACCCTATATATTATCCCTTAGTTCAAGAGAGAATTCTTCCCTGATTTTAAATATATAAGGGTTGGGGTGTTATCTTTTACGGCTATGAAGATATTAACTTTTTTCTATACATGGAATAGTTGGCTGGTCTCTATATACTGATCAACAACAGTCCAATTTATTATGATTATTCCTTGTACAGAAAAATGTTAATATCTTTATAACCGTCCGAGATAACCCCCTCAACCCTTATAAATTAGAAATCAGGGAAGAATTCTCTATCGAACTAAGGGATAATATATAGGGTGTCCTGTTGTTGATTTTTTTGGAAAAAACTCAAAAATATGCTTCCATTTCAATCCACGCCATCTAGCGGCGACGGCGAAGGTTACAAATTCAAAACCAAATAATCATTTTGTAGTGCAGATTATGCTCTTTCATATGAGCCCAAGTTCGTTAAAATCGGTCAAGCGCAACGGAAGAAATCTCCGTTTGTGTAAAAAAATAATTCAACTTCCTTCAACCCTTAATTTTGATAGATAGAAAAAAATGTTTTGGACAAAAAGTGTAGGTGAAAAGTTAGTAAATATGAGAATGAGATATATTTTCCTTGGACAAAATTCTATGAAAATCCTATTTTTCTACTTGGTGTTGGTTGTTACGCCCCCTAGCGACCATTTCATTTAATTTGAAAATATTTTCCAGGTATTTCTCTTGGCCGTTTTAGTAATAATTTTTTTCACCGCAAGCTTCTTCGATGGATAGATTCCCAAATACAGTACTTCGCATTCTAAGTTGCCCACCCTGTGCAGGGTGATTCATTCCCAGCGACAAGGTGCCAGTTCTCATAAACTATTTATCATAGAGACTCAGGAAAAAAAAATCTGTATAGGAATGTGCCCAAGAGAAAATGCTGGAAATAAATTTCAAGCTTCCAGGATCGCCGCAAGAGGCGTAACGGTACTGTGAAAACAGAAAATCAACAATGTTCGAAATTTTCCCCCTTGAACTACCAAAAAAGAATATGGAAACAGATTTTGGACGATATTCTCTACATAATTGCTCCCCGACACTTCTCTCTAAGTTGTCAAATAAGTCAGCTACAAGCCGTCAAACTTGATGTCACTAGATTGCCTATAACTTCGAAATTCCTTGACCGATTTGACTGTTTTAGCTCAATAGGGTTGTTTTTCTCGGGCCGCGCATGCGCATTTGTCAGGGCAACTGGTGGCTAGAAAAGTCAAATTTTAGACAGTGTTGATTTTGAGTTATGACACGTCACAATATTTTATAACCACCAAAATACTGTCAGTATCAGTGCCAAGTTTGAGTGAGTTTTTATTGAGCTTCATGAAGAGTAACATATTTGTTGATACAGTGATGAACAAATAAAACGTGAGTACGTGAACATAAACTAAAGGTCAAAAACCGCCTTTTCAGTATAAGCAAGGGTCATATTTTTGACATCTCTTCCGCGTTCACATTACACGGAAGACGTTATGCTCTATCCTTGTTCTACTTCCAGCTAGACAAGGATAGAAGCACGCTCGTGAACACGGCACTGCTTGTCAGTTGCCTTGGTAAGAACGCATGCGCCTTACGCTATCGACGAGAAAAACAGCCCTATCGCGGACAAGTGCTATCGAGTTGTTTGATTTTCAATCAAGTTCAAATTTTACTTGACGCGACTCGATTTCACTTGATCAGTGTAACCGCCGCCAAATGGAAGCATTATGGACTTGTTTCCTGCGAGCTGAACGAGGTACCTAGTTAAGTAGTTACGTTATACCATAAATAATACTTTTAGTAACCAGAACGTTTTGGCGTTTAATTCCGAGCTGGTATCGAAACAGTAACCTGTGTGACGTGCCCCAAGATTTTCCGGGTTCGAATCTTCGTTTCTCAGTTCTTCAGAATTATTTAAATCCGGTTTCAAACGCGGTACTGAATTTTCTATCTGAAATTATCCCACCCAGCAACTTTCGCTCCCCTGAAATTACTTTATTCAAACAAAACAAAACCCCGTGAACTTTCGAAAAACAGACCTACTATCACAATATAGTTTAACGGTGCGAAGTTAATAGCTTGTTTCAAGAAAACTCACCTGAACGAAAAACAAAACCCCGTGCATTTTCGAAGAACAGACCTACTATCACAATATAGTTTAACAGTGCGAAATAATTAGTCTGTTTCCAAGAAAATTCACCTGAACGAAACTTGAAGAAGTTCGAAATTTCCCACCCGGTCGATTATTTTACTTTAACGCGGCTTTACTTTCAGAGAATTTCGACCAAAATCCGGCACATTTTACGGGTTCAGAACGTCTTACCTCGTGGAGATTAAAAGAAAAAGAATTTAGAAAAAGTCGCGATTAGCTCTCGAAGCGGGTCGGGTCAGACAGTAGGTGCGGGTCGGGCCGCAGTACTGCTAGTCTCTGGGCACTCTGTACCCGTACTCACTAAATTTTCGGCGTTCCGAATTCAGATCCAAAAGTGGGGACTGCCTGCTTGAAACTTGCGCGAAATGGCTCGCGGTCGTTTGGTTTGTGGTTAAATATTTAATTGTTTTGACGCGGGAAAATTGAGAAGGGAAATTACGGACAGATTTTACTTAATAGATTATTAATTATCTCACGGTCAACATTATTATAGAAGAAATACGGGATCCATTGATAGATAAATGACTGAGTTATACGAAAATATGAATTGACTTAAAAAGAGACGGGAAATTAATTTGAAAACTTGTAAATTACGACAGAAAAATCCGGAAATTTCTGTGACTTCGTTACACCTGGTAACGACAAATCGTCACCTGGTTAACGCCAAAATCCGCCTACTGTGAGGGGAAAATTTTTGATTCTATTATTTAGAAACCGTAGGTATCCTTTTTCCTGTCAAGGAACCGATACATATAATAGGGCCAATAATTCTATTTTCCAGAATACCACACCAAACATTCAATGTCTTACGACCTTGGGTTTTAATTTCCACTTGAGTGTCGCCCAAACATGTGTATTGTGTCCCGCTTGTGCTAAAAGCAGCTTCATCGCTCCATAAAATCTTATTAAAAAAATTATTGTCTCTAGTTTGTCTACGTAACATTTCATTGCAGTATGCCAGTCTTCTAATTTTATGAGCATCTGTTAATTTCTGAACAAATTGCATTTTATAAGGATGATGATGATATTTAGGTGAAACTTTTTTTTTAGATTTTCCAAAGTGTTTACTGGCATCTGCAATGGATAAACTTGAATTTTCTGAAAAGATAATACTGATCTTATGAATCTATCATTGACTATAAATTTATAGTCAATGTTCTTAATACATGACTTGAAAATATAAGGATAACTAGTTTCTTCATCCTTATCTGAGCCGACTGTGCGCTTTTTTCTTTGAAGGTTTTTACGCCCTCTCACGCTTCTTGTCGTATAATGAAAAGTGCTTTTACTGGAAAATGGCCTATTAGGATAAAGTCTCCGATATTCACCCAGCGCCTGAGCAGCATTATTATTATGTTTGTAAAAATAAACAAACCATTACTGATTTTTCCTCTTTAGTATAACTCAATTTACTGATTCAAAAAAATCTTACGGCTAAACGCACGATTAATAACATCCAAACAATTATTGTAGTCATAGAAAATACCTTCGACCATACGAGCAAGCGTGTATGTAAACCAACTTTAAAACTCAAAGAAATATTTTGAAAATGGCTTGAAGGAATGCCTACATGTTGTATATTTTTGAGATTAGAAAAATATTGTTCATTTGATTATAAAATAATATATAGGGTGTTCCAATTAAAAAAATGCAAGTTGTGTCTGCCACACTTTTCTCGTGCACCCGTTATACACAAAAATATTTTTTTCTGGCGGTTCATGTTAATACCTACCAACCTTGAATTTAAAGTCCCTATCTATCTTGCATAATAAGCGCGTAAGTCTGCAGACGAAATATACGGAAACACTCTGTACAGGGTGTTCACGTATATTTTGGCCAATAGCTTTATCCGTTAATATTAATCCTAGAGAATGGTTCGAATGGGCAAAGGTGTAGTACTTTTCCTGAATTATCAGAATTTGTTAACAGAAAAAACAATTGTGCATCAGAAGTCGAAAAAATTGAGGCTTCCTATCTTTTTTTGAATGGGACACCCTATATATCATCCCTTAGTTCAAGAGAGAATTCTTCCCTGATTTCAAATATACAGGGTGTCCCAGCAAGGGTGGCCACCGGCCATATCTCAGAAACTACTGGACCTAAAAGTTCAGGAAAAAAAAAATTATCACTAAAGTGGCCACGAGAAAATGCTGGGAAATATTTATAACTTCGAAATTTTTCCGCTAGGGGGCGCAATCAAAGCTTAAATATTAAAATTCGAAATTTCTCCGGAAATTCTCGGATTGAGGTATATCTTTATCAACATGGTTAGAAAACCTAGACAATTTCACGTCTTTTTGGTACAGGGCTCATTGCTGGGCCGTAGCTACAATAGGGCGGATCAGGGCGCCGCCCTGACAGACAAAATGTTGGCCCTGACAGAAAATTTATACGGAAAATACGGAAATAAGGAATTAAACCATTGAACCCACAAAGTGGCAACCGTGCAATGGGATAAGTAGGAACAAGCCGCCACCCGCAGATGTCGGTGATTCCCAGAACTACCAAAATAACCTGTTGAAAGCATATTATGATGATATTTATTTTTTTGCCGTAGAGTTGGAAACTATTTCTTACGAGTTTGAGAACATTCTTATTGTTGACTGAGTGACCATCAGGCGTTTGTGTTGGCAGTGATCTCTTGAAAATAGACATGGACATCAGAAATTTTTTCACCAATATAAAACGGCCATTGGACGATGATTCTCCCATTAGTTCCAGTGCTAACCACAATCCTAGCTGATCTTCCTCTAACGATACAAAAAGAGTAGCAGAGATTTCCAAGGCACACAGGGTGTGAATATCAAAGTAACAGATCTACCCAAATCAGATTAGCCCATGAAACAGATAATTTTGAAAGAATACCCAAAACAAACCAACGGCCGTGTGTTTCGAGAACGAGGTTTATTTATAAGTGTTTTCAATTATACCCTTAAAAAGGACAAACTTCTCGAAGAAGCTACCAAACACATTTCTAAAAACGTCAAGTACACTTCTCCTGAGATACGAAATGAAAGTATTTGTATATTTGCAGAAATAGTATGTGAAAGCATATAGTGGACGATATAAAAAATTCTGATGTTCAATGGTTTACACCGTTAGAAGATGGTACCAGATATAAAAATAACAGGGAGAATGTGTCAATAGGAATTCGTTATGTGAAAGATGGCATCGTACATGAATCCTTACTAGGTATTTTCGTGCCTAGGTTCCCACAAATAACAAATAATGTTGCCCTGACAACAATCAGTGATGCCCTGGTACCAATGAGGGCCTGGCTACGGCCCTGGCTCATTGGCGTACCGATCTTCGTGTGAGTAGGGGAAGGTAATGAAAGTGTAATTGTTCAAGTGGCTGTAACTTATAAACGACTTGTCCGATTTTGTTGCGTATAGGCTTGTTTGGAAGATAAATGTGAGTACTTTCGTATATCGTATCCAGTGATGCGTGATTGTCTTGAGGTTTTTTCTTGTAAATTCAATCTTCATTTCGATTCTGTTATCAGAATTATACCGTACCATTAAAATTTTTGCGGTGAAACGAAAAAAACAGTTTTTAATTCAAATTACGCCTTCTAGCAACTTTTCTGGAGACAATCACGCATCACTGGATACGATATACGAAAGTACTCACATTTATCTTCCAAACAAGCCTATACGCAACAAAATCGGACAAGTCGTTACAGCCACTTGAACAATTACACTTTCACTACCTTCCCCTACTCACACGAAGATCGGTACGCCAATGAGCCCTGTACCAAAAAGACGTGAAATTGTCTAGGTTTTCTAACCATGTTGATAAAGATATACCTCAATCCGAGAATTTCCGGAGAAATTTCGAATTTTAATATTTAAGCTTTGATTGCGCCCCCTAGCGGAAAAATTTCGAAGTTAAAAATATTTTCCAGCATTTTCTCGTGGCCACTTTAGTGATCATATTTTTTTTCCTGAACTTTTAGGTCCAGCAGTTTCCGAGATATGGCCGGTGGCCACCATTGCTGGGACACCCTGTATAAGGGTTGGGGTGTTATCTTTGACGGCTATGAAGATATTAACTTTTTTCTATACATGGAATAGTTGGCTGGTCTCTATATACTGATCAACAACAGTCCAATTTATTATGATTATTCCTTGTACAGAAAAATGTTAATATCTTTATAACCGACAGAGATAACCCCCTCAACCCTTATAAATTAGAAATCAGGGAAGAATTCTCTATCGAACTAAGGGATAATATATAGGGTGTCCTGTTGTTGATTTTTTTGGAAAAAACTCAAAAATATGCTTCCATTTCAATCCACGCCATCTAGCGGCGACGGCGAAGGTTACAAATTCAAAACCAAATAATCATTTTGTAGTGCAGATTATGCTCTTTCATATGAGCCCAAGTTCGTTAAAATCGGTCAAGCGCAACGGAAGAAATCTCCGTTTGTGTAAAAAAATAATTGAACTTCCTTCAACCCTTAATTTTGATAGATAGAAAAAAATGTTTTGGACAAAAAGTTTAGGTGAAAAGTTAGTAAATATGAGAATGAGATATATTTTCCTTGGACAAAATTCTATGAAAATCCTATTTTTCTACTTGGTGTTGGTTGTTACGCCCCCTAGTGACCATTTCATTTAATTTGAAAATATTTTCCAGGTATTTCTCTTGGCCGTTTTAGTAATAATTTTTTTCACCGCAAGCTTCTTCGATGGATAGATTCCCAAATACAGTACTTCGTATTCTAAGTTGCCCACCCTGTACAGGGTGATTCATTTCCAGCGACAAGGTGCCAGTTCTCATAAACTATTTATCATAGAGACTCAGGAAAAAAAAATCTGTATAGGAATGTGCCCAAGAGAAAATGCTGGAAATATATTTCAAGCTTCCAGGATCGCCGCAAGGGGCGTAACGGTACTGTGAAAACAGAAAATCAACAATGTTCGAAATTTTCCCCCTTGAACTACCAAAAAAGAATATGGAAACAGATTTTGGACGATATTCTCTACATAATTGCTCCCCGACACTTCTCTCTAAGTTGTCAAATAAGTCAGCTACAAGCCGTCAAACTTGATGTCACTAGATTGCCTATAACTTCGAAATTCCTTGACCGATTTGACTGTTTTAGCTCAATAGGGTTGTTTTTCTCGGGCCGCGCATGCGCATTTGTCAGGGCAACTGGTGGCTAGAAATGTCAAATTTTAGACAGTGTTGATTTTGAGTTATGACACGTCACAATATTTCTTAACCACCAAAATACTGTCAGTATCAGTGCCAAGTTTGAGTGAGTTTTTATTGAGCTTCATGAAGAGTAACATATTTGTTGATACAGTGATGAACAAATAAAACGTGAGTACGTGAACATAAACTAAAGGTCAAAAACCGCCTTTTCAGTATAAGCAAGGGTCATATTTTTGACATCTCTTCCACGTTCACATTACACGGAAGACGTTATGCTCTATCCCTGTTCTACTTCCAGCTAGACAAGGATAGAAGCAAGCTCGTGAACACGGCACTGCTTGTCAGTTGCCTTGGTTAGAACGCATGCGCCTTTAGCTATCCGCGAGAAAAACAACCCTATTTAAAGACGAACATCTGCTTTTTCTGGAGCATTTACTCGGGGTCGATTTTGTTCGCTTTAGCCGACCACACAACACGAATTGTGAAAGTCAAACCTGTATTTGAGGTTTTTTCGATATTTTCAAATGCAAACGCACTAAATATATGCCTCCATCGTGTTAATCACTTTTGTTCAGATAATTTTTCCATATCTTTTGAAATAGAAGAGTTACGGAAACTTCATCAATCTCTCCAAGAATACTTAAGAAACAGCCCCTGTAAATTTGAATGTGTCAAAAAGATACACAAGAGATTTATTTCGATTCGCGTTCAACATTTTTTCCAGTTGATGTTGAAAAAAAAAGCCTTTAAGTGAGAAAGTCAACTATTTTTCGTTTTTCTTTTCTACGAGCAGCTGACAAGTAGAATACAGTGCACCACTCGCCAAAAATAATACGGTGGACCACTAAACACCTTATTCCAAAAATATTGAAAAAAAAATGAAATTAACTAAAAAAAAACAAAAAAACTATTGCCAATGCTCAAAATCTTGACCGTTGGCAAGGCACTCCTATCTTTTTGACACATTCAAATTTGCCGGGGATGTTTCAAAAGTATTTCTCGAGAGATTCTTGATGAAGTCTCCGTAACTCTTCTATTTCAAAAGATAAGGTTTGCATTTGAAAATATCGAAAAAAAACCCAAATACAGGTTTGATTATCACAATTCATGTTGTGTGGGTGAACTAGGTTGTACAGGGTCATTCCGTATACAGGGTGTCCGGTAAGTATAGGGCATAATTCCGGGAGCGTATAGGGGAGGTCAAAATAACCCTAGTTTGTCATAAAACTCTTTTTCCTAAAGTGCCTCCTAACCAAAGTTTACTAATAATAAACAGTTGGACCACTTTCGAAAACGCGCGAAACCGGCTCCACCCTTCTACTTCGTTTCTCTTGGAGAGCCCAGTTCCCATTAGTTCGGAACGTCTGTCGGTCGCTTTGAACCATTTTCGATGGGCGGGTTTCTTTGAGCGGCATGCTTTGACGCCGCGGCCGCGCTTGTATACGGGTTTCAATGAGCCGACTTCTAAGTGACCTAACTTATTGTATATTAGTAAACTTTGCTCCTAACGGAGATACAGAGCCCTAAAGGAGTGCCCATCGATTTCATTTTTTAGCTCCAACTTTTGAACCGTCTTGTGTAATTTGATGAAATTTTGGTATGTTGTGTAGGCCATGAAGACCTACATATTATAATCAAGATCGAACTTCACTTAAGGTAAGTTCCTTTGATCTTATGATTTTTCTTTTTTTTAGATGAGAATTCGTGATCATTTAGAGGAAATGTTTCCATACTTACTTACTTAATCCATGTAATTGAAACTACTTTTTGTTCCAAAATTAAACCATGTTTATTATGAAATGGATCAAATTAATGGAAAATCATTTTCAAAAATGTTTCCATACTTTCGTTCTATTTGGGATTTAATTTAAGATTTAAAAAAATCGGAGGTGTGTAAAATAAATGTACTATGTTCGTTTTCGTTGTTTTCCACGATTTCCAACGAATTCTGTTTGCATATTCTTTATAAGAAATTTGAAATTCGCGATTTTGACATTTCACGCATTTGACAGTTACATCGGTTTGTAAAAAACTGGCTTGAATCTTCTTTTGCATGGAATTACGTTTGCGGACTTCATAAATGCAAAGCCGCTACACGATTCAGTCACCACCAAAATAATTTTCTAGAATACTATCCAAGCTTTCGTCACTGTTTCCGCCTCCTGAAATAAAAAGAAAATTGGAATTGTCATGAGTAAAGAGAGTATGGAGACGGTTGTCAAAATGCTACTAGACTTAACAACGGAGACGCAAGAACCAAGAAAAGAACAAGAAGACTTCAAAGAAAAAATACTAAATCTGAAAACAGAGAAAGAAAACATGAAAAAAGAAGATCAAGCACTGAAGACGGAAATCGGAAACCTAAATCAAAAATTGGATCCAATGGAAAATGAAAAAAGAAGAAATAATATTGTTATCAAGGGGATAAAAATAGCAGAAAAACCAGGGTAAAAACAAAGAACCGAGGCATCAAAATTCATCACGGAGAAATTAGAAGTTAGAGTGGACATTAAAAACTTATACAAAATTGGGGAAAAAATATAGCTGGTTGAACTAAAACACAAAAGATATGATCAATTGCTTGACGAAATAAGAACCAAACAGCGCATGTCATCACCGCATGTTGGATTTAAAACATCAATAACATTACCTAGTTACCATATTCTGGTCAAAATTTGAACTGGCTCACGCATGACGTCCCCGCGTGACATTGATTGTAGACCGTCAGATAACGACAGATTTTGCTGACTGATTTTCTCGCTTTAGGGATTTTAACCACTGAAAAGTATGTCAGTGTTGAGCACAAAAAATAAAAATTTAGCGATCGCAAGTGTGCTAGGCATATGGAAAATTAAGATTTCTTCTGCAAAAAAAAAAGGTTTTTTTTTTTCATTTTTTTGTTTATGGCATTTTAACACATCAACAAATACTACAATGTAATGGTGGAAAAAAAAAGCCATAAGGATTGGACGTGCTTAAAGGGTTCAAATAAGGGTGCCATCTTGTAAAAAAATACTTGGCTGCTGATGCATTTTCTCGCTTATGGCAATCGAAAGAATGGATTTTAATATCATAAGGAACCCGACAAAAATTTCCCATAAGCCGATTGGATGTTGAGGTAAATTTTTCGGGCGGAAAATTTTGCAAATTTTTTCTTCCTATTCCGGCAGATTTTCTCGTGAACGAAATAAAAAGCAATAAAAATGTCTCAATCTAAAACTCTGTTATTAAAAAACCCATAAGTCTAGCTCGTGCTCATCATAGTTTGTGAAGCTACTCAACTTGCAGGAAGTCAGAGAAAATTTTTCAAATTTTCTCGTTTATGGGAATTGGCATGTGGGATGAAAAACTGATTTCAAGATCGGACAAAAAAAACCATAAGTCGGAAACATGATATCGACATTTTATTCAAATAAAGACATATGTTACAGTGAATGTTAGGAATTCAGTGAAAGCTAGCTCTTACTAGTTGATGCTAGCAATCACTTGATCCGTTAGGAAATGTTGAATTTTGAAGAATATTGTACACTTTCACTAGTGAATGTTGGAGAAACTTTATCAAATCAACTTTTACTGAAAGCAGTTAGGTAAAGTTCTTGTTAAAACTTATTTCCGCCATTTAACTAACCCAAGGTGCACGGGGCACTAAATGATGTCGCTCACGCGACATCAAAATTTTTGCCAAACCCAAACTAACCCAGACTAACCCCTACTGAGAATACTTGAGTATTTTCTATAACACGGTATCTGAACAATGTTCACATTGTACATCTGCGATTCATAACTCTCGTATTTTCCAGAGCGTCTGATCTGTCGGCGAATTCCAACTCGGACCAATAAGGATATTTATAATTACGATAATAACTTTCAGTGTAGCAGCTTTCACTAGAAAAGTTACGTGAATGCTAACAATTACTAGTAAAAGTATGATGAAGTCGATCGAATTCAACTTTCACTAGCTAAATGTTTCCAAATCAGGAAAAGCTTACTTTTCCTAGTAAAAGTTAGCTTTCACTGATTACCAGGTTTCACTGTGACATATATAATCATTTAAAAATGATGCTGTGAGAAAATTGAAAAAATCTGCTCATTTTTTTTTTGAAGTCTAGGACATCACAGCAACAGAACGACTCTGTGAATGGAAATCCAAAACCCCTCAAAAAGCTTAGTCAATAAGAAATGCTGATAAGTACCGAATATTGCCACTTATTGGTATTGGTAAAAATAGCATTAATTACGAGTTTACTACACATTATTCTATTTCTATATTCTATCAAGATTCAGACGATGAATCATTATTTAGCGAGAGTTTCCACGAATAAAGCATATAATTTTTATCCTTCAAGAATATCTTTTTTTTTAAGTATGATGTAGAAATTGAATAAATTGAATGAATCCTTTATTTATTATTATTCTTTGGTCAACATTTTATACGACTCAAGTCCATAACAATTTTTTTTTCACATATTTCAATAACACCAAAACTATTTTTTGTCGCACTAAACTTGACATTTCAATAAAAATTCTGTTACCTGACAATTCAACGAAAAAGACTGATATGATATGATTATGATTTTTGAGTTAAATCAAATCAAACTGCTAAGTTTAATCCGAGGACATGATGACTTGAGTATAATTCGGTAAGACAATTTAATGAATACGTAAGTCCCTAAAATAACAAAAAGACGCATTTAAAAGTTCCGTTTTGTTACTCGAAAAAACATTGCTGCTCATGGTAATTTTGGATACATAATTGTCACTCTCAAAGAAATATTTAATCAAATAAGTTCTGCCTGTATCCTGTATTTGACATTATTATCATGCCTCCGCCTTATGGCTTCCAAAAATAAAGTTTGCAATGTACAGGGTTATTCATTATATTTTGACACCCATCTACAGCTCTTATTGCGAGTGATAGAAAAAAACTTTAAATACAAAAGTTTTGGTTTTTTTCACGTAGTATCTTCTGGTGAAAGCGGAATCAACAAATCGAAATCATAACATAGAAAAAATTCATTAAGTCATATTTTTTTAAATGGAACACCCTGTATATTATTGACTAAAATGAAAGATCTCTTTAATCTGATTTCAAATATATATGGTTTGTAGGCATTTGGTCCAGTCACTTTGAAACTATTTGAATTTAAAAAATATATTTTTTTAAACTACAACAAATATTCACAACACTAACTTAATCATATAAACTATCAACATTCCATTAAAAACGAAGCTACATGTTTTCTACATAACCCCCATAACCAAAACTTTTGTATTTAAAGTTTTTTTCTATCACTCGCAATAAGAGCTGTAGATGGGTGTCAAAATATAATGAATAACCCTGTACACGCCAAATCCCATGAAGAAATAAGCAATTTGTTTCCAATTATTGTCTCGCAGCAGTATTTTTAAATAACTTTATGTTAAATTTTCAATCCCATGTTAGCAGTAGTTTTAGTCAAATTACACAGCTGAAACTTACAGTGGATGAACTTTGGTGCATAGAGATTATTCACTAGTTAGTACAAAATAACTCGAGAAAAAAAATTGAAAAAATTCTTTTATGAATAATTGGAAAATAATAGTTTTTTACATGCCACTGTATAAGCCACTGTCAACCAATAATTTCATTGTCAAATTGTAATTACATTTATTATGTATACCTAATACAATTACAAAAATGTAACATTATTTCTTGGATGAACTGTTCGAAGTGCTCCCTATTCACTGACAATATTCTAAACGGTTATAAAATTTAAAATGAAATTTTTTAGTTAAAAAAATTGACAATGGAGTTAGACACGTTAGGAAATTGGTCGTCACCACGCACTATATACATGTTTATTTATACAGGGTGTCCGGAAATTACGCGTCAGGATTTTGGTGGGCGATTCTACATGAAAAATTAATGCAACAAACTTCTATACAATTTTTTCAAAAACTTCAAAAATTTTTTCAAAGTACGAATTTTTAATTATTTAAGGTACGGTTAATGTTTAAAGTCGTTTTCCTCGGAAACCGTTAATTCTACGATGATGCAACACGAGCACCTTTTTAAAAAATATTTTGATGCTCTTTACTAATTTGACATCCAAATTTATAAAAAGATTAAAACAAAAAAGTTCTAAGTAATTTTCCTAAGGTGAAGGACAGCTTCAGCCTTTTGTCATTGACGACTAGCGTCAAATTAATAGGGTGAATACAAAGAAACACTAGTGACATGCATGCAAAATTTGGCGAAAATCAGTTATTAAAAAAAATAAGAAAAAAAAATATTTTTTAACACCCTGTATCTTCCTTAATTTTGAGTTTTTGAAAAAATTGTATAGAAGTTTGTTGCATTAAATTTTCATGTAGAATCGCCCACCAAAATCCTGACGCGTAATTTCCAGACACCCTGTATAAAACGTCGATATCATGTTCCCGACTTATGGCTTTTTATTTCTGGTCTTGAAACCAATTTCCCTTCCCACATGCCAATTCCCATAAACGAGAAAATGAAAAAAAAACACAAATTTTCCTACAACTTCACAACTTATGGCTTCTTTTGAAACACATTATAAGCTTATGGGATTTTTTGTATGATGTTTATCAATTAATAAAATCATACTGTTTGAATGCCATAAATGAGAAAGTTTGCCGGACGACGAAAAACATTTTCGCAAAATTTTCCGTCCGGAAAACTCACTTCAACAGCCGATCGGCTTATGGGAAATTTTTCTCGGGTTCCTTATGATATCAAATTTAATTCTGTCGTTTGCCATAAGCGAGAAAATGCATTAGCAGCCAAGTATTCTTTTACAAGATGGCACCCTTATTTCAACCCTTTAAGCACGTCCAATCCTTATGGGTTTTTTTTTCACTATTACATAGTTATATTTGTTGAGGTGTTAAAATGCCATAAACGAGAAAATGAAAAAAAAAATCCTTTTTTTTTTGCAGAAGAAATGGTAATTTTCCATATTCTAGCACACTTGCGGTCGCTAGATTCTCATTTTTTGTGCTCAACACTGACATACTTTTCAGTGGTTAAAATCCCTAAAGCGACAAAATCAGTCAGCAAAATCTGTCGTTATCTGACGGTCTATTGTATATGCTTGAGGTAGATCACGTGATGACTTCTGAAGTGAGATGTGCGAGAGTTTATCTTGTTTGTTTTAGAAAAGTTGAACAAAAATAAGAAGGAGGAAGTTGAAAGTTGGAGGATAGGAACATGGAACATAAAAAAAATTCAAGGGAAACAGGAAGAACTAGAGACAGAATTTGAAAGAGCAAATCTGGACATACTGACATCAACAGAAACAAAAAAGAAAGGCAATGGAGACATTATAATGCAAAATGAACATGTACTCATATACACTGTATACCTAAAGAGGAGCGTGTAAGAGCAGGAGTCGGATGTATAATTTACAAAAATATGAAGACAAATCTACATAAAAGGACGGCTGTTTCTAAAAGAATTCCAATAGTTAAATTTCAGAATGTAAATGGGAACACAAGAACCATAGTAGCAGTATATGGACCTAACGAAGATGAAGCAGCAACAAGAAAAAAAAGCTATTCTAGGAGGAGTTGATAAAAACTATGGAAACACTTAAGGGAGAGATCTATCTAATAATAATAATAATGTGTTCATTTAGCATCATACTACATAAAATTACAGAGTTAAAAACATAAACATGATAGTACACATAGTAAATAAATAACATACAGATAATAAATACACTAACAATTAGTTAAAACAAATTCTCTGAAAAGCCTCTTGAACAGTTGAAAATTATCACAGGTCTTTATGATCACTGGTAGTTTATTAAAAAAAGATGAAAATTACCCAACAGTGATTGGCCAATATGGAGAAGACACAAGAAACAACAATGACAAACGGTTGCTGGACTTTTGTGTGATGCATGACCTAGTCATTATAAAAACACTCTTCCAGCACACCCATATACACAAATACACGAGAGTAGTTATATCCAGAAAAGAGAGATCAATAGTTGACTATGTGGTTGTAGTACAGAACAACAAACAAAATATAAGTGAAGAGTGGACCAGAAATCGGAAGGGACCACTTCTTGGTAACAACAAAGATCAGAGGAAGACAAGAATACCATAAAAGAATAGAGAAAAATCTTACAAATCTGAAACCAAAACATGAAAAAATCAAAGCCTACAAACTGACAAAAAAAACGAGGTGTCAGAAAAAAATGCAAAAGAAATTTCCAGAAAATGTGAGAGATTAAGAGAGCATATACATCCACGAACTACTCAGGAGATGTGAATTAATTTCAAACAAATTATAATGGAAACAGCTACTGCAGATTACTAACTAAAAAAAAACAAACGTCATGGTGGAACAATGAAATCAAAGAACAGATAAACAAAAAAAAAGCAAGCCTGGAAGAACTACCACAAAGTGAAAACGACAGAAATATATGAAATATATACAGAGGAAAAAAAAAAGATAAAAAAGATTGTGAATCAAAATAAAAAGAAGAAATGGGAGGACAGAAAATTGGAAATGCGGCGAAGGAAAATCAAAAGCTGTTCTACAATACAGTGTGTCCAAGATAAAGATGCACAGCATGGGGATCTCGAAAACTATAAGAGATACATTGTTGGTTAAATTAGACAAAAATTGCGCATTTTGATACCCAACAAGACCCCGTTTTACAAATTTGAAAATTCCAAGCCGTTTCGAAAATATCCGATAAAAACCGAAATATTGCGATTACGTTTTTATTTTATTTTTAAGCTATTTTGAAAGATATGGAAAAACCGAAAACACTTTCTCATTGTCACTTTTTAAGGTCTACAAAACAGCCTTGAGAGATTTTCCGTAACGAAACGTCGCGTTTCGGAGAAACCATCATCAACTTTGTTTTTTTAAATACGGTCCTGGATTTTTTATGACGGATTTTAAGAGCCTCTTATGTTCCCAAACCAACGATGTATCGCACTAATTAAAAAAGATGTGGTTGTTTTTAATCCTATTAAAAATGTATTTTTTGTCTCTCTCTAACACATGAGTTCTTATGAATAATTGCGATACATTGTTAGTTTAGGAACATAAGAGGCTCTCAAAATCCGTCATAAAAAATCCAGGACCGTATTTAAAAAAACAAAGTTGATGATGTTTTCTCTCTCAAGGCTGTTTTGTAGAGCTGAAGAAGTGAAAATGAAAAAGTGTTTTTCATATCTTTCAAAATAGCTTTAAAAAAAAATAAAAACGAAATCGCAATGTTTCGGTTTTTATCGGATATTTCCGGAACGGCTTGGAATTTTCAAATTTGTAAAACGGGACTTTGTTGGGTATCAAAATGCGCAATTTTTGTCCAATTTAACCGACACTGTATCTCTTATAGTTTCCGAGATCCCCATGCTGTACATCCTTATCTTGGACAAACTATATATGAGTGAGGATCAAACCTTAAAAAAAAACGTATTTTTAAATAGGTAGTCAATATAATGATATTTTGAAATCAAAATACTCACCTTTAATCTTCTTGATAATATTTTTCATGCTTGAAATTTTCAAATCTTTCCTCCTAACTTTATTTCTTAACGTCTTGACTTGTCGTCTTAAAACCGCTAGTTTGTTATCAAAGGTGGGAGTTTGGGTTTCCTTATCAACAAACTGCTTTGATTGTTCAGATATAGATGGAAAGTTCTCAAGTTCAATTTTTATATTATCAGTATCCATAGGTGCCACTTCAATTTCCACTAAACTCTAAAAATTAAATTAATCAGTTCAAACAGATATACTTAAAAGAAAAAACCACATAGACTTCTACCTTTCTCAGTGGATTTTCTTTTTCACGAGGAACACATTCTTTGTTAACAGGAAAATTAAAAGGGAAAACACTCGGAACAGCATCAGGTTTTAATATCATTTTCAAAGTAGACCAAGGCTGATGAAAGTCATTTGCTAAAAAATGCTCACTACAAATTCTGCTACTTTTCGAAGGTTTCCAGTTTTCTCTCCTAATAGCTTCTATCCAAGCGTCAAGAATTTCTGGACGTTTGAAGGGGAAACTACAAAAGTCAAGTTTTTGCTTTTTTTAGTTTATTATTACATAAATTGCAAAATTGCCATGACCGTTCTAACTCTATCATAACATATATTTTATTGACATCGATTATTCACTTACGTGTGGAAGGAAATCTTTTTTCTTGAATCATTGAAGTTTTTGCAACCAAAAGCCACACAATAATGCACCATTATTGTTTTTATGTCTGCAATTTCCCACACTAGGTAAGCATGATTAGCACGGATGATCAGAGAATAAATATTTCATTCTCGACTAGGTATGATCACAACTTTATCCAGTTACGACTAGTCCATAGATAAAAAATATATATACTTGAGTAGACTTAAGAGTAGTCACAAAACAATACAAGCGCAATCACAAAAAATTTAACCCAATTGTTTTCTGAGAGCAATAACAGTAATAACACAAATCACCAATCACTAATCACCACACACCACACCAATCACCATCAAGATCAAACTGCAGAAAGTTCACAATAACAAACAGTAACAGCAGGAGTCAAGAGTATACACTGTTGCCGCTATTCTTGGGATATACAGGGTGTCCGGAAATAACATTCGAATAATTTAAGGGGTGATTCAACATGAGAAAATAAGATATCCTTTATCCTTTTCATATAAACAAGGGTCCGGAAATGCATAGCTTGCCAAAAAAAAATATGGGTTTTTGGTAAATATCTTTAGGTGTGTTTGTTATGCTCCACTAGTGCACACTTTTCTACACTACAACACTCAGTGTGGCTTTGTTTGTAAAATGATTGTCTGTAGTTTAGGATAGAATATCTATATAATATTATTCACACAACCATTTTACAAACAAAGCCAGACTCAGTGTTGTAGTGAAGAAAAGTGTGCACTAGTGGAGCATAACAAACATACATTTTATCTAACGCATAGTTACAGGTCTGGTGTCATTAGCCTAGTTTACACCGACAACTTGGTCCGCGGACCAAGTAGTAGATTCGAACTATATCAGAACCAAATATTTGGTTCGAATGGTGTAAACTGTTGCGGACTAAGCTGGTCCGCTCTTGGTTCGGTATTCGCATGCAGGTTTACCGAACTAAATTTTATTCGATCTGGACCAAAATTATAAGGTTATGTTGATTGTTATTATTGTAAATTGTGTTGGTTCTGAGTTTCTAAGGCGTACTTACTTATGTTTTTTTTTGGTTACGAATTGTGTTGATAAATAATTTCGACTTTTTTTTACATTTTGACGAATTGCTTGCGTACTCATTTAGTTCACGCGTTGCAAGACGATGTAAACGGGCGACAAGCAAGCATTGGTCCTACCGTACTATCTCCACTCACTTGGTCCTATTGGACCGAACTAAACGAGTTATCGGTGTAAACTAGGCTATTGATGTCATTTTGGACTAGGGCTCGGAATCGTATTCGAATAATTCGAATAGTCGAATATTCGAATATTCAATAGTCGAATATTTTTCATAATTCATTAGCCGAATAGTCGACTATTCGACTATTCGACTATCCGACTAGTCGATGTCGACTATTCCAAATAACGGTCAAGAATTTCATATGCGAATAATTTCTATGATTGACGAAGTATTCTAATTCCTATATGTACATATTATAGATTTTGAAAGTATATGTGATCAATTTCAAAATGGGTCAACATAAAAAAAATGTTTGTTGAGAGCAAATCAATAGTGTCATCATTTATGTCATTGTTTATAAAGTTTTTCACTGTTGTATGATTGTTTGAGTTTGAAGTATCAAAAATCTCCCATTAAGTTTTTAATCTATTGGAGTTGAATGTAGTACAAGAAAACAAAAAATGTTGTTTTCAGCGACTTATCTTATGATATACCTAATTAAAACTTCTCTATTCATTTAGTTAGGTAACCGAATCATACAATAAGCGAGCAGTAAAATTGGACTAGTCGAATAGTCACGTAACTAGCTAAAAAATCCGATTTCGACCATTCGACTAGTCGTATATTCGACTATTTATAAATATATCCGAATAGTCGATGACTATTCGATTATTCGAATATTCGACTATTCAAATAGATTCGAATAGTCATAGATTCGAATATTCGAATACATTTTAAACGACTATTCGAATAGTTGAGATTTGGAAATCTCCGAGCCCTATTTTGGACACGTAAAGTGTCAAATAATACACTAGGTGTACACCTTTTTCAAGTGTAATTCACGAAAACGGAAAATGAGTTGTTTTTTTTTTAAATCTTGTGTACCAGGGTTTGCTTTTGCTTTGCCATCGTATTGTTTCACCAATATGTAGAGTTTCATAACATAAAACATTTTTTTTGCGGATCAAAATTGAAAATCGATTTTATTACAAATCCAGTTCATATTAACCTAAGTACAGTTCATTTTTTTTTTTAAAGTTACAGTGACAGATCAAAATTATAGGTTAAATGTTGGCAAAAAAAAAAAAAAAATTAATAACATGCTCACAAATTGAATTGGAATTTCTCCATGACATGTCTATGTCTGATTGTGACTTTGGCATATTTATTTGATAGAACTGGCCGTTTGTTAGTGCAAGAAAATTTTAGAAATAATGCCTAGGGGCAAATTTATTTCGCAATATGTAAATGATGCGGTACGGGGCACATATAAACAATTCCGTTTGCTGCGTCCATATATACCAATAGCTGAACATGTTGAAGCACTGGAAAAAATGTACCTATTCTCTTCTGAAGAAGAATTTTTTAAAAATGGTATTAAATATTTTTTAGATTCATTAGTATAAGATATATAAAATTTTGAGACAAAAGGAAGATTTGAAGGCAGATGAGGAAAATAAGAAATGCAGGGGCAGAATAATCAAGGGGAAATGGTTTAACAACTTTTACTTGCGCGAGTAACTAAGTAGGCAGATTTTTGAATATTTGAGGATGGGAAAACATTTTACGTCTAACGACTTATTAAATCACGTTAAAAAAGAAGTCGAATTCAAGGGGTTCCAGGAGCTTACTTTACAAAATTATTCGCGATATTGGCTTTAAATACGAAAAAGTAGACGGTAGAAAAATTTTATGTGAAAGAAGTTATGTGGTTCGGGCAAAAATTGCTTTTTTGAGGAAATATTTACAATATTTGGATTCGGACGATCACGTTGTGTTTGTGTTTTTAGACGAGACCTGGATTTACAAAAACGGAAGTAGTGTGAGACGTTGGGTGAAAGATGATGACAAAAGAATGAATGAAATCAAAATTTCCAGTGAAGGGGATCGGTTAACAGTTTTACATGCGGGTTTCAGGGGGGAATTTCTTCCAAATTGTGGTACGCTTTTTTCGAGTAGAAACAACGATAGGGATTACCATAAAACTGTGAATGGGAATTTATTTTTCGAATGGGTTGAAAGTCATCTAGTTCCTGACTTGAGCAAAATTAATGAAAAATGCATTATGGACAACGCGCCTTATCATTCGGTTCTTAGTGAAAAAAAAAATACAAAAAACTCAAATAAATCAACGATTTCGGAATTTCTTTTATCTCAAAAAATTTTCGTGAATGGCTCGTGTACAAAAAAAGAGCTTTGGTGCCTCGCCAAACCTCTTTTGTCAGAAAATCTAGGAAAAAAATATGTGGTTGACGAGTATCTGAAAGCAAAGTGATTTGAGGTTCTTAGATTGCCTCCATATCATTGCCAGTATAATCCAATTGAAATGGTCTGGGCCTTTTGCAAAAGCCATTATAATAGGCATATTTCGGATACCACTATTTCTAACCATAATAAAGTAAAATACATTTGGCAAAAGGCCATTTCAAAATTCACCTGCGAAATGTGGCAAAATTGTGTTGATCACACAGAAAAATTGATCAGAGAAGATTGGAGGAAATATATGGGATACACAGAAGTCTCCAACGTTTCTCCTTTAATCATATCGTTCGAAGAAGAATCTGATTCGGAAGATGAGACAATGGCTTATGAATCCGATGAAAAAAACTCCTCGTGTTGAAGTCCAGTTCTTTGTTGTAATAAATGGGTGCTTTCCACAATAAACTCTTTTGAAGTGATTTTCTAAGAAATTATTTACCAGTAAATTGACCTGTATAAAAGTTGTTCATAATAAAAATATGAGGAATTTTTCCTCATGAACTTTCTATGTCATTTGATTTTTTTGGAGATGGCGCCCAGCTCATGGACAAAATAGGGTAGTTTCGTTTTTTTGTTGAGTTAGGGGTATATGCACCGTAGAAATCTAATCCGGATGAAGCATTTATCGCGATTATCCTCCATCCACAGATGGAAAATAATCGCGATGAAGTCTTCATCCGGATTAGATTTCTACGGTGCATATACCCCTTAGTGAATTCACCAAATTAAAGGTGTCCATAATGAAATTACATGCAACCACACCACACTTCTTCACAATGTATCAATCAGAAATAGAAAATCAGTAATGATTAGACGCAGCTTATTTCTATTAGTGAACTTTGTTAATACACACACCTCCAAAAGTCTTGGATCCCGATTTATACAGATATTAAAAGTCTGGTCACCTAAATAAGTACTCTATTCTTTTCCCAAGTTTGGGTGCTCGGACTTTTTTTTTGTTTCAAAGTCATTAGGTATACCTTTTTGACCTCCGAAAGAAAAAAAAAGCCACTCTTGATGGTTTTTCAAAGTGGTTTTAGAAAAAAATTGATGACTACATTCGAAAGATGGGCAACAATTATACCGACCCTGAAAATTACACTACAATTATTGACAATTTTATAGCCTAGATATGCGGTTTTGAAGTTGCTTAAAATGATAAATGTCTCAAGCTTTTAGCCATAATTGCCAATTTTGGGCAATTTTTGACATCTTTCAAATCGCATAATGTCTAGATCTTTAATATCAGAAGAAATGGGGAAAAAACCGGAGGAGTCCAAGACTTTTGGATATGTGTGTGTAGTATCCTATCAACCAACCCATCTGCTAAAGAATCTATCTTTCCTCTCAGTTACGCCCCCTAGCGGTCATTTCAGAAACTTGAAAATATTTTTTAGGTTTTTTTCTTGGCCGTTTTAGTCATAATTTTTTTTTGTCGCAAGCCTCTAGGATGGATAGTTTTCCAGAAACAGTACCTCGCATTCTTTGTTGGCCACCCTGTACACCCTCTTATTATATTTCATCCATATATCGTAAATTAGATTGGGCAATAAATAAATAATGATGGTGGACCTGGATAAACCATTCGAAATGATGGAAATATAAAATATTTTATTGAGTATGTTCAAATTCATATCACTCTTCTCTATTGAAGAAGTTTCAATTTCTACATCTATTCCGAAATAATTATAACAATCTTTTTTCGAACGTTTTTTTTTTCTATCAAAGCAAATATATTTTGAACATACCCCAACAAAACGAATCATAGTTCAATTTGTGACCATTTTAATACAAAAAAGTTGGCCAACCTTTAACCTATAACTTTGTTCTCTCACTGTAACTTAAAAAAAAAATGAACTGTATAAGTTTTAAAAATTACTTATTAATTAGCATTTACATAATATCACATATCATAACAACTCCACATTAACAAAATGACCAAAAAATTTATAAATATATCTTACACTGTCCACCTGGCATATTATCTTCTTCTCTTCTTCTTCTTTCTTCGGTTTGGGTGGCCTTAACTATAACAGGGTTATCCAGCCAAAGTCTCTTCTTTAGGTGTTGATCTTTGTTTTCCCATTTCCCAACTTACTAGGTAAACTAGGTTCGTCTGAGAGACGAATCTGGAATGTTCCATACCCAGTGGTTGGACTGGTTGGTAAAGGTGAAGTTCTTGAGAGAGTAGTCCCAACACGTACATGATTTCGATTCATGGGTTCTGCAACAGCTCGGGTACTAACACAATGATTTTCCTCGAATTGTCAAATTCTGGAGTTCTTACAGTTCTTTGAGCGCCATCATCTGGCCTCGTTATATTCACGGAGGCAGTTTATCTTATGCCCTGATTTACCCTCTCGAACAGCGTGCGAGCAGGTACACGCTTCACAGCTCCTGATACAATCTTGAAGCGGCTCTTCCATTGCAATGAACTTCGCCATAAATTAATAGCGTATCGGCATATTCGGCGAAAATATACCTAATCCATGATTCACTGGCGACACAATTTTATTGACAGATTTTTGACAATTAGATACATTTCATTTAAACAACGCCAACGTAATCAAACTGGGGCGAGTTCAGAAACGTCGCACCCGGTGTGAGTGTGATCCAAGAGTCAAACACTAACCCTTCAGATACGGCAAGTCGTTTTACTTTTTATTCATTAGTGCTTTAATGAGCAGGGTTGAATAAAAAGCAAAACGGCTTGCCATATCTGAACGGTTAGGGTTTGACATTTGGATCACACTCGCACCGGGTGTGACGTTTCTGAACCCGCCCCTGCATAGGTGCAATAGGAATCAATTATCTGACTTAGTGGCGGTTTCCGAGGAAACGGTGGCAGATAGCGACTTTTACTAGAAGTACCTTTTTTATGTTAAAGGCATTGGAGAATCATAATCAGATATTAAAATGGCAAGAAATTAAAGGTTAAAGGTGACAAAACCCGGAAGGCTCAAATTGATGAACCCACCAACTAGATTCCATGTCCCAAAATTGGTGGCGATAGCTGCAGTAGTACCGAGGTACCGAAGCTATAAAACGAAGAGAAGTTTTTAAAGGTCATTTTCGAAGTGCCCTAGCTCCCTGAGGAAGCGTTTCCGGTCCCATGTTCATGTGAACTTTTTTTCTTATTTTCTTGTGTTTTATCTACCCAAGAAGTTTGTTACATGATCATCAAAACACCCTGTATATTGCATAAATAACCTTGTCATCTTGGAGGACTATATCGAAATATCGTCAAAAATACATAATAATAGCAAAAAACAACCATGGACTACTAGAGGCCTATTAAAGTGTGTCCAAAGTTAACAAAAAGCATCGTTCATTTCATATGAATGCAGAATATGAACGAAAATACAAAACTTACAAAAATAAACTGAAAAAAATTGATACCTAGATTAAATGAAAATCTAATTTTTTAGGGATAAACTGGGAAACGAAAGGCAGATTCAAGATCAATTTGAAATATAGTCAATCTGTTGACATCGCGTGAACACAATGTGATAACAAAATTAATAGAATTAAAGTGAATGATGATTTAAATAATCACCTATAAAAAAAAATATCAAACTACTTCAACGAATACTTTTCAGAGTTAGAGAAGAAGAACTGAAAAGATTTTTTTCAAATGTTGTTGTCGCGTTGGTTCTTAATCTATGGTTATGTTCAATATATGGAAATAAATGATTTATTTTACAGAAGATAATGGAAAGGGGTGACTGGAGAAACATCAACCAATCCTTAAACGGAGAGGCCTGGTTGGAATATCAAATGATGAGGAATGAGTTCTTGGCCCAAGAGTGGGAATATCTATACAATCCGGCCAGGTCCACAGACCATCATCAACTGATGTTCACAGTTTTTCCGCGCCTGATCAGCCTTCAAGCAAAAAAGGAACAACTGTAGGACCAGTACTTTGTTTATATGATCCATGATTAATATGGAATTTTCGAGGTTCTGTCCTGTATAACGATACATCATGGTCAGGATCAGGGCAATTAAGGATGTGTTTCATCCCCTCTTTTATCCATGAATAAAGTCTTTTCTCATTTTGAAATTTTTGATGATTTTGGTTTATTGAACAATAAGGTATGTATTTTATGAGTATTTTTCATCTTTCTCGACATTTCCAACTTTTTGAGTTTCTCTAAAAAATTTTATTTGACAGTTTTCTAGTGATTTCACTACTTCTGAATGGTTCAAGTTTCTTAAAATGTTTTTATTTTGTGACTTTAAGGAGATGTCATTGGTCTCTATTTTTAATCAAATTGCGAATTGTCAGCTATCAAGATGAATCATACTGTATACAGTGTGTATTTGAAGTTGGGGTTTTCCTTTTGACATGAGACAGGACTTGATAAAAGAAGCACATTTCCCAGATAAGGGGCCATCCTTAAATGACGTTGGCACTTCAGGGGGAGGAGGTGTAGTGCCTTGCGTGATGAAAGGGGTAGGAGGGGGAACTATCGGCAGCGTGATGTCACGCGAAAAAAAAAATATTCAACTATATACCTAATCATTAATTGCATATTTCCGCCGAAAACTATTATTATTTCTAATTTGGATTAAAAAACCTGAAATACTACACGCACTAATTATTCTGCCGGACCTTTAGCTTATCTTCAAAACGCAGATAGATGTGCGCACAGGTTATCTATATGGCACTTATTGAAAAAAGTACTAGAATTCAAAATAATAGTAGAAGCTGTATTGATCATATATTTCTCAACAATCCAAAAGATATAAATTTGGAAGAATGCAGATCATTTCGGTATCAAAACGGACGTAACTGATCATCTCTCGATAATGGCCTTTCCGCAAACACAAAGAAGAACACCAAACACACATACTATTGGTCTTGGGGAAAAAGAAATAAGGAGAATTGATTACGAAACACTCAACTACCATTTTTGGTTCACGAAGACTGGGGAAAAATACAGGGTATTTCGATGATCATGTTACAAACTTCTAGGATAGATAAAACACACGAAAACAAGAAAAAAAAGTTCACATGAACATGGGTCCGGAAACGCTTCCTCAGGGATCTAGTGTCCTTCGAATATGACCTTCAAACACTACTCTTCGTTTTATAGCTTCGGTACTACTGCAGCTATCGCCACCAATTTTGGAACATGAAATCTAGTTGGTAGGTTCATCAATTTGAGCCTTCCGGATTTTGTCACCTTTGACCAGGGGCGTACAAACCAGCGGGGTATTTGAGTAATTCTGACCCTACCCCTCTTAGGCTTTAATTTCTTGCCATTTTTATATCTGATTATGATTCTCCAATGCCTTTCACATAAAAAAGGTGCTCTTAGTAAAAGTCGCTATCTGTCTGGAAAATGGCTAAATCCAATCAATAATAAATTATTGGTCCTAGACAAATTATTACGTTGAAATATGAAAATGAGGTTCAATACTGATAGTGAGCATTAAAAGCTAGTCAAATCTTTTTCTTTAATGAAAATAAATTAGATTAGAGAGATTTATTGCCTTTTCGAAATTGGGGGTATAAAAAGTAAAAGGGAACGTACACAAAATATTCCAAAAAAAAAACCAATTGAACCTACACAATCAAAACTAATAATAAATTCAGAATAACAATTACTGAAAATGCCTGTCACCACGTTCAATACATTTATTGCATCTACGTAGCATATTACATCACTCAATAAGTCCGTAGGATGACACATAGATGGCGTTGCCATCTAATAATCCATATGATTTGTAGGAAGTACCAACCTTTAATAGATATCTGTCAAAATTTCATGACAATCCGAAATCCGACGATTAGTTTACAAGTTACAGAGGTTCAAGTGAAGCTTCTTTTGAGTTTTTCAAGATACCCAGACAATGACCCGTGTCACAAGTCGATCGCAACGATGGCCAAACTGCATGAATTGGGCTTCGAATTGCTTTCGCACCCACCGTATTCTCCAGATTTGGCCCCCAGCGACTACTACCAGTTCGCAGACCTGAAAAAAATGCTCGCCGGAAAGAAATTTCACTCGAATGAAGAGGTGATCGCTAAAAATTTGGCTCGAATGAAGAGGTGATCGCTGAAACACGAATGGTTCTACAAAAAAGGTGTCGAAATGCTAGAGCGGCGTTGGACTGATTATATCACTCTTGAAGGAATGTATGTTGATGAATAAGATCGAATTTTGCCAAAAAAATGTGTTTTTCTTGGTTATCCTACGGACTTATTGAGTGATGTGTTATTTAAATTGACGTCAGTGAAAACATCAGGCATGGTTTGGTTCATTTCAGCCGCAACAGAAGTCCTAGCCACCAAATCTTCCTCCGACTAAACTGTAGTTTCATATACAGGACTTTTCATATGTCTCCAAACAAAGAAATCCACAGGAGTTAAATCTGGGGACCGGGCTGGCCAGTTGACATCGCTTCCACGTCCAATCCAACGTCCTCTAAAACGATCATCGAGGTGCCCACGTACGAAATGTGAAAAATGAGCGGGTGCTCCATCATGCTGATACCACAGATTCCGACGTATGTCGAGGGGCAGCTCATCCAATTGGGGTACACCGTCCCAGTTAGTCGAGGAGATGATTGGTCCAATTAGACGTTCTCCAACAATTCCAGCCCACATGTTCACCAAGAATCGATGTTGGTACCCTCTTATTTGAAGGTCATGAGGGTTTTCCTCCGCCTACACATGGCTATTCCGTGAATTAAAAATAGCTTCTCTCGTTAAAACAGCTTCATCAGAGAAAAGCACAAATTTCGGAAATTGGGGTTCTTGCGTACACTGTTGAAGAAACCACTCGCAAAACTTTACGCGGGGTGCATAATCATCTGGTCCCAATTCCTGTACTTTTTGGCGATGGTAAGGATGAAGAAGTTGTTCTTTAACAATCTCCCAACAGAGAGTGCATGCCAAAACAAAAAAAAAGAAACACTAATGGCCGATTGCACCAACCAATTTTGAGGATACTAGGGAGATAAAGCCAATAGCCATTTTTCAAACGTATCCGTATACGTATATGTAATGCATCGTGTTACGTTAATGGGGAAGAAAGCCATATAGAGCCACTTATCACTGTATCGCTCATACGTATACCGATCTTCCTTTTGAATGTCAGGTTCATATGTCATGTCATGTTGTGATTCCATCGTTTGAATTCGGACTAAATATATTCGTGTTTTAATTTGAAAAATATGAATGCTATAGTTGACCACTTTGTGTTTGCCGATGACGACGATCAGGATGATGATCTGGATGATGCCATCATCATGCAAGGTTAATTGATATGTAGATCAATCAACCTTGATCATCATGCATATATTACATGATGAAGAATTATTGGGCAATTAGGCATTAGCTCGTGACGTCACACACATAACCTCAAATTTGATCGGGGGGACAACAATACGTAGCTATTGCTCTTGTTGTGTGAAGTTATTCGTGTTTTGTGGTGTATTAGGACTTTTTTTCATCATTTGTGAGATTTGGTCTCAAATCTTTCAGTTTTTAGTGCTGTGAAGTCGCGTGAACATTTGAAAACATAATTTCATGTTTTGGCAAATGTGTCAACACCCCGTGTCACTGCCATTGCCGTATTGCCAAGTGTATTGAAAGTAGGTTATAGACATTTTATATCCAAAAATGGTTTTTTATTTTTTTTTCATCTGTGCACGTGGTTTTCTATATTCTAAAGACACTAGAATGTGTCCATATAGGCCAAATTGCTTATGATAAGTTTAATGTCAAAAAACCGTTTTCTAAACTCCCTTTGTTGTCCCCCCGATCAAAATTTGAGGTTATGTGAATATGACGTCATAGCTAGCACCTAATAGAGCTGTTGTACTGTATGGAGCTTTTAATTTAAACAATTTGAATAATGCTAAGCTAAGTGTATGAAGTTGTTTCGGTTTAGGCAGGAAGTATGTACCATAACTGCCGACATGTTTATCTTCGTACTTATTTTAAAGCTTTGATGAAATGTTTCAATTTTGTTAACAAAAACTATCAGCTGTTTTTTGTTTTGTTGACACATTTTTGACGTCTGTCGTTCAAAAAATAGATATTCGTAGGCGACAAGGGCCTTTAAATCTGTCAACGTATCCCTTCTGCACTTGCGCAGCTCGATACGTATACGTTAAGGAACCCTTAACTTGACAGTTTTGCATGCGAAATTGTCAAGTTAAGGGTCCCTTAGCGTTAAGTATCCTCAAAATAGGTTGGTGCAATCGGCCATAAGCCATACAAGCCATGCGAAAGCAGCCTCAAGCAAAAAGGACATGACTAATCTGACATGGTCTACGGAGAGACGTTTCGGAAATAGAATTTCATGAAGAGTTGAAGAGTGAGAGGGTTTTCGTTTTCTTGAACTGTTCTACCGATTTTTTTTATGTTTTTATTTTATTAATTTTATTAATATGGTTGAAAATACAGAATGTAAAAAAGTGCTCCAAGTCTCCTATTTCTCCACAGTCACCCCTCACATTAATCCTATGTAGGTGTGCGGGGGTAAGACAATGATTTGATCTCATTCGTGTGAACGAGTTGATTGTTCTATGGTCCAATGTAGGCAGGGCCTGAAACCATCTTTTTTTGGGAGGAGTTTTTGTACTTTGGATCTGTAAAAACTGCCTTTCTGCTGTGAAACTTGCATGTACTCGTCAGTCCACCTATTCCAGATCCTGTCCAGAATCATAGGTAGTATGTCATCTCCATGTATCCTACCCTGTTCCATTTCTAGTCTCCTCGCTATATTTGCCAGCACATCAACCTAACAAAGCAATTTAATGTCGAAGTCAGCTTCCCTTAATGTAGTGAATTCCTCCCTTACTCGCAGTGTTTCCAGATCCTTGTTGACCTTGATTTACCTTGAGCAAATTTCTTGTAGTGCACTAAGCTAAGAGTCAGTACAAATTATAGTTGTCCTAAGCCCCTCCGTTTCAATCACCTGCAAAGCAATCTTGATAGCGGTTATTTCGGCTGAACATATGTTGATGTCTGCCAATTTGACCGAAATCATCGTGTCATTGATGTCGCACCAGTCCTTCATCCGAATCCTTAGATCCATCCGTATATATTGCCTTATGGTCAGGATATTTGTCTTCTATAAGTGTTTCCAATCCTTATCCTAACAGGACACTTCACTCGATTTCCTCTGTGAAACATGATAGCTTTAGATTTTTGGGGTGAAATTTGCAAATCATGGTCCTCAAGCCATTCCACAAGGTTACAGATGGTTTCGTTTAATTCAAGAACAGCGGTGTGAGCATCCTGAGCACTACATAAAAGTGCAGTGTCGTCGGCAAATTGAAGTAGGGTAACATCCGCAGGTATTATGTCCTTCAAATCGTCACAGTAAAGGTTGAACAGAGTGGGACTTGATGACGATCCTTGGGGAAGTCCTTTGTTTGCAGTGTTTGGTCCAATCAGAGCTCCGCTCAAAGGGTCTCGAACATATATCTTACGACCAGCCCCATCAAATTCAGATTAACATTGTCATATGCTGAAGATAAGTCAATCAAAACCATTACAGTTTTTTTCCCTCTGGCAAAACCTACGTTGATGGCTGTGAAAATCGCCGATATATTATCAAACACTTCTCTACCACGGCGGAAAGCAGTTTGCCACGGGTACATTCTAGAGGTTTTTTCCAGATGATGGTCGACCCCCACCTTGATAATGGATTCCAGAGTCTTCAATATACACGAGGCCATAACAATGGGTCTCCAATCTCCATCCTGATGGGATATCAACGTTCTTGTTCGGTTTCGGAATAGGCACGACCACATGCTTTTTCCAAGCTTCCCGAACCACACACTGTTCCTCGTTCAGCAGTTCACTAGAGGTTTTAACCAGAAGCGTAGCCGTTTCTGGTAGATTCTTCATAAAGGAGTATGGGATCAGGTTCAGACCAGGCGAGGTGTCCTTATCTTTGTTTTCTAGTATTGTTTTGATTTCTTGGCAAGTAAAAGGAGGGGCCTCTTCCGTGTCACCATGTAGCTCAGGTATTGAAATGTTATCCAGTAGGAGTGGGGTCAAGTCATATAAAATATCATGAGCTATATTAGTATTTAAAGTTGTTTCATGATTTTGTGGGTTGATTCCGTTGTTGAAGCACCTGACAGAATTCCACACTTCTCCAATTGGTGTGTCCGGGTTGAGATCCGTACAGAATTTAATGAAGCTCTGCCGACGTTTTTCCCGGACAATTTTACTAGTATTTGCTCTTGTCTTTTTCATATCCACATAGTTTTCCATTGTGAAATGATTTTTCAGCTTGGAAAACGCTTGTCTCTTTCTCTTTAAGGCCTTGGAACATTCATCATCCTACCAGCAATGTTGAGGTTTACTTCTATTGAACGTAATGTGTTCATTGGCTCCATTTAAAATAATTCTTTCGAAATCCTCATGGGAGGTAGGTGGGGTTTCAGTGGAATGATAACTTGTAGTTAAGCCAGTCTGCTGCTTTGATGTCGTATCTAGGTACCTTCTTGATTCTGGGTGTCTGACCAGTTCCTATGAATGCACACAAGCATGGGAAATGATCGCTCATATACCTGCATCATTTATAACTGACCACTTTAAACCGAATGAGAGGGGAATGAGGTTGCCATGGGATATTTGACTATCATTCATCTCCAGCCAATCAGTCTCCGCCCGCATTCTTTCTATCCAGGTTTATTGGCTTGTCGGACTGTTACCCATTTAAAAAAAAAAAATTGACATCTTGTATCTTGAAAACTATGCATTTCCCTTAAATTATCCGAACGTTATTGTCAGACACAACATGTATACAGAGTGTTTCCTAAACATATGTAAAAAATGCGAGGGGTGAAAATTTCCTATGAACTTTTGTCGAAAAATGCTTCCCAAGAGGTACGCCCTTTTAAATAAGACACCTTGAAGACAGTTTTTTCTCAATATTTCCGGAACCACATCCCATTTTTTATGGTACTTTTTTTCACATTCTGATTTTAAAATATGATACATTAAGGATTTTTATTTGAAAAACATTTTTTTGGTTCATATATCGATCGGACTAGTAGTTTTCGAGAAAATCGCAAGTTTTTACATCGATGCATCGGCACCCTAAAGACGGGTCTCCCTCATTATTTTCGAAACCTCTCACACTCAAATATATTGAAAATTTCTACCTGCATAAACTTTTGACGCCAAATTAAATTCCGATCTCAAAATTTTAAAAAAATTGTCAGTGCCGTATCATATCGAAGGGGTTAGGGTTAGGGATATAAACATCATGTCTGATGGTGATCTATTTTTGATGATTTCATTTTAGAATCACAGTAGCCTAGTTTACATCGATAACTCGTTTAGTTCGGTCCGATAGGACCAAGCTGGTGGGGATAGTACTCTAGAACCAATGCTTGCTTCTTGCCCGTTTACACCGTCTTGCAACGCGTGAACTAAATGAGTACGCCCGCAATTCGTCAAATGTCAAAAACAAGCCGAAATTATTCATCAACACAATTCGTCACCAAAAAAAACATGAGTAAGTACGCTCAGATTGCCTTAGAAACTCAGAACCAATACAATCCACAATAATAACAAGCAACATAACCTCATAATTCTGATCCAGATCGAACCAAATTTAGTTCGGTACACTTTCTGACGAGTACCGAACCAAGAGCGGACCATCTTAGTCCGCAACTGTTTACACCATTCGAACCAAATATTTGGTTCTGATATAGTTCGAATTTAGTACTTGGTCCGCGGACCAAGTTGTCGGTGTAAACTAGGCTATTATTGAATGATTTTTATGTGAAAAAGATACTCATGGTTCACAACGCTAATCGTCTTAGAGAAAATTCCTACCTATTTATTTTGTCCTTTGATGATTTTTACGGAAAGCCGTTGGTGGCGGAAATAGAAATCGATAAAAAGGTTTTTCGAAAAATAAAACAAACTATTTAATTACCCCATACCTAATAATAATTCCAATTAACATTATTGATTCTACAAAAATTGCTGAATGATCACCATCTGCTGGGTATTAGTTTATTATTAGGATGAGACAAAAAACAAAAGAACATAAGCGGTAATGTATTTTTCAGGAGGGGGTAAATAACGGGCATCAGTACAGAACTTTATAAAAAAAAGCATTACAGAGCTGAGATTTGAACCCAGGTCTTTCCGCACGCCAGGCTAAGATCGAACCACTGAGCCACCAAAATATACCATAATTTAACTAAATTATTATTGTAAGTTATTTTCCAAAATAGTCTTCTTATAAGTTCATGTATTGGTCCTATAACGGAACTGGTTTGAACATAAAATTGTGTTTTTCTCAGCTTCGAAAATAACTGTCGTGTTCATTGAATCTAAAGCTACGATAAAAAAGCAAAAAGTATCTTCTATCTGCGATGTTACATATTATAAAGGAAATAAAGCACTAAAATGTTCACGAGCTCGGTGGCTATTTTTTTGACAAACGATATTAGATTATGCAGGGTGTAAAAGAGTAAGTGTTACAACGTGAAACTGTAGATTCGTTAACAAAAAAGAAAAAGATTTTTCCTCAACGAAAATTTTCCGCGGGCCTCCGTTTCCGATATACATGGTGTCAAAGTTATGAAAAAGAATGTTTTTTTTTCACCTACACTAAAGCACTTGAAATATTTCTATCAGATTTGATACAGTGTCAAAACTCACTAGTTGGAATTATTTTATCAAAAAATTGATTAAAAAAAAACAGTGACGTAGTTATATGTATATCGTTTATCTGTATGTCGAAAAAGAAAGCCCGCGGATAATTTTCTTTGAGGAAAAATCTTTTTCTTTTTTGATAATCTACAGTTTCACGTTGTAACATTTACTTGGTCACACACTGTATAATATCGCATTTTTTAAATGCAGACAGGGCATCTATTTTAAAATGAACCACCCTGAGTGTCGGGTCTCCAAAAAAATAAAATAAAAAACGCTCGAACCCGTCGATTTCGAGAAAAAAACAAATTGCGCCTATTCACAACTTTGCAACTTCACCCCCCATGCTATGATATTCACTCCAAAATGTTGAATGAAAAGGATGGTGGAGTAATATCTTATTTTGAAGGCTCTTCTATCCTGATTACAACTGCCGAGTTTCATGTCTCTGCTGTCATTCCTGTTGATAAGACAGCTTGTCAAAAATTTGTTTTTTATTATTCAATAAAATATTGGACAATTCACACATTTTTTGGACAAGGATAAGTGAGTACTGATGTCATTGATGTTTAAAACATCAACCTACGACCTCTATTAATGTAGTAAACACCGATTAAAGAGCGCCACTCAACATCCACTACGTCACATACTAGATTATCTATCTCCGTCTGGCGTATTGACTGAGATGACTTCCTCTCTCTCGGGAGGGTAATTTAGCTCCGCCCCGTTTTCGGACATACCGTGAAATTTGCGTTTTCTTTTAATTTAATTAGTAGATTTTATATTGGTATATTTTTTTTCAAATTGTTCATTACCCGCAATAGCTAACTTCTAGAAACTTGGAGGATATGATGAGGGACAGAAGATCTTCAAAATC
The DNA here is from genome assembly GCA_958502075.1 of Orchestes rusci. Classification (NCBI taxonomy): domain Eukaryota; kingdom Metazoa; phylum Arthropoda; class Insecta; order Coleoptera; family Curculionidae; genus Orchestes; species Orchestes rusci. The sequence goes on from OY293306.1 coordinate 3,074,464, forward strand.
CTATCCTTTTGGCTTTCAATTAAAAAAATGGGGTGTAATAGGTCCTCGTCAAAAGGCAATCAATAGTAATGGCTGATTTTGAAGATTTCTTTCCTTCTTCATATCCTTTCAGTTTGGAGAAGTTAAATATTTTAATTGAATAAGAGAAATTGAGAAAGATGAATGTTGACAAGCTGTCTTATCAACAGGAATGACAGCAGATGCTTCAAACTCAGCAGTTGTAAACAGGGTCCAAATAAGGCATCACTCGCCCCCCTTTCTATTCAACATTTTTTGGGTAAATATCGCATCAGCTCAGGAGAAGTTGTAAAGTTGAAAGTTCCCATTCTATTTTTTGGGTTAGTTTGGGTTAGTTGCTCCGTTTCCTAGACACAGGGTAGCAAAGTAAAAAAAAAACGATTTTTTCTAGATGAATGAACATTTTTCAATGTATTACTTTGAAAATTCGTACCCAGGGGCAGAGCGTGGAGTGAACACTATCTTATTTATGTTTATTCATTTGAAGGAAACTAATAGTTAATTATGGTACTGGTGCATTATGTTGAAATTAAGTCACGCGCGTGACTCAAGTGACTTGGAAAACATTATACACGAGTGGCATACAATGTTTTATCCAACAAATGGCGGAAATCGTTTTTTTCTATGACTATTCAATAATAGATGTATTATACATCCACATTCTATTGGTTGATGTAACTCGTTACCTATACCAGTGAATTTTTTTTCATTACTCAATAATTTTCAACCAATGAAATGATCTAATGTCTTTACTCCACTGTTTTAGAGCCAATCAGAACATTCGACAAAATGTCAACCTTCAAATCCATCATTTTGAAACAGCCCATTTGACCGTCCATACTTGTTTTATAGTCATTGTCACATTTGTGTTAACAACCAGCCGTCCAAATGAAATTGAATATTGCAAAGTTCGTTTCAATTATTGAATAATCATAGAAAAAGTTTAGTATTCTACCCGCGGGAAATGGCTATAGCTCACTCAGATGATTACGCCACCCGCCTACAGCTCGTAGCGCAAACTTCATCCTCGTGAGTAATAGCCTACATTTCCCGCTCGTTGAATAATATACTATTTTCATTTTCTATTGGCGATTCAAACAGCTCAAGCAGCGCCACAGCGGAACGCGCGAGAACTTTCGAGGGCGTGACAACCGCATTTTATTCATAGCCCGTGTTAGGTTTTCGCGCAAGAATTTATATTTGTTGTTCGTATCAGTCGAGTGTTTCGTATCGGCAGAGTGTTGTCAATTGAGAAATAGCGCCTCTAATGAACTGGAACATTTATTGGACGCTCTGAATGGATTTGACCGGCCTCTTCGTGAAGGAAGATTAGCTGTGGAAAATTTAGTGTGTGTCGGGATTCGATCAAGTTTTTTTACGACGTGGATCCTTTGAAAAATTATGCAGATGATTGTCTTCTCATTGCAGTGAGGTACGCGACAACTATGCCTATTACGAACTTTCTTCGGATATCGGCGAACATACGTATGATCTTCCATTGTTGATGATGATTTTTATCACCAATATCGGTGAGATCTTTCGATCAATGAAATATATACATTTAATAATAATAGATTACTTTGATCTATGCACTATAATCGTCTATTTTCTTGGCTAAAAGCCACTACACTTGAGGCTTTTTGATATCGACACCCTTAAGACTGCTGCCGATAAGTTTATGATTCCAACAATAATAACGAAACCCGAAAAATACCATTCAATTAGCACACTATAATCATTTACCAACGTGGTTTATCAAAATCTTTGCATAAATAATAACAAAATCGGGAATATATCTTCAAGTTATCAAGATCCCAAGAGAAACAGCATGGAGACAGCTGATGTCTATCACGCTCTCGAAAGTTCGAGCACAAAACGCCAGAGGCCGCTTCGCTGACTCTTTGAATCGCCAATAGCACAGAAGAAACCAACTATATAGTTGGTTTCTTCTGTGCCAATAGCCTAGTTTACGCCTATAACTCGTTTAGTTCGGTCCGACAGGACCAAGTGGGTGGGGATAGTACGGTATGACACATGCTTGCTCCTCGTCCGTTTACACCGTCTTGCAACGCGTGAACTAAATGAGTACGCGCGCAATCCGTCAAACGTCAAAAACAAGTCGAAATTATTTATCAACACAATTCGTAACCAGAAAAACATGAGTAAGTACGCTCAGATTGCCTTGAGAAACTCAGAACCAACACAATAATTCACAATAATAACAATCAACATAACCTCATAATTGTGATCCAGATCGAACCAAATTTAGTTCGGTACACCTGCTGGCAAGTACCAAACCAAGAGCGGATCAGCTTAGTCCGCAATTGTTTACACCATTCGAACCAAATATTTGGTTCTGATATAGTTCGAATCAAGTATTTGGTCCGCGGACCAAGTTGTCGGTGTAAACTAGGCTTATGACTATTCAAGAATACAGGGTTAGGAGAAATTACCAGAACGGTCGATTATTTCAAAAGATACACGAGTTAAAAAAAAATGTCTCATATAGAAGTTGTGAGGCTTTAATGAATCTATATATCCGTGATGAATTGGAATATACAGGGTCGGCCATAAGGTTATGGCAGATAAAAGTTGCATTTTTTTAAATGGAACCTCCTTTATATTAATGAATATTTCAATTCTTCCTTCAATTTAAAAAAAAAAATTATACATAATGCTCCTAAATCTAGTCGTTTTCGAGTTATCGCGTTTAATAAATGACATTTTTGCATCTTTGACATGCTATAAAACCCAAACGGTTTGAGAAATAGAAAAACGGTCTGCACTTTCAAGTCTTAACTTTTGAAGAGCTTTCCAAGGACATCCAATTTATTCTTGTCAAAGAATGCGAAAATGTGTAAAAAAAATTGACAGTTGACAGTACCTTCTTTTCAAATAACAGAATAGTTCTTGAAAAGTTACTGTGAAAAAGTTTACACCACTTTTCTCTATCTTGAACCGTTTGAGTTTTATAGCATTTCAAAAGTTCAAAAATGTCATTTTCAAATCGCGAAATCTTGATAACAGTTTAATCTTGGAACAAAATGTGTATCACAATTTTTGCTCAAAATTGAAGGGAGAATAAAAATATTCATCAATAAACAAGGGGTTGCATTTGAAAAAACGCAACTTTGATCTGCAATGACTTAATGCCAGACCCTGTATATTCCAAATCATGACAGATATGTAGATTTTTGAAAGTCACACAACTTTTATATGAGACAGTTTTTTCTAACTCACGTATCTTGTGAAATAATCGACCGTTCTGGTAATTTCTCCTAACCCTGTAGATGTATTATACATCCACTATCTATTGGTTAATGTAACTGGTTACTTGAACCAGTGATTTTTTTTTCATCACACAATTATTTTTAACCAAGGAAATGATCTAATAATGTCATTACTCCACGGTTTTTGAGCCAATCAGAACATTCGACAAAATGTCAACCTTCAAATCCATCATTTTGAAACAGCCCATTTGACCGTCCATACTTGTTTTATAGTCATTGTCACATTGTGTTAACAACCTAACCTCACTTTAAGTAAAGCAGTTGTCAAAAAGTGCCGTCCAAATGAAATTGACTATTGCAAAGTTCGCACCAATTATTGAATAATCATAGAAAAAGTATAGTTTTCCACTCGCGGGAATAGGCTATTACTCACTCAGATGATTACGCAAACTCCATCCTCGTGATATCCACCATTTCACGCTCGTTGAATAATATACTATTTGTATGAGATAATTATTAAATATAAGTTTCAGAGTCAAAATGACTGGAAAGTGACATATGTTTACATTTTGGTCAGAATAGGTTATTGTTTGCTTGTTTGCCACGGAAACGTGAGTTATAATCCAAAACTCACTAGTGATTAGTGAGTTGTGAATCACATTGGTGTGTTATTCGACACTTTACTTGTCCAGAATGACGTCAATAATGATGTTGATAAAGTTTTTTAATGTTGGGTAACGTTGTTTGTTCAGTGGATGGCTGCGGAAGTCGTAATAAAAGTGGCCTTACATTTTTCAGATGCCCAAAAGATCTCAGCTGTACTAATATTCTGCGTTTCACTTCCCTTGCTTCCCCTGCTGTTTTTTTTTACTATTTGGCACGCATGAGATCTGGGTTTTTCAAAGTACCGACGAGGAGTGACCCAACTTTTGTTTGTTGTTCAACCTTAAGGAGACGTCGGTGGATAAATGGACCAGGAACGGGCTTTTGCGATATGGAAACAACTAACCCAAACAATATGAACCGAATTGCATCTTGTTTGTCATCAATAAAATGGATCCAATGATGTATGATTTTTTCTAAATTCACTTACCATTAACACTCAACCTATTTTTGTAACGACTTCGCTTGATTCTGATCAAGTCACAACACACAAAATCAGACAAGGTGAGAAAATAGCCGCACGATTTGCGAAACACATTACCATGGTAACATCAGTACCTATGAGGTCCGGGCATATTTGAAATCAACGGATCTTTACGATGCATAAAAAAAATTGAACCAAACCTCATATTACAGTTGAGTAGTGAATTCGTATAAGAAACCCAAGTGGGTATGACTATTGGGTAGATTAAATAAAAGGTGAAGAAAAATATACACAGTAGCAAAATCTATTATTCTATATTGTAGTATTAATTTACCTATTATCTAGAACATAAAACCGATATAATACAGAGTCACTTACTTTTATAACGTACTGCTCAACATTTGGAATCAAGAACGGTATATTGATCTAGAGGAAAGGGAATATTGAAAAAAAAAAAAATTGCGTAATGTTGGCAACCTATCTCCTTTTCTTCTGCTCTAGAGAATCCTTGAATGATGATATCTCATATTGAGCCCATTCGTATTCATCAGATCTCAGCAAAATCCACTGTGGTAGGTTTATTCAGATCAGAAAAAAAAGACGTTGGTTATATTCTTTTATTATCATGAAAATGTGAGAAAACATAACAGCAACAAAGAAGTGCAGAAGAACAATAAAATTAACGGCCTTTTCATTAACATCAATACCAGATAAATACGTCAGTGTACATGCTATGATATTCAGTTACACTAAACAAATCAAATTCTAGTTTCATGAAAATAATCAACAAATAAATGCATTTAAGGATGTAACTAACTGTTGAAATTGCGTTGATGGAAAATTTTTAATTCTCAGCATTTAAAGTACGCAATACTTGACGTCAAATGTCGAGCAGAGTTCACAGATAGTCTTCAATTGGTTAACTATACAAAGTTCATTCGCTTTACATTTTTAGGACACATACTAAAAGTAATAATTTAATAAAAAAATATACACCGAAACATATTTCTAGAACGAACGCTCGATATTGTTTGATCACTTGGAAACAAGGAAAAAATATTAAATACAATGAAACGTCTACAATTGTATCAAACTATAAACTAGATTGATTAAAAAAACTAAATCATAACTATTTTTACTCTTAAATAATAAATATTACAAAAACATCCATTATATATACAAATTGGAAAGCTTCTCTTTGTAAAATCAAATTCAGAAAAATCTGGATCCAACAATTACTTATATTCGGAGAAATCCAGCTGCATGCATATCCAGAAGCAAGCAAACAATATCCATCGTTCTAAAAAACACCGACTAAACAAACATTAATTGCAAAATGATTTGCTAAAACGCAACATTTAGCCCAGGTTTATACACTAAATTTGGTTACACTAAGTATCATCGGACATGAACGAATTTTGAGACTTCAGCTCTTCAAGCTCTTTGATTGATTGACGTAGAAACAAAACTCTGCAAATAAAATTCATTACATCCTTCATCAATAGAAACGTGTAATGTTAAATCACTTGACAGTCTATATCTGTCCTATGTCCTATATGAATCAAATTTTTCGAGCAAAAAAAATACATCAACTATTCATTCCTGATTTATGCCACATATAAAGACTTCCAACACTCACCTTTGTTCTTGAAGAGTAGCTTGAATTTCTCGAAGCCTGACTACCGACCTAGCAGATTTCAGTTCAGCAGATACTTTGGAACATTGTATACTACCACTAAGAAGTGCTTCTTCTGCCAGTTTTTGTGCCTGAAAATTGAATATTTTTTATCATGTAAAGTACATAAATGTGTTTTTGAAGATTTATATAGTATTGCATCAACCAATTCAGTGGGTTCTAGTGAGTTAATGACCAAGGAAGTCGTTCTGCTTTTCAAGATTATAATAATTGATACTAAGAACATATGAAGTCAGGCCGAATACTGTATTGCTATTCACGGATGTACAGGGTGTTCCAGTAAAGATGGCCACCGGCCATATTCCCATCATAGAAGCTTGCGGCAAAAAATGTTATTGCTAAAACGGCCAAGAGAGAAAATCCTGAATATTTTCAAGTTTCTGAAATGGTCGCCAGGGGGCGTAACAGCCAACACCAAGTACAGTGACGACAATAGAGCTCAGGTTAGCTGCAACATGGCGGCTATACCCAGAATTTTGTAGATTTCCGGCCTCGGTGGCTCAGCGGTTTGATGTTTGCTTAGCGTGCAGAAGGTCCTGGGTTCAAATCCCAGCTCGGGTATGATACTTTCTATAAAGTCACTGTACTTTTTTTAACTTTTTTTTATTGTAAGACAATGAAATCGATGTTTTGATCGGCAAGTTATAGAATTTAATTCAAAAACAAGCACAAAACACGAACGACGCACACATGACAAAATGTAAACAATTGACAATTTGCATACATTTTCAATTGACTTGAAATTTTATATACGTATTCTAGACATTACTTGAAAGTCACCAGCGAATTTTTTTTTTCGAAATACCCAAAAATATACTAAATAAATGAAAAAGAAGACGCGAATTTCTCTACATGATCGCAAAAGGGGTGGGGCCATATTACCCTCCCGAGAGTCATCTCAGTCAATACGTCAGACGGAGATAGATAGTGTATTCTGTGACGTATTGGATGTTGATTGGCGCTCTTTAATCGGTGATTACTACATTATTAGAGGTCGTAGGTTGATTTTTCAAACATCAATGGCATCAGTACTTACTAATCCTTATATTTTTCATATTTCCAAAAAAATTGCAAATTGTCCATCAATGCTAGCTGCAACATGGCGGATCCGTCGCTAGCCAATAGAAAATAAGACCTCCATTGTCGTCACTGTCTTGTATATAGTCTTGGTGTACAGTACCAAGTAGGAAAATAAAATTTTTATAGAATTTTGCCCAATGAAAATAAATCGATGATATTATTTTCATATTTACTGACTTTTTACCTACACTTTTTGTCTAAAACGTTTTTTTCTATCTATCAAAATGAAGGGATGGGGGAAGCTCAATTATTTCTTGAAACAAATGAAGATTTCTTCCGTTTCGCTTGACCGATTTTAACGAACTTTGGCTCATATTGCACTACAAAATGCTTATTTCGAGAATCATAACGCAGGACGTCGTAACTAACATTTTTGGCCAAATACGTTTTATTATATTTTTAAGCTTAAAATACGTGTCTTCATCTACTCTACTGTAAAATTTCATATTTATTTTGTTAGTAACGAGATCCTGCGTTATGGTTATAACCCTCGATTTGCTTTTGAATTTGTGACCTTCGTCGGCGCCGCTAGATGACGTGCGCTGAAACGGTAGCAGGGGTACTCATATTATTTTTTCATTTTTATTTATTTATTTTTTTTTAATAGAAAAATTAATCTCCTTTTAAAGTATATAAAAATGAATATACCATTACATTTGACTTTTTGGGAAAAAACTTGAAAATGTGCTACCTTTTCAGCTAATGCCATCTAGCTGCGACGGCGAGGGTCACAAATTCGCCAATAAGCATACTGTAGTGCATATTATGCTCTTTCATATGACCCCGAGTTCGTTGAAAGCGGTCAAGCAAAACGGGAGAAATCTCCGTTTGTGTAAAACAAAAACAATTGAACTTCCCCCACCCAATTTTGATAGATACAAAACAATGTTTTGCACAAAAAGTGTAGGTTAATGGTCAGTTAATATGGAATACATCTTAGATGTATTTTCATTGACAAAATTCTATAAAAATCTTATTTTTCTACTTTGTGTTGGTTGTTACGCCCCCTAGCGACCATTTCAGAAACTTGAAAATATTTTCCAAGTTTTTCTCTTGGCCGTTTTCGTGATAAAATTTTTCACCGCAATGGGCGGTAAAAAGTTTCCGGGATATGGCCGGTAGTCACCATTACTGGAACGCCATATACAGGGTGTCCGTTCTCATAAACTATTCATCATAGAGACTCAGGAGAAAAAATCTAGTTATGTACTCAAGAGAAAATGCTGGAAATATATGTCAAGCTTCTGAGATCGGAGCAAGGGGGCGTAACGGTACTGTGAAAACAAGAAATCAACACACTTTCGAAATTTTTACCTTTGAACTACCAAAAAAGATTATGGAAAAAGATTTTAGACGATATTCTCTATTTAATATTAATAATATATTATTCAAAATTGCTTCTCGACACTTCTCCACAAGCCGTCAAACTTGATGTCACTAAATTACCTATAACTTCGAAATTCCTTGACCGATTTGACTGTTCTTTAGCTCATTTTGAAGAAGAAAATCTGCTATTGGCGGTGCATGTACTCGAGGTCGATTTTATCAGCTTTAGCCGACCACACATAATGAATTGTAACAGTCAAACCTGTATTTGAGGTTTTTTTCCAAATTTTCAAATGCAAACTCACTAATCTCCATCGTGTTATTTGGATAATTTCACATCACTTCTATGCAGATAATTTTTCTATATCCTTTGAAATAGAAAAGTTACGGAAACTTCATCGGTAATTACGCGAGAAATACTTTTGAAACAGCCCCTATAAATTTGAATGAGTCAAAAAGATGCACATCAGATTTGCTTTGATTCGCGTTCAACATTCTCTTCAGTTTGATGTTAAAAAGAAAAGCCTATAAGTGAAAATGCAAACTATTTTAGGTTTTTTTTTTCACAATCAGCTGACAAGTAGAAGAAGTGCACCACTCGCCAAAAATAATACGGTGGACCAGTAAACACCTTATTCCAAAAATATTAAAATTAATAAAAAAAAAACAAAAAAAACTAGTGCAAATGCTCAAAATCCCCACCTTTGGCAAGGCATTCCTAGCTTTTTGACACATTCAAATTCACAGGGGCTGTTTCAAAAGTATTCTTCCAGAGATTCCTGACGAAGTCCCAGGAACTCTTCTATTTCAAAAGATATAGAAAAATTACCTTCATAAAAGTAATAAGAAATTATCCAAATAACACGATGGATTATGGGGGCATCTATTAGTGGGTTTGCACTTGAAAATTTCGAAGAAACCTCAAATACAGGTTTGAATTTCACAATTCATGTTGTGTGGTCGGCTAAAGCGAATAAAATCGACCCCGAGTGAATGCACAAAAAAAAAGCAGATTTTCATTTTCAAAATGAGCTCAAGAAAAGTAAAATCAGTCAAGGAATTTCGAAGTTATAGGCAATTTAGTAACATCAAGTTTGACGGCCTGTAGCTGTCTTATTTGACAACTAAGAGAGAAGTGTCGGGGGGCAATTTTGTAGGGAATATCGTCCGAAATCTGTTTCCATATTCTTATTTGGTAGTTCACCAGAAAAAAAATCGAAAATGTATCGATTTTCTGTTTCCACAATACCGTTATTATTACCAGCATTTTCTCTTGGGCATATTACTTCACAGATTTTTTTTTCCTGAGTCTATGATGAATAGTTTACGAGAACTGACACCCTGGTCGCTGAAAATGAATCACCCTGTACAAACCATAGCAGAAATGAGTAGCGAAAAAAGCATGATTAGTGATTTTTTAGATGTTAAATATCAATTTTAAAGTCACAAGACAAGTAACAAAATAAAAATGACTAACCCAAACATCTCTCATGCAAATACATACAGGGTTGGGAAAAATTAACAGAACGGTCGATTATTTCAGAAGATACGAAAGAACAGAAAGACAGAAAAAACTGTCTCATATAAAAGTTGTATGGGGTTTTCAAAAAATCAAATTTTTTCAAATGGAACCACGTGTATTATCAATGGATATTTTGATTCTTCCTTCCATTTTGAGCAAAAATTGTGATATACATATTGTTCCTAAATTCAACCGTTATCGAGATATAGCGATTTGGAAATGGCATTTTTGCATTTTTGACATGCTATAAAACTCAAACGGTTCATGTTAGAGAAAGATGGTATACACTTTGTCATCTCAATTTTTCAAGAGCTATTCTGTCATTTGAATAGAAGTTACTGAAAACTGTCTATATTTTACGACACATTCTCACATATTTTGACAAGAATCAAATCAACGTCAGTGGATAGCTCTTGAAAAGTTAAGACTAGAAAGGACAGGCCGTTTTTCTCTACCTCAAACCGTTTGGATTTTATAGCATGTCAAAGATGCAAAAATGTCATTTATAAAACGCGATAACTCGAAAACGACTTGATTCAGGAACTTTTGTATATCACGATTTGTATTTAAAATTGAAGAACGAATCGAAATATCCATTGATATACAAGGGGTTCCATTTAAAAAAATGCAACTTTGATCTGCGATAACCTTATGCCTGATTCTGTATATTCTCATTCATCAAAGATATGAAGATTTTTAGAAGCTTCACAACTTTTATCTCTATTGGTATTGGTATTGGTATTGGTATTGGTGGGGGGGCAAACCACTGCCCGGCGAGTAGGCCTTAAAGATCCTTTTCGTCAACCCCAGGACCAGTTCTAACTAATAGCGTTTTCGATTGGTAAAATCGGGCAGCACTGGTGCAACACTCGGGCAATATTTATGTTCGATTGGTAGAAATCGAGCGGATTTGTATGTTCGATTGGGAAACCGGGTCAATGAGTTTTGAACTCAGTGCAGATTTTTCGGCACCAGGTCTTTGAGCTCGTGCTGCTATAGTGCAATTTCAGTGCATGAGCAAAATTGAAAAAAAACATGAAAAATGGTGGAACTGGTGGATATAAACGTCGCGTGAGGTGATTCTGTGAGTGGACAACAAATTTCGAGTTAGTTATAATTGTTGGAATCCAGTAGTGCCGGAAAAAAAGAAATACTGGCGTTGACGAGTTATGGAAAACTAGTACCTACTCAAAACTGAATTAATTTCATTTAAGATCTGGTGTATATACCTAATTTCTCAAAAAAATGGTTCCTAGTATCTATGATCTATATAATACAAAACTGTTGATTGGTCTCAAGATTTTGTCATTTGGCAATGAGAAATGTACTTCTAATTAGTTTAGTTTCAGAGTCACTTCAGCCGCTACGCAGAGACAACATATAATATTAGATTTTCAAGAAGTTTAACGATTCCAATTTCAATTAAATCGGAATTTTACCGTGCAGTATTATAGCACACGAAGAAAAATGTATGTTCGATTGGGATTGCCCTAGAGCAAATTTTCATCATAACTGGTTTTGCCCGAGGTCAAACCCAGTGCAACTCTTGTTTTCCCAATCGAAAACACTATAAGTTGATGATGGAGAGCATCACCTAGTTATACAGGGTGTTTCATTAATATTGCGAAAAAAATCAGGGTGAGTTTCCCCACTTGAAAATAATAAGAAAACTTCATATAAAGGTGTGTCCGGAAATGCTTCGTTACAGAGCTACAGGGTGTTGAAGTTTTATTTTTATTTTTGTTTTTTCTAAATAATATTTGAACCAATGTCTATATTTCCATAAAAATCGGTATTTGAGGGTTTCTTTTTATGCGGAATTCGAATTTTATCTCAGTTTGGCTCTAACTTGTAGAGGGCGCCACCTACACTCATTTGTCCTGACATGTACAGCCATAACTTTTTTGGACGTAACCGTATGACATATTTGAGTCAAAAAAACATTTTTCTCCTTTATTTTTATGCAAAAAAGGCATGCAACACACGATGCAACGAAATACATCTGGCAACACGTCACAAATGCCTATTTGAGATCAACCAATCACAGCTGATAGTCATTTTAACCAATCATAGCCTGTAGCTCCCTTGGAACACTGTTGTCGGCTTGTTCAAAATTCAACATTTTTGAAGGCCGAACAGCTGATTTATGTGAAACAAACTTATCAATAATCAGTAAATTATAACTGTCCTATAACACCAACGATATTGAAACAAATAAAAAATTAAAACATATCCTCGTTGATACACTGGTTGATCCCTTTCTATAAAAAGTGAAAATTCCGAGTGCTTTTTATTTGCAACAAGGCAACGTTGATCGAACGTTGAACGAATTCAACGGACGAGATGTAAATAATAACATGTTTATTATAGTGACAAACAATTTGCCCGGAATCTAGGGTGTACGCTAGTTCTAGTGGGTTCTATGTTCAAAGGTCTTTAGACATTATAAAATGAACGTTTTTAAAAAATAGTTATGCATTTTTTCAGAATAACTTTTGATATACCATGTGATGAATATTTGAACGTGGTATAAATCCTATTTTATCCAATAGATGGATCCACCGTATGCAATAAAAACAATTCCTTTACGTGTTTGAGAAAAAAAAGTCAAATGTACGAGGACTACCCGTTGTAGGGCGCTGGCGAATTTCATTTTAAACTATTGTTTGGGAGTTTCCTATATATTTTAAGTGATATGTGAGTCCATCCACCTCACGGTGCTCAAGTCGCCGTTGATGATAAAATTTTGTCACGTGAATGTCAATTTGAGTTTTCGAGTTTGACAGTGTCAGTGAGACATGTTTCATAATTTTCCGAAATACACTATTACACAAATCAAATACATTTTGAACATAGCAAAATAAAGCGAATCACTATCGTGAAAGAACATGTTTGCCAACCTTTAACCTTCAATTTTGATCTGTCAGTGTAACTTCCAGTTCATTTTTTATTTAAAGTTACAGTGACAGATCAAAATTGGAGGTTAAAGGTGGACAAAAAAAAAATAAATTACATAAAGTGCTCGCTAATTGAAATGAAAAAATAAAATATTTGATGATAAACTTAATTTTATCGATTAAATAAGGATTTTGATAATCAATTATTCCAAAATCATCATCACTGAAAGGGCTTTTGGCGATTGGGTCTACTAGTTTATTAATTGTATGTTCAAATCAACTCACCTGCTTTTCCAGTATTTCTGCAGGCCAGCCTCGCACATGATTCACCAGATCATCTCTATAGTGATTCGCCAATGAAGGTGTGATGGTTGGTCCTTGGGGGCGTAGCGCTTGTAGTGAACTCGATACGCCCTGAAGCGGTGGAAGACTGCCCGCTGCAGACGGACTGCCAGTTGGAGCAATCACTACAACAAAATTACAACTAAAATCCAAACAAAGATAGTTACCATCAATTTTTCACAATTAATTCAACATTTTCTGGGATGCGCAATTGATTCAACATTGCGGTACTCACCTTTTGAACATTCGGGTACCTCAGAATGAGTTGGTGTGGGAGGACCGTCTCCAGATGTGGCCGTTTGGCTCGTATCGATTGTTAACGGTTCAATTTTTTTACCATCAGATTCAATCAATGTCCGCATTTGGTTCGTTCCCAATGGTGGACCGGGTGCATTTGATCCACACGGTTGCGATGGCGCGATCTGTGGCGGTGATCCTGAAGAAAAATATATTATCTAAACCTCACCGAAATAAATCACATAATACGAACAATTTTTACCAGTGGCGTCCGTAAGGGTTTTGCACTCAATATTTTTGGAAAAAAAACTTGTACGCCTTCCAAAATAAAAATTATTTTTAAAATTTCTATTTATTTCTGAGCCAATTTGTTCTCTTGATTTTTTTTGGTCCGGCGCATGGTTTTTGCTTGAAAAACTAAAATCTACTCAATTGCATTGACACCCTGATGTGTCTTCCAATATTTTTAAATCAGTGGCGCCCTCTCTAACATTCCCATGCATGACATTCCCATGCATATTGATGCATGGAAGACTAGTACCAGATTTCAAAAAGACATCTAAAATATTATCAAAGTAATGATAAAAAAAATATTATTTTTATAAATTTTAACACCCTTAAGTATCGGCATTCAATTAATAAACACCCTGTATATGGGAACTATACGAGCTACTGGAATAAGTTGAATATCAAAGTTAAAGAGTTTTCAAATATCTATCAGTTGGTATTAACTACAATTATACAGGGTCGGCCATAAAGACGTGGAACAACAAAGTTGATTTTTTTTAATGGAATGGAATGATTGGAATTTCAATTATACCTTCAATTTTTAGCAAAAAATGTAATACACATATTGTTTCCACATGCAGCTTTCTTCAAGTTATCGCATTTTATAAATGAAATTTTTGAATCTTTGACAAGCTATAAAACTCAAACGCTTTAAGATGGAAAGAAACGTTCTGCACTTTCTAGTCTTGACTTTTCAGGAGCTATCTGGGGACATTTTTTATTCAATAAATGTTGAAATGTGTCGAAAAAAAGTTGACAGTTGACTCTATTCAAATGACAGAATAGCTCACGGAAAGTTAAGTTGAGAAAGTCGAGACCGTTTTTCTCTATCTTGAACCATTCAGAGTTTTATAACATGTTAAAGATGCAAAAAAAGTCATTTTCTGCCGACACGACATCAAAACTTAATTTTACTGACGCCAGAGACGAGAAAGTGGGACTTTCAAAGGCTAGGCCGACAAAGCAGTGAAAAATGGCTAGGCGGTAAATTTGTTTTCAACTATTTCTAAGAGAGGGCGTTACAAGATTATTTTCTGCATGCGTGTGATTAAAGCATAATAGGTGTATTAATACTCAATGGAATGTAATACCATCTTATCCAGATATTTCTTAGGAAGATTCTGAGTAAATTAAATCCTATACATTCAGGATACAAAGTAAAGTTCAGACTTTTACGTCGCTGTTTGTTTTACAGTGACTAATACAAGATACAAGACAAATGCAACGGGGCGGCTGAAACCTGAAATTTGAGTATTTCCGGCCCCAGTGGCTCAGTGGTTCGATCTTAGCCTGGCGTGCGGAAAGACCTGGGTTCAAATCTCAGTTCGGCATGCTTTTTTTGACTGTTTTTCTGTGTCAGCAAAAGAATAATGTGTAGACCACGGCGATAAAGTGAGGCTAAAAGAAGTGTTCGGCAGTTCTTTTTTCAGCCTGGAAAAATTTCACTTTACCACCTAGGACTACAATATACTATTTTTTCAAATGACTCCTTACATGAGTACAGGAACTAAAGCGAAAATATTGAATTGATCGATTATCAGCTATATGCACCGTACCTCAGCTTAGCCGATATCGATTAATTTTCAAAGTTGGATTAAGCGGTGTTTTGTATGCACCGAAGAATTCCAAGGATTGTTAATCCCTGGTGAGACTTTTGACAACGTCGCAAGATAACCTAGAAAAATATATCAATAACAATTTTGAAATGTATGTTGCGTGATTTTTTTTGAGTTTTGCTATTTGCTTGCAATTTTTAATGAAAAATGAGCAACTATACAGTGTGTCCAAGATAAGGATGCACAGCATGGGGAACTCGGAAACTATAAGAGATACAGTGTCGGTTAAATTAGACAAAAATTGCGCATTTTGATACCCAACAAGATCCCGTTTTACAAATTTGAAAATTCCAAGACGTTTTGGAAATATCCGAAAAAAACCGAAATATTGCGATTTCGTTTTTATTTTTCATTAAAGATATTTTGAAAGATATGGAAAAACCGAAAACACTTTTTCATTGTCACTTTTTAAGCTCTACAAAACAGATTTGAGATATTTTTCGTACGACGTTTCGTTTCGGAGAAACCATCATCAACTTTGTTTTTTTAAATACGGTCCTGGATTTTTTATGACGAATTTTAAGAGCCTCTTATGTTCCTAAACCAACGATGTATCGCACTTATTGAAAAAGAGGTGTTTGTTTTTATTCCTATTAAAAATGTATTTTTTGTCTCTCTCTTACACATGAATTCTTATGGAAAAATCTATCAATATAATTTTTTTGAATAACTGCGATACATTGTTAGAACATAAGAGGCTCTTAAAATCCGTCATAAAAAATCCAGGACCGTATTTAAAAAGACAAAGTTGATGATGGTTTCTCCGAAACGAAACGTCGTACGGACAATTTCTCAAGGCTGCTTTGTAGAGCTTAAAAAGTGACAATGAGAAAGTGTTTTCGGTTTTTTCATATCTTTCAAAATAGCTTTAAAAAAAAATAAAAACGAAATCGCAATAGTTCGGTTTTTATCGGATATTTCCGAAATGGCTTGGAATTTTCAAATTTGTAAAACGGGATCTTGTTGGGTATAAAAATGCGCAATTTTTGTCCAATTTAACCGACACTGTATCTCTTATAGTTTCCGAGATCCCCATGCTGTGCATCCTTATCTTGGACACACTGTATATGGATCAGAAACATCCGCAAGTCTGATATGACGTGTAGCAAACATTAGCCAAGGGGTTTTTCTTATAAATTCAATATTTGGTGTAGGTATCAACTGTTATTCTTGAACCATTCGTATACATATTTGCTTTTCCTCTTTTCTTGAGATGATTTCATGATAATGAGTGGTTATTGTAACGAGTTACCAAGATTCACGAGATGAGTACTCTTAACTCGTTGATAGAGGTTCAGTGTGGGAGCCTTAACGGTACTTTTTATAGAATCATCGAAATTCCATTGTAGTATATTCTAGTACTGCGTGCCAGTCTGGTCAGTTGATAGTGTTGATTTTTCTCTCACGCATCGTTCTGGTAGCCAAAGGTGCAAAAAGTGTAAAGCTGATAAAACTTGAACCCTTTATCCTAGTACTAGGTGAGTGGTAATTTGAATTTGTATGATTTGAAGTGGTTTTGAGGTGCCTATCACGTGGATATTGAGGCAAGAAGGCCTCATCGGATTCTTGCTTGTCATCAGGATGTAGGATGAGTAGGGTTGTGACCATGGTTTTTTTCCTCTAGAACCTGTACATGAGAATAAAAAGTACCCCTCGAACTACGGTTGTGATTGCTTCGCTAGAACCCAACTATCCCGTTACATTATTATATACTGTATAGTCCAATACAGCAAGAATAACAATCCCATCCACCTTATGATAAATAAAAACATCACTTTTTACAACACAAGAAAATACATTGTTAGTTGAAACGCAAGTGGTTGATTAAATGTTTTGGAAGGAATGCTCCGAGGAATACCCATTGATAAATTGACAATATTGTATAATTCTCAAACTCATTATCTACTTTGAAATTATTAAAAATATGTACAAACTTTGGAAAACGCATCGTTTGACAACTCAAGGAAAGAGAAAAAACAAATATAATTATATTTTCTTATATTCATAGGTAGTTGATAAAAACACAAACCTTCTTCTATTGGGATATCTGTTATAAATTGGGACTTGGATGAAGTCGAGAAAATTGAATGAAAAAATAAATAAAAAGTGATGAGACCATCAGTTTTAAAGGTTTTTATTTTAGTTTATCTTGTGAAGATGATTGGTATGTAAAGCTTGAACAAAAAAAGTAAATCAACAAGTCTATTTGTTTATAGGAGTCTAGGTAGGCATATCCGAGTGGTACCTACACTGTTTTTTTTCTGTACCTACCTACAAAAATAGGTATTATGAGTGTATTGTGGAGCAATAAATGTTTCTTGATATCGAGATCTATTTTGTATAGCAACCATTGACTATTGGAAAAGAATCCTACTCCAATCGATGATTTTTTAAAAATCTAAATAATCCTCCGTTGATACTTCACTCTCATAGTTTTGTCTTCAGTCGCAAAACCTCAAAAATCTGTAGGAAAACATAAACAAATGAAAGATAGGTTAGAATTCGCTGAAATTCGCCGATTAAGCCTAGAAAATGGGGCGATCAGAGTTAAGCGACCGATTCAGGCTTGAGCGCTGCGGTGCATTCAAAAATTGGAATATAATCGCGATAAAAACATCCGGATTAGATTTCCATGGTGCATATAGGTATAAAGTTCATTTTTTATTTAAAGTTGCAGTGACAAATCAAACTTGTAGGTTAAAGGTTGGCAAACATGTTCTATTACGATAGTTATAAACTGAACTGTGATTCGTTTTATTTTGCTATGTTCAAAATGTATTTGATCTGATAGAAAAAAACACGTTCGAGATTGGACAGTGATGAAAATTTTTGAACTGATGATCAAAACTCTTCTTCAATCGAGAAAATCAAGTTTTTAATCAAATATTTCATCTTTCCATTTCAATTAGCGAGCACTTCATGACATACATACATTGACAATACATTATTCCCATTGGTTTATGATTGTTCACACCCCAACCCGTTTACCCCCTTTAGGGTTGAATCAATGATTTTCCAACAACTAGATATAGCCTGACGTCTCTGTTTGTGTCACATGTTTATACATTGAGGGGGAGAGAGGAATTCTTGCGAGTTTGCCAAACTGCAAATTTATTAAGTAGCTACCTTGTATTCAAGGTATTTTTATTCTAATTAAAAATACTCTATACTCTATGAGTGCATCTCCGGTAGTTACCAATTATATAATATGTACATTTTTAAATCACTAGTACATCAAATGATGGCGACCGGTACGGATGCGTGTTCGGACGACTCTCGTTGTTTTACTTGTAAAGAGACTTTTGATGATATAAAATCGGTTATTATGTGTGATAATTGCAAGAGTTATCATCATGGAAAGTGTGTGGGAGTGGAGCTTCGTGGATTCCACATGAAGAAAAATGGCTGGAGGTGCAAATCGTGTCCTGAGCAGTTTGAAGCTACTACAAACAAAGAAAGGAGCAGAAAAAGGAGCCGTCAGGAGGATTTGTGTGTCGATGAAAGTGTAATAGAATTCATTCAATTGTCCTTAAAAAATCTACTGGACACCACCCAAGAGTTGAAAGCGAAAATGAACCTATTATTGGCTGACAACCATAACCTTAAAGAGGAGATAACTCACCTTAAACAGAAGCTAACTACAGAAACAAACACTAATGCTAATAATGGCACAACAACAACTTATGCCTCCATAACATCGAAACAAAATGTTGATAAAGTCCTTGTTGTTAAATCTAAATCACAAAGTCAAGACGGAAATCACTTAAAAACTGTATTAAAACAAAAAGTCAATCCAATGGATCTGGGCGCTGGAATTTCGTTAGGCCGACAAACAAAAAATGGGGCTCTTATTCTCAAGTGTGGCAGCGAGAATGAAATGAATAATATTCGTACGGAAATCCAGAAGAAACTTGGTGATGAATATTCTATGGACAGACCAAAAAATTTGCAGTACAGAATCAAAGTAGTGGGACTAAATGAATCTGAAGAGAAGATTGGTGATGAACAAATGATCTCCATGATAAAAAAACAAAACAAATTAAACAACGACGCTAGATTGAAAATTATTCGGAAAACCAAACTGTATAACAACAGATTTAATACCATAGTAGAACTGGATGAAGAAACCCACAATTATTTTATACAAAATGGAAAAATGAATATTGGGTGGTCTCGCTGTCCTGTATACAATGAATATGGGGTCATTAGGTGTTTTAAATGTAATCGTTATGGTCATATGGTGAAGGAGTGCAAAGAAGGCGAAGTTTGCCCAAAGTGTAGTTCGAACCATGAACTTAAAGACTGCCCAGGTACTGTGATTAAATGTTCAAATTGTGTTCTGTCAAATAGTAAATATGGATTGAGTTTGAAAACTGACCATATGGCATGGGATACGAGTAAGTGCGAAACATATATGAAAATAGAACGGATACAAAGAAACAAATACCTGCAATAGCAACTACAGTGTTGTGATAGCCAAAATAATACTGTAGTTTACTTCAATTGCCAGGGCTTTTTGAACAATAAAGATAATATTGAAGCACTAATAGTGGATTGGAGCCCAAATATAGTTTTGTTATCGGAAACTTATGTGTCAAGCGATGTGTATGATAGTGAGCTTCATATTGATGGATATCAAATGGAGCAATGTTTAACAACCAACAAAAGAACTGGTGGAGTAATGGCAATTGTAAGAGATGGAACCAGATTTAAGATCAAAGACAAGCAGACTATCGATACTTACTTGTGGTTGTTGTCCATAGAGGTCTCTACAGGCCACACAAAATTCCTCTATTGTTTTTTGTATCACCCGCCTGGCAAACAAAATGGTTTATCCATCGATTTTTTCAAGGACTATCTTGACAAAGTGAGTGACTTTGCTGGTATTGTTGTTATTACTGGTGATTTTAATTTTGACCTCATGAAGCCTTCCTTTTATGGTGATAAAATTAGCAATATCATTCAAAACTATGGTTTCATCCAGCTTATCAAGAAACCAACGAGGATCACCAATACTAGCGAAACATTGATCGACTTTATAGTATCCAATGAGAAACATCTCAAACACGAAGTCCACTTATCCCCGAAAATCAGTGATCATAGTGTCATATCCATTAACGCCAGTCACTATCCCGACCAATCTCCATCTACAACCATTTTAAGAAGAAGTATGAAGAACTATGATGCTAACAGGATGCAGGAAAGGATAATGGATACTCCATGGAATTCGAATAGCACAAACGTTGATGAATTGGCAGACTCGTTTACCAACAGTATAATTGATGGTTTGAACAGTATGTGCCCAAAGACCTCCTTCAAAATCGAACCCAAGCATTTAAATAAAAAATGGATCACCGCAGATATAAGGAACATGATGCTGGAAAGGGATCGTCTCTATGTGAGAGCCACATGTGAAAAAAATGAAGATACTTGGAATAGATACAAAAAGGTGAGAAATGCAATTGTTAAAAAGATCAAGGAAGAAAAAGACAAATACTTTCGAGAAAAAATAGATAACTACAGAAATAACCCGCATGAACTCTGGAAAAACTTGAAAACTTTACTTCCAAATAGAAAGATAATCCTACCAACAAAAATAAAATTTGAACATCTTACCACTGAGGACCAGCTATCAATTGCAAATGAATTCAACAAGTATTTCATCACGAGTATCGAAGAAACAGTTGCAAATATACAATGCTCCCCAAGCCCTGAGGACATTACACAGATCTTAACACCTACGAATGCTACTATATGTAATTTTGAGAAAATCACCTTGGAGAAACTCAAGGAATACGTGGAAGGACTGAAGATGTGCGGAGGAGGAGTCACTGGTATATCGACAGAAATTCTAAAAGATGTTTTTTGCGTCGCAGCTAATCGTCTTCTGGATATTATAAACATATCTCTGGAATATGGTCAGTTCCCAGATAATTGGAAGTGTTCCACAGTGTCCCCAATACCAAAAATACCGAACACGGTAAAGTGTTGCGAGTTCAGACCTATCAATTCAGTGCCAGGATACGAAAAATTACTTGAACTCGCTGTGAAAGACCAGCTTCAGAAGTATTGTGATCTAAACAATGTGCTTGTCCATAATCAGTCTGGATTCCGACAAAATCACTCGTGTGAATCAGTGATCATAAATATTTGTGACGATTTTCGCAGACAAATGGATGACAATAATTACATTCTGGCAGTTTTTCTCGACTTCAAAAGGGCGTTCGAAACTATCAATAGGGATCTACTTCTGAAAAAACTATATCAAATAGGACTAAGAAACAACGTGCTGCAGTGGTTTAAATCTTACTTAACTGAAAGGTCACAGGTAGTTAAGTACAATGATAGTTTGTCTGATCCTGTGAAGGTAGAACATGGTGTACCACAAGGAACAGTGTTGGGGCCATTGTTATTTTTAATCTACATCAAGATATAGTAAATGTAGTTAAGAGCACCAGACTTCAACTTTTTGCTAATGATACGATGGTTTTCGCGGTGGGAAAGGACTTGTGCCAACTGAGTGTCAAAATGAATGAAGATCTGACTCTTATTTCTGAGTGGTTGAATAACAATAGTTAAAGTGTGAATACTCAAAAATGTAAATTTTGTATATTTAGTAAGAGGGGAAAACTGTCAGATGGAGACTTGGACAATATGAAAGTTTACGTGAATAATAATAGACTGCAGCATGTTACAGAAATTAAATATTTAGGTGTTATTTTGGATTCAAGTCTGGACTTTAAATCGCATTCCAACTATATCATGGGGAAATATGCAAAAAAAGTTGGGTTGATCTCAAGGGCAGGAAAGTATCTGTCGGTTTATACTAAACTATTGTTATATAAGAGTATTGCGGCTCCTCATTTGGAGTTTTGTAGTTCTCTTTTATACACTATGCCACAGTACATCATAGACGATTTTCAGATTATACATAATAGAGCAATGCGTGTCATTATTGGATGTAATCGTTATGCGAAGTATGTTACATGTGCTTGATATGTTGTCAATAAGACAAAAAGTTATGTTTAATGTATTTGTGTTAGTTTTTAAAATTAAACGAAAGCTGCTTCCATCCTATATGTGTGATAAAACTACGAGATTTGAAAACTTGCACAAATATGATACTAGAAATAAGACTGATTTTAAATTAGAAATAAGAACAACGTCTAGTCATAACTTATATAGTTCTATTTTGTGTAAAGGTTTGTCAGAATTTGCTTTTGGAGTTGAAAAACTGTGATAATCTAAAAGTGTTCAAAAGACTGATTCGTGCACATCTACTAGAAACTTTTTGATGTACTTGTATTTTGCGATATTTTAATCAGTCCTTACGTCTTCTTTTGTTACTTGATGTATTTTATGCTTTTGTTAATATTAATATTTTTGTATCCTGTATGTTTATTTATTTTATTTTATTCTATCTATTTTACAGACAGTTTTTTGTATAGCTATTTATGCTAATAAAGATTATTATTATTATTATTATTATTATAAAACATTATCAATGAGACCCATATTTTTCCATGAAGCTTAGTTACTTATGTAGACACGATGCAACGAAATACATCTGGCAACACGACACAAATGCCTATTTGAGATCAACCAATCACAGCTGATAGTCATTTTAACCAATATAACTCCCTTGGAACACTGTTGTCGGCTTGTTCAAAATTCAATAATTTTGAAGGCCGGTTCAAAATTCAATAATTTTGAAGGCCGAACAGCTGATTTGGGATGCCCGAAATCGTGCAAATCCAAATATTGAAAGATAAACAGGGGTTGCTATTTGAAAAAACCATGTTGATTCCCGATTTGCAAAAATGATACACCCTGTATATTCAAAAAAAAAAATCACAAACTGCACTGGGGCAACCCTTATTCAAATCGATTTTGCTCATTTCGATATCTTTAACGGTTTAGGCGCAATATTATTTTTTTTCTGCTTAATGTTTGCTTAGATAAATTTGAAATATTGCCTTAGAAATACCTTGCGAAAATAGATCTGTACCATGATAAACCGATTTTTAAGGATTCGCAAAAGTTGATCGCGATTTCTCAAAAATGAAGTTTTGGCGCTTGGTCGACTTATGAATAACTACGTCCAATTTTTGCTCAAAATTGGAAAGAAGAATTGAAATATCCAATCATTTAAAAGAATGCAACTTTGTTGTTCCACGACTTTATGACCGACCCTGTATAATTCTAGTTATAAGCAACTAATAGATATTTGAAAACTGATCAACTTTTATATTCAACTTTTTCCAGTAGCTTGTATTGTTTAACCAATAATCGACTGTTCCCATACATATCAACGACCCTGTATATCACACAAACGTATTAGCAGAAATAAATTATTATAAAATCCACACCATATAACTACTACTAAAGCCTAAAAATCCTTTGAAATATTATTTAATGCCGGCACTTAGTCGATTTGTTGTAAACTCATAGACCGCTTGAATGTTTTATTTTGGTATTTTTCATGTGACCATCGTATGAAGTTGGTTTCCCATAAATTTTCCGTCCTGAAAAGCAGCAATTGTAACTGACGAGAAATAAATTGATTTTTCCATTCTCCAGTGTTCCAAAGTTTCAGAAGTCCTCCGAAAAGGACTTCTGAAACGCAATGGAAACATGATTCGATAGGCGCTGTGAACCGTCTACTACATAAATCCTGAGGGTGGCGCCCGAGTTTTCTGACAACCCCCGTTGAAAATCGCCGAAAACGGAAAAACCCGAAGCACGTCACACACTTACCCAGATTTGGAGGCGCAGCACTCAACGTGCTACCGATCGTCGAGGAGGCGGTGCTGAGTAGACCGGGTGTAGCCGACAACAATGATGACGTGGCCAATGTGGTCGTGGCGGTGGTTGTCGGATGTGATGACACTCGCGGCAACGCGTTTGCCAAAAGTACGGGTCCTATGACGGGTTGTTCAACAACTACTGGCGTTTGGTGGGACGAGCTAGTACCGTACGACACCTATGAATGGAATCAAGGAAACAGTGTAGTAAAAAGTGGATACTACTAATCATACTCACTTCAGACGTAGGAGTACTATCTCCCGGAGAAATATCCATATCTTGGGCTGCTGACGAAGACACTGACTGCACTGCGTTTTCGGGATTAGAATGTCTTCTTGAGCCGGAAGCCCTGAAATATTAATAAAGTTGGATTTTAATTCATTATTGTCATAATAATAGTGGCGCCAACAATACGTCAAAAAATAACTCATGATTATTTACTTACCAATCAGACGATTCTTTTGCTGATCCCTCTGGTGCTTCTCGACTCAAACCACTATTACTACTCCAATGACGGGAAGTGTCTTTACTACTGCCGCTACCATTTGAACCCCTTGAGTTGGAATGTTTTTCATGACCTAAAATCAACTTTTATGAGATTTATATGAACTAAAATTACAAGTTTGTTAAATTTCCTTTGACATTTACCTCACACAGTGTCTTGATGACTTGACTATCAAAGGAGAACTAACATTATGTTATAGTTCTATGGTGGTATACGATAATTTCGTGAAGTTATCACTTGGATTAGAGATTACAATGGACTAGTTTCAGTCTTAGTCACCATTAACAAAGCGTGGTTTATCGGCTGTATCGCAATGTTAAGAAATATTGGCAAATATGCAAGATAGAAGTACCCGTTGTCTGTTGAGCAATGGAACCAGGGTTTAAACAGGTCAACAGGGACAAAGTGATGGTTTGCCAAAAATTGACTCATTCATGTTGATGAACTTCATTTGAAAAAATTACGAATTGAAAAGTAAGGGATAGGTAGTGTTAATTGTTACGGTATTCAACAACAGATAAAACATGAAAAGAATAGATACCATCGCACATTGACTTTAAAAAAAAATAGACCTAGCTAGTCTTTTCTGAGAGCGATCATACATCAGCTTCAAGAAAACAAATATACCTATTTCTTTCTATACCCCTACCACAGTTTATTCAACAAAGCTCTGCCCATCGATATTTTGCACCAGCATCATTGCCAAGTGTCCGATTTTAAAAAGGTACTCCATTTTACTCTCTATATTTATCAACACTTAAAACATGATATTATCAAGATAAAATCAACTCTCATCTATTCTCACCAGTTAAAGATACAACAAGAACGATATTATTGGCATCCAAATATGTATTTTTCATTCTGGCACGATTCATTTAACAAAACTTATCATCTCCTTCAAAAATGCCTCGAAAATGTGGCAACAAGATCAGGTTTCTTGTGCCTGCGATCTACCACTCGCTTATACTCGTATCGATTTTACGTTACGTAAAAATATTCATTCATGTTGGTAGTGATTATGACGAGTGAATGCGATGTTGCTTTCACATTGTCTGTGTTAAGTGCTCGGTTTTCCTTGTTTTTGTGTGATTTTTACACTATTTGTGATTTCACGATATTATTTGTACATTAATATGATGCGAAAGTGTCAAGTTTGTGGTAAATTGGACCATGAAAACCAGGACTTTTCGTTTAATCAGTGAATATACTGCCATCTTGATTTTAAAATAGATTTTGAAACCTCCTACCTTCTCACTTCAGTGGCGTATCATGTATATTTGGAAATGTTTGCATTTCATACAGAGAAAAATATATAATTAATGAAAATTAACACAAAAATTAAAGTAATAACAACTTTGCTCATATAAATAAAGGACATTCCTGGTTCCATAACACTATGTAACTAAAAATTTTAAAAATTTCTAAATCTCACTGGATTAAAGTGGGTACCTTTCCTTTTTTCTTAGTAGTTTTCGAAAAAAACCTCCTTATTGCGTACAATAAATTCAAGGCGTATTCGTGAGATATAATTTCATAAAAAAAAAGTTCATAGGTATAAACATATGAGTCCGGAAGTGCATTGTTTTCAAGATAAAGGATGTTGAACTCATTTTTTTTAAATCGGTTCTTCACAAATGTAACAAATATCCTTGAACCGTTTTTTTTTTTAATTTGACAGATTTATTTTGATACCTAATAAAAACCAATTTTAGCCCTACCTCAGTAGAAATCATATCACTAAAAATGTGATGTAGAATCCGAAAATAAAATAATAAATAGGGGTTTTTATTTGAAAAATGAAGTTGATGATCGTAACCTATTTTTGGTCCACCCTGTAGATACACATAAAATTATCATTAAAAAAACCATCCCTCCCTCATAACCATGATTCCCTTCTATGATACCCCACAAGTAAGTATACATTTGTATTTTCAGATTTATCATTTTAATCCTCCATGACAACTCGTATAATTATTTTTTTTTTTTTTAAATTGCAATATGGTATTATGATCTACAATTGGTGCCCAAACCACTCCAATTTGATATTGAACAAACCATGTCTTTCTCAAAGATATTTAATGTTTTTTGTCAATGTATACAATATTATAGGTATGTAGTTACCTACTTACTCACATACTTAGTTGTCATATGCTTTCTCTAACAAATATTGCAATAACCAATTACTTCATATTTACTTACCAAAAACTTGTGTGGGATGTCATGCATTTTTTTCAATCAAAATTAACCCTGTAACTCTCATCAAAGATAAAAAAAATCAATAAAAAAAAAATACAAATTGTCCATACCCTAAGCAAGTAATTGAGATTTCTAAAATATTCTCTACAGGGTGGTCCATGATGAGTGCGTCATATTATAATGGTAGATTCTAGATATTGCGATTCAGCTGGATTTACCTTGATACTAAAATCGATAATAACCGAGATACAGGGTGTCAAAGTTAAAATATTGTTTTTGATTTTAATTAATATTTTCTTAAGTATCCGACTGATCTTGCTAAAAATTGGTATGTTGGGGTATTCGTATTGTATGTAAAATCATATTGTTGGTGGTATCAACAAAAAATCATAATGTCTTAAATAATTTATGTTCGGATTTCTCGAAAACAAAGCGTTGAATCAAATTAAATGAAGTATACCTTTTTTCCCTACAAAACATAGGTGAATCACTTTTGTAATCAGATTGACTGTACCGTTACGCACAAAAAAGTTAGTGCCTCATTAAGACACAGCGGTTTGCAGATGGCGCCCCCTATCAGGTGTAACAAAATAGACACTAGATTCTTATTTTTCACCACAAAAAAAAACCCAACATACCAATTTTCAGCAAGATCAGTCAGATTTTTCATCCCCTCAAATGGAAATGTATCAAATTTCATGAAAAAATATTCAATTCAAAAATATTATTTTTGTGGGTTAATTTTTTTCTGGTTTGTTTGTTTTCATTGTATTTTGAAATGAGTATAACTATCAAATGTTTATATTTAATTTTTTTTTTCTGATAGATTTGCTTTGGTAAGTATTTTGAGGTAAAATACTTCTTGGTGCATAAAAAAATCAATCGTTAATTTTTAATATTTTTTTATGAAATTTGGTACAAATCCATTTCAGGGTATGACGAATCCAGTGGCGTAGACAGATTTTTTTCTACAAAAATCGCTAATATGTTTTCTGGATTTTTCAGCCTCTAAATATGCTCTAGTAGGTCGATTTTGGAAAAAGCTGGGCAACGTTGGGCCTCAAAATAAAACTTCCCACTCTCCACATTTTTAAAAAAAAACGTCAAAATCGCTCCATAAATAAAAATGTTATGAGGGTGGCCCGCTTTCAAATGGGTCACTCTGTATTTTTCATATTCCCAAAAAATATGCAAATTGTCCATTGTACGAAACGATGAGTCTCACCGTTTAGCTATTAATCGACAATTAAATACTCGTGTCATAAATAATTGCTTTCTTTGGAATAATAACAAGGAAGATACAACAAAAAAAACAACAAAAAACAACTCAAACAACAACCAAACGATTCAAACGAATAACCATCAACAACAACGAAAACATGAAAACTCAAATTCTTGTTTCTTTCTGCGGGTTTTGTGCTGTTCTTTGTTGTTTCTGTTGTTTTTGTTGTTTTTTATGTGCAAACAACTCGTTTGACAAAAACCCAATGCAGTCTGTTTTTCAAAGGACTGACACAGTTTAATGCTCTTCCATTACACATCAGAAATATTGAAGAGATTGGAACTTTCCAAAATTCACTAAGGGATTTTATTTTTAATATGTAATTGTTCTTTTTAATGATGTTTTTCATTTTTATATTAGTATGTTATATTTTATTGTCCTATGTTTTTTATACACTAATGTATTCCCATGTACCTAAGTATTGTATTTTTTTGTAAAGCTATGCTTAATAAAGGTTCATTATCATTATCATTATGTGTTGTTTTTGTTTTTATTTCCTTTGTTATCATGTCATTCAAAGCTTATTATTTTTCACATGAGTTAGTTTAATGTGAAAGCAATGCAAAGCAGGAGACTGCGGGGCAGGGCATACCATTCGCAAACTAACCTAACCTGACCCAACCTAGTTTAATGTCGATTTGCGGCATATTTGTTTTTTGAGAAATCTACCAAAACAAAAAAGATATGCGAAATATGAAATTTAAATTTTAGGTAAAGCGCCCTCTAGTCTAGAAGAAGTGTGAATAAACATTTACTCCACAGAACGTTACAGATAAACAAGCTGTAACTTTGTACCAAGATTCATTTTGATTCTATAAGAAATGTCGGAAATACATATACAGGGTTTTCCACTTAAAACTCCGCACGTCAATATCTCGGAAACGAATAAAAATATTTGATTTCTGTAAAAAGTAGTCAATGTACGGGGTCGAGTAGTTATTTTTCACAGTTGAAAAAATTCGACGCCTACCAAGAGTAAAGCGTCGCGACGCATCGTAAATATCAATCGATTGCAGGGACTTTGAAATTACGCGCATGCAAAAGTACGAGTTATTTATAAACTTTTTTGTTATTCAGTCGAACTCATTTATTCCACTCAGTTTTGAGATATACAGTGTGTCCAAGATAAGGATGTCTCTATCATGGGGATCTTGAAAACCGTGAGAGATACAAGGTCGGTTAAATGGAGGCAAAGTTGCGAATTTTGATGCTTAACAAAATGCCGTTTTAAAAGCCAAGAAATTCCGACTAAGTCTGAAATTATCCGAAAAAACCCGAAATTTTTCAAAATTGTTTTTTTTTTCTGACCACATTTGAAAAGATATTTTGAAATGAATGAAACATCTTCATTGCCACTTTTTGCCCTTTACAAGATAGCGTTATTGAATAATTGAAGAACCGACGTTTCGTCTATGAGCAGCCATCATCAACTTTGTTTTTTTGAATACGGTTCTGGATTTTTTATGACGGATTTTAAGAGCCTCTCATGTTCCTAAACCAACAATGTATAGCAATTATTCAAAAAAATCATGTCGATGGATTTTTCCATAATAACTCATGTGTTAGAGAGAGACAAAAAATACATTTTTAATAGGATTAAAAACAACCACCTCTTTTTTAATTAGCGCGATACCTCGTTGGTTTAGGAACATAAGAGGCTCTTAAAATCCGTAATAAAAAATCCAGGACCGTATTTAAAAAAACAAAGTTGATGATGGCTGCTCGTAGACGAAACATCGGTTCTTCAATTTAATAACGCTATCTTGTAAAGGGCAAAAAGTGGCAATGAAGAAGTTCCATTCATTTCAAAATATCTCTTCAAATGTGGTCAGAAAAAAATGAAAACAATTTTGAAAAATTTCGGTTTTTTTCGGATAATTTCGGACTTGGTCGGAATTTCTTGGCTTTTAAAACGGCATTTTGTTAAGCATCAAAATACGCAACTTTGCCTCCATTTAACCGACCTTGTATCTCTCACGGTTTTCAAGATCCCCATGATAGAGACATCCTTATCTTGGACACACTGTATATCTCAAAACTGAGTGGAATAAATGAGTTCGACTGAATAACAAAAAAGTTTATAAATAACTTGTTCTTTTGCATGCGCGTAATTTCAAAGTCCCTGCAATCGATTGATAATTTCGATGCGTCGCGACGCTTTACTCTTGGTAGGCGTCGAATTTTTTTAACTGTGAAAAATAACTACTCGACCCCATACATTGACTACTTTTTACAGAAATCAAATATTCCTATTCGTTTCCGAGATATTGACATGCGGAGTTTCAAGTGAAAAGCCCTGTAAAGATATTTTGTGAAGATTAGGACTATCCTTCCCACACACTTCGTGATATCAATATCTAGAAAGAAAAATGATCTTTGAATGCCAGTTTCTCGGAAA
Source organism: Orchestes rusci (assembly GCA_958502075.1). NCBI lineage: Eukaryota > Metazoa > Arthropoda > Insecta > Coleoptera > Curculionidae > Orchestes > Orchestes rusci. Next base: position 3,104,989 of record OY293306.1, read on the forward strand.
ATATTGGGATTCCGATTTTTTTTTTATATGACCTCTACCACCATTATTTTATCACATTCATATAATAACCTCATTCAAATTCTTGACGTTGTTCCGGGACACCCTGTATGTATACAAGGTGTCCCGGATAAAAGTAACTACATGGCTCCATATGGGGATATTGGTAACGGTAAGAGATACGACATTGCTTAAATGGAAAAAAGTATTGTATTTGTAGGCTCAAAAATATTCTACTTTTGTTTTATTTTGAATCCAAACCGTGATGTAGATACAGGGTGAAAAAAATAAATAGAATATTTTGCTTATTATACAGGGTGTAAATAAATAAGTGCGAAAAAATTGAAAGGGTGATTCTAGGGTTAATCTAAAAAAAAATGTTTGTATGACGAATGTCTTATAAGTCCTAGCATTCGAGATAACACCCTCTATTTCTCAAAGTTTTCGGAAAAAATTGATTTTCTATAAATTACTCAAAAACCTTTTAGCTAATTTTGACATAATCTGGCACGATTATTGGTCGTCATAAGGGAAATTTTTGTGTGCGATTGAGATAAAATCATTAATCCAATTTGCGTCCTAGAGGGTAATCTAATTGATATTTATAAGTAAAATTATGGTACGCCACTGCTTTTTTGAAAAATTTTTTTTTTTTAGGTCAAGCGATTGAAAATGCTGTTTTTTTATCTTCTCAATTTTTTCTGTATCAAGATAAATACTGTTTTTTTTCCTAATGTTTTCACACCCTGTATCTCAAAAGTTAGGACTTTCAGAACATACGCTCATATATAATTTTTTTATTGAAATTATTTCAAGAATCACCCCCTGAATTTTTTCCCACTTATTTATTTACACCCTGTATTATAAAAGCTAACACTTTCAAATTTTGTTGCGTCCAGCCAAAGTCAACTTCAATTTTTGTTATGAGAGCCGCTTGGTAAGTTATGGATTGTAACACACTAATGTGTTACTTGACACTTTACTCACTTTACTCCAAAATGACATCAATAATGACAGCTATAACTATCAGGCGTTGGACAAAACTATCCTTGGAAACAAATTTTGATACATCACAGGAGGTTTATGTTTACATAGCAACCAAAAGCTGTTAGATAATATTATTTATCTGACGTAAGACAGTTATAGGTGTCATTATTGATGTCATTTTGGACAAATAACACACTAGTGTGTTATAATCGCAGAACTCACTAGTTACTATTGTAAGATGCATAAAAGTGGTCCCGATTTCAAATTGTAATTCAGCTTCAATTGTTACCCCCAGATGGCGAAGCATCGTTAGCGCTTTCATGTCAAAGAAAAATGTCACCTAGGTAACATGATCGATAGAACGTTATCAATGCTCTATCAAAATGCAACAATTTATATTATCTAGGTTGCATCAAGTCCCACTATTGGATAGTAGGTATCATGAATACATTTTTTGTTTGTTTTCTGTTGTTTGATTGCATTAATTGATGGAGTAACTGAGTGACGTCATATCCTTCATTGACAACAATCATCATTGAACAAACCATGGGCTTGTAACACGATGCTGCGATTCAACCACAATTTTTTGCCTTATAGAAAATTAATTGTATGAAGAATGTGGAGGGGAAATTTGGAAAAAATGAAAGAAATTGTGATAAAAGTTGACAAATTATTGACAACCAATAAACGTTACCATGACAATGAATAAAAAAACCGTTACTTGCAACAGCGCCCTCAAATGAACTAACGAAAAAGAGGGACAGAATTTCAAGGATATTCGTCTCCCAGTTATAATAGTCCTCCATAGTTTTTCATTAACGTTTGGGCAGGTATTTTGGAAAATTGTTCAGTGAAATTTCGACAACAATGTCTTTGGCATTTTTATGATATATCATATACCAATAAAACATGAACAAAATTTCAGCTCGATTGCATGAAAATTATAAAGCTTACGTCGCTGTGACGTCATTGCATCCCTAATCTCAATACCGGCTACCGGTTGAGCAACGGCACACGTAGGTTTGAAACTGTTTTATTGGATAGTTTATTGTTTTGGTCATGATTTTATAGTTCCGCGGTTCTGCATTGGCGATTCAAACAGCTCAAGCAGCGCCACAGCGGAACGCGCGAGAACTTTCGAGAGCGTGACAACTGCATTTTATTCATAGCCCGTATTAGGTTTTCGCGCGTGAATTTATATTTGTTGTTCGTATCAGTCGAGTGTTTTGTATCGGCAGAGTGTTGTCAATTGAGAAATAGCGCCTCTAATGAACTGGAACATTTATTGGACGCTCTGATTGGATTTGACCGGCCTCTTCGTGAAGGAAGATTAGCTGTGGAAAATTTAGTGTGTGTCGGGATTCGATCAAGTTTTTTTACGACGTGGGTCCTTTGAAAAATTATGCAGATGATGGTCTTCTCATTGCAGTGAGGTACGCGACAACTATGCCTATTACGAAGTTTCTTCGGATATCGGCGAACATACGTATGATCTTCCATTGTTGATGATGATTTTTATCACCAATATTGGTGAGATCTTTCAATCAATGAAATATTTACATTTAATAAGAGTAGATTACTTTGATCTATGCACTATAATCGTCTATTTTCTTGGCTAAAAGCCACTACACTTGAGGCTTTTTGATATCGACACCCTTAAGACTGCTGCCGATAAGTTTATGATTCCAACAATAATAACAAAACCCGAAAAATACCATTCAATTAGCACACTATAATCATTTACCAACGTGGTTTATCAAAATCTTTGCATAAATTATAACAAAATCGGGAATATATCTTCAAGTTATCAAGATCCCAATAGAAACAGCATGGAGACAGCTGATGTCTATCACGCTCTCGAAAGTTCGAGCACAAAACGCCAGAGGCCGCTTCGCTGACTGTTTGAATCGCCAATTGATTTGCGATAATAAATGTGTGATGCGGACAGAAAAATAGTCCAAACTGACAGTTGAAAACACTTGTATCGACCAGAATTAAAACAGCGAGTCTAAAGTCGAAATACAAAATGAAAAAGGAATTTTTTATCTAGTTAGAAGGTCAATGAGAAGTCATTTGGAGAAATATATTGAGATGAATGAAAGAGTGAAATACGAGTTTAAATTTTCTTTAATCTGATTGGCAAGAAAATCGGCATGTGGAGTCCTTGATGGATTCTAAACAACTTTTGCTCATAAAATGTTTCAATCAACCCATTTTTTGACACCAAAATGAACTTTTTTCAAAATTCCCCCCAAACCGATAATCTCATGACATGTGTCAAAATTTATTTTTCAGTTATCAAATATGCACAAGCTATCACCGAAGAAAGTTTTTTAAAAATATAAATAATAATAAACAAATTTTCCATAATGTACTCAACTTTATAGCGAAAACTGTATGAAAAAAAAATCTTATTTTCTCCATAATGTAAAATATCATTCGAACGTTATTTCCGAACGCCCTGTATACTAAACAGCAATAAGTTATCTTGTTTTATTTCTCCTTTATTCTATTTTTATATCCATTCCTAAGTCATCCAATTTTGATCACGAATACCGGCACCCTTTCGCATCTACAGGGTGTTTCCTAACCTCTGTGACAAAATGAAAGGGGTGATTCTTCGCTTAATTTTAAGACGAAAATGTAGTATAACTTTTTTTCGAATTTCGCTTTGTTTCCAAAATACAGGGTGTTTAATTTTTTTTATTATTATTATTTATTTTTATATATTTTTTTTTATTTATTTAGTGTTTTGAATTCTCCATTAAGATGATTATAATTGATTGCTGTATTTGTTAGAAAATTCAACATCAGCGATAAAATTACTTTTTGCGTCAAAACTCACTCAACTAGATTTAATTTTTTATCTCAAAAATTAGGCAAGATACGATAAAAATTCAAGAGATCAAAAAGTTGCGTTTTTAGTTGAATAACCTGAGAAAAAAATGAAAATGACACAAAAATTCAGTGGCGTACATTTTTTTCCCAATAATATTGGTTGAAGTGCCGCTCGGGACGCCACTGTATTCGATAATTTTTATTTGTTCATGGCAAAATGAGCCCGTTATCACTATAAATACCGTTACCACACTTCAACAAAATCGAGTGAAAGATAAATTAATTAAAAATAAAAAACTAATCAAAAAAAAAAATTAAACACCCTGTACCTATTTTGGAAACAAAGCGAAATTCGAAAAAAAGTTATACCACATTTTCGTCTTAAAATTAAGCGAAGAATCACCCCTTTCATATTGTCACAGAGGTTAGGAAACACCCTGTATACATTGTTAATTATTGGTAAATCTGTGTGTTTGGCATAATTTTAAAAAAAGTTACACAAACTTACGCATACTTGATCTACTGGAACTTTCCCGGTATCTGTCATCTCTATCCCTGTCCCTGCCGCGGAATCTGTCCCTTTCTCTTTCCCGCTCTATCCATTCTCGTGGCTTCTCCCACTGGGATACTTCGGTTTTACAGTTGTAGTAATACTTTTTACCTGAAGAACTGACGTGCTCTGACCAGTCTCCTATTTTCGCTATTCTGTCTCTGTCATCTCTCTGCCAAAAAAGAATCAATCAAAATTTCATGGAGTATGGTATCATATGAGACAATTCCAGTTTGCTTTGTCATTAACGTCACTTTCAGCCAAGCCAATCGGGGAGCTGCAAGTGACGTTAATGACAGACCAGACTGGAAAGGTCTCATGATGCCATACTCCATGAAAACGTTGATGGTTCAATGATTCCCAGTTAACAAGCGGAAATTCGGGAAAGGTATTTCCCAACAATTTTCATTAATTGATAAAAATGATGTGTTTCGAAATTATTTTTGTAAGTTGGTGTAAATAAATAAGTGAAAATTGAACATACCTTGTCAACACAGTTATTATGCATAGGTTTACGATCTCGCGAAGACAACTGACCAACTTTTAAAGGATGCAGAATGCTTTTGTCATCATTTCTATCACTATTGGTCCGGTGGTCGTTGTCACGAGTTCTTTTGTCTTTTGGTGACCTTGCCAAGTCTGAAAAACAAGGGTTAACAATATCATGAAACTGTCCCGGCATATTGTCTTTATTCATTACATTGATGTATGAATAATGGTCCAACCGGCATCACATGATTATAATCAATGCTACACATTCATTAGAGTTTTACATTAAATACACACTTTCTTTGCTTCGTACATCTTGATAATACTAGTACATGGTTTCCTTTATCAACAAATGAAATAAACACCAAAGATAAATAACGAGTACAGTATATTTTTGCACCTCAGATAAAATGAGGTAAATACAAAAGTTTCATGTTTTTATGAACTTTGGGAATGTGTAGGCTTTACCCGGGAGAGAAACGCCTTCTGATTCTGATTAGCCAATCATACTCTCTCACCTCGGATAGCACACAAAATCGAAAAAACACTAGGGCGCACTCGCGAATTCGAGCAGAGCGGCGTGTTCGATTGAATAATTTCCGGCAGATGGCGCACCGAATAAGTGTTCGGCTGAAGACGGCCTGTGATGGTGCGGGAACAACTTCATGTTCGACTGAACTCATGATACTATAACAAGGTAAGCTGACGCGCATCTCCACTGACGTCACTATAATTTTTTTTCGAAAATTGATTATTGACGGAGTTACATTACAAGTTACATTTTATTTACAGTTTTTTTGCAATACCTTTTGCCACGCTTATAATATTTTGACGAAATCTCGTACTTGCGCCTTTATCGGAATAAGGAATTCAAATTTGCTCATCGTTTTTTCGCACTTTGTAGAGAGCGCCACACACGAACCTATACTTTGATTTGAATGGTCCCAACTTTTTTGTGGTACACTGTATGTGACTTTCGACCAAATATTCGTATTCTCGGGACCTTTTGAAATAAGAAAGAGATACTACTTTTGTTGCGATAAATCTAACCGTTCTTTCAACCTTGAACATAGTATGCTTTGGAAACAAATGCTATGGTTGCCATAGAAACAAGTTTCAGAAAAATTGGTTTTGAAAGTTGGTAATTTGTTGAAAATTTGTTGTTACGCTGACGGTCAATGACAAAAATACTGAAAATTAAAAAAAAAATGAAAATTACCAACTGTCAAAACTGATCTAATCTAATTTGTTTCTACGGCAACTTATAGCGCATGATTCCAAAGCATGCTATGTTAAAAGTTGAAAATAACTTGAAATAATTTCGTATTCATCACATGCGAGCAAAGTTATTTTAGCGTATTTCTCGAATACGGTTAGATTTATCGAAACAAAAGTGGTATACTTTTTGATGTCAAAAGGTTGTGAGAATAAGAATATTCACTCAAAAGTCGCATACAGTGTAGCACAAAAAAGTTAGGACCATTCAAATCAAAGTATATGTTCGTATGTGGCGCCCTCTACAAAATGCTTATACATACGAGATTTCATCAAAATATTAGGAGCGTGGCAAAAGGCATGGACACAAAAATGCAAATAAAATTCTAGTTCAACACCCGTTAATAATCAATTTTCGAAAAAATGTTATAGAAAAAGGTAGCATTTATTTTCGGTCTAGAATGATCCCCTGAATTTTTTGCTCATCGTTGTCGGACACCCAGAACATCTTGGTCCTATTTTTCTCCAACTGTCCCTGAAATCTCCCAATACTTCTGGGACACCCTGTATACATTCAGGTATGTATATGTCACAGTAAAACCTGGTAATCAGTTAAAGCTAACTGTTACAAGGAAAAGTGAGCTTTTCCCGATTTGGAAACATTTAGCTAGTGAAAGTTGAATTCGATCGACTTCATCATACTTTTACTAGTAATTGTTAGCATTCACGTAACTTTTCTAGTGAAAGCTGCTACACTGAAAATTATTATCGTAATTATAAATATCCTTTTTTGGTCCGAGTTGGACTTCGCCGACAGATTAGACGCTCTGGAAAATACGAGAGTTATGAATCGCCGGTGTTCAATGTGAACATTGTTCAGATACCGTATTATAGAAAATACTTAAGTATTCTCAGTAGGGGTTAGTCTGGGTTAGTTTGGGTTAGTTTGGGTTTGGCAAAAATTTTGATGTCGCGTGTGCGACATCATTTAGTGCCCCGTGCACCTTGGGTTAGTTAAAAGGCGGAAATAAGTTTTAAAAAGTACTTTTCCTAACTGCTTTCAGTAAAAGTTGATTTGATAAAGTTTCTCCAACATTCACTAGTAAAAGTGTACAATATTCTTCAAAATTTAACATTTCCTAACGGATCAAGTAATTGCTAGCATCAACTAGTAAAAGCTAGCTTTCACTGAATTTCTAACATTTACTGTAACATATACTGCCCTGTTAATTCAAAGGGGCGTATCTGTCTAAAAGAAAGAACCGAGAAAATTGAATATTTATGTTTTAACTTATGCCGCCATGATGTTTTACTAAAATAAGAACTTTGATTGTACAGAATAAATATGAATAGTGATAGTTATTCTATTGTATTGTTCGAATTCCAAAATTTGATTTCAAATAAGAGTTTTGATAGATACGCGCTTTTCGACTAACATAAACAATGCAAATAACAGATACGCCTCTGAATTCTATCATAAGATAGAGTTTTGATAATAAGTAGAAAAGAAAAGAGAACTTGATAAACGCGAAAGAATCAAAATCCTAACCACTAATAATAATAATATTAATATTGAGATTAGAAAATACACCGATAATTGGGAACTTGCATGAAAAATTAAATCGTTTTTTTTATTTGCAAACTGAAGAAAATCGCAACAAAATCGATGCGTATTTTTTTTTCGTAAAAATATGATTTTTCCAATAGTTATTCAAGTTTTAAGTTTTGTATTTATAGATATATTGAGCATGGTGTTACAATGTTATGACGTCATAACATTGCAATTTTAGCACACTTCAAAGCGTTATATCTCCAATTTTCGACTAACATCAAAAAGCAAAAGCGGTTCTACTTATTTTTCATGGACTTTCGAATTAAGCAATAAAGACATTTGAGACAAGTTTGCCATTCGCATATACGCATCAGTATGTCCGCGGATGCGGTTAACAAGAGGCGAAATGGACCAAAATTTGAAAGATACGACCTACCATGGATACGACAAAAAGTCATTCTTGATAAAAAAGTCTGCTTGCCAAAAAAATCGGAGTCACGACGAGGAAATTGATTTTTATTATACAGGGCGTCTAAAAAATCTTAAAACATAAAATTAAACAAGAGCCTTTTTTTTTGGCCTTCCAACGTGAAATGATAAATGAAAAACTTGCTTCAAATTTAAACAAAACCATAGTTTCGAAGTTACTGAAGAAAATTTCAATTTATAAATAAAAAAAAAATTATCAATTTTGCAAGTCCGCATTTTACCACTTGTGACTTTTATGCCTGTTCATGATTACATGTTGTTGTAGGTATAAGAGTCATAATATGGAAGTGGTAAAGTGCTGACTTGCAAAATTGTTCAATTCTTTAAAACAAAATCCGAATTTTTTTCAGTAAGTTCGGATTCAGGTTGGGACTAGATTTGGACCAAGTTTTTTATTTATCATTGAACTTTAAAAGGCCAAAAAACGACTTTTTGCTCTTGTATTATTTTATGTTTTTACATTTTTGAGATACCCTGTATAATAAAAATTTTCTCAGGGAGCTCCCATTTTTTCAGAAAGCAGACTTTTTTTTATAAAGAATGACTTTTTGTCGTATTTTTCAATTTTTAGTTCATTTCACCTCTTGTTAACCGCATCTGCGGACATACTGTATAACAGATGTTAATGAGAAAGGGCGTATCTATGAATTGGTCTTGTAGATACGCCATTTATTTCTAACACACTGTGCACATACGACTTATTCTCGTAACAATATCACTTACGTCTTTTTGAGTTAACAAAGTTGATGAAAATACAGATACGCCTTTCTTTTTAAGGTGTTTCCTAGACATAGCAAAGCCGTATACGCTTTTTTGTGCTAATATATGCGAAGATATCTCATAAACGAACCTGTATATGCTTTTAACTCATTTTTGACAAAATGTGCAGATACGCCCATTTGAATTAACAGGGCAGTATACATTTCTTGAATTAGAATCAAATATGTTCAGAAGGCTATGCAAGAACGATTAACGATAAGTTATAACCTCGAAAAGTCTTCTTCTTCCTACTAAGTACCGTAAATCTGGCATCAAAAAGGGTCTTGACTCCCATCAAATGACCCCCGCTCTGATTTTTTGTCAGTTGTTATTGATCCATAAGAAAAGTCAAAAATCAAAAAGTTGTAACCCCCCGCTCCCCTGTTTTTGAGAATCTCAAAAAAAAATGGATTTGATTTTCTAGCTAAATCGTAGGTCGCACCAAAAATGTTATCGAACAAAGAATTAAAACAATCAGATTCTCTACAATTTTTGTCTTGCCAAAATAGCTCTGAAACTTTCCGTAAAAACGTTAGAGGGTGCCAAAGTGGACAAATGCGATTTTTTTGCAGTTTTTCGCATTTTTAAGCCTCAAATAATATTTTTTTTGTCGCAAAGTTTTTTAAAGTGAAGATTATCAAAAAACCTACAAAATTCATAAACAACTTTTTTCCACGACGCACTGTTCGCGAGACATAACGCGAGATTTGTCGCGAGCTGCTGCGAGAGCATTCGGAAACGCACCTCCCGCCGGGCCTATTCTCATAACAATAATAATGTACAATAATATGAATATACAGGGTTAGGAGATATTACCAGAACGGTCGATTATTTCACAAGATACATGAGTTAGAAAAAACTGTCTCATATAAAAGTTGTGGGACTTTTAAAAATCCACATATCTGTCATGATTTGGAATATACAGGGCCTGGCATAAAGTCATTGCAGATCAAAGTTGCGTTTTTTTAAATGCAACCCCCTGTATATTGATGAATATTTTGATTCTCCCTTCAATTTTGAGCAAAAATTGTGATATACATTTTGTTCCTAGATTAAACAGTTATCAAGATATCGCGATTTGGAAATGACATTTTTGAACTTTTGAAATGCTATGAAACTCAAACGGTTCAAGATAGAGAAAAATGGTATACATTTTTTCACCGTGACTTTTCAAGAACTATTCTGTTATTTGAAAAGAAGGTACTGTCAACTGTCAATTTTTTTTACACATTTTCGCATTCTTTGACAAGAATAAATTGGATGTCCTTGGAAAGCTCTTCAAAAGTCAAGACTTGAAAGTACAGACCGTTTTTCTATTTCTCAAACCGTTTGGGTTTTATAGCATGTCAAAGATGCAAAAATGTCAATTATAAAACGCGATAACTCGAAAACGACTAGATTTAGGAGCATTATGTATGGTGAACTTTTTCCTTAAAAGACCCTGTATATTCCAATTCATCACGGATATGTAGATTTATTAAAGCCTCACAACTTTTATATGAGACATTTTTTTTTAACTCGTGTATTTGAAATAATCGACCGTTCTGGTAATTTCTCCTAACCCTGTATATAGGATACAACAATATACAGTGTGTCCAGAATAAAATGATGTTCATGGCACTATATGGGGATATTGGAAACTTTAACAGATATGACGTTGCTTAAATGGAAGAAAAGCAGCGTATTTGTATGCCCAAAAATACACCACCATTGTGTTATTTTAAATCGATACCGTAATGCGGATACAGGGTGAAAAGGGAAAAGGCAAATTTTGAAGAAACCACACAATTTTGCTTATTATAAATGCTAGAAATTTCAAATTTTCCGGATATGGATAAGAGGATACGATAATTCTAAAAACGACGTCAAAAAAATTTTAGGCCCACTATGTTGCGTCCAGTCAAAGTCAAGTCTGTTTTTTTTATGAGTCATATTTTTGAAAATCATTTTCAATGCGGATTTTGAAAATGAAGAAATTCAATATGTCCCACATAAGAAAAACGACAGTTGACCCCGGCCGGAGGCAACATATTAGGCCTAAAATTTTTTTTGACGTCGTTTTAAGAATTGTCTCTTTCTCTTATCCATATCCTGAAAATTTGGAAATGTTAGCTTTTATAATCAGCGGAATATTGTGGTTTTTCAAAAATTGACATTTTTCTTTTTCAACCTGTATCTACATTACCGTATCGATTCAAACTAAAACAAAGCTATAATATTTTTGGGAATACAAATACGCAACTTTTCTTTTATTTAAGCGACGTCGTATCTCTTACCATTTTTAATATCCCCATGTACATCATTTTATTCTGGACACACTGTATAACAATAATAAATGATATATATAAAACAAAAAAAAGATACATAGAAAATACATAAAATCAAATATATGTAAATACATATTGTACATACAAATATACCGGGTGTCCGGAAAGTCAACGATAATACTAAAAGGGGTGATGGACCAACTCTAAAGCATCCAGAAAAACATAATATGACCTTAGTAAAAACTCTGGTTTTCGAGATATTGCCACTTAAAAATCAAAATATTCAATAAAAAATCTCATTTTACAAAGAAATAATTTAGTTTTATTTTCTTTTTTACTAATTACGTGGCAAATTTCGTTAATGGCTTGTAATTGGGAAGGAAAAGGTGGTGGAGAGCAATAAAAAAAAAAAAAAAATGTTTTTCTAGAAGCTTATGAGTTAGACTATCACCCCTTTCAGTATTATCGTTGACTTTCCAGACACCTTGTATATGAAACAAAAAAAATATCAATGACACAGGTAGGGCAACTTATGAAACGATAATTTTAATCATTTAATTTAAATTTTTATAATCTTGGCATTCATTGCCATTCATATTTAATTAATTGTCCTTTAGATTCATGAATATTGGATTCCCACGCATCTTCAAGCCTGACTTCAATGCAGGTAGGTGATTATTCACATTATTTTGAAAGAAGTTTCAATTTCCCCAGTTACACCCAATAAGCAGCTGTTTTTTTATTGTCAAAAAATTTTCCTTTTACATGTTTCTTCCATTTTCTGAGTCAGACAAAATCTTTGACCTCATAATATCACACAATTTTTTTAAAAATTTTACAAAGGTTACGGGTAGCAAACTATCGTCGGTTATCGATGTCATGCAACTTACATAATTTGCCCATTTTGACATGAAGGCAATAATATATCTCGCGAACAGTGCGTTGTAGAAAAAAAGTTGCATATGAATATTTCATGACCTTCACTTTAAAAAACTTTGCGACAGTAAAAAAAAAATACTGCAAAAAAATCGCATTTGTCGACTTTGGCGCCCTCTAACGTTGTTACGGTAAGTTTTAGAGCTATTATAGCATTTACAAAAATTGAGAGAATTTGATTGTCCTCATTTTTTGTTCAATAAAATTTTCGGTGCGACCTACGGTTTAGCCAAAAAATTGAATCCAAATTTTTTTTGAGTTTCTCAAAAACGGGGGGCGGAGGAATATAACATAACAACTGACAAAAAAACAGAGTGGGGGTCATTTGATGGGACCCAGATTTACTGTACTATACTAGCACATACGACTTTTTTACCCAACAAAAGATATATACAGGGTTTCCCAGCAAGGGTGGCCACCGGCCATATCTCAGAAACTACTTTACCTAAAAGTTCAGGAAAAAAAATTTTATCACCAAAGTGGCCACGAGAAAATGCTGGGAAATATTTATAACTTCGAAATTTTTCCGCTAGGGGGCGCAATCAAAGCTTAAATATTAAAATTCGAAATTTCTCCGGAAATTCTCAGATTGAGGTATATCTTGATCAACATGGTTAGAAAACCTAGACAATTTCACGTCTTTTTGGTACAGGGCTCATTGGCGTACCGATCTTCGTGTGAGTAGGGGAAGGTAGTGAAAGTGTAATTGTTCAAGTGGCTGTAACTTATAAACGACTTGTCCGATTTTGTTGCGTATAGGCTTGTTTGGAAGATAAATGTGAGTACTTTCGTATATCGTATCCAGTGATGCGTGATTGTCTCCAGAAAAGTTGCTAGAAGGCGTAATTTGAATTAAAAACTGTTATTTTCGTTTCACCGCAAAAATTTAAATGGTACGGTACGGTTACCCCTTCTAGCAACTTTTCTGGAGACAATCACGCATCACTGGATACGATATACGAAAGTACTCACATTTATCTTCTAAACAAGTCGTTTATAAGTTTCAGCCACTTGAACAATAATTACACTTTCACTACCTTCCCCTACTCACACGAAGATCGGTACGCCAATGAGCCCTGTACCAAAAAGACGTGAAATTGTCTAGGTTTTCTAACCATGTTGATAAAGATATACCTCAATCTGAGAATTTCCGGAGAAATTCCGAATTTTAATATTTAAGCTTTGATTGCACCCCCTAGCGGCAAAATTTCGAAGTTAAAAATATTTTCCAGCATTTTCTCGTGGCCACTTTAGTGATCATATTTTTTTTCCTGAACTTTTAGGTCCTGTAGTTTCCGAGATATGGCCGGTGGCCACCCTTGCTGGGACACCCTGTATACTAATATATTATAAAAATTATGCGGCGAAGAAGGCTGTAAATCGTTAAACGTATTAATTTCTACCAAACCATATGAAAAGTAGAAATTATTTTTTCCGTTCAATTTAACAATATACATATAAAAGACAGTTTAATGTTTAATTTGCATTTCAATAAAAAAAAAAATGAATAGCCTGGAAATCGGATGAAAATAAACACCAATAGAAATTCCAGAAAAAAAAGTGAATAAATAAAGAGATTATGGAAACCTCACCAGAGTACTTATCACGCGACATCTTGTAGTCTCTGTTCTCTCTCTCCTTTTCACGGATTTTCTGCAAGTACGAACTTTTGGGATACGATCGGTCACGATCTCTTGGCGATTGCGATTCAGGGCTGTCTGATCTGTACGTGCCATTGGGCGAATCACGGAATTTCTCGTATCTATCACTGTTGGGTCCATAGCTTTTCGAACTTGAATACTTCGAGTTCTGAAAAAAAATCACACAATTCGATTATTTAGTTCAAAAAAAATTATTTCAACACCGCACCACAAAAATGTTAATAACTTACAAGATGGCGACATCAATAATAATACGTGTGTTTTATATTCACAAAGACAGGCCATGACGCTATACAATCACGTGACCATTTTAATCCGACATCTGTCATTTATCCAATTCACACGTCAGTTGTATTTTAAAAATATTTCCCTCATTATTCACGTTATATAAATTATTGAGTAAGTATTCAACAGATGGCGCTATGTTAATAACTTACGAATAAATCAATCAAAATGCTTTATTGTCCAAAAAGAAACCCCAAAGAAGAAAAAGTTCTTTATTTGGATTTGGGATCAAGAAATTTAAAAAAAAAACGACTTGGTAGGGTAATGTTTGCAAAGTTTTGTTGTTTTTTTCTTCTTATTAGAGACTTAGGATCTAATAATTGAGATTTGATCATTTTTTTTTATTACATAGTGAAGTTGAGTTTGCATAGTTTTGTTATTTTCCAAAAGATTTTATTCAAATTAGAGAAGTAGGTTCTATTTGGGATTTGATCGTGGAATAAAAAAAAATACGGTGAGGTTATGTTTGCATAGTTTTGTTATTTTGAAAAATTTTGTTCAAATGTGTTGTGTAGGTTCTAATTTGGGGTTTGGTCAAGAAATTTTACAAAAATTGACTAAGTGGGTTGTTTCATAATTTTGCCATTTTCCAAAGGAATTTGTTGAAATTGAATATGTGGGTTCTAATTAGGATTTGATCAAGAAATTAAAAAAAAATACAAAGTAAGGTAATGTTTGCAAAGTTTTGTTATTTTCCATAGGATTTTGTTCAAATTAGATAATATGTAGGTTCTATTTGGGGTTTGATCAAGATTTTTTTTTTTAAATTACATAGTGAGGTTATGTTCGCAGTTTTGTCATTTTTCAAAGGATTTTGTTGAAATTAGTAAAGTATGTTAAGTTCTATTTCGGATTTGATCAAAAAATTTTAAAAAAATGACATAGTAAGGTTATGTTTGCATAGTTTTTTTGCCAAATGATTTTGTTCAAATTAGAGAAGTTGGTTCTATTTGGGATTTGATCATGAAGTAAAAAAAAAATAGTGAGGTTATGTTTGCATAGTTTTGTTATTTTCCAAACGATTTTGTTCAAATTAGATAATATGTGATATAGGCTCTATTTGGAATTTGATCAAACCATTTTGAAAAAAATTACATAATGAGGATATGTTTGCATAGTTTTGTTATTTTGAAAACTTTTGTTCAAATGTGTTGTGTAGGTTCTAATTTGGGGTTTGGTCAAGAAATTTTACAAAAATTGACTAAGTGGGTTTTTTCATAATTTTGCCATTTTCCAAAGGAATTTGTTGAAATTGAATATGTGGGTTCTAATTAGGATTTGATCAAGAAATTAAAAAAAAAAACATAGTGAGGTTATGTTTGCAAAGTTTTGTTATTTTCCATAGGATTTTGTTCAAATTAGATAATATGTAGGTTCTATTTGGGGTTTAATCAAGATTTTTTTTTAAAAATTACATAGTGAGGTTATGTTCGCAGTTTTGTCATTTTTCAAAGGATTTTGTTGAAATTAGTAAAGTATGTTAAGTTCTATTTCGGATTTGATCAAAAAATTAAATAAAAATGACATAGTAAGGTTATGTTTGCATAGTTTTGTTATTTTCCAAACCATTTTGTTCAAATTAGAAATTTTGGTTCTATTCAAGATTTGATCAAGAAATTGAAAAAAAAAATACAGAGCGAGGTTATGTTTGCATAGTTTTGTTATTTTCCAAACGATTTTGTTCATATTAGATAATATGTAATATAGGCTCTATTAGGAATTTGATCAAACCATTTTGAAAAAAATGACATAATGAGGATATGTTTGCATAGTTTTGTTATTTTGAAAAATTTTGTTCAAATGTGTTGTGTAGGTTCTAATTTGGGGTTTGGTCAAGAAATTTTACAAAAATTGATTAAGTGGGTTGTTTCATAATTTTGCCATTTTCCAAAGGAATTTGTTGAAATTGAATATGTGGGTTCTAATTGGGATTTGATCAAGAAATTAAAAAAAAATACATAGTGAGGTTATGTTTGCAAAGTTTTGTTATTTTCCATAGGATTTTGTTCAAATTAGATAATATGTAGGTTATATTTGGGGTTTGATTAAGAATTTTTTTTAAAAATTACATAGTGAGGTTAGGTTCGCAGTTTTGTTATTTTTCAAAGGATTTTGTTGAAATTAGTTGAGTATGTTGGGATTTGATCAAAAAATTTTAAAAAAATGACATAGTAAGGTTATGTTTGCATAGTTTTATTATTTTCCAAACAATTTTGTTCAAATTAGAAATTTTGGTTCTATTCAAGATTTGATCAAGAAATTGAAAAAAAAATACAGAGCGAGGTTATGTTTGCATAGTTTGCATAGTTTTGTTATTTTCCAAACGATTAAAGATGTAGGTTGTATTAGGGATTTGATCAAGAAATTAAGAAAAAAGCATTGAATTGTTTTGCTATTTTTCAAAGGATTTTATCCGAATAAGATATTATGTAGGTTCCGATAAATATTAGGGGTTTGATCAAGACATTTGATGAAAATTGACCAAGTGAGGTTATATTTGCATCATTTTGTTATTTTCCAAAGGATCTTGTTCAAATTAGATATGTAGGTTCAATATTAGCGTTTTATCAAAAAATTTAGCAAAAATTGACCAAGTGAGGCATAATTTTGTTATTTTCCGGATCCCTAGACGATTTTCAACAGGATTAATGTCAGCCAGAAAATCTATGTGTGTACAGGATTAATGTTCGACGACATGTTTCTTTTGACAGTTTGTTAGATGTAGCTCGTCAAGGTGATACAGCGTTGCCAGTGGTTCTTCGGATTATCGATTCAGACCAGAGATGATGATATTCAAATATGGGTTAGTTTTGGATAGTTTGTGTATGGTAAAAAAATTCTCTTTATTATGGTAGACAAATATCCGGCAACGTTGCAATTAAAATCTTGATTTTCATGGGAATTAAATTTTATTTTTTGACTCAAATTGTGTGTTTACCGCGAAATTTTTTTCTTCAATGTACTTATTTAGACGTATATTTGAGGGTGACGCGTTTGTTTTTCTAAAAATCCACTGTCCGGAAACCCATCTCGACCCGGTCACTAAATTCCCGGATCGAGATGACTTTACGGACAGTGGATTTATGGAAAAACAAAAATTTCACCCTCAAATATACGTCTAAATAGGTACATTAAGAAAAAAAATGGCGGTGAACACACAATTTGAACCAAAACATAAATTTTTATTCCCATGAAAATCAAGATTTTTACCGACTCTAAACACCAAAACTCGTTAGTTTCAGCCAAAGTTAAGAAATATAATTGCAACGTTGCCGAATATTTATCTACCATATAGAGACTGATGTGCCAAACGCAAACTAACCCAAACTAACCAAAACTAACCCAACCTAAAAAGATGATATCGCTAAGGCGACAAAGTCGCAGATAATTGAATATCATCTTCTCTGGTCTGAATCGATCATCCGAAGAACCACTGGCAACGCTGTATCACCTTGACGAGGTATGTCTAACAAACTGTGAAAACAAACCTGTCGTCGAACATCATTAGGTGTGTTTGTTATGCTCCACTAGTGCACACTTTTCTACACTACAATAGTCAGTGTGGCTTTGTTTGTGAAATGTTTGTCTGTTTTTTAGTATAGAATATCTTTACTATATTGGTCAAGATATTCTATCCTAAACAAGGGACAAACATTTCACAAACAAAGCCACACTGAGTGTTGTAGTGTAGAAAAGTGTGCACTAGTGGAGCATAACAAACACACCTATTAGGATCTTCTGTCAAATAATCCTGTACATACCTACAAAGATTTTAGCGATATTTTAGCTTAAAAATGTGTTTTAACAAAAAATATTGGTGCTTTATCTCGATTGATCCTCAAGTATAGAAGGTAAAATATTGTTAAAAAGTTGAGTTCTTAGTGAATCTTCATAGAAAAATTGAAGAAACTGCTGTCCCTAAAGTCATCTGTAGCTCGTTTCCCAAAAATGGTCGTTATCTGCCGGTCAAATTAGGCACTAGTTCGTGACGTCACACACATAACCTCAAATTCGATCGGGGGAACAACAATACGTTCTCACGTTGTAGCTACAGTGACTATATACAACACAGTGGCGGCCATTTTTGGCCTTCATTGATTTTGACGTAAGATGTGACATGGATGTGGAATACTCAGTATATATTTTGATTTATTTATATTTGCCTACGAGATTTATGACCGATTGCACCATCCAATTTAGTGGATATTTAACGCTAAGGGACCCTTAACTTGACAGTTTTGCATGTAAAGCTGTCAAGTTAAAATAGGTTGGTGCAATCGGCCATTACTACTTGCCCTAAAGATTTTTTTTTGGCGTTAATCGTGTATTTTCACTGTTTATTTCCTCGCGTTTATTATTGGTGTGTTGTTTGACAACGGATCAATATTACTCCCTTTTCCAGAAACGTAGATACATTGGAAGTTTCGAAAGTCTCATTTTGACAAGACGTGAAATTCCGGCGGCCATTTTGGGCCTTATTTATCTTGTCATTGTCGCCACTGTCTTGCATAGTCACTGTAGTTGTAGCTAATGCTCTTGTTCTGTGAAGTTTTTCGTGTTTTGTAGTGTATTAGGACTTTTTTTCATCATTTGTGAGATTTGGACTCATAACTTTTAGTTTTTAGTGCTGTGAAGTCGCGTGAACGTTTTAAAAATGTAACTCCATATTTATGTAAACATTATGAACTAAAACAAATCAGGATTTAAAAAATAATAAAAATTTATTAAAGGGAACTAGATAGGATAGAACGCGAAAATGAAGGATTAAACAAGAGAAATCAGGGATAGAGAATCCACCAAAATAAGAACGAAAACAGCAGAGAATAATAACCTTGAAAATGTATATGAAAAAAAAAAAAAAAAAAACAATTGACTATAATTGATAAATAGGAAAGGAAAAATCATAATTTCGTTCTTTCTTAGTCGCGTTTGAAAAATCCAGAAAGTTTTCCATGAACACAAACAATGTAAATAAATACGATATTCGCACAATCACTACAGTACGGCTTGTTTATTTGCTGATAACAACAACCAACAGACAATAATACCGGAATATACAATTTGGAAATAACGTTTTTAATGAGAACAATCATTGCTATTTCAGGATTTAATTAATAAATTAAAACGACAGAATAAAAAAATGAGGTTAGTTCGAATGTCAGACATGTTTATTTGTTTTATATGAAAACATTATCTATTTATTTGAATCTAAAAATTGTTGTATAATAGCAGATTTCCTGATAATTCTATTGGAATAACTGTTACTGAGAATTGAACTAATTTCAAGAATTTGATGTGTTATTTTGGCGCTTTTTCCGGTTTGATTAACATAAATCACGTTATACCATTTCTATTTGATATTAGAAATAATAATGATAAAAAACCGCCGAATACGCACGCAGTAATTATTCACACGAAAAAAAAAGAAATACTATTGTCACACTAGATTTTCCCCTTCTGTCAAAAATTTTCTTTTGGGCTATAATTACCTGATAGGGATGGGTTTGGTGCTTCTCGAAGTACCTAAACAAGAGAAACAGAAATAAAACACGGTAAATACAATCATGATGGGCTTTCAAAGGCGAATAATTAGTGATCGCCAAGACAAATTGTATATCAATAAAATTTTCAGATTGCATACCCATCGCTCATTCGCTGCGTTTTCCTTGCATGCATTACCATCAATGCAAGAATCTAAAAAATGTTTGCGGCTCTTACAACAAGCCCTGACGCAAAATGATGACATAAAATTCGACAAAACCTTTGTTAAACCGCTTAGAAACACACTTTTCCATCAGACGCCATGTCACATAGGGAACAAATTTTCAGCATTCAGCTGAAGGTAAATGCTCCTACAATTTCTTCTAGCACCTCATTGGTTGACGTGAGACAGCCGATGTCGCCAACATGAAAACAACATTTTACCCCAAAATGCGGTTAAAGATCGTCGCTCAGTGGCGTAGGACATTGCGCTGCGCAAATTCAAAAAAGTGAAATATAAAATAACATAGCATTACGTTCTAGATTCTAGTCGTAATATTTGGACTGTTGCTCCATTTTCGAAAATGCTCCAAATACTACTATTTTGCTTTTAAATATTATTCCTACATTACAGACGAATTATTAGTCTAGTTTATACCGATAACTCGTTTAGTTCGGTCCGATAGGACCAAGCTGGTGGGGATAGTACGGTAGGACCAATGCTTGCTTTTTGCCCGTTTACATCGTCTTGCAACGCGTGAACTAAATGAGTACGCCCGCAATTCGACAAATGTCAAAAACAAGTCGAAATTATTCATCAACACAATTCGTAACCAAAAAAAACATAAGTTAGTACGCTCGGATTGCCTGAGAAATTCAGAACCAACACAATGGGGTCGTTGCACGTACTTTTTTTATTGCATATTCTGAAAATATAATCAAAAATATTAGACCCGTATTTATTTCTTTTTTTTTATCGATTTTTAAGGGCATAAACTAGCGTCGAAGTTTGTCAACAGTCCTTTTAAGCCTTTTAAATGATGACGCGTGTACGGCAAAATATGGTGTCGCTTCTTGGATCCGGCGCAGCTCTTCCCGTGGGTCGATAACTGTAGAGAACGCAACGTTGCCGAGATGCTTTTTGCTTGGGGTCGAGTGTAAAGCGTGTTTTATTCTAGGGATTTCTCAATTTCGAATTCACGTTCGTGGTTTGGATCAACTTTGCTTATATACGATTCAATATCGTCAAAAAAGAATGGGCCAATAAATAATATTGCCTACCAGCTTTAATTTGCAGGTACCAATATTTGCAGTTTTTGTTTAGTATGCAACGCTCCTGGTAGTTATTTATCAGACGTAGGGATAAATTCAAAGAATTGTGTCTTTGAGTTTATCCCTACGTCTGATAAATAACTATTCTATGCGTCTGCATTAATTTGGGTCTGAGAAAAATAAATATCTTGAGGGTTTTATGATACGGTCAAAGGTATCATAAAAACCCAGTCTGGGTGGTGTCGTATAATTTCCTGGTTAATTTTTGTATTAAATCACATTATTTACCATCCATTTTAAAGTTAACCTAAATGTATCGATTATCTTTCGTTCATCATATTGAGCTAGTAATTCTTGTTAAAATACCATCAATAGTACATCTCGCAACGCCGCATTTGTATCAAGCAGCGCGCGTGCATTTCAGTGTCAAGCGGATAAAGAATATTGATCTGTGACGTCAATGCGACGATGGGCCCAGGTTGATGGACTTATTTATTTCTAAGAGGCCTAGTTTAAATGTTGTGCATTATTTTGGCCAATTCATGTAACCCATCTTATTAAGAAACCCACAGTTATATATTCTACACAAAATCAGCTTTGATTTTGATATAGTGCAACGACCCCATTCACAATAATAACAATCAACATAACCTCATAATTTTGATCCAGATCGAACCAAATTTAGTTCGGTACACTTGCTGGCGAGTACCGAACCAAGAACGGACCAGCTTAGTCCGCGACTGTTTACACCATTCGAACCAAATATTTGGTTCTGATATAGTTCGAATTTAGTACTTGGTCCGCGGACCAAGTTGTCGGTGTAAACTAGGCTATTGACCTTTGTTTAAACTTGTAAGTTTTATCGAGTGCGAAGGTTGAAAAAGTCTGGGATTTCAAATCTCAAAATTGAAAAACATGTGGAAAGTATACAGGGTGTCCCAAAAGTATTGGAAGATATTTGAGGGACGGTTATGTACACACACAGGCAAATTTAAAGGAACTGACGCTATAATTAGATCTTTTCTGTCCTGCGTGTTTCTTTTCTCCAAACTGTAACGGAATCCTTCAATACAAAATGTAACTTATTAATTTCAGTTAATTTTCCAGAACCATTGTGTCATTCGGGAGCCTGTTGGCAGAAAAAATCAAACAACAGCTTTTTTGAAGCAAAAAAGAGTGTTTGTAACTGTACCAATTCAAAGGGATTATTTTTTTCAATAACTTCAATAACCCACGAGCCCGTATGACTGCAGCCATTCGTCTTCCCATACTTCTGATTACGCAATCAATCATTTTTTGGAGCAAAGCCTCCCCTTTTTCAGTTAGAGCAGCTCTCTAGCAGCAGGAATTCTGGTTCTCAAACGTCTACCAAGCATGCTCTATTGGATTGAGATCTAGACAACATGCTGGCCAGTTCATGGTGGTTACATCAACTTGGTTCAAAAAGTCAATTACACATCGAGCAACGTGCGGCCGAGCATTGTCTTGCATTAAAATAAAATTTTCGTCGATATGGAGCGAAAGTTACCACGCATGGTCTTGCAGAAAAATACTGCCCTTCCTCAAAACGTTTACCAGGGGCGGACTAGGTTGTACATTTTAATGCTTACATTCTCAACACCCTGTATGATAAAGAGTTGAAGATGATAATTTCCGATACCTTGAACATTAAGCTGAAAAAATGATACTCCTGTTCATTGTCGATAAAATGAACCGTTCTGGAGAAAAAAATATTTTGATTGGAAAAAAACCTCGAAAAAAGCCATGATGAAGTGGTGTCAACGAAATTAATCAACAAAAATGTAAATCTATGTTTTTTTTCAATTTTACATTTTTTTTTCATGTTAATTTTCATAAATATTTCAGGAAAAACATAGGTTTATATTTTTGTTAAGAACACACCACTTCATCAGGGCTTTTTTCGAGGTTTTTTCAATATTAATACTTTTTTCTCCAAAACGGTTCATTTCATCGATAATGAACAGGGGGTACTTTTTTTGTAGTTCAAGGCTCAAGGTATCTCAATTTATTTTTATCAAGTCCTCGTCATACAGGGTGTTAAGAATTTAAGCAATAAAATGTAGAACCTAGTCCGGCTCCTGGTAAACTAGATAAGGTATTTGTGTTTCAAGG
Source organism: Orchestes rusci (assembly GCA_958502075.1). Classification (NCBI taxonomy): domain Eukaryota; kingdom Metazoa; phylum Arthropoda; class Insecta; order Coleoptera; family Curculionidae; genus Orchestes; species Orchestes rusci. Next base: position 3,127,900 of record OY293306.1, read on the forward strand.
ACACTATTTTAACAGGTCCCTAGTATAGTGTTCATTATATCAAATTTCCATTAAATTATATTGAGTTATTTGCGACGCCCTCTAGGGGCCCATATCTCCGTAGGAAGGGCCTATACGGAAAAGAATTATAGGAACTTATCATCATCTTTTCTCTTGTTTTATCTGTATCCGAGAGATTTCCCACATTTTCCAAGACACCCTGTATACGCAGTACCCAACCACTGATAATTTGAAATTATAGCAGTATTTCATTCCTTATTGAAAGCCTGGGTTGGACCACAACTTCCATAAAATGCCCCTTAATTTTGATATGCTCTCTTTTTCTTGAGTTGCAATTTTTGATTTAGGTTCGTCAATCAATTAATTTCGAATGAGAAAGGTATCCTTTATTCACATCTCAAGAAAAACACCAATTTATTAAAAATGTTCATCCAAAAAACATTGTTATTATTCATTGAACATACACATAATCCAGTTTTGTCAACCGATCTATTTTTTTTTTTTAGTTTATCATAGTCACGAGCTAGACAATTTGACGATAATTGGTGTTTTTCTTGAAAACGATTCATTTTTTCGATGTGAATAAAGAGTACCGTTTTTATTGCAAATTGATTGACGAACCTGAATAAAAAATTGGAACTCAAGAAAAAGAGGGATGTATCATAGTTGAAGGGAGTTTTATGGGATTGTTTTTGAAAGAATGGTGAACTTGGCCACCAAAATATATATCGCCTCGTAATACCACAGAATAGTGATGAAAATCGAGAGGTTGCGTGTGCGAAGACATGTCCACCCCCAAGTTACTATTTTCAGGGGTTAGTACACTGAACATAAGGAAGCAATTCACAAAGTTTCACGACTATATGTATCACTTCGAAAATACCACGCTGTACTGGGGACTATAACAATCACGACCAAAAATAGTTTTGATAGGCTGATGAATAGAGACGTCTTATTGTCGTCAGTCACAAAGTCACATCGCTCAAAAATGATACTCGACACGTTTCTTTGTGATTCTGCTTTGTTAATCCTCAAACTTCGTTCTTCTGTGGCAGCCCAACAATCACAGGTTCGTCTTAAGAACGTACGTAAGACGTAATTTTTCGGACGAAAATCCGTCGGCGGACGTACTTTTTTTTTAGGTACTGCCGACGTCTAATAGAAGTCTTTTTGGCGGGCGTTTTCCACAAAAACGTATGTCCTACGTACGTACATTCTAGTACGTCTTTAATACGTAGATATGATTACGTCTTTGAGACTTACATATTATCACGTACCCACTTATTTATACCTCGCGAATATTACAGTAGAAAATAGAAAATACAAATAATCTCAATTTAAAAAAATAAACGTAGGTATTTCTTATAGAGTTGTTCCCGATTATTATGATGTACAGCACAGCTGCCTGTCTAAGTCACTATCAACTTCATGATGAAGTTCATCGGAAAATGTCAAACCAGTCTAGTTCGGCTTTCTTGCTCTGTTGCAACCGGCCAATCGATATAATAAAGCTGAAATCGATAGTTGTGAATAAATACAGGCAGATTTCAATGAAAAACCAAAAAACAGAGTCTATCACGTACCTACACAAATGAAAATCTCGATAGTAGACATAAAGAAAAGCTTAAACCACGTCTCCACTTCTTCCAGGTATGCTGTGACCAAAAGTTGAGCTACAATCTGCAATTATATAATATAATGGACAGATTTAGAAGGTACCTTCGTCGTTACTGGTCTGCATTCACAAAACTTTTCACCATAAACATTAACACAAACACAAGATGGATGAAAACTGAAAAGGGTTACAGGCGTTTGTATCATGAGAACTATTCAAAAGCGAACGAATAAATCCGAGTCCGAGCCAAGCGTCTTTAGAACAAATACAGATTTTTAAGAACATTTTCAGTACGTCCTTCTCCGTTTGTAGCCGACGTTTATCATTATAGCATTTTACGTACGTACTTGAAATGTATTTTAAGCTATCATATCTTTCGAATGACGAAAAACAATACTTGACAACCCTCGTTGTATGCCAAAATACTACACCATGTTCAAAATCAAGAGTCATCAAAAGAGACATGTGATCTGTTCAATCGTTCCGCTTTCTTTGCAGTTTGATTCCATAACTTTTTGGTTTTAAACCATTTTTATTACAATACAATAATAATATAACTATTAAGACTATGCGTTTGTGTATTGTATGCTAATAGTGCTGGGTTTTGTTTTAGTGAAATATATGCAAAAATCTGATAGAAAAGACTAAAAGAGATGCAATGAATGTATTTTTTTATTTTCTTTTTTTCATAAATATCTTATATTATACTAGCCAATAATTCAAATGCACCTCGCATTACCGGATAATATATGTATGTGTTAGACCATCTTATTATTTTAAAATTATTTTAACTAAGATAAAGTTATAATCAATCCCAAAAATAAGTAGCTGTGATGTTTACCACTGACTTGTCATTATACTCATTTTCTTTTATCTATGATACTCATCATGACAAAATTGATCTGTTACTACGACAAAGTTTGGCATTCTACGAGGGTTGTTACACACACAAAATTACACTTTTCTACACTGTGGCATTTGTTACGCGGTTAGTGCAAACAGTAAAGCTTGTTTGTTATATCAGTGTCAAGAGGAGCCTAGATGTATAACAAAACAACTGTATGTATAGTGTAGAGTAAAATACGATGAGGAGCCTATTTCGTGTGTATTTTGTAAACAAAGCTTCTCTTAACCCAACCTAATATAAAGGTAAAATAAACTTTGGAGTGAAAGTTGTGTGATCGATTCTGATTGTGATATATCTGTTTTTTAAGTTAGAATATCTGCACTACATGTACTAACGCATTTGGTGAATTTCCTTTAAGTGGAATTTATAAATGTTTGACGTTCGAGATATGGAAATATGGACACGCCTGCATACATTTTTAACACGCCGTCGGCCGTTGGCGCAACGCTCGAGATGGTTTATCTCTTGCCGTCACACACATAATAGATGTGGTTGTTATTTCGGTGTGGGATAGTGTAATGCAGATTCATTTTTGTAAGTAATGACTACCAGTGTAAAGGAGTTTCACCAAAGGCGTTAGTACGTTAAGTAAAGATATTCTATTAAAAAAAACAGACAAACATTTTACAAACAAAGTCACACTGATTGTTGCAGTGTAGAAAAGTGTAAAAAAGTGTGCACTAGTGGAGCATAACAAATACATCTAAAGCCGCTTTCCAGCTAAGGTTCATTTTTATTTAAAGTTACAGTGACAGATCAAAATTGTAGGTTAAAGGTTGGCAAACATGTTTTATTACGATAGTCATAAGCCTAGTTTACACTGATGACTCGTTTAGTTCGGTCCGATAGGACCAAGTGGGTGGGGAATGTACGGTAGGGCCAATGCTTGCTTCTCGCCCGTTTACACCGTCTTGCAACGCGTGAACTAAATGAGTACGCACGCAATTCGTCAAAAGTCAAAAACCAGTCGAAACTATTGATCAACACAACGTGAGTACGCTAAGATTGCCTTAAAATAGAACCAACAAAATCACAACACATCAACAGACAACATAGCCCCATAATTTTGATTGAGAACGCACCAAATCCGGACCAAATTTAGTTCGGTACACCTGCTGGCGAATACCGAACCAAGAGCGGACCAGCTTCGTTCGCAGCTGTTTACACCGTTCGAACCAAATATTTGGTTCTGATATAGTTCGAATTTGGTACTTGGTCCGCGCACCAAGTTGTTGGTGTAAACTAGGCTATAAATTATTGAATTGCGATTCGGTTTGTTTTGCTATGTTCAGAATTCAAAATGTATTTGATTTGAAAGAAAAAAACGGTCGAGAATGGAGAGTGATGATAATTTTGGAATTGATGATCAAAATCCCTCTTTTATCGATGAAATCAAGTCTATAGCCTAGTTGACACCGACAACTTGGTCCGCGGACCAAGTACTAAATTCGAACTATATCAGAACCAAATATTTGGTTCGAATGGTGAAAACAGTTGCGAACTAAGCTGGTCCGCTCTTGGTTCCGTACTTGCCAGCAGGTGTACCGAACTAAATTTGGTTCGATCCGGATCAAAACTATGAGGTTATGTTGATTGTTATTATTGTGAATTGTGTTGGTTCTGAGTTTCTCAAGGCAATCTGAGCGTGCTCACTTATGTTTTTTTTGATTACGAATTGTGTTGATAAATAATTTCGACTTGTTTTTGACGTTTGACGAATTGCGCGCGTACTCATTCAGTTCACGCGTTGCAAGGTGGTGTAAACGGACGAGAAGCAAGCATTGGTCCCACCGTACTATCCCCACCCACTTGGTCCTATCCGAACTAAACGAGTTCGGTGTAAACTAGGCTTATTATCAAATATTTAATCTTTTCATTTCAATTAGCGAGCACTTTATGCCATTCAATTTTTTTTTGCCAACCTTTAACCTCCAATTTTAATCTGTTACTCAAGCCTAGTTTACACCGACAATTTGGTCCGCGACCAAGAACTAAATTCGAACCGTGCCAATGTTTTGATCGTCAAATATGACAGAATTTTTCGATTTGACGTCTAGCTAGTTTCATGCTTCAAGCCCACTTTTTCCGGTGGGTACTTCAGGGGAAAGGAAAGTAGCACGGTGCTCCAAACTCCAAACCATATTCTTTTTTAATAAAAGGTATATGCTCCAAACGCTATACAGCTACGCGTTTGGTGCTTTTGCGCGAACAAAATGCTCGATTGTTCGACTGCATGCACAAAAAGGGCAGCTAGAAAGAGGCTCTGATGTCCGCGCTTTCGCGGCATTCATTTTTGCCAAACAAAAATTTACCCAAAACCTTATTAAACCCCAACTCAAAATTAACTTGATAAACAGACCCTTCTATCCAAAATTCCGTTAATTCTTAAGTGGGATTTATAAACTCGCCGTTACCGCTAACGCTAACGTTTGACGTTCGAGATAGACATATGGACGCGCCTGCATACATTTATATCATGCCGTCTGCCGTTGGCGCACCGCTAGAGATCGTTCATCTCCATCTTTTGCCGTCCGCCGTTCATAGCTGAAGCCATAGGAAAATGGCTCAATAGGTTTTTGTTCCCATAATTCATGTTTTTATATCATAAAATTGATATTTATTTGTACCCAAAATATACTCGAGTCAGTCACCAAATCTCACTGAACTAAAACACATTAACTTCAAAGTAAGTGAACAAAAAATTTAAAAATCTTCGATGACAATCGACGATATAAAAGTTTATAAATCCATGGGGCGACGGCAACGTTAGCGTCACCGGCGAACGTCAACCGTAGCGGCGGACGGCAAGTTTATAAATCAACCTTTAGTCAAATCTTTGTTTTTGCGTAAGCAACAGAACGTTCCGAAACGTACAAAAAATATTGCATATTATCAAGCTGCAATAGCAAAACATCGTTTTGTAAATAGTTTCCCAATATTTTACTTTGTTTCGTGCGATCACATTTTAACAATTAGGAAAATGTTTAACTTAAACTGAAATTTTGGTAAGTCCCCCCCTGGTTGAAATAAAACAAAACGTTTCAAGTGACGCCAATGGAATTATCGTCACTATTGACAGATGACAACGAGGTTGGTAGCATTGGCTCATGCTGTTTGCTAATCTTTTCCTCTTCCCTTACAAATCCGATTCTACTCTTCTCTCTCTTTCTCAAACACTTCATATAGCGCTATTTCTATGATGATTTCCAACCAAGCCTGACGTACTACTCCCCGCCCGCCCTCGTTGGTTCATTACCTATCATTTGAAGGTTGAAGGATTTTTGATAATCCTCTATTCTTTTATGGCGATGGCCAACGTTAAAGAGCTTCGTGAATACAAACAAAATCGTTTGAGTTTTACTGTGGTTTAATATTCAATGTGAAGTGTCTCTTTGCGTTCATACATGTGCTCTAGTGTAGTGTTGTATACTGATTGCCTATTTTCCCGTTTATATTCTTGCGTAAGTACAAACGTTTACTTTTTATTTACTTGGCATATTCAGGTAAACTGTGAAAAATTTGCGAACTTTACACATTCACTTGAATTTCATCACTTTATCTTTAGTGAAATGGTCAACGTGCTGTGGTATTGTTTATTTACCAAGATGGTTCTATGACTTATTTTCATTAGACTCAATTAATGTTATATTGTATTTCAATCATTAACAAAGTTTAAAGTTTAAAGAACATGAATTATTAAGGCAAAGTTGGGCTATGAATGTGGTGTTGATTGTTGATAACAAAAATGAAAGTAGATAGGACGTACTGTACCTACTATGCACCGTCTGTTCGCAGTGACCTTTAGCAGTATTGTTGATAATTTTGTTTTGTTGTCTGTATTTACCAAGGTATTTACTAAGTACCTAGTGGATGCAACCGTTAACTTCTTTTTTTTGATGATGCTTTGATGGCTTCGGCTTCATCCTCAACAATCTTGACCCATACAAATCCGTGACATAAATCTTGTTCAAAATAAAAAGTAATACCTAGGTGATCAGTAAATGATCAATTAACGCATGATAGTTATAGGTGTCATTATTGATGTCATTTTGGACAAGTAAAGTGTCAAATAACTCACGTTCCCGTGGCAACCAAACAAACAACCTACTCTGTCCAAAATGTAAACAGTCATTCTGACACTGAAACTTATGTTTAATAATTATCTCATAAAAAAACGATTTCCTCCATTTGTTGGATAAAACATTGTATGGCACTCGTGCGTTGTTTCATAAGTCACTTGAGAATTTATCTTTACAAATTTTTCTCGCGTGACTCATTTTCAACCGTGTTTTCAACACAACCCACTAGTACCATAATAGTTATTGATTTTCTCAAGTGACTAAAGCATAACGCACGAGTGCCATACAATGTTTTAACCAACAAATGGAGGAAATCGTTTTTTTATGAAATAGTTATTAAATATTAGTTTCAGTGTCAGAATGACTAGACAGTGACATGTCTACATTTTGGTCAATAGGTTATTGTTTGTCTGTTTGCCACGGGAACGTGAGTTATAATCCATAATCCACTAGTGACTAGTGAGTTATGGATAATAACACATTAGTGGGTGATTTGACACTTTTCTTGTCCAAAATGACATCAATAATGACACCTATAACCGAGCCTATAACTATCATGCGTTAGATAAATAACTATTATTAGATTTTTTGCAAACTATTATGTCGAAGAAGCTGAATTGATTGATTAATTAATAATTTATTTTCAAGAAAACCTGACAAAATAACTAGAAACTGCTTTACTTGTGATCAAAATTCTTTGGCACACCCTGTATACTTAAAATATTGCTGAGTATCCAATAAGTCATCAGAAAGACAGCTGAAAAATAGATCTATGCCATCACATTGTCAGTTGTAAACTTACAATTAGCTGAACAGCCATTCAAAGCTCTCTGGTCATAATTTTGAAAAAAGTCGATATTTCAAAAACGAAAGAAGATATCAACAAAAATCCAGAAATATCCCGAGGTATGGACGTAACAAGCACTTGGGCATATCGAAAAAAAGCTCCAAAAATTCTCTGTGGAAATGGGGGGACAGTAAAGAAAAAGAAAATTTACAGTACTTCCTTTACCACCCAGTATAAAAGAAGTTTTTGAGGAAATCAATTTTTTGAACCATCCGCATAAACCGCAAAGAAATGCTCTGCATCGTGCTGTAATCCGCATTTTTTTCATAGATTCATTAAAAAACTATGAGTGTCCAAACATAGGCGAAAATTTTGGGTGTATCGTCTTTTTTGTTGACCAACCAACATGAATATTATTTTTGAAGATTAGCTTTTTCCTAACTTTCTCAGTAAAACGTGAAAATAACATTACACATTCTACATTCGATACGAAACTTTTTTTTACCGTGTGGCTGTCAATGCTTCTGTATTCTGTGGTGGGATGCAGGCCACGCGCGGCGGGTACGCATATGAGCACGAACGCGAATGAGGTAGCCCGAGTACGCATGAGCAAACGTATGTGCATGAACGTCCGAACGAGGCACGGACATTTGTTTGAGCCCGTATGCAATCGACCTCGATTCATCCATAACTTAACGGTAAATCAAAGTGAGGCACATGCTCAATAACGCCTCACGCGACATTTTTCTGTCTACGAATCCGAGACGAATGGTCCGTCCTACGGCTGCCTCATTCGCGTTCGTGCTCATATGCATATTTGTAAACAACGGACGCATCCTCCATCAGACCCGAGCCGAAGTAGAATGGTATAATAGACGAGTAATGCGAATCCGCTTGGTAAATGGCAGAAATTAGTCATCAGGTGCAAACAAAAAAACAAGAAACATGGGGTTTTCAAGTAAGCAATAATAACTGAAACATAACTTTATTATGTAGAGGGTGGGCAACTAAGAATGCGAGGTACTGTATCTGGACAACTATTCATCGTGGATGGCTTGCGGTAAAAAATGAACTATCTTCCATATTTTTCTCGTGGCCATTTTAGTAATTGTTTTTTTTTACCGCAAGCTTCTATGATGGATAGCAAATACAGTATCTCGCATTCTTAGTTGCCCACCCTGTACTTGCAACATGGTAATACATTCTAAGAGCATACATTTGCAGATTAATAAAAATCTAACCTCAACAAGCAGTCAAAATATACCGCTTGTTTCATAAAGGTTGCCCAATCTTTGGGAGGAGGCAGTATTCATAAAAAAAAAACTGCATCTTGAAAAATTTTGTACATAGCATTTCATTACTTCAAGTTACATTCACCCATATATCTATTAACTCTATATGGGAACCGTCCCATTTGAACAACGAGCGACGCTTGAAGCCAGGATGAGATAGAAGATCCCGCTGTACTGTATAGTTCTTGCTTGGTTTTCGCATAAGTCTATCCTTTTCTATCGCGAGGGGCGATCTTCTATCTCATCTTGGCATGAAGCGTGTAGAATTGCTTCCCATATATCCCATTTGATCAAAACATAAAATACAGTGTGTTAGTAAATCTGCATGAAAAAATAATGACAGTTTGCTATATAAACATATGTCCGCGAATGCTTCATTTTTTTTTTTTTTAAATTGAGATCATTTCCCGTATGCGCGCCACTGATCATCATAAAATTCTTAATTGCATGTCAAGAAATGCTGAACGACTACTTCAGAGCCATCAATAAATCTTCAGTTTTTAAGGGGCTGACGTGATGAAAACTTATTTTGCAAGCAGTGCTTTTTGGAGCGGATGAATCCCCTTGATAAACAACCGGACAATATAACCGGAAAATTATCTTGCACAATCAAATGGAAAAAACTAAAGAAACAAGTGAGCATTCACCATTTTCCTGGGCGTGCTTTGAGATCTCATCCAACTACTCGTAGTTTTGATTAGGTATTTTTTTAAATATAATTTTTAATCATCTTCACATCTTCGTTAGGTAGGTACTAGCTAGTTTGCAAACGATTTTATCATTGCCTATGAGGTTTTATAATAGTACAGTCATTTGGTGCGAAAACAAGGGGTCACCTGAAAAGTTTTCCGGGAGTTATGAAAATTTGTGATTTTATAGATTCCGTTGTGCTCTTTCCGAATTTCAGCTTGCCCCCCCGTATCTTTGCCGCTCGCGCCGCGATATCCGAAGAATGGTTCCTAGAAGCAGTTTATTGACAACATCTCTTTTCCGACTCATTTCACGATTAAAACATGTACTAGTCTGTAGTCTGTTTATGGCTTTTCTGCGGTTACGTCATACTTTTCCGTATCTCTCTTACACATTGAAAAAAAAATCACGTACAGTGGAAAGCATATGAATTCGCACACCCAGTTATTTTTTGACAACCCTCGTGATATGCATAGGTGGAATAAACCAGCACACATGTGATCTGCTAGATCGTTTCACTGTCACTGATCACGTGTCGTTTTTTTACTTCGATGATTTTTGGCTTTAAACCATGAATAACCAAAACAAGTATTGTGTAGTACCTTATATTTATATATATATATATATATTTATTTAGTAATCTGATATAAAATAGATGCAATTGATGTATTTTTTATTACCTTCTTATATTTTGTTGTCTACATAAATATCTTACATACTAGCCAATAATTCAATTGCCCTTCGCCCTTCGTATCACTGGATAATACATTATATTAGATAAACCAGGCATCTTGTTGTATTAAGATTAATTGAACTAAGCTACTAAGCTGAAATAATCAATCCCAAAACCAAAAACCAGCTTTTTTGTTCACTTATTAGTTTCACTTGAAGTCATCTGATTTGAGCTCTCTCAATCAAACGATTGATTCATTATTATTTCACCTTCTTTATTGATTATTTCATAGAATAAATTTTAATTTGAAAAGAGAACCCCAGGAACTATTCATTTGTTTTGTAAAAGACTATGTAAACCGCGGACGGATCACGTAGTCTTGAGCGGCATCGTCTGATGGCTAACGCGTCTGCTGTTTACAAATATGCTACCTGGCTTTTTTAGAATATCAAGTGACCCTTGATGGATCCCGTGTCGCGCGCTCTTGCCGTTGTATAGTCCAAAGAAGAGATGTTTGATATAGATCGATACTAAATATCGATTTTTATTATAAAATTTTTTCATAGTCTTACGGAAAACCATGCTTTTTTTTAATTTATATTCAGTAGTAAAAACTACTCTAATTTATGTTCTGGCGAAGTGTTTTGCGGGCACCTGATCGGTCGAACACGTTTGAACACGGTGGCCACGTCACTGCCTTCTTATACAGGGTGTTTCCTAACCTCTGTGACAAAATGAAAGGTGTGATTCTTCGCTTAATTTTAAGACGAAAATGTGGTATAACTTTTTTTCGAATTTCGCTTTGTTTCCAAAATACACGGTGTTTAATTTTTTTTATTATAACTATTTATTTTTATATATTTTTTTTTAAATTTATTCAGTGTTTTTGAATTCTCCATTAAAATGATTATAATTGATTGCTGTATTTGTTAGAAAATTCAACATCAGCGATAGAATTACTTTTTGCGTCAAAACTCACTCAACTAGATTTAATTTTTTATCTCAAAAATTAGGCAAGATACGATAAAAATTCAAGAGATCAAAAAGTTGCGTTTTTAGTTGAATAACCTGAGAAAAAAATGAAAATGACACAAAAAGTCAGTGGCGTACATTTTTTTCCCACTAATATTGGTTGAAGTGCCGCTCGGGACGCCACTGTATTCGATCATTTTTATTTGTTCATGGCAAAATGAGCCCGTTATCACTATAAATACCGTTACCAAACTTCAACAAAATCGAGTAAAAGATAAATTGATTAAAAATAAAAAACTAATCAAAAAAAAAATTAAACACCCTGTATTTTGGAAACAAAGCGTAATTCGAAAAAAAGTTATATCGCATTTTCGTCTTGAAACTAAGCGAAGAATCACCCCTTTCATTTTGTCACAGAGGTTAGGAAACACCCTGTAGAATTGGACACATTTTGTAGCATTTGATGATTGTTAAGTGAGCAAAAATACAACGAAAACACTCAAGTTCTGAAAAGAACTAATTTTGATTTATAAAAAGGCTCAGAAACTCAAAAACATAAAACTTTTCAAAAAGTCGACAACAATACAAAAGTTAGGTTAGAAAGTGGATTTGGTTGCTGTATGTAATAATGTTGACGATATTAGTCAAGATATACATTTTTAAAACAATTGTAATCCATAGGTGAGCTGACCGTATTTTTTTTTAATCCTACACATAGTTATAACTCTCGTTATCCTCTAAATATGCTCTAGTAGCCCTTGGTTTTTGGAAAAAACTGGGCGACATATGGCCTCAAAATACACCTTTTCCATCTCTACATTAAAAAAAAATCGACAAAATTGATCAATAAATTAAAAAGGTATGAGGGTGGCCCTCTTTCACTCTGTATGTGTAGGATTCATAGGACCTTGCATACGACAATCCTGATTTTGAGGTCCTTTTTTGTACTTAGTTTTTTGCTAGTCAAGATTCATATTTTTCTCGTTCTAGAACGAGTTCTAAAACCTCGAGTGAAATCTTCTCCGTGGTCATGATTCAAATATTCTAATTATTGTGTATGAACAGTTTATGGAAATGACAAGCAGGTAAAAATTGTTGAATGTACGTAAACTGGAAAACGTTAAGGTTCTATTGAAGATTTTATAGACGGAATTAATCAGAATATTAAGGCTTGTTTAGTCATCAGGTACCTAACTCGCCTAAATCTCTACACCTTCATTTAATTTAATCCCATTTGAATGGCCAATAACCAAGACCCAGGCCATTAAACGTGACAGAGACAAAAGATCAGTAAACAATTTTTTTATTGAATGGATTAAATGTATCTTTCTGCATTTATTACGGTTCTCTACCAACCTTTCCGGAAAATCTTATCCCCCCATTCTCTTCATTCAAAATATTGAAGGGATAATAAACATTTCATCACCCACTAACACTTCGTGGTATCTTACCTCTCGAACTGTCTTCTCATATTTGGCTGTAATATTCGACATTTCCACAAGAAAGAACGCTGGTGTATGGGTAACAGTCTTGCGCATTTATCATCCCATTTACCAGTACCACTGACTAGCGTTTTTTCCAGCCATATTTGAAATTCCCAAAGAAATGGTCAGCTTATGTCTCTTTATTGAATGGTTTGCAGTTTTGAAATGCACCATCACTTGTATAACTGATGCAAAGATTTCTCCACTTTTAACCGGCACTGTACCTTCTCCGTTTCTTGGTGCGAAAGAGTAATAAAATTTATTCTTGTGCTGACATAACCCACCAAGTATGGGCGACTTTAAGGTTGTCTTGTAAATTACAATGGTGGTTCTCAAATATTCCGTATTTCAGTTATTTAAGTGTGACTTCTACTCCCCGTATCGGTCCTAAATATGGTCGAATTTATTTGCATAGCAATAGAAAGACGAGATTGGTGAATGACAGTAGTGTGACAGTGGCGTCACTACAGGCAGAGCCGGCGCCATTGATGTCGGATTGCAAAATCTCGTTTTGTCTTGATGACGGAAATCCACCTTATCTAAACACTGCTTACAAAATGAAATGTAAAATTCACCTTTCAATATCTTTGGGAAAATGAAACAACGCACGGAACACGCACGATTCACACGAATGTTCAGGCTTTTTGAAATTAAATCACAGATAACTTGCAGTGGCGGCTCGCGTATTGAAAATCAGGTGAAGTGCTGGTAACAAAAAAAAACGCATTCGCCATTTTAGTTACGTTGATGATATTTTATCAAGATAAATTAAGTGAGTGTGATAGTGTTAATAAAAACTCACCTATATTTTATACACCAAATCAATCCTTCTGTCACCATCCACATTGAATTTGGTGTAAGCCATGATAGAAAAATAACGGTATGCCAACTTGTCTTCTCAAATTTTACGCGTCGCGCAAGCAGTCATGTTGGAGTAGACAGATGACGATATTGACAATATTGACATCGCGATGTGACTGGTGTGACATTGACACACGACATCTTTGCATTAACTTAGGTTAGAATCACGTTAGGACGACCAAATAGTCCGCATCGTTGGCAACGCAGCAGCTAACCGTCTAATACAAGAATAATAAGATCCGACATCCGATCGAACGTGGAACGAACATAGATAACACGGTTTACCTGTCCCCATAAAACGCACGTACGTCACAAAATTCTTCATTTGTTCAGCCCAATTCATTCAAGGCATCGGCCTGTCAGGAAGCGTTTCCATGGCAACCGACATAATAAAGCATCAGCTGATTCATAATTTATCACGTCCCAGGCTATTCATTGTAAAAATAAAATATAATTCTACCATGGTGTATCGTCTAATAGTGGGGAGAAAGCATACTATATGGAAAAAGGTTGTCGCGCCAGTGGTTTATTTCTGATCATTTGAAGCAATATTTGTAGTTGACGAATGAAAACCGCGAGCACCAGCGGTTTTTAGATCATAAATATGTCGTATTTTTTGTTTGAAATAAAGTCTTTAAATTGAAAAATATAGGTGTGTTTTATCAATTATTTTTGGTGAAGTGGCACTCCACCTACTTCACCTGAATATCCGCACCTGAAAACGCATTTACTCCATTTAGGAGTTCACTTCCTCTTGCAAGAGGTTTTCAACTTCCCTCATTTAAAAAGTAGTCGTATACCTTGCTACTAATTCTTCTACTTACCTGCGCCCAAAGCATAATTATTATTGTATGGGATTTAATTCACAATATTATAGCGTATTATTGAAATATTCGGAAATTTTTTGAACCACACCTCACCACCGAACATACAGGGTGTTTCCTAACCTCTGTGACAAAATGAAAGGGGTGATTCTTCGCTTAATTTTAAGACGAAAATGTGGTATAACCTTTTTTCAAATCTCGCTTTGTTTCCAAAATACAGGGTGTTTAATTTTTTTTTCTGATTAGTTTTTTATTTTTAATTAATTTATCTTTTACTCGATTTTGTTGAAGTTTGGTAACGGTATTTATAGTGATAACGGGCTCATTTTGCCATGAACAAATAAAAATTATCGAATACAGTGGCGTCCCGAGCGGCACTTCAACCAATATTATTGGGAAAAAAATGTACGTCACTGACTTTTTGTGTCATTTTCATTTTTTTCTCAGGTTACTCAACTAAAAACGCAACTTTTTGATCTCTTAAATTTTGATCGTATCTTGCGTAATTTTTGAGATAAACCACTTTATTGCATGTCTCTGGACTACACAAAAATAACAATATGATGCAAAGTAGGCTTTTTGCTTCGATCCATGGCAACCACATAGTTTGTTTTCTTCATGACATTTGCCTACTGTATGAAAGTTTCCAATAATGTATTTAAGTAACTATTGTTTTTCAATTTATTTGTTTTTATTATTTATTTTTATTTTTTACGCCACTGTATTCGATAATTTTTATTTGTTCATGGCAAAATGAGCCCGTTATCACTATAAATACCGTTACCAAACTTCAACAAAATCGAGTGAAAGATAAATTAATTGAAAATAAAAAACTAATCAAAAAAAAAATTAAACACCCTGTATTTTGGAAACAAAGCGAAATTCGAAAAAAAGTTATACCACATTTTCGTCTTAAAATTAAGCGAAGAATCACCCCTTTCATTTTGTCACAGAGGTTAGGAAACACCCTGTATAATAATACGGAAGCCCCGCGTCCTGCTCTGCTGAATTCAGCGAAAACGGAAATGTTCAACGACATCCGTACCAGTTGCCGATCCAAGGCATCAATTGTGTTTTATACTTTGACTGTCACTCTAGTAAGTCTCATATCAAACATATGTTCGCGCGGCTACGAAAATGATCAGCAATCGTTCATCTGATGATCCTTGCATTTTTTGACCTTACTCAACTTGTTTATTCATAACATACAATTACGTCTAAAAAATGATATTCATTAGATGCTGAGAGTGGTGAATCGTAGATATTATTCTTTTTGGTATTGTATGTATGTTTTGCCGCGTTTTTCCCTGAAGATCCTCTTGTGTAAAAGACTGAAGAAAATATATCTGGGTCTACGGGGGCCAATTGATGTCATCCGCCTAGAAATTACACAGCTAGTGTACCCCAGCGTTCGTTGTATGGCCAGTATGTTGTAAATTGGCTCTCCAGCGCGTGCGGTATATTCAATCTCCTACCTATAGCACCTTTTTCAGTATATCATTCTGAAATGGCATCACCGTTCATGATTGAAATGCTGAATGCTACCATGGACAAATCCATTTTTGCTACCATTGTAGGTGATTATTTACCTTTTCCCGGTTTTTATTCCAGTGAACCAATCTAGAAAGCTTGCTTTGTGCATTTTATATTTTTATCCTGCTATATCTAATCAACATTTCAGTCCAAGTTTCGTCCATAAAAGTATATGTTTTTCGTCGAAACTCTTCTAAATGACTTTGAATATAGTCACTGCCAGGGGATAATTTCGTCTTTTTCTGTTGAAAATGATTTTTTCTTTAGATTAACGGAAATTAATCTTCTCTAACGATTCACACTTTTTCTTCTTGCCTATGGGTGGATTGGAATAATTATTTTTCAATTTATACATTATTTTTTGGTTGGATACTTAGTTGATTTTCCGACTGCAGTCTTTTTCGAAAACATTCCAAATATTTTTGTGACTCCGAATGTTGATTCCTGGTGGCTAAGAGCACTGAACAGATTGAGATTAATTATTTTCTCAAAAACTGTCAGAAAGTAACAAAAAATTTTGAAAAGGTAATCCACCTCAATTTCAAGAAAAGTGTGCTATTTTCCTGTAAGCGATACGTCAAATCTGTCATTCACGTCCCAACAAAATCCTAGTCTAAACATACGCAGAGAATTTCAGATTTGTCGGATTATCAACACATCTTTCATTAAACCTTATTTTTCGAGTCCTATAAACTCTCATGTCCCTCATTAAAACAAGACTGAAAGCCTATTTTGACTGTAAGGACAACGATAACCCAGTTTTCAAGCAAAATGTTAGTTGAAAGGAAATTAACCTTTTTCATTTTTTGACCGTGAATAGGATTTTTTATTCGGTTGATTCTGATGTAGGAGAACCTGTATGCAGCATACAGTGACTACATGCAAGATGTTTCATTAATAATTATTGATCAGATTTCAAGCTGACGCTAGGGCGTAGATACTGGGGGGGGGGGTAGAGGGAGTAATTAGCCCCCTCCCAGAACTTGATTATTATCCGATGCATTTTTTAACCTCAAGATCTTCTATCATTCGAAATTGTGAAAATTGGCTCTTTTAATTCATGAAGCGCTGTTGTCAACAGTTTCCCAATTTTCACATTGCTCATTGCATGTGGAGTGTTGTTTGTACATAATATGGTCCATTTTATGTCCATTCATAGTCCAGAACTAACAAAAAGTATATGTTTGATACAAGTAGAGCCTAAAAATGGTCGTTCATTTATCGTCCAATACTGTGTACTTTGTATCGTACATGGACGTTCAATGGACGTCCAACCGTCCAGATATGTCCGTTCTTTGTTCGAATACTGGACATCTTTGTGCTGCCTGCGATGTGTCAATATTTTGTTGATAGACACCCTGTACATCGGGTTCAAATCTCCATAACCCCCCCCCCCCCCATAAAAAAGCTATCTACGAGGGCTGTCAGAAAAAGGGGTTCCAACAAAACCAATTTTTTTCCCAGTCAATTTCCATCTGCTTCAAACAGTCTTTCGAACCGTAGTGTTTGTCTCATCATGATCAGAATTGCAAATATTTCATTTTCAGTCAGATATTTTGTGGAAATGGCAGTTTTCATGAATTTATAACGTCTAAAGGAAACTTGTGTTAAATGTAGGGTTTAGCATAATGATCAAATTAATCATACTCAAGTCACTTCATTAATGCATAGAGCATTCGAGATTATGGTGTTTATGGATGGTGTTATTTAATACATGATAAGAGTGTCAAGCCTGAAATTCCCACCATTATTCACTTTCGTTTTCACAAAACAGCAACAACAGAATCCAAACAACAAAAAAGTGAGGTTAGTATGTTCTCTTCTCTTGAGACAGTTGATCATGCAATCTTGTTTCAATATACACTCTATTCACAACCAAAAGTCATCAAAAGCAAACAAACTAAACGTGATTAGACATAGCGAAACGATTGAACTGATCACATGTAGTTTGTTTACATTGGTGACTTTTGGTTGTGAATACAATGTAGTACATGAAAGTTGGGAATTTTTAAGCTCATGCATTATGTTTATACTTTCATCATTGAGACTTATTTTTGTAGTATTCATACATTCAACTGTAATGATTTATGCACTAAAATAACGCTCTGCTCAATAATTTATGCTTATGCGTTCGCTAAACCCGGCATCAATTATCAAAAAAGCAAACAAAATGTGTAGATATTTTCAAAACACGTCGTTGTTTCAAAAATAGCTGTTATTACGAAGAAAATATGGTGACATATGAATTTATGGCAACTGAGAATAGCAAATTTCATAAAAAAATGTCTTCATATACAGGGTGTTTATTAATTGAATGCCGATACTCAAGGGTGATAATCCTTGGATGATTTTAAGACAAAAAGTTCATATGAACATAGGTCCGCAAGAGCTTAATTTTCAAGATACAGGGTGTTGAAATATTAAAAAATAAATGATTTTTTTATAATAACTTTGATACTATTCCAGATATCTTTATGAAATTTGGTACACGTCTTCTAGGCTTCAATATGCATTTTGTGATGTACAAACAATTTCATTATTTTTACCAGTGGCGTCCGTACGGGCTTTGCACTCAATATTTTTGGAGAAAATTTGTACGCCACTGCTTCCTTCCAAAATAAAAATCATTTTTAAAATCTCTATTTGTTTCTGAGCCAATTCGTTCTCCTGATTTTTTCCGTCCGGCGCATGGTTTTTGCTTAAAAAAAAAAAATCTACTTAATTGCATTGACACCCTGCTGTGTCATCTAATATTTTTAAATCAGTGGCGCCCTCTCTAACATTCCCATGCATTTTGATGCATAGAAGACTAGTACCAAATTTCAAAAAGATATCTGGAATAGTATCAAAGTGATGATAAAAAAAGATTTTTTTTTTAAATTTCAACACCCTGTATCTTGAAATCTATGCTCTTGCGGACCTATGTCCATATGAACTTTTTGTCTTAAAATCATCCAAGGATTATCACCCTTAAGTATCGGCATTCAATTAACAGGGTGTCCCGAAATTAGAGGTCAATATTTCAACCCGTATTCTACTTCCCAAAATAGAAATAAAACTTCATATAAACCAGTATCCACAGACTCTTCGTTTTCAAGATGCAGGGTGTTAAAGGTGAAGACCTGATGACGGTTTTTTGTGGATATCTTCGAAACCTGTCAAGATAATTGAATAAAATTTGGTACACTTTGTAAACTTTTCACACTCTATCTAATGAATGAAAACTTAGTATTGTATACCCTTTATGAGTGGGATATACAGGGACGGGTTTGAGAAAAATAGGCACCAAATTTTTTGGTTGTTGATTTTTAGTAGATTTGCCTACAAATTTTGAAAATCTGGAGTTTTCTACACAGATGAGGTACTCTTCTTGTAACTCGCTGACACGCAACATTTTAGAGAAAAACGCATTTGAAATTTTTTTTCACACACTGATTTTAGTGAAAAATATCGTGTGCATCTGGCTAGGCTATCACAGGTAAACCCGTGCTTTCGCTTTGAGTTTCGGTATATGCAATTTTGTTTTAAATATGATTTTCAAATGCATTTTTATCTTTGTAAAAAACTCAAGATTTTGAAATTGTGCAGGCAAAACTACTTAAAATCAATAAACAAAAAACTTATTTCACATTTTTCCCAAGCCCAAAAAGGGCACATTTTTCCCAAGCCCGTCCCTGCATTAAGTAGAGCGTAAAATGGTTGGTAACCGTACAAAATTTTATTCAATTATCTTTACAGGTTTCGGAAATATTTACGAAAAACCGTCATCAGGTCTTCACCTTTAACATCCTCTATCTTGAAAACGAAGAGTATGTAGATACTAGTTTATATGAAGTTTTATTTCTATTTTGGAGTGTAGAATACGTGGATGAAATATTGACGTCTAATTTCGGGACACCCTGTATTTTACTATAGAATAAAGTAAGGATTAAATCTGGTGTTATTTTTTAGACATTTTTGTACAAAAAAATCATCTTCAACATTTTTGGGCTAGTTTGCGTTAGACAAATTGATGATACGAAAATCTTTGTCATAAAAAAACCCCTGGATTTTCGGACAAATGCGTTTCATCATTTTCACATAGTGCCAGCTCAAATGCCTCACAAAATTTAACACAAACTTAAATTTTGTTCAAAATTTAACAATTTTTTGAAACATTTTCAATGAAATCTTGAAGGGACTTTCTTTAAACAAGCAATGCTAGCTGAGTGCGAATATCAACTTTTTACCAAGTATTTCGTGTAATCTGCAGTAAAAGCGTGTTTTTTTTCTCTTCCAAGTTTTTAACTCCATAACGAGTCCGACGAGTCATTAGAAAATTGAAAATAATAAACAAACGAAAGATTAAAACAACCACATATCCAGTCTGCTAAATCGTACTTACCTTTGCGTAAGCTATTTTTGATGGTTTCTCGTATAATAAGTTCAGGCACTGGGCGACCACTTTTTTTGAATTGACTTATTTTTGCAAAGTAAACTTCGTTGGCCCTTTTTACTTGTTTTATTTTCTGTACTACCGACATTTTATTATCTATAAAAGTAAACTTGCATGTTCATAACTTGAAAAAAAGACAATCTACCAATAATAAAATTATTAGTGGGCAAACTATTTCAAACTAACCTCACAAAAATATATCATAAATATATGTGATGCGCCTAGCAATTAGCGTATTCGTTAATTAGCGTATCTGTTTTGTTGAAAGGATTGTTGGCGGCGATATGTATCAAATTTTAGTCTGGCTCTTGACCCCAGTTTAAATTTTGCATCAACATAATTTCGTGTAGAACTGATATAAAATTGAAGAATTTTTTCCTTACAGTCACCAATTTCGTCATGATGGAATCCCGGTGTAATACTAATAATGTTAGGCGTCAGCCAGCCATTGTTCGCCAACCGATTGCTCAAAAAGCATATTGCGGTAAGTTGATATCGTTTTTTGTTTGAAAGTTTCTTGAATTTTGTTTAATTTTCAGGAATTCGTCATACTCTTCTTAGTATAGCTCAAGAAGCGAAAACACCTGAAAATGCAATACGCCTCTCTAACCGGCTACACAGGTAGGATGAGTTATTGATTAACAAATTTATTAATTTTAATGGATCATTGAAGAATATTTTAATGATTGTATAATATATACAGGGTCTTTGATTTTATTCATGTGGCTCATAAAAGTTGTGGGTTTTTTCCTATGTTATCTGCTGCAATTTTCAAAAACAAAAAAGTTGCATGGATAAATGGGAAAATCTCGGGCAAGCGTGATCGAACCCCCTCCAAATTTCCAGCTGTTCTAGGAAAAATCGCTCACCAGCGCTGGATCGAACCAAAAAGTGTAAATCTCGATTGATCCGTATATTCACCCAATTAACATGTTCTCGTGCAATCTTTAAACGTACCATAAGTTGTGGCCTGGTTATTGAAGGAGCTGTGGCTCTGATTCTAAACTCCTTCAATCGATTTTTTACCGATAATTTAACATTACGGACTCTGTAGAGAACATTTTGCAGTTGCCTGGCTGTAACATGACGTGTACGCATGACTGCAAACGTAAATAACGGTGACCTACAGGATTGGTGCACCTGGGACGTCCTGAAACTCGCCTTCTATGTTTCTCCAAACTTTAAAACTGTAGAACTGTTCGATTGGTTTACTCAAATAGTCCAGTAAACAAAGGTTTTTTGCAGGACAAAAATGTAGAAGTTTTTTTCTCACTTGTTTTACAGGGTTCCACAGATTTCAGCGTATGCATGGGATCCCAGTTATTATAAAATATACAGGGTCGGTTGAATATATGCAAAGTTGCGCAATTTTATGCTCAACAAAATGTCATTTTTAAATTCAAAATTACTTCCAAAGATATTCGGAAAAAACTGACATTTCGCAAAAACGTCATTATTATTTGAGCAGATATTTTAGAACGGATTACACTTTCTCATTGCTACTGTTTCTCTACAATATGGCGGTATCAAATTAAAAATCTGACGTTTCGTCTGAGCGGCCATCATCAAGTTCATTTTTTTAAATGTGGACCTGGATTTTTTATTTTATTTCTCGTTATGAAGGCATTGAGGTATCGCAACCGTCGAAAAAAATACTCATGTAAAAAATGATATCAGAGAAAATTGGTTAGGCAAACTTTGTCTCTCTAACATACAGTTTGGTTCATAAATCCATCTTTATTCGACAAGTTATTCTTATGGCAAGACCTGCACAACTAAACAAAACTAATTGACTGAACCAAAATCCAATAACAAGACATTCAATCAAACTTAATTAAATCTACAAATGACATGGAAAATAAAAAAAATCACTTATAAAACTTGATCAATTTCTGCGCAAGTGTTCAAAAATATTGCCATTTAAACAAAATATTGAAAATAACAATCATAGGTGAATAATAATTGAAAATATTGAGGTTGCCTCAAGGACGTCAAAAGATAACTAAAAATAAAATAAAAAATCCAGGTCCGTTTTTAAAAAAATGAAGTTGATGATGGGGGACCAAGGGCAAAACGTCAGATTTCCGATTTGATACCACCATCTTGTAGAAGAGAAAAAATGGCAATGGCAAAGTGTAATTTATTTTACAATATCTTTTCAAAGAAACTCGGGAAGTAATGAAAAAGTTTTTGCGAAGTTTCGAAATTTTTCAGAAGTAGTCGGAATTTTTCAAATTTCAAAATGACGTTTTGTTGATAATAATAATGCGCAACTTTGCATCCCTTTAAGCAACCCTGTCTCTCTTATGATAACACAAGAGTCTGTGGCACCCTGTATATGTTTTTCTATGACGACCAAAGATAAAAATGTATTATACATTGAATGTGAATGGTTACTCATACCAGTGACTTTTGGGTTCATTACTCAATTGTTTTCGACCAATGAAAAAGATCTAATGTCATTGTCGACTATTTAAAAGCCAATCAGAAAATTCGGCAAGTTTGTAACATAAGTCAACCTTCAAATCCATCATTTTGAAACAGCCCATTCCACCGTCCGTACTTGTTCTATAGTCATTGTGTTAACTCAACCTCACTTTATCCTACAGAACAGTTGTTGTCGAAAAGTGCGCTGCAAATGAAATCGAGTATTGCATAGTTCGCATCAATTATTAAATAATCATAGAAAAATTATAGTATTCTACTCGCGGGTAATGGCCATTACTCGCACATTGAATAACATACTGACTGCTGAATCCCAATCTGAGGTTTGCTATCTCGCCAGGTATTGTGGCATTAAAACTTACTTGAGAAGAAACTTAATTATGTGAGCAGTTTATTTAGAAGTAATGCGCAGAGTATTCATGGATGTTAATTTGCAATCTACCAGTCAAAGATCAAAACATGGACGCTACTGAGGAAAATTTTACTGAAACAAAATAAGGTTACATCTATTATTAATAAGAACGTCAAGAATTAAAAAGAGGCTACACTTTAACCGAAAAGTTCACAAACTTGAACATGTCCACTAAAATCATTGTTTCAACACCTCACCTTGCACTTTAATCAGAAGATTGATGATACACTTCTCAACATGGAAATACGAAGAGTGAAATAAATAGATCTGTAGGTGTAAAGGTTATAAACATGGGATTGTTACATTTGACTTATTTCAATTGAATTTTGCGTGAAAAATCATACATGCCTTTTTTTCTACGAACGTGCTTAAATAGCCACTTTCCCGCACGCATTTTGTTTCGGAAAATAAGACTTTCCCGCACTAGTGCTTTTTATTTTTTTCCCGCGGAAACGTCACAAATGCGTGCGGGAAAGTGGCTATTTAAGCACGTTCGTAGAAAAAATAATGTTCTAATCATGCGGAAAGTGTCTTCCCGCACTCGACTGCTTGCCCGAAGGAAAGTATCACTTTACGCACTTGTTAGGAAAATAACTATGTTACATCAAATTGCTCTAACTCTGTCATTTTGACAGATAAATAAATAAAAACTTATTTCACTGAAATTTCTTCAAAAAGATATATCGATATCCGTTAAAATATACAGGATGATACATTTAGAATAAAAAAGTTGATCATATTTTTTACTTACCCTGTATATCTTTAAAAACGAAATTATTTTCATCTTATTCCTAATTAAAAATTATGTGGGTAGTCATATTTTTATCAAAAAAATGCTAGCGATTCAGAAGATATTAGCAATATTCCAGACTCTTTTCCCACCCTGATAGATTTTTAAAAGCCTTACAGCTTTTATGTGAGAAATGGACAATTTGCACATTTTTTGGAAATATGAAAAATATAAGGATTAAAGTACTGATGCCATTGATGTTTAAAAAATCAACCTACGACCTCTAATAATGTAGTGATCACCGATTAACGCCAATCAACATCCACTACGTCTCAGAATACACTATCTATCTCCATCTGACGTATTGACTGAGACGACTCTCTCTCTCTCGGGACGGTATTATGGCCCCACCCCGTTTGCGATCATACAGTAAAATTCTTCTTTTTCATTTATTTAGTATATTTTTGGGCATTTCGAAAAAATTTTTCGCCGGTAACTTTCAAATAATGTCTAGAATACGTATACAGGGCTTTCCACTTGAAACTCCGCACGTCAATATCTCGGAAACGAATAGGAATATTTGATTTCTGTAAAAAGTAGTCAATGTATGGGGTCGAGTAGTTATTTTTCACAGTTAAAAAAAATCGTAGATTTGCTTGATTTGTTTGCACTCCACAATAACTACATAATTATTTGAGGTCTTTGAGTTGAGGCATAACATCTGTATTGGGTTTCGCATTTTTCCCATTAAAAAAAAATGTGTGGCGAACTTAACTTTCAAATGGTCCAACATTTTGTTAGTACGTAATATGCTCTTGAAAGCTTCAATCCATTTGTCAGTTTTCACAATAATTGAACAAAGGAACAAAGTCTACCTATGAAATTACACAGAAAAAGCTTTTATTTGTAATCTTTTTTTTAAACGTGACGAAAGGGCCCCCCCCTGAAAAAATTGTCGAAATTGTGAGGTTTTCAGCAATTTTCATTGTGAAGCCGACACTTGGCGAGGTACCAACGAGCCTCGGATTCGGACCAAAAAAAACAAAAAACCAGGGAGAAAAAACTAAAAAGGAACCAAACCCACTTCACACACTTCATTTCGACTCTGTTAAGCGCAACCCTGACAACTCGAACAACACATTCAAAATAGACGCTCGATTAGTGGGAAGGCGCAAAAGATTTGGGAGAGTAGCGCTATTAGTTTATTTCTATTTCTAGTACAGTCGCTCAAAAAAGAACGTGCACTGTAATTCTACTAGGGTGGTACTCTATAAGCAACTTTTTATAATTTACGACTATTACACGAACATCTTTGTTATATTGGCATATTGGGCTGGTTGTTGATGTCTTAGATAAACAGAAGAACTTTGCTGTGATTCTAACAAAAAACATAATAACAAAAAAAATGTGTGGTATGTTTCGTTGTCATTCGTGTTTGTGTCGCTTAAACACTACACTGTGGTCCGAAATAAAGGAGTACATTTTTTAATTGAAAATATATTTTTTGTTTTTTGGACGATTTAATTTCTTTTTGCAGGACTAATAACCTAACATGTCCTCAACATGACTGTAAATTAGAAAGCAAAAATAATGCACAGGGTCGGACTTATAAAAGAAATTATATAACAGTGAATTTGAAGTCGTTGCAAATGAAAACTGTCTTAGCTAAAATTGTACTAATATGCTTTTTCGGTAGATAAACTATCCAGAACACTTCAGTAAAAAGAAAAATTTCCAAAATTACCGGATTCGCGAAATACCATTGTTTTATTAAATCACTTTTTAACAAATAACACATTTATGAAAACAGTTTAGTAATTTTCAAACTTGGAGTAAAATATTATGGATGTGGCCACCATTATTGTTTACCACTTCTTGAAGTCGTCTGCGCCATAAATTGATAGCCCCATCTATTGCACCCTGTTCAAAATTGTTCCAAACAAACTGCATTTTTTCTTTGAGCTGCTGGATTGTTTCAAATTGTTGTCCGTCATACAAATTTTGTTCGAAAATTCCCCAAATTGAATAATCAACTGGATTTAATTCTGGGCTGTTAGGTGGCCACATTTCTGGCTCAATATAATCCGGGCAATTTTCACTCAAGAACATCCTTGTACTGTGGGAAGTGTGCGAGGGAGCACCATCCTGTTGGAAAGTGTAATCGTAACAAACATCTTCAATTTCTGGTAATAGGTGCTGCAAGATTTGTTCTTGATACGTTTCTGGATTGAGTTTTACCCCAGCATCAACAAAAATTAGACGAGATTTTCCCAACATGGATAATGCAACAGAGACCATTACACCTTTTGAGAAATTACTTCTTTCAATCAAAAGATGCTCTAAAGGTATTTCTCTCTTAAATTGTACGTCAGAATATACCCTATTATTCTGGGTATTTTTAGGTGGCCGTAAATGAAACATTTTTTCATCTGAAAACCATATTTTTCTAATGTCTTCGCGGGAGCGGAATCTTCGTGATAGCAAATTACATATTTCCAATCGTTTTTCTCTTACATTGGCCGTAAGTCTTTGACAGTAAACTTTTTTAAATATTTTAAGATGGCAGTCTTCTTTAATGATTCTTCGAACTGACGTACGGGAAATCCTAGTTATTTTTGCGATTTTCCTTGTTCCAACAGTTTGGCCAGGTTGCAAATTTCCTAAAACAACCCTTACTTTACCAATATTTTCTTCAGTTCTCGAGCTTCGCTTCCTTCCTCTTCCATGTTTATTTTCAATAGACCCATCGTTTTCCCTTAGATGTCTTAAGAACTTTCCTATCGTTCCAATATGCCAATTTTTCTCAGGAAACTCATTTACAATTTTTCTTGCACCATAATTATATTTTTCACGGAAATATTTGATTAATAATCTGTCCTCTTTGCTCAAAAGTGGCATTATCAACTGACTAATTTACTTATTTAGCTGTAAATGTCAAACAAATTCCATGGCAATCTGAGCAGTATGGCCTACTAACACCTATATGCACCGTAGAAATCTAATCCGGATGAAGTCTTCATCGCGATTATATTCCAATTTTTTTATGCACCGCAGCGCTTAAGCCTGAATCGGTCGCTTAACTCTGATCGCCCCATTTTCTAGGCTTAATCGAAGAATTTCAACGAATTCTAACCTAATTTGAGGTTTTGCGACTAAAGACAAAAGTATGAGAGTGAAATATTAACGGAGGATTATTTAGATTTTTAAAAAATCATCGATTGGTGTAGGATTCTTTTCCAATTCCAATAGGTATAGTCAATGCTCGAGTCAATGAGTACTACACAAAATATATCTCAATATCAAGCAATATTTATTGCTCCACAATACACTCATAATAATGCGAATTGCTCAATAGAATATTGAATTGAATAGGTACCCATTTTTGTGGGTATAGGTACAAAAAAAAACAGTGTACCTATCACACTCGGATATCTACCGCATATTTTACTCTATGATTTTTTATCATTCAATCGATCGACTCAATTTGGATTGGTGTTGAAAGTAGGTAACTACCTATCTATATCCTGTAGAGGTATCTAATGGCTACCTATCTCAAAGTTTTGTCTTTTTCTAATTCAATTCAAAATTTTAAGTTTATGGGTAAACCCAGACCCCCATAAACAAATAGACTTGTTGATTTACTTGTTTATTCATGCTTTAGATACTAATCATCTCTACAAGATAAACTAAAATAAAAACCTTTGAAACTGATGGTCTCATCACATTTTATTTATTTTCCCAAATGAGATTTTTTCATTCAATTTTCTTGACTTCCAAGTCCCAGTTTATAACAGATATCCCAATAGAAGAAGGTTTGTGTTTTTTTTATTAACTATATAAGAAATTATTTTAATTATATTTGTTTTTCCTGTTTCCTTGAGTTATCAAACGATGCGTTTTCCAAAGTTTGTACATCGAGTTGTACATATTTGTAATAATTACAAAGTAGATAATGAGTTTGAGAATTATACAATATTGTCAATTTATCAATGGGCATTCCTTGGGGCATTCCTTAGAAAATCATTTAATCAACCACTTGTTTCTACTAAAATATATTTTCTTGTGTTGTAAAAAGTGATGTTTTTATTTATCATCAGGTTGATGGGATTGTTATTCTTGCTGTACCTATTAGACTTGGTATACTGTTTATAATAAACACTCACTATCATGAAATCTAAGCCCAAAAAAAGAGGAAAAGCAAATATAGGAATGATTCAAGAATAAAAGTAACACCAAATATTATTGAATTTACAAGAAAAACCCCTTGGCTAATGTTTGCTAAACGTCATATAAGGCTTGCGGATGTTACTGATCCATATAGTTGCTAATTTTTCATTAGA
This sequence comes from Orchestes rusci, assembly GCA_958502075.1. Taxonomy (NCBI): domain Eukaryota; kingdom Metazoa; phylum Arthropoda; class Insecta; order Coleoptera; family Curculionidae; genus Orchestes; species Orchestes rusci. Next base: position 3,155,979 of record OY293306.1, read on the forward strand.
ACTTGCAAGCAAATAGCAAAACTCAAAACAAATCACTCAACATAAATTCCAAAATTGTTATTGATATGTTTTTCTAGGTTATTTTGTGACGTTGTCAAAAGTCTAACCAGGGATTAACGATCCTTGCAGCGAATTCTTCGGTGCATACAAAACACCGCTTAATCTAACTTTGAAAATTAATCGAGATTGGCTAAGCTAACGTACGGTGCATATAGCTGTAAGTAAAATTGACATAAAAGAAGTGGTAAACAATAATGGTGGCCATATTCATAATATTTTACTCTAAGTTTTAAAATTACTAAACTGTTTTCATAAATGTGTTATTGGTTAAAATGTTATTTAATAAATAATAATTTCGGAAAATTTCCTTTTTACTGAAGTGTTCCGGATAGTTTATCTACCGAAAAAGCATATTAGTACAATTTTAGCTAAGACAGTTTTCATTTGCAACGAGCTCAAATGCACTGTTATATATATTTTTTTATAAGTCCCACCCTGTACATTATTTTTCCTTTCAAATTTACAGTCATGTTGAGGACATGTTAGGTTATTGGCCCTGCAAAAAAAAATTAAATCGCTCAAAAAATAAAAAATATATTTTCAATTAAAAAATGTACTCCTTTATTTCGGCCCCCGGTGTATAATAGCTGCCCAATGAGATAGACGAGTTCTAGGCACTCTCACTAATGAAAAATTGAATTATTTCATTAAACACGTGATATGGTGATCAAGATCGACACACCAAAACAAAAACAAAACAAAGCCATGCTGTTTTTTTTTCGTGTTGCGCGCTTCACTATAGAATTTCATTCAATAACAAAGAGAGCGATATATATATGAGATGCACAACCAAACGACAACGATTGAGGTTCCTCTTTCCCAAGTATATCGGGAAGTCGTTCGGCTCCACCGTACACAGCCGAAAGCCACGAAAATTGCAAAACGAGTTACAGAGCTCTGATCCTCGCCGTTTGCGCTGTCGTTCTTAGTCATTAGTAGAGTGAGTAATTATGGGTATTAATTTATTTTTAACTGCTCAACAGCAATCTTTTCACATGATGTGATTAGATGGATAGTTATTAATTTATTGGATATTTCATTTCATTGTGGAACTAATTATCTTTACTTTTCAAGGATGCTTACCAGCAACTTGGCATTTCTATACAGATTTTATATCAACTCTGTTCATATTTAAAAATGCAAATAGACTATCAAGTTTTGAAGAATAAATAAATTCAAAAAAGTATAGCCAAGTTGAAAAGAAGATTTCGCAAGAAAGAAGACAATGGAGCAAAGAAGAAGATGAAGAACAAGAATTTGAAGACTTATAAGAAGATCAAACATTAATTTAAATTATAATCAGTCTTTGAATAATTAAGAAATGTTTAAATCAACATACTAGTTTTGTTTGATTGATTTTATTGTAATAAATATTCAATGAACTTGCAGTTACATAGCTCAGATGACCAGTAGCGTGAAATGGACTGAACGTTTTTTAAAATTGGCATACAGAAAAATTCTGTTTGTGCATTTTTTTTGTTGCAAAGTTGCTCAGGTAAATTGATGTATCAATTCAAACATTGATTTACCTTGTCCTGAATTAATTTCAGGAAAGTCAACAATATGTCGTTGATCAATCAATGAAAGATGCTCTTGTAGCATATATTGAACTTGAAATAAACATCCTGATGAAACCTCAATATAAGTGGAATGAATCTTATCAAGCATTACTAAAAAAACGAGTCACCCGATTGTTATGGACTATTTATTCAAAATATATTTTCTACTCAAAAGGCAAATTGGACAGGATACACACTTGGGAAGTAATTTTGAAATTTTTACAATCGGAGCTGCCACTGGATGTTCCTGATTGTTTTAAGAATATCATAAGGTAGGTTCCTAGTTTTCTATTGGATAAAACTGATAAAATAATTGTAGTAATATAAAAAAGTCGCTTCCACCGAAACCAAAACACCCTCACTTGCCTTATTATACTGTAAGCTGTAAGCAGGATAAAAGTTCAAAAGCAAAAGTTAACTCGATTGACTTGACTAAGGATTCTTCTCAGACGACACATCAGAAAGAAGGTGCGGTATTCATATTTGAATTTACATTTTTTTTATTTATTATTCTGATTACCGTACCAGATGGAGGACTGGACGAAAAAATGCTGGATTATATGAAGATACTACAGAAGAGAAACGCGCGACCAGTACAGCATAGTATCTGCAGACCGACAAGAAGATCAATCAATAGGAAAAAATTAAGAGAAAATACCAAGATAGTCATCTCAGATGACAGTGATGAGGATGAAGTACAATCATCATCATCATCACCACGGGGTGAAATTGAAATATACAGGTTAGTGGTTTTCCATAGCCATGGTGTGGATTTCGGAAATGTATTTTCTATTTATTAGGCAGCCTGAAGAACTGATTGACTTGACAGAAGAAGAAGAGCCGATGAACCTGGGTAGTATAATCACTCCCGATCCAATTGCAATTGGAGAAGTTGAACAATTAGGGGAAGTTTTGATAGGTGCTCGGACACTTCTTTCGAAGATCCAAGAATTAACTGGTTCTTCAGAGGTAAGAATGTTGAAAAACTATATCAAGTTATTTTAATTTAGCTGTTGACTTGAAAATAATTATTTTACCGTGAGAGCTGATTAAGAAATATGACAACAGCTACCTTTACATCGGTTTACATGCTTAATTTTGATATATTTTTTGTATTATTTTTCAATATTTTGAAACTGATGGACAGTCCATCAGAATCTGAAAGTTTTTTTGATTTGATGTGATTGTTATGACTACTATGATAATTCCGGTATAGTAGTGAGGATTTTTTTCATGTTTTTAATAAAAAATCGACTTTTCAAATACCTTAAACATTTTTTGGTTCATATAAAACTATATTTGCATTAGATTATTTCTCATCAGCTATACAGGGTGTTCCACCGGGAACAAGACAGTATATTAACATCAATGGGAGCTACCAACACCAACCTAAAAGATTTGGCAATTTCCGTTATATCGGAAGTAGGTGTCAACTTGCTCATTCCAAATAGAACATTTCATATACAGGGTGTCCTGAAATTAGGTTTAAATGTTTGAACAGTATATACACTGAAAAAAGTATTGGTTTGCTATACAGGGTTTTCCGGAACAACGTCAGGAAACTCAGGGGGGTGATTATATATGACAAAATAATGTTGATAAGTCATATAACGGATTTTCGAAATCTCAAATATTTTTCACCGGCACTCAAAGATATTTTTTTCTTGATATTGATATATTTCGGACATTTCTCATCAAATGAAAGTGAAATTTGGTACACAATTTCAACTTGTTTGTCTGTAACGTTCTGTCTCAAAAATATCTCTCTACTCTGCCCCTAGAGGGCGCCTTACCTGAAATCCAAATTTCATATTTCGCATACTTATTTTTTTTGTGTGGGCAGATTTCTCAAAAACAAATACGGCGGTTTAAAGATTAAATGTACTCCTTGTACAAGTCGATAAGTCTCACCGTTTGGCCACAAAACGACATTAAAATAACTCATGTCAAATATAATTATTGCTTTCTATGAAATGATAACAAGAAAAATACAACACAAAAACAACAAAAAGCAATATAAACAACATAAAAACGAACAACCATCAACAAAAACAATAATAAAAACAATGCAAAAACAACAACAAAAACATGAAATAACGAATTCATGGTTCTATTGTTTTTGTGTTTTTGTTTTGAGTTTTCTTTGTTATCATGTCATTCAAAGCAAATAATTTTTTACATAAATTAGTTTAAACGGTGAGATTTATCGACTCGAACAAAGAGTACATTTTTGTCTAGTCTTTCCCAAGCATCAAAACGGCGTATTTGTTTTTGAGATTTTGATTTTTTTTATATGACTTTCCACCATTATTTTATCACATACAAACACCCCCTCAAGTTTCTTGACGTTGTTCCGGGACACTCTGTATAAACATGTTAGTTGTGAGTTAGTTATATATTTTTTTTAACTCAAAACAAAGATACAGGGTTTGGCAAAAGAATTATGACTATTTGAAATAGTTAAAATACTTGAACAACCTGTATTACTTATTACATTTTTGGATTCTACGTAAATTTCCCTTTATAAGTATGAAAATATGCGTTTTTGAAATTTTTCAGTTTTTATGTCAAAAATGACGTGTTTATTTCAATGGCTATCTATACATGGTGGTCAATAAATAAGATTGAAAATTATTGGGAAAACAGCCAAAAATCAATGATTTCAGACACCCAATATTTTATCGTTCCATCTTGTTAAGCACAAAATAAACGTAAGTTTATAAAAGATTGTCCCTTACATGGAACTATAAAATTTGGGGGTTTTTATTTGCTCGAAGTCGCTGAAGCTGATCGAATATACCGGGGGTGTCGAAGAAAAACAGAAAACTATACACAATAAGCTTTAGGAATAACGCGCCACCGCATCTAGGATATTATAATTCAAGCTGCGCATATACATAAAGAACAAAAACCGTGCAGAATATGGAAAAAATGACTGCAAACATGATACGATAAAACATCAGAAGGATTTCAACTTTAAACGTACAACGAAACACCCCCTCATCCGCAAAACTTGTCCCATCGAAATAACCGGTCATCAAATCGTTACGATATCCCATTACCTTAAAATGTGTTTAAATAATGCATAAAAAACTATAGACCACAACGGTGGCGCCGCGCCTGCGTCGATCATTCTTCATCAAACTTCAAAGTAATACATCACGTAGTATGAATTATTTATGGAAGTTAGAAGGCGCATGCTTCCAAGACCTGTCAAACTTGTCAATATACCTTGATCCTTCGAAAATTGAACGACTAGAATCAGCATAACATTTTGTTTTTGTTTTGAATTTGTCACGCGATGTTGCGGGTTGCGACGTTTGCATCGTTTGAACTAATATTTTCGACAGAGATCACAGGTTCCAATAAGTTCGATCTATCAAGACTACATGCTAAACGAGTTTAGTTCGACTTCAGTATTCAAATACATTCACTTACTGCAAACATGAATTGAAATTTTCTATGTAAAGAAAATACCTTTATTTCATACTGTACCGTAAATTATCATTAACCGGACCCACAACCAGTCCGGTAAATGACACTTTACATCGTCAGAGACTGTAAAAAAAATTACTTGACTATTCCAAAAATGACATTTTGCATCATCAAAGACTGTGAAATTGCATTTGCTAGCATGATTTGGCTGGCGCCATCTCATGATTTTAACTTTTGTTGGCAGAATCTTGGTAACATATAATTAACCTATCCATTACCCAAGTGGTGACATTGTTTGACTGGCGCCATCTCATGGTAAGAATGTGAGTCGAACGACTGTATGGTTTGACAAGAATGCACTTTGAAACGATTAAAAAAGATTATCACAGTATAAAACAATAGTAATTTACGTTATTAAGGCGGTAAATGACTTTTTAAATTACGCGTCGAGATGTTTATAGACGAGGCGACGAAGAAGCCGAGTCTGGAATTACTAGACGAGTAGTTTAATGACATTTAACGGCTGTGTATCGTACATTGTTTTGTTTCATACTGTGATAATTTGTTTTAATCCGTTCAAAGTGCTTTCTTGTCAAACCATACACTTGGAGTGGCAGTCCGCTTCATATTCTTACCATGAGATGGCGCCAACCAAACCATGTCACCACTTGGGTAATAGATAGGTTAATTATATGTTACCAACATTCTATGACAAGTTATTAATTAAAATCATGAGATGGCGCCAGTCAAACCATGCTACCAATGCAATTTCACAGTCTCTGGTCATGCAAAATGTCATTTTTGGAGTAGTAATTTTTTTTACAGTCTCTGATGTTGTAAAGTGTCATTTACCGGACTGGTTTTGGGTCCGTAAATGATACTTTACGGTACAGTATAAAATAGAACAATGTACGATACACAGCCGTTTGATGTCATTTAGCTACTCGTCTACAAATTCTAGACTCGGCTCCTCCGTCGCCTCGTCCATAATCTCGACTTGTAATTTAACAAGTCATTTACCGCCTTAGTAACGTGAATTACTATTTTTTTTTGTTTATTTAACGATCCAGCAATTTTGTAGACGAGAGACGAGACAAACCCAACAAATCACTCACACTCGTTTACTATTTTCTTTGTCAACGAAATCACTTCAAGACTGACAACCATGGTTCCTTTGACAATGTTTATTTTACGTTATTTCAACTCATTTGTGATAAGATCTATAAAATCCAACCGTCCATGAAGAAGTTTCATAAACACAGCACTTTTTTGGCATAAATGCAACACAATATCTTCGATGTGATAACAAATAAAATTATTTTTGACTGTCACTGTGACGCATCAATTCGGATCACACAACAATGTTTGTTTATGCTTCTAGTCGTTCAATGTTCGCAGCCTTGATCCCTCCCCCAATCAAAATCCACCGGTAAAAATAGGTTAAACTTTCGAAAATCACACACCATTCGCGTTTATTGTAACAATCAAAAGCTCAATCATTGGCGCACTGTCATTTTTCTATTCTGCCGGGCAGATCTTTGCTCGAACTGCTCTGTCTCGCTGCACCACGAGTTTGGGGGCCCTGGATCTGTCTCCAGATTATGAGCTCAACAAATTTTTTGCACAATCGGAGCTTTGATCACAGACAAATTGCCCGAAGGAAAGGACCCAGACCTGATGATCACAGCCAGAGATATTTTTTTTTGTATCCGACTGACATCTATGAGTTGAGAGGAGTTTGCGCGGATCGTTCTTCAAGCAGATCTTCGGGATGGGATGAAATTCCTATGTCCATTCTTCAAAGCTTGCCAGACTGCGTACTCTCAGCAATGGTTCATATCATCAACCATTTATTCCTCACTGGATCCGTTCCGGATTGCCTCAAGCGATGGAAAGTGGTCTATGTCATTCAAATGTTGCGAGAATGACGTACAAATGCACGATGTAGTCTTGTCATATGTCGAGCAAGTCAAATTCTTGGGACTTAACTTCAAGCCGCACATCGGACAATTGAAGACGAAAATATCCAGGAGCTGCTGTGCACTGAGAACGGTCGTCCAGGAGCTTGATCCGGCCGTTTCCAGAAGTCTCAAGAGTCTCATCTCCGCTATGGGATTTGCTTTTGGGGGCCATGCTCCATGCGGGCGTTCTAATTCATCTTTGAATTGAGGTGGGATTCGTGCAGGAGTCTCTTTATGTCTGGTCATATTCTGACCCTCCCCTGCTTATTCATTTTGGAGTCGGTATGTCTCATGTACAGGGTGTCCCATTTTGGGTACTTTTGCAGTATATCTCCGTTATTCTTATAGATAGAAAGTTGCGGTTTTCGCGACAGTTTGCTAGTTTTTCGTGAAACTAAAGATGCCGTTAACAAATTTTCATAGCCCTTTTAGTTTTTGAGATGCAGGGCTAAACTGAAAATGTTTTAAGGTTCCCTCGTATCTAAACTATCCATAACTTAGGAAAATGTAAAAACTGTTTCTTATAATATAACTTTTCCCGTAGAACTCGATTCTGCCTTCGGAATTAGTATACAGGATCTCGTCAAAAAGTTATCGGACAAAAATTTATTTTTTTAAAAGTGCAAATATCTTGGAAACGAATAGAAATATTTGATTTTTGTAAAAAGTAGTCAATGTCTGGGTTCAAGTAGTTATTTTTCACAGTTAAAAAAATTTGACGCATACCAAGAGTAGAGCGTCGCGACGCGTCGAAAATATTAATCGATTACAGAGACTTTGAAATTACGAACATGCAAAGGTACATGTTATTTAAAAATTTTTTTTTTATTTAGTCGAACTAATTTATCTTACTCAGTTCTGAGTTAGAACGGTTTATAGTAAACATTTCATGATTATCAAAAAATGCGCTAACGGATGATTCTAACAAGCAAGCTTTTCTCAATTTCTGTAAAAAGAAGTCAATGTTTCCGGTCTAGTAGATATTTTCCAAAGTTTAAAAAATTTGACGCCTACTTAAAGTTGAGCGTCGCGACGCGTCGAAAAATATTAATCGATTGCAGGGACTTTGGAACTACGCGCATACGAAAGTACATGTTATTTATAAACCATTTACCCGAGCTCATTTATCTGACACATTGCTGAGTTATACGAGTTTACAGTAAACATTCCTTGATTGACAAAAAATGCGATTATGGATGATTTTTACAGGAATGCTAGTCTCAATAATTTCGGTATGAAGTGTTCAGTGTATGATGTCAAGTGAGTATTTTTCAAGGTTTAAAAAATTTGACACCTACTAAAAGCTTGGCGTCGCGACGCGTCAAAAATATCAATCGATTTCAGAGACTTTGAAATTACGCGCATGCGGAAGTACAAGTTATTCATAAACTTTTTTGTTATTTACTTAAACCCATTTGTCATTCCTGAGTTGAACTGGTTTAAAAATTTCTTGGTTGACAAAAAATCTTGTAAAAGTCATCCGTTATCACATTTTTTGTCAATTAAGAAATGTTCACTTTAAACCGCTATAACTCAGAAAGAAGGAGAATGAATAAGTTCGAGTACATATTAATAAAATCTACTAATAACACTTTCGCATGAGCGTAAGTTCAAAGTCCCTGAAACCAAATTATATTTCCGACGCGACGCGACGCTTAGCTCCTGTAGGCGTCGAATTTTTCAAACTTTGAAAAATATTCACTTGTCCTCATACCCTGATTACTTTTAACAGAAATTGAGACTAGTATTCTTGTAAAAATCATCAGTGATCGCATTTTTTCTCAATCAATCTATAAACCGGTATAACTCAGAAATGAGTAGGATAAATGAATTTGAGTAAATTACAAAAAAGTTCATAAATAACATGTACTTTAGCATGCGCGTAATTTCAAAGTCCCTGCAATCGATTTATATTTTCGACGCGTCGCGACGCTCAGCTCTCGATACGCGTCGATTTTAATTTCATGGTCCAAGATAAAGTACCAAAAATGATCAAAATCGATTTGCACGTTTTTGAAAAATATAGGAAAACACCCTGTATTTAATCAATGAGTTTTTACATATCGTAATTTTTGGTACTAGTGCGTTGTGTTGAAAATAAGTCACGCGAAAAAGATTCTCAAGTGACTTGTGAAACATGACGCACGAGTGGCATACAATGTTTAATCCAACAAATGGAGGAAATCGTTTTTTTATGAGATAAATTATTAAATATAATATTCAGTGTCAGAATGACTAGACAGTGACATGTTTACATTTTGGTCAAAATAGGTTATTTTTTGTTTCACGGGAACGTGATAGGTTGTTTTTTTGTTTGCCACGGGAACGTGGGTTAAAATCCATAACTCACCAGTGACTAGTGAGTTATTTGACACTTTACTTGTCCAAAATGACATCAATGATGACACCTATAACTATCATGCGTTAGATGAAGCATCTTCACTCAAGTTCGAGTGAAACATTGAGGTATGGGGTGCCCCCTGTTGCACATAATTTCACGTAGAATCCAAGAATGTAATAATATATAGGGTGTTCCATTTGAAATGAACAAGTTGATATTTTCTACACTGTCGAATTTTTAAAATTTCACCTATGTAAAATTTTCCATAACCGATCGTTCTTGTTCCCGGTGAAATGTGCTTATTCAATGGGTTTTTGTTTTTTTTAAACCACTCAAGTTTTTAGAAGTAAAACATTCTCAAGATCATGGACAATACTTTTGTTTGGAAATAATCCACTTAATTTTACTCAGTTATTAAAAATGTTTGCATGTTATGGTTTCAACAACAATATATATGCGGTCTTTAAAACGTATGTATTTTATCTGCAGTTCACAATCAGGAGTAAAAATGGAAACATTCAGATAGAAAGACTGAAAGATGACGCAGATAAGACCACTCCGAGTGCAAAAAACTTGGACAAAACCTTGCTAACTGATAATGATGGCGTTATTTGCGTCAGTGATAGTGATAATATAGCGACTAAACCTTGCGAAAAAACAGTGCCTAGAGACAGTGTTGAAGATAAACCATTGGAAAGTGAATCTATTCCAAACGTCGAACAATCACAAGACGAATCGACCGTGGTGCAAACTAAAGACACTACTGTGACGGATAAGGACTTTTTACAAATTGTTCCATATGTGCAGGATCAAAAATCTGTTGATGGTAGCTTATCGGACAAGCCTACGATTCAGCAAATACCGGATCCTTCCCCAAGTGTTGTGGACAGTGCGATTAATCAGATAGATGAAGATGCATTGCTTGATGAAACTGATGACGTTCAGTCAGTGAATTGTGATGACATTGACGAGGAAGCACTACTTAGAGATACCGGAGACGTTCCCATGTCTATAACAGACAATGTAGACGTTAATTCACTGAGTGAACCAGTGTGTTCTTCAACTCCAAAGAAAGCGATAGTTATTGATCGCAGTGAAATCGAGGTGCCTGCTGAATCGTCGGCTACCCTTGAACCCACTGATTCTTCAACGGAAAATACGTTGACAACTCCCAAAAGTGGAGAAGTGTTAAATTACATTGAAGGTAGGTCACTTTATCGCAACTTATTCAAATTCTATCAAAATTTCGATGTAACGCTACGTTTCCACTAGAGGAACATTTGAGCAACTTCCTGTTGTGTTTCATTTTTTTGTTAATACAAATTTCCTTCCACAAAAAGAGGAAACACAAAGTTAAGTTGCTCAAATGTTCCTTAACATTACAAGATCACTTTATTTGCAAATATTTTCTTAAATTTGTTCAAATTCGTTCTCCCTTTATATTTAAATTTTTCAGATAGCCTTTATCAAATTTTATACCAACGTCGTTCATTTTCATGAGATATAAAAGAAAAATTCAAGTTACTCTAAAATATACATCACAATTTAATTTGTCTGGAAAGTCTTATTTTTTGTATTTAATCCATTTTGATTGGCGACAACTCGGTAGGTATTCAATTGAAAAAAGCCAAAGTTCATACAAAAAAAAAACATGACTCTTTAACATTATGTTTGCATTATACAGGGTGTCCCATTACATATCCGATATAGAGCAGTAGGTGATAATATAAATGGAACTAAGAAAATTTGTCTGATGAATGTGGGGGCAAATGCTAGTCGTTGAAAAGATACAGGGTGTTGAAAGTGAAACTTTATTTTCGAAAATGTTCACTATTTTTTTTAACGGATAAAGAGGTAAATGGCGGACACTTTCAACATCTATTAGAGTGAATATAAAAATGTTTCTAGATAGTTTTAAATAAATTGAGTTCTCGTTTTGTTAATCGGATTTTTATTTTCTTCCGGTATTTTTACTTTCAAAGTCGAATATCTCGCAAATGACTTGAGATATCGATATTCATCAAGAGTTTATTTTGGACGTAGAAAAAAAGAAAAAATATTGACTTTTACCAAGTATGAAGTTAAAACAGCTTCACCTTTAAAGATTAAAAAATTATACAGACATCAAGTACGTGGAAAGCGCCCTCTAGGAATTAGGTTCGAATCAATACCAAATTCGAATTCCTCACCCTCTAAAACTCTAGTATACCAATTTTGAATCTGTTATCTTCATCCGTTTAGAAATTATTGAAATTTGTCGAAAACAAAGTTTCACTTTCAACACCCTGTAGATTTTTAACGGCTATTTGTCACCACATCTATTAGATAAATTCTTATTTTCATTTATATAATCACTTGCTGCTCTATGGCGGATAAGCCCTGTATAAGGGCTGTCCGAAAATGACGTTTGATTATTTTAATTTTCTACATTAGAAAATAAGTTTTTTTTTAATATAAACAATGGTCCGGAACAGGTTGTCAAAATACAATTTCTATTTTTGTTTTTATTCAAATAGATCCTATAATTATTCTAATAATTTAACAAAAATCGGTATGCAAGGTATTTTTGACATAAGAAATTCGATCTCAAGTTTTTTTACTGTTTCAAATATGTAGTCATGACTTTTTTGCCCAACCCTGTGTCTTTGTTTTGGGTAACAAAAATTATTATAACATTATTTCCACATAGAAATGATACTCTTGTTGTAAATTGCTAGAAGCAACCGTTTTCGGGATATTTACACTCAAATTAATTCGAACAATGTGGTTTCAAATGGCAAATTTTGAAAATGGCGTTGTCATGGTAATTTTGACAGATGTTTCACTGTTCGATGTTTCTTGAAAAAAAAATAAAAAAATTAAAAAAACTAAAAAAAATCTGAAATTTAATGTTTATTTTTTTTTTTTAATAAAAAACATTGTCGACAAAACCATGATTTTCAAAATTTTCCATTCAAAACCACATTGCATGGATTACTTCAAGTGCAAATATCTCGAAAACGGTTGTTCCTATCTACTTTTTCAAAGTATACCATTTCTACGTGAAAATGACGTTTTAATATATTTTTTCAATCAAAACAAAAATACATGGTTGGGCAAAAAATTTATGACTACTTGAAACTGTAAAAGAACTTGTAGATGGCGCCACATACAAGATAATAATATCAAATTTGAATTTCTCTTGTCAAAAATACCCCTTATACCGATTTTTTTAAAATTATGACAATTACTATGGGATTTGTGTGAATAAAACAAAAATAGAAATTGAACTTTGACACCCTGTATACGGTGTATCCACTCTGAAGTCATCGATGATTTTTTTTGTTTAAAACACACATTCTGGGATTTTATTAATATCTTTACTGTGAATTAGAACGTACAGGAAGACTCAATGAGCAGTATAAGTATTAAATTAACAAAAAAAAAATAACCAAAACAGTAACATTTTTTTTTTTTTGAAAATGTGAACAGGAAGGTTTTTGGTCATTCTGATAGAGATTCCGTTGTCAGTTTTTTTTCTAAAAAATCCCCTAATACGATTTTCTGAAATTTGACCCACTTCGAACCCCCATAATCACCCAAAAGCACGTCCCTGGAACTGATTTGGTATAATGTTCATAAAGTGTTTGACGAGACCTAACAAACAAAAAAAAAATGAAAATCGGTTAATTAACAAAAATGTTACAGGGGTAGGACACTTCAGAGTGGACACCCTGTATGTACTGGAAACTATACATTTCCAAAACATTGTTAGTATGAAGAAAAAAATCTTATTTTCCAATTTTTTCTCAAGTCATCCGAACATCCTGTTTTCACTTTTCATTGGTTAATGTAAGTAGTGATAACTCATTTTTTTTTTTATTTTCTCATCGTTTTGAACCAATGAAAACCATTACTTCACTGAGAGAGCCAATCAGAAAATTTGGCGAGGGGGGAACATATGTACATCAACTTCCAAATTGATCATTTTGAAACAGCTTTGTCGAGACTGGGCTAACCTAACCACACTTTGTCGTCCAACTATCAAAATGGTCCATTGTGCGATGTTACATAATACTTTGTTATCGATTAATCTATAATATTTCACCCCTGGGTAATGAATATCACTCACTCGGACGAACTTCATCTTTGTTACTCATTGCAAAATCTTTGCTGGGATATACAGGGTGTTTCATTAATATTGCGAAAAAAATCAGGTTTCTTTTTATGCGGAATTCGAATTTTATCTCAGTTTGGCTCTAACTTGTAGAGGGCGCCACCTACACTCATTTGTCTTGACATGTACAGCAATAACTTTCTTGGACGTAACCGTATGACATATTTGAGTGAAAAAACATATTTCTCCTTTATTTTATGCAAAAAAGGTATACTTGTTAAAGTCGCTACGTGCCACCATTTTCGAGATAATTTGATAATGAATTTATGGCCGAGCATTGTGTTTCATTGATAGTGCCAAAAATACAGGATAAGTTTCCTCACTTAAAAACAAAAAGAAAATTTCATATGAAGATGTGTCCGGAAATGCTTCGTTACAGAGCTACAGGGTGTTAAAGTTATTATTTAATTTTTTTTTTTTCAGTTTTTTTATTTGTTTATGAAAGTGGTTGATAATATTACACACAAGTCGACTTTTATCTTTTTCACTGAAAATATGAAGCATTAATGCGTAATATGTTATAACTTCTAGCAGGTTACCTTCGCCATAATTTTAAATCCCATGTATTAGATATTTCAAATCCAAATATCTCGAAAATGGTTCCACGTATCGACTTCTAACAAGTATGCATTTTTTGCAAAAAAATAAAGGAGAAATATGTTTTTTCACTCAAATATGTCATACGGTTACGTCCAAAAAAGTTATGGCTGTACATTTCAGGACAAATGAGTGTAGGTGGCGCCCTCTACAAGTTAGAGCCAAACTGAGATGAAATTCGAATTCCGCATAAAAAGAAATCCTCAAATTCCGATTTTTATGGAAATATAGACATTGGTTCAAATATTATTTAGAAAAAACAAAAATAAAAATAAAACTTCAATACCCTGTAGCTCTGTAACGAAGCATTTCCGGACACACCTTTATATGAAGTTTTCTTATTATTTTTAAGTGGGAAAACTCATCCTGAATTTTTTCGCAATATTAATGAAACACCCTGTATACAAGGTTCTTTGAAAAATTGACTTTTTCGAAATTCTAACTTTTTTAACAGTCTTGACAATGTTTAATCACCAAATCATCGTTATAGAGGATCAGAAGCTAAGCGTTTCAAAACTGAAAAAAAATGTCCAATAACTTAACGCGTTTTATGCTCCTTTTATCAATAATACAGGTTTTTTTTTTTGAAAACCTTACAAAGACTATCTTTTTTATAACTCAAGCAGATAGATTTTTTTTGCAAAAGTAAAGTTTTTGAAACCCAACTAAAATTCAATTGTGAAAAAACTAGCAGCAGCGTTGCCAGTTGGGCTCACTTAACCGACCTTGTATCTCTTACAGCTTACGAAATCCTCATACACTCAAATTTGTAACAACTTGTATCTTGAGTAATAAAAAAATAGCCTTATAGAAAGCCATGGAAATGATACCTGTACATATGTCCATCTTTTTAAAATCAAGAAAGATATAGTTGGTGACTTCATCGATTCTCACAATGTGACAACATTGTCGAATCGAATAAACTAGTTTAGTTATGAATTCTTGTTGCATATGCAACCAACTTAACGTTAAATGTTGAACGTCAAAATAATTCAAAAAATATATGTGAATATACAGCATCATATCCATAACTTTACGCTTTAACAAGGATACCCGGAAGTAAAGTGAAAAAAAAAATCTAGTTACGAGGTTTTTTGTCTGATTGGTTTTCTAATTTCACTACCTACTCATGAATGTCTACTCAATTCAATTGAGGCTGGGAACCTATTCTATTAAGAAAACAGCAATATAACCTACCTCATTGTTCTCTCATTTTGCACCCCAACAATCAAAAATTAAATACTTGCTATGTAGTGTTGATCTACCATCTCATATGAGACTGAGGACAAATAATTCGAATTTGCTTCGACGAAATTTGTTACTTTTTTATTTTGTCGTGCCATTTTCAATATATTCAAAATTGTAAAATAAAAAGTTATGAGTTTATGGTTGTTATGAATGGACTTTTCACTTTTTTTTTTGGTAGTTTAAAAATATCTACGTCGCATCTCCTCAATATGCTACACTGTATATCCAGTTATTTTGTTGAAGCTTAAACCCCAATAAATACTGAATTGTCGCCAATCAAAATAAAATACACTGAGGGGCTGTTTATCAATTGAGAGTTAACCCATGAGTTAGTTTAGCTAGTTACCCTGCTAAATGGACAAATGTCAAACATTTTGAGGTTATCCTCCCGGGTAACTCAATTGATAAACAGGCCCTGAAAATTATATTCACATTTTTATTTACTTTCAAGGATATAAAATGTGTACTAAGAGCCAATATTTGGCCTTGGTAAATGTAGCTCCAAAGGGTGATCCTAAAGATGTAATCGAGACTTTGCGAACTAGAGAAGCATCTGCGCAAACTACCATTCCGCTGGATACACTAGTTGAGGAAGTTCAATCCAAGAAGGGATCTATAAAAGAGATTGTTTTTGGTAAGGATTATACTATCTAAACTACTCAACAAAAAAAACGGTACACCCGAAATTTTCGCCTATGTTTGGACACTCATAATTTTTTAACGAATCGATGAAAAATATGCGGTTTGCACAACGATGCAGGGGGGGGGGGGGTTTGAAAGGCTGTTCTGCTAATTTTAAGTTTACAACTGACAATGTATCCCATTGTAAAACATCCTTCTATCCGTGGTCTAGTGTTACCTGTGTGTTAAGTCGTCCTGAAAGACCCCAGGGCGTGAAAAACGTGTTAAACCCTATTCCTATCCTTATTGATTTTTCGAAAATTCTCTCGAGTCGCTATAGTGTCTGTATGCCTGAGATGTACGTATGCCAGTTGAACGAATGTTCGTTGCGTTAGTGTAGTGGCCGGGTGCCTATGTGGCAAAGCCACAAAAAAAAAAAAAAAAAAAAAAAAAAAAACTGACAATGTTTTGGCATAGATCTATTTAGCTGTTTTTCCGAGGACTTATTGGATACTCAGCAAAAATTTGAGTATACAGGGTGTGCCAAAGAATTTTGATCATAAGTAAAGCACTTTTTAGTTCTTTTGTCAGGTTTTCTTGAAAATTATTTCGTCGGAAAACCTGAATTAATTAATTAAC
Source organism: Orchestes rusci (assembly GCA_958502075.1). NCBI lineage: Eukaryota > Metazoa > Arthropoda > Insecta > Coleoptera > Curculionidae > Orchestes > Orchestes rusci. The sequence goes on from OY293306.1 coordinate 3,172,596, forward strand.
TAACCTCTTCAAAACCTCTCCTGTGTAGCTCCTTTCTACTTTACTCTCTGTGTGTTTTTTCCTAATACTATTGAGTGGACTATGAAATCGTTTTTCGCACTTTCAGATTTTCGAGGTGGATATCCCAGAGTAGGAGGAGTCAATGAAAATATTACGGGCTTACACATCAAAGCAGGCACAAGTCAGTGCGATATTAGTAGTACTGATACAAATACATCGTCCAATACGAGACCGATTGTTGAACCAGCTTCCGTTCCAACAACATTTCTTAAAGGTATGTTCTATCTGCAAATATGTTTTTTTATGAGGCACGATCAACTATGAATGCGTGCTAACCGTAATTTTTCATATTTTCTCTCTTATCCATCACCTCAGCCATACACTTTGGCCGAAACCTTTTCAAAAATGCTTGCTTTGATTTGTCGAAATTTACCGATAACGAAGCGAATCAGGCAAACTTGGTCCAATGTTTATGCCGACAAAGATTGAAGGGCTGTGCAAGTCGGCCGTGTAAAGGTGGCGGTCAGCTCATTCGTTTGAAACGGTCGTTCTGTGTACTAACGTTTGGTGTTTGAAATTGGTAGACTGTGAAATAATATAGAGGCAGAATTTAATTTCTTAAGGAGGCCTCGTATTAAGAGCAAAATATAGTCATGGGAGATTGGTTTACGCTGCTCCCTGTAGGGGGCGCCAATGCAAAAGTTTATAGTTTTCCTATTTTTTCGAAATTTTGAATAGAATGATACAATTATTTCAATGGAAACACAAAGTAGATGCAAATTACATGAAGAAACCTTTAAACCACATCTTGATAACTTGACTTGTTCAAAAGCTTTTGCCAGAAGAGAAAAGAAGACACCATGATATGCAAACAAAATCGATAATTAAACTGTTTCAAACAAAGATTTGACGTTTCTGTCCAAGTTTGTTTTTGGTTTCCATTAACTAGGCCGGAAAATGACTTATTAAAGTACGAGTTGAGATGTTTATTATTATCGGAATTTCTAGACGAGTAGTTTAATGACACTTATTTCATACTGTGACAATTTTTCTCAATCGGTTCAGAAGAGATAGTACTTCCTTGACAAACCACACATTGAGAGGGTGGTGGTAGCAGTCCTTCTCACATTCTTACCATAAGATGGCGCCAGCCAAACCTTGTCCTTATGTACTTATGTAACCAACATTTTATGTCAAGTTATTAATTATTACCATGAGATGGCGTCCGCGAATCATACCAGAATTTCCAAAGTTAGTAAAAATTATATTTTCTTCCAATCCAATTTTATCGGCTCTGATGATGAAATGTGTCACAGTACAGTAAGACATAAAATTACAAAAACATACGTGTTCATCAGAGAAAGGCAATAACTCCCGAACGCGTGAAGTTATCGAGATGCGGTTTTCAGGTTTTTTCATAAGATTCGATCTTCTTTCTGTTTCTGTTGAAATAATTATATCATTCTATTTGAAATTTCGGAATAAAATTGAAAAAACTAGATTTTTGCATTGGCGCCCCCTAGAGGGAGCAGCGTAAACCAATATCATGGCTATATTTGCTCTTAATAAACAAGGCCTCCTCTCTCAAATGAGAATGCCTAAGCTTTACAGATCCTCCGGTGAATGACGGCTTCTGATTGGTTGGCGGTTGGATTGCTCATTGAGATGCAGTTCCACAGATGGCACTTAATCTCTCTCACTTTTGTGTTTTTCAACTTCAATTTAAAATTGAAGAAATCGTCCATGTCTCAAAGAGGTCCTTGTATAACGTAGACATATAAAATTCTTTAGGCCTCAGGATTTCGAAAAAAAAAACATTATGAAAAGATCTAAAATGTTTCGAAAAGCGTAGTTTTTGGAAGTGATAATGATGATAATTTTATTGCCCAACAGCCAACCGTGTTACCCATTCACAGAGCAATTTCAACGTAGTGATTTATAAAAAATACTATACTACTAATACTATGGCACTGATCAATGATCCATACTAACGAGTGTTCAATAAAAGATACGATCAAGTCACCTATGGATTGCAATTCATTTTCGTGTAAAAGAATACTGTCATCACTATTCGAAATTGTGTGGAAAAAATTGAGATCAGTAGCATACAAAAGGCATGAACAGGTTTTGAAAGAAGAAACAATATCATTGATATTAAAAAAAATAATAAACAGAAGAGATGACAATTTAGATCAAACAATCTATTTTTCAAAAAATTTAGTTAGGCAATGTAATCTAGAGATATGAAAATCTAAAAACTCGACGCTTAGCACTTGCAAAACTGCTAAACTGAATCAACTTTATTTACAAGTATGGACAAATCTGTATAGTAAGTTTACTAATAATAAACAGTTGGACCACTTTCGAAAACGCGCGAAACTGGCTCCACACTTCGTTTCTGCCGGATAGCCCATGAGTTTGGAACGTTTGTCGGCCGTTTTTAAAAAATTTCCCTGGGCGGGCTTCTTTGACCGGCATGTTTTGACGCGCGGCCGCTTGTGATACGCGTTTTTGAAAACAGCCGACGACAAGTGACTTAATTTATTGTATACTAGTAAACTTTGGTATAGCCGACCACAGGCACGCGAAAAAAAAGTTAATAGGACTACAGTTGATTCACAACCAAAAGTCACCAAGGTTAACAAACTACACGTGATCAAACAAAGAGAAACGATTGAAAGATCACGTAGGATAAACAAATACTCACTGTGGGTATAGGTATGTTTGCCAAGGTATAAATAGGTGAGTGTACATAGTGGGTATAATTATCATGTTACGGAATTTTGTAGTACGAACTCTGAGGAAAGGAACATTAAGGAGATTTTTTCTAATGCAAAACAAGTTCACTAGTTTTCAATCGCTGACAAAAGATTGAAAAAAACTAAGGATTAATTGTTGTCAGTAGGCTTGTATGATTTCGATGAAATCACGCTGTGTATAAGAAACAAATCATAGATAGGTTTGAAAAGATATACAGTTGTCCCCGGGTAGGTAAGAGAGGGCAAATTGACTAAAAATTTGAAGATACGACAAAAAGTCATTCGCGATAAAAGTTTTTTCTTGGTCAAAAAAATAACATCCTTGATAATACAGGGAGACAAAAAACTAACCGAATGTGAAAATTACTGAGAAGAAACTGCTGATATTTATTATTATTGTAATTTTAGACGGAAAACGATGAAAGAAAGGTATAATACAGGGCTGGTCAAAAAATTCAAAATTGATATTTTGTGTAAGAGAAAAATACACTTAAGGGATACTTTCTTATATTTTTGACTATATCTGGAATTCTAGATCAAAGTTTCTCCCGAAAATTAATTTTCAAAATAAGTAAAAACTTTACCAGAAATTACATTTTGGATTTTGATCCCTTAAGATACTTTTCTTTCACACAAAATAACATTTTTGTATTTTTTGACCAGCCCTGTATTACACTTATCTTTCTTCTCCAACGTTTTCCCTCCAAAATTAAAAAAAATATATAACAAATATCAGCAGTTTCTTCCAAGTGATTCTCACATTTTGTTATTTTTTTATCTCCCTATATAAACTTCTCAACAAAAAAAACGGTACACCAAAATTTTCGCCCATGTTTGGACACTCATAATCTTTTAACGAATCGATGAAAAAATATGCGGTTTGCACCACGATGCAGAGCATTTCTTTGCGGTTTATGCGGATGCTTCAAAAAATTAATTTCCACAAAAACTTATTTTATACAGGGTGGTAGAAAAAGTACTGTGAATTTTCTTTTTCTTTACTGTCCCCCCATTTCCACAGAGATTTTTTGGAGCTTTTTTTTGATATGCCCAAGTGCTTGTTGCGTCCATACCTTGGAAAATGTTTGGATTTTTTTGAAACCTTTTTTCGTTTTTAAAATATCGACTTTTTTTCAAAATCATGACAATGGCTGTTCTGCTAATTCTAAGTTTACAACTGACAATGTTTTGGCATAGATCTATTGTTTAGCTGTTTTTCTGAGGACTTATTGGATACTCAGCAAAATTTTGAGTATACAGGGTGTGCCAAAGAATTTTGATCATAAGTAAAGCACTTTTTAGTTATTTTGTCAGGTTTCCTTGAAAATTAATTAATCAATTCAGCTTCTTCGTATTCATTGACCAGAGAAGAAAGTTAGTTTTGTAATTTTTTTTCATATTAACTCCCCTTTCACCAATTATACTTACTTAAAATAAGAAATCTTTGGTATTTTCCCTTTGCTGTTACAAAACACGACCATACACCTTCGACATTCTCCTTAGCTAGAAATACTAGCATCCATTGCTCAAGGTAGTATCGTTCAATGGAAACGAAGAACGAAATAAGGCACGCACAGAGCACAAATGTAAACAAACAAAGTAATTGTTCAATTGTAAACCGAGCATTCAATAGTCAAAGCACATAAACAACAAAGCAACCGATATGACTTCTAGACGAGCGATCACAGGTACAAAAACAGAAAGCAAACGGAGCCGATCGCAAAACAATAATCATTCTATGGCGCCTATAATTTTCAAAATGAGAAGTCACGTGTGCTCAATAAAATCAACTACAGAATTGAAAAATGGGGGAAAACAATCTTATTAAGAATTCTATAAAAGTATTTCATTTTGTCTTCGTCAAAAGCAATAAACAACAAAAACAAAATCTTCCACTCATCACCGTTAAATCTTTAGTGGATGTGAAATATCGCTGATAACAAATCGTAACTTTCGGGAATTCCGCTACATATTGATCTATTTTGAGCTATTAGCGAAAAACCCCTTACAAATAATAGCGAAACTCCGCCCCAATCGGCAACACTGTAACAGATGACAATTATACTTGTTTTGCATAGTCCGGTTCTGTTCGTGTCAGCTTATCTTCAAAACCGTTGCGCTAGTATAAAACGCATCTAGTGTTGAAGTGCGCAATTCGAAAACGGAACATCTCTGTTTACATTTTTTTATAGGCTGCCACGTCTGCTATAGCTCAAGAGACGGCTATTGCTTATCCATGGTCCGACTCGGATGACGTTACGTTTAGTTATAAGCCTAGTTTACACCGATAACTCGTTTAGCTCGGTCTGATAGGGTGGGGATAGTGCGGTAGGACCAATGCTTGCTTCACGCCCGTTTACACCGTCTTGCAACGCGTGAACTAAATGATTACGCGTCAAATGTCACAAATAAGTCGAAATTATTTATAAAAACAGTTCGTGACGTGACCAAACAACACATGTAAGTGCGCTCAGATTGCCTTGAGAAACTGAGAACCAACACAATTCACAAAAATAACAATCAACATAACCTCATAATTTTGATTCAGATCGAACCAAGTTTAGTTCGGTACACCAGCTGGCGAGTACCGGTCCAAAAGCGGACCAGCTTAGTCCGCAACTGTTTACACCATTCGAACCAAATATTTGGTTCTGATATAGTTCGAATTTAGTACTTGGTCCGCGGACCAAGTTGTCGGTGTAAACTAGGCTATAGTCCGGGCCGATTTGACAGATTCAGACCAAAGATTTGGCGGGAAAAGTTGTGTCGCTTCTTATCATTTTGTCTATTCTCGGACCAGGGTAACGTCTCTATACCACGGAACGTTCCTTTTTCTTTTAGACTCCCAGTATGAAAAAGACGATACGCTGGCCCAAGTAGAAAGCGTTTCTCCAGATGAACAAACTAAAAATACTGACTCAACTCCGAAAAAAACTGATTCAAGCGACGGAGAAGATAATCTTAAAATTGACGAATCTGAACAGATTCCGGAGCAACGTCCACAGAAAAAAAAGGATGTAAAAAGGAAAGGTAAATTTTGATATGTCGGTAGGTAAGCGGTTTTCATTAAAGAATGTTCTAGTTAAAAATACTTTCACTACAAAAACTCTCAAAAAAAGCCGCAAGCTTTCCAAATCCAAAAAGGCCGCCGAATCCAAGGAAGTTGCGGTCGATGATTCCGATGATGATGATGATGACGATGTTCCTTTAGCATTGAAACTAAAGTATTGTTGATTATTGTCGTGGTCATCAAGTCGGACTTAACTTTAATTTTTAGATGGCCCTTTTCAAGTGGCACAAAAAAAAGAAAAACTTCTTCTACAAAGAGTGAACCCGTTGTAGTACAAGATGTGTCGGAAAAAAATACATTTCCAGGGAGTACTGATCAAAAGTATGCTTGCAAAAATGTTTGAATACTTGCTAAAAATTCTTGTTTCTTTAGAGAAAAAGTAGGCAGAAGAACTAGCTTGAAATCAGCAGCAAAAAGACGACTTTCAAAAGATAAAAAGGAAGTTGAATCAGCTAAAGAGGAAAAGATTTATACGTCCAAATTGAGGTCGCGTAGTCAGTCCACCAGTCAGGCACCTCAAGATGATGAACCTCCCCCACCCCAGCGAAAACGCGGACGTCCACGGCGTGAAAAGTCGAAATCAACAATTCCAACAACGTCCAATGATGATTCGATTTTGAAAGAAACCGTGCCAGTTCCATGTGCGGCGGATAATTTTTTTCCCGATATGAGAAGTCCTAAAAAATCTCCAACTGCCCCCATTCCCAGTCTACCAACACGAACCTTGAAACCATTGAAAAAACGATATCGTCCACTGCATACGCATTTGCCTTTACTAGGAAAAAAGTTGGAACAATTACTGGAAAGTGAATCAATGGATTTGAGTGTGAAAGAGCAACCTGAAACTTTCCTTTTCACTTCAACTGTTATCACAACTGGTAATTTGGGATTTCTCAGCGGTAAAACTGATGAAAGTGTATTGGGCACTCAGGAATCTGACAACATCCCAACATCTTCGAAAGATTACAAAAAAGGTGACAGATCAGATAATGTTGTTGATAGTGCAGCTTCTGATAAAGAGCAGCGATCTAATGATCTTTTTCGTGCCACCAAGACTGAAGGTAAGAAAATTTTATTTATCATTTGTATTTTTCATTACCTACCTTTCTGGATTATTTTGAACTACGAAACGATCTATTTTGAATAGTACTATCCCCTAGTTTCTGAACAACAAGATATCTATTAGATAAGTCTATTGATCGGATAAACCATCTTTATCTTCTGTATCGGGTTTCTCAACGATATACAGGGTGTAACTTTATGATAGGCCGTAATTCCAAATACGCATTCCTGAACTAAATTCAAGTGGAAAAGGTCTTATAGAAATGTGGTTAAGGTGTTAAAGGTTTAGAAAAACATCGGATACATTATTATCATCTCAAAGATCATATTGTTGAATTTTGGCAGTTTTTCATTGTAACGAGATGCTCAATTAGCACCAACTAGATGGTAATTATGAGTTAAGACTGTTCCTTCACGAATAAAATTGTTGAAAAAAATTGCGCCACTGGGTGTTTGAAAATTTTCTAAATTTTCCAGATAGAGCTGCTAAAAATACAACTTTTTTGTCTCTCTTTATTTTGTCGTATGTTCTTTTATTTGTGAGAAACAATTTTATTGCATGTCAAAAAATTGTTAAGATGAAGTGTTTTTTTTTTCTTGAAGACGAAGAAAGATACGAAAAAATATGACGAGACAGAAAAGTAGTATTTTTAGCTGATAGAAAAAGCCAGCGGCTCACATTTTTTTTGTCAATTTTATTCTTGAAACTGTCCCTTTGGATGCCACTGGAACATATCGATGGCGTCACGGCAAAAGGGCATAAGCGACATTTGTCATTTTTTCCAGGAAAAACGTTTAAAATCTATATTTTTATATCTTTGTAGCTATTTTTTATATTATTCTATTTCAGATTATTAAGCACATCTTTCAACAACTTTTTAGTTATAAAATATGTAGCTGTTGATTAGTTATTTAGACATTTGGTGCTTAAGCCTTTTTGCTAAAATCAGTTGGCGCTTACGTCTTTTCAAAAGGCGTTTAAGCCTTTCAAGTACATTTTCATTTCATTTTGGTTATTTTTTGTCGGTTAGTTCCAGCTACGGAAAACTTAGATTGGAATCATTCTTTGGTACACGTAATTCCCCGCGTGATTCCAGCATTAAAAATCCAGGCTGTTAGGGGATCATCCCGGAGATCATTATCAATGTTCAGATTATTTTCCATCTTATTATTGCATTTTAGGGCCAAATCCCTATTTTTTTTTGGCCACGGGACGACATTATTGTATTCTAAGAAATAATGGAAAAAAAGGCGTAAGCGACATGAGAAGACCAAATTTAATTACGGACAAGGAAAAGCACTTTGACTCAAAGTAAAACTTTTTTTATACAAAACAGGTTAAAGGTTTTAGCTAGCTTTTCCGATTCGTCTAAGCCTCAAGTTTGCAAAAAAATACTCCATTATATTCATATGAGCGAATGGAGTCATTTGAAAGCGGGCCACCTCCATAACATTTTTATTTATGGGCCTACTAGAGAATATTTATAGGGTTGAAAAATACAGAGAACATATCAGTGATTTAAAAAAAAAAAAAAATTGTACGCCAGTGGATTCGTCCAACCTTGAAATGGATCTGTACCAAATTTCATGATGAAATATTAAAAATTAACGATACATTTTTTTATTCACCAAGAAGTATTTTACCTCGAAACTCTTGCGATAGCAAATCTATCAGAAAATATAATATAAATATAAACATTTAATAGGTATTCTCATGTCAAAATACAATGAAAACAAACGAGACTGACAAAAAAAAATTACACACAGAAATAATATTTTTGAATTGAATATTTTTCCATGTAATTTGGTACAGGACCTTTTCAGGGGATAAAAGATCAAGTGGCGTTTATAGGCAGAATTTCTCTAAAAAATCGCTAAAAGGTTTTGTAGATATGTTCTAGGAGGCCTTGGTTTTTGGAAAAAACTGGGCCTCAAAACACACGTTTCCCCCCTCTACATTTCAAAAAAAAAAAAATCAAAATCGATCAATAAACTAAAAAGTTATGAGGGTGGTCCGCTTTCAAATGGGTCACTCTGTATAAAAAGGCGTAACCGACAATAAAACATTTTCTGAGTTTTCAATATGTATACAAGGGATTTACTGTGAAAAACCATCTAGGCTACCAAATATCAATAAAACCCATTCAATTCATGATATCATTCACTTATTCTTCGTTAGCAAAATGTTTTTTTTTCGTCCAGGGCGTAAGCGACTTATCAAGTCAAGTAAACGACGGATACTGATTTTTGGTTCAAGTTCGTATCGGTTCGGTATTGGCGTTTAGAAAATGAAAAGATCATTTTTTTGCCGGTTCAGCCGTGTGGCCAAGTTGTGGGCAATTATTTGTAGTACAGGATGCATAGAAATCTCATTTTTCACCATTTTGGCGCTTGAGCCTTTTTTGTCGGAACGTCGTCGATATAATTACAGTCCAGTCAGTGACTTGTGAAAATGAAAAACTCTGCCAAAATTCAATAACATCGGCAAAAAGATCTTTGAGATATTAATAATGAATCCGATTTTTTTCTAAACCTGCAACATCCTGTAGGTATCTCAAAAACAACTTTTTCTACTTGAATTTGGTTCAGGAATGCGTCTTTGGAAGTATATTTCCCTATCCTAATGATTCATATCGAATATATATCTGGAGAAAAATTAGCAGATATGAGTTCGAGAAAAATACAGGGTGTTTCAGAATAACATGCTAATAATAAAGGGGGTGATTCTTGGGCTCATTTTAAGAAAAAAAATTCATATGAACGTATGTCCTAAACGCCTTAACTTTTGAGATACAGGGTGTCAAAGTTTTAAAAAATAGATACCTTTTTTACAATAACTTTGTCATTACTGTAGATATCTTTATGAAATTTGAGTCATGTATTTTAGGCATTAATACTCATTCTTTGATGCACCAACAATTTAATTATTCTGACCAGTGCCGTCCATGCGGGTTTTGGTTTGCATATTTTTTGGGAAAAAAGTTAAGGCGTTTAGGACATACGTTCATATGAATTTTTTTTCTTAAAATGAGCCCAAGAATCACCCCCTTTATTATTAGCATGTTATTCTGAAACACCCTGTAATACATGGGGTTGTTTGCATAGTTACCAAAGCAAACTTATTTATTGTCATTCTATCATTAATCTGATAATCTAAGCCAATATTAGGGTGATTCTCGGGACGTTTTTCTTGTTAATTTTATGGATTATCGAACGTCCATGGCGCTGCCTCTATTCAAGACAGTGAGGTGGGTGGAGCTTTTTCTGACTCCAAACAAATTTTTTTTTGCATGATAAAATCCTATAAGCAAATTTTGGCAAAAAATTCAAAAACACTTGACAAAAATGTTATTATTGGATAGGAGTTTGTTTGGAGTCGATATAAGCTCCACCTAGTTTGTGATGTCAGACTTAGCCTGTCAACTATTGGTAAGCCCCGCCCATCCGCCATGTTGCATCTTGGTGAATATTTTTGCGTTCTAGGTTTAGATAGTTATTTTATTCAAAATAGACATCAAAGGAGACTGTTTGTAAAAAGTTATATCTAAACTTGGAGTGGGCAATAAAACACAACATTATTTTTGAAATTTGATGATCTTTCAAGTAAGGTAGGTACGTATTAGCTTCTATTATCTTCACAGATGTTCAGCAATATCATTATCATCAAACTATAAGTGTCCCTAAAAGGTGCGGAAAAAAACTCTCTTCTCTGAGGTCGAAGTATGGCGATTTACCGCAATTTATCTTCGTCCAAAATTGCACCGTTTCCGAGATACAGGGTGGTCAAGTTTAAAATTAAAAATCGATTTTTCTCATTACTTTGGACCCTTTTTCTCATATTGAGAAACTCGATTATGAAGTCCATTTTACAGTGGCCGCTAGAGGGCATCCTACACTGCACATTTTGTGGTTCAAAATTGGTCATAAGTATTTTTACAGTGTTTTTTTTTCATCTTTTATGAAAGAAGAAAATTCTCCAGACAACTTAAAGTGAAAAAGGTACTATTGTCAAAGTTCGCTCAAGTGAGCCGTTTTCGAGATATTTCCATTTAAAGAGTTCCATGTCAAAAACATCCTGATATTCGACTACTTTACTCTAACGTCTCATACATTATTTAAAAAATTACCATATGTTTCTGATGTCAGAATATGAAGGTTTAAAGCAGCATACCTTGATCAGCGTTTCCGAGATACAGCGTGTAGAATTTGTATTTGGAAATTTTCGATGTGGCATCTTTATAAGGAAACTAGCTGAATTACCCGCTCTTCGACCAGCCCAGAGAAAACTCAGTTTCGATTCAATTCCATCTCAAAATTGAAATCCAACTGACGTGCATCTTGTGCACAAAATGTAGATATCCTCATTCAAATGAAAAAAATACTAAATCCCTAAGCAAAGTGAAAGATCCTAATCCTAATCGAAACGAAACCAATCTAACACAACACAATCGAAAAATCATCCAACAAATCATCGTCACCCGCCGTCGATCTGCTCCTATCGCATATCGCCCATTAAGAATGATTGAATTGCTATTGCAATGTACTTCTTTTTTTTTAATTCTTGAGGACGATTTATTATTATTATTATTATTATAAATCCAAAAGCGAATGAAATGAGATTCGAAGTAAACGCTAAAAAACAGATAATTTGTTGTTACATCAAATCATTTGGAAGCTTTTTTTAGGATTATTTCATTTTGATGGATTAGTACCTACTACTCGTGGCTGTAGAGAAATTTGTCCACCTGGTTGATATTATTGGTGCCACAAAGAGACGAAAACTATCATCATAATAATATAATGAAAATGTAATCATAAACAAATAAACATAACCCAACTTTAAATGGAGATCCGCTTTCGCTGAGAAAAACACGCAGCCGCTGACTTGACGCTTCACAACAGCATTGGGTTGGCTTCTTATCAAGAGCTGCTGGGACCGCCTAAATGTAGCCATTGTTACTTCGGCGATCACGATGGCAACGCCATGTCAACCTCAATGTCAATCAATCTGACCAATCAGAGATTGCGAGAATGAAGCCTTCTCTCTCCCTCATTAGATACACGCATAATGCTTTCTTTTTTACGTGCAAACATACTTTCCCTTTTATACAGGGTGTCCGGGAAAATGTGGGAGATCTCTCGGATTCTGCTAGAATATTAAAAAATAAGATGACAAGTTCCCATAAATTTTTTTCCTAGCGTTAGTTTCACAATTTCGTCAAGAGCACCACTTCGTCATGGCTTTTTTCGAGGTTTTGTTTAATAAAAATTGTTTTTTCTCGAAAATGGTTCATTTTATCGACAATGAACAAGAGTACCTTTTCTTTAGCTTAATGTTCAAGGTATCCAAATTTATTTTTTTCAACTCCTTATCATACAGGGTGTTGAAAATTTGAGCGTTAAAATGTACAATCTAGTCCGTCCCTGGTAAACTAAACAAGCAAATTATGTTTTAAGGGAAGTATTTTGAGAGGTCCTTACTACTGTTTATCATATTAAATTTTCATTGAATTATGTTGAGTCGTTTAAAAGTTATTCAAGAAAAACCGATTTCCAGTGGGGTCCTTTAGGGGGCCGTATCTCCGTAGGGAGGGCCGCTAGGAAAAAAATTTATGGGAACTTGTAATCTTATTTTTTAATGTTCTATCTGAATCCGAGAGATCTCCCACATTTTCCCGGACACCCTGTATATGTATAGATATCTCGAAAACGGATCACTTGAGCGAACTTTGACAAGAGTAGCTTCACTTCACTTTGAATTATCTAAAGAATCTTCTTCTTTTATGAAAGATAAAAATAGACACTGGTAAAAATGTGCAGTGTTGGGCGCCCTCTAGCGGCCACAGTGAAACATAATTCTTAATCGAATTTTTCATTTCTACAAAACCCCCTATACCGATGTTCAAAGCAATGTGTGAAAAAGTCTCCAAAATAATGAGAAAAATCGATTTTCGGAAACGGTGCAACTATGGACTAAGATAAGTTGCGGTGAATCGACATATTTTGACATCAGGGGTGTATGGTTGAGTTTTTTCCACACCTTTCAGGTCAACTATTACAGTTTTTAGTCAAAAATCAACAACTCACAACATTGTTATGTTAGTCAAAGTTTAACACTATATAACGCCTTCAAATTCTCGTACAAACACATATCTATTATTTAAAGTCACTAAGAACTTCGTTATTGTTCCAACTTTTGAAATTTAAGTAAAATATTGAAAATATTTTGTTCCACTTGGTCGCAACATGGCGGAATATACCACGTGATCCAAAGCCAATAGAAAATTTCAACTCCATTGCCGCCAGAGTCTTGAATAGAGTCACAAAGCACGTGCAAAAACTTATGCGATGACCTCACAAGAAACCAGCGTGATATCATAATTTTCTGTCTATTGTAAGACTAAATTATTTGAAATAGAAACTGAAACTAAACCTCGTTTTGTGGCAATAAGGTCTTTTATTAGAAACGTTGAATTATTTGCACACCCTCATCACAAGAATCTATTCAGTTGTTGACACATGCACATTTTCCCTTTCCAGGGCCACAAACGTCAAATAAATCGAAACCTTCTGAAACTAAACTTCAAGGTACAACCCCATTCTTTTTTTTTGTTCTTTGCAGTATCATGATTGATGTATTTTACAGATTTGAAAGAGAGGCGGAAAGAGTTCATTACTTCGATGATTGGTCAATCTTCCGCTGATGGAGAGAAAACGAAAGCTAAACCGATCAACTTATCGATTCCAGCTTGTCGTGTATCCGGTTTGGAAGAATCTATTCAATCCGAAATGAGAAAAGCATCTGAAGAATTGTCAAGTGACAAACAAGGTGTTTCGTCCGAGGAAGGGCAAACCAAAAATCATTCGCTTGAAAAAATGAGCTTGGTTGAACAACCTGTTAGTGTTCACAATGCTTCCAAACCTTTGATAAACTCTGAGCAAATAAATGTGAATGAGATTCCCCATGAAGCAAGTTCCCAAAATAAACAAACTGAAGAAGCAAGCCTTCATATTGTATCAACTGCTGATAGTCCTGATGAAGCATCTTCCAAAAATGTTAAAAGCTACGACAATGCGGACTCCACAAAAGTTGACATAGATCCCGAAACTATTACTTCTACAAATGTTGACACCGAAGCAATTTCTGATAATGTTGTTTCTACAAATGTCAAGAGTTCCCATGAAGTAACCGTTTCTACAAGTGTTGAAAGTTCTGCTGAAGCAAACTCCAAACTTAACGACGCTTCTTATATTGTCAATCCTGATGAAGTCAGTCCAAAAAACAACTGTTCTACTGAAGAAACCTCTACAAATGTTGAGAGTTCTGACGAAGCAATCCCTACAAAAACAAGCTTCGAAAATGTTGATGTTGAAAGACCTGAAAAAGAAAGTTCTGATCATGTATTACCTACAAGTCCTGATGAAACATGTTCCGAAAATGTCAAGTGTCCTGTTGACATAAGCTACGACAGTGTTAGCTCAACAACTGAAGAAGGAAAGTCCGAAACAACTTCATCTACAAATATCGTCAATAGACATGTTAAGATTCCCGATACAGCGATTTCTCAAAGTGAATCCGACGTCTCTACAAATACTGCAAATGTCAATACTCCTGATGAGTCTCCCGAAAACACTGCTGTGAAATCTTCTGCTGATGGTGCTGGCTCTACAAATATCGTCAAGAGTCCTGATGTAGCTGATACTAGTACAATAGAAAAAGATATAACGCTGGGTATAGATTTAGAACAAGCTGTCAATATTTCCAAGAACATCACCATAGAAAATAACCCGGTTACTGTTAAGGTTCCCACGAAAGCCAGTCAGAAATGTTACGAAGAAATCATCACGCAGCCCATTGTAAGCCATCACAAAAGTGCTCCTAGAAAATCCTCAAACAATTTGCTGAAAAAGGAGGATGCAATACTTGATAATGAAACCACAACTTCAAGTTTGGAATTGGAAGCTAGTTGTGTCAAAGAAGAATCTACGCAAAATGAAAAGAAGAATGTGAAATCCCAAAAAACTGAATCTAAACCGAAGGTAACTCATAAAAAAGGAAAAAAGGAACTGGAGAAACTTGTGAAAGTAGAATCACATTCTCTACCTGAAACAGTACCACTGGAAGAAACTCATGAAAAATTTGAAAAGGCGACAGAAACGACATCTGGTGTGGAATCATCTCAGTTGTTAGTTTCCGAGGTAGCAGAAGATACATCAAGTTCAAAACACGACGAATCAATTGCTGATTCTACGGAGAACATGCAAAATGATAATTGCCCATTAGTTGAACAGCATAAAGTTCTTGAAGAAAAAGATGTGCGTGGTTCCACTGACAATACCTCACCTAAAGAACCATCTCAGAAAAAAATAATCGAGAAGATTGATGATATTATCGACAAAGTTAAAGATGTCGTCAGTCCCAATTCGACAAAAGAGTCCAGTACTGAAGATAAAAAAGATGTGCAACATGTAGAGAAACTACAGAAACATAAACCCAAATCGATTGAAAAAGTGTTGTTGAAACTGGATGATATGAAAAAAACAAAGAAGGATGATCAAGCATCCAATTCCAAAGTAGATGAAGAAATCAAACGTGACTTGAATGAATCGATATCAAACCGAATCAAACTGAAAAATGTCGTTATACAAGAGATAACGGATTCAGAAATATCAAAAGAACATCCAAAGGATTTGTCATCCACTGAAAAACATTGTTTGGAAGATAACGTCAAGAAAAATGAGCAAGGAATCAATAATGATAAGTCAGATGAATCAACAACAAAAATAAGTGTACAAATAGAAAAATCACCATCGAAGTGTGATATAGATACCAAGAAAGAAGGAGATTCGACAAAGGTTGAAAACATTGAATTATCCTCAGCAAATATTCAGTCCACACAAAAAAAGGAGAAAAATATTCCAAAATCAAAAACATTGAAGGAATCTGAAAAAAAAGATTCAGTGAGCAGCGAGCAATTAGTCGATAATTCTGAAGCAACAACCTCGGAAGACATGAAAACATCAACAAAGCCATGCGGAAAGGAATCTACAGAATCAATAGATAAAATATTGGTTCCGAAATGTGATGTTTTATCGCAGAGTGAAAGGAGTAAACTAGATAAAGCTGATGAGTTGTCAAATGTTCCAAACAAGGGTGAAGTCAAAACTGAAATTGAATCCCCAACACTTCCAAAACACGAAGCGAAGGCCAAGAAAATAACCAAAACTGAAGAAGAAGCATCCACCAAGAGTGAAAAATCGAAGAATAAAATCCAAAAGGAACGCAAGAGGAGTTCTAGAAACAGTTCAAAAGAAAAGAAATCTACTAAAAAAACTGATGCAATTGATGAAAAGCAAAAAAGTGTTCCAAAAGAAAAAGATTCTGCAATTAAAGACGTCAAAAATAAATCTGGTGAAAAATCATCAAAAGATGAAACGATCTATGAAGTGACTAGAGTGAGAACTGCAGATACGTCTTTATCCACAGAAGTGTCTACTAAAAACACTGATAAAGGAAATGAAAAAACAAGTCTAGAAAATTCGTTATCAACAGACAAAGTCTGTTCTACTTCTACTAAAGATAAGGGAAAGACGTCCAAAGTTGATGAAGGTAAAAAGTTGAAAAAGGAAAAAGAAACAACGTCTCCCGAAGACAAATCAAGTGACATAAATTTGGAGAAAATGAAATCTTCCGAAGCCTTGAAACGGGAAACAAAAAGTGATAAAGATAACAAGAAAGATAAGAAATCTGCGGTGTCAAAGTCCAAAAGCAGAAGTCACAAGTCAAGAGGGTCCAGTTCAGAGTCATCAAAATCAAATGACATTTCTACACGTGATAAGAGAAGTGCAGACCGAGAAAGTCCACGTCCTAAAACGGAAAATAGAGGCTCAAGCTCAGAGTCTACAAAATCACTTGACAAGTCGAAACGTCATAAGAAAAGTGATGACCGAGAAAGTCCCAAAAGGGAAAATAGAAGTTCGAGGTCAGAGTCTACAAAATCTCTTGACGTTTCAAAACGCGACAAGAAAAGTGTTGACCGAGAAAGTCCTAGAACGGAAAGTAGAGGCTCAAGCTCAGAGTCTACAAAATCACTTGACGTTTCAAAACGCCATAAGAAAAGTGTTGATCGAGAAAGTCCTAAAACGGAAAGTAGAGGCTCAAGCTCAGAGTCTACAAAATCACTTGACGCTTTAAAAAGCGACAAGAAAAGTGTTGACCGGGAAAGTCCTAGAAGGGAAAATAGAAGTTCGAGGTCAGAGTCTACAAAATCACTTGACGTTTCAAAACGCCATAAGAAAAGTGTTGACCGGGAAAGTCCTAAAACGGAAAGTAGAGGCTCAAGCTCAGAGTCTACAAAATCACTTGACACTTTAAAAAGCGACAAGAAAAGTGTTGACCGGGAAAGTCCTAAAAGGGAAAATAGAAGTTCGAGGTCAGAGTCTACAAAATCACTTGACGTTTCAAAACGCCATAAGAAAAGTGCAGACCGAGAAAGTGCACGTCCTAAAACGGAAAATAGAGGCTCCAGCTCAGAGTCTACAAAATCCCTTTATGTTTCAAAACGCGATAAGAAAAGTGTTGACCGAGAAAGTCCTAAAACTAGAAGCTCGAGTTCAGAGTCTACAAAATCACTTGATGTTTCGAAACGCGATAAAAAAAGCGTGGATTGTGAAATCGACAGTAAGAAGGAACGAAACTCTACAGAAAAATCATCATCGACTACTATAAACAAAGATGATAAGTCCAAGAATTCAAGTGATGACAACAAAAATAAAAAATCCAGCCGAAAATCTTCGCGTTCCAAAAACAAAGATAGAAAATCTAGGGGATCTAGTTCCGATTCGACTAAATCTTTTGATGTTTCAGGACGTAGTAGAAAAAGTCCAGATCGAAAGCGTGATACTAAAGACGAGAAAAAATCAGAGGACACCATGAAAATTTCAGACTCCGTACACATTATACAAACATCACCAGCCAATAATCTCGATAAAAACAAAACATGTGAGTTGGCGAAAAAGGACATTATCAAAGACACTGATATAAAAAGTGTTCGAAGTGGCGAGATGCCTGCTGGAAAGACACAGGATTGCGAGAATGAAAACAAAAACTTGGTAGAGAAAAAGGACTCAAAGCTAAAATCAGACAAAGACGGTGCTACAGCATTGTTGAAAGAAGGGGTGGATAAGACCAATAACGATCAAGTCAACAGAGAGAAAGATTCTGGAACTACCAAGAAGAAGTCCAAAGGTGAATCAAGTCTGGATATTAACACGCGAGAAGTTGATAAGGCTAAACGTTTTGGAGATGACATTCCGCTGCCTGATTCTAAAAGACCCAGGCGAAACTCCGCTAGATTAAACCCCATCGTGAAAGAGGATATATTGGAAGAGAGTCCATCAGAAACTATCAAAGAACAAAGCAAATCAAGTGCAAAGAAACGAAAAAGAAACAAAGATTCCACCTCCAAAAAAGCAGATATTCAGGAAAAACAATCTGAAACCACAGATAATTCGCCTAAAAATCAGAATGTTGGCTCAGCAAATTTGAGTAACATTGACATTGACAATAAAACTAAGGAAAAAGAACATATTAAGAAGGAGGTAGATCATGAAAAAGAAGAGCAAACTTTACCGATTGTCCCGAAAGATGTGAAAGAAGAGACGGTATCCAAAACGCTGCAAACAGAACTGTCATCAAAAAATAGTAAGGAAGTTTTCACGAAGAAAAATGAAAAACCCATAGATACTAAGGAACCAACGGTTGATACTCAAACAGTCCGAAAGTCATCCAGAAAAAGAGTTACAAAGACAGAAATCATGACAAATAAATCTGGGGAGGATTCTATAGCAGTAGAGAAACTCAATCAAGATGAGAATAAGGTAGAACCTATACCAGTAGACAAACAAGAAAATCTTATTCAAGACAATGCAGAAGCAAATAAGGGAACAGAAGTTACGATTCAGTGCGATGATAGGGAACTGTACATTATGTTAGACAATGATAGTGTTAATCATAAAAAAAAACGTAAATCATCGAACATTGATATGGACGGCTCTGCCAATATATCTGAATGTAAAAAAATGGATATTAAAATTGATGGTGACAGCAAAAGAAAAAACCAATCTGAAATTAGCGACCATTTAGAAAGGGTGCGTCTTGACGTCTTGCTTGTACAGGAACAATCGAGTATTGAAATGATCAAAGATACCCAAAAACCGATTTGTCGTGAACCTGAAATAATCAACGCACAAGAGTTGGAAGTGGTACCAGTCAAAAAAATCACTACCGAACCTAAGGTGTCTGACGTAATAGACAATGTATCAGTTTTGAATACTGATACATCTAAAACTAAAACAGGGAAGGTAATAACTGTTGAAGCAAATCCGATCTGTCATGAACCTAAAATAATCAACACACAAGAGATGAAAGTGGTACCAGACAAAAAAATCACTACCGAACCTAAGGTGTCTGACGTAATAGACAATGTATCAGTTTTGAATACTGATACATCTAAAACTAAAACAGGGAAGGTAATAACTGTTGAAGCAAATCCGATCTGTCATGAACCTGAAATAATCAAGACACAAGAGATGAAAGTCGTACCAGACAAAAAAATTACTACCGAACCCAAGGTGTCTGATGTAATAGATAATGTGTCAGTTTTGAATACTGATAAATCTAAAACTAAAAGAGGGAAGGAAATTATTATTGAAGCAAATCCGATCTGTCATGAACCTGAAATAACCATCACACAAGAGATGAAAGTGGTACCAGACAAAGAAATCACTTCCGAACCTAAGGTGTCTGATGTAATAGACAATGTATCAGTTTTGAATAATGATTCATCTAAAACTGAAAGAGGGAAGGAAATAACTGTTGAAGCATTCGAGAGTTTTGTTACTTCGACAAAGGTAGATATAGGACTGGCAAGTACAGCAGTGCTGGAAGCGGAGAATAATGTTGGTGATAAAACCAAAAACTTATCTAACGTGAATAGTGCGAACAAAAAAATAACTCTTAGTCGCTCATCTACAGATTCGAATGTTCTGCCCGAGTCTACGCAGGTGTGCTCAGGAGATGTAAGCAACAAAAACTTAGCTATTGATGATGTTATTGAGGAAATAATACAGTCCTCCACTGAAAAACGGATTTTGGAACAAAAGCTTGATATTACAAAAGTGATGAATCATGAGACAAAGCCAGCAACCGATTCTCCCAGTTGCAATCAAGAAGTGAAAACTAACAAACGTAAAAGAAGTTCGAAACATACATTGGTTGAGAAAGCGCTTGCACATGTATCAGCAATGGAGTTGCGTGAAATACCTCCAGACTCAAACTCAACACACAAATTTGGCGAAGCACAGAAAATGGAACTTCCAGTGGTTGGAGAAAGTCAGGTCAAATTTTCTGTACTTTCAAGTGTAAAACAGACTGTATCTGATAGTGCTGAACAGATGGATTTACAGAAAAAATTCGAAAGAGAGTTCATGAACGAAATCAACAACTTCCAAAATAGAGCTAACCAAAAAGGTGATGAAAATGGTAAAATACACAGTGATAAAGGCATTCATAATCAAGATCTGACCAATGCGTCTTTGACATTTATTGAAAGCAGCAACAGTAATAGTTCTATTTCGACGCAGCCTGTATCGGAACACCACAATCTGGATAGTATAATTGGAAGTGTACTGGATTATGACTATGAATTCTTTGGAAATACCGAGACAGTCGAAACAAGCCATGTGAATAATGCATCTATAATCGACTTTGATTTCAACACCGTAGTAACCAGCAATAATACAGCATTCCACAACCATGATGTTCAGTATACGTCTATTAATGCCTTTGATACTTCAACCTATACACCAATATACCCAACGAATTCTGGCAATTGTTTGACAGTCACTTCAGTAAGTCCGAAAGTGACACAGCAATCAACTTATCAAACAATTCCAGTGACAATAAATCAAGAATTTGGAAGTGCATTTGAACGCTCCATTCTGCGAGATGCTCAAAAATGTAGTGATCATTCATATGCTGATGATATTATCGGAGGAAAATCGAGAGTATCTCCAGCATCCACTGTTGAAGCTCCACTACATTATATACCTGATTCAAATAACGCGGTTTTCACCACCGCTCCTGGCAATCTACAGTTCAATCCAATTTTTTCCGATACTTCAAGAGAATGTACTCTTCCGCCACCAGTTTCCTTGGAAACAAATGACATTTTCCAAGTCAAAACCGAGCCACTCTCATGTTCTGGAAGCAACATAATGGATTCTATGATAAGTGGGGGACAAATAACTGATGTTGGTGAAAATCTAGTTATCAGATCATCCGATTGCAATAACACTGACACAATGGATACCAGCAATCCTTTGGCATCCAGTGGTGTACTGGACGAGGCCCTTGATTTTTGTTTGGAGAGCATAATTGATGAACCTACTAGAGGGGTTCCGGTTTCTCATTTGAGAGACAACTTTACCATTAATGGTGAAATCCACGGAGTCTGTATAGAAAGATCGGGAAGTGACCAGGAAATGCCTGATTTTTTTGAAATAACTGCTGCACATGAGATTCCAGAGCCGGTTTCAGAAATATCTATTGTTACTCAAAATTTCATAGACGAAGAAGAAGAACTTCCAGTGACTGTGTCCAATTTTGAGTCTGTTTCGCCAATCAATACAGATGCAGGATTGAGAACATTGACAAAAAATCACCCCATACCAATTCATCAACAGGTTGTTGAGGTAGAACCTAAAGGAATGGAACCCAATTTCAAACCTGGCTCGGCAATTGGGGCAGTGAAAAGGTTAAGAACGCCAACTAGAAACGATCATATAACCAAATCTCCAAAATTAGTTGAAGAAAGTGGAAGTGTTCATGGTCATACAGCAATTATTGAGTCTGGAACAAGAAAACTGGATGAATTGAGTGAGTATTTGAAAATATGATCATCTATTAAAATGTCACTGACAACGCGAATATACACTGCTCCAAGAAATCAACTAATCGTCTTTAGTTTGAACATAAGACTATGTATTGTGGTCTGTTTGAGACCTTGACTTGGAGTTTTTCTGTTTGTCCTTACTTGACTCAGGTCTATTTGTGATAATGGACGCTTTTTATCTATGTATTGTGTTAACATGCCTTAGGGTAAATCTTGATATCTCCTTTTTCAAAAGGATCTGTCAAGCTAAACATTATTTGTAATTTTTTCTTTATTTTGCCAGAATTCAGAAAGTTATGAAATCACAAAGATTCATGAAGAAAGATGATCAAATTCTATTCAAAATAAAGAAAGATGCATCAAATTTGATGATTTGTACAATAGTTGTAGCGTTTTAGAGAATTTGTAAAATTTTAAATTTTGTGATGTTGAAATCCGTAAAGATGAAGAAATTCACGAAGAAGCAGATCAAATTCCCTTCAAAATGACGTAAGAATTTTTAATTTTGTCAAAATTCACAAATTTGAAAAAGTCACAAACCTTCATGAAAAAAAGAAGATCAATTTCCCTTCAAAATAAAGCAAGATGCATCAAATCGATAGTTCCGTTTAAAAGTTATAGCTTAAAAAGAATCTATACTTTTTTTTTTATTTTGTCAAAAATCCACAAGATGAGAAATCACAAAAAAAACATGCAGAAAGAAAATCAAATTCCCTTCCAAATAATGCAAGATTTATTTAAATCGGGGTGTCCGTTCGAACGATATAATATTTTAAAGAATTTGTAAAAATCATTTTTTTTTATTTTGTCAAAATTCAGAAAGTTGAGAAAGCACAAAAATTCATGAAGGAAAAAAATCAAATTTCATTGAAAATAAAGAAAGATGCATCAAAATTGAAAATTTTGTTTAAAAGATATAGCGTTTTAAAGAAACTGTAAAAATTTAAATTTGGTGATTTTGTTAAAATCCCCAAAGATAAAAAACACGGAGAAACCAGATCGAATTCTCTTCAAAATGACGTAAGAATAATTGAAATCGGAGTGTCCGTTCGAACGTTATAACATTTTAAAGAATTTGTAAGATTTTTTTTTCTCTGATCTTGTCAAAATTCACAAAGTCACAAACCTTCATGAAAAAAAGATCAATTTCCCTTCAAAATAAAGCAAGATGCATCAAATCGATAGTTCCGTTTAAAAGTTATAGCGTTTTAAAGAATCTATACTTTTTTTTTTTATTTTGTCAAAATTCCACAAGATGAGAAATCACAAAAAAAACATGAAGAAAGAAAATCAAATTCCCTTCCAAATAATGCAAGATTTATTTAAATCGGGGTGTCCGTTCGAACGATATAATATTTTAAAGAATTTGTAAAAATCATTTTTTTTTTATTTTGTCAAAATTCAGAAAGTTGAGAAATCACAGAAATTCATGAAGGAAAAAAATCAAATTCCATTGAAAATAAAGAAAGATGCATCAAAATTGAAAACTTTGTTTAAAACATATAGCGTTTTAAAAAAATTGTAAAAATTTAAATTTTGTGATTTTGTTAAAATCCCCAAAGATAAAAAAACACGGAGAAAGCAGATCAAATTCTCTTCAAAATGACGTAAGAATAATTGAAATCGGAGTGTCCGTTAGAACGTTATAACATTTTAAAGAATTTGTGAGATTTTTTTTTCTCTGATCTTATCAAAATTCACAAAGTCACAAACCTTCATGAAAAAAAGATCAATTTCCCTTCAAAATAAAGCAAGATGCATCAAACTCAACAGTTCCATTTGAAAGTTATAGCGTTTTAAAGAATCTATACTTTTTTTTTTTAATTTTGTCAAAAATCCACAAGATGAGAAATCTCAAAAAAAAAACATGCAGAAAGAAAATCAAATCCCCTTCCAAATAATGCAAGATTTATTTAAATCGGGGTGTCCGTTCGAACGAATCGAACGATATAATATTTTAAAGAATTTGTAAAAATCATTTTTTTTTATTTTGTCAAAATTCAGAAAGTTGAGAAAGCACAAAAATTCATGAAGGAAAAAAATCAAATTTCATTGAAAATAAAGAAAGATGCATCAAAATTGAAAATTTTGTTTAAAAGATATAGCGTTTTAAAGAAACTGTAAAAATTTAAATTTGGTGATTTTGTTAAAATCCCCAAAGATAAAAAACACGGAGAAACCAGATCGAATTCTCTTCAAAATGACGTAAGAATAATTGAAATCGGAGTGTCCGTTCGAACGTTATAACATTTTAAAGAATTTGTAAGATTTTTTTTTCTCTGATCTTGTCAAAATTCACAAAGTCACAAACCTTCATGAAAAAAAGATCAATTTCCCTTCAAAATAAAGCAAGATGCATCAAATCGATAGTTCCGTTTAAAAGTTATAGCGTTTTAAAGAATCTATACTTTTTTTTTTTATTTTGTCAAAATTCCACAAGATGAGAAATCACAAAAAAAACATGAAGAAAGAAAATCAAATTCCCTTCCAAATAATGCAAGATTTATTTAAATCGGGGTGTCCGTTCGAACGATATAATATTTTAAAGAATTTGTAAAAATCATTTTTTTTTTATTTTGTCAAAATTCAGAAAGTTGAGAAATCACAGAAATTCATGAAGGAAAAAAATCAAATTCCATTGAAAATAAAGAAAGATGCATCAAAATTGAAAACTTTGTTTAAAACATATAGCGTTTTAAAAAAATTGTAAAAATTTAAATTTTGTGATTTTGTTAAAATCCCCAAAGATAAAAAAACACGGAGAAAGCAGATCAAATTCTCTTCAAAATGACGTAAGAATAATTGAAATCGGAGTGTCCGTTAGAACGTTATAACATTTTAAAGAATTTGTGAGATTTTTTTTTCTCTGATCTTATCAAAATTCACAAAGTCACAAACCTTCATGAAAAAAAGATCAATTTCCCTTCAAAATAAAGCAAGATGCATCAAACTCAACAGTTCCATTTGAAAGTTATAGCGTTTTAAAGAATCTATACTTTTTTTTTTTAATTTTGTCAAAAATCCACAAGATGAGAAATCTCAAAAAAAAAACATGCAGAAAGAAAATCAAATCCCCTTCCAAATAATGCAAGATTTATTTAAATCGGGGTGTCCGTTCGAACGAATCGAACGATATAATATTTTAAAGAATTTGTAAAAATCATTTTTTTTTATTTTGTCAAAATTCAGAAAGTTGAGAAAGCACAAAAATTCATGAAGGAAAAAAATCAAATTTCATTGAAAATAAAGAAAGATGCATCAAAATTGAAAATTTTGTTTAAAAGATATAGCGTTTTAAAGAAACTGTAAAAATTTAAATTTGGTGATTTTGTTAAAATCCCCAAAGATAAAAAACACGGAGAAACCAGATCGAATTCTCTTCAAAATGACGTAAGAATAATTGAAATCGGAGTGTCCGTTCGAACGTTATAACATTTTAAAGAATTTGTAAGATTTTTTTTTCTCTGATCTTGTCAAAATTCACAAAGTCACAAACCTTCATGAAAAAAAGATCAATTTCCCTTCAAAATAAAGCAAGATGCATCAAATCGATAGTTCCGTTTAAAAGTTATAGCGTTTTAAAGAATCTATACTTTTTTTTTTTATTTTGTCAAAATTCCACAAGATGAGAAATCACAAAAAAAACATGAAGAAAGAAAATCAAATTCCCTTCCAAATAATGCAAGATTTATTTAAATCGGGGTGTCCGTTCGAACGATATAATATTTTAAAGAATTTGTAAAAATCATTTTTTTTTTATTTTGTCAAAATTCAGAAAGTTGAGAAATCACAGAAATTCATGAAGGAAAAAAATCAAATTCCATTGAAAATAAAGAAAGATGCATCAAAATTGAAAACTTTGTTTAAAACATATAGCGTTTTAAAAAAATTGTAAAAATTTAAATTTTGTGATTTTGTTAAAATCCCCAAAGATAAAAAAACACGGAGAAAGCAGATCAAATTCTCTTCAAAATGACGTAAGAATAATTGAAATCGGAGTGTCCGTTAGAACGTTATAACATTTTAAAGAATTTGTGAGATTTTTTTTTCTCTGATCTTATCAAAATTCACAAAGTCACAAACCTTCATGAAAAAAAGATCAATTTCCCTTCAAAATAAAGCAAGATGCATCAAACTCAACAGTTCCATTTGAAAGTTATAGCGTTTTAAAGAATCTATACTTTTTTTTTTTAATTTTGTCAAAAATCCACAAGATGAGAAATCTCAAAAAAAAAACATGCAGAAAGAAAATCAAATCCCCTTCCAAATAATGCAAGATTTATTTAAATCGGGGTGTCCGTTCGAACGAATCGAACGATATAATATTTTAAAGAATTTGTAAAAATCATTTTTTTTTTATTTTGTCAAAATTCAGAAAGTTGAGAAATCACAAAAATTCATGAAGGAAAAAAATCAAATTTCATTGAAAATAAAGAAAGATGCATCAAAATTGAAAATTTTGTTTAAAAGATATAGCGTTTTAAAAAAACTGTAAAAATTTAAATTTGGTGATTTTGTTAAAATCCCCAAAGATAAAAAACACGGAGAAACCAGATCGAATTCTCTTCAAAATGACGTAAGAATAATTGAAATCGGAGTGTCCGTTCGAACGTTATAACATTTTGAAAAATTTGTAAGAATTTGTTTTTCTTTAATTTTGTCAAAATTCACAAAGTTAAAAAGTCACAAACCTTCATGAAAAAAAGATGATCAATTTCCCTTCAAAATAAAGCAAGATGCATCAAATCGATAGTTCCGTTTAAAAGTTATAGCGTTTTAAAGAATCTATACTTTTTTTTTATTTTGTCAAAAATCCACAAGATGAGAAATCACAAAAAAAACATGCAGAAAGAAAATCAAATTCCCTTCCAAATAATGCAAGATTTATTTAAATCGGGGTGTCCGTTCGAACGATATAATATTTTAAAGAATTTGTAAAAATCATTTTTTTTTATTTTGTCAAAATTCAGAAAGTTGAGAAATCACAAAAATTCATGAAGGAAAAAAATCAAATTCCATTGAAAATAAAGAAAGATGCATCAAAATTGAAAACTTTGTTTAAAACATATAGCGTTTTAAAAAAATTGTAAAAATTTAAATTTAGTGATTTTGTTGAAATCCCCAAAGATAAAAAAACACGGAGAAAGCAGATCAAATTCTCTTCAAAATGACGTAAGAATAATTGAAATCGGAGTGTCCGTTCGAACGTTATAACATTTTAAAGAATTTGTAAGATTTTTTTTTCTCTGATCTTGTCAAAATTCACAAAGTTAAAAAGTCACAAACCTTCATGAAAAAAAGATCAATTTCCCTTCAAAATAAAGCAAAATGCATCAAATCGATAGTTCCGTTTAAAAGTTATAGCGTTTCAAAGAATCTCTACTTTTTTTTTTATTTTGTCAAAATTCCACAAGATGAGAAATCACAAAAAAATATTTTAAAGAATTCGTAAAAATATTTTTTTTTTTTTATTTTGTCAAAATTCAGAAAGTTGAGAAATCACAGAAATTCATGAAGGAAAAAAATCAAATTCCATTGAAAATAAAGAAAGATGCATCAAAATTGAAAACTTTGTTTAAAACATAATATAGCGTTTTGAAAAAATTGCAAAAATTTAAATTTAGTGATTTTGTTAAAAACCACAAAGATAAAAAACACGGAGAAAGCAGATCAAATTCTCTTCAAAATGACGTAAGAATAATTGGAATCGGAGTGTCCGTTCGAACGTTATAACATTTTAAAGAATTTGTAAGATTTTTTTTTCTCTGATCTTGTCAAAATTCACAAAGTTAAAAAGTCACAAACCTTCATGAAAAAAAGATCAATTTCCCTTCAAAATAAAGCAAAATGCATCAAATCGATAGTTCCGTTTAAAAGTTATAGCGTTTCAAAGAATCTCTACTTTTTTTTTTATTTTGTCAAAATTCCACAAGATGAGAAATCACAAAAAAATATTTTAAAGAATTCGTAAAAATATTTTTTTTTTTTTATTTTGTCAAAATTCAGAAAGTTGAGAAATCACAGAAATTCATGAAGGAAAAAAATCAAATTCCATTGAAAATAAAGAAAGATGCATCAAAATTGAAAACATTGTTTAAAACATATAGCGTTTTAAAAAAATTGTAAAAATTTAAATTTTGTGATTTTGTTAAAATCCCCAAAGATAAAAAAACACGGAGAAAGCAGATCAAATTCTCTTCAAAATGACGTAAGAATAATTGAAATCGGAGTGTCCGTTCGAACGTTATAACATTTTAAAGAATTTGAAAGATTTTTTTTTCTCTGATCTTGTCAAAATTCACAAAGTTAAAAAGTCACAAACCTTCATGAAAAAAAGATCAATTTCCCTTCAAAATAAAGCAAGATGCATCAAATCGAAAGTTCCGTTTAAAAGTTATAGCGTTTTAAAGAATCTATACTTTTTTTTTTTATTTTGTCAAAATTCCACAAGATGAGAAATCACAAAAAAAACATGAAGAAAGAAAATCAAATTCCCTTCCAAATAATGCAAGATTTATTTAAATCGGGGTGTCCGTTCGAACGATATAATATTTTAAAGAATTTGTAAAAATCATTTTTTTTTTATTTTGTCAAAATTCAGAAAGTTGAGAAATCACAAAAATTCATGAAGGAAAAAAATCAAATTCCATTGAAAATAAAGAAAGATGCATCAAAATTGAAAACTTTGTTTAAAACATATAGCGTTTTGAAAAAATTGTAAAAATTTAAATTTAGTGATTTTGTTAAAATCCCCAAAGATAAAAAACACGGAGAAAGCAGATCAAATTCTCTTCAAAATGACGTAAGAATAATTGAAATCGGAGTGTCCGTTAGAACGTTATAACATTTTAAAGAATTTGTAAGATTTTTTTTTCTCTGATCTTGTCAAAATTCACAAAGTTAAAAAGTCACAAACCTTCATGAAAAAAAGATCAATTTCCCTTCAAAATAAAGCAAGATGCATCAAATCGAAAGTAACGTTTAAAAGTTATAGCGTTTTAAAGAATCTATACTTTTTTTTTTTATTTTGTCAAAATTTCACAAGATGAGAAATCACAAAAAAAACATGAAGAAAGAAAATCAAATTCCCTTCCAAATAATGCAAGATTTATTTAAATCGGTGTGTCCGTTCGAACGATATAATATTTTAAAGAATTTGTAAAAATCATTTTTTTTTTATTTTGTCAAAATTCAGAAAGTTGAGAAATCACAAAAATTCATGAAGGAAAAAAATCAAATTCCACTAAAAATAAAGAAAGATGCATCAAAATTGAAAATTTTGTTTAAAAGATATAGCGTTTTAAAAAAATTGTAAAAATTTAAATTTTGTGATTTTGTTAAAATCCCCAAAGATGAAAAAACACGGAGAAAGCAGATCAAATTCTCTTCAAAATGACGTAAGAATAATTGAAATCGGAGTGTTCGTTAGAACGTTATAACATTTTAAAGAATTTGTGAGATTTTTTTTTCTCTGATCTTGTCAAAATTCACAAAGTCACAAACCTTCATGAAAAAAAGAAGATCAATTTCCCTTCAAAATAAAGCAATAAAGCATCAAACTCGACAGTTCCATTTGAAAGTTATAGCGTTTTGAAGAATTTCAAAAATAAGATCTTTTTGGTTTCGTCAAAATTCCTAAAGATAAAAATCACAAAAAAACATGAAGTTTTGTGCTGAATAAACGTATATTATTAATAAATCCGTTCGAAGGAATCGTTTAAAAAAAAAAAAAAATGTCAAAATTTTCAAGATAAAAATTTATGAAAAAAGTACACTCACTTGCACAAAAAATGCGTACATAGACAGTGAAATCTGTTGTTTTTTAGCAGTGTAATAGTCAAAATATTTACATACCATGCACACAGACTTTTTATTATTTTATCAAAAAATTAAAACGATATATTGTGGGTACGACTTTGAATTTATTTACTTAGTTCACATAGAAAAATTTAGATTATTTCCATTGATATCCGGTAGCAGAACCATTTCTGGCCAAAGATTCTTGTAGTGGTCAAACCATGGAATTTGATAAATTTTGGTATAGGAACACTATTGCTCTGAAAATTTAACACACTATATAATTTAGTTATGAGAATAGATTTTTTTATTCTTCAAATCTTGAAGAAAAAAAACATTAAAAAAGAACAATTTTAATGTTTTTGTTTCTTGTCGAGCTTGCTACCTCCTTTTTTTAAAGATATCAAGAGTTACCCTAGGACATGTTTACTCAATACATAGTCTTATGTAAAAACTAGAGGTGGTGCGTTGATTTTTTGGAGCAGTGTACTAACAAAAAAATGTTTCCAAGAACTTCCATGCACAAAAACCAAATCACCATCAGCGCCAACTAGAGCTGCAACAAGAGCAAAGATGTCCAGCGATGAACCATCATTCCCGTCCTCTTTGGACGCAAATAAGAAGAAACCTTTTGCTGGTTCTAGTCATAATGATGTTACGCTTGTGAGATCCAGTACAAAAATCAGAACATCTCCTAGAAAACCACCAACAGCTCCACCGCCCAAAGTAGCCAAAACTAGTACTATCAAACCAGAGAAACCCAGTGCTAGAAGGAAAACTGAAGATAATTATGACTTGAGTGAGTACCTTTAAAGTTTTCTTCTTTCAAATCCGTGCTAACATAATTATAATAATAAAGAAGTGGCGATTCCTTATTTGCGTTTTTTGGATTCTGTGATTAAAATAAGTGTACATTTCAATAAGGTTCAAGGTTTTTTTGAATAATTAGATTTTTGTAAAAATCTGATTTAATTTTCATGTCTCAAATACTTGAGGAGTATTATTTGAGTTATGTAATCGAAATTTGCGGTAGTTACAATTGATCATGTTTTATATCCTGATCTGAATAAACTTGCACTAACCAAGTGTATAATTAAAACCATAAGATGGCGCCACCCAAACCATGCTACCAATGCAATATCACAGTATTTGATAATGCAAAGTGTCTTTGAGCGGAGCAGTAAAGTGAATTTTTATCAAAGTCTCTGATGATGTAAAGTGTCATTTACAACCAGTCCAGTCCGACAAATGATACATTACAGTACAGTACGAAATAAAAAATCTTGGTAAAAGTAAAAAACATGATTCATGATTTGTCATTTCTGAATTGCCTAGGTAAATAGATAGATGAAAACTTTGATCAACAAATCGAGCGAAAAACAACTACAGTAATATCAACAACTGTTCCTACTAATGAGGGTCGCAAAAATATTAAAAAACATAGTCAAACTGCATTTATAGTTTTATTATTTAAAGAATACATTTCTTTCAAATCCTCAGCAGAACAATATGGGGTGATTTTGGATTATCTCCGGCAATTCAGCCTTTTTTAGGTAACATTTGCTTATAAGGTTTTCTTCAATGATCTAATTACTATAGATGAAACATTTCATTCATAAACTGTGAAAGATTGTGTGGCCAACATTGAACATAGAAGAGACGTTGAGCGGGGCACTGAGCGGGGATACTTTTGCACCTCACTGGAATGTGCTTCGGTTACTACACGCGAGGCTGCCAGTGGCGTAACTGTTTTACAAAATTCTTGAATTCTTATTTACTCCAAGCTTGACACTTGCGAGTCATTTCAATATACCATATAAGTAAATATTGAAGCACTACAAACTAAACCAGATGATAACACAAGAAACATTCAAAAAATCAACACCAAACCCCACTCAAAAAACAAGAGACGCCAATGAGACGAAATATGAATGAAACGTGTAGACAAAATCCGATCGATAGGGGCGGACCCAATTTTGGTGCGTTGCCGTACTTCAGCTTTTTTAATTTTCAGAAGAAAATACTGGTTTCTCTTATCCTAAATACCTAAACAAATCTTGAAGAGATGTTTCAATTTGAACAAAAAGGTTACCATCAACTTATTTGATTAAATTCATACATAACATCGTTTGAAAAATGATTCCAAACAATGTTTTAATCTTTTTGCTGCGTAGTAATTAATACTTTTAATAGAGTAAGTTTGGCAAACAACGTGGTGGGAGAAAGTACAATTCGATGTTATCTTCATGTTTATTTCGCTGTTTCATCTATAGTTATTAGATCATTGGTTTTCTCCTATTTGATGTTTTGCAAATTTACTGGGGAGAGAAAGAAAATTGTTATTTAATTTTTATTATAAATAACGTATTCAAGATTTCGCTCACGCGGCATTCATTTATGCCAGAAAAAATAACTCAAACTAACCAGAAATAACCCAAAATAACCTGATCTTACCTAAAAAAAAAATCTTCTCTCCGCCAGTAATTTTGCAATTCTTGAAGACACATATAAGAAAATTTGGAATTCATCGAAAAATTGCAGAAGACCGTATATGCAATAATCACCCTTTTTTAACGTGCATTATTTTGTGTTGGTTTTAATGTATTGCTGACCATTTCAAGAATTTCTTTCAAAAATTTGTTTCATGTCCTTTTACGTTAAAAATTAAACTTTTTTTGTGTAAATTTTGATAAAAATAGCTAGCACCATCCGAAAGAGTATGTACTTCTTGAAAATTTCATAATAATTGAACAAAGTATAGTCTAGATATGAAATCTTGAACTTGGCAAAAATGACCAATTTTTCATGATTTCATCAACAATTTAGGAACACACTGTATAATCTTAATATTTAAAAATGAGTACCGATTTCTTCTGGAAGATCCATAACTTGAGATCGGCTGGGGCAATTTGAATAATTTTTTTTTTGAATTGTTCCTTAAAGTCTTGGGATTGTTTTTATGGCGAGAAAAGCTGGAAAATCCCCCGAAAAACCCTGAACCCTTTTCATTAGGAATGTCACATGTCACATTTCCGTGACAAAACAAACTAATGTCAATGTCAATGAGTAGATTCAATAGGCGCGTTCGAGTTTCCGCTCTAAACACTCTGAGCACGAAGAGCGTTAACTCGAACTGACCTAATGATATTAATGTCAATCCAAATCATAGACCTTAGAAATGGAAGAGACTCTACACTCTACAGCATAGCAGTGGCGGCCATTTTCAATATCAAGACAAAAATGACATTATGAGAGAAGAGTATCTCTATTTTTTCCCATAAAAGGATGTTGTGCTACCCGTTAATGCGAGTTACCAAGTCCAAATGCATTTTCAGAGTTTATTCTACGTCCATACAAAAATTAAAACTGAAACAGAATCATAGGTCAGGACTAATAAAGCAACGTTGCCATAATGTTCAAATAGGTACATTCAGTGAATGTAAACATAAAACTAAAACAGTGCTGATGCTGATTCTATCCAGGCTTTTATCTTATCTTAATATGAAAAAATGAGTACCAATTTCTAATGGAAGATCCATAACTTGAGAACGGCTGTGGCAATTTGAGTTTTTTTTTTTAATTGTTCCTTAAAGTCTTGAGATGGTTTTTAAGGCGAGAAAAACTGGAAAATTCCCCGAAAACACCTGAAAACACAACTTCTCTCTCTTTGACATAGTGAGGTTATGTTTGCATAGCTTTATTATTTGCCAAGGATTTTGTTCAAATAATTATGTAGGTTCTGATTTGTTGTTTGATCAAAAAATTTAACAAAAATTGACCAAGTGCGGTTATGTTTGCTTAATTCTGTTATTTTGTTCAAATTAGATAATAATATCGTAGGTTCTATATGGAATTTGATCAAAACATAAAAAAAAATTACATAGTGAGGTTATGTTGGCATATAGTTTTGTTATTTTCCAAACGGTTTTGTTCAAATTAGATAATGTAGGTTCTATTTGGGATTTGATCAACATTTTTTTGAAACATTACATACATAGTGAGGTTATATTTGTATAGGTTGGCGTCCTTAAGTTGGATATAACAGATGCGTGTAAAAGTTCTTGATATGGAGACGAATTACCAAAAAAGGTCAATTGGTGGAATGATCTGGATAGAGTTGACTGATGACACGATTAATCTCAGAACCGACACAGCGGGACTCAGCAACATATATAAGGGGATTCTCACTAAATATAAGAATAATTTTACACTTTGCAACATGACTGCGCCTTCATTTCCTTTTTTGTTTTTCTTTATGTGTGTCCCTTTCTGTGTTTTTTACTTATTGGGTATGTGTACCTTGAGTGTTTTGATCCACAACCTACGAGTCTTTGGGTCTAATAATTGCAACGTTGTCACGTTGACGCCCAAGAATTAGCACTAATGTATGGCAGTGGAGCATTTATTTGGTTCTTTCTTGTGAATCTAGGATTAAGTTTGGCATCCATGCTTTGCGGTTTATTGTTAAAAAAAAAACGATTGTTCCTTAACACTTTTTAATCTGTTTGTGCAAGTCACACTAATGTGTTGTTGGTATTGATGTTTCTTTTCATTTATAACATGTATTCTTAGTTTACTTTCTTTGTATTTTACCATCATGTACATGTGTTTATTTGTTATCGAACACACTCAATCTGATTAAGTAAGTACCAATCGTTTGTTTATTAGATTAGGAATAAGTGTGATATCGTGGTTCTATTTGGTTTTTTTTTTCTCTCTATTAACTTTTGCCTTTTTTTCAACTTTTTAACCAAAGCACTGTCTGTATTGTCCTTTTTTCTTAATTTCTAGCCCTTGAGAAAGGTCACAATAGATGACCGAAACGTCGGGAAATCAATAACTGAGTGTTTTGTTTTACACCGTCCTTCTCCCCACTAACACGCATCTGTTATAGTGAGGTTATGTTTGCCTTATTTTGTTATTTTCCAAATGATTTTGTTCAAATAAGATAATGAAGGTTTCAATTTGAGGTTTGATCAAGAAATTTGACAAAAATTGTTCAAATTAGATATGAAGGTTCTATTCGGGATTTGAAGTGTTGTAACAATAGACACGTTTTTAATTTAAACATTTCAAAAAAAGTACGCTAGAAATGTTGTCAGATCAGATATTTAACATATGAACCTAACTGAAGAATCGCTGGGATGATTTTTATTATTTTTTATACGTTTGTCATGTCTGCGCCCCGAATAACAAAATAATTATTGAAACATCGAAAAAACTAAAAAAAAAGAAAATTGTGAAACAAATTCATGCAGCACAACATTAATTATTGATTATGAGGCAGTATGGAATATGCCGGGTCAGCTGGTATGAAAATAATTATAAAAAGTGATCTTACATACCCCCCCATTACTCCAAACGTCAAACTTCTTAAGTGTCGTCAAAGTTACGTATTTTAGCCACAATATTACGATCCGTATAGCGTGAATAATAAAATAGAACTTTGTGCGAGAGAAAATATATTTGTCTATTTTCACATGAATTTTCAGTATCTACATTGACTAAACCAAACACAAAGCAAACATCAGAGTCTGAATCAACAACTAAAACAACGCGAGCTCACCCTCAGTCCCACGCTAACATATCCGTACCTACTGATTCATCAGATAATAACAGAAGCGAGATGGACTTATTATTTGACAAAGTTGTCAACTATCCAGTAAACAAGCTGTTTCAACAAAGCGTTAAAAAACAGAAGGAGGGTAACAAACCAAAAGTTGTGATTGCAGATAATGTTAAAAACATACAAAAATAGCAGGTAAGAAATCATGTAAAAATTTATAAATTGTATATGATCGAGTGACTTTGAAATTGAATTCAAAGAAATTTCAATGTATTTTGATTATACATTGTAACTGGCGGAGTATGTTTATGAAATGCTATTTGCATCCTCTAGAAAACAAGTACCCACCCCACAAATAGTGAAGTCCAGTACCGTCAAACCGGGAACACCTAGAACTAGAAGGACAACTGAAGAGAATTATGACTTGAGTAAGTAACTCGAAAACGTACTTTGGAACTTATAAAATCGTGTAAAGATCCCATTTAACAAGGTGCGGTCAGCACAGATTCTTCGCCTAAATATTAGACATGACTTTCTTCGTTGTATGTACCTGGATTCATTGAGGAAACTAAAAGTGCTTCACCTTTCAATTGTTTTTAGAAACAAATTCTTGTCCAGTTGTCATTGAATACAAATTTTCAGTATCCACATTGACTAAATCAAGCAACCAACCTAAATCAGAGTCAGAAGCAACTGCTAGAAGCACTCCCGTTCACACTAAAACTCAAGCCAATACTCCGTTATCTGGTGATTCATCTGAAAAAACAACAGATAACAAAGCAGAAGAAAAGTAACACACGTAATGTCGGAAGTAAAGCTAATGTGGATAAGTCTCAAAATAGCAGGTAAGAATGTTATTATTATTTTTTTCGTTGATCATTTGTTATTTTAGTACTTGGTTAAAACTCGAAAGTATTGTTATATCTCTGAGAAACGTTGATAACTAATTTTACAAAACTCATATTTTACATTATTGTCGTAGTCCCAGAACCAAGGTTCGTCGATGAAGAACTCATTTGGTAAATTCATTCTTTTTGACATTTGATTTGGTACTTGCGTAATCATTGAGTGTGCAGATATGGTTTATGTTTCAGTCCGTTCCTAGTTCCCCCTACAATTTTAAATATTGACTGCTATGGGTTCATGAGTCTTGATTTCATCAAATTATACAAGCCGGTTCAAAAGTTGGAGCTAAAAGATGGTATCGATGGGTACCCCTTTAGGGCTCTATACAGGGTGTCCGGTAAGTATATGGCATGATTTCGGGAGCGTATAGGGGAGGTCAAAACAACCCCAGTTTGTCATAAAACTTTTTTCTCTAAAGCGCCTCCCAACGGAGATACAGAGCCCTAAAGGGGTAACCATCGATTTAATGTTTCTGCTGTAACTTTCGAATCGTCATATACAGGGTGTTTCCTAACCTCTGTGACAAAATGAAAGGGGTGATTCTTCGCTTAATTTTAAGACGAAAATGTGGTATAACTTTTTTTCGAATTTCGCTTTGTTTCCAAAATACAGGGTGTTTAATTTTTGTTATTATTATTATTTATTTTATATATTTTTTTATTTATTTATTTAGTGTTTTTGAATTCTCCATTAAAATGATTATAATTGATTGCTGTATTTGTTAGAAAATTCGACATCAGCGATAAAATTACTTTTTGCGTCAAAACTCACTCAACTAGATTTAATTTTTTATCTCAAAAATTAGGCAAGATACGATAAAAATTCAGGAGATCAAAAAGTTGCGTTTTTAGTTGAATAACCTGAGAAAAAAATGAAAATGACACAAAAAGTCAGTGGCGTACATTTTTTCCCCAATAATATTGATTGAAGTGCCGCTTGGGACGCCACTGTATTCGATAATTTTTATTTGTTCATAGCAAAATGAGCCCGTTATCACTATAAATACCGTTACCAAACTTCAACAAAATCGATTAAAAGTTAAATTAATTAAAAATAAAAAACTATTCAAAAAAAAAAAATTAAACACCCTGTATTTTGGAAACAAAGCGAAATTCGAAAAAAAGTTATACCACATTTTCGTCTCAAAATTAAGCGAAGAATCACCCCTTTCATTTTGTCACGGAGGTTAGGAAACACCCTGTACAGGGTGTCCCAACGATAGAGTAAAGTGGGTTTTATCATATAGGATATGAAAAATATCAATATCAATATGCGTCACAGGTTAGGGGTGTAAATAGCGCACATTCTGAAAATATTTGGAAACATACAGGGTGCGTCACAAAAGTATGGCACGAAAAAGTATGATTTTTTTAAATGGAACCCCCTGTATATTAATTGATATTTCAATTCTTTCTTCAATTTGGAACAAAAATTGTGATACAACTAATGTTCCTAAATTCAACCGTTATCGAGATATCGCGTTTTAAAAATGGCATTTTTGCAACTTTGACATGCTATAAAACTCAAACTATTCAAGTTAGAGAAAAATGGTTTGCACTTTCCTATCTTAACTTCTCAAGAGCTATCCAAAAAGATTAAATCCATTATTGCGAAAAAATGTCAAAATGTGCCGAAAAAAGTTGACAGTTGACGTTAGCTTCTATCCAAATGACAGAAGAGCTCTTGAAAAGTTAAGATAGGAAAGTGCAAACCATTTTCCTCTAACTTGAATAGTTTGAGTTTTATAGCATGTCAAAGTTGCAAAAATGCCATTTTTAAAACGCGATATCTCGATAACGGTTGAATTTAGGAACATTAGTTGTATCACAATTTTTGTTCTAAATTGAAGAAAGAATTGAAATTTCAATTAATATACAGGGGGTTCCATTTAAAAAAATCATACTTTCTCGTGCCATACTTTTGTGACGCACCCTGTATGTTTCCAAATATTTTCAGAATGTGCGCTATTTACACCCCTAACCTGTGACGCATATTGATATTGATATTTTTCATATCCTATATGATAAAACCTACTTTACTCTATCGTTGGGACACCCTGTATAATTTGATGAGATTTTAGTATGTTGTGTAGGCCATAATAACTCATAAAACCATAGTAAAAACAATTTTTTATATTGTAGGGGAAACCAGAAACGGACTGGCCACCAAACCGTTTGGGCCCATTTTTTTTTTTTTTTGACACTCTCAGAGTGATTGTCAGTACTAGAATTTGTCAAATTCTAGAAAAAAATAAAAAAACACGTGATTTTTTTTGTTTTTTTTTACAATTTTCAACTAATTCTAGTATAGGCAATCAATCTGAGAGTGTCTAAATATTTTTCAATACCAAAAATACTTACAACTGGTGTCTCGCCGTAGTATTTTAGTGAATTATTGCAGTAACCTGTAAAACAAAAATCTATGTTTCTCGAAAACGGTTAGTTTTATCGCAACAAAAGAAGTGCACCTTTTTTAATGAAAAAAGATCAGAGTATTTGAGAAAGTAGTTTCCAGCTCTGTAGAATGACACCTCTCTAAAATGGGGTCCAAAAGGTTTGGTGGCCAGTCCGTTCCTGGTTCTCCCTACAATTTCAAATATTGACTTCACTATGGTTTTATGAGTCTTTATGGCCTACACAACATACTAAAATTTTATCAAATTATACAAGCCGGTTCAATTACGGCACTGTATCTTCGTTAGGAGGCACTTAAGAATAAAAAGTTTCATGACAAAGTGGGGTGATTTTGACCTCTACGCTTCCTTAATTATGCCATATACTTACCGGACACCCTGTATTAACTAAAATTTGATGTTTAAACCCCGCCTCCTACGTCTTCACGAAGAGGGCCAATTCTCAATATTTTTCTTCGCGTCAGAGAGATTCCAAGTTTCACGAGAAATTTATCATTTTTTTTTTCAATATTTTGTTCATTTACGAATTCATAATTACGTTCGCCTCAATATGATTTTCATAAAAACTGAAAATTTGGCCCTTTTTCAATATAATACTGTCATGGTTTCTCCATAACATTTTTCAAGTTCAAGGGAAGACAACATTTTTGTTGGGTAATTGACTTAATCCAAGAAAAATACAAAAATAAAAATTGGAATTTTCTTTTGAGACTCGGTATTCGGGGTAAGAATACAATTCAGAACAACTGTAACTTTTTTTGATATCTTCGACGCGAAGCAAAATATCGAGAATTGACCATCTTTGCTTTGTTCAATAGTATGTTATTTCTTTGTGACAATAAAGCTTATTTGATTGACTGTTTGATTTGCGAAGACGTAGTAGGCGGGGTATAGACATCAAATTCTAGTTAAATGTCATGAATAGTGGTGTCTATGGGGGCAATCAAGCTAGAATATTTTCAAGTGGCACTTCCGGTTATACCGGAAGTTAGTTGAATCTTGCTTATTAAATTGAGAAATCTGCCAAAAATAATTTTTTTCAAATAGAAACCCCCAAATTTTGTGATTTCAAGTTATCGGACATCGAAAATAAAGGTAAGTTTGCGCAAGGTTGTCCTTTCCAAAAATTTGTGTAATTTAAGCGCTGCGGCATGATTATAAAAAAGATTTTGAATGACACTGAATGCTCAATGCACTTTCTAACATCTGATTGTTTTTCAACATTGTCTTAGCAACTAAGGTTAACTGAACTTGAAATCCATAGAAACATCAAAAAATAATATTAAAACTGGCAAGGACAACCTCACGCAAACTCACCTTTATTTTCAATCCCCGACAACATGAAATCACAAAATTTGGGGCTTTCCATTTGAAAACATTGATTTTTGGCAGTTTTCTCAATTCAATTTTTGAACTTATTTTTCGACCACCCTATATTAAAAGTTATTGAATTGTTATAAAAAAGCTATTAAAGGATGTCCATTTCAATAAGGAATCCAACACAAACTTGATGAAAACGCTTTCTGATACGAAGAATTTACATTTAAATCAGGTCCTAAAAACGTCAGTTTTGACATCAAATCTTAAATATATCAATAACCCTTATACTTAGATATAGGGTGTGGTACATCAAATCTGCCTAGAATTTTACGTAGAATCTGACACCGACTTCCGGTATAACCGGAAGTGCCACCATCTTGAAAATATTTTAGCTTGAGTGCCCCCATAGACTTAGCTATACTGTCAAAATTTCAAAATTTTCCTACGTATAGTTTTCCATATACAGGGCTTTTGACTTAAAACTCCACACGTCAATATCTCGGAAACGAATAGGAATACTTGATTTCTGTAAAAAGTAGTCAATGTATTAGGTCGAGTAGTTATTTTTCACAGTTAAAAAAATTCGACGCCTACCAAGAGTAAAGCGTCGCGACGCATCGAAAATATTAATCGATTGCAGGGACTTTGAAATTACGCACATGCAAAAGTACGAGTTAATTATAAACTTTTTTGTAATTCAGTCGAACTCATTTATTCTACTCAATTTTGAGATATACAGTGTGTCCAAGATAAGGATGTCTATCATGGGGATCTTGAAAACCGTGAGAGATACAAGGTCGGTTAAATGGAGACAAAGTTGCGTATTTTGATGCTTAACAAAATGCCGTTTTAAAAGCCAAGAAATTCCGACCAAGTCCGAAATTATCCGAAAAAAACCGAAATTTTTCAAAATTGTTTTCATTTTTTTCTGACCACATTTGATGAGATATTTTGAAATGAATGGAACTTCTTCATTGTCACTTTTTGCTCTTTACAAGATAGCGTTATTGAATTGAAGAACCGACGTTTCGTCTATGAGCAGCCATCTTCAACTTTGTTTTTTTAAATTCGGTCCTGGCTTTTTTATGACGAATTTTGAGGGCCTCTTATGTTCCTGAGCCAACAATGTATCGCAATTATTCAAAAAAATTATGTTGATGGATTTTTCCATAAGAACTCATGTGTTAGAGAGAGGCAAAAAATACATTTTTAATAGGATTAAAAACAACCACCTTTTTTTTAATTAGTGCGATACCTCGTTGGTTTAGGAACATAAGAGGCTCTTAAAATCCGTAATAAAAAATCCAGGACCGTATTTAAAAAAACTGGCTGCTCATAGACGTAACGTCGGTTCTTCAATTCAATAACGCTATCTTGTAAAGGGCAAAAAGTGACAATGAAGAAGTTCCATTCA
Source organism: Orchestes rusci (assembly GCA_958502075.1). NCBI lineage: Eukaryota > Metazoa > Arthropoda > Insecta > Coleoptera > Curculionidae > Orchestes > Orchestes rusci. Next base: position 3,213,857 of record OY293306.1, read on the forward strand.
TTTTAAAATATCTCTTCAAATGTGGTCAGAAAAAAATGAAAACAATTTTGAGAAATTTCGGTTTTTTTCGGATAATTTCGGACTTGGTCGGAATTTCTTGGCTTTTAAAACGGAATTTTGTTAAGCATCAAAATACGCAACTTTGCCTCCATTTAACCGACCTTGTATCTCTTACGGTTTTCAAGATCCCCATGATAGACATCCTTATCTTGGACACACTGTATATTTCAAAACTGAGTAGAATAAATGAGTTCGACTGAATAACAAAAAAGTTTATAAATAACTCGTACTTTTGCATGCGCGTAATTTCAAAGTCCCTGCAATCGACTGATATTTTCGATGCGTCGCGACGCTTTACTTTGGTAGGCGTCGAATTTTTTAAACTGTGAAAAATAACTATTCGACCCCATACAATCAAATATTCCTATTCGTTTCCGAGATATTGACGTGCGGAGTTTTAAGTGAAAAACCCTGTATAGATCGAGCTTGTTCCCGGAGAGACTCCCTGTATATGTTTTGAAATTATCCCTTTCTCTCTCTCTGTCTCTTCTTCGCATTCTCTAGTTTGAAAGAAGTTTCACTTATTCACATGATTTTTTCTGTTGTAGTAAGTACCCACTTTTCCCTGACCCGCCAGCAAATTTCAAAACTGTGAGGAGTCGAAAAACTGACCCCTATACTCCAGAGTAAGTGGACATCTTTGTTGTCTCAATCCTATTATATTCATGTACAGAGTGATCCACCATAATGTCGCCCCTCCTTAACTTTCTTATTTCAAGTGTCACATAAAATTTGGGTACTCTAAAATACTGTTTTTCTGCGTGTGAGAAAAGTTTGAAAATCATCAGTATACCGAGAAAATCAAAAAGCTTATTTTTATTAAATGGATCAAGCGAGGGATTACCCTATATTTGAATGTTTTTTTGAATTCCTCGTGAATTTTTAACCTTTTGTTTTCGCCGGTATATTAATGATTTTCCAAACTTTTTGTACACGTAAAAAAAAAGTATTTTTTAGTACCTACATATCCCTACCTTCAATTTTTTTGGACACTCGAGATAGAAAAGTTAAAGGGGGCGACTTTATGGTGGATCATCCTGTACCATCGTGCCCAAAAAAAACCACAACAGCAATTAAATTATGGCATCATTTTCAGGGGTTAACGCGGACATATTTGAACGGAGTTTTGTTCAATAATATGTCAATTGTGGCAGTTGGTCAAACTGATAACGATATTAATTTGATGGAAATAATTTTCTTATAGACCGGGAGATTATATTATTTTTTGCTAACCTAGTTTTTTATAGGCATGATGGTAAATACATAAAGTACCTAAAATAGCTAGTTGAGTAGTTGAACTTTTTGTTTTGCACAATACAGGGTGATTCAAGACCTTAGTCGTTTACGTGGAACGACCTATGTGAACGTTCTTCATATTCATCTAAAATGTCTCAGAGGATGAGACGTTTGCATCAAATGAGATGAGATGAGACCCTGTATATTATTGGATGTTACAATCGATTATTTTTTGAAAATCTTCAGCCGCTTTCGAGAAATTAATCGATTCTCTTGTTTTTTCTTTATTATCTATTTTTGTCTGATTTGTTGTGGTTCTGTGTTCTTGAAGGCTTCGAAAGATTTTGGATAACTTCCAACAATCAATGTTGATGTTAAAAAAATAGTTTAGGAAACATTCAGTATAATAATAACCTTTCTTAGGAAAGCTACAATACCTACACCACTCATAGTGAAGTCCATTACCATCAAACCGGGAACACCCAGAACTAGAAGGAAAACTGAGGAGACTTTTGACTTGAGTAAGTAACTTTTCATCAGTTGAATGAAGTTTTTTTTACTATTCATCATTTCTGAGACAAATGATTGAATTCAAAATAACGAATGAAATTTATTTCAAAAGACAAAAAATATGTTATGTTATTGCTTTCTATTTATTTATTGTTTTAACTTGAATTGAATGCAATTTTTCAGTATCAACACTGACTAAACCAAACAACCTGCCGAAATCAGGGTCAGAAGCAACTGCTAGAACCACATCAGTTCACACTAAAACTCAAGCTAACACTTCCTCATCTGACACAAGCATCGACCAATTAAAAAACGAATTAACAAAGCTTCTGTCTCAAACAGAGGTTACAAAGCAGAAAGAAAGTAACAAGCGTAATGTCGGAAGTAAAGCTAATGTGCATAAGTTTCAAAATAGCAGGTAAGAAGATGTTTTTTTATTCATTATTTATAATTTATTATGTCGGATCAGTTTACTCATTGTTCCATAATAGGATGACACACATAATTCAGGATTTGATGAAGATATCAAAGCAACAGTAAGTCGGTAGAGGAGATTGTGAACAATACTTACTTTTTTTTCACATCAATAGTAGTTGATGACGTGAATAATTTTCAGCTCTACTGAAATAAAAAAATACGTTTTTTACACATTGCCATGGCCAGCTGACAACTTTTGCCCCCTATCCTACGCAGCTGACATTTTTTTCAATGTACAGGGTGTCCGGGAAAATGTGGATTCAGATAGAATAAGATGACAAGTTCACGTAAACTTTTTTCCTAGAGGCCCTTTCTACGGAGATACGGGCCCCGATAGGACGCCACTGGAAATCAATGTTTCTTGAATAACTTCTTAACCACTTAATATAATTTGATGAAAATTAATTATGATAAACAGTAAACATTACCTCTTATAATACTGCCCTTAAAACATAATTATAGCAAATGCCAAACAACTTTCGAATCACGTCATAATTGCCACCAAGCGCGTTATTATGTGATTTGCTGTTGACCAAATTTGGCCACCAGCAAACTTCATAACAACGTACTTGTTGGCAATTATGACGTAGATCGAAACGTGTTTGGCATTTGCTATAGCTTGTTTAGTTTACCAGGAGTGGACTAGGTTGTACATTTAAATTTTCAACACTCTGTATGATAAAGACTTGGAGTAGATAGCCTGAACCTACAAAAAAAGTACTTTTCGAGTTTTTTTGTAATAAAAATATGTTTTTTTCTCGAAAACGTTTCATTATATCGATGATGAACTTTTTTGTAGCCTAAGGTTCAGGCTATCTAATTTTTTTAGTCTTTATTTTACAGGGTGTTGAAAATTTAAGCATTAAAATGTACAACCTAGTTCGCCCCTGGTAAACTGAACAAGCTAATTATGTTTTAAGGGCAGTATTTGGATTTGTTTTGGTCGTTTCGCGCACTGATAATGATTCAAGTTGCGCATAAACAATAGAGGTAATGTTTTTAATTTTAATATTCATCAAATTATATCAAGTGGTTAAAAAGTTATTCAGGAAAAATTGATTTCCAGTGGCGTCCTTTCGGGGCCCGTATCTCCGTAGAGAGGGCCTCTAGAAAAAAAGTTAACGGGAACTTGTCATCTTATTTTTCAGTGTTCTATCTGAATCCAAAAGATCTCCCACATTTTCCCGGACACCCTGTACAGGGTGATCAGTTGAGGATAGCGAGTGGCCATATCCTGGAAAATATCCATCTTAGAGGCTTGCGGCAAAATTTTTTATTACTAAAACGGCCAAGAGAAAAACCTGGTAAATATTTTCAAGTTTTTGAAATGGTGGCTAGGGGGCGAAACAACAAACACCAAGTATAAAAATAGTATTTTTATGAAATTTGGTCCAATGAAAATATATCGATGAGCTCATTTTCGGATTTACTGACTATTTACCTACACTTTTTGTCTAAAACGTTTTTTTCTATCTATCATAATAAAGTGGTGGGGGAAGTTCAATTGTTTTCATAAACAAACGGAGATTTCTCCCGTTTCGCTTGACCGATTTTAACGAACTTGGGCTCATATGAAAGAGAATAGTCTGCACTATAAAATGCTCATTTGCTTTTCAATTTGTGACATTCGCCGTCGCCGCTAGATGGCGTTAACTGAAATGGTAGCATATTTTTGACTTTTTCCAAAAAAATCAAATGTAATGATATATCCATTTTCATATATTTTAAAAGAGGATACATTTTCTTATAACAAAAATTAAAAAAAACAAACAAAAAATTAAAAAAAAAAAACAAAAAAAAATCATAAATTTTTTGGTTTATAACCTAGTTGATTTTGAAGTTAAAATTTTGGTATTGCTTCTGTCTTCATTATTATAAACACGTTTGTTATCAATAACAAAAGTTTGTACGCAGTGATTATTTTATAAAATGAAGTATGTAGTAGAAGATGATGTTTCCAAGTTCTGTTTCAATATTTTAGGTATGTCTCATAAGTCAGTCCAAATTCAAAGAGGCCATAGCGATCAAAAAGTCTCTATAACTTTTATTCCATTTTTTGTTCTGTCTCTTACTCTGGCCGGTTGAGAATGCGTGATTTTGAAAAGTGGAGAAAGAATTTTTAAAATAACTAAAAAAAAAATACTTTTCTTTCAAATTATCATAATATTAAAAACAGATAAAAGCATATCTTTTTTTCTGAGCATTACATTTTTTAAATGGTTAAATTTCATCAAAAATTGTATTAATTCTATAAACTAAAAAACTTCTGCGTCATAGAAACAAAATAACTTCTGAAACGGTTTCGATTAACTCCAAATAAATAAATAATTAGGTTGGTAATGCCAAGGGTGTTATTGTCAATTTTTCCCACGAAATACGAAGAAGAATAGTTCCCTTGATTTCCATACATTTGAAAAAAAAGATGCCCTTTTTCAATTTTTATTTGATATGTTATAACTCGTTTTGTATTGGGTCTAGAACAAGCATTTAACGAATTTCTTTTTAACTTTAAACACACCTCCAAACGTCTTGCATCCCTCATGTTCTACAGACAATAAAAATCTGGTCACATAAATAAGTACTCTATTCTTTTTGCCAGTTTAGGTGCTCACACTTTTTTTTTGTTGAAAAGTAATTGTGCCTTTTCTACTAGGATATACTATTTATCAAAAAGTTTTTTAAAATCGTTAGTAACGCAATAAAATTACCATTAACCAGGCTTACCCAGCACCAGAGTATTCTCAGTCATTTTGTCGTGTGTTTTCTATGCTGCAGGAGATGTTTTGATTGTTCAAAGTTAAATAAAACAATGGCTGATATTTCGAAGTGGAAAAAAATTAATTGCAGTCGTTAGTATACAGTGTGTTCACTTAAGTGTACAACATATGGTATTTTTTTTTTTAGCATTTGCACAACCAAAATACAAATTATTGCCGAATGTTGGTGCATGTTCGATAATCATATTAGGTGCACTTAGAATGGTTGCAAGACAAACAGCATACAGGGTAGGCCAAAAAATATGAAAATTGTACAAGAGTAAAGTACCCTTATCTCAGAAAATTCGGCAAAATGTTATGAGAAAAAGTTGTTTAGAATTAAAAGTTATGCCCAAATACCAAATCATGGCGTCCTAAGAAAAAAAAAATATAATTTTTTTTAAACATCCAATTATTTCCCAAAAAAATGTTTCTTTTATGTTCACCTTGAACAGTTTCATGAAATATTCAAAAACAAATCAATTTCGTATAACTTAGTGAATTTTGTGATTCCCTAAAAAATCTAAAATTTAGGTAAATTTTCTAATATGTGAAATCGATTGGTTTTTGAATAATTTATGAAACTGTTTATTTGTATATAAAAGGTGTTTAAGAAATTATATTTTTTTTTTCTTAGAAGGCCATGATTTGGTATTTGGTCATAACTTTTAATTCTAAACAACTTTTCTTTTTAAAATGTTGCCGAACTTTTTGAAATTAGGGTACTCTACTTTTGTACGATTTTCACGAGAATTTTCATATTTTTTGGCCTACCCTGTATGCTGTTTGACTTGCAGCCATTCTAAGAGCACCTAATATGATTATCTAACATGCACCAACTTTCGGCAATATTTGGATTTTGGTTGTGCAGTTAATTAAAAAAAAATCTCAAAAAATACAAATTTCCAATTTTTGTGATTGCTGTCAATGTCAAAGGAGGCGATTATTTCCTGACCTGCCATGGCGTTATTACTTCCACAATTGATCACTGAACAAATTCATGACTTATTTAAAGTCAGTTTTTCGAGAAAGATAATTGAATTATTGAATAAAAGCAATGATCTAATAACTATAGATGAAACAAAGCGAAATAAACATGAGGACAACATCGAACTGTGCACTCGGGTGCAGAATTTCTTCCACCACGTTGTTTGCCAAACTTATTCTATTAAAAGTATTACTATACGCAGCAAAATGATCAAAACATTGTTTGGAATCATTTTTCAAACCATTTTATGTATGAATTCAATCAAATATGAGTTGATGGTAACATTTTTGTTAAAATTGAAACATCTCTTCAAAATTTGTTTAGGTATTTAGAATTTAGAAAAACCAGTATTTTCTTCCGAAAATTAAAAAAGCTGAAGTACGGGAACGCACCAAAATTGGGTCCGCCCGTATCGATCGGATGTTGTCTACACGTCTCATTCATATTTCGTCTCATTGGCGTCCCTTGTTTTTTGAGTGGGGTTTGGTGTTGATTTTGTGAATGTTTCTTGTGTTATCATCTGGTTTAGTTTGTAGTGCTTCATTATTTACTTATATGGTATATTGAGATGACTCGCAAGTGTCAAGCTTGCAGTAGATAAGAATTCTGTAAAATAGTCACGCCACAGGCAGCTTCGTGTGTAGTATCCGAAGCACATTCCAGTGAGGTGCAAACATATCCCCACTCAGTGCCCCGCTCAACGTCTCTTCTATGTTCGATGTTTGCCACACAAGCTTTCACAGTTTATGAATAAAATGTTACATCTATAGTTATAAGATCATTGAATAAAACCATTGATTCGATGAGATACACGTAATGTTGTACTCCCGATGTTATAAATGTCAGATCGTTGACCTGCGCGGATAAAAAAGGGCTCTTTAAAGGCCGTTTAATGGACTATTTCGCAACCATTTTCATTTTTTTGGTTTGTACGTCGTCATTGAATTCTCTCAAGATGTTCAGAGAGCCGCCATTAGCGCATTAAACAAATAAATTACTTATACAGGGTGTTTCAGAATAACATGCTAATAATAAAGGGGGTGATTCTTGGGCTCATTTTAAGAAAAAAAATTCATATGAACGTATGTCCTAAGCGCCTTAACTTTTTTCCCAAAAAATATGCAAACCAAAACCCGCATGGACGGCACTGGTCAGAATAATTAAATTGTTGGTGCATCAAAGAATGAGTATTAATGCCTAAAATACATGACTCAAATTTCATAAAGATATCTACAGTAATGACAAAGTTATTGTAAAAAAAGTATCTATTTTTTAAAACTTTGACACCCTGTATCTCAAAAGTTGAGGCGTTTAGGACATACGTTCATATGATTTTTTTTTCTTAAAATGAGCCCAAGAATCACCCCATTTATTATTAGCATGTTATTCTGAAACACCCTGTATATTCCTGTCTTGTATGTTTTAGTATTTTTTTCTGGATCAAGGAATAGGACTCAAACATCTAGTAACATTCTGAATGTGGAACGATAAAAAAAAACATTTTTTCTTATTAATTTTTTGTTTGGTTAATTTGCAATAATTTTCAGGGCGCTTCGATTATATGGAACTGGAAATATAGACTTTTTTGCAAACCATGCAAAAAATTAATCGCATGCTTCATATTTTACTTTATAAGGGCTTATAAAAGAACCCATTAACTGAAGATTATGTTAAGAAGTGAGATAAACTGCTTTATAAATCAGCTGTATAAGGTGCGTCTATTTTGGGCATATAAGCAATATGTTAGGTCTGAAAGAACGTTGTATAGCACGAATTATAAATTCATAAACTGAATAATTTGGTGATGTAGCGGTCTTCTCAGCTTTTAAAAAGCAAGTTTTGTTACTTGGGCTAGTTACATATCAATTAACCTTGGGAGGTGCAAGATTTTTTGAGGTTTGTGTACATTTTTGCGTTGTATGTGAACGCTCTGAGTTGAGTATCATTCACGTAGAGCAAGGTAGAGGTAAGGTAGAAGTGAATTATGAATTAAGAATATTTGGTGCGTACATTTCATACATTCACATAGAATTGAGGTTGCTTTAACGTGGTAGTGGCGAAGTAGTGGCAAGGTAAAAGATACCAAGCTCCAAACTTTTTGGGGCAAGTGTGTGGTAAATTCTTACCGGAGCCAATCAGAATCGAGTTCATGACGGCCGATTTCTGTCATTTTGAATCTGTTCCATATCGTATAGTGTTTGAAGAACTTCACAGCCGTGGAGACCTTAGATCGAAAATTGGCCGAAGTATTGCCAAATTACTCGGCAATTTGAATCAGGAACAACAACATAAATAGCTGGAAATCTGGTTTGAAGGAAACGACGTGCGCATGCGTACCACATAAGGATACCCCACAAATAATTCAATAGCCTAGTTTACACCGATAACTTGGTCCGCGGACCAAGTACTAAATTCGAACCATATCAGAACCAAATATTTGGTTCGGATGGTGTAAACAGTTGCGAACTAAGCTAGTCCGCTCTTGGTTCGGTACTTGCCAGCAGGTGTACCGAACCAAATTTGGTTCGATCTGGATCAAAATTATGAGGTTATGTTGATTGTTATTATCGTGAATTGTGTTGGTTCTGAGTTTCTCAAGGCAATCTGAGCGCACTCACTTATGTTTTTTTTGATTACGAATTGTGTTGATAAATAATTTTGACTTGTTTTTGACGTTTGACGAATTGCGCGCGTACTCATTTAGTTCACGAGTTGCAAGGCAGTGTAAACGGACGAGTAGCAAGCATTGGTCCTACCGTACTATCCCCACCCACTTGGTCCTATCGGACCGAACTAAACGAGCTTTCGGTGTAAACTAGGCTAGTGTGAACGACAGCGGTAAAAGTATAGGGTTGTTTATCTCGCCGATAGCGTAAGGCGCATGCGTTCTAACCAGGACAACTGACAAGCAGTACCGCGTTCACGAGCGTGCTTTTATCCTTTTCTAGTTGAAAATAGAACAAGGATAGAGCATAACGTCTTTCGTGCAATGTGAACGCGGAAGAGATTTCAAAAATATGACTTTTGCTTATGCTGAAATGGCGGTTCCTGATCTATAGTTTGAGTTCAGGTACTCACGTTTTGTCTGTGTATCAACTGTATCAAAAAATATGTTACTCTTCATGAAACTCGATAAAAACTCACTCAAACTTGGCACTGACACTGACAGTATTTCGGAGGTTATAAAATATTGTCACATGTCATAACTCATAATCAAAACTGTCAAGAATTTGACATCCAGCCACCAGTTGCCCTGACTAGTGCGCATGCGTGGCGCGAGAAAAACAACCCTATTGCATTAATTTTATACTTCACTTCTACATTAATTCTACCTTGCCTTATGCTAATGATACTTTATTCTCTCACGAATGTTTCAAGAATTCCATGGCTTTCTGGGGTTATTTTGAATATAACAACTCCCACTCCCTAGATGGTGTTGTTTTCGCGTATTCTTGAGCCATTTCCTACTTCCTTTCCATAAATAAATCAATGGGTAAGAACGGAATGATTGGACAAAAGCCGTTATACACTGGACCACATTTAGATATGTAAATGTTTTTGCCTTTGTGCTATCGGAAGTTGAATGGCTGGCAATATTCAATCTTCAATAAACTGGAATAGTAATTCACGTTACAAAGGCGGTAAATGAATTTTTAAATTACGAGTCGAGATGTTTATGGACGAGGCGACGAAGGAGCCGAGTCTGGAATTTCTAGACGAGTAGTTCAATGATATTTAACGGCTGTGTAACGTACAGCTGGTTCGTAAAAAAACTGATATTGCTCATAGAAATGTTCAAAAAATTGAGCAGTGTAATGTTTGTTTTGACAAAACAAAAAAGTATGACGTTATATTTTTACCAGGTTGATACTTTTGAATATTTTTTTTCAAATGACTCCTCACATGAGTACAGGAACTAAAGCGAAAATATTGAATTGGTCGATTGTGTGTATCAAAAATTGCAAATCTACCTGATTCAAATTAATTATTTACATACATACATCATAACTTACCCAAACTTTCCACTTGAATGACATGTCACTGTCGTATAGTTTTAACAAAACAAATATTATACTGCTGGATTTTGTAAACATTTCTATGAGCAATACCAGTTTTTTTACGAACCAGCTGTACAGGGTGGCCAACTAAGAATGCGAGGTACTGTATCTCGGAAACTATACATCGTAGAGGCTTGCGGCAAAAAATTTTATGACTAAAACGACCAAGAGAAAAACCTGGAAAATATTCTCAAGTTTCTGAAATGGTCGCTAGGGGGCGTAACAACCAACACCAAGTAGAAAAATATGATTTTTATGGAATTTTGTCCAATGAAAATATATCGATGAGCTCATTTTCGAATTTACTGACTATTTACCTACACTTTATGTCTAAAACGTTTTTTTTCTACCTATCATAATAAAGTGGTGGGGGAAGTTCAATTGTTTTATTAAACAAACGGAGATTTCTCCCGTTTCGCTTGACGGATTTCAACGAACTTGGGTTCATATGAAAGAGAATAGTCTGCACTATAAAATGCTCATTTGCTTTTTAATTTGTAACTTTCGCCGTCGCCGCTAGATGGCGTTAACTGAAATGGTAGCATACTTTTGAGTTTTTTCCAAAAAAATCAAACGTTATGGTTTATCCATTTTCATATATTTTAAAAGGGGACACATTTTCCTATAAAAAAAATAAAAAAAAAATACAAAAAAAACAAAAAAAAACATTTATTTTTTTGTTTTTTTTTAAGGAAAATGTATCCCCATTCAAAATATATAAAAATGAATATACCATTACATTTGATTTTTTTGGAAAAAACTCAAAAACATGCTACCATTTCAGTTAACGCCATCTAGCGGCGACGGCGAAGGTCAAAAATTACAAAAAAAGTTTTTTGAAGTGCAGATCATGCTCTTTCATATGAGCCCAAGCTCGTTTAAATCGGTCAAGCGAAACGGGAGAAATCTCCGTTTGTTTAAAAAAACAATTGAACTCCCCCCACCACTTTATTATGATAGATAGAAAAAAACGTTTTGGACAAAAAGTGTAGGTAAATAGTCAGTAAATTCGAAAATGAGCTCGATATATTTTCATTGGACAAAATTCCATAAAAATCATATTTTTCTACTTGGTGTTGGTTGTTACGCCCCCTAGCGACCATTTCAGAAACTTTTTTGCCGCAAGCCTCTACGATAAATAGTTTCCGAGAAATGGTACCTCGCATTCTTAGTTGGCCACCCGGTACATTGTTTTGTTTCATACTGTGATTTTTTTTTCAAAGGTTCAAAGTGCTTTCTTGTCGAACCATACACTTAGAGTGACAGTCCGCCTTATAATTCTTACTATGAGATGGCGCCAGCCAAACCGTGTCATTCTATGTCAAGTTCAAGTTATTAATTAAAATCATGAGATGGCGCCAGCCAAACCATGCTACCAATGCAATTTCACAGTCTTTGTTGATGCAAATTGTTATTTTAGGAGTGGTCAAGTAACAGCCTCTAGATAGGTTAATTATATGTTACGAACATTCTATGTCAAGTTCAAGTTATTAATTAAAATCATGAGATGGCGCCAGCCAAACCATGCTACCAATGCAATTTCACAGCCTCTGATGATGTAAAGTGTCATTTACCGGACAGGTTTTGGGTCCGGTAAATGATACTTTACGGTACAGTATGAAATAAAATAATGGTTTGTCGATCTATCCAAACTACATGTAGAATAATTTGTAAACTTGAAGCGCTAATTTAGCAATCACGATGTGTCTTCACATTATATCAATGCCGGAACTTATTTTCGTTTCTAGTGATAGCCACGATATGTCCCTATCACGACAGTCGTCCAGCCAGAATACCAACGAAAGCGTCAAAAGTAAAAGTGAGCCTTACCATCAATCATCAAAATCTCCAGCAACGTAAGCATTCCATTTCACTTTTTCACCTTTATCAAATGTAACCAACAATGTTATAAAATATTGAAAAATTACTCACAAAACATTTTTTTCTGTTGTAGTAAGTTCCCACTTTTCCCTGACCCGCCAGCAATCGCTAAAACTCAGAAGAGTCGAAAAACTGACCCTTATACTCCAGAGTAAGTGGATATTCTTTTTTTTCTCAATTCAATCATTCTCGTGTGTATACATACAAAATTTGTAGTTGAACTTTTTGTTGTGCACTATTATACAGGGTGATTCACGATCAATTGTACCTTAGTCGTTTATGGGGAACGGGTAATGGGAACGTTCTCTATCGATCTAAAATGTCTTCAGCGAGTGAAAATTAGCAGAACTACTACCCGTGAATCACCTTGTATATGATTCAATTAACCCATAATAAGACGTAGGAACTATAACAACAATATTTTGTTGTTGTTTCAAGATCTCGAGTCAGTCAAAATGATAATAATGCCAGTTTATGCATGAACAAACTTGAGCGGTAGAAACTGGTACATTAGAACTCTTCACTCATGGCCAAAATTGTGTAACCATTGCATGAAAAAACGTTTATTTTTTTATTTATTAAAATATGTGAGAATCATTTCAAATTATCTAGATAAGCTTGATTTTTGAACAATGCTTGTTGCTTTACTAACATAATAGCTCATGTTAGATTAGTACCGTAAGCCGGCCACTCCATAAACCAAAAATCGTCTTCCGTAATATGTTCTTGTGCGAACTATCAAAAGTTACAAGTATTTATACAACTTTTGGTGAAAGAATCCTGTCGTCAATCAATATAAGTCGATTCAAGCCAAATCACATCTAGTGTGTCGCATTCAAGATGTATTTTCGCTATTTGAAGACTGATGAGGCACACTTTTTATGATATTTAACTGAAATTTCAACTTTAAAGCCCGCCTACTAAGTTTTCGCATGCAAAGATGGCCAATTCTCGATATTTTCCTTCCAGTCCGAAAAACCAAAAAAAAAAAAATACAAGGAAAAGTTGTTCTAAATCATATTCTTGACTCGGATACCCAGATTCAAAAGAACATTTCGATTTGTAGTTTCAGAATACAATCCAAAACAACTGTTAGTTTTCCTAGTAACTTTCTTCGATATCTCTGAGGTGAAGCAAAATATAGAGAATTGGCCTTTGTCGCGAAGAGTACTACGGACTTTGACGTTCAAATTCCAGTTAGATATCACAAAAAGTGTCTTATCATTATACAGGGTGTCCAGTAAGTATATGGCATAATTTCGGTAGCGTATAGGGGAGGTCAAAACTGTCATAAAACTTTTTTCTCTAAAGCGCCTCCTAACGGAGATACAGAGCCCTAAAGGGGTACCCATCGATTCAATGTATCTGCTGTAACTTTCGAACCGTCTTTTATAATTTGATGTGATTTAAGTATGTTGTGTAGGCCATGAAGACACATAAAACCATAGTAAAGTCAATATTTGAAATTGTAGGAGAAACCAGAAACGGAATGGCCACCAAACCTTTTGGGCCCAATTTTTGACCTGTGTCATTTTACAGAGCTGAACAACATACTAAAATGTTATCAAATTATACAAGCCGATGGGTACCCCTTTAAGGCTCTGTTTCTCCGTTAGGAGGCACTTTAGGAAAAAAAGTTTCATGACAAACTCGGGTTATTTTGACCTCCCCTATACACTCCCGAAATTATGCCATATACTTACCGGACACCCTGTATATGACTGTACACAATTTCTTACTCCGACTCTTTCAAATAGCGAAAATAGAGCGGTGTTTTCATCTTGAATATGACGAACTGTATATTATGCACAATTATTGCCTTGTTAAGTCTGCAGAGGGCGCCAAAGATTCAGATGAATTTAAATTATTCCTAAATTTTTCAAAAACGTGCAAATCGATTTTGGTACCTACATTGTCTTGACAATTTAATTTTATTGTTGGTAAATCACCGGAATTGTCATTAAAGCGACGTCATTCAATATATACAGGGTGCTCCGTTATATTCTAGCCAGTGAATATCTATTTCATCATCCGTTGCAAAAAAAAGCTTTAATGATTAAAGTTAAAGTAAGTTTGATCAGACGCTCATGTTGAAAAAATGAACAAATCGTAAATTTTTACCCATGCTTGAGTTTTTTCAAAAATACCATATAATAAATTGATGTTTGGTTAAGCTGTTTCTGCGCTACCTATTTCACTTTGAAATTTAATATTTTACCATTTAAACTTTCTCAATAAATCATGTTTCTGTGACAAACTTTATGTGGCTCAGTAGTTCATAAGGTAGAAAATGGAACTTAAATAGCACAAAAACGGCTTAACCAAACATACCTAATTTTGTTTAAATCACAAGTTTTGAACAAAAATATACAGGGTGTCCCATTTTAAAGCTCAAGTTTCTGTAAAAACGTTTTATTTGCGATGCATTTTTATTTTGTTCGACTTGGGAATCTGAATGTCTGACACATTTACTCCAACTTTGATCATTTAAACTTTTTTCTAGAACGAATAATAAGAAAAATATCGACTCGCTAAAATACCGTGTGTCGCAGATAAGATGAATACACCCCTGTATTTTCCCTATTCGAAGTTGTCAGGGTTAAAAATTATGTACAGTCATACAGACTGATGGGCTCCATCATTTATGATATTTAACTAAAATTTGATGTCCATACCCCGGCTACTGCTACTACGTCTTCGCAAAGAGGGCCAATTCTCGATATTTTGCTTCGCTTCGGAGATATAAAAAAAAGTTACAGGAAAATTATCTTACATCGGATATCAAGTTTCAAAAAAAAAATCCAATTTTTATTTTTGATTATGTTGAAGCCATGACAGTATAGTATAGTATAGTATTTTATTGAAAAGGGGCCAAATTTCCAGTTTTTATGGTGATCATATTGATTCAAACGGAAAATAAATTCGTAAATGAACAAAAATATTGAAAAAAAATAATTTTCTCGAGAAACTTGGAATTCGGGGTTAAAATACAATCTATAGTAAACACCAAACACTTTGAATCTACGTCATCGTTGCTATGAAGTTTGCTGGTGGCCAAATTTGGTCACCAGCAAATCACATAATAACTCGCTTTTATGACGTGAATCGAAAGTTGTTTGGCATTTTGCTGTAGAACAACTTTTTCCAGTTACTTTTTTCTATATCTCTGACGCGAAGCAGAATATCTTTAGACATGTTATACAGGGTGTACGGTAAGTATATGGCATAATTTCGGGAACGTATAGGGGAGGTCAAAATAATCCCAGTTTCATGAAACTTTTTTTTTTCTAAAGCGCCCTCTAACCAATACACAGAGCCCTAAAGGGGTACACATCGATTTAATTTTTTAGCTCTAACTTTTGAACCGGCCTGTATAATGTGATAAAATTTCAGTATGTTGTGTAGGCCATAAAGACTCATAAAACCATAGTGAAGTCAATATTTGAAATTGTAGGAGGAACCTCGAACGGACTGGCCAATTTTAGACAGGTATCATTTTACAGAGCTGGAAACTACTTTTTCAAATACTCTGATCTTTTTTCATCAAAAAAGGTGCACTTCTTTTGTTGCGATAAAACTAACCGTTTTCGAAAAAAATAGATTTTTGTTTTACAGGTTACTGCAATTATACACTAAAATACTACGGCGAGACACCAATTGAAAGTATTTTTGGTATTGAAAAATTTTTCGACACTCTCAGATTGATTGCCTTTACTAGAATTAGTTAAAAATTGGAAAAAAAAATGATTTTCAAAAAAATTCAAGGATTTTTTTTTGTTCAATTTGACAAATTCTAGTACTGTCAATCACTCAGAGAGTGTAAAAAAAATTCCTTACCAACAATTACAACAACCAGTGTCTCGCCGCAGTATTTTAGTGTATTATCACAATAACCTGTACAACAAAAACCCATTTTTCACGAAAACGGTTAGTTTTATCAGAACAAAAGAAGATGATGAGAAAAGTTCAAAGTATTTGAAAAAGTAGTTTTCAGCTCTGTAAACTGACACCTGTCAAAAATTGAGCCCAAAATGATTGGTGGCCAGTCCGTTTCTGGTTTCTCCTACAATTTCAAATATTGACTTTACCAGGGCATTATGAGTCTTTATGGCCTACTCAACATACTAAAATCTCATCAAATTATAAGAGACGGTTCGAAAGTTACAGCAGATACATTAAATCGATGGGGTAGCCCTTTAGGGCTCTGTATCTCCGTTAGGAGGCGCTTTAGAGTAAAAAGTTTTATGTCAAACTGGGGTTGTTTTAAGCTCCCCTATACGCTTCCGAAATTATGCCATATAATTATCGGACACCCTGTATATCATAAATGTGGGGCTCATGAGTCTGTATGATTGCAACATTTCGAACCCCGGCTTCTTCAAATGAGGAAAATACAGGGGTGTATTCATCTTATCTGCGACACACTGTATAACGGAAAACCCTGGACCTAGTTATATTTTCTGATTTTTCATGGCATTGACTTTTTGGGATAAGTGGTTAACGTATGCCAAAAAAAATATCTCCTATTAGGTACACAGAGAAAAACCATTTTTTTTTAAATCTTTATCGCCCTCTGTAGTTAGTTCAATCGACTAACGTTGTACACGTATTTTCCGGACATCGTGTATATTGGTGAAGTGATAAACCAAACGGTCAAAACGCAAAAATTGTCATGAGTCTTTGTGTTACCGCTCATTGACGAAAAGCACAGTTAAGTAAATAAATATAATATTGCTTTCTTCAATCTGATCACTTGAGCCCCGTCAATAGGGCGTTATTTGACGGTAGCTTTGAACAATATACGCCAAAGCGACACGTTGTGATCCGGATTACTTTACACAGCTTCTTGTGATCTGGATTTGTTTAGCGATTATCAGCAGTTGCTCATCAGTTCTCGTTTGAACGACTATTCAGTCTGTTCTTACGATTATCGTTCGTAGAAACATAGGTTCATAGGTGACACTTTGAAATAGTATTCAGCGATTATCGTTGCACGATTTGGTTTCAACGATAATCGCAAGTAGCTACCAAATTCCTTATTTTCAATAGCAACCCCTATTTTTTATTCCACCTATGGCCATTTTGAAGATATTTGCATTTTCAAAATTGACAGTCAAGGGGGTAATTTGACGCTTTGTATCTCAGAGACTATTACTAGTAAAACAATTTTTTTTTTTACATTTTTTTCAATAAAGTAATTTCAAACTGTGAATATCTTGAAAACTACCCTTTTTAGGTATTGGACAATGTAGTGTCAATAGAAAGAATATTTTGTCAAGAATTGATATTTGCAATGAAAAAATGGGACATTCAATTTAAAAAACCAAAGTTTATTTGGAAAAACCGAAGTTTTTTGTTTTTCATAATTTGTCATGAACCTGTACATATTGTGAACAATGATAATGGTCATTTGAATGAACAGCATTTTTTATAGGAACCGCCAAAATTTCATTATTTTACGTCTTATAGTCTTTGAGATACAAAGCGTCAAATTATCCCTCTTGACTGCCAAAGTTTCTCTTAAAAATGAAAATATCTCCAAAACGGTCAAGCACGGAAATAGATTCTATTCAATAAAATGACCTTGATTTTCAAAGAGGAATCCTAGTGTGGGATAAAAAATGGGGGTTGTCATTCAAAATAAGGGTGTTGGTATCTACTTCCGGTATAACCGGAAAAGATATTTTTATTAGCGTATCATAATTACTTTTCCATGAAAGGCTAATTGTCCTTAAAAGAAGAGACCCTGTATAAAGGGTAGGGCACGAAAAACATTCCACCCAGGTTTCCTCAGGTGTTAGGTTTAATCAAAATTCGGTTGGGTTTTTTGGAAGACACATTTTTTTGGTATGTTCACCCCCTCTACCTGTCATTTATTTTTTGGGAGTACCTATCACTGCCGCTGATGGATTGACACTATTGACAGGTAGGGGGTGAAAAGATGTAGATGTAGATGTTCACAATTGATAGAAGTGAGATTATTGAAAGCACGACGCTTTCTAGAAGCTCAGCAGGTCCCTCAAATAGATCTCTTCCAATTCCTGGAGTGTTGTGAGTTCAGTTCCGAAGTATTCGATCCTGATGCTACGAAGAGCCGGACATTCCATCAGGATGCGGGCTACGATCTCTACGTCTTCAAGGCACCACCTGCAGTCTGAATCTTCCCCGATTCCGATCCCGTGGAGGTGCTCCTTCAGGTTCATGTGACCAGTTAACGGACCGACCATTGTGCGGAGGTCTTTTCTGTTCATATTTTAGAGCTCTTTGGTTCTGCCCGTATCAGGTCCTGTTATCATTGCCTTGGCATGTAGCATGCCAGGGGCATTGTGGCTTTTTAGAGTAGAAGTTTCTTAGACTCGCCCATTCTTGTTGCTTTAGGGATGGCAATCATAGGTTCGGGTCCTATCGGTCTGTGCGATGAACCAATTTTGGCAACCGCTATGGCCCCTGTCCCAAATTAGCCAAACTCTGTTGTTATTTTGAATTATTTTATGCAGAACCTCTTTTCATCTAGGACTGCTTTGGAGTCCACTGCCTTTCTCACAACAGCCTTTAATGCTGAAGTGCTATCTGAACAAATGTTGAAAGTTCATTGATTTGTGCTGTGCCGTTATGGCAAAGATTTCGGCCTGTAGGATCGAAGCGTGAATCCCGAGGGAGAAGGTCATTTTGTGGTCCCTCACTCTCTTGCAGAATCCTGCTCATGGGCTTCTCTGATGCTTGGAGCAGTTAGTGAACCATCACGATCCTTCTCGTATTTGAGCTGGTCTGTTCTGATCCGTCCAATCCTCTGGGCTAGGAATAATCAGCTCAGGCGAGCTACCAGCAAAGAAGGCTGGGGTCATGAAGTCTGAGTGCATCAGCAGAACTCCATCCTTCAGCTGGGGTTCACTCATCATGGCCGAGTGTCCCTTACTCCTCTGCTTCAGAAGTTCCAGACAGTACAGACGGTATGCTGTCCTGAGTGCAACACTTTCTACAAACAGGTGCAGTGGGGGGTAAGTCCAGAATTGCCTCCAACGCTCTCGTTGGTGTAGTCCGTACTTCGCCTGTTATACTGATGCATTCTTTGAACCTTCTCCAGTTGCTGCTGGATGTATGCTTTCTTAGTTGCGGGACACCTTACAATTGCTCCGTAGGTGATCAGAGGTCTGATAACCATAGAATACATGGTTTCAGTCCCTATGTCGTCCCTATAGCTCTTTCACATGCCCATAAAGAGCATATGTCTCTTTCCAGGACAGTTTCTGGTCAAGGTTTACTCCTAGGTATTTGACCGTTTTTCTGTATTCCTGAGTCCGGATTTGTATTTCCGGGTAGATAACAGGATTTCGATCTTTTCGGGGTAGATCCTAAGTACTTCAAGGGAGCACCACTCTTCTATTATTCTCAGGGCTCGCATTGTGGGGGGCCTGGGCTTCTGAATGTGGCGGTCCGTCTTTAGGATCACCAGATCATCAGTATAGACCTGTGTATACAATACCGAATCATGCAGCTGCTTCAGGAGGTTGTCCACCACAAGAATCCAAAGGACGAATGAGACTCCACCCTGGGGACAGCCATAGTTCCGACATTTTGACCGTTTAGTTTGGCAAATAATAGCATATTTGCTGTCCACTGGTTCAGTGGTCTTTCTGAGCTTCTTGCCTCTAATGCTCGACTGATTGATTCAAAAGAGGTGTTGTCAAATGCGCCTTCGATGTCTACAAAAGCACCCAATGCTGATCTAATTCCGTCGAGCGCTCCTTCCACCTTGGTGATAAGGTGATGAAGCGCCTTGTCAGTCAATAGACCTTGTTGATAGGCATATTGATTATCATGCAGTGGCATGGATAACAGATGCGTTTCCTTGATATATCTATCAACAGGTCTTTCTAGCGTCTTGAGTAGAAAGCTTGATAGACTAAACGGACGGAAGGACTTGGGGTTGGTGTTGTCAATCCAGCAGCCTGTTAGGCGTCTTCTCCTCGGACATGGTTGATTTCCGATCCGCTCTAATTAGGCATCCTATTTTAGCTCCAGGGGCTGAGATCTTGCATAGGCGGAGTGTGGACGGAAGGTCTTCCAGCTCTTCGCAAAAGCTTTGCCAGCTATGTCTCTGCGCTGATCTTATAACCTTCTTGTAGTCTCTCTGGGCTGTCTTATAGTCATCCCAGCTTTCTGGAGTACGTAGTTCTTTAGCTCTCCGAGGAGCCTGCGAACTTTGAGATGGTGAGTCTCCGTTTGTTTACCCCACCAGACCGTGTTGGAATTTTTTGGCTTTTCCCTCAAAGAGCATATGCTGTCTCTAGTGGGTCATTCTTGGAGCTGATTTGCAGCCAGCTGAATGTCCTCTTCTATTCTTATTTTGGTAAGAATGTTATCGACTCCTCCTATTTATTTCCTCTCCAAAGAGACCCCAGTTTGTGAGCTTATTACTTGTCACTTCAGGGTGTGCCACTCTTGTTGAAGGGGTAAAATACAAATAAAATGTGTGTCGGAGCGTTTTTACCGAATAGATGACCTGGGTGTGTGCCTCACTCTGTATAAAATTTCAAGTCATTTGGAAATGCATGCAAACTCCATCACCTATGCCCGCTTGCACACATTTGGCTTCAGACGTAAGTGGAGCTCAAACTTTAGTTTTGATTGGCAAACGTGTCACGTGTCATTTTGAGCTCCACTTATATCTCAAGTGGACAGGTGTGAATGGGCATAAGTCTTGTAGTGCTTTAATAATGTGCATGTCTCATTTTCTGTAGTTACTGCACTTTCCTTCGAATGACAAATAGCGAATGTCGATGACTGTGGCTAGATGTATATTTTTGAATAAAAAAAAGATTTTATGGTGAATCGACACACAATAAAATCAAAAACATAACGAGTGTTCAATAAAAGATACGGTCAGCTCACCTATAATAGGCCATTTCCACTTAATCGAATTTAAATATTTCAATTATCTGGAGAAGAAGTACGTTCAATATACTAATGAAAAGCGAGGTTAAACGAAAAAAAAAAACCTATGCCCAGAAATTTGTTGCAAACGGATTCCTTTATTTTAAATTTTCCGCAGTTTTTAGCGCCAATCAAATTTTAGCAGCTGCCAAGTTTACCAATAATATCACTTGCGACTGGATGTAGCTCCCGCTCCCACATGATAACAATGTTGCCGTACTTATTCGAAGTTATTCGCGGGATTTTCAAATATCTTGCGCTGTTTATTATTCGATAACATGGACAATTTTCAGCTAGATATTCTTCAGTAGAGGAACGTTTTGACATTATGAGTAAGTTTAAACTTTAAAGTTCGTTTATAGTTATAAGAAACTATACATTCCTATATGGGGTTTATGAAATATAATGTGTAAGAATTTTGGTGAAAATGGTTTAATCGATGTCAACCGTTTTTGAAATTCAAATGAACTGCAAAAAAAATTGAAAACCTAAATAATGAGTTCAATTTAATAGACTACAAATTATCTGTTAAACTCTTGTAACTTTTGTATGTCAATATGGATATTCCACATTTTAGTTGTTATCATCAGTTACATATTCTTGGAATATTATAAATATACAATGTTGGGAAAGTAGATTATTGATTATTACTTATTTTGATCGTACAATTTGGATTTTTTTTTATCGACCATAGATTATGCCTTAATTCATTTGTCCCGAGATATCGGCGTTTCAAGTCGTGATAACTGATAACAATTCGAAATTCGTAAAATGTTCAATTTACCTCCGAATTTACCATAGAAACAAAAGCAGAATATGACGTAACGCCATATATTATTATTAACATTACCTTCGAACATTGAACCACTAGAATAAGCATAGCGCCCCGAATGTACACGATTTGTTTGAGTCGATAACATTCTGTTTTTGTTTATATTTAGTGATGTTATTTAGACACATTTGAGATAAGATCTCTACAATCCAACCGTCCATGACGAAGCTCCACAAACACAGCACTTTTTTGGTATAATTGCCACACTAAATCCTCTTCCTGAGCACAAATGAGCCATTATATCTGGAAAATGACAACAACCGTCACTCTAAAGTATCTATTAACGTCATGGCAACGCACTTTAAATAGCTCGATTGATGCCCAACGTTGCCGTTTGTGATAAAAATTCCTCTTATCAACTTTTTAGTGTGAAAGATCAAGGAAAATTGTCCGATTATTCAACGAAATGTAGTAATAGCGATGAAAAAAAGGCAACACTCTCCTTAAATATTGAAGAGAGATACTTTTATTTGATGATAGTGAACTTCAAGTCATTGTTATTGAATTGGTGACAGAAAATCTGGTGAAAGGTATTTCAAGGAAGTAAATATGGCAAACCAGGAGCTTGCTTTTCCTCTTTCCTCCCATGATTACATTGACATGTTCGACTCACACAATATTGTCTGTTTATGCTTCTAGTGGTTCAATATTCGAAAACATTACTTATTGTTTTTTACTTCTGCTAAAATTCTGTCAGAACTTGTGATATTCAATAAATTTGGTTAAAAATTAGTCCCATCTCCAACCACAACCTCGATAAGCAAAATTTCACACAACATTGAAAACGTATTTTGATTTTGAAACACAGCACATTAATTATTATTGTATTATTATCCATCTGAAGATGTATGAATAATAACAAAATCAAATCACGAAACTAAGCTATTTTATTTATGATGATTCTGGATTCCGATAAGATACAATCAAAACTTAAATCAAAATAAATAACCTCCCCCACTCACCTTAACAATCCCAACCCTACAAACAGAGAAACGGCAACATTGTTGTGGGAACGGGAGCTACATCCAGCCGCGAGTCTCCGGTTTGGAAAATTTCGTTTGGCAACATTGCCTATGACTAGCCAATCACAGATTTAGGTGGATGACGTCATTGGCCTAACGTTCAAAGTGAATTCCAGTGCCTTTCCCGCCGCGTAAAAAATCGTAGAAAAAGAATTTGAGCTTATTTTTGTCTGCTCTTTCTGATAAGCAAATAAAAAAAAATCATGAAAATGGTCTATTGTTTCAAAAACGTATGTCTTGGCTAACATCGCAAACATTATCACATGATAACCACCAAATCCACTTCTAACCTAACTTTTGTATTGTTGTTGACTTTTTGAGATATTGATAACGCCTTTGTGCCTTTTTATGGATCACAATTAGTTTTTTTTCAGAACTTATTAAGTGTTGCTCACTTAACAATCCTCAAATGCTTAAAAATGTGTCCAATTCCGTCAGAAAAGGGTTTTAAAATGTATTGAAAAAGGAGGTGGGTATGTTCAACATTTTTTGTGATAAAATGTATTAGTTTACCTACCTTTTTATTAATTTTGAGTTTAAAACAGGCATGGGAAGAGGTTAAGGGCAAAAACTACGAAAAATAATGTCAACAAATAATGACAATAGATGATATTGAGTGACAATTGTGACAGTTGCCATTAAACCATACGAACTTGGTCACCAACGACCGTATTTTTTATTGAACACCCTTTATCATAACAACCATCCGAAACTGTAAAATCGGGTAACTGTGAATCTCGAACTTCCGAAGTTTGGGAAATAACAATTTTTATTTGAAGTAATAATTATCATTAATTTATCATAATGTCCTCTATTTTTGCAGGGATGATGACCAATTTTCATGGAATAAAGACTTTCTGCATGACCTGCGGAAGTTTTTTGACCGAGATGAGTCTTCACTCCAGTTGCCAGGTGAATATAAATCATTTTTTCAATTACATTTATTTGATTTCACACTGGAGTTTCGTCTTGAAAATGTATTTATGTAAAACCAATGTTATCATGTTAATCTATTTTAGGAACCCGATCAGCTACATCTGAGCCGAGCTTCGAGGAGGTATGAGGAAGGGTTATTGGTTTTTTAGTTTGTAAATATAAACCTACAAAATAGGACGATTTAATTTGCTAATTGAAGGTGTATATATTTTTGAATTTCATCATGCGGATTGTTCTAGAATTAATTGTACATATAACTAGTTGTAAATTATTTATTAAACTGTACAAAATATGAAGTTACTGGATTAGGCCCGTACTGAACAAATCTTGCTGTTTCAAAAAGTGATTATTTCAACTGTATTAATGTATTTTTCAAAAACTCTAGTGCTAAGGATTTTCCAGTGTTTGTATATAGACGTTTATTTTGTATCTTTCAAGGACTATTATGTTTATATCCTAATCTGTAAATACTCTTATTTATATATTGGTTTTACATTAAATTTGTAGTTGTAGGTTTTGGAAGTGAGGAAGAAAGCAAATAATAAAATTTATTTCATACAAGATTGTGTGATTTTATTTGTCAAATAATATGTTTGATAAGGTCAGCTGATTCAATGAATGCATAGAAAATAGTAATAGCTCATTTTCAAGATCTTCTCTACCTCATGCTCTTGGTTTGGAGAAGTCAAGTCCTGCGGGTAAGTAATAATTAAGTGACGAAACTGAAAAAAAATATATTTTTTGAAAACCTGCCATATCAACAGGAATAATAGCAGAGGCTTGGAACTCGGCAGTTGTAATCAGAGTGGAAGGGCCTTCGAAATAAGGTATCACTCGACCCATCTTTCCATTTGGTTTTCTTATTCAAAATGGCGCTCAGCTGTCATTCTGACATTTTCAGCTGTAAGTACTATGTCAAAAATGCAGATTGTCCTTACATATGGTGTGTTCAAATTATTTTCGCATATATCAAATATTGCATGAAAACTGTATTTTTTTGTACAGCCTACACGTAAAGTTCACGTAAAGTTCACTTTTCAATGCATGCAAAGTAGGCGGAAAGTCGCTAATTTTGGCAGCCGGGCCTAAAAGTACTTTCGCGCCCGCGGGCGCAAAAGTAGGTCGCTTAGCAACGGTTCCTTGGATCCCAACGCCTCTGAATATAATAACCTCGTGACAGTCTAGCATACTAGAAGGAACTAATCACGTGACAATCTCGGTGACAATGAATCCGCACCACAAAAGAATACGAGAACACACCTATATTGTAACCATGATTGACAGTTGTCTGACTTGTCAGCAGTGTAGAGTGTAGTGCAGTGTACCGACTATTTATTTTTGATTATCATAATCATCAACTGGTTGTACAAAAAGAACTGTTTGCACCACGAAAGTTGATTTTGACTCGGCTAATATCTGCCCCCGCTTCGCTCGTGCTGCTACTTATACCCTCGTCAAAATCATCTACTTTCCGCCCTTGATACAAAATGTACTATTTTTTAATAATCGGAGACTATAATATGACTTGAAACTTGGACGGTTGTATCTTGACAATGGTAAGATCCAGAGGTTTGATAAAAAAAATCTCTATGAACAAATTGTGCAAAAGAAATTATGACTGCTAGGAGCATAACTATTACTAAGGAATTACAATCAATTTTACTTCGAAGTGGAATTGTCAAATTTCCGTTAGGAATCATAAGCTAACATCTATACTGAATTTGTGTTCAGTTACGCTTTCGCCAAATTCAATGTGTATGGTAGCAAACAGGGTGTCCCAGCAAAGGTGGCCACCGGCCATATCTCGGAAACTACTGGACCTAAAAGTTCAGGAAAAAAAATATGATCACTAAAGTGGCCACGAGAAAATGCCGGAAAATATTTTTAACTTCGAAATTTTGCCGCTAGGGGGCGCAATCAAAGCTTAAATATTAAAATTCGAAATTTCTCCGGAAATTCTCAGATTGAGGTATATCTTTATCAACATGGTTAGAAACCTAGACAATTTCACGTCTTTTTGGTACAGGGCTCAGTGGCGTACCGATTTTCGTGTGAGTAGGGGAAGGTAGTGAAAGTGTAATTGTCCAAGTGGCTGTAACTTATAAACGACTTGTCCGATTTTGTTGCGTATAGGCTTGTTTGGAAGATAAATGTGAGTACTTTCGTATATCGCATTCAGTGATGCGTGATTGTCTCCAGAAAAGTTGCTAGAAGGGGTAACTTGAATTAAAAACAGTGTTTTTCATTTTACCGCAAAAATTTAAATGGTATGGTATAATTCTGATAATAATAACTAGTCCAAATTATGTAAAATTTAATGTTTTAAGGTTTTTTTTTTTTTTTTTTTTTTTTTTTTTAAGGTTTTTTCTTGTAAATTTAATCTTCATTTTGATTCTGTTATCAGAACTATACCGTAACATTTAAATTTTTGCGGTGAAACGAAAATAACAGTTTTCAATTCAAATTACGCCTTCTAGCAACTTTTCTGGAGACAATCACGCATCACTGGATACGATATACGAAAGTACTCACATTTATCTTCCAAACAAGCCTATACGCAACAAAATCGGACAAGTCGTTTATAAGTTACAGCCACTTGAACAATTACACTTTCACTACCTTCCCCTACTCACACGAAGATCGGTACGCCAATGAGCCCTGTACCAAAAAGACGTGAAATTGTCTAGGTTTTCTAACCATGTTGATAAAGATATACCTCAATCTGAGAGTTTCCGGAGAAATTTCGAATTTTAATATTTAGGCTTTGATTGCGCCCCCTAGCGGAAAAATTTCGAAGTTAAAAATATTTTCCAGCATTTTCTCGTGGCCACTTTAGTGATAATTTTTTTTTCCTGAACTTTTAGGTCTACTAGTTTCTGAGATATGGCCGGTGGCCACCCTTGCTGGGACACCCTGTATTATGATTCCCGTTTGCCAAGCGGAAAGATGACGGTTTCACTTCGAAATGGAACTGAATGTAACTCAGGCATAATGAGGATATAAAAAATTCATGCTGTCTCGAAAGGATACACGATTAAATTTAAACCAAGTTCCTATTCATAAAAATACGTACTTACCTATCATTCCACCTACCTCCACATCTTCTAATCATGCAATTGAACGCAAATTCAATGTGGTAACATACGATTCCCGTTTGCCAAGCGGAAATCTGTCACTTCCACTTTGAAGTGAAATTCACCTCTTGCATGGCTTGGAGGGTCGGCAAACTCTAGGTACATTCATGACTAGAGTTATATAAAGCACGATCATATTTTTCTGGAAAATTATCTTTCGGAATGGTTGTAAATAGATAATACTCGCTACATTCAGTTTTTCATAGCTCTATAATATTTCTTATACATAAATATATCACAAAGTCTAGTACAAGTACGTCTTATCATCTAATATCTATTTTGAAACTTTAATAACCCCATCTCTGGAAGCTGATACAATAAAGCACTGACTAGCTTTGCATAAAATAATATCGGAAATACAATCTCTATGACCAGCAGCTGGTTGTTCTGGTCCTGCTCTGGGCACCTCTTCGTTTTTGTCTTTAGAATGTATTATTGCATTTTCCTCGTAAATCACGTCAGTACCATCGATAAGTCTATTTGTGAAAGATAAAGACAAACAAATAACCATTCAACAACTGAAGGGAAACACAGATGAATAAGTAATTACCTGCTACGGTAAGACAATGTGGTTCCTGGTGCATCACTTGCAGCGGGCAAAGCCAAATAACTTTCGGTGGGACTTTCAAGATTCCAAAACCTCATTCGTTGATCAGACCCACCAGATAAGAGAAAAGGGGATCGATCTATGCAACCTGCCAACATGGCACAGACGTTGTGACTTGATTGTTGGGTGGCCTAGACCAAAATATATGTTGAAATTCAACCAATACTGTCAATGTCAAATAGTGTACTGGGAAGAGATACATTTGGATACAAGACGATTTTTGACATTATTACTTTATACCAGCAAAATGACAAATTTGTAGTGAGCAAATAGAACTAGTTTTCGGATACTGTATAGCAACTACTTAAACCAATTTTCTTCTATTTACCTGATTTGTCTTTGATAAAGGCGGTGCTGTACTGCCCCATAAAACTTTTTGTCGTGACCCGGTTTCCAAGTTCCACATGGATATTTCGTTATTTCCTTGGACGCTTGACATTAGCCAAGATGGTTCGGTGGGATGTGGTATCACTTTTCTGATTCTTATCGCTTGACCTGCTAGAAAATTGATTCAGTTTTTTCAAAAAAACTACCATAAGCAAAAGTTTTTCGGAAATTTGTGGGCTATACCTTTTCAAAGACTATCAGATTTTTTACAATTTGAGCCTAATTTAATAATTCTAAGTCCATTGTTTGCGAACTAACTCTCCCGCTAAAAATAGGGCATTTCTAGCAAAAAGAAAAAAAAAATTGTCAGTATCTCCATTTGTGGTGATTATTAAAATGAGGTATACAGGGATTTTCACTTAAAACTCCGCACGTCAATATCTCGGAAACGAATAGGAATATTTGATTTTTGTAAAAAGTAGTCAATGTATGGGGTCGAGTAGTTATTTTCCACAGTTAAAAAAAATTCGACGCTTACCAAGAGTAAAGCGTCGCGACGCATCGAAAATATTAATCGATTGCAGGGACTTTGAAATTACGCCCATGCTAAAGTACATGTTATTTATAAGCTTTTTATTTATTCAGTCGAACTCACTTATTCTACTCAGTTTTGAGATATACAGTGTGTCCAAGATAAGGATGTTCATCATGGGGATCTTGAAAACCGTGAGAGATACAAGGTCGGTTAAATGGAGGCAAAGTTGCGTATTTTGATGCTTAACAAAATGCCGTTTTAAAAGCCAAGAAATTCCGACTAAGTCCCAAATTATCCCAAAAAAACCGAAATTTTTCAAAATTGTTTTCATTTTTTTCTGTCCACATTTGAAGAGATATTTTGAAATGAATGGAACTTCTTCATTGCCACTTTTTGACCTTTACAAGACAGCGTTATTAAATTGAAGAACCGACGTTTCGTCTATGAGCAGCCATCATCAACTTTGTTTTTCTAAATACGGTCCTGGATTTTTAATGACGGATTTTGAGGGCCTCGTCTGTTCCCAAACCAACAATGTATCGCAATTATCCAAAAAAATTATGTTGATGGATTTTTTTCCATAAGAACTCATGTGTTGGAGAGAGACAAAAAATACATTTTTAATAGGACTAAAAACAACCACCTCTTTTTTAATTAGTGCGATACCTCGTTGGTTTAGGAACATAAGAGGCTCTTAAAATCCGTAATAAAAAATCCAGGACCGTAATAAAAAAAACAAAGTTGATGATGGCTGCTCATAGACGAAACGTTGGTTCTTCAATTTAATAACGCTATCTTCTGAAGGGCAAAAAGTGGCAATGAAGAAGTTCCATTCATTTCAAAATAACTCTTCAAATGTGGTCAGAAAAAAATGAAAACAATTTTGAAAAATTTCGGTTTTTTTCGGATAATTTCGGACTTGGTCGGGATTTCTTGGCTTTTAAAACGGCATTTTGTTAAGCATCAAAATACGCAACTTTGCCTCCATTTAACCGACCTTGTATCTCTCACGGTTTTCAAGATCCCCATGATAGACATCCCTATCTTGGACACACTGTATATCTCAAAACTGAGTAGAATAAATGAGTTCGACTGAATAACAAAAAAGTTTATAAATAACATGTACTTTAGCATGCGCGTAATTTCAAAGTCCCTGCAATCGATTAATATTTTCGATGCGTCGCGACGCTTTACTCTTGGTAAGCGTCGATTTTTTTCTAACTGTGAAAAATAACTACTCGACCCCATACATTGACTACTTTTTACAGAAATCAAATATTCCTATTCGTTTCCGAGATATTGACGTGCGGAGTTTTAAGTGAAAAACCCTGTATAGTAGCAGAATGGTATTTATCGAAGAGATAAAAATATTAGATGAAATTCGCCATATTGATGAAAGCGATATGACTGCAGACACATTGGACAATTCAGAAATAGATAAACCCCCCATTATGATTGAACGTTTACGTTAATTTAACGTATCCATTTCACCATGGTAACACTGTTAGCATAAATATGGAACATTTACATTGGTAAACAATCTTAACAGATACGTTAAGTCAACGTAAATGTTCAATCATAGACCCCACAGTCTGTGCATGATTAGATGAGAATAATATGTGGAGCTTTTTCTATGATTCTATCATCTACGCTATGCTTTAGACATGATTAATAGTAATTCACGTTACCAAGACGGATAATACTTTTTAAATAACGAGTCAAGACGTTTATGGACGCGGCTACGAAGGAACAGAGTCCGGAATTTCTGGACGGATGGTTCAATGACATCTAACGGCTGTGTATCGTACTGTGACAATTTTTGTCCATCGATTTAAGATAAAAAGTGCTTTCCTATTGTCAAAGCATTCATTGCGAGGGCGGTGGTGGCAGTCCGTCTCACATTCATACCATGAGGTGTCGCCAGCCAAACCAGGCCACTTCTCAGGTTATATAAAGGGTGACAAAAAGTACTTTGCATGGTGCCACACAATAGAGGACACTAAATAGGGCGCTTCATACAGGGTTCCATTTCTATAGATCATTTCCAAGTATGTCACGAATCTCAGCTGATTCCTGAAAGTGACACCCGAGAAAAACCAAACTAATAGAGTATGCGTATGCGCATGACCCAAATGTGTGGTAGAATGTACCCGCCCACCGGCAAACGTTTAGTCCGTGGGCTTATTCAGTTTTTATTCGACTTATTGACTGAGGTGTATTCGATTGACATGATTGGATCGATCGAACTTATTACAAGATATTATCCATATTTGATTGGAAATGGTACAGTATCTGCACCACCTCTGAACTGATCTGTTGTCAAATTATTTAGAGGATTAGAAAAATTGTATTCGTTGAAACATACCAATAAAGATCTTATTGTTTAAAAAGTGGGCGATAAGATGGATAGAAAATTGAAAATCTTATAGGTACCATTTATAATGTTCTTTATTCATTCACCACATTTGGTTCTTATTCTCGTTTTATTTAGTTTTCTGTATCAATAAATGCCATTCCGTATTCCAAGCTTGTTGTATTTTTATATACAGTATGTCTGACTAAGTTGGAATCATATGGAAAACTTTTTTATTATCAATTTTAGGAAAAAATTTATGCATGTCCTAAAATGTAACATGCAATCATCATATATCAATTTTTTTCAGTAGTATACATACGAGGTTTATCATAAAATTTGGATTTCGCCCAGGAGTAAAGTACTTTCATGTTTGACAATATCGATCATTTTTAATAAAAAAGTTGATTAGAACTAAAAACCATGTCTAAATATGGCTCACATTTATTTTGAAAAGATTATTTGTATGTATTTTCTCATTGGCAATACCAAATGCAAAATAATACTTCAAATTTTTAGACAAAATTGAGAAACGAAAAGGTGACTTATCGCGTTTTTAATCATCACAAGAGCCAAATCATAATTAAAAATGAAGAAAAATTGGTGAAAACAGTAAAATGATGAAATTGCATATTTAAACGTGGTTTTTAATCTAATCAACTTTTTTCGATAACAATTTTGGTTATTGTTGAAGGTCTTTTACTCTTGGGCAAAATTCATATTTTTCGACAAACCTCGTATACGACTGAAAAAAAACTGATACCCGATGATTATATTCCAGATTTTAGGAGATGCAGAACTTTTAATGAAGAATAATTTTCTCTCCTGAAATTATTAATAAAAAAGTTGTTACTATGGTTCCAAGTTCCAACTTAGTGGGACACACTACACACTGAATATGTACTGATTCATTGGAGTTTCCGTCGATTGTGTGAAATTAAAATGAATTGAAGAAATAAGAATGAGAAATAAAGTACAAATGCAACTACATATACATTTATTAAAATCAAGATTAAAATATCTTTCTGAATTAAATTAAAAATTATCCTATAAATGAGCTATAAAAAATAGAATTTATGTCAGACACCAACTTTTTCTCAGTGTTGCCTTGTAACCAGAGATCTTTTGCCCACCGTCTATTACCACCAATTTCTTTCTCTCTGTGTTAAACGTGGTACGGGTCGAAAACGAAACACCGACATCAAAGAAGCCGACGAGTTTTGTCGCTTCTCTATTAGTTTGGTTTTTCTCGGGTGACACATTAAAATCATTGTGACCATAAAGAAATCCCTATAGAGGATTTTCGTAAATAGGCAACGGCGATATTATGTTAGGGACCAGTCCATCCACCTAACGGCGCTCAAGTCGCACATTCATCACAAGATTGTCACGTGATGGTCAAGTAGTCAAGTTGACTTTTCGAGTTTGGCAGTGTCAATTTGCCATTTTACATGTCATTGTGATTTCCTGATAGTCCTATTTCATCATTTTTGAGATAATTCTGTTAGTTTGTATCATAATGTATGCAAAAAAGTGCTGCGTACCGGAATGCCGTAGTAGTGAGAGTAGAGAACGTATATTTAAAATGCATCGATTCCCAAAATCAGAACCTGAACTATTTCGACAGTGGGTGAGAAATGTGAACAATTCTAAACTCTTTGGTATGGACAATGACAAAATTTATAACTTACACCGAGTGTGCGGCAAACATTTTTGTGCGGATTCGATTGTACAGGGAACCAAGAGAGGCCTGAAGAGAACTGCTGTTCCAACTCTGTATTTACCCAGTAAGTTCCTATCCTATATTTTATTCTATGTACATTAGAACAAATAGGTAGTTTTATATGGAGAGAGTTGGATGTAGCATATTTTCAAATGAGATCTCCGAAGTTATTAAGGTTATTAAGGCTTTTCAGATGCGAGACAAGAAAATATGTATCTGGAAATGTCATGTAGAGGAGAAGATCAAGATTTCCAGCAGTTAAGATCTCATGAAACTGAGAGTGTGAAGCTACAAGGCTCTACAGAAAAAACTATTGAATGTAAATCCATTAGTATAGGTGAATTGAACCTTAACTGTAGTAGCATTCAAAACAATGAAAAAAAACACATGCTTATAACAAATCTAAAGTTCCATTTTTTTTCTCGAAAGTGAGCATTCATCACTTTATTATAATGAATAGACATTATTTCAAATAATTTTCAATACATGAAAATTGGTCTTTTTAGATAGTAACAATAGCTGCAGCAACGAGGAAGAAATGCTACTACAAATACAATGTACAGACTTTTCCCAGCCATCAACACCCAAAGCTAATGTAACTCAGACTGAGAAGACATTGGAGACTCAGGACTTTTCAGTAACACGGAGAATTAACAAATATACAACTATTAACTCAGGTGAGTTTCGAATGAATTGGTTTAAAGATTAAGCCGTACAATATGTAGGAAAATCACATAGGGTTTTAGAAGTAGAATCAGTTTTGACATGCTTTTTATAAAGAATGTTTTTTTCAGGGAGAAGACCGTATACATCTGTTTTGGCAGAAGTCGATGTCACACGGCAAGTTGAGTTATCACCAAAAGCCAAGCATATGTATAGGAATGTAATAAGATGGTCGTCTAGAGCAAGACCTATGCAAAGACGTATCACATCCTTTCAACAACGACTTGTAAATGCTGAGAAGCTATCAAACTCAAACAATCTCCCAGAGATCATGGAGAAAGTAAATAGGGCAACATATAATTTTATTCAGTCCCAAATCAGAAACCAATCAAAATCGTCCAAAGCTAGACGGTACACTTTGGATGAAAAGGTATTGGCTTTGACTATTTTAAAATCAAGTGGAAAAGCATATAGATTATTATCAAAGATATTCGCGTTACCTTCGCGTTTCCAAATTATTGAACATGCTTTCTTTACATCCAGGAGTAAACAAAACCTTATTTAAAGCACTAGAGAGATCTGTTTCCAAGATGAGTTCTTTGGAGAAATATAGCTCTTTGGTATACCAGAAGACCCGCACTTGCTGACCATACCAATGTATTTATGGTGAAAGGAATATTTAAATCCTGGAAGCAACCAATTCTCTTTACTTTTTCAAATGGGCCTGTCAAGTCGGTTACTTTGAAAAACCAAATAAAAGATGTTATAACAGCATGCCAGGATATTGGTTTAAAAATAATTTGTTCAGTTTGTGACCAAGGAGCTACAAATCAATCCGCTATTAATCTTCTTTTAAAAGAAACAAAAAATCAGTGTGCTCGGGAAGGTGTTGACAACAGATACCATGGATATTTGGTCAACAACGAAGAAATTGTTCATCTATACGACATTCCTCATTTATTCAAGGGAATTAGGAACAATTTGTTGAAGAAAAATTTCATAAAAATCCATAATGATAAACATATACAGGGCTTTTCACTTAAAACTCCCCACGTCAATATCTCGGAAACGAATAGGAATATTTGATTTCTGTAAAAAGTAGTCAATGTATGGGGTCGAGTAGTTATTTTTCACAGTTAAAAAAATTCGACGCCTACCAAGACTAAAGCGTCGCGACGCATCGAAAATATCAATCGATTGCAGGGACTTTGAAATTACGCGCATGCTAAAGTACCTGTTATTTATAAACTTTTTTGTTATTCAGTCGAACTCATTTATTCTACTCAGTTTTGAGATATACAGTGTGTCCAAGATAACGATGTCTATCATGGGGATCTTGAAAACCGTGCGAGATACAAGGTCGGTTAAATGGAGGCAAAGTTGCGTATTTTGATGCTTAACAAAATGCCGTTTTAAAAGCCAAGAAATTCCGACTAAGTCCGAAATTATCCGAAAAAAAACGAAATTTTTCAAAATTGTTTTCATTTTTTTCTGACCACATTTGAAAAGATATTTTGAAATGGATGGAACTTCTTCATTGCCACTTTTTGCCCTTTACAAGATAGCGTTATTGAATTGAAGAACCGACGTTTCGTCTATGAGCAGCCATCATCAACTTTGTTTTTTTAAATACGGTCCTGGATTTTTTATGACGGATTTTGAGGGCCTCTTATGTTCCTAAACCAACAATGTATCGCAATTATTCAAAAAAATTATGTTGGTGGATTTTTCCATAAGAACTCATGTGTTAGAGAGAGACAAAAAATACATTTTTAATAGGATCAAAAACAAACAACTTTTTTTTAATAAGTGCGATACATCGTTGTTTTAGGAACATAAGAGGCTCTCAAAATCCGTGATAAAAAATCCAGGACCGTATTTGAAAAAACAAAGTTGATGATGGCTGCTCATAGACGAAACGTCGGTTCTTCAATTTGATAACGCTATCTTGTAAAGGGCAAAAAGTGGCAATGAAGAAGTTCCATTCATTTCGAAATATCTCTTCAAATGTGGTCAGAAAAAAATGAAAACAATTTTGAAAAATGTCGGTTTTTTTTGGATAATTTCGGACTTAGTCGGAATTTCTTGGCTTTTAAAACGGCATTTTGTTAAGCATCAAAATACGCAACTTTGCCTCCATTTAACCGACCTTGTATCTCTCACGGTTTCCAAGATCCCCATGATAGACACCCTAATCTTGGACACCCTGTATATCTCAAAACTGAGTAGAATAAATGAGTTCGACTGAATAACAAAAAAGTTTATGAATAACATGTACTTTAGCATGCGCGTAATTTCAAAGTCCCTGCAATCGATTGATATTTTCGATGCGTCGCGACGCTTTAGTCTTGGTAGGCGTCGAATTTTTTTAACTGTGAAAAATAACTACTCGACCCCATACATTGACTCATTTTTACAGAAATCAAATATTCCTATTCGTTTCCGAGATATTGACGTGGGGAGTTTTAAGTGAAAAGCCCTGTATATGTTGGAAAATGGCAACATATTATTCAATTTCATCATTTGGATGTAGAAGAAGAGAACCGAATATGCCACAAACTTACAGACCAACATGTACTTAGAAGTAAAATAAACAAAATGAAGGTTAAAAACTGTACTCAGGTTTTTAGCTACACAGTGGGGAGTTTAATGGATAGAATTTCAAAATTGGGTAAGTTTACTTGACTTAAAAAGACCCGCATTATTATCTTTTGTCTGTTTACCTAATAGGTGTCCCAAACTTGGCAAAAGAAGCATCAGACACTGCTTCATTCATTTTATTCATGGACAAATTATTTGATAGCTGCAATTCCCATTCCAAAGTAGCCCCAACAAGCAAACCTTTAAAAGAAGCCTTGATGATAGATTCACCTCATGAGGATTTCTGGAGAGATTGCATTTGGTTTGAAAACCATGAGATATCATGATGAAAAAAAGAACAAATTTGTGATTGTTCCATCCCTTAAGAATCTAATATTTACTTTGGAAGGTTTCATACACATTAAAAAAAGAATTCTCGCAAATATGAATAATATATATATTTGCATGAGAGATATTAATCAAGATTGCCTAGAAAACTTTTTTTCATGTATAAGAAGTCATGGTATTAGAAATGTAAATCCATCCGCCTCTCTTTTCACCAAATCATTCAAAGCATTGATTATAAATAACTTTATGGCCAGTCATTCTCCCCATTCCAATTGCGAAAATGATGATAGCGAAGGACCTCTGGACAATTTGCGGTGATTTTTGACGAGAGAAGTGTTACCAGGAGTTGCCAATCTAACCCAACCAAGCACAGCAAAATTAGCGATTCCTGATAATATATTAATAAGAAGAACCAGAGTGTCTAGGTGCATCATCAATTATATCTCAGGGTATTTGGTCAAAAAATTAACAAAATGTACGAAGTGTAAATTCTGTTAAGGTACTATTTCTGGAGATAGTGTTAAAGACACAGACATGGACTTTATTGATTCAAGAACTTACGAAAATTCAAACCTAAAAGTGCCTTCCAAATTATTCAGTTTCAAAGTAGGGCGTATTTCAAGCTGCCGATTTTATAGTTTGCCACGACTTTGTCACCTAAAAAACATCTCCAAAGTTTTAACTAGTATTGTAAATGAAAATATTTCACAATCATCACTAAATTGTCATGAGCGCCCAGAATTCCTTACCAGTGTGAAAGAACTGATTATTAAATGTAGTATTTATTTTTGGTGCCGAAAAGCAAATAGGATAGCATCTGGCAGACACAAAATTTCAAAAATTTATTAAATAAACAGGGGATATGAAATTAATTGATCCAATCAAATTGATGGCATTGAAAAAATATGAAAATAATAGAAAAAGGTATCAAAACAAACATGTATCAAAAAAAAATCAATTCATGATCATTATTTTTTTATTGCTGTTTTGTAAAATTCGTTTTTATTTTATGTACTTATAGTCATGTGGTATTATGTTATCTTTTATATTTTTTTTACTTCTTACCATTTTGAATGCTCTTTGTCCATAAAATTCATTTTACATTTTTCTGTGGCTGTGTTAGATTTGATTTGATTCGATATGTTTTTGTAAAAATAAATGAATATATTATTATGTATTTGCAAATTATTTTTGTGGGTTTAATTCCTTTGGAAATCATTTTGTGGATCATTTTGTGCTTAGAAGATATCTTCTTAATGTTTATTTGGACTATATTTTTTTCTTCAATACGTAAGATAAAAATTATTTCCTCATATCCATTGAAAAGATCTTTACTAGCGCAAAAAAATGGGTCAACTATAAAATTCATAACATCCCCCATTTGAATTTGGCGCCATTAGTTCCCAGTCCATCCACTTCACTGGTGGCGCTAACAATAATCCAACCTCACTATTGTCAGACGTCGCTCTATAGGGGTTTCTTTATGATTGTGACATATGTGAAAATTTAAGGTTGAAGTTAGGCATGAGTTACATCCAATTTAATTTCTAAGCGGAACTGTCAAATTTCCTTTTGGCAAATAGGAATCATATGCTACTATCCACATTGAATTTGGCGTTGGGTGTCATGCAGTCATTCTTCAGGGCGGGACAGCTGAGAAATCATGTGAATCACTGGAGAAAATTAGGCGCGCCAAAAAGAATTCTAGAAACCTTACGAGGATATTCGATTCCTTTTGTTAGGATACCCCCTCTGCAAGTTCTCGATGGGGAGGTATGTTCGACGTATGCAACCATAGGAATGGACGCAGAGTTGGAAAGTATGATCAAGCAAAGTATTCTAGAAATTTCTCCTTTCTCAATCGGATTCCTGTCCGAGATGTTCTTGTCTCCGAAGTCAGACGGTTCCAAGAGACCCATTTTCAATTTAAAGGCCCTGAACGAATTCCTCAACCCAAAGAAGTTCCATCTCATGAATCACAAGAAGGTGCCTCTATCTCTTCAAAACGGCGATTACATGACCAAAATCGACTTATCCCAAGCTTACTTCCATATTGATAAAGGAAAGATATCGATGATTTATGTCCCTATGTCACAAGACGATACATCAAATGTCGTGTCTACTGTTCGGCCTAGCAAGCGCACCCCTCGAGTTTTCAAGGATTTCCAATTGAATAATAGTCTACTTGGACGACTCAGGAGTTCTGAGGGCACAAACAAAATACGCTATAGACTTCCTGACAGGTGAACAGGAAGAGATCGGTGTTAGCTCCTCAGACACGATTGGAATACCTGGGAATCGATTGCGACATCACGAACAACTTGATTCATCTGCCAACAAGGAATGTGAAATCGATAAAAGAAGATATGCAACCTATTCTAATCAATCGTCAATGGAAGTTAGCCAAACGTCTCCTGGGAAAGATGAGCTTTGCCTCTTTTACGGTGCCATTGGTAGGACTACACATGAGGGATATGCTACCCGAGGACAGCCCAAGGTTAAATTTTCCAATCCCAAGGCGAGCTTTCGGGAATGCCAGTGGTGGTTTCAAAATCTCGAACGGAGTTCGGTTCTCTTCAGAGGAAATCCAGAAATATTCATAACAACACATGCGAGCGACATCGGCTGGGGAAGCCAGCTTGGAGACAGAGTTATAAGAGGAGTCTGGTCGCAGAGTCAGAGACGCTGGCACATAAACTACCGAGAAATGTTTGCCTTGTACCTGGCCTTGAAGGAAACTGCCATGGAGCTAAAGGGTCGAACAGTTCTAGTCCAAATGGACAATCGCACAGCAGTTTCTCATATCAACAACCAAGGAGGGATGAAATCAACCAAGCTATTGAAGCTGACTCAGATTCTTCTAAACTTCGCTCATCATTGTGAACTGAGCCTGCTGGCGCAGCACATTCCCGGTATATACAACAACGTGGCGGACAGCTTGTCAAGAAACCGAGCTCTACCTCAGATAGACTTATTTGCGACCAATCTGTCGAAGGTGGTGACAAGGTACGTATCCAGAGACGTGAAGGATCGCCAGGCCGAGTTCACGAATGCTTTTAGCAGAAAGTGGCTTGGATATTCCCACCTCCCGGCTTGATTCCGAGGGTATTGGATCATCTGAATTCAGCACGAGGAACCTTTATCCTAGTTGTTCCAAAGTGGGACCGAGTATTTTGGAGAATAGACTTGAAGACAAAGGGCAATAGCGCCCCCAATTAAACTAAAGAATCTTCATTCGTGCCTCAAACTCGGAAATTAACCTTGGAAGCATCAAAGGTACGGGGTGGGGCGAGCTATTGAGTGATTGGTCCGCTCGAGATAAGACGTTGCTCGCAACTTCGTGGCGAAAATCATCTCTCTCTACATATACATCCGCTTGGAATGGTTTGGCGTAGTCTCATAAGGGTCAAGCCTAGGCAAAGCCCAAAATAAGTCGTTTTCTTCACTTCGGGGGGAAAACGCTGTTTACTTTGTCAATTTGTTCTCTTGAGATTTTTTCGTACGACGAACGACTTTCGTTTAAAGAAATAAAAGCCATTTTGATGCATGGCAAAATCGCTAAAATCTGATAATGATGTTTTGTATGTAAAATCCGTTTTTGTCTAATTTGTATAAAGGAAGGTCAATTACTTACATTACATGTAATTAAAAAAATGTGGAAATATCTGGAGTGGTGGAAAAGTTATGACAAAAAAGGCATTTTTTCTTATAACTTTAACAACCTGTATCTCGAAAACCAAGCAATTTCGGACATAATTGTATTTGAAAAATGTTCCTCACTAAAATCCGTTTATTCGTTTTAAGGCTACTGCTTATTGAAAATGGGCGAAATATTGCTATGTTCTTTGATTTGACGTGCAGTTGAGTTAGTTGACTCAAAGACCGTGATATTCTCAGTAAATACTCACCAGAGGGCAGTTTGATCGTAGTAATTGGAAGCCTAAACCTAAGATCCCAAACTGTATGCGCACCATCACTAGTGCCCACTGCAAGCCAGTTTTGCTGGGAGTCGATACAAAATGTGGTTATCACTCCTTGCCTTAGACCATTCTCTAACCGCCATGCAACTCCAGAAGGTTGCCGTAAGTCCCATGCCACCAAATCCCCATATAACGTGGCATATATCACAGTGCTTTGTGTACCGGGATCTAGACACTGTAGATCAACAGCGCAGCCTTCGTCACACATGTCCAATTGTCTAGACTGTAGTATCGTCATTCTGAAATAGATATAGTTTACCTTTTTAGTTTTTGAAATTATGAAATTCACAAATCTCTTTTAGAAGTTTTCATTTGAAACACTTCATGAAGAAGTTCGTGGAAATAATTTTCAAGTTCATACCTCCACCACTAGGGGTCGTGATAGCTATGGTCGAAAAGAAAAATGGATTTTACTTAAAAATGTTCAATTATAAGTGGCTAAAAGAATATCATCACTGTAATCCTCGTGAAATTCTGCTTCTTTTTGGTTCACCAATTTTGATTGTAGAGCATCAAATAATGACGGGGGAGAAGGGTGAAGTCTGACTTATTGAAAGGCCTATAACTTCAGTTAGACTCATCATATTTCAGCGGATAAGGTCATGCTCGAGAGAGGAGGTCTTGTTTATTGAGAGGAAAATATAGTCATGGGAGATAGTTTACGCTGCTTCCTCTAGGGGGCGCCTATGCAAAAGTTAATAGTTTTTTTGTTTTTTTTTCAAAATTTCTAATAGAATGATACAATTATTTTAACAGAAACAGAAATTAGATGAAAATTGCAAGAAGAAACCTCTTTACCGCATCTTGATAACTTGACGCGTTCAGGAGTTATTGCCTGAAGAGCATTACATTTTTAATCAAATAATTTAAAAAATCATCAGCAATCATTAAAAAAATCAATTCAATGCCTCAGATATTCAAACTGTTTCCCATCATGTCCCACACATTGTTCTATTTTCTGATGGGTAGAGAAAACTTCCGCTTCAACTTTAGCCGTTTGTATTTGAATTCTATATTCCATGTCTATCCTTGTTGTTGGTAAAGCTTGATAGACAATGTCTTTTATGCGTCCCCATAGATAGAAGTCAAGACACGTCAAGTCGGGTGACCTAGCAGGCAAAAGAAATAAGCTGCCTCTTCTTATCCGGCGCCATTGACCTTTCAATGGCGCCGGAGGTTGATGTGATTTCGCATATTAATTGTAGAAACATGTTTCGCCTAGTTTCCAATGGCACATCGTCTAACAAGACCGGCAACTCATCAACCAAGAACTCTAGAAAGGTAGCGCCGGTCAACGTTCTATCGAAAAAGTATGGTCCAATAATTTTATTTTCTATGATGCCACACCCCACGTTCAGACTCCAGCGACCTAGGTGCTGCACTTCCCGCGACCAATGTAGATTTTTGGCCG
This sequence comes from Orchestes rusci, assembly GCA_958502075.1. Classification (NCBI taxonomy): domain Eukaryota; kingdom Metazoa; phylum Arthropoda; class Insecta; order Coleoptera; family Curculionidae; genus Orchestes; species Orchestes rusci. Next base: position 3,255,208 of record OY293306.1, read on the forward strand.
ACCAATAATGCAAATTATGTCTGTTGACTCTCCCATCGGTATGGAAAGTAGACTCGCCGCAAGATCACTATACAATAGGTTGCCTCACTTCAAGGTTTCTATAAAAGAGGTTGCCTCACTTCGCCTGAGGTAAAGACGGAAGGGGGAAAATATGACGTCCTTTGAGGCTAGCGGTCTGAAACAGTCCGCATTCTGTCATTCCTGTCATGCAATTGAATCGGACTGCATCGTGTCGTGTCATGTCATGTGTCATTCGATCAATGATTGATAAAACGTTGAATTTCATGCTAATTTTATCATATAAATCGAAATAAAATATTAATAGAGGTGTAAAATTATCTTTTGGGATTTTATTATTGTATATTATTGGTTAAGGACGCGAAAATACTATTACCAAGTATTTTCTATACTATGTACCTACCTTTAAAACACTATATTTGATAGACACATCCAAGGATAAGACACTTATAAACAGTTTTCAAAACGTAAATGGATAATTTCACAAAAGAAAAACCATCGACAGCAAAAAATATCTCGTCCACCACGAAATAAATAGTGAGGTTATGACATTGATAAATGACATTCTTGATTTTATGACGGAAAGGTTCGAGAAATGGCCGCAGTGGCGCTACAGTAGACACAAATGACGTCATGACCGTAAAAGTCAGGCAACCTCTTATATAGAAACCTTGGCCTCACTTCGCCTGAGGTAGAGACGGAGGTGGAAAAATATAACGTCATCTGTTTCTATCGGCTGCAGTATGACTGAATCCTGTCATTCTTGTCATTCGATTGCATCGGTCTGCATTGTATCGTGTCATTGAGATTGAGACATGTCCCATTCATTGCTTGGTAACATGACGGCGTAAACATGGACGCAAAAAATACAACTGTTATGTTTGTTGATATTTTGGTTCATGAAAAATAGAAAGATTAAGATGCTCCACCTTGGTTAACACTTTCGTCAAGAATACACTTTGAAAAACAGGTCAATGAAGAAAATTAGTGATTTTAAAACTCGTCAGTTTTACTTCAAAAAACTTGCACAACTCTCACGACCGCTTTCTGTTGACTGCAAACGATATTCTTTTAATTTTTCACCTGCAGTATGTCTTGCGCCATCTAACAGGCATTATGACAATAAAATATTGCACATTGTCCCATTCATGCCACTTCTCCTCTACATGTACTATGAATCAAGAATCCACTCAGGAGAGTGGAGAAGTAAAAAAAAAATACATTCCAAGAAACAATCAGAACATAGATATAAAAAAATAATAATGAATGGAGTAAATAACAGCTTTTCATTAATTTCTTTACTCATCACCAACCACTCATCTCATCACTTACTTGGAACTTGCAGGATCTGCTCTTAGGACTCCAACCCAACCATTTTCACAAGAAGCAGCCAGCGATTGACCGCCATCGCATACGGCTAATCCAGTGATGGGTGAATTATGTAGAGGCCGAAACTGTTGCTTTGAACGGTTCGCAAACGTATTTCCCTCAAATGATGCACAATCCCACAACCTATTGATATACAGGGTGTTTTTAAGACGCAAACAAATCGGGATGAGTTTTCCTGGTGGAAAATAAAAGGAAAAGTTCTAATGAACTTGTGTTCGGAACTGCTTAATCACAAAACTACACGGTTACTAGGTTTAATTTTTATTTTTTTTTCTGAGTGGTAATTATTTGGATGACTGTCGTTACCCTCATCACTCACTGGTTGGATATCATTGTATCCCTACTCAAAAATATAAAGAAATCTGAAGAAAATCTGAAAAAAAATCATTTTTAAATCACATATATCGATTATTTCAAATCCAAAAATCTCGAGAATGGTTGCGACTTTATCGAGTACAGGGTGATTCATTTTCAGCCTGCCAGTTCTCGTAAAGTATTCATCATAGAGACACAGGAAAAAAAATCTGTGGAGTATGTGCTCAAGAGAAAATGCTGCAAATATGTTTCAAGCTTCTAGAATCGCCGCAAGGGGGCGTAACGGTACTGTGAAAACCGAAAATCCATAAATTCTCGGAATTTTTCCCGGTGATCTACCAAAAAAAAATATGGAAACAGATTTTGGACGATATTCTCTACAAAATTGCTCCCCGATACTTTATTCTAAGTTGTCAAATAAGACAGCTACGGGCTGTCAAACTTGATGTTATTAAATTGCCTATAAAAAGGAAAATCTGCTTTTTGTGGTGAGAAAGTAAAACTTGTATTTGAGGTTCTTTCGAAATTTTCAAATGCAAACCCACTTGATAGATGCCTCCATCGTGGATAATTTCCTACTACTTTAATAAAGGTAATTTTTCTATATCTTTTGAAATAGAAAAGTTACGGAGACTTCATCAGGAATACCTCGTGGAATACTTTTGAACCAGCCCCTGTAAATTTGAGATTGTCAAAGAGATTGGAGTGCCTTGTCAACGATGAGACTTTTGAGCATTTGCACTAGTTTTTTGTTTTTTTTTTAGTTAATTTAGCTTTTTTCCAATATTTTTGGAATGAAGTGTTTACTGGTCCATGGTATTATTTTTGGCGTGTGGTGCACTAGATTTTACTTGACAGTTGCTCATAGAAAGAATAAACGATAAATAGTTGGCATTCTCACTTATACTTTTCGTCTTAACATTAACTTAAAAAAATGTGAAACGCGAATCAGAACAAATCTGATGTGTATTTTTTTGACATATTCAAATTTACAGGGGCTGTTTCGAAAGTATTCCTCGAGGGATTCCTGATGAAGTTTCCGTAACTCTTCTATTTCAGAAGATATGGAAAAATTATCTTCATGAAAGTGATAGGAAATTATCCAAATAACACGATGAAGGCATCTATTTAGTGGGTTTGCATTTGAAATATTCGAAAAAACCTCAAATACAGGTTTGACTTTTACAATTCATGTTGTGTGGTCGACTGAAGCAGATAAAATCAACCTCGAGTACATGCACCAGAAATCAAATTCTCCTCTTTATAACGAACCAAAGAACAGTTAAAGCGGTCTACGGATTCCAAAGTTATAGGCAATTTTATATATATATATATATATATATATAATATATACAGGGTTTTGGGTCCTGGATTTTTTTATTTTTTTATGATGGATTTTGAGGGCCTCTTATGTTCCTAAGCCAACAATGTATCGCACTCATTAAAAAAGAGGTGTGCGTTTTTGATCCTATTAGAATGTATTTTTTGTCTCTCTCTAACACATGAGTTCTCATGGAAAAATCCATCAACATAATTTTTTTGAATAATTGCGATACATTGTTGGCTTAGGAACATAAGAGGCCCTCAAAATCCGTCATAAAAAATCCAGGACCGTATTTAAATAAACAAAGTTGATGATGGCTGCTCATAGACGAAACGTCGGTTCTTCAATTTAATAACGCTATCTTGTAAAGGGCAAAAAGTGGCAATGAAGAAGTTCCATTCATTTCAAAATATCTCTTCAAATGTGGTCAGAAAAAAATGAAAACAATTTTGAAAAATTTCGGTTTTTTCGGATAATTTCGGACTTAGTCGGAATTTCTTGGCATTCAAACCGGCATTTTGTTAAGCATCAAAATACGCAACTTTGCCTCCATTTAACCGACCTTGTATCTCTCACGGTTTTCAAGATCCCCATGATAGACATTCTTATCTTGGACACACTGTATATCTCAAAACTGAGTAGAATAAATGAGTTCGACTGAATAACAAAAAAGTTTATGAATAACTTGTACTTTTGCATGCGCGTAATTTCAAAGTTCCTGCAATCGATTAATATTTTCGATGCGTCGCGACGCTTTACTCTTGGTAGGCGTCGAATTTTTTTAACTGTGAAAAATAAGTACTCGACCCCATACATTGACTACTTTTTACAGAAATCAAATATTGCTATTCGTTTCCGAGATATTGACGTGGGGAGTTTTAAGTGAAAAACCCTGTATATAGGCAAAATTATAGGCAACACCAAGTTTGACGGCCAGTAGCTGTCTTATTTGACAACTTAGAGAGAAGTTTCGGAGATCAATTTTGTAGACAAAATCGTCCAAAATCTGTTTCCGTATTCTTTTTTGGTATTTCACTGGAAAAAATTTCGAAAATATGTCGACTTTCTGTTTTCACAGTACCGTTACGCCCCCTTGCGGCGATTCTACGAGCTTAAAATATATTTCCAGTATTTTCTCTTGGGCACATTTCTATACAGTTTTTTTTTCCTGAGTCTCTATGATGAATAGTTTACGAGAACTGGCACCCTGTCGCTGGAAATGAATCACTCTGTACACTGTTCTGCATGAAAATGATAAATAAATCTGTTTTTTGATTAAAAACAAATTACAAGTAAGTACCAATGTACAGGGTAATTCATTTTCAGAGTCAGGGTGCCAGTTCTCGTAAACTATTCATCGTAGAGGCGTGCGGCAAAAAATTTTATCACTAAAACGGCCAAGAGAAAAACCTGGAAAATATTTTCAAGTTTCTGAAATGGTCGCTAGGGGGCGTAACAACCAACATCAAGTAGAAAAATATGATTTTTATGGAATTTTGTCCAATGAAAATGTATCGATGAGCTCATTTTCGGATTTACTGACTATTTACCTACACTTTTTGTCCAAAACGTTTTTTTCTATCTATCATAATAAAGTGGTGGGGGAAGCTCAATTGTTTTATTAAACAAGCTGTTGTTTGTTGTTTGTTTGGTCTATACTAAATTTTGTTAATTTAGCAGTATCATTTATACAGGGTCTCCCCAAAGCTGTCCGCAGCACCCAACCTTAAAATTTTAATTGGGACACCCTGTATTTTATTTCATTTTTAAATTCTACGTTAAATTCTAAGTCAAATGTGTATGAGGTATATTTATCTTATCTCTTGTGGCTTTTGAGATAAAGGCTGTTAAATTTTGTGGAAAATCCAATATTTTGACCCACTCTAACTCATTTTACACAAGATGTAGAAAAAAAAGTGTGATACAAAACTTGTTTGGTTTATGATGATTTTTTAAATCGGGCTTTATCAATAATACAGGGTGCCACAAAAGCTGTTAACAACACCCAACTTAAAAATTTCAGAAAAGACACCCTGTATTTTATTTTATTTTCAGATCATACGTTAAATTCTAACTTTTGTTTATTTAACGATCCAGCAAATTTGTAGACGAGTGTGGTTAATTTGTTGGGTTTGAGGATCAGTGAAATTAAAGTCCAATTTGTTTTAAAATACTGCACTACCTTTGATGGAGATAAGTTGTCTGTATTTCCGCATTTTGTCCCATGTACCTAAAAGTTTTCCTGTTTGTGTGTCGTGTAAATATGTATTCTTGCGACTTGAGTCCAGAGTGTTAAAATCGCCCTGATGATGCAATTATATATTGCGAAACGTCGGCCATTTTAAAACAAATTGGACTTTAATTTCACTGATCCTCAAACCCAACAAATTAACCACACTCGTTAAATTCTAAGTCAAATCGATATAAAATAAATCTATCGTAACTTTTGCCACCTTCTAGATAAATGGTGTTCAATTTTGTGAAAAATTCTTAATTCTGGATTTGTATCTTGACAACCATATTAAATGAAGATTGCTTTGAAGCTTAAGTCTGCCTCATAAAAGATAAAAAACAATTCTAGATTAGTTCAAAAACAGCTGCTTTCCATTTTACAAGGCTCACGCTTTATTATGAATTGTAGCTCTAAAAATAAGGCAAAATCCAACAGCATTTATCTCAAAAACGGCCGAAGATAAAATTATTGATATATCTTTTACAGATTTAACTTATCGTAGAATCTAAAAATGAAATAGGATACAGGAAGTTCCATGTAAAATTTTAAAGTTGGATGCTGTGGAAAGTTTCTGGGACACCCAGTATAAATGATACTGCCAGATTTAAATAATTTAGTATAATCCCAACAACTTTTGTATCAAACTTTTTTCTGTAGACTTTGTTAAAAATGAGTTAGAGGGGAGGTCAATATATAGTGAATCACCCTGTACATACAGGATGTCCGGATATTCAACCGACAACGATTGAGAGGTAATAGACTTGAGATGGGAGACATACAGCCTTGCAACGCTTAGTTTTCAAGATACAGGTTGTCAAACTTTTATTTTCCATTTTGATTTATGTCAATTATTCCTCATCAAGTCGACACAGCGATGCGAAATCAAGTATCGGCGGGTTTTTTATGACTAAAAACGCGTAATTTCTTATCTTTGAGTCGTCTTGATAACGGATAATTGACAAAAATCTAAACGACCAATAAAAGTTTGACACCCTTCATGTTGAAAACTAAGCACTTAAAGGCTGTGACCATCTCAAGTGTCATGAAATGCGAGGTCTATCACCTCTCAACAGTTATTGGTTGAATATCCAGACACCTTGTATGGAAGAGTTATGACTATACATGATGTAACGACATAAACTAATCCCGTTTATTCTCAAATATAGAATCCGTAAACAATCATTTAATTATCAACGCAAAACCCATTCACATTTCATGACCCAGCGCATCGGATATGCACATTTTTCCCCACTTAAGGCAATTATTGCCGAAATCTTCTAGCTGCATGATAGGTGACGAGTACGAGAGCAATTACTGGTCAACCGTTGTCCCGTACAGCTGCAGTCTGTTTTGCGATCGCGATCTGTCCGTTTCAAACTCCAAATTCCATTTTTTACTAGATACCACGAGGTATGAGTATTACAGTTAACATTTTCCGAGATTATCTCAAGAAGCCGTATGTAAAGTGCTAAAAAAATCGGAATAGGTGGCTAATGTGTTTGGTCCGGCTTTTCCGGTATTGTTGTGGATTTTCTGAGTTTTTGGGAAAAACAGTACGTTTCATTTCGAACAAAATGAACTAGAATTTGAAAGGAAGATTCGCCTAGATCATTCGGGAGTATTGAGATTTCCCGGGACTTTTACTTACTTTTTAGAAGGGCTCTGTCCCAGCAAAACGTAGAAATGAAAGCCTGGGTAATGTCGTTGATCGGAGATCAGATTTTGTTGATTTCTAATGGACAATGTCAAGGATGCAGATGGCGCTTGTACAGTGAAGTGGCAAATAGGTACGTTGTTTATCCATTATTAATATAAAAAATGCATGTAATGAATTAGCTGATCTGTCATCACCTAGTAATGTAATAACACAGGGACTCCGTTCGTGATCAATTGGTGGCTGCAGCAAAGGTAGTACCAGTCCCACACCTAATTTATCAAGATTGAGTGAGAGTAGTGATGATCAATATATTGGTGCAGTAGATTTGGTGGAGGATTGATTGGCAGTACCCAGTGTTGTATTATATTCTCCCTCCACAGCATGCAGTGAGGATTTGTCCCAGAGCCAACTTAAGAAGCAACATTTTTTAGAGGATATACTTCCTGCAGGAAAAACATGAAAAACTGTACGGAATTTTCAGTCATATTACAGATCCATTAGGAATAAGTGCAATAATGTTTTCTTGTTTCCGGAGTCGAATAATTTTCCTGACTTAGTATTGGTAACTGTACACTGGTTGCATCCGGACGAGTGTTTTTGCATTCCGAATTATCAAATAGTTTCACTGTCTTGTCGACCAAATTCTCTCCACTTTCACCAATGTCGAATGCTTTGAACTCTCGGCATCCTACTGTGAAGACTCGAATCTTTATGTATTTTTTTTGTATCGTTTCCCCTCCTCCAAGTTCAAAGATTTTTTTGATAAACTTGACTCTCTTTAAAGTGTTAATCCTCCAGGTGCAAATATAGTTTTTGCGGGGGACTTCAACGTTGACTTAAGCGATAAGAATAAGGTTAATACTGCATTGTTATCCAACTTATTCACTGTATATTGCTTGGTGATGCATGTTGGTTCAGATTTATCTTCATCGATTCTGTTCTACATTCTGGTCACAGAACACATATACAAAGACAAACTGACGTATAAATTGTTACGGAACAATGCGCCACGGAATAAAGTGGATGCGAATCGAACTATCAGACTTGGATAATGTAGTATTGAAGATTTCTGTAATATATTACACAGTTCCCTTTACATAGAAGCACTGACATTGACTTTGACGTTGAAAATGTCTTTATTTATTAAATAAAGACAAAAACTTGGAATAGATGTAGTTTTTCTGGTTTTTCTTGAATGTCCAGAACCATCTGGGGATGGGGTCAGTGTGAGCTTCCTATCTGCGCTGCGGGGCACTGACCCTGTGTGATGGTGACTATGAGAAAATGCCACTCGGGGGTCTCGGGAAGCGGTGCATGGTTCCATGTGGTGTGGGACGGCAGGGCAGTACGAAACTCGTCGAGGAACACTTCTTCTGTTTCTTCCCCTTTGTTCGACCTTTTCAGGATGGTGTCACTTAGCCTCACTGTTTGTTTTGTTGTAGAATACACTGGGCAAGATCCCATTTGTTCTTCTGGTAGAATTTTTTTTGCTATCGTTACTTTGCTTATTTCCTGGAGGATGCATTTCTCCAGAACTTTTCCGATGACGGCTGGAACATTGATGAGCCTCTAGTATTCCGGGTTGTATTCTGCGTTCTTATAGGTTTTTTGATGAGGATCACCAGGGAATTTTTTCACTTAGAGAGAAATCAAAGCATGAAAGACAACATGAAGATGAAGGGTGACGTTCAAATGACTTCATCTATCATCATGACAATCTAATAAGCTGTCATGTGGCATTCCACATACCGCCATCTTTTCGAGATCTAACGAAATTCAGCGCCTCTCCGTGGATGCGAATCAAAGCTTTCACTTAGGCCCCGCCCTCCATTTACGTTTTTGTTCTAAACTTTGTGTGTTTACTACCTTTTGAAATCCTCTATCACTAAGGCTCCGTTTCTCAAGGATGGTTCAACGTTGAACCCGGTTCAAGTACATGGGACTGTGCATCTTTGAACCCACTTCAACGTTGAACTGAGTTTGAACCACAATTGATCAACCGACCTCAACACACACAACAGCAAAGACAAAATCCAACAAATCAAAAAACAGCTTTACTTCCGAACACAACCACAACCACAATAAAACGCCTCACATCACATGGTAGTGTCAGTGTCAAAGTGTTGTTGTTGAATTGACAGATTATTTTGAATACTTTTTTCAAAGGTTTCCTAGATTCAAATTCAAATTCAACAAAGCAAAAATCATAAGATCTGGTCCAGACGTTATCGAGTGATGCAGCATGATAACCAACACGATCTTATTTTATACAGGGTGTTTCCTAACCTCTGTGACAAAATGAAAGGGGTGATTCTTCGCTTAATTTTAAGACGAAAATGTGGTATAACTTTTTTCGAATTTCGCTTTGTTTCCAAAATACAGGGTGTTTAATTTTTTTTTTTTTATCAGTTTTTTATTTTTAATTAATTTATCTTTTACTCGATTTTGTTGAGGTTTGGTAACGGTATTTATAGTGATAACGGGCTCATTTTGCCATGAACAAATAAAAATTATCGAATACAGTGGCGTCCCGAGCGGCACTTCAACCAATATTATTGGGAAAAAAATGTACGCCACTGACTTTTTGCGTCATTTTCATTTTTTTCTCAGGTTATTCAACTAAAAACGCAACTTTTTGATCTCTTAAATTTTTATCGTATCTTGCGTAATTTTTGAGATAAACCACTTTATTGCATGTCTCTGGACGACACAAAAATAACAATATGATGCAAAGTAGGCGTTTTGCTTCGATCCATGGCAACCACATTATTTGTTTTCTTCATGACATTTGCCTACTGTATGAAAGTTTCAACAAAATCGAGTAAAAGATAAATTAATTAAAAATAAAAAACTAATAAAAAAAAAAATTAAACACCCTGTATTTTGGAAACAAAGCGAAATTCGAAAAAAAGTTATACCACATTTTCGTCTTAAAATTAAGCGAAGAATCACCCCTTTCATTTTGTCACAGAGGTCAGGAAACACCTTGTATATCAAGATAAGCATTAGTAAGTACAGATGCCATTGATGTTTGAAAAATCAACCTACGACCTCTATTGATGTAGTAATCACCAATAAAGGAGCGCCAATAAACATTCACCACGTCACAGAATACATTATCTATCTCCGTCTGGCGTATTGACTGAGATGACCCTCTCTCTCTCGGTAGGGTGATTTGGCTCCGCCCCGTTTTCGATCATACAGTGAAATTTGCGTTTTCTTTTTTATTTATTCAGTATATTTTTGGGACTTTTGGAAAAAGTATTTCGCTGATGATTTGAAAATTTGAAAATGTATGCAAATTGTCCTTTGGCACGTTTCACAGGACAGTGGCAGACAATTTTCAACGCGCTTTCCGTTACGCTGGGTTAAGCAGAAGGATAAACAAGCCACACTCTGGATGACCTTGGTCTTGAAGACATCCCCTACAAACCTTAGAAGTTTAAATTACCTTCGGAAATAATTTCATCCCGACTGGTTTGTTGAATACATCAAACACATTTTTTACGTTACTTAACAAACCAGTCACTGCATCCAAAGCAGACTATTACGATTGGACCGCAAAATGCCAAAAAAATTATGAACGATTTTAGGGGCAACCATCGCACTGAGGAAGCGGCCGTTGATGTGAATAAACTAAACGAATTCTATTGTAGTATTGCCAGAACTTTAACACAGAACCTTCCAACAGACGGATCTTTTGGAGTATCTTTGCGATATAAACGTCCTGAGCTCTTTTCAGTTCGGCCCTGTCGAGCCATGGGAACTTCTGGAGACTTTAGCAGAAATGAGAAATAAGAAATCATGCGGTGGTGATGGCATTTCACCAAGGTCTTATCCAAACTTCCATCTTCTGCCTTGTCTGCTTTGTGTGATGCCATTAAGAACTCGTTTACCTCTGGTGCCTTTCCCGCATGCTTGAAGTCCTCCGTCGTTATTCCGTTACACAAAGGTGGCGCCACATACGATCCATCCAACTTCCGACCATATCTCTACTGCCATAGAGAAAATCTCTCAGAGAAGAATGTGGGACTTCTTGACTAAGTTCAATCTAATCACCCCAAAGCAGTTTGAATTCCGGGCATCTAAGAGGACGCATGACGCTCTGTTCAATTTCTTGGAGAGGGTCTTCACTGAAGTCAACAGAGGCGATGGGGATGCGGCGGTATTTTGTGATCCGTCCAAGGCGTTTGATTGTGTGAATCATGGAGTGTGCAGTTGTTGAGCAAGCTCGAACTATATGGATTTCGGGGGTCCTATTTTCTGGTTGCTTCGCGGAGAGGTGTGTAGGTGCTGAGCAAGGTCTAATAGAAACGGAGAAAACAGACGCGCCCTTATTTTCAAGATGGCGTGGTAAGCTCACCTTCGATTTTTCCGAAAACTCAGAGTTAAGCTATTGAGAACCCACTCCCAAAGTAAAAAAAAAGTTTTTGCGTATTTCCCAAAATTCTCAAGAAAATCACGGATTTAGTGTACTATAGAGCATTTTATCCACTTTCTGAATTTCATCAGAACCAATTTCTTTAATATTCGTTTATGTCGTCACTTCTTTCTCGGGGCTAGGTATTGCTTGGTTTGCCCTCACTTAGTTATCAATTTTTGCTTTTGTTTTTTTCTTTCACCATTTTAATTTTAGGTATACCTGATTATTGTTTGCTTTTTTCCTGCTTGTCTCGCTTGTATCTATTCTCTTGTAAACTTTAGTGTTATTGAATATTTATTTGTCATTTAGTTTTAGCCTGCTTTGTAAACAGATTTTTCTCATTCTAGTGTTATTCACTTTTTGATTGATTGATTGAATAGGAAGGTGTATTTTCCTACAACCCGTGTTTTGATTAAAAGTTCAATAATTCATTTCATAGCGGAAATTGGTGGAATATGGGAAATGACGAACGCCTTGATTTTCTCCACTCTCTAAAAGCTACTCGCCTGTGAGACCTTAACCACATTTATCCAAAGGGTGGCGCCCGAGATTGGAGAAATACGATTTTCCCTCCCCATCGACAATCGCCGGACAATCCCGGGTAACGTCACAATAACAGTAAAAATAAGGGTTCTTGTGAACATTGGGCATCCACGTATTTTGTACTTTTTGGAGGCGATTTGGTAAATTATTCTTCGTTTAACTATTCTACAGAGAAAAAATGCTGGATGAATCACTTTTTTGTAGAAAAAACACTATTTTAGGCGCATTGTTCCATACAAACATTCTTCAAAAATCTCGATTTGTTCCAGTTGTGTGTCATTGAAATGGACAATTTCTGTTGTTCCCATGTACTACAGTTCCTCAACTTAACACTCAAGAAGTTAAAACAAATAGTTAAGCAGGATAAATAGATTTTGAAAATTTGATTTACAAACTGATCGCCACGAAGTCGATATTTTCAATACTGTCAATATGTCAAGATTTTCAAGTCACTAATTGAAGACCAAGAATGATAAACACGCGCTGTGTTGCCAAGTGGGTGCTGTGAGAAATGTTTTTCATATTTTTGTCTGTAGCGGATGAAGGGTTAGTTTTGATTCGATTGAGTGAGTTTTTGTTAAATTGGGTCAGTTTTGGTTAGATTGGTCTAGTTTTGGTAAGTTCGGGTGACTTTTGGTTATGAATATTGGGATAGTTTTGGTCAGATTGAGTTTGATTTGATTAGATTGGGTAAGTCTTGCTTGGATTGGGTTAGTTCTGATTAGATTGGGTTAGTTTGGTTTGATATTGGTCAAACTGGGTTAGTTTTGGTTAATTTGAGTTTGTATCGGTGAGGTTTGGTTAGATTGGGTTCGTTTTGGTCAGATTGGGTTAGTTTTTGGTCAGATTGGGTCAGTTTGATTTGGGTTGGTCTTGGTTAGATTGGGTTGGTCTTGGTTAGATTGGGTAAGTTTTGGTTAGATTGGGTTAGTTTTGGTCAGATTGGGTGTGTTCTGGTTAGTTTTCGTGAGTTCTGGTGAAATTTAGTTAGTTTGGGTGATATTGGGTTACTTTTGGTCAGATTGGGTTTGTTTGATTTGTGTTAGTTTTGGTGAGAATTGGGTTGGTTCTGGTTAGTTTGAGTCACCGTCTGAGAGATTCAGAAACTTGATTGATCAGATAAGCCAAGGATATAATGTTTGGAACTTTGACATTTTTATAGTTCTTGTTCCCAGTGTCTTATGTTATATTGTTTTTTTTGTCATAGTCTATCAAAATATACAGGCCAAACTATTGCAGTCATGGTTTTTAAGAAGTTTGGATACGTTTGGCAACATTGCATGTTGATTCTAATATGTAGCAATGTGACGAAGCTGTCATTTTAGGCAGTTGTTGCATTCAAATCTGAAAAAAAATTAGTTTATTCTGGAATTTTTTTTCTAGTTAAAAGTTATTCATTCAGCATTTTTTTTAGTTGAAATTGTTCTATAATCCCAAAACTATATTTAAAAATTGGAAAAATGCATTAATGTATGGATGCCTAATCTTTACAGGACCCAAAATAATGTCGCGCCATCTACAAGTTAGAACCATACTAAGTACAAATTCTTCATAAAAAAAATCTTCATCAACTCAAATATTATTTAAAAACAACAAAAAACAGGAATTATAACTTCAACGTAACGAATCCAGACACAAGTTCATAAGATCTTTTCTTATTATTTTTAACTGTGCATTATTTATTAAACAACCTGTATAAAGAGAATAACATTTACCTTACGGTTCCGTCCGCAGAACTACTTGCAAAATATGACGATTCTGGAAATCGACACAACCGATTCACGGCACTTTTGTGTTCGTGCAAATGAGCAACCAACACACCTCTGGGATGCCAACCTGGTGGTGGTAGTTGAGGTTTCCAGGCTGCCTGTTCGGCCCATTCCTTGTTTCTATAAAACATTACAAACAATTGACATTTGAGAAACTGTTTATTTTACTAATGTTCCACAGGAGTATTTTTCCATTGGTCGATATATCGCAGTATTACCTGCTATGATTTCATAAAATCACGATGCGTCCGATGTTATTAAATAATAATAGTTACCTTAAAGCCTCAGAGTAATGTTCCTGCTGGATATTCTTCAACTTGGACAGCTCAATATAGCATGTAGATCTTCTGTCTAGAACACCAACATAATAAATCGAACACTGACTACATAGTCTGGTAGTTCTTACATTGAATAAAACTCTTCTCATGCAAACTTGATGCATCAGTAGTAGTACTGATAAATTGTGTTAGAGGAGCATCAGGTGGTGGAGATGAAGGTCTACTACTGGTCGATCTTGAAGAAGGGGCGCCACTATTCGTCGATTCAGACTGCCTGGTCAACACTTCAGAACTAAAGTTCCAATCGGAATTCACATTTGTGTCTATGGACCCCAATGTAGTTGTTCTATGGAGACCACTACTGACAAGTGAGTCTCGTTTTTAGTTTAACGGCCATAACTGACTTGATTTCGATTACTTACCGACCATTCTGAGTATCAGAAAACTGAAACACTTTATTTCTGATACTTGTGCTGAAGCTATCCACATCAGCTTTGCCGTCGTTTGCCTTCGTCCGGGCATCATTATTCATTTTATGTTTGTGAATCTTCTTTAAATGATGACTCATTTTTAAAAGATATTCTTCAACTTGTTCCGTCATGCCGTTGGCTTCAAGAAGCCGGAAGAGCTGTTAATATTGATATGCAACTTGGGTGTATATAAAATAGTCACAATAGTTACGCTTCTCAAATTAGGACTCATTTCTACATAATAATCATACGTATGAGTAGTACCAGAATTGATACAATCACGGATGTGTTTTCTCTCTTTCAAAACCTCCATCAGTTGCTTTGTATCAGCATAGTTAACGACATTTTCGTAGATACTTCTCGATATTGGAAGTACTAGAGAATCCAATAATAGTTCCGGTCTAGAAAGTAATGATAAATGGACATATTATTAGATATACCGTAAAAGTGGGACGAAAATTGCGTAAACCATGATGTAGAGACGCAAGGTTAATTGATAGTGATAAGGTTGCGTCGTTAAACGTTCGGCTGTCGGACGAATCAGAATCCAAACAAAAATGACGCCGATTTGGTTCCGAAATTCAAATACACATCTTAAAAAATGATAAAATATGGTTCACACTTGACAATGAGAAGATATTTCACTGTATACCAAAAGCTGTGTAATAGCTGAAGTAAATTCGTGGCTGGAGGACAAGTGTGTGTATGTGGGGATATGAAAAAGTGACAACCCAGGTAAGACTTGAACCCACGACATCATCTCTAGTCTGACGCTCTCCCAACTGAGCTACCGGGGCATGGAATTCAAACCACCTGGATGCCTATTCTGGGACCGATAGAACGGTCATACGAGTGAGATGAACGATCACCTCCATATAATTCTCCGTTTACTGTCTCTCTCTTTCTCTTGATATGACCGTTCTATCGGTCCCAGAATAAGCACCCTGCCGTGCCACTGATTCATATTTCCGTATGGTGAAGATGAGAAGTGTAGTGTCAAGTAGGAAAGTAATGTATCGACGTCACTGGTAGTCTTTTACCTTTCAATTTCGCATCGCCGCACGGTTTGACGGCTTCAAAAGTATCAGGTGGTGACCGACCCTGAACTATCGAGATTTTCAAGCCATATGTAATAATGTGTAGTGAATTATCGCCCTAATAATAGTTAACTGAAAGTAAATTCATGGGTGGAGGACAAGTTCGCATCGCCACACGGTTTGTTGATGGCGATGCGAAGTTGAAAGGTAAAAGACTACCAGTGACGTCGATACATTACTTTCCTACTTGACACTACACTACTCAGTGGAACGTCAGGTGGTTTGAATTCCATGCCCCGGTAGCTCAGTTGGGAGAGCGTCAGACTAGAGATGATGTCGTGAGTTCAAGTCCCACCTGGGGTGTCACTTTTTCATATTCCCACATACACACACTTGTCCTCCAGCCACGAATTTACTTTCAGTTGACCATCATTAGGATGATAATTCACTCCCCATTAATAACTTAGCCTCAGACACGTTTGAAAATCAAAACTATAGACACTCGGTGAAAAAAGTTTTAAAACCCTGAAATACGGATAATTTCTAACATTAGGATGACACGCCGATGACAGGAACGTCAATGATGGTGCTCGGTGACGTCACCAATATGGGATCGATTCGGTTTAACGTTCGGGGATTTACGACTCAACCCTTAGATATCAATTAACCTTGGTAGAGACGCGCCCTACAAAAATTGCTTCGTGTAGCTTAAAAAACAAACGAACAAAAAAAGTCACTAAAGCCTGTTTATATTTTAAACGCCATTGTCAACACATCTGTCACGATCCTACCATAACCCCACTTTCAGCAAAAACGAAAAATGTCAAGGAAACAACAGACTCTTTTATTCATCCTCTCTCAGTGAGTCTATTGCGAGACAAAAAGTAACAAGATGAGGGATAGAACTGTTTCACTTCAAAAACTTATTAATTCTTCCACGGGAAATTAATAGTTTGTTTGTTATCCTCCACTAGTGCACACGAATTTACGCTTTTCTATACAGGGTGTTACTTAATGGTATGTCATAATTTTTAGGGGGAGTTCCTGGATAAATTTCAAGTCAGAAAGGTCATATAAACTTGGGTCTTAAAATGCTTGGTTTTTGAGATACAGGGTGTTAAAGATCTATTTTATTTTCAGTTTTTAATACATTTTCCAAAGGCGGTTTGAAATATTGAACTGAATTTTGCCACAGGATATGACGGTATAGGAACACACTTTTTTTATTTATATGTTTTTATTTTTATTTTATTTTTTTTTTATTTATTTTTTTTTTTTTTACCCAAGTTCATATGACCTTTTCGACTTAAAATTTATCCAGGAACTCCCCCTTAAAATTATGACATACCATTAAGTAACACCCGGCGTTTGTTACGCTGTTAGTGTAAACAATGTAGAGTGTTTGTTATATCAGTGTAGGATGAACATCACTGCACTTGTTACACCAAGTCAAGAGAAGGTGTAACAAGTGTAGTGTAGTATAAAATACGGTGGGGAGCCTATTTCGTGTATTTTGTAAACAAATGTTCTATTAACTTGACCTAAAATAACGTAAAAGAAAATTTGCAGGGTAAAATCTATTGTAAATCTGATCGTAAACAGTTTATCTGGGTTTTTAGGTAAAAATATTTGCACTCAATTTACTAACGCGTTTGGTCAATGTCTTGTACACTGGTAGCCATAAGTTACACCAGCAATCTGCACCACACTATCCCACAACGAAATAACAAACATACCTAATAAGATTCATCAAGTCAAAATCAAAGTCTGATATCATTTGATGAAAAAATAAATCTATGAAATTTGAATTCAATAAGAAAACTTGAGCACACTTACTTTTCAATTTGTATCAACTTATATTGCATGTAACATTCCAAATGAGGCATAACTTTGCAGTTGATGTCCAATATTGTCAGTCTCTGTCCTGCTTTAGCAATGAAGCCACAAACAGCCTCCCTAATCCACAAATTTGGGTGAACCAGGAAGTATGAACATTCAATTATGAGTTCGCATATTGCTGATGTCGTAACAAGGTTGTATTGCGTCAACGCTTCCATGGCATTGATTGCTTTACGAGTAACAAATTCTGAACTATCTGTTAAGCCCTAAAAATAAGTTTGATATTAATTTAGCAATATGATCTAAACCAGCTATAAGAATAACCTTCATTAAGTATTCAGGGTAGATTCTCAAGCATAATAATACGTATGTTCATATCCAATTATATCGGGTGTCCCACTAAGAATGACTGTCGGCTGTATCTCGGAAAGTATTAGTTGTATGTCATGCGGGAAAAAAATAATCAGTAAAAAGGCCATGAAAAATTGCTGAAAATAATTTTCAAGTTTCTAGAACGGATGGTAGAGGGCGTTATTGCTATGGCGAATCAAAAAATTGAATTTTTACAAGACTTTGCCTTATTAAGGAGTATGTAAAATTATGGCATCATAATCTTTAGCAAATTTGAAACCTTTTTTGTTTGAACCATTTTGCCCTAACTGCCAAAATAAAGTGGTGGAGGAGGCTAGTCTACCTTATGAATAATAATGATATGCATTTAGCAGTAGACGCTAGAGGGCACTATCTTACAACTTCTCAAACATCACGCGATTTTCAAAAAATTTAAAATGCAACAGTATGCGTTTTTTTTAAAGCTATAAGTAAAGAGAAATAAAAGCTTCCCAAGTCTTTCTATCTTTTTCCAAACCGGAGATATTGGCAAAAATAAAAATAAATGCGAAAAAATTTGCTCGAAGGCTGGATCATTGCTATTGGATGCTCAATATGATGTCGGCAAATAGAAATCCGCTTTCAAGAATATTATGGACCGATGAAGCTACTTTACATAGTAACGGAGGAGTATACCTACACAACATGCACTGTTGGTCAACGGACTATCCTCATTGGATGCGTGCGGCATTCTCGACGGAAGAATAATTAGTCCATATTTATTCAATGAACGGCTTACTGGTCAGATTTATTTGAATTTTTTGAATAATGAACTACCAGTTCTTCTCGAAGATGTGCCACCGGATATTCGTAGAAATATTTTTTTTTGCGGCAAATGTTCGTCAATTTCTTGACGAGTCGTTCCCTGCAAGGTGAATAGGAAGAGGAGGTGTATTTCCGTGGCCTGCAAAGTATTACATAGTATGGAAAAGCTTGACATCTGAAAATATTAACGAATGCGATGTATTCTATTCTAGATCCCCTGACTTAACATGCCCAGATTTTTATCTATGGGGAAGGTTAAAAGATCTAGTTATTGCCACCCCTCCTACAACCAACGAATAATGGACAGTAGCCACCGCATGCCCAGAGCAAAAATGGAAGCTGCCGTAATGTCAACCAGACAAAGACTGCAGTTATGTATCGAGCATCATGGGCAACAATTTGAACATTTAGGGCGTCACTAGTTATTATTATTATTAATATTGATTAATTATTGATTCATCTGACGTTTTGGTATATTATCGATATCAAATAAGTTATTCGTATTTTTCTTATATTTTATTAGGATGGTCATACCTAATCAAGAGCGTTAAGGTGGTTGAAGGTCATATTTTTTGTCATTTGTTTATATTTTTGCCGGTTTGGAAAGAGATATCAAGTTGCGATTTAGTAGACTTCTGAAGCTTTTATTCCTCTTTACTTTTAGCTAAAAAAAACACAAAGTGTTGCATTTTTAACTTTTTGAAAATCGCGCTTTGTTTGTGAAGTTGTAAGACAGTGCCCTCTGGCGTCTACTGTTAAATGTATATTATCATTGTTCATGAAGTAGAATATAGACTAAGAAACGCTCTTTAACATTGTACCTTTGATTCCGACTATTCGGTCCGGAGTTATTGACATTTGAATAAAAACATGTCTAACCTTCCCCCACCACTTTATTTTAGCAGTTAGGGCAAAATGGTTCAAACAAAAAAGATTTTAAATTTCCTAAAGATTATGATGCCATAATTGAAAATACCTCTTAACAAGGCAAAGTTTTGTAAAAATCCGATTTTTTGATTCGCCATAGCAGTTACGCCCTCTACCAGGCGTTCTAGAAACTTGAAAATAGTTTGACATATCCAGCAATTTTTCATGGCCTCTTTACTAATAATTTTTATTCCGCATGACATACGGCCAATACTTTTCGAAATACCCCCGACAGGGTTTTGTTTTGGGTGCAAGAGCGTACGAAGAAACGGGATCAAAAAAATTGTAGGCCTACTATGTTGCGTCCGACCGGGGTCAACTTTTGTGTTTCTTATGGGTCTTTTATTTTTCAAAATTCGCATTAAAGATGCTTTTTAAACATATGGCGCCCATGAGAAAAACAAATTTGACCTTGGCTTGATGCAACATGGTAGGCCTACAATTTTTTTTTATGCCGTTTTTAGAATTTTAACTTTTATAATAAGCAAAATATTGTTGTTTTTTAAAAATGCACATTTTCCATTTTCACCCTGTATCTTCAGTACGGTATCGATTCAAAATAAAACAAAGGTAGAATATTTTTCGGCATACAAATACGGTAGTTTTATTCCATTTGAGCAACGCCTTTTCTCTTACCGATTCCAATATCGCCATCTAGTGCTGTTTGCTTAATAAAATAGTCTCTCAGCCTTAAAAGCCGGCTACGGAAGATGAACGATAATATAATATTCCGGTATACAGTTCAGCACCCGCTCAAATTCTATTGTTCAATTTCAACCCCTCGACCAATCAAAGGTGAAGTGCCGAAACCGATGCCAGTATGTTGAGCGGTGCTGAAATCTAGGTCGGAATGTTGATGTGTAGTCTACATAGATACTTGGTGACTATGGTCAGAATGACGCGTTCAATTAATCAATTAAGTTTTCTTGGCAGTGATTCAACTGCTAGAAAAGAGAACCTTGTGGAATTCACGATTCTGTGTCAAGTTTTCGTGCAACTTTGAATTTCC
Source organism: Orchestes rusci (assembly GCA_958502075.1). NCBI lineage: Eukaryota > Metazoa > Arthropoda > Insecta > Coleoptera > Curculionidae > Orchestes > Orchestes rusci. The sequence goes on from OY293306.1 coordinate 3,275,594, forward strand.
TAACGAGATTTGTATACTAAGTAGCTATTTATTCTTCTTTACATAATGTACAAGTACTCAAAATAGATATTGTCTCGTTTCTAAGGTACAGAGTGAAACAGATTTCGCGCTTTTTAGTGAAGGAGATCATATATTTTGAACATCCTAAAAAGAGTAAAAATATATATCGGGGAAGTCATCCCAAGCTAAGTCTTGGGAAATCTCACAACTAAACATAACCACATATCACTTGAGTGATATGTGACATAACGTAGATGATAAAAGGAAAGAAAACAAACAAATTATAGTTTCTTTTAGAAAAACTTAATATTTTACCAAACTTGAAACCCTACTAGGAACTTTATTGAGTGACCAGTATCGTGGGCATTCGCTTGATTTGTTGCAACGTTATCTGCCAGATGTCGCTTTCCTTTTTTGGGTTTCGGCTCTTCCTTTGGTGGCCTACCAAGTGGGAGAAGTTCACAGCCCCTTTTTATAGCTGTGCCAAAAGTCCTATGATGTTCTCGCAATAACTCCAATATTTTTTCAAATCACTGCATACGGGTTTTTCAAATGACTGCATACGGGTTTTTCAAATGAGCCGACGATAAGTGACTCAACTTATTGTATATTAGTAAACTTTGCCATGAACTAGATGTCTGCTTTTCATATTCAGCGATCCACTCTATTACATCCCCCTCATTTTCCATCTTGCCCCTGAACACTTGTTCTGTAACTTTTTTTAGATGCTCCATATTATTTACTCCTACGCATCAGTATGTTTTCTCCTCAACAAATCTCAAACAAATGCGTTCATTCATGCTCAGACGAGCCCGTGACCTTGACCATGCAGTAAATTAAATAGCTAGATAAAAAAAAGCACGCAGAATGCAACATTCAGACCTCTACTTCAGCACCGCTCAACATTCTGGTATCGGTTTTGGCACTTCACCTGATTAGTCTAGAGTTTGAAATCGACCAATAGAATTTGAGACCGCAATGTTTAAATGCTGCCGCGCTGCCAGCCAAGAAAACCAGGTTGACATGTCTTTTTTACTTGATTTGATAAAAAAAAATTGTGGGTCAGTAGAATTAGTTGCCATTGCTGTGGAGACTATGGAAAATTTCATGCAAAGTGTAAGAAAATATCCATGTCTAATGAAAGTGGACACCAATGATGTGTTTTGCTGTTGTATATAATTTTTTATTAAATCATGAGGTTCATAAAATTTAGTTCTGTCGACTCGAAAATAACTTGTACATTTTTCGTCACTTAATTTGTCAAAGTGTAAATTCTTGTTTTTTGCGGTATTTGATATGATCAGATGACCAGAATCTCGGCGATTCTTTTTGGTTTCTAAACATAATTGCTAATAGATAGTCGCTGTCAGCATCTGATTCATCTTCTGATGAGCGATCAATGGTATCTACTAATAAAAATTCTTTCGCCATCGCCATTTTCGCAACTACACCATAGGTATACTGGATTATCTAACTATCTAATGTCTAATTAATGTCTAATTATTTTTTATCTACTACTAGCTAATCCGGCAAACTCCATACTGCCTCATAATCAATAATTAATGTTGTGCTAAATTAATTTGTTTCACAATTTTCTTTTTCCTCAGTTTTTCCGATGTTTCAATAATTATTCTGTTATTCGGGGCGCAGACATAACAAACATATAAAAAATTATAAGAATCCTCCCAGCGATTTCTGACAACATTTCTAGCGTACTTTTTTTGAAATGTTTAAACTGAAAACGTATCTATTGTTACAACACTTCAAATCCCAAATAGAACTTACATATCTAATTTGGACAAAATCCTTTGAAAAATAACAAAATTAAGCAAATATAACCTCACATTTTTGAAAAAAAAAATTGATCAAATCCCAAAAAGAACCTCTATAATCTAATTTGAACAAAATCCTTTGAAAAATTACAAAATTATGCAAACATAACCTCACTTGGACGATTTTTGGTAAATTTTTAAAATCAAACCTCAAATTAAAACCTTCATATCTTATTCGAACAAGATCCTTAGGAAAAAGTTTTCGAATATAACCTCACTATGTCATCTAAAAAAAAATGTTTTCATCAAATCTCAAATAGAACCTACGATATATTATCTAATTTGAACAAAATCCTTTGAAAAATAACAAAATTAGGCAAACATAACCTCACTTGGTCAATGTTTGTTAAATTTCTTGACCAAACCCCAAATCAGATCCTACATGATTATTTGAACAAAATCTTTTGGCAAATCACAAAACTATGCAAACATAACCTCACTATGTATGTAATGTTTCAAAAAAATTTTTGATCATATCCCAAATAGAACCTAAATATCTGATTTGAAAAAAATCATTTGGAAAATAACAAAACTATGTGCAAACATAACCTCACCATGTCATTTTTTGTTAAATGTTTTAATCAAATCCCAAATAGAACCTACGATATTATTATCCAAATTGAACAAAATCTTTTGGAAAATAACAAAATTAGGCAAACATAACCGCACTTGGTCAATTTTTGATCAAACACCAAATTAGAACCTACATAATTATTTGAAAAAAATCCATTGGCAAATGATAAAACTATGCAAACATAACCTCACTGTGTCAAAGAAAGAGAAGTTGTGTTTTCGGGTTCTTAAGGGAAATTTTCCAATAACATCACTCCTCATATTTCAAAGAACATCGAAAAAAAAACACCTAAATTGCTTCAGCTGTTCTCAAGTGATGGAGTGACCAAGAAAAACGGGATTCAAATTTATATATTGGATAAGATAAAAGCCTGGATAGAATCAGCATCAGCACTGTTTTAGTTTTATGTTTCAAACAACATTCCTGTATGGGAAAAAATAGAAATAGTCTTCTCTCATAATGTCATTTTTGTCTTGATATTGAAAATGGCCGCCACTGCTATGCTGTACAGTTTAGTCTCTTTCATTTCTCGGGTCTATGATTTGAATTGACATCAATATCATTAGGTGAGTTCGAAGTTTCCGCTCTTCGTGTTCGGAGTGTTTAGAGCGGAAACTCGAACGCGCCTATTGAATTTACTCATTGAAATTGACATTAGTTTGTTTTGTCACGGAAAGGTGACATGTGACATCCCGAATGGAAAGTTGTGTTTTCAGGTTTTTTCGAGGGATTTTACAGCTTTTCTCGGCAGTAAAACAATCCCAAGGCTTAAAGGAACAATTAAAAAAAAAATGACTCAAATTGCCCCAGCCGTTCTCAAGTTACGGATCTTCCAGAAGAAATCGGTACTCATTTTTATAAATCAAAAATAAAGATTAGTCTAGGCAACGAAGGGGATGTAGAGTGCATGAAGGGGATACAAATTTTTGCTTCAGGAATGTGTTGGGGGTAGTTAGAACGTAAACATACTTAAACTCCCCGCCTCTAGTTCGTCCGCTTCAGCGGGGGCAGAGGAGTAGAAATGTTCATTTTCTGGTTTTTCGCTTATGACTCGGAAATGGTGCGTCGTAGGGAAAAATTATTTCATTGAAAATAAAAGTCATAAAATTTTCTACAAGATTAGTTCTGTACATTTTTTCGCTGCAACGTAGAGTTTCGAGATATCTGCTCTCAAAAGTTGTTATTTTTATAAACAAAAATTTTGGTCACGATTTTTGTCGTAATTCTTCTGGTAACTCCACGGCCTTTTGTTTTCCGCAATAGAGCGTTTTTTTCTCAATAATGAAAACATATACAAAATTTTCTCCAAAGGATGAGAAGTTCCGTCATCTTGATTTTTTTATTTTACGAAAACGAACATAAAACAAAATGTGAGACATTTATCTACAAGAAATGTACGAACAAATAAAAAATCTTAATAGGTACGTGAATAATTCTTTTCAAAACACAAATCAATTGGGCCTTTTTCTCTTGGGTCGGAAAGATCCGGCTTCTGGCTCTACCATCGACACTGATCGCAGCACGAATTGTGAATCACCTTCGTCTTCATCATCATTTTCCTCAATTTTTGATGAAGTGTCCGCAGGGAATGTGGGAAGGGGCAGGGGTCAAAATGGGCACGCCGTTTAAACAGTGACCCTGGCAGTTTTGACACAGTCGAGAGCAGCTCAACGCTGCCTTTTTGCAGCTGCACCTTCCACTGCCGCAGTCTTTCGTGCATTTGCAAAAGATGAGGTCCAAAATTTCCCGGGGCGCTGCTTGGTTTCTCGTCAGCACAGGAGCGAGAATGTTGCCTTTTCGGTACCAACCCCACTGGTCCGAGGGTAGTTCGTTTCCCAGCCAGAGCTGCACCTGGTGGAATGTCCGCTCTATCGCTGCCCCCTCGCTGGGTGGAAGTGATGCGAGATCCCGTTTTAAGTTGGATACCGATTTCAAAAATGCTTTGAGAGAGTTCATCTTTGCAGGGGCGCCGTACCATTTCAGCATGCATGTTCGCCCAGCTTCCTCAACATTAGCATGTGAGGAAGAGGATTATGGAATATTTTGGCTTCTCGTTGTAAATGCCGCACTTGTAGAATCGCAGCCAGTGAATGCGTGTACGAACAAAATTTCCTTGAGTCCCAACCAAGTGGTGGAGGCTCATCCCAAAAGATGGACATAGTTTCTTCGACACATGCTTGCTCTTCCTCAGTAATATCAATGTGGTCGAATATTATGTCTGACAAAGCGGTTTGTGTGAGCAAATGACCCCTGACTGCTCTAGAAAAATCATATACCGTGCTCAACAATTCTTTCAGACCATTAGGAATCCAATGCATCCAAGATATGACATTAGGAGGTGAAATCCACCAAGACGCAACACACAGTTGGCTAGACGAGAGTCAGATGCAGGTCCTGCGACGATCTCTCTTGCTTTCCAGTAAAGAGGCTGGTCGAATGTTAGAATCACAGTGAACTGTTTGATTTTTTCGCATAATTCGCCAATGCAGTGTACACACAGTATCGTAATTGGATGAAGGAGCATTTATGAACGGAAGGTAATTGACTCTTGTCTTCTCACTGTAATCTCCTTTGGTTACTGAGATCATGTACCCCTTCCATTGTGGAAGTGAATGGTCTTGTTTTTGAGCAAGTAACCACAGGATGTCATGTGGAGGAGGATGAGGGGTGACGCATCGGATTCCACCCATTGAGTGGAAGGTATTGAGGTCATCAATTGTGCAGACAATAAAATCCGCATTATCGAAGACAAATTGACTGAATGACCCTGGTTTGAAGTTTGGTTTAGCATTAGCAATACATGACATTTCCAACACCTGAGCTTCGTATTAGGAGGAACTGATACCATGCTTGCAAGAAGATTGATCAAACTTCTGGAGGCGAATCGCCTGTACAGTAGGAGCGACAAACTGCTCAACACTACGGATGTGATCGCATGTCCAATGGAGATTCATTTCTTTTTCGTTTCTTCAACTCTTTTGGTGCTTTTCGTCATCACCTCCTCAAGGAATGTACCAATGGTTGGGGTAAGGCAATCCGCGTCTTTAAAAAACTCATCGCCAGAGGGGTACGTTCGAGAATCATATATTTCAGTCTGGATGTCCTGTCGAATGATAGCTGCAGCTTTTTTCACGATTCGAATTCGTTCGTCCGCACAATTTTGTTGTTGTCTGACCTTTTAGACGGAAGCTCTTCTGGACCCCTCTTGCAATACTTGCACTTTCGAGAGATACTATCCCTTTTTCAGTAACTTTTGACAGTTCATCACTGAATTCCTCGAAGTTTCCGTCACACACAAAACACTTGTTATTCATTGTAACCGCTAATCACACTTCTTTAATAAAACTAACTTGAACGTCCAACAAATTAATATTTCACGTTTCCGGCAGTTGCAGATCTATTTTTTTTATTTATTTTGACTGTGACAGTTTGGCACTCGAACAGTGATAGTTGAGACACAGCCGTCTTTATACAAGCTATAATATACAGGGTGTTCAGAAATGATGAGCAAAAAATTCAGGTGAGAATTCTAGACAAAAAATCAATGCTACCTCTTATAATATTTTTTCGAAAATTTATTATTGACGGAGTTACAGGGTGTTAAAGCTGCATTTTATTTGCAGTTTTTTTGCTTTACCTTTGGCCGCGCTCATGATTATTTCTATGAAATCTTGTATTTGGGGCTTTTTTGGGATGAGGAATTCAAGTTTGCACACCATTTTTTTCGCATTTTGTAGAGGGCGCCACATACGAACCTATACCTTGATTTGAATGGTCTTAACTTTTTTTTGCTTCACTGATGTGACTTTTGACCAAATATTTCTATTGTCTCGAACTTTTGACATAATACTTATGTTGCGATAAATATAACCGTTTTCGAGACAAATAAATAACTTTGCTTTCATGTAAGAAATACGAAATCATTCAAATTTACTTTCAACCTTAAACATAGCATGCTTTAGAAACATGTGCTATAGTTGCCGCAGAAACAAGTTGCGGTTAATAAGGTTAATACAAAACTTTTATGGTTTTTCATGAACTTTTAGAATCTGTAGGCAATGATGTCAAAAAAAGTGAGTAAACGTCAATTATTGACAGGTTGATGATTTTTTCAAAAGTTACGCCCTGCATATTTCAAATTTTTGTAGACCTTTTTATTCTGTTTTCAAATACTTATATATTTTATATTTTTTTTCATTTTTGTTCCATATGAAAAAATCATCAACTGTCAATATTTGACATATACGGGAACACCCTGTACCTAGATAGCTCTTGAAAAATTGACACTAGATAGTGCATTCCGTTTTCCTCTATCTTGAACCGGTTGAGTTTTATAGCATGTCAAACATGTAAAAATATCATTTATAAAACGCGATAACTCGAAAACGGCTAAATTTAGGAACATTATGTGCACAATAATTTTTGCTCAAAATTGAAAGAAGGATTGAAATATCCAATAATATTGTAACGAAGTTACAAAATTTCCGGATTTTTCCTACCGTGAGTTTTCTAATTAATTTCCCGTCTAAAATCATTTAATTCATGTTTTCGTATAACTCAGTCATTTATCTATCAATGGATCCCGTATTTTTTCTAAAATAATGTTGACCGTGAGCTAATCATTAATCTATTAATTAAATTCTGACCGAAATACTCCTTCTTAGTTCTTCGCGCTTCAAAACAATTAATTGTTGGATGCACAAGCCAACCGAAACAAACATTTCGCGCAAAGTTTCAAGCAGCATTTCCCCACTTTTGGGCTGAATACAGAACGCCGCGTCGGGAGGAGCCGAGAGTTAGTACGGTTACCGAGAGCAGCAGTACCAAGTGCCCGACCCGTCCCGTTGCGAGAACGACGAGACTTACAATTTTCTATTTGAATTTCATCTGCTTCTATTACCACGAGGTGAGACTTTCTGTGATGTGAATTCAGGGGAACGTTGTGTCGGGTGGGATATCAGGGGAATTTTCTTGGAATAGGCTTTAGCTTCACTGACCGGTATGGCCTATGAAGCGGGTCTGTTTCCGAAGAAAATTCGTATTCTTATTTGCTTAAATAATGGGATTTCAGGGGAAGTGAATTCTGTCGGGTGGGATATCAGGGGAGTTTTATTGGGAAGGGGCTTTAGCTTCACTGACCCGTATGGCCTATGAAGCGGGTCTTTTTCTGAGAAAACTCAGGGGTGTTTTTGTGTTTCATTTAGGTTACTTAAATTATTGCGTTCAGGGGAACAAACTTTGTCAGATCACAGTCAAAATACAGAGAGACTCCTGGAGTTACCGCGCGAGCGAGTTCAACATTTTATTTTTTGTGCTTAGACCCGTTTTCATTCTCGTGAAAATAACCCGTTCGCGTCTGTTTTCCCGTTCCCTTTTTTTCTATACGTCGTCGGAAAATCGTATTCTTTATAAAGCACTGTTTTTTTTTCTGCTCAACTATTTCGTCGTGAAAAACCCGACCTGTCGCTTTAAATTGTTTCGTTACACACTGCCGCTTCACGTTCTATTTTTGCCGATATGAGGCTGCCATAAAGTTGCAAATTATTTAGCTGTAGTTTTGATTCTCCGCCGGGAGAGATTAGACTGATTTTCGCTGTAGATTATTTCTTGTGTGATACTTTTGGTTTTTTTTTGCTGATCAAAGATCAGACTACTATTGTTGATTTAATTTTATATTTTCTTTGATTTGACTGGTTGGGAACCAGTCCAATTGTGTCAATGAATGGGACAAATAGACTGTTTGATTTAACTTCTATTAACATCGTGTTTTTATTTCAAGAAAGTTCAGTTATCCATTTCAGAGCGGAAATTTGCGGAGTTGTGGAAATAACGAACGCCTGTATAAAAGCTACCCGATAGGCACTGTAGGTCCTCTACCACATAAATCCAGAGGGTGGCGCTCGAGCATTATTTTCTTTAACATCAAACGATTTCCCTCATCCCCGTCGGGAATCAAACCCGGAAAATCTCGGGGCACGTCACAATTTTTCAATTTACCACAGATATGTAGATTTTTGAAAGCCTAACAACTTTTATTTGATACATTTCTCTCCAGCACGTGTATCTTCTGAAATAATCGACCGTTCTGGTAATTTTTCCCAACACTGTATAGGTTAAGTGAGGAAGCTTGTGGCTTCAACTTCGCCCTTTGTAGTAATATAATTTTATGCACTTATTACAATAAGGTCATTATTATTATTATGTATATTTATACATTTTTCAATATTTTTTTTTGAATTACCATCACACTCATCGTCAAAATACTTGCGTACCATGTTTTTACCCATTCCTATATTTATTGAAAATCTGGTCACGTAAATAAGTACCCTGTTCTTTTTCCCAGTCTAGGGGCTCAATCTTTTTTTTGTTGAAAAGTCATGGTGGTCAAAACGATACATTAATCAAGCTAAAATTGCCAATTCACGGCAGTTTTTGACATCTTTTAAATTGCATATCTAGTCTATCAAAAAATCAATCGTAGTGTAATTTTCAGGATCGGTATAATTTTTGTCTCTCTATCGAATGGAGTTATCCGTTTTTTTCTAGAACCACTTTAAAAAACCTTCCTCTCTTTCAGATAACAAAAAGGCACAATGACTTTACAACAGAAAAAAAAGTCTGAGCACCTAGACTGGAAAAAAATTGAATAGTTATTTATCTGACCAGATTTTTAGTATCTGTAGAAATGAGGAAAAACATAGAGGGTACAAGACCTTTAACGTTGTGTGTAGTATCATTTTGGTTATACCATTTTTCATCATAACATCATTTTCTAGAGTAATCACCTAAAGTCATTGAACTCCATACTACGTACCTGGAACGGACCCGCTCATTATTGAGAGTGAATCAAGTAGAGATAGCGATTGCTACGTATCCCTATCTCTTTCTAACTCATTGGCCTATACGCATGGAGTAGAGAGAGAGATAGCGATAGTTACGGATACCTGTCTCTTTCTAACCCATTGGCCTATACATGGAGATAAATGACACACTTTACGAGTCGTTAAAGACAATGACCGGGTCTTTTCCAGGTACGTAGTATGGAGTTCAATGCCTATAGTCCAAACCAAACAACTCTCGATCTACGTCATCGTTGCCACCAGGCTGGTTGTTATGAAGTTTACTGGTGGCCAGATTTGGTCACCTGCAAATCACATTGAAACTCGCTTGGTGGCAATTATGACGTGAATCGAAAGTTGTTTGGTTTGGACTATAGGTATGTAGTTCCCACCCAAAATCATTTTGATATTGTAAATTTCAGGTGTGGAAAAGAAACAAAAAAAAACAACAATCTTCCATATTATTATTTTTCGAAAGCAAAAAATTTGTCTTACCTGTAATAACAACGGTGTTAATATATTTGAGCAATGCCATCCTATATAAGAACATACTTCAACTATACAGTCAAAGAATGATTTTCTCAACTGAGTGTCCTCTTTGTCATTCAAAAACGTTATCATATGAGACAGAATGACGTCACTAGCTGCAAATAGACAAACTCCATAAAATACTTATGTAATGTAACGACTAATACCTTTGGCTTTACCAAAAAACACGCACAATTTGTGAATTCCGTTATTTATCAACGCTTGTTTTACAATACTGTGCGAATCTGTCAAAAGAGCACTGACCGTTTGTTGAACCATTTCATGCAAAGCCTGCAGTTCCAGTTCGTAATTGAACATATGTTCATCGTCACACTTCTCCATAGTGTCTTCTCCATTCCAAATATTTTGAATTTGAGCTAAATATCTACAATGTAACAATAATAAAATGAAAGATCAATAGTGCGGCCTTGCCTTAAAGAAATATCAGCCAAAGTGCTGATATTCTTTGCATAGGCAGCTCTGACACAGGCATTAGGATCAGAAGCTAACAAAGCTAGCTCGGGTAAAATGTATTCCGGAAATATATTGGCATCAGATCTGGGCAATCTTTGAACCAGATCCAGACATTTCGTGATAGTATTGATTGCTGATATCTTGACTCTTGAATTGGAGTCATGTGCTAGAAACATCTGAAAAGAGAAATTTAACTGAATCAACTCTACCATGTGGTTTTTGAACATTTTTTTATTGAAAACAATTGACGTAAATGAAAAAGTGAAAAGTTATTCTGCTTTTGAATTGTCAGGTTTTTGTTATGAAAAAAAACTAACATTTTTTATGGTTTGTTTTCAATCTTTATTGACTTTATCTCAAGTGTTATCCGAACGCACTTTCTCATGGCCATTTTTCTTGCTATACTGGGTGTTTCTTTTAAAGGGACAATTAGCCTTCTATGGGAAAATAAATAATGATACGCTTACATACATTTACACACAAAGGTTCTCGACCATGGACTACTTTTTTAAAATAGTGACAGTTTTCTATTTCTTCTGGTTATACCGGAAGTAGCTACCAACTTCCTTATTTCTAATGGTAACCCCAATTTTTAATTCCACATTTAGATTTCTTTTTGAAAATCAAGGTCAGTTTATCTATGACGCTTGTAGCTCAGAGACTTATAGCCTTAAAACAATCAAATTTTGGGGGTACCTTAAAAAAATGCTGGTCATTCAAATAATCTTGATCATTTTTCACAATAATCTACAGTTTCTCCAGAAATTTTGCAAAACAAAAAATATCAGTCTATCCAAATGGAATGCCTGTATTTTTTTTTATTTCAGATATCAATTTAATTTTTTATATACAGTGTGTCTGCTTAAGTTGGCCACATATGGGAAACTTTTTTATTATTAATTTTAGGAAAAAAAGTTATTCTTTATAAAAAGTTCTGCATGTTCCAAAACCTAAAATGCAACCATCAGATATTACATTTTTTCATTTGAATTAATGCATTGATTTAAATGTCCAATAACTAAAATAAGAGATTACTGTTTAATATTAATTTATTTATAAAATTTAATAAATTTAAAAAAGAAAAAAACAATCATTTTAATGGTAGTGTTTATTTTTCTTTATAACAATTTTCGATATTGTCAAATTTTACTCTTGAGTGAAATTCATATTTTTTGACAAACCTCGTATACGACTGAAAAAATGTAATATCTGATGGTTGCATTTTAGGTTTTGGAACATGCTGAACTTTTTATAAAGAATAACTTTTTTTCCTAAAATTAATAATAAAAAAGTTTCCCATATGTGGCCAACTTAAGCAGACACACTGTAGATTTTCACTCACTTCGTTTATTATTAACATCAATTACTTTATTGAAAAAAATGTAAGAAACTTAAAAACCATCAATATTGGATAGAGCATAATGTCATTTTAAGATTTCTTTTAGAAAATCAAAATTGAAATTGAATAGCATGGTCATCTTTGAACGTTTTGGAAATATTTTGGCAACAAATTAAATGGTCAGTATTTTAATTTTATGGACAGTACTCTTTGCCATTATTTTATTTCCTTTAGTCAGGATGAAAATAAATGGTCGGTTGAAATAATGAAGGGTCAGTAACATGAAGAAGTGGTAAGTAAAAATAATAAATGGTCAGTATAATAATAAATGGTCGGTTGAAATAATTAACGGTTAGTAATATGAAGAAATGGTCAGTAAAAATAATGAAGGGTCAGTAACATAAAGAAGTGGTCAGTAAAAATAATAAATGGTAGATATAAATAATCAAGAGTCAGTATCATAAGAAAACGATCAAATAAATTAGTAAATGCCTGGTAAAAATAATGGACAGTTCGTAAAATTAATAAAACGTATAAATACAAACATTTTTACAACGGAACGAAACACAACTTAGTAAAGAGAAAACACTCTGCCTTTATGTCATGATGAAGTAGTCAGACAGGTTCCTTTGAGAGGCGGATTTAGTTTGGGTTAGTTTGTGTTGGTAATAGAAATTGATGAAAAATAAGCAGCGGCTCGTGGGTTAGCACTAGGTTTACATCACAATTATTATTATATATCATAATTGACGTGTTCTGTATTGGTATTATGTGTATCAGGTTTGGGTTAGTTTGAGTTAGTTAAAATTAATAATGACTATTGCATACTGGCCATTTATTATTTCTTACTGTACATTTGTGGAATTATTACCAGTGAATAGTGAACATAGAAATACAGGCCAAATATTACTTTTACTGCTCAAAAATTCCATTTTTACTTATCATTTTTAACAGAAATACTGAGTCTTCTACAATATTATACTGACTGCTTGTGATATTATACTGTACATAATGAATAAAATACTGTTCAGTTTATCACAACCCACATATTTTTATCAAAGAAAAAAGACTGTTAGACGTAAAAGAGTGAAATTTTGGGTGTACAGGGTTTTTTCTCATAATTTGCCACCCCTTTAAAAAATCTATTTGAAGAGATACAAAAAAAATGTTCAAATAAACGTTTCATGATCTTCCCTGAAGATTTTATAGTAACTAAGTGAAGGAATTTTTTTTCATTGGAAATCAGAAAAAAAAGGAAAAGTTTGATTTTTTTAAATGGAATGACCTATATTTTACTACAGATACGAGATCTCCTCATTTTCCGTTTTTCAAAAATATATAGTTTATCTATGTTTGGACCAGCCGTTTTCGAGTTATTAATATTATTATTATTATACTAGCTGACCCGGCAAATTCCATACTGCCTTATAATCAATAATCATTATCAGTGCGCGAAACGACCAAAACAAATCCCTTCTACCACTGGCAAATCATTCAGTCGCTCATTGTCCTTTGAAGGATGAAGATGTATGTGTTGCGGATGGAAGTGAATTGTTTATGCGCAACTAGAATCATTATCAGTGCGCGAAACGACCAAAACAAATCCCTTCTACCACTGGCAAATCATTCAGTCGCTCATTGTCCTTTGAAGGATGAAGATGTATGTGTTGGAGATGGAAGTGAATTGTTTATGCGCAACTAGAATCATTATCAGTGCGCGAAACGACCAAAACAAATCCCTTCTACTACTGAAAAATCATTCAGTCGCTCATTGTCCTTTGAAGGATGAAGATGTATGTGTTGCGGATGGAAGTGAATTGTTTATGCGCAACTTGAAGCATTATCAGTGCGCGAAACGACCAAAACAAATCCCTTCTACCACTGGCAAATCATTCAGTCGCTCATTGTCCTTTGAAGGATGAAGATGTATGTGTTGGAGATGGAAGTGAATTGTTTATGCGCAACTAGAATCATTATCAGTGCGCGAAACGACCAAAACAAATCCCTTCTACTACTGAAAAATCATTCAGTCGCTCATTGTCCTTTGAAGGATGAAGATGTATGTGTTGCGGATGGAAGTGAATTGTTTATGCGCAACTTGAAGCATTATCAGTGCGCGAAACGACCAAAACAAATCCCTTCTACCACTGGCAAATCATTCAGTCGCTCATTGTCCTTTGAAGGATGAAGATGTATGTGTTGGAGATGGAAGTGAATTGTTTATGCGCAACTAGAATCATTATCAGTGCGCGAAACGACCAAAACAAATCCCTTCTACTACTGAAAAATCATTCAGTCGCTCATTGTCCTTTGAAGGATGAAGATGTATGTGTTGCGGATGGAAGTGAATTGTTTATGCGCAACTTGAAGCATTATCAGTGCGCGAAACGACCAAAACAAATCCCTTCTACTACTGAAAAATCATTCAGTCGCTCATTGTCCTTTGAAGGATGAAGATGTATGTGTTGCGGATGGAAGTGAATTGTTTATGTGCAACTAGAATCATTATCAGTGCGCGAAACGACCAAAACAAATCCCTTCTACTACTGAAAAATCATTCAGTCGCTCATTGTCCTTTGAAGGATGAAGATGTATGTGTTGCGGATGGAAGTGAATTGTTTATGCGCAACTTGAAGCATTATCAGTGCGCGAAACGACCAAAACAAATCCCTTCTACCACTGACAAATCATTCAGTCGCTCATTGTCCTTTGAAGGATGAAGATGTATGTGTTGCGGATGGAAGTGAATTGTTTATGTGCAACTAGAATCATTATCAGTGCGCGAAACGACCAAAACAAATCCCTTCTACTACTGAAAAATCATTCAGTCGCTCATTGTCCTTTGAAGGATGAAGATGTATGTGTTGCGGATGGAAGTGAATTGTTTATGCGCAACTTGAAGCATTATCAGTGCGCGAAACGACCAAAACAAATCCCTTCTACTACTGAAAAATCATTCAGTCGCTCATTGTCCTTTGAAGGATGAAGATGTATGTGTTGCGGATGGAAGTGAATTGTTTATGTGCAACTAGAATCATTATCAGTGCGCGAAACGACCAAAACAAATCCCTTCTACTACTGAAAAATCATTCAGTCGCTCATTGTCCTTTGAAGGATGAAGATGTATGTGTTGCGGATGGAAGTGAATTGTTTATGCGCAACTTGAAGCATTATCAGTGCGCGAAACGACCAAAACAAATCCCTTCTACTACTGAAAAATCATTCAGTCGCTCATTGTCCTTTGAAGGATGAAGATGTATGTGTTGCGGATGGAAGTGAATTGTTTATGTGCAACTAGAATCATTATCAGTGCGCGAAACGACCAAAACAAATCCCTTCTACCACTGACAAATCATTCAGTCGCTCATTGTCCTTTGAAGGATGAAGATGTATGTGTTGGAGATGGAAGTGAATTGTTTATGCGCAACTTGAAGCATTATCAGTGCGCGAAACGACCAAAACAAATCCCTTCTACCACTGACAAATTATTCAGTCGCTATTTGTTCTTTGAAGGATGAAGATGTATGTATTGCGGATGGAAGTGAATTGTTTATGTGCAACTAGAATCATTATCAGTGCGCGAAACGACCAAAACAAATCCCTTCTACCACTGGCAAATCATTCAGTCGCTCATTGTCCTTTGAAGGATGAAGATGTATGTGTTGAAGGTGGAAGTGAATTGTTTATGTGCAACTAGAATCATTATCAGTGCGCGAAACGACCAAAACAAATCCCTTCTACCACTGGCAAATCATTCAGTCGCTCATTGTCCTTTGAAGGATGAAGATGTATGTGTTGAAGGTGGAAGTGAATTGTTTATGTGCAACTAGAATCATTATCAGTGCGCGAAACGACCAAAACAAATCCCTTCTACCACTGGCAAATCATTCAGTCGCTCATTGTCCTTTGAAGGATGAAGATGTATGTGTTGAAGGTGGAAGTGAATTGTTTATGTGCAACTAGAATCATTATCAGTGCGCGAAACGACCAAAACAAATCCCTTCTACCACTGGCAAATCATTCAGTCGCTCATTGTCCTTTGAAGGATGAAGATGTATGTGTTGAAGGTGGAAGTGAATTGTTTATGTGCAACTAGAATCATTATCAGTGCGCGAAACGACCAAAACAAATCCCTTCTACTACTGAAAAATCATTCAGTCGCTCATTGTCCTTTGAAGGATGAAGATGTATGTGTTGCGGATGGAAGTGAATTGTTTATGCGCAACTTGAAGCATTATCAGTGCGCGAAACGACCAAAACAAATCCCTTCTACTACTGAAAAATCATTCAGTCGCTCATTGTCCTTTGAAGGATGAAGATGTATGTGTTGCGGATGGAAGTGAATTGTTTATGTGCAACTAGAATCATTATCAGTGCGCGAAACGACCAAAACAAATCCCTTCTACCACTGGCAAATCATTCAGTCGTTCATTGTCCTTTGAAGGATGAAGATGTATGTGTTGCGGATGGAAGTGAATTGTTTATGTGCAACTAGAATCATTATCAGTGCGCGAAACGACCAAAACAAATCCCTTCTACCACTGACAAATCATTCAGTCGCTCATTGTCCTTTGAAGGATGAAGATGTATGTGTTGGAGATGGAAGTGAATTGTTTATGCGCAACTTGAAGCATTATCAGTGCGCGAAACGACCAAAACAAATCCCTTCTACCACTGACAAATTATTCAGTCGCTATTTGTTCTTTGAAGGATGAAGATGTATGTGTTGCGGATGGAAGTGAATTGTTTATGTGCAACTAGAATCATTATCAGTGCGCGAAACGACCAAAACAAATCCCTTCTACCACTGGCAAATCATTCAGTCGCTCATTGTCCTTTGAAGGATGAAGATGTATGTGTTGAAGGTGGAAGTGAATTGTTTATGTGCAACTAGAATCATTATCAGTGCGCGAAACGACCAAAACAAATCCCTTCTACCACTGGCAAATCATTCAGTCGCTCATTGTCCTTTGAAGGATGAAGATGTATGTGTTGAAGGTGGAAGTGAATTGTTTATGTGCAACTAGAATCATTATCAGTGCGCGAAACGACCAAAACAAATCCCTTCTACTACTGAAAAATCATTCAGTCGCTCATTGTCCTTTGAAGGATGAAGATGTATGTGTTGCGGATGGAAGTGAATTGTTTATGCGCAACTTGAAGCATTATCAGTGCGCGAAACGACCAAAACAAATCCCTTCTACTACTGAAAAATCATTCAGTCGCTCATTGTCCTTTGAAGGATGAAGATGTATGTGTTGCGGATGGAAGTGAATTGTTTATGTGCAACTAGAATCATTATCAGTGCGCGAAACGACCAAAACAAATCCCTTCTACCACTGGCAAATCATTCAGTCGTTCATTGTCCTTTGAAGGATGAAGATGTATGTGTTGCGGATGGAAGTGAATTGTTTATGTGCAACTAGAATCATTATCAGTGCGCGAAACGACCAAAACAAATCCCTTCTACCACTGGCAAATCATTCAGTCGCTCATTGTCCTTTGAAGGATGAAGATGTATGTGTTGCGGATGGAAGTGAATTGTTTATGTGCAACTAGAATCATTATCAGTGCGCGAAACGACCAAAACAAATCCCTTCTACCACTGGCAAATCATTCAGTCGCTCATTGTCCTTTGAAGGATGAAGATGTATGTGTTGAAGGTGGAAGTGAATTGTTTATGTGCAACTAGAATCATTATCAGTGCGCGAAACGACCAAAACAAATCCCTTCTACCACTGGCAAATCATTCAGTCGCTCATTGTCCTTTGAAGGATGAAGATGTATGTGTTGAAGGTGGAAGTGAATTGTTTATGTGCAACTAGAATCATTATCAGTGCGCGAAACGACCAAAACAAATCCCTTCTACCACTGGCAAATCATTCAGTCGCTCATTGTCCTTTGAAGGATGAAGATGTATGTGTTGAAGGTGGAAGTGAATTGTTTATGTGCAACTAGAATCATAATCAGTGCGCGAAACGACCAAAACAAATCCCTTCTACCAATGGCAAATCATTCAGTCGCTCATTGTCCTTTGAAGGATGAAGATGTATGTGTTGAAGGTGGAAGTGAATTGTTTATGTGCAACTAGAATCATTATCAGTGCGCGAAACGACCAAAACAAATCCCTTCTACCACTGGCAAATCATTCAGTCGCTCATTGTCCTTTGAAGGATGAAGATGTATGTGTTGAAGGTGGAAGTGAATTGTTTATGTGCAACTAGAATCATTATCAGTGCGCGAAACGACCAAAACAAATCCCTTCTACCACTGGCAAATCATTCAGTCGCTCATTGTCCTTTGAAGGATGAAGATGTATGTGTTGAAGGTGGAAGTGAATTGTTTATGTGCAACTAGAATCATTATCAGTGCGCGAAACGACCAAAACAAATCCCTTCTACCACTGGCAAATCATTCAGTCGCTCATTGTCCTTTGAAGGATGAAGATGTATGTGTTGAAGGTGGAAGTGAATTGTTTATGTGCAACTAGAATCATTATCAGTGCGCGAAACGACCAAAACAAATCCCTTCTACCACTGGCAAATCATTCAGTCGCTCATTGTCCTTTGAAGGATGAAGATGTATGTGTTGAAGGTGGAAGTGAATTGTTTATGTGCAACTAGAATCATTATCAGTGCGCGAAACGACCAAAACAAATCCCTTCTACCACTGGCAAATCATTCAGTCGCTCATTGTCCTTTGAAGGATGAAGATGTATGTGTTGAAGGTGGAAGTGAATTGTTTATGTGCAACTAGAATCATTATCAGTGCGCGAAACGACCAAAACAAATCCCTTCTACCACTGGCAAATCATTCAGTCGCTCATTGTCCTTTGAAGGATGAAGATGTATGTGTTGAAGGTG
The DNA here is from genome assembly GCA_958502075.1 of Orchestes rusci. Classification (NCBI taxonomy): domain Eukaryota; kingdom Metazoa; phylum Arthropoda; class Insecta; order Coleoptera; family Curculionidae; genus Orchestes; species Orchestes rusci. The sequence goes on from OY293306.1 coordinate 3,294,043, forward strand.
GAAGTGAATTGTTTATGTGCAACTAGAATCATTATCAGTGCGCGAAACGACCAAAACAAATCCCTTCTACCACTGGCAAATCATTCAGTCGCTCATTGTCCTTTGAAGGATGAAGATGTATGTGTTGAAGGTGGAAGTGAATTGTTTATGTGCAACTAGAATCATTATCAGTGCGCGAAACGACCAAAACAAATCCCTTCTACCACTGGCAAATCATTCAGTCGCTCATTGTCCTTTGAAGGATGAAGATGTATGTGTTGAAGGTGGAAGTGAATTGTTTATGTGCAACTAGAATCATTATCAGTGCGCGAAACGACCAAAACAAATCCCTTCTACCACTGGCAAATCATTCAGTCGCTCATTGTCCTTTGAAGGATGAAGATGTATGTGTTGAAGGTGGAAGTGAATTGTTTATGTGCAACTAGAATCATTATCAGTGCGCGAAACGACCAAAACAAATCCCTTCTACCACTGGCAAATCATTCAGTCGCTCATTGTCCTTTGAAGGATGAAGATGTATGTGTTGAAGGTGGAAGTGAATTGTTTATGTGCAACTAGAATCATTATCAGTGCGCGAAACGACCAAAACAAATCCCTTCTACCACTGGCAAATCATTCAGTCGCTCATTGTCCTTTGAAGGATGAAGATGTATGTGTTGAAGGTGGAAGTGAATTGTTTATGTGCAACTAGAATCATTATCAGTGCGCGAAACGACCAAAACAAATCCCTTCTACCACTGACAAATTATTCAGTCGCTATTTGTTCTTTGAAGGATGAAGATGTATGTGTTGCGGATGGAAGTGAATTGTTTATGTGCAACTAGAATCATTATCAGTGCGCGAAACGACCAAAACAAATCCCTTCTACTACTGAAAAATCATTCAGTCGCTCATTGTCCTTTGAAGGATGAAGATGTATGTGTTGCGGATGGAAGTGAATTGTTTATGCGCAACTTGAAGCATTATCAGTGCGCGAAACGACCAAAACAAATCCCTTCTACCACTGACAAATCATTCAGTCGCTATTTGTTCTTTGAAGGATGAAGATGTATGTGTTGCGGATGGAAGTGAATTGTTTATGCGCAACTTGAAGCATTATCAGTGCGCGAAACGACCAAAACAAATCCCTTCTACTACTGAAAAATCATTCAGTCGCTCATTGTCCTTTGAAGGATGAAGATGTATGTGTTGAAGGTGGAAGTGAATTGTTTATGTGCAACTAGAATCATTATCAGTGCGCGAAACGACCAAAACAAATCCCTTCTACCACTGACAAATTATTCAGTCGCTATTTGTTCTTTGAAGGATGAAGATGTATGTGTTGCGGATGGAAGTGAATTGTTTATGTGCAACTAGAATCATTATCAGTGCGCGAAACGACCAAAACAAATCCCTTCTACCACTGGCAAATCATTCAGTCGCTCATTGTCCTTTGAAGGATGAAGATGTATGTGTTGAAGGTGGAAGTGAATTGTTTATGTGCAACTAGAATCATTATCAGTGCGCGAAACGACCAAAACAAATCCCTTCTACCACTGGCAAATCATTCAGTCGCTCATTGTCCTTTGAAGGATGAAGATGTATGTGTTGAAGGTGGAAGTGAATTGTTTATGTGCAACTAGAATCATTATCAGTGCGCGAAACGACCAAAACAAATCCCTTCTACCACTGGCAAATCATTCAGTCGCTCATTGTCCTTTGAAGGATGAAGATGTATGTGTTGAAGGTGGAAGTGAATTGTTTATGTGCAACTAGAATCATTATCAGTGCGCGAAACGACCAAAACAAATCCCTTCTACCACTGACAAATTATTCAGTCGCTATTTGTTCTTTGAAGGATGAAGATGTATGTGTTGCGGATGGAAGTGAATTGTTTATGTGCAACTAGAATCATTATCAGTGCGCGAAACGACCAAAACAAATCCCTTCTACCACTGGCAAATCATTCAGTCGCTCATTGTCCTTTGAAGGATGAAGATGTATGTGTTGAAGGTGGAAGTGAATTGTTTATGTGCAACTAGAATCATTATCAGTGCGCGAAACGACCAAAACAAATCCCTTCTACCACTGGCAAATCATTCAGTCGCTCATTGTCCTTTGAAGGATGAAGATGTATGTGTTGAAGGTGGAAGTGAATTGTTTATGTGCAACTAGAATCATTATCAGTGCGCGAAACGACCAAAACAAATCCCTTCTACCACTGGCAAATCATTCAGTCGCTCATTGTCCTTTGAAGGATGAAGATGTATGTGTTGAAGGTGGAAGTGAATTGTTTATGTGCAACTAGAATCATTATCAGTGCGCGAAACGACCAAAACAAATCCCTTCTACCACTGGCAAATCATTCAGTCGCTCATTGTCCTTTGAAGGATGAAGATGTATGTGTTGAAGGTGGAAGTGAATTGTTTATGTGCAACTAGAATCATTATCAGTGCGCGAAACGACCAAAACAAATCCCTTCTACCACTGGCAAATCATTCAGTCGCTCATTGTCCTTTGAAGGATGAAGATGTATGTGTTGAAGGTGGAAGTGAATTGTTTATGTGCAACTAGAATCATTATCAGTGCGCGAAACGACCAAAACAAATCCCTTCTACCACTGGCAAATCATTCAGTCGCTCATTGTCCTTTGAAGGATGAAGATGTATGTGTTGAAGGTGGAAGTGAATTGTTTATGTGCAACTAGAATCATTATCAGTGCGCGAAACGACCAAAACAAATCCCTTCTACCACTGGCAAATCATTCAGTCGCTCATTGTCCTTTGAAGGATGAAGATGTATGTGTTGAAGGTGGAAGTGAATTGTTTATGTGCAACTAGAATCATTATCAGTGCGCGAAACGACCAAAACAAATCCCTTCTACCACTGGCAAATCATTCAGTCGCTCATTGTCCTTTGAAGGATGAAGATGTATGTGTTGAAGGTGGAAGTGAATTGTTTATGTGCAACTAGAATCATTATCAGTGCGCGAAACGACCAAAACAAATCCCTTCTACCACTGACAAATTATTCAGTCGCTATTTGTTCTTTGAAGGATGAAGATGTATGTGTTGCGGATGGAAGTGAATTGTTTATGTGCAACTAGAATCATTATCAGTGCGCGAAACGACCAAAACAAATCCCTTCTACTACTGAAAAATCATTCAGTCGCTCATTGTCCTTTGAAGGATGAAGATGTATGTGTTGCGGATGGAAGTGAATTGTTTATGTGCAACTAGAATCATTATCAGTGCGCGAAACGACCAAAACAAATCCCTTCTACTACTGAAAAATCATTCAGTCGCTCATTGTCCTTTGAAGGATGAAGATGTATGTGTTGCGGATGGAAGTGAATTGTTTATGCGCAACTTGAAGCATTATCAGTGCGCGAAACGACCAAAACAAATCCCTTCTACTACTGAAAAATCATTCAGTCGCTCATTGTCCTTTGAAGGATGAAGATGTATGTGTTGCGGATGGAAGTGAATTGTTTATGCGCAACTTGAAGCATTATCAGTGCGCGAAACGACCAAAACAAATCCCTTCTACTACTGAAAAATCATTCAGTCGCTCATTGTCCTTTGAAGGATGAAGATGTATGTGTTGCGGATGGAAGTGAATTGTTTATGTGCAACTAGAATCATTATCAGTGCGCGAAACGACCAAAACAAATCCCTTCTACCACTGACAAATTATTCAGTCGCTATTTGTTCTTTGAAGGATGAAGATGTATGTGTTGCGGATGGAAGTGAATTGTTTATGCGCAACTTGAAGCATTATCAGTGCGCGAAACGACCAAAACAAATCCCTTCTACCACTGACAAATCATTCAGTCGCTCATTGTCCTTTGAAGGATGAAGATGTATGTGTTGCGGATGGAAGTGAATTGTTTATGTGCAACTAGAATCATTATCAGTGCGCGAAACGACCAAAACAAATCCCTTCTACTACTGAAAAATCATTCAGTCGCTCATTGTCCTTTGAAGGATGAAGATGTATGTGTTGCGGATGGAAGTGAATTGTTTATGTGCAACTAGAATCATTATCAGTGCGCGAAACGACCAAAACAAATCCCTTCTACTACTGAAAAATCATTCAGTCGCTCATTGTCCTTTGAAGGATGAAGATGTATGTGTTGCGGATGGAAGTGAATTGTTTATGTGCAACTAGAATCATTATCAGTGCGCGAAACGACCAAAACAAATCCCTTCTACTACTGAAAAATCATTCAGTCGCTCATTGTCCTTTGAAGGATGAAGATGTATGTGTTGCGGATGGAAGTGAATTGTTTATGCGCAACTTGAAGCATTATCAGTGCGCGAAACGACCAAAACAAATCCCTTCTACTACTGAAAAATCATTCAGTCGCTCATTGTCCTTTGAAGGATGAAGATGTATGTGTTGCGGATGGAAGTGAATTGTTTATGCGCAACTTGAAGCATTATCAGTGCGCGAAACGACCAAAACAAATCCCTTCTACTACTGAAAAATCATTCAGTCGCTCATTGTCCTTTGAAGGATGAAGATGTATGTGTTGCGGATGGAAGTGAATTGTTTATGTGCAACTAGAATCATTATCAGTGCGCGAAACGACCAAAACAAATCCCTTCTACCACTGACAAATTATTCAGTCGCTATTTGTTCTTTGAAGGATGAAGATGTATGTGTTGCGGATGGAAGTGAATTGTTTATGCGCAACTTGAAGCATTATCAGTGCGCGAAACGACCAAAACAAATCCCTTCTACCACTGACAAATCATTCAGTCGCTCATTGTCCTTTGAAGGATGAAGATGTATGTGTTGCGGATGGAAGTGAATTGTTTATGCGCAACTTGAAGCATTATCAGTGCGCGAAACGACCAAAACAAATCCCTTCTACTACTGAAAAATCATTCAGTCGCTCATTGTCCTTTGAAGGATGAAGATGTATGTGTTGCGGATGGAAGTGAATTGTTTATGCGCAACTTGAAGCATTATCAGTGCGCGAAACGACCAAAACAAATCCCTTCTACTACTGAAAAATCATTCAGTCGCTCATTGTCCTTTGAAGGATGAAGATGTATGTGTTGCGGATGGAAGTGAATTGTTTATGTGCAACTAGAATCATTATCAGTGCGCGAAACGACCAAAACAAATCCCTTCTACCACTGGCAAATCATTCAGTCGTTCATTGTCCTTTGAAGGATGAAGATGTATGTGTTGAAGGTGGAAGTGAATTGTTTATGTGCAACTAGAATCATTATCAGTGCGCGAAACGACCAAAACAAATCCCTTCTACCACTGACAAATCATTCAGTCGCTATTTGTTCTTTGAAGGATGAAGATGTATGTGTTGCGGATGGAAGTGAATTGTTTATGTGCAACTTGAATCATTATCAGTGCGCGAAACGACCAAAACAAATCCCTTCTACCACTGGAAAATCATTCAGTCGTTCATTGTCCTTTGAAGGATGAAGATGTATGTGTTGCGGATGGAAGTGAATTGTTTATGTGCAACTAGAATCATTATCAGTGCGCGAAACGACCAAAACAAATCCCTTCTACCACTGGCAAATCATTCAGTCGCTCATTGTCCTTTGAAGGATGAAGATGTATGTGTTGGAGATGGAAGTGAATTGTTTATGCGCAACTAGAATCATTATCAGTGCGCGAAACGACCAAAACAAATCCCTTCTACCACTGGCAAATCATTCAGTCGCTCATTGTCCTTTGAAGGATGAAGATGTATGTGTTGGAGATGGAAGTGAATTGTTTATGCGCAACTAGAATCATTATCAGTGCGCGAAACGACCAAAACAAATCCCTTCTACCACTGGCAAATCATTCAGTCGCTCATTGTCCTTTGAAGGATGAAGATGTATGTGTTGGAGATGGAAGTGAATTGTTTATGCGCAACTAGAATCATTATCAGTGCGCGAAACGACCAAAACAAATCCCTTCTACCACTGGCAAATCATTCAGTCGCTCATTGTCCTTTGAAGGATGAAGATGTATGTGTTGGAGATGGAAGTGAATTGTTTATGCGCAACTAGAATCATTATCAGTGCGCGAAACGACCAAAACAAATCCCTTCTACCACTGGCAAATCATTCAGTCGCTCATTGTCCTTTGAAGGATGAAGATGTATGTGTTGCGGATGGAAGTGAATTGTTTATGCGCAACTTGAAGCATTATCAGTGCGCGAAACGACCAAAACAAATCCCTTCTACTACTGAAAAATCATTCAGTCGCTCATTGTCCTTTGAAGGATGAAGATGTATGTGTTGCGGATGGAAGTGAATTGTTTATGTGCAACTAGAATCATTATCAGTGCGCGAAACGACCAAAACAAATCCCTTCTACCACTGACAAATCATTCAGTCGCTCATTGTCCTTTGAAGGATGAAGATGTATGTGTTGCGGATGGAAGTGAATTGTTTATGCGCAACTTGAAGCATTATCAGTGCGCGAAACGACCAAAACAAATCCCTTCTACTACTGAAAAATCATTCAGTCGCTCATTGTCCTTTGAAGGATGAAGATGTATGTGTTGCGGATGGAAGTGAATTGTTTATGTGCAACTAGAATCATTATCAGTGCGCGAAACGACCAAAACAAATCCCTTCTACCACTGACAAATTATTCAGTCGCTATTTGTTCTTTGAAGGATGAAGATGTATGTGTTGCGGATGGAAGTGAATTGTTTATGTGCAACTAGAATCATTATCAGTGCGCGAAACGACCAAAACAAATCCCTTCTACTACTGAAAAATCATTCAGTCGCTCATTGTCCTTTGAAGGATGAAGATGTATGTGTTGCGGATGGAAGTGAATTGTTTATGTGCAACTAGAATCATTATCAGTGCGCGAAACGACCAAAACAAATCCCTTCTACCACTGACAAATCATTCAGTCGCTCATTGTCCTTTGAAGGATGAAGATGTATGTGTTGAAGGTGGAAGTGAATTGTTTATGTGCAACTAGAATCATTATCAGTGCGCGAAAAGACCAAAACAAATCCCTTCTACCACTGACAAATCATTCAGTCGCTATTTGTTCTTTGAAGGATGAAGATGTATGTGTTGCGGATGGAAGTGAATTGTTTATGTGCAACTAGAATCATTATCAGTGCGCGAAACGACCAAAACAAATCCCTTCTACCACTGGCAAATCATTCAGTCGTTCATTGTCCTTTGAAGGATGAAGATGTATGTGTTGAAGGTGGAAGTGAATTGTTTATGTGCAACTAGAATCATTATCAGTGCGCGAAACGACCAAAACAAATCCCTTCTACCACTGACAAATCATTCAGTCGCTCATTGTCCTTTGAAGGATGAAGATGTATGTGTTGAAGGTGGAAGTGAATTGTTTATGTGCAACTAGAATCATTATCAGTGCGCGAAAAGACCAAAACAAATCCCTTCTACCACTGACAAATCATTCAGTCGCTATTTGTTCTTTGAAGGATGAAGATGTATGTGTTGCGGATGGAAGTGAATTGTTTATGTGCAACTAGAATCATTATCAGTGCGCGAAACGACCAAAACAAATCCCTTCTACCACTGACAAATTATTCAGTCGCTATTTGTTCTTTGAAGGATGAAGATGTATGTGTTGCGGATGGAAGTGAATTGTTTATGTGCAACTAGAATCATTATCAGTGCGCGAAACGACCAAAACAAATCCCTTCTACCACTGGCAAATCATTCAGTCGCTCATTGTCCTTTGAAGGATGAAGATGTATGTGTTGAAGGTGGAAGTGAATTGTTTATGTGCAACTAGAATCATTATCAGTGCGCGAAACGACCAAAACAAATCCCTTCTACCACTGGAAAATCATTCAGTCGTTCATTGTCCTTTGAAGGATGAAGATGTATGTGTTGCGGATGGAAGTGAATTGTTTATGTGCAACTAGAATCATTATCAGTGCGCGAAACGACCAAAACAAATCCCTTCTACCACTGACAAATCATTCAGTCGCTATTTGTTCTTTGAAGGATGAAGATGTATGTGTTGAAGGTGGAAGTGAATTGTTTATGTGCAACTTGAATCATTATCAGTGCGCGAAACGACCAAAACAAATCCCTTCTACCACTGGAAAATCATTCAGTCGTTCATTGTCCTTTGAAGGATGAAGATGTATGTGTTGCGGATGGAAGTGAATTGTTTATGTGCAACTAGAATCATTATCAGTGCGCGAAACGACCAAAACAAATCCCTTCTACCACTGACAAATCATTCAGTCGCTATTTGTTCTTTGAAGGATGAAGATGTATGTGTTGAAGGTGGAAGTGAATTGTTTATGTGCAACTTGAATCATTATCAGTGCGCGAAACGACCAAAACAAATCCCTTCTACCACTGGAAAATCATTCAGTCGCTCATTGTCCTTTGAAGGATGAAGATGTATGTGTTGAAGGTGGAAGTGAATTGTTTATGTGCAACTAGAATCATTATCAGTGCGCGAAACGACCAAAACAAATCCCTTCTACCACTGGCAAATCATTCAGTCGTTCATTGTCCTTTGAAGGATGAAGATGTATGTGTTGCGGATGGAAGTGAATTGTTTATGTGCAACTAGAATCATTATCAGTGCGCGAAACGACCAAAACAAATCCCTTCTACCACTGGCAAATCATTCAGTCGCTCATTGTCCTTTGAAGGATGAAGATGTATGTGTTGAAGGTGGAAGTGAATTGTTTATGTGCAACTTGAATCATTATCAGTGCGCGAAACGACCAAAACAAATCCCTTCTACCACTGGAAAATCATTCAGTCGTTCATTGTCCTTTGAAGGATGAAGATGTATGTGTTGCGGATGGAAGTGAATTGTTTATGTGCAACTAGAATCATTATCAGTGCGCGAAACGACCAAAACAAATCCCTTCTACCACTGACAAATCATTCAGTCGCTATTTGTTCTTTGAAGGATGAAGATGTATGTGTTGCGGATGGAAGTGAATTGTTTATGTGCAACTAGAATCATTATCAGTGCGCGAAACGACCAAAAGAAATCCCTTCTACTACTGAAAAATCATTCAGTCGCTCATTGTCCTTTGAAGGATGAAGATGTATGTGTTGCGGATGGAAGTGAATTGTTTATGTGCAACTAGAATCATTATCAGTGCGCGAAACGACCAAAACAAATCCCTTCTACCACTGGCAAATCATTCAGTCGCTCATTGTCCTTTGAAGGATGAAGATGTATGTGTTGAAGGTGGAAGTGAATTGTTTATGTGCAACTAGAATCATTATCAGTGCGCGAAACGACCAAAACAAATCCCTTCTACCACTGGCAAATCATTCAGTCGCTCATTGTCCTTTGAAGGATGAAGATGTATGTGTTGAAGGTGGAAGTGAATTGTTTATGTGCAACTAGAATCATTATCAGTGCGCGAAACGACCAAAACAAATCCCTTCTACCACTGGCAAATCATTCAGTCGCTCATTGTCCTTTGAAGGATGAAGATGTATGTGTTGAAGGTGGAAGTGAATTGTTTATGTGCAACTAGAATCATTATCAGTGCGCGAAACGACCAAAACAAATCCCTTCTACCACTGGCAAATCATTCAGTCGCTCATTGTCCTTTGAAGGATGAAGATGTATGTGTTGAAGGTGGAAGTGAATTGTTTATGTGCAACTAGAATCATTATCAGTGCGCGAAACGACCAAAACAAATCCCTTCTACCACTGGCAAATCATTCAGTCGCTCATTGTCCTTTGAAGGATGAAGATGTATGTGTTGAAGGTGGAAGTGAATTGTTTATGTGCAACTAGAATCATTATCAGTGCGCGAAACGACCAAAACAAATCCCTTCTACCACTGGCAAATCATTCAGTCGCTCATTGTCCTTTGAAGGATGAAGATGTATGTGTTGAAGGTGGAAGTGAATTGTTTATGTGCAACTAGAATCATTATCAGTGCGCGAAACGACCAAAACAAATCCCTTCTACCACTGGCAAATCATTCAGTCGCTCATTGTCCTTTGAAGGATGAAGATGTATGTGTTGAAGGTGGAAGTGAATTGTTTATGTGCAACTAGAATCATTATCAGTGCGCGAAACGACCAAAAAAAAACCCTTCTACCACTGGCAAATCATTCAGTCGTTCATTGTCCTTTGAAGGATGAAGATGTATGTGTTGCGGATGGAAGTGAATTGTTCATGTGCAACTAGAATCATTATCAGTGCGCGAAACGACCAAAACAAATCCCTTCTACCACTGGCAAATCATTCAGTCGTTCATTGTCCTTTGAAGGATGAAGATGTATGTGTTGAAGGTGGAAGTGAATTGTTTATGTGCAACTAGAATCATTATCAGTGCGCGAAACGACCAAAACAAATCCCTTCTACCACTGGCAAATCATTCAGTCGTTCATTGTCCTTTGAAGGATGAAGATGTATGTGTTGAAGGTGGAAGTGAATTGTTCATGTGCAACTAGAATCATTATCAGTGCGCGAAACGACCAAAACAAATCCCTTCTACCACTGGCAAATCATTCAGTCGTTCATTGTCCTTTGAAGGATGAAGATGTATGTGTTGAAGGTGGAAGTGAATTGTTCATGTGCAACTAGAATCATTATCAGTGCGCGAAACGACCAAAACAAATCCCTTCTACCACTGGCAAATCATTCAGTCGTTCATTGTCCTTTGAAGGATGAAGATGTATGTGTTGAAGGTGGAAGTGAATTGTTCATGTGCAACTAGAATCATTATCAGTGCGCGAAACGACCAAAACAAATCCCTTCTACCACTGGCAAATCATTCAGTCGTTCATTGTCCTTTGAAGGATGAAGATGTATGTGTTGAAGGTGGAAGTGAATTGTTCATGTGCAACTAGAATCATTATCAGTGCGCGAAACGACCAAAACAAATCCCTTCTACCACTGGCAAATCATTCAGTCGTTCATTGTCCTTTGAAGGATGAAGATGTATGTGTTGCGGATGGAAGTGAATTGTTCATGTGCAACTAGAATCATTATCAGTGCGCGAAACGACCAAAACAAATCCCTTCTACCACTGGCAAATCATTCAGTCGTTCATTGTCCTTTGAAGGATGAAGATGTATGTGTTGCGGATGGAAGTGAATTGTTTATGTGCAACTAGAATCATTATCAGTGCGCGAAACGACCAAAACAAATCCCTTCTACCACTAGCAAATCATTCAGTCGCTCATTGTCCTTTGAAGGATGAAGATGTATGTGTTGCGGATGGAAGTGAATTGTTTATGTGCAACTAGAATCATTATCAGTGCGCGAAACGACCAAAACAAATCCCTTCTACCACTGGCAAATCATTCAGTCGCTCATTGTCCTTTGAAGGATGAAGATGTATGTGTTGAAGGTGGAAGTGAATTGTTTATGTGCAACTAGAATCATTATCAGTGCGCGAAACGACCAAAACAAATCCCTTCTACTACTGGCAAATCATTCAGTCGCTCATTGTCCTTTGAAGGATGAAGATGTATGTGTTGAAGGTGGAAGTGAATTGTTTATGTGCAACTAGAATCATTATCAGTGCGCGAAACGACCAAAACAAATCCCTTCTACCACTAGCAAATCATTCAGTCGCTCATTGTCCTTTGAAGGATGTAGATGTATGTGTTGCGGATGGAAGTGAATTGTTTATGTGCAACTAGAATCATTATCAGTGCGCGAAACGACCAAAACAAATCCCTTCTACCACTGGCAAATCATTCAGTCGCTCATTGTCCTTTGAAGGATGAAGATGTATGTGTTGAAGGTGGAAGTGAATTGTTTATGTGCAACTAGAATCATTATCAGTGCGCGAAACGACCAAAACAAATCCCTTCTACTACTGGCAAATCATTCAGTCGCTCATTGTCCTTTGAAGGATGAAGATGTATGTGTTGCGGATGGAAGTGAATTGTTTATGTGCAACTAGAATCATTATCAGTGCGCGAAACGACCAAAACAAATCCCTTCTACCACTGGCAAATCATTCAGTCGCTCATTGTCCTTTGAAGGATGAAGATGTATGTGTTGAAGGTGGAAGTGAATTGTTTATGTGCAACTAGAATCATTATCAGTGCGCGAAACGACCAAAACAAATCCCTTCTACCACTGGCAAATCATTCAGTCGCTCATTGTCCTTTGAAGGATGAAGATGTATGTGTTGGAGATGGAAGTGAATTGTTTATGCGCAACTAGAATCATTATCAGTGCGCGAAACGACCAAAACAAATCCCTTCTACTACTGAAAAATCATTCAGTCGCTCATTGTCCTTTGAAGGATGAAGATGTATGTGTTGCGGATGGAAGTGAATTGTTTATGTGCAACTAGAATCATTATCAGTGCGCGAAACGACCAAAACAAATCCCTTCTACCACTGGCAAATCATTCAGTCGTTCATTGTCCTTTGAAGGATGAAGATGTATGTGTTGCGGATGGAAGTGAATTGTTTATGTGCAACTAGAATCATTATCAGTGCGCGAAACAACCAAAACAAATCCCTTCTACCACTGGCAAATCATTCAGTCGTTCATTGTCCTTTGAAGGATGAAGATGTATGTGTTGCGGATGGAAGTGAATTGTTTATGTGCAACTAGAATCATTATCAGTGCGCGAAACGACCAAAACAAATCCCTTCTACCACTGGCAAATCATTCAGTCGTTCATTGTCCTTTGAAGGATGAAGATGTATGTGTTGCGGATGGAAGTGAATTGTTTATGTGCAACTAGAATCATTATCAGTGCGCGAAACGACCAAAACAAATCCCTTCTACCACTGGCAAATCATTCAGTCGTTCATTGTCCTTTGAAGGATGAAGATGTATGTGTTGCGGATGGAAGTGAATTGTTTATGTGCAACTAGAATCATTATCAGTGCGCGAAACGACCAAAACAAATCCCTTCTACCACTAGCAAATCATTCAGTCGCTCATTGTCCTTTGAAGGATGAAGATGTATGTGTTGCGGATGGAAGTGAATTGTTTATGTGCAACTAGAATCATTATCAGTGCGCGAAACGACCAAAACAAATCCCTTCTACCACTGGCAAATCATTCAGTCGCTCATTGTCCTTTGAAGGATGAAGATGTATGTGTTGAAGGTGGAAGTGAATTGTTTATGTGCAACTAGAATCATTATCAGTGCGCGAAACGACCAAAACAAATCCCTTCTACCACTAGCAAATCATTCAGTCGCTCATTGTCCTTTGAAGGATGAAGATGTATGTGTTGCGGATGGAAGTGAATTGTTTATGTGCAACTAGAATCATTATCAGTGCGCGAAACGACCAAAACAAATCCCTTCTACCACTGACAAATCATTCAGTCGCTCATTGTCCTTTGAAGGATGAAGATGTTTGTGTTGAAGGTGGAAGTGAATTGTTTATGTGCAACTAGAATCATTATCAGTGCGCGAAACGACCAAAACAAATCCCTTCTACCACTGGCAAATCATTCAGTCGCTCATTGTCCTTTGAAGGATGAAGATGTTTGTGTTGAAGGTGGAAGTGAATTGTTTATGTGCAACTAGAATCATTATCAGTGCGCGAAACGACCAAAACAAATCCCTTCTACCACTGGCAAATCATTCAGTCGCTCATTGTCCTTTGAAGGATGAAGATGTATGTGTTGCGGATGGAAGTGAATTGTTTATGTGCAACTAGAATCATTATCAGTGCGCGAAACGACCAAAACAAATCCCTTCTACCACTGACAAATCATTCAGTCGCTATTTGTTCTTTGAAGGATGAAGATGTATGTGTTGCGGATGGAAGTGAATTGTTTATGTGCAACTAGAATCATTATCAGTGCGCGAAACGACCAAAACAAATCCCTTCTACCACTGACAAATCATTCAGTCGCTATTTGTTCTTTGAAGGATGAAGATGTATGTGTTGCGGATGGAAGTGAATTGTTTATGTGCAACTAGAATCATTATCAGTGCGCGAAACGACCAAAACAAATCCCTTCTACCACTGACAAATCATTCAGTCGCTATTTGTTCTTTGAAGGATGAAGATGTATGTGTTGCGGATGGAAGTGAATTGTTTATGTGCAACTAGAATCATTATCAGTGCGCGAAACGACCAAAACAAATCCCTTCTACCACTGACAAATCATTCAGTCGCTATTTGTTCTTTGAAGGATGAAGATGTATGTGTTGCGGATGGAAGTGAATTGTTTATGTGCAACTAGAATCATTATCAGTGCGCGAAACGACCAAAACAAATCCCTTCTACCACTGACAAATCATTCAGTCGCTATTTGTTCTTTGAAGGATGAAGATGTATGTGTTGCGGATGGAAGTGAATTGTTTATGTGCAACTAGAATCATTATCAGTGCGCGAAACGACCAAAACAAATCCCTTCTACCACTGGCAAATCATTCAGTCGCTCATTGTCCTTTGAAGGATGAAGATGTATGTGTTGAAGGTGGAAGTGAATTGTTTATGTGCAACTAGAATCATTATCAGTGCGCGAAACGACCAAAACAAATCCCTTCTACCACTGACAAATCATTCAGTAGCTATTTGTTCTTTGAAGGATGAAGATGTATGTGTTGCGGATGGAAGTGAATTGTTTATGTGCAACTAGAATCATTATCAGTGAGCGAAACGACCAAAACAAATCCCTTCTACCACTGACAAATCATTCAGTCGCTATTTGTCCTTTGAAGGATGAAGATGTATGTGTTGCGGATGGAAGTGAATTGTTTATGTGCAACTAGAATCATTATCAGTGCGCGAAACGACCAAAACAAATCCCTTCTACCACTGGCAAATCATTCAGTCGCTCATTGTCCTTTGAAGGATGAAGATGTATGTGTTGAAGGTGGAAGTGAATTGTTTATGTGCAACTAGAATCATTATCAGTGCGCGAAACGACCAAAACAAATCCCTTCTACCACTGGCAAATCATTCAGTCGCTCATTGTCCTTTGAAGGATGAAGATGTATGTGTTGAAGGTGGAAGTGAATTGTTTATGTGCAACTAGAATCATTATCAGTGCGCGAAACGACCAAAACAAATCCCTTCTACCACTGACAAATCATTCAGTAGCTATTTGTTCTTTGAAGGATGAAGATGTATGTGTTGCGGATGGAAGTGAATTGTTTATGTGCAACTAGAATCATTATCAGTGAGCGAAACGACCAAAACAAATCCCTTCTACCACTGACAAATCATTCAGTCGCTATTTGTCCTTTGAAGGATGAAGATGTATGTGTTGCGGATGGAAGTGAATTGTTTATGTGCGCAACTAGAATCATTATCAGTGCGCGAAACGACCAAAACAAATACCTTCTACACCTGGCAAATCATTCAGTCGCTCATTGTCCTTTGAAGGATGAAGATGTATGTGTTGCGGATGGAAGTGAATTGTTTATGTGCAACTAGAATCATTATCAGTGCGCGAAACGACCAAAAAAAATCCCTTCTACCACTGGAAAATCATTCAGTCGCTCATTGTCCTTTGAAGGATGAAGATGTATGTGTTGCGGATGGAAGTGAATTGTTTATGTGCAACTAGAATCATTATCAGTGCGCGAAACGACCAAAACAAATCCCTTCTACCACTGGAAAATCATTCAGTCGTTCATTGTCCTTTGAAGGATGAAGATGTATGTGTTGCGGATGGAAGTGAATTGTTTATGTGCAACTAGAATCATTATCAGTGCGCGAAACGACCAAAACAAATCCCTTCTACCACTGGAAAATCATTCAGTCGCTCATTGTCCTTTGAAGGATGAAGATGTATGTATTGCGGATGGAAGTGAATTGTTTATGTGCAACTAGAATCATTATCAGTGCGCGAAACGACCAAAACAAATCCCTTCTACCACTGACAAATCATTCAGTCGCTATTTGTTCTTTGAAGGATGAAGATGTATGTGTTGCGGATGGAAGTGAATTGTTTATGTGCAACTAGAATCATTATCAGTGCGCGAAACGACCAAAACAAATCCCTTCTACCACTGACAAATCATTCAGTCGCTATTTGTTCTTTGAAGGATGAAGATGTATGTGTTGCGGATGGAAGTGAATTGTTTATGTGCAACTAGAATCATTATCAGTGCGCGAAACGACCAAAACAAATCCCTTCTACCACTGGCAAATCATTCAGTCGCTCATTGTCCTTTGAAGGATGAAGATGTATGTGTTGAAGGTGGAAGTGAATTGTTTATGTGCAACTAGAATCATTATCAGTGCGCGAAACGACCAAAACAAATCCCTTCTACCACTGGCAAATCATTCAGTCGTTCATTGTCCTTTGAAGGATGAAGATGTATGTGTTGCGGATGGAAGTGAATTGTTTATGTGCGCAACTAGAATCATTATCAGTGCGCGAAACGACCAAAACAAATCCCTTCTACCACTGACAAATCATTCAGTCGCTATTTGTTCTTTGAAGGATGAAGATGTATGTGTTGCGGATGGAAGTGAATTGTTTATGTGCAACTAGAATCATTATCAGTGCGCGAAACGACCAAAACAAATCCCTTCTACCACTGGCAAATCATTCAGTCGTTCATTGTCCTTTGAAGGATGAAGATGTATGTGTTGCGGATGGAAGTGAATTGTTTATGTGCGCAACTAGAATCATTATCAGTGCGCGAAACGACCAAAACAAATCCCTTCTACACCTGGCAAATCATTCAGTCGCTCATTGTCCTTTGAAGGATGAAGATGTATGTGTTGCGGATGGAAGTGAATTGTTTATGTGCAACTAGAATCATTATCAGTGCGCGAAACGACCAAAACAAATCCCTTCTACCACTGGCAAATCATTCAGTCGTTCATTGTCCTTTGAAGGATGAAGATGTATGTGTTGCGGATGGAAGTGAATTGTTTATGTGCGCAACTAGAATCATTATCAGTGCGCGAAACGACCAAAACAAATCCCTTCTACACCTGGCAAATCATTCAGTCGTTCATTGTCCTTTGAAGGATGAAGATGTATGTGTTGCGGATGGAAGTGAATTGTTTATGTGCGCAACTAGAATCATTATCAGTGCGCGAAACGACCAAAACAAATCCCTTCTACACCTGGCAAATCATTCAGTCGTTCATTGTCCTTTGAAGGATGAAGATGTATGTGTTGCGGATGGAAGTGAATTGTTTATGTGCGCAACTAGAATCATTATCAGTGCGCGAAACGACCAAAACAAATCCCTTCTACACCTGGCAAATCATTCAGTCGCTCATTGTCCTTTGAAGGATGAAGATGTATGTGTTGCGGATGGAAGTGAATTGTTTATGTGCGCAACTAGAATCATTATCAGTGCGCGAAACGACCAAAACAAATCCCTTCTACACCTGGCAAATCATTCAGTCGCTCATTGTCCTTTGAAGGATGAAGATGTATGTGTTGCGGATGAAAGTGAATTGTTTATGTGCGCAACTAGAATCATTATCAGTGCGCGAAACGACCAAAACAAATCCCTTCTACACCTGGCAAATCATTCAGTCGCTCATTGTCCTTTGAAGGATGAAGATGTATGTGTTGCGGATGGAAGTGAATTGTTTATGTGCGCAACTAGAATCATTATCAGTGCGCGAAACGACCAAAACAAATCCCTTCTACACCTGGCAAATCATTCAGTCGCTCATTGTCCTTTGAAGGATGAAGATGTATGTGTTGCGGATGGAAGTGAATTGTTTATGTGCGCAACTAGAATCATTATCAGTGCGCGAAACGACCAAAACAAATCCCTTCTACACCTGGCAAATCATTCAGTCGTTCATTGTCCTTTGAAGGATGAAGATGTATGTGTTGCGGATGGAAGTGAATTGTTTATGTGCGCAACTAGAATCATTATCAGTGCGCGAAACGACCAAAACAAATCCCTTCTACACCTGGCAAATCATTCAGTCGCTCATTGTCCTTTGAAGGATGAAGATGTATGTGTTGCGGATGGAAGTGAATTGTTTATGTGCGCAACTAGAATCATTATCAGTGCGCGAAACGACCAAAACAAATCCCTTCTACACCTGGCAAATCATTCAGTCGTTCATTGTCCTTTGAAGGATGAAGATGTATGTGTTGCGGATGGAAGTGAATTGTTTATGTGCGCAACTAGAATCATTATCAGTGCGCGAAACGACCAAAACAAATCCCTTCTACACCTGGCAAATCATTCAGTCGCTCATTGTCCTTTGAAGGATGAAGATGTATGTGTTGCGGATGGAAGTGAATTGTTTATGTGCAACTAGAATTATTATCAGTGCGCGAAACGACCAAAACAAATCCCTTCTACACCTGGCAAATCATTCAGTCGCTCATTGTCCTTTGAAGGATGAAGATGTATGTGTTGCGGATGGAAGTGAATTGTTTATGTGCGCAACTAGAATCATTATCAGTGCGCGAAACGACCAAAACAAATCCCTTCTACACCTGGCAAATCATTCAGTCGCTCATTGTCCTTTGAAGGATGAAGATGTATGTGTTGCGGATGGAAGTGAATTGTTTATGTGCGCAACTAGAATCATTATCAGTGCGCGAAACGACCAAAACAAATCCCTTCTACACCTGGCAAATCATTCAGTCGTTCATTGTCCTTTGAAGGATGAAGATGTATGTGTTGCGGATGGAAGTGAATTGTTTATGTGCAACTAGAATCATTATCAGTGCGCGAAACGACCAAAACAAATCCCTTCTACACCTGGCAAATCATTCAGTCGTTCATTGTCCTTTGAAGGATGAAGATGTATGTGTTGCGGATGGAAGTGAATTGTTTATGTGCGCAACTAGAATCATTATCAGTGCGCGAAACGACCAAAACAAATCCCTTCTACACCTGGCAAATCATTCAGTCGCTCATTGTCCTTTGAAGGATGAAGATGTATGTGTTGCGGATGGAAGTGAATTGTTTATGTGCAACTAGAATCATTATCAGTGCGCGAAACGACCAAAACAAATCCCTTCTACCACTGGCAAATCATTCAGTCGTTCATTGTCCTTTGAAGGATGAAGATGTATGTGTTGAAGGTGGAAGTGAATTGTTTATGCGCAACTTGAATCATTATCAGTGCGCGAAACGACCAAAACAAATCCCTTCTACCACTGGAAAATCATTCAGTCGCTCATTGTCCTTTGAAGGATGAAGATGTATGTGTTGGAGGTGGAAGTGAATTGTTTATGCGCAACTTGGATCATTATCAGTGCGCGAAACGACCAAAACAAATCCCTTCTACCACTGGAAAATCATTCAGTCGCTCATTGTCCTTTGAAGGATGAAGATGTATGTGTTGCGGATGGAAGTGAATTCTTTATGTGCAACTAGAATCATTATCAGTGCGCGAAACGACCAAAACAAATCCCTTCTACCACTGGAAAATCATTCAGTCGCTCATTGTCCTTTGAAGGATGAAGATGTATGAGTTGCGGATGGAAGTGAATTGTTTATGTGCAACTAGAATAATTATCAGTGCGCGAAACGACCAAAACAAATCCCTTCTACCACTGGAAAATCATTCAGTCGCTCATTGTCCTTTGAAGGATGAAGATGTATGTGTTGCGGATGGAAGTGAATTGTTTATGTGCAACTAGAATCATTATCAGTGCGCGAAACGACCAAAACAAATCCCTTCTACCACTGGCAAATCATTCAGTCGTTCATTGTCCTTTGAAGGATGAAGATGTATGTGTTGGAGGTGGAAGTGAATTGTTTATGCGCAACTTGGATCATTATCAGTGCGCGAAACGACCAAAACAAATCCCTTCTACCACTGGCAAATCATTCAGTCGTTCATTGTCCTTTGAAGGATGAAGATGTATGTGTTGGAGGTGGAAGTGAATTGTTTATGCGCAACTTGGATCATTATCAGTGCGCGAAACGACCAAAACAAATCCCTTCTACCACTGGAAAATCATTCAGTCGCTCATTGTCCTTTGAAGGATGAAGATGTATGTGTTGCGGATGGAAGTGAATTGTTTATGTGCAACTAGAATCATTATCAGTGCGCGAAACGACCAAAACGAATCCCTTCTACCACTGGCAAATCATTCAGTCGTTCATTGTCCTTTGAAGGATGAAGATGTATGTATTGCGGATGGAAGAGAATTGTTTATGTGCAACTAGAATCATTATCAGTGCGCGAAACGACCAAAACAAATCCCTTCTACCACTGGAAAATCATTCAGTCGCTCATTGTCCTTTGAAGGATGAAGATGTATGTATTGCGGATGGAAGTGAATTGTTTATGCGCAACTTGAATCATTATCAGTGCGCGAAACGACCAAAACAAATCCCTTCTACCACTGGAAAATCATTCAGTCGCTCATTGTCCTTTGAAGGATGAAGATGTATGTGTTGAAGGTGGAAGTGAATTGTTTATGTGCAACTAGAATCATTATCAGTGCGCGAAACGACCAAAACAAATCCCTTCTACCACTGGCAAATCATTCAGTCGCTCATTGTCCTTTGAAGGATGAAGATGTATGTGTTGCGGATGGAAGTGAATTGTTTATGTGCAACTAGAATCATTATCAGTGCGCGAAACGACCAAAACAAATCCCTTCTACCACTGGCAAATCATTCAGTCGTTCATTGTCCTTTGAAGGATGAAGATGTATGTGTTGGAGGTGGAAGTGAATTGTTTATGTGCAACTAGAATCATTATCAGTGCGCGAAACGACCAAAACAAATCCCTTCTACCACTGGAAAATCATTCAGTCGTTCATTGTCCTTTGAAGGATGAAGATGTATGTGTTGGAGGTGGAAGTGAATTGTTTATGCGCAACTTCAATCATTATCAATGCGCGAAACGACCAAAACAAATCCCTTCTACCACTGGAAAATCATTCAGTCGCTCATTGTCCTTTGAAGGATGAAGATGTATGTATTGCGGATGGAAGTGAATTGTTTATGTGCAACTAGAATCATTATCAGTGCGCGAAACGACCAAAACGAATCCCTTCTACCACTGGCAAATCATTCAGTCGTTCATTGTCCTTTGAAGGATGAAGATGTATGTATTGCGGATGGAAGTGAATTGTTTATGTGCAACTAGAATCATTATCAGTGCGCGAAACGACCAAAACGAATCCCTTCTACCACTGGCAAATCATTCAGTCGCTCATTGTCCTTTGAAGGATGAAGATGTATGTGTTGCGGATGGAAGTGAATTGTTTATGTGCAACTAGAATCATTATCAGTGCGCGAAACGACCAAAACGAATCCCTTCTACCACTGGCAAATCATTCAGTCGTTCATTGTCCTTTGAAGGATGAAGATGTATGTATTGCGGATGGAAGAGAATTGTTTATGTGCAACTAGAATCATTATCAGTGCGCGAAACGACCAAAACAAATCCCTTCTACCACTGGAAAATCATTCAGTCGCTCATTGTCCTTTGAAGGATGAAGATGTATGTATTGCGGATGGAAGTGAATTGTTTATGCGCAACTTGAATCATTATCAGTGCGCGAAACGACCAAAACAAATCCCTTCTACCACTGGAAAATCATTCAGTCGCTCATTGTCCTTTGAAGGATGAAGATGTATGTGTTGAAGGTGGAAGTGAATTGTTTATGCGCAACTTGAATCATTATCAGTGCGCGAAACGACCAAAACGAATCCCTTCTACCACTGGCAAATCATTCAGTCGTTCATTGTCCTTTGAAGGATGAAGATGTATGTGTTGAAGGTGGAAGTGAATTGTTTATGCGCAACTAGAATCATTATCAGTGCGCGAAACGACCAAAACAAATCCCTTTTACCACTGGAAAATCATTCAGTCGCTCATTGTCCTTTGAAGGATGAAGATGTATGTGTTGCGGATGGAAGTGAATTGTTTATGTGCAACTAGAATCATTATCAGTGCGCGAAACGACCAAAACGAATCCCTTCTACCACTGGCAAATCATTCAGTCGTTCATTGTCCTTTGAAGGATGAAGATGTATGTGTTGCGGATGGAAGTGAATTGTTTATGCGCAACTTGAATCATTATCAGTGCGCGAAACGACCAAAACAAATCCCTTCTACCACTGGAAAATCATTCAGTCGTTCATTGTCCTTTGAAGGATGAAGATGTATGTGTTGCGGGTGGAAGTGAATTGTTTATGTGCAACTAGAATCATTATCAGTGCGCGAAACGACCAAAACAAATCCCTTCTACCACTGGCAAATCATTCAGTCGTTCATTGTCCTTTGAAGGATGAAGATGTATGTGTTGCGGATGGAAGTGAATTGTTTATGTGCAACTAGAATCATTATCAGTGCGCGAAACGACCAAAACAAATCCCTTCTACCACTGGCAAATCATTCAGTCGTTCATTGTCCTTTGAAGGATGAAGATGTATGTGTTGTAGGTGGAAGTGAATTGTTTATGCGCAACTTGAATCATTATCAGTGCGCGAAAAGACCAAAACAAATCCCTTCTACCACTGGAAAATCATTCAGTCGCTCATTGTCCTTTGAAGGATGAAGATGTATGTGTTGAAGGTGGAAGTGAATTGTTTATGCGCAACTTGAATCATTATCAGTGCGCGAAACGACCAAAACAAATCCCTTCTACACCTGGCAAATCATTCAGTCGCTCATTGTCCTTTGAAGGATGAAGATGTATGTGTTGCGGATGGAAGTGAATTGTTTATGTGCGCAACTAGAATCATTATCAGTGCGCGAAACGACCAAAACAAATCCCTTCTACACCTGGCAAATCATTCAGTCGCTCATTGTCCTTTGAAGGATGAAGATGTATGTGTTGCGGATGGAAGTGAATTGTTTATGTGCGCAACTAGAATCATTATCAGTGCGCGAAACGACCAAAACAAATCCCTTCTACACCTGGCAAATCATTCAGTCGTTCATTGTCCTTTGAAGGATGAAGATGTATGTGTTGCGGATGGAAGTGAATTGTTTATGTGCGCAACTAGAATCATTATCAGTGCGCGAAACGACCAAAACAAATCCCTTCTACACCTGGCAAATCATTCAGTCGCTCATTGTCCTTTGAAGGATGAAGATGTATGTGTTGCGGATGGAAGTGAATTGTTTATGTGCAACTAGAATCATTATCAGTGCGCGAAACGACCAAAACAAATCCCTTCTACACCTGGCAAATCATTCAGTCGTTCATTGTCCTTTGAAGGATGAAGATGTATGTGTTGCGGATGGAAGTGAATTGTTTATGTGCGCAACTAGAATCATTATCAGTGCGCGAAACGACCAAAACAAATCCCTTCTACACCTGGCAAATCATTCAGTCGCTCATTGTCCTTTGAAGGATGAAGATGTATGTGTTGCGGATGGAAGTGAATTGTTTATGTGCGCAACTAGAATCATTATCAGTGCGCGAAACGACCAAAACAAATCCCTTCTACACCTGGCAAATCATTCAGTCGCTCATTGTCCTTTGAAGGATGAAGATGTATGTGTTGCGGATGGAAGTGAATTGTTTATGTGCGCAACTAGAATCATTATCAGTGCGCGAAACGACCAAAACAAATCCCTTCTACACCTGGCAAATCATTCAGTCGCTCATTGTCCTTTGAAGGATGAAGATGTATGTGTTGCGGATGGAAGTGAATTGTTTATGTGCAACTAGAATTATTATCAGTGCGCGAAACGACCAAAACAAATCCCTTCTACACCTGGCAAATCATTCAGTCGCTCATTGTCCTTTGAAGGATGAAGATGTATGTGTTGCGGATGGAAGTGAATTGTTTATGTGCGCAACTAGAATCATTATCAGTGCGCGAAACGACCAAAACAAATCCCTTCTACACCTGGCAAATCATTCAGTCGCTCATTGTCCTTTGAAGGATGAAGATGTATGTGTTGCGGATGGAAGTGAATTGTTTATGTGCGCAACTAGAATCATTATCAGTGCGCGAAACGACCAAAACAAATCCCTTCTACACCTGGCAAATCATTCAGTCGTTCATTGTCCTTTGAAGGATGAAGATGTATGTGTTGCGGATGGAAGTGAATTGTTTATGTGCAACTAGAATCATTATCAGTGCGCGAAACGACCAAAACAAATCCCTTCTACACCTGGCAAATCATTCAGTCGTTCATTGTCCTTTGAAGGATGAAGATGTATGTGTTGCGGATGGAAGTGAATTGTTTATGTGCGCAACTAGAATCATTATCAGTGCGCGAAACGACCAAAACAAATCCCTTCTACACCTGGCAAATCATTCAGTCGCTCATTGTCCTTTGAAGGATGAAGATGTATGTGTTGCGGATGGAAGTGAATTGTTTATGTGCGCAACTAGAATCATTATCAGTGCGCGAAACGACCAAAACAAATCCCTTCTACACCTGGCAAATCATTCAGTCGTTCATTGTCCTTTGAAGGATGAAGATGTATGTGTTGCGGATGGAAGTGAATTGTTTATGTGCGCAACTAGAATCATTATCAGTGCGCGAAACGACCAAAACAAATCCCTTCTACACCTGGCAAATCATTCAGTCGTTCATTGTCCTTTGAAGGATGAAGATGTATGTGTTGCGGATGGAAGTGAATTGTTTATGTGCGCAACTAGAATCATTATCAGTGCGCGAAACGACCAAAACAAATCCCTTCTACACCTGGCAAATCATTCAGTCGCTCATTGTCCTTTGAAGGATGAAGATGTATGTGTTGCGGATGGAAGTGAATTGTTTATGTGCAACTAGAATCATTATCAGTGCGCGAAACGACCAAAACAAATCCCTTCTACCACTGGCAAATCATTCAGTCGTTCATTGTCCTTTGAAGGATGAAGATGTATGTGTTGCGGATGGAAGTGAATTGTTTATGTGCAACTAGAATCATTATCAGTGCGCGAAACGACCAAAACAAATCCCTTCTACACCTGGCAAATCATTCAGTCGCTCATTGTCCTTTGAAGGATGAAGATGTATGTGTTGCGGATGGAAGTGAATTGTTTATGTGCAACTAGAATCATTATCAGTGCGCGAAACGACCAAAACAAATCCCTTCTACCACTGGAAAATCATTCAGTCGCTCATTGTCCTTTGAAGGATGAAGATGTATGTGTTGGAGGTGGAAGTGAATTGTTTATGCGCAACTTGGATCATTATCAGTGCGCGAAACGACCAAAACAAATCCCTTCTACCACTGGAAAATCATTCAGTCGCTCATTGTCCTTTGAAGGATGAAGATGTATGTGTTGCGGATGGAAGTGAATTGTTTATGTGCAACTAGAATCATTATCAGTGCGCGAAACGACCAAAACAAATCCCTTCTACCACTGGAAAATCATTCAGTCGCTCATTGTCCTTTGAAGGATGAAGATGTATGTGTTGCGGATGGAAGTGAATTGTTTATGTGCAACTAGAATCATTATCAGTGCGCGAAACGACCAAAACAAATCCCTTCTACCACTGGCAAATCATTCAGTCGTTCATTGTCCTTTGAAGGATGAAGATGTATGTGTTGGAGGTGGAAGTGAATTGTTTATGCGCAACTTGAATCATTATCAGTGCGCGAAACGACCAAAACAAATCCCTTCTACCACTGGCAAATCATTCAGTCGTTCATTGTCCTTTGAAGGATGAAGATGTATGTGTTGGAGGTGGAAGTGAATTGTTTATGCGCAACTTGGATCATTATCAGTGCGCGAAACGACCAAAACAAATCCCTTCTACCACTGGAAAATCATTCAGTCGTTCATTGTCCTTTGAAGGATGAAGATGTATGTGTTGGAGGTGGAAGTGAATTGTTTATGCGCAACTTGAATCATTATCAGTGCGCGAAACGACCAAAACAAATCCCTTCTACCACTGGCAAATCATTCAGTCGTTCATTGTCCTTTGAAGGATGAAGATGTATGTGTTGGAGGTGGAAGTGAATTGTTTATGCGCAACTTGAATCATTATCAGTGCGCGAAACGACCAAAACAAATCCCTTCTACCACTGGCAAATCATTCAGTCGTTCATTGTCCTTTGAAGGATGAAGATGTATGTGTTGGAGGTGGAAGTGAATTGTTTATGTGCAACTAGAATCATTATCAGTGCGCGAAACGACCAAAACAAATCCCTTCTACCACTGGCAAATCATTCAGTCGTTCATTGTCCTTTGAAGGATGAAGATGTATGTGTTGGAGGTGGAAGTGAATTGTTTATGCGCAACTTGAATCATTATCAGTGCGCGAAACGACCAAAACAAATCCCTTCTACCACTGGCAAATCATTCAGTCGTTCATTGTCCTTTGAAGGATGAAGATGTATGTGTTGGAGGTGGAAGTGAATTGTTTATGCGCAACTTGGATCATTATCAGTGCGCGAAACGACCAAAACAAATCCCTTCTACCACTGGAAAATCATTCAGTCGCTCATTGTCCTTCGAAGGATGAAGATGTATGTGTTGCGGATGGAAGTGAATTGTTTATGTGCAACTAGAATCATTATCAGTGCGCGAAACGACCAAAACAAATCCCTTCTACCACTGGCAAATCATTCAGTCGCTCATTGTCCTTTGAAGGATGAAGATGTATGTGTTGAAGGTGGAAGTGAATTGTTTATGTGCAACTAGAATCATTATCAGTGCGCGAAACGACCAAAACAAATCCCTTCTACCACTGGCAAATCATTCAGTCGCTCATTGTCCTTTGAAGGATGAAGATGTATGTGTTGCGGATGGAAGTGAATTGTTTATGTGCAACTAGAATCATTATCAGTGCGCGAAACGACCAAAACAAATCCCTTCTACCACTGGCAAATCATTCAGTCGTTCATTGTCCTTTGAAGGATGAAGATGTATGTGTTGGAGGTGGAAGTGAATTGTTTATGTGCAACTAGAATCATTATCAGTGCGCGAAACGACCAAAACAAATCCCTTCTACCACTGGAAAATCATTCAGTCGCTCATTGTCCTTTGAAGGATGAAGATGTATGTGTTGCGGATGGAAGTGAATTGTTTATGTGCAACTAGAATCATTATCAGTGCGCGAAACGACCAAAACAAATCCCTTCTACCACTGGAAAATCATTCAGTCGCTCATTGTCCTTTGAAGGATGAAGATGTATGTATTGCGGATGGAAGTGAATTGTTTATGCGCAACTTGAATCATTATCAGTGCGCGAAACGACCAAAACAAATCCCTTCTACCACTGGAAAATCATTCAGTCGTTCATTGTCCTTTGAAGGATGAAGATGTATGTGTTGAAGGTGGAAGTGAATTGTTTATGTGCAACTAGAATCATTATCAGTGCGCGAAACGACCAAAACAAATCCCTTCTACCACTGGAAAATCATTCAGTCGCTCATTGTCCTTTGAAGGATGAAGATGTATGTATTGCGGATGGAAGTGAATTGTTTATGCGCAACTTGAATCATTATCAGTGCGCGAAACGACCAAAACAAATCCCTTCTACCACTGGCAAATCATTCAGTCGTTCATTGTCCTTTGAAGGATGAAGATGTATGTGTTGAAGGTGGAAGTGAATTGTTTATGTGCAACTAGAATCATTATCAGTGCGCGAAACGACCAAAACAAATCCCTTCTACCACTGGAAAATCATTCAGTCGCTCATTGTCCTTTGAAGGATGAAGATGTATGTGTTGAAGGTGGAAGTGAATTGTTTATGTGCAACTAGAATCATTATCAGTGCGCGAAACGACCAAAACAAATCCCTTCTACCACTGGAAAATCATTCAGTCGCTCATTGTCCTTTGAAGGATGAAGATGTATGTATTGCGGATGGAAGTGAATTGTTTATGCGCAACTTGAATCATTATCAGTGCGCGAAACGACCAAAACAAATCCCTTCTACCACTGGCAAATCATTCAGTCGTTCATTGTCCTTTGAAGGATGAAGATGTATGTGTTGAAGGTGGAAGTGAATTGTTTATGTGCAACTAGAATCATTATCAGTGCGCGAAACGACCAAAACAAATCCCTTCTACCACTGGAAAATCATTCAGTCGCTCATTGTCCTTTGAAGGATGAAGATGTATGTATTGCGGATGGAAGTGAATTGTTTATGCGCAACTTGAATCATTATCAGTGCGCGAAACGACCAAAACAAATCCCTTCTACCACTGGAAAATCATTCAGTCGTTCATTGTCCTTTGAAGGATGAAGATGTATGTGTTGCGGGTGGAAGTGAATTGTTTATGTGCAACTAGAATCATTATCAGTGCGCGAAACGACCAAAACGAATCCCTTCTACCACTGGCAAATCATTCAGTCGTTCATTGTCCTTTGAAGGATGAAGATGTATGTATTGCGGATGGAAGTGAATTGTTTATGTGCAACTAGAATCATTATCAGTGCGCGAAACGACCAAAACAAATCCCTTCTACCACTGGAAAATCATTCAGTCGCTCATTGTCCTTTGAAGGATGAAGATGTATGTATTGCGGATGGAAGTGAATTGTTTATGCGCAACTTGAATCATTATCAGTGCGCGAAACGACCAAAACAAATCCCTTCTACCACTGGAAAATCATTCAGTCGTTCATTGTCCTTTGAAGGATGAAGATGTATGTGTTGCGGGTGGAAGTGAATTGTTTATGTGCAACTAGAATCATTATCAGTGCGCGAAACGACCAAAACAAATCCCTTCTACCACTGGCAAATCATTCAGTCGTTCATTGTCCTTTGAAGGATGAAGATGTATGTGTTGAAGGTGGAAGTGAATTGTTTATGCGCAACTAGAATCATTATCAGTGCGCGAAACGACCAAAACAAATCCCTTTTACCACTGGAAAATCATTCAGTCGCTCATTGTCCTTTGAAGGATGAAGATGTATGTGTTGCGGATGGAAGTGAATTGTTTATGCGCAACTTGAATCATTATCAGTGCGCGAAACGACCAAAACAAATCCCTTCTACCACTGGAAAATCATTCAGTCGTTCATTGTCCTTTGAAGGATGAAGATGTATGTGTTGCGGGTGGAAGTGAATTGTTTATGTGCAACTAGAATCATTATCAGTGCGCGAAACGACCAAAACAAATCCCTTCTACCACTGGCAAATCATTCAGTCGTTCATTGTCCTTTGAAGGATGAAGATGTATGTGTTGTAGGTGGAAGTGAATTGTTTATGCGCAACTTGAATCATTATCAGTGCGCGAAACGACCAAAACAAATCCCTTCTACCACTGGCAAATCATTCAGTCGTTCATTGTCCTTTGAAGGATGAAGATGTATGTGTTGCGGGTGGAAGTGAATTGTTTATGTGCAACTAGAATCATTATCAGTGCGCGAAACGACCAAAACAAATCCCTTCTACCACTGGCAAATCATTCAGTCGTTCATTGTCCTTTGAAGGATGAAGATGTATGTGTTGCGGGTGGAAGTGAATTGTTTATGTGCAACTAGAATCATTATCAGTGCGCGAAACGACCAAAACAAATCCCTTCTACCACTGGCAAATCATTCAGTCGTTCATTGTCCTTTGAAGGATGAAGATGTATGTGTTGCGGGTGGAAGTGAATTGTTTATGTGCAACTAGAATCATTATCAGTGCGCGAAACGACCAAAACAAATCCCTTCTACCACTGGAAAATCATTCAGTCGTTCATTGTCCTTTGAAGGATGAAGATGTATGTGTTGCGGGTGGAAGTGAATTGTTTATGTGCAACTAGAATCATTATCAGTGCGCGAAACGACCAAAACAAATCCCTTCTACCACTGGAAAATCATTCAGTCGTTCATTGTCCTTTGAAGGATGAAGATGTATGTGTTGCGGATGGAAGTGAATTGTTTATGTGCAACTAGAATCATTATCAGTGCGCGAAACGACCAAAACAAATCCCTTCTACCACTGGCAAATCATTCAGTCGTTCATTGTCCTTTGAAGGATGAAGATGTATGTGTTGCGGGTGGAAGTGAATTGTTTATGTGCAACTAGAATCATTATCAGTGCGCGAAACGACCAAAACAAATCCCTTCTACCACTGGAAAATCATTCAGTCGTTCATTGTCCTTTGAAGGATGAAGATGTATGTGTTGCGGGTGGAAGTGAATTGTTTATGTGCAACTAGAATCATTATCAGTGCGCGAAACGACAAAAACAAATCCCTTCTACCACTGGCAAATCATTCAGTCGTTCATTGTCCTTTGAAGGATGAAGATGTATGTGTTGCGGGTGGAAGTGAATTGTTTATGTGCAACTTGAATCATTATCAGTGCGCGAAACGACCAAAACAAATCCCTTCTACCACTGGAAAATCATTCAGTCGTTCATTGTCCTTTGAAGGATGAAGATGTATGTGTTGAAGGTGGAAGTGAATTGTTTATGTGCAACTAGAATCATTATCAGTGCGCGAAACGACCAAAACAAATCCCTTCTACCACTGGCAAATCATTCAGTCGTTCATTGTCCTTTGAAGGATGAAGATGTATGTGTTGCGGGTGGAAGTGAATTGTTTATGTGCAACTAGAATCATTATCAGTGCGCGAAACGACCAAAACAAATCCCTTCTACCACTGGCAAATCATTCAGTCGTTCATTGTCCTTTGAAGGATGAAGATGTATGTGTTGCGGATGGAAGTGAATTGTTTATGTGCAACTAGAATCATTATCAGTGCGCGAAACGACCAAAACAAATCCCTTCTACCACTGGCAAATCATTCAGTCGTTCATTGTCCTTTGAAGGATGAAGATGTATGTGTTGTAGGTGGAAGTGAATTGTTTATGCGCAACTTGAATCATTATCAGTGCGCGAAAAGACCAAAACAAATCCCTTCTACCACTGGCAAATCATTCAGTCGTTCATTGTCCTTTGAAGGATGAAGATGTATGTGTTGCGCATGGAAGTGAATTGTTTATGTGCAACTAGAATCATTATCAGTGCGCGAAACGACCAAAACAAATCCCTTCTACCACTGGCAAATCATTCAGTCGTTCATTGTCCTTTGAAGGATGAAGATGTATGTGTTGTAGGTGGAAGTGAATTGTTTATGCGCAACTTGAATCATTATCAGTGCGCGAAACGACCAAAACAAATCCCTTCTGCCACTGGCAAATCATTCAGTCGTTCATTGTCCTTTGAAGGATGAAGATGTATGTGTTGTAGGTGGAAGTGAATTGTTTATGCGCAACTTGAATCATTATCAGTGCGCGAAACGACCAAAACAAATCCCTTCTACCACTGGCAAATCATTCAGTCGTTCATTGTCCTTTGAAGGATGAAGATGTATGTGTTGTAGGTGGAAGTGAATTGTTTATGCGCAACTTGAATCATTATCAGTGCGCGAAACGACCAAAACAAATCCCTTCTGCCACTGGCAAATCATTCAGTCGTTCATTGTCCTTTGAAGGATGAAGATGTATGTGTTGTAGGTGGAAGTGAATTGTTTATGCGCAACTTGAATCATTATCAGTGCGCGAAACGACCAAAACAAATCCCTTCTACCACTGGCAAATCATTCAGTCGTTCATTGTCCTTTGAAGGATGAAGATGTATGTGTTGTAGGTGGAAGTGAATTGTTTATGCGCAACTTGAATCATTATCAGTGCGCGAAACGACCAAAACAAATCCCTTCTGCCACTGGCAAATCATTCAGTCGTTCATTGTCCTTTGAAGGATGAAGATGTATGTGTTGGAGGTGGAAGTGAATTGTTTATGCGCAACTTGAATCATTATCAGTGCGCGAAACGACCAAAACAAATCCCTTCTGCCACTGGCAAATCATTCAGTCGTTCATTGTCCTTTGAAGGATGAAGATGTATGTGTTGCGCATGGAAGTGAATTGTTTATGTGCAACTAGAATCATTATCAGTGCGCGAAACGACCAAAACAAATCCCTTCTACACCTGGCAAATCATTCAGTCGCTCATTGTCCTTTGAAGGATGAAGATGTATGTGTTGGAGGTGGAAGTGAATTGTTTATGCGCAACTTGAATCATTATCAGTGCGCGAAACGACCAAAACAAATCCCTTCTACCACTGGCAAATCATTCAGTCGTTCATTGTCCTTTGAAGGATGAAGATGTATGTGTTGCGCATGGAAGTGAATTGTTTATGTGCAACTAGAATCATTATCAGTGCGCGAAACGACCAAAACAAATCCCTTCTACCACTGGCAAATCATTCAGTCGTTCATTGTCCTTTGAAGGATGAAGATGTATGTGTTGCGGATGGAAGTGAATTGTTTATGTGCAACTAGAATCATTATCAGTGCGCGAAACGACCAAAACAAATCCCTTCTACACCTGGCAAATCATTCAGTCGCTCATTGTCCTTTGAAGGATGAAGATGTATGTGTTGGAGGTGGAAGTGAATTGTTTATGCGCAACTTGAATCATTATCAGTGCGCGAAAAGACCAAAACAAATCCCTTCTACCACTGGAAAATCATTCAGTCGTTCATTGTCCTTTGAAGGATGAAGATGTATGTGTTGTAGGTGGAAGTGAATTGTTTATGCGCAACTTGAATCATTATCAGTGCGCGAAACGACCAAAACAAATCCCTTCTACCACTGGCAAATCATTCAGTCGTTCATTGTCCTTTGAAGGATGAAGATGTATGTGTTGTAGGTGGAAGTGAATTGTTTATGCGCAACTTGAATCATTATCAGTGCGCGAAACGACCAAAACAAATCCCTTCTACCACTGGAAAATCATTCAGTCGTTCATTGTCCTTTGAAGGATGAAGATGTATGTGTTGCGGATGGAAGTGAATTGTTTATGTGCAACTAGAATCATTATCAGTGCGCGAAACGACCAAAACAAATCCCTTCTACACCTGGCAAATCATTCAGTCGCTCATTGTCCTTTGAAGGATGAAGATGTATGTGTTGGAGGTGGAAGTGAATTGTTTATGCGCAACTTGAATCATTATCAGTGCGCGAAAAGACCAAAACAAATCCCTTCTACCACTGGCAAATCATTCAGTCGTTCATTGTCCTTTGAAGGATGAAGATGTATGTGTTGTAGGTGGAAGTGAATTGTTTATGCGCAACTTGAATCATTATCAGTGCGCGAAACGACCAAAACAAATCCCTTCTACCACTGGCAAATCATTCAGTCGTTCATTGTCCTTTGAAGGATGAAGATGTATGTGTTGTAGGTGGAAGTGAATTGTTTATGCGCAACTTGAATCATTATCAGTGCGCGAAACGACCAAAACAAATCCCTTCTACCACTGGCAAATCATTCAGTCGTTCATTGTCCTTTGAAGGATGAAGATGTATGTGTTGTAGGTGGAAGTGAATTGTTTATGCGCAACTTGAATCATTATCAGTGCGCGAAACGACCAAAACAAATCCCTTCTACCACTGGCAAATCATTCAGTCGTTCATTGTCCTTTGAAGGATGAAGATGTATGTGTTGTAGGTGGAAGTGAATTGTTTATGCGCAACTTGAATCATTATCAGTGCGCGAAACGACCAAAACAAATCCCTTCTACCACTGGCAAATCATTCAGTCGTTCATTGTCCTTTGAAGGATGAAGATGTATGTGTTGCGCATGGAAGTGAATTGTTTATGTGCAACTAGAATCATTATCAGTGCGCGAAACGACCAAAACAAATCCCTTCTACCACTGGCAAATCATTCAGTCGTTCATTGTCCTTTGAAGGATGAAGATGTATGTGTTGCGCATGGAAGTGAATTGTTTATGTGCAACTAGAATCATTATCAGTGCGCGAAACGACCAAAACAAATCCCTTCTACACCTGGCAAATCATTCAGTCGCTCATTGTCCTTTGAAGGATGAAGATGTATGTGTTGAAGGTGGAAGTGAATTGTTTATGTGCAACTAGAATCATTATCAGTGCGCGAAACGACCAAAACAAATCCCTTCTACCACTGGAAAATCATTCAGTCGTTCATTGTCCTTTGAAGGATGAAGATGTATGTGTTGTAGGTGGAAGTGAATTGTTTATGCGCAACTTGAATCATTATCAGTGCGCGAAACGACCAAAACAAATCCCTTCTACCACTGGCAAATCATTCAGTCGTTCATTGTCCTTTGAAGGATGAAGATGTATGTGTTGTAGGTGGAAGTGAATTGTTTATGCGCAACTTGAATCATTATCAGTGCGCGAAACGACCAAAACAAATCCCTTCTACCACTGGCAAATCATTCAGTCGTTCATTGTCCTTTGAAGGATGAAGATGTATGTGTTGCGCATGGAAGTGAATTGTTTATGTGCAACTAGAATCATTATCAGTGCGCGAAACGACCAAAACAAATCCCTTCTACCACTGGCAAATCATTCAGTCGTTCATTGTCCTTTGAAGGATGAAGATGTATGTGTTGCGCATGGAAGTGAATTGTTTATGTGCAACTAGAATCATTATCAGTGCGCGAAACGACCAAAACAAATCCCTTCTACACCTGGCAAATCATTCAGTCGCTCATTGTCCTTTGAAGGATGAAGATGTATGTGTTGAAGGTGGAAGTGAATTGTTTATGTGCAACTAGAATCATTATCAGTGCGCGAAACGACCAAAACAAATCCCTTCTACCACTGGAAAATCATTCAGTCGTTCATTGTCCTTTGAAGGATGAAGATGTATGTGTTGCGGATGGAAGTGAATTGTTTATGTGCAACTAGAATCATTATCAGTGCGCGAAACGACCAAAACAAATCCCTTCTACACCTGGCAAATCATTCAGTCGCTCATTGTCCTTTGAAGGATGAAGATGTATGTGTTGGAGGTGGAAGTGAATTGTTTATGCGCAACTTGAATCATTATCAGTGCGCGAAAAGACCAAAACAAATCCCTTCTACCACTGGCAAATCATTCAGTCGTTCATTGTCCTTTGAAGGATGAAGATGTATGTGTTGCGGATGGAAGTGAATTGTTTATGTGCAACTAGAATCATTATCAGTGCGCGAAACGACCAAAACAAATCCCTTCTACCACTGGCAAATCATTCAGTCGTTCATTGTCCTTTGAAGGATGAAGATGTATGTGTTGCGCATGGAAGTGAATTGTTTATGTGCAACTAGAATCATTATCAGTGCGCGAAACGACCAAAACAAATCCCTTCTACCACTGGCAAATCATTCAGTCGTTCATTGTCCTTTGAAGGATGAAGATGTATGTGTTGCGCATGGAAGTGAATTGTTTATGTGCAACTAGAATCATTATCAGTGCGCGAAACGACCAAAACAAATCCCTTCTACCACTGGCAAATCATTCAGTCGTTCATTGTCCTTTGAAGGATGAAGATGTATGTGTTGCGCATGGAAGTGAATTGTTTATGTGCAACTAGAATCATTATCAGTGCGCGAAACGACCAAAACAAATCCCTTCTACCACTGGCAAATCATTCAGTCGTTCATTGTCCTTTGAAGGATGAAGATGTATGTGTTGCGCATGGAAGTGAATTGTTTATGTGCAACTAGAATCATTATCAGTGCGCGAAACGACCAAAACAAATCCCTTCTACCACTGGCAAATCATTCAGTCGTTCATTGTCCTTTGAAGGATGAAGATGTATGTGTTGCGCATGGAAGTGAATTGTTTATGTGCAACTTGAATCATTATCAGTGCGCGAAAAGACCAAAACAAATCCCTTCTACCACTGGCAAATCATTCAGTCGTTCATTGTCCTTTGAAGGATGAAGATGTATGTGTTGCGGATGGAAGTGAATTGTTTATGTGCAACTAGAATCATTATCAGTGCGCGAAACGACCAAAACAAATCCCTTCTACCACTGGCAAATCATTCAGTCGTTCATTGTCCTTTGAAGGATGAAGATGTATGTGTTGCGCATGGAAGTGAATTGTTTATGTGCAACTAGAATCATTATCAGTGCGCGAAACGACCAAAACAAATCCCTTCTACCACTGGCAAATCATTCAGTCGTTCATTGTCCTTTGAAGGATGAAGATGTATGTGTTGCGGATGGAAGTGAATTGTTTATGTGCAACTAGAATCATTATCAGTGCGCGAAACGACCAAAACAAATCCCTTCTACCACTGGCAAATCATTCAGTCGTTCATTGTCCTTTGAAGGATGAAGATGTATGTGTTGCGCATGGAAGTGAATTGTTTATGTGCAACTAGAATCATTATCAGTGCGCGAAACGACCAAAACAAATCCCTTCTACCACTGGCAAATCATTCAGTCGTTCATTGTCCTTTGAAGGATGAAGATGTATGTGTTGCGCATGGAAGTGAATTGTTTATGTGCAACTAGAATCATTATCAGTGCGCGAAACGACCAAAACAAATCCCTTCTACACCTGGCAAATCATTCAGTCGCTCATTGTCCTTTGAAGGATGAAGATGTATGTGTTGGAGGTGGAAGTGAATTGTTTATGTGCAACTAGAATCATTATCAGTGCGCGAAACGACCAAAACAAATCCCTTCTACCACTGGCAAATCATTCAGTCGTTCATTGTCCTTTGAAGGATAAAGATGTATGTGTTGCGGATGGAAGTGAATTGTTTATGTGCAACTAGAATCATTATCAGTGCGCGAAACGACCAAAACAAATCCCTTCTACACCTGGCAAATCATTCAGTCGCTCATTGTCCTTTGAAGGATGAAGATGTATGTGTTGGAGGTGGAAGTGAATTGTTTATGTGCAACTAGAATCATTATCAGTGCGCGAAACGACCAAAACAAATCCCTTCTACCACTGGCAAATCATTCAGTCGTTCATTGTCCTTTGAAGGATGAAGATGTATGTGTTGCGCATGGAAGTGAATTGTTTATGTGCAACTAGAATCATTATCAGTGCGCGAAACGACCAAAACAAATCCCTTCTACACCTGGCAAATCATTCAGTCGCTCATTGTCCTTTGAAGGATGAAGATGTATGTGTTGGAGGTGGAAGTGAATTGTTTATGTGCAACTAGAATCATTATCAGTGCGCGAAACGACCAAAACAAATCCCTTCTACCACTGGCAAATCATTCAGTCGTTCATTGTCCTTTGAAGGATAAAGATGTATGTGTTGCGGATGGAAGTGAATTGTTTATGTGCAACTAGAATCATTATCAGTGCGCGAAACGACCAAAACAAATCCCTTCTACCACTGGCAAATCATTCAGTCGTTCATTGTCCTTTGAAGGATAAAGATGTATGTGTTGCGCATGGAAGTGAATTGTTTATGTGCAACTAGAATCATTATCAGTGCGCGAAACGACCAAAACAAATCCCTTCTACCACTGGCAAATCATTCAGTCGTTCATTGTCCTTTGAAGGATAAAGATGTATGTGTTGCGGATGGAAGTGAA
Organism: Orchestes rusci; assembly: GCA_958502075.1. NCBI lineage: Eukaryota > Metazoa > Arthropoda > Insecta > Coleoptera > Curculionidae > Orchestes > Orchestes rusci. The sequence goes on from OY293306.1 coordinate 3,331,081, forward strand.
TTGTTTATGTGCAACTAGAATCATTATCAGTGCGCGAAACGACCAAAACAAATCCCTTCTACCACTGGCAAATCATTCAGTCGTTCATTGTCCTTTGAAGGATGAAGATGTATGTGTTGCGCATGGAAGTGAATTGTTTATGTGCAACTAGAATCATTATCAGTGCGCGAAACGACCAAAACAAATCCCTTCTACCACTGGCAAATCATTCAGTCGTTCATTGTCCTTTGAAGGATGAAGATGTATGTGTTGCGGATGGAAGTGAATTGTTTATGTGCAACTAGAATCATTATCAGTGCGCGAAACGACCAAAACAAATCCCTTCTACACCTGGCAAATCATTCAGTCGCTCATTGTCCTTTGAAGGATGAAGATGTATGTGTTGGAGGTGGAAGTGAATTGTTTATGCGCAACTTGAATCATTATCAGTGCGCGAAAAGACCAAAACAAATCCCTTCTACCACTGGCAAATCATTCAGTCGTTCATTGTCCTTTGAAGGATGAAGATGTATGTGTTGCGGATGGAAGTGAATTGTTTATGTGCAACTAGAATCATTATCAGTGCGCGAAACGACCAAAACAAATCCCTTCTACACCTGGCAAATCATTCAGTCGTTCATTGTCCTTTGAAGGATGAAGATGTATGTGTTGCGCATGGAAGTGAATTGTTTATGTGCAACTAGAATCATTATCAGTGCGCGAAACGACCAAAACAAATCCCTTCTACCACTGGCAAATCATTCAGTCGTTCATTGTCCTTTGAAGGATGAAGATGTATGTGTTGCGGATGGAAGTGAATTGTTTATGTGCAACTAGAATCATTATCAGTGCGCGAAACGACCAAAACAAATCCCTTCTACACCTGGCAAATCATTCAGTCGCTCATTGTCCTTTGAAGGATGAAGATGTATGTGTTGGAGGTGGAAGTGAATTGTTTATGCGCAACTTGAATCATTATCAGTGCGCGAAAAGACCAAAACAAATCCCTTCTACCACTGGCAAATCATTCAGTCGTTCATTGTCCTTTGAAGGATGAAGATGTATGTGTTGCGGATGGAAGTGAATTGTTTATGTGCAACTAGAATCATTATCAGTGCGCGAAACGACCAAAACAAATCCCTTCTACACCTGGCAAATCATTCAGTCGTTCATTGTCCTTTGAAGGATGAAGATGTATGTGTTGCGCATGGAAGTGAATTGTTTATGTGCAACTAGAATCATTATCAGTGCGCGAAACGACCAAAACAAATCCCTTCTACCACTGGCAAATCATTCAGTCGTTCATTGTCCTTTGAAGGATGAAGATGTATGTGTTGCGGATGGAAGTGAATTGTTTATGTGCAACTAGAATCATTATCAGTGCGCGAAACGACCAAAACAAATCCCTTCTACACCTGGCAAATCATTCAGTCGCTCATTGTCCTTTGAAGGATGAAGATGTATGTGTTGGAGGTGGAAGTGAATTGTTTATGCGCAACTTGAATCATTATCAGTGCGCGAAAAGACCAAAACAAATCCCTTCTACCACTGGCAAATCATTCAGTCGTTCATTGTCCTTTGAAGGATGAAGATGTATGTGTTGCGGATGGAAGTGAATTGTTTATGTGCAACTAGAATCATTATCAGTGCGCGAAACGACCAAAACAAATCCCTTCTACCACTGGCAAATCATTCAGTCGTTCATTGTCCTTTGAAGGATAAAGATGTATGTGTTGCGCATGGAAGTGAATTGTTTATGTGCAACTAGAATCATTATCAGTGCGCGAAACGACCAAAACAAATCCCTTCTACACCTGGCAAATCATTCAGTCGCTCATTGTCCTTTGAAGGATGAAGATGTATGTGTTGGAGGTGGAAGTGAATTGTTTATGCGCAACTTGAATCATTATCAGTGCGCGAAAAGACCAAAACAAATCCCTTCTACCACTGGCAAATCATTCAGTCGTTCATTGTCCTTTGAAGGATGAAGATGTATGTGTTGCGGATGGAAGTGAATTGTTTATGTGCAACTAGAATCATTATCAGTGCGCGAAACGACCAAAACAAATCCCTTCTACCACTGGCAAATCATTCAGTCGTTCATTGTCCTTTGAAGGATGAAGATGTATGTGTTGCGCATGGAAGTGAATTGTTTATGTGCAACTAGAATCATTATCAGTGCGCGCAACGACCAAAACAAATCCCTTCTACCACTGGCAAATCATTCAGTCGTTCATTGTCCTTTGAAGGATGAAGATGTATGTGTTGCGGATGGAAGTGAATTGTTTATGTGCAACTAGAATCATTATCAGTGCGCGAAACGACCAAAACAAATCCCTTCTACACCTGGCAAATCATTCAGTCGCTCATTGTCCTTTGAAGGATGAAGATGTATGTGTTGCGGATGGAAGTGAATTGTTTATGTGCAACTAGAATCATTATCAGTGCGCGAAACGACCAAAACAAATCCCTTCTACACCTGGCAAATCATTCAGTCGCTCATTGTCCTTTGAAGGATGAAGATGTATGTGTTGGAGGTGGAAGTGAATTGTTTATGCGCAACTTGAATCATTATCAGTGCGCGAAAAGACCAAAACAAATCCCTTCTACCACTGGCAAATCATTCAGTCGTTCATTGTCCTTTGAAGGATGAAGATGTATGTGTTGCGGATGGAAGTGAATTGTTTATGTGCAACTAGAATCATTATCAGTGCGCGAAACGACCAAAACAAATCCCTTCTACACCTGGCAAATCATTCAGTCGCTCATTGTCCTTTGAAGGATGAAGATGTATGTGTTGGAGGTGGAAGTGAATTGTTTATGCGCAACTTGAATCATTATCAGTGCGCGAAAAGACCAAAACAAATCCCTTCTACCACTGGCAAATCATTCAGTCGTTCATTGTCCTTTGAAGGATGAAGATGTATGTGTTGGAGGTGGAAGTGAATTGTTTATGCGCAACTTGAATCATTATCAGTGCGCGAAAAGACCAAAACAAATCCCTTCTACCACTGGCAAATCATTCAGTCGTTCATTGTCCTTTGAAGGATGAAGATGTATGTGTTGCGGATGGAAGTGAATTGTTTATGTGCAACTAGAATCATTATCAGTGCGCGAAACGACCAAAACAAATCCCTTCTACACCTGGCAAATCATTCAGTCGCTCATTGTCCTTTGAAGGATGAAGATGTATGTGTTGGAGGTGGAAGTGAATTGTTTATGCGCAACTTGAATCATTATCAGTGCGCGAAAAGACCAAAACAAATCCCTTCTACCACTGGCAAATCATTCAGTCGTTCATTGTCCTTTGAAGGATGAAGATGTATGTGTTGCGGATGGAAGTGAATTGTTTATGTGCAACTAGAATCATTATCAGTGCGCGAAACGACCAAAACAAATCCCTTCTACACCTGGCAAATCATTCAGTCGCTCATTGTCCTTTGAAGGATGAAGATGTATGTGTTGGAGGTGGAAGTGAATTGTTTATGCGCAACTTGAATCATTATCAGTGCGCGAAAAGACCAAAACAAATCCCTTCTACCACTGGCAAATCATTCAGTCGTTCATTGTCCTTTGAAGGATGAAGATGTATGTGTTGCGGATGGAAGTGAATTGTTTATGTGCAACTAGAATCATTATCAGTGCGCGAAACGACCAAAACAAATCCCTTCTACACCTGGCAAATCATTCAGTCGCTCATTGTCCTTTGAAGGATGAAGATGTATGTGTTGGAGGTGGAAGTGAATTGTTTATGCGCAACTTGAATCATTATCAGTGCGCGAAAAGACCAAAACAAATCCCTTCTACACCTGGCAAATCATTCAGTCGCTCATTGTCCTTTGAAGGATGAAGATGTATGTGTTGGAGGTGGAAGTGAATTGTTTATGCGCAACTTGAATCATTATCAGTGCGCGAAAAGACCAAAACAAATCCCTTCTACCACTGGCGAATCATTCAGTCGTTCATTGTCCTTTGAAGGATGAAGATGTATGTGTTGCGGATGGAAGTGAATTGTTTATGTGCAACTAGAATCATTATCAGTGCGCGAAACGACCAAAACAAATCCCTTCTACACCTGGCAAATCATTCAGTCGCTCATTGTCCTTTGAAGGATGAAGATGTTTGTGTTGGAGGTGGAAGTGAATTGTATTTTGCGCAACTTGGATCATTATCAGTGCGCGAAACGACCAAAACAAATCCCTTCTACCACTGGAAAATCATTCAGTCGCTCATTGTCCTTTGAAGGATGAAGATGTATGTGTTGAAGGTAGAAGTGAATTGTTTATGCGCAACTTGGATCATTATCAGTGCGCGAAACGACCAAAACAAATCCCTTCTACCACTGGAAAATCATTCAGTCGTTCATTGTCCTTTGAAGGATGAAGATGTATGTGTTGAGGATGGAAGTGAATTGTTTATGTGCGCAACTAGAATCATTATCAGTGCGCGAAACGACCAAAACAAATCCCTTCTACCACTGACAAATCATTCAGTCGCTCATTGTCCTTTGAAGGATGAAGATGTATGGGTTGAAGATGGAAATGAATTGTTTATGCGCAACTAGAATCATTATCAGTGCGCGAAACGACCAAAACAAATCCCTTCTACCACTGGAAAATCATTCAGTCGTTCATTGTCCTTTGAAGGATGAAGATGTATGGGTTGAAGATGGAAATGAATTGTTTATGCGCAACTAGAATCATTATCAGTGCGCGAAACGACCAAAACAAATCCCTTCTACCACTGGCAAATCATTCAGTCGCTCATTGTCCTTTGAAGGATGAAGATGTATGTGTTGAGGATGGAAGTGAATTGTTTATGTGCGCAACTAGAATCATTATCAGTGCGCGAAACGACCAAAACAAATCCCTTCTACCACTGACAAATCATTCAGTCGCTCATTGTCCTTTGAAGGATGAAGATGTATGGGTTGAAGATGGAAGTGAATTGTTTATGCGCAACTAGAATCATTATCAGTGCGCGAAACGACCAAAACAAATCCCTTCTACCACTGGAAAATCATTCAGTCGTTCATTGTCCTTTGAAGGATGAAGATGTATGGGTTGAAGATGGAAATGAATTGTTTATGCGCAACTAGAATCATTATCAGTGCGCGAAACGACCAAAACAAATCCCTTCTACCACTGGCAAATCATTCAGTCGCTCATTGTCCTTTGAAGGATGAAGATGTATGTGTTGCGGATGGAAGTGAATTGTTTATGTGCAACTAGAATCATTATCAGTGCGCGAAACGACCAAAACAAATCCCTTCTACCACTGGAAAATCATTCAGTCGTTCATTGTCCTTTGAAGGATGAAGATGTATGTGTTGGGGATGGAAGTGAATTGTTTATGTGCGCAACTAGAATCATTATCAGTGCGCGAAACGACCAAAACAAATCCCTTCTACCACTGGAAAATCATTCAGTCGTTCATTGTCCTTTGAAGGATGAAGATGTATGTGTTGGGGATGGAAGTGAATTGTTTATGTGCGCAACTAGAATCATTATCAGTGCGCGAAACGACCAAAACAAATCCCTTCTACCACTGACAAATCATTCAGTCGCTCATTGTCCTTTGAAGGATGAAGATGTATGGGTTGAAGATGGAAGTGAATTGTTTATGCGCAACTAGAATCATTATCAGTGCGCGAAACGACCAAAACAAATCCCTTCTACCACTGGAAAATCATTCAGTCGTTCATTGTCCTTTGAAGGATGAAGATGTATGGGTTGAAGATGGAAATGAATTGTTTATGCGCAACTAGAATCATTATCAGTGCGCGAAACGACCAAAACAAATCCCTTCTACCACTGGCAAATCATTCAGTCGCTCATTGTCCTTTGAAGGATGAAGATGTATGGGTTGAAGATGGAAGTGAATTGTTTATGCGCAACTAGAATGATTATCAGTGCGCGAAACGACCAAAACAAATCCCTTCTACCACTGACAAATCATTCAGTCGCTCATTGTCCTTTGAAGGATGAAGATGTATGGGTTGAAGATGGAAGTGAATTGTTTATGCGCAACTAGAATGATTATCAGTGCGCGAAACGACCAAAACAAATCCCTTCTACCACTGGAAAATTATTCAGTCGCTCATTGTCCTTTGAAGGATGAAGATGTATGTGTTGGGGATGGAAGTGAATTGTTTATGTGCGCAACTAGAATCATTATCAGTGCGCGAAACGACCAATACAAATCCCTTCTACCACTGGAAAATTATTCAGTTCTTCATCGTGCTTTGTAGGGTTAAGATGTATGTGTTGGAGGTGGAAGAGAATTGTTTATGTGCAACTAGAATCATCATCAGTGCGCGAAACGACCAAAACAAATCCCTTCTACCACTGGCAAATCATTCAGTCGCTCATTGTCCTTTGAAGGATGAAGATGTATGTGTTGCGGATGGAAGTGAATTGTTTATGTGCAACTAGAATCATCATCAGTGCGCGAAACGACCAAAACAAATCCCTTCTACCACTGGCAAATCATTCATCCGTTCATTGTCCTTTGAAGGCTGAAGATGTATGTGTTGGAGATATAAGTGAATTGTTGATATTTTGTTCATAACATTATCTGTTTATTTTTTTCCAGTAATATAGGAGTGAAGATATTTAATGATATTTTTGTACAACATTTGCTCACTTTCCCCTCCAAGGAGCTGTGAGACCTTGTCGCGGTGGAGGGGCTCAGTCGTGACTTCTTGCTTCTCTAAGAAACCAGCGAGAAAGAAGTGACGAAGCGAAGGACAGCTCAACCACCGAACAAATTTTGTTTGGTGGCTAAACTCAGTTCTTTTTTCATTCTGTTCAGTGAGGAAGAATTGGGTTAGCTTTATTTGTAGGTACATTGATATGAGGTTCTTATATCAGAGTAAAAGTGAAGCTGAGTGCATGTAAAATCGTTTTTAGTGCATTCATGTGACGTAAAGAAAGTAATGCAACGGTACTAAATTATCGAGGTAAGTGATATTTTCGTAATGAAGTGATAAGAAAAGAACTCCTCCGCCCTCATCGTTCGCTCTCCATTCACTTCCATGACCTTCTCCTTCCTCAACCACCCAAGAGCGATGCGGCGTTCCGGACCTTGATGGCATAGTTCCGAACCGGGGCCGACATTTATGTGGATCTCCCCCGGAGAATCTGAACGTGACCGCACCGCATTGGGGTTGGCGAGGGATGGAGGAATGGTTGAACGGCTGGAGAGGGTAGCGCTTTTGGAGGAGGACATGCCAGTTTAGTATAGTGGAAAATTTTGACTTTTATGCAATTTTTGTTTTTGATTTACTATAAAAGTATTTAATTTCAGGTTAGGAACCCAGAGCTAAGCGGCCTTGGCGTGGTGGAGAAACTTTATATCTACCACAGTACTAAATTATTAAGGTAAGTGATATTTTTGTATTGAAGTTATAAAGAAAGAACCCCTCCTCCCTCATCGCACGCTCTCCATTCACCTCCATGACCTTCTCCTTCCTCAATACCTCAAATGCGATGCGAAGTTCCGGACCTTGATGGCATAGTTCCGAACCGGGGCCGACATTTATGTGGATCTCCCCCGGAGAATCTGAACGTGACCGCACCGCATTGGGGTTGGCGAGGGATGGAGGAATGGTTGAACGGCTGGAGAGGGTAGCGCTTTTGGAGGAGGACATGCCAGTTTAGTATAGTGGAAAATTTTGACTTTTATGCAATTTTTGTTTTTGATTTACTATAAAAGTATTTAATTTCAGGTTAGGAACCCAGAGCTAAGCGGCCTTGGCGTGGTGGAGAAACTTTATATCTACCACAGTACTAAATTATTAAGGTAAGTGATATTTTTGTATTGAAGTTATAAAGAAAGAACCCCTCCTCCCTCATCGCACGCTCTCCATTCACCTCCATGACCTTCTCCTTCCTCAATACCTCAAATGCGATGCGAAGTTCCGGACCTTGATGGCATAGTTCCGAACCGGGGCCGACATTATGTGGATCTCCGCCGGAGTATCTGAACTGACCGCAATGCATTGAGGGTTGGCGAGGGATGGAGGGATGGTTGAACGGCTGGAGAGAGAAGCGCTGGGACAGGAGCACACATCGAGCGAGTAAAGTAGGAAAATTCATCTTTGTCTGTGATTTATTTAAGAAATTATTGAATTTTAGGTTATGAAGTTAGAGCTGAGCGGCCTTGCCGTCGTGGAGAAACTTTATACTTACATGTATAGGACTTTGCTCAATAAAGATTATTATTACGATTTCTTCATTCCTTCATTTAAGTGAAAGTGAGTTGAGTGCAGAATCTTTTTCAGTGAATTCAAGTGATCGTAAGTATAGTAATGCCACAGTACTAAATTATTGAGGTAAGTGATATTTTCGTATTGATGTGATAAGAAAAGAACCCCTCCCTCATCGCTCGCTCTCCATTCACTTCCATGACCTTCTCCTTCCTCAACCACCCAAGAGCGATGCGGCGTTCCGGACCTTGATGGCATAGTTCCGAACCGGGGCCGACATTTATGTGGATCTCCCCCGGAGAATCTGAACGTGACCGCACCGCATTGGGGTTGGCGAGGGATGGAGGAATGGTTGAACGGCTGGAGAGGGTAGCGCTTTTGGAGGAGTACATGCCAGTTTAGTATATTGGACAATTTTGACTTTTATGCAACTTTTGTTCTTGATTTACTAAAAAAAGTATTTAATTTCAGGTTAGGAACCCAGAGCTAAGCGGCCTTGGCGTGGTGGAGAAACTTTATATCTACCACAGTACTAAATTATTGAGGTAAGTAATATTTATTATTTATTTATATTTTCGTATTGAAGTTATAAAGAAAGAACCCCCTCCCTCATTGCTCGCTCTCCATTCACTTCCATGACCTTCTCCTTCTCCAACTTCCCAGATGCGATGCGGCGTTCCGGCCTTGATGGCATAGTTCCGAACCGGTGCCGACATTTATGTGGATCTCCCCCGGAGCATCTGAACGTGACCGCTACGCACTGAGGGTTGGCGAGGGATGGAGGAATGGTTGAACGGCTGGAGAGGGTAGCGCTAGGGGAGACGCACACCATGGTTTAGACAAACGTGAATTTTTGTTTGTGATTTATTGAAAAATTATTAAATTTCAGGATGGGCACCCAGAGCTGAGAAGATAAAAATCATCTCCAACGGCAAAATACTCAGAGGTGACGTGAGGATCAACTTACGGCGATAGGCAAGGTACTACAACGGGTTACTGTTATAAATAGAACTTTATATGATAACAGTTCTGTGAAAAGGTGGATTGTTGGTGGGTATTTTCCTCTATCATTGCACTTAGATACAGGACGAGTCCCACACTCTTCCCTGCACCGTCTTTCGGAAGAGACGTTAAACTGTTGGTCCCGTGTCATAGATGTTGGCACGTTAAAGAACCCTACCCTCTACAGAGAGGGTTTCGGCCAAATTATCAGATGAAGTGTTACAAAAAAATATATTTTTGTACAATATTTGCCTATTTTCTCCTCCAAGGAGCTGTGAGACCTTGTCGCGGTGAAGGGGCTCAGTAGTCACTTCTTGCTTCTCTAAGGAGGCAGAGGAGTAAGGAGTGACGAAGCCAAGGACAGCTCAACTCAATTCTTTCATCACTCTGTTGAGTGAGAAGAATTGGGTTAACTCTTTTGTACATTGACATGAGGCTTTTCTCAGGGTGAAAGTGAAATTCAAAGATTCATTGTCTAACAGGATACAGGTCCCAATTATTAGGACATGCAATCTTTAACAAAACTGATTAAAACTAAGCAAATTTAAAGGTGAAAACATGGACAGGACATAGGAATAAAAAAGTTGAAAGTATTTTACAATGACAAGCTGAAAAGAAGTAGCATGAGTAACAAAGGTAAATGTAATCATCCTTAAGAAGTGCCACTTCAAACAGGTAAGAGCCCAACATTGGCATCTATTTTGAAGGAGAGGAATTTCAAGAATCTTAGTTGGAACGATTCAAGTCTAGCGATGTGCATAACTGCATAGTGTAAAAGATCTCCATATCGATCTTCTTGCACTTTGGGTTGTATAAGGGCAGTCTGTTGCAGATGCATCAATCATGAACAAAGTCAATATCATTTTGGAGGGATGAGTAGTCTTCCCATCTGCAAACAAAAGACACTTGCTCGGAGTGCCATCACTGATATCATTAATGAATATGGAAAATAAAAGAGGGGAGTGAGGTTACTTCCTTGGGGGACAAAACTCTATGCAACGTACTCATTCGACATGAAACCACCATGGTCGACAATATGGCGTCTATCAACTAGGTAGGAGGTAAAGAAGTTGACCATCAGATCAGTGTGAAAGCCCATATATATCCAGAAACTTCTGGCTTAAAATTCCTTGAACCAGTCAGTCAAATGCCTTCGCAAAATCAACGTAGATGACATCAAGTTGGTGTCCACAATTATTGTTCGCCTCATAAGCTGAAGTCTTTCATGATACTTTGTGGGAAAGACATGTGCTTGTTGGGGATGTGCGTTAATTGTTTTAGCGCAAAACCACGTGGTTCAGAACCTTAATCAATGCCAAACTCAAGAACAGAATCAGAATCATCACATTTTTCTGAAAATTAAAATTGATTTATTCAGTCTTTCACGAGACTTTGTGGGATGGACATATGTGGTTGTTGGGGATTGAACACTACCAGTCTCGATAAATTTACGCACTAATTCGCGAAGATATTTCCTGCATATCGGACCGTCCGGGAAGCGCTCAATGAAGATTCTTTCCGTCTCATGGAAATTACGATTTCCGCCATAAATGAAAATTTCTTTAATTTTTTCTGCGAGGGGACGCGAATTGGGCATTTTTGTAACACTTCCTAATTAACACAATAATCAAACAACTGGCTCATGTCGTTTCAAGATTTTCACATTTGGTTAAATTTTAGTGCTGTGGCGAGGAAACTGTATCTCCATCTTAATTTAGATTTTAGTATTATAATGCTAATAAATGCTTTCCAAATTTTTTTTTATCATCTTGAAATTCTTGATCCGCTTTGTATCAGCATTCCTATTTGTAAACCTGTACTGTTTTGCTCAGGTTCACCATCATTTTTCGGAATCTGATGTGTCAGCTCGTTAAAAAATTGAAACTTCGACATTTTTAAAAACTAAAAGTTTGGCAGGCTGTCATATCCGCACGGATGAGTTTAATCCTATGAAATTTTCACACAATAATCTACTCGATAAGGCCTTTCGGATGATGTGTCACACGACCCCCCTTTCAATTTAAAAAAATTGTTTCAAAATGGCGCCCAGTCGCCATCTTGAATACTAAAAGTACGTCAGTAACATCAAAAAGCAGTATTTCGACAGCAATTAAAGTCAAGATTCAAAATTTTTGGTGCACACATTAAAAAAAAAGAGTCGCAGTGTATACATTTACACACAGAGGTTCTCGACCATGGACTACTTTTTTAAAATAGTGACAGTTTTCTATTTCTTTTGGTTATACCGGAAGTAGCTACCAACTTTCTTATTTCTAATGGTAACCCCAATGTTTGATTCCAAATTTAGATTTCTTTTTGAAAATCAAGGTCAGTTTATCTATGACGCTTGTAGCTCACAGACTAATAGCCGTAAGACAATCAAATTTTGGGGGTACCTTGAAAAAATGCTGGCCATTCAAATAATCTTGATCATTTTTCACAATAATCTACAGTTTCTCCAGAAATTTTGCAAAACAAAAAATATCAGTCTATTCAAATGGAATGCCTGTTTTGTTTTTATTTCAGATATCAATTTAATTTTTTTTATAGATTGTCATTCACTTCGTTTATTATTAACATCAATTACTTTATTTAAAAAAATGTAAGAAACTTAAAAACCATCAATATTGGATAGAGCATAATGTCATTTTAAGATTTCTTTTAGAAAATCATGGTCATCTTTGAACGTTTTGGAAATATTTTTATCAAAGAAAAAAGACTGTTAGACGTAAAACTGTTAGACGTAAAACAGTGAAATTCAGTGAAGAAAAAAATTACTATTGGAAATGAGAAAAAAAATGGAAAAGTTTGATTTTTTTTAATTGAATGACCTATATTTTATTACAGGTACGAGATCTCCTCATTTTCCGCTTTTCAAAAATATATAGTTTATCTATGTTTGGACCAGCCGTTTTCGAGTTATTATATATTATTATTATTATATTATAAATAACTTAGTTTATAATTGAAATACAGGCGAATAATGCAATAATTTATCGCAACCACCATGGGAAACCATAGAAAATCGAGAGAAACAAAATACTTGAGGACAGGAAAGTTACTTTTGGTATGATTAACAGTGGACAATTTGGATACATTTTCAAATGACTTGTATTCTACACAATATTTGCAGAGAGAATTTTTTTCCAAAATACCCAAAAATATACTAAATTAATGGAAAAGAAAAAGCATAATTCACTGTATGATCGAAAACGGAGCGGAGCTAAAACAACCTCTCTCTCTCTCGAGAGAGAGGGGGTTATTACAGTCAATACGCCAGACGGAGATCGATAATGTATTCTGTGACGTCGTGGATTTTAATTGGTGATCTTTAATCGGTGATTACTTTACTACATTAATAGAGGTTGTAGGTCGATTTTTCAAACATCAATGGCATCAGTTCTTCCTTATATTTTCCAAAAAATGTGCAAGTTTGTCATTTGAAAAAATAAAGTTCAGAGAAACCAAAACTAACTCAATCCCACAAAAACTCACCCACATCAACCAGAACATAGAGTAAAATGTGAGACTAGACAATGAGAATAATTATAGTAATGAAAATGAAAATATCGCGCCAACTATGTATTGTAGAAACAAAGTGAAGAAATCTTATTCAACAAAACTACCCTCTAAAAAGTCCGAAAAACTTCAGGATACCATTCAATCTGCAAATTTGAGTTTATGATCCGATCCTTTTGGTCAAATTAAATAACTCCGAATGTGTATGAGTAAACTCAAGAAGTAGCTTGCGGATAAGTCACACATCAATCCTCCAGTTACACTTCAAGTCAAGAAATCGCCACATACAAATACTTCAATGCTTTGTTCAACAGTATAATTTTGTCAAATAAAACAATTTCTATCACTTACCAAACAAGGAAGAATCCGATCAAGTATAGTTTCATCACTAGCATGATAGGACAGTTCAAGTAAAATTTCCAAACTGTTAAGCTTCGAAGAGCACTCGTACAAGCCTCTTATACAGGAAGTTACCAAAGACGTTATGATAACCAATCCTTCACACTCTCCTCTCTGACTGTACTTTTCAGGGTCCTTTTTCTCCTCTTCTTCTAAATTAGCCTTTTTGACTGGCCCTAGAAACTTTATCAAACCTTAAGTTTGGTCGAATATATTCATTAACTAACTTCAAAGATGTTTCCAATATCGCTCTTCAATTTGCAGATTTTCTCATCCGGTGACATGATGGGATTTGCGGAAAAAATCAGCATATAAGACTGGAGAAAAGTGTAAAAATACTCCGGAAACAAGGTACCTCTGTGTTCATCTAGATAGTGTTCGGCTGATAGCCGTTTTGTAGAGTCCTAAATAAACAGGTTTTCTTTCAATTGAGATAAGCAACTTTATACCCTATCAATCATGCTGCTGATCAATCTCTTCAAATTTGGATCTTCCAATTTATCCAGATGTTTTTGTGGAGAATATTTCGCAGACTTATAAGCGAGAAGTTGCGAGTAATCAAAGGGAAAGTGGAGCTCGTTCCATAATTCCAAAAGAGCACATCTATAAACAAATATTTCAAGATTGATAAATATTCAAATTTTGATATTAACCCAGCGGAGAATATATCCATAGCAGAAGTTAGTTCTGCGGAATCGCACATTGTTTCAGATATAAGCTCATTAGAGCTCTGTTGATTTGACAAACTGGTGAACCTTTCAGGAGCTATGTAGCAGGTTCGTCTTCTAGATGTGTCAAAAAAATACGAATAGTCACCTGGAAATCAAGTTTCAAGATAACATCTCAAGCTCATACAACTAAACAAAAAAACATTTCTTTGATCGAATAATAACTAGAACAAACACGAATGAATTATGATGAATCTATTACACAGATCAAACAAGTTTCCATATTACTATACAGGGTGTCCCGAAATTACGCGTCAGGATTTTGGTGGGCGATTCTACATGAAAAATTAATGCAACAAACTCCTATACAATTTTTTCAAAAACTCAAAATTAAGGAAGATACAGGGTGTTAAAAAATTTTTTTTTTTTCTTATTTTTTTTAATAACTTTTTTCTAGTCTAATGATTTTCGCCAAATTTTGCATGCATGTCACTGGTGTTTCTTTGTATTCACGCTATTAATTTGACGCTAGTCGTCAATGACAAAAGGCTGAAGCTGTCCTTCACCTTAGGAAAATTACTTAGCACTTTTTTGTTTTAATCTTTTTATAAATTTGGATGTCAAATTAGTGAAGAGCATCAAAATATTTTTCAAAAAGGTGCTCGTGTTGCATCATCGTAGAATTAACGGTTTCCGAGAAAAACGACTTTAAACATTTACGTACGTTTGAATAGAAATTTTGATTTTCAAAATTAACAAAGCAAGCCTTGAAAAATACATTGTTAAAGGGTAATTTGTTAAATAAAATAACTATTCACGACAACACACCTTATTTAATTTGGAAGTAATACTTTCATAAAAAGTTTTCGAAATGTTGCCCTTCCATTTCAATACATAAATTAATTCTTCTTTGGAAGTTCCAACGAATCCAAATTAAATAAGGTGTGTTGTCGTAAATAGTTATTTTATTTAACAAATTACCCTTTAACAATGTATTTTTCAAGGCTTGCTTTGTTAATTTTGAAAATCAAAATTTCTATTCAAACGTACGTAAATGTTTAAAGTCGTTTTTCTCGGAAACCGTTAATTCTACGATGATGCAACACGAGCACCTTTTTGAAAAATATTTTGATGCTCTTCACTAATTTGACATCCAAATTTATAAAAAGATTAAAACAAAAAAGTTCTAAGTAATTTTCCTAAGGTGAAGGACAGCTTCAGCCTTTTGTCATTGACGACTAGCGTCAAATTAATAGGGTGAATACAAAGAAACACTAGTGACATGCATGCAAAATTTGGCGAAAATCATTACACTAGAAAAAAAGTTATTAAAAAAAATAAGAAAAAAAAAATATTTTTTAACACCCTGTATCTTCCTTAATTTTGAGTTTTTGAAAAAATTGTATAGAAGTTTGTTGCATTAATTTTTCATGTAGAATCGCCCACCAAAATCCTGACGCGTAATTTCCGGACACCCTGTATAGTAATGGATGCCTTTTTGAGCGCTTGGGATGATGATAAAACATACTTGAAATTATCGGGATTTTGGTTGGTTTGGGTTACTTTAGAGAATTATTCGAG
The DNA here is from genome assembly GCA_958502075.1 of Orchestes rusci. Lineage (NCBI taxonomy): Eukaryota > Metazoa > Arthropoda > Insecta > Coleoptera > Curculionidae > Orchestes > Orchestes rusci. The sequence goes on from OY293306.1 coordinate 3,346,438, forward strand.
TGCCATAAATTCCCCAAAATTCAATTATAAAATATGTTTCTCAAAAATTCAAGGTACTTATACACAAAATGTGAGCGTTTGTAACATTGAGTGAGAAATTTTGAAAATGTTAAGTTTTTGAAAAAAAAAAGATTAAACGAGTAGAGGCATGAACAAACATTTTTGTGTGAGTCGAACATGTCAATGTAAACATGGGGAAAAGCAAGCTGCTCGTTTGCCATATTTACTTCTTTAAAATTCCTTTCACCAGATTTTCAGAACATTGACAAAGTTTTTGAAACGAAAATTAAGTCGATGGGTTCATCGGTCCTAGAAATATAAGGGGTTAACGATGAATAGCTGACTTATAAGCTAAACTCCGCCCATTAAGTCAATGTCAATTATTGCAATTCTTAATAAAAACGATTTACTATTATCATCATTATTATAAATAATATGAATTTTTATAGAAGAGCCTTGAATGCGCACGAAATGGTATTCTCTGCGTCTTCCTCATGATATGAATCAGGAAATTTGTTATGACATATTATGAACGGAACTTCGAATATTGAACCACTGTTCGAAGGATCGGAAGCTGCAGCATTTTATTCCTTCTCTTAAAAACATACACATTTATTTTCCAAGTAGATATGATCCGTAGTTTTGTGGCGCATCCTCATTAAAAAAATATCTTTTCCTACAGCCGTGCGGAAAATATATCCGTGTGGAAAATCAGATTTCCCGCACCAGTGCGGAAAAATTTTTCCGCACGGATATGTCAAAATTAACAATATCATAAGCAAACAGCAACCAGGTTTCCAGGTAACTATGGTCGCTTAGTTACACATTTCGACATTCATTATTATTTATTTGTCATTTGTTGCATCAGAAACTTTTAAATTACGAATTATATCCTTATTTCCGCACGTCTGTAGAAAAACTATTGTACCTAACACTTGCGGAAAATGTTTTTCCGCCCTCGGCTGCTTCACCGAACTCCGCTACGCGTCGGTCGGTGAACGGCAGACTCGTGCGGAAAAACTAATTTTCCGCACATGTTAGGTAAATAGCTATTCCGCCCTCGGCTGAACGAACGGCAGACTCGTGCGGAAAAACTAATTTTCCGCACTTGTTAGGTAAATAGCTATTTTCAAATTTTTATGAAATAACTGGAAACCTATTCATTTTTGGTAAATGTTGATTATACAGGGTGCCACAGATTCGAGTACATGCATGAAGATCTCAGTTATTATAAGAGATAAAGAGTCGACTGAATGAATGTAGAGTTGCGCATTTTTATGCTCAACAAAGTGTAATTTTGACATTTCAAAAATTCCCACTTCTTTCGAAGATATTCGAAAAAAACCGGAATTTCGCAAATACGTTATTATTATTTCTTGAGTTTATTTGAAAAGATATTTTAAAATGAATTGCACTTTCTCGTTGCCACTTTTTCTCCTCTACAATATGGCGGTATCAAATTAAAAATCTGACGTTTCGTCTTTGAGCGGTCATCTTCAAGTTCATTTTTTTAAAAACGGATCCAGATATTTTATTTTATTTTTAGTTATCTGTTGACGTCCTTAAGGCATTGAGGTATCGTAACCGTCGAAAAAAATACTCATATCAAAAATAATACCGAGAAAATTAGTTAGGCAACCCTTGTATCCTCTTATTATTATTATTTATTATTATTTATTACGGTGCTGTATCAACCTTTCCGTTTAACATCGGATAACCGTAAAACAATATCTCTTTATTCCATGGACAAGGGGTACAGCTCGAACATACCCCACATCCATTCGCGTTCGCCGATTTGCGAGCCAATAGATGGCAGTGGTTGTTCAAAGCAGCCGCTGCATATTCATACCCAGACAAGGGTATTGCGCCGACAGATACATTGATGTGAGTGGTGCCATCAATGAACTCCATACTACGTACCTGGAACGGACCCGCTTATTATCGAGAGTGAAGCAAGTAGAGATAGCGATAGTTACGGATATCTATCTCTTTCTAACTCACTGGTCTATATGGACAGAAATCACAATAATACATAAATTTTATATTAATTAGATATGACATATCGCATTGTTCTCGTCAGGTTTTCAACCTGAATAATAGAAAAGTTACTAGAAATGACTAAATTTGATCAACGTTGCCAAATCTAGGACACACTTAGTTAAGAGCCCTCAAAGAGTGTTGGTGCAAATGAAAACGAATTGAGGGCAGTGGCGGCTGGTCGGGGTAGGCAAGGTAGGCGCCGCCTTACCGCAGTAAATAGTAAATACCAAAATAAATTATTATTGTGAACTGAATAATTGAATCACAATTAATCAAGAAGATTTCCATTTAAAAACAATGCTTATTATATTCTTCATTACTTCTACCTACCAGTGGTGCGAAACTCATTCCTAAACACCCACAAGAGGACCAGGTCCTAGCCGTTGACCGCTGGTGCATTCAAAATAGGCGGCCGTCACGGTGCCTTTTCTCTCTGTTCCCGCGTGGTATTTTATGCACATGAGAAGGGGTAATCTTGAGAGTGGGGCAACGGCGAATACAAGGAAAATATAGGCGACACGATTTCCGCCTTCGTCGCGTGTTCGTGTGTTTTCGGTGTCGACGCGCGAAACGGTCATCCCACAATGACATGAAGCATGAAGCATAGGGATGAGACGATTGAAACGTATAAAAACGACAGTCGATACTCTTTACCCATCTAGCGAATATGAATTGATTCATCAATACAGATTATCAAACTTTTTTAAAAACACTTTTGGCATAAAAAAGCTAGCCCGAGCATTATTCTATCTATACTCTTTTTTATGCAATTGCAGTGATGACTGCAATAAATAGTCGTTATTGGTGATATCGGTTGCGATTATCCATAGTAGGCCTTGAGCCCGAGAAAAACCAAACTAAATTTGACTGTATTGTTATCCTTATCAGGTGGCGGTGTTTTGTGATTTTGCCAAGATTTGGATAACTACACTACAATTATTGATATAATCACAGATTATCAGATAAGTTTTAGAAATTAGTAAATTAGAATTTCTGTTTTGATATTTTCATTTTTTGGGACAGGATTTGTCCACACATAGAGGTAGAGTTTAGTTTGTTTAGTAGTTGTCGTTTTTTCAGGATATTCATTATTTATTTTTGGCATTTTTACGTAAGTTCTTTTTATTTTCAAAATGACTTTGCCAGCTCATGACGTTATTTGTTCCTTATTGGAGGAACCGTTTTCTAGGCTTAAGGTTGAAGATCGAAATCAAATAATCGCTGTAGGTCGCCCTACACCCTCACTTGACATTTTGAAACCGGATAAAAAACAAGGGCAACATTTTTCTCGCACTTTTAACACCCAATGGTATAAAAGCCACGGATGGTTATGCGGTAGTTTCTATAAACAGAGCCTTTTTTGTTGGCCCTGTTTATTGCTCGCGAAAGGAAGAAATAACGTTTGGGTACTGCAAGGATATACAGATTTGAAAAATTTGTCTGCAAGTATTAGAAAACATGACAGCTCTAAAGAACATCTGAGCAGTTACTTGACTTTAAAACGATTACAGATAAATTCTTCAACGATAAAAGACGTTCTTCAAATTCAAACCGCTCTTTCTTTAAAACTTTATAACGAAGACGTTCGAAAAAATAGAAATTTGATGATGTATCTAATAGACGTAACATGTTTACTTGCAAAGCAAGAATTGGCATTTAGGGGACATAACGAGAAAAATGAATCTTCAAACGTTGGAAATTTTGAAGAATTTTTCAAGGTTCTGATTAAACGCGATGTGGAGATGCAAGAACATTTGAAAAAAATTGGTAACATATTTTCGGGATTATCTAAAACTATTCAGAATGATTTAATTTTATGCATTTCCGAGCATCTTATGGAACACATTAACCGGGAAATCAAAGATTCTATTTTTTTTGCGGTACAGGCGGATGATACAACCGATATAGTTGAAAAATCGCAGTGTGCAATTTCGGTTCGTTTTGTCAATGAATCGGGAAAAATTCAAGAAAGATTTTTAGGATTTTATGACGTGAGCCAAGATAGAACTGCTCTTGCAATGTACGAACTGGTATCGGCGGTTTTGCGTCCGTTTGACTATAAAGCCAAGTTAGTTGGTCAGTGTTACGATGGTGCGAGTGTCATGGCTGGTTCATTAAATGGCTTACAGATGAAAATCAAATCTGATGCACCAAACGCTTTATTTACACACTGCAGCGCTCATAGATTAAATTTAGTTTTGCAAGTCGGAACAAAAAGCATTAAAAGTTGTCGTATCTATTTTGCCAGCGCTACTTCATTACCGGGATTTTTTAATCAATCAGCGAAACGAACATTTGTTTTAGATTCGGTAATGGCTAGGAGAATTCCTTCCTCTGTGGAAACAAGGTGGTCCTACCGCTCTAAAACCATCAATATCATAGATTCAGAGTGGGAAAATTTGCGTACAGTTTTTACTGAAATTATTAACGATACGTCATCAGGAAAAGAGTCCATTTTTGGCGCAAGGGGCTACTTACATTTTTTAGAAGATATTGAATTTTCATTTTTAACGGCTGCTTTCAAAAATATGATTGATATTACCGATTTATTATTTGACATTTTACAGAAAAAGTCTTTGGATATAACTTACTGCAAAAATCAAGTTTTTTCTGCCAGGGATCGCATAAAACTGCTGAGAACTGAAGAGAAGTTTAACGAGATTTTTGAAAAAGCGGAGGGGAGAATAAATAAATCTGCGTGCTCACCACCTGCACAAAAACGAGCTAGAATATCTGATGCTATTCCAGATAACAAAAAAGCCTCACTGCGTATTCTATTTTATGAAATGTTAGATAACGTCGTAACGCAAATAGAGGTGCGATTTGCGGATTTGTCACAAATGACATTTTTTGCGTTAGCTGACTCGTCAAAATTTAAACATTTTAATAATAACTTTCCCCATGATTTGGTTACTGGTTTGGTCGATTTTTATAAAGATGTTTTTGATAAACAAAGATTAATAAATGAGTTGTCTGTTATCTATCAGGATGAACAATTCGAAAAGTTAAATTTAGAATCAATTTTACAAAACCTGGTCAATAACGAACTTCGACAAATATTTTCTGAGGCCTATAAAATGTTTGTTTTGATTGCCACGATTCCCGTAACAAGCGTCGCTGTTGAGCGTCATTTCTCGTGCCTTAAACGTATCAAAACATACAGTCGTAACTCCATGAGAAATGAACGTTTGTCTTCACTGGCATTGTTAGCTATAGAAAAAGAATTGTTTCTTAAAATCCAGGCCAGTGAAAGTTTTGAAGCTGATATAATCCAGAAATTTTCGCTTCTAAAGGATAGGAGAATAAATCTAATTTATAAAAAATTAATTCTTTTTTTTCTATGATAATATTAGTGTATGGTGAGGTTCAGGAAGGCTGTATGGGGAGGAGGAGGCCTTATTTTTTGCAATCAAGATACATTCTTTGTAATATTTCAAAATTAAAATAAAATGACCGCAATATAAATTATTAGTCAAAGTTTGGGCAGGGTCTCGAACAATGATTTGTCTGCTGCGCATTCTCCACTTACTGGAAATGAGGGGAAATTATTTATAAATGAGGAGAAATCTCACGAAAAATTCGCCTGCGGCGCAGTGGCGGAACTATAATAGAACAATTCGAGGCGAAGCCCGGGGGCCCGTGAGGTTGGGGGGCCCGTGAGGTTGGGGGGCCCTGGGCCCAGTCTCCAGTCGTCGCACTAAGAGACTTACTTATATATTGTCACAAAATATTTTTCATAAACAAATAACATCTACAAGTACTAGTAGTAATTTACACTATAATCCAATAAATCGTTAACTATTTTCAAATACTTGCCATCTTTACAATCTGGCGACCTCGGAATTACAATCTGTCGGTATTTTCAACCCCGAACTTTAACTACAAGCCGGCATCATCGCATGTCATTTATATCGCGCGCCAAAAGCAAGGTATACCTAGATGAAGCGCGCTTCAACTTTTCGCTGCTCTTTCGACTGTGCTGCGCTCCGCGCTAATTTATTCGCGTCAATCATCGAATAGAAAATCTTTGTCTACAGACTCTTTATTTAAGATTAAAGTTAAAGTTGTTTTTTTCCCTCTGTTGTGTTGTGTTGTAGAGTTGTTTAGTTCTCCAATATATAGAGAATTGGAATGTGAAATGTCTCAGGGATCGGAGAAAAGAGCTGCTCCAGCAGGAAATACTATTCTCAGTTATTTAAAAAAACTGAAAACAAAGAATCAAATCGAAGAGCAAGTGGAATCAAACTCAGCTCAAATATCCCTTACTATAGAACGGAGCTTCCCCTACCAGAAATGAGGGAAAATTAATTATAAAGGAGGGGAAATACAACCACGAAATTTTTCGCCAGCGGCGCTTTGCCTGCGGCGCCTTCTGAACCAACAACATTTAGTCACGCTACGCCACAGGAATCCGCCTACCCAAATATAGGCGGCACGAGCCGCCACTGATTGAGGGCTGCTTAAAATTTAAGACCCCCTTAGTTAAGTCTTTGTTAAGTGAAGGTTGGTGCAATCGGCCATTAGAACCTGTGTTTGCTTGCGATTGAAAAGTGTCATTTATTTCACGCCAAGTTCTTTCGTATGTGATTTGAGTGTCCCAAATCCTAAAGCAAATAATAATAATAATCATCAGATAAATGATAAAATATGTTAATATTATTATTAGGACGGAAATAACAAGAGTTCATCGTTTGGAAAATGCTGTGGTAGTTCATTGGCATTTTAGAATTTCTAAAATGTTTTGAGTGTCTGTATGCAAAATGGACAAGATAAATTACAGGACGCAGAAAGTTGAAGGTTTTCCTTTATATGACTGTATACAGATAGAGTGTCAATGCGAAAAATTCCCAACCTCAATGACGGTGTCTCAAGAAAATGAAATGAAAAACGCTCGTATTTTTGTTCCGATGAGGGAATAATTTGAGAATATTTTCAACTCTTCTGCAACCTCACCTTATGAGCGAGGGTAATATTTACCCTGCAAATGTTAAATGGGATGCGGGGTCGAGTGATATGACAGCTCGTCAAAAATGTGTTTTTATTTTTTTCTTAAACCAATAAATAATTAACCGCAAGAGTCAACCTCTCCAAATTGAGAGGATATGATGAGAGACAGAATATAGTTAAAATGAGCCATTACTCAATCCTTTTGGAAAATAGTATATTATTCAACGAGCGGGAAATGGTGGATATTACTCACGAGGATGAAGAAGCGTAATCATCTGAGTGAGTAATATCCATTTACCGCGACTAGAAAACTATACTTTTTCTATGATTGTCCAATAATTAAAGCGAACTTTGAAATATTCAATTTCATTTGGACGGCACTTGGTTGGTTGTAGGGACGGTGGGCACTGCTGCTAGGCAATTTGCCAGCTCAGTATACAGGGTGTTTCATTAATATTGCGAAAAAATTCAGGGTGAGTTTTTCCACTTGAAAATAATAAGAAAACTTCATATAAAGGTGTGTCCGGAAATGCTTCGTTACAGAGCTACAGGGTGTTGAAGTTTTATTTTTATTTTTGTTTTTTCTAAATAATATTTGAACCAATGTCTATATTTCCATAAACATCGGTATTTGAGGGTTTCTTTTTATGCGGAATTCGAATTTTATATCAGTTTGGCTCTAACTTGTAGAGGGCACCACCTTCACTCATTTATCCTGACATGTACAGCCATAACTGTTTTGGACGTAACCGTATGACATATTTGAGTGAAAAAACTTATTTCTCCTTTATTTTTATGCAAAAAAAGCATACTTGTTAGAAGTCGCTACGTGACACCATTTTCGAGATATTTAGATTTGAAATAATGAATACATATGATAATGAAATTATGGCCGAGCATTGTGTTTCATTGATAGTGCCAAAAATACAGGATAAGTTTCCTCACTTGAAAATAAAAAGAAAATTTCATAAAAATATGTATCCGGAAATGCTTCGTTACAGAGCTACAGGGTGTTAAAGTTATTATTTAATTTATTTTTTTTTCAGTTTTTTTATTTGTTTTTGTTTAAATAATATTTGCATGAAAGTGGTTGATAATATTACACACAAGTCGACTTTTATCTTTTTCACTGAAAATATGCATTAATGCGTAATATGTACTTTGTATGTACCTAATATGTACAAAAAAAATAAGAATCAATGCAAGGAAGATATTAGCATAGTATAACTATACTATGATATTAGTAAAGGCTTACCTGGATTGTCAATAGGCAAAAAGGTTGGTTTGAAAGATGCAAAGTCAACCAGCATCACCCAATTCCATGATGTAACGGTTATATTCTCCAGTTTTATATCGCCATGACATACACCGACTTTGTGGCACTGATGTAGAGCATATAAAATTTGAAATGTAATCCATCTTTTTTCAATATCAGTCAAGAAAGGTCTAGTGCTTATTCTGTCATATAAACTGTATTTAACGTACTCTCTAATAATTAGAGCAGCTTTATCTGTCAGTATAAACTTTTGATACGGTGTGCAATTAACTGCATTTGACAATTTTTTTTTTATCTCTTCTAAACGATCTTTGTAGGGTTGTAAAGGTAAAGATGGATCACGTATTGTGAACACTTTCACTACAACTGGACCTTCCTGTGTATCTGCTCGTGCTGCTTTCAGGAATCGTGTACTTCCCAGACTACATTACGAAGGTAAAGAGAAATTGATATTTAGGGATAGTACCTACCTTATATCAAATTTTAATATAGGGTCATCTTTCAAATACCATTCCACTTGGTAGATTTGCGATGAAGCAATCGAAACTAATTGGTTTCCCATTTTGTTTTTTATGTGTCGCAATCTCTGTTAATCATAATATAATAATTTTATTAAGAGAAAAATTGGAATATCAATGTTATAAAATTATCAATATTTATATTTATGACAGGAAAAAGAGCTTGGAGTAGACTGGTCCCTGACATTCATGACATAGTACACAACAATCACGACTCGCGGCTGGATGTAGCTCCCGTTCTCACAACAATGTTGCCGTCTCTCTGTTTGTTGGGTTGTGATTGTCAAGGTGAGTGGGGGAGATTGTTTTTTTTTATTTGAATTTTGATTGTAACGAGTGTTCAATAAAAAATACGATCAAGTCACCTCTGGATTTCTTTTTCTGTCATGAACGTAGGACGTGGCCAGTTTGTATGGTTTGTCATCAAGTCATCTGTGACGGTTATAAAGTGGATTGTCATGTCATAATTGCGATGTTAGCCAAGACATACGTTTTTTGAAACAATTGCAATCCGTAGGTGACTTGATCGTATTTTTTATTGAACACTAGCTTTGTTTTGGTTCCTAATTTATGCAGTTCCGAACTGTTCTACACATGCGCACTTCAATGTTGCCATAGTAACATTTAAGTGCGCATGTGTAGAACGGTTCGGAACTGAAATAACTTGAAACCAAAACAGACCTACTATCTCATCGGAATCCAGAATCATCATAAATAAAATAACTTTTGTTTCGTGATTTGATTTTGTTAATAATCATAAATCTTTAGATGGATAATGATAAAATAATAATAATTGTGCTGTGTGTCAAAATCAAAATGCATTTTCAATATTGTACAAGCTTACACTTGCTCAACTCGGTTCGGTTGAGCAGCGGAAAATATAAAGTTTACTGCCAGAAAGCAGCCTCACTCTCTGCTATGGCCAAGTGGGCTCGGGCACAGTACATTTGTTGAGTAAAACAACGTTTTGAGTAGTTATCGAATACTGATCCTTTATTTCCCACGACTTGCTTATACAGTGTGTACACTTAAGTACTTAAAGCTTAAGAATAAAGTACCTTTATTTTTGATAACATCGAAAAATATTATTGAGAAAAGTTGTTTTGGACTAAAAACTACGTTCAAATATACAATTACATCGAATTAGGAAATAATCCTTTTTTCTTTTTTAACTACAATAACAATGCAAATGCAAGTGTAGTTATTTGAAATCATCAAAATAATGCAACATAGAGGTTAAGAGACGTGAAGGTTATCAAATGTTCAAACGAATAAAGAGATAACTGATTAAAGTTTTCGATATTATCAAAAATAAAGGTACTTTATTCTTGAGCAAAATTCATATTTTCTGATATACCTCGTATACGACTGGAAAAATTGAATACCTGATGGTTGCATTTTAGGTTTTAGATCATGCAGAACTTTTTATAAAGAATAACTTTTTTTCGTAAACTTGATAATAAAAAAGTTTTCCATATGGTGCGAACTTAAGTGGACACACTGTATATAATTAATTGTAATAGTACACAACGATGTTATCCAAATATTGTAGTAAACACAATTCTACTATGCACTTCCGTTCGTGCTTTCATCGGCAAAATAATCATATCATGACCGAGTGACCGACCATGGTTCGAGAACGTGATGATTAATCAGTTTCCTACCTATCTGACATTGAACTATCATGAAATTATTAAAAATTGGAAATGTATTGAACTTAGAAAATAATGCATGTTTAATGGTGATTAAACATTCTGCCGCCTCTCCACGATGGACGAACGTAGAGACATCAACTCTATGTCTTCGTTTTGGCCTTGTTGTTTGTCTACTTCCTAGTTTCGCCTCTTCGGTCTTCTCCTGATGATGCGTGTCCCTTGTACGCCAACCTAGAATCACCATAATGAGTATTGTCGTGATGCTGCTCATGATGACTGCGTGCTGATGAATGCTGCGCCATCCCGTGTCATGGATCCTATCTTTGAGGTCCCTCTCTTCTTGTCTTAGCTCTGTAGAGCAATCTGTTTGCCTGAGTATCGGCTCGGTGGCTTGATATGAAGGTTCATGATTGATCGGGCTAGTATTGAGGATGATGGGCAATATCTTGGAGTGTATGGGCTTGGTGGCTTTGTACGGAGAATCATGGTTAATCAGGCTGGTATCGAAGATGATGGGCAATGTTTCGGAGTGTCTGGCTAGAGCAGGAACGGTTGCAGTCTGTCATTCCTGTTGTATTCAATACAACATGTTCCCGGGCGCCTGGACAGATTACAGCGAGTGTTGTTGACTGTCGGTCTACCCTTGGACAGGATATTTCTGGTAAGTCTGGCAGCTTGTCTAGTAGTTTGTTCTCGTCACTTTTTTGAATTAGATCCCATGCTGAGTAGTGGTTGGTTGTGATTGCTTCCAGCTGTTCTATTGGCTTGTTTGTTTCTTCTTTGGTCGGTGTCTCCAAGTAGTTTATTTCGTTTGTGTTGGTTAATGCAGAGTTTTCATGAGTCTTGGTTTTGGAAGTATCACAAAATGTAGGCTGGTTTTGGTCGTTGCTTTTGGAAGTATCACGAACTGTAGGCTGTTTTTCATCTGTTTCCTGGCAAAATTTGATCTGAGTTACTGGTAGTTGTTGATGCTGTTGGGGCTGTTTGAGTGGTACTTGTTGCTTGGGGGCTATGACGTCTTGCTGGAGTTTGGTGGTTAGGTCGTCTACAACTTGATCAAATTATCTGCGGAGTTTTTCGTACACGTTCTGAGCGAGATATGCATTTTCATGTTCCTCTTCGTAGAATAAGATTTCTCCATGGATGTCCTGGATCCCCTCCCACTGCTTGTGGACTCTTTCCATAAAGAAATTGTAGCGATACTCTCCTTTGTCTAGTTCCAACTCTGACTGTATTTCCGTAAATAGGTCTTTTAGTTGTTCTCTTCTGAACTCTTGTATTTTCAGTCGCTTTTGTTGGTAGGGCTTAATTGTTCGGCTTTTGGGCATGTTAGTAGGTAGTCCAAGCATTCGCCATGTTCCGCAGCCATATAGTGGAAGTATGACCTGGTGTTGTAGGGATGGTCGATAGAGTCCTTCAAGTTATTGATTGCTCTGTCGTTCTTGAGGGCATCCTGCCATAATCTCTCCAGGTGGGATAAATGTTTGTGGATGTAGTAATCCGGTTTTTTGGTTTGTGAGTCGTTTTTGCTGTTGATCCATATCTGGAAGATTTGCGATTCCACTTTTTTTTGTTCTAATACCAGGCGGTCGAGTTCGTTCTTATTTTCCATTGTGATTGATTGGTTGCCTTATGTTGGATTAACTTTTGGTTGGTTGAATACCTCGCCTCTGATGGACTGGATTTGTAGTTTCTTGGATACTGAGCCTCTGTTGGACTCGATTTGTAGTTTGGATAGTGAGCCTCTGTGGACTGGATTTGTAGCGGACTGGATTTGTAGTGACCTCTGTGGACTGGATTTGTAGTGAGCCTCTCTGATGGACTGGATGTGTAGTGAACCTCTATGGACTGGATTTGTAGTGAGCCTCTGTGGACTGTTGTAGTGAGCCTCTGTGGACTGTTGTAGTGAGCCTCTGTGGACTTGTGGACTGGCTGGACTGCAGGCGGACCAATGTACAAGTACAATATATCCGGCTCGAAGGACTAATGTACAAGCTAGGTTTAGCTTGTAGATTACGTTTTTGTGTGAAATTTTGCTTATCGTTACCTATTTGTCTGTATTAATAGCCCAATAATATTAGGGGTTCACTGCGGAATGAGAGATAATAAGCTGTAAACTCGTATACACCTTAATTTTAGCATTCTGAAAGTTGTCTTGGAACTTAAAAGTCTCATAAAATCTCGTGTCGGCGTCTTGAGATATTCAAGGTCAAAGGTCACAAAAATCAGTTTTTCGTCAATATCTCGCTTCCTATGGTTCCAATCTCATTTGCATCTATTACAAATAAAATTCTGTATACATTTTGCTTGAGACTTTTTTTTATACGGTCAACTGTTTTTGAGATAGACCGCGGAGAGCGCGCTGCTCTCAACCATACATTGCAATGCAAGGTCAGCCGTGAGTCCCGCGTAAATAATACGTAAGATAAAGTAGATAAATCACTCAGGCATTTTTGATTTTGGATAGTTTCTATTGATACATTATGTTTAATGATATTTTTTCAATTTAGAGAATATTTTATTTGATCAATAATATGTACCTCTTATCAAGTGTTGTTCCAATTATAATTATATTACAATTGAATATAATATATTCTGGTGATATTCCAAGTAGAAAAAGAAAAGAGTACATACATTTTTAATTGATATCGTTTTTCACCAATAGCCCAAATTTTTCTTCATCATCATCGTCGCCAAAGAGATATTTGTCTTTCAATCTTCAAGGAATTCGGGGTCTTATGCAGATACTTTCTTTATCAAGATCGCTCTGATGCGATGAAACATTGGGGCAAGCTTGTCTATTTCGTTGATCACAAGCTGCAGAACATTGAATCCTCGATTTTCTGCATCCGCAGCGCGAGCAACAACAATTCTTCATTCTTGTAGTTGCAAAATAGCGTGTTTAGCAATTCATCCTGATGCTAAATATTGTGGTTATCGGTTCCAGGAGCTCATTTAAAATTACCCATTAACCTTATTTCTGGGGTTCTTAAGCATTCCCTAATAAAGTTTTGATATGGTAATGGTAATATACCGACACTCCTTTTATGTGGATGAGCTGCTGCATTTGTTGGTGGAAGATAAACCTACTTTGAAGGTTAATTTTTTATCTTTTTGACTAGATGAATTGGGTATACAGTAAACGCCAAAAAACTATCGATCTTCGTCATCAATGCCACCAAGTGCGTTGTTATGTGATGACTTGCCAACAAAATGCGTACAACTTCAGTAATCCGGACACATGCCGTTCCGCTCGATGCCGGAATATCGAGGTATCTGGACTACTGGGAATTATTTATTTCTTGATTGAAAGTCGCAGAATTGCCTTCAATCAACCAACATGTAAGTTTAAAATGTGGATAAAAATAATTTATTTATTCCTCTTGAGGATGAGAGGATGCTTTGTCGATTAGTGTTAAAGCTTTTTTGGGCCTGTTAAAATCTGTTAGAAATTTGTTGACGCTAGGATAATACATGTTTTAAACCACTCTATAAAATCCTTTGCTGGATGCTTTATACTCAACGGGTAGCTCAGCGTATAGAGAAACTCTGTAAGTTTTTGATTTGCCGAGAACCAGGTGGTAAAGCTTATGTGTGCCTTCTGCGTTTCAACCGGGCATGATGAATCTATTTCAAAATGGTTATTTTTTGTGTATTACGTTATTTGGTTAGAGATGGGACTAATTTTTGACTAAAATTTATTGAATATCAGAAGTTCTGCCAGAAATTTAGCAGACGTAACAAAAAACATGATGTTAATAATAAAATAATGTGTGGCCTTACGTCATATTCTGTTTTTGATCATATGGTAAATTCGGAGGTGGATTCAACATCTTATGAATTTCGAATTGTTATCAGTTATCACGACTTGAAACGCCGATATCTCGGGACAAATAAATCAAGGCATAATCTATGCTCGATAAAAAATTCCAAATTGAATGGACGATCAAAATAAGTAATAGTCAATAATCTACATACATCAGGGTTTTATGTCAAAATGTATGCCGATGCGCAGATGTGACGTCACGATAGAGTAGCTCAATCACTTCAACTCCACCAAAATCAACTTTAAAATATCCTAAATCATAGCAAAATTAGGATGAATTTCAAATGTCAAAGACGTACGACCCTAGACTTAGTTAATAGAGCCCCACAGACGGAGCGATATTTTGAGCGACTTACAGTGTCTGTTTAGTTTTGCATACTTTGAACACAGAATAGACGACCAGAAGCGACAAAACGGTTCCCGCCAAAATCTTTAGGAAGGGGAAATGTGGGACCACTGTCAAACATCTGACGGTTCGGACTTATAGTCCGGTCTCTGATGGTATTTGTTTAGTATCATTTGGAATATTCTTCGTAATTTTGATTTTGTGTGTTTTTTTCTGTGAAATATCGTGTGATATGGCGAGAGGCTGGCGAGAGGCAATTCTTGTGCTTTTCGGGGCTGTTGGACCAGAACCGGTCATGGAATATCCATGTTTTCTTTTCCTAAAGACTCTGATCAGTAGGTACTTATGCACCTATATTAGAAAGTCTGTTTACTTCCGTATTATTGAGAATATTTCACAATTTTATCGACGTTTTCACTCAAAAGGTATGTATATGTTTGTTTTTTGTAATGTTTATTTTCCTAGAAAAATCTAAAACGATTACCTACCTCAATTCAGTAAACAAAATGTAGGGTTAGGTTAGATATGACTACTTGAGCCGAGAAGAAGTTTGTTCAAATTGTTTTATATTATAGGGTGTAGAGTGTAGGGTGATCTAGCGATCTATAGTTTTTTTTTTCATTTATTATAGGGCTAAAATATGAGTGAAGGCTTGTTATCGAGACGACTTGCTTTCCAAGGCCGGTGCCTTGCAAGCTTCATTTCGAAGAAAAATTAATTTCTTGTTCATTTCCAAAGAAAATAAAAAAAAAACGCCTATTTCCCAATGCCATTCCTTCCATTTTTCCCACAAAGCTGCATGGTTGGAAAAATGCCAGAAAAAGTGCCTTGGAAGACAATGAGATTTCCCTTATCCTCGAGTCAAGAGAAAAAATCCACATCTTATCAGGTTTGTTTACTGATATATTTTGTATTCATTATTTTTGGTGTTTTTATATCACTTAATAGATCTTAATAAAGACTACAAATCATATATATTGTTATTTTTTTACAATAAATATACATAATTTTTACGTTATTTATATTCGAGTATACAAATATAAGAAGAATAAAATAAACGAAAGCGGATTCTCAACTTATAAAATATACATGATGTTTCAACTAGAAATTAGCAGCGGTGTTTCGGGCGATAAATACAAGGTAACAAAAACTGTCAAAATAGACTACCTATATGTGTACCTACTTGAAAAAATTAAACTGACGGCTTCGAAAAAAAGAGATAAAATTCGAAAAGTGAAAGCCAAAAAGTGTAGGTAATTATTTTATCCGCCCAGTTCAACAATGGAAATCTCGAAAACCAATATCGTACGAATTTTGAAAAATATTCTGAAGTTGTGAAGAGAATTGGAAGCGCTTTCAAATTTCAAACAAGGTTCCACTCATCCTTATTTAACCAAGTGTCATGAGAATCACCCCCTTATATGATGTGCCAAAAAGTGTTGCCTTGAAATCAAAATCCGCACAGAAAATACCCAAAAAATACCTCTTTTACCTTACAGTTAAAACTTAAAACACCCTGTATAATAAAATAACAGAAAGGCCCTTTATTAGTAAAACATATTATACGAACTTGACACTAATTTTTTCACAAGATGGAAACATATCTTCAAAAATCTTCCAAATATTTTTATTGTATATACATACCGTTTAATATTTTCATTTTTTAATACCTATTGATATTGATCTATAATTATGACTGTCTGAAATATCAATTTGCAAGTCTTATATACCTATGTATCTAGGCAACATGCACTCATATATCCATTTATTCATACTTATGTGGGTAATAAAATATGTCTGTGAAGAGAGAATTTTTTTTATAACACAAAAATAGAGAATAGAAGAAAACAAAAACCGGTTCGTTAATAATAACCAATATGATAAATAGTGCAAGTCTCTTTATCATTATGAAACCCTCATTGAGTTTCAGATTACTACCACTTTTTTAAACCAACTGTTCTTACAGTGTAGAGCATTAGTAAAGTTCTTCCAGTGTCGAGTGGGGGACCATTGTCCCATACTTCAAACGTGACGTCAGAGAATCGTTACCCATTTAATCAATGCAATTTTTGACGTTTTGTCGCTTCTGGTCGCCTATTCTGTGCTTTGAACGCCTGTTAGTAGGGAACGACGGACCCGATCGGTAAAATACGTCTTCGGTGAAGAACCTTGTCGCTACACTCCACATTCAAATTTTTATTTACAACTAACGTAATGACCCAGACGTTGCGCTCGTCGTTTGATCGTGATTACAATTTTGTTCATGTGGGGCCCTATAGGGCCCCACACACGGAGCGACATTTGGAGCGACTGGGTGTGTACCAGACAGTGTCTGTCTAATTTTGCATACTTTGAACGTTCGTTAGTGCTGAACGACGGACCTAGTCGGTGAAATACGTCGTCGTTGAGAAACCTTGTGGCTACACTCTACAGAAAAATTTTCATTTACAACTAACGTGAAGCACCAGTCGTTATTGTGTCGTTCAATCGTGATTCAAATTTTGTTTATGTGGGGCGTCATTGAGGGGCTTTGTCCGCGCAAGAACAGATCGTTTGATAAATCGCGGACCAAGTATGTTCGTTTGTGGACACGACAAATCAGATCGCTCACAAACCTAGTCGACGGATATGGTATGGCCGACACAGTCGACCTCGCTCGACCGACCTCGTCGCTTGGTGTTTGGGGCCCTATTGGCAAAGAAAAAGTTCTGCATTTCTTCTAGGAGACTGCATGCGCTGAACGGATAAAATTTGAGATGCCAAAGCAGCATACCTGTGTGTTTGTATCATGTGGTCGACGTTCTGGTAATCTTTCCTAACATTGTAGGTAGGTATATTCATAATCTTCCAAGAATATGTTTCTGATTCTTCAGGCGAGTTACCACCAAACGGACAAAACCGCAATAAAACAGCAACTGTGTCGATTTCGAGAAAACAATACAACTTTTGTTGTCAAAATAAGTAACATTTTGAAGACTCTCTGTCGCGAGTTCGTGTTTTCGTCAACAACGAAAAGTCCCGGCGTCACCAGGCGGAAAAGATCAAAAGGTTTCGTGCTCTATCTTTGTTTTTGTAAACAGAGTCCGCTATGTGGAAACGGTCAGCGACAACAGTTCATTATTTTGTTATGGTATTTTGACTTTGTGAATTTATCATACATTTTTATTAAAGTGTTGTGGTTTGTTGTCACTACCCAGGGTATATTTATTCATTTGTCCTTTATTTCGGTATTTATGAAGTATACGGTGGTCCTCTATTGTTTCAGAGATTTTTGAAAAAATCTTTTACAGACAGGTTTTGGGGACCCTCTAGGGTAGTCTAGAGCATGAATCCGCCTGCGCCGATTTTAAAAAGACCGTACACCATTATAAAAACATCGTCTGGATGATGGAAACTTTTCGTGTAGTGGAAACGACAGAAAACACTTCAAAACAAAACACGCGACGAACTAATTTTTCTGTTTGTTTGGTGGAAATGAAGTTTCGAGTTTGTTATCGAAACTACAACTTTTTTGTTTCTGTTTTAAAAATCTTGCGAAAATCAAATAACTTGTTATGCAGATGACACAGATCTCGACATCACAGGAGAGAAAACCTAATGGACGTCCATGTGATAAGTGATACCATTTTTGGAGAAACCCAGAATTGGTTCATCCTAAACAGACTTCTACTAAATAGGAATAAAATAAATGTTATAGTATTCCAAAACCATTTCACTAGAAGACACGGATATGGACATTTCGTCTCAGACGAGCTTCCTTGGACTTCGCCTTGATGAATTCTTGGATTGGTCATACCATCTGTCGTCGCTCCTATCAAAACTCAACTCTCTACTCTCTGTGCTTTGGGATGAGATCGGTTAGAAAATATATGAATCCTAGGAGCCTGCGAACTCTGTATCATGCTTATTTTGAGTTTTTTTTTTAATGGAATTATACAGTGAGGTTACTTCTTAAGTGTACAACAACAAAAATCCCATTTGTTGCACACTTAAGTGACCACACTGTATTTTGGAAAAAAAGCAACCTATTGCAAAAAGTTTTTCAGTGTCAGAAGAGAATCATGAAAGCAATATACCGAATACAGTATAAAGAGAGTTGTAGGGGACTCTACGTCCGAATTTCAGAATATACAGGGTCGCTGATATGTATGGCAACAGTCAATTATTGGCTAAAGTATAAGAGTTACCAGAAAAAGTTGAACACAAAAAATATAGGGTTTTTAGATATCCATCAACTGGTGATAATTTGAAGTATACAGGGTCGGTCATAAAGTCGTGGCACATCAAGGTTGCATTTTTTTAAATGGAAGCCCCTGTATTTTAATTGATATTTCAATTCTTTCTTCAATTTGGAACAAAAATTGTCATACAAGTAATGTTCCTAGATTCAACCGTTATCGAGATATCGCGTCTTAAAAATAGCATTTTTGCACCTTTGACATGCTATAAAACTCAAACTATACAAGTTAGAGAAAAATGGTCTGCACTTTTCGATCTTAACTTTTCGAGAGCTATTTTGTCATTTGAATAGAAGGTACCGTCAACTGTCAACTTTTTTTGACACATTTTGACATTTTTACACAAGAATGAATTTAATCTCCTTGAATAGCTCTTGAAAAGTTAAGATAGGAATGTGCAAACCATTCTTCTCTAACTTGAATTGTTTGAGTTTTATAGCATGTCAAAGGTGCAAAAATGCTATTTTTAAGACGCGATATCTCGATAACGGTTGAATCTAGGAACATTAGTTGTATCACAATTTTTGTTCCAAATTGAAGAAAAAATTGAAATATGAATTAGAATACAGGGGCTTCCATTTAAAAAAATGCAACTTTGATGTGCCACGACTTTATGACCGACCCTGTATACTTCAAATTATCACCAGTTAATGGATATCTAAAAACCCTATAACTTTTGTGTTCAACTTTTTCTGGTAGCTCTTATACTTTAGCCAATAATCGACTGTTGCCATACATATCAGCGACCCTGTATATATCCTGACAGTGTATGGAGTATACATACAGGAATGTCTGATGTTTTTATCAAAAAACAGACACCTATACAACCCAGAAGCAGAACGACATTCATATGCTAAGATAAGGAACATGATTTATTATCCACCGCACAGATTGGCCCTTACAGAAAAGAGCCCGTATTATATGTGTGTCAAGCTCTTCAATGGTTTACCTCATAGAAAAGTGATTAAAACATACATATATTAAATTCACTTTTCTATGGTCTACATACATAAAGACATGAGAAATGAACAGTCCTGTAATACGCTTTAAATGCAGTGCTAAGAAGTTGTTAATTGAAATAGAGCCAATACTCTTTATCTGATTTTTTCCAAGAAATTAACACACATTGGGTCCTATGATTGAACATTCACGTTAAGTTAACGTACACGTTGAGATTGTTCGCTAATGCAGATGTTCCATTTGATAACAGCGTTACCATATGGACATGTTAAGATAACGTGAACGTTCAATCATAGGACCCACTGGGGGCTATGATTGAACGTTTACGTTAACTTAACGTATATGTTAAGATTATTTACTAATGCAAAAATGTTCCATTTGATAACAGCGTTACCATAGTGATATGGACATGTTAAGATAACGTAAACGTGTCTATTTCACCATGATTGATGAACGCTTTTGACAAATGGAACATTTTTGCATTAGTAAACAATCCTAACAGACACGTTAAGTTAACGTAAACGTTCAATCATAACCCCCATTGGGTCCTATGACGTTTACGTTATCTTAACACAATCACCATGGTAACGCTGTTATCAATTAGTAGGGAGATAAAGCCAATTGCCATTTTTCAAACGTATCCGTATACGTATATGTAACGCATCGTGTTACGTTAATGGGAAAGAAAGCCATATAAAGCCACTTATCACCGTATCGCTCATACGTATACCGATCTTTTTTTTGAATGTCCGGTACATATGTCATGTCATGTTTCATGTTGTGATGTTTCATCGTTTGAATCCGAACTAAATATATTCGTGCTTTAATTTGAAAAATATGAATGCTATAGTTGGACACTTTGTGTTGGCCGATGAAGACGATCAGGATGATGATCTGGATGATGCCATCATCATGCATATATTACATGATGAAGAATTATTGGGCAAAGAGCTGTTGTACTTTATGGAGCTTTTAATTTGAACAATTTGAATATTGCTGAGTGTATGAAGTTGTTTCGGTTCAGGAAGGAAGTAGGTACCATAACTGCCGACATGTTTATTTCCGTACTTATTTTAAAGCTTTGATAAAATGTTCAAATTTTGTAAACAAAAACTATCAGCTGTTTTGTTGACACATTTTTGTCATCTGTCGTTCAAAAGACAGATATTAGTAGGCGGTTAAGTATACCGTAAGGGCCCGTTACGATACGTACAACGTAACGCAAATCTGTCAACGTATCCCTTCTGCAATTGCGCAGTTCGATACGTATACGGATACGTTTGAAATTTTGGTTTGGCTTTATCTCCCTAGTAAACAAACGTTAACTTAACGTGAATGTTCAATCATAGGGCCCAATGGGTGCTATGATTGAACGTCTACGTTAAACAGTCCTCCATAACGTTAACTTAACATGGGTCCTATGAATGAAAGTTTACGTTATCCTAACATGTCCATATCACCATGGTAACGCTGTTATCAAATGGAACATTTGCATCAGTAAACAATCTTAACAGATACGTTTAGTTAACATAAACGTTCAATCATAGCCCCCAATGTCTATTTCACCATGGTAACGCTGTTATCAATTAGTAAACAATCTCAACGTATACGTTAACTTAACGTGAATGTTCACTCATTACCCATATTACTCGCGATCAATATCTGACGCTATCTCGTTCCATGTCTAATATTCTTGATACTGTGTGTATTCAAATGTATTTGTATGATTTGGAATAAAGATTATTATTATTATTTTATTATTATTTTAAATATTCGAATAAGTAGGGCAACATTGTTATCATATGGGAGCGGGAGCTACATCCAGTCGCAAGTTTCAAAACATATTTGAGGTTAGGGTTGTTTGTTTATTTTGGTTTGATGAAAACGTGAATATTTTTATTTGTTAATCAATTTGATCATGTTTAGGATTCAGTGTGTTAGCAAAGCTTTTAGTATAATATGTGGTTTCGAATATGCAAATTCTAGAATAAGTTATTTGAACAATAATTGGAATCGCATCAATTTATTGTCCACGATAGAGGCTCATAGAAAAGAGCATAAAAAAGAGATTGCTTTTAGAAAACCAAAACGAAAATCATCTGAAGACAGTTTTGGTTTTATCACACATACATCGAACCAACTAACAACCAATGAGACTGAAAAGGAATTTCTGGTTAGAGTGAAAAATGACCCAGACGATTTCGGCACAAATGTTTGCATAGATAAATTGGAAGAAGAAGGCGATATACAAGAGGAGAAACATTTCACAGAACAACCACCCCACCGGAAGAAACTGAGCACCAAACAATATGCCGATATAATCAAGGATTTTGTTCGACAGCGAAAAATCAAAGAAGCCATTGATGTTGTTGAAATTAGAATGTTGAAGGAAGATCGAGTAAAGCCGGAGAATTATATATACAATTTACTTTTAGGTATGTACATAAAGTTACCAAAAAATCTTGTGTGATAACGCCAAGGATAAGGCTGACAATTTACCGCTTATTAGTTGTGCTTGCAGTGCTTGTTTCAATTTTGTCGGGAATTTTTTTTTGTAACCACGTGTTTCGCTACGTCCACATGAAGCTAGCGAGTCATCATAATATGCAGAAAAAAAAGCAGTTCTATAATTTGTCGTTGCCGAATCCGCATGGATAATGTGCACTTTTTTTACGTGTGTGACGCTAGCTCCTTGAGTTCCAGCTCCTTGCTAAAATAATGAAATCGAGAACGCAGTCGAATCGAATCGAAAGTGTGAAGCTGGCTCCTTGGGATGATTAATAGTTTACCGATAAATATTTTAATAATGCATTTTCTCACAAAGAACAACAACACATTTTAATCCACCCATAAAACACTTCACTTCTCAAAATTATGGCTAAAAGTTAGGTTAAATAAAGGGAAGTAGGAATGTGGTAAATATTGATATTGGTTTTTAACAAACATATCGACACAGCTTTTTCTAGGACTTGAATTTAGATACGAAATTTTCAGGGTAGTTAGGTACTCGATAGTACTATCAAACGTTGCTATTGAGGAATTGATACATATCATGGTTCCGGCAAAAAAAAAAAATTTTCCATTCAAGGAGCCAAGTGCTATCTTGGTTCTCGACCATAGAATCGATACGAAATTTTCAGGGTAGTTAGGTACTCGATAGTACTATCAAACGTTGCTATTGAGGAATTGATACATATCATGGTTCCGCCAGAAAAAAATATTTTCCATCCAAGGAACCAAGTGCTATCTTGGTTCTCGACCATAGAATCGATACGAAATTTTCAGGGTAGTTAGGTACTCGTTAGGTATTATCTAAATATATCTGTACTAGAGGTGACGTCATTTTTCTAAGCGAAAATAGGTCTGTTCGTAGAACAATCACAAACCAGTCAGAGCCAATCATCATTTGTTATTTGCAGTTTGCAAACTATTTCTTTTTTTTTTTGCGGAACCATGATATGTATCAATTCCTCAATAGCAACGTTTGATAGTACTATCGAGTACCTAACTACCCTGAAAATTTCGTTTCGATTCTATGGTCGAGAACCAAGATAGCACTTGGCTCCTTGGATGGAAAATATTTTTTTCTGGCGGAACCATGATATGTATCAATTCCTCAATAGCAACGTTTGATAGTACTATCGAGTACCTAACTACCCTGAAAATTTCGTATCGATTCTATGGTCGAGAACCAAGATAGCACTTGGCTCCTTGAATGGAAAAATTTTTTTTTTGCCGGAACCATGATATGTATCAATTCCTCAATAGCAACGTTTGATAGTACTATCGAGTACCTAACTACCCTGAAAATTTCGTATCTAAATTCAAGTCCTAGAAAAAGCTGTGTCGATATGTTTGTTAAAAACCAATATCAATATTTACCACATTCCTACTTCCCTTTATTTAACCTAACTTTTAGCCATAATTTTGAGAAGTGAAGTGTTTTATGGGTGGATTAAAATGTGTTGTTGTTCTTTGTGAGAAAATGCATTATTAAAATATTTATCGGTAAACTATTAAGCATCCCAAGGAGCCAGCTTCACACTTTCGATTCGATTCGACTGCGTTCTCGATATCATTATTTTAGCAAGGAGCTGGAACTCAAGGAGCTAGCGTCACACACGTACTTTTTTTTGGAAATATGAAAAATATAAGGATTAGTAGGTACTGAGGGTCTATATCCCTTTAGACTTTTAGACTTTTTTTTTTATAATAAGACGATCTAGGGGAGGAGATGTGGAGAAAAGTGTTGGGAAATTAGGAAAATTCATGGTACAAGCTAACGGGACTGGGGAGTGAATAGGGGTGCTGGGTGGGGTAATAGCCTGGTAAGTATGGTGGAGACACATAATTGGGGTCTTGTAAAGATTAGGCATCCACAAATTGATGGATTTTTTCAATTTTTGAGCATAGTTTTGGGTTTATAGAACAATTTCAACTAAAAAAAATGCTGGAAAAACAGCTTTTCACAAAAAAAAAAAATCCCATAACAAATTAAAATTTTATCAGGATTCAGTGAGAAAAACTCCCTTAAATGACAGCTTTGTCACATTGTTACAATCCATACAAGCTACATATTATAGAACAAATAGGCAATGTTGCCAAACTTACCCAAACTTCTTAAAAACAATGAATGCAATCGTTTTTGTTTGTATATTTTAAAATACTATGACAAACATAATAAAACAGTAAAAAAAACAACCATATAGGCAGGAGCGTTACTTTCAAGGTTACTTTTTAAACGATATTCAAGAGAACATCCACCGGCTACGCTGGGCAGGAGCAGCCATATGGGCAGGAGCGTTACTTTTTAAACGATATTTATAAAACATCCACCGGCTACGCTGGGCAGGAGAGTACCTTTTAACTCGGGCAGGAGCGTTACTTTTTAAACGATATTCAAGAGAACATCCACCGGCTACGCTGGGCAGGAGCAGCCATATGGGCAGGAGCGTTACTTTTTGAACGATATTTATAAAACATTCACCGGCTACGCTGGGCAGGAGCGTACCTTTTAACTCGGGCAGGAGCGTTACTTTTCAAACGATATTCAAGAGAACATCCACGGGCTACGCTGGGCAGGAGCGTACCTTTTTACTCGGGCAGGAGCGTTACTTTCTAAACGATATTTTAGATATGGCGGCATGATGGACATCTGAATATACATCAATAAAATGGCGCCAAAACGAAAAAGCAAAATAAATGAAAAAGGAAAACTTGGCAACAGCGCGTATTTTTCACTCTCGGTTGTTATTTAGTGAGTAGTGTCTTGTGTCTTGACAATCTTGACAGTTGTTATTGATAATATCGAGTTCGCCGGGATGTTCTGTGAATCAAATTTTTTAAATTTATTTTTCCTGCTTAGCTATATGTTTTAACTTCTTTAGTGGTTACGTGAGGAACTGTAGTACATGTGAACAGAAATTGTCCATTTCAATCACCCACAAGTGGAACAAATCGAGATTTTTGGAAAATGTTCGTATGGATCAATGTTCCTAAAATTGTGTTTTTTCTACAAAAATGTGATTCATCCAGCATTTTTTCTCTTTATAATAGTTAAACGAAGGATAATTTTCCAAATTCGCCTTTGAAAAGTGAAAAATACGTGGATGCCTAATGTTTACAAGAACCCATAATTGAAATGCTTGCTTACTGCTTATTAACTAACACAAACGATATTTTTCATTCTAAAAGGAAAAAAAACACTTAATTCATGTTTTCAATTTTCGCATATTTGACTATTATTTATTGTGTTGCTACAGCCTTGTTGCTATGCTTTGTAAGTCACCTGCCAGCAGTGACATTTGTAGTTGTCAAGTTGTGAGTCTTGGGCAGCGTTGCCAACGACACGGATTTCTTCTTGTTTATAGGAATGTTTATAGCGTCTTATTATACGGATGCGAAATTCATGTCTATGCGATTTTGCAATGGATGACAAACGTTGTAATTATTATCATCAGTTGTCATACTATGTACAAGCTGAAACGATTAATAAGGGAAATTTCTATCAGGTAAATACGGAATGTTTTATGCTCGGTTTTAGGAACTGATTTGGCAACGCTGGATTTGAGTCATACTCATGAGTTAGGTTTGTATCTTGTGACAGTCACGCATTGAAACCGCATTGTGCTTTGTTTTGTTTTGTAAATTAATCAATTTGAATCAATTTACTCACTGCTGAAGACTTATATTCTTCAATCCATACACGTCGAAACTTGAGATGAGACATCAAAATGTTTTGCCAAACTAGAAACTAACCCAATCTCAATGAAAAGCTTAATTTTCCATATAGAGAGATGATACATCAAATTTTTTGCCAGACTTACCCAATCTTACCCAAATTAACCAAGTCTAACCCAAAAGTAATCCAAACCAACGCCGTCTCACTATTTAACAAACAAAAACTAAGCCAATCTTACCCAGACTAACCCAAACTCTAAGTTTAAACAACATTAATACGGCGCGTATACCCGTCAACCGTCAATCAGGCTCCACCCCTTCTGGGGCAGTTGGCTGAATAGTATAGGGTACGGTACGGTACCCGGATACCGTAACGCTATAGACTTCGAATCTCAAGAATAATTTAATTTATTTTGAACTTTGAACACAGCTCAAGCGCAGCTCCGGTTCGCACTGAGACCACAAGTGGAACGCTATAAACAATTTGACAATACAAATGACAGGTGAAAGCGTAGCAACAAGGGTTGTAGCAACACAATAGACAAATTACATGACAAAATTGAAAAAGTTATATTTTTCCTTTTAGATTGTAAAATATCATTTGTGTGAGTTAGTAAGCAGTAAGCAATCATTTCCATTATATATTTCCACCACACTGGCCAGGTTATTACCCCACCCAGCACCCCTATTCACTCTCCAGTCCCGCTAGCTTGTACCATGAATTTTCCCAATTTCCCAACACTTTTCTCGAAATTTCCTCACCTGGATCAACATATTATATGTATATGTCTACAAACATCGTACAGTTGAAATCTACAAGGAAAATTTGTTGATTTCTGTTGGTCTAAAGTGATATAGCACCAGTATTGATGTTCAAAAAATCAACCTACGACCTCTATTAGTCTATTTATGTATGTATCACCGATTAAAGAGAACCAATAAACATCCACGACGCGACGTTACAGAATACATTATCTGTCTCCGTCTGGCGTATTGACTGCATAACTCTTTCGCTCGAGAGAGAGCGGTCTCATTGACGACATAAATTGCTGGTGCATGGGTAAAAAGTTGCAAGCCAAAAATAACGTTTTTGAGAAAATTGCGATGAAAGTTTTTATCATGGGTTCCCACACAACCCAATCGTTTTTTGGAGTATTGACTAGTTTTGATTTTATGCATTAGCCTTACCACTGTTACACCCGTATTTTGTTTTTTTTCTTACAGTATGTACTTTTTTATATTTGAATTTTTTTAGACTTATATCATAAGACACTTTAGAAATGTGACTTATACCTTTCTGTACAATAAAACATATCGTACTGATAGAGGAAAATAACGTTTACCTATATTAACAAAGTGAACACAAAACTGGAAAAATAAACAATGCTTATCGCTTAAACATCTGCTTCATCAGAACTGCCCATCAGGATATACGTCCGGTGTGTCCTCGGGTGTTTCACTCATGCTTCTCAAATTTTTGTTGAAGTCGTGGTAAGTGTCATAGATGTATGGTAATAACTCCAATAGATCCTTCTTTTTTTCATTTGAAATAGGGTTGGCTGAACTGTACCGTTTTTATTGTGTTTAATATCAATGATGTTTTGGATTTTTGAAATCCAGTTGATTAAACGGTTCATCAGTCGATAAGGTTGTCTCATGGAAAACCATCCCAGGTTAAACCTTGTTATACCTTAACCACTAAACCTATCGCCAGCTATGATCATTATTGAATTTTCTATTTACCAGTGGCCTTTTCAACAGATCAGAATAGGCCTGGAAATCTTTTTGTCGCATTTCTTTTACGATGAAAGGATTTTTTCTCCAACCTGTCTAATCAACTGCGCCCAATCATGCGGATGGTCAATAGCTAGTGCTATTGAGTGCATACTTCTTCTTTTTTTCAATAAGACTATGGTCGGTATCACACTCCATGCGGGTATGTCCAAGAACCAAAAATGTATTGTTTATAGTTTGAAGTGTCTCAGAATCTTGAGAGGCCTTCATGCACATCGCGGCAACAAAACTTTTTTTGTTCTGGGAAGATCATCAACTATGTATTGGTATAAACATAAAGCAATATCATCACCGCCTCTTTTGCCCATGGCTTCATGCCAAAGATTACAATAGGCTTGGCTGTGATCGCAGTTGTGAACAGTTAAGTTGTAAGTCCACAACTGCCTCTTGTAGAAAACCAAAGAACTTTCTATTGAAGGCATGGGCAAACATTGTTGCATAATATCAAATGCGATAGTTTGCATTATTGTCCGGATGTAGCTCCATTTTCATAGCCAGTTTGTCACATATATTGCATGTACCCTTTTCTGATTGTTTGATCTTGTTGAGTGAATGGAATTCTCTCTCATATATAAAACGTGAAACTGGATTCTCTGGAAACTTCACTTTATACTCCATATAAAGTTGAGAGAGAGATACGTATGGAACCGAATATTTCTTCTTTGAGTCCCTTCTTGTGTGGTTTATGTGACTACGCACTGTTTCAATCTCCTGGGCAGTTCGTTCATTAGCAGGTTCTTGTGCACCTCTGCGGTCTGTACTTACTACGCTTGACTTCACAGATAGTTTCTTGGCTATAACACATCCTATGAATTGCTGTTTCATCAAAAGTTGACATAAACCAACTCTTGCATACAGGATTGTTGGCTCCGTTAAGTTGGAAGTGGTAAGTTTGTGTTGTCTCTTATTGGTGGAGGCTGTCAGGGGTTCGAAACAACTTTATTTTTATCTTCCATTAGGCTTGCCGAATAAGAAACTCTTTTGTTGTAATCACCTATACCTCAATAGTCACCCAATAAATATCTTCTGTCCTCTTTTTCTCCCCGTGTTCCTCCCTTTAGTTTACGCTTTTTCTTTTCAACCAAACCTGATGTTCCAGGCATTTCAAGATTTTTAGTATCATTTTTCTGATTTGAGGTAGATTTCCTTTTTTTTTTCTTGAAAGAGAGCAGCTGTTACTTTCCGATTCTGAAGATAACAATTTGGCCTCGAAATCTGGATTCGGCACTAGATTGTCAGTCCGATCCTCGATGAAATCCATATCAATTACATCGCGCGTAAGATCTCTTAAATGTTCTGGTATACTTTTCTCATTTCCCTTTCTCTCCCTACGCCACGAAAACCCCCTTCTTTATGACTAAATAATTCATTTTAAGCTAGAAGTTTTGCAAAAACTAGTATCAAATAACTTACCTTCATTAATTGTGTCGGTCATTATCATTATCCTTTTGACTCGGTCACTCATTTTGCAAAATAAGGCAGTGAAACACCTCGAAGTTATCTCAAAAACACTTCACCTATTACTGGGGTTGGGTAACATAACCTCACTTTTATGTGACAGTCATTTTATGTCAGAGAAAAAAGAGCGGGAAGAGGGTGAAGAAGGTTATGAGTCAGAAATATACCTTTTTTCACATGAAATGATGGTATGAATTTGTGCCTATGGAGTTATGTCTGACTAAACCCTGTTTTCACAAACATAATAGAGTAAATGGATCTGCATAATGGTATAGGTCTGACATAATTCATTTTGTTCATACTAGTTTTGGACAGATATAAAAAGATGTTGATTTAAGTATGACATGATATTATTTGCCAAAAAGATGTTTGACTTGAAACATGTGGCACATACAAATTACTACTTGTAAACGTTCGGATTGACACACCGCATTTTTCCCATACGTGCTACTATGTATTCCGAACCCTCTGATGACTTAAACCCATTTTCGCCAAAAACTGACTTATGCCCTTTTACACATGCACCAGCGGAGTAAACTTTATATGGAGTATAAAGTGAAGTTTCCAGAAAATCCAGTTTCACGTTTTATACAGGGTGTCCGGGAAAATGTGGGAGATCTCTCGGATTCAGATAGAACATTAAAAAATAAGATGACAAGTTCCCATAAATGTTTTTCCTAGCGGCCCTCCCTACGGAGATACGGCCCCCTAAAGGACCCCACTGGAAATCGGTTTTTCTTGAATAACTTTTAAACGACTCAATATAATTCAATGAAAATTTAATATGATAAACAGTAGTACGGACCTCTCAAAATACTTCCCTTAAAACATAATTAGCTTGTTTAGTTTACCAGGGACGGACTAGATTGTACATTTTAACGCTCAAATTTTTAACACCCTGTATGATAAGGAGTTAAAAAAAATAAATTTGGATACCTTGAACATTAAGCTAAAGAAAAGGTACTCTTGTTCATTGTCGATAAAATGAACCATTTTCGAGAAAAAACAAATTTTTATTAAACAAAACCTCGAAAAAAGCCATGACGAAGTGGTGCTCTTGACGAAATTGTGAACCTAACGCTAGGAAAAAAAATTATGGGAACTTGTCATCTTATTTTTTAATATTCTATCAGAACATAAATTTTTTTCCCAGCGTTACTTTCACAATTTCATCAAGAGCACCACTTTGTCATGGCTTTTTTCGAGGTTTTGTTTAATAATGATGAATTTTCTCGTCCAATAGTCTCAATGTGGAAATGGTTTTTCGTGGGAATAATGGACAGTTGTGCGATGGAAAACCTCTATTTATCTATCAGCTACGTTTCGACATTTGTTTCATGTCTTCATCAGGCTATAATGAACCACAAAACATATTACAAAAGTATTAACATCTTAAAAAAACTCACCGTTAAGATTAAAAAGGTATACAACAAATTGACAAGTAAAGAGCACGAACCACATTGATCAAAACATTAAAATATTAAAACTCGATAAAATAGTGATCACACATAATAATAACATGTCAGCAACACAAGACATTCAAAATCAACGATACATATTTTGCTAGCAGGTTTATACAGTACCAAACTGTTATTATTCCCTAATCCTACTAATTTCTGCACTCTACACAGATTACGGCCGCGTTGTCACGTCTCCCGGTGATTTATCCTATGATGTTCGACTTACTCAGATTGGTTCTTAAATCTATCTATGAGACCATTATAGATTATAGATAAATTATTGACGTCCGTTCTGAAATTTACAGTTTTTCAGAAGCTTAATGTTCAAGGTATCCAAATTTTTTTTTTTTTACTCCTTATCATACAGGGTGTTGAAAATTTGAGCGTTAAAATGTACAATCTAGTCCGTCCCTGGTAAACTAAACAAGCTAATTATGTTTTAAGGAAAGTATTTTGAGAGGTCCTTACTACTGTTTATCATATTAAATTTTCATTGAATTATATTGAGTCGTTTAAAAGTTATTCAAGAAAAACCGATTTCCAGTGGGGTCCTTTAGGGGGCCGTATCTCCGTAGGGAGGGCCGCTAGGAAAAAGATTTATGGGAACTTGTCATCTTATTTTTTAATTTTCTATCTGAATCCGAGAGATCTCCCACATTTTCCCGGACACCCTGTATATGAGAGAGAATTCCATTCACTCAACATCAAGACCAAACAATCAAAAAAGGATACATGCAAAACATGTGACAAACTGACTATGAAAATGGAGCGACATCCGGACAATAATGCATTTGGTGATGAGCTGAAACGGCATCATGAGGAAACAGACTTAGCATACAATTCAAAATCTGCAGACAAGGAGATGTCCAAAAGTGATTTCACTAAAAAAAAAACAATCGCATTTGATATGCAACAATGTTTGTCCACGCCTTCAATAGAAAGTTTTTTGGTTTTCTACAAGAGGCAGTTTTGGACTTACAACTTAACTGTTCACAACTGCGATCAGAGCAAAGCCTATTGTTATCTTTGGCATGAAGCTATGGGCAAAAGAGGCGGTGATGATGTTGCTTCATGTTTATACCAATACATAGTTGATGATCTTCCCAGAACAAAAACAGTTTTTTTGCCGCGATCTGCATGAAGGCTTCTCAAGATTCTGAGACACTTCAAACTATAAACCATAAATCTCTGGTACCTGGACATAACCGCATGGAGTATGATACCGACCATAGCCTTGTTGAAAAAAAGAAAAAGAAGTATGCACTTACTACCTATTGACCATCCGCATGATTGGGCGCAGTTGATTAGACAGGTTGGAAAAAAATGCTTTCATCGTGAAAGAAATGCGACAAAAAGATTTCCAGGCCTATTCTGATCTGTTGAAAGGGCCATTTGTAAATAGAAAATTCAATAATGATCATAGCTGGCGATAGGTTCAGTGGTTAAGGTATAACAAGGTTTAACCTGGGATGGTTTTCCATGAGACAACCTTATCGACTGATGAACCGTTTAATCAACTGGATTTCAAAAATCCAAAACACCATTGAATTTAAACACAAAAAAAAACGGTACAGTTCAGCCAACCCTATTTCTAATGAAAAAAAGAAGGATCTATTGGGGTTATTACCATACATCTATGACACTTACCACGACGTCGACAAAAATTTGAGAAGCATGAGTGACACACCCGAGGACACACCGGACGTATATCCTGATAGGCAGTTCTGATGAAGCAGATGTTTAAGCGATAATCATTGTTTATTGTTCCAGTTTTGTGTACACTTTGTTAATATAGGTACACGTTATTTTCCTGTATCAGTACGATATGTTTTATTGTACAAAAAGGTATAAGTCACATTTCTAGAGCGTTTTATGATATAAGTCTAAAAAAATCCAAATATAAAAAAGTACAGACTGGTAAGAAAAAATACAAAATACGTGTAACAGTGGTAAGGCTAATGCATAAAATCAAAACTAGTCAATACTCCAAAAAAAGATTGGTTGGAAAAGTGTTGGGAAATCAGGAAAATGTATGGTACACCAACTTGCACATAAAATGCGTACCTACATTGAAATGGTAAAATTGTTTTGGTTTGAGCAGTGTATGAAGGTGACAAGTTTTTTTTGTTGCAATAATAATCCACTTATGTGAAAACACAAATACTTACACGCTTCAGTGAAGGACTTATGGTCGGTAACAAGAACTAAATAACTGAATGACTAGATAACCAGATCTACATCCGATGGAGAATGTGTGGGGACTATTGGTAAAAACTATTTATACCAAAGAAACTGGAGGCCTGAGCTCAGAATCAGACAGGACTATTAGATGCCATTCTCAATGCATGGAATGACTTCGCCAATGATGTATTGTCGAAATTTATCAAATTCCATGGTTCGACGACTACAAGAAGTTTTGGCTAGAAATGGTTCTGCTACCGGATTTTAAGGAAAATAATAAAAGTAAATAAATTCAAAGTCGTACCCATAATATATCGTTTTCATTTGTAAATAAAATAAAAAGTTGGTGTGCATGGCATTAGATATTGGGACAGTCTGTTACACTGCTTAAGAAAACACAGATTTCAGTGTCTATGTACGCATTTTTGTGCATGTCAGAGTACAAGCTAGCGGGACTGGAGAGTGAATGGGGTGCTGGGTGGGGTAATAATCTGGCCAGTGTGGTGGAAATATACAGGGTGTTTATTAATTGAATGCTGATACTTAAGGGTGATAATCCTTGGATGATTTTAAGACAAAGAGCTCATATGGACATAGGTCCGCAAGTGCATAGATTTTAAGATACAGGGTGTTGAAATAAAAAAAAAATATTTTTTTTATCATCACTTTGATACTATTCCAGATATCTTTTTAAATTTCGGTACACGTCTTCTATGCTTCAAAATGCATGGGAATGTTAGAGCGCCCTCTCTCACTGATTTAAAAATATTGGATGAAAATATTGGATGACACAGCAGGGTGTCAATGCAATTAAGTAGATTTTATTTTTTTAAGCAAAAACCATGCGCCGGACGAAAAAAATCAGGAGAACGAATTGGCTCAGAAACAAATAGAGATTTTAAAAATGATTTTTATTTTGGAAGGAAGCAGTGGCGTACAAATTTTCTCCAAAAATATTGAATGCAAAGCCCGTACGGACGCCACTGGTAAAAATAATGAAATTGTTTGTACATCACAAAATGCATATTGAAGCCTAGAAGACGTGTACCAAATTTCATAAAGATATCTGGAATAGTATCAAAGTAATTATAAAAAAATCATTAACTTTTTAATATTCCAACACCTTGTATCTTGAAAATTAAGCTCTTGCGGACCTATGTTCATATGAACTTTTTGT
Organism: Orchestes rusci; assembly: GCA_958502075.1. NCBI lineage: Eukaryota > Metazoa > Arthropoda > Insecta > Coleoptera > Curculionidae > Orchestes > Orchestes rusci. The sequence continues at coordinate 3,380,494 of OY293306.1, forward strand.
CTTAAAATCATCCAAGGATCATCACCCTTAAGTATCGGCATTCAATTAATAAACACCCTGTATAATTGAAATGATTGCTTACTGCTTACTAACTCACAAAAACGATATTTTACAATCTAAAAGGAAAAATATCACTTTTTAAATTTTGTCATTTAATTTGTCTATAGTGTTGCTACAACCCTTGTTGCTACGCTTCCACTTGTCATTTGTATTGTCAAATTGTTTAAAGCGTTTTCCATTTGTGGTCTCAGTGCGAACCGGAGCTGCGCTTGAGCTGTGTTCAAAGTTCAAAATAAGTTAAATTGTTTTTGAGATTCGAAGTCTATAGCGTTACGGTATCCGAGTACCGTACCGTACCCTATACTATTCAGCTAACTGCCCCAGAAGGGGTGGACCCTGATTGACGGGTATACGCGCCGTATTAATATAATTTAAACTTTGAGTGTGGGTTAGTCTGGGTGAGGTTGGCTTAGTTTTTGTTTGTTAAATAGTGAGATGGCGTTAGTTTGGATTAGATTTGAACGCGACAGCGACATGACCTCTCTATATGGAATTTTGCTTTAAGTTAATTCGCTAGTTTGGGTTAGTCGTTAGCGACATCATCTCTCTTTATGATATTTCACTTTTGGGTTAGACTTGGTCAATTTGGGTTAGATTGAGTAAGTTTGGCAAAAAATTTGATGTCTCATCTCAAGTTCCGACGTGTATGGATTAAAGAATATAAGTCTCCAGCAGTACGTAAATTAATTAAAATTGATTAATTCACAAAACAAAACAAAGAATAATGCGGTTTCAATACGTGACTGATACAAGATTCAAACCTAACTCATGAGTATGACTCAAATCCAGCGTTGCCAAATCAGTTCTCAAAACCGAGCTTAAAACATTCCGTATTTACCTGATAGAAATTTCCCTTATAGAATCCGTATCATAATCGTTTCAGCTTGTATGACAACTGATGATAATAATTACAACGTTTGTCATCCATTGCAAAATCGCATAGACATGAATTTCGCATCCGTATAATAAGATGCTATAAACATTCCTATGAGCAAGGAGAAATCCGTGTCGTTGGCAACGCTGCCCAAGACTCACAACTTGACAACTACAAATGTCACTGCTGGCAGGTGACTTACAAAGCATAGCAACATGGCGGTAGCAACACAATAAATATAAATTGTTACTTTTTTTTATCATAATTAGTATAATTCGGCAGCGGCAAATTAGCGACAAATTATAGACATATTGTTTTTTTTCTGCATATGATTTTGAATGAAGGATCAAGGACAACTAATTAGCGACTAATTAGCGGCAAATTATCAGCCTTATCGCACAAGATTTTTCGCTAAATGTATGTACATCTTTTAGGTGCTTGCGGTAGAGTTGGGTACACTAAAAAAGCGTTCATGCTTTATAATGACATGAAAAAACGTGGTTTAAAAGTAACAGGTGGTACTTATACAGCTCTTTTTAATGCCTGCGCAAATAGTCCATGGACTTCTGATGGCTTATCAAGAGCTAAACATCTATATGAGATTATGATTGAAAAGGGCGACCAGCCAAATGATACAAATTATAATGCGATGATCAAAGCCTTTGGTAGATGTGGTGATTTGCCCATGGCGTTTTTCTTAGTGGATGATATGTCTAAAAAAGGTTTTGCCATTAAAGACGACACGATAAATTTCCTGCTACAAGCTTGTATAACAGACAAAGAAGCAGGATTCAGGCATTGTCTTCTTGTATGGAGAAAAATGATTGATAATAGAATTTCACCCAGTATACATACCTTTAATTTGCTTTTGAGGTGTGTAAGGGACTGCGGTTTGGGTGATTTGGAAACTACCAAAGAAGTCCTAGATAAATTACTAAAACAAAATGATAAATCCAAATTGGTGTCCGATTCTCAGCAATTACTACTAGAAAATAAAATCCAGAATGAAGAAAATGGAGCGAATGGGGATTTTTCCAAGCCTGATGAGCTGATCGTGAGTGAGAATGTTCCCAAAAATCTATCAGCGAAAGTCATTGAGGAGTTGAGACCAGATCTTTTAGCACGAGTGCCTCATATTGGTAAGATTAGAGAACAAAGATTGTAAAAGTTATATTTTTATCTGAGTATACTTTCTTATTTGGAGAGATGATGGATTATTAAAATTTAACAGCAAATTCAGCACTCTTTATACTTATTTACATGATTAAAAATATCAAGAAATATTTTTTCACATGACCCAACATACACTCTCTGCCACCCTAAAATATTGACCAAGTACCAAGTTTGATGCCATATGTTTTATCCTATTTTTATGAATTTTGTACCAGTTTGTAGATCAATTTTTTGTGGTTGTTTTTGATTATTGTAATGACTGACATTTTTTGATTATGCACTTTATGCAAGGATAAATCGAAATGTTGTTTTTTGACGCGAAAAACATCCTTTGGTAAAGTTGAGGCGGATAATTTTGTCTACATTGTGTTTGCTGTAATCTCAGAAGTGTTTCAACCTTTTTTTAATCATCCCATATTTTCATTTCCTATACGAGCTGGAGCATTTCTACTGAAATGTTGATCCAAAGCTTTTTTCCGAAAAAAAAATTGATAGGGTGTGCAGTGCTTTCAATTTAATTTGTCACACTTTCAAGAGGCTGTAAAACATTTATTTTTTGAGTTGAAAGGTCGACCAAAAAAAGGAATCGTATGGTTTTTCGTCAAGTTTTGTGCGGTTGAGTATAATCTTTTCCCAACTGTCAAATGTCAAAATTATTGACATAACTTACTTTTTTTACATGGCACACCCTATACAGGGCTTTTCACTTAAAACTCCGCTCGTCAATATCTCGGAAACGAATAGGAATATTTGATTTCTGTAAAAAGTAGTCAAAGTATGGGGTCGAGTAGTTATTTTTCAAAATTCGACGCCTACCAAGAGTAAAGCGTCGCGACGCATCGAAAATATTAATCGATTGCAGGGACTTTGAAATTACACGCATGCAAAAGTACGAGTTATTTATAAACTTTTTTTTTATTCAGTCGAACTCATTTATTCTACTCAGTTTTGAGATATACAGTGTGTCCAAGATAAGGATGTCTATCACGGGGATCTTGGAAACCGTGAGAGATACAAGGACGGTTAAATGGAGGCAAAGTTGCGTATTTTGATGCTTAACAGAATGCCATTTTAAAGCCAAGAAATTCCGACTAAGTCCGAATTTATCCGAAAATAACCGAAATTTTTCAAAATTGTTTTCATTTTTTTCTGACCACATTTGAAGAGATATTTTAAAATGGATGGAACTTCTTCATTGCCACTTTTTGCCCTTTACAAGATAGCGTTATTGAATTGAAGAACCGACGTTTCGTCTATGAGCAGCCATCATCAACTTTGTTTTTTTAAATACGGTCCTGGATTTTTTATGACGGATTTTGAGGGCCTCTTATGTTCCTAAACCAACAATGTATCGCAATTATTAAAAAAAATTATTTTGATGGATTTTTCCATAAGAACTCATGTGTTAGAGAGAGACAAAAAATACATTTTTAATAGGATTAAAAACAACCACCTCTTTTTTGATTAGTGCGATACCTCGTTGGATTAGGAACATAAGAGACTCTTAAAATCCGTAAAAAAAAATCCAGGACCGTATTAAAAAAAACAAAGTTGATGATGGCTGCTCATAGACGAAACGTCGTTCTTCAATTCAATAACGCTATCTCGTAAAGGGCAAAAAGTGGCAATGGAGAAGTTCCATTCATTTCAAAATATCTCTTCAAATGTGGTCAGAAAATGAAAACAATTTTGAAAAATTTCGTTTTTTTTCGGATAATTTCGGACTTAGTCGGAATTTCTTGGCTTTTAAAACGGCATTTTGTTAAGCATCAAAATACGCAACTTTGCCTCCATTTAACCGACCTTGTATATCTCACGGTTTTCAAGATCCCCATGATAGACACCCTTGTCTTGGACACACTGTATATCTCAAAACTGAGTAGAATAAATGAGTTCGACTGAATAACAAAAAAGTTTATAAATAACATGTACTTTAGAATGCGCGTAATTTCAAAGTCCCTGCAATCGATTAATATTTTCGATGCGTCGCGACGCTTTACTCTTGGTAGGAGTCGAATTTTTTTAACTGTGAAAAATAACTACTCGACCCCATACATTGACTACTTTTTACAAAAATCAAATATTCCTAATCGTTTCCGACATATTGACGTGCGGAGTTTTAAGTGAAAAACCCTGTATATCATTACATATTATGTAGAAAGGTGTCTTTTTTCTGATCGCGAAAATATAGCACACATGCCCTTTCTATTCGATAGTTTAGAGGAAATTGGTATAAATCTGATTAAAATTTGAATTTAAAGGTGTTCTTTATTTGGTTTCCAATAATTGTTATAGTTCTTGTTTTCTAATATTTACTTACAATATAGAAAATTTTCTGGTTTGTAAATACATCATTTCAATAAATTACTCAAATCAAGAAGTATACACATTTATTTATTTTCACCAACTTACCTTGAAGAAACAGTTTTCACGTATAACATTAATTTGACAATTCGAGTGCAACCGTGACAATTATTGGAAACAACTGAACGAACTCGTCTATCTTTATGCTAAAAAATCACAATTTCAATCATATTTATACCAATTTGCGCCAAACTAGTAAATAGAAAGGGCATGTGTGCTATATTTTTGTGATCAGAAAAAAAAGTAAGTTATGTCAATAGTTTTGACATTTGACAGTTAAGAAAATATTTGACTCAATAGCACAAGACTTCACGAAAAACCCTTCCTTTTTTTGGTCGACCTTTTAGCTCAAAAAATAAATATTTCACAGCCTTTTGAAAGTGTGACAAATTAAATTGGAAGCACTGTACCTATCCTAAAATTAATAAACATTACAACATAAGAACATGTTTGTATTATGTATCTCCTTCTCGTGCAGAAATGAAAGATAACATTCTTTGTGGCCCTTTTTTTTTCTTGTGGGATAGCTTGATATTCTTCTGTCAGCGCCAGTCGTAACTCCTGCAAGGTTAGTGGTCGCACAGGTCGAAGACAAACGGCTGTTTTTTGTTGATGCAGCCAACAAATTTGGATATAATATTATTTTGGTCGCGAAATAAGTACACGTGGGCACATGGACGTGAAGAAATAGAAAATCAATACCCAATTTAAAATGCGTGGTTATAAAAATATACGTTTTGAGTCTCACACAACTCATGTTCATTACCTTCGCGGCCTTTGGAATTGGAATCTTCATTATTGTTTAAACAACAATAGGTAGTTTATAATATTATGAATTATCGGGATGCTTTTAATAAACTGTTTTTAGCGGATATTCTTGTGAAACCAACCTTTCAGACTGAAACGAATCAGAACAATTGAAAGTAAGTCGCTGATTCCTCTAATTCGTTTTTTTTCAATCGAATTAATAGGTATGTGAGTCATCCATCGAAATCTAAGTTTCAATAACATATTTTATAACGGGAGAATTTGAGTTTCATTTTAAAGAACTGCCGACACAAGCATTTACCAAGCGTTTTACATAACGATGTTGAGAGTTTTGCCGCGAATTACTGATTTTGGGATGGCATCTCAATGGTATGTTAATTTCGTCCTTATTTTGTATCACTCCTTGTAAAATTCAAGTTAAGTTATAACATATCGTGTTTTTGACAAAAACTGGATATGAGATCTGTCAGCCACATGTTTATATCAAACCGATTCGTCCAAGTTGATGTTCTTTAGATTTTCTTGCTCATGATGCATTTCTATCATTGTATCTTGCTTTCCTGAGGCTCCATTGAATCTACTTTGTAATAAGAGATGGTTGCTTCCTGGCAATTCCGATAAACACCTCCACAATGAAACTGAAACTCACAAAACGTAAATATACCAGCACCGTCGATCCATTGAATACAAATTATGACAAATTGACAAATCCAGCTGATAGAAGTCGTGTGGAAAAAACGAAACAACACGTCCTTACGTATTGCTTTTAGGACATGGGCGGGGAAAGAGGACAAGTGTGTCTAGTCGTGTTGACATAAGTGCACAGAATACAATATAAGCAAAGCGACGTGTTGCTATGGAATTCCACAGTACATGGAATAGGGGTCCTGATCTTAAATTGTAGCAAATTTAGTCTACTTTAAAAAAGTGTTTCATAGTTATGATCGAAAACTTAGTTCTTCTGGGTTAAAATTGCCAAAAACTGTATAAAAGGTAAACATTTTGGGATTGTTTTGAAATCTGACAATGTTGCGTTCGGCGCTCGAGGTCGAAAACTTTGATTATTCATTGGGCCAACATCATTAACAAGTCAGCAAAAAATCAGAACTACCGGATCTAACGCATGGTCTTATGTATATGATTACTGGACTATATGGAATAGGGAAAATGCTGGAGATACAGGGTGTTTCCTAACCTCTGTGACAAAATGAAAGGGGTGATTCTTCGCTTAATTTTAAGACGAAAATGTGGTATAACTTTTTTTCGAATTTCGCTATGTTTCCAAAATACAGGGTGTTTAATTATTTTTTTTTTGATTAGTTTTTTATTTTCAACTTTTTTTTATTTATTTAGTGTTTTTGAATTCTCCATTAAAATGATTATAATTGATTGCTGTATTTGTTAGAAAATTCAACATCAGCGATAAAATTACTTTTTGCGTCAAAACTCACTCAACTAGATTTAATTTCTTATCTCAAAAATTAGGCAAGATACGATAAAAATTCAAGAGATCAAAAAGTTGCGTTTTTAGTTGAATAACCTGAGAAAAAAATGAAAATGACAGAAAAAGTCAGTGGCGTACATTTTTTTCCCAATAATATTGGTTGAAGTGCCGCTCGGGACGCCACTGTATTCGATAATTTTTATTTGTTCATGGCAAAATGAGCCCGTTATCACTATAAATACCGTTACCAAACTTCAACAAAATCGAGTAAAAGATAAATCAATGAAAAATAAAAAACTAATAAAAAAAAAATTAAACACCCTGTATTTTGGAAACAAAGCTATTCGAAAAAAAGTTATACCACATTTTCGTCTTAAAATTAAGCGAAGTATCACCCCTTTCATTTTGTCACAGAGGTTAGGAAACACCCTGTATATCAGAAGTTTCCAAGACAGCCCCAAGTTGGCGTAACGGTGCTATCAAAACACAAAATTGCTGTTTTTTCGTGATTTTTAAATAGAAACAAATATAAATGAGTATCGCTATGGATTCCTTGAGAAATTTCCCTCAAATTTGATTTTTTTGTTTTTTTTTTAGCATGTCAAATAACTGTCAAACCTTACAACGCAGGAATTCTCATAACTTTGAAACAACCCAACCAATTGACGCGATCTTGGTATCATTTTGAAGAGGAGGTTCTCCTCTTCTACAATTTTGGAATTTCAAATGAGTCTGATGAGAAGAGACGATTTCATTCAATATAATATGCGGACGACGAACATTTTTCAAATTTACTCGAGATTTTCAAATACAAACGTAAAACGTAAAGTGAAAATAGTTCATCTGGAATGTCGACTTAATTTCGCATATCTTTCATGCATTACACTTTTTTATAGCTCTCGAAATAAATAAGCTGAACGCTTTTTTGTAGTAGTGTAGTACAAAAAAGTCCTACTATTCAAATTATAATTTGTTCGAAATAAAACAGTGATAGGGTGGTAACTAGGTAACGCAAAAATTTGTTAATATCTTTTTTAAGAGGGCATCTTGAATAGGATCACTATTTTACATTAAATTATAGAAAAGCGTACGTATAGGTAGCTTTTTTATTACGAAATCCAGAAACAAGTGTAATACATGAAAGTTGTGCGGAATTTTGTCGAGAATTCAGACGAAAAATTTTCAGTATACTTTTGCATTTGAAAATTTAAAGTAATTTCAAAAAATGTCCGTCGTCTGCATATTAGAGTGAAGACAATCGTCTGTTTTGATCGGAATCATTTGAAATCTCAAAATTGTGGAAAAGGAGAACCTCCTCTTCAGAATGAGACCAATCAGTTGGGTTGTTTGTGTTTCGAAGTTATGAGCATTCTTGCGTTGTAAGGTTTGACAGCTGATACCTGTCTTATTTGACATGCTAGAAAAAAAAATCAAAAAGACAAATTTGAAAGAAATTTGTCAATGAATCCATAGCGGTACTCATTTATACAGGGTGTCCCAGCAAGGGTGGCCACCGGCCATATCTCAGAAACTACTGGACCTAAAAGTTCAGGAAAAAAAAAATTATCACTCAAGTGGCCACGAGAAAATGCTGGGAAATATTTATAACCTCGAAATTTTTCCGCTAGGGGGCGCAATCAAAGCTTAAATATTAAAATTCGAAATTTCCCCGGAAATTTTCAGATTGAGGTATATCTTTATCAACATGGTTAGAAAACCTAGACAATTTTACGTCTTTTTGGTACAGGGCTCATTGGCGTACTGATCTATCTTCGTGTGAGTAGGGGAAGGTAGTGAAAGTGTAATTGTTCAAGTGGCTGTAACTTATAAACGACTTGTCCGATTTTGTTGCGTATAGGCTTGTTTAGAAGATAAATGTGAGTACTTTCGTATATCGTATCCAGTGATGCGTGATTGTCTCCAGAAAAGTTGCTAGAAGGCGTAATTTGAATTAAAAACTGTTATTTTCGTTTCACCGCAAAAATTTAAATGGTATGGTATAATTCTGATAATAATAACTAGTCCAAATTACGTAAAATTTAATGTTTTAAGGATTTTAAGTTTTTTTTTTTTATACCGTACCATTTAAATTTTTGCGGTGAAACGAAAATAACAGTTTTTAATTCAAATTACGCCTTCTAGCAACTTTTCTGGAGACAATCACGCATCACTGGATACGATATACGAAAGTACTCACATTTATCTTTCAAACAAGACTATACGCAACAAAATCGGACAAGTCGTTTATAAGTTACAGCCACTTGAACAATTACACTTTCACTACCTTCCCCTACTCACACGAAGATCGGTACGCCAATGAGCCCTGTACCAAAAAGACGTGAAATTGTCTAGGTTTTCTAACCATGTTGATAAAGATATACCTCAATCTGAGAATTTCCGGAGAAATTTCGAATTTTAATATTTAAGCTTTGATTGCGCCCCCTAGCGGAAAAATTTCGAAGTTATAAATATTTGCCAGCATTTTCTCGTGGCCACTTTAGTGATAATTTTTTTTTCCTGAACTTTTAGGTCCAGTAGTTTCTGAGATATGGCCGGTGGCCACCCTTGCTGGGACACCCTGTATATCGCGGACACTGTATGAACATGTTCATTTATTGTATAAGAAAATTATATTTTCAGGTAACATCCTTTCACTATCAGAAGTGAAGAATCCGGAAGATAGATTGCTTCTTTTTGGTGGTTGTAAAGGATTCCTTCAAACAATGAAGAATCACAAATGTACCCCTGATATAAAAACATTTACACAACTTCTGGACGCCATTCCTAGCACTTCATCTACCGAAAAAGAATTATTTCTTGCCATGAAGAAGTCAAATATAAAGCCTGATATCAATTTCTATAATATGCTGATCAAAAAGAGGGTAAGGTTCTAAAATGTGGAGTTACTATATCGTTTTGCAATTTGGATTCTCTATCTTCATTTCATGTAATACCTATAAAAAAATCTTGCTAGAATGAAAAGACGAAGTCGCAAGTCTAAATTTTTCTTTCAGAGTTTGAGATTAGACTACGAAGGGGCAAAAGAAATTGTGTTATTAATGAAAAACGAAAAGCTCAGACCTGATCTAATCACATACGGTGTATTGGCTTTAGGTTGTAAAAACAAAGATGAAGCATTGGAGCTTGTTGAAGAAATGAAGGAAACTGGATATACGTATGTATACAATTTAGTTAACAAGTGTGCTTTTAATCAACTCCATGTATTTTTTTATTTGTTTGAATTAAGAAAATATATAAAGAATGCAGAATTTACAATCTTATTCCAAAATAAACAGGTTGTTTCCAGGTTGAACTCAATAATACTGGGTGCCATGCTGAAGCAAGGATGTTTTCACATGAACTTTGGCTATATCTTTGAAATAATGGAATTATGCTTAAAAGAATCAGTTCCTGTGAACAAAAAATTCTTGGAACATTTGGAAAGTTTCAAAGAAATGTGTAGAGCTAAATTAGATGCCAATGTATGATATAATGATGGATGTAAATCGAAAACATATTTTTTTATTTTTATCAATTTCAGACAATAACTGATAAGCAAAAAGCTAAATACAACATTTTCAAAGCTCGGCACAAAACGTGGCTCACTGAAATTCAAATTGATGACTCCGAAGACGCACATCCATGGCAACAATACCGTCAATATTCTCAGAGTGATTTCAAGTCTTCACCAAAAGATACTGCTCGATTTAAGCCAAGACATCAGTCTTTCTTTAAAGTTAAAACGTCTACGAAAATAAGATATTGAATACTAGTTTGAAGGCCATATTTTATCTTCTTAAATTTAAACGTAATACTGTGATATTGTTTTGAATTTGTGAGTTGAGAAAAATATATTTGTTTTCTGCTGACACGACTTTGAAACTGAATTTTACTGCATCCAAAGAGGCAAGAAAGTGGGCGTTTTCAAGGCTAGGCCGACAAATTGGTGAAAAATGGCTAGGCGGTAATAGCATATTGTGCAACAAGCATGGAATGATACCTATTTCCTACGAGTATGAAGGTTTGTAGCACGAGCCAAAGGCGAGTGCAGCAATTCATACGAGTAGGAAATGGTAATTCCATGCGAGTTGTACACTATGCTTTTTCTACGACTCTTAATTATTATCACTATTGTATCGTTAATATCGATTTTTACTTTTGGGTTTTGGCGGAGGTGCCAGATCATTTGATTTCCATTCAGTTTGCACTCGTTTCCATGGCAACAGTTAGGGAATGGTTTCATTTCCGTACAGTTGTACAATGTGCTACGTTTCCTAACCGATATCGATTGCACAATGTTGATATTACCGTACAGTCGTAGAAAAAATTATTTTCAACTTTTTCTAATAGAGGGCGTTACGGGATTATTTCCTGAATTCATGTGATTGTAGCATAATAATTATTCGCTATGTGCAACTGGTTGGTGGGGAGACGAGAAACGATCCCGCGCTACCAGCGGAAAAAATTCTCAGTTTTGTGGGCGCGCAGTGTTGCCAAATTTGAATCAAGACCTTCCACTAGAAGCGAATGAAAAAATTGGGTTTAGCAGAGAATCAACTAAATTTATTACACTATTTTGAGGAGCATTTTGTTTTCTCGGTTTTCTTGATAAATCTTCATCTTCATATTAATGTCTTCCTTCCTGATGCTATTTGAACCTTTTTCTCCACACTGGAGGCCACAGTGGGGCTCCACCTCGCTTTTGTCCTCGGGCCCCATGATAGGGCTTCGCCGCAAGGGGGCCCCGAGTTTCATAATGGAGCCAAAACTCGTTTTGGGGATTTCTGCCTTGTGGTAGGGCTCCGCCTCAATTGGGCCCTGAGTCTCATAATGTGGTAGGGCTCCGCCTAAAGGAGGCCCCGAGTCTCATAATGGAGCCAAAACTCGTTTTGGGGATTTCTGCCTTATGGTAGGGCTCCGCCTCATGGGGCTCAAAGTGGCACCCCGCCTTATTTTGCGGTCCCCAGGATCCGTGATGGATTTCCGTTTCAAGAGGCTTCGTTTCTTTGCTTGTACTCCTTTTTTACTACTTCATTGTTTTTTGCCTATTGACTCTTCCTTATAATGTTAATCGCATATTTCTCCAACCTACCAAATCATAAATCCACTTCGCGACCTTCATTCAAATTCACCGGAACTACTGAGAATTCTGCTAAGTTGGCAACAGTGTAGTTGATGTTTACATCTTCATAACCTCAGTTTTCAACGTCAAAACACTAAAAACGATAAATTATACACGTAAGTATTATAATTACAATTATCTTCTATTTTATTGATAGAAATAATGATTATCAAATGAACCTGATGAAAATTATTCGTACTGATAGTCACTGGAGGTCGTATCAGGTATTTTTCTCTATATTACCATTTGATCATGTATGATAATAGCCCACAGTTTTGCCAGTTGCTGACACCAGATGTCACTGTTCGGATGTTGCACATAGCCAATACCTACAAATCAATATTCAATGTATAACCATATCATTCAGATAGTTCTCATAAATTTTGAGTTAATTAAATCCTATACATTCAGGATACGAATTAAAGTTCACGATGTTGGTTTTGACTTCTGCCATCTTGGTTTTGGCCTTGGCTCTGTAAGCTGACTACTCTGAAGCAGTGTTGCCAAGTTGAAATATTGAATGGATGACATTGATAATCACGTTGACTACCAGGAAAACTGTCAAATCTCTTTTTAAAGCTATATCGTTGATGAAGATTGATCATTATGGGTAAAAATTATGAATTTCTGCCACTTTAAACTTATTAAGGGGTGTACAGGATGTCCCATTTTGGGTACTTTTGCGAGGTATCTCCAAAACTAAAGATACTTTAGTTTTTTAACAAAATTTTCATAGCCCTTTTAGTTGTTAAGATACAGGGCTAAACTGAAAATGTTGCATTTTAAGGTACCCTTCGTATCTAAACTATCAGATAAGATATGAAAATTGATTCTTATACAGTGAGGACACGTAGGTTGGAATAGATTCATTTAAAATTCAGGGTTTTGTTTTCTGGAAAAACGCTCGGACACGTCGATTTTTATTTTTGACTGCGGTTTTTTTTATGGTGATTTTATTTATACAGGGTGGAACAAAAATAAGTAACGACCATCAACTTCATTTTTTCAAATGGAAATCCCATTTTTTTGTTTCATTTTCGAATTCTACATCAAATTCTAAGTAGGTCTCATGTACCATGTCCTTAGCTCATCCCCAACAGTTATAAATACGATTGTTCAGAAGCACAGTCGATTTGATCAATCGTAAATTTCTCGATAACTGTTGGGGTTAGGCTAAGGACATGGTACATGAAACCTACTTAGAATCTGATGTAGAATTCAAAAATGAAATAAAAAGAAGGGGTTTCCATTTGAAAAAATGAAGTTGATGGTCGTTACTTATTTTTGGTCCACCCTGTATACATAAAATTACCATAAAAAAAACCGCAGTCAAAAATAAAAATCGATGTGTCCGAGCGTTTTTCCAGTAAACAAACCCCCGAATTTTAAATGAATTTATTTCAACCTACGTGTCCTCACTGTATAACTTTTCCCGTAGAACTCGATTCTGCCTTCGGAATTAGTATACAGGGTCAGGTCAGGTCAAAAAGTTATCGGACCCAAATTTATTTTTTTAAAAGTGCATACTGTTATATATTTTTGAAAATGTAAAAATAAACAAATCTTATGGAGTATAAATATACAGGGTGTTCCATTTAAAAAAAAAAATGGATCCGATAACTTCTTGACCTGGCCTTGTATACTGATTCCGAAGGCAGAATCGAGTTCTACGGGAAAAGTTATATAGGAAACAGTTTTCACATTTTCCATAACCTATCTGACAGTTAAGATACGAGAAGTACCTCAAAATGCAACATTTCAGTTCAGCCCTGTATCTTGAAAACGAAAAGGGCTATGAAAATTTTGTTAACGGCATCTTTAGTTTCACGAAAAAATAGCACACTGTCGCGGAAACCGCAACTTTCTATCTATAAGAATAACGGAGATACTCCGCAAAAGTACCCAAAATGGGACACCGAGTTCCTAACTGCCAAGTGGTAGCTTAAAATCCCCTCCAACGTGCAATTTGGCGGTTTTTGCATTTTTCTTGAAAACCGTTGGTCCTAAAAAAAACTGTAGTAACAAAAAATGTTCCTCTTAAAATTTTCTATGAAAAAGGTTTTTCTACTTAGTTGTTTAGAATAGCGGTTTTCGAGAAATCATGTATTGAAAGTTGGGGGTGCGTTAGCAGAGATTAACGAACACTGTGTATTCACCCGTCTTCCGCATCATCAGTAGCAACGGCAATTTCCATCAACTAAAAAATGTAAAAATTACCTTTTAAAATTATAAAACCCGCAACACTGCCATTCATGTACGGCGTTATCTATTATATCTTGATCATCATCTACAGCTCTTATTATGAGGAATAGAAAAAAACTTTAAATACAAATGTTTCAGTTTTTTTCACGTTGTTTCTTTTGGTAATAGCGAAAATAAGAACATTGAAAAAAAATGATAAAGTTATATTTTCTATCATTTTACCCAATAATATACAGGGTGTTCCATTTAAAAAAATATAACTTCATCAATTTTTCCAATGTGGTGAAGTCGAATTTTCATTTCGCTATCATCAAAAATCACTACGTCAAAAAACCTAAAACTTCTGTATTTAAAGTTTTTTTCTATCACTCATAATAAGAGCTGTAGGTGGGGGTCAAAGTATAATAGATAACCCTGTACGTCTCTGATATTCCAAAATCATCCTAAAATACGTAATTATACCGCGTTCCTTAATCTCTGCTAACGCACCCCTATCTTTCAATACCTGATTTCTCGAAAACACTCAAGGAAAAGAACCTTTTTTATATAAAAACTTTTACTATCCTGAACCCGCCCGCGTCTGGTTTTGGAAAGTTTATAAATAAGATAATAATAACACAGAATTTTTTCTCAATTCATTTTTTTATGTTTTAATTTTTTTTATACCCCATAGAACCTACATAATAACAACACATTTTTTTTAATTTCATATATTTTTTTTATTTTTTTTTCCTCCCGCTAATCGTACACCCCTAGAACCTACATATTACCCACACAGACTCTTTTATTTTTATTTATTTTTTTTCCCAAACCATCTTTGGGTAGATGCTAATAACTGTAAATTTTCAGATAATTCTGTGCTAAGGTTCAAAAGCCTTAGGGAAATAAACACACAGACTCTCACATTTATTCAAGATTTTCAATTTATGTTTTTTTTTATTTTTTGTTTTTTTTCCGCCCGCTGGTCGTATACCCCATAGAACCTACATATTAACAACACAGACTCTTTTATTTTTTTTCCATCTTAGGGTGGAGGCTGATTACTGTGCAAATTTTTAGATAATTCTGTGCTTCGGTTCGAAAGCCTTAGCGTCAGAAACACACAGACTTTCACATTTATATAAAAGTGGATAATAATAAACTTTTTTTATGTTTTATTTTTTTTCCTTCCGCTGGCCGTATACCCCATAGAACCTACATAATAACAACACAGTTTTTTTTTCAATTTATGTTTTTTATGCTTTTTATTTTTTTTCCCGCGTGTCGTATACCCCATAGAACCTACATATTATTAACAATACAGATTTTATTTTTTTAAATTTTTTAATTTATTTTTATTTTTTGTTTCCCAAACCATCTTAAGTAGAGACTAATGACTGTGCAAATTTTTAGATGATTCTTTGCTATACACGGTTCAAAAGTCTTAGGGAAAGAAACGTACAGACTTTCACATTTATACAGGGTGTTACTTAATGGTATGTCATAATTTTAAGGGGGAGTTCCTGGATACATTTTAAGTCGAGAAGGTCATATAAACTTGGGTCAAAAAAAAATAAAATAAAATATGATAAAATAAAATAAAATACAAATAAAAAAATAAAAATGAAAAAGCATTTTAAGACCCATGTTTATGACCTTTTCGACTCAAAATTTATCCAGGAACTTCCAGTTAAAATTATGACATACCATTAAGTAACACCCTGTATATTAGATAATAATTACACAGATTTTTTAATTTCTTTTAAATTCATTTTTTTTATGTTTTATTTTTTTTTTCTTGCTGGTCGTATACCCCATAGAACCTACATAATAACAAAACATTTTTTTTTTAAATGTTCTCCAATTTATGTTTTTTTTTTTCGTTTTTTGATTTTTTTATCTATTTTTCATTTTTGCATCCTAAACCATCTTTGGGTACAGACTAATGACTGTGCAAATTTTCATATGATTCTGTGCTACGGTTCAAAAGCCTTAGGGAAATAAACATACAGATTTTAATTTTTATACAGGGTGTCCGGGAAAATGTGGGAGATCTCTCGGATTCAGATAGAACATTAAAAAATAAGATGGCAAGTTCCCATAAATTTTTTTCCTAGCGGCCCTCCCTACGGAGATACGGCCCCCTAAAGGACCCCACTGGAAATCGGTTTTTCTTGAATAACTTTTAAACGACTCAATATAATTCAATGAAAATTTAATATGATAAACAGTAGTAAGGACCTCTCAAAATACTTCCCTCAAAACATAATTAGCTTGTTTAGTTTACCAGGGACGAACTAGATTGTACATTTTAACGCTCAAATTTTTAACACCCTGTATGATAAGGAGTTAAAAACAATAAATTTGGATACCTTGAACATTAAGCTAAAAAAAGGTACTCTTGTTCATTGTCGATAAAATGAACCATTTTCGAGAAAAAACAATTTTTATTAAACAAAACCTCGAAAAAAGCCATGACGAAGTGGTGCTTTTGACGAAATTGTGAACCTAACGCTAGGAAAAAAATTTATGGGAACTTGTCATCTTATTTTTTAATATTCTATCAGAATCCGAGAGATCTCCCACATTTTCCCGGACACCCTGTATATAAGATTATTGTTTTATTTGTTATTTTTTTTCCTAAACCATCTTATGGTATAGGCTAATGACTGTGCAAATTTTCAGATAATTCTGTGCTACGGTTCAAAAGCGGGGTTGCGTTGATTTAAATCAATTGATTTAAATCAGTGATTTAAATCGCGATTCTAAACACATGATTTTTTTTTTTTTAAATCGTTGATTTAAATCACATGATTAAAGAATTTATATTTTTCCTTCTCTGCTTCCATTTTTGAAGAGTAAAATTAAATTGAGTCGTCAAAATACAATTATTTAGTCTTCCTGATGCTTTATCTATTGGTTCTCTTTTTAAAAATAATTAAATTTTAGTTGAGTTAGTATTCAATTATGTTTTACAAATTTTGTTAAATATGACCCAAGTTAAGTGTGATACTAGTTAAGTTGCGTTGTGTTATGTTTCAGAACTTGCAATGAAATATTATGTTCAGAATAAATCTTTCTCAAATATTATTATTCAAAAAAAACACAATACATATTATGAAAAAATGATTTTGATCAAAAAAATCGATTAAAATCAGAAAAATCGGTTTTTCTTGACTTTTTTCAAAAAAATCAAAAAAATTAGCAACATTGTTCAAAAGCCTTAGGGAAATAAACTTACAGATTTTCATTTTTATATATAAGATAATAATAACACAGATTTTTCAATTTCTATAAATTCATTTTTTTTATTTTTTTTTCTCCCGCTGGTCGTATACCCCATAAAACCTACAGGCTTTTTTATTTTTTTTTTATTTTTTTATTTTTTAATTATAATTATTGTTTTATTTGTTTTTTTTTTCCTAAACCATCTTATGGTATTGGCTAATTACTGTGCCAATTTTCAGATAATTCTGTGCTACCGATCAAAAGCCTTAGGGAAGTAAACATATACAGATTTTCATTTTTATATACATATAAGATTTCAAGAGGAACATTTTTTGTTGCCATAGTTTTTTTGGAGGATCAACGGTTCTCGAGAAAAATGCAAAAAACCGCCAAATTGCATGTTGGGGGTGAGTTTGAGGGATGAAGCTACCACTTGCTGGTTGGGAACTCTTTTGATTTTCAATATACACCCCTTGAAAAGTTCAACCCCCAAGTGGCAAAACTTTACATATTTTTTTCTGTTTTTCCTGATATCAATGGCCTAGTTAGGTCTAATAGGGTGCCAGCAGAAAAATAATGTGAAGACCACGGCGATAAAGTGATTTTTCCAGGCTTCAAGAAGTGTCCAGACTAGCTGTACATTACTTATTTCAGTCTGGAAAAACGCCACTTTACCGCCTAGGTATACAATATACTATTTTCTTGAGTGATCTTGTTTTTAATGAAATGTATCAAAGTGATCACAGACTGAGAAGAATTACTTCCTAAATACGTTTTACAAAAGAAAAATATCATCCTGAACAATGGACAATTTGCACATTTTTTTGGAAATATGAAAAATATAAGGATTAGTAAGTACTGATGCCATTGATGTTTAAAAAATCAACCTACGACCTCTAATAATGTAGTAATCACCGATTAAAGAGCGCCAATCAGCATCCACTACGTCACAGAATACACTATCTATCTCCGTCTTACGTATTGACTGAGATGACTCTCTCTCTCTCGGGAAGGTAATATGGCCCCACCCCTTTTGCGATCATGCAGTGAAATTCGTGTCTTCTTTTTCATTTATTTAGTATATTTTTGGGTATTTCGGAAACATTTTTTCGCTGGTGACTTTCAAATAATGTCTAGAGTACGTATATAAAATTTCAAGTCATTTGAAAATGTATGCAAATTGTCCATTCAACCTTGAGGACCTGAACTGTGGTAAAGAATCTTGGGATGATGATGGTCTCAGACCCACGGTTCACCCACAAATAGTAATTCTACCAAAAGAGTTTTAATATCACTTGAGCTTTAATCAAAGGGCATTGTTGGATGAAATTGTCAAAAAAATGTCGTGCGACTCTCTGTTCTGTCGCATTATAACTACGGTAGCGTGCTCTATGGATTCGGTTTATTTTGTTCTAAACTTGTTTGAAACAATTGAGCTTTTTTTTAACTGTTTTCAGTTTTTTTTGGTAAAAAGTTCAAATATTGTGGCAGTTTCATAGTATGGCGCCACATACTGCTTGAAGTTCCTCTTTAATCAAACCTATTTTTCTTGCCGGTTACTGTAGATCATGTTATAATAGCGAATACTGTTTTCCTGAGTATTTCGATTAAAAAAGCTATTCGTGTTTTATCACGCTAGGTGCTACCGCAAGTAGTGTTCGAGTTTACAGAGAGAGATTTCCAAATCGACTAACTCCAAATAATCAAACCTTTGCCGCTGTTGAAAGGCGTCTTCTTGAAACTGGCCAATTCTCCCCGTCAACTGCTAACTATGGACGTGCAAGAATGATCAGGACACCTGATGTGGAAGAGAACATTTTGGAACGAGTTGCGGAAGGTCGAACGTTAAGCGAGGAATTTGATGTAGAATTCGAAAATGAAATTAAAAATGGGAGTTTCCATTTGAAAAAATGAAGTTGATGGTCGTAACTTATTTTTGGTCCACCCTGAATACATTTAGGACCGCAGTCAAAAATAAAAATCGATGTGTCCGACCGTTTTTCCAAACACTAACCCCTGAATTTTGAATGAATTTATTCCAACCTATGCGTCCTCACTGTATACAGATTGGATTATGAATAGGGAATTTAAGAGTAATCTATCAGACCTTACTGCCACTTTTTGGAATAGAAACAGGTCTAGACGGCTCAAACTGATCCGCCAAAACTGTGTACAACTCTGATAAATTCATCATATGTCGTTCGACCAATCAGAAGGCTGGCAGTTTATTTGAAGCAGCGTAAAACAAGGTTGAATAGATTGTAGTTCGCTAGTTTAAACGACCTCGTATCTTCAATAATAAAGAAGTTAGCAGTAGTGCAGACTTGAGTCTGATCCCTTCATAGGGCACATTTTAAAAAATCCAAAATTGCTGAATATTTACAAGATCTTACCTGAATAGTTCTACTGGAGCCCGTTTTCACTTTTTCCGACAAGTTAGTTACCAGATAGCTGTGATGCGAGGAGTGTCCAAAAACGCAACTTTTTCAAAATCACTTTGTAGCTCAAATACTGAAAAACCTATGACATTTTTGTTAATGGTAACTTTCGATACAGAGAGGTTCGTCAAAACCGCAAGGTTGTATCTTTTATATCTAATCAAAATGTGATACCCTGAACAAAATTAATTTGTTCTATGACTTCAATAATAAATGTATTCATCCACTTTCTATTGGCTAATGTGACTCGTTACTCATGTGTTTGAGAAAGGAGGGGATGAGCTTGGCTTAGACTCGGGCGGAGCCTAAGTTCCGAGTAGGAGGGACCATGAAGCACAGATATTTTGATTTGAATTTCTGATTTCCGTGATTTTTTTTTTCAGGCTGAACTGGGAAAAGGAAAAGGGAGGGAACGTAGCACCTTCAAATCCATCATTTTGAAACAGTCCGTTTGACCGTCCATACTTGATTTATAGTCATTGTGTTAACAACCTAACCTTACTTCAAGTACAGTTGTCAAAAAGTGCCGTGCAAATGAAATCGAATATTGCATAGTTCGCTTCAATTATTATATAATCATAGAAAAAGTACCGGCTATGTGCAACATCCGAACAGTGACATCTGGTGTCAGCAACTGGCAAAACTGTGGGCTATTTTCATACATGATCAAATGGTTATATAGAGAAAAATACCTGATACGACCTCCAGTGACTATCAGTACGAATAATTTTCATCAGGTTCATTTGATAATCATTATTTCTATCAATAAAATAGAAGATAATTGTAACTACAATACTTACGTGTATAATTTATCGTTTTTAGTGTTTTGACGTTGAAAACTGAGGTTATGAAGATGTAAACATCAACTACACTGTTGCCAACTTTGCAGAATTCTCAGTAGTTCCCGTGAATTTGAATGAAGGTCGCAAAGTGGATTTATAATTTATTAGAAATCAATACGGTAGGTTGGAGAAATATGCAATAAACATTATAAGGAAGAGTCAATAGGCAAAAAACAATAAAGAAGTAGTAAAAAAGGAGTACAAGCAAAGAAACGAAGCCTCTTGAAACGGAAATCCATCACGGATCCTGGGGACCGCAAAATGAGGCGGAGCCCTACCATAAGGCAGAAATCCCCAAAACGAGTTTTGGCTCCATTATGAGACTCGGGGCCTCCTTGAGGCGGAGCCATACCACATTATGAGACTCAAGGGACCCCTTGAGGCGGAGCCCTACCACAAGGCAGAAATCTCCAAAACGAGTTGTTGCTCCATTTTGAGACTCGGGGGCCCCCTTGCGGCGAAGCCCTATCAAGGGTCCCGAGGACAAAGCGAGGTGGACCCCCACTATAAGGCCAAGTGGCCTCCAGAGTGGAGAAAAAGGTTTAAATAGCATCAGGAAGGAAGACAGTAAGATGAAGATGAAGATGTATCAAGAAAACCGAGAAAACAAAATGCTCCTCAAAATAGTGTAATAAATCTAGTTGATTCTCTACTAAACCCAATTTTTTCATTCGCTTCTAGTGGAAGGTCTTGATTCAAATTTGGCAACACTGTTCGCCCACAAAACTGCGATTTTTTTTCCGCTGGTAGCGCGGGATCGTTTCTCGTCTCCCCACCAACCAGTTGCACATAGCGAATAGTATTCTACTCGCGAGAAATGGCTGTTACTGACTCAGATGAAACTACATCATCGTGAGTAAAAGTCAACATTTCCCACTCGTTGAATAATATACTATTTTTTCTTTGACTGTTTCGGATTTTTTTCTAAAGAAACCATTACATGTTCTTCTAAATCTTCTTCTATTTCGAAAACGAACGTTGTAGGACATAATATTCTATTTTTTCCAATTTTCAGATGTGGAGTACGTGGTTTGAAGAACCTTTTATAATAATTGAAAGTAAATAGATATGGGTTTCAGAAAAAATATATTGAAAACATTTTTGTTAATAACAGAAAACAAAGTTTTATAATTCAAATTAACAATAGTGAACTATAAAACTTTTCGAAAATAACTCAAAATCCGGTAATCTGAACTTATAATCACTGTACTCATTTGACTTGTTGAATAAATTAATATATCTAACATCTTTTTATATTCGTTAAAGCACACAACATTTACACAAATGATCCGATACTAATAATCACTATCATAAAGAAATCTAGTCAGTTTCTGACAAATAAGAGTCAGAGTCATTTCTTCTAATATAATTCAGCATAAAGAGAATAAATATTTCAAAATATGGTAAAATGGAATGCGTATCAACGATTTACAGCCACGATAAATCAGGTTAATGCTACATTAATTAAGCATAATATATTTCTAGTTTGTTCAAATTGGCTCGGCAGGCATCAGTTATCAAAAGATTAATAACAATACGTATTTTGTGAATGACAATACCTGAGTGACAATGAAATTGCCTACAATGACAACTTCGAGCCCTACGACTGATTAATTTGTTCTTCGATCTTTATTAATCAATTGGAGATTACATAATACCAAAAAAAAACACAATATCACACTAAATATTTGGTATTAACTTATAGCTTATATTCAATTTGAAAAAATTATTGTTGTCATTACAACGAGCACTTAAGTACGATTCAACAGATCCGCCAACTCACGCATCAAACCAGTGTGTTCGTGCATGTAGGCTTTGGTTTCCCACAACATATTGCACAACGTCTCATCATTTTTCTCGTCCATTGCAACCTCTTCGGATAATTGTGGGGAAAAACGGAAATATGGTATACCAGAGGTGGAGCACCACGCTCTAGCACGGTCCACTACTCTGCCATCACTCAAGGTTGCCTGATTTCAAAATTAAGAGGAATGGAAAATCTTGAAACTGTTTCCTCAGTCTGACCATGACCAATCCATATACGTTTCGTCCTACTAGGACTCATCAGTATGGCTATGGGTCTAGGTCAGACTGAAGAGAACAGTTCCAAGTGGGTTAGTGTCGAGCTGACAAGTAAATGAAATGTTAACTGTTGTAGTACATAGCGCCATCTATCGGCAGGATTTGTCAATCGTAGGATTGAAATTCCCATCAATCTAGTAAAAGACTACTACCACCGAAACGTATATGGATTGGTCATGGTCAGACTGAGGAAACAGTTTCAAGATTTTCCTTTTTCACCGGGAGGATTATCCACGAACTTGTTGTAGACGATATGGTGACCAATGGTAGTAGTCTTTCACTAGATTGATGGGAATTTCCATCCTACGATTGACAAATCCTGCCGATAGATGGCGCTATGTACTACAACAGTTAACATTAACAGGAATGACACTATCGCATTGTTCAAAACTTACAAAAACATTAGATTGCATTTTTAATTTTGGTTAGTTTGAAAAACTTGTGATTAAGCACAACTTACTTGGTCAACTAGAAGTGTTCCCAAGTTTTGTATACCCATAACAAGTTTCGTGGTTTCCCATATGCTCTCTGGTCGGAACACATCAACTGCTTTCAATTCGGTTACGGGAATAACACCTGAAAAAAATGACTCAGAATGCAGTTGGTCCCATAGTTTAAAATGTGTGGATTTGCTTTGAAATATTTGAAAACTTGGCACCCGGAAACTTATTGGGTATCCATAAAGATAATAGGGAAGGAGGGAAGTGGGCGTGATTCGCCATAATACGGTCAATGTCACGAAAATTTGACGGTTGATTTGCACGTTTCCGGGAATATTAAGTTATCCACCTCATAAACAAAGTAAAATGAGCTCCCACTAGCCTCACAATTTTCTTGTTGAAATCGAATCAAAATTTGTCTGCTCTTTATACAGGGAGTATTTGAATATGTTTTTTTTGACAATGTATACAGTGTGGTCACTTGAGTGTGCAACATATGGGATTTTTTTTTACTAACTGCACAGCCAAAATTCAATTATTGCCGAAAGTTGGTGCATGTTCGATAATCATATTAGGTGTCAAGTCAAACAGCATACAGGGTAGGCCAAAAAATATGAAAATTAAACATGACTAAAGTACCCTTATTTCAGAAAATTCGGCAAAAATTTATAGAGAAAAGTTGTTTAGAATTAAAAGTAATGCCTAAATACTAAATCATGGCCTCCCAAGAAAAAAAATATATATTTTTTTAAACATCTAATTATTTCCAAAAAAAAAACACATTTTACAGTGCGTTTTTTTTTAAGACGGAACATGGGGATTCCCATGTTAAATTCTCAATCCCATGTTAGCAGTACTTCTATTCGTAGTACAAAGCTGAAACTTGCCGTAGAAGAACTTTGGTGCTTCGAGATCAAGCAAGTTCATGAATTACGCTAGAATAACTCGGAAAAAGACTGAAAAAAAGCTTTAATTTATCAGAAAGTTATGATTTTAACATGGCTTGTATATGACGTTGACAACCAATTTTCTGACGTGTCTAACTTCATTGTCAAAATGTTTAACCAAAAAACTTTTATGACCATCAAGGATACTGCTTGACCGTTAATAGGGGACATTTTCAACAGTTTATCTGAAAAATAATGTTTGATTTTTATTACGTATAATACTGTTAGAAATAAATGAAATTACAATTTGACAATGAAGTTATTGGTTGACAGTGGCATACACACGGCTAGTAAAAAAGTATTACTTTCCAATTGATAAAGGCATTTTTTAAATCTTTTTTCAATTTATTCTGTGTTAATTGACGAGAAAACATAATTTCTAGGCACCAAAGTTTATCTACGCCAAGTTTTAGCCGTGTACTTTGAATAGAAGTACTGCTAACACTTTCTCATGAACTGGAGTATAAGCACCCAGATGTTTCCACAAAATCTGGTACCTACACTTTCTTTTACCATTAAATAAAATAATAAATAAAGCGTTTATTAGCAAGAATGCTATACAAGTACATAGAAAATAATAAAAAATAAAAAGTGTTATATAATACAAACAGTAGTACAAAGAATAGGTGAATGAGGGCGACACACAACTAGGATCAACTATGAAAAACGAAAACAGGTATCTAAAACTATAAATGTGGATCACAGGCTACTTATTAGGATCAAAAACATACCTCCTTAAACTATTTTTAAATACACCTACACTAGTAGAGTTTCTGATGTCGATGGGAAGTTTGTTGAACTCAGAAAGTCCTTTATAAAAGATGCTTCCATGTTTTTTGTTTGAGCGGCTTGTAGTGACATAAAAATCTGTTGCAGCACTGCGTGTTTTATATCCATATGGACATCACAAACATATTTCAATTCTTAACACAGATATTGAGGTACCAGTCCATGTTTCATTTTGTATATAAATACATATGAGCGAAGATTAATTGTTTGCTTAACATCCATAATACCCAGAGTATTGAGCATCAGTTCGATTGGAGTATATCTGCTACAAGACAGTATAATTCTCATTGCACGATTCTGGATCATTTGAAGTTGTTTAAATTTGTCCTGTGTCAAGTTATACAATATGCTTGAGCAGTATTCCAGATGTGGTGCTATGATGGATTTGTACAGTAGTAGTTTGGTGTAGAGGGATAACTGCTTACCAATTCTTTGTAAAAAATAAACTTTCCGGGACATTTTAGCACAGATATAATCAATATGACTGTTGAAGTTAAGATGTTCGTCTAGCATTACTCCCAAATATTTTATCACTCTTGTCCTTTCGATGTATTGGCCATTTAAATATATGCTGATACTTCTCCCTTCAAGTTTGTTGATCATTCCAGAAGTTCCAAATACAACAAATTTGCATTTGCTTGCATTCAGTGCCATATTGTTGTTTGAAAGCCATTTATCCAAACTTGCAAGGTCACCATTGATATACTTCAGCATCACATCCATATCAGTCCCACACAAGTACAACATTGTATCGTCAGCAAACAATTTAATTTTACAATGCTCAACATGCTTGAAAATGTCATTGATGTAAATGATAAACAATAATGGTCCCAAAACCGTACCCTGTGGGACATCAAATTTTGTGTAAGCTTTATCGGAGAAAGTATTATTGACCTTCACCTTCTGTGTTCTTTTCGTAAGGTATGAAGAAAACCATTTAAGCACTGTTCCGCGAACACCAATCGTCCATAATTTTTGTATCAGTAAGTCCCTGTTTACAGTCTCAAAGGCACGGCGAAAATCAAGAAAAACGGATATAACAAACATACCGCTCTCCAAACATTTAAACCAATCATTATATACGTCTAGTATCACAGATTCACAGGAGTGATTACTTCTGAAGCCTGACTGGAACTCGTGTATCACAGAATGTTCATCACAGAAATTTACAAGTTGTTCCTTTACCACAATCTCCAATAATTTTTCGTATGGCGGCATATTATTTATTGGACGAAAGTCTTCTACCTTGGCACTGTTCGGAACTTTTGGCACTGGTGTAATAATCGAGCACTTCCATTCGTCAGGAAAAACCCCGTATGTAAGAGAGTTGTTTATAACGTCCAAAAATCTATTTCCAACAATGTTAAAAACGTCTTTCAAGATCTCACTTGAAATTCGATCTTCACATCCCCCAGTTTGCTTGAAAGTTTTTACAATTTTATTTCAATAAGACATTTCCACAGTTTTAAAACTACTTAAAACATCATTAGCCTGGTCCACAAAACGCAACACATAATTAAAATTGTTTTTTGGCTTAATTTCTGAAACAATGTTAGCTATACTCTCAATAAAATATTGGTTAAAACACTCGACAATATCACAATCCTGATTTTTGACTACGCCATTTATCACTATATTACTAATATCACATTTTTTATTCGGTAATAGCGTTTTTAGATTCTTCCACAATTGTTGTGAATTTTTCCTGTTACTATCCAGTATTCTATGTAAATATTCATTTTTCGACCTTCGGATCAATGTTATGACCTCATTCCTAATTGATTTGTATTCTTACCACAGGTTCTCTTCTCTCATCAAAGCAAAAGCTCTAAATTTGTTGTCTCTCCGTTTCATCATTTCTAATATTTCAGATGTGATCCATTTATTATTTTCGTACTTGGAGTTAATAACTTTTTATTTGATAAATGTCATGGATTCCAGTGATTCTACGATCGGTGTTAATAAATTTTTCGATAACAATTGCATGTTTGTTATAGAGTTGTTCCAATCATTCTTCCTCAAATCTGTTTCCATCTGTTTTGGATCGTATTTTAGTTCTTTAAAGATGATTTTCTTGCGAAGAGATGTATGTTGTTTAACCTTTATTTCTATAATACTGTGATCACTGATTTTTGGAGTTGTGAGAACATTGCATTTCAATGTCTTGTCATTTGTGATGACATAGTCAATGAGACTTTCACTCTTATTAGTGATCCTTGTGAATTCCTTTACAATCTGAGTGAGCCCATTAATCCTTATCATCTATATGCATTTAGACGTATAATACGAAGCCTTGAGGTAATCATAATTGAAGTCCCCCGTTATTATTTGCATTCCATCGATGTTCATTATCTCTTCCAATGAGCTTCCAAACTCTGTAATGAAAACCTTATCCGATCCAGATGGCGATCGATACAATCCTGTGAAGACATAGTTGGATTCGTCAATTTTGAATGTAATAGTCAATAACCATAAAACCCCTTCAACATTTTTATTCAATTTAACTTGATATGAGATATCACTTTTCAAATATATAGATACGCCCCCAGTTCTTCTATTGTTCGTAAAGCAGTTTATAACATTGTAGTTCGGAATGGCCATCTCATGATCAAAAATATCCCTGCTCACATGAGTTTCCGATAAACAAAGGATCACTGGTTTAAACTTATCAACTAACAATTTGATTTCAATAAAATTATTTAAAAGACCTTGACAATTTGAATATAAAAACATACCCTCATTCACCTTGGTGACATCTTCGTTGTCTAATTGTCATTTAATAAACTTGTTCCTTTGAATGCTTTCAATCCTCTTGTAGGTATCACAGTTGTTAATGTCCCACACCATATGATCAGTCTTCATCCTGAGTCCATATTTATTGTTTGAAAAAATGCAGTTACCGCACTTATTCACAGTACTTTTACATTCACTAATTTCGTGGTTATCACTACACTTCGGACAAACTCTCTGTTCTCGACAATCCTTAGCAATATGTCCATATCTGCAACACTTATAACACCGTTTGATTCCGTATTCATTGAAGACATTGCAGCGACTCCATCCTATGTTCATTTTTTGGTGTTTATTGATGAACGCATCATATGTAATCGAATCCACTTCAAAAACAATACTAAATCTGTTATTACTAACTTTAGTTCGATTCAAGATATTCAATTTGAAATTGCTTCCTTGTTGAATATAATTCTGTTTGATCACTTTCGATATTAACTCCTCATCACTGCTCTTATGTTCATTTCCATCGATTCCCACAACCTTGATTCTATGGTCTAATTTTTTTGGTCTGTTCACAATATATTCTTCACCAAGATTACTTTGAATTTCAGATTGAATATTCGATATTTCAAGCTCGTTTCCACAACTCAGAATTAGTCCCCCATTTTTTGTTTGTCTACCCATAGTAATTCCAGCGCCAATGTCAGTCGGGTTAACTTTTCTTCTCAGCTCTTCCTTCAATTTGTTGGTATCTGTTTCAGAATTTTTTTGCTTGACGACTAATATTTTATCATCTCTCATAACTGAAGAATAGGATTTGGCAATAGTAGAATTCGTAGCTGTGGGAGGGTTTGATGACGTATTTTTAATCAACAACTCTTTCAATGATGCAATTTCTTCTTTCAGATTCAAGTTATCAGCGACAAGGGTCTCGATTTTTTTAATCATTTCAACAGAATTCAGCAGTAATTTTTGCAAAAAACCACTGATGTTTCCAATATCATTCAAGTCCATAGCATAATCATCCACTCTACTACGTTTCCTTGGTACCTTGTTTAAAATGCTTGAATTTTCCCAACGACTGCATTTCCATGACGTCTTCTTCATGTGAAAACCACGAAAGTCATCAATGTTTTCACATTTCCCGTGGTACAGCTTTTTGCATAATGTACATTCTACACTAGTTTTTGGATCATCTTAGTAATTTTGCACTCATAGCATTTCACATCATTTGATTCATTGCCCTCCATTGTTGGTATTCACCTAACACAAAAAACCTTATCAGTCAAATTCCACCACGGGTCAGTAGTAGTTGATCCAAGTTTTTTCTATATTGTAACACACTGCACACAATAAAACATAACTGTACTGTATAAAATTATGACTAGTTTGATCACTTTGATTACTTATTGAGATATAATTGAGAGCAAAACTAAAACACGTCCGTCCCGCACGATGACTGGACAGACTTATGAGTACTTTTAAAGTACATTTTTTTATGTAAAATTTTTTACAAAATTTTGGACAGGATTTTTATTGATTTTTTTTTTAAGAAAAAATAGTACCCCATAGCTTTTTCTTGAAATCAATATTACTTTTGAAATAGGTAATCATTTACTTTGGAGTTGATTTGGTCTTTTGATATTTTTTCGTACGACGAACGTTTAAGGAAATAAAAGCCATTTTGATGCATGGCAAAATCTGATTTGGTGAATACATGATTTTTCAATTTCTTTGTTCTTGAGTTTTCGAGAAAATGTTACATGAGAAATTTGCTTCTTTTATCAAGTCCTGTCCCAGGTTATAAAACTCCAACTTCAAATTCACCCTGTATATTCGATGTAGATTATTTCAATCATATAATCTTGAATGACATCATTCAAGAAGATGTAGAAGACGCTGCATAAGGGTTGGAAACAAAAAGGGATGTTTTGCATCAAAGAAATCCTTTCACCCTCTCTGACCATAAATTTGTTAAACTTTGTCGTGTCAGCTCAGCAAAAATCTATTTATGCGATCAACTATATAGGGTGTCCCAGAACAACGTCAGGAAACAAGACGTGATTGTATGTGATAAAATGATGCTGGTAAGTAAAAAAAAAATCAAAATCTCAACATTTTTCGTGTTACCGGCATTCAAAGATCAATTTTTTTTCTCCAGTTATTGATATATTTCGGACATTTCATATCGAATAAAAATGAAACTTGGTACAAAGTTTCAGCTTGTTTATATGTAACGTTTTGTGGGAAAAAAAATTATCTACTCTGCTCCTAGAGGGAGCTTTACCTAAAATCCAAATTTCATATTTCGCATATTTTTTTTTGTGTCAACAGATTTCTCAAAAACAAACACGCGAAGATTGGGACAGACTAGACAAAAAATGTACGAGTCAATAAATGTCACCGTTTGGCCGCAAATCGTCATAAAACTAACTCATGTGAAAAATAATTTGCTTTGAATTACATGATAATAAAAAAAGTACAAAACAAAAAAAACAACACAAAATAACACAATAACAAAAACCACAGAAACAACCAAAAACAGCACAAAAACAGCAGAAACCAGAATTCGATTTTTCATGTTTTTGTTGATGGTTGTTGGTTTTGTATTTGTTTGGGTTGTTATTTTTTGTTTTATGTTTTTTTCGTGTTTCATTTTCCTTGTTATCATTTCATAGCAAGCAATTATTTTTGACATGAGTTATTTTATTGTCGATTTTCGAACAAACGGTGAGACTTATCGACTCATATAAAGAGTACGTTTTTTTTTTGTCTAATCTCTCTCGATCTTTTGAACGACGCATTGGTTTTTGAGGAATATGTCAAAAACAATAAAGATATGTGAAATATGAAATTTGGATTTCAGATAAAGCGCCATCTAGGGGCAGAGTAGAGAAACATTTTTTCGACAGAACGTTATAGATAAACAAGTTGAAACTTTGTAGCAAATTTCATTTTGATTCGATAAGAGATGTCCGAAAGATTGACCAATTGCAAAAAAATCAAAATAGGGCAATGCGGACCATTCTAAAATGTAGTAGGTATACGCCAATAGAACTAATGCTTGATGTGTTAAATATATTTACTGTAAAACAAAAAATTATATTCAACATCTGTGTTTTTGTATTCAAGATAAAACTGAAACTATTGCCAACATACATAATGGACAGGGTAATGTTCTTTGGTGATATTCATGAATATGGCACTAGGAATAGGGATAATTTTATATTGAATAGATGGATTAACAGCAGTCAAATGCTCAACTCCATTTTCTGTGGCGGTTCACAAGAGTTCAATAAGCTACCTGTACAAATAAAAAGCTGTGATAATGTAAACAATTTTAGAAGACTGCTTAGGGAACATGTACTGTCAAATTTTTAACCTGTTGTGCTCTCTGTCCCTTATACTATTCTACATACTTATTTGTTTTAATCTTTAGTGTTTTTTCTACATTTTTAAATTTTTAACTTTCATCATATTAATTTTATTGTAGATACTATGTAACATGGATATTGGATTTAGTTGAAGCACTGTAAATTGTAAAGCCTTTATGCTTAATGAAGATAATTAATATTTAATATATCAATAAATAGAAAACAAATGATTTTTGAGTGCCGGTAACTTGAAAAATATTGAAATTTCGAAATTTTGTTAAATGACTTACTAACATTATTTTGTCACATACTATCGCCCCCTCCAAGTTTCCTGACATTGTTCTGGGACTCCCTGTATATAACAAAATGGTTTCCTTGCTATTTCGACACTTTATGGGAAATTTTGAAGACAAAAACGGTTCTCTGCAACATTGCTTATAAAAAATATTTATTCACCTGCGCAGAGACAGTTTGTTTTTTGAAAAATTATAAAAATAGAAACAGGATTTGGGGCGATACGCGGTCTCGTGAGCGTCTAAAATGAAAAAATAGAAGAACAAACGTGTTTCTGAGTTCGCAGGTAATTTTGTACCGGGTGGCCAACTAAGAATGCGAGGTACTGTATCTCGGAAACTATACATCGTAGAGGCTTGCGGCAAAAAATTTTATGACTAAAACGGCCAAGAGAAAAACCTGGAAAATATTCTCAAGTTTCTGAAATGGTCACTAGGGGGCGTAACAACCAACACCAAGTAGAAAAATAGGATTTTTATGGAATTTTGTCCACTGAAAATATATCGATGATATCATTTTCATATTGACTGACTATTTACCTACAGTTTTTGTCGAAAACGTTTTTTTCTATCTATCATAATAAAGTGGTGGGGGAAGTTCAATTGTTTTTTTAAACAAACGGAGATTCCTCCAGTTTCGCTTGACCGATTTGAACGAGCTTGGGCTCATATGAAAGAGAATAGTCTGCGCTATAAAATGCTCATTCGCTTTTTAATTTGTAACATTCGCCGTCGCCGCTAGATGGCGTTAACTGTAATGGTTGCATACTTTTGAGTGTTTTCCGAAAAAATCAAACGTAATGGTATATCCATTTTCATATATTTTAAAAGGGGACACATTTTCCTATAAAAAAAATTTAAAAAAAAAACAAAAAAAAAACAAAAAAAATACAAAAAAAAACAAAAAATAACATTAATTTTTTTGTTTTTTTTTTTAAGGAAAATGTATCCCCTTTTAAAATATATAAAAATGAATATACCATTACATTTGATTTTTTTGGAGAAAACTCAAAAACATGCTATCATTTCAGTTAACGCCATCTAACGCAGATCATGCTCTTTCATATGAGCCCAAGCTCATTCAAATCGGTCAAGCGAAACGGAAGAAATCTCCGTTTGTTTAAAAAAACAATTGAACTTCCCCCACCACTTTATTATGATAGATAGAAAAAAACGTTTTTGACAAAAAGTGTAGGTAAATAGTCAGTTAATCCGAAAATGAGCTCATCGATATATTTTCATTGGACAAAATTCCATAAAAATCATATTTTTCTACTTGGTGTTGGTTGTTACGCCCCCTAGCGACCATTTCAGAAACTTGAGAATATTTTCCAGGTTTTTCTCTTGGCCGTTTTATGAAATTTTTTGCCGCAAGCCTCTACGATAAATAGTTTCCGAGAAACGGTACCTCGCATTCTAAGTTGGCCACCCGGTACTATTTGTATTCTCTAAAAAGAGGCTATATAGAAAATACGCTGCAAAACTGCCTGTATTTCAAGGCTCCCAAGAGGACGGCACATTTGTTCCCGGAAGTAAAAGCGAACTAGCTTTCCTAGGAACATTCCCGGGAGCGCTCTATTCACAGACAGTCGAGAATAAGGAGCTCTGTTTTGGTTCCTAATTTATGCAGTTCCGAACTGTTCTACACTAGCGCACTTCAATGTTGCCATAGTAATATTCAAGTGCGCATGTGTAGAACGATTCGGAACTGAAATAACTTGAAACCAAAACTGACCCAGGAGCAAGATGGATTGTATAGATCACAAATAAGTTGAAAATAATATCATGAAATGAATACCCATTTTACTGGTTGGATTTCAACAAATAATGGAGTTTGAATGTGACTTCAGGAAGAGGAGTGAATGCGTAACACCATATGCTGGCAAGCAGACCGATCTGTTACCAGGATTGATTGTTTTGCAGCTATACAAACGGTTTGGTACTATGTACTATAGATAGTAGGTAAATGAAACAAACATTTGGACAATCCCGGACATTCAAAATAACAAGGAGAAAATTGGTAAACCTTTTAAGGATAATGTTTTGATTGAAATCCCAAACTGCATAAAAAAATTATCTTGGACGCGTCGCGTTTCAGCCAAATTTATCCACAAAGTATAAAATAAAAATGGGAGGTCCGTTGGTTGTGAAATGTTACAAAATTGAAAAAACTTTTAAATTTTTCCCACACCGAGAAATATTATTATTATTATTTATATTATTATGCCCAGGTTCATGTCTATTCATGTTTTAAACAAAAAATAAAATACAATGAAACGTTCTAAAGCCTTTTAATTTTGAAACATGATGAAATCAGAGCCGTAGAAATTGCGATAATTCCTGACGAGGACATTTTACATGGTCGAAACGTCATTAATGATATTTGTTTGGTCCACCAATGAAAAGGGTATGAAGAAAGGTTTTTGAAGATGATGATAAAAAATCCATCTCTGTATTTAAAAAAAATAAAGTTGATGGTTGATTCTCGATTACAAAACGTCGTATACACACTTTGAAGGATTGTAGAATGGAAGAAATGATAAAACTTTCAAATTCAAACTGTGTCTCGAATATGAATAGTTTATTTAACGAAAATGAATCTTGCAAACTAAAGACAATTTTGCAATATAATGAATGGATCTTCAATAAGCTTTAACCGACCTCGTAGTACTTACTGTTTTGAACATAGCAATAATAATTAGTGATATCACTTAGAATGGAATTATGAATTTTATTATTTTGGAAGATATCGTAGCCGAAGTGATTTGGCGCAAAAACAAATATTACCCTGTATATTCGTTCGATTATTAGAACGGTCGATTATTTCAAAAGATACACGAGTTAAAAAAAAATGTCTCATACAAAAGTTGTGAGGCTTTAATAAATCTACATATCCGTGATGAATTGGAATATACAGGGTCGGCCATAAGGTTATGGCAGATAAAAGTAGCATTTTTTAAATGAAACCCCCTTTATATTAATTAATATTTCAATTCCTCCTTCAATTTTAAGCAAAAAACTTATTATACATAATGCTCCTAAATCTAGTCGTTTTCGAGTTATCGCGTTGTATAAATGACATTTTTGCATCTTTGACGTGCTATAAAACCCAAACGGTTTGAGAAAGAGAAAAACGGTCTGCACTTTCAAGTCTTAACTTTTGAAGAGCTTTTCAAAGACATTCAATTAATTCTTGTCAAAGAATGCGAAAATGTGTAAAAAAAATTGACAATTGACAGTACCTTCTTTTCAAATAACAGAATAGTTCTTGAAAAGTTACGGTGAAAAAGTGTATACCATTTTTCTCTATCGTGAACCGTTTGAGTTTTATAGCATTTCAAATGTTCAAAAATGTCATTTTCAAATCGCGATATCTTGATAACAGTTCAATCTACGAACAAAATGTGTATCACAATTTTTGCTCAAAATCAAAATATTCATCAATATACAGGGGGTTGCATTTGGAAAAACGCAACTTTGATCTGCAATGACTTTATGCCAGACCCTGTATATTCCAAATCATGACAGATATGTGGATTTTTAAAAGTCCCACAACTTTTATATGAGACAGTTATTTCTAACTCATGTATCTTGTGAAATAATCGACCGTTCTGGTAATTTCTCCTAATCTATATTTATAAAAGAGCTTGTCTTGACTGCGTCATCAACGCCGAGCCAAAACTATTATAGATAGAGCCATGAAATTTTGAAGAGATGTTCTGCTTAATATTTCTAGGTGTGCTAAGAAAGGATTTTGCGAAATTTTATCCCTAAGAGGGTGAAAAGGGTGGGGATAGAAAGATGAAAAATTATGTATTTCTGGTCACATCGACTTGAAACTTCGTATTAATAATCTTGAATGAAATCAATGAAATACGGGTTTCGTCGTTTTCCAAAATTCAACCCTTAAGGATGTGAAAGGGGTGGGGGTGTGAAAATCATTAATCAATAAAAAACTGTATTTTTGATCACATCGACTTTAAACTTCATTATGATGATCTTGAGTGAATTTAATAGAACATATGTTTCGTCGTTTTCCAAAATTCAACTCTTAAGGGGGTGGAAGGGGCGGGGGTGTGATAAATAATATCATCAACGCCGAGCCAAAAATATTATAGATAGACCCATGAAATTTTGAAGAGGTGTGCTAAGAAAGAATTTTGCGAAATTTTACCCCTAAGGGGGTGAAAAGGGTGGGGGTAGGAAAAATCATATATTGATGAAAGATTATGTGTTTTTGGTCACATCAACTTGAAAAACTTGATTGAACACATGTCTCGTTATTTTTTGAAATTCAACCCCTAATTGATAAAAGATTATGTATTTTTGGTAACATCATCCTGAAACATCGTATAAATAATCTCAAATTAAATTAATTAGATACTTGTTACGTTATTTTGCGAAATCCAGTCCCTAAGGGGGTCAAATTCGGACTCAAAGGAGTGGGTGGAAAAAATCGTTAATTGATAAAAAAATATGTATTTTTCGTAACTTCATCTTGAAACTTCGTATAAATAATCTCAAATAAAATTAATTGAATACGTGTTACGTTATTTTGCAAAATTGAGCCCCTAACGGGGTCAAATTCGGACTCGAAGGGTGGAAAAAAGAATCGTTAATTGATGAAAGATTATGTATTATTGTTAACATCATGTTGAAATTGAACATATGTATCGTTGTTTTTTAAAATTCAACCCTTAGGGGGGAC
Source organism: Orchestes rusci (assembly GCA_958502075.1). NCBI lineage: Eukaryota > Metazoa > Arthropoda > Insecta > Coleoptera > Curculionidae > Orchestes > Orchestes rusci. The sequence continues at coordinate 3,416,354 of OY293306.1, forward strand.
AAAGTCAGGCTCAAATAATCTTGTTTGAAATTAATGAAGCACGTGTTTCGGTTTTTTTTTCAAATTCAAATCTTATCTAAGGAGGCGAAAGCAGTGGGTGGCAAAAATCCGGGCAAAAATCATAAAATAAATTAAAAGTTGTGTATTATATTTTTGATCACATCAACTTTAAATCAATAATCTCAATTTAAAGTGTTTGAAATTTTATATGACACCAGCAGTAGCCGTCACGGCTTCGCCCGCAATGATTATCATAGTGAAGTTTCAAGTCGATGTGACAAAAAATATATAATTTTTCATCAATATATGATTATTCACACCCCCACCCTCAAAGTAGGCGGAGGGTTTTGAAATTTTGAATTCTCACTCAATTTTTCATTAAGACAAACTTTCTTCAATAACTTTTTGTCGTAACTCTTTTAGTCGTGAGAAAAATAGCGTTTGAGTTTATTTTCAGGACACTTGATTTTTTGGGACTAAAATTATTACACAAATAGGTTTCCATCCAAGCAGGGCTGAACCCCGCGACAAGAGCAAATGCGAAAGGCTTCAACCACATATAGTAAGAAAAATCTTGTAGTACATCATGCAGCTGCAGCTAAGTACCAGCAAAGCCATCTTGAGGATTATAGATCAAATGAAACACGAGTTTCATTGATTTCATGCAAGATTATTAATATGAAGTTTGAAGTCGATGTGACCAAAAATACAATTTTTTATTGATTTAATTAAAATTGCTGTCGAAGCGGGCGAAGCCGTGGCGGGTACAGCTAGTCCTGTATATGTGTGTTCGTTATGCTCCACTAGTGCACACTTTTCTACACTGCAACACAGTAGCGGCTCGTCATATGAAGCATCTGAGGCCGGGCCTCACTGGTAAAATGTGTAACAACATTAATCATTTTGAACTATTATTTGTATATTATCATGTTTTTTTAAATAATTTCTATTATAAAGATTCATCGAAACACCAAATTAGCACCAAAATCGCCCAATCGTTGCATAATCACATCATATTATATCCCATAACAAAATAGTGATCCCAGAAATTTGGGCTTCATACACGTCACAAATCTTCGGGCAATAGCCATGCTTTCCACCACTGGAAAGTATAGCAAGACGTCGATTCAGATGCGTGGATTTTTGTACGAAGTGAGGCCAGCAAATTTGGGCTTGTTGTGGATAGTTATTGGATCATTGGTTATAGTTTTTGTCTTTGTCGTATGATTGGCTGGATTATGGTGAACCGGAAGTTGTATGTTGCCATTGTTGCCTCGTGTTATTTTGTTTTCGATCAGATACTTATTATTTGAATGTTTCTTTCAAAGAAAAAATGAAAAAAAAAGGAAACTAGCTTCATAACTACATACAATTATTATATTGACTGTCTTCACGTTATGTCTTTTATAGTCTTGATAAAAATAATGTCGTACTGGTAGGAAAACTACATAAAAAAAGTCAACAGAACAAAGAATACCTATCATACCTCATGGCGACGGGGAAATGTATTCTTTTTTATCCTCAAAAAATTAGAAATTATACATTCGTGCTTATGTTTTTTGTTTTCTTTTTATAAGTTGTCTTTTTTTCGATAATGCGAAAATCACAAATTTTGGGGTGACACGGGAAAAAAATATCCCGCGGTGGTTGTCCCTTTCGCAGTATGTGAATGTAATGGGCCTCACCTCTGGTGTTGGCCATCAGTCGCCACTGCTGCAACACAGTGTGGCTTTGTTTGTGAAATGTTTGTCTGTTTTTTAGGATAGAATATCTTTACAAAACGTACTAACGCGTTTGGTGAATTTCCTTTACACTGACAGCCATTACTTACCGAAATCAAACTTCATTACACTATCCTACACCGAAATAACAAACACACCTATTGTTCTGTCGCTCAAAAATTGACAAATCAGAACATCATACTCAACATTTTCACCAATATTTAGCTTGTTATTTTGAATGTCTGGGTCAATCAATTTTGTTGTAATACTTTAAGAATTGTATCAAAGTTAATAGACTTTACCGCTTTCTGCGACTATTTTTACGTGAAGCAACATCTATTCTCAAGATCCGTTCCACATTACTAAGCCTGCATCAGTGATAAATGAAGTAATAGTGCATCTGAGAACTTCAATCTATTTATGAGTTGACGTGTCCTAGCGATTTTTTTAAAATTAGTTTAGGGCACGGGCTGTACGCTTACCCGTGAAATTATGGACCCAAATTCATTGTACCCCTCTCCGCAAGGTGTCGCATTTGCTACGAGAATGACAGATGACGTTTCCGTCTTTTGGAATGAAGCATGAAGCCAATTTATTTTTTTACCCTTTGTATAAAGAAAATTATTCAAAATTTTTACCTGTCAAGTTAACCTGCCTTTGGGATTGTTATTGTTTTGTCGTTAGATTGTGGAGTGTTCTTCTGATTTCGTGCTTTTCTTTGTGATTTTTGATTGTGCTTTCGTATAATAATAAGACATTATTTCATTGGACTTTTGTTGTGATAAATTTGCAGTTGCTATGAAAGTAAGTAATTCAGTTGTTTGAGTGATTTTGGTTATTAGTTATTCTAATTATTCGTGATTTTGGTTGTATTTCACACTATTATTAAAGAAATGTATTGTGCATTATTCCACATAATTATAACTACATCTACAAAAATGATTTTGAACGCGAAAATACTTTATGTAGGTAGTTTCATTTTGGTTGGATTTTTGAATTTCATAAAGCCCCAAAATGATGTGATTAGTGATAGTGGTTACCATGAATTGGAAATGCAACAAAATTACATTTAGAAGTCTTCTTATTGACATGAACAGACGAAATTTTTCTGTGTAACTTTTGATAAAAATGAGCAAAATGGCTAGCACTATTCGAAAGTAGGGCAAAATGTATGCATCGCCTAGCATCTACTTGGAAAAATGACCCATTTTTGGAGAAATCATGAAAAATACAAATCTACATAGAATAAATTTGGGGTAAATCCTTGGTCTTTGAATAAAACACTATAAAAAAGATGTCATCAAAATAATTATGATCATTTTAATTTTAAAATCGAGTATCAATGAGTACATTATTTTCTATAATGAAGAATCGCCCTATCGACTCATTGGCCAATATTTCTATAAAATATCTGGTGTATTTTTATTTTTATTAAAATTAATCAGATCTAATAACGCATCAAAGGCACCTGTGCTTAAAATATTGGTCTAACTTTGGATTTATTTTAGATTTTTTTTCTTCTCCAAAATGTCGAATAATGATTTATATTATTTTATCACAGCAAAACGAAATAACGAATGAAGAAGAATCAGAAGAATTCACCAGAGTGCCTGACAATCTGCCTGTGAAGCCAACACCGCTACAAAGAAAAATATTAGTGTGTGCGGCTTTTTGATGAAAAAGAACAAAAGAAAGAAAATAAAAGGCTGTTACTGCAGCAAAACATTTTTATTGAGGGAAAACGAAGTGGACAAGAAAGACGACGAGTTCACCCGTGAAAAGGAGTATGTGAAAACTAGAAATAGTTTATATTATGTAAATAGAGAATTTCTGTTCAAAATACAAAAAGCTCGACAAAAAGCCTTCTCTATAATGAAATATCTTATGAGACCAGACCTTCACAAAAAACGCACTCTATTTAATTTGATGGATGTTTTGAAAAGAAATGTAAAACTTGAGAATTGTAAACATAATACATTAATAATAAGTGATACCATCTTCAACTACTTGATGAAAATTTATTCTTCTCATATAATAAAACAGGTGAACAATATCATCAAAGGCAAAAACCTCGGCAAAAACCTGAGGCCTGTCCCTCCAAATGCCTCAAACTATTTTAAAAATGCTAAAAACATGTATGTGAAGCATTCCTATTTCAAAAAACTAAATAAACGTTAAGAAAACTGAATTTCGCCTTTTGAATTCTCTATCCAGATTCTTCCAACTTTTCAGACTTCTAAAATATTTTGAACAAGATAACAATAATACATTTTTTATTTGCAAATGATCTGGTTATGTTCACTAACATGGGTAATTGTGCAGGGTCATTCGTTATATTTCCCATTCTCATCGCCGTTACTTCATGACTTATAAAAAGTTGTTTTATGCAAAATTTATATGTTTTTGGTTAAAATTTATAATCCTGTGTTGAAAAAAAAAACGAATATTGGAAACGTCATAAATTTGAAAATATTTTTTTCAAAGGGAGAAATATATTCTTGTCTGAAACGAAAGATCAAAAATACGGAAAATACCATATAAGTTCATGTTTGGTTCAGCCATTTTGCGCTATTCCAGTTTGGAGTCTCATTTTCTATCATTCAAAATATCTATTGTTTTAGACAAAAATACTAGAGACATTCGACTTGATCAAAAAATATGTTTTCAAAATTTTGACATTTCTAATATTCGTTTGTATTTTTTTTTACACCGAATTATGAAAATTTGACTCAAAACATACAATTTTTGTATCAGTCACCTTTTTAAAACTCTTTAAATAACGGCTATAGGGAAGGGAAGTAACCATAACTTATGACCCTATACATGTAGTCAGATCAAATGCAAATATGTAATACCGTATCATGAGAAACAGAAAAATATAACGTTAACGTAAATAAAAATAACGGAAACGATATATCCCTTGATGCAAAAACTCCTTCTACTTAACCCCTGACCGCATAGAGGGCGCAAATTTGGTTCCAAAAAAACCCGAGAGCTCCCAATCTACTGGGTATATAATATTAGTCTATGGTTTAGGGCCCTTTTGTCACTTTTAAGAAAAGGATAAACAAATATTTTTCCTGTGTAGCTTCTGATAAAATGTATGTACTTCCTGAAAATTTCACAATAATTGCACAAGGAATAGTCTAGCTATGAAAAATGACCAATTTTTCATGATTTCTTCAAAAATCAGACTTGACTAACATTTGGATAAATTGATGTTGATATAATTAAAAATTCTGGCAAACCTTACCTGTTCCAAGACTAACTACCACAGAAACTGGACATGATTCATCCTCTCTTCCCACAGCTTTGAGAGCCAAACAGTGTTCATGGATCTCGGTCATTGCATCCAAAGTTGGATTATTAGCTATGAGACCACCATCCAGATATCGTTGAAACATTCTGTTGAATAAATTAAAAAAAAAAAAACATTCGAATTGAGCAGATTAACAATATATGATAATCTAAGCAAACTTCTGTGTAAATTCGATTTTCTGATTCAACATAGTATTGCGCCCTATAACGGCCGTTCTAGAAACTTAATTCCTAGAAATGTATCGCTGATATTTTTTTTCACCATGCTAATACTTTCCGAGATACAGCCGAGAGCCACTTTTAGTAGGACAACCGTTGCATAAACATTCAATCCTACCTATAATACGTTGGTGCTGCTCCAGTGGCTCTGGCAACTTGCCAAACAAATTGTTGTTCTGGAGGAGGTGGCAGTTCATACGGCGAGTCGTGTTTCACTCCCAAAATTTTACTTGGGCTGTTATAATTCCTGAAAAGATGCAGTTCTGCTGGTTTTCTATCTGCCAGCAATCCGGTTATCATAACCTGAGATAAAAGTGGAATAATAAAAGCTAGTACTAGATTTATATTGAAATAAAATGAAAATTAATTACTATGTATTCAAAAATTTGAATTCGGACTGAATATTATTACCTTAGGATTTTTTATATCCGACATAACTGTTTCAGATCCAAAAGTTTCTTTCATAACATTTTCTAGATTCTCTCCAGGATAAGGACGGTTTCCAATGAATGTTTTATCTTTCATTCTAAAGTAGAGACACAGGCATTCTCTCATGGTTTTGGCAGAGGCAATACCTGAAAGTGTCGTAAAAGAATCGAATAGTCTTGGAGGTGCAATCACAGAATAGGCGACCAGAAGCGACAAAACGGTTCCCGCCAAAATCTTTAGGAAGGGGAAATGTGGGACCACTGTCAAACATCTGACGGTTCGGTCTGTTAGTCCGGTCTCTGATGGTGTTTGTTTAGTATCATTTGAAATATTCTTCGTCATTTTGATTTTGTGTGTTTTTTTCTGTGAAAGGAAATCGTGTGATATGTGCTTTTCGGGGCTGTTGGACCAGAACCGGCCATGGAATATCTATGTTTTCTTTCCCTAAAGACTCTGATCAGTGAGTACTTATGCACCTTTATTAGAAAGTCTGTTTACTTCCGTATTATTGAGAATATTTCTCAATTTTATCGTTTTTACTCAAAAAGTGTGTATATCTTTGTTTTTTGTGATGTTTATTTACCTAGAAAAATCTAAAACGATTACCTACCTCAATTCAGTAAACAAAATGTAGGGTTAGTTATAACATATATACTTGAGCCGAGTAGAAGTTTGTTGAAATTGTTTTATATTATAGGGTGTAGGGTGATCTAGTAATCTATACATTTTTTTTTCATTTATTATAGGGCTGAAATATGATTGAAGGCTTGTTATCGAGACGACTTGCTTTCCAAGGCAGGTGCCTTGCAGATTTCATATTAGAGGCTATGCAAACTTCATTTCGAAGAAAAATTCATTTCTTGTTCATTTCCAAAGAAAATACAAAGAAACGCCTCTTTCCTAATGCCATTCCTTCCATTTTTCCCACAAAGCTGCATGGTTGAAAAAATGCCAGAAAAAAGTGCCTTGGAAGACAATGATATTTCCCTTATCCTCGAGACAAGAGAAAAAATCCACATTTTATCAGGTTTGTTTATTGATATATTTTGTATTCATTATTTTTGGTGTTTTTATATCACTTAATAGATCTTAATAAAGAATACAAATCATATACAGGGTGTCCGGGAAAATGTGGGAGATCTCTCGGATTCTGATAGAATATTAAAAAATAAGATGACAAGTTCCCATAAATTTTTTTCCTAGCGTTAGGTTCACAATTTCGTCAAGAGCACCACTTCGTCATGGCTTTTTTCGAGGTTTTGTTTAATAAAAATTGTTTTTTCTCGAAAATGGTTCATTTTATCGACAATGAACAAGAGTACCTTTTCTTTAGCTTAATGTTCAAGGTATCCAAATTTATTTTTTTTAACTCCTTATCATACAGGGTGTTAAAAATTTGAGCGTTAAAATGTACAATCTAGTCCGTCCCTGGTAAACTAAACAAGCTAATTATGTTTTAAGGGAAGTATTTTGAGAGGTCCTTACTACTGTTTATCATATTAAATTTTCATTGAATTATATTGAGTCGTTTAAAAGTTATTCAAGAAAAACCGATTTCCAGTGGGGTCCTTCAGGGGGCCGTATCTCCGTAGGGAGGGCCGCTAGGAAAAAAATTTATGGGAACTTGTCATCTTATTTTTTAATGTTCTATCTGAATCCGAGAGATCTCCCACATTTTCCCGGACACCCTGTATATTGTTGTTTTTTTACAATAAATATACGTAATTTTTACGTTATTTCTATTCGAGTATACGAATATAAGAAGAATAAAATAAACGAAAGCGGATTCTCAACTTATAGAATATACAGGATGTTTCAACTGGAAATTAACAGAGGAGTTTCGGGCGATAAATGCAAGGTAACAAAAATTGTCAAAATAGACTACCTAAATGTGTACCTACCTACTTGAAAAAATTAAACTGACGGCTCCGAAAAAAGATGAAATTCGAAAAGAGAAACCCAAAAAGAGTAGGTAATTATTTTATCCGCCCAGTTCAACAATGGAAATCTCGAAAACCAATATCGTACGAATTTTGAAAAATATTCTGAAGTTGTGAAGAGAATTGGAAGCGCTTTCAAATTTCCACTCATCCTTATTTAACCAAGTGTCATGGAATCACCCCCTTATAGGGTGTGCCAAAAAGTGTCGCCTTGAAATGAAAATCTACGCGCGTTCGAATTCGCACAGAAAATACCCAAAAAATACCTCTTTTACCTTACAGTTGAAACTTGAAACACCCTGTATAATAAAATAAAAGAAAGGCCCTTCATCAGTAAAACATATTATACGAACTTGACACTAATTTTTTTACAAGATGGAGACATATCTTCAAAAATCTTCCAAATATTTTTATTGTATAAACCGTTTTATATTTTCAATTTTTAATAACTACCTATTGATATTGATGTATAATTATAAATGTCTGAAATATCAATTTGCAAGTCTTATTTACCTATGTATCTAGGCAACATGTACTCATATATCCATTTATTCATACTTATGTGGGTAATACAATAATATGTCTGTGAAGAGAGATTTTTTTTTAACAAAAATAGAGAATAGAAGAAAACAAATACCGGTTCATTAATAATCACCAATATGATAAATGGTTCAAGTCTCTTTATCATTATGAAACCCTTATTGAGTTTCAGATTACTACCACCTTTTTAAACCAACTGTTCTTACAGTGTAGAGCATTAGTATAGTTCTCTCAGTGTCTAGTGGGGGACCATCGTCCCATACTTCAAACGTGACGTCAGAGAATCGTTACCCATTTGATCAATGCAATTTTTGACGTTTTGTCGCTTCTGGTCGCCTATTCTGTGGTGCAATACTGGACTATTTCTTTTCATTTTTTCTTAGACATTCCTTTATTGAACATTATTACTCTCCGAAATGTTTTTAGAAATATCAAAATGATATTTACACAAAGACATTTACTGTGAGTGGGAAATAGAATGCAATGATCATCTATTTTATGCTTACCCAGTGCCAAAATACCTCCGGTACTTGTACCCGCCACCCAATCAAAACAGAAATTGACTGGTTTTTGGAAGATTTCTTCTAACTCCAGAAGCATTTGAACTAGAACCAGACCTCGAATGCCACCACCATCCAAGCATAACAATCGTCCTTTTTTTGGAAATTCCCCTTTTTTGTGTTTCTTAGCTGCAACCTCCATACCCGAGACTGACAACATTTGATTCAAGATATCACGGTTAGGGGGTCCAATAACCTAAACAACAAAAATAAATTTGCTGAGGTCTAAAACAGTCATGGAGGTAGAAAGGGGTGGAGACGACATCACGCGACTAAAATGGGACCACTTTCGCCATCTTACCGCGATCGTTTTGTCAAAGTGTCAGTTCACATTTGTAGGACGGTTTTTCTCAGTTTTGGCTGTGTTGTGAGGATTATTTTGTGATTTGTGTGTGTTGTTACATTTCTCAATTATTGTTTCATGTGCCCTGAGAAATTGTGCGAGTAGAGACGCTATCGATAAGAAAAAATCGACTGAAATCACATTTCATAGGTTGGTATAGCAAAATACAGGACCGGGATATGATATTTGTGTCGAGTTCACTGAAATATTTATATGGTTGAGATTTGTAAATGTCTTATCACATTATATTGTAGATTCTAAGATTTTTTCAAATTTACTTAGTCATGGCTATGATCAATTTGAGTTGGACAATCATAGGTATTTACTAATGAAAAGCATTGATGCAAAGTACCTAGATATACGAGTTTTTTTTTTTTTTTTTTAATAAATCTAATAATCTTAAAGCTAATAGTAGGTAAAAGACATAAAAGAAATAAAACTATACTATCCAAAGGACAATAAAAAAATCTCAATTATCATCATGTCTTTTTATTAGTCACCTTCCATCCTACTACTTGGGTAGAAAGTATAATTTTCAAAATTAAATATCTTTTTTATCGCATGTTAAGACCCAATCTTATCATTTTAAGGTTTCTGGATTGTGGGTTTTGGGATCAATGAAAACTCCAGGATTGATTGAAAGCTTGTGTTAACGATTTGGTGCACATCACACCTTCATCAGGGCTACATAAAAACAATCCTGAACAAAACGTAGGCACAAGTTTCCAATCAATTCTGGAGTTTTCATCGACCCTAAAACCCAAAATCCAGCAACCAATAAATTAAATATCTTGTTTCTGCAGATTCCAAATACTTACTTGTTAATTTCTCAAATACTGTAACAAGTTTCGCTATAGAAAATACTGTTCAGCTTTAAATAATTTATTTTACCAGTCAGAACTCACTATTCACAAACAAAATCACAGCTTATTTATGTTTTACGATTTATATTTCACGACGTATTCAGAACTGAACTAACTCCTTGAAATGACGGATCTCATTATATACCCTCGCGAGGATTGAGAGAACAATCCAGATATTTCAAAAAAGCGAAGAATGTTCGACGCCATCTAGCCTTGCTAGAATGTACCAGAAGCCAATCGATTCCAAACAATTCTACACAATGTGGTGGCTTGCGCATTCACCATGTTCCGTGACATTGCCCCCTTCTTAAGGCGATTCGTCCCGAGTTGCCTTCATGTCGGTATCGGCAACTGTCCCCAAACCGGCAGCCTGATGTCCTATAGAAGTAGCAGTCCACTGTCTTCTGGTTCGTCCTCCGGGAAGGATAGCAGCACACCAGGATGTCAATACCGCTTTCTTTGAAGATCACCTCCAGCATGCTTCTCACCACTCGCCAGTCTACTCGGTCATTAGTCATCTTCGGAATTGCCAAATGAGTCAGGTCCTGTGACTGCATCAAGTCACGAAGATGACTGAGGGCTTTCCAGATTTCACTGTAGGTGGTCAGATGTTGTGGGAGCTTCTTCGTCACAAGGTAGAACAGGTGTCGTGTCCCATTCGTGATTTGGAGCGGCTTCCCTACCTCTGGCTTTTGTCGTCGCAGATGGTCCAATCGTCCAAATTTTCGTTTAAAAGCTGCAGCAAGTCCACTCCTCATACTGAGGTCTTCAGTGACCCAGTGAGCCAACGAGTATTCGGCCGGTGCTTCAAACAAATCCAGCTGCCTCTCTTGGACAACGCCATTCTGGACTTTCTGGCCATTGGAGTGTAGAGACATGAAAGTTTCCAATGACATGTCTTCCTTGGCTGACCTGATCTGCCTCACTTCAGCGTCCTGATCGTCGTGGTTCCCAGCATACCGAGCTAAACGATTGAAGTGAACAACCCTCGGTTTTCCTCGTGGTGGCTTTCGAATCCTGTAGACGACGTCATTGATTCGCTCCAGAATCTCATACGGGCCCTCCCAAGAACTTTGCAGTTTTGGGGAGAATCCACGTCGCCTCTGTGGGTTGTGAAGCCAAACCAAATCCCCAACCTGGAACCCTCCTTCTTCGGCCTTCACGTCGTACGCCTCCTTCATCCTGTCGCTGGCACTTTGGATGTTTAGTCGGACTCGTTGATGGATATCGTCCATTTTTCTACGAAGATCACTTGCGTAGTCTTCCCCAGCGACATCCTCACCAGGTGGACAGCCAAACTTCAAATCGCAGGGCAGCCGGAGTTCACGACCCATGATGGCAGGTGTTTCGCCCGTCGATTCATGAACTGCTGACCTGTACGCCATAAGGAATAGGGGGAGATGCTGATCCCAGTCTCTTTGATGGTCAGAGACAACTTTGGCCAAGTGTCGATTGATGGTTCGGTTCATTCGCTCCACCATGCCATCGGATTGTGGGTGCAACGCCGTTGTCCTTGTCTTCTTGATCTTCAAGATATCGCAGACATTCTGGAATAACGTCGATTCGAAGTTCCTGCCCTGGTCCGAATGCAGCTCCAATGGGACACCGAAACGGCAAAACCATTCCTTAATCAAGACATCGGCAACGGTAGCCGCCTCCTGGTTTGGCAAGGCACACGCTTCAGCCCACTTGCTGAAGTAATCCATGACGACCAAGATGTATTTATTTCCTTTGTCCGTTTCAGGGAACGGTCCAGCCACGTCGATTGCGATCCTTTCAAAGGGGCTTCCCACGTTGTATTGGCGCAAAGGAGCTTTTGGCCGTTTCTGGGGTCCGTTACTTGCCGCACATACGGCACATTTTCTGCACCATTCCTTCACATCGGCTTGACAGTTGACCCAGTAAAACCGTTCTCGCAGGTTTTCCAGCGTCTTGGTTACACCCAGATGTCCACCCGTGACGCCATCATGGACCTCTCTCATCACCTCTGCCTGTCTGTTTCCAGGAACGACTAACTGCCTCCGATCTTCCGCGCCATCCAGATTCTTCACCAGCCTCTTCAGGATGCCGTCATCAAGAACCATCGAGTCCCATTGAGCCCAGTAGGACTTTACGGTGGCCGAGAATCGCGCGACTTTTTGCCAGGTTGGTCGTTGGCCTGCCAGTTTCCATCCGATGACAAGCTTCAGATCTGGATCTTTCTCCTGGTCCTTGCGAAGCGCCTCAGACTGCCAGGAATCATCCACCACAGTCGTCCTGCGAACGCTCGCTTCATTTTCCTCGGCTGTGTGAGAAAGCTCTGGTCTCCTGGACAAGCCATCCAAGATCTTGAGGCTTGATCTCGCTCGATGATCATTCTTTTCCCATGCCAACGCAGGTGCCCGTATCTCTTTCCTACAGCGGCTACGCATATGCCCAAGCTCTCCACAATTCCAACATCGTAGCTCCCTTCGCTTGGACGCCTCCATTTCCTTGACGACCCTCCTCACATTTACGTCGAAGGAGTCTTCCTCCGCGAGATCTTGGTCCTCCATCCTTCGCACGCGTGCAGGAAGCTTGACGGATTGCTTAGCCGCTTCAAACTCCAAGGCTTTTGCCAGTGCATCCACTAGTCTGTCAGGACGATGAAGTATTAGGGACTGCCGAATCTCCTGGTCTCGAAGTCCATCCAAGAAGGCCTGAACTGCAAGCCTCTCCATAACGTTCTCTGGCGTGGTTGGATAAGCCAGTCGTGCAAGGCGAGCAACATCCGCTTCAAACTCCTGCAAGGTCTCGTTGGTCTTCTGAATGCGATTTTTCAACTGAGAGTGGTAGACGTGCTCCAAGTGAGTTTGCCCATATCGCAGTTCCAGATGCTTGACTAGTACATCGTAGTCCTCCTGCTCCTGGGTGTTGAGCGTCTGCAGGATTTCTGTAGCTTCCCCACGAAGTGCCAGAGTCAATGCCAGGGCTTTTTCCGGTCCAGTCCATCCATTTGCCCTTGCTGCTGCCTCGAACTGGCGATGGTAATTGTTCCAGGACAGTTTGCCATCAAACTGTGGGGCTTTCATGTGGATTCTGATGGTATCAGCTTCCATCTTGGCACTCGAACCGTGATTCCCGAAAGTAACTTCCGGTTGTTGCATGATTACTGCCACTTGCCTTCTCACTTCGTCGATTTCGTCTTCCAGAGCCTTTGCAGTCTCTCCTAGTTGTTTCTCCAGATTTCCGATTTCCTCTGCTACATGAGCCTTCAAGCAGTTGTAGTTATCCGCCAATTGCTCCTTGATTTCTTCCATAGCTCTGGAAGATTCTTCGAGCTTCTCCTCCATTTTCCTCGATTTCTCTTCCATGGCTCTAGAAGATTCATTAAACTTCTCTTCCAATAATCTTTTTACTGCGTTGGGATCGGGAACTTCAAATTGGAACGTATCAGGATTCATGCCTTCTTCCATTAAAGCCTCACGAAGCCTTGTTTGTAGATCAGTTTTCTTACCACTACTATCCAGGTCACGCTCCTCCAGCTCTCTCTTCAACTCGGCGACCTTCAATCCGGTTAAAAACACCCGTTTCGCAGCCATCACAGTGAATATTTATGTCCGTTTCTATAGCACACAATAAATCCCACTTTTGACACCAATGTAACGAGTTTCGCTATAGAAAACACTGTTCAGCTTTAAATAATTTATTTTACCAGTCAGAACTCACTATTCACAAACAAAATCACAGCTTATTTATGTTTTACGATTTATATTTCACGACGTATTCAGAACTGAACTAACTCCTTGAAATGACGGATCTCATTATATACCCTCGCCAGGATTGAGAGAACAATCCAGATATTTCAGAAAAGCGAAGAATGTTCGACGCCATCTAGCCTTGCTAGAATGTACCAGAAGCCAATCGATTCCAAACAATTCTACACAATGTGGTGGCTTGCGCATTCACCATGTTCCGTGACAATACATAAAAATATTCCAGAACTTTTATAATCTTTTAAAAAACAATAGAACAAGTTCGAATAATTATTATAATCTTTCTTATTCCTCTTTATTTATGTCCAAGTGAATATTGACCTGCATGATTTGTATTATTATAGCATAACTCTCGGCATAACTAATAATTGTTATACATCTGTTGTTTGTAGCTTTTGTTTTAGTTTTATGTACTTCCTATTGTTTTGTTAAGTATCTACTCCAGTACTGTTTCGTTTTGTACATAATGTTAAATCAAGTTTCGCATTGGAAAATACTTTTCCGGGTTGTTTTATAATACTTCACACATAATATGAAGAATAGTTAATAGTAAATTGAAACAATTATTATTAATAAATCAAAAATATAATGTTACCGTTAATAAATTCGGATAAAGTTTAAATCTAGATTAACAATTCGGATGTCTTTTTATCTGTCGGCCAGTTCGTCCCTGTCTACGTCGCCATATTGCAGCCACTCTAAGCTCCACCTACCGATCCCATTTTTCTATCACTGTTTGCATGTTCCTTAGCGACTCTTATGATTCTATCTCGATGGAAAGAGTCATGTTACGTATTGTGATATGTGTAATGGACAATTTTCATAAATTTTTGACGGACTTGAAATTTAAATGCGTATTGTACACAGTACAGGGTCTTACTGATGATAGGCCATTATTTTAAAGACGCATTTTTGAACCAAATCTAGGTGGAAAGGGTCCTTGAAACCTATGTCCTAGATAGTCTGCGATACTATTTCCAAAAATTGTGCAAATTGTCCATTTGTTGACTTTCTCGACACGAATATTTATAAACTTGACCAGTATTGCTACGATAAGATTTTTTTCTAGAAATAGACATTTGGTGAAGCGGGGTTAGTAACACTGTGGGTGGAAGTTTTTCAGAAACAGTTTCAATTCATTTTTTTTCAGCAACGTTGCCACGTGCCCTGAATTTTCTGAAGCTTAATGGAAAAAAAAACCGGAAAAATAAATTAATTCAACTTTCAATCTCTCAAATCACCAATCCCCAACACCCATTATTCTATTTATCTCCAGTTTCTAGTAACAAATTACTTATCTTTTATCAAAAAACATTTAGGAATGTGAACATTTGTATTGAGGTTAACGTTTGGTGTTGAAACATGGCAACGTCTGGTCGCAAATTCTGACTTGAGGCCTGTGACGCTATTGCTTACAAACTTTAGTGAAGTTAGTGGTAAATAATACCAACTTAACATTGCTTTATTGCAAGCGAAGCGGAAACTAGTAAGGTCAAGTTCAAAATGCAGTGAGTTCGCGCACCTCGACTCGTAACGTATTTCGGATAAGCGATTCTGACACTCGAATACGTTTGTCGTGTCATTCGACAGGCGGAAAGCTGTCGTATTACCAAAACCTAATTTCGTAATTTGCATCGTATTTGAAGTTTATTGATGTTTTGGAGTTGTTTTCGTTTTTAAGTTTTATCTAACAAACGCTAATAAAACTCAATCAGAAGTCATGCTACCCATATTTAGGGACAAAGTGAGAAACGAAGAGAGGCGAAGAAGAAACCTAAGGTAAGCTGTAGTATAATAAAAGTGGTCATGAATTTTTTGGTACATGTATGTACCTATCAACACCACATCAATGTATGTATTATCAGAATTTGATATGTCACATCATTCCTTTCATGTTATATAAATAGATAACAGGACAATTATTAGCCGTTTATGAAAAACTATAAATGATATATTGAACGGCAACACCTCATATTTTAACAGATATCTGGATTTTTTTTTCTAAATTAAGCTAAGTTTATTAAACAATGTCTATGGCTAACTTTGACCGGATTGGAGAAAATGCATGTTTAGAACTGCTTTGACGCAAAACATCGAATAGAAAAAAACCCATGATATAGTATCATGTCTTCAACCCTTTTCATTTTTCGACATTTCTGTAAAATCCTCTGTTTTCGCCTTTTTAGTACCTACATTTCTGCTGGCATTATTCAATAGTTTGCCGGACGCTAGATCAGGATGCTTCTCCATCAAATTAATCAGGACTTCCCAATGAACACCCCTGATTTCAAAAGACATGGTACCGAAAATTGTATTTCCTTTTTTTTAAGAATTGATGGAAACGTTAATCGATTAAATACAACACCATCCACAAAACAGACACAGACACTGGATTGACAAATGTCAAAAAGAAAAAGCGCCATTTTGAGGTCTGGCAACATTGCAAATATTCAAGAGCTCCGAAGAAAACCGAATGCGTATACGAACGAACGACAGAATCGCTCCTTTTCAAAATTTGAATTGCGTTGCGAGCTCGTCTACGTATATCGAGACGTATTGCCGCCCTGAACAGAAAATGGATATCAACACGTTTTGGTTGCAATAATGTAAACAACCCCAAGTTCCTTGTTTGATATTTAAATCAAAAATAATTACATGCTGCAGGCAGGGCGGAAACAAGATAACTTCAGATTTATAAATTAAATTTCGAGTTCACCGATTTCGCTCACCCCACCTGATGTTTATTTTTTGAATGGGAAGCGAAAAAACGTGAGTAATCTATGGGTCTTTGTTCGATATTTAACACCGTAGTATTATTGTTCTCTCCATATTTGTTGATTTCACTATGTTATTGTTTTACTGACTTGTCACATACCAGTAGTGTTTCAGAGTTTATGATAGTGGCTTCCATTTTTTTTTTCTCCAAATCGAAGCTATATAATATGAAGAAGATACAAGACAGCAAAGAGTTGCGTTTTCAGTTTCTCAAATCACTGCACCAAATTCCAAACAAAATGGTTTGATCATATTTTCTTTTTTATTCTTTAATTTGACACAATGTATCTCAAAAACAAAGCAAATACGGATAAACATGTTGATAGTTACTTTTTAATTAGGAATTCAAAAACAGTAGTTTTTTCATATAGAATCTCTACAGGATATGGTGCAGTTTTTGGTAATAATGTAAAAAAGGGAGGGAACCAATTTTCCAAGCAATTTTCAAATAGGAAAAAGTAAGTCAATCGCATTACAACGTACAACGACATATCCATTTTTCAACAGTGGCGGCTCGTGGTCAATTTTCTTAGGACATCAAAAATCAGGGTTACAAAATAGTTTGCGCCGAAGGCAAATTTTAACTTAACTTAACTTTTTTATGGGTTTTTTCCTGCTTAAACGATTTTTGTATTGTTTGGAAGACTTCCTTTCTTTTTCTAATTGAAAATGCAATTTCTTCTTTTTAGTGAGGTTTTAAATACTCTAGGTGATTTTTGTCTCACTTTTAGAAGTGTTTCACTTACTTTTATACAGATTTTGCAATCTTATTCACTTTTTAGAGCATTGTTAGTTTTCCGTTGTTTGATTGTATGTTTGTTAGAACAGTTTTGTATATTTTTGCAGTTTTTAAAAGATTTTTGAATTGTTTTACTTTCTTTATAGAGACTTTTATCTAGTTTTTGCAATCCTATCCACTTTTTAGGGAATTTTTTATTTTTTCCTGATGTAAAAATATTTGTCTATATTTTGATGACTTTTTTTTTCTCTAAAGACTCTTTATGACCTTTTTCAGTTTTTAAACGATTTGTGTATTGTTTAGAAGAGTTTATTATCTATTTTTTTAACTGAAAATGCCATTTTGGGCTTTCACAGGATTTTTAAGTAATTAAGGTGATTTTTGTCTTACTCTATTTTCGTAAGAGTTGTTTTGTAATCTTATTCACTTTTTGGGGCTTTGTTTATTTTTGGGTGATATATTCTACATTTCCTAAGATAATGTTCTACACTCCCCGAAAATAAATTCCGAACAAGAATAATTTGAGTCAAATTGATATCCCAATAACTATTTTATTTGATGTCCGATTTTGTTTTTGGAAAATACTAATGGCTTTGTCATTATACAGGGACAAACAGAAGCTATTTTTGTATCCTCAAGTTTCTACACCCTGTGGAAAAATTGAGCGTCAAAATTCAGCTCCATTATATTCTGTTGTGAAGTGCGCTCTTTTCTCAACACAATGTTTTTCTGGTCATGCCAATAACTGCTGTTTTAGAGAAAATATTTGAGGAAAATGCTGCAGTTTTTCGATATTTTATCAACAATGAATAAAAACATTTTTATAGACTTGCATAGACAACGCGCGTATTGTCACCTCGTATCACTATGACTTCTGCCATGCGATTGGCATGAATACAACACCCAGTAAAATATTCAATTTTTGAATTCCTTTGAAAATTCTAGACATATTGCATGTACTATATCCTATACCTATCTTTAACTGTTTTGGAAATATCAAGTGTTTTCAGATTTATTATAAAAATTAATTACAAAAATAAAATTATTTCATGACAAAAATTCGCTAGAGCACACAAAAAAATTATCAAGTAGTACTACTGTCTATTTCTTAAGATTGTAAAAAATAAATAAAATCAATCAAAAAATGAAGTCTGACAACTACTGTCATGTGCAGTCAGACAATTATTGAATATCTCCATATCAGTAGAAACACACGCTCAAATGGTTTTCACTTACCTTCTCATTATCAAGACCTAAATGGGGGATGAGGATTGACTGCGAATCTCTCTTTTTTTAAAATTTTCCGAAACAATTGAGAATAATAGGTATTGGAAATTGTAGTGAATCGAGTTTGCTCAATTACTGTTCAAAAATTATTGGATTTTGATAATTTGTCTGCGTTTTTAGAACATTTCGTGTTTCCTTATTGACATTTATAGTTGGCGTTATAATTGAAAATTCCGACAAATAATATCCATTCAGTTGCTCTCAATCTACCTGTTAATATATAAAGTACGGCCTAGTTCAGCATTCTCCAGAACAGAAGTAAATCCGTCTACTAGGCATGATTATCGGTGTTTATGTTTCGGCATTGTAAATTTGCCCGTCTCGACAAGCGTTTTGTTCATCCATTTATTTTAGAGATCAGTGATTTACGACTATTACGAAGGACAGTCAAAATAATATAAGGTGACTTTTTGAATTAAATTGATAATAGTTGTAAGTTGTAACATAATTGTAGTAGGTGGAATTATTTATTTTTTGAACTATGTTGGACAGGTCACCAAATGACCCTATGTTTTTCATGATGCGGTATTAGCTCGAGTTGTGTTTATCTTGTTCTTGTTCACTCACTTGGTAGATTCCACTTGTTAAACATTGTTTTATCAACAAAACAATAAATACCATTATAATTTGCAATGGACAATATTTCAAAAAGCAAGGTTCTTTTTAGAAATTTGAAAATAAACGCCATAACCTCAATAAAACTGATGTAAACAACAATGGCGTCCGGGCATTCAGCTGCCGGTGTGATGCCATATTTCACCACGAATACTGATTCTCAAAAAAGTTAGCATGATAATTATGACTGTTGATTTAGAAGTAGCACTTGGAAGGCTCTGGATAATTCATGGCACATGGCAACGTTGCTGATTAAAGAAAATATTTTCATAACAGACATGCTGGGGTCTATTGTTTTGGAGTTGATCTAGTATCTGGTATGACACCAAAATATTTCAGGTAGCTATTTCTGTGATGTTATCATTTACAATTAACTAAGGTCAGTGTGAATATTATATTGTTTGGTATCAGGCAAAAAAGGTTTGGTTTACTTGAATGGAAATCCAATTTCATTTTGTTTGTTACCTTTGGTGGTGGAATCCCATCATAAGTTCCATGCTGAATGCAACCATCTGTGCAGCCTTGCATATCAGCTCGGCATCTCCGAGCACCGACTGCATGTAGGTAATACAATATTTTTGGTTCCATGTCTGTAACAAATTTAGAAACGCTATGGGTTAATGAGTGGAGAATAAAGACTTTCAAGTGGATAACTTATTTTTTCTACTAGTCAATAATAAATGTATTGTACATACACTTTCTATTGGTTGATGTGACTTGTTACTCATACCAGTGACTTTTTTTTCATTATTCGATGGTTTTCAACCAATCACTACACTGTCTTAGAGCCAATCAGAAAATTTGACAAGCTGTCAACCTTCAAATCCATCATTTTGAAACATCCCATTTGACCGTCCATACTTGTTTTATAGTCATTGTGTTGACAAACTAACCTCACTTTAAGTAAACTAGTTGTCAAAAAGTGTCGTCCAAATAAAATTGTATATTGCAAAGTTCGCTTCAATTATTGAATAATCATAGAACAAGTAGTATAGTATAGTAGTGGTAAAAGTATATTTCCCGCTCGTTGAATAATAAACTATTTTCTATTGCTATTCAATAATAATTGTATTATACATCCACTTTCAATTGGTTGATGTGACTCGTTACTTATACCAGTTTTTTTTTCATTACTCAATTGTTATCAACCGATGGAAATATCAATAAATGTCATTACTCCACTGTTCAAGAGCCAATCAGAAAATTCGACAAGTTGTCAACCTTCAAATCCATCATTTGACCATCCATACTTGTTTTATAGTCATTGCATAGTTCGATTCAATTATCAAATAAAAAAAGTATAGAATTCTACTCGCGGGAAATGTCTATTTCTCACCCAGATGACGCTACATCCTCGTGAGTAATAGTCAACATTTCAATCTTTGATGTGTAGATTTGCGATTACAATATCAAAGGTTAAAAATAAAGCACCTTAGATCCTTTATATAGGGACTTACCTCTGGTAACCAAGTGTCTAGGCGATTCGCCAGCTTTATTGAGGACATTCAAGCTACAGCCAAACACAATTAAAGCTTGCATTACTGGCAAATAGCCGCGTTTTACAGCTAAATGGATCGGTCTATTTCCATCTTTGTCGGGTAAATCAGCTTTAGCTTCACGACTTAGAAGCGCAATAACGCAGTCTAATCTAAAAGCAGAAAAAACCGAACCTGTTTAAAAATAGTCATCAAAAATTCGGGTTTCCATCGTCAGCACAAATTGAAATACTAATCGATGTTGTCGATAATTTTTTTTTCACCCAAATCGTGTTATTTGCAAAGCTATAAAACTTTTTAAAATAAACGGTGAAAGAGGACAGGTAAAAAAGTACGGTGTCTAGGAGTGATTACTTAAAAGATAAACCGTGTTTTAGCTGATTATTATTTGGAACACTACAATCAATATAATTTTTTTAAGTTCATAATCAAAAGTATCAAATGACCGTTACCTGTTACGTTCGACCATGACATGTAGAGCTGTCTTTCGCTCAAAATTTTCAGCGTTCATATTGCAATTTACATCAACCAGAGCTTCAATGACCTGCCTGGACTTTGCCCAATGTAAAGGAGTTCCTCCGTGTTTCATATCACTATGGTACAATGTGTTTGGATTATCCTGAAAAGGTAATCGACACATAGTTGTATCTACATCGCATCTTAATAGATGTTAGTCAAAGTATACAGTGTAATTCTTCAATGCTCCCCCTTTTAACATTCAAACCATTTATGGAAGTGATGATCGAGTGATACCTCATTTTGATGGTCTTTTCATCCTTATTACACCCTAAAAGTATCAAATCGCTGTCTCATTCTAATTTTTCGATGCCCTGATGTCAGTTTTTTTTTCAAAATGGCGCTCAATTACCATTCCACATTTTCAGCTGTCACCACTGTGCTGAGAAGCAGAACGTGCTTATATACTGGCGATCCAAATTGCATCCTGATCAAACGATTTAAAAAGTTGGGGAAGGGACATGAAAGAATTGATTTTGTGGTGTTATATATACAGGGTGTCTCACGGTCTATGGTATCTTAGACGTTTACGAAAAACTAGACATAGGATCGATCTGAAAATTTGGCTCAGCACATAATCGAGTATGATCTATATTATAAAAATATTCTCAGTTCTGCAGTGTTGCCGCTTCTACCCAAAAGCCGTGGCAACTTTCTTATTTTAAATGGACCACCCTGTATATTATTATCTTTTTGGATCTCTTGACTGATTCTAATCACTTTTGCTTGATATACTCCTATACCTATCGGCAGCGGTTTTCGAGATATAAATTAATTTATAATATTTTTGTCGTAAAACACAGCAATGGATTGAGTTCAATAATTTCGTACTTGAAAACGGTGGAGAGTTGAAATTGCTATGCCGACTGGAAGAAGGTAGGTTTATATGGTTCCAATGGAGAAACCGATCTGAAAATATACAGGGGTGCTTCAAATTTATTAATCTTTTTCCTATACACAAAAATGATAGTAGATTATTTTCCATCAGGTGGTATGGAGGATAATCGCGATAAATGCTTCATCCGGATTATATTTCTACTGTGCATATACCCCTAACTCAACAAAAAAACGAAACTACCCTATTTTGTCCATGAGCTGGGCACCATCTCCAAAAAAATCAAATGACATAGAAAGTTCATGGGGAAAAATTCCTCATATTTTATAACAACTTTTATACAGGTCAATTTACTGGTAAATGATTTCTTAGAAAATCACTTCAAAAGAGTTTATTGTGGAAAGCACCCATTTATTACAACAGAGAACTCGACTTCAACACGAGGAGTTTTCTTCATCGGATTCATAAGCCATTGTCTCATCTTCCGAATCAGATTCTTCTTCGAACGATATGATTAAAGGAGAAACGTTGGAGACTTCTGTGTTTCCCTATATTTCCTCCAATCTTCTCTGATCAATTTTTCTGTGTGATCAACACAATTTTGCCACATTTCGCAGGTGAATTTTGAAATGGCCTCTTGCCAAATGTATTTTACTTTATTATGGTTAGAAATAGTGGTATCCGAAATATGCCTATTATAATGGCTTTTGCAAAAAGCCCAGACCATTTCAATTGGATTATACTGGCAATGATATGGAGGCAATCTAAGAACCTCAAATCCCTTTGCTTTCAGATACTCGTCAACCACATATTGACAAAAGAGGTTTGGCGAGGCACCAAAGCTCTTTTTTTGTACACGAGCCATTCACGAAAATGTTTTGAGATAAAAGAAATTCCGAAATCGTTGATTTATTTGAGTTTTCTGTAATTTTTTTTTCACTAAGAACTATAATGCATTTTTCATTAATTTTGCTCAAGTCAGGAACTAGATGACTTTCAACTCATTCGAAAAATAAATTCCCATTCATAGTTTTATGGTAATCCCTATCGTCGTTTCTACTCGAGAAAAGCATACCACAATTTGGAAGAATTCCCCCCCTGAAACCCGCATGTAAAACTGTTAACCGATCCCCTTCACTGGAAATTTTGATTTCATTCATTCTTTTGTCATCATCTTTCACCCAGCGTCTCACACTACTTCCGTTTTTGTAAATCCAGGTCTCGTCTAAAAACACAAACACAACGTGATCGTCCGAATCCAAATATTGTAAATATTTCCTCAAAAAAGCAATTTTTGCCCGAACCACATAACTTCTTTCACATAAAATTTTTCTACCGTCTACTTTTTCGTATTTAAAGCCAATATCGCGAATAATTTTGTAAAGTAAGCTCCTGGAACCCCTTGAATTCGACTTCTTTTTTAACGTGATTTAATAAGTCGTTAGACGTAAAATGTTTTCCCATCCTCAAATATTCAAAAATCTGCCTACTTAGTTCCTCGCGCAAGTAAAAGTTGTTAAACCATTTCCCCTTGATTATTCTGCCTCTGCATTTCTTATTTTCCTCATCTGCCTTCAAATCTTCCTTTTGTCTCAAAACTTTATATATCGTATAGTAATGAATCTAAAAAATATTTAATACCATTTTTAAAAAATTCTTCTTCAGAAGAGAATAGGTACATACTTTGAATTTTTTTTCCAGTGCTTCAACATGTTCAGCTATTGGTATATCTGGACGCAGCAAACGGAATTGTTTATATGTGCCCCGTACCGCATCTTTTACATATTGCGAAATAAATTTGCCCCTAGGCATTATTTCTAAAATTTTCTTGCACTGACAAACGGCCAGTTCTATCAAATAAATATGCCAAAGTCACAATCAGACATAGACATCTCATGGAGAAATTCCAATTCAATTTGCGAGCATGTTATTAAATTTATTTTTTTTTGCCAACATTTAACCTATATTTTTGATCTGTCACTGTAACTTAAAAAAAAAAATGAACTGTACCGTATAATGATATAAAGTAGATATACTTGAAGAGCAAATTTTTTCGCATTCATTTTTTTTTTGTCAATAACTCCGGTTTGGAAAGAAATATCAAGTTGCGGTTTGGTAGACTTGTGAAGCTTTTATTTCTCTTTACTTTTAGCTAAAATAGTAAATTATTTTATATGGAGGAAAAGTCTAAACACGAGCGCGTCATGAAAAGTAACTTTTCCTCCAAATAAAATATGCTATTTTTTCAAATGTCGACAAATTTATAATCGGGCTTCGGGCGGCGGCGCGCTCACGTTTTCGTTTCGTCATGGCTATTTTCCCCTACGGCGGAGGAAAAGTTACTTTTTCTCCGGCGGAGGAAGAGTAGAACTTTGCGGCCGATACTCAGTCGAAGAATGTCCGTTTTACTGACGTGTGAAGAAAAAAACACATACTGTTGCATTTGAAATGTTTTAAAAATCGCGTGATGTTTGAGAAGTTGTAAGATAGTGCCCTCTAGTGCCTCTTGTTCGTTTGATTCCGATAATAAAGTTCGGAGTTATTGACATTTGAATAAAAACAGGTCTAACCTCCCCCCACTACTTTATTTGGACCGTTAGGGCAAAATGGTTCAAACAAAAACGATTTCAAATTTGCTAAAGATTATAATAAGAAAATAATTTCCAGCAATTTTTCATGGCCCCTTTACACATAATTTGTTTTCCGCATGACATACGGCCAATACTTTTCGAGATACAGCCGACAGCCATTCCTAGTGAGACACCCGGTACACATATCTGTCCCCCTTTTCAAGCGCTTATCTTGTTATTTATATATATGTTACAGTAAATGTTAGGAATTCAGTGAAAGCTAGCTTTTACTAGTTGATGCTAGCAATTACTTGATCCGTTAGGAAATGTTAAATTTTGAAGAATATTGTACAGGGTGACCCATTTTGGGTACTTTTGCGGGGTATCTTATAGATAGAAAGTTGCGGTTTTCGCGACAGTGTGCTACTTTTTCGTGAAACTGAAGATGCCGTTAACAAAATTTTCATAGCCCTTTTAGTTTTCAAGATACAGGGCTAAACTGAAAATGTTACATTTTAAGGTGCCCCTCGTATCTAAACTATCAGATAAGTTATGGAAAATGTGAAAACTGTTTCTTATATAACTTTTCCCGTAGAACTCGATTCTGCCTTCGGAATTAGTATACGGGGTCAGGTCAAAAAGTTATAGGCTAAATTTTTTTTAAGTGCATACTCTTATACAGGGTTTTTCACTTAAAACTCCCCACCATTATATCTCGAGAACGAATGCGAATTTTTAATTTCTGTAAAAAGTGATTAATAGGTAGTGTGAAGTAGATATTTTTCAAAGTAAAAAAAATCCGACGCCTGCTGCAGGCTGGGCGTCGCGACGCCTCAAAAATATAAATCGATGGCAGGAACTTCGAAAATATGTGCATGCGAAAGTACATAGTATTTGAACACTTTTTTGTCATTTAGTAAAATTCTTTAACTTTACTCGTTTCTGAGTTATATCGGTTTACAGTACAAATTTCATCGAGAGATTGAAATGTGGTGACCGCTGATTTTCATCAAGTATGCCATGAATATCGATTACTATGGCAACTATTGTTATTGACATCATTTTGGCAACTGTTGTCATTGTGGTTTCAAAAATATTTTCGAGTTCTGTTTTTATTGATTATTCCTTTATAGTATTTATTAGTTATACAGTATTTATTTATCAAAATGGTTCAATTTACCAACGAAGAAAAAGTTGACATGTTGCTGGTATTTGGAGAATGCAGATCGAATGGTAGAGAAGCGAGAAGAGTTTACTTGCATCGTTATCCGCATAGAAGAATTCCCGATAAAAAAACCTTCTCAAGTTTATGCAAAAACTTAAGAAAGCATGGCTGCTTCACAAAACCAATAAGAAATAGAACAAAGACGGCTACAAATGATGAAAATACTGCTGCTGTAATCCAACAAGTTGATGATAATCCAAGAATATCCCTCTCGAAAATCAAAGGAAATACGGGTGTTTCTGTAAGTTCGTCTTGGAGAATCCTGAAGAGAAACTCTTTCCACCCCTACAAGACTAAATTAGTCCATAAATTAGAACCAGGTGATCCGGCTAGAAGAATGGATTTCTTGGCAAGATTTGCCGATTTGTATAATGAAGATGAAAATTTGCTTTCAAAAATCCTATGGAGCGACGAGAGTCGATTCCATAATAATGGGATCGTAAACAGACACAACTGTCGCTTATGGTCTGAAAATCATCCTCGTTGGATCACAGAAAGAGGTAATCAGCGAGTTTTTGGCATCAATGTTTGGTGCGGCATATTAGACGGATTCCTCATTGGACCTCACTTTTATGAAGGCACTTTAAATGCAGCTCGGTATTTGAATTTTCTTCAAACTACTCTTCCGATCTTGTTAGAAGAAGTGCATCTGGAGACTAGAATGAATATGTGGCTTCAGCAAGATGGAGCGCCGGCACATAATGCAGAAATTGTAACAAGGCATTTAAATAGAGAATACCCCAACAGATGGTTTGGTACCAATGGACCGATAAGGTGGCCGGCGAGGTCCCCGGATATCACACCACCGGATTATTTTCTTTGGGGTCACTTGAAAGACGTTGTATATGAAGAACCAATCGAAGATATGGCGGATCTAATCAACAAAATTTATGCCGCATGTGCCGCCATTAGAAGAAGAACGCTCCTACAAGTGACGCAAAATCATCTGATAAAGGTTTTTGATAGTTGTGTTCGCGCAGAAGGTCATAATTTTGAACAAGAGTTTTAATTATTTGTTTCATGTTTGATTCTAGTACCTAAGTTTGTTGATTAGTATCTTGTTTAGATTATTGTTCATTTATTTTATTTGTATTCGTGTGAATAAAATGTTGTACGAAATTTCATTATCGTGTAGTTATAGTGACAATAACAAAAGTTGCCAAAGTAATCGATATTCATGGCATTCTTGTGAAAATTGCCGGTAATAATTGGCTAAAACCATCATAGTCTATTAAAAAAATGTATACTGTAAACCGATATAACTCAGAAACGAGTAAATTAAATGAATTTTACTAAATGACAAAAGAGTTTTTAAATAACATGTACTTTTGTATGCGCATATTTTCAAAGTCCCTGCCATCGATTCATATTTTCGAGGCGTCGCGACGCCCAGCCTTTGGCAGGCGTCGGATTTTTTTTACTTCCATAAATATCTGCTTCATACTTCCTATTAATCACCTTTCACAGAAATTAAAAATTCGCATTCGTTTTCAAGATATTGGCGTGGGGAGTTTTAAGTGAAAAACCCTGATATATTTTTGAAAAGGTAAAGAAAAGACAAATCTTATGGACTATAAATATACAGGGTGTTCCATTTAAAAAAATAAAGTTGAGTCCGATAACTTTTTGAACCGACCCTGTATACTAATTCCGAAAGCAGAATCGAGTTCTACGGGAAAAGTTGTATAAGAAACAGTTTTCACATTTTCCATAACTTATCTGATAGTTTAGATACGAGGGGTAGGTACCTTAAAATGCAACATTTTCAGTTAAGCCCTGTATCCTGAAAACGAAAAGGGCTATGAAAATTTTGTTAACGGCATCTTCAGTTTTACGAAAAAGTAGCACACTGTCGCGAAAACCGCAACTTTCTATCTACAGGGTGTTACAAATTCGATGGGATAGCATTGCTAATTCCTAAACCATAAGAGATACAGCGTCGGTTAAATGGAGGCAAAGTTGCGCATTTTGGCACTTAATAATATGCCGCTGAGAAACTTAAAAAAATCGGAGCACTTCCGGAGACATCCGGAAAAAATCGATTTTTTCAAAATTCTTTTTTATTTCCTCCTGAGTTAGTTTGAAGGAATTATTGAAAACGAGTGGCACATTTTCATGGCCACTTTTTCTCCTCTTGAAGGTAGGGTGGTCGGAATTTATATCCGACGTTTCGATGTTCCGCAACCATCATCAACTTAATTTTTTCAAATACAAACCCAACTTTTTTTATGCATTTTTGGATAGCTCCTGACTTCCTGAACATCATGATCTGTCACACTTGTCATTCCAAAATATGCAGAATTATAATCCGAGATTTTTCAAAATCAAACCTCTTGATCTCTTTGTAATGCAATGCGCGTATCGTAGTCATGGTAACAATAACAACTTGTCACGCCTGTGGATAGTTTTGGAGCTTGAATAATAAAACTCCAGCTTGAAAACAGTTTCTCGACTAGTTTTTGATCATCAAAACTATTCAAATCAGGAAAAGCTGACTTTTCCTAGTAACAGTTAGCTTTTACTGATTACCAGGTTTTACTGTGACATATACAGGGTGTCCCAGCAAGGGTGGCCACCGGGCATATCTCGGAAACTACTGGACCTAAAAGTTCAGGAAAAAAAATTATCACTAAAGTGGCCACGAGAAAATGCTGGGAAATATTTATAACTTCGAAATTTTTCCGCTAGGGGGCGCAATCAAAGCTTAAATATTAAACTTCGAAATTTCTCCGGAAATTCTCAGATTGAGGTATATCTTTATCAACATGGTAAGAAAACCTAGACAATTTCACGTCTTTTTGGTACAGGGCCCATTGGCGTACCGATCTTCGTGTGAGTAGGGGAAGGTAGTGAAAGTGTAATTGTTCAAGTGGCTGTAACTTATAAACGACTTGTCCGATTTTGTTGCGTATAGGCTTGTTTGGAAGATAAATGTGAGTACTTTCGTATATCGTATCCAGTGATGCGTGATTGTCTCAAGAAAAGTTGCTAGAAGGCGTAATTTGAATTAAAAACTGTTATTTTCGTTTCACCGCAAAAATTTAAATGGTACGGTATAATTCTGATAACAGAATCGAAATAAAGATTAAATTTACAAGAAAAAACCTTAAAAAAAAAAAAAAAAAAAAACCTTCAAAACCTTAAAACATTAAATTTTACATAATTTGGACTAGTTATTACCATCAGAATTATACCATACCATTTAAATTTTTGCGGTAAAATGAAAAACACTGTTTTTAATTCAAGTTACCCCTTCTAGCAACTTTTCTGGAGACAATCACGCATCACTGGATACGATATACGAAAGTACATTTATCTTCCAAACAAGCCTATACGCAACAAAATCGGACAAGTCGTTTATAAGTTACAGCCACTTGAACAATTACACTTTCACTACCTTCCCCTACTCACACGAAGATCGGTACGCCAATGAGCCCTGTACCAAAAAGACGTGAAATTGTCTAGGTTTTCTAACCATGTTGATAAAGATATACCTCAATCTGAGAATTTCCGGAGAAATTTCGAATTTTAATATTTAAGCTTTGATTGCGCCCCCTAGCGGAAAAATTTCGAAGTTAAAAATATTTTCCAGCATTTTCTCGTGGCCACTTTAGTGATCATATTTTTTTTCCTGAACTTTTAGGTCCAGTAGTTTCCGAGATATGGCCGGTGGCCACCCTTGCTGGGACACCCTGTATACATATTACCTGAAACCCTTTTATCATGCAATGTTGTAGTGTTATTATTACCAGAGAATAAAATACCAATGAGAAGCGAGAAAACTTTTTCCGCCAAAAAAAGTTACGTGGGGTCTGTGGTCGCTATCTGTCACAGGGCCCGGACTTTAATACCTAGACGTAACGTCATCCGAGATGATGTCAAATTTCAATTTAAAGGCCCAATTAATGCGTTCCCATTGAAACATTGGGGAAAACAGAAAAAAAGGGATGCCTTTGTTGAATTCAAAAATCTTGTATGGAAAACGTAAACTGATTTTTCATTCTGATATGACAGAGAATTTTTCTCTATGATATCTGTCGATAAAATGGTAACATGAAGAGTCGTTATCAAAAACAGTGCTTTTTCTTGCTTCTTTTCATAACCTCCAATATCAAGCAATAAAGTTTTTGCTAATAACCTTATTCCATAAATAATCAGTTGTGACATACATACGTTCAACCAAAAGACAAATTTTGACCAAGCTGAAAGATCACAACACAAACCACACCCAGCATACCTGTAATATGCTCCCAACATAGCCCGGTTCTGTATAGTCACCATCTCCCGTAGCAGACTTATTGAAATCGGCACCCGCCATCAAAAGAGCATTAACACAATCCGGTTTATCCGCTAAACAAGCCATATGGAGCGGAGTGTGTCCATTTTTGTTTCTAGAGTTAAGACATTTTGGCACTGAACTTTGAGTTAAGACCTGGAAACGTCCAACTCGATTATGCATCAGATCGGAAGTTTGGTATTATTATCTTAGGAACCTATTTTAATTCATTGTTTCACCTACACAAACTTACTATACTTACATTGATGATATCTTTCGTAGTACTAGCCGCATAATGAAATATGGAATTTCCATCAAAATCCAAGTGTTCCAAGGAACAATTGGCCGCCACCAGCATTTGGACTGTTTTCAAGTTGTGCGTAGTGATGGCGACTTGCAAAGGTGACATGCCTTTTTCAAGATCACTACTATTCAAATAACTATTGATTTTCGGATTGCTGAAAGAATCGTACAGTGCAAAGTATGCCGCAAGATGTGCTAATGTCCATGAGGGATGATTCGCAAGGACGTCGCTGATTTTTTGAAGTCCGTTGACATTGCACATCTGAAAAAAATATACATTCAAAGCTGTTGATCTTTTGTCATTAAATTTATCATAAATATTGTACAGGGTGATCCACCATAATGTCGCACCGCTTTAACTTTTTATCTCTGGTGTACCAAAAAATTTGAAGTTATGGTTATGAAGGTATGTACCTACTGAAAAATACTTTGTTCCTTTGTAATGTTTACTTAGTTTGGTTGCCACCGTGATGAATACCTACTGTCTTTTCCCCCTCCTTCCACCGCAGTGCTTTTTCGAGCGGATGAATACCCTCAAATTCAACGGTTTTCGAAATATCCGCATTTGAAACGCCCGATTTTCCACATAACGTCAAAAAAAAACGCATTTATTGGTATCAACTGGGGGCGGTTCGGAGACCGTGCAATTGTCAGAATTATTCTTCCGATCCATTCAGGAAACCTCTTCTAATTTTTTTATTTAAAATAATAGTCTAAAAAAATATTTGATGTCAATATTTCACATTTTTAAATGCGAATATTTCAGCCTTACATATGAAATACCCAAAACAATTTGGTAAATCATGGATGCGCCACAAAACTACAGATCTATCAAAACTATCTTCCCTTACATATGAATAAAATTTCACGTGAAATTGAAAAATACATTCAAAGCTGTTGATCTTTTGTCATTAAATTTATCATAAATATTGTACAGGGTGATCCACCATAATGTCGCTCCGCTTTAACTTTTTTTCTCTAGTGTACCAAAAAATTTGAAGGTATGTTTATGAAGGTACCTACTGAAAAATACTTTAGCCGATTTTGGCTCGTTTGGTTGGTTTACATTTTGGTTAACCAACATTTAATCGAAATCGTTTGGTAGGTATTTGGTCGAAACTGTCAAAGGCAGAATGTTTATATAACCCAACTTTTTTGTTTATGTTTAGTTACAGACATCTGGCATAGATAAAAAAATATATGTCACAGGTTATAGTTTATCACTATTCATTACTTAGTTCATCTGTCTTATTCGTCATAAAGTTAAAACTTGAAGCTTTCTCCAGTGATTTGGTAAAAAGCAGATTGTGGCCGTATTGGCCGAATGACCGCATTACTCAAAATGCCTAAAAGAAAAGCAGTTATATGATTTTGGCTGTTTTGGAAATATATAAACGTCCCCGAATTCACTCATTTCCTTCTTCCATTCCTCAACTATCAATTGGAGAAAAAAATGATTGACGTAAATATAGTCATAGAACAACACTGTCAAAAAACTAAACTCCAATTTACAGCATACCAAATTTTAGATCATTTAGAACATAAACTATTACAACAACTGCAGCACTGAATTAAATTTGAATAAAACCCGATTTGTTTATTTACGTCATTCACTTGATCATTCACGATGAACTTACTACTCCCGAGCGAGACAAAAAAGAAAAATAGACAAAGATACCACTATACCAAACAAAGAACCGTGCTGCAAACCGCGGTAGGCATTTTGACAGACCAAAACACATACCAAACTTGATGTGACATCATCATTTTAGGATCCGAAATTGGTTGGTAGGACGCTAGACGGAAATAGATCAGCACTGGGTGCTTTTGTGGACATCGAAGGCGCATTTGACAATACCTCCTTTGAATCGATCTGTCGAGCATTAGAGGCAAGGGGCTCAGAAAGAACACTGACCCAGTGGATATCAAATATGCTATCACAAAGGATGATATTTGCCGAATTAAACGGACAAAATGTCAGAACTATGGCTGCCAGAGGCTGTCCCCAGGGTGGAGTCTTATCCCCTCTCCTTTGTAGTCTTGTGGTGGACAGCCTGCTGAAGCAGCTGAACGATTCGGGATTGTATACACAGGCCTATGCTGATGATCTGGTGATCCTAACGACGGGTAGCCACATTCAGGAGCTGAGAGCACCCACAATGCGAGCCCTGAGAATTATAGAACAGTGGTGCTCCCTTGAAGGACTTAGGATCAACCCCGAAAAGATCGAAATCCTGTTATTCACCAGGAAATACAAACCAGGACTCAAACCGGAGATATCCCTCTCAGGAAGAGTCCTGGAATACAGGAAAACGGTCAAATACCTAGGAGTAACTCTTGACCAGAAACTGTCCTGGAAAGATCACATCGAAGAACGCTCTAGGAAAGCCATATGCTCTCTATGGGCATGCAAAAGAGCTATAGGGACAACATGGGGACTGAAACCCAGAATAGTTTACTGGATCTATTCTATGGTTATCAGACCTCTGATCACCTACGGAGCCATAGTATGGTGGCCCGCAACTAAGAAAGCATACATCCAAAGGCAACTGGATAAGGTTCAAAGGATGGGATGCATCAGTATAACAAGTGCAGTACGGACCACACCAACGAGAGCGTTGGAGGTAATCCTGGAGCTACCCCCACTGCACTTGTTTGTAGAGAGTGTTGCACTCAGAACAGCATACCGTCTTCACTGTCTGGAACATCTGAAGCTGAGGAACAAGGGACACTCGGTCATCATGAGTGAACCCCAGATAAAAGATGGAGTGCTGCTAATGCACTCCGACTACATGACTCCAATCTTCTATGCTGGTAGCTCGCCTGAGCTGATTATTCCTAGACCAGAGGATTGGACGGATCAGAACAGACCAGTTCAAACACAAGAAGGGTCGTGGTGGTTTACTGATGGCTCCAAACATCAGAGAGGCACAGGAGCAGGATTCTGCAAGAGCGGGAGGGACAATAAAATGACCTTCTCGCTCGGGATCTACGCTTCGATCCTACAGGCCGAAATCTTCGCCATAACACAATGTGCATATAACATTCTTGAGAGCGGCACAAATCACAGAACTTTCAACATTTGTTCAGATAGCACTTCAGCATTAAAGGCTGTTGTGAGAAAGGCAGTAGACTCTAAAGCAGTCCTAGAATGCAAAGAGGTTCTGCATAAGATAATTCAAAATAACAACAAGGTGAGGCTAATATGGGTCCCGGGCCATAGCGGTATAAAGGGGAACATTGAAGCTGACAGACTTGCCAAAAGTGGTTCATCGCACAGGCCGATAGGACCCGAACCAATGATTGGCATCTCTAAAGCAATAGGAATGGTCGAGGCGGAGAAACTTCTACTCGAAAAGACCACTCTATGCTGGAATAATGCCCCTGGTATGCTACATGCCAAGGCAATGATAACAGGACCTGATACGGGCAGAACCAAAGAGCTCCTAAATATGAGCAGAAAAGACCTCCGCACAATGACTGGTCTATTAACTGGTCACATGAACCTGAAGGGTCACCTCCATAGGATCGGGATCGGGGAAGATTCTGACTGTAGGTGGTGCCTTGAAGACGTAGAGACCGTTGCCCACATCCTAACGGAATGTCCGGCTCTTCGTAGCATTAGGATGGAACACTTCGGAGCTGAACTCACAACACTCCAGGAATTGGAAGGGATCTATTTGAGGGACCTGCTGAGCTTCGCGAAAGCGTCGTGCCTTCAATAATCTCACTTCTATCTATTGTGGGTTGCAACGGGCCCAGGAGGCCTAAGCAGGTTTTGGCGTGAGCCACCCACTGTAACATCTACATCTACATCTTGGTTGGTAGGTGTTTGACAGACCAAAGCATGTACCAAGCGAGCCAAAATCGACTTTTGTTTCTTTGTAATGTTTACTTAGTTTGGTTGACACCGTGATGAATAATTACTGTCTGTATCCCCCCTCCCTCCCGCCGCGGGCTGACGTGATGAAAACTTATTTTGCTAGCAGTGCTTTTTCGAGCGGATGAATACCCTCAAATTCAACGGTTTTCGAAATATTCGCATTTGAAACGCTCGATTTTCCGCATAAACTCAACATTTCACATTTTTAAATGCGAATATTTCAGCCTTACATATGAAATACCCAAAAAAATCTGGTAAATCATGGATGCGCCACAAAACTACTGAGCCTATCTGCCCTTACATATGGTTAAAATTTCACGTGAAATTGAAAAATACATTCAAATATAGGGTGAAGTGGGGTAAGTGTGATCAAAAAAACGAAAATGAAATGACCTGCCTTAGCAGTCAGCTGATTACATTTGCCCCGGAAAATAAGGCAAATGTAATCACGGCTTGGTATCGCCAAATGCATACTGTTTATAATATGAATCTGAGGCAAGTTTAATATGGAGTGAAGAATTCTAGTTTGAACAAAAAAAAAACGTAATATCTTGATTTATAAGAAAGTTAGGGAAAATGTATTAGTTCTGCTCTTTGCCCTAAAATGAGTTCTGGAATCCGGTCCTGAATAAAATAGCTCTATATGCGATGCAGACATATTTTGTGTATAATGTCCTATACCTTAGTATAGCCGTTTTTGATTTATCTTGAATTTGATGTCAAAAAAGACGTTTAGAAGCCCCACAATAATTAACTATTGTTTCTATATGAGACGCTGTACTATCTAATTTGGTATGGATTTCTTATCGATAGGGACCTACTTCAGTATACTGATTGGATGTTTTGATAGTGAATTACTACAAGTAAAAAAAACGAAATCTGAAATGTCAATTTTTTCAAATACAAACCCCTTATTCAAATTTTTTTATCCTATTACTTAAGCATCAAAAATAAGTACTACTCTAATAAGGCTGTCTATTACAGGAATGTATAATTTTCGAAGTATTGGCAACAAAACTTTTTTTTTAACGAAAATAATGGAGTTTTTGCATTATTTAGATATCTTCCAGCGAATATCTTGCAGATTCTTGATAAAACTTCGTAACCTTCATCGTAGAAAATGAGACAAAAATAAATAATCTTCGTGCGTTGAAATTCGCCCCCACATGATTAGTAATAATTGAAAATAAGTTTTGAAAACCACAAATAATAAAATTCATTCAAAAACGATTGTTTCTTTTTGTTATTGTATGGCTGCTTTTATGACAAATTAAAAATCATGAAATTTTCAATAGTTCTCATCAATAGTAAACCTAACAACACAAAGTTATCTTTACTTCTATTGCTTAATAGGATAAGAATATCCTATATTATAGGGTTTGCCTTTGAAAAAAATGTGTTTTTGGGTTTTGTATAATTTAATTTTTGTTCTTCGTTTGTAGTAATTTAAAATGAAAATATCCAGTCAGTTTACAAAGTAGGTCCTTCTCGACAAGGAATCTATTTCAAATCTGAAAAAGATAGCATTATGCGTTTATCTAATGTGGGAGAGAGAAGGTGTCATTCTCGCAATCTTGCATTTAAGAGGATCGCCTCCGGCGTTGCCGTCTCTTCTCTTCTTTTAATAGCCTAGTTTACACCGATAACACGTTTAGTACGGTCGAAAGGACCAAGTGGGTGAGGATAGTACGGTAGGACCAATGCTTGCTACTCGCCTGCTTACACCGTCTTGCAACGCGTGAACTAAATGAGTACGCGTCAAATGACAAAAACAAGTCGAAATTATTTATCAAAACAGACAAACATACAAGTACGCTCAGATTGTCTTAGAAACTCAGAACCAACAAAATCACCCAACAAAATTCACAATAAACATAATCTCATGATTTTGATCGAGATCGAACCAAATCCAGACCAAATTAAGTTCGGTACCTCTGCTGACGAATACCGTACCAAGGGCGGACTAGCTTAGTCCGCAAGTATTTACACCATTCGACCCAAATATTTGGCTATGACATCGTACAAAGTAATTGATCCGCGTGTCAAGTAGTCGGTGTAAATTAGGCTAATGTCAATGTCTTTTAGCGGGAGATTTAAAGAAAGTGTTTGGCGACCGTCGTCGGAATGACGTGTGTTGAAATTAAACAAAGCTATTTGTGAGTTGGGGTCAGTTTGTGTTGGTGAAAAAATGGATGTCGCCCCCTAGGAGACATTGAGTACTATAGACAGTAATTTGGCAACGTCGGAAGCGACCCACACTGGTGCCTTTTGTGCAAGCGAGATTGGGAGATCTGGGTATTTCGGTATTGAGACTGAACTGAACCCACAAAGTTAAAAAGTCGTCATCGTCGGTATTGAGAGATTTGGATGAGGGGGAAGTGGCACTGTCAAGACAACCTTTTATGCGCCGGAAATTTGGTGATACGGGGATTCGGTGATTACGTTGCCTAAAATTTATATTAGAAAATGAGAAACACACTGCTGTTGTTATTACTTCTTGAAAAACAACAATAATTAGGTATTGATTAATTCTACAAGAAGGAAACGAGCTTTGAGGGTAGTTACCGTATTGTACAAAATTTCGAGGATGGTCGCGTTATCTGTAGTTGATTATTACGCTTGCGCAAGGTATATTTTACAGCGAAAAGATAAACTTCAACGAAGCTTCGGGTATTTGGAGAAACGGAATTTCCAACAAACGTGCTGCCGTCACGTGATCGTCATTCGTTTAACCAAATTTCCTAATCCCGCTCGCACAAAAGGCACCTTTAGCTGCATCTTCTTGCATGGCCATGGTGCGCGCGGCGCTTCTGACGCTTTCGGCGGCTGCTTGCTCGAGGGCCGAGGTTACGAGATAGCCACGTTGCCGCGTTTCACTTCGAATATTCGAATCTCTTTCGCTTTTGGATTTCCGATAGGAGCAGATCGACGGCGGGTGACGGTGATTTGTTGGATAATTTTTCGATTGTGTTGTGTTATTTTGGTCTCACAGCGTTAACAATAATTAGTTTTGGTTCGATTAGGTGGAATATCCTATCCACTTTCGATTTCATGTTTTTTCTTCTGATGATCAGAGAGTAGAAGACGGTATATCATCATCATATCATAGAATTTGATGTAAAATTTGGAAATGAAATAAAAAATGGGGGTTTTTATTTGTTGAAAATAGAAATTGACGTGTCCGAGCGTTTCCCACAAAACAAACCCCTGAATTTGGAATGAATTTACCCCAACCTATGCGTCCTCACTCTATAGAAAAAATTGTTGATCATTTTGAGGTTCAAAACGTCATTTTTGTCTTAAAATTCAAGATATATCAAAAACGGTTGGGAAATTAAAATGAAAATATATCTTAAATTTTCCGGGGAATCCAAAAATGTACTAACAAACAGGGTGTTATATTTAGAATAAGAAAGTTGATACCTACTTCCGCTGTTTACGGAAGAGTCACCATCTTGAGAATATATTATTCGATTTGCTCTCCTTGACTTTGGGAACCAACCAAATTTTCATAATGTTTGTGCAAGATTTTTTTATATAGGAAGGTAGGACAAAACGAAGCGACGACGGAAGAAAAACCCTATACAGGGTCAGGGTTTTTCTTTATACAAGGTGTCCCAATATTCAACCGACAACGCTGGAGAGGTGATAGAACTCGCATTTTTATGGAACTTGAGATGTGGACATACAGCCCTAAAGTGCATTTTTTTTGCAATTTTTTCCAATTCATTCCGTTGCATTGGAAATTTCAATGAAGGCTATCTCGAAAACGGTTAACACTAGAGACTTAAACAAGGTACACCTTTTTTACGTAAAAAAGGTTGAAGAATCGATTTTTTCAATGTTCATATCGATTCACCAAACTGGAAAAAAGTTTTGAAAATCTAGATGAGCTCGATGTGCCGTAGGTGGCGCCCCCCTACTGGTGATATCAGAACCGTTAATGAATTTGGATTTCTCGTCATAAAAAACCCCCCCATGCGTAATTTCGTATCGCTGTGTCGTCTTGATGAGGAATAATTGACAAAAATTGAAATAAAAAATAAAAGTTTGGCACCCTGTATTTCGAAAACTAAGCACTTCAGGGCTGTATGTCCCCATCTCAAGTTTCATAAAAATGCGAGTTCTATCACCTCTTAACCGTTGTCGGTTGAATATTGGGACACCCTGTATATTGACAACCTTCTTATCTTTTTTATTTGACGTTTCTGAAAAAAGCGTCTCGAGTAAAAGTTTGATAGTTTCAAGCAAATTTTTCAAAAAACTCTATTTCGCATATACAGGATGCCTCAGAAAGTATGGGCGTGGTCCAACTTTCTTATTTCAAAATGAGAACCCTACTTATTTATTCCATTTTTATATTCTCCTAAAAATTCTAAATATTTTCTTCAAATTATTATCATACTCTATACCTAAACCAGGAGAAGAACAAAAAACCGAGGTATCAAAATTTATTACGGAGAAATTAGAAGTTAGAGTGGACA
This sequence comes from Orchestes rusci, assembly GCA_958502075.1. Taxonomy (NCBI): domain Eukaryota; kingdom Metazoa; phylum Arthropoda; class Insecta; order Coleoptera; family Curculionidae; genus Orchestes; species Orchestes rusci. The sequence goes on from OY293306.1 coordinate 3,455,025, forward strand.
TTAAAAATGTATACAAAATCGGGGAAAAAATGTGGCTGGTCGAACTCAACAATAAAAACGATAAGCTAACAATCATGAAAAACAAACAGAAGCTGAGAAAACTTGAGTACCCTATACATATAGATGATGACATGACGAAAGTTGAGAGAATTATACAATCCAAAATCAGGAACAAGGCTAAATTAGAAAAGGAAAGAGGACAAAATGTGAAAATTGGCTTTCAAAAAATTATCATAAACAATGAAGAATGGAAATGGAACAACGAACAACAAAATTTTACAAGGATGGTGAAAGTACAACCAAAAACTTAAAAAACAAAAAAACAAGCACGAGACAAAATGGTTAAACGACAAATGATTTCGAAATGGACATTGATAAGGAGAACCGAAAAGAAAAGTTGAACAAAAATAAGGAAGAATTTGAAAATTGGAGGATAGGAACATGGAACATAAAAACAATTCAAGGAAAACAGGACGAACTAGAGACAGAATTTGAAAGAGCAAATTTGAACATACTGACATTAACAGAAACAAAAAAGAAAGGTAATGGAGATATCATAATGCAAAATGAACATGTACTCATATACAGTGGTGTATCTAAAGAGGAGCGTGCAAGAGCAGGAGTCGGATGTATAGTTCATAAAAATATGAAGAAAAATCTACAGAAATGGACGTCTGTGTCTGAAAGAATTTTAGTAGTTGAACTCAAGAATGAAAATGGGAACACAAGAACCATAGTGGCAGTATATGGACCAAACGAAGATGAGGCAACAAGAAAAAAAGACCTGTTCTGGGAGGAGTTGACAAAAACTATGGAAACACTGAAGGGAGAGATCTATCTAACAGGTGACTTCAACAGCAGAGTAGGGAGAAAAGATGAAAATTACCCAACAGTGATTGGCCAATATGGAGAAGATACAAGAAACAACAATGGCAAACGGCTGCTTGACTTCTGTATGATACATGACCTAGTCATTACAAATACACTCTTCCAGCACAAAGATATACACAAATACACAAGAGAAGTTATTTCCAGAAAAGAGAGATCAATTATTGACTATGTGGTTGTAGATCAGAAAAACAAACCAAATATAATAGACACACGAGTGAAGAGAGGACCAGAAATCGGAAGCGACCACTTCTTGGTAACAACAAAGATTAGAGGAAGACAAGAATACCGTAAAAGAATAGAGAAAAATCATACAAACCTGAAACCAAAACATGAAAAAATCAAAGCCTACAAACTGACAGAAAAAGAAGTGGCAGAAAAATATGCACAAGAAATTTCCAAAAAATGTGAGAGATTAAGAGAGCATATACATCTACGAACTATTCAGGAGATGTGGATTAATTTCAAACAAATTATAATGGAAACAGCTTCTGAGACGTGTGGAATCAGCAGAATACTAACTAAACAAAAACAAACGGCATGGTGGAACAATGAAATCAAAGAGCAGATAAAGAAAAAGAAGGAAGCCTGGAAGAACTACCTCAAGATGAAAACGACAGAAAAATATGAAATATATACAGAGGAAAGAAAAAAGGTAAAAAATATGGTGAATCAAGAGAAAAAGAAAAAATGGGAGGAATTTGGACAAAAAATCGAAAATGCGGCGAAGGGAAACCAAAAGCTTTTCTACAATATAGTGAAATCATGCAGAGGCGAACCCAAAGGACAAAAAACATTCAACATAAAAAGTAAGAAGGAGGAAATATTAACAGATGAACAAGGAATCATGCAGAGATGGGTCGAATACTTCAAAGAATTGCTAGAGGCAAACAAAAATACAGAAGCAACAGAAGGGATAGAAGAGGAAACAATGAGTTCGACTTGGGAGACGCAAGATGAACACATAACATTTGAGGAACTTGAAAAGGCAATAAGGGAACTTAAAAATGGAAAAGCACCAGGAACCGACAACATTACAAGCGAAATGATAAAATACATGGGTGACGAAGGAAAAGAAATATTACTGGTAATCTACAATCAAATATGGAAAGAAGAAGAGCTACCGGAAGAATGGAAAACATCACTCATCGTGCCGATTTATAAAAAAGGAAATAAGCAAGACTGTAATAACTACAGAGGAATAACACTTATCTGCACAGCAATGAAAATATTTGAAAAAATTATAAACAGTAAAATGAGCAACATTATAGAGAATTCAATGCACGAAGCACAAAGTGCATTTCGGAAAGGAAGAAGTACACAAGACCATATATTCACAGTGAGACAAATCACAGAAAAGAGAATGGAACAAGGAAAAATACTTACCTGGCTTTCATAGATTTGGAAAAAGCTTTCGATAAAATACAAAGGAGTAAATTGTGGGACATATTAAGAAAGAAAGAAGTTCAACCAAAGGTAATAAGACTGATAAAGGAAATGTATGGCAACAACAAAAACTTCATAATCAGCCAAGGCAGACGCTCAAACTGTTTCAAAATTGAAGAGGGCCTAAGACAAGGAGGTGGATTAAGCCCAGTCTTATTTACCATATATATGGATGAAATAATAAGAAGGTGTACAATCAGGACAAAGAAACTGCAAGTAGGCTACAGAAACATGCAAAATATACAAATATCAGAGGCAGCTTTTGCAGACGACATTGTATTATTTGCAGAAAATGAAAGAGACCTTAACAGTAACATCAACATATGGAGTCAGGTGACAAAAGAATATGGAATGCAAATCAACAAAACCAAAACAAAAGTTATGATAGTTGGAAAAAACATTCATCAAATGAACATTCAAGTGGAAGGAGAGAGAATAGAGCAGGTCAAAACTTATAAATACTTAGGGGTGGAACTGGACCAATTAGGAACAGCAGAACCAGAAGTCAACAGACGAATAGAGACCTCAACAAAACTTTACTATGCAATAAACAAAAAAATAATAAACAGAAAAGAAATATCCAAAAACACAAAGATGAAAGTATTCAAAACTATCTACAGACCAGTACTGACATATGGATGTGAATCATGGATACTATCTCAGAGACAAGAAAGTAAAATACAGGCCATGGAAATGAAATACTTAAGAAGAGTAATGGGGGTAACAAGGATGGACAAGATCAAGAACAACGACATCAGGGAAAAAATGGATAAAGAATCAATCCTAGAATTTATTGAAAAGAGAAAATTGAGTTGGTGGGGACATTTACAAAGAATGGGGAGCAATAGGCAGGTGAAACAAATCAGGGAAGCAAGAGCGGGAGGAAGAAGGATGAGAGGAAGACCAAAAAAAACATGGAACCAGACTGTAGGGGATGCACTGGAGAAAAGAGAAAAATCATGGAATGAGGCTAAAGCATTGACCAGAAATAAGAAGGAATGGGCCAGATTCGTGTACAATTAATGTAAATTGAGAAAAAAAAAAAAAAAAATGTAGACATGTATACACCCGACACCATTTCAAATGGTACAGTATGGGGTTTTTTGATAATATATATATATATACCTAAAATTGACGTATAACGTATATAAGATATTAGATAGTTGAAGTGCTTTCATCCACATAGACGTAAACGTGGTGATTGACATCTGGGCATGCGCACTTCGTTTTTTCTCACGTTTGCGTTTACGGACAAACGTAACCTTGCGTGTCTTCACGTATTGCACGTTAACCCTTATACGTGATCCGAGGTTTGCCGATCGAGTCTCCGATCTTGGATAATCTGCCATAGAATCAATTTTGGACATTACACGTCATATTTTTATTTGGCCTCAAAATTCAATAACCAACAGGTCGAAAAACTATATGTAAACACAACAAATTCGGTTAAGTCAACTCGCTACGATTCACGTACGTCAAATGCCACACTACAACTAGCTTTTGGATCATAACGTAGACGTGAACTTTATGCGTTAACGTATTACGTTAACGTCTACGTCTTGGCTCAACTTCAACTGTCTATTGACCTCGGAAAAGTGCCTGGTTACCGTGATTGTTTTAATGTTTGATAGATTTTTTGGCAACGTCGTTAAAAATGCCTCACACAGATGACAAAAAATGTGATATTCTTCGAATATACTATCAAAGTAACAAAAATGCATACAGATTGATACCAATATGTTTACCTGATTTCAGCAATTTTCATTGAATTGCAACTTTTTCGAGGTCAATATCTTTTTATACGTCAAATTTAGGTAAAGGGTATGCGACATACAAAATATTTAGAATTTTTAGAAGAATATAAAAATCGAATAAAAAAGTAGGGTTCTTATTTGAAATAAGAAAGTTGGACCATATGCGAAATATGAATTTTTGAAAATTCTTCTTGAAACCATCAAACTTTTATTCGAGACGCTTTTTTCAAAAACGTCAAATGAAAAAGATAAAGGGTAGTCATTATATTGTAAAGAAAAACCGTGTACATTCAGAAGTGCAAACTTTGATCAGATAAGAAAAGCATACATTCACGACCTAATGTTCAAGGCTCCTTTGAAATAAACAATAAACTCAAACACAGGGGGGAGTGGGGCAAGATGACGATGGCAAGGGAAAAAACACCATAGAAAATACAGATACGTAATTTCAACTCGACAAATACCCTTATTCAATGGAGCAACATTTTGTCTAAGAAACAAATTGAAGAAACCAAACGAAACTTTAATCCCTAAAAACATACAAGAAAAACAAACAAAGTACATTTCCATCATCTTGCCCCACTATTATTTTCACTTCTAAAACTTAAAAGTGTTTTTTTATCCTCTTGATCAATCTTTATAGATTTTTTCTCAATCTCTTCTTTATTAGTAGTCGTCAACTTGCCCCTGGGTACAATTATTTTTTGGTAAAAAGTCAGAAATAAGAACAAAAAAGGAGCTATTTTCTATTTTATCTTATTTGAGACATCACAAACAGTTACCTTATCATTGATAAAGAGTATTGTTACCTTAGATTTTTTCAAAAAAAGGTCACTTTCTCGGCGTTACATGTTAAAAGCGACTGCTCTGATAAAGATTATGGACTACTGTACTGGAAGTATTGCTACTAGAGTCATCCATCTTCAACCCATTAAACTATGACTTAACAGAGTTGCAACGACGCAAAAATCTTCTGGTTGACATTCATAAATTTTCATTTAAATGCAATTCGTTAACTTTTCCCGTTCGTCATGTTGCCACTCTCCCCTACTACCAAACAAAAAATAAAAAAAAAGTGAAAAACAAATATACATTTTTTAATTTTTTTTAAACTTAAAACTTAAAATAACAATTTTCCGATTCACTGGTTTTCATGAAACAAACGGTTATATCATTACAAATAATATATTCTCAAACAATCACCTAATAAAATCCTACTAATCTACTTACCGTATCTCATTTACATTCACCACACAACGCCAATATTTATTACTTGTGAACGCGGCTTTATGTTTTGTACATACCAGTAGAACATGTCTCAACGTCAAATGAAAAAATTAATGTCATTTTCATTGTCAATAAATGAAAAAAAAAAACGCAAATGCTGCGAATGTCCGTTTTTATCAAAAAATTGAATATAAATCCTAATTTCTCAAAATCAACTGTGAGTTGACGAATAAAACCATGCCGTCGAACTATTCCTTCAATAATCTGATAAATCTGCACATTTTCATTCAACTTCTTTCTGCGGTTCTTGAGTTATAAGAACATAAACATACAGATTTTTATTTTTATAGAAGTTTTTTTTTTCTGGATAGACCTTGAAGGGACTTTTTTAAGGCTACATTTTCAAAAAATTTCATGTTATACAGAGTGTCCTGAAAACACGAAACGTATCAAAAATATCCAGATATGTAGATAACGGTTGAAATTAGGAACATTAGTTGTATCACAATTTTTGTTCAAAGGAAGAAAGGAAATATCAGTTAAAATACAGGGGGTTCCGTTTAAAAAAAATACAACTTTGATACGTTTCGTGTTTCGGGGACACCCACTATAACCTGCAATTTTTTTTTAAATGTAGCCTTGAACGGTCCCTAAACATCCAGAAAAAAAAACCCAGATACTTCAGCCATAATGTTTCGTGTCGAATAACGTAAAAATAACCCTGTATAGAGAATTACATTCACATTTTGAAGAAAATCCAGAGCTAAGCAGAGTTTTTAAAACATACCTCTTTGGCAATTTCAATAAAGACTGGTAACTTGTCATGAAGAACAACAAACTTCGATTCGCTTTCTTCCAAAGTGTCTGATCTGAATAAGCTGGAACATAATTTTTTAATAAGCACTGTATGAATCGAGCATTCAATATAACGCACCTGAATGTTTGAACAAGAGTTTCAGTGGTGGGTCTATGAAGAACAATCTCGAAGACAGGTCTCTCACCCTTGTTTTTATTGTTTTTGTTTGGTAAATATAACACCAAACCATCTTCACGTAACTGTATTTCTCTTGATGCGAATGTATCGGAACGACTCTCCAAGACTTGATTGTGTGGTTTTTCGGTATTCAAGAGGCTTCTCAGAGCTTGAAAGAGACATTATTTTTTTCTTTTTATAATAAACAAATTTGTACTGCACGCCACTGGAGTCAATAACATTCAATAGGTGCATGATTATACATTTATACATCCACTTTTTATTGGTTAATGTGACTCGTTACTCATACCAGTGACTTTTTTTTCATTACTCGATCGTTTTCAACCAATCACTCCACTGTCTTAGAGCCAATCAGAAAATTCGACAAGCTGACAACCTTCAAATCCATCATTTTGAAACAGCCTATTTGACCGTTCATACTTGTTTTATAGTAATTGTGTTAACAACCTAACCTCACTTCAAGTACAGTTTTTGAAAAGTGCCGTACAAATAAAATTAGAAATTGCAAAGTTGGCTTCATTTATTGAATAATCATAGAAAACGTATAGTTTTTTACTCGCGGGAAATGGCTATTACTCACTCAGATGATAGCGCTACTCGTCTACGGCTCGTAGCGCAAACTTCATCCTCGTGAGTGATAGCCACCATTTCCTACTCGTTGATTAATACAGTGTGTCCAAGATAAGGATGCACAGCATGAGGATCTCGGAAATTATAAGTGATACAGTGTCGGTTAAATTGGACAAAAATTGCGCATTTTGATACCCAACAAGATCCCGTTTTACAAATTTGAATATTCCAAGCCGTTCCGGAAATATCCGATAAAAACCGAAATATTGCGATTTCAAAGCTATTTTGAAAGATATGAAAACATCGAAAACACTTTTTCATTGTCACTTTTCAAGCTCTACAAAACAGCCTTGAGAGATTTTCCGTACGACGTTTCGATTCGGAGAAACCATCATCAACTTTGTTTTTTTAAATACGGTCCTGGATTTTTTATGACGGATTTTGAGAGCCTCTTATGTTCCTAAACCAACAATGTATCTTTATTATTCAAAAAAAATTGATTGATGGATTTTTCCATAAGAACTCATGTGTTAGAGAGAGACAAAGAATACATTTTTAATAGGATTAAAAACAACCACCTCTTTTTTAATCAGTGCGATACATCGTTGGTTTAGGAATATAAGAGGGTCTTAAAATCCGTCATAAAAAATCCAGGACCGTATTAAAAAAAACAAAGTTTATGATTGTTTCTCCGGAACGAAAAGTCGTACGGAAAATCTCTCAAGGCTGTTTTGTAGAGCTCAAAAAGTGACAATGAAAAAGTGTTTTCGGTTTTTTCATATCTTTCAAAATAGCTTAAATGAAAATAAAAACGAAATCGCAATATTTCGGTTTTTATCGGATATTTCCGAAACGGTTTGGAATTCTTAAATTTGTAAAACGGGATCTTGTTGGGTATCAAAATGCGCAATTTTTGTCTAATTTCACCGACACTGTATCTCTCATGGTTTCCGAGATCCCCATGCTGTGCATCCTTATCTTGGACACACTGTATACTAGGTGTGTTAGTTCTTTCGGTGTAGGATAGTGTAATGCAGATTGATTTTTGTAACTAATGGCTGGCTACCAGTGTGAAAGGCGTTAGTACGTTTAGTAAAGATATTCTTTCCAAAATACAGACAAACATATCAAAAACAAAGCCACACTGGGTGCTGCAGCGTAGAAAAGTGTAAAAAAGTGTACACTAGTGGAGCATAACAAACACACCTATTTCTGGTCCAAAATCAATCCACTCTATAAAACAGAAAAAAATACCGATTCTCTTTTTTAAGGAATAGATGGCACACTTTCTTAAAATTTCGATAAATTGAGTTATAGCCAACTTTTGGAAAGTTTGATAAATCACAAAGATATATGGATAGAAACATTTTCAAGATCAAGAATTGGGAATCTGGCATAGCACCAAACTTCGCACCCTGTATGGGAGAATAAATTTAAAAAAATACACCGCTCGAACCATGAACGTGTTCTCAAAAAATTGGTCAAGGACCTCCCGAAGTCCGCAACCCGATATCTCTTTCCGTATAAAAAATATCGAGATTTGAATTTGGATTAGAAATTCTATGTCTTTAATGGCTTTACCGGTTTCGGAGATAGCAAAACGGACACACCGTGTATAATAATCTCATCACATTATATTATAAATTCATTTGTCACACACCATTTAAGCCTAAGTAGATCAATTTATCAGGCGGTAGTAATAAGCCATACATGCGATTGCATATCAGCATTATTTCAAATGATGCAACCTTATTTTTGACGATGTGTTCATTATCAAAAACATTGAGAATTCAAAAAGGCTTTATTCTCTTCAAAAGTAAAATAATCCGAAAGTTGAATTTTAATTTTAATTTTTGATTTATTTGGATAACTTTCGAAATAATCAAGTTATATTGATGAAATTTGAAACGTGGGGGTTGTTTGACATGAAAAATTCAAATCCGAGCACAGAATTGTTCTTACTTTACTTCTAGGCGGCGCCACTTACACACATTCCACTCAAATACAGCTTGTTCAATGCTTTTCTGCGGTCACGTCACAGTATTTGACGTTTGGCAGTATGTCGTAGATTGATCGCTCCACATGTGACATTTGTCAAATTGAACCGAAAGACCCTCGTCCAGATGTATACTTTGTTCATGGCTTTCCTGCGGTTACGTCATACTTTTCCGTCTCTCTCTTACACATTGAAAAAAAGATCACGTACGTCTGGACGAGGGTCTTTCGGATCAATTTGACAAATATCACATGTGGACCGATCAATCTTCGACATACTGCCAAACGTCAAATACAGTGACGTGACCGCAGGAAAGCCATGAACAGACTGTACGTGATTATTTTTTCAATGTGTAAGAGAGATACGGAAAAGTATGACGTAACCGCAGGAAAGCCATGAACAGTGCTAACTTTTTTGTATGCACACGTACATTTTTTTTAAATTGAAAAATTTATTTTTCGATCATATCTACATGAAAAAGGTATACTTTGTAGAAGTGGCTAGGGGTAACCTTTTTCAAGATATTGAAACTTGAAGTAAAAAAAAAAATTCGAGTGCGTTCAAAAAAGTTACGACCATCTGAATGGGTGGAAAGAAGTGGCGCCCCCTACATGTAAGAGCCGTACCAAGGCCAGATATGAATTCTGCATGTCAAACAATCCCCATATACCAAATTCCATCAATATAACTTGATTATTTCAAAAGTTATTTGGAAAAATCAAAATTCCAACTTTGACACTCTGTTAATATCGACGGTGTCACGACAAAAGGGCATAAGCGACATTCGTAATTTTTTTCAGGAGACGAAAAAAACGTTTAAAATCTTTATTTTTATATCCCAGTAGATTTTTTTTTAATTATTCTATTTTAGATTAATGCATGTTTCAACAACTTTCAAGTTATAAAATATGTCTCTGTTATTTAGTTATTCAAACATTTGGTGCTTAAGCCTTTTTGCTAGAATCTGTTGGCGTTTACGTCTTTTCAAAAGGCATTTACGCCTTTTATGTGTTTTCATTTAGGTTATTTATTGTCGGTTAGTTGCAGTTACGCCTTTTGAATTCTTCATGTAAAATTAAAAATGTCGGATAAATCTTTTCATTTTTTTTAATTCAAAACAATACAAATTTCGAAAAGAAATACAAAAATTTTAGTTAAAGACCAACTAAAATTTAAAACTGAAGACATATTCTTAACAAAGATGACTTACTACCTAATTATTCTTAAAAGAAAAGAAAACGATGCTATTTAAACAGAAATAAACTTAAACGTATTTTTCAAAACATCATGCTTCAATGCCTCTATTAGAAGTTCACTCGAGAGATCATTATCGATTATAATATTATTATTATCGTTCAGGTTACTTGCACTTGCAACCTCTTTTTTGGCCACGGGACAACATTATGGTATTCTAAAAAAACAATAGAAAAAAAGGCGTAAGCGACATGAAAAATCCAAATTTCGAACAATTATTACGGACAAGGGAAAGCACTTTGCCTTGAATTATTCTTTTTTTTTAAACAAATAGGTTATATCTTTTAGCTATTGTGTAGTTTTTTTGAAACGGCTGAGGCTCAAGTTTGTAAAACGCAAAAAATCACTTCATTATATTCATATGAGCGAATGGCGCTTGGACAAACCAAACAAAAAAATACTAAAAGGCGTAACCGACAATAACACATAATGTGGGTTTTTGATATGTAAACAAGGCCTTCACAGTAAAAAAACGATCTAGGCTACCAAATATCAATAAAACCTATTCAATTCATAATATCATTCACGTACCTTTCGCCAGGAAAATGTTTTCTTTCGTCCAGGGCGTAAGCGACCTATCAACACACGTGTTGCCTGCGGTTAGTGATTTTCGGGTCAAGTTCGGTTCGGTTCGGTATTGGCGGTTAGAAAATGAAAATATCATTTTTCATGAGTTAGGAATTTTTGCCGGTTAAGCCGTTTGGTCAAGTTGTGGGCAGTTATTAGTACTATAGAATGGAATAAAAATCTCATTTTCTTAATTTTGGCACTTACGCCCTTTTGTCGTGACGCCGTCGATATCAACTTTCGGGATAAATTGCAATATCTTTGGAATCTGCTGGTACTGTATGTATCAGTCTTTCTGGGACACCCTGTACATCATCACTGTTATGAACTAATAAATATTACCTTGTTTTTTTTTTGTCATGAAAGCGATAATCATTACTTGATCGAGCGTAACGAACAAGTAATAATTATTTCCAATAAATATTCATCAGGATCGCTTGATTGAAAAAGAGTGTGGATCTTTGGGTGATGTTAAGAAAAAAAAATAGTTTGAATGTGGGTTCGCAATTGATTAATTTTCGTCGATATACAGAAAGATGAAAATTATTAAAAAAAGATTTTTCATCAATTTTATCCAGACCGCTTTCTATATTTGGCTGAAACTTGGTGGGTATCTACCATCAATGAAAATAATTTTTCCAGGGTGAAATACAGGGTGTAACAGAGTAAGTGTTACAACGTGAGTCTGTAGATTCTTTATTAAAAAAGAAAAATATTTTTCCTTAGAAAAAATTTTCCGCGGACGCCACTGGTAAATTTTTTCAATCGATTTTTTAATAAAATAATCCTAACTAGTGAGTTTTGACACTGTACCAAATCTGATAAAAATATTCAAAGTGGTTTAGAAGTAATTAAAGAAAAATCTTTTTTTTTTCATAACTTTGACACCCTGTATATCGAAAACGAAAGCCCGCGGAAAATTTTCGTTGAGGAAAATTCTTTTTCTACGACCGTTTAATAATAGGCTTATTACTCACGCATTTTGAATAGATAATAATACCTATTACTTACCCCGTGAGTAATGATTCATTACTCACGGGTCATTACTCACGGGTTTGGTTGTCACATTATGATCGTAGGTCGAAGCTAATACTTACCCCGTGAGTAATGATTCATTACTCACGGGTTTGGTTGTCACATGATCTTACTTTTCAAATTATGTGCAGATTTTTTTGGACACCCGGTATAAAGGCCGTAGAAAAAGTATAGTATTCTACTCGCATGTAATGACAATTACTCACTCGTATGATTGCAACACTCGCCTCCGGCTCGTGTCGCAAACTTCATCCTCGTGAGTAATAGCTGTCATTACATGCTCATTGAATAATATACTATTTTTTTTTTTGATAACGAATCTACAGTTTCACATTTTAACACTTACTCTGTTACACCCTGTATATCTCTGTATTCACAAATGGCGTACGTAAAGGTATTTCATTGAATATTTCAATGGTTAAAATCATACGCCAATGCTTTTTTAAATAAACTTGGTTTTTGAAATTTGTGTTCATTACAGAGAAACTTGGACTTTTTTTCGTCCAACGAACGGTTTACGAGGAATAAAATAAAATCTATTTGTATGTATAAATACCGCTATAACGATATTATTTCTACATATTAAAACGGCCATAAACTTTTTTCTTTTTTGTTGAGAAAACATTGAAATTCATTATAATTAGGTTCAACATTGGAAAATCCCAATTTTTCTTTGTTTTGTCAACAACAAATTTCATTACCCCTTTGATATGCAGAAATCATATTTTTATAAGGGATATAGAAACACATTTTATGACACCTACAATTTTTTCATATTTTTTTCCTGGGAAACCGTGCGTCTGGCGAAAAAAGTCAAGAGAACACTTGCAGTAATGAACAGCAAGTTCAAAACCATTCGAAACAAAAGCATTGTGTATAATTTTTTTTGATACGTAAATAGGACGGACGTCACTGATGAAAGTGGAAGAATTATTTGTCCCAAAAAAGTGTTTTCATAGGAACACACCGAATTTCAACAAAATATAGAAAGCTTTCTCGATGAAAGTGAGAAATTTGTTACCAATTTTCAAAACTGTAAATCACCTAATGATTCACACCCTTAGGGATCAGCATCTTAGTCTGAAACACCCGGTATAAGCTATAATGTCAGGTTTACATTCAATTCCACTTCAAAGAGGAAGTGACAGATTTTCGCTTGGCAAACGAAAATCATACGCTACCATCTACATTTAATTTGTGTTCAGTTACGCTTAAGCCAAATTTATTGTGAATGGTAGCATTGGTAGCACCGAACATACAGAGTAAGTTTATAAATCGACCAAATTGTCTCGAGTTTTTTTCAACTTCAGAGCTTGACAAACTGTATCTTATCACCAAAAATTAACTCGCTCACACAAAATCCAAGGCCAACTTGAAAGTTTCCATGTGCAAAATTTTGATAAACCACATTAGCGATATTTTTTTAAAAAATCCATGCACGCCACTGGATTTGGCAACTCTCAAAACGGGCCCATACCAAATTTTACCGGAAAAAAAAATATTAATTTATTATTAGGTACCTTTTATTTTTGTTTTGTTAAGCGCTTGTGGTGAATTCACTTTATTCAAATACCAGATGTATGTCCAATATTCGCAAAAGAAATGATTGTGTATTGAACAAAATGGTGGCTTGGTGGAAATTACTAAAATTCAGTGGTTTTTTCATTACCAACATCAACAACAACGCATCCATTCCTCCCGACACACCCTTTATAGGACTTAATTACAACCGAAAACACTTATAATCTGCTTAATATGGTATCGGTCAACGTTTTCTACAGTGCGGCTCTAAAAGGTCCCGCCCCATCTACTTCTAACTTTTGAATCGTTAGATACTTATATGCGAAAAAAAATTGGACACACTATATGTGAGGACGTTCTGCATTATTTGACAAAGAAGTGACAGCTGAAAATGTCAAAATGACAGCTGGTTGCCATTTTGAATGAAAAAATCAAATGGAAAGGAGGTTGAGTGATACCTTATTTTGAAGGCCCTTTATTACAACTGCCGAGTTTCAATCCTCTGCTATCATTTCTGTTGTGACATTTTTTTTTTTTCATTTTTTCACCCCCTTCTCCATTTTTTTTTTGAAAATCATCCTCGTCAAAAAGATTGAGTGATAGCTCATTTTGAAGATCTTCTGTATCTCATCATATCCTCTAAGCTTGGAGAAGTCAACTCTTGGTAAGTATTGATTGAGTGACAAAAATTAAAAAAAAAATAATTGAGACGCTGTCATATCAACAGGAATGATAGCAGAGGCTTGAAACTCGGCAGATGTTATGAGGGTCAAAGGGCCTTCAAAATAGGGTATCACTCGACCCCCTTTTCCATTGTTTGATGCTTTCATTCAAAATGGCGCCAAGCTGTCATTATGACATTTTCATCTGTCACAAAAAAGTCAAAAAATGCCGAATGTCCTCACAGTAGGTGTGTTTGTTATGCTCCACTAGTGCACACTTTTCTACACTACAACACTCAGTGTTGCCTTGTTTGTGAAATGTTTCTATCCTAAAAAACAGACAAACATTACATTTCACAAACAAAGCCACACTGAGTGTTGAAGTGTAGAAAAGTGTGCACTAGTGGAGCATAACAAACACACCTTATATGGTGTGTCCAAATTTCGTTCGCGTATACCAAAATCAAACCGTTCAAAAGTTAGAGGGGGGGAGGACTTTTTTGAGCCGCACTGTATATTCATAAAATACACATTTGCTAGAAGAACAAATGAAGGTCGAGAAAAGGTTTTTTAATTTAAACAATCAATCGTTGACTACTGTACTTTTTGTAATAACCGAGGAAATAACAATAATAACATTCCAAAAATAGACAAGGCGTCTAGCTATGGATAGAAAATTCAATGATAACGATAGATGTTGGTGATATTTATTTATAATAATATTGAAGCAAGAGCGAGGTTTGCAAAAGATCATATTTTATAAGATGTCGAGAAATAACAATCTTACCATCAAATAATCCTGCTTGAAACATGTTTGAATTATATAACCAAATGCAACTTATATTATTTTTATGTGTTAATTAGAGTAAAACAAATATCAATAAAAAAAAAACACGATATCAACAAATTTTTGTTGAATTATCGTTGATTTTACACCTTTTCAAATCAAATGAGCAATGTTATGTGATGACATTGATTTGACATTTCCAGAAGAACGTGGCAGTGTCTAGGAACAACAAAACGGATCGATAAGGGGGTTTAATATTCCACTTTCGTTAAGACCGGGAAATTTAGGATATCTGTGTGGGGTATGTATATGCATATACGTAACAAGTATATATGGATATATGCACCGTAGAAATCTAATCCAGATGATCGCGTCATCGCCATTATTTTCCATTAGGTGGTATGGAAGATAATCGCGATAATGACTTCACCCGGATCAGATTTCTAGGGTGCATATAGGGGTGTATATGTAACTATTGAAGTGCTAGAGTTGAATAGAGATAAAAATCTCTTGAGCCAATCAACCCAGAAGAGTAAATAAAATGTCATAATGAAATGTTATGAATAGCATAGTTTATAAAAAAGCATATAACAAATCCAATTTGAAAGTGCATGGGGTTTTCAAAGATTTTGATAATATATTATAGCCACGTCGAAACATAGCATCGAAAGAATAATGCCATACAAGTATAGTCTGTTCGTGGCTCTCCTGCGGTTACGTCATACTTTTTTGTCTCTCTTTTACACTGAAAAAAAAATCACGTACGTCTGGACGAGGGTCTTTCGGAACAATTCGACAAATGTCCCATGTGGAGCGATCAATCTACGACATACTGCCAAACGTCAAATACTGTGACGTGACCGCAGAAAAGCATTGAACAAGCTGTAGGTACTGTCTGTTCATGGCTTTTCTGCGGTTACGTCATACTTTTCCGTCTCTCTCTTACACATTGAAAAAAAAATCACGTACGTCTGGACGAGGGTCTTTTGGATCAATTTGACAAATGTCACATGTTGAGCAATCAATCTACGACATACTGCCAAACGTCAAATATTGTGACGTGACCGCAGGAAAGCCATGAACAGACTGTACATCATTTATCTACAAGAGCAAATATAAGGCAAGTCCAGTAGGCATAGGTTGGCTTGAAATTGTTCATACCCCCGCATAATATAAGTCCGATTACCCGTCTTCACTTAACTGTGCTTCATTTTTTTTGTTTTACAAGTGGAAAATTAACGTCGCGATTGAACTAGATTATTTTCTTAATACACTGGTCGATAAAGTTTTGCGAAATTTTGATTGCCACGTATTTTTGAACGAATTTCATGTATTTTGGGCCTGCTAAATTCATAAATAAAAGTGGTTTTCTCCAATTGGCTCCTAGTTTATAGCTAATCTATACCTTTTTTTTGGAATTCTAACAAAACAATATGAGTAATAATATATGCCCAGACTCTACTTTTTTTGTCTATTCCACTCCTATAATTTTTTTTTCGCGTACAGATTTGTCTACTTGTAAAACACGTTAGTTGAGTTCGTCCGTTGTATGAGTGCTTAGCGTCCAGTTTTTTTCAAATTTTTATATGTACTAGTGAACATAATGATCAGCACCATTGTCCTCATGATGTCTTTCATTTTTTTTTAAATTGTTCAATTACAGTCACCCCGTTATCCCCAAAAGTAGAGCCAATCCAGCAAAACGGACTTCATATTATTTGTGATCAGCATAACAGGACTATTCAGAATTGGCTCAAATATTTCTGGCAATAAAATATGCGTTGACCAGTGTTATCAATGTAAATATTACCTTACCAACATTTTAAACAGAATATTCCAAGTCCGGCTGAAATATTTCTTCTATCAACGGCCAAGAAGCATAATATTTTCCAATCCTAAAGCCGTCGAGTAGTGAATTCTGAAATACATTTGACGCTTTCTGAAATAAAATTAACTAATCGACGCTTTCTGGAATATAACTTTTATTAATCTGAAATGCAATTATTGATGCTTTCTGAAATAAAACAGACGTGATTGTGAAAGAATTATAGTGCCAAAATACTTGGGAATTCATTAGCCTAGTTTATACCGACAACTTGGTCCGCGCAATATCGGTGAGATCTTTCAATCAATGAAATATATACATTTAATAAGAGTAGATTACTTTGATCTATGCACTATAATCAGACTATAATCGTCTATTTTCTTGGCTAAAAGCCACTACACTTGAGGCTTTTTGATATCGACACCCTCAAGACTGCTGCCGATAAGTTTATGATTTCAACAATAATAACAAAATCCGAAAAATAGCATTCAATTAGCACACTATAATCATTTACCAACGTGGTTTATCAAAATCTTTGCTTAAATAATAACAAAATCGGGAATATATCTTCAAGTTATCAAGATCCCAATAGAAACAGCATGGAGACAGCTGATGTCTATCACGCTCTCGAAAGTTCGAGCACAAAACGCCAGAGGCCGCTTCGCTGACTCTTTGAATCGCCAATATCAATACAGATTTTGTTAACAGTCAATAGAATTTCCATCATGGATAATAATTTTTTTCCTCAGTGTAGCAACAGCGCCCTCAAATGATTTAACGAAAAAGAGGGACAGAATTTTAGATTCGTGTGTCGATTCTTCTTCTAGTTATAGTCCTCCATAGAATCGACATACGAATATCCCTGAAATTCTGTCCCTCTTTTTGCTTAGTTCATTTGAGGGCGCTGTTGCTAGTAGCGCTTTTATTTATTCACTATCATGGTAACGTTTATTGCTTGTCAATAATTTGTCAAGATACTTTTTCTACGAGAGTGCGGGAAATGGCTCTTTCCACATTATTTTCTGTATGGAAAGGCATTTTTCCCACACCAGTGTGAGAAGAGTTTTCCCGAGTGTGGGAAGAGTTTTCCCGAGTGTGGGAAGAGATTCCCGAGTGTGGGAAGAGATTCCCGAGTGTGGGAAAAGTTCACTGTGACAACGAATTATTATATTGACGATTCAACCAGGTTACCGAATGGTTTCTATGACAACAAGTTTTCATGTGACGATCACTCGGACAACGAATAGATTATATTGTTGATTCACCCAGGTTACCGATGATTTCTATGGCCACACGCTTTTATTGACATTCGAATTTTACATTTTCGTCAAATTGTGTATTGTTTAAAATACGTAACAAAAATCAGAATGGAACACGATATTCCTCAAGAAATTTTGGATTGTGCTGACGCAGCTTCTTTAGAAACTTTGCCGAAGAAATCCTCAGCTAGATACCAACATGAATATTCCCTTTTTAACGATTGGTGCCACAAAAAAAACGTTTATACATGGGACAAAGAAGAGGTTTACCTAGCATATTTTGCAGAACTTATGAAGAAGTTGAAGCCGTCCACAATATGGTGCAGATATTCTATGTTGAAAACGATGATAAAGCTGAAGAGAAATGTGGACATCACCAAATTTTACAAGGTAATTGCCTTTATTA
The DNA here is from genome assembly GCA_958502075.1 of Orchestes rusci. NCBI lineage: Eukaryota > Metazoa > Arthropoda > Insecta > Coleoptera > Curculionidae > Orchestes > Orchestes rusci. The sequence goes on from OY293306.1 coordinate 3,473,216, forward strand.
AACAAAAAAATACGGGCTGTACACCTAAGAAGTCTAGAACGTTGACCAAGGAAGATATTGCCAAATTTTTATCCGAAGCTCCGGACAACATATATTTGCTTTACAAAATGGTGGCCATATTTGGAATCGCTGGAGCTTGCCGACGCCAAGAGCTAACCAATTTATCCTTGGACAATATCGAAGACAAAACAGACATCTTGGTCGTCAAAATACCAGACACCAAGACACATGTAACACGAACATTTGTTGTTTCCGGTGGAACATACATGAAGTACTATAGACAATATATAGACCTGCGTCCATCAAATACTACCCATCAAAGGTTTTTCATAAATTATCAATATGGTAAATGTACAGTGCAATGCGTAGGAATAAATAAAATTGGGAAAATTCCTTCCGATATAGCCGCATTCCTTAAGCTTCCAAATCCTGAAGAGTTTACCGGACATTGCTTTCGGAGGTCCTCCGCAACTTTATTGGCCAATTCTTCTGGAACAGATATTATGGATCTAAAACGACACGGAGGTTGGAAATCTTCAACGGTTGCGGAAAGTTACATAGATGAATCAGTGGCACATAAATTGGAAATTGCTAAAAAAATTTCAACGGATAATGTTTCACAAAATAATACCATACATCAAATCGAGTCGACCACATGTCTGCAGCCGGCAGCTAAAGCTACTACTTCCAACGACACCATAAATGCTGCTGTGTCTGATGATGTACCATCTTGCTCAAACCGTTTGTTTGATTTAACTTCAATCTTAAATGTGCAACATATGAATAATTGTACTTTTAATATAAATTATCATAAGTAACATTTTTGATTGCATTTTTGAAATAAAATTGTTTTCAGTTTTCATAACGTAATCCATTTCCATTATAAATACTTATATGTTTTAATAAAATTTTCATTTTGACTTCTGTACACTCGCATTTTATTAAAAAAAAAAGTGACATCACTGTGATAACGAATAATTATATTGTTTATTCACCCAGGTTACCGATGGTTTTGTCAAATTGTGTATTATTGTTTCAAATAAATAACATACATTTCACATATAACAATGATAGTTATGTTTTCGCATAAGTAATCGCCTTCATATAAGCTCGTAGAAAAAATATAGTTCCTAACACTTGCGGGAAGAAATTATGACAATCACTATATTCTGACAACGAATAAGTTATACTGTTGATCTACCCAGGTTACCGATGGTTTTGTCAAGTTATTGTTTCAAATAAATAAATTTCACATTATAACATTAATCTGATATTCTTTTTTCAATAAGCTCGTAGAAAAAATATCGTTCCTAACACTTGTGGGAAGAAATTTCCAACACTCGAGTGCTACGCACTCTCGTGTCGGAAATTTCTCTTCCCACACTTGTTAGGAAAATAGCTATTTATCACATTTTCATTCATTTTTTCCAAATTTCCACTTCACATTCCACAATGCATTCTCTATATGGAAAAAATTGATCTGTCAATGAACGATATGACGTCTCTCAGTAACTCTACCAATTTACGAAAATTCTAGAAATTTCAGAATAATGTATAACAAGAAATACATTCATGATACCCATTATCATCAAATAGTGAGAGTGTTGATGCAACCTAGCTAATAAAAATGGTTGCCTTTTGATAGAATATTTGTAACGTTGTTTCAATTATGTTACCTAGGTTACATGTTTGTTTGACATGAAATCGCTAACGACTCTTCGCCATCTGCGGGTAACAATTGAAGCTGAATTACGATTTGAAACCTGGACCACTTTTATGCATTTCGATTACTCTCCTAGTTACAGTCCTCCATAATCATGACTGATATGTGACATTCATTTTAAACTTTGGACGCTTATATTTCGAAAATTAATGCATGAAATGCCACAAATATATAATATTATATATTTAAAAGCAGAAAGAAAAGATCAACAAAAATTTGAAATAATGTACAGGGTGTTCTATTTGAAAAAATCATCAACCTGTCAATATTTGACATTTACTTACTTTTTTTGATATTTTTGCCTACAGATTCTAAAAGCTCATGAAAGTTTTGTATTAACCTTATTTCAATATCTTTTCAAATAAACTTTCTATGTGAGGTGCAAAAATATACGGGAACACCCTGTTCATTTGTAACACCTCAATCGTCTACCACTTTATGTAATACAATTTTAAATTCACTTAAGCTAAACACAATGCGCGCCCAAAACAGCTGTTCGGTTTTGACAACTGACTTTTCATTTGACGTTTGGAATCGTGGGTTGAAAAAATTTCTTTTCAACCTGGAAAATCTGTGTGGATTGTGTTTTTCTTTCGATAGATTTTTCTGACGAGGCTGAGATACTAACGCAGCAACATGTATACAGACGATTATGATCAGGTAGGTATTTATGGGTTTAGAAATAGAAGCTTTTCAGTTCTTAGTTTCTTAGCCGACAGGGATTTGTAGGTTATATTTATTGTATGGTTTCATACAAAAAGCAATATCAATCGTTTACATACCTACATGCTTCGCCGGAACTAATCCCATTTCGAGTAAACTCATTCTAGAGAGCATTCATTTTTGTTTATAGTTATTATAATAATACTCTGTCATTTTATGCCAAAATACCCACCTGTTTTATTGGAATCAAACTACCTGTACCTTTTACTTTCACCTAGGCTGGGAGATTTTTATTTTCTAAACTTCTACCCTCTAGACACAAAAGTAGAATTTATATGTATTCAATCAAGTCTTCATCTCTTCGATACTGTCCATTCTGCCACCATATTATACTTACCCTCGTACTTTACCTAATTCTTTAAATATCCCTTCAAAAATGTATCTGGAGGTGTGAGGAACAATTATTTTAGGCTCTGGTACACTTTAGGACCCCTCGAATTTCGCACTTCTAATTTATTTGAAAGATATCGTGAAATCTTGTACGTTTGTGCAAAAAAAAAAAAAAAAAAAAAAAAAAAACGCGACTTTTGCAGTGTCGTATTTTTTTCAAAACCTCATATTCCATAAATTTCTTTGTTCAAATCTCCTTTATAACCTATTCTCTATCTATTGTATAAAAAATAAAGTGCGAATTCGTGGGGTCCTAATATGACCCAGACGAGACGACGGCTCTGGTACACTTTAGGACCCCTCGAGGACTTTTGAAGTGTCTTGTTTTTTTCAAAACCTCATATTCCATACATTTTTTTCTTCAAATCTCCTTTATAACCTATTCTCTATCTATTGTATAAAAAATAAAGTGCAAATTCGTGGGGTCCTAATATGTACCAGACCCATTATTTTATTGTTCCCCATCCTCCTGCGATATATTTCCTATACATTATTTTTTTGTTGTATCGTGATGATTACGGATGCTTCCAGACCAGTTCGGTTATACTTCGGTCGATTCAAAATATTCAAATTTCAAACTCAAATATCTCCTAAACGTCTAATAAGAAAGGCATCAAACTAGGTATATATTTTTGAAGTCATAAAAATGTGCTCTTTCTGAATATGTAATAATATACAGGGAGCTCCATTAAAAAACTCATGTTAGCTTCATAATATCTTTGGAACGTGAACTCCAATTGTTTTTTGGATATAGCAGTAGAAATCTAAACTGCTGGACACTCGAAGGTATACAGGGTGTCTCAGATTTTAGTGCTAGCGGTAAATCCTCGGGTAAATCAGACAATGGGGAACTTGCATGAAAAATTAAATCGTTTTTTTTTATTGCAAACTGGAGAAAATCGCAAAAAAATTGATACGTATTTTTTTATTTCGTAAAAATATGATTTTTCCAATAGTTATTCAAGTTTGAAGTTTTGTATACAGGGCTTTTCACTTAAAACTCCGCACGTCAATATCTCGGAAACGAATAGGAATATTTGATTTCTGTAAAAAGTAGTCAATGTATGGGGTCGAGTAGTTATTTTTCACAGTTAAAAAAATTCGACGCCTACCAAGAGTAAAGCGTCGCGACGCATCGAAAATATTAATCGATTGCAGGGACTTTGAAATTACGCGCATGCTAAAGTACATGTTATTTATAATTTTTTTTGTTATTCAGTCGAACTCATTTATTCTACTCAGTTTTGAGATAAACAGTGTGTCCAAGATAAGGATGTCTATCATGGGGATCTTGAAAACCGTGAGAGATACAAGGTCGGTTAAATGGAGGCAAAGTTGCGTATTTTGATGCTTAACAAAATGCCGTTTTAAAAGCCAAGAAATTCCGACTAAGTCCGAAATTATCCGAAAAAAACCGAAATTGTTTTCATTTTTTTCTGACCACATTGAAGAGATATTTTGAAATGAATGGAACTTCTTCATTGCCACTTTTTGCCCTTTACAAGATAGCGTTATTGAATTGAAGAACCGACGTTTCGTCTATGAGCAGCCATCATCAACTTTGTTTTTTTAAATACGGTCCTGGATTTTTTATGTCGGATTTTGAGGGCCTCTCATGTTCCTGAACCAACAATGTATCGCAATTATTCAAAAAAATTATGTTGATGGATTTTTCCATAAGAACTCATGTGTTAGAGAGAGACAAAAATTACATTTTTAATAGGATTAAAAACAACCACCTCTTTTTTAATTAGTGCGATACCTCGTTGGTTTAGGAACATAAGAGGCTCTTAATATCCGTAATAAAAAATCCAGGACCGTATTTAAAAAAACAAAGTTGATGATGGCTGCTCATAGACGAAACGTCGGTTCTTCAATTTAATAACGCTTTCTTGTAAAGGGCAAAAAGTGGCAATGAAGAAGTTCCATTCATTTCAAAATATCTCTTCAAATGTGGTCAGAAAAACAATTTTGGAAAATTTCGGTTTTTTTCGGATAATTTCGGACTTAGTCGGAATTTCTTGGCTTTTAGAACGGCATTTTGTTAAGCATCAAAATACCCAACTTTGCCTCCATTTAACCGACCTTATATCTCTGACGGTTTTCAAGATCCCCATGATAGACATCCTCATCTTGGACACACTGTATATCTCAAAACTGAGTAGAATAAATGAGTTCGACTGAATAACAAAAAAGTTTATAAATAACATGTCGAATTTTTTTAACTGTGAAAAATAACTACCCGACCCCATACATTGACTACTTTTTACAGAAATCAAATATTCCTATTCGTTTCCGAGATATTGACGTGCGGAAATTTAAGTGAAAAACCCTGTATACTGAGCACGGTGTTCCAATGTTATGACGTCATAACAGTGCAATTTTAGCACACTTCAAACCGTTATATCTCCGTCAGTTTTCGACTAACATCAAAAAGAAAAAATACGGGTCTCTTCATTTTTCATGGACTTTCGATTCCAGCAATAAAAAAAATTGAGGCAAGTTCCCCATTCAGGACCCAGATCAATACCTGCATTTTTGGCTCTGTTTTTGGGTAGAAGCAAGAGACTTTGCACATTGATATTTAAGACCATTTAGAAGATTTTTGCCCCTTGTGATTTTTGATTCATTCCGTAGGAGCGGATTTTCAGGGGGTGGGGGTAAACTATCACCTAAAAATTGAAATAGTAAATTCTGACCGATATAATTGATCTAAGAGTCGTTTCTGGCTAATTTGATGGTATAGATTTCAAATTTGAGGTCAAAAGTATCATATTTATGGTACAAACATTTTAATTTTTGAGAGAGGGAGGGGGATTTTGACTTAAAAAGTATGTTTTTTTTCCACTTAGCACACCAGCGATATTGTAGTCGATTCCGACATTGTTGAGTATGGCAAATCTAAATTTAATATTAAAAGTGCAATTTTTATGATTTTGGGACCGGCGGTCTGCATGTTTTGGCGTGTAGGTGGGGCAGTACACGGGCGACTCGTCGTTGCTTGAGCCTCGCGTCGCACTTCAAGTTACATCGCAAATACAGACTACCATAAAAATGAAGACACACATAATTATTAAGGATTCGTATGAAGGTGCTGTTTTTCTAAGTAAATATAATTATTACAAAATTGTTATTCACATTTTTGTGTTCAGCACCACCATATTAGTTGAAAACGAAACCAAACTCGCCGTTATATTAAAAAAAATTGAAATTTTGAAGGGGGTCCAAAACCCCCCAAAATCATAAAAATTGCACTTTTGACATTTAATTTTAATTTGCCATCCTCAACAATGTCGGAATCGACTACGATATCGCTGGTGTGATAAGAGGGAAAAAAACATATTTTAAAGTCAACATCCCCCTCTCCCCCTCAAAAATCAAAATGTTCGTACCATAAATATTTTTGACCTCAAATTTGAAATCTATACCATCAAATTAGCCAGAAACGACTCCTAGATCAATTATATCGGTCAGAATTTACGATTTTCATTTTAAGGTGATGGTTTACCCCCACCCCTCAAAAATCCGCTCCTGAGGGATGAATCAATAATCACTACGGGCAAAAATCTTCTAAATGATCTTAAATAACATTGTGCAAAGTCTCAGGCACTATTTTAATCGGGAAAACTTGATAGACGATAGAACTTGCCAAAATAAAACAAAAAGTCGATATCAACTTGTAAGATTTAAAGCTTCCGTTTCGAGATACAGGGTTTTAAGGTTATACTTGATCAAAAATATTTTTTTAAGATAGAATATTATTTTTGGATTCAGTAATTGAATATATAATTTTTTTGCTTGCTTACTTCTTGCGAAAAAAAATAAAAGTGAAGAGACAAAAAAAATTAATATCAATTAATATAAATAATGAAATCCAAAAATAATATTTAACTTCTAAAAAAGTAGCGGCGTGCCTATTTTTTTCTTTAAAATAATTCAACAGGGATGCCCCCCCTGGCCATCAAACCTAAATCTAATTACATCAAATCAAGTCCGATAGTAAGCATCATGAACAGGTCAAGTTATATCAAAATCGATAAAATAGTTTTTGAAATATCTTGAAAAAATATTTTTGTTTAAGTAAAATAAATAAATAAATAAATATTTCAACTTTTTGTTTCATTTTTGCAAGTTCTATCGTCTATTAAGTTTTTCCGCTTAAAATCTGAGACGCTTGTATAGTGCGTTTTTTTTAAGACAAAAATAAGGATTATTATTTATTCTGTGCTAATTGATGGAATAACATAATCTCTAGGCACCAAAGTTTATCCTACGGCAAGTTTCAGCTGTGTACAGGGTGTCCCATTTTGGGTACTTTTGCGGGGTATCTCCGTTATTCTTATAGATAGAAAGTTGCGGTTTTCGCGACAGTGTGCTACTTTTTCGTGAAACTGAAGATGCCGTTAACAAAATTTGAGAAAAGACAAATCTTATGGACTATAAATATACAGGGTGTTCCATTTAAAAAAATAAAGTTGGGTCCGATAACTTTTTGACCTGACCCTGTATACTAATTCCGAAGGCAGAATCGAGTTCTACGGAAAAAGTTATAAAAAAAACAGTTTTCAAATTTTTCATAACTTATCTGATAGTTTAGATACGAGGGGTACCTTAAAATGCAACAGTTTCAGTTTAGCCCTGTATCTTAAAAACTAAAAGGGCTATGAAAATTTTGTTAACGGCATCTTTAGTTTCACGAAAAAGTAGCACACTGTCGCGAAAACCGCAACTTACTATCTATAAGAATAACGGAGATACCCGGCAAAAGTACCCAAAATGGGACACTTGAATAGAAGTAGTACTGCTTACATTGGTCTGAAAATTTAACATGGAAATCCCTATGTTCCGTCTTAAAAAAAAACGCACTGTATATAATCACGATTCTATCATTTTTTCCATAGCAACAGGCATGTGAATTTTGATTTTTAAACATATTTGAACTTGAATATCTCCTGAACGACTTATCAGAAAGATATCAAACTATATATTTTTGAAATCAGGAAAATTTCCTTTGAAAAAAATGCTACTTTTGGAAAAATATTGACATTCCGATAGTCTTTTGTTTTTGTCGATAGGATTTTTGAGAAGTTCAGATTAATATCTTTCATATTCACAAAATTTTCATATCTCCATGGATAACGCCTCTAGCATATGGGTCAATATATACGTAATGACCCTGTACAGCAATGGACAATATGTATAAATTTAGACAGCCTTGAAGTTGATAAAACTTTACTAAAAAGTAATGGTGCATCTAATAATTTCAATCCATTTAAAAAATGCCCGCTTGGAAACTTGGAAAATTCCGAAGACTTTTGGGGATATCTGACAATAACCGATGTTTTTTAAATCCTTTTAAATTTTGTCCTGAATTGATTTGTAGGGATAATAATTAAAAATGAATCACACATTTTCATGAACACTTTTTCTTCAAGATTGAATGGTCGAAATTTTCATCCGACGTTTCCAATTTCCGCAACCATCATCAACTTTTTTTTTTAATACGAAACAGAGATTATTATCATTGTATCATTTATTTATTAATTTATTTGGCCACCCTGTACAAGTTAGCAGCATACTGCGGACAAATTCGAATTTGCATGACAAAAAATAACATTTTCCAATTTGCAATAAAATAGCGACATTATTTTGAATATCATTTGAAAAAAATAAAAATAATACTTCAACACCTTGTATCAATTTCGGACACATGCTTATACGAGCTTTTCTTTTTATTTTCAAGTAGGGGAATTCATCCTGATTTCTTTCGAATTACATATTAATAAAACAACCTGCATGAATTTATTAAGATGTCATTATGTCAAAGTTTACTGGTATGCTTTGACTGTGTTATCCGAATAATTTTCACTTATAATCTCCTTAGAGCTCGAAATATTTTCGGAAATTTTGTCGAGTTAACGAGAACAAATTTCCGGATTTTTAATTCGAGCTCGCGGGAGATTCGGCAAGAAAATTTCATGCCAAAACTATTTGAGAAGATTTAATAGTAGCGGCTGGATGTAGCTCCCATGCACCAGTTGGGTTGGGATTGTTAGGGAGAGTGGTGACGGCAACACTGTAATCATATGTAATCACTGTAATCATATGGGAGCTACATTTTCAGTCACGTGATTATGAGTAGGGTGATTTCCGATAAAACTAGGTCGTTGCCATAGCAACATGTTAAAATGCAAGCCTATGATTGGTTAGAATTGACTGGTAGGAAATTTTCATTGAAACTTTGCTAGAAGTAACTTACATACAGTGCGCCTCAAAAAGGTCCTCCCCCACTTTTTTTTTTTCAATGTGTGCACTAAAAATTTTGAAACTTGGCATACTTTAATTGCTGTCGAAATACTACTTTTTGATGTTACTGACGTACTTTTAGTATTCAAGATGGCGGCTGGTCCACACATCATTCGAAAGGTCTTATCGAGTAGATTATTGTGTGCAAATTTCATAGGATTAAGCGCATCCGTGCGGATATGACAGCCTGCCAAACTTTTAGTTTTTAAAAATTTCGTTTACATTAAGTTTCAATTTTTTAACGAGCTGACACATCAGATTCCGGAAAAATGATGGTGAACCTGAGCAAAACAGTACAGGTTAACAAACAGGAATGCTGATACAAAGCGGATAAAGAATTTCAAAATGATAAAAAAAAATTGGAAAACATTTATTAGCATTATAATACTAAAATCTAAATTGAGATGGAGATACAGTTTCCACACTACCTCGCCACAGCATTAACGTTTAACCAAATGTGAAAATCTTGAAACGATATGAGCCAGTTGTTTGATTATTGTGTTACTTAGGAAGTGTTACAAAAATGCCCAATTCGCGTCCCCTCGCAGAAAAAATTGAAGCAATTTTTATTTATGGCGGAAATCGTAATTTCCATGAGACGGAAAGAATCTTCAAAGAGCGCTTCCCGGACCGTCCGATATGCAGGAAATATCTTCGCGTTCAGAGCTTGAAGAATCAAGGGCGACCATCTATTTCGGAAGATAAACAAATTGCAATCATGGGTGAGATGGTGGTTAATCCTGAACAGTCGACTTCTCAGGTTGCAGACATCTGTGATACTTCGTCTGCTTCTGTGAAACGATTGCTGAACAAACAGAAATTTTATCCTTATAAATTTCAAATGGTGCACCAGTTGACTGAAGATGATCCTGACAGACGTGTGGAATTTCGCGAAATTATGACCGATAGAATAGGCCGAGAACCGAGATACGTTCAAAATATTTGTTTTAGTGACGAGTGTACTTTCTTTTTAAATGGCCGTGTACATAGGCAAAATGTTCGTTATTGGAGTGACGTGGATCCGCATGTTTTTAAGGAAACCCACACGCAATATCCTGAAAAGGTTAACGTATGGGCTGGCATATTGGGGAACCATATTGTTGGTCCTGTTTTCATTCATGAAAATTTGACAGGGGACCTGTATTTGAACTTGTTAGAAACTACAATAGAGCCTTTGATTGCACAAATAAGTCAGAATAATCCCAACGAATTTGGCATGGCACCAATTTTTCACTAGGATGGTGCGCCTCCTCATTTCTGCAGAAATGTAAGGCAGTATTTGGACATAACTTACCCCAATCGTTGGATTGGTCGTCGGGGTCCTACAGAATGGCCTGCCAGGTCGCCCGATTTAACACCATTGGACTTTTTTTATGGGGATATTTAAAACAGAAAGTATAAGCAACACAGCCAGACTCTTTTTTAGATTTACAGCAAAGAATCACTGCTTTTTGTCAAAATATTCGATACTTTCGAAAAAGTCCGTCAGGAGTTCTCAGACAGATTATTTCATTGTTTGGGGGTCAACGGAGGACATTTTCAACATTTTTTACAATAAAACTTGAAGTATGCTTTCTTTGTTCTTATTTCACGAATTTATTTATCTTGTTAGTTTAACAGTCTGTCATATCCGCACGGATGCGTTTGATCCTATGAAATTTTCACACAATAATCTACTCGATAAGTCCTTTCGAATGATGTGTCACACGACCCCCCTTTCCATTTAAAAAAATATTTCAAAATGGCGCCCAGCCGCCATCTTGAATACTAAAAGTAACATCAAAAAGTAGTATTTCGACAGCAATTAAGGTATGCAAAGTCTCAAAGTTGTTGGTGCACACATTAAAAAGAAGGGGGGGGGGACCTTTTAGAGCCGCACTGTATATTTGCCAACATGGACAGTTAATAATAAGAAGTTGTTTGTGTTTTATATCTCATAACCTTACATCATCGATTTCACTTTCAGAACTATGAATACAACAATGTTGATGAATATGCCGGTCATACAGGAGATCCAAACTTGGACGCAGAGCTGAACCAACAAAACAAAGTGGCGGAGCAAATACCAGAAACTGTGAAAAATTTTCTGGTCTACTTCAGAAACAATGTCAGCGAAGGATTGGTATTTGAATTGCAATCATTGTATGAACATTCGTGGCCTAAGCTTACTGAAGATTTTTTTGAGAAGAGACCATGGCCTGATCAAAAGGAGATTTCTGAAATTGTTGATGCTGATCCAGTGAGTATATTTTCTTTCCATGTATTTATCTGTAGTTGTACATTTACTTATTTATGTCTGGAATTTTCAATATTCTTGAGGTATCTTTTATTGAAATTAACAAAAATATGACCCCGGCTTTCATTCAACTTCAAAAAAGTAAAATAGAAAAAGAAAATGAGTAAAGCCGTTAAAAGTGGGTCGAAAAAAAAATCGTTTATGAAATACATACGTGATGATATCCTGTAAATTCATGAAATCTCACCTTCATTCTTCAAGTGATTAACGTTTTGTTGGAGGTTGTTCAGTTTTTCCTTCATGTGATCTTCACGTTCCCTCAGCTTTTCTCTCATCATTTCTTTCATCTCTTCAGACTTGTGCAACAATTGTTGCTTGTAATGATCCATTTTAACCGATTACAAATTTGAACCACAAGAAATATGTGCACTCAGCTGTTATATCAGCCTATCTATGACGCAAAAGTGTATTGATTTTAATTCAATAACTTATGAATAATAGATATTTTGATGAACCTGGGATTTTATGAGTGAATTTATTATTTTTTGATAATGCTGAATGTTGATTAGAGAGTGTTATTAACACATCTAACCACATACACACTGCAATGAAACATGATATCATTGGTATAGTTAAAAAAATAAATAGTCACTTTTCTTGAAATCTTTAACAATCCTAAAATAACGAAAAGCTAAAATTAACATAAATCGAACAGATAAATGAACAATAAAAAATAACAAATTTAACCTCAACATATCATACGATCATTCCGATATGCTTAGAAGATTGACAGATGAGACGACGCCTCAATAGCATAGGTAATGGAGACATTCAAATTTGATATTATTATGATAGTCTTGTATGTGGCGCCATCTACAAGTATTTTTACTGTTAAATAGTCATAACTACGTTAATTTTGACAGTTGTTTCAATGTTCGAGGATTTGTCACAAAAAAAAATGAAATGGAAAATTTGTAAAAAAAATAAATAAAAAGGCTAAAATAAAAATGTATCTTGCAGTCAAAAACATTGTGACAATTATTGTCAAAATTACCATGATAACGCCGTTGTCGAAGCCACCTACATGTCTATTTTCAAAATTTGTCATTGAAAACCACATTTCGATTAATTTGAGTGCAAATAGCTCGAAAACGGTTGCTCCTGGCAACTTCCAACAAGAGTAGTCATTCTTATGTAAAAATAATGGTCGCGTTCATAAGACGGATCGGTTACCGCTACGCTCCGAGAGCGGTCTTTGACAACTGACAGTTGACTGTTAAGTCTTATGAGACTGCTACCAAAGTAGCGCTTCATTTAAAAAAAAGAGCGGTAAAAGCTCGACAACTGTTCCGTCTTATGAATGTGAGCATTGTTATGATGATTTTCTTACTCAAAACTAAGAAACAGGGATCGGCAAAGAAGTTATGACTATTTGAAACAGTTAAAATACTTGTAGATGGCGCCACATATAAGAGAATCATAGTAATAACAAATTTGACTTTGTTATGTCAAAAGTATTCTGGATACCGATTTTTGTTGAGTTATCAGAATTATGGGAATTATTTAGATGAAACAAAAATGGGAATTATTCTGAGAAGCGCTCAAATCGATTTGAGAAATCTGAGTTATGCATGGGATGGCATCAATAAAGATAGTGAAATTACTTTTAAAGAGCAGTTTGTGCAAAAGCCAACAATTTTAGCTCATTTTACGTGCTGAAAATTGACGACTTGAACAAAAACCAACAACTATTCAAGTATGGACCGGTCAAAAGCAAACAAAGTCTGCGCAGCCAATCAGAACCTTGCAAGACAGAGATCAGCTGATTCCCGCGTTTAAGTCTGTTCGTTTGACTTTATTGGCAATTAAAGTTTATTTCAAATTACTCAATTTAATTTATTTCATTTACACTAACCATAAAGACTTCGGTCAAATAATACACAGAAAAAATCATCAATTTCAATAAACAGCTCTTACAAAATAGCCCATGTGATGTGAAGTTCAATCAAAACCAAACATATGCAAAATTTAACTTCAAATAACCTTATTACAAATGAAACAGTTAAAATTTCATACAAACACAAAAAAATACATTTTAGTTGTTCGGTGTGAGTGGTGCCAGCTGCCTTACTGATGAGTCCAATTTCGAGACGAAACCGGTATAAGGAGGGCACTACTCATATGTATGTAACTCTAAACATTTATCACGGTTCTGTACCAACCTTTCCATTTAACATAATTATTGAAGTTATACAATACAAATAAAACAACCTACTAGTCAGTAATCGGTACCTACAGGGTGTTTTCTAATTTTGTACAGGGTGGCCAACTAAGAATGCGAGGTACTGTATCTCGGAAACTATACATCGTAAAGGCTTGCGGCAAAAAATTTTATTACTAAAACGGCCAAGAGAAAAACCTGGAAAATATTTTCAAGTTTCTGAAATGGTCGCTAGGGGGCGTAACAACCAATACCAAGTAGAAAAATATGATTTTTATGGAATTTTGTCCAATGAAAATATATCGATGAGCTCATTTTCGGATTAACTGACTATTTACCTACACTTTTTGTCTAAAACGGTTTTTTTTCTATCTATCATAATAAAGTGGTGGGGGAAGTTCAATTGTTTTTTTAAACAAACGGAGATTTCTCCCGTTTCGCTTGACCGATTTCAACGAACTTGGGCTCATATGAAAGAGAATAGTCTGCGCTATAAAATGCTCATTTGCTTTTTAATTTGTAACATTCGCCGTCGCCGCTAGATGGCGTTAACTGAAATGGTAGCATACTTTTGAGTTTTTTCCGAAAAAATCAAACGTAATGGTATATCCATTTTTATATATTTTAAAAGGGGACACATTTTCCTATAAAAAAAAATAAAAAAAAACAAAAAAAAATACAAAAAAAAACATTAATTTGTTTGTTTTTTTTAAAGGAAAATGTCTTTTAAAATATATAAAAATGAATATACCATTACATTTGATTTTTTTGGAAAAAACTCAAAAACATGCTACCATTTCAGTTAACGCCATCTAGCCGCGACGGCGAAGGTCAAAATTTCAAAACCAAAAAAGTTTTTTGAAGTGCAGATCATGCTCTTTCATATGAGCCCAAGCTCGTTTAAATCGGTCAAGCGAAACGGGAGAAATCTCCGTTTGTTTAAATAAACAATTGAACTTCCCCCACCACTTTATTATGATAGATAGAAAAAAAACGTTTTCGACAAAAAGTGTAGGTAAATAGTCAGTTAATCCGAAAATGAGCTCATCAATATATTTTCATTGGACAAAATTCCATAAAAATCATATTTTTCTACTTGGTGTTGGTTGTTACGCCCCCTAGCGACCATTTCAGAAACTTGAAAATATTTTCCAGATTTTTCTCTTGGCCGTTTTAGTAATAAAATTTTTTGCCGCAAGCCTCTACGATGTATAGTTTCCGAGATACAGTACCTCGCATTCTTCGTTGGCCACCCTGTACATTAACTTCAAGGGCGTATTTCTGAGTCACTTTTTTTCGTATCTGGCTCCATTTTTGTTTTAAATAACTTTCCCCTTTCAATAAATAAATAGAAATATTTTGCGCAACAAAAAGGTTTTTTTTCTATAACGATGCCAGATACGAAAAAATTTAGGAAGCAATAAAGATGTATTATTGGTTGTTTCATTTCAGAAAAAAAGTAAAAATCACTACAAAGTCAGTGACGTACATTCATTTTACAAAAAGTTTTGGTAAGATATGACCCCCGGGACGGCACTGGCACTGGTCTTGATTTTCTAATGAGCTAGGGATAAAGTTGGTTTTTATTACTAAAAATAAATCTGCCAAATCAAAACCACAACAATGAAGGATATTTTGTAACATTAATTCGTAAAAAAAACGATTGATGATTAACATGCTGTATCTTGAAAACATTGCTTTGTCTGACCCATGTTTTTGTGAACTGCTTTTCATGCAACTAGGTCAGGAATAACTCCCTTGAATTTAATGTACGCAATTAGGAAACACCCTGTATAGTATCATTCTACGGGTTTTAATGTCCAAAAATGTCCATAGAATAGAAAGTGCTCATTTTAATAATCATTTGTTGAATCTAAATTTTATATATTGCCGGATGAAACTGGATCACCCTGTATAAAATTTCAAGTAGTTCGGAAATTCATGTAAATTGAACTGTGACTCCATCTTTGAAATATTATAATAGTTTGTACTTCCGGATAGTTTACTATCGTTAAAGATTCACAATCTTCTTGTCACAATCAAAAATAATAATCTACAGTGTGTCCATTTAAGTGGTGCAACATATGGGTTTTTTTTTCACAATTGCAGAACCAAAATTCAATTATCACCAAAAGTTGGTGCATGTTCGATAAACTTATTAGATGTTATTAGAACGGTTCCAAGTCAAAGTCTGTTGTTTATTTCCTGAATAGAAAATGGATATCAACACGTTTTGGTTACAATAATGTAAACAACCTCAAGTTCCTTGTTTGATATTTAAATAAAAAATAATTACATGCTGCAGGCAGAGCGGAAAAAAGATGACTGCAGATTTATACATTAAATTTTGAGTTCACCGATTTCGTTCACCCCACCTGATGTTTATTTTTTGAACGGGAAGCGAAAAAAAACATGAGAAATCGTTGGTTCCTTGTTCGATATTTAACACTGCAGTATTATTGTTCTACACATAATTGTTGATTTTGCTGTGTTATTGTTTTACTGACTTGTCATCATAACATAACTGGAAGTGTGCCAATGTTTATTGTTGTCCATGAGCAATTTCCAATAAAATTTAAATTTGAAAATATTGGGAAAATATATTTGTACTAGTTTTGTCCTATTGTTCACGTAATTGTTCACGTAATGTATACTATTATCATGTTTTGTATTGTTTTTACTCTAGCATTTTGTATTTGCTTTGTCCATAAAATTTATTTAAATTTTTCTGTGCCAATAAAGCATATTTGATTTGATTTGATTTGAAACACCATGCACGTCAGGTCAAAAAATATAAAAATTGTACAAGAGTAAAGTACCCTTATTTCAAAAAATTCAGGAAAATGTTATGAAGAAAAGTTGTCTAGGATTAAAAGTTACAGTCCAATTAATAAAGGAAGTGTAGACAGCGTGACCAGGTAGGTAAGAAAGTGGTTCTCAATACTTAGTTATTGAATATACTGAAATTCCTGACGTCTAGGAGAAGAGCCAATGTCTGGAGGACTCTTGAAAGGCCCAATTTTTCAGTTTTTTGCTTATATCTCGAAAACGATGCACCACAAAATAGGTCTCACGTACAAAAAGAAAGCAATTATCTAAAACTTTTGTATTCAACACTTGTTTGTTAAATGTTATTGAGAAGGAAAAAAAATCACGTTAAATGTTATGTCAAAAATTGATTGATTGAGAAATTGATAGGGAGATTAATTAATTGACTGCTTCCCGCATGAATTGCACAGGCACTGTTGGCGTTTGAGGTATATGCTTTTTTGAAATTTTATTTTTTATTATTTTAATATCGATATGATTATAGAAAAATTTTGATACGTGAACTAATATAAGAGTAGAATGTACGAGTAAAGATTCGTTTAGTTTTGTCACTCTAGCTTATACGAGGGCAATCGAAGAAAAGAGCAAAAATAATCTTTAATTTTCATTTTGAATGCACCCTGTATAACTAGAGTAACAAAACTATACGAATCTATACTTGTACTCAGAATAGTACTTTTGAATAGTTCATTCTTTAATATTCCATCTTTGTTTTGTGTTTCCATTCATGAGCACGTTTCGTGATATAAGCGAAAAACTGAGAAATGGGGCCTCTGACTTTGGCTCTTTTTCTAGACGTCAGGACTTTCATTATGTTCAATAACAAAGTATTTCGAACAATTTTCTGAAGAAACCGCTTACCTACCTGTTCACGCACACTACATCTTCTTTTTAGTCATCAATCATTCATCATTAGAAATTTTTTTTTCAAAGTTCACCTTGAAGAATATTCATAAATTGATCAAAATCAAATAAGCTTTGTGGAACTTTGTCCAAAATCGAGCATTTTTGTGAAATTCACTTGATTTTTTATTTTTCTAGGGAACCACTTAATCTTTTTTGCAACGATATTAAACAGAAACACTACTTTAGAATTCCGCAAAAAATTTTTTCAACATGGTAAATCATCAATCATAATATGCATATAAAAAAAACTCTTATTCAAGGTGCAATTTTTGTATTTTATACCAATACTAGCTGTACCCGCCACGGCTTCGCCCGCTTCGACCGCTTCGACAACAATTATTTTAATTAAATCAATAAAAAATTGTATTTTTGGTCACATCGACTTCAAACTTCATATTAATAATCTTACATGAAATCAATGAAACCCGTGTTTCATTTGATCTATAATCCTCACGATGGCTTTGCTGGTACTTAGCTGCAGCTGCATGATGTACAACAAGATTTTTCTTTCTATATGTGGTTGAAGCCTTTCGCATTTGCTCTTGTCGCGGGGTTCAGCCCTGCTTGGATGGAAACCAATTTGTGTGATAATTTTAGTCCCAAAAAATCAAGTGTCCTGAAAATAAACTCAAACGCTATTTTTCTCACGACTAAAAGAGTTACGACAAAAAGTTATTGAAGAAAGTTAGTCTTAATGAAAAATTAAGTGAGAATTCAAAATTTCAAAACCCTCCGCCTACTTTGAGGGTGGGGGTGGGGGTGTGAATAATCATATATTGATGAAAAATTATATATTTTTTGTCACATCGACTTGAAACTTCACTATGATGATCATTGCGGGCGAAGCCGTGACGGCTACTGCTAGTGTCATATAAAATTTCAAACACTTTAAATTGAGATTATTGATTTGAAGTTGATGTGATCAGAAATATAATACACAACTTTTTATTTATTTTATGATTTTTGCCCGGATTTTTGCCACCCACTGCTTTCGCCCCCTTAGATAAGATTTGAATTTGAAAAAAAACCGAAACACGTGCCCCTAAGGGTTGAATTTTAAAAAACAACGATACATATATTCAATTTCAACATGATGTTAACATTAATACATAATCTTTCATCAATTAACGATTCTTTTTTCCACCCTTCGAGTCCGAATTTGACCCCGTTAGGGGCTCAATTTTGCAAAATAACGTAACACGTATTCAATTAATTTTATTTGATCATTTATACGAAGTTTCAAGATGAAGTTACCAAAAATACGTAATCTTTTATCAATTAACGATTTTTTCCACCCACTCCTTTGAGTCCGAATTTGACCCCCTTAGGGACTGAATTTTGCAAAATAACGTAACAAGTATCTTAATAATTCAATTTGAGATTATTAATACTATGTTTCAGGATGATGTTACCAGAAATACATAATCTTAATGATTTTTCTCACCTCATCTCCTTTGTGCCCGACTTTGACCCCCTTCAAAAAATAACGAGACATATGTTCAATCAAGTTTTTCAAGTTCATTTGACCAAAAACACATAATTTTTCATCAATATGTGATTTTTTCTTCCCCCACCCTTTTCACCCCCTTAGGAGTGAAATTTCGCAAAATCCTCTCTTAGCCGACCTAGAAATATTTAGCAGAACATTAGAGATTTTTTGGGACTAAAATTATCACACAAATTGGTTTCCATCCAAGCAGGGCTGAACCCCGCGACAAGAGCAAATGCGAAAGGCTTCAACCACATATAGAAAGAAAAATCTTGTTGTACATCATGCAGCTGCAGCTAAGTACCAGCAAAGCCATCGTGAGGATTATAGATCAAATGAAACACGGGTTTCATTGATTTCATGTAAGATTATTAATATGAAGTTCCAAGTCGATGTGATCAAAAATACAGTTTTTTATTGATTTATGATTTTCACACTCCCACACCTTTCACCTCCTTAAGGGTTGAATTTTGGAAAACGACGAAACCCGTATTTCATTGATTTCATTCAAGATTATAAATATGAAGTTTCAAGTCGATGTGACCAAAAATACATAATTTTTCATTTTTCTACCCCCACCCTTTTCACCCCCTTAGGAATAAAATTTCGCAAAATCCTTTCTTAGCACACCTAGAAATATTTAGCAGAACGTCTCTTTAAAATTTCATGGCTCGATCTATAAAAGTTTTGGTTCGTCGTTGACGATATTATTCATCACACCCCCGCCCCTTTCGCCCCCTTCAGGGTTGAATTTCGGAAAACGACGAAACATGTGTTTTGTTAAATTCACTCAAGATCATCATAATGAAGTTTCAAGTTGATGTGATCAAAAATACAGTTTTTTTATTGATTTATGATTTCACACCCCCACCACTTTCACCTCCTTAAGGGTTGAATTTTGGAAAACGACGAAACACGTACATATTTCATTGATTTCATTCAAGATTATTAATATGAAGTTTTAAGTCGATGTGACCAAAAATACATAATTTTTCATCTTTCTACCCCCACCCTTTTCACCCCCTTAGGAATAAAATTTCGCAAACTTCTTTCTTAGCACACCTTGAAATATTTAGCAGAACATCTCTTTAAAATTTCATGGGTCTTTCTATAAAAGTTTTGGTTCGGCGTTGATGATATTATTTATCACACCCCCGCCCCTTTCACCCCCTTCAGGGTTGAATTTTGGAAAACGACAAAACACGTGTTTTATTAAATTCACTCAAGATCATCATAATGAAGTTTCAAGTTGATGTGATCAAAAATACAGTTTTTTTATTGATTTATGATTTTACACCCCCACTCCTTTCACATCCTTAAGGGTTGAATTTTGGAAAACGACGAAACATGTATTTCATTGATTTCATTCAAGATTATTAATATGAAGTTTCAAGTCGATGTGATCAAAAATACAGTTTTTTATTGATTTATGATTTTCACACCCCCACACGTTTCACATCCTTAAGGGTTGAATTTTGGAAAACGACGAAACCCGTATTTCATTGATTTCATTCAAGATTATAAATATGAAGTTTCAAGTCGATGTGACCAAAAATACATAATTTTTCATCTTTCTACCCCCACCCTTTTCACCCCCTTAGGAATAAAATTTCGCAAAATCCTTTCTTAGCACACCTAGAAATATTTAGCAGAACGTCTCTTTAAAATTTCATGGCTCGATCTATAAAAGTTTTGGTTCGTCGTTGACGATATTATTCATCACACCCCCGCCCCTTTCGCCCCCTTCAGGGTTGAATTTCGGAAAACGACGAAACATGTGTTTTGTTAAATTCACTCAAGATCATCATAATGAAGTTTCAAGTTGATGTGATCAAAAATACAGTTTTTTTATTGATTTATGATTTCACACCCCCACCACTTTCACCTCCTTAAGGGTTGAATTTTGGAAAACGACGAAACACGTACATATTTCATTGATTTCATTCAAGATTATTAATATGAAGTTTTAAGTCGATGTGACCAAAAATACATAATTTTTCATCTTTCTACCCCCACCCTTTTCACCCCCTTAGGAATAAAATTTCGCAAACTTCTTTCTTAGCACACCTAGAAATATTTAGCAGAACGTCTCTTTAAAATTTCATGGCTCGATCTATAAAAGTTTTGGTTCGTCGTTGACGATATTATTCATCACACCCCCGCCCCTTTCGCCCCCTTCAGGGTTGAATTTCGGAAAACGACGAAACATGTGTTTTGTTAAATTCACTCAAGATCATCATAATGAAGTTTCAAGTTGATGTGATCAAAAATACAGTTTTTTTATTGATTTATGATTTCACACCCCCACCACTTTCACCTCCTTAAGGGTTGAATTTTGGAAAACGACGAAACACGTACATATTTCATTGATTTCATTCAAGATTATTAATATGAAGTTTTAAGTCGATGTGACCAAAAATACATAATTTTTCATCTTTCTACCCCCACCCTTTTCACCCCCTTAGGAATAAAATTTCGCAAAATCCTTTCTTAGCACACCTAGAAATATTTAGCAGAACATCTCTTTAAAATTTCATGGGTCTTTCTATAAAAGTTTTGGTTCGGCGTTGATGATATTATTTATCACACCCCCGCCCCTTTCACCCCCTTCAGGGTTGAATTTTGGAAAACGACAAAACACGTGTTTTATTAAATTCACTCAAGATCATCATAATGAAGTTTCAAGTTGATGTGATCAAAAATACAGTTTTTTTATTGATTTATGATTTTACACCCCCACCCCTTTCACATCCTTAAGGGTTGAATTTTGGAAAACGACGAAACATGTATTTCATTGATTTCATTCAAGATTATTAATATGAAGTTTCAAGTCGATGTGATCAAAAATACAGTTTTTTATTGATTTATGATTTTCACACCCCCACACGTTTCACATCCTTAAGGGTTGAATTTTGGAAAACGACGAAACCCGTATTTCATTGATTTCATTCAAGATTATAAATATGAAGTTTCAAGTCGATGTGACCAAAAATACATAATTTTTCATCTTTCTACCCCCACCCTTTTCAACCCCTTAGGAATAAAATTTCGCAAACTTCTTTCTTAGCACACCTAGAAATATTTAGCAGAACATCTCTTCAAAATTTCATGGGTCTTTCTATAAAAGTTTTGGTTCGGCGTTGATGATATTATTTATCACACCCCCGCCCCTTTCACCCCCTTCAGGGTTGAATTTTGGAAAACGACGAAACACGTGTTTTATTAAATTCACTCAAGATCATCATAATGAAGTTTCAAGTCGATGTGATCAAAAATACAGTTTTTTTATTGATTTATGATTTCACACCCCCACCCCTTTCACCTCTTTAAGGGTTGAATTTTGGAAAACGACGAAACACGTATTTCATTGATTTCTTTCAAGATTATTAATATGAAGTTTCAAGTCGATGTGATCAAAAATATTTTTTTTTATTGATTTATGATTTTTCACACCCCCACACGTTTCACATCCTTAAGGGTTGAATTTTGGAAAACGACGAAACACGTATTTCATTGATTTCATTCAAGATTATTAATATGAAGTTTCAAGTCGATGTGATCAAAAATACAGTTTTTTATTGATTTATAATTTTCACACTCACACCCCTTTCACATCCTTAAGGGTTGAATTTTGGAAAACGACAAAACACGTATTTCATTGATTTCACTCAAGATTATCAATAGAAGTTTCAAGTCGATGTGACCCAAAATACATAATTTTTCATCTTTCTACCCCCACCCTTTTCACCTCCTTCGGGATAAAATTTCGCAAAATCCTTTCTTAGCACACCTAAAAGTATTTAGCAGAACATCTCTTCAAAATTTCATGGGTCTATCTATAATAGTTTTGGCTCGGCGTTGATGACGCAGTCAGGACAAGCTCTTTTATAAATATAGATTCCTGAGTATTATTTAATACAGAAGATAAAAAATTATTATAGGGCTCTTTGTTTTTGGTTTTGAGATTATGAACAAAGTTTCTCCATAACATTTTGATTACTTTTTTAAAATAAGCATTACTCTTGTTCAATTTTTATATTTTTTGACCCACCGTGTATGATGTTTGACTTGCAACCATTCTAATTGCACCTGATAAGTTAATTGATCATGCACCAACTATTGGAAATTTTTGAATTTTGGCTCTGCTTTGATGACCTGCAATAGATGATCATGATATTTCATGGATAAAAATATTCCAGGTATTCATGATTCTCTACAAAGAACTTTACTTCCGCCATATCTATGCCAGAATCCAAGGAGGTCCAACTTTGGTTCAACGATTCCAGTCTTTCCTCAACTATTGTGATCTTTTCAATTATATTATGAGCACAACTGAACCAGTGCCGTTAGAATTGCCCGATCTTTGGCTTTGGGAACTCATCGACGAGTTCGTCTATCAATTCCAGGTAAAACTCGAGCATACAAAGGTTTCGTTTAACACCCATTTTGTAGTCGTTCTCCCAATATAGAGCTCGTTTGCAAAAGAAAACTAATGAGGAGTTGAAAATGTTAAACTCCAACAATAAAGTATGGAATGTTTTGTGTGTATTGAACGTTTTGCACTCTTTAGTGGAGAAGAGTAACATTAAGCAACAATTGGAAGTCTATGCTAGTGGAGGAGATCCAGAATCTGTTGCTGGGGAATTTGGTAGTAATTCGTTGTATAAAATGTTGGGATATTTCAGTCTTGTTGGTCAGTTTCGTTTACCCTCCACTATTATGCAACTAAATATTTTTCACAGGTTTATTGAGACTACACTCTTTGATTGGAGACTATTATCAGGCAATCAAAGTATTGGAAAACATTGAAATTCATAAGAAATCCCAATACGCTCACATCCCTGCCTGTCAGATTTCAACTTCGTACTACGTTGGTTTTGCCTATATGATGATGAGAAGATATTCGGACGCTATCAGAACCTTCTCGAGTATTCTTCTGTATATTCAACGTACCAAGCAATTGTTTGCATCGAAGACTTACCAGCATGATCAAATCAATAAGCAGACTGACCAAATGTATCATCTTCTGGCCATCTGTTTGGTTCTGCATCCACAATGTGTTGACGAGAGCATTCAGCAAACTTTGAGGGAAAAGTCGTATCACGAAAAAATGTATAAGATGCAGTGCGGTGATTTGCAGGTGAGTGTTGTAGTAATTTGCACATGAAATTGTCATTTTTCAGCTTGTTTTTGAAACAATAAATGGCCAATATTATTGTCTTATATCATTCAAATAAGTGTGTTTGACCCACGTAATCTTGATAGAATTTCTCTTTATTAAATGAGGAATATCTAGAGTTTGGTCATTGTGAATTATTCGCACTTTGTTACATAGGTGAATAGAGTATCTCAAATTCATGATAATTGACCGATTTGGCTCGATTTTCTATATATTGTAGAGCTTGACAAATTGTATTTTTTCACCAAAAATGACTTCGGTCATACAAAATCCAAGGCCTACTTTGCTAGTACCCAGAGGCAAAATTTTGATGAGCATCAGCGATTAAAAAAAAATATTTATTATGCACGCCACTAGATAGTACAGGGTGCCAGTTCTAGTAAAGTATTCATCATAGAGGTCCAGGAAAAAAATCTGTATAGTAATGTACCCAAGAGAAAATGCTGGAAATATATTTCAAGCTTCTAGGATCGCCACAAGGGGGCGTAACGGTACCGTGAAAACCGAAAATCGAAAAACCTTCGACATTTTTCCAAAAAAAGAATATCGAAACAGATTTTTGACGATATTCTCTACAAAATTGCTCCTCGACACTTCTCTATAAGTTGTCATATGAAATAGCTACATGCCGTCAAACTTTATGTTAATAAATTGCCTATAACTTCGAAATTCCTCAACCGATTTGACTGTTCCTAAGCTGATTTAAAAGAGGAAAAATCTGCTTTTTTTGGTGCATTTACTCGGGTCGATTTTATCCGCATTAGCCGACCGCACAACATGAATTGTGAAAGTCAAACCTGTATTTGAGGTTTTTTCACTTTTTTCGAAAATTTCAAATGCAAACCGACTAAATAGATGCCTCCATCGTGTTATTTGGATAATTTCTCACAATTTTTATGATGTAATTTTCTTATAGAAGAGTCACGTATACTTCATCAGAGGAATGTGTCAACAAGATTGGAGTGCCCTGCCAACGGTGGGGATTTTGAGCATTGGCACTAGTTTTGTGTTCTTTTCTGGGTTTGATAAACTTTTTTTTTTCAATATTTTTGGAATAAGGTGTTTACTGGTCCATCGTATTATTCTTGGCGTGTGGTGCACTGTATTCTACTTGACCAGGTTTGACTTTTACAAGTCATGTTGTGTGGTTGGCTAGAGCAGATAAAATCAACCTTGAGTAAATGCTAAAGAACAGTCAAATCCTAAGTATACGAGTTTTTGAAATATTTGTGTTTTTTTCACTTATAATCTCCCCGGAGCTCGAATTATTTCCGGAAATTTTTTCGAGTTGCGAATTTTTTGAAAATTTTTTTTTTGAAAATTTTCTTGAAAAATTCGCAACGAGAACAAATTTCCGGATTATTAATTAGAGCTCTAGGGAGATTCGGCAAGAAAATTTCATGCCAAAAGTATTTGAGAAGATTCAATAGTAGCGGCTGGACTCACCTCGCATTTAGTGGAAGAAACCAACGGCTCCTTACTCTACTCGCCATTGAGGAAGAAAGAAGGGAATCAGGATTTTATAAAACATTTGGAAGTTATAACCAATCTTGTCCATAATTGATAACATTGCAACTTTGTATTGGAAGTTGAAAATAAATCATTTATCAAAAATATTTGTCAGTGTTTTTAACAGCTGTCAAGCACTCGCGGCTGGATGTAGCTCCCATGCACCAACCACAGTGTTGCCGTCTGCCTTATCTCTTTCGTGAAAGTTGAATTGGGTTGGGATTGTTAGGGAGAGTGGGGACGGCAACACTGTAATCATATGAGAGCTACATCCAGATGCGCAAAGCCAGGGAGATTTCCACTTATTAATCTTTCAGTCACGTGATTATGAGCAGGGAAATTTTTCGATCAAATTAGGTCGTTGCCATAGCAACATAACAAAATGCAAGCCTATGATTGGTTAGAATTGACTGGTAGGAAATTTTCACAAAAATGACGTTTGTGGGCTCCAATTTGAATGTGAAATTCACCTATAAGAAAGCCTTAAGTATTAAATTTGAATTGGATTTCCTGTTGAGAGAGACCTACTATAAAAGATCACTTACAATATTTTGATAACTATTAATACACGGTGGTCAAAAAATAAGATCAAAAATGAAAATAAAAAAGACTGCCAAAAATCATCTTTATCAAATGGAAGATAACAAATTTTTTAATTCAATCTTGTGGAGCATTGGTAATAAAGGTAAGTTTGTCTGACATTGTCAAGTTAAAAAAAAATGTAATTTTTTTGATAGGACAATATTATACAAACTTACCTTTATTTTAAATGATAAATACTATAAATGATAATTTCTTTTTGGAAAAAACGATTCTGTGGCAGTTTTCTCGATTTCTTTTTGTTCTTATTTTTTGACCACCCCGAATTAACAGCTTTCAAAATATTGTAAAAAATCTTTTATAGTAGGTCTCTTTTAACAAGGAATCCAACACAAATTAAATAATGAAAGCTTTATCATTGGTGAAATTCACATTTAAATTAGATCCTAAAAACGTGATTTTTGACATAAAAACTCAAATATTTCAAAAACTCGTGTACTTAGGTATGGGATGATACATCAAATTTGTCTTGTATTGCAAGTAGAATCCAAATGTAATATTATATAGGGTGTTCTATTTAAAGTAAGAAAATTGATGCCCATTTCCGGTATAACCGGAAGTCAGACAACGTCGCTATTATTTCATTTGAAGAAAGCATATTCGAAAATCTTACTATACAAGTCTTGAGAATTCCAATCGTCTTACTTCCCGGGATATTTTGATGGATGGTCACCGTGTATAGGAGCCCACAGATCAGGATCAATACCGTCATTCTTTCCTTTCAAAATGAATGGAATGCGCATTCATCATCTTGCCCACTATCTTGGCGTTCCAATAAAAAGAACGCCGGTTTGTCCTGTCGGATTGGAACGTCGGTTCAACGTGACAGGAAAGATAGAATGTGCATTAATCATCTCATTCCCCACTAACTGGCGTTCTTTCCTTTGAAAGGATGGAATGACGGGATTGGATGTCAGGAAAGAACGCCGGTCTGCCGGAACGCTGGTCGCAATCCCCTTCGTTTTTGTACGTTTGCTCTTCCTCTTCAGCGCCATCTTGCAATGGAAAAGGAAGAAACGGAAAAATACAAAACAAATCAACAAATAGAACAGGAACAACAAAAAATAGCACAAAAACAGCACAAGATGTTATTGTTACTAAAAGCTGTGAAAACAACATTTTCATTTCATCCGTTTGATTTGGGTAAATTGTTGTTTGTTTATTTTCATATGTTATTATTAGGCCAATCTTGCTTTGTCAATAAGTATTTTTGTACGAATTCTTTTTTCAAGTTCTTCTTGTTATTGCATTGCTTTTGTTATTGTTTGTGAGACATATCGACTCGTACAAAGATTATTTTTTTTGTCTAATCTTTCCGAATCTATAAAACGAAGTATTTGTTTTTGAGGAATTTGTCGAAACAAAATAGATATTCGAAATATGAAATTTGGATTTGAGGTTAAACGCCCTCTAGGGGCAGAGTAGAGAAACATTTTTTCTACAGAACAATAAAACAAGTTGAAACTTTGTACCAAATTTCATTGTCATACGGTAAGAAATGTCCGAAATATATCAATAACTAGAGAAAAAAAAATGATCTTTGAATGCCGGTAACACGAAAAATATTGAGATTTCGAAATTTCGTTATATCAATTACCAACATTATTTTGGCACATTCAATCACCCTCCTAAGTTTCTTGACGTTGTTCCGGGACACCCTGTATACAGGGTGTAACAAATTCGAATATTATGGCATTGGTTACTCGTTAACCATAAGAGATACAAGGTCGGTTGAAGGAAGGCAAAGCTGCGCAATTGCAATCTCAATAAAGTGCGGGGTTTCAAACTTTCAAATTCCGAAGACTTCCGGACAAATTCGACAATAACTGTTTTTTTCTAGATCCTTTTTTATTTTGTCCTGGATTCATTTGAAGAGATAATTGAAAACGAATGACACATTTTCATGGCCACTTTTTCTGCTCTTCAAGATGGCGTAGTCGAAATTGAAATCCGACGTTTCGAACTCTCGCAACCATGATCAACTTTTTTTTTAAATACGAACGTAATTATTGTAATACCTTTTTGAATGAATCTTTGTTTCCTAAAAATAATTATGTGTCACACTTGTCATTCTGAAATAATGCAAGCAAAGTTAATACGAGAGTTATCAAGATCCAAAGTTGTTAATCCTTTCGGATTTCAATTTCGACCATACTATCTTGAAGAGCAGAAAAAGTGGCCATGAAAATGTATCATACGTTTTCAATTATTTTTCGAAATAAATTCAGGACAAATTAAAAAATGATTTGAAAAAAATCGATTATTGTCGGATATCTCCGGAATTTTTCAAGTTTCGATGCAGCATTTTTTTGAGATTGAAATTGCGCAACTTTGCCTCCATTTAACCGACCGACGATGTATCTGTTATGGTTAACGAGTTACCAATGCTATATACTCGAATTTGTTACACCCTGTATTTCGCTAGGAAAAAATCGCTCAGACCAATCGATTTTTATTTTTAGGGGGAAAGTTTTGAGCTTTTCAGTCAACTTTGTCACATTCATTCCCTCGCGGGGGTGAACACCAACCTCAAAATTTCAAATCGGAAGAAGGGTCGAGTGATTCGTTATTTTGAAGGCCCTTCGACCTTGATTACAACTTCGGAGTTTCAAGCCTCTGCTGTCATTCCCGCTGATATGACAGGTTGTCAAACATTCTCTATTTTTTTTTTATGTAATGAATAATTACCCGCAAGTGTTTAAGTTAAGCGCAACTTTGCAAGAGGATGGAAAGTTGTGCATTTTAATGCTCAAGAAAATGCCATTTTGCAATTTGAAAAATTCCGACTACTTCCGAAGATATTCGAAAGAAAAAATCGCAAGAACGTTTTTATCATTTCCTGCGTTTGTTTGATAAGACATTTTAAAATAAATTACACTTTGTCATCGCTCTTTTTCTCCTTTATAAGATGGTGGTATAAAATTGAAAATCTGACGTTTCGTCTTCCAGTTGCCGTCATCAACTTTATTTTTTTAAATGCGGACCTGGATTTTTCATTTTAGTTTTAGCTATCTTTTGACGTCCTTGAGCAGAGCCATCTAAATTGTAATACAAGTGATGAAGTAACAATTGCAACGTCGCATCTAACGTCAACAGTGGTCAAAACTATTCCTTATAGAGGGCGTTAGAAGATTATTTCCTGAATTCAGCATAAAAGTTATACCTACAAATTAATATTCAATGAATCACCATTTTATTTAGATATTTATTTTATATTCTGAGTTGATTGAATCCTATACATTCAGGATACGAACTAAAGTTCACTCTTAAATGTCATCGTTTGTTTTGACTTCTGCCATCTTGATTTTGGCTTAAAAGCTGAATGAAGCAGTGTTGCCAAGTTGAAAATATTGGATGGATGGCTTTGATTGTCGCCTTGGCTACCAGGTAAATTGTCAAAATACGGTTCAAAGCTATATCGTTGATGAAGATTTATAATTATGAATCAAACTCCAATGAGATTGAATATTTTCTGATGATATTTATATGATGTGAGATAGTTTCTATGTTTTTAATGATCAGCTATTTCGTGTTTTTTGAAGTAAGTAGTAGGAAATACTATTATCCACAGTTCGGTAGAATATGTCAGGAGAAAAATAATGTGTAGACCACGGCGATAAAGTGATTTTTCCAGGCTTCAAGAAGTGTGTTCTTCTTTCAGCCTGGAAAAATGTCACTTCACCGCCTAGGACTACAATATACTATTTTCCAAAGTGAACGAAACAAAACTCGTTTATTCTGGTTTTCTCGCATGTGCTTATACGGTGTGTCTACTCTGAAGTCGCCCACCCTGTATTAGGTATCGATGATTTTTTGTTCAAAACACACATTCTGGGATTTTATTAACATCTTATTAATTAGAACGTACAGGAAGACTCAATGAGCAGTATAAGTATTAAACTAACAAATTAACAAAAAAAAATAACCAAAATAGTAACATTTTTTTTTTTTTTTAAATGTGAACAGGGGGGTTTTTGGTCATTCTGATTGAGATTCCGTTGTCAGTTTTTTTCTAAAAAGTCCCCTAATACGATTTTCTGAAATTTGACCCACTTTGAACCCCCAAAATCACCCAAAAGTTCGTCCCTGGAACTGATTTGGTATAATGTTCAAAAAGTGTTTGACGAGACCTAACAAAAAAAAAATGAAAATCGGTTAATAAACAAAAATGTTACAGGGGTGGGACACTTCAGAGTGGACACCCTGTATGTGTGAGAAATCCAGGATGAGGCATTAATTAATCAAGTTTTCCTATTTCTCATCCAGTATTTCCCGAAAGGCATAGACACACGAATACCATAATATGAAACTATCTACCATCAACTAATGAAAATATTGACTGTTAGATCGCGATATCTTGGGTACCTACTATTACCCACCCACTTACCTCAATCTCAACGCAAAAATCCCTTCATTTTTCACCGTGTTTCTCAGTTTTTCAAAATACAATTTGAAGTTGAATGAAAGCAGGTTGAAACTAGGTGAAAAGTCTAGAGTGTTATAGTTGGAACTAGAAGTTTTTTTTTTGTTCAGGGGTTCCGGCCCCAAGGAGAGGAATCTGAAACCAGACACTCTATGATCCGGGACCATAGAGTAGTGTGGGGTTCTACCCACTAAACCTCTCCTCCGCATTAGGACGTCAGGGATAAGCTCTTTAATGTCCCAGTCTCTCACTTAAGTTTAACTCTTTGGTACTGGGTTACCTTCCGAAGGCCTCTTGGTCACAGGGTAGGATCGCGGCAAAACTCGTCCTACCCGTGTGTCTCCGCACTAGTGGTTACGAAAAAGAAAAGAGAAAAAAATAAAAAGGGGAAACAAATCTGGAGCCATTACCAGAGGTGAATACACGGTTGCGACGCGTTTGTCCTAACTCCGCTCTCGCTGCGGTAAACTCTAGACCGCTGCCTAGTTGTTTTGTGCAGCCTGAAAGGCTTGCACTCTTTTCTTGACTTCTGCGTCGACGCGAGACTCAAACGCAGGTTGGGCTCTCGTGGCCAAAAAGCGTATGCTTTTGTCTTCTTTTCCCCTTTTTTGAGGTTCGTTCTGCCCATGTACGATGAGCAGCCACGCCAGCCTGCGGGTTGGCCTTTCCCCCCGCAAACCACGCAGCTCGCGTTGCGTTCACCGCTAGCGAGGCTCTCGAGCGTGCAGTCTCTGCTGCTGTGTGCACCGGTACACTTTACGAAGCGATGTGCATGGTGACACCTGC
Source organism: Orchestes rusci (assembly GCA_958502075.1). NCBI lineage: Eukaryota > Metazoa > Arthropoda > Insecta > Coleoptera > Curculionidae > Orchestes > Orchestes rusci. The sequence continues at coordinate 3,504,536 of OY293306.1, forward strand.
TTTGGGTGTGACCCCATCGCTGGCACCGGAAACACTGCCGTGGTTCCGGTGACTTCTTTTTGAGTTCCACCTTGACATCGACGCCGAGCAGCTCCTTGATCTCAAAGATCCGCCTAGCGTCGGTTTTCACCAACACTAGGGGCATGACTTGCATGATGGTGAGCTCTGACCTGACTGTCTCTAGGTCTGCGTTGGCAGGTAGTCCGCGAATGACTACCTGCAACGAACGCTCCTCTGGTCGAGAGAATGTGTGATAGTCAGCTGCCATCTCATCCAGAACGGTCTGGATGTCTTTGTGATCATCCAGTGAAGCTGGAATGATCCTTACAACGGAAGCCTTTGCATACGATATGCTGGCTGCTTGGAGTTTTGCACGCAGGTCACTCCACAAGCGGGTTCCCTCTAGAAAGATAGCGGGAGCCCTCTTGGCAGCTGCTGCGGCAGAGTCCTTCGCGGTCGCGGGTGTGTGTACGAGCGGGACGTGGGGTCGGTATCGTGGGCACCGGTCCCTCCTCTGCTGGGGAGGGGCGTGGCGACATCTCTCCCTAAATGCTTGCCCTTAGGCGAGCCGTTCGGAGACATGCCATCACTGCCCCCAGCTTTTCTTTTAACTCCAGCCTGGGGATCAACCTCCATATCATCAGAGACCCTTGTGTGGGTCTCTGAGACATGGTTCTTCGATCCCGATACTTTCGTTTTCGTCTTCTTTGCCGGCAAGGGGGAAAACGCGTCCGTCTCTCTTCCCGAGGCCGACGTTTGGAGGAACTAGAAGTGAACCTAATCTCAATCGAGACCACACGCGATGTTGCCAAAACCATTACTTCGGGGCTTGTATTAGAATATAGACGGTTCTGCCTTGAGGCATTGAGGTGATTAGATGAGAGCGTAGAGTGATGGGTTGCCTTAGCAACATCGATATTTACAATTCTTATTGTTATTTTTAATATTTTGTTAAAATGACAATATTTTTGAACACATTTTTAGAAATTGATTCAGTTTTTTATATGTATTTTTTTATTTTCATGTCATTTGTGGATTTAATTTGATTTCATTAAATGTATCGTTATTGAATGTTATTTCGATTTTGGTTCAGTCAATAAGTTTTGTTTAGTTGTGCAGGTTTTCTCATAAGAATAACGTGTCGAATAAAGAAAGATTTATGAATCAAACTATGTGTTAGAGAAGCAAGCATTTTAACAAGGTACTCCATTTTACTCTCTATATTTATCAGCAGTTGAAACATGATAGAATCAAGATAAAATCAACTCTCATCTAATCTCATCAGTTAAAGATACAACAAGAACGATATTATTGGCATAACAAAATGTATTTTTCATTCAGGCACGATTCATTTAACAAAACTCATCATCTCCTTCAAAAATACCCCGAAAATGTGGCAACAAGATCAGGTTTCTTGTACCTGGGATCTACGACTCGCTTATACCAAGTATCGATTTCACGTTCAAGCGTAAAAATATTCATTCATGTTGGTAGTGATTATGACGAGTTAATGCGATGTTGCTTTCACATTGTCTGTGTTAAGTGCTCGATTTGCCTTGTTTTTGTGTGATTTTTACACTATTTGTGATTTGACGATATTATTTGTACATTAATATGGTGCGAAAGTGTCAAGTTTGTGGTAAATTGATCCATGAAAACCAGGACTTTTCGTTTCATCAGTGAATATACTGCCATCTTGATTTTAAAATAGATTCTAGGACCTCCTACCTTCTTACTTCAGTGGCGTATCATGTATTTTCGGAAATGTTCGCATTTCATACAGAGAAAAATATATTTTGAATGAAAATTAACACAACAATAATTAAAGTAATAACAACTTTGCTCATATACATAGAGGACATTCCTGGATCCATAACACTATGTAACTACAAATTTTAAAAATTTCTAAATCTCACTGGATTAAAGTACGTACCTTTCCTTTTTTATTAGTAATTTTCGAAGAAATTGATTTAGTTTTTTATATGTATTTTTTTATTTTCCATGTCATTTGTGGATTTAATTTGATTTCATTAAATGTATCGTTATTGAATGTTATTTCGATTTTGGTTCAGTCAATAAGTTTTGATTAGTTGTGCAGGTTTTCTCATAAGAATAACGTGTCGAATAAAGAAAGATTTATGAATCAAACTATGTGTTAGAGAAGCAAGGGTTGCCTAACTAATTTTCTCTGGTATTATTTTTAAGATAAGTGACAATTAGTATGTGACAGCGACCCCAAACTTTCAGGGTGTAATAAGGAGAAAACCCCTTTCCAGTTGATTTTTTCTTTTGCAATTTTTTCAACAGTCACTACTATGTGAAAAAATGCAGAACTCAGAAGTATTATCTAATCAAAATATAGTTTTATCAGAATCAAAGATAAGTAAACATTTTTTTTCAGGAATTTGAGAACAGTTTCTTGTATGCCTGTCCAAAATTTTTGTCTCCTCACCCAGTACCAATCGGATCACTTCCCGATGATTACTCAAAGGAGGCCATTCAGCATCAAACATCAGTATTCATGGATGAGGTAAATTATGAAAAAATTCAAAAAACGTTTTTATATTGTACTAGATACTCCATCAATAGTATGTAATTAGTATCCTCCGGTTATTTCCAGTTTATATTTTTATATCAATCTTGATATAATGATATCATTTCTGTGTGAGTCTTTAAAAAAAAATCGCTCTTCATACTAATTCCAGGTTCAACAGCAAAAAATGCTGCCAACTATTCGTAGTTACCTCAAACTTTACACTACATTGCCCTTAAGCAAATTGGCTAGCTTTATGGCGCAAAACAACCGCACCGACGGTCAATGGGATCTGGACAAAGAGACTAAGTCTTTGTTGATTCATCTGTTGTGCTTTAAGCATAAAATGAAGAATGTCGTATGGTCCAAAGGCGCTTCAGGATTGGAGGGTAAATTCCAAAGTGGATCTGAGGTAAATCTTTTGTCATTTTATGACAGTAAATCACATCATTATAAATTCGAATTTACATTTCATTCTCAGTTGGACTTCTACATCGATAACGATATGATCCACATTGCCGATACAAAGGTCGCCCATAGATATGGAGATTTCTTTATCAGAAAGATCCTCAAGTTTGAAGACATCAACAGAAAACTCCATATGATTAGACTATAAAAATATGTAGTTATGACTTTGATTTGAATAAAATCAATGTTTGGAAATAACAGTATATTTATCTTATTTTTTGTTTTCGTTCACCAGTTCCAAATCGTGTAATTTCGCAGGTCTTCCTTGGAAAGTAGAATCTCGTGTCTGTTCTGTCTAGATCAACCAAGGTAAATGGAAACCATCCATATCTGTTGAAGATAAAGGGTGTTCAATAAAAAATACGCTCGTCAGCTGGTCAGGTACCACTGCACATTTACCCAGATTAGAGTAGTGGCTAGAGTTGCATCGGTGTGAGTGGTGCCAGCTGCCTAACTGATGAGTCCAATTTCGGGACGAAACCGGTATAAGGAGGGCACTACTCACATGGATGTAACTCTAGACATTTATTACGGTTCTGTACCAACCTTTCCGTTTAACATCGGATAACCGTAAAACAATGTCTCTTTATTCCATGATCGAGAGGTACAGCTCGAAGATACTTCACATCTATTTGCGTTCGCAGACTTGCGAGCCAATAAATGGCAGTGGTTGTCTAAAAACAACCACTGCATATTTACCCAGATTAGGGTAGTGGCTAGAGTTGCATCGGTGTCATGATACTACGACAAACAAGATAATATGCTCACTAGCCGAACGAGCTTCGAACTGAACTGCGCGTCAAGCTATCCGGTGACCCAATTGGATAAAATAGCATTGGAAAGCATGGCTTGTATGGCGATTTTGTTGAATTCTGATGATTATAGTAGGTGATTTACTCCAAAATGAATAATATGTATTTAGTTGGTTATCTATCTATCCAAAATTGATAATATAATCTACGCAAATCCCACCAGATTGGTTAAATAGTATTTGAAAAAAGATCATATTTTCAATTTTGCCGTTACATTGAAAAAACATTTTTCACAGTTGGTTTTCGACGTTAGAAAGGCTGTTTGAGGTGAAACTTTTTTATGTGCGGTGGGAGTGGAATTTCAAGGTCGCGACACACTTGGTTCTTTGTGGTTTTGTGTGGTTTTTTGTGATTCCGTGTTCTTTTCTTCCTTCTTTTGTGGTTTTATGTGTTTCTTTGAGAATCTATGTGGTTCTTTGTGATTTTATGTGGCTCCATGCATGTGGTTATTTTCTGGTTCAATGTGGTTTTTGTTGTACTATGTGGCTTAATGTGGTTCTATGTGGTTTTGTGGTTCCAAGAGGCTTTTTGCTATTCTATGTGGTTCTAAGAGGTTTTGGCATGTGGCTATGGTTTTTTGTGTTTCTACATGGTTCCATGTGGTTTTTGTGGTTCTATGTGTTTTTTTGTGTTTCTATGTGGTTCTATGTGGTTTTTAGTAGTTCCATGTGGTTTCTATGGTTTTTTGTGTTTCTACATGGTTCCATGTGGTTTTTGTGGTTCTATGTGCTTTTTTGTGGTTTTTCAGGTTTGTTGTGTTTTTTTTTGTGTTTTTATGTAGTTCTTGTGGTTCTATGTGTTTTTTTGCGGTTCCATGTGGTTCTATGTATTTTTTTGTGGTTCCATATGGTTTTCAGTGGTTCTATATGTGTTTTTTTGTGTTTCTATATATAATTATGTCGGAAAAATAATTTTCTATAAATAATGCAGTCTTCATACTATACTTACTGCATGATTCGAACTTGTTAATGAGAACAGTGTAAAAATGATACATTTTCATTTTTTTTTTAATATAGCATAATTCTTGCGAATAAAAACGTAAATAGTTACATATCTATTAAATTCCCTGTTGATCTAGGGTGAAATGAGTAGTAAAAACGACTTTGAAGTTATAAATGTTTTAATAAATAATAGGGTTTATCATTTAGGGATCTGCAATGATGAAAACGGTTTAGAAAATATACAAATATAAATATACTTATAGATGGTAAGTAAGTAACCTGAGTGACATTTTTGTTTAGCCGATTTACAAACCGATTACAAATTCCAATTTAGGTATTATTAAGGAATTCAATATCTTTTCTCCGAAATAAAGTCATAATAGTCTCGAATGTTGTACGAATGTATGTCTTTAATGCCCACTTAATTCTATCACTGATATATTCAAGCAACAGTATTCTTCATATTTAAGATATAAATATATGAGGAGCCCAATTCCAAACTGCTTTAATCCAGCCAACCATTTTTTTCAGAAAACGAAAAGAACTTCTCACCGTTTTGATAAGTACACTATTTTTTTTGTTAATATCGTGATGTCATCATGTTGTATCTCTACATTATTGGTAAGCGCTACAATAAAATTGTGAAGGTAATAAGGTCATAATTTCAAAAAAACAAAAGGATTTGAACAGTTTTGATATAGTACAATGGATCTAAGAAGTTTTGAAAAAGTCTGAAGCGGATAAAACATGGATTAAATGAGTTTTGATGACAAATGTCAACGATGGATTTTGGTCAGTAAACAATCGCCTTAATGGATTAAAAGAGCTTTGTTTCTGTACGCAATATTCACGATTCAATTTTCAGGGGATCTCTTGTGTTTTGATGCTTTAATTGCTTGCTGTCTTAAAGCGGCTTAGAAAATGAAGGCAGTGCCTCATAAATCTCAGTTTTGATGTAAAGTGGATTAAACAAGTTTTGGAATCGGGCTCCTCATATGAACAATAATCATAATTTTTTGTTCAACAGACAACTTAATATTGATTACCTACATCTAATATTGATTCAATAGGTGTATAACGATTACATTTCAAAATCAGTCTCATAGCTCCCGGTCTTTCTGTTTTGTGGTTTTAGGTTTTCGAAGTTTTGGCAGGTTTAGTGAAGGTAAAGCATCTTTCTTGAGTTTCCATTTATTTTTGGGCAATTGCAAATGTCTCTCTTTGTCACAAAAGTCGTCTTCAGAAAAATGGTTTGAACAAATTATAGCATATTCAACATTAAAACTGTCCTTTTGATAACACTTCTGTATCCATATCTTGCGAATATACTTGGATGTTGGAAACCGAAAGAAACGGTATTTACACGGGCGGTTTTCTTTATTTTTCTTATTGCTGCTTCTGCAAAACATCACGGCACATGATGGTGTACTGTACCATTATCAAATTGTGCGAAATTCACGAAATAATAAGATATTATATCACAAAAATATCAGAACATCAATATTTCCGATGCAAACTGACAGAAGCTTGACAACATAACCTCACAAAGGTCACCCGACAAGATGCGCGTGAGCTTATCTGTTTGTCGTAGTATCATGCATCGGTGTGAGTGGTGCCCGCTGCCTTACTGATGAGTCCAATTTTGGAACGAAACCGGTATAAGGAGGGCAATACTCACATGGATGTAACTCTAGACATTTATTACGGTTCTGTACCAACCTTTCCGTTTAACAACAATACAAAAGTTAGGTTAGAAAGTGGATTTGGTGGATGTCATGTAATAATGTTTGGGATGTTAACCAAGACATACGTTTTTCAAACAATTGCAATCCATAGGTGAGCTGACCCTATTTTTATAATAAACACTCGTGATTTATTTACAATGATTGCAAAATGAAATTGTTGATTCATTTTGTATAAGTGCACTGCAAAACAGTGAAAAGTCGTCTCCTCGATAATTTTTTTTTTGGCGTACAATCGCATGGGATGTTTATAAAATGATGGACTAGGTCTCTGGGCATTGGAAATCGGAAACTAGAACATTTTTTATGAGGGCCGAAATTTTTTATTGCGAAATATGTCATAAATCTGTCAAAAGTAAATCTGTCAAAAGTCTGTTCCACTCACTACTTTTCCACACATACTTCGTCATATCTCCGGAAAAAATCTAGACATCAAAAATTTGTTCGTTAGATGATGAAGGAATTGTGGAAACCGGGGTAGTTTCGTTAGTATAAAAAATCGAGATTTTTGTAAAACTGCGAAAAACTTCCACAATAACACTTTCTGCAGAACTATTACCAGTAAGCGTGAAACTTTCGTGGAGGAGTCCCGCGAGCTTTTGAGCGGCCTAAAAGTGGTTCAGAAATACACGTTTTTCTAAAACATCTGTTAACATTTCCGAACAGTTTTTTTTTCTAGTTATAGACAAAGCCTTGATTGATGTCCTATACCTCATAGAATTTAAAATTGATCAGAAATATTGAAAATTTTTTGCTCAAAGTTGATCAACTTCAACTATCATTTTTTTAACTTTGTACCTATTTTATCAGGTCGAAATAAAGTATAGGACGTGTATTAAACATTTGGTGAAAGGCTAAAAAAAAAATCATAAATGTTTTGCCGTTCACTAATTAAGTGCGTTTTTCAAATCATTCACATTACCAATTATCACTTATTTTGACCCTATTCAGTGGCGACATAACCGATTGTTATTTGAACTCCATTTTGGGGCGTAGTTTAAGTATCATCTGTTTAGCTTGGATTTTGTCTTATGATATCAGGACCGGTTTGTGTTTTTTAATGGACTTTGAAGATTGATGCTTTTGAGATGGTCAATATAAGATAATATGATTAAAATTCAGTTTAGTCCACATAACTGAGCCGTTTTGAACTTATGTCTCCATAGTTTCGTTATGTTTCAATGGATTATTTGTTGTGATTAAGTTTATTATTATAGAAGGTTCTATGACGGAGGGGAATATAGTAGATGTATTTTCAATTTAGTGAAGTTATGTCCGCATAATTGTGTTATTTCTTAATGAATTTGATTCAAATTTGGTATATAGGTACGTTCTATTTGGGTTTGGTTTGAATTTAGTGAGGTTATGTTCACATAATGTCGTTATCTTCTGAAGGGTTTTGTTCAAATTCAGTTTGAAGGTTTTATTGGGGATTTAATTGAGAAATTGAAGAGAAATGATTACCTATGTGAAGTCATGTTTGCAATTTTTTTTCATGTACAGCACCATCATATAGTTTTGTTACTTTCAAACGGATCTCGTTAAAATTATGTATGTAGGTTCCATGAGGGATATAGCGGGGAATTGATACTCTTGAGATGGTCAATATAAGATTTTATGAATAATGTTTAGTTTCGTCCACAGAGTGATTTTAAAAATGTTAAATACATGTTCTTGGCGTTTTAACAAACCAACAAGTTATTTAAATTAAAAAAAAATATTACCTACATTATTTTGATCCCGTGGTGAGTAGGTTGAAGCAAAAAGAAATAAAGTAAATAAGTATATTTTGTGTTGGTACTAAAAAATGTGTTTTGTTATTTTGTGATGTTACTTTACCACCGGTTACTACTTTTTTACATAAATTGGTCTTATACTTTAATTACCTTCAAGGGTGTTTTGTAAGAATTGAATAGATAAATAAATAAAATAAATATATTTCATTCATTTCAAATGTATAGGCTTAATTTAGATTTAAGCATAACTCAAACAAATCACTGTTTAAGAGCAATAAAAAAATGAACCAAAAAAACTTTACCAAAAAACCTTCAAATTGGCGTTTTCAATTTGAAAATTACTAATTAAATCACGCGGAAACCCGTATGGGAAAAACATCATCCAACCCAGTAAATAAAATAACGCAACTCAGACAGACCCTGTAATTCGCGCCGTCTTCGAACGACGGAACTCTGAATTTATTTAGATCGGTTCACCGTTGGAGATGCAAGAGACGAAAGTAGACACGCCTTTTGAAGCCCGCTCGGCTACCTCCCGTCCTACCGCCGGACCCCTTTTTTAATCGAAAGACCGGAACTCTGAGCCTTAAGGAAAGATTCAAAAAAGTTTTTCCTAACTTCCTTACTTGTACAGTTTTTGACTTATAATTTTTTGAAGTTGTGTTTCCGTATGGGCGGCTCGCGGCGCGGCGTTTGAACAGCCATGCCATTCCGCGCCTTGCATCAAATACTATTATAGCGCTATTATGGGGCCGTCTGATTGGTTTTATGTGTAAACTCAAAACTCAATACAAGTTCAGAAAGATTCTGATGTATATTATAGCCTTGGATAAATGATCTTCACAATCTGTTAAGCTTTCTTGGTTCAGGCTGTTAATGCAATTCGCATATTTTTCACAGTCACTGCAACATTTTATTTCTGATGCAATGCAGGAAATAAACTTTGACATTTTGTCGTCTAAGTTTCTCTCACATCATCGAACACTGATTATGGAGTAGAAAAATTGACCTTCCAAGTATCTTCTTTCTGGCTTTATTTGAATTGTGCCAAATTCTTGATTAATACAGACATCTAAGAAAACATGCTACATAGATTAATTTTAGTTTCGTCTTTGTTATACTGGGTGGTCCATTCGAGTTGAGACAGCCCGATATCTAAAAAACGATAGTTATTTGAAAAGTTAAAGTGGAAGTTATTGGGTCCTGTGACATTAAAAAAATGATGGATTTTGGATATTGAAATAATAAAAAAACATATGAAGACGTTCGAAACTATGGAACACATGACATAAAAATCGTAAAACGTAAGAATATGTTTTGCGTATGAATACAGTCATATGACTGCAACCCCAAGAACACTAAACTTATATGTATAATATATATATGTAAGTAACTATTTATGGGTATTGTTATATGAACTTTTTTTTAAAACATATTTTTGACTCCACACATGTTTTCGTTTTATGTCTTTTATGTGATGTGTTCCATAATTTAAAACGTCTTGACTATTTTTTTTACTATTCGAAATTTCAAAATCTTAATCATTTTTTTAATGTCACAGTACCCAATAACTTCAAATCTTCAAGTAATTATCATTTTTTAGATATCGGGTCGTCTCAACTTAAATGAACCACCCAGTAGGCATAACAAAGATGAAACTCAAATGAATCTATTATGTTTGGCACATGTCTGTATCAATAAAAAATTTGGTACAATTGCCATGTTCGGGAGGCAGAAAAAAGATGATCAAATTTTCTACTCAAGAAACAATACTTGATGATGTGGGAAAAACTTTGACGGTAAGATGTACCTTCATTGCACCAGGAATAAAATGTTGCAATGACTGTGAATATGCATGTTGCAGAATCTGCCTAAACCAAGAAAGCTTGAAAGATTGTGAAGATTATTGATCTAAGGCTAAAATATACTTCAGAATCTTTCGGAACTTGTGGGTATTTACAGTTTTGAGTTTACAGCAAAAACCAATTATAATAATATCCAATGCAGGGCGCGGCAGCACGGTAGTTTGAACGCCGCGCCATGCGGAAATCAACTTTGACTAACTATAACTCGAAAAGTATATTACTTAGAATGCTGATTCTTTTTTCAAAACCTTTTTTGAAACTTTGGCTTGATTTCATACGCTGATAGTATTGCAAAATTCTTTAAAATAAGAATGTTCACAAAAAAAAAATTCTCATACTAACGAAACTACCCCGGTTACCTTCTCCCACAATTCCTTCATCAATAAAAAAAAAAGTTTTTGATATCTAGATTTTTTCCGGACATATGACGAAGTATCTGTGGTGAAACACACTTTTGACAGATTTATGACATATTTCGTAATAAAAAATTTCGTCCCTGATAAAAAATGTTGTAATTTCCAATTTCCAATGCGGTTGTACGCCAAAAAATATTTTTTGAAACATTTTTGCCTCTTTTTCATTGCACTATATGTAAAAGTCTCAAGTTATTTGTACAAACTCTTGACTTGTGGTTTCTGGCCATTCACGTTTTTTCCTTGGCCCCCAATCCTTTGCTCTCTCAATATTGGCAAGTATTTTAGCATCACAATCATAGGCTTCTGCACATTCATACTTTGAATAAAATTTTGGTGTGGGGGTGGTTATTTCTATAATAGACGATTTTGGTATCCGACATGGAATTTATTTAGAAACTTACTGTCGTAGTTTGGAGTGTAAACATCATATACTGTGATGTATTTAATATCTTTCTCACATCGTTCTTGTATAAATTTGGCAGGGAGCTTGAGAGGCATGATGAATAATTGATCGAAAATTAAAAAAAAAAAAAAATAATTACTAGTGAATTTGACGTAGGCAGTCAAACAGGTTGACTTGTTCAGTAAAGCAGACTACTTCTAATAATATGACAAGTTTGAATGGAAGTCTCATACCCCCATATGCACCGTAGAAATCTAATCCGGATGAAGACTTCATCGCGATTATTTTCCATTAGGTGGTATGGAAGATAATCGCGACAAAGACTTCATCCGGATTAGATTTCTACGGTGCATATGGGGGTTAGACCGTCAGATAAGATATATTTTGCTGACTGATTTTCTCTTTTCTGGGATTTTAACCACCGAAAATCATGACATCGTTGACTTAAAAAAAAATGGTAATTATATCGCTTATTATACGGTTTTCTGTTATATTCGATGATTTCAAATTTTCTTATACAGGGTGTTACAAATTCGAGTGTATGTAGGGGGATCCCGTAGACCGTGAGTGATACCAGGTCCGTTGAATTGAGGCAAAGTTGTGCAATTTAAATCCCAAAAAAATGCCGTAATCTAAACTTGAAAAATTCTAAAGTCTTCTAGATATATTTTTTCTAGATAGTTTTTTGATGACTGGTTCAAGATGTTCAGCATCATTTTGATCTAGATTACTAGTTATTGAGTACAGAGCCTAAACCATTGATCAGGCCTCGTTTTTTCCTGATGGTTGTTGTAGGGTTCAGTTGTTCTATTTGAATCAATATTCTGTTTTCAAAAGATGTAGCTATCGTGTACTTAGTAGTTGTCAAATTGTTCTTTGTAGCTTTTTGCTATTGTAGTGTTTTTGTCTAGAGCATTTTTAATACGTCTAAATTGAGTTTGAATATTTCTAAATTGTCTTGTTAGGGGTTGAATGTCAAACATTCTGATAAACGACCATGAATAAAGCGTGTTTTGTGCATAGACTTAAAATAACAAGACAAGTAACAAAACAAATATTGCTAACTCCGACATCTCCCTCATGAAGCTATTTACTTCATTTCAGCGCCGTTGTCATGTGCTCTTAATGTTCTAGAGCTTTATGAAAAATACCGGCAAAAATAATTTAATTCAACTACCAAATCATCAATCTTAAACACCTATAATTCCGTATTCTCAGTTTTCCGTCACAAATGACTTTTCTGTCGTTTAAAAACATTGTTGAAGGTGAACATTTGTATGAAGCTCTACATTTCATGATGAAATATGGCAACATCCGATCGCAACTTTGAGGACGGACCGGCTGACGCATTGTTTACAAACGTCCGCTTATGCGTTTATAGTTTGCTTATTTCTCAATTATTCAGAAAAAGTCTTGCTCTGTCTGTTCTAAATTGCGGGATTTAGTGTTTAATTGATAAACAGTGCCTAAAAAGTGTCTAGTGTGTGGCCAGAGAAAAAAAACAGGCGAAAATCGGGCGTTTCACCGGTAAGTAAACAAAAACAAAACTGGCCTATAATTTTATTTTAAATATTGAACTTCCTGTTTTTAAAAACAATTATTTATTTCAAAAAGTACAATACTAGATGTTGTTCGTACAAAGGATTGAATTATGATGCTAACAGCTATAACATGCCATGGCTATTTATATGGTAAATGTGCTACATAAGCAAAAGCTGAATACAATAGATTATTATAAAGATTCGTTAGGGAAAATCACAAATAATTCCTCCCTCCTTAAGTCTGAGAAAATTGGGGACAATTTTCGAGAGGCCCTAACTCTATGTCTTTCCTAATGCAATTACAAAAATAATTACAATAAGGGTAAATGACACTCCGGGGGTAACAATGTCTACTCGTTTAAGGGGATGTACTAATAACTGTTGAGCATTTTCCAAATCTTCCCTAATATTTTCGACATTGATTTCTCTTAACTCCAAAGGCTCTATTTTTTGTATGAGGCTTTCATCAATTTTAATGGACGGGAGTTTAAGTCGTAAACTTATAGTTCTTAATTTTTGAGAGTCGTAAACATTTCCATGAATTTTTACGTTACACTTTGATGGTAATATCAAGGATGCGTGATCAACTATTTCCAAGCTGTGCTGATTAGGACAGCGAAAGTAAATACTTACTTTCTTTGAAAGTTGGGATAACCAAGATTGAATTGTCGTTAAGTTGAGTGATGAAAGTTTCCTTATACTTAACAGGGACCATGGGACAGTGATTTGTCAAATTAATGGTTTGTGGAACACAGGGTTCATTTTGATTCAAAGATTTGAGTAAACACAGGGAAATTTCTTCTACCTTATAACAATCGTCTTTTAGATTATAAAAGTTGTCTGTGGATCTCAATAAGTATGGGTTGTTGACAATGGTGATTTTATTGTCAATTGGAATTGGGTATATACGATGAAGTAAATAAGGTACGTCTGAAATCAAGGGTATTGCGACGTAGGTAGAATACAATTAGGTCATTCTTAATGACAACGTCTGCATGTGCAACTTCATAATACTTGATTATGTTGTTAAAGGGAATACGAACCTTGGGGTCAATGTCAGAGATAATCTTTCTAAGCTCGTTATATTTAAATATGCTGTGATGCATAATGTTAATTTCTGCGAAGTTAATTGCAGTTTGGACATTCGTATGTAAGTCGTGAAGAATACGTAGATTGTTCTCGATGTTTTCAAGTAACAATATGAAATAGGTTGCGGTGGTCATGGTTTGAGTTAGTTCTGTCAAATCATCAATACGATTTAATATTTGTTGTTGATTGAGTTTAATATTTCGGAATTGTGTATCAATGTCTTTGATTATTTGTTTGACTACCGTTTGTGTTGAGGAAATGTCTTGTTGCAGGGTTACTTGGTTTTCTTGGGGAATTTTAATATAATTGTCATAACGTTCTCCATCGTCAGCGTCTAAAGTGCCGTATAGGTATTTTTGAGCTGTTCCCATAAAGTTGAATAGTCCTCTTTTAAATCTTTTTCGGGGAGTCATGTAATGAATGACAAATGAATTGATAGTTTCTGTCTGATCAATCAAGTTATTTGTTCTTGTCAATAATAGATGATTTAAAGAGTTGTTTAAATTTCCTATGGTGTTATTGATTCGGAAAAGGGTGGATTTAGTCGCATCCACACAATTTATGATGTTAGTTAAGTTGACGTGATAGTAAATGTGATAATAGTTAGTCACTATGTAGCTGTTTCCTTGGTATACTGGTAACAAAGGATTGACTATGGTTTCTATCTTATATTGGGCTGTTGTAAGCATTATCAGCATACTGATTAGCGTCAAAATGTTGTCTTAATTTTCTGAAATTATGAAGATGGTCGTTTAACATCTTTTGGGTGTCGTTGATCTTTAAATGATTTTATTTGATATTTGGGTTTCAGTTTTCGTCCTAGTTTTTGTGGTGTAGATAGTAATTGGTCTGTATGTTCAGGTATTTCAGGGTCATTTTCACGGTTTTCGTTAAGCTTATACAAGATATTTGCCTTTTTTGCATTTGATTTTGAATTTACTTTTTCATTTAGTTCTTGGAAAGTTTGGGCAAGATCATAGATATAATCTGTTTGAAGTTGATCTAGATTTTTCTCAAAATTGAGTTGGTAATTGAGATTGCCTTTGAGTATTTGGAATGGGGTATACTCATGTGTTGAATGAATACTGTTATTATAATTCAAGATGGCGATGTCCATTAATTCTTGAATTGTTTTTGTACGATGATCATTCCTAAGGGCAATTAAACTTTCTTTAAGGGTTGAATGAAATCTTTCAATTGGTGAGTTCGAATTTGGATTGTAGGGTGTTGTGAAATGCAATTCAGTTCGATACGTTTTACAAAGATCTTGAACTAAATTACTTTTAAAGCTTATTTTTACTTTTTATTACTTTAAAGCTTATTTTTTATATTTTCCGTCATTCCTCTATGAGATGTTTTGGTTTCATGATATCGTTTCACTACTTCCTTTTGTTCGTCAAGGTCGGTGATGTCTTCGAGTAAGGTATTTGAAATAACAAGTTTATAAGCGTTATTTCTAAATGTATCTTGAAAAGTTCTTATTATCACTGGTTCTAGTTCTTTGTTGATGGATTGTAAACAATAAGTATCTGGTGGTAGATAATCTCTTAGGAGTCTTTGAATTTCTTCAGCTATTGGTTTTCTATTTATGAAGATTGACCATCTGTTCTTCATGTTGAATAGCTGTTTCTTAACTACACGAGGTTGTTGTTGATCGGTGAATTTGAAGATCACTTGGTTTTTAAAGCTGTTGACTGATTTGTTGATGTAAGGTGCTCCTATGATGGGATTTTCTTGTGCTGAATGTATCGTTTCTGTTTCTGATGTATCATTTATTTCTTCCGGTATTTCGTGTATTTTAATACTCATTGCAGAATCCGTTTCAGAATTGTTAGATGACAATTGTTTACTAGTTTTTTATGAGGTGACTTTTCTTTTCTTGTTTCAGGAGGTCTAAGTTGTACATCTGATAAAATTTTGATTTTTGGGCTTTTCTTTTTTTGTTCTTCAGGTTTTGGTAATACTTTCTTCGTTTCAAATAAATGTTCTTGTGAATCGAAAAAATGTTTCATTTTATCCAGCCATAAGTATTGATCTTGGGGTTGTTCGTCATCGTCACAATCAACTGATATGTGTGTCAAGGGTGGCTTTACTTCCGTTGGAAACATTTCTTTTGGTGGTCTTGATAAAGCGTCTGCGTTTGCATTCTGCTTTCCTTTTTTGTACTGTATAGTGTAATCAAATTCCTGAAGTTTTAGTCTCCATCGAACTAATTTTGAGTTCGGTTCTTTGATTGAAAATAACCATTGCAATGGTTTATGGTCAGTAACAATCGTAAATTTTCTTCCAAATAGGTACGGTCTGAATTATTTTGTAGCCCATACGATAGCTAAAAGTTCTTTTTCTATCGTTGAGTAGTTACATTCTGCGGTTTAAATCCCTAAAGTTCTACTTGCGTAAGCTATAGGCAAGTCAGATCCAATTTTACCTTGGGACAGTATTGCTCCTACTGCATAATCAGAGGCGTCCGTAGTCAAGATAAATGGTTTGTCAAAATCAGGGTGTTGCAAAATTGGGTCATTCATTAACAAATTTTTGCAAAGGTTGAAAGCATTAATGAAAGGTTTGTCATGAATTATTTTATGTGACAGGAGCTCGTGGTAGGCAGTCAATAATACGAGGAAGGCTACTTCAAGTCTTCTTTATTCGATTTTCAAGCTTTCGGAGAAATTTTCTCCTTCTTCAGGAAGTCTAACATAAAATGGTGAAAGATACAATAATTGGTAAGGCAACGAAACTCAAGAAAACAAGTGAAAAACTCACCGAATGTGAAGGACAGTTTCAAAAGGCACCAACACATAACAGAAAATCACACATTATACATATGCTGATAATTGTACACAAGAAATAAAATAAAAGTTTAAAATACACAAACGAACTTTCACTACACTAAACATGTTAAAAAGATAAAATGGTTTAAAACTTGTAAAAGGGGTTAAAATGTTAAGACTGTAAAGGGACGCATATTACAAGTTTAACGGAACAAAGCACAATGAACAAAGGGACTGATAAAAACCGATTGACATGAATAAAAAGCCTGATAAAAATTGAAAACGCGGGAATACAAACACACGACATCTAACAATGGTAGTCTGAAAATACATGAACAGAACAAAAAGAAATCTGCCACGCTGCGCTTCCACAGCAGGAAAACCTAAAATATGGATAACAGAGCGTGTCAAAACATTAGTTTAACTTAACCTAAGTAAATTGCCACCCTTGCTAGAAACACGTGAAAACCAAGGGCACTGTTCAGTATCAAAGGAAAACTATCATTCATTACCGTCCACAGCATGGAGAGTGAAGCCGTCTTTGTGGATTCGCAGCAAGTAATTGTAGATTATGCTCAGGTTTTGGTAGTCACTCTGTTTATTACTGTTTGGAGTCGTGTTTTTTATATGTACCATTTCCAGGAACAGTCTCTTGTAATAGTTGTTAGATCTAGCCAGTACTGTAACATCGTCAAATTTAGGAGGGTGACCTGTGTTTACATGATGCTGTGCCAAACCACTTGTCTGGAGTTTACGTTTGCAGTCACTTCTGTGTGATGCCAGGCGAGCTGAAAGTTTCTGTGATGTTTGACCAACATACGAACACTCACATTCTGTGCAGGGAATCTTGTAAACCACATTCCTCATGTCCTTGCATGATGGAGAAAGGTGTTTTAGTTTTGCTATAAATTGATCCCACTGTTATTGTTTGTTTCTTGGCAAAAGTGAACCCATCTTGGCCAAGTACATTGATCAATCTAGGTGTCAAATTTTCCAGGTGAGGAAGAGTGTAATAAACCCGTTTCTCCAATTCTGGTGTAGGTGAGTGTTCTGCATCATTTGGTGGAGGAAATGCTTGGACATCAAAATCATGTCTAGCACTGAAAAGAAATTTGTTAATCATTCCAATTGGGTAAGAATTTTCTTACAAGATGTCTGCTAAAGTTCGTAAAGTGTTATCCCTCATGGATGGGTGAGTCAACAAAACAGCTCTTCTCTTCAGTGCCAGAATGAGATTTATCTTCATCTTCGTGGGATGGTGAGATTTGAAGCTGATGAACCTATTCGATGCCATTGGCTTCCTGTACCAACTCGTGACATCTTAACCCCTTTTACAAGTTTTAAACCATTTTATCTTTTTAACATGTTTAGTGTAGTGAAAGTTCGTTTGTGTATTTTAAACTTTTATTTTATTTCTTGTGTACAATTATCAGCATATGTATAATGTGTGATTTTCTGTTATGTGTTGGTGCCTTTTGAAACTGTCCTTCACATTCGGTGAGTTTTTCACTTGTTTTCTTGAGTTTCGTTGCCTTACTAATTATTGTATCTTTCACCATTTTATGTTAGACTTCCTGAAGAAGGAGAAAATTTCTCCGAAAGCTTGAAAATCGAATAAAGAAGACTTAAAGTAGCCTTCCTCGTATTATTGACTGCCTAACACGAGCTCCTGTCACATAACTCTGTTCCGCTCCAGTCACGAAACTAGCAACAATGAATTATTTGAACATTTTTCTTTAAACAATGCGTTAAAGGTTTTGTTATTTTGGCAAAGTTTTTGATGAATTTGTCCAAAAAATGATTTAATTTCTTTTGTTGTTTTTGGAATTTTGACATCTTTGATCGCTCTAAGTTTACGTGGGTTTGGATGAAGTCCATTTGGTGTTATTACATGTCCTAAGAATTCGACTGATTTTTGAAGAAATTCAGATTTGTCCAACTGTCGTATTTTTAGATGAAAGGAAATTAATCTTTCAAATACTGATTTGAGGGAATTTATGTGTTCCTGCAAACTAGTGGAATAGATAATTATGTCGTCCATGTATACGAGACATATTTTTCCTTGTAGTCCGCGTAGAACATTGTCCATTGCACGTTGAAAAGTGGAGGGTGCATTTTTTAATCCGAAGGGCATCCGCGTGTACTCATAACGTCCATTTTCCACATTAAATGCCGTTTTCTCTATGCTTCCGGGGTCCATTTTTATTTGGTGGAAACCACTTGCCAAATCTAATGTCGTGAAGTACTGACATCTTCCCAGATTATCCAAAATATCGGTGATGTTGGGTATTGGATATCTATCGTCTATAGTTTTTTCATTTAACTTTCTAAAGTCGATGACTAATCTCCATTTCTTTTTTCCTGAGGCGTCTGGTTTCTTTGGAACTATCCAAATTGGTGAGCTCCAAGGGGAATTCGATGGTTGAATAATTCCTTCTTCTAACATCTGATCAATTTGTTTGTTCACTTCTTGTTTATGGACGTATGGATAACGATAACTTTTTGTGTGTATCGGAATTTCATCGGTTGTTTTAATTACATGTTTTACTTGATTTGAAAATGTCAAAGGGTCACCAGGTTTATGTAAAACGTTTTCAAATTTACGGATTAAGTCAAAAAGTTGAAATCGTTCTTCAGAGTTTAAATGTGTCGAACTAAATTTTGCAAATTGATTTTTGAAGATTTTTTTTCAAAAGTGTTAATTTCGAATTTTTGTTCTTCTGATGGAAAGTCAAAAATGTCAAAATGATTTAATTCATTTGGTTCTAATTGAAAATCATTGTTTCGATTCGATGTGAGGGATACATACTTTTCAGTATGATTGAATATGTCAACTGTGAAAGTCTTGTTAGTGATTGTCATAAGGGTTGGTTGTATTTCAATGTCATAGTCTGAATAATAAGGCATTATCCAGCTAGTTCCATTTGGTAAAATTATTTTGAAAGTTGATTTTTGAATTGTGTTTCGATGGTGAATTCATCAAAATCGTCACGGAATCTCAAAGGAATTGTAAGATATTGATTTCGGAGTTTTTTGTTGGTTAAATCAATATTGAGGTTTAGTTTACACAAGTCTTTGATACCTATGATTCCATCATAGTGATCATGAAAAGAGAATAAAACGAAGTCAATGGGTTCGGAGATACCAAAGCAAAGTCCATAAACAAGAAGTGAACAAACAAATTGATCAGATGTTACAAGGCGGGGAATTGTTGCTTTGCCGGTAGCTTTTTTGGAACCTGTGCAGGTTTGAAGAGTACTCACATGGGATTCAATTCTATTGGAAAAATGTTTTTCAGCAAGAGAAGGTCTTAAAAGAGATGAATGAGAACTTGTGTCTATTAACAGACGAATTTTATAATTGGTAATTTCAACGAAAGGTAGTTGATTTAATTGAAATTCATTTAAACTCAAGCAAGAGGTTGTTCTTCCGAGGCTGGTAATTGAAAATTTTCAGCTTGATCGGTTGAGTAATCATACTCAGAAGTACTACTACTGAAACTTCTGTCATAATTTTGGAAATCGTCTGAATCACAATTAGATTGATCAAAGTGATTTAGAGTTTCGTCAAATTCAGGATTTTCTTCATTTTCTAGATGAGAGAGTTCTTGAAAAGTGAAATTTGGTTTTCCGGTTGGTCGGAAATATGATTGTTGTTGGTGTCTAATTTGCGAAGGAGGTTTCTTTTGAACACTTACACCTGACATGGGTTGGGGGTAAGAATGTTTTGAAGTTTGGGGAGTTTGTTGTTTATAGTCAAATCTTTGATTTTGAAAATTTTGGTTTTGGAAATTTCTGAAAAATGGTTTAGGTTTGTTTTGGTAAAACTCATTAGGTTGAACAAACCTATTTCCAAAGTTTGGTTGAAACTGTCTGAAATTTTGATTTGAATTTTGATTGGAAGTTGACATTCCAGCTTGGTTATTCGGTTTTTTCGGAGAGTGATTCAAAAAATTATTTTTGAATTGACTTTGACTTGTGAGAATTTCGTAGTTGGAAATTATGTCGATCGCATGATTGAGATTTTGCGGATTTTGAACAATCAAAAGAGTTCTTAATTCACTGGAAATATTTGCTAATAAATTTTGAGTTGCTGTTAGTTCATTTTAAGTCATCAAAATATTTCTAGCTTCCATGTTTGGAATTTCTGTACAAATTTTGGTGTTAATTTTGGTAACCAAAGATTTTAATTTCTGGATGTAATCTTGAATAGATCCACCTTTACGAGATAAAAATATCAACTGTTGTTGAAGATTTGACCTAGTAATAGGGTCACTGAAGTTTTGTCTGAGAGCATGTTTAATTTCGTTCCAATTATCTAAATCAGATCTAGTTAAAAGAAAGTCTTCAGCTGATCCAGTCAATTTTGATTTGATAGCTAAAAGCACATACTCTTGTTGTGAAGGGTCGTTATTGAAATATCGAGTATAAAAAGTGTCGATCTGTTGAATGAAAAATTCAAGTCTAGATGGAGTTCCATCAAAATTTTTCAAACGAGTTTCGCTTGATCTTAAAGAATCGGCCATTTTGGAGATGTTAAGAAATTCAATATTAAAATCAGGAAGTCTCAAATAACTATCGTTAAGATCTAATAAAGCGTTATGTGAAATATTTGAATACAATTCTGTCAATGAATTTGTATTTGAAGAAGATTGATTGGAATTCAAACTATTTCTTCGATGTAAACGTGGATACGTAATATCAAATTGTTTGAACTTTTTCATTAAACAATACAAATTTCACATCATACGGTAAAATTGTAAAATTTAAATTCAAAGCAACGCAAGTACAAACAAGTAAAACAATAATCAATGCGTGCAAACTTCTTAATTAATAGGATTGTCCAGATATAAGGTTGAATCAAGACTTACGTCCTATAATTCCTCCGATCTTCCTTTCCTATATCCAGTAACAACGTTGCGGGAGAGATACACTATCCAGGTCTGCTGCTTCTGGTAGTGGACACTAGTTAGACCAATATGTCCGGGCTGACTTCTCAAATGGCGAACCAATAGATGAGCTGCCAGGAGATCACAATTATCCAATGTAGGCTCGATTTCGTCGATCCTCTTCTTAACTGTTAACACAGATGGGCGGTTGAACACTGAGTTGTATACTTTAGGGGTCAACCAGTCCAAAGTTTCACACAACGGGAACTAATAACGTTTCGAAAAACTTTTCTCGAAACAGGATCCTATGCACGCCCAAAAAGGATACTACCGACTGCGCCAATTTCATTTTAATTATTGCACTTTCTGTTTTTAAAAACCATTATTTATTTTAAAAAGTACAATACTAGATGTTGCTCGTACAAAGGATTGAATTATGATGCTAACAGCTATAACATGCCATGGCTATTTATATGGTAAATGTGCTACATAAGCAAAAGCTGAATACAATAGATTATTATAAAGATTCGTTAGGGAAAATCACAATATAATTCTATCATCATTGTGTTGGGACCAAAAGCTTCAATGCTAAAGGTATAGGCGTTACGTGTCTTGTTATTTTAAGTCTATGGTTTTGTGCATTGCCAATTTTAAAAGGGAGTAGACCTGGATTGTTTTTGAGGTCGTTGAACTTAGGACTTTTTAATTCTCCGAGTGTTCCGACGAAGAATCTGAAACAAGAGGAGGTTTCCGTAATTCTTTAATATGAACAATTTCCTTTTTTTTTTGTTGTTTTTTCGAGAAATTTCAACACGATTTATTTCTAGCATTTCTTGCTTTATACATAAAAGGGTTTTGTTTAAAAACTATTTGGTCCATATTTGGCACATATAAAAATCTTTATTTTCTTCACTGTGGATGTTACGTTTAAAAACAAGTATTTGTTTTTGATTTTCAAGATTTTCTTTGACTTTTTGATAGACGCGTTGTAACTTATTTTTATGATTTTCCGCGTAGTCAGTGAAAAATTCTTTTAAAGCAAAAGTGTCATTTGGGTCGTGTGAATTAGTATGTCTATGGGTTAATTCAATAGGGGTGTATTTTGTTGAACTGTGGATGGAATTGTTATATGCAATAATTGCATATTCTATTAATTCTTTTTCATAGGGAAAAGATTCTTTGAGAAGTCTCAAATGTTCTATGAGAGTGGAATGAAAACGTTCAACTATACTGTTTGATTCATGATGTTGTGGGGTTGTGAAGTGAATTTGAATCCTATGTTAATTTAGAATTTCCTTCACTGTTTCATTATTAAATTTTTGTTCCATTATTGATGATGAGTGAAAATTCCTGTTTCGTCACCTAAATTTATAGGGTGTAGTATTTGATTAGTAAAAGTTAAGGGTAATTGGTCACAATGAAAAATATCTCTGAATTTAAAACAAAGGTCTCTTATAGCTTTTCTTTCTTCCAGATTGCAATGTTCTGATCTTAGGTTTTTTAAATTAGATTTCAAAGTATTATCTTTACTTTTGTCGAATTCAGGTGTTTGTGGAAAATTTCTTTTTTCTACAAAGTTTACTTCATTGATATTTAAACTTTCAACTTAAAAGGGTTTATGAATTCGAAGTCTGATTCATCAAGTCCATTAGAAATTGAAGTAAATGCGAAATTATTTTCAACTTTCACAACAGCTTAAGGAGTTTCTACTAAATTCCCAAATTTTAAATAGTCAAAGAAGGCAAAACCATTTTCCAAATTTACTGGTAGTTTTACGATCCTATTTGTTCTCGGGGGTATTTCAATAGAATAATTGTCATTCAAATTTTTATTTTGTTTAGGTGTTTGAACTTCATTTTGGATAATTGGGAATCTAACCAAGGGCGTTAATATTTCTTTTTTTACCAATGTCAAGTACTGCTCTGAGTTGTTTTAATAAATCAATACCAATTAATCCATCGTATTTTGCACTAAATTCAAAAATATTAAATTTGTGAAATCCATTTACTTTAAACATGTCAAAAATTGGAATTTGGATAACTTGATCGTGAAAAGTTATCATGTGTGCTGTTTCATTTTGAAAATCTTCATTAAAAATTCTGTGTGGATAAAACTTTTCAACAATTTTAGGAGAAATTGAACTTTTTGTACTTCCAGTATTGCGTTGAGTTGGGGTATTATTATGTGTGGTAAAGTTGATGAGATATTATTTAAATGTATTAAGTTTTTTCGTTCTGAAAACTGTCCAAGGTAAAATTTCCATCATGCATATTATATGGAGTGTTATCTACATGGCACAATAATGGTTCATTGTCAGTACAATGGTTTCTGTTTTCATTTTGTGAGTCAGCATTACCGTTTCCTGTGAATGAGTCATGAGTTGACCTCAGAGTTATCTGCTAGTGACGCATTTTCTTGATAATTAATTTTCGCAAAATTCAAGGGTTGATTATTTCTTTTCACAAAAGAAAAAGATGTGTCCATTGGTTCCAGCTGATTATAATTAAATTTATTATGTCTTACATTTTGGGATGGTGGTTTAAAAATTGCGGTCTCTGAAAATTTTTCTGTTGCGAATAGCTTGGTTGTAATTGATTTCTAAAATTTTGAAAATTATTATTCATTTGTGGTCTTTGAAAGTTCTGATTGAAGTTTGGTCTGTGATAATTGAGGTTGAAACTTTGTCTCTGAAAATAAGGATTAAAGTTTTGTTGAAAATTCGGATTAAAACCTTGTCTTTGGAAATTTGCGTTATTCATGTTATTTTGGTAATTAATTTATCTTACATTTTGTTGTTGATTAAAAGGGGTTATTCGTGGATTTGGTTTAAATTGTTGTGAATTAAGTGAATGTCCACGATTTTGACTGTACATGAAATTTTCTTCTTTAATGATTAATACCATTGAATTTTCTAAAGTTTGAGGGTCTCTCAAACGAATATTATTTTGAAGTTGCCCTGTTAAATTTCTAACAAATGTTTTCAAAGCTAATTCTTCGTACCTAATTCCTTAATCTTATTGCTCTTTCAGCATTTGTAAATCCTGCTAAGTTTAGTTTTGAAAAAATTAAAGAACGTGCATCTTGGCATCTCATACCAAAATTATACGGAGTTTCACTTTTATTAGGACTTAGTGCAATCAAATCTTGAACTTGGCAATCTAAATTTCTTTGATCTCCAAAACTCAATTGAAGCGCATTTTTAACATCTTCCCATGAAAGAAGTTCATTTACTCGCGAACCTATCAAACTTAAGGCTCGATCTGATAATTTTCCAATAATAGCTCGCATAATAAAATTATCGAGAATTTTATCTTCTTCTCTATTGACAACTTTGACATTTGGATGTCATTTATCGTATACCCGAAAAATGCCGGTTGTTAAGGGGGGCGTTTCGCGATCACGTGCCAGCCATGCAATTTCGTCATTTTGGTGAAGACGTCAGCTCACAATTCACTCCGTGAGATGAAAATCATCGCACCCAACGCCAGCCCGTAATAATCTACACAAATACTGACCGGCAAAGAAATTCTATGATTAGATATTTTTCAGGTACATATTTTGTGGGGCTATGTATTCGGGGTATAAATTCTCGTGAATTTTATCCATATTTTATCTGCGGGTGCGGATATAGGATATACTACTTACGTAGTTTTTCTGGTTCCGGAGGGAAAATAATAATTGATTTTTACGAACATTGGACTATTTTTTGTTGGTGCAAGTTTTTGAAAAAATAGGTTATCTGGATGGGTACCATAATATAAACTATCATCCGAGCTATCATCAATATATTTTATATTTTATTCACTACGTATTATGTACAAGATCTTTGATTATATTCACGCAGCTAATGGAGCGTTTATTTTTTAATATGTAAAAAATGTATAATCATATCAAAGTTGTAGGTTTTTTCCTATGTTATCCTCTGCAGTTTTCAAAAAAATGTGACATCGATAACTAAATGGTAAAATCTAGACAACTTCAATTTTTTAAAATGGAACAGTCAGATAATATTCACGGTTATTATTGCACTTCCTCGAAATTCAATTACAATAATTGAACAAAGGAAAGCTATAAAGTTTTGAACTTGGCAAAAATTACCAAAATTTTATAGCTAGACTATGTTTTGTTCAATTAGATTGTAGAAGAAAATTTTCAGGAAGTGCATTAATTTTGCCCTACTTTCGAATAGTGCTAGAATCAAAAGTTTCACAGAAAAGTTTTTTTTTCAACCCTTTTTTTTAACGCGACAAGAAGGCACTAAGCAATGTTTTCGAAAAAATCGTCAGGGCATGTACCTAAACTGCAAACGAATTGAAGTTTTTAGATGAACCATTACTTCTTCGATAACTGCTGGAGGACCTAAAGTTTTATCAAATTTTGGGATGTTGCTCTAGTACCTTAGTACCTATTGTAGTTTGATATCTTTCTGATGAGCCTTTCAGGACATTTTTTGATTTAAGAATATTTAAGTGAGTTTCGAGATGATACTTTTTTCAACACAGACTGTCCACGGTTAGGCGGGTTTACAAGACCACAAACGGATACGAAATTTCATTTTTCGGGAAAAACACATTCTTGATAAGAAAAAAATTGCTTGTGGAAAAAAAAAACGATTCACGAAAAGAAAATTTTGATTTTTTATACAGGGTTCGCAAGAACTCCAAAAACCTGAATTTTGTCCAAGAGCAGTAAACTACCTTTATTTCTATTTTTAAGCAAAATTCAAATTCAATTTGTTTTTAGACAGCATTAGAGGTGGAGATACATACAGCATTGATGACTTTATCGTTAATACAAGAGTATCAAAAAGTTTCAAAGAATTATTTTTGTGTTATCAAAAATATTTGTTTTCAAAAGAAAGGTTCCGTGTGTACTCCAAAGGGGGTAGGAATGCATTTAGAAATTCAAAATAAGAATCTACAGTTAAAGTGTAGATGTTAACCAAACATTTGAAAAACCAAAAAGATAAAAGATTTATTTGAAATCTCGGATTTCACTACTTACAAATACAAACCTTATTCTAAACAACTTTTCTAAATGACATTCAGCTCAAAAATAAAAATAAAGGCAGTTGACTCTTTATTAAAATAAAGGTAGTTATCCATTTGTGCTCTTGTAAACCTTATTCGTGGACAGTCGTAGTACAAAACTTTCATTTCAACATTTTTTTGGCATCTCCTTGAATAGAGTTTCTGAAGAGGTGACAAATTACAAGGAAAAATCCTGTTCTTACTTGAATATTTGGTATAGGTATCATAATTATTATGGGTATTTGATATTCTTTCACATTCAAAGACAATTGGGAATCACCAGGAGGAATTATTGTTACTTCGTACTTGGTATATACAGGATATACAGGATACGAAGAGACAATGATCTTTTTTCGCTAGTTCAACCTCCCGCAAGCGTCACAACATTCTCAAATTGGTCCCGGGTGGTGGTTTTTTTCAAAGGAAACCCTGTATTAGTATTTGGATTAGGTACAGGGTGTTTCGATTATCTTTGATAACATTTTAATCAGTTGTAACTTTTTTGTTTTTGCAGGTATCGAAACGGAACAAATATCAGATTGTATAGTAATCTAGCAAGTTTTTCACTGTTTAAAAATAATACAAAAGACTAACGATTTTCTGAGATATTAACCTAACTTATGTTTTTTCTTTTGATGGAATGCCCTAGCTGTATATTATTGGATACTTCGATTATACTCAAAATATTAAGTATATTTTATGGAGCATCTCATATACCTATCTTCAACGGTTTGGGAGAAAATTACGTCGAAACATTTTGCGAAAATTGAATGGTTCACATACAGACAATAGTGACAATCATAAAAACGTGTAATGAGCAAACTCTGTGATATGTCAAAGTATTTTTGGGGCGATATTTTAAAATCTAAACAATTTTTATTGTTCATGACACACTTTGCGATCAATAAGAAGACTTCTAAATTTTTGTGTGACAGGTTTCGACGCCATTTCCTCTCAAACCGTCGAAGATAAGTATATGTTAGGCTTTATAAAATATACATAGAATATTGGGTAGAATAGAAATGTCCAATAATACAAATAGGTATACAAGGACATTTCATTTAAAAAAATATAAGTTAGGTTATTATCTCGGAAAAAATGTCAGTTTTTTGTTTTATTTTTCAAACAGAAAACAACTTACGAGATAACTATACAATATGGTATTTGTTCCGTTTCGATACATTCAAAAACAAACAAGTTATAGCTTATTGAATGTTATCAAAGATAATGAAACACCCTGTACCTACCTATATTATTTTTCTATGGCCGTCTCATAAAACTGCTCACTCAAGTACATTTTCTACTATTATAGGTAATTTCATCACAGCACACAAAAAAAAAATCATTTCGATAATGTTCAAATTACTGTTTTCTCTACATCATCACTCGCCGCATCTATGAGTGAAAAGCTGAACACCAGAAAAATGTCAAATAGTGGTTCCTACCTGACCTACCCACAGATGATTCCTTTCCATCTCTGTTATCCTATGCAATATGCCCCATCTTCTTTCTTTGTCTACTGTAAACCTTGTAAAAATCCCAAAATATTTCACAAAAAGTTTCCCCATCCAAGAACGGATTGTTTGTTGATAAAAATCGCAATGTTATATTGATAAGCAAATCCATGTGCCTCGAATAAGTTATTTTGGTGATGAAAAATGAAGAAATAGCCGAGAAAACAGCGATTGATGTGACCGTTTCGATACATCCAAAAATAGGTCATTTTTGATTGCCCAGAAAACTCTTCAAATTGAATGTAGCTAATTCATGTTACTTCATTGGAATAGTACATCATTGTACATCATGTACATAACATGATCGCGTCTCAAATTTGTGTTGTTCTCCCGAATTAAAACATTTAGTGGGTCCATGTCGGGTATTATAGGAGAATAACATTACGATACGCCCACCTTAACGGACGACAGTCATAGCGGTTAACGTAGCGAAACGCATGCGCAGTAGAAGAAAATATCTTTCTTATTTGCCATTTTTGATTGTTGATGTTTTGAGGTTTGATTTCATTGTTTTTGTTTATACTTTCGCTAGATATCAAGACCAAGATAATTTACGCAATGAATATCCAAATCAAGAAACAGCAAGTTTTTTAAAACCATCAGGCAAAACAGAGTTTCGTTTACCGATGAAGATAACCAGATCTTACTCACTGAAATACTAACAAATAATCCATATGGGGATGTATCTAAATAGATTGAGGTTGTTTCCAATTTTTTGCAGGTAATTAATAAAGAGGTGTCTGTGAGGGGAGTTAAGAACATTACATATGTACCTATTAAAAAAGTTTGAGGAAAAGGAAAAAGGTCAACGATTTCCCTAAAGTGTCAGATGATGTGAATGTCTGCTCTATATTGGATGGCGTTGTTGTTCAATACTTCCAATAAAATGGCATCTCCAAATCAGAATCTGGAGTCCAATAATACCATATATCATCAATCATTTTGAAAAAATAACACAAAAACATAAGCAAAACAAGACTGCGATGTCATTTGCCAATAACTTTGGTTAGGGTTGGGGTTAAACGTAACGTTAAGCGGACTTGTTCCTTGCTCCCAGTGCTCCCACCGAAAACTATATTTTTATCTGTCAAATAGCGACTATCGCTACTGCTTTCGTAACCGCTACCGGTGAAATATTTAGGAGCAACGAAAACTGTCTAATATTTGAAACGGTCAAAAAGCTCTCTTACGTCACTAGTCTTGCAGCGGGGTACGCGGTAAACCGACTGGCTTTTAGGGGTTGATTCATCAATTCGTGCTAATAAAGCATCCTCTATCGTCACAAATCGATTGTCCACTGTATCTTTTATTGTGTTGGGTACATCATTGAGTGAAATTGATTTTGAAATATGCACGAATGTTTCCAAAAAGCTGATTCACATGATTTTCCGGATGTGGACGTACGTTACTATAGTTTCCGACTTTCTGACTCAATAGTGGGACAAAATACAAATTATGAAACTGTATTTTTTCTCACGTTTTGACAATTTATTGTTAACTACATCAAAAAACCTGATAATTGAAAATGAGTGACTCGTGTTTGAAAAATGGTGAACAAATATTTTGTTTTGTGCTGTACGCTGTAGGTACGAGATTAGGTACCCAACATTTTTAGTTGATCTTTCAATTCCTTATCGGTAATAAAGTTGGTTCAGTTGTGTTTCCTCCGCACAGAAGGACTATATTTCACTACACTTTAATCAAGATTTATCAAGATTCTATCGCAACGAAGTTACAAAATTTCCGGATTTTTCCTACCGTGATTTCCAAAGTTTTCTAATTGAGTTCCCGTCTCTGATCATTTAATTCATATTTTCGTATAACTCAGTCATTTATCTATCAATGGATCCCGTATTTTTTCTAAAATAATGTTAACCGTGAGCTTATTATTAATCTATTAATTAAATCCTGATCGAAATACTCCTTCTTAGTTCTTCGCGCGTCAAAACAATTAATTATTTAACCACAAACCAAACGACAGCGATCCATTTCGCGCAAGTTTAAAGCAGCATTTCCCCACTTTTGGGCTGAATACAGAACGCCGCGTCGGGAGGAGCCGAGAGTTAGTACGGGTACCGAGTGTACCGAGAGTAGCAGTACCACGTGGGAGCCCGCATCAAGTGCCCGACCCGGCCCGTTGCGAGTACGACGAAACTTACGAGTTTCTATTCGAACTTCATCTGCTTCTATTACCACGAGGTGAGACTTTCTGTGATGTGAATTCAGGGGAACGTTTTATCGGGTGGGATATCAGGGGAATTTTCTTGGAATAGGCTTTAGCTTCACTGACCCGTATGGCCTATGAAGCGGGTCTGTTTCCGAAGAAAATTCATATTCTTATTTGCTTAAATGATGGGATTTCAGGGGAGTGAATTCTGTCGGGTGGGGTATCAGGGGAGTTTTATTGGGAAGGGGATTTAGCTTCGCTGACCCGTAGGGCCTATGAAGCGGGACTTTTTCTGAGAAAACTCAGGGGTGTTTCTGTGTTTCTTTTAGATTACTTGAATTATTGCGTTCAGGGGAACTAACTTTGCCAAATGGGATATCACAGTCAAAATACAGAGAGACTCCTGGAGTTATCGCGCGAGCGAGTTCAACATTTTATTTTTCATGCTTGGACCCGTTTTCATTCTCGTGAAAATAACCCGTTCGCGTCAGTTTTCCCGTTCCATTTTTTTTTTCTCTACGTCGTCGGAAAATCGTATTCTTTGAAGCACTGTTTTTTTTCTGCTCAACTATTTTGCCGTGAAAAACCCGACCCGTCGTTTTAAATTGTTTCGTTACACACTGCCGCTTCACGTTCTATTTTTGCCGATATGAGGCTGCCATAAAGTTACAAATTATTTTGCTGTAATTTTGATTCTCCGCCGGGAGAGATTAGACTAATTTTCGCTGTAGATTATTTCTTGTGTGATACTTTTGGTTTTTTTTTTGCTGATCAAAGATCAGACTACTATTGTTGATTCAATTTTATATTTTCTTTTATTTGACTGGTTGGGAACCAGTCCAATTGTGTCAATGAATGGGACAAATAGACTGTTTGATTTAATTTCCATTAACATCATGGTTTTATTTCAAGAAAGTTCAGTTATCCATTTCAGAGCGGAAATTTACGGGGTTGTGGAAATAACGAACTTTCTTCACTGTCTAAAAGCTACCCGATAGGCACTGTGGGCCGTCTACCACATAAATCCAGAGGGTGGCGCTCGAGCATTTTTTTTAACATCAAACGATTTCCCTCATCCCCGTCGGGAATCAAACCCGGAAAATCTCGGGGAACGTCACAGTTTCACTCTTTTAGAATTCTGAAATTTTTTATAACTTCAATAATAATAATTTTTTGAAAAATTATTTAATTCAATTTTACTTGAGAATTTAGAGGGGCGAGACATTTTCGTGTACCCATATTTTTTTTTCATGAGTGTTAAATCAAGATTTTATCTTCCAAAGATAGAACCATGTCGACTTTTTTAAAATCAACCAAGCAAATCCCAAAATGTCAAAAATTTTACGAATTCTCAACAAACAACGTTGCTTTATGGGGTTTCAAGAAAGCCTTGACCATAGAGGAGTGAAATAGTTTTAAATTGCCGACAAGCACAATCATCATCATACCAATAAAAAAAAACATCGTTTCAAAGATTATAATAATTCTAAATGATTCTAAAATATTGATATTTTTCGGACGCCTTTACCTACAAATGCGCTTGTTGAAAGAATCAGTTGGCCTGTTGAGTGGTTCATTTTTGCAACGAGCTCATATGCAACATTTTGATAAAAATGTCGTCCGATCCTCGCTAGAATTCCAGAACATATTGACTAATATCATATCCAGAAATCAATGAAATCCATAAACAAATAAAATAGTTATTGTGGGTCAAATTATGTTCCAACAGAAGAATCTACAGTAAGCAAGCCGAACGTAACTGCTGACGTCACACGTGGTAGCCTCGTCCCAAGGGTCGTTTTCTAGCCTCGCCAAAACGAATATTTTTTCTCACTTTTTTTCAAGGAAAAAATACTTTTAAAGAGTTTTTATGAGTGCTATGCGACTTTGTATCCTCAGAACCATTGATTTTTGTAAAATTAAAAAATTAGTTGACTTTCCTATAGTATCAACATATAACTTAAGTAATTGATAATTATCGAGGGGTTCCGGTGCTAACTACTTGTTCCATTGTATCGGTTCTTGAAAGGTTACTTCTTTGAGAATCAGTATTTTCTTGTCTTCGATTAGAAAATGAATTGGTTAAATTGAATCTGTTTATAATATCCTCAATTTCACATTCAGAATCAGATAACGACAAGATGAAAAATCAATAAAGACCAGAAATCACATTAATAATCAAAATGTATACTTACAAAGATAAAATCACGACCTGCATTCCTGTAGTAGATATGTGCTTTGAATATAACTCTAGGGTTGCTGGTTTCAGCGATGTGTGTCTTCCACCAAAAAGGGGTTGTTGGCTTCCGCGATGTGTGTCTTCCACCAACGGCTCCAAAATCGTACTTTTCACCGTCCACTACGTTGTTTTGGAATTGGCAATTAACTGTTGAGACTGAACTACTCCGCGATGTGTTTCGGATATGTTTGCCAATCCTACCGACTGCGCCAAATAAATGTTGAGACGTAGACGAACGGTTTTTAAAAAAGATTTAATTTTGGGGTGTGTGAACTTTAAAACATCTAGACTTTACTGGTTCACTGGTTGAGAGTTTAGACATGATAAAGCTTAAGACTAAGGCTGGTTACTATATTTATAAACTAACAATTGCTGACTAAGCTAAATTACTGCACTAATACACATAAATTGAATATTATAGGAAGGGCTGTTCAGCATCTCATAACTGGCTTTTGGTGCTCGATAATATGCCGCTTTGAAATCTTAAATGTTTCTAGTAGTTTCGGAGGTATCCAGGAAAAACCGGAAAAAAAACGAATTTTGTAAAAATTGTTTTTTTTGCTGGGTTTATTACAGAAGATTTTTGAAAATAGATGGCACTTTCTCATAGCCACTTTTTTCTCTCTTTAAGATGGCGTAATGAAATTTTGATCCGACGTTTCGTCTTCGTGCCTGATCCCTGTAGTGGCCCTCCTTATCTTGGGCCCGTTGTATGAGCACGTTTTGCATCTTTCAGCACAGTGGTGACAGCTGGGGATGTCAAAACGGCAATTTATTTCGAACAAAAACACTGCCTTGATATTGAGAAATTGGAAAGAGACAGCGACTTTAAACTTTCAGGGTGTAATAAGGATGAAAAGACCTTCAAAATGAGGTACCCATCACACGATCCCCCTTTACATGTGATTTTTTCGTTTAAGGTGACGCACAGCTATTATTTCGACATAATCAGCTGGCACTACTATGTTAAAAGAAATCCAGAACGTCTTCACATATGGTGTGTCCGTGTGTCCGTGGAGGTAGGAAGGGGTGCATGGAGACGACATCATGTGACTAAAATGGGATCACTTTCGCCATCTTACCGTGATCATTTTCTTGTCAAAGTGTCAGTTTACATTTTTAGAACGGTTTTTTTCAGTTTTAGCTGTGTTGTAAGGGTAATTTTTTGATTTTTGTGTGTTGTTACATTTCTCATTTATGGTTTCATGTGCCTTGAGAAGTTGTGCGAGTAGAGACGCTATCGATAAGAAAAAATCGACTGAAATCATATTTCATAGGTTGGTATAGCATGATACAGGACCGGGATATGAAATTTGTGTCGAGTTCACTGAAATATTTATATGGTTAAGATTTGTAAATGTTTAATCACATTATATTATTGTAGATTCCAATATTTTTTCCAATTAACTTAGTCATGGCTATGATCAATTTGTGTTGGACAATCATAGGTATTTACTAATGAAAAGCATTGATGCAAAGTACCTAGATATACGAGTGAGTTTTTTTTTTAAATAAATCTAGTAATCTTGAAGCTAATAGGTAGTAGGTATAAGACATAAAAGTCATAAAACTATACTATCCAAAGGACAATAAAAAAATCTCAATTATCATCATTTTCTTTTATCATCGAACTAAACGAGTTATCGGTGTAAACTAGGCTTATCACTGTTTTAATGTTCCTTAGCGACTCTTATGATTCTATCTCGATGGGTGTGTCCAAATTTCGTTCTAAAATATTGAACAGTTCAAAAGTTAGAAGGAGTGAGGGACATTAAATAATTACACTGTATAATAATCATGCGTTAGATAAAACAATTTCTCTGCCTACCCTCGTATCACCTGACCGTTCTACAAAACTCTCCGTCCATCGTGCTCTAGTCACTTCCGGTAACTGATGTTTTGATTTTTCTTTTCTAACCTTACTTTAAACCCTTATGTATGTTCATTTGTTCAATTATTTTTTATTCACTATTGATGTTTTCTGACTAAGTTGGATGCTACATTGCATTTTTCGAATATTGTTATATCTAAATGAACGTCTCTGCTCAGTTGTATAAATCAGTTCTAGTTGTGGAACAGTTATTTTCATTTGTATTCCAATTTCGGTGGATACAGACCCCTTTCTTGCAATCAAGTTATCTCAAAAGAATGGATCATTCCATGTAAGTTTCCAGTTTGAAGCTCTTCAATAGTCCGTAACAGTTTACAAAACGGTTGTTTTCCTATTTTGGACGCATTCACCAAAACGTAGATGATTTTTGAATATAGCCCAAGAAACAGACAATAGCAATAGCGAAAAAAAATGGCGAAAGCTGATTTGTGTGGAGATCTCCACTGGGTTGTTCTCAGTATGGCTCTGGTACAATTTAGGACCCCTCGGATTTCACCGAGGATTTCACGCTTGTAATGAATTTATCTACAACTGTCAAAAAATAGTTGTTTTATGCAACCATCTATAGATATAAAATGTTCCACATATTACACGGCCTGAGAGAAACTCGTGGATCATAGTTCTTTATCCACGGGCAGGTTCTTTATTCACGGGCAGTGGGCCTAAACACAACTATTTTTGGCTTTATTTAGTGACTTTTTTTCCAATTTTTTTGACAGTTGTAGATAAAGCATTGTATTTGACTCGCATATAATGAACATATTACACTCGAATAAAATTAATAACACTCGCCTTCGGCTCGTGATATAAATTTTAATCTCGTGTAATATTTGGCCCATTATATGCTCGTTAAATAAAATACTATAATTTAAATGATAACGTGAAATCTTGAAGGTTTGTGCAAGAAAAATTATGGAATAATAAATAATATCCATGATTAACAGAAAAAAAACGCAAAAAATGTTCCAATTACCTCTGTAAAGCAAGCAAGCAAGATTCTACATTGTCTAGTAATTTTCGCATTGACATGTTATATTTTTTAATAATATAAGGCAGCGATAACGATATTATTCTATTTTTTAACCCATAAGGGTCGTATTTTAACATGAGAATAGACAAATTTATTATGGACATAGTCCGCCATACGCCATATTATTGACACTGTCAATGTCAATACTGGCGTCGTTGATGACGAGATGATACATTACCCGAGCTCCATCGTTGCCAAATCATGCGTTATTGTTGACAGTGTCACTTCCAGCTGTTATTTAAGCGGGGTATTTAAAAATCTAGATGACGCTTCAGTTAATCCTGTTTTATTTTTCTTTTAAGCGCGATATTCAAAAACGTGTGATGCTCCAGCGTATTGTGTTTTATGTTTTTTGAGCCGGATAAAAAGTTAAGAAGTCTAAAGGGTATCGTTTATGCCAGGGATAACAAACTACAGAATGTATCCCATTTTTTCCAACACGATGTAAGCAATCGGTATAATATATGAACATTCACCTTATCAAGAACCTTTGTTGTATGTATTATAATAATATAATAGATTTTTAGTTGTTAGGATAGAAAATTTCGAAAGTTGTAAAATCGAGTATGTTTTAAAAATAAGAAATGCGTTATAATTATAATATTATTATGTTCATATTTGAATATAATAAATATACAATACATAATATACTCAATAACGGCTGCGTCTCAAGCATTTAGCATTTGTGCTTATTTCTCAAATCTATAATTTCTGAATTTGAAACAAATGCATGCATAATGCATAGTATAGAATATAATAATGTATAGGGATTGAAAAGATTATTGACAAACGACTTATTGCTTTGAAGTTGGGTCGAGTAACCTCTACAGGGTGGACCAGAAGTAATGGGTCATACGGTAACAGTAGATTCGTCACACAAAAATATTGCGACAAACCTCAATTTGTCACATTCGAAAGTTGATATTAACAGAGATACAGGGTGTCAAAGTTGAATTTTGATATTTGATTTTTTCAAATAACTTTTAAAATAATCATGTTATTTTGATGAAATTTCGTACATAGGGGATGTTTGATATGCAAAATTCAAATCTGAGCACGGAATTGCTCTTACTTGTAGGGGGCGCCACTTACACAACTTTTCACTCATTTAAATAGTCAGAACTTTTTTGTACGCACACGTACATTTTTTTAAAATTGAAAAAGTGATTTTTCCATCATATTTACTTGAAAAAGGTTTACTTTGTAGAAGTGCCTAGGAGTAACCTTTTTCAAGATATTTGAACTTAAAGTAATCCATGCAATGTGTTTTTAGATGGAAAATTTTGTAAATGAACATAGGAGGCTTTGAAAACGGCATTATCATGGTAATTTTGACATAAGCTCGAATGCTCACTGTTTCTTGATAAAAAAAATAAACCTCGAATTACTCTAATTTTATTTATTTTTTACAAAAAAAAAAGAGATTTTTTTGAAAACGTTTTGTTTTACCGTGACAACGGCATTTTCGATGCCTCCTATGTTAATTTTCAAAATTTTCCATTAGAAGCAACATTGCACAGATTACTTCAAGGGCAAATATCTTGAAAATGGTCACTCCTATCGACTCTTACACAGTGTACCTTTTTTACGTAGAAATGACGGAAAGATCATTTTTTTGATTAAAAAAAATGTTCGAGTGCGTTAAAGAAAGTTATAACTATTTGAATGAGTTGATAGATGTGTAAGTGGCGCTCCCTACATGTTAGATCCATACCAAGGCCAGATATGAATTTTGCATGTCAAACAACCCCCATATACGAAACTTCATCAGAATAACATGATTATTTCAAAAGTTATTTGAAAAAATCAAAAATTAAAATTCAACTTTGGCAACCTCTGTATTTCTGTTAATAGGTATCAACTTTCGGATTTGACAAGTTGAGGTCTATCGCAATATTTTTGTGTGAGGAATCTACTCTCTTACCGTATGACCCATTACTTCTGGTCCACCCTGTATATTAGTATCCTTTCTATACCTCCAGTTAGCGTATACTTTTAGTAACAAATATACGAAAATAGCAGTTTTTTCTTATTAATGAGTATTCCGTAACATTTTACATCTAGTTCTAAACATTTTTATTATACACATAGTTGCATTATTATCTCGGTTATTAGACATGAAGTGTTGATTCAATACGACTTATTGTATGAGTACATATAGTCTCTTATTCGACTTTATTAAAATACTCCAGTATTTTCTTGAGTATTCAATTTGAAAGTGTAACTGCATGATAAAAACTTGTTGGGTACTAACACTAACTATACTGCTTATTGATATTATATAAAGACTGATTAACCTTTCAACCAATAAGACGTCAATATACGTATTAATCTAAATAAAATATGTATAAGCAAGGAATAATCCAAATAATAATTGTACCTATACTATAATTATCTATCAAGACAATGAATACATACCTTGCCAAGTTTGCATGGATAGTAACTCAGTATTAAACATTTTTCCATGAACAGTGGTTAAGTGTTCAATCAAAACTTTACTGGAGGAAAAAGTGCAATTACATGGACTTTCATTGTTTTGCTCAAGACAATGAAAATTTAAAGACTGCGTTTCATGTGGAATGTCATGAACCTCTCTAAGATGTCTTTTACAATTCTTCTTGGACGAGCGAAGGTTTTTTTACATACTTCGCATATTCCGGACATTTTCAGATAAACTCCCACACAGTAGGAAATAGTATAATCAGCTTCACTGTTTGTTTTAAGCACTTTGGAACGTTTTATCAATGCCAACAACTGCGACTCCGACTGATAAATAAATAAACTCAACCAACCAAGAGAAATGTCAACAGCAACATATTTCCCGCTCTTGGCGCTCTTCAAGAATGTGTCAATTTACAACTGCGTCATGATATATGACATTTCGAATGCTGGGTAGTGGCTTTGGCAACGAGGGAGCTCGGGCAATGCATCATCTCTGTGATATTATTGACACTGTCAATGTTAATACTGGCGTCAATGATGGCGTTCATGTCGTTTCCTGTTATGGAGTGCTGCGGTGTTGCCAGCGACATCAGGTCTAGATGATATGGTATAATTTACTTTTTGGTTAGATTGGGTTAGTTTGTGTTGGCCATATATCTATTAACTCTATATGGGAACCGTCCCATTTGAACAACGAGCTACAGTTGAAGTTGACATGAGAAAGAAGATCCCGCTGTACTGTATATTTTTCGTATATTTTTTATTTTTCCCATGAGTCCAACCTTTCGATAGAAAAGGATAGAGTGTCATAATTTTGAAAAAAGTCGAGATTTCAAAAAAGAAAAAAGATATCAACACAAATCCAAAAATGTCTCGAGGTATGGACGTAACAAGCACTTGGGCATATCGAAAAAAAGCTCCAAAAAATCTCTATGGAAATGGGGGGACAGTAAAGAAAAATAAAATTGACAGTACTTTTTATACCACCCTGAATAAAAGAAGTTTTTGGGAAAATTAATTTTTTGAACCATCCGCATAAACCGCAAAGAAATGCTCTGCATCGTGGTGCAAACCGCATATTTTTTCATCGATTCCTCGATCGATTCCTTAAAAATCATGAGTGTCCAAACAGGCGAAAATAATTTTGGGTGTACCTTTTTTTTTGTTGAGTAGTTTATATAACCAATTTAAAATATCTACGCCATTATTCCATAATTTATTCAACATTACTTATATCTTATATCAAGGGTAAAATGGGGTATGCTAATTGAAGGCAATAATGACTTCTAGGTAAGAATATAGACCACGCATGGATATTTTTGGTGACAAAAAAAGTAGACAAAATCCGACTATACCATGTCATCAAACATGATTCCCAGTGATATTCTATCATGTTTGCTCAAGTGAAATATGTGCGATTAATTTGTTATATTAAGCGTAAAAATTGCGTTTTTCTTCCGTTTCTGATTATAGAATCTAAACCAATACAGCAATAAAAAATGTGTCAAAGGGAAAGTTTTAGAGAACGAAAAAAATGAGCACAAATGAAAAACCGGAAAAACCAGAAAAATCTATGCATTTTTCATATATCCATATCTCCACTATTTTTGAAGTTGTAGAAATAGCCATAATGTGTTCTTGCAATACGCAAAATTTGGTTAATGGCAATCAAATTTTTTTTTCACAAATGACACTTGAATTTTTTTCGCCTTTTTTTCAAAGAGTTCTGGATGCTCGGCGGCTGGTCTAATCATGATTTTTATACAAGATTTAGAAACTAGAAGTAATATTCTACAAACTTGTAATTCGATTTTGCATTAAAAATTATGAGAATTATATGAAAAATGCATCTGAACTTGTTAGTAAACGACCGAGCAAATTATACAAATTATAGATATCTCGGCTCCTTTGCCAGCCCTTTCCACTCTGCGTAGCCATTCACGCTCAAGTTCAGATAGATTTTTCTCATAATTCCCATCATTTTTATGAAAATTCGAAATATACGTTTTAAACGTTTTGTATGTACAGGGTGATTCATTTTCAGAGTCAGTTTTTTAATAGGAAAATGTATCCCCTTTTGAAATATATAAAAATGAATATACCATTACATTTGATTTTTTTGAAAAAAACTCAAAAACATGCTACCATTTCAGTTAACGCCATCTAGCGGCGACGGCGAAGTTCAAAAATTCAAAACCAAAAAAGTTTTTTGAAGTGCAGATCATGCTCTTTCATATGAGCCCAAGCTCGTTTAAATCGGTCAAGCGAAACGGGAGAAATCTCCGTTTGTTTAAGAAAACAATTGAACTTCCCCCACCACTTAATTATGATAGATAGAAAAAAACGTTTTGAACAAAAAGTGTAGGTGAATAGTCAGTAAATCCGAAAATGAGCTCATCGATATATTTTTATTGGACAAAATTCCATAAAAATCATATTTTTCTACTTGGTGTTGGTTGTTAGGCCCCCTAGCGACCATTTCAGAAACTTGAAAATATTTTCCAGGTTTTTCTCTTGGCCGTTTTAGTAATAAAATTTTTTGCCGCAAGCCTCTACGATGAATAGTTTACGAGAACTGGCTCTGAAAATGAATCACCCTGTACAATGTAACTTCTAGTTTCTAGATCTCTTTTAAAAATCGTGATCGGACCAATAGTGTGAATTCTTTGATGCATACTTATGCCAAAAACAATTTTTTCAATTTTTTTCATCCATATTTATTCTAGAAAACTCAATTAATATCTGCTAATTTTGTAACGGTTTCATTCAAAATACTCTCAGGGAAACTACGTCACCGACACGTGATCCTGATCAACAAATGAAACGACTGGTGACGCCCCATTCTAAATTTTTGCCAGGTTGTGAAATTAGCGTAGCATTTTATTTAGCTCTATAGCGCATCCACCAATGAAATCACTCGTACACCCAAGTCTATTAGGTAAATTGCGAACGAGCTGACAACGCCGCATCATGTGGGTAACCTAACCTTGTTGTTTACATACATCCGTGATTTGGGATTTGGGTACTGTTGGTTGCTTGTTACTGTTATTATTGTTTCTAAACATATTCCATTCAACTGTCTAAGTTCTCCATCGAGTGCTTCAAAAATTTGGAGACGAAAAAGCCATTTGAAAAGCCTCGATTTCTCGATTCCGTGAAATATCCTAGAAAGCACTTTGTGTAGTATACAGGTGCAAATGGGCTTTTTCTTATGTTGAAATATTGTAGCCTCATTCTTTCTGAACATTTTGTTGTTTGAGGTGACTTAATAGGTGAGTGTTTTTTCGAAGAAGTTACGAAGCTTTGTATTGGAGTATGTTTATGAATTTTGGACAATAAAAGACAATAATGAGTGTTTACCTTTTATTGTCACGCAATATATAAACTGTTTCACTGGTATATGAGAGCATAAAACCCGGAAGCCACTAATAACAATGATGACACAATGCACTTTTTCTTCATTTTTGTCACAGATTCAAACACAAGCTTTTCCTTTTTTTCACTGAATGAGAGCTTCACCGAATATATGAGGACTTTGATTGGGTTTTAACGTATAAAAAAATAAAAAAATTGCACATTTTGAGAAGCAAACTTGAAGCAAACAGCAAAACAAAACAAAATTTGAGGTCAGGTTAGGAGTAGGAGGAGACGGTTAACCAAATATAATATGATTTAGCGAGTGATTTAGTCTTGAATAA
The DNA here is from genome assembly GCA_958502075.1 of Orchestes rusci. Lineage (NCBI taxonomy): Eukaryota > Metazoa > Arthropoda > Insecta > Coleoptera > Curculionidae > Orchestes > Orchestes rusci. Next base: position 3,545,752 of record OY293306.1, read on the forward strand.
ATAAAAAAAATTGGCTCAAACTTGAATAAATAAATAGTTGATCAATTTGATTACTCGGAATATTCAATAGAAAATGTTTGATTTGTTTCTTTATAACCCCATTCATCTATTGCCCAGAGTGAAACGTAAACTGTGGCAAACGCGCAGAATGCACGCTAAATCGGAAAAGGTTGTCTCTGTTTAATCGAGAAAGATGGATAAGCTGGGGATAGTACGTCAGAGCCCGCCATTGAAATTGGTTTCAAATTTCTATCAAAATTTCAAACAGCTCTAGTAAATTGACAAATTCACCAAATGACTTGAAACTCTCACAGAGTACTGTTTGAGCAGTTCTAAAAAACATGTTTATATATTTTTGTTAACTTTCGAATTCATGAAACCTCCCTTGGTGTGTTTGTTATGCTCCACTAGTGCACACGAAACTACACTTTTCTACCCTGTGGCGTTTGTTATGCTGTTAGTGCAAACATTGTAGAGTGTTTTTTATATCAGGGTAGGTTGCCCATTACTGCACTCACTACCCCAGGTCAAGAGGAGGTGTGACAAGTGTAGCGCAGTGTAGAAAAGGGTGGGGAGCTTATTTCGTGTATTTTGTAAACAAACCATGTCTTAACCTAACGAATAATAAAGATAAACAAACAAAAATGAAAATTTGTAGTGAAGAATCAGTGTGGATCTTACCAAATAAGTTGAAATGGGTGATGAAACTAGTGAAAGTGAATGTATACAGTTATACGATATAGATTTGGATTGATTTATATTTTTTATTCTTAATCAATTTCCTTTCCTGCTTAGTTTTGGAATTCGCAACACTTCTCATAAACTCTCAAAAATCAACATTAGCAGCAATCACGATAATGATCCCAAGCCAAGCTGCAGTGGCTTATCTGGTAGAGCATGCTAGCCTAAATCCAACCCAACTGAAGAATATCTGCAGAATCTGCACAAACGCGTTTGTTGAATCTCCTTTACACTGACAGCCATGACTTACACCAGCAGAATGCTCTACCCTACCCTCTACCCTACACCGAAATAACAAACACACCTTTTGAGTGATATCTAGAAAATAAAGTTATTTGACCTCCATTTCTATTTATTCAATCCATATAATCATGATTTTATCATTTTTTCAATAGCAACAGGCAACCCAAACTATACATTTTTGCAATCAGGAAAATAAGCTCTTTCATAATATATGATAATATACAGGGTATTCCATTGAAAAAAATGCTATTTCTATTATATTCAAATATTGACATCCCGATAGTCTTTTGTTTTTTTTGATAAGATTTTTGAATATCTAAAACTTTCAAATTGACAACATTTTCATATCTCCATTGATAAAGCCGATAGCATATGGGTCAATAGATACCGAATGATCCTGTACATGGGGATATTGGAGACGGTTAGAGATACGACGTTGCTTAAATGGAAGAAAAGTTGCGTAATTGTATGCCCAAAAATATTATACCTTTGTTCTATTTTGAAAAAGAATCATCAATTTTCGAAAACCAACAATAATTCGTTTATTATAGAAGCCAAAATTTCCAAATTTTCAGGATATGGTCAAGAGGATACGACAATTCTAAAAAGGGCATCAAAAAAATTGTAGGCCTACTAGGTTACGTCCAGCCGAGGTCAACTTTTGTTATTTCTATAGGAGTCATTCTATTCTTGAAAAAAACAGACTTGACTTTGGCTGGACGCAACATAGTAGGCCTACATTTTTCATGACGCCGTTTTCAGAATCGTCGTTTCTTCTTACACATATTCTGGAAATTTGAAAGTGTTAGCTTTTATAATAAGCAAAATATTGTGGTTTTTTGCAAATGTACTTTTTTTTAACCCTGTATTTACATCACTGTATCGATTCAAAATGAAACAAAGGTGGAATATTTTTGAGCATACAAATCCGCTACTTTTTTTCCATTAAAGTAAGTACAGTAGCATCCAAAATTATAGCAACCGCCTACAATTTGATGAAACTTTCATCCTGCATCAGTTATCAAAGAAGTTATGGTGCATTTGAAAACTTCAATTCATTTGCCAGTTCACGTGTCCTGGCGATTTTTTTCAAAACATTCTTTAGTGCCTTTTTTCATGTTCAAAAAAAGACAACTTTTTTCTGTGTAATTTTCATAAAAATGACTAGCACCATTCAAAAGAGGGGCAAAAAGTATGTACTCCCTGAAAATTCCACAATTATTTATCATAGGATAGTCTTGGCAAAAAAAAGTTACCGATTTTTCATGATTTCTTTGATCGGGCTGAAACTGTTGGAAATGTCTTTTTTCTATGTAAAAACTTTTATTTAAGTGATCGAAGTTATAGTCCAGTAACCATATACAGTCTGTTCATGGCTTTCCTGCGGTTACGTCATACTTTCCGTCTCTCTCTTACACATTGAAAAAAAAATCACGTACGTCTGGGCGAGGGTGTTTCGGATGAATTTGAGAAATGTCACATGTGGAGCGATCAATCTACGACATACTGCCAAATGTCAAATACTGTGACGTAGCCGCAGTTAAGCATTGAACAAGCTATACGTTGCTATCAGACGTTGCGCTAGATCCGGTATTTCCAATTTTGTGCAGACTTCTTTATGATGTCCCAATGGATAATCCAAGTTTTCGACCTCAAGCGACTAACGCAACATTGATAAATTTCAAAAATGTTCACCTTTTATCCAGTATTTGGCAATTTTAACCCAGAAGGACTAAGTTTTCAATTATAATTATGAACACTTTGAATTACACTAGATTTGCTACAAATTGAGATCAGAATAGTCTCTGAGATCAGAATAGTCACTGTACAGATTTTCAAAATTTAGTGTTATTTTTTCACACTTGGAAATGTTTAGATAATAGAACAACATCATATTAATATGGTGCCTACCAGGAAGATGTTTCCAGGCTAGTTACCATACACATTTATTGTTCTGTGGGAATTTCAACCCTCTAGACATATTTTCTTTGGAAAATTCACGCCTTGCTAATTTCGATAGAAAAGAAGAATTATGCATACATATTTTGATCTCAATAGAAAAAGAAAATTAAATAATGTCCAAAATCAACTGAAAGTAGATTTTGCCCTCTTCGAAGGACTCTGTTGTTTAAAAAGAAAGACTAAAAATGGCCGCAGACTTTTTCCAGGTAGATATTATTTTGTTTTATTACCGCAGATAATAGGTTTAGACAGACGGCTATTTAAACATTTTCAAGTTTGAAAATATAACGCTAAATTTTCTCAAAAAATTATGTCAAAAACTCTTCAGAGACGGTTCTGATCTCAAATTATAGCAAATTTAGTCTACTTTAAAAGAGTGTTTCATAATTATGATCGAAAACTCAGTCGTTCAGGGTTAAAATTGCCAAAAACTGGATAAAAGGTAGAAACTTTGGGGCTTTTTTTGAAATTTGACAATGTTGCGTTCGGCGCTCGAGGTCGAAAACTTGGATTATTCATCGGGCCAACATCATAAACAAGTCTGCAAAAAATCAGCAAGTTACCCCCCTTTTCAAACGACGGTTACTGAATTATTATTATTTAGATAGAAATTTTAGATTATACCAAAGTAAAAAAAAATCATATGATTGTGTACTTCTAGATCAAAACAAGTCACAATGTTGTTACGAAGATTGAACGAAGCTGAAGATAAAGCAAAACATTTGCATGTGGAAATAAAAGATATCAGGTGTCAGATAGCAGAGTTGACGCAGTCCGCAAATAGTATTTTGAGTGATCCAAACTTACTGTCGGCGTGAGTAAATAAGATCCCAAACATAATTCTCAGGTTTTCATCTAAATCTTTTGAATAGTCGCCAAATAACTTCTAGAACTATTGCGGAAAAGCGTACAGAATCTGATAGTGAGGATTCTGTGGATTATGCAGATTTACACCAGTCGAAAAAGCCCCGAAGTGATGTTCACGTAGAAAATGGATATGTAGTTGTTTATACGGACGGGGCATGTGAAAATAACGGAAAACCGAATGCAAAGGCGGGTATTGGTGTTTGGTTTGGTGACTATCATCCTCTGTGAGTTTGGGTAAATAAATTGTGGATATCGATGATTTTTTTAACGTAAAAAAAAATCATATTTCGACCAATTTTTTTCAGAAATATTTCGAAGCCAGTTATTGGTCGCGCTACAAATAATACAGCTGAGATCCAGGCACCTATTGAGGCTTTGTTAGCCATCAAAACATTAGGTAAATCTTGGTGAATTATTCAATTATCATTTAAAATATTTTTTTTCTGAATAGGATACACCAAAGCTAAGATCTTGACTGATTCTCAATTCACTATAAATTGCATGACCAAGTGGATAAAAAAATGGAAATCGAATCAATGGAAACTGGCGGGTGGTGGTCCAGTTAAGAATAAAGAAGATTTGGTGAAATTAGATAATATCTGTAAACAGTTTGCTGACATCAAATGGGTAAGATGATAATTTTCTTCTATATGCTTGTACACAAAAATCCCCCTCAAACTGATTTACGAGTTGCATTAATATTGGAACCTCCTTGAATGTCACACGTCGTTATAAAAGGAATATTTCATAAAATTGTTATTATACAGGGCTTTTCACTTGAAACTCCGCACGTCAATATCTCGGAAACGAATAGGAATATTTGATTTCTGTAAAAAGTAGTCAATGTATGGGGTCGAGTAGTTATTTTTCACAGTTAAAAAAATTCGACGCCTACCAAGAGTAAAGCGTCGCGACGCATCGAAAATATCAATCGATTGCATGGACTTTGAAATTACGCGCATGCAAAAGTACGAGTTATTTATAAAATTTTTTGTTATTCAGTCGAACTCATTTATTCTACTCAGTTTTGAGATATACAGTGTGTTCAAGATAAGGATGTCTATCACGGGGATCTTGGAAACCGTGAGAGATACAAGGTCGGTTGAATGGAGGCAAAGTTGTGTATTTTGATGCTTAACAAAATGCCGTTTCAAAAGACAAGGATTTCCGACTAAGTCCGAAATTATCCGAAAAAAACCGAAATTTTTCAAAACTGTTTTCATTTTTTTCTGACCACATTTGAAGAGATATTTTGAAATGAATGGAACTTCTCCATTGCCACTTTTTGCCCTTTACAAGATAGCGTTATTGAATTGAAGAACCGACGTTTCGTCTATGAGCAGCTTCTTTGTTTTTTTAAATACGGTCCTGGATTTTTTATCACGGATTTTGAGGGCCTCTTATGTTCCTAAACCAACAATGTATCGCAATTATTCAAAAACATTATGTTGATGGATTTTTCCATAAGAACTCATGTGTTAGAGAGAGACAAAAAATACATTTTTAATAGTATTTAAAACAACCACCTCTTTTTTAATTTGTGCGATACCTCGTTGGTTTAGGAACATAAGAGGCTCTTAAAATCAGTGATAAAAAATCCAGGACCGTATTTAAAAAAACAAAGTTGATGATGTATGCTCATAGACGAAACGTCGGTTCTTCAATTTAATAACGCTATCTTGTAAAGGGCAAAAAGTAGCAATAGAGAAGTTCCATTCATTTCAAAATATCTCTTCAAATGTGGTCAGAAAAACAATTTTGAAAAATTTCGGTTTTTTTCGGATAATCTCGGACTTAGTCGGAGTTTCTTGGCTTTTAATTTTGTTAAGCATCAAAATACGCAACTTTGCCTCCATTTAACCGACCTTGTATCTCTCACGGTTTTCAAGATCCCCATGATAGACATCCTTATCTTGGACACACTGTATATCTCAAAACTGAGTAGAATAAATGAGTTCGACTGAATAACAAAAAAGTTTATAAATAACATGTACTTTAGCATGGGCGTAATTTCCAAGTCCCTGCAATCGATTAATATTTTCGATGCGTCGCGACGCTTTACTCTTGGTAGGCGTCGAATTTTTTTAACTGTGAAAAATAACTACTCGACCCCATACATTGACTACTTTTTACAGAAATCAAATATTCCTATTCCTTTCCGAGATATTGACGTGCTGAGTTTTAAGTGAAAAACCTTGTATAATTGACATAGGTCATGGTTAGAGGAACCATTTGAAGAGCCATTTCAGTAAAAATTTGTGGATGATTTTGTAATAGGCTTGTCAATGAATAGCCGAAAAAGGGGTGTGGAGTGCATGAAGGGGGGGAAAGTTTTTGCTTCAGGAATGTGTCAGGGGTAGTAATGACTTCAACATACTAAAAGTCCCCGCCTCTAGTCCTACCGCTGCAAGGGGGGAGGGGGTAGAAAGGTAACTTTTTTGCTTTCTCGCCTATAACTCTGCGCTGCGTCGTGCGTTCCATAAAAAATAAAAGATTATAAAATTTTCTACAACATTAGATTCATGCAGCGAAAGAAGTGTAGAAATCTTGTAGGAAATTTTATAAGCTTTTATTTTTATTCAAAGAATTTTTCGGTACTACGCACCATTTTTGATTCATAAGCGAAAAACCAGATAATGAACATTTCTACCCCTCTGCCCCCGCTGAAGTGGTCAGGCTAGAGGTGGGGACTTTTAGTATGCTTACGAGTGGCGCAGCGAGAAATTTTCTTAAGGGGTGGTTTACTCAATACCATGAAAGTTTAGTGCCGCTTGTGTGGCTACAAAAAGATATCTCCAAGACAATAGCTTCATTTTCCAAACTCAGATAGTACAACGAATCTTGGGAAAACACCTAAACAACAACCAACCCAACAATCGAATCAAAACCAAGCGAAAGACCAGCTCAAAATGCTCAAAACAAAAGAAATGACGCGACGATAGAGAATTATAATACAACACTCCACATGTTTTATGTAAATAGTGAGCAGCTGTGATTTAATCGAAGAGTTTCTATTGGCTGAGACGGTCGTGCTACGGTTTGGCCTCAAACGCCAGCGCCGACGTTGACGTTTATAAATTGTCCAATGAAAAAACGTGTTTTCAACATCCAACGCCGGCGCGAGCGCCAGCGCCAACGCCAAGTCTAATCCAAAGTTAAGTACGCATCTATGCAACACAAATTCCCGAGTTGCTGGTGGGTCACTGACGGTTCGATCGACTATGCATACGAGTGTGTTTCCCTTGCTTCTTCTGACTTAAAAATGTTTTTAAAACCACTTAAATCCAAAATTTAGGGTGTGAACAATACGATACCTACAAGATAATAAAATGAATGTAAAATAATTTTCCTTTTATGAACCTTTTAGATCAGCAAGTTTCCCTGCCGCAACCTGTATATTTATCAAAAATAAGTTTAATTTGTATGGTATGGTTTTCCACTTCATAGGCTCCGGGGGGGAGGTTTGAACCCCCAAAACCATTGCCCCAACCACCCCCAACATATTCCTGAAGCAAAAATTTTCCTTCCCTTCATGCACTCTACACCCTCTTCGTTGTCTAGACCATAACTACAGTCCGTGAAGAAATGTTGATTGAAACATTATCAGATTTCAACTCTGTCAATTCTCATAATATACAGTTTACTATGAAAGAAGAAAAGGATAGAGTGGTGAGACGGTAAGAGTGGAGGAAAAGTCATCTTGGACTTGTATCGGAAACTGTCAGATTCGGTCACATTAATTTTTGCTTCAATGAATGAAAATGACAAGAATACTACACAATTATAACGACGAAAAATAGAGTGATACATTCCAGATGATAGATACGTGATATCCTAAAACCTTACTTAATAAACTTATTTACCTTACACCAATATTCGACGGACCGACGGAACAGGGACTCTGATAACATCATAGGAAACTTTTGAAGGGCATGAATTGGATAAATATTACCAATTACAATAATTAGACATAGTTTTTCGAAAACTAAGGATAGAGATCAAATTATAGCCCAAACACAGTCCATACATATTAGTATGATTCCGTGCAAAAGCTGCAGTAAGTTTTCTATTGGACCCAATGATCTAATAACTATAGATGAAACATTTCGTTCATAAACTGTGAACAATTGTTTGGCCAACATCGAACATAGAAGAGACGTTGAGCGGGGCACTGAGTGGGGATACGTTTGCACCTCACTGGAATATGCTTTGATTACTACACGCGAAGCTGCCAGTGGCGTAACAATTCTACAGAATTCTTAAATTCTTATTTACTGCAAGCTTGACACTTTCGTGTCATTTCAATAAACCATTTCAGTTAATAATGAAGCACTACCAACTAAGCCAGAATAAAAACAATAAAAATCAACACCAAACCCCACTCAAAAAAAGAGACGCCATTGATACGAAATACGAATGAAACGTGTAGACAAAATCCGATCGATGGGAGCGGACCCAATTTTGGTGCGTTGCCGTACTTCAGCTTTTTTAATTTTCTGAAGAAAATACTGGTTTGTCTAAATCCAGGTATTCAGGATCATTATGAGTTAAAACAATCTCATTTTTTATGATATTTTTCTTTTCACATTCTGATTTTAGAATATGATACATTAAGGTTATTTACTTGAAAAACATACTTTTAGTTCATCTTGATAGGGCCTTCCGCAATATAAACCGCTCAAACTGAAATATTGAAATTTGTTTCCTGCACAAACTTTTGATGCCAAATCAAATTCCGATCTCGAAAATTCAAAAATGTTGTCAGTGGTTTAAGAACGACCGGATTTATTTTTGCAATTTTTATTTTAAAATCATAGTCTTCAATGATTTTTACGTGTAACAGAACCTCTTGATTCACATCGTTTTAGAAAAAATTGCAATATATTACATCGATACCCGTTATTTACCCCCTCCCTGGTTAATTATTTGAAAAATACAGTACTCTTTATACATATATTTTGTCTCAATCAAATGAGAAACGAGAAGGTTCCAGTCTATGAGTGGAAGATTAGATTCGTGAAACCCAGCAGGTGGTGATCATTTTCAGCAATTTTTGTAGAATAATGATGAAAATTCAATCAATAAGTATCAGCTAATGAAATTTGTTTGAATTACATATTTTTGTTTTTCGAAAAACATTTTTATCGATTTCTATTCTTCCACGAACGGCTTTTCTGAAAAATCATCCAAGGACAAAATAAATAGGCAGTGATGTATTTTTCAAATAATTAACCAGAAAAAGTAACATAACGGGCATCGATGTAATAATAGTATATTATTCAACGAGCGAGAAATGGTGGATATCACTCACGAGGATGAAGTTTGCGTAATCATCTGAGTGAGTAATAGCAATATCCCGCGAGTAGAATACTATATTTTTTCTATGATTATTTAATAATTGAAGCAAACTGTGCAATATTTAATTTCATTTGGACGGCACTTTTTGACAACGACTGTTCTTAAAGTGAGGTTAGGTTGTTAACACAATGTGACAATGATTACAAGTATGGACGGTCAAATGGGCTGTTTCAAAATGATGGGATTTAAAGAGTAGACATTTGGTCGAATAGTAGTGGGGTTTTCGTGCAGTATTAGTATAATTGTTGAAGAAAAAAACCTTGATGTATTATTTTCTAAAATCAGAAAAACTGAGTCGTCACGCTCGGCTATGTAACGCTCCATCGGGTAAAGTCGGCTTGAGTCCAGTAAGTCATGGCCGCATTCCGAACATTTTTTAAGAAGCGAAACACAAGTGTTGGTTTGCATGTTAGTTTGAAGTGTTGATACCATCATAATATATTTCTTTGGTTCTTTGATTCTCTGGTTCTTATTTAATGAACATTGACCTAGTGATGTTATGTTTGCTGAATTTTGTGGTTTTCCAAAAGATTTTGTTCAAATTAGGTAGGTAATATGTGGGTTCTATCAGGGATTTGATGAAAAATAAAATAAAATAAAATAAGAAAAGATGACATGGTGAGGTTATGTTTGCTTAGTTTTGCTATTTTCCAAAGAATTTTGTTCAAATTCAAATTCGGTAATGGCGAGAGAATTGTACCACTTATCATATTTTCCTCAATACCTCGCTAGTGATTGGTTTAAATTGAATGAAGCATTAAACTTAGATCATTTCATGTATTTTTATCAAAGTCTAGATTGAAAAACTTAGAAAAATACTAGAAGTTAAGAATAATGAGCTTCTAGAAAAAATGTTGCAAAGGGTACAAATTAGCCAACCGGTTCGGTAAATTGTACCATGCGGTTCGGCAGATTGTTCTATACCAAACGGCATTGGATTTCTGGTGTTATTGAAACAATTCAGCAAACAAAATATCCCCACTAGAGCATTCTGACATTTAATTTAAACATATTATGGGTAAAACAAAATATTCCAATGAATAACTATGATAATTGAGAATATCTATCTCATGCACCCAAGTTGGTCCAAATTTTTCAGTCTTATACTTTCTTATTGCTGTTTTTATAGTTTTGCGCTGACCACTGACAGTAGGTCTGTTCGTAGAATAATCACAAATCGATCAGTGCTTCATCGATTGGTCAAAATAATCAGAAATTGCAAACTGCAAATGCTAAATGCTGATTGGCTCTGACTGGTTTGTGATTATTCTACGAACAGACCTAGTATTTGATAACCTTGTGAGGCTAGACTAAAAGAGAAAACATGAGTTTAGTAAAATATTTCCGGTACAATTTTACGAACCATGTGGTGGTACCAATTACCGAACCGATATGATTGACATAAATTGTTCAGTTTCTTTATAGAAAGTCAGATTAAGATAAGTTTTACTCGTGTATAGTCTTGTAAAATGATCGATAATTACGAAAAATGCTCCAACTACCAAAAATCGATCATTTTCACAAAAAACCTTATCTTAGAATGTCTGATACTTACAGCGTAACCACGTTTGATTGATAAATTCACAATTTTACGAGAGACCGCCTCTCACCGCTTCTGATCAGTTCTGGGCACTGGAAGGTCAGAATTTGATAAATATTGAGGTGGTACAATTTAGGAACCGGTACAATATACCCGACTTTACCCTATGTAGGTTCTATTAGGCTCGCTTTACCCTATGTAGGTTCTATTTAGATTTGATCAGAAAATTTGAAAAACAAATGACATAGTTAGGTTATGTTTGCATAGTTTAGTTATTAAAAATATTGTTCATTAAAAATCACTATACCCATATAAAGAAAAAACATCATGATTGCTTTTTCAATCATGAACAGGAACAAACTCGAGACGACATGCAAACATGATGAAATCTGAGCCATTTTGTTCGCAAAACATGTAACTTTCTCATGTTTTTTTTTGGCTTGTCAAAAAAAACCCTTCTTATAGAAATTCAGGAGCAAATTTGATCATATGTGGAAAAAATGAAAAATTCGACTTTTGTCGAAAAATCGAATATTTTGAATTACGAGGAGACCTTCAGAGATAAAAAATCACAAAAAATCTTAAAGAAGTTTTAAGAAATTCCCTACAAAATTACGTGAGAATCATCAAAATCGGTTTAGCCGTTCAAAAGTTATGGAATTTTTGTAAAGTTGCAAAAATCGTGTATTATCATATCCTAAAGAAATCTTGAGATTTTGACCATTTTCCATGTTTTTGCACCTACCAAGGCTTATAACTTTTTGATTTTTTGAGATATCGAGATGAAATCTGAGCCATTTTGTTCGCAAAACATGTAACTTTCTCATGTTTTTTTTTGGCTTGTCAAAAAAAACCCTTCTTATAGAAATTCAGGAGCAAATTTGATCATATGTGGAAAAAATGAAAAATTCGACTTTTGTCGAAAAATCGAATATTATGAATTACGAGGAGACCTTCAGAGATAAAAAATCACAAAAAATCTTAAAGAATTTCAAGAAATCCCCGACAAAATGACGTGAGAATCATCAAATGAAATTCGTGTTATTAATCTCGCTTTGATGAAATTTTCACTTCTGTTGTGTGATCATGAGCGCACCAGGTAGTTTTCATGAAAACAATTCAGGAATCACCCCTTGCATTATTTACAATAATTGTTTAGAAAACACCTTGTATAGCACAGGCACAGATTATCCTTTGGCTTGAAGTTCTTGAACATTTTGAGACCTTCAACTTTTTTTTTGAATAAATCACAGAAACAAATTTTAGTCAAATCAGGAGACTTCGGCGGCCACTCAGCGGAAAGACTGTTTTGAGCTATCCAAGCGTGTTGAAATTGTTCATTTAGCCAGTCTCTGACTGACATCTAAATGAAACTTCAATCTAGGGTGGAATCTCATTGTAGTGCGCATTTTCGATGTTTCCACGAAATCGTTATCACTTGATAAATCTGGCCAAATCCAGTGACGTACACAGATATGATTTATGCAAATTTTGCTCCAAGAAACTGGCATAGATGGCATTTTTGCTGAAAATGTATTGTTTGTCAAGCTCTACAATTAAAAAATCCCTAGCCAAATATCACAAATAATGATCTTTTTTTCAGGGTGACCCAAAAACAAATGGATCACCCTTTATAATGATTAAATAGTGTAGACAACGTGTATTACAAAGAAAGTTGGCAATACGGCAACGTCAATATCCTGGCTATGTTTAAGTTTGTTGATTGCCATGCAAGCGGTATGTTAGATTATGAAAAAAATTAATTACTTCCTTTGTGAATCGCCTGTTTTCTGCAACGCCCGGCAAAGGGTCACCCCAAATAAAAAAATGTTTTACTGGGTGAAATATACAATCAAACAAGGTCCAACCGTGACAACACATAGCTGACGCTGTGGCGGTGGTACGGCGGCGTTGCCGGACTGTAATATTCGGAGGCAATAGTGTGCAAATTCCGAATCTGATGAAAAAATGAGTTTTCCTTCTACTATACCTTCACGTGAGGTGCCCACAGACCAGCATTCAACACCGTCATTCTTCCCCGTCGTTCTGTCCCGTCATTCATTCCCATCATTCTTTCCTTCCAAGATGAATGGATAATAAAAATCTCATCACCCACTAACACGTTACGTTTTCCTGCCATCTCTCCATCTTTTCTCATCATGACAGGAAAGATGGAATGCGCATTTATGATCTTGCCACCTAACTTGGTGTTCCAACAAAAAAGAACGCCGGTTTGTCCCTGTCGGACTGGAACGTGGGTTCAACATGACAGGTTGTGCGGTTGTTACATTGATTAGTATTGTGTATGTGTATGTGTGTAATTTGTTGAGACCCATTCTGAATCCTATTTCAGGAATACTGTCCAGGTCACAAAGGTGTAAAAGGAAACGAAGAGGCTGACAAACTAGCCCGAGCTGGTGCTTTGAGGTATACTTCTGTGAAATAAATATTGATGTATAGACATTTTTCTACTTATTAAAAACAATCTAATTAGTTCATTAATTTACTATTTTTCCTTATTCAGTATCTTGAAACGTGCTTTCAGATTATGTGCGGATTCATTTTACTAAATCACACAACAACAAAATTTTGCGAAAAGGTTTCTGTTGATAAGTGTAAGAGGTCAGGTGATTTTTCAAAATTGCTTCTTGGACATTTGATCATCGTTCTGCTCAAATTGTTACTTGGCAAAGCAAATAAAATAATCGTTTTCCCCAGTCCATGACAAGTTATAGAGATTGTGGGTGCTTTTCCGGGGTAGAGAATAGTCTAGGAAAATCTAAGCAGTGATTTCTGACATGCGCATTGACCCTCGTGCACTAACATCAGACTGCATGGATTAGAATTATAAAATGCCTTGTCGTAGTCCAATTTTTTTTTCAATAAGAAAATTTTGAGAACTGAAGATGAGATTATGGGCATATTTTGTGATTTCAAAATGACTATTTTGATTGTTTTGATTTTGGTGTTCTTCTTTTCCCAATCCACAACGTTTACAAAATCAAGCAACATTATGCATTTCTATAAATTATATTTTATTTTTCTACAAATATCGTCGTATTCACATAGAAATATCGTGTCACATCGTTTGTATACAAAAATAAAACCTATCATTTCTTCTTAGATAATAGTTATATATAGCTATTTGTTTATATCACTTAACAATTTCTTAACTCTAGTTAAATAGTGGGGAAATGTACAGAACCAAATAACTGACTATATGTTTACTCTAAGAAAAAGAGCTCTGCGCAGCATTATATTACAGCATCTTGTACTAAACTATGCAAACAATATCTTATAGGGACAGAACATATTTTACGTTATAATAAACATTCGTAAAAAATGAAGATTGATATTTAATTGCATTTACAAATTTGGAATGGATTAAGTTTTCATTGCCGTTCTAAAATGGCACTGATAGCATCTTGAACATGCCAAATGGAAAAATATTAAATATACAGACTTTGGTTCATGTTCTGTATCGTCTGAACTACAAAACATAGAAGAAGAATGACCTGAAAGCATATTATACCTACTTAAGATCTGAATGCGTCAAAAAAAGTAGATTTGACATATTCAGATTAGCAACTCACGTTTCATCAATCTCTTGGTAACTATATAATTCGAATTACCTACTCCAAGAAAATCTTCATGTACCAAAAGATGGATCTATAGCATATTTAATAATAACCGTCTGTCTATTTTCACATGAATCATATTTGGTTGTAGTGATTTGACAGTCTCATTCCTCAATATGCACAGTTATTACCATACATGGTTGTCAATATCTTTTACTACTGCCAGGAGGTCTATTACCGTTCCATTCTCTACCCTCCTTATGATGGTGATGATGGTGGTGGTGCCTCTTCTTTTCTGATCCTTTTTGCCCATATCCATCATTAACAACCATTTCGGAGCTGTCGCGATGACGTTCGGTGCCGTCTCTACGGTACGGTTCATCCATTGTTTCTTTACGACGCAAAGGTGAATGGTTGTTTCCACCACTTGGCTTCAGACCAGATTTAGACCCAGCGGACTCGTGAAGATTTTCCCAGGCTTGGCGGTAATAACGGTTTAGACCTCCATGTCGAGACTCGGAGCTAGATGAATCGAATGAGGCTACTGTGTTACAATCAGGCGATGCCCTGTGGCGGTAATGTTTGGCACTTTGATTTCTGTTGATGGAAAAATAATTTTGTAAAAATTTATAAAGTATCTTTATGAGAGTTTTTTCACCCTGTGGTTAAAGTATTTATGGAAATAGAATAAAATATAACCTTGTGCTTAAAGTGGACCAAGCAACTTATTCTTAGAGCATGCAGTGCGGGTGCCATAGCTTGTTAGGTCTCTTCCCATGCAGAAGTTGGGTTTGCAATAGATTTATATGTTTCTAGTTAGTTCACTTCACGACGTCTTTTTCAGAGATTATACTGTTATCGTTTTTGCATTTATATTTAATATTGCTCAATTGCTGCGCCTTCAATAGATGTCTAGTAGATCTCGCTTTCTCACAAAGTCTACTGCAAACAGACGACAAAGAAATGATTCTTACATGTGGTAAAGAAAAAAACTTAATGGCACTAGTGTCACATGGGGTTACTGAAATAACCCGCCCGATGTGAACGGAAGCTGCGACTTAACTCTCGCCTCCCGATCTGCTGATCAGGAAACGGAAGAGCCAATAGGGTGTACCATCTGGAAGGCATTGCACTTGGCGACGGTAGTCTGTGAGATGATCGCGTCGATGCACCCGCACTGCTCGGGAAAAAATCGGAATCGTGATTCATAATTTTTTTTGGGCATGGACTAGTTCAAGAATCCAACCACTAATAATTATTGTTAGGTGGAATTCTATTCAAATCCATTATTAGAAATGATTTTCAACCTACCTCCGAACCAGAATAACTACTGTTGTGATTATAGCAGCTAGAAAGATAAACGCTCCAAACGCACCAAGTGCGATGACTGCACCAATATTCAATCTGGCTCCAAAAGGTTCTCTTCTGTTTTCACCATCGACTGATAGAGGTACATTGACGTTTGGAGTTTCCCCATGTTGAATATTATTCGATGTACCTTATAATGGTAATTTTGATTAATGAATACAAATAAAAATACAAGGTGACCCAGGTTTATCCAACAATATCTGAAATTTAGATTCTACTAATTACCAATTTTTTTTAATCCCGGGACATTTTTTTTAACTCCTCGTCGGTTTCGAGATATACACCTTGAAAGATTTCCGAAATAATACCTATATAACTAGATCATGAAAAAAATACACATATTCTTCATTAGTATGAGCATATTATGACCCAGATTTAATTTTACAATGTGCAAAATTCCATATTAAAAGCTATACAAATTTTTATGAATACCGAAAAATCCGTATCGTTGGCAACGCATCAGCTAACCGTCCAATACAAGAATAATAAGATCCGACATCCGATCGAACGTGGAACGAACATAGATAACACGGTTTACCAGTCCCCATAAAACGCACGTACGTCGCAATATTCTACATTTGTTCAGCCCAATTCATTCAAGGCATCGGCCTGTCAGAAAACGTTTTCATGGCAACCGACATAAAAAAGCTGATTCATAATTAATCACGACTCCGACTATTGTGTATCGTCTAATAGTGGGGAGAAAGCATACTATATGGAAAAAGGTTGTCGCGCCTGTGGTTTATTTCTGATCATTCGAAGCAATAGCGGTTCTTAGATAATAAATGTCGTATTTTTTTGTTTGAAATAAAGTCTTTAAATTGAAAAATATATGTGTGTTTCATCATTTATTTTTGGTGAAGTGGAACTTCAACTACTTCACCTGAATAGCCGCCACTGCTCTAACCAAGACAAACAGTTGTTTTTGTCAATTGAGGTTATGTCCATTTTCGGAAGCTTTCAAACACAAAATTGGATTTTTTCTTTAAATTTCTCCTATTTCTTTAAGTGTTTGTAGACAAGCACTAAAACAATTTATGAATTTATCAGTTCCTCTTAAACTGGCTTCTCATATCAAGTTTCGGTTTGCGGCAAAAAAATTCAATTGTTTTTTCAGCTGTCCTACTGCTTCGAATTAAGTTATTCGACTCTGCGCTATATGTGAGGCTTCCGGTCAGTTATGACCGACCAGGGTTACAATTTGATCAATCCATCTCTTTGGTGATCTTATACTTGTCTCTTTCCTTCTATACTTTCCCCTACATCAATAGTCTTTTCTCACGATTTGACCAAAATACCTTAGAATTGATTGTTTAATCCTCGTGACTAGGCGTGTATCGATTATTAACTCTTCAATAATGGATCTATTTGTTCTGTGAGCCGTCCATGGTATTCGCAGTAGTCGTCGGTATACCCACATCTCAAAAGCGATTATTCTCTGCTTGTCACTCACCCTCAGCGTCCAGGTTTCGGAGCCGTACGATTGCGATAGGAAAGATAAGGGAATTTGCAATGCGAAGTTCAGTGTTTCGAGTGATTGCATAAGCTTTCCATATTCTGGTTAGTTTCGTTGTTTCGTTTCTCATTATTGCTAGTCTTCTCCTAATTACACTCTCGCATCCTCTAGAATTTGATACGGCGGAACCCAAATAAATGAACTGGTTTACGACTTAATATCCAGCAACTGTTATTCCAGGTTGGTTATTGCGAGGGTGATCTACAATCATTGTCTTGGTTTTTTGTTGGTTCAGGCCCAAGCCATATTCTTAACTTATGGAGCAAAGTCTACTCGTGATTTTTTGTAGCTCTTCCTTGCTAGCAGCGATGACTCCCGTATCGTCCGCCTATCTCAAGTTACTTATCCTTCTACCCCCCACAGAGACTCCACTAATCACTAATTACGCATCCGGAGAGGCGCTGATGTGCCTGAAGTTCGTTGGATCTCGAGAAGATGGCGGTCCGTAGAACAGTTAATTAGCTTGTCTTGATGAAAGATGAAGTCATTTGGACACACATTTTAACTTCATGTTGTCTTTCATGCTTTGAATCCTCTCTTAGTGAAATAATTCCCTTGTAATCGTCATAAAAAACTTCTAAGAAAACAGGATACAACCCGGAATACTAGAGGCTCATCAATTTTCCAGGCGCCATCGGAAAAGTGGCGAGAAATGCTTCCCCCACAAAATAACGGAAGTCACAAAAGCATAAAACTTTCTGTCAGATGAAAAAATGGGATTTCGCCCAGAGAATTCCACAACAAATCGAACAGTGAGGCTAAGTGACACCATCCTGAAAAGGTCGAACAAAGGGAAAGAAACAAAAGAAGTGTTCCTTGAGGAGGTTCGAAACAGCCCAGCCGTCCTACAGCACATGGAGACATGCACCGCTTTCCCAGACCTCCGGAGTGAGTGGAATTGTCTTCCCAAGCTTTCAATATGTGTTCTGTGGAAGGAGAGAGGGCTTGAGTCGTTCGTTGATAATTTTCAAGAGAACCTTGCTGGCATGAGGAATCAGGGCAATTGTTCTTTAGTTACCGCACTCCAGTGGTGATTCTTTCTTGAATATTGGTACGAAAATGGACTAGCACCACTTTTCGGGCCATTTGCCAGTATTCCATATTTGTTTACATAGTGCGTGTATAAAGTCTATTCCTGCTTCTCCCATTGCCTTGAGTGACTTGAGTGATACCATCTGCTCCCGGAGTCTAGTTGTTTTTGAGTCCTTTTCTCTTTGGACTTCTGCTCTCAATATAGTAGGTCTAGTTGTCCGGGGTCAGCACTAGAAATCTCTTGAGGATCAGTTATAGTATTTCCCTTCTCATCTTGGATAATTTGTGCCCTGGGTTGAAACTTCCCAGATACTTTATTGAACAATTCCCGACATTCAGTTCCCATATCTGTTGTCCTTTTCTTTCCGAATCTAAATTGCAGTTTTGTCACGGGCCGTTTTTGACTCTACGTATTTCCGTTCCATTATGGTTGAGATTGGGGAATTTATGTTCTACCGTACCTGTCAGGTTGTTACACTTCTTTATAAACTCAGGCAGTATGAAGAGTGACTGCTACTTACTTGGTCGCCACACATCGTAATAGCATCTTTCCTCCCAATAACTTTTCTTGAAACTTCATCTATCCCTGTTATGAGTTTGACTGGCAAAAAATGGCCCTGTATTTACACACACACTTTCAGGACATGCCAACTCGTGTGCCATTTTAGTCACTGTTCTCATGTTGTTTTATGGGGAAAACAGTTCTTTTAAGGGAAACTACGTTTGTTTATGTTTTTAAACCAAGTCCCTTGAAGTCAGCTGTTGATTTGAGGTTATGGATGGTTGCGATATGACACCGTTGCCAAACGTGTTTTTAGATTACGTGTGTATTTTCACTGTCGATCTCCGTTGAATCTATGCCACGTATGTCGTTCTTTTTGTCGATTGGGGACTGTTAGTGAGAATGAAGTCACTTTCCTTGGTTCTGTTTGTGTTTTCTTGATTAGTGGAGGATTGTTTGTGCAATCTACCTCCAGCCCTTTACGATGTTGCCGGTGTTCTTGTTGCTATTTCACCTTTGCTGCTTTTCTGGTACTGGTCCTAACCTCACTCTGTCATGAGAATTTGACCATGATTTTCGGTTTACTTTCCAACGAGTCTTTGTGAAGCTTGGATGTTTCCTAAGCATTTTTAACCTTATCTAGGGATTTTTGAGAAATTAATCCAATTTTATATATTGCATCGTGTTAAGTTTTGTGTGCTTTGTGTACCTACCTACCTTGTTGGCGATGCAATAACCGTTTTATACGGATATTTTGGTTTCACGACCGTTGAAAAGGCAAAGGTGACCAGCAGCCTATTTTATTCAAGAAATTGCTGATTCTGTTGGAAACGCAAGGGTGGACTGCAACCTACCAGTTCTAATACATTACCACGCAGTTTGAACAGGACAACCATAGCGAAACACAGGGAAAACACCACCGTGTCTACAAACCCAGAAACCCTGCAGAACTCAGGGTTTTTTTTCTGTTGGGGTTATCAATCACAATTCAGGCGGATAGCTTGTTGGTCTG
This sequence comes from Orchestes rusci, assembly GCA_958502075.1. Taxonomy (NCBI): domain Eukaryota; kingdom Metazoa; phylum Arthropoda; class Insecta; order Coleoptera; family Curculionidae; genus Orchestes; species Orchestes rusci. Next base: position 3,565,471 of record OY293306.1, read on the forward strand.
ATTAGCAGCCCTACAAGAGCTGAGACTGCTACATCATTGTTCATCCACTTTCCACTGAAGAAAGGCTGTGTGACCGTGATTGACTTATTGGTATCGTTATTAGATTTAAGATTTTTATTATCTATTTTTGTTTAAAAGAGTGATCACTTAGGGACTTTACTTTAGGGATAAAGAAATAGATTTTTATCCATTGAACTTCTAGTATTTTGATTTGGTTATATGTACCCTCATTGTTGTTTTAAAACTTTTTTTTTTTCTTTTGATAATTTCTGTGAATGGGAAGGTGCCCGGAACGTCGAGAGAATTCCGACTTATTCAGTCTTGAGTCGGTGGCGCTTAACCTACTATCCTCTCCGGCATTGAGCTAGGGCCTGATTTGCTCACGCAGTAAACCACCCTCTCATTCCAGAAATCAAGTAACTTTCTCTATCCTTTCTTACCTCATTCTTTTTTTTTTCTTTACCCTTAAGAGTAACAAAGAGCGTGACAGTTTCTCAAGTTCCTTTAATCGAAAAGTTGTGTAGTGGACTCGGTCATCCAATGTTTGCGGGGTTTTGTTTTGTTAGAAACATTTATCCTGGCTTTTGTGTCTGTCCAAGTTAGCTTGGGGTCCTCTGTGTCCGTGACCTATGGTTTCGCCATCAAAAAGGAGTTCAATCGTCCTTGAAATGTAGGGGGATCGGGAAGGGCGATCCTTTATTGAGACGGGGCATATTTTCTTTGTTGTAGCTCCAGTGCGTAGTGAGCTTTCAGGAGCTTATGGTCAGAATTGCAGTCTGCACCTGGTCTTGCGCTAACTTTAGTTATAGATGTTATCCACGTCTGTTTTATCAATAGGTATTGGGTATGTTCATTTGGTTTTTAGAACCCGTAGTTGCCCACAACTTGCCGATTGTGATCATATCCGTCCGTTTTGACGATCTTTGCATTGAAGTCTCCAATTAAGAGCTTCGAACTTACTTCTTTGATTAGACCATATACATGTTCTATATCTTCGTCTGGTGCATCGAAAGTGGGCATATACACTTGGATGATGTGTATTCTTGTCGGTTTTGCCAAGATTGTAATCATCTTGAGCCGGTCACTAATAGGTAAATAGCTCGGCACGCATTCTGTCACTTTTCGACATCCCATTTGCGCTGTTCTTGTCTTGACCAGATATGTAAGTTACATGGTTTGGGGTTTCTAAGTGTCCCTGGTCTTTCCAGTGGGTCTCCGCGGTACCACATACCTCAATTTTCACCCTGATTCATTCCCGTTCTAGAGTGTGTGATTTGCCTCTAACATTCCATGTGCCTATCACGGTTTTCTGTCTAAGTTTTAGGCTGTTTCTCCCAGTCGCAGATTTCGCAAGTGTCGCCTGGTTGCTTTCATTCACTTGCCTGGTCGTCAATTTCACATCACATGCTATTCGAATCGCATGACACAGGTGGTTTCTCCTTGCTTGCCTGATCATATGCCGTTGACAACATTTGGTTCTTCCGAGGGCAAATAGGTGCACGATAGGGGATGATAGGAAGGATATAATAGGTTTGGATAGGAAATTCGGGGATCAGACAATGGTTTCCCTTATATGGTCTTAGGAGATGAACCAAGATACGCGTGGGCTGGGGCGCGTCTCTGAAGTAGATCTATCGCCTATCGGGATTATAGATGAGTATATCTACCCGTTACCTTCCAGTTGGTTATAAGAACTTTAAAATGAGCTGTTTATCTGAAAATACGACTAATTCCATATTATTGCTCAAGTAACTGGAATATGATGAAATCAATTGAATTAAGTGAGGTGTTTTCAAGAAAAATGGATGAAGGAAGACAGATTTGCCTGGTGGTCCATGAACCGTGTAGGTAACCGTTAACTCAAGAAAAGTCTTGATCAACCGTCCATGGAATGTTTTCGTGGCTCGACAGTTGTCTCGATTGATCAGTTTTTTGACGACTGTAAAAAATCCTGTATTTTACTAGCATGAATAAATTCAGTATTTTCAGTATTTCCGTTGTATTGCTGTCTTGATACAATGCATTTTTTCAAGTGGAGGCCTGAGAGATGAATAAATACTAAAAACCATCAATATGACCTACCCACCTATTCAATTGTTTTTATTTATAACTAGCCCTAGGTTAAGGCTAGTTTATAAAAATGAAAATAATAACACAGTTTTTTTTTAATTCATTGCTTCATTTTTTTATTTTTTTCTTGCTCCCGCTGGCCGTATACCCCATAGAATCTACATAATAACAACACTTTTTTTTTCAATTTATGTATTTTTTAAATTTTTTTTTGACCTTTTTTTATTTTTTAATATTTTTTATTTTTTCATTATGTATTTTTTTTCCTAAACCATCTTTGTGTAGAGGCTAATAACTGTGCAAATTTTCAGATAATTCTGTGCCACGGTTCAAAAGCCTTAGCGTTTGAAACACACAGACTTTCACATTTATACAGGGTGTTACAAATTCGATGGTCATCATTGGCATCTTGGAAACGGTGGGAGATACAGCGGAGTTCAAATGGGGGCAAAGTTGCGTATTTTGGTGCTCATTAAAATGCCATTTTGAAATTCAAGAAATTCCGAATACTTCCGGAGATATCCGGAAAAAACCGATATTTTGTGAAATCGTTTTTATGTTTTCCTATGTGAATTTGAAGAGATATTTCAAAATAAATGTCAATTGATAAGTGCGATACGTCGTTGGTTTAGGAACATAAGAGGCTCTTAAAATCCGTAATAAAAAATCTAGGACCAAGTCTAGGACCGTATTTAAAAAAAAACAAAGTTGATGATGGCTGCTCTTAGACGAAACGTCGGTTCATAAATTTGATGACGCCATTTTGTAGAGGAGAAAAGGTGGCAATGAAGATGTGACATTAATTTTGAAATACTACACATAGGAAAACATGAAAACGATTGCACAAAATTTAATTTTTTCCGGTTGTCCCCGAAAGTATTCGGATTTTTTTGAATTTCAAACGGAATTTTAATGAGCACCAAAATGCGCAACTTTGCCCCCATTTGAACTCCGCTGTATCTCCTACCGTTTCCAAGATACCAATGGTGAGCATCGAATCTGTAACACCCTGTATATAAGATAATAATATCACATTTTTTTCTTAATTCATCCTCTTATTCTTTTTTTTTAGAACCTTCATATTACCAACACAGACTTAAAAAAAATATATATCTATTTTTTAATTTTTTTTTCCTGAACCATCTTTGGGTAGAGGCTAATAACTGTGCAAATTTTCAGATAATTCTGTGCTTCGGTTCAAAAGCTTTGGGGAAAGAAACATACAGACTTTCACATTTATAAGATAAAAAATTGGTTCAAAAATAAATTTAATTAACTTGATCATATTCCAGTTACTAAAGCAAAAGTATGGAATAAGTCGTATTTTCAGAAAAACAGAAAGCTCATTTTGAAATTCTTAAAACCAACTGGAGGATGAAAAAATTGAATTTTTTTGAACCCTTACTGAAAATTAATATGAGAAGAGAACATATGTGACAAGCAAGTGACTTAGTGCTTGTTGACAACCATTTAAAAAATGAGAGAAATTAAAAAAAAAAAAACTAAAAATGGACATAACCTCAATTGGTTGGTCATGGTTCAAGAGGATGTTTTGTCGTCTTTCAGAATAAAACAAATAGCAAATATCAACTGAATCTGGTTCATAAAAAATTGTAATGAACAAGGTCTCAAATCAATAAATGCTGAAAAAAAAAAAAGGTGTATATCTCGAAACACCCCACTGACGAGGGGTTGAAGATGTTCATAGAATAAAAATTGTTCATTTTAATCAGTAGAATCCAAATTTTAAATATTGCCGGATAAAACAAGGCCGCCCTGTATATTGAAACACTTTTTGAATGATTTTGAACATACCTGCGATCTCATTATCTTGGGGATGACCCGCTATAATGATGGACGGTTTGTTCGAAGATGTGGTCATTGTAATTACTGTTTTCGTGGATGGTTTCCTCGTTTTTTGTGTAGCCTGTATGATGGAACATTATAATTCAAAATAAACTGAATATCAGAAACTACCTTTGTTGCATCGTTGGTAGCTCTAATGGTAGTGGGTGGGGGTCGGGGAGTTCTACTACGATTCCGAGTTGTTGATGTGGTTGTAGTTGTACCAAATGTTGAAGTCGTTGACGGTTTGGTAGGTTGGGTTATCTCTTGAGTGGTTGATGTTGAACCTGACTCGGCTAAAGGAAATCAATGACTTCATCAGATTTGAATATAATTTACCTTCACAAGAGGGCGGTAGAGAATCGTATTGCCCATTAGCCATACATGTGATTTTGCTAGGACCAATCATTTTGTATCCTTCTTCACACTCGTAAATGATAACTGATCCGAATGTAGTATCATTGCTTGGTATGTTCAGAGTGCCATTGGAAATTTGCAACGGTTGTTCACATTGGACCGCTGAAATTGTAAAAATTGTGTTAACTTTCGCAAAGAGATATGGCGTTATCACTTACGCTCACACCTTGGTGGGGGGCCATTCCACCGTTCATCTATATCACATGACAATTGAGCTCGTCCAATCATTTCGTATCCTTCAAAACAACTATAAACCACTCGGCTCAAATATCCTACAGAATCATTGACGAGGGAATATTCCCCATTGGGAATATCAGCAGGGTATCCACATTGGATACGCTTGCACACTGGGGGAAATTCATTATAAAATCCAGTCTCCAAACACGTCCTCATGGATGGTCCCACCAAAAGGTGACCCTCATCACAATTGTATTCAACTATCGATCCTACGTTGAAATTGGGAGCTAACATTGTGGAGTTTGGAGGTTGTTCGGGTCGACCACATGCCTTTGGTTCTGGATAATAGCAAACCATTTGTAAGTCTGTTGCTTTATTAATTAAATCAACTTACGATGTTGACATATGTAATTTAGTCTCATATTACAATCAGTATCCGACCACAGCCAACCCTTGGTTCCATCATATCTGGCACAGTTACCGCTGCCTACCGGCAAGTTCCAGAACGAAACTGTAACTTCGTCACCTTTGAGCCATTGCCATCCGCCTAAAATTTCAATAAATAGTCAAAGTAGTGGTAATCACAATGGATTCACATACCTATTTGTTGATCCCTGATTGCGCCCATCCAGTATTGTCCTTGTGAGTCGCTTCTATGTCTTCTCCAAAGTTCCCAGCTTATAAAACCTAATTGCAAGAACTATGTTACTCTGTGTGAATTCTATAAATTGCTAATACCTTGAAGGGCTGGATTGCTCTCATCAACCAACGTACCACCCCTGCTTCTGCAAAACTGCAATGCTTCTCTGAATTTCATGGGATTTCTGTTGTAGAAGACGTAACATTTTCCGTTATAAGTGGCCGTACTTCCTGGAGGTTGATCTCTGAATTGTGGACATCTTTCGATTGGTAAAGCTTGATCAGTATAGACAAAAGCTTCGCAAATTGACAGTTGGTTAGCAGTGGGTACCTCAAGATGTACGCTAACGAAAGCCCCGGGCATCGGTGGATTGCAAGGTAAAAAGAGTGGTTGTCCCTCTTCCAGAAATCCAGTGAATCTGTTACAGATTGGATTCGTACCGAGGTCGGGTCTGTTATTGCCAACTCGTACAACTATTGTAGCTGGTTTGTTTGGACCTAAGAAAAAATAATTAGATGGGGTAATATCATCATTGTGCAATCGACATCGATTAGGAAACGTAGCACATTGCCATGGAAACGAGTGCAAACTGAATGGAAATGAAATGATCTGACACCTCCGCCAAAAACAAAAAGTAAAAAATCGATATTAATTACACAATAGTAATCATAATTAAGAGTCGTAGAAAAAGTATAGTGTACAACTCGCATGGAATCACCATTTCCCACTCGTATGAATTGTTGCACTCGCCTTCATACTCGTAGGAAATGGGTATCATTCCATGCTTGTTTCACAATATACTATTCCGTTTCGATAATAGGATAGAATCTTGATATTTTCACTTTTTTAAATATTTCCTGTTGAAAATCAATCGAATATAACGCAATAGCGTGCAAACAATGAATTTGCGGCTGAATGGTTTATTCAATATTTCCTTGCGGCGTTACTTGAGGAGATGGCTAATGCTTTTAAATAATTATTGTTCAAAAAAGTTATTAAGGATCAAGTTAAGTTAAGTTGATTTGGCCTACAGTGTGGTAGAAAAAAATAATTGTATCGATAAATGTTAACAAAAGAGTCCCAAAAAAACCTGTTCGTCTTAAAAATTCTGAAGTTTAGTATTAAAAAAATAATGAATAAAAAAAATAAAATTTAAAAAAAGTTATAATAATGATAACTCTTTTTAAAAATCAATATCTGTTCAAGTGGTTAATTGTCGTGTTTTGTAATATTGTAAGCTGGATTATGTATTTTTATTAATTTTATTTCATCCACCCGTTTTGATAAATGTAAAATGGCGACCGGATATTGCATAAAACCGTTTAGTCAATCGAAAAAGAAACTTTCAGATAAAATATTTAGTCTATTCAGTATCATATGTAAGCATTCCATACTGGTAAAGGAGCACAGGAGTTTTAAAGCGGTTTTTATAAATGCCAGTTTGGATCGAGAAAAACGAGTTTGGATTTTCTCAGGTCTGCGGATACCTTGACTTTTTCACAATAAATTCCAATAATCATAGGTTTAACAGATGGAATTTGAAAAAGAAAAATTGCAGAGTATTGGTATAAATTCTTGTTTGCAACTTTTGAACATAGGAATACCATCAATATCTATATTTATCTATAAATCAGTTGAAGTATTAACCATGTTGTCAATACTTTCCAGATTCACCAAGTGATTCCAATTATGGTTTCTGGAAAAGTACGAGGGTCTTTTTCTTTGATCGTTCCAGGAAGCCTTTTATTCATTACTAGCTGACCCGGCAAATTCCATACTGCCTCATAATCAATACTTGATGTTGTGCTAAATGAATTTGTTTCACATTTTTTTTTTAAAAGTTTTTCCGATGTTTCAATAGTTATTCTGTTATTCGGGGCGCAGACATAACAAATATATTAAAAGTATAGAGAATCCTCCCAGCGATTTTCCAGTTAGGATGATTTGTTAAATATCTGATAACATTTCCAGCGTACTTTTGTTTGAAATGTGTAAACAGAAAGCGTATCTATTGTTACAACACTTCAAATGCCAAATAGAACTAACATATCTAATTTGGACAGAATCCTTTGAAAAATAAAAAAATTAAGCAAACATAACCTCACATTTTTGAAAAAAAAATTGATCAAACCTCAAATAGAACCTCTATAATCTAATTTGAACAAAATCCTTTGGAAAATTACAAAATTATGCAAACATATCCTTACTTGAACAATTTTTGGTAAATTTCTAAAATCAAACCTCAAATTAAAACCTTCATATCTGATTTGAACAAAATCCTTAGGAAAATAGCAAAACTTTTCGAACATAACCTCACCATGTCATTTAAAAAAAAATGTTTTCATCAAATCTCAAATAGAACCTTCGATATATTATCTAATTTGAACAAAATCCTTTGGAAAATAACAAAATTAGCCAAACATAACCTCACTTGGTCAATTTTTGTTAAATTTCTTGACCAAACGCCAAATTAGAGTCTATACATGATTATTTGAACAAAATCTTTTGGCAAATTACAAAACTATGCAAACATTATCTCACTATGTATGTGTTACAGTAAATGTTAGGAATTCAGTGAAAGCTAGCTTTTACTAGTTGATGCTAGCAATTACTTGATCCGTTAGGAAATGTTACATTTTGAAGAATATTGTACACTTTCACTAGTGAATGTTGGAGAAACTTTATCAAATCAACTTTTACTGAAAGCAGTTAGGAAAAGTTCTCTTTAAAACTTATTTCCGCCATTTAACTAACTCAAGGTGCACGGGGCACTAAATGATGTCGCTCACGCGACATCAAAATTTTTGCCAAACCCAAACTAACCCAAACGAACCCAGACTAACCTCTACTGAGAATACTTAAGTATTTTCTATAATACGGTATCTGAACAATGTTCACATTGTACACCTGCGATTCATAACTCTCGTATTTTTCAGAGCGTCTAATATGTCGGCGAATTCCAACTCGGACCAAAAAGGATATTTATAATGACGATAATAATTTTCAGTTTAACAGCTTTCACTAGAAAAGTTACGTGAATGCTAACAATTACTAGTAAAAGTATGATGAAGTCGATCGAATTCAACTTTCACTAGCTAAATGTTTCCAAATCAGGAAAAGCTTACTTTTCCTAGTAACAGTTAGCTTTTACTGATTACCAGGTTTTACTGTGACATATGTAATGTTTCAAAAAAATGTTTGATCAAATCCCAAATAGAACCTACATATCTGATTTGAAAAATAACAAAACTACGCAAACATAACGTCACCATGTCATTTTTTTTTAAATGTTTTGATCAAATCCCAAATAGAACCTACGATATTATTATGAAATTTGAACAAAATCTTTTGGAAAATAACAAAAATTAGACAAACATAACCACACTTGGTCAATTTTTGATCAAACACCAAATTAGAACCTATAAAATTATTTGAACAAAATCCATTGGCAAATAATAAAACTATGCAAACCTAACCTCATTTTGTCGAAGAAAGGAAAGTTTTGTTTTCGGGTTCTTAAGGGAACTTTTCCAATTTTTCTTTTCATAATATCACTCCTCATATTTCAAAGAACATTAAAAAAAAAATCACCAAAATTGCTTCTGCCGTTCTCAAATGATGGAGTGACCAAGAAAAACGGGATTCAAATTTATATATTAGATAAGATAAAAGCCTGGATAGAATAAGCATCAGTACTGTTTTAGTTTTATGTTTACGTTCACTGAATGCTCCTGTTTTAACATTATGGCAACGTTGCTTTATCAGTCCTGACCTATGATTCTGTTTCAGTTTTAATTTTTGTATGGACGTAGTATCAACTCTGAAAATGAATCTGGACTTTGTCTGTAACTCGCATTACCGGGTAGATATTCTAACAGACGCACACAACATCCCTTTATGGGAAAAAATAGAAATACTCTTCTCTCATAATGTCATTATTGCCTTGATATTGAAAATGGCCGCCATTGCTATGCTGTAGAGTTTAGAGTGTCTTTCATTTCTCAGGTCTATGATTTGAATTGACATCAATATCATAAGGTGAGTTCAAGTTCACGCTCTTCGTGCTCAGAGTGTTTAGAGCGGAAACTCGAACGCGCCTATCGAATTTACTCATTGACATTGACACTAGTTTGTTTTGTCACGGAAAGGTGACATGTGACATCCCGAATGAAAAGTTGTGTTCTCAGGTTTTTTCGGGGGATTTTCCAGCTTTTCTTACCATAAAAACAATCCCAAGACTTCAAGAAACAATTAAAAAAAAATGACTCGAATTGCCCCAGCCGTTCTCAAGTTATTGATCTTCCAGAAGAAATCGGTACTCATTTTTATATATTGAAATTAAGTTACCATTAAGTTTTTCTAAAGTAGGGAGGCTCATTTTTGATTCAAGTGCCAGTACTGCCAGTGCCCGTAGATCTTACGAGAATATAATATGATTATTACAGTTAGCAGTAGGAATATTCTTGGATTTATCGAAGGCCTATGACTGCGTGGTTTCAGAAATACTCTTGGAAAAACTGGAAAGATATGGGATAAGGGGAATTCCACCAAAACTTTTCCAATCTTATCTTACAAATCGGCAACAGATAGTGAACATACACAATTCTCAAAAACTGGATACAGCTCGATAGGAACTGCGTAAGGAAGCATTGCAGCACCGATAATGTTTGTGATTTTCATGAACGACTTTCAGTCAATATCCAAGAACGTCTGCAGTCAAATAACTTGTTATGCAGATGACACAAATCTCATTACAGGAGGAAAAAACCCTATAGACGTCCATGTGAAAAGTCAGAGAAACCCAGAATTGATTCATCCAAAACAGACTTCCACTAAATAATGTGACGAAACATGCCCAGTGGAACGAACTTCCAAGGCGGTCGACAGCGGACACGACGTTACAACCATTGCATCTCGCCATCGAATAACTCGGCTTTTGTCCCGTTTGTCACAAGCCCAAACCACTGTTGAGTTCTAGAATAGCAAGGTTTATTCGGTTGCCTACACCTAGAATATTGGAGAACTTTCGCCATCTATCGAGGCATTGAAGAGGCTCTATATAAGAAGCTCCGCCATTCGGACAGGGGAGTTAGATATCGATTAGCCGCGAATTATAAATAGTTACAACATAAATATACACTGCGATTGTGAACATAAATACTTGTGGTTGTGTCAGTGACTTTAAATAAACTAATTAAAACCGGACAAGTGTTTTCTATAGCGAAACTCGTTACAATAAGAATAAAACAAATGTTATGGTATTCCGTACAAAGCTATCAAGAACTGAGAAACCAGAAACCATTTCGACTTGGATTGGTCATACCATCTGACGTCGCTCCTATCAAAACTCAACTCTGTTTGTTTTGGGATGAGATCGATTAGAAAATATATGAATCCTAGGAGCCTGCGAATTCTGTATCATGCTAATTTCGAGTCTGTTCTAAAATATGGAATTATATTTTGGAGAAAATGCAACCTAATGCAAAAAGTTTTTCAGTGTAAGAAGAGAATCATGAAAGCAATGCACCGAATGCAGTATAAGGAGAGTTGTAGGGGACTGTTTAGGTCCGAATATATTCTGACAGTGTTTGGAGTGTACATACAGAAATGCCAGTGTTTGGAGTGTACATACAGAAATGCCTGATGTTTTTATTCAAAAACAAACACCTATTCAACCCGGAAGCAGAACAACGACATTCATATGCTACGAGAAGGAACATCCCGAACATGATTTATTATCCACCGCACCGATTGGCCCTTACAGAAAAAAACCCCTATTATATGTGTGTCAAGCTCTTCAATAGTTGAGTTCGGCATCATCATCGCAGATGCGACCGATTTTTATTCACGTGATAACAGTCAAAACCTGTACGACCAAATCACGTGCCGGAAAATTGCATTCGATCAGCACTAGCTGAAGCACGTGATCTGATCGTGTATGACTTAACTGTTCCCACGTGACAAAAATTCTGTCGAATCTGCGATGATAATGCCGAACTCAACTAATAGTTTACCTAATGACATGAGAAATGAACTGTCAATAAGACGCTTTAAACGTCGTCAGTGTTAAGACATTTTTAATTGAAATAGAGCCATACTCTTTATTTGATTTTTCCCAAGAAGTCAACACACATTAGCATTAGATCCATATTACTCGCGATCAATATCTGAGGCTATTTCGTTTCATGTCTTATATACTTGATACTGTGTGTATTCAAATTATTATTATATTTATTATTATCAAAAATCTCGTTGTCCGGTTGAAAAATATTATTATCTAACTCAAGCAACCAATTATCATCACTAATTTCTTCATCTTCTCTCATGATGAATTTGAACAAAATGGCGCAATCATCTAGGACATGAAAGAAGAGGGGATGAGTTTGGTTCTATAGTTTTTAACAATATGTAAAAAATAAGCCCTAATGATGACCAAAGTTATTCACTTTAGAGTGTTCTGTTTGAATGAAGCTCATGATTGCAGTTTTGAAGTGCCTTTGTGACAAAATATAATCCTGGAATAAAGCGGATCTATTGACAAGTATTATGAGCTACATTAGGAGAATCTTTAAAACTACTTCAAAACTTTAAAGTCATAATGTAATGAAATCCAGCAAACCATTAGAGCTTCAAAAAACTAGGTTGCTTTAAGGCCTTTTGAAACTAAGATACTTTAAGACTACAATAAAGCTAATAAACGTTCAAGGTTAATTATTGATCCTATTAGCTAATCTTGTAAGAGTCTTTAAAACCAGGTTCTAATACTGAACAGTTTTTAAGAGCCGACAGTATATTTACGAGGTCACTTTAGAACTACTATCTTCTTATTCACCACAATAAAACCTTTGACCTCCAACAAATCCAAATTGTTTTTATCGTGCTACTTGGGAAAAGATGATTTGAAATCCAACAAAACACAAAGACTTATATTAGAATATGGAAAAGAATACTGGGTGTTCCAGTAAGGGTGGCCACCGGCCATATCTCGGAAACTCTTCATCGTAGAGGCTTGCGGCGAAAAAAATATTAACGGCCAAAAGAAGAACCTGGAAAATATTTTCAAGTTTCTGAAATGGTCGCTAGGGGGCGTAACAACCAACACCATGCAAGTGAAAAAATAGGATTTTAAAATTTGATTGGTGCTAAGAACTGCGGGAAATTTTAATAAATGGAATACGTTTGCACCAAATTTCTAGGCATAACATTTGTTTTCGTTCAAAGCAACCTCGCCTCTAATTAGTATATTGAACGTACTTCCAGATAATTGATATATTTGGATTCGATTTAGTGAAAATGGCCTATTGCACTTCTCCAATCGCCTTTTTTTGATAAAAAAAAAACGTTTTTCACAAAAATTGTAGGCAAAAAATCAGTAAATATGAAAATGATATCATCGATATATTTTCATTAGGCAAAATTCTATAAAAATCCCATTTTTCTACTTGGTGTTTGTTGTTACGCCCCCTAGCGTCCATTTCAGAAACTTGAAAATATTTTCCAGGTTCTTCTCTTGGCCGTTTTAGTGATAACATTTTTGCCGCAAGCCTCTACGATGAATAGTTTCCGGGATTTGACCGGTGGCCACCCTTACTGGAACACCCTGTATACAGGGCGTTTATTTATTGAATGCCGATACTTAAGGGTGATGGTCCTTGAATGATTTTAAGACCAAAAGTTTATATGGACATGTCCGCAAGAGCAATAAACACTCTGTATATTGTGTGCAACCTAAAACTATTTTTATGAACATACCACAACATGCTTTTCCAAAATCAAGTCGCACCAGCTGAACCATGTATGGTTCCAATAGATTGACGTACCACCATGGAGTTTTCTCAGGTTTAGTAAGGGTACATGTTTCAGCATTGAAAAATGCGCTTGTGCTTCCGTCAATTGCTTTTTGAGGTATACCACCTGCTTCTGTTGATACTTGCATCGGAGCCTTGCCAGCAGCAACGTTCAACACTGAAAAAAAAATTAATGATAACATTTGTTTCATATATGCACATTGTACAGGGTTAGCAACTAAGAATGCGAGGTACTGTATCTGGTGAAACAAATGGGGATGTTCTGTCACATTAAGTATCAACTACTTCATCGACGAGTGATCGAGCTGGTGATGGTCAGACCCAGACCGGACGGCCGGAGTCTCTAATGGACGCGGGTTCGATCCTTTGCTTAGGTAGAAGCAATACTTATCACTGGCAAACACACCAAGACAATATCAGAACTGATGCAGACAGCTCTGACAATCGTAGAAGATTGGTGCAGGAAGGTGAACCTGAAGGTCAATCCTGAGAAAACCTCGCTGGTCAGCTTTACGAAAAAGAGGAAGACAGCGGAATTATTCAAACCCATGCTCTTTGGACAAGAACTGCAGGTGGTAAGAGAAGTCAAATACCTAGGCATCATCCTGGATGACAAACTCACATGGAATTCACACCTACAGAAAATAGTGAATCGAGGTAAAGCCACAATAATGGCAACAAAAACAGCGATAGGAAAGAATTGGGGCATGAATCCGCGCATGGTACACTGGCTCTACTGTACCGTGGTGAGACCCACCCTTGCTTATAGCTCTGTTGTCTGGTGGCCGAAAATCGAGCAGCGACAAGTAGCCACAGAACTTGCGAAAGTTCAGAGGCTAGCATGTCTCTGTGTAACGGGAGCCATGAAAACTACTCCAACACTTGCCATGGAGGCCATGCTTAACCTATCTCCTTTAGATATCTATATCAAAATGGAAGCAAGAATGGGAGCATATAGACTTAGCAACACCGGGAACTGGAGCCACTCAAACTCCCAAGGACACACTAAGATAACCAGCACAGTCACGAACCACTTAGTAACAATGAGGAGTGATATCATGTTGAAAAATATCAACTTTAGCACGTCTCCCAAGACCAAGCTAATATGGGAAGAGGAAACGGTGAAACAACTCCGGATGGCAATATGGTACACAGACGGCTCCAAAACAAGCCGGGGAACTGGTGTCGGAATCGTATGTGAAAATCCAAAGTGGGAAACATGTGAACCACCCGGGATGTACGCTACAGTTTTCCAGGCAGAAGTACATGCAATAAACGTATGCGTGCAAAAGAATCTCAGGAGCGGCTACAGAGGAAGGAAAATCCTTATCCTTAGTGACAGCCAAGCTGCAATCAAAACCATCTCCTGTCGGGAAACCAAAGCCAAACAAGTCATGGACTGTCAGCACAACCTTGTCACACTGGGAGTATCTAACGATGTCACTATTGGATGGATACCAGGACACACAGGGATAGCTGGGAATGAGCGGGCGGATCTACTAGCACGCAAAGCTGCAAACACACCACTTCTGGGTCCAGAACCTGCTATTGGTATTACAAAATCCTCTGTGAGAGGTTGGCTGAACTGTTGGTCCAAAAAAACAACTGAAAGCTAGATGGTGCCAATCACCAGGTCTGAAACACAGTAAATTAATGATGGCAGACGAGATCGAATCATCATTTTCTGGAAGCCTACTGAAACTCAGCAGGAATCAGCTTAGGAAAGTAACAGGTATGTTAACTGGACACTGCACTATAAGGAAACACATGCATATCATGGGTCTTTTCAACGAGGAACCCATATGTGGGCTGTGCAACGAGGAGGAAGAAACAGCCTCCCACATTGTATTCGAATGTGAAGCGCTGGCGTACTGGAGAAGAAACAATGGGGAATTCACAACCACTCCTCAAAGGTCGGACAGGGAAACAGTAGAACGAGTCATGAACCTTATTCGGGCAATGGAGCTCTTCGACTGAGAGACAGGCACAGAGAAGATACAATAAGCCCAACTAGAGGCTGCGGTGTCGGGGCCAACAGCCCGAAACTCGTAGCGCCTGTACTTCAGTAATCAGTAGGCAGAATTTATTTTCTGTTCGAAAATTTGCCTAATGAAACTGAGAAGGGTGCGTATATTGAAAATTTGACTCTTTATTAGTTCTTTTCTGTCACATTAATAATCAAAAATAAATCAATTCAGAATTCCATGAATCAATAAAAGTAAATCTTCCATCTCACAATGTCATATACAGGGTCCTTCATTAGTGCGTCGGGCAATCCTAGCGTGGTTATTTACAAAAGTAGAAAAAAAAGTTTTATACAAAAGTTGTAGAATGTGACTTTATGCATATTTTAAAAATATTTTCAAACATACAGGGTGCGTCACAAAAGTATGGCACGAAAAAGTATGATTTTTTTAAATGGAACCCCCTGTATATTGATTGATATTTCAATTCTTTTTTCAATTTGGAACAAAAATTGTGATACAACTAATGTTCCTAAATTCAACCGTTATCGAGATATCGCGTTTTAAAAATGGCATTTTTGCAACTTTGACATGCTATAAAACTCAAACTATTCAAGTTAGAGAAAAATGGATTGCACATTCCTATCTTAACTTTTCAAGAGCTATTCAAGGAGATTAAAGCCATTATTGTGAAAAAATGTCAAAATGTGCCGAAAAAAGTTGACAGTTGACGTTACCTTCTATCTAAATGACAGAAGAGCTCTTGAAAAGTTAAGATAGGAAAGTGCAAACCATTTTCCTCTAACTTGAATAGTTTGAGGTTTATAGCATGTCAAAGTTGCAAAAATGCCATTTTTAAAACGCGATATCTCGATAACGGTTGAATTTAGGAACATTAGTTGTAGCACAATTTTTGTTCCAAATTAAAGAAAGAATTGAAATATCAATTAATAAACAGAGGGTTCCATTTAAAAAAATCATACTTTTTCGTGCAATACTTTTGTGACGCACCCTGTATGTTTGAAAATATTTTTAAAATATGCATAAAGTCACATTCTACAACTTTTGTATAAAACTTTTTTTTCTACTTTTGTTAATAACCACGCTAGGATTGCCCGACGCACTAATGAAGGACCCTGTATAATCATGCATATTATTCAGACAAATACAGCAGGTTGTCTTTTCACCGAAAGACGTCGCTGACCTACTAACGACCAGCATTCCGTTACAAACGGCCAACTTTTCATGTTTTTACTCATCGTCCAAAATCGCGCGACCGACAATTTCAAGAAGTGAAATCTGTTTTGCATCTTATTTAGGAGGCGCTATATTTTTGACGCGACAATAACCTTTGAATCAACCGGCATATTAATATAAACGGTAGATGTATGACAGACCTATTGTTCAAGAATTGGCACGGTCGTTGACTGAATTTGATGAGTATTGTCCTGATTTATTATTCATTATTGTTTCCATTGTATTGATGGTATTCGATCAATTGGGTTCATGGGTTACAAAGCTAATCAACTTAATATGGGATGATCATTGTGCAATCTGCCAATTATCTGGTAACATCGAGGTATCTGATTTGCAAGCCTAGAATAAATAATTTATCTAGTTATTGCTGCCTATACTTCTTGCAAATACAGCTTTTTAGTTTTATCTACTTTTCTCTTCAAAAAGTTGTATTTTTTTTCAAGAAGGAATCTGGTGCAGTCTTGAAAAGTTAATTGAAGACCCTTAGTATGTTATCAATAGCATGTCCCAACTCTACGTCAGTCTACCCTGAATAAGATTTCAAAATAACCAAGTGAACATTGTCTTTTTCACGAGAAAAAAAACATAACCCGACAATCAAGATAATGAAGTCATATGACAAAACCTACAGGGTGTCTCAATAAAATTCCATGTAAAATGAAATGAAGAGAACTTCAAAAATTGTCACCCTCACGAAAGAAATTCATAACTCAGCAACTCATAGAGATGGGTTCATTTACATATCACTGGATTCAGCATCAAATGTTCTATTCAAAACATTGAAAAAACATACAGGGTGTCTCAATAAAACTCCATGTAAAATGATGTCAAAATTAGTGAACTTCAAAGACTGCCACCCTTACGAAAAAAATCATAACTCAAAAACTGATAGAGATGGAGTCATGTGCATATCACCATTGGATTCCGCATCAAATGTTCTATCTGAAACATTGAAAAAACATACAGAGTGTCTCTATAAAACTCTGAGTGAAATGGGGTCAAAGTTAATGAATTTTGAACATTGTCACTTTCTTGAAAAAATCATATTTGAAAAACTAAAAGAGATGGAGTCAAGTGCGTATCACCATTGGATTCAGCATCGAAGGTTCTATTCAAAACATTAAAAAAAGATACATCAATAAGATGTTATGTAAAATGTGGTCAAAGTTAGTGAACTTCAAAAATTGTTACAATCACGAAAAAAAATCATAATTAAAAAAACCAAAAGTGATGTAGTCATGTGCGTATAACCATTGGATCCAACATCCAATGTTTTATTTAAAATATAGAAAAAACATCAGGTCATTCAATAAAATTCCATGTATTTTCGAACATTGTCACTTTCACGAAAAAAAAAACATAACTCAAAAGACATGAAGTCATGTGCGTATCACCATTGAATTGAGCATCAAATATTCTGAAAAAAAAAGAAACAACATACAGGATTTCTCGATAAAATTCCATGTTAAGATGGGTTCAAAATTAATGAATTTCGAACATTGTCACTTTTACGAAATTAAATAATGACTCAAAAACCAAAAGACATGGAGTCATGTGCGTATCACCTGTGGATGCAGCATCGAATGCTTACAAAATTATTGAAAAAACATACAGGGTGTCTTGATAAAACTCCGAATAAAATGAGGTCAAAGTTGATGAATTTCGAACATTGTCACTTCCACAAAAAAAAAACTCCAATAACCAAATGAGTTAAAGTCATGTGCGTATCACCATTGGATTCAGCATCAAATATTGTTATAAAGAAATTGAAAAAACGTGAAGGGTGTCTCAATAAAATTCCATGTAAAATGGGGTCAAAATTAATGAATTTCGAACATTGTCACTTTCACGACAAAAATTGATGACTCAAAAACCAAAAGAGATGGAGTCATGTGTGTATCACCAGTGGATTCAGCATCAAATGCTAATGAAATAATCAAAAAAAAACTTACAGGTTGTCTCAATGAAACTCCGAATAAAGTGAGGTCAAAGTTAATGAATTTCGAACATTGTCACTTTCAAAAAAAAAACTCCAATAACCAAATGAGTTGAAGTCATGTGCGTATCACCATTGGATTCAGCATCAAATTTTTAATTCAAACCATTGAAAAAACATACAGGGTGTCTCAATAGAATTCCATGTGAAATGGGGTCGAAATTAATGAATTTAAAACATTGTCACTTTTACGAAAAAAATTCATGACTCAAAAACCGAAAAACTAAAAGAGACAGAGTCATGTGCGTATCACCATTAGATTCAGCATCGAATGTTCTATTCAAAACATTGAAAAAAGATACAGGGTGTCTCAATAAAATGTTTTGTAAAATGTGGTCAAAGTAAGTGAACTTTAAAAATTGTTACAATCACCAAAAAAAATCATAATTAAAAAATCAAAAGTGATGGTCATGTGCGTATCACCATTGGATTCAGCATCAAATTTTCAATTCAAACCATTGAAAAAACATACAGGGTGTCTCGATAGAATTCCATGTGAAATGGGGTCGAAATTAATGAATTTAAAACATTGTCACTTTTACGAAAAAAATTCATGACTCAAAAACCGAAAAACTAAAAGAGACGGAGTCATGTGCGTATCACCATTAGATTCAGCATCGAATGTTCTATTTAAAACATTTAAAAAAGATACAGGGTGTCTCAATAAAATGTTTTGTAAAATGTGGTCAAAGTAAGTGAACTTTAAAAATTGTTACAATCACCAAAAAAAATCATAATTAAAAAATCAAAAGTGATGGTCATGTGCGTATCACCATTGGATTCAGCATCAAATTTTCAATTCAAACCATTGAAAAAACATACAGGGTGTCTCAATAGAATTCCATGTGAAATGGGGTCGAAATTAATGAATTTAAAACATTGTCACTTTTACGAAAAAAATTCATGACTCAAAAACCGAAAAACTAAAAGAGACGGAGTCATGTGCGTATCACCATTAGATTCAGCATCGAATATTCTATTCAAAACATTGAAAAAAGATACAGGGTGTCTCAATAAAATGTTTTGTAAAATGTGGTCAATCACCAAAAAAAATCATAATAAAAAAATCAAAAGTGATTGTCATCTGCGTATTACCATTGGATTCAACATGAAATGTCCTGTTTAAAATAAAGAAAAAACATACAGGTCATTCAATGAAATTCCATGTAAAATGAGGTCAAAGTCAAAGTTAATGAATTGTCACTTTCACGAAAAAAAATCATAACTCAAAAATCAAAAGAGATGAAGTCATGTGCGTATCACCATTGAATTCAGCATCAATTATTATTATACTAAAATTGAAAAAACATACAGGGTGTCTTAGTAAAATTTCATGTAAAATGGGGCAAAAATTAATGAATTTCGAACATTGTCACTTTTACGAAAAAAATTTATGACTCAATAATCGAAAGAGATGGAGTTATGTGCGTGTTATCAGTGGATTCTGCATCAAAGGCTAATAAAATCATTGAAAAAACATACAGGGTGTCTCAATAAAAGTCCGAATAAAATGGTGTCAAAGTTATTAAATTTCGAACATTGTCATTTACACGAAAAAAAACATTACTTGATAAACCAAATGAGTTGAAGTCATGTGCGTATCGCCATTGGATTCAGTGTCAGATTTTCTATTCAAACCATTGAAAAAACATACAGAGTGTGACAATAAAATTCAATTTAAAATAGGGTGAAAGTTTTTCGAAAACCAACACTTCAAGGAAAAATTTCATAACTCTGAAACAGAAAGAGATGGTGTCCTGTGCGTATCACCATTGGATTCCGAATAAAATTTAACTACTCTTCAGATAGTTACAAATTCAAATAAAAACCTAAACATCATCATTCAAACAAAAACAAGGGTCATGCTAGATATGGAAATTGTCGCTACACGAGATTAATTTGTATCTAACTATGGCCCATTCATAACCGGATCCTGTATTAAACGTTACATTTTTTTTTGTCTCGATTCGGCTTTGGTCTCGCCATGTTACAAACGACCTACATTTCGCGTGAACCTTAATGGGTTGGTTTAGGTTTCAAGCAAATTGCTGAGTCATAGGTGGATTGTTTTGTGGTAGGTTTTTTTTTAATAAATTTGTTCCGGGTCATTGCAAATTTATGTTTGTATTATCGAATTATTCAAATATTTACGTAGGTTGTCATTGATTGTTATTAAAAGTAAAAGTAATCTGTATTCTAATAAATATTTTTATAAAAACACTGTTACATTATGATTCCGAAATATTCAAAGATCGTGACTCGTCTGGTACTCTTACCGCGTCCGGTTCGTATAAATTAGTGGTCCTAAACAGGTACCATCGCCCAGCAGGCAATGCCAAGGTTAAAATCGCAGTCGGTACTAGGTCGAGGTTGTAAGAAGGCATTTAACCTGCCGTGTATTACTGACATTCTTCGAAGCACGGGAACATTGAAATTGACACTGATTGTACATGATTTTTCACTTATAGCATTACAGAACTGTTATTTCTTTTTTCACTTTATATCAGGGATGAAACACTAATAATTTTTTTATATTTATAATATTATTATTTTATAATATTTTTTTTTTCTTAATCAACACCAGATTTGCAAAACATTGATTTAGTATGTACAAATAAAGAAAATATATAAATTCAAGAGAAATCAGCGAGGCCATATGGCGACATAAGGCGGAAAAGAGTAGTGAACAGATAATTGATTTGCAAAAGTTCCCGTCGGCTATGCAGTCTGGACACAGTATATTATTATTATTTCATATTGATTGTATTGAGATTTGAACACTTTCTCTCTTATTGCTTCGTAAAGATAGATAAAAACTATTTTCATTCTACTTAATAAATAACATTAATTACCTTTCTATTCTGTTTAAGTGGGTATCTAGTATTGTTAAAAATAGTATTTTTGGCAAAAGATTTATGATGTAATATTTAAGTTTTAGTTTTGGGAATATAGTCGATAAAATTACACAGTAGAAAAAACTTGATTGTAACTTCCAGTTAGGGGGTTTCATTTTTGTATCTTTCGCAATAAAAATGTTGATAACGTTTATACAAATGAGCATCTGAACAGAAATGAAAAGTCGGGAGAATGAAGATACATATCCCAGAAGTATTGGGGGATATTGAGGGGCGTCTAGTTGGAACAAAAATAAGACTAAAATGTTCTATAAAATATTTTCGTACAACCTTTTTTTTCGTAATTACTCGTACTTTAAGGAGCGGACCACTCCTCCTATAAAATGCTCCTTAACTTTGACACGCCCTCTTTTTCTTGAGTTGTAATTTTTGATTTAGGTCCGTCAATAAATTTGGAGTAGATAAGATATTCTTCAATAACATCAAAAAAATGAATCGTTTTCAAGAAAAACAACAATTATTTGAAAACTAGCTGACCCGGCAAATTTCATACTTCCTCATAATCAATAAATGTTGTGTTTGAATTAAGTTTCACAATTTTTCTTTTTTTTTTTAATTTTTCCGATGTTTAATTGATTATTCTGTTATTCGGGGCGCATACAAATCATAAAAATCATCCCAGGGGTTCTTCAGTTATGATATGTTGCATATTTGACAATATTTTAGGGAATGTTTTTAAATGTATTAACCTAAAACGTATCTCTCGTAATCAGTAATCAGAAGCAAATTATTGTTGTTCAATTTCTTGATCAAACCCCAAATTGGAACCCACTCTCTTATTTGAACAAAATCATTTGGAAAGTGACAAAACTATGGAATCATAACCTCACTAAATCAATTTTTGTTAAATTTTGCTCAAACCTCAAATTAGAACCTCTATCTCATTTGAACAAAATCCTTTGGCAAATAACAAGACTATGCAAACATAACCTCACTATGTAATATATTTTTTTGAAGATCACCCCAAATAGAACCTATCTAATTTGAACAAAATCCTTTAGAAAATAAAAAAATCATGCAAACATCAGCTCATTTAGTTAATTTTTGCTAAATTTCTTGATCAAACCCCAAATTAGAACCAACACATCTTATTTGAACAAAATTCTTTTGAAAATAACAAAATTATGCAAAAAATTACATGTCGAGGTTATCACTATGTAATTATTTTCATTTTTTTTAATCAAATCTCAAATAGAACCCCCGACATATTATCTGAATTGAACAAAATCCTTTGGAAAATAATAAAACCATGCAAGTTCAACCTCACTGTCTTTTTTTTTTAATTTTGTGAACAAATGCCAAATTAGGACCTATATATTATTTTATTTGAACAAAATCCTATAGAAAATAACAAAACTATGGAATCATAACCTCACTAAATCAATTTTTGTTAAATTTTGCTCAAACCTCAAATTAGAACCTCTATCTCATTCGAGCAAAATCCTTTGGCAAATAACAAGACTATGCAAACATAACCTCACTATGTAATATATTTTTTTAAAGATCACCCCAAATAGAACCTATCTAATTTGAACAAAATCCTTTAGAAAATAAAAAAATCATGCAAACATCAGCTCATTTAGTTAATTTTTGCTAAATTTCTTGATCAAACCCCAAATTAGAACCAACACATCTTATTTGAACAAAATTCTTTTGAAAATAACAAAATTATGCAAAAAATTACATGTCGAGGTTATCACTATGTAATTATTTTCATTTTTTTTAATCAAATCTCAAATAGAACCCCCGACATATTATCTGAATTGAACAAAATCCTTTGGAAAATAATAAAACCATGCAAGTTCAACCTCACTATGTCTTTTTTTTTTAATTTTGTGAACAAATGCCAAATTAGGACCTATATATGATTTTATTTGAACAAAATCCTATAGAAAATAACAAAACTATGGAATCATAACCTCACTAAATCAATTTTTGTTAAATTTTGCTCAAACCTCAAATTAGAACCTCTATCTCATTTGAGCAAAATCCTTTGGCAAATAACAAGACTATGCAAACATAACCTCACTATGTAATATATTTTTTTAAAGATCACCCCAAATAGAACCTATCTAATTTCAACAAAATCCTTTAGAAAATAAAAAAATCATGCAAACATCAGCTCATTTAGTTAATTTTTGCTAAATTTCTTGATCAAACCCCAAATTAGAACCAACACATCTTATTTGAACAAAATTCTTTTGAAAATAACAAAATTATGCAAAAAATTACATGTCGAGGTTATCACTATGTAATTATTTTCATTTATTTTAATCAAATTTCAAATAGAACCCCCGACATATTATCTGAATTGAACAAAATCCTTTGGAAAATAATAAAACCATGCAAGTTCAACCTCACTATGTCTTTTTTTTTTTTAATTTTGTGAACAAATTCCAAATTAGGACCTATATATTATTTTATTTGAACAAAATCCTATAGAAAATAACAAAACTATGCAATCATAACCTCACTAAGTATTTTTTTTGATTTTTTTATCAAATCTCATACAGAACCTACATATTATTATCTAATTCGAACAAAATCCTTTGAAAAATGATAAAACCATGCAAGCATAACCCCACTATGTCAAATTTATATGGGGTCTCCCAGATCAACTGGTCACCACTTATACAGCTAATAGAGGAACCATAAATAAGAAGTTTGAGATAGGAAAGCCAAAGCCGGAAGTGCCCCGTTTCCTGGGTACAGGGTGTTTTGTTATTCTAGAAAACAAAAATCACACGCCACTGTTTTTTGGACAAAATTTTGTTTTCTTTTTGAGTTCTTTCTCTCGACAGGTAGAACAGTAGGATTTCCTACTGTTACCAAAACTGAAAATTTTCGGTTATGTTACGATAATCTATCTTTGTTGAAGTCATTACCGATATGAATTCACTGGATGCAGGAAGTTTGACGTTTTATATTCTGTCTATGTATGCCAATGAGTTAGAAGGAGATTGATAAGAAGGAGAAAGAGAGGGTGATACCCGTAACAATTGTGTTCTCTACTTGCCTCACTTTCAATAATAAGTGGGTCTGTTCCAGTTACATAGTTTAATATAGTTCATTGTCTTCACTAATACTTTTACTCATATCCTCAATTTTCTAGGAAGCTGGTCAAGATTGCAAGAAATACATTCGTCTCAGATCGTCTCAATCATTCAATAAACAAAAGGAGAGCTGGTGTATTTTGAGCACCAGGACCTCCAATCATTGCAGATCCAAGGGAGTATCTTAATTTTAACCCAATCCTGACGTTGTACTTTTTTCCTACAGATTTGTATGATCTTAAACAAGTGATTGAATCTATTCATTGAGACTTCTTCTGGTGAAGATGGTTTGTTACCAAACATTTTACTCAATCTGCTAGACAGTGCCCTGATTTCCCTATCGGAAGCCATAAATTCTTTGTGGAAAAGAGATGTGTTCTCCAGAAGCTTTGGTTCTGCAATTGGTGCGTTTGATAATCCTTAAAATTTCCAGCGTATTTTGTCTATTCTGTCCAAGCACAAAGTATGTAGCCAATTTTAACTTGAATTTTTGCACAATAGCACATCTAACAGAACCTCACTCCAAATTTAAACTGAGAAGGGACATTGTTCTTCAAAACCCCTCATCATTACGGCAGGGAAGGTCACAGGTCGCCCCTCTTTCTCTGATGAGACGCTCAATGATCGTGGAGTCAGTTCTCTCGTCTACATCAATGATATCAACTCGCTGAATATCGAGATTTGCAGATGACACTACTATACTCTGGCCATCACATGAGTACTTCTCTCTGAAGCAGTCACGGGACCGGAATTCTTGGACTTCTTATTAACCCGGGGTTGAGGTTCGAGAGCTTTATCATGGATCTTAGTGAAAATTCTCAGGCTGCTCTCCAATCAGGGACGTTGTATCTGAGGAGCCTGGGATGGGCAATATTGACCACGATGCTTTGATGGAGTCCAGACTTGGATATGATATGGCCTTCACAGTAAAGAGTCATGCAAACCTCTTTTTATTCGATCCCAAATATTGACCTTCTATTGCCTGTATTGATCTGCTTGAACGTGGATTCCTGGATTTCAACAATGTTTTGCAGCAGGGTGGTGTCCTTCTCGTCCAGATCGATGTCATGAAAATAGTCTATCAAGAGGTCATGCTTAACTTTATCAAATATTAATCCAGCAAGCTCAACAGAGCCTCTCTCGTACCTATTCCACCACTGAAACCAAATCGGTCATCTCTAATATTCGCTTCATATTTGCGAGGGATGCGGTAAAGGATTATTCTCAGCAGAACTTTCAAAGCGTTGCTCAACAAACTTATATGTCAGAAATCACCGCAATTTTCGGGGTTCGATTTCTTTGATGGAGGTATGAAAACCGACTCTAGTCATTTCAAATTTCAGGATAGACCTCGTCTGGTCCTGGGCTTTTGTTTGTTTTGAGTTATTTTATCGCTCAGTGCACCTCTGACTCCAGGGGCCGGATTCTTGAAAACCGGGGAGTAGAACAGCCGAGAGAAAGTAGGCTATAACTAGTAGGCTTCCCTTGGCTGTTCTACTCCCCGGTTTTCAAATATCTGGCCCCAGGATACTCGGACCCTCCCCATTCATATACCTAAAGCGAGGATCTGCTTTGACATTCTCATATAGATTCTTGATGTACTTACCCCATTCCGCCAGTTTTCCTTATGTAGACTCTAGCAGCTTACCATCTGGACTTAGCATGCTGTGGATTGTGATTCTTCTTTTCGTGACTTGAATTCTTCCACCTTTTTATGGAGGATGAAAAAGTCGTGGCGCATGGCGTCGCTGTAGACTCTTAATCTCAGAGCATTTACCTTCAATCCAGCTTTCTTTAGCGTATTTTATCTTGGTACGAATAGTTCTGCTGCGATGTTTGCAGTAATTTGTGTTGTTTGCAGTCTTGGCTTTTTTTCTCTCGTCCATTAAGCTCAAAATTTTCTCTGTCATCAATTTCTGCTTACCCATTCGAAATGATTTGAAATTTATTTGAGTGGTCCTATTTGAGATGTCTTTTATGGTTTCCCACATACAATCCACAACATTGGATAAAGGATGGTCACGAGACCAATTCTTTACTCACTGTCTGTTTTCTAGTGGCATTTCTCTGAAGTCCAGCATGAAGGCTGTCTAGATGGTTTGATTTTTTCGTGATTTTCCATTTGGGCCGCACTCTAGCTACAACAGGTTGATGGTCCGAGCCAATATATCTGGATAGGAACCGTTCTGATACTCGTATGTCGTGGTGATGTTCATATATGAAGTCTGCGAGGGTGATGTTTAAACCATGTATTTGATACTGCCAAGTTGTATTGTTGGCAGAATTCAGTAAGTCTTTCACCTCTGTCATCTCTATCGCCCAGTCTCAACCCCCCGATCGGGTCTGACACTCGTCCTTTGCCCAATTTGGCATTTAAATCTTCCATAATAAAGTTGAGATTCTGTTTCTCGGTCATTTTCACCAGTTTTTCCATCTCCGTGTACTAAGGCCTCTAGCTGGCTTGCGGGTTTGTCGGCTATGGACACATAGGTCTGTATGATGTTTATATTCATTGGTTTGACCGCCATTTGGATTACCAGATTTTTGTCTGGTAGAAAGATCATAACTGTCCGACTAAACTCCTCCTCCAGAATCACTCCAACTCCAATGCGGTGATTAGGGTCATTATGACCGGAGTAATATAGTGTTAGATCGAGGGGAGTAAGACAGAGCTGCGTATCATCACCGTTGCTGCTCAATCTCTATTCAGAACTAACATTTAACAAAGCTTTGGCGGAGTCTTCCGACGGAGTTAAGGTAAATGGAGTGAACATTATTAGTCGTAGATACGCCGATAATACTGTCCTGATCGCGTACTCGGATCTTGGCCTACAGTGACACCTCAGCATGAAAATAAAATTTTAAAGACCAATAAAAAAATAAAAGAATGTTCCACAACCAATGTAAATAAACGGCGAAGCTCTAGAACAGGTGGATAGGTTTCAATATTTGGGATGCTGGGTAAACTGCAAGTTGGATCCGGACGTGGAAATAAGATGTAGAATAGAACAGGCCAGGAAATGTTTCGTGCGACTTCGGAAGCTGTTTAGTCTGGTGCTCTATTCTCCAATAAAAACCGTAAACGAATAGTGTAGAAAATCAAATGCATCTGGTCTACTAGCTTTTATGGAGCCGAAACATGGACATGGACAAAATAACATCGACATCGCACAGCACAAACGTGATGTGCTAAGCAGATTGGAAACAGAACTAGAGCTGTTTAGTCTTGTAAAGGTCCGGAAAACATCGTACTTGGGACACATACTGAGAGACGCTAAATATCGTTACGCACAACTCATTGTTACGGGAAAGATCGAGGGCAGGAGGGGCCTTGGAAAAAAGAAACGGTCATAGCTGAGAAACATACGTCAGTGGACTGGCCTTAACTTTGAAGATCTTATAAGTGCAGTCAAGAATAGAGAAGAGTTTACCACTGTGATATCCTACCTCCACTGATGGAGACGGCACTATTAGGATAGACGGATTACCTGTATATTACGGACACTGTTTGTCTGGTGTTTGACAATAAGGAAACACTCATGAAGAGGCGTTTTGATCGCTGTGTGACCCGACAACAGTTTAAGTTTGTGTTACCGCAGACTATACCTCTTCCTAGATCTGATTTGATAAAAAGATCAGTTATTTACGAGGGTGTCAAGATTTTCAACCATCTACCAAATGCGGTAACAGGGCTTACAACAATGTTGGTGTCTAAGTTGGTGTCTTATTAGTCTCTGTCAAAGCACTTGTTGAGAGGGCGGTGGTGGTAGTCCGTCTCACATTCTTACCATGAGATGGCGCTAGTCATCTCTGTCACCACTCGGGTAATATAGGTAGATCACTTATGTTACCAATATTTTATGTCAAGTTATTAATTAAAACCATGAGATGGCGCCAGCCAACATTTGAGAAGAGCTTTACCTGATAAGACAAATCAAATTGTGTCCTCTTTTCTAGGGAAGATTCGCACAAGAACGACAGTAGATGAACAGAGAGCGGGTTCGAGAATAAGAAGCTGTACCTAGCCTCACTTACATAATCTTCGCGCGTGTGATCATTTATAGTGTTGATCCTAAGAGACGTCAGGATCGATTTGTGTTGTTTATTTGTTGTTCCTCTGTTGATTTTCTGTTGTTTAAGTGGTGATTAGTGTATGTATTGTTGTTGATGTTCTTGTGTTGTTTATCTGTTGTTTTAGTGATCTTCTGTTTGTTTTTTTTTAACGACAGCTTCATGATTAGTGAACCATGAAGCTGTTGAGTCAAGATGATACAGAACGCAAACAAAACAACACAAGAACAACAAAGAGACAACACAAATATATCCTGACGTCCCTAAGGATCAACGCTTTAAATAACCACACGCGCGGGAATTATGAAAGTGAGGTTAGATAAGGATTTTGATTCCAGAACCCGCTCTGTTTATCCACTAACGACCATGACCTGCAGCGTTCATTGCAGCTCTCAATGTCACATGGTCTTCCGAATCGTAATCACTAAGTCTGTGATCACCAATGAACCCGGCCCGGGTGACGTTATAAGCGTTAGATCTAGGCATAACTATAAATAACGTTACTTTTAATAATTTACTGGGTATCCATAAAAATGCCAACACAGCTTAACTTACATTGGGACCCATTTATAGGTTTTAGAACATGAATAATAATAAATGAATTATAAGACAACTCGCGAGTAACACTAATGTAGGTTGGGAAACTTATATGATTTTTGTTGTGATTTTCATACTTTGGGTTGAGTTTTGCCATTTCTTCCGATAACGCTGTATCCATATATTCATATTCATAGGGCAGGTATTAAAAAATCAAAGACAGACTCATTTTGCTTTAAATACAGCAGGAATACAAGTAAATTTGTTCGGAAACTGATATGAAATTTAACAATAAAAACATTTGTGTTATCGAGTTTTGAAAAAAATAAACTTTTCCACATGCCGGAAAAGAAGAGTTGACAGTCTAACTGGCAATGATAAGCAGCGATCATTTCAAGGTGTACCTTATTTTGAAGGCCCTTTGACCCATCTGCCGAGTTTCAAGGCTCTGCTGTTGTTTTTATTTATTTTTTTTCATTTAATAAATAATCACCTGCAAGAGATACCTTCTCCAAACTATGAGAATTTGATGAGGGACAAAAGACCTCCAAAATAAGGTAGTACTCAATCCGTTTAAAGATGATTTATTTCACCCAAAAAAAAAAAAAAAAAATGGCGTGGTAGTAAATTAAGTGATAGCTCATTTTGAAGGTCTTCTGTCCCTCATCATATCCTCTTAGTTTGAAAAAGTTAATTGTTGCTGGTAATTATTTATTAAATGAAAAAAAAATAAAATAAAAACAACAGCAGAGCCCTGAAACTTGGCAGATGGGTCGAAGGGCCTTCCAAATAAGGTATCACTCGACCCCTCTTTCCAGGGGGATTGCAGATGAGGGTTGCCTTGACGCCTAATAAGTGTCCGCCCCAAGAACAAAGTTGACGTGTTTCATTTTTATATGACATCAATGCCGGAACGTTTTCGATGGGCCACCCTGTACCCTCTAGAAGAACTAACGCTAGACCTTGTGATTTCATTAAAATAAGATGCATCCATGCAACGTTCATGTTTTTATTCGCGGAACGATTAAGAGTACTCAAAAGGCTAATGATCCACACCCAATTTAATCAGTTTATTGATTAATATCTGGAATTTATTCTTACCGGTCAGAAATTGCAAATGAACATGATGTAATGATGAAACATGATTCAATGCGTGAATAATACTTCTTGTAAAACTTTCTCACTCTTACTTCCTCTTCGAATATTGCATTAATCACCAATTTTATTAGTTGGTATCAATCCAACGATTTTTGGGTATCAAGATCAGTTTTCACTTTCTTAGGGTTATTTGAATTTTTACAAATGTCTGCTTGCCTTACTGCGTCAATTCAAATCATCAATTGTTTTCTCATAGCATTGTAAATATTGTAACGTTATAATATGGAAATGTATTCCATCTAGAAAAAACTTTTTTTTTCTCAACATCTCTCCACTATCTCATTTAGATTTCTCACTATTGAACAGCTCGTGTATACTAATCTAGATCATGACACATGTAGCTACGTTGTTAACCGCCACTTATATACAAGTTGATAATCAAGTTAATAAATCGTCCAAGCATCTGCAATTTTCGCATGACTAACAGATTTACAAACGGTATAATATCAGAAACAGAACACTTTCTTTATTAATTTTCTGCCAAATACTTTCCCTTTGCTGCCGATGTAATCGTTTCGACAAACCAAGCAGAATTTTCTCCGATTAATAGTTTTTCCCCAATCAGTAATGATTTGTAGTATAAAATTACTTCTTGCACTTCGTTTAATGCAGATTTTATGCTTCGCCGTTTCACTTTTTTAACATTCTGCTATTATAGGAATTGATATTGATTACGTCTGTGTTTAATACCCCTTAACGATACATGTAAGAAATGCGATCGAAATTTATTTATTATTCATATCGGAAGTTCTCACGTAGGAAGCTATTATGAATGTATTTCTTATTGAAAAACCGTTGCCAATGGTTTCACCAGTTTAACATTACATTTCCAAGGAAGTGTGAAAGAAAAAAAAAATATAAATGAGTACCGCTATGGATTCATTGAGAAATTTTTTTCAAATTAGTTTTTCTGTTTTTTTTCTAGCATGTCAAATAAGACAGGTATCACCTGTCAAACCTTACAACGCAAGAATGCTAATAACTTTGAAACAACCCAACCGATTGACGCAATTTTGGTCCCATTTTGAAAAGGAGGTTCTCCTCCTCTACAATGTTGAGATTCTAAATGATTCAGATCAAAACAGACGATTTTATTCGGTATAATATGCGGACGACGGACATTTTTTGAATTTACTTAAAGTTTTAAAATGCAACGGTATACTGAAAATTGTTCGTCTGAATTCTTGATAAAATTCCGCACAACTTACACTTGTTTCTAGATTTCGAAATAAAAAAGCTATACGCTTTTCTGTAATTTCATGTAAAATAGTGATACTATTCAAGATGCCCTCGTAAAGAAGATATTAACACATTTTTGCGTCACCTAGTTACCCCAGTCACTGTTCTATTTCAAACAAATTATATCTTGAATTTTTTGCATTGAATAATTACAAAAAAGCATTTAGCTTATTTATTTCGAGAGCTAGAAAAACGTGAAATTATTATATTGAATAAAATCCTCCTTCCGATCAGAATCATTTGTATCAATTAGAAATTGAGACCAAGAACGCGTCAATCGGTTGAGTTGTTTTAAAGTTATGAGCATTCTTGAGTTGTAAGGTTTGACAGCTGATACCTACCTGTCTTATTTGACATGCTAGAAAAAAAAATCGATGAAGAAAATTTTTCAAGGGATCCATGGCGGTACTCATTTATATTTGTTTCTATTGAAAAATCTCGAGAAAACAGCAATTTTGTGTTTTGATAGCACCGTTACTACATCTTGGGAACTTCTGTTCTGATATATTTCCAGCATTTTCTTTATTCCATATTACCCAGTAATTTTTTTTCGCAAGTCTCTCGGATGCCTAGTTTCTGAGATCTGGCACCTTGCCATTCTTAAATATGTATCCGCAAACGTCTTGATAAAATTTCGATTTTTTGTCACAAATTCGAAATGACACGAGCGGTTTTGTAGAAACTTTCAGGTATATCCGGGGTTCTCTAGCATCTACTTGAAACATTCGTCTGAGTTTAACTTTTCTAGGACCGGATCTAGACCGAGTCATACTTTTTTTTATCAAAAGAAGTTGTACGACATTAAGTTTTCACAAAGTGAAAAACTCGTTTTGATTCCCGTTTACTTTTGAGCAAAAAAGGCAACCTGCGTTTTCTTCTTTGATGCGTCGTTTTAAAAATGAAAAATGAAAATCAATGTAATGCAGAAAAGCTCACCCATTTCAAGCTCTAAAGAAAGGAAAATTAAATGATTTAAAAATAACTGCTCTTGAAAAAGAACAAGTTTTAAAATTTTGTTAAAATCGCGTCCAAGTTAAATTTTTATTTTCGAGATACTAAAAAATAACTTTCAAAATGATCCAGATATTTTGATGAAACCTGGTATGTTGGAGTTTTTACACAAAAGAAATTCAAAAATGGCCTTTCTATGACTTAAACTTATAGGGGGCGTCACCTATACACGTTTATACTGCTCTATTTATATCAACTTTCGGGATAGGCAAGTTGGGTTCTATCGTTATATTTTTGTGATTGTGTGTAAGGTATAACCCCTTATAGTTTGGCAACATGTTTCTGGAACAACTTGTATAGTTCTGAGATAGTAAGTAAGCACAACTATTCTGACTAAATTGGAGTTGGACTGCTTTTATGCGCAGGCCTACGCCGATGATGGCCTGATCCTTGTGAGAGGTAAACATCTTGAAGTCGTCTGCGAGCGTATGAGGTCAGCGTGTGAAATTCTGGAGGTGTGGTGTGAAAAGATGGGGCTCTCGGTGAATCCCACAAAATTCTTTTCACAAACAGGAGGAATCTCAAGAAGTTCAAGCCACCCATTCTATATAAAATGCTGCTGACATTGAATCAGGTGGTCTTAGACAGTAAGTTAACGTGGAAACCCCATATTGAAAGCACAGTTGAAAAGGGCATAGCCACAATGTGGCTGCTGCGCCGAGCGGTGGGTAGGCGGCGGGGCCCAAAACGACACGTCCGTCACTGGCTTTATCGAGCCGTGATTAGACCGAGGATCTCATACGGGACCGTGGTCTGATGGGCGGCTACCGAGAAAGCCACTTACGAAATCAGATTAACCAGATTTCAAAGCATCACCGGTGCGATGAGGACTACTCCAGGATCTGCACTGAACATTCTCCTTGCGTTGTCAGAGCTGGCAATCTGGATAAAGAGAAAAGCGATGGCAGCATACGTGAGGATGTCTGCTCAGGAAGTATGGAAGGACAGAGGCACAGAGGTCGGCCACACTAAATTATCTGGCGAGCGGGACTGACAGCCACGGATGGAAGACTCAGACTTCATAGAAGTTTTGAGGTACACCTTCCATCTAGGTACGAGTGGCGGACTATACCGGCAGAACCACCAGGTAACTTTAACCGTGGCTTAAAGGCCAACTCTTGACTACAGAAGCCGGGGTATACAGACTGGAGAGACCCTGTCGGAATGCTTACAGCGGTCTTCCAAACAGAGGTTTTTGCTATC
The DNA here is from genome assembly GCA_958502075.1 of Orchestes rusci. NCBI lineage: Eukaryota > Metazoa > Arthropoda > Insecta > Coleoptera > Curculionidae > Orchestes > Orchestes rusci. The sequence continues at coordinate 3,598,832 of OY293306.1, forward strand.
CTGGAGGTAGCATAAAGAGGTTCAAGAAGGGGCAGAGGATAACATAGTTATCTATTCTGATAGTCAAGCGGCACTGAGGGCATTATGCAAGCCAAGGATCAGCTGCCCACCATACCTGGGAGATGCACTAGCTAGGGCGACCGCACAATCAGAGACAAAAAACGCACCAAGGCGCTAATTATAAGTTAGGACGAAATCCGTCTCGTACGCGATTAACTGCTGGTAGAGGCTTCCAGCTTGCTCGTATTTTTATTTTCTTTTTCTTTTTATTTCGTAGCCTTTAGATGCGACACATGGGTAGGACCGGTTTTTGGCGCTCCTACCCATGATAGAGATGCCTTCGGAAGGTAACCCGGTACCAAAGAGTCAATAAACTGTAAGAAGATTGGAACACTAAAGGGATTATCCCTGACGTTCTAATGCGTGGGTGGAGTTTAGTGGGCGAACCCCACACTACCCTATGGTCTCGGATCATAGGGTGTCTGGTTTCAGATTCTCCACCCTTGGGCCGGATCCCATGAAAAAAAAAAAAAAAAAAAAAAAGCTGGTTCAAGAGTGCAGTGATGTTCTGCACGCTCTGAGCGAGAGCAGGAGGGTCAAACCAAAAAGAACGCACAGACGAGCTAGCTAGACTAGGGTCTTCATCGTCCCAGTCCGGTTCAGAGCCATACCTGAGTAAACGACTCATGTCCGAGGCCCTGAACGAGTGGGCTTGGGAGAACACAGTATCACACTGGAGGAATAACACGCCTTGTAAGCAAGTCAGAGAGATGATCATATAACCCAACAAACCAACGACGGCCCAGCTGCTGTACAAGAGTAGGAAGGCACTGAGTATAATCGTGGTCATTCTGACAGAACACTGTGAGCTCAATCGACACTTGCATTTACTAAGAATAGGCGAATCACCCGTATGTCCCTACTGTAGAAGGGCGGAGGAAACCTTCTACCATCTACTGGGAGTCTGTGATAGATGGGCTCGCCTGAGGAGGAGGGTCTTAGGAGCGGCAATCATTGCTCGAAAGGAGTCGGGAGACCTGAGTGGGGATCACCTGCCCCGCTTCACAATGGAGACAGGACGACTCGATTGAAAAGGGTTGGAAACGCGGGGTTGGTGAAAAGGCCACAAGGCCTATTCGCCGGTCTTTTGTTTCCCCACCCTAACAATTACCATTACCAAGCACAACTATTGAGCTGGTCTGAATTCGTTCTTCTCGTTCGTTTCATTTGGGTTGTACCGTGACATCGATTAAAATTTCTTTACAGGCCTTCCTGTATTCTACTTGACAGCGGGAGTGATCGTTGGTTCCTCCACGAAATGTCAAGTGAGGTGTTAGATTGGGCTTTCGGGCCACACCTGTCGTGCTCCAAGGGAACGTAGCTGGGCGATCTGGGCTGAACAGTAGGGAAACTCAGCTTGTGATGGTAACTTCACTATACTGTTTTCTACGGTATATCAAGCCAATCTCTTACCATTTTAAATAAGAATAGACCCCTGCGAATCATGATCCCTTGGGACAGAATATAAGGATCGTGAGAGGGGTTATACTACTCACTTGAAGAGTAGTTGGTAGTAGTACTCACGTCCAGCAAGGATTTGGAGCAGTGGCGTAGACTGCTCCAAATCCTTGCTGGACGTGAGTATTTATAGCAACAAAACTGCTTGCTCGGCATGACCCCAATTTGGGTTGTGCGTCGATCATAATAGTGGCAAATAATTGGGTTGATTTATACTAGGTACGTGTATTTGCCTCCAATTTTTCTTTAATCATTTTTTCAGATATTGATACAAAGATTATTTTGGATTGTCAAAAGCGAAAAAGAGTATGGGAAACGCTTAATATTTCATCAATATTCTCACCACACTGTCATTATATGATTTTTGTAATGATGCAAAAATTACATTTTGTATATAACTCTTCTGTAATGACAACACATTCTCTAAACCTTCTCGCAAGCCTGTTTTTATGACACCAGGTTAGTAGGATCAACTTTCTTTAATCCGAAAGATCCCATAAAATTTATATCTTTATGGTCGTTGAGAAAGAGGAAAAAAGGACAAGGCAATATTTCTTCTTATTTATCAATCGCGGTTCTTTTAACCAAACCAAATGTTTGCCTAGTAGTCTAATCTACTGATACCTTTAATCGGCAGCCACAATTTGGGTTTTATACCGTTAAACTAATTAGATTTTCGGCGAGAACGGGGCTTAGTTTATATCTGCAATTTATCTATAGAAGTGTTTCCAAATAATCAAGTTATATCTTGTGTCTATCATCATTACTCAAATCGACTAGTGTGACTGCTGAAATAATTGGATTGAAACGACTTAGTAGATTTTAGGAGTGATAAGATGAACTGTTTTTCATATAAGCTGCTTGATGTCTTGTAGACTCAATGAGTCAATTCTGATTTACTTCCCATTTTAAACACCCTAATGCAAATAGACAAAATACGCTTCATCTATCTATAGAATGTGATCGCGAATACTTTTGGTTGCGGACGCTAGAAGAACGATCATTCCGAAGGATACGAGAAGGAATCCAAAGTAATTTTATCATCATTGAATTCTCACGGCAAGGAATATAAAGAATGTGATTTGAAATTTTCTTTTCATGTGAATTGGCAGAACCAAGCTGCTATTTATCTTGGTTTTAAAATGTTTTACACGTATAAAACCGTTAAATGAATGCAATAAAGCATTTTGTCACTTCTTACAGATTGTTTTTGGATAATATAGCGGCAGTGAAAATGTTAAAGTTACTGAAACCATATTCATGATTCTAATGAATAATTATTGTCTTTGGGGATGGGAATTTGGGGGCAGGAGAGAACGGTCTTGGAGTAAACCCTGATAAGACAAATCTAGTACTGTTCACAAAGAAATACAAGGTGCCCAACATTCGGGGGACAAACTCTTAGGCTTTCCAATAAGGCAACGTACCTAGGGATCATCCTAGACTCAAAGCTCTTTTGGAAAAGGAACACTTAGGAAAGAATGAAGAGACGCCTCAATGCATTATATATATGCAGGAGAATGATTGGTGAAGAATGGGGATTGAAGCCGCACATTATCCACTGGATGTATACAGTGATCGTGAGACCCATAATTACCTACGGAGCCGTGGTATGGTGGATAGCCATCGACACGAACTCGAACGCAGATGCTCACGAAAGTACAACGGCTGGCAACTCTAAGTACAACGGGACCAAAGAACAGCACACCGCAGGCAGCTTTAGAGGTCATTCTTAAACTCCTGCCTTGACCCTTGACTTGTTCATTAAAAGCAGTGCCGCAAAGGGAGCTCTCAGACTGAGGGAGGCCAAATTGTGGAAACATGCAACAAGTGGAACTCAACGGTGCGAAGGGAAATCTGAAAGGCAATGGATAACCAAGAGGAGAAGCTGAGAATAAGGTAGTGGTAAAAATACCTTCCATAGAAGACTGGAATCAAGTAAGGAAGAAAGAGAAAGAGATATCCATCAATACAGACGCAGTAGACAAATATAGGCACATGAGCAGGGATATTCTCAAAGGAACTAAACATCCAAGAGTCTATCAAGCATGCAGAAATCATTGCCATTAAAGAAATTCTGCATGCAGAAATCATTGCCATTGAAGAAGCAGGCAACCTGCTGCAAGGACAGGACAATAGAATAAAAGACATCACAATCTATGCAGACAGCTAAGCAGCGTTGAGACTATTAGAATCGGATACAGTAAAGTCAAAGGCAGTGATGAGTTGCCGTAAGGCATTGTCCTGGATCAGGAACAAGGTTGCCGGATTCCTTGACATGGCAATATTGAAGGGAGCAGATGGACTGGCAAAATTGGGACTTAGAAAGGACAAAGCCGAAATGGATATCACATCGCTACCAACGATCAAAATATTGGAAGATACAGTAGATAAAAACATGGTAAAGGTACACAGCGACAGGTGGCGCAATCGAAACGACTGCAACACATCGAGAGCTCTGTGGCCAAACTTCGATTATGGAAAAAACAGGGACATTACTAGAGCAGAGCAAATCCTCTGTAAGCGACCTTGTGGGAGTGATCACAGGACACTGTGAAATCGGAACCATGCTACGAAAATGGGACTGATGATCCCTGCAAGGACTGCATCAAGGAGGATGAAACGATAGAACATCTACTGTGCCACTGCCCAACTCTGAAAGAAGGACGCCTGAGGAATATGGGACAATATTACCTTGAAGACTTGGAGGAAGCGGCAAATGTAGAAATAGTGCTTATTTTGAACTTCGTTAAAATCATAGGATGGTTTAGAACGATGAAGAGAAAGGCTGCAGGTTAAGACCTCTTCAAACAAATGAATACAATGGGCCATTTGGCCTCCGAGTGAAAGCAATACCAAGCAGGAGACCTAACCTAAGCACGGTTTGATCTGCTCCTGTTTTCAATCTCATTCATGTCTGGATATTTATTTGTGTAGAATCCTGGTTACCCAACAAAGCGATCCTTTTCATAATAGCCCATCCAATCAAGCGTGATTTCTATACGGTTCTTTAAGACAACAGCTATAATTCTTTATGACGAAAAGTTGGTAGTTTTCACTTTCAACCTGCACTTTTATTTTTGTTGATTTCTCCAACGTACTGATATAATCATACAATATGCATGCTCCGTTATAAATCTCCTTATGTACAAGTCTAATGACAATCACGATTGCCATTCTAGTTGTACTTAGATCAATCCTATCGCTTGGATGACATACTCGTCCCACTTAATCCCCGTCTACTGTCAATTTTCCGCGTTTGTGTGACATGGAACAAATCTTTCATTAAATTTTTTTCGCTTTCATATTTTTATAGTTGGCTTATGAAAATTGCAAATTTCTTTTTAGGTGTGACAAATTCGATTTATGTATTGAATAATTGTTTGGTTATATTGTTCAAATAATATAAAAGTAAACAAATATCTAGATCATTACTGCTCTACCCGCACGTCGAAGTTTATTGATTCTTCATCGTGATTAAATAAGAATATGAAATGTGAAACAGTTTGATAATTTAAGTTCATGTTCAAATTATACCTCGATTTGTTATCAAACTTATTCCAGTCTGAACAAAAACCTAATCAATTTTTTTAAGCTCTTCTTATTGATTGATTATATTTTATTCAGCTTGCCCTACATAGGACTTATCCGTACTGTGCTTCACTAGGATTTTTTTCTATGAGAGAATTCATTTCAGAACTTGGTTTTTATGTCTAAAATCAGGTTTATTACGCTCTGATAGTCTGCAATCAACGATTTGATGAATATCTTTTAAAACACAGTTCCAAGCTCAAGCCCGAAAGTTGTATGATCAAAAATGAATAATTCTTGGTCAGTTGGAATCTGTATAACGGGAAATAGTGCTCGTAGAATCGATTAATACGCTAGTCGTCTCATTTTTGAAATTATCATTATGGAAATGTCAAAAAATTGTATAATAGCCAATCAAAATGGTCAACCTTAATACCAATAATATGACCATTTTGTATGAAATATATTATCTATTGATGTCTTTTTTACACTTGATGAATTTGATGAATATGGATGGTTTCTATCGACCATAATATGTTCTTTCTGGGCCAAGTTTGGGAATTTGTTATATTCAGATTTAGGTATTGAAACCTTGATATTTTGGAATCTGGGAAGTTGGGAATTGAGTATGTTATGTGGTGATTGATTAGTTGATTGAGGGAAGTAGGAAGGATACAAAAGTTTGGGCACACAAAAATTTGGAAAATTCTAAGAATGATCACAGGAAACACACTTTGGGCTTAAAAAAGGAGTAACGAGATAAGGGAAGTATGCAAGACAGAGAACGTAGTAAGATGGACACGCGCTCATATCCAGGATTGAGGACCACAGGCTGGCAAAAATCGCCAGAAATGGAAAACCGGCATACAGCAGACCACCAGGATGGCCTCCCAAGAGGAGGAAGGACAGCTGGTCGTCGGCATCCTAGAAGGGACAAATAAATGGGTTAAACAAGCCCCAAGGCTTCCGCAAAGAAGAAGAAGAGGAATACCAATGGTTTTGGAATTGATACATTTGGAAATTTACGAAGCCAGGAATTTGGTATTATATATTATTCATGGACGTTCGTTGGTTTCCTGAATTTGGGTTGGTTTTGAATAATTTCGCTGGGTTAGTTTGGGTTACTTTTGATTAATTTGGCTGAGTTTTGATCAGTTTCGGTCCAAATGACTTAGTTTGAGTTAGTAAGAGTGTAAGGCTGGAGGAATTGAAGAAGTTACCCATCAAGTAACAGCTTGGGATTGAAAATAAATGTCTTTCTCCTCAAGTGACTGCCTAAAATTGAGAACAAATCTCGCCTGAAGTGACTTCACCTTCAGTGATAACTGCCTGGATGTGAAAACAAATTTTAAGGCCCGGTTTCTCAAGTCCAGGTCAACGAAGGTTCAACGTTGAACTGCGTTCAAAGATGCACAATCCAATGTACTTAAACCGGATTCAACGTTGAACCATCATTGATAAACCGGGCTTAAGTGGCTCCCCCTAAGTGACTGCCAGGAATTGAACAATTGATCTCCTGGAATTGAAAACAAATTTTCTCTGGAGTAAGTTCATCTCAAGTTACTGCCTGAAATTGAAAACAAATCTATCCTCAAGTAACTTCTCTTGAAGTGACTGCCTGGAATTGCAAACAAGTTTTCCCTCAAGTGACTTCCCCTTGAGTGACCGCGGAATTGAACAAATGTCCTCTTGAGAAACTTCCCCTTAAGTGACTGTTTGGAATTTAAAACAAGTTTCTTCTTGAATAACTTCCTTGTCAGTAGAAGATAATTGAACAAAAAATCCCATTAGGTGACTGCCTGGAGTTTCCAACAAGTTTCTTTTTAAATAACTTTCCCTTGAGTGATTACCTAGAATTGAAAACAAATTTACCCCCAAGTGACTTCCCTTCGGGTGACTGCCTGGAATTGAAAACAAATACTCCCTCAAGGGAAGTCATATACAGGAAATGCCAAACAACGATTCACGTCATAATTGCCACCAATCGAGTTATTATGTGGTTTGCTGGTGACCAAATTTGGCCACCAGCAAACTTCATAACAACGTGCTTTGTGGCATTCATGACGCAGATCGAAAGTTGCTTGGCATTTGCTATAGTTCGTTTAAGCTTCTACCACACCACATAAAACCTTCTATATAGGGTGTTTACGGTCTTGTGATTTTTTTTTAATGTTTTCTTCTACACGTTAAAAGAATATGATTAACGCTAAAACGCCTTAGTAAAAGTCGAATAATAATAATGATAATAATAATTAATAATAATTATAATAATAATAATAATAATAATTCATGGATACGTCGAGCGAGACTTTGCGTTCAACAACAGGGCGATAACTTTGAACAACTGCTGTAATAAAGCAGTAATTTTGCAATTTAGTGTCATCATTTTTGAAAATAAAGACGTACAAAAAATTCATTATCTCTCTTATTATTCAACTCTTGCTAAGGCGTTTTAGCGTTAATCATATTCTTTTAACGTGTAGAAGAGAACATCGAAAAAAAACACAAGACCGTAAACACCCTGTATATAAGCTAATTATTAGGAGGTTGGTCTAAACTTGATTTTCCTGTATTTTGATCATTTAACCGTGTTTTGTGATTTGCACAAAATTTTAGTGTGATTCAACACAAGGAACCCAACTTACCCCGCTTGATATTCATGTTTTTTTTGCATTTAAAAATTATCCTCCCATTATTCGTGTACTTTTTCTTTTTGTATCAAATCAAATCATCTATGAAAACAACTTCACTCAAGAAAAATATCACCGCAGAAGCTCTTTACTACAGATTTTTGATAATTCTTTGAAAACTGTGCAGCAGCCTCAATGGCAATCGACAATTATTACTTTTTAAATTTTAGAGAATAATGGATACATTAATCAGCTAGCACATAAAAATGTGAAGGGCTGTAAAATTGCACAAAATTATTTTTCACAACAATTTTCTTCCACAATACACACATGGAATTAGTTAGGTTAATAACCCGAAAACATCGCAACAACGAATGGACATTTACAAAGTTGTCCGACAAGTAGTTTTCTTTATTACATGCGGATCACCTAGAAACTGAAAAAGATAATTCTATAATCCTTGTCCTTCTCAATAATTTTTACCAGATTGACATTATTCTTGTATGCATAATACAGAAGACAAATTAATTGCTATTATACTGTTATATTAATTTTTCAAAATTCCTAGTCTGCGACCGTTACAAAATTTGAATAACGATAAAGAATTCACATTATTGATACATAATTAATTACATGTTTATGACGCCAACGCAAAATGAACTGTGAAGTTTTTTGACTCAGAAATTTGCTCCAACTCATATCCAAATCTCCTTGTGACAGATATTTAATAAATACATTTCAATCCATTTTTTCTTAGTCACTCCATCACGTAAGAACGGCTAGAACAATTTAGGTATTTATTTTTTTTGAAAAGTTCCTTGAAATATGAGGAGCTATGGTTTGATTCAGATTAGATAATGTAGGTTCTGGGATTTGATCAGAACATTAGAAAAAAAAAATTACATAGTGTTTGCATTGGTTTCTAATTTGGGGTTTTATCAAGAAATTTAACAAAAATTGACGAAATGAGGTTATATTTGCATAGTTTTGTTATTTGCCAAGGAATTTGGTTCAAACAGGATATGTAGGTTGTAGGTTCTGTTTGGTATTTGATCAAGAAACTGAAAACTTATTTTCGTTATTTTTCAAAGGATTTAGTTCAAAGAAGATAATATGTAGGTTCTCATTGAGGATTTGATCACATTTTTTTTAAATGACGTGTTCGCATTATTTTGTTCGAGGTTTTGTTATTTTTTTAAAGATTTCGTTCAATCAAGATATGAACGCTCTAATTTGGTCTTTAATCGAGACATTTAACAAACATTGATTAAGTGATGTTATGTTTGCATAATTTTGTTATTTTCTGAAGGATTTTGTTCAACTAAGATAATAATGTTGGGTTCGCTATTTGGGATTTCATCAACAAATTTAAAAAAAAAATACAGAGAGGTTTAGTTTGCATAGTTTTGTTATTTTTCCCAAAGGATTTTGTTCAAATAAGACAAGAAGGTTCTGATTTGGGATTTGACCAAGAAATTTAACAATAAATTGACAAAGTGGGTTATGTTCAAAAAAATTTGTTATTTTCCTAAGGATTTTGTTAAAATTTAGATATATATTTGGTGAGTTCTATCTGGGATTTGATCAAAACAATTCTTGACAAATTACATAGTGAGGTTATGTTTGCATAGTTTTGTTATTTGCCAAATGATTTTGTACTAATAAGATATCATGTAGGTTCTAATTTGAGGTTTGACCAAGAAACTTAACAAAATTTGACTGAGTGAGGTTATGTGTGGATAATTTTGTAATTTTCGAAAGGATTTTGTGCAAATTAGATATGTAGGTTCTTTTTGCTATTTGATCAAAACATTTTTAAAAAGGAAATAGTGAGGTTTTATTATCTGATAAAGGAATTTGTTCAAATAAGATATGTAGAGATACATTTTAGGTTTACCCCAAAAATATTGATACATCAGATATTCAACACATAATAACTGATGAACCGCTGCGCTGGGACGATTTTTATGATTTTTGATAAGTTTGATTTGTCTGTGCCCCGAATAACAGAATAGTTATTCAAACAAAAATAAAAAAAGAGAAAATGTGAAGCAAAATTCATTTAACGCAATATTTATTGATTATGAGGCAGTGTGAAATTTGTCGGGTCAGTTAGTGGTTCATTTGAAATTAAAAAAAATACGGATAAGCTGATTTTTTTAGGGCTTGTCAGCGACTCTCTTTTGAGTGTAGAATTAGCAAAATCCGATTTTTTTACGTGGGGGAATTTGAGCAATACGGCTGTTTTTATGAATTGTTCTACAACAAAATAATGAAATGAAAATTGTACATAAGAACATGCTCTATTATATAACTTTTCCTTATTAATTTTTTTTCATAAGGTTATCATTTTCCGACTTGGAAATATTAAACTTATAAAAACAATTCATAAAGCAAAGCTATAGAGAAAGTTCCCATGTTCAATTTGCAACTGACTATTTTGTTGTAGCACAATTGAAAAAGAACACACCCCTTATGCTCAAACTTCCCAAATAAAAACTTCCGATTTTGCTAATTCTACACTCAGAAGACACTGTTCCTGAAAAAATCAGCTTATTCTTGATTTTTTAATTTTACCCTTTATGAGCGATATCATTTTACTGGATAAATACGTTTTTCTTCACTTGAATGCGAATCTCTTTTTTTTCGACGAGAAAAAATATTTGCTGTTGAAGTGAACCACGAAATGGCTTATTTTAAATAATAACATCTTGGGCGGGGCTTTGGAGCTGGCTATATAATATTAATTAGGCGAAATGAGTGTCATACATAATATTATACGGACATGAAATATTTTATATCATTGGAAGTGAGTATTCATTCAAGGATCAAAAATTGTGACGGGTGCTTGGGTTTTTTGATTTTTTTCAAGTCATAGTCATATAAATTCTACTAGACTAGTTCGAAAAATATATGTATAGAGAATATCCATCAAGATGTGTTTTTGATATCGAGATTTATCTCTCTCTCTCTTCAAGCAGAGGGCTATATTCAAAATCTCCTAAGAGGGATCAGGTCGTCACTTTGAATTATCTGCCTACAGTGGAGGAGTGCTATACCTTACGAGTGGACCAACTGATTACTGATTACTGAAGTACAGACGCTACGAGTTTCGGGCTGTTGGCCCCGACACCGCAGCCTCTAGTTGGGCTTATTGTATCTTCTCTGTGCCTGTCTCTCAGTCGAAGAGCTCCATTGCCCGAATAGGGTTTATGACTCGTTCTACTGTTTCCCTGTCCGTCCTTCGAGGAGTGGTTGTGAATTCCCCATTATCTCTTCTCCAGTACGCCAGCGCTTCACATTCGAATACAATGTGGGAGGCTGTTTCCTCCTCCTCGTTGCACAGCCTACATATGGGTTCTTCGTTGAAAAGACCCATGATATGCATGTGTTTCCTTAGAGTGCAGTGTCCAGTTAATATACCTGTTACTTTCCTAAGCTGATTCCTGCTGAGTTGCAGTAGGCTTCCAGAAAATGATGATTCGATCTCGTCTGCCATCATTAATTTACTGTGTTTCAGACCTGGTGATTGGCACCATCTAGCTTTCTGTTGTTTTTTGGACCAACAGTTCAGCCAACCTCTCACAGAGGATTTTGTAATACCAATAGCAGGTTCTGGACCCAGAAGTGGTGTGTTTGCAGCTTTGCGTGCTAGTAGATCCGCCCGCTCGTTCCCAGCTATCCCTGAGTGTCCTGGTATCCATCCAAGAGTAACATCGTTAGATACTCCCAGTGTGACAAGGTTTTGCTGACATGACTTGTTTGGATTTGGTTTCCCGACAGGAGATGGTTTTGATTGCGGCTTGGCTGTCACTAAGGATAAGGATTTTCCTTCCTCTGTAGCCTCTCCTGAGGTTTTCTTGCACGCATACGTTTATTGCATGTACTTCTGCCTGGAAAACTGTAGCGTACATCCCGAGTGGTTCACATGTTTCCCACTTTGGATTTTCACCTACGATTCCGGCACCAGTTCCCCGGCTTGTTTTGGAGCCGTCTGTGTACCATATTGCCCCATTAGCCATCCGGAGTTGTTTCACCGTTTCCTCTTCCCATATTAGCTTGGTCTTAGGAGACGTGCTAAAGTTGATATTTTTCAACATGATATCACTCCTCATTGTTACTAAGTGGTTCGTGACTGTGCTGGTTATCTTAGTGTGTCCTTGGGAGTTTGAGTGGCTCCAGTTCCCGGTGTTGCATATAGACTGCTCCCATTCTTGCTTCCATTTTGATATAGATATCAAAAGGAGGTAGGTTAAGCATGGCGTCCATGGCAAGTGTTGGAGTGGTTTTCATGGCTCCCGTTACACAGAGACATGCTAGCCTCTGAACTTTTGCATGTTCCGTGGCTGCTTGTCGCTGCTCGATTTTCGGCCACCAGACAACAGAGCTATAAGCAAGGGTGGGTCTTACCACGGTACAGTAGAGCCAGTGTACCATGCGCGGATTTATGCCCCAATTCTTTCCTATCGCTCTTTTTGTTGCCATTATTGTGGCTTTACCTCGATTCACTATTTTCTGTAGGTGTGAATTCCATGTGAGTTTGTCATCCAGGATGATGCCTAGGTATTTGACTTCTCTTACCACCTGCAGCTCTTGTCCAAAGAACATGAGTTTGAATAATTCCGCTGTCTTCCTCTTTCTCGTAAAGCTGACCAGGGAGGTTTTCTCAGGATTGACCTTCAGGTTCACCTTCCTGCACCAATCTTCTACGATTGTCAGAGCTGTCTGCATCAGTTCTGATATTGTCTTGGTGTGTTTGCCAGTGATAAGTATTGCTACGTCATCGGCATAGCCTTGGGTGTAGAAACCTATGCTGTTTAACTCTACCAGTAGTTCATCTGCGACTAGGTTCCAGAGGAGAGGGGACAAGACTCCACCCTGGGGGCAGCCTTTAGCTGCCTCTATAGTTACAGTTTTGTCAAGCATAGTTGCTTGAATTCTCCTACCTTTCAGCATGTTTCTCATCCACCTACAAACTGTGTCTTTAATTCCACGCCGATTACGAGTGGACCAAACGTCGCTTGAAAAACTGTGGGAGAAGTAATTCCATGAGAAGGAGCTTAACTTGAAATTGTGGAAGCGAACAAACTTCCGAAACTTATAGAAGTTCTCGGGTATACAACCGAGGTCTTAAAAAATGGATTCTGCGAACGCTGGGCAACCCGGAACCAAATTCTGGAAAGTCCTGTACTAGAAGGGTCGAAGAAGGCCAAGGCAATCTTGTGAGCTTCTTGATGGATGAATGGTCCTGAGAAAAAGTATAAGGGAGAAAAAACTGAACTACAACCTGTCCTGTTTGACGATCAGCAAGATCAACGGAAAGGAATCCGATAAGTGTCCAAAGGAATGCAGACAACGATGGAAGAGGGACCTTGACCAGGAACCTCTTAAGAAACCACAGTCGCCCATGAGAGAGAGGATTATTCAAGTTAATCTCCACCACTGCAAGGCAGCAAGGCAGCAACAGCAACCCAATTTATTTATGTGCTGATTTGGACATTGCACTTATGTGGACACTCCTGATACACCCCAAACTAACCCAAGAAATTGCATCCTAATTGAAAGCTACATAAACGCTTCAATTGATGATTTATCCACATTCATCATTGTAAGCCACCAACAGAAAAAAAATACGTAGACAAGTTTTAGAAGCCAACATTCCCGTTTCCCTCTGTTTATGTTTGAATGTGCAAGTTGCAAATTATCAGCATCGCTCAAAATCGTATTTGCTGGTTGAAATTATATAATATTATTCTAATCATATTCAGGATTCATGAGTTAGTAGTTGAACATGGATCTGATCAGATATGAAGTGCGTCCCTAATAAATACTTCTCGCGTGACTTGATATACGAACGCCTGTCTATTTCTATAAAGATTTTTTGCAAATGATCAAATTTATTATGGGATGAATGAAAACGCGGGCACCCACGGTCATCGACCATTAGGAGGAATGCAGAAGTAACGTTTCTACCGGTAGAAAGAAATAGAAACGATCGCGGAAAATATAAGGAAAAGATACGCTATTACGAGACAAGTACAGGTTCAATCTGCACTGTGTAGTTGCTCAATAAAAAGCGGAATCAAATCAACCTTAGCAGGACGAGTTTTTGAACATTTTTCTTTCAATTGGTGCTTATCATAATATATAGACTACTTACATTATGAATCATAGGCATTTCAAACTAATTAAGGAAGGATGTCCCCTGTACACGTTCGAGACCTTGATACATACTATGAGTGACCCTGTATGTTTGAATAAAATCAAGAGATCTCTAACGTTTCTTCTTCGAAGTGCCTCGGCATGTGTCTTCTATTTGTACCGCAAGCTCCTAACTCTCTTTTAACGGTTATCTAATCAAGTTCTATTTGTATACTACTGATTTTTGAATATTTGATGAACTCGAACAATGGTTTAAATACATTTTTGATGTCAACACATATTCTGTTCAATGTCTATTGTTATTGATAAAAAATAATGTCGTAAGACTGATCATTATATCTATTTCATAAGTCAATAATGATCGGCGCAATTTATTACTCATCATCATCATGCAGGATTGCAAGAAAATCATCGTCAGTGATTCTAGGACAATTTGAAAAATTCGATGTAATTTCGATAATCTAGGTCATTCCGTTTGTAATTTGGTCTTCTTTTGTTCTTTTGGCATTTATGGTTATTCGCTGATTGGATTTTATAATCTCAAAATATGCACACGAGACATCCACTTTGATTCCCATATACCCTTTGTGAGAAGAACGTTGAATGTTTTTATGTCACAGTAATTTATTTGCCATATGCTACTGCTCTTAAGCTGGCGTACTTCAAATAACCATGAGTCTATTGTTAAATACATACTCCTTTATATTGCATAATGCATATGTCATGTGGATATGACCGGAAGCTTAGTATTTACTGGTTAAACAGTAAACTCATTTTCAAATAATATTTAAAATATTTTTACTACTTACCACAGAATGGAATACCCTCGGGCAACCATACCCCATCCTCACATATCCTTCGGTTAGGACCAAGAAGTTCAAATCCTCTCTCACACGAATATGTCGCTATAGCTCCAGATTTTAAGTTTTCATCGGAAAATTCCACTGTTGAATGCGCTGGAGATCCAGGAAACTTGCATCCTCCTGCTGTGTCTGCTTGTGTTGCTGAAAAATTATACGGATGTTATTGTGTCTGTATCCAGCTACAAATAAACAAAGACCATCATTGCATAAAAGTTGGTTCTTTTGATTCTGTGTGATACCAGTTTTATTGATTTCTGTCAAGAATTCAATTTTGAAATAAATAATGTATACGAAGCAGAATTTTCATTTAGGTCATAGTGTAGTTAGTACCAGATAAACAGAATTGCTTTCAAATTGATTGTCCAAATAATTACTAGTTTTCTTTCGAATATTTTTTTGTTTACTTATTAGGTATCGAGAATGGTCGGATATTTGGACCTATTTCTACCAATAAATGGTTCATCTATTTGGAGGTTATTGAAACCGAATTGTCAACCAATGATGGCAGCATGGCCGCATTGCCTCTACAGATACGTGGATTGTATTGTCAACCAAGGACAAAATTTTACAACCAAGGACTGTACACTTTTCAACTTGATAAAAAGCGAGGCCCCTTGATGATTCGCGAAAATAACCACATACAGCATCAAAAATCATAAAGCATTATTATCGATGTTCCTGAAAAATGGCCCACAGTTTTGATGCCTCTGAGATAACGGATTTGAATCACGCCTTGAGCTATACCAAATATGCACCAATTTGGACCAAAACGCCGATTTTTTTATACATAACTTGATTAATTTACCTAATCCGTGTTAAATTGAAGGCATTAGGATGGATCGAGGATCTATTTCATAAATGATTTATACAGGGTGAGTTTTTCAAAGTGTTACAATGCGATACGAAAAACGGCTTCAATTTTTTTTTACATTTTGGGGACGTGATAATTTTACGGGGGAATACACACGATTACATTGGGATAAGCATGGTAACGGATGCAGGATAACTGTAATACAGGCATTATTCAATTAAACATTTTCATTTTTTTAAATGAAAGACTATTTTATGTAGATCAGTATTTTGAAAAAAAAAACATCATTCCATTTGAAATTTGGAAGGTACCCCTCACCCCTCTTGAGAGGGTGAAGGGACAAAAGTGAAAAATATAACCGTTTTCGACATATCGCATTGTAAGACTTTGGAAAACTCTCCCTGTATTTGAAGGAGAGTGGTTCTATGGTGGTAATGCTTTTCTCACATTGCATTGACTGTAGTCCACTAAATGGACGGGTATTTTTCTTAATTCGTTTTGTCTTCGTTAAATAGAATTATCAATTATTTATTTTAGCACATCATATTTTTTGATAATTTATTGCTATAGTTATGCGTATGAGTTTTATAATTTGAGATTATCACAGTCATAAGTTATCAGCTGGTTGCTTTTGTATATCTTGAAATTGATAAAATAACCAGGACGCACGGTGTACAGGGTGATCAGTTAAGGATAGCGAGCGGCCATATCTCGGAAACTATTCATAGAGGTTTGCGGCAAAAAATGTTATAACTCAAACCGCCAAAAGAAAAACCTGGAAAATATTTTCAGGTTTCTGAAATGGTCGCTAGGGGGCGTGACAACCAACACCAAGTGGTAAAATATGATTTTAATAGAATTTTGTCCAATGAAAATATGTATATCGATGAACTCATTTTCAGATTTAGTGACCATTTACCTACACTTTTTGTCTAATACGTTTTTTTGTATCCATTATAATAATAAGGTGGAGACTTCATTTTAGATAGAAAAAAACGTTTTGGAAAAAAAGTGTAGATAAATAGTCAGTGAATATAAAATGAGTCCATAGATATATTTTCATTAGGCAAAATTACATAAAAATCATATTTTTCTACTTGGTGTTGGTTTTTACGCCCCCCAGCGTCCATTTCAGAAACTTGAAAATATTTTCCAGGTTTTTCTCTTTGGCGTTTTAGTCATAAATCTTTTTGTCGCAACTCTACGATGAATAGTTTCCGGGATGTGGCCGGTCGCTATCCTTAACTGATCACCCTGTAACTTTTCCTCGTGAAGACTTGCGGTCAAAATTTTATCACT
Source organism: Orchestes rusci (assembly GCA_958502075.1). Classification (NCBI taxonomy): domain Eukaryota; kingdom Metazoa; phylum Arthropoda; class Insecta; order Coleoptera; family Curculionidae; genus Orchestes; species Orchestes rusci. The sequence continues at coordinate 3,615,646 of OY293306.1, forward strand.
AAAGTGAATGAAAAAAGACCATACAAAGATTTCCAAAATGGTCACCAGGGGGCATAACTGCCATCTTAAACTTTCAAAGTGATTTTTCACTGAAATCCACCAAACAAATGTTAAAAAAAAATACAAGATTTGTAAAAACAAGTTTATTCATTTTTCTTGTACTATTTTTTGTTTGACGTATCTATTAAAATAAAGTGGTGGAGGTGATTAAATATTTGTTTTCATAAACAGCTGTAACGCCTGAACGACTGAACGGTTTTTAACCAGTTTGGAATTTTCGATTTAATGTTATTTATTTAAAAAAACATCGAAACAACCCCCACCACATTATTTTGATAGATACGTCAAAAAGTATATAACGAAAATTACTCGAATTAAACTTATCTTTTATTTTTTTGATACATTTACTCTGTGGATTTCACTGAAAAATAAGATGGCTGTTACGCCTCCTGGCGACCATCTTGGAAATCTGAAAATATATTTCACGATCTTCTTCTGGCCACTTTTAATCATAAAATTTTTTACCTCCAGACTTTACGACGAATAGTTTCCAAGATACAGCACAATGCATTTTTATCTGACCACCCTGAACAGTGTGCATGAACATGTTCAAAGTAAACTCATAAGTGAAGTTATTCCGGTTGTCCGTTATTTCATGGTTATTTTATATTAACCGATTTTATCGTCGGCGTTAGGTGAAGTGTTCGACGTCAGCTTGACGTCGGGGTTTGGCCTACTTTAACCTGTAGAGATAGGGACTGACGTCGTAGTTTGACCTGAAAATTACGTCGTCATTTGCGACGTCCGTTAGTGTCAAACTTTATTTCCAAAAGGCAGCAAGGTCGGCATCAGGAACTGGAGCTAATCGAACTCTCAAGGACACACTTAGATTACCAGCACTATCACGAACCTCTAAGTAACAATGAGAAGTGATATCATGCTTGAAAATATCATCTTTAGCACGTCTCCCAAGACGAAGCAAATATGGGAAGAGGAAACGGTAAAACAACTCCGGATGGCAAATGGGGCAATATGGTACACAGACGGCTCCAAACCATGCCGGGGGACTGGTGCCGGAAGCGTAGGAGTCCCCAAAGTGGAAAACATATGAAGTCCTTGGGATGCACGCTACAGTTTTCCAGGCAGAAGTACACGCAATAAATGTATGCGTGCAAAAGAATCTTTGGAGAGGCTACAGAGGAAGAAAAATCCTTATTCTTAGTTACAGCCAAGCTGCAATCAAAACCATCTCCTGTCGGGAAACCAAATCTAAACAAGTCATAGACTGTCAGCAAAACCTTGTTACATAGGGAGCATCTAATGATGTTACTTTTGGATGGATACCCGGGCACACAGGGATAGCTGGGAACGAGTGGTCGGACTTACTAGCACGCAAAGCTGCAAACACACCACTTCTGGGTCCAGAACCTGCAATTGGTATAACAAAATAATCTGTAAGAGGTTGAGTGAACTGTTGGTACAAAAAACAACAGAAAGCTAGATGGTGCCAATTACCAGGACTGGTAGTAAATTAATGATGGCAGACGAAATCGAACCATCATTTTTTAAAAGCCTACTGAAACCCAGCAGGAATCAGCTTAGGAAAGCAGCAGGTATATTAACTGGACACTGCACTCTAAGGAAACACATGCATATCATGGGCCTTTTCAACGAGGAACCCATATGTAGGCTGTGCAACGAGGAGGAGGAAACAGCCTCCCACATTGTATTTGAATGTGAAGCGCTGACGTACTGGAGAAGAGATAAAAGGGAATTTACTACCGCTCCTCAAATGTCGGACAGAGAAACAGTAGAACGAGTTATAAACCTTATTCGGCCAATGAAGCTCATTGACTGAGAGACAGGCACAGAGAAGATACAATAAGCCCAACTAGAGGCTGCGGTGTCGGGGCCAACAGCCCGAAACTCGTAGCGCCTGTAATCAGTAGTCAGTAAAATAGGCAAAACGTGCATCCGAGGTCCGCGGTCGCCTCGCAACTTTGAAATATAGACCAAATTTGTACCTGAATTGACGTCGAATTAGGTCAGACCTAGACGGATAAATGTAACTTGTGAAGAAAAAATTAGTTTCGGTAGTTGACCATTCGCAGACTACTGCCTAAGAGACAGAAAACATTGAAGATAATCTGGAGGTGATTCAGCAAACCCAAAGATGTACCAAAGCCTACCGTGCTTACAAAATCTGATATAATGACTTGGCTTTTTTTCAACTTTCTTTATTAAATTGCAGACTTGCTACTGGAAAAATTAATAGATGTACATCATTCATGATTAAATTATGAATCATCCATTTTCTCCAATGCTCTCAATAATGGCAAATTCTAAAGCAAGAATAGGAAATCCATCAATTTTGTCCAAGTAACCGATCGGAGTCGCCTTCAACTTTCGCAACATTCTTGAGGATCATAACCAATCAATACTTCATATCGAACGTCACATCAAATTGCTGAATGAATTGAATAGTGTAATGGAGTATTGCCGCCAGCGAGAGGAGAAATTTCTATCGTGGAATTTTCACGGTGTATTTTGTGCGCTTTATACGATTCAAAACGAAATCAATTACAACCTTGATCTACCGTTGTTACGCCATTAAACACTTGTTTCTCGAGAAACTGTACAATTTCTTGAAAATAAATGATTGATTTACATATACACGGTGTGTTTTTGTCAAGTACGTACTGTCTTTGAGTCTGTTTATTGAGCGTCACACACTTTTTATATTTATGATTTGAATATTTTTAACCCTCAATTTAATTATTAATTTTATCCTTAAACTTTTGGTTTGAGGAGAAGCACACAATTATTTTATACTGAAGCCTTATCCAAGAAAAGGTATTTTCCTTTGAGGGATTTTCCTTACACATTATTGTCAATAAATTTTGCATAATGTTATTCAATATTCAACGATTTTTCTCAAATCAGCATATAATATAACGTTAATCCTCAACATTATTCACATTCTAGTGCAAAGCGTTATTGAATAAATAAATACACAAAACCAAGTTCACACAACATCCTTGGCCCCCACATACAATACGTTATACGGCAATATTGCCTTGATTCATTGCATCTGAGAATCTGACATGCATATAAAATGGCTAATTAGAGATAAATCGGAGATTTTTCCTCAAATGTGACTTTGATGCCTGGCCTCAGTTTGATATGTAGTTTTTGCACAAGCAGTTTCCCAACGAGAAATAGTGATGTTCGAAAGAAGGTCGAATTTCATGGCTTCGCTACATGTGCTAAAGAAATTAATAAGTGTAACGACCGTTAAATTCTATACTTTCGAACTTGCTTTGCGGTTTTGATGACACTTGCTATATTTGGAGCTTCTTGGTGAAGTAAAAATTAGTGTGATGAGTAGTCGATTTGACCTACAAATATTGGGGCATTGCCAGTTTTGTGCGGTTTCTACGTGCGCTAGAAATTAAATAGCTTCCATTTAACAATCATTGACGTTGGAAGATATTGTATTTTAGGTAGGTATCGCCTTAGAGTTAAATTCGACACTCAAATAAATACAGGGTTTCTTAATGGTATGTCATAATTTTAAGGGGAAGTTCCTGGATAAATTTCAAGTCAAAAAGGTCATGTAAACTTGTTTTTTTTTTTTCTTTTTTCGTAGAACCAAGTTGGCTGTGGTATAATTAGTGCAAAAAATATGTACTACACCAGCGCGTTGAAAAATCCAACAGTCACTTCAATATTCATCATTGTAATCAATTTGGATATCAATTAGAAACAATGGATGCTGTGTTCCGGTTTCTGGAAATAGTGTACCTTGAAGGTAATGACGGTGGTTCCGTGGCGGCCTTTGTCGAAGGCCTTCGACTGTTTTTGCCACCAATTACTGTTACAAATGCTCGGTGGTGGGCTAGACTTGGGAGACGTGCCTCTGCCTAGACAGTTGAATTCTGAATTCTGGTGTGTCACTCCTTGGTCACGTCATACCTTCGATATGGAGGAGACTCTAAAACTAGACAAGTGACTCTGAATCCACTATTCATCATCCAGAAGAGGACAGTACGTTGTATCTACGGCATTGGCTGCAGAAAGTCATGTAAGCCTGTCTTCAGAGAGAAAAAGATATTCTCTCACTCGGTGGCCTCATAGCCTGCCCTTGCCGATTCCACTGATTCAAAACTCTATTCTTTTTAAATGACGTACATTTTTCCACCCTTCACTGAAAGAATGTTTCAATCCCGTCAGGCTCAGACAGTTTTTTTTTAACATGTGTTTTTTTTAATGAGTTAGCCTGTTTATGTCTGTTCTATGGTGTTTTGAGTTGTATAGTTTAGTTTGCTTTATTTAGATAAAATTGTATCATTTTTGTTTTACTGATTATTGCGATGAGTGTTTATGCATACTAGCTCTGTCTACGAGATTTTTATCTCTGACAATGAAGCATAATTGATTTGATTTGATTTGATAATATAAATGAATATGCGAAGACGTCTAATAAATGCTTGTCGTTAAAAAGATACAGGGTGTTGAAAGTAAAACTTCATTTTTGAAAAATTTCAAATATTTTTGAACGAAAAAACTTGTGTCCAAAAGTTAAAAAAAAAATAAAAAAAAGAATTTTTGGAGAGGACAATCTTATACAAACTCACCTTTATTTTTAATGCACAATAAGATAAAATTATAGAAATTAGATGTTTCCATTTGAAAAAATGGATTTTTGGCCGTTCACTGAATTTAATTTTTGATCTTATTTTTGGCCCACCCTGTAATAATAGTTTTCATATTGCTGTGAAAAATCTATCAAAGTAGGTCCTTTTCAACAAGAAATCCAATACAAATTAAATAATCAAGGCTTTCTTATAGGTGAAATTCACATTTAAATAGGAGCCTTCAAACGTCATTTTTGACATAAAAACTAAGATATTTCAAAAACTCTCATACTTAGGTAAAGGACATGATTCATGAAATCTGCCTAGAATCTTACGTAGAATCCAAAAATGTAATAATATATAGGGTGTTCCATTTAAAATAAGCGAGTTGACACCTACTTCCGGTATAACCGGAAGTCGTGCAACGTTGCTTTTATTTCATTTGAGAAGAACATCTATGAATATCCCACCATACAAATTTTCAGAATCCCAATTGCTTCATTTCCCAAGATATTCTAATGGACGGTCACCGTAAGACACCCTGTATATGCACTCTCTTTGAGTTTTCGTTTTTTAGAACATGGCTCCTTTGCTTAGATTTTTGAATTATCCCAATTTATTTTATGATTGTTATCAAATGCATGTTGACAAATTCCCGATCCATGAAATTTTAATGTATGATTTATGTTCTTCAACTATCTTTTTTAAAGGTCGTGAGGTCTCTCCAATATAAAATTACATTCACAAGGAATTTTATAAATTACATTTTTAGTGGACTCATTAATAATATTAGGTCTACTATTTGTTAAATTAGAGCGAGGTGTGTTATTAGTTTTGAAAATGGTCCGTATATTATATGTTTGACCTAAACGTTTCAGTTTATGAGAAATTCCAGGTATGTATGGAATAATTAAATAAGTTATAGGTATATTCTGTTCTCGTTGTCTAGTGTCTGAACAAAATAGACAACGAGAACAGAATATACCTATAACTAATTTAATTATTCCATACATACCTGGAACTTCTCATAAACTGAAACTTTTAGGCCAAACATATAATATACGGACCATTTTCTAAACTAATAACACACCTCGCTCTAATTTGACAGGCACTAGACCTAATAATATTTAAAAATGTAATTCATAAAATTCCTTGTTAATGAAATACATTTTATATTGGAGAGACCTCACGACCTTTAAAAAAGAGAATTGAAGAACATAATTCATACATGAAAAAAAGGGAATTTCATAGATCGGGAATTTGTTAAAATGCATTTGATGATAATCATAAAATAGATTGGGATAATTCAAAAACCTTAGCAAAGGAGCCATGTTCTAAAAAACGAAAACTCCAAGAGAGTGCATATATTATGTTAAATTCTAACGAATGTGTAGCAACATGCTCTGTAGATCTAAGTAGTACATGGTTACCTTTATTGAGAAACTGAACATAGCACAAAAAATTGAATCATAAATACTGAACATATATAAACTTAAACGATCAACACCAAACACTGCAATGTCATTAAAAGTGAAATTTTCTGCCAAAAACACAAAAAAAGCCAATTCTACTGCGAAATCACAAAAAAACGAACAATATTTCTAGAATTTGTATTAATTGTTTCTTTTTTAGATTCCACTGACGACGGAAGCAGATTCGCTTCCGAAACGTTTGATAGGTTTTATTGTTTACCAACAGACTTTCTTCAGGTAATATAGGAGAGCCGGTATATTAACACTAGTTTGATTGTTTTTTGATAGGGTGTGACAAAATACCCAAAACAATCTGGTAAATCATGGATGCGCCACAAAACTACAGAGCATATCTACTTGCTGCTCTATGGCGGATAAGTTATGGAGAACCCTTTTTTTTTCGTAATTTTTATGATGTCCCAAAAATACTAGGTCGCTAGCCTAGTGGAACGCTTGGCATGGTAGCAGTTACCCGGCAGGCACGTAGGGGCTACCAAGCCGCCACAGAGCAGCCTAAGTTAAGATAAAGAAGAGGATACCTCTCAATGTGTGTGATTTTGTGAGTGTTGCTGGTTTCTTTGTCTTCAAAAAATGGGGTCAGTGTCAAAGTAGAAAACAGTTTTTACAGGACGGACAGTAGTGGGTATACATAATCTTGTTTTATCAAATATTTTTGATTTTACTTTTGTATATTGATAAGGTGTTGCAGATTTTGGGTTCACAAAATCAGTAAGACCTCTTTCACGCGTGTCATTGTTTGGAGCCATAAACAGTATTGATTTGGATGTATACTACGTTCATGTTTGTTTAATAAAGATATAAAATGTTTACTTCATCCTGAAAAAGGTTCATATAAAGGTAAATTGCTAAGTCTCACTCCATTTTTAGACAATGAGGGTATTTTGCGTGTTGGAGGAAGACTAAAACACTCCAATTTTTCTTATGAGAAGAAATACCCTATAATTTTACCAGCTAAGCATAAATTGACAATTTTGATAGCAGAACGTGAACATATTAGACTTTTGCATGCAGGACCACAATGCTTACTGGCATCTATTCGAGATAAATTCTGGCCCATTGCAGGTAGAAGTCTGGTTCGCAAGGTGGTGGTTCATGTTCAAAATGCTTTCGTTTTGATGCTCCTACCATGCAGAAACCTACCCAAACAACGTGTTACACCAAGCAGACCTTTCTTAGCGACTGGAGTTGATTTCATGGGTCCTGTACTAATGAAGGATAAAAACAAAAACAATCAGACAGCTGAAAGAGGGAGGAGAATCAGGTTGGCTTGGGCGATGTTCAGAAATCTTGCACATATTCTCGAGGAACCCAAAATACCAATAGACCTAGATGAAAGGTGTATGAAGCTTGTGTACTACCGGTCATGTTGTACGTACCCGAGACATAGACAAAAGAATGGAAATATCAGGTCGAAAATCAAAATCAGTGACGCGATTCAACAAACTGCGGAAGTAAATGACGGTGGGTGGGCCATGTCGCATGGAATGGTATGAAGTGGACAAAAATTATCATGCAGTGGAAACAACGACTAACAAAAAGAAGTACTGGCCCCCTGCTAGGATGGCGAGATGATATACAGAGACGAGCAGGAAAAAGACTTGTACAGTGTAGATCGACATGGAAACAAATGTAAGGGAGTGGATTCAAACGGACTGAGGAAGAAGTAGGAATAGCGTTATCCATTTATTCAATCAACAAACCTAGTTTGAGAGGTCTTCCAACACTAAACCAAAAATTTGGTCATATGCGTAGTGATTCAATTCAAGTAGATATTCAATTTGTCATGTTCATGACAAACGTTTAACTTATCATGATCACAGAATAACAAGATAATAGAATCAAAACATTATTCACTAGACGCCCAAAAAAATGTTTTAAAGATATCATCAACATTCCATAAAAAGGTTATCTAGGTACGCCACTTCCTTTGTGTTATTTTTTAAGGGTAAATCAACCTGCGTTAAGATGACTAGCTCCATTAGTGAGACTCATTTATTTTTGTGTTTGTGACATGAAATAATCATTTCGGTACCTCAACAGATAATAAGAATTTAAAGTGGCTTTTAAAAACTTATTGTGGCCATAAATTGGCTTTGATTTATTCTTCATATTCTGTGAATCTTTTTCAGGATTAGTTTGATAATGCTATTAAGATTTTCTCAGAAAAAGTTGGCTTGTTAATGTATAGTTGGATGTACAAATTCAAATTTGAACTATTCTGAGCTTTCAATTATTTCTTTCTTTTAAAACCACTAAATGCTACCTTTAGAATTATCATCGACAGCGTATATTCTTCTGTATTGAAAATTATAGGGTTGGTTCCGGTCTACCGCCACTTCCTGAATAAATTGGTTGCACCTGTTAAGTGCAAGTACAGTAAGTTCGATCGGTTGCATATTTTGTCGTGAAACAGACCTTGCACAATCAGTAACGACCGAATTTCATTTTATGCGTTGGAGTATTTGTTTATGTCTTAAACAATAGGAGCATTAAATAGGCGTAGCTGTGTCAAAAGTCAAAGATAATTGAGTGCTCATGAATGCTAATTTGTTGCATCCTTCTAGCAAAAGAGTAATTATATGTTTGATGTTGACTCTTATGATGTGATGAGTTCAACGTGAATTACCGCGAAATTATTCAGCAGCTTAGGGATCATTGTTTGGTTACCTAACTAATTGATAGGTAGATTTTATCCGTGGATTGGAATCCGCAATCACTTCATTTTTGATTTGTTCAAAAAATAGAAAACGACGGTTCTCTTTAGAGTTGAGTTTTTTTCCAAAATTCGAATCAACTAATAATTACAAACCATCATCTTCGTAATGTGATCAACAATGATGAAACTCGAAACCAATTTTTTCCTATTTTATACCGTTCATGCTTATGAGCTTCCAACAAAACAACAAAATGCAGGTCATTCAGCGAAAGCGTCTTTATATAAATCCACTAAAACATAACGCAATTAATTTCCTGAGACTGTGGTATCTATGTGAATACACTAAGCCATTTCTAGGTCACTAGCACATGCGATACAATAAAGACCATGTTAAAGATTATTTTATACGGAGGAAGTCGCAAAAAAGTTACCGAGCCGTAACATAGCCATGCACTTGTATTTGTGTATAGCTATTGTGTGAAGTGCAAGTGCAAAAGCCAAATCTGATAGCAACAATATTCATCGCTAAGGCTATCAGACCGCTTTAAATGGTTGCATTTGCACAAGAAGATGATTATTTTGTTGAATATCTGTAAACCTATTTGGAAGAATGCAATTAATTTAATTGTTGGTTTCAAATCAAGAAGATCTCTCAATCAAGTACTAATGACTTTGGGAATTATTTCAAATGCAAATAAAAATCAAATAACTTATCTTTCGACTAGATCCGTGATGATTTCGGAGATACTTTTGTACGTACGTCGACTGGTATGTTCTAAATCGACTCAGCGCAACCCATTCAGAGGACCGGCCTGTCACGACGCGTCGCCATGGCAACCGACATAATAAAGCATCAGCTGATTCATAATACACCACGCATCTGACTATTGTGACCATACAAACCATTTTAATAGTGGGGAGATAGCATAATATATGGAAAAAGGCTGTCTGATCATTTGGAGCAGTATTCGTAGTCAACATCAGCGTACCATAGATTGAAAAATGTCGTATTTTTTGTTTTAAAATATAGTCTTTGGATTGAAAGATATAAGTATGTTTTATCATTTATTTTTGGTGAAGTGGCACTTCACCCATTTCACCTGAATAGACGCCGTTGACGTACAATGATCCAGAAACGTTTAAAAGTCGTGACAGCTGCGATGTATTGTTCTAAGTAAAATTAAGATCTCGTCATGCCTGGTAGATGATTGTTATTTGATTATTTTTATGTGGAAATAGATCATCGATTTTTTACACTTTGTTTTATTTCTTCCTATTTTTTTTTTCTACTGTACAAAATACTTCATTGAACTATAATAAATATTAAGTACAGGGTTTTTTTTGGGTTTGGATTTTTCTTTAAACATGAGACAGAACTTACTAAAAGAAGCAAATTTCTCAAATAACATTTTCTCGGAAATTAAAAAAAATGTGATAAGGCTAAATCAAGTCCCTGTTAAAAAAAATTAATTTAATACGAAAAAGAAAACTGAAATTCTAACAAAACGTGTAGTAGACCTCCAAGATAATGGAAATTCTGAATCATCATTCAAATGTAGAGCCTAAGAAAGAAGAGAACTCCACTTCAATTCCTTTACCACAACCTTCATTTTGATTTCCATAGGGTAACATTACATATACAGGTAACTTTGTAAGTCGAAAAATTTTATACTTCCTTTCACCCCTTCTTGTTGTATACTACAACCACTGTTTCCTATGTATTGACATGGCAATATAATATATACATAGGGGAGGGTGGACCACCACAAGACGCTTTCACCATGGGACAGTCGCCACATCAAGTGGCATACATTTTAGTTTTATCTATTTTACCAAAGAAGTAACACGTGCCCTTCCGATTTTTTCTTTTTTGGTATTGATTTGATGAAATTTTGGTTCACCGTGTATACATGGATTTGTCATTATAAAAACCGCATCGCCAAATAGAAATACTTGTCTAGAAATTTATGAACATCTTGACTCGTACTTTAATTAGTCATTTCCCGGCCTATATATATCGACTGCCTATTTTTATCCTATCCAAGTGGGTTTTCTGAAAATGGTTCGGTCTTCCCGGTGACGTAATCGACTGTTGAGATTCTCTTTTCTACCCAGACTTGTTTTCCTGAACGTTTGCTAAATCAGAGTGTGGTAGCTTGACTTCGCTGGGTTCTCTGATCTCTTCTTCCTGTTTCTGGTGGTGTGTTTTATCATCGTAAATTCAGGGGAGCCAGACAGGACTACTTGTAAAGAGGGAGGAGTTACACCGATTTATTCTTCAGAACACCGCGCCGTTTCCTTCCGTTTTCCGTTTTATTTCCACACCGTTATTCCCGCGTACTGAGTCGACCGATTTGCGCGGCGCATCTGCTCAACCACTGTATAAGGTTTGTTTTCGTTTAGTTTTCTCGTTTTCCACCAATATGCATATCTAATTTTCCGTTTCCATTGTTTATTTCGCCTTAATTTAATGACCAAAGTACGTCCTTACGCCAGGATTATTTTCTCCACTATCTTAAGGCTACCCGATAGACGCTCTACCGCAAAAAAAACAGAGGGTGTCGCCAGAGTTTCGGAAAATGTGATTTTCCAACCCCCGACAATCAACATTTAATTCATGATAGAACTACAAATCTTAGTCTCATTTGTATCAGACAAATGATTTTTCAATGGCAAATAGAACTTCAGATGAATGTGAGAATAAAATGTAAGTATAACTGTATTATGGCGGTTAGTTATTTTGACTTTAAGAAGACTAACAAATCAATTCAGAAAGGCTTATTCATTTCTAAGCCGATAAGCTACCAAGCAGCATCAAGCAATGTTCACAATCTTGATGGCTTATTCATGTTACTTATTTCTCTGAGAATGGATTTAAATAATTTTAAACTTGGTTTATGATAGCTTCTTTACGTCATTGGTTTTGAATCATTGGCGAGAACTAACAATGAGGAAATATGCTTCAAATGGGCAAGATTTCAGACGGGATAAAACCCTTCCGGAATCATGAATGCAAATTTTACTAAAAAATCACCTAATTCGAACTTCAAGATTTATTTAAGTGACTGTTCACTTGAAAAATTAATTAAACCAATGTTCAAATACCTGATCTTCTTGATTCGTTACTTTAAAAAGAAGCTATTAGTAAAAAATAAAACTCAATAGTATTTGGGAACATAAGAGGCCCTCAGAATCCGTCATAAAAAATCCAGGAACGTATTAAAAAAACAAAGTTGATGATGGCTGCTCATAGACGAAACGTCGGTTCTTCAATTTAATAACGCTATCTTGTAAAGGGCAAAAAGTGGCAATGAAGAAGTTCCATTCATTTCAAAATATCTCTTCAAATGTGGTCAGAAAAAAAATGAAAACAATTTTGAAAAATTTTGGTTTTTTTCGGATAATTTTGGACTTAGTCGGAATTTCTTGGCTTTTGAAACGGCATTTTGTTAAGCATCAAAATACGCAACTTTGCCTCCATTTAACCGACCTTGTATCTTTCACGGTTTCCAAGATCCCCGTGATAGACATCGTTATCTTGGACACACTGTATATCTCAAAACTGAGTAGAATAAATGAGTTTGACTGAATAACAAAAAAGTTTATAAATAACTCGTACTTTTGCATGCGCGTAATTTCAAAGTTCCTGCAATCGATTAATATTTTTGATGCGTCGCGACGCTTTACTCTTGGTGGGCGTCGAATTTTTTTCTGTGAAAAATAACTACTCGACCCCATACATTGACTACTTTTTACAGAAATCAAATATTCCTATTCGTTTTCGAGATATTGACGTGCGGAGTTTAAAGTGAGAAGCCCTGTATATAAAAAATATTATATTATTCAACGAGCGGGAAATGGTAGATATTAATCACGAGGATGAAGTTTGCAACTGAGTGAGTAATAGCCATTTCCTGCGAGTAGAATACTATACTTTTTCTATGATTATTCAATAATTGAGGCGAACTTTGCAATATTCAATATCATTTGGACGACACTTTTTAACAACGACTGTACTTAAATTGAGGTTAGGTTGTTTACACAATGTGACAATGACTGTAAAACAAGTATGGACGGTCAAATGGGCTGTTTCAAAATGATTTATTTGAAGGTTGACATTTTGTCGAATGTTCTGATTGGCTCTGAAACAATGGAGTGATGGCATTAGATCATTTCATTGGTTAAAAACAATTATTGAGTTATGAAAAAAAAATCACTGATATGAGTAACAGGTTACATTAACCAATAGAAACTGGTTGTAATAATGCATCTATTATTGAATAGTTATTATGTTATTCGTTTCCGATTCCAATCGATATAGTTCTGATTCCAAACGATATACTTCAGATTCGGATCGATATACTTCCGATTCGAATCGATACACTTCCGATTGTCAACGATATATATACTTCTGATTCGAGTTAAGGAAAATTTCGATTGATTGTTTTGAATCGATTTTTTCGTCAAATCGGCCGGATCGCACAGGCCTACCCACTACCCCTTTAAAACCTTCACCAATTTTGCCTTCAAAAAAATATACTCCGCACATAGGTTATCAAAAGTAAAAAATGCATACAAAATCTGTTTCCTACACGATAAACGATTCCGGTGATATTCGCAAAAAAAGATTTATTTTTCATTTTCAATTTCTCAAAATGGTGTATTTTCGAGGGTATAAGTTAAAATGAGAATTTCTCTTGTATTTTTGAAAAAGCCATCACTTCCTGAAGCTGTGCGCATATATTATGAAACACCCTCAATACTGAGAAAATATATTTTATGAACTTATTCATTACTCTGATACAATTTCAATATTATTTTTTCAAATTTTATATACATATCTTCATCATTATTTTGTGTGATATCTTCATTATACTTTATCTTATGCGTTTTTTTTTAGCGAATGAAAATTAATAATCATGACTTTTTATCACATATTTTGAAATAACTAATCATTATTAATTATCGTTCACAACCGATTCATTGATTCTCTTAGTTAAAACGTTATTATAATCATCATGCGTAGAGCAAAGAAGAAATCATGATCATATTCTCATCTAAATTCACCTCAGAGTATGTTCCCACAAAATACAGGGTATTTCAAAATTGTAGACACAGATTTTGAGGGCATATTTACCAAACAATTATTTTTATCTCATAGGAACATAATATAAAAACATGTTCTGACTTGCTTCGTTAAGATGTTTGAATGATTTTATTTTAATTACACAAAAGAAAGATCATTATGACGACAAATAAGCGTGTCAAATTTTGTCTAAGGTTTTTGAGTACTTACACACCTAGCGGTAATCAATAAAAAACCATTTTTTTTAAACTTTCAAACAAAGCAAGTTCGGATGTACCTACACAGGATGTAAATAAATTAGTGCGAAAAAAATCAGTCTAAAAGTTCCAACTTTGAGGTGTTGATTTTCAAAAACAGAAGTTTTTTTTATAATATCTATGAAACCCTGTATTATAAGCTGACAATTTATCTGCTGAAGATTGTTAGTTGATTATCTATCAGTTAAGAAAAAAAAAACGAAAAGTAGAGTCACATTTGAGCATAAACTTATAATTAACACATCATTTATTTAAACAAATAGTGGTTTTCACATTTTCAATCGAATACCTACGCAACGTTGGTCAAAAGAAAGTCAAATTTGCCCAGAAATTGATGAGAATTACAACAAAAATGATTTTAAGAAAAAACAGCGGCGTACCATATTTTTCTTCCAAAATAATTGGTTTAAACCCTGCACGAACGCCACTGGTTCAGATAAAAAAGGGCTTCTGATGCTTAGAAAATGCATACGATATTTCACTAAAATATCTACAGGGGTTTCATCGATATTATAAAAAATATATGTTTTTCTTTAATCTTAACCATACTGTACCTCTAAAGTTTGGACTTTCAGGACGTTCGTTCATTAAAAAAAACCTAGAATTAACAAAAGAACCATCTCCTTGATTTTTTCGCACTTATTTATTTACACTCTGTATATTTAAATGAGATTTTTTCGTATTTTGTCTAAATTTGTGAATAGCCTGCCTGTAAGTAGGTACATATGTATTGATTGAATAGTTTCAGTAATCAAAAAAATCAAAACCTTCTAAATACCTACTTGAAGAAAAATATATTTTCTAAAACGCAATAACGCATTTTAAAAAAATACCTTCTTTAAGTTATGATTTCATTTAAACACAAAATCTGAGTAATAAGAGTGTCCGTGAAATGTCATTATAAAATCTTACCACTAACCACCCTGTATACCAAAAATCAACACAGCTAAATAAAAAATTGATTAAACCAAGGCTGAAAACCTACTTTTCACAAAAACCAATAATCCAAATATAAGTCCATATGAAGCACCCCTCAAACTACGGGGTTCACTTCTCCACAACCGCATCTCGAAAAGTGGTTGCCGCACAAGGTTCCACTTAAGCCACTAACGCTACTTTTATCGTTCGGTTGCACACGCGACCACCGTTTCTTCTAAACTGAAGAATCAAACCAAGCACAAGAAGCCGCGCTCTACATTTTCATCGGCCGAACCTGTCAGACATACCGCGGTTCGTACAGGTGGAAGAAATTCCTTTGAAAAGGAAGATATAGAAATTTGATATGGGGTGGACCAGGAAGTGGTTCTTTTATACAAAGAATTTATATACGATATTTTAATGAGGGTATGTCACGGCTAAAGTAAAATATGATACCTCTTCCGTGTCACAGTGGAGTATATAGATCTTCGGATATTTTGAAGAAGCATTCGACATAATTTTGCTAGTAACATTTCCTAGCTGCTGTCAATCGAATAACGTTAAATCTTATTTACAAGATATCTACGTATAATGAAGAAACTTGAAAATCTTTCGAAAATAAAAACCAAAGTTGCTTTATAAATTACCAAAGATTTAAAAAAAAATCATAATCAGACATGGTTTTCAGGGCACGAATGTGGTTCGTTAGAAATTTTCAAGAATGTAAGTACATTGTGTATTATCTATATGTAGATTCGATTATTGGTGAGTACGATTTCTATGTAACCAATTTGTTTACTGTTTTATAGTGTGGTGGGACTAAAGTTTGTTCTTAAATGATACGGACTAATAAACAGTCATGAATGATTTCATCCCCTATACAGAGGGTAACAGAGTACCCAAGTCTAAAATCGTGGATCTGTAGACTCGTTATCAAAAAAGAAAAAGATCTTTCCTTCAACGAAAATGTTCTGCGGACTTTCGTTTTTGTTACCTATGTTAAAAAATATTATTAATGTAGGTATTCGATTGAAAATGTGAAAATCACTATTTGTTTAAATAAATGATGTGTTAATTATTAATTTATGCTCAAATGTGACTCTACTTTTTGTTTCATTTTTCTTAACTGATAGATAATCAACTAACAACCTTAACCAGATAAATTGTCAGGTTATAATACAGGGTTTCATAGATATTATAAAAAAAACTTCTGTTTTTGAAAATCAACACCTCAAAGTTGGGACTTTTAGACTGATTCTTTTCGCACGCAGATTGGGAACAGTGTCAAAACTCACTAGTTGGTATTATTTTATTGAAAATTTCATACCAGTCAATTCTTCACCCTACCCATAATCACGTGACTAAAAGATTAATAATTGGAAATCTCCCTGGCTTTGCATCTGGATGTAGCTCCCATATGATTACAATGTTGCCGTCCACACTCTCCCTAACAATCCCAACCCAACCCAACTTTCACAGACAGAGATAAGGCAAACGGCAACACCGTGGTTGGTGCATGGGAGCTACATCCAGCCGCTACTATTAAATCTTCCCAAATAGTTTTGGCATGAAATTTTTTTGCCGAATCTCTCTCGAGCTCGAATTAAAAATCCGGAAATTAGTTCCCGTTGCGAATTTTCTTGAAAAAATTTCCGGACATAATTCTAGCTCTAGGGAGATTATAAGTGAAAAATTCATCAGGTCCGCGGAAAATTCTCGTTGAGAAAAAATCTTTTTCTTTTTTGCAATACACGTAACAACCACTCTGTTACACCTACTCTGTGACACCCTGTATACCAATCATAAGGCCAAGGGTTATTCGAAAGTAGTTTATTTGGACACACTTTTTTCTGCTTCCTGGTATTGGGTAATCGAGTGAAATCACCTTAAACCAATACCATCACTCAATGTCATGGTTACTCTCTGAATTGAAGTACCTAGTCAAAAAAGCATTACTTGTGGATTAATCCTATTCTCTCCGTTGACCCTTGATTATAATAATTGAAATATCAATCAACTCTATTATCCTTATGATAATAATGGTGTAGGACATTATCGCTGATATACAGTGTGTCCAGAATAAAATTATGTACATGGGGATATTGGAAACGGTAAGAGTAACGACTTCGCTTGAATGTAATAAAGTCGCGTATCATTGTTTTATTTTGAATCGATACCGTAATGAAGATACAGGGTGGAAAAAGAAAATGTCAATTTTTAAAAAACCACAACATTTTGCTTATTATTAAAGCTTACATTAAATTTTCAGGATATATGGGTAAGAGAAAACAACGATTCTAAAACCGGCGTCAAAAAAAAATTGAAGACCTACTATGTTGCGTCCGGCCGAGGTCAACTTTTGTTTTTTTATAAGCCATATTGAATGTCTCCATTTTCAAAATCCGCATTGAAAATGGTTTTAAAAATATGACTCCCATAAAAAAAAAAGACTTGACTTTGACTGGACACAACATAGTAGGCCTACAATTTCCGTGTAGTGTTGAAAAACTTAGAAGAAATTATTCAACTCCTACCTAATTCTTTGAATAAATGTAGAGTTTGCTTTTTACCCATTATATTGTTTTAGGTATGTATACAGAACTCTTGCAATAGAGAATTTGCACAACTTTTGGAAATAAGTAATGCCATGTTTGTGGCCTCAAAATAATGAAGTGGTCAATTATTAAAACCCGTCGTGAGGTCACAGTAATAGTAGATGATTTAAGTGAATGGTGTTATGCAACATAGAACCAACCCATACTTGAATTGAACTGTGATAAGTTAGTCTAAAGAAAAGTCTGGTTCCTCTTTTAATGTACTGTTATTTTCAAACACAATATAGGTCACTTTTTGTAGAATGTTATGGTTTGTGTGTCAACTTATTATTTCAAAAAATCCTTTTTTAATAATTTTCACATTGGGCATAAATTGTGTTGGTTGGTTCCCTTTAACAAAAAATAAAACTTATTATTTTAATACTATTTTAAGCGTATAAATTTTTTGAATTTTTTTAAAAATATGTTTATTTATTCTTATTAAGGAGGGGCTACGGTGGCCGAGCGTGTAACACGCCGGCTTGAGAGACCGTTAGTTCTGATTGACGTGGGTTCGATCCCCGCGGTGAGCAGAACTTATTTTCTGTTCTGTATTCAGTGGCACCCTCACTGGCTAACGCTACTGAGTAGACTGCACTATTATCAATTACTGACAGTCGAAAAGTTTAATAGTTATCCTTAATTCATTGGTCCTGCTAGTTCAATATATAACTAGGTGATGTTCTCCATCATTAGCTAGAACTGCATTGGTCCTGGGGTTGGCGAAAAGGGTCTTACGGCCTACTCGCCAAGCAGTGGTTTGCCCCCCACCAATACCAATACCAAATATTCTTATTAATTAAAAAATGGTAGTAAGCATTTCAAAAATTGAATTGAATTGAAATAATGAAACATTATAAACATAAGATAAAGAAATCAACGTAACATCTCAACGATCTTCAATGTCAAAATCTAAAGAGCCACTAAATCCTTCAAGATCATCTTCTATTTTCCGATCCGCCTTGAGACACTGATAAAAATGGAGAGCATCACTGGGAATGAGATGATACATTGATTTCAAATCTGCTTGTTTTGGTACCAACATAGGTTTTCCCTCTGACCATAATGGGACTTGTACATCATCAGGTGTGGCAACAAAAGCGGATCTTCTTTTTATCTGTTTCTTTGAGATATCTATTTTGTCATAATCAGTATTTTCATCATCCGTTTCTTCTTAATAAAGGGTCATCTGGGCATCCTTTTCTAATTTCATTTGTTTCACCTTTAGCCAATTTATTTTCTTTTGGCCTGTTATATAAAAACATGTTCTTGAAATATTAGAGACGCGATAATGTTGGTAATAATTACCAGTGGTATCCCCTTTCCTATTGGTGATGATTTTTACTGATTTAGTAGTTCCGAAAAAATCACTCCTTTCTATTCTGCAGGTCTCAAGCTTATTTTTTCTTCAACTTCTCTTATCGATCATATATTCATCTGTTGTATACAGGGTGGCCATTTGAAAACGAAACAGAGCTAATCTTGGGCGCCCCGAGACATTTAAGAAAAAACCTTCGGACCCGTCGATTTTCAATTTAAGGAGGAACCATTTTTTTCACATTTTCATCCCATAGCGAGGGCCCGCAAAATTTTAAATGGCATGAGGGGTCGAGTGATACCTTACTTTGAAGGTATTTTTATGTAGATCATAACCCCCGAGTTTTACACCGCTTCTATCTTCACAGGCATTACAGGGGTTAATTAAAGATACAAAAAAATGTTCAAAAACCATCGCAAAATGTGCGCCACTCCACTCTTCTATGCCTTTTTCGTCGATATTTAGACCAAACTTTTCCAGGACAATGGATATTGGAAGAAAAGGAGCTATTGAGTGGCCTCCACGTTTTCCAGATTTGAACCCGTTAGATTTTTCCTATGAGGTTATTTGAAAACTAAAATTATTGCGATCCATCCAATATCTGTGGAAGACCTGCAACAACGAATAGTTGATGAATGTCGCCAAATCAACCCACAAATGCTTCAAAATGTACATTTCTTGGTAACTTTAGATAGCCCCTGTAATGACTAGGTAGATATTAGCAGTGTGAAACTTGGGGGTTATAATCTACATAAAAATACCTTGGGATAAAAATGCGAAAAAAATGGTTCCCCCTTAAATCAAAAATCTACGGTCCGAGGGTTTTTTCTTAAATGTCTCGGGGCGCCTAAAATTAGCTTTGTTTCGTTTTCAAATGACCACCCTGTATATGCGCTGTCTATATTTTAAAGCTTTCTTTATATCGAATGGCCACTAACAAGAAAGTTCAGGATTTTTTTTTTGAGGGATGGATGTTCCTTCGAAAAGTGTCTTAGCAGAAGTACCAAAGATCAGATATGTTCCAGCGATTCTGGCCTTCACAAGGATCTGACCACAATCGCAGTTCTTCAATATCTGCTCTAACATTACGGAAATATATTTATACAAACAAGATCCGATTTCTTGTGCTCCTCTTCCAGCCTATCCTTGCACTCAAATCATACAGTTTCCATTACTTTTTTTGGCTGAATGAAGTGATGGTAGTATTTTTTGTAAATTGAAAGTCAGACATTCAATATTTCCTTGGATCTTTGACTTTCATTTTTGATCTGGCAAACTTGCCAAGATTTTGATGTTCATCAATCATCCATTTTTGTACCTTCCTGAGTTTTGTAGTTTTGCATTAATGTTGTCGCATAAGTTACAAGTATCTTTTTTGAGTGGATTAAAATTATTATACAAAATTTGTTAGTTCTGAGCCAAAGACATTTAAAAATCAGTTCTGTTCTATAGATTTTATAAAAATTATTTTTGAATTCAAATCTGACAACAAGTATAATAGCCGTCCTTCCATTGTAGATTCTCTACAATAGTGAGATTTGTACATTGGTAATTTGTTGATTTGTTTAATAACGGACTCATAATTAAGCTTCTTTATCCATTTTTCTGTGACTATCATGATTTCCTCTATTGTCAAGAAAAGAACTGGAACGCAATTTTACTAAAGCCATATTATTTATGCATTTGATAGACATGGATCTACATAATTCTACTTTTTTAATGCAGTATCGCCTGCTAAACTACCTTTTAGATTCGTTTTTCTTGCGTATCTTCTTTTAATCGAAAGTCCCTTTACACAAGATGTAATGTATGCGTTTTGAGTCATATAGTCTCCAAGTTCCCAAAATTCTCGAAACTCTTCTTGGCGATCTTCTTCCTTGATTTCTTTATAGCTTTATTGCTTTTATAATAAACAAACTCTTTGACGGATATTTGTTTAGCTCTGGCGGTTATGTACGGTTAATTAGAAATACATGTCGACGGCAACAAAGATCCGGACCGCTTGGTTCCTTGTTGCAAATTAAATGAATCATTTGGAACTCATACTAGGCAAAAAGAACCCAAGTGGTTTGGTATCTTGTTATATCAGAATTTATGACAAAAATTAAAATGGAGCCATTCTGGTTAGACCTTTGTTGTAGTAAGAATGATGCTCATGAATTAAAAAATAAAGTAAACCAAGCCACCTGGATCTTTATTGAGGTTTCAAATACTGCATAGAAAATTAAATCAAGAATCCAAGCAGTGTGGTTCTTTATTTTGAAGTGGAAATCGTAGTGTGACGTTCCCCGAGATTTTCCGGATTTGATTTTCGACGGGGATGAAGAAAATGGTTGGTGTAAATTAAAACTCGGGCGCCACAATCTGTGTTTTACGTGGAAGTGGGCCCACAATACCTATCGGGTAGCTTTTATACAGTGAAGAAAGTCCAGACGTTCGTTATTTCTAAAATTCCGCTCTGAAATGGACTACTGAACTTTTAAATAGAAACACGGCGTGAATAAAAATAGATCATCAGTCTATTGGTCACAAAATAAAACAATTTGACTCATTTCCAACCAGTCAATAGAATAACAAAAAAAAAATTAATTATAGGCTAGTTTTCAATCAGCCAAAATAAATAAATAGAATAAATCCAGAAATAACAGTGGAAAAATCAGTCAAAATTCTCCCGGTTGAGATTCAAAGTAGGGCTTCGCAAGACCAAGACCAAGACCAAGACTGGCTACTCTTGGTCTTGGTCTCGAAAAATTAATGTGGTCTTGGTCTTGGTCTCGATATCTCAAGACCAAGACAAGACTCGCTCAGTCTTGGTCTTGGCCTTGGTCTTGATGGTTATATGAATTTCATATTCCACACCCGTGGAATACAATATAGAATCGGCCTTGCTTGGATTGTTATTGTTACTAGGTAGGTAGTGTAGGTACTTGTCACCAACACCAAGACAAGACCAAGACTAGTCTTGTGGTCTCGCGAAGCCTTAAATCAAAGTAAGCAGCTAACTAAAATGCAATTTAACAGTCGTGAAATAACGAGAAAAAAAAAAGAGAATAGAATGTGAAGGAAACGGCGTGTGAACGAAGTTTTATTAAAACGGCGGTTTTTACGGCGTACTTTTGAACAGAAAAACAGCGGTTAAAGAACGGCTTAGAGAGAAAATATATCGGGGAAACTGATGCGATCTGGTTATATTCACGAGGAAAACGGGAGAGAGGCATGAGTTTAGCGGGAAATTCGCTCAGACCTCGGCTGTCTGATTTTCGGCGACGAAAGAAAATATAAAAATTAACAGTGTAAATGTTACACACACGTGTGGTAACTTCAGAGGCCTCTCTGTACTAGTTTTTCGAACTATCTCAAGAACCGTTACAGAAAAGAAAAGTATTAGGTACGGTCGAAAAACGCGGTTTTCGATTTTAGTTTGTAATTTTTAACCCGGCAGAGTTCGTTTGCATGAAAATTAAAAGAAAATAACAAAACCTCAGAAACAGAGAAGAATCTTTTAGGATTCCGTAAGACGAGCCGTGACAATCAATAATCATGCGGATTGCCAGCACAAGCTCACCAAAAAGAGATATCTGACCAACTTTTGAACTATAAAGAGATTTCCCCGGAACCTACCTGGTTTTAACAGTCAATCGTGCTGAAGAAAGTCAGATCTGACCCACGAAAACTCACCAGTTTTTGATGACTTGTTTTTACACTATACTTTTTCTACGATTGACAATTAATATCACCATCGTGTGATCGATAAATCGATATTGGGTGTAAACGTAGCACACCATAGGAAATGAAACCATTTTCCACGGGTTGCTGGGCAACGAGTAGGGAATGGTGTTATTTCCTACGGTTGCACAATGTGCTACGTTTCCTAATCGATATCGATTGCACTATAGTGACATTCCTTGACAGTCGTAAAAAATAGTGTATTGTACAACTACAAGCATGGAATGATAGTCATTTCTTTTTTAGAAATGAGTCATTCCATGCGGATTTTACACTATACTTTTTCTACGACTCTCAATTAATATCACTATTGTGTAATTGATATCGTTTGTTAATTTCTGTTTTGGTGAAGGCGCCCGTTCATGCTAATTTCGCACTCGTTGTCATGGTAACGAGTAGGGAATGGTTTCATCTCCTACGGTTGCACAATGTGCTACGTTTCCTAATCGATGTCGGTTGCACAATAGTGACATTCCTTGACAGTCGTAGAAAAAGTCATTTTCCCCACCCGGCTAATCACTTGCTTGAAACGCGGCATTACTTGAGAGAATTTCTGTAAAATAGAACATAGTAATTGATGAAAAGTCACTACCTCGTGGTCAGGACAGAAAATAAAGGAATGTAGTTTAGAAAAAACGGGCTCGCGTGCGTGAACGGAATTTCGACTGATGCGAACCGACGGTGGCGATCAAGTGATATGGTTCCTTGCTGCTTCACTCTCAGCAGTACCAAAGTTTACTTAGGATAAACATTTGAACCACTTTCGAAAACGCGCGAAACCGGCTCCACCCTTCCACTTCGTTTCTCTCTGGTAGCCCAGGACCCCTTAGTTTGGAACGTTTGTCGACCGCTTTGAACAATTTTTGCTGGGCGGGCTTCTTTGACGCGCGGCCGCTTGTGATATGGGTTTTTCAAATGAGCCGACGACAAGTTACTTAACTTATTGTATATAAGTAAACTTTGGCAGTACCCCTGTCCGTTTTGAGATAAAAGTGGGGAATTTAGCTTGACTTGTACGCGGAGAAACGTCGTTGTCGGCTAGTGAGTTGAATAATTATTTGATTGACGACGCATGAAAATCCGGGATTAAATGTTCCTGTCAAAAATTAAACAACAGATCATTAATTATCACAGTCAACATTATTTAATAAAAAAAGCGGGATCTCTCGACAGACAAATAAGAGAGTTACGGAAAAAAATGAATTGAGCAATCACAGACGGGAAATGAATCAGAAAACTTGAAAATGACGGCAGAATAAAGCCGGAAGTTTTGTAACTTCGTTACAGTAATTACAAAAATCTGCGTTTCCAATACACAACATTTTTCCATTCTTGACGCATTATATAACGGTAATGCAAACAATCAATAGATGGCGGCATGGTGAACCTATCTTTTGGTATGCATATCTAATACTTCACAGCCCATCAGGTATCATTTACCAGACTGGTTACTAGTCCGGCATGATACTACAACAAACAAGATAAACTCACGCGCATCTTTTCCCGTGACGCCCACTAATAATGCATAGGGTGTTCGGTTCCCATTGCTAGGTTATGTTTTTAACACCGATTTTACCATATCTTTCTTATGCATGGTGACCGAAATGGTCACCCCGATTATCAGCTGTGTCTTTTTTTGTTCTACGTTGGTAAAAAGAGACAAAACATGACTGCTGATGATCAAGTTAATCAGTTCACTATTTCCGAGAGCGCCTATACAAAAACGCTTTCCTTCTTTGTCAATCGAAATCGACTAAAATAAAGGACAAATTAGTGGTTTACTATGCTGTATATAGGCTTGAAAGGCAACTCAATAACAACGATGATGACGCCACAGTTTATTATTAGGCCACGCCCCGTTTTCGGTCATTTAGTAAAATTACCGTTTTTTTTAAATTTATTTGGTATACAGTGTGAATTTTTAAGTGGGGTTTACCTTTTAACATGAGACAGGATTTGATGAAAATCGTAAATTTCTCAAATAACAGAAATGAGATGTGGCTAAATGAAGAAATCAAATAAGTCCCTGTGTGACAATTCAGAACAGTTTCTCTAGGATTTACATTTGAATGATGATTTTGCATTTATATTATCTTTGAGATTAACATATTTGCTTTGAAGGTCTGACGTTAACGTATATCTAGTTGAAACGCCTAGTTGACAGATTTAGCGACAATGTGAAACCAGCTGTTTTATACATTTTTATAATTCTTCCAAACACATTTATCGGCATTAGTTACTTCTTGTTCGTGAACCAGTCTTTCTAAATTATCGATATATAGGTACCTATACTGAGTTATAAAGTATACAACATGAAAATGCAATTTTTTTAAATTTAATCTATGCATTGAAATTAGAGACCTATGGGAAACTCCGTTCGTTTAATGCTGCTTTGATATCATCAATATCTCCTTTCTTCAAACCTCTTATTATGTGATGTGATTTTTTACTTCTAGCAAGATACTTGTAAGTATGGTACTAGAAATTACTGTTTTCAGGATACTTGGTGATGTATCTATGTTGATCAGATTCAGATACGCGTGGTTATGGCCGTAAACCTTTCTGTTACTTCCTATCACGTCATTGCAGTTGAATTATCACCTGCTGTGGTAGAAACGCTGTGATCCAGCGATAATTTAACTCATGACTAGGAAACAGCTCTAAGCCGTTTTTGGAAAAAGTACCTATCATTTGAATGGGTTGGTAAATGCCATATGTAATTGCCACTATTTCGTCCTTGTCTGTTTTATGACATCTCCTGATTGTTTTTTTTATAGTTTCTTTTTTTTATTTGACACTCTAGTTCTTATTTTTTTAGTTTCTTAGTTTTATTCTCGTGCTCTTTCCGATTTCTTTATTTCGTTTTTTATCATTCAATTTCAATTAGTTTTTTTATTCTTTTCGAAGTGTTCTGTTTGTCGATTTGTTTTACAGACAGACTAGCCCAGTGGTCCTAATTCGAGTAGGTTACCGACAGGTTAGGTAATACAAATTTATATAGGTATATATTTTACCAATATTTTGAATCACAACCATTCAAAAAAAAGAAGAAATTGAAAATCGTCTTTCGAAATGAAACAAAAAGTAAGTCTCAACTAAGTATGGTTCTTAAAAAAGTGTAGTTTAACCTGTTTCACATCAATAAATATTAAAAAATCTTTGATGGTGTATGAATCGGAACTGAAAAGGAATTAAAAAAATGTTCATAGGAAAAGAATTTGTTCATTTGATTCATTCATGGTTGCTAAAACATTTTGTCTACCAATAAGATTGGGCGGTTTTAATGAAGTGAATAAATTGAAAGTGGAAAAAAAATCAAGCCTCGCGGATTATTCGCTTATTAATCTTTGAAATTCACATCTTCAATATCGACAATTGGGAATCCCGCTGCGAAATCGATTTGACATGCTTTCGAATTGTCGAAGATGAAAAATAAATAGATGATGTTTTCTTGTTTATAAACGTTTAATAATTGGATACGTTACCTACCTTTTGTGTTAATGTATGATTTGGAAATTGATTGCCGATAGGATGGTTGAACGACTGGTGCTTCAAAAATATACAGGATGAGTGAGCGATTTTTTTTTACGATTAATCTAACCGTTTTCGAGATAAACCCTAAAATAACTTTGCTTGCATTTATTGATTACGAAATCATTTAAATTTATTTTCAACCTTAAACATAGCATGATTTGGAAATAAGTGCTATGGTTGCCGTAGAAACAAGTTTCGGAAAAATTAGTCTTGAATGTTGGTGATTTTTTGAAAATTTGTTGTTACGCTGATGGTGGCCAATGACAAAAATACTGAAAGTAGAAACAGAGAAACATGTGAAAAATTACCTGTCAAAAAATTTCATCATACTTTTATCATCTGCATTAATTATTTTAGCAGCTATAACTAAAAGAGCCCAGATCCCTTTTTCGTCCTGACTTCCTGCTGCTGAGAGTGCCATCTCAGTGGCGTCAACTTGGAGGACCTGAATATAGTCATAAACAATATCAAACTAGCAGGTGAAAATTAAATAAAATATATAGGTGTAATTTTTGATTCACATTTGAATTTCCATAAGCACGCTGACTATATTACAAGGAAATATTCCAAAAAGATAAGCTTCATCGCGAGAATGGGAAATCAATTGTCCATGAGCAGCAGATTATTGCTGTACAATAGCATAGCAGCTCCGCATCTCCAGTACTGTTCTACACTATTATACTGTTTACCCGCATATAAGACTGATCAAATGCAACTTGTGCAAAACAGAGGCATGCGGACTATACTAAAATGCAACCGATACACGCCTATCGCAACTATGCTGTTTGTGTTAAATATGTTATCTGTAAATCAAAAAATAATGTATAGTGTATAGAGTGCGGTTTTTTTAAGACGGAACATAGGGATTCTCATGTTAAATTTTCAATCCCATGTTAGCAGTACTTCTATTCGTAGTACACCAACCAATTTTCTGACGTGTCTAACCTCAAATCAAATCAAATCAAATCAAATTGTTTATTCATGTTCAGTGCACTTTTAAAAAATGCTTACATAGGTCAGTAATAATAATAAAATTGTTGAGGTAAAACCGAAAAGTTAAAACTAAAAATTAAAAATAACAGGACATTTATCTAACACTATCACATACAATGTTTGTTAAAATAGGTTAAAAACTCCTCAAATGAGTAAAAAGAATGTTCGATTAAGAAATCCTTAATTTTATTTCTGAATTGTGGATATTCTAGCGCTTTAATTTCTTGTGGAAGTATTGTCACATTAGTACTGGAGGCAAATATACTTAGTGTAAATCCACCCAATTTGCCACTGGTAGAATCGCTGAGCGAGCAGTTTTGTTGCTATAAATAGACACGTTCAGCGAGACGGCAGGGAGTAGTTGGCCTACGCTAATTACTCGTTCCCTCCCCGTGAGTAGTGCAACCCCTCTCACTCCCTTCTATCCCTGTGAGTAGTGCAACCCCTCTCACTCCCTTCGATCCCTGTGAGTAGTGCAACCCCTCTCACTCCCTTCTATCCCCGTGAGTAGTGTAACCCCTCTCACTCTTCGTCGAACTTCAGCGTTATATAACTCCTCCTAGGAACAACGCCACGGAGAACATGCTCGTCCTAATCTTATGGTGGTAAGAGATTGTATTGATGTATGGTTGGCAACAATATATTGAGGCTACTATCACAAACTGAGTTTCCCTACTGATCAGCCCAGCTACGTTCCCTAGAGCACGACAGGTGTTGCGGGTCCAGTCGAAGACCCAGTCCAACACCTTACGTGACATTTGGTGGAGGCGCATACGATCACTCCCGCTGCCAAGACGAGTACGGGGGAACCTGAAAAAAAAATTCCATTTGATGTCACGGTACAACCTTAGGTCCAAAAGTGATACGGATGAGTTGGACGAATTTAGACCAGACCAAGGAAGTTCCACAGCAGCGAGCATCTTCACTCCAGTAAAGGACACACCCAGGTTTCCGGCACTCTCTCCCATTCCGCATGCACAGAAGGTAGTAAAGGTGCAGTTTGCTAGCCAAGAAGTCCCCATACCCCAGACCGTTGAAGTTCAAAAACAAAGTACCGAGCAAGAAGCAGCTAATAACCTCTCAGACAGTGTACCCTCCGTTGACCAAGAAGACCAGCTAACTATCATAAAGGGCACCATGGCAAACACGACTATCGCCGACGTACTCAGCACAACTAGACAAGCAACGCTACCACAATTCGTAAGCCCATCAATTTTCCATCCGGGAAAAACATCTCCAACAGAGTTCATAAAGGCTTACGACAGGTCGGCCGTGGCTAATGGATGGGACGACACACTGAAAATTGCCTATTTCGAGACCTTTTTGAGCGGTGCAGCACATATTTGGTTTCAGGAATACAAAAAAGAAAAAGTAAATAGCGCCTGGACTGATATACTGGAAGACTTCAAAATGGAGTTTGAGGAAAATGATTATTTAGAGGAAAGAAGAAGACGGGTTGAGAAAAGGAAACAACAACAGGGAGAAACCGTAATGAGTTTCCTGTACGAGTTACAAGTACTATACCATGATTACAAATCCGAATTTGATATCGGGGATTTTCTGAAATTCGTCAGCAGAGGCCTATCAGAGGAAAGTTATTACCACTACTACTGGTTAACCAGCCCGCCGAACAAGCAACCGAGCTCGCTGGATCAGCTAAAAAAGATAGCGGTAACCATAGACAGGGCACCGACGAAAAAAGAAATAGTGGAGGTTAGAGTACCGATAGAACATCCGGCACCAAACCAGGTTCAGCAATACCATCGACCTGGAAATGCCAATAGACGGGGAGATTATTATCCTCAGCCTAGACAGCAGTACAACTACAGAAGTAACTGGCATAACTCCCAAGAGAACAACCGGGTTATGGAAACCACAAACCACCAACCTCCAGCACAACCAAGATATAGAGGGTCCAGAAGTAGCAATAATAGTCCCAGATGTTACAACTGTGGCAGAGCAGGCCACTTCGCAGCATCATGCAGAACCCAGCACCCAAACGAAAGAGGATGGCAGAATTAGGGGTCCCAGCCATCCACTGTCAGAGGGACACATTCCGATCCAGCATTCCATACATCACGGTTAAAATAAACAACCAATTACTCCAGGCGCTGGTTGACACTGGGGCTCAAAATAATGTACTACAACGTGACTGGGCAAGAAACATCACACTTAAGAGGAGTTCCACGGTATTGGCCACAGCAGGGGGTCATAGGATATCAGTGCTAGGTGAAGCAAAAATACAATTGACAATAGAACAATTCAAGAGCGACATAGATGTAAAAATTATCGGGAGCTCACCTTTCCCCCTAATCCTAGGAATTGACTTTCTAAACAAACATAGTGCAGTAATAGACCTCTCCAAAAAACTGCTAATCTTGGATGGACACCACCAATTCAGGCTATTTCAAGGGAATGTTGAAACGCAACACCCAGTGTCATTCTCTGGGCTACTGTTTCGAAATAAAAACAGGATGGATACG
This sequence comes from Orchestes rusci, assembly GCA_958502075.1. Lineage (NCBI taxonomy): Eukaryota > Metazoa > Arthropoda > Insecta > Coleoptera > Curculionidae > Orchestes > Orchestes rusci. The sequence continues at coordinate 3,645,341 of OY293306.1, forward strand.
GCTCTTCGTTTAGAGGCTTTCTGGGCGAGTCACTCACTGATAGACAAACAGAAAATAGAAACAGTGGTTCAGGGGAAATTCGAGAACATCCACAAGCTCCACAGATTGGTAATCCGGGGCTTTGCAGTAACCCGTGACTATCAAACAAGGAATAGCATTAAAGCGATCCACAGGGCATTCCCAGCGATATCTAGGAAACATAGCCGACCATTAGGAGCAGTGTCGATGTCAAGGCATGGAGGCAAAACAGCATTCTTTCTACACGTGAGGAATTCTAGCAAGGAGAAACCAGCGCTGGAGGACATTTTCAAGTGCCTTGCAACGATAAGACGTATAGCAAGAGAAGAAGGATACCAAGAAGTAGCTTTCGAAAGAAAGGGATGGCGCTTAAACTCCGAGGAATGGGACATCCTGGAAAAAATGATGTATACATTGTTCAAGACGGAGGAGACTCGCATCATAATCTGTAAGAAAAGACGACCAATGTCGATACGAAAGGAAGCACTGATGACGATAGAAACAGACACCGTACCTAGTAGGGTTAAATTAACTGCTGGGGACGACTTCAGAATTAGCCCTGGAGAAACTGTGACAATCGGTCTCTCACCCAGCTCTGACATGATGGAGGAAACAGCCTATGCATGCTCATATAACTTGGACCAGTTGGTGAAAATGAAGACGCATATACAGTCACACATCTTCTCCAACGAAGACAAACTATTCATAGAACTAAGATCAACTTCCTCAGACACAGTTAGAATATTCAAAGGCACAACGATGGCTACGTTGGAAACAACAGAGGTAGAACCAAATGGGTCATGGAACTGTCACTTACAGGAGAACCGTGATGAAGACCAAGTTACACTAGCGGATCATAACCTACAAAACATTGAGAACCCGAACACTAGAACAGACTTAGCTAGGTTATTGGAGGAATATCAGGACGTTTTTTCAAAATCTACAAGAACCATGGGGCGTACCAACCTCGCGGAACATGTCATAGATGTGGGAGAGGCCAAGCCGATTAAAAATAGGCCATATAGAGTGTCTCAGAAGGAGCGACAGGTCATCGATGAACAGATAAAAGAGATGTTGGAAGGGGAGGTGATCAGACCTTGTCACTCACCCTGGGCCAGCCCAGTCGTACTAGTAAAGAAAAAAGACGGGAAAACTAGATTCTGCGTGGATTACAGAAAACTTAACTCGGTGACCAGAAAGTCAAATTGGCCTTTACCACAGATAGATGATATTTTGACTTACTTGGGAGAAGCAAAATATTTCAGCACTTTGGACATGTTCTCCGGGTATTGGCAGGTTCCAATTCAGGAAGAATCCAAGCAGTACACAGCGTTCGTCGCACAAGGTCATGGTACCTACGAGTTCAATGTACTGAGCTTCGGATTATGCAACGCTCCCGCTACATTCCAGGAATTGGCAGACCAAGTGTTCTGGGACCTAAAATGGAAAGAAATCCTGATATACCTCGACGATATCATTATTTTCTCTAAAACCAAAGAAGAACATATGATGAAACTAAGGAAAGTCTTCGAACGGTTGCGACAGGCCAACTTGACACTGAAGCCATGCAAGTGCGAATACTTAAGGGAGGAGATACGAGTCCTGGGCTACAAAGTAGGAAAAGAGGGTATTCTACCGGATGACGAAAAAATAGCCTGTGTGAAGGAATTTCCGACTCCAAGGAAAGTTAAAGATGTCCAAAGCTTCCTTGGATTATGTAATTTCTACAGAAAATTTATTCAGAACTTTGCCGTCATTGCTAGACCGCTGCACGAATTGACAAAGAAAACAAGGAAGTTCGAATGGGGGCAAAGGGAAGAACGTGCATTTGACGAGCTAAAACACAGACTGATATCAGCACCGGTACTACATCACTACAACCCGGAAAAAGAGACAATCCTTCACACAGACGCATCTACCGTCGGAATCGGGGCAATTTTGCTACAGGAAGGTGAAGACGGGAAAAACCATCCCATAGCATATGTCAGCCGGAGTTTGTCATCCTGCGAGCAAAACTACTCCATCAGCGAGCTGGAGCTACTTAGCATTGTTTGGGCCTTGGGCTATCTTAGACACCTAATCTACGGACGACCAGTCACCGTGATCTCTGACCACCATGCCCTGTGTTGGCTAGACTCCATAAAAGATAACAACCGACGACTGGCAAGGTGGGCATTGAAGATCGCGGAGTTCGATTACAAGGTTACGTATAAATCTGGTAAAACCCACATGGACGCAGATTGTCTGTCGCGGAACCCGGTACTACCTCCAATAGGAGAAGAGGAAATAGAAAACCAAAATGAGGTACCAACATTTGCTATGAAAAGCCAGGAAATTGCGAGCCTACAGGACAAGGAACCCGAACTTAAACTCCTGAAAGAAACCATCATTAATCCCGATGTCGCACCTATAGCCATCAGAAGACGAGCAAAAAATTTTAGACTAAATGGAGATTGCCTATACAAACTCAATACGGGACAAGGCGATGTGGAACACCTGCTGGTAGTACCAAAATCCATGAGAGAGGAGATAATGTGGGAATTACATGCTGCACCGACCTGTGGGCACTTAGGATTGAGTAAAACCTTGGATAAAATCAGGAATAGGTTCTACTGGACAGGGATGGCAAAGGATGTGGAAAAATACGTGAAGGGCTGTATAGATTGCCAAGCTAGGAAAGGTCAACCATTTAGAAAGACTCCGGGATTCTTACAACCAATTCCCGTGGGATCAATCTTCGACAAAGTAGGCATTGATCTGTTGGGACCTTTCCGACGTAGCAACAAGGGCAAGACAATGATAGTAGTTACGACTGACTACGCATCCCGGTATGCAATAACAGCAGCTTTACCAAATGGGAAAGCCGAGGCAGTGGCCCAATTTATACTAGAAAAAGTGATCCTGATCCATGGGGCCCCAAGAACGATCTTGAGTGACAGAGGAAAAGTATTCCAGTCAGAATTGGTGAAGGAAGTGACACAATTGATGGGGGTGCGCAGGCAATTCACAACGGCCTACCACCCGTGTTGCAATGGTCTGACAGAAAGACTGAATAAAACCATGGCGGACATGCTGGCAATGTACTGTAACACGGAGCAAACTGACTGGTGTAGTTATGTCCCCTTTGTCACATTCGCATACAACACTGCCATCCAGGACACCACGAAATTCAGCCCCTTCATGCTCACTTTCGCAAGAGAGCCCACTTTACCACCAGAGGCAGGACTCTTGGACAACGAGCTGTCAACCGATACGCTGAAGATGCGGGAGAGAGCTCTGGCAATGAGGGCCGTAGCAGTAGAGAACATACAGAGAAAACAGGAAAAGGACAAGGTGCGCTTCGACGATAAACACAGGGATCTTCAGTTTCAGGCAGGAGATAAAGTGAAGATTTTTGTTCCTGTAAGGAAAGTAGGACGAAGCGAAAAATTGCTGTTAAGATGGTTTGGTCCATATGAGGTAACAAGGAGGCTGGGGGAGGTCAACTACGAAGTGAGGAGACATGGGTGTAGAAAGAAAGCTTTGGATACAGTGCACGTCTGTAGAATGCTACCATATAACGACCCTTGGACGGAGAATGCTCCATTAGAAGGAGCTCTGATTGATGAAGAAACAAGGGAAGGAAAGGAACAAAATGGGCAAGAGGAGGACTATTTCAGCTGTACGGATGGCGAGGAAGAATAGTAGCGCAAAGGGAACGTAGGAATTAGGGCGGTCGAGAGGGAGACTTAGGAAAGAAAGACAATAACAGAGTATATATTACAGGTTGCAAGGACAAGCAACAGTCGCCCAGAAAGTGGAAATTACTGCTGGAGCCTCATGGAAACCATTACCACATGTCATCACTTACGAAGGTTCAATACCAATCACGTACAGAACAGCCTGGTATGAAGAGGTACCCTTCAGGACCACAAGGTCTCGCTGTACAGACTCGAGGACGACGTATTGCGAAACGAAAAGACAGATCGAGATCACATCAGGGTCAGTGGACATTGAAATCGATGAATTGATGGATGGCTGGAACCTAACCCACATGAGACAAACAAACAGACGGAACAAACGAGCTCTGGCATTTATCGGAGAAGGTCTAAACTGGTGTTGTGGCGTGGCTACCCAGCAAAAATTGGACTCCTTGACGATGGACGCTGATCAATTGAGGAACCGTTTGAACTCTGTTACAAACAGTTTAGGAGGGGCAATAAAAACTCTGGGACAAGAATCAGGTTATCTACAGAAAATGCAGGAGAACACGGCAGAAGCATTCAGAGTGACGGAAGATAAAATAAAGAAACTGGAGACCTACTTAGAAAAGCTCAGTAACAGAGCCAGGGATGAAGAAAAAACGAACATCAACATTAACCTAGAATTGCTGAAGAACAACTTTGATCTATCAAATAAATTGGTTAGACTTACCAGAGCCTTACGGAAGCAGGACACCTTGCAGGCCTGCAAACATCACCATATACCTATGGGCATCGTAAAACCATCCACGCTTAAGCTTGATTTGAAGAAACTGGCTTGGGAATTAGAGATCAGCAACCATACGCTGGCAATACAGGACACAGCCAAACTATACGAACTACCCATAGCAGAATGTAGTTTCTCCGACAAGGAATTGGTAGTGCACGTTAAAGTCCCTATTAGGGAAAAATTACAGAAATGGGAAATTTTTGAACTTATTACTCACCCGTTCGCTTGGGGGCGAGAGACATGCACTATTGAGCACGACGTATTATATATGGCCATTTCAAGAAACGCTCAGGATCAGCCAGCACACTCTCGCCAAATAACAGGAACAGGCCTACATCTTTGCAAGCCCTACCACGACAAACTGTGCTACTTACCCAGATTTGCGGGGGGAATCCACCAGGGGCCATCTTGTGCTAGAAAACTTCTGCACGGAGCACCGGTGCAGGACCTATCCACTCACTGTCCACTGAGGTGCCACCAATCAACACTACTAATCATAACAGAGATCAGCGAGGACGAATTCCTGTTAACCCACCCACAGGAAGGAATGGTGCTGGACTGTGGAAGTACCACGGTGCCAATAAAATCGAACGTGTCAGCACCCGGATCCTTGAAAGTATTTTTGCCTTGTCAATGCCGCCTAGAACTAGATGGGAAAATATTGATCCCAAGACGTTTCCCTTGCCAAGAAGACGAGGGAGAACTAAAAATAATACATACCCTCCCAGCAGCATGGACGACTCTAAAAACATTCGTCCTGAATCCTCTCTCAGCTAGCCATCCGACAAGGTTTGATGAAATAGGGGAATGCTTGAACCAGAACTGGACGCTCCAAATCCCATACCTCAACCTCACTTCCAGCAACGACCTCATTGATAGTATCCGTCAATCGGTAGAAGCTCAACCCCCCATCGATGGTTATAATTGGCACACAGAAAACCAAACCCTGATGATAATTTGGAACACAACACTCTCAATAGCCCTCCTTTACCTGTTATTTCACCGGAACTAATGGACGCCTCTGGCCATCATGCAGCCAACATCAGCACAAAACGTCACAGACCCACGTCGCCACGACACGATTTTTTCGTTAACGTGTGTAACACTATCCCTTTTCCTGATGTATCTTCTATTCAAGATAGGCCAACACACTCTTAAGTACTTACAGAGAAATCAACAGCCCGCCCATCCAGAACCAGCCACCAACCCCCGAGACAATGAACAAAGCCAGGAAATCCCACCGTCCTATTTACTAAGGATAACCGAACAGGAAAGCGAGGGCCAATATAGATGCCAACTCATTCCACTTGCGACAGAGACGAGCCGCTCGAGAAGCAGGTCGGAAACAGCGCAATTGGATACCTCACATAACTAGCAGTGTACAGGGTGAACAGAGTCAGTGAGACCAATTGTGTATATACATATACATTGTTATTTTTACAGCTTATTTAAAAAATTTAATTATTAAACTACTTGTATATATAGACCAAGGGACGGCGAGGGCGAACCTTTGCAGTAAGGATCACGATATCCCCCTGGAACGGTCCGTGGTACAGAACCTGCTCCTCCTCCGGTACCTCGGGAGGCCAACACTCGCACGGCACATCTACCAACACGATTGGCAGCCGCTATATAGGAGGGAAGGAAAGGCATACGTTCTAGAGAAAAAAAAAAAAAAAAAAAAAAGAAAATCAGACTTACCCGGGGAATGACAGGGTGACCCCTCCTCAACAGCCTCCTCACGAAGATCTCCGTCTCCGAGTAATACTTTCGCCTGCTGCCGTCCCTCATGATGAGTTGATATAGATAAGGATTTAGTGGGTATATGTTTATGATTTTAATATGGGATGTTATTGTTTATTTTGAGATGTTATTAATATCATGTTTTGACCTGTATAGGATGATGTACTTATATAGACTTTTGTTTTTCATATAACAGCTACCGGTCCCCACAACCATCCAACTGGTAAATACGAAACCGGCCAAAAATCCACAACCTCCAGCCATATTACAGGGATCCGGCCCTCTGAACTGAGTAAGGGGACCATATACACACCCTGTAATAAGCAACTATCACCGAGGTCAAGGAAGATCGGCTGGCCAACAATTTTTTGCAAACGCAAGCATCAGCACTATTAGCAGTGAACAAGCGTTGAACGCACGGCGGTGCAGTACCACAGGCCAGGGCTTGGGAAAACTAAACGGATGGATGGCAGGACCGGAGCGAGAGATTTTGGCCACAAAATTTGTTAATATTTTTTCAAGTTTTTTTGTAAGGGATGGAGCATGTTCTCTTCTGGCATTGGGGTCCAATGCTCACGGGGTGAGGGCATATGTCACATTAGTACTGGAGGCAAATATACTTAGTGTAAATCCACCCAATTTGCCACTGGTAGAATCGCTGAGCGAGCAGTTTTGTTGCTATAAATAGACACGTTCAGCGAGACGGCAGGGAGTAGTTGGCCTACGCTAATTACTCGTTCCCTCCCCGTGAGTAGTGCAACCCCTCTCACTCCCTTCTATCCCTGTGAGTAGTGCAACCCCTCTCACTCCCTTCGATCCCTGTGAGTAGTGCAACCCCTCTCACTCCCTTCTATCCCCGTGAGTAGTGTAACCCCTCTCACTCTTCGTCGAACTTCAGCGTTATATAACTCCTCCTAGGAACAACGCCACGGAGAACATGCTCGTCCTAATCTTATGGTGGTAAGAGATTGTATTGATGTATGGTTGGCAACAATATATTGAGGCTACTATCACAAACTGAGTTTCCCTACTGATCAGCCCAGCTACGTTCCCTAGAGCACGACAGGTGTTGCGGGTCCAGTCGAAGACCCAGTCCAACACCTTACGTGACAGTATATTAAAAAACTTTATAGCCCAGTAACCCGGACCAGTTTGACACCTCTTCAGACGCCAATAAACCGGCACAAAGTCACCCCTGTTTCTTGTTTGGTACCCATGAACATCTTCATGAGTCACAAACGTAGAAGCTTCAGTTTTTAAGTATAATAAATTTTCTAAAATGTACAGTGACGGAGCAGTCAGTATCCTGAGCTTCCTGAATGCTTCCCTACAGTCGTCTCTGTAACCCAAGCCTTTCACCAGTCTGACCGCCCTGCGCTGCAATCCATACAACCTTTTCATCCCTGTAGCATGTCCCCATGCAAGAATAGCATATGACAACTGGGTCTGAAACACGGCAAAGTAAGCGGATCTTAAGACAGCTCAAGACACGTTATCCCTGAGGCATCGAAGCATATATATATTCCTCGATAGTTTGGAGGCAACTAAATTTATGTGAACATCCCATCGTAGGTGAGGGTCAATGTGCACACCCAAGAATGCGGTTCCCTCAATCTGTGATCCTGTATCATGAAGTTGTCGGGTCGAAAAAACCACCCTTTTGGTTTTATCTCTCTTTAATAGAAGGCTGTTGGAATTAAACCAGTTTTCTGCTCTTTCCTGTGCTCTCAGGCTGTTTTCGATGGATACCTGCAGTGAGTCAGCACGGACAGAGATTGTTACCTCATTGTCAATTTGTTCACCCAAAAAATTTCTTTTTTATTTTCATGAACATTGAGGATACTGCTTGGACGTTAATAGGGGACATTTTGAACAGTTTATCTGAAAAATAATGTTAGATTTTTATAATCGTATTATACTGTTAGAAATAAATTAAATTACAATTTGACAATGAAGTTAATTGGTTGACAGTGGCATATACAAGGCTAGTAAAAAAGTTTGACTCTCCAATTGATAAAAGCATTTTTTTGATCTTTTTTCAATTTATTCTGTGTTAATTGATGAAAAAACATAATCTATAAGCACCAAAGTTTATCTACTGAGTGTCTTTAGGGATTGCAAATTCACTGGCTGAGGGAAAAAATTATATTTGATTTTCATTATAAATTACTTATTCAGGATGCCAGGAAAAACTAACTCAAACTAACCAAATCTAACCCAAACTAACCAAAACCAATTCAAACTACTCTGACCTAAACTAAAAATTTTGGAAAAAATCGAAAAATAGCAGAAAACCGTATATGCAATAATTACCGACATTTTATAGAAAAAGATTTTGGAATCTCTTGCTGTTTATTTCGAGCATAAAGCTGTGTTTCCTAAACATTTTTTTCCAACGTAGATAATAATAATTATTAAATATATCAATGGAGACTTCGCTTTGCTCACCAAACTTGGGTGTTTCATTAATATTGCGAAAAAAATCAGGGTGAGTTTCCCCACTTAAAAATAATAAGAAAATTTCATATAAAGATCTGTACGGAAATGCTTCGTTACAGAGCTACAGGGTGTTGAATTTTTATTTTTGTTTTTTCTGAATAATATTTGAAGCAATGTATACATTTTCATTAAAATTGGTGTTTGAGGGTTTGTTGTTATGCGGAATTCGAATTTTATCTCAGTTTGGCTCTAATTTGTAGAGGGCGCCAGCTACACTCATTTGTCCTGACATGTACAGCCATAACTTTTTTGGACGTACCCGTATGACATTTTTGGATAAAAAAACATATTTCCCCTTTAGTTTTATGCATAAAAAGGCATACTTGCTAGAAGTCGCTACGAGCAACCATTTTCGAGATATTTGGATTTGAAATAATCGATACATGTGATTTTCAAACGAGGTAATTTGAATCCTAATAAGTACATTACAAAACAACTACCTACATAGGAAAATATACATATTTAACACACAAAACTTGCATTTTACAAAATACCACAGAAATTACAATAGTTGTTCAAAATGAGCACCTCCAACAGTAATACATGCATCCATCCTACGACGAATTGATAGGCGAACGCGTGCAAATATTCCAAATGTCTGCTTTATTGTTTCACAAGATGCGATTATTCGGTTTTTCAACTCTTCCACAGTTCCCACTGGAGTCTTATAAACTAGATGTTTCAAATGACCCAGAGAAAAAAATCTAATGGATTCAAATCTGGTGACCTCGGAGACCAGGTTTGTGTTCCTCCTCTACCGATCCAACGGTTTTGAAAAACTCTGTTCAAATACTCACGAGCAGCTAAACTGAAATGGGGTGGAGCACCATCGTGCATGAAATGCATTTGCAGCCTCAACGGTAATGGAATTTCTTCCAAAAGAATGGGCAATTCATGTTCAAGAAAATGCCGATAGCCTTGTCCAGTGAGCTTCCGATCCAGAAAGAATGGGCCTATCAAATGGTCTCCAACAATCCCGACCCATACGTTTAGTGAAAACTGATGTTGATGACGGCTTTGAATAATGATGTGTGGATTCTCATCCGCCCATGCATGATTGTTATGGAAATTCATTATGGATTCTCTAGTAAAATTTGCCTCGTCGATAAATGATATTTGTTGTAAGAACTGAGGATTCTTCCTAATTTTGTGTTGCATCCATCGACATAAATCTACTCTTAAAGGGAAATCAGTAAGTAAGAGTGCCTGAACTCGCTGGATGTGGTATGGGTATAAAAGATTGTGTTTCAGCATTCTGAAAACAGTAGATGCACTCACACCTACATTTGCAGTAATCTTTCTTGTACTTGTTGTGGGATCTTGTTCGATGTCATATAGTACTTCTTCTTCTGCTTGTGGAGTTGCTGCTGTGGGGGGTCGCCTATTATCGGCGGTATGTTTCCGAAAACTCACAGTTTCACTGAGACGCTGATGGAGACGGCTAAATATCGTATGATGTGGGATAGCACGATCAGGATATTTTTGAGCAAAGAGACGTCTAGCTGCAGATGAATTACCATTGACCTGGCCATAAACAAAATGCATATCACTCATTTCACGATTGATGTAAATCATTTTGACAAGCGAAACTTGAAACCCAGCAATCAACGTCGCTGAACGATATTTTTTCACCAATTTTCTCTTTTCTTTTGCTCTTCTGAGTAATGTGTTTTGAAAAAGAAATAAGTAGATTAGTTGTTCAAATTACTCACTAGCTGGATGCTATTGTTTCATTAGTAGATTTAACATCTACCGCCATCTGTAGTTTCACAAGTGCATAAAAATAAAGGGGAAATATGTTTTTTTATCCAAAAATTTCATACGAGTACGTCCAAAAAAGTTATGGCTGTACATGTTAGGACAAATGAGTGTAGGTGGCGCTCTCTACGAGCCAAACTGAGATAAAATTCGAATTCCGCATAACAAGAAAACCCCAAACACCAATTTTAATGAAAATATATAACATTGGTCCAAATATTATTCAGAAAAAACAAAAATAAAAATAAAACTTCAACACCCTGTAGCTCTGTAACGAAGCATTTCCGGACACATCTTTATTTGAAATTTTCTTTTTATTTTTAAGTGAGGAAACTTATCCTGTATTGTTGGCACTATCAATGAAACACAATGCTCAGCCATAATTTCATTATCACATGTATCGATTATTTCAAATCTAAATATCTCGAAAATGGTGGCACGTAGCGACTTCTATCAGATATGCCTTTTTGCATAAAAATAAAGGAGAAATATGTTTTTTTACTCAAATATGCCATACGGTTACGTCCAAAAAAGTCATGGCTGTACATGTCAGGACAAATGAGTGTAGGTGGCGCCCTCTACAAGTTAGAGCCAAACTGAGATAAAATTCGAATTCCGCATAAAAAGAAACCCTCTTACACCGATTTTTATGAAAATATAGACATTGGTTCAAATATTATTTAGAAAAAGCAAAAATAGATATAGAACTTCAACACCCTGTAGCTCTGTAACGAAGCATTTCCGGACACACCTTTATATGAAGTTTTCTTATTATTTCTAAGTGGGAAAACTCACCCTGAATTTTTTCGCAATATTAATCCTGTACAGGGTGTCCCAACGATAGAGTAAAGTAGGTTTTATCATATAGGATATGAAAAATATCAATATCAATATGCGTCACAGGTTAGGGGTGTAAATAGCGCACATTCTGAAAATATTTGGAAACATACAGGGTGCGTCACAAAAGTATGGCACGAAACAGTATGATTTTTTTAAATGGAACCCCCTGTATATTAATTGATATTTCAATTCTTTCTTCAATTTGGAACAAAAATTGTGATACAACTAATGTTCCTAAATTCAACCGTTATCGAGATATCGCGTTTTAAAAATGGCATTTTTGCAACTTTGACATGCTATAAAACTCAAACTATTTAAGTTAGAGAAAAATGGATTGCACATTCCTATCTTAACTTTTCAAGGGCTATTCAAGGAGATTAAATCCATTATTGACAGAAGAGCTCTTGAAAAGTTAAGATAGGAAAGTGCAAACCATTTTCCTCTAACTTGAATAGTTTGAGTTTTATAGCATGTCAAAGTTGCAAAAATGCCATTTTCAAAACGCGATATCTCGATAACGGTTGAATTTAGGAACATTAGTTGTATCACAATTTTTGTTCCAAATTGAAGAAAGAATTGAAATATCTATTAATATACAGGGGGTTCCATTTAAAAAAATTATACTTTTTCGTGCCATACTTTTGTGACGCACCCTGTATGTTTCCAAATATTTTCAGAATGTGCGCTATTTACACCCCTAACCTGTGACGCATATTGATATTGATATTTTTCATATCCTATATGATAAAACCTACTTTACTCTATCGTTGGGACACCCTGTATATGTAGAAGACTGGTTGGGGATTTACTTCAAAACTAAACTCACAGAGAAAGACTTTTGGATAATCGTTCTATTACGGCACAAGAATGACGTCATTCTGACGTCCATGCCCCTCGTTCCACCTGAGTTCTTAGCTGCTGGGTTATGAATTAGTTGGGTTGATGGTTACATACAGTGAGGACATGAAGTTTGTTCCCCCCCCTCTAACTTTTGATCCGCTAGGTATAATTGAACAAAATTTGGATGGGTAGTATGGGAACAGATTCTCCATTTTTTGTAAAAAAAATTACAGCTCAAAATAACTTTATTTTGATTGGAAAGGCGGTCGAGTGATACTTCATTTTCAAGGTCTTTTCATTCTCTATTTAACCCTAGATTTTGAAAGCATTTGGTGAACGGTTTCCATTTATTTAACCAATAATTATTTCCAAAATATTTTTTTTATCCGGTTTTTTCAGGTATATAGAAAATATTGACGTTGCCATGGTTTCTAAATATTTGACATTTCAAAACGTTTTTCTATTTTTTTCTAAACGTTTCAATATCAAAATGGGTCGTTCGTTAAAAGATAAATTCGAAGCGGTGGTTATTTTTGGAGAGGCTAACCGGACCTATCTTGTGGCAGTTCGTATCTTCAATGAACGCTTTCCGTATAGACCAATGAACAGAGTATTTTTTAAAAAGTTGGTTTCAAAACTTCGGAACACAGGAACATTGAGGGACGCTTCAAGATCTGGAAGGCCCAAAATTATTGGAGACGTGAAAGTTCAGGTAGTGGCCGAAATGGTCGTGAATCCCACACAAAACTGTAGACAATGGAAAAGTGAACTCTCAAAATTGTAGATATTGGAGTGATGATAACCCCCATATCCTCCATGAGGTCCATACCCAGTTTCCTCAAAAACTGAACGTTTGGGCGGGTATTTTGGGTAATCACATAGTAGGCCCAATTTTTTTGGAAAAAAATTTAAACGGTTATTGATATCGTCAGATGCTACAGAATGACATCGTTGCAATGATTAATGATATTGTAGCCCAAAATCCACGCGAATTATACTTGGGTTTACGTTCCAGCAAGATGGTGCACCGCCACATTATTCTAGAGATTGTAGAATCAACTTGAATGGTACGTATCCCAATAGATGGATTGGTCGCCGGGGTCCCATAAGATGGCCTGCTTGATCCCTAGATCTTTTACCCCTTGGCTTTTTTTATCGTGAAATCCCAAGTATTCAAGACAGCTCTAGAGTCTCTGAATGATTTGCGCCAACGAATCATCGATGTGTGTGCCGATGTAAGGCCTCAAACTTTTCATAATGTGAGGGAAGAATTCTCCAACAAAATGTTCATCTGACAAGAAGTATTGGGAGAACATCTTTAATAGTTGAATCTTTTTTTTTGTTCTTCAATATAAGGTAGGTATTTTTTAAAATTAGGTAAGAAACGATAAATAAAATATCTGTTTCATAAATTTAGCCGTATCATGTGAGTATGATAACCTAGAAAAAATAAACAACTGCGAACTCACTTTAGTTGGTCACCGTTGTCACCAAATGCTTTCAAAATGTGGGGTTGAATAGAGAATGAAAAGACCTTTAGAATAAGGTACTACTCGACCCCCCTTTCCTTTGGAAAAAAAGTTTCAACATGGCGCACAGCTGTCGTTTTAAAATTTTGAGTTGTCATTTTTTTTCAAAAATGGAGAATTTGCTCCCATAACACCCATCCAAATTTTTCTCAATTATACTTAAGTTAGAGGGGGGAAACGGACTTTATGTCCTCACTGTATATTTTATGAACTTATTCATATACACCTAAAAAGAATCAAAAAATCATCGCACTATCAAAGTAGTGCTTTTCTATGGAAATTTTATTGTCTATTGTCTTTTGTTGTTATACAGATATATTTGGTTCCTGATCGGAGAAATTCATGGCATTGAACGAACAAGAATATTTTTATTAATGATGAATTGTTTTGAACCAATGATGTAATAACTATAGATAAAACATCTCATTCATAAACTGTGAAAAGTTGTGTGGTCAACATCGAACATAGAAGAGACGTGAGGAGGAGTTGAGCGGGGCACTGAGTGGGGATACGTTTGCACCTCACTGGAATGTGCTTCGGTTACTACACGTGAAAATGCCAGTGGCGTACCTATTTTACAGAATTCTTGAATTCTTATATACTGCGAACTTGATAGTTGCTAGTCATTTCAATAAACCATATAAGTGAATAATGAAGCACTACAAACTAAATCAGAATAATAACACAATAAACATTCACAAAATCAATACCAAACTCCACTCAAAAAATAAGAGACGCCAATGAGACGAAATATGAATGAAACGTTTAAGCAAATCCGATCGATAGGGGTGGACCCAATGGTGCGTTGCCGTACATAAGCTTTTTTAATTTTGAGAAGAAAATACTGGTTTTTCTAAATCCTAAATACCTAAACAAATCTTGAAGAGATGTTTCAATTTAAACAAAAAGGTTACCATCAACTTATTTGATCAAATTCATTTATAAAATGGTTTAAAAAATGATTCCAAACAATGTTTTAATCTTTTTGCAGCGTAGTAATACTTTCAATAGAGTTTGGCAAACAACGTGGTGGAAGAAACTCTGCACTCGAGTGCACTGTTCGATGTTGTCCCCATGTTTATTTCGCTATGTTTCATCAATAGTACTTACCTCTGCGGTACGCAATGTCAAATCCGCAAAGGAATTTTTTCTTGGGTCAAAACACCCATCCCAGTAAGGGAGGCGTCATTGTTCAATGAACTTATATCTAAAGTCGGGACAGATTGAAAAGCAAGATTATTTATTCTTATTTGTGATTTCAATGTTTTAATCTATTATCTGCAATGGATTTTTTGTATTTGGAGTTGGAGAAAGTTATTTTACGGAATATATTTCATAAAATCGCTGGTACCCATATCAATTAATATTAAAAGTGAGTTCATACTAAATCGCATCATTTACCGGCGAGTCATTTGTGCTAATTATTTTAATCATGACATTTCATACTTTCTAGTCAGATTAGCTTTTTTCATTGATTTCCGTATTGATTAGTTTATGTTGTGATAGAGAATAATTGTCTTTGGTGCAACAGTGAGAGGCAATTTGTGTCTAATAGCAAAAATTCAATATAATTCTGCGAAATTGGATAAACTTACAAGATTATCATGATACATACCACTCAAATGATAAATTGATTACCGGAGTTTTAGCTATAAAAATGTTGTAATATTCATAGTGGGATTGAGACCACAGGTTGCAACTTCATAAGAGAACAGTGGATATGGTAGGTGTCTATCACCAATAAGAGAGAAAGTGAATTTGTTCTCACCTAGAATAATTAGTTTGTTACATATCAATTAACAACTTTTCTTTTATTGTCTCAATGTGACGTGATTGACTCCCACGATATGAAATTGAGACAGATCGTTTTTAAGTGGCTTCAAAATTGTAACAGGAATAATAAATGAAGCTGTGTATTGTTTTATTTTACAGGGCGTCATTGGTACATTATTGAGAAAAACTTTTTTGTTACTTTCACATTCTCATTCTTGCAATGAGTCATGCATATTCATTTGAATTAACTGGCTTCCAGCACAGCCATTTATTATCTTGCAAAAACACTGATTTCAAACTTTTATGATTTTTATATTTTGGATCTGAAAACAACCCGTTGCTTCAGCATCATGATTCATGATAGTGCACCTACTGAGAAATCGTTGCTTATTCATATCGTTTTTTATGTTAATTTCAAATAATAAAATATTTTGCAATTTTTTAGTAAAAACAATTGCTATAATTTTTTTTCAATAAATAACAATATTGTTTTAAATCATCATTTTGCAAATAAATATCACCGTCTAGCATTATTGAAACTTTAAGATCTTAGAACAATCTCATAATCGTTTTTGGAACAGAATCTTCTATTTATAGAAAATAAACTGTGGGTATCTCTTGAAACGGTGACAAGACAGTAACGATATGTAACACAGGAAACAGTTTATTATTCAACGAGTGGGAAATGGTGACTATTACTCACAAAGATGTCATCTGAGTGAGTATAAGCCATTTCCCGCGAGTAGAATATTATACTTTTTCTATGATAATTTGATAATTGAAGCGAACTATGCAATATTCAATTTCATACGCTAGGTTTCTGTGACGTCATGACGTCAGCTGTCAGACGGAAATATCCAAACAAGCTATTTTTTATTACCTCAAAAGCTGACTTTTCACTCGGCTAATCATATACGCACTAACGGGACACACGATATATGTAATAAACCCAAAAATATAGTCCAAAGAAGTCCAAATTGAACACAAACACTGATTTAAAACTCACAGAATACAAAACCACAAGTCACAAAAGCTTGTTTGGATACCAAATTCGGCCACGACCAATCATATGGTGCCTGTGACGTTTTCAAAAACGTCGCGTATTTGCAGGGCACTTTTTGACAACTGTACTTAAAGTGAGGTTAGGTTATCATCACAATGACTATAAAACAAGTATGGACGGTCAAATGGGCTGTTTCAAAATGATGGATTTGAAGGTTGACGAATGTTGACAAATTGTCGAAGTTTCTGATTGGCTCTTGAACAGTGGAGTATTGAGATAAGATCTCCCTCTGGCATGTTAACCTTGACGCGGTAGGGGCTTGCACGCTTCTAGGAACCTTGAGGATATGCCAGCGGTAGCTTCGGGGCTACTGTCAGTGCCACCCATCCCAGACAGGCCTGAGGGGAGAAGACAGTCCAAAAAATATGCTAGCTGGTCGATCGACCAAAAAATACATCATGGATGACTAAGATCAATTTTCAGTACCCCAGGTGAATACCGATCTCACCGCTCCGGGTACAGGCCCAGGTTGCTGACGCTGGCCCCGTGGATTCTGAGAAGGGCCAACCATTCATTTCCCCTCATGGAGTAGGGAACAACGCCAAGCTCTACCAAGGTGCACAAACTGGGGAAGCCAAGCCGGATGGGCCTGTGTCCCCAAACTTACCAGGAAATGTCGAAGAGACTCCCATGGATCTGGAGAAACCACCCATTGACTTACAATAACAAGACATAACGCCTATACCTTTAGAATTGAATGTTTTGGTCCCATTACAATGATAAAAGAGGCCCCAGTTTTGTTTTTGTTTACTTACCGGTGAAATGAAAAAATGTCTGATTTTACTTTCTGGTCACACACTACAGACTTTCTAGGCATTGTTTTATCAATAAAACACTAAATAGCGCAATTTAGAATAAAGCTAGGTTTTGTCCTGAGAACTTGAGGAACCCCACAAAACGTAAACTTGTGAACAATGGCGTCAGAGAAACTGGCCTCAACTTCACGGCCAGGTTTCAACCCAAAACTCTTTGAAAAATGTTTTTTAATGTCACAAATCACTTTGTGGCGAAAAACTGAAGATAAAAAGAAGTATGGTCTTTAGGGATTGTTGATTCAGAAGATTAGCAGTTGCGTGTATTTTTTCATAATGCTTTAGAACATTCAGAGCACATGCCAACATAGCTGAAAAAATAGTTAATATTCATATGAGAGATGTTGGGGTTAGGAATATTTGTTTTGTTTCTTGTCTTCTGATATTATGGGTCCACCAACTCCAACCCATACCAAATCAGGAACGCCAACTGCTGAAAAGTGACAGCGAAAAAACTGACAAGTACTCAACTGTGGTCGCCTTTGCTCAGATGAACCTGAACAAGAGAAGTCTATCTGGAGCTGCCAGGAGACGGCTCAGGAAGCTTCTCAAGGACGGATGAAACTACAAAATCGCATGCAAAAAGGCAATGGAAGAGGTGCTAAAGCCGGTGGTGGAGGAAGATAAAAGCATTTCCAGCTCCAAGCGTCAGCGATTCTCCAATATCACGCCCGAAAAGGCGTCCAAGAGATCCTGTCACCGGGCCTCCTACAATGCTGTGGCGGAAGGCATCAAGGTCCACAAAGACTATCTCTCCCAGGCCATCTTGAAGTCGTGAGCAGTTGTACCGACCGGATACTGGGTCAAGTCTTTATGCTGCATTGACCTGGCTGGTTAAACCTGACCAGCGCGGACGAACAAAGTGCTCAATGGCTGGCGTGAACGTCGTCTATCCTTCAGCCATGAGAAGGAGCACAACTGAATTTCGTCAGCGGAGAAGACATTCCTAGGCCACATGTTGAGTTCACGTACATCCCGGACAGGCGAGTCGTCTCAATGCTCAGAATGTAACATCGCGGCTCCGTGCCCAAAACAGTGTCCTGAACTCTGCCGACTGGGTCACCCTGAAAAGGAGGTGTCCGGACCGGGCCACACATGGACGTTCAACATTGACGGGCAGTCAATGCAAGCTCTGTAAAGCCTGTAGACGTGGCTCTTCTTTGGCTTCGGAAGAGAAATTTTCCGTTCCAAAGCTAAGTGTCGCGTGTCCGGGACTGTCGGGCCTTCTGCGGTGAATGTAAGGAGAAGAATATTCCCGGCAAGCCCACTCTCATAAATGGAACGCGTCGCGGTTTCGCTGGAGATGGTAGTGGCAAAGGACCCTGCCAGACTACTAACTAGACGAACGTTGAGTTAAATGACATACCAGAAACAACAACCGCATCCGGACCTAAGATGCTTTCAGATAAACCTACGCCATATCAAGACGACGACGAACACTCTTGGCGAAGTCTTTCGGCAGGAGCGGCTAGACATCGCACTGATCCAAGAACCATGGTTCACGAGTACGAACCAGGTGGCAGGAATGGGCAGCCTCAGTAACCGACCACGGGTGGACATCCCTCTACGAACTACTTTGTTCTTTCAGATCTCTGCACTGATGACATGATAGCACTGTGAGTAATTGCATGAAGGACTTGATAGTCTGCTCTGCTTACTTCCCTGAAGTCAAGCAAGCACCGCAGCCTCCTCCACAAGAAGTGCGAGAGTGAGAACAGCTCGCCATGGGATGTTACGCAAATGCCCATCACATAGTATGGGGCAGCACTGACAACAATAGCAGAGGTGAGTCTCTTTTTCAATACTTACTGGGGAGAGGCTATTCGTCAATAAGGTTGGCTCCAAACCAACCTTTACTAGCCAGAATAGGCATGAGGTACTAGATCTTACTATCTGCTCAAAAACTATAAGTGAAAAGATAAATGAGTGGAAAGTAATCAACGAATCTTCATCATCAGATCACGAACACTTCCAATTCATCATCGGAATAGGTCAAAAGCAATCAGTGTTATTCAGGGACGCCAAGCGCACTGACTGGAGTGGGTTCAAAACATCCCTTCACAACAAGCTGATTGCTGCCACAACGTGTGTGTGTGATCGTAACGGCATTGAACTGGCACCTGAACATCTACAAGGTGCCATAGTACAAGCCTATCACGAAAACTGTTTCCTTAAACACAAGAGAGACAATCAAGGTGCGTCCTTGTGGAACGAGATCCCGAACAAACAAAGGAAAAAGGTAAGGTGCCTCTGCAACAAAGCCAAGGAAACGGGAGAATACTTATACAGAGTATAAGAAGCAGATCAGGAGCTGCCAAAAGAAATTCTTGGAAAAACTTATGTGAAGAGCTAAACAGCCTTTCAGAAACCTCGAGGATCCATAAGGTCCTAGCGAAAAATCGTGCCGGAGGTAAAGAACAGCCCGACGGCACGTTTACCCCCCACGGAAAAAGAAACTTTGGTCTTGGCCAATACCACTTGCCTGGTAGCCTGTTTCTTGATTAAATTCAAGCACACAATCCAATCATCTCTGGACGTAGGCTAACCCACAAGGATTGGACAAAGGCCAATAGGAAAATAAACGCCGACGCGATAAAAATGGCCATCACGTCATTTAGACCAATCAAATCACCGGGGAAAGATGAAATCTTTCCAGCTCTACTTCAGCACGGACTGGAATTCAATTCAATCCAATTCAAAAATACTTTATTGTCAGGAAATAAGATTCCATCAACAAAGCTTACTAAAATAAAAACAAACACAACTTTTGCAACTTGAAACCATCAAAATATGAATGTACACATAGACGATTATTGTAATAGTAAAACAATCAAGAATGTTTACACTGCGCCGTCTCCCCTTGATGAAACTTTTTGGAGCCTGTCTCTTTTGGGGCTATGTCCCAAAAGGATGGCAGGACGATCGGATCGTTGTCCAAAATCGCTCCGTCCAATTAACTTCACATCTTCTCTACTGAAAAGTTTGGAAAAAGTCCTGAACGTGCAAATCAGGGGAGAGGCCCTAATGGCAAAACCCTTAATCATACATCAATATGCCTACCAAGCAGAAAAATCAACAGAATTGGCCCTCAACAACATAGTATGAAAAACAAACGAATCCCTCGAGGCCAAAAGTATCGCTGTGGGTATTTTCCTAGACATAGAGGGAGCATTTGATAATGCGCTACCCGACTCACTCGACGAGTCGGTACGCTCAAGAGGGGTTGTGCCTGCAGTGTCAACATCTATAGGTGCACACTGGAAAGACGGGTGATCGAAACCTTCCTCAACTGCCCCAAGGTACGTTACAGGGCCGCGGGACGACGCTCACAGGAAGGAGTACTTTCACCCCTCTTGTGGTCCCTTCTCATTGACGACCTCCTGGTTTTGGTGAAGTTGTTGGAGAACATACTGGGCTATTCAGATGACGAAGTTGTCCTGATAAGAAATATCCCGGATGAAGAAATCAATGGGAAGATCCAAGAGGTCTTTAACCTTGTGAATGATTGGTGCCGGAGAGAGCAAATATCTGTTAACCCTGCCAAAACAATCATTATACCCTTTACTAAAAGAGGAAAGCTAAACTTCTACTCTTCCCACTCTGAATGAGGTACTTGTTTCATTTGAGACAGAGAGAAAATATCTTGGCGTCACGCTAGACAAAACCCTCACTTGGAATGCTCATATGGAAAATGTCATCCGCAAAGCAAAAATCTCTCTATGGACAAAGTAACGCATTTGTCGAAAAACCTTGGGAAACAACCTCAAACTGGTTTTATATCACACTCGTCAGGCCGATGATAACTTACGGTGCAATAGTTTGGTATGTGAAGGGCAATCAAAGTACATCTAGAGCGAATCTAACAAGTCTACAGCGTCAAGCCAGCCTGGCCATCTGTGGAGCGACCAGCACCACACCGTCCGCAGTGCTTGGATGCCTGGTAAATCTCTCTTCTCTACACATTTTGCTAGAAAAGGAAGCGTGAAGGGCAACGTACAGAATCATAGCTAACCACATAGGTAGCAGGGCAGACAGATAATATCCAAACGACTAATCAGAGAATAAGATTACCATCGTACTCTTGGAGCTATCTCTGATGTCATGCCCACCAAAACCATCAGAAGGAAAAACTATGTCATACTTATCTCTCTCTGGGAAGAGTGGACACAGGACCTTTTCAACCTAACAAGAGCTGTCACCTGCTGGTAAACGAACGGATCTAAGACGCCCTTCTTCGAGAACTGTGTAGAGCTGCCAGAATGCACTTAGCAAGTTTGGCGAAGCAGTGGAGTTATGACATTATATCATTCCAATGGTTAAAGTTATGAAAAAAAAAGTCACTGGTATGAGTAACGAGTTACATCAACCTATAGAAAGTGGATGTTTACTGAATTGGATCCCACTATGATACACGATTTTGACAGGTCAAAAGGTGAAAATGTAGAAATATATATTTTTTTATTAGAAAAACAGTTGTCAAGAGGAGGGCCAACATTCAACAAAGTTACTAATATTTTTGACGAATGACGTATAGATAACAGTAGTGCAATAACATTTCTATTTGAATAATAGCCGCTATTTCTAATTTGACCTTCTCTTTAAGTATACATAGCCATTATTAGGCCGTAAGTACCTCTAGGATGAGCACACAAATATTTGTAGAAGTAGTACCAGAACGACATATGCTCCGCGTACATATTGAATGTATCAAAAACTAACAGTACTGTCTACGGTAAGGATCTTTAATCAGCAATCAAATTATTCATGGATCACATGAACTTTGATTCTAATGATTTTTAACAGATTGTATACAGGTACTATCATCACATCATTTATCATCAAAATGTGATGGATAAGATATTACGCAGTATCACGTCATGTACCCACTGTTGATCTTTATCGACAAAAATATACACGAGATAAAAGTGAAAACAGCTTGAACTTGAGGAAATCTATTGAAGACATTTTTGTAGTGTCAATAAAACCAGACTGAATCGAATTTGAGAATTGGAGATCATTGAATAAATACGAAGATTACAATAATAAGATCATTACCAAACAAACATCTATTATTCAAGAACTTCTCAACAAATATGTTCACAAGATTAGATCACTATTATTATAATATCCAATAATTCATGGATAGTTCAAAATTATCATCTTATGGGCCACATAATTGGCTCAAATAATTCACAAGAAGGATAATACACAATTGCCTTTCTTCATTAGTCTAATTGATCGAATTGTTGAATCAGAGCGTTGAAAATATTCTGATAATGACAAGGCGAAAACTTCAGTAGATATACAGAAGATTAGGATACACTTGCGATAGTTAGTTAATGTGATTTATCGTTCATGTAGATATACTAGAAAGTTGGATGTTTCAAACAAACGTGGGAAAAGAATAGAAAAATCGACGAGCTCACTTTAGAATAGAACAATCAAATAATGTACTCAATTTGCTTAACAAGATTTTACAATGAAAATCAGTTTGATAATTTTACAAGCAATGAATTCTGATTAGACTAAAACTTGTAGTTACAAATGTCTAAGATCAAATGCAAGAAACATATTATGCTAGTTAGTACTAAAAACAATGCGTCAACCTCATCACTCGTTTAAAATATAAGTCAAGTAAAAATATGTTTACCATAAGAAAACAAGCAACTTTTAACTTCTTTTGATTATCTTGACTAGATAAGAGCTGCCTATGCATGCACAATAATGCATTAAAAATTATGCATTATTGTGAATTTATCATCTCCTTCAAGGATGATGCAATTCTTTCATTTTATAATGAACTAGCGAAACCAAACCGCGACTCCGCTTTCCTTGTAAGTTGATATAAGATAACAAAACTTCCGAAACTTCCGATTCAATATTTTCTGTAAAACAGATGGTTATATTATAAAAGACTAAATACAATATAATTATCCTACCTTTATACCGTTTCTCATTCACATTCACCTTACAAAGCAAATATTTATTTAATAAGGTAAACGCAGCTTTATCGTCACCTTAAAAGCAGAGTATCGTAAGCGCCATTTTTTGGAAAAATGAGTAATGGCTAATACGATATCCGCGCGGCACCGCGGACAGCCCGCTAAAATGTCGTAGACGACATAATTAGTCTTTCCGCTGTAACAACGGTACAAACGTTGTGATATCGTTAGTGTTTCACAGAATATCGTATTGACTTTATTATTTTGTACGTTGGCTGGCGTGAACACCGCTCTTTTGAAAGGAAGTATCTTAACCACAAAGTCGGATATATCGTGATGTAACAAGTTATCGTCAACTCCAATTGAAAGTATCGTAAGCAACCCTGGCCACGGATTATCGAAGAAATATAATATCTTAAGATCCACTTTAGGGAAAAATTCATTCTAATTTCCTCTTGACAGTAATGTCTATCGTGCCTACATATGAATAGATAATACAAATCATCAAAATCTGTAATCTGGGGACATTCTATTCAGTTTTTATTCCTTTCTGAAAAGTTGACTATATGGTGCTCAAGATACTCTGCCTTATAGGGGACGTTATGTTTTGTACCCTACCAATAGAACATGCCTCAACGTAAAGGAAACCGATAGGCCATTTCAGAACATAACCTAAAAGTCAGCTGATTGTACCGTAAACAGACATTAATCTCTAATTGTCACTTTTGCACTTATGCAATATGGTTTTGTTGAGATTCTGATCCTGAAAAGCTGTGAAATGACTGTTTAGTTAGAAGCTTGAAGCCCAGGAAATTTGATTTAATACAAAATTTCGATTGTAAACAACAAAGACCTTTTTAGTTTAGTTAAAGTGATTCAGACTTTGATGCGAGCCCTCAGGGCTTTCCAAAAATAACTTACATGGACATAATTGGTTTATTTGGTGCTTACCACACGCTATTATACTGCATAGACAGTTTAAAGCTTATTAGAGTTTGAATGATGCTTTCAAAAATTTAAAGGCCGGGCTAGTTTCGGTTAGTTGAAAAGTTGCAGACCAAATTATTATCAGAGCTAAAGAAAGTTATATTTACATGATTACACTACCCCTTTATTCTTGATGTCTTGATAACAATTCAATTGAATTTTTGTATAATTAATGTAGTGTTTACGGTACGGGCCTCATCCATGTGACGTAGAAATCATCTGATTCCTGAAAAAGCATTTCACACGTTTACAATAATTTTTTTCTTGGAGGTACAGTGACAGTTCAATATCTAAGGTTGAAGTCGTCAAGGTTGTCAAAGTCACGCTTACGCCGAACAAATTCAATGTGGATGGTAGCACATAATTTCCGTTTGCCTAGCGGAAATTTGACAGTTCCACTTCGAAATTAATTTGAATGTAACTCAGGCATTACTTCAACCTTAAATTCTTAAATACCCAGAAACCTGCACGTTTTCGGGAAATCATCCATGAAGGAAGAAATCATGAAAACGAATCAATCTTCACTTTTCGTGGACTATCAATTGGAATAGTTTTATGATAATCTTAGATAGCGTCTAAACTTTTATGAGCCTGATAGCTTTTAAGCAATGTTCATTCCGTCTCAGATTCTTTTAGATATAAACAACATGAGAAGCTCCAGCGAAAAACTCAAAGACTCAAGGATGAAAAATTTTAAAGACACCAATTGATAAATCTAATAACTCTCTAGTCACAAGTTCCACAAACCTCTCATTTATTTATCTGAGACCTTTTTCACTGAACAAGAATTCTTGATTAGTAAGATATACAACCCTATTATTCTTACTTAACATAAAACCACAGTATAAACACTAACCGGTAATATATCTCGTGACGTAGCGTACATTTGAGCTGGTGACCTTCACAACTGTTCAAAACTCCCAACCGACGACGGTAGCAGTGCAGTCCCGACCGTTTTTTATATGAAAAACATATACCTATACTTACCTATTTAATATGAGACGCCTATGGATACTATGGAAAATAGTACAAATTTTACAAGCGGGCCCGATCAAGGTTATTGGTTACTCGGGCGATTTATGAATGAACGACACTCATTGAACTCCAGACTACGTACCTGGAACGGACCCGCTTATTATTGAGAGTGAATCAAGTAGAGATAGCGATTGTTACGGATCCCTATTTCTTTCTAACTCATTGGCCCATACGCATGGAGTAGAGAGAGAGATGGCGATATTTACGGATACCCTCTTTCTAACCCATTGGTTATATATGGAGTTCAATGACGACACTAGAGATATACTACTAGTTAGTGTATATACTGTGATAAAACTCTGATAAATCTTGAAGTCTTAGGTGTTGAGGTCATTGACAAAGCATGAGTTCATGATTCAAAATGTTACGTAAATCAAAATATAAATAACAATCATAAATATTTTACATTAACCTACATGAAACAAACTTGAAGAACAGTATTCACATCAAAAAAGACAGATAAGTAATACTACTGCATGGGGTTCAACAAATAGTCAGTCAAGGTGTAATAAGCTTCAGTCAGTAAAATTTTCTTCACACTAGCCCTGAATTTTCGAATATCTTTACACTGTCGAATCTTGGGTGGAAGATGATTAAATATTCTCCTACCTTCAAAGAAAATGGACTTCTGTATTAGAGATAATGTAGGTCTAGGAAGGGTGATATTGTTACATTGACGGGTTGAATGCTCATGTCCAGGAAAAGGCAATCTATCCTGGAGCTTGAAAATTAATGTAACTACCTCCAAAATAAACAGAGAAGTCAGTGTCAAAATGTTCTTCTCTCTAAACACAGATCTACAGGAATCACGAGATCCATTCCATACAGTGCTCTGATGGACCTCTTCTGAAGAACGAACAGCGAACTCACTAACCCTTGATTAACATTACCCCAAAACGCAAGTGCGACTCAACCAGAGAATGGTAAACGGTTCTTGCCTGTTGAGGACCCAATTCCTTATCTGCAACCCTAACGGCATAACACCCAGATGACACCCTTGAGCAAATCTTTGAAATGTGTTCCCCGAATCTTAGATACCGGTCAACAATGACGCCCAAGAACTTTGCATGTTCTTTTTGCTCCAAAGGACATAAGCCAAGAAGAACTTCCTCAACTGAGCCCCTATAAGAAATTATATGCTTCTTTCCCACATTGAGAGTGAGAAGGTTATCATTTGACCATCTCCTTATAAAACCAATATCAGTCGTAATCATTTCATTTAACACAGAAGCATTCCTATGCCGCCAAACGATAGATGTGTCATCCGCAAAAAGTGTTATAGTACCTTGAATCGGCAATCGAGGCAAATCATTCACTTACAAAAGAAATAGAAGAGGGCCAAGTACAGAACCCTGAGGAACGCCCCACTTCATTTCAGCCTGATCTGAAGAAGCTGGGCCCACTACAACTCTCTGAAACCTATCGGACAAAAACGACCTCAACCACTCAACCAATTTCCTTAGTAACATTCCATGATCTACGCAATCAAAGGCCTTCGATAGGTCGCAAAAGACCGCTGCTACTCCTTCTTCACTATTTACACCTAAATATACCTCTTCCAAGAAGTTATATATGGCATCAGAGGTCCCAGTGGATTCCTGATAGGCAAACTGGTTGGGGTGCAGAATGTTTTTGCCTTCAAGAAATGTCATCATTCTCCTCTTGGTTAGTTTCTCAATCACTTCAGATAATACAGAGAGAAGCGCAATAGGTCTTGAACTACTAGGATCATCAGGATCACCTCCCTTGAAAATAGGAATAATACACGCGATCTTCGAGCATTCGGGAAAATGACTAGTGCACCAGGAATGATTAATTGCCTCAGCTAAGGCAATAATAGCATGATCAGGCAAGGACAATATGACTCCCCGTCATAGGTGGGAACAAAAAAGAAGGTATCACCACACTGCCGATCATTTAAGTATAACAGAGGATCACTAACTGTGTGAATCCTCAAAGTCAAAGCTCCGGCAACAGAGCAGTAGAAAGTATTGAGACAGTCCGGAGTTAGTTTCGGCACTGTCGATGCCCTATTCCTACCCCTAATCTCATTAGTCATGGACCAGCTTTCCCTTTGAATATTACGAGAACCATCAAATCTTTCACTGTAATACCTTTCCTTGGCTTTTTACCAAGATTCTGACGAGTGAACGATAACGCCTGAAATAAGAATGAAAGGCTGGATTATTGGTAAATCTCCTCATTTGATGAAGACATCTCAAATTTCTAGAAGAGATACGCAGACCCCTAGTTATCCAAGGTTTCCTTTTCTTGAACTTAATTTTCTGCACAGGAAAAGATTCACAGAAACAATCTCTCAGTAGACCGTGTAAAGGCTTTAAGGGCACAGATGACGAAGCAAAAATTGAAGGCAAATCTGAATATCGAGGATGAGGATGAGATGAAAGCTTTATATAGATAACATACAGTCCCTAGAAAGAAGAAAAATTCTATCAAGAGTAATAATGCAGCTTTTGAAGCTGGTTCCATGTTTTGAAAATAGTTTGTCAGAAAGAGAGACATGCAATGCGTTCATCTTTGTCCCCGATTCTGGCAGCCCCCACAAGTAATAAACAATTATGAATCCACAATAAATGTATATGATGATGAATTTGAAAATTAGGTTCCACGCTATTGTGGATGATACTTCAATAGTTTGTAACATTAATGGGGTCAGTTTAAATCAATTTATCGGCTTTAATAACGAAAAGCACCCTTCCATAAAATTTTCCCTTGAAATACAGAGTGAAAATTCTGATTCAACTTGGTCAGTGATCAATGATAAGATAGAATAATGAATTTTCAGTGTAGAACATCAATAATGATTCATCAATCATATCCAGCACAAATTTGCTGTGTTTCAAGGCAGATTTACACGGGTCGATTTTTGCCGTGCGGCTAGTTGCTTCGATATCGCCTAGTCATTGTCGCAACGATACCCCAGTTACACAAGCGACTGAAATCGCATGAGACTTCCATTATTTTTTGAACTCCTGATCTTGATATGAAAAACACAAAAGTTTTCGGGTAGCGGGGTGGGTGGGAGCGTCAAAATTAACTTTTGCAACCATTTACTTGGTCTATTTCAGTCACATGCGGCCTTTGATCCTGCGGCAAAAGTCGGATGCCACCCTACTTTTTCGTTTGCGATTTCAGTCACCTGCCATACATTCGATTTGGTATTTACACGGTCGACTTTTGCCGTGTGGCCTAGTCGTGCGGTGGAAATCGACCCGTGTAAATCCTGCTAAACAGTCATTCAAATAGATGCTAACCTAACAGTTTCCTTGAATGAAAAAAATGTACCAAATTGCTGAACTTAATGGTGTTACCAAATTATTGAACAAAATACTGTAATATTTTTCGCTATAGAAAACAATGTCCAGCTTTAACTCGTTAATTTCCAGTCCACTATTTATGTTCAGTCACTTATTTATGTTTTTAAATTGCCCGTTCACAACTGTACTATTGTTCAGCGACCAAAGCCAAAACATCACCAACTGATGGCTTTCTTTTTTGTTCAAGGGTTCCGGCCCCAAGGAGATAAATCTGAAATCAGACAGTGTGGGGTCGAACCCACTAAAACCCTCCTCCGCATTAGGACGTCAGCGATAAGCCCTTTAGTGTAGTGATGATGCCATTGATTTTTGAAAAAATCAATCTACGACCATTATTAATGTAATCACCAATTAAATAGCGCCAATCAACATCCACGACGTCACAGAATATATTATTTATCTCCGTCTGGCGTATTGACTGTAATGACTCTGTCTCTCTCGAGAGGGTAATTTAGCTCCGCTCCGTTTTCGATCATACAGTGAAATTTGCGTTTTTTTTTTATTTATTTAGTTTATTTTTGGGTATTTTGGAAAAAAAACCGCTAATGATTGTCATCAAATTTTTCTCACAGTCGATACGCCGGCGCCGATACCAGTATAAAGGGACACTCGATCTAGCTTACGTTTGATAGTCAATTTAAGCGAATTATCGGAGGCCTCCTTATCACAAACCCTATGTACACAAGGAAAAATTCTCCAAAATTTAATTTATATCGATAAGGTCTCTTCTCTTCTCTTGCTTGGCTGTGCAGTGTTTTGCCGTGAGTAAATTTGTTCATTTTTTTAAACAAATAATAACAGCGATAACAATAAACAACAACAACACGAACATCAACAACAATAACTAGGTAGCAATAATGTCAATAATCAACAACAACAATAACTTTTCCGCAACTATCCTCCAAGTCAGAATTCGCAGATAAAAGCACCGCCACTGAATGCCGCATTATTTGCTATTGTGCCGGTTTGCTATGATGCGCTGAGAATTGTCACGTTACTTACTACGGCCAATTGCGAGTCCGTTTAGTTCAAAAAAAATGTGATCACATTAGACAACCATTAAACCGATGCCCATAATATTACTTGGAAAAACATTTTCTCATTCTAAGATAAGGTCTTGAAAAAACTAGTTATTAATCGAAAATTGATCCAAAAATGTACGTAAATATACTTTGAACTTTCCTTGTCAACATTTGTAAATATAAAAATCGATTTTGAATGAGCTTTGTTTCATAGGCAAAAAGCAACAGGTTTTGCATTTTGGTAGTTGAGTATGGCCATATCGATTTTTTATATGAATTCTTTCCATCGTTACAGATCCGTTTGCCACACAACAGACACTTTAAGCAAACTCAACATTTTTTCACGTATCCGCATCGGGATCCCCAAACGAATCGACATACGTTGATGACATAAAAACCCGCTTAAGCAGCGATCGGTTCTACGTATACGAAACGGATTGAAGAAACGTCAAAGTTGTCAAACTTCGCGTTTTGTAACCTAGGTATTGATTTTTGTTTATATTTTTGGTTTGGTTTGGATGTTTGTGTATTTTTCGTTTATCGGTTTTGAAGTGCTTTTGTTATAATTATTCGATTAGTTGAGATGCGTTCTCAGATACGGATGCGATGGAAGGCCCGCAACGATGTGTGCAGCGGAACGAATCGGAACCCCCGCATCTCTTCTGAGCATGCGCAGATTGATGCGGATACGGATACGTTCGAAATTTAGGAACTGCTTAAAGTGTCTGTTATCTTTTCAATTTCTCCTATTTTTTGAATAGTTGTAAACAAGCTTTGATTTGTCTGTCTATTTATTTATCCATTCACCTTACAAGCACCCCAGAACTAAGTTATTACATGTAAAGGATTAGACCTGACACTTGAAATGATCAGATTGATAAAATTTAGTGACGTTATTTTGAAAAAGATGAATGAAGGGAGACAGACTTGCTCAGTACGTAACCGTCAACTATAATGAAAAGCAAGGAAGTTTTGGGCGAATCTTTTACCTGCTGAAATTCAAAATGTGATCTCAGATGTTCTTTATGTAGATTAAAATTCACTTCAAACAATTGTCAGGATTTATTTGTAACAATAACAAATAAATAAATGACTGGTTCACCGAGCTCAGCTTCACTCTTGGCCAGAACAAACGCACCTGGAATTAAAAAGTAGGCTGAGTCACCTTCCTTATTGATCTTAACATACTTTGAGGTATTTGTCACGTTTAAGATATTTTAATATGGGTTAAACTGAGATCAAAATAAGAATAAGAGAAATACACCAATTGTAAAATCTATACTACTGTACAATGCCAGGGATGAATGCAATAATCAACCTCCGAATACAATGCAAGTGAAATACAGGCATTCCATTATATTATATTTGATCAATGGTTGACCACCACACAAAAATTGATGTAGCATTCTACACATAATCTCAAAAATAAACAACAATATGGGGCGTCCCCCAAGGCGTCCCTAGGCTGCAGGACAACCATATAACTTGGCACAAATAGCTTTCTTCTTTAATCAATCCTAATATCAACTCACAGCCAAATACGTCAAGCCAATATGTGAAACCTACGCGTTATATGTTTAGTCTCTAACGCAATCGCCTCAAAGAAGGGCCGTTGCAAGTCGATATAGCCTTATGAATGATATTCAACTAATCATAACTCGAGAATCACTTCATTCACAAAGACCAAGCTCCCATACCACAAGTATGATTATATATTTCATACCACTACGCTATAGGAACAGTGAGCTGTAGCATTTAACATGTGTCAAACTCTTTAGACTACTGATGGTGAGTCATTCCTCAATCTCCATCACTCAGAAAAAGGGGCGGTGGCAGATCGTTTCAACCTAATTCTTGATAGCTCAAGAATCAAACAC
Source organism: Orchestes rusci (assembly GCA_958502075.1). Taxonomy (NCBI): domain Eukaryota; kingdom Metazoa; phylum Arthropoda; class Insecta; order Coleoptera; family Curculionidae; genus Orchestes; species Orchestes rusci. The sequence goes on from OY293306.1 coordinate 3,676,887, forward strand.
TTTAGACCGCTGGTAAGATAATTCTCACCATAGTTCGCCAGAAGTGGCTGCAGAATAGAAAACACAATAGGATTTCTCTTAATTAGTTAAAAACGCGTTATATTAAATTAAGTAAGGTAACTCTGTGAGACCACTCACCAGTATCAGTAAAATAGGTATCTGGCTCATCATTACAACGCACATTTGCAGCAGAAGAGCCCATCTTCTGCACTCAAAATACCATCAAAAGGAATTTAGCTTTCAAATATCATTTTGACCACTGTCAGAAATGATTATGAAGGTAGAGAAGTAAGCACATAAAATTGTCACCAGAAAAATGGATTGCTACATTTATCACAATTTTCTCATCGTTACAATGCCGACTATTGATTTATTCGCATTCTATTCTTCATATAACCATGATGAAGCCACTATAGCTTCGACAATCAACAAGGTACCTGTGTCTTAGAACAAACATCATACTTATACTCTCGTCAAGAGATATTTCGAATAAGCTCACTAAACAGAACAGCTGTGTTTAATTGCAGGAGTGGTACCTGCGGTTGGGGACTTGATTATTTGATTGTATCGGAGTCAATGGTCATGGTTCCTTTTTCATCGCTGCAAGTGTTGTTTCGGTGACCTAGATAGAAAAGAATGAAATGGTCAACGCAAATGTGTCTTCATGATGTGCTTAGTGGAATAATAACACGCTTCCTTACAAGATTGCGTAATCATTATCAAATTAATACAGAAATTGTACAAAACTAATGTTAGGATTTTGAATTAGACAATTCTGAGAATAGCAAAAGTGAATTACATTGTTTTCAGTTGTATTATCTCTTTTTGTGGACAAAGCCGTCAACCGTTATGTCCATAGAAATCAAATTGGCGTAGGAGGACAATGACGGACGATAAAGTATTTTTTCTACGAGCGTGCGCAAAGTAGCCACTTCGCACACTCATTTGCGTGTGCAAAGTAACCTTTTCCCGCACTAGTGCGGGAAAAATTTTTCACGCACTCAAATGTCAACTCAAATAACTACCTACCAATAGTACCAATTTGTTGTTTTGAACTTCGTTTCCATACCAACCAAACTGTAGATAATGCACTTTGTAATGCACAAAATAATGTTCTTGTTACTTTTCCCTTTTCAGTCAAAATCAAAATGAAACACACAATTCTTTTTTTGCGTTAAAAACGCATTCTCCAGTAACGTAAACAAACATTGATAATGACGACTTTCAATTGGCATTTGTGAGTGGTTCTTGCTTGATTTTGGTGCAAATTACTGTGTTTATCGGAAATCTTCGAATGATTTGAGCTGAATAGTGGCATCAGAAAAACCTGATCATGTATACAAACAAACGGACAATCAAATTTATAAAAGTATAAACGATTAAACGAAGACTGACTGATCTTAGCTGTCTAGAGTGTCATGTCAAATCAAAACAGTGTTGCCAATAGCAGGGAATAAGGCGACAAAAGAGGAAATTTTATGAACAGTGATCGGACATGCCCTTGCATTTCAAATATAAAATAAATCAATCATGATTTTGATTATACCCATATTATCCAATTTCCAGCTGCCGCCACAAACTGTTCTTTCAATATAAATATATTGTTGAGCATAAATAATCATTATTCTCAAGTTCTATGTTTTTAAGTGCGTTCAAATAATATATTATCCAAAGTTTTTCGTGTCTAATCTGTGAACGCTCGTAGAAAAAATATTGTTCCTAACAAGTTCGCAAAGTGTCTTTCCCGCCCCTTAAAGCATATCCGAACTCCGCTTCGCGTCGTTCGTCTAACTGCTTTTGCGTGCGGGAAAGCATCACTTTGCGAACTTGTTAGGAAAATAACTATTTTCCTGTGTTGACTTGTATCATCAGAGTTTGGATCGCTTCTAATTTTTTTTAAGCAGAGGGTGGGCATCGATGGGACTTAAACATGTGATGCCATTTATTGGCTGATGATGAAGTGATACCCAATATATTATGTTGCAATTTTTTTTGGCATTTTCCAAAATTTTAAACGTCATGAGGGGCCGAGTGACACCTTATTTTGAAGGTATTTTTATGTAGATCATAAGCCCCGAGTTTTACACAGCTACTATCTACACAGCGCCGAAAATTCTCTTTTCAAATGATCACAATAGACTTTAATTTTTTTTTCAAGTTGTCAAATAGTGGCCAAGATTTGGGGTCACATTGAAAAAGGATTGAAATTAAGTTTTACATTTAACACACTGTATGTTTTTAACATCTAGCATTATTTATTTGGTCCTTGCCGTATAAACGTGGTCAACGATAACTTATAGGCGTACTTTTTAAAGCGGTGTGAACAACCTCAATTCATGTTCTATTCTAATGTTCTAATTTTCATGAAGATTGACAGAGGGAGTATAATAATTAAAATGCCAGTTGATTAGAAAAGAAATACCAAGCGAGCATTTCCACGCCACTGGATTCAGCAAATTGACCTTATAATATTTAGTCAAGCTGAGTTGAGAACGGTTCTTGCACAGGATCATAAATAAGTTTATTGCTTCTCTTTTAAGATTAACTTCATTGAAAAGAGGAAAAAATACATCTTTACTAGCATGTGTCAGTGCCACGTGCTCATTTATTCCACCATTTATGATGTCCTTTTATCTTAAAAGAATGAATCCAACTTTGATGAGTGGTGCATTTTCTGTAACAACAGTGTGGCATATGTTCACCATGTAAACCTACCAATGCTATTAAGTACTAATGGAATTTGCTCTGCCTTCAACTCCCTTCCATTATAGGTCAGAATAAAGGCAGTTTGATGTACGACTTGAAGGTCCAATCCATCAGGATTGATGAAGGTCGATCTGTTCGTTAAATTTTTAAAGCATTCTATAGACTGCACAAAAACAACCAAAAAGCCTCCGAGTCTAATGTTGTTAGATGGTTCAAGTCACAAGTCAATCGTATCCATAAAATCTGGCTGAAGTTCTGGAGTTACTGTTCTGGCCATACCACCTTATACTTCAAACAAGCTACAGCCACATGACGTAAGTGTATTTGGGCCCTTGAGAACTTACCTGGCCAAAGAAATAGATCACGAATCTTCCAGGCTCTAGAATAATCAAATATTGTCATGTGAATACGAACGGATCAATAGAACATGGAGTAAATCAACCCACCCGAACGGACGACGCACAACCAGGACATGCTTACTCGGCACTTTTCTGGTATAAATAGAAGCCCGATACGCTAATCAAGTGGTTGGAAGAAATGTGATTCACTCCGATCTTCCTTCCCACGAGCAGTGCCAGTCGCAAGACCACAAGTCCTCTCGTCTTCTCTGTACACTTCTGCCCCCGCAGCGAGTCTACTGTTGGGACCCGGACTGGCCAAGGTCCAACATGCTCATCCCACTGTGTGTGCTGTAGACTGTATTTGAGGAGACAATAGATGTTGCTATGTGCTGCCCTAGTTTCACTCCCGACTGACGGCTACGTCCCTGGAGCACGATAGATGGCGGTCCAGACGAAGGCCCAATCTCACGCTTATCGTGACAATATGCCATTATCAAAAATGCCCTAATAAAAGCATTTACCCCAAGAAATATTATCAAGGGTATCCAGAAATCTGGAATCTATCCATATGATCCAGATGTGATTCAAGAGAGCGACTTTGAGGCAGCCGAGAACATTCTTCAGAAGAACTCTAATCTAGAAAACATCAATCAATCGGTCAATTCTGTAAACTTGGCAGATACACCTGATCAAGAATTATCTGAGGAGGACATGCAGAGCTTCATCATCTTTGATAGACCCTTCAAAACAACCGTCTTGCCGTCCTTCCATTTTCAATTCAAGTCAAATCCCAAAACCATATGGAATAGAGAACTACACCAAGTCCATTTCCAACACCATCCCAGGAGAAAAAGAACACCACAACGAAATCTAGAATCACCAAAGGATCCAAAATAATCACCAGTTCCTCTTTCAAAGATCAGCTATTGTTATTTTTTTGTGGTCAAGTCGTTTCAAAAATCATTAAAGTTAGTTATTAATCAATATGCGTTGTTCAATTTCTAGAACTAAAAAAGTTATAGATCGTCAAACCTTCAGGTGTCTCACTTGCCCCGCCCTACCTAATCCATCAGAAAGTTGGATTACATAATTTTGCTAACTCCTTTGATCAAAACAATGTATATGTAGGTTTAACTTATCAGTTAACTTCTAGCAAGGAAAACGTTTTCGAGCTGGTTAGAAATCATGTTTTTTTTGCTGTTTCCCCTCTTTTTTTTTCTCGACAGTGAAGTCATTGTGCGATCAGAGTGGTTTTCCAAGATGAATAACAATGACCTCCTTCATCATAAAACATAAAACAAAAAAAAAACACATTTTTTTTTTTATCTCAACACTCAAGTGTTTTTCACATTAGTTTTTTTTTGTCGTCACTTTATTGTGTTTTTTGCGTCTTTTAGGTTGTCTAAAAAAGTTGTTTTGTTCAAAAAATTAAGCCAATAATCTGAAGCCAACTACACAAACACCGCATCTCAGACAAACTAATCAAAATCTTCTTGTTGTGAATACGTGAATGAAATGCAAAATGAGCTATGTGACGGTTTTCGGAAACCTTTGTTTGGCATGGGTGCCCAGATAAGATCTTATGGTTGAAAAAGCAAGTAGAAAAATAGATTCCGTATAATTTGGCCCAATAGGCAATAAAATATGCAAACCATTCACAATAAAGGAAAACGCTCTAAAAATGCAAAAGATGAACGTTTTTGATGTCACATGCTACAAAGTTGAATGAAAAGAGACAATCTGCTATTTTGTGCAGCTTGTTAAAATCGTACCGCCATCCCAGGTAATAATAAATAATAAGAAAGAGTACTTGTCTCTTTTTGTGACAAAAAGATCGTATGCCTTTCGCATTTTTGAAACGTTTTTTTTTTCATTGACAATAGCGAGGTTTCATGAATTCGAAATTTAACAAAAACATTTAAACATGTCTTACAGAATTGCTCAAACAGAACTCTGTGAGAGTTTCAAGTCATCTGGTGAATTTGTCAATTTACTAGAGCTGTTTGGAATTTTAATAGAGATTTGAAACCAATTTCAATGTCACGCTCTGACGGACTATCCCTAGCTTTTCCATCTTCCTCGATTGAACAGAGACAATCTTTTCCGATTCAGAGTGCATTTTGCGCGTTTACCAAAGTGTACGTTTCACTCCGGAAAATAGATGAGTGGGGTTAGATAAAAACAAATAAAACATTTCCTATTGAATGTTCCCAGTAATCAAATTGATAAACTATTTATTTATTCAAGTTTGAGCCAATTTTTTTTTTATTTATTTAAGATATAAGATTAAATTAAATGGTAAACAAGCATAATCTCATGTGATTTCTTTGTCAATGTGGCAACACAGCGACGTCTCCTTCCACTCCCAACCTCAAATTCTGTTTTGATTTTGCTGTTTGCTCCTCAAAAACTGCAAACTCTTCATATGGATTTTTTTTATACGTTAAAACCCAATCAAAACCCTTCAAAAGACCTCATATATATATATATATATATTTGGTGAAGCTCTTATTCAGTGAAAAAAAAAGAAAAAGCTTGTGTTAGTGAATCTGTGACAAAAATGAAAAAAAATGCTTTGTGCCATCATTTTTATCAGTGGCTTCCGGGTTTTATGCTCTCATATACCAGTGATGATGAAACAGTTAATATATTGCGTGACAATAAAAGGTAAACACTCATTATTGTCTTTTATTGTCCAAAATTCATAAACATACTCCAATACAAAGCTTCGTAACTTCTTCGAAAAAACACTTATTAAGTCACCTCAAACAAAAAAATGTTTTATTTCAACATAAGAAAAAGTACATTCGCACCTGTATACTACACAGAGTACTTTCCAGGATATTTCACGGAATCGAGGCTTTTCCGTCTCCAAAATTTTGAAACACTCTATGGAGAACTTAGACAGGTGGAAATGGACATTCCATAATATGTGTGTGTGTATTGGAATATGTTTAGAAACAATAATAACAGTAACAGATAACAGTACCCAAATCCCAAAATCACGGATGTAAGATGTAAACAATAAAAAACAAGGTCAGGTTACCCACATGGTGCGGCGTTGTCAGCTCGTTCGCAATTCACCTTGGTGTACGAGTAATTTCATTGGTGGATCCGCGATAGAGCTAGATAGATTGTTACTTTAATTTCACAACCTGGCAACAAATTTAGAATGAGGCGTCACCAGTCTTTCTAGTCGTTTTATTTGTTGATAAGGATGACGTGTCGGTGACGTTGTTTCCCTGAGAGTATTTTGAATGAAACCGTTAGAAAATAAGCAGATATTTATTGATTTTTCAAAAATAAATATGGATTAAAAAATTTGAAAAAAATTTTTTTGGCATTAGTATGCATCAAAGAATTCACAGAAAAAAAATATATATCTTCCTATTCCTTGCATATTTTATTGCCTATTAGGCCAATAAGAATTTATTTTTTTCTTGGGTTCAGAACTGCGATTTTAATGAAACATTTACTGATTGACGTTTAATGAAAAACATCTATTGAAAAATTGTTACGCTGTATGTTATGAATATTTTTTTCAAGACCATCAAGACCAAGACCAAGACTGAACGAGTCTTGTCTTGGTCTTGAGATATCGAGACCAAGACCAAGACTGTCCAGTCTTGGTGTTGGTCTTTGTCTTGCGAAGCCCTATTTATAATCAAATTTAAAGTTGAGCATACTAGTCTTTTTTATATTTGGTGAAAGCACATTTGAGTTACACCATCGCCTAAAAGTCCAAAATCTCGGGATACCATATCCAAAAGTGCAGTTGGCTGCCGGTGACCCCACAAGATGACATTGTCATCTGCAAGCAAGAATGGTGACATTTCCCTGGATGTTGATGGTGGCAAGGTCATTTATGTATTTATGTTTAACAGGAAGAGAATTGGTCTCAATACTGACCCCTACACCATGTCTCATATGCAAGTCACCAAAAATACTTCCTGCAGTCTCACCACCTGGATTCTTTAGGAAAGGTAAGATTCAAACCACTCAAGTGGTATGCCTGTGAAACCATAGTGAAAGAGTGTTTTCAAAAGCATTCCATGACTTACACAGTCGAATGCCTTTGAAAAATCACAAAAAATAGCAGTCGCGCCACATCCCTCATTCAGTGACATGTAAATGCTCTCAAGAAGATGAAACGTGGCGTCTTCTGTCCCCATCGATTCTTGAAATGCATGCTGTGAAGTACTCCAGATACTGTGTTGATTGATTTAATGAGTTTTTCAATGATTCTTGACAGGGTAGGAAGCAAAGATATTGGGCGAAAATTTCCGGGATCATCAGTAGGTATCACCAACCTTGTGGAAAGGCACAACCACAGCCATCTTGAGACAGTCAGGAAAACCTCGTACATTAAAGGAATAAACTTTAAACACTGCCAATGTAATGCAAGCTTGGTCAAACTGCTGGCGTATCGCAAGGCACATCAGTTCATCAAGGGTCACTTTCACTGCACCACTTCTGAATAATATTTTGCCCGCTCACTCGGGGGCACAGTTCACGGTTTAGACAGCTAAAATGGTATTTTTCATCAAATCCATATAAAATGTAGCTCAATCATTGATTCTTAAGGCTCTAAAGCAAAATAATCAATCTAGTTGGTCATTATGGCTTTTGACCAATGACTAATTCAATATCAAGGAATTATGGCAAGGCAGCCACCCTTGATTTCTATCATTATTTCAATTCGAGTCAACCTACCTTGTTGGGCACGATTCATCAGTCACGCTATAGCTATAATAATAATAGAAGATATTGATAAGTGCTTTGTTACCGTCAAACATCAACGACTACTTGTTATTAGCATACCTCAAAGTAGATCGCCATTTGAGGCCCCACCTTTGCCTTATCAACATGGAAGTCACACTAACGTAACGCCTAGTGCCCCAGATTATGATTCTAGTGCACAAAAAAAGTTTATTTTAACTATCCGTGCTTCCAAATTATGCCGGTTACGTTTGCGATCTATGCTTCTGGAAAAAACAGTAATTAGCTTTTAATAAGTATCATAACACTGTTACTCTTCTATGAGATGGTTCAAAATTATTATTCCGCACAAAATGTGGTTCATCAAATCTGAAGATTCTTTTTAAATATGTTAGATAAGTGTATTACCGCGTGATGTCTTATACAAGAGATTGTTTGGAAACAAAGTGGTTGATGCGTGTACATAATCAGATTCCTGATTTTCACAAAGTATGTTGTGATGAGATAGGGATGATTGAGGAAGAAATGGATAGTAGCGTTATACCCCACGAATTGAACAATGTTTGGAAAACGGATTTTGAAGGATCATACTAAATAGATGCTGGAAAATAGGCTTTCAACTAGTCCGTTAGATCAGTGAGACTGATTAATAACACATAACGAATAGTGATTATTTCAACTATTAGTGATTATTGTAATGTGATATACATTGCTGGCTCAGAAACAAAAGGGGAGATTCTATCAGAAGATAATTGAAAGTATGTTATAGAAAAATTTTAAATGGTCAGTGAGCTCAGATAAGATGAGGATATGCAATTTTACAAATGGGATCTAATTTGGGATCATTTTATGATTGTACAAATGATATATATTTTTTAATCTCTTGATTTCACTAGGTACAATTTGATATTTTACTACCTACTTCTATCATATGTACAGGATGGGTCGGTAGGAACTGACTTTTTAGTAATGTTTTATTGACAGGGTACAGGCCATGCTAAGTGGCCTTTTAGAATATATACAAGCTCTAATACGCAAGCTGTATCTATGTATTGAAAATTCCAATCATTTGACTCATTCATGATATCAAATAAGGCATCATTAAATGGTCCATTGAAACCGATTGCTTATTGAAATGAATCACGTATGTCCGTGCTAATTCCCCAAATACTTTGATATAACGGCATACCATCCGTAGAATATTTCAAGGACATCCCATAATGATAAACAAATGAAAAGTAAATAGGAGCGTCAGTACCGTTAGTACAGCTTTCGCTGTTACCACCTGTAAACCGTTTTGCAAATTTGATTGCTAATTTGAATATCCTTCAATGGTGATTCGTCAATAAATTAATCAATTGTATATCAATCTGTCTTTTATCAGGAAGGTATTTCAAATATATTGAACCTGTCTCTGGGAATCTGCATAATAGAAACGGTACTTCATCTTCAAAAATCACAAGGTGTGACAGCACGTGACATTCTTGGCTTGTGGCATTCTGCCACGAAACTATGGTCAATCTAATCTGTACAATCCTCGTTCATTATGAATGTAATAAGACATATTGCATCATTTTCAATGTTTGAGTATTTTCAACAGAAATGACAAGTTTTTGGGGACGAATACGAGATGCTGTATTACAACAAGGCCAACAAACAGAGGAGACAATTTGGAGCGGATAAGAAATGCCATCGGTAGTATTTCGGCCATAGAAATTGAGAGATCTGTTCAGTCCATAAAGCAAATGCTTTGTGGTTCAGTCGACTAGAAGACGCAGCCAAACATGCATCGAAAACAACGTCCAGAGCATTTCGAGCATTCGGGGAAACTCGAAACATCAACATGACTTGTTGTTCAATATACATAGGTAGTAATTTTCTCCAAAAAAACCTTTTCGTCTGGTAACCATGTCATCTTTACGAGAGCATCTTGAATAGTATCACTATATCACATCAAACTACAAAAAAGCGTATTGCATTTTTATTTCGAAATCTAGAACCAACATTGACTTTAATACTATAGACTAGGAATCCCATTCATAAAATGGTATTTGTCTTGACGCCAACATCACAATAAGTGCGAAAGAGACAACACTATAAGTGGAAAGAGATAGAACGAGGAATCTAAACCCATCGGGCAACACCGAACAAGAACATGTGATTCTCTCCAGACGTACGTTCGAAATCGATTATATCTGGAACAGCGGGGGCACATTTCTAGTTTCTACAGTTTTGTATGGAAAATATAACCGAATATTAATTTGGGTGTAGTTATTTTTATTCTAATATGAAGACGTATTACATTTTTGACTCTCTGAATCAATAAAAAATCAAATTTTTACGTCTTTTCTGTATCAAAAACTTTCTATTACATCACCGTTGAAACTAACATATTATGAAGTTTGTGACTCCCCAAAAAATCAAAACTTTAGGTCAAGGGATTTCAAAAGATTCCAATTTTTGAACACAGGTTTTTGTTGATGCTGATGCTCATGCTGATGTTAATGCGAAAATCATGGAGCAGAAGAAAGTTTTCTCTTTTTAAATCAAGTCAAATCAAATAAGTATATGCTTTATCACCTTGAAAAATAGTCACAATTTAATCGGTAAAGCAAAATGAAACAAAAATAAATATAAGTACTGTGAAAAAACTAAAAGTCTGTGGGAATATGTATCCCTAATGTAAATCAAGTTCGGGTAACTGAATATCAAGATATTATTGATGTAATTAACAATGAAAAAGTTAAGAAAGAGAACCGTTGGCACTCGCCATATTAAAACGTCAAAAACACTCTGGTCACGTTTCCTACTGACCATTCCTTTGTTTACTGGTGGTTGTCATTTTCCAGGGTGTATTCCGAAATCTGACGGAGGTGCATGGTGCGTCACGTCCAACGTCACGTCCAACGTAGGGCGGTTCCAAAGACGCTCGAACAGCATCCTGGCGGAGGAAAACATGTGTCGTCGAAGATAAGTCCTTGTAGACAAAAGCACTTGGCTCAGCGTGACGTGAAGCGGGAATCGGGCGCAAAACTGCAAAATGCTGTCGAAGCTGGAAAACAAAATCGGGCTGTGCTAGAGGATGTTGGACTGGTGGAACGAGTAACTCTCCGGGCAGGCGTAGCAGTTCACCATACAATAACTCGGCGACTGAAGCTTGGAGGTCGGAGCGGTAGTCTGTACGTAATCCTAGGAGAACTACAGGTAGGCTGTCGATCCAATTGCTGTCGTCACTGTCGCGGTGGCACATCAGGGCGGCCTTCAGATAGCGATGCAACCGTTCAACCATTCCGTTTGCCTGGGGGTGGTATGCTGTCGTGTGTTGAATGCGAACCCCAGTGAGTGATGCGAGAGCTTGGAAAAGTTGGGACTCGAACTGGGAACCTCGATCCATAGTCACTTGAACAGGACAACCATAACGTGCAATCCACATGGAGAAGAATGCACGTGCAACGGATTCAGCTGTGATGTCCACAAGCGGTGTTGCCTCTGGTCAACGGGAGTAACGATCCACTGCTGTCAAACAGTAGCGGAATCCAGAAGCACTGGGCATGGGTCCGATAAGGTCAATGTGTATGTTCTGGAACCGACCAGGAGTGACAGCAAAGTTTCCCAAAGGCGATCTAACGTGCCGGGTGATCTTGCAACGTTGACAGGCTTGGCAAGCCTTAGCCCATTCACGGCAGTCTTTGCGGATGCCTGGCCAGACGAAACGCTCGGCGACCAGTTGGGCAGTAGCATTGCTTCCGGGATGACTTAGGGACTATAGAGATGTGAAAATGGCATACCGAAAACTAGGAGTCACATAGGGTCGGGGAACTGACTTGGATACGTCGCAGTACAGAGTTACCAAAGTTCCGGGTACAGGGCAACGTTCAAGTTTCAGGGATGAGAGAGCTGGAGATTGCAATAGCTCTTGTAGTTCCAGGTCAGTGTCCTGCGCTTTGGCCAGTTTGGTCAAGTCTTATGGTTTGGTAATAGCTTCCGTGCGAGACAAAGCATCGGCGACGACGTTCTCCGAGCCGGAAACGTGACGAATGTCTGTTGAAAACTGTCCAATGAGATCCAAGTGACGTAGCTGTCGTGACGTGCAAGAGTCGAGCTTTCGCTGGAAGGTGTAGATCAGTGGTTTGTGATCTGTGTGGATTGAGAAAACTTGGCCCTCAAGCATGAAACGAAAATATCGAACACTGCGGTAAACTGCGTATAGTTCACGATCGTATGGTGACCAATGCAGCTGTGAAGCGGTTAGTTTGCACGAGAAAAATCCAAGGGGTTGCCAAACTTCTTTGACGCGCTGTTGCACCACTCCTCCAATGCATGTGTTGGAATCGGGATGCGCGAGAAGAGTAGCGTTGACAAGACTTATTTTGCAGGCTTCGAAAGCATCAGTGCGGGCTGGAGTCATCTCGACTGGAGCGGAACCTTTTGTCTTGGGACCCAGAAGACCGTCATCCAAAGGTGCTTGGAGTGTTGCTGCATTCGGGATAAATCGTCGATAAAATGTGAACATACCTAGAAAACGACGAAGGTCCTTGGCAGTAGTTGGCAGCGGAAACTCCAAAATGGCTTGGACTTTGTCAAACATTGGGCGAATGCCTCCAGCTGAGACATGGTGTCCGAGGAAGGAGAGTTCAGGTAATCCAAAAACGCACTTGCTTGGGTTGATGAGAACTCCATGTGCAGAGAGTCGCTCAAAAATGATGAGTAGGTGCTTTTCGTGCTCGACTGATGAACTAGAAGCGACGAGTATGTCATCTATATGGCACGTGCAGAAAGGTAGTTCGGAGAGTACTTGGTCCATTGTCTGGCCGGCATTACGTAGGCCGAAGGGCATGTACAAAAATTCGAATAACCCAAATGGTGTGATGATAGCCGTCTTGGGAACATCCCCAGGTGCGACGGGTATCTGGAGGTAAGCCTTCACGAGATCCAGTTTGGAAAATATCGTGCATCCTGATAGGAAGGAATTGAAGTCTGCTACATTACGCACTGGATAGCGATCAGGTATATTGCGTGCATTGAGAGCACGGTAGTCGCCACATGGACGCCAACCGTCTTTTTTGGGTACCATATGGAGAGGGGATGCCCAACAACTCTCAGATGGTCGAGCGATGCCAGCACGCACCATCTCCTCGAACTCGGTGCGGGCTATTCTCAAACGGTCTGGAGGTAAACGTCGGGCCCGAGACGCTACGGAGGGTCCAGGAGTAACTCGGATATGGTGTTAGGTTGAATGATGTGGCGTGCGTGGGATTCCAGCGGGTCGTGTGAGGTCCGGATAGGCGGCGAGAAGGTTAGCATATATGCCAGTACTGGTAACGATCTTCAAACTGGGTCCATTGGGCACGGTGGTTGATCCAGTTGCTGCGAGCGATGTGAGGTTATCCACAAGACGAGAACGTCGAACGTCAACAAGAAGATCGTAATGAGACAAGAAATCTACTCCAATAATTGGCTTGCTGACATCGGCAATCACGAAACGCCATGAGAAGTCGCGTCTCATTCCAAAATCGAGATGCAACACGTAGCGCTAGTTGTGCCGTTGGCTGCCAAAAGTTCGTATGTGGTGCGATTTAAACGACCACGAACGAGGGATTTCGGATAAACGCACAAGTCGGAACCAGTGTCGATTAGGTATTGGGTACGTGTATGACGATCCGTGACGAGCAGGCGGCGTGAGGTTCCAAGGCAGTCATCATCCGCCATCATTGACTGCCGGTGGAGTTTTCCGATAGATCGCAGGGTGGCTTGCAGTGGCAAGCAAGCTCGCCGAAACGCCGGTGATACCAGCAACGAATGTTTTTACTGGCTGAACTGGATCTACTGTCATGTGAGTTCTGAGAATGTGATCGACGAGAATGAGAACGGCTCCGTGAATGTGGTGATGAAGAACGAGTGGCCAAACTGGCGACTTGACGGCCTAGATCCACGATCTGCTGCTTTAGATCCTGAAGAGTTGGGTTCTGATCTGTAGTGACGGTGTTAACACGTGTAACTTGGGTCACCTCGTAAACATTGTCTGCCAGGTTAGCAACAACATCTAGGTCACATCCTGACTGAGTAGCAATGATGGCTTGTAACTGTGAAGGTAGCCGGTCAGTCCACAAAGTGCGCAGCAAATTTTCTGGTATGAAACTTGAGTCTGCAAGTCCACGAAGGTGTCTCAGGAAAAAACTTTCGACAATAGGGTTCGGATTGGTTACGAACGGTGGTGCAGAGGTTCTCGTCAGGTCATTCGTGTTGGCAAGATGAAGGCGAAGCGATTGAATCTGCGCTTCATAATCGGCTCGTGTTGATGCAAGTTGCTGGTTGAAGCTTTCTTGTTGGAGTCGCATTTGGGTCTCAAATTGCTGCTGGAGTTGAGCAAACATTTGTTGTTTCGTCGGTGGAGGTGATCCGTCGTCCCCCAATGGATTGAAAACAGGATTTGACATGACGAAATAACTGAAGCACAACACTGAAGTCAACTGAGAAAGTCACTCACAACCGACCGAAACGAACTTGATCACGTCGGGGTCACCAATGTGGGAATATGTATCCCTAATGTGAATCAAGTTCGGGTAACTGAATATTAAGATATATTGATGTAATTAACAATGAAAAAGTTAAGAAAGAGAACCGTCGGCACTCGCCATTTTAAAACGTCAAAAACACTCTGGTCACGTTTCCTAGTGACCATTCCTTTGTTTACTGGTGGTTGTCATTTTCCAGGGTGTATTCCGAAATCTGACGGAGGTGCATGGTGCGTCCGAAGTGTCGCCACAAGTCAAGCCTTATAGAACTCAATGAGAACCAAGTGTTATACTTGAAAGTTGTGCAGAATTTCGTCGAGAAAATTTTAAGTTAATTATAAAAATGTTCGTCGGGATTAGGGATTACACTTATAGAAAAAATAACCAATTCTCATCTCTATTACCAACACTCATTATATGGGCTTGAAAACTGTTTCATTCCATAAAACTCCTCGATATTCAAGACTTCCTGGTCAATGGATCTAGACGGCGTCACTGACTCCTCCGGCAAACTTTTTAACTAAAAAATGCAAACTGTTGATATTTTAAATCATTTGTCTTTTTATTGATTATGGAAGATTTAAATCTTTGTCAAATCAGTACCTATGTCTGATCCTCTCTGGGATTTTCTCTTACCAACCTCACCTACTTAGTGATTCGATATCATTTGAAGGGGCAGAAAGGGGGAAATGTGCTTCACACAAATCTTCATTCTTTTAATAGAAATAAAAAAATATATAGATGTATTATGGTTTCTTAGTATTTTTTGGGTTTTCGTCTTGAATCGCTTGAACTTGAAAAATTCACAATATGAACACAAGAAAAATTTCAATTTATTGCATATTCATAGAAATTGATTTGTTTAGATAATACTCAAACTCCACAACTATAAATCGTACTCGCAAGTACTTCGAACATGTTTATCTTGTCTCATCATCGCGAATTACGGGACCGACACTTACACATACCAAGAACTCTGTGTTGTAATCTCAAGAGGAAGACAAATTGCCACAGACGACCTTATAATAATATGATTGATGCGAGATTAACTTGTATAATTAAAAATTAAAATGAAAGAGCGGGAAGTTACTGAAATGTTGAATTGAAATAAAAGCGTTAATAAATATTTAATGTTAATATTGTGGATATGTGGTACGCTGCTTGGTTATCAGATTCCGTGATGAGTATCTAGCGGAAATGGCAATTTTTTTTTCTATTAGATTGTTACGTCGTTTTTTTCTTTCATAACTTGCTGACATGCACTAGAAGTACACAATAATATTGCTTAATAATATAATGAATATTCAAATAAAAATCGAATTTCGTTGAATATTTATGGTTTAATGACACTCCATCGGATTAAATAAACTATAGACGATAATCGTCGGCTTATAACGTCCAAGACCGAGAAGTCTTTGTCCATAACACCCAAACATACATTCTCGAATCAGTTTTTATGGAGGCGATGTAGATTTTTATTTCTTATTTGTATGACTATATGTTAATTTTTCTATGGAGGTGATAAAAACGGGCTTACAACATAACTTCGTATTACAGGCACTGTTATTGATATATTATATTAATGTACGACTATCGCTTCAAATTCAATACTACCTATTTATTATTTTCATATCAAGTTATTGCTGATTTATTGGAATTCCATGGATACTAAAAAGTGCAACGTGAAATAAAATCGTGTTAACTGTGAATTATTCATGGAGAAGATACAGGGTTCCATATATTCTATACAGAGTTCTCGATTATTAGCCAATATACTGTTGTTTGGTCATTCCTAGTTTCGTTAATATTAATTTAAGAAAAAAAATCACATGCGCAAAGGCTGTAGGGAATTTCAAACTCAACAAAATGTTCACAAGATGATCTCATTTGTCCTTTTTTTTATCAATTTTGACATATCATGGAAATGATATTATGGAATTATTGGGATTATACAGGTTGATCAAATTCATATATGCACTATTGCTAACTTCTTTATTATTGAAGATACGAGGTCGTTTGAATTAACGAATAAGTAGTATTTCTTCCGCTGATTAACGTGGTACGGGGTGCAGCAGATTTGAACTAGGCGCAAATAAAAAAAAAATCAAATTGGTTCATTTTCAGCTGAATTCTGAATTGTCCCCTATAAAAATGAAACATATTGCAGATTTCCCGTTAGAAGCATCAATCACTATAGTAGAATAAGCATAAAATTATTTTTCTCTCAAAATCGGCCCAACAATGGATCTCAGTGCCCCAGTTCATCATTTTAAAATTTTTTAAATTTGTGTAAAAAGGGACCATCATGATCAATCTGATTTGATAGTATGGCAACCTTAGACGTATATATTAAAACGATTCGAATTCTACGAGAACTTACTTTTTTTTTGAAACCTCGACTATCAAAGTATAGGTGCATCCTGTATTTTTTGAAAGGGAATTTAATTTTTCTCAAGAATATTTGGTAATACACATACAGAGTGTCTCATTTGAAAAAAACAAGTTTTTGACATTTATATATTAGCGGTAAAATCAAAACAATTCAAAGACCCTGTTCAACGCTTAAGAAAACCTTGTACAGGGTGTCCCATTTTGGGTACTTTTGCTGGGTATCTCCGTTATTCTTATAGATAGAAAGTTGCGGTTTTCGCGACAGTATGCTACTTTTTCGTGAAACTGAAGATGCCGATAACAAAATTTTCATAGCCCTTTGAGTTTTTGAGATACAGGGCTAAACTGAAAATGTTGCATTTTTAAGTACCCCCCGTATCTAAATCATCAGAAAAGTTATGGAAAATGTGTACAACTTTTCTCGTAAAACTCGATTCTGCCTTCGGAATTTGTATACAGGGTCAGAAAGTTATTGGACCCAACTTCATTTTTTTTAATGGAACACCCTGTATATTCATGGTTCATAAGATTTGTCTTTTGTTTTACTTTTCAGAAATATATAACAGTATGCACTCATTCTCATAAACACCCAAATAAATGACAATTTTCTGTAATTAAATGCATAATTTAATAGTAGGCCATGAATAACAATAATAAACAACTAATCTTCTTACATAAAAATACTCATATAGTAGTATAGTATAGTACCTTGGAAAATATAATTCTAGAACTTTTTCGAAATTTTCATCACTCTGTGTTAAACATACCAGCATATCATATTTTTCATAATTTTCAACGCTGCCTATCAAAAGTCGACCCAAAAACAATAAGCCAGGTAATATTTGACATTTATTTTTGTTTGTTGCTATAGCAACTATCAAATTATGCAATTAATTTTAGAAAATTGTCCATTTAAAAAAATAAAGTTGGGTCCGATAACTTTTTGACCTGACCCTGTATACTAATTCCGAAGGCCGAATCGACTTCTATGCAAAAAGTTATATAAGAAACAGTTTTCACATTTTCCATAGCTTATCTGATGATTTAGATACGAGAGGTACCTTAAAATGCAACAGTTTAAGTTGAGCCCTATATCTTTAAAACTAAAGGGGCTATGATTTTTTTATTAACAGCATCTTCGATTTCACGAAAAAGTAGCACACTGTCGCGAAAACGGCAACTTTCTATCTATAAGAATAACGTACTGTACACACAACTAGAACACAAGATATTGGTAAACTATTTCCAAAATTTTAGCTTCTTATGAATCAAAAAACCTTAGTTACAGACTTTTAGTTTAAGATAATTTTCAATATCAAAAGATGAAAAATAATGAATTTCTTGAAAACCGCTCAAGATAGCTGTAGGGTAGTATCATGGAAAGTATTATGAAAAAATCGTCAGCAAACAAAACAGAAGCGGAAAATACAATGATATACAAGCGAGTGTCTCATTTGAAATAGCCAAGTTGTTGCTACTTTTGCAAGAAGCGGCAACATGGCATCGCTGAAAATTTTGGATCGATGTTATTCCCCTTATGTATATGATCAAATTTTCAAAACGATCTAATAGCTGGTTCCCTGTTAACGTCTAAGGTACCATCGGAGATGAATCACCTCTGTATACTCTGTCTATATACTATGCCTGAACGTCACCTGCTCTTATCTTTTACTCCGTTTTAAATATTTTGTGTGTTTTGTTTTGTGCGTGGAAAAATGTCCTGATGGTCCTAAAACCTAAAGAAGCAGGGCACAACCAGGCACAGCTCCCAACCTTATAGCCTTCTGACCACTCCCTGAAAAGAAGAGGAGATATATGTACTACACAAAAGAAGGGAAGTCACAGAAGCAAAAACCATATAAGCTCGGAGCATTCCATAACACACCAAACACTGCGGTTAACTGATATCGTCCATGGAGGAAACAACCCTAAGCAAAACAAGGCCTTTTATGAAATAGCGCGACTTTCCTGATGTGGACAAATCAGGCGCCCCTTGGATCGTCCGTACATCGACTGTATGTATTTATGCATACTGTTCGAAAACTTACAATTTTCTTTCATAAAATCAACTAACACTAACATACGCCAGTGGAATGAAAAAAAGTATCTCTCAAGACCTCAAGATCACGGTACAAAAAAATAGGCACATGCAACGACGGTTCTGAAGCAAAATGTTGGGGGGGGGGGTATTATCATATGAGATGCTCTGGAATGCGCTGCAGGTCGAAATTTTTTGAAAGCGCATTTGCCATCCAATCAGACCTCGTTATTTTTGGCAAACAAAAATGAATAAATCAAGACTCTCAGCTTCAGCCTTGATGTTGTTTTGGTTGATTTTGTTTCTGATATGGCTGTTCTGTTTGCTATCCCTATCCCGACCGGGGCTGTATCCAGATGGGATTTGGATATTTTGTCAATTTTGTGAAAAGTGATAAAGTTTAGAGTGCTTGGTTCTCTGCCTTCAACATTAAAATGGAAACAAACACTTGAACAGTTCAGTGAAGACGAGTTGGGTTCTTCACAAGATCAGTTTCCTTCGGGTGGATAATGGGGAAAAAAATCTCAAATGCATATTTGACCATTTATTCAACACAATACAAATTAATGATATAACCTGATAAGGGACGGAGTTCAAATTTGGCAAACAATATCAAGAAAAAATAAATATTATAAATATCAATCAACCTAATCACAGCAGAAGTTGATAATCACTCATGAACATAATGTATTTTATAAACAACGGGAATTGATGTACAATAGGAAAACTATAGGTTGAAATTAAATAACTTCATCAGAAATGGCCAACCATGATATGCGCACTAGATCTAGACAATCTGCATCAATGCACATTTCTACAGTACGGTTTCAAAATAATTTTTAATCAAAAGAATATATGGATATTAAATACAAAAGATAATATGAAAAATGAAAATGGTGATATTTAACAATGAATTCTAACTCGTCACTCTGATCTGTTCATGAGCCAAATAGTTTCTCAGCATGGCGGTTGCGGACTGTCAAAATTTATATGCGATACTAGAATGATTTTCCACAAACAACCCCAAGCAATTAAATCAGGATTAATCCGTGTTATCTCCAGAACCATAGTAGGTACGGAATTATTGACTATTGGTTCATGAACGGTAGATCAAATATACGATACGATTCAACGAATTTGGTAAATTGAAACATAATGGTGATTGATTATGGAGAACTTCAGCAGTGGTGAATGACATCGAGTAGGCGAAAGTGGACATGTTCAAGCTGTTACTGAGGACTAGGCATGTCTCCTCTATACATGTTCCCACGTCTTGGATCTGGGGTTGAGGTGGAGGCTTTTGGATCCTCGAGATGTTGCGAGGTCCATGCTTGCCAGGAACTTCACATTGGCATGCGACAGAACCTGGTGGGATTGTCACTGCCTCGCACAACATGTTTTTGTTTAACAAATATTTTGCCATATGCCCTAAGAAAATCGAATAAGCTTCGGAACACAAATTGGAAAAAGGTGCTAACGTTGCGCGTCGGTTGTTGGAACAGCCAATCTGATTAAGGTGACTGGAAAGCGGTACAGCTCCCTCCGTCACTGCCTATGGCTTGAAAATAGTGTGCTCGAATCGGCCAAAAAGGTCTGTGGAAATAGATCGTGCATCATCCGGCCAATCAATATAGATTCAGGAGATATTTTTCCGAAATATGAAGATCAATATAAAGATGAATTTAACTTACGTGATATTTCGTGGGTGACAACTCGGAAACAGAACAGATGATTCACTTCACATGGCACACAGAAAAATGACTCTATTCAGGCCGGGAAGGTTAAAGATGAGAACTACCAAAAAAACACTTGCCCAGAACCATCCAGAACCATCATCAGAGGCGGGAAATTTGGATTGACCAGAAGAACTTTTTGTGTTCACGCAATGCCTGATGAAAAAGGATATAGTCGTCAGTGATACATTTATCTACCTAGGAGGTGTTCATTTGCATAAAACAAGGGCTAGTGATTTATTTCCGGGATTTTACTGCTGGAAACTTGGCAACACTGCACAGTTGCTTGAAAAGTCGGTTCCGATAACCATACGGTATACTCAATGATAAATAAACACTTCCGACGATTTTCACGGGAATAATGAAATTATGCAGGGATCAGGAAATGGGGAAAAGTACCAGAGATTCAGGTTTAGTCACAGAACACATATAGGTTTTTCGGTTTTCTCTTGAATGTCCAGAACCATCTGGAGTTGGGGTCAGTGTGGGCTGCCCTAGTTGATATATTCTGCGCTGCGGGGCGCTGACCCTGCGTGATGGTGACTATGAGAAAATGCCGCTCACCCCGTGGGTCGGGGAAGCGGTGCATGGCTCCATGTAGCGTCGGATGACTGGGCTGTTACGAACCTCGTGTCCCTTGGTTCGACCTTTTCAGGATGGTGTCACTAGCCTCACTGTTTGATTTGTTTTGGAATACACTGGGCGAAATCCCATTTGTTCATCTGGCAGAAAGTTTTTTGCTTTTGTGACTTCCCTTATTTTGTGGAGGATGCATTTCTGGCCACTTTCCCGATGGCAGCTGGAAAATTGATGAGCTGGCTTGTATCCTGCGTTCTCAGAGGTTTTTTGATGAGGATCACCAAGGCGTTTTTCCACTTATAGAGGAATAAAATCATGAAAGACAACATGAATATGAAAGGTGACGTTCAACAGATGACTTCATCCATCATCATGTCAAGGTAATAATCTGTCATGTGGCATTCTACGTACCGCCATCTTCTCGAGATCTCAGTAGGCTTAGTATAGTCTCCTCCTATTCGAGTCAACCAACTTATCTTGAAATGATATTTATTTTTTACAGAAACGGAGATAAAAACATTCGAATTCGATGTCCACTTTTGAATACCAGTGAAAGAATGGGAAAATTTGGTAATATTTGACGCAAATTATTAGACCAGTTGCATTTTCACGAATCATTATTAAGTGGTGAGTTAACTTTTTTGACACGTTATCTTGAAAATTTCGACGGGTAACAATAACCTGAACAGAGTACCTTGTGATTAGCTTTGTCCGCGGAAGAGGTCCTCAACGGGATTGAATGCGTCTTTAAATTTTGTGATTTGCGGGACACAAAAATCCTTGTTCGGAGGTATAAATTCGGCGTTTGCGGAACAGAGATAATAGACACTTTAAGCAAACCCAACATTTTTTTACGTATCCGTATCCGGATCCGTAAACGAATCGACATACGTTAATCATATAAAAACCCGCTTAAGCAGCGATCGGTTCTACGTATACGAAAAGGATTGGAGAAACGTCAAAGTTGTCAAACTTCGCGTTTTGTAACCTATATATTGATTTTTGTTGTTTGGTTTGGTTTGGATGTTTGTGTATTTTTCGTTTATCCGTTTTGAAGAGCTTTCATATAAATCTTCGATTAGTTGAGATGCGTTCTCAGATATGGATAGGATGAAAGGCCCGCAACGATACGTGCAACGGAACGTGCTTAAAGTGTCTATTTTCGTCGGGTTACAAGCAAAACACATTAAGGGGCTATTTATCAATCAGGACTTTACCCATGGGTTGGCTGACCCTGGTTCAACTTAGCCCCTGCCAAACATTTAGAGGTTATCCTAAGGTTATTGCGTTAAAACTCAGGGGTTATCTCAATTGATAAAACAGCCCCTGAGTCAATTTCTTTTCATTTTTGAGTTATTCATTTTATCTGGTCACATTATCTCACCAATTTTTTCTCTAGAATCATTCAGAATGTGAAAACATTATTATTTACACATTCCGAATGACTTAGTGGATTTATCCAGAAAGAGAATTGGTAAAATGTGATCAGATGGCATTAATAACTCAAAATTGAAAAAAACATACTCTATGTGTTCTGCCTCCCACATAACAATGAAAACATATTCAAATCTTCAGGATGTACTTAGAATGCTCTAGGAATATATACCTATGTACCAAATATATTCTTTAACGTATATGAGCTTAAATATATTCTCAGCATGTGCCAAGAACATTTATCTATATGTTTATAAATGCTTGGCAGAATATAATTTTCACCATGTGTTAGAACGTGCGTAGAATATGCTTCTAATTTATAAAATGAAAAAAACCATCCCTTTCAATCCATCCGATCAAGTTTTTTCAAAGTAGACAGGCCTAGGTAGGTAGTTAGGTACCTATCTAAAGGTACCTCTTGCATGAACAAAAACATAATACAATCTCATTTGTATACGGTGTATACGTAATTATCATAAGTGAGTAACTTGGAGTTCTCCTGTTTCTACAATATTTTTTACTTCGTCTGTCGTCCGTCTGCGGGTCTGCGTAATTGTCATTGTCAAGTGTAGCTTGGCGTGACAATTATTACGATCATGGTTCTGGATTTTTGCAATAGAATACTAAGGTAAAAGCAAAGAATAATCCCTATACTGAAGTGGAAGTCAATATCGATTTCTTGAATAAATATTGAACAAATGTAATGTCAAATAGGATTTACACTATTGAAAATTCCTGTATGAATAAAGAGAGTTCGTTTTTAAGTGGAAAATATGACAACAATGCTGCTTATTTCCTTAGTTGCTCACGCGGCAGTGCGGCACGCTGGCAAGCCATTTTGATGTTTGAGTAGAGTGGCGTGGTTTGTTTTGTCAAAAAAGTTTTTAACGGTTGATTGTATCTGGTTTCTTAAATTTTGTGTGATTATTGTTGATACATTTGTGTGTGTTATGTGATTAAAATGTGAAATCAGAAGTTTGATGAAGTGTCCTGTGCTAAAGATTTGCTATAGTCCAAAGTAGACGGTATTAGGGTCAAGTTTATAAGCCTCATATCTTTGTATCTTCTTCGGATTGGATCGATAGACCATATTATTATACCTTATAATAAGTGATTGGCTATGATCAGGCTTATTGGAAAATAATGAATGCTTCCTCCGCGCTCATCCCTCAATAGATAGGTACATATATAATGACTGGAGAAACTCGCGAGGCAGGACTGCTTACCCTGGATGACAACTTTGAAGAGTCAATTTTCTACCTGTTTTCCCAATTTCTCATAGCTATGTCTAGTGATAATATTGATTTTAATAATCAGTTATTCTAGCGATCTTGTACGTTACTTATTGTGCTTATTGATGTTAACAATGATATTATGTAATAATTCACACGGATACATTTTCGGCAAGCCTTGACATGTTTCTTTATGCTTACCTATTTCTGCATTTTTGATTTTTAAAATTGTGCATGATCATATTTTTTCTAACTAGGAATAATTAGAGTTTATATTCAATCATGGTAATACTTATGTGTATTATATTATGTTCCTACAATAGATCTATATCTGTATTTAGATTCAGAATATCTTGATTTATTTTTAGTTGACAAATTCTTGACTTGAATTTCATTTTTTTATAGGTACTTGGCAAAAATAAAATTCTCCAAATAATATATGAGGTCATGTTATTTCTAGGAATGTTCGCAGAATATTATGGTAAGGTATATAAAAGAGGATATTCTTGGTATATTTTGGAATATTCCGGGAACATTCCTGATCAAAGTTATATGGCACATGCTACTCGCGGCCAAAAGCCAGCACCTCCCCAGTATGTATAGGTATTATTCTTAGCACATGTTCAGAACATATTTTGATATCCTAATACCAAGAAGAAGATGCTGAGCACATGCTGGGCATATCATTTTGTTATGTGGGCTGTAACCCAACGCTTTGTTCAAAACTAATTCCGAACACGTTCAAGAAATCCCAGAGATTGATTGAACTTTGTAGTGATTTTGATTAATGTTACATGAAATTAGAAAATATTTTGTTCAAATAAATGTTCAGTTTGATTTTTTGCAATGATGATGCATGATTTATGCTCCAGTGATGAGAATTTAGAGGAATTCATCAGGTACCGGAACTACACAATTACTTTTTGGATACTATTCCTGATGCTCGTTCGCGGCTTACCTAGACCCCAAATTGGTTCGGGAGGATACATGCGCAATGTGGTAGTACGCTTACTGTATTCCAAACATGTTTAGGATTTTTCCCGCGAAGAAAGCTAAGTAGATGATTCGTGATTGGACGAAAGTATAATCAGCCCCAACTAGCAGTTGAAGATTACTATGGATATAGGCACACAAGATGATGTGATTATGCTTTAATGTCATATTTTTTGTATCCTGCAATGCAATTAAGTAGATTTTATTTATTTAGGCGAAAACCATGCGCCGGACGAAAAAAATCAAAAACAAATTGGCTCAGAAATAAATGGAGATTTTAAAAATGATTTTTATTTTGGAAGGAAGCAGTGGCGTACATGTTTTTTCTCCAAAAATATTGAGTGCAAAGCCCGTACGGACGCCATTGGTAAAAATAATGAAATTGTTTGTACATCAAAAAATGCATATTGAAACCTAGAAGACGTGTACCAAATGTCATAAAGATATCTGGAATAGTATCAAAGTAATTATAAAAAAATCATTTATTTTATAATATTTCAACACCCTGTATCTTGAAAATTAAGCTCTTGCGGACCTATGTTCATATGAACTTTTTGTCTTAAAATCATCCAAGGATTATCACCCTTAAGTATCGGCATTCAATTAATAAGCACCCTGTATATATACAGGGTGTCCCAACGATAGAGTAAAGTAGGTTTTATCATATAGGATATGAGAAATATCAATATCAATATGCGTCACAGGTTAGGGGTGTAAATAGCGCACATTCTAAAAATATTTGGAAACATACAGGGTGCGTCACAAAAGTATGGCACGAAAAAGATTAGATAGATTAGATTTTTAAAACGCGATATCTCGATAACGGTTGTATTTAGGAACATTAGTTGTATTACAATTTTTGTTCCAAATTGAAAAAAGAATTGAAATATCAATTAATATACAGGGGGTTCCATTTAAAAAAATCATACATTTTCGTGCCATACTTTTGTGACGCACCCTGTATGTTTCCAAATATTTTCAGAATGTGCGCTATTTACACCCCTAACCTGTGACGCATATTGATATTGATATTTTTCATATCTTATAAGATAAAACCTACTTTACTCTATCGCTGGGACACCCTGTACAGGGTGTTTCATTAATATTGCGAAAAAATTCAGGGTGAGTTTCCCCACTTAAAAATAATAAGAAAACTTCATATAAAGGTGTGTCCGAAAATGCTTCGTTACAGAGCTACAGGGTGTTGAACTTTTATTTTTATTTTTGTTTTTTCTAAATAATATTTGAACTAATGTCTATATTTCCATAAAAATCGGTATTTGAGGGTTTCTTTTTATGCGGAATCCGAATTTTATCTCAAATTGGCTCCAACCTGTAGAGGGCGCCACCTACACTCATTTGTCCTGTCATGTACAGCCATAACTTTTTTGGACGTAACCCTATGACATATTTGAGTGAAAGAACATATTTCTCCTTAATTTTTATGCAAAAAATGCGTACCTACTAGAAGTTATAACATATAACGCATTAATGCTTCATATTTTCAGTGAAAAAGATAAAAGTCGACTTGTGTGTGATGTTATCAACAACTTTCATGCAAATATTATTTAAACAAAAACAAATGAAAAAACTGAAAAAAAATAAATTAGATAATAACTTTAACACCCTGTAGCTCTGTAACGAAGCATTTCCGGACACATCTATATGAAATTTTCTTTTTATTTTTAAGTGAGGAAACTTATCCTGTATTTTTGGCACTATCAATGAAACACAATGCTCGGCCATAATTTCATTATCATATTGTCATCGTAATAATGGGGTGGAAAGTACGCTGAATAAATCCACTCATTTATGTTACGATGATGTTATGACGCATGACCTACAATGCTGACCCAACAGTTTTTTTTATATAAATTCGGCCACGGAACGATGGTTCGGGAGGAGGGAAAAGTAGTGTCAGTCAAGCTTCTAGCTTGGCAAGAATTTCTATTTTCCCTCTTGAGCCATCGGCCCATGCTGATCCCCCGGCTGTAATTGTTGACCTTCAAAGAAAATAGAGATGTTGTGAAGTGACACGAGTTTCCCTTCTGTGTCAGTGCTACGTCCCTAACGCACAATAGGGGTGGTGTACAGTTGAAGACCCCACAAGCCCTTATTGTGACATTTGGTGGATGCGCCTAACGATCATCTCTCGCACGCCAAGCGTGTATAGTGTACAGAGTGAGTACAGGATGATCTACGGCCCAGAATTGAGAATGGCGTACCAGAAGGGGTCTGAACGAGTCCAAGACGTACCACAGCACCGGGGGAAACCAGAGTAATAGGAAGCTTGACTGACACTACCAACCTCCTTGTGTTTGTATATATTGTGTTTTTAATATTTTGAAATATCCATATATTTTTTTTTTGCTTCTTTCATAGAGCATTCAATGTCTGCTTCCGGTCCTCCGATACCCAGCTGAAGAGTATGGTTCCATGATCGGGAATACAGGTCACTCCGGACTGTGTAGGAGTGTCAGGTGTCACCCTGTAGTCCCATACTTACGAAACACCACCAACAAGGTCAAGCTGCAATTGCAAAACCCTGATGAGCCAGCCAGCAAATCTTCGCACCGTCAGCGAAGATCAGAAATTGGGGGAACGGTGACCGCTGACAATAGATTGCAATTGTAGGTGTTTTGCTGTTGGTGATGGTCAGGGACAAAACCATACTCAGCAGATTGACATAATGTAACACAGGACCGGAGCAAGTTTATTATTGTTTTAAGTTTTAAGTCATGTTTTGTAAGGGGATGGAGCATGTTGTCAGTTAGCATTGGGGGCCAATGCTCGCGGGGAAGGGGCATATGTCATCGTAATAATGGGGTGGAAAGTACGCTGAATAAATCCACTCATTTATGTTACGATGATGTTATGACGCATGACCTACAATGCTGACCCAACCGTTTTTTTTTATATAAATTCGGCCACGGAACGATGGTTCGAGAGGAGGGAAAAGGAGTGTCAGTCAAGCTTCTAGCTTGGCAAGAATTCCTATTTTCCCTCTCGAGCCATCGGCCCATGCTGATCCCCCGGCTGTAATTGTTGACCTTCAAAGAAAATAGAGATGTTGTGAAGTGACACGAGTTTCCCTTCTGTGTCAGTGCTACGTCCCCAGCGCACAATAGGGGTGGGGTACAGTTGAAGACCCCACAAGCCCTTATTGTGACAATATGTATTCATTATTTCAAATCTAAATATCTCGAAAATGGTGGCTCGTAGCGACTTCTATCAGGTATACCTTTTTTACATAAAAATAAAGGAGAAATATGTTTTTTTACTCAAATATGTCATACGGTTACGTCCTTAAAAGTTATGGCTGTACATTTCAGGACAAATGAGTGTAGGTGGCGCCTTCTACAAGTTAGAGCCAAACTGAGATAAAATTCGAATTCCGCATAAAAAGAAACTCTCAAATACCAATTTTTATGGTAATATAGACATTGGTTCAAATATTATTTAGAAAAAACAAAAATAAAAATAAAACTTCAACACCCTGTAGCTTTGTAACGAAGCATTTCCGGACACGAAGTTTTATTATTATTTTTAAGTGGGGAAACTCACCCTGAATTTTTTCGCAATATTTATGAAACACCCTGTATATATATTATTATATAATAATAAATATATATCAAATAATCTCATCCATAAACAACTCAGACCTCTTAAACACACCTCATTCAGAAGAGACGGTTTTCTATTGTTCCCTTCCATTTATTGATGTACTCACCCAGAAATTAATCAATGTATTTAAGAATAATAATATTAAGATAGCTAAAAAACAAATCAAAACTATTTCCCTGTTATATACTGAAACTAAAATGCCTATAAGGAAATTGGCAACATGGGATGTCGTCTATAGAATCAACTGCAAGGAGTGTCCTCTTCAATACATAGGCCAAACATCAAGAAGTCTGAAAGGCCGACTGACCTCTCATAAAAGTGACTGCCGTACCAAAAAAGACTCTTGTGCTCTTAGTATCCACACCAACCAGACTAATCACAGTGTGGACTGGGATAGTACGATTGTGTTAGACAAAGTCAGCGCCTACAAAAAAAGAGTTTTCATGGAAATGGTTCACATAATCACATGTAAAAACTCCGTGAACCGGAAAAGTGACACTCAGAACTTGAGCTCAATTTATAGTTACATCATCCAACTGTAAAATGATCATAAACAGCCTCAAACCAGGCAGTAACATGTTATATTTAAACGTAATGATTTGTTTTTAACTTTTATAGTAATAAGAGCAGTGTATATTTTGTTCGAACAGCGGTGAGCAGTGTACAAGCAATAGGCAAACTTGTCACAGAAGTGTCTTTGTCTATTTCTAGCATTTAATCTCTCTTATCGAATTGTTAAACAGTAAAAGGGTTTTTGTGAGGTTTTTTAGAAGCACATCTATGAACCGATGCATGTGAATTCTCGTATTTTAACCATCATTTAGCTCACTTTCACGACAGTAATAGGATGTAGATAAATTTGTTGTAATTCAATAAGAAGAGATCGAGTATGTTCTTCATAAGATGCTATCTTTTGTTATAAACTCGTCTTGGTGGGTAGATTATTTTATAAAATTGTATTTCACGGTTTCTGTTACATGAACCTTAATTTATAGATGTCCTGATGAAGGAAATGAACATTTCCGAAAGCTCGACAAATAAAAAAGGGTTTTGTTTTTTTACCTGAACCTAAGGCCAATTTTGACTGCATCCCCAAGACTATAAGCTTGATGTTTAACTAGTCACTCAAGACTCCCCTTCCGCTCTATAAATATATATATATATATATATTTGAAAAAGCCCTATTGAAATTCCTGGTTGTATTTACCCATAGACGTATAAATGCATCAACCCCACCTTACCTTAACTTCATTCACTTTTTTTTAAGTATTTTTTCAAATTATCTATGTTGATTCCGATGAAATGAAGGGCTTTCAAGAAAATGTAAATATGAAGGATTTTTAATGCGGAAATGATCTGCCTTTTCATCAATATTCCTAATCTAAGCATCCAATAATACATTTACGGGAATTAATGTGGTAGATTAACATAGTGTTCACGGACAAATTCGTACCATAATGGTGAACAGAAATATTAATCTTAGTCCTCTAAGTACCAAAGCGTCAGGAAGGCCTATAACAAGAATGATTGAATCGAAGGACTTCACCAAGAAATCAAGAATATATTTTCTTTCTGTTCTTGTATTCTTGGTTCGCCAATGAAAACAAAATAGGGCCTTCTGATTTTTAGTGATAATATTATAGATAGGTACATTCTTTTATGTTCCAGTGGATGTGTTGGAAATAAGATCTGTGATTGAAGAAAAAATGGTTCTGCTGGATGGATGTAATGATGATCTTCTTGGCTGACTTGATAAACGCGATTTTCCAAGTCTCCCACTCAGCATCAGTGATTCTGTGGATTCCCCTGCTGACTCTAGGCTCATACCTACACTGGCCAAAATCATAGAAAGGCTTGTAAAGAAACGAATGCTCTGCTAGCTGGTCCAAGACCAATACTGATGATGCCATTTTCCGTACACTAGAAGAACTTCATGTATTGATTAACCAAAGATAATCTGCTTCGGCGTATGCTGACATAGTAAACAGGCATTTGAGTGGATCAGACATGACACTTTGTTTAGAAAACTGGAGGTCAATGGCTTTCGGACCACTGTTCACGGTCGAAAGCAGTCGTATCTAACTGGACGGACTTAGAAAGTGAAATTTAATAAACCTACCTCAAGGGAGTTTTTTGCTGGAGTTTCAAAAAGATTTGTGTTAGGACTTTCTGATTTATGTCAATGTTCACCATGATCAATAGAATTCCACCTGACACTGGGTCTCAGCTTGTGGCGTTCATGATATTTGGGTCTGTTGAATAAAGTTTTCAGGATTCAAAAACGAGCCATCCGATTTCTCTTTAGGATTCATATAGACCCCACTTCACCGGAGAGAGGATTTTGAATCTCCGTAGGTCTCATGAGTAGGAATCAATTCAATGAAAAGCAAATTTTTCTAACAAATAATTTATTTATTTATAACTTAATATTCAACTTTGGTGACGGAATCACATTCTTAAAATATGATCAAAAACTGCATCCAAGAAATAATAATTACGATTGGTTGTTAACATGTGCGCCTATTTGAGATCAATAATAATGTTCAAGTTTCGAACAACAAAATATGTCCACTGTAATGTGATTTGGTTTAGCTGCACAATTACATAGACAAAAAGTTCAAGACGTCAAGATAGTATAAAGTGAATTTCATTATGCAAGCACGTGTAGCAAGAGAATTCGTGGTACAAAAGCATCTACATTTGTCAAAATTATACACAGGAGTATAGGTACAATATTTAGGTAAATTTGTATACAACTGATAGGGATGGAGTCGGATGTATCGTGGAACATACATTTATCATGAACAATACTGCAACTGAACACTTATTTATTACCAAATCTACCACAATTTATTATGATAGAACTTCAAATCAAAATAGCCCTGATCTGTAAGTCCGGGTGTACTTCTTCCAGGAGTGACAATACCGGCTGCCTCCATTCCAGGACTTCGTGACTCTCTCGAAAGAGGAGTGCTACTCTTAGGTCCAATTTCCACTCTACGAATTTCCTCTTCAATAGCATCAATGGAATCACCATCCAAACTATCAACGTCTTCATGTTTATTGATATCATTTTTCTCTCCATTTTTGGCTGCTTCAATATCATGATCATCAATTGGCTCTATGTTCAGCGAGTTAGGTCGATCCGCTTTAGGTGCTCTGTTTTGTGCCGCAGTTTCACTGGAATAATTATTTACTGGCTAAGAATTTTTGCTCGAGGTTGCTTGAGGGAGAGTTTATTGAGAAACTATTTGTGCCCTGCGAAAAAAGAAAAAAATCAAAATAATAACATGCAAAATAAAACAAATCAACAAATAAAAAAAATGCAAGAGTTCAAAACACCATTATTCAGTAATTCAAACATGGATTGAAAAAAGTTGCGTTCGTATTTGACAAAAAAAATTGGATCAATTTCGATAACTCTGTAGAAATGGCTATTATTATTCTTGCTCATAAGAGCCATGTTTGGGAGGTCTATGGTGTTGTTTTCGTCTTTTTCTAATGTGAATTATTATACAAAGTTACTGATATGGTTGGCGAACTCGTCTGTTTATCTTTATGTGAATTGTCGTTTGGCAACCCTCTTGAAAGATATTGGTCCAAATGATAAATTGTTTTGTTTTCCTAGATATATTTCTTTGCAGTGTTATTATTGATTAAATGAGCTGGTACATTCTTTTATTTGCTATTGAACTACATTTTCTCACTGAAAATAGACAAAGTGGGGTTAACCGCTTTTATCATGTTTGAACAACAAATGCGTAATACACGGTGTTACAAATTCGAGTGTATGCATGGGGATCTCGTAAACCGTAAGAGATACAGGGTCGGTCAATTGAAAGGAAAGTTACGCAATTTCAATCTCGAAAAATGCTTCAAAATCCTTTTTTTTTCTCCTGAATTTATCTGAAGAGATAATTAAAAACGGATAACACATTTTCACGGTCACTTTTTCTGCTCTTCAAGATAGCATGGTTGAAATTCAAATCCGACGTTTTCGAATTCTCTTCTTGAATTCATTTTTAGATGTCTTTGCTCCTTGAAAATAGTGATGCACCATTTTCCTCCTTTTTTTTTGTTTTATTTTATTTATCCATTTAAAAAAAAAAATAAGCTTGGAGCTTGGAGCTTCCATATTCAAGTCAAAAGTTATCATTGTTACCATGACTACGATAGGCGCGACGAGTTCTGTAGGGATCAACAACTCTGAATTTTGATAACTCTCGTATTTACTTTTTGCATTGTTTCAAAATGGCAAGTGTGAGATGTTATTTTCTGAAAGCAAAGAGCTATTCAAGAACGGACCAAAAAGTTGGGCGCAGTAGTATTGTTAAAGTATAAGGGATTATATTGCCTGAAGTTTTTGACGATGCGCGTGACCGCAAGAGAAGCGAACTGTATCAAGACAGTTTATTGAAACTGTAGTGCTTGGTGCCTGCCTACACGGATATTGAATTCAAAAGGCATTTCCACATTGGCAGAGATTTATTCAACAAATTATCTTGATATCAATAATTTAGTTATTACTCTATCAACAGTTGGGTTGGATTTAGACTAGCATGCTCTAACAGATAAGCCACTGCAGCTAGGCTTGGGATCATTATCGTAATTGCTGCTAATGTTGATTTTTGAGAGTTTATGAGAAGTGCTGCGAATTCCAAAACTTAGCAGCAAAGGAAATTGAATAAGAATAAAAAATATGAACCTTACAGTACAAAGCTTACAAGTTTCGCATCTTTTTGCATCTTGAGTGGATAAAAAGATTCCATAATATGTTTGATCGGGATATCTGTATACATTCATTTTCACTATTTTCATCACCCATTTTAATTTATTTGGTAAGATCCACACTGATTCTTCACCACAAATTTTCCTTTTTGTTTGTTCATCTTTATTATTCGTTAGGTTAAGACATGATTTGTTCAAAAAATACACGAAATAAGTTCCCCACCCTATTCTACACTACGCTACACTTGTCACACCTCCTCATGACCTGGGGTAGCGAGTGCAGTAATGGGCAAGTTACTTTGATATAACAAACACTCTACACTGTTTGCACTAACAGCATAACAAACGCCACAGGGTAGAAAAGTGTAGTATCGTGTGCTCTAGTGGAGCATAACAAACACACCTAATATCAATAACTGACCTGACCTCATACTCAATTTTCATGTTCTGTCATATCTCGATTTGTCGTTACCAGGTTTGGTAATTGATTGGTTATAATATCGATAGCACTCGGGATCAAACGCCAAAATGTTCTGGTTACTAAAAGTAAAATTCATGGTATGACGTACCTACTCAATTAGGTACCTACCTACCTCGCAAGAGATTTGCCCCCACTGCGAAGGAAAGTAAGGTTAGGAAATTCGTAACTTGGTTAACGCCAAAATCAACCTATTGTTTTGTGCTGTTTATTTTTGAATATTTTTGGATTGTTGAGGGTAAAATATTGAGTAGTATCAATATATATTCTATAATATTATACCAGCAAAGTAATAATTATAAGAAGTGTAGTCCGGTGTACTCCTCAACATAATTTTATGAAAATTCATAAAATGAACCTTGAAACTCTTTTGGACATTAAAATTCGAAATGTATGTATCTACCTTTATCATTATTTAATAAAGACCAATAGGTAACGATAAGCAAAATTTCACACAAAAACTGTAAATTGTAAACGTATTTTGATTTTGACACACAGCACAATAATCATTATCCATCTAAAGATATATGATTAATGAAAAAATAAAATCACGAGACAAAGCTATTATACCTATATTTATGATGATTCTGGTTTCCGATGTGCTACAATCAAAACTTAAATCAAAATAAACAACCTCCTCCGTTCACCTTAACAATCCCAACCCAATAAACAGAGAAACGGCAACATTGTTGTGAGAACGGGAGCTACATCCAGCCGCGAGTATCCGGTTTGGGAAAGCTCGTTTGGCAACAATACCTATGACTAGCCAATCACAGATTTAGGCGGATGACGTCATCGGCCTAACGTTCACAGTGAATTTTAGTGCCTTTTCCGCTGCGTAAAAAATCGGAGAAGAAAAATTGAGCTTATTTTTGGCTGCTCTTTCTGATAAGCAAATAAAAAAAATCATGAAAATGGCCTATTGCAATCGATAGGTATTTTTTATTGAACACTCGTTATCCGTCAATAAACTCAAGAAATAAGTATGGGGGCTTATTTAATTTATAACATAAATTATCAAACTTTATTTAGAAGAATAGATAGTCTATTTCAATTTCCGAAGAACTGAGAAATATATTCAAAATCGGCAATGCTCTATCGAAATTAATAACTATTGTTCTAACAGATCTTGATAGATCTAGTTCTCCACAATTGAGGTCCAATGGGAATTCACATTAGCCTAGTTTACACCGATAACTCGTTTAGTTCGGTCCAATAGGACCAAGTGAGTGGGGATAGTATGGTAGGACCAATGCAAGCTTCTCGCCCATTTACACCTTATTGCAAGGCGTGAACTAAATGAGTACGCCCGCAATTCGTCAAATGTCAAAAACAAGTCGAAATTATTTATCAACACAATTCGTAACTAAAAAAAACATAAGTAAGTACGCTCAGATTGCCTTGGAATTTCAGAACCAACACAATTCACAATAACAACAATCAACATAACCTCATAATTTTGGTCCAGATCGAACCAAATTTAGTTCGGTACACCTGCTGGCGACTACCGAATCAAGAGTGGACCAGCTTAGTCCACAACTGTTTAAATCATTCGAACCAAATATCAGGTTCTGATATAAAGAGTGTTAAAAAAAAATACGATCAAGTCACCTATGGATTGCAATTGTTTCAAAAAACGTATGTCTTGGTTAACATCGCAATTATGACATGACAATCCACTTTCTAACCATCACAGATGCCATGATGACAAACCATACAAACTAGCCACGACCTACGTTCATGACAGAAAAAGAAATCCAGAGGTGACTTGATCGTATTTTTTATTGAACACTCGTTAGTTCGAATTAAGTACTTGGTCCGCGGACCAAGTTGTCGGTGTAAACTAGGCTATTGTTCTAGAACACTCTAACCCCTAACAAAGAGACTCACGATAATCAGCAGCAATCTAGCCCCAGTTTCAATTCAGCAAATAGCCTTAATGTCACCCTGGGCAGTCAGTGTGAACAGACAATATTTCGTCGCCTCTTATATAAATAAATGATCGTAAAGTTTGTTACATCGCAGAAAAATCAAAACAGCATGTTGTGGTTTATACACCAGCCAATCAGTCAATTTCAAAAATTAAGTCCAATACTGGTGGCAAAACTACCTGAAATTTTGAAATCAGCAGCAACAAACCACAGCAGCTATCAGCTTCCAAAATGGCGAATGAATGAGTGGCTGAAATACCTCAACGGTTCTCCAGAAAACTGCAAACTGGACCAGGTACGTGTGTAAGCTGAAGGTCAAAAAGTTGCGTCACCTTTTTACCAAATCCAGAAATATACAATTCGTCAGTTAGGATCCATTCAAATAGAGAATACGCATCCTACACAGTGTCTGGACTTAACACCATGCGATTTTTGATGGTATCCCAAAAAAAACATTGATAGGGTCAGAACTAACAACTTTAAAAGTTTTAACGTACTTTTCAATACGGTATAAATAAGTTTTACTTATGCTACTGAATTTTTTTTTCGTCACCTTTTTTATCCAACAAGAACCAGATAAATCAGGTCTAGTTCATGTCACACGCGATCTGTTCATTTTTGGATAAAGCCAAATATATATTTATGTTGTTTTGGTATTTTGAACTTCGCTTTCCAGAATTAAAATCTACATATAAATAATAAAAACCTGCATACAAGATACCATGCAGTCAGTTAGTACAAGCTGGTGCAATTAAATTGATTTCACTTACCTTAATTTGGCAGGAAAGGGATTTGGATGTACAGGAATTTGGAAATCACGTGAATTTAATTTCTCATAATGATAGGAGTTTGTGGATTGACAATTTCATTTTGGCTGCAATAAATTAGTTGTGAGATATTGAACATCTGGAATGGAAATTTATCACCGATTATGAGGTGGATATCCTTTGGACATATCGCACGTTTCACTCAGATCAACATTTCTTGAAAATATATGAAATTTAGAACAAGTTTTTCGACAAGGAGTAATTTAATCACCTATCTGATTGATATTCGCCAGACTGATTCAACGTTGAAGTGTTTCCATGGTATTGGGGTATTGCGCTCGTTGTACCTTGGGTCCCATTCAATCTCTCTTTTATATTCAAAGTAGATTGACGTGGTTGCATTTGGGTTGGAATGGCGTCTGGATGTTGAGTTGAGAGTATTTGTCCAGCTGAATGTGCAGGAATACTCTGGTATGGTTGATTGAACATCATTGGGTTTGGCTCATTGACTACTCTCGGAAGATTATTGTGCATCTGTTGTCCATCGCTACTAGCTGGAATGTTATGTGCACTTTGTGCTGGGATAGGAGCATTTACTGTTGGGACAGCTTGACTAACAGGTACTTCCATATTTGGTTGTGTAGTAGCATTGTTTTCTTCTGTTACGTTATAGGGAGCACTCACTTGATGGTCCGGTTCTTTATTATATTGTCCAGTAAAAGCATCACCTGTACCAGTTAGTTGATTTTGTTCGACGATGTGTTGCCCATGTTGATTATATAGTGTCGGCAATGTGTACATGGATCTCTCGTTAGTGGGTATTTTATGGTTATGCATCGAATCCATAACATTGGGGATCATTTGTTGTTGATAATTAACCGGAGCTGATAATGTACTGTGAAGAGGCATTTGATTCATGGGATATTGAATTGGAGTCGACTCTGTCTGAGGAGTAGAGGCTACTCGTTGATAATTAACAGGAGCTGATACTGTATTTTGAAGATGGTGACATGGATGAGCTGGAGTAGATTGGACGACATGAGGAGGAATTCTTTGTGTATCAGTTGCTGTTTGGGCTATGAGTAGATCTCTTGGAACTTCAGGGCTTTGTTTGTTTACTTCTGGATGAGATAAGCTAGCAACGGGGAAGTGGTTGACATATTCATATTGTTGAGAAGTGGGGTTGTAATAATAATTAGAAACAAGTTGCCAGACACCATTATTGTTTCTGTGGTACAGATTACTTGATGGTTGTTGATAGAGTTGCGGCTGCGATTGCTGATACATTTGTTGTGGTATTGCAGATTGTTGCATAATGTGTTGATGGGTTATATCGTTATTTTCCACGTTCATACTTGGACAAGGTTGATTCTGTATCACGTTTTGCGCGTCTGATTCGTTTCCATTGAAATTTGCTTGGATGGGAATTTGTGGAGTGGGGAGTTGATTTTGATATGCCATATTGGGAAGACTTTGTGAGGTTTGCCAGGCTGCAAAGTTGCTTGAGAAAGGAGGATGAGATCAAGGGATTCATTTACAGGATATAAGGCTGGTTATTGTTAACAATATACTCACCTGTTGATAACGTTTTGGCCCTGAATGTTAGTGATTGGTTCGGAACATACTCTGGTGAAAAAAGAACATGCAAGAACAACACCCATGCAAGTCATTTAAAAAAGGTTACTCACCCCGTTGGTTCTTGATTGCGTTTTATGACTGGAGAGTCATTATGGATTATCTGAAAATGACAAAATATCATGTATGAAGAGTGTTAATCATAATATAAGAAATGATATAGAGTCTCATTTTTTTCGATCATTGGAAGAGGTAGCATTTTTGATTTAGAATTCTCAGATTAATGTTTTTGCTTGTGATTTCCGGACACCCTGTTTACTTCCTCATCAGAACAATATCAAGTGAAACAATGAAAGTGGTTCTGGAGCATGATTGACTAAAGTCTGTGTGTGCACTTTAGAAATTATAATTCTAACCTAGAAGTATCATATGGAGGAAAGGGTTATGTATTAAATATTGAATCTTACATCAATAATTACTTACTAACAACCAAATGCACATGTTAACCAAGAATCTATTCTATTGTTTATTTTGTTATGATTTTGGGATCTTTTTATTCCTTCGAGGTGCGTCCCCACTTGCTACAAAACTCCGAACTGGAAGCCATCGCGAACGCCGATGTGCTTTTACTCCAATATCATCATTGTCAGTTGTTTATGAGGTGTATGGGTTTTTTTAAGTTATTA
Organism: Orchestes rusci; assembly: GCA_958502075.1. Lineage (NCBI taxonomy): Eukaryota > Metazoa > Arthropoda > Insecta > Coleoptera > Curculionidae > Orchestes > Orchestes rusci. The sequence goes on from OY293306.1 coordinate 3,715,357, forward strand.
AGGGCCGATATTTCAATGTCACCTCAAGTGAAATAGTATACTTAAGTTGATGTGACTTTTAAAATTGGCCACCGAAAGTGCCGTTTTCTAACCACGCCACGCCTTTCATTTAGCTAAGGATCTAATGTAAGTGTCGCATTGATCTTGAATGGACATTCAAATATCGGCCCTAAATCACCCAATTTCTTTATTGTGACAACCGGAACACAGTGATGGTGCACAGTTCGCGATGGGTTAGGCAACGCCGTTTGGTTCGCTGTTTTGTTGCAAGTGGGGACGCAACTTTAGGAAGTATGTTGACTATTAAAGGTAATATGGAGGAGATTTCATGTATTTGATTATATGCAAAGTATGCAAGAAAGATAGATAGAGATATGGAGGGGTGGCATGCGCCATCCTTTTTCCTAGGCCACTGAGGCGGGCCCATTTTAACCTCCTTCGGGGTTTACCCGTCGAGCCAGCCAACAGCAGTGATATGGTTCAAGACTGGGGCGGTCGAGCATCCCCCGATCGAGACCAATACTGGCCATTTTTTCCCCATAATGGATTCTCTGATATTCACGAGAGCTGGGCAGTGGCAAAAGACATGTGAGCACTCTCGTCTTTCTCGTGGCACCCTCTACAAGTCGGATCTGTTACCAAATCCGAGGTGTTGAGGTGCTTATACAGCTTACAATGTCTCGTAAGCATTCCTGTCAGTTTTCCAAGGTTGCTCTGCGAGAGCCCAAGGGGGTACTGGGTTCGCGCGGTCTCGTAGCCGTGTATAGCGGCACTCTAGTGCCCAAATCATCGTGTCTTTCATCTTTCCTTTGGAACCTCTACTTTTTTTTCATTAATTCTGCGATTGATGGCTTTTGAGGACAGTGGAACGAAGGCCTCTGGGCCACACGGTTTTCCCTTTGCTCCGTTCCCGACTATGTCCCTTAATCCAGGATACTATGACCAAGTTCTCGTCAAAGACCGACTGCAGAATCTGATGACACTCTAGAATCAGTTTGGACGTTATTTTATTTTTGTTCAAGGATTGCAAAACTTGTTTGCCATCGGTAAGGAAGATAATGTTTTTTGCCCAATATCTTTTTATTAACTATTTATGTGGACCCTTGACTGGGGCTCAACTGATTTTTTGAATAAAGCTCCGGTATGAACACACCTAGCCCAGCACAACACCGGCTTTGTGAACCGTCTGTGAAGATGTGTATATCCGCTGCTCAATCCTCCTCTGTTGAGCCCTCTGTATTGATTTCAGGCTCTGTTAGAGATGTAGCGCGAAATCAGGGCATCAGTTCGATACTCCACCAGAGGCTGTCTTCCACCTCCAGAAATATTCAACCATGTCCTGGGCCCCACTTTCTTTCGCACCAGAGATGGATGGCATGTGGCCTAATTGCTGTTCTTTCTGCCTCACCTCTCAAGAAAGCATCAAGAGGCGGCAGGCACGCAGCACCTGCATTGCCATCGTTGATGAGGATCTCATTGCACCTGTGATAGTCCACCACACAATAGTTCCGTACACAAACATTGGTCTGATCACGGTCGTGTAGATCCAGTGGACAATTCTGGGCGACAATCTCCCAACCTTGCCAATCGCACCTCTACATTGCCAGAATGCTCTTGTGACCTTAGATTTTTCGCTTAAGTGCTTGTTCTGATTGAGGGTTTTATCCAGAATGTTTCCTAGGTATTTAACCTCTTTAGAAATGCCGAGTTGCACACCACACAGGAGAGATGGTTGTAGGTTGGCCAGCTTCTTTTTCCTGGTAAAAAGTACGAGCTCGGTTTTTGTTGGGTTTACAGATAGTGTGTTTTCGTCGCATCATCTTTCTACCTGTTTTAAAGCAACCTGCATGGTTTCCATCAGAATGTTGTCAACTTTCCTAGTCAGCAGAACAGTGATGTCATCTGCATAACCAGTAGTGTGGATCCCTGCTCGTTGAGATTCTTCATAAGGCCGTTGACTAGAAGGGGTGACAGCACGCCTTCTTGGGGAAAGCCTTTGCTCAGCAGTGCCTTCACCATAGTGCCTCTCGTTTTCAGTTAAACTGTTCTGTTTTTCAGCATGCAACTGATTCAGCCGGCAATGGTTGGGTCTACGATATTCCTAGCTAGAGCAAGTTCTACACCTTTAAAAGTCGATTTGTCGAAGGCGCCTTCTATGACTAGGAAACCCCTAGTGCCGACTGCTTGTGAAAGAGCGCTTCTTTTATTCTTCGAACTACACAGTGTAGAGCTGTTTCTGTAGATTTTCCAGGTTGATACGCATGTTGATTGGGGTGGATTTCCCACGGAGGTGGGTAAACGTCCCTAATCTGTCTATCACAGAGCCTTTCCAGAGTCTTCATCAGAAATTAAGTTAGACTGATACGTCTGTATGCTTTTGGGTTAGTGTGGACGTCCTTACCAGGTTTGGGAATAAACGCGACTCTTACCTCGCTCCATCTTAACGGAATATAGCTTAGGACTATAAATGCCTTGATGAAAAGTTCTAGGTGTCCGATAATAACCTCCAGACTCCATTCAAGCATTGCCGGGAACACGCCATCGGTTCCTGCGGACTTGAATGGTTTGAAAGACTTCATTGCCCAGGCTATTTTTTTTTGTCACGATTGTGACGATAATCTTCTCATCTACTCCGATGAAGTACGGTTGATCATCTGGCCATGCGTGACCGTCAGTGGTGTTGACGATTTCACATTCTGGAAAGTGAGTTTCCAGTAATAGTTTTGCCGTGTCTTCAGAGGTGTTGATATATGTTCCATCACTCCTCTTCAGACAGCTTGGCTGCATGAAGTGGTCTCTCAAGAGGACCTTCTTGGGCCTCGAGGCTGACGATGTATCAGAGACCTCGCTGTAGAAGTTCCTTCATGCCGTTCTTTTCATTTCTTCTTCTTAAAGATTTCCAGCTTCTCCTTATATTCTTGCCATTTGCGGGTTGTTTTCGCCAAGAAGAAAGCTTAGTATCTTTCCTTAGATTTTCCATCTCTCTGTCTCATTCCATTAAAACCATGTTGTTTTTATCCCTATGGGCAGTGAGAGGACAGGAGTGCTCGAAAGCTTCCGTCAGGCTACCTTATAGAAAGTTCAGACTCTCCTCTACTTCCTCCGTACTAATCAGAGTTTGTGGGGAGATTCCTTTCTCTATCCCTTTCGACACAGTGCTAACAAACACCGAAATGTTCGTTTTACGCGGGTTTCTGAACGGTTTGCTTTTTGGCGGTCCATAAAACAGGTTGAAGTTAATTCATCTGTGATCCGACATGTAATGGATATGTCGGTGGAGACGTGCCATATCTTAAACATATCCTAATTCTTCTGGGACACCCTGTGCATTCATCTACAGCTGCTTTGTATTCAACAAATTTGCTTTTTCAAATCAGAACTCGGTCGTATACATTTTATTTTTGAACAGGATCACTGGATATTCACAAAAGATGTTTCCGATTTGTATACTTTATTTAATATGCCATTGTTAAGTGAACAATAGAATCCCATTGAAGTAAGCATATATGCGAACTATCATGTTTTTTCCAAAAAGATCCCACGAATAATAAAAAAAACTACAAAATCTCAAAAACCATTATGTTCTGATATCACAAAATCATTCAATCCATAGTTACTATTATTGTTTTGTTGGAAATTGATTTCTCGAGTTTGATGACAAAAAATTTTTGCAAAGCTTTGGTTATTTCAAAAAGGATGTTTGTTTGTCAGAGTTTGTCTTCTTTGCAATCATTATTATCTTCCAGTAAAGATGTCATTATCAAAAAAAAAAAAAATGCTGACAAGCTAATTTTCTCAGGGTTAATGAGGAGAGGGCCACTGAGTATAAATCCTAAGAGAACACAACCGTCACCATGTGGGTTCCTTGCAATGATGGTCAGTTAACAAACTTAAAATACTGATAAGAAATTTTTCCTTATAACACTTTTTAGTATTTATAGAAGGTACAAAATCACATGATGATCATTTCTCGTCAGACAATTATTATGACTTATTCAATATGACTGAGGTGAAAATTAACTGAAATAGGAATAATGTTAGTTTGGGTTAGTTACCTGTCCCATACTGCACGGAGGACGTGGAGCCCCATATCGACCATAAGGCGACTGTGAAAAATGTTGCTGTAATCCGTTAGCTGATTGTTTTTTGTTGATGCTGCTGTTAATGATGATGGAAATTATTAATAACGTTATAAAACACAATTATGGCATGCTCTTAATAAAATTGAATGACTCATAATTACTAGTAGTCATTCAAATTACATAAGAAAGCGAATTTTACCTTGGACTACTTTCAGCCGTTCGGGCATTTTCTGCACACCTTGGAAAAAATCCATCGAAAACAACATAATTGTTCATTTGTTTCACCGGTGAATTTAGGCCGTAGTGCTTATTGAGAAAACCTAGGAATTTTTCACTTGGCCTGTCTATTGCCATTTTAACGGGCTCTATTTTTTCTTTCTGCAAAAAAACATCTAAATTAATGATTTTGTGCTATGATAATCTTTTGTTTTAATGAACAAGTTAAGAAATACTTGTGTTTCCAAGCAAAAGCTCCAATTAGAAACTTTTTAATAAAATTCAGTATAAATTATAAACGAATGCCGGAGTGGACTAGTTCCATAAATAAATTAGATGCACCTTGTCTATTTCTCATGACAAAAAGCAAGCAAATTCTAGATGAGAATCATTATTCTTCACCTTAAAATGAAAATTGACATTGTTAGAACAAAATGAAATATTTGATTGGTGTAAATTTAATTTCGAAAATAGCTCACCTGTAACATATGCTCGAATAACCTTTTTCCCAGTCCCGATCGCTGTCGTGATTCATGAACATAGAAATCTAACACACAAGGTGGTGCCACTTGGAAATGTTGACCTTCTCGATCAAACACGTAGAGACCCTTTTCTCCTGTTTTCAGCATGCCAGTTACTGCTCCTTTTCCACTAAAAATAAAAAATATTGTGAATTAAGAAATCGCTAAAGCCAATATACATAGATAACTAACAACCCATCACTTGGCTGCTTCTGTTTCTTGAAGAATTCCAATGTGTAGAACGATTTATAAACTACAGCATAAAATAAACCACTATGATTAGTGATGATTTTCTAATACTGACCATGAACTTTTTTTCCAATGCCTAAAGGGAGACAAATCTTTCAAGAACTGACCAATTAAAAAAATATGGCATGTTTTGAGAAACATTGATAAAATAAATCATATTGTTAGTTGGAAACTGAACTAGAGCAGAACTTGTGTGATATTCTTGGTAATTGATTGTGAATATTATCAGTCATCAACCATGCTTAACACTACCACACCACTTTGGTTTATTTCTACATCGTTTGACTAATTCTTTATTGTAAAAGAAATCTTCGTCCTTCGACATTTTTGATTTCATGAAAGTTTAAAACTGATGAATTGGATCGTGGGTGGGACCCATAATTTTTTTGACGAATAGTTTTCTGGTGCGAATCTGTACGGAGGCGTTGGATCATAATGCTCAATATTCAAATATTTATTATTCAGATTATGAAAATAACAATTCCACAGCCACGTAAATCTTCTAATAATGGTATTTTTTCAGGTTCCTACCACTGATTATTGTCTGTTTCACTCAACATGAGAGAGTGAAATTGAATTTATTGGAGATCAACAGTCGTATCGACTTTTACAGGATTTCGCTACACTACATAGAGATTGACCCTTGAGAAAGGCGTAAATTAAAGGTCGAAACGTCACGTCGGGTTTTTTTTGTCAAAAAATGGGTTGATTCGACAAGATATCAACAAATTTGGAAGTTGTTGAGAATCCAAAAAAAAACTCCACATGTCGTTTGTGGAGCAAATCTGATGAACAAAATTAAAACTCATATTTGAAACACTTCCATCAAAAGGAAAATCGAATATCATGATTTCATTTTTAAATTAACTTTATTCCACTAGACTACATGGGTGTGATGTCGAATTTCTTACCGAATAAAACATTCAAGGCATATAAATTGAAAAGTACCGTATGATCGTGTTCTTAACAGTGGCGCAATTGAGGGGGGAATAGCCTCCCTTGGCTCGCAGTTAGCCCCCCTAGAACAAATCATGACCTAACAATATACAGGGTGTTTCAGAATAACATGCTAATAATAAAGGGGGTGATTCTTGGGCTCATTTTAAGAAAAAAAATTCATATGAACGTATGTCCTAAACGCCTTAACTTTTTTCCCAAAAAATATGCAAACCAAAACCCGCATGGACGGCACTGGTCAGAATAATTAAATTGTTGATGCATCAAAGAATGAGTATTAATGCCTAAAATACATGACTCAAATTTCATAAAGATATCTACAGTAATGACAAAGTTATTGTAAAAAAAGTATCTATTTTTTAAAACTTTGACACCCTGTATCTCAAAAGTTAAGGCGTTTAGGACATACGTTCATATGAATTTTTTTTCTTAAAATGAGCCCAAGAATCACCCCCTTTATTATTAGCATGTTATTCTGAAACACCCTGTATACACATATGGAGCTGATAATCTCTTAAGTTTTTAAACTTTTATTCGTATAATCATTCCTAAATTTTATCTCAAGTATGTACAGGGTGTCTATTAAAAAATGGCAAGGTGCCAGATCTCATAAGCTAGGCAGCCCAGAGACCTGAAAAAAAAAATACTTGGTAATATGGAACAGAGAAAATGCTCGAAATAATCAGAAGTTCCCAAGATCGCCACAGGACGGCAACGGTGCTATCAAAACACAAACTTGCTGTTTTTTCGTGATTTTTGAATAGAAACAAATATAAATGAGTACCGCTTTGAATTCATTGAGACATTTTTTTCATTTTTTTTATATTTTTTTCTAGCATGTCAAATGAGAGAGGTATCAGCTGTCAAACCTCACAACGCAAGAATGCTCATAACATTGAAACAAACCAACCGATTGAAGCGATCTTTGTCTCATGTTGAAGAGGAGGTTCTCCTCTTTCTTAATTTTGAGACATCATTGGTCTTATTCTGCAGTGATGGAATCCGCACTTCACAAATCCGAAAGGTACCGCATTTTCCTTAGGGAATTAATGTCTCTTTCTTGCTAAATCATGACAATTAGGAATCACACAAGAGCTGTTATAACGACGCTTCTGATTACACTCCATTTCCAAAAAGTTCACTTCAACAGATGAAATTAAATAACTTATGATAAGAACTTTTGACAATGACAACTAGTTCTATGATGACAACGGACTTTGCTTATCAACCGATCAACTAGTCAGGGACAAGGCAGCAAACAAATTCTAGCGCCGCGGTGGATGTTTGGCGAAATACCATTTTCATGTATTACTGGTTGCTGGTTAAAAACATGTCACAAGTTGCCATTTGACTTTCCTTTATATTGTACGTGTTATGTGGCGGTAGTTTTTAATTTATATCCCTTGAATGTTTTATTTTATAAGCTATTCGACTGATTTCCCATCAAACCCATGTAGTTCAGTTTAATAAAGTTAATTTCAAAATAAAATCATCATTTTCGATCTTCATTTTGATGGAAAGGTTAAAAACTAGTTTTATTTTTTTTTCATCTGATTTGCTCCAAAATCGTCATGTGGAGTCCTTCGTGAATTCTAAACAACTTTTTAAAAAAAAATGTTCGGTATTTTGTCGAATTAACGTCTATTTAGTGGGTTTGCATTTGTTAATTTCGAAAAAACCTCAAAACGGATTACATACTTTTACAATTCATGTCGTGTGGTCAGCTAAAGTTAACGAAATCGATCTCGAGTACTTGCACCAGAAAGAAGAGATTTTTCTCTTTGAAACGAGCTAAGAAACAGTCAAATCGGTTGAGGAATTTCGAAGTTATAGGCAATTTAGTGACATCAAGTTTGACGGCCTGTAGCTGTCTTATTTAACAACTTAACGAGAAGTGATGAGGGGCAATTTTGTTGAGAATATCGTCCAAAATTTGTTTTCATATTCTTTTTTGCTAATTCAATAGGAAAATTTTTAAAATATGCCGATTTTCTGTTTTTACAGTACCGTTACGACCCCTTGCGGCGATCGAAGAAGCTTGAAATATATTTCCAGCATTTTCTCTTGGGCACATCACTATACAAATTTTGGGTCTTAATGATGAATAGTTCACGAGAACTGGCACCCTGTCGCTGAAAATAAATCACCCCGTACAGATATTTTAATGCCGATTTGCGGCCAAACGGTGAGATTAATGGATCAGTGCAAGGAGTTCGTTTTTGTCTAGTCTTTTCCAATCTTCAGAACGGCGTATTTGTTATCAAGAAATCGGTCGAGACAAAAAATATATGCCAGATATGATTTCAGGTAAAGCGCCCCCTAGTGGCAGAGTAGAAAAAAAACTGTAGAACGTTACTGATAAACAAGCTGAAACTTTGTACCAAATTTTATTTTGATTAGATGAGAAACATCCGGAATATATCAATAATGGAAGAAAATTGATCTCTTACTACCGGTTACTCGAAAAATATTGAGATTTTGGTTTTTGCTCTATTACTAACCGCAATAGTTTTTTTTATCACTGCTTGGAATGGAAACAACTTCGTTGCGTTTACGTTTCCCAAATCTATTACGTAAATACTAAATATAACTGAAAGATAATTCTTCGCTACGCTACTGTATATGTATACAGGGTGTTACTTGATGGTATGTCATGATTTTAAGGGGGAGTTCCTGGATACATTTCAAGTCGAGAGGGTCATATAAACTTGGGTCTAAAAAAAAAAAAAAAAAAAAAAAAAAAAGATTGTGTTTCCAAACCATAATATCCTGTGGCAAAATCAAATTCAATATCACAAACCGTCTTTGGCAAATGTATTGAAAACTGAAAATAAAATAAATCTTTAACACCCTGTATCTTTAAACCAAGCATTTCAAGACCCAAGTTTATATGACCTTTTCGACTTGGAATTTATCCAGGAACTCCCCCTTTAAATTATGACATACCATTAAGTAACACACTGTATAGGTAACTTATTAAGTCATTAATTGATTTCCATTGTACACATTCAGACGTAAAATCGACAAACAGTACAAACACAGGATTTTATGCTCTGAATGACATTTTTACTGCTTCACCCGTATTACCACGAAGCACAGTTAAGCCGAATTAGCCCAGTGGAACTAACTACAAGCTACCGTTTTTTTGATGGCGAACAACAATGAAAGTATTACTTTATTGGTATTATTGTTGTATCATCAAAATGCATTTGAAAATATAAATAGATACAGCATTTTCACTTTTCATTGTATACTCAAAAAACTCATTTTCACTTTCCATTGTATTATGAAAAATAGGTTATGTGACAAAATCATTTAGAACAGTTTAGTTACAAGAACAAGTTTAGTTTAGAACAAAAATTCAAATGGAGGGTGGGTCCTAAGTGAAAGCTTTGATTCGAATCCACGGAGAGGCGCTGATGTGCCTGAAGTTCGTTAGATCTCGAGGAGATGGCGGTATGTGGAATGCCACATGACAGCTCGTTAGCTTGTCATGATGATACATGAAGTCATTTGACCATCACCCTTTATCTTCATGTTGTCTTTCATGCTTTGATTCCTCTCTAAGTGTAAAAATGCCCTGGTAATCCTCATCAAAAAACCTATAAGGACGCAGAATACAACCCGGAATACTAGCGAGGCTCATCAATTTTCCAGCCGCCATCGGAAAAGGTCCGGAGAAATGCATCCTCCACAAAATAAGGATAGTCACAATGGCAAAAAACTTTCTGCCAGAAGAATAAATGGGATTTCGCCCAATGTATGCTACAACAAATTAGACAGTGAGGCTAAGTGACACCATCCTGAAAAGGTCGAACAAAGGGGAAAAAACAGAAGAAGTGTTCCTCGAGGAGTTTCGTACAGTCCAGCTGTCCTACGCCACATGAAGCCATGCACCGCTTCTCGAGACCTGCGGAGTGAGTGGCATTTTCTCATAGTCTCATCATACAGGGTCAGCGCCTCGCAGCGCAGAACACATCAACTTGGGAAGCTCACACTGACCCCATTCCCAGATGGTCCTGGACATTCAAGAGAAAACCGAAAAAACTACATTTATTCAAAGTTTTTGTCTTTATTAATTAAATGAAGACGTTTTCAACGTCAAAGTCAATGTCAGTGCTTTTATGTGAAGGGAACTGTATAATATATTACAGAAATCTTCAATAATACATTATCCGTCTGATAGTTCGATTCGCATCCACTTCATTCCGTGGCGCATTGTTCCGTAAACTTTTATACGTCAGTTTGTCTTCTAAACTTCGTATATGTGTTCTGTGAATAAACCTGATGTAGTGGTTATTTAGTGGATTCAGACCATCATTCCAAAGTACAGACCGTTCCACATCAACCTTTCAAAAATATGGAATCATCTCTGGGTGTCGTCATGCTATAATGCCTAAGTAACATTCAATTTCACTTCGAAGTGGAAGTGGCAGATCTTTGCTTGCCAAACCGGAATCATAATATGCTATCATCCACATTGAATTTGGCGTAAGCGTTACTTTGAATACAGATTCAATGTAGATGGAAACATAATATTATTCCCGTTTGCTAAGCAAGAATCTGTCACTTTCACTTCAAAGTGGAATCGGATGTAACTCACTGAACCTAGCTGACTTTGCTGATAATGATAGGTCGATAGAAAGCAACCTAAGATAGTTTCCATATTTTTTACAAAAATGGAAAAACGAGGAAGAAAATGCTCTTCAAAATAGTGGTAAAAATCTAGTGGATGTTGGCAACACCAAATACAAGTCTTTTGCTTTGGACTACAGACAAAAGAGGGCGACGCCAAAGCCCCAGGAGTTCTCATTCACTAACATTGATAGTTAAGGTTAAAAATGTAACTTGACTGCAATAGTATTTGATTAATTCTTAAGAGCTTCTCCACCATTAATTATTAACATTGTCGTTTCTAGATTATAGAAACACAATATTTTCCCATATACAGGGTGTTGCCGAATTGTGTACCATTGAATTTAAGGGCGTATTCCTAAGCTAATTTCATGAAAAAAAGTCAATATAAACATGGGTCCGGAAGTGCATTGTTTTTGAGTTACAGGGCGAAAAAAAAATCGTTTTTTTTACAAATTCAATATCCTTCAACCGATTTTTTAAAACTTGGTAGATTTGTTGAGAGGAATGAATAAAGCCTACTTTGGTCTAAGCTAGGTGCAAGCATTGTAAAGACCAGTGCCGTCCTGGGAGGCATTTTCCTTATTATTTTTGTTAAATAAATCTACGCCTCTGACTTTGTTATTTCTTTATTCTAATTTTTATTTTTTCCTTAAATGAAACAACCAAAAATACAATTTTTTGCCTCCAAGATTTTCGGATCTGCCCTCGTTTTGGAATAAAAATTCTTTCAAACTCCCGAAAATATTTTTATAATTTTTTTAAACGGTTAAGGTATTTTTTGTACAACCTTCACGTAAAGTCCACTTTTCAATGCATGCAAAGCAGGCGGAAAGTCGCTTATTTTGGCAGCCGGGCCTAAAAGTACTTTCGCGCCCGCGGGCGCAAAAGTAGGTCGCTTAGCAACGGTTCCTTGGATTCCAACACCTTTGAATCTAATAACCACGTGACAGCCTAGCATACTAAAAGGAAGTAATCACATGACAATCTCGGTGGTAATGAATCCGCACCACAAAAGAATACGGGAACACACCTATTGTAGCCATGATTAACAGTTGTCACTTGTCAGTTGTCTGACTTGTCAGCAGTGTAGTGCAGTCAGGCAGTCACGTACGTCTTAAGAAGACGTACGTGAGTGCAGTGACTGCAGTGTATCGATTATTTATTTTTGATTTTTATAATTTTTCAAATGATTACAAACTGATTGTACTAAAAGCACTGTTTGCACCACGGAGGAAAGATGATTTTGACTCGGCTAATATCTGCCCTCGCTTGGCTCGTGCTGCTACTTATACCCTCGTCAAAATCATCTACTTCCCGCCCTAGATACAAAATGTACTATTAAAACAAGTAAAACGAGATTTATAAGATTTTTTTGGGTATTTCGCCACACCCTATCAAAAAACAATCAACCTAGTGTTAATATACCGGATCTTCTATTACCTGAAAAAAAGTGTATAAGTGAACAATGAAACCTATCAATATCAAACGTTACGGGAGCGAATCTGCTTCCGTCGTCAGTGGAACCTAAAAAAGTAAAAGTGACATTTTGTGCGAAAAACACAAAAAACCCAATTTTACTGCAAAATCACAAAAAAACGAACAATATTTTTATAATTTGAATTAATTGTTTCTTTTTTAGGTTCCACTGACGACGGAAGCAGATTCGCTTCCGAAACGTTTGATATTGAGAGGTTTTATTGTTTACTGATAGACTTTTTTTCAGGTAATATAGGAGATCCGGTATATTGACACTAGTTTGATTGTATTCTGATAGGGTGTGACAAAATACGCAAAAAAATCTGGTTAATCATGGATGCGCCACAAAACCACATATCTACTTGTCGAGTAAAACGAGGCCAAAAAAGAAAAAAATCCAAGAGAGAAAAAAAGTTGTATATTTCGTTGCTTCATTAAAAGAATAATTGATAATAAAAATAAAGCTTTTTGTCGTACATTTTGGATTTTTTAAAAAAAGTTCAACACCCTGAATCTTAAAAACAAAGCAGTTCAGGACCCATGTTTATACGGACTTTTTTTCTTGAAATAAGCTCAGGAATGTGACCCTAAATTTAATGTACGCCATTAGGAAACACCCTGTATAATCAAATACATACCGTAAAGGTTGAAATAGACTTATTTGAAATTCAGGGGTTTATTTTGTGGGAAAACTTAGTCGATTTTTACATTTGACTGCGGTTTTTGTGATTATAATTTCATATAAGCTACGACCATCTTCTTCACTTTTTCAAATAATGACCCCGGTTTTTTATTCAATTTTTGAATTCTATATCCAATTCTAAGTAAGTTTCTTATGCCATGGCTTTGTCTAAACTCTAACAAGTGTCGAGAAGTTGAATTTTAAATGAATTTATTCCAAACTTCACGGTCGCACTGCGTAACTCTTTAGTGATCTAATTATCTACACACTTCTTAAAGCATGTAGATGTGTTTTCCGATCCAACACTCTATTTGTCATTAACATCAACACTAGTTGGTCTAGCAAGAACGAATAATTATTTATTATTATGTATTTCAATCTCACAGTGTCATATTTTTACCTTATTCTTAGACCAGCATTTGATAACAAAGATGTAGTTTAAGACATTGTTTCTAATACCAAGAATAATAACCCAGTTTAATGAGCCCCCACAATGTTATTGTAAAATTCGTGAGCAGGTTTGCTTTACTTAACATGGACGCGAGTATAGATATACGAACGGTTCCACAACCTACACAGATTTAAACGGGAAAAATTAAGATATGTTCTTACGATAGAACAGAATGTTTGTGAACTATGAAAAATATTCAAGTAAATTCCTCTGTCATGCAATAAGATGTATTTTCCATTGTTACTTTTCATGAATAAAAATTATGGCAGTGTTAAGAAGTCGGGATTGCTTCCTACTCCATTATGAAGACCTTATCACTTCATACGGTAAGCCAAGTGAAAACTGTATGTTTTCATCACAAAAATACTAATAAAAAGAATGACTGTACCACGACATAGGTTTATAGTGATATTTTATCATAATATATTCAAATTCGCAAATACGATCCTTTGATTTGGAATGGAAACTTATCAATTCGTCAAAATTTTGTTTTTTTTTCGTTTTCAGGTCATAGAGCCTAACCTGTATTTGTATTTTGCAATAAAAATAGTGTAATTCACGTAATAAATGCAACTTATCATGACCGTAAATGGTCGAGCATCTGAGGCTAGCAGACCAGTTCCTAGATCTATAACTGGTGAAAATATCAATATTTTGGAAAAACTTCATTGTTTCCATGTATTTTGGTCTAAAGACAAAGAATGTCCACAACATTCTGAACGAGATAATCAAAATATCCATTAAATATGTATCTTGATGCTTTCAACCTTGCTCATGTCTATCCCCCTCATTAATTTTTCAACTCTTACTTATAATATACTGAAAACGAATGTCTCGCGATTGAAGTGAGAGTAATATCAACAATCTATTTGACTTACCCGTTTTCAGCCTGATCAATCAACAGATACAATCTGTGCTCTGAATTCCGTAGCCTATCTGTTGTTGTGATTGGTTTGGACAGGCCTTGAGCACGTGCTGATGCTTCACCCATTGCGTTGACAATTTGTGTTACTTTAGATTGAGTATCCCTGAAAAAAATACAATTTGATAAATCTTCAAAGGAATATGAGCATCGAGGTTTGAACCTTACATTTTAATCACAAAAAATATGAAGTACAACATTAATCAAATCAAATTATATCCCTTATTGGCACAGAAAAATTTGAATACATCTTATGGACAAAGCGAATACAAAATGGTGAAGTGAAAATAATACAAAACATTATTAGTACACATTACGTAAAACAATAAAACAAGCTAGTAAAAATATATTTTTTCAATATTTCAAAACGCGCGCTCGTCTTGTTCCCGCCCTGCCTGCAGTATGAAATTATTTTTGAGTTGAACATCAAACAAGTAACTTGAGGGTTGCTTACGTTATTGCAACTAAAACGTGTTAATATCTATTTCCTATTCAGGAAATAATAAACATCAGTTGTGGTCGCGACCTCGGTGCACTTGAACTCTACTTTTCCGCTTTGCTTGCAGTAAGCAATGCTTAGTTGGTGTTATCTATAGAGACCCAAGTGTTGACTGAATTACTCAACTAGGCGATCGATGGCCCTCAAAAAATATGGAAACTCCAATTATAACAGTATGTGTCCGTAGAACCATGAGGAAAACTTTTTTATCATAAGCTTAAAGAAAAAAAGTTATTCTTTATATTAAGTTTTGCATCTTTTTATTTCTTGATAACAATAATCACGTACGAGCCTAGGTTTGTCAAAAAATATGAATCTTCCCAGGAGAAGAGTACTCTTATTTTTGACAATATCAAGAATTGTTATTGACAAAAGATGATCAGAACTAGAAACCACGTTTGAATGCAATTTTACAATGAAAAAAAAAGTTTTGCTATTTTTTAATTGTTTTCCCACATTAGATACCTATAAATTATGAATGAATACCACCAAACACCTTTTTGTTTTTCGATTTTGTATCCCTCAATGAATGCATAATATTGCCAATAAAAAAATAAATACGAAATACTTTTTCAATGTAGATCACTGAAATTGCATATTATTTAAACGTGATTTTTAGCTGTGATCAATTTTTTTTTATAACAATTTTTCATAATGTCAAAGTAAACTCACTTTACTATTCTACTCCTGGGCAAAATTGATATTTTGTGATAAACCTCGTACACGACTGAACATAATCATTACCTGATGATTCCATTTTAAGTTTCCGAGCATACAGATTTTTTAATGAGTTATAACTTTTTTCTATGACTTTTCAATAATAGATGTATTATACATCCACTTTCTAGTGGTTGATGTAACTCGTTACTCATACCGTTGACTTTTTTTGATCACTCAATTGTTTTTAACCAATGAAATGATCTAATGCCATTACTCCACTGCTTTAGAGCCAATAAGAACATTCGACAAAATGTCAACTTTAAATACATCATTTTGAAACAGCCCATTTGACCGTCCATACTTGTTTTAAAGTCATTGTCACATTTTGTTAGCAACCTAACCTTACTTCAAGTGAAGTAGTTGTCAAAAAGTGTCGTCCAAGCATTGTCGAATTTGCTGCGATCGCATCGGGAGCTGGCAAAACTTGACCTTTCTAACACGTGTTTTTGTGCTCGAGTTACCCCCTAATAGGTGAGTGGAGCATTATAATAGCTAGAATAGTCTTGTGATAGCTTATTGACAATTCCTTCCTAAACTTTCCCCCTTTCTTTGTTATAAATTTTCTTTTTCAAATTGGGTTGTTATTGTTAATTGTCTGAAGGCTAAAACCAGAAAATGACCGATCCAGGGGGGGGGCGGACCCCCCCAATGTATAGTTGATGGCAGTAATCCTGCCCTTTTACCAAACTCGAATAATGCTGACACGCCAATCCGAAATAACCTAGAAAAACCAGCCATTTTTTACTCAGCGACAGATAAAGGTCCTTTCATTGTATATTTGGAATCTACAGAAAAAGTGGGTTTTAGCATCGGCAGATCAAATAACATCAAAATCGCAAGGGATATCTTTAACTTAAAATTAGCGAATATAAAGAAGATAAGCAACAAAGGATTAAATAGAATATCAATTGAATTTGTTTCCTACGAATCAGCTAACCAATTTACGAATAATCAAAATCTTATTAAAAAAGGGTACAATATATTTATACCATTTAATTTTGTCTCATCGAAGGGGATAGCTAGACAGGTAGATCAAGACATCTCAGAAGAAGAACTTTTAAAATGCTGCGATGTGGATGGTAAAATCGAGATTTTAAGCGTCAAAAGGCTGAACAGAAGGACAATCAAAGACAACTCAGTAACATATGAACCCACAGGAACAGTATTATTTACATTCAAGGGAGTCAACCTCCCAAGAGCGGTTCAATTTTACAATTTATCCCATACAATTACAGTTTACGTCCCTCCGGTAGCACAATCCTACAAGTGTTTGCGCTACGGACACACCAAATCGAACTGCAAAAGTAAGGAGCTATGCTTCAATTGCGGCGAAAAGCGGGGAGGAAGTAACATGCTCAACAAAATGTTTTTTCTGTAAGGATTCGCACAAAACGGCATCAAAGAAATGCCCCGAATACAACAGGCAAAAAAACATCAAGGAACTAATGGCTTTCAAGAACATAACCTTCTTTGAGGCCAGTGACCTCTGCAAAAAAACGTACCTTCCAAATAGAGACCTGGCAATTAATGAAGAAGATTTCCCGAAGCTCACCAAGAACAAAGCACACAACATCTCTTATTCCCAGCGATCCTCGGATCTGACTATTGACCCAACGGAAAGGAAAAGCTCATACTTCAGATCCAGCCCCACTAAAAGAACGTTCAACCAAGTCGCGTCAAGCAACCCAACAAAGAAAAGGATCATCCAAAAAAGCTACGACAAAGATGAACATGACCAGAATTTGATCAGCCCCAATGGCAGAACCGAAAACATATATACCCAAAATCGCAATTCAAACTCGTCACCCACAAACATACTATTCCACAACTCCCAACGGCCTGGAAACAGTGCATATTCTCAATCTTACTATAACCAACCAACTCCAGACATCAACCTGGATATGGTCATCAATTTCTTAAAAAATACATCAGAACACCAAGCAGACATCCTGAGAAGGATACTTCTGTCTAAACTGAGTTTCAGACCCTACATGGATCTGGACCAGGAGTCAGACGAATGATAGCATCCCCAAAAATCCTAGCCGCCCTTGCTTACCACAAAAAACGTAACATTCAACACGGCAACTCAACACAAGCCAAACCTCAAAATCATCCAATGGAATATTCGCAGCGTCAGGGCAAACGGGGAAAACCTAAACAACTTAATCGACAACGAAAATCCAGACATTATCCTTCTTAACGAAACATGGTTAAACAAAAAACGAAAATTTACCTTGAAGGCATACCATATATTAAGACAGGACAGAGAGGACGGGTACGCAGGGGTAGCAACCTGCATTAAGAAAAATATTATATTCACGGAAATCAAAAAAGTACACACAGAAAAAGTGCAGTGGATCGCCATCAAAGTAGGGGACACTCTCATCAAAAATATATACGTCAGCAGGGACTCGGCCATTGATCTCAAACTCCTAGAAGATCTACAAGACCAGGGTAACTTCTCGAACAGCGTCACAATGGGCGACTTCAACTCCCACCATCCACTCTGGGACAAATCTCCACCCAACAAAGGAGGCAGACTTATTAGCGACTTCATTCTCGACAAAGACCTCATAATCATGAACAACGGGTCGGGGACATTGGTCCAGAACCCACGAGAAAATACCAGCGCAGTAGACTTATGTATAGTGAGTGGCAGTTTGGCAATAAAATCAAACTGGAACGTGATATACGACTGCGGAAACAGCGACCACTACCCCACATCCTTGACAATCAATACGGAGAGTAACAATGGTTTTAGACAAGCATTCATCCCCCCAGAGAAGTCGAGAAATTGGGCGAAAGCAGACTGGGAAGAATATCATGAGAGGACACTAGTGGAAATCATGGGAACAACGGAAGAAATAGACTACGATAAGCTCATTTCAATCATGGACTCAGCAGCCGAAGAAACCATCCCCTACAAGTACCGGTGGTCCCACTGGAAAAGTGGCAACCCATGGTGGGACGAAGAATGCACGGAATGGATTCGGACTAGAAAAGCCGCCCTCGAAGACTTTAACAACAACCCCTCGATAGAGAACTACATAAATACAAGAAAAACGATTGCAACAACAAGAAGAAACCTAAAAATCAAAAAGAAAGCGAAATTTGTGAAATTCTGCGAAACCCTGAGTCGAAATTCCAACATGACCTACGTCTGGAGCAAAATTAAAAAATTTTCAAACCGCAACAATAACAACCACTTCACAACAAACGACGATATCAAGGAAAATATCCTCCATAACATGTCCTCGGTAAATATCGACCCAAACTTTAGCCCAGTTAACTTCGAAGTCCTCAACACCATCAAACCATTCACGTTACACGAACTCCTACACGCCCTAAAAAATAAGAAACAGACAGCCCCAGGACTGGACGGAATCCCCTACTCCATGTATCAACATCTCCCAACTAAAGGCAAGCAATATCTACTGGATGCGTTCAACAAGTTCTTAAACGGAGACCAAATCCCCGACTCTTGGAAAGAGGCGAACGTGGTGAGCTTCCTGAAACCTAATAGAGACCCGTCAGATGTGGAGAACTATAGGCCCATAGTGCTATCTCCCTGTGGAGGGAAAATCCTTGAAACGATGATAAAAAACCGAATAGAATGGCTTCTGGAGAAGAAAAACACTTTCACCAATCACCAACTAGGATTCCGAAAAGGAAAAGGAGTATACGATAATGTAGCGCTTCTAACGACATACATATACAACGCTTTCTTGTCATCTGAATCGGTCATGGCAGTATTCTTGGATATAAAAGCAGCCTATGATAATATCAACATTCACATCTTATACAATAAACTCGTAGAATTAAATGTCCCACTGGAACTAGTCAATCTAATACATCAATTCCTA
This sequence comes from Orchestes rusci, assembly GCA_958502075.1. Taxonomy (NCBI): domain Eukaryota; kingdom Metazoa; phylum Arthropoda; class Insecta; order Coleoptera; family Curculionidae; genus Orchestes; species Orchestes rusci. The sequence goes on from OY293306.1 coordinate 3,734,633, forward strand.
AAGTCAAGACGCCTTTACAGTAAAAACATTCACGGCAACCTCATAGGACCTACCATAGCCACCAGAGAAATCCCCCAGGGCTCACCACTTAGCACCACACTGTTCAACATATACCTAGCGGAACTCTTCAACCTGAACTTGGGAAACATATCAATACTAGGATATGCGGACGACTTAGTCCTAGTCATAAAAGGGAAAAACCCAACCACCATGAGGACACAAATTACCTCAGCCGTAGAAGCAGTGGACTATACGTTGAGAGAAATGAACCTCTTCCTGGCTCCGAAGAAGTGCGAAGCTATGTGGTTCACCAAGGGGAAAAGGGCAGACATACCCGCCCCAATCGTTCTTCACAACCATACCATCAAGTTCCAACAACACGTGAAGTACCTAGGAGTCACACTCAACCAGCACTTAAAATGGGACGCGCACATAGACCAAATAACCACAAAAGCAAAAAAAGCACTCAACATACTGAAGGCCATCTGTAGAGTACGGTGGGGTGCAGACCCATGTACTATGCTCATAATCTTCCAAGCCCTTGTCAGATCCCGCCTAGAATTCGGAGCAATCTTCATCAAGCCAGTTAGCAAAAAGAGTATAAATAAGATAGATGTGGTGTTTTACGAAGGAATACGTATTTGTTTGGGACTTATGAAGTCAACCCCCCGTCTCGCAATCCTATCGGAAGCGGCTATGCGGAGTCCAGAGCAAAGAAGAGAGATCCTAGCAACTAAATTTATATCCAAGATAGTGGCCACCCAGAATCACCCTCTACTGAAGATATTACTAGCATGTCGAAGACAACTTATCATGGGACCACCCTTCTGCCCTCCCAGAAAGTCACCTACTTGTTCGCGTCACTCCAGCACTACCTCCCACACCTGAAGAAAATATACAAAAGCCAAAACCTTCCATGCTTCGAGACAGAATTCGAACTGCTAATGTCTTCCCTAAGGATTATACGATTCAATATCAAGAAGGACGACCCTATGACCAGGGCAAAATGGAGCTCATTCGAGGAAAAATATAAACATACATACTCCTTTGCATTTACAGATGCCTCTAAGAAAAAAAACAATTTTGGATATGGAATAACTATCCCAAACATCAACTACAAATTCGCTTCTAGACTACCAGACACTATCAGCATCTGCAAGGCGGAAACCATCGCAATTCACGACGCAGTAAAGATAATTACCCAAAAACGCATAAGAAATACCATCATCTTATCCGATTCATTGAGCGCTCTGCAAAAAATCAGCTCGAACCAATTAAATGCGACGGCGGATTACTGGACAATAAGGACAAAAAACCTCATATATAATGCAAATCAAAATGGATATGACATTAGACTAGCCTGGATCCCAGGACACGCCGGCATTGCTGGCAACATGGAAGCAGACACCTTAGCCAACTTTGGCAGAACCCTAAACGTCCCAAAAAAAATGACCCTAGATGCTAGAGAAGTATACAATGACATACGACAAAAACTGCTGAACAAATACAAAAACGAATGGAAAACGACCCTGCTACAGAGAAAACACCAATACTCCAAGGTCCAAACAGAATATACGGGGAAGATATGGTTCGCGGGATTCCCATTTAAAGATAGAAGACATATTACAACCTTCATCAGAATGCGGACAGGACACTGCCTAACTGGAGAACACACCTTTAAGATAAATTTAAGAGATATCCCCTTATGCGACTGTGGCCAGGTGGAAAGCCTGAACCACATTCTATTTGAATGTCCAATTAACTTCATTGTTGGTAGAAACCTATATACGGAATCACAATAAACTCAATCCTGGCCTACCCCAAAGAAAAAGCAATTGACCTCATCACCCAGTTTTTAAGCTATAACAAGATTAGTTTGTAATGCTCAGCTCAGTTAAACCTTCCCTTTCTTCCAGCCATTTGTATGTCGTCTTGTACAATATCTACCAATCGTCCTATGTTGTGTTCGTCTTGCTAACAGCCTAACTCGATATGTCTTCAATCAAATAAAAAGTTGCTCACGATAAAATAATGCTCACAGAATAGAAGAGTCGGAGATCACGGTATGGTCCCGAACCAGACAACCCGTGATCACTGAGGAATCGAGCTGGCAATTGCCTAGGAGCAAAGCCATCAAAGAAAGAAGAAGAAGAAGAAGAAGAAGTGTCGTCCAAATGAAATTGAATATTACAAAGTTCGTTTTAATGATTCAATAATCATAGAAAAAGTATAGTATTCTACTCGTGGGAAATGGATTACTTCCTCAGATGATTACGCAAACTTCAACCACGTAAGTATTATCCACCATTTCCCGTTTGAACTACTGTATAAACTCTAAAGAAATGGATGGTCAATGTACTCATAATACTGCAGTTGCGAAAATTATGCATCCATAAAACAACTGAGTCTGCGGTTTATCTGTCTAACCAATAAATAATAATAAAATGCAAAATAATGTTTATTTTACATTCATAATAAAGATAATTCAGCAATATCAAGTTCATGACTCCTTGAATGATATGTTCTATATTTAATAAAATATATTCGGATGATACGATTCTTGAAAAAATACATCAGTCATGATAGTCTTTATTTTAGCGACACTATCGAAAATAAAATGAACCACTCAGAAAAGTTGACCCATCTTTGAGTATTTTTGATTTAAGAATAAGTTTGCCCTTGATAATGAGCTCGATAGTTCGATTATTATTATTTGAAAACATTACTATGACTACGCTTAATTTTTGATATAAGTACGGGGTGTGTTGAACATTCAAAAGAGTATGTTTTTGAAAATATGAGTAAACAAAAAAAAGCTGAAAACTGCTTTTACAAAATATAAAAAGGACATAGTCATTGTGGTGAAACTGAATAATCCTTGAATTAGAAATAAATTGATGATTTAATTTTTTGTTGAAGCTACATACAGGGTGACAATTTAAAAAGGACCAGCATTTGATTGTGTCCAAACCAATGATAGTATGAAGATTTGGCGATACACGTCAATTTAGATATTGAGGTGTCTGTTGTTTTTATGAAATCAACCCTCTCACGCCCAGGGTAGCTACCCCTGAAATTTGAAATAGCAACTCCCACTTATTTTGCGATTTTCTAAATCTTCACGTTATTCTCCATATGCTGCATCACTTTTTTTTCAAAATTGAAGTTCCTAACCTCACAAAAATTTTCAATCTAACAAAATAAATTATTCCTTGAACTGATAATGGTATGAAAATTTGGTGAGACAGATCAATTTAGATATCGACGGGGACAACTTTTGAGGTATCTTTTATTGTTTTGATTTCAACCCCCTCACTCCCAGGGTAACTACCCTGAAATTTAAAATGGCAGTCTGCACTCATTTCACGATTTTCGAAATATTTATGCTATTCTTGATAAGTTGCATCTCTTTTTTTTAAATTGGACCACATAACCTCACAATTGTTTTCAAACGGACAGCAATCATTATAATTTCTTGAACTGATGACAGTATGGAGATTTGGTGAAAGATTTCAATGCAGATATCAAGGGGGACAACTTTTAAGGTGTTAGCTGTCATATTACTTTCAACCTCCTTAACTCCTGGGCACCAACCTGACCTACCTTAAGATTTTGAATGAAAACTCCTATTTCTTTTGTCATTTTTGAGTTCCTCATGTATCACTAGATAAATTCCTTTTTTTCATTGGAATTCGCAATTCTACAAACAGAACAATTTTGAGGTTATGTACTTTATTTTTGAAAATAAAAGTGATGAAGCTTATTGAGAATTACATGAAGATTTAAAAAATCGCAAAATAAGTGGTGGTTGCTATTTGAAATTTCAGGGGTAGCTACCCTGGGCGTGAGAGGGTTGATTCCATCAAAACAACAAATACCTCAAAAGTTGTCCCTCTCGATATCTAAATCGACGTATCCTTCCAAATCCTCATACTACCATTGGTTTGGACACAATCAAATGCTGGTCCTTTTTAAATTGCCACGCTGTATACATAATACTATACAACAATAAAGAAAACAAGAGTAAAGGGCAAGGTCTGTAAGAAACAGATGAAAGTGTCTATATCAGATAACAGTGACCTCATTACTGACCCAAACTAACCCAACTCAGTAACATACTCAAGATCTGACAGCACTTCTGATTTCTGATGAAATGCAAACAAAAACAAAGAAACTGCGAAAAAGATTCTAGGTGGAATAGTTATCGTGGTTTTCAGAAAAGAATAAAAACAATAACATCTTGAGTGAAATTTGCCAGACATCTTTTTTGAAAATTTGCTTGTATGTTTCAAATTGTTATTTTCAGTTTTTTTCCAGTCGAACTTTCATAAGTCCATGACTCGTTTTTTTTTTTCAAAAAGGTGTAGAAGATGAATATATTTTGTTCCGGTTTTATTGTTTCCTCTCCAGTAGGTAGGACCGAGAAGCCGAAGTCGTTCTGCAGCTTACGAACTAAAACACTGTGGTCGATTTGGTCGAAGGCTTTCTAGAAATCTGTGTACACAATATCCACTTGGTCTCTATTGATGTTGAGATCTCAGACCATAGAGGCCAAATTGTGGAGTTTCAGATCTCGAAAATGACTAAAGGATTGGTTGGGATTGCTATGACACTAAAACCAAGAACACAAATGGGTAGGCGATTGTTGTATGAGAAAATTTCGGAAATTGACTGGGGTTTTGTCACCTCACAAGATACTGACATTGAACAGAAATTCACTGTCTTTATGGATATTCTTGAAACATGCTCTCTAGAGTCATTTCTACAAAAAACATATAAGGTAAGGTCTGACCAGATGAAAAAGATTACATGGTTTACCAGTGAATCAAAGGCAATGCGGGAGCATGTCTTATATTTCTAGAAGAAGTATGTCGACCGTATGAAAGTGAGAATAATAGGAAAGTTCTGAAGGCATCTGAACTATGTTATAAAAATAAAATAGGCATGGCTAAAAACAGGACTGATGACAGGATAATACTGAACTCCAATAATCCTCTGCGAACAATGTGGGACATCATAAACAGCGTAGACTTCACAAACAATATCAACTTTATTATATATATTATACACAACATATTTTTTTTTTCTGGAATAACCTTTAACCAAAAAAGAGATTTCAAAGACAACCTAAAAATTGAAAACAGCAACGACATATATGGATTTAATACCAACTTGATCAAGACAATTGAAAATATCATTATTGTTCCTCTCACAAAACAAATAAACTTGTGCTTTAAAGAAAACAGATCCCATCTCTGTTCTTGAGAAAGCTATAGTCACTCTAATTTTCAAAAAGGGGAACGTTGATGAAGCAGAGAACTACAGACCTATCTCCTTACTTCCAGTTATCTCGAAAATAATAGAGGGGGTTTTGATTACTTCGAGAGCAATAATCACTTCAGTGCATCACAATTTAGCTTTAGAAAAAACAAGACAAAAGAACATGCTATCCTTGATCTTGTCTCACACATCACTGATGCTTTTTATAATCTGCAGTTTGACCAAATTGTAATCTGCGATCTGAGTGAGGCTTTTGACTGCGTGGACCATGGGCTGCTCTTGCGAGAGCTTACAGTGACAGGTTTCTGGAGTTTTGTCAAGAGAAAGTGGTATCAATATTGGAGTCCCCCAGGGATCAGTCCTGGGTCCAATTCTGTTCTTGATTTGAATTAATGACCTCGCGACAATGGACACATCTGCGAAGTGCACACTGTTTGCTGATGAAAACACAGTTTCCTTTGCGGCTGACGCACTTGTGGGTTCACTCAAAGAATCCGTGTCTGTGCAGGAGAGGGTGAAGGAGTGTTTTCCATCAATAAATTGCTACTTAATGAGTGGAAAACCAATATAATGGTCTTTTTTCGCAGGGATACCCCGGATGAGAATGGTGATATGACCAGTGTCAAGTTTTTGGGGGTACACTTGGACCAACACCTTCTATGGAGAGACCATATTCACATCTTGAGCAAGAAGCTATTCGCTATGTGCAACTGGTTGATGGGGAGACGAGAAACGATCCCGCGCTACCAGCGGAAAAAATTCGCAGTTTTGTGGGCGCGCAGTGTTGCCAAATTTGAATCAAGACCTCCCACTAGAAGCGGATGAAAAAATTGGGTTTAGCAGAGAATCAACTAAATTTATTACATTATTTTGAGGATCATTTCGTTTTCTCGGTTTTCTTGATACATCTTCATCTTCATCTTACTGTCATCCTCCCTGATGCTATTTGAACCTTTTTCTTCACTCTGGAGGCCACATGGCCTCATAGTGGGGCTCCACCTCACTTTTGTCCTCGGACCCCATGATAGGGCTTCGCCGCAAGGGCCCCCCCGAGTCTCAAAAAGGAGCCAAAACTCGTTTTGGGGATTTCTGCCTTGTGATAGGGCTCCGCCTCAAGGGGGGCCTAAGTCTAATAATGTCGTAGGGCTCCGCCTCAAGGAGGCCCCGAGTCTCATAATGGAGCCAAAACTCGTTTTGGGGATTTCTGCCTTATGGTAGAGCTCCGCCTCATGGGGCTCAAAGTGGGGCCCCGCCTTATTTTGCGGTCCCCAGGATCCGTGATGGATTTCCGTTTCAAGAGGCTTCGTTTCTTTGCTTGTACTCCTTTTTTACTACTTCTTTATTGTTTTTTGCCTATTGATTCTTCCTTATAATGTTTATTGCATATTTCTCCAACCTACCGTATTGATTTCTGGTAAATTATAAATCCACTTCGCGACCTTCATTCAAATTCACCGGAACTACTGATAATTCTGCAAAGTTGGCAACAGTGTAGTTGATGTTCACATCTTCATAACCTCAGTTTTCAACGTCAAAACACTAAAAACGATAAATTATACACGTGAGTATTGTAATTACAATTATCTTCTATTTTATTGATAGAAATAATGATTATCAAATGAACCTGATGGAAATTATCCGTACTGATAGTCACTGGAGGTCGTATCAGGTATTTTTCTCTATATTACCATTTGATCATGTATGAAAATAGCCCACAGTTTTGCCAGTTGCTGACACCAGATGTCACTGTTCGGATGTTGCACATAGCCAATAGCAGGGTTCCTATTTGTGCTCAGAAATTTGGCCTGGAAAGTGTCTGCGAGTGTCCTGAGAACGGCTCATTTTTCTGGATCTTGACTTGGAGACATTCTGCTAAGATATCCAGGATCTTTGGTCTTCGGAGTTCTTGCAGGTCTGGGATTTAGGGACGATTGTAGACGTGTTTTTGGCTCACTGAGCATTTCAACCGTGACTTCCCTGTTCATCTTCCAAAACATGGTGTATGATCGGAAGAGGAAAGGGGTTTCAGGGCCCATGGAAACATGTACACCCACGTTACCAGACACAAACAGAAGCTTGTGCCAACCTACTGGAGGCTGAAGAGGTGTCAAAGTGAACCAGGGTACTGAAGTGTAAAGTTTTTTAATGAGTTGGCAGGAACTCAGGTCGTTTCCAGTGAATAATATTTTTAATAATTTAATAAAAAATGCCTTTTACATTTTTGTGGAGTTCCTGGCATTTGAGTTCAAGTATCTTATAAATTTTTTGACTTGTGTTAGAATTTTTTTTTTGTACATTAACATGAATGAATGAATTTGAATTCAATTCTGAATGATCAATGATTTTCCAAAAATAGATATAACACGAAGTCTCTGTCAAACCGCATATATAGCAGCTGCCTTGTAGGCATGGTATGCGTATGCATGGTAACTTATTGGAACTTATATCATATGCCGCGGGCCTAAGACTAAAGTAGCTCTTTTAATCAAGACGGAAAAGTTTATGAGTCGACAGTAGAGATGGCCATGATTTTTCTTAGGGAACCAAAGTACTTAAGTGTCAAGATAAATACAATCTTTTTCGTGGTTTCGGAACTAAAACGTTCAAATAGTAGTTTCAGTGTCGACAGATAATGCAATGATCTCTGGCAAAAATCATGGGAAACCATGGAAAACCAAGGGAATCAGAATATTTTTGATGACAAAGAAACTACTTGACATGATTATAAATTATTTTTCTAGGTGATCCATATCAGCTGCGATGAAACATACAACTATTTCAATTGAGAGTGAGAAAGGCGAACAATATATTGAAGCTGTCTCTCCCAAATCTTTCAAATTTCCAGTAGCGATTTGTTTTTTCGCTTAGTTATTAGAAAAAATCATGAAATTTTCATTTTTTGAAACTCTTAAAATAGAGTTTCTAGAGGGGTGGCAAATTATAAGGAGAAACCCTATACACAAACGCGTACATACAAAAACGTCCGTCTGTAATAATAATATAGGTAATGTAGAGAAAATAGTTGAGTTGTGCATAAACTCTAATCAGGAACAAACTAATAGTTTCCAATTCGCCACTATTAACCCACATTCACAAACGAATCGCACCACTTAGCACGAAAAAATCAGCCGATATTCTGCGTATTTATTTTACTTTCTGGGAAAGGGATGGCGTGTCGAATCTGCGCTGATATTCACGAAGCATGCAATGCACCCTCAAAGTCAATCATAATATTATTTGAATTTCAAATACCTTCAAGGTCTGATTGAATTGTTTTCTTCGTCTTTTCAGTTGTTTAAGGTGATGCCCAGAAAGTATGAAGACTGCTTTACGGCCATTAATCAGAGAATTTATTTTCTAGTCTAGCAGGAAGCATAAAAGATGCATATCTTGAGTCGGTTCCGATATTCATTAACTAGGAAAACTCGTGCAGAGTTTCCATTCATTCGAAATTCTTGAAGAGCAGTCGTCTTATTTTGGGATATCTTATTATGATATTGAATCATAGTAGTCTATACAAGCTGAGCCATCACAGTAGTAAATTCATCCGTAAACGAATGTACATTATGCCTGATAACGTCGACAGTAGAAAATATCAAATTGAGAAAATAAAAAGTTAAAGACTAGATCAAGTAGTCTAATTTTCTGATGTTAAACAGCCAGTATCTTGGTAGTCAACATTTTGTATCTATAGTATAAAGAGGTGACTTCTGAAGTCTTTCTACAGGTGAATGGTAAGATCATAGTGGGACGACAGAAAATGAAGATCAACACAAAGATAACAAAGCTTATGCGTTTCGTGTTATTTCTTCTTGATAATTATAAATTACGATGCTTTATTGATCCGCCGAACTCGATCTCCATTCTTAATCACGCACATCGACATTGGTGACCCCTTGGTCAAGTTCGTGTGGCGTGTTCTTGTTGTTGACAAGCATTTGCGAGTTGACTTTTGAGCTTTCCGTTTTTGCCATGACATGGCAGATTGGAATTCTGTCTCAAGGTAACACTTCCAGACTAACAAATGTGCTACAACAAAAAAATTTCGTCACCAACAATGGCTGTGGATATCCATCAGTTCACCATTTGTTTACGTTTCAAGAGATTAAACTTGGAACACTTCACACTCCATCGTTTTTTCCAAAATGAAAAAAAAAATCGATTATCTTGAGTCAGGCCCAAAGCTCGACCTCTGTTGGGACTACCCCATGTTTTTTTCCATGGATGCCAGTGTTTCATATCACGAAATGCAGCTTTCCACGTCTCTTGTGAGCTTCTCGGCAACACCGCGCGAGCATTCCTTTTTTTCTCCGCTAACATGGATGAGTTGGTTTATAAAAATAGTTTGGTCCAAAGTTGGGTCCCAAATCGATGATAGTTTTCATCCTGATTGACGGCGAGTGGCTTTATCCGTCTTTGAGTCATATTCCGGCCTAAAAGAGATCGATTTCCGTTGAGTTCGTGATCTTCTCTAGCTAAAAATAGAGCTGCTCTGCGAGATACCTGAAACAAGCTATCAGTGTCAACCTTATCCCCTTTTATCCAGTCTATGAGAACTTGAACATTACATATGACTTTTTTCTTTGGTTTTAATCTGTGAGACTTCTATCGCATTCATAATGCGCTTGATAAGAGGGTGGCTGGTTGTTGTTTCCTTCTCCAAGGGGTTTGAAAATCTTGTAATCACCGATTTATGAATCTTAATGGTAGAGACAGTTAGATGATTGATTCTATGTTAATAAGCTGGATATCAAGCTATCTCATCTGGAGGCGGGCTTGTATGCGGAATACCTTTTGATTCTGATCAGCGCATCAAGACCCACCAGAGGGTTGTGTAAGTCCTCAGCGAAGAAGATCTCCACGAGGCCTTTGATAACGCGATAAATTCCGGTTCGAGTTTTTCACTAAGGTTGACCACCCTGTACTTTCTAGGCTAACAATTCTGGTAGGTTGGCTTTCGGCAGCGGTAGGGAGTTCCTTGCGTCTACCAGGTGATAATAGAGGTCATTGATTGGCATCGGAAGTTCCTCTGTTCGTGACATCAATTCCGCAGGCTGGAATACCCTCTTCCATTTTGGTGATATCACGATGTAGGTATGTCCCTGTGGCTGTGTTCAGATGATTGAGGATCCTCGGTTTCAGGCATGGGAGAGAAAATATCTGGGCCAGTAGGAACGACCATTTTTGACTCAAGACATCCATGAAGCATGCTGATTTGTCCCTGCTGTTCCTTGAGGTTGATACACTGAGCGCAAATCGATCTCTTTGAGGAGTTTCCCAGAAAATTTTCCCGGTTGCTGCTCCCGTGAAGTGCCATTCGGCAGCATATTTCAGGCGGGAAAGTCTGTCTGCAATTAAATAATTGTAGAAGCCAGGAATGGAGTGTGCCGTCAGGTGTCTGTCGAGCTTGTATGTCAGTGTGAGAAGACTTCTTGCCAGGCTCAATAGGGGTTGTGATTCCGTGCCCCCTTGATTCCTAATGTGAGATATTACAGTTCGATTAAATTTTTGGGACCGCACTGCTTTTCCTCTGAGCTGAAATGGTCTGAAAGACTGCTCACAACTCTTCATGGTTGATGTGCGAGCATTTTTCATGGCTTCCACTGGTCTCTATCAGTTGAATACTTCCTATTTGAGCTCTGCAGCCAGTGTCGGAGGCATCTGTCTTGCCTGGAACAGCGGAGACCTAGAATCCAGAATCTCAAGGCATCCGGTACTGGGTAGGACTTTTTGAGAAAATCGGATGAGTTGGTTTATAAAAATAAATTGATCCAAAGTTGGGTCCAAAATTGATGATAGTTTCCATCCAGATTGACGGCGAGTGGCTTTATCCGTCTTTGAGCCATATTCCGGCCAAAAAAGATTTTCGTTGAGTTCGTGATCTTCCCTAGCTAGAAGTAGAAGCAGAGCTGCTCTGAGAGATACCTGAAACAAGCTATCAGTGTCAACCTTATCCCTCTTCATCCAGTCTATGAGAACTTGAAAACTACATATGACTTTTTGCTTTGGTTTAATCTGTGAGACTTCTATCGCTTTTATAATGCGCTCAATAAGAGGGTGGCTGATTTTTGTCTCATTCTCCAAGGGGTTTGAGAATGTTGTAATCACCGATTTATGAAGCTTAATGGTAGAGACAGTTAAATGATTGATTCTATGTAAATAAGCTGGAAATCGAGCTATCCCATCTGGGGACGGGCTTGTATGCGGAATACCTTTTGATTCTGACCAGCGCATCAAGACCCACCAGGGGGTTGTGTAAGTCCTCAGCGAAGAAGATCTCCACGAGGCCTTTGATAGCGCGATATATTCCGGTTCGAGTTTTTCACTAAGGTTGTCCACCCTGTACTTTCCACGCTAACAATTCTGGTAGGTTGGCTTTCGGCAGCGGTGGGGAGTTTCTTGCGTCTACCAGGTGATAATAGAGGTCATTGATGAGAATCGGAAGTTCCTTTGTTCGTGACATCGATTCCGCAGGCTGGAATACCCTCTTCCATTTTGGTGATATCACGATGTAGGTATGTCCCTGTGGCTGTGTTCAGATGATTGAGGATCCTCGGTTTCAGGCATGAGGAGAAAATATCTAGGCCAGTAGGAACGACCATTTTTGACTAGAGACATCCATCGAAGCATGCTGATTTGTCCCTGCTGTTCCTTGAGGTTGATACACTGAGCGCAAATAGATCTCTTTGAGGAGTTCCCCAGAAATTTTTCTGGTTGCTGCTTCCGGAAAGTGCCATTCGGCAGAATTTTTCTCGCGGAAAAGGCTGTCTGCAATTGAATAATTGTAGAAGCCAGGAATGGAGTGTGCCGTCAGGTGTCTGTCAAATGGTCTTAAAGACTGCTCACAACTCCAAATGGTTGATATGCCAACATTTTTTATGGCTTCCACTGGTCTCTATCAGTTGAGTACTTCCTATTTGAGCTCTCCAGTCAGTGTCGGATGCATCAGTGTCGGGTGCATCTGTCTTGCCTGGAACAACGGAGACCTCGAATCCAGAATCTTGAGCCACCATTGGAATTTTTTGAAGGCGACATACGGTACTTGGAAGGACTTTCTAAGAAAATCAAGCTTGTCCGTTGGCAGCTCCTTCTCCTGAGCCTTCCAAGTGGGATTGCTAGAGAGGCGGAGTTCAGCTTCCCCAACAGGCTTTATGCGCTTTTCCAGCTCCAACGACGTGTTCGTAGGATAGTCTTCTTCCGAATGCAGATGACCCGTCTAGCATTCGCCTTCTTATATCTGTGAAGAACCGCCCTGAAATATATGAGCATGAGAGTTTGGAGGCTCTGGCCATACCAATGGAAGGAATAGCAAATCAAATCCTGTTCAGGAACTGGGACTCTTCGGATTCACCTGGGATCTCTTCCCTTGTCAACGGATAAACCTTCCATTTTTCCCAACCAGTAGGAAGATGTTGGATCACTATTTTTTTTAATCTGGTCAAGATGAGGTCATCTGCTGAATTATTCGCCAACAACGACGTGAAGTCTGTGACAACACTCATTAGTGGTCAACTGAGCAAAAAAGATCAGCAATGAACATCGGTACTCAGCGTGGGCATTTGTCATTTTATTCTCTACAAAAATCCAAAAAAACGGGCCGACGCAACGATCGAAAAAATCGGGCCCACTATCCCAAATAAACTTGAATCAGTATTGAATTCCATAGCATTAAATGATTATCGCCCAAATTTCTTGAAAGGTCTACTACTACTATCCAGAATTCATCACGCTCAATAACTATCAATCACAGAAAACTGTTCACTAATGAGCTTTTTGCGCACTGCTTGCACCATGAAAAAGCAAACGTACCAAAAGTCCAAAAGCAATATCGCTCGTAGGCGAGAAGAATGATAGATGGCACACGAAATGCACGCGCGGTGTTGCCAAGAAGCGCACTGGAGACGTGGAAAGCTGTATTCCGCGATAAAAAGCGCTTGCATGCATGAAAAAAACCTAGAGTAATGTCATTAGGGATAAAACCAACGGTACTGAGTCGAAATATTAGGTATTTCCTCTTTATACACCACCCACTACCCCCACATGTATTCACTTCAACCTTCCTCTCCAACTTCAGATACCAGAACTTGATAAAAGTAGTAGACTGCGGTAATATAGTATTGAACTATCGAACTTAGATTGAATTTTTGAACACGAACTTCCTCATACCTTTCCCATTTAAATTTGCGAATGGTTTAAATAACTTTGCCAACTTCAACCTCAAATTTTGGCACATTCATGTCAGACACCAAAAAAGATTACTCTTTGAAATAGCTTTCTCCAACAACAGTTGTGAACTATAAAACGAATATTTAAGCTCGCGTTGTCAATATGCTCAAATTCTTCTTTTTGTTTTCTTATTGTATATCATTAATGTCATGTTACACAAATATTGAAGGGATTTTCAAGATTATTGATTATTGCGACTTCCATTGTTATGATAAGATGAATGTTGGATGCAAGAGAACCACTTGCCAACAATTTAAATTTCCCTACAGTCGTGTAGACGACTCCATGGATCTTATTGTGCAAACACATAATTCATTGAGGTAAGGTAACATCAACGGTACAGCAAACTATATTGCGGTGTATAACGAATAAGATGAACGTTATAATATTTTGGAGGAAAGAGTGAATGAAAAACTTTAATTTTGCAGAAAACTTAATAAACGTCCAGTATTTAGTTTGAAGACTGTTAACATCAAGCTAAACTATAACATTGTATTTTCTCAGAAACAGATTCGCACTTGGTGAAGATATCCATGTCAAAGGTATAACCGCATCAAACATGATAGCTGTACAATGGCATGACGAACTTGCCCACCTAGCAAGATGTGCATTGAGTAAATTCGACCATAAATTGAAAAATCTTGGAGCAGAGTGTACAAGAACATACACATTCAGAGAAAAAGCTGGACACAATTTGGGGCAAATCAGTGGGTATTTCGACGACTGTGTGCCACAATTCGAAAAAATAATCACGGATTGGTTAGTATGATTTAGCCGGTCTTTATTCAATTTTATGATGTTTGATTCCTGAAACCTTCCACAACAACAATTTTTTTCAGGTACAACAACGAAATAAGAAATCTCTCATTGGATGAATTGAAAGGTCTTAGTGAAACGTATGATGGGAGTGTTGGAGATGGAAAGCTCCGTAATTTCACACAACTTCTTTGGGCCACTACTACTCACGTTGGTTGTGCAACTCGGCGTAAGAATGATGATCCCATTGAATGTACGCTATACTGTTACTATGGACCCCGTGGCAATGTGAAAAATATGTCTATGTTCAAAATGGGGGAACCTGCAAGTGAATGTCCAGCAGGTTTCCATTCAAACGAAGAGTTTCCGGGACTGTGCAATGATTCCATCGTTTTTAGAATAAACTTTATAGTTTTTGTTGTGATTACTTCCATGATATTGGTTTTATGGTAATACAAAGTTTCATTGTTATTGCAAGTAATTGAATTGATGGAGAAGGCATGAGTAGTGAGTTCATCATTGCTTGCATAAAGTGGGCCAGACTTCAAAAGTGAAAACTTGAACAATGATGGAGAATGTATTTGAATCTGTTGAATACGCTTTGCAATGACCAAGCGAACCAACTTATGGGACCAGAACATACCATTGGAGTCACTAAATCCTCGAAAAGACTGAAATGTTGACCCAAAAACAACAAGAAACCAGTTGATGCCAATCATCAGGGCTGACACATTGCAAATCAACGGTGGTAGAGGAAATCCAACCATCATTTACTGTAAAAAGCAGCTTGGAAAAGTAACAGAGACACTAACTGGAACTGGACCAGGCAATTAATAAAGAGAAGGAAACAGAAGGCACAGAGGTTCAAGAGAGGGGATAATGGGGAATCTACACTCATTCCTCAAGGGTCGTACAGAGAAACAGTAGAAAGAGTCATAACCCTTGAATCAATACAGGTCTTCAACTGGATATACTCTCTGATGCCGATGATTAAAAACAATAAGCACAAAAGGCAGTCTCATGCCCGACCAAACAATGACCTGCAACACTACACTACCAAGCATTAAGTCCGGGTAAATCTATAATTTGCAATTATTTTTGAAATTTGAGGTTTTCGCGGATTTGACTGGCGTGTAGGATAGTTCGCTAACATACAGCCATGCTTTTGTCGCAGCTGCTTGTTCTGGGAGCCGGCACATGTCTTCGTAAACGTCTCCCTATCTCATCCCAAATCTGCTCGATGGGGTTTGATTCTGGACTTCGAGCAGGTCAAACAAATCGCCTGATTTGAACTTCATCAAGAAAGGCAGAAGCCAACCGAGCAGTGTGTGAACGTGCATTATCATGCATAGATGTTCCGTGTTGTCCAAGAAAACCCATGAACCCATGAACTGTACATAATCTTCCAGAATGTCGGTGAGATACCTATGTGCATGCAAAGTCTCATTCTGGATAAGGGCCAACTCCGTGTGAGCATGAAACGATATGCCTCCCTATGCTATAACTGAGCCCCCACCAAATGAAAGTCGTTGGGAGATACATGCTTCAGCAAATCTTTTGCCCTGTCGTTAGCGCGATTCATAGGAGAACAATACCCGACTCCAATCGTCTATTGTCCAAACCAAGTGCTCTCGGCTAAAATTCAGCCTGGCAGTTTGGTGCTCCCGGAAAGCGGCGTACCAGTAGCCCTAGTTCCCGATGATAATTCAGCAACATGGAGTCACCATCCCACTGTCCACTCACGTATGTTCACATTTTTCACCTCTTGCAGATGATTTCGAAGGGATACTGCCGTAACCGTTCGGTTTCTCAATGCATAAGTTACGAGAAAGCGATCGTCTCTAGCTGTTGTACTTCTTTTTCGTCCTGAGCTAGGTCTTCACGTAGGCAAACCAGTCTCTTGATATCGTTGGGATACTCGTTGCACGCTGGAGAGACTCACACCAAAGTTTCTCGCAGTTTCGCGTAGACCGCGGCCATCTTCTAGGGCTGCCACAATTCGTGCCACAACGACAAGATCTATGGCCATTTCACTTAGCAATAACATCAAACCTAACGAAAACAATTTGCAATTGAGAGATAAAACCACGCATGGAATGCCTCAATATGCTGATGATGGTTTTCAGAAATTTGGGTGATGGACACTTTTTGTCAAACTTTGAACAGAATAAAAAAAACTCTGTTTTAATTAAAGGAATTGCGACTAGAAACTCCGCCTCTGCCCCTGATGGATGAACTGAGTAGTCTGTTGCGGTGCCGGTCCCAAGCCCAACTACTCACCCTCGTACATCCTAGATATAAGAAGCCTTAGAGGTATAGACGGAGAAACGGACCATCACCTCGTTCGATCGAAGGTCAGAACTAGAATATCAACATACAAATACAATAGATCCGACACAACACCACAATGGAACATGAATTAAGTGCAGAATGGAATAATACAACAACAACGCAGGGAACAACTCAAACAAACCTCAACCACAAAATGAAATAGAGAATCTCTGGGAGACAGCCGCGGAAGCAATCACAAAGACCGCCCCGGAAACATATCCGGAAAGAGTAAGAGAAGGACAAAAACATGGACTACCAGTGGACGAACCCTCCTATGAAAAAACACAGAAGGAACTGAACAAACTAAGGAACTTCAAGGCACCTGGATCGAGTACGATACCCGAAGAGTTTCTGAATTGCGTATGGGAAATACTACATCGACAAATCTATAAACTAATAACTCTTGTAGGATGAAGAGGTCCACAATAGACCAACTCTGTACACTGAGACAGTTCCTCGAAAAGGGATGGGTATATAAAGAAGCTATACACAATCTCTTTATAGACTTCCGACAGGCGTATGATAGTATAGAGAGATCCCAAGTCTGGAACGCGATGGCGGAGTTATCAATACCAGGAAAACTCATTTGGATGACCAAGGTATGCATGAAAAGAGAAGTATCTAAGGTGCGAGTAAACAACAGCCTATCTAACAGTTTCGAAATACATAATGGACTAAAACAGGGCAACACCTTGTCACCACTACTTCAAATTCTAGTCCTAGAGAAAGCCATCAGAACAGTCGAAATAAAAACAGAATTGCCAACAGCGAAAGGCCTCAAACTACTCCTAGCATATGCAGATGACATTGACCTTATCGAAGATACAATTCTAACTGTGAAAGACATATTTAACAAGATCTTAAGAGCAACAAGACATGTGGGACTAAACATCAATGAAGAAAAGACGAAGTACATATGCATAAACAGAACAGGGCGGGGAGATAGAATAGGACAAAAAATCACAATGAACAACTATAATTTCGAAAAAGTGGAGAGCTCCAGATACCCTGGAGCCACAATCACAGCTGACAATGACATCACCGAAGAAATCAGAGGCAGAATTCAATCGGAAAACCGGTGCCTGTTCACGCTAACGAGGACATCACAAATCAGTTTATATAAAACCATTATCAGACCTTTAATAACATACGGTGGTAAATCGTGGACAATGACCAGAGCAAACGGAGAAAAACTAAGAGGTTTTGAAAGAAACATCCTCAGAAAAATTTTTGGACCCCACCACGGACCACGGACCGATATCGTATCAGAATCAATGCCAAAATCCAAGAACTATACAATGAGAGCGATATCGTACAAGAGAATATATCCCAACGACTAAGATGGGCAGGACACGTGCAAAGGCTCCATGGGGATGGGCTGGTGAGACTGGCATGGGAAGAGGCTCCAACAGGAAGAAGGCCGTCCCAGAAATGAATATTCCATTTGAGACCCGAATGATGAAAGACCGTACCATCTGGAGAAAAGTTGTGCAGTCAGCCAGGACCCACCCAGGATTGTAGCGGTAATAATGATGATGATGAACTGCGACTCAAGCATCGTTGTATGTTAGCGAAATATTCGACACCTCTATCAAATCTGCGAAAGCTTAGACATTCAGAAATAATTTCAAATTTTGGGGTGACCCGGATTTTATGCTCGGCAGTGTATATTTAACAACAGATCGATTATTAACACATGACATAATATTTGCAAAATCACCAAAAAATTCTAATTGGAAAGCCTCAGGCACAAAAATAACCCACTTAACTTGAATGATATAATAGGTAGATATACAAGCAGTCTTGATAATATAAGAAAATATCTTGCATAATAAAAGGTTGAAAGTGATAGTTCTTCGAGTTAATATGGGTTTGTGAAAAATCTTGAAACTTGGGCGGCTTTGACTACTCTCACAGATGTTTTTTTATGCGGTCGGTGATAAGGAGATTGATAGTATTATTATGACCGATTTCATATGAATGTCAATTTACTCCAATTGTGTTCACGTGTATACATTTCACTCCTTTTGAAGTTAATCACAAGAGACGTCATTCAAATTCACAAGATTGTAGATTTAATTTCATAAAAGGAAGACTTAAAGACACGTACTACATAAATAGGTAGCAGACTTGTTCAATGGCATTCAAAAAACGGAATAATGAAAATCCGGTGAGAAATGAGGCAGCATCACTGCATCAACTATCATAAAACTGTCCGATCTAACGGGTTTTTCGCGTGAAGTAATTGGGTATCAGTATCATGTGACGTAACAAGTACTTGCTTATGATGATAGAGATGGAGAGGATGAAATATCATTCTCTGACAATAAAATATTTCAATGAAAAAAAAAAAGGCGATCTTCCAGTATAACATCAACTTGTAATAAAAAAAAGATTGGGAAAAAATCTAGAAAAGATTGATCTAGAAGATCAAAGAAAACGTTCAAGTATTGGAAGTGAAGCAAAAAGTGTTTAAGGGGATTCATCCGCTAGAAAAAGCGGATGAATAGATTAAATCGATTTTTTCGATTTAACAGATTATACCTATGTCTCTCACAGAAGGGTGGAATATGTAGTTTTCTCCTATTTTTTGACCATTGGGATACCGTTTTTGTTACCATTTTTTTGCTAGAATAGATATTGGGTTGCCTTGTTTGATACCACGCCTACCTTATAAAACTTATAAAAAAAAATTGCACTATCCAGAAAAAATGCTTGCATTGTGTAAAATTTCAGACTGGATGAATCCCCTTGATGATTCGAGTCAATTTTAGTGTTGCAGTGGACAATTTGCATTCATTTTCAGATGTCTTAAGATTTTATACAACGTGCCCAAGAAAAGGAGGGCCAGTACAGGGATCTGGCTCGAAGTCGAAACGTCATGTAATCGAACACCAAAAGCCGCCACATTCTTCTCATTTAACCAACTTTCTATCTCTCATGGTTACGGAGATCCCTGTACAGGCCCTTATCTAGGGCACGAAGTATACGTATTCTAGACAATATTTTGAAAGTCATCAGCAAAAAAGAAATCACAAAATTTCACAGTGAGGACGCGTGGGTTGGGATAAATTCATTCAATATTCAGAAAAAAGGGGTTAGGAAGACGAGAAATGGACAGAGAAAAAAAATCAGGGGTCGTCTTATCATAAAAGGCAGACTAAAGCTTGCTCAAGAATTTCGACCCACAAAGAAATAAATGTTTTGGAAAGTGTCCTCCAGAACAACAAATGTTGATAAGGTCAAATTACAATCAAAAGTCTCCCAGAATTCGCAATCAAGTAGTGATATGTGAGCGCATGACTATAAGAAAATGCGATGTCTATTGCAAAGGAAGGAGCACTAAAGAGGGAAAACCATATTCACCATAGAACTTTGTCGTTTATTCCACAAAGGTGTCTTCTGAAAATTTTGAAGTTTGTAGAACATTCTTTGCTACATTGAATGGAGTTTCGAGGGACCAGACCGACCTACATGTTGAAAAAATTAGCTCATCAGAAGATTAGTTCATAGAGCCGGTTTTGAGGGGAAAGCATACTGCTTCGAGAAAATTAGTTGAACAACGAATGGGGATATACTGTTTACTATAAGAGATCACTCTTCACTGTAATTCAACTGTTCGAGATTGTACTTCGACCTTGCTTCCTGTGGTAAAAAGTGATCGGAGGATGAGGTTCCGAAAAAAATGTCTCATGTATTTACAAAAAAAATATTTCTTTACCGGATACTATCAAACATGTGACAACCTACTCATATACTAGTGGGGGACAGAACAGGAATATCAACACGACTGATGTTTCTTTACACTATTTAAAAAAAAAACATCAATAGACGTTATCGACAAAAAGTCCCTGCTTCCTGGACACACGCGTCTGGAAAGTGATAGTGATGATTGAACAACCAACATTATTATGTCTTTGGTTCTGATTTTCTAGTCTAGTACATGAGGATAAGTGAGCATTTCACTAATTTCATTAAAAAAAACCCATTAATATCTGTTATGGCTATAACAAATCTTACCGCCGACAACAAAAACATAATGGCATACTTCCAGCAAGTGAAATCAAGTGCTTACTGCAATTATTAAATACAAAACAAATGATAGGAGATTCAAATTCCGCTATGCATTAATCTACTTGGCACGAAATTTATGATGCATGCAGAAGCGAAACTAGCAAAAATTAGGTTAATAGGTTTTATGAGTGAAACTATTACCAATTTCCGGTTCAGAATCTAGCAGGGGAGTGGTTTGCGGGTAGAACGTGTGTGAAGCGTAGATAGGGTAAGGTTTTATCATATATAGGCATCGATAAATCATGGAAATTAGGCAAGGGCGTTAGAAAGTGCAAATTAACCTTGAACTTGAACTCTGTGGTTACAAGACAGAAACTGATATGTCAGTTTTTGCACGAAATGACATTTTCTTACACACAAAGTTCTAAAACCAGGTTGTGCATGTTATGCACTGCTCTATAATCTATCACTCACTTTTCTCTATAATATGGCAAAACTTTATATGTGAGTAATTTTTGCAAAAAAAAATAATTCAATGATCAGTTAACTGTAAGGACTTTCCACCTTTTTGTTCAAGTAAATCTCTACAAAAAATCACATCAAATAAATATTTCAGAGCGACGCTAAACATAATAATGCTCTAAAATATCAAACATTTCAATCCGCTCTCCTTTAAAGTTAGCAAAACTGACATATCGGTTTCTGCCCAGTAACCAGAGAGCTATAAGAATGAATAATAATTTATTGTTCTAGATTTACGTTTCGGTTGAGCACTGAATGTCTGAAAATTAAAACGTCATGCGTCAGTTTCCTGACATCTAGTTAAAGAACTTTTCCTTCGAGCGTTCGGGAAAGTTACTTTTGCGCACGATTTTTCGTTTTGGAAGTTCAACTTTTCCGCACTAGTGCTGAAATTGTTTTTTACCCAACAAGCGCACAAAGTGATGCTTTCCCGCATGCAAAGGCAATTATGATATGCTTTGAGGGCGGGATAACAGTAATGTTTTAGGACCGAAATTTTTTCCACGAGCATTCACTTATTAGAAATGAAAGTCTTTTAATTTTATGTTTTGAAGCTTAAATAGTAACCTCATGAAAAAAACTTGGCAACAATGCGCACATATGTTGTTATTTATCTGTCACATAGTTGTCCGGACCCAGTCTGTATTGAGTCGTTTCTTAGTTGAAATGTCGGATTCGCGAATATTAGGTGTGTTTGTTATTTCGGTGTAGGGTAGGGTAGTGTAGACTGCTGGTGTAAATCATGGCTGTCAGTGTAAAGGAGATTCAACAAACGCGTTAGTGCAGATTCTGCAGATATTCTAACCTGAAAAAAAAAACTAACAAAAACAAAACAACGATGGACGATTCGAAACGTGAAGTTAAAGTATTAGGGATTATACAGGGTGTCCGGAAATTACGCGTCAAGATATTGGTGGGAGATTCTACATGAAAAATTAATGCAACAAACTTCTATACAATTTTTTCAAAAACTCAAAATTAAGGAAGATACAGGATGTTAAAAAATATTTTTTTTTTCTTTTTTTTTTTAATAACTTTTTTTCTAGTGTAATGATTTTCGCCAAATCTTACATGCATGTCACTAGTGTTTCTTTGTATTCACCCTATTAATTTGACGCTAGTCGTCAATGACAAAAGGCTGAAGCTGTCCTTCACCTTAGGAAAATTACTTAGAACTTTTTTGTTTTAATCTTTTTATAAATTTGGATGTCAAATTAGTAAAGAGCATCAAAATATTTTTTAAAAAGGTGCTCGTGTTGCATCATCGTAGAATTAACGGTTTCCGAGAAAAACGACTTTAAACATTAACCGTACCTTAAATAATTAAAAATTCGTACTTTGAAAAAATTTTTGAAGTTTTTGAAAAAATTGTATAGAAGTTTGTTGCATTAATTTTTCATGTAGAATCGCCCACCAAAATCCTGACGTGTAATTTCCGGACACCCTGTATTGTCTAAACTTTTTGACGAGGATGATGATTCATTTACTTCTTCAAGTTCTGATTCTGAAGACAGCTTAACCGAAATTTTTTTCAATACACATGACCGCAAGAAGCGAAACTGTATAAGAGAGTTTTTTGAGACTGTGGTGCCTGGACCCGTATTCCGTGTACTGTGGAATTCCATAGCAACACGTCGCTCTCTGTGTGAAATGATGCGAAAGCGACATGTTGTTAAAATTCCACAGGTACACGAAATACGGATCTATTTATTTATTTGATCTACACTGAATTTTCACTATAATTTTTCTTTTGTGGTAATCTGTATTAGAGGTTATGTTATGACATGCTTTGTTCAACAAATACACGAAATAAGTGCGCATCCCATTCCACACGACATTACACTTATCACACGTCCTCTTGACCTGGGGTAGCGAGTGCAGTAATGGACGACCTACCCTGATATAACAAAAACTTCACACTGTACTCGTAGCGGTGACTAGACCACAACGTACTGAATACGTTCCTGCGATCATCATATTTTGAAAAACGTATTGAAGGATGATTTTTTTGATGCCTTGAAGATCTCTGGTATACTTATATTTTGTGCCGTGAGACCATTGCTTCCCCTGGTGTTTTTTTTGCGACGCCGGCACGCCTTGGTTCTGAGGTTTTCAAAAGGCCGACAACGAGTGACCCAACTTTTGTTATATTGAGTAAACTTTGCCCATAGTAACTTATTACCATTTTTTGACTTACTCAGGTTCCACAATCCCTTAGACAATCAAAAAACCAAGTAACTTGTATTAATATTCTTAGATATTCTTGCATTGATCTAGCAAGTCTACTTACATCTTTGATCTTCACAAAAATAAGGTGACTCAATATACTTGAAAGAATGTATAGGAATAATATATTTATACGGAATGTTTGGTCAAAAAGAAATAGTAAATATTTAAAATTTTAGAACCCAATAAAAATAATTTTTCAGCAGATATTGTTGTACAGGTTATTGATTATAAATGCCCCCCCCTCTAACTTTTTAATTTGACAGTTTAGAAAAAGTTGTTCCAAATAAAAGTTTCATGGTTGAAAATGAACTTTTCAAATAACCTGTTTTCACATATACAGGGTGCTCCAAAAAGTCTGGGCGAGGTCCACCTTTCTTATTTCAAATTGATACCCTTTTTTTTTATTTGATATCAGGATTCTCCTTTTAACTCTAAACATTTTCTATGCGCACTACCACACGGTACCACCTTAATTTTGGATTTTACTCAAATCGCAGTCCTATTAATTTATAGAAATATGCTAAATCGTTGAATGAATGACTAAATAAAGTACAACCTGATAATTATAATGCCCTCGATGATGCTTTAATTTGGTACAAGAGAATACGAATCCAAATCAAGAATACACAATATCAAGCTTTTTTAAAAATCTAGCGAAACCACATCAATTTCCTCAAAACAGATGTGGAATCGACCTTGTTTAATTCAATCATCGGTATTTTATTTTCAAGGTCGCCCCTCCTGTAGGTATGAAAACGATTTCTATGTTTCAGCCTGCCTACCTTCAATCATGAACACAGACGCAATTAAATATTTATATTTGGCTTAACTCAAGATTAACGTAGATATTTTTAGATGCCATCTGGGAAGCAATGTAAATATCCTTAACAGAAATTCAAAAGATTTATTTAGATTTTAGTGATAAGTGAGTATAGTGAGTAGTACATACTTGAATGTACCTATTAGGTAGAAAAAATTGTTTGTCGGTGTTTATCATTGTCTTCGCCTGATAATTTGCTGATAATGGGAGGATGCCTGAACGGATCGACTTGTGAATTCGCACAGCTATTCAGGTTTATTTCAAAAATGCTCATATACAGGGTGGCCCATAAAAAACGAAACGACATTGATTTTGAGCGATTTACAAATAAAAAATGAAGCACTCAGACACGTCAACTTTGTTTTTCGAGGACACTTATTGGGCGTATAAGCAAACCCTCATTTTTGATCCCTTTGGCAGGGTGAAATTCACCACTGAAATCGTAAATGGAATAGGGTCGAGTAGTACCTCATTTTGAATGCCCTTCGACCCTGATTGGAACTGCAGTGTTTCAAGTCTCTGTCGTCATTCCTGTTGATATGACCGCTAGTCAAACTTTTGCTTTATCCAATAAATATTTGATTGCCCGCAAGAATTGAATATTTTCTTAACAACCCTTTATGATTTCGCAACAAGTACGAGAACATATCTATAGTAAACGCCAGACAACTTTCGCTCTATGTCATCGTTGCCACCAAGCTGGTTGTTATGAAGCTTGCTGGTGGCCAAATTTGGTCACCAGCAAATTATGACGTGAATCGGAAGTTGTTTGGCATTTGCTGTAAGTAGGTGTGATACTCTAGCTTATACAAGTCTTATACTGTCCAAAAAGAACATCAGACAATTCTTTTTGCTTTATTTTTGGATAACCTCTGTATTAGTAGTACAAGAGCATCAATTATCATAGTGATGGTGTAGTCAAAAACTCCAATGCATTCGTCAGTTGTTCGTGGAGATTTTTTTCAAAAAATTGTTCAGTCACGATAAAAAAAAAGTGAAAAAAAATGTGAATAAGAATCACCTTTCCATTTTTGATGATTTATTTAAAAATGGGCCATTTTGGCTGGATTATCCTAGGGTTTTGTTGAATAATAATTTTGAGATTTTCAGAAAGTACATAATTTTGACGCTTTTCCGAATGGTGCGAGCAATTCTTATCAAATGTTACACGAAACCAATTTTTTGAACGGGACAAAACAGTACTAAACGATTTTTGCAAACATTGTTTTTGAATGCACCATTAATCACTTCTTTGATAATCGATTAATGATCAAAGTTTTGTTCTATTTTCTAATAACGCTATTAGTAACTGTATGTACTTGGCATCCAATGAAATCACGCCCCATGGGGCATTCTATGAAAAAAAATCAATAACCTGAACCTCAAATAAATCTCTTGAAAATTCAATTTTTTTTGCCTTATTATTTTTTTATATACCGCTCCGTTCACCACTAAGAAAATTGAACTCACCCATCTGTAAACATGTTGGAAGAAGCATTCTTCAATTTTTTTTTATTATTTTTTTTTGCAAATCATTTTACCTTTCATAATAATTTCAAAAAACACAGGTCAGTTAACAAAAATCCAATATTTTCTAAACTTTAACACCTGGTAGAAAATTATGAAGCGGTTTATTCCAGATGTTTGAGCTGTTTTTTTTTTTTTGATCCAAGGAGCACCAATATTGAGACTCAATTTCAAATTATTAACAGTACGGTGAAAAGAATGAAAGAAGAAAGCGCTCACCCCCATTGCTTTTTACCACAGAACACAAAACAATATTCGTACATATCAATGCAAAATCTTTTTTTTTTTTAATTAAAAGTTCCGTTCAATGGAATAAATTGTTTTGTTTTTTTGAGTTGGTGCCCCAATAAATCCTGTACAGGGTGTTCACGTATATTTTGGCCAATAACTATCTTCGTCAATATTAACCCTAGAGAATGGTTCAAATGGGTAAAGTTGTAGTACTTTTTCTGAATGATCAGAATTTGTTATTAGAAAAAACAATGGAGCAACAGAAGTCAAAAAAATCAAGGCCTTCTTTCTTTTTTTGAATGGGACACCCTATATATAATCCCTTAGTTCGATGGAAAATTCTTCCCTGATTTCAAATATATAAGGGTTGAGGGTGCTATCTCTGACCGTTAAGACAGATATTAACATATTTCTATACAAGGAATAATGATAATAAATTGGACAAAGGTTGTTGATTTGTAGAGACCAGCCAACTATTCCATGTATAGTAAATCGTTAATATCTTTATAACCGTTAAAGATAACACCCCCAACCCTCATATAATTAAAATCGGGGAAGAATTCTCTATCGAACCAAGGGATAATGTATAGGGTGACCCATTTAAAAAGAGATAGGAAGCCTCATTTTTTTTAACTTCTCATCCTCATTTGTTTTTTCTGATAACAAATTCTGATAATTCAGAAAAAGTACTACAACTTTGCCTAGTTGAGTCATTCTCTATGGTTGATATTAACTATTGGCGAAAATATACGTGAACACCCTGTATAGTGTGATTCACGTAAGTTATCTGTTACAAAAAGTAGGTATTTCAAGAACAAAAAATTGAAAAAAAATGAGATTCAGTCAATTTTTTTTCAAGAATATTTGGAAGTTTTTTGACGCCCCCTGTAGAATTTTTGAAATATTGGGAAAAAATCAATGAAATATGTAATTTTTGAATGGGTATTTGGAAAACTATCATCAGACATACAGGGTGTCCCAGCGAAAAGGTCGCACCCCTATTTGTGACTCTCCTGGTATATTTTGGAAAAAACGCTCATTTTGATTTCTATGGTGACGTCTTCTTATGCATAGCCGTACAATCCAGAAATAAGGTATTGCCCAACACATCGGGGAAAATTCGGACAATATTTTTTGTTAAAAAAAATTATCAGTATTTTAATTGATGTTTTTGTTTTGAACATCTACACAGAGGTCTAATAATGATATATTTGGATTTTGGTCAATTTTTAATGTCAAAGGCCAACGGTTCGCCGACGCAATACAAAAAAACCGTACCTAATATCAATTCTTTTAATTTTGAAGTTAGTGCGTACCACTTTTCTCACATCTTTGCCGACCTGAGAAAAAAAATATCAATTGACTGATTTGGTTCGAGTTTGTACAAAGAGATACAAAAATCTTGTATTAGTGTGATATTCGAAAGGGTATAATAAGGGATTTCTACGACGCCAATGGATTTCAGAAAATGACCTTATTATACTTCTAGATAGCTTAGATACTTTGATAATAATCTGTGCACGCCACTGGATTCGTCAAGTAGGTAGTTACTATTTTGATTGATAAATAAAAACATTTTATTTTGTGAGATTAGGTAAGTATGGGCCCGTTTTGACGGATCCAGTAACGTGCCTAGATTTTTTTCTAAAAAAATCGCTGATGAGGATGAAAGATGCTTGAAACTTGAGTCAAATCAGCCAATTGCGGATTTTAGGGTGACTCGAGAACAAATAGGTCATAACTGTAGGAATATCCTCGAAAACCGTTCATTTCATCCGAAATTTTAACAAAATCAACAAATCGATCAAAAACAGTAGCCTTTGTGAAAGCGAAGCCAAGATAAGAAAATGAAGTTTTTGGTTGGTGGTTGGAGGGATATAGAATAATATATCTGACTTTCCTCCAAGTCCAAGTCCTAAAGGAGAGCGTTGAAGAGTTATACTATAGTAGATGGTGTCCCCCAATTTTAAGTGAATAATGTACCTGATAACGTGCTAAAAAAACGTCAATTTTTATTCCGAAGGAAAAAAATTACGCATCCCTTTTCAAATTCAACGAGCGCCTCTCATAAAATTTGAGACAAACATTCATTCGAAAACTTGAACTATCTGTCACATCTCAAACAATTTTTAACGAAAATTCTTACATTGTATGACCCTATCTTTAGAAGCCTTAAAAGGAAATATCATTATACTTAATGTGATGACTCACCACAACGCCCTTTTATCCCCGGAAAAGCCAGGGGGAATCAAACTGTTGCCCACTTCGACAATGGGTTGCTTGAACAACTCGTTCAAATTAAACCGGAACTCCATGTTAGAATCTCCTTGAAATCACGTCTTCCTCCAATGTATCCCAAAAGATCAGTCTCCTACACAGCTTCCCTCACTGATATTCTCGAGAAGATCGATGAAATACACAACAAAAATTGATAAAGCGTATTGTCAATGACACACATTGACTGACATTTGATTATTATTATTAATTGTTGATAATCTGACAGGTCTATCACCGGTTATTTTTAAGTAGATTCGCCGACTGAGTTCAACAATACGAGAACCGAAGGTGTTTCACGACTAGATCGCGTTTGTTTTCTGTTTCTCCTGCTAAAAGGAAGCCGCGCGTTCGAGGTTGGCTGCGTTCAAGCTGATCATTCAGTGGCGGCGATTTGGGAGTCAGTGCTGCAGGAGAATTTGTTTAAACTGCAATTTGGAAAATTCCTACATAACAAACTAACAATAGAATGAAAAGTTGAAGAGTACATGAACATGTGACCGTAAATGCTTCATTAACAGAAGTTATATTTTATATAGTATTTTTGACACGTTAAAAAAAGGTTTTAAATTAAAAAAAAAAAGTGTAATTTTTGATAAAAATATCAAGCACCATTCAAAACAGGAAATACAGGGTGTTCCGGTGATCATGTCACAAATTTCTAGGGTGGGTAAACTACACAAAAACGAGCACGAAAATAAGAAAAAAAGTTCATATATGAACATGGGTCCAAAAACGCTTCCTCAGGGAGCTAGAGCACTTCGAAAATGACCTTCAAAAACTATTTTTTGTTGTATAGCTTCGGTACTACTGTAGCTATCGCCACCAATTTTTAGACATGAAATCTAGTTCATCATTTTGAGCCTTCCGACTTTTGTCACCTTTTACCAGGGGCGTACAAACCAGGGGGGTGTCTGGGTGAATCTGACCCTACTTCTGTTGGGCTTTGATTTCTTGCAATTTTTAAATCTGACTATGATTCAATGCCTTTTACATAAAAAAGGTTCTCTTGGTAAAAAACGCTTTCTGTCACCGTTTCCTCCTAAAGTCGCCAAATCCAATCAATAATATTATTGGTCTCAAACAAATTATCACGTTGAATTATGAAAATGAGGTTCAGTACAGATAGTCAAAAAAAAGTCAAATCTTCTTTAGTGAAAATAAATTGGACAAGAGAGATTTATTGCCTTCTCGAAATTAGGGGTATGAAAAGTAAAAGAGAACGTACACAAAATATTCAAATAAAAAACAATTGAACCTACACAATCGAAACTCATAATAAATTCAAAATTACAATTGCTGAGAATGCCCGCCACCACGTTCAATACATTTATTGCACCTACGTAGCATATTCAAATTGACGTCAGTGAAAACATCAGGCATGGTTTGGATCATTTCAGCCGCAACAGAAATCCTAGCCAGCAAATCTTCCTTCGACTGAACCAGAGTTTCATATACAAAACTTTCCATATGTCCCCAAAAAAACAAATCCAGAGGAGTTAAATCTGGGGACCAGGCTCGCCAGTTGACATCGCTTCTCCGTCCAATTCAACGTCCTTTAAAACGATCATCGAGGTGTTCACGTACGACATGTGAAAAATGAGTGGGTGCTCCATCATGCTGAAACCACGGATTCCGACGTATGTCGAGGGGCAGCTCATTCAAAAACTCAGGTCAGGTGTATCTTGAAAAATTGAGGTACACCGTCCCAGTTAGTCGCGAGGAGGCAACGTGTTTTGTCCAATTAGACGTTCTCCAACAATTCCAGCCCACATGTTCACCGAGAATCGATGTTGGTACCCTCTTATTTGAAGAGCATGAGGGTTTTTCCCCACCACACATGGCTATTCCGTGAATCAAAAACACCTTCTCTCGTAAAAACAGCCTCATCAGAGAAAAGCAGAAATTTCGAAATTGGGGTTCTTGCGTACACTGTTGAAGAAACCACTCGCAAAACTCTACGCGGGGTGCATAATCATCTGGTCCCAATTCCTGTACTTTTTGACGATGGTAGGGATGATGAAGTTGTTCGTTAACAATATACCATACACGTACATGATTCACATTAATGGGTTCTTCAACAGCTCGGGTACTAACACAAGGATTTTCCCCGAATTGTCGAAGAACCTCTTTCTCAAATTCTGGAGTTCGTACAGTTCTTAAGGCGCCATTATCTGGCCTCGTTATTTTCACGGAGCCAGTTTCCCTTACGCGCTGATTCACCCTCTCGAACAGCGTGTGAGCAGGTACACACCTCTTAGGAAACCGCTCCTGATATAATCTTGGAGCGGTGACAGATGGCGACGTTTACTAAAAGTACCTTGTTTAAAAGGCATTGGAGAATCATAATCAGTTATAAAAATGGAAAAAACCTAAAGCCTAAAAGGAGTAGAGTTAGATTTACCCAAATACCCCCCTTGCACGCCCTTGGTTAAAGGTGACAAAATCCGGAAGGCTCAAATTGATGAACCGACCAACTAGATCTCATGTCTCCTCTTTTTCGAAAGACACTTACTAGCTCCCTGAGAAAGCGTTCATGGACCCATGTTTATATGAACTTTTTTTCTTATTTATCCACCCTAGAAGTTTGTAACATTATCACCGAAACACCCTGTATATTCTCCAACATTTCATAATTATTGAACAAAGCCATATTTTTTTAATGCAGCACCATTTTTTTGATCCATCTAAACGCCCTGTAAAAAAACTGTATATTGCAATGGATTCTACGGCAAAAGGTGCCTCGTTGAAACCAAAGTTGATTATCTTAATTGATAAAAAAGTTATAGGATATAAAAAAATTGACTAAATTCGGTCGAACGATGAGAGATATGAAAGTCTTGTTTGCGCCAGTAGGTTTCTCATAAAATTTTGGTTCCGGACATGTTGGTTAATTTTTTTTCATTATCTTCAAATAATAAGGGGTGTTCCGATAAGAACGCGTCCAGTTTGGGACATAATGTATAGCCACAACTTCTCCAAGTATACCTACTAACATTAACATTTCTGCTTAAAAAAAGTATACGTGGTAGAACAGTTGAACTGCGCAACCATTTTTGTATGAATAGGTGAATTTGAAATAAGGTAATTTGGGGTAACCGCGTCGCTCAGTCCCCTAATTACCCAAGAAGTGTTTAATAGGTTGCATATGCCACAGTTTTTCAACTTCAACATTTCAATAATCGATTTTAAGTGATTTGACAGTCATGTGATGTCAACAGGTGGGTTGGTGAGTATTTATCGGAAATCGATATTTTTATTTTTGTGTTAGTGTGAGATGATAATAGTTAAGACGAGCATGGGAAGGAATCGAAAGAAATAATTCAATAATATATAGAAAATAAAGCAAGTGTCGCACTCACTTCAAATCTGTAGCGTCTAGGGTGAGTGCGTATGTCAACTGGCGCTCTTACCCTATCTTAGTTTCTAAGAAGAGATGACCATTTCTTTTTTTGTTTTAATTATAAATGCCCCGCAATATGGTAAAGCGAGCAACTACTCCAAACACGAGTTGCAGTCAGCCTTAGAGGCCATTCGTAATGGGACCATCAGTATTAAACGAGCCAGCGGAATATATATAGAAGTGATCATATCAAAGGCAGACGAGGCATCAAAAGTAAAAGTTTGGAAGAATGACATTCTATTACCACAAAAAGAAACAATTGCAAACACCATAAGGACCATGGAAACTAGTCGGAGAGTATGTCAGAGCGGATGGTTTGAGAACACGCTTCAAGAATGGAACGCCAGGTGAAGACTGGTTCCTTTGCTTTAAACAGTGGCGTCGGCTTCCGATAAAAATCCCCAGAACGTTGAGATCGCAAAAAGAAAGTGCCAAGGCCCATTAATTATGCATGAGAATTTTGAGTTACTCAAAGATACTCTCTTGGAGTTGGGCATTCTCAAGCACATCTGGAACGTAGATGAAACAAGTTTCTGCGCAGATCCTTCAAAAACGTCGGAATTGCCTCAACACGCACTACCAGCGGTCCAGGACGTGATAAAACAACGGTTTTAGGTGCATGCAGTGCAGCAGGCGAAAAAGCAATTCCTCTAATTATCTTCAAAGGGAAGGACTTGTACGACAAATAGATCGCCAAGGAACAAGGTGCAGCTTACCCTGCAATGTCGTATGCTGCAACAAAAAGAGGATTGATGGAGAAACCTAAGACCGATCTTGCTGATCTACGATGTTGGCATCGAATCGATTCAAGAAGCGACGGCAGGAGGAATTGCTATCTTGAAATTGCCTCCTTACTCCAGCCATATATTCTAAAACCGCTTGACATTGCTGTTTTCAAATCATTGAAGGCTACTCGAGATAAAAAGCTGGTGAAAAAATTGAACCAAGAAAAGAGAAATCGTTTGAAGTAATGATAAAAGAAGTTTGGGAGGAAGCAAACCCAAACTTGATTCAGAACGGATTAAAAAAAGGCTGGGATCCACCTCTTCGATAAAACTGTTGTTCCCAAAGAGAACTTTGACCCTCTATTATAGCTTTTCAAAGTTGGGAAAACTATCTCAAAAATGACGCGCATGTAACGGCCAAGAACAGTTTTCGAAATGACAATAATATGAGCAGTGCGAATATTCTGCCATCCAATAGCAAGAGTGGGACCCTCGACATTTCATTTCAAACCAAAGAAAAGAGCTGCAAGCGGTGCAGAATTAATAACTAAACAGGAAGTAAAAGAGAGACTGCAAGACATAGAAGAGAGAAACCCGGACAAATCAAAACTAAAAGGAAAAAAGACACGAAGACTGAAAACTATCTCACCAAAAAAAACTTAAGAAAATATCTCAATTAAAAATTATGGAGGAGTGAGAGACTGATGAAGATGGAGCCATTGATATGTATAAAGAAGGATCCGATGCATCTCTGGATGGATTAATTGATGAAATGGAAAGAGAATCTGAAGAGACTCGAGAAATAAAACGACAAATGGCAGATATGAAAAAAGCTGATTGGGTGCTGGTGAAATTTCCAGGAAAAAAAAGCACCTCACCTTAATCGATAAATATGATTTTGAAATTATTGCAAAGAAATAGATAGGTTCGAAACTAGTGTCTTGATTCGTAATAATCTTTTCTCAAGTGAATCTTCCTTTGACATTTTGCAATGGTCATAATTTTAATGTATTGTCTTATGATAATTTTCATCATTATTTTCTATTTTATTTTCAATAGCTACAAAAATCGCTGAACTTCCAGCGATACTAAAAAAAAAACGAGCAATTCAATCTTTATTCACGCCTATGTAAACAGAAGCACGCGGAGGCTTCCCAGGGTCGTATTCGACCCAATTCTGTCTCAAATAAATGAATTGGATAAAATCATGTTTTCATTGAGTATATACAGATTGGATTGTCAATGTAGAGAATATAAGACCAATCTATCATACTTCACTGCCATTTTTCAAAACAAGAACAGGTCTAGACAGCTTAAACCGATCCGCGAAATCTGAGTACAACTCTGATAAATGCGTTGTGTGCCGGGTCAGATGATTCATGGCTCGTTCGACCAATCAGACGGCTGCTTGAGATTTTGGGGGTTCTGGCAGTTTGTTTTGACACGGCGTAAAACAAGGTTGAATAGAGTGTAGGAAGTGTTTGATGTATCACTAGATTTATTCGAAAAATTTGATTTCAAAATGAATATCACATCTAAACAGCTACTTTTTTCTCTCTTGAAATTGATGTCATGAAATTCATGATCCATCGTTTTATCTTCAAGCAATAATTATCATCGACTACTACTGCATCTAGAAGATGGAGCAAACAGATTTTTTGTTCAAATCAAATCGAATCAAATCAAACCAAATATGCTTTATTGGCACAAAAAAAATCAAATAAATTTTATGGACAAAGCAAATACAAATGCAAAATGCTAAAGTAAAAACAATACAAAACATGATAATAGTACACATCACGTGAAACAATAGAACAATACTAGTACAAATATATTTTCCCAATATTTTGTCAAATGAAAATTGCTCATGGACAACAATAAACATTGGCACACTTCCAGTATTGTTATGATGACAAGTTAGCAGAACAATAACATAGCAAAATCAACAATTATGGGGAGAACAATAATACCGCAGTATTAAATATTGAACAAGGAACCAACGATTGCTCACGTTTTTTCGATTCTCATTCAAAAAATTAGCATCAGGTGGGGTGAGGGAAATCAGTGAACTCGAAATTTAATTTATAAATCTGAAGTCATCTTGTTTCCACCCTGCCTGCACCATGTAATCATTTTTGATCTAAATATCAAACAAGGAACTTGGGGTTGTTCACATTATTGCAACCAAAACGTGTCGATATGCATTTCCTTTTCAGGAAATAAACAACAGTCGAGGTGTTGTGATACTTATGCTGTGGCTTTTCAGAAGAGGTGATTTGATGTTTACGTATCAAACAGGCTGTTTCTAAAATAAAAAGAGCAGGAAGCGTGAGGATGCGTTATTTTTCAAAGTAATGTTTGCAGTGAGCCTTGCTTTTTAAATCGGATACATATTGAATTGCTCTCTTTTGCGACTTGAAAATGCTGTGGAATTGTTCGATGGTAACAGCAGCCCCAAAAAGGAAGGCCGTAGAGGAGGTAAGATTCAAATAAAGATGAGTCTGGCTGAGGGGAAATATTCAGATCTTTCGAAACTGGGCGAATTGCGAAGCTTTTTTGACAAGAAGTCGATTTTAGCGGACCACTTAAGATTGGCATTTATATTTCAGCCCAGGAATTTCACCGACTCGATGTATTTGATGTTTCTGTCATGAAGCAGTAATGGTTGTGGAGCTCCTTCAAAACACAAGAAATTGTAATGAGACCAAGCTTTGATTGTGACAAGATCTTTGGAAATATTATAGTGCAGGGACAAGGTATCAGGATCACTCCATGTAATGCTGGTATCGTCCGCAAATAGGAAAACTCCACCGTTGATTTTCAGGTGGGTGATGTCATTGATGTAGAACAGAAAAATAATGGGTCCTAGAACAGAACCTTGCGGAACGCCACTCGTGATTGATTTACAATCAGAATCAGAACCGTTTACCCTCAGAATTTGTTGCCTATTTTCAAAATAAGATTTGAACCAGATCAAAGAAACACCACGGATCCCATAAAACTCTAGCTTTTTCATTTGTTACCTCCCAGATATCGTCAAAAATTGATGATGGTTGGTCGAAGACAAAACGTCGGATCACAAAATGGAAAAATGTGACATTTATTTTTTGATATTTCTCAGAATGTACCTGAGAAAACAGAAAACATGGAGACAATTTTACAAGACTTTGTTTTTTTCCCGGATATCTTCCGGAAGGATTCAGAATTTTGTGATTACCAATTTCGAATTTTGCCATCATTCAAGCTTCACTGTATCACCGTTTCTAATGATACAAATGGTGAACATCGAAATTATCCTTCAATGAAGTATCAAAACAATTGCAATGTATGCTACCCATAAGAAATATCAACAAAATACTTGATTATTGTTACTAATCTTCAACCATATTTCACGAGAGATTTTGAAATTACCCTCATTTATCCGCACGTAGACGAAAGATGATTCCCTGGTTCACTGAAATCAGCATCGGTGTTTCCAGTTTTCAAGTCTGGAGATATCGAGTCCCCTGGTGACTATAAACCTATATCCCTCCCACCTACACTAGGCAGGATTATAAAGTCTGGTAAAGAAACGAATGGCGCAGCGGAAAATACTTTGTGACTAACAATTTGGCTTCCAATCTGATACCAACACCGATGATGCCATGCTCCATACACTAGAGGAACTTCATTATCAGTCAATCAGGAAGATTCTGCTTTGGTTGTGTTCTGTGATATAGCCAAGGCATTCGGCTGCATCAAACATGACACACTGTTGAAGAAGCTGGAGATTTATGGTTTTCGGAGAACAAATCATCGCTGTTGCAGTCGTATCTATCTGGACGCACACAGAAAGTACACTTTTAACAAATCTGTTTCGAGAGAAAGAAAGTTTTATGCTGGAGCTCCTCAAGGATCAGTGTTAGGGCCTCTCTTATTCCTGATCTACATCAATGATCTGTCAGGCATGGGAAAGGCACCTCTTTTCCAGATGATACTGTCACAATAAGGGCTTGTGGGGTCTTCAACTGTACCCTACCCTTATTGCGCGCTAGGGACGTAGCACTCAGACAGAAGGGAAACTCGTGTCACTTCACAACATCTCTATTTTCTTTGAAGGTCAACAATTACAGCCGGGGGATCAGCATGGGCCGATGGCTCGAGAGGGAAAATAGAAATTCTTGCCAAGCTAGAAGCTTGACTGACACTACTTTTCCCTCCTTCCGAACCATCGTTCCGTGGCCGAATTTATATAAAAAAAACTGTTGGGTCAGCATTGTAGGTCATGCGTCATAACATCATCGTAACATAAATGAGTGGATTTATTCAGCGTACTTTCCACCTCATTACTACGATGACATATGCCCCTTCCCCGCGAGCATTGGCCCCCAATGCTAACTGACAACATGCTCCATCCTCTTACAAAACATGACTTAAAACTTAAAACAATAATCAACTTGCTCCGGTCCTGTGTTACATTATGTCAATCTGCTGAGTATGGTTTTGTCCCTGACCATCACTAACAGCAAAACAACTACAATTGCAATCTATTTGTCAGCCGTCACCGTGCCCCCAATTCCTGAGCTTCGCTGACGGTGCAAAGATTTGCTGGCTGGCTCATCAGGGTTTTGCAATTTCAGCTTGACCTTGTTGGTGGTGTTCCGTAAGTATGGGACTACAGGGTGACACATGACACTCCTACTCAGTCCGGAGTGACCTGTATACCCGATCCTGGAACCATACTCTTCAGCTGGGTATCGGAGGACCGGAAGCAGACATTGAATGCCTTATAAAAGAAAAAATTTAAATATATATAGATATCTCAAAATAATAAAAACACAATATATACAAACACATGGAGGTTGGTAGTGTCAGTCAAGCTTCCTATCACTGTGGTTTCCCTCGGTGCTGTGGTACTTCTTGGACTCGTTCAGACCCCTTCTGGTACGCCATCCTCAATTCTGGGCCGTGGATCATCCTGTACTCACTCTGTACACTATACACGCTTGGCGTGCGAGAGATGATCGTTAGGCGCATCCACCAAATGTCACAATAAGGGCTTGTGGGGTCTTCAACTGTACCCTACCCTTATTGCGCGCTAGGGACGTAGCACTCAGACAGAAGGGAAGCTTGTGTCACTTCACAACATCTCTATTTTCTTTGAAGGTCAACAATTACAGCCGGGGGATCAGCATGGGCCGATGGCTCAAGAGGGAAAATAGAAATTCTTGCCAAGCTAGAAGCTTGACTGACACTACTTTTCCCTCCTCCCGAACCATCGTTCCGTGGCCGAATTTATATAAAAAAAACTGTTGGGTCAGCATTGTAGGTCATGCGTCATAACATCATCGTAACATAAATGAGTGGATTTATTCAGCGTACTTTCCACCCCATTACTACGATGACAATACTACTCTTTTCTGGCGTGACAGCGATCTAGAAGTATTGAGGGGTGTAGTGGAGACTGACCTCGCATCATTAAAGGTGTTGTGTGCCTCCAACGGTCTATCGTTCAATGTTTCCAAAACAAAGATAACGCATTTCAAGTGCTGCCTCGATGATGTTAGGATGGGTGATGAGGAGGTGGAGAGAGTGTCGGCGTGCAGATTCCTCGGTCTGATAATTGATGACAGCTTGAAGTTTGACGGCCACTTTCGAACCTATCTATAAAGTTGTCCAGGGGGTGCTATGCCGTTCGAGTGGTTAGGAGGAAGCTGGGTGTTGCTGCTGCTAGAAATGTTCACCATTGTCTAATCGAATCTCACCTAAGATACGGTCTCAGATTTTGGGGTTCATGCTCCTTGGGTCTGTTCAACCATGTTTTCCGGATTCAAAAACGAGCCATTCGGTTTCTCTACGGTCTGCATCTTCAGGATTCGTCCAGGCCCTACTTCGTGGAAAAGAGAATTTTGACACTGCCGTCCCTATATCATCCTCTCGACGTCTATCCATATGCATAGGAAGTACGAGTACCTCATCCATCGTATTTCCAGTGTCAACACCCGACTAACATATACGATTCCTCTGCCTATCCCCACTTCTACCCTCACAAAAACATCTGTTTTCAATCGCAGTGAAAATATATTCAACCATTTACCGTTAATTTTGAAAAGTGAGAAGCGGCCAGGTGTCTTCAAAAGAAGGCTAATCAATATTCTGCTAGATAAATTCTTTTACTCTGTAGATGCATTTTTTACAACTAACTGTGCTGACATGTAGAATTTGTGTGTTTTTTTATATTATTGATGATTATCATTGCATCGAATGCTGCTGCGAATGCTGCAGCTGCTATCTGACCGTGACTTATTTGTTGACAGGAGGCTCGGATTAAATAAATCAATCAGGTCTTCCCTTGTTTCTGTGAACCAAAGCTTCTAAAGTACCCCACAAAAAGAAGTCCAGTGGTGTCAGCTTGGGAGTTCTTGCTGACCCATTTCTACCAATCCAGCGATCGTGGTGATCATTATTTAACTAGTTTTGAACAGGCCGGCTGCAGTGCATCTAATTGGAACCACACATTCAACAAAACAACAAAATATCCTCTAAAAGACCTTGGAAAAACAAAAAATATAGGCGATGTGGCAAAATATGGCCCTCTAAGCTGATTGTCCAGTAATCCAATCCAAACGTTAACGCTGAAATGATGCTGAAACCGATCTTCCAGCATGACGTGAGGATTTTCTAATGCCCATTCATGCTCGTGGTGCCTATTAATTACTTCGTTAGTCCGCAAAATTTTGATTGGTGGAATCTAAATTTTTAATGTTGCCGGATAAAACTGGATCACCCTGTATAAAAATATGTTTGGTATTATACTATTTTTTAAAACCATTCAGTCAGCTGGAAAATCAATTTGAAAACGCCAAATCATTGGTATCTAGTTACTAGTCGTTGGGTACCTCTCTACAAGGATTTGATAAACCACTCCAAATAATAATCTTGATATCACTAATGATTGATAAGTGTGTAACAAATTTCGTTGTTTAATATAACCCATTGTGAGAGGTATAATTATTGTTTTCAGTTACCCTCCTCTTTTTGTGACTGGCCAAATGATCATCATGTAGTTTTGTTTCCAACTGTAGAGCTTAAAAAAAAATGCGGCGATTTTCCAACTGGTAATTTCCTTAATTGAATAATAAACTTGACTTTGTAAGAGCGAATAGACCGATTTTTAATTTTCCAAGTAAATGGTAGGAAAACTAAAAATAAGAGTTCTTTGAAGAGAAACTCAACTTCTCTTAACGATCTCGCGAAATTTTATAGGATGACAAAAATGCGAATTCTCAAGAATTCTTCAGCTCTTAACTTCACCTGAATCGTAGTTCAGGGCCCTTGCGCTTTTTTTTCCAGAAATATACTCGGTCCAATTAGTATGTATTTTGAATTGCACAAAATTTCATATTCGGTACCTCTGGGATGCCTAGTTTCTTAGATCCGGCACCTTGCCATTTTTGAATAGACACCCTGTATATGACACAATTTATGTTTATTTTAAGTAACCTGTAACTATACTGGATAACTTACAGAAAAATTATTTAATAGAACTTCATTTATGTCGTGAATAAAATAAAGTTGCCTGGAGTTGAATAACCTGAATAGCTGTTTATGACATTGAAGTTGAATTGCATGGTAAAAAGAGGTCGTTTTATATCAAATCAAGACATTTTTCTTTTCTTCTGGTGAAGAGTTCTTAAATTGTTTGTTGGGTAGTGATATGAATAAACAAAAAGTTGATGCTCTCACTTAAATTTCTTAAAATAGACTTGTACACTCTATAAACAAGATACTACTAGAGTGAAAGCATTCATCACTTCTAATTTATTCATAGTTCATTCATACCACCCAATCCCTCTATGTTTAAAGCGTTTCTTTCAAGAAATAAGTCAACTCAAGTCAAATATTAGTCAGTATTCTTATTTCTACCAACCAAGTAATGTAGTTTTTCCTTAATAACATAATATGATTGCAATATCACAAATACTTGATTGTTACTTATCTTGATCAAGTTCCTGTGTTATATCAAAAAATACTAAATAAGTAAGCTATATTGCAGCAAATTCCTCGGTGCCGCCTCTGGTTGCATCGATTTTTCAGAGGAAAAATTCGTCGTGGTTGCGCATTACGATAAATTCCACATGGCCAGGTAACGACATCAATCTGAAATTTACTTGCGTTCTCGTGAAGAATAACCTTACTGTTGATCATACCATAGAAAGCTCATAATTGTTATGTTCCACGCATTGTTTTCAGACGACCGACTAGAATCGTTAGCATGAAATACGGAATAGCCAACAGTAACAGTTAAGCTTATAGATCCTATTCTGAATAAGTGACGAGTTTTTGATGATGTTATTGTAGTGGATGAACCTAGATTTATTACTGACTTTATATGGATGACGATATATATATTAGTATGAAAGATTTGTATCATCATTTGAAAAATAATTGGAGTAACGAATACTACGTTTTTCTTACAAAAGAAATGAAAATAAATAAAACTTCCTCAAAGCCACTTTTCTCCCTCTTTGAGATGTTAAGGAATTTCAGAGGAATTTTGGGGAATTTCAGGTGAATTTCGGGGATATTCGAGGAATTTCGGGGAATTTCGAGGAATTTCGGAGGAATTTCGGGGAATTTTGAATTAAATAGCATAAGATTGTGCCAAATTCTCTGAGAATATGCACAATTTGACAACATACCGTTCGATGATCGGATGACTTTTACATTTTTGTCCTGGAAAGCGGACAATTGACAGTTAAGATTCAAGTTTTGGTGGTTAGGTCAACATAAGGCAGATTTGTCGTTACCAGGTTTTAGCTGGCCCCACGGATT
Organism: Orchestes rusci; assembly: GCA_958502075.1. Classification (NCBI taxonomy): domain Eukaryota; kingdom Metazoa; phylum Arthropoda; class Insecta; order Coleoptera; family Curculionidae; genus Orchestes; species Orchestes rusci. Next base: position 3,775,785 of record OY293306.1, read on the forward strand.
TTGGGGAGGGCCAATCACACGTTCTGGCATCCGAGGAACAACCAAACCTCGATGTAATTCCTCACGAACCAACCACGAGTAACCAGGGAAGCAGTGATGCAATCCCCGGTGCCGGTGTATCTGCCATTAGTACAGGCGTTGGCAACATCAGCCTGAACAAAATGGCAAAGCTTTCCGGAGCCCAGCGAAGGAAGCTTGCGATTGAGAGGGCTTAAGCCAAGGGAGAGCCTATACGGCCTCGAAAACCGAGGACAAATAGGAATCCCGGGAATAAAACCCTCCCGAATAGCTCAGAGAACACTGGGAAACTTGATGCTCGGGCCTCAGAGCCTGGAGCATCAGGAAAACCTAGGACCCCTGCAAACAAATCCTCTGCAAAGAGGGATCACTCTGAGGGCAACACACCAACCCCAGAAAAAAGCGCCAAGAAAGATAACGGCAGGGGGATGCTGAAGTAACACCCAGTACATCAACTGGGAAAACTTACAGCGAAACCCTAGCCGGGCTTAGAATGGCCATCACTTCCGAAAAATATCCGGATGAAACCTTCACTGAGGAGCAGTGTAGAGGCCTACAACAGTCTCTACGCCGGGAAGTGTTCAAATGCGAACCCGGAACTGGTCCACAGTTGAAGAACAGCAGCTCCAGAGGTGGGGTGATTTATATCACTTGCGCCAATGAAGCTGCCAAGACTTGGCTGCTGCGGGTGGTTCCAGGCTTCAGCCCTTACGAGGGAACCAGTCTTCGGATTGACCTGGCACACAGAGTGGTGCCAGTCATGAGGGCTGCCGTCTGGATACCGACAAAATCCGCGGAAATCAAGGAACCGGCACAAGCTCGCCAGTTCCTTAAAACCCAGAACATGGGGCTGAAGACCGAGGACTGGAGAATAATCAGCCACAAGTCGGACAATGAGGGCATGACACTCATTGTCGGTCTTGACAGCAGATCTCTAAAGGAGCTGCAAAACCGGAATCTCCGGGCCTTCTTTGGGTTAATGCAGCTAACCTTTAGACTTCTCAAGAAGGAGGCTCCCGATGCTGAGGGTAATACAAATAAACCTTCAGCACAGTAAGGGAGCATCTGCTGCCCTTTGCCAACAGCTGGCAAAGAAAAACATAGACCTGGCCATCATCCAAGAACCCTGGATTACGAAGGGAAAAATAGCCGGTCTAGGAAACACTGGAGGTAAGATCTTTTGCAAGGAGCAATCAAGAGGTAACGTGAGAGCTTGCATATACGTGAGAAACGGAGTGCAGGCTCTTAATATTAAAGAACTAAATTCCAGGGATCAAGTAGCCGTCCAACTAAGCTACAAAGAGGAAGGAACCCAGAAGGACATCATAATAGCCTCGGTTTACCTTCTCTACGATGCACCCAGACCTCCACCATCAGAAGACCTGGAGAAACTAGTGAATCACTGTGGGCAGAGAAATCTACAGTGTATGATAGATATGGACGCCAACTCGCATCACACCATCTGGGGGAGCAGTGATATCAACAAAAGAGGTGAGTTTTTATTGGATTTTATTATAACTCATGATTTGGAGACTCTGAACAAGGGCAACAAGTCTACTTTTGCAAACCGCATACGGTCGGAAGTTATTAATGACACTCTGTCCACCTCCCGTATCAATCCCGATATCCAGCGGTGGCGCGTATCCGACGAACCATCCCTGTCGGACCATAGGTATATACTGATGGTAATCAATAGTATTGACAAGCCGTCAGAAATGTACCGCGACCCACGCAAAACAAACTGGACTGAATCGGGAGGAGCTGGAGGCGGGGTTGAGCGGGATCAAGGAACGTATGCGTAACAGATTTGATGTTGAGGTGGTAGCGGAACAACTACAAAACGCCATAATTTACTCATACCATCAAAGCTGTCCGCTAATCCGACGTTCTTCATGCAAGGACACAACCTGGTGGAACGAGATACTTGACAAGATGAAGGGGGAAACACGCAGACTCTTCAATGTGGCCAAGAAAACCGGTGAATGGGATGAATATCACCATACTCTGACGAATACAACAAAGAAGTAAGGAAAGCTAAGAGGAATTTCTGGAGGAAGTTTTGCACTGAGGTCGAACAAACCTCGGAAGGCGCATGCCTCCAGAGAATCCTAGCTTGAGATTTCCCTTCCACCAATAGGAACACTTAAGAAACCAAATGAGGAATATACGAAAAATGGCGAAGAAATCATTGAGACACTACTCAGGGCACACTTTCCAGACTCGACCATAATCAACTCGCAACAGGGAACCAACTCCCTATCTCCTGAGATCCTCCGGATGAGAGGATCAAGAGATGATTGGGTCATAGCCCGACAGATTGTGACACCAAATAGAATCGGATAGGCCATAAACTCATTCGAACGATACAAAGCCCCTGGATGCGATGGGATGATACCGGCACACCTGCAGCAGGGCGAAGCCCAACTCATATCGATGCTTTGCCAACTATTCAGAGCAAGCCTGGCAACGGGACACATACCCATGATATGGAAACTCTCACGAGTGGTCTTTATACCAAAACCCGGGAAAGATAGCTCTCAGCCCAAGGCATTCAGACCAATAAATCTTTCGTCGTTTTTGCTCAAAACGATGGAGAAAGTGATTGAAAGGCACATTAGGGAGACCTTCCTAATAGAGAGGCCACTGCACAAAAACCAAAACGCCCATCAACCTGGAAAATCATGTGAAACTGCTCTGCATAAACTTGTTCATAAAATAGAGCTACCACTGAACAACCAAGGAGTTGCCCTAGCTGCATTCCTTGATATAGAAGGAGCATTTGATCACACCTCCTTCGATTCAATGACCACCGCAATCAATCGGCTTGGAATTAAAGAGACAGTTTGTAGGTGGATAAGAAACATGCTGAAAGGTAGGAGAATTCAAGCAACTATGCTTGACAAAACTGTAACTATAGAGGCAGCTAAAGGCTGCCCCCAGGGTGGGGTCTTGTCCCCTCTCCTCTGGAACCTAGTCGCGGATGAACTACTGGTGGAGTTAAACAGCAAAGGTTTCTACGCCCAAGGCTGTGCCGATGACTGATGCAGACAGCTCTGACAATCGTAGAAGATTGGTGCAGGAGGGTGAACCTGAAGGTCAATCTTGAGTGAACCTCCCTGGTCAGCTTTAAGAGAAAGAGGAAGACAGCGGAATTATTCAAACTCATGTTCTTTGGACAAGAACTGCAGGTGGTAAGAGAAGTCAAATACCTAGGCATCATCCTGGATGACAAACTCACATGGAATTCACACCTACAGAAAATAGTGAATCGAGGTAAAGCCACAATAATGGCAACAAAGAGAGCGATAGGAAAGAATTGAGGCATAAATCCGCGCATGGTACACTGGCTCTACTGTACCGTGGTAAGACCCAACCTTGCTTAAAGCTCTGTTGTCTGGTGGCCGAAGCAGCGACAAGCAGCCACGGAACTTGCAAAAGTTCAGAGGCTAGCATGTCTCTGTGTAACGGGAGCCATGAAAACCACTCCAACACTTACCATGGAGGCCATGCTTAACCTACCTCCTTTAGATATCTATATCAAAATGGAAGCAAGAATGGGAGCATATAGACTTAGCAACACCGGGAACTGGAGCCACTCAAACTCCCAAGGACACACTAAGATAACCAGCACAGTCACGAACCACTTCGTAACAATGAGGAGTGATATCATGTTGAAAAATATCAACTTTAGCACGTCTCCCAAGACCAAGCTAATATGGGAAGAGGAAACGGTGAAACAACTCCGGATGGCTAATGGGGCAATATGGTACACAGACGGCTCCAAAACAAGCCGGGGAACTGGTGCCGGAATCGTAGGTGAAAATCCAAAGTGGGTGAACCACTCGGGATGTACGCTACAGTTTTCCAGGCAGAAGTGCATGCAATAAACGTATGCGTGCAAGGGAATCTCAGGAGAGGCTATAGAGGAAGGAAAATCCTTATCCTTAGTGACAGCCAAGCTGCAATCAAAACCATCTCCTGTCGGGAAACCAAATCCAAACAAGTCATGGACTGTCAGCAAAACCTTGTCACACTGGGATTATCTAACGATGTCACTCTTGGATGGATACCAGGACACACAGGGATGGCTGGGAACGAGCGGGCGGATCTACTAGCACGCAAAGCTGCAAACACACCACTTTTGGGTCCAGAACCTGCTATTGGTATTACAAAATCCTTTGTGAGAGGTTGGCTTAACTGTTGGTCCAAAAAACAACAGAAAGCTAGATGGTGCCAATCACCAGGACTGTAACACAGTAAATTATTGATGGCAGACGAGATCAAATCATCATTTTCTGGAAGCCTACTGAAACTCAGCAGGAATCAGCTTAGGAAAGTAACAGGTATAATTACTGGACACTGCACTCTAAGGAAACACATGCATATCATGGGTCTTTTCAACGAGGAACCCATATGTTGGCTGTGCAACGAGGAGGAGGAAACAGCCTCCCACATTGTATTCGAATGTGAAGCGCTGGCGTACTGGAGAAGAGATAATGGGGAATTCACAACCACTCCTCAAAGGACGGACAGGGAAACAGTAGAACGAGTCATAAACCTTATTTGGGCAATGGAGCTCTTCGACTGAGAGACAGGCACAGAGAAGATACAATAAGCCCAACCAGAGGCTGCGGTGTCGGGGCCAACAGCCCGAAACTCGTAGCGCCTGTACTTCAGTAATCAGTAATCAGTACCAGGTTTTGTGAGTACAGTCCGTTTTTTTTTTAAATCTCTGACATTTGTCAATTTTGGTGTTGGAGTATTGGCACTACTGATACTGATAACGTACCTACTAGAAAAATGAGATAATCTGCAACGATATCAAGATTTATAAATAACAATTTAATTCAGCGATTTCCAACAATTTTAGAGATGAACTTTTACTATTTATTCATTATTTTATTATTTGACATATAATCAAGGTGAACATCGGTAAATTATTACCTAGTCTACCTTTTCCATTTTGAATTGCGAGTAGTTTATATGACATTGCCAACCTTTAACCTAAAATTTTAGCACATGTCAGGGATTTAAAAAAAAAACGGACTTTATTACTGTATCGATACCAGCTTGGGATCAAACCTCAAAACGTTCTGGTAACTAAAAGTATTATTGTATATCGTAACTACTTGATAAGGTACCTACCAAGCGATTTGCCCCTACTGCGAAGAAAAGTTAGGTTAGAAAATTCGTAACTTCACCATTTCAGAAACCTGTCAACTGGTGACAGCTTGTACCATGAACAATCCCTAAATTTAGAAAAACATCAACAAAAAAAGGCTTACTGGTTCTATATGTTCTATATAGCAGACTACATAGGAGGAGAAGGTTAAAAAAATCGGCTGATTGAGAAAAGGTGGTGGTAAGGTCCTCAATGGCTAGAAAAATGTGTAGAAAATTGGCCAAACAAAAGAATTTGATTTGATGGAGAACTGATCGAGCATAAAAGTGAAAACACAAATCTCGTAGAAAAAATAGTAGATGACGATTTTGATGACGGCTATAAGCTTTTTTGTTTGACCTTTTGTATGAGTGGACAGATGTGTCGAAACAAATTTTTAATATCAGCCTTAACCACTAAGCAAAAAGCACATATTATTGAAAAGCGATCGAGAGATGGTATCAAATGAGAAAAATATCGTACTGTTGGCTAAGCACAAAATTGCAGATTATGGAAGTATGTCGGGAAACTTCCTACGTTCCAGTTGACCCAAAATTTCGAATGACGATCAAGATACTGATTTTATTTCAATATCAATTAATCAAGCGACTTTCCAAAAGATCATTTCTCTTGAATCAGCAATGCAAGCTAGACTGGAGAAAAATTAGCCTCTTTTAGCTAATAAGCAGAAAGGAGTTTGCAAGCCTTAAAGGTGCACATAAATACTAAATAATAAACAAATCTTGTCTTGTTTGTATTATATTACAAACAATAAACATACTACGTATTTTTATTATTTCTCATCGTATTTTCAAGTATGGTGTTGGTATCATTGAATTATTGGTCTTTTTACTTCCATGCATGACAACCATCATAATCTATCGTTGAATAAAGTTTTGCATAATCTTGATAGACCAGTAGCTACTTGGCAATAAGAATTTTGTCCTATTTTTTTTTGAACCAGGCTACATAGTTAAAACAGAGATCAAATATTCTGCTGTGTATATCACTTGGTATAAAGGTGTCTTCATTTCAAGAAGTGATCAATTATCAGTTGAAATTAACTCCTGGCTAAAGCGTCTTCATAGTTTATGTCCAATTGATGTATAAAGAGGAGTTTCCGCAGACAATGTCCTATGACAGCAAATAATGTACTTTGAATGTTATTATACTCCCTGTACAAGATTATATCACGTCTTTATAGAGCGGTTGACGCCATCTATGTGTCCTCACTCAAAATTGCTACTCACTGGAAAGGGAGGCCTGTGTGAAATGAGCGGGAAATACATGTATTGATTTCTGGATTCCGAGCTGCTGCCTTAGATGTCTCCAGAAACATGAAAGCTCAATAATTATTCTGCATGTCATTGTATTCCCATAAGATGTAGTCTTTCAGATATAGATTATCTAAGAGACCTAGAGTATTATTTTATTCCTCCATAATCAATAAATCAATGAGCAAATGGTCAAGTTCTTGAAAATATTTAATGATGTCAAAAAATAAATGAATATTTTAATATTGACTATAAGATTAATTGGGTATGTGATACCCCTTAGCATTTATCCAAAAGTCATTCTGCTTACGATAACATTCACAATCAAGTGGCATTTACTTGTAACAATAAAACTCCCTCAGACCCAATTGTAGATGACCTCTTTTATAGTCGGCTACAAAAACAAATAGTCTCAAAGAAAAAGATAGGGCCTCAGTATTTCACAATTCCAGCGTTTTAACCATAGTTTATAATACCCAGTGTAAAGTCTTGGGGTGATGTAGCACAGTAGTTACATCAATATTCCAGCGGATGCGCTGCTCTTGGCAAAGGGCATCAAATTTATGAGACCATGTTTATAGGCTCGTGGGACAAGTATAGCCTGGCCGTTCCTTTCTTTAATTCCACCCGGTCTGAGTTTATGGCTTTCCTGGACGTGCAAAAGATATACAACAAACGGCCAAGGCCTGTTGGCTTTACTTGGACTTCATCTCAAGCTAGCAGGATAGCTTCGAAGTATTACTTATAAAGTTTGTTCAATGACGACATTAATTTTTTTTCTAAGTGGACTTTCAAGCTCGAACGGTGACAAAAACAGCTTTGAAATATTCCAGGATTACTATTGGTATCTACTATCCCTAACTTTTCAAAACTTACTTCTACTATCTAATCAGTCGAGATAGCAAATGGTAATATTTGGAAACTCTTCAGTTAGTAGATCGTTTGAAGCTCTGTAGCACATGTTTTTTCGAGACGAGTGTTGCATCGTTTCTGGGGCCTGGGGTGTTCTTCCACATTGTAGAGATTTGATCAATCACTGTCCCTATATATTTTTTTTAAATACACTTGTACGACCTGATCCTTAATGCTGCAGATAATATTTTTGTTCTTCCCGTCACCTTTGTTAGAGTAAGGTAAATACACTCTGGTATTAAGTGCTCAGTCTTGGTCGCAAATGGAACATAGCAAAAGTCCAAAAATGTGCATATTAATCCGAAGTGATATTACACAGGGTGTTCGGAAATAATATTCGAATAATGAATCTACATGACTTTTTTTATAAATATAAACAACCCTAATAAAACAGGCACGTACTATAAACGCTTTTGAATCATCTACTTAGGTCCTAGGCAACGTACTAAAAACGCTTTGGATGTTAGCGAATGTTTTCTAAACGTTAAACAAAAGTTGTTTTTGGCTAAATTAATGTGTACTGAACGTTCTCCAGGCTTCAAGAATCTTGAGAAACGTCCCCAAAATAACTTCAAATAAAAGTTGTTTTCCACTCTTAGGTCAATCTGATACAACATAAGAGATGCTGGCAGACATCATTGTATATTTTTAACCTTTGTAATCATTGTTGTATGTGATGAAGTCTGTGAGTGAAAAAAAACTTATCAGAGGAATTGCGAACCACCTGTAATTGAGAGTCAAATAAGAAAATGATATGAAAATAATGTAAACGAAAAATAAATTTACATACATATTTCTCTAAACATTTGGCTAGGAAAGGAACTAAAAAATAATAATCATAATTATTCTGATAATATAACTTTGACAAAATTAAACTATATAATAAATAAATTTTGACCAGAAACTAAACATAAATAATAATTAAACATTTTGGTTTACAATAAGGAACCGTTAAAAACATTAATTCTGAAGAGTCAAAAGACATAAAGAGAGTATGTATAGTAAACGTCAAACAACTTTTGATCCACGTCATCGTTACCACCAAGCTCGTTGTTATGGAGTTTGCTGGTGGCCAAATTTGGTCACAAGCAAATCACATAATAACTCGCTTGGTGGCAATTATGACGTGAATATTTCTATTTCTTGGTCTGTGATGCGGCTTCTGTAATAAAATGGAAAAAAATAATAATAAAGTGATATCTTGGTAGCAAAGTCGCCACTGTATCATTTCCTTTTGTTCCACCTAAATCCTGAATCTGAGCTTGAATCGGAATATGTATCATATAACATCAGTGGGTTGACTGATGTCAGAATTGAAAATTTCTTTAAGATTTTGAGGACATAAAGGAAGGGCACTGGTAGAGGAGGAATATCCATTGTTTTCTTAAGAATGCTTATCTGATACTTTTCTTTTAAAAGCACTGGTACTCATTTTAATGGACAATTTGGATACATTTTCAAATGACTTGCAATTCTATATACGTATTCTAGACAATATTTTAAAGTCATCAGCCAAAAAAGTTTTTCAAAACACCCAAAAATATTCTAAATAAATGAAAAAGAAAACACATATTTCCCTGTATGATCGAGAATACTTATATCCATGTTTCTTCAATACTTATAGTCTTTACTGCAGGAGGAACAAATTAGTTCCTAAAGCTCGAATAAGAAATAAATGAGAACCCACGCTTCGTAGACCGCTCATTTTGAATGCTCCCCACCACCTTCTCCTTCATAAAATATTCTGGTCAAAATAAGGAGCGATCTTGGTTATTGTTGTGCATACATTATCATCACTAAGTATTGTGAATCGTGGAGAGATAAAAATAAAATGCTGATAACAGTTATCGATGAAATCAGTCTCTGTGGAAAAACCAAAACATCGGAATAATGAGGCAAAAAAATGATTAAATATTTATATAAATTTGATAAAATACCCTTCGTATCAAGAATATAATATATCCTTTTAACTAATGTCAAAAGGCAGATTAATTAAAGTTCCTTATACCATCATGGGTTGATGAAGGGATGACGAGAGAATATTCTGCTGTGACCAAAATCTTCTGGAGCGGCGTCCTATGTCAAATTTTGCCTTATATTGATTATTATCAGGTTCAAGTTGCGATTCAAAGTGCCTCGGAATAGTACTGGAGAGCTATGCGTTGATGAGCCACAAACAGTTGATGTAGGGATGACAAGAGAATATCCTGCTGTGAAGAGAAACTCTTTGCGCAGCGTCCTGCTGTCTCAAATTTTGCCTTACATTGACTATCATCAGGTTCTAGTCGCGATTCAAAGTGCCCTGGAGTAGTACTGAAGAAATGTGCGTTGATGTAACTCACACAGTTGATGAAGGGATGACGAGAAAATATCCTGCTGTGATCAGAATCTTATGGCGCGGCGTCCTGCTATCTCAAATGTTGCCTTATATTGATCATTATCAGGTTCAAGTCGCAATTCAAAGTGCACTGGAGTAGTACTGGGGAGATATGCGTTGATGTGACTCACACAGCTGACGAAGGGATGACTGATAAGAGAATATCCTGCTGTGATCAGGATCTTTTGGCGCGGCGTCATCTCAAATTTTGCCTTATATTGATAATTATCAGGTACAAGAAGCGATACAAAGTGCCCTGTAGTAGTATTGGAAGGATTTGCGTGGATGTGCCTCAAAGAGTTGATGAAAAGATGATAAGAGAATATTCTGCTGTGATCAGAATCTTTTGGCAAGGCATCTTGCTATCTCAAATTTTGCCTTATATTGATTATTATCGGGTTCAAAGAGTGATACAAAGTTCCCTAGAGTGGTACTGAAGAGATGTGCGTTGATGCGCCTCACACAGTTGATGAAGAGATGATGAGGAAATATCCTGCGTTGATCAGAATCTTTTGGCGCGTCGTACTGCTCTAGTACTTTTCTAAGGCACTTTGATTCGCGACTATTACCTGATAATAATCAATATATGGCAACATTTGATATAGCAGGACGCCACGCTAGAAGATTCTGATTAGAGCAGGTTATTTTCTCATCATCCCTTTATCAACTCTGTAAGGCATATCAACGCACATCTCTTCACTTTTTATCCAGAGCACTTTGAATAGCGACTTGGACCTGGATAATAATCAATATATGGCAAAATTTGAATTAGCAGGACGCCGCGGCAAAAGATTCTGATCACAGCGGATATTTTCTTATCACCGCTTCATAAACTATGTGAGGCACATCAACGCACATCCAATGGAATATCGGATCATGAGGCAATCAACGTTGTCCTGAGACTTAAGCTGCGCGACAGTAGGAAAAAACATAGAATTGGAAGAATGTACAGCTGCTCTAATTTTAGGCTTTTCCGGAATCTTAGCAGTGGTTTGGACTGGAGGTCTTCTCTGGATTCTCCTGATGCTCTAAAGTCCTTCAACAACAATTTGTTGCATTGTTTTTCTAGGTGTTTCCCATTGAGAAAAATCAAAATCAAATCTAGGAAATCATGGATCACCAAAGGTTTGAAGGTGTCGTCGAATAATTTCAAATCCTTGAGTTTCATTTTGAAGTTTAGGGGGGATAATGTATTTTTTCGTGAGTACTTCAATAATTATAGGTCATTATATCGGCGATTAATCAGACTTGCTAAACTCGACTACTTCCAAAACCGTATTAACAACGCTCATAATATAGCTAAAGAAACATGGAAAATAGTTAATGAATTTAGGGGTGGTTCGACGGAACGCACTTCTAATGCAGTCATAGACGGGAATGCTATCAACAAATTCTACTGTTCGATTGCCGAGAAGTTGACCGAAAATTTATCTGCACAAGTGGACCCAATCAGTTATCTGGGCTCTTATTTCGTAGCCGAGTCTTTCTGCATATGGCATACAGACACCAGTGAGTTGAGGTCGGTTTTTAGGCAAATAAAGAACAAGAAGTCTTCGGGCTATAATGAGATTTCAATTAGAATTTTGGAGAGTCTGCCAGATGAGGCGCTGAATGTGTTGGCCTTGGCTATCAATAGATCTTTTGATGATAGATCTTTTGATGAGAGCGTTTTTCCGGCATGGTTGAAGATAGCCGAGGTGATTCCACTTCATAAGGGGGGCGATTTCGATGATTTTGGTAATTTTCGGCCTATATCTCTACTTCCAACTTTAGCTAAGGTGATAGAAAAGATTGTTAAACTCCGGATGATGAACTTTGTGGAGAAGCACAGGATCTTGAGTCGTTGTCAGTATGCCTACCAAGAGCACCTTGGAACGGAAGATGCTATCTTTGGTCTTCTGGAAAACCTCTTTTCCGGGCTTAACGTTGGTAACGCAGCAGCGGCTGTTTTCTGTGATTTTTCCAAGGCCTTCGATTGTGTTAACCACCGAATATTGTTGGAGAAGCTGGAAAGGTACGGGTGTAGGGGAGTCACCTTGAATTGGTTCAGATCCTATTTATCTGGGAGGAAACAGTTAGTAAAGTCCGGCGGCGTGGTCTCTGAGATGCTTGAGATCAATCATGGTGTACCCCAGGGATCTGTTCTGGGTCCTGTACTTTTTCTTCTTTACATTAACGACCTGGCCTGGCTCGATATTCGGGGGTAATTCACAATATTTGCAGATGATACTACCATATTATGGTCACATCAGGATCGTCATTTTCTGAATACGTTGATCACTCAAGACATACAGAAAGTCAAAGAGTGGAGTAGCTCCAATAAGCTCTGCTTAAATGTTGATAAAACTTGTATGTTGAGCTTCAGGTGTGTCTGTGATGGTCTGAGGGTGGATGACGGTGTTGTTTTGGGAAGGTCGCAGAATAGATTCCTTGGCATTGTCATAGATGATGGGTTGAAATTCCAGGGTCACATTGAGGTGTTGAATGCGAAGTTGGCTAAAGGCTGTTATGCGGTGAGAACAGTTGCTAGAGAGTTGGGATCTTCAGTGGCCAGGTCTACTCACTTCTCACTGATCGAAAGCCATCTTAGGTATGGTATCGCGTTTTGGGTTATTGCAGTGGGACCTTGTTCACTTCTGTCTTCCGACTGCAGAAAATGGCGGTTCGTTTCTTGTGTGGAGCTCGTTCTAGAGAGCACTGTGGACCCTTGTTCAAAAGGCACGGTATCCTCACTCTGCCATGCCTTTTTATTTTGCAATCAGTCTGCATAATTTTCAAGAAGTACAGATCAATCCTTGCACAAGATAGGAGCCGCTCATACTCTACTAGACGTAGCAATAACTTGCCTCTGCCTTTGCCGAGAATGACACTTACAAAAAATTCCGTGATTTATGAGAGCTTAAAAATGTTTAACCACTCACCATCCGATGTTAAGAAATCTCAGTCTCTTGTAGTTTTTAAAAGTCAGGTGGCATCTCTGTTAAGGGGTAAAGCCTACTATAGTTTGGAGGAATTTTTTTCTGATTCTCTATGATATTTATATACTTATATATTCCTGTTGGCAATCTACGTCATGCGTGGGTATTTTGTGTATTCTGGTTTGTATCTATGTAAGTACGTGGTCTATTATTAAGTGATTATGTTATTTTGTAGGTTAGGCCTGTTATTTATAAGAAATTGAAATATATTTAGATTTTAACAGCTTTGTCCACAATGCATTGTATTTTGACAATAAAGCACATTATTATTATTATTATCTTTCCAGTACTACTCCCCTGCTGAGGCGCATTCTGTAAAGGCGGTCGTTCCGGGCGCTCGTTGATCGAACGAACGATGGCTGAATTCTAAAACACGTTCCGAACGCCGACGATCGTTGCATATAAAACGATCGCCCAAGCGCTCGATAGCCGAAATTTGAACGCAGTGTGCTATATTACTTTTCAACTAAATGTCAAAGAAACACTCTCAATGACAAGCTCAACGACTACTTTCTGATTCGTGATCGCACGAATGCCTGTAGACTGTAACGATCACTGTCGGGAACCCCATTTGACTTCCGCATATTAAACGGAATACGGATTGGCGTTCGTCAGGCGCTCACACGTACACCATGAACAAACGCCCTGAACGAACGCCAAGGAACGACTGTACAGAATGCGCTAGCAGGGCACTTTGAATCGCGACTTAAACCTGATAATCATTATATGGCAAAATTTTAGATAGCAGAATGCCACGCTTGATGATTCTGATTATTTTGATGACTTCTAGAATCATTTCTTGATCAAAATTCGATATCAGAACCATGAAGCGAAGCATAACGAGAAGAGCAATATTCCAATATTTCACAATTTCGAACCAGTAGTCGTATGGGCTCCTTTATAGAATCATGCGCAAGTGTTCATCGGATTTTTGTTGTTTTATGGCTGGTGAATGGACCAAGCTTGACACCAATCAATTTCCAAATAAAAAACCCGATAGTATAATCAGTATAATACTTTTGGACAATGCACCACATTATTTAAGACTAGCTGAAAAAATTCCAAACTCTTTGTCAAAGATTTTTTTCATTCAAAACGATTCTTTTTTGGAATAAAACTTCTGCTAGACAATTTGTGTGAAGTAATGGAAAAAAAGGGATATATCGTTGATAATAATTCAGAAGAAAACTATGCCCATATCATGATATCAAAGGTGCCACAATATTATTATACAGTGTGTCACAGATAAGATGAATACACCACTGTATTTTCCTTGATTGAAGATAAGAAGTCGGGGTTCGAAATTTTGTACAGCCAGACTGACAGATAAGCTCCACTATTTATGATATTGAGCCAAAATTTGACGTTCAAACTCAGTAGGCGGAGTTTTTGCGATGACGTCCTAGGCAAATTTCAGATAGATATCATACAAAGTGTAGCTCATCAGTCTGTATGACTGTTCACAATTTCGAACTCCGACTTCTTCATATAAGGAAAATACAGACGTGTATTCATCTCGACTGTGACACACTGTAAATTTTTTTCTACGACTGTCAAGTAGCGTCACTATTGTGCAATCGATATCGATTCGTTAATGTAGTTCACTGTAAAACTGAACGGAAATGAAACCATTTCCTACTATTTGCGGGGCAACGAGTGGAAAATGAGGAAATGAGCTTAAACTGACACCTTCACCAAATCGAATCGATATTAATTACACAATGGTGATATTAATTAACGATCGTGGAAAAACTATATTGTAAAACTCACATGGAATGATACTTATTTCCTACGAGTATGAATGTTTGTGCAATTCATATTTGTTGAATAATACACCATTTTCTACAAGCGTGCGGAAAAGTTGCTTTTCTGCACGATTTATGTATTGTTAAAAATGAAGATATTTGGGACTACTCAAATGATTAATGCTATTATTGTATCCTACGTGTTATTTTGGAGAATCAACATAAAATGTTTTTCTTTCGTGGTCGTTATTCGAGCAACTGCCCTCGTGTGCGGAAAAGTACCACTTTCCGCACTTGTTGAGTAAATAACTGTTTTGTACGAGCGTCCGCAATGTAACCACTTTCACACTCATTTGCGTGCGCAGAGGAACCTTTCTCTTTCCGCACTAGTGCTGGAGAATTTTCTTCCGCACTCAAATGTCAACTTAAATACAGTGGCCGCTCGTGGTCACATTTATTGAGAGTCATGTGTTCTGGTCCTATCGCCAGCAATTCACCAGAAATTCATACAGTGTGTGCAAAAAGTCCCGGACCCACGAATTATTTCGAAAACGGTGTACAATATCAAAAAACTTTCAATATAAAAGTCTTAGGTATCAACAAAGTATATCTAACTATCACTACTTCAATTATACAGGGTGGCTCATAAAGATTTGGTAAACCAAACATCACTTTTTTCTTAATGGATTACTACTTTTTTCATCAATTTTTCTGATTCCTCGTAACATTTTGAACATAAAAGAAGAAACATGTCTTATGGCCAAACCCATCAGTTTTTGAAATAATTTGAGTTGAGATAAGTTGATTCTTTATCTGCAATATCACCTGTATTTTACATTTTTACAACCTAAATTCTCTGAATCACTGTCAAAACAAACTCTTGAAATGTCACTAGCCGAAAAAGAAAGTATAGCTTTGTTGATTATAAGACGTTTTGAGGACAGACAAAGAACATCAACCAGAACAAAAGAATTATTCAATACAACTTTTCCAAACCGGCAGCCGATATTGAAATCTACAGTTGTGACAGTACAAAGATTCGAAGAGACCGGCTCTTGCAGAGATAAAGCTTGTCGCGGAAGACCAAAATCTGCAGTTAATGACGAAAAAAAAATGGAGACATTACTTCATTTTGTTGAGGAGCCACACTTGACACTCACGAAAGCTTTCATCGCAGTTTATGTTTCTTGTTAATCAGTTAAAAATATTTTGAAAAACCATCATTACTACCCCTTCAAAATAACTCTCCTTGAAGAAGTATCAGAATCTTCGATCGAATATTAAATTTTTTAACTTTTTTGATCTAATAGTTATTTCGGATAGGGCAACATTCATGTTAAACGAGACCATCAATCGACATAATTGCCATTACTGGACAGAATCCACATTGGATGCAAGAAGCACACACGCAAAACCCTCAAAAAATAAACGTCTGGGATGGCATTATTGGCAATAGATTAGTGAGTCCTTTCTTTGTAGAGGGAAATTTGAATGCCACATTGTATCTCCACCTGCTGCACAATGAGATTGTGTTGATAATTGTAATGAGAATAACCTTCTAAATCAAGGCTTTAATAAACTAAAAGAATTCAGTACAAAGTATCTAAGATAATGATTGATGTAACGTGACATACAAAATGAAACAGGTAAACATGATCAGTAAAAGTAATATACAACATTCTTCCTCCCTCAGCTTCTGATAAAATCTTGTAGATATGGAGGTGGTTTCCGATTTCTCTTTTCCAAAACACGGAAGGATTCATTGGTTTCATCATTATTCTTAGTTGCAGTTGATGGGGAAGTTTCTTTGGGAGATTGCTCTTCTGAATCGGTCGATGGAGAGATTTCTTCAGCTATATTTGACTCATCATCTTGTTTTGCCACTGTGACATCTCCTCTTGGTGCTAGATGACGAGTTGATACCGTGATTTTCCTCCCATTCGATAATCGTACATGAGCATAATCTGAATTGGCTTCCAGAAGATCAACTTCTTCTACTGGAGGGTCATACTTGCTCTGTCTGACATGCTTTTTGAGAAAAACTGGTCCAGGAGTGCTGAACCATGTAGGCATTGAGCTACCATTGGTTGATCTTCTAGGATGATTGGACATACGTTCATGAGGAGTTGAATTTTATGCAGTACATAGAAGAGATCTTATTGAATGTTAAGAATCAACCAATACATCTTGCCATTTCTTCAAGTCGAGGTTTCTTGACTTGATTGCTAGTTGGACAGTCTTCCAGATAATCCCATCGTATCTCTCACATTGTCCATTTCCCTCTGGATTAAAACAAACTGGTCGTACGACTTGTAGCAATACCATGACTTGTTAAAAATGATTTCACTTCAACAGATAGGAAAGATGTTCCTCTATCACTATGAATATAGCCTGGCGTTCCAAACATTGAAAATAATTGAGTCAAACAGTTGATTACGGTTGCAGATGACATATCCGACATATCCGACATTTAATAAGTATTTATTTTGATTATTAGATGGAAGGGGTCCCTTGAAATCAATATTCAATCTTTCGAATGGAGCTGTAGGTTTGATGAGGGTCCCTTTGTTTTTATAAAATCTTGGTTTTATCTCAGCACAGACTGGACATGTGGATACAATTCTTTTAATGTCTTCTAATGAATATGATAAATTTTTGCATCTAATCCAATGGTAGAATCTTGTTATCCCAGGATGACACATTGTGTTGTGTAAGTTATATAGATTTTTATCTGATGTTGAAGGCCGAATGGCAGCTGATATTCTCGATAGTGTATCTGCCACAATGTTTTGATTTCCTGGCCTGTATATTATATCAAATTTGTAGCATGATAATTCTATTTTCAAACGTTGTATTTTCTCATTCTTGATTCTTGATGAACTTTTGTTGTCAAACATAAAAGCAACAGATCTTTGGTCGGTGATTAAACTGAAGTGACGTCCCAACAGATAATGTCTCCATTTTCTTACAGCTTCTATCATTGCGTATGCTTCTTTCTCTATACTAGAATGTTTTTGTTCTGTTTTTGATAAGGTTCTTGAAAAAAATGCGACTGGTTTTCCAAGTTGAGTCAGTTGAGCACCAATAGCAAATACGGAGGCATCAGTCTCAACTGTAAATGGAGCTTTTTCATCCACAAATGTCACAACTGCATCAATGATATCTTGTTTCAGCCTTTTAAATGATTGAATTTGTTCTTCATTCATGGGAAATTGTTTCACATCAATGATGGGATGTATCTTCTCAGAAAATTTGTATATAAATTTTGAGTAGTGTGAAAACATACCTTGTATTCTTCTTAGAGAAGCAGCATCTGTGGGAATTGCTAAATTGATCAGCGGTCGTAGTCTATCAGCATCTGGTTTGATTGTTTTTCCTTCTATTTTATACCCAAGAATATTGATACTTGTCATTGAAAATTTACATTTCTCTTCATTCAGTGTTAAATTATATTTTCTTGTAACATCCATAAATTTCTGTAAGTCTTCATCGTGTTCTTCTTCAGTTTTTCCACAAATTGTGACGTCGTCCAAAAATGCATATGTGTCAGGTAGTTTCTCATTTTGTATAATATTGTTCATTGTACGTTGAAAACATGCTACTCCATGTGTGACACCGAAAGGAATTCTTGTGAATTGGTATAAGTTACCACATGCCTCGAATCCAGTATAAATTCGTTCACTTTCCAATATGGGTATTTGATGATATGCACTGTGCAAATCTACAGAGCTAAAATATTCATATTGGGAAACTTGACTGATAATGTTATCAATATTAGGAAGTGGATAGGCATCTAAATCAAATCAAATCAAATCAAATCAAAATAGTTTTATTGTCACATACCAGGATACTACATCAATAATTGACAAGGCAACACTACTATAATAATGAAAAGAAGACCATCTGGTTATAACAATATGGATTAGCATCGCGATTCTAAAAACCGATATCATAAGCCACTGACAAAGTGAACTTGTTAATTATTAGTTAATAATCAACAACCATACGTTTCCTATGATTTGAGCTACTTGTCACCAGAACTTGTGCTCTCCATGGCGAATTACTGGGCTCAATGATGTTTTCTTCAAGAAGTTTTCGTATTTCTGTATCTATAAATTCATAATCGTCAGTGGAAAACCGTCTGGACTTGATAGCAATAGGCCGACAATTTTCTGGTTAATTAGCAAACAGTGGATATGGTTGAACGTTTGCTGTTGTTAGATTGCATATGGAAAGCTTTGTCGGATTTCCACCGAATCTGAATTCAACCCCTGAATGGTTTTGAAGAATATCATGACCAATTATAACATCAGAACATAGATTTTCCAAGACATACATTTTGACATTTTTGTATACATAATCTGATATTCTTATATTCACAATACAGTATCCACAAACTGAAGAATTCAAAGATGAAGCGGCCATTGTGACATTCAAGTTTGCAGGAAAAATTTTCATCCGTCGTTGTGTCGTGATAGTTTTTGATATAGAACTGTCTGAGCTTCCGGTATCTACTAATGCATCTGTTGAGACATGATTGATTTCGATTTTAATGATAGCTTTCGATAAGCAGGATGGGGAGGCTGCTGACATCATCCCAATCATAGCAGCCGAGGTATTATTTGTATTACGAGTTAGTTTTTGGTGTTTTGTTCTACATACTTGTGTGAAATGACCGATTTTACTACAGGAATGACAAATGGCATCTCTTGCAGGGCATTTATCTCTAGGGTGTCTGTTTCTACCACAAAAATAACATTTTGATTGAGTTGTGGCAAATGTTACATCGTTTTGTTCATTTGATTGTTGAGCAGGACTTGATGAATGATTTGAGATTGTCGAATTCATATATAATTCTGTAGTATAACATTCTGACTGTTGTTGAGCCATTTCTAAAGATCGAGCTGATTCATGTGCTTGCTCGAGAGATAGAGTGGTATGTTCTAGAAGTCTTTGTCTTATGTGTGGAGTGGCAAGACCACGAATGAAAGAATCTCTGATGTAGTCATTTTTGTTTTGTTCAGCAGTGACTGTTTTTAAATTACAATCTTCACTAAGTTGTTTCAAAATATGTAAATACTGATCAATAGACTCACTTACTTGTTGTTTTCTAGTGGATAAGTTATGACGGGCAAAAATTTCACTTCGTGGTTTGACATACAACTTTGCGAGAATGTCAACTGCATCAATATAAGTCTTACATTCACTTATAGGCTGGTAAATTGAAGCACTCACATAGTTCACTAGAAGGCTCAATTTTTCTTTGTCTTCTGAAATATTCGCAGCTTCTAAGAAATTTTCAAATGTTCGTTTCCAGTGGGTCCATAGGTGATCAGCGTTGCTTGAATGAGTTTCGATTTCTAATCGATCTGGCTTGAGTAGTTTATCCATTGTTTTTTTTTCAGTTTATTAAATTGTAATGAGAATAACCTTCCAAATCAAGGCTTTAATAAACTAAAAGAATTCAGTACAAAGTATCTAAGATAATGATTGATGTAACGTGACATACAAAATGAAACAGGTGAACATGATCAGTAAAAGTAATATACAACAATAATAACTAATGAAGTGGGGCCACTATTACGGCATACGTGGTTTCAGCAGGATGGAGCTCCGCCTCAGTTTGGGCAACACGTTAGAGCCTATTTAGATAATACTTTCCCTTATCGCTAGATAGCGCGAAGAGGCTCCATAGGATGGCCCGCTAGATCTCCAGACTTAACACTCCTTGATTATTGCCTTTGAAGACACCTGAAAAATAAAGTATATGTGACAAAACCTGAAGATCTAGACGAGTTGAGAAGAAGAATTATTGAAGAATTCGCCTCTTTCTGCCAAGAAGTTTCATGGAACGTCATTGGCAAATCTAATTATAACTTAGCACATTGCCAAATGTAAGGGGGGACCATTTTCAACATTTTATCAAGTAACGATTCACATTTAAGCTCATTTTTGTTCCTTCAAAGTCAATAAATAATAATAATATAGTAAAATCTACAAAGTTTCTATTTGGTCCTTCAACTCAAATCATTTCAAAAACTAATGGGTAAGCCATAAGTCATGTTTCATATTTTATGTTCAAAATATTAAAGTGATAAAAAAGGGATTCCATTTAAAAAAAGTGATGTTTGGTTTACTACATCTTTATGAGGCACCCTGAATAATTGAAGTAGTGATAGCAAGACAGATTTTGTTGATACCTTTTTTATATTGAAAGTTTTTTATTATTGTACACCGTATTCGAAATAATTTGGGGTTCCGGGACTTTTTGCACACACTGTATAACAAAATACGGAACAATTCGATCATGCGTCGAGAACGAGGATCGAATCGTCTGAATCGTACATACCTTTGAGTAAGTTCCGATGAAATTCTTCATTTTGGTCCATACTGGTTTGTCGTATAATAAGTTCAGGCACTGGGCAACCACTTTTGTTGAATTCACATATCTTTGCAAAGTCAAGTTAATTGACACTTTTTAGTTGTTCTATTTTCTGCACTACCGACATTTCATTATCTTTAAAAGAAACTAGACAGTTCAATCACTTGATAAAATCAATCTACCAATAATAAGACTATTATTCTACTATGGGCAAACTATTTCAAACTAACCTCACAAAAAGATATTCTTAATATGGGTGATGCGCTCCACGGTCAGCGCATTTGTTAATTCGCGTATTCGTCTTGTCGAAAATATTGTTGGCGGCGATATATACCAAATTTTAGGCTGGCTCGTGACTCCAGCCACGGATTAATTTTAAAATTCGCTTAGATATTCGGCTACGCTTGCTAGCTGTGTATTTTTCTCCAAATTTTATCACCACAAGGGCAATTCTGGCCAAGAACAGTATATAACGGATTGCCTCACTTTTGTTGTGACTATGGAGGACTTCCTCCATAGTTGTGACAGTAGTTCTGGCAACCTTGCTAATGACACATGACACGATACGATGCAGACCGATTCAATCGAATGACAGGATTCAGTCTACTGTAGACGCTCGACACCGATGACGTCATATTTTCCTCCCCTCCGTCAAGAACCTCAGGCTAAGTAGTGATGTAATCTCTTGTAAACTGATCTTGAACTCTGGCGACCAGCCCAAGTCATAGATAAATATTATATAGGTACTGGAGGAGCCCAAGCCATATCTCTGAACTCTGACTGTGCCTGTGCATTATTAATTTACGACTATTACGAGGGACAGACCAAATAATATAAGGTGTATTTTGATATTTAATTGATAATAATAATTGTAACATCATTGAGGTGGGTAGAACTAATAATTATTTCCTGGAATATGTTTGGGAGGTCATTGACCCTAAGGAGAAGCCGTCATTGCTCAAATACCTACCAGTTCGTTGTTCTAAACTTTGTTTCCGTACCAACCGAATTGTTAATATTGCACAAATGTTTATTTCCAGTCGAAATGACATGATTCTGTTTTGCGTTAGATAACCATCATTCGCATATTCGCGATTTTGCAACCGATGCGATGCGATGGGGAGACATTTGTGCAGAAACAACGACCTGATGCATACTGTCTCCGGATAACTATGAGTATAAAAGATCAATAATTATTGCTTCAACAGTGCGTAATGTTGCCAAGTTTTTTTTACGAGGTTTTTGTTATTTGGACTAAAAAATATTATTAAAGGTCTTTTGTGTCTTATTTTTGTGAATGCTCGTGGAAAAAAAGTGTTCCTAAAACATGCGCAGAGTGTTTTTCCCGCCCTTAAAGCATATCCGATATCACTTTACGCACTTGTTAGGGAAATAATTATTTCCGCCCTAAACGGCTTGTCCTAACTGCACCACCACTATCCGCAATTATTAAGTGAATAACACTCTAAGATTATGTTGCAAGCGTAGTCGGGCTACTAGGCGGACGGATGAGAGCGCTCAACAGACTGGGATCTCATTTTTTTTTCTAGAGAGTATCAACACTTCTTTCAGAATATAAAATCTGGACCAACATCATCTCTAGAACTGCCCAACTCACTCTTAAATTAGAAAATGAATTATTTGATATTCAAGATTAGTAATACCTCTGGACTTTGAGGATGTGATATCAGAAAAATCGATTTATAATTTGAGTGAGGCAAAAAATCCATAGACCCATGTTTCTTTAAATATTTATTGAACATTTTGACGGCTTCACCCTAATAAATTTTTCCAAAGCTAACATACTAGGATGATGAAAATTTCAGACTTGAAACGAAAATACCATCGAGATCGTAGATTTTCCAAATCATAAAGCTATGATCCGTTGGTGAAAGGGTTTTGACAAAGTGACAGCTTTAGTCCCTCCCTAAAAAAACCAACCCCGATAATCCGGCGGCTTAAGATAAAAACGACACGCAAATTTGAAGTGTTTAATATAAGCACAATAGCACTAAGCTGGATGAAGCACTCAGGTCTCCTTTTGTGAGCATTATGAAAGGCCCATTACGTCTAGTATTGAAGGGGATGATTTTTGTTGTGGAGATATGGGTATTTGTAATATCGTGCGCGTGATTGCGTTGTTTGTTTAGATAGCGGCATCATTTAGACATGCAAACATTACTTTATCGTCTCAAGTAACCTTGCTGAACCCAATTTTTTTGTTTTATGATTCAAGACTGCTACGGAAGATGTCTTGTAATAAGATCCTTACCCTTAATTTGTAACTACCCCATTTTTTCCTTTGTTATTATGAATTTCAATTCTTCATCTTCGCATGAATCATAGCTCCAAAGTCTGAGCTAATGATGAACCGTCAATTATTATACACTGCTCCAAAAAATTAACGCAACACCTCGGTGCCTCACCAAAACTTTGATCCTGCATCAGTTATCAAAGAATTGATTGTGCATCAGAAATCTTGAATCCATTTGTGAGTTTACGTTTCCTGGCGATTTTTTTCAAAAAACTGTTTAGTGCCCCTTCTTCACGTTTTAAAAAAGGGTTAGTTTTGGTTGATCTCTCTTGAATTTATTCAAAAATGTGTGATTTTTGCCAAGTTCAAGATTTTATATCTAGACTATCCTTTATCCAATTATTGAGGAATATTCAAAAAGTACATAATTTGTGCCCCTCTTTCGAATAGAGCTAGCCATTTTTATCAAAAATCGCGCAGAGAGATCAACCAAAACTAACCCTTTTTTAAAACGTGAAGAAGGGGCACTAAACAGTTTTTTGAAAAAAAATCGCCATGAAACGTAAACTCACAAATGGATTCAAGATTTTTGATGCACAATCAATTCTTCGATAACTGATGCAGGATCAAAGTTTTGGTGAGGCACCGAGGTGTTGCGTTAATTTTTTGGAGCAGAGACATATAACAAACTGAAAAAAATATATTCTTATAAATACAGTGAGGTAAATTCACACTTGAACGGCTTATGAAAACTGGGTGAAAGGTGAAAATTCTGAATATAAATCTAATAAAAGCCTAATGGTCCGTTATAAGGAATTCAGAGCATATAGCATGATGTATATTTTCGTCTTAAAATGAGATATTCTGGTGTATTATATATACAGTGTTTTCAAGATAAGGATGCACAGCATGGGGATCTCGGAAACTATAAGAGATACAGTGTCGGTTGAATAAAACAAAAATGGCGCATTTTGATACCCAACAAGATCCCGTTTTACAAATTTGAAAATTTCAAGCCGTTTCGGAAATATCCGATAAAAACCGAAATATTTCGATTTCGTTTTTATTTATTTTTTAAGCTATTTTGAAAGAAATGAAAACACACACTTTTTCATTGTCACTTTTTGAGCTCTACAAAACAGCCTTGAGAGATTTTCCGTACGACGTTTTGTTTCGGAGAAACCATCATCAACTTTGTTTTTTTAAAAACGGTCCTGAATTTTTTATGACGGATCAAAAATGTATTTATTGTCTCTCTGTAACACATGAGTTCTTATGGAAAAATCCATCTATATAATTTTTTTGGATAATTGCGATACATTGTTGGTTTTGGAACATAAGAGGCTCTTGGAATCCGTCATAAAAAATCCAGGACCGTATTCAAAAAAACAAAGTTGATGATGGTTTCTCCGAAACGAAACGTCGTACGGAAAATCTCTCAGGGCTGTTTTGTAGAGTTTAAAAAGTGACAATGAAAAAGTGTTTTCGGTTTTCTCTCATCTTTCAAAATAGCTTAAAAAAAAATAAAAACGAAATCGCAATATTTCGGTTTTTATCGGATATTTCCGGAACGGCTTGGAATTTTCAAATTTGTAAAACGGGATCTTGTTGGGTATCAAAATGCGCAATTTTTGTCCGATTTGACCGACACTGTATCTCTTATAGTTTCCGAGATCCCCATGCTTTTCTTTTTGTGTGACAAAATGGAACATCCGAACATTCTCCAAATTCTTATTTAATTTTTTGAGTTTCTAGTGATTAGTTCCTGACTAATTTGTTTAATCAAATAACATATGAAGTGATAAGGATGTCTATCATGGGGATCTCGGAAACCGTGAGAGATACGAGGATGATTAAATCAGAGAAAAGTTGCGCATTTTCAAGCCTTACAATCTGTCGTTTGAGAAGTTTTAAAATTTCGAGTAGTTTCGGAAATATGCATAAAAAACGAAATTTGCCGATTTCGTTTTTATTTTTTTTTTGACGTAATTTGGAGAGATATGGAAAAACAATAGACACTTTCTCATGGCCACTTTTCTAGCTCTATAAAACAGCGTTGAGAGATTTTTCGTACGACTTTTCGTTTCGGAAAAACCATCATCAACTTTATTTTTTTATATGGCGCGTAAAAAAAGTATTCCCTGTATTAAACAGCATATTTTAGTACTAATACAACGATGTATAAAACAATATGACTCTGCAATATTTAAAGGGGAAAATGGGTTTTAATTAAATTTCGAATGTTTTGGTGTAGTAGGCGGTGAAAATATGGCACTGAGAGAAAAAATAATCTTATTGTCATATTATTGACACATACTTAGTATTTTTGAACTTTGTTTTTGCATCTTGTTGTCACAGTTTTCTTTCTGTGTGACAAAATGGAACATTCGAACATTCTCCAAATTCTTATTTAATTTTTTAAGTTTCTAGTGATTAGTTCCTGACTAATTTGTTCAATCAAATAACATATGAAGTGACCTACCTACGTATTTGAATAAAGTTTTTAAATCGTCAATAACGTGATTTTAATTTATTATTTCGAAACATGAGCAATAATAGCCTACTACATCATACTCAACGCCATCATTTCACCACCTACTACACCAAAACATTCGGAATTTGATAAAATCCCACTTTTTCCAATTTAAATATTGCAGAATCATATTGTGTTGTACATCGTTGTATTCGTCGTAGAATATGCTATTCATTACAGGGTATACTTTTTTTACGCGCCATATAAAAAGATAAAGTTGATGATGGTTTCTCTCAAACGAAACGTCGTACGGAAAATCTCACAAAACTGTTTTGTAGAGCTTGAAAAGTGGCTACGAGAAAGTGTATTTTGTTTTTCAATTTCTCGATAACGTCAGAAAAACATAAAAACGAAATCGGCAAATTTCGTTTTTTTAGGCATATCTCCGAAACTATTCGGAGATTTAAAACTTTCTAAACGGCATATTGTTAGGCTTGAAAATGTGCAACTTTTCTCTGATCTAACCATCTTGGTAAATCTTACGGTTTCCAAGATCCCCATGATAGACATCCTTATCTTGGAAACACTATACAGGGTGTTCCTGAAATGACTGTATGTACAAAGCTCAACCACAAATTTCTTAACCAAAAATAAGGTGATCAAGGCAAACTTACCTATACCCAAAATTACTTTGTCAAGTCTACAGAGGGCGTCAAAGATTTAAAAAAAAAATTGGTTTTCACTACATTTTTCAAAAACGTTCAAATCAATTTTGATAATTTTTGGTACCTAGTCTTGTACCATCGCTATAGAAACAAAAAACGTAATTTCATGGTCCAAGACTAGGTACCAAAAATTATCAAAATCGATTTGTACGTTTTTGAAAAATGTAGGAAAACCCCATTTTATTTTTAATCTTTGACGCCCTCTAGACTTAACGAAGCAGTTTTGGATAAAGGTAAGTTGACCTAGATCGCCTTATTTTTGGTCAAGGAATTTGTGGTTAAGCGTTGTACAGTCATTTCAGGGACACCCTGTGTAAGAAAACTGTTCAAAATAGTTGAGAAAACCTAAAGAACTAATACCGGCCTACAGTTTTTCCTTTTGTTATATAGATTTTTAATCCTCGAACAATCTCAAAGAATCCTTAATTGACAGACGCTGAAATGAAGGACAATGATTATAATGGACAATTTGCACATTTTGAAAAATATGAGGATTAAAAAGTACTGATGACATTGATGTTCAAAAAATCAACCTACGACCTCTAATCATGTAATTATCACCGATTAAAGAGCGCCAATCAACATCCACTACGTCACAGGCTACACTATCTATCTCCGTCTGACGTATTGACTGAGATGACTCTCTCCCTCTCGGGAGGGTAATATGGACCCACCCCGTTTGCGATCATGCAGTGAAATTCGCGTCTTCTTTTTCAATTATTTAATATATTTTTGGGTATTTCGTAAAAATTTTTTCGCTGGTGACTTTCAATTAATGTCTAGAATACGTATATAAAATTTCAAGTCATTTGACAATGTATGCAAATTGTCCATTATCAGGACTTGCAAAGTTCGATAAAAATAATTTAAATTGTTAGAATGTCTATCCTGGATCAGTTTTTCACCCAAAAATTGTTTGTTCATTTTTTATTGAGATGAGTGGCAACGGATTTTTGAGACAAATAGATATGATCCTATAATCCTATACCGTCCTATCATTTCAACATACAGTGAGGACACGTAGGTTGGAATAAATTCATTTGAAATTAATTATATTATTCATTAAAATTAATTAATCATTCAATTGATGTATAAGTCGATAATAGGAATAGGAAAGTATACACTAGTACTATCCTATGAGGAGAGATGGTGACTGTATGGAAGAATTGATTATTCAGGGAAGAGTGCCAGGCAAACGACCACGAGGCCGATCGCCATCACGTTGGGTAGATCAAATCACCCATATCACGCATAAATCGTTCCACGAATTGGTAGACCAGGCACAGAACCGAGAATCTTGGAAACAATTGATCAACGACACACAGCAGTCACCACCACATTCCGTAAGGAATAAGGACAGAGAGAGAGAGTATACTATCCTACATTGAAGCCTTCAACATATCACAATAGCAAGCTGAGGTGTAAGAACTCAATAATTGAAAATGTGAGCCCTTGACGATAATGATGATGATATGTCTGCTGATCAAGCAAAAAAATATAGGGAATTCCGAAAAGTACGCTTAAAGACAAAAAGAACAATTGATATATGCATGAACACTGCGATTGTGAGACAGTGCTCACAGTACAGGAAGGGAAACTGATAGTACAATGGATCCATTTTCTTTGAGATGCTGGGTTTCCTGTAACACGGGAACCACTCACAGACGTTGTTGCTTCACTGATGAAAAGTTTGAATCGAGACAACTCATTTAAAAACGGAATACCAGGTTATCATCAGTACCGTAAACCAAGATATATCGTCGCATCTCACATCCAGTCGTTCCACTGTAACCAAACAAATGATAAGAAATTGGATCACCAAGGTATCTGAGTATTTTCGAGATCATGAAATATTCGATGTAATAGCGGATCCAAGTATGATCTTCAACTGCGATGAAACGACGTTTTTCCTGTACCCAAAAGAAAAACAAGTACCAGTTGGAAGGGGTTCTAAAACCGACCACACCAGAGTTGCGAAACCAACCCAAAAACTTGGTTCCAACCACAGAACACATAAACAAAGTTCAGAACAAAAACGTGAATGGAGGGCGGGGCCTGAGAGAAAGCTTTGATTCGCAACCACGGGGAGGCGCTGATGTGCCTGAAGTTTGTTAGATCTCGAGAAGATGGCGGTACGTAGAATGCCACATAACAGCTTATTAGCTTTTCATGATGATAGATGAAGTCATTTGAGCGTCACCTTTCATCTTCATGATGAATTTCATGCTTTGATTCCTCTCTAAGTGGAAAAATGCCCTGGTAGTCCTCATCAAAAGACCTCTAAGAACGCAGGATACAACTCGGAATACTAGAGGCTCATAAATCTTCCAACCACCATCGGAAAAGTGTCGAGAAATGCATTGTCCACAAAATAAGGGAAGTCACCAAAGCAAAAAACTTTCTGCCAGATGAACAAATGTAGGGCTTCGCGAGACCACAAGACTAGTCTTGGTCTTGTCTTGGTCTTCGTGACAAGACCAAGACCAAGACCAAGACTCTTCCTCGAGAGTCTCGTCTTGGTCTTGGTCTTGAAAAGAAAAATTGACACAATATTTAATAAAATCTGCAAAAGTCTCTTTCCACTTTCAATAAGCCTTCTGAGTGGATCAATTCTTCAACAATGTATTATTGGAATTTTTTAATTCACAGTAGTAGGTATAGACCAGCGCATGCATGCTACCTGATCATTGAAACGAATCCCGTGAAAAATGAGGTTGATGCTCCTGATGTGTATTTTTGTGCATGACAAAAAAATAATTGTTCCTTGTAACAAGTAATGAATAAATGTAACAAAATGCTTGAATCATCATGTAATGTACCTACACTACCTACCTAGTAACAATACCAATCCAAGCAAGGCCGATTCTATATTGTATTCCACGGGTGTGGAATATGAAATTCATATTCCACAGGTGTGTAATATGAGTCATTATGTAGTTACTATCACAAGCATAATGCGTCTATTATTAAATAGTCCTATGAAATACATTTTTTTCTGTCAAAAACTCTGTTTTTCATGTTATGTATTTTATTTTGTCGTCATTTTATATACTTTTTTGCAAAAAGTTGTTTTGATCAAAAAATTAAGCTTTTCCATTATCAAGTTTTTCGATAATCCCAACGAATCGATACTCCGAGCGGTCCTTTGCAACGATTAGTTCGGATTATCGAGGCTGTACTTTATTAACAAACTGTGCTAAAATCGGTTTATCGGTAGACAAGGCAGCGTTGTTTGTTACACAAACCCCGCATCTCATTCAAACCTATTCAAATATACTTGAATAGGCGAATAAAATGCAAAAGAGCTATGTAACGCATTTCAGAAACCTTTGATTGGCATGGGTGCCTAGATAAGTTCTTATGGTTGCAAAAGTAAGTAGAAAAGTAGATCCCGTTTAATTTGGCCCAATGAGCAATGAAATAATATTATGCAAACCATTCACAATAAAGAAAAACGCTCAAAAAATGCGAGAGACGTAAGTTTTTGATGTCACATGCTATAAAGTTGAAAGAAAAGAGACAAACATGCTATTCCGTGCAGCTTGTTGAATCGTACCGCCATCCCAGGTAATAATAAACAATAAGAAAGATTAGTTGTATCTTTTTGTGACAAAGAGACCGTATGGTTTTCGTATTTCTAGAACGTTCTTCTTCACTGACAATGGTTTGCAGAATTTATTGCCCATTAGGTCAAACTATGCGGGCTGTACAATAGATTTTTTTTTCTTTGGTTGAGAACTGCGATTTTGAAGAAACATTCACCAATCGCCGTTTTATGGAAAACATCTATTGTAGGATTGTTATGCTGTTAGTTATTAGATCATTGGCTGTATGTTATCGGTATTTTGAAAATTCGCTAGAAATTTTTTTCAAGACCATGAAGACCAAGACCAAGACTATCAAGACCAAGACTGGGCAAGTCTTGTCATGGTCTTGAAATATCGAGACCAAGACCAAGACCAAATTGATTTTTCAAGACCAAGACCAAGAGTAGCCGGTCTTGGTCTTGGTCTTGGTCTTGCGAAGCCCTAAACAAATGGGATTTCGACCAGAATATTCCACAACAAATCAAACAGTGAGGCTGAGTGGAACCATCCTGAAAAAGTCGAACAAAGGCGAGCAAACAGAAGAAGTGTTCCTTGAGGTGGTTCGGAGAAGCCCAGCTGTCTTACGCCACATGGAGCCATGCCTCCGGAGAGAGTGACATTTTCTCCATTACACATGGTCAGCGCCCCGCAGCGCAGAACACGTCAACTAGGAGAACCCTCACTGACGTCATCTCCAGATGGTGCTGGACATTCTAGAGGAAACCTAAAAAAACACATTTATTCAAATTGTGCGTCTCTATTTTAGAAATAAAGACAGTTTCAAAGTCAAACTCAATGTCAGTGCTTTCATGTATAGGAATCTGTTTAATATTATATCACAGGAATCTTCAATCCAAGTCTGATTCGCATCCACTGAATGCCGTGGCGCATTGTTCCATAAAATGTTATACGTCAGTTTGTCTTCTGAACTTTGTATATGTGTTCTGTGGTTCCAACCATACCGAGGCGTTTTATGAGTACATCACACATTGCTTTCATACATGTTAGAACGATAATGATACCAAAAGACCAGTCGTGTTGTTTTAAGATGGTCATACCAGCCATATTCCACTTCCATTGATTTCGTTAAAAATAATGGTATTGTATTACTGGATCAGGTTCCAAATTCCACTCATATCCTACAGCGTTTAGATGTATTTCAACGCATTGATTTTGCTCCTTTAGTGAAAGGGTGCTTTGATGAGGCATTGAAAATGGAAACTATAAAGTCAGCGTCTAGTTGTACCGGGATTTTCCCGTTCGATGTGGAAAATCTAAGACAAGAAACTCGTGACCCGAAGAAGATCCTAAACTAATTCGACAATATACCAACAGTGATTTAAGACGCGAATTTGAAATTGGACTGTCACCAGACACCTTATACAAGTTCAGAGGAAAATCTGATTCAGAATGGACTGGAGACCTCAGTTACAAAAAGTTGTTTGGTTTTTGAAAGACTCTTTTCACTGTACCTGAAACGTAGCTGATTGAAGAAACAGTATCATTAATCTCATCACCAGAATCATGTTGCAAACAATACCAAGTCAATGATTGACAACGATGATGATTTATTTGAAAATTCAAGTGAGTTAACTTAAATAAACAATCAAGATGAGGAAAATGATTATAGTATCTTTAACGTTGATGAGGATGGCACTTTGGAACTGGAAGACAAGGGGCGTACACTTTTGAATGGAAACACGATTGGTAGCTTGAAAGTTGATTCATCAGCACCACTAGTCAATAACAATTTAAGCCCCGTAAGATTTCCAAAGAATCTTTTCAGTTTCGAAAAAGAAAATCTCCTCGTTGTGTCTCCTACTAATTTATATGCAGCTACCAATGATGAATATTAGCCGAGAACCTCAGATCCCTCCCTTGAGCTACTTTTTTGGGATTTCTTTTTCTCATGCAATAAGTATTAATTTATTTTTCCATTGATGAATCTTGCGCAGGAAGAACTCTCAAAAATGGTAACATAAAAAAACAACATACTCTTTGTTGGTTTTCTATAAGTGTGTTCGATGGTTCTATCCTGCTAACGTTAAGTTAAAGGCCCATACGTTTTGAATAGCCCAGTCTACAACAAATTTCTTCTTGACAAAAGATGAGAGAAAGGAAAGCGCGACGTTCATGTGGTCTTCAATTTTCTCTCGTAATGACTTCTTTCATCCTAGCTGGTCCCAAATCCATATGCCGGGTTCCATTGTCGCACTCTCGCTAGAGTCTCAAATCATATAAATGGAACACCCTCATCATTGGCAATAAATCCCATATCTTCCTAGCTGGGCCGTTATGAGGCGAATTTACCTATATGTACCAGAAACATCTGACCTCATGAAAGACACATAAAACGTATACTCGATAAACACGATCGTCAGCACCCCTCCTAAGGGTGTGGATATAATAGTACGCCGTTACCAGCAAATAATAATAGCAGCTTTTATCCAGCAACCCACCCCTAATTGGTTTTAAGTGAAATAGCAGCCTTATGTTTAGATATTCGCTAAATGGGTCCCTTTAATGCACTCTTCGATAGCTTTGGGCCCTTATCTGGAGCCGTTGTGAAATCGGGCATTAACCGCAAATCCTTTCTATGGATGCGAATTCAGCTAGAATCTAAAATATGTTTTTTATCCAACTCATGAGAATTATGACTGTTATTATTAATGTCATTCTAGACAAGTAAACTATCAAATAACTCACTAGAACAGCAACAAAGGGTAGCTCAGAGGGGGATAAAGAGGTACCGACGCACGCGTCCAAATTAGTTTAACAAAAAGGGTGATAGTACCCGAACCAATTTTTCTAAAAGCAATAGGAGAAGACGAGATCAAGAGGCCTTGCTATGATTTTGGTGTTAAATAATGTCCTCCTTTCAGTATTCGTATTTTTGGATATTCCTGAAAAATAATTTTCTGGAAATAATGCCTTGGGATACGTTTTCGATAGCCTGCTTGGTATACAACAAATCGGAGAAAAATTAAAATACAAATTTGAATAGAGCATAAAGGGTTGTTAAGTATATGTACATCCCTTGAAGTCAACATTGTCCTATGACATTATAGGAAACTATTAATCCTACAAGAGGTTTCCATGATGTTTCTTTTATACACGCCAACCTGCCACAACAGTTTTAATACAAATTAAAGTCTCAAATCGTTAATAATAGAACAGCGGTTCATTCAAATAGACGGCAGCAATATTCTGTCATGCTGAACTGTTTGTTCTTACATGTCGCACGATACGATCATTATTTGTGATATGAAGGCGTTTGGACATATGTATAGAAAAATTTCAATTCGATAGATTGAGTGTGGTCAACTCGACATTGGTTGTCCACTGGAAAAAAAGTTCTCAGGTTCCATATTCAGGAACTGATCTTGAAATTTATTTTCAGGTTCTGTGATAAAAGTTTCTTAAAATTTCATAGCAACGTGGATTTTTTGTTAGAGATTTGTCAATTTTCTCACATTTTAGATTTTTTGATTTGGAAAAAAAAATACCCAATTATTGATTTTTTTTTTCGTTTTTAAACTTTGTTTAATTTCACTCGATAATTTGAAAGGGGCCGCAACATTGCCGTTCTTTTCCATTAATCGTTTGATCGTTTTATCTTTCATAGATAGAACCATGTCTTCGTATTCAAAATCAAACTCTGGAATCTCAAACATGTTAACAATTGTCAACAAACAATCCACGTTGCAATGGAATTTCAAGAAATTTTGATCAAAACGAAGTGAAATAGTTTTTATGCTGACAAGCACCATCATATAGAAAAAATCATAGTTTCTTAGGTTATGGTTCTGAAATCGCAGTTCGTTTTTGCAACGAGCTTAAATGCACCAATTTTATAAAAACGTAGTAAGTCCGGTCCTGTCCAAAATTCGAAAACTCAATTTTGGAGAAACATCCAGAACATATTGGCCAATATCGTATCCAAAATTGATCTAAATCCATAAACAAACAAAAAAGTTATCAAGGATCAAACTAGGTTCTAATTTAATTTGGCCCACAGTGTACATTTGATTTTCTACACTATTCGCAATCGGATTTAATTGGAGAATTGAGCACCAGGGTATTGTCCTTGACACTGCAGCCTCTGGTGGGCTCATTATATTTTTTCTAAAACCCAGATATATTGCCATGACTATGAAAATAGTGAACAGACATGAAAATACATCGATGAAGATTTGAATAGTAGTTCTGGAGTTTCACTCGTCCATAATCTTAAAATAAACCCACTAAAGTAATATATTATGTTTTTTTCTGGTGATAAACATGAAATCAAAATTTTAAAACAAGCTGGCAATAGTCTAACCATTGACAATAAAGAATTTATTGTCAATTCTAACAAAAATGTCTGTCATTTTGGATAATAATTAACAAAATACTTTTCAATTGAGCAAACATTTTGCTTGAAATTTTATACTGTAAACGACATTTCCTAAACTTTAAATTGACTAAACTTCTCTGTGGAACATTCGTGCTATCCCGTTCCAATTACTGTGATGTAGCTTATGAACTTTTTATTGATTGATATTGAAAGATAAAGGTAAAATTCAAAGTTTACAGAACGCCAATTCAAGAATCAAGACTATAATAATTATCATTATTATCATCACTCTAGATAAATTACTATATAAGTCTAATCAGTGCTGACGTCAATTTCTCCGGTTTTCCCGCCATCATGATGTAGGTCGTGGTTGTCATTTGACGTAAGCTTTCTCCAATGTTATTTTATCGGGTGGAACCAACAATGTTTTCGTATTTCTCAAACAGCCTTAGATTTCTGAGGTGACAAGATTTTTGTCTTGGAATCAATTCTTGAAGCACCTGGGTCATCCGGAAGTGTTGCTGTTTTTGCTCTTGATATAACTAGAACCCCGTCAAAGAGATAATTCAAAAGAAAAGGTCCTCTCGTTAAAATGATCCAGATTTCTTTGTCTGTCAAGTTAACATTGATCACCTAACATTGATCAAGTATCACTGTTAGGTGGTCGAAAAATCAATTTTTCTCTCTTGGGCACAAAATGTATCAAATGTGTCACTTTTTATTTCGGTCACCGCCTCCAATGTCTGTATTGTAGATTTTTTTGCTCTAGATTAATTTCTTTGACGCCTCGATGCATTATATACATGCAGGAGAATGATTGGTAAAAAATGGGGACCAAGGTCGCACTTTATCCATTGGATGTTTACGGCGATCGTGAGACCCAAAATCACCTACGGAGCCGTGGTATGGTGGAAGCTTGAAGATGCTCATGGAAGTACAACGGGAGCATAGAACAGCACACTGCAGACAGCTTCAGAGGTTATTTTATACCTCCTGCCCATTGACTCATTCGTTGAAAGCACTGCTGCAAGGGGAGCTCTCAGTCTGAGGGAGGACAAATTGTGGAAACAGGCAACAAGTAGACACTCAATGGTGGTAGGGAAGATCTCAAAGGCTATGGATAACCAAGAGGCAAAGCTACTATAAACGGCAACAGACTAAATGGTGATCAAAAGCTCTTTTGAGAAGGTAGTGGTTGAAATACCTTCCAGAAAAGACTAAGGTCAAGACTCAATTATAAAGGAAGAGAGATAACAGACGCGGTAAAGACACATACAGGCACAGGAGCAGGGATATACTCAAAGGAACTAAACATCCAAGAGTCTACCAAAGACGTCACAATCTCTACAGACAGCAAAGCAGCGTTGAAGCTACTAGAATCAGATTCAGTGTGGCCAAAGGAAGTGATGAGTTGCCGTCCTAGATCAGAAACAAGCAAGTCGTTCTATGCTGGGTTCCTGGACATAGCAATATTGAAGGGAAAACGATGGTGGATGGACTGGCGAAGTTGGAACTGAGAAACAACATAGCCGAAATGGAAAACAAATCGCTACCAGCGATCAAACTATTAAAAGATACAGTAGATAAAATCATGGTAAAGCTACACAGCGACAGGTGGAGCTAGCGAAACAACTGCAACACATCGAGAGATCTGTAGCCAAGCTTGTATATGGAGAAACAAGGAAATTACTAAAGCAGAGCAAATCCTCTGTGAGCACCCTTGTGGGAGTTATCGGAACCATGCTCATAAAATGGGGCCTAGGGACTGATGATCTATGCAAGGACAGCATCGAGGAGGATGAAACGATAGAATATCTACTGTATTGAGATTTTCCAAGTGCTACGCCACTGAACTTATCGAGTTCTTGAGTTTTCCGCGGCACTAACATCAGACAGTTGAATTAAGTTAAAAGAAGAGTATCCATAACCTATGTTTTGAATATAAGATATATGTTAACACGTGAAGATAACTTTCAACAAATTGAATTCATATTTTTTCTGTAAATAAAGTGTTTCTTTCGAGTATAAACTTTATCATATGACTTTATACTATGGAGTCCTTTGTGTTTGGCTAAGTAAGAAATTCCACTGACAAAACCGTAACAGGTTATGGACCCAGAGCAACGTAAGAAATAAATCAAGCACGATGAGTGCCACCGTTGTTCTACCCCAGCTGAGTTCACAAAACTTCAACAATTTCGAGAGAAGAGGTTACCATCAGAACACATATAGGTACAAAGTTTAGAAGACAAACTGACGTAGCAGACAAGGTATGTCATCCATTGCTGACATTAAACTCAGACAGAATATGATGCTGTCATTACTGCATTTGAAACATTGAATATTGAAATAAGCATTGATTTTGTAAAATCCCGATTGCTAGACGAGGAGCTCAAAATGAAGTCGGAAACGAGTAAATTGAATTTTTATTTAACCACCGAAGCAGTTTTTCACACAAAACAGTTCCAATGCTACAAATGTGGCAAACAAGGCCGCAGAATTGCAGAATGTCCCCAATTAATAGAACAATATCGGGATGAAAACTACCAAAGAGAACAATTCATAGTAAGCAGAGGGTATTCAAGGTTCACAGGAAGAGGAGGTCAATATCGTTTTACTCAAAGTTCCAAGCAACCCTCTCAGCAAGTACACAGTGCAAATGACTCCATCGCATTCATAGTTGAGACGAGATAAAAGTTTCTTCATCATAGATTCAGGTGCAACTGAACAACCAGTGATTTGGAAAATGTCATGAGTGAATTTTTACAAGAACCATTGAAAATAGGGGTTCTTGTCAACATTAAGCATCCACGTATTTTGTACTTTTTGAAGGCGAATTTGGTGAATTATCCTTCGTTTTACTATTCTAAAGAGAAAAAATGCTGGATGGATCACTTTTTTGTAGAAAGCACTATTTTAGGCACATTGTTTCATCAGAACATTTTCCAAACATTTCGTTTTTTTTCAGTTTCGGGTCATTGAAATGTATAATTTCTGTTGTTCTCAGGTACTACAGTTCC
This sequence comes from Orchestes rusci, assembly GCA_958502075.1. Lineage (NCBI taxonomy): Eukaryota > Metazoa > Arthropoda > Insecta > Coleoptera > Curculionidae > Orchestes > Orchestes rusci. The sequence continues at coordinate 3,813,027 of OY293306.1, forward strand.
TGACGCAACCCCTTAAGAATTTGAAACAAATATTTAAGCAAGATAAATAGATTTTGAACATTTGAGTTACAAAACTGATCGCCGCGAAGTCGATATTTTCAATAACTACTCACTAATTAACGACCAAGAATGATAAACACGCGCTGTGTTGCCAAGTGGATGCCGTGAAAAATGTTTTCCATATTTTTGTCTGTAGCGGATGAAAGGTTAGTTCTGATTAGATTGGGTTAGTTTTTGTTAGTTTGGGTGCGTTTTGGTGAGATTGGGTTAGTTTTGGTTAAATTGGGTCAGTCTTGGTTTGATTGGTTTAGTTTTGGTTAGTTCGGGTGAGTTTTGGTTATGAATATTGAGATAGTTTTGGTCGGATTGGGTCAGTTTGAGTTTTGATTTGATTAGATTGGGTAAGTCTTGCTTGGATTGGGTTAGTTTGCGTAATTTCTGGTTGGATTGGGTTAGTTTAGGTAAGATTGGGTTAGTCTAGGTCAGATCGGGTTAGTTTCCCGGGTGGGTTTCGCTGGTCCCATACCGGGCGCCTTCTCGGGTGGCGGATAGAGGAATGCCCTTCAGATATGGAGGGTACCGGCATGGCCGGGGAGGACCAAAAAACCAGCAAGGGGCAGAAGGGACTCAAAGCCGTGGCGAAGGCAACCCTCCTAGAGAAGGACACTCGAACAAACCACTCAAAAATCATGATGTCGAATTTAAAAACTTTAATACCCCAGGAGGGTACCACTAAAAGTGGAGAATCCCTCCCTACGAAAGTAGGCAGCCCCACGGATTGAAATTCGATAACCCAGCCAAGAACAATCGACCATACATGGGACGAGCAGGCTAAAAAGTCTGTGGAAAAAAAGACTTGAAAAACACAAAGCGCGAAATCAAGGAAATAGCCCTGAAGCTAAAACAAGAGGTAGCAAAATTCAATATGCATATCGTGAAGAGATTTCTGGACGGAAACAGATATAACAAGGTGGAAGTAATGATGATCCCAGCGAGTACACAGACGGAGGAGGCTGATTTCAGGAAGGCACTGGAGCTGACGGAACTAAAGCCAACAAAAAGATTGAAAGAATTCGATAAAATATCACGGAAAACCTGGGCACCGGAGGCCTTTACAAATACAGAAATTAAGGTCGGAAACCCCCTTGGTGCAAAAAACACCGTTGTCAAGTTGGTCCTCGCCGAGAAAGACGAACCAAAGATGGAGAAATCAATACAATCAATGTATCTAAACCGCTACCCAGGACTGGCGGAGATTACCAAAAACCATGTCACACTAGAGATATCGAGCCGTCTAGCCTCCCTCAAGAACTCGCAATCCGAAAAAATCATCAAGATCACCGTTCCAGACGATCCCGATATGTTGACTAAGGTCAAACAGGATACCGAGGGGGAGAAATATGTTGCATTCCACCACCTCAGAGGAACTCCCCTGGGATACGTCAGAAAGATGATTGAAGCGGTGTTCCATGAGACCAATACTAGGGCGGAGGAAACCACTAAAAAACAGTGGCGTAAATCCCACGCCCTTATCGTAGATAATAAGGCTGCCGACTACAAAACCACGGTGGCAAGTATAAAACAGACACTCGACAACAATCCGGAATGCAACTCTATCAGAACGCTCAGACAGACTAGAGATGGCAGAGTTCTTATAGCGACAGAGCGGAACGGAGATGCCCTCAGGAAGATTGGGGATATCCTGAGGTCGAAGGACAAAGAGATGAAGGTTCAGGTTATCGGCGAAAGGAGACAACGGGAGACGATCTTTATCAAGAACATGGATATAACCTCTACCAAGATGGATGTAATAGAGGCCATTGAGAAGGCGGCCGAGAAAAAGCTCGAGACCAGCTCATTCAAAATGGGAGAGTTCAGGCCCAGTACGAGAGGCGGCATGCTAAACGCCACTGTCACCCTTGACAAAGAGCTAGCAGATAAGGTGTAACCGCCAAAACAATCATCAGGATCGGAATGTCAATATGCAAAGTTGAAAAACGATACAATATAGGTAAATGCCACAGATGCTGGCGCTACGATCACGACACATCGGAATGTACCGGTCCTGACTGCAGGGGACTCTGCTTCAACTGCGGCCAAGCAGGCCATCTATCAAGAGATCGTCATAACGACCCCAAGTGCGCTGCGTGCGACGGCGAAGCACACAGGCCAGCATCGGGGAGGTGCAAGCTCTTCAGGAGAGCACTTTCCATCAAGAGGAGGACCGAGCGGCAGCCGAATCACAACACAGCTGTAGAGCCCACTCCATCTGTAATGCCCACTCTATCTGCAATGCCCACCCTACCTGTTATGCCCACTCCACCTGCAACGTCCACTCTACCTGTAATGCCCAATATAAATGAAAAAATACCCACTCTATCTGTAATACCCGAACCAAACTCACCCAGAAATGCCAACGCCACTCAAGATTCTACAAATCAACGCCAATCGTCGCAACACAGTGCACGACGTGGCTATGGCACACGCTGCCATAAATAAATGCGATTTCATCGTGTGTAGCCAGCCCAACAAGAGAAGATGCACGTCAAGCCTGAACTTGTACTTTAATAGTACAAAGGACACAATGATTTTCAACAACAACTCCAGGAAGTACGCTGTTACGCACTTTTCCTGTGGGACTTGCTACACCAGTATCAGGATCGCGACAATCTCCCTTATTAATGTATACATAAGCCCGAACTGCAGTTTTGCCAGGTTCCGTGAGCTGCTAAATGAGCTTGACCGCGAGGTCAAGTGCCACAAGACTGCCTCCCATCATCAAAGAGTAATAGTCACTGTTGACTTCAACGCAAAGCATAGTTCCTGGGGCGGAACCGTTACGGAAAAACGTGGAATTGAGACTTTCGAGATGGCAGGAGCCAATAGCCTAGTTTGTCGCAATGATGGAAGAAAACCTACGCTCATCAGAGGAAACGGATCATCGTCCATCGATCTCACTTTCGTATCCGAAGAAATCATGAAGGCGACCCCAGTCTGGGAAGTGCTAGACGACCCGGCTGTCACAGAACACCAATTCGTCCAATTTCACATCAAGCTATCCCAGCGCCGGAAGTCGAGAAGAAACAAGAAGCGGGGCGAGACAAATATCACATCCTGGAAACCTTCAGGAGCCAAATTGCAACAAGTTGTGCAACGACCTCGACTGCGACATTTTTGGAGACGGCTACCGGATCATCCAAAACCAGCTTAAAAACAATTTTCCAAGGGTGAATCTCACCTCTGCAGAAAAGGTAGAATGGTTTGAAAAACTCTTTATACATGCGCCGGCAGCACCAGCAGAGGACAGGGACGAAGATGTTCCAGATCTCCAGCCCACAGAGGTTTTAACCCCTGATGACCTCTCGGCAGTGCGACAGCGGATTAAAACTGGGAAGGCTCGCTGGTCGGACTGTATTCCGGCAAAGGTTATGTAGAACTGATAGCAGCAGAACCAAACCTATTCACTGGATTTTTTAATAATCTATTGGCAAGAGCAAGCTTCCCTGCTGCATGGAAAAGAAGCAAACTTATCCTCATACCAAAGCCGAGGAATGCACAGGACGAACCTGTTAAGCCCAGACCCATATGCCTCATTGACTTGATCGGCAAGGTGTATGAGGGGCTCATAAACAGGAGACTGCTGGAGGAACTCGATCGGAGGCAGGGGGGTTTTCATGAAATGCAGTTCGTCTTTGTGAAAGGTAAATCCACGACTCACGCAGTAGAATACATCAGAAACACCGTATGCTCGTGGCCTGGAGGCTGGCACGCGATGACGTTGCTGGATATCCGCAACGCCTTCAATGCCGCGTCGTGGGAGCTTATAGTCAGAAACTTAAAGGAACTAAATATTAACACCAGGATTGTGTGGATAATAGAGTCCTACCTGTCTGAGAGGAAGGTGACTTTGGAGAAGGGAGTGGACAAGGACGTATACGGGGGTGTTCCGCAAGGCTCAGTTCTCGGACCTACCCTTTGGAATATTCTATACGACGGACTACTGCGCGTGAAGGTACCGGATGGTGTAAAACTCATTTGCTACGCCGACGATCTGGCTATACTCACGTCCGCCAGTTCTGATCGCCAGATGGTGGATCTTACAAACCGGTCACTTATTCTTGTCGGAGCCTGGATGACGGAAAATAGGCTGCAACTTGCACACGAAAAGACCGAGGCCATTCTACTCAATTATAAGACGAAGACCAAACACATTGTCTTTACCCTAAATGGGACAAATAAAGTTTCCGTCAAGCAAGTGAAGTATCTGGGCCTAACCCTTGACCGGGGTCTCACAATGACTAGTCACGTAATGGAGACGTGCGAAAAGGCAGCCAGGGTGATGAGGGCCATGGGAGCCCTTCTGCCAAATATCAGGGGGCCAGCCCCATCCAAAAGGAGAGTTATGGCCTTAGCAGTCCAGTCCCTAGTCCTGTATGGTGCACCGGTTTGGTTTCTGGCCGCAGAGCATTTCCAATGGGCGAGAGAAAAACTATCAAAAACGGCAAGGATCATGGCGCTGAGGATCTGCTCGGCGTACAGGACCGTATCCACCGACGAAGTACTCGTCATTGCACGCATGATCCCCTTACATCTTCTGGCCCACGAAAGGAGAAGGATACACGAGACTCCAAACCAGACTTTGGATACCAGGAGGATGGAAAGGGAACGCACAATACAAATATGGCAGGAAAGCTGGGATAGGTCGCAAAAATGAAGATGGACGCATCGCCTCCTACCAAACGTCAACGCATGGATGAACAACAGTATAGCTACAAACTACCACATCACACAGATGCTCACGGGGCATGGCAGTTTCAGAGTCTACCTGAAGAGGATCGGTAAGGCCGACGACTCCACGTGCATCTACTGCAGGAAGGAAGAAGACACGGCAGAACACACCTTATTCCGATGCCCAAGATGGGCAAGAGACAGAGAGGCACTACAAACAGATATCGATGAAGTCATAAGCGAACAAAACCTGATCGACACGATGACTGAATCCAGCCTCAAACGCCTGAAAATCACGAATTTCATGGTGAGCGTCATCTCCAGAAAGGAAGCTGATGAAAGGGCATAAGACCATACCGACTCCTGTGTGAGTAAATATCCCTTAGGGATGGGTCCCGATGAGAGTGGCCGGGTAAACACGGAGGAGTTTAGTGGGTAGGGGTTTCATCCGAGTCCCACACCCTTGGGTGCCCTGTGGCGTCCCAAGGTACTGGGTGCCTAGTGCGTCCCAGCCTAGTGCGTCCCAGGTAAAGTGCGTAAATGCATTCTTCGTCGTGTAAAAAAAAAAAAAGATCGGGTTAGTCTGGGTTAGTTTGGGTTAGTTCTGCTAAGTTTACGTGAGTTTTGGTTAAAATGGTTCAGTTTTGGTTAATTTGAGTTAGTTTTGGGGACTTTTGGTTAGATTGGCTCGTTTGGGTCAGTTTGAATATGATTTGGGTTAGTCTTGGTCAGATAGGGTTAGTCTTGTTTAGATTGGGTTAGTTTTGGTCAGATTGAGTGAGTTCTGGTTAGTTTTCGTGAGTTCTGGTTAAATTAAGTTAGTTTGGGTTATATTGGGTTAGTTAGTTGATTGATCAGATAAGCCAAGGATATAATTTTTGAAACTTTGACTTTTTTATAGTTCTTATAGCCGATTGCACCAACCTATTTTGAGGACACCCGCAAAACTGTCAAGTTAAGGGTTCCTTAGCGTTAAGTATTCTCAAAATTGGTTGGTGCAATCGGTACCTTTGAATTTACAATTGTACTATTCATCTAATTTATTTATTATTTAATTATAAGCCACGCCAGTATGCCACAATTTGGAACAGAATCAAAATCACGCATATCAGTGTCCAGCGGCGGATTTAGGATTTTTTCTAGGGAGGGGCGCTTAGATTAAGGATCAAGTTCATCAGGCACATGTGTACTTGATGCTAATGAAAACGTTTGAGCTGAAGACTCACTCATCAACTCAACAAACCGTATTGATTTCAATCAATGGAATGCAAACTAAGGGCGAAGGACAACAGATAAAACACACAAAATATAAGTGTTTTGAATCACAAAATCAAGTCTTTTTTCCATAGATGAAAAAAGATTGATAACTTGATCCACAGACTATCCGCGGATAGGGTTTACTAGAGCACAAATGGATCACAAATTTGATTTTTGGGAAAGACAGTAAATTTTAATTTTTTTCACAGGATTTGCAAAAACTTGAATGGTTTCCAAGAGTTAAATAGCTTTATTTTTTATTTTTGAGCAAAATTCCTATTCATTTGGTTTTTGGGTAGCACCAGAGATTGAAATGCACACAGCATCAATGACTATCTTTGAAAAGTTTCAAAGAATGATTTCTGTGTTAGCAAAAAGAAATATTTATTATGAATAGTTAATGTTAGATTCAAAGTATGGACGTTTAATGAAGATTGATATAGAAAAACTAAAAAGATCCAAGATCAATTTTTAATCTCGTATTTCGCTTACAAGCTTTATTATGAATTACATTCTGCTCAATAATTGAAAATAAAGGTAGTGCTCTCCTAGAAGAGAATTCAGGTTTCTAAAGTTTTGTAAACCTTGTTTAAAAAATCAAAATTTTCTCTCGTTGTATGTATTTTTTTACAAGCAAATATTTTTATCAAGAATACGTATTTTCCCGAAATGTTAATTTTTGTTTGTGAATGTGCCCTACCTATCCGTGGACAGTCTGTTTATTTATCTACATTGATATCACGTTGGAAATATAATAAAGCCAGACTTTCATTGTGGACCTTAGAAAGGGTTTTTTACTTCTTAATGCGGAATTTTTTTCTTTTAGACTTAGACACCTTCAACAAATTGTATACATTTGGAAAATAATTTTTGACACATTTTTTAAAAGCTTATCGAGAGCATTATCGGTGGCAGATGAAATGTGTTTATAACTGCACCTCGCCCATTAACTGCATTATTAAAGGAATTCCCATCATTGCTCCAAAATTTTTCAAAATAATTCTGCAAAACTTCAAAATGAATAATTTGTTTGACTCTAATCTATCCAAATGATTATGAAATCTTATGTTCAATTTTGTGTTGAATAATGCATGCTAACCATATTTTGCTTTATGAATGTGGTTTTGTTTCGTCTGAGGGGAGCTCGCGCCCCCTGCGCCCCCCTTGAAATACGTCACTGTCAGTGTCTCACTTTATATTGTTTTTTTTTGTCATAGTCTATCAAAATAAACCGGCAAAAACACTTGTGCTCATGATTTTTAAGAAGTTTGGATACGTTTGACAACATTTCATGTTGGTTCTTATATGCAGCTTGTAACAATGTGACGAAGCTGTCATTTTAGGGATTTGTTGCATTGAAATCTGAAAAAAATTCTAGTTTATTCTAGATTTTTTTTTCTTGTTAAAAGTTGTTCATCCAGCATTTTTTTTAGTTGAAATTGTTCTATAAACCCACCTGAAAGTTTACAAATACAGGGTGTTACTTAATGATATGTCATAATTTCAAGGGAAAGTTCCAGGATAAATTTGAAGTCGAAAAGGTCATATAAACTTGGGTCTAAAAGAAAAAAAAAAAAATAAAATAAAATAACATAAAATAAAATAAAATAAAAATAAAAAAAAGTGTTTTCCTATACCATAATATCCTGTCTTTGGCAAATGTATTAAAAACTGAAAATAAAATAGATATTTAACACCCTGTATCTTAAAAACCAAGCATTTTGAGACCCAACTTTATATGACCTTTTCGACTTAAAATTTATCCAGGAACTTCCCCTTGAATTTATGACATACCATTAAGTAACACCCTGTATAGTCAACTGTATTAAAACTGAATCGCGCATTACTTGGATTGAAGGAATCTCCAAAAGCATGAAATGGAGCATCCAATGACTTCGTTGAGAAAAATGATTTTACAAGATCCAGACATGATTGTTGTTTGTACTGCTCTGATAAATTGTATTTGCTAGTCTATGTAGGTAGATGATATCTTAATCACATGAGAAGAGGATCAATTGGAAGTCATGATCAAATTACTGAAAGACTATTTTCAAGCTAACGATCTGGGAAAAGTACACACGTTTCTAGGTATGGAAATCACAAACAATGGAAAGGAGCTGAGAACTATTCAAACTAAATTTATAGAGAACTCTTCTACACAGATTCAATATGACACAATGTAACCCCAAAGCTATCAGAACTGATGCAGACAGCTCTGACAATCGTAGAAGATTGGTGCAGGAAGGTGAACCTGAAGGTCAATCCTGAGAAAACCTCCCTGGTCAGATTTACGAGAAAGAGGAAGACAGCGGAATTATTCAAACCCATGTTCTTTGGACAAGAACTGCAGGTGGTAAGAGAAGTCAAATACCTAGGCATCATCCTGGATGACAAACTCACATGGAATTCACACCTACAGAAAATAGTGAATCGAGGTAAAGCCACAATAATGGCAACAAAAAGAGCGATAGGAATTGGGGCATAAATCCGCGCATGGTACACTGGCTCTACTGTACCGTGGTAAGACCCACCCTTGCTTATAGCTTTGTTGTCTAGTGGCCGAAAATCGAGCAGCGACAAGCAGCCACGGAACTTGCAAAAGTTCAGAGGCTAGCATGTCTCTGTGTAACGGGAGCCATGAAAACTACTCCAACACTTGCCATGGAGGCCATGCTTGACCTACCTTCTTTAGATATCTATATCAAAATGGAAGCAAGAATGGGAGCATATAGACTTAGCAACACCGGGAACTGGAGCCACTCAAACTCCCAAGGACACACTAAGATAACCAGCACAGTCACGAACCACTTAGTAACAATGAGGAGTGATATCATGTTGAAAAATATCAACTTTAGCACGTCTCCCAAGACCAAGCTAATATGGGAAGAGGAAACGGTGAAACAACTCCGGATTGTTAATGGGGCAATATGGTACACACACGGCTCCAAAACAAGCCGGGAAACTGATGCCGGAATCGTATGTGAAAATCCAAAGTGGGAAACATGTGAACCACTCGGGATGTACGCTACAGTTTTCCAGGCAGAAGTACATGCAATAAACGTATGCGTGCAAGAGAATCTCATGAGAGGCTACAGAGGAAGGAAAATCCTTATCCTTAGTGACAGCCAAGCTGCAATCAAAACCATCTCCTGTCGGGAAACCAAAGCCAAACAAGTCATGGACTGTCAGCAAAACCTTGTCACACTGGGAGTATCTAACGATGTTACTCTTGGATGGATACCAGGACACACAGGGATAGCTGGGAACGAACGGGCGGATCTACTAGCACGCAAAGCTGCAAACACACCACTTCTGGGTCCAGAACCTGCTATTGGTATAACAAAATCCTCTGTGAGAGGTTGGCTGAACTGTTGGTCAAAAAAACAACAGAAAGCTAGATGGTGCCAGTCACCAGGTCTGAAACACAGTAAATTAATGATGGCAGACGAGATCGAATCATCATTTTCTGGAAGCCTACTGAAACTCAGCAGGAATCAGCTTAGGAAAGTAACAGGTATATTAACTGGACACTGCACTCTAAGGAAACACATGCATATCATGGGTCTTTTCAACGAGGAACCCATATGTAGGCTGTGCAACAAGGAGGAGGAAACAGCCTCCCACATTGTATTCGAATGTGAAGCGCTGGCGTACTCGAGAAGAGATAATGGGGAATTCACAACCACTCCCCAAAGGACGGACAGGGAAACAGTAGAACGAGTCATAAACCTTATTCGGGCAATGGAGCTCTTCGACTGAGAGACAGGCACAGAGAAGATACAATAAGCCCAACTAGAGGCTGCGGTGTCGGGGCCAACGGCTCGAAACTCGTAGCGCCTGTACTTCAGTAATCAGTAATCAGTAACCCCAAAGCTACACCGATGAAGAAGGGACTCCAATACAATGAAGTCAGTGATATTGTAGTGAATATTCCTTCTTCAGATCATAGGAGAATTGATGTATCTATGAACAACTACTAGACCGGATATAACTTTCTCAGTATCATATTTGAGCAAATTTCTTGACAAGCAAACTGAAAAAAATTGCTTGCCCTGTTGCTTGGTTGTGTAGCACTTTAACCATCCGAAGCGGAATATGTTGTAGCCTCACTGTCAGCTCAAGATCTTGTCAACCTGAAAGGAGTTTTGAATGATTTAAATATAAAAATTGCTGTGACAACAGAAGTTCTATTCTCATGTCAAAGAGTTTTGAAAATTCGAAGAGAGCTAAACACATCGACATCAAAGCACACTACTCGAAGGACCTTGTAAAGAAGAAGGACAACTTTATGGAGAATTGCTCTAGCAATGACAACATTGCTGATATGTTAACAAAGTCATTAGTTAAAGATACTTTTATTAGACATAAGGAAATAGTACTCATGTATCATGCATAATATGATTTTAGTTTTATATCTTTTTGATCTTGCATTGATTATTTAACCCTTCAACAGCTGGTTCATCGTTATCAGTATCCATCATTTCACTCTAACAGCATAATTTGTTTCTGTCTAGCTACTCGTGATTATTCTCTGTGTAACCTTTTTTTATCTTTTTTGCTAGTTCTGCATGATATTTTCTATGATATTCTGTATTACTGAGAGCGGGGGGGGAAGGGGAGTTTGAATTCAACATTTCTTGGCCAGTGATATTTCACCTTGGACTGTTATACTTTCGCAATTGTACAAACATAATTATATTTTATCTAATCACAAATTTTGAAGTCTTTTCAAACAACCCCAATTTTTCATCAGAGAATTGGATTCAGCGTTGAATTCTACGCATGGTATGCTGATTCCATCTGCCACAATGTGAGGTGTTGCCAAGCTATTGAGAATTTACTAACAATACAATAGATTCAGAACTTACACAAAAAGAGCTTGAAATACAAAAACAGATACGTGAAATAGCAAGGGAAGAAATAAGTAAAGGGAAGTAAGTCAAAGTAGGTTACAAGAAACTGATTGTAAACGGAAAAATACGAAAATGGGATGAAAAAGAAGAAATATTGGGAGGAGAGTTTGAGTACAGAAGAGCAAAAAACTAATACACCTAATAGACAAGTCAATACAAAATACACGACTATGGCTGTGAAAACCAATACAAAAAGGGAACAAACAACGAAAGGACAGATAAACAAGACCAAAAGAAACAATATAAGAAAAATAGGAACATGAACATATCAGAAGTATAACATGCAAAGAAATGGAACTAGAAGAGGAATTCGAAAAGATGGAATTGGAAATGCTAGCAATAACAGAGACAAAAAAGAAGGGAAAAGGAGCGATAAAAATGAAAAAAGGCCATACACTTATAACCAGTGGAGTAGAAGAGAGAAGGAGAGCAGCATCGGGAGTGGGATGCATTATACACAAGAGATTAGAAATGAACATTCACAGCTTGGAAGCAATATCGGAGAAAATATTAAAAATAGAAATGAAAGATAAGAACACGAATACAAAAGAAACAATTATAGTTGTATATGGACCAAATGAAGATGACAAAACAGAGAACAAAGACAAATTATGGGAAGAACTAACGATAACATAAGAATAGGCAAAAGGAAGAATATTCATCTTGGAAGATTTCAACAGCAGAGTAGGAAAAGGAGATGAAACAAATAAGAACATAATTGGAATACACGGAGAAAGTACTCGAAATGGGAACGGTAAAAGAATGGTAGATTTCTGCAGAATACACGATCTGATGATTACCAACACATTTTTCGAACATAAAGAGATAAACAAATACACAAGAGAAATGAAAAGCAGGGAAGAAAAATCGATAATTGATTACATCCTGGTCTAAAACAAAACAAGAAGACTTGTGAATGACGCAAAAGCAAGAAGAGGACCTAGAATAGGTAGTGACCACTATGTAGTGATAGCCAAAATGAAGGAAGAGAAGGCCGAAAAAATGCAAACAAAAAAAAGAGGAGAAGTTAAACAAATAAAACACGAATCCATAAAAACATATAAACTAAGAAATAGTTAAACAGCCGACGAGCACTAAGCACTGGTGACAGAAAAAATAGAAAACTTGAAAGATATAGAAGATGGAGTAGGAGATAAACTATGGGAGAAACTCAAGAAAATACTGATTGAATCAGCTGAACAAGCTTGCGGAGTATACAACAAAAATAACAACAGAAAACAGACAGCATGGTGGACAGAGAAAATGAAGACACAAATAAGAATAAAAAAGAAGACATGGGAACAATACCTGAACAACAGAACAACTGAAAAATACGACGTATATAAAAAGCAAAGGAAAACTGTGAAAGAACTGGTAAAAGAAGCAAAAAACGACGGATGGAGAAAATTTGGAGAAAATCAGGAAAGAAGATCAAAAATTGTTCTACAAAATGCTCAAAGCTACAAGAAAACAAAAAACAAAAGAAACAAACTATATTAAAAATAGAAATGGAGAAATATTGACCGAAGAAAATGAAATAATGGAAAGGTGGAAAGGATATTTCCAAGAACTTCTAAACGAAGAAGAAGTGAACGATGAAGGGACGGAAACACACGAGGGAACAGAAGAAGAGGATATATGCATAGATGGAGGAATAGAGCTGAGAGAACTGCAGGACGCAATGAGAAGGCTGAAAAATGGGAAATCTCCAGGATACGATAAAGCCACGTCCGAAATGATGAAGAATATGGGAGAAAAGGGAACAGAAATGTTACTAAGAGTACTTTATAAAGTATGGAGAAAAGAAGAACTACCAAAAGATTGGCAGATAGCACTAATAGTACCAATACATTAGAAAGGAGACAGAAAAGATTGTAACAACTATAGAAGTATAACACTACTAAGTACGGAAATGAAAATTCTGGACCAATTAATAGAAAACAGAATAACAGCAATAGCAGAGCCTACGCTACAAGATGCACAAAGCGGATTTAGAGGAGGAAGGAGCATACAAGACCACATTTTCACGATAAATCAAATCACCCAAAAAGCAATACAAGAGAAGAAAACAATATACACGGCATTCATAGACCTAGAAAAAGCGTTCGATTAAATTTCAAGAGTGAAGTTATGGAAGACACTGGGAGAAAGAGGCATCACAGACAAGATGGTTAGAATAATACAAAAAATCTATACACATAACACCAACTCAATCATAAGTCACAATAAACACTCAGATACATTTACAACAAGAGACTAAGACAAGGTGGATGTTTAAGCCCAATTCTCTTCATAATATACATGGACGGAATAATAAAGAAATGCTCAAAGCAAGGCGCAAAATTAAATATCGGACATAAGAATCTACAAAGAGTGGACATATCTGGATGTGTGTTCGCAGATTACATAGCGATCATTGCAAGAAATCAAAACTACTTGCAAAAGAACCTTGAATTGTGGAACAAAATCATAGAGGAACACGGAATGAAAATAAATAAGAACAAAACCAAAGTAATGACAATAGGAGAAAAAGAGAAGAGTTGACAATTGCAATTGATGGAACAAAAATAGAACAGGTGAATTCATTCCAATACCTCGGAGTGAACATAGACGAGAAGGGTACACAGGAAATCGAAATAAATAACAGAATAGAAAAAACAATGAAACTGTACTACTCGATGGACAATACATTTATAAATAATAAGGAAATCTCTAGAGAAACAATAACAAAAATATTCAAAACAATTTATTGACCTGTACTAACCTACGGTTGCGAAACATGGGTCCTTACAGAACGCCAGAAAAGTAGAATACAAGAAGCAGTGGAAATGAAATACCTGAGAAGAGTGAAGGGAGTAACCAAGAAAGACAGATCACCATTACAGTAAATAGAAGAAAGACGACTGGGTTGGTGGGGTCACCTACAGAGAATGGAAGAGACTAGGACAGTTAAAAGAACATTGGAAGCAAAAATACTGAAAAACATGAAGAAAGAAAGACCGCGAAGAACATGGGACACAGTTATAGGAGGAATAATTGAGAGCAAAGGAAAAACTTGGGAAGATGCAAGAAAAATTGCGGACAGAAACAAGTGGAAGAAATTTGTGAGAAACTTATAATAAGATAACCGCACTACACCATTGTATGATAAAAGGGTTTTAGATAATATATATACTAACAATACTAACATTTAGAAAAAATAATGTTAGTGAATTAGCTACAAGAACGGAGAATTCAAAATTGAATCTTGCAAATATGCTTATTTTTTAATGTTAGAGGCAAGGTAACTGATTGTTGAAAACGGATCTGCGATTATTTATACAGGGTGTTTTCCACAGCGGGCCCAATTCAGCGACGAATGAACTTTATCTTTTTAAATGGAACACCCTGGTGTTGAGCACTCAACACCCTGCAAATGTACCTCCACAACACATATAATAAAATTTGTCGTAACCTCGCAATCTTGGATTGTGTCAAAATAATAGAACACATCAATGTTGGGACTTCTGGTTCATTCTCCCTGTGTTTAAGGGGAAGTGAAAATTCGTTTGCGGCGGTTGTGATAATTTGTCGACAATGAAGAGATAATTGGAAAAAAGAGATATATAACGTAGTGAGAATGACAAAGAGAGCTTTATACCGAAAAACACTTGGACCTCGATTTTTACTTACTTCAAATGGCCAGATTGATCCTAAACTTCGCGCACTTGTCAAGAATCGATGACAATACAATAATTTCAATCGAAAAAAGAACAAAATCATCTGACGGCTTGTCAAACTAAATAAAAGACTGGTCAACGTTGACGCTTTGACGGGTGGCTTGTGCGACAGTGCCAAGGTAATTCTCATGTCAAGGCTATGCACTATGATAATCTGACAATATCCTTGGGTCGTTCCCGATGGAAGTATTTTTGAACTATTATACTATGCAGTTGTAGGTATCACTCTACCCCCCTTTTCATTTGAATTTTCCATTGAAAATGGCGCCCACCTGTCATTACGACATTTTCAGCTATCACTACTATGTCACGAAAAGGAAGACGTCCTCACATATATTGTGTCCAACAATAAAAATCTTTCTGAATCACTGAAACTCAAATATTTTGATCAACAATATCATATTTTTTGTTACGTCTCGACATAGCATATTTTCAGATTGATTATTATTGTAATTTGTGAATTGTATGACTTCAAGCTCCAAGATTCAAAGATATCACATCAATACCATACACCCGGAGGTACAGTTTCGAGTAAATCTACCCTTTCTAGAAAATAGCGTTAAGAAAAACAAACAGTCATTTCCAGAAACTGCAAATACAAGAGCTGAGTAGTTCTATGGATAACAGGACGAAAAGTAAAGGTGAATCGAGATACGCTATTGTAAAGAAGAACTCCAGGGAAATCAAGTTTGAGCAGCACCGAACGCGAACACGGCCGTTCCTGTTTTGCGATATACTCGCGGAAATCTGGACGAAATTAAAGAAAAAGCTTGAGAAAATGAAGGTTTTTGTCGATTGGGGGTAGTAAAAGAGTATATGATTATGCCGTTAGGATTTATGGCGATAATATAAGAAGATATTGCGTCTAAACTCATTTCGTAACTGATTTGATATCGGCTATGAACTTGATTATTCTTGGTGATATAAGGAAGTTTATGAATACTTCATGCCTTGGATTGTTCATTTATAATTTAACGTTTCGATAAAATTATCGTTATGTAGCATAAATATGGGATTCACTCTGTCTGTTAGGCGCAGATTTCAAGTGATAAGAAGATTGATGATTTAAGTTGACGAATCAAATTGTACAGTAATTGGCTGAAACAGTGACTTGAAAAAAAAGTCTTGTTGACAATAATTGCCTTTGAGAACTAAAAAATCAAAGAATGCTTCTGAAACCTTCACCTTCAGCATTTATTGATCCATTGTTTTGCGTGAATTTTAAGATAAATAAATTTCCTGATACTAACGAAAAATGTTCTCAATGGATTGTAATGGATTGATATTGTTGGCTAGATACTCTCCGAAACAAATTCTGAAATATATACTCCACATTAGGAACACGAAAACACCTTATATCTTTTTGCAAACGAGTTCTGACAGAAAGCGAATTTTAATAAAGCGTACAAGTGCGAAAGGGTTATTTTGCCAGTTAATTTCGCTCAGTACTTATTCATGAACGTTTTAATAATGATGAGCAAAGGGGCGCCGGGATTATTTCGGGCGATATAACGGCCACGGGACCCCCGAGACTCCGTTAGTGGTCTCACAAATCATGAAGGTTCGGTCATCTGTACACATCTTACGCGAATCGCCGCTCGTACATCTGCATTTCAAATCACCTCATTACTCGGCGGTCTGGTCAGCTGAAAGGGCATATTTTCTCAAAATGACCACCGCTACACTTCTGGATATTGCCGGCCGCATCTTCGTCCGCAATTTGCTTGATTAGTGCATGAAAAACTGTAATATTTGTGACATTTTTGCAGGGAGAGTGTGGAGTGTTACTGGAACGCTATACAGTGCGACAAGTGAATGAACCTGGGTGAAAAGAATGTGGCAGGGAAGTATCTGATTGGCTACAGATTAATGACAGTCTTCATGGCAGCCGCCAATGAGAAGACAAGATTGTTCACACCCTTTTGGCTTAACTTCTGCCGCTTCAGATGTTGTCAAGGTTCATTTGGTTATCGCAGTGTACAGGGTTTTGAAACTTGAATCAAAATTATTGCTGACTGTTATTATTCGATTCACAAACTTGGTATTATTGGTGACGGTGGGAGGGCAAAAGCCCAGCAAAGTCCAGTGGCCTTTTCGTCAACCATAACTACTCCTGAAACCGTCTAGTCGCCATTGTGAAGTAGAGCAGTTCATCCCAACTTAGGCCTGCCAACTCTTCCCGAGGAATAGTGCCCACTGCTAGGACCCTCCTCTTCAGACGACCCCATCTTTCGCAGACTCCCAGTGTATGGAGGAGGATTCATGTGCCTCTCTAGAGTAGGGACATAGGAATGATTCCTACTAAATGCAAGTGTGTGTCGATTAAGCTTGCAATATTCCGCCAGAATGCATACGGTGATGATTCGTGCCTTCCCACCTCCGTCTTTGGATTGTTGGGTTAGGAATCATTCCTCTGCTTTGCCTTCATGAAATGTTATTTCTCCAGTTCTCCACTATTTAGCCAGGCCTACTCGTTTAGGCTCTAGAAGATCAGTCGTTCACTTAGACCCAGGTATGGTTCGGGACCAGGCTAAGATCAAGAAGACCCTCGTCTCATATGTCAAGGTACCCATACCAGTTTGATCTGAGTGCATCTTTGTACCTCTGTACCAGCGGGCAGCTGATCCTTTGTTTGCATTTTCTCTTTAGTGGGTTGGCTATCAGAATTGATAACTGTGTTATCTTCTGCAACTCTTAGCACCTCCTCCCTAGTTGTCACCCCCAGGATAGCTAACATATCTTCTTGGAAAACCGTTTCAAGTTACCTACCCGAGACAAAATTCTTCTCCTGCATTCTTGTCAAATTTATACCGGCTGGGGCACGAGAAACTTTCCACCCAGGTGTTCTCAGGTGTTAGTTAACTAATCAAAATACGCCTGAACACCATAATTTTTGTTTTTTGAAGGACATAACCCCCTATCTGTGTAACCCTAAGCGGGAGTGTGAGTGAAGAATTTTGAATGATAAGGAAGGTTGAAAGATACGTCATTTGAAATTTATTTTCATCAAGATTTTGTCCCCCCTCAGCGGTTGACAGCTGATGAGTGAAAATACAACTCAAAAGAGCAATTTTTACTTGGAAGAGACCTAGGTGGGAAGTTTTTCGTGTTCCGCCCGGTATATGTATAGAAAAGTTGATGTTAGGCTTGGAGTAAACTGGAATTTTGTTTTACGTCGTGGTTCTGTCGAGGTGGTCCGCCACTCGTCCCTGGATGGAAGGTGTACCTTGAAACTTCTATGAAGTCTGAGTGTTCCATCCGTGAGCGCTAGTCTTGCTATCAGTTATCACACCTTGTACCCTACTTTTATTGCTTAGGGTAGTCACCTAGTTTTTGAAACGAGAAAGAATCAAAATGAAGTCCACAGGATCTAGGAAACCTGTAGGTTTGTTAAAAAACACCAGGTTCAAATGTTGCGGTGCTATTCAAACAAAAACTTCAAATAAACTTGAGTCGTTCATTTCCCAAGGTCAATAGTGATGCTCTTCTTTCCAGTATAGTAGTGTTCCTTGTCAATTATTGATGTGGTATCCTGGTTTGTGACAATAAAACTTTTTGTGATTTGATTTGAATAGTCAATAAAAAAATTACAATCAATTGTGAGCAAGTAAATAACAAATGAGTAAATAACTCACGCAATGAACACGATACTTTGATCATCATTTATCTACATCAACAATTGATTGTACAGATGACGGAATTAATAATAACTTCTCAATAGAAATTAAAAAAAAAATTGCAATCTTATTATGTTACTAATTAATGATTTGAAATTGAGGTGCTCACCACTTTTCAAATTGTTCCATCACTGGTTGGGTTTCTGCTTGATATGGCAGCAGGCTGGAGCACACAATATGTCAATTTACTGGTTGATTCAGCTGATTAGTTGCACAGAGACAATTTGGACTGGACATCGAGACTCAGATGGACCTTGCTTCCAGGCCAACCGTTCACATTCGATCAACTGCAAGCACAGCTCAGTACTTGATTGAACAGTCAATGGCTTGAGTTACAGAAATGAAACGGCTTTGAATTGGCTTCTACTCGGATGGTTGAGGTGTTGAGAGTAGAGGGTCTGAAATTGGTGAAAAATTGCCCATCAGAAAAAATCCCAAGAATTTGAGGAAATCGACTTCTCCGCATTTGTTGAATCAGTTACAAAGCATGATAATCTGAACAAACTCTATGCTTCTGTTTCTTCTTGATAACCACCATCACTCTCCTCTTCATCCATCATATTGCGTGCAGCTTTAGGAGTGATCCTCATTGCACCGGTAACACCCAGACATACCAACCTTTGTAGTCTGGTTAGTTTGAGCTCGCTTGTGGTTTTGTTGGTCGGCGTCCACCAGACGACGTTATAATAATGGCCTAATAAAGCCAGTGAACGACATGTTGGCACAGCAGCTATGATGTGACTTTGCCATTTTAACAATCCTTCAAACATGGGGTTTCAACTTACCGTCCAAGATCAGCTCAAGGTACTTGACTTTCTGCTTTGATGTCAGTGACATCTTGTACTCACAAACGACTTCATAAATGTCGTCCAACTTTAATCTTGTCAGGAGACTCTTCAATATCACACACTAAAGCCTGGGTGAGGAGAAGCTGCCTTGGGGTCAACCTCCTTGCACGTTTACCTATGGCAATCTCCTGAGGACACTTTCACGTGGCGATCCCAGAGAATTGACCAGACCCAATTCACCAGGAAAAGAAGAATTCCTTTGACTCTGAAAACCTCACCGATGACGTCTGTTGTTGCCTCATCAAATGCTCCTAAGACTTCAAAGAACAGGATCAAGTCCACGTGTTTGTTGTTTATAGTCCTTTCAGCTAGTTTTCCTATACTCCTGCCCTTGCAGTAAGCGTGCTGGTTGCTGTGGATACGTAACTTGCATAAAAAATGTAATTTTTATTTATCGCAAACTAGAGATCAATCAATCTTTCAAATGAGGCGACACCCAGTATGCAATGTTTTCACTCGATAGAAAATTAAATTCCAAACAAAAATTGTTTTTTTGATTTGAACTGAACAATGACAAATCTATTCGTAGTTTTTTATATTCGTATGTCGTGATGAAGATGACATCAATAATGTCCAATTGTAACGTTTGTTTTGAATTATTCTATTAACTTCAAATAAAACAACGGAAATTTATTTAGATGCAGCATTTTTGAACTCCTGCTCTTAGTAGCCTTAGCTGCTACTAGATTCATTTATCAGCATTATTGCATATCGTGAATGATCAATTACGGTTTGCTGGGGAATCTACTGATTATCATACCGCACTTTATACATCAAGCTTATTTTGAAAAAAAAAATCCATATACATTATGGCTGGCGATCGAGGAGGCATACAGATAAAGCTATTAGTTCAGGTTCACTAAAAAAATCTGTCATCAAAAAAGGAGCACCCCAGATAAGAGAGCATCAATAATTATCATTGCAACCACTCATTTTATCAATGGATCACTAGAATCTCTTGGATATCACTGGCTAGAAAAAAGTGATTTAAAAAAATGATGAATAAAATAAATAAATGGTAAGATACCGTATATTACAAGATCTCTAATCTTAAAAATGATGAAGTGAATGAACTAGATTTTTAGAAGGGTCTAATAAAACTATGTTTTTCTCTTACTGGGATGTTGTATTTGATCCGTTGGGTTGAGGAATTCGAGTTTTTTTATTAAAAAAAAAATGATCAGATAATATGTTATTTTAGCGTTTCCAAAAGGCAAAGTTTTATTTTCAGAAGTAGGAAAACTCTTCGTAACAATACGTTCTCAGTTTAAATGAAATAATCTATAGTCTCTGTACATGAATCTCATAAAAACTCCAGTAAAAATTTCATTTGTCAAATCAGAAATCAAAAATAACTTGAGAGTCAAGACAGAACACCAAGACAGAGTTCATTGAAGAATTCTGAATATGTAAATGATCATAGCATCAAACTAAAGGATCGCTTTTTCACTCCCGCTTTCCGTAAAGGGACGAGCGTCGCAAGCCTAAATCAGCCATCGGGGATGCGAATCGGCCGCCCTTGCAACGTTCAGCCCCCCTTGTCTTTCCTCTGGCCCCGCTGCCCCTTCGCCTTTCATGAATAATAGATGGGGCGGGTTCTAACAATGACGTAACTACAATCGCTCCACTCTAAGCACAGATTGGTACAAATTCACAGCACTCGGCAGGTCTCTCCTACAGCAATAAGGGCGATATGGCTCTGCAAGACGCAGGATTGGAGTTGTTTATGGAAGGGTAACGCATTCCTGCTCTGAATGAATGTTTCGGGATAATAAAGGGCGTAGTGGTTGGGGAAATAGACAGGAGAGAATAAAATATACTTATTGCATTGAGAAGTTATGGTAATCGAACAGGATCAAAATTGATCATCATCAGGTGTGCCGTCGTTTGAGATATTTTTAGTAATTCTCACTTCATATACCGTACAAGTTGCATCTACATACTAAGCAATATCAAATAAACAAGTGGCAGTTTCATTGTTTTGTTGAATATTTTTTATTAATATCAAGCATCAAAAATTGCTATCTCTATACATTTTATTTTATAATTATCAACTCCAAGAATCCAAAAACAGTCATACAAGTTATAATAAAAACAGAAAATGTTTAGGTAGTTTCAAGGCTCCCTGTATTCATCCTCACCCTTCTAACAAAATTCCAACCCTATCGGGTCATATCCCGTCTAAATGAGATTTTTCAATAGGTTCCAATTTACACTTTAAGCGTTATGGCCGGGCGGTGTTCCTTTCTAACTGCGGATACACATTTAAGGCCTCATCAATATTTCACGCCGGGAATAAAACCTGAAAATTACTTTCACGCTTGAGAGATGTACACGTAGAAACGTTGCTAAAGTGCACGCAATTTGATGCAATTTTTGTGGAATAAAAAAAGGTCATTTCTGCGGAAAATGTGGTGAAGCTTGCTCGTGCTTTCATGTGCATTAGGGAAGATACCAAAATGTTCATTATTTTCCATAATAAGCATCCAATGTTTGTTCCATCTTTGGATTGCATAGCTTGTAGAACTGTAGTTTTGTTCCAGTTATTTGCGAAGTTTTCAGTACGTGTATAGAAGTTATTGATAACGCGCGCACCGTAACAGTTCAAAACGCAATCTAATGACGTCTTTTATATCGGTCCCATAGCTCGGTGACAACGTTCTTGAGCAACGTATTCCAATAGTGAATGTTTGTGTCCCATCACTGAAATGAAGTGTGATTGATATGATTAGCGTCTGATTTCGCCAGTATTCATTAAACTATGGTATAACGACGGATACAAGTCAATCATGTCAAGGGTCAAGATCAGTATATAATAGGTTGCCTCACTTTCAAGGTTATGACGTCATCTGTGTCAGTAGAACAGAAACCCATGGTTGAAATAAGTAGATCTCCTGACAAAACAGTACTTCTGGCAACCTTGCGATCGAATGACAGGATTCATTCTACCGCAGACGCTAGACATCGATGACGTCATATTTTCCCTCCCTCCGTCTCTTACCTCAGGCGAAGTGAGGCACCCTCTTGTATACTGATCTTGGTCAGGGGAGACGTTCAATGCATAGTATAATGAACAGAGTGTAGCGACAGCTCACGTCAATCCTTCTCTCAATGACAGAAATTCGCCTCTTTTATAGCCTGCTAACATTTTGCAATGCTTAACTGTTTTCTCAATCAAGACTTTGAAGCTTCGCATAGATCTTCAAAGAAATTAATAAAAGGATAAATACTCTTTATGGCAAATATAAATATATACATGCAGGGGTGGAGTATACCACGGTGCGTATTTTAAAAACCACCAGGGTGGTACAGAAAGAAAATACATACATGTTGTTATACAGGGTGCCACAGATTCGAGTGCATGCATAAGGATCTCAGTTATTAGTGATACAGGGTCGGTTGAATTGTAGCAAAGTCGCGCATTTTTATGCTTAAGAAAATACCATTTTAAAATTTGAAAAATTCCGACTACTTCCGGAGATATTCGAAGAAAACCGAAATTTCACAAAAAAGGTTTTATCATTTCCTGCGTTTGTTCAAAGAGACATTTCGAAATAAATTACACTTTGGCATTGCCACTTTTTCTCCCCTACAAGATGGTGGTGTCAAATTGAAAATCTGACGTTTCGTCTTCGAGCTGCCATCATCAACTTGATTTTTTTAAATACGGACCTGGACTTTTCAATTTATTTTTAGTTATCTTTTGACGTCCTAAATGCATTGATGTATCACAACCATCAAAAAATACTCATCTAAAAAATAGTACCAGAGAAAATCAGTTAGGCCATCCTTGTCTCCCTAACACACAATTTGGTGAATTAATTCTCCTTTATTTGACACGTTATCCATATTAGAGAACCTGCACCACTTAACAAAACTTATTGACTGAACCAAAATCGAAATAACATCCAATAATGATACATTTAATGAAATTAAATCTAATCCACAAATGACATGGAAAATGAAAATTTCATATAAAAAACTGAATCAATTTTTGTAAAAGTGTTCAAAAATATTGCCATTTTTACAAAATATCGAAAATAACAATAATAGGTTAATAATTATTGAATATATTGAGGTTGCTCAGGCAACCCATCACTCTACGCCTTCATCTAATCGCCCCAGTACCTCAAGGACGTCAAAAGATAGAATAGAAGTTGATGATGGCAGCTCGAAGACAAAACGTCAAATATTCAATTTTATGCCATCATGTTGTAGAGAAGAAAAAGTGACAATGACAAAGTGTGATTTATTTTAAAATATCTTTTTAAACAAACGCAGAAAATGGTAAAAACGCTTTTGCGAAATTTCAGTCTCTCTCGAATATCTTCGGAAGTAGTCGGAATTTTTCAAATTTCAAAATGGTATTCTCTTGAGCATAAAAATGCGCAACTTTGCAATCATTCAACCGACCCTATATCTCTTATAATAACTGAGATCCTCATGCATGCACTCGAATCTGTGGCACCCTGTATACTCTCATACGCCCGAAGACGTTTCTGGCTAAATTGTAACCTAATATTTAGTGCTAGTTTTTACTTTAAAAAAAGGCACTGTAAGGCATTTGAACGACATGGGCAATGTAATGTTAACATAAGATATTTACAGTAAGATATGTTATTGGGTAGGTCCGATACAAAGACTGTGAACAAATTTGGTCCCAATATGCCTCCAACAAACAATCTCACTGCTTGCTGTTCTATTTGGATGATTATGGAACCAGCCATCGAACTCGACTTTATAAAAATTCAACTTTTCATGTCATTCGATTCAACATTCATGTCAATCATAAGAAATCCAGATTTATACTTTGGTATAATACCATTAGAAATAAGAAAGACTAAGATCTGACTCAAGACAACCTTTTCTAGAATGTTTGAGGGTGTAGGCAAAATACTGATAGGCCTTAAATCATTCATATCCATGGGATTGTTTACTTTGGGCACAGGAGTGATGTGAGCCATCTTTCATTACTGTGACACATTACCAGTCTCAAGGATAAAGGCGGTGTTAAATGGAAACTTTGAGCATGACAGTAGATATACCGTCAATTCCAATCACTTTGCTCCTCAGCCTTCAGTCATGGTCCAATATGTCCCCTTAAGTGGCCAGAGTAAATTGAAATGGCTCCCAGTCAGCCGTGTTACCAAGGAAGCCATTCAAGGTTGCTGCATCTATTTGGGTGTGTGGAGTCTTTGACAAAAAATGATTGCTAACCATATCAGGATCTTGAAGGCTACTTGGAATGTGACCATTAGATTTATTTGCTATTCTCCACTGATGTAGATTATTCCAGATTTGTTCACTTTTGTTACCAGAGCAACTTGAAACTTCGGTTGAAAAGTAGGCTCTCTTTTGAGATTTTACAGCGTCCTGTGCAAGCTTCTTGAAGTTCAGATAATATGTTTTGCTGCTTGAGCTACCAGTAGATTGGTACTATTTGAGGGCTTTACGTTTGAGTTCAATCATTTTTCTCAAGTTATATGTAAGCCAAGGTGGCTTTGGTTTTTTCAGCTTGTTAAATTTGATAGGGCAGTACGTATCAGATAAATTCAAAATCTCCTCCTTGAACATTTTTGTTTTAACATCAATGTATAGATGGTGCCAATCTATCTTACTCAGAGCATTTTGAAAATCCGGCGAGTGTGCCATTTTTGAGCTTCTGCCTCTTACTAAATGGTCAGTGGGCTTCGAAACCCCGAAACACGTTATGTTACAGAAAACAGCTTCATCATCAGATGATATGGGAGGAGATAACATGATGTAGGCAGCTAAGATTAGTGTAGGAAACTGATGGAGGTCGGTAAACAACACCGATAAAGATTGATAGTTTGTGAAACTTTACATTGGGCTACAATTGATCAACACCAATATCAAATGATTGAATGTCGAGTTGGGAGCTTTTGAGATTAACGGAGACGTAAAGTGCCACTCCGCCACCTCTGGTTGACCGGTTCTTCCGATGCAACTTAAAGATGACTATTTCATAGAAATGAGACACCATACCAGCCCCAGACCAGGTTTCTGAAATGGCAGCAATATCACATCTTGTGTCCTCAATGAACTGCCTGACATCTGGAAATTTGTTGCATACCCAGACCTAGTTCCTGTACTCTTGTCGGTAAGGTCTGCGGAAATTTCCCCTGAATGGACTACTCTGAGGAGATTTCATCTGGTAGTGGGGCAACCATCAGGCCAGAAATCACCTGACATGTACTTCTTCTTCAAATCTTCAGGAACACCAGGGTTGAAGGCTGCACTACGAGGTTTTTTAAATTTTGTGGGAAGTTTCTGGCAATGATATATTTGCCGGTGCTTAGGGTCAAGGACTGATAAAATGACTTTGGTTGTTGTAACGGCTTCCAGATAAGATATGTAGATCCATGACACCTTGGTTATTCTCTCTCCAATATTCTTATTTGCTACCATGAGATTTCAGTTATCCGGTCCAGTGCATGTATTCTTTAATGAGTCCAGAGAAGTCTGTTTGAAACTTTTGAGTTTCAAGGATTGATTTTTTAATCCAATCTCTTTAGAGTCTGAACCACTGATCGTAGAGTTTGATGTTTGCACGATGACCTTGAAATCCTGTACCTGACTAGTTCTGTATTAGTACTTTTTATAGCACCAACAACTGAGTCCGGTTTGAGCGCAATCTGCTCTGTTTGTTCATCCTGCTGGTCTCTGAGAAGTTCAGCGACTGGCGAGTTGTTATACTGCGGATTCAAGGACTTCATCTGTTTTACTTGTTCTTCGACATCACCAAAACGAACATTCACATCATCCTCAAGTTTGATTTGTTCAGATGCTAACGTTTCAAGACTATTCAATTTAGATTTGAGTTTGGTAACTTCACTTTTCAATGAGTCCACAAGCTTGAGGGTCTTTGAAAACTGTTTGAAATCACCAAGGCAATCAGGACTTAGATGGATAACTCTGATTTCTTGCGCCCGAGTTCCATTGCAACTCTGACATATGATTTGGCAGCAAACATCACATGTGAAGCCAAAGGGGTTGGGACTAGTCTCATCTTTCTTCAGAATACAGGTTGAACTGCATTTCTAACACTTATCTGTGTTGGTCATCGTAGGATTATTTTACTGACCAAAATTTGAATCTGTATAAGTTATTATTAGTAAGCATGCTATGTATAATGTAAACTATCTGATTTATATACTAGGAAGTCGTTCATTTTCTCAAAGAGAGCCTCTTATCGATGAATTATATTGTTATTGGATTCATATCTGATTTATGTATTGTGCTAAAATAAATGGAAATAAATAAATGATTGCACAACACAAAAATACCGTCAAAAGAGGATATTTTGTGACAATGTGAAATTCAACTCACTACCCTACCCAACTCATCTACCGGCTGGTGCAAGCACATACTTCATCCTCTACCAACACCATGCCATATACCACAAGCCTGCACCTCATTATCTTGTAGAGTAATCAGGAACGAGCATCTGTTTTTTTGTGAATTTATCACAATGCTGAGAAAACGTGAATTACTGAGTGTATACAGGGTGTCCGGAAATAACGTCCAAATAATTTGAGGGGTGATTCTACAAGAGAAAAAAGGATTTTTTTTATATAAACAATTGTCCGAAATTGCATAGTTTTCAAGATACCTACATGAACTAAATGAACCAATTGTTTTAAATAATCCCAAAGAAAATAGTCCAGCGAGTTCAAATAAGGCGAACGTGGATGCCAGCCTGCTCGATTCATCGATCTGGATAAGTTGTATGTGAAGATTGAATGGTGCGCATGGTTCCCTCACTTTCCTCTACTAAGCCATTATAGTTTTTCATGGCAAATGACCCTTGTCCTTGATTTTTTTTTTAATAGAAGGTCGTACCTCTTTATCCTAAAATTACGCTGTGATTTGAATTTATTCAAAATCTTTGCTCCTGGCTCCTTAAAAAAAAAAAAAACTGGAAAACTTGAAGATGACAAAATGTCAAAAAATAGCTTATTGGATCTAACTCTACAATGCCAAAGGGTACAAGGAAAGCGTTAAAAAAATATTGAACAGGGTCTCTTCTATGATTTGCCAGGCCCCTATAGCGGTTATTTCAAAATTTAACATAAGAAATTTTTTGATCAAGTATTTATAATTCAATGATTAAAAATGAAACTTTGAGCTGAAATAGCGTTAAAACGGTTAATTCAAACAGCATCTTATAGGTTTTTTATACAGTGTTCTCCTGAATGTTGGGTACATATGGGATTTTTTTATGATGGAATCGGAAAAAAAAATCAGCCAATCGATCCTGCATGTCTGAAAACCTGGAAAATCATCTTGACATCTGTCATGTGCAAATTTGAGAACTTGCCATGAAATTGGAAGAAGTGGGTTTGGTGAAGAAATATCGATAAAAGTAATTTGAAAGAATGTTTGTATTCAGATTTTAGCAAACGTTGAAATAATTCATTCTGAATGGGAATTTCCATATTTCTCACCATAACGCTGTAGTTGAATATGTATATTTTTTCATGACTGATAAGTTTCGCGTACCAAAGCTCATCAATTCTTGTTATAGCGAGTTTGGGAATATCCTATGAGCCCAAAAGTGATTCTGTGTATAACTAATTCTTGTTCAATGGTCTGAAAATCCACAAAAATCTTGAATATTTTTTCTCGGAAGTTGCAAAAATTTATAGTCTTCTTATGTTATGAGTAGTCATCTCATCACAGAGAATTGGGATGGCAATTGATTTCCATAGGTAGTGGTTTTCAGTACATAGGTCAAATTTCATCCAATATTCTATACCAAATCGAAGAATAGGACGACCAAGAGAAGTACATTGGCACATTCTAAATAGTGGTTATCAAAGTACTTTCAATAATTCTGTAAATTTTGTTACTAGCAATAGTAATGGTAGATCGTTCATTGTCAAATTATGAAAATCATCTACGGCATCGAATTATTCACAGACGCAAAGATATGAGGAACATCAAAGTATCCATTTTGACTGGAAAGAAAGATTTTTGACCAACCATTTGATTTCAATTTTTTTTTCCTGTTAAGTATCATTTCCAATAAAACGGGTTTCTGATTTTCTAATCCCAAGGATGAGATAAAGAAGTAAATGATGTATCACTGAAATCTAACATCAATTTTGTGTTTTGATAGCACCGATACGTCATCTTGTGGCTATCTTGGGAACTTCTGATATATTTCCAGCATTTTCTCTATTCCATGTTACCCAGTCATTTTTTTTCCGCTAGTCTCTGGAATGCCTAGTTTCTGAGATCTGGCATATTGCCATTCTTAAATAGACACCCTGTACATAGGTCAAATTTTATCCAATATTCTATACCTAATCGAAGAATAGGACGACGAGAAGAAATACATTGGCACATTCTAAATAGTGGTTATTGAAGTACTTTCCATAATTCTGTAAATTTTGTTACTAGCAATAGTAATGGTAGATCGTTCATCGTCAAATTATGAAAATCATCTACGGCATCGCATTATTCACAGATGCAAAGATACGAGGAACATCAAAGTATCCATTTTGACTGGAAAGAAAGATTTTTGACCAACCATTTGATTTCAATTTTTTTTTCCTGTTCAGTCCCATTTCCAATAAAACGGGTTTCTGATTTTCTAATCCCAAGGATGCGATAAAGAAGTAAATAATGTATCACTGAAATCTAACATCAATTTTGTGTTTTGATAGCACCGTTACGCCATCTTGTGGCTATCTTGGGAGCTTCTGATATATTTCCAGCATTTTCTCTATTCCATGTTACCCAGTCATTTTTTTTCCGCTAGTCTCTGGAATGCCTAGTTTCTGAGATCTGGCATATTGCCATTCTTAAATAGACACCCTGTACATAGGTCAAATTTTATCCAATATTCTATACCTAATCGAAGAATAGGACGACGAGAAGAAATACATTGGCACATTCTAAATAGTGGTTATTGAAGTACTTTCCATAATTCTGTAAATTTTGTTACTAGCAATAGTAATGGTAGATCGTTCATCGTCAAATTATGAAAATCATCTACGGCATCGCATTATTCACAGATGCAAAGATACGAGGAACATCAAAGTATCCATTTTGACTGGAAAGAAAGATTTTTGACCAACCATTTGATTTCAATTTTTTTTTCCTGTTCAGTCCCATTTCCAATAAAACGGGTTTCTGATTTTCTAATCCCAAGGATGCGATAAAGAAGTAAATAATGTATCACTGAAATCTAACATCAATTTTGTGTTTTGATAGCACCGTTACGCCATCTTGTGGCTATCTTGGGAGCTTCTGATATATTTCCAGCATTTTCTCTATTCCATGTTACCCAGTCATTTTTTTTTCCGCTAGTCTCTGGGATGCCTAGTTTCTGAGATCTGAGACACCCTGTACATAGGTCAAATTTTATCCAATATTCTATACCTAATCGAAGAATAGGACGACAAGAAGAAATACATTGGCACATTCTAAATAGTGGTTATTGAAGTACTTTCCATAATTCTGTTAATTTTGTCACTAGCGATAGTAATGGTAGATCGTTCATCGGCAAATTATGAAAATCATCTACGGCATTGAATTATTCACAGACGCAAAGATATAAGGAACATCAAAGTTTACGTTTTAACTGGAAAAAAAGATTTTTGACCAACCATTTGATTTAAATTTTTTTTTAACCTGTTTAGTCCCATTTCCAATAAAACGGGTCTCTAATTTATAATCCCAAGGATGAGGTAAAGAAGTAAATAATGTATCACTGAATTCTACTAATATCAATATTTTGATAAAAAAGAGCAGATTTTTTAATTATTTGGTGTCTCTTAGAATTCTGTCATATCTAATCAATGTAGAAATCATCATTCAACATTCAAAATGACACTCGGTCAACATGTCACTGATAACTCTGATATCAAAATTGCTTTTAAACAAATAAATGATGGTCAAAGTCTTATTGAAAGAGACATGCAAAGCCCCAAAGAGGCTTTCATTCTCCCTAAATAGAAAGATATAATCTCGAAAGATCCAGATTTTATGGATGACAGCAACATAACGGTGCCGGTGTATGATCATAGCTAAAGTTACTACGCACAGACACTCCCTTGTACTCTGGCTTTCATCCCTTGAGAACGGGGGCATTACGGGGGTCGGATGTTCATTTTTGGCATCTGTAATCGTTTTTGGATCAGTGTTATTCCTATTCCGAGCTTAGCAGCTTTACTATATTAGATTACGCTGGATTGGGAAGAGTAAATGGATTTTTTCTTGTTTATAGGGCGATTTTTTTGAGAAGGTAAACTAATTTAATGCAGGGGAGATGATTGAGATATGGTTTTCAGATTGCTTGAGTATCAGAATCTTAATTTCACTCAGGACATTGAGTATCACTTTATTCAGTGGCGGATGAATTTGTATCCATGTTTTGATTTTTGTACATACTCATCTAACTCTAATAGATATTTTGAAGGTTCACATCTCCTTGTTATTTGATCGTTGGCAAACAAATTTTAAGTTAGAACAAGATCAGAAAGATGAAATATAAATCTAGAATCTTCATTTTCATTTCACTAGCCGCTAATAAATAATTCTGGCACCAGGTTCGATTGAAAATTTCAACTACTCGGAGAAGCCTCTTCCAAAAAAAGGACGCCTCACCTTTCCGAGTTTCATTTGTTTCCAGATAGAGAAAGGTAAGATTTGTGTGCCAGTCAAGTGTGCTGACGGGAGGGTCGAACTCCTGAATAATCCAGACTCCTACATAGTTGATGAACATCTAAACGGCACGGTTTAACTTCTGGTTGTTGCAGCACCGTCAATCGGTTTACAGGATGGTTGATTTCTTGGTATTGTGGTGTGAGTGATAATTTTTCGTATGAAGAGACTGCATCATTGATACATCATTTTGGTGCCTTCGAAAATCGTCAAAGTGGGAATAAAGATTCGTGGTGACATGTCGACTGATGAAGTGATCTATCGAGATTGTTTTCCAACTTTTGTTTTTTCAGTGGGTCTATCTTTTCTCAAATTGGATACCCACAGGATATGAGTGCTGGACAGATTATTCACGCTATACGGATAAGAGTTTAACTTTAAGATGACATATGTTATGGTTTTTTTTTTAAATCATGCATTGAGTGTTCTAAATAGCGTGAACACAATTCTATCACCAGAACGGTGGGTTCTACAAGGTCGATTGGAATTCACTGAGTTGCAAAACCTTTATCAGTTTGCAAGATACAGGGTGAGGTGTGAAAATTGTTAATTTCGTTGAATATGTTTAGAAGATTCCGTTCTACGAGCCCCTTCCTGAAAAATATCTTCATCGGAAATTATTACAATCACGGCTATAATTTCTGTATATTTAGACAGCATGTAGTTCGCTCATGATGCA
This sequence comes from Orchestes rusci, assembly GCA_958502075.1. Classification (NCBI taxonomy): domain Eukaryota; kingdom Metazoa; phylum Arthropoda; class Insecta; order Coleoptera; family Curculionidae; genus Orchestes; species Orchestes rusci. The sequence continues at coordinate 3,844,542 of OY293306.1, forward strand.
AGATAGAAAGAAACTCTGAACACAAAGCAAATGGGGATTGACGAGTATAGCCATCAGAAAATATAACTCCTATATAAGGTTTTATACTTGGAAATCTGCACGCAAATATCTCAAAAACAAATGATGAGGCACAGAAAGGATATTTTTTGATCTCAAACAATGTATTTTCTTGAAATATGCAGAATAATACAGGATGGCCTTCTGGAGCCTCTGCAACCCTCTGAATTCATCAATGGAGGGGGGGTGCAATTGATACCTTGGTTTGAAGGTTCTTCGACCCTGCTCACAACTGCCAAGTTTTGAGCTTCCGCTGTCATTCCTAATGATATGGAAGCTTGTTATTTTTAAGTGATTACCCACAAGAGTTGACTTCTCCAACCTGAGAGGATATGATGAGGCACAGAAAATTTTCAAAATTAACCATTTCATACCTTTTGAGATGGACGTATTTCACACAAAAAAAGGGTGTGAAATAAATGATTGTCAAAGAGATTAAGTTATAGCTCATCTTGAAGATCTTTTGTCTCTCATCACATCTCCTGAGTTTGGGAAAGTTAACTGTTGTGGGTAATGATCTATTGAATGAGAAATAATGATGAAAAGATATTTCGACAAACTGTCATCTATCAATAGGAATGACAGCAGAGGCTTGAAACCAACCAGGATCGAAAGGCCTTCAAAATAAGGTATCACTGGACCCTCCTTTTAATTCAAGATTTCAGGGGTGAGTTTCACCTTGTCCAAAGGGTTGCAGATGAGGGTTTGCTTATAGGCCTAAAAAGTGTCCCCCCTCAAAAACCGGATTCTTGTGTACAAGTGTTTTTTCATCACATTAAATGCCCTGAATCAAAACCTGATTTCAAAAACAAGCATCGAACGAAATATGAATATTATCTTGTTAAAACTGTATTTGATAACTGATAATGAACACAGATGGTCTGATTTAGTTTGAAAGTCTTGTCTGTAAGGTTCATCATCAAATGAATAGTCAATTTCTTGGTTCCATCCCTTGATATAATAATATTGTGACACAAAGTCACTTAGCGGCACGGTACTGAACCGTCCAAGGTACACGACAGTGCCAGGTGTATGAAAAAATAAGAAGTTGACAGAGGGTGTATGTCAAACGAGCTTATCATATTCATTTTGTAATTCAAAAAAATAATGACATCTTTGATATAAACTATTATGAGTGTATTGTAAGGAGGATCCCTGACAGTCGCGAGGCTCGAGGAAGTTGGAAATTCATCGATTTCTGCAGATTGCCATTCAGAAAAGAACTACATGTTTTGATCATTTTCTTCAACACTGTATCGACAGTTTGCATTCAAGACTGAGTATTCGAAGCAATTTGTCTAAAACACCACTCACTGTTATCAAGTTTATATCAAATATTCAAAAAACTGTCAAATTAGACACTGTATTGACATGTCTATCTCAAGTTCACAGTTGCACGCTGAAGGATAAAGTTGGAGCCATTGTCCTTTTCAGTCTGGACGTTCAGTGATTCGTATTATTCGAATATAAAGACTCCGAAAGTGTTTTAAAGTTTAATCGTTGTATATAGAGGCAATTTTTGTTGAAAAGTTTTTCCAGTTGCACAGTGTTACATTTTCGTTTCACCAGATTTTTGGCTGGATGTGTAGGTCAAAATCTGGTTGTCTCATACATCGTTTCATTTATTGACAATTCATGAATACACGTTCTGGTAAAGGTAAAAACAAGAGTAGTGCAAGAAATCAACCAAGTTGACCCCTGATATGCTGAGGAGTTTGTTACGAGCATTGCAGATCTCTCCAGCTCCAGCTCCAGCTCCACCAATGAATAAAGGAAATTTCTCACAATGTTCCTCACGTTTTGATGGAATCAAAAACAATGATGTTGATTCTTTTATTGATTCTATCACGATCCATAAGGAATGCCTGAGGAGAATGCCCTCAAGGGAATACCTATTTTATTCGAAGGTAACGCTGCTACATGGTGGCAGGGTATCACGTCATCTATTGATACTTTTGATGAAGCACTGGACGCATTGAGACATGATTATGGCTACGTCAAGCCTGCTTATCTGATCTACAGGGAACTATTTGATCGTGAACAAGCCCTGGATGAGACTACCGATATTTTTGTGAGTAAGGCAAGATCTTTGTTATCCAGACTTCCTAAGGCACCTGCATCAGTAGTTCCAGATGGAGTTCAGCTTGATATGATACTTGATTTGTTACACCTCCAGATAAGAGTTAAACTGAATAGAGAGGGGATTGCAACTTTCCGAAAGCTACTTGAACAAGCAAGAAAAGTGGAACAAGCATCAGCCAAATGCAAAAAGTCTTAAAATCCATCTCACAATCTCAATAATAATCCAAGTGCAACTACTGCCAAAATTTTAGTCATTTGAAGGATGAATGCTTGCTAGAAATACGGATTTCACGAAGAAAAAGGATGTATCTTATCATCTGACGTCATCGACAGCAGCACCGCCAGATACTGTACTTCAAACTTAAAGTGTTCTGCTATGGTTATGGAGAGGTTGGTTTTATTCGAAGTCATTGCCCAAATTGCAAAGACTTCTAGTACCTTATCTGCTGATTTCCGATGATACGTATTGGAATTCACCAAGCTAATGGATATGCTATCTCGGATACAGGAGCCAAGTCAAACATAGCTAGTGCTGCGTTACGGGAAAAATTTGTAATGATTGGGTTACCCTTCAAAATCAAGTCATTGTTAATGACTTTAGGTGATGGTGACGAAAGCATGGTGGATGATCATGTGTTCCAGAATGAAGAGGTGCATGTGGAAAGTGAGATTATTCCTACAACATTCATATTTGTAGAAGAACACCCGAATAGCAGAACATTATTAGGTGAAGAATTTATCAAGAAGGCCCAATTGATTTTGGATGTATCCAGCAACCAATGGTTTTATAAGGATCAACCACAGGATGTGCATGTTCTTGTTATGGAGAAAATATTGAAAGATGCGTTATCACGAAGCTCATGGTTTCATCTTTCAGACCTGTTTCTTTCAATAAGATACATTTGCGAAGTGATGGGGGAATCTCAATAAAGGAAAATCAGCGTGAACAGATCAACGACCTACTGGAAAAGAATCATGTCATTTTTTCCCAAAATACCGATACACCACCATATGCTGAACACGTGATCAAATTGACTGATGAAACACCAGTTGCAGTACCACTTTACAGAATGTCGGAGCCAAAGAAAGAAATTCTACCCAAGGAACTTAATGCCCTCCTCAATAATGACTACATTGAAGAATGTGAGTCTGCTTGTTCGGCCTCAACTGTCTTGGTACCAGAGACTGATGGTACAATCTGTCTATGTATAGATTATCAACGCCTGAACAAAATTACTATAACTGATCGATACCCTTTACCAAGATTAGACGATCTCTTGCATATAGCCAAACGAACAACATATATGACAACATTTGATCTCAAGTCCGGATATCACCAGATCAGAGGGAGGGATTCATATCGAGATAAGACAGCCTACATTACTCCATTTGGACTATTTCGTTACAAAGTGATTGCATTTGGTTTGCGCAACGCCCCCTCCACATTCCAGTGACTCACTGACCGTTTTCGAGCAGGTTTTCAAGATATCGCGATACTTGCATATCTTGATGATCTAATAATCTAATAAAATTACGAGAGTCATATGAAGGATCTTCAGCAAACGTTCGACCACCTAGCGTTGTTCAAACTAGATCTTAATAGAGTCAAATGTGCATTTGTACTAGAACAGGTGCATCACCTTGGACATATCATAACACAAAAAGGTATAGCACCTAGTCCAGCAAAACCTGAAGCTATATTGAATATGAAGCCTTCAACCAACGTCAGACAACTACTCACCTTTCTCCAGACATGCTCGTGGTTTTGTCGATTTATCGACAAATTTGCTAACATTGCCAGGTCCTTGACTTATTTCACCAAGAAGAAAGCAAAATGGAAGTGGGGCCTCGAAGAAAGAACTTTATTCAACACGCTCAAGCAACTACTAACCCGTTCACCGATCCTACGCCAAGCTGACTCAACCTTACCTTACGTCCTGCGGACCGATGCTAGCTCTTACGCAATAGGAGCAGTTTCACTTCAGCGGCAGGAAGTCGACGAAAAACCAGTAGAATATGCCAGCAGATTGTCAACTCCAGCCGAGCGCAACTATACAACTACTGAGCGAGAAGCTTTTGCCGTCATATGATCAGTTGAAAAGTTCAGAGGATATCAGGAATATGTTACGGTAATAATCAAAAGTGATCATCATCCATTCCGATGGTTGCTCTCATTGAAATCTGCCAGTGAACGACTCGCTCGATGGGTATTATCACTTGGAAGCTATGACATCCAGAAGATAGAATATGTTCCTGGAAAATCCAACGTGATTGCCGTCGCATTATCCCGTCCATCAATACTTTTACCATTTACATGCCAACTGGAAGTGCCAAGAAAATTCGAGATGCGCAACATCAAGATCCAGATACGAGGTTTGGAAAATACCATGTGTCAGCACTGACACCTTATAGAGGTTTCTCATTACCAGAAGAACCATCGTTGAAGCGTTGAAAAGACAAGGACGACCCCGAAAGATAGAAAATTATGAAGAGACAGTTCCGAATTCATCACAATAACACCGACACCAGAAGACTACGAAGAATTCGATGATACAACAGAATCTAGACCTAGTTCTGACGAAGAACAACCACTGCAACTTAGTGCTGACAAGCGAACGATTTCTACCAGAAAGAGGAGGACACGTCATTGCCCATGTTGCAGTACTACATTCAGTGTTGTATCACATGAGAACATTAATGCTTCTCCTAGTGATACAAAGGCGAAGATTGTGACACAGAGTCACTAAGCGGCACGGTATTGATCCGTCCATGGTACACGACAGTGCCAGGTGTATTAACAAATGAGAAGTGGACAGAAGGTGTATGTCAAACGAGCTCACATATTCATTTTGTTATTCAAAAAATTGATAAAATCTTTGATATAAACTATCGTGAGTGTATTGTGAGGAGAATCCCTGACGACGTCACCCCCCCCCCGCCCTTACAATATAAAAATGATTCATTCATTTATAAAAAGACGTTTATCATGAACTATCGTACAATATCAACATTTAACATAAAGGACATTATTCGTATACGTAATTTGAAAACTTCCGTATAATATATTGTATCTCATACAGATTTTCCAGAAATGTTAGATTTCATCAAGAGTTGCTGCTATTTTCTTATAAAATGTTGAATGTTTGGTTCTACGATCAAAATTAGTCCTCGTGATAATCACAAGATGACGAAATCGAAGGGTAATTCAAAAGCAAAAAGCAATGTTCAAATTTGATAACCGCTAGTTTCACAATACCAGAATATCTTGTTTAACATGAATTTTTGATCATATACCTACATGTGCATTCGACGTTTTGCAAGAATAATGTGGAAACTCGGTCAAACACAAGTACACTACCCGCCCGTTCCAAAACGGGAAAATAATAACCAAGCAAATCCGTCCGGAAAGCAGCTAGCAGCAACGAGCAGAAATACTAGTGTAAACACACATCAACTAGGCTTTTGGCTCTGTATGCATAAACCTTATATAACATGGAGATGTAAGCTGGTAAGCTGCAGGGCTTAGCTGCCCTTTAGGTAATCGTAATCGTGCTCTAATTACCGCCGGTGTTGACGTTTCAAAGGATCTCTTTGTTCTACCATCGGACGAAAGCCAAGTACGTATAACCATTGTTCCAATTTAGAAAGTTATCCATCATATTTTTGCCCATTTGATTTGTTATTCACTCATTTCTATAAACAGTTTTAATTAACTATACATCCATCAGTGGCTTATCCAATATTTCAGGACATTGCCATCATAATAATACATTTTCTGCAATTTTTGCTTCAACATACAAGGTGATAACTGGAAAAACATCGATGGGCATAATGCACAAACGCGAAGAAAAAAAAATCCTTGAAGCCGTTGATATCGATTGGTGAGGAGGACTTGAACTATGTACTTTACGAACTTCCATCCCCTCCCCTTTTACTCCCAGGCGCCAGAAGTGATAAATCTTGAATGGGAACCGTGATACCTCAAATTAAAGCCCTTCAAATCTGCTTTTCAATAGTACTATCATGTATCAACTTTTCCAGTGTCTTCAGCAAAAATAACATCCTTTTTGGCTGATTGGTCTGTAGTCTTTTGGATTTGAGTTATTTGGTTTTCCCGATCTAGGTATAAAAACAACTTTGACTTCCCTTCATCTACCTGGTGTGTATTCCAATTGGAGACAATCATGTGGGAAGTCACTTCAATGATTATTTGTTAGAGCTGACATCATTGTAACCAGTAACTATAGATATTAGATATAACAACTAGCAGTATAAAAATTTGTCAACTGAAAACTCTGTAAGTGTATGTGTACTGTACTATCATAGTAATGTAAACTGGATTACAACGTGGTGGCATTCTAGTCATCTGAATCAAGAATAACAACAGGTGATGGGCCCAGGTGCGCAGAGAAGAGTTGAGTTCGGCATAATCATCGCGGATGCGACAGATTTTTTGTCACGTGATAACAGTCAAGTCATACACGATCAGATCACGTGCCTCCGCTAGTTTCGATCGAACTCAATAGCCCGGCACGTGATTTGGTCGTATATGTTCTGATCGTTATCACGTGACAAAAAATCTGTCACATCTGCGAGGAGAATGCCGAACCCAACTAAGAAAAGAAAAAGGATTGATGACAGGCACCTGTCAAGTGACAAAATCGTCAAAAAGGAGCTGGCGAAGCAGTGTCTGAGTGCAACGTATGAGAAGAAAGGAATCTCTACTCATGTCACATTGCAGAGAAAATTGCGGAGCCTCATTTTCAACGAAGGTCAGTCTCTAAATATTTTTTTAAGAAAACTATCCATGAGCTGAGAGCTGCCGGCCGAAATATTGACAATAAGGAATTGACACTTCAATTATTGTCAAGTATGCCTAAAAGTTTTCAAGCTGTGACAACAGCTATTGACGTAATGTTTTGTCAGAATCCAGTCAAAAACAAATTGTTGATGGAGGAGGCTCGTCCGAATAAAAATAAATCTTTCGGAGGAAATGACAATATGGCTTTTTCATCAGACTACAAAAACAGACGATCTGGAAATCGGGGTAGAGGATATTTAAATCAATTTGAACGACGAAGAGAAAGTCTAAATCAAGTTGCTGATGTGAATAGAAGTTTTCCTTATGGATGCGATAACTGTAATCAAGTGGATCACAAACGGGTACAGTGTTTCAGAAATCGGGAACGGTCTGGTGAATCTGGAAATTATGAAAGAAGAGCTTCTGGAAATCACTATGTTGCATTTGCACAACCCTCAACGTCAAATAGAGCTGGTAAACAAGAAGAATCAGGTGTAACATTTTTATCATCAGTGGAATCTGATATTGTGAACGAGGATGCATGTATTTAACTTGTGACAGTAACATGATAAACTTTGTGATTGATAGTGAAGCTACACACCATCTAGTAGGTGCTTATTACAAATGTTTTTTAAATAATTGCAAAGAAGTTAATTATGCAATCCGTGTTGCCAATAAGGTAGAATCAATCAATGATAGGAAATCCACATGCGAAATCTGATACTGGAAAAAGTCTCAATATTGAAACAACAATCTAGCGTACAACTTACTGTCTGTTAGAAAGATGGAGGAGAGTGGTCTGGAAGTAGTGTTCAAGAAAAAGAAAGTCCAGGTATTCAAGAATCAAGATTTAATATTGTAAGGAAGGTAAGGTTAGGTTGTGAAGGGGAATGCCCTGCCCCACAGTTTCCTGCTTTGCATTGCTTTCACTCGAAGGTCAAATGGCCCATTGTGTGCCCTTGTTTAAAGAGATGTCCCCTCGGTTCAACCTGCAGCCTTTCTCTTCATCGTTCTAAACCATCCCATGTTTTTTACGAAGTTCAAAATTAACATTATGTCTACATATGCCGCTTTCTTCAAGTCCTCAAGGTACTATTGTCCCTTATTCCTGAGGCGTCCTTCCCTTAGAGTTGGTCAGTGGCACACTAGATGTTCTATCGTCTCATCCTCCTCGATGCAGTCCTTGCAGAGATCATCAATTCTTGGGCCCCACTTTTGGAGCATGGTTTCGATCTCGCAGTCTCCCGTGATTACTCACAGAGGATTTGCTCTGCTTAAGTAGTTTCTCTGTTTTTTCCATATCCAAGTTTGCCCACAGAGCTCTCGATGTGTTGCAGTCGTTTCGATTGCTCCACCTAACGCTGTGTAGCTTTGTCATGTTTTTATCTACTGTATCTTTCTAAAGTTTGATCGTTGGTAGCGATGTGTCTACCATTTCGGCTTCGTCCTCTGTCAGTCCCAATTTCGCCAGTTCATCTGCCATCGTGTTCCCTTTAATATTGCTATGTCCAGGAACCCAGCATAGACCGAGCTTCTTGTTCCTGATCCAGGACAATGCCTCACGGCAACTCATATTTGACTTTACTGTATATGATTGTAGTAGTCTCAACACTACTTTGCTGTGTGCATGGATTATGACGTTTTTTGTTGTGTTGTCCAGTCTTTGCAGCAGGTTGGCTGCTTCTCTAATGGCAATGATTTCTGCATGCAGAATGCCATTTCCTTCTCAAGCTTGATAGACTCTTGGATGTGTAGTTCCTTTGAGTATATTCCTGCTCCCGTGCCTATATCAGTCTTTGCTGCGTCTGTGAAGATGGATATCTCTTCCTCCCTTATAATTGAGTCTTGATTCCAATCTTCTCTGGTAGGTATTTCAACCACTACCTTATTCTCAAAAGAGCTCTTGGTCACCATGTAGTCTGTTGCCGTTTGTAGCAGCTTCGCCTCTTGGTTATCCATTGCCTTTGAGATTTCCATCAGCACCGTTGAGTGCCCACTTGTTGCCTGTTTCCACAATTTGGCCTCTCTTAGTCAAAGAGCTCCTTTTGCGGCAGTGCTTTTTATGAACAAATCAATGGGCAGAAGGTTTAGAATGACCTCTGAAGTTGCCTGCGATGTGCTGTTGTTTTCTCCCGTTGTACTAAGCGTTGCCAGCCGTTGTACTTTCGTGAGCATCTTTACGTTCTAGTTCGTGTCTATGGCTTTCCACCATACCACGGCTCCGTAGGTAATTATGGGTCTCACGATCGCTGTATACATCCAGTGGATAATGGACGGTCCCCATTTTTTACCAATCATTCTCCTGTATATATATAATGCATTGAGGCCTCTCTACATCCTTTCCTCTGTGTTTTTTTTCCAGGAGAGTTTTGATTCTAGGATGATCTCTAGGTACTTTGCCTCGATGGAAAGCCCAAGAGTTTGTCCCCCGAATGTGGGCATTTTACTGTTGGGCACCTTATTTCCTTGTGAACAGTACTAGATTTGTCTTGTCAGGGTTTACCCCAAGAACGTTCTGTCTTGCCCATTTGGAAAGTTCCTTCCATGCAGATCCTATGATTTCTCTGATAGTTGACAAGCTATTTATCAACCACAAAAGTGGAGAGATAACTCCTCATTGTAGTGTCCCTCTTGTTGTTCTTTTCCTTATAGAGCAATTCTCATTTTCTGAATTTATAATCCTGCTTTTCAGCATTTTTATTGTCCAGTTGATGATGATTGGTTCTATTTTCATGCTTTCCATTTCGCTTTGAATGAATTCGGTCATGACATTATTGAACGCTCCTTCTATGTCTAGAAACGCGCCAAACGCGTATTCCTTGTCATCTAGAGGTTTTTCAATTGTTCTCACAACTTGATGCAAAGCGCTGTCAGTTGACTTACCCTTAAGGTAAGCATGTTGATCCGGACATTGCATTTCTATCTTTGTTGATTCTCTTATGTGCAGGTCAATCAGCTTTTCCAGTGTCTTCAGCAAAAAGGATGATAGGCTGATTGGTCTGTAGTCTTTTGGAGTTGAGTTATTTGATTTTCCCGATTTGGGTATAAAAACAACTTTGACTTCCCTCCATCTACCTGGTGTGTATTCCAATTGGAGACAATCAGAGTATATTTCAACCAGGTCATCTAATATGCTGTCGAGGGATTTCTGTAACATGATTGGCATTATTCCGTCCGGGCCCGCCGCTTTATACGGCTCGAAACTGTTCACTGCCCACTTCACTTTTTCCCTCGATATCATCCTTGATACAACCTGTGAGGAAGATTGAGAGGAAATTTATACATCACAACCTTCATTGTGAAACCAAAAAAATGTCAAAGTTGATGATTTTGTATGTGACTGAAAAGCAATGGCTTTTAAATAGAAAAATGGGTCATTCATCAAGGATTCCTGCACCAGAACTCTGTGAGATCTGTATGAAGGCTAGACAATGTCGTTTGCCTTTTGCAAAGTTCCTTGATAAAAGAAGACCTGGAAAAATTTTGGAAGTGGTATCCAGTGATGTTGCAAATTTTGATAGGTATAACTATTTTGCCACATTCATAGATCGTTTGTCTCATTTTTGCATGTGTTCTCTATTAAGAAACAAAAATGAGATGCTAGAATATTTCAAGGCATATGTTTGTATGGCTGAGGCAAAATTCATGGAAAATATTCGTTGCGACAATGGAGGAGAATATGCGAGCGAACATTTTCAAGCTTTTTGCAGAGAAAAGTGTATCAAGATTCAATATACAGTGCCATACAATCCCTAACAAAATGGTCTAGCATTTTTGGGAAGAAGCTGTTAAAGTTGCTGTCTACTTAACCAATCGAACACCGACAAAAGTATTAAGGCAAGACGTCAGCTGGAGTGTGACATTTGGTATGGAAAAAAACCGAATATGGAAAAGATAAAACTTTTTGATTGCACAGCATACGATTCAACTCCAATGTGAATCAGTAATTCCGAATAGGATCCTCATTGTGAAAAGGTTTTAATGATTGGATACACTAAAAATGGATGGAGGCTGTGGAGTGAATCTGATCAAAAAGTAATTCATGGAAGAAATGTGATATTCGATGAAACTTGCAAGAAAAACGTTCAAAAAATGATATTGGAAGAATGTGAATCAGACAAAGATACTAAAGAAGATCCTGGACGAAAAGATTCTACTGAATATTTAATGAGAACTATGAAGACCAAAACAAGATGATCACTCGACGAAGTTAAAAAATTACTAAAAAACCTCAACATCTTGATGATTATTACCTAGAGGAAGACTTTGATGAGGAAAATCTACTAGCAGCTTTGTCTGTGGAAAATCTACTTCATGAAGTACCGGAAACCCATACTAAGGCTATTGCTCAAGGAAATGGATGGAAAGAGCCTGTCAAGGAAACACTGCAATCCTTAGAGGAAAACAACACATGGGAACTGGTAGTCCCTCAATGTAATGTTGAAGTGATTGAGTCAAAATGGGTATTTACAGAGAAGGTGGTGGATGGGATAGTTAAGAAGAGGGCAAGGTTACTAGCCAGGGTATTCAAGCAGAATGATCTACATGAGAATGTTATTATATTTGTTTATTGAAAATGGCTCGATTGTTAAACAACTTGATGTTAAGTAAGCCTTTAAGAATCCTGTTTACTGATACACCCATACGGTTTGGAAAATTCTGATAAAAATCTTATTTGTAAACTTAAAAAATCATTATATTATTATTATGGTCTTCGAAAACCACCAAAATGTTGGAATCCACTTTTTGATGACGTACTGATGGAAATGAGATTTCCACGTTCAATAAAAGATCCATGTTTTTTTTTTATGGTCAAGTATTTCTAGTTATTCATGTTGATGACATAATTATGTTATCAAAATGTAAAAGTGTATTGGATACAAGTTTAATTCGGGAAAAACATTCAAAATGCAAAAGTTTGAGAATAAGAATATAACGTTTATGGGTCTAGAAATAACAAAAATCAAGGATGAATTGTGTATTACTCAAAATTCTTCAATACGAAAAGTTTTGAAAAAATTTGATATGACTGATAGTAAAACGACGGACATACCAATGCAACCAAAATTACAACTAAAAAATGGAAAGGGTCAAATTGAGAAATTACCCTATAGAGAATTATTAGGAGCTTAGATGTACATGTTCGGGTCTAAACCTGACTTGAGTATCTCGATTGCATATATTTCAAAATTGCTATGATTATGAGCATTGGAACTATCTTGAAAATGTGATAAAATATTCGACAAAACAAAGAATTTTGGATTAAAATATGTAAGATCTGGTGTTAATTATATTAATATTTATACCTATGTTGACTCTGACTTTGCTAATAGTATTTTGGATAGGAAGAGTATTACTGGATTCATAATAAAAATCCAATCTTCTTCTTCTTCTTCTTCAGCCTGTATTCATCCACTGCTGGACATAGGCCTCTTCCATCTCTTTCCATTTCCTTCTATCCTTCGCAAGTCTTATCCAATGTTTGCCTGCAACAGGTTTGATATCGTCAATCCACCTCTTTTGTGGTCTGCCCACTTCTCTTTTGCTCTCTCTTGGTCTCCAGTTTATAAGTCTATACGTCCATTTTTCGAGATCATCTCGTGCAACATGCCCTATCCATTGCCACTTGAGCCTTGCTGAACGTTCCATCCCATCAGTAACCTTTGTTCTGTCTCGGATGTCGTTGTTGCGAACCTTATCTCTCAAACTTGTTCCGAGCATAGTCCTCTCCATTGCTCTTTGAGTTGTACTGAGCTGCTCTAATGATTTTTTCGTGAAGGCCATGGTCTCAAGTCCATATGTGGTAACCGGCAGTATACATTTATCATATACTTGACGTTTTAGACACATTGGTATCTCCTTGTCTTTCAGAATGTAGCTTAACTTGCCGGAGGCTGCCCAAGATAATTGTATGCGTCTTTTTATTTCTGCAGTTTGGTTTTCTTTACCTATTTTTATGGTATGGCCAAAATATATATACTGATCTACATTTTCAAGACGAGTGCTACCAATAATGAGATTTGGTTATAGATTTCTCATTATTTTGGTTTTTTGGAGGTTCATTTTGAGACCTATTTTATTGGATTGTTCATTTAGTTCCGTTTACATTTGTCCTAGTTCTTTGATGTCTGTACTGAACAATACAATGTCATCCGCAAACCTCAAGTGGTTCAACCGTACACCATCAATGTTTAAACCTTTTTTATTCCAGTCCAGATGTTTAAATACATTTTCTAATGCTAAGGTGGAAAGCTTAGGCGAGATAGTATCCCCTTGTCTTATACCTTTACCAAGGACTATTTGTTCGGTTTTTGAATCTTCATTTACTTTGACGTGGAATGTAGCTTGTTCGTAAATGTTTTTGATGAGTGTAACGTATCTTGAATCTACTCTAGCATCCTTTAGGGCTGCTAAAAAGGACCAAGTTTCAATGCTATCGAAAGCCTTGTGGAAGTCAACAAATGCCATATGTGAAGGAGTATAATATTCTGTGGTTTTTTCTATCAGTGTTCTAATACTTTGCAGATGGTCAGTAGTAGTAGCACTAAAAATCAATAATAATACTATATCTTGGAAAACAAAGAAGCAAAACACAGTTGCTTTATCAAGTGCTGAATCTGGATATATATCATTGTCATCATGTTTGAGTGAAAGTTTATTTTTGTGTCAAATGAATTTGTGAGTTATGAGGTATATCCCATGTCTATGAAGACAATCGATCATGCATAAAGATTGCATCAACTCTCGAAACCAAACGCCGTAAACATATTGATAATAAACATTACTTTGTTAGGGACCTTTTTATTAAAGATTAGGTGATTTTACATTATATTCCAACAGCAGATCAACAAGCTGATATGTTTACCAAGGCTCTAACTAATAACAAGTTAAAATATTTCAGGCAATCTATTGGTGTTATAGAAGTGTGATTAGAATTATTCTATTCCCATTTCTATGACATTTTTTTTTTATTATTTTTATTTGTTTTTGTATACGTTTATGTTAATCTTAGAATTGTGGGGGAATTGAGGAAGTCACTTCAATGATTCATTGTTAGAGCTGACATCATTGTAACCAGTAACTATCGTTATTAGATATAACAACTAGTATAAAAAAAATTGTAGACTGAAAAGTCAGTAAGTGTATGTACAGTACACATACACTTACTGACTATCATTGTAATATGAACTGAAATACAACGTGGGGGCATTTTATTCATCTGAATCAAGAATAACTACAAATCAGAGTATACGTATTCCAGTAACATAATGTTGGCCGACTCATAAGACTTGAAACCGTTCATTGCCCACTTTACTTTTTCCCTCGATATTGTCCTTGATACAACTTCCTCATGTGATCTCGAATGTGACTGTTGTTTGTCTGAACTGCTGATTTCTGCTACAGTACTTCTGGAAAGTGCATCTCGATCAAAAGCTTAAGTGTCTCCATGCAGGATTCTGTCCATGAGCTATTCGACCTTTTTATACTTCTTGGGGTCCCAATATTCATTGAAAGCCTCACAGACTCATTTGTGACCATTATGGTCCTGCCATGAGTCTCTTCTGGCCTTCCTGATTTCACTTTTGTATCTGTTAAAGCTGATCTTGTATTCATTCCATTTCTCGCGGTGCTTTTACGTGGGCGACTCAAAAGACATAATTTGTGAAAGGCTTTCTTCAATTGTTCCTCTAGCCTCTTCGGATTATCCTCCAGTTTTTTTTTTGGTGGGTGATCATGATACCGGGACTGTCCCCTTCCATGAGGTCAGAGGATATTTGCCAGTCTGTTCTCCGAGGATTCCGGAATGGTTCTAACTCTTGTAGCTCGCTGTTGATTTCGAAAAGAATTATCCTTAGATCCGAGAAAGATTGTGTGAGAAAGACTCTCCAATTTTCAACCGTGAGCTCGTCGGAATTAGTAGTCAGAGTTTTTTTCGCATGTTACCCCCTTCAAGTCACCTGTACTGTGTTGTATGGTGTGTCTTCTTTGCAAGTATAGGTACAAATGATCATTCAACTTAACTGGCCTCGTTGCGCCAACGGAGAATGATAAAGATAGTAGTCTTTCGCTTCTAATCCTTGAATTTTGCTTCTAGTGAGCCATGATTCTTCACAACAAAAGGTGAGTCTCACCTAAATTGGGTTTATTAAAAATGGTGGTTAATCTAACGAGGAGTTGGTGAAATGTTCATAGAATAAACATATTTCATTTTAATTAGTAGAATCTCAAATCAAATCAAATCAAAACAAATATGCTTAATTGCCACAGAAAAATTTAAATAAATTTAATGGACAAAGCAAATACCAAATGCTAGAGTTAAAACAATACAAAACATCATAATAGTATACATTACGTGTACAATTACGTGAACAATAGGACAAAACTAGTACAAATATATTTTCCCAATATTTTGTCAAATTTAAATTTAATTGGAAATTGCTCATGGACAACAATAAACATTGGCACACTTCCAGATATGTTATCATATCAAATCAACAATTATGTGTAGAACAATAATACTGCGGTGTTAAATATCTCACGCTTTTTTTCGCTTTCCATACAAAAAAGTAAACATCAGGTGGGGTGAGCGAAATCGGTGAACTCGAAATTTAATTTATAAATCTGAAGTCATCTTGTTTTCGCCCTGCCTGCAGCATGTAATTATTTTTTATTTAAATATCAAACAAGGAACTTGGGTTGTTCACATTATTGCGACCAAAACGTGTTGATATCCATTTTCTATTCAGAAAATAAACAACATTCGAGGTGTAATTTGAACTTGACCCTACTCTGCTGAATGAATTACCAAACTAGGCGATTGTTGACCCCTAAGAAATATGAATAATCCAATGTTCACTGAATGCCCTAGAACAACTTCCACTTCACCCATGAGTTATTGTAAAACTGCCGCTTATGTTGCCCAAACAGAGAAATGAAACTATTCCGTGAAAAACTCATTTATAGAATAAAAAGGTCTTTTCAGGAGGAAGGTTTTCGTTTCGTTACGGAAGCTTGTAAATGTGGGAATAGATTTGAGGTGTAGCGGGAGATGATTGTATAGCTTCTTGGCGTTGTAAATGATAGAATTTTTTGTTAGATCGGAGGTGGGAAAGGGTGGGTAGATATCGAGACACGAATTCCTGGTGGGATACTTATGCTGTGGCTTTTCAGGAAAGGTGATTTGGTGTTTACGTATCAAACAGGCTGTTACCAAAATAAAAAGAGCAGGAAGCGTGAGAATGCTGTATTTTTCAAAGTAATGTTTGCAGTGAGCCTTGCTCTTTAAACCGAATACATACATCTGAATTTTAAATATTTCTGGATAAAACTTGGTCACCCTGTAGGGATCGAGCTATGGAGAACAAATTCAGTATTAATATTCTTTTTCTACGGTCTTGGCACTATTATGAGAACATGTCATCTAGACCAACTTTTTCACATGCAATCAATGGACTTTATATTAAAATGGAAATATATGTTTACCATTCCCTATCAATTATTGTGGAATAGCTTTAGTGAATTTGACATCAAACAGATCACAATAATTCCAAATAATTGGCAAATGAAGTGCATTAAAAGAGAATGAGTGAACAAATCCACAACACTCTAGTCCCTTTGGCTCGGAAGGGTTTAAAATAGCGTTCTCCAAGCTACGCTCATATTTCACAATTATTAGAGCTGCTCGAATCATCCACATAATAGGTAATTTCTTGCATTAATTACTCGATTAAATATTCACGGTAGCAATCATAATGCAGGGTTAAAACAACCCTTCCGACGGGCCCTATAGATTATACGGCGCCCCTAATAATAACTCCGAAAATTCGCGGGGTGCCCCTGAAAGATGATTTTGATTGAAATGTGTCGCTCACTGATCTCATTCCACGTTAATTAGTTCCAGACGATCATTGTTCTGCAGTGAAAGTGGACTATTTTGTATGATTCAACGGAATAATATTTAAGTAAATTTGATGACAATTGATTTTCTCTATATCAAACGAATGAATGGCAATATACTTTTCTGGTTTATTCACTTTTTCACCCCTTTTGTGAGTCGTGAGTTGGTATTTGAAATGATAATTTTTGTTGAAGGTATTTTCAAATGATAAAAATATCTGAGTAATGCAAAAAAAGTCTCTGCTGCCTGTCAAGGCCACAGCATGAATATCAGGTTTAGTCACCATTTGACATTTGAAACATATTTGTCCGTTTCATGATTTTCCAATCGACTATCCACTAAAATGAACAGTTCTACAGGGTTATTTTTTTGAAACCTCAAAATATATGATTTATTTTTTTTAACGCAACATAGACCTTGACTTGCAAAAGCAAAGTTCCGGGGCGTGACCCAATATATTTTTTTTTGTGAAAAAACTGCAACGTTGAAAGTTTGGCTCGTATCTCAAAAAACAGGACGCATGAGAACCGACTCAGAGCAGGAGCATGTGGGGGTACCCAAAATATTATAATTTAATGAATCCAACCTACTATAGTGTACCAAGCTGCACTCCTGAAAAGTAATTCAAAATTTATGAAAATACTATTGTAGCTGTCATATCAAAAGTCGTCAAAGATTCCAACGTTGACTATGAAATAAAAAGTCAGAATTGACCATTCAGAAAGACCTACTTTCTGAACTTCATTGATAACTTTTGCTTTTCATTGTTAATAATAATGAATCCATTTTATTGATCTATATTCAACTGCTCTAATTTTTTCAAAACACTTTCTAGGATCTACTTGTCAAGGTGTCACTAGAACCAAGACTGGAACATTGGTTTATGCATGATGGAACATCGTCTGATGATAATCTTGAAGACTTTTTGAACAATCAGTATCCAGGTTAATGGATTGGAAGAGGAAATAATTTTTCACAACTCTGGCCTCTATGATGACCAGACTTTCTTTTTCTTTCAGGGGCTTTTTAAATAATTAAGGTGCTCCTCGTCAGTTGCTTATTGAGCAGAATTGTGGAAAAAGAAAACAGATAAATGCATGCACACTCATAAGAATCAGCTAACAACAAGAAGAAGAAAAAGAAATTATCTTGGTTGAAATCATTTTTTATTTGATTTCAAACCAAGCATTAATAAATAAAATATCCAACTAACGCAATCAACATTTTGCATTCTTGTTATCTTTGCCGCAATGGCTCTGTACGGTTTTGTCGAAAAATCTCTGAAGTCATTCAAAAAAATGTTATTCTTCAAAATACGAGACAAACAGGCAACATTGCTGTAGGTAAGTTTTTTCAAAAGTATTGATTGGATCACGCTTTAAAACTTTGCTTCTGAAAGTGAGGATTGATCTTGAATATTGATTATTCTTGAGTGATAAAAATCCCTGTATGTACAGGTAGATTCATTTTTAGTGACAGGGTGCCAGTTCAAGTTAACTATTCACCATAGACACTCAAAAAAAAAATCGGTAGTGATGTGTCCAACAGAATATGCTGAAAATATATTTCAAGCTTATAGGATCGTCGCAAGGGGGCGTAACGGTACTGTGAAAACCGAAAATCAACATATTCTCGAAATATTCTCCAGTTAACTACCAAAAAAGAATATATTTTTCACAAAAATCACTCGACACTTCTCTTGTCAAATAAGACAGCGACGCTACTCAAACTTGATGTTACTAAATTGCCTATAACTTCGAAATTCCTTAACCGATTTGACCGTTCTTTAGCTCATTTTAAAGAATAAAATCTGCTTTTTTTGTTGCATGTTCTCGAAGTTGATTTTATCCGTTAAAGCCGACCACACAACATGAATTGTAAAAGTCAAACCTGTATTTGAGGTTTTTTCGAAATTTTCATATGCAAATACATTAAATAGATGCCTTCGTCGTGTT
Source organism: Orchestes rusci (assembly GCA_958502075.1). Classification (NCBI taxonomy): domain Eukaryota; kingdom Metazoa; phylum Arthropoda; class Insecta; order Coleoptera; family Curculionidae; genus Orchestes; species Orchestes rusci. The sequence continues at coordinate 3,863,335 of OY293306.1, forward strand.
ATTTGGATAAGTTCCCATCATTTTCTCACAAACCATTTCTTTATATCTTCTGAAATAGAAGAGTTACAAAAACTTGATCAGGAATCTCGCGTGGAATACTTTTGAAACAGCCCCTATAAATTTAAATGTGTCAAAAAGATACACATCAGATCTGTTTAGATTCGCGTTCAACATTTTCTTCAGTTGATGATACAAAGAAATCCCTATAAGTGGAAATGCTAACTATTTTTCGTTTTTTTTTCTACAGGCAGCTGACAAGTAGAAAACAGGGCATCACTTGCCAAAAATAATACGATGGACCAGTGAACAACTTATTCCAAAAATATTTTCGAAAAAATGAAATCAATCTAAAAAAAAAACGAAAAACTAGTGCAAATGCTCACAATCCTCACCCGCCAACGGTGGCACTTTTACCTTTTTGACTCATCCAAATATACAGGGGCTGTTCCAAAAGTATTACTCAAGGGATTCCGGATGAAGTCTTCGTTACTCTTCTATTTGGAAAGATATAGCAAAATTACCTTTATGAAAGTGGTAGGAAATTATCCAAATAACACGATGAAGGCATCTGTTTATTGAGTTTGGATTTGAAAATTTCGGAGAAACCTTCAATACAGGTTTGACTTTCACAATGCATGTTGTGTGGTCGGCTAAAGCAAATAAAATCGACCTCGCGTAAATGCACCAGAAGAAGTAGATTTTTCTCTTAAAAATGAGCATAGGAACATCAACGACATCACAACATTGAGAAAAATGATGAAGTTGTATATTTTTTGATGAAACACTCTGTATAATAATGGCCAAAATGATAGTTCTTTTTCTGATTCCAAATATATAATATACATATTATGTTGGTATTTGGTTCAGTCGTTTTCCCGCTATTTAAGTTCAAAGTTTCATGACAATTACATCATGTTGATCTGCATTCTACCGTATTATTTCCCAGTTGCTGTATTTGGATGAATCTGTTTTTTTTAGTGACAAAAAACAAGATTTTTTGAGTCTGACTAAAATTTATGGATGGATTAAATGTGACTTTGAACTTGAATACCGCAAAATCGGCCGAATCAGAAGAAAAAATCTGTCATTCAGGCCAATAATATACAGGGTGTTCCATTTAAAAGAATAAAATTTCACCTTTTTTTTTATGTTTTGAAGTCGATTTTTCATTTCCGCTGCCATCAAAAGATACTACGTGAAATAATCTTCTGTTTTCAAAGTATTTTTCTACCACTTGAGGGTCAAAATATAATGAATAACCCTGTACATCCCCTCAAAAGTGTGTTTTCCCAGAAGTACCAAACTAATGGATTTTTGAGGTTTGTAAGAGCAGTGGAAAACATTTCAGGTTTGTTCCAACCCCTCATAAAACCGTCTCAGATTCAGTAATTTCCAATGGCCCACGTGATTTTTGACAAGTAAGACATTTGTCAAAATTGGCGGATGAATTGATTGACTAGAAAAAAATCATTCTGGAACGGTTCTTGTGGGTGGTTGGAGCAAGCCTTTAATTTTGATTCATTGGATGATGTTGAGAAGAAAGTGCATACCAACTCATCTTTGTGACGACGTGTAACTTTTGCAAAACAGGGTGTCGACGTTCACAAAATGAATTCTTTTTTTAAATTTATCATCAGATTCTATATAGGGTGAGCCTGAAATAATTTCGCATTTTAACATGGTGGATAAAGAAGATATGCTCTATAGTTTTGTTGTGTTTGTGGTGCGTCCATGATTTACCAGTTTTTTTTGGGTATTTTGAAAAAATTCTGGTGAATCATAGTGAATACATTATAGTAGCACCTTGTAAAGGAAGATTTTTGTATCCAACTCACTCTGTAATATTATGATCACCCGAATTTCATGATTCCTCATTATCAATAAATGTTGTATTTAGGAAATTTTTCTCATAATTTTTCCTTTTCATAAATTTTTCTGATGTTTTATTAATTATTCTGCAATTTGGAGCGGAGAAAAATCGAACAAATCAAAAATAATGAAAATCGGTCCAGCGGTTCTTGAGTTATAAATGATGTAATTAATCCGACTTTGATCTCATTGAATGGATATCTTCGAAGTTAACATACTATTTGAAAATTACCCAGAGGAAACGGAGTTCCACCGAATCACAAACGAATTCGTCTGGAAAATCAAACACATATTCGAAAATAACCACAGAGGGTGATTCATTTTCAGCGACAGGGTGCCAGTTCTTGTGAATTATTCATCATAGAGACTCAGGAAAAAAAATTCGTATAGTAATGTGCCCAAGAGAAAATGCTGGAAATATATCTCAAGCTTCTAGGATCAACACATTTTTGAAATTTTTTCCTTTGAACTAACAAAAAAATATATGGAAGCAAATTCTGGACGATATTCTCTACAGAATTGCACCCCGATACTTTTCTCTAAGTTGTCAAATAAGACAGCTACAAGCCTCCAAACTTGATGTCACTAAATTGCCTATAACTTCGAAATCCCCTTACCGATTCGACTGTTCTTTAGCTCGTTTCAAAGAAGAAAATCAGCTTTTTCTGGTACATGTACTCGAGGTTGTTTTTATCTGCTTTAGAAAACCACACAACATGAATTGTAAAAGTCAAACCTGTATTTGCGGTTTTTTCGAAAATTTCAAATGCCAACCCACTAAATAGATGCCTCCATCGTGTTATTTGGATAATCACTTTCATACGGATGATTTTTTTATATCTTTCGGAAGAGAAGAGTTACGGAAACTTCATCAGGAATCACGTGAGGAATACTTTTGAAACAGATCCTATAAATTTGAATGAGTCAAAAATATACACATCACATTCAATTTGATTCGCGTTTAACATTTTTTTTCGGTTGATGTTGAAAAGAAAAGCCTATAAGTGAGAATGCCAAATATTTTCCGTTTTTTTTTTCCACGAGCAGCTGAGAAGTAGAATACAGTGCACCAATGCCAAAAATAATACGGTTGACCAGTAAACACCTTATTCCAAATAAATATATAGAAAAAAAAGAAATTAGCTTAAAAAAAAAACAAAAAAACCAGTGCCAATGCTCAAAATCTCGACCGTTGGCAAGGCACTCCTATCTTTTTGACACATTTAAATTTACAAGGGCTTTTTCGAAAGTATTCCTTGGCAGATTCCTTATGCAGTCTTCGAAACTCTTCTATTTCAAAAGATATAGAAAAATTACCTTCATGAAAGTGGTACGAAATTATCCAAAAACGATGGAGGCATCTATTTGGTGGGTTTGCATTTGAAAATTTCGAAAAAAACTCAAATTTATGTTGTGTGGTCGTCTAAAGCGGATAAAATCGACCAGAGTAAATGCACCAGAAAAAGCAGATTTTCCTCTTCACAACGAGCTCAAGAACAGTCATATCGGCTAAGGATTTCCGAAGTTATAGGCAAATTAGTGACATCAAGTTTGACAGCTTGAAGCTGTCTTATTTGACAATCTGGAAAGAAGTGTCGGAGGGCAGTTTTGTAGAAAATATTTTATTCCATATCAGTACTCAATAGTTTACGAGAACTGGCACCCTGTCGCTAGAAATGAATCACCCTGTACAATTGACGTCCTGAATTAAATTATGGGCCGAGTTCCAATAATATACAGGGCGTACGAGAAAGTGTGGATTTAGATAGAACATGAAAAAAATTAGATGATAATAAGTTTCTATAATGATTTTTCCTTGAGGAGATATGGCCTTCTAAAAGAAATCGGTTTTCTCAGATAACTTTAAAAGTACTCAATATAATTCAATACAAATTTGAAATAAATAAATAAATATATCGTTATTCAGCTTCAGCTATAGAAAATACAATAGTTTTCAAAATATAAGTGAGCTTAAAACCAATAAATAAGACACGTTCAAAATATTATAACAATAAAAATGTGCAAACATATTTTATAAACTAAAATTGAGACATCAAGTACTTAGAACAGAAAAAATTAATATGTATACAAGATAACTGGAGGGTGACAAACAAGTACACATACTTTTCTACATGTTAAGTGAATGCGACCGTGGGCATTTTTTAAAATTGTATAATTTATCACAGTTTTTTATTTCATTTGGCAAATTATTATAAAGTGTGAGACCTTTGAAATGTAGACTGTGATTCTTCTTCTTCTTCTGCTGCATATCCATAAATGGATGTTAGCGATCACTGTGACGTGCCCCGAGATTTTCCGGGTTTAATTCCCGACGGGGATGAGGGAATCGTTGATGTTAGACAAAAATGCTCGAGCGCCACCCCCTGTATTTATGTGGTAGAGGGCCCACAGTGCCTATCGGGTAGCTTTTATACAGTGAAGAAAGTCCAGGCGTTCGTTATTTCCAAAATTCCGCAAACTTCCGCTCTGAAATGGATTACTGAACTTTCTTGAAATAAAAACACGATGTTACTGAAAATAAATCAGTCAATCTATTTGTCCCAATTTTACAATTGGACTGGTTCCCAACCAGTCAATAAAAATAATAACCAAAATCAATCAAAGCAAAGGTCTGATCTTTGATCAGCAAAATTAACCAAAAAGATCACAAAAAAAAAAATATATATCAATATTTGTACATCGGTCTAATTTCTCCCGGTGAAGAATCAAAATTACATCTAATGAAACCTGAATTTGCAGTCTAAAACCGGCAAAATAAAATCGTGAGGAGAGGTGTGTAACGCAATATTTAAAAGAAACGACGGGTCGGATTTGCACGGCGAAATAATAAGCAGAAAAACGGTTTTGAAGAATTTTGACTTTCCCAACGACGTAGAGAAAATGTTTCGGGAAACTAACGCGAACGGGTTATTTCCACGAGAAGGAAAAACGGGTTCTGAGGCATAGAAAATTCGGTTCTTGCTTGCACGGTAACTCCAGAAGTCCTTTTATACTTAGTTTGGTTCGTTCGTAATTATCTCAAGAATGTTGTGTTGAAAAAATTAAAATCCGGTTTCAAACGCGGTACTGAACTTTCTATTTGAAATTATCCCACCCAGCAACGTTCGTTCCCCTGAAATTTCATTATGCAAATAAAACAAAACCCCGTGAGTTTTCGAAGAACAGACCTACTATCACACCATAATTCAAAGTTGTGAAATTAATAATCTGTTTCCAAGAGAACTCACCTAAATAAAAAAATAGAAACAAAACCCCCTCCCGGAAATTTTCGAAGAACAGACCTACTATCACACCATAATTCAAAGTTGTGAAATCACTAATCTGTTTCCAAGAAAATTCACCTGAACGACATTTGAAGAAATCTGAAAATTTCCCACCCGGTTGCTCACTTTATTTTACTTTAACGCGGCTTTTACTTGGAGAGAATTTCGATCAAAATCCGGCACATTTTACGGGTTCAGAACGTCTTACCTCGTGGAGATTCAAAGAAAAGGATTTAGAAAAGATCGCGGTTAGCTCTCGAGACGGGTCGGGTCAGTCAGTAGGTGCGGGTTCAACTCGTGACGATGCCGTAGCCGTACTGCATCTCAATTCTCTCTCCCGATCCCAGCACGTATTCGACGAGTCTACACTTTTGCGTCGATTGGTGGGAGTCGGCTGGTACTGTTAACTTTTCACGTATGATTTGTTCTCAAGCGCGGTTGGAGAAATTAAATTCATTGATTTAATCCGGCGTAATAATCCACGTTGGGTTTTTATGATTGACGAGTTATTATCAGAGGATTATTTATTTCGCGATGTTTATAATTTTAGAGAAAATACGGGGTCTTTCGACAGTTAAATAGGCGAGATATGAGAAAAAGAGAATTGACTTGATTTATCACGGAAAATGTCTTGGAAAATTACGGCGTTCGGTAAAAAGGATTCAAAAATTCTGTAACTTCGTTACATCACATTCGTCCACTCTTCCCTATTACGTATGGTATGCATTAGTTCTTGCATTGTCCTCAGTCCTGTCCACTGCCTGACGTTGCGGAGCCATGACATCTTTTTCCTGCCGATTCCTCTCTTTTCCTCAATCTTCCCCTCAATTATCAGTTTCAGGAATTGGTACCTCTCGTTACGTATTACGTGGCCCAGTTATGCTGTTTTTCGACGTTTAATGGTGTCTAACAGTTCGCGATCTTTATTGATTATTCTCAAGACCTCATCGTTGGTACTTCTTGCAGTCCATGGAATCCTCAGTATACGCCTATAGATCTACATCTCGAATGCTTCCAGTTTGTTCATAGTGCTCACCTTCAGTGTCCATCCCTCCATACCATAAAGCAACACTGTCCAGACATAGCATTTGACGAATCTAATTCTCAAGCCCAGATCGAAATCAGTATTGATGAACACTTTTTTGAATTTCATGAACGCACTGCGGGCATTTTCAATCTGGCATCTGATTTCTGATCCGATTTCCAGTTTTCACACAGCCACGTTCCTAGATATTCAAATTTATTTACTCGTTCTATTGGTTGATTGTCATATGTTAGGCTTGAGTTCTGAAATTCTTGTGGTTTTCGAGCAATTATCATAAATTTAGTCTTCTTGGTGTTGATATTGAGACCCATGTTCTTACTGCATTCACCGACAATCCCAAGCATATGTCGCAAATCCTCCATGTTATCTGCAATTAGAACTGCGTCGTCCGCATAACGAATATTGTTGACCCATACACCATTCACTTTAACGCCCACGTTGCGTTCTTCTAGGGCTTCCTGAAAGATGGCTTCAGAATATAGATTGAACAGAAGTGGGGAGAGGACGCACCCCTGTCTTACCCCTCTACAAATTGGTCTTGCTTCTGTGCGATCGTTACCAACTCTGACGTCAGCCATTTGGTTCCAGTATAGGCTTTGAATGTAACGGATGTCTTTTTGGTCTATGTCCAATCTATTTAGGATTTGGATCAGTTTATGATGTTGGACTCTGTCGAACGCCTTTTCATAATCGATGAAGCACAGCATTATGTCCTTTCTCTGATCGTAGCAGTTCTGGATCAGCACTTGAGTCGCAACTACTGCTTCTCTCGTACCTAAACCCCGTCTGAATCCAAATTGTGTGGATCCGATGTTTCTTTCGCACTTTATTGATATTCTGTAGTGGATAATCTTAAGGAATATCTTCAGTGTGTGGCTCATGAGGTTGATTGATCGGTGGTCCTCACATTTTGTTGCATTGTTCTTTTTTGGCAAAGGGATAAAATTCGATGTTAACCATTTGGCGGGATATTCGCCTGTGTTTTAGATTCGATCAAATATCGTCTGAAGAACTGTGATGCTTTTGTCGTCCAACAGTTTGAGCAACTCAACCGGTATGCGATCTGGGCCAATCGCCTTCCTATCTTTGGATGTATTGATCGCTCTTATAATTTCCTCCTTTGTGATGGCAGGTCCAGAGAGATCTTTGTCGTCTACATTTTCAGCAGCAGGTCTTTCATCGGCAAAAAGGTTGCTAATATAGTTCTCCCATATGGTTTTACGCTGTTGGTCAACCTGCGCTAATTCTCCCTGATCGTTCTCTACATTAGAGAATTGACTCTTTCTATATACTCCTGCCGTCTCTTTTATCTTTCTGTGTAGGTTGAAGTCATCGTGCATTCTTTGTAGTTTTTCTAGTTCTTCACACTGTTGTTTCAGCCACTCATTCTTAGCGGTTCTTATCTTCGATCTAATGAGTTTCTGGGTTTTTTTGTAGTTATCACCATTCCCTTTGTTCTTGTACCCTCTTCGCTTCTCAAACAGCGCCAGTATCTCATCTGTCATCCAATCGTGTCTTTGTGCTTTTCGTTTATGTCCCAACTCTGCCTCTGCAACATTGGCCATGGCAGCCTCCATTTCCTCCCATACGTCTCCCATGTTGGCTTCCTCTACCGACTGTGGGTCTATAGTTGTCAGTATTTTTTCATTAAGATCTTTTGTGACCTTGTTCTTTGTTTCTTCATCTTTAAGTCTTTCGTAATCTATCTTTCGCTGTGGTACATGGGTTTTGAATGTCATAATTTTGATTTTGATTACCGCCATCAAGAGAATATGGTCTGAGGGAACATCAGCACCCGGATAGGTGCATACTTTCTTTACCGATGTCCCAAGATGTTTGTTGATGAGTATGTAATCGATCTGATTGCGGATTATGTTGTCTGGGCGATCTCCTGGAGCCTTCCACGTATATAAGCGTCTAGGTGGCAACTTGTACCATGTGTTTGTTATTTTCATGTTTTCCTCCTGGCAGAATTGGCAAAGACGTTCACAACGATCATTGCGCAATCCCAATCCATAAAGGCCCACCAGTGCTTCAAATCTTCCTTCTCCCACCTTGGCGTTGAAATCACCCATTATTATGTTTATGTCGTGATTTTTAACTTGTTTGAGTACTTGCTTTAATTCATCGTAAAACGTCTTGATCTCATCTTCTGTTGAATCTGCTGTGGGTGCATACACCTGTATGACGTTGATGTTGGCCGGTTTGGCGTATAGTTTAAGTAGTATGATTCTATCCGAGAAAGGGAGAACTTTTATTACAGATCTGGATAACTTTTCAGTCAGGACTATTCCTACTCCCTTCCTATGGTTTCTGTCATTATTTTCCGAATAGTACATGACCCCTCCAGGAACGTGACATACTCCAGCCTCAGGCCACCACGTTTCCGCGAGGCCCAGAATATCCATCTTCAGTCTCTTCATTTCCTCTATTAGGTTGGCCAGTTTTCCAGCCTCATATAAGCTACGCACATTCCAAGTGCCAACCTTTACTTCGCTTCGTAAACTCAGTCTCTCCTTCCTGACTTCATTCAACACAGTTCCCCCCGGACATCCGATTGGGGAACGATTTATAACTCCGGACAATTTTGGGTTAAATGTATTCATCATAGGATTTCGTGTGTTTTATGTGATTCTCTTGGGATAAGTAGTGAAGGTGGTATCCCGTTGCCTTCCTTCACTTTATACAGGGATTTAATCCTGTATCTCTGTTACGTATGGTTATACCGCCAATACTCGGTCGCCATTGCCTCGTTCGTTTTCTAGCAAGGTGCACCGGGTGACCAGGGTCACCACTCGAGCAGGTGAGGTTGGCATTTGGGCAGCATTGATGTACTGATGTTTTGCGCTGCCCCTTACACCCCAGAAACTGTGATTAGTTCTTGTTAATCTTGCTGTTGTTACATAGAAATTCGCCGTATTTCTGGTAGTATAATTGTGAATTCCATTCACATATCTTTTATATGATGGACATAACTGAAGACTTTTTCAAATAGTGTTGTTTTAAAGAGCATTATTTATTTCACCTTATTCACGAGCGGTGGTTAAACAATTTTGTTTTTAAATGCTGACTCAAATTGACTTGACTTCACAGATTTCTAAAATGTGTTTATTTAGTGTTTTTATATTAAAGACATTTACATTGTTGATAATAACATTATATTAACTGTTTCAAATGTTTTTTTTTATCAGCCTGCTCTTCCATATTCATCTTCGTCATGAGGAATCACGTTCCAACAAATCGGTTTTCTTGTCATTGTCATAATTTTCTGACCTTGTAAAGAACCATGATGCAGTGGTGTCCTTCAAAAAAATGTAAACTCATGTTTTCCTTGAATTGTTTACAAAAATCAACCTGGAAAAACAAGTTTAAAAACATGAGTTTACATTTTTAGAAATAATTTTGTTGATACCACTGCATCATGGCTATTTTTAGGTTTTTTACATATTTTTTTTTCTTCAAAAGTAAAATTAAATGAGGTGAATATATCCAAGGACTCTGTTTTAAGACGTCCTTAGTTGTGTCCATAATATGAAATTTGTACTCAACTATATTGATTTATTGACGGGAAGAGATTTTCAGCTGAGTTCTTTATATTTACAGGGAGGACCTCTAAGGACAAAAAATACTTGTTATGCTATTTTTGCATGTTCGACATGAATCCTAGAGATCTCTTGCATCTCTCTGGTCACTCAACATTTATTCCATCAAAACTTTTTAAAAAGTGACACATTTTATTGAAAAATATGTTGATTTTTTTACATCAATTTGAGCAATCTCAAGCAATAATCTATATTTATCATTAATTTAGGCTTTTTCCTATAAGAGAACTCTTACAAAAACAATTTTCTTACTCCTGAATGCCATTATTCGTTTTCACTTACATCGGGCGGAGTTTCATACTGATTTTCATCAAAAATTGGGCAAGGAGCAATTATTTTAAAAGGTCCAAAAGAAAGAAAGTTAAAATTATTTTTCACATACCATCATCCATAATATATATATATATTTTTCAATCTATGATTTTCTTCTCTTGCAAACGAATTATATTTTTCAGAATTTCTATTGTTTATATTGCATATTCACGTATCAAACAGATGATTTTCACGTATCCGATAATCAACCTGAAAAACGTGGATTCACACCCCATTCACGTCCACTCTTATGTTACTTTTTGAGACCCATAATCCATACTAACACACATTAAGCCGTTCTACGCGAAGGCCTGCCGCGTATAACCATTAAAGAGCCCTCGGTAAATTTGCTTTCATAACGCGACTTTGATCCCCTCCGTATTGTTCAATTTTTGACGGCCCACCGGCGACAGAAATGACTGGATGTGGATATGCTTTGACCAGTGTCGTACCTGTTTTACATATCAACTTTCATATTGCCCTATGGATGTGTATAAAATAGGTTAGTTAAACGAATAGAATCAGAATAACACCCCGAACGCACTTTTTTGGCATAAATGCAACACAATATCTTCAACTCCATAACAAATAAAATTATTCTCAACTGGAAATGACACTGGCACTGCATCTATGAACGTCATTGCAACGCATTTCAAATAGTATCCGTGGTTGCCGTTGTGATAGAAATTTCTTTTATCAGCAGAAAAACCGTTGAAGTATTAAACAAGAAGTGGTAGTAGCGATGAAAAAAAAGGCTTCTCTCTCCTTGAATATTGAAGAGAGCTACATTTCTTCGATGATGGTGAACTTCAAATAATTGTTATTGAAAATTGGAACTAGAAGCAGAATAACACCCCGAATGCACTTTTTTGGCATAACTGCAACACAATATATTCAACTCCATAACAAATAAAATTATTCTGAACTGGCAATGACACTGTCACTGCATCTACCAACGTCATGGCAACGCATTTAAAATAGTATCCGTGGTTGCCGTTGTGATAGAAATTTCTTTTATCAGCAGAAAAACCGTTCGAGTATTCAACAATAAGTGGTAGTAGCGATAAAAAAAAAGCTTCTCTGTTCTTGAATATTGAAGAGAGCTACATTTCTTCGATGATGGTGAACTTCAAATAATTGTTATTGAAAATTGGAACTAGAAGCAGAATAACACCCCGAACGCACTTTTTTGGCATAACTGCAACACAATATATTCAACTCCATAACAAATAAAATTATTCTGAACTGGCAATGACACTGTCACTGCATCTACCAACGTCATGGCAACGCATTTAAAATAGTATCCGTGGTTGCCGTTGTGATAGAAATTTCTTTTATCAGCAGAAAAACCGTTCGAGTATTCAACAATAAGTGGTAGTAGCGATAAAAAAAAAGCTTCTTTGTTCTTGAATATTGAAGAGAGCTACATTTCTTCGATGATAGTGAGCTTCAAATAATTGTTATTGAAAATTGGGACTAGAATCAGAATAACACCCCGAAAGCACTTTTTTTGGCATAAATGCTACACAATATCTTCAACTCCATAACAAATAAAATTATTCTCAACTGGAAATGACACTGTCACTGCATCTACCAACGTCATGGCGACGCATTTCCAATAGTATCCGTGATTGCCGTTGTGATAGAAATTTCTTTTATCAGCAGAAAAACCGTTCGAGTATTCAACAAGAGGTGGTGGTAGCGATGAAAAAAAGGCTTCTCTCCTCTTGAATATTGAAGAGAGCCACATTTCTTCGATGATAGTGAACTTCAAATAATTGTTATTGAAAATTGGGACTAGAATCAGAATAACACCCCGAACGCACTTTTTTGGCATAAATGCAACACAATATCTTCAACTCCATAACAAATAAAATTATTCTCAACTGGAAATGACACTGTCACTGCATCTACCAACGTCATGGCGACGCATTTCAAATAGTATCCGTGATTGCCGTTGTGATAGAAATTTCCTTTATCAGCAGAAAAACCGTTCGAAGTAGTAAGGGCTGTGCCGGTTCTGCCTCATTTCCCAAAATGCCCGCTAGGTGGCGCCACGATACGGTGGCGCCACGATAGCGCGACCGTCACCACGTGCGCGTGACGTCATCCGTCGTCGGCGTGTTGTGTGGGTGATGAGGTGGGGTGTGGGGGTCTTTGCGACCACGTGCGCGTGACGTCATCCGTCGTCGGCGTGTTGTGTGGGGGATGAGGTGGGGTGTGGGGGTGGGGGTCTTTGTGACCACGTGCGCGTGACGTCATCCGTCGGTGGGCGGTGTGACCGTTGGCGGGGGTGGGGGGTGGGGGTTTAGGATGACATTACATTTTATGAACAGTTCATGCTTGAAGAAATTGAATATTGTGGGTAAGTGTTATCATCGTTCAGTTCTAAATTTAGCTCACGGTTTTCTTATCAGTAACAACGAGTCTCAGCCTGCAGTTTTCTTATCACCAGTAGACAACAATTTTAGCTCAAATGCAGTGTTCTTATCAGTAACATGTGTCAGCCTCTGGTTTTTTCTCGACTATAAATTGATTCACCTAGTTGAAATTACAACCCTCAAATACGTAAAACGAATCAATCCGAAAATGTCACTCAACAAGTTCAGTTCTCATTTATTCAAGAGAGATGAAACAGAAAACAATATCAAGTTATTTAATTAAAACAAACAATGTTTTATTTCACAAGAATTTTATTCACAATAGCACATCGGACGCGTGTCTCTTTATCAGTCAACCACAACCTTGAACTTGGCGCTATAGTTGCTGTACTTTATTAATAAATTAAAACTATGAATTCATAGGAATTTTACTTACAATTTGCCTAAGTAACAGTCTAAGTTGTTCATATAAAGATATCATGGGACACTCTATACCAAATGTATTGAACTCCAATTTACCGGAATTTTGTAGGGAATTTTCAAATTCATTATATTCAAAAAAGCGACCATCTTGAATGAAGTATAACAATCCATTCACATATCGAAAAACTGTGGTGAATAGGGGTGGTATACCATTAAAATGTATTGATGTGTAGCCAAAGGACTCTGGCTGTAGAGTACACTCATCCAAATTTGCAAAGGCATTATCATCATAAAAGAAGATGGTTTTTCCAGAATAGGTATTGACTGCTCCAAGTAACTTTCTACCATCCACAAATGGTTCAAATCTTTTTGTTATATTGATTCGGTCAATTAATCTAAATCTATCCTCGCTAAGTATATATAAATAATCATTTATAACTACAGCTATCTGCCCCGATGGTCTTTTATACACAGCTGTTAGTTTTTCAAACGGTGGCAGGAATTTAAGTAGTAGACGAATCGGTAGAGCTTTTGAGGTGAACATTTTTGATTTCAAACTCATTATCCACAATTTTTCCCCTTCTTGTATTATTATTTGTTTCGAATTCAACTCTCAAAACAAAACAGTATATCCTGCTTGAAGTGTTTCTTTGTGATGAGAACAATCACTGTGATTGGACACTTATTTTTGAGGGTTGAAAATTTGTGAATACGTACCTGTAAATATTTATAAAAAGGCGTTTGAAATAAAATAAAAAATGTAATCAAAAATGTGATTTATTCAATCAATAAACATGTTTTATACAAATTATAAACATTAGTAAGTGCACACATTGCAGGTGATGATAAATGGTATAGAAAATGTGTTTTTTCATAACTAAAATATATCTAGGTATAATATCCTTTTTTATTGTTGAATATGGCTACATTTCATCTAAATCTGTTTGTTGGTTTGTGTAGGTAGCTCATCCACCACATCTTCATTGATAGTACTCATTATTGAACTGTTTTATTTTCAATCACTACGGGGCATTTTATTTGTAATTCACCATAAAATTCTGTTATTTTACTATCCGTTTCACGTCTAAACGCTATCAAATCACCTTTCTTAATAGATCTATTTTCCAGCTTTCCTGCTTTTCCATTAACCAACATGGAAACGTCTTTTTTAGGATATTCACCGAATAAAATGATTCCTTTTTCAAATGGGAAACGGTATGAAGTTCTTCCATCTTGCATCAACACGAAATTTTTTTCTGTTGGTGTATAGCGACCAATAAATGGTAAAACCATTACATAAGATAAATTAACCTCAGAAAAATTAAATAACTTGATATTGTTTTCTGTTTCATCTCTCTTGAATAAATGAGAACCGAACTTGTTGAGTGACATTTTCGGATTGATTCGTTTTACGTATTTGAGGATGTATTTATGCAATTACTTTAGCTTCACGTAACTCTTCGATTATTGATAGTATTTCATTATTATGACCAGTATGACCAGCTCTCATGGAAGCTGTTATTAGTCTCAATCTATCAACAAGTTCGTTGATATTATCCCAATAAACATAATCTATATCGTTTTTATTGATATTCCACAACCCCTTTCCCGTTCGCATTCTGGTTATTGGAGGTTTTAGTTTCTTTAAAAAACGAGAATATAATGGTTTGATGTGTCGTGTTTTTGTTATGCCATGTTTTTGTAGGTATGGTCCTATTATAGTTATATATTTTGATGATCCATTTCCCTGCACACGTTCATTTGGATCATTATTTCTTCGATATGCATTGGTTTTAGCTAAAATATCCATATAATTATCCAAATCCTCATCTTCATAGTCTTTAGGATATTTTTTAAATAGTAATTCATACAATCCTTTTGTACCATCATAAATTTTTCCATCTACTTTCACATTTTTTCCAATAATTTCTACAAATTTAAGTGTGGTCCCCAAATAGAATTTATCAGTATCTATGTCATGTACTATTCCATAATGATGATCAAAATTATGTTCAGTATCCTTCACACTAGCATCAATATAATCTCTTGGTAGTGGATCAAAACTTTTTAACCATATTTCATATGGTTGCGTGTCGATTAAATTTTGAACCGATTGCCTTGACTGTTCCAATATATCTGAAAGATTTTGATTTTCCGAGCTTTCGAAGGGGTTGGTTTGAGCTATAACACTAGTTTCTAGTATAGTTGGTAACTGACTACGTTCTTGTATAGTATTAGGTAACTGACTAGGTTCTTGTATAGATGGTAACTGGCTAACAGATGCAAGGCTTGTATCAAAAAATGATGGTATTTCCATCGGTAGAATAGGAGTTCTACCAGTTCTTGTAGGTCTTGTAGGTGTTGATGTCTCATAAAATAATCTTGAAAAACTTGGTTTAGGTTTTAATGGTGTTGTGTGAAACATAGAAGTTTCAGGTTCTTCTTCTTCTTCTTTGAATTCTTCCTTTATGTTGAAAGGTTCATTTATTTTGGAAATGAGTTGTTGTAGCGGTTGAGTTATTGGTTTGTAAGCTTGCTCTAGTTGTGATTGTGTAGTGGTCATAGCTAATTTTAGACTATTATATTTATCCTTGACAGCTTTTCTTGACTTCATCAATTCCTCAGCCAACCGCTTATCCATTTTATAGATATATGAATGAATCAAAATTTTTCCTATATCTTCCGCAATTCAGTTCACAATCTTTATCAATAACCAGAAAATTATAAGGTTCTTTCCAACAGTGTGCGCAGAGTTGCTTCAATTGCTCAAATGACATATCCAGCATACAATGATCATTATATATATGATTCAAATTCATAGAATCCTGCTTGAATAAAATTAGCAAATTAGCGTTCTCACGTATAAGTCTTTTCTGAATTGATGAATAACCTTGAAAAATAAAAAAGCAGTCTGTATTTTTATGTCTCGAATGTGTGAAATAGTCCCTTATTATAGTTTGTGTTCCACATGGTATATCATCAAATATGATGACCGATTCTGGTGCTATTTCATGAGGAGGAATGATATTTTCATCGCTCTCATACTCGAAATATCCAATCTCTTCCATGGGTGCCAATAGTTGTCTTAAATATTCATACTTTGGCTGTTGTAATGATTTGGAATAAAGGTACACGTTTGCAAATCTTATTCCATTTGGATGCTCAAGTAAAGCCAACATCACGTTGGTTTTACCTGAACCAGATGGTCCAACAATGAGACATCTTTTCGATTCCCCACCAAATAAATCGCCATGTTTTTGAATTGGTTTCGTAAAATCCTTCACATCATGGTTTGTGATGGGTAAGGAAAACGATTGTTTTTCAATCCGCATTCTAGATATCAATAAACAGAATTGTTTTTTGCAAAAGTATTTATACATTAATCAGATGGACATATTGATCAGATAGCATGAAATCGATAGACAATCGTGTTGCAAATTTTTAAACTGAAAATAGTATTTAAATGATACACACAAACCTCTATAGGTATAAAATGATTGTACACGCTTCACGAAAGTACACTTCCTCCAAACACTCCAAGAGGGAAGGTCGAGGTTTAATAAACACTCTGATTAATAGACTACCTGTTGAGCTTCATATTCCTGGCTATCAATTTTGTGGTCCTGGTACAAATTTAGATGAAAGATTGAATAGGGGGGAGTCTGGTATCAATCCATTGGATGCTGCGTGTCGAGAACACGATATCGCATACTCACAAACAACTGATTTACCTCAACGACATCGAGCGGATAAAGCTCTAGCAGATAAAGCTTGGCAGAGAGTTGGAGCAAAAGATTCCTCGGTAGGAGAAAGAATTGCTGCTCTAACAGTAAGTGGAATTATGAAAGGTAAACGGAAACTTGGAATGGGGATCAAGAGAACCGAAAGAAAAAAGAAAACACGAGTTATCAAACCCCCCAAAAAAATTGGTGGATTTCTTCCATTATTACTTCCAATTTTGGGTGCACTAGGAGCTTTAGGCGGTGGTGCAGCTGGAATAGCTAAGGCCGTTAATGATATTAAAGTATCAAAGGAGCAACTCGAAGAATTACATCGACACAATAAAGAAATGGAAAAACTTTCCAAGCAGGGTGGTGGATTATACATTAAACCCTACAAAGGAGGCACTATCAAGAAAAAAACCATAAAAAAATCAAATAATATTTTCGCAGAGATCCCTTTCAAATAACGATATACTAAAATATGTGAAAATATTGAATATCTCACATTGAAGAGGTGTATTTATGTGTGACAACCTTCTCAAAAAAATTTAAAGTGAAGGAATGTGGTATTTTGAATCTAGAAAGTTAACAAAATCATGGAACTCATTGTACTGCATACATAATAAATGAAAATTAAGCGTTTTATTTTGATGGTTATGGAAACTTGAGACCACCTATCAAACTCGTTAATTATTTGAGAACTCATTACAAAGTCCATGAATCCTGGTATTCGTATGAAACAATCATTGCAATAGACATGCAGGGCTTCAATTTGGCAGAAGATTTCAAAATCAAGGAGCTGTCAATCACAAATAGCCTTCAATCTAGTCATTTTCTTTTCTGAGAACATGTGTATTACAACTGCTTGACTATTTTTGTCAAAGGATTATAGCTTAATAATTTATCATGTAAAAATCAGACAATATACTGATGAATCCTTCTTGTATTATTATTTGTTTCGAATTCAACTCTCAAAACAAAGCAGTATATCCTGCTTGAAGTGTTTCTTTGTGATGAGAACAATCACTGTGTGTGTGTGATTGGACACAACAAGAAAACAAGAAAACAAGAACACAAGAAAACATGAAAACAAGAAAACAAGAACACAAGAAAACAAGAACACAAGAACACAAGACAAGAAAACATGAAAACATGAAAACAAGAACACTAGAACACAAGAAAACAAGAACACAAGAAAACATGAAAACAAGAAAACAAGACAACAAGAAAACAAGAAAACAAGAACACTAGAACACAAGAAAACAAGACAACAAGAAAACAAGAACACTAGAACACATAAATATTGCCACGATATATCCCTTAGTATAAAAATTAGCAATGACAACAGGACTTCCAGCAAAAGTATTGTTTCTGAGCGCCTTTTTAACAATACCTTGTATATACAAGTGGATTCAAATATACAAGAAACGTTTATTTGCATATCAACCAATCATAATGACTCTTGACCATCAAACTGAGAAAAATTAATTGTTAATAATGGATTGATTGGCTAAAAATTGATGAGTCAATTAAAAATTTGTCATATTTAGCTTTTAAGTTAAGACTTTATTTTGTAGATGAAAATTTTAAACCAACAAACTGGAATGTACTTATTGATTCGTTTGAATGTAAAAATCATATAGAATTCGCTATTATATCAATCTTTGCATTCATTTTTTGTATCATGCTACCCATTCTAGGAGTATATTTGTATAGAAATAAAAGAATTATCTACTAGCAAGTGTTTTTTATTGAATTACAAGATATTACAATACATTATTTTTCATAACCCATGAATTATGTGAATTATTCATGCCCAACCATTTAACATAAACTTTATTTCCCTTCCGTCTTAGAATCTTTTCTACCAAATACACGTCAGGATGTTTAACTTTTTGCAACTCCTCCTTATAAAATGCACCCTGTATCTCTTCACCTCTATGATCCTCCAATATGTAGGTTGTTGGATTTGTGATTTTTATTTTTTTAATCACAAAGATTTCATTTGACCAGTTAGGTGTATACCCTTTTGAAAACATCTCACGAAACTTACTTATTCGCACATAGTCTCCCTTTTCATATTTGGAAGGATTCACTGTTTTTATGCGACCATAAACTTTTGATAGTAGGTGCTTCTCATGTTCCTTAGATACTTGTATAGGTTTCATTCCAATAACAGAATGTTTGGTATTATTGTATTCTGATACTATCTCAGGTAATATTTTTAACCATTTATAGTTTCCCTGCAAACTGAATTTTTTCCACATTCTGTTTTTCAATGTTCTGTTCACCCTCTCTACGATGCTAGCTTTCATATTGGAAAATGTTGAGTAGTGATTGATGTTGAATTTTTTCATCAAATCTTGGAACTCTGTATTAAAGAATTCCTTTCCCTGATCAGTCTGCAGATTTTTAGGGGGTGTTTTTACACTGTTTAAAATTAATTTCATGGCTGTGGTTACATCTTTAGCAGTCTTTGTTTTGACAGGAATTGCCCAAACAAATTTTGAAAACACATTAATTATAACCAGAATATATCTATATCCTTTGTTTATTTTTGAATATGGTTGCATTTCAACTAAATCTGCTTGAAAAAGATCATTGATCCCCTTTACAATTACTGCTCTTCTTTTAAAAAATCTTCTGGCTGGTTTGTGTAGCTCACTCACCACATCTTCTTTGATAGTATTCATTATTGAACTGTTTTATTTGCAATCAATACAGAACCTTTTATTTGTAAGTCACCATAAAATTCTCATACTAAATGGTTAGATAAGCGAAGCTTCAATTCTGGGAGATACTGAACATCATTTAGAGAAATAGATGGTTTATATAATTATTTGAGAACATGCGAATTACAACTGCTTGACTATTTTTGTCAAAGGATTATAGCTTAATAATTTATCATGTGAAAATCAGACAATATACTGATGAATCCTTCTTGTATATTATTATTTGTTTCGAATTCAACTCTCAAAACAAAGCAGTATATCCTGCTTGAAGTGTTTCTTTGTGATGAGAACAATCACTGTGTGTGATTCGACACTTATTTTTGAGGGTTGAAAATTTGTGAATACCTACCTGTAAATATTTATAAAAAGGTGTTTGAAATAAAATAAAAAATGTAATCAAAAATGTGATTTATTCAATCATTAAACATGTTTTATACAAATTAAAAACATTAGTAAGTGCACACATTGCGGGTGATGATAAATGGTATAGACAATGTGGTTTTTCCAACGATAAAGGTGGTTTGTCATCAAGTTCGATAACGGGCTTCGATGAATATTTCCCAATGTATTGCGCCTTTTCTTTTCCTTTCACGTACACATGATCCACGTTTCTTGTTATGTTTTTCACAATGTCGGAAAACTTATGTGATTGCGTAAATCCTTCATTCCATGAAATACAATGATGATTTTTCATCAACCAGTTTGCTTGTTTACGCAGTTCTGGAGGCAAGTGTTCCATAGAAAAGGGACATCTAAATATATAATGACATATTTTTTCTCCATCATAGGCAGCCAGTTCTTTAGGAATAAATTTTTTGTTTTCAATTATAAATCCTTGTACATCCAAAACGAGTAGTTTCATATTTTCAATTGTGAGAATTTCACCATCATCTGCTATTCACCACTATAATCTTGAATTTGTTTTTCAATTCTTTCGATCTCTTTAAATGGTAAGATAAGCAGAGCTTCAATTCTCGAGACATACTGAACATCATTTAGAGAAATAAAATGGTTTATATAATTATTTGAGAACATGCGTATTACAATTGCTTGACTATTTTTGTTAAAGGATTGTAGCTAAATAATTTATCATGTAAAATCAGACAATATACTGATGTATCCTTTTTTGTATTATTATTTGTCTCGAATTCAACTCTCAAAACAACAGTACCTGTTTGAAGTGTTTCTTTCTGGTGGGAACAATCAATATGTGCGATTGGACACTTATTTTTAAAGTTTTGAGGGTTGAAAATTGGTTCGTTTGGTATATCATAGTAGGAATTTTTAAAGTTTGCAAACATTTCATAGAGAGCTGAAAACTTGTTATCATTGAAATTCAAATACAAATCATGATATGGATATCTTTCAGAATTCAAAAATACTCTAATATTTGAGAGATTTATATTATCGAATTGACTAGCATCTTTCATGATGTGTCCTTTTCTATTTTCTTGAAAACCAATTATTATATGACGAGGTGCTTCAAGTTTACTACTTGTTTTAACAGGCCAAGTATGACGGGTCGCTTCAGGTAGTGAGGAATATTCAACAATTTCCCAACTACGAAATCCAAGTAACAGATCTTTATTTGTTTCAAGAATTTGTGTTAAAGCTAGTTGTTGTGGTATATCAACTTGAATATGAGGTACTTTCCAATAGATCTTGTCAAATGTAACTTTTGGATTTTCCGCTTCGGGTGACGGATTTTGCATATCTTCAACATATAAAACTGCATCAACATCATCGCTGGCTCGGATCAAAACCAGTTCTTGTTTCATATTCAAGATTATTTTTTTATAGTCTTCAAAAAATCCCATCAACATTTTCAAAGGTATAGATACATTAAATTTTCCTTTATCATCAACTAAAATGTTTTCCTTTTCATCTCTATTTGGAAACCATCCAGCATTTTGCAGCTTTAGACTTTCATTTGTATTATATGAAAGATAACCCTTCAAGGTTGAAGCTAAACCAACATTTCTTACGGAATCTATAGTAACTCCATTAAGTTCATAGCGAATTTCTCGAAACAAATAAGCTATACCATTGTTGACAAATTGTAATTTTTTAGAATAGGCACCCTTATTGTTGGTCAAGGTACCTTCAATGTAAAGATGACTCCCTGAAGGTAGTGTGTATATATCAAGTTCTTGAACAGGTATGCGAATTTCATCATTGTATTCAAATTTTGAAGAGACAAACGGTTGATATGAATGAAGCTCAGAGCTTATTATTGAATTATCTACATATAATTTTTCATCAACGTTTAATATATCCATTATTTCAATACTTTTAACCCCAGAGATATAAGAAATTGGTGATTTTGTGATGTTAACTTGCTGGAGTCTCGTCTTGGGCTGGTTTCTTGTGATGTTAACTGGTTGGAGTTTCGTCTTGGACTGGTTTCTATAGACAGCTTCTCCCTTTTATATGGCGATTGTTTGAAATAGCGATAGTTGTATTTAATAACCATAATATTTTCTAATGTTTAAGATGTAATCGAACTGTTATGGTCTCGTTTCGGAAATTAATCAAATCACCGTCTTGATCTACTATTTTAACAGTGATGTTGTTGATTGTCTTGACGCTGATGGGGAAATAAAGTATTGGTAATGGTGATTCCACTATTTTATACCCTGGAGGAACAGAAGGAAAAAACTGATGAATTATATGAACGGGTAGACCATTACTATATGATCCAATGCAAATGTCGCAATCAACACAAATTGCATTAACTTTAAATATATTAACAACTTCATCCGATTCAGAAAATTCATTTGATGCAATTTTTCGTTTCTTAAAACCCAATATTTTCGCTATGGAGTCACTTGGTGTGAAATCTATTTCCTTTGTGCAATAAAGCTGACATTTTAATGTATTGGGGTTTGCTTTCATCTTAAACCCAACTTTTTCTCCAAAAATGTCATCAATTACAGAATTAATATATGTTTCAATATCTTTTAAATCGTAAGTTCCTTCTGGAATTGTGATAACTTTATCCGCTACATATATTTTATTGCTACCCGGTTGTATGTTAGGTATACTCATAAACGATTCAAAATCAGCCAACCCCAAAAAATATTCTTTATTTTCATCCAAAAATATGGGTGGATTGAATTCTGCTTTCAACACAGAAGTATTTCCCGTTATTGTTATAGTTCTAGTCATGATGACACTCTCAACGCTACTGATGGTTCTCGATCATGTCATATTATTATATAGAAATTCGATTGACAATTGTCCACAATTATTTGCATTGAATTTTCGTACTGATATATTGGTTCTGAAAAAATGAATAAAATTGAAATGAGATAATTTTACATGGATAAATATCAAACTATAGTTTCCTGCAGACCATGAGGCGTCAGTTATTGATAAGAACACCGCGCATTCGAGCTAAATTTAGAACTATTGATAAGAGGAGTGTGACGTGAAAACCACATGCTGTCTACTGGTGATAAGAATACCGCGTGCTGAGACTCGTTTGTTACTGATAAGAGAACCGTGCATTCGAGCTAAATTTAGAACTGAATGATGATAACACTTACCCGCAATATTCAATTTCTTCAAGGCTTGAATCATGAACTTTTTTTGTTCATAAAATGTAATGTCATCCTAAACCCCCACCCCCCACCCCCGCCAACGGTCACACCGCCCACCGACGGATGACGTCACGCGCACGTGGTCACAAAGACCCCCACCCCCACACCCCACCTCATCCCCCACACAACACGCCGACGACGGATGACGTCACGCGCACGTGGTCGCAAAGACCCCCACACCCCACCTCATCACCCACACAACACGCCGACGACGGATGACGTCACGCGCACGTGGTGACGGTCGCGCTATCGTGGCGCCACCGTATCGTGGCGCCACCTAGCGGGCATTTTGGGAAATGAGGCAGAACCGGCACAGCCCTTACTACTGTTCGAGTATTCAACAATAAGTGGTAGTAGCGATAAAAAAAAAGCTTCTCTGTTCTTGAATATTGAAGAGAGCTACATTTCTTCGATGATAGTGAGCTTCAAATAATTGTTATTGAAAATTGGGACTAGAATCAGAATAACACCCAAAACGCACTTTTTTGGCATAAATGCCACACAATATCTTCAACTCCATAACAAATAAAATTATTCTCAACTGGAAATGACACTGTCACTGCATCTACCAACGTCATGGCGACGCATTTCCAATAGTATCCGTGATTGCCGTTGTGATAGAAATTTCTTTTATCAGCAGAAAAACCGTTCGAGTATTCAACAAGAGGTGGTGGTAGCGATGAAAAAAAGGCTTCTCTCCTCTTGAATATTGAAGAGAGCTACATTTCTTCGATGATAGTGAACTTCAAATAATTGTTATTGAAAATTGGGACTAGAATCAGAATAACACCCCGAACGCACTTTTTTGGCATAAATGCAGCACAATATCTTCAACTCCATAACAAATAAAATTATTCTCAACTGGCAATGACACTGTCACTGCATCTACCAACGTCATGGCAACGCATTTCAAATAGTATCCGTGGGTGCCGTTGTGATAGAAATTTCATTTATCAGCAGAAAAACCGTTCGAGTATTCAACAAGAAGTGGTGGTAGCGATAAAAAAGAGGCTTCTCTCTCCTTGAATATTGAAGAGAGCTACATTTCTTCGATGATAGTGAACTTCAAATAATTGTTATTGAAAATTGGGACTAGAATCAGAATAACAGCCCGAACGCACTTTTTTGGCATAGATGCAACACAATATATTCAACTCCATAACAAATAAAATTATTCTCAACTGGAAATGACACTGTCACTGCATCTACCAACGTCATGGCGACGCATTTCAAATAGTATCCGTGATTGCCGTTGTGATAGAAATTTCTTTTATCAGCAGAAAAACCGTTCGAGTATTCAACAAGAAGTGGTAGTAGCGATGAAAAAAAAGCTTCTCTCTTCTTGAATATTGAAGAGAGCCTCATTTTTTCGATGATAGTGGACTTCAAATAATTGTTATTGAAAATTGGTGAGAGAAAATCTGGTGGAAGGAATTTAAAGGATGTTAATATGACAAACAAGCAGCTTGCTTTTCTCCTTCCCCCCATGTTTACATTGACATGTTTGACTCACACTACAGATTGTCCTGTTTTTGAAAATGATGATTTCATTGGTACTTTGTCGAATTTCATGACCAACCGAATAATCAAGTCATCGTTTTTAGTTTCCATTGAATGTGAAGATTCATCTGAAATATTTGATTAACTGCGACCGTTCCTATGAACCAATTTCTTCAATGTCTTTTAAAATAAAGATTATCAGTATCCCAACACCAAAAGATTTATTTCAAGTGGTGCGCTACTGATTTCATGGTTGCAGGTTGAATGCCAGCCTGAATGGAGCGAACTCTCGGAATGTAAAGATAAGTGACCCTTTTAAAAGTATTCATGCGTACGATATACATATGGTTGTACAAACAGACCGAGGCACAGAAACTTCAGAAGTTATTATTGTATCCAAGCGGCAGCGAGTCACCGTATCTTGCTTTCCGACCTCCCGCATCCCTTCTGTCACACTGTAAGCGATACCATAGGGAGTCCTTTTATAACGACAAATTATATACAAATATAAACTGCTGATTACGAAGCTTGTAGTTTGAAAGACAGTCCATTGTGTTTTCTTTACGCTCCGTTTGATTACTAAGCGGCATTATGCTTTTATGTTGTTTTGACTTTAGTGCTGTTTGCCAAAACTCGATTGAGTGATTTTGAAGTGCTGCATCAATTATCATGAGATAGGGTCGTCCTGAAATTAGTCTGAATGGTAACCTGTTTTTTGAAAATTATATGCATGATTCTTCAATGATCGGATGGATAGGTCTATTGTTTACTGAATTCGAGGTAGGGGTTTAGTGGAGCCTTTAGAACCTGGGTTTTGGTAGACCTCATGGTACTAGCCCTATGTACACCGAAGACTCTTAAGTGTTTGTTGTGCGTCCCCGTAGTTCATCCTCTCCAGCTAGTGCCATAGATGCTTGATAGGTCCATTTGAATCTGAGCTGAATTATACGGATAGATAGAACATGAAAAGGAATTTAAATATTATCCCCTACACATAAATATAGAGCAAGATAAACTTCTGATATCCTCTGGTTTCAGGGTTATGTCATTGTCATGTGTTCACAAAGTGGGCCTGTATGCAACTTAAGCCATCACAAATTAAACATTACTTAATTTGAAGGTGGCCAAAGTGGGGGATTGTACCTAGACTTTTACATTTCACAATCAAGTATCCCACACTTGGGTCCTGATGTTTACTTCTTGTAAAATTGAAAAAGACCGAAAATTAGATTGCAAATGGGCCCCGGTTAAAAACCAGGGATCAAAAAAACATAAAGGCACAAGAGCACATATAGGTCTATTTCTGAGGGCCTATATTCACCTCTTTTTTCTCAAATACCAAATTATTGCTGAGATAGGACCATCAAAAGGGTTCGATCTAAAACACGGGACATAGTTTGCAGTTGAGTTCCTGCACTTTGCCCTTTTAAACACTCACTATCTTTAGACTGAATAAGTTTATCCAGTTAAAACCATTTTCATTTGAAAGAGCACATTTCATTATCAGGACAGGCACAAAAACTCAATTTCCAAAAAATCGCACTTGTGCCCTTCCTCAACCAAGCCACAGATATACAGGGTGGTGCAGCCAAAATGGGGTGAAGGATTGTGGGAAAATGGTGAAGAATTTGGATAGTTTTTGTTTTTGTATATTATAGTTAGTCAAAAACAGTGCCGGATGGTAGGTAGCCCAGGGCCCCCGAAACGAAAAGGTACATTTGGTGAATAAATGAAATTAAAGCTAATAATTTTTGAACTTGAATAGAATCCAAACCAATTACTGTATTGATAAATAGGCAATATCTATAATAAAACTTTTTTTTTTCTAATAAGTTGTGAAGATCCTGTAGATAATTCGTGAAAATGGTTATGCATATTTGAATAAAGAGCATTTTTTAAGCTCCGTCAAGTTCCCCCCCCCCTGATATCGAGGAATGCGGGCTTCAAGAATATCGGCATTATGTACGTATTTTGCACAATTTTGCACACATTCTTTTAAATTTTTCACACCTTTCTCCGAGAGAATAGAGCAAATTTTTTTATGAGGGGAAAACTTAACGGTTCCCCCCCGACATCGCCCAAAACATTTTTTTTTTCATGTATATTTCTTCTTTGAATTTTGCACAATTTTGCACACATGTTTTCGAATTTTGCAACCCCTCCCTTAACGATCTTTGGCCTTATGAAAATGTCAGGTTTCCCCCGACATCACCCGAAATCCATTTTTTTATGCAGATCTCTCCTCTGAATTTTGCACAATTTTGCACACATGTTTTCGAATTTTGCACACCCTTCCTTATCGATCTATGCCCTTATGAAAATGTCAAGTGTCCCCCCCGACATCGCTCAAAACCATTTTTTTAATGAAGATCTCTTTTATGAATTTTGCACACCCTCCTTTACCTATCTGTGCCCTTATGAAAATTTCAAGTTTTCCCCCCGACATCTTTCGAAACCATTTTTTTTTTATGTAGATCTCTCTTTGAATTATGCACAATTTTGTACACACGTTTTCGAATTTTGCACACCATGCCTTACCGATCTATGCCCTTCCTCGACATCAGCCGAAATCCATTTTTTTTATATAGATCTTTTCTTCGAATTTTGCACAAATGTTTTCGAATTTTGCACACCCTCCCTAACCGATCTGTGCCCTCATGAAAATGTCAAGTTTTTCCCCCAGATAAATCATATGTGCCCGATACAATGTAAATTTGGAATTTTGAGGTTATGATGAGGTTAATACGAGAAATAGAATAAGATTTATGCAGACATATCATTGGATCTAAAAAAATAGAGTATGGTCAGTTTGTGGAAAAACTGTAAGTCTGGCAACATTGCAATATATGTACACCAAAGGAACGGTTGTACTGACTAGCTTCTGAGCCCCAAATCTGGTTCAAATCCGATTAGCGGTTTCTGAGATATTCGACCGTTTCCGGACTTCCGACTAACCCTGTATATTTGGAAAAATTCAAATTGCTCCGAAAACTGTTTCAACTGCTTCCGTATACTTATTTCTGAAACGCTATATTATCAAAAATATGATAAAGAAACTTTTGTTTGTATCTCTATAGTTATAGGGTAATTTGAAGATTGAGAACTTTTTGATTTTGCCCCGTATTTTTCCAGAGATAAAAATTTAGCCATTTTGATTGACCCAAGAGAAGGACATGATACTTACATATTAGACACTTCAAGCAAACCCAACATTTTTTTATGTATCCGGATCCGGATCCGTTAACGAATCTACATACGTTAATCATATAAAAACGCGCTTAAGCAGCGATCGGTCTCACGTATACTAAACGGATTGGTGAAACGTCAAAGTTGTCAAACTTCGCGTTTTGTAACCAAGATATTGATTTTTGTTAATATTTTTGGTTTGGTTTGGATGTTTGTGTATTTTTCGTTTATCGGTTTTGAAGAGCTTTTGTTATAGTTCTACGATTAGTTGAGATGCGTTCGCAGATACGGATACGATGAAAGGCCCGCAACGATACGTGCAACGGAAAGAATCGGAACCCCCGCATCTATTCTGAGCATGCGCAGATTGATGCGGTTACGGATACGTTTGAAATTTAGGACGTGCTTAGAGTGTTTATTATTATATTTCTTTTCCGCTACGTTAACAATTATTGCGGAGTGAGAGTATCGAAGATGTGATACCCTGTACAGTATAAATACCAGGTGGGAAATCAAAAATTATCAGTAGGCATAACTTGCATACCTAAACTGGAAAATCCAGAGAAGAGATGTACATAAAAAAGATTGTTTTGGGCCATGTCGCCCCCCGATATCTCCCAAAACATTTTTTTTCTATTTCACCGTCAAGTTTCCCCCCATCAAAAATGTAGTCTTTCGGGAAAAGGTGTGCAAAATTTAAAAATATGTGTGCAAAATGCGTGCATAATGCCTGTATACTTGAAACCCGCATTCCTCAATATCGGGGGGGGGGGAACTTGACGGAGCCCATTTTTTATAGGTATATATGTTGGATAAAATTGGCTCAATAAGGTCCAGAGATAAGCCACGAATTCAAAGACTGATTATTCCACAACAACATCCATACCATACCTCACATTCTGTATTTTCACATGCAAAGCTAGCTCATAGGCTTCGCGTAATAATCAAACAGCAGAGAATAGTACATAATTCAGCATACATGGAAAAGAATCCATTTCTCTGCGGGATGGAATTAATCTGCCGTGAAAACCGGAGAGCCCAAACCTTGACTAACACAATAAATTTCCTGCTGACAAGCTGCAGACCGGGACAGAGAGTAATTTACGATGATAATCAGCCAACTGGACGATGATTAACTATATGAATAGCAGATTCGGTACGAAATTGCTTATTTGCATTCAGCAGGAATAATTCCTGTTGCCCGAGCTGCAAATAAATCCCGTGGCTGGACGTTCAAGCACCAGGAAACTGGTCGCTTTCGCTACTAGCCGCTTACGTGTGGATTTACGTTTTATATGTTATGAATTTGAGCCTCCGACACAAAATTAGTTGAGTAAATTTAGTTCGAGGGTGATTACGGATGAAGGGAGCTTAATTCTCAATCACGAAACTGAAATTTAGGATAAAAATAGGTAGTTTCACTTTTCGTGTTTTTGATTTTAGATAATTCAAGAATTTTTATGTGAAGCTGGTTGTCTGTTTTGAATATTTAATAAAAAATAACTCCTCCAGTTCTCGAGTTGAAGAACATGTGTGCAGTATTGAAAAAATATATGGTATGGCATCATTTTTTTAGAAAAATATATTTCATAATTATAACAAACTAGCTTAAATTCGCGGCGCCGCCCACCCACGAGCTCAGGCTAGTTTATAAGTAAGATAATAATAACACAGATTTTTTTTTAATTAATTTTTTTTCATGTTTCAATTTTGTTTGCTCTCGCTGGCAGTATAATACCCCATAGAACTTACATAATAACAACACAATTTTTTTATTTTCTACAAATTCATTTTTTTTATGTTTTATTTTTTTTCTTCCGCTGGCCATATACCCCAGAGAACCTACATAATAACAACACATTTTTTTTAAATTTATGTACTTTTTCCCATTTTTTCATTTTTTGCCCTCCCACTGGTCGTATACCCCATGGAACCTATATATCAACAACATTTTTTTTTGAATTTTTTCAATTTTAATTTTTTTTTTTTAATTCTTTATTCTTTTCCTAAACCATCTTTGAGTAGTGGCTAATGACTGTGCAAATTTCCAGTTAATTCTGTTCTACGGTTCAAAAGCCTTAGGGAAAGAGACATACAGACTTTCACATTTATACATATATAAGATCATTTATTTTTGATGATTAAATTCAGTTGACCTCTTGTCGTCACCACTGAGCCTCTTTAATGTCAGATTCTTCAACGGAAAATATATATTTAAGTATACACGATTCAGCGGCGAACGAACCCCTGCTTTTTTGGTGTTTGTTCAAAGAGGGGGACACCTGTGCTTCCGGTCAGGAAGTTGGGCCGGAAAGTCCGGATTCGGAAAATACCGGATCCTTTCCTGGTTAATGGAAAAGACGAGTGGCCGCGGCGGAACGATCGATAAGATTATGATTTGGTCGGACAGGCTGAATAATCAACTTTCAAAGTTCACCTTAATTGTACCGCGAATTAATTTTTTGTCGTAATTGAGTAAAAAAAGAATTTCATTGGATGAGTAAGTGAGAAAAAAGATCTGAACCTAATGGTCTAATAATATCAAGGATCATAAAGAATTATAGCATCTCTGATAAGATGATAACTGACTCTTCTTTATTAGTTGAAAAACGAAAAGTTGTAAGAAGATTTATTGAATTTTACAATGTTTCATAATATTATTTGTTATTTATGTGTGTGAATATCTTAGCTGTCAAGTCGATATCTGTTGAGCTCCCTGTTGAAAGTTGTTGTTATAACGGACAATTATTACCGAAAGAATTAGTTTTATTGCATTATGAGTGATAAAGTGAAAGAACACAAAACGGGTGTGAAAATGAATCCCAGAAACAACGAAGTGATTCAGTCGATTTGATGCAGTTCAATTAATAATAATCATAATAATGATAATAATAATAATAATAATAAAAATTATAATAATAATAATAATGAGGCCTTTATTGAAACTCTTTCTCGTGAAGGCGATAAGCAGTTTGCATAAACCACCTGACCAGTACGAGATATCAATACAGGACCGCATCAAAGATATTGGAGTGTCGAATGATAAGTATGACTCAGTGTTTAATCCCAGAAATTCAGTCACGAGATCACCACCACCAACTGGAATAAGAAATAAAACAAAAGATCAAGGCCAGACACAACCCCTGAAGAAAAATTACATCAAAAACGCAATTTGCACGAGCTGAGTAATAACGCAAATGATGATGACTCCGGGAAAATAGTTGAAGGCAGCAGTAATTAGGTACAACAAAAAATAAACTCCGAGAAATTGTTGGAGCAAATTGTCTTAGACCTAGATGGTTTTAACAAAATAATGGACAAACCCAATGATAATATAGAAATCACACCAAAAACTGTTAAATGACATGAAACAGTAATTCGGGCCCAAAATGTGACTGATTTTCGGAAAGTGTTGAAATTGACAAAAAATAACCTCGATATAAAGGATGTCGGCACTTTCAAAAGCATATCACAAAGAAGAGATGATGCATTGATTGTTCAGAGCCATGACTGGACTCAGCAAGAAAAGCTGGTATCAGTTTTGAATAAAGTGGACCAAATATCGTCAAAAGAAAATGGAACTGGAGATCCAATGCTCATGGTCACTGGTCACGAAGCGTTTCTCAAATAAAATATTTTTTGAAAAAATTGAGAGACTGAATGTTTACGTCGTAGAGGAACTCGGCATTACTATTCGAGAACTCATTTTTCTATAGATTGTTTAACATACCGTTATCCAAGGAAGCTTTCGATAATGAGCTTGATATTATCAAACATATTGCACTCAATATCGGCTTTCCACTGGATACGATCAATAGAATATATTACAAGTTCCATAACAAGTATAAACTATCATATAGCATTGTCAGAGCCAAATCCGAAACTGTCTTCAGATGCCTTTCGTTTTTTGGAAATATTCTACTCAACTTGCCAATTTGTTCAAATATAAAAATATTGCGATCGGATTCAAGACTACAAATACTATCAAACAGCAATTAGTTAAAATCAAGGACAAACTGGACCCACAAACACAATCGGGCGTATACTTCTTAAAGTGTCAAGATTGTCCCGCCGTCTATGTGGGGCAGACAGGTGGGAAGTTTTCTCAAAGAGTTCAAGAACATCTTAGCTTGCTAACCAAAAATAGAGGCACAGAAAACATAGAGACGAAGTCTACGTTCGCCAACCATCCTCTATCAACAGGACATGGCTTTTTCAATTCGGACACCAAGATACTCCATGTTTGCCCGACACCACGTTCAATACATTTATTGTACCTACGTAGTATTTTTAAATTGACGTCAGTGAAAACATCAGGAATCGTTTGGATCATTTCAGCAGCAACAGAAATCCTAGCCACCAAATCTTCCTCCGAGTGAACTGGAGTTTCATAAACAAGACTTTTCATATGTCCCAAAAGAAAGAAATCCAGAGAAGTTGAATCTGAGGACCGGGCTGGCCAGTTGACATGGCTTTCACGTCCAATCCAACGTCTTCTAAAACGATCATCGAGGTGCTCACGTACGACATGTGAAAAATGAGCGTGTGCTCCATCATGCTGAAACCACGGATTCCGACGTATGTCGAGGGGCAGCTCATCTAATATCTCAGAGGAGGTGTAACTTAATAAATTGAGGTACTCCGTCCCAGTTAGTCGAGAAGGCAACATGATTGGTCCAATTAGACGTTCTCCAACAATTCAAGCCCACATGTTTACCGAGAATCGAAGTTGGTACCCTCTTATTTGAAGAGCATTAGGGTTTTTATTCGCCCACACATGGCTATATCGTGAATTGGAAATACCTTTTCTCGTGAAAACAGCCTTATCAGAGAAAAGTCAAGTTTCGGAAATTGGGGTTCTTGCGTACACTGTTGAAGAAACCACTCGCAAAACTCTACGCGGGGTGCATGACCATCTGGTTCCAATTTTGGTGCTTCTTGTCGATGGTGAGGATGAAGAAGTTGTTCGTTAACAATCTCCCATACACGTACATGATTCACATTCATGTGTTCTGCAACAGCTCGGGTACTAACACAAGGATTTTCCTCGAATTGTTGGAGTTCCTCTTCCTCAAATTCTGGAGTTCTTACAGTTCTTTGAGCACCATTATCTGGCCTTGTTATTTTCACGGAGCCAGTGTCCCTTATGCGCCACTTTACCCTCTCAAACAGCGTATGAGCAGGTACACGCCTCTCAGGAAACCGCTTCTGATACAATCTTGAAGCGGCTCTTCCATTGCAATGAGCTTCGCCATAAATTGAAAGCATATCGGCATAATTGGCGAATGTAAAATCCATGATTCACTGGCGACACAATATTTTATTGACAGATTTTTGACAACTAGATAAATTTCAATAAACCAACGGCAACGTTATCAAACTGCATAGGTGCAATAGGAATCAATTATTGTATCTGACTTAGTGGCGGTTTCCGAGAAAACGGTGACAGATAGCGACTTTTACTAGAAATACTTTTTTCATGTAAAAGGCATTGGCGGATCATGATCAGATATTGAAATTAAAAAAAATTGAAGCCTTAGAGGAGTAGGGTCAGATTTACTCAAACACCCCCTTTGTTAAAGGTGACAAAATCCGGAAGGGTCAAATTGATGAACCTACCAACTAGATCTCATGTCCCAAAATTGGTGGCGACAGCTACAGTAGTATCAAAGCTATAAGACGAAGAGTAGTTTTTGAAGGTCATTTTCAAAGTGTCCCAGCCTCCTGAGGAAGCGTTTCTGGACCCATGTTCATATGAACTTTTTTTTCGTGTTTTGTATCCACCCTAGAAGTTTGTAACATGATCACCGGAACACCCTGTGTAAAGGAACACATTAACTAGACAGTATGCTTGAAGTGCTCGAGTTTTGGACATGTGACAAAATATTGTGAACGATAGGAGTGCTGCCACCGCTGCGAGGCAGAGCACAGAGCCACGGAATACACAACCGACATCCTCAAATGTCCAAACTGTGCGAAACTCAAATATGATCACGTGAATCACTCTGCTGGGACACAAATTGTCCGGTAAATAAGAGAACAATAGCAAAACTCAGAAACAACATAACTTATGAGGATTTCTAAGGAGTGGACAACCCAAAAAACCGGAAATATCGCCAGGAAAATGCACAAAAATATGTCGGATCCAGGTTTCAAATAATCCATCAGAACGTACAATCTCTGGGCAATGTATTTGATTTGGTGAACCAGTTACTGTTACACATTGAGTGCAAGGTAGCATGCATCACTGAGGATTGGAGGACAAAAGAGGAGCTGATTTATATGAGAGTACAGAGCTTTCAAGTTGGCATCAGCTTTCTGTCGCCAGAGAGGAAGACATGGTGGTTGTGCTATACGGGCTTTTCACTTAAAACTCCGCACGTCAATAGGAAGTTTTTGAAGCTCTTATTTGACCCGTTATTAACGTTGCCGGTTATTCTGAGCTTGCGCAGATGTCTGGAAATAACCGAATCGGTTATTAACCGATAACGTGTTACGCTATCTACGGAGCCTTTACGTTCGCTTAATAACCGTCGGTTATTTTCTCATGTTGTCATATTGATATACAGTATTATTTAATTATTACATAGAAATCGTGAAACATACAAAGTACAATTGAAATTGTTAAAAATGACTACAGTTGCACTGGAATTGTAAGATTCTTGTCTTTTTTATTAAATATCCAACAGAAACTGATCCTTTGTTTTACAGCTTGGCAACAATGTAATCGATGTTGATGGAGATCAGCTGTTTATCATTCCAGCCGGTGTTTTGCCCATGATACTCGTGGTTTTGCCTGATTTACATTTAATTTAACTTCGAAGTGGAAGTGACAGATTTCCGCTTGTCAACGGGAATTATGTACTACCATCCACATTGTATTTGGCGTGAAAGTAACTTTCAACACAAATTCAATGTAGATGGTAGCATATTATTATGATTCCCGTTTGCCAAGCGGACGTGAAATAAGATGTAAACCTTACATTTGGTTGTCTGAATCTGGTCCAATTTGGACCAAAATATCTTCCATATTTCATAATTCGTGCTGCTCTGCTAGGAATTTGGCGAAAATATCACAAAATCAAAATAAAAACATCAAAAACCAAAAACACAACAGATCTGATCACTATGATGACAGATGACATGGTGATGACACAACGTCGAACGTTAAATACGAGTTTCAAAATCTCTTTTTTGTCTTCTCTCCGTTATTAATGTTTTGTTTTCTGCGCATGCTTAGTATAGCGGGATACGTTAATAACGTTGAAATTGATAAGGGGTTCAAAAACTCCCTAATATCTCGGAAACGAATAGGAATATTTGATTTCTGTAAAAAGTAGTCAATGTATGGGGTCGATTAGTTATTTTCCACAGTTAAAAAAATTCGACGCCTACCAAGAGTAAAGCGTGGCGACGCATCGAAAATATAAATCGATTGCAGTGACTTTCAAATTACGCGCATGCAAAAAAAACGTGTTATTTATAAACTTTTTTGTTATTCAGTCGGACTCATTTATTCTACTCGATATACAGTGTGTCCAAGATAAGGATGTCTATCATGGGGATCTTGAAAACCTTGAGAGATACAAGGTCGGTTAAATGGAGGCAAAGTTGCGTATTTTGATGCTTAACAAAATGCCGTTTTAAAAGCCAAGAGATTCCGACTAAGTCCGAAATTATCCAAAAAAAAACGAAATTTGTCAAAATTGTTTTCATTTTTTTCTGACCACATTTAAAGAGATATTTTGAAATGAATGTTGTGAATGAATGAATGAATTGCCACTTTTTGCCCTTCACAAGATAGCGTTATTGAATTAAAGAACTGACGTTTCGTCTATGAGCAGCCATCATCAACTTTGTTTTTTTAAATACGGTCCTGGATTTTCTATGACGGATTTTGAGGGCCTCTCATGTTCCTATATAAATATATAACAGTATGCACTAAAAAAAAAATTTGTCTGATAACTTTTTGTCCTGACCCTGTGTACAGGGTTATTCATTATATTTTGACACCCATCTACAGCTCTTATTCCGAGTGATAGAAAAAAACTTTAAATACAAAAGTTTTGGTTTTTTTCACGTAGTATCTTCTGGTGATAGCGGAATCAACAAATCGAAATCATAACATAGAAAAAATTCATTAAGTCATATTTTTTAAATGGAACACCCTGTATATTATTAACTAAAATGAAAGATCTCTTTAATCTGATTTCAAATATATATGGTTTGTAGGCATTTGGTTCAGTCACTTTGAAACTATTTGAATTTAAAAAATATATTTTTTTAAACTACAACAAATATTCACAACACTAACTTAATCAAATAAACTATCAACATTCCATTAAAAACGAAGCTACATGTTTTCTACATAACCCCCATAACCAAAACTTTTGTATTTAAAGTTTTTTTCTATCACTCGCAATAAGAGCTGTAGATGGGTGTCAAAATATAATGAATAACCCTGTACATATTCCGAACGCAGATTTGAGTTCTATGGGAAAAGTCATAAAACAAACAGTTTTCACATTTGCCAAAACTTATCTGATAGTTTAGATACAAAAGGTGACTTGAAATGCAACATTTTCAGTTTAGACCTGTATCTTCAAAACTGAAAGGGCTTTAGAAATTTTTTTAACGGCATCTTCAGTTTCACGAAAAAGTAGCACACTGTTGCAAAAACCACAACTTTGTATCTATGAGAATAACGGAGATATACTTCAAAAGTACCCAGAATGGGACACCCTGTACATTGTTGTGAACATAATATATAGCACATCCACCCTGTCCCACCAAGTTTTAAATGTATTTCTAGATTTATTTGGAAAATTTAATTTTAAAATGAATATCAGATCTAAACAGCTACTTTTCCTCAAATTGAAGTCATGAAATTTATGATCCGTCGTTTTATCTTCAAGCAATCGTCATCAACTACCTTTTTTTTAATGCCTAGATAGATCGTAAAAGACTAGGTACTTCACAATTATGACATTGTATCTAGAAGACGACGCAATCAGATTTTTTGTTCAAATCAAATCAAATCAGATCAGATATGCTTCATTGCCACAGAAAATTTTGAATAAATTTTATGGACAAAGCAAACACAAATGCCAAATCTTAAATTAAAAACAATACAAAACATGATGATAGTACACATTATGTGAAACCATAAAACAATACTAGTACGAATATATTTTCCCAATATTTTGTCAAATTTAAATTTAAATGGAAATTGCTCATGGACAAGAACACATTGGCACACTCCAGTTATGTTATGATGACAAGTCAGTAAAACAATAACACAGCAAAATCAACAATTATGGGGAGAACAATAATACTGCGGTGTTGAACATCCAACAAGGAACCAATTATTGCTCACGTTCTTTCGCTTCCCATTCAAAAAATAAACATCTGGTGGGGTGAGCGAAATCAGTGAACTCGAAATTCAATTTATAAATCTGAAGTCATGTTGTTTCCGCCGTGCCTGCAGCATGTTATCATTTTTTATTTAAATATCAAACAAGGAACTTGGGGTTGTTCACATTATTGCAACCAAAACGTGTTGATATCCATTTCCTATTCAAGAATCATCACACTCTTACCGTGAGATGGCGCCAGCCAAACCATGTCACTACTTAGGTTATATAGATAGGCTGCTTATGTTAGCAATATTCCATGTCAAGTTATTGATTGTCAAACCGTGCTACCACTAAGGTAATATAGATAGATTACTTATGTTAACAATTTTTTATGTCAAGTTATTAATTGAAACCATGAGATGGCGCTAGCCAAACCATGCTACCAATGCAATTTTACAGTTTTTGATAAAACAAAGTGTCATTTAGCGGACTAGTAAAGTAAATTCTTTTCACAGTCTCTGATGATGTGAAGTGTCATTTGATACTTTACAGTACAGTACAATATAATAAAGTGACTTTTTCAGTTGAGTTAAAGTGAGAATAATGTTGTTTTGAGGTAAGATATCATTCATTAAATTGATGATCTATGTTTATGGCGTAGTTTAGGGTGACTACACATAATTTCTGTTGACCTACAAAAAGTGTGTCGCCATTATTCGTGAAATATTTCAGTTTGTAGCAAATCTGCTCAGTTGTTTATTGTTTTTGTTAGCAATTCACCTAGTTAATTCTGAAATCATTAGCTGAATATATTTTTGTCCAATTGAGAGCAGCTCCCCTCTCTAACCTTAGTAACATCAAGTTCATCAAAAAAACTCAAAATCGTTAAAAATTGAATTAGCAGGCTGGCTGTTTTAGTTTACGAACCCGTCAAAATCGGTCATCTATTGATCTAACCTATTCAAAGGTAGAAAACATAATTCAAAGGAATCAACAACGTCGCCCTGTATACTGGAGCAATCAACATTCAAATTTCAATTTGAAATTGTAATTATCCGAACAACGTCGCAGCAATACCTGAGGGATCTATTCAAGACAAAGGCTATAGAGAAGTTGCATTAGTGTTTACATGTCTATGCAATACAGTTCTCCTGATAGGGTAATGGGGGGTGACTGCTTTGTATTACTATGGCGGCAATGGTATTGTTCAAGAGAGAAATATGGATCATCTTGGTCTCGGATACATGTCTATCAAGGGGATTAACTATGTTAATTTGAAACTTTTTATCGAAAAAACTCACCTTTTCATAAAATGAAGTCTAAAATCATACCACTTCTCTTTTATCGGAAGTTCAAACCAGTTTATTTTACATTGAATACCCAAATTTGTCCATTAAAATAAAACACACTGTATAATAACCTCAAACATTATCAGATCATCGAGTAAAAATTATGTAGTCAAATCGGAACAATGGACAATTAGCATACATTTTCAAATGACTTGAAATTTTATATACGTATTCTAGACATTATTTAAAAATCACCAGCGAAATTTTTTTTCTGAAATACACAAAAATATACTAAATAAATGAAAAAAAGAAGACGCGAATTTCACTGCAAGATCGCAGAAGGGGTGGGGCCATATTACCCTCCCGAGAGAGAGAGGGTCATCCCAGTCAATACGTCAGACGGAGATAAATAGTGTATTATGTAAGGTATTGGATGTTGATTGGCGCTCTTTATTCGGTGATCACTACATTATTAGAGGTCGTAGGTTGATTTTTTAAACATCAATGGCATCAGTACTTACTAATCCTTATATTTTTCATATTCCCAAAAAAATGTGCAGATTGTCCATCATTTATCTACTCAGAAGTCGATAATAAACTACATTCAACGAGTTCATCAACTTATTATTTTCCTCCTCGTATCTATATAGCTTCATTCGGAGCGAATTTTGAGTAGTTAAAACACCCTATGCCTGTTGTTCAACATGTCTCCAAGGAGTCACAAAACAACTTTTCTAATTACCCTCCGAAAAATTAGCAGCACTTACCCACCTTCGAACCGTTCTAGAAGGGACATTTTTTCCAGATTAACTGTCACTAAAGCCAAATTCACGATACTTTTTCCCTAATTAATTTTCCGCGCGATGCTGTTAATGGTTCTTTCAAGGTGATAAGTTTTTTAATTTTTTTCCAAGTGGCTATAAATTTTGCTTGTTTAGAGGGTCTGCTTACTGGGAAAGGCAAAATGTTACCAAGAACTCGATTTAATAACACGAATTAGGTTCTTTCGTGAGAGGTAAAAGACAAGACTGGTTATTAAAGTTGAAAATAGTTTTTACCATGTTGACCGTATTTTATAAGTTGACTCACTTTTATATTTTAATCAAGAAATATGATCATTCAAACTCAGAAAACTGGATTTCCTCAACTCAAATCGTAACTGTAATTGAAAACAATAATACATCTGCAAAAAAAACGACACTTGGAAGGTCCTTTATGTCGGAAAGGTATGAAGCTCTGAATAATTTATTTTAAAAGCAGATTCTTACATAGTGCAAGGGACGATTGATGGGCCAAATGAGCAAACATGCTTGCGAAATGGTTTTTCGATGCTTTTATTTAGCCCTCTGAATTGCTTTTGTATATGATTAACTGGATGCTTTTTGTTCAAACTTTGAGTTTTATCATTGTGATTTTAAACAGGATCTCCCAAAATTAGGTTGAAATATTTTGACAGTATATTCTACACAGAACGCTTTGTTTTCGAGATACAGGGTGTCAAAGCTTAATTTCTATTTTTGTTTTGTCTAAATAAATCTCATAATAAGTCTGATAATGAGACAAAAATCGGTATTCATGGTATTTTCGACATATAAAATACAATTGATTTTATTATGAATCCATCTTGTATGTGGCGCCATCTACAAGTGATTTGACTGTTTCAAAAAGTCATAACTTTTTTGCGAAACCCGGTTTTTTTTTAGTGGAAAAAAAATCATAACATTTTTTCAAATGAAAAATGGTACTCTTGTTGAGGGTTGCTACTAGCAACCGTTATTAAGATATTTGCACTCGAATAATCAATCCATGCAACGTGGTTTTCAATGGTTGAAAACGGCGATATCATGGTTGTTTTGACTAAAAACAAATATAAATACATTATTTGATCCAAGACTTTTCATTATTTTTTTTTATTATTTTTTTTCAACATTTTCCATTGTATCG
The DNA here is from genome assembly GCA_958502075.1 of Orchestes rusci. Lineage (NCBI taxonomy): Eukaryota > Metazoa > Arthropoda > Insecta > Coleoptera > Curculionidae > Orchestes > Orchestes rusci. Next base: position 3,903,582 of record OY293306.1, read on the forward strand.
TCCTTCCAGATGCTGTCAGAAAAAAAAAAACGTTGTACCTATCCAGGAGAAGCACTTCAAAAAGCTTTGGAACAAGTTACATCCGGAGCTTCCAGAAAATCGATCTTCAAAAAATAAGATGTTACAAGGGCAACTCTTCAATCTTGATTGTAGGATGCATTCAAGAACGTGACCAAGGGACCATGGACATTTTATAACCAAAAGTCCAAAGGCTATGGAGATGCTCTCCAAATCGTCGTATGGGCCATATTGTCTGGAGGGAAAGAAATCACCAAAGTTGACTGGATTGATAAGAACCAGAAAAAAAGGCTTTAAAAAAAAAAAAAAAAAAAAAGTGCTCCCTTTGAAGACAATCTTCCTGGCTGCAAGTGGTACAAACGGTTTCTTGAAAAATTTCAAAGAAAAAGGTGTATCTGAACAAGATATAAGAAAGTGGTTCAACGAAATTTGAACAAACGGGAATTGGAGGCAATTTGCAGGACCCAAGTAGAATTGTAGTAGAACTGTCCTACTGACATGGAAAAAGGTCTTGCTCCAAGTGGAACAAAGAATGTTTATGAAGTGGATCAGGAAGATGCTAAACAAAATTTACACGTCATGTCAAAACAGAAGATTTCCCAAAGCTGTTGAAAAAAGTGTTTCCAAATAATGGAGTTATGCATTGACTGACAATGGCTGGATGAAATGCGAGACACTCTCGTTTTACCCCGAGGACCTCGAGTACGTTCTACATTCCAGCCTTGTAAAGTCTGTAACGGACTTTCCAATAGTCCTGTTTGTCGACGGCCACAAATTCCATTTTACCTATGATGTCTGTAGGCTTTGTATCAGACACAGAGCACATGAACAAGGTTAAGAACAAAAGCTTCAATGGAGGGCGAGGCATAAGAAGTGGAAGTTTTGATTCGCATTCACGGAGAGGCGCTGATGAGTCCAGAGTTTGTTAAATCTCGAGAAAATGGCAGTACGAAGAAGGCCACATGACAGCTTATTAGCCTGTCGTGAAGGCAGTCGACGCCGTTTGAATGTTACCTTTGAACTTCATGTTGTCCTGTATGCTTCGATACCTCTGTAAGTAGAAAAATGCTCTGGTATTGAATTTTATTAAAAAACCCTCATGAACGCAGGTAACAACTCGGAATACTGGAGGCTCATCAGTCCTCCAGCCGCCATCCGAAATGTGGCGGAGAAATGCACCCTCCACAAAATAAGGGAAGTCACGAAGACAAAAAGTTTTCTGGCAGATGAACAAATGGGATCTCGCCCAGACCACTTCACAACACATCAAACAGTGAGGCTTATTGACACCATCTTGAAAAGGGCTAACAAGGGGAAAAAACAGAAGAAATGTTAAGGAGGTTGGTAACAGCCGTCCTACCCCACATGGATTCATGCACCGCATCGCCAGACCTCCGGAGTAAGTGGAATCTTCTCATAGTCACCATCACACAGGGTCAGTGACCCGCAGCGCAGAATACATCAACTAGGAAAGCCCGCAGTGACTCCATCCCCAGATGGTCCTGGACATTCAAGAGAAAACCGAAAAAACTGCTTTTATTCATAGCTTTGTCTCAATTTAACAAATGGAGAAAGTTTCAAAGTCGAAATCAATCAGTCGCTTTTATGTATAGAAATCGGTATAACTTATTGCATAACTCTTAAACAATACATTTTCCAAGTCTGATAGGTCGATTCGTATCCACTGCATTCCGTGGCGCATTGTGTCGTCAAATATTATACGTCAGTTTGTCTTCTAGACTTTCTTTATGTGTTCTGTGGTACCAGACTACAAATGGTTTTGGTAGCGTTATATCAAAACTCGACTAGGATATTGCAATCTGCCGCTGTAGCAACCTTCAAACCTTGAAAATTAGGAGGACACAATTAAAAAATAAGGGATCGATGATCTTCTGCAAACTGCTATGAAGCCTGAGCACCAAGAGAAAAGAGAAATTGGAAGAAAGTCATTCGTCATATCTTCTTCTGCTTACAAAAAGAAGGAGGAAGAAAAACAAGAGAGTGACTGCCAAAAAGTTCTGGAGAAAGAATATAAGAGAAATGAAAGACTGAAAAAAACGATCCATAAAGAAACTGCACAAGCCTACAAGAAGCAGCAAAAGAAAAGTAAGAAGCCCCAAGAAAAAAAATCCCAACTGGAAAAAGGAAATGCCCTTGCCGATAATGGAGATGTTTACCAGTTAGATCATTTGAAAACAGAGAAAAATGTGATTGTGAAAACAGAGAACACTGATGAGGGACAGAAAATGAGTGCAACAAAATCATCGATAGAGATGAAAATGGCAAAAAAATAGAAAACATTATGGAAGTGACATAAAGAAATGACCAAAATAGAGGAAAAGCATTCGCAGTCGGGGATGGAATGGAATTGATAGTTAATAGGTTGAGCATAAATTAATGATGTCGCAATAGAATAATGTGATGGCTTAACAACTAGGTTGGATTTATTTATCATACTCCACATAATAAGTGTGACCAACTATCTGAATCAACCATCTAAGTCGACGATGTAGAAGGGTTTGATTAGCAATGTTTTGATAATAATAAACTCAGCGATATCCGCCAGAAGTGGGGAGTTTGCAAATCCATGAAGAGGAACGGTAAGGGAAACAGGCTTACCAGAAGTGTCCGCGAATGATCCGTTTTCATGATGAGAGGTGTTTGAACTCTTCCGTCTTCAAAAGATTGTGTAATATTTATCAAAACTTATTGAGTGAGATGAATTTTGGTGGACAAAAATATTCTTAAACTCAAGGGTAGATTCTCATGTGCAAGTGTTAGTGGCATTCATTCTGGAGAGTCTGTTGAGCTACGACACGGCTGTAGATTGGTTATGAAACCAAGAACAAAGACTTGGCATGAACGGACAAGACAGAGCTGAATCGATCAAAGATACCACTACAAACATATTATTACTTTACAGATCATTGGAAAATTGTCATCTATGATAATAACAAAAAACAATACCTTTCATGAAACCAGAACAGATGCGCAAGTTTGACCAAAAGAGTGTCAGTAATCAAAGACCTTGACGAGTCAAATTTGATCTAACTGCACCATAGCTAGAATGGGTTGGTCTGTTACAAACTCGTCCGCACCAATGCAATAATCCAATGTTCTTATTATGCTAAAACAATGGTGGTCAAGAAAGAACATAATCAGGTTTACACAAAAAAAAATATCATGAGGTGTAAGGATGAAAATAAATTTCGAAATAAAATAATAAAACCTTCACAATGCATTCAAAAATTAATATTCAGCTTGACCCTACAAATCCATCGATCCATTCAACTCCAGTCAGATAAATTCGTGCAAATATACCAAAAAAGGACCATCACACTTGGGTGGTAGTAAAAAAGGGATTAATCCTCCAGCGGCTGCAAGCCTTTGTCACTTGTAGCAGATTAATTTTTAATAAGGTTAGATCAGATGTTATGTTTAAAATTAGTGTAAATCAAAGGGCAAAACCCCTTTCCCCAGAGATCGGTCCGACCTCCTGAGGGAGGGTGGATGCATTATCAAATTACCGCTCTCCGCCCCTGCGTTTGCTGCCGTTAATCTGTTTTCAATGAAGTTCGAACTAGAGGGTATATTATGATACTCTGATGTGCGACATGTTTGAATAGGGGAGTATGTTGGTAATGTGAAAAAGATTCGTTTGGCAATATGGAAATTGGATATTTATCATAACCTGATCTTGATGTACGTTTGATAATTCGTCGATGTTTGATGAGAATTTTTATTAAATTTGACACAACTTTGAATACGTTAATCAACATTTTGTGCATTGAGTTTGTGAAATTTTGATATATTGATTTCTCGGTTGACGTATAAATCCCCGATATGTTAGATTAAATAATCGAAACAAGCAAATATGCACACAGAGAGAAACTTTATGAAGTTATTGTCTACTCAAATCTTGATTCATACTTCTGAGTAGATTGAAACTAGATCATCCTCATTCAAAATATCAAGAATCGCTTGAAAAACGATCGATGAGCTGGTCTAAAAATGTTTCATTCCATGAGGTTCAATAACGCACATATAATCTTGTCTAGTCTGATCAGAAGATTGATGAATTTGAAGTTAGTGTACCTGGAATATTTCTGTAGAAATATAACACCGTATTATTTTCACCACACTTGCCCAAATCAACTTTTCATGAGGAAGCTTCTGATGTCCTTCTTTGAATCCTGATGCCATGTTGTTCGGTAAACACAAGTTTGAGGTATGTGAGATAAGAACAAATTATTTTCTAGACAATTTCGTTGAAGACTCGATAGTGTCGGCAACAGAGGTATAGGTAGTTGGACGGATCATACGCATCACCATCCCTATATAGTGGAACCACCAAAGCCATGTTTAGACATGACGGAAAGGTGCCAGTGGATCATGAATAAATAAAAGTCTTTGCATGTTAAACCCGAAAAGCCAGCCCCTGGTGACGCCATCATCTCCACTTGATTTTTTGTTCTTTATATGCAGAACCTTGTCAGCATCGAATGGAGTGAGATAGAAAGACGTCGCTGAGATAATCCGGAAGGCTGATTCACAGTCAACCTCACAGCTATATTACAATAAAACTGTAGAGTTCATCCGCCTCTATAAAAATGTAAGCAGAGAGACCCCTTATCTTAATTTGCTTATATAGAGTCCGGGCTCTGATATCCTACCTTGATAGTAAGCCTGTTTCACCTTTGAAATCAGATTTCTGTAAATGCGGTGATATTTGGTATTTCATAAAGCCTACATCGCTAGAGATTATGCGATTAATCGATCAGTGCACTGATCTCTCATTGAAATCATAGAACCTACATAGGCTGAGCTTTGTCTGTAATAAAAAGAACCGGAGAGTATTCCTGTACATCGATCTTATAGGCGGGTTGCGCCTTGAAATAGGTTGTGTAAACCCGAGTCTGGCGGAAAACTGAGGCCTGTGTCAGAAGACGCCTGATTCTTTGTACGGTTTTCTTTGTTTTCATGACAACGCATTGTCTTGAACTTGTGCTTCTTTTTCCTCTACTCCTCTATATTGTGACAAATTTTGATTGTTTTATGCATTCTGCTACTATTTTATTTCGTGAAAAAGGAACAAGACCATCTTCATGGCCTTCGACTTGTACCTCTTCTTCCCCTACACCTCTATGTTGTGGCAAATTTTGTTTGTTGCACAAATTTTGCAGCTATTTGTATTCATGTATCTGTTTGTTAAGAGAGAATGGAGGATTCTCCACTGTCCTCATTTGTGTTCCTTCTTCCTCTACTTTTTCACATATTTTGCTGTTATTAGTGCACTTATAACTGCTGGTGAAGAAGAAACGAAAACATCTTCATTCTTTCCAATTTATCGTTCTATGATGATTGCAATTTGCGAAATGTCTGATTTGTCAAAGTTGAGCAACAACATCCAAGAATATCTTCAGTTTCCAGAAGCACAAGTGAGTTATTGCATCTTTTGGAAGATTCAGAAGAAAGTGAGAGTTCAATGAAGGAGAAAGCTCCAAATAAATCCTCAAATCTTCGAAGAATGAGCAGGAGAAATTGGAGAAAGTCCAGGCAGCAAACCACATTTGTCTTTTTGAAATGATGCAGGAAACTCAGTTGGACAATTTGATTTGCATGAATAAAGTAGAATGAACCTATTCCTGTGGAGAAATCAGATCAAAGCTGCTACATGATCAGTCAGGACAGCATTACAGGATCTGGCAATCACTTTTTTTTAAATATGGTGTAAGAAACCCAGATGGAGAATTTGGTCTGCATGAATAGAGCAGAATGAACATATTCCTGGAAAAAAAGTCAGTTAAAAGCTGCTTTTTGATCAGTGTAGAGAGCATTCAAGAGTCTGGAAATCACTCTACTCCTGGGAAATGGTGTTGGAAACCCAGTTGAACAGTTTGGTTTGCGTAAATAAAGTAGAATGAACCTTTTTCTGTGAAGTAATCAAATCAAAGCTGCTTTATAATCGGTGTGAAGAACATTCCAGGGTCTGGAAATCACTTTTTTTCAAAATTGGTGTGAGAAATCCAGTTGGCCGATTTGGTTTGCCTGCATTAAATAGAATGAACATAATTTTCTGGAAAAACTTTAAAAAAATGCTTTTTCAGCAGTCTGGAGAGCATTCCAGAGTCTGAAAACCACTTTCCTCTTAATAAAATGGTGTAGAAAACCCCGTTGGATAATCTGGTCTGCATGAATAGAGTAGAATAAATATATTCCTGGAAAAAAGTAGGTTAAAAACTGCTTTTCAATCAGTCTAGAGTACATTTCGTAGTCTGGAAATCACTCTACTTTTAAGAAATGGTGTTGGCAACCAAGTTGGACAATTTGGTTTGAATGAATAGAGTTGAATGAACATATTCCTGGGGAAGAATCAGACAAAAATTGCTTTGTGATTGATCTGAGGAGTTTCCAGAGCCTGGAAATCACTTTTTCCTTTTAAAAATGTTGTGGGAGATGCAGTTGCACGATTTTGTTTGCACGAATAGAGTGGAATGGATGATCATTTTTCTATTTAAAAATGGTGTAGGAAACCCAGTTAGACCATATCTGCTCTTATTCGAGAGTCAGTTTTCATAATGGAATATAAGATCTAGCTGATAATTATTCTTCCGAAGAATTCATCAGAAATAATAAGTAAACAATTTTTGCGGTTTGGATGTTTGATATTAATCGAAAACTAAATTGGTTTCGTACAGCATAATCACGTGATGTGATCATTCATCAAATAGTGAATCAGGGCCCAGATACTTTTCTCAGTGTATTTTTGCAGTTTCAATATCGAGAAGTTATTTTTCCCTAGGACCACAAAGTGGCGTCCTAATGACGAAAAACATATTCATTTCAAGTATCCCTTTGTCCAGATTTAATATTTGGTTTGGACTGATAGATAGCTCAAGTACAAACATCCCCACTTACTATCCTACTTGCTAATATAAATAGTTAGGTAATATTATTTACACCGCAGACTTTTCAATTCACATATAATTATGTAACGATAAGGAACGAAGTCCAAATAAACAAACAATATACACGAAGAGCCCGAAGTAATTCTCCGAATTTGCCGTCTTTTAAAATGGAAGACACTTTCAGAAAGTTTCGCCCGAAACAATCAGGAGACAAAATTTCCTGACAGTTAAAAGGAACATTGACGTGATCTCTAGAGAGTTCACAAAGACGCATCGAACGACCGATCTCCGTAATTGTTTAAGTGTATCTTTTTCCCTCGATAATTACAGCAGTCGTGAAAGGAAAATTGTTTTCTAAAATAGTTTGTGAATCAGGTCTTCATCTGCTTATAAATTCCAAGGACTGGCAACACAATCCAATACCATTTGAAAAAAGTCATGACTGCAAGCTGCAAGAAATTTAGCAGAATGTATCCATAAATAAATGAATACAATATCTCAAGAAAAGCTCAACTGGGAACCAGTTAATTTTCAAATTTAACACCCAAGTTGTTGGCGGTGCGGCCATGAATCCCGAATAAGAAAGAAGTATTACTTCACAAATTGTTACTTTTACGTGTTTTAAACTCGATTAATTTTCCACTTTCTTCCACTTCATTTTCTAGCAAAGTCCAACATCCAAGGAAATGGTCTTGTTCTATCATTCAATGAAAAATGAGTTGGTTGTAGTTCGATGAATGTATACAATCGAGTATGTATACCGTACAATAATAACCGTAAAAGTTAGACCGTTACATCACTACCAAAAGGTTTTTTCAATATATCAACCAATGTTTTTTTTTCTTTAAACAAATTGACATGAAGTTGAAGTAGGCAAAAAACTTAATGATTCGATAATGATCGTAGTTTACCATAAGGCACGAGATATTGCTAATTGTCAAGAATAAATAAAGATAATTGCAAGGTAATATTTCACGTTTTTTGTTTGTAAATATCGTTGTGCGTAGAAACTATGTAATTACAGATATTTACCATTGCTTATAATTGCATATTATGCCGCTGATGAATTTGACGTTTACATCAAATAATAGCACAAGGGGTTACGTGGAAAGTTTTTTTTGGCAATTTAATAGGATTAGATATGCTATTTCCGAATTTCAACTTTGCCTTCTCGTATTTTCACCACTTGGAACACTTGAAGCAGTTTTTTGATAATATTTCTTTTCCTATTGTTTTCACAATGAAAATATGTTCATGTGAAGGGTGGAGACTTCAACTGAAATAAACTTGACAATAATTTTCAGAAAATTTCCCGAGACACGTTAACCTTTGAATGTAGTCACCCACGTTGTATATGCAATATGAAAAATATCTATACCCCTTCACGGTGAGCTAAAACCATCATTAACTTTTTATTTCAAATGCAACCCTATGGCTTGTGACCTCTCATCTAAAAGCTAGTGGAAACAAGAATCCAGCGTACTCATTAAATTTTACTTTTCAATACGTTCAAGTGTTTTATAAAATCAAAATGTAATTTTACTGTTTGATCACTTTTCAACATAACAACATTTCCGGTGTGATTGTCCTGATTTTCTGTTTTATCCTTTCCTTCAAGTCTTCTATGTTGTTAGGTTATTTAACAACATAGAAGACTCCTTGTGAGTTTATTGTCTGGCTACAGATCGAAACATCACGGACCGAAATTTCGTCCAATTCATCCGTGATGGGATCATCGTTTTCATGGCAATCCTCTTAGTCTAAGATTTCATCATGCTCAAAAATAGTATCCGTATCTTCCTCCTCTACGCCATCTTATAAGTGACATTGCGAGTTATTACTACAATCTTTGATACGTAGGAACATACAGGGTGGGCCATTCAAAACTAAACAAGGCCTATGTGTCATATCGATTTTTATTTTTATTGAAAGAGATTTTGAGCTCATAGTCAACTTTGTCACAATCATTCCCTCACTGGGTCGAACATCAATCCCAAAATTTTAAACGGAAAGGGGATCGAGTGAAATTTTTTTTTTTTGAAAAACCCTTGACTCGACACAACTGCCGAGTGTTAAGCCTCTGCTGTCATTCCTATCGATATGACAGCTTGTCGAGCTTTTTTATTTTCCATTGAATAATCAATAAACCGCAAGAGTTAGCTTTTCCTAACTGAGAATGTATGATGATTGTTGGGATTCATCACTCATTCCATGTGAGCCTTCAGCATTGTTGCCATTTTTTGTACCATTTTTAGTGTGGCGTTAAGTTTAAAGAAGAGCGGTGATGGCAGGGCAGTGTGATAGGTTAGAAAAAGTGCGATTACTAATTAATACTGATAGAGGAATTATTCCGGAATTTTCTGAGAGGATTGGTGTGATTGAATTTTGAATTAATTAATGATTAATGTAAGCCAGAAAGGCAATTACGTTTTCTTTTGTTCGAAAATATCTCTAGATTGTATGTCCATCGGTGTGTTAGAAGGAGACAGTTTTGTTCGTTTGTGGCCACTTAACCACGGAATAAACATATTTCGTGAAATTATCAAGAGTTTAATTCCCAAGTCAAACCCGTCGTGTTGAGACGCGACATTATTGGCGACCGTGACAGGACTTGCAGTGGTTTTGTGCTTTTTCTGGACCGAATTTAAACTGTCCAGGTGTTCATAGACTATACTCATCGAGTGGGCAATAGACTCGTGTGATATCAGTTCAGTGCAATGGCTGATAACGTAGAAACGCTGAAGAAGAGCCGTAGGGTGTTGAGGGGAGCTTTTACCCGATCTGCCAATGACTTGGATGCACAAATCAGTACTTCTGCGGACCTAGACTCCCTACAAGCTACATGGGAGTTTGTGTGTGGGAAGTATGAAGAGTTGAAGACGGTTGAGAATCAACTATATGGACTTTCACTGGAAGATTTGTCTGAGGAGGAGCTGGTGAGTGAGATGGAGGTTGCCGACTCTTATACCAAGAGATATATGGGTCTGAGAATAAGATTCACCAGGCTTCATGATGATCCGACTCGTGACCCGATAGGAAGATTGCCTACAGCTGAACCAGGTATGAGAAAATTCAAATTACCTCGTATTGAATTTGTAAAGTATGATGGCAGTATAAAGGGGTGGCTTCCTTTCTGGGCGCAATTCAAGAAAATTGATAGTGATGTCACTATAGATAATGGTGATAAAATCGAGTATTTACGTCAAGCCACAGTTGAAAATAGTAGGGCTAGGCAACTTGTGGAAAGTTTTCCTGCTATGGCAGAGAACTATCCTAAAATTATACAGTCGATGTTGAATAGATTTGGGAGGGAAGATCTTCAGGTTGAAGTGTACGTCAGAGAGCTTCTGCGGTTGGTGCTACAGAACACGTCAAAACAAAAGGTTGATGTTGGTAGTCTCTATGATCAACTGGAATCACAACTTCGTGCTTTGGAGACGTTGGGTATCACTTCCGACAAGTGTGCGTCCATGCTATATCCTTTGATCGAATCATGTCTGCCACATGAACTCCTTCGAGCCTGGCATCGTTCCTCACTGTTCAATGGATCGACAGCTGATGATGAAACAGTTGTTTCTCTTGAAACGCGTCTGAAGAATCTGCTGAATTTTCTCAGAGGAGAAGTAGACAATGAACAGAGGTTACTTCTTGCATCTGAAGGTTTTGGACTGTCTAAGCAAATGGAATCTGCTGACCTGAATAGTTCTTCCAAATTCAAGAGAGGAGATAGAACCAGAAATTCTTCTTCGAAGCTACCGTCTGCAACAGATCTCGTTAATCAAGAGTCTGGACCTCAGATTTCCTCTTGTGTATTTTGTAATAAACGACATGAAAGCGAGCAATGTTTTGGAGCACAAAAGTTGAGTTTGACTCAGAAAAGAGATGCTCTGTCAAAAAAGGGGGCTTGCTTCAGGTGTCTAAGGCCAGGACATACTTCTCAGAAGTGCAGGGGACAATTGAAATGTGTGCTATGTGGACAATCTCATGTGGTGCTGATGTGTAACAAGCTGGAGAACCATCGATCAGGACCTGCTCAAGTTTCTGAGAGGAATGAAGATGTTCAGAGTCAAGTTCTGTCAAACTACTCTGCCCCATGTGTTGCATTGCAGACACTGTGTTTAACATTAAAAGGACCATCGGGATGGAAGTCTGTACGTGCTCTCATTGATACGGGCTCCACGAAGTCATACATATTAAAGGATACTGCTGAAAAATTGGGTTATGAGCAGAAATATCAGCAGCAAATTGTTCATTGTTTGTTTGGTGGATCACAAGTCAAGAGCCCGCATGCGTGCTATGATATCACTGTGAGCAATGATAAGTTTTCACATACTTTTGAGGTTTTGGACCAGCCAAAGATCTGTGGGGAGGTGAGGACAGTCTATCCAGAGCAGCTTATAGAAGAGTTGAGGAGTCTTGGCATTCAGCTGTCAGACAAACTGCAGACCGGACCAATAGAGCTACTTCTTGGAGCCGATGTGGCTGGAATCCTTTACACCGGTGAATGAAGGCTACTAGCTTGTGGACTCGTTGCAATTGGGACTCAACTGGGTTGGACAGTGATGGGTAAGATCCCCTCTAGTAATCATTCTGGGACCTTCCTGAGTGTATTGAGCCTTTATGTGGACAGCGCATCTATCAAGGATTTGTGGGATCTGGAAGCCATAGGTATAGAGGCCCCTACTGATAGGCAGACCAAAAGTGCAATGGCGCATGCAGCAAAGGATCTCTTCCTGCAGACTGTCAAGAGGAATTCTGATGGAAGATATAAGGTCAATCTACCTTGGATTGAGGGTCACCCACCATTAGCCAACAACTACGTTCTAGCACAAAAGAGACTGCAGTCTGTTTTGACTAAGCTGCAGAAACAGAATCTTTTGGGCGAATACGCTCACATTTTTCAGGACTGGGAGAAACAGGGTATCATCGAGATGGTGGAGAATCCGGATCAACACAAAGACGTTCACTACCTTCCTCACAGACCAGTTATCAAGGAGAGCAGCATCACCACCAAGATCCGGCCTGTTTTTGACGCATCAGCCCATGAGAAGGAGAGACCTTCAATTAATCAATGTTTGGAGAAGGGGCTCAATTTGATCGAGTTGATTCCGTCGCTTTTGCTGAGATTCAGGGAATACAGAACAGGCGTGGTTGCTGATGTGGCCAAAGCATTTTTGCAGATCGAGATTGCAGAAAACGACAGGGACTTTCTGCGTTTCCTGTGGATCGATCATGATGGACAGGAAATAGTACTCCGCCTCAAAAGAGTTGTGTTTGGGCTCAACAGTAGTCCTTTTCTGCTTGCCATGACCTTGGACCATCATTTTTCTAGATGCTGGGAAAGGGCTGAGTCTTCAAGTGTTCCTTATACCATTGAGACCGTTGAGAAGCTGAGACACAGTTTCTATGTGGACAACTGTGTCGCCAGTCTGCCAGATGATCAGACAGCTACTAAGTTTATTCGAGAAGCTACCTTAGCAATGATGGAAGGATGTTTTGATCTGAGAGGGTGGGAGCGTACCGGCCAGGCTACCGACTCAAGGGAACATTCCAACTCCAACTCATGCCCAGTCCTTGGTCTGGAGTGGAACACCAGGAGGGATGTCTTGACCCTCAATAGGAGATTACTTGAAGGCCTAGATCCCGGCAATATGGTCATCACCAAACGTCAGATCTTGTCTTCATCACAAAGAGTCTTTGACCCAATTGGTTTTCTTTCTCCGACTTTGTTGATACCGAAGTTGATGCTCCAGAAGTTATGGGTGGCAGAACTTACATGGGACACACCAGTTGAAGAGGATGTGTCAAATTCTTTCAAGGCCTGGTTGTTTGATCTGGAGTACCTTGTAATGATTGAGATACCCAGGTGGACCCTCACTGACCCTTCGGAGAACCAACAAGTAAGTTTGCATACTTTCTGTGATGCCAGTCAAGCAGCATACGCGTGTGCAATTTTCCTGAGAGTGTCCACTCCCCACCAAGTAGAAGTTTTCCTATTGGCAGCCAAGTCTCGAGTTGCATCCATCAAAAAATCGTCCTCCAAGATGACCATCCCTAGACTGGAACTTCTTGCAGCCACTTTGGGTGCACGGCTGTATACTCACGTGAGGGAAAATCTACATTCTGAAGTGGACCTATATTTTTGGAGTGATTCAAGTACAGTGATTTCCTGGATCAAACGAAAAGAAGAATGGGGCGTGTTTGTGTGGAATAGGGTCGAGGAAATCCGCGCACTCACTCCAGAAGACAGATGGTATCATCTCCCGGGGACATACAATCCTGCCGATCCACCTTCTAGAGGTTGTTCGCCAAAGGTTTTGTATGAGTCCAGATGGTGGGAAGGGCCACAGTGGCTCAAAGCTCCACAAGAAGAGTGGCCCTTCACAGCAATTATCCCAAGAGAGGAAGAAATCGAATCGGAGAAAAGAAAGAAACTGGTAACCACGCTCCTGAACCATTCGACTAAGAAACCGGTTGAAGAATTCAACCTGTTGTATTTCTCCAAATGGTCGAAGACGCTTCGCATGATCGGATGGACACTTCGTTTCATACGCGGTACCAAGATGTCTGGAGAGCTGAGTCCCGAAGAGATAGTCAAAGCATCGTGTCTTGTATACAAGCTGATTCAGCAGGAAGTTTTTGCTGGTGAGGAAGACCCCAAGTTGAGCTGCTTGTCCTCTTTCAAGGATGAAAATGGTCTTATCAGGCTCAAGACGCGTGTGTCTAACAGGGAAGATAATCTGAACTACCGCTTTCCTATTGTGCTCCCTAATAAACATATATTAGTTAGTAGACTCATCATGGAATACCATTTGAAAAAGTGTCATGCCGGCACGCAGAATTTGTTGAGTTTGTTGAGAGAAGACTTCTGGATCCTGGGAGGAAGGAGGACCATCAAAGGTGCTATCAACAAATGTGTGATTTGTCGGAGGTTTGAAGCCAAGCATATGAAGGTGGAGCCCCCTCCATTGCCCCTAGACCGTGTTCGTGATGCGGTGGCTTTTGAAGTGGTGGGAGTGGACTTCGCCGGTCCATTGTATCTCAAGGACAACAGCAAAGTGTGGATATGTCTCTTCACCTGTGGCATCTATAGAGCAGTGCACCTAGAGTTGACTGCTTCCCTGAGCACTACGAGTTTCCTCGGAGTTCTTCGTCGGTTTGTTTCCCGCCGGGGAAGGCCTAAAACCGTATTCAGTGACAATGGGACGAATTTTAAAGGGGCTGAAAATTTGCTCGCTACTTTGGATTGGGACTCTATAGTGCGCGAGACGGCAGTGCAACGGATCGAGTGGCGCTTCAACCCCCCTACAGCGGCATGGTGGGGAGGGTTTTGGGAGCGATTGATTGGTGTGCTCAAACGATTGTTGAGAAAGATGCTGGGACGCGCGTGCCTCGCTTATGAAGATCTATTGACTGTCATGTGTGACTGTGAGGCTGTGATTAACGCCCGACCTATCACTTATGTGTCGGAAGATGCACGAGATCTAGTTGCCTTAACTCCATCCATGTTCCTTCGAGACCAAGTAGACTTTGGGGTACCAGATTGTGATGCCTTGGATCGGGGTTCATTGTGTCGAAATGTGCGACGTATTCAGACTCTACGCGAGGACCTTCGAAGCAGATTTCGAATCGAGTATCTGGGTGAGTTGAAGCAGCTCTGGCGGAAGAAGGATTGTCGGCCAATCACAACCGGGGAAATGGTTTTTGTTGGCGACGATCATCATAAACGACTTTGGTGGCCTCTGGGAAGAGTGCTGGAGATTCTTCCAGGCAAAGATGGAGTCATTAGGCTGGTGAAGGTGACAACTGCGAAAGGGGTCTTGCTGCGGCCTGTACAAAGGCTCTTTCCCTTGGAGTGTTCAATTGAGGACCGGACGCCGGAAGCTGCCACTGTCAGGGCAGAGGAAGATAACCTCGAAGATAACTCACCTGATGAGGTCACTACTCCTTCAGGATTCAGTACCCGCTCAGGAAGACAAGTGAGACTCCCTAGACGTTTTCTTTTGTAGACTTTATCTTTTGTGTGAGGAACCTTTCACGTCTAAATGTTCCTCAGGTGGGAGGATGTTGGGATTCATCACTCATTCCATGTGAGCCTTCAGCATTGTTGCCATTTTTTGTACCATTTTTAGTGTGGCGTTAAGTTTAAAGAAGAGCGGTGATGGCAGGGCAGTGTGATAGGTTAGAAAAAGTGCGATTACTAATTAATACTGATAGAGGAATTATTCCGGAATTTTCTGAGAGGATTGGTGTGATTGAATTTTGAATTAATTAATGATTAATGTAAGCCAGAAAGGCAATTACGTTTTCTTTTGTTCGAAAATATCTCTAGATTGTATGTCCATCGGTGTGTTAGAAGGAGACAGTTTTGTTCGTTTGTGGCCACTTAACCACGGAATAAACATATTTCGTGAAATTATCAAGAGTTTAATTCCCAAGTCAAACCCGTCGTGTTGAGACGCGACAATGATCAACAGAAGATCTATGCTTGTGTAAAACCAAAAACGTGGAAGAGAACCCAAAAATTCAAAATGACATCCACCCTTCCCAAACGTCAGAATGTCCGACTTCTCAGTGTTGCCACCTTCTTCCCGAAAAACAATCCACGTGACCAGTTGAGGCGCCAATATAATATGCCTCTCCTCCAATGTCGTCTACAAGATACACTGCTTGAACAAAGATTCTCCGATCTCAAGGTTGAGAATAGGATATACTGCTCACATATGTTATATGGTTATCTGGCTATCTGGATCAACTGTGATGATAGGAGTCAACCCGTTCCTGTTTATTTTCCTTGCATTTTGTTCCTTTCTATGGTACCACTGTTGAACCTGGTGATAGGTCCGGAACAAAAATGTCGTGCCACTGCTCCAGTTGGTGTTATCTCGGGTGTTATGGACAAAATATTGAGCTCACTTTCAAAAGCTTGAGAACGTGTGGTTCTTGAATATAGAATTACATTGGTGTGAAAGTGGGAAAAGTATGTCTTTGAACAACTATAAATAATATGCATGCTTAAAGACTTTTAATATTTCATCACTATACCACCAACGAAAGCAGTTGCTCTGGACCATCGCCAGGTTCAACAGTGGTATCATGGCAAGGAACAAAATGCAAAAAAGACTTTGTTGAAATTTATCTCTTGTCATAATTTCAGAAACACTGTGACTGCAGAAGGCGGATGATGTGGAAAATATTCCGGTCTGTGAAGTTTCAATCGGTAGTAAAGACAAAGAACCCGTAACACTGGTCTATGAAGAACAGCGAAATAAAGGAGAATATGATACATTTTGGTCTACTGGGGATATCACGATGAAAAACTCACTCTACCCTCTACCTCATGGTAGTGTAGAACAATGTTTTTTCAGACAAAACGCAGGTTGAACTATAGTTGGCGGTGCTTGTATCTCCAAACTATTGATTTTAAGGAAAAAAGGTTATCACATAAATTGAAGGGAATTTTCTCCAGTTTCATTTTGTACATTATACGAGGAAGCATCCCCCAAGGGCCCCAAAGTCTTCAAAAATGTGGTTCAAAGTTACGCAATAATAAATTCTTGTCACCCAGGTACAATAGCATTTTCGGTATTTTTTATCTCAATTTTTGGTCACTAACATAAAATAAACAGAACCCAGGTGTAAAGGCACACAAAAAAAAGTACCCCCAAAAGTAGAAAAGCAGCCTGAAATTTGATAAAACTTGGATCTTGCATCAGTAATTAATTTATTCATGGTATTTTTTAAAACCTCGATTCATTTATCGGTTTATGTCGGTTTATGCCAAAAAAATCATTTAGTGCCCTTATTCTACATTCGAGTGTTTTTTTCCATTCTATTTAACAAAAACAAAAAGTCATAGTAGTTGGATATATGTAGGTTATGTTTGCATAGTTTTGTTATTTTTCAAAGGATACTGTTCAAATCAAATATGAAGTTTCTATTTGGAATATGATCAGAAAAATAATTTCAAGAGACTAGGCAAACATAAGCTGACTATGATAAAATAATTTTTTTGAAAAATGTTTGATCAAATCCCAAATAGAGAACCCACATAATCTTATGTACAGGGTGGCCAACTAAGAATGCGAGGTACTGTACCTCGGAAACTATACATCGTAGAGGCTTGCGGCAAAAAATTTTATGACTAAAACGGCCAAGAGAAAAACCTGGAAAATATTCTCAAGTTTCTGAAATGGTCGCTAGGGGGCGTAACAACCAACACCAAGTAGAAAAATATTATTTTTATGGAATTTTGTCCAATGAAAATATATCGATGAGCTCATTTTCGGATTAACTGACTACCTTCACTTTTTGTCAAAAACGTTTTTTTCTATCTATCATAATAAAGTGGTGGAGGAAGTTCAATTGTTTTATTAAACAAACGGAGATTTCTCCCGTTTCGGTTGACGGATTTCAACGAACTTGGGCTCATATGAAAGAGAATATTCTGCGCTATAATTTGCTCATTTGCTTTTTAATTTGTAACATTCGCCGTCGCCGCTAGATGGCGTTAACTGAAATGGTAGCATACTTTTGATTTTTTTCGGAAAAAATCAAACGTAATGGTATATTCATTTTTATATATTTTAAAAGGGAACACATTTTCCTATAAAAACAATTAAAAAAAAAACAAAAAAAAAACAAAAAAAAAATTAAAAAAAAAAAACAAAAAATAATCATAAATTTTTTTGTTTTTTTTTTATAGGAAAATGTATCCCCTTTTAAAATATATAAAAATGAATATACCATTACATTTGATTTTTTTGGAAAAAACTCAAAAACATGCTACCATTTCAGTTAACGCCATCTAGCCGCGACGGCGAAGGTCAAAAATTCAAAACCAAAAAAGTTTTTTGAAGTGCAGATCATGCTCTTTCATATGAGCCCAAGCTCGTTTAAATCGGTCAAGCGAAACGGGAGAAATCTCCGTTTGTTCAAAAAAACAATTGAACTTCCCCCACCACTTTATTTTGATAGATAGAAAAAAACGTTTGGACAAAAAGTTTAGGTAAATAGTCAGTAAATCCGAAAATGAGCTCATCGATATATTTTTATTGGACAAAATTCCATAAAAATCATATTTTGCTACTTGGTGTTGGTTGTTACGCCCCCTAGCGACCATTTCAGAAACTTGAGAATATTTTCCAGGTTTTTCTCTTGGCCGTTTTAGTCATAAAATTTTTTGCCGCAAGCCTCTACGATAAATAGTTTCCGAGAAACGGTACCTCGCATTCTTAGTTGGCCACCCTCCACATACCTAATTTGAACAAAATTCTTCGCAAAATAACAAAATTATGCAAACATAACCTCACTTGGCCAATTTTTGTTAAATTTCTTGATCAAACCTCAAATCAGAACCTACATAACTGATTTGATCAGAAAATCGGTAGAAAATGACAAAACTATGCAAACATAACCTCACTTGGTGATTTTTTTTTAATTTCTTGATCAAACCGTAAATCTGAACCTACATTTTTGATTTGAACAAAATCCTTTGGAAAATAACAAAACTATGCAATCATTAGATAATTTTTTCCAAATAACAAAAAAATATATTTTGCAAAGATTTTATAATTATGCTGAAAGTAACACATAAGATAGAATATTAACATAAATTATTTAATTGGTCCTAAATATCTTCATTTTTAACAGTACAAAAATCGTGCAAAAAAATAGCTTTTCGCAAGCTCGTAGGAAAACAGATTAAATGGCCTATAAATATACAGGGTGTTCCATTCAAAGAAATGAGTAGGGTCCGATAACTATTTGACCTCACCCTGTTAACTCATTTTTCATAAAAACTTCTGTTTGAGAAGTCTATTGCAATACTTTAAATTTGAAAATATCATACAAGGAAAATACTGTCAAGTGTCTAACTTCATGTTTTGTTTTGGAGGAAAATTTCAAGAGAAAAAAGAATCCAAATCCTATCCAAAGACTAATTTCAAAATTTTAACTCAGTATTCCAAAATTTATTATTCTGTGGATACCTGAGTTTTAATATTGTATTTCTTATCTTATCTTTTTACGTATTCTATATATCCTTCTAATTTTTTGTTATACATAAGTGAAGAATAAGTGAAATGATGATAATAAGTTGGAAACAAAATTTTGAAACTTAACAGAAAATTAAAATTTGAAACACCAAGTTGAAATTTGAAAAATAGTCTTTGCATAGGATCTAGAATTATTTCCACCCACCACTTTGCTCCAAAACGAAAAATAAAGGTGGTGCTCTTGATAGTATTTCACGTCCTTTTGATTTTCGACCCCCTGTATAATATTTTTGAACTAAATATCTGGCAGAACTTTTTATAAACAGTGATTTTTAGTCAAAAAATGGAATTTTTGTCCATTATACCTAAAGTAAGAAATAGCTTTCACATTTTTCATAAGTTATCTGATAGTTTAGATACGAGGGGTACCTTAAAATGCAACATTTTCAATTTGGCCCTCTATCTTGAGAACTAAAAGGGCTATGGAAAAGTTATTAACGGCAGATACCCCGCAAAAGTACTCAAAATGAGACACCCTGTTCTAATTCGCAGAAATTGCAAAAAAAAACAGATAATCAAGTGAAGCGATTGGGACAAATCCGAAGTCATAAAAAATTAAATGTCTAACGGAAACCGACTTTATGAAAACTATATCAAGCAGAATGAAAACATACACCTGTAAGTTTTTAGGTACTTTCTGAAGTCAGGTTCTATGTCGTCTTGTGTGTATTATCCTAGCTCTGCTCCCAAATTGCTTACCCAAAATGTATCCTGCTCATAAGTCTCAGTCCCTTAGATTTCTTTTTTTTATCGAAATATAAGATTGTTCAGACCTGGTTTTTTGCTTGTACTAAACCGTTAAAAAATCTATATTCAAATACGATTTTCGGATGTTTGTGCACGTGCTCGTCGCTGATGGGGCGATTGTCGTTTCAAGGATCAATGTGCTTATTGCGCTGTTTACACGCGTTCGATGCTCGATGGTTTCAGCATCTCGTCTCACTTTCGCGAGTCCACAAAGACCAACCAAAAACATCTGACTGACGAGTCGCGATGCGTGTGGATGAGTTGTCTTAGCCGTCTGTCCGCGATGGGTTACTTAATGGGTTCTGAATGCTCTATCAGGATTTGAACATGTTGAAGAATGTAATAGTGCGCGTGCAACGCAACATGCAAAGCAGCACCTCGAACGTCAGTATTGAGGCGGCAGCACTTTACCTGATAACAATCGGGAAAAATTACTGCGTAACTTGTCTAGTCTGACATCTTTTTAACCGTTCAACCGACAAGCACGTGCACAAACATCTGAGCAGCCCATTTACACGCTTGTGCTCTTGATCGTGCCCGTTGAATGTCGCGTTGAACGAACGGAATGATCCCACTTCATACAGACTGTCCAAGGATAGGGTTTACACTACAACAAATGGTTAAAAAAAATCATTCCTGATAAAAAAAATTACCTGTAGGACAAATACGATTCACGGAGAAAAAATTTGGATTTTTCATACAGGGTTCGCAAAGACTTCAAAAACCTAAAATTTGTCCAAGAGACTTTATTTTTATTTTTGAACAAAATTTCAATTCTATTTGTTTTGGACAGCATTGGAGGTTGAAATACATATAATACAGGGGTATTGAAAAGTTTCAAAGAATTAATTTTGTGTTATCAAAAACATTTGTTTTGAAAAAAAAAAACCGTGTTTACTCAAAAGGTGGTAGGAATGTATGTAGAAGTTCAAAATAAGAATCTACAGTTAAAGTGTAGGTGTTTACTAAAGATTAGAAAAACTTGAAAAATCCAAGATTTATTTGAAATCTCGGATTTCACTATCAAACGGCATTCTAAATAAGTTTTCTAAATGACATTTTGCTCAAAAATATATGTATGAAGAAATCATTTTTTTTTCGTGGATCGGTCTCTTTTCACAAGCTAATTTTTTTATCAAGAATGAGTTTTTCTTGAAAAATGAAATTTTTTATCCATTGGTGCTATTGTAAACACTATCCGTGGGCAGTCTATATACAGGGTGTCTGTAATTCAAGCAGCATCATTGGGATCTCGGAAACTAGAAAAGCTACGGGGTCGGTAAAATGGAGGCAGAGGTACGCGATCTGTTGATCATCGAAACTCGCTTTTGAAATTAGAAAAATCCAAAAAATGATAATTCGCGATTTAATTTTGATTTTTTCACGACCCTATTTGAATATAGTCAAAATATCCAAAACGTCCTAACTTTTTTGATTTAAGGACATCAAATAATGCCTATAACTTCAGTTAGACTCAACATATTTGTACAAAGAAGGCCTTGTTTATGAAAAGCAAAATACAGTCATGGAAGATTGGCTTACGCTGCTCCCTGTAGGGGGCGCCAATGCAGTAGTCAATAGTTTTTCTACTTTTTTTCGAAATTTCAAATAGAATGGTACAATTATTCCAACGGAAACAGAGAGTAGAAAAAATAACAAGTAGAAACCTCTTTGCCGCATCTTGATAACTTGACTTGTTCAAAAGTTATTGCCAAAAGAGAAAAGAAGACACCATAATATGCTAACAAAATCAATAATTGAACTGTTCCAAACAAAGATTTGAAGTTTCTGCCCAAGTTCTTTTTTGGTTTTCATGGACTACCCAAGTGGGGCCGGGAAATTACTTATCAAAGTACCAGTTTCATGATGAAATGTGTCATTTGCAGGACTGTTTCGAGTCCGGTAAATGATTCATCACAGTACAGTGAGAAGTACATCACAGTACAGTGAGGGGTGCCAGTTTTCGTAAACGATTCATCATAGAGACCCAAAAAAAAATATATGTAGAGTAACGTGTCCAAGCGAAGATGCTGGAAATATATTTCAAGCTTCTGGGATCGCCGGAAGGGGGCGTAATGGTACTGTGAAAACAGAAAATCGATGAATGTTCGAATTTTTTATTGGTGAACTACTTAATAAGAAAAATTATGAAAACAGATTTTGGACGATATTCTCTACAAAATTGCTCTCGACACTTCTCTCTAAGTTGTCAAATAAGACAGCTACAAGCCGTCAAACTTGATGTTACCAAATTGCTTGAGACTTCGAAATTTCTCAACCGATTCGACTTTTCTCAAGAGGAAAATCTGCTTTTTCTGGTGATTTGGATTGATTTCATTTTTTTTTTTATATTTTTGGAATAAGGTGTTTACTGGTCCACTGTATTATGTTTGGCCAATGGTGCACTGTAGCTGCTGCTGTAGTGCTGCTCGTAGAAATAAAATACTTTTTTTTCCAACATCAACTGAGGAAAATATTACACGGCATGTAGCTGTCCTATTTGAAAACTTAGAGATAAGTGTCGGGGAGCAATTTTGTAGAGAATATCATCTAAAAACTATTTCTTTGTTGGTAGTTCAATAAGGCAAATTTCGACAATTTGTTGATTTTCTGCTTTCACAGTACCCTTGCGGTGATCCTAGAAGCTTGAAATATATTTCCAGCATTTTCTCTTTGGCACATGACTATACAGAATTTTTTCCCTGAGTCTCTATGATGAATAGTTTATGAGAACGGACACCCTGTCGCTGAAAATGAATCACCCTGTACATCAATTTTGTTCTTCAGATCTTAACTACTTATCTCAAGTCAGAAATGATGACTCAGGTAACAGGAGAGCGATTTTGACATTTTCATAACTTTTGAAGATACCTACGATTCTCAAAGGAATATATTATGAGAAAAATTATGGTTATTTTTATTGAAGGTGTAGAGCTTTAAACTCAAATAAAACTCATAAAATCATCTCAACGTCCATGATATTGGCTTTATTGTAGAGATAATTTGATGTCATCAGCGCTTAAATGTGATTTAGGGCATCTAGAGGAGCAGTGTTCTGCGGAAAATATATTCAGAAGAGTGCCGAGGGGGTGGCGGAGATTTTCAATCAATTTTTGGCTGATGAGGTTGAGGATTAATTTGAAAATAGGGACATTTTTAATCACTCTGAAAAAATTAATAAAGCAAACTATCACGTACAAAGTTTATTACTAAAAAAAGTAATTTCTAATATAAAACTTGACAACAAAAGTTTCATAGGTAATATTTTTTATTATTTGAAAAGAGAAAATCAATTTCATATCCAAAGACATTATTGTTTATCAAACATTTTTTAGAGCAAAGTTATTTATAAGCTCTTGAGAAATCTGATGACAAGCATTCTAAATACTGAAATTTTCATTTTAAAATTTGTATTTAGACTTGATATTGATTTGAAAACTGCTTTTTTAACATTCTTGATAAAACTCAATTTGACAACCAGTTCGTCCGACCAAGATTTTTTTTATTTGAATTAATTTTCTTCATAAGCAAAACTTTGTATGAAGGATGACTTTTTGTCATTGAATAAAAATTAATGGATTTATTCCTTTTGCGTACTCCATTCGCGAGCACACTGTATTTACACTTCTGTTATGATGTCTGGAATATATCTATCTATATTGGTAAACGGGACCACGTTTCTCCACGTTCCATGCTCTCATCCCCCATTATACGGGGTGTCCCAGTTATATCCGGCAATATTTTAAAATTGCAACATTTATTCATTTGAAACAGTCAAATTACAATTTTTCATGAACCAAATTTGGTTCAGACTTACCTTTTGTTATTCTGGAAGACGACGACATTTCCTCTCGAACCTGAACAATTGAGGTGTCCATTTTTAAGAAAGTCTACTCACAATTGATATTTTTTTAATTTTTCCTATTTTTTGAATGTTTACAAACACCAAAAAAAATACGAATTTGTTGGTTTTTGTAAAATTTGCTTTTGATGTTAAGTTTGGATTAGCGTTAAAAAAAATCAATTGGTGATAAAAATTTTAAAATGTGCCTTCTTTTTATCTGAAAATACGACTTATATCATATTTTTGCTTGAGTAACTGGAATATGATCGAATAGATCATTTCCAAGTACTTCACGAGTCAGCTGATTCCTGGGAATGACAGATCAAAATGATTGTGACAGATTTTAGAATTTAGGTGAAAGTTGACCGAAAAATAAAATGCAATAACGTGCTCACTGATTGAAATGAACAAAATAGATTCCTTTTTCTGTTGTGCTCTGAAACAGTGACAACTATTATACATATTTATAATGGTAAATATGTATATGACCGTTTTTTTTGGTCAAAGTGAATATGATTATTTTTCAGTTATCAGATGTTTTCTACGTTACATGGAATCGGTCTATCAAAAAAATACCACAATTTAAAAAAAAAAAATGAAAAAAGACGTCCTGTTCAAGAACCGAGTAGATAACCGTCAAATCAAGAACAGTCTTGGTCAGTCGTTCATGGAATGTTTTCGATGCTCCATCGACAAAACTATCACTGCCTTGATACGTAATGTATTTTTTCGAGTAGAGGCCTAAGAAATGAATAAGTATTCCAAACCATCCATATTGGCCATGGGTACCTATTAGAGTCTTCCTCTTGCGTACCACATTCTCGGACACACTGTATATAATTATGTAGTTCTGTTATGGTGTCTGAAATATATGTTCCTATCACGTTCAGTGCTCTCATCCCCCATTATACAGTATGAAACACGATACTCTCACAACGGTTTGATCTAGCCTAACGTCAGCGTTTGACAAGCAAGAGATCACCAAGGTTTTTTACTCCACGATAGTCAGTGTTGCCAGATCTTGCCTTTCGTGGCGGACAGCGTGCTCATTACAACACAAAAAAAAGGATGCCCAGGTAATGGACAGCCCATTTTATGCGACTTGGCAACATTAACTGCGACACATCAGGCGTTGATATGTAGGCAAAAATTGAATACTTTGAAATACGATTTCAATTATTAAAAGTGCATCCAGGGTTGTACCTCCAACACCAGCCTCAGTAGGTGGTACTTTGATCCAAATTTGACCAATTCTCCATATCCAAATTTGGATATTGAGATCTATTTCAGAGATAACCACTTGAAGAAATGAAACACAAAATTGATGAATGGAACTGGACATTATTATTATGGTTGCCACTGAAATATGATACATCAGTAATTCAGACTCAGATAACAAGTAACATTCACAAGTGTGAGTAAGAATACAAATAAATAGGAAATAAATAGACTTGACCCAATAAATAGATTCTTAAAAAATCAACAAAAAACAATACACTTAATAATAATGAGATCGTTCAGAAGGAATTTAACATCTATTCATAAAAACACTAAAGTAGAATGAGAGATCCTCAATTTACATTTATTTTTGTTCCGTTTAAATCTCATCAAGCGAAAGATGAATACTGATTAGTTTTATGGGACACTATGTACAATGCTTAACACTTAATAATTTACACAGAGATAACGAAATATATCAGCTATTGGTATATTCACAAATTGGAATTTTTTTTATTCTGTGAATACTGCAATAGTATATTCCCTTCATGTCTTTTGGCTAAAGTGATATGTTCTGGTTACCCTGTAGAGGAATTGTATGTGAGCTTTAAGGGTAGGCCTAATACTAATAATAATTATCTTATTATTGCTGCTAGTTATCGAACTACATAACAAGGGATTATTATTTACAAGTTATTTACAGGATAAGGTACTCAGAATCAGAATCATGTTGATCCAGCAAATAAAAAAAAAAACGCTTGCTTGGACGTTACCAAAGACGTAGGTAACATTTCAAACGCGATCTGGTGTTCTAATGTATTCATCTAAAAACGAATAATCTGAAGCAATACTGGTCAAATTTGATCAACCACTCGTGAGAGAAGTTATGAAGAATCACTTTATATACAATGTTCTGCAAATCTACTTTGATCAGAATCCTTTGTATAAAAATTGTACTATTTATAATATTATTAGATACACAATAACCACAATCTGCGCCTTGATATTTTATTTTGGTTAAGCGAAGTTCTTGATGTGCAATTTCTCTTGATATGTTCCTTGAAATCAACTCACAATGATTATTTTAAATTACTTAATAAAAATTGATGATATCTGATAACAGATATTTCAATGAATTTTGATAAATTTGAATATTTCGCATTCGACAAAAACTGAAATTCGCATAATTTTGTTACGACTATAGCTTTGGCCAAAATATCACAGCACAAAATAGTTTTGCACATTCTCTCATCTTGTATTGAAAAAGACATAGATATTCTTTCTTTTTTCGTTTCAAAGAGTTAATTCATCATTTCCTCGTTGTTTCATTTTGTGAATACTTTTTTTCTAGTCTTACACGAGAGCACGCACATTTTCACTCAGGCGACAAGATCATATCTGCCCCATCAATGCTCAAGAAGTTCTTTCACCAACACCACTAAACATCAATCGCACTCTCATAACCATCAAAGTTTGAATTTACAGTGAACATAACTCCGATCTAGAAGTCTAGAAACCGAAGTTAACTTCCGGTCAGTGTTGCGCCGCGAATTTCATACGTTTCTGCTTCTGTCGTTGATTGCAAAACCAAACGCGGACCACATTCTTTTTCAAGTCCAATTTCTCCGCTATCGCAGCTATTTTTTCTCCACTGGGACGCGGCTGAACAGCAAAGTAAGCTTCCAAGCTACGCTTCTCCGGAGCAGCTATTGAAGTTCTCTTCCTCTTCTTCTCTCCAGCTGGAAGCACGCTTGGGGCGTCTGGATCTCTCCTCTTATTCTTTGCTTGTGCTTCTGCCTCCTCCAACCACGCCTGTAGTATTGGCTTCAGAGCAATCATGTTATTATGAGACAAAGTTAGTGACTCGAATCGGCAAATTGTAGATTGAGATAAAGCTCCTACTCCGGGTAGTTTTAAATTCGCCAATGCTTTGCCAACATCTGCTTGCGTCACACCCAGCTTGATACGTCGTTGTTTGAATCTGGAAACAAAGCTGAAATTTAGGGTTTCTTAGAATTAATCAAGAAGGGTAAAAAAAGTTCAAATCACAAAACATCAGTTTGGGAATTTTAATTTCGATACCAACCTTTCAGCAAATGCCTCCAGTTCTCTAGGATCTGTGTCAGCGTCCGGATGTAGTCCTGCAACAGCCGCTGCGGCTGCCGCTGCTGCCATTGCCGACGGATGATGTGCCGCAGGATGTCCACCATGTCCTGGGTGATGACCTTAATTGTAAAAATAACATTACAACGTTCAACTAGTTGCAAATATGGCTGATTACCTGGAGCGCCATGTCCAGTTAAAGGACCACCGTGATGATGATGATTCATGAAATGATTTGTTCCATAGGAGTGCATGTGGGAGGGTGTTTCAGACATGGGCGTCAATGTTGTCATCGACGATGACGAAATGGGATCCAACATCTCCAAGCCATCCATATGACCCATCTAAAACCAGAATATGGGTCACTTGCGGTTTTGGAATCAACAATTCATTTATTGAACAACGTTTGACAAGTCTCCAAACAAAAGCCCGATCTAGTTAATAATCAACATCCCCGAAGTAATTATTTTTATGCAACAAAACGCCTGTGAATTTCGACAAAGCAAACAAAGAGAAAAAAATAACAGGGTATATCAACATTCAAAAGCAAACAAAAAGTGCCTCGTTTATGTATTTTTTCCACAATCGTAGTTTTCATTGCATGTGCGTTCCGAAAATTATGATGCAATCATGACACAGAGGAATATGGAGCCGTAAAAATGGCGTAGTAAACATGAATTTTATTTTATGGACATATTTCGGAGTCAGTATTCAGTGCTGGCAGAATTTTATGTTTCATCTACATGGAAAAATATTGTAAAATACGCTCGAGTGGCCTTTCTGATTATGAAAATTTGGTGTTATTTAGAATAACCGAATAGTCGACAGTAATGAAGTGGCTGTTTATTTTTTGTGAAGCGGCGTCAGTTTTCTTCATAAAATGTTTGCACTATTTGATTGAAAGCATAGATGTGGTTTGGGAATGACTCTCATCTAACGGGATAGAAAGATTTTAGCGTATTACTACTTTTCTATGTATATAAACCACATACATACATGGTTCCAATTGTTTTCATATTCATGGAGGAAGTGACCCTGACCCCGACTTCTCTTCTAAAGTGGAAAATACAAGTTAGCAAATAATTGTGTAATGAATGTAGAAAGAATCGATATTTTTCACCCCATATATTATGGGGGAAAAACATTTCAGATTTTCTATTCCATTTTCGACCGAAACACTTATGCGCATATTTTAATTAGGAGAAATGTTTTGATTACTAAGAAAAAATGATTCTCAATCCGCTTAATGAAGGTGAACTACAGGACTTTCAGTTTTCGCTAAAATCATGAATAGATCATTCAACGTCGATTCTTTGAACGGGATATTTGGGATGAAAGCAGATGCACAAAGTTTGTGTTATTGAAGTAACGGTAACATCTTCACTCGTTCCGATTACATCAAAGAATGACGGTACTTGGATCTGTTTGAGTTGGAATTTCATATTATTATAGTCTAAGAGCCCGGTAAAATCATATACTTTGAGTCCCTTTCCGATTGTAATGCTGTATGATCCATTCATCATGAAAGCATTTACCTCAAACGCCAACGGTGCCTGCGATAATTTCGCCGGAAGCAATAAAATAAATTGATCTTCGGGTGAGAATTTCTCTGATTTTCGACATGATTTTGACACTTTTTGTCAAAATGATGTGAAAAATCGAATAAATGCCTCCACAGACCGGAGCAGTGAATTTTTCCGTGCCACATTTTTCCGATTTTTGACATTATTTTGACACTTTATTTATGTCACAATCAATAAAGAATGCTTCCGGCGGGATTTGCGCAGGCACCGTTGGCGTTTGAGGTATATGCTTTCATGATGAATGGGTTATACAGCATCAGAATTGGAAAGGAACTCAGGGTATATAATTTGGCTGGGCTCTCCGACTATTATTATTCACCTTCACCTGACAACGAAGCAGATTTGGATCATTTCAGTGATAATGGGGAGGTTGAAGTATTTTAAAACCAAAAGAGGCCAAACAAATTGAGATCACAATCAAGAGAATGTAGCATTTTGGTGAAAAATTATTAATAGGGTACTAAAGGGGTGAACAACATTTTGCGTTCGATAGAAGTACCAGCGATGTTGCCATATGTTCCATTTTCAAGAATTCAGTGTCAAGTTTTTGAAGTGGAATTTTCTTTGGGTGCACTGAGTACTCTATCATTTGGGTATTAAAGAAGACTGAACCATCATGCTTGGTTATGTAACGCTTCTTCGGAAGAAGTCGGCTCGAGTCGATTGAGTCATGGCCGCATTCAGAACTTTTTTGAAGGAGCGGAAGACAAGTTTGAATGCTAGTTTACAGTGGTTATAACATCATATATTTCACAAATAACATTTTGTCTTCAAAGTCTTCACAAAAACCTCTTTGAAGAAGATGTATCAGAAAATACAACTATCAAAAAGAACAAACTCAAGACGACATGACTCATGACATGACATACAACAATGATGGGTGGAAGGATCAAAGCTTTGATCTTTGATAATCGACAATAATGGCTTTAAAATGAAGTGGAAGTGACAAATGAAGTTCAAGTTGTCCGAGCCCATGCCGTTCCACAAAAATTGCATGCGCAGTGGTGGAATTACAAAAAAAAAGTATTTGGTGTGATTAATCTCGCCTTGGTGAAGTTCTCACTTCTGACGTGTGATCATAAGTACGAAAAAGTTTTCATTTTTGAATAGGATACTCACTTTTTTGCTACTTTTTTGTCCCTGAACAGTTTGCTGTAGACTGATACCCAATATTCTTCTCAAAGCTGTTAATATACCTAGTAAAAAATATATCGGCGAACCTTGTTAGTTTTGACTGTAACTGGTAGAATAACGGAAAACATGCTTCAAAATGTTCTTGATACATTTTATCATAATTTAGAAAATTGTCGGGAATAATTTTTTTACATTTTGAACATTAATCTGATCAAATAGTTTTAGTTTTTTTGTTTATTGTTATAAATTGAAGTTCTTTTCCAGGTTTCAAAATAAAAGAACAGATTTAGGGTTTGGTTTTTTTTTTGAAAATGGAATATAATAATAATAACAGTCGTTTATTAAGCAAAATGGCTTTACAACATCCAATTGACAAATTGGGTAAACCATAAAAGTATACAACAATGAATAAACAAGACATACAAAATAAGAAAATTATAAAATATAGAGACTCATTTGAAAATGCCGGTAATATATTTTCAATTTTGATACCGGTAAACAGCAAATTGCGCAGAAAATCAAAAAAAAATTATATAAAAAAGTGAGTATATCATCATTTAAAAATGAAAGTTCAACACGAAATTTTCGAAAATAAAACATATGACAAAGCCGGTATCGCTGGTGCTTCCATCGAACGCAATCTGTTACCCCTCTTAGTACCAAATTTCATACAGTATGTTCCAAAAGAAAGTGAGATAATTGGACATTTTGGGAATTTCGAGACACACTGTATACGTTTGTGACAAAATAATGTGTGTAGGTCATACAACGAAATTTCAAAATCTTAATATTTTTCGAATCACCGGCACTCAAAGATCATTTTTTCCTAGATATTGATAGATTTCAGACATTTCTTACCAAATCAAAATAAAATTTGGTACAATGTTTCAACTCCTTTATCTGTGACGATCTGTGATGAAAATGTTCCTCTACTTTGCCCCTTGAGGGCGCTTTACCCAAAATACAAATTTAATATTTCGCATATCTTTTTTGATTCGAAAGATATCTCAAAAACATATACCTTGTTTTGAAGATCGGGAAAGATCAAGCAAAAAATATATATTTTTTGTACGAGTCGATAAGTCTCACCGTTTGGCCGCAAATCGACATTAAAATAACTGATGTGCAAAAAAACTAGCCTTGTACTTCATAATTACAAAGAAAAAAAACAACAAAAACAATAACAAAAACAATGCAAAAACAACACAAAAATAACAACAAAACATTAAAAAACGAGTTCTTGTTTCTGTTGTATGTGTTGTTCTTGTGTTATTTTGTGATGTTTTTGTCTTGTTTTTTCTTTGTTACCATGTCATTGAAAAAAACATTTCCACATGAGTTAGTTTGATGATCGGTTTAATGTCAATTTGCGGTGAAACTGTAAGACTTATCGACTTGTACAAAGATTACTGTTTTTGTGTAAGCTTTGAATCAACTCATTTGTTTTTGAGAAATCTGTTTAAACAAAAAAGATATACGAAATACGGAATTTGGATTTCAGGTAAAGTGCCCTCTAGGGGCAGAGAAAAGAAACATTTTTACCAAAAAACGTAATAGATAAACAAGTGGGAAGATTGTATCAAATTTCATATTGATCTGGTAAGAAATGACCGAAATATATCAATAAATAGAAAAAAAATTGTTCTTTGGATGCCGGTAACTCGAAAAAAATTAAGATTTTGAATTTTTGTTATGACTCACCACCATTATTTTGTCACATACCCAAGTTTCCTGACGTTGTTCCGGGACACCCTGTATTTATAGCACCGGTACCGGTGAGAAGAGTTGTAGACAAAACCAGATTAATTTCGGTTCATTGAAAGATCAGAACCAGCTATCCTATGCTGGTTACTTAGAGTTCAACATCTACACAGCGCACAATGCGTTAACCAATGAAAAAAAAAACCAAATCACGAGTGGTAATCTGTGAGATGAGATTCTTCCATCACCAAGCAATGACCAGTTAGATGAAATTTGCCTTTTTACAAGTGAATGATTCTGCGAACTGTGCGAACAATAATTATTACTCATCCACTTTTCGAATGGCGAGTATAATCACTGGTTAGTACCGCCTGATATGTGTCTTTCTGTTAAACAGGGTGGCCCAACAAAAAGGTCCCACCCTTATTTATGACTTTCCTGGTATATTTTGGGAAAAACGCTAGGACACATCCATTTTTATTTTTAGGGGAACGTCTTTTCGTGTATGACTGTATAATACAGGGTATTCCAAAAATAAGATATCGCATTACACTTGACATTTTTGAATGGAAACCCCACATTTTTTTTTTTATTTTTAAATTCTCCATGAAGTTTTTAGTAACTTTTGTAAAATACAGTTTATACCTATCTCCAAACGTTTTAAAGTTATTTGAATTTTTCATAAAATTCACCTCATTTAATTTAATACTATTAATAATGAATCGTACGGAAAAAAATAATAATAACGGATACCAGCAAGAAATTAAGCATCAGTCAATGTCATCGTAAATCATAGAACAACTTTATCTTGAATTTGAAATCGTTAAGTTGCCTAGTTCTATCATAATATTTCGCAATGATTTATTCAATTCAATGAAGGGTCGAAATAACGAAACTGTATTATCAAAACGGAAGCATTGCAAGAGCTACCGCCTGGTTGTTTAATGCGTTACATCCAGACAAAACTATTAACCATAAGTATGTGGCTAAATTAATAAGAAAATATGAAGCAACTGGATCTGATTTAATATTCGCCGGAATCAGGAAAATCGTCCAATTAGAAATGAAGCCAGAGAAATAGCAGTTTTGGGACACGTGGCTCTTGACAACTCCCAAACGACTCGTGGTCAGGCTGCTTCTTCAGGATTTACACGCTCAACAGTGCAAAGAATTTTGAAATCCTATGAATTTCACCCGTACAAAATTAAACTTGTCCATGAGCTTAATAAAGACGATTATGATAGAAGGTTGGAGTTTTGCGAGTTGATGACACAACGTTTAATCAATAACCCAAATTTGTCATTTAACATTTGTTTTTCGGATGAATGTACCTTCTATTTACATGGTGCTGTAAATAGACATGATAGTCGATATTGGAGCGACTCGAATCCATATTTGTTTTGAGAGGTACATTCGCAATACCCTCAAAAAATTAATGTCTGGGCCGGCATTTTCGGAAATCATATTGTGGGAACTTTCTTTATTTCTGGAAACTTGACGGGGGAGACGTACTTGGACATGTTGGAAAATACAATAGAGCCACGAATAACCGAAATAATAGAAAATGAGGTTAATTATAATGAAAATTTTCTTCATTTCCAACAAGATGGTGCACCACCGCACTTTGTTGCTCCAGTACGACAGTTTTTGGACACCCATTTCCTAAATCAGTGGATCGGACGGCGCGGCCCCATTGAGTGGCCACCAAGGTCTCCGGACTTGAGTCCTTTAGATTACTTTCTTTTGGGACATTTAAAAAGTAAGGTTTTTAGTACGAAGCCAGACTCCATCCAAGATCTTCGGGAGCGGATCACGGCGGAATGCAGACAAATAACTCCAGAAATGTGTGAAAATGTTAGGAATAGATTTGAGCAAAATCTTTATTATTGCATGGAGGTAAACGGACACCACTTTCAACATTTATTACCACATTGACTTGTTGACACATTATAGCTAAGTAATTAATTTCTGTTTAAACTTTTTTGATAAACGGCTTAAGATAGGTATAAACTGTATTATACAAAAGTTACCAGAAACTTTATGAAGAATCCAAAAATAGAAAAAAAATTGGGGGTTTCCATTTAAAAATTTCAAGTGTAATGCGATATCTTATTTCGGCAACACCTCTTTTCGTTGGGTCACCCTGTATGTATGAATATCACATCAATAAGTCATTTGATTATTATAGGTGTATACAAATCAATGCAATACTAACAATATGTGTTTGACACATCCATTAATTCGATTTGGGTTTCCTAAATTGTATACTTTGTATAGGAAATTGTACTTTGGGTATATTTTGTTGTCTTATTTTTTATTTAAATAATGTTTGCGGCAATCATAAATTGATCTGTATAAGTGAGATTATGCCGAATTTCAGCTCGTTTATGGTCTGATTATTTTATGTTTTTTTGATAACCCTTAATTGGAGGTATTGGAAAACTGAAAAGTTGTCTAGACTATTTATCTGTATAGTCGATCAGTTTTTCCAAAAATTGTCGATATCTCGATATCCAAAATTAGTAATCAGTAATCCTCGATACATTGAAATATTCATATTTGGTTGCAATTTTGGCTTTTGGACATCAAATAGCAATTCATCAAATCAACTAAATATAATTTATACGTAATTCCAATAATAGCCAGTGATTTTGAATGGTCAAAACACCGTCATATTTGGCTCACCCTGTGAACATAAAACAAACTGTTATTAACTTTTCATCGATTATAAACAGCAAATTGCCATTATATTCAACCAGTAGAAAGTTATAAGGATTCAAAATATGGAAAGATAAAATGTGACACTCCGTAATAAATTGAAGAGAAAGAGTTAAAAACAAAGATTGCTTTCCATAGGGACATTTTTGTTCAATGACCTCCTAAATATATTTTGAAAAATGAATAGTTCCACCTATACTCTAATCCTATCAATTTAATTTTAAAATACACCGTATATTATTTCGAACGTCCCTCATAGTCGTTATTAAAATAAAATAAATGGTCAGGAACTGAGAGAGTTCAGTAATACGGCTTGGTTCCGTCCAGTATATAATATTTATCTATGGCTAGGGCTTGTGGTACGTCTACGAAAATTGGAAAATGAAATTTTTGGGTCATCAGCCACCGCTAAATCTAGATACATATCGCCTCCATCAATCCATTTGACAAAACGGATTCGCGAAGTAACGGATACGCTAATTGTCACTTATATCATACACGATATGTTTTTGTGAGGTTAGTTTGAAACTGTGTGCCCATAGAAAAATTGCTTCTTTTGTTTTTTTAAGTGATTTCGAGTTATGAACTGTGTCATTCAGTTGAGTTTTTTTTTATAAAAAATAAAATGTCGGGGCAGTGCAGAAAATTAGTCAACTTGAAAGTGCTTACAGACTTGACTTTGTAAAAATAACTGAATTCAAGAAAAGTGGTCGCCCAGTGCATGAGCTTATTTATACGACAAACCATCAGTAAAGACAAAAAAAATAAAGTTCATCGGAATTTTCGCAAAGGTATACAGGGTGTTTCCTAAAGATTGGTAAAAAATTCGTTGTGTGATTCCTGGGGTATTTTCATGAAAAAAAGTTCCTATAAACATTTGCCGAAAAATGCTTCCTAAGGGAG
Source organism: Orchestes rusci (assembly GCA_958502075.1). Lineage (NCBI taxonomy): Eukaryota > Metazoa > Arthropoda > Insecta > Coleoptera > Curculionidae > Orchestes > Orchestes rusci. The sequence goes on from OY293306.1 coordinate 3,938,515, forward strand.
CTACGCCCCTTTAAATAGGGCACCCCGAAGACGGTTTTTCCTCAATATTTCCGAAACCTTACATACAAAAATCATGAAATTTGGTACATCATACAAACTTTTAATGCTGAATGAGAATTTGAGCTCAGAATTTCAAAATTTTAATCAGGGGCGTACCATACTGGCGGGGTTAAAGGTTAAAAGAATCCAATTTTTTAAATGGTATGGTACGCCAGTATGGCACGCCCCTGATTAAAATTTTGAAATTCTGAGCTCAAATTCTCATTCAGCATTAAAAGTTTGTATGATGTACCAAATTTCATGATTTTTGTATGTAAGGTTTCGGAAATATTGAGGAAAAACCGTCTTCGGGGTGCCCTATTTAAAGGGGCGTAGCTCCCTTAGGAAGCATTTTTCGGCAAATGTTTATAGAAACTTTTTTTCATGAAAATACCCCAGGAATTACACAACGAATTTTTTACCAATCTTTAGGAAACACCCTGTATACTATATACGATTTAGCCGACTGGATATGTGGTTGTGGAGTGTCCAACACAATTTACTGTTTTGTTTGTCTATTATTCTCTAATAACCCGTCCGTAAATATCTTTAGAGATAATTTGACCAATATAACCCCCGATCATTATAGGCCTTATTCAAGATTAATCGCATGGAAAAAAAATCTTTATACAACGGTCAAAATATTGCAGTATAAGATAAAATATGAACACCAAGACATTTGAGCATTTTCCCAGTGAGCGATTGTCATCATTGGTCGAGAGAACCCAACAAACCTGCCATTCGGTTGACAGGATGGTAATAGATTTCAATACTGATCAATTTGCTATTACTACCACTCCTAAGATTTCGACAGTGGATAATTAAATGGACAATTTGCACATTTTTTGAAAATATGAAAAATATAAGGATTAGTAAGTACTGATGCCATTGATGTTTAAAAAATCAAGCTACGACCTCTAATAATGTAGTAATCACCGATTAAAGAGCGCCAATCAGCATCCACTACGTCACAGAATACACTATCTATCGCCGTCTGACGTATTAACTGAGATAACTCTCTCTCTCTCGGGAGGGTAATATGGCCCCACCTCTTCTGCGATCATGCAGTGAAATTCGCGTTTTCTTTTTCATTTATCCAGTATATTTTTGGGTATTTCGGAGAAATTTTTTCGCTAGTGACTTTCAAATTATGTCTAGAATAAGTATATAAAATTTCAACTCATTTGAAAATGTATGCAAATTGTCCATTGTGATTTTGTTTCTGAAAAGTGGGAAAAAATTGAATTAGGAAGAACTAAATTCAATCAACTTTGCCAGTACCAATGTATCCGATTCCAAAAAGTTCAATAAGCGTAAAACATTTCACGCTCACTGTTCAATACCAAAGAGGGTTGTTTTATGTTGCTTAACAGTTGGCCCACATAATGTGTGGATAAATAGGAAATTGCGTTAATATTTTTTCAAACCTGTCCACCCTTCATATTAGGTTGCCTACAGGGAGTTATAAATTAAAGCAGACACGTATTAGAAATGAATCAGTGATATAACAAAAGCCATAATAAACTACTGAACTAGAACATTTTTCATTATTCTCCAAACCATGTTAATTCAATTCTTCTTTTGGTAAATTTGTAGGTATTATTTCAAGCAGATACAAATAATGTGAATTTACATTATATTGAATTGAGTGGGAAATCCTGCAGCTCATAAGTAATAATTAATGAGAAATGATGACATTTGAGGTAAATTATGCTAAAATTTTCATTGAACAAGTACCAAATATTTTGAATATTCAAAGGCAAATCTCCTTCTAATTAAATATGCAGAAGCTTGATTATCTGGTACAAATTTTCGCCATATATTATAAGCAGAAATATATTTTATCATCCGATTTATGACAATAATGTGTTTATTTCCGGCGTCATTGGTGAAATTATCCCAACCAAAAAGGTGGTGTTTTAATAAAATCTGTAAATTTACATAAACATGAAGAATAAAAAATCATCTTTCATCAATAATGATAACTACATATTTGTATGTCTATTTCAACCTCATCAAAAAATGTCGCTCTATATTTTGAGAGATTATGAAGTTTTGTTGGCCGTAAGTTTTAACATGTTAGAATCTTCATAACCTCATTGCATACGATATACATATTTTTGTATATAGTAATTATCAATCCAAGTTTCAACTTATCTATTGCACATTAGTAGCACAGAATATAATACCTAACTGATCGACTCTTTCAATAACCATCTTTAAGAACAATCTAGCAGGTCAAACATTATACTTGGCTTGAAACAAAACAACAATAGAGCAAACAACTCGCTAAGCACACTTAGAAAAATAGGGTCCACATTCGGAAACGTGTATAGAAACAGTAACATTTGACAAACGGCCTTAGACAAACATACAGGGGCGCAGACATTTCCCTTGGGGGGTCGTTGTGACCTCCGGGGGGAACGCGCGTGTGCTATAGAACGTCAAATGACCACTTTACACCATTGCTTGTCTTAATGATGAAAAATGGCACTATCGGGATTTCAGACACAACCAGTTGTGATGTTTATGCATATGAATCATCCAGGTTTCCAGATAATGTGAATGGAATGAGTTATCACTACTTTTTTCTATATTATACGAATGGGACGATATCTTCTTTCCAAACAAATGGTTTTAGATTACGGAGTCCAAGCTCAATAACAAATTAATTGAGGGGTGGGCTGCGCGGGATTTGTTTAGTAGTAGCAAATTCTGTTGACAGAAAAATCGTCGTTTGAGTAACCTGGAGACGCCAAAACAAAATTATTTATCATATTATTATTATACATACTTTATAGACATAATAATATAATCATTTCAGATCCAAATGTTTTCAAATATTATGTTCTATCGTATTTTGATTGTTTTGATAGATATTTGACGTTGGGTGTTGACTTGAAAATGCATTATTCATAATCTGAAGTCTATGTGAAAGATTATTTTGACTTATATCATGTGAAAGATTTTATTCACTCACCTGACGGGTCTGATTGGCAAAAATTGGAATTAATATCTCTCAATTTGATTTTTTATAAAAAACTCAAAACAGAACATCATATCAAAATCCACTAGAGATAATTTGAAAAAGTCTTCTGCAATTGACTGGTGGATACATACAAAAGCTGGATATAACAATGAATGAATAACCTGGTCCACTATTGAACTGTAACTGTGTGATGTGATAATACTTTGAGCCTTAATGTGGAAAAATCGAAATTTTGTGCTAGTTCTGAAAAGTGTATTTTTTCCAAGATCGCTGTCAACTGCCTGAATGTCCATATACATAATAATAGAAGCCAACATCAAACTTCTCAAGTATTTTGGAGTTATTTTAGATCAAATCTGTCCTTCAAACCTCATGTCGATTATGTTATCTAAAAGTTTTCAAAATCATCATCATTATCAAATATATTTTTTTAATACGGACCTAGTTTTTTTTATTATTTTTGAAATCTGCACAATGAAGAATTGCGGAAGACATACGGTTCTGTTGTCAAAAACCAATTGTTACGATACGATTTTAACGAACCGTAAAAAACATTAATTGTCTTTTTTCACTTTAATTTCTGCATAATAGCATGTGACATCAAAAACATACTTCCAATGATTTTGTCGGGCGTTTTATTAATTGGTTTGCATATTTAATTGCCTATTAGGTCCAATTATATGGACTCTGCTCTGCATACTCTTCATATTGTTGTGCAGTGGGGTGAGCCCACGATTACCTCCAACGGTCTCGTTGGTGTGGTCCGTACTGCGCCTGTTATACTGATGCATCACCTCCTTTGGACTTTATCCAGTTGCCGCTGGATGTATGCTTTCTTAGTTACGAGCCACCATACTATGGCTCCGTAGGTAATCAGAGGTCTGATAACCATAGTATAGATCAAGTAAACTAGTCTGAGTTTCAGTCCCCATGTTGTCCCTATAGCTCTTTCACATGCCCATAAGGAGCATGATTTGGCTTTTCTAGAGCACTCTTCGATGTGTTCTATCCAGGACAGTTTCTGGTCAAGGGTACCTCCTAGGCATTTGACCGTTTTTCTGTATTTTAGGACTCTGCCCAAGAGGAGTTTGAGTCGCGATTTGTATTTCCTGGTAAATATCAGGATTTCGATTTTTTCGGGGTTGATCCTAAGTCCTTCAAGGGAGCACCACTCTTCTATAATTCCCAGGGCTCACATTGTGGAGCACTGAGCTCCTGAATGTGGCGGCCCGTCGTTAGGATCACCAGATCATCACCTTAAGCCTGTGTATACAATCTCCGGATCGCTTCAGCAGGTTGTCCACCACAAGAGTCCAATAATAATAAGACCACACCCTGGGGACAGCCTCTGGCGGCCATGGTCCTGACATTTTGGCCGTTTATTCCGGAAAATATCCTTTGTGTTAGCATATTTGCTATCAACTGGGTCAGTGTTCTTTCTGAGCCTCTTGCCTCTGATGCTTGACAGATTGATTCAAAAGAGGTGTTGTCAAATGTGCCTTTGATGTCTACATAAGCACCCAATGCTGATCTATTTGTCTTGAGAAGAAAGCTTGATAGACTAATCGGTCAGAAAGACTTGAGGTTGGCGTAGTCTGATTTCCCTGGTTTCGAAATATCACCTTTACACACTTCAACTAGAGGGAATATAGCTCATGTCTAGACATGAACGAAAAAGCTTCACTAGGAATGCGGTTAAACGATTTCTAGCTTTTTGTTGCAAGGCCGGAAAAACTCATCCAAGTGCACTTCCAGTAGCCTGTTAAGCGCCTACTTCCCGGACATGTTTAATTTCCCATCCGCTTCAACTGGGTATCCTATTTTTGCTCCAGGGTCCTTTGCTGAGATCTTGCATTGGCGGAGCGTGGACGGAAGGTCGTTCAGCTTGAGCAAAAGCTTTGCCAGCTATGTCTCTGCGCTGATCTTATGACTGTCTTGTAGTTTTTCTGGGCTGTCTTGTAGATATCCTTTCCAGCTTTCCGGACTACGCAGCTCTTTAGCTCTTCTGAGGACAATGCGAACTCTGCGACGGTAAGTCTCTTTCTTTCATTCCAACAGACCGTCTTGGAGTTGTTTGACTTTTCCCTTGAGGGGCATGCTGTCTTGAATGAATTAGATATGCTCTGTAGTTTTGTGGCGCATCCATGATTTACTTGATTTTTTTTTTTTTTGGGTATTTCGCCACACCCTATCAAAAAACAATCAAACTAGTGGTAATATACCGGATCTTCTATATTACCTGAAAAAAATTCTATCAGTAAACAATAAAACCTAACAATATCAAACGTTTCAAAAGCGAATCTGCTTTCGTCGTCAGTGGAACCTAAAAAAGAAACAATTAATTCAAATTCAAAAATTATTCTTCGTTTTTTTTTTTTTTTTTTTTACTGCGAAATCCTGAAAAAACGAAGAATAATTTTTGAATTTGAATTAATTGTTTCTTTTTTAGGTTCCACTGACGACGAAAGCAGATTCGCTTTTGAAACGTTTGATATTGTTAGGTTTTATTGTTTACTGATAGAATTTTTTTCAGGTAATATAGAAGATCCGGTATATTACCACTAGTTTGATTGTTTTTTGATAGGGTGTGGCGAAATACCCAAAAAAAATCAAGTAAATCTTGAATGAATTAGTGAGGCTCTCTTGGAGCTGACTTGCAGCCAGCTCAATGTCCTCTTTTATTCTTATTTTGCTAAGAATATTATCCACACATCCTACTATTTTCTCTCTCAAGAAATCCCAGTTGGTTAGCTTCATATTTCCTACCTTAGGCTGTGCCGTTAAGCACTCTTGTTCAAGTGTGAACATGATGTGACGGTGGTCTGACAATGTGACTTCACCAGTCACCCTCCACTCTTTTAACAAACGTTTAATGATATGAAAAACTTTCTCCACATTAGGTCCTTACCCTGAATCCGAACTTACTGGAAAAAAATTGAATCTATGAAAATTTAAAAAAATTGAACAATTTTGCAAGTTTGCATTTTACTCGGCACTTTACTACCTCCATATTATGACTTTTATACCTACAACAACCAGTGATCATGTACAGGTATAAAAGTCATGATATGGTAGAATGTGGACTAGCAACATTGTATAGTTTTTCAAAAATATTATAAATTATAATTTTCTTCGGTAGGTTCAGAATTGAGGCTTTGACCAAATTTGGAGAAAGTTCTTTATCATTTAACGTTAAAAGGCCAAAAACTGACTGTTTTCTCTTGTTTGATTTTATGATTTTAGATTTTCGAGACGCCCTGTATAATAAAAATCAATTTTCTCATCGTATTTTGGCTCCTATTTTTTCGGCAAGCAGACTTTTTTTTTGGTCCATCCAACTTCCTGTTAACCGCATCCGCGGACATGCTTCATGAAGAACTTTAAAAATGAATGACTTTTGAAAAAATCATATCTGAATGACAAGCCTACCGATTTCTTTGTGATTTTCTTCAGTTTGCAATACAAAAAATTGATTTAATTTTTCATGCAAGTCCTCATTGATCCACTACATACAATACAATACAATATAAGTGTATTTCCACAAACTACAAAAAGGCTTGAAAAAAGAAATTCAAATAATAGGAATCAACGATATAATCCGGAGAACTAATAAAACTGATCAATAATACATTGATAAGGTTGATTTTAATATCATACTACAATATTGTTGGGTGTTTTTTTCTCTGAGATGGTATTTTTTGGTGATTCATTTGTTAAATATTTATTTTTTAGAGACAGTCTCAACCTATACCCACAATGTTTATGAAGCAAACAATTTTTTTGGGGTAAGTATGGGTTGGTTTCTCTATTGCAAAAATTCAAAACAGGCAAAGATGCAGAATTCGACAAATTGTAATTTCGACGAATTTTTTTCTCGACGGAATGTTTTTCAATGGATTCACCTGGAAGAATCTGTTTTATATACTTGGACCAGTCTCATTTTTATTCATATCAAGTATAAATAGATGCCTGAAATGTATGCAAGCTTTTTTGCTCTAGGACGCAAAACGTATTTTATTTTTCATATGTCACGTGTCTATCCCGCTATTTTCTAGGGATTTTTCAAGTCGACGTAGTTCAGGAGCCTTTGAAAACATCATGGTGTAATTATTCGATGAAAATTCAAGCTTGAGTAGAGGTAGCTAGTGTCACTAAGTGCACCCAGAAATATACTGGAGTGCTACAATTATAATCATGAAACCTTAGAAGAAAGTAAATTCATTAAAAATTTCTCTTGTATTTTTTTGATTTTAACATTTAACTTGAAGTCAGCTATCAATAAAATCTTGACTTTGATCGATTTTATCAAAATATTAATTAAACAATAATTTTAATTGAATGTCACGATTTTCAATGTCGAATGACGCATCTTAATCTACACTTAACTTACTTGATGCGATCTACTAACCGGAGGTGGAGCGGTCATACTATGATGATACATCATGTCATGTTTTAGTTGCGGCAATCCTCCAGGACCACCAGATCCTTGATGTTTGATGTCTACAGCAGCTAAGGCCTCTGCTCTACTGATCAAACCATCATTTAGACCAGAAAAAATGTCACCCTGAAAAAAATAAATTTCCTATAGATCGATCGATTATTCAATTATTAAAATATCACCATTCGGGTTAATATTACATCATTATTTTGCCAAATAAATCTCTAGTCATTTTTTCCATTCAGAATTCAAACCTTAAGGGCTTTCAAAACAAAATTCACCCTAATGAACCAATAATGTTCCCCGTAATACAAAGTAGAACACGCAATTGTCCTATCGATGATAATTTTCTATAATTTGTGGATACATACGTCCAATAAGCTCTATAGACTATAATAGCGCTTTTATCTGTTTTATCGGAAGATTAGATGGATTCGCTAATAATCAAAATGATTGCTGATCATATTATATTTGAGCCTTCTGAGAAGTTTTAGTTATTTTCATCAACTCAATATTGAAGACAATTATGAAAAAATCATAATTATCTATTATCTATTATCTTTGGCAAACTATGAACCCTCTAGTAGGTTGAATGAACAAATCCAAATAGAAATACAAGATCCAAAATGTTCATAACAAAATACCCTAGCTGCTGTTCAAGAATGTTTCACCTTGCAAACTTTCGATAAAAAGCGACTTAAATATTGAAGAAAGACGGTCTTATAAACATACTGAAAAATATATGAAGTCTCGTAATACTCCACACGGTAAACGGTCCTAAATTATTTATGATTTTTTGTACCGAACTTAGCCGTGAAGCCTCGTGTCTCTTTTAATGTGTGCCACTTTTTGATTGCGCTACTTGGCTCAACGTATCATCGATAACATATAACCGGCACATTTATTCAAGTTCCGTTTTCTTCTGTAATGTGAAACTTTCACTATCACTTTGATACTGTTGACTGCCACTTATTCTTGTTAAAAATATGGACTGACACTCATTGAGGCTGACCCACATGTAAGCATCAGAATGATATCGAGATAATTGGGTATAGACAAGTCAGGCGTGCTCAAAATACTACATCAATACAGGTGAATGAGATGGATTGTTAATGTCTGATGCGGCATCATAGACAATCAAATGATTGGCCCGTTATTTCTGGGCAACGTGTAACTGGGCTAGTTTATTTGAATTTCTCACGGGAAGAATTGAAGATTTTCTTGAAGGACGTCTCAATTTAGATCAAAAACAGAATGTTCGTTCTTATTCAGGCCAAGTTTTTCTCAACCGTTGAATAAGAATGGAAAGTTTATTTCCATGGCCAGCAAGATGCCTCGACTTGACTTGCTTAGATTTTTACCTTTGTGGACGAATACGGGATCTTGTATACACAACAAGGCCAACCAACAGAGAGGACAGGTTGGAGCGGATGAGAAATGGCGTCGGGAGTATTTCGGCCGTAGAAATTGAGAGATCTGTTCAGCCGACTAGAAGACGCATCCAACAATGCATCGACAACGACGGTTAGTAGTTCGAACATCTGGGAAAACATTAACATGACACAAACTATTTTTTTTCAAAACCTTTTCGTCTATAGAAAATTATTCAACTTCATGAATAACCTCAAACGCTCAAATCACGGGGGTGGCCAACTTATTGGAACTATTGATGTAATGTCCCAACAGACAGTTCAAGAACTCTGGACCAGAAAAAAAAAACAAGATAAACATGCATTGTCCTTTGTACAACCATGACATACAGAGTGGCTCATTAGTTTGTGGAAGTCCATTTTCTCCCTTGTCAAAAGAGGCAGAAAAATTTTCAAGACAAAACTTATAAGGTGTCAGCAGGCTCACAATTCAAGAATATTGAGAGAATAACATAACATAATGTTGGTATATTGTCATATTAGTATTAAAGGCAAATATACTTGGTGTAAATCCACCCAATTTGCCACTAGTGGAATCGCTGAACAAGCAGTTTTGTTGCTATAAATAAACACTTTCAGCAAGATAATAGTTGGTGGTTCACCTAGCCAACTACTCTCCATTGTGAGTGGTGTAACCTCTCTAACCCTGAGTAGTGTAACCCCTCTCAGCCTCAAAGAACATGCTTGTCCTATTGTTATGGTGGTGCAGATCGACTGTACCATAGACGATAATAAACTGGAGGTCCCATTACCGAGTTTCTCTACTGTTCAACCCAGCTTCGTTTTCCTGGTGCACAGGTGTTGTGGGTCCAGACGAAGGCACAGTCGAACACCTTACGTGACATTTGGTGGTTGCGCCAACGATCACTCCCACTGCCAAGAAAAGTACAGGAAGGCCTGACAAGAAATTTGGTTCAATGAGTGCTTAGACCTGAGCTGAACGCTCTAAGCTTCGAAGAAATCGACAGTCCGTTTCTTCGGTGTTATGGTGGCCTAACCCACGAGACGGTGAACAGAGCCAAGGAAAGGCTCCCACCGTTCTATTTGCTGACGATAGCCAAACGGGGAAACAAGTGTGGATGTGAGCTCATTCCAGTCGCTTCGGACGTTGACCATTCAAGCAGGAATTCAGAAAGAGCGCAATTGGATACGTCACATACCTTGGAATGTACACGGTGAACAGAGTTAGTGAGGCGAATTGTTGGTATGTATATATTTGTTTTTTTCGTCCTATTCAATAATCAAGAACTTATTTTTTCATGAGTTATTCTCTATACTTATATATTAAAACCAAGGGTCGGCGTTGGTTTACAGTGAGGAAGACGATGTCCTCCTGAAACGGAACATTGTACATCAACCAGGGTGTTTAGCAGCTGCTGTATAGGACGGAAAATAAAAAATCCGTTCCAGAAAATATGTATTGGAAAAGAAAGATAACAGACTTATCCAAGAAATGACGAGCTAGCTAACTCAAAAACATAATGTTTTTTTCTTCAAAATTCAGTAATTCCCTGATAGCTTGACAGCACCATATGTATTGGTGAATAGTACCACTATGTTATACGTTGAATCATAGGCTAAATCCAAATCGGTAATCAAAAGTTGGGGTTGCTATTTGAAAAAAAAGTATTTTTTGATGCCACGGTGCCTAGAACACTCTGTAGACACAGTAATATTTTTTCAATTGTGATCATGATGAATCCCTATGAGTTTTGTCCTGAAAATATTTTTCTATCTCTTTTGACAAGAAAGAAAATGTACTTCCAGACACTAATGAGCGACCATTTATATGTATGAGGTATGTAAGTCTAAAAGTACTTGAAAAAACCAAAAAGTTACGGAATATAACTACATAATTACCATAATACCGTCTCTATCGATACCTATCTATCTATCAAACTCCATTTAAACGTGTACGCAACTGAGCCTCTGTGGGAGAAGTGGACACATGACCATTCCAGCCTAACAAGAGCTGACACCTGCTGGTACACGGACGGATCTAAGACGCCCTTTGGTGCAGGATCTGGAGCGTATTGTAGCCAGGAGAAAGTTGAGATATCACACAGCCTGGGCAAATCAGCTACAACATTCCAAGCTGAACTATCAGCTATTGGACCTAACGCTCAATTGATGCTTGACCGCAATTGGATGACTACCACAATAAAAATACTCTCAGACAGTCAAGCGGCGCTAAAAGCCATGAATCCTAAAAGAACTTCTCGATGACTGTAGAAATCTGCCAGAATCCACTGAACAAGCTCGGCCTAGCTAATGATGTGAAATTGATATGGATACCTGGCCACTCTGGATACGAAGAAAATGAGGTTGCAGAACAACTTGCACGCGAAACGGTGACCAGAGACATCATTGGATTAGAGCTGGCCCTAGGTATCGCATATTATATCGCGGCTGCAGAGATATCCTAATGGATGCAGTTTCTACGATACTGGAGGAGACTGCTAGGCATGCGACACTCAAAAGAATTGATCTTTGAACCACAAAAGAAACGCGCAAGAGAAATTCTGGAACTCAACCGACGGAAAATCTGTGTAGCGGTCGGTTAACACCTCGGTAACTGCCTGTTGAGAGTGCGTATGCACAGAATGGGACTCACTGAGGACACTTAATGCAGACTCTGCCAAAAGAAGGAGGAGACAGCCAGGCATATTCTTTGTGAGGACTTGGCGATTGCTCCGACAAAATATCTTTGGGAGCCCTCGGATTACTGCGAGGACTTTAAAGGACTGGGCCTAATTGGTGAAGAACTGAAAAGCTTGTGAGCCACAATAGACCCACTATAGGTCGCGGTGGAATGAAGCCGTTTGCCACTCACCATTTACCATCACGCAACTGTGCCATGGTTCTTTATAAGGATAATACATCTTACATTGATATGCAAAAATATTTTCCTTGTCATTGTGATTCACCAACAGGTAAGAAATAGTTTACATTGAGGACCAACATATGGTCATATTTCCCACATTTTGACGTAAAACAGGTTGACATTTCCTTTATTCACCTTCAACCTAGTGTTTGACAAGAACCTATTGACCTATTTAGCACTTCCAAATTACTCTAGTTTTTTTTCCAGCATAGGAAAATATAAATACATATGTCGGTAATCTTGCCCATTTCATAATTGAACATCATCACCTCTCGACCTCTTCATAGGTCAGGAATCGGTAGATTTTACCTATGTTGGTTGGGTTGCTTCCGGTTTAACTCTCAGAATGTCATCATGACTTGGGTTTGTGGCTGTGGCGTGACAATACATTACAGTGGGCATACGCCATGGTCCGATGGCCCTCACTGTGGTCCTTTATCATGGGCCATCCTCCAATATGTGTCTTCATGGGGGTTATACATAGAACAGTTTAATGCGCTGCCTTGGGTGTTTTCCGCACGACCCCAGTACCGCACCGATAAGCAAGCTTTTGTAGTCCTCAGTCTCTTGACCGTCATTGCCTGTATTGTATACTATTAGATCTGATTACCGCAGTTCATTTCTCATCAAGCTTCTGCCTCTCATCAGACATATTTTTCTCTTGTTCAGGGTCCATCTCAGATGTGTTTTCCAATTTGGTCTGGAAACCAGAGTCAGTCCTGAGACCATGTTGGCAATCTCATCGAAGAAAACTTGGTTGTTCTCCCTTGTGTCAGGGAAAAGACTGTAGTTTTAGCAGCGTTGTCTTTGAGGTTTGAGGCCTCAAACCATCGCTAGGCAGGTTCAAGAGCAGTTCATCTTCTACCAGGTTCTACAGAAGCGGCGACAGGACGCCACCTTGGGGGCATCCATAAATCACGTTTGCCTTCAGCACTCGTATTCTTGAATATCTGGGAGGAAAGCTTTTGCGGGAAGTGGGAGTGACCTCACAATCTGATTATTAAATTTTGTTGTTGAAGTCGATTTTGTGTGCTGTTCGTAAGATGGTTGTGGATGATTTCAATCATATTATGATCTAGAAGATGTAGAAGACACTAAAGAGTGGATGGAAATAAAGAGGATGATTTTTGGGAGCATTTCCGGAAGTGCTCCCGTCACAGACGTTCAAGAATAAGGGGCCAGGGTATCACCTATGTCCAATAATGATAGCCTTTATGCACAAGTAGGAATTTCCATTGCTTGATCTGCCTTGTTTGATAGTATTTGAATGGATTTTTTTGTCTCCAATACAAATCTAGAGTTCGATCATTAATCTTCATTTTTCAAATTATTTGTACTCAAATTTCATTATTCATCAACTACCTAGATCCAATCAAATAAATTAAGATTAAATTGTGGAGATTTGCTATGATCGCAACAATATCAATGATCTGTAAACCGAATAATTAAATATTTTGAATAATACTGATTCCATCAGATAATAGAAAAAAGTTTCCGCTTATCCTGGAAAGCAGCTTTCTAGACATGCTTCGCAACATCTGTGTGACAACAGGAATTATTGTTGTGGCTTGATTGATCATAAATCTGGACATTTTTTCACAATCCCAAGCATTTCTTATCTTTTTTTGTTAACCATTTGAACTGGTATATGGGAGTTGATGGATGAGTTGAAATTGCGAAAAAGAAACCAAACTCAGGACAGAATACCTCGACTCAATCGGCGATCTAACAATTTACCTAGAAGATTCTAGACTTATTAGAAAATGGCGAGTGTGCAGTTAAACTATTTCTAGACTTATTGCTCGCTTTTCATCGCGCAGTTCCTCACTTTTTAGTTCAGAAGTTCAATTGTTACTTCAGAAGAACGTCTGTATGTACCATAACCCAGTCGTATATGATGCACACTTTTCTCATGGGTCAGCTGACAACATTGATTTTCAATGCCATAAAGCATCAGTGTTTTCATCAAATTACTGTTAATATCTGACTTCCTTCTTTTTACAATAGTACTTCAGTGTAATAATTTCAAAAAACGTTTTTGAAATTGAATACTTCTTCTTCTGAATCTGTCCAGCATCACCATCAACAGCCATGACAGATAACGGTATAAATAGACTATATAGTTTTAAATGTGTGAATGTCATAAGTGAACATACATATCTAAGAGAAAAAACAATCAAACCCGCCTCTGAGTCACTGACAGGGAAACACGGCAGCCCAACAGTGAGGCAACTGAATTATAAATGAAGCATAAGAACTAACTCCGACCACCCCTGAGCCCGTGTTTTTGTACTTTTAGACGCACCCCATCGCCACTCCCGTTCGTCAAACAACATTTCAAAATTTTAAGCTCCATGTTTAAAACGTCTTAATTCCTCTCAGGCTTTAAAGTGCTTTATCTGTGGAGTTTTAACTGATTTTTGATGACGATTTGCACTTTAAAGTATGAAATGAAGGGGAAAGAAATAATGATGAGTCTTTTTGTGAGAACTAGATAACTCTGAAGTGAACAAAAATTAGAAAATACAATTAATTTTACCTGACGTAGAGTTTGAAAGACATCATCGAGACAATCTTTCATTTTGAACTTTTCAGGCTGCAATGTGATAAAAATATCACCCCATTTCATCAAACCAATACTATAAATACTGCCACCATAAAAAGCAATGCTCATGTTGTTCTTCAATTCATTTAAATAATAGATGCACTGGCGAGTCAACATCAGCTGTAATATGAGGATTCATTAATGTCCATTGAATGTTTAAGGATATGTTAGCACCTGTTGATACCTATTTTGACACGGATGTCTACGTATAACCCGTAATTTTTCATAAAAATGTTGAATATTTAAAGACCCTTTGGACGTAGCACGTTAGTTAATAAGCCATCTAGTCTATCAATGGCATTCCTCATTCATAATACAGCAACGTACCAGGTGCAGCTATTAGGATGCTATTTGTATACCATTTATATTTCTTGTTTTTGTACGTTTTTTTGTGAATTTTTTAAATGAATCGTTTTTCAGAAACCATCAAATAAGAACAGAGAACCGGCTACAATGTAATTCATTCTGCTCCTCATCAGTCAAAAAATATTTTCCGTCGTAATGAAATTATCAACTTTAATAATGTTCTTTTCATTAATAAAGACTTTGCAGCTTTATTATCCTTCACTTTTTCAATGTAGTCTCAGCAGAGAGGAGAAGACAAATGAGGGTTGTAGACCTAACCTTTAAATAAAACTGGGCTCTCGTGATAAATCTACTCGGCGTACCCCAACAGAGCTAACGAGCAAGCAATGGAATTACAGCGATTATCACTTGTCACGACCGCCATAACTCTTCATCTATTTCCAGGCAGACTAGATCCAAGTAATAAGAGTGATTGCTCAGCATTTGTCTTGGGCACAATGAATTAATATAAGTTCTTGAGATAAGGGATCATTTTCTGCAGTTGGCTTGGATGTTCTGTACATGAATGTTTGTGTTTTGCTAGAAGATAATATGATCGTCCAATGGACTGGCAGGTGTACATTAACCAGTTGAAATATAGTTTGAGATAGTTCGAGTGGTTTATTTACAAAGTATCAGACCAGAAATAAATGGATTAATTGAAATTGTTTGCTGATTTTCAAATAATTACTCAACACGGCATGTTCTTCATGCATTATACCATTTGGGAAATGGAAAACTCCTTTATCCAGTTCATGCACCTTTCAATTGCAAAATTCCATCTAAGTCAAAATAATAAACAGATAACATATCTTCCTTGATTTATATTACTTTTAGGACTACGTTTATTCACATTCATAACCCATAGGCGTATGATGCACACTTTCTCATTTTTATTCCAAGGTGAGGATATGTAAATATATTATTTTGCTTATATCACATTTTCATCAATAATCGTTCTATTCTTTATTGAAAACACTTTAAAAAACTTGCTGAATCATATCTACATATGGTTGAACTCATACAGTTGGAAAGATCATTCTTTAGGCATTGAAGTAGGTACAAATATCAGACATCTTCCCATACCCGGCAATAAAAATTTATGTCGTCGATTATCGTTGTCATCAAATATGCCCGCTCCTTTATTACCGCCATGTATCGGTGTAAAATATTTGGACCCCGAAAAACTTTCAAACAAAAGAATGTCAAAACATATTTTTTTATTAAAGTCGTCTTATGATATGTATTATTAATGTGAAAAATTGGGTGGGGTGAAACTATTTTACTCCAAGCTTGTTATAACCCAAGTTCTAGAAACATTTTGGTTGCAAGGGACAGGTGGTTCTGGTTATGTTGGTGAATATTAAATTGTGTTCTGTCCAAAGAATTGTATCGAATTCTGCTGCAGTTTTTTCCATTTTCATAATAGCTTCTTGATGAGCCTCAAAACCGTGTATCGCGAAACTCCAGTGTCCGCATCGTCGCCTGTTCCATCTTTCTTAGAAGCTCTACAGTTTGTTCTTTGAGGACTATGAAACAAAGGGCTCTGGGTAGCATGGTCTTTCCTTGTCCGATTTTTCAATCACCCCTATTTCACCCTGTCCCTTTGTCCAGGATACTGTGAGGAGAATCTGCGTCAGACGTTATTTTTTCAAATTTTTGTTCAAGGATTACAAAACTTGTTAACTCATGGTGAGGAAATGTTGGTTTTGCCCACTATCTTTTCCTTCGCTATTTGTATGTTCCACCTGAAAGACACAGTTGCCCTTGGCCTAGGGTTCTAGAGACTTCAAGGTTGAGTGCTGGTATAAACACACCCAGGCCATCACCAAGAAGAAGAGACTCCATTTTATAGTGATCTCAGGAATTTCAAACCAACCTTTCGAATTAATGATTGGGAGTTCATATTTTGATCACTCTGGTTCTGGCAGTTGATAGAAGACTACCATCACTGTAATCCTGGTGAAATTGTGCATCATTTTGGTTAACCATTTTTGATTGTAGGGCATCAAATGAAAAGGAGGAGAAGAGTCAAGTCTGACAGATCAGAATGTCAATAACTTCAGCTGAACTCAACATATTTGAGCGAATAAAGACTTCTTCGAGAGAGTTTATCTATAAGATGCAGATTTTTGCTTCTTCCGCTAAGGGGCGCCAATTCAAAAGTTCATGGGTTTTTAATTTTTTCTTCTCAATCTCGAATAAAGTTTTACAATCATTGTTTAAACAGAAACAGAAACTGAAACGCATCTTGATATCCGCCACGTTCAGAAGCTATTATTGCCTTTTTCTGATGAACTACGGACTTGTAGTCAGAAAAAATTTGGACAAAAACGCTGATCAAATGTTTTTTTTTTAGATAAAGATAAAATTATTCGATCCTGGTTTCTCTGATGGACTTGTGCCATCTTTCAAGAGTTTTTGATCAATGTGTTGCCTATCTTGTTGAAAGATGTGCCATTGAAAACTAGGGAGAACATGTTTCTGCAAATGGATGGTTTCTCAGCTGTTTTTTCTATCAATGTGCGAAACTACATCAATAAGGCATTCAGGGACGCTCAATAAAAGGAGGTCAGCTTACTTCCCAGGCAGGTTTGGTTGCGCGACATGCTCATGCCAATTCCATGCGTATATTCTGTTCTTGATAAACAAAGTTTTCTTTCTCAAACCAGACCTCATTTGATCAAATATGTCGAGTCGAACTGAAATTATAGGGATTTCAATCAGTCAGATTTAATCCATCTTTACCATCTTTTAATTGTTGATTATAGAGGATCAATTAAAAATAAAAATTTTACGAGGATCACAGTTTTGTGATATTTTTCGAATATTGTTCAAGCAAATGATAATGGAACATTTTTGAGGGAAGGGCTATTACGACAACTAGCGATGGAGGTATAAACTCGAATATAATTTCCAGTGTTTTTTTTTTGGTCGGTTTAATCATATACTTTTTTACCAAAAGTCTCCAAAATAAGAAGTCTTTGAGCTACAGCTTATGCGACTACCCTGTTTGAATACGTGTTTTTTTTTCAATGCAACATTCTCGAATATGTATGATTCTGAAATTTGTTTGCAAAATGTCGATCTCTCAACAGAAAAAAACACACACACAAAACGTCAAATATTGTTTTATTATGATGGCAGTGTTTGAGATATTTCCAGTATTAGGATATAGGACGTAAATGTGTGTCCAGTCAGCCGGATTGTTTTATCAACAGAAAAATATGTGGAAGATTTAGAAATCTTGTCACTGGGGCCAACCTGTTCCGATCTGTGCGACCGTTTATTCACCTCACTTCATATCGTTTCTCCAATACCTAGTCGATATCACTGCTTCTGAAGACCTATCATTGTTGGAAAATAAATATCTTAACTACTCAAAATAATTACCTTGCATGCAGAGCAAAACATTTTAACAAGAAATAATTTTTTTCCAAATAGACCTCCAACTCAGCACCAGCTGATCTTATCAGAATCAAACTGAGTGAGACAGAGTTTTTTAAGATAAAAGTCAGCTGGTACAGTGAATATCGCAAAAATAATTCAAGTGGACTCACATTATGTCTAGGAGACCACGAATTGCACATTATGGACGCATCTTCTAATATCCGACTCTGAAAAAGAAAAAATTGGTACAGTGGATATCATGGTATAGTTTGTTGATTCATTCTATTAACAAGAAAAAATCTTCAATGCATATTATTGATTAACTGATTAGTAGATAGATACTCAATTGTTTAACAAGAAACCACAATGTTCAATCAGATAACTTCTTCGTCCAATTTACTGCACGTGCAATAGGCCACGTTACTTAATCGTTAAGGCACGTGGCACTAAGTGATGATTATAATTTGTATAGACCGTCTCACAATACTTATACCCTTGACAAAAAAGGGTGTCTTTCACCGGAAATATGACATTTCCTTATACATATCACGGCAAGTGAAACTTGGAAATCGATGTATTGATTTATTCCATTGTTTCTACAATGACTATTTCCACCATTTTCTTAAAAACTTGATGTTTTGATTTTTTCACAATTTTCTACAACATGAGTCATTTTTCTAGAGTACCTATATTCTACTTTTATTTGCACCAGAGCGTCTCACTTGCCATATAGCAATGTTTCTACCTTCAAAGCTCAGAACATTCTCATTTAGATTATTGGCCAAGTCATGAGATGAAATTTGACTTTTCAAGGTTTCAACAGGAAAAAAAATATGTTTTGCAATGTTCTTAAGGCTGGGTTTGCAATACAGCCTAGTATGCGATATTTTCAATTCATACACATCTTAACTCTGACAACTAAAATCATCTCAAACTGACACTTATGATTACCGAACATACCTTACCATAAACTATGAAAATCTATAAAAACAAGTGATGCAACGGTTCCGAATTTAACGGTTACGGTTATTCAAAAAGAGAGAAAAATAGAGAAAATAGATGTTTATATTTCTTAAAAAAAATGAAGGCATTCGTTCAATAAATGTTAAATAAACATTAATTACAATTTCTGTTTCCATAAGTCATGGAAACAGAACTTGTAATTTACTCAAATGCTGGTCTAATGATGTACTCAAACTGGCCGCAATAAATAAACAATTCTGTAAAAAGAAACAGATACATCTTATAAACACCCAAGTAATTCCATATACAGTGTGTCCAAGATAAGGATGTCTATCATGGGGATCTTGAAAACCGTGAGAGATACAAGGTCGGTTAAATGAAGGCAAAGTTGCGTACTTTGATGCTTAACAGAATGCCGTTTTAAACGCCAAGAGACTCCGACTACGTCCGAAATTTTCCAAAAAATTTTTTTTTTTCTGACCCCATTTAAAGAGATATTTTAAAATAAATGGAACTTCTTCACTGCCACTCTTTGCCCTTTACAAGATAGCGTCATTGAATTGAAGAACCGACGATTCGTCTATGTGCAGTCATCATCATTTTTGTTTTTTTACATACGGTCCTGGATACTATAGTTTTTCTACAGACGTGCGGAAATAAATGCAAAGTCCAAAAAACAAGTAAATAATACTATCAATGTCGGAATGTCAGATAGTTGATTTACACGTTGCCAAGCCAATAGAACACACTTGGATCACAGGTACAAGCAGCTTTTTGTTTATGTGCTATGCTATTGAAGAATACTTGCCGAAAACTGAAGTTTGCGTGCCGACAAATTTTTCTTCACTAGTGCGGAGAATAGCTATTTACCTAACAAGTGCGGAAAATTAGTTTTTCCGCACGATTCTGCCGTTCACCGACCGACGCGTAGCGGATTTCGATGAAGCAGCCGAGGGCGAAAAAACATTTTTCGCAAGTGTTAGGCACAATAGCTTGTCTACAGACGTGCGGAAATAAGGATATAATTCGTAATTTAAAAGTTTCTGATGCAACTAATGACAAATAAATAATAATGAATGTCGAAATGTGTAACTAAGCGACCATAGTTACCTGGAAATCTGGTTGCTGTTTGCTTATGATATTGTCAATTTTGACATATCCGTGCGGAAAAATTTTTCCGCACGGAAATGTCGTGCGGAAATAGCTATTCACCTAACAAGTGCGGAACATTAGTTTTTTCGCACGAGTCTGCCGTTCACCGACCGACGCGTAGCATAGTTCGGTGAAGCAGCCGAGGGCGGAAAAACATTTTCCGCAAGTGTTAGGTACAATAGTTTTCCTACAGACGTGCGGAAATAAGGATATAATTCGTAATTTAAACGTTTCTGATGCAACTAATGACAAATAAATAATAATGAATGTCGAAATGTGTAACTAAGCGACCATAGTTACCTGGAAACCTGGATGCTGTTTGCTTATGATATTGTTAATTTTTTCGCACTGGTGCGGGAAATCTGATTTTCCACACGGATATCGGTGAGGAAATAGTTATTTTCCTAACAAGTTCGCAAAGTGATGCTTTCCCGCACGCAAAAGCAGTTAGACGAACGACGCGAAGCGGAGTTCGGATATGCTTTAAGGGCGGGAAAGACACTTTGCGAACTTGTTAGGAACAATATTTTTTCTACGAGCGTCCACAGATTAGACACGAAAAACTTTAGATAATATATTATTTGAACGCACTTAAAAACATAGAACTTGAGAATAATGATTATTTATGCTTAACAATATATTTATATTGAAAGAACAGTTTGTGGCGGCAGCTGGAAATTGGATAATATGGGTATAATCAAAATCATAATTGATTTATTTTATATTTGAAATGCAAGGGCATGTCCGATCACTGTTCATAAAATTTCCTCTTTTGTCGCCTTACTCCCTGCTATTGGCAACACTGTTTTGATTTGACAACACACTCTAGACAGCTGTGTCATTAAGATCAGTCAGTCTTCAGTCTTCGTTTAATCGTTTATACTTTTATAAATTTGTTTGTCCGCATTGATTAATTGGTGTCATTAATCAATGTTTGTCCGTTTGTTTGTATACATGATCAGGTTTTTTTGATGCCAGTATTCAGCTCAAATCTTTCGAAGATTTCCGATAAACACAGTAGTTTGCACCAAAATCAAGCAAGAACAACTCACAAATGCCGATTGAAAGTCGTCATTATCAATGTTTGTTTACGTTACTGGCGAATGCGTTTTTAACGCAAAAAAAGAATTGTGTGTTTCATTTTGATTTTGACTGAAAAGGAAAAAGTAACAAGAACATTATTTTGTGCATTACAAAGTGCATTATCTACAGTTTGGTTGGTATGGAAACGAAGTTTAAAACAACAAATTGATAGGTAGTTGATTGAGTTGACATTTGAGTGCGGGAAAAATTTTTCCCGCACTAGTGCGGGAAAAGGTTACTTTGCACACGCGAATGAGTGTGCGAAGTGGCTACTTTGCGCACGCTCGTAGAAAAATTAAATTTTCCGCACGGCTGTGGGAAAAAAAAATTCCGCACTGGTGCGGGAAATCTGATTTTCCACACGGTTGTAGAAAAACCTATTTTCGCCACGGATATTGGTTTGGAAAATTGATTTTTGCGCACGGCTGTAGAAAAATGTATTTTTTGTCTCTCTCTAACACATGAGTTCTCTTTTTGGAAGGCTGCGATACATTGTTGGCTTAGCAACATAAGAGGCTCTTAAAATCTGTCATACAAAATCCAGGACCGTATTAAAAAAACGTCGATGATGGTTTCTCGGAAACGAAACGTCGTACGGAAAATCTCTCAACGCTGTTTTAACGCTCTAAATAACGTCAGAAAAATCGGAAAATTTCGTTTTTTTAGGCATATCCCCGAAACTATTTGGAATTTTAAATCTTTCTAAATGGCATATTGTTAGGTTTGAAACTGCGCAACTTTTCTCTGATTTAACCATCTTTGTATCTCTTACTGTTTCCAAGATCCCCATGATAGACATCCTTATCTTGGACACACTGTTTTTTCCAGTGGACTGTTATAGTTGATTTAAAAGGTAGATTATGCAAAAAAGCTATTTACCTAACAAGTGCGGAAGATTAGTTTTTCCGCACGAGTCTGCCGTTTACCGAACGACGCGTAGCAGCCGAGGGCGGAAAAACATTTTCCGCAAGTGTTAGGTACAAGATTTACATAGAACAACATTCAAAATACGATTTTATCACTATTTTCTTATCTTATTCTTGATCATTGAGTGAGTCATCCCATGATTTCTTATGTTGAGAAGCTCAGACGAATCTAGGAAAATCGTAACCGCGAATGACAAAATTGGTGATAAACATTTAATCTTCAAAACTGTATCAGGTATTCTAGAGAAAGAATGATTTGACTCATAACTGTTATTTTAGTAGTATAATTCTGGTATCATTGGTTTCTACTCAAATGGACGTGTTGTGACTTGATTGACAGAAACAGTATAAAAAAACGTACAATGTACGGTTATGATTAACCGTTAAATATCAAAAACCGTGAATGAACCGTAATCGTAACAACTGTAACCAGAAGATTTGGTATGAGGTATGTTAGGGGTGAATTTCAACCAGTGGTTAAGATACTGTGAAGTATGTTACAAAGGAGTATTGCTCACAGTAATGGATTCTGCTATAGTATTTTTTATTGGAATGATGAAATGAAGAAATTAAAATGACCTCGAGGACTACCTTGGATTCTGGTTAGTTGCATTATTGAAACTAATTAGTAATAAATACTTTCAAATGAATCATAATCAAAATATATATATACTGATAATTTTAAAAAGTATAAATTTGTGATAACTTCAGATTATTAATATACAGGATGTTTCAAAAAGAATGGCATATACGGTTACAGCAGATTCGTCACACAAAAATATTGCGATCGACCCGCGACTAACCCAAACTAACCCAAAGATGATATTAGGAGAGAAGCAAGGGGTCAAAGTTGAATTTTATAATTTTATTTCTTCAAATAACTTTTGAAATAATCAAGCTATTTTGATGAAATTTTGTATATGAGGGTTGTTTGACATGCAAAATTCATATCTGGCCTCGGTATGGCTCTTACATGTGAGGGGTGCCACTCACTCATTTTGTCAACTCATCCAAATAGTCATAGCTTTTTTGTACGCACTCGAACATTTTTTTAATACAAAATTGATTTTACCGTCATTTTCACGAATAAAGGATAGAAGTAACCTTTTTCAAGATATTTGCACTCAAAGTTATCCATGTGATGAGGTTTCGAATGGAAAACTTTGAAAGTAAACATGAGGGCTTTGAAAATGGCGTTATCATGGTAATTTTGACATAAGCTACAACGCTTAATGTTTCTTGATTACAAAAAATAATTTGATTTTATATTTATTTACAAAAAAGATTTTGTTTTTGTTTTTTTTGAACATTAAACATCGAGACACTTGACAAAATCACTGTGACCACGTTTTAGATGCCCCCTTTGTCTACAAAATTTTCCATCCAAAACCACATTGCATGGATTCACTTTGAGTGCAAATATCTCACTGCTAGGATATTTCTAATAACTTTAACAAGGTATATATTTTCTAGGTAGAAATGTCGGGAAAATCAATTTCTCATTACAAAAATTTCGAGTGCGTACAAAAAAGTTATGACTATTTGAATGTGTGGAAAGGTGAGTGAGTGGGACCTACATGTTAAAGTCATACCGAGGCCAAATATGAATTTTGCATGTGAAACCACCTCCATATACCAAATTTCGTCAAAATAACTTGATTATTTGAAAAGTTATTCGAAAAAATCAACTATCAAAATTCAACTTTGACACCCTGTATCTCTCTCTTGATATCAACTTTTGGAATAGACAAATTTGCGTCGATCGCAGTATTTGTGTGTGAGCAATCTGCTGTTACCGTGTGTCTCATTATTTTTGAAACACCTTGTATATGCTTTTGAACTTGTTATTTTGGGTATTTCTTGATACTCTAGGTTGGAGAAGAATGATTATTAGTTTTTCGATATTGGACGAACTTGCCAAGTTAACATAGTGGATGTTGTATCCAGTGCTTCCAAAACATTTTTGCAAATTTGATTATGCCTACCAAGAGAAAGATCAAATATTTTAGAGTTAACGTGAAAAACGAGTTGAAGAGGTTTCGTGACAAATTGACTGTTATGGAATCTGGATGCTTTTTAGCAATATCAATGAGACTTTTGAAAGGGAAGAAGCCATGAAGATACTTGCCAGAAGCCAGAAGTAATATCAGTATTAGAATATGTTGTCGTTTGCCAACTACATAATATCAAAAAATTGATGTTCATCAGGTTTGAACATCAACATTCTTTTACACTAGATATATTCACGGCTGTTGCTATGTTGCAAGTACCTATACGATGTCGTCAATTTTGAAACTATTTGGCAATCGGGAAACATATGCTACTATATCCACATTGAATTTGGCGTAAGCAAAACACAAATACAATGTAGACGCTAGCATTGATTTCTGTTTGGCAAGCGGAAATCTGTCACTTCCACTTCGAAAGAAAATGTTATGTAACATATTACAAACACTAATATTACTCGTTTGTATGCATCAGCTGTCGCAAATACAAGGGTTCTTGTTGTTAAACACAGGTAAAACAAGGAACACGGATGAGATACAAAACCAAATGAAATCTTAAGTGAATCCCATCAATCTAGAAGTTGATATGGAAACATTCATCAGAATATGAAAAAAAACAAAAATGGTCCTATTTTGGAATGCGGAACGAAAAAAAAAAGATATCCAAAAAGTTCAAGTTGATATCCAATTCAAGATGGGCAAGACCAGCATTTGAAACAATATACAGAGAAGTATTGCTAAAAAAAATAATTGGTGTTGAACAACTATACCATCCATAAAAAGCTACGATCCGCATATTATTATGGTAACCATAAAAACTGCGTTTCTTCGCGATAAAAACCAATTTCGTTCGACTGACATACCGTGCATAGATGTATCGTGGAAAAAATCTGCCAAATCTCAATAAAATATTAGATAAAATATTAATTAAAATTCCCTGAACCTTCAACACCCTGTATTCCGGAAACCATACTAGCTCAAATATGCGTCTCTGGAATAACGGTCTATCATTAGTTATCACGCCATATGAATATTTATAATATGATGGTCATTGATCGCATCCACCTCAGTCTAAATCAATAATCAAAACTCGGCAGAAATTGAAAGAATACTTCCATACAGATGAGTCTGTGAAGAGGAAATAAAACCCCCACGAAAGTCATACGTTCAGGAATAACCTGAAATTGATTCAATAATTTGGAACAAACTTATTAGTTGAGTGGTTTTGGCACGTGCTGCTCGTTTCGTGGCAAAGGGGAAGCAGCACTTGTTTCTCAGAGCTGGCAACACGTGTCCTCAAGTGCTATGAATTGTAATTTCTATTAGGTACATTCGACGTAGCCGAGTAGCGCTTTATTTTTTCAAAGGGGAAGGCCTGAGCTAGACGATGATAATGTGCATGTCATGTTTCCTAATATGTTAGTTGTCAAGGAAGCTTGGTTGCTGGCTTGAAATTATGTTGTTAGGTAGAGAGATAGATTGGAAAAATGTTTGTTCATTAATCAGAAACTAATGAGCTAGCTTGTTATCAAAAACTGTATGTGTGAATTTGTTTTAAGTCATTGAATTTTATACCGGAAACAAAAGATTGGATGACTAAATGAAGTGACGTATGGAGTACGAAATATGAAAACCCAAACTCATTCACTTGTCTTTGTTGCAATCAAATGAATAACGCTGGTTGCACATTATAAATTTTCGTTGCAGCGGGAATACATCGTACGCAAATATTATGAGTCGCCTGTTGATGCCGGGTATACACATTGAACCAAGTCTCACAAACGTCGTCCAACACAAATGTGTGGTTGGTCAAGTTTGCCTGACGTCGCTTTGGTGTCGGTGATTTTTTTAGAAAAACAGTAACAGTTACTGTTAATCACAATTTTAGCTCACAAACTCGGTCCCTGTTCGCCCAAGTAGCAAGTAGTTTGTCCATATGGAAACTGAGTAGTGTATATTTGTTTCACACAAATTATCTGATCAATGATTTGTACGAATGTTTCTGCAAATATGGTGCTAGTGGCGGGGTTCAGAGTATCAAACTTTTGTGCCTCTCTTCACAGTCGTCTATGGATATCAACCCTTACGTTGCGCCACGTATATATTTCCGTACGGTTGGAAACGTATGATGTGTGAGTTTTAGAAAACTTTTATACATTGTACATTCACACTAGAAAAGTCATACCAACAGAACTTTTTTCAAGTGATAGAAATTAGAAGTTTTATAACAGGTGCAATGAATAATATCCAGTCCCACAACTTATCAGTTCCGCCATATTCGAAGCCAATAAGCACCAATTGATCAATTGATACAAACATCTCCTATTGTATTCTGTTATAAGTATAAAACAGCTTCTTATTTTCATTCATGTTCCATCTTTTATCACTTTTAATACTTTTAATAATGAAAAAAAGTTCCCATGAACATTGTTCCGCAATGCCCTCGGTTAAAAGATACGTGGTGTTGAAATTCATTTTTGTTTGGGTTTTTTTTTAATATCTTTAGCCAGAGACGCAAGAAATGTGGTATACAGGGTTTTTTATCACGCCTTATTCAAATATGATCTTAGTTTTGTGATAACTGATGAAGGGCGCGACAGACAGGGTTCCATCTCTATTGAATTGTTTTTTTTTATTGTATTTTTATTTTAATTTCGTTTATTTTCTTTATTTTGATGTCCTGTATTATGTCGCTCTATGCAATTTACTTCTTTCTGTCACCCTGTATACGATGCGAACGTAAAGGTTGCGACAAATTCATTTGAGAATCAGGTTTTTATCTGAAAAAAAAAACGCTTGGACACGTACATTTTTATTCTCAGTGGCCGCATCTTTTTTATGTTTTGTTGACCTTGGGACGTAAATTGCTTTAGCACGGTCACTTTTCTGGTCATGTATGTAGGGAAATCCGCGTTTTTTTTTTCAAATCAATTCAGTATATTTTTGAGTCTTTTGGTTTTTTTCTGCCGATGACCTTCAAATATTGGATAGACGCCTCTATACAGTGTTTTCCAAAATTCCCGGAACGGCCTTGAAAAATGTAAATGTGGCAACCTTGCCAATATAACCATCGGATCAGGCATGTCCTGAAACCACCAAGTACTAATTTTTACTTTGTTTTCGAGCCATTTGTGAAATACGAGACCCTTTCGGGAATTTTGAACGAGAGTGCAAAATTGCTGAGATTCAAATACAAATTTGATATTTGGATGATTTAATAACCGAGGAGCCCTCAATTTATCGCAATAAAAATTGAATGGACTTTGCTTGTGAAAAAAAGTTGTCTACTTTATCTCAAAAAATGTAAACGTGGCAACATTGCCGATATTACCATCCGATCAGGCATGTCCTGAAACCACCAAGTACTAATTTTCACTTTTTTTCCGAGCAGTTTGTGAAATACGAGACCGTTCTGCTTGTGAATAAAGAAGTTGTTTACTTTATCTCAAAAAATGTAAACGTGGCAACATTGCCGATATTACCATCGAATCAGGCATATCCTAAAACCAACAAGTACTAATTTTTACTTTTTTTTCGAGCCGTTTCGGGACTTTTGAAAGACACTGTATAAAAATGGAAATCTGTATGTCCGTCCACTTATGACTCAAGAACCGCTGAAAAAAGATGATTACATTTTCAAAGTCATCAGTATAATCGGTGAATAGTCCTATGGCATGGTTTCATCCACCAACTCATAGATGATTCTGAGAAATTGAGATTTATATTCAAATTTTTGATAGAAAATCACATTTGTCAGCATTCACCTTTTTATTGCATTTACTGAAAATGACAGTATTTTTTTCATTAGACGTTCAAGCATGTTCTATCGGTACATAGAAAATATAAAGCCGCGCTCACATCATGACATAAATATTTCCGTTGTAAGCTGAATGTAACTGAGAAGCGGTCACTGGAAAAGTAATACTAGGTGTGTTTGTTATTCTCCACCAGTGCACACTTTTATACACTACAACACTCAGTGTGGCTTTGTTTGTGAAATGTTTGTCTGTTTTTTAGGATAGAATATCTTTTCTAGTTTCGTGAAGATATAAACTTTTTAAAAACAGAGAAACATTTCACGAAGAAAGCCACACTTAGTGTTGTAGTGTAGAAAAGTGTGCACTAGTGGAGCATAACAAACACACCTATTGTATTAGGTCAATGTTTGAGAAAATAGGTATGATTATTTGTGACATAACCGTTTTTTAAATAAAATTTTATAGGAAATTTGTAATTTTATATTAACTCACAGATAGGTGAGCGAAGTCGTTGGTTTCCAGCTAGTAATAATTTTTTTTTGAATTCGATGAAATTTTCAGGGTCCAAATGCTAAATGGTAGTATTCAATTCAAAATCCAGATATTATTTTTTTTTGTTAAAAAAAACAGGGCACTCAAACTTCTTATTCATGGCTCCTCTATTTGCTGTATAAGTAGATTGACCAGTCTGGGACACCCTGTACAATGGCATGCATATTGCCCATTAGAGTCAAAGCCATTGAAGAAGAACATAGTGATAACATCATTCCTTGGGCGAAAATGATTGTTTCTCTTCATCAGACTCTGGGTTATGTCGCTTATGCCATTCTGCTCTTCTTTAATTGCACAGACTCTATCTTTTAGAGAAATACATCTTATCCATGACCTCATAAATTACCCAATACATATAATTATACTAGAGTAGGGTCATGATCGTGGGTGAAGAATGAATTTTTCGTCTTCTTATCAAAGAATACATTCTTCTTCTCCTGTTTCTCAATAATTGTTTTCAGAACAACTTTTGAACGTATTTGATAGTTTAATCATTGTTATCCCAAGAAATCACTTTGTAGTGTATTTAAAAGTTAATTTTTCTTGAAATTGAACCAAGTAGGTACAATACTTAGTTCTATTTCATCAATTCCATTTCGCTTTCATACTAGATTCCTCCTTTCTCTTACGAAGACGTTAATAGACACAAGTAGATAATTGAAAATAGTTTATTGGCTTCTCTCTGTCAATTGCTTCGATATACAGTGTGTTGCATTCAAGATGTATTCTGGTTAATAGAATAGATCAGTCATACAGTCTGATGACCACATTTTTCACGGTATCTAAGTGAATCGCCAATTCTCAATATGCCACTTCACGAATCGCATTAAAAAAATTGAAATAAGTTTCAAGAAAATTGTATCCTTTTCCCGGATACCATGAGGAAATTCCAATTTTCATTTTTTTTTCAGTAATTTTGTTCATTCACTTATTTATTTGTCCGCTTGACATAAAGAGTCACATAAAAACTTGATATTGGACCCTTTTTTCGTGAGTCATCATTTTTCTTGAGTGATTGTAATCCAAGAAACATTTTTTTTTCTGTTTCCGAATAACGGAGAATACGAATTTAACTCAACAACTTTTGAAAATCGTCTCTCTCCCTTCATCCCCTCCGGAGGGGTGAGGGATAACTTTCAAATTTCAAATAGAATGATGTATTTTTTATTTCAAAATACTGATCTACATAAAATATGTAATCTTGAAAAAATAAAAAAAAATGTATAATTAAGCTATCCCTGAATTAGTTATCCTTCATCCGTTACCATGGAAACCTCAATGTAATCGTGCAATGTGTCCCATAAAATCATCACGCCACCAAAATTAATAAAAAAATCGAAACCATTTTCCGA
The DNA here is from genome assembly GCA_958502075.1 of Orchestes rusci. Lineage (NCBI taxonomy): Eukaryota > Metazoa > Arthropoda > Insecta > Coleoptera > Curculionidae > Orchestes > Orchestes rusci. Next base: position 3,968,427 of record OY293306.1, read on the forward strand.
ATCAGGATAATTGTGATAAAGGGATAATTCAATTTAACATTTCTGTTAATTTTTTTATTTAAAAAAAAACATGATATCATAATATTATTATATTACTGAATGAACGCATATTCTTACAAATTAATTGATATACAGGGTAACCTAGTATGATACATCCCAAGCTATTTTCCTACCCTATGATTATGCCTATACCACAATATCACAAATCAGAATATCAGGTTTGCGATTACTATACAGTGCTAGGCAAAGACAACATTTTTTGGATTTTGTTAATAAATTATCGTGAAATTAAAAACTATTGTTGCTCTCTCATTCAGAATATGATTTTATATATGGCCAAATATCAATTCTGTTGTGCGAAGACTATTTTTAGATGTATTTTTGCTTTTACATGAGCTACATGACATTTTATCATTTTAATACCTATAAGCAACCACTACTTTTGGAAAAATGTTCATTGGTCTATTTTGCACTATAATAATTATTCAGACAAAAAAATCCAAATTTAATAATTTATCTCATGTACCATGTTTTTCTTCTTCAAACTTTATTCGTGTTCGTGAGCACACTGCATATTCGAAGCAATCTCTTGACATCCCTCAAAAGCAAGATCTAGTTGGCTGTACACAGTTCAGTAATCTATAACCTCCACGACGTTTAAAGCTTGATATATGACCATGGTCTTCCTCCTCAATGACTTTTGGTACTTTTATCTTGAACAGCTGTCCTGACAATCATCAACAATGACAAAAAAATGGATCGCCACAAAATCACAGAAACAGTCGAAACTAGGCTATTAAAATCGTTTGTGCCCCGCCCACTTTTTAACCCAGCCAATCATCTACAGGGTCGTATCGATCGCACACGTCATTTCCTTCGGCCCAAGCGGACGCCATTTTACCCCCTCCACTTTACCACCGCCGGTCGGAAAAAGGCTCGTCGACATTTTCCGAGTTTTCCAGTCGTGGTTTCGGAGTCAATACCGTGCAGCCTTCACCAGGCTTGTTGATATGATATGAAATGTTGAAAACCAAACTTCAAAGAGTTTAACAGCAGTGATGCCACAATTTTGATCAAAAGTAGCATATTTATTCCTGCAATAGTTTGTGTTTTTGGTTCGGTGCAAGAAGCGTCAGAGATTGCGTACGAGTTATGTTTGTTTTTTCTCTGTTGAATGATTTCAACTTTTCTAATAAATTCAGAAATGACTGCTGAATGATGATGTTGAAAAATGTTGAATAAGGAAAGTTGCACATGCCTACAAACTGTTTATCTTCAAATAATCGCAAATATCTTTCCATGTCTGGTTTTAGTTCTCATTTGCAAGTAAAATTTTTTGTTCGTTATAAAAAAAAACATTGTATAATTGATTTATTAAGATAAAACTATCGTTTCAAATTGATAGTTACTTATGGCACTAGTGCGTTGTGTTGAAAATAAGTCACGCGGCCATTGGGTCGAGTGGTATAGATTCTTAAAAGACTTGTTGAACATAACGCACGAAATGAAATCTGTCTTAGCTAAAATTGTACTAATATGCTTTTTCGGGGGATAAACTATCCAGAACTTACCAAATTCTCGAAGTACCATTTTTTTATTGAATAAAATTTTAACAAATCACACATGTTAGAAAACAGTTCAGTGATTTTAAAATTTGGAGTAACATATTATTAATGTGTGTAATAAATGTGTTATCTTTAAAAATGTTATTCACTAAAAAAAAATGTATTTCGCGAATCCGGTGATAACGGTGATTACGGAAAATTTTCTTTTTACTGAAGTGTTTATCTCACGAAAAAGCATATTAGTACAATTTTAGTCAAGACAGTTTTCATCTGCAACGAGGTCAATTGCACTGTTATATAATTGTGTTTACAGTTACGACTATGTTCAGGACATGTTAGGTTATTAGCCCTGCAAAAAGAAATTAAATCGCTCAAAAAACAAAAAGAATATGTCTAACTTAAAAATGTACTTTTTTATTTTGACCCACAGTGTATTCTTGTCTGTGCTGATTGTGTGCGGGCACAATAACCCGTTATTCCCAATGTTTTTGTTGATGTCATATCATTTTTATCAAGAAACAGATTAAATTCACAAAAAATAATCATAATATAATATGATGACAAATGCTTATACGAAATTGTGATTCCATTTTTCCAAAACAATTCCCGTCAGCTGACGACTTCTTACCAACATAAAAATACAAACCTAACTTTTTCTTGTTGTTTGAATTTTTGTCAATTGGATCATTTTTGTTCGTAGTCAAGCCCGCTCTATACAGGGTGTCTCTAAGAGATCTGAATAAATGGTATGTGCATCACTATATATTTCTGAAGTCGAAAAAAACCGATTTGGAGCAATTTTCCTCAGTACGAAATTACGCTGTTTGGGAGAAACAGGGTGGTCAAGTTTTAATTAAAAAATCATTTTTTCTCATTATTTTGGACAATTTATTTGTTCACATTGCGCTTTGAAAATTGATAAACGGGGGTTTTGTTGTTTGAGAAATTCGATCCTGGTGTCTGTTTTGCTTTGGCCGCTAGAGACGCCCTACACTGCAAATTTTGTGGTTCAAAATGGTCATAAATATTTTCCTAGTGTTTTTTTTCCATCTTTTATCAAAGAAATAGATTCTCCAGAGAATTTAAAGCAAAAAACGCACTTTGTCAAAGTTCGGTCAAGTGAGCCGTTTTCGAGATATTTTTATTTAAAGAGTTTCATGCCACAATGACAAACTCTTGATATTATTAGTCGCCCTCTTGACGTTTCGTGGTCTGAATCCCGATAACGGTGGAATTTCAGATAAAGGTGAGTTGCCAGGAAACGTCATATTTTGACTTAGGGCTTCGCGAGACCGCATGAGTAGTCTTGGTCTTGGTGACAAGACCGGGACCAAGACCAAGACCTAAATATCTTCGCAAGACCAAGATCAAGTCCAAGACTCTACCACAAGAGTCTCGTCATGGTCTTCGTCATGAAATAAAAAACGTCACTCAATCGCCACAATACTTATATATATAAAATCTGCGAAAATGTTTCTATCTACTTCAAATAAGTCTTTAGGTTGAAGCAATTCTTAAAAAAATGTATCATTGTAATTTTCCAATTCACAATAGGTATAGACCAGTGATGCCAAATCATTGAAACGAATATTCCTGAATTCATCAAATAATGTACTAACCCACATGGAAAATAAATAACGTGTAATGGGTTACTGAATATTGAACAAACGCTATGATGTGTAAACACGTTTAAAGAACCTTTTTTATGAGGAATTTTACCTATTATCTAAATTAAAAGACTGTTCTAAAATCGGTTGATCGGAAGACATGGCAGCGCCGTCAAGTTACACAAACCCCGCATCTCACACAAATTAATCAAAATCTACTCGCTATGAATAGACGAATTTAATGCAAAATGAACTATGTAACACTTTTTGGAAACCTTTGTTTGACATGGATGCCCCGAAAGGTTTGTTCTTATGGTTGATATAGAGTGGATCTTGTATAATTTGTCCAATAGGCAATAAAGTATGCAAACCTATTACAATGGAGAAAAACGCTCTTAAAATGCGGAAGACTTGTTAAAATCGTACCGCCGTCACAGGTAATAATAAAATGTCTTTCGAATTTTCAAGACGTTTTTCTTCATTGAAAATAATTCTGCATGTTTTATTGCCTATTATGCCAAACTATACAATTGAAATTCATTTTTTTTTCATTGGTTCAGAATTGCGATTCAAAAAAAATCCACTGAGTGACGTTTTATGGAAAGCATCTATTCTAGGATTGTTATGCTATACAGTGCGGCTCTGAAAGGTCCTCTCCCTTCTAACATTTGAACCGTTCGATGTTTGATATATGCGGAGAAGATTTGGACATTCTGCATTTTTGACATGGTTGTGACAGCTCAAAATGTCAAAATTACAGCTGGGTGCCATTTCGAATAAAAAAATTAAATGGAAAGGGGGGTCAAGTGATACCCTATTTTGAAGGCCCTTTGACCCTGATTACAACTGTCGAGATTTAAGCTTCTGCTATCATTTCTGTTGATATATGAGCTAATAATTAATCTTTTTGACGAGGATTTTTTTCACCCCAATTCTTTTTTTTTTGATGAAATTTATCCTCAACAAAAAGATTGAGAGATAGCTTATTTCGGAGATCCTCTGTACCTCATTATATTCTCTTAGTTTGGAGAAGTCAACTCTTGCGGGTGGGTATTAATAAAGTGAAAACAAAATCTGACATGATGTCATATCAACAGGAATGATAACAGAGGCTTAAGACTTGGCAGTTGTAATCAGGATCAAAGGACCTTCAAAATAAGGTATCACTTGACCCCCTTTCCATTTTTTCATTGAAAATGACGCCCAGCTGCTATTTCGATATTTTCAGCTGTTACAACTATGTCAAAAAATGCAGAACATATGGTGTGTCCAAATTTTGCTCGCATAAATCAAAAGGTTCAAAAGTTTTGGAGCCACACTGTGTATTGTTATGTGTATTTTATAAATTCGATGTATTTTTTTTCAAGACCATCAAGACCAAGACCAAACTTATTTTTCGAGACGAAAAGCAAGACCAGCCAGTCTTGGTCTTGGTCTTGGTCTTGCGAAGCCCTATTTTGACTTCAAAAATATAGTATGATGATTTTGTTGATAATTTCTGAGACGTTTGCTTAGAGGTGTCGAATATCAGGAATTCTTCGGTGTGCCATGGAACTCTTTAAATAGAAATATTCCGAAGACGGCTCACTTGGGCAAAGTTTGACAAGAGCACCTTCTTCACTTTAAATTGCCAGGAGAATCTTCTTCTTTTTTGGAAAATTGGAAAAAAAACACTGGAAAAATATAAAGAAGGGAGTTTTCGTGGCATAGGGACAGAAAGGGAAATGAGAAAAGTTGGCACCAGGCGGGATTTGAACCCACGACCTTTGTCACGCAAGGACAACGCTCTACCAACTGAGATACCAATGCCAATGCCCCCTCAGTTACATTTTTCGGACAAAGAAACTTCCCTTGGAAAAATATGGTTATGTCCATCTAAACCACAAAATGTGCAGTGTATCACGCCCTCTAGCGGCCAGAGTGGAACGGACTCAGTAATCGAATTTCTCATGTCACAAATTTTCCGTTTACCAATCCTCAAAGCAATACGTCCAAAATAATCTATTTTTAATTTTAAACTTGACCACTCTGTATCTCCGGAACAGCGTAGATATATATATATATATATATATATATATATATATATATATATATATATAATATATATATCTGAAACGGTGCAATTTTGGAGAGCTGCTTCAAATCGGTGTATTTTGACCTCAGGGATATGTGATGGGAATTTGTACAGACTTTTTTCAGAGACACCCTGTATAATGAAAAAGATTTATCTGGAGTTTATACATTAGGTTTAATACAAGCGATTTTTATCAAACAGGTTTATTTTGCGCGTATAAACTTGACAAATGTTAAGGATGTTAGCCTTTTTATCCTGATGATGATCGAAACGTCGGCGATCCTGACTCCTGAACCCTCACCTAACTAAAAAATGAATCCATTATCACCAAAAAAATGTTATTGAATATTGGAACTCTTGACAAATTGATTCAAAAATCAAATAGTTTCCAAAACGATCATGCAAACGCATGTGTATACCGTTTTCAAAACCATTTGAGTCCAAGGTCGATTCAGTGAATTCAGAGTAATATTATGATCAACTCGAGAAGTTTCCAAATCGATCTAAGATTAATGTTGTCTTCTGTCAGCTGTCATAAGGTAGACCTGACGTTGACCATACGTAGAAGTGATGGATTGGATGAAATGACCAATGACATGTTTTAATGTCAACATTCGAAACGGTTTGGGTGCTCATTTTTTGTTTGTTTTAGATACACAGAACAAGATGATCTTCTTCTATTTATATTTAGATGGACTTGCGCTATTTCAGTTCAAAGATTTATAAGCTAGTGCGAATCTGTAACCTTCTCTAAGCTTATAAACAATTTGAAAATCTGCGCTTCCTATAGCAGATAGAAATCGCCTCATAAGCTTATAGAAAGTTACAGATTTGCGTACAGACGTGCTCATTATTTTTAACAATCTTTTTCTTCACTTTCCCCTCATTTCCACAGAGATTTTTTTGAGCTTTTTTTCGATATGCCCAAGTGCTTGTTACATCCATACCTCAGGACATCTTTGGATTTTTGTTGATATCTTTTTTCTTTTTTGAAACATCGACTTTTTTTCAAAATTATGACACATAGGGCTTTGAATGACTATTCTGCTAATTCGAAGTTTACAACTGGCAATGTTATGGCATAGATCTATTGTTTAGCTGTCTTTCAGATGACTTATTGGATACTCAGCGATATTTTGAGTATACAGGGTTTGCCAAAGAGTTTTGATCATAAGTAAAGTACTTTTTAGTTATTTTGTCAGGTTTCTTGAAAACTAATTAATAATTGAATAACTAATTTAGCTTCTTCGACATAATAATTTTCAAGAAAACCTGACAAAATAGTTAGTCTATTTCTCACGAGGATATAGTTGATCATCTGAGTGAGTAATAGCCATTTGCCACGTATAAAATATTTAACTTTTTCTATGAACATTTAATAATTAAAGCTTAATATGCCATATTCAATTTCATTTGCATGGCACTTTTTAACAACTGTACTTGAAGTGAGGTTAGGTTGTCAACACAATGAACATAAAACAAGTATAGACGGTCAGAAAGTTTTTAATGGTTCAAAAATGGTGGATTAGAAGGTTGACGAATGTTGACATCTTGTCGAATTTTCTGATTGGCTCTTGAACAGTAGAATAATGAGATTCTTCTTGGTTGGAAACAATAGAATAATGAAAAAAAAGTCACTGGTATGAGTAACGAGTCACATCAACCTATAGAAAGCTGATGCATAATATATTGATCATTGAATAGTCTTAGAAAAAATATAATAATCATCGGATAATTTGCCATAAAAGTGTCCAACATTGATGAGCATAATTTTCAATCATATACATTCAAATTGTGAGATTCCATTCTGAAGTTTTGTATGAATGATCGATTGGGTACCAAAATATAGTTGTACAAATATGGGAGGCGAACGAACCAATCCGATGAGCTCTCCATTTTCCATAAAAACTCAACCCCGTTAAAAAAAGTCGAACAGAACACACTCGTAGTTTTATTAGTTGATATTTGGCAATACATGAACGTCGACAAAAATCAATAAATCCATTGAATATTTTATGAAACCGTGTAATAGTGATGTAAAAAATTCCGCAAATCTTTTTAAAGTTAATTGTAGAGCGCTGATAAAATATGTAAATACTCCACGCGAGGGATGCTAATTCCTAGTTTTTGAAAATTTGCACCGCCACGTTTCAATCATTGAAGCTTTAAAGCCGTTTTATATTGATGTTGCTTTTTGCATATCCAATAATTGTTATTCAGAATCATAATACTTCAACATTTCATTGAAACTGAAGATCCACATTATATTATTCTCTTTACATACCGCTGGCATGCAAAAAGACATCCGTCCCACTTAAATGGACTTAAAATGTATGGATAGCCCTAATGAATAAAATATAGGGGGATGAAACTGCACTCACTGAAGTGACATATGGAATCATCACCTTGGGCTGCATCGAGCATTGTTCTTTTGGACCCCTTATGTTTGTGTGCCCACGAACTTCTTTCTACTGTTACCCCTCTAGTTACGCACCTGTCCATCCACTTGACTGGTCTGAGGCAGGTATGTTGTGATTTTTTGTGAGCATGCGATGCCATATGTGATAAAAAGAGGGATGTGATTTTTCATTTACATAAGTAGGGTGGAAGTAGCTTTCTGGTCTAATGGAAGTGATTGTTTACATGTCAATTGGATATGGACAGTTGACTGCCTCGAAACATACATACATATTTAAAAAAAAAATTGTATTCGTCTGTGTGGATACTTTTTTGAGGAAGTTCACTAAATTTAGTTCAAATAACCACTCAATATAACTTGCGGTTGGCTGATTGATAATACAACTTCCCTCACATGCAGTTGATTTTGATCCAGAACAATAGATAAAAGCAATAAAGTCGCGTGCTCGAAAAATCTTCCCGATCACGCACTCAAATGAACAACCCTGTCATTAGATGGTTCTAATTCAATAATTACCATATGGTCATAATCTGGGATTTTAGTGATTGTAGCATGCGATTGGATATGAGGTGGAGATTGATACGGAAACGATGGACACTGGACATTTGCGCCTGTCATGCCATCAAAATGTGAAAAAAACGATCAGATCAAAACCTTTCGCCGATGCGATAAGCTGTAGCAACAGAAAATCACTCTATTGGAAAATTACGAAATAGGACCGACATATGGTGAACGACAAACAACTTTGAATCAACGTCATCGATGGCACCAAGCACATTGTTATGTGGTTTGCTGGTGACCAAACGTGGCCACCAGCAAACTTCATAACAACGCGCATGGTGGCAACGATGACGTACATTCAAAGTTGTTTGGCGTTTACTGTAGATACCCCATGATCATGATCTCACCATATCAACATACATAAATACATTTTCTCTTATAAAAGATAAGGTATCGTGTAATAAATTTAGTAATGACCAATGTCCGACAGAAAGTAGCCATAAATTCATTTAACAACTTTAGCGGTTCTTGCGGAGCACAATTTATAGAGCCCTCGGGATTCCGTCCGGTAGATTTAGTGTCAGTGGTAAATTCGTTCTAAGTAGTTGCCTTAACTATTACTGCTTTGCGTCGAATATCGCCATGCGGATGTTTGCGGAAATGAAGACAAACTCTGCGGCGCGACATCAGAAGAATTTCTCAAAATCTGACCTTGTAACGTACAATACAATACAAAACTGTACACTTATTGGATTTTTTTTATCAAGAATATGATCATCCTGATAATAAGATGATTATGTTATCCTGTTGAGAGAAACATGAATCACAGATCACTGACATAAACTTGTAGATTATTTGTTTATGATGATGAGAAGATTCAATTCTGTTAAGAATATCACCTGGACGAGGAATCTGATACTTGAAGATTCATATCACTTGGTAGCAAAATATTTTTTCCTGTGTGTCTACCCAAAGGATATTGGGGTGGTATGTACCCTGTACATCTACTCAAAGAGGTATACATAATAAAACGCGATTCAGTACATCCTAGCTAGAGAGATCATTTTAAAAGCTAAAACTTCTGACTGCAGATTTTATAATAAAGATAAAAATAATAATGAAAATACGAAAATATTGTTTCAAGGTGGAAGCATGTACTTTATGTTCTACTTCACTTGAAAAAGTCACTAGAAATTATATTTTTTGCATGATCCAGGATGAAGGACAATGTTATCGTGAATTATTCAGCAATATGTTTCTCAGGTGGGAATATCCCAGTCCCTTAATTTGGTGGTGCTGTTTCCTTGATAATTATATTAGAGTCCATGTTTAAATAGCGGCAAAAGAATCGAAAAGATAGGCTACAGCTGTATCACCTCGAAAACAATGAATACCACCACAGAGACACTAACATATTTCCATTTTTGTCAAATAGAACCAATCGCCTACTAATCCAAACTAGCTTTAAGGGACTAGGAGTAAATCATCAGTTTGTTGAACAACTTTGTCCATGGACTTATTTGGTGCAAACTTTAAGGCATTCACATCATGATTCACGGTAAGGCGTTTGATGATACAAGACACGATTCACCATGACATAGAGAACCGCCTTCCCAGGTCAGCTGCTTCATGTGTTCCAGTACTGGCTCGCCAATGTATACGATACCGTGTTATAAAGATGTTGACATTTTGATAGTGTTTTCAATAAAGATAGCACACATAACGCCTGACTTCTAACGTAGAAATATTTTTTTTCCAAATGTCCACAAACCGTTACCGGCCACGTCACTCGTGAAACGAATTTCAAGATCTGAGAGAGAAGAGAGAAAGAAACATCATTCTCGCGCAGGGATGAATGTCGCACTGTGTTCCTCTCTAATTGCGTATCCAGATATCATCTAGCACTCAATCTTCGGATAACATCGTCATTGGAGTCAAATCAAAAACTCTATAAGCCGTGTGGGATCAAATTGTATGTTCTAATATCAGTTTTACTTTCTGCTGTTTTGGTTTCTTCGTGATAATATTGCATGAACGAGACCCCAACCTTTCTGACCTCATCAAATCAAAGACGAAAAAAAGAGAATGATCTTTTTCGAAAGTCGCCTCCTCTTTTTTGTCAAAGATGTTAGGAAGAACCCTGTAGGATGTAGAGGTATGTCGTGGGGAGAGGGAAAGGCCAACTACACAACTATGTGCGACGCTTTATCAAGCACTATAAATTTGAAGAAACACAAATACTTTATAAGTAGAAAAACTGGTTTAGACGAGCCATTGGAAAGACGAGATCATCAATTTTTTTGGTATAAGGGGCTATTATTGCTTATGAAAGTAGGTCACCTTTGGTATTCATCAAAAGCAACATGACCGCCGTGCGTTATATCCAGGAGGAAGTGGAACCACATGTTCTGCCTTATATTCGGACTTTCCACGACCCACTTTTCCAACAAGATAATGCACGACCACATGTAGCCAGAATTACGTTGGCTCATTTTGAAGACAATCAATTCGATCTCTTGCCTTGGCTCCCTAGATCTCCCGATCTTTCACCCATAGAACATGTCTGGGATATTTTGGAAAGAAGATCACTCCATATACCTCGTCCTCCACAGAGTGTGCCTGGCATAAGATACCTCAAGAGGAAATCGACCATTCTACGGTTTTGTAGTGTACTGTATTCGAATAAATAGAAAAAATTAATGAGTATTCCTTGGAGCAAACGTTATGCGAGCGCCCATTTTACCACAGAAATTCTACTTGAAAGGGAGAGAGAGAGAGAGAGAGAGAGAGAAGGAAAATCGAAAGAATCGTTTTCGTCATGCTAGTGGAGTATTGGGCTAGTTTATGCCTCCCTTCTCAACATTCTTAACCTTGCAAATATATTCGCGATACATTGTTGCTATTTTGAAATTGGTGAATGGGGATTGATAACATATTGTTATCATCCTCTCTACTTGAAGTTTATTTGAAATTAGTAGTTACTAATAAATATAACATTTTGTTAGGATATGAATTATGATCCAATGAACCTCAGATAAAAATAAACAAAGTGTTTTCAAAGTTGAGTTCATTGAATTAAACAGGTTGTAGAACTCGTCTAGATTACTTTCGATTCATACTGTTCTGTGAAGTATCATTTACCGGATTCAAAACCAGTCCTGTAAGAGACTGTGAAATTGTAAGAAAACATAATCTGACTAACTTTGGAAGTGGTAGCATGGTTGGACTGGCGTCATCTCATGGTTTTGATTAATGGCTTGACATAAAATGTTGCTAACATAAGTAAACTATCTATCGGGTGATTCACGGTCGATGGTACCTTGGCCGTCGTTCTAAAAATTTGATCCTATACATTAGACATAATGCTATATCGATCTAAAATGACTTCAGCGATGCGACGTTGCCGCTTCTTTGAAAAAGTAGCAACAAATTTGCAATTTAAAATGAGACATCCTATATATAATTGTATCTTCTATATTGCTTTCCAATTGTTTTTTCTTCAATTAAATATCTGTTACCACGGTATGTGGATTCATAAGAAGCTGAAATTTCGGGAATAATTCACGAATATCCTGTGTTTTAGTTGTGTCTACAGGGTTTTATTCCGCGTTGTACAGGGTCTTGAAAATGATGTGATTTTACCGTTACATATAACAATTTTCAAATGGAACACCCTTTGTATTACCAAATATTCATCAAGAAAATGAAATTCTTTCTCGAATGATATAGTATATTCCCATACTTGATAGTCTGGTTTTCGAAATAAAAGCAAGTTTTCGTAGAAATCTAATAACTTGGGCATTATCGTTTTAGGTTGACATGACATCAGAATAGGGCTGTTTTTCTCGCCGATAGCGTGAGGCGCATGCGTCCTAATCAGGACAAGTGACAAGTGGAATCACGTCCACGAGCGTGCTTCTATCCTTGTATAGCTGAAAGTAGAACAAGGATAGAGCATGAAGTCTGTCCTGCAATGTGAACGCGGAAGAGATGTCAAAACAAAAATATGACTTTTGCTTGATCAAAAATGACACCTCTTGACCTATAGTTATCACGATTTATTTGTGTACTGTTGAATACACAAATAGGTATTTCACTCTTTAATCACTCAATCCAAACTCATTCAAACTTGGCACTGACACTGAGAGCAATTCAGAGGTTATGAATATTGTCACATGTGACATCACCCAGCCACCAGTTGCCCTGATCTAAGCGCATGCGCGGCCGAAGAAAAATAAATCTATGGAACTTTTGGACTCCACCTATCGCCATATTGAACGCTTTTGTTGTGAATGTTCTCTAATTTTTGCACTCATCATGTTATTGGATAAACGCTTCCCACTTTTTACTCGTCATCCATGTTAGCTGATGAAAAAGCAGTTAAATATCTGTAATGTTTTATTTTGACAGTATGACAGCCCTTATATTATTGAAAAAGGATTTTTTTTTCGAAAATATTTGATAATACACAGTAAATTCAAATACTGGAGTAACACACATTTAATTGAAGCAATTTTTTGAAAAAAAAAGAACAAAATTGATTTAAAGAAAACAATAGAGAAGCGGAAAAAACAATAAAAAACAGGATGTCTTACTCAAAATAGCAAAGTTGTTGTTACTTTTTCAAAGAAGCGGCAACGTCGCATCTTAGATCGATAGAACATCACGTCTTATGTATATGGTCAAATTTTCAAAACGATCCCATAACTGGTTCCTATAAACGCCCAAGGTACCATGGACCATGAATCACTCTGTATATTATCTAAGTGAGTGTCATGATTTGGCAGGTGACATCTTATGGAAGGAATGTGAGACGGACTACCACCACTGCCCTCTCAATGCGCTTTGCTTTGACAATAAGAAAGCACTTTTTCTCTTAGATCGTTTGAAAAAAATGGTCACAGAGTGAAATTAAAAGATACACAGCCGATAAATGTCATTGAACTACTCGTCTAGAAATTGCAGACTCGGCTTTTTCTTCACCTTGTCCAAAAAAAATCTTGACTCGTAATTTGAAAAGTCATTTAACGGGTTCGTAAAGTAAATTACTATTATTTCACAACTTTCATATAGGTGATTTTTGGTAATCAACTATCAAGGCGAGAAAGTAGGCATTCCTGAGGCTATGCCGACAAAATAGTGAAAATGTCTAGGCGGTAAAATTATTTTTAAGTTTTTCTAATAGAGGGCGTTACAAGATTATTTCCTGAAAGCAAGTGATTGCAGCATAATATTTATATCCATTAATTAATATTCAATGTATTATCACAGTTCACACTATAACGTCGCTGTTTGTTTTGACTGGTGCCATCTTGGTTTTGGCTCTGAAAGCTGACCACTGTGAAGCAGTGTTGCCAAGTTGAAATATTGGATGGATAACTTTGATTGTTGCCTAAACTACCAGGAAAATTGTCAAATTACGGCTTAAAGCTATATCGTTGATGATTATTATGCATAAACTCCAATGAGATAAATAGAATAATTTCTGAGACATAAAAATATTGTCTCAATATTTTTGATGATCAGCTATTTCGTATTTTTTGTAAGTAAGTGATTTTACAGGGTGCCAGCAGAAAAATAATGTGTAGACCACGGAGATAAAGTTATTTTTTGAGCTTCAAGAAGTGTCCGGAGTCGCTGAAGCTCGCCTCCACATTACTTTTTTCAGCCTGGAAAAATGCCACTTTACCACCTAGGTATACAATAGGTCTGTTCGTAGAACAATCACAAATCGATCAGCGCTTCATCGATTGGTCAAAATAATCAGAAATAGTTTGCAAACTGCAAATGCTGAATGCTGATTGGCTCTGACTGGTTTGTGATTGTTCTACGAACAGACCTAATTTACTATTTTTATGACTATTTGATAATAAAAGTATTATACATCCTCTTTCTATTGGTTAATATGACTCGCCTGATGCTCGTAGCGCAAACTTCATCCTCATGAGTAATAGACACCATTCTCAACTAGCTGAATGATATACTATTACTTGACACACGTATTGAGAAACCCAGTATTGTGAAAAACCGGACACAAGCAAAAGGAATAAGCTATGTCCCTCTTAGCAGGGAACTTCTTGAATTAATAATAGTCACCACTTTTGATGCTAATTTGAAAAACTTTCATAATGTAGATTCACTGATAATGCACGATAATAATAAATGAACATAACATGTATTTGTATTGAAAATTTCATGACAATATAGACACTATTTCCCATTTTTAAGTGATATAGTCTACCACACTTGATTCAAAACTGGTGCCTTATTAGAAAAATACACAGGGGCTATTTAAAATTGCGTTAGAGCTATAATACGGGTTGCGCTCTTTTTAAAATCGTCCCCTCCGGTATATTGCGCATGTATTTGTTTGTTCCGGTCATTTGGTTCTATTAATAATTATGCAGCCATTTGTGGTTAGTTTTGATATATTGTCATATGGTGGCGAATTAAATGTTTTCGGCTCATATTGAGGGGAGAAATGAATAGTTTAAATGATGAGGAGTTCGAGAGGCTCCTGTGTATAGTAAAATATGTATGTGTATTTGAGTTGGGCTCGACAAATATTGGTGACCAAGGTAAACGAGTAACAAATTGTGCTGACGAGATTTATTTTTGGTATAAATTAAAATAACTCGTGAATTTCTGCAGTTCCAAAACCCTCAGCAGTGACTTTTCGTCCAAATGTCGGTAGCGTGCACGAATAGCAATTCTAATAACAGTAGACCATGCGGCACGCTTTGAGGACATATAATCAGCTGGCAGCACTTGTCGTGGTTCCCACGATGCTTCATAGTCGTCAACCTATTATTAATGTGTTGTTAAAGGATGATTATTTCAGCCCTTCATGTGGGGTAGTCTCTACTTCCATCTGCAACGGCTTATTATACATTTTTGCGCCACGAACTCTTGTCCAGTCTAGTTATAATGATTGGTTATCTCCATTGATTCTATGAAAATCTGAATTTATTGGTAACGATTTTGTGTATCTGGCAATTTTGATAACCGTCAGTGAAATGAATTGCATGTCTCATATTGTTGACTTGACCAGCTCTCTTCAGATATACAGTGTGTCCCCGGATCGACGCATAAATATGTAAAAAAGACAAAAAAAATTTGAATTGAAATTTCATCTTCTGGGGTTCAGCCCTGCTTGGATAGAAACTGATTTATGTCATAATTTTAGTTTCGAAAAATCAAGCATGTCATTAACCTAGAAGCTATTTTTCTCACCAGTAAAGTGTTTTGCCTGTGGGAGATACGACACAATGTTTTTGAAGAAAGTTGTTGAGGATAAATGAGTAATTCTGGTTCGAAAAAATAACTTTCACAATTTATACAAGGTGCCCAATATGACGTATGGAACTCTAGAAATTTGTTTGGGAAAAGAACTTTTGAAATGAAAGCTCATCATTCTGCGTACAACCATGAAGAAAAATTGTGAGGTTGTATTTGGAACAACTTGATTTTTTCCAACTTTATCTTGTTCAATTCCAGAAAGTTTTCATCAGATCGTATTTAGAGGTTGAAAAATCCAGAATCCATTAAAGCGATTCAAAAAAAAATCTGTCTATACCACTGGATTCGTCAGACCCTGAAATTGATCTGTACCAAGTTTTATGAAAAAATATTCAAAATTAACGATTGATTTTATTATGCACCAAGAAACTCTTGTGATGACAAAAAAATCACAACAAATTTATTAAATAACAACAATTGACAAAAAAAAATTATACACCGGAATGATATTTTTGAATTGATTATTTTTTTCAGGGGATGAGAAATCCAGTGGCGTAATCAGATTTTCTCTAAAAAAATCGCCAATACGTTTTCTGGATTTTTCAGCCTCTGAATATTTTTAAAAATCTTGTGGACGTATGGCCTCAAAATACTCCTTTCCCCTCTCTACATTTAAAAAAAAAAGTATCGTCAGAATCAATCCATAAATCAAGATGTTATGGGGATGGCTCGCATTCAAATGGGTCACAAGTAACTTTTTCACAGTCTCTGATGATGTGAAGTGTCATTCACCGGACTGGTGGTAAATGAGATTTTACAGTACAGTATGAAATAAAAGAGAGTCAAATTTCTTAGACTGATGATAGATGAGACAATTTCATGGAATTGTCATTTTGTGCTACTAGCGGCTAAACTGAATCGATTATGCTATGATTTCCGTACCTACCTGAAAGTATGTCATGGAGATTAAACTTGAACAAATTCTCCCGTGGAAAGAAAAAACCTAGTAAGCGATTCAGAAAACGAAGAATCGAGTCAAATCTATGCCGTTTTGTATAGACTCCATAATTTGTTTTTTCTTTTTCTAATAGGATAGATTTCAAGGGCGGGCTTCGCACTAAGATATATTTTTTAAATCAAAATCATGTGTTCTGTGAGCCTTTACTATGTTTCAACGCGAAATAATCATTTGTTTTGCTAAGGAAAAATCCAAAATAATACCATACAGAAAGAGAAATCACACTTTCACTCATAATAGGTTACTGAAAAAAAAATCACTCTTCTACCAAGAAAAAAGTAAGTATTAGTACTTACTATTTTCGAATATTCAGTTTTATTTGATAAACATTGGTAAAAAATAGCAGAAATTAATGTAAAATTCCTTAGAAAAAAAATCCATGCTAGATCTTTACCCTCAGAATAGCGAGTGACTAGGTTCTTTAATGATCTCAAACATTATTTGGGTGAGTGCATTTGGCTATGTGGAGTAATTCAAAAAACGAGAATTTTTGGCAAACAGTTCTTGACAATAGTTTTTTGAGTTCATTCGACTCAAATCTAACGTACCGAGTGACACCCTTCAAAGTGACAACCCCCCTTACTTTTTTATTTTTTATCGTACAGCAAAATAAAAATTACTGACTTCAAGAGGAATTTTTTTGCAGTTCGAATATCACTTCGAATGTTTTGATTCGCTTCTATGATAACCATGGCCAATTTTTCAAAAAGTCAATAGTTGCCATAGAGCGACCATTTTGGCAGCGAAACAAAATTGACAAAATAGAACTTGACGGCCTATTTGCTGGAAATTCCAAACTAAATATCTCGAATATTATTCTGGATAGAAATAATTGGGGCTTTCCAGTTGAAATGAAAATAACTTTTTGTCGCTCCCCCGTATAGCTTTGCAGTTACAAAAAATTAAAAGTAATATTTAAACTGCAAAAAAATTTCCTCATGAAGTCAGTATTTTTTATTTTGCTGTACGATAAAAAATTAAAAAGTTAAGGGGGGTGTCAGTTTATACGATGTCACCCGGTACACAGATATTTAAGTCTAACCGATATTAAAGGGAAACATTTGGACAGCAGCGTTGTAGATGATTTGAGTGAGTGACGCCCTCCTGAAACCGGTTTTATCTCGAATAGAGGTCCAATGGTGCCCGACTATCTCTCACAAAAATTTAGTCACAACCAGCGGACTTGCTAACTATTATTGCCATGATAGTCGACTGAGAGTTCTTGGAAAGTTATGAGATGGATCAAGAAAAAGAGGAAATGAATATTTTGTTCAATGAATCCAGTAGAATCCAGCAAATACCATGAAGATCTCCTTTAACCAAACTCCTTCCAGAAAGTCAATCTGATCCCTTTTGAAGGTGACCAAACAAGTCTTCACAAATGCTTGTCAACCACGATATTTTCTTCGAAAGCAATCTCTCAGTCTATAAAAATTTGAGTCCGGAATCAAAACGCTTAGCGAAAGTCGCTTAAAAAGTAATATAAATCGCATTCTGTGAGGAAAATTGGACCGCTAACTGGATCTAGTAAGTAATGCATGAATCGGGAGCGGCGCTCAGGTGGTACATCAATGATGCAAGGGCCCTCTTGGATGCTGCTGTGCTCTGCTCTGCTGCCGCCTTCTCTACTCTTGTTGACACACGTTTATTATAATCTCGCGTTTGAAGGGGTTAAATCTGTTTCTGTTGGGATTTTGCAACAGTTGACAATATCTTTTGCAATTTAGATTGTTACGTTTAGTGCACGCTTTGTTGTTTTTATACATTTTTCCAAAAATACCAGCTTGAATACTTTCTCTGTGAAACAAAAGATTTCATAAACACAAGGGTCAAGGGCCTGTCAGTTTTTGAGCTATAGGTTGATTTTAAGTTTAATTCTGGAACACCTGTCGTATATGAACTATTTGGTCAAGTTAGGTAAGGTTACGGAGGGGTATGCCCTGGTCCACAGTTTCCTGCTTCGCAGTGCTTTTACTCGGAGGCCAGATGGCCAATTGTGTTCCCTTGTTTTATTTTTGAGGAGGTGTTTCCTTGGTCCTAACCTCCAAGCTTTTTTTTCTCAATCGTTCTTCAACCATTCCATGGTTTTCACGAAGTTCGGAATTCAGCACGAGGATTAGCACGAGGGTAGCTAGGGGGGACCGGTTTTACATTCCTTGCAATGGGACCTACATTCTCGAGTGAAATTCAAACCACTGTGAGAATACCACTAAATGTCGAACAGAAAATAATCTCTGCCCACCTCGGGTCTCGAACACGATCACCAGCCGGTTCTCACTTACTGACCCCGGCCTATTTGGTTACTTATCGGAAATGTGAACACGGACTCCAATATAACCTCTTACGTGAAAAAACCAGTGGCGTAGTCGGTTTTCATCAAGATATTGAAATTACTTAGTTGAAATTGTCAAGTTTTTTCAAGCAGGACACCCTAAATATTAATCAAAAAATTGAGCTTGTGAAAAATATAATTTCGATAAACTCGTGATCAACATTTTGCAGTAGTCCATGAAAATCAACGATTATAATAAATAGTCGTTAGTTCTTCAAGGCTGCATCAATTAGCTTGGCTGACTGCTTATCGATTTTCAATATGAAATGTTTTCTATCCTGAACTTTTGGCCAGTTCCCATACAACCCCTTTACCAGATCCATTGACTTGGAAGAAAAATATTATTGCCTCGGTATTTGATGATCATTAGAGAAAAGAAATATTATGACTAATGATGGTGGGAAAAAGTGGATAATGTTATGCGGAGTAGACTATGTATTAATTGTGGATATTCTCTATACATATATAACACTGCAGAGCGCTTTCAGCTCACAAGGCAATCTTTGGTGCTTCAGATTGGATATGTTTAAATTATTGAAAGAAAGGATGAGGTAAACATATCTTCTTCGTGGACTACAATAGACTCTGGCACTCACCACAAGTAAACATGCAAAAAGTGAAAATAAAATATTCATGGCAACTTTCCGTGGGTCTCAAATTCCCAACAGTTACAACTTAGATTGAGTACTCAAACTGCTGTCTTGAAGTTATACATTGTTTCCATATTCGAAAATCAAAGCCAATGGAGTCAATAATTAATTAATTATTATATTCTTGTGCGAAATGAAAAAAAAACATCTAGTATCTTATTCAATAAAAACCTTCGTATTCGTGTTTCATATTAGTTTTTTAAAAATATTCAAAGCATTTTCAACATTTAAAACGTTCATGCAAAAAATGTAGACCGTTACAATGAAATGATCATCATATCTTCAACTATTATGAATAATTGATTTTCAAAAAACATGCAGCGTTCTTCTACTCCAGGCAAGAAATGATTTTTTACTTTTTCCAGACAAAGCATTCTTATTTCATCGACTATTGTTATAATTTTCGATTGGTTCTGGCAGAAATCCAATTTGAATTGATCCACAGAGTATCAGTGATTATAACCCACATTTTGCTTTTGCTCTATTCAACAAATCAAAATTTCAAGAATCTACCATCAGGTTTTGTTTATCAAATAATAAGCAAAAATATACGCAATACCAGTCTACTAATCACAAAATAACATAATTATAATATAAAGTACAGCTGCTGTAATACATGGATTATTCATATTTTGTGTCCATTTATTCAGATTTATTCACATTTTGGGAATGAATGTTTAATGTCACTGAATAAAATAATTGTAAACAAGCGGAAAATTATTGTTTTTCGTAAACCTATTATTATTGTACTACCTAATGATACCACTATGACTAACAGACACGATTTATTAATGACTGGATTATATTTCGTTTAGATGCTATGAACCAATTCATGTTTACTTAACGGACAAAGCTAGTAATTCTAAGACTTAATTATTTATTCAGAACGAAAACAATATTAATGTTTCTTGTTCGGGTGAAGGGTTATCTATTCCTTTTTACTATTTTTGAGAGGATGGTCAAATTCTGATGACGGTTGAAAATTAAAAAAAATGAAAACGCGTATGTAGAGGACACCTTTGGGTCCATGATGCCTGAGAGACGATTCCGGTATTTTTAGTACTAATAGTCTCCAGTACTACGTGGTATTTTTGAAGTGATACATACAGTATATAGTGAAACTTTATAAATTGCTGCCATAATTTCAAGTGTACTAACCTTTGAAAATAGTAACTTTGGGGGTGGCCATGTCTTCGCACACGCAACCTCTTAATTTTCATCACCTGACGGTATTACGAGGCGATATGTATTTTGGTGGCCCAGTATATCATTCTTTCAGAAACAATATAGAGAATAATTTTTGAAAAATCAGAACTATATTATGTATATAATTCCATAACCTCCAGATGTTTAACATATTGAGGTTTGGGTGCCCATCCAACCATGCGTGATTTTTGATGTCCGAATATTTTCGTCAAAGATGATTCATTGGATTGTTTTTGAAAGAATGGTATACTTGGCCACCAAAATATATATCAGGTGATGAAAATGAAGAGGTTTCGTGTGCAAAGACATGGAAAAGTTGATATTTTTAGGGGTCAGTACACTTGACATAAGAATGCAATTCACAAAGTTTCACGACTAGAATACTTCGAGAATACCACGCTGTACTGGGGACTATAAAGCGAACGTCAACTTTTCATGATAAACATTACAGAATATTAGTTGATGATAGGCCGTTATTCCAAAGACGCATTCCTGAACCAAATTCAAGTAAAAAACATGTGTCCTGAATAGTCTGGTTTTTGGGATACAGGAAGTTTTACGTTTTAGTACAGTAAATCCGTGCAAAAAAAAAAGGCATCTGAGAATTTCGGAAAATACGTAAATAGCTTAACACTGAGTTTTCGGGGAAATCGAAGGTGAGCTTGACACGCCATCTTGAAAATAAGGGAGCCACTTCTTTTCTCTGTTGCAATTTTGAACTCACTATAAAATATCATATATCCAAAATTGTCCGAATTTATATTCTCAATAACTTTTCCAATAAACTTTTTTTTCTAAAATCAGTGATAAAGAATCTGCAGGGTGATTCCATGGTAAAAAGAAATCGGACCGGACAAAAGTCTAGCAGAATTTAATTGTCAGTAACCATTGAAATAAATGAAAAAAGGTGCTGGAAATGTAATTCTGAACTACTTTCGACCTGTATGATTTTTTCTTTCATTCCATATTAATGAATCACCCTGTTGTTTTGTATCTTTGATGGTAGGCTCACCTTCGATTTTCCCGAAAACTCAGAGTTAAGCTATTGAGGACTCCCTCCACAAATTAAAAAAAAGTTTTTGCGTATTTCTCAGGAAAAACTCTGATTCACTATACCATTTAATCTAGAGATAAATCGAATTAATTATTAATATCCCGAAAATCCTTTTGCCGATTATGTTGAATTTAGTCCAAGTTTTTTTTGGAAACTTTATACAATTTTCAGATGAAGCAGCTGTCTCTTGATATTTTCTCGTACTTTTTTTCATTTTTGAGAAAAAAAATAAAAACGACTATCTTAACAGTTTTTCGAAATGCAATGAAGTGGTTCTGATTTTGTAGCTGCTTTATCTGAATAAAAAATAAATGTGTCTGAAATAGTCTGGTTTTCGACAAAAAGAGTGTATTGTTTCTTTTGCCGATTTTATAACATTTTGGTAGACTGTCACGCACAATCAGCACTAACGAGATGGTAATTATGAGTTCCAGTGGCGTCCTGAAGGACAGTTACAGAAATAAAATTGGCAAAAAAATGTGCACTTTTTTTAAAGATATTCTTTTTTTCAGCAGCTTATGATTCAACTTATTTGTCTCTTCATATTTTTTCGATTTTTAAAAAAATACTAATAAAGACCGCTTCATTTTAACAATTTTTCGAGATGCAATAAAGTGGTTTTGATTTGTTTCCTCAAGAACGACGAAAGATACAAAAAAATATCAGAAGACAAAAAAGTATTTTTAGCTGCTCTATATGGAAAAAATATAAAATTCTTAGAAAAAGTCAGTGACGCATTTTTTTGTCACTATTTGTCAGGACTGTCTTGAATAAACAGAGCCAGTAGCGGACATAAATAAACACAAAATCTTGAAACTTGAATACAAGCTATATGGGTGAAAAACTTTTTGTGATGTATATATTTTGGAATTGAATAAAATAGAAATCTT
Organism: Orchestes rusci; assembly: GCA_958502075.1. Taxonomy (NCBI): domain Eukaryota; kingdom Metazoa; phylum Arthropoda; class Insecta; order Coleoptera; family Curculionidae; genus Orchestes; species Orchestes rusci. The sequence goes on from OY293306.1 coordinate 3,990,982, forward strand.
GTTCCAAGTTATGTATTGGTATCATTCATATCAATGTGGACTAGAACCTTGGAGGACACGATGAAGATAAATTATGAATTCAAAATATGTATAGAAAATGCTCCTGCGAGCAACGAACATGTTTATTAGAAATGAACCAAAATCCCAAAATCATCTAATACAATATACACATTACTTTCTCGCTATCCTTTGAATCACATGTTAAAATAAATCTGCAACTAGCATAATGAGTCTGAAAAACTTCAATCGTTACAGGGATATACTTTTTTCCAAACTTGAATATTTTCTTTGCAAAACTCTTGTACTGTCTTCGCTTGACCTTGGCTAATTTTGGTTTTTTCTAGTGCACTTTCTATGATTTTTAACTTGATTATAAGAAGATTGCATATTTATACTTTCCTAAACAAAATCTTGGTCACAGGTCAGCCTCCATTCTCAAAAAAAAATCAAACCTTTCGCAAATTCTTCTGGTATCAGAAACGCGAAGATCACCCTCATGAAACAAGCGAGTTCAAAAGTTATTTCGATGCTCTGCAGTTCATATGTGGAATCAGAATTCATGGATGTTTCCAATATTGAATGCAATTGTCTTTAATTGACTTCTTCACGATAAAGTTTATCAGAACGCTTTAAAAAACCGAAGGATTCTAGAAGAGAATATCTAGTGTCCGAAACAGGAGTCATAAATTTTTCATAAGCTTCTGGTCATTACTAATAAAACACTTTTTTGCTATTCAATTATTGTATGTATTAGGTATTGTTCCAATCTATGTATTTGCTGATATTGGACTACATGACAAATTATGTTTTTCTCAATATTATGTATAAATAAGCCACTCTTAATTCAATTAAGAAAAAGTAACCGAGTAAATCGTCTTATTGATATTAAGTCACATGAATACAAACAACAAACAATCAGAAAAAGATTTGAACAGTCTTGCATGGAAGTTGATATGAGTCAAATGAAATGTAAAATCGATCATATTCCGTTTCATTGTCATACAGTAATTTCCCTTTTTGATCTGTCATATTATCAAAAGTCTATAATAACATATACCTCTCATGCAGTGTTACCCTCTCACCATTCCATCATTTCAAGGAAGATGGAAATGGAATTAGTTTGGAGTAACATCATCTAGCTGTAGAACTTTCGAGCTGTATCCCCCGTTTTATACCAGTCCTTATCAAAATAATTCTAGTTGAATCTGTTTTTTTGTTTTTATAAATTACCTGTTAATGTATCTTCTCAAAGAAGTGTGTGTCATAATCTCACATATTATGTATTAAAAAAAATTAGTAGGTAACTTCTTATGCTTTCATGTCTTTGTCTGAACAGTCCTTGTATCCAGAAGAACACAGTAAATTATTCCACCGAACCTAATGAAGGAATGTTTATTGAGATGAGGGCGCAAATTTATAATGTGCAGGGGGAATCTGAGAAAGCAATGGGAGAATTAACAGTTCAGATTCATCACGAGCTCAGTTAAGTAATCCGTTTCAAATTAACGTTTTATGGACGATTTATGATCATCAAGATACAGTAAATTTGCCATGGGGAACGGAAGTTGAATTGAGTTTATTCACTCAATTGTTATTTTAAATGTCATATAATTTTTAGATGAAAGTAAGTATTGCTATGACAAAATTATACATTATACAATATTGGAGGTTGGAAAATTCAAAAAAGGATTGGAGAACATAAGATGCTTACTACTAGAAGTAACATTGATGGATATCAGTGGGTATCTAAAGAAAACTTTCCAAAACCTACATGTTGTTGATAATTCAAGAATTTTGTTGATAGAGGTTGAGAACCACTTACCGACGGATTGGGCATACATCTTCTTGGCATGGGCTCTGGGCTCCGGTAGGTGGGAGAGTATCTGCCCGCAAAACATGCACCTGAAGAGGTGATCGGACCATGAAGGCCCGTCGGACCTTTTGCGCCCATCATTTTGTCGGGAGAATACATCTCAAAGTACAAAATTTTGCACTCGATCTGTCCAGAATAACTGTTTTCAACACGTGAAACGACCGATTAATCACCAGAACTTTGTTTTAGATATATTAAGGCATTGTCAAGAAAGTTGAACAGTCACTAATTGGTCACATATATCGCACTGGTTCTGTTGTACAATACAATTCCAACATTTGAGTCACTGTTCTCACCTATTAATAGTTTCAACTTGATGCTCGACAACTGGATAAAATTGCGCAAATTTATGCTTTCCAGAGTTTTCGGCACCCTCTTCCGTCGGGGTGGTTTGATGTATACTGCTCTGGCTGCCATTGGAGTATTTGAGGGTTGTGTGCGACGTCAAGTAAGGGCGCTTGCGTCCATAAATGACGCCCGCCCTCCAAGCCGCATTCGCCTCTGACAAATTAGTGGCATTTTGATGGTGTATGGATTTTTGAATTGTTTTCAAAGGGGTAAATAAAGAGAAGGATGAATGAGGATGAATCTGTCCCTAATCCGAGATCTGATATATTTTCGACAGAGGTAACTGTGTGTAGCTTTGATTTTGATGTGTTATACAATCTGTGTCTATTTGTCAAACGAATAAATAATATGACAACACTCGCAGTGGGATCATAGCGATAGTGAATGATATATTCATCAAGTCACAAGTATCTTTCGAAAAGCAAATTGATAAATCGGAATTATGAGACTAATCTATTATTAAAAGTCATTCTTTGTTACAACTCTTCTCTTTGATGCTAAGATGGTCATTTTGAGTGGTCCGACCTGGCAAAGCTGAAAGAAACGGCAATTAAAAATGCAGAGTGAGTTCTGGAAGTTTGAATTATTTATACTTGAATCTATGTCGTTGAACAACACTTGGAGAAAGTTTCTTTGTCAGGTCTTTCGTACTAGATCTTCTTTGGGACTATCATGTTATTGAGAAATAAATACAATAAAATAATTCTCTACCCATTATCCAGAGCATTGAATCATTCCACAAGGTTTTTTAACTCATATCATAAGGCCACAGTATCATGATGTAAAACGATTTCACATACAAGCAATTTTTTCAAGTAGATGGTGGTTTTATGGCGCATTCATGATTAATCAGATTTTTTGTGACGCAGTTTTGACAGGATGTTGTAAAAAATCGGTTTGATAGAGCAAGAATTATTATTTAGAATGAGAAAAAGATTTAATAACAGATGATATTATCCACCAAAAACGTCTTTCATAAAAGTTTTTGTGGATGTGATAAATTCTAAATTGGAGAGACTTGACGGCCATTATAAAAAAGAATTGAAGAACATTCGACAATATTAAAGAATACTTGATTTTATAGGTCAAAAATTTGTCAACATGATTTTGATAAAAACGATAAAATAAATTGGCATTATTCAAAAATCTAAGGACAGGAATCATTTTCTAGGTAACATTAACTGGAGAAAAATGCATATTATCTGGAATACAAGACGGTAGAAAAAATGAAAGCGCAGGTATAATATTATTATCTTCACAATAATTGAACATAATAATATATCACAAATCAAAATAGTCTGAAACATATTGAGCACCACTATTTTTTGCATATTTACAATTTTTCAAAGTTATGTGTAATCAATATAATAATAAAATTGTTACTATACAAGGTGTTACTTAATGATATGTCATAATTTTTAAGGGGAGTTCCTGGATAAATTTCAAGTCGAAAAGGTCATATAAACTTGGGTCTCAAAATGCTTGGTTTTTAAGATACAGGTTGTTGAAGATTTTTTTTATTTTCAGTTTTTAATACATTTTCCAAAGAGGGTTTGAGATATTGAACTGAATTTTGCCACAGGATACTATGGTATAGGAACACACTTTTTTTTTATTTTATTTTTCCATTTTTATTTTATTTTATTTTATTTTATTTTATTTTTTTTTTCTTTTTTCTTTTAGACCCAAGTTTATATGATCTTTTTGACTTAAAATTTATCCAGGAACTTCCCCTTAAAATTATGACATACCATTTAGTAACACCCTGTATATTTAGAAAGATTCTGAAATTTACTTTCTTGTTTTCAATATGAAATCGTCTCTGCTACGAGGTTTGCGTTTTATGACAAATAGGACCACAAATTCGAGCGTTTGCATGGGAATCTATCTATTATGGAAGATACAGGGTTGCTTGAAATATGGCAAAAATGCACATTTTGATGATCAATACACTGTCATTTTGCAATATTGTTGGTTTCTTATCGCCACTTTTCCTCCTCTACAAGATTGCATTATCAAACTAAATATCTGAGATTTCGTTTTTCTGTGACCATCTTCATCTCATTTTTTTTCAAATACCACTCTGATTTTTTTTTGGTCATTTTTGAGTTTCTCAAGGTAACAAGGTGATTGAATAGAGGTGTACAAACAGCAATGGGTTGCTTTGAAGAACATTATTTTTATTTTTCACTAGCAATTTTTCTATTTTTTTAATTTTTTGTAGGTTTGAAAGTAACTTTGTCGTGTAGGTTCCTTTGATGTAGATGTAGCCAAATTCTGTTTCCTCCCATAGTTCCTCATATCTGACGCATGCGCTTTATAGGTCAAAGATGTCTGCCAGCTGGAAGGCCGACGGGGCTGGACTGAATTGAATTAGTTCAAATGTTTACAAGATTATAAAAAAAAACTTGGTGAACTTGATCAAGAAGATAATTTGAAGGTGACATGAAATATTAAGCTTGAAAAAATAAGAGTGTCAAATGTCTGAGCTTTTTCGAAGTTCATGGAATTTATGAAAAATTAAATATTTTTTTTTGGTCTCTATGAATGTTAAAAGCAAATCAAAACCGATTTATTGCAAGTCGCTTATGAGGTTGCTGCTGACAATAGTGAAGATCTCCATTGTCAATAATAATGCTTATCATTTTTACTTATTATTGATTGAGAATGTTGTTACAAAATTGCTCAAAATTTATGACTTTATCCAGAAAAAGTAAATAATAACAAGTTAAAATGCTTACAGGAATTCAAATCTCGATATTTTCGAAACGGAGAGTGATATTGAGTTGCGGTCTTCGAAAAGTCCATGACCAATTCTTTGAGAATACGTACATTTGTGTATCTCTTTTATTTATCCACCTATACAGGATGAAAAAAGTCATGTTTTTAGCAAAGTTTGGTGCTATGTCAGATTCCCAATTTTTGAACTTTAAAATTCTTCTATTTATATTTTGGATCTTTGGACTTTCTTAAAAAAATGTATTTTTCAAATGTTTCAAAAGTTGTTAGTTTAGGTGAGTTTCAGCTAGGTGGCTGAGTGGTCTAAGGCGCCATTCGACAAAAGTCACTGGAGAGGATAGTACGCGATGATCGTCTTCAAATCCTGAAGTGGACAGAAATTATATCTGTTCGACATTTAGTGGTACTCTCATTGACTAACCGTACTGAGTGGACTACAGTACTATCAATTACTGATAGTCAGAAAGTTCAAATGATTAGCCTAAATTAATTGGTCCTGCTAGTTCAAGTATATAACTAGGTGATGTTCTCCATCATCAACTTAGTTAGAACTACAGTGGTCCTGAGGTTGGCGAAAAGGGTCATCAGGCCTATTCGGCCTAAAGTGAGTTTTTCGAATTTTCAAAAAAGTGTGTCATTATTTTTTTTTAATTTTTTTTCCACACTGTTGCATAGTATGGATTGATTTTGGCTTTCAATGAAGCTTGGTTTCGTGAAAGAGATTCTTGCACAGCTCAGTAGGCTTAGCTCAATGCAGTCAAAGCGGAGCTTACTATAAGCGGTGAATTGTATAAGCTCAGCTTATGGTGTTTTTCTAACCTTATTTTTTATCAAAAACTTGAAAAGTGTTTCTCGAAAGGTTTATTGTCTACGCAAAAAGTTGGTCAGAGTGTATTCTGTTGATCTGTGAGTAAGCAAATGGTGTTACAAACCTGAATGATAAAAAATTAAATGGAATCAAGATTTTGATGATGACCTGGCAGCGGCGGCACGTGAATTATTTTGAGGAGGAGCGCAAAATTAATATTTTGATATATATATGACTCATCAAAAAATATAGGTGCTTTCCAACATCTGAATAGATTGTCCATCAAAGTAGTTCATTTGTCCCGCTTAGTAAAGATGTCAAAAGATAAGAGCGGTGCAACAAACTAAATATAAGCCAGCTTAGTAAAGCTGAGCTTGAATTAAAATCGGTGCAAACGGCACTCAGGCACACGTTGAACGTTATTGACCCCAGTGGCGTGGAGTGAAAATGTTCAAGCACCTCTTACCAAACCAAAAAAAAGATTTTGTTGTCACGCCACTGAAATACACCCTTTACGTAAAGAGTTGTGACTTGGATCTGCTCATGAAGTTGATAATTTGAATGTACAATTTGAAAAATTGGTTCAAATTACATGATGTTGAACTAGCAAAATTTAACTGCACGCCATTGGAGTCAGGAACTTTCAATGTGTGTCTACATTTTTTTTCTGGTCCAAAATCAATCCACTCTATACAACAGTGTGGATAAAAATACCGATTTTCGAGAGCAACCCCAGAAAAGTCTTTTTTAAGAGATGAATGACTTACTTTTCAAATATTTGAGAAATCACATTTTCCAGATATTCCAAACATTTCAAATAAAGTAGTTTTCTTTTTGATTTCTATGGATGAATAATACTGAAGAAAAATAAAATAGAATGTAGACAAACGTTTTCAAGCACTCTATTTAGAAATATGTTTTAAACAGGACCGTACTTGTGATGATTCTTGACGATGTCATTTAACTGGATTAAAAAGTCGTCAATCATATTTTTTTAATAATGATTGTAAATAGTAGGGGCGATAAGGTTGGGACGGGGTCAAAAGGCAAGATGCCCCACATTTATTCAAAAAATGGACCGAACGGATTTGGGATGCTCGAAAAGATATTAATTCAAATATTTGAAGATAAACAAACGTTGCTATTCAAAAGAACTATGTTGATGCCTGCTCTGCAAAAATGATACACCCTGTATATTGAAAAATCTTTTCACAAACTGAACCAGGGCATCCTGAATTCAAATTGATTTTGATCATTTCTCATCAAAATGACTCGGCCTGTATAGCTATCTTATGACAAGGTTAATGTTTTGTCATTATCACCCAGTAAAGGCGAGAAAAATGATTTTTAAAAAATTTCCGTTTGGAGCAAATACAAATATCGAAGGAAGTTACAGAGGCATGCTATATACAAGGTGTTTCAAAAACATGTTGCCAAACTTTAAGGGGTTATATCTTACACAAAAATATTACGATAGAACCCAGTTTGACTATTCTGAAACTTGATATTGACAGAGATACAGGGTATCAAAGTTGAATTTTAATTTTTGATTTTTTGAATAACTTTAAAAATAATGGAGTTATTCTGATAAAATTTGGTACATGAGGATTGTTTGACATGCGAAATTCAAATCTGACCTTGATTTGACTTTTACTTGTGGGTGGCGCCACGTAGACACCTTTTAACTCATTCAAATAGCCATAACTCTTTTGTATGCACTCGTACTGTCTTTTTTTATCGAGCAAGAGATTTTTTTGTCATATTTTCATGAGCAAGTTATACCTTGTGAAAGTAGCTAGGGGTGACCCTTTTCAAGATATTTGCACCTAAATAATACATGCAATGTGGTTTCAAGTGACAAATTTTGAAAATAAACGTGGGTGGCTTTGACAACGGCGTCATTATGATAAATTTGACAGTTGTTTCAATGTCCAATGTTTTTCATGGAAAAAAAATGAAAAATAAAAAATAGCGAAAATATTAAAAAAAAAATAAAAAATATGAAAAATACAAAATTAAGTTTGTTTTTTTCAAAACAATATCGAAACAAATATCAAAATTAGCATGATTACGCTGTTTCCAGCGCCACCTTTGTCTATTTTAAAAATTTTCTATTTTTAACCACACTGCATGAATTACTTTAAGTGCAAAATATCTTAAAAAAGGTTACTCCTAGCCACTTTTACAAAGTATACTTTTTTTCAAGTACATATGCCGGAAAAATCAAATTTTTGATAAATAAAGAAATTACGAGTGCATACAAAAAAGTTATGACTATTTGAATGATTGAAAAGGTTTGTAAGTGGCGCCCCCTTCGAGTAAGAACAATCCTCATATACCAAATTTTATCAAAATCACTTGTTTACTTTGAAAGTTATTTAAAAAAATCAAAAACTAAACTTCAACTTTGACACCCTGTATCTCTTTTGATATCAACTTTCAGACTGGACAATTGGGGTCCATTGAAATATTTTTGTTTAAGGTATAACCCCTGGTTCGTTTATTTTGATGTTCATTTCAGAATTGATGTTGATATTTTTCTCAAGATGATAAGCATATTCAAATCTACCAGCCATTTTTCGCGAACACTGGATAAAAAAGGCAGTTTCTCGTGATAGATGGGAACCAAGAATGCTACATCCATATTCCAATTATGTCGAAAATGTTTGTAACAAAGTTGTTACATTCAAAGCAAAATTCAAAACTTAACTGGAAAAATCACTCACATCCAAGCAGTTCTCTCTTGCTTTCTGTCAGTTAATTCCTCCAAGTCTCTTGAAATATATTTCAAATATTTCACCGCGGCCATATAACATCTCGTGAACAACGCACATCTTTTGCGTAAATTTTTAAATAAGGTTAATTAAAAAATGAGTACAAACACGCCCGAACATAATAAGTTGGTCCAGGCTTTCAGATTTTTAACGAGCTTTTTTCATCCCGTATCGATATAATTTCGCCTGCGGCCAATAAACCAACTGTACACAGTGGGTTGTAACTTTCATGAGGAAGATAAAAAATAAAGTCTCATTGTATAGTTAATTTGCTGTATAAATCTACAAATCGGAGAAAGAATATTTTGTAGGCACAAAACTTTCATTATTTTCAAACTACCTTCAAGGTATTTTTCCCTTTTTGACGTAGTTGACGTGACGATACTCTTGGATGTAAAATGTAGGTGAGTGATAATGATACTTCATCAGTTTGAGTGTATACATTTTCTTTTCTCCACGACCTCGTAACAAGTACAGTGTCTATATATATATATATATACAGGGTTATTCACGTTATTCCACCCGAAACATTATGACTGAAGTATCTGATTTTGGCAAAGTTTTCTCAATGGATAGGGACCCTTCAAGGCTACATATTTAAAATAATTTATACAGGTGGTCCGCAAAACACGAAATTCGTCAAAGTTGTATTCTTTTGAATGGAGCCTCCTATATATCAATTGATATTTCGAATCTTCCTTTAATTTTGAACAAAAATTGTAAAACAGCCAATATTCCTTAATTCAACCGTTATCGAGATGTTGCGTTTCAAAAATGGCATTTTTGCACCTTTGACATGCCATAAAACTCAAACTATTCAAGTTAGAGAAAAATGGTTTGCACTTTCCTATCCTAACTTCTCAAGAGCTTCTTTGTCATTTGAATAGAACGTAACGTCAACTGTCAACCTTTTTCGACACATTTTGACATTTTTTTACAAGAATGCATTTGATCTCCTTGTATAGCTCTTGAAAAAATAAGAAAGGAAAGTGCAAACCATCATACTCTAACTTGAATAGTTTGAGTTTAATAGCATGTCAGAGGTGCAAAAATGCCATTTTTAAAACGCGATATCTCGATAACGGTTGAATTTAGGGAACATTAGTTGTATCACAATTTTTGTTCCAGATTGAAAAAAGAATCGAAATATCAATTAATATGCAAGGAAATATCAATTATTATAACTTTGATACGAATAGTGTTTTGGGGACACCCTGTATAACACGAAAATATTTTAAAATTTGAGTAAAGGGTCCCTATCTATACAGAGAAAAAACTTATTCAAAATCAGATACTTTAGCCGTAATGTTTCGTGTCGAATAACGTGAATAACCCTGTATATACAGTGTCTCTCAAAAGTTCCGGAACGGTCTCGTATTTGACAAACGGCTCGAAAAAAAAAAGTAAAAATTAGTACTTGGTGGTCTAAGAACATGCTTGATCCGATGGTTATATCAGCAATGTTGCCACGTTCACATTTTTTGAGACCGTTTCGGGACTTTTGAAAAACACTGTATATGTAGAGAGTCACTGTGATAACAAGAAGTCTTAACAGAATGTTTTAACCCTGAAGAAATGTCTTCATTCTCTTCTTGGTTAGTTTCTCGATTACTTAAGATAATACAGAGAGAAGTGAAATAAGTCTGGAACTACTAGGAACACCTGGATAGAATTCTTGAAAATAGGCATAATACTCGCGATCTTCAAGCATTTGGAAAAATGACCAGAGCATCACGACAGATTTATCACATCAACTAAGGTAATAAGAGCATGATCAGGCAAGGACAACGAGACATCAGCAGAAGATCTTTGATTCTTGATCTCAAGAAGACTTTCCCGAACCATCATAGGTGGAAACAAGAAAGGAAGTATCACCACTATCCAGATCAATAAAGTATAAAAGAGGATCACTAACTGTGTGAATCCCACCAGTCAAAGGCTCGGTAACCAAACAGTGACAAGTATTGAGGCAATCTGGAGTTGATTTTGGCATTGTCGATGCCCTATTTCTTCCCCTAATCAATAATTATGGACCAGCTCTCCCTTGGAAGATTACGGGAACTATCAAATCTTGCACTGTGATACCTGTCCTTAGGTTTTTTTACTAACAATAACAATAAAAGTCTGAATAGTTGACAAATCTTGTCATTTTATGAAGACATCTCAAATTTCGTGAAGAGATACGCAATCCCCTAGTTATTCATGGTTTTCTTTTTTTTCGCTGCGCAGGAAAAGATTTACAGAAACAGTTTCTCAGTGAACTTTGAAAAGACTTCAAGGGCACAGAGGACGGATCAAAAATTGAAGACCAACCAGCCGATAAAACACGTTCCTTGAACTAGTTAAAATTCGTATTGCTTAATAACCGACCTTTCCTGCATGAAAGGTTAACGCAGACGACGTCTAGCAGTAGCTCCGTGGTCTGATTCAGTGGTGTCGTCTCATCGAATCCTGGAAAAGCCAAATAACAAAAATCGGATTTCTCAGATTACAGATGACAGCAAGCAGACCGTCTCCGGGAATGAAACTTATCTAAACAAAAATGAGAAACAAAAGAGATCTGCCGGACCTGACGATATCCCAACACATATATTCAAAGGGGTCAAATTTCCAGATATCCTGAAGTGCTCAAAAAATTATCCCTATTTTAAAAAAGGTGAATCCAACAATATCCGACGATTATTACCGTCTATTAGCTTTGAGTTTTTTTTTCGAAGATGTCTGATTTACTAGATCTTTTTGGGTATTTCAACACACCCTATCAATTATCACTTGGGTTTAACGTAAATTGAAATGAAAAATCACAGTTTTGAAAATCTAAGATTCATCCAAACGACTGTTTACCACAGAGCACAAATACAAAATTCAGAAAAAAAAACATGAAAGGAGGTTGGGGCCCAAGGAAAGCTTATGCGCTCAAGGTTAATTGATAGTACAGTTTGTTCATGGCTTTCCTGCGGTCACGTCACAGTTTTTGACGTTTAGCAGTATGTCGTAGATTGATCGCTCCACATGTGATATTTGTCAAATTGATCCAAAAGACCCTCGTCCAGACGTACGTGATTTTTTTTCAATGTGTTAGAAAGAGACGGAAAAGTATCACGTAACCGCAGGAAAGCCATGAACAGAGTATAGTAAGGTTGCGTCGTTATACGTTCGGGTTTCGGAAAAATCAGAATTCAGACAAAAATGACGTCAGTCGGCTCCGATCCGGTTCTGAAATTCAAATACACATTAAAAAAAAAGATAGAATATGGTTCACACTTGATAATGAGAAGATATTTCACTGAATACCAAAAGCTGTGTGATAACTCACCCTCAAACACGTTTTAAAACGGCCGACACTCGGTAAAAAAAGTTTTAAGACCCTGAAATACGGACATGTTATGACATCAAGATGACACACCGATGACAGGAATGTCAATAATGGAGCTCGGTGACGAGATCGATTCGGTTTATCGTTCGTGGATTTCCAATTCCCTAGTTACGGCGCAACCTCTACAAATCAATTAACCTTGTTATGCGCTGATGTGCCTGAAGTTAGTTAGATCTCGAGAAGATGGCGTAACGTGAGATGCCACATCATAGTAACTCTATAGAAGACAGTGACGACAATAGAGTGCATCATTTATGATTGGTCAATCGTGTTTTGCAAAAACATGGCCGTAAATGTTTTTGCAGTCATTTTGACGTTGACATTTTTCAGTTTATGATGTATGTACCCATAAAGTTCCAATTAAAACCATAATACTCACGTAATAATATAGCAAAAACATGGCGGATGCGGGATGAGTCCAAATTGGCGACAATAGAGTGCATTATATTACCCTTATTGCGCGCTAGGGACGAAGCACTCAGACAGAAGGAAAACTCGTGTCACTTCAAAACATCTCTATTTTCTTTGAAGGTCAACAATTACAGCCGGGGGATCAGCATGGGCCGATGGCTCGAGGAGGAAAACAGGAATTCTTGCCAAGCTAGAAGCTTGACTGACACTACTTTTCCCTCCTCCCGAACCATCGTTCCGTGGCCGAATTTATATAAAAAAAACTGTTGGGTCAGCATTGTAGGTCATGCGTCATAACATCATCGTAACATAAACGAGTGGATTTATTCAGCGTACTTTCCACCCCATTATTACGATGACATATGCCCCTTCCCCGCGAGCATTGGCCCCCAATGCTAACTGACAACATGCTCCATCCCCTTACAAAACATGACTTAAAACTTAAAACAATAATAAACTTGCTCCGGTCCTGTGTTACATTATGTCAATCTGCTGAGTATGGTTTTGTCCCTGACCATCACCAACAGCAAAACAGTTGGTGGTGTTTCGTAAGTATGGGACTACAGGGTGACACCTGACACTCCTACTCAGTCCGGAGTGACCTGCATTCCCGATCATGGAACCATACTCTTCAGCTGGGTATCGGAGGACCGGAAGCAGACATTGAATGCTCTATGAAAGAAACAAAAAAAAAATATATGGATATCTCAAAATAATAAAAACACAATATATACAAACACCAGGAGGTTCGTAGTGTCAGTCAAGCTTCCTATCACTGTGGTTTCCCTCGGTGCTGTGATACTTCTTGGACTCGTTCAGACCCCTTCTGGTACGCCATCCTCAATTCTGTGCCGTGGATCATCCTGTACTCACTCTGTACACTATACACGCTTGGCGTGCGAGGGATGATCGTTAGGTGCCTCCACCAAATGTCACAATAAGGGCTTGTGGGGTCTTCAACTGTACCCTACCCTACCCTAAGCTTGACTGACACTACTTTTTCCTCCTTCCGAACCATCGTTCCGTGGCCGAATTTATATAAAAAAACTGTTGGGTCAGCATTGTAGGTCATGCGTCATAACATCATCGTAACATAAATGAGTGGATTTATTCAGCGTACTTTCCACCCCATTATTACGATGACAATACGTCAATATAAATTGTGTTTGATCATGTTCTTGCTAAGTCATTTGACGTTTGCATAATATTATATGTTTGGTAATGCACGTCAAAATTTTGCAAAAACATAGCGGCTAATCAGCTATTGTCGTCACTGTCTTGTTTATAGTCACTAAATGCCAAATGACAGCTTATCAGTTTATCATGATGATAGATAAAAAATTTGAACGTCACCTTTCATGTTGTCTTTCATGCTTTAATTTTTCTCTAAGTAAAAAAGTGCCCTGGTGATCCTCATCAAAAAACCTCTAAGAACGCAGGATACAATCCCCAATACTAGAGGCTTATCGATCTTCCAGTCGCCATCGGAAAAGTACCAAGAAATTCATCCTCCGCAAAAGCAAAAAAAACTTCCTGCAAGATGAACAAATGGCATTTCGCCCAGATAGCACAGTAAAGTTAAAGTCGGCTTTTGAGGGTCGGCTGAAAAAAAAACAAACAGAATATTATTTTCAGAGATGAGGACTGCCTCCTGAGTATCCAATCAAAAGATCTGACTCGAACTCCTGGTACGTTTGCGCTGAAGAGGAATAAGTTGTTCAGCCCTGAAACTTTCTTCAAGGTGACTTTTTTGTAAGAAATGTTTTTAAAACTAACTTGTTTAGTATAAGAGCTAAGAAAAATATTATGAGGCAAAGTTGTTCAATTTACAATACTTTATAACTTTTGTAAAGGTCCTTTTGCTTCAAAAAAATATTTAGTTAACCACCTCTTTAGCACAAAACGTACCACCAGTTCGAGTCAGATCTTTTGGTTGGATACTCATTAGGCAGCCCCCAAAAAACCCTGAAAGTATCATCCTGTTTGGATTTTTTTTTTGAAAAATTGACATCTTTACTGGGCTAAGAGTATTTCACAAAAAATCAAAGAGTGAGGCTAAGTGATACCACCCTGAGAAGGTCGACAACAGCAGAAGAAGTTTTTCCTGAGGAGGTTTCTTCCTGAGACCTCTGGAGTGAGTGGCATTTTCCTCTAGTCATGATCACACAGGGTCAGCGCCCCGCAGCGCAGGACACATCAACTAGGAAAGCCCACACTCACCCCATCTCCAGATGATTCAGGTCATTCAAGAGAAAATCGAGCAGACAACATTTATTCAAAGTTTCTGTCTTAATTTAACAAATACTTTTCGATTTCAGCAGAGCGTTCTACTATGTTGATCATGACATGGTTTTTCGAGTGATTGAAGCATTATTGGATTGTTGAAAAGGTTTTGACCTGGAATGCAAGAACGAAAAATTTGATAAAAAAGTTCCCGGAATCACCACCGTTGGGCGCTCTCAGACCCCTGTTTTCATTCTATTTTTATGCTGCCACATCTGTCATTCACACTTTATGAAATTTTCAGCATGATAGCAAGAGATTTGTGAAACATTTGGCTAAAAACGTAACACATACTTTTCAACATCCACCGAATTCACCTGAATGAGCTCCCTGCGACTTTTTTCTATTCGGTCGACTAAAGAAACCGCTTCGCGGAACGTGCTTTAGCACCCCAGATGAGCTCATGGAAAAATCGAAGATGACTCTGATGTCCATACCGCAAACTGAATATTTTTTTTTTTTCGAGGATTGGATCAAGCGCTGGCGTAAGCGCGTTGCAATCGATGGAGAGTTCTTTTGAGGAGACAATATTGTTTTTATCTCTTATCTTGTATTTTTGATATCCTGAATAGATTTCGGGAACTTCTTGACCAAGGATTCGTATCGTTTGTGAACCCTTCACTCTACGATCTAACAGAAAGTGAAATTGTGCCTCAAGCTGTGGTCAAAAAACCTTTTTGAATATCTCTTAGACACATTTTATGGTTTTTCATAAGTCAGACTTCCACTAGGTATCAGGATTCGCAACTGAAATGGGAAAAATCAGTTGATTTTCTTGTGAGAACGACATAATTCTTTGTGTGAACCTTAATAACTGTTCTGGAACCTCAACAGACATCAAGTTTACAATACAATACATACACGCATTTTGTATCGTGTCTAGTTTTGGGTCACTTTTTCATTTGCAGATACTGGTTTCAAATTACTAGAAAGATGTAGTCCGATCCATGGCGAGTGTATCAAACCAAAATTTTTTGTGTTCCTTTTTTTTAAATCTGTTCCGTGCGCTGTGATACCATTATATCAAATTTGTCTTTTGATGTATAATGATAAGAAAATATGCTCAGGGAATGTTGATTTTCATTCATATAGCACTTGCTTGCTCGTTCAGTTCTACTAAAGCTCTTGGAGTGGAGTGCAGCATCTTTATTGAGGGTCCCTCGAATTCATAACTATAGTACAACTACACTTGTCACCTTGTAGAGCATACATTAATAAATTCACTTTGAGAAACACACAGGTTTTCTTGAAGTGCCACTGTTTAGGAAGACTGTTATTCTTTCATGACTATGATTTGCAGATAAAGACTTGGGATTTGTGATTTGTTGAGTGTTTTTCTTGAGCGTATACACATATCCCACATGTTCTGGTTAGAAGTGAGTCTTCACATTCTCCATTTCTTTCTTCAAAAGCAAACACTCAAAATGAATTACTGTGAAGTTTGATCAATAGTGAGAGTTGTGATTTTATCAATGCATGCCATCTTATTTACCAATATTCTGCGACTTTAATTCAACATCTGGTGTCCTCAATAACTGATTCGCATTAGCTGGAGAACCTAAAAGTTTAATTTGCATCAATTCGCAAAGATTTTGTTTCAATGATAATAAAACATATTCCGAATTGGCCACGTTAATTTGGTGTATCATTTTGAAGGGATGTCATGGGCTTTGATGTTTGTGAGGAATGTAGTATCTTCAGTTATTGGAAAGATGTTCGTATTTTTCTATTGTTAACTTCAAATCCAATGTAAAGAGTTGAAGGCATATGTCTAAATTTAAAATGAAAAATCTTGACTGGTACTCGAATCACAGTATCTTCTGATCCAACACACGTCGGCTCGCATCATTCTTGAAATGTCAATGACCTGTAGAGTTGATTCGAGCTAATGTTTTCGTTTTTTGGAGAATATTCATTCGTATAAACTTAGAATAGAAGAGGGCACCGTGCTAGCTGCAAATCAGCTCCAAAAACGTCACTCCGATACATTGCATACTTCTTTAGGAAGAAGCCAAAGAACACCAAGATAGTCCCGTGAAATGAAAAAAAAGTCAAACAATCGGTAAGCTTGCAGGCTTCTCAAGAAAGCAAAGGAGCGGCGCACTCAGGAAAGCTGGGATGAATACAAGAAAGCCCAGAGAAACTACAAGATAGTCCTAAGATCTGAGCAAAGTGTGCTGGCAAAGCTTTTGTGAGGAGATAAATAACATTCCGTCCACGTCTCTCTAAGCTAAATCTTCAAGAGCCAAAATAGCTAGGATGGCTAGTTGAAGCAGATGAGACCAAAACCATAATCGATGAGAAGGAGCTGAACCGGCTGCTGGAATTGGACTTCCAGTGAAATTGCAAAGAGGATAGTCCACTATGAAAAGGTAAAATGGGCTCTCAAATCGATCTCCTATTATGAAGCCTCACAAAAGCCATCTGCTCCTTATGTCAGGTTAGGTAAGGTATGGTTGCGAAGGGGAATGCCCTGCCCCACAGTTTCCTGCTTCGCATTGCTTTCACTCGGAGGCCAGATGGCCCATTGTGTTCCCTTGTTTGAGGAGGTGTCCGCTCGGTTCAACCTGCAGCCGTTTTCTTCATCGTTCTAAACCATCACATGGTTTTTACGAAGTTCAAAATTAACATTATGTCTACATATGCCGCTTTCTCCAAGTCCTCAAGGTAGTTTTGTCCCATACTCCTGAGGCGTTCTTCCTTCAGAGTTGGGCAGTGGCACAGTAGATGTTCTATCGTCTCATCCTTCTCATCAGTGCCTAGGCCCTACTCTCGGAGCATGGTTCCGATTTCGCAGTGTCCTGTGATTACTCCCACAAGGGTGCTCACAGAGGATTTGCTCTGCTTTAGTAGTTTCCCTGTTTTTTCTATATCCAAGTTTGGCCACAGAGCTCTCGATGTGTTGTAGTCGTTTCGATTGCTCCACCGGTCGCTGTGTAGCTTTACCATGTTTCTTTCTACTGTATAGTTTGATCTTTGGTAGCGATGTGTTTACCATTTCGTGTTCCCCTCAATATTGCTTTGTCTAGGAACCCAGCATAGAACGAGCTTCTTGTTCTTGATCCAGGACAGTGCCTCACGGCAACTCATCACTACCTTTGACCTTACTGTTTCTGATTCTAGTAGTCTCAACTTTGCTGTCTGCATAGATTGTGACTTTTTTTGTTGTGTTGTCCAGTCTTTGCAGCTTTGCTGCTCCTCATGTCACTGGCACGTAAAAGTGCTAAAGAGTCAAAATGAGGTTCGAGCCATAGCTAGTTTGCTTAGGAAGCATACATCCATCGACAACTTGGCAAGATCCAAAGGATAGAATGCGTCGGTGAAACAGACGCAGTATGGACCACACCAACCAGAGCAATGGGAGTAATCTTGGATTCTACCCCCACCGCACCTATTTATGGAGATCGTTGCAGTCAGGACAGCACACCATCCAAACTGCTTGGGAAATCTGAAACTGAGAAGAAAGGGGCTCTCTGTCATCTGCTCCTTATGTCACTGGCACGTAAAAGTGCTATAGAGTCAAAATGAGTGCCGAAATCCAGAATAGTCTTTTTGATTTATACTACGGTTAACAGTATCAGACCTTTGATCACTGACAAAGCCATAGTTTGCTAAGAAAGCATACATCCATCGACAACTGGGCAAGATCCAAAGGATGAAATGCGTCGGTAAAACAGGCGCAGTATGGACCACACCAACCAGAGCAATGGGAGTAATCTTGGATTCACCCCCACTGCACCTATTTATAGAGATCGTTGCACTCAGGACATCACACCATCTAAACTGCTTGGGAAATCTGAAACTGAGAAGCAAGGGACTTTCTGTCATTATGAGTGAACCAATCTATTTTGCTTCCTTGAACATTGGATGGATATGAACAGCAGCCCACATACAAGACAGGCCATGGTGGTTAACTGACAGGCATCAGAGCAAAGTTATTGGATGGGTACGGAGCGGTTACAATGTGTTGCATTTTATCAGCTTTTCAGGTGTTTTGCAGCGTTCTCTTTTTGATATTCCAAAACCCTGTTCTGACATGAATGGATAATGCTTTATAGTGCACCGGATTCTCATAAATTTAACATGGGTTCTAGTTGACTTAATTCCACAAACAATACAAAATGCCAAATTGTCGACAGCTGCTTTCCCTTCAGATGCAAGTAACACTACCTAGAGAGGTTTTAACAGTTGAGATAGGTGTTGTAGGTTATGGAGAAGTCTTGTAGATTAAGAAATTGATTGAATTTTTTATTGACTTTCAAAATCTCAAGCCTTCTTGATAAGTGACGCAACTGCCGTATCATTTCGATTTTTCTATTGATAGATTATTTGATATTGAAGCATCAGATCCCATTGATTCAGTTGGCGGTGAATCTTTTGAAGATAAAGCGTTGTTTTTTGATAAGGATGTTCAAAAAATGCTTACCATTGTCCTGCTGATTAGATAGTGGAACAAGGTCCCTTAAGTTGCATGTTTTTTGAGTAACTCTTTCTAAAATTGACTAGATTGTTTTTAGATCTCTTCCTTAAAAAAAAATCACATGAAGCTCTATTTTATGTTTCAGTTGTGCGAGCCCTGAGTTGTTTGTTCCATTCTTCCACTTAAAGTGTTTCAAGAAAGGTCGCCCAAACCCTCAAGGGATTCATCAAATCTCACTTCTTGTCATTTTTCTGCGATCTATACACCCAGTCCTTCTTTCACTTCTAGCTACAACAGAGAAATTGTCCTCTTCACATTATATCACCCCACTATGCAATGCTCTGATTAACAGCGCCCCCCGCGGCTATGTTTGTCATTAGCTCGGTTAACTCACTGTTTCTGTTTGCTAATCGCAGATGGCGGCTGGCTTCCCAGCCTGTTTGATCGGGAACGCGCTATACGGTTATAGTTTTATAGGCGATGGATTCAATTAGTTTAAGTTTGATCAGCCCTAATTCTATTTATTCTAGCATGAATTGCCGATGGTGATTATATTCTTGTTAAGGCTTGATTATCAAATAGCTTCAGGCACTAAGAATGAAAAAATATGAAAAAATTGTATCAGATGTAAAGCGGCAAATCTCCCCGTGTGTTGATTGTATCTGAATATTCTTGTGAGGATGTGTTCTCTGTTTGTTCTTGTAAACTCAATATTTCTGATTTTTGGACTTGCGTTTCAGACAAAAAAGATTAAAAGAGATGTCTATTATTAATCCAGTAAGCGAAGGTTTTTTCCAGAACAAAAGTGTAGAAGTTTTTTCCACAAGCATGCGGAAGATACCACTTTCCCGCACGCATTTAAGTTTTGAAAATGTCACTTTTCAGGCGTAGATTCTTTTTTCCACACTGGGTGCGGAAAAGTGGTATTTTCCGCACGCATGTGAGAAAAATATTGTACCTAACACGCGCGTAGAGTGACGTCGGTACTTTCGCACTTGTTAGGTAAATCACTATTTTCTCACTAGTTGTTTCTTGGTCTGCTGACAAAAATTGCAGAAAACCTCAAAATGTTGGTACTTTTTTCCATTTTTTTTTTAGTTTAACTCGAAAACTAGTCGTTCATTGATGATAACTTTGAGACATTGAATAAAAGTGGACAAAATTTCACACAAAATGTATAATTACTTTCAACTTTGGACATTCTGTGACGTCGATAGATCGGGTAGAAAAAATGGCTTGTCTTGACTATCCCTCAGAAAGATGAAGACATTATTTTAAATATATTGTTGATGGTTCTTGGATTTCAGGACAATAGGAGAATAGGAACTACAGTTCTCCACACGACGTTTGGTCTATATTTGAAGACTTTTTCAGGCTATAACAAAAAGAAGCAGGTGTCACAACTTTGTTGCCCTATACAAATTAAAGTGCAAATAATTAACGTTAAAAAAACAAAATTGAAAATTTTGAAGTTTGCTAGAAGTCAATGCTTGGTATTGACCAACATAAGGAAAACAGGAAAAATAAAAAAAAAGTCAGGTCGAGACCAAGATTCGATCTTGCGACCCTTTGGTTACGAGACTCATACTTTACCATTGAGCCACGATAGGTGATCTAAACATGTTACTGACGACAGAAATTGGCTTTTTGCAAGTGAGACGGAGCTTATAGTGTTTTTAATTAGGAAAACAAGGGTTGAATTGAGTTTGACCTCGAGCAAAACCAGTTATGAAATTTGCTCTAGGGCAATCGCAATCAAACATACATTTTTCATCAAGTGCCATAATATTGCACGGTAAAATTTCGATTTATTTGAAATTAAAATCATTAAACTTCTTTATTATGTTGTCTCTGCGTAGCGGCTGAAGTGACTGAAACTTAACAAATCAGGAGTCCATTTCTCATAGTCAAATGACAAAATTTTGGGACCACTCAATGGTTTTGTATTATATAGATTATAGATACTAGCAACATCTTTTTTTGAGAAATTAGGTATATGCACCAGATTTTAAATGAAATTAATTCAGTTTTAAGTAGGGCTTCGCAAGACCAAAACCAAGGTCTCAAAAAATAAACGTGGTCTTGATAGTCTTGGTCTTGGTCTTGATGGTCTTGAAAAAAAATTATACCGAATTTTCAAAGTACTCATAACATACAGCATAACAATCCTACAATGGATGTTTTTCATGAAACTTCAATGAGTGGATGTTTTAATAAAATTGCAGTTCTGAATCAAAAAAAATAAATCCCTTATAGGCAATAAAATACGCAAACAATTGTCAATGAAGAGAAACGTCTTAAAAATGCGAAAGACATACGATAGTTTTGTCATAAAAAGAGACAACTACTTTTTCTTATTATTTATTATTACCTGGGATGGCGGTACGATTTTAACAAGCTGCACGAAATAGCAGTGACAGCAAAAACGTACGTCTCTCGCATTTTTAGAGCTTTTTCGTTGTGAATGGTCTGCATATTTTATTGCCTCTTGGGCCAAGTTATACGAGATCAACTTTTCTACTTACTTTTTCAACCATATAAACTCATCTAGGCACCCATGCCAAACAAAGGTTTCCGAAAAGCGTCACATTGCTCATTTTGTATTTTAATCGCCTATTCACAACAAGTAGTTTTGGACTAGTTCGTGTGAGATGCGGGGTTTGTGTTACTGACAGCGCTGCCTGGTCTACCACAATAGAACCTCGATAATCTGAACTAATTATTGCAAAGTACCGTTTGGAGTATCAATTTATTCAGATTATCGGCCTAATTTAAAAAAAAAAAATCTAAAACAATCTAAATGACGCAAAAAACAAAATAAAGTGACAAAAAAAATACTTAAAACAAAAAACAATTGAGTTTACGTGAGAAAAAAATGTTTTTTTTTGTTTTATGTTTTTGCTACTTTGCTCTCCTTTTTTTTAATTCCTTCATCTACCTCGAGAGTCTCGTCTTGGTCTTGGTCTTGAACGTCAAGTCTGGTCTTGGTCTTGAGAAGATTTTCAGGTCTTGGTCTTGGTCTTGGTCTTGGTCTCGGTCTTGTCACCAAGACCAAGACGAGACCAAAACTAGTCTTGTGGTCTCGCGAAGCCTTAGTTTTAAGTAGGTTCTACTTTTTCATCACTCGTCAAAGCCAGTGTGTCGAAAAATCTGCACTGAGTTCAAAACTCATTGACTCTGTTCCTCGATCGAAAATAAAAATCCGCTCGATTTCTACGAATCGAAAAAAAAATATTGTACGAGTGTTGCACCACTGCTGCCCGATTTCACCAATCGAAAACGCTATTAAAAAAGTCCAGAATACAAAAAATTTCAAATATAAAATAGGTGAGATTTAACAATTCAAAACAATACAGTCACCGATAGAGAACCGGTCAATTATTGTTGTACACATAGTGTACCGGAGGCGAATAACGCAGGTAAACATCTACTCAACATTTTCACAGCTACTTAGCTCACAAAACACTGATAACGTCAAAATAAGATAAAATGACGGAACTAACAAATAGATCGAAATTCGTGTTAACAGTACAAGTACGGCGTAAAAACGGTGTAAGTTGTCTTGATGACTGATGGGCGCAACATCATAACTACGTACCTGTAGTGTCGTGTCCAATATTGGACACAGCGGACTTGATCAAATCAACATATCGCTCAGATTCTTGGTATCTCTGTGGTTGTTGATGGTATCACCTGTTTTATTGATATAAATCATTTCTTTGATGACTCTTTTGATGGTGGTGGTTTTCCATCTCCAACACCCTCCACTGTCAAAGTTGAAGTTGTGTCCAGTCGACGTGTGATGTTGTGATAGGGCTGTTTTTTTCACTTTTCAGTCTGCAATCGTTATTGTGGTTATTCACTTTGTTCTTCAGATAAGTTTTTTGTTTGACCAAACGTACGTGGCCGGACACTCATTACAAGAAATGGGGTATATCATGGTGGATCTCCGATCTTGTGGCTTCTT
Source organism: Orchestes rusci (assembly GCA_958502075.1). Classification (NCBI taxonomy): domain Eukaryota; kingdom Metazoa; phylum Arthropoda; class Insecta; order Coleoptera; family Curculionidae; genus Orchestes; species Orchestes rusci. Next base: position 4,013,981 of record OY293306.1, read on the forward strand.
CGTTTTTAGTTTGGTGAATGAAGTTCCTAATGTTTTCCTATAGTATGGTACAATCTGTGTCTCTTTGGTGCTCAAAATTTGGTGGAGTAAAGGTTCCACAAGCATCGAACTTGAATCAAAAAGTTTTTCATCCCAATGGGTATTTGTTGATCAACCTTTTGCAGTGGGTCCATCATTCATGTGGATAACGGTTTCTATCAACTCCTATAAAGCAGCAAAGCAGTGATTTGTGGCATAATTTTGTTTTGAATTTTTATTACTTGATACATATTTATTTGTTTTTAAAGTAAAATGTTGCCTGTCCAAATTTTATCACACGCTGGGAGTTGAACGTCAATTCAAGTAGGTCTCGCACGTGAGGAAATTGTATTTTCACGAGAAAAAAGTGATTAAATGATCGATTTATTTTCATATAATAAGGACCCGTGTACTTTTATATCAAGAAGGTCGATAAGAATTACAAGTGTGGTGTATCAACTAAGGATCAACAGCATTACGGTTTCAATGGAAAATAATTTTTTATGTTGATTTCTGAAACATTAGTCCTTCCTCTTCGATCCATTTCGATTTTTTTTCAATTTCCACACATGCATTAAACAACTTGATACTAACCCAAACTAACCCAAATCAGTCGGCAGTGATAGCGACATTCAAACTTTTTCGTTATCGCTCTCGTGAAGTCTCCGTATATTTTCGTGAGTCTCCGAGCAGTCACAGAACCCCGTAAGGAAGAATAGCGTTCGTTATCCATCTTTATCGTTTTGCTTCACATTACAGAATCCACCCACTGAAGAATAGTTCCCGCACCAGCTTTCTGGGTCGGAGTACCTTCCGACCCAGAAAGCTGGTGCTTCTTGCTTACTCTTCTGCTACCCCTTTGGGGCACCAGTTTCTTGAATGTTAACCCTATAATCCTTCTAATCTTTTGATGGAACCGTTTATACACATTCAGTTTGGCTAAGATTACCAGATTTTTTCTTTCACATATAACATAGACCCCTCTACATCCAAACGTCATCACTTGCGACAATTGTTTCATAACAAGAACCAATATTTGGAAATTATACAAAAACTGCTAAAATGAGATGAAAAAAAGTGAAGGTACGTATCTCGGCTTGACCTCTATGATTCTCAAGTGGGCGTCCATAACGGAGCTCAGCGACTCGCTCCGACCTGAGTCTAGGACTAACGCTCGCCCTCACCATACCCAACTAAATGAACCAATGTATTCCAAAGTATACACCACAACGAATCTTCGCTCGAAGCCAGGTATCGTACCTTACCCTGAAACCCGATATTCAAGATAGTATTTTTCGGATGGTTGACCCGAGATCATCGTAGCGAATTATTATGGACAAGGAGAGGTTGATTTTTGCTTCTTTTTCAGAGAGCCACTTTGGAACGAAAGAAACACATTTCACCATAATTGCGTGGTTATGAACAAATTATGTTAAGATATAGCGGAAGAATACAAAGTATCAGATAAGCCCATATTTTCACTTTGACCCGGACTGTTGTACTCGCTTGTAAAACTCTACATCCGATAGACAACTGATTTATGCCACAAATTAATGAGCTAAAAAAAAGAAATCTCATTGTAGTGCACGCCGCAGTCATGAGAGAGGGTCGGAGCGTGGGTCTAGTATCTGGTCTCAATACCAGGGTCGGAGCGAGGATCCTCGTTATGGACGCAGCGTGAGAGATTCATGAACCTCTTTTAACGCTGACATCAGTGGGCTGGCAAGTAATCGAACCAAGGACCAGACGCGTGACCTCCGCACCACAACACCGATCAATTAAAAGTTCAGAGAACACATCTTCGGTTATTTTGAAAGCGTGTTTGAATAGGATTTCAATCAAAAATATATTTACAAAGATCGTCAGAATTATTATGAAATGCTGACAGTAATATATCAATGATTCGATGTAGGATTGTGTTATCCCATCCACTTCATAACACAGCAATAAATAAAGTTTGGAAAAAATCTTGAAAAATTGCAGATATATGATATATAATCACATTTTTTCGAAGCATTTTAGAACGGGTTCTTCCTATACCAACAGGATTATGAGCTCCCTAGCTATAGAGGCTAAGCATTGTTTTGCAACAAGAAATCTCTAAGTCTCAACGAGTAGATCGTTCAAAAAAATATATTATAAGTTTTTTGAAAAAAGCGAATGATTGTTGAGTAAAAGAAAACAAAACATAACATAAAACAACAAAACGTGACAAAGTACATTACATAAGAACAGATTGTTTCTGTTATTGCAAGCAAAACTGGTGGACGGAGTAGGTTCGGAGTCACAAACAAGCCCTTTATGAAATCGCACAAGAAAATTTTATTGAGTGGTTTTAGGTTTTTCACAAGCAAATATTACCCCTGACAGTGATATTTGGTCTAAAGAGAGTGATATTTACTTAAATTATATGAGCCTTTGGCAGAGTTAGTTATTGTTGCTTACATTTTAATAGACTTCTTTTCAGACTGTTCCAAATAAAACAGCTTTGATGCTTTCCAGTATTGCTGCTTTCTTCGAAAACGACATCAAGACCATCAGAATCTCAGATACCATAATTTTGTAATGTCCATAACAAGAACAAAACAATCTGTAGCATAACCTCAATACATTTTTGAGCATTTCTTGGAATTAGAGATTTTCTTTGATATATGCTGCTCTACCTTTGAGGTTACACTTTTCTGTGAAATGCTAAGTGATCCTGGAGTTGAATAAGGCCTGTTCCATCTGTCTTATCTTCAGAAATATTCCAGATTAAACATGAATTGTAAAATATTAAAAATTAACAATATTAGTGAATTTTAAAATTTAAAATTATTGAGTTATGATCTACATGTATATATCTATGTACCTATGTGCAATTCACATTTCGCAAAGTAAGACAATATAGTTTGCTTCACACAGGTATCGTGTATTGTTATTTTTAACAAACATGATGTAACTATATATTTCACAGGACAGCACCGAAAAGTAAATTAATGTCGAAACTGCAAGCTCATCACATTCTTTCAAGGCACAAGCTCAACTTTTTCCTTGAGAATTATTCTAGTATTTGAAGCCGTGAACACTGTCAATATCGCATACCCAAAAACCTTCAGGTGTCAAATTTTGTTGACATATTTTGAGCGGTTTTGATGTATAGTGAAGCAGTATCAAACCGTTCCTGGTGTTTAACTCATCACTCTCTACGCACAACCGCAAAAGCTTATCAGAGTCGTCACTTTCACAAAAGGGCACTGTAAATAAGTCGACAACAAAGTCACTCTCAATTACGAGGGACTTTTTGTCACAAACTTGAAGGCACTATTCTCAAAAAAAGGTAAGTTATCTTTTCATGGTCCTTTGAGCAAGAAGTTTAACAAAAGGTTCATCAAGAGCCATCCAACTACAGCAATTCAAAAAGCAATCCAAGTACAGCAATCCAAGAAAGCATCCAGCCTGAACAATCCAAAAAGCAATCCGTACACAAAAGAGCATCCCAACTACAACGATCCAAGAAAGCCATTGAACTACAACAATCCACGAAAGCCATCCAACTTCAACAATTCAAGAAAGCCATATAGACGGTCAAGTGAGTGTACCAGCCACCGCCGTTATTCCACAATTTCAGCCAAAACTTTTCCAACTCAATTCTTAACCGCACAATCCCTACCACAACCACAATGGAAGAAATCTAAGAACTTGCACTGCAACAACATCAACGAGGACAAGAAATCAAACGCAGCAGAAAAACAATCCAATACTTCGATGAAAAAACCACATCTGTGAGATCGCTATGGACTACAATCTTCGAAACAGAAAAGAAGATCAACAAACCAAACCATCCCCCTCACGAGTACCACATCAAGAATTATTTTGACCAAGTCGATGAAGTTTATTATGGTGCAATAAACCACATACAAGATGGCAATAAGAGAATCGACACCCAAACACACCAAAATGAGCTGACGGCGAAGTTAAGAGCATTACTAAACCAAATGGAGAAGGTTCTAAACGATACTCTCTCAGAAAAAGGTGATACCCCAGGCAATCGCCGTAAAGAGATGCAATCCAAGATAACCGAGAAATCGGAGCAGATATCAGATCGATACCTACAACTACAAATCCCATCAACCCATACACCATCCAAGCCCACATATAAGGCCCTAGAGACACAACATGAACAGCTTCTACTTTAGCTACAACCAGATGAACCTACTCGCATTTTGTCAGCCGGACCACCACAAATAGCATCGCATGTTATCATTCAACCAATCATTCAACAACCAAGGTCATCCAACATATCAATGCCAGAAGCAAGACTTGACTCATTTTTTTGTGAGAGGTCCAGAGAATAAGCATCTAACACGGAATGTTCATAGCTAATTCACCATCTTGAAGAGAAGCAACAAGAAGTTGAGTGTATGAACAGAGGAATGCAGAACCTGTTAGTCAAGCTTAAAAGGAGCTGATCAAAACTGCCAATCATCAAACAAAGTACATGTCACATGCGCTGGTGACATTCAATGAAACAGAGATCAAATCAACACCAATCCCAATAAGAATCACAAGAGAGGACTACTGGATACTGGATGTGCCAAACCAGTTTATTGCAGTTGACTATGATACGCAATTATACTTCCAGTTCAATAAAGAAGAGCTTCAAAATTTCATCAGCAGCAGACCAGACACGTACATCTGCTCACCGACTACTACAAGAAACATAGACGATACCACAACTGTCTCATCGACGAAATTCATCACCGTTCCCAAAATACGACCTGCTCGATTTAAGGAACATGAAGGCCTTGTCCAGTACCATATAGAAACGGTTGTACACATCCAATGCTTGGATATTCATCAGTACTGATCGGTTCAAGGTGGCAATCATCTGCGATGGCATTCGCGAAGATGTGACTGTCAACAAAATAGGCATCTTGGTCATATCTCAAAGCTGTATGATCAAGACCAACAAAAACAATCTATATTCAAAAAGAACTGACTCAGTAACAGTATTGGGATCCATGGTGCAACCAATTGATTTTAACATGACAGATGCTTACGCGCTCAACAAGGAACATAAGATTCTAGAAAAACCGGTTCTAGATGCCTCTGCATCCTTAGATAGACTCAAAGAGGAACGAACGCGAGCTACAAGAAACACAGAGGACCAGCGTACACTATCTAGCAGTGTTCAGTAATGTGTCCAGAGATATTGGTTACCATCACATTGTCTGCACTCTTGGGATGTCTATGGTTTCGCCGTCAGAAGCATAATACAAACCACAACATCAAGTAGACGAATTCAACGGAATATCTTTGGCTACTCTCTGGGACGTCAACATCGACGATCGCTCTGACTCTGATGCTAACAGCAGCTCACCAATATTGCGAGAGGCCAGAATTTGTTATCCAGATCAAACATGAATTGTATAATATTAAAAATTAGCATTATCAGTGAATTAGGATAAAATTATTGAATGGACAATTTGCATACATTTTCAAATGACTCGAAATTTTATATACGTATTCTAGACATTATTTGGAAGTCACCAGCGAAAAAAAATTTCCGAAATACTCAAAAATATACAAAATAGATGAAAAAGAAGACGCGAATCTCACTGCATGATCGCAAAAGGGGTGAGGCCATATTACCCTCTCTCTCGAGAGAGAGTCATCTCAGTCGATACGTCAGACGGAGATAGATATTCACGGAGACACGACGAGTGTATTCTGTGACGTTTTGGATGTTGATTGGTGCTCTTTAATCCGTGAATACTACATTATTAGAGGTCGTGGGTTGATTTTTTAAACATCAATGGCATCAGTGCTAACTAATCCTCATATTTTTCATATTTCCAAAAAATGTGCAAATTGTCCCTTATGTCCTACATGTATACATCTATGTACACATCACATTCCGCTAAGTAAGACAAAATAGTTTATCGAATTACCACAGGTATCGTATATTGTTATTCTAAACAAACATGATGTAAGGATATGTCTCCACAGGACAGCACCGACAAGTAAGTTAATGTCGAAACTGCAAGCTCATCACATTCTTTCCAGGCACGAGCTCAAATACGTACTTTTTTGTCATGGATTATTTTGGTATTTATATATGTACATATTGTATAACAAATCAGTATCAAACCGTTCCTGGACCCGTATTCCGTTTACTCTGGAATTCCATAGCAACACGTCGCTCTCTGTATAAAATGATGGGAAAGCGACGTTTGGCTAGAATTCCACAGGTACACGGAATACGGGTCCTAGTGTTTTAATCATTACTCTCTACGCACAACCGCAAAAGCTTATCAAAGTCGTCACCTTCACAAAGGGGCACTGTTAATTAGTTGACAACAAAGTCACCCTCCATTACAAGGGGCTTTTTGTCACAAACTTGAAGGCACTATCGTAACAAGAGAAGTTATCTTTTCATGGTCTAATTTCTAAACGTGACGTACTAACACTTATGATTTCTGATATTCTTTAACTCACCTCACTTTGGCAGCATCTTTTTGTAGCTTGAAACGTTGAAGTATATAGAAGCTGAATATTGGTTGTCACAACTGGCCTACACTCAGGGATTGTGCGATTCTGAATTTGAAATGTCTACATGTCCACACGCGATCTCAATATTAAAGTATCTCTTGACATTCTTGCAACGTTACCCTGCTGGGCGCGAAAACACAAAATTCGGCATGAAATACATAAACATGACGATGCATATTTGATGGTGATCTTTGCCAAGTCGTCGCCTGAATCACCAGAGGCCCATAACTCATATCGAAAGCCGTATATCAGAAAGCGATCGGACTCATCTATCATTCATAGCTGCCGGGACCTACAATAAAATTCAAAGAAGCATGGAGTGACAACGCATAGACTTTTTTTCCAGGATTTTGGTGAATATGAATTGGAAAAAGCTCAACTCTATGAAGGACGTCAGTTCGCTTTCAAATCAAGAGCGAAATAATCATTAAAAGTTCTTTCCACGAAAAGCTATCAGTTGCAAATACTTGTGGAATCTGATTATTTGTCCTTCAGGACTTTTTCATCTTGGTGCAGATCTAGATTAGGTTTATGCCAAATTTCTAAACTTTTAGTCAAATAAGAAAATAGACTGATCGGTTATTAAATATCTGTGACAACATAGATGAAACATAATATTAATTTCAGAATAGCTGAAAGGCATTGTCCCAAGCAGCAAGGCAACGTCCGCCCAACGTTGTCCTATGCAACTCGGACGTTAGGTAACAAGCGACCCTAATCTGGCACAGTTTGAGGAATCATTTTTTGTCGCGTCGACGTTTTGCCGACCAACGCCAACGTTGGTGCGACGTTGTACCGGGTTGAACGCCGCCATAGCAATGTCGTTGCCATGAGTCAATTCCACAACCATCATCTGTGACAATTTGTGAATGTACGCGCAAGCGCATATATTTTCTTGAGTGGGGAGATCTATATGATTTGGTAAAAAAGACTGCGCCTATTTTGATATGTTAGATGGAGATACATAAAGCGCTGATCTTTGCGCAAACAAGCAAATTGACAGTTGTCGAAATTGAAAGATCATAATCATACACAAATGGCTACCATTTTGAAAAATATTAATCTGTTTTCAAGTGCAACTATGAATCGTAAGTTCAGACCCAGTGAGTTTTATTGATGAATGTTTTGATGCTACCACCAAATCCCCCACCCCTCCTATTTTCTGATTTCAGGAAAAACTACATATTTTATTTAAAAAACCAAATCATCAAGATACTCGAAATATACCTGAAACTTTAAAAAATGGCTCTGGTACACTTTAGGACCCCTCGAATTTCGCACTTCTAATGAATTTACTTGAAAGATATCGTGAAATCTTGTACGTTTGTGCAAAAAAATTTATGGGAAAAAAAAAAAAAATTATTGAAAAAAAAAAAAGTTTGTGTTAGTTGGGTTAGTTTGAGTTAGTTTGAGTTAGTTTGGGTTAGTTTGTGTTTGGCAAAAAAAATTGATGTCGCCTTAGTGCCATCATCTCTCTATATGGTTTCGGTTTCATTTCACTCTTGGGTTAGTTTGCGTTAGTTTGGGTTAGTTTGGGTTGTTTTGGGTTAGTTTGGGTTAGTTTGGATTGGTTTGGGTTAGTTTGGGTTAGTTTGGGTTAGTTTGTGTTTGGCAAAAAAATTTGATGTCGCCTTAGCGACATCATCTCTCTATATGGTTTTGGTTTCAATTCACTCTTGGGTTAGTTTGGGTTTGGGTTAGTTTAGTTGCTAGGTAGCAAAAAAAAAAAAAAAAAAAAACGCGACTTTTGAAGTTTTTTCAAAACCTCATATTCCTTAAATTTTTTGTTCAAATCTTCTTCATAACCTATTCTCTATCTATTGTATAAGAAATAAAGTGTGAATTCGTGGGGTCCTAATATGTACCAGACGAGACGACGGCTCTGGTACACTTTAGGACCCCTCGAGGACTTTTGAAGTGTCTTGTTTTTTTCAAAACCTCATATTCCATAAATTCTTTTCTTCAAATCTCCTTTATAACCTATTCTCTATCTATTGTATAAAAATTAAGTGCAAATTCGTGGGGTCCTTATATGTACCAGACCCTTAAAAAAAATTCTACGCTCAGTATAGTTAAAAAATGTCCTATTGCCAAAGTTTACCTATACTATAAGTTAAATCACTCTACAAACATTCCAGTTCTACCTACCCCTTACGTCGACCCGCAGTCAGACGGTTTGCCTGTTGCCAGGGCGGAGCTTATGTCCTGAGATCTATACGGTGGCTCGCGGTCGCTTTGCAAATTTGCTGCACTTAATTTCATGCAATTGTACCGAGTGGTCTCGTAATCAGTGTAACATTTTCAGTTATATTCTTGTGCCTTGTGTTAGTTTGAACATTTTGAACATGTCTAACGTGTATTGTGTATTGTGCAGTTGATAATAATGCAGTTAATAATAATAATTTAAGTTAAAGTTTAGTAGACCCGATCAAGTGAAATAGGTATTGTCAATAGGTTAATTATCGCATATTTTTATGCAATTGAAATTGGTTTGTTTCATTTTTTCAAACATCACACAGTTCAATTTCTCAAAAAACTTAATAATCCGGGAACAGGGATTATTGATTTGAAGGCTATAAATTCTGAGTGATTTACGATATTTTTCATTGTCATAATATTTTGACCTTCTTGACTTTGGCAGTTTTTGACAAAAATACATCTTGACAAAGCGGCAGCTTTTGATATAAATTACAGAAGTGTAGTTATGTTTATTCGCAGCCATCAATGTTAGTTATCATCCTCGTGAATGTCTACTTCGAATACTCTGATCAACAATCATCAGAATAACGCAAAATCAATCAAGGTTAAGTGACATTGGTTTTGATTATGATATAACTCGCTTTGACATACAGAGTTGGCCAGATAAATAGAAACGGCCTAAAATTTGATAAAACTTCTATCCCGCATCAGTTGTCAAAGAAGTAATCGTGCATTTAGATACTCCAATTCATTTGCCAGTTTACGTGTCCTGGCGATTTCTTTAAAAACGTGTTTAATGTCATTTTATCACGTTTAAAAAAGGGTTAAAATAAAACTTTTTTGTGTGTAAATTGATAAAAATAGCTAGCACCATTCGAAAGAGGGGCAAAAAGTATGTACTTCTTGAAAACTTCACAATAATTGAACAAAGGATAGTCTAGATAAAAAATCTTGAACTTGGCAAAAATGACCAAATTTTGATGTCCAAGTTCACAATTTTAGGGCTAGACTAACCTTTGTTCAATTATTTTGACATTTGTGAATACATTGTTGCATTGGAAAATATATTCACAAGCAAATTTGAAGATCTGGCTGGTCAAGACAATATTGACAAGAAACTGAAGCAGTCATTTTCAAATGTAATTTTTGATCATTCTTGCAAGGAATTTTCCTTAGATTTTCTAATTTCACTGTTCACAAGACGTCGAATTTATTCAAAAATTTGCAAATAAACAAATCAACACCAGCAGAGCAGAACAAAAGTGATACGAAAATTGCTGTTTTACAACATAATATAATAATGTACATATAATAAAATAATATATTATCATAATTAAATCTGTCTGACATATTATTTCTGCATATCAAATACCCACTACAGTCACAGTCACAAAATCTAGAATAATTTCAAATGCTCCCGGTATTCGAACAAAGCACCGCGTATTTCAATTGTATGTTTGGACCCTCGTAAAGCGAGATTTTTTTTGCCGGTGCCGGGGAATTTCAACTATTTCGAGCCGCCTTTGATTCCTTAAATTGAAAGGTTCCGCGTGGAGTGATCCAACTTATAGTTATAAGTAAACTTTGCTATTGCCTTCAATATTACTTGAAAAATATTTTAAAATGCTCCTTTATACCCTAAAAAAAAACCGTGACCTCAAAACGACAATTTCCAAGATGGCGAGATCAGCGGTGAACTTTTTGACACCAACCCAACCACAAGCCAACGTAGAAATACAGGTTTCCCATTATCTCTCGGGAACTTCCAAACAAAGATTGGACATCTAGCGGAATGAAGTTCAACAAACAAATGGAACTTTCCAACGCTAGTTAAAAATAATTTTAACTAACAAAAAAAGGGATCATTCTACGATACTAATTGAATATGACTGAGAACATTGCAAAAGATTTCTTTTTTTTGCACTTTAAGTCTGTTGATGGGACAGTGACATGATGAAGTCATTGTCGAGTATCGACTGAACCAGTTTAGGTTTTCCATAAAATATTGTTAAATATTTGAATTGCTACCCCTAGCCTGCCATAATACTATGGTATTTAATATGCAATAAAGCTATATGGACTAAAAGTGAGGTTATGTATTTTTCAAATCAAAACAAGGCGTCTTCACGAACTCCAACCAAATTGCAACGTTGTGAAGTCTGACGTCCATCTAATATTCGGTGGGGTAGCCTGTCCGTCTTTCTCGGACTTTCTATAATTTGATTGGTGCAACGTTGCAAAGTGACTGTAAGACAACGTTGGTAAATAGGGGAGGTAGCCAACGTTGGCACTACATTCCCTAAGTGCAAATTATAAGACGTTGCACTCAAAACGTCAGGATTACATCAATCCGACGTTTGACAGGTATAAAAATGTTTAAGTCGTCATCTTACCCATTCACAACGTTGTACTGCAGAACTAGTCCGGTAGTCAGCAAAATGCTACTTGGGGTGTGTTTTAGCTTAAAGTAAATGGGAATATAGCGAACGTTTTCCCAAGATGTTTTGGTGATTCTGGACCGATAGAACGATCACATAGAGAGAAGTAAACGATCACTTCTACTGAAATCCAAAATGTCATACTGTGGAAATGATTATGTCGCATGAAAATGATTGAGAATCATTTAATCGGAATTCCACTTCCTGAGACCGACAATTTCAGAAGAAACTTGCGCATAACTGTTCAGTGTTGTCCTTACCTTACTTTTCTCAGTGTTTTGTATTTTTCGATGATAATTATTCAAAACTTTCAAAACAAATCATCATGTGATGGGAGACGTGGAGTCTGTCTGAAAGCTTGTTGCAGATGACTTAAAACTCTTTCTTCTCGTGAAACTAAGATACTAATAAGTATACTATTGAAATTTGAAGAGATTCCACCGGAAAAAAGCATTGTTTAATCCAGTATTGCATGACACCGAACTAGGAGCATGACACGGAACTAGGATCTGTCGTGGCTGGACAGGTTGGAGGAACTCAGTTAGCACCAAAGAACCAAGCAATATCGTGTAATTTGAGTTCAAATCAGGATTCACGGAATGCTTTAGTGAAATTTTGGGAAGTTGAGGAGTTTAGTTCTTCGAAGACGTTGTCCAAGGGCGAGCTAGAGTGTGAGAGAATTCTCACTGGAACAACATGTAGAAACCAGGATGGCCGTTTCGTAGTAAGATCACCATTTAAAAGTTCTGCGTAGTGTCTAGTTGAATCACGCCTTTCAAGCAGAAAAAATGTTTTATAATTTGGAGCGAAGACTCAGCAAAAACAGAACTTTGAGTGAGCAGTATTCAAATTTTATTGATGAATATAAAGCGCTGACTGGAGACAACTCAGGTTCTAGTGGAGTTGAATATTATATGCCGCATCATGGTGTGTTGCGAGGTGATAGTTTGGCAACAAAACTTAGAATAGTATTTGATGCAAGTTCATCATCTAGTAATGGTATTTCATTGAACAATATCCAGTATGTCGAACCAGTTCTCCAGGAGGATTTGCTTTAGATACTTTTGTTTCCGCCGACTTCAAAATGATGTACCGGCAAATTTTGGTGAATCCAAAACAAAGATGTCATCAAAAGATTTTGTGGCGAGATAAACTCACGGAGGGGCTATTTTCTTATACCTTGAACACTGTGACGTATGGTCATGCTAGTGCAAGCTATTCAGCTATTCGCTCGCTGTTTATTTGAATTGGCCAGCGAATGCGCAAACGTAACTCCAGATATGTCAGATATCATCAAGCGATGTTTCTATGATGATGATCTTCTGTTTAGCACTGACACCGTAGAACCTGGTCAATTTATATGTCAAGAGATTGAATTCAAAGAAAGTCTGTTTCGAACTTCGAAAATGGTACCCCAACAAGCCAAAGATTTGAGAGAATATTGAATGTGGGGACGACGTTTTCGCAGTTCTGGAATTTAGTCCAGATAAGAAGACAAAGACACTTGGCTTGACTTGGCCCTGTTGTTGTGAACAGAGAGTGACGAAGAGGTCAGCCCTTTCTTTCACGGCTGGAATATTCGATTCCTTAGTTCTTCTGAGTCTATGCACTATCATTGCAAAAATGTTGTGGGATGACCAGTTACCAACTCATCTAGCTTCCTATTGGCACAAGTTCAAGAGTGACCCATCCAGTTCAAACATGTTGAACATTTAGCCTCATGTGGTATGCAGTGAAGCAAAGATGATTGAGTTGCATGGTTTTGCCGACGCCTCCAAAAAAGCCAATGGAACATGTTTGAGTGTACGCAGTATCAATGAAAGCGAAGAAATTCAAGTTAGTCTTTTGTGTGCCAAGTCGTAAGTTTCACCTTAAAAAACACTCAAGTTGGAACTGTGTGCTGCTTTGTTGTTGGGATGTTTGATAGATAAAGTTAGAACATCTTCCAATCCTGAATTTCAAAGTTACTGTTTCTGGACAGGTTCATCCATAGTTTTAGCATGGATTCAGACAAGCCCCAATTTACTTAAAACTTTCATTGGAACAAGAGTCGATACTATCTAAGATCTGACCATGAGTGAAGAATGGATGCAAATGGATCAAGATAAAACCGCGGATTCTGTTTTAAGAGGGATGCATCCTAAACAGATTTTAGTTCAAGATGATGGGGGCACGGGCCTCAATTTCTGGGATTGTGTCCCTCTCAATGGCCTACGAAAGAGTTCAAAGTGGATAATCTTTCCAAATCAAAGCCACCCGCAATCAGCACAATTTTGACCAATCTAGTTGAAGAATTTCTTTTTGAAAGATTTTTCAAATTTTGGGCCTAGTTCGTGTTTCCGCTTATTCATTGAGATTTAAAAATAATTGCTTGGAAATGATTTCTGATCGAGAGAAGGTCCTTTCACGTGAGATGAATTGATTTTTGCCAAAACTAGTTTGTTGAAAGTGTCGCAAAGGCAATCATTTTTTAACAAATTTTCAAAGTTGATGAAAGGTGAGTTATTGGATGTGAAAAGTAAGTTGCAGAATCTTAGTCCATATCTAGATTCTAATGTAATAATTTTCATGGGCGGGAAATTAGACCTTTCAGAATATTTTCACTCAACAAAGTTACTGTTCGCCCATGAGCATGATCGTTTGATGCATGCTGGACCTCAAGCTTTCACTGTCCAGTATCAAATTTTCTTCAATATCTGGTCGTAATTTATCTTGATCAACGGTTTGAAAGTGAATCACATCAGGTGCCTTCGATTTGGGCCAGAATTCGTACAGCCAATTATGAAAAATTTATCAAAAAATCGTACGACTCCTTCTCCTCCGTTTCATGTCTTGATAATGCTGATCCATTTATAGTGAGACAGAGATTGAAGAGAAGTCACAATTTTGCGCTAGAAAAATGGTTGGAGTTGGTTGGAGAGTAGTTTCTTCACAAAGGCTTTACATCTCGAGTTAATTACTAGCTTGAGCACAACTTAATTTCTTCAGGCTTTAGGGCGTTTTATTTCACGAATCAAAAACCTTTCAAAATAATGAGCGGCAACGGTATAACCTTTGAGGAAGCGTACGAGAACTTACCAGGCTTTCAGAATCAATCAAAGATACTCCGATGTCACATTTATCTAATGACGGCATTGAGTGGCAGTTTGTATGTCCATATTCACCTCATATGGTAGGCTAATGGGAAGGTGGAATTAAGAGTGTCAAATTCTATTTAAGAAGGGTTCTTGCGATCGCTCATCTCACATCTGAAGAATTCTCTACGAGGCAATCTCAAACTCTCGACCAATTTGTCCAATATCATCCGATCCCAACGACCCCAGTGCTTTGACCCCGGCTCACTTCCTCATTGGAAGAGCACTAGTATCCGCTCCCGATGAAAACCTTGGAGATGTTGAGGTCAACCGGTTTCAAATGGTTCAAAAAATGGGTCAACATTTCTGGAAGCGTTGGCAAAGTGACTGTGTATCCGAGCTTCAACCAAAGCAGAAATGGAGAATCAACCAAGGACAGTTAGTGGAAGGAATGCTGGTTCTATTCAAGGACGACCCAGCTATTATGCCGACCAAGTGGAAACTTGGGCAAATCGTCAAGGTGCATCGTGGTGCTGATGAAGTAGCTCGCATTGCCTTCATCATCACCAACGTCGGAGAATCCAGGGGATTTTTTAAAAAAACTGACCACTTCCTTTGAATTATTGAAAGCGCAAGTCTTTCAAGGTGAGGGGCATGTTTCCGTTAGTGAAGAATGAATTCTGCACCCAGCAAGTGTGCTTTTGGTGGCACAATAATATTCTCAATGTGGCATAAAGCATCCACCTTTTTCAAACTGACATATAATTTATAATTTATGTTCAAATAAATCTAGTTGTTTGCTAAGAATGGTTTGTTGGAATTGGGTTGCCATCAAAGCTAGCAAAGAATATAGTCCACAAGCTATCAAAGTACCCAACGGTTGTATAAATGTATTACGCTTACCTCACGCTTGTACCACTATGACATTAACTTTTTCGTTTTATCTTCAAATTTCAAATCATTTTTTACTTTTTAGTTTGAAAAAAGTTGTACTAAATTTTTCGTCATTAGACGTTGTTTACAAACCCTTTTACCAGTTTGATCTATGTATTTTATCAATAAGTTTACTTATTTTATCCTTCTTATTAATTTATTCACTTATCAAACAAGTTATGTTTTACCATAATGATATGTCTATTTTTCATTCTATCTACACTATATACATAATAGTAGGTGTGTTTGTTATGCTCCACTAGTGCACACTTTTCTACACTACAACACTCAGTCTGGCTTTGTTTGTGGAATGTTTGTCTGTTTTTTAGGATAGAATATCTTCACTAAACTTCTATTCTGAAAAACAGACAAACATTCCACAAACAAAGCCACACTGGGTGTTGTAGTGTAGAAAAGTGTGCACCAGTGGATCATAACAAAACCACCTATTATGTACAATTTTAAAACTTTTATCTGTCTAAGATGAGTGATAAGTGCTTATTTATTCTTGTGTTCTTGATTGTTGTCCTGATAAAGGAAAAAGCTAGCTCTTGGAAGCTTGACGAGCAATAAACTGAGGACCTACTTTGTCTTATTCTATTATTGACTGCATCCATGCCACCTCTCTTCATTCCTGAAAAAATAATGGCATCAGGACTTAATTGATCCTGATATCTTTCGTTTTTCAAAAAATGTGCAAATTGTCCATTATATTAAATAAGTTGATGGAGGGCGGAGCCTTAGTGAAAGCTTTGATTCGCATCCACGGAAAGGCGCTGATGTGCCTGAAGTTCGTTAGATCTTGAGAAGATGGCAGTACGTAGAATGCCACATGACAGATTATAAGCTTCTCAGATGATGGATGAAGTCATTTCAACGTCACCTTTTATCTTCATGTTGTCTTTCATGCTTTGATTCCTATTTAAGTGGAAAAATGCCCTGGTAATCCTCATCAAGAAACCTCTTAGAACGCAGGATACAACTTGGAATACTAGAGGCTCTCCAATCTTCCAGCTGCCATCGGAAAAGTGGCGAGAAATGCATCGTCCACAAAACAAGGAAAGTCACAAAAGCAAAAAACCTTTTACCAGATGAAAAAATGGGATTTCGCCCAGAGTATTCCACAACAAATCAAACAGTGAGGCTAAGTGACATCATCCGGAAAAAGTGGAACACAGAGGAAAAAACAGAAGTAGTGTTCCTTGAGGAGGTTCGTAACAGTCCAGCCGTCTCACGCCACATGGAGCCATGTGCCGCTTCTCCAGCATTCGGAAGTGACTGGCATTTTCTCATAGTCACTATCACTGCCCCGCAGCGCAGAATACATCAACTAGGAAAGCCCACACTGACTCCATCCCCAGATGGTGCTGGACATTCAAGAGAAAACCGAAAAAACTACATTTATTCAAAGTTTTGGTCTTCAATTGACAAATAAAGACAGTTTCGAAGTCAAAGTCAAAGTTAGTACTTTTATGTATAGAAATCTGTATAATATTCTGCAGAAATCTTCCGTGGCGCATTGTTCCGTGAAATTTTACACGTCAGTTTGTCTTCTAAACTTCGTATATTATGTGTTCTGTGCACGAGATCCGGAATACGGCGATTTGATAGGGTTACTAATTTTGAAGTTTATCGGTGGTGATGGATCACCTCTATTGTTCGATCGATCACATCCTATACTTTCCAGAATCGGGATCTTGTGAGTTTCATAAAACTCTATAGAATAACTAAGACAACAACGTCGCAGATGAATCTATTTTAAAACAAGGAAATGAACTGTATTTTTATTAACGACGGCGACGCTTCTATTTTATCTTTATTTATTCGGATGCCCTTTGTCGTGACGCTGAAAAAGTAAAATCTTCGCACGAATGACAGTTTTGTCTGTCTTGTTGAACTTTCAAAGCTGGGAACTTCTTGGCCATTTAGTCAAATGATAATTGTATCCTATTCAATGAGTTCACAAATTTATATTTCGGGACAAACATTCTTAAATACACTGACACCAAAAGCCCACAAGTGTTGTTTCTGACGCTACTAGCAGCAGACGTGCTCGTCAATAATGCAGAATAGAAATAGTTTTCCTAAATTTCTGTCAACGAAAGTCTAAAGGGAAATCTGACTAAGTGACAAGCTAATGGAATGATTGTTGTAAAGCACCTCGACGCGTCACCAATTTTAAATCACGAATTCAAGTAATTATTCCGCTCTAACAACCGATTGTACGGTTCGACCTTTGGGGGTTGCATGTTTGTATTTCACTGAACCTGATGCAACGCGATGCTTGAATATATTAATACAATATTCGATGAAGTCTTTTTGTAATATTTCCTGTTCATTTCTTGGAAACCCTATTATATCTAACATAAATAGACGTCGACTATTTACTTTATTCATCATTATAAAGAGTGATGAAGGTTCAAAAGCCGATTTCTAAGATCGGTACCTAATTTTCGATTCTGGATGAAAATTTGCAAAGAGTTATAGAACATGCGCAATAATTCAACTCTAATAGTTTCAATAACCGTTCCGGACGATACCATAACCGTTAGAACGAACCTATGAAAAAGACTTTCAAATTTTGTCCATGTGTCCATGTGTAAATCCCGTTGATCAATATTATGAGACTAGTCAAACCACCGAACGAGAACAAGTTCAACAACTTGTAGACACATAATTTATGTTCAATAATTGTCTTGAGAGATAACAGCTGATGAAACTTATCATTAGAGACATCCATAACAAATCATCAAAGTCTCAACCACAAATTGGGAGCCTAGCCCAAATTAATTTCAAACAAAGTAGCTAGGTCGTGCCCTCACACTCATAATGACCTAAATAAATCCTGTTAATAAGATACTCACAAAGACTAATAGGCATAGACAACAAGAATTGTCGGTAGAGCGTTCTGGTAACAGCCAATTTGCTTCCTGTCACTGTTCATATTGAGATTAATACCCTCCCTAGTAAGGGGATTAGGATAGATTAGTCCTGATTCACAGACATCAGAAAAGAATCGTTTGCATGAGTGAAATACCTGTTTATCGACTTTTAGGTTAGCTTGGGTTAGTATAACTAGAAAGGTGAAATCAGAAAATATAATCACTTATTAAAATGATACTGTCCAACACATCGATGCTATAAAACTTTCGCTGAAACTATGAAGCTACCAACGACCCAACGTCGGTCGTGAATAACTTGTAATAATCAGCAACGTTGTCGAACTTTTTGTATGGAATGTAAAAACAAATAATGTCGTGTTTTTTTATTGAGAAATTACCCATGAACATTTTCCACAAGATCTTTTGGAGCATATTTTTTTACATTATGTCCTAGACATTTACATTATTTGATGGAGCATAGAGGTCAAATCACATTCTTAGCAACTTGCGGTGAATGCCAAATTTCCCTGTAATAGCAGACACAAGGAATCTCTCCGCAAGTGCATGCTTTGAAAATTCGTGAAATTCAGTTTGCAAAAATGGTCAATATTTATTTTGAGAAGACATTTATGTCATTCGGTTTTGATAATTTTGAGTCATCAAAAACTCAAAATTAGTATTTGCATTTAATTACATGCTGCAACGTTGCTCAAATAGGCGCTAACGGAAACGGTAATTCGCTTAATTTGATCATCTTTTGTCTCTTTCAATTAACGTGAAGCAAAAAGAGGGAGGTAGCTGATGATATTAGTTCATCGAATCACTCTACACGGAAAGCGCCTATAGTATACGACTGTCAAAATTTATAGTAAAACGGTTTTAATTTTCATTCATAACGTAGTTGATAGACTATTGCTTTTGTATGAAAATCATGACTCCATATTTACAAAGTGTTAATGAATGACTGTCTCTGTCTAATCTATTTTTAGTCTGAGCATTCTATTCTGACACCAATTTGATTTTCTATGTATGCCCAAAATATTCTCCTTTTATGAGATTTTCTTCTCAGGATGCCATTAACATGTTAAAAAAAAATATTTTTTGACAAAAGGGTGCCGATTTTGGTTTGTATTTTAATAATTATACTCTTTGCTCGATGTTTAAGCTTATCGCATGTTTATTCTCTTTAACATAAACTGTTTATTTGACGAAAAGGCTTGTTCAATACCTACAGATGTTAAGGGGGTGAAAAGCTTGAAAATGAATCAAGCTGTTTGCAAAAAAACTATTTTTTTTTTAAATGAAATGTAGCAGAAGAATCTTATAGCTTTATAAGTCAGTGGAGTAAGGTTAATACACTACTTGCAACCCACAGAATACATATACAATGTTTAGAACAAAAACGTGAATGGAGGGCGGGGTCCAAGTGGAAGCTTTGATTCACATGAAGTTCGTTTAATCTCGAAAAGATGGCGGTACGTAGAATGCCACATGACAGCTAATTAGCTAGTCATGATGACAGATGTCGTCATTTGACAGCACCTTTTTCTTCATGTTGTCTTTTATGCTTGAATTCCTTTCTAAGTGGATAAATGTCCGAGTAATCCTCATAAAAAGAGTAACAGTTTACCTAAATGTTTTTTTCCCAATAAACTATTATGAGCAATTTTGCCTATGTAGAGCCGGTTTAGTGTTATTAGTGTAAAAGCAGGTTAATTTGAATCTTTATTATATCCATATTTCTTTGAATTAAATCCTTGTATTGTAAATATTTTTCTTTATTTTCCTCGCCATCATCAAAGCACTCGGTATATCATTAGACAGGTCCCAAAGCATGAGAACAAACATGGGATTTTATCAAATATTAAGCTCCTGGCAACATTGTGGTGTTGCCATAGGTTGTTGGCAGTTTTTTGACTAAATAAGTGTCAGTCTGACAACTGTGCTTTTGGGATTGTCGTTGAAAGGTTGATGAGTGTGGAGCGATAGTAGTTGAGGTCTGTGTGACCTGGTTAGCTGAAGGGCTGGAAAATCCTACTGCCTTCGATTGATTGTAGAGTGTAAGTTCAGGATCTACTGCTCGATTGACACGAATAAGCCTCGAAAGTGATATGCAGTCTCTCCTCGTTCAATTCGTTGGGACGCTAACTGTTAAGCGGCATTTGGGCATCTGGGGAAGCCTTTTCTTAGCCTTGGAAGAGGGGAAGCCTTGCCAGATGAACAAATGGGAAGTCGCCCAGACCACTCTACAACACATCAAACAGTGAGGATCAGTGACACTATCCTGAAAAGGGCGAACAAAGGGAAAAAAAACAGAAGAAGTATTTCTTGAGGAGGTTCCTAACAGAGCCGTCCTACCTCACATGGAGCCATGAACAGCTTCTCCGGAGTGAGTGGCATTTTCTCATTTTCATCATCACACAAAGTCGGCGCCCCGCAGCACAGAACACATCAACTAGGGAAGCCACACACATTCATGTGAAAACCAAAAAAAAAAAGTTTTTGTCTCCATTTAACAAATGAAGTTCCAAAGTCAAAGTCAAAATCAAAGTTATCTTCAAGAAATATACAGGGTGTTCCATTTGAAAAAATTGTGTACAGGTCGTGTTTGCAAAACTTGACCACCCTGTATAATAACAAATAACTTTATTCAAAGTGTATGTGATTATTGTGTTCAAGTTTTTTTTTCCATTTCGCTTAAAAAATGACCCAACCATGAGTCCTTTCTCAACTTCGCCTCTCATTCCTTTATTATAAGTTTTAGACCCAACAAACCGTATATCAAAATGATCGTACGAGATACAAGAAATGACTAGAATTCTTATATACAGGATGTTCCATTTAAAAAAATATATATATATAAAATAGTTCAGATTGACTCTTTGACAAACTATAATGTACAAAAAAAAAATCCAAATTCCTCACCATTTTCCCAGAATCGTCCACCCCATCTTGGTTGCACCACCCTGTATATAATGATTATCCCCTCAGAAAAAAAACAATTTCTTCAATTTGTTGGATAAAACATTGAATGCCACTTGTGTATCATGTTTCCCAAGAATGTATACCATAAATCTTTCTCGCGTGATTTATTTTCAACCTAATCCACTAGTACCATAGATCACAATTATCCAACATATGATAGTTGAGACTGTCATTTTTGATGTCATTTAAGACAAGTAAACTGTCAAATAACACATTACACTCTTTTCACAACCAAAGGTCACCAACGTAAAAAAACTCACACGTGATCGGACATTGTAGAACGATTGAATTGGTCACATGTGTTCGTTTATCTCACGTGACCTTTCGATCGTTTTTTTCCGTTTGATCATGTGTAGTTTGTTTACATTGGTGACTTTTGGTTTTGAATGGGGTATAGTGTGTTATAATCCATAACTCACTAGTTTCTAGTGAGTTACCGTGGAAATCAAACAAATAACCTACTGTGACCAAAATGTAAAAAAGTCACTATCAAGTCAAGTCATTTTAACATTAATAGGGTACTGAGCTTTGATTTGATA
Organism: Orchestes rusci; assembly: GCA_958502075.1. Classification (NCBI taxonomy): domain Eukaryota; kingdom Metazoa; phylum Arthropoda; class Insecta; order Coleoptera; family Curculionidae; genus Orchestes; species Orchestes rusci. The sequence goes on from OY293306.1 coordinate 4,035,583, forward strand.
ACAGAGCTCACTATTTATTTTTATCTCATAAAAAAATGATTTATTCCACTTGTTGGATGAAAGATTGTATGCCACTCGTGTGTTATGTTTCGCAACAGTTCCATAATAGTTATTTACGTTACTAAGGCGGTAAATGACTTTTAAATTACGAGTCAAGATGTTTATGGACGAGGCGACGAAGGAGCCGAGTCTAGAATATCTAGACGAGTAGTTTAACGACATTTAACGGCTGTGTACCGTACATTGTTTTGTTTCATACTGTAATAACTATTTTTAATCGGTTCAAAGTGCTTTCTTCTCAAACCACACACTTAGGGTGGCAGTCCACCTCACATTCGTACCATGAGATGGCGCCAGCCAGACCATGTAACAACTTATGTTTGTCCTATCTGATATACCTTACCAACCGTTTATGTTAAGTGAACAAGTTGCAAAATGGACCAAATTTTGCATAAAAGCTGCGAAGCGCAAATCGGCGGAAAGGTATCAAAAGGAGTTTGAGGCTTTCTGCGAATGGCGCAAAATCTTCCGTGTAGATGACAGCGAACGAAAATATCGTGTTTGGCGCCAGCCAAACCGTGTTACCATGTTACCAATGCTTTTTCACAGTCTTTTGAGTCTTTGATGATGCAAAATGTCATTTTTGGAGTAGTCAAGTAATTTTTTTCACAGTCTCTGATGATGTAAAGTATCATTTAGCGGACTGGTTTTAGGTCCGGTAAATGATACTTTACGGTACAGTATGAAATAAATAACTATTATTTTTAATTCCAAAGACATAATATCACACTGAGCATCCTTTGGAGGTTTGGAGCTGATGACTCTATCAATCAATATGAATTGATGTTTTGAACAAGCCAAACGTCGGACCAAAAATCTGTAACGATATTATTTTAGAGGAGAAATAGGCCTCTTGACTTAAAATTGGAATCAGAAATAATTTCCTCAAAAGGCTTAATCTGTGGCCCAATATGTCAATCCCAATTATTTCCCCCTCCCTTCTGAATTTTTGCTGGAGTGGTAGGGGTTAAAAATGAGCCGCTAAAAGGGCTATTCTCACAGTTTGATTATATTTCAAAGTTTACTAAGGATATCTATAGTAAGGCTTTATAACCAGTTTCAGGGCATTACATTCCTATTTTGGAACGCCCGTTCCAATATAAGTGATAATCAAAGCCAAACAAATATTAAATTATAAATTTTTATGAAAAAACTCGATTTGTTGATTACCACAAATCAGAAATTGTGCTAATATCATCCAAAGTAACCCAGAGAGAGTCCGAACCACATTATTTGTATTGTAGGTAAGTTTGCCAGCATTTTTTTGCACCCGAATGGACAGTTTTATACTTAGAATAAAACCTCTAAGGATAACTAGCCACCATTCAACATTTTTGGAAAGGTAGTTTCCCGGTCAGTTTGAAAAACCTTCCCAATCTGATGCCCAGTTTCTCAACATTTGACACCAACTTATGGATTCGATAAAGTGACATAATATCGTTGGAAATGGTTGTTTATCCAATCAATAGACTCAACGAATAAATATCTTGTTTTCACAAACTGGGGGTAGAAAAAACTCAATACGTCCAGTATTGAGTCAAACTAGAAACATTAAAGAACTTGACTTAAGTCCTGAAAGAAAACTCCACCAATCTAATGGAAACATAAAAATGGTATACGAAGGTTTGGAGACAGCATCTCCATCTATTGGTGGTGATGAGAAACCCACCATCAAGAACTAACATACGTAGTATTCACATGATGTAGAAAACTTGAGAAGGCATTTAACACAATTTCAAGAATAACGTTTCTATCCCACACAGTAGCAACTTGCGAAGCGGTGCATTTATCTCCTGCAGATCCTAGCCGCACTGATGAGCTGTGATATAGCGAAACGCGTCTGTGGATGGATCTGTGGGAGAGAAATGCATGTCTTTCGCAACCCCTAGCCTTTGGTCTTCTGGTTATGAAAATGGTGCCTTTCAACTTATTCTGCTGCTTCAAGAGTTTCATCTATTCTGTGTCCTTTTATGATGATTAGAGCATAGGTTTCAAGATGGCGCCCAAGATGAACGCTGAATTTTTTTCGCTGGGACTCAAGCGACGAAATTGAGAAAACGAATATTTTAGAGATCATATATTGTTTGATATCAAAAAAAAAATACAAAAAAAATGAAAAGTAGTGACATATTATTATGTTGTGCTTATGCAAAGTTCAAACATTGTTTAGTTCGGTGACAAAACTTGGTGCAATTCAACTCGTTCTTTTTGCATGTGCACATTGTTGTCGAGCATTGGGATACACAGTTACAGATGAGAATATCCGTGCAAGCTTCAGGGACAGGATCAAGAGTCATAAGAATTGGAATGTACGTTTCTTGGTGAAGCTTCACCCATATGACTTAGGTTCCAGCACCATCGGTCGGGCATGATGAGTATTCTCCCACACGTTCACCTAAAATGTCAGTGCCAAAAAGCAACTGGTTTTATTAAAGCTTCACGTGGTAATGACATCTTAGGAGGTGTAGTTCCAAGGCATCGCTTTTTGGAGGTAAGGCTTCAGGCCTTTTCACAACACCGAAAAGCTGATGCCTGGCTTCATCCCCGCTGGATACATCTTTGCCTACCTATAAAGAAAATTACAAACGTTGAAATAATTATTGAATCGAAGCAATCATCTATACTTTAGAACCGGTCATTTTCTGAGAATAATGGATCAACAGCAAGCAGATGTCTGAATCCCTGGTCATGAATACGATGTTGTCAGCATTGGAGAGAACAGCATGTAGCACAACGCGAGTATCGGCCTCTTCATGCGTCTTATATAGGGCACTGACGTCAGATTCTGGGTTGGTTGATTTCGCATACTCTTCATTTGTGAACCCTCCGGATACATCGATTTCGACTGGACATTGAAGAAGTTCTTGAGGAAGGAATCGACCGAGGTCGGCTTTTTTTTCCTCCAGTGTTCTCATAATCTTTTGGCATAGGGTCTCCCAAGGTCAACGCTGATTTTTTTGGTAATGTAGCATAAAAGCTTTCAGCAGGCTTTCCAGATGACTCTTGAACAACAAGCTGATCATTTATAAAATTGATAACCAGTTCAGAGCCGCGCTTCTTAGCTTCAAGGAGCGAGCGATGCCTGAATTTCTTGGTTTGCTCGGTCGGTAAACAACAGCCACTGGTTTACAAAACGTGAACAAGAAATACGGCAATTGCTTGTGACACAGCGCAGCTATGGCGTTAGTTTGGATTGCGCCAGATAGATGGCACTACTTCTTGTAACGATTTCTACTTCCGAATAAAATAAAAATAATTCTCAAGAGAACACACCCAACCACTAAGAAATATCCATATTTTACATTCTAAATCAAAAAGTTGTGACAGAGCGTAGTTATGACATTAGTTTGGGTTTCCCCAGATAGACGGCGAATTAAATAAAAAGAATTACCAAGGGAATCCATATTTCACATTTTAAATCAAAAATACTTCTAAGCTAAGAACCTACTCAGTTTTGGCGGCCATTTTGGGCGACATTTCTTGACATATGCTCTGAAAACTCAAGACGAGTAAAATCTAAGCTTCAGAAAGTGTTCTGCATACAAAATAAACCCCAAGCATACGTTTAAAACACTATTTCAAGTCAACGGACAATGGAGATATACGGAGAAATAGTTTTTGGCTGCCATCTTGGATTCTGGACTTCTGGTCCAAATTTCGCTTTGACAACAGGCAGATTCGAATCCAACAGGGTCGAGTTACCTTGAAAACGTTGTTTTTCTAATCGTTACATCAAATGCTCCTTGCATTTTAAAGACAAGGAATTTTTCAAAATATTCCTGCTTTAGATCAGCTTTGAGAAAAATCGAGGCGTTTGAACTTAACATATACATTGGTTAAAAGCAACCACTATGATCCCGACAAAGTAACAGATACAATTTCAAAGGTTGCTACTGTCGTTTCACAATGAAAATACCATCAAAGCAATATTTTTGCCAGATGAAGGTTTGAAAAAAAGTTGGAAGCCATAATCGGTGATTTTTCTTAGGAAGCTTGTAATATATTTTTTTCTCAAGTTGGGCGACAAATGACCAGTTTGCGTGAGTTTTTAAATGACTGGAAGCTTCATATACAGGTTGACCCTCTCAATACCTCAGTTTTTTCTTGAAAAATAACGTTCATTTTTTGGTATGTGGATGTATGGGCATAAGAACAAGTATGTTTACTCATAGGCGTACGTTTTATGGATTTTTGATTTTTTTTTTTTTCAGGAGTTAACTAGCGTTAGGATCAAATTTATGTCAAATTTGATAGTTTGCATCGTTTCATCATCACAAAAAAAAATAATGTTTGAAACGACTGTGACAAAAATCTCAACCCAGTTCAAAATAAGAAAAGAACTAAAAAAGGATTTTTTCTAGGAGCGTGCGCAAAGTAACCACTTTGCTCACACATTTGCCAAGGTGCAAGGTATCCTTTTCCTGCACTAGCACTCAAATGACAAGTGTCAAATCAAATAACATCACACCAGAAGTACCCACAGTTTTCTTGCCAATACCATCTTGGAAGTAAATAGGATCAGTCTTTCATGAGAGAGGAAAGATATTCAAGAGCATTCTTATTCACGTAGCTGTTTCCAGTCTCTATTTTGGATACAATTATTATCTTGCCTTTTATCCTTTTAATTATTTTTGACCTCCATGTTTCCTCTACTTTAATCTTGTGTGATCAGTGTAATGAAATGGTTACGAATAACGAAAGATAAATGAATATTGACGAAAATATCAAGTTCTCCAGGATATCACGTAATGATCACCAGAAAAAAAATCGTCGGGAAACTATGTCGGAAAACAATTACCCATCAATTCAAAGCTCCATATCCCCTGCGACTCCAAGGAACAATAAAAGAATGGATCCATTCTTTTGCCGCAAGGAGCGATAAAAAACCGTGAATATATTTCGTGTAATTGTACCCCATAAGTCGGTTTTATTATCTTACTTCGACCGGGCGAGTGCGACTGAGTTGCCGTGTTAGGGGACCCCAGAGGCCTCGCACAGCACGTGAGCATGCAGCCGTTTCATACTGATGCTGTTGGTGGAAATGGAACTCAGAGTCGGGGGAGATTTTCACTCGAGAAACGCAATCTTCAGGGCAGCAGCTTTTCCGGGGATTCTTATGATTGGCTGATCTCAGGGATTGTTGTGCACAAGACGAATCAGATTTATACAGACTTATCAGACATGATTTGGCATGGCCACCTACCACATCTCAACCCAAATAGATAATATAGAACTAAGTCACCTGAGGGTAATGAGGCTCAGCAGATCAAGGCTCAAAGCTAGTTTACATGTACGTGAGTGGTGCCGTGCTGCCTTACTGACAAGTCCATATTCGGGACGAGACCGGTATAAGAAAGCACTTCCCGACATTTATCACGGTACTGTAAATAACCTTTTCGTTCAACATCGGATAACCGGAAAACAATGTCTCTTTGTAGAATTGTTGTTGGTTTATTAGCGAAATCTTTGTGATAGTGAGGTTTTGACGGTTGTGTGATTTGGCGCATTGTGTTGACCAAAAATGCCACGCAATCTGCGAACTGTTTCCGCATAACATTCTCCATATTTGTAGTCTATTTATTAATTCGTCATTTGACCGTATATTATTACATAATGTTTACATTATTCTCATCATTTGCCTTTGACCTGGTGCGAATAATGTGAAAATGCCGCGCAATTTAAAAGATGCATTTCTATTAAGACCTCCTTTATTATGAGCTCTCTGAGGAACCTTTAGTTGCGGTTTATTTTGAGAAAATTGTGATAGGAATTTAATTCAATAATATACTGATTTTTTATAACATCATGTATGATTTGTTGATATAAGTAAATATGGGCCTCATTATATGCACCTAGTGGCCTTAAGGCCCATGAGACAACAAATTGTATCCAAACCTCACCACTATGTTAGTTTATACCCCTTTACGATAATAAAACTTTGAGAAAGTAGATTTCTGTTTTAGATATTGCTGAGCTTTGCATAGAAAAAGAAAGAGATTAAGAAAAAATAAATAAAAAAATACATACATGAAAAACGTAGTAGAAAGATAAAAAATATAAAAATATAACATATTATGGAAATATTCAAACTGCCACATTCACATTCCTTCAACAATCCATAGAACCAATATCACATATACGTACTCCAGTGGTGGAGAAGTTATACGACAAGTCTTTAGATCAGATAAAGCTAGGGGTTCACGAGATTCTCGAAATTCGAAATTTCGTTGCGTTGAGGTCGAGACGAGATCGGGAAACACACTTCTAGATTTTTTGACATCGAGAAATTTACGTCGAGATCTCTTGATCTCGAAAAATCAGCATGATATTCTGGTCGAAAGCATGCAGCATTGTTCATGGCTTAAATTGATAGTGAGCTTCTAGCCCATACCAAGATAATTACTGGGTTTGTGATCAATTCACTTTAAATTTATATCAAAGAGTGACTCCGGGTCCAGGCTCCCTCAGACTGACGCGGATATTCGCGGCAACTTTTGCCGCGGCGAATTATCTCTGATTTTAGACATCTATTTTGACACGTTTGCATGTGGAATGTGACATAAAGTGTCAAAAAAGTCGCTGCTGCAATTGTCACCGCGAATATTCGCCCCAGTCTGGGGGTACCCTCACGCTGAACTTGTTTTTCTCTTTTCCACCTGCCCTGAGTCCATCAAATATGCTAAAAGAACACACCGTGAATTAATCATGGATCGGGAATATTTGCGTCATATCATCTGTATAAATAAGTGTTATACCGGAGAAAAATAAAGCAATCAATTTTTTTCTCGGGTTCCCTTACTCAGCTATGCTACAAGTATCATACTTTTATCTTTATTACAAATATTGATTAAATTGTTATCGTTGAAACATTTGCAATATATTGACACGACGTTTTTTTGTCATGAATTCAACCGTATTTCGATGATGCAGGCTCAGGTACACTCCCTTGTTTTTTTTTAAATCCTGACAAATGTTAATTTTGGGGTATTGGCACTACTAATCCTGATAACGTACTCAAAAAATCAAAAAAATCTGCAAACAAATTTTCTTTGTAGGGTCTATTTTAAGTTGGGGTTTCCAAACCAATTTCTCAAGAAACATTTCCCCAAAAACTCAAAAAGGGGATGTGGCTTGATAAAATACCCGTGCGAAAACTGTATTTAATACAAAAAAGGGGCTGAAATTCTAAGAAATATTATTGTGAATCTTAAAGGTAATGGAAATGCGAAATCATCATTCAAATGTAACACATAAAAAAAGAGATAAAAAAAATATTTGAGAAATTTGCTTTTTTTATCAAGTCCTGTCTCATGTTACAAAGAAAACCCCAACTTAAAATACACCCTGTATAATATTCTTTGTTGATCGCAGCTTTTATCTATATGGCATTGACAACCTTCAACTCCCAACTCTGGCATCTATCGTAGATTGACAAAAAAACGAACTTTAAATTACATTCTTCACATACAAAATAACAATTTTGAACGTGAAGTCAAATACATCATCATTTTAAAATATGTATTATTAATTTTATATCTTTTTCGAGATCAAGAAATTTGAAGAATCTCGAATCAAGATCGAGAAATCGCATTAGAGAAAAACGTCGAGACGAGAGATTATTAGTTTCTCGTCTCGATAATCGAGACGAGACGAGAAATTGCCGTCTCGATAAAACCTTAGATAAAGCACCTTATCTGCTGTATACGGTTCCTCAACGATATACACCTTATTGGATGCATTAGTTAACGAATAGATATCTAAAAAAAAATTGGCAGATATCATTGTCAGTTTTGAACTTTGAGATTTTTGCAAAATATTTTGACGTCATTTTCTTACAAACTGTTGAAGATATCCTATCTTCTGTTATTCATTATTATTTTTTATTATTCCTCAGTTTTTATTATATGTATTGATTTTTTAATATATTTATTAATTTTCTGTGTGTTCCTGTGACCCCCTATTGTTGGTTTAATGGGTAGGAGGTGAAAATACGACGAAAATGTGTCTCCCCGAAAAACAAAAATTGACGTGTTTTTACCTAAGAGAAAATCCGAGTTGGAAGTTTTCCGAGCACCACCCTGTATAAGTAAATGTCGATAATTTATGAAGAAAATGTATAGAACAAAAATTTCAATTACCTATTTGATTTTATTTATTCACTTCAGATAGGTAACAGGCTTAACATTAGTAGTAAATATTTTATAAATGAAATAAAATAAAATTCATAATGCAATTAACAAAAATATTCATGTGGAAATCTTCAAGCTGTTATGACGTCTTGAGCAAAACTATATATTTCTTGAATCGTATTTGACTGATTTAATTTGAGATCACAAAGACATGTTTTAGATTACTTGTACTTGCATTTAAGGCACAATCAATACACAAAAAAAACGTCAAGTCCAATTCAAAAGATGCTTTTTTGACATTTTTGTCATTTATTCCTAACCCAAACTTTATCAAGAATATTTCCAGTGTTAAACAATGTAGTAATAGAAGGTACCGCCATTTTGTAGTACTTGAAGATATCGACTCAATATCCAAGGGTTATAAAGTACTCAGCAGGACCTTCAAAATGAGGTGTCACATGACCCCTATTCCTATTTAAAAAAACATTCCAAGATGGCGCCCAGCCGCCATCTTGAATTTTTCAAAAGGCAAATTTTATGTCAAAACATAGTAAACATGCTTGTATTTCAGCAGAATTTGAAGTCGTTAAAAAAATAAAAGAGGGGGACATCAAAGAAAAGCACTGTATACATATCAGGGTGTTTCCTAACCTCTGTGACAAAATGAAAAAGGTGATTCTTCGCTTAATTTTAAGACGAAAATGTGGTATAACTTTTTTTCAAATTTCGCTTTGTTTCCAAAATACAGGGTGTTTAATTTTTTTTATATTATTTATTTTTATATATTTTTTTTTATTTATTTAGTGTTTTTGAATTCTCCATTAAAATGATTATAATTGATTGCTGTGTTTGTTAGAAAAAAATAAAAATGACACAAAAAGTCAGTGGCGTACATTTTTTCCCAATAATATTGCATTGAAGTGCCGCTCGGGACGCCACTGTATTCGATAATTTTTATTTGTTCATGGCAAAATGAGCCCGTTATCACTATAAATACCGTTACCAAACTTCAACAAAATCGAGTAAAAGATAAATTAATTAAAAATAAAAAACTAATCAAAAAAAAATAAACACCCTGTATTTTGGAAACAAAAGCGAAATTCGAAAAAAAGTTATACCACATTTTCGTCTTAAAATTAAGCAAAGAATCACCCCTGTCATTTTGTCACAGAGGTTAGGAAACACCCTGAAATATAAGCAGAAGGTCTGGTCCTTTATATTATACAGTGTGACCCATTTGTTTTGGGAACACCCTGATAAAAAGTATTTCTTAACCGATTTGGTTCGTTTTTTTTTTTGGATTGTAGAGCTCGAAAAATTGTATATTCTTGGCAAAAAGTGACCTTCGCCATTTTGACTTCAAGGCCTACTATGTTAGTTTTTAAGAGCAAAATTTCAGGAAACCATATTAGCGATTTTTTTAGAAAAAATCTGTGTGCGCCACTGGATTCAGCATCCTTTAAAACGGGTCTATACAAATTTTCAACCGAAAATATCAAGTTGAAAAAAATTAAAAATTCGCACTTTAACAATCTTTGATTCTATCAAAAAAAAAGGTAAATGCATTGAAGTTGATGGTGGTTTGGTAGAAGTTACAAATTTTTAGTTTTATGTCATTTTTATTTGTTTTGATAGAATCAAAGATTGTTAAAGTGCGAATTTTTAATTTTTTTCAACTTGATATTTTCGGTTGAAAATTTGTATAGACCCGTTTTAAAGGATGCTGAATCCAGTGGCGCACACAGATTTTTTCTAAAAAAATCGCTAATATGGTTTCCTGAAATTTTGCTCTTAAAAACTAACATAGTAGGCCTTGAAGTCAAAATGGCGAAGGTCACTTTTTGCCAAGAAAATACAATTTTTCGAGCTCTACAATACAAAAAAAAAACGAACCAAATCGGTTAAGAAATAAACTTTTTATCAGGGTGTTCCCAAAACAAATGGGTCACACTGTATATACAGGGTTTTTCACTTAAAACTCCCCACGTCAATATCTCGGAAACGAATAGGAATATTTGATTTCTGTAAAAAGTAGTCAATGTATGGGGTCGAGTACTTATTTTTCACAGTTAAAAAAATTCGACGCCTTCCAAGAGTAAAGCGTCGCGACGCATCGAAAATATTAATCGATTGCAGGAACTTTGAAATTACGCGCATGCAAAAGTACAAGTTATTCATAAACTTTTTTGTTATTCAGTCGAACTCATTTATTCCACTCAGTTTTGAGATAAACAGTGTGTCCAAGATAAGAATGTCTATCATGGGGATCTTGAAAACCGTGAGAGATACAAGGTCGGTTAAATGGAGGCAAAGCTGCGTATTTTGATGCTTAACAAAATGCCGTTTTGAATGCCAAGAAATTCCGACTAAGTCCGAAATTATCCGAAAAAAAACGAAATTTTTCAAAATTGTTTTCATTTTTTTCTGACCACATTTGAAGAGATATTTTGAAATGAATGAAACTTCTGCATTGCCACTTTTTGCCCTTGGCTACATTTTAAAAATATTTTAACGTTATACAGGGTGTCCCCAAAACACGAAACGCATCAAAGTTTTTTTTTTTCAAATGGAACCCCATTTATATTAATTGATATTCCAAATCTTCCTTCAATTTTGAACAAAAATTGTGATACAACTAATGTTCCTAAATTCAACCGTTATCGAGATATCGCGTTTTAAAAATGGCATTTTTGCAACTTTGACATGCTATAAAACTCAAACTATTGAAGTTAGAGAAAAATGGTTTGCACTTTCCCATCTTAACTTTTCAAGAGCTCTTTTGTCATTTGGATAGAAGGTACCGTCAACTGTCAACTTTTTTCGGCACATTTTGACATTTTTTCACAAAAATGAATTTAATTTCCTTTAATAGCTCTTGAAAAGTTAAGATAGGAATGTGCAATCCATTTTCCTCTCACTTGAATAGATTGAGTTTTATAGCATGTCAAAATTGCAAAAATGCCATTTTTAAAACGCGATATCTCGATAACGGTTGAATTTAGGAACATTAGTTGTATCACAATTATTGTTACAAATTGAAGAAAGAATTGAAATATCAATTAATATACAGGGGGTTCCATTTGAAAAAATACAACTTTGATGCGTTTCGTGTTTTGGGGACACCCTGTATAACATGAAAATATTTTTAAAATGTAGCCTCAAAGGGTCCCTATCCATCCAGAAAAAAAAACTTTTTCAAAATCATATACTTCGGCCATAATGTTTCGTGTCGAATAACGTGAATAACCCTGTATATATGTAAGCAGACGGATGGCAAGGGGGCTACTGGCAACTAACAAAATTTGGATCAGTATAGGGATCGCCCCAAAAGTCTACAGGAGGGAGCAATAAAGTAACTAACAAAATTTGGATCAGTAAAGGGCTTAGCCAACATGATCACATAGTGAATTACAATGACGCTGTAGTGTTGACCACAGAAAAAAATAGCTTCAAGAGAAGATTGCTTGAAATGTGCTACATCAGTAATTGCAGTAACTGTCTCAACCACAAAAAGGATGTTGATAGCCTTAGCTCAATTAATACGTTTCTTTTAACACAAAATTATACAAAAAGAGTTAAAACAGTTGATTGGTATATTGGGAAGCAGCCCCCTGTATAAGTAACCTTCTGCTTAACATTTTTTTGCCTAATATATATACTAGCTGACCCGGCAAATTCCATACTGCCTCATAATCAATAATTAATGTTGTGCTAAATGAATTTGTTTCACAATTTTCTTTTTTTTTAGTTTTCCCGATGTTTCAATAATTATTCTGTTATTCAGGGCGCAGACATAACAGACATATGAAAAATAATAAAAATCCTTCCAGCGATTCTCCAGTAAGGATGATTTGTTAAATATCTGACAACATTTCTAGCGTACTTTTGCTACAACACTTCAAGTCCCAAATCGAACCTACATATCAAATTTGGGCAAAATCCTTTGAAAAATAACAAAATTAAGCAAACAGTACCTCACTTTTTTGAAAAAACAATTGATCAGATCCCAAATATATAATCTCTATAATCTAATTTAAACAAAACCTTTTGGAAAATTACAAAATTATGCAAACATAACTTCACTTGGACGATTTTTGGTAAATTTCTAAAATCAAACCTCAAATTAAAACCTTCATATCTCATTTGAACAAAATCCTTAGGAAAATAACAAAAATGTTTGAACATGACCTCACTATGTCATTTTAAATAAATGTTTTCATTAAATCTCAAATAGAATCTACGATATATTATCTAATTTGAACAAAATCCTTTGGAAAATAACAAAATTAGGCAAACATAACCTCACTTGGTCAATATTTATAAAATTTCTTGACCAAACCCCGAATTAGAGCCTACATGATTATTTGAACAAAATCTTTTGGCGAATTACAAAACTTTGCAAACATAACCTCACTATGAATCATTATGAACGTAATGTTTCAAACAAATTTTTGATCAAATCCCAAATAGAACCTACATATCTGATTTGAAAAAAATCGTTTGGAAAATAACAGAACCATATGCAAACATAACCTCACCATGTCATTTTTTTAAATGTTTTGATCAAATCCCAAGTAGAACCTTCGATATTATTATCTAATTTGAACAAAATCTTTTGGAAAATAAAAAAATTAAGCAAACATAACCGCACTTGGTCAATTTTTGATCAAACACCAAATTAGAACCTACATAATTATTCGAAAAAAATCCATTCGCAAATAATAAAACTATGCAAACATAACCTTACTATGTCAAAGAAAGGAAAGTTTGGTTTTCGGGTTCTTAAGGGAAATTCTCCAATTTTTCTTTTCATAACATCACTTCTCATATTTCAAAGAACATAAAAAAAGTCACTTTTATTGCTTCAGCCGTTCTCAAGTGATGGAGTGACCAAGAAAAACGGCATTCAAATTTATATATTAGTTAAGATAAAAGCCTGGATAGAATCAGCTTCTGAACGGTTTTAGTTTTATGTTTACGTTCACTGAATGCACCTATTTTAACATTCTGGCAACGTCGCTTCATCAGTCCTGACCTATGATTCTGTTTTGGTTTTAATTTTTGTATGGACGTAGAATAAACTCTGAAAATGAATGTGGACTTGTCTGTTACTCGCATTAACGGGTAGATATTCTAACAGACGCACACAACATCCCTTTATGGGAAAAAACAGAAATACTCTTCTCTCATAATGTCATTTTTGTCCTGATATTGAAAATGGCCGCCACTGCTATGCTGTATAGTTTAGAGTCTCTTTCATTTCTCAGGTCTATGATTTGGATTGACATCAATATCATTGAGCTCGAGTTTACGCTCTTCGTGCTCAGAGTGTTTAGAGCGGGGACTCGAACGCGCCTATTGAATTTACTCATAGACATTGACATTAGTTTGTTTTTTCACAGAAAGGTGACATATGACATCCCGAATGAAAGTTGTGTTTTCAGGTTTTTTCGGGGGATTTTCCAGCTTTTCTCGCCATAAAAACAATTCTAAGACTTCAAGAAACAATTAAAAAAAAATGACTCAAATTGCCCCAGCCGTTCTCAAGTCATGAAGAAATCGGTACTCATTTTTATATATCAAGATAATATATACCCATGATGTACCATTTGAAATGATGTAGGGTGTATCCATATCTACAAATTTCCTCAATTCCCATTAATTGTGCACGAATCTGGCCCATTCCTTCTTATTTCTGGTCTGCTTTGGTCGCATTCCATGATTTTTCTCTTTTCTCCAGTGCATCCCCTACAGTCTGGTTCCATGTTTTTTTTGGTCTTCCTCTCATCCTTCTTTCTCCCGCTCTTGCTTCCCAGATTTGATTCACTTGCCTATTGCTCTCCATTCTATGTTAGTGTCCCACCAACTTCTTGTTTTTAATGAATTCAAGGATTGATTCTATAATATCCATTTTCTGTCTGATGTCGATGTACTTGATGTTGTCCATCTTTGTTACCCCCATTACTCTTCTTAAGTATTTCATTTCCATGGCCTGCATTTTGCTTTTTTGTCTCTGAGGGAGTATCCATTATACACATCCATATGTAAGCATTGGTCCGTAGATAGTTTTGTGAACTTTCATCTTTGTGTTTTTGGATATTTCTCTCCTGTCTCCAAGGAATATGCGATTTCAAAATTGAATAACACCTGAAGGGATTAATGGCCTCGCGTTTATGGATCAATGATGATTTTCCAGTGATTACTGAGTCCCCAGTGCTCATCGAATTTTTTTTAAACCCCCTGCAACTACATAAGAATACAATCGAACCTAACCACCGGGGAATTTCGCAAAAGTTACGGGACATATAACAGAAGCACTTTTGAAGCATAACATCAAAGAAACGAGTCCCCCTTCCCAACGTATTTATTTTATTCTCATACACACAAACACTTGTATTGAGATTGCTGAACACGAGTTTAGTATAGGGGAGAAATATAGGGCCAGATTCCAACAAAAATAATAACGCTACATAAGGCGTTATTGTATAGTTGTTTTCGTCAAGTTTACGGTGATAGCAATGGCTATAGATCTCTTGCGATGGTATTACAGTTGTGATTTTATGGTTTCGTGTCAGAGTTTGCGATCATTTACCATTTCTCAAGTCTTATCCGATACAGGGTGAGTTGTTGGAAACTATAGCTCACAATGAGGTAAACATTTTGTGAATAATGGTTCAGCATTAATGCTCAAGTGGTAACAGATAGTGGTTTGAAGACTTCTGACATTGTGGCTAGATGGCCTGGAAGAGTTCATGATACAACAATCCTTAATAATCGCAATATCTGGACTAAGTAGATTGGAAAACCAAGAGATTCCTTCGTATTGTCTGGTGGAAGATAGTGGGTACTCATGATACGAAAACACACAAGATATGATCAATTGCTGGACGAGATCAGAACCAAGCCGCGCATGTTGTCACCGCGAGCCAAAAGTGAGGTTGGATTTAAAACATCCATAACGTTATCTAGTCACCATTTGCTGGTCAAAATTTGAACTGGCTCACGCATGACGTCCTCGCGTGACATCAATTGTTTAGATTTGAGGTAGGTCACGTGATGACTTCTGAAGTGGGATGTGCAAGAGTTTATCTTGTTTGTTATAGTATCATGGTGGGTACCCATAAAGGCTCTTTCAACTTTTACCATCAATAAACACTCAAACTCTTCAAGGATACAGAAAAATCTGAATTAGAAACCCTGTTGAACGACTTTTTGGAGTGTCGAAGATGCGATATCCTTGTTTATCATTGGGTATGCGTTTGTACAGATATTGTTGTGCTACAGCTATACTGCACAATATCTGTATCATTAGGCAATCATATTAACTTAGAAAATCTTGCTGATCCTGACAATATACAGGGTGCACATTATGTTATGGAAACACGGTCATAGGTACATCATTGAATATCAAAGCTGTAGGATTGAGTCTAGCGCTACTTTTGATTCTATCAGTTTTTCATTGGCTGTGATAGTTTAGTTGCTATGGTAACCAACTTTGATTTTTCGAATGAGATCATAATATATTTTTTTTTTCGTTGTTTTGGGATTGACTTATTCTTCTGCATAAAACGATATGAATTTTTTTTCTAAAAAGTATGTTGCGTTTCACGGATGCATATTTATCAACATGTTTCCATGCAAATTGGGCATCGTATAGATGAAATCATTGGAGGTTTATGGCATAATCCTGGTCATTCATATCAGATATTAAATTATCAAATATAACTGTCAGTGTCAGAATGACTGGGCAGTGACATTTTTACATTTTGGTCAAAGTAGGTTGGTTGTTTCGTTGTAACGGTTTGTTAGCAAATGTTCAAATACCTTCTGCTATTGCAGATAAGGAATGCTTTTTTGAAAAAAATTTATAGAAAATGGAAGAAATCGATGGAAAATATATTCCTGAGGTTATCCTTACGGAAGCAGAAGTAGCAGCGATGCAGATTTTACCAGAAAAGTCCCGAAATGTCGAAGACACCTTCAATAATTGCAGTGTTTTTGAAATTGGAGAAACCAGCGCTCTACACCGGTCACTGCCTGAGAAGGTCTTCGGCGACCCTTTTGGCAAATGCAGAGGCTAATATGACTACTTTGGAGCGTCACGGAGGATGGAGGTCCTCGAAAATACAAGGTTCCAATGAGTCGGCGTCTTCCAGCAATACCAGCAGCTTTACCGATATAAGAGGGTCTGGTTCCAATGAACCATGAATTTCACTATGACTCCAAATTTGAATAGACCATTCGGGTATCCTAAAATTTCAATGTTAATGTCAATTCTGCTTGTTACAAATGAAATTAGTTCTGAAAACGCAATGGCGGCGAACGGTAGCGTTTTTGATGGCGATCCTGACAATAACTGTTTCAAGTGTCAGTTACCGTTCGAGGATATTCGAAATGTTGTTCAGTGTACGGTCTGTTTGAAGTATCTTCACGGAAAGTGTTGGGGTCTTGATATGAGGGGTTTTCACTTGAGAAAATCCGCTTGGAAGTGTGGCATCTGTGAAAGTGAGGTTAAATCGTCGGATGTAAACAAACCACCCACGAGATCCAGCAAAAGAAGTAGGACCGATGATTCGACTGATGTAAGTTTGGAAGAAAAAATCAACAACAGTCTTTATTTTTTGATCGAAAAAATCAACGAGTTGACGGAGAAAGTTGACACTGTGTTGTAGGAAAATGCTTACCTCAAAAATGAAATTATCAGTTTGACAAAACAAAAATCAACTGAAGCTCCAGTTTTCGTCAATCCTCTTCCGTCAAACGTGAAAACTCCTTACTCAGCAGTACTGAAAAATAAGGTTTTGGTGGTGAAACCAAAAAATGTTCAAACAGAAACAGACAATAAACAAGTGTAGAAGGATTTGAAGAAAAGTGTGGATTCAACTGACATTGGAACTGGTATTTCAATGGGAAGAGCAACCAGAAATGGAGGGCTAATTCTACAGTGTGGTCCAGGAAAGGAAATAACCAACATTCAGGCTGAAATACAAAATAAATTGGGGAACAACTATACAGTGCATCATCCAAAATCATTAGAGCACCAAATCAAGATCATAGGTGTAGATGAGTCCGAAGCTGATAGATCTGATGAGTGGGTCATAGCCAAAATTGTCAAACAAAACAATTTAACAGGAGAAGCAAAGGTGAGAATTTTGAGAAAAACGAAAGTTTTCAAAAATAGATTCAATATCATCGTAGAAATTGACTCAAAGTCTCATCATAATCTTATGGAGTCACAAAAAATAAATATTGGATGGAGCAGGTGTCCAATTTATAATGATTATGGGATAACACGGTGTTTCAAATGCTGTCGTTATGGACATCAAATTAAAGATTGTAAAGACTCCAAAGTGTGCTCCAAGTGTAGTGGTGAACATGATTTTAAAGAATGTTCTAGTGACGTCATTAAATGTAACAACTGTGTGCTGTCCAATAGAAAATACGGACTTAGTTTGAAAGTCAACCATGCTGTATGGGATGTGATAAACTGTGATACTTACAAAAAACTTGGAAAACTACAAATGGACAAATACGTAAAGTAACAATTAGACTCTGATATAGCTTTAAACTCTAGTCTCGTATATTTTAATTGTCAAGGATACATTAATAATAAGGATAATATAACGGTGCTAGTCAACAGTTGGAAACCAAAGATTATTCTTTTGTCGGAAACTCACGTGTCTGCTAAAGAAGATCCAGTGGAGCTCAGGATTGACGGCTACAACATAGAGCAGTCTCTAACCACCAACAGGCGTACTGGAGGAGTGATGGCATTGCCAAGATGTGACGTCAAATATAGGATTCGGTCAATAGAGTGTGTGGAAAACTTTGTTTGGTTGTTGTCCGTCCAATTGACACATTCACACCTGATACCTGTGATATACCATCCCCTCAAGACTGAAGACGGCAGATTTGTAAATTTTTTTACGGACTATTTGGATTACGTTAACGAGTTTGATGGCACGAATATAATTGTGGGTGATTTTAATTTCGATTTGTTAAAAAATTCTTTCTACGGCAAGAAAATATTGGATAGCGTTTACGCTAATGGCCTCAATCAAATTGTGCAGACACCAACAAGAATTGTTCCTCAAAGTGCAACCCTTATTGATTATGTCATCACTAATAATAAATCTACACCACACAAGGTACACCTCACACCAAAAATCAGCGATCATTCGATTATATCCGTCACTCTAGATCAACAAACCGAAATAAACTGCAACACCATAGTTTGTAAAAGAGTGATGAACAAGTACGACCGTGAAAAACTGCAAGACTACCTGTTAAACATTCCATGGGATATCAACACTCTGGCGAATTCATTAATCGAGGGAATCTCAGATATTCTGAATATAATGTGTCCCATCGTAGAAATATCTGTTTACCTCAAGTACGAGAACAAGAGATGGATTTCTTGGGAAATCAAAGAAATGATGGAGGAAAGAGACTGTCTGTATAGGAGAGCCATTTTTGATAAGAAACAAAATACCTGGGAGCAGTAGAAATCTGTTGGGAATGCTATTGTGACTAGAATCCGTATAGAAAAAGAAAAATATTTCCACAGTACAATCGACGAACATAAACATAACCAAAAAATTTTATGGAAAAATCTAAAAACATTGCTTCCTGGAAAAAACAAAAACAGGCAACCGGAGGAGATAAATTTTGAAAACAAAACTCTATCGGACGAGATTCAAATAGCCAATACATTCAATGAGTACTTTATAGAAAGCATCGACACAAAAGTGAAAATATTCCAAAAACATCGAAAGTTTGTATTCCAAATGCAAAGGCTTTCCTAGCAACCGATTTAAGAGCGTTCCAGACAATCGACATGGTATCACCCATGAAGAGGATTCTTCGAAACATGAGAAACGTTGGAGGAGGAGACACCGGCATTACAAAAAGGGTGTTGCTTGATGCATGTGATGTTATTGGTGACAGGATGTTGGATGTGGTCAATACATCTCTAACCAGGGGAGGTTTTCCAGAACAGTGGAAAGTGTCTACCATAATACCTATACCAAAAGTTCCTAATACCAAGCTGTTTGATGAGTTCCGGCCAATCAATACCGTCCCTACACATGAAAAGTTTCTGGAGTTATATGTAAAGGAACAAGTGATACAACATTGTGATGACAACCAGATAATAGTTCCTTATCAGTCAGGATTTCGTGCAAACCATTCATGTGAGTCTGTTCTTGTAAATATATGTGACGATTTTTTTGGAGCTGTTGACGAAAGTAAATTTGTGTTGGCTGTATTTTTAGATTTTAAAAGAGCTTTCGAAACAATAGATAGAGACATTTTATTGAGCAAGTTGGAACGTTTTGGTATTAAAAATACTGCTCTGATATGGTTTAAGTCGTATCTGTCAAACAGGGATCAACGTGTTAAATATAAGAATAGTTTGTCTGAAACAGCTTATGTCAGATTTGGTGTCCCGCAAGGTAGGTACTGTGTTGGGTCCGTTGTTGTTTTTGTTATACATAAATGATATGGGGAGTGTAGCGGGGAAGTGCAGGATGGAGCAGTTTGCGGACGACACTATGATATAAATTGTTGGGAGTGACCTAAATTCATTAGTACTTGATATGAACAATCAACTTGAAGAACTATTCACCTGGCTTTGTAGCAATAGGCTCAGTGTCAATTTTGAAAAAACTAAATTCTGCCTTTTTGGGAAACAATCCAGACTGAAGCATGTAAATGTAGATAGTATAGGAATTTTTATTAACAGCCGAAAAATAGAACATGTGAACCAGATTAAATATTATGGGAGTTATTCTGGACCAGCATCTCAATTTCCATGCTCATTGCGATTACGTTATGAGAAAATATTCCCAAAAAGTAGGCTTCATTATGAGAGTTGGAAAACAGTTATCGAATGAAACAAAATTATTGTTATACAATGCCATTGCTGCTTCCCATCTACAATACTGTTCCACAATATTCTATAATGTACCTAAATATAAGACTGACTTAATCCAAAGAACACAAAATAGAGCAATGAGACTGTTTTTAAATTGTGATAAATATACACCCATTAGATTAATGTTAAATGTTCTCTGACTAAGTTTAAAAAATTATTGAAAGAACATGTGAAGAGTCATTTTTGAATGTGTACCCATGCTTCTTCTGCGCTTTTTTTTTTCATTTTTTATTGTCATGATGTACCTATTTATTTCTGTTAACATGATTAGGATATATATATTTTTATTTTTCATTTTTACATTGATGTTCATTTTCATTCTTATCATTGTTGCATATTGTATTATACTATATTTCTGTAGCTATTATGCTAAATAAAAAAATAACTTACTTACTTACTTACTTACTACTTTGAATATGAACGTGAGTTATAATCCATAGGTCACTAGTGGGTTATGGATTATAACTCACTAGTGCGTTATATGTTGGTTTACATGTCTAAAATGACATCAACTGTAGGCATACAAACTATTATTATTTTTTAAAAATATGGTACAGGGTGTATATTGAGTACTTGTAAAATTCAATTATTTTAAGACATAAAGTTCATAATATGAACATGGGTCCAAAACGGATTGATTTCTGATAGAGGGCGTCCAAAAAAACTATTGTATTTGGTTTTTGCTCATATTTTTGTTAAGTTTAATAACATGGCAATCGGATAAAATTCAGAATGAAGGAAAAAAAAATAGAGAAGAGAGAAAAAAAAGCCGTTGTGGATCCATGTTCATATGAACTTTTTGTTTTGAAATTAGACAAAGATTCACTCTTTAAAGTTTGAACAGTTAACAGGAACTTAATTTACACCTAATATAACATTATTGTTAACACCTTGATGTATTCCAACATTCAAATACATACAGGGTGCCACAGATTCGAGTATACATGGGGATTTCCGTTATAATAAGATATACAGGGTCTAGTTAAATGAAAGCAAAGTTGCACATTTCTATGCCCAACAAAATGTAATTTTGAAATTTAAAAATTCTGTCTACTTTTTTCGAAAAAAACCGAATTTTTGCCAATAACTTTTTATTTTTTTTTTGTCTAAAGAGATATTTCAAAATAAATTACATTTTGTCATTGCCTTTTTTTCACTTTTTTATTTTAAATAACATGGACCTGGATTTTTCATTTTATTTTTAGTTATCTTTTGACGTTCTCAAGACATTGAGGTGATCAGATGAAGGTGTAGAGTAATGGGTTGCCTTAGCAATATTTTCAATTATTATTGACCTACTATTGTTATTTTCAATATTTTGTTCAACTGGCAACATTTTCAAACACTTACGCCAAAATTGATTTAGTATTTTATATGTAATTTTCTTATTCTCCATTTTATTTGTAAATTTCACTAAATGTTATATCAGATTTATCGTTATTGGAATGTTATTTCTATTTTGGTCCATTCAATTACTTTTGTTTAGTTATGCAATTTCTCCTGAAGGAATAATGTGTCCAATAAAGATGGATTTATGAACAAAACTATGTACTTAAGAGACAAGGGTTTCGTAACTAGTTTTCTATGGTATTATTTTTCAAATCAATTATTTTTTCAACGGTTGCGATAATACCTCAATACCTCAGGGAGGTCGAATGATCTAAAACTAAAATAAAAAATGCAGGTCCATATTTGAAAACAATAAAGTTGGTGATGGCAGCTTAAAGTCAAAACGTCAGGTTTTTAAATTTATACCGCTATGTTAAAGAGGCGGAAAAGTGGCAATGACAAAGGGTAATTTATTTTGAAATATGTCTTTAAACAAACTCAGAAGACAATAAAAACGTCAACGATGTATTGTCAAAATTTCGTTTTTTTTCGAAAACTTTCTGTTTCTCTCATAATAACAGAGTCCATGCACTGCTGTGACACCCTGTATATGAGACCTTATATTTCAAATATGTTTTTAAGCTTTTTGACAACATCAAAACTGTCTAGTCTACTCTAACATTTTACATAATTTTAACAAGTTTATACGAATATCTAATTTAAAAAATTAGGTTCAACACCTATCTTATTATATACTTTTTGAAGATTTGATGAAGTACAGAAGGCCTAGCGTTTTATATAGAAGAAAAATGATTATTGCTCGGGTCCAGTATCTGACGTTGTCATCTTGATGGATAAAAATACCTCACTTTTGAAGTGTGTCGAACGCGACAAATTATCAAAAAATGAAACCAGTTTAGGAATCCACTTTGGAAAGGCTAATGGAATAAGACAACCTGGACATGTGGAAAAATTAGTAGATACACCTCGAGATAAACCTTCAACGTCAACTGGAGATTTTGAAATACCATCTATATGAGGTCGATATTTTGGACCCAAGTAACTTATTCGCAAGATTTCGAAGCCTCTTTTTCTGAAATGTCCCAGGATATCACCGTAGAAAAAACAAAATCTTCCAAAATCAACAGTCCCAATCGTCGGGAAAAGAAACAATGTCCAGTTTGAAATAAATTTTTTCGTGGAGATGATAGAATAAACATTTGAGGGTTATGCATGGAGCAATATCTCCAACCTATTCAGATGAGTTCCAGTAGAGTAATTTTGAGGTTAGTTCAGACTCCATTTCCAAATTATTATCACTTCTCCGCCAAAACACTCCGATCCCCGCAAGAATTCCAAAAAGTGCAAGAAAAGTTTTCGCAACTGAGTTCACCAATCTTATTAAAAAATGCATCGACAAAAATCTTGGATACGCATTTTGATGTCTTCTTACGCCACTCCTAGGGTACCAGAAAAATCAAATAAGAAATCCCTTACATCTTTGTTGAAACCGAATTTATCCAATTGGCAAGATACAACAAATAAGCCAACAGATTATTTAATTGCCAAGTATTATCCAGTAAGGTCTCAAAAAAGTCTGATGACAATGAATTACAATTATCTAGAAAGGTGAATCAAAAATTATCCAACCGAGATATAGAAGGTGCAATTAGATTATTATGCAGTGAAGATACTTTAGCACCCAATAAAGAATCCACATGCCTTCAAGAAGAACATCCTTCTCCTCTATCGAAAGAATTTAGCTGCGAAGATTTGCCTTCTACATCTAGTATTGAAGTTTTGGAAAAAGACATCAAATAAGCATTGTCTTCTTTCAAACCTGGTTCTGCTGGCGGCTTGGTTTCGTTGAAACCACAACACCCTAAAGATTTGACAAACGATGAATTTGGAACAGCACCATCAACACTTGTTTCTGCATTAACAAGATTTGTCGCGAAAATTATCGAAATTTCCATCAGAAATTCGTACGTTTTTTTGGAGCCGCCCTTTGTGCGTTAAAAAAGAAAAATGAAGGAATTCGTCCAATTGCTGTAGGTTGCACCATCAGGAGGTTGGTTGCCTAGTCGGCTCCAATTTGGTAATTTTCCTTTTTAAACCTTCACATCCAATTCAGCTGGGTTTTGGTACAAAATATGGTCTAGAAGCTGCTGTTCATGCTACACGCCGATATATTTCTACTGAACATCAAAAGCCAAAATTTGTTTTGAAGATTGATTTTTTGAACGCATTCAATATCATTTCTAGACAATCCTGTTTATCTTTTTTATTTTCATCATTACGATTTTATAAATGAATAATATCTTGAGCCCTCCCTGCTTTCTTTCAACGATCGATCTATTTTGTAACAACGCGGTGCTCAACAGAACAGAGACCCATTAGGACCAGTCCTTTTTTCTCTTACCTCACATCCAATAATAGAATCTTTAAGAAGTGATCTCAACTTATGGTATCTTGATGACGTTACCCTTTGTGGCGACAAGAGCACGGTATTAAAATATTTTATCTTCATCAATAAAGAGTGCTCAAAATTCGGAGGTTTGGGTATACGTAATGTTTCTACCTTGGGTTTTTCCGCTTTTATTTCTTCCAATAAAAATGTCGATAAACGCGATTCTTCCAAATTCTATCATAACTCTTCCCAAAGCTCTCTCATAGAGGCAATGAATTGTTGGTCAAATTTATGTGACGAAAAATTGGAGCATGGCTTAATGCTTCACCTTCAGCTTCTTTAGGTACCTCATCTGGATAAATCAACTTTTCGAATATCTATAGCCCTTCGTACCGGGCAACCAGTGTGCGTGACCCATACCTGCTGCTGCGGCGAATCTGTTTTACCTAACGGACGTCACGGCATTTCGTACCGCGAAAGCTCCGGTAGGTGGTCACGTCACAGTTCTCTCAATGACATAATTGAAAGAGCTCTGGTGTCCGCTGACATTCCTGCAATCTTAGAACCATCAGGAATTTGTACAACAGATGGAAAACGAGCAGAAGGGTTATCCTTGGTTCCTTGGAAGAGAGGCAAACATTTGATTTGGGATGCTGGCTGCTTCTTACAATAATCTCAATTCAAAGAAAGCGGGAGAAGCTGCCAAGATTTTAGAAATTTCAAAAACCAATAAATATTCGGAGCTATTGAATAGTCATATAACTGCTAAATCTTTTTGTAAAGAAATCAGTACTGAAATCCAGACAATTAGTCATAAGCCACGAGCTGCGGCGTTCTTGATGCAAAGAATTAGCATAGCCATACAGAGGGGCAATGCAGCTTCAGTGTTGGGCACACTTCCCGAAATGCAGCAATTGGACAAAATCTTTAATCTATAGTTTTTTTTATTTTTTTTTATTTAATATATTACATTATTATTATATTACAATCTTAGTGAATACAGAATATTATGGTTTTTATTAAAATCAAAACTTAAAAATAATAGTGTTGATGGATGATAAATCTCCACATCTCTTCAAACTAAAAAATATTCTCTGAAGAATTACTACGTTATAACACAAATAAAAACAAAGAAGGTTCATCAATATTTATACAGGGTGTCTCCTAATCAGTGTTCAAATCTTCAGGTCTGAATTTATTGGTCCAAGATTACTTCTATCTAGCTTAATTTTTAAAATCCTTCTTTATTGAAAATGGTGCGTTTTAGCAAATCAAACCAGGAGGACATTTTTTGCGCATAAAATCTAAAATTTCCGGAATTTTTTGAAAAAAAACAGGATGATTTATACAAGTAACAATCAAGTTTTACTCACTCAAGTACTCACCTTTCCCTCAACCTCCAAATCATATGTTATCAAATTTCCGAATTAATATTTAAATAAATGGAAAAATCCGACTTCATTTGAAGGTGTAGATTTCAAAACTGAGGAGGAGTTGAAAAAATATTCATTTGATAAAATTTGTTCATCTTGATAGGTAGAATCTAGGTTTTAGATATTGCCGGATAAAACTGGACCACCCTGTGGATTATGTCCTGGTTATCAGTCGAAAATTGTCCAGCTCACATCTTTCAATATCAGTCCACTACGATAGGACCCGTGTTTTCTGCTGAAAGTTCCAATTCCAGTGAGACATTGTTGCTAAATCCAAGATTTTCTCATTAAAGTTACCTAGTACTTTTTTCCATACCTAGAATTGGTAAAAATCGACAAAGGCGTGAAGGAATAATTTCGAAAACGTTATATCAATCAGAATTTTGAGCGACCCAGGGCATCCCTGCATTTTGCATTCTTTTGTCATATCTGCCGAATTGGAAGGATGACGTTAAAATAATGACGCACATTTTGCCAGTAATGTGGGGGAGCTCTACCCTGTTGAACAAAACAAATGTTTTCCTCAATTAATGGGGTTGTTCTCGATGATATTAATTGAAGTTGCTCAGGTAGTGTCGTGGAGTGATTGTTGATAATTCATCAGTCTCGAAAAATTTGGAAAGAGAGGCCTATATACTATATTATTATTCAAGCTCAGAATTCCCAACTACTCCCGAGGAATGGTTGCCGCACCTGATTATCGCAGATACAGTAAGGACAGTTTAGCCACTACTTTTAACAAATAAATTGTTCTACTTAAATAATCTGCAATGATCTGATAAAATTCTCACAAAACCATTTTCAATTATCATAAGGAGACATACGAGCTCTATCACTTATCCCTTGAACATTGCGTGATGGTGCCACGTGACCGGCTGACGTCACTCGATTTCCCACATCCGTGCATCCAATTGCATTCGGAAGCATGACGTGAAGGCGCCACGTGCACTGCTTGTCTCTTGTGTGTCAGTAAGTTCTTAATCAAATTACTGATGTATTTGATAATTGCATAATGCACACTGGAGTTGCCCAGGGGTGATTTGATGTATCTATATCTAGGAGACCTCATATGGGAATTACTACGTACTCTAATTGAATGTGTCGAATGGTTGTCCCGAATTATCGGTTCAGAGACTCGTGTTAATGTTTTTTTTTTCAATCATTACTCAACTTCAATTATTATGCTCAATAGTGATCAAATTGTCTTGGTCGTTGCCCACAAGTAGCAATTCTCCCAAATTGATTTAATAATTGTTGAAATTTTTTGACTACAGTTTTAATTGTCCCAAATATTCGTTTCTGAATCGATGTTTCAAAGTCAACAATTTTTGTCTTGTGAAAGGATACTCATCAGCCCTTGATGGCATGACATGACTTGACTTGTTCTCTAAATACAACTTGATTCACTTGAAAATGATGAGATGCGAAAATTCTCACTTCCATTTCTGTTGCTAACAATGCTATATTTGTTGGAATCACAACGAATACTTGTTAGCGTTCACTAGTATTCAATAACAGCTCTGTTTATTATACTATGCATGAATTAGGATAATGAAGTTGAAGGCAATTATCATATAACACATGATCAATGACTGACGTCAAGTACCTGAAGCGTTTTCATGGAGTATGGTATCATGAGACCATTCCAATTTGGTTTGTCATTAACGTCACTTGCAGCTCGCCGATTGGCTGAAAGTGACGTTACTGACAGACCAAACTGGAATGCTCTCATGATACCATACTCCATGAAAACGCTTCTGGAATCTAAGAATGACAATACAAGCAGCTGTGTTATGTATGTAACCATACATACATACATCACATGTCCCCTCTGAACAAAAGAAGTATGAAATTTACAAATTAGGTAGATGTGGAGGACGAATAACTCGGCCACCTCGGCTTCTACAAACTGGTGGAGTAGGTTCAGTATCAGGCACAATGTCAGCCAAAAGAGTGTCCTTAGTTGGGTTCTCACGAGCCTGACTCTTGGCGATGCTGTCTTCTATTGGAGTTGTAAGGGGTCTAAGAGCCTCCCGAATCTTAAGTGAGTAGTCTCGCGGTCCAGTTTTCTTGACCACCACTCCAGGAATCCATTGACTTCTTGCTTGTTAAAAAAGAATTTGGCCATTTTTCTTGAATGCAGAAAGTATGTGAGCTGATTTATCAAAATAAGATTTTTGATCAGTTTGGTTGTTTTGAAAAATGGATCTGGTCCTGATTGATTCGCCTTGATGAACAATCCCTTGATGGTTTGGATAAAATTATCAAATATCAATTATGATCCCAATGATCTTCTTGTAAGTTTTGATGTAGTAAGTCTTTTCACTAATGTACCTGTTGATAAAACATTAATGATAGAGATACACATTTAAAAGAAAGCACAGGCCTGGATATTATCGCTATTCTAGAACTTTTAACAATTTGTGTTGAAACACATCTTTTCAATATAATAATGAATTATATTAACAAGAGTTTGAAATAGCAATGGGCTCTCCTTTATCTCCACTTTTAAGTAATATTTTCATAGAATATTTTGAAACAATTCCTGTAGAAACTTATAGATTCAAACCAATGATTTGGTCGAGATATGTAGATGATATTTTTTCTATAATATGAATTCGATGAACCAGAACTTAATGATTTTCCAATTCACATCAATGATAAAGAACCCACGATCAAATTCACAATTGAAAAAGAACAAAATAATGAGATTCCTTATTTAGATATACTATTAAGTAAAGATTTTCAAAATTTTAAAACAAAAATTTACAGGAAACCAACTCACACAAATAGATATCTTAATTTCAATTCCAATCATCCATTGAATATTAAAAACGGTGTGGTAAAAAGTCTATATGATAGAGCAAAAATAATTTGTGATAATGATAATTTTGAATCCAAAAAAGATTTCATAAGAGGTGTTTTGTCAAAAAATAATTATCCCATACATTTTATTGAAAAGTGTTTTGATAGTTTTGAACAAACTAGACAACGAGAACAGAATATACTTATAACTAATTTAATTATTCCATACATAGTTGATATTTCTCATAAACTGAAACGTTTAGGTCAAACATATAATATACGGAAACTCCACTAAAAATGATTGCTTTATGGAGACTCGAAAGAGCAGCTATAGTTACAATGTCCCAACTTGACATCATAACAATTGTGAGCTCAGCCTTGGATGACAAAATACATGTCTTCTGTGACCTGTGATCCAGTATCAATCAATGCTCGAATATTTCTAGACTTCTCCGAATTCTCCATCGTGTTGCAGGCTCTGTGTGGAAACAAGTGATTGGTTAGTTTCTGATATTTGGTTCTCTCCATTGTTCGCTCTGTCATCATTTCTTTGAACTATAGCTAGATTGGGAAACATCAAAGGCTCGTGCGCTTTACCACATATCATGCACCTCAATTTATTCCGACATTTTTCCATTGGTGACCGATTCTCAAACATCGAAAACATGCACCCTTTGCTGCCAATATATATATCTTTCTTTTGGTCTAATGTCATACTCTGGGCCTTCAAATAACTTTTGCTTTCATGAAATTTTTGACAGAAAATGAACTGTTTGAGTTATTCATATTGTCAGTACGTCATTCAGTACATTTCTGATGCGTATTTCAATAAATGATATGAAAATTTCAACCTTAGTGAGAAAATGAATGAGTTCGAATTTACAGTTTTTCGTAATTGGCACATTGAAGTGATATACTTTTATTCTTTCATTTAAAAGTTGACGTTCCAACAAAAGAAACGTCCGGAGTGTCGAAGGTGCTAAAAAAAGGATGGCCAGAAGGTTAAAAAAATGCATTCTTCGCGAAAATCAATGCATTTCTCAAAAACGAAAAAACTTTTCAACAAAACAAAAATATCTACTTATTCGGCATAAGAGTGAGCGCAATCTCACCAAGTTTCGTGATTCTGATAACATTTGTTTCCAATGAAACACAAAAAACGAAAAAATCAGTTTTTCTCATTTAACTCATCAATTATGAGTTAAATTTTGTTTATAGAAGAATTGTAGATTTTCTAGTTGTCCACATAGACTTGCCTTCATCTATTCCATGATTCATCGTCTTTTCACAATTCCTTTGCTTCAAGTGAATTCTATTAAAAAAAAATATTTATCAAATCAACAACGGTTATAACGAACAATTAATCGATAGATTAATAGGTAAAAAATATAAATGTGTCCAAAGCTATCGTGGATGAAAAATGAAGATATTTCTTGAAATATTGTGGCCCAGTCTCCTTGAAGATTGGCAACCTTTTGAGAGAGAGTCTGGATAATATCCGGATATCTTTTAGGAGTACTGGTAGTATTGGAAGTATTTCTTTTCTCTGAAGGATAAGATTCCGAAAGTACAGAAGAGTGGAGTCCACCATCTTTCCTGTGATGACTGTAATGCTACTTATGTGGTCAAGAACTTTTGGCATGTTTGGGATCGCCCAATAATGATGATCGGCTTCTGAAGTGCACCTTAAGCAAGAGAACCATTGTGTCGACATTGTGTGGCCTAAGCCTTTTTCTGGAAGGCCTAGGATGCAAAATCTCTTCTCACTGTCATCTCTGTGGATCTACCTAAATTGAAGATGTGGTTTGATTTTAAGAATTTCTCTTTAAATGTTGGTAGACCAATATTATGGAATTTCAGTGCAACGTTGATGATTTGAGAATTCGAAACTTTTATCCGGAGCGCAAAGCTGTCACAAGATTTCTGGGAGTACATATCGATTTTTATCGAAGGTCTATTAAAAAAAGTGGCATCTGGCTGCTACGTGGTAAGGACTGTAGCTGGTGAGATGGGTTCAGATTTGGCACGGACAGTCTATCATGCGCTGGTCGAATCTCACATGAGGTACGGCATCGCTTTCTGGGGTGACACTCACCAGTACTTGATAAAGCCCTTGTTTGTTCTGCACAAGCGTGCTCCAAGGAACATATATTGCCCAAATCCTATGGATTCTTGCAGACCTGTATTTGAGTCCAAAAGTATCTTGACCTTGACATCTCTTCTTATAATGGAGACCGGCGTCTACCTCTGCCGGTAGCTGAGCATAAACACAAAGGCCAGGGAAATTCATCTTTCTACTCTTGTATCAAGTCTCACTTTTAGTTCTGTTAAATATGAGAATCGGAGAATTCATAACCATTTGCTTGCTGGTCTACGAGGAATCCAGATCCTGAAGCATTTTAAGAGTTGGCTCTCTTTTTTCTTTCTCCCTTTTGCTCTCTTGTTACTAGTAGAGCAGAAAGGATGAGCTACATTTGTTTTTTCCTTTTTTTTTAACCAATACATGGGCTGGTTTTCTTTATTCATAAATGTTCTAGTCTATTCTGTACATTTCTAGATTGTTTTCGTAATTGTAGCTATATACTTCATTTCAGTTTGTTATTAAAACCTATAATAATATGTATTGGAAGTCTTTGTTTGATTAACATTTTTATGAAAACTGTCCTGCCACAATGTTCATGTTTATTAAATTTCTCTATTTTTTTTCCTATATATCATTTTGTCTATACAGTGTGTCTAGAATAAAATGATGTACATGGGAATATTGGAAACGGTAAGAGATACGGCGTCGCTTGAATGGAAGAAAAGTTGCGTATTTGTATGCCCAAAAATAATCTACTTTTGTTTTATTTTGAATCGATACCGTGATGTAGATACAGGGTGAAAAAGAAAATGTCCATATTCGAAAAACTACAAAATTTTGCTTATTATAAAAGCCAATATTTTCAAATTTACAGGATATGGGTAAGAGGAAATGACGATTCTAAAAACGGCATCAAAAAATGTTGTAGGCCCACGATGTTGCGTCCGGCCGAGGCCAACTTTGGTTTTTCTTATGGAGGCCATATTGAACTTCTCCATTTTCATGGTCCGTATTGAAAATAATTTCCAAAAATATGACTTCCATAAAAAAAACAGACTTGACTTTGTCTGGACGCAACATAGTAGGTCTAGAATTTTTTTGACGCCGTTTTAGAATCGTCGTATCCTCTTACCTATATCCTGGAAATTTGAAAGTGTTGGGTTTTATAACAAGCAAAATATTGTGTTTTTTTCAAAATGAACCTTTTCTTTTTTCACCCTGTATGAACATAACGAAATCGATTCAAAATGAAACAAAGGTAGAATATTTTTGAGCATACAAATACGCAACTTTTCTTCCATTTAAGCAACGTCGTATCTTTTACCGTTTCCAATATCCTCGTATAGTCCCATGTACATCATTTTATTCTGGACACACTGTATATGATTTGTATTATTATTCTTGTATTAGATTTATTTGCTTTGTCAAAAAATCCTTGGATTGAAAAAAATTATATGGAACAAATTCCAAGCACTGTTTATTCAAACATTGATTATTACGTGACTACCAGTTTCGGGGTCTACAGATTTACACCTCATCCTCAGGTCATCAAAAACAAGTGGCTATAATATCTAAAAAGTCCATCAGTATCAATCAATCTAAATTAACCTATATATCTACTTACAATTATTCAAGTTAGAAGGACGTCATCAGATACATTTAACAATTAGGAAACCTCGTTAAGTTCATTTTTTATTTAAAGTTACAGTGACAGATGAAAATTGTAGGTTAAAGGTTGGCAAACATGTTCTATCACGATAGTCATAAATTGAAATGTGATTCGTTTCATTTTGCTTTGTTCAAAATAAATTTGATTTGATAGAAAAAACGTTCAGTGATGATAGTTTTGAAATTGATGAGCAAAACCCATCTTTAATCAAGAAATTAAGTCTATAATCAAATATTTTATCTTTTCATTTCAATTAGCGAGCACTTTATGACATTTAATTTTTTGCTGACCTTTAACCTCCAAATTTGATCTGTCACTGTAACTTTGAATAAAAAATGAGCTGTATGTCACATGGAGAAAACATACATTTGTAGAAGGGACGAAATACGTTGTAACATGAGCATGAGAGTCAAGTCTGCCCTTCAGAAGAACAATGCAGGATTTGCTGGATCACGTTCAAGAGTAAAATGTAACTTAACTTAAAGACAAGATGTCTTGACTTAACCTAACTATTTGAATCGTCAATGATGCTCGAAAAATGGGATGTCTAAACTTGTTATGAAGAAAATTTTCATGGTATTCAAGATAAGTGTGATAAATTAAAAATGAGAAAATTGGGGTATGGTTAAGGTTTATTTGTGCATTAAGAGTCAGAGAATCATTGTTTTTGATGGATTTGTGGATTTCTAAAAGTTCTAAATTGTTGAGTTTATGTCCCTTGTAAGCAAAGTGTAAAATCTTAAAGTTGTCTTCACTGTCGAATGGGTGGTTGTTGTCTAAAAGGTGTGATGCAAAATGAGAAAAACCCGTAGAATTACATTTCAGACCTCTTAAGTGTTCCTTCAACCTAGTATTGAAGTTCTTCCAATATATTCAGTCAAACGACCCCAACAACACCGCGCCAGAGGAAAAACGGCGGTCCGATTCCGCCTTCGAGAGTGCGCCCTAGCGCCACGGGCGCGGAAGGCGCCGGCGCCGTGGGATGCAGTACGCTCATGACCGCTTTGGCGTTAGTCGGCCGCTCAGCGGATCTCCGTTGAAAAACCGCCTTTTCCAAAGCACCCGCGGTAAGGCGCTAGTGGAAATCTGGTGGAATACCTACCGTTTTAGACGTGCTTTCAAACGCTTGCGAAAATCCTCGATAATTCAGTCCACCTTGTTATTGAAATATTATACGGGCATGTCTATTTGAAATTTCCAATGTAAGTATCTCGCAAAAAAAAGTTGGAAAAACACCGTTTGAAGATGGTAGGGAAAAATAGGAACCTCAATAGATTTGTGGAAACACCCCAAGTTTGAAATTTCAATTGGCACTACCCTTTTGTGATACCTTGAATGAAATCTCATGCATTATGTCCAAAAACAAAGAACTTCAACAAAACAAAATTAACTCTATCCCTTAACCTCAAATATACAGTGGTTCTAGATCATCTCCATACCTGGAGCCCTACTCTTATATAGAAATAAATGTGTGCTTACACTTACATCAAAGTTATCAAATGATGCCTTATTTGTTAGAAATGGGAATTTTGAACAGTTTCTAATATTTTAATTTTCTTACCTTTTGTATTTTTTGAAGTTGTCATTAAAAAAATTTGTAAAAACGAGAAAACGTCTTTGAGAAGAGATAAAAGTTTTACTCCATTTTTCAGTCAATCATCAATTTTGATTTGATATTACTGTATTTTCGGTTGAATATTACGTAATAATTACATTATTGTTCCTGAGATATTGCATTATTGCCTTGAAAATGGTTGAATGTTATGACTTAAGGTACTTGAACAAAAAATACATTTCACACAGTTTTACTAACTTCAACCTATACACAATACACAAAACAAACACGAGAATATTCAAAAACTTAGAGAAATAGACTGACACGACGCAAATAGCACAAAGATTTGACAACTAACGGTGTTTTTTACCCAAGCCGACGCTACGCCATTATTAATACAATAGCATTGCAAGATTATGCAGCCCAGTCGGCAGCGTGCCCACGTGACAATAAAGACAAGGCGCAGGACGGCAAATGGGGCACCAGAAAATCGTCTCGGAACCGCGGCTATCGGCAAGCGGGTAGGCGCGGCGGAATCACTCCAGCGGAGAGTGGACGTATCGCCGATGGTTTCGAGCGTCGGGTTTCCGATAGCAATTGTTTCAAAAAACGTATGTCCTGTCCAATATCGCAATTATGACATGACATCCACTTTCTAACGGTCACAGATGCCATGATGCCAAACCATACAAACTAGCCACGACCTACGTTCACGACAGACACAGAAATGCAGAGGTGACTTGAGCGTATTTTTTATTGAGCACTCGTTACCTTTTTAGCTGGTTTGACGTCCAGGTCTTGCAGAATTTAAGTAGCTTCTTGGAAACTTTGACACTTGTTGATATACTCATAGATATTATGGGATACAAAGTTCGTGAGTAGCTTCCGGAACCAATGACACCACGCTTTTCTGTACCAACCTTTCCGTTTAACATCGGATAACCGTAAAACAATGTCTCTTTATTCCATGATCGAGAGGTACAGCTCGAACATACTCCACATCTATTTGCGTTCGCAGACTTGCGAACCAATAGATGGCAGTGGTTGTCTAAAAACAACCACTGCACATTTACCCAGATTAGGGTAGTGTCTAGAGTTGCATCAGTGTGAGTGGTGCCAGCTGCCTTACTGATGAGTCCAATTACGGGACGAAACCGGTATAAGGAGGGCACTACTCACATGGATGTAACTCTAGACATTTATTACGGTTCTGTACCAACCTTTCCGTTTAACATCGGATAACCGTAAAACAATGTCTCTTTATTCCATGATCGAGAGGTACAGCTCGAACATACTCCACATCTATTTGCGTTCGCAGACTTGCGAGCCAAAAGATGGCAGTGGTTGTCTAAAAACAACCACTGCACATTTACCCAGATTAGGGTAGTGTCTAGAGTTGCATCAGTGTGAGTGGTGCCAGCTGCCTTACTGATGAGTCCAATTACGGGACGAAACCGGTATAAGGAGGGCACTGCTCACATGGATGTAGCTCTAGACATTTATTACGGTTCTGTACCAACCTTTCCGTTTAACATCGGATAACCGTAAAACAATGTCTCTTTAGTATTCACATGATGTAGAAAACCTTTTGGTAAGTCCCTGCGAAGCGGTGCATTTCTCTCCTGCAGATCCTAGCCGCACTGATGAGCTGTGATACAGCGAAACGCGTCTGTGGATGAATCTGTGGGAGAGAAATGCATGTCTTTCGCAACCCCTAGCCTTTGGGCTTTTGGTTATAAATTTTTATATGCAAAACCTCCACAAGTATAGGCTCTATTGAGCAGAAATGCTCACTAACAGATTAATGACAATTACATAAAGGTTAACAAAGTACAGGTAATTTTATACAAAGCGTCATGAACCAATTGTAATAAACCGCAACAGTCTCAATATCTAAATGTACCGCCACTGATTGACAAATGCAGCAGGCGATGCAGTTTAGGTGTTAAGTAAATGGTTAATGTCCAGGATAAAAGTTAGCAGCGGGAAGAAATTAAGCGTTTGACATAACAAATCACAGACCGGTAGAGTGGCGGAACAATTAAATATTTGAAAGGGCGCTCTAGGCGGGTCAAGCAGTCTGTGTTAATAATTTACCTTCTTGGCTTTTAACACTGGCGAACTGGTGCTCTTTTATTCAGGAGTTCAGCTTCTCTAAACGGGGACTTGACACCTCCGCTGTCGGATTGATGGGAAAATCGCCCGGGAATGCGCTTTTCACTTATCGGGAGACTCGATGGGATATGCTGCATATTTTTTCCTATTTTGAACTCAACCACTGATGGTGATGGCAAAAAAAACTTACTTTTTATACGGGTGGATTTCAAAACACTTTGACCAGCCACGTGCGTTCTGCATTATTCTGAGGATTAAATCATGTTCATATCATATCTGTGTCATTGATGTCTTAAAGCACTGCATTATTTACTATTGTTTTCTATTGAGTAGAGTCGGCATATTATGGAGTAGTCCGGTTATTTGGAATTCTCCATTTTTAGACTCCACCTCTCGTATAAAAGTGGTATCAGAACTTTCGTTGAAATTGTAGAACTCTGACATGAATCAAATCTTCCGATATACCTATCCTTGTCACGCTGCAAAATCTAAAGCCACGTTTCTATGCACTGGAGGAACATTTGAGCAACTTTGTGTTCCTTTTTTTGTGATAAGAAGTTTATATCTATAAAAAAAAGGAGCACAAAGTTGCTCAAATGATCCTCCAGTGGAAACAGCTAAAGCAGAGCTAAAGGTTACGATTTTTTTGTGTTATTGGTGTTTGGGGGCTTCGTGTTTTTCGAAATTCGTATTTGATTTTATTTTTGATCTTGTAGAGGGCGCCACCTACACTCATCTTTTTTAGTAATGTTTAAGAAATAAAAGAAAATATGAGCCTTTTTTAGCATCCCAGGAAAAAAACATTACTTCATTTTTTCTCGATAAGCAGGCTCCATTATTATTCATTGTCACAGTAACTATATAATTGTCCATTCATGAACTCCTATAATGCCGCTACGCTGACTGCGGTGACTGATGGAGGTTTGACATCACATTTTCACAGGAAATAACAGATTTTTTTATCATCTTTGGGCATAAAAATAAAATATTAAATATCGCTACGGGCAACCATTCTCAAGATATCATATATTGATGAAAAATTATGTATTTTTGGTCACATCAACTTGAAACTTCATATAAATAATCTTGAATGAAATTGATTAAACATATGTTTCGTTATTTTTTGAAAATCATCCTGTAAGTGCGTCATAGTCAGGCTCAAAGAAGATGAGGTGAGAAAAATCAATTTTTGATAAAAGTTTATGTATTTTTTGTAACATCATCTTCAAATTTCGTATAAATAATCTCAAATGAAATCGAGTAGATACATGTTACGCTATTTTGCGATATTCAGCCTCTTAGGGGATCACAATCGAACTCCAAGGAGTGGGTGGAAAAAATCGTTAATTGATGAAAGATTATGTATTATTGTTAACATAATGTTTAAACTTCATATTAACAATCTTCAATGAAATTGATGGAATACACGTATCGTTGTTTTTTAAAATTCAACCCCTAGTCGGGCTCAAAAGAGATGTGGTGGGAAGCAACATTTGTTGACCTCGTATTTCAGAACAAATTCGAGGGCAAGGTAAAATAACGTATTTTTGGTCACATCCTTATTGGGGTGGAAGGGGTGAGGGTCTGGCAAATCATAAATCGATAAAAGATTCTATTTTTGGTCACATCGCCTCCAAGTATATCCTTGGAGTGATCAATACTCTGCATAACCAAACATTTTAATGATGGTAATTAATTCGGAGTAAGAAAATACTTGAATGATAGAATTGGCCTTAAAACAAGTAATAGATTTAACCAGATGTTGGAATTACCTTTATTTTGTGATGAATTATAAAAATATATCCAAATATTTTTTTGCGCCCCCTTGATGCCAACCTCACGGCTATACATATTTGTTTATTATTGTTTATTCTTTTTGAAGTATCTACACAGTATAATTCAAATTGTTTTGGTTCGTGTAGTTGCCTATTGAATCAAAGCAGGAATGATCATCTGTGTCCCACAAAAAGAAAATTGATAAAAAGTTTTCTTTGATAAGGTTTGATGATGCTTTTAAACCTTTACCCGTCTTCTGATAGATTCAAGATGTATTTGTTCTTCCCTTTTTCATTGCTCGTTTACATTTTTTCAATTTCAGTTAAGTTGAACAAAACTGGTCTCTTTGATATTCAAGTGGTGTAGATGAGCTGCATGGTAGGTGAGTGCTCATTCATTTATTGTTGTTATTTTCAATTTTGAATTTTGAATGATCAAGGAGAAATTTATCTATTACAGCTGTAGCTTTATTGGAGTTATTGGAGCTTATCAATTGAATAACTAAAGAAGTTTATTAGTTCTTGCTCTCTTCCTTTGATAGGTTTTGTGTAAACGTCGGCGTGGACTCTTTGCTTTGAAATACTAAGTCTAAAAATTTATATCATTCTCACATCAAACTATGTATAAATAATGCTGTTTGAAATATTGCAGAGCTTTAAGTGTACCATGTCCCGCGTTCTAGATTTAAGATTTCATCAAATGCAATGCTGGATTTAACCCGTGCTTCTGATTACTAGGTTTTATGATAATTAAAGTAGATATGTTACTTCTACAAGTTTTATATTGCAAGGAAAATGAGAAGTATTGTAGCAGCTCTGACGTCGGAACTATTTTTATCCTAAATAGATCATAAACAAACGGATTGGGTGTCTAGAAATCCTGAATTGTCCGATTTCCAATTGTCAAACAGTAGATCACTTCATCAATAAGGAGAAGGTCCTTAGTTCTGATGACAATAAGATCTGCATCCATTTACTCTGCTCCAGTTTGATAATCTTGAGTGCTTGAATTCTGTTTGCTTCCAGAGTCCGTGTGGTACGATTTTTTTTTTCAATTAGTCGAGTATGTCGTGAGTGTACCAATTTTTCACATTTTTTTTAATATTGTTTTGGAAGACGACGATTAGGGAGTGCTTCATAATAAACAAATCTGCTACAAACTGTTTCAGTGATACACTGAAAGATCTGGGGGTTGCCTACTCAATAAATCTGATTCCACTCATGCAGAGAAAAGATCGACTTCCTGACTCTAAAGAATATTGAAAGTGCATTGCTGGAGGTCATTTTTTCCTAACGCTGAATGTTGCTTAGTGGTTCCCATATTTTTTTGTCATAACATTGCAATTTTAACTTACTTTAAAGCGTAATATCTCCGTCAATTTTCGACTAACAACAAAAATAAAAAAAAAAAGTCCCCTTATTTTTCATGGACTTTTGAATTCTACAATAAAAAATTTTTATGCAATCTCCCCATTAACCGAGTTCATTAGGAAGGTGGCAGGCAAGAACTGGCTGGGTACGGCGGAGAACAGGGAGACAGATGAGAGATACCTATATCCAGTATCCAGGAGTGGACAGCTGTGGGTTGAGAAAGAAAAAGAAGATTAACCGAAAGTGCTATAAAGGTGACGAGTGTAGTATACCTTTGAATTTTTAGGAAAATCTTGAAACTGTTTCCTCAGTCCGACCATGATCAATCCATATACGTTTCGTCCTACTAGGACTCATCAGTATGGCTATGGGTCTAAGTCAGACTGAAGAGAACAGTTCCAAGTGGGTTAGTGTCGAGCTGACAAGTAAATGAAATGTTAACTGTTGTAGTACATAGCGCCATCTATCGGCAGGATTTGTCAATCTTAGGATGGAATTTCCCATCAATCTAGTGGAAGACTACTACCATTGGTCGCCATATCGTCTACAACAAGTTCGTGGATAATCCTCCCGGTGAAAAAGGAAAATCTTGAAACTGTCTCCTCAGTCCGACCATGACCAATCCATATACGTTTCGTCATACTAGGGCTCATCAGTATGGCTATGGGTCTAAGTCAGACTGAAGAGAACAGTTCCAAGTGGGTTAGTGTCGAGCTGACAAGTAAATGAGATGTTAACTGTTGTAGTACATAGCGCCATCTATCGGCAGGATTTGTCAATCTTAGGATGGAAATTCCCATCAATCTAGTGAAAGACTTCTACCATTGGTCGCCATAACGTGTGCAACAAGTTCGTGGATGATCCTCCCGGTGAAAAAGGAAAATTTTGAAACTGTCTCCTCAGTCCGACCATGACCAATCCATATACGTTTTGTCCTACTAGGACTCATCAGTATGGCTATGGGTCTAAGTCAGACTGAAGAGAACAGTTCCAAGTGGGTTAGTGTCGAGCTGACAAGTAAATGGAATGTTAACTGTTGTAGTACATAGCGCGATCTATCGGCAGGATCTGTCAATCTTAGGATGGAAATTCCCATCAATCTAGTGAAAGACTACTACCATTGGTCGCCATATCGTCTACAACAAGTTCGTGGATAATCCTCCCGGTGAAAAAGGAAAATCTTGAATCTACATAGATGGCGCTATGTACTACAACAGTTAACATCTCATTTACTTGTCAGCTCGACACTAACCCACTTGGAACTGTTATCTTCAGTCTGACTTAGACCCATAGCCATACTGATGAGTCCTAGTAGGACGAAACGTATATGGATTGGTCATGGTCGGACTTAGGAAACAGTTTCAAGATTTTCTTTTTTCACCGGGAGGATTATCCACGAACTTGATGTAGACGATATGGCGACCAATGGTAGTAGTCTTTCACTACATTGATGGGAACTACAACAGTTAACATTTAAATTTTTAGGCATTGTTTTTTTGATAATTCAGATGTTTTTATCTAATCGTACCCTAGTATTTTCCGTACACCCTGTAAAATATAAATGTAAATTTTATTTTTCTGTTGCACGACGCTTCCATCGATAGTGTATTTGATCGTCTTCAGGTGATGCTAATAATGAACACTTGCGCTTCATGCACCCCACCTAACAAATGATCACTACAGCAGAAGCAAGCAGAGTATCAAGGATCAAGGCATTTTATCACGGTCACTCTCGTTACTGTTACTTTTGAGTTTTGACACCGGCTTTTGATAAAATCTCGTTGGTTTGAGCAGAGACTGGTTAGAGTGGTTTGTTGTTTGGACAAAGCCAAGCAAAAAAATATTGACTTCAATTTATTGTTTTGTATAGCCAAAGCTTGATTGTTCACAAGGCATTTGAGTGGTTTTGTGTCGTTTGAACAAAGTAATGATGAGATGATACTGTTAATCAAATCTTTTAATAGTTATTTTATTATATGTAGTTATTTTCAATGAATCCTATGTATATTATTCACTTTATCTTTTCTACATGTACCATCATTTTTTTTATTGTTTCTAAATTAACGTTATTATTATTATTGTACAGGGTTTATTTTGCATAATATACGTTGTGTTAGAAATGAATAAATCCACTCAAGTGTTGCAGTGAACTTACTCACAATGACTATATTTCACTGATAAATTCCACAGTTATCGTTAATATAACAAGCAAAACAGTTTGTATTCGGACTAAATAATTTGAGCGGCTTTTTAACACGAGCGTGCTGAAGGCTGAAGTCGTCACGCAATTAAATTAGTATATAATAAATTAGATTAATCAATTAATGAGTCCATTAAAAATGTAATTTATAGAATTCCTTGTGAATGTAATAGATTCTATATTGGAGAGACCTCACGACCTTTAAAAAAGAGAATGAAGAACATAAATCATACATGAAAAAAAGGAAATTTCATAAATCGGGAATTTGTCAACATGCATTTGATAATAATCATAGGATAAATTGGGATAATTCAAAAATCTTAGTAAAGGAGTCATGTTCTAAAAAACGTGAACTTAAAGAAAGTGCATATATTATGTTAAATTCTGATGAATGTGTAGCGACTTGCTCTGTAAAACTAAGTAATACATGGTTACCTTTATTAAGAAATTGAACTTACCCCCATATGCACCGTAGAAATCTAATCCGGATGAAGTCTTCATCGCGATTATCTTCCATACCACCTAATGGAAAATAATCGCAATGAATTGTTCATCCGGATTAGATTTCTACGGTGCATATGGAGGTTAGCCAAAAAAAGTAAATTATAAATGCTGAACATATGTAAAGTTGAAGAATCAACACCATACACTTCACTTCAATGTCAGGAAAAGTGACATTTTGTGTCATAAACACAAAATAGTATTTTATTTAACGAGCATATAATGAGCCAAATAATTCACGAGATTAAAATTTAGATCACGAGCCGAAGGCGAGTGTTATTAATTTTATTCCAGTGTAATATGTTCATTATATGCGAGTCAAATACAATGCTTTATCTACAACTGTCAAAAAATTTGAAAAAAAAAGTAACTAAATAAAGCCAAAAATAGTTGTGTTTAGGCCCACTGCCCGTGAATAAAGAACCTGCCCGTGGATAAAGAACTATGTGTGGAACATTTTATATCTATAGATGGTTGCATAAAAAAACAATTTTTTGACAGTTGTAGATAAAAGCCATTTTACTGCAAAATCACACAAAAACGAACTTGAATTTGAATTAATTGTTCCTTTTTTAGGTTTCACTGACGACGGAAGCAGATTCGTTTCCGAAACGTTTGATATTGATAGGTTTTATTATTTACTGATAGAATTTTTTCAGGTAATATGGAAGATCGGGTTTAAAAACACTAGTTTGATTGTTATTTGATAGGGTTTCGCGAAATACCCAAAAAAAACTAGTAAATCATGGATGCGCCACAAAACTACAGAGCATATCTACTTGACAGGTAATATTTTTGGTCATTTTTCAGTTTACCGACTATTCAATTACAGACTTAAAATAACCACTTACTGATTGTCAAGAACATCCAGAATACGATTTATATATTTATATGCTGCGCAAATGTTTATAAACATTGAAAAACAATAATTAATTATTTTTTTTGACGTTTTTATAAATTCTTACGAGACGTTATTTAACCTCCGCTCCAACGGTTGCCCTGACATCTGACAGTTCTGAAGTTCTGACTGCTCGTTGTCAACACTTCGTCAGTGATGCGCGCCATAGCAGCAATCAAGTGCTAATTTGCACCTTGAATGGCGGTCTTATGACGACCATAATATTACAAATCTATTTCACTTTGGGAATGCCTGCGGTACGCATTTAAACATTCCGGTATACAATTCAGCACCTGCTCAAATTCTATTGGTCGATTTCAAACTCTCCACTAATCAAAGACGAAGAGCCAAAACCGATGCCAGAATGTTGAGCAGTGCCGAAATAGTGATCTGAATGTTGGCCAGCATTTTGCATGCTTTTTTTGTATCTATATAGCTATTTAACGTACGTATTACATATTTACTGCAAGGTCATGGTCACGTGCTTGTCTGAGCATGAATGAACGCATTTGTCTGAGATTTGTTGGGGAGTTAACATACTGATGCGTAGGTGTATACAGTGCTTTTCTTTAATGTCCCCCCCCTTTTATTTTTTGAACGGCTCAACTTAGAGACTTCAAATTCTAGGTGCTGAAATACAAGCATGTTGGATATGTTTTGACATAAAATTGACATATGAAAAATTCTAGATGGCGGCTGGGCGCCATCTTGGAATGTTTTTTTTAATGGGAATAGGGGTCATGTGAGATCTCATTTTGAAGGTCCTGCTAAAAACTTTATAACCCTAGAATATTGAGTCCATATCTTTAAGTACTACAAAATGACGATACATTCAATAACTACATTGATACATACACTTTTTAAAAA
Organism: Orchestes rusci; assembly: GCA_958502075.1. Classification (NCBI taxonomy): domain Eukaryota; kingdom Metazoa; phylum Arthropoda; class Insecta; order Coleoptera; family Curculionidae; genus Orchestes; species Orchestes rusci. Next base: position 4,078,718 of record OY293306.1, read on the forward strand.
AATTCGTCAAATTCAATTCAAAAGATGCTGGAAATATTCTTGACACAAAGTTTGGGTTAGGAATAGATGACAAAAATGTCAAAAAAGCATCTTTTGAATTGAATTTGACAATTTTTTTTAAGTGTATGTATCAATGTAGTAATAGAATGGACCGCCATTTTGCAGTACGTAGAGATATCGACTCAATATTCTAGGGTTATGAAGTACTCAGCGGGAACTTTAAAATAAGGTGTCACATGACCCCTCTTCCTATTCCAAAAAACATTCCAAGATGGCACCCAGCCGCCATCTTGAATTTTTCATATGTCAATTTCATGTCAAAACATGGTAAACATGCTTGTATTTTATCACCTGGAATTTGAAGTCTCCAAGTAGAGCCGTTCAAAAAATAAAAGGGGGGGGACATTAAAGAAAAACACTGTATAATATGAATAATATGGAGCATCTAAAGTTACAGAACTAGCTTTCAGGGACAGGAGGAAAAAGAAGAGATGTCTGAGAGTGGATCGCTGAATATGAAAAGCAGACATCTAGTTCATGGCGAGTAAAAAGAAGCCATCAAACAGAAAGCTATAAAAAGAATAAATTTCATAAAAACAAAAATATCATGGGAGTCGTTTTTTAATACTGCAGAAAGATCAATTTTCTTGTGTCATAGGAACAAGATATCTATAAAACTACAGCCAGCGTCAATTAGCCGACGCAAAGGAGAGAGGACAACGAGCTGTAAGGACTCCATTCCATTTGGTGGGCCACCAAAGAAAGAGCCGAAACCCAAAAAACGAAAAAGAAATCTGGCAGCTAAGCGTTGCAAAAAATCAAGCAAATGGACATGGACAAACCCACGGTACTGGTCACTAAAAAAAGTTCCTAGTAGAGTTTTAAGTTTGTAAAACTATCAAGTTTCTCTAAAAGAAACTTTATTTTAATTTGTATGTTTTCTTTCCTTTCATCATTTACGTTATGTTAATTTGGTCTGGGATTTCCCATTAGACTTAGTTTGGAATGACTTTCCCAATAGAATTTACTTCGCCAGTTATATTTTCACTTCTTTTAGGGGTGTCCAAATATAAGATCATCACCAAAAAGCGCGAAATATCTTTCACACTGTACCTTAAAAACGAGACAATGCCTATTTTGAATACTTGTACATACATTATCTATTATATGTATAAAATAAATACCTACTTAGTATACAAATCTCGTTAGGAAATTCAAAGTTGCACGAAAACCTGACACAGGGTCGTAAATTCCGTTTTCTTTTCTAGCAGTTGAGTCATTGTCGAGAAAACTTAATCAATTAATCACACCCGTCATTCTGACCATAGTCACCAAGTATCTATGCAGACTACATATCAACATTCCGACCTAGATTTCAGCACCGCTCAACATACTGCCATCGGTTTCGGCACTTCACCTTTGATTGGTCTAGAGGTTGAAATCGACCAATAGAGTTTGAGCGGGTGCTGAATTGTATACCGGAATGTTTAAATGCTGCCGGTACAGATTTCGAAGGCGTTTGAGACTTAAAACGCAAACTTAGTGCTTCCCAAACCCAGGCGGCAGGCAAATAGAGAAACGGATGTCATTTCTAGAACATTTTTCATACTTTGTTCAAGGTGTTATCGCGTTATCGGATGAATTTTCCTCATGAATGTAACGACGGCTGCTCCTGCCTGAGTAAAACGGTACGCTCCTACCCAGCGTAGCCGCGGAGGATGTTCTCTTAAATATCGTTTAAAAAGTAACGCTCCTGCCCATAAGGCTGCTCCTGCCTGAGTGGGAATGTATGCTCCTGCCCAGCGTTGCCGGTGGTTGTTCTCTTGAATATCGTTTAAAAAGTATCGCTCCTGCCCATATGGCTGCTCCTACCCGAGTAAAAAGGTACGCTCCTGCCCAGCGTAGCCGGTGGATGTTCTCTTGAATATCGTTTAAAAAATTACGCTCCTGCCCATATGGTTGCTCCTGCCCGAGTAAAAAGGTACGCTCCTGCCCAGCGTGGCCGGTAAATGTTCTCTTAAATATCGTTTGAAAAGTAACGCTCCTGCCTATATGGCTGCTCCTGCCCAGCGTAGCCGGTGGATGTTCTCTCAAATATCGTTTAAAAAGTAACGCTTCTGCCCATATGGCTGCTCTTGCCCGAGTAAAAAGGTACGCTCCTGCCCAGCGTCGCCGGTGGATGTTCTCTCGAATATCGTTCAAAAAGAAACGCTCCTGCCCCTATGGCTGCTCTTGCCCGAGTAAAAAGGTACGCTCCTGATTGGAAAACTTGAAAAACATAAAAAAATAGCAGAAAACCCTATAAGCAATTATTGTTACCCAAAAAAGACAGTGAAACGTAAGTTTGGGTTAGTGGTTCACAATAAATTAATCAAAAGTTGGCGTTTTTTTCACGATTTTTGCGCTTTTCTTTACCCACCCAGCACCCCTAATCGCTCCCTTTCCCGTAAGATTGTCACGTAACCACACATTTGCGCAAGATTTTAATGGTTGCAAACACCTTCTAGAAGGGTCTAAATAAAGGTGAAACAAACAAAACATAAAAATTGCAATAGTCGGTAAACTGAAAATTTACTATATTTTTTATTAAATAGAGTAAAACACCTCGATACAACACAACAAATTCAATGTTTTTGTTTTGGGTTAGGAACAATTTTCAGATGTTGATGCGTTGCGGAAAATGGTTCGCTTATGGATCCTTGTTTTATTAATTTTTCAGTTGAGCAGTGATTACTTCTCAATTTTTCTGGACGATTGTGGGCTATCAAAGAACAGCTGGTCAAAATGCTCAGCCTTAACTGAATCATAAAAAGTACATCGGTCCCACGACATGTTGAGGTTGATCCAACACTCTTAAGAAACCGGCTAATCGATCCGCCAATTGTTTTGGATGATTGTGGACTACCAAAGAACAATTTGTAAAAAATTCAGCCCCAACTGAATGATAAAAGGGTACAATTTTTTTTACATCTTGGGGGCGTTCCGCCAGACCCTTGGAACCGCGATCAGGGCAAACCCTCTCGGATGACACTCGATTAAGGTCCGTACAACATTCTCTCAAAAAATATGCCTTAACTAAATCATCACTGCAAAATGTTACTGGCTCTTAGACTTAAGACTTTAATTCTTAATAGGACCGCGCAGCAAAGTCAGCAGTGATCTTGACCATGCTTTTCGGAAATTGCGAGGTTGCCGTCTTGCCTTATTCCGTCGTAACTCTCGAGGACTTATGTAAGTTAAGTTTCCGATAAGAAGGTTCAATTCTGAAGGGGTGGTACCATTAGTGGTTCTTGGTACTAGTTTGTTAGTCATTTCTTTGTTTCTTGTCATCCCTGTTCGATTCGACGTGTTAGGGTAGTTTCGAGGATTTTCTTTAAGGACTGGAAATTGCAGTAGCACTAGTGTAGTTCTTAGTCCTGCTGCAGTACGCAGTACTGTGATTTATTTCGCCGGAAGAGTTTTTTTCAAATAGGATTTTTCAATAGATCAAGGATGTCTGTGCTGATTTTGACTGATGTACTATTTTGGCCTTCCCCTTTTCACGTAGAATCAGACAAGGACAGGGTAAATGTCTTTTAATGCTCAGAAGTAGGAAATAGTTATTTTCCCAACACGTTCGCAAAGTGATGCTTTCCCGCACGCAAAAGCAGTTAGACGAACGACGCAAAGCGGAGTTCGGATATGCTTTAAGGGCGGGAAAGACACTTTTCGAACGTTTTAGGAACAATATTTTTTCTACGAGCGTTCACAGATAAGACACGAAAAACTTTAGATAATATATTATTTAAACGCACTAGAAAAGAAGATGAGAATAATGATTATTTATGCTTAACAATATATTTATATTGAAAGAACAGTTTGTGGCGGCAGCTGGAGATTGGATAATATGGGTATAATCAAAATCATAATTGATTTATTTTATATTTGAAATGCAAGGGCATGTCCGAACACTGTTCATAAAATTTCCTCTTTTGTCGCCTTATTCCCTGCTATTGGCAACACTGTTTTGATTTGACATGACACTCTAGACAGCTGCGTCGGTCAGTCTTCGTTTAATCGTTTATACTTTTATAAATTTGATTGTCCGTTTGTTTGTATACATGATCAGGTTTTTTTGATGCCAGTATTCAGCTCAAATCTTTCCAAGATTTCCGATAAACACAGTAGTTTGCACCGAAATCAAGCAAGAACAACTCACAAATGCCGATTGAAAGTCGTCATTATCAATGTTTGTTTACGTTACTGGCGAATGCGTTTTTATCGCAAAAAAAAGAATTGTGTGTTTCATTTTGATTCTGACTGAAAAGGGAAAAGTAACAAGAACATTATTTTGTGCATTACAAAGTGCATTATCTTCAGTTTGGTTGGTATGGAACCGAAGTTTAAAACAACAAATTGGTAGGTAGTTATTTGAGTTGACATTTGAGTGCGGGAAAAAATTTTCTCGCACTAGTGCGGGAAAAGGTTACTTTGCACACGCAAATGAGTGTGCGAAGTGGTTACTTTGCGCACGCTCGTAGAAAAACTCTATTTCCGCTTCCAAGAAGGTTGCAAATGAAGCTTGAATTTGGCAGTTTCTCTCAACCAAAGTATCAAGTTGGTTCAAAAAATGAGTTTGTGAATTCCAAACGTCTTCATTTGCAAAATTGACAGATTTTGCATTAAGTCTGTTTCTTCAATGCGCATTGAAGGCATTGTGGTTATTTGGCCGTGTTTTGTAGTGGCGATCCGTGGATGATTGGGGAATTTGTCGGCCTCACAACGTCAGATTTTTCTGGAACAAAATGGAGTCACACATCTAACGCACAAAGCCGTCCTATATCATCAGGTATGTCACTCTTTCTTTGAGAATTTTCTTGCGAGTCATAAGTTCATTTTCTTAGGGTTTTATTTTTACCTCGAGATTTCATTTTTGAAGTCCTGCCACTTAGTCCTAGCATTGGTGTTACGGAAAATTATTGGAGAGTAACTGTGGATAAATTTGCTTGGTTGAGCTTAATTCGCTATACCTACCTACCCACCCCTACTGCGCCCTGCCTTGTTGGACTTGGCTGAGTCACGCCCAGTATTTTTTTGCTGATGCCAATATTGGAAGTTTCCTAATTCCCTGGAGGTATGATTTTATCGTCTCATTCATTGGGACCTGTATTTATACAGGGTGTTTCATTAATATTACGAAAAAAATTCAGAGTTTTCCCACTTGAAAATCATAAGAAAACTTCATATAAAGGTGTGTCCGGAAATGCTTCGTTACAGAGCTACAGGGTGTTGAAGTTTTATTTTTATTTTTGTTTTTTCTTAATAATATTTGAACCAATGTCTATATTTTCATAAAAATCGGTATTTGAGGGGTTTCTTTTTATGCGGAATTCGAATTTTATCTCAGTTTGGCTCTAACTTGTAGAGGGCGCCACCTACACTCATTTGTCCTGACATGTACAGCCATAACTTTTTTGGACGTAACCGTATGACATATTTGAGTGAAAAAACGTATTTCTCCTTTATTTTTATGCAAAAAAGGCATACTTGTTAGAAGTCGCTACATGGAACCACTTTCGAGATATTTTGATTTGAAATAATTAATACATGGGATTTTGAAATTATGGCGAAGGTAACCTGCTAGAATTTATAACATATTACGCATTAATGCTTCATATTTTCAGTAAAAAAGATAAAAGTCGACTTCTGTGTAATATTATCGACAACGCTTATTCAAATATTATTTAAACAAAAACAAATAAAAAAACTGAAAAAAAAAATTAAATAATAACTTTAACACCCTGTAGCTCTGTAACGAAGCATTTCCGGACACATCTTTATATGAAATTTTCTTTTTATTTTCAAGTGAGGAAACTTATCCTGTATTTTTGGCACTATCAATGAAACACAATGCTTGGCCATAATTTCATTATCATATGTATTCATTATTTCAAATCTAAATATCTCGAAAATGGTGGCACGTAGCGACTTCTAACAAATTTGCTTTTTTTGCATAAAAATAAAGGAGAAATATGTTTTTTCACTCAAATATGTCATACGGTTACGTCCAAAAAAGTTATGGCTGTACATGTCAGGACAAATGAGTGTAGGTGGCGCCCTCCACAAGTTAGAGCCAAACTGAGATAAAATTCGAATTTTGCATAAAAAGAAACCCTCAAATACCAATTTTTATGGAAATATAGACATTGGTTCAAATATTATTTAGAAGAAACAAAAATAAAAATAAAACTTCAACACCCTGTAGCTCTGTAACGAAGCATTTCCGGACACACCTTTATATGAAGTTTTCTTATTATTTTTGATTGAGGAAACTCACCCTGAATTTTTTCGCAATATTAATGAAACACCCTGTATACAGGGTGTTTCAGAATAACATGCTAATAATAAAGGGGGTGATTCTTGGGCTCATTTTAAGAAAAAAAATTCATATAAACGTATGTCCTAAACGCCTTAACTTTTGAGATACAGGGTGTCAAAGTTTTAAAAAATAGATACTTTTTTTACAATAACTTTGTCATTACTGTAGATATCTTTATGAAATTTGAGTCATGTATTTTAGGCATTAATACTCATTCTTTGATGCACCAACAATTTAATTATTCTGACCAGTGCCGTCCATGCGGGTTTTGGTTTGCATATTTTTTGGGAAAAAAGTTAAGGCGTTTAGGACATACGTTCATATGAATTTTTTTTCTTAAAATGAGCCCAAGAATCACCCCCTTTATTATCAGCATGTTATTCTGAAACACCCTGTATAATGTTTTCTTCATATTATTTGATCATTTAGTTGTTTATTTGATCGGTGTATTTGATTTTTTGCCTTTGTGGTAGCGGCGGTTATACTTGAGTGTAGTATCAATATTTATTTATTTGCGTATCCAGTAATCAGTGGTGCATATTATTTGCCAAGTTTAATTGATTGATCATTTGTGTAAATAATTTGGTCAATACTTTAATAATTATTTTGGATAGTTGTTTGGATCAATTATTATTACTTATTGCTTAGTTATTTTATTTTATCAATTTATTCACTGGATTTGGAAGTTGATGGACTTTGGTGGACCGCTATTTTTTCTTCCCTTTCACTTTCAATCACTTGAGGTTCCTAGCAAAGTGCTTAGTGGTTAACTATTTTTTCTCCTACATCATCTGGAGAGTAAGTATTTGATATACCACGTGGCGCTCTAAAATAAAATCTTGAACCCTACCCGTCTCCACTGGTAAGCTGGCGGCTCTTGCTCTTCTGGATTTCCTGGAGTGGTCCATGTAAAGCGGTTGTCAGAACTGCTTAATTGGTTTAAATTTCTGTTCGCCTTTTTTTTCAATATACTTTGGAAGTTTTCAGTAAATTTTTGCGCTACATGTCTTAATATTTATCATACCTACCATATTTTTTAGAAAAAAAAAATCTCAAACTATCATTACACATAAAGCAACATCATTTCATCAGGACAATAATATTAAAAATGTTTTTTTCTGTAACTTCAACATAGAATGAGAAGTTGTCAATAGTAAATATTATTCTTTGCCACCACTTTTCAGTTGAATAATTATTTTGAAAGTCTACATATTCAAACTCGTTAGAGTCCCCATACATCTCGTTCACAAGTCTTTTGGTTTGACTAGGCTGTCATGATCATTTGTTAGGCGGGGTGCGCAAGAAGCGCAAGCATAATTGACACATAACAAAATAGTTGGGGCATGAAATGCTGTATTGACAAAAGAAAAATTCACTATCCGGTCAAGACTCGAGATCTGCTATTTTCCTTCAACATATTCGGATGAATCCTCATATCATGTGATTGATTATCTTCTCCAAATAACTTCATATTGGAAGGAGAGCTCCATAAGCTTTATTCTAAATTTGTACACACTTAAATAGGAAGCGATACTTGTTAAACATTTAGCAACCTTATTTTTTCTTATGAGTTGACTTCACGATCTCACTCACATGTAGAGATATATTATTATAGCGTTGTTTTGATTACAAGTTATAGAATGTTCCGAAAAGTTCTAGAACCATCTTCACCTGCGCTACATCCAGCCGCGAGTGCTTGACAGCTGTTAAAAACAATGACAAATATTTTTGATAAATGATTTATTTTCAACTTCCAATACAAAGTTGCAATGTTATCAATTATGGACAAGATTGGTTATAACTTTCAAATGTTTTATAAAATCCTGATTCCCTTCTTTCTTCCTCAATGGCGAGTAGAGTAAGGAGCCGTTGGTTTCTTCCACTAAATGCGAGGTGAGTCCTGGGTTATGTTTTTTCCAATGATCAGTTTTGGCATGGAATTTTCTTGCCGAATCTCCCTAGAGCTCGAATTAAAAATCCGGAAATTTGTTCTCGTTGCGAATTTTTCAAGAAAAACAAAATTTCCGGAAATGAGTGATAAAAATACCAATCAAATGACGTATCACTTGACTCTCCTTTGCATTAAGAATTCTGAGGGGTCAAAATTATAAAAAAAATGTTCTGCCCCCCACCTTGTATTTATTATATTATGATCACGTCAATCAGTTTTCAACAAGATTCGTTAATATGTCCCATCGATAAACTTAAATTATTCCAACTATGGTCCACCAGTCCGCAATTTGTTTAACTAAATCGTTAATACGAGTTTCCAAAATAACTTTCCACCGACATTATCCATTGACATTACACGAAAACATCATTGGGAAATCGTGATTCTCATCAAAGTGAATCCATCTTTAATTTTCAGGAACTGAAAGATTTATAATTACTGGTCCAACGGGATGTTAGCTTAATGAAAATATTGACTTTATTAGTAGGGATAAATGTAACGAATAGATAATTCATAAGCAAGATTTGGTTATGTTTGTTGATAGTGGACCTGTGGGATAATTAATTTGCAAACTATTTATAATTTCATTGGGTGAGTATGGCAATGCTAACTTTATACATGTATAGTACGAGTATATTGATGAGCTATACAATAGGTTATAGCTATGAAGCAATATTGCCGAAAGGCCAGGACTTCTTTTTTGAGTGGCATACATTATGGGCGCCTAATCATTGTGTCATTGGCAATATGACAGTATGCAAACCTTCATATTCATATTGATCAGATTTATCACCGCCCTGATTGAAGCATTGCTCATCACAATTGCAGTGATCCAAGGGCTCCCAGACATTTTGTCGGCGGCGAGCAATCGCCGGCGCCGGGCATTCAATAGGTCTGGCTGTCTTCTCCTTATCCAGGCAGGTTCAATGGTGTTTCAATGATTCCTGGTAGATTTCTCCAGTATTGCAGAATCTGGTTATTCATCCGTGTAGATATCTCGGAGGCTGCACCATTATATGCATTGAAAGGCTTGGAACTATCAGGAAATAACGTGTACGGTAGCTAGAGGGAAATCTGTTGATGCACAGGTAGTGATGACATCACCCATTACCGTAGCAGAGAAAACGTGTGTGATGGGGGTGGCGATAATTTCACAATTAGCTCATGTTCTGATACTGGAGAAAGATAGGACTGGTTCCCAATCTGAAAGAAGGAACATGGATGTTCGCTGACACTATGGGGACTGTTTCCAGGTTTCCAATCAACTCATTGGATGTACCAATTTGGTGTCACACAAAATCGTTAACTCAAGCCCCCGATTAGACAAAGATACTATTTCAATCCCATCATACAAGCAGAAATCGACAAGGAATCAAAAGACATGTTGGAAAACGATGTTATTGAAAGAAGCAACAGTCCGTGGGCAAGTCCTATAATAGTCCTGGTCAAAAGGAAGGATAATACGTATCGATTTTACGTTGATTACCGTAAACTCAACTCTGTGACAGAAAGAGACTCCTACGCACTGTCTCATATCGCAAACACTCTGAGCAAGTTATCAAAAGCAAGATTCCTATCTACATCATATATCAAAAGTGCATATTGGCAAGACCAATGGAAGAAAAGTAAAAAACATATACTGCTTTCGTACCACCGAATTGTGGAATACATCAATTCAAAAGGATGCCTTCCGGTTTTCACAACAGTAGTGCAACATTTCAAAGGCTAATGGACAAAGTCCTTGGACTCAACTTAGAACCATATGCGTTAAGTTATTTGGACCACGTCATTGTATGCTCTTCTTTCGAGAACCATGCGGGAATTTTTGAAAAAATCTTGTACCGATTCAAAGTAGCAGGAATAACAGTCAACAGAGAAAAATGCCATCTTTGTCGTTGTGAGATAAGAAACCTAGGATTTGTAATCGATTACCAAGGTGTTCACGTCGACCCGAACAAGATAGAAGCTATTTTAAAAATCCCTAAAGCTTACTTTTTTGTACTACAGACGGATGCGAGTGGTAACAGCATTGAAGGAGTTCTCTCAGCCTGGACCAGACTGAAAAGAAAAGGTAATATGTTATATGAGTCGCTCCTTTTCAAAGCAAGGAAAAATATGGAGTACGATGGATCGGCATGTTTGGCAGTATTGTATTGTATAGAGAAGCTACGAGAATACCTGAAGGAGTAGAGTTCACAGTGATCACAGATCACGCGTCATTGGTTTGGCTCCAAAATCTGAAGACTATATAGGACAGACTATCGAGATGGATGGTCAAATTGCAACAATATTCATTCAAGACACAACATCGGAAAGGTGAGGAGTGAGTTATCAACTGGTATTTGTTTCATTTCAATATCTCTTTCCTTTGAAAACAAGCTTGACAGATGTGAATAGATGTGAGGTATGTTCGAGCTGTACCTCTTGATCATGGAATAAAGAGACATTGTTTTTACGGTTATCCGATGTTGAACGGAAAGGTTGGTACAAACCGTGATAAATGTCTAGAGTTACATCCATGTGAGTAGATGTAACATGATGGATGTAACTCTAGACATTTATTACGGTTCTGTACAAACCGTTCCGTTTAACTTCGGATAACCGTAAAACAATGTCTCTTTATTCCATGATCGAGAGGTACAGCTCGAACATACCCCACATCTATTCGCGTTCGCAGACTTGCGAGCCAATAGATGGCAGTGGTTGTCTAAAAACAACCGCTGCACATTTACCCAGATTAGGGTAGTGCCTAGAGTTGCATCGTTGTGAGTGGTGCCAGCTGCCTTACTGATGAGTCCAATTTCGGGACGAAACCGGTATAAGGAGGGCACTACTCACATGGATGTAGCTCTAGACATTGTAAATGTAGATGTAGATTTCAGGTGAGGGTGGTAAGTACCACAGCACATTCTAGGCCACACAGCGGGCCCATAGCGCACCTCCAAGAGGAGCCTCCAGGAGGAGAGAAGTTGCTCTCTTGGATCATTGTCGTCAAGCCTTTAGCCATTCAGCATAGGCGACAACATAGGTGTCAAGCCACAGCATTTAGCTTAGGCGACAACGTAGCCCAAGGGCGGTCCCTCTGACCTCCCGTATGCCGCAGTTCTAACTAAGGTGCTGATTGAGAACATCACCTAGTTTTAGTATTGAACATGCAGGATCCAAATAATTTAGGCTAATTTATCAACTTTTTGACTGACAGTAATCAATTATACTACAGCCTACTCATTTCCATCAGCTATTGAGAGTGCCACTGAATACAGAACAAAAAATAATTTCTGCTCACCGCGGGAATCGAACCCACGTCAATCAGAACTAACGGTCTCTCAAGCCGGCGTGGTACACGCTCGGCCACCGTAGCCTCTAGACATTTATTATGGTTCTGTACCAACCTTCCCGTTTAACATCGGATAGCCGTAAAATAATGTCTCTTTATAACCGTAAAACAATATCTCTTTTTTTTTGACCACCCTTATTATGTTTGGGGACCCATAGATCTCCTCCACTTCTTGGTTTGTTCTTCTTCTCCAAAGGTTGTTGGCTATTTTTTTCCCTCGAAAAATTCTTCGCAATATTTTTCCTTCCCATATTAGAAGTTTCGTGTCTGCTTTTTCAGTTAAAATCCATGATTCACAACCATATTATTATACGACAGTAGGCCTTATCATTGTTTGATACAAGCTGAGTTTAGCATTTCTTGAGATTTCCCTTGAACTGAGAAGTCTGTACTTTTGTATCTTTGGAGCCTCACCTTGATTATGCGAGCTAAAATTCTGTATGTAACATATAGAAGGGAAAAGCCTCTATCGGTTTCGCATGTAGTTTTATCACCTTTTTAAAATATTGGACATACTACTGCCGTGCTCCAATCCCTGGGTATGATCTCCTTTTTCCATATCATCTTAATTAACCTGCAGACTCTCTGGTGTAGTTCCGCCCCTCCATGTTTTAACACTTCAGCTGTGATCCCATTTTCTCCACCACTCTTGTTATTTTTTTTGATTTACTATTTCACGCAGTATTTCTTCATCTGTGGGCTCATCTATCTCAAGGTCCAATCCATAGTCATCTAAAACCTCATTTAATCATCGTCGAAATACTCTACCCATCTATCTGATCGATCCTGTGGATTTTCTATTAACAAACCCTGTTGGTCACAACACTGGTCTGGTGGCTGTGGTGTTTTAGTAGACTTCTTGGCTTCCTGGTAGAAGTCTCTAATTTTTTTTGCATAGTTTTTTTCGCTTGTTTGAAGTTTTTCCGAGATACTCGTTTTTTTTTTCTGCCCACATAATGATTTCGCTTCATTTCTTTTTCCCTTGTATCTTATTTTCCAAGTAATTCATCCTTGCTGCATTTCTCTCCTCAAGTGCTCTTTTGCATTCCTCATCAAACCATCCTCTATCTTGGGGATTTTTTGTATTCCCGAGGTGCACGTGCATCGCCTCCTTTATGACAGACTCAATTTGTTTCCAGTCATCTTCTACACTTTCTCCTTCAGGCTTCTCGCTTAGCTTCTCAGATATTATTTCCTCAAACTTCTCACTCATACCGTTTTCTTTTAGTTTATCCAAGTTGAACTTGGGAATTCCAGTATTCCTGATTTTCCTAACAGAGGAGATTGCTTGTTGTATCTTCGTTATAACTAGGAAATGATCTGAGTCTGCGTATGCTCCTCTATAGCTTCGGATATTCCGTACTGAGCTAGCATGAATGTCCTCAATGAGCACATGATCAATTTGATTCTTCGTTTCAACATCCGGTGATATCCATGTCGTCTTGTGTATATCCTTATGATCAAAGCTGGTGATTTTGATTTCCATTTTATTTTCTTGTGCAAAATTGATGAGAAGCTTTTCATTTCATTTGACTCTATGTTGCCGCCCGTAATTTCTCGATATTGTTTCTCTCTGCCAATCTTTGCATTCATGTCTCCTAAAACAATTTTTATGTCAAAGTTTGGGATCTTTGCCAACAGCATGTTGATGTTTTCATAGAATTCTACGTTCATGACAAGATCTTTTTCCTCAGTTGGTCCATGTCCATTGATAATAGAGATTTTCCTATATTTTCCTTTCAGCCTCATTTTGCATAATCGGTCCGAGATGGTTTCAAAATCCACTTCTTCTAGATTGATCCATGGGCTGAGCAGAAAGCCCGTTCCAAAATGTCTATTGTCGCCTCCGCTATTGTAAAATGTATACCCATTAATCTGCATGCCTCCTTTCAGTTTCTGCTTTGTTTCCTGTAGTGCCATAATGTCCGCACCATATGTTTTCATAATTTCTGTTAAGTTTTCTAACGCTCCATCCTCGTGTGTGCCTCTTACATTACACGTTGCAATTTTAATATGTCGTCTATTAATATTTCCACCTATCTTATGTTTAATATTTTTTCCCGAAATCCTTCTCACTGCCGGGTCGTCAGCCGTTCTATTCAGGGCTTGTTTGAGTTCAGGAATAACTGGTTTTTTGTATTGGCCTGTTCTTCTCTATTCACAATTTTGATATCCTGTGCCGCTTCATTCCAACTCCACTCTACATTATTTATTATGAGTTTCCTATATCCTTTCCTGGTTGTATTGCCTTTTTTCCTTTCCTCTGTCTTCCTCATCTTGATCACTTTTTGGATCTCCTGCTCTTGTTTTGTTAGATCGTTGTTTATGTAAATGATTTTTTTCTTCCGGCGAAGCTTGTTTTTGCTTTCTATGACGCATAATTTTTCGGAAATCCTCCTAACTTCTCTCAGTTTTGTTTGGACTCCCAATTCATCAGCCAGAAAGTGTTCCACTGACTGTTTCAGTGCGGTGTTGTTGGCTGATTCCAGTTTAAGTCCAGAAATAATCAGGTTATTTCTCTTACTGTATCTTTCGATCAAATCTATCCTTTCATTCATCTGCAGGATCTGTTTCTTCAAATCATGGTTTTCTTTTTGAATCAACTCCATTTGTTCGTTTTGTTTCAGTTGATTATCCTTGAACTCCTTGATTTCTTTCATCATTTCCTTGAACATACTCTTGATACTTTATGAAAAAATTTGAAAAAAAATGCATCAGTGAGGTTATGTTGAGGTGTTGTTATTTCCCGAATGATTTTGTTCAAATTAGATATCATGTAGGTTCAATTTGCGATTTGATAAAAAAGAAACTACTTAGTGGGGATACGTTTGCATAGTTTTGCTATTTTCCAATGGATCCTGTTCAAATTAGATTATTATGTAGGTTCGATTTGGGACTTGATAAAACTGTTTTTAAAAAAAATTACTTAGTGGGGTTATGTTTGTATAGTTTTGTTATTCTTCGAAAGTTTTTGTTTAAATTAGGTATGTGAGTTCAATTTGGGATTTGATCAAGAAATTGAAAAATGAGCATTTTTGAGATTATGTTTGCATATTTTTGATATTTCCCAAAAAATCTTGTTGGATATGTAGGTTCTATTTGGGTTTTGATCAAGAAATTTGAAAAAAGATACATCTCTGAGGTTATGTTTGCATAGTTTTGTTATTTCCTGAAGGATTTTTGTTGAAATCAGATATGTATATAGATTTCTTTTTGGGATTTGATCAAGAAATGTTTTTAAAAATAACTTGGTGAAGCTATGATTGCATTATTTTGTTTAGAGTAGATACAATGAGTAGGTTCGACTCAAGATTTGATCCATAAAAAAAATGGACCTGGTAAGGTTATGTTTGCATTGTTTCATTATTTCCCAAAGAATTTTGTTCAAATTAGTTATGTCGGTTCTATTCAGAATTTTATCAAGAAATTTGAAAAAGTGAGGTTATCTTCGCAAAGTTTAGTTATTTTCCAAAGGTGTGTTGTAAGGATTTCAATCCCGAAAGCTTTCTCAATCCCGGGATCTAATCCCGGAATAAGATGTATCGAAAAAGAATCAGTTAGCATTCAAACGATTTCATCACAACTTGGAACATATCAACCAAAAAGAAGTCCCATATCAGCCTATACAAATGTGCTGTTAACATGAATTTCACAATAAATACCACAAAAATATTGTTTGATAATATGTTGACTTTTTTCCGCTACGAATAACAGAATAATTATATAATCATCGAAAAAATTCAGAATAGAAAAAAAAATGAAACAAATGCATTCAACACAACGCCATGGGGCGGTATGAAACTTGCCGGTTTTAAAAAAATCTTTTTTTTTTCAGAAAACCAAGTCAATATCTGAGTTCCTCGTCATCAATATCTCCAGTTTCCCAAGTTTCGTCTGATTGCCATGTTACATAGCAATAATATAAGCAAAAACGAAATAAAATAGTATTTTTGAACGACCTGTATCTTGGAAACCAAGGCAAGCCAACCAAGACGTATGTTGATATGAGCTTTTTGTCGTTGAATCAGTCACCCTTCAGAACGTTTGCAACTTCTTGATTTATACCCTGTATAAGGCACGACTGCATCGCCAAAGCAAAAGTTCTCCGTTTCTGCTGACTGGGGGCCTCCAACGAACACACAAAGAGATTTGATTGTTGTTTTGAACTGCGCACATGCCGTCATGACTTGACTCTATAATGTTATAGAGGTATCCGCTGACACCTTTGTTCTTCACCTTCTTGGTGATCTGTCCACAGTTGGATGCGTTTTTGACGTCAACGGGCATCAGCGCATTAAAATACAGAAAACAGGAAGAAGCAATCCAGCCACCAGCCTGCCCTCTACTAACCAACTATACTTAACTTAAGTTGCTATATTAGCCAAACTGAAGCCTTGGGGAATTCTTAGTTGACCTCGACAACTCGCGAATAAGAAGTGCATGTAACTAGTGAGTTCCGTTGATCAAATGAAGATGTAATGAGTTGGAGCATGACATCTTCGAAGAAGGGTACAGGATTGTGAAGAACGGGCTCGGCATAAATAATCCGCGAACCCTGCTATCCATTTTTCAGCAGAAAGAAACATTTGGTGAGCTCCTTAATACCAAAGTCATTGAGAAAGCTCTCGGGATTGACATCCCCACAACAAACTCTATTTAAACAAACCCCTTTGGAAATTAACAAAACAATGCAAACATAACCTCACTTGTGATTTTCTTCAAATTCCTTGGTAAAATCACAAATAGAACCTACATAACTAATTTGAACAAAATCCCTTGGAAAGTAACGAATCAATGCAAACATAACCTCACCAAGAAAATTGTTAGGCATTTACTATATTATCTAATTTCAACAAAAATCCTTTGGGATATACCAAAACTATGAAAACATAACCTCACTGACGTATTGTTTTGAAAATTTCTCAAAATCCAAATAAAACCCACATATCCAATTTGAACACAATCCTTTGGGAAATAACTCAAATCCCAAAATGAACCTACTTACCTTACTTAAACAAAGTCCTGCGCGAAAAATAACAAAACTTTGCAAACATGACCTCACCAAGTTATTTTTTAAAAACATTTTAATCACATCCCGAATTGAACCCTACTATAATCATCTAATAACTAGCTGACCCGGCAAATTCCATACTGCCTCATAATCATTAGATGTTGTGTTGATTAGGGTTGAATGCATATTGTTTCACAATTCTTCTTTTTTTTTAAATTTTTTCCGATGTTTAAATGATTGAGTATTCTGTAATTTGAAGCGCAGACAAATCAAACATATCAAAAATCATAAAAATCATCCTAGCGGTTCTTCCGTTATGATATGTTGAATATCTGACAACATTTTTAAAGTATTTTTTTAAATGTATAAACAAAACTTATCTCTCGTTTTTTTTTTAAATTTCTTGATCAAACTCCAAGTTAGAACCTACTATCTCATTTGAACAAAATCATTTGGAAAATGACAAAACTATGCAATCATAACCTCACCAAGTCATATTTTTGTTAAATTTCGTTTTTTTTTGAGAATTTTGTGATCAAATATCAAATTAGAACCTACATATTATCTCATTTGAACAAAATCTTTTGGAAAATAACAAAACCATGCAATCATAACCTCACAAATTATTATTTTTTTTAATTTCTTGATCATATCCCAAACAATACCTATACTTATTATTATCTAATTTGAACATTCTTGAAAAATGTTTTGATCAAATAGCAAATAGAACCTACATATGTAATTTGAACAATACCTTTTGGAAAAATAACAAAATCATGCAAACATAACCTCACTTAGTCAATTATTGGTGAATTTCTTGATCAAACCTCAAATCAAAACCTACATCTTATTTGAACAAATAAATCCTTTGACAAATATCAAAACTATGCTAACGTGACCTCACTATGTTTTTTTTTTCAAATTTTCTGATCAAATCCCAAATAGAACCTATAACCCCTACCTAATTTGAACACAAACCTTTCAAAAATAACAAAACTATGTAAACATAACCTCACTATAATTAAAAAAAAACTCAATCGAATCCCAAATCAGAACCTACATATCTGATTTGAACCGAGCTTTGAACGAAATCCTTTGGAAAATAACAACATTTTGCAAACATAACCTCACTTGGTCAATTTTCTTTGAATTTATTGATCAAACTCCAGATCAGAGCCTACTTTATCACATTTGAACAAAGTCGTTAGGAAAATAAAAGAAAATTGCAAACATATCCTCACTATGTTATTTAAAAAATTTGTTTTGAACAGCCACTGCCATCTATTGGCTCGCAAATCAGCGAGAAAAAAAGGTTGTGTTTTCAGGTTTTTTTAACATTAATAACATTGTTGAAATTACCCATTGACATTAGTTTGTTTAACCACGGAAATGGGAAATACCGAAAGAAAAGTTGTGTTTTCAGGTTTTTTGGGGAATTCTCCATCTTTTCTCGCCATAAAAACAATCCCAAGACTGTAGAGAACAATAAAAAAAAATGACTCAAATTGCCCCAGCCGCTCCAAAGTTATGGATCTTCCAGAAGAAATCGATACTCATTTTTATATATTAAGATAAATTATGAACTATGCAAACATACCCCCACTAAGTGATTTTTTGTTTTTTTTTCTATCAAATCGCAAAAATTGAACCTACCTAATATCTAATTTGAACAAAATCAATCGGGAAATGATGAACCTATGCAAACATAAGCTCACTAATGCATTTTTCTCAAATTTCTTAAACAAATCTCAAATTGAACCTACAATATTTTATTTGAAACAAAATCTTCCGAAAAATAACAAAACTATGCAAACATAACCTCACTGATTATTTTTTTTCTTGATCAAATCCCAAATAGAACCTACATATCTAATTTGAACAAAATCCTTTGAGAAATAACTAAACTATGCAAACTTAACCTCACTTAGTCATTTTTGGCGATAAAAGAAGTCAGGGAAACAGGAGCTCACAAGGTCAAATACCTACAAATAATATAAAATTACTTCCGATTCATGCGTGGAAGGGCCATCAACAAAATTTCTATGGAAGTTGGAATTCCGAGTTCAAAGTCAGATTTCTCAAAACTCCGACATCGAAGTCGGAATTTTATAAAAATTTTCTTGGTGGTCTTCTTACGCTTTTGTACGATATCTTTAAGTCGATCGCAATATTTTTGTGTGAGGAATTTGCTGTACGTATGTTCCATTTTTTCTGAGACTCCCTGTATTAGTGAGTATTCTATTTTTCCTAATAAAACTTTCAACTCTACAGGTTGTTATGAAGTTGGGGTTTTTCTTCATGGGACAAAAATTTATAAAAGAAGCAAATTTCTCAAATTACATATTTTTGAAAACTCAAAAAGAAAGGAGTGGCTGAATGTGGCTGAATGAAAAAATCAAATAAGACCCTGTAGAAGCCGAAATTCTAACAAAAGGTGTAGTAAAATAGTTTCGTCAGGTGTAAATTTGCTTTTTTCGGGTAGAGAGATGCTTCCAAAGTTCCGTTGAGTTGCTTTTATTGTTGTCTAGAATCTGTACTCAATTTATTTTATTTTATTATTTTAGATATCATTTTCTCATCACTGATGTTATGTTCTAACTGATCTCATCAAATTACTTTGATTTTATTTTGCAAACTATTTGGTTTTTCCACAGAATAATCCTCACCAAATCTCTTTTGAAATTCTGTAAGAATACTTAACTGATGATTTTTATTTCATTACTGCACTTGAGAATCAGATCCCCATTTTTTGTTGGTGGACCCATCGATATTCTAGCGCCCAGATCTGTAGGATTAGTTTTTGCTTCAATACAGATTTAAGAAGATTTGCATTATTCTGGGTGTTTGTTGTTTTGGGTTTCACAACAAGAAATTTGTCGTTACTGAATTTGCATAAGTTTATTGTGATCCAGTGGTAGTGTCGTTTGTGCTGCCCATCACTGAAGGTGGATTATTCCTCATTCTAAGGTTTGAAATTTTATTTTTAAGGTTATTATTGTCACGCAACAAAATATCGACTTTATTATTGATATCATCGATTTTTTGGACAACAAAAAAAACGGTACTCCCGAAATGTTCGCCTGTTTGGACACTCATCATTTTTGAATGACTCGATAAAAATATGCGGTTTGCACCACGATGCAGAGCATTTCTTTCGGGTTTATGCGGATGTTTCAAAAAATTAATTTTCCCAATAAGTTTTTTTATACAGGGTGGTGAAAAAAGTACTGTAAATTTTCGTTTTCTTCACTGTCCTCCCATTTCCAGAGAGATTTTTTGGAGCTTTTTTTCGATATGGCTTAGTGCGTAGTTGGTCTTTTCCCTCGTCCCACGATTATTTGCCTATACAGTGTGGTCACTTAAGTTTAGTGTGCAACATATGGGATTTTTTGTTATTAACTGCACAACCAAAATAGAAATATTGCCAAAAGTTGGTGCATGTTCGATAATCATATTAGATGCACTCAGAATGGTTGCAAGTCAAACAGCATACAGGGTAGGCCAAAAAATATGAAAATTGTACAAGAGTAAAGTACCCTCATTTCACAAAATTTGGCAAAATGTTATAAATAATGGCCTCCTAAGAAAAAAAATATATTTTTTTTAAACATCTATTTATCTCCCGAAACAAAATGTTTCTGTTATATTTACCCTAAACAGTTTCATGAATTATCCAAAAACAAATAAATTTCGCATGAATTAGTTCAAATTTAAGCATATTTAGAAAGTTTACCTGAATTTTAAATTTTTTAGAGAATAACAAGCTTCATGTTTGTTGCAACGATATTAAACATAACTTTAAAATATCGCAAACATTCTTTTTCACAAAGTAAAACATCATTGATGATAATATGCATATTAAAAAACTCGCATATAAAGTGATTTTTTTTTGTGAATTTTGTGATTCCCAAAAAAATTCAAAATTTATGTAAATGTTCTAAATATGCTTAAATTTGAACTAAGTTATGCGAAATTGATTGGTTTTTGAATAATTTATGAAACTGTTTAGGGTGAATATAAAAGATGTTGAAGAGAATGTTGAAACAAAATTATATTTTTTTTTTCTAAGGAGGATGATTTGTTATTTAGGTAAACCTTTCAATTGTAAGCAACTTTTCTTTATACAAGTTGGCCAAATTTTCTGAAAAAAGGGTACTTTACTCCTGTACATTTTTTATATTTTTTGGCCTACTCTGTATGCTGTTTGACTTGCAACCATTCTAAGTGCACCTAATATGATTATCGAGCATGCACTAACTTTCGGCAATATTTGTATTTTGGTTCTGCAGTTAATAAAAAAAAATCCCATTCGTTGCACACTTGGGTGACCACACTGTATACCGTAAATTGGGAAACAAATTGCAAAATGATTATTTGATTCATTTGTTCACTATTATTAACAATAAAGGATGTTGAAAAAGAAAAAAAAATCTCGTTCATACAGTGTGTTTCATTCTGATTGGCGACAATTATGTGTTGAAGTGAAATTAAAAATGAACCGATTTGAAAAATTTCTTTTTCTGGTTTATTGTACGCGAAAAGGTGGAATATTAAAAAAAAGATATATCTAATCAGCCTGTATACCTCGTTGTATACATTCTAGCAAATATTTAGCAAAATTCTTTTGTCATTTCTTTGGGTACATAAATCACGAACTATACATTTGATAAGTTTTGTAACTCTAGCTTCAAAAACCTTGAATTAATTAAGGTCGAAAATATTGTCCTTTCAGATGGAATCATTGAGTTGATACGAGCCGAAAATTCTAAATTTTATTAACTATCATAAAGTATTCTCTCAAGTACTAGTGCATATTTGTCAATTTTATTGTTAATCTAGGTTCATACCGGGGCCATAGATATCAGATAGAATGACTCACTTGAATAGGTACACCAAAAACCAGTTGCACCAAACTTCACTTTCACTCTGGTAAAAAAACCTCATATCAATGTAAATGAAAAGTTTACTCCATTCTTATCATTCAACAGAGTGAAAAAAGAATTGAGTTGAGCTGTCCTTGGCTTCGTTACTTCTTCCTTGGCTTCCTTAGAGAACTCAAGGAGTGACCACTGAGCCCCTCCACCGCGACAAGGTCTCACAGCTCTTTGGAAGGCAAAATAGGCAAATGTTGTACAAAAATATATCTCTTTGTCACACTTCATCTGATAATTTGGCTGAATCCCTCTCTGTAGAGGGTGGGGTTCTCTAACGTGCCAACATTCATGACACGGGACCAACAGTTTAACGTCTTTTCCAAAAGACGATGCAAGAGATAGTGTGGGACCCGTGCTGTATCTATGTGCAATGATACCGGAAAATACCCACTAAAACTCCACATTTTCAAAGAACTGTTATCATATTAAGCTCTGTTTATAACAGTTACTCGTTGTAGAGCCTTGTCTATTGTCTTAGATTTGATCCTCACGTCACCTCTGAGTATTGTCGTTGGAGATGATTTTCTTCTTCTCAGCTCTCGGTGCCTATTCGGAAAATTAATATTTTTTCAATAAATCACAAACAAACAAAAATCATCGTGTGCTCCTCTCCCAGCGCTACTTTCTCCAGGCGTTCAATCATCCTTCCATCCCTCGCAACCCTCAATGCATTGCGGGCAGTTCAGATACTCCAGCGGAGATCCATATGTCGGCTCCGGTTTGGAACTATGCCATCAAGTTCCGGAACTTCGCATCGTAATAAAGAGCTCACCTCAATAGTCTATTACAGTAACATTACTTTACTTACGATGCTTTATTTCACACTTGAACACGATGGTTAGAGAACTTCTTAACAATGTACAATAAGAGTTCACTCCAAAGAGTGAAAAAACATTGAGTTGAGCTGTCCTTGGCTTCATCACTTCTTCCTTTTTTGATTTTCCAGAGAAGAAGCACTACTGAGGCCCTCCACCGCGACAAGGTCTCACAGCTCTTTGGATGGAAACAAGGTTATTCTCGCACATTTTCAACCAGGATATGTTTACTCAACAAACGATCATGAAAGTCAGATTGAAGTGTCACAGGGTCTGGGGATTGGTTCATGGTTTGCGCACTGATAAGAAGTGGTTGCGCTTTAACGATTATTATTATTCACATATACATCTTGATCTGACGAAGCACAATGATAGACTGATTCTCCTTTAATTTATTATGAGGTTTCTTTTGCGTCGTTTGGTCTGCGCAAATTTTGAACCAAGTGGTTGCGCTTTAACAATAATTATTCATATAGACAACGAAGCACCAAGAATGATTCACTTTCAATTTTGTTGTGGGGCTTCTGCTTCTTTGGGTTTGCGCATTGATAAGAATTTTAATGATAGTAATTTTTTTTTAATTCAGCAAAGCTACACAATGGACAATAATAATCGAATAATATTGATAATACAGATATGAACCACGTGGATGCGCTTTAACAATAATTCTTGATCCAACGAAGCACAATAATAGACTGACTTACTTCCAATTTTGTCGTCGAGTTTCTGCTTTTTGAGCCTGCGCATTGGTGAGAATTTTGAACCATGTGGTTGCGCTTGAACAATATTCAAATATACATCTTGATTCAACAAAGCACACAGATAGGCTGATTCAATTTCAATTTTGTTGTGGGGTTTCTGATTTTTTGGATCTGCCATTGATAAGAATTATGGACCACGTGGTTGCACTTTAACAATAAATATCCACATACAAATCTTGATCCAACGAAACACGACGATAAACTGATTCTCTCAAGATTGAATGGGTTGAAACAGAGCCGTCTAAATTGTAATACAAGCCATGAAGTAACAATTGCAACGTCGCATCTAACGTCAACAGTGGTCAAAATCTTGCATTGTTTGTAGGGGTTTTCTTTGAAAATTAAGGTATATTACGATCACTAGATACAAAAATTGTTCAATGAAACTGTGATTTGAAAAAATTAACTTATATGTTATCGCAACAGGTATGATGTTCATCACCTCATGACGTGAAAATTTACATAAAACATATCCGAACCTAAGAAGAGTTCATGATTTGTTGGGAAAAAATATTAATTCCAAACAATAAAACATCAAAACCCACAAATAGGTAGATGGTGAACAGATTTTGGGAAGTGATTGAAGCAGTTTCTGGATGAGAGGAGGACTGGAGTTGATAATAATGTTTAAAACCGTTGATTGAATAAGTTACAGGAAGATGCCTAACCAAATGGAAAATAAAGAGACCGTTAAAAGTATTCGCTGTTAGCAGCCGCTAGTCTCGGCCATCTGTATTCCAAAACATTAATTATCTTAACCTCAACGCGAAAGATTTCTGGAAACTTTTGATGGCACGAGCTGTCCAACGATTATTGTAAGGTTCACATTGGATTTCACTTCGAAGTGGAACTGTCAAATTTCTGCTTGGCAAACGAGAATCATATGCTAGCTAACATCATCCCGTATATTCATGCTAAATGAATTCAACCAGATTTTTGACAAAAACAAGATTGAATATGGTATTAAGACAAATATCAAGAATCAATTATTATTATCAAGTTTGGAAAAGAACTATGTTGATTTGTTAAACGCGTGTGAAATTCACAAAATCTTTATTTTTGATGTTTTAATCAAGATAAAATTATTTAGAGCGGTAAGATGTAAAATTGATAATCTTGAAAAACGAAAAATAACCAAAACCACTAAACCCCTTCGAAAAATGAATATTTTGTCATCTTGAGTATTAAAATATTAGAGAAATGATCATTTTGTTATCTCATCTCTGTTATACAATAATTATTATTTTGTTTAGTTTTGTGTTTTCTGTTATCAGTGATAGCTTAGAACTTGGTTTATTCTATATGAATTCCGCAAAGGCCTTTTATAAACGCTTTACTAAAATGTCGGCACTAATTTATTTGTAATATATGCTACTATATGAAAATTTGAACGTCCATATTTCTGTTATTCATAATAATATATTGATTTATCTTTAGTTGATCAAAATACAAAATAAAGATGTTTTATTTGTTTTTTTTACATCGGCTAGGATCAGCCAATCTCAAAATGTAAATCCCGAAAATATTCTTGTTCAAATACCCATCATAATTACAGGGTGAGTCATAAGTAATAGTTGACAATAGATTCAGAAGCTCAAAATATTTTTTTAATCATATAGGTACACACCGTTTCAAAAGTTGATGGTTTGGAAGCTACAGAGTAGGATATCAAAATTATTCTTTAAATTTCAATTTTTTTCAAGTGAAATGGTATTTCGGTGTTTCGCGATTAAAATTGAAGTGAGAAGAATTTTTGGCTCGAAAAGTAGGAATATTACAATTTTTCTTGTTGGATTCACCATGCAAGAGATTATAAAATTCCGTTTTTCTCGAAAATGGTTGAGTTTTGTAAAAAAAAACCAAAGAAATCAAATTTGCTATCAGATTAGTAACAAATCGGCGCACAAAACTTATGTCAAATTGAAGGCACTAGAATACCGCCCACCACGATATGGACAAAAATTGTATCATATCCCCAAAAGTTGTATTTTATTGAACTTTGGCCAAATTCCAAAATTCCGCTTTTATCATACATCAGGTAATTAATTCAAGAGCTTCATCGTTTGATGTGCACTATTATACTGGTGAGTGCGATATAGGAGCGCATTTTGTTATGGTGAATAGAGTATCGTTAAGAAAATACAGAGTGTTGCAATGTTGGGAAAATTTCGAGTTTTTGTATGTAGATTCGAAATGCCAGAAGCGATTTTGTTGAAATTTTCAGAAAGTTTTTCCGAGGTTTTCAAGTATCTTTTTGAAAAATTCGTTTAAGTCTAACTGTTCCAGGAGCAAACCTAAAGCAACACTTATTATTAATTTTGGAGAAAAAAGTTTTACGTCACTGAGATTTCACGAAGTAAAATTTTTTTTTTTATTTTTCGTTCAGTTTTGCAAAAAAGGTTATTTTTCTCGGTGCATCGTTTTTGAAGTTAAAAATAAAAATCATTGTGATGTTACTAATTTTAGAAGAATTCACTAGTATTAAACACTAAGAATAATGGAACGTCAATCTTTTTCATAGGTGTTATAAAACGAGTTCACTTTTTTGGAAATCTTGATAGCATGAGACGTTTCGAATCTACACACACAAAATCGAATTCTACTATTATCATTATTATTTTCAACGAGACGTTTGTGGACATCATGATTACTTACAAAAAGAGATAATTTTATATTTTTTATTTAGAGCTCACCCTACTCGAATTACCCAAATTTCTGTCGATTCTGAAACTGTTTGCAAAATTTAAAAAAATATATATTCTCAAAAAGTGGTTTCACAAAAACATCAGACCTTGCCTAAAAAAAATAGGTTCTCTGCATTTGTTTGCGAACGGTTGCTTTTATCAAAACAACGTTTATCACTGTGCATAGAAATGTTGTCTTTATCACGATAAAACCTATAATTTTGCAGATTGTCAGAGCCACATTTCTTATGGTTTTCGAAATATGTACAATATGTTTGGGTTTTTCTTTTTCAAAAATATCTTGATGAAGATTTATTGGTGATATGGTTTCTCGTAATTGTGTCATCGTCATCCAAAACATTTATTTAAGAAGACCTCTCTATACAGGGTATCCCAAAAATATACCGACAAACTTAAAGAGATGGTAGGGGACATCAAAACAAATATTTTTGGTCCAGTAAATATATATGTCCGCAAATCACTCGTTTGGGCTCTAGAGCAAAATAGAAACGGTTTTTGATACTTTATTTTGCGCATTAATTAAATCGCTGCTTACTGTGCAGTATTTTTGCCACCAGTTGTTTGTTTGTTGGTTCCAAACATTTTTGGTCGCAATTTTGTTTATTTTAACGATGCAAACACATTTTTTTATGATCAACATTATTTTTCCATTTTTCTAATCATCATTTGCGGACATATGTTTACTGGACAGAATTTTTGTTTTGATGTCCCCTAGGACCCCTTACAGTGGGGATATTTTTGGGACACCCTGTAAGTAGTTTTTTTTTAAACAAGTTGTGATGGTTATTTAATTGTCTCTTCAATACAAAACTATCCTAAATTTTGAATATTTCTAGTAGGTTTATGTCGAGACTCGTTATATTTTTGGAAAAGAAAAATCATTTTAGACAATTGAATTAAACGAAAGTTGATCCCTCGGTTGATCCCTATTGAATTAAACCGTTGATTGAATTTTAACACTTTAATGGCTTACGAGAAAAGTCTCAAGCCAAAAATTATCCCTTTTTTTATTGAAGAATATTCTGCTTTGTCTAGTTAGGTATAGAAATGTGATCTATCCTAAATTTTACTTTTATACCTATAATCGATAAAAAACTTTCAAGCGTTTTATCCGGGAAATCAAGCAATTCCGGAACCAAGTAAGTACCCAACAAACACAAGTTCGTCTTTAGAACGTACGTGAGACGTAATTTTCCGGATGAAAGTACGTCGGTGGACGTACCTTTTAGGTCCTGCCGACGTATAATGGACGTCTTTTTTGCGGTCGTTTTCCACTGAAACGTATGTACTTCGTACGTACATTTTAGTACATCTTTAAGATGTACATATAGTTACGTCTTTGAGACGTACATATATCTACGTCTCTTGGACGTACATATATCTACGTCTCTAGGACGTACGTATATCTACGTCTCTAGGACATACATACTATTACGTATTCATTTTTATACTTTTCGAATATACCTAGTAGGAAATAAAAACATATCTATATTAAAAAAAATATATTTCGCGATATACACTGTCGAATCACAGATCCCTTTTGGCTCGTTCCGGCGCTCTTTTAAGCCAACCTTGAATAGCAACCTCTGTTTCTTTCTGTGTAGCACATATGTTTTCGGAAGATTCTGTAGAAAAAAAAACTGTTCATAAAATTGATGTAGATATGAACTTGAAATAGTAAAATGTACATACAGTTGAATACAATACCCTTTTAGTTATTAGTAACGCGATTTTGGGTGGTTAGAGAATAAAAGGGAGTCGATTTTCGGAAACATGATAGAGCTATTTGAGATCTTGAGAATATGGATGAATCTTGAAATCAAAGATCCCAGTCCTCTTTTCATTTTGCCTAAAAGTCGACCCCGTTTTCATTCTTTCACTCCACATGCCAATGAAAAAGAAACGTTGACTATGCCCGATATTTAAAATTGAAAGTGGGACCGTCTGTTATACACCAATTACACCATAGTAATACTTTTTGTAGTTTTTTTGTTTATTTTTTATAGATCCATAGCAAACAATGAATACTTACTCAAGATTAGCTTCGCAGTCTTGGAATTGCAAAAACCTTTTTTGTCTCGCCGTCCCAACCAGCTGTAGCCTGTTGCCAGATTATTTTTAATTAAGGCATCAAGAGCTCGTTTGACGTATTCGCTGCCATTTTTTCCACCAAATTTAGCAATCTCGACAACCTAAAGTTCAATAATATATTCAATTATTGAATAAGAAATCATTATTTGTGTTTAAATGTAAAGAATTATTCTAAATATTGAAGTTAATATCTTGACCGATTAAACATGAACTATTCAAAATATATATATTTATACGGTATATGTCTATGTATATAAATCAATATCTGTGGCATTTGGGACACATATGATAACTCCAAAATTAATTTTTTTCAGTAGATGCATTTGAAGATATGTGTTGTTTTTTTAAATTGCATATAATAACAAATGATACTTATCGATATTTTATCAAATTATAACCGATTTACTGGCAATGCTACACTTGGTTGGATCAAATGAAAATTCATCAAAAAGTATTTTTATAAGTGGAGTTAAAAAAAAACTCATTTTTGGAGTCAACATATATCTCCCAAATGCCACAGATATACAGTATATCCTGTGATTTGATTGACAAGAGAACAAAAATGGACCAAATTTTTGATTTTTCGAGTCATTAATTCTCCATGAAAAAACTGCTTCCTGAGAGAATACCATGTATTTGCAAAGAAAAAAACATTTTTTACACTGGGCATCCAAAAATTTAGAAAATTCCAATGTTAAAAAATATTACAAAAATTATTTTTTAACTTTTTGGAAACCTTTTATAACAGATCAAGTATTTTTAATCGCGAATAGTACACTGATAGGGCCTGGGTGAATTTAACCAGTTACCTTTGTCTATCTCAATCAACAATTATCATTTTTGTAGACTTTTCCTCGAAAAATTAAATATTTGCGACATTTGTCCTCTTTTCTACCACATCGCAGGACATACTTATAGACTAGATATATTATTCTTTTAAGTTGAAATTAAAGTTTTTTTCTCACCGCTTCGTTGAAATTAGTATCATCTTCCAAATATAGATTAAATGATGCCAAGTCTTCCTCCGAGCTCAAAGGAAAGTTGAATTTGAGGAATATTGAATTTTTATTATTCGACTGCTCTGTGTCTCTTTTCCTCCTGATTTCGTCGAATATATCCGAGTTGAGGCTCCTCAAAAAATAAAGTTGGCGAAGTACCTCCTTATTTATTTCACCTTCAGGGAAAAGGGTGAATTTGAAACCATTATTTTTTACGTTACGCTGTGTAAAAACACTCACCGTGTTTAGGGCAACAGGTGCATTGGCTGTCTTTAGATGAACCAGCTTGCGGAGTCACAGTTCCTGAAAAAAAAAAGATTCTAGTTTTCACTTATAGCTCTCCTAAGATCTGAATAATTATTCCCGGAAATTTCTTCGAGGCAACGAATTTTCTCAAAAAAATTCTCTGAATTTGAAATAGGATAGGGATATTTCCGTTTACTTATTTATTAGCTAGGCGTTTATGGGTAGGGAGATATCCGCCAAAACATTGATCTCCATTACGTTCCTACCTGGAAAGTGGAAAGGACCCGAAATAAGTGGAAAGGCCAATCAGATGATTACATTTTGACATAATGCTATCGCAACAATCTAATAAATTCTGTTTCAAATTCAGCAATTTTTTTGAAATGAAAAATGAAAATGAAAATGAAAAATGTTTTTCAAATAAATAAAATATCTTACCAGTCATATTCCGTCGAGGCTTTCCGGGAGTTACTTCATTGACTGATGCTTTCTCTTTACTTGATGATTCTAAATTTGAAAAAAAAATATGCACAAATATTTGATTATTGCACAAAATCACAAACTTTTCAATTTTGAAGAGGAAGTCGCAGACCGAGATAGAAACGTCTCAAGTTTCTTGGCGACAATATTATAGGAGTCTAAATTGAATATATAAATAAATCTATAATGATGTCTAAGCTTGTATAAGAAACATTACCTTCAATTTGTACGACACCTTTTGGCTTATCACCTGCCATTTCTGCCAAAGATACATTATCTTCGCTGTCGGAGATTATTTCTAAATAATAAAAAACCTATTGTTATAAGGCAATGTTGAATGTTTGAAAAAGCTCACTTACCATCCGTTTTCGAATTTGATGCAGGTTCAATGTTTACCAGAGGGTCTATTATCAACAAAAAAATGTTAGTAATAAAATATATCAATTTCAAATTGCTTACATAAAGTTGGCGGTGCAGGAAGTTTACTCATTGGGGTAATACCAGCATCATCATCACTGTCAGTCTCAGAAGTAAATCGCTTTCTTTTTAAAACCTTCCTTTTCTTTTGAGAATAATCATCGGTTTCCGTTCCCAAGTCACTCGTATCTTCCGCTAATTTAGCTTTACTAAGAGCCTTTTCATATGTATCTAAGATATAAACCAGATCGTAAGAAACTATCGTTTTTCATATGAACTAACACAAAAGAATTCTAAAAAAAAAATCGCAAAAATGTTGATAAAAAAAAGCAGGAATACAAAATGATATAAAGTACCGTAAGTCGCATTTTTAAAAATATGGACTTTATATGAAGGCCATTCTTCAACTGGATTAGCTTGGTTTTTTGCCATTGCATGAAATTGGTGCGGAGGAAATGGAGGCCAGGAACATTTATCATCCCTTATCCACTTTGTGGGAACTGCAGCCACTGAGTTGTCCACAGTAAATTTCACTATTGTCCATGTTGGTACGATTAGTTCCATTATTGCGCTATTTTAAAAAATAAAATATAAATCTACATATAAATTAAATTTGTTATACATTGTTCAAATCTCTAAACACAGCTCATTGTTTTTTTATTATTTGAATAATAATCAACCGAGTACTCAACTAAATTTGTGAAAAAATTGTTTCTTCATTCATTTAAAAAAATAATTATCATACAATAGAAAAAAAAAATCTTATTATCCTCAACAACAGAAATGCTTTTAATTCAAGGGAAGAAAAATAGTTTGCCAAATGACAGCATTACTCTACTTAGTAGGTAATCATTCAGCAATAATTGCCAATGATTTTTTTTTTCAATTTGACACAAAAAACTAAGATGTTACATTTCAATAAGTATGTAATGTGGTACTGAAAAAAAAACTGGTTATAAGTACCTACTGAATAAAAGTAATAAATAATTTCAATCTCACCACTTGGAAAACTATTGACAATAATTATTAAACAGTGTGAACAAGAGGGAAGACTACAATGTCATCTTGATAATCGAGTTTCACACACTTGAATTGTACCTCCTCTATACTCCACATTTCTAACTTGTTGTTTTTATTAGTAACTGTGAAAATATTAATCATTGAGGAAACACAAGGAGTTTGATAGAAATTCTCTTGTTTTGAAAAGCTATTTCCTACTATCATGATTTTGTTACCAACTTCAATAAAATTACTTACATGAATAATCCTGCCACTTATTAGGCTACAATAATTATTAGGCGCTTTACATTTTAGAACAAAATTTTCGAATATAACTTCCTCAAATTGTGACTGTACCTGTATTTTATCAGGAATTGGACCGGCATAATGAAGTTTACCTCCATATGGAAATAGTTTAGGTCTGTTGTTGATATTTACAGTGACTAGCTTCTCTAATTCTTCTTTCCTATGAACCAATTGTTGCAAAGGTTGATTTTGTTTTCTTACAAATTTTTTTAACGTTTGCATGTGATTTTCGAACGGAAATGCGCCGAAGTTATCGAGTGGTCCAAAGATTCTAACATCATCAACTAAGTGAAGTAAATTATGGACGTTATGTGAAGCATTTTCCTCGCCATACAAAATAATGAATGTTTCAACAAAATATATTAAAAGTTTCTCTGCATAATCGATAAATTTTAGAAGCTTGGAACATGACAGAATTGTTACTGCAACATGGAGTGAAAGAAAATTTTGGTACTGATCAACAGTTAAAATTTGTTTTAGGACCACGGGCCCCAAGTACATTAGAAACTGTCTAAACTCAGATGCTTTCCATCTTTTACACTCCGTAAGACTACGAGGCCTTCGGTTGAATTCAATTGGTATGTTGTATGCTTGCTGCAGTAAATTCGTTGATAGATCAGTAATTTTTTTATATTGAAGTTTGACTGGAGGTTTCCCTCCAACCCACAACGAAACTATCAATTTTTTCATGACACCTAAACAAATTAGGTGCATGTAATCGAGTGGAAATGACTTAATCATATCTACATGAGGTATTTTTTCAATCCAAGAAGTACCTGTATGATGCTCCTCCTGTTGCTTGCTTCGAAAATCCGAATCTGAGCGCAGATATAGATTTGAAATCTGGGGAAAGCAAACAGAATTTCTATAAACTCCTTCAGTATGACATTTGCTACAAGACATATATCCAGAGTGCCCTTTTATTTGTTTAATTGCAGATTTGGCTGGAGCATCACAAATAAATCCTTTGATTTTCACGAAATATGACTTCTTGTTATAGATCAAGCCAGTTTTCACTAATTCAATAGCTTCTTCGACAAAGTCCTGGATGAACAGATTCATGTCTTTGGGTTTTTCATAACCATGATAAACACCCACTATTTCCACTTGATTTTTATGTTTGAAAAGACTGCACAGAATCGGGTAAAATTGACTACCTGAACTTTTAGCCAATGGAAGTCCATCAATGTTAACAAGAATTTCAATCGTATCTTCAAATTCTCGTAAATTTGAAAGTGAAATAAGTTTATACACACACTTTTTGAGGCCAAAATGGTAATAAGTACCTGGTTCAACGTTTTTCACTATTATATTTCTTGGTGTCTCTAGTAATGAACGTGCATCTGTTGGTAATTCTGGATGATGAGGCTTTAGTATTTTTAAGAGTTCACTAGCAGCAATATGTGTAATATTGTTCTTTAAGCACCATCCAGACAATTCATCACGTAACTCAGATGGATGAGTCGTACCAGGCTCAACTCCAGAATAATTACCTCCAGCCCCAGAGCCGTAAACATTTTGCGAAGTACTTGGCAATTGGGATAAAACGGGGGTTTGAGTCTCAGGACTCTCAAGGTCAGATCCAAGTTTACTTGTTGATAATTTTGAAAAATCCAGATGGTCAGAGGTTTCTGCAGCAGAGGTTTCATCACTATCAGAATCTGAGTCTAATACATGTAGGTCATTGTCTGGTGACAATGGTGATGGTTCACCATCAATATCATAATCATTAAATTCGTGACAAAAAGTAAAACAGTCTAGTTTGGCTTTTTTATAATGCTTACTTATTGTACTGTTTTTGGCCATTACTACACACCTGCCTATTATTTTAAAACAAATAAATGCAAGCAGATTTTGATAAAAAACTAAGGAAAACTGATACGTACACACAAAATGAAAACCTTGTTACCTTTAGGTACGAAAGCTAAACCACGTTCTTGTAGCGATTTGTGGGCTGTGGTCAAACGTTGAGCTGCAATCTGCAATTATCAACTTCAGTATTCACTATTCTCACCACAAACAAAAACACACAAGATGGTTGAAAACTGAAATCTCGTTGTATTGGTTATGAGAACGATTCAACACTACTTTCGGCATCAACAGTCAACAGGCAACAGAGAAAGGAGCATTATCGGACTGCATGCTGCATGGAGACAAATTGAGGCGTCGCGTCGTACGAGTAGATCCGAGTCCTAGCCGAGCGTGAATACAGATTTTTACGTACGTTTGTAATACGTACTTTTTTGTCCGTAACCGACGTATATTGATACAGCATTTCCCGTACGTATTTGAAACGTAGTTTTACGGCCCCGACGAACCGACGTAAAAATTACCTAGAACGTATGTCTTAAATACGTACTGTGTTTGTTGGGTATTAAGCCTTCATTTTCCTCATCTACTTTGAAAAAAATTACACTCGTCTTGAGACCCTACAAAAATCAGAAATAAGTACCTCTTAGTATACAGTGCATGTCCGCTCAGTCTTAAGAGCAAATTCATTTTCCAGGTATATGTACCTGGGAACACGTGTTAAATAGATAAATTAAATCTAAATTAACTTATTCAACCATCATACGGATTTTATTTATCAAATGATAGTTCATCTCTATCTCTTCCCTACATCAATTGAAGATTCACTCAATTTGACAACATTGCTTCTCGCCCAAATCGAATTTCGCATTTCAGTATTTAATGCATGCTCCCCGCAAGCCCCCACTTCTACCCGACATGTGACGACTTACTAAAAATGCCGTCAAATTCTTGATGGCAGCACTAATCAGTCCATATATTCGTGGGCATCAGCTGTTGTTGACAAAGACAGATGATGGTATTCGCATTTATTAAAGAATGATAGGAACAGTTTTTGTCGCGAGCCACGTAAATTTACACAGACATATGGTATCTTCCTGTAACTTATTCAATCAACGTTAAAACTGATTAACCAAAAAAAACTATCTACGTCACCATATTGTTTTTCCAAAGTGAACGAAACAAAACTCGTTCATTCTGGTTTTTTCGCATGACATAAAAGCTGGTGCTTATATGTGTTATAAATCCAGGATGAGGCATTAATTAATCAAGTTTTCCTATTTAAATATGTATTTATCTCATCCCAGTATTCCCCGGATTTCCCCGAAAGGCATAGGCACACACATACCATAATATGAAACTATCTACCAGTCTATTATGAAAATATTGACTGTTAGATCGCGATATCTTTGGTACCTACTATTACCTACCCACTTTTACCTCAATCTTAACGCAAAAATCACTTCCATTTTTAACCGTGTTTCTCAGTTTTTCAAAATACAATTTCAGGTTGAAACTAATTGACTAGTTGCAGAGCCGTCTAGAGTGTTACAGTTGGAACTAGAAGTGAACCTAACCTCAATCGAGACCACACGCGGTGTTGCCAAACCCATTACTTCATGGCTTGTATTACAATATAGACGGCTCTGGTTGTAATCATATCGATATTACTATTTAGAATAACACCATTATTTTTTATCTTGCTAGACCTCATTTTAGAATTCTCGGTATAGGTTAGAGTAACGAAACTTATCAAGAGTATAGTTTATGTCTTGAGGAGATGACGAGAGATTTTTGGCTTTCAAAACGGCGTTTTGTTGAGCATCAAAATACTCAACTTTGCCCCCATTTGAACGAATTTGTATCAATCACGGTTTTCGGTATCCCCATACTTGACCTCGAATCTATAGCACCCTGTATATTTCTAATACCGTATCTCATACTAATAGGTGGCTTTGAAAACACCATTGTCATGGTGATTTTAAGAAGTCAATATTCAATGATTCTCACACAAAATATTGAAATTTAGCGCACTACTTAAACTTTTGACCGCAGATCAGATTGAACCCATTTCATAGCAATTTTTTCGACAATAATTTTTTCCATAAAAGTAACTCATGTTCAGAAAACCAATTCGATTCCAGGAAAGTAAGAAACCTAAGAAACCATCACAAAGCCCAAATCACCAGAAAACTATCCAGACACAAAGGAAAATATCCATTAACATACCAAACCTCCTGAAACATTTCCAGAAACCAGTGAAGTAAAGTGTAATCACTGAGTCTAAAGAAAACCGCATAAGCCTACCGCATATTCACCAAAACCTGTGCGAAAGACATCCGCAGATTTAAAAGTGGTTTGATCAACGAACAGGACTATCACCAAGTTGACATTTTGGCCTACGTGGCATCGTCCATACAAATATCTTAAGTTCAGATGGTAGTGACAATAGTGACATTGAGATTGATGTAATGAAAAAACCGAAAATGATTAAAAAACCTACTGAAACTCTTGTAGTAGAAAGCAGTGCTGACGAGGATGAGTTGATCTTCATCCCACCACCACCTGTACCAGTGATTGCGATAGAAGACGAGTCTGACGGGAAAGTCCCTAGCGAACTTAAGCCTCCTCATGATGAAAGGTCGAGCGACTTTCTTAAGCCTACTCCATTGGACAATCCACATTTTAAATTTAGTTTGCACGGTCCGGAATTTCAAGATCAGGAGTTCGCCAGGCATGCCAACCCTGACATAAACACAGACTTCATCAGAAATACAATAAAGACGGAAAAGCTAAGTCCTATAATTTTTGAGATTGCGACGCCTAAAGCGAAAACTAGAAAGAAGAGGAAGAAAGGTGATGGGTCGGAGACCCCTGTGGAGGTGCAGGGAAAGAAGAACAAGAAGCGGCCGTTGAGCAAAATGGAGATGAAGATGAGAGCTCCGTGGAGGCAGGTGCCGCCCATATTGGGAAGAAGAAGGGTAGGCCCACCGCCGAGATATCAAAGAACACGAAATTCTGCGACAGCGCAAAGTCAACGGCAGCTTCGGAATGGAGGTTGGGGACAGAAATCTCAGGGGGGCAACAAGAATGGTACGTTTTATCGATATTATTCGTCGTTTGACTAATAATTTCAGGTTGGAACTCGTCACAATTTGCCCAAGGCTACGAAATGTGGAACAGTCTGCAAACTGAAACCTGGAAGTATCGCCAAAGTGGTTACTCGGGACAAGCTGGCTATAGTTTTCTACAGAGTGGCTACAATAGTGGACAGAGTTATAATAACCAACAGTATGGAACGCAGCAGCAGCAGGGATATGTTTATGACAATTATGGTTCATGGAATCAGGGTTATGGTCAAGGACAGCAACAACCAAGTTGGAGTTATTACGGCCAATATGGGCAGAATCAATCTGGCTGGGAAAATCAAAGACAAACAAACTTGTTTTAAAGTTTTTTCGAATGTGTAACTTACTAGATGAGAAGGACGGTATTATGTATGTATATATGTGTTTCTAAAACATGTCAGCAGTTCTCTTGTCTAATTATTTCATTCATAGACTCATTCATTCGAAGATATGTGTTTAAAACTGAAGATAAAAGTTAAAATAAAATGGACTTTCAGTATAATTCTTTTGCTTTTTACTTCTCTTATTCTGGATTTTATCGCCTGGACCCGTATTCCGTGTACAGTGGAATTCTATAGCGACTCGTCGTTCTCTGTGTAAATTGAAAGGAAAGCGACGTGTTGCTAGAATTCTATAAGCACACGGAATTTGGCATCTGGTCTGATGCATCAAATAGATGATTAGATTTCGCAAATGCAAAGGTTCTGATATATAGGTTGTTGAATTTTGAATTTGATCCTCGGTTTTTCAAGTAACATCTGAAAAACATGAGATATTCGCACAAAATTTAGTAATCGGGAATTTTTTTGGATGGCAAATTATAAATAATCAATACGTCACAGAGAGATTTTGATTTGCAGTATATATTTTGAAAGAATCTATGAACTAAAGTATCCTATACTAGTTAAATAGTATATCATTCAACGAGTGGGAAATGGTGGATATTACTCACAAGGATGAAGTTTGCGTGATCATCTGAGTGAGTGATATCCATTTTCCGCGAGTAGATACTATAATTTTTCTATGATTATTCAATAGATGAAGCAAACTTTGAAATAGGTATTCAATTTCATTTGGACGGCACTTTTTGAGAACTAGTTTTTAGGTTTTTAACACAATGTGACAATGACCATGAAACAAGTATGGACGGTCAAATGGGCTGTTTCAAAATGATATATTTGAAGGTTGACATTTTGTCAAATGTTCTGATTGGCTCCAAAACAGTGGAATAATGAGATTAGATCATTTCATTGGTTGAAAACAATTGAGTAATGACAAAAAAGCCACTGGTAGGAGTAACGGGTTACATTAACCAATAGAAAGTGGATCTATTATTGGATAGTCATAGAATTTTTTTTCTATTTGACATACACTTTCTATTGGTTAATGTGACTCAATAAAAAAAATTAGTATTCTACACGCGAGAAATGGATATTACTCACTCAGGTGATTACAAACTGCATTCTCGTGAGTAATATCCACCATTTCCCGCTCGTTGAATAATATACTATTTTTCTGTTGCCAAAATTTTGTAGCTATACATTCATTCTTTGCCTATTAATGTTCGAGTCAACTTGATACATGGTTTTTCAAAGATAATATGGAATTTTATATCAATGTAGGTTTACATTGAGTCTTATGCTTTAAATTTGCTGCCCTTTGTATTTACTAATGTGGACGCGGTTGATGTTCCCTTCACCACGCTATGAAGATAATTCAGAAAATGGTGTATCAGTGAAAACATGTGATTTTTTATATTTTTGCAGGATTTCTCTTGCTCTGATGTTTTGAGTTGTTTTCAAAATGGTATTCCATGTGGTGGTACTGGAATAAAGATGCATTCATTTAAATTGGCACTACCTATTGCTAACTTCTAAAAGGTTATTTTTGAATAAAATGTATTTAATAAAGAATCAGCGTACAATTATTGATAATTTGGGTTTGATCTGGAGGGTTTCTGTGATTAGTGGAAAAAGGATTACCTTGTGGAAAATGATGTGATAAACCTACATTCTGGTGATTGGAGTGGTCGATACTTATCTTATCTTATTTTTGCTCATTTATGATGTTAGCCCAATGAGTAATCCCAGTTTTCGACCTCGAGCGCCGAACGCAACATTGTCTAATTTCGAAAAAATCCCAAAATTTCTACCTTTTATCCAGTTTTTGGCAATTTTTAACTGAACGACCAAGTTTTTGATCATAACTTTATGAAACTTTTTCCAAAGTAGACTCAATTCGGTACAATTTGACGTTAGAACAGTCTCTGTAGAACCAATAGTTTTTCAGATAGAGCTTTTCAAAATTTAACTTCATATTTTCAAATTTAAAAATGTTTAAATAACCTACTATCTAAACCTCCTTTCTGTGGTGATGAAACAACATTATATCTACCTGGAAAGGGTCTGCTGCCATTTTAACTCTTTCATTTTAAACATCTCTAAGAGTTAAGTTAAGCCCTGCTACAGCAGATGTGTTTTGAGTGGGGAGACCGACGAGACTAAACCGGGTCCTTCATAGAGGGCAGAATCTAACTTTCAGTTGATTTTAAACATGTATATTTGATTTACTATTTTTCAATGAATTGAAATAATTATGCAAAATTCTTTTTTGGCAAGGCATGAATTTTCCGAGGAAAATAGGTGTAGCCCTGAGACAACTTCCAGGTAGGCACCATAATAATATCATGCTCTATCATGTAGACATTTCCAAG
This sequence comes from Orchestes rusci, assembly GCA_958502075.1. Classification (NCBI taxonomy): domain Eukaryota; kingdom Metazoa; phylum Arthropoda; class Insecta; order Coleoptera; family Curculionidae; genus Orchestes; species Orchestes rusci. The sequence continues at coordinate 4,117,777 of OY293306.1, forward strand.
TGTGAAAAACTAACGCTAAATTTTGAAACTCTGTATCTTGTAAACTATTAGGTCTACTAAGACCATTTTGATCTCAAATTGTAGCAAATTTAGTCTACTTTACAAAGTCCCAGATAGCACACTCTGCTGCAAGGTGCTTAAACTCCTACGGCCGGCAATCAAGAAGGAAGCAATTTATATCATTCACTCACTAAGCGCTTATCAAATACTTATTTTTGGCAAGACTACATCAAAAGCGAAAGATATGTGCCTATAATATGCATTCACTTTTATGCGAATAATACATACTTTGCCAGCGCTTCCTAAATAGCTTCTAATTTTGTTAAAATCTGAAGCACATCAGGACTGCCGAATAAATGCTTCAAAGATAGCAAGCCGATTGCAGCGTGCCAAATTTCTTGCGTCCGACAAGCAAAAAGATAGCATATTTTATATCATTATTCAATAAGCGGTTATTGAAAAAGTGAATGATACGCGCATTCAAAATACATATTATGCTTTTATGCTGCCCTGTGATCGCTTTTCAAGTACTGCTAGGCTTGTTGTTTCATTTTTCCAAACAATCTCGGACATGTTCGTATTACCTAGTTGCCTGATTGGTTGACCACCGCGTTGGTCTTTGTTATCTGCATTTTGCATTTGCACTGAGCAGAGTCAGAGACAAGCCAAACAAGACAAGCACATCAGCTTTTCAACTTATTCGGCTTATTCGGCTATTTGTAGAAGGCAACAAATTAAATAATCAGTATTTCAATTTTATGAACAGTACTCTTTGCCATTATTTTATTTCCCTTGGTCAGTATGATAATAAATGGTCGGTTGAAATAATGAAGGGTCAGTAACATAAAGAAGTGGTCAGTAAAAATAATAAATGGTCAGTATAATAATAAATGGTCGGTTCAAATAATTAACGTTTAGTAATATAAAGAAATGGTCAGTAAAAATAATGAAGGGTCAGTAACATAAAGAAGTGGCCAGTAAAAATAATAAATGGTAGATATAAATGATCAAGAGTCAGTATCATAAAAAAACGATCAGATAAATTAGTAAATGCCTGGTGAAAATAATGAAAAAGTCATAAAATTAATAAAGCGACAGTAAAATAATGAATGGTTGGCGAGATGGTTGGTCATATATTTTATTTCATATAAATACAAAACATTTTACAACGGAACGAAACACAACTTGGTAAAGAGAAAACACTCTGCCTTTATGTCATGATGAAGTAGTCAGATAGGTTTTTTTGAGAGGCGGATTTAGTTTGGGTTAGTTAGGATTAGTTTGTGTTGGTAATAGAAATTGATGGAAAATATGCAGCGGCTCGTTGGTAAGCACTAGGTTAACATCACAATTATCATTGTATATTATAATTGACGTGTTGTGTATTGGTTTTATGTGGATCAAGTTTCGGTTAGTTTGTGTTGGTGATCGAAATTGACAAAAAATATGCAGCGGCTCGTTGGTTAGCACTAGGTTAACATTACAATTATTATTATATATCATAATTAATTGACGTGTTCTGTATTGGTATTATGGTATTGGTAGTTTGGGTTAGTTAAAATTATTACTGACTATTGTATACTGGCCATTCATTATTTCTCACTGTACATTTGTGGAATTATTACCAGCTAAGTCATACTGACATTTCATAAATTTTTACTGACCATTAGAATCACAATAGTGAACATAGAAATACAGGCCAAATGGTACTTTTACTGCTCAAAAATTCCATTTTTACTTATCATTTTTAACAGAAATACTGAGTCTTTTACAATATTATACTGACTGCTTGTGATATTATACTGTACATAATGAATTAAATACTGTTCAGTTTATTACAACCCTTTGTAGAAGTAGCCAATTGACAAAGTTATTCGTGATATTTTGGCTTTGGTGAACCACATCCCAAGTAGCACAGAATCTTGGCCAAACACTGTTTTTATCTTGGTCCTATACTGATTCATTGTCATCGTTATCACAACCAATTCCCAATATTGATACAATGTTGTGTATATATTGGCAAATACAATATTGTCCGAAAATATCAAGCCAATATTGACTCACTAGATATAGACAATAACAAGGATTAGCTATATTGGCTAATATTGGTTAGAAAACTACATTTTTTTCTCAATATTGCCACAACATTAAATGTTGAGATTGCACCAATATGAAAAAACAATGTCACTACAATATTATCTTTATATTGTTCTACCAATATTATAAATTCACGAATAAATAATATTGGACCAATATCGTAACATCCAACATTTTCCAATAATTGATTTACTGAATAATACAATACAAAACCAATATTGTTCCGTTTTATTTGGCCATTGTTGAAGTTTCTATTAGGTATACAGGGTGTTTATTAATTGAATGCCGATACTTAAGGGTGATAATCCTTGAATGATTTTAAGGCAAAAAGTTCATATGGACATAGGTCCGCAAGAGCCTAATTTTCAAGATACAGGGTGTTGAAATTTTAAAAAATAAATGAATTTTTTATAACTACATTGAGACTTTTCCAGATATCTTTATGAAATTTGGTACACGTCTTTCATGCAACAATATGCATTTTGTGATGTACAAACAATTTTATTATTTTTACCAGTGGCGTCCGTACGGGTTTTGCACTCAATTTTTTTGGAGAAAAAACTTGTACGGCACTGCTCTCTTTCAAAATAAAAACTATTTTTGAAATCTCTATTTATTTCTGAGCCAATTTGTTCTCTTGATTTTTTTTCGTTCGGCGCATGGTTATCGCTTAGAAAAATAAAATCTACTTAATTGCATTTACCGAGGCATTGACTCCCTGCTGTGTGGCTGTGTCTTCCAATATTTTTAAATCAGTGGCGCCCTCTCTAACATTCCCATGCATATTGATGCATAGAAGACGTGTACCAAATTTCAAAAATATATCTGGAATAGTATGATGAATGAGTAATGATATTTTTTTTATTTTTTTAAATTTCAACACCCTGTATATTAAAATCTAGGCTTTTGCGGACTCATGTCCATATGAACTTTTTGTCTTAAAATCATGCAAGGATTATCACCCTCAAGTATCGGCATTCAATTAATAAACACCCTGTATAGAGGAGCAATATCGTTTGGATTTTTTTTTCATCACTCTCTGATTGGTGTAGGTATGAACAAAATCCCATTTACACAAGACGATACGAAAGCTGTACCTAGGTAGGTAGATCATGTGCGGTATGAGTAGCAGTCGTATGGGAGGTAACTGAGTAGTAGGTACCTATCTCGTCAACAACGTGTTAGTTTTGCCTTTGGGACTGGACATAATACCTATGAATGTTTATAATTTTAATGTTTTTCAAGTACCTCTACTTACGTAGGTATAGTTGTTCACAGTGCTCATATTTTTTTGGACCAGCTCTTATCATTTCTTAGTATACCTACCTACCTAGGCTACTATACCTACTACATTTAGGTACCGGTTCTGTAGCAGACTTCTTTCAAGAAATTGTGTTTTCAAACAGACAATATTATTCATATTTGCAAAATAATGCGTCTATATAATGCCAAATTTGGTATGTATGAATTTGAATACCTATGTACCTAGTAAACGAGAACCTGTTTTACCGAGTACCTAGGTACCTATACCTACAATCCTACACGCTTGGAAAATTGTAGGCTACGGCTACGATTTACTTTTTATAGAATAAGATAGGTACTTGTCATCTTGTCAGTATGTATTATATTTCCACATAATCCGTTTAGAAAGCTTTGCCAAATTTTGCTACCTATTTTGTCCAAGGTTAATTTAATTGAATGTTGTTATGTTGTCAATGTTTTTACATGTTTTTTATTCCTAATACAAAAATTGGCACTGTTGCCAAATACTCATATCCTCTTTAAAAGTTTCCCGGGAGACTACTTTCATAAGACTAATAAGAAGATACCATATCGCTTGTGAATCATATTCCTTATTTTTTCAATAATGCACAATTTTAGTATTGGTCAACTCGATCAAATAAAGTGGTTTGAAATATCTGATCACAGAAGATTTCAAATCACTCGATCATATTTCTAGCTCTGACAACATCGCTCTCAAGAGAAGACGCACGCATGAGGACGAGGACGCCAACCGCCAACACATAACATAACCTCTCTTTTTGTATTATGTTATACAATTTACTGCGTTTTTACCGGCATAGACTAATATTATATTTTACCGGGCATTCAGTATTCAGTTTCGTCGTGTTTTACGTGGTTTTATTCTCATATAGAGCTCCAAATATTCTGTGAAGTGCCAAAGACTAACCACTAGCTGTATTATCAATTTCCATCATCTAATTTTTGCACTGGTAAGTACCCTCACTAAACTTCCTGTTTACAATCATTACATTTAGCCCTCGATTTAGCCTCATGAATAAAAGCAAGCAAATGCTTTTCCTTGAATTTTTTTGGAATAGACTCAATACACTTCATAAACACTTGACAAATACCTATATAGTATTATAGTCTCGATTATAGTAAAAGACAAGGTAAAAGCAATTGCTAAATTTTATTCCGAGTTTTATTCATCAAGTATTTCATCTCTTGAGTGATCCATCGATCTCAGCATCGATATTGTTTAATCAGTCAATATAATATGCCTCGTAATATGCCCAATGGCGAAAAAGTTTTCACAGATATTGATTTAGGTGAAAAGCTAGTTTTTCATGACCTCAACCACGTGTCCCCCCTTCCATAACCGGCCTTAATAACCCTTTTCAAATCACAAATTTGTCTTGTGGGAAAATGGAATAAAAATTTGGTTAAGAGGTTGGTTTTGGTAATTTGATTTAGTTTCCATTTATAACGAAAAAGTGTATTTAAACTTTGATAAATTAAGTCAATAATATGTCTGTGTAGATTAATAATTGGCAATAGGTAGGTACTCAGTTTGTCAAAAGCTTTCAAAGAGCCCCACAAGACAGGTTGGTTTTTGAAGATTGATAAGTGGGGAAGGTACCAGGTACTTTGAAAATGAATGCCTCTAAATATCATAAAATTAAGTAGATTTTAACCAAAATCAAACGATTGTTTGTGAAAGGACACGACACTCAGGGGATAGGGTCTAATTTCACACAATTTTCGACGGTTTCTCTACTTTTGGCCGATACTTTATGTATTTCCACAGGCCGCATCTTTTGCAAAATATACTAATTTTAATTTCTAAAAATTCATGTAGATAATGAGCTACGTTTTATCACATGTTTTGGAATGTTTTTTTTGTCTTATTTTAGATGCTGTGAAAATTAATTTTGAAGCGACAACAGACCTAGAGGCCACCCAATTTTTGGGCATCTCATTAGCGACAGCTGGGGATAGAGATGGTGGGAGGACCTCCAGATTGCCAGGTTAGTCTAATACCTATTTCTTTTCATTCTCAGTATTACAAACATTGAAATTTAAGAAGGTGATAAACCATTTTATTGTCAAGATATCCAATTATCAAGTGTCTGGTTCATTTTAAACCCTTTTTTTCCCTTTATTATTCATGTGTTGCAATACTTGATTGTTTTATTATTCATTTTGCATTTTTCAAGAAAACATACATACTTCAAAATAATAATAGCCATTTATTTTTGAATAAGCCGAGGAATAAGCATGTCATTCTTTTTTTCAGGGCAATCCAACTTGCGTCGTGATGTGCATTAGACTGTCATGAACTGAATCATCCATTTAATATGCGTATAGAAGATTGGTTTATTTTGTTTATAGAAGACTGCTTTATTTTGTTCCTTATGTTCATTCGAATATGATATTATTTTTTATTGTTGGAATGATGGAATATATTACATGTTAATTTTTTTTATTGTTGGAATATATTAAATGTTTATTTTTCTTTAAATTTACACTTTCATCCATTCAGTTTCACAATTTTAATTGCGTTTTAGGCCCTTTTTATATTTGAGTTGGGGAACTTAAGCTTCGGAAACACATAACTTGAAGGTGCAATACATGCGTGTGTTCCTAAAGAGTGAGCTAAAGAGAGAGAAATGTTTAAACATTATAATGCAAAATCCCAAGCTTGAAAAAAAGCTGTCTCCAAATCTTCGAAAGGTGTACCTACTGCATATGTATACACAGTGGGTACGAAAAACTTCCCATCCAGGTTTTTTCACAGGTGAAATTTGCTCGGGCAAGTCAAATGTTGTTTAAACCTGGGTGAGAAATTTTTTGTGCCCCACCGTTTATGCAAACACAGTAAATAGAATATTGTGCCAACATAAGCAAACAAAATATTGGGCCAATAATTTATAAATGACATTGGAAGAATATCAGCATCACTATCTTAGAACAATATTGATAGTCAAATATAAAGCCAACATCGGTTAATCTATATTGCAGTAATATTACTATTTGTGATTGTAACAATATTGCACAATGTCCACATTTTTTACTGGCCCAATATCAGTAAATGTTTTTGGGCCAATATATCTCGAATATTGTTCCAATATTGGCACAATAAATCTGTGCTTCTTGGGTATTGTGATCCTTTGGAACGGCTTTGTATTTTTGTGTTTGTGGACCTACGACATGGCTTACGAGGACAACGAATAATGAGGCCGAAGGCCTGATAAGTATAGTGATGTGTTCTCGATAATCAAATTTTAGAGAATGATTGTTATTATACTGGACAATTATTATGCTAAGAATATGGTTTCAAGGGTTTTATACATGTGGTGTTAAATCATTTATGAGATTATTTCTAGTTATTTACACTATACCTATATTATCATCAGCTTGTAGGTACTTGGTAAAATTTCAAATTGGTTAATATAGGTATGCATGGTTTGTTTCGAATAATTGTCCATTGTTGATTATGTACTGGAAAATAGAGTCTTCTGTATCAGTGTTTACATATATTTTAGCCTACATCGAGCAGTATATTTGAGCGTGAAATACGCATTTCTCTGAAGCGAAGACTAAGCACATATCCGAAGTGCGTAGAAATGCTATTTTTGCATCGGCCGGAGGGACGCCGGTTGACTAGCCAAGCGCTTTTTTGCAGTGCACCAAAAGCAAACCTCTGCTTAAGCTTAGTGCTTTTTTAGCAAGTTTCAAGTTAATTTTGTTATCTGGGAGTGTTGCATATAAGTTATAATTGAAAGATTAGTCTTTCCAGGATAAAAGGTAGACATTTTGGGATTTTTTCAAAATTTGACAATGTTGCTCGAAGTCAAAAACTTGAATTATTCATTGGGCCAACATCATAAACACATCAGCAAAAAATCAGAACTACCAGATCTGAGGTAAGGTCTGATGTATGCATGGTTACTGGTTTACTGGACTATAAGACTAGCACTGAACTTTCTTGCAAATGAGACTCTTACTTGATGATATGCCGAAATTTTACATAATACATTCCTGAACCAAATCCAAGAAGAAAAGGTCCAATAGACATTTTCAAATCTTTTGTTTTTGTAGGTAATTTACCAACATAATGTTTTTCCTTAAATTTTGGTAAATCCTTGATAGCCTGACAACACTGCTCGTTCTGGCAAATAAAACCAGTGTATCATACGTAGAATATTACGCTTAATCCAAATCTCTTATCAAAAAATGGGGTTGCTATTCAAAAAAAGTGTATTTTTTGATGCCACGGTTTCCTAGAACACTGTGTATACACAGTAATATTTTTAAATTGTGACCCTGCTGGAACCCTATAAGTATTTTCTTGAAAAATTTTTCCTATCTCTTTTGATAAGGGACACACTAATGCGCCACCCTGTATGTCCCTATAGTTGATTCCATGCAAGCTTATTCCGCAGCATCATGCAAATTCCTTTAATTCGTCATGAATGTCAATATGAACTTAAATTATTTTTAAGTGCTTCTATGTAATGCTCTAAAAAATATCGATTAATGAGAAAAAAAAATATTCCAAATCTCTGCTAATTAATTTTTAATGTAATATCCGTGAATTCCTCTTAAAAAATCTATACTCAAATATACAGGGTGTTCCAGAACAACGTCAAGATATTTGGGGAAGTGATTGTATGTGATAAAATAATGGTGGTCAGTCATATAAAAAACAACGAATTCTCAATATTTTTCGAATTACCGGCATTCAAAAATTATGTTTTTTTTCTAGTTATTGATATATTGCGGACATTTCTTATCGAATAAAAATGAAGTTGTCGTAACTTTGTTACTAATGAATATATTTTTTCGAAATTTTACTCACAGCTATCTGGAAGCGCTCCAAATACAATGGCGTATTCATTTATGTAATAGAAAAATCTCTAATAAAAATTCGCAATTTTCTATCACGAAAAAGTACCGTAATATGCCCTAAACATTGAAATAAACATTTCAAAATTTGTCCTGTAGTAGACCCTTTAAAACTTGACATTTAATAAAAAATGGTTGAAATCGGTTTATAACCTGAAATTTTACAGGGGTGTTTCCATTCTATATGGATCACACTGTATAAGAATAACAAATGTGGATAATATTATGATTCAACTTTTATTCACCTAAGAAAAATCCGAGAAGAACGCAGAATAGCTTTTACGTATAAATGATATTTCCTTCCATTTGTAAACGGTATTTTACTAAATGCCGGTTCGCTTTTTTTGTCATAATAGAACGCTGAAACTTAAGAATGCAAAAAAAGTAAATTCCAAACCTCTGACCTATTCTTAAAAAATACCAAATACCAAATCAGCCAAGCAAGCGCGTGTAACCTGGGAGTCGTGCGGACGGCTAAGAATAAAATGGATGCGGTACAAGAACTCTTTATTTAAAAATGGCGATTCTTGATACAACAATTTTCACTGAGGCAATATACACAAACATTGTATAAGGTCTATTATAAAACCATCGTACAATAATAGGTATACAGATCTTATAAAATATTACTTTTGTTATTGTATTATGAACGCACTTAAACAGAATTATATCATTTTGGCCCGGTTTTTCAATGATAGTTCAAAGTTGAACCCGGCTCAAGTACATTGGACTGTGCATCTTTGAACGCAGTTCAACGTTGAACCTGGACTTGAGAAACTGGGCCTTTGAAAGAAATGATCGTATTATGCGTTATACGATATGTATTGCTAAGGCTGGGAATTTTTCCAGATCTTCGTATTCGAATATTCGTTTAAGAAACGATCAAATATTCAAATAATTCGAATATTCGAATAATCGATAGATCGAATAATTCGAATAATCGAATATTTGAATATTCGAATAATCGAATAATCGAATATTCGAATTTGTGGAATAATCAAATCATTTGAAAATTCGGAATATTCGATAATTCTATTGAACTATTCGCAGTAGTTGATTATTCAAATACTCAAACACGTCCCTTTTAGCCAATCGGTGAGCTGCAAGTGACGTTAATCACAGATCAAACTGGAATGGACTCAGATACGATTTAGATGAAAACGCTTTAAGTAATTTTAATGCACATATTATACCTACAGTGCGACAAGCAAATGAACAATGAACCTATGAAGAAACAATTCGGCGGTGGAACGTGAAACTATGTGATTGGCTACTCACAGATGACAGTCAAACATCCCATGGCAACCGCTTGGTCATAGGCGTAGGCGTCAAAATAAAATTATTGACTCTATTTTTTTTCTATATCAATTTCATTAGTATATAATAATAGAATGAGTATATGCTTGCAAATTTGATACATATTTGGTGATTTATTTGTAGTATTTACCATAATTTAAGCTTTAGATATCTGATTAAAATAACTTCACACGCCAATGAGATGACAACATTGTTGACACGCCTTCAGCTTCCCCTTCCCTCTGCCCCTTCAGACATTGTTAAGGTTCATTTGATTGTCGCACTGTGGTCTCGTTATTTGACTGAACTGCACGTCAAAATAAAGAACATAGCAATTTTTTTGCCCATATTCAATGAGCTATAACTTTGAAACGAATAAGTGGATTTTGTCGAGTGTTTCAGCGTTTTGATGGTCGACTTTCGTACATTCGACTGACTTTTGGAGATTTTGTGTGAGATGAGGTTTTTTATGAAATACAGGATACGGAAGAAAATTATGCAATTTTTAAAAATTTCAAGATACTGCCATTTTGCTAAAAAATGATTTTTTACCAAATTTATATCACAGGGGTGTAGCTAAGACATGTTCCTCGGGATGTATTCGGTATTTTTCTGATAACTCTTCGAAAACAAAAGACAATCAGTCTTTATTCCAATAAGTGTTTTGCGATGTTTTTTTTGAGATTCAACTGAAGGTAACTTCAAAATATCAGGATATACGATAGTTTTGAAATTCAAAAGAAAAAGATGATTTAACTTGAGCAGTTATATACAGGGTCACTTGAAAATACGGCAAACGATAATGATTATTGAGTCTTTTTTTTTAAGTATTGCGAAATCAATAAGTGATAAACCCAATGCGGGTTAAACTTTTTATCGAAAAGATATTTTGTAGGTATATCAGTCATCAATTTTGCGAACCAAAAAAAAACAAATTGTTCGCCGTATTTCTTAGGGACCCTGTACGTTACCACTTCAGTTAAATCATTTTTTTTTTAATTGTATCAAAAGTATCATAGGTATATCCTAAGATTTTGGAAGTTGAGTCCAAAAATCTCAAAAAAACATCGCAAAATACGAATTGGAATAAAAAATAATTATCTCTTGTTTCAGAAGAGTTATCCGAAAAATACCAAATACCGACTTATCTTAGCTATACCCTTAAAATATACATTTGGTGAATAATTGTTTATAAGCAAAATGGGAGTATCAAGAAAATTTTGAGAATTGCATCACTTTCTTCCGCACCCTGTATATCATAGCAAACCTCATCTCACACAAAATTCTCAAAAGTCAGTCCAATGTACAAAAGTCGACCTTCAAAACGCTAAAACACTCGAGAAAATCCGTTGATTTGGTTCAAAGCTACAGCTTATTAAAACTTGGCAAAAAAAATGCAATGTTCTTTAATTTGACGAGCAGTCTATTTGAATAGTCAACTCCTTCGAATATTATAAACGGATATTCGAACGGTTCGATTATTCGAATAGTTCGATTATTCGAATAGTTAGATTATTCGAATAGTTCGATTATTCGAATTTTCGAATAATGTCATCAGGAAAAAATTCGAATTCGAATACTCGAATTATTCGTATTCGATTCCCAGCCTTATTGCAAACACCACTACAAAATCATTAAATACAACCATTTTCTTTAGAACACAAAATTATCGCATCAAAACGCTTAATAACATGAAACAATCCTTAAGAAAACGCTATTCGACTGTTATACTACAATGATTCAATCCTTTTAGAATTCCATTTTGCTAGTTGGGCTGTATAAATCTGTAAAATCTCTTTATTATGCTCCAAATGTCAAGATGATCATTTCAACAATTTCGTCTATAATCATCAGTTTATCCGTTAAGTTTGGACACTCAGTACATTACATTATGAAATAAAGCACTTCCAGTTTTTAAATTTAGTACAGAATCGCTCAGTGTACGGTAGCTTTAAGCTTTAACAATTCGGAAAATGGATTACAGTGACATCTGGCCGATATTAACCGAAGCTGTCGTGTAGAGCGCTTTGTCTATGTGTGTGTCTGTGAATATTCGATTACTCATAAAATCTATTCCAAGTCCGGCATTAAAAATAACATCATACAAGGCAGCAACAAAATAAGACGATGTGTTGATGAGTTTATCTGTGGATACTATTATTTCAGTTTGCTAAATCCGTAACAATGATCCCGTTAACTCGATCATCAGCTGTCTCTCTGTTTGTTTCACGTTAATAAAAAGAGACAAAAGATGACTGTATCGGAAAGCGCGTTGTAATTCGAGTTGGCTTATGTAGAAACCTGTTATATCATTTGGCACTTTTGGCAGGAATGACAGATCAAATATTCAAGTTTTGTTTATGTTTATAAAGTTAAGTATCTTATGAAATATAAGAATTGACTATAGATTTCAAACCTATTGAACATTTCCGTGGAAAAGTGGTGATGGATCAAAAACAGGTGAGTCGTATTGATAGCTAATCAGTCTTGGAAAAAGAACTTTAATAAGATCAAAGTAATGATGTTTGCAAGTAACATTATATTTGTTAATCGTTGATAACAATAATACCTAGACTAGAAGTAAACAAAAAACTACAGATTAGATCATTTTCCGAGTATGCCATTCACCTAACAGATGACTCTGACACTTCCATTTGTTTAGAGTTGACGTAACGTAACCTCCCGGCTGTTCAAGATAATAAATAACACAAGTATAGTGATAGTGACGACTGTAATTATTGTGAAAATAATCCCTTTTTAAGCTTTTAATCAAGATGTTTAACCTCCGTTCAATTACCAAGTACGTGTCACTTTTAAAATCCTAGTGCTCGAGTGAATAAGTGATAAGTGAAATGACCAATCAAGAGGAAAGTGACCCCAAACTTTTCGTCAAAAAAATATCATCAGCCGCATTTTATGCTGTTGCTTCGTTTATGATAACAGTGGTTAACAAGACGATATTAACCACTTATGGATTTCCATCATTCCAAGTGCTAGGCATTGGACAAATGACCGCAACGATTGTAGTTTTATTCATAGCTAAGAAGCTGAAAATAGTGAGTTTTCCTGGGTTTGACTTGAGCACTTGTGGTAAAATCTTCCCTCTGCCGCTTATATACATAGGAAACATGATTTTTGGACTTGGTGGTACCAAGGAACTATCCTTACCCATGTTCACTGCCCTTAGAAGGTTCTCCATTCTGATGACTATGATATTAGAATTATACATCTTGAGTGTACGGCCTAGCTTTAGTATTCAATTCAGTGTGTACATGATGGTCGGAGGTGCAGTTTTAGCAGCAAGTGACGATCTGGCTTTTAATCTACAAGGATATGTATTCGTATTGCTTAATGACTTTTTCACTGCAATCAACGGGGTCTACACTAAAAAAAAACTAGACTCCAAAGAGCTGGGAAAGTATGGTTTGATGTTCTACAACTCATTATTCATGATTATTCCTGCAATGTTCTTGTCCTTTTATACCGGCGATTTGGACGCAGCGATTAATTATCCCAGTTGGCAAGATCCGATTTTTCTTAGCCAGTTCCTGTTGTCCTCTGTGATGGGATTTATATTAATGTACAGTGTGATTTTATGTACTCTTTATAATTCTGCGTTAACAACCACCATTATTGGTTGCTTGAAAAATATTTGTGTGACGTATCTCGGTATGATGATTGGAGGTGACTATATTTTTTCATGGCTTAACTTTATTGGTTTGAATATCAGTGTTGTTGGTAGTTTAGTGTACACTTATGTGACATTTAAAAAGAAGCAACCTGCTGGAGGTAACTATGCTTTGTTGAATAATGAAAAGTCCAGTGGAGTTGTATAGTATAAGATGTGTTGATATAACCTGTTTTTGAAAGGATCAATTTGGAGTAATGCAGAAATTTCTTGAAGAAAATATTGTTTACAAAGTTGAATTTAATTTGTATTGTTGATCCCGAGGTTGATCCTTTATCAACTTCCAAGGTCTCCTTTGAAAACTCGAAATGTTCAAAATGAATGAAGCTCGGAATGAAGCTTCCAAAATAATATAATCTTTATACAGGGTGTTTCCTAACCTCTGTGACAAAATGAAAAGGGTGATTCTTCACTTAATATTAAGACGAAAATGTGGTATAACTTTTTTTCGAATTTCGCTTTGTTTCCAAAATACAGGGTGTTTAATTTTTTTTTTGATTAGTTTTTTATTTTCAATTAATTTATCTTTTACTCGATTTTGTTGAAGTTTGGTAACGGTATTTATAGTGATAACGGGCTCATTTTGACATGAACAAATGAAAATTATCGAATACAGTGGCGTCCCGAGCGGCACTTCAACCAATATTATTGGAGAATTCAAAAAACTAAATAGATAAAAAAAAGTTAAATAAACTGCTGAAAATGTCCTCCACGAGCCAAAAAAAACTAATCAAAAAAAAAAAAATTTAAACACCCTGTATTTTGGAAACAAAGCGAAATTCGAAAAAAAAGTTATACCACATTTTCGTCTTAAAATTAAGCGAAGAATCACCCCTTTCATTTTGTCATGGTTAGGAAACACCCTGTATATGCCACGACTAATACACAAACTTGGATAGTTTATAAACTAGCTGGATAGTTTATAATCTAATCCAAGATCTAATCAAACTATTGACTATTTTGCTAGAAATGGCAATTTCCGAGGCAATTTCCAATGAAATAGCAGTTATTTCGCAAACTAACTTAACTTGAAATTATCAAGAAACCAAAACAGCTGGTTACTTTACTTTTTCCTCGACTTTTTCCAAAGGAATCTAGCTCGGAATCTAGCTAATATGAAAACCATAATTTCTAGTAACATAAAATAGCCAAACCGAGAGCCAAGCCTTTGGCTAGCTTATAAACTAACTAGGCTAGGCATTTCTTATTTACAATCAAATCAAATAAAAAAATAGATAGGTACGAATAAAACGAAGAGTTTTGATTTAATTTATTTATTATTTCAACAGTGAGTAATAAAAAACATCTTTGGGTGTATATTATGGCGAACACACAAACGAAAAAAAAAATATTCTCAACAAATAAATAGGTACAGGGTCACTCCGTATATATGACCTCGATATTGACCCATATGCTAGCGGCGTAATCAATGAAGATATGAAAATTTTGTAAATATGAAAGTTTTAGATATTGATTTGAACTTGAAATCCTATCAAAAAAAGCAAAAAGACTATCGGAATGTCAATATTTTTTCAAAAGTTGTATTTTTTTCGATGGAATACCCTGTATATTATCATATATTATGAAAGACCTTATTTTCCTGATTTCAAAAATATACAGGGTGTCCGGGAAAATGTGGGAGATCTCTCGGATTCAGATAGAACATTAAAAAATAAGATGACAAGTTCCCATACATTTTTTTCCAAGCGGCCCTTACTACGGAGATACGGCCCCCTAAAGGACCCCACTGGAAATCGGTTTTTCTTGAATAACTTTTAAACGACTCAATATAATTCAATGAAAATTTAATATGATAAACAGTAGTAAGGACCTCTCAAAATACTTCCCTTAAAACATAATTAGCTTGTTTAGTTTACCAGGGACGGACTAGATTGTACATTTTAACGCTCAAATTTTTAACACCCTGTATGATAAGGAGTTAAAAAAAATAAATTTGAATACCTTGAACATTAAGCTAAAGAGAAGGTACTCTTGTTCATTGTCGATAAAATGAACCATTTTCGAGAAAAAACAATTTTTATTAAACAAAACCTCGAAAAAAGCCATGACGAAGTGGTGCTCTTGACGAAATTGTGAAACTAACGGTAGAAAAAAAAATTATGGGAACTTGTCATCTTATTTTTTAATGTTCTATCTGAATCCGAGAGATCTCCCACATTTTCCCGGACACCCTGTATAGTTTGATACCTTTCTGATGAGTCGTTCAGTAGATATTTGAGTTTAATACCTATGTGAAAAAATTAGTAGGTATTTGAATCCTGGTTGCCATGGATGAACTTGCACAAATTTATTAACTCGTGAATATTTGGAGTAATATCTAGAAAATAAAGTTATTTGACCTATTGATTCAATCTATACAGTGTGTCCAAGATAAGGATGCACAGCATGGAGATCTCGGAAACCATAAGAGATACAGTGTCGGTTAAATTAGACAAAAATTGCGCATTTTGATACCCAACAAGATCCCGTTTTACAAATTTGAAAATTCCAAGTCGTTCCGGAAATATCCGATAAAAACCGAAATATTGCGTTTTTTTATTATTTTTTTCAAGTTATTTTGAAAGATATGGAAAAACCGAAAATACTTTTTCTTTGTCACTTTTCAAGCTCTATCAGACAGCCTTGAGGGATTTTCCGTACGACGTTTCGTTTCGGAGAAACCATCATCAACTCTGTTTTTTTAAATACGGTCCTGGATTTTTTATGACGGATTTTAAGAGCCTCTCATGTTCCATAAGAACTCATGTGTTAGAGAGACAAAAAATACATTTTTAATAGGATTAAAAACAAACACCTCTTTTTCAATAAGTGCGATACATCGTTGGCTTAGGAACATAAGCGGCTCTTAAAATCCGGCATGGTTTCTCCAAAACGAACCAGCGAAAAAATATTTTCGAAATACCCAAAAATAAACTAAATAAATGAAAAAGAAAACGGGAATTTCACTGCATGGGGTGGGGCTATATTACCTACCTCCCGAGAGAGAGAGAGTCCTCTCAGTCAATACGTCAGACGGAGATAGATAGTCTATTCTGTGACGTATTGGATGTTGATTAGCGCTCTTTAATCGGTGATTACTACATTATTAGAGGTCGTAGGTTGATTTTTTAAACATTTTTTTGCAATTGTCTATGATTTTTGCAATTGTCGGTAGTTTTTGCAATTATCTGCGAATATAGAGCAATTCTCGGTAAAATATAAACAATCACCCTGACAATCACCCTGTACAAATAAAAAAACCTACTAAGCAGTCAATACTCGGTACCTACAGGGAGTTCACTGCATCCTTTCACACAAAGAGACGAAAAAAAAAGTTTATTTGTTTATGATTTTTTTTTTAAATCGGGCTATATTATTTACACAGGGTGTCTCAAAAGCTGCCCACAACACCCAAATTCAAAATTTTAAATAAGACACCCTGTATTTTATTTTCAGATTATACGTTAAATTCCAAGTTGAATCTATACAAAATGTATCTAAGTATCATATCTTTTTCCACTTTCTAGATAAAGGCTGTTCAATTTTGTGAAAAATCCAAAATCCAGGATTTGTTCCATTTTTAAAAGGCTCACGCTTTATTATGTATTGTAGCTATAAACTAAAAAAAGGCAAAATCCAACAGCTTTTATCTCAAAAACGGCGGAAGATAAGATAGATTCTATCTTTTACAGATTCAACTTAGAATTTAACGTAGAATCTAAAAATTAAATAAAATACAGGATGTCCCGAGTGAAATTTTAAAGTTGAATGCTGTGGTCAGCTTTTGGGTCACCCTGTATAAACGATACTGCCTGATTTGAAATATTTAATATAAACCAAACATCTTTTGAAAACACTTTTTTCTTACATCTTTTATAAAATGGGTGAGAGAGGGGTCGAAATATAATGAATTCTATATTTTTCACAAAATTTAACAGCCTCTACTTCGAAAACGGCAAAAGATAAGATAGATATGCCTCAAACAGATTTGACTTAGAATTTAAAGTAGAATCCTCGGTAGGATCCAAAAACAAAATAAAATACAGGGCGTCCCATTCAAAATTTCAAAGTTGGGTGTTGTGGAAAGATTCTGGGACACCCTGTTTAGATGATAACTTCGATGATAACGCTCAATTTGAAAAATTTATCATAAACCAAACAGCTTTTGTATCAAACTTTTTTGGTATCCCTTCAGGTATTCCTTGTTAAAAATCAGTTAGAGGGGGAGCGAGAGGGGGAGTCAATATATAGTGAATCACCCTATACAAACAGTTTTATCATTTTCACCAGTGGCGCCCGTACGGATTTTGCACTCAATATCTTTGGAGAAAAAACTGGCACGTCACTGCTTCCTTTCAAAATAAACATAATTTTTGAAATCTCTTTGTAATTGTGAGCCAATTTGTTCTCTTGATTTTTTTTCGTCCGTCGTTTGTGTATTTCCTTGTTTATTTCTGAATCTATTTGACGAAATTCCCTTTCTTCAAAATGACGCTAGAAAATCTACGATCCGGCGCCTAATCCCCAAGGAAGCTTCATTAACTTCATTTTTGAAAAAGTCAATTTTTTTTTTTTTTTGAGGAAGTTGTGTTTGTGAAGAAACTCTACTCAACTCCTAAAAACAAATCTATAATCATATTTATTCGACGAATCGAACCTTGGCGGGAGAAAATTCAAATTTATCAGCCAGCATTCCTTTCTAATCGAGACTATTTTACCCTCGATTTTATCGCAGCTTTTTGAAACATTGGTTTAATATTCCGAAATTAATAATCATTAACATGAAATCAATGAATTTGGCCCGAGTTTGACTACCAAAGAAAAGTTAATATAAAAGGACCCATGAAGTCGCGCTATTTAGTACCCGATAAAATGCGATTTAGAAAATCAGAAATTTCTGAGTATGTCATCTGATGAATTGGTTTCTATTTTTTCTTTTTAACTTGGTATATTTCGAGGTAAATTTGAAGGAATTTTGAAAAAAATGTTTCAAAATAAATGTCTCGGCTTCAAAGCTACTCGTTTTCCCCCTCTACAAAATGGTCTTTTAAAATGTATGACCCGACGTTTCTCTCCGAGAAACCATTGTTTTTTAAATTGTCAAACAATCTATATATTTTTCCGTGTATTTTTTTCTCCACTAGAATATGACACCATAAGATTTTTTGATCCAATGTCCAACGTTCCACCCATTCAGTAATTAACGTTCACATAAATACCTAAAAAAAAAATAAAAACCGTTTTGAAAAATTTCGGTTTTTCTGGATATCTCGGGAAAAAATTATTTGGTATTTTATAAATTATTCAACCATATTATTGAGTACCAAAATGGACAATTTCGTCATGATCTACCCAGAAACATTCTATAGAACCTCGTATAGAACTAGGGACAAAAAAATGTCTGCACTTTTGTCCTGGAAAAAACTTTTGCTTACAGGAGGATTCTACATTTTCGAATTTCCGTTTTATTTAAATAATAAATCTCATAATAATTCTGATAATTTAACAAAAATCGCCATACATTTTTTTTGACATAAGAAATTCAAATTTGACATTACCATGACTCTATCTTGTATGTGGCGCCATCTACAAGTTTTTTTACTGTTTCAAATGGTTATAATTTTTTTGCCCAACCCTGTATCTTTGTTTTGGGTGAAAAAATTATTTTCACATGAAAATGATACCTACTCTTGTTGGAAGTTCCTAGTCCCCACCGTTTTCCAGATATTTGCACATGAATGGATTTTTGCCATGTGGTTTTAAATGGCAAATTTTGGAAAAAAACATAAGTGGTTTTGAAAACGGCGCCGGCGTTATCATATCGGTTATCATAGAAACTTTGACAGTTGTTTTCGAGTTCATTGCTCGATGTTCCTTTTGAAAAAAAAATGAAAAATAAAAAATTTAAAAAACGAAAATAAAAAATCAAACTATTTTTTTGATGAGAAACACTGAAAAAATTGTCAAAATCTTCCATTAAAAACCACATTGCATAGATCACTTCAAGTGCAAATATCTCGATAACGATTGCTCCTAGCAACTTTTCAACAAGAGTATAATTTCCATGAAAAAACTATTTTATAATCTTTTTTTATAAATTAAACAAAGACACAGGGTTGGCCAAAAGGTTAGGTTATGACTATTTGAAACAGTAAAAAACTTGTAGATGGTGCCACACACAAGATAGTCATAGTAATATCAAATTTGAATTTCCTATTATCAAAAATAACCTGTATATCAGAATTTTTAAATTGTTCGAACGTCATTTCTAGATACCCTGTATATCTTCAAGACGAGTGTTATGATTTTTACGATTTATACCTCAATGTGAGTGGTTTTGGTGACCCAATTTGCCTTTGTTTGGCACAAAAAAAATCCCTATTATCTTTTTTTTTGTAAAATTTTTCAAACAAACAAAAAAGAAATAGGCATAAGTTGGGCAAATTGAATTGTAGAATTCCGAAAAATCTGTTTTAATCACAAACGTGACTTCTCGGAGAGTAATGCTGATTTTGTGGATCTGAGGAAATTTAACTTATTTTCTAAAGCCATTTTTGGAGAAAGAGAAAAAAATTCTTCATGGTTTTCCCAAATCTGTTGAAGATTTAATGATTCGTGAAACTTTTCCAGATAACCGAAAATCTGGCGAAATCCTTGGAAAGGTTTATTCTCATTAAGACTTCATTTTTTTTTTAATTTTCCGATAGCAAAAAATTCTCGTAATCTCATCACATTCGATTATGTTATTTTCATCATAACAAGGATTCTTATAGTTATGATAATTTTTGAATCGCTGTTTAACATTTCATTACATACTAGTTACATTTTATAAAGATTTTGAATTTTCTATTACTTCATAATTTTCTTTTTATGACCCAATATGTAAGTACAATGTTGCAAAAAAAAAACAAAAAAAAAATCATAATTTTATGTATATTCATCAAGGTTCGGATGCACCGTGACATATTTTTATGTTGATCGATTTACGGGGTTATGAACGATCATTATAAGCTCGTTTACTTGTCTGGTGTCTGGGATTTTAATCCTCAAGTTGATCATTATAAATAAACATCGACATCACAGATGCACTCATATTTTATTTTACTTATATTATTTCGTAGTGGTAAGAATGATTTACTCAATCAATGTTGATAAAAAAAATATAACAAGTAACTACACAATTGCATACATTATATTTATCTTTATTAACACCAGAACTCATAAAACAATATGTTAACGGATTATAGCCTCAGCCTCAAAATTATGGAAACAAAATTTAGTTCTTTATACTTCAGATTAAGGCTATTAATTTCAGTTTCAATAAGTTTCAAAGTAGTTTTGTACAAATACCAGGAATTAGGTAGTTTCATTTCAAACGGATCATTTCCAACGTTTTCTTTTTCACATTCAGGTATGTAATCAAATTGATAAATTCAGATAAAGTTGAGAACATCTACATAATCATTATCAAAAATAATCATCAAAAACATTTGAAATATTATACTTAGACCAATTAGACATTGGTAAGCAAAGAAAGTTA
The DNA here is from genome assembly GCA_958502075.1 of Orchestes rusci. Classification (NCBI taxonomy): domain Eukaryota; kingdom Metazoa; phylum Arthropoda; class Insecta; order Coleoptera; family Curculionidae; genus Orchestes; species Orchestes rusci. Next base: position 4,138,551 of record OY293306.1, read on the forward strand.
AAATACGGAAATATTACTAGTCATGATGCTTTCAATATATTATCAGGAATAAAAAAAAAGATGGTTTCAATATCGGTGACATGCCTCGCCTTCGCAATCACGTATACAGGGTGACAATTTTAAAACTTGAAATTTCCTTATCTTGGAAACGAAAAACTGAATCAAAAAACGCTCGAAACAGATTCTATAAAACGAAGGGGGAACAAAAAAAAGCCTATAAACCCACCCTTATCTGTAACCCCTAAGACATGGTGAGATACACCTCTGAAATCTTAAATAGAAAGGGGGTCGAATGATACCTCATTTGAAAGGCCCTTCGACCCTGACTACAACTGCCGAGTTTCAAGCCTCTGCTGTCATTCCTGTTGATAGAACAGCTTGACAACATTTTATTTTTTTATTTTATTTTATTCAATGAATAACTTCCCTCAAGAGTAAACCTCTTTATACAGAGGGGATATGATGAGGGACTGAATACCTTCAAAACGAGGTATACTATTACTCCAAACAAGTATTTCAAAAAATAAAAAAGTCCCTCATCATATCCTCTTAGTATGGAGAAGTTTACTCTTGCGAGTGATTATTTATTGAATAGAATAAAATGAAAAATAAAATTTTGACTAGCTTTCATATCAACAGGAATGACAGCAGAGACTTGAAACTCGTCAGTTGTAATCAGTGTCGAAAACCCTTCAAAATAAGGTATCACTCGACCCCTCTTTCTATTTAAGATTTCAGGGATGTATCTCACCCTGTCTTAGGGGTTACAGATAAGAGTCTTAGGCTTTTTTTTTGTTCTCCTTTCGTTTTATAGAATCTGTTTTGAGCGTTTTTCGTCCTCAAGATATGGAAATTTCAAGTTTTAAAATTGTCACCCTGTATATCACCTATATTACCCAATTGTCTACAAAAGAAAGCAAACGTCGAGAAAAATGTGTTTTTAGAAAAAAATATGAGCATAATAAAATGGGCAATTTCAAGAAATCCGCTACTACATTTTTGTATTGAATAAGTCTGGGAATAAGTTAACTACATATTTAGATTCTACAATTTTTACTCCCGAAAATTAAATCGATACATCGGCTTGAATAATCGGGATTCAACATACCTCCATAATATTTGATTTGTTATAATTTTATTATAATAATTGATTGTGCTAAAGTGTTATTGAAAATTCCTCAAACCTTTTGCATTACTCCAATATCCTGTCTGATGTGTGTTCTATCACCCACCATGTTCCATGTTCCTTGCTGTGTATTAGATATAGAGGTATCCTCTAAGTAAGTAAGTCTATTTTACTGAACAGGTTGTAGTTCTTGTAAAAAGTAATTTCGCCAAAAATAACCTTAGAAGTACTCAATTATAAATACGCGAATATCTAAGTACTCTAGTTCTAGATTACACCAAAAACTTACGGTGGAATGCGTCTTGTTGTTCTTATTACAAAAATTATTATTATTGGATTGAACTTTTATCTTGAGGCTTTAAACAAAATTATTTAGTCTTACGAGTTCTACAACCAGTTAAAATAAATTGTTAAACTTCGAGAATATCTCATACCTATTCAAGTATGAATAGTTGATAATAAATAATTTTGTGCAATATTTAGTAAAACTACGATTATGATTTATTGTTGTATTCAAATGGAAAAGTATTTTTCAAATCTTTTTAGTATAAGGCATTTGTGAATTTGTTAATCTCTATTTATAGATGGGTGTCTATCTATTTACCCATCACAAAATCGACATTGAAATGATTTTAAAAATAATCTTGAAATCAACGCTCGTATAATTCGATTGAATCGTTATGAATTTTCATATTCAAGGACTCTCATCAATAGTTTCGTATGATCGAAGCTATTTATTTGGCTTTTTGTTCTTGTAATAAGTATTGATGACTAAAAAAGAGCTTGTGCAAGTATTGTGGTCTCCATGCTAAATTTAGGTATTATTACATCACACAGGGTATTACTAAACATCTAATCTGCTTTTTGAATAGTAATAGATTTCAATCAATTTGATAATGTAAATATTTATACAGCGCTTATTGTTTTGCTCAAATGAAGGCATCATAGTTACGAAGGGATAATGTTCCTCTCATGCCAGTGTTACCACTAAGTGTTATCCTAGATTAAAGCAATAATCAGTAGATAAGTTTTGGCACATTTACGTTTTAAGTTTATTACGATTCTTTTAACATCGATGGTCAAGAAATTGTGATCTATATGTACACACACTTGTTGAATAATTACACATGTAAGAAAATATCTTGGATATTGATTGGTATTCTATACTTTGAAACTGTGAATTGTATAGAGAAATATGTCTGTGATGAGTAAAATTGAGTAAATATGTTATGGATAAAATTGATTATGGTTTTATTTCTATATTATTATAAGATACAGAAAAAAACGATAGATGGTTTGTATTCGAATTGACCAGGAAGTGTTATTTACTCTAGAACATGGGTCTGCATGGGTTGATTCATTGATGAGATGAATCATACTTTCGTTTTAGTCAATCAATACATTTAGGCTTATATTGGTATGGTTTGCTTGTATGAAAGATAACTTTTGTGCAATTTTCAAATATTTTTTATAACCTTAATTCTACAAACTGTCAGTCGGTTATTGAATGTTGTCAATGAAGGTCTTTCTATTAATCGCAACTGAACGTACGTTTCGCCATTTGGGGTAGAATATTTAACTACAATAGATTCGAGATCAGGAATTCTAATATGAATTAATTTGCTACACACAGTGTGACCCATTTAGATTAGAAACTTTAAAATTGTAGGTTATCAACCGATTTCAACCATTTTTTTTTTTGAATTGTCAAGTTATGAAATCTCTACTGTTGGACAAATTTTAAACTGTTTATTCCAATTTTCAAGGTATATTGCACTACTTTTTCGTGATAAAAATGGCGAATTTTTTATGATCAATTTTTGTATTAAATAAATCACTACGCCACTGGATTCAGAGTGCCTCCAAATGTCTGTGACCAGAATTTAAACAAAATATATTCATTAATAACAAAGCTACGACAACTTGAAATTCATAAATTCTCTAAGCTAATGGTCACCAAAGAATACCTTGCATCAACAGTTGCCATGGAAATTTAATTTGTTTTATTTCCTGTAACAATAAACTACGAATTGAATAACAAGATGTTCAAAATAACATAACATTTAATGAAATTAACGGAATTACATTTGCATAACAATAAAGAACTAGGGTAAAGGTACCATTAGTGGTCACCATACCAATAGTTGTCAGTTTCATTCTTCAAAGTTCAAAAATAAGCAAAACATCACTTTTTTAGTATTTCTGGTGCCATCTGTCAATAACTGATAGCGTTAAGTTCACGAAATTTCCTAGTTCACACCTAGATAGCGCTTTCGATTGTTGTAATGACATTCAGATTTGGCGGGAATCACTCACTGTATGATTCCGCACGAGAAGGTTGTGTTTAGTGCTAAGACATTCAAGTTACTTTGAGGTAAGTACGAACATAAAATAAACTGATTATTTTTATTTTGTTGTACCCTAGGGATTTTTAGATGTCTACTTTTATGGTTTATATAGTTATTTATGCCAATTGAACCTTATTTACATTATTAAAGGGGGTGACATCTACTGGTTCTGGATTTGCACTATATACCAATGGTTGTCAAGGGATGACAACTAATGGTTTTTTCTTTCTGTTCATTTTTTTTACCTTTGAGTGATTTAAGAATAAGTGTCAAGTTTTCTATCTTTTAAGGGGGTAATATTGATAATGTATTTCAAATGAAACCAATAGTTGTCATGAGTTTTATCTCTTTTCTTGTCAGTGCTATCCATTGGTATATTTCACCTGACTTCCAATGGTTTTCGATTTTTCCAGATAACACTATGGGCAAAGTAAGAACATTTTTCAAGTATACAAAAGAATCTTTGGATTCTGCCATCGACGCAGTCAAAAACGGAATGCCCTATATGACCGCCAGCAAAAAGTATGGGATTCCAAGGATGACTTTGAAGAATAAGGTCACTGGAAAGTCACCGGTAGATAAAAAGATGGGTCCGAAGACTGTTCTCACAGCACAGGAAGAAAAATCATTGGTCAACTGGATCAAGACAATTTCAAAGGAGGGGTTTCCACCGGTCCAAGATGACGTTATAATAACTGTTAGAAAAATACTTAAAGCAGCAAACAGAAATACCCCACAAGATTCGGTTAGATTTTCAATCGGAAAAAAGTGGATGAAACTATTTCTTAAAAGACATCAAAACGAAATTACATTCAGAATCCCCGAAACGCTTACCAACTCAAGAGCTAAAGTGACAGAAGAACAAATTAGAAAGTGGTTTAAAGAAGTGGAAGATTCTCTTGAAAATGAAGGCTTATTCGAAGTACTATCCCACCAGGAAAGAGTTTTCAACTGTGATGAGACGGCCTTCCAGATATGCCCGAAATCAGGAAAAGTTTTAGCCCCTAGAGGAGAGAGAAATGTCTATGATTTAGTTAAAGGATCTGGCAAGGAGTCATTGACCGTTAGTATTATGTGTTGCGCGAACGGTGACATACTACCACCGTTCATTGTTTATCCCTACACCAGACTACCCGGAGCTATTGTCCAAAATGTTCCCGATTCCTGGGCTATTGGTAAAACGGAAAACGGATGGATGACTGGGAAATCATTTTACGAATATGTGACGAACGTATTTTACCGATGGCTTATACATCCTTCACGCAACACAAAATTTCCCGTCATTTTGTTTATTGATGGCCACACCTCACACCTCACAATGCATCTAAGTGAATTTTGTAGTGAAAAGAAGATAATTGTTGTTGCACTTTACCCGAACTCCACCCATATTTTGCAACCTTGCGACGTCAGTATATTTAGACCTTTGAAAGCTGAATGGAGAAAACGAGTACATGAATGGAAGTTTCTGAATGACCATGATACTTTAACAAAAACTACATTTCCTGTTTTGTTCAAAGATGTGCTCAAAAAGATCACCAGAGATACGGTAACGAATGGCTTTCGGCGGTGTGGACTAAGCCCCTGGTCTCCAGATGCCGTGGATTATTCAAAATGCATCAGTTCACGTGATACCGTCCATACATCTGACCTTAGAAGAACTGTAAGTCGTCCACTATCCCATCTGGAATATCTGGAAAGTTTGATTGATCCAGACCTATTGATGACATTTAGAGAATGTGAAGAATGGACAGGCGAGGAGAAATCCAAGGACTTGAAGTATGGAAAAAAATGAAGATTGACGAAGAACAGAAAAAACAACAGAAAGACGACCAAGTAGAACATATAACAGCAGAAAGTATTCAACCATCAATTCTTGATGTCAGTGCATCGAAGAGGCTCTACTTCAAAGCAGGCCAGTGATTCACCAACGAAGGCTTTACAAACTCCCGAGAAATTATCGGCGTACAAGACTCCAGATAAAAGATCTGAAGACTTCTCTGACACACCTTTCAAAAATGTCTTTTATTGGCCGCCAAAAGAGAAACAGCTAGTTTCTGCAAAAAGAAAAATTGAAAAAGTCCCATGTGTTGTCACCTCTCAAGAATGGAAAAAATTGTTTAAGAAAAAAAAGAATGACAAGCTCAAAAAACAAAATGATATAGAAGACCAAAAAAAAGCTCGTGAAATGAAGAATCTTGAGAGGGAAAAAAGTTTGCTGAAAAAAAAATAACTTTTAAAAAAAGTGAAACAGAAGGATGTGAGCGAAAGCGACAGCAATTCTGAAGATTCCACAGAAATAGATTACCAGGAAAGTGATGAAGCGGAAACTTTCTCTGATTTAGAGTCGAAAAACAATCGTGATGACGAAAATCGAGATGAAAATCAAATATCTTTGGAAGATGAAAGATATTTCGCCGTTTATTACACAGAACAGTATTTTCTCGGAAGGATTCTGAAAATTGAAGGAAATGAAGCGGAAATGAAATTTTCAAAGGAGATCTCCGAAAATTCTTTTGTATGGCCATCTGCCATAGACATGGACACAGTTTCAACACATTTTATATTTTATGGTCCAATAGATTTATATGGCAATGAACCCTTTCATGTCGATAATATAATTTACAAAAAAATAAAAACCTCTTACCGAATGTTTAGATGTAGAAACAAAAATGTTTGATAAATTACCTAGTTTTTTTTTTGTATAATAATTATTGTAGTTTGTTTTCCTTTTATATTAATGCGATTACCCACACATTTTCCCAAATCTGCTCTCAGGTACGTACCTATTAATATCAGAATGTTGACCGATATCCTTTGGTTAGCTCTAGTGATATCAATTGGGTTTTCCTTTATTTGATACTGATATCTATTGGATGATTTGTAGTTTTTTTTTCCTAAATAATGTTTTTAAAATAAAAACCTATGAACATTTTCTCTATACTAATGTGGTCCATACACTTAAATCTTTCTTTTGATACATTGGTTTTCAACAGAAAGTTGAAAATTCAATGCAAACAATGCCGTTCAAAGAATATTTTCGCTTATAATGACAACTATTGGTACATTTACCCTAGTGGATTTTTTTAATAAAAAAAATGAAATTTTGGTCTGATAGGTTCAATATTGTTTGCTTTGAGAAATAAAAAAAAAAAACAAACAAACTATGATAAAATATGTTTGCCGATGAATGGGCAATTTTACATTGACACTAAGTAGTGACAACAAGTAACTCCATCTCCATGTTAATGCAGGATGTTCTTTTGTGACCGTTGACTTGGAAAATGCACGAATTTTAACTTGTCGTAACTTTGTTATTGATGAATATATTTTTTTGAAATTTTGGTCACAGAGCACTTCAAATCCAATGGCGTATTCATTTATGTAATAAAAAAAATCGCAAATGAAAATTCGCCATTTTTTATCACGAAAAAGTACCGTTATATGCCCTAAAAATTAAAATAAACATTTCAAAATCTGTCCTGTACTAGACCCTTCATAACTAGACACTTCAAAAAAAAAAAAAATTTTGGAATCGGTAAATAACCTGAAATTTTACAGAGGTGTTTCCATTCTAAATGGGTCACACTGTATCTCAAGTATTTTTTTCCTTCAATAAATCATCGTTGTCTTTTGTCTTATCACTATATGATTAAAGCTGGAAAGTGTTTTCGAAAACAACATTAAAATCAATCAAGACAATTTGATACATTTCCAAAATCCGAAGTACCTACCAGCTTAGGGAACTTGCATCATTGTTTTTTATTGATGGATTTGAAAGTCCTTGAAAAATAAAGAGATACGTGTTTTTTGAAGTGAAACTTCTTCTGCGGCGTTGTGATATGTAATTTGTCGACAATGAGGTGAATTGGAAAAAATTAAACGTGAAGGAAATATGAAACGTTTTGTTTCTTTACATAAAGAGAAAGAGAAAAGATATTTAACCTAGTCAGAATGACAAAGAGGACTATATAAACACTTGACAGTCGATTTGTTACTTGAGTAAATCCCAGATTGATTCGAAACCTTGCACATTTGCCAAAATCCATGACAAAACAATAAATTCAATTCAAAAAGAGCTAAAAAGTGATCAATACTTTTCAATTAAACAAAATCGTGATTTTTTGGCTTGTCAAACTGAATGAAAGATTGGTTGACAATGACGCTTTGTCGGGACAATAGGCGCATTCTTTCGAACATGATCAGTGTGGCCTGTGCAACGGTGCCAAGGTAATTTCCTGGGCCGATAATGAAAAAGAGTACAAGAATGTTGTACTGCTATACAGGATGTTTCATAATGTACGCGCAGAACTTCAGGAAGTGATGGCTCGTCAAAAAATATCAATTTCTATCACATTCTGTGTTGGTGGTGTTGAAATTGAAAAAAAAATCGTCCGGAACCGTTTATCGTACAGGAAACAGCTTTTGTGAACATTTTTCACTCTTGATAAGCTATGATTTGTTCGGAATATACATTGCTATAAAATACAGGGTGTACCATTTAGAATAAGCGAGAAAACTGTTTGTTGTCATATATTTTTTTAGATCCTTCAGCTGTTTCCGACGACATTTGGCGCTATTATTTGTCGTCAAAAGCATTTCTTTTTGTGCGATTAAAATCAAATAATTAATTCCAGTGACGTCCCATAGGGTGATCTAATTGATATTCATAAGTAAAATTATGGTACGCCACTGCGTTTTTGAAGAATTTATAATTTTTTTAGGTCAAGTAATGAAAAATGATGTTCATTTGTATATTTTTTTTTTGTATCAAGCTTCGTTTTGAAGGTGAAAATTAAAAACTGTCTCTCTGCTTCAATAAGGCAACGTCTTATAGTGACTTGCAAGGAAACGGTTTTTATTTTTTTTCGCGAAAACGGAGCTAGATTCTTAAAAAACCAACAAGATGATAAAGAAACGTTTTTGATCGCTTCATCCAAAAAAATATATAAAATCTACAATGAAGAAGTGTCGTACCATAGATTTATATATAAATATCAATTTGATGACTCTCTGGGACACACACAGACAAAAGAAAGACCTCCATGTCAACAAATCAGCTTGCCAAATTTTGTCAAAATTAGCCAAAAGGTTTTTGAGTAATAATCAAAAAGAAAACCGTTTTTTCCCTGAAAACTTCGACACCCTGTATCTCAAAAGTCAGAACTTCAAGGTCATACGTTTATACAAAGCTTTTTCTTAAATTATCCCAAGAATCACCCCCTGAATTTCTCCGCATTTATCTACTTACACCCTGTATAACCGGACACTCATGCAGAAGATACCATAGATTTTATGCTTATGCAAACTGTCATGAGAGTTTGCAAGTTGAATGGTTTTTTAAAACTAGTTATCAAAATAAAAAATTTATATTTTCTGCTAATGATAACATTTCCATATTGAGTGGGATATCGTCAAATCAACTGAATAAGCAGATAAGATAAGACTATGAAGAAAATCTTGTAGAAATAAATGGTACCTAATCATCATTGAATCTTCAAAAATAAAATGAAGATGAGAGTTCATTAAAACCTTTTTATAACTGTTGATTCTTCAAAAAATATCATCATTGAGAAGCATTACCTACCTAGATAGTATGTTATTCAAGTGCTGACATATTTTAGTGATAATATAGATTACATTACATAAAAAAATATTCATGGTACTCCAATAACCTGTTTTGAATTATTTGGGAAACGACAGTTCCGGCACATTTGCTGTATTATCAGTCCAGAATTCAATTTGCCATGAAATTAAACCTCAACATCCAAATTGATCTTAATTTCTTTGCCATTATCAACAAGATAACTATTAAACATACATTTACACTGTGGGCCAAATTAAATTAGAACATAGTTTGATCCTTAATAACTTTTTTGTTTGTTTATAGATTTTGAGTTGGAAATGATATTGGTCAATATGTTCTGGATGTTCCTCCAACACCGAGCTTTCGAATTTTGGACGGGACCGGACTTACGACGTTTTTGGTCCATTTAAGCTCGTTTCAAAAACGAACTGCGCTACTTACAGACCAACTGATATTTTTTTTGTGAGCTGGTGGGAAAAGGTATCCTGATAATATCAATATTTTAGAACCATAACCTGAGAAACAATTTTTTTTTCTGTATGATGATGATTGTCGGCTTTAAAACTATTTGACTTCATTTTGATCAAAGCTTCTTGAAATTCCATGGCAACGTGGATTGTTTGTTGAAAGTTTTCGAAATTTTTAAGATTCTAGAGTTCGCCTGTTTGATTTTAAATAAGTAGACATATTGATGGTTCTATCTTTGAATGATAAAATCTTGATTAAACGTGATTTATGGAAAAAAATATGGGTGCACGCAAATGTCACGGCCCCTTAAAATTATCGAGTGAAATTTAACAGTTATCAAAAAAAAAAATAATTAATTTTTTTTTCCAATAAAAAAATTCTAAAATGTCAAAAAATCGACACATCTCTAACAAACAATTCGCATTGCTATGGTATTTCATGAAACTTTGATCAAAATGAAGTGAAATAGTTTTAATGCCGACAAGCACTATCATACAGAAAAAAACATCGTTTTCAAGGTTATGGTTTTAGAATATTGATATTTTCAGGATACCTTTCCCCACTAATGTCCTTTTAAAAAAATATATCATTTGGTCTGTAAGTAGCGCAGTTCGTTTTTGCAACGAGCTTAAATGCACCAATTTCATAAAAACGTCGTGAGTTCGGCCCTGGCTAGAGTTCGACAGCTCAAATTCAGGGTGACATCCAGAACATATTGACTTATATCATATCCAAAACTCATCAAAATTCATCAACAAACAAAAAAGTTATCAAGCGTCAATTAATTTGGCCCACAGTGTACATATAATATACAGGGTGTTTCATTAATATTGCGAAAAAAATCAGTATGAGTTGCCCTGTTAAAAAATAAAAAGAAAACTTCCTATTAACACGTATCCGGAAATGCTTCACTACACAGCTACAGGGTGTTGAAGTTTAATTTTTATTTTTTTTTCTTAATAATACTTGAAGCAATGTCGATATTTTGATAAATATTGACGTTTGGGGCTGGGGGTTTTTTGTCATGCGAAATTCGAATTTGATCTTAGTATGGCTCTAACTAGTAGAGGGCGCTACCTACAATTATTTAGCCAATTAATAACAGCCATAACTTTTTTGGACGTACCTCTAAAATATTTTTAAGCAACAGAACAGATATATTTGTATTTTATACGCAGAAAAAGTATACTTGTTAAAAGTCGCTACAGGCAACCAATCTCGAGATATTCGGATTTGAAATAATAAATACATCTGATTTTGAAATAATGGCGGAGGTAAAGTTATCAAATATTTCGTATGATTGCCACATATCTTTAGTAAAAAGTTAAATTCAACTAATTAGTGATGTAAACAATAATTTTTATTGAAAAAATGGGAAAAATGAAAAAATAAAAAAAATCAACACTCTGTAGCTTTTCCGGATACATGTTTATGGGAAGTTTTCCTCTTGTTTTCAACAACTCATCCTGATTTTTTTCATCAAAAAAAAAAAAGACCTTACTTGACCATAATCCCAAAATCACATGTTTTTTTTATTTCAAATCCAAATATCTCGAGAATGGTGGCCGTTAGCAACTTTAAACAAGTATACTTTTTCTACGTAAAAATTATGAAAAAATCTGATTTTTACCTTCAAAATATAATACAGACCCGTCCAAAAAAGTCACGGCTGTTAATACTGGGAAAAATAAGTGTAGGTAGCGCTCTCTACAAGTTAAAGCCATACCAAGATCAAATTCGAATTTTGTATGTCAAAAAACCCCCAAACACCAATTTTCATCAAAAGATCGACATTGGTGCAAATACTATTTAGATAAAACAAGAATAAAAATAAAACTTCAAGACTTCAACACCCTGTAGCTCTGTAATGAAGCATTTCCGGGCACATGTTTATAGGATGTTTTCTTCTTATTTTCAAGCGGGAAAACTCATCCTTAATTTTTTGCAATATTAATGAAACACCCTGTATATAATTTGTTTACGTTATCTTTTGATAATCATCAACTTCTCATAAAATGTTCAATAGCAGTAGCTCGCCATCTTTTTGGCGGTACCTACTGTAGAATCAGAAAAAAAAAACATTTTATAGAAAAGAAATATTCTACTGTTCACAGTCAATGGATTTCACCTATACAAAAATAAAGCAGAAACAAATCGTCAGTTTCAGCATTAAAAAAAAAATGGATTTGATTAGAAATTAGGCACTGAATCTGTATAATTACAAAAATCATGATTAATTTATTTTTATTTTTGATATCCTGCCTCGCTTTCAGCCTTAAACCCCAAAAAGAAACGGAATCAGATTTTTCTATTGTGCATTTATTTTAAGAAATTCCTGTACAAAACGTATATAACATATAACTTAATTATGGCAATATTTTCGGCATCAGCTCAATCACCTAAATCTTACAATAAATAAATAACTTAATTACTGTACATTTCATGTAGTGAACATGGAAAACATAATATTATGAAGTTTCTAGGTATCTAATACACTATGAACTAGCTTATCTTTGGCTTCTACTGGCATATTTTATCAAATTTTGACATTTGGAGGAATTATATTATCCTCCTTTTTTACAGTTAACAAAATCATGATTTTTACAAAACTCTTCGAGCCTGGGAAATTAAGATTATCTCTTTGGAATTATGTTTCAGTTCCTTCAAGGTAACATTCTTTTTCTTTAATCTTGAATTTGTGGATGTTCAACAGACATCCCTTCTCTTGACTTTCATTTCACTTTGGGCAACAGCAATCCATTCGTTTCTTGAACTGTCAAACCATGTCAATCCCAAATTATAACGACCATTGAGATTGGCATGTTGACAATGTGAGAACCACCATCCTCCTTCGTAGTTACTTGCGCAGTGTGTGTTGGAAATGTCCCTGTCGTTATCTACAGTCGAAAACTCCATCATGTTCTGATAGTCCATGGCGTCACTGGCATTCCCATGGTAGTGTGAAACGGTCAGCTTGAAACCTTGCGTATAGTCACCAATGTGGAAATGGTCATAGTAAGCTTCCCAGTACTTTCCATAGATGTCCTTCATGTTGATTTTTAACATAGTACAGTTATCTTTGGTCAAATGATGCAGGTTCCTGTTTCCCAACCAATGTTCTCCTGTGGCACTGCCAAATCCATTACTGTACTCGTTCCAGTTACGGTTGAAGTTAATGCTGCCATCATGTCTCTTCTGTACGGTGGTCCAGCCATTGTCACAGTGGGCTAAAATGGGATTTCCATCTCCTGGTGAAATTAGGTAGATGCCCTTGGCCCCATCCACTGATCCACAGTCTGTGGGTAGCTTGTTGACAATACTCTTGTATTCACTCTCAAAACTCTTCAGCTCCTCAACCAGATGGATTGTTGACTTGGTCGAATTTAAATCCATCGTGGATGATTCCTCCTGAAATAAAACAAAAATAAATTAGCTATCAAGCACGGTCTTTAGTTGATTGGGTAATTAAATTTAAGTGTAATCCATATACTTGTCTATCGACAGTAATCGCGAGATAAATATAAATATTTACGGTGTGTGATAAGATAACTTGGTTTATGTTTTTATAACATCAAAAATTAAGATTTACCTTTAGGATATGGTCATGGAGCCTCGAATTCTGTACAGTTGTACTTTTTTCCAAAACTTCTATGTGATCACCCAAAGTCTGCAAAGTTTCCTTCTGGTCGCTGGTTACTTCTTGTAGTTTCGAAACCGAAAAACTGATGGCTTTCATCGAGTCTTGAACGTTGTTGTGATCTTCTTTCAGTAACGATACATCAGCAATCACTTGACTGCCTTGACTTTCAATTTTCGAGATCTCCTTTCGCAATTCGGGGAACCCCTTGTCCACTTTGTTCTCCAAGGATTCAACGTTCTCCAGCAATTCCAGCATTGACATGTGAATTTTGTCAAAGTTGCTCATTTGTTTGGATAAATTGGCGATATTGGCTGTGTTGATGACTTGTTGTTCAGACACATTGTTTAGCTTCTTAACCATTAAAATTGATTGGTCCAGCCGCTCAATTTTGTTGTTGGAAATGTAATTTTGTATATCATTTCCATTGATTCTGTCGTAACTATCTTCAGTCGTTTGTTTCATGGTTTTGATTTGCTCTTCCATTTTGGATAACTTGTTTTTTAAAAATGAGTTTTCTTTGTGAAGGTATTTCGTTTGCGTTTCAAGGTGGACGATGTGATGTCTGAAAATCTTCATATGTCTAACATGAGTGGAGTTTTCCGTTGGCAGAGCTGGTAATTGTTTCTCTTGCAGAGCCCTCCAGTTATGTGCCCATTCTAATTGCATCGACTTCAACTGCAAAAAAAAAAATCATGTTACTTATGACACAAAAGGTCGTTAATTTTATGAGAAGACAGTAAACGCTCAAATAAGAATGGGGCAACAACTTGTTCAGTTAATTGCTTTATATAATTAAGTGGCCTTTGCAATTTGAACTGAACTGATGAGAAAGCTTCGCAAATTTTAATCACTCAACAAAGTTTCTTTTTAGTAAAATGTTTGGTAGAACGTGCGCATACAAAAATACAATATGTGATACCAGTTTCGTAGGTATCACGTAATTTTAGAAGTTACGTGATCTCCTCAACATTGTTGCCCTTGTTATACGAGAACCATCTGTCGTAAACTATTTTCATTCGACAACCCTGTTCACAATGCGGGTACCGTTCTCGTTTGGGATTGGTTCGGTCAGGCAGGTGAAAAATGCACAAATATCGGTCGTCGGACGCGCGACACCTGCCCGTCTCCGCTTTTGAATTAAATTTTCAGGCTCTGTTTCAAGACAAAAAGAAACTGTGGTATAAAATCGTATGAGAGCATATTTTCTTAAAATTCTTGTTAAAGCCGCATCTCATTATCATCCAAAAAAATGTTTTGTAATTATATGAATATCGAAATAAATATCATTCCATGCCATTCCTGACCCACTAACTCAATCGCACGATTCCGATTAAAATCCAGTTTATATTCCGAAAGTACGATGGTATTGCAGCTGCCGCATAGTGACTAGTGAGAGTATATTTTCTGTATTTACCTGATTTCTGAGTTTTCCATTTATAACGGACATACTTCTCCAATCGTTTTTCAAACTATTGAATTCATCTCTCAAAATAGACATTTCAGCATCCTTTTTGGCATTGAGCAGTCGAAATTCCTCAAGTTCAATGTTCAAACTTGAGATATCGCTTTGAAGAAGTTCCATTTTGGTTTCGTGTCTCTCGTGATCTTGAAGAAGTACGGAGGTGTTGATGCTTCTTTGAAGATCGGCAATCTCCGTTTTGACTTCATAAACGGCGTTTGATAACCATTTTAATGTTAGTTTTTCGTTTTTGCTTGCTGGGGAGGGTGTAGGTGGTTTGCCGTAGCGAAGTACCTCGATTTCCTCTCTGTAACATAAAAAAAAAGTTAGCTGGTCCAGGGGGTTTTTAGGTGCAAAATAACTAATCTGTATGCATTGTATTAATTACTGTCAATTGGATTATTGACTCAAGATAATTATCGCATATTTTGAAGGCCCTTTACAAAATGATTAATTTGAAAAATGTTATTTATAGAGTAGTTTTTATGTTCGACGTTATATTCTATACAGGGTGACTCCTTAGTTTATACCTACTTTTTTTAACTGTGGGAGACTACTTTATCAAATAATTCGTGAGATAAGAAATAAAAAATAATAAATCTGTTCAGTATATTGCTCGGAATTTTGCCAATATTGAAAAGTGACATAATTTTTAGTTTTTTTGAAATATGTCATAAACGGTCAATCGTAGCGCAAAAGTGAAGAGAATAAAATTCTCTACAAAAAGTTTTCCTTGAAGTTTTTTGCTAAACGTCAAGGTTTTCAAGTTACAAAAGGGAGAAGAACAAAATTTATATAGTTTTCGAGTTACGACAAAAAAACGATATTTTTTAGTTTTTCTTGAATATCTCATGAACGGTAGGGCCGAGGGTAGGGCAAAAGGGAGAAAAACAGAATTGATAGTTTCAAATTCTCTTCAGAAAGTGTGGATTTTTTTATTGCTAAACGTGAGGGCTTCCGAGTTACGACAAAAAATCGATAATTTAGTTTTTCTCAAATATCTCGTTAACGACCAATCGTAGAAAAAAGCAAAATTTTCTACAAAAAGTGTCCCTTGAAGTTTTTTGCTAAACATAAAAGTTTTCGAGTTACGACAAAAAAACATGAGATTTTTTTATTTTTTTGAAATATGCCATGAACGACTTATCGTAGCGCAAAAGTGGAGATGACAAAATGTGTAGAATTCGAAATTCTCCACGAGAAGTGTTCCTTGAAGTTTTTTGCTAACCGTAAAGGTTTTTGGGTTACGACAAAAAAACGATAATTTTTAGTTTTTATCAAATACCTCGTAAACGATCAATCGTAGCGCAAAAATCAAGAGAACAAAATTTATAGAGTTTGGGTTAGTTTGGCTTAAGAGTTTTTTTTTAAGTATTTTGCTAAACGTGAGGGTTTTCGAGTCACGACAAAAAAAAACGATAATTTTTAGTTTTTTTTTTAAATATGTCATGAATGGCTTATCGTAGCGCAAAAATGAAAATAATAAAATTTGCAGAGCTTGAGATTCTCTACAAAAAGTGCCCCCGAAGTTTTTTGCTAAACGTGAGGGTTTTCGAATTACGACAAAAAAACGATAATTTTTAGTTTTTTTGAAATATGTATGTCATGAACTGCTTATCGTAGCGCTGTAGCGCAAAACTGAAAAAAACAAAATTTCGTAATAATTCCCGAATATGAACAAACTAAATAAAGATTTACGGTTTTCAGACTTCTATTTGCTCAGATGAACGGTTCGTGCATTATTCGATGAGTTTTTAATGCAATAAACAACCAAAAAAATGCACCTTTGTCCAACTTTTTTATTTTTCATTTTTTTTATTTAGTGCGACAGATCAAGTAAGGTAAGTTCTTCCGACTAAGACAATGGCGCAAACATTTTGCCAAAAAATGCACCGATCACGAGATTTTGGCAACTTTGTTATTTTTTATTGTTTTGACGTAGTGCTACATATCAATTAAAGGTGTTTTTTTCTAACTAAGACAGTGGTGCAATTATTTTTCCAAGAAAATGCTCCGTTATCGCGATTTCGCCAACTTTGTCATTTTTAAATTTTTTGATATAGTGCGACACATCAATCAATGGTGTTTCCTTCTGACTAAGACAATGGCGCAAACAATTTTCCAAAAAAAAACACCATTCTCGAAATTTCGTTAACTTTGTTATTGTTAATTTTTTTGACATAGTGCGACATATCAAGTGAAGGTAGTTTTCTCTAACCAAGACAGTGACGCCATTATTTTCCCAAAAAAATGCACCGTTCTTGAGATTTCGCCAACTTAGTTATTTTTCATTTTTTGATATAGTGCGACAGATCAAGTAAGAAGTAAAATAAGTTTTTTCCAACTAAGACAATGACGCAAACATTTTTCAAGAAAAAAATGCACCGCTCTCGACATTTCGTGAACTTTGTTATTTTTCATTTTTTTTCATATAAATGTCGCATTATATCAAAAAAATGTTAAAGGGTGTTATTTTCTAACCAAGACAATGGCGCGAAAATTTTTCCAAAAAAAAGCACTGTTCTCAAGATTTTGTCAACGTAGTTATTTTTCTTGTTTTGACATAGTGCGACATATCAAATAATAGAAGTTTTGCCTAAGACTGTGCCGCTAAGATTTTTCCAAAAAAATGCAACGTCCGTACTAAAGATTTTGCTAACATTCTGACAAAATCTTTAGTACGGACGGTGCTATGATGTTTGTCTTTTTATACCTCAAAAGAAAAAGATATAGAAAATTTTTCATAGGAGTCAAAATGCATTTTTCTTTTAATAATTATTTCTAAATATGAGGAAACTGTGTAAAGATTTACGGTTCTCAGACTTTTATTTGCTCAGAAAAGCGGTCTGTGCATTATCCAATGAGTTTTTTAATGGAATAAGTTTATAATATTTGTAAAATTGTGTTACAAATATTTTTTCACTTTATCCTCGACTTTATCTTTTATCATTCCATATATTTCCTAGTTGATATTGTTGTGGATAGATATCAGATTAAAAAGATTTGTTTAGTTTTTTGAAATGTGGTTCTGGGGATTTTCGAGACTTTCCTCGTAACAGTACCTACCTAAGTGGACTACCGGGTGAACTATACTGTCATTTATAAACGCATCCTGTAAGAAAACGTCATTCTCAACTAGTCATGTCACTATTTTGTCGTCAAGTTACGCAAAGTCATCTTTCTGATTGTCTATCAGAAGGGAAAGTGATTTTAATACAACATACAGCCAATGATAAATTTAGTTTAATGGTTCTAAATGTTCCGAATGGGTTGTCAAATCGAGTTTCAAATAGTGTATTTTTTGCACATGTGGTCCCATTTTATACAGGGTTCGCCAAAGTAAGTGGCCTAATAGAATATTCCGGAAAATAAAGCGATTGGGATTCTGAAAAATTGTAGGGAGAAATTTTCGGAAATGCTCTTTTCAAATGATATAATAGTGACGTTGCGCGACTTCCAGTCCGGTTATACCGGAAGTAGGTGTCAAGTCGCTTGTTTCAAATGGAAAACCCTACATATTATTACATTTTTGGATGCTACGTAAAATTAATAATATATTAGGTGTTCCATTTGAAACAAGCGAGTTGACACCTACTTCCGGTATAACCGGAAGTCGCGCAAAGTCACTATTATGTATTTCATTTGAAAAGAGCATCTTCGAAAATCTCTCCCTACAAATTTTCAAAATCCCAATCGCTTCATTTCCGGAGCTATTCTAATAGACCACTCACTTTGACGAACCCTGTATAAAAACTCATTAGGTAACAAATGACAACTGATCGTAGACAAATCTTTAAATCACTTGTTTTGTCATTGGTCAAAGTAGAAGCAATTATCTAATTGTTTGCAACAAATATTTACTCGAATATCTCAGATGTTCTGTCCCGACCTAGAGATAAGATAATTTATTTAATATTACTTCATCATCAAAACTGTTTAGAAAAGCTAGTCGAAAATCGCAACTCGGACATAAAATATTATACAGGGTTTTTCACTTAAAACTCCCCACGTCAATATCTCGGAAACAAATAGGAATATTTGATTTCTGTAAAAAGTAGTCAATGTATGGGGTCGAGTAGTTATTTTTCACAGTTAAAAAAATTCGACGCCTACCAAGAGTTGAGTGTCGCGACGCGTCGAAAATATTAATCGATTGCAGGAACTTTGAAATTACGCGCATGCAAAAGTACAAGTTATTCATAAACTTTTTTGTTATTCAGTCGAACTCATTTATTCTACTCAGTTTTGAGATATACAGTGTGTCCAAGATAAGAATGTCTATCATGGGAATCTTGAAAACCGTGAGAGATACAAGGTCGGTTAAATGGAGGCAAAGTTGCGTATTTTGATGCTTAACAAAATGCCGTTTTGAATGCCAAGAAATTCCGACTAAGTCCGAAATTATCCGAAAAAAACCGAAATTTTTCAAAATTGTTTTCATTTTTTTCTGACCACATTTGAAGAGATATTTTGAAATGAATGGAACTTCTTCATTGCCACTTTTTGCCTTTTACAAGATAGCGTTATTAAATTGAAGAACCGACGTTTCGTCTATGAGCAGCCATCATCAACTTTGTTTTTTTAAATACGGTCCTGGATTTTTTATTACGGATTTTAAGAGCCTCTCATGTTCCTCAACCGACGATGTATCGCACTCATTAAAAAAGAGGTGTGCGTTTTTGATCTTATTAAAAATGTATTTTTTGTCTCTCTCTAACACATGAGTTCTCATGGAAAAATCCATCAACATAATTTTTTTGAATAATTGCGATACATTGTTGGCTTAGGAACATAAGAGGCCCTCAAAATCCGTCATAAAAAATCCAGGACCGTATTTAAAAAAACAAAGTTGATGATGGCTGCTCATAAAGGAAACGTCGGTTCTTCAATTTAATAACGCTATCTTGTAAAGGGCAAAAAGTGGCAATGAAGAAGTTCCATTCATTTCAAAATATCTCTTCAAATGTGGTCAGAAAAAAATGAAAACAATTTTGAAAAATTTCGGATTTTTTCGGATAATTTCGGACTTAGTCGGAATTTCTTGGCTTTCAAAACGGCATTTTGTTAAGCATCAAAATACGCAACTTTGCCTCCATTTAACCGACCTTGTATCTCTCACGGTTTTCAAGATCCCCATGATAGACATTCTTATCTTGGACACACTGTATATCTCAAAACTGAGTAGAATAAATGAGTTCGACTGAATAACAAAAAAGTTTATGAATAACTTGTACTTTTGCATGCGCGTAATTTCAAAGTTCCTGCAATCGATTAATATTTTCGATACGTCGCGACGCTTTACTCTTGGTAGGCGTCGAGTTTTTTTAACTGTGAAAAATAAGTACTCGACCCTATACATTGACTACTTTTTACAGAAATCAAATATTCCTATTCGTTTCCGAGATATTGACGTGGGGAGTTTTAAGTGAAAAACCCTGTATACACGAACGCGAAGCCGCAATTTAATAAATAACAATGGAAGGAGCTGTCATGTTCTTTTCTCATTTTTTGAATTTCCGGATTCTATACAGGAAATTAAACGAATTCAAGTAACAAAACAACAATATTTTACTGTTTAATTCAGAAACTTTCAATCTTTTTAATGACCTGTATTATTAATGGACGCGGTATCTTCAAAAGCCGATTTTATTACCAATTCGAAGAGGAATGCTATCTTTTTTGGCGAAGCCTGGAAAGTGATTCTATCTGGTATACGTCCAAAGATCCTTTATCCTCTAAAATAGACAACCATCCAATTCCATAATACTGATTGTATATCTTTGGAAATACCTAATTGAATCAAGAAATGAGGTGCGGCTAATCTAGGTCCAATTTCCCCTTATTTGGGGTTGAAATTGGATACAAACAGGGTGAGGCGAGGGATATTGCCGATTAGGTCAACTAAGCGACAAATTGCATATTTGCGGTCGCAGTATTATATTTACTAACTGCCCTCAGGAAATAAGATATCCGTCTTGCAACCCTCCAGAATTACTTGGTCAACAGGGGACTGGCTTTGGATGATATGAATTAACAGGAAAGGCCTTCATAGTCTAATGATTTGGGGCAGTCAATTATATTGATGCTCAACAGAATGGAAGGAGCAAAATTTTTTTCACTTACTTTAAACTTCTGACTTGGTCCCTCAATTCCTCTACTTCTGGTCCATTGAATAATGTTTTCCGTACACTTTCCTCAATACTTCTTAAATCCTCAGTTCTTCTTTCAACTAGTGCTTTCACTTGTTTGCTTAATATCTTCAAATCATAATCAGCGTCCATAATCAGTTCATTTGTTTGAGTCACTATATCATCTGAATCGACGTTTTGCCACAAAAACGCACTCACAATAAAGAATACGCCGGCTAACCGGTAAGCGCACGTTGTAGGGGCCGTAGCTCTCATTTTTGCGGTATTGCTTTAGCCGCGTTCGGTTTGAGACTGGAGTCTCTCCTTCAGGGAGTTGGTGGTTTTATTGACAAGTTGAGAAAGAGCACATTATGAGCTGATGATGGGCAAGACAGAACTCGAGCATGGATGAAAGGTGTTCATCAGGCAGGTGTGTAACTTGCAGCTTTCGGTATTATTGGTCTACAGGAGCGATGCTGGTCACAATTATTTTTTTTGTAACCACTAGATTCTTAAGTCAAGGGATGACTAGTACCTGTATATGATGATACATTTTATCGATAATTATAGTTAAGGGTCACTTGTACCGGCGTCTCACAAGTTGAATAGTGAATTATTGTACTCATCACAAATTATTTTTTACTTGTTTTTTCAAGTGAATTTATTTTGCAGCAAAGATTGGTGTTTTCTCTGTTTTTGTACTACAGGGTGAATCCAGGTTGAACTTCATACATTTTGATAGATAGAGCAACAAAAAGAAACGACCAGGAGAACTTTCTCCAACAATGTAAAATGTACAAGTATGCAAGGTTTACCGAAATCAGGTTGAATCATTTGAACAGTATATTCTACAATAAAAAAAAAAGTTTGCTACACCTATAAAGATCTTATAAACTGTCAAAGTTTATTTTTCTATTTTTGTTTTAGATTTTTTTGATAAATTCCATAATAATTGTGATGATATAACTAAAATCGCTATCTGGGTGTTTTTGACAAAAGAAATTCAAATTTGATTATGACTCGGTTTTGTATGTGTCATAACTATTTTGCCCACCCTAAAGTGTTAAGTTGTAAAATCTTTGTTTATTAACCGATTTTTATTTTTTTTTTGTTTGATAGGTCTCGGCTAATACTAACACTGCCAAATCTGTTTCAGGGGCGTACTTTCAAATCAATTAAATTCAAATATACTTTATTGCAAGAGAATAAAAAAAAATCCATCGACAAAGCTTATTAATAATTACAAGGTTACCGGAACATCATAGAACTGTATATATCTTGAGGTAAAAAAATGATAACGATCCGGTTAGGCGAAAGAAGACTCATAGAAGTAGACTTGAGAAGTTTCTTTTGCGAACTTTTGAATGCCTTCAATGATTTGATGGTCTTCAGCTGCTTAGGAAGGTGGTTGAACAATTTTCTGTCCTCGTATATGAAAAAGAGCTTTGTGTATTTCCTTGTTGGAATTGGTAAGTAGGGCTTCGCAAGACCAAGACCAAGACCAATGGTCTTGCTCTCAAAAAATGAATATGGTCTTGGTCTTGGTCTTGGTCTCGATATCTCAAGACCAAGACAAGACTCGCTTAGTCTTGGTCTTGGTCTTGATACTAATAGATGTTTTTCATATAACGTCAATCAGTGAATGTTTCATTAAAATCGCAGGACCGAAGCGAAGAAAAAAATAAATTCCTATTGTATAGTTTGGCCTAATAGGCAATAAAATATGCAAACAATAATTGTCAATGAAAAAAAAAACGTTTCAAAAATGCGATTGCCTGGGATGGCGGTACGATTTTAACAAGTTGCACGAAATAGCAGCGATTGTCTTCTTTCATTCAACTTTATAGCATGTGACATCAAAAACGTACGTCTTTTGCATTTTTAGAGCGTTTTTCTTCATTGTGAATGGTTTGCATATTTTATTGCCTATTGTGCCAAAGTATACGGAATCTACTTTTCTTCTTACTTTTTCAACCAAGAACTTATCTAGGCACCCATGCCAAGTAGATTTGGATTAGTTTGTGTGAGATGCGGGGTTTGTGTAACTGGCAACGCTGCCTTGTCTTCCGATAATCTGATTTTAGCACGGTTTGTCAATATAGTACAACCTCGATAATTCGAACTAGTTAGTGCAAAGTACCGTTTGGAGTATCGATTTGTTCGGATTATCGGCTTAATTTTTTGAACAAAATAACTTTTTAAAACAATCTAAATGACGCAAAAAACAAAATGAAGTGACGACAAAAGAAAAACATAATATAGAAACACTTGAGTGGCAAGGTAGAAATTCCCAAAACAAGTTTTGGCTCCATTATGAGACTCGGAGCCCCCTTGAGGCGAAGCCCTACCACTAGGCAGAAATCCCCAAAACGAATTTTGGCTACATTATGAGACTCGGGGGCCCCCTTGAGAAGAAGCCCTATCATGGGGCCCGAGGACAAAAGCGAGGTGGAGCCCCACTATGAGGCCAAGTGGCCTCCAGACCCCAGAGTGAGGAAAAGGTTCAAATAGCATCAGGAAGAAAGACAGTTAGATGAAGATGAAGATCTATCAAGAAAACAAAATGCTCCTCAAAATAGTGGAATAAATTTGGTTGATTCTCCGCTAAACCCAATTTTCTCAATCGCTTCTAGTGGAAGGTCTTGATTCAAATTTGGCAACACTGCGCGCCCACAAAACTGCAATTTTTTTCCGCTAGTTGCGCGGGATAGTTTCTCGTCTCCCCACCAACCAGTTGCACATAGCCAATACCTACTTGTATATTCATCAAGACTATGATGAATATACAAGAATAAAGAAAATCTTCAATATTCAGTACCTAATACATTATTCACTTTCACGTAGGAATGTAGGTATACTTTGTTCATGGCTTTCCTGCGGTTACGTCATACTTTTCCGTCTCTCTCTTACACATTGAAAAAAAGATCACGTACGTCTGGACGAGGGTCTTTCGGATCAATTTGACAAATATCACATGTGGAGCGATCAATCTTCGACATACTGCCAAACGTCAAATACTGTGACGTGACCACAGGAAAGCCATGAACAGACTGTATATCACTTGATGGTTTAAGCATTTTGTAACATTTATTTATAACTTGTTACAGTGTTCAATAAATTTCTTTGAACATTGTAATTGTTTGATCAGATGGATTATTATGATCATTTTTTTGTGATGTGAAAAAATACACATTCAGATGGTAAATTTGAAGCTTCTAATTTCTCATAGAATCTACTGAAAAATTGCGATCAGATTAACGTTAGATATTCGTTTCACTGATCTGGTAGCATGCACTGGTCCACCTACTACTGTGAATTGGAAAATTCCAAAAATATATTGTGAAGAATTGATTTACATAAAAGACTTATAAGAGACATTTTGAGATTTTAATAAGGTAGAGTCTTGGTCTTGGTCTTGGTCTTGAGAAGATTTTCAGGTCTTGGTCTTGGTCTTGTCACCAAGACCAAGACAGGACCAATACTAGTCTTGTGGTCTCGCGAAGCCCTATTGGTAAGGGCAAATCGTGAATTTGGCGTGTCGTTTTCGGATGTATGTGGTGCTGGATTGTATTTCTGTTTTTTAACAACAAAGATACTGGCTCCAGGATATATTGAGGTCACAGTAAATATCCCCTGATGAACTAAATGAGGTCTACAAGGTTCTCTTTCTCCAAGACCAAGTAAGAATCTTAATTGAGACTCGAACAAAGAAAAGTAGACAGTTCTAGCCAACCCTAGTCCTGCGCAAGACCTCGCTATTCTGATAGCAAAGCAGGCTGACGATAGTTTCCCATTAAGCATTCCCACGAATTTGCAGTTTTTCGGGTGGTCCACTGATACGCCATCAAAGGAGATGTCCGGTATTGTACATTTCAAACTCATAGCACATGTTTTCTCCACGTTTAATGTTAATTTGTTTGCTGCGAAGCAGTTCTTCACAGGAGATATGTCTCTTGTCTCGCTGGATATTATCTCCGCCAGTTGCTACGTAGTTTTGTGCCACACAATACTTATGTCGTCAGCAAAGTAAATTTTCCTGATATTGGGATGGAAACCAGGTCATTTACATATATAAAAAACAACGTGGTTCCCAATACAGAGCCCTGGGAGACTCCTGAAAGTTCACTTCTTGGTTTTGATTGGCCTCTCGATGTTTGGACAATCTGACTACGTCCCTGCAACTATGATGAGAACCACGATAGACTGGATTCCCTGAAACCATACATCTCAAGCTTTTCCAAGAGGATTGCATGGCTGTACACACTCCCCATGAACTCGGATATTGCATTAGTCGTCGATTTTCCAGCTTGATAGGCGAATTGTGACGACGGTAGAAGAGAGAAACGTCCAAAATAGTTCCAGACACGCCTAACTACCACCTTCTCGATAACCTTGGAAAGTATTGAAAGTCTGGAGATTGGTCTGAAACTTCTCTGGCATTCCCTTCTTTGAATATCGGGTTTACCACTGCTATCATCAAGCAGGAAGGAAAGGTCCCGGATGCTCATGATCGATCAATGGACTCCGCCAGTACGTTGAGAGCTTCTTCCGGCAGCCTTGCCAAGATCTTCACATTCAGCCCATCATCTCCATTTGATTTTTGGTTTTCGATGTCTGCGAAAGCATCTTTGATGTCTTAAGAAGTTACAGGAGTAAAGAAGAATGTGCAATTTGATGAAGAATACTCGAGGTTGGTTTGAGGACCATGCGGTTGTGTTAGCTTACTAGCCGGGTTAGAAGCTATATCACAATAATACTCATTGGGTTTATCGGGGTACAATTGCTGAGTATCGTTGATGTTTTTTGTTCTATTACAGAGTTCATTCACAATACCCCAAGACTTCGATCTGTTATTGCTGGATGTCAGTCTGTCGTGGTAAAAAGATTGCTTCGCTAACTTTCCAATCTTTTTGTAGATGGAGCTGTATATCTTACAATGAAATGATTTTATAGGATCCGGTGAGCTCATACTATTCTTCCAACAGATTCTCGAGCTCAGGTCATTAAATTTGTCCACGCTTCGATTCAAAAGAAAGAGAAAACCATGAATGATATGCGTTTCAGATTGGAGCACAGATAATCCTCCGCCAAAGTTGATGGCAACCGAAACAGGCATATTATGGATAATTGTGAAGGTTGAAAAAGGGTCAAATTTCAAAAAATGATATTAGGGCATTTTTCAGAAAAGAATTGACAACGAATTCAAATTTTCAAAAAATAATTGTTACTGTGTTGTTATTGAGTCTTCCTGTACGTTTTAATTTACAATAAAGATGTTGATAAGATCCCTGAATGAGTGTTCTAAACAAAAAATCATCGATACCTAACACAGGGTGGGCGACAATGGGATTCAATCAACGATTCTTATTATTATCAAAAAAGAGAAAACTTGAGTAACTTGTCAGTCAAGCAGAACGGACGTGTCTTGATCTGCTCTTGGAAATAAACCAATAGAATCTACTATAAAAGTGTAAAATAGTTATGTATGATATCATCGTGTAGTGTCGAGTACGGACTGCATGTATTTAGCTGTATTTTTTGTGTGTGAATACGTTTTTCGCCAAAAACAAGGACTTAAATATCATAAGTTTGTATATTTCGAGCCCAAGGAATTTTTATCAGTGCTGATAAGAGCGGATAGTGTATTGGTATCGCCTCGTTCAACTGGGTCCGACTTGGTTGTAATTGACTTCTAAAGTGTACGAAATATAGTACAATTTGCTTGCGGTATGGATACCAAATTTAAATGCTGCGACAAGGCAAAGGAAACCAAAAACTATTTTTGTATTGTTTGTTATAACATATTCCACAAAAGTTGTCATGAAAGAACCAAGGGGCTCACAGTTATTGATAGACATAAAATACTGTGTTCTGATACTTGTGCAGCTCAATTTGAAATTATCGAGAATCAGAAATGTACTTCAAAGTCCTTGGTAGACCAACTTAAAACTGAGCTGGAGCAAAAAGACTGTTACCTGATCAAGCTTCAGAAGAGATTGGATATCTTTAAGACCGATGCTGAGGATGTGGAGCTGGAGTACCAGAATGAGGTTGAGGGGTATAAAAGATCTGTTAAAATCATGAAGGATGAGCTAGTGAAGTTCAAGAAACTATCGATGCCTAATCCTAAGTGTAGTGAGTGTGTCTCCTGGAAAAACAAGCTTCAAGAACTATCTGAAAAGGCAACATAAGATTCGCAAGCCTTGAAGAAGCTACAAATAATCAACAGAAGATTGGAAGAAACGATTGTTAGTCTAAACAAACTATCGACAGAATATTGTGGCGATGATGCGACCAAACCATCTTCTTCCCGGACCACCATTCCGCATGATGTCATTGCTAGTGGTAATAGTAAGTTTAAACTAAGGTTTTTATCTGATGAAACTGGGCGTAGTTTCTGTAAGCTTATGCATAACTCTCGCTTACTCGATGAGTTTGACATCCAGTCTGTGATAAAGCCAGGTGCTCATTTCAATAATGTTGTGATCGCATCTAAAACTGAATACGCTCAATTCAATGAGAATGATTTTGTTATCATTAATGCAGGCCGCAATGATATTTTAAACAACAAATTCCCAAGTTTCCGATATATTTTGGATTTCATAAGAAGCTGTCCCAGGGCTAACTTCATTTTTTTAACATTGCCTGTTATGAAACACAATCCAAGGATGATTCATAAGGTGAATAGGTTCAACAGTAAACTCGCTGAATTTATCAGCAAATTAAACAATTGTGTCCCGAACAATATTCACCTTGTTGAGTCTTCCCCAGTGTCCAAGGCTTTCAGTAAGGTTTGCGATAAGATCTTGAGTGGGGAAAAATGTTTTAAAAACTTAATTTTTATCGAGCCTGTGGAGAATGAACCTGTAATAGTCTTAGATCTGTCGTCTGATTCTGGCACCTGTCCTAATAGTAGTAGTGATATGACACGCGCTTCGGGTGATGTTGAAATGGATTCCGTAGAACCATTAGTTAGCGACACTTCCTGCAGTAATCCTTGTGAACCAGAAACAAACAAAAATGATAAATCTTTAAAGGTACCAAAGGATGGTAATATTAAAGTGAGGAGCTCTAGAAAAAATATGCTTTTTCGTGGCAGAGCAGTGTCAAAAGCCTCGTAATGAGGCTTTGCTCAATGATAATTTTGTAACACTCATACACTTGAATATTCAGTCCATTAGGAATAAAACGGATGATCTCTACTTGTTTTTGGAATCACTTCGTTTTCCGGCTTTAGTATGCGTAACCGAGCATTGGTTGAAATCTCAGGAAGTGATTTATGTGCCCAAATACGTAAGCCTGACTTCGGTTTGCCGATCTGTGTCCAGTCATGGAGGTTCTTTGATATTGGCTAGGGAGGACATAGTTCATCAACTTCAGATGCGTGCGATTGACACATATGATCTTTTGTGTGAAGATTTTGTAATTGAGTTGACAGTGGGTAAATCCCAATTCTATAATCTTTATATTTTGTGTATTTATCGTAGACCTTCCTCGGATACTGCTCAGTTCATTCATAAGCTTGAGGTTTTACTCTCTTCATTGCCCGATAGAAGTGGAATAATTCTTGTGGGGGACTTCAACATTGACTTTCTAGATGTTACTTCGAACCACATATTTGTCATACGTATGTTATTTGAGTCATATGGCCTCACAATGCATGTCAAAACACCTTCTAGGATCACCAAGAATTCAGCTTCACTGATAGATTATTGTTGCTCTAACATAAATGAGTCAGCGACATGCCAAGTCTTACCTTCGGGCTTATCAGACCATGAAGTTTTGGTACTAGAGGCTCTTCTCGCCATACCTTCGGCGCAGGAAAGATTCAGAATGGGACGGTTGTACAGTAAATCCAACTTCGACAGATTCATTGAAGGATGTTTATTATATGATTGGCGTGTGATCTTTGAGACCATTCCGCCGACCCCACTAAGCACTGTTTCTACACCTTCTGAACCCCTTGATCTATTTCATCATTTGTTAAGAGCATTTTTTCTCAAGTCTTTTCCTATACAGAGAATAAAGTTGAATACGAAGAACTCGTGGATAACTAGGGGCCTGCGTATCTCTTCTAGAAACTTACGATGTCTTCATGATATCCGAAAATTCACTGATGATCCGGCTTTTCATAATTATTTTCGACGTTACAGATCATGTTATAGAGCTCTGGTAAGGACAGCAAAGGAGAAATATTACTACGAACGGTTGAATAGCTCTCGCAATCAACAAAAGGAGGCCTGGTCTGTAATCAATGAGATAAGGGGAAAGAGTGGAGCACCATCATCTGTTCCGAACTTATCACCTACTTGTCTCAATAACTTTTACTGCTCTGTTGCTGAGACCTTAACTGATAAGATTCATCAAGCTAGCGATCCTTTGTTGTACTTGGGTGAATCTAGGTGTAATTGTTATTTCTTCTTTGTGCCTACAGACGTTCGAGAGATTAGGGAATGCCTTTTGGAGATCCGGAAGAAAAATTCATCTGGTGAAGATGAATTATCAGTGAAAGTCTTGTTGTCTCTCCCGGAGAATGCCTTTTCTGCATTCGCAGATGCCATAAATTATTCCTGGAGTTCGGGTGTGTTTCCTTCCTGTCTAAAAATCGCCAAGGTTATTCCTATACATAAGAGTGGCGACCTGGATGACCCTGGCAACTTCAGACCTATTTCACTTCCTTCTGTCTTGTCCAAGGTCATCGAGAAGCTTGTCAAAGGAAGAATGCTGACTTTTCTCAAATCAAATGGAACCCTGCACCAGAATCAGTTTGCTTATCAAACTGCTTCAGGAACCTCTGAAGCAATATACAACTTCTTGGAAGATGTTTACCTGGGCGTAAATAACAGAGAAAGTGTGGCAGCGATATTTTGTGACTTGTCCAAAGCTTTCGATTGTGTCAATCATGACATTTTACTTGGCAAATTGGAGGTGTACGGTTTCAGGGGTAGGTCCAGTGATTGGCTTAGATCGTATTTGTCGGATAGGTCCCAGAGGGTTGTGCACTATAACCCTTTTTGCCGACGACACATCGATTGTTTGGCGTCGCATGGATCGATGCGAGTTGGAGGAGGTAGTGTCGACTGACATAAATCTTATAAAGAGATGGTTCGATTCCAACCTTCTTACTCTCAACGTCAATAAGACACATTTAATTTCCTTCAAGGGCGCGATTGGGGATGTGCTTCTGGATTCCCAACCCTTGGTAAAGAAAGAATATTCAAAGTTCCTGGGTGTCGTAGTGGATAGGGACTTGAGATTCACGGAGCATATCACCCAGGTATGTGGTAAAGTAGCATCGGGTTGTTATGCCGTTAGGGTTGCTGTGAGGGAGTTGGGCTCTCGTCTGGCTAGAAATGTCTATTATTCTCTGGTCGAATCCCACCTACGTTATGGCATTGCGTTCTGGGGTAACACTACTTATGGCTCTTTAAATTCTTTGTTTGTTCTCCAAAAGAGGTCCATTCGAGCATTATATGGTATAGGTCCTCGGGATTCATGTAGGCCGATATTCAGGGACAAAAAAATACTGACCCTGACGTCATTATTTATCTTGGAGGTCTTTTCTTTGATCTTCAAGTCGAGATATAAATTGCCTGTGCCCGAACATGGTCATTCCACTCGCAATTCAAATCTTATCGCTCTACCAAGACCATCATCATCTCTTGTCAAAAAATCAATTATATACGAAGGTATAAAAATTTTCAATCATCTCCCTTCCAACTTAAGATTATGCACAACACTAAAGCGATTCAGAGCACTTCTAAAAGGAATCCTTTACGAGAAAGCATACTACAGCCTGGAAGAATTTTTAGTTGACACTTTTTAATTAGGTATAAGTCTTTGTTCTTGTAACTTTTATTCTTGTACATGTTTGACTAACGTTATGTTATTTATTTAATGTTTAAAGTCAAGCATTTGTTTCTTTAGTTCTTTTTACTTACTTATGTTCCTTGTACATGTTATTCTTAATTTTACTTTCATTTGTTATAGTAATTAAGTGATGCTTTGTCAACAAATGTGAAACATTTAGGACAATAAAGTATATTTTGATTTGATTTGATTTGATCTGTACAAAGGGGTTTTTGGTGATGCTGATCATAATTCCGTTGTCATTCTTTTTTCTAAAATGCCCTGATATCGTTTTTTGAAATTGAAGTCCCTTTGAACCCTCACAATTACCCACAAGCACGCGTTGGTTCGAATAAAAGCGTATTCACAAACATTTTTATATTTCAACTTAATATCGGGACACCCTGTATATCCTAACAAAGATCAGAGGGTGTGTGTTTCATTCAAACTTCTGAACCCCTCTGTCCTCTATCGATTTCCATCAAATTTCGCACTCTGACTGATGAAGCTCATTTTATTTAAGTAATGATCAAATTTATGAATGAAGATACTGGGAGTCAACTCCCTTTCGCAACCTTTGGCGGCGCTGGAAATTTTACAAGAAAAATTCAAATTTTGGATGATTTGT
This sequence comes from Orchestes rusci, assembly GCA_958502075.1. Lineage (NCBI taxonomy): Eukaryota > Metazoa > Arthropoda > Insecta > Coleoptera > Curculionidae > Orchestes > Orchestes rusci. The sequence goes on from OY293306.1 coordinate 4,169,781, forward strand.
AATTCAAAAAAAATACCCTCGCTTTTTACGTTTTTGAAATACGTATTCTCAGCGCCAAACATAATGCATTGTTAATCATCCAGGCTACCAGGCGTGTTGCTTTGTGATTTGCTGGTGACCACAATGGCCATCAAGCGTGTTGCTATCTACTTTGCTGGTGACCACAATATAACGTACAATGGATCAGCTATGGCTGCTGTTATATTTATTTCAATTAATAGGATTGCAAACAAGTCTCATAGATATCTCGAAAACGGCCTACTCGAGCGAAAAAAAAACACAGGGAAAATAGTTATGATCCTTTAAAACCAAAAAATGTGCAGTGTAGGGTGCCGTCTAGCGGCAACAGTGAATCGGACTTCACAATAGAGTTTCTCATACCACAAAACCCCGTTATTCCAATTTTAAAAGCAATAAATATGTGAAAAAGTGTCCAAAATAATGAAAAAAAAACGATTTCCAATTTCAAACATGCCTACCCTGTATCTCGGAAACGGTGAAATTTTGGACCAAGATAAATTGCGGTAAATCGACGTATTATTATCCTTACCGCAGGGGTATATGATAGAGATTTTCTGCACCTTTTAGAGACACCCTGTATACAATGTTGCTTTGCTCGGTTTCGCCGCTACAGAGTGCCAATGTTTCCAATTGAATATTTATCATTTTTTCGAAATAATTTCTAACGTCTGTATGGTTTTAATTTAATTTTGGGACTAACAATTATCATTGACCAAATTGGCTTGTTTTGATGCAAACGCGATCTTTGTTGAATGCCTGAAAATATAAAATTTGTCGCGTGGGATTCATAAATAAAAGTTTGTAATTTTGTTAAATGATGTCTCTGCTGCTAGCCGACTTTATTTTTGAACTTTTTTGTGTTTTGTATAATTCGAAACATTGAGTTTGTCTACAAAAAAATAATTTACAATTCCTTGCAATTAAAATAATAAATTGTCGTGTCCACAATGATCATAAGAAAGTTGTTTTGTGTTTACTAGGTTTATTTTTTCACGACACATCAGTATTACCGTTCCTAGATTTTTAACTGAAACATATTCTAATAGATGGATAGAGACATAGACTTAAAATAACAAGACACATAACGCCTATACCTTTAGCATTGAATGTTTTGGTCCCAACACAATGATGATAGGCCAGTTTTGTTTTTGTTTACTTACCGGTGAAACGCCCGATTTTCGCCTGTTTTTTTTTCTGGCCACACACTACACACTTTTTGGGCACTGTTTATCAATCAAACACTAAATCCTGCAATGTAGAACAGACAGAGCAAGACTTTTCCTGAATAATTGAGAAATAAGCAAACTATAAACACATTTACCTCACTTAAGCGGACGTTTGTAAACAATGCGTCAGCCGGTCCGTCCTCAAAGTTGCGACCGGATGTTGTCATATTTCATCATGAAATGTAGAGCTTCATACAAATGTTCACCTTCAACAATGTTTTTAAACGACAGAAAAGTCATTTGTGACGGAAAACTGAGAATACGGAATTATAGGTGTTTAAGATTGATGATTTGGTAGTTGAATTAAATTATTTTTGCCGGTATTTTTCATAAGCTCTACAACATTAAGAGCACATGACAACGGCGCTGAAATAAAGTGAATAGCTTCATGAGGGAGATGTTGGGGTTAGCAATATTTGCTTTGTTACTTGTCTTGTTATTTTAAGTCTATGGATAGAGAGAACCAACGATGCACCCGTAAATTGGCCTGCAAGATCACCTGATTTATAGCCTCTGGACTCATGAATGTATGCATCCCCCATCGCTACTGCAGCCGCGAGGTATTATTTTTCAGATTATTTTTAAATGTCCAAAGTACATACAGTTTAAGTTTTTGGAAAAAAATTATTTATACAGTATGTTGCCGGATCGGTGTTGAGGGAGAGGAAATGGACTTAAAATTTAAAGACACGACAGAAAACTACTTTGAAAAAACTGCTGATATTTATCATATTTCACAGAGGCCCTCTCTACGGAGATACGGGTCCCGAAAAGACGCCACTGGAAATCATTTTTGCTTGAATAGCTTTTTAACTACTTGATATAATTTGATGAAAATCTAATATGATGAACAGTAAACATTACCTCTTGAAATACTGTTCAGGCTATCTAAATCTATTTTTTTCAAGTCTTTATCATACAGGGTGTTGAAAATTTAAGCATTAAAATGTACAACCTAGTCCGCCTCTGGTAAACTAAACAAGCTAATTATGTTTAAGGGTAGTTTTTTAAAGGGTAATGTTTTTAATTTCAATTTTCATCAAATTATATTAAGTGGTTGAGAAGTTATTCAAGAAAAATTTATTTTCAGTGGCGTCCTTTCGGAGCCCGTGTCTCCGTAGAGAGGGCCTATCTGAATCCGAGAGATACCCCACATTTTCCCGGACACCCTGTATATATTTTTCACTATATTTTTTTAACTATATTTTGTATCTACTCCATTATATTATATTATATTATATTATAGTATGAGAGTGAAAGTGAGATTGTTAATATTATCTTTCGATAAATGAAGCTCCATTATTATTATTTCTGTAAATCTTAATTGAAGTTTCATATGGAAAATTTAATTTTCAAATTAAGTAAAAACCTTACCAGAAGTGACATTTTTGATTTTATATCCAATGATACCTTTCTCTTATACAAAATAACAATATTGTATTTTTTGAGCGGCCCTGTATTAAACTTATCTTTCTTCTTCATCGTTTTCCGTCTAAAATTAAAAAAATCATAATAAATATCAGCAGTTTCTTCCAAGGGATTTTCACATTATCTTTGTCTCCCTGTATATTTAAAAAAAACACAGATCTATTCTTAGACCAAGCAAAAACTTTTATCCAAAATGACTTTTTGTCGTATCTTTCAATTTTTGTCGTATCTTTCAAATTTAAGTCCATTACCCTACTGACCGGTGAAATGACAAAATGTCTACTTTGTTTTGCTTTCTGGCCACTCACTACAAACTTTCTGGTCGGTTTTATCGATAAAATACTGAACAGCGCAATTTGGAATAAAAAATATTTCACAGCGCTAGTTTTTCTCCTTGGAAATTGAGAAATAAACGCACACTAAAATCATAAAATGGTTGTTTGTGAACAATAGCGTCCAGGCCTCAAGTCTGGGTTATGCTACCTGATATTGTACAAATTTTCACCGTCAAAAATGCTTTTTGATGACAGAAATTATTAGTGACGAAGAACTGAAGATAAATAATAGGAAGGATTTGTAACTGATGTTTAATTTACTTTGAACAGAGAAGACGAGCAATGTTCACTAAAGATTTTGGTTAATAATCTACATTATTTGTGAGCTTATCAAATTAATTAACGCATGAATACCTCTCTGTCACGTTGATCGTCCTCATTTCGATTATGAACGTCGATTATATTTGATATTCGGCGTTCTTTGATACAAAAATTGCTAATCCGCTGGAATATGTAAGCGGCCTCACCTGCTCAGACAGATGTTGCGAAATGTGCAAGAGAAGTTCGTAATTAGCTTAAACCGTTGGTTCCTCTTGATATTCTCTGTGCTCTCGTATTATTTCGTACCTCATTAAGGGTATTAATAATTATTATTGTATAATAAAGCTAATCAAATGGATTAAATTTTGGGCGAAAAAAGTAGTCCAGACTGCTTTCCCCCTTGTAATATTTGAGTAGCAAGTTTTTCCACATTTTCTCAATAAATGGTTGTTTAGATGGGGATCTATCATCTCATAGATTTTTATGTTTGTTTATCAACCCTGAAACTTTACACGTCTAGATTAACAATATTCACACAATCAATAAGCGGGAAAAAGAATAAACCGTTTCGGCATGAATTTTGAATGGAATGCCTTTATTTATCCAAACAGCTGCACCATCAAAATTACGATCACAAAGATTTTTTATAGTATTTCTATGAAATAGCAGCTTTTTGACTAAAAAAAAATGCATTTTTCCTTATCAATATGGACACGTCGTCATTTAGAACGTAAATAGTCAACTAATAAATCAAACAAAGTAATAATTTTCGTTTTTTAAGAAACTTATAATTTCGGAAAATTATTGTTTTTTGTCAAATTTGACAAACTTTATCTGTGTGTTGTTGCCAAATCGGTCGAGTTATAATAAAAAAAATGTCGCCTTTTTGATACGCGTGGCTGTGAAAGAACCGTTCAAAACAAACAACAAGTTGATAGTTGGTACCTCTTCGCGCAATGTTGTTAAACGCCTATGTTATAACCCATGATGTCCTTCTATGGACGTTTTCCATTAGAAATTGCAATCCGCAGGTGATTTATTTATTTTTCAAAGAGGGCGAATGGCAGGCTGCGTTATTATTTTAACGGAAATAGGTCGGAAGTCCATCTTCCTCCCGCATATAATAGCGCTGGTTGAGTTGTTTTTCGGAGCACCGGTGTGTGGACAAATGAATGGTTTATGTTAGCCCTTGAGTATGCGGTATCCTGTTGCATAACGAACGTTGCATGATTTTTTTGTCGGTTGTATAGGGGTAAATAAATCAGATCTATATTATGTTATATTATTAAAATCGTCAATTTTTATAGTTTTCTATATGACATGGAATTGATCTCTATTTCTTATAATATTCATTCAATACGTAGCCTATATTGCATAGTAGTCCTACATGTACATTTTAACCACATACATTATACAGGGTGTCCGGACATGAAGAGCAAAAAAATGAGGGGATAGTTCTATACAAAAAAAAAGCAGTTTATGCGCTGAATCGAGTAGATGCATTTTTACGAGCTCTGCACTTTGCATTCAGATTAAGATTGAGACCAGTAAAAGTTTAAATCAAGTGCTGAAATTTTTATGGGTGATAAAAGTGATGATGAGGATTGGAACAAAAAACAAACGACATCGGAAACTGCAGGAAAAATGAAGAAAAGCAGAGGTTTTTCGGTAGGATCCACCATTGAACTGATATCGATGCAGCAGTTTGAAAAGATAATAGGAATTGATAAGGTAAACAATCCATCGTTTACAGTAGATAAGGATAACAGGCTGATAGGAAATACGAGGGGATAGTGAAAACGTGAGCATGAAGCAATTTTTGGTTCCAATCGATGCTGTTTTCAAGCCCAGAACTTCAATTTTACGTACTTCACCTAAACAGTACGTTGATATAGAACGCGTGATTGAAGATGTAGATGAAGTGTTGCATAAAGCTGACGTATATACAAACAAAAGAATGCGGATCAGATAATAGTCATGAATCTCGTCAGTAGGCTAAAGAAAGGCAATTTGAAAAAATGGGAATAGTGAGTGATGATGATCTGCAGAGAGTGGATATCGAAACAATATCAATGAATAAGCTCCCTGACATAAGTCTAATGGGAACGATAATCAATGAGGTATTTGCATCCCTTGACATTATTGAGGGTCAGTAACAGTGCTGAGGTGAAAAGTCCGGAACAAATTGTGAAAAATACCAAGGTTAGAACCGCCATAACTTTTATTTATGAAGACACTAGCTGAATTACCCGCTCTCCGAGCAGCCCAGGCAAAACCAAGTTTTGATTCAAATCCATCTCAAAATTAAAATCCAACTTGTAAGAACAAAAGAACTGAGGTGCATTTTGTGCACAAAATGTAGATATCCTAATTCAAACGAAAAAATACTAAATCCTTAACCAAAGTGAAACATCCTCATCCTAACAAATCTTCCTACCAATTATTTTTACCGCTGGGACTTCAAACACAATCTAAAAACCATCCAACAAATCACCGTCGACGTCGTCTGCTCTGACGTTGCACAATGATGTAAAATATCCTCAACCAGAAGAAAAAACACAAAATCGAAAACCAAAGTGGAACATTCTTATCTTATCTAATCGAAACCAAACAAATCTACCTACTGATTATTATTATTAACGCTAAAATTCCAAAATAACACAACACAATCGAAAAATCATCCAACAAATCCACGTCACCCGCCGTCGATCTGCTCCTACCAGAAATCGCCCATTAGGAATGATTAATGTCAATTATTATCGCAATGAACTTCATTTCATTTCTTTAATTCTTGAAGACGATTTATCATTATTATTATTATTATTACTATAAATCCAAAAGCGAATGAGATGAGATTTGAAGTGAGACGCTAAAAAAAACAGATAATCTGTTGTTACACCAAATTATTGGGAAGCTATTTTAAGGATTGTTTCATTTTAATTGGTTGGTTCTCTCTATTTGTGGCTGTAGAGAAATTTGTCCAGCCGGTTGATATTGTTGGTGCCACAAAGAGACGAAAACTATCATCATGATAATATAATTGTGGGTCTCCTGCGGGCGAGCAAAAAAGACACACCAGTAATACGAAATTTCATTTACACAAAATACAACCAAAAACCAAATGTTGGTCGAATAACCGGAAAACCGCGTGTCGGTTGGTTCCAAGATCAGTTTATAATAGGTTGCCTCACTTTTACGGTCGTGACGTCATTTGTGTCCAGTGTTGCCAGATGATCCCTATCAAAAACAGTAGAACAGAAACCCATGGGCGAAATCAGTAGATCTCCTGTTAAAACAGTACTTCTGGCAACCTTGCGAATGACACATGACACGATACGATGCAGACCGATGCAATCGAATGACAGGATTCAGTCTTCAGAATCCGCTTTCTTCTGTAATAATTAGTCCCATCTCTAACCACAAAACGCAATACACAAAGAAAAACATTTCGAAATAAATTCATCAATTGCAAAGTGGAAACTTTTTTTCAAAATTAAAATAAAATTTAAATTTTAAATGTTTGTATCGACCTATATCATCAATTTAATACAGACAAATAGGTAACGATAAGCAAAATTTCACACAAAAACTTTAAATTGAAAATTTATTTTGATTTTGACACACAGCACAATTATTATTATCTTATTATTATCCATCCAAGGATTTATGATTAGTAATACAATCAAATCACGAAACAAAGCTTTTTTATGAAGATTATGGATTCCGATGAGATATAATCAAAATAAACAACCTCCCCCACTCACCTCAACAATTATTCCAACCCAACAAACAGAGAAACGGCAACATTGTTGTGAGGACGGAAGCTACATCCAGCCGCGAGTATCGGCGGTGTTGCTAACTGATCTGGGGCGTGATGCTACATGGGAATCCGCCACAGGTCCGCTACATAATGAAGAATGAAGATGTAATCATCAACAAATAAAAACAACCGGAATTAACAACGAAAAAGCAACATTTTTTTTACGCTGACGTGACGCTTTACAACAGCATCACGTCCAAATGGGCTTCTCATCAAGCAGCTTGAGCTGCTGAGGCCACCAGAGTGTAGCCATTAGGCGATTTCGGCTTGTTTGGTACATGGTTTGGTACTTGCTTTGATCTCTCAAACACCTACCAACCAAATTCGGATCCTTAAATGATGACGTCACATCAAGTTTGGTAGGTGTTTTGGTCTGTCAAAGTGCCTACCGCAGTTTGGACCACGGTTCTTTGGTTTGGTATAGTGCTATCTTTGTCTATTCTTCTTTTGTCTCGCTCGGGAGTAGTAAGTAGTAGTTATGAATGATCAAGTGAATGATGTAAACAAACAAATCGACCAGTTGTATTAAAACTTCAGCAAATTAATACTGAATTACCAAGCAATTTACTGAATGTCACGGGATTCATTCTGATGTCTGTAAATCGACGACGTTCATAGAATTCCAAAACAGCCAAAACCACGTCTGATTTTCTTAAAGGCATTTTGAATAATTTACTGCCACAATCTTTTTATCAAATCACCAAGCAGTTTAAACCGTATGACAAGAATGAACTAAATAGTAAAATAAACTGTAACCTATAACTTAACATAAACAAAAAAGTTGGGTTATATAACCACGGCTCTTTTGACAGTTTTGACCAAAAACCTACCAAACGATTTCGGTAAAATGTTGGTCGTGACGTCATCACTATGACGTTGCAGTTACCGTTTGGTTAACCAAAATGTAAACCAACCACTCGAGCCGAAATCGACTATTGTTACTTCGGCGATCACCATGGCAACGCCATGTCAACCAATCTGACCAATCAGAGATTGCCAGAATGAAGCCTTCTCTCTCCCTCATTAGATACACGCAAAATGCTATATTTTTTACCGACAAGCATACCTTCCCTTTTATAAATGTATAGATAACCAGATTGGTTCATAAAATTGGTATTCTGCAAGCTGATAACATAGTGCTGGAAAATGAGCTGTTGTCTAATAAAAATAATAAAAATGTTCCTAGCCATGACTAAGAAGACTCTTGCAGAAACCGTAATCACAAAAGCTAACCCAAGAATGTCTCAAAGCAATGCGGAATCTGATGTTTGGACAGCCCCTAAAACCAGCAGATCACTGGAAACATGTGTAGACATAGACCATGTGAGTGACTCAAAAGAAGCTATGAGACACTTGAAAGATGCGATCAAATCAAAAGAAGTGGATGGGGGCTTTAAGAACGTGAAACAACTAAAAGATGGATCGACAGTGATAGAAAGTATCGACAAGGCACAACAAGTCAAACTGAAGTTTACACTGGACAAGAAGAAGAATGTGCAATTGAAAGAAAGGCTGCAGAATGACCCTATGATATTGATAACTGGTGTAGAAAAAGGCTGCCCCGTGGAAGAGTTGGTAAATGAACTCGTGAGACTGAACAATGAAATCGAGAAAGAAATGGTTCTTGAAACGAGAAAAAGTAAATTTTGATCTGGTCAAAGAATTTGTTTAGAAAGATGTGAACTGCGATGTGTGTTAAGTGTTGTGGATTCGGACATGTGTTCAAGCATTGCCAAGAAAAGGATAGTTAACAATGCGGATGACAGAAACCTTGTGTTTGGAGGAAGCAATCTCAACCAACTGCTTACGGATAGCACCAACTTTATGAAGGATGTCACTGAATGGTTCACCCAGAACAAACTAATATTGAATTCTAGCAAAAACAATTCAATACTATTCAGAACGAAGCTTCCGAGAATCCAGAAACCGGATATGTTGGGAGATTCCATACTCTCTGAAGGCACTAAATTTCTAGGACTATACATCAATGGATATCTCAGTTGGTGTACTAATATTTTGCATCTTATGAAAAAAATCAAACAAGGTCTGCTGTGCAATAAGAATAAATAGAAAATATGTAGACTTAAATACATTGAGAATAATCTATTTAGCTAATTTCGAGGGTACAATGAGGTATGGCATCATGTTCTGGGGGAGAGATAGTTATATCCAAAAAGTGTTTTTGGATATAACTATCTATGAATGTCCCATGTTTTTCTTTCAACATCAATACTTATTCCAAATTTCACGAAACATGAACATTATACAAGAACAAACAGCAGAATAATATCCAAGACATCGCCTAACTTGGACAGAGAAGGTTCCTCACTATATGTGTGTAAAGCTGTACATCAAGCTGCCAGCGTAGCACAACGTAGTATCACTCGGATCGCTCTGTTTTGTAATCGCTGAAAGTTTTCTGGATGTAATTGAGCATCAGAATTCCAAGTGAGGAGCTGCAATGCTGCTATTCAGAAGTAGCTTTGTTTTCAATCAGATCCAAATTCCGGATCTGAGAATCGAATTCCGGATCAAGCATCCGGATCTGACATCCGAATTGCGAATCTAGATTCGGATCCCATATCCAAATCCGGATTCGGATATCAATCAATCAAAAACAGTTCATTGTCGAAAATGTATAAACATTCATTGACAAAGCATGTGTACATACATTGAGATATAAAGTGTTACGTATAATAAAAGATAAATAACAATCATAAAAGATAAACTTGAAGCAACCAACATTATAAAATTTCATATACAGTGTGTTTCATTTTGACTGGAGACAATTCGCTATCTTGATAAAAATTGACCGATTTATAGTACTCAAAAAGCTCTATCTTTTCATAAAAAAAATGACATATGCCATTTCCAAGGCGTACTATGATTGATAGAAGGGCTCCAAAAACGCGAAAAGTTATTAGGCATTTTTTTATATTGAAAACGGAGAGCGTTTCTGAATTTGGCATGCACAAAAACCCCTTTAACGATATTTTTGAAATAAAATGTTATACGGGATGTTCAAAAAGTAAGGTCAAATTTGCAAAAAAATAATTTTTCTTACCACTCTGTATAAATTCCAGCAAAGATTTTGCAACAATTTTTTGTTATTTTTGTAGGTTTGAGATGATGTGAACATTCAATAACTTTTGTTAGTCTAGCCTATCACAAGCCTTCAAAAAATTAAGTTCAAAAACTAAAGCCAAATTATTGATGTATAGTGTATGATGTATTCCTTTGAGTACCAGTACACATGTCTATTCTTATTGTCACTTTAGCTTTCACGGGGGCTGTTGAAAAAGAAGACTAAGATATTAGAAAAGTATAATGTATTATGAAATACTTACTAATAATAAGTAAAAACAAAATTATGTTGTACTCGGACTTAACCGAGTACTTTTGGATAGTTCCTCAATATTTAAGCTTTAATCATATTAATATGACGATTTGAAATAACACTATTTTTTCATAAATTTTGACCCTCATTTCATTTATGAACGCTCGGTATAAGATAGAGAAGCAACACTTATCTAGTGAACAGTTCGCGTCATACCTACAAAAAAAAGCTTGTGCAAAATCTTTGCTGGAATGTATACAGCGTGGTTAGAAAATTTGTTTTTTTTTTTGCAAATTTGACCTTACTTTTTGAACATCCCGTATGACATTTTATTTAAAAAATATCGTTAAAGGGGTTTTTGGGCATGCCAAATTCAGAAACGCTATCCGTTTTCAATTTTAAAAAATGCTTAGTAACTCTTCGCGTTTTTGGGGCCCTCATCTATCAATCATAGTAGGCCATGGAGATAACATATGTCAATTTTTTTTCAATGAAAGGATAGAGTTTTTTGAGTACTATAAAGTGAAAAAAAAGTGTTTTCAAATCGGTCTATTTTAGTTAAATAGCGAATTGTCGCCAATCGAAATGAAACACACTTTATAATAAAAGACAAATAGATAATACTACTACACGGGGTTCAAAAAATTCAGTCAAGGTGTAATAAGCCTCATTTAATGAAATTTTCTTGACACTAACCGTGAATTTACAATGTCGAATCTGTGATGGAAAAACTAACCCAAAACGCACATTTCCACATTGATAGTAAGAAGGAACGCGGGAACGCCGACGCGATGGGGTCAGTTAAGGTAGGTATGGCAAAAGGTATTACAAATAGAATGTAACTTCAACACCCTGTAACTCCGTCAAAAATACATTTTCGAAAAAATGTTATAAAAAGAGGTTGCATTCATTTTTGGTATTCTCACACCTTAAGTTTTTCCTCATGATTTACGGACACCCTGTATATTGTTGTTGATAAATCATCAAAGCTATAACATTATGTGGCAGAAGTGACAAAAATATAAACAAATATCCATGCTGTAAAGCGGCTTTCACACCAAAGTAGCATGCGTCGTGCGACTGTTTGCAAACAACATGTTGACATATTTTTGCAATTCCTTTTCTCAAGTAACATTAAATGGGGTTATCACTTGGGTTATCAAAACGGAAAAAAGATATATCTTTTTCTAATTCTGGAACAATCCATTAACATGAATCACTTTTTTATCCTCGGACTCTGTCCCCAATATTTCCTCCATTTGGACGTTTCAGTGTCCTGATAGGATCATGATCAGCTGATTTTTATGATTTTTTATAACCTCAAAAACTTCACCCGGCGCACATGATTCGATTGTTTGTGGATAATTGTTTTTATTTAGTGGTGTGATGTCGATTCAAGTGGATTTTTATCTTCTCGGCCATTTTTCAGCATTTTTCGTTTTATTTTTAATGAATTGGGGCTATAATACATCATGGCCAAATACAAAATAAAAGTAGGGTCCAAAAACCTGAAGACATTTCCAAGTCTTACGCAAAGTTCACTCAATAAATAGAATTTGGGTGACTACCTCGAATCGTCAAAACACTCATTCCTTTTACCCGCCTTGCCATTTCACTGGGAGCAGTGAAACGACTGGAACAGCGTATCGCGTTGTGGAGCGTAGAGTAAACTTGATCTGATCTATAATGGACAATTTGCGTAAGTACATTCTCAAATAACTCGAAATTATTGTGTACGTATTCTACACAATATTTGAAAGTCATTAGCGAAAAATATTTTCCAAAATACCCAAAAATATACTAAATAAATGTAAAAGGAAACGCAAATTTCACTGTAGGATCGAAAACCGGGCGGAGCTAAAACAACCTCTCTCTCCCCAGAGAGAGTCATTACAGTCAATACGCCAGACGGAGATGAATAATGTATTCTGTGACGTCGTGGATGTTGATTGGCGTTCTTTAATCGGTGATTACTACATTGATAGGGGTACTTATCCTTATATTTTTCATATTACCAAAACATGTGCAAATTGTCCATAATTAGTTTGAAAGACCCTGAAGTTTTTTAGTGTTGCGAAATTCGTATTTATATATATAAAAAGATCTCACCTTAACTAATATTTTGTGCTTTATCACCCTTGCTTTCTCTGCTGTTTTTTTTTGTGACTGCGGTAAGTGCGGTACGCTAGTGATCTGGGTTTTTCAAAGTGCCAACGAGAAGTGAACCAATTTCTATTATCAAAAAAACATTGTTTTTAGTTAGAAGAGATTTTGAAGTCTTGCTAACTTCATGTTTTCTCCATCGAGGGTAGATTTTTAAGTTTTGTTCACTTGATTTTTATCATGTGTTTATATGCCGTCCATAGTAGATTTTTATAGGTTATTTAGATTATTTGATAACGTAATAAATGCTATATTTTTCCACGATTTACGTTTTTTCTATTATGTATCAGGTAGAACTTTTTTAAAAATATTTTTTGTGTCTTTGATGACCCAGACGTGGTTTAAATCGAGTTAGGCATTGGAATAATACAGGGTGTTCCAGATCAACTGGTCAGTACTTATACTGCATACAGGGTGCCACAGATTCGAGTGCATACATGGGGATCTCAGTTATTGAAAGAGATACAGGATCGGTTAAATGATTGCAAAATTGCGCAATTTTTTGCTCAACAAAATGCCGTTTTGAAATTTGAAAAATTTTGACCACTTCCAAAGATATTCGAAAAAAAATGAAATTTCGCAAAAACGCTATTATTATTTCCTGAGTTTATTTGAGAAGATATTGTAAAATGAATCACACTTTCTCATTGCCACTTTTTCTCCTCTACAAGAAAGCGGTATGAAATTGAAAATCTGACGTTTCGTCTTTGAGCGGCCATCGTCAAGTTAATTTTTTTAAATACGGACCTGGATTTTTTATTTTATTTTCAATTATCTTTTGGCGTCTTTAACGTATTGAGATACCGCAACCCTCGAAAAAAATTCTCATTTAAAAAAAATACCAGAGAAAATTAGTTAGGCAACCCTTTTCTCCCTAACTCATAGTTTGATTCATAAATCCATCTTTATTCGAGACGTTATTCTTATGAGAAAACCTGCACAACTAAACAAGCCTTATTGACCAAACCAAAATCGGAATAACATCCAATAACGATACATTTAATGAAATGAAATTAAATCCACAAATGACATGGAAAATCATATAAAAAAATGAATAAATGTTTGCAAGTGTTCAAGAATACTGGCATTTTAACAAAATATTGAAAATAACAATAATCGGTGAAAAATAATCGAAAATATTGACGTTGCTAAGGCAACCCATTGCTTCACACCCTCATCTAATTACCTCAATGCCTCAAGGACGTCAAAAGATAACTAAAAATAAAATAAAAAATCCAGGTCCGTATTTAAAAAAATGAAACTTGATGATGGCCGCAAAGACGAATCGTCAGATTTTCAATTTGATACCGACATCTTGTAGAGGAGAAAAAGTGGCAAAAAGAAAGTTTAATTCATTTCACAATATCTTCTTGAATAAACTCAGGAAATAATAATAACGTTTATGCGCAACGAGAACAAATTTCCGGATTTTTAATTCGAACTCGCGGGAGATTCCGCAAGAAAATTTCATGCCAAAACTATGAGATGATTTAAGAGTAGCGGCTGGATGTAGCTCCCATGCACCAACCACAGTTGGGTTGGGTTGGGATTGTTAGGGAGAGTGGGGACGGCAACACTGTAATCATATGGGAGCCACATTTAGATGCAAAGCCAGGGAGATTTCCACTTATTAATCTTTCAGTCACGTGATTATGAGTGGGGTGATTTCCGATAAAATTAGGTCGTTGCCATAGCAACATGTTAAAATGCAAGCCTATGATTGGTTAGAATTGACTGGTAGGAAATTTTCAAAATAAATTCCGATATCAATTTGTTTTGAAAAAAATGTACACCCTGTATCTAGGAAGCGGGGCACTTCCGGCCGTGGGTTCCTCATCTTATTATTACTTCTTATTCATGATTCCTCTATTTTCTGTATGAGTAGTGACCAGTTGATCTGGGACACCCTGTATACTCGTCTCCAATTTACTACTGCCGAGTAAACAGAGTCAAGAAAAAAAAAGTATACTTTTCAATTTTCATTCTGAAACAATTAAGACCTAATGAAAAAAGACTGGTATCTGTGAACAATTTTAAATGTATTGTGTCGCTAATATCCAGATAGTCTTTTGTAAAGTTTTATATAGAAGTTTCAGTTCATCAGGTCTGATTCTCATGAATATTCTGAACTCATATTATATTTAACTATTCATCATCAACATATCATCACATCAGCAGTCAATGAGCAGCATATTATATGAAGAACCAATCCTGTAGATACTAGGTACAGAAAAAAGTTTCAAAGTTCAAGGAACATCTTGCTGTTGATGTTTATTATACCTAGTCATTGCTTCACAACATATTGACTGTTCCTCTAAATTGAATTCTACCTGGAGCTCGACGCTACTATATTTGGACATGACATTTAAAGGAACATCTGCTGTTCGTGTGCCCTTTGAGCGATCAAAAAAGAACAAAACTTCAGTCGACTTTGGTCATTTCATGTCTTACTGCTCACCACTAAAGTGTATTACTTCCGAATCAATAGCCAATTTAAAACCCTTATCATTCGTATTTTGTCTGACGGGTTCAGGTTTTTTTTGTTCTAGCGATGTATAGGACATGTAATAGACAGGCGAATGTTATTTTTCAACTAAGTTGTCATTGTGTATTCAGATCGATTTCTGTAGATTTGCGGTTTCATCTGTAATTTTTGTTGTTGTCAGCATTCCTTTTGTTACGCTATGAATACTAGGTTCTCTGTTTTGATATATCGAAATCTTGCTGTATCCATCAAGAATTATTGGAACATGTAACCGTGTAGTCATGAGGTTTTCATACTGAGAATGTGTGGTTTATTGACATAATAACACCCTCTTACAAAACAAAAATCCGTCAAGTGGTTCGTGAAACACACATTTTGCATGACGCTCTCGGCTTGACCATTCAATTTATCGTAAACAATTTTAAAGTAAAGATGGCCCTTTGTGTATCTCCGAAAAGGTAAAAATGTGATTAGGACAATCTAATATCGGCTCCGCACATGTCGCGGCGAAGATAATTGCAGCTGCGACAGCTGCAGAACAGAAGAGGCCCTCACGTCAGACTGCTGTCGGGCGCGTGCTGGTGTTCCTTCCTATACCTTCCCATTGGCGCACCATAGGTACTAAGGGTTTTTCACAAAAGCGAATCTAGTCTTTTGTACTAGTAAAGGAATCTTCTTGATATATTACACCTAAAATATGAGTAATCATAGCAATCAGTAATCAGTAATCAAAAATTTTGAAGGTTTCAACAAATCAATATGGTTCGACATAATGTAGAATCAAAGTCGGTTTGCATATCTCCGCCACTGATCATGTAAGCTGCGAACTGTCTTGAAACCTCAACCTAAACCAACCAACCCTGCATCTGCCACAAGAAAAAAGGGCTTAGATCAGGTAATATCAGGTATAGGATAGGTGATCCTCTCTGGAGAGGCTAACATTTCAGACTTTAATTTCTAATTCTAGGCTATATTGTGTGGTTTCATTAAAATGTATATGAATAATTAGTTGTAAGTCTATTTTTGGGGTAGTTTAGAGTAAGAATGTTGGTAATATATCTATTATAGTGAATTTTCTATTCAACTTTTGAAATATTGCATTAGTTATTGTTGCGTCCATTATATTCGAGGAGAGATCACATCACTTTGGGTTCTAGGAATATTTACGGTTCACGTTTCGTCAAACTAATATTTTCAAATTTCACTCATTTTCTTTGAAAGAATAGTGTGGGAGTGTCTGATTCTTGGTGATCTAGCCCCTGAACCGTCCAATCAATTTTTCATTTGGTATCCGTGATAATGATTTATTCGGTTAAAATAATGGAGAAACATAGGGTGTACAAGATTTTCTTTTGAAGCAACAGTTGTGGGGTCATATCAAAAGAACGGAAGTATAGGTTTGATGTCAGAACGTAAAGAAATTGGACTGGTTGAGAAAGCGGAAGAGAAGAATTATAATAATAGCTGTATGCTATTACATCGAAGAATCTACAGGGTGTCCCATATAAGACCCTCTACTCCTTTACCTCGGAAGATAATTGCGATTCACGAAAAAAAGTTGACAATAAAGTCTTACTGTTTTTAAAAGAACTTTATTGTTATACAGGATGTCCGTTTCAAGTGATGCCACTACTGCTATGTTTGAAACAGTAGGTGCTACGAGGTCGGTTAAATGGAATTTGCAGTTTGTGATGCTCATTAAAGATTTTTGTCCATTTGTTATTATCCTGCTTTGCCACATGCCTGCCCCTCGCCAGTTTTGATATGCTATTCGTTTGAGAACATCGGTAACCTGTTATTTGATGCCAATAAAGTTTAAATCTCCGAAAATTTGCTCAAAAATAGATTGCAAGAGAAAATCCCGGGCTATACCTACTATACAGGGTGTGACAATTTGAAATAATCACTATCAGTATCTTGGAAACGGTAGGATATACAACAAAGTTCAAATCATGGCAAAGTCGCGTATTCAGGTACAGCAAATGCCAAACAACTCATTCACGTCATAATTGCCACCAAGCGAGTTTCAATGTGATTTGCAGGTGACCAAATCTGGCCACCAGCAAACATCATAACAACGAGCCTGGTGGCAACGATGACGTAGATCGAAAGTTGTTTGGCATTTACTATACTCAATAGAATTCCGCTTGAAAATCCTAAAAATTCCGAATACTTCTGGAGATATCCGGAAAAACCCGAAATTTTGTAAAACGGTTTTTCTGTTTTCCTGGGTTTATAAAAAGAAATATTTCAAAGCAAATGTTACATCTTCATAGTAACTTTTTTTGTTTACGAAATGGCATTATCAGATTTATGATTCGACGTTTCGTCTCCAAGCAACCATCATCAACTTTAATTTTAAATAGACGAGAAATTTCGTTCTACGCTTATTATACTTTTATTTTAATTCTGATTCCAATGACATACCACACTTGACATTTATTCGACGTTTCGAGCTAATAAGGCTATCTTCAATATGAATTGATGATGTTTGAAAAGGAACGAAACGTCGGATCAAAAATCTGATTATGTCATCTTTTGAAGAAAAAAGAATACAATATAGATGTGAAGTCTTTCTCGATCCATCTCTCTTATAGTTTCGCCAGGAAAAGAAAATTTCAGAAATTCAAATTTTCAAATTCAAAACTGTTGGTTTTCAAATGACTATTTTCCTAATTGTTTCCTGCTTTTGATTGATTTCAAATTTACAGTGTATTTTTCGTCTCTACAAGATAAGTTTATTGGATATTTTTTATGTTATAATACAGGGTGTCCGGTAAGTATATGGCATAATTTCGGGAGCGTATAGGGGAGGTCAAAATAACCCCAGTTTGTCATAAAACTTTTTTGTCTAGAGTGCCTCCTAACGTAGATACACAGCTCTAAAGGGGTACTCTTTGATTTAATTTTTTAGCTCTAACTTTTGAACCGGCTTGTATAATCTGATGAAATTTTAGTATGTTGTGAAGGCCCTAAAGACTCATAAAACCATAGTAAAGTCAGAATTTTAAATTGTAGAGGGAACCAGGAACGGACTGGCCACCAAACCTTTTGGGTCCAATTTTTGACAGGTGTCATTGTCCAGAGTTCAAAACTACTTTTTCCATTTTTTTTAAAAAAAGGAGCTTCTCTTTTGCTGCGATAATCTTTTGAGACTCTCAGATTGATTGCCTACACTAGAATAGTTGAAAATTGAAAAAAAAACAACAAAAAAATTGAATTTTTGAAAAAAAAGCAAGTGAATTTTTTTTTTTTTTTTTTTATTTGACAAATTCTGGCACAATCACTCTGAGAGTGTAAAACAAATTTCAATGCCAACAATAACACTCGCCGTAGTATTTAAGTGTATACTTGCAATAACCTGTAGAACGAAAACCTATTTTTCTCGAAAACGGTTAGTTTCATCGGAACAAAAGAAGAGCACCTTTTTTGGTAAAAAAAGTTCAGAGTATTTGAAAAAGTAGTTTTCAGCTCTGTAAAATAAAAAAGTGGCTATGAAGATGTGACACTAATTATGAAATATTTCTTTTAATAAACCTAGGAAAATATAAAAACCATTTTAGAAAATTTCGTTTTTTCGCGAATATCTTCGGAAGCATTCGGAATTTTCCAACGGCATTTAATTGAGTATCAAAATGCGCAACTTTGTCGTGGTATGAACTTTTCTGTATATCCTACCGTTTCCAAGATATGATGGTGAACATTGAGATTTGTAACACCCTGTATAATAGTATAGCCCTAGATTTTGCTAGGCAACCCATTCGCAATCTTTTTTTGAACATATTATCTAACATTCAAACTTTATTAGCATCAAATGACAAATGAGGGTGGATATTTCTAATACCGTATCTTAGACTATTACGTGATCCCTCAACCTGATCCCCAACATGGCACGCTCCATTGCTCTTTGTGTTATTCTGAGCCTATTTGCACTTTTGAGAGAATAACAGTTTCCATACCATATGTTGTTAGTGGTAAAATGCAGGAATCATATACTTTCCTCTTAAGATTGATAGGAATGCTCTGGGATCCTAGAATGTATCCAAGTCGGCTTAATGCTGCTCAACTCAAACCTTTCCTTCCAGATATTTCCGATGCTTGGTTCTGTTTTCCCAGCCTGATGGTGTGGTTTTTAGTTTTATCCGTTATAATTTATGTTTAAAGCATGAATGAAAATGGATCGTGACACCAAAGTTTTGTTTCGTCTCGTATTAGTGCGAACAACATCAACTTGATTCTTTTTAATACGGAGCTTGATTTTTGTCTGTGTGTGAATTAAAAAAAAAATCATCTGATAAGATGAATAGGTAACAACAGCCTTGTGAACTGACCACCACAATCACCTGATATTACACCTTTGGATTTTTCCATGTGAGGCCAAGATTACTCTTGGAATATTGGAAAAAGTTCATAAAAAGATTGTTGTCAAATCAAAACTTTTTGCCCATTTAACTGACCTCGTAGCACTAAAGGTTCCGGAGCTAGCAATAGTGGTATCACTTAAAACGAACACCCTGTATCAGTGCGACCGTATGGAAGATGGAACAAATTCATTTGAAATTCAGTGGTTTGTTTTGTGGCAGAACGCTCGGAAATGCCAATTTTTATTTTTGACTGCGTTTTTTTTATGATAATTGTATGTATACAGGGTGTCCCAAATTCAAATTCGAGCAGCATCATTGGGATTTCGTGAACTAGAAGAGATACAAGGTTGGCTGAATGGAGGCAAAGTTGCGCAATTTGATACTCATTAAAATAACCTTTTAAAATTTGGAAAAAACCCAATATTCGCGATTTCATTTTTATTTATTTTATACGACTCTATTTGAATAGATATTAGAAAATGAATTCCACATTTTCATTGCTTCTTTTTCTGTTTCACAAAATGGTGTTGTAAGATTTTCAAACACACATTTCGTCTTTGAGCTGTCATCATCAACTTTGTTTTTTTTAAATACGTCCCTGGATTTTTTATTACGGATTTCAAGAGCCTCTTATGTTCCTGAACCATCGATGTATATCTACATTTTTACATATGAACTCAAGTGAATATATACTTAAATTCGTTTATAGCAAAAAACCGGTATCTGTACCTACTTACGACCAATAATTTGATGGATTGTCGTATATTTTCAGTTGCTACTAAAGTCAAGTTTACGTTCTCCTGAGCCCAGCTAGTACCTATTGGTACTCACAAAAAAAGTCCCCAAATTATCAAAGAATAAAAAAATCAATGGTCCATTATATTCGTTGGGTTTATGAAAACTATTGCCATTTCTAAAATCCCAAAAATTCTTGTTCACCATAAATCTCTCTTGGGTCAGATGAAATAACAGTCATCAAGACCTGCCTTCCTTTGATATCACCCCGGCCGATCCATTCACCCCCTGAACACAACAAAATATATTTATACCACAAAAGACTCACAATTTATGGAGGATTACTTCAAATTATCCCACATTCCTTATTTCTTCAGGTAGACCAATTATTGTGGAGGGTCGTTTGAAGAATGTATTGTTGAGAAGAATTGCGAATTAATTGTTGTATACAGTTGATGTGATATATTTTACTGAAGAAACTATCAGCCACTTGGTTTCTGAGCTTTACATGTAAAACGGTATAACTGACAGTAATGACAAAGCATAGGCCGGAACCAAACCAAATTCATTTATTCATGTTAATGTACAAAAAGAAAGTCTAACACAAGTCAAAAATTAGATTAGATACTAGAACTCAAATGCCAGAAAATCTCTTTTATTCTGGATATAAAATCCTCCACTGGAAGCGACCTGAGAGTTTCTGACAGCTTTTTAAAAAACTTTACACCCCAGTACCCCGGTTCACTTTGACACCTTTTCAGCTGGTTGAAACAAGCTTGGACTTGTTTCTTGTATCGTAGGTGTTCATGTTCTCATGGGCCCTGAAACTCCCCTCCCTCTTCCGAACATACACCATGTTTTGGAAGATATACAAGGAAGTCACATTTAAAATGCCCAGTGAGCCAGAAACACGTCTACAATCGTCCCTGAATCCCCGACCTGCAAGAACTCTGATTGCCTTACGGTGAAGACCAAAGACCCTGGATATATTAGCAGAATGTCTCCAAGCCAAGATTGCAAAGGTCAAGTGTGAGTGCATGGAAAGGGGAAAAATAAGCCGTCCTTAGGACACTCGCACATTCTGGGCCAAATTTCTGAGCACAAATAGGCTTCCTGTTAGCTTTTTGCTCAAGATGTGAATGTGGTCTTTCCAAAGAAGTTGTGGGTCCAAGTGTACCCCCAGAGACCTGACACTGGTCATATTACCATTCTCATCCTGGCTATCCCTGAGAGAAAAGACCATTCTTTTGGTTTTTTCCTCATTAAGTAGCAATTTATTGGTGGAAAACCACTCCTTTACCCTCTCCTGCGCAGATACGGATCCTTCAATAAGTGAACCCACAAATGTGCCAGTCGCAAAGGAAGCTGTGGTATCATTAGCAAACAGTGTACACTTTGCAGGTAATACCTGATCTTCAAATGCCAGTTCTGGAAATGGACTTGTTTCAACCAAGTACTATTTTAAATTGCTTCAGCAAACAAATAGTGCTGAATGGGATTACTACTTATTGAAAATAACCCAATATCTTATAATGATGTGCTCTATATCACTCTTCAAAGTTTCCAGTATTTATCGAATTATGATAGTCGACCTTTACAAATGCAAACTTGGAATAGACCAAGTATTAGGGATATTTTCGTGATACAAAAAAAAAAAAAAAAGATTTTCATTTCTATCCAAACTATTACATACTCCGAAATTTCAACTCAGTATTCCAAAATGTATTTTTCTGTAAATCTTTTAAATCTTGTTTCTAATTTTTTAAGATAAACTTTATAGCAAACTAAGTGTAAAAAAATATCGGAATCATTAAAAAATATCTATGCCTTGTATAATTTTTTCAAATTTAAAGTATATCAATAAACTTTTCAAACCAATCAGAACTTTTTATAAATATTGACTTTTTACGAAAAATGAGATTCTTGGTCCATTATTACCTACAGTGTGTCTCCGGATCGACGCATGAATAGTTGAAAAAGACCATCAAAGCAGGGCTAAACCTCACAAGATGAAATTTCAATTAAATTTTTCACCTATTCATGCATCGATTTGGGGACACTGATGGTACTCCGTGGACATAAATACCTACTGTATACCCATTCCATCAACAAGAATAAAAATTTCAATTCGAAAGTAGTTTGTTTTATCTTTCATTTTATTTTCATAATAAAAACTAGAGAAAAATTCGAAAAAAATGAATATTACTGGAATAGATTTTGTATGGGAGTATGCCCAACTGAATTGCTTGGCCAAACCTTATAAATTTGATCTATGGAACAAGACCAAGGTAAAAGTCTAAACGGGTGTTCCAAAGAATCAGAGTGAAGTTAAAAACAGATTTCTTACGAGACCCCAGCTTGTCTATTCGGAAAGTTGATATTAAAGGATATACAGGGTGTGAATGTTTAATTTTTGATTTTGTCAACTTATGTCTTTCTTTGTATAACTGAGATCTCCTGAATCTTGAAAACGGAAGCATTTTCAGGATTTTTCGATTTCGAGTTCAACTGTGTTCGTTTGGAAGCTACATACGCGGTTACTTTATAGTCCAAGGGTATTAGCATCCGTTATTTGGTGCAAATAAAGTTTAAATGTTAGAGAATTTGTTCAAAAATAGATTGCGAATGGGTTGCCTGGTAAAATTAGGGGCTATACTTTTATACAGGGTGTTACAAATTTCGATGTTCATCATCATATCTTGGTAACGGTAGGATTTACAGAAAAGTTCATACCACGACAAAGTTGTGCATTTTGGTACTCAATAAAATGCCGTTAGAAAATCCACAAAAATGTTTTAAGATGATTTTTATGTTTTCCTAGGTTTATTAGAAGAAATATTTCAAAATAAATGTCACATCTTAGTAGTCACTTTTCTCCTTCTACAACATGGTGTCATCAAATTTATGATCCGATGTTTCGTCTTCGTACAATTTTATTAAGTAGGTGAACAATTTCGTTCTACGCTTCATAGATTGTAATTTTGATTCCTGTTTCGACTACATATCAGACATAACATTTATTCAACGTTTCGTGCTGATAAAGACATCATCAATGTAAATTAATGATGGTTGGGAAAAATAATGTATAATATTATTATAATATAATAATATAAAAAATATCCAATGAGCTTATTTTGTAGAGACGAAAAATGAACTGTAAATGCGAAATCAATCAAAAGCATGAAGAAACTAGGAAAATAGACATTTGAAAACCAAAAGTTTTTTAATTTGGAAATTTGAATTTTTGAAATTTTCTTTTCCTGGCGTAACTAGGAGAGATGGATCGAAAAAGACTTCACATTTATATTGTTTTTTTTCTAAATGATGACATAATCAGATTTTTGATCCGACGTTTTTTCCCTTTCCAAACATCATCAAACGTCGAATAAATGTCAAGTGTGATATGTCTTTGGCATTAGAATTAAAATAAAAGTGTAATAATAATAATAATAAATAGTAATGTTTATTCAATATCAACATTGATAACAATTTGTACAGAAGTGACAAGCGTAGAACGAATTTTTTTGAATATTTAAGAAAAAAAGTTGCCCGGGACGAAACGTCGGATCATAAATCTGATAACGCCATTTGTAGAGGGAAAAAAGTTACTATGAAGATGTAACATTTGCTTTAAATATTTCTTCTTATAAACCCGAGAAAACACGAAAACCGTTTTACAAAATTTCGGTTTTTTTCCAGATATCTCCGGAAGTATTCGGAATTTTTTGGATTTCCCAACGGCATTCTATTGAGTATCTAAAAAAACAGCTTTGCCATGCTTTGAACATTGCTGTTTATCCTACCGTTTCCAAGATACTGACGGTGATTATTATAATTTGTAACACCCTGTATAGTATGTATAGCCCGGGATTTTTCGAGGTAACCCATTTGCAATCTATTTTTGAACAAATCCTCTAACATTTGAAGCTTACAAAAAACAGATGTGGGGTAGATATTCCTAATACCGTATCTCGTACTATAAGCTTAAAAAGGAATAGTCATGGGTATGAGCCTTACGAGGAGCCTTATTATCAACAAGAATAATTAAAATCAACATAAATAGGAATTTTTTTATAAACTGAGGAAGATGCTCTGGAATGATGTGCATCAATAAAAATACATGTATTATTATCTGATAGAATAATAATTAAGGTATACAGTTCTAAAAGGGCGAATGCGCGGCATGTAGCGTCAGAGAATATTGATTATTAAAAAGAACGGGAAATACTCACTGACCATTATAATTCAGAGTAAAAAAAATGAGACTGCCTGTGATCCTTTCAAGTTATACAGGGTGTCCGGGAAAATGTGGGAGATCTCTCGGATTCAGATAGAACATTAAAAAATAAGATGACAAGTTCCCATACATTTTTTTCC
Organism: Orchestes rusci; assembly: GCA_958502075.1. NCBI lineage: Eukaryota > Metazoa > Arthropoda > Insecta > Coleoptera > Curculionidae > Orchestes > Orchestes rusci. Next base: position 4,194,333 of record OY293306.1, read on the forward strand.
TAGCGGCCCTCCCTACGGAGATACGGCCCCCTAAAGGATCCCACTGGAAATCGGTTTTTCTTGAATAACTTTTAAACGACTCAATATGATTCAATGAAAATTTAATATGATAAACAGTAGTAAGGACCTCTCAAAATACTTCCCTTAAAACATAATTAGCTTGTTTAGTTTACCAGGGACGGACCAGATTGTACATTTTAACGCTCAAATTTTTAACACCCTGTATGATAAGGAGTTAACAAAAATAAATTTGGATACCTTGAACATTAAGCTAAAGAAAAGGTACTTTTGTTCATTGTCGATAAAATGAACCATTTTCGAGAAAAAACAATTTTTATTAAAGAAAACCTCGAAAAAAGCCATGACGAAGTGGTGCTCTTGACGAAATTGTGAACCTAACGCTAGGAAAAAAATTTATGGGAACTTGTCATCTTATTTTTTAATATTCTATCAGAATCCGAGAGATCTCCCACATTTTCCCGGACACCCTGTATACAAGCTATTCATGAGCCCAACAAACTCATTACATTTTGAGTTTTCAACACTATTTTTATATCAAGTGAACATCACAGAAACATATTCATAGAACTTAAAAAACTGGTAAAATATTCCATCGATCTTTAAGACTTTATTGCGTTGTGAAAAAAGAAGACTGTCTGTTTCCTATCTTCAGACAGAGACGATTTTTAAAATATATCTTTCTCTCCCACGTATACTTATGGTCAGATAAAAACACTTGCCCAAAACTTTATAAAACTTTGATCCTACATCAGTGATCAAGAAAGTATGGTAGATTTGGGAACTTCAATCAACTTGTCAGATCACGTGTCTTTTCAAAAATTTCACGTTAAAAATAGGGGTAAAAATATGTTTTTGTGTGACTTTTGAAAAAAATGGCTAGCACCAGTCGAAAGAGGGTCAAAATTTATGCACTTCCTGAAAATAATTGGACAAAGGATAGTCTAGCTGTGAAATTTTAAACTTGTCTACTATGACTGATTTTTGACCATGCACTTTTGAAAAAATCATGAAAAATGGGTCAACTGTCTAATCATTCCTATTCCTATAGCATTATTAGCATTAGCCTTTTTGAACTGTACAAAACCCAGAACGTTCGAACGAAAACATATAACGAATCTTTACCCTACCACTAGCCCATACCAAAATCGGTCTTTCTATAGTTGAATCGTCTACAAACATTCACGTGCTGTAGGCAACCAGCAAATCAATCAAATCACCAATGTATACTTAACTGCCGATCAGCTGGCTGACTGCCGATTTACACTTTGATAATAATCACGGAAAAATGCATTTATTCTTGAACAAACTCACTTTTTTTTTGTTTTTATGATAAAATAACAAGATTATTAATTCTGCATTATTGTCTTCCGGAAAGGTCGACTACCTAGGCTCTTATTTTGATGTAACTGATCTGTAGGGGAGAGTGGGGCAAAGTGGAATAGATAACTTAAAAATTGCTGTAATTCAGAATATTTAAATCACAGACATCTAGTATTTTGCCACTCTAATCTGTACATTCCTTTCGCCATTCTCTAGGTTTTTGAAAGTTTTATGCATTGAAGAAAAAAATCTGTTTATACTTCATTGACGCAGTGTCAAAATTCCACTTTGCCCCAGGATATGGGGATTTCTTATTTATAATATAATTTGAACTCTTTTCACGACGCGACTTAAAAATTAAACAGTATTCTTCCAGTATTAACAAAGAAAACTTAAAGCTTCTATAGTTTTTAATGTAAAAAAAAAAAACATATTTATCTTAAAATCCGATTTGACTAAATTTTTTCATTTAGTCAAATCGGATTTTTCCGTAGCGAAGTTTGGTAAATTTGACCAGAAAACCTTCTATTTCTGATTTAAAAATTACGCTTTTATCTTCAGCTTCCGGAAAAACGAAAATATTATTATGCCCTCTATAGTTTCGCATAAATTTAACAGTAAGAGTTATATTTTTCTTGACAATGAATTTGCACAACTTGGGCAGCATATTTCTTAGTAATAACGTTTCTATCGTCTTTTAATTTTACCAGTACGAAATCATCAATCAAGATTTTTTTATCTTCTAAACTTAAGGATTTTTCTTGATTTGGATTTTCTTCATCTGAATAACCAATAAAGTCCGAGTTGTCGGATTCATCCTCACATATTTGTTCTGGAATGTCATCAGGCTCTTCTGAATCAGATGATTCAACAACACTCTTCTTAATTCTTTTGGTCGACTTTTTGATACCAGAAACGTCTAATTGTCGTTTTATTTCTTTCTTGTGTTTTGGTGTAACTGGTTTTTGCTGGCTCCGCTTAGCTTCTTCCAATTCATCAAGGTATGGCGATGATATAATAATAGCTGTTTCACCTTTCCTTCCAGGACCTTTTGAAATTTGTTTTGGGATAACCCTGGGCACTGGTATTATGTTTCTTGGCTATATTAAAGATTGTATAGAATCATCCTCTAATGAATTGTCTCCATCTGGCTGTAGCTCTAAGTTCGTCTGCTGGGCGGGATAAATTTGGGTAGGCGTTTTCTCTTGTTTCTTCTGATGATCTGTTTGCTCCTGATTCCAATGAGAACATCCAGGAAGATCATTCGATGATGAAATATTTAGGTTCGATGAGGAACTATTATTGTTGTTGATTGGACTTTTGTTGGCTCTTGATATGTTTTCTGAACAATCTTCTTCATCAGACTTTTGGGACACATCCTGGCACACTTCTCGTTCTGTTAGTTCAGAAGGTACAAAGGAATCATCAGAAAATATATTGGGATCGAATGGGCAAATTCCAGTGCTTCTGAAGCCGTTTTGGGCGTTGGATAATGTAGCAGCTCTAACATAAGGCTTTTGAAAATATTTGACCCACATCTGTCAACTCAACAATTTTATTTAGTTTGTTTCTTTGCCAGATTTTCAACGCCTGTGTATAATAATTACTTAGGGGGAACATGAAAGTGACATCCAAAGGTTGAAGGCGATGGGAAGTGTGTGGCGGTACTGACAAGATGATAACGTGATTTTTTGGAGCCTCTTCAATCAGCTTAATATTTCTCACATGGGTTGCATGGCCGTCCAAGATGAGAAGATCTGGATTATCTTCACGAGGATGGGTATGGCGTACAAAGTGAGGAAACCAAATATCGCTGAAAATATCAGACTGCATCCATCCTGAGCTATGGTAATAAGCTACCACTGACTCAGCTGGTAGGCCAATTTCATATACAATATTTCGTCGCACACGTGGTATAACCAATAGTGGTGGAACATAGTGACCAGTTGCGTTAAAACAAATTTTCGCAGTAACTGTTGTTCCTCTTTCAGCAGAACTGTAACATCCTACTTGCTTCTTGCCTTTCAGTGAAAATATTTGTGTGGGTTTATTAGGGACAGTGGAAATCCCCGTCTCATCGCAGTTATAAATTCTGCTTGGTGGAAAAGCATATTTATCCAAGAGGGAGCCGAGTAACGCGTAAAAGGCGCTGACTGAAATTCTGTTGAAACCTGAAGCGCGAGCTGCCGATGTATTCTCTGGTTTTCGAAGTGAAATTTTTCAGTGACGCTTCAAAAATCCATACATCCAGTCTGTTCCTGCCAGTTTCGTTTTGTTGTTGAAATTATTCTGAATTTCATTTAGAATTGCATATTGATACGCAAGCGATCTGAGATCATGTGTTGAAATGCCAAAAAACTTTTTTTCCAATTTTAAAATGTGGTCACTCAATTCGTTTCCTTGCTGAGTGCTAAAAACTGTGACGAATCTACCCAGCTTCTTCTTGCTGCCTTCTTCTTCGTCTTTGCCTCCTTTAATTCTCCTATTCAACGTCGCAACTGGAACGTTGAACTGTCTGGCTGCTGCATTTTGACTCAGCTCGTTGGCTCTTACCGATCTGATGGCCGCTTTCATTGATTCCTCAGACCAGGAATGTTGTCTCGATTTTCTATGTTAATTACGCATCTGCAATAATAAAAGTGTTAGTAAAATCATGTGGGGTAAAGTGGAATGATATCTCACTTTGCCCCAGTACCAAAATTCCACTTTGCCCCATAGCCAATAAAATTACAAGTTGGAAAATTTCAAAGAGTTAAACCTACTCCATATTTTAAGTAAACATATAAATAGATAACCAATAGCATGACATTTTACATAAAAAAACAATCATGGGCATAGGAATATCGTACTAGCAAAAATTGCTTCACAGCTCACCTTGTTTTCTTATATCGGCATCCAGAAAAACCACAAAAATGTCTTTAAAGTTCACGTGCGTTGTTATTCACTTGCGAAACAACACTGATCGTAGTACGACTAGTACGACGCCCGCCAGTATCGATTAAACCGGGTAGGGCCGAACTAGAAAGAACCCGCGTATTTTAAAATTGAGCATATCACTTTGCCCCAGTATTCCACTCTGCCCCACTCTCCCCTACTCATTTTATTCCAGGTGGGTTAAGTAGGTATTTATAGTGGATTCGGTGGCTAGTGGATACCACAATATGGGTGTAAATTTAAGGGTCGATCACCTACCTACTATTTTACAGATAAAGGTGGTGATTGGATAAATCTGAATCCTGATGATCAAACGTTGAAGTGGAACTCATTTCACATGGGTTGTAATGTGGAGTATACATATAAAAATAACATTGCTGTTATTAACAATCAACCAAATTTTATCGACTTGATTTGGGTGCAGGTGGCAGTTTTTGTGCTCAACAATATATTATATTTGTTCCTAAGTTTCTGTTTTTTTACGGGATACCCGGGATACTAGCCAAACTATGAAAATCGCCCGAATCCATTTCATTGAATAGGTATTTCAGAAACTATCAGGTACCTAACCTTCGAATATTGAACCACTAGAAGCATAAACAAACAATATTGTGTGAGTACTTCCGAGTTTACTTCCTTGAAATACCTTTCACCAGATTTTTTGTCACCAATTCAATAACAATGACTTGAAGTTCACTATCATCAAATAAATGTATTTCTCTCCAATACTCAAGGAAAGTGTAGCCTTTCTTCATCGCTATCACTACTTGTCGTTAAATAATCGAACGATTTTCCTTGATCTTTTACACTTAAAAGTTGACAAGAGGAATTTTTCTCACAAACGGCAACGTTGGCCATCAATCGAGCTATTTGAAATGCGTTGCCATGACGGTATTAGATGCTTGAAAGTGACGGTTGTTGTCATTTTCCAGTTGGAAATGATTTATTTGTGCTCGAGAAGAGGATTTAATGTAGCAATTATAACAAAAAAGTGCTGTGTTTGTGGATCTTCTTCATGAAAGGTTGGATAGTGGAGATCTTATCAGAAAGTGCTATGCTTATTCTAGTGGTTCAATGTTCGAAGTACCTAACCATTGAGTTTTATAAGGCTTTAGAGAAGGAAACCTTCAAAAATAATGGCACCATCATCCAATTTTGGACGTATGTCTTGAGACATTCACTGTATCGCTATCCTTGTCGAGTTATATCTATCTGCGTCGCCGAAAACTCACCTGCTTTGGACGCGGTTGCCGATTTGGGCAAATCTTCATCAATGAAAATTCCTCTGTGTACGAAATTGATTGATAAGACATGATACAATGAAAATAAAGGAGGATTGAGTATTGTTCATTTTTCAAGAAGGTGCAACAAGGTTCACTATTCTAGATTATCGCATAATGAGACACATTTACAACTTACAACCATGATTTCGTGTGAATCAACTCAATGTTGAACAACGGTGATAGTGTCTAATGATGATATTATTTCATATCATAAATAATGTGAAACATTTTTGTGCTACTCAAAGCTTAATTACTAACATTCATTAAATAATGATTTTTTGTGCATTGGATACAGGCAATACATAGTAAATATTAGTCCTAGTACACGGCAACGCTGCCTTTAAACAGCTGGTTTCGATTTTGAAGGTATAGTGCGGTGATGCCATGGGGTTTCAACTTGAAAACTTCTACTTTCGTGCTTGTGAAGTGTTGTATTGTGACTTTATTTGTGAAAAATGGTAAGATTGTGCTTCCTGTGTCAAAAACTGGACCATTCGGATCCAGAAATCACCATTCACAGGTAAGAGTCAAATTTGCATTGAGCATTGACTGGAGAGGGATCCAGTGGTGTAGAGTGTAGGCATTATCATATTTCATTCATGAAAATGAGGATTTTTCAATCTTCAGGAAGTTTAAATGTTTGTTTTTATTCGTGAATAGGTAACAACGAAAAAATGAAACTGATTTGGAAAAAAAGCCTGAATGGTAGTGTTCTATGCAATAGGAACCGATTGTTCTCAAATAAGAAAGGATATTCATATTACTTGAATACCTATTCCATTATTTCCTCGATTATTTCATACACAGTCAAGATGAATTATTTATTGGATACTTCCTCAACTGTCTTATTTTCGTTTTTTTTATTACAATAAGGTTGAAGTCTTCAGTAAGAATGCTTTTAGAGCTCTTAAAACCTTGCGTTTATCTCGAAATTAACTTCTTGACATATCGCCCTCTTTGCCTGTACCTTTCAATTGGAATTAAAAATTTTGACGACGCCCAGTCTTTCTTCCTGTAAAAGCGAAATATAGTTTTTCCAACAATTTGCTCGAAACCAATCAATAGACTTTTATGAAGGGACATTTTTGTCAGAAACGTCAAATAAAAAAGATAAAGGGGGTCTAAATTAATATATAAAAAAACCTTGTACAGGGCACAGCTAAATGGACCCCGCAATTCACTTTATAATTTGACGTTTGGAAAAAAGTTTTAAATAAAAGTTCAATGGTTGAAAATAGATATTTACCCTGTTCCCAAGGCTTCCGAATAAACCTTTACATTTTAAAACGTGCCAGAAAAAATGGCAATTTTGTTTATAAGGTAGGTATAGGATATATAAAAAATGTTTAATTTTCTGGAGAATGCGAAAAGTGAATAGAAACTGCAAATATTGGTACTTGCAAATTGAAGCAGGGTACCTACGCATTATGTATTGTTTATTTGCCCCTACTTCTTTGAATGTATATCTAGACATAAATGTTTTTGGGCCAAATTTATGTCTAAACATACAAAATTAAATTTCTGTCTAGACATTAATTTAAAGAAGAATAGACCAATAAACAATATTGCTTACCTGCTTCAATTTGCAGGTATACCAATATTTGCGGTCTTTGTTTAGTATGACTCCTGCACCATATTTCTTTGAATTTATCTCCACTCACTTTCCAGCACTGATAATCATTTTGGTATAGTTAAAAATAGTTTTTCGGCCATTTATTTATAATACTTTTCGCCTGTACATAAACTTATGTATTAGAAACAAGAAAAGTAAAACGTTGCTGTTTCCTATTTTTTATATTTTTTTCTTGTTATCCAATTTTAGATTTCCAAAAAATGAAGAGCTGCGAAATATTTGGTGTTCTTTGGTGAGGATTGACGAGGACCGACTTCGAATCAAACCTCCCTTTTTGTGTTCGGCCCATTTTAACCCACAAGACTATTTACGTGACATTGATGGAATCAAATATTCAAAACCGGGAAGCTTGCCAATCATGACTCACCGGCAGACCATACAGTTTCCCGTCTCCAAAAACAAAAATCATATGGCAAATTGAGTAAAATGGCCTTAGAGATATGTAAGAAAGGCGAAATATATTTTGTATTTTGGTTGCTATTTTATTCGGAACCGTAATTCATTATTGTCGGAAGAACAGCAGGAGATTTAATTTTTAATGTTATGAAAATTTCAATTTTTATTGATTCAGAAAGTCAAAAATGTGATATACTGTCATATAACAATAACGACATAGGTACCTACCCAAATTAATATTCATTTATATTTTTCATATAAAACGGTAGAAACCCGAAATGTGCCGCCGCTGTTCCAGATGAAAATCGAGTTCGGACGTACGTATTATAAGAATCACATGTTCTCATGCGGTGTTGCCCGATGGGTTCGGATTCCTCGTTTTATCTCTTTCCACTCATAGTGTTGTCTCTTTCGCACTTATTGTGATGTTGGCGTCAAGACTAATACCATTTTATGAATGGGATGCCCAGTCTATAGTATTTAAAGTCAATGTACCTAACCAATTTGTCCTATTTCCGGGATAAAGCTCAAATTTAGAAGTGTTGTTATTCGTACTTTTCTCAACCTATCTACTTTGGAATAAATTTGGCTTATATTTCTTATTTCAAATTTAAATGAATAATAGGTTTAATGTACCTATTTAAATTCGAGTTTAAATCACAATGACAAATGAATTAAATCAATTGAGCAATAATATAAATAAATCATGTTTACAATAAATCTGTTCAGGTGTATGTAATTATGTATGTATGTATACTTCTAGCCGGTATCCAATTATTTCATATGGGTAAAAAAATAACCAAATGATCAAATGTCTATGGATCCCCAACATTCTTCACTGTAAATCATCAATTGTATTCAAAATAATCGAATGATACACATTATATTATTTTGAAATAAGGCTACGCACTGACAATTATTTAATCTTCAATGCATAATACATTAATAAAATCCGCCGACAGATAGTTTTCACTGATCACTTGCACAGACATTGTTGAAACTTAAACGCGAAACAGCCATGAACAACTGCAACAGCTGTCAATAATCGATTTGAATCTGAATTATGTGCCGCCTCGAATCAACCAATATGAGAGATCGATTTTGTAATGAGTTCGTGGTAGGGTAAAAAATCGTTATATCCCGAACAAAATACTTATTGAGATTCAGTATATTTCTCCACCATGATGTACAGATTACTTTGGCTGGTGAATAGTTAAACAGCAATTTGACACAACTTTGATACAATTATAGTAATACAGTAAACTTAGACGATCTGACAGGGGCCGAAATGGATATAAAAAAATCGAATAAATACATTTAAAAAATCAATACTATTATTGATAATACCTGGTATATAAAGATATTTCACGAAACATGATTTGCCTATGTTTTACATATTATGTCAACGAAGCTACGATTTTAATGTCCCTTATCTCACGATCAATAAATGTCCCTATAGACTATTTACAAAGCACACTCTTATATTCAAAATAAATTTCATGTGACTTATCTTCTAAACAACCGGATACTAGCTCGAATCTATTTCCAGTTGAGCCACTTTTAGGAACATCGGAAAGAATTGGCCGAATTTCAAAAACAGTTCAAGTATAAATCGACAATTGAAGTTAACAGATGGCACGGCTTGACAATTGTAATAAACTCACTTTTATGTAATCAGTTCATGTGCTAGAGGTTGAGAAGTTCAGTACGCCATTTGACTTTTCCTGTGTTTTTGTCAAACAGTAGGTTAGTTCATATCATAGTACTTCATTTTTTATCATATAAACAGATCAAACCTTCATTACAATTATTGACGTAGTATTATAACATTCTATAGATTTTATAATATTTGTCTAATATTATTTTACAAAGTTAAGTGAACCGCGATTAAAGAAAAATGATTGTTATGTACTTGATAAATACAAAATTCATACAAGTCATAATAATAATTTGATTGATGACATAAAAGTCGATGTTTCATCGTTTTCTGATGAACTGATGAATTTTTCGGAAGCTCTAGTCTGAAGTGATATGAATCAAACCATCTAGAAATGTGGACAATCGCATCATTTTTTTAAAAATTTGAATGGGGTTTTCATCAACTTGCTCAGATGTATGGACCATACCTATTTTTTTTCAATGAATTTATAGATAATTAGCAGTTATGATGCTTTGCTATTTTTGTTTCAGGAGATGGAAGATGAAGCCTATGAAATTTCTTCAGAATTGTATGAAGAATATGATTATAGCTCTACGTCCAAGCCGTCCGTAAATCCAGATAGTGAGTTATTATGATAGAACGAACTATAGAATTGAAACATGTTCCAACTGCCAATGAAAAATTCATTCAATTTTTTTCTGTATATGATTTTACTTCTATTTGGAAATATTCCGTTCTTAAAAATCAAAATACATCCACGTCATTTATTCTTCAAGAATGCTTTTTTGTTTGTTCCTTTTGAAAATGATTTCGGAATTCCTTCCATTGAGTTTGGCTTTAAAAAAAGCTCAGTTTTTAAATAAACTACTCAACAAAAAAAATACGGTACATTCGAAATTTTCGCCTTTGTTTGGACACTCATAATTTTTTAACGAATCGATAAAAAAAATATGCGGTTTGCACCACGGTGTAGAGCATTTCTTTGCGGTTGATGCGGATGGTTCAAAAATTTAATTTCCTCAAAAACGTCTTTTATACAGGGTGGTATAAAAAGTACTGTACATTTTCTTTTTCTTTACTGTCCCCCTATTTCCATGAAGATTTTTTGGAGCTTCTTTTCGATATGCCCAAGTGCTTGTTACGTCCATACCTCGGGATATTTTTGGATTTTTGTTGATATCTTCTTTCGTTTTCGAAATATCGACTTTTTTTCATAAGCATAACACATAGGGCTTTGAATGGCTGTTCTGCTAATTCTTAGTTTACAACTGACAATGTCATCTATGCCATGCCACATGACATCTATTGTGAAAATTTTCTTGAAAATTATTATGTTGAAATAGCTGAATTAATCAATTAATCAATAATTAATTCCCAAGAAAACCTGACAAAGTAACTAAAAAGTGCTTTACTTATGATCAAAATTCCTTGGCACACCCTGTACACTCAAAATATTGCTGAGTTTCCAATAAGTCATCAGAAAGACAGCTAAACAATAGATCTTTGCCATAACATTGTCAGTTGTAAACTTAGAATTAGCAGAATAGCCATTCAAAGCCCTAGGTTTCATAATTTTGAAAAAAGTCGATATTTCAAAAACGAAAAAAGATATCAACAAAAATCCAGAAATATCCCGAGGTATGGACGTAACAAGCACTTGGGCATATCGAAAAAAAACTCCAAAAAATCTCTGTGGAAATGGGGAGACAGTAAAGAAAAAGAAAATTTACAGTACTTTTTTTACCACCCTGTAAAAAAGAGATTTTTGAGGAAATTAATTTTTTGAACCATCCGCACAATCCGCAAGGAAATGCTCTGCACCGTGGTGCAAACCGCATATTTTTTCATCGATTCGTTAAAAAATTATGAGTGTTCAAACATTTTTTCGTTGAGTAGTTTAATGGTTTTTCGAAAATTTTTGACTTCCATGAATATTACTTCAAATCAAATTGATATGCTCTATTGCCTCAGATCAATCTAAACACATTCTATGATTTTTCATTTTTGTGCTCTCAAATATACTGATTCTTCGTCTTATGGTGGGAAATAAAAGTACATTTAGTGGCGAAGGAATGATGAGATTGTTAATATACGGTCTTTAGGTTAAATCTTATATTGTAACCTTTTTCCACCATAGTTACGAAGTTCAAAGTAACATTTATCTGAATAACATTAATTTTTAAATTTACTGAAAGTAAAACTCAAAGAAAGAAAGAATAATTCATACAGAACTTGATGGAAGCTTCATCATTTTTCGTTTAGAAATGGTTAATTGTTTTGTCTTTTTAGATGTTGTGAGCCGATTTTCATTCCGACTTCCACAATATGGCATTGAGGATAAAGAAGGTGATTTCATCGTTTCCAGGAAAACCAATCTGGAAGATGAATACTTGGAAATTGGTAAGATCGATTTGTTATCTGAATAAAATTACTAAAGATAAGACTCAATAATGATTGTCTAACAAATGTAGAAAGATTATAGATTTTGTTTCCCAACTTCTCTACGCTTTATTGATTTCAGAAAATGATTTGGTGAGATTCATCAACTATTCGTTATGCAGATATTCCACAGATATTGGCTGGATCGCAAAAAAAAAACAGTTTTCAAATGATCCTAACGGGGCTCAATTTTGGAGAACGTGAAGGCCACTCATTAGCTCCTTTTCTTCCAAAATCCATTGTCCTGGAAAAGTTTGAGCTAAATATCGTAGAAAAACGCAAAGGATAGTGGAATGGCGTACATATCTTGCGATGGTTTTTAAACATTTCTTGGTAACTTCAATTAACCCATGTAATGGCTGTGTAGATGGTAGCGGTGTTAAACTCGGAGTTATCATTTACATAAGAATACCTTCAAAATTTTGGGGGTCCTTGTCACCGATGCTAGGGCTTTGCCCTTCATGGGGTGAAAATGCCAAACAAATGATTTCTCTTCAATCAAAAGTCGACGGGTCCGATGGTTTTTTCTTAGGTGTTTCCGGGTGGCGTATTGGAAATAACTAAGCATTACAGAACCTCCGGTGAATGATGGCTTCTGATTTGCCACTTGGCTTCAAATCTGACAATTCCTATTTTCTCTCCACATTTTAACCTCACTTTTGTGTTCACAATCACCTTACTCTGTTGGTTTTCTTCTTGGTTTTTGTGAAAACTTCATTTTAGAATATGCTGCATTGAAATAGATGTGAACCTGTAAAAAAACTAAAAATCTAACAGATTTAGAGAAACTCTGAAATGGTTAAAATCACCTAAACAATAAGAAACTTTTACAACGAATATTATAAACCTATACCTATATTATTTATTTGAATAAACCGACTGTTTTTTTTTCATATAACAGAATATAAATAGTTGGCAAGTCTTTATAGGGAGAGTGCTGTTTTCAATTTTAACAATTTATTTTCAAAACTTGGCTTACCCATTCCATTTTATAGCCTTGAATAGGTACATCAATACAAAGGCATAGTATTGTAGATGTAGATGTAGATGTTTCAGTGGGTGGCTCACGCCAAAACCTGCTTAGGCCTCCTGGGCCCGTTGCAACCCACAATAGATAGAAGTGAGATTATTGAAGGCACGACGCTTTCGCGAAGCTCAGCAGGTCCCTCAAATAGATCCCTTCCGATTCCTGGAGTGTTGTGAGTTCAGCTCCGAAGTGTTCCATCCTAATGCTACGAAGAGCCGGACATTCCGTTAGGATGTGGGCTACGGTCTCTACGTCTTCAAGGCACCACCTACAGTCTGAATCTTTCCCGATCCCGATCCTATGGAGGTGACCCTTCAGGTTCATGTGACCAGTTAATAGACCAATCATTGTGCGGAGGTCTTTCCTGCTCATATTTAGGAGCTCTTTGGTTCTGCCCGTAGGGTCCTGTTATCATTGCCTTGGCATGTAGCATACCAGGGGCATTATTCCAGCATAGAGTGGCCTTTTCGAGTAGAAGTTTCTTCGCCTCGCCCATTAGTATTGCTTTAGAGATGCCAATCATTGGTTCGGGTCCTATCGGCCTGTGCGATGAACCACTTTTGGCAAGTCTGTCAACTTCAATGTTTCCCTTTATACCGCTATGGCCCGGGACCCAAATTAGCCTCACCTTGTTGTTATTTTGAATTATCTTATGCAGAGCCTCTTTGCATTCTAGGACTGCTTTAGAGTCTACTGCCTTTCTCACAATAGTCTTTAATGCTGAAGTGCTATCTGAACAAATGTTGAAAGTTCTGTGATTTGTGCCGCTCTCAAGAATGGTATATGCACATTGTGTTATGGCGAAGATTTCGGCCTGTAGGATCGAAGCGTGAATCCCGAGCGAGAAGGTCATTTTATTGTCCCTCCCGCTCTTGCAGAATCCTGCTCCTGTGCCTCTCTGATGTTTGGAGTCATCAGTAAACCACCACGACCCTTCTCGTGTTTGAACTGGTCTGTTCTGATCCGTCCAATCCTCTGGTCTAGGAATAATCAGCTCAGGCGAGCTACCAGCATAGAAGATTGGAGTCATGAAGTCGGAGTGCATTAGCAGCACTCCATCTTTTATCTGGGGTTCACTCATGATGACCGAGTGTCCCTTGTTCCTCCGCTTCAGATGTTCCAGACAGTAAAGACGGTATGCTGTTCTGAGTGCAACACTCTCTACAAACAAGTGCAGTGGGGGTAGCTCCAGGATTACCTCCAACGCTCTCGTTGGTGTGGTCCGTACTGCGCTTGTTATACTGATGCACCCCATCCTTTGAACCTTATCCAGTTGCCTTTGGATGTATGCTTTCTTAGTTGCGGGCCACCATACTATGGCTCCGTAGGTGATCGGAGGTCTGATAACCATTGAATAGATCCAGTAAACTATTCTGGGTTTCAGTCCCCATGTTGTCCCTATAGCTCTTTTGCATGCCCATAGAGAGCATATGGCTTTCCTAGAGCGTTCTTCGATGTGATCTTTCCAGGACAGTTTCTGGTCAAGAGTTACTCCTGGGTATTTGACCGTTTTTCTGTATTCCAGGACTCTTCCTGAGATGGATATCTCCGGTTTGAGTCCTGATTTGTATTTCCTGGTGCATAACAGGATTTCGATCTTTTCGGGGTTGATCCTAAGTCCTTCAAGGGAGCACCACTGTTCTATAATTCTCAGGGCTCGCATTGTGGGTGCTCTCAGCTCCTGAATGTGGCTACTCGTCGTTAGGATCACCAGATCATCAGCATAGGCCTGTGTATACAATCCCGAATCGTTCAGCTGCTTTAGCAGGCTGTCCACCACAAGACTCCAAAGGAGAGGGGATAGGACTCCACCCTGGGGACAGCCTCTGGCAGCCATAGTTCTGACATTTTGTCCGTTTAATTCGGCAAATATCATCCTTTGTGATAGCATATTTGATATCCACTGGGTCAGTGTTCTTTCTGAGCCCCTTGCTTCTAATGCTCGACAGATCGATTCAAAGGAGGTATTGTCAAATGTGCCTTCGATGTCCACAAAAGCACCCAATGCTGATCTATTTCCGTCTAGCGCTCCCTCTACCTTGGTGATAAGGTGATGTAGCGCCGTGTCCGTCGATAGACCTTGTCGATAGGCATATTGATTGTTATGCAGTGGCATGGATAACAGATGCTTTTCCTTGATGTATCTATGAACAAGTCTTTCTAGTGTCTTGAGTAAAAAGCTTGATAGACTAATCGGTCGGAAGGACTTGGGGTTGGTGTAGTCTGATTTCCCTGGTTTCGGGATAAAAATCACCTTCACTTCCCTCCAGCTAGAGGGAATATAGCCCATGGCAAGGCATGAACGAAAGAGCTTCACCAGGAATGCGCTTACACGATTACCAGCTTTTTGTAGCAAGGCCGGAAAAACCCCATCCATCCCTGGAGCTTTGTACGGAGAGAAGGACTCGAGAGCCCATTCTACCTTTTCATAGTCGACTATCCTCTTTGCAGCTTCAAAGTCGGGAGCTGTGCGGGCTCTTATCTGATGTGGGAGTGCAGCGATTTGCCCCGATCCAGGAAAGTGCACTTCCAGTAGCCTGTTAAGCGTCTTCTCCTCGGACAAGGTTAATTTTCCATCCGCTTTAACTAGGCATCCTATTTTGGCTCCAGGGTCCTTTGCTAAGATCTTGCATAGGCGGAGCGTAGACGGAAGGTCGTTCAGCTCCTCGCAAAAGCTTTAGTATTATGTTATTATAGATATCACTTCCAAGATCGCATGACTTTAAAGTTATTCAAAGGGGTTTTTTTTCTAAATATTTTCTGAGTTCTCATAAAATAACCCAATTTTCTCAAACACTCCATAATTTTTCACTTTGAAACTTTTTCAATGAAAAAATTATACGGAAAGGGTTCGTCTGACAAGATTCATTGATCTAATTTGCAAAAATTGTATGCACATTAAAAGTTGGGGTCTTCCTTTTCACATGAGACAGGACTTGATAAAAAAAAGCAGATTTCTCGTACAACATTTTCTCGAAAACTCAAGAATGAAAGTTAGGTTTCTAAATAAAAAAAATCAAATAAGTCCCCAAAGAAGAGGAAATTCTAACAAAAAGTGTACTAAATCTATGGAAATGCAAAATAATCATTCAAATGTTAAGTCTAAAGAAACTGTTCAAAATTGTCGCTCAGGGACTTATTTGATTTCTTTATTCAGCGACGTAGCCTTTATGTTTGAGTTTTCGAGAAAATGTTATTTGAGAAAATTGCTTTCAAGTCATCTCTCATGTTAAAAGGAAAGCCCAACTTAAAATACACCCTATATTATCAGTAAAAATAAACAAAATAAAAAGTGATTTTTACGTGATCACAATAATACTCTTTCCAACGAGTATAAAAAGCTCATATTATAACAATTTGTTTTTGTATTCTGCATTTCCACGCCCATTTCGCTCAATCATTTTGTTCATTATGTAGAATTTTTATAAATTGTGCCTATCATAGATAAAATCAAAATAAATATCATCATTCGATATGCGAAAAACATTGACCAATCAGATGCCGTAATTCATCAGAAGTTCTGTAACGCTTAGGCATTTCCAATAAGCCTCCGAGCGCCTAAAATTAGCGCTGCTTCCTTTTCAAATGTCCACCCTGTATGTATATGTCATGGAATGGGAAATATTGGCCAATGATAAGACTCTGGTACCTTTTAATTTCTAAAAAATTTAAGAGATTTAAAGTCGAATTAGTCAGGATAATTGATTGGATGATATATCTACTTTTCAGAACACAGCTATAGCACAAGCTTAGAAATGGTAGGTTTGCAGATATGGAGGGGTTCTCTCCTCCTAGCGGACTGGCTACTTCATAATGGAAACTCTTTCACAAAAGATGAATGTATTTTGGAATTAGCCAGTGGAGTTGGCTTAACTACCAGTGTGGCCTGTATGTTTGCTCCAGTTATATGCACAGGTATGCAACAGAATCAAATTATATCAAATAGATAAGGATAGAACGAGCTTACAGTAATTTTTATTAACAAAAATATTCGACTTCGTTTTTGTATTACTTATGTAAGAATACCTTTTTCATCCAGTAAAACATATAGAAAATCAAATTTTATTCTTTCAGTTCTGCTCTCAGTAGCTTTTACTTTAGTGAATTTGAATTTTTTTCTTATATGATTTTTCCTTTTGTCCAGAAAAAATACCGACTAACTTTAAGTGGTAGTGAGGAACATCAAAACAAGCATTTTTGTTCACGCAAAAACATTTCGTGATTATCAAAAATTCTGAGAACAATAATTATTGTGAACCACAATTTATTTGTTGATAAACAAAATTATGAAACAGCCAACAGTGATTTAAATAATGTGCAAAATAATCCTACATCCTTCAAAGTTTGAAGTTTGTCGGAATCTTTTTGGGGCATCCTGTAGAATATGTTCTTTCTTCACCCACGTATCTTTTTCCATATTCACCTGATCACAGATTCTGTCAACAAAATTAGAAAATTCATTCATTCATTCGAATTTCAAAAGTTAGTAGAATATGAATTTCTAAAATAAGTTTCCGAAAGGACTTCAAGATGTCTGAACGTTAATTGTCATATTTTAAATACAGATATTGACAGAGGAGATATTTTCAAACTCATCAAAGCAAACATATCCAGAAATCCACGACTCAGCAAATATCCTGTGGACGTATTGGAATTGGATTTCACGTCCGAAAATTTACCCGAAGAAATTGTTGGGAAGATGGCAAAAGTAAAAACGATGATAGCTGCAGATGGTACGTAGATAAATTGCCCCAAGTAACACCAATTTCTTTATTATGATCTCCAAGATCGCTTTGAAACTATGTTATAAAACATAAGGTTTTAAAGAATAAGCTTGAAGAACTTCTCAGGACTCTCATAAAGCAGCTTCTTTTTGATCCTGAAGAGTTCTTCAAGATAACTAGATAGAATATAATAAACTTGCAATATAGTTGCGGCAGACTTAATTATCTTCGAATTAGTGTGATAACTCTTGAAGGGGTTTTATTTTATTTATCAGTCGGATTGTACAAGCTAGGTTTAGCTCGTAGATTACACTTGCTCAACTCGGTTCGGTTGAGCAGCGGAAAATATGGAGTTTATTGCCAGAGAGCAGCCTCACTCTCTGCTATGGCCAAGTGGGCTTGGGTACAGTACATTTGTTGAGTAAAACAACGTTTTGAGTAGTTGTTGAATACTGATCCTTTATTTCCCACGACTCACTTATATATTATTAATTGTTATAGTACACAATGATGTTATCCAAATATTGTAGTAAACATAATTCTACTATGCACTTCCGTTCGTGCTTTCGTCGGCAAAATAATCATATCATGACCGAGTGACCGACCATGGTTCGGGAACGTGATGATTAATCAGTTTTCCTACCTATCTGACATTGAACTTGAGTGGGTTCATAACCTATCATGAAATTATTAAAAATTGGAAATGTATTAAACTTAGAAAATAATGCATGTTTAATGGTGATTAAACATTCTGCCGCATCTCCACGATGGACGAACGTAGAGACATCAACTCTATGTCTTCGTTTTGGCCTTGTTGTTTGTCTACTTCCTAGTTTTGCCTCTTCGGTCTTCTCCTGATGATGCGTGTCCCTTGTACGCCAACCTAGAATCACCATAATGAGTATTGTCGTGATGCTACTCATGATGACTGCGTGCTGATGAATGCTGCGCCATCCCGTGTCATGGATCCTATCTTTGAGGTCCCTCTCTTCTTGTCTTAGCTCTGTAGAGCAATCTGTTTGCCCGAGTATCGGCTCGGTGGCTTGATATGAAGGTTCATGATTGATCGGGCTGGTATTGAGGATGATGGGCAATGTCTTGGAGTGTATGGGCTCGGTGGCTTTGTACGGAGAATCATGGTTAATCAGGCTGGTATCGAAGATGATGAGCAATGTCTTGGAGTGTATGGGCTCGGTGGCTTTGTACGGAGAATCATGGTTAATCAGGCTGGTATCGAAGATGATGGGCAATGTTTCGGAGTGTCTGGCTAGAGCAGGAACGGTTGCAGTCATTCCTGTTGTATTTAATACAACATCTTCCCGGGCGCCTGGACAGATTACAGCGAGTGTTGCTGAGGGGTTTGCCGTAACCATCCAATTATTGTGTACAACTGTTTCCTCACTCACTGAACTTCACTGTCGTTCTACCCTTGGACAGGATATTTCTGGTAAGTCTGGCAGCTTGTCTAGTAGTTTGTTCTCGTCACTTTTTTGAATCAGATCCCATGCTGAGTAGTGGTTGCTTGCGATTGCTTCCAGCTGTTCTATTGGCTTGTTTGTTTCTTCTTTGGTCGGTGTTTCAAGTAGTTTAGTTCGTTTGTGTTGGTTAATGCAGAGTTTTCATGGGTCTTGGTTTTGGAAGTATCACAAAATGTAGGCTGGTTTTGGTCGTTGCTTTTGGAAGTATCAGGAAATGTAGGTTGGTTTTGGTCGTTACTTTTGTAAGTATCACGAAGTGTAGGTTGGTTTTGGTCGTTTACAACTTGATCAAATTGTCTGCGGATTTCTTGGTACATGTTATGAGCGAGATATGCATTTTCATGTTCTTCTTCGTAGAATAAGATTTCTTCGTGGATGTCCTGGATCCTCTTCCACTGCTTGTGAACTCTTTCCATAAGGAAATTGTAGCGATACTCTCCTTTGTCTAGTTCCAACTCTGACTGTATTTCCGTAAATAGGTCTTTTAGTTATTCTATTCTGAACTCTTGTATTAAGTCGCTTTTGTTGGCTGTTGATGGTAGGGCTTAATTGTTCGGCTTTTGGGCATGTTAGTAGGTGGTTCAAGCATTCGCCATATTCGGCAGCCATGTAGTGGAAGTATGACCTGGTGTTGTAGGGATGGTCGAAGGAGTCCTTCAGTCTATTGATTGAACGACAGAGTTCTTGAGGGCATTCTGCCATAATCTCTCCAGGTGAGATAGATGTTTGTGTATGTAGTAATCCGTTTTTTTGTTTTGTGAGTCGTTTTTGCTGTTGATTAGTATCTGGACAATCTGCATTCCCACCTTATAGCGGGCATCTGATGGACTGGATTCGTAGCTTGGATAGTGAGTCTCTGTGGACTGGATTTGTGGTTTGGATAGTGAGCCTCTGTGGACTGGATTTGTAGTGAGCCTCTGATGGACTGGATGTGTAGTGCGCCTCTGTGCACTGGATTTGTAGTGAGCCTCTGTGGACTGTTGTAGTGAGCCTCTGTGGACTGGATTTGTAGTGAGCCTCTGTGGACTGTTGTAGTGAGCCTCTGTGGACTGGATTTGTAGTGAGCCTCTGTGGACTGTTGTAGTGAGCCTCTGTGGACTGGACTTGTAGTGAGCCTCTGTGGACTGGATTTGTAGTGAGCCTCTGTGGACTGTTGTAGTGAGCCTCTGTGGACTTGTGGACTGGCTGGACTGCCGGCGGGTTGCTGCAGATTTAGGGCTGCTCGAAGGACCAGTGTACAAGTACAATATATCCGGCTCGAAGGACCAATGTACAAGCTAGGTTTAGCTCGTAGATTACACTTGCTCAACTTGGTTCGGTTGAGCAGCGGAAAATATGGAGTTTACTGCCAGAGAGCAGCCTCACTCTCTGCTATGGCCAAGTGGGCTTGGGGACAGTACATTTGTTGAGTAAAACAACGTTTTGAGTAGTTGTTGAATACTGATCCTTTATTTCCCACGACTTGCTTAAATATGATTAATTGTTATGGTACACAATTATGTTATCCAAATATTGTAGTAAACATAATTCTACTATGCACTTCCGTTCTTGCTTTTGTCGGAAAAATAATCATATCATGACCGAGTGACCGACCATGGTTCGGGAACGTGATGATTAATCAGTTTTCCTACCTATCTGACATCGAACTTGAGTGGGTTCATAACCTATCATGAAATTATTAAAAATTGGAAATGTATTAAACTTAGAAAATAATGCATGTTTAATGGTGATAAAACACGGATAACTTTGTGTGCGTTGTTCTCCAATTCCATACACCTAAGTATAATGGCTGTAAGATTGAGACATTCATGGAATAACTTTAATTAGTTAAATGCGATGTTTTCTGGCATATAATCCAACTACGGATGGCACTTTTTTCACAAAATATAGTAAAATACTTCTATACAACTCTAGCACCATCGATTCCCTGCTTTTTTAAACTTTCTAAGAATTTCCAAGAAATTTTGAAAATTTTAATTTTACATCTTAACATTTTAAATGCGTCTCCTCATAGAAATCCATGTTTGCGCACACTGTATTTTACTTCTATAAAAAGGAGATACTTCAGTAATATGTTTTTTTTCTCTCTGTTACAAAGTGTCCAACATGGCGGAGCCCATAATCTTCCAGAAAACAAGAAAACATGGCGCGTTCTAAATTAAAACTGTTTGCGATTTTTAAGAATCCTGAAAGCTCCACTAGACTTATAATATCTTTTTGTTTACTACCTTCAGAACAATTTTTCTTGAAGTGATCTATCTAGTCTTCATTTTAAAACTTATCAAGTTCAAACAGGTTTTAAAGAGGTTGGCGGGGAGACACAATACCCGGAAATATCATTATCAATGTACTATTCAAGCCGGGTGATATGATTTATATGACCAAGTTGATGGCAATTATTATTATAATTTATAGTATGAAATAAAGTTCTATACGCGCACTACACTGACGGTACAGCATATAGCTTAATTATAACAAATATGGCGATCTTTTCGAACGAAGAGTTGTAGACAGAATTGTTCTTGAAACAATTTTCAGAAATACCAGGAGCATTCAAGAAAACCAAATTAAATCATTGGAGTTTAGAAAAACTCTTGATGTACTCTTAAAAATGCCTCAATTACATTTTGTGATTTGATATAGAATTTTATTGAACATCAAGCCTCAAGATGGATACATCAATAGTACTTCATATACCCATATCAAAACTATTTGCTTTAGCCTAGATCGTTTCAAAACCATTTTGCTATTTAATACCCTCTGAAGGCAGATTAGTTTTAAAATGACCAGTGACTAGAGTTTTTTAAAATCAGTTCAAGATAAATAGAACAACAAGAGTAAATAGTTTTTTCTTTTGATTAGAGGAGTTCATCAAATGCACGGTTCAAGAATAAGTAGACTTAAAGGACAATCAGTATATCATAAGACAACTTTAAAACACATGTTATTTTATTGAACATATTAAAATCTTTTTAAATCTTTAATAAATCTAAAGTATCTTGGATGTGTTACTTGGGATGGTGAAGGTATAATAATATGACATTTCAACTTTCTTTAAATTGAAAACACATACAAAGATGACGATCAATGACGAAGTCAAATATAGTAATAATTACGATTTGAAGCATTGCTTAAAAAAACTTCCAATAATTGATTACAAAACGGTTTTTCACAAATTAAGCATTATGCAATATTTTGCGTTCTGGTGCGTTTAAGGAATATTACTTTACTTGCGCAAATGAAAAAATTCTTATTTTTCATAACTTTTGAGAATAAGAAACAAAGAATTCACGGGAGTTGAGGCAAAAATGATAAGTCCTGTGTTAGCTTTAGATTGGGTCCGTTTTGGTTAGGTTGGGTTAGTTTTTAGTTGGTGACGAATCAAAAAAAAAAAATATTTGATTTTTTTTGGAAATTCTATTTTTTTTTGTTTTTTTTTTCAATTTCAAGTATAGTCAATCAATCTGGAAGTCTCAAAAATGTTTTCAATAACAATAACTGATGTCTCGTGGTACCCCTAATTTTCTCGAAAAGGTCAGGGTATTCGAAATTGTCAAAAATTGAGCTGAAAAGATTTGGTGGCCAGTCCGTTCCTGGTTCTCCTCACTATCAAAAATATTGACTTTTCAAACACTCCCGAAACCATGTCATAAACTTCACGGACACCGTGTATGGTATACAGTATGTCTCCGGATAGGTATCACAAGAGGACAAATGGACTAAGAATTTAAAAACGACAAAGAGTCATATTTTTTGTTTTTGCTTGGTCTAAAAATAAAATCTTTCGAAAAAAAGATGTTTCAATATACAGGGAGACAAAAAAGTAACCGAATGTGAAATGTACTTAGCGAAGAGCTGATTTATTATTATTTTTTTCTATTTTTGAAGGATGAAGAAGGAGGATTTTCATTCCGTAATCTTCATTTTGTGTAAGAGAAAAAAAAACACTAAAGGGGATATTGGCACGGTGTATCAACTTCTCATTGATAATTTTAAAAAATTAAAAAATCCAAAAATCACGCCTGACCAACTACAAAGCCACTCAAGTCAGACAATTTTTTAATATTTTCATATCAGGAGAAACACACGCTGAATTGGTTTCCACTTACAGGGGGAAAAGTATTGACTGTGTTGTGTGTTGTAGCGAATTAATTTTTTAATTTTTTAATAAATTCGAAAACACTGAATATTTCCGAAACAGTTAAAGAAAGGTAGAAGAGAGTACACGAAATATGCCTAGGTATTTCTGAAGAATCTGAAAATTGAATAATATACAGGGTATTGTATTTGAAATAACAAAGTTGGTATCAGCCACTGCTACATGACACTCTGCTGGAAAAAATGTACAACCAAAAATATCAATCGAAGTGTACGAAGTGTACGTCCCCATTCATTAGTCAGTTATCGAATTTATTCCATTTGGCAGTTCCACACTCATTCGATTCCACTGACGTCACGAATATTACTTTTTACTTTTTATAGTAGGCATTTCTGAGTGCATTTTAAATATTTTTTGAATAACAGGATATAAAACATTTTACAAAATGATGATTACAATAATTGAGCCAATTTTGAATGAGATGAGGCTTTTTATGATATACAGGGTGCGGAAAGAAAAGATGCAATTTTTGAAATTTTTAGAATCCTTTTTGTATTATCGATTTTGGCGAAAAAAAGTATTCTTAATAAAGTTTTGATTAAAAAAAAAAAATGATTTCTCCAGTAATTAAGTACTTAATTGGAGTAAACTACCTCTAATTCTAATTTTTAAGGATTTTTTTTAAAGTGGTTTTTCCATTCCAAGGACTTTTCAACCTTCCTCATCATAGATAAAAAAAAAACATAATTTCTGGATCAATCAGGATTTTTTGCAAGCAAACTTCGATGATAAAAAAGTTTTTCATTTGCAAACTTAATTTGTGCACACGTTAAAAAAAGTGAAATTTTATCATAAAATTTATTACGCTACAGAGCATACATGAGCTGTATCGCAGTAAAGTATGGCTGGATGGGGCGCATTTAGGCACAATCTATCATTGATTAGCAATAGGATATCAATCGAGGTCTGATTGGTGGTTGCTAATCGCTCGCAGAATTTGCCTTGTCGTTGCTTATCGCAGGAAGGTTTGGTCTCCATAGTATCCGCATTACTTGCTCAGAGATGCAGATTTCATTTTATAAGAAGAATCTTTTGAAGCAAGAAATCGAATAGTATATTTGGTACATGTATGATACGCGTATGCATGGTAAATTAATAGCGACATGAAGCAACTGCATTTTTTGGCGGGTATCCGTAACGATATCGTATTGCGCATGTGCAGAAGAGATACCGGAGCTACGATTGCGAACGTTCAACGTAACGTTACGGACCTTGATCGGGTTCGGCATCGGTTCGGTATTGTCTCGTCCAAATGTCAGTTTGTTGTTGTTCACATAACCTAACTATTTGATTTCAAGAAAGTTGTTGTGAATGTTGTGATGTCTCCATTATTGTCTTCGCCAATTCAAAAGGAAAGAGGTTGTTTCATTCTGCAGAAGATGATGTTTATGTTTTGCTCGAAGTGGCTGATCAAAACCCCTATTCTTAGACCCAAGTAAGGGGGGATCTGCTCGGGAGAACATCACTGCTCTTGGTCTCACCGGGAAAAACTTCGGACTTAAAAGTTAAAAGGAGCATGTTCAGCTCTTTGTGGATAAATTTAAAATAAAAATAAAAAGTGACGAATGCAAGTAAGTACCTTCCGTTTACGGATACCGAAACCAAAATGAAGCTTCAACAGCTTTTTTGCTTGTCGGAATACGTCGTTACGTTACGGATGCCGATACCAATACCGGCGAATTATGTGACGTTGCTTTATGTTCCTATTATCTACATTAAATGAAAGTTTTCTTTTTCTTTTTGAATTTTTTTTCTCCAGTTGCTCGTCGATCACACTTACTTTGCTTGATTTTAACGCACGTAGTCCAGTCTTTTCAAGATTCTATTTAAAAAAGCTTTGTATGCACCGAACTTAGCATGTTGGTCTCTCAGTGCACAAAGGAACTTTGCAAAATCATTATCATCATGGTTGTTTTTCAAAACTACGATGGATGATGAAGAATTTCCATTTTGGATGCTCTTAGGATTATTACTTGAGACTATTTCATTATCATTTAGTGATTGGTTGGGCCGTAGGTTTCTGCAACTTGATTAAAATCAAAAGGGCCCCACACACGTAGCGACCAGATCTGCCATACCATATCCGCCCACTTGGTCTGTGAGCGATCTGATTTGTCGTGTCCACACACGGACACACTTGGTCCGCCATTTATCGAACGATCTGTTCTTGCACGGACACAACCCCTTAATAGGGCCCCACATGAACAAAATTTGAATCACGATCAAACAACGAGCGTAACGGCTTGGTCTTTACGTTAGTTGTTAATGAAAATTTGACTGTAGAGTGTAGCGACTAGGTCTTTCACCGACGACGTATTTCACCGACCAGGTCCGTCGTTCCGCACTAACAGGCGTTCAAAGTATGCAAAGTTAGACACTGTCTGCTACATACCAAGTCGCTCAAAATGTCGCTTTGTCTGTGGGGGCCTAATCACTCACTGAATCCACTGATAAGTGACACGCCAAACGTCACCCAAGTCAATCAAGTCCTGTTAGTCATGTGGGAAATGAAACAAAAATAATATCGCAAAACAAGATGATGTTAAATTAGCGATTCAAGGCAAGCAAAACGCTCTCTGATGCGCACAGATTGTGAACAAAGCCAGCCTGCGATGAGCAACGACAAGGCAAATTCCACCAGCGATTAGTGATAACCAATCAGAGACACGCATTTATATCTTATTGCTAATCAATGGTAGATTTTGCCCGGACGGGGCGCACAATTTTCGGTACAGACCAAATGCGGTGTATGGAAGAAAAGTATGGTAGGAATGGATTGGTTCACTCAGTTCACTACGATATATAATGGAAATCAATTACATACATAATAAAATATTTTGTATACAGGGTTCGCCAAGATAAGTGGCCTATCAGAATATCTCGGGAAATAGAGCGATTTGGATTCTGAATATTTGTAAAGAGAGATTTTCGGAGATGCTCTTTTCAAATGAAATAATAGTGACGTTCCGAAACTTCCGGTTTTACCGGAAGTAGGTGTCAACTCGCTTGTTCAAACGGAAAACCCTACATATTATTACATTTTTGGAATCCATACATCGCTCCTTGCTATACAGGGTTATTCACGTTATTCAACACGAACCATTATGGCTGAAGTATCCGATTTTAAAATAGTTTTTTTTCTGGATGGATAGGGACCCTTTAGGGCTACATTTTAAAAATATTTTTACGTTATACAGGGTGTCCCGAAAACTCGAAACGCATCAAAGTTTTATTTTTTTAAATGGACCCCTGTATATTAATTGATATTTCAATTCTTCCTTCAATTTTGAAAAAAAATTGTGATACAAACAATGTTCCTAAATTCAACCGTTATCGAGATATCGCGGTTTAAAATGTCATTTTTGCACCTTTAACATGCTATAAAACTCAAACTATTCAAGCTAGAGAAAAATGGTCTGCACTTTCCTATCTCAGCTTTTCAAGAGCTATTCTGTGATTTGAATAGAAGGTACCGTCAACTGTCAACTTTTTCGACACATTTTGACATTTTTTCACAAGAATGAATTTAATCTGCTTGGATAGCTATTGAAAAATTAAGATGGGAAAGTGCAAACCATTTTTCTCTAACTTGTATAGTTTGAGTTTTAAAGCATGTCACAGGTGCAAAAATGCCATATTTAAACCGCGATGTCTCGATAAAGGTTGAATTCAGGAACATTAGTTGTATCACAATTTTTGTTCAAAATTAAAGGAAGAATTGAAATATCAATTATTATACAGGTGGTTCCATTTAGAGAAATACAACTTTGGGGCGTTTCGAAATTTGGGAACACCCTGTATAACGTGAAAATATGTTTAAGATGTAGCCTTTAAGGGTCCCTATCCATACAGAAAAAAAAACGTTTTTGACGTGAATAACCCTGTATATGTTGTTATGGGCTTGATGTTTTCGACTCGACTTTTCTTGACAGCCTATCTCCAAAACCAAACTATTAAGGACACATGTTTATCTTGAATCTGGTTGAGTAATGCGTCTTTTAGACTATGTCCTGACATCGAGTGAATAAATCCATTCTTACCATACAGCGCATTTGGTCTGTACCGTAGTTAACAATAACTGAACAAATTGTGCGTCCAGTCGAGCCGTACTTCACGGCGATACAGCTCATGTAGCGTAGTAAGGAATGCGAATACGCGTCCCTGCGTTCGCGAATCCCTTAAGGTGTCTTCCCACTTGTAACAAAATAGCGAACCGAACGCCGTCGCGAACCCCGTCGCGAGCTTCGTTGGAAACCCCGGCCAGGCGCCTTATTCTGTAACGCTCGAACCGTTCGATTCGGTAGGATTTATTCGATTGTGACGTCATTTTCGGTTTCATGTCGCAGAAGCAATTCCGTAGCGTCAGACCGATCGGTAACTTAATCGAAACTTCGATTCGCTTACCGAGAGCTTTGTGGGTTTCGACAATGTCATTAGACCCCCTCGAGAAGGTCGGTAGCGTGACATGCCAACAACTTCTAGATAATAAGGAAGTATTGGACATCCTTACGACAGGCTGGAGTAGTTGGGCAGAGGTTGGTGGACAGGCTACGTCAAGCAGCAGCCAACTGAATTGTTATTGTACACAAATATGAACAAGAAGTTTATAATTATTATTGTCTGCTAATGTCATCTTCAATACGGCAGTTGATAAATTTACTATTTTGATCATTTAATTTTTATAATAAGTCATTTTTTTCTTCACTCTTTCGTATATCCAATATCCAATAAAAACAATTTCAAGCACAACCCAAGCTCTATTTAGAATAACTAACAACCCAAACCACGTATATTATTATTATTTTGAAAGCAAATAATAAACTATAATCTTGAAACTACACGTCAAAAAATCACTTTCAAAACTTTCTTGGAACTATTTTCACCCTTTTATTTGGTTGGTTCTGTGGTCAACTTCATTAAAAATCCAAAGAAAAGATTATATTTGCTCTAGCCACATCTTTTCTGCATCTTGTAGGCTGAAAAAAAATCAAACTGTTAGGTACAAATGATCCTTGTTTTAGTCACTACATTGATAGTTTCATGTAACGACGATTCAGATCACAATTTTTTTATCGAGATACAGAGATTAAATAAACCAATCAAACCATCAGTAGGTAATCTTAACATTATTATGTATCTCCTTGTTATACTCACATCATCATGGTATCTGTTATCGACATTGCTGCTTCACTCAAAGCAGCTGCTTGTTTCTCTTGAACAGCTACAAATTGGAGTTGTACTGATTGCCATCATTTCCTCTTCATGTTCAATATTCCTTTACAATAGTTGGTTTTGTACTTAAGATAACAAATTAGATTATTATGACATTGACAAATAACCCCTAAACGTCAAACAAAAATAGTCATCAAACACAAACGCGCACTCTGATTGGTTGTGTCCAGCGACATCGCATGATTTTTTCAATTTTTCCGGTCGCCTTTCGATTCCTACCGAACCGAACGGCATGGTTTCCGAAATGCGATACTGAATTGCATCGTACGCAACCGAACCGAATGTTCGACAACTACGCCGTTCGATAGTGTACCGAACCGAGCGATTCGGTCTACAAAAAATAAATACAGAATAAGGCTCCTGAACACAGTCGCGCAATAAAGTAACGAACATAACGGTATTCTGTTGTTTCTGATTCTATTGAGTAATAAGTCGTCGTTTGTTGCATTTGGACGTATTATATTCATATGTTTTGTAGTTATTGGATTTATTAATTCTCATAGAGGGTTGATCAGAAGGGCCGGGTCAAATTGAGTAGGTAGGACATCATCTTCACACACGTGAATGTAATGAACATGATATTTTCTCAACCAATAATGGTTATAAATCTGTTTCCAAGTAAGTACCTACTCCGCTAGGTTTTATTTCAACTTCTTGCTACAAACAACAATGCAGCGATCGATATCGCCAAAACAACCACACTGATAAAACGCCATGATGCCAACTTTGTTGCCCAACAGTCTTTGAGACAGGGTTCGCAACGGCTCTCGCGACGGGGTTCGCAGTGAGGTTCGCGACGAGGTTCGCGACGGCGTTCGGTTCGCTGCTTTGTGGCAAGTGGGGACGCACCTTTAGACTATTTCACGATATGATTCCGTTTTCGGCCAAGGTGCATATATCGCCTCAAGAGATACACTTTTATATTTTTGAATATCCCTGTCAATACTGATTAAAGTTTCTTACGTAAAATTGAATTTTCAAAATAAGTAAACTTCACCAAAACGTAGATTTTGGACTTTGATATCTTAAGATACTTTTCTTAGACACAAAATAACAATTTTGTATTTTTTGTATTTCATACTTATACTTATACTTTCTTCTTCATCGTTTTCCGTCCAAAATTAAAAAATAATAATAATAGCAGTTTCTTATAGGATAGGTAATTTTCACATTTTGTTATTTTTTTGTCTCCCTGTATATTTCAAGTTTTTTTTGACAGATTTTATTTTTAGACCAAGCAAATACTTTTATAAAAAATGACTTTTTGTCCTAACTTAGAATGTTTAGTCCATTTTGTCCTCTTGTAATACCTATCCGGGGACATACTGTATGTATATCTTGAAATATTCAACGCAAATTTCAAAATCGTGAAAGGTATAAACAATAAACCCATATACAGGGTGGCCCAACGAAAAGGTCCCACCCTTATTTATGACTTTCCTGGTATATTTTGGGAAAAACGCTCGGACACGTCAATTTTTATTTTTAGGGGCACGTCTTTTCGTGTATGACTGTATAATACAGGGTGTTCCAAAAATAAGATATCGCATTACACTTGACATTTTTAAATGGAAACCCCCAATTTTTTTTCTATTTTTGGATTCTCCATGAAGTTTTTAGTAACTTCTGTATAATACAGTTTATACCTATCTTTTCAACCGTTTATTTAAAAAATTTAAACAAAAATTGATTACTTAGCTATAATGTGTCAAAAAGTCAATGTGGAAATAAATGTTGAAAGTGGTGTCCGTCTACCTCCATGCAATAATAAAGATTTTGCTCAAATCTATTCCCATTATTTTCACACATCTCTGGAGTTATTTGTCTGCATTTCGCCGTGATCCGCTCCCAAAGATCTTGGATGGAGTCTGGCTTCGTACTAAAAACCTTTACTTTTTAAATGTCCCCAAAGAAAGTAATCTAAAGGACTCAATTCCGGAGACCTTGGTGGCCACTCAATGAGGACGCGCCGTCCGATCCACTGATTTGGGAAATGGGTGTCCAAAAACTGTCGTACTGGAGCTACAAAGTGCGGTGGTGCACCATCTTGTTGGAGTTGAAGAAAATTTTCACTCATAATCTCCCTAGAGCTCGGATTATTTCCGGAAATTTTGTCGAGTTGCGAATTTTTTGAAAATTTTCTTGAAAAATTCGCAACGAGAACAAATTTCCGTAATTTTAGAGAACAAATTTCCGTAATTTTAATTCGAGCTCTAGGGAGATTCGGCAAGAAAATTCCATGCCAAAACGGATCATTGGAAAAAACATAACCCAGGACTCACCTCGCATTTAGTGGAAGAAACCAACGGCTCCTGGCTCTACTCGCCATTGAGGAAGAAAGAAGGGAATCAGGACTTTATAAAACATTTGGAAGTTATAACCAATCTTGTCCATAATTGATAACATTGCAACTTTGTATTGGAAGTTGAAAATAAATCATTTATCAGAAATATTTGTCATTGTTTTTAACAGCTGTCAAGCACTCCAGGCTGGATGTAGCTCCCATGCACCAACCACAGTGTTGCCGTTTGCCTTATCTCTGTCTGTAAAAGTTGGGTTGGGTTGGGATTGTTAGGGAGAGTGGGGACGGCAACACTGTAATCATATGGGAGCTACATCCAGATGCAAAGCCAGGGAGATTTCCACTTATTAATCTTTCAGTCACGTGGTTATGAGCAGGGTGATTTCCGATAAAATTAGGTCGTTGCCATAGCAACATAATAAAATGCAAGCCTATGACTGGTTAGAATTGACTGGTAGGAAATTTTCATTATAATTAACCTCATTTTCTATTATTTCGGTTATTCGTGGCTCTATTGTATTTTCCAACATGTCCAAGTACGTCTCACCCGTCAAGTTTCCAGGAATCAAGAAAATAATAAATAATAAAAAATAAAAAAAAAAATATGAAAAATTCAAATAACTTTAAAACGGTTGAAGATAGGTATAAACTGTATTATACAAAAGTTACAAAAAACTTCATGGAGAATCCAAAAATAGAAAAATTGGGGGTTTCCATTTAAAAATGTCAAGTGTAATGCGATATCTTATTATTGGAACACCCTGTATTATACAGTCATACACAAAAAGACGTCCCCCTAAAAATAAAAATTGACGTGTCCGAGCGTTTTTCCGAAAATATACCAGGAAAGTCATAAATAACGGTGGGACCTTTTCGTTGAACCACCCTGTATAATGATTTTCTTTTGAATGCAATTTTCAAAGTTCTTTCAATGACAGAAGGTTCAAAAAATGTTTTTTTTTCTTACAGCTTTAGAGGCAAACTTTGACGTCTAGATTTGCTAAGAATTGTGTGTTCCCATCCTCAAATTTGTGATTCTGTTCTTCTGAATTTTTAATGAGAATATTATTTGTACTGTTGGTTTCATGTGAATATTTTTCCAATTTTGAAAGGTGGTGAATCGAAAGAACTAACAATGTCTTGAATGAGCATTTTTTGTGAATATTTCCCAAGTAACACAAATATGTTTATAAGTATTTTATAGACCGTTATAATACAGGGTGTTTCCTAAAGATTGGTAAAAAATTCGTTGTGTGATTCCTGGGGTATTTTCATGAAAAAAAGTTCCTATAAACATTTGCCGAAAAATGCTTCCTAAGGGAGCTACGCCCCTTTAAATAGGGCACCCCGAAGACGGTTTTTCCTCAATATTTCCGAAACCTTACATACAAAAATCATGAAATTTGGTACATCATACAAACTTTTAATGCTGAATGAGAATTTGAGCTCAGAATTTCAAAATTTTAATCAGGGGCGTACCATACTGGCGTACCATACCATTTAAAAAATTGGATTCTTTTAACCTTTAACCCCGCCAGTATGGCCCCTGATTAAAATTTTGAAATTCTGAGCTCAAATTCTCATTCAGCATTAAAAGTTTGTATGATGTACCAAATTTCATGATTTTTATATGTAAGGTTTCGGAAATATTGAGGAAAAACCGTCTTCGGGGTGCCCTATTTAAAGGGGCGTAGCTCCCTTAGGAAGCATTTTTCGGCAAATGTTTATAGGAACTTTTTTTCATGAAAATACCCCAGGAATCACACAACGAATTTTTTACCAATCTTTAGGAAACACCCTGTATAACAGTTCCGTAAAACATTTTGCTCGTAAAAATATTTTTATAATCATTTCATAGACATTAATAACACACTTATGAACACGAAAAAGGACCACTTTATAAAATATTTTTGTCGTATTAAAATGTTTATAGGGGTTCTAGGTAACAACTATAAAGCTACTTTACTACTGCTATAGAGCTCTTATAAGAGTGAATTGTTCCATGTTACACATTTATAAAACAGTTATAAATATATTTTGTTGTTGATATATTCGCGGTATTTACACTGCAATTTTGTGTATATTCAGAGCAGAATAAATCAGAATTGTTGTAAAAGAACATCAAGTGTGAATGACGAAAAATTAATGGAGTCTATCCTACTATTAGACAAGTAGCATATTGCAAAATATTGAAAATTCAAGCGTGATAATATGTTGATTTGACTTGCAATTTTGACTTTACTGTTAATATATGGGTACATCATGAACTAAATTTTCATGCGCCTGCATTTTGAGGCAATTCAAGACTTTTTATCCTGATATTTTAAATTTCATAACCTCAAGGTCTTAATTACAAACGAAAACTACTCTATTAAATATAAATTGTCTGATATTTACAATGTTTTTCTTATAATGACGTTCTTATTATCGTATTTCCTTAATAAATATTTGTTTTTTTATCCCAAACCTAAAAAATGACCGACAAAGTTCGCCTACCAAATATGGCGAACTTTTATAACTGTGCTTGTTGCGACAAATTTGTTATATAGGTATTGGACAATTTGCATACATTTTCAAATGACTTGAAATTTTATATACGAATTCTAGACATTATTTGAAAGTCACCAGCGAATACATTTTTCCAAAATACCCAAAAAACTAAATTAATGAAAAAGAAGACGCGAATTTCACTGTATGATCGCAAACGGGGTGGGGATCTTTTAGGCAAGACATACTTTAAGACAATGTTGCTATTTCGTGCCCATTTTTATTTTATTTGTTTAATAGTGCTGTCTTGTACGTTCAAAATCAAGTATTCTATAAAACATTTCCATAAGATATTCTCGTAAGCCAATTCAGATTTAAATACGTTTGCGACTTGACGATAAAATAATAAATCTCTGATAAAAATATTTTGTAACGATCTCATAAAGTTCTCTATAAAACCTTAATAAACCAATTATACAACAAATTAGACTTGAGAGTGATTCCTCTTATAAAATTGGTGCTATAATATGCTATAAGAATTCAATTTCTTTTGTTTTGTAAAAGGCTTATTAAATGGTCTTCTAGAAAGCTATATTACATGATCATAACCTTTTTTTGTCTCTGAGAGTATTTTGTGCCAACTACCGCCACTAAATGATACAATTGTTATTGAAGTATATAGCATTTTAGTTTGATTAGGCACAAGCAGTGTTAGTTGGGATAAACTATAAGACAGTGTTGCTATTTTGTGTCCATTTTTATTTTGTAAGTATTTTATATTGGTTTTATAGTGCTGTTTTGTACGTTCAAGATCAAGCATCCTATAAAACATTTTTATAAGATATTCTCTTAAGCCAATTCAGTCTTAAATACTTTTGCGAGTAAACTGTTTTATTAGAGATAGCTATATGATAATATAATAAATCTCTAATAAAAATATTTTGTAACCATCTTATAAGTTCTTTTTAAAACAATAATGAACCAATAATACAACAAATTAGACTAAGAGAGTAATTACTCTTATAACATTGGTACTATAGTATGCTATAAGAATTCAATTTCTTCCGTTTTATAAAAGAATTATTAAATGGTTTTGTAGAGAGCTATATTACATGTTTATAACACTTTTTTGTCTATGAGAGTATTTTGTCTTAACTAACGTCACTAAATGATAAAATTGTATATTGATGGACCCTAATATATCAGTTATATAGCATTTTAGTTTATTAAGGCACAATCTGTGTTAGTTGGGTTGGTACTCGTGATATTTAAAAGTACGTTGTTGATACTGCAATCAATCTATTTTTCTAATGTTATGAGTCACATGAGCAAGAATCAAATTGCAATAGGTATACAGCTCATAAATAATCAAAAACTGTGAGAAATAACTATTGATTCATTGCTAGAAACTATTTCGATGTTTGAAAACTAATTGATTTATTCACTTTCCAGTTGTTTACGATGATCATCTAACAGAGGCATTCATCCGGACTTTGCAGAAACTTCTTGATATTCCACCTAAGAGGCGAGTTCTTGTGGCTCTGGAAAAGCGATATGTTTTCACCATCAGTGACTGTGACACATGCGCCCCTTGCTACGAATTCTTTTTGGAAAAACTGCAGTCTTTGAATAATGTAGAGATTAAAGAAGTTACAACCGATTTTCCAAAATATTTTATCTATGACCGCTGCAAGGAACTCACGCTGTGGAGTATAACCTCCAAATAAAAGGAGATTTCAATGAACCATCCTATGGATGTTCGGTTATAATTGTGAAAATAAAATATTGTATAAAATGAAGTTCAAAAATAGTCCCGAGTATATATATGTTATATTCAGATTATACTCTGTGATATCTAGTACACAAGCAGCATTGCGCTTATTCTAGAATTCAAGACAATATTGTCTTGATGTTTCCAGAGAAGGGGCTGTGGTGGATGATCTTGTTGGTTTGTGTTGAAAATTAATCATTTTTGTAAAAAATGAACATGTGAATAGATAAGACCATAAATAAATCGTCATTTTTCGTCCTACTTTTTTTGAGGTATTCTGATAAAAATAGCAATAGATATGAGTTTTTTTGGTTAAATCAACGATTGATCTTGTATAATATTTGAGCCATAGAGTGGACGTGACCAACATAATGTAAGTGAGTCTATTGATCGGATAAACAACCATTTCGGTTTCTCAAGAAAATAACAAACGGAAAGGAGAGGCAAGCTATCACGTGACCATCTGAGGTTGAATTTTTATGACAGCCAGTTTAGATTCACAGGCTATGTTGCTTATTTTGGATGTTTTTCTAGTGGATGGAGTGTACTATAGGTTGGTTTGATCGTCTCATCAATAGAATAAAAACCCGAAGTCATCTCAACTATTCGAAGCAATCTGTCATATTTGAGACGGTTGAAGTCAAGTTGAACAACAGGTTTACTCCAACACTTGCCATGGAGGCCATGCTTAACCTACCTCGTTTAGATATCTATATCAAAATGGAAGCAAGAATGGGAGCATATAGACTTAGCAACACCGGGAACTGGAGCGACCCAAAATCCCAAGGACACACTAAGATAACCAGCACAGTCACGAACCACTTAGTAACAATGAGGAGTGATATCATGTTGAAAAATATCAACTTTAGCACGTCTCCTAAGACCAAGCTAATATGGGAAGAGGAAACGGTGAAACAACTCCGGATGGCTAATGGGGCAATATGGTACACAGACGGCTCCAAAACAAGCCGGGGAACTGGTGCCGGAATCGTAGGTGAAAATCCAAAGTGGGAAACATGTGAACCACTCGGGATGTACGCTACAGTTTTCCAGGCAGAAGTACATGCAATAAACGTATGCGTGCAAGAAAACCTCAGGAGAGGCTACAGAGGAAGGAAAATCCTTATCCTTAGTGACAGCCAAGCCGCAATCAAAACCATCTCCTGTCGGGAAACCAAATCCAAACAAGTCATGGACTGTCAGCAAAACCTTGTCACACTGGGAGTATCTAACGATGTTACTCTTGGATGGATACCAGGACACTCAGGGATAGCTGGGAACGAGCGGGCGGATCCACTAGCACGCAAAGCTGCAAACACACCACTTCTGGGTCCAGAACCTGCTATTGGTATTACAAAATCCTCTGTGAGAGGTTGGCTGAACTGTTGGTCCAAAAAACAACAGAAAGCTAGATGGTGCCAATCACCAGGTCTGAAACACAGTAAATTAATGATGGCAGACGAGATCGAATCATCATTTTTTGGAAGCCTACTGCAACTCAGCAGGAATCAGCTTAGGAAAGTAACAGGTATATTAACTGGACATTGCACTCTAAGGAAACACATGCATATCATGGGTCTTTTCAACGAGGAACCCATATGTAGGCTGTGCAACGAGGAGGAGGAAACAGCCTCCCACATTGTATTCGAATGTGAAGCGCTGGCGTACTGGAGAAGAGATAATGGGGAATTCACAACCACTCCTCGAAGGACGGACAGGGAAACAGTAGAACGAGTCATAAACCTTATTCGGGCAATGGAGCTCTTCGACTGAGAGACAGGCACAGAGAAGATACAATAAGCCCAACTAGAGGCTGCGGTGTCGGGGCCAACAGCCCGAAACTCGTAGCGCCTGTACTTCAGTAATCAGTAATCAGTGAACAACAGGTTTTATGACCCGGCCAAAAACCAGAAAACGCACAACTTGTTGGACGACAACCCCACACGTTATGCGATTATCTCTTCAACCGTTGAATCAATCTGAGTTGTTCATGCAACTTGTTGATCAAGTATTTGCATAGTGTTTTATCATTGTGTCAGGAAAATTTCTCAATTTTTGTAATTCGAGAAAATGGCAAAAATCCATTTTAAAAATTCTTGCTAAACGTTTTTGTTACTACCAAGTACCAATGGTGTAAATGTCATTATTATTATCATTTTAATTTGAGGTATAACGATAACGATAAACAAACTGAGTATTTTTAGACTTTTGGTCAATCTCGTATTCATCTACATATTTTTTCTCTTTTGTTAAGAATCGCTTTCATTTTAATTTCTTAGTTTTCTAAGGTTTTGTGGGAGGCTATTGAAAGTATACTCATCATTACTCATCGGTCTTTTTTTTTTACTGATATTGTAGGTATGTGCTATGGAATGATCCTTTCTCAAACGTACTCATGTTTATATAATATCATTATTTCTACTGTATCGGAGCTTATGGGTGTGCGGAGCGGTCGGGACGGGTGCGGTGGTTGGGATTGTTTTGATTGCGTATAACCGCTATATCTGGGACCAATGGAGGAAGTCGCGTATGGGTCTCATTACAGGTCACCTGAATATTCGTTCCATGAATACAGGCTTTGATGAATAATTTGTGAACTACGTGACCGGATACAATTTTGATCTTTAGGGCTCTCTGAAACTTGGTTGTCTTCGAATCATGATAACGTAGCATTCAATATTCCTGGTTATGATTTTGTAAGACATGATAGAATTGGTCGTGGTGGAGGAGTGGGACTGTATATATTAGAAAAAACTTAAAATATACTTTGGTCAACTTGGATATTGTTTCCAATGATTTTGAGTATATAAGCGCTAAGCTT
This sequence comes from Orchestes rusci, assembly GCA_958502075.1. Lineage (NCBI taxonomy): Eukaryota > Metazoa > Arthropoda > Insecta > Coleoptera > Curculionidae > Orchestes > Orchestes rusci. Next base: position 4,232,020 of record OY293306.1, read on the forward strand.
ACTTTGGGCAACAGAAGCGTGTTGCTTATCACCATGTATAGACCCCCTAGCGCCAACCTTGAAACATCTTTTGACTTTTTAGAAGAATTCTTCAGCCTCTCAGTACCTTTTTATGACAACTTAATTGTGCTAAGCGACCTAAATATTGATCTCTTGAGTAATTCGGCAGCAAAAGCAAAAGTTGAGTTGTTACTGGATACATTTCGTCTTGGTCAAGTTATCAAGGTTCCTACAAGAATAGACCTCTTCAAAATCTTCATCTACTTCAATTGATGTTATTATTGTTAGTTGAAGGACAGTAACGGGGCTACTGGTAACAAGCAGGTTTTTTTTAACTTTCGGGATCGCCCCAACGTACACTCAGAGGAGGGAGCAATAAATATGGACTTGCTCAGTGGTATTGTATATTAAATCTTAGTTCAAGCTTTCGCCCTAAGTTAAGGGCTTCTTCAGGAAGAATCTATATATAAAGAACGTGGTTTCAGTCTACAAAAGTCAGCAAAGGTTAAAATTAACTTACAGATTAGTTACAGAGTTCTCCTCAACATAACAAGAGGGTGGGTGTGCATTATTTTGAAGTTACAGGGTGCAGCACCGGGGAAGAAAGTAATAATACCCTTATACTACATGTGACCGTTGAAACAAAGAAACTTTTTTGTTGCTTAAAATTGACAATGACATGACCATTGACATTGGTTCTGTCTGACCGTAGGCTAGATGAGCAAAACATGTGACGTCACTCAGTTTTTCACAAACTATATCCTGATATTGTAAGGAGAAAAGTAGAAAAGGGGGAGAACAGTCTTAAGTTACCCAAACAGATAAAGGAGCAACAATCAGTTGATTTTTTTAAAGGAAAAAAGAAATTTGAACATAGTGTCAATGGAACATTAAAGCACTATCAAAAAACAACACTTTTGATTATCCCTCCCTCTTCCCTCTCTCTCCAACTTCTCTCTTATAAAAGAAAAGAAAAAGAAAAAGAAAAGTAGCCGTACAGGTACGAAAGTGGAAATTCAGAGAAAATTAGTTAAGTTATTGTTTTACTGATATACGTATATGGATGACAGGGTTTTTTTGTAAGTGATTGAGAAAGTAAATAGGTATAACTAGAACTTAGGCCCTCCACGTCTTTCTTGAAATTAACACAGTTGTCGCAGTTATGTATGTAGCACATTTCAAGGAACCTCCTCTTAAAGTTACTCCTCTCAGTCATCATGACAAACGGTTGGTCGAAAACAGGTTTGTGATCTTGTTCATTAGCATGTATGCTGAGGCTAGTACTAATTGGGCGGTGTCTGCAATCACTTTTATGTGATGCAATCCTTTTTGCTAGTTTTTGTGAAGTTTGTCCAATGTAAATTTGTTGGCATTGACATTGGATCCCGTACACTACGTAGGATTTATTTTTGACAACTGTAGAATCTTTCAAGTTAGAGTAGAACCGACCTATTCTTTTCAAATTATAGTTAGCTATTTTTAAATTAGTATTTGAAAAGTTTACTAAGTGAGAAAGAGAGACCCTGTATGTACAGAGGAAGGAAAATCCTTATCCTTAGTGACAGCCAAGCCGCAATCAAAACCATCTCCTGTCGGGAAACCAAATCCAAACAAGTCATGGACTGTCAGCAAAACCTTGTCACACTGGGAGTATCTAACGATGTTACTCTTGGATGGATACCAGGACACTCAGGGATAGCTGGGAACGAGCGGGCGGATCCACTAGCACGCAAAGCTGCAAACACACCACTTCTGGGTCCAGAACCTGCTATTGGTATTACAAAATCCTCTGTGAGAGGTTGGCTGAACTGTTGGTCCAAAAAACAACAGAAAGCTAGATGGTGCCAATCACCAGGTCTGAAACACAGTAAATTAATGATGGCAGACGAGATCGAATCATCATTTTTTGGAAGCCTACTGCAACTCAGCAGGAATCAGCTTAGGAAAGTAACAGGTATATTAACTGGACATTGCACTCTAAGGAAACACATGCATATCATGGGTCTTTTCAACGAGGAACCCATATGTAGGCTGTGCAACGAGGAGGAGGAAACAGCCTCCCACATTGTATTCGAATGTGAAGCGCTGGCGTACTGGAGAAGAGATAATGGGGAATTCACAACCACTCCTCGAAGGACGGACAGGGAAACAGTAGAACGAGTCATAAACCTTATTCGGGCAATGGAGCTCTTCGACTGAGAGACAGGCACAGAGAAGATACAATAAGCCCAACTAGAGGCTGCGGTGTCGGGGCCAACAGCCCGAAACTCGTAGCGCCTGTACTTCAGTAATCAGTAATCAGTGAACAACAGGTTTTATGACCCGGCCAAAAACCAGAAAACGCACAACTTGTTGGACGACAACCCCACACGTTATGCGATTATCTCTTCAACCGTTGAATCAATCTGAGTTGTTCATGCAACTTGTTGATCAAGTATTTGCATAGTGTTTTATCATTGTGTCAGGAAAATTTCTCAATTTTTGTAATTCGAGAAAATGGCAAAAATCCATTTTAAAAATTCTTGCTAAACGTTTTTGTTACTACCAAGTACCAATGGTGTAAATGTCATTATTATTATCATTTTAATTTGAGGTATAACGATAACGATAAACGTATATGGATGACAGGGTTTTTTTGTAAGTGATTGAGAAAGTAAATAGGTATAACTAGAACTTAGGCCCTCCACGTCTTTCTTGAAATTAACACAGTTGTCGCAGTTATGTATGTAGCACATTTCAAGGAACCTCCTCTTAAAGTTACTCCTCTCAGTCATCATGACAAACGGTTGGTCGAAAACAGGTTTGTGATCTTGTTCATTAGCATGTATGCTGAGGCTAGTACTAATTGGGCGGTGTCTGCAATCACTTTTATGTGATGCAATCCTTTTTGCTAGTTTTTGTGAAGTTTGTCCAATGTAAATTTGTTGGCATTGACATTGGATCCCGTACACTACGTAGGATTTATTTTTGACAACTGTAGAATCTTTCAAGTTAGAGTAGAACCGACCTATTCTTTTCAAATTATAGTTAGCTATTTTTAAATTAGTATTTTTGAAAAGTTTACTAAGTGAGAAAGAGAGACCCTGTATGTATTGTAATTTTCCAAATCTAACCTCAATATCAGGATTTACATTTTGTCTGCTAACAATGTTAGGTTGATCATCCCTCCTAAGAGTTCTTCTAATAATATGGATAGGATAACCGTTTTTTGATAAGGGTAATGTTACTGTCGCTATGACAAAGACTGATTATATCAATAAATCTGCTCATCTTCTGGATGACGAGTCAACTTACCAAATTTGTATTAGAGACCCTACTCCAAGAGTAGAAACCAATTGTAACAAACTTATTAAGAAACTTAAAGATAGTAATTTCATAGATTCCAACGTTGCCAAATTTATTACCACCTACAATGGGATTTGTCCTAAATATTACGATTTGCCTAAAGTCCATAAAGAAGGTGTACCTTTACGCCCCATAGTCTCCTATATTGGAGCTTCCACTCAACCCCTAGCCAAGCATATAGCAGTGATATTGGACAGATCTTTTTGTAACTTCAACAAATTTAGAATTAAGGATACGTTTGAGTTTGCTGATAAGATTAATGGTGTTATAATCCCTGATGGTTTTGTTCTGGCCTCCTTCGACGTTGTTTCTTTGTTTACTAACATACCACTTGATCTAATCACCGATATTTTGGATGAACATTTTGAACTTATTGAGGGTAACTGCTCTATCCCTAAGGAAGTGTTTTTGGAGATTATCGCGTTTTTGTACAACAATACATTTTTCAGTTTTAACGGTACTTTTTATAAACAACTAGTTGGAGTACCAATGGGTGGTGCCTGTTCACCTATACTAGCGGAAATCGTCATGAACAAACTTTTGTATCACATTACGGCCAACTCTAACTTCCATTTTCCCTTCATTTACCAATATGTAGATGACCTTTTAATGGCTCTACCTGCTGACCTAGTGCAGAACACTCTCAATCTATTCAACGGGTTTAATGCTAAACTTCAGTTCACCGTGGAGGAAGAGGTTGATTGCGCAGTCCCCTTCTTGGATACGCGGGTTGTGAGATCAGAACAAAATATCATTAAATTAGACTGGTATAGAAAAAAGTCAAGTTCAGGGAGATACATCCCTTTCCATTCTTACCATCCAATGAAACAGAAACTTAATACTATACTTGCGCTAAAAATTACCAAAATTTGTCATACAACCTATGTAGATAAGAACTTAGAATTATTAGAACAAATTTTAATAAAAAACGGTTATCCTATCCATATTATTAGAAGAACTCTTAGGAGGGATAATCAACGACCTAACATTGTTAGCAGACAAAATGTAAATCCTGATATTGAGGTTAGATTTGGAAAATTACAATACATACAGGGTCTCTCTTTCTCACTTAGTAAACTTTTCAAAAATACTAATTTAAAAATAGCTAACTATAATTTAAAAAGAATAGGTCGGTTCTACTCTAACTTGAAAGATTCTACAGTTGTCAAAAAAAAAATCCTACGTAGTGTACGGGATCCAATGTCAATGCCAACAAATTTACATTGGACAAACTTCACAAAAACTAGCAAAAAGGATTGCATCACATAAAAGTGATTGCAGACACCGCCCAATTAGTACTAGCCTCAGCATACATGCTAATGAACAAGATCGCACAAACCTGTTTTCGACCAACCGTTTGTCATGATGACTGAGAGGAGTAACTTCAAGAGGAGGTTCCTTGAAATGTGCTACATACATAACTGCGACAACTGTGTTAATTTCAAGAAAGACGTGGAGGGCCTAAGTTCTACTTATACATATTTACTTTCTCAATCACTTACAAAAAAACCCTGTCATCCAGATACGTATATCAGTAAAACAATAACTTAAATAATTTTCTCTGAAGTTCCACTTTCGTACCTGTACGGCTTCTTTTCTTTTTCCTTTTTTCTTTTTCTTTTTCTTTTCTTTTATAAGAGAGAAGGGGGAGAGAGAGGGAAGAGGGAGGGATAATCAAAAGTGTTGTTTTTTGTTAGTGCTTTAATGTTCCATTGACACTATGTTCAAATTTCTTTTTTCCTTTAAAAAAATCAACTGATTGTTGCTCTTTTATCTGTTTGGGTAACTTAAGACTGTTCTCCCCTTTCCTACTTTTCTCCTTACAATATCAGTTTGTATTAACCTGATGGGTAACTGAGTGACGTCACATGTCTTGCTCATCTAGCCTACGGTCAGACAGAACCAATGTCAATGGTCATGTCATTGTCAATTTTAAGCAACAAAAAAGTTTCTTTGTTTCAACGGTCACATGTAGTATAAGGATATTATTACTTTCTTCCCCGGTGCTGCACCCTGTAACTTCAAAATAATGCACACCCACCCTCTTGTTATGTTGAGGAGAACTCTGTAACTAATCTGTAAGTTAATTTTAACCTTTGCTGACTTTTGTAGACTGAAACCACGTTCTTTATATATAGATTCTTCCTGAAGAAGCCCTTAACTTAGGGCGAAAGCTTGAACTAAGATTTAATATACAATACCACTGAGCAAGTCCATATTTATTGCTCCCTCCTCTGAGTGTACGTTGGGGCGATCCCGATAGTTAAAAAAAACCTGATTATTGTTAGTGACAACTTAGAGAACAAAAATACGAATTCCATCCCAATACCAGATACCATTTCAGATCATAATTTGAAACACACAATACTGATGATGCCTGTACATAAACAAAAACAAAAAAAGGGAATCTTTAGAGATTATGACCGTGTTGACGTTGCTGTTTTTAAAAGAGATGCCCAGGATATCCCTTGGAATGATATATATTACATTCGTCACGTAAACGAGAAATTATCCCTTTTTAATTACTATGTTACTCTTTTGATCAATAAACATGCGCCTCGCCGAGAAAAAATGACTTAAAGCAAGCCGTTTACCCCATGGATAACCGACAACATTAAACTCTTGATAAAGTTGAGAGATAAAGCACACCGGACTTATATTAAAAATAAAACGCCAGTCAGCTTGGATTACTATAGACAATTGAGAAATTTCACGATACATGCAAGTTTCTTCGCAAAAAGGAAAGATTTTCTGGAATACCGCTAAACGACTGAATCTAATGAGAACTAAAAATGTAGACCTACCAGATCACCTCAACGATCCAGCCTATTTAAATAATTATTTATCGCATTGTGTTCACACTGATGGTTGCTCTGAAGAAAAAAAAAACTACATTATATTTTCAACGAACATTCAAACGTAAAAGACGAATTAAATCTCCATTAATTGACTAGGACTCGCTCATAAAAATTATCAGTAGCATATCTACTAGTGCGGAGTGCCTGCAGATGGACTCTCAGTTAAGGACCTTAAATTGTGCATGCCATATTGTATCAAACCGTTGTTAAATATAATAAACAGCTGTATTCTGGATAACGTGTATTCCGACGAGTGGAAAAAGGCTATAATGAACCCAATACCCAAAATAATCCATCCTGTCGATGCTAAAGATTTAAGGCCGATCAGCATATTACCAGTTGTTTCAAAAGTTTTATAAAGACACATTTTTAATCAAATTAATGAATTTATTAATAATTTTTTTTTATCTTTTAGCAAAGTTTCATTACTTTGGGTTTTCGGAAAAAACAGTGCAGTTCTTTTGGTCCTACCTCGAGGAGAGGTATCAATGCGTATTATTAAATAATAATGAGAGTAAAGCTAAAGCCGGGTCTTTATCATGGAATGGAGGAGTATCGCAAGGATCTATTCTTGGCCCTACGCTTTTTTCCATATATGTGGCGGATATGAAGCAGTATTTGCAATTTTCCAAACTTCAACAATATGCAGATGATTCGCAAATATACAGTGTGACCCATTTAGAATGGAAACACACCTGTAAAATTTCCGGTTATTAACCGAATTCAACCATTTTTTTTTAAATGTCAAGTTTTGAAGGGTCTACTACAGGACAAATTTTGAAATGTTTATTTCAATTTTTAGGGCATACTGTACTTTTTCGTGATAGAAAATTGCGAATTTTTATTAGCGATTTTTCTATCACATGAATGAATACGCCATTGGATTTGGAGTGTTTCCAAATAGCTGGGACCAAAATTTCGAAAAAACATATCCATTAATAACAAAGTTACGACAACTTAAAATTCGTACATTTTTCAAGTCAACGGTCACAAAAGAACATCCTGCATCAACAGTTGCCATGGAGATGAAGTTACTTGTTGCCACTATATGATGTCAATGTAAAATAACCTATTTATCGGCAAGAATATTTATATTTAATCATAGTGTGTTCGATTTTTTTTTGTTTTTTTTTCATTTTTTTTTTGGATTTCTCAAAGAAAACAATATCGAACCTATCAAACCAAAATTTAATTATTTTTTATTAAAAAAACTAGTGTTTTTTTTTTATTGTAATGCAAATGTAATTCCGTTAATTTCATTAAATGTTATGTTATTTTGAACATCTCGTTATTCAATTTGTAGTTCATTGTTACAGGTAATAAAACAAATCCAATTTCCATGGCAACTGTTGATGCAAGGTATTTTTTTGTGACCTTAGCTTAAAGAATTTATGAATTTCAAGTTGTCGTAGCTTTGTTATTATTGAATATATTTTGTTGAAATTTTGGTCACAGCCATTTGGAGGCACTCTGAATCCGGTGGCGTAGTGATTTATTTAATGAAAAAATCGCTTATAAAAATTCGATATTTTTTATCGCGAAAAAGTAGTGCAATATACCTTGAAAATTGAAATAAACATTTCAACATTTGTCCTGTAGTAAACCCTTTAAAACTTGACATTTCAAAAAAAAATGGTTGAAATCGGTTAATAACCTGAAATTTTACAGGGGTGTTTCCATTCTAAATGGGTCACACTGTATATCCCATTTCATGTATTAGATGCCAAGGAAGCCCAAGTCAAACTAACTACTGATTTAAATAGTGTGAGCAAGTTCGCCAAAGATCACAATTTAAAGCTTAATGCATCAAAAATCACCTTTCATGCTATTTAGCAGTATTAAACGAATATCTGGCGTTATTTCCAATAATTTTAATGAAACCTTGGACAAAGAGAATTTACCTGTCGTTACGGAAGTTAGAGGTCTGAGGGCTATTCTTGATTAATCACTTCCTTTTGAATCTCATGTCAAACAAAAGCTTCAACTGTGCTATATGAGGCTGAAATATTTGAACCGTTTCAAATACACTTTGCTCCAAAAATCAAATATTTTCTTTGTGAAGCTCTTGTTTTCTCATTGCTTGACTTTGGAGATATCATTTATTCCATTAGCACTTCAACTGCCAGTGTTTTCAATTTAATTCAAAAACTCCAAAACAGCTGTATGCGCTTCTCATACAAAATACCATATCGAAGTCATATTACTCCATATCCTAATGAAAACAATATCTTGAACATGAGTAATAGAAGGAAACTGCACATTTACACTTTCATTAACAAACTCATAATATAAGGTCAGGCTTTAAATTTGAGAAATTGCTTCAAAACTCTATCTAGTTCTTATAATAACAGAAATGGAAAAATATTCACCACACACAACAAAAAAAAATCAGAAATCTTTCTCATATACTGCAGTCCATTTATGGAATAAACTCCCTAAAGAAATGAAAGAAGGCAGTCCAAATGGAGGTAGGATGAGCAAAACAAAATAGCTTAAATGGAATATGAGCTCATCCTTTCTTTTTCCCCGGCGCGGTGGTGCCCACCATATTATCACAAATCTGATTAATCTCAGAATCATTTCAGAACATCGCCAAATTTGCTCAACCGCTCAGGTCAACGCTTTTTTGTTTTTTTTTTCTAGTAGGTACATACATTATTTTTGGTATTTTTTGGGTCTGCATCACAAGCTTCACTAATTCTAGTGGCTTATGAGATCGGTTTGAATAATCGTGATGTAGTCCTTATTGTTCAACCTTCTTTTTGATCCAATGACTGTATTCCCAATTGTTTTGAACAATAATATGAAACTATTTGATTTGATTTAATTTGATTTGATTTGATATCAAATAAATACATTCATAGATTGTATACCTAGTTATCATGAAATTTTACCAAATCTCATGTTACATGAAAGTTAAAATATGTCCCACTCGATACAACCCTTAAATTTGGATCTGAACTGAACAGACCATTTTTCTGTATAAATTTGTAAACAAAATAAAAGATAAAATCTCTAACATGGTAAAAATAACCCATTTTGTCATTTTTTTGAGAGATTATGAAAATTGATGATTTTACCAAGTTCAAAATTTTATAGCTAGGCTATCCTTTGTTCAATTGGTTTGACATTTTTAGGAAGGAATCATTTTAGCCCCTCTTTCGGATGATGCTGGCTATTTTTATCAAAAATTATACAGAAAAAAAGTTTTCTTTTAACTCCCTATTTGAACTTGAAAAGAGGCCAAAACAATTTTTCGAAAAAAAATTAAGATTCAATCAAATTTAAGGCTGTTGTTTTATCTATGGAAAATACTGTATCTATACAGGTTGACATAGAAAAAAATTCATTGCATAGTGCCACCTAATAGAGGACACCAAAATAAGAACGAAGAAGAAAAAAACGAAAAATAAAATAAAAAAAACAATTCATTAGAGGAGATGGAACCCTTCAACCCTGTATGTAGCGCCCCCTATCAGTAATCACAAAACTAACAAAAATGAAACTCAACACCTCGTATCTTTTAACCAAAGGCCTTGCGGACCCATGTTCATGGGAACTTTTTTTCTTATTTTAGTGTCCTCTATTGTGTGGCACGATTCGAGTTCGTTATTAAAAAAAAAACGAATTTTTGTCAATACGTTTTTATTATTTCCTGAGTTTGTTTGAAAAGATATTTTAGAATAAATTAAACTTAGTCATTGCCACTTTTTGTCCTCTACAAGATGGCTGTATCAAAATTGGAAATTTGACGTTTTGGCTTTGAGCGGCCATCATCATCAATTTTTTAAATACGGTGTAGAGCAACCTTAATATTTTCAATTATTATTATGCACCCATTATCGTTATTTTCAATTCTACTGTACCTACAGTGTGACCCATTTGTTTTGGGAACACCCTGATAAAAAGTTTATTTCTTAACCGATTTGGTTCGTTTTTTTTGGATTGTAGAGCTCGAAAAATTGTATATTCTTGGCAAAAAGTGACCTTCGCCATTTTGACTTCAAGGCCTACTATGTTAGTTTTTAAGAGCAAAATTTCAGGAAACCATATTAGCGATTTTTTTAGAAAAAATCTGTGTGCGCCACTGGATTCAGTATCCTTTAAAACGGGTCTATACAAATTTTCAACCGAAAATATCAAGTTGAAAAAATGTAAAATTCGCACTTTAACAATCTTTGATTCTATCAAAACAAATAAAAATGACATAAAACTAAAAATGTGTTACTTCTACCAAACCACCATCAACTTCAATGCATTTATCATTTCTTTTGATAGAATCAAAGATTGTTAAAGTGCGAATTTTTAATTTTTTTCAACTGTTTAGACCCGTTTTAAAGGATGCTGAATCCAGTGGCGCACACAGATTTTTTTTTTTAAAAATCGCTAATATGGTTTCCTGAAATTTTGCTCTTAAAAACTAACATAGTAGGCCTTGAAGTCAAAATGGCGAAGGTCACTTTTTGCCAAGAATATACAATTTTTTGAGCTCTACAATCCAAAAAAAAACGAACCAAATCGGTTAAGAAATAAACTTTTTATCAGGGTGTTCCCAAAACAAATGGGTCACACTGTATATAAATTTGTTTTGATTTCAAATGAATGTTGAATTTCAATGTTGTGAAGCAGTTTACGCTCAGTATCTGCAAATGAGGTAAGGGGATATGAGGTAACAGTTATTTTATTATTAAATAATTTAAATAGTATTGAATGATTACCTATCAAATAATTGATGACACAGTTTTGCGACATCAATTTTTTTATAAACTATTCTCATTGGCAATGTTTTATTGTCAAAACCTTTATTGTTATTCGATCCAAAATTAATTGAAGTGAAACTTTATTGATTTACCGTGCAGTTTTTCTTGAATAATGCCTTTACTAGTTGGAGCTGACTATCGAGTGAGTGTTTAATTTTGATTAGCCACAATTTGGTATTCCATTGAAAATGGACCGATTCGAAGAAGTTGTTTTTCTAGTCTATGGTACTCGAAAAGCACTATCTTTTTATAAAAAACATGAGATTTCCATGGCTTTCTATGATTAATAGAAGGGCCTCAAAAACTTGCATGGGCATTTTCTAAATTCAAAAGCGAATAGCATTTCTGAATTAGGCATATTTAAAAATTCCTATAACGATAATTTTGTAATAAATTGTTATAGAGGATGCTCAAAAAATTAGGTGAAGTATTAAAAAAAAAAGATCAGCCTGTATAAATCCTAGCATCTCCTATACACTTGAGTTTTGATACTATAGTTATAACATAAGATAAGGGTTAAAAAAAATAAGGTCTATAAAAAATAATGATGTTATTTTTAATAGGAATATTGATATGATTTGAGATCAATGAATGAACTATTTGAAAGTTCTATTCAAACAAACATTCTTGCTTCCTTTTCATGTCACCTTATCGGATTCATAGGTTGTCGAATAGACATCTGGGAAAAAAATTGGCAGACATGATCTTTCTTGAACATTAGCCAATATTCTTGAAAGATTGACTAGGTTTCTTTATCATGAAAATGAAATCAATGCACGTTTCATACAAAATTCGCGATATTTCAAAAATGGCTGAGAATAGGTATTGAACAATTTTAACATTTTCGAGTCAAAGCTCATTACAAACATGGAGTTAATAAGGTTGTCCTTCTATTTTAAATAAATGGAGTTTCAGTCGTTTCCATCTTTGCGAGAGTGTGATCTTTTTTTTTCCACACCCTGTAAAATTCTTATAATATGTTTGGAAATATCAATGTGTACTTTGATTTTTAAAAGAGTCAACACTGTTGAGGTGAATTTTTTCGGTCGGAATGTCTAACACACGTCCGGTCGCTGGATTTTCATTTTTTGAGCTCAACAATCATATTATGCTCATAACACTGTATTGTTCAAAAGATCATTTACATATCATCAAATGTATAATGTATAATAGTGTGTGACACCAGACCTCAGTAATTTTTCAAGTTCTAGTTTCAAGAAGCTGATAAAAATAAAGATCAATTATTTTTGTATTTCATCCCGTTAATCTATTTTTTTTGTGGAATTTTTTTTATAGATCCATGACCTTGTTGCTCTTTTTGTATATTCAAGTTGAGATAGGAAGAAATATCTTCAACTCCGCCTTTTGTAAATTAGTGTTTAATTTACAATAAAGACATTTATGTGGTAAACGGTGATGAGGGCTTTCGCAAAACTCATACCTTGTTGACTATCTCACGATTCTTCTCACTATCCGACATGTTTCTAGGATCACTAATTTTTACATGTCCGTTATTAGTTGCGGTGATAAATTGTGTTTCATGAATCCTGCGGGTAACTAACTCCGGTGGTATAAGGCCAGTGACTGAGACTGAGATGAGGAGAGAATGAGGACTTCTTCCACATTCTACATTGATTTAATCTCCTCAGCTTGGTCCGTGTATTTTCGTATTTTCTCTGTTATTGTCTTCTGTATGTTGTGATACAGAGGGTGAGCAATATCAATTAAGGTTGTGATTTTGTTAATTTTGTCTACTAGTTTGATGTCTGATCTATTGTTTATAGTCGTTTCATCAGTTATAAGTCTTCGGTCCCAGTATATTTCATAATTTTGGTTCTCGTTGACTTGGTTTGTTGTGTATTTGTAGTACGGCTCTTCTATTGTATGGAGTACATGGATCCTCCCGTTTCACTTAGTCTTAGTCTGTTCTTATATAACCAGAAGCCCAAAGGCTAGGGGTTGCGAAAGACATGCATTTCTCTCCCACAGATCCATCCACAGGCGCGTTTCGCTGTATCACAGCTCATCAGTGCGGCTAGGATCTGCAGGAGAGAAATGCACCGCCTCGCAGGGACGTACCAAAAGGTAAATGAAATACGAAGGTTTGGAGACAGCATCTCTACATCATGTGAATACTACATATGTTAGTTCTTGATAGTAGGTTTCTCATCACCACCAATAGATGGAGATGCTGTCTCCAAACCTTCGTTAGTCTGTTCTTGCAGTTCTTGTATTTGTTTTCCATGGTCTCTTTCATTTCTTTCGTTTCATGTGAGACAGTGTTTAATTTACTCCTAAGGGCCGATGTTTCAATGTCACCCTGAGTGACATTTTAGCTGAGGTATACTTAAAGTGGATCTGAATTTTAAATATCGCCACCGAAAGTGACGTTTTTCAATTGCGCGACTCCTTTCATTTAGCTAAGGATCTAATGTGAGTGTCGCAATTGAAACATGGCACTCACAGGAGACAAATTTGAGCTCCAAAATAATCCATAAATGAACCTTAATCATAAATGGACATTGAAATATCGGCAAACTCACAACGGTCTTCCAAGCAGAGGTTTTTGCTATTCTGTTGGCAGAAACTAAGGAAGAGGTTCAACTAGGGGCAGAAGATAACATAGTTATCTATTCTGATAGTCAAGTGGCACTAAAGGCATTATGCAAGCCAAGGATCAGATGCCCGCTGGTTCAAGGGTGCAGTGATGCTCTGCACGCCCTGGGCGAGAGCAAGGCGGTCAAACTGGTCTGGGTACCGGGACATATGGGCATTTTCGGAAACGAACGCGCGGGCGAGCTAGCTAGACTACGGTTTTCGTCGTCCCAGTCCGGTCCAGAACCATTCCTGGGTCTGAGTAAACGACTGATCTCCGAGGCCTTGAACGAGGGGGCTTGAGATAACACAGTAGAAAACTGGAGAAAAAGTAAGAGGCAAGCCAGAGAGATAATCACACAACCCTCAGTAGAAAGGCACTAATAATCATCGTAGGCATTCTGACATGATTCTGCAAGCTCAACAGACACTTGTATCTACTAGGAATAGGTGAATCATCCCTATGTCCTTACTGTAGAAGGGCGGTGGAAACCTCCCAACATCTACTGGGAGTCTGTGATAGATGGGGTCGCCTAAGGAGGAGAGTCTTAGGAGCTACTCCGATGTTCATTCGATATCTTTAGAGAACGTGTCAGTCGTTTCTGATGGCGAGGATAGTTGACTTTCGCCCGGAGAATATACCTTTAGATCGTCCACGTAGAGCAGTTGTGATATTTTGTGATCTTTTGTTGGACTGTATCCAATATTTGATGACTTTAAAAGGCTGCTTAGTAGATTTGGTGCTAGGATAAACCATTTTAGGCTCCATGTGTCTTCTTGGAATATTCCTCTTCTGATCTTTATGTTATTATTTTCAAGATCTATTTGAAGTAGATTAAGGATTAATTTTGTTTCGCAGTTCTCCATAGCTTGTTCCAGGAACGTATGATGTTTGAATCAATTTTATAGATTTCTAGAATGCGAAGAATAAGGGATGGAGTCATACGCTTTTTGATAGTATATCCAGGCAACTGCTATGTTTCTGCCGTTTGCATTACATGTTGTATGATTTGTGCCATCTAGTGACGTGAGATGATTCCAGAAATAATTATAAATTTTATCTGGTCCTGGTGCATTCCAGTTTGGCAGCTTCTTGAGTATTCGTGATTATTTCATATGGCATTGGCTCTACTGTCTCTATTCTCTTTCGCTCTGTTTTGATCCACTTACCATTCTCGCGTTCCACTGGTTCTGACCATAGTGACTTCCAGTATTTTTCGACTGCTGCCTGTTTTGGCGCTTTAATATCTGTTGCCTCCTCGTTTGATTGTTCCAAATTTTTGTAAAAATGCTTTCCGTTTGATGTGAAGTTTATGTTGTCTTGTTTCCTTTTATAAGAAATGATGTACCTCTTGAGTTTCTTACTTGATGCCAACAATTTTTGTTTCAGTGTACCTTTTGATTTTGTTATTCGTGCTGTTCTTGTACCTGGGCTCGTATTAATGTTGATTTTTTTGTAAAGTCTGTTATGTTTTTGTTTTGCGGCTTCCAATGAATTATTCATTTGTGTAAAATCACAACGAATTCTACTTTTTTTGGGTTCTGATCGTTTTTATTATGGAGGCTTTTCATTTGAATTTGTCTTGATTTTTTTATTATTTGGTTTATTTTTGTTGATGATTCCTAGGGTTTCTGTGATTGTTATGGCCGTGATATACGTAATTTCTATGAGGTCTTCTACACTTTTGATGTCATATATGTATTTATTGATGTACTCATTATAATTTTGGACTGTGCTCTTTGTGTTCCCGTTATATTTTAACTTAGGTAGACGTTTCCTGTAGTTGGGACTACTTCCTTTATATAGTAACAGTTTTTTGTTTGATGTTAGTTCCATTTCTGTTAGTAAATCTTGGTTGTCCGTTCCGTTTGTGTTTGTTTTTATGTATTCTTCAGCTGTATCTGTGTGTATTTGGTTTTTGTGTAAATGTTATTCGGTTCCAGTGGTCGTTGCGAGTTCATCCTCGTTTTGTGTTTCCTGTTTTGCTTCTGCTGCATTTTCTCCTAGATTGAGACTGTCCTGAAGCATGAGTGGGTAGAACCGCTGTCGATTAGTCATCATCGTTGGTTCGTGGGGTGTTGCCTGTGTCGTCAACTTGATTGGTCGGCTGATTGATCCCGCGCCGGTTACGACCGTGGCGTCGCTTGTCCGAGGCTTCGGCTTTTTCGCTGGGAACCCTCTGTACTCATCAAAGGTGAGGTTAGCCCTTGGGCGGTTGTGCCGGTTTTGTCCACCCCAGGTATTTTATTTCCCTGGTGCCTTTCAACCTATTAAGGCTGACGAGAATTCCCATCGCCAGGGTCGGCCCCCGATAGCAGTCCGGCTTCAGCCACGGGTTATTATTATTATTATTTTTTTTTAAGGTTAAAATCTCAGAAGAGAGAAAATCAGTCAGCAAAATCTGTCATTATCTGGAAGTTCTATAAAACTAGTTTTCTTCTCATTTTCAAGCAGAAAAACTTATCCTGAGTTTTTTCGCAAAAATAATGGTAATCCCTGTAAAATACGCTGATGACATTTCTTTATATTCAACAAAATGTCTACGACTATTTTCCAAAAAAATCCAAAAACACGTCGAGTTTCTTTGAAAGAGGGACAACTGTCGTTGACATGGAAAATATTGAAAATCTTTCCACCTCCTATATGGAAGCCAAGTTCTATATAGCTACCTACATCAAGCAAAAGGGTTTTCGGAAACATTTTTAGCGGTGTATTCAATGTTGTTAGACATTATAAATACACCGCATTTATAAGTATTTCCTAAATCTTGGAAAGTTTCTACTGTGATACTCAATCCGAAAATACCAAAGTCAAATAAATTCAAGGGATTCCGGCCAGCTAAAACTGTTGACTTACTAACTTGAACAACTTTGGAATTTTGTAAGCAAAACATGTTGGCAAAACGTCGGTCTGGATTCCGTGAAGGATTATCTCGCATATTATGCGTTTGTAATAAATATGTGCTTTAGTACTTTGGATCTTGACGTGACGTTGAAGCATTATGAGCACAGTGGTTGATAGGTCGGATCGGGAAAGTGAGCAACCCATTGGAAGCTAAAAATTTGCAATTCCCCCCTGCTTGTGTTGATATTTTCCTGCTTCGAACCTCATCCCAGCAACACCTCACATTTTCGAGTAACCGCGATTTTCATTTCGGTTGCTGACTTCACTCTTGGCCACACATCGCAAGCAGGAATGGTTTAACATGTTCCTGCTGGAGCTGCTATCTGCTATAATACACCTGATGCTTTATCCTGTTTCAAGTCCAGCTCAGCAGCGCCACTTGCCGTTCTCGAAATATATGTAAATCAGATGACTGGTGACGTCATACGCAGCAACCCGTTAGAAGCAGCATCGCTCAAACAAGTTCCTGCTTGGGCTGCTATGTCCCTGCCTTATCCTGCTTCAAACTCCGTACCAGCAGCCTTTACCGTTTAAGAACTGCGAGGCTTTTTAACTTTGTTGTTGGTGGCTAGCCTCACATAGAAAGCAGAATCACTGGTACAGGTTCCTGCTTATCTTGCTTCAAACCTCTTACCAGCAACCCCCATCGTTTCCGAACTGTGGGTTTTTTTGACTTTGTTGTTGGTTGAGTAGCCTCACTTAGGAAGCATAATCACTGGTGCAGGTTCCTGCTTATGCTGCTATGTCCCTGCCTTATCCTGCTTCAAACACCATACCAGCAAACCCTTACGTTTTTGAAGTGCGAACATTTTTAATTTCTGTTGTTCAAAAGCTCATTGGAAGCAGGATCACTGGAGGAGGTTTCAAAAAATTATACACCCAACTTACTCTTTTTCTAATGGAACACCCTGTATATTTTTTCATCTAGAGTACCATGACCCAAGGGCGTAGATAGCTTAGAGAGTTCTGGACCAGATGTACTGGGTGTCTATCAACAAAATCTTCACACATCGCAGACAACACAGAGGTGTCCAATATTGAAACAAAGAACGGACATATCTGGACGTTTGGACGTCCATTGAACGTCCATGTACCATACAAATTACACACTCTTGGACGATAGATGGACGACCATTTTTAGGCTCTACTTGTATCAAACATGTACTTTCTGCTAGTTCTGGACCATGAACGGACATAGAATGGACCATATTATGTATCCACAACTCTCATCCATGCAATGAGCAATATGAAAATTAATAGCGCTTCATGAATTAAGATGTCGGAAACAATTTCTACAATTTCAAATGATAGGAGATCTCAGGGTTTAAAAAACTCAAGATGCATCGGATAATAATGAAGTTCTGAAGTGGGTAATTACCCCCTTTATCTCTCCCTGTATCTACGTCCTTGTCATGACCATCCTTAATAATCGTGGCTCATCTCCACAAAAATGCAAGCTTGAAAATAGGTTTTTGTTTTACACCTTATTGCAATTATTATACTCTTAAATACTACTGAAATGCTTGAATTTTTTTTCAATTTTGATTTTTTTCTCAATTTTCACCTAATTTCAGTACATCAGTCAATCACTCTAAGAGTATCAAAAAGTTTCCCAATGACAACAATTACAACTAGTTTCTCGCCGTAGTATTTTAGTGTATTATTGCAGTAAGGTGTAAAACAAAACCCGATTTTTCTCGAAAACGGTAAGTTTAATCGCAAAAAAAAAGTGCATCTTTTTTGTTGAGAAAAGGTCTGAATATATGAAAAAGTAGTTTTTAGCTCTGTAAAATGACACCTGTTTATAATTGGGCCCAAAAGGTTTGGTGGCAAGTCCGTTCCTGGTCCCCCCTACTATTCAAAATATTGATTTTACTATGGTTTCAAGAGTCTTGATGGCCCACACAACATACTAAAAAATGACTTGATTTTGACTTTGAGAATTTTGCTTTTTTGTTAATTTTTCGTCCAAAATGGTTTCCAGTGATTATCAATAATTAACTCTTATTGGTGGTGTAGCCGGAAAATAGCAATTATAGACAATATTGATCCCTATGCAGTCCCAACTGGCTTATTTTGCACGTACTCTGCTTAGTGAATGGTATAGTTAAGATACAGTAATAATTAGGTACAATTTCAATTTTAACGCTCAAAAATCATCCAAACTGAAAAACATTTAAATTGCCGTGACAAAAACATAATTAAATTAATATATTGTTTGCGTTGCCAGGCCTATAAGGAAAATTTTATTGCAGGATCAATGATAAAGAGACCCAAATGGGTGACGTCACAACAAAATATTTTTTAAGCATTTAGTCCTTATTATAGATTTGGGACGCGTAGGTTGGAACAAATTCATTTAAAATCCAGGGGTTTATTTTGTGGAAAACCGCTCGGACACGCCAGCTTTTTTATGGTAATTTTATTCATACAGAGTGGACTAAAAATGAGTTACGACCGCCAACTTCATTTTCTCAAATGAAAACCACTATTGTTCATTTCATTATCGAATTCTACATCAAATTCTAAGTAAGTGAGTATATACTAGATTTTTTTGGGTATTTCGCCACACCCTGAAAAAAATTCTTTTAGTAAACAATAAAACCTATATATCAATATCAAACGTTTCGGAAGCGAATCTGCTTTCGTCGTCTGTGGAACCTAAAAAAGAAACAATTAATGCAAATTAAAAAAATATTCTTCGTCTTTTTGTGATTTCGCAGTAAAAATTGTTTTTTTTGTGCTTAACTGACATTGAAGTGTTTGGTGTTGATTGTTTAACTTCATATTTTCAGTATTTATAATTCATTTTTTTTTGGGCTATGTTCAATTTCTTGATAAAATTAACCATGTTTTACTTAGATTTACAGAGCAAATTGCTACACATTTGTTAGAATTTGACATAATATATGCACTTTCTATAATTTTACGTTTTTAAGAACATGGTTCTTTGGCTAAGATTTTTAACCCAGGAGGACTCGCGCCTATTCTAATCACGCAATGACTATCGCGTATAGAAACCTCCTACCGTGAGCTTGCGTGTATAGGTTCCTCCTAACGCTAGCTCTCGTGTATAGGATTCTCCTAACACACGCTCCTTCAATATTGCTATCATAATATAGTATTTTTGAAAAATGTTTTCATTTCGATTCATTTATCGCTTATTTTATTATTATTATTTTATAATTATTTATTATTTTCATTTATAAATTCATTTTTTTTATTTTTTTATTTTTTTTTGTTTTATTTTTAATTAATTCGTTCATTTTAAGTATTATTTTACTTTTTTTATTATATCTATCCATATTCATGAACTTTCTATTCATTCATTTTTTAAAAATTTATCACGCGGTTACTCGCGTCGTTAGATTCTTTCTAACAGTATACATCAACCTCAATGCTCGCGCGTTAGTTTAGAACTAACATTGCACGATTTGCCCCTTCCATTTTTGACTTTGGTCGCCTTCTTTATGTATAGAATACGTAGAAGATCGATATTATAGCATTTTCAGAAGATTGGATCATTATGTTAATGAATAAAAAAAAAGTCTACAGTGAAACTGAAAATGTTAGATCCCACCTATCAGCGAGAGTCCGCCCAGGTTAAATTATCCCAATTTATTTCAAGATTATTATCAAATGCATGTTGACGAATTCCCGATCTATGAAATTCTCTTTTTTTCATGTATGATTCATGTTCTTCAATTCTCTTTTTTGAGGGTCGTGAAGTCCAATATAATAGTACATTTTGTATCAAGGGCGGAAAGTAGATGATTTTGACGAGGGTATAAGTAGCAGCACGAGCGAAGCGAGGGCAGATATTAGCCGAGTCAAAATCACCTTTCGTCCGTGGTGCAAACAGTGCTTTTTGTACTACCAGTTTGTAATCATTTGAAAAAGAATAATTATGAAAATCAAAAATAAATAATAGATACACTGGGGCGAGTTCAAAAACGTCACACCCGGTGGGAGTGTGATCCAAGTGTCAAACATTAACCGTCTAGATATGGCAAACCGGTTTACTTTTTATTCAAGCCTGCTCATAAAGTATCATATAATCTACTTCTATGACACTTCATAAGGACATGAATAAAAAGTAAAACGACTCGCCATATCTAAAGGGTAAGTGTGTGACACTTGGATCACATTCACACCGGGTGTGACGTTTCTGAAGTCGCCCCTGCACTTACTACACTGCTGATAAGTCAGACAACTGACAAGTTTAGTGACAACTGTCAATCATGGTTACAATAGGTGTGTTCCCATATTCTTTTGTGGTGCGGATTCATTGTCACCGAGACTGTCATGTGATCATTTCCTCTTAGTATGCTAGACTGTCACGTGGTTATTAGATTCAGAGGCGTTGGGATCCAAGGAACCGTTGCTTCGCGACCTACGGGCGCGAGAGTACTTTTAGGCCCGGCTGCCAAAATTAGCAAATTTCCGCCTGCTTTGCATGTATTGAAAAGTGGACTTCACGTGTAGGTTGTATTTATAACATTCACAAGGAAAAATAGTCCTGGTGTGTCTACTGTTTGGAATATGTCGGCGAGGTATTGAATGCATACAAAGGGATCGACAGTCCGTTCCTCAGTGTTATGGTGGCCTGACCCACGAGACGGTGCACAGAGCCAAGGAAAGAAGATCCTATTTGCTGACGATAGCCGAGCAGGAGAGCAAGAGACCGATAGGATGTCAGCCCATTCAACTCGCTACGGACGCGGTCCATTCAAGCAGGGATTTAGAGAGAGCGCAATCGGATACGTCACATACTGCCAAATGTACATGGTGGACAGGATAATACTTTCGCCTATTGCCGTCCCTCATGATGAGTTGATATAAATAAGAATTTAGGGGGTATATGTTTACGATTTTAATATGAGATGTTATTGTTTATTTTGAGATGTTGTTAATATTATGTTTTGACCTGTATAGGATGATGTACTTATAAAGACTTTCTGTTTTTCATATAACGGCTACCGGTCCCTACAACCATCCAACTGGAAAACACGAAACCGGCCAGGAATCCACAACCTTCAGCCATATTACAGGGATACCGGCCCTCTGAACTGAGTAAGGGGACCATATACACACCCTGTGATAGGCAACTATTAACGAGGTCAAGGAAGATCGGCTGGCCAACAATTTTTTGCAAACGCAAGCATCAGCACTATTAGCAGTGAACAAGCGTTGAACGCACGGCGATGCAGTACCACGGGCCAGGGCTTGGGAAAACTAAACGGATGGATGGCAGGACCGGAGCAAGAGATTTTAGCCACAAAATTTGTATATAGTCTTTAAGTTTTTTTGTGAGGGATGAAGCATGTTCTCTTCTGGCATTGGGGTCCAATGCTCACGGGGTGAGGGCATATGTCACATCAGTACTGAAGGCAAATATACTTGGTGTAAATCCACCCAATTTGTCACTGGTAGAATCGCTGAGCGAGCAGTTTTGTTGCTATAAATAGACACGTCCAGCGAGATAATGGTCAGTGGTTGGCTTAGCCAACTACTCTCCATTGTGAGTAGTGTAATCCCTCTCACCCTGAGTAGTGTAACCCCTCTCAGCCTCAAAGAACATGCTCGTCCTAGGGTTATGGTGGGGATAGATGGGATGTACCATGCATAGACGATAATAAATGGAAGTTACCTATACGGAGTATCTCTACTGTTCAGCCCAGCTATACGTTCCCTAGAGCACGACAGGTGTTGTGGGTCCAGCCGAAGACCCAGTCCAACACCTTACGTGACAATATATAAAACACAAAAAAGCCAATTTTTACTGCGTCATCACAAAAAGACGAAGAATGTTTTTTGAATTTGCATTAATTGTTTCTTTTTTAGGTTCCACTGACGACGGAAGCAGATTCGCTTCCGAAACGTTTGATATTGATACGTTTTATTGTTTACTAATAGACTTTTTTTCAGAGTGTGGCGAAATACCCAAAAAAATCTGGTAAATCATGGATGCGCCACAAAACTACAGAGCATAATATCTAAGTTTTATGTACTTGTCCTCAACCTAACCTTAACAGTTATCGAGAAATATATAATTGACCAAATTACTAAGAATTTATTTTAACAAAGCATTCAACTAGGAATTTACTAGATACTATACGATATCAAAAACATGCGCAACTTTGCCTTCATTCAAGCTCAAGCTTCGAAGTATTTCCCACCTTGTTAATAATATCAACGGCAAAGTTTACTAAATAGATAAAAGCTGGGTCACTTCAGTGAATCGTCAAAACTCCCATCTCCTAAGTCCGCGTTGTCATTTCACTGGCCTCAGTGAAACGGTATCAACCGACCGGAACAGTGGAGCGTGGTTTAAATTTGATCTTATTTATATTTATTGAAGTATTTTAATGTCGGGTTATGTTATTTGTTCATTGGACGATTGCTAAAGTCGTATTAAAGATGTATATCCTATAATTTTTAAGATGCCAAAAGTTCTCTGCTAGACTATAGTATCTTATGCTTTATTACCCATGCTCCCCATGCTGTTTTTCTTAACCCGGGAGGACTCTCGCTGTTAGGTTTGGTTCTAACATTTTCAGTTTCCCTGTAGACTTTTGTTTTATTCATAAACAAAATGATCTCATCTTTTGAGAATGCTTTACTATCGATCTTCTACATATTCTATCCATATAGAAGGCGACGAAAGATGAAAATGGAAGGGGAAAATGGTGCAATGTTTGTTCTAACCTAACGCGCATTTAGGTGGATGCGTACTGTTAGAAGAATCTAAAGACGCGAGTAACCGCGTGATAAATTTAAAATAAAAAACAAATAATAAATATATGAATATGAATAAATATATGAAAAAAGTGAAATAATATTCAACACAAATAAATTGATTAAAAATAAAACAAAGAAAAAATAAAGAATAATTAAATGAATGATAAATGAAAACAATAGATAATTATGAAATAATAACAATAAAATAAACAATAAATAAATAAAAATAAATCCATTTTTCGAAAATATTATTTGAGAACAATATTGAAGGAATATAATATACACGCGAGCGTGTGTTAGGAGAAACCTATACACGAGAGCTCACGTTAGGAGGTCTCCATACGCGATAGTCATTGCGTGATTAGAATAGGCGCGAGCCCTCCCGGGTTAACTATTCTATTCAGCTTTGAGAAATTCTCGTCGACCGCTTGTGATCTGTGTTTTTCAAACTGTCGACGAGGAATGACCCAACTTCTATTTATTAAGTGAACTTTGACAATGGTGAACATCTAATTATTGATTAAAATTTGTAACATCCTATCAATTTAGAGTCTTTGATCATTTTCCCTTTCTTATTCAAGATTCGAATATGAATAAAAGATGTAAAAGCATATCTGTAACTTAGTTTTGGCTATTATGCTAGATTTGAAATACATACAGTGTGTTTCATTTTGATTGGCGACAATTCGCTATTAAACTAATAATTGACCGATTTGAAAAAACTTTTTTTCTGCTTATAGTACGCAAAAAGGTCTATCTTTTAAAAAAAAATTGGCATATGTCATTTCCATGGCCTACTATGATTGATAGGAGGGCCCCAAAAACGCGCAAAGCAGAATGCCCGGAAATGCTTTGTTACAGAGCTAGAGGGTGTTGGTTTTATTTTATTCCATTTTTTTTTCAGTTTTTTAATTTGTTTTTGTTTAAATAATATTTTTGAATGAGAGTTGTTGATAACATCACACACAGGTCGACCATTGTCTTTTTTACTGAAAATATGAAGCAATCATACGAAATATGCTATAACTTCTAGCAGGTTACCTTCGCCATAATTACAAAATCAAATGTATTAATTATTTCAAATCCAAATATCTCGAGAATGATTGCACGTAGCGATTTCTAACACGTATATGTTTTCTGCGTAAAAATAATAAAGTAATCGGTTTTTGTACTTTAAAATAAAATACAGGTTCGTCCAAAAAAGTTACGGCTTGTCATAACAGGTAAAATACATCTAGGTAGCGCCCTCTACAAGTTATAGCCATACTGAGGATAAATTCGAATTTCGCATGATAAGAAACCCCCATCTAATGAGTTTTCATCAGAAGATCGATATCGGTTCAGATATTATTTAGAAAAACAAAAATGAAAATAAAATTTTAACATCCTGTAGCTCTGCAACGAATCAATTCCGGATACATGTTTATAGGAAGTTTTGTTCTTATATTAAAGCGGAAAAACTCATCTCGAATTTTTTCGTAATATCAATGAGACACCCTGTATATAATTCAGTATTCACAAATCCTTTTTGTTCCGCAGTTTAATCCATATGACTAATCAATCGGTTTTCCCTGAAACGTATTCTGACTCAATGTCACGTTTTAATCAGTATTCCGATTTCATTAGCTCATACCGCTAATCCTTTCGTTAATCTTTTTTAAAAAGAATTTATCTCGTTTTGTTCCAAAGAATAATTCCAGTCGGGAAGAGGAAAAGCAAATTGCTGAAATATCTTGGTGCGCTCACCAAATTGATTCTGATTTATTAGCTAATGGGAAATTTGATTATGACTAGTTCTTGAAAATATAACAGTATTGCAATGAATTTTTGAAAAAAAAATGGCTAAAAATAATAACATAATATACTACCTACCTTTTTTTCAAAGCATCATGACTTGATTTTGCTAAATACTTAGCACCCTCTATTGGTTTGAAAATAAGAAACAATCTCGGATTTAGAAAAATGACAAAATAAAATAAAATTATTTACATCTTCTTTCATCAAAGACGTTGAAAATGGAGATTCAACATCATGTGATTTTAAGTTTTGTGATTTTAACCCAAAATCTTCAAAATAATTTTCCGTACCTTCTGAATATTTTCATATATCGGCATTAAACAGAAAATAGGAAAATGATGAACTGTGAGGAAAATCCGATCTGAAAATAACTTTTAAAACAATCTCTTTAAAAAAAATTGATCACCTGTATAGTTCCGAACAGATTCGCATGCGCAGTTGATAAAATATCTTGATATTTAAATGACTGCGCATGCGATTTAGTTCCGAACGGACTCACAAAGCTAAATGTTTTGCTGGTTTTTACCGATTACGGGTACGGGTACCCAAAAGTCGTTGAATTTGAATATTTCGGGTGTCGATCCATCGAAAATTTGTGTGAAAAGTTTTTTGAGTAATTAGTGCTCAGCGATCTAGTTCAAGTCAGGATTTACAAAAGGTTTATTCCAACTGCCCGTAGAACCGTCCCAGAACCAGTAATTTCCAGTTACTAAGGAATTGATTGACTATTGACTGGAAAAATCGCTCTGAAACGTTCCATGTGAGTGATTGGAACAAACCTAGTGCAAATGAGGTAAATCAGTTTAGAATTTTCCGCACCGATATCCGTGTGGAAAATCAGATTTCCCGCACCAGTGCGGAAAAATTAACAATATCATAAGCAAACAGCAACCAGGTTTCCAGGTAACTATGGTTGCTTAGTTACACATTTCGACATTCATTATTATTTATTTGTCATTAGTTGCATCAGAAACTTTCAAATTACGAATTATATCCTTATTTCCGCACGTCTGTAGAAAAACTATTGTACCTAACACTTGCGGAAAATGTTTTTCCTCCTTCGGCTGCTTCACCGAACTCGTGCGGAAAAACTAATTTTCCGCACTTGTTAGGTAAATAGCTATTCAACACAAAATAATCCGTCTGTCATGTGTCACAATCAACTACTAAATACCATCAGATGCCCTTTGGGTTTTCTAGTTTGCAATATCCCCCTCAATTTTTCTAACACAGTTTGTTTCTGAGCAGAGTTGCGTTTAAAGAGCTATCAATAAAAAAATTAAGAAGGCACACCTAGAAAATTTGAGGCGGCATACCTCAAAAGATCCTCTTTGAGGGTTTTAAGTAGAATTTGCAATATCCCGCACCATTTTATTGATGGTTTTTTTTATACAGGGTGTCCGGTAAGTATATGGCATAATTGCGGGGAGGTCAAAATAACTCCAGTTTGTCATGAAACTTTTTTTTTCTAAATTGCCTTCTTACGGAGTTACAGAGCCCTAAAAGGGTACTCATCGATTAAATTTTTTAGCTTTAATTTGGAACCGCCTTGTATAATTTGATAAAATTCTAGTATGTTGTGTAGGCCATAAAAACTCATAAAACCATAGTAAAGTCAATATTTAAAATTGTAGGGGGAACCAAGAACGGACTGTCCAATGTTATTATTCTGTTAGGGAATATTTAGAAGATATTTGGTAGCTTTCATGTATTATACAGATTTTAATCAGGTAGGTATTGAATTATCGACGATGTCCACATTTACTTTGTTAATCTGAAGACCTAATAAAGAATATAAATATGATGATGTGGGAGCTTCTTCGTGACAAGGTAGAACAGGTGTCGTGTCCCTTCCATGATTTGTAGCGCCTTCCTCACCTCTGGCGACGACAAGCAGATGGTCCAATTGTCCGAATTTCCGTTTGAAAGCAGCATCAGGTCTCCAGTGAATCAGAGAGTCAACGAGTATTTGGTTCTCTGAGTAGAGGCCGAAGTAGAGGGACATGTCTTCCTCGGGTGTCCTGATCTGCATCACTTCAGCTTCTTGATGGTCATGGTTTTCAGTTAACCGGGCCAAACGGTTGAAATGAACAACCCCCGGTTTTCCTCGCGGTGACTTCCTGATTCTGTAGACGATCCTTGTTCTCATATGGACCCTCCCAAGAACTTTGCAGTTTAGTGGAAAAGCCACGTGGCCTCTCTGGTTTGTGTAGTCAAACCAAATTCCCAGTCTAGAACCCGCCTTCTACGGCATTCACGTCATAGGCCTTCTTCATGCTGTCGCTAGCACTTTGGATGTTCCAAACGGACTCGATGATGAAAATCGTCCATCTTTCTTCGAAGATCACTTGCGTTATCTTTCCCAATGACATCTTCACCAGGTGGACAGCCAAACTTCAGATCACAAGGCAGCCTTAGTTCACGACCCATAATGATTCTAGCCCGGGTCTCGCCCGTTGATTCTTGAACTACAGACCGGTATGCCAGAAGAAACAGATAAAGATGTTTTTCCCAGTCTCTTTGATGGTCAGAGACAACTGATGGTCTGGTTCATCCGCTCCACCATCCCATTCGATCGGCCTGGCATCACTTCGGTCTGTCTGCTTTCGAAAAACCACCATCTGCCTCGGATTCGTGCCATCCAGATTTTTCACCAGTCTTATCAGGATGCGGTCACCAATAACCAGTGAGTCCCATTGAGCCCATCAGAATTTCACTGTAGTTGAAAATCGTGCGACTTCTTGCCAAGTTGGTCAATGGCTTCCATTCGACGATGAGCTTTAGATCTAGATGTTTCTCCTGGTCCTCGCCAAGTGCCTTAAAGTGCCAGGAATTATCCACCACAGCTGTCCTGCGAACGCTCGCTTTCTTTTCCTCGGATTTCTGACGGAGCTCCGGACTTCTGGACGAGTCAAAGTTCTTGCTCGATTATCCTTGATTCCGGATGCCAAAGTCTGTTTTGAATATGCCCAGCTTCTTCACAATTTTAGCACCTCCTCTCTCTTGACTTGGATGCCTGTACTTCTCTAATGATCCTTTTCACAGTTGCTTCTGTAGAGGATAAAAAAGCAATGTGTTGACTATTGATGCCCAACCACGAAAACCCTCCCCGGTTTGTGAATACCGTGCGGAAGAAAAGGCGATTTGATTTAAAATGGTGAGTGCAATATACCGTGCACGACCGAATTTATTGGAGAATAAGAGACAATTACCAGAGGGAGCCAGGAGCCAGCCCCTGGCTATATCAAGAATGGAAGTAAATTCAATTATGGCTTCCCTGTATTACCAATTGAGGTCTAATTTATCGATTGGAATTAGTCTGGTCGACACTCGTCGACATTGAGGGTAACACAGCAATTTGATGAAAACTGTCAGGCACAGAATAACAAGTGAATCAAATATGTATGTGGTATTTTGAAAAAGGATTGCACCGAAAACGTGATCTTTCCAACTTGTGGTGCTAATCATGAACGTGACGAGTCTGAAAGCAAGGTGAAAAAATGCAGCAATAGATATTCGGCAAACAAAAATGGGGATGAGCCTCAATGATGATCATGGTGCAGGGTTCTTTCCTTGTCTTGCGTGTTTGAACGTGTTGAAGAATCACAGAAGCGGAAGTTTTCAACGTAGAAATTAGGTACCCAATGAAGAAAATAGACATCAGCTGAATGAAGGTGACATAATTTAGTCAAATTGTCAATGACTCATGAATAATCTGGATCACGTTAAATATGTAATCAGTCAATTGGAAACTATGATACTTTGTCTGAGCGAAACTCAAATTACCGAAAATATCCATGTGAGGTATAAAGGGTTATGAAACAGTCAATTGCGCTAGTGACAAGACAATCCGAGAACTGGAGGTGTTATTTTTGCAAATTATAAAAAAAACTGAATGAGTGAAGATGTGTAAGAGTATTTCTAATGTAAGGTAACATGGGTAAAAATTTACCGATCATCCAACCTCATCTTGATAATTTATTTGTCAAATTTTTATAAACTGCTGTCATGACGTCCGTAAAACATATATCTCCAGCGATAAAAGCTGCGATATACAGCGCATATAGGCCATTTGGACACCGAATATTAACTAAAGACTTCGTCAAAAGTGGCTCCGGCTTGCCGCATTTCCGGTCCCGCTCTGGTCCCAACATCATACCAGGTGTCACTGATCAAAAATTCCAGCTGAGACTCGTCGTTGGAGTTTTGTACACCGCTTGAAAATCGGTAGCTTTTCCAACTTTTTTCTTTTTCCAACTTGTCTCTTTCGTGAAACCTGTTCAGGGCCGGTTTTCGGCCGGATTTTGTTTATGATTTCAGGAATTGTGGCAAATCGCTTTAGAGACACGATTTTCAAAGATGCCGACAGGGAGTGAACCAACTGTGTATTACATAAACTGTGATTTGAATACACAATGACATGCAAGGACGGCAATGATTGCATAGATTGATTATCTAGAACATTCAAGGTATTTTTTATTGGAAAACTGGTAATACCGTTTTGATACTACTTTTTGATGTTTTTCGTCATTGATTCCGTTTGCAATCATTATAGAGCCATGAGTCATCACTAAATTTCGTTGGTTCGAATAATATCTAGGCATTATGGGAATACATGTTAATATTACAGATCACATTATTTTCTAGATTCATCAGAGGATTGTTCTGAAGGTTGAAGTCAAGCTCTTTGAAAAAGTCTCTAGCACCGCTTAGTAAGCTTAGCTCAAAGCAGCCGAAGCGGAGCTTACTATAAGCGGTCAAGTTTATATGCTTAATTGTAAAAGCTTAACTTTTATCCAAAACTTTGAAAATTGAAAGGTGTTTGTCGTCCACGCAAAAAAAAGGTCAAATTGTATGTTTGGTTACGGTCTTATGCTGTATTATGGGTATATGAATCTGAATCAAAAGAGCTACTGGCCTGTACCTGTACCCTGTACCATCGGATAATAATAATAATAATACTAATAATGTGCTTTATTGTCAAAATACATTGTGGACAAAGCTGTTAACCTCTAAATATATTTCAATTTCTTATAAATAACAGGCCTAACCTACAAAATAACATAATCACTTAATAATAGACCACGTACTTACATAGATACAAACCAGAATGCACAAAATACCCACGCATGACGTAGATTGCCAACAGGAATATATAAGTATATAAATATCACAGAGAATCAGAAAAAAATACCTCCAAACTATAGTAGGCTTTACCCCTTAACAGAGATGAGACTTTTAAAAACTACAAGAGACTGAGATTTCTTAACATCGGATGGTAAGTGGTTAAACATTTTTAAGCTCTCATAAATCACGGAATTTTTTGTAAGTGTCATTCTCGGCAAAGGCAGAGGCAAGTTATTGCTACATCTAGTAGAGTATGAGCGGTTCCTATCTTGTGCAAGGATTGATCTGTACTTCTTGAAAATTATGCAGACTGATTGCAAAATAAAAAGGCATGGCAGAGTGAGGATACCGTGCCTTTTGAACAAGGGTCCACAGTGCTCTCTAGAACGAGCTCCACACAAGAAACGAACCGCCCTTTTCTGCAGTCGGGAGACAGAAGTGAACAAGGTCCCACTGCAATAACCCCATATTAACTAAAGACTAGACAGTTCACTCGTCGTCAAAAGTGGCCCTGGCTCGCCGCATTTCCAGTCTCCAGTCTTGCTCTGGTCCCAATATTATAACAGGTGTTGCCGATCTGCAATTCGTCGTTGTGTCGGTACACCGCTTGGAAATCGATCGCCTTTTTCCAACTTGTCTCCCTCGTAAAACTTGTTCTCGGCCAGTTTTTGTTTTAGATCGTAGGAATCTTGGCAAATTGCTTTGGGGTGATGATTTTCAAAGGTCACGACATAGAGTGAGCCAACTGTTTGTTATATCAACTGTGCCATCGAATATTAACTGAACTGCAATTTTTCCTTCATTTTGTAATCAGAACAATCAAATCTCATAACCTTGACTAATTCTGTCAAATTGAAATTGCTCGTGTGATGTAAGTTGAAGATGTCCAATTGAACAGAATAAGTTCATTTGGCACGCTAAGTGAAGCTGTTGAAACATCAGGGCGGTGCAACAAACTGAATACAAGTCACGCCTAAAAAAAATGAGCCAGCTCAATAAAGCCAGGCCTAAATTACGATCTGTGCAAACGGTCCTTAAAGAGGTGTAAAGTTATAGATTCAGGTATACCAAAACCGTTATTGGATTAAGCTTTGAGGTGTTCTGTGTATGGGCTCGATTGAAACCCAATCAGAGCATGACCGAGAGAGTTAACACCATCAATAATTTGGCATTGACGGAATGATCTCAGTAAGCTCAACGTTTTTGGACCTTAAGCCTGGTTCACCATCTGACCCGAAGGTAATAAAACTGGACGCTAAAGTGAAAAAGGCTGTTATGGTGGGATTATGTGGTGGTGACTATCGCTTGTGCTAACCAGTCCAGCAGAAAATAGTCAGATCCAGAAACGTACGATTTGATGAGAGCTGAGTACAAAAGTCATGATAAGAAAAAGACAGAAAATGGAAGAAGTAACTCAGT
Organism: Orchestes rusci; assembly: GCA_958502075.1. Taxonomy (NCBI): domain Eukaryota; kingdom Metazoa; phylum Arthropoda; class Insecta; order Coleoptera; family Curculionidae; genus Orchestes; species Orchestes rusci. The sequence goes on from OY293306.1 coordinate 4,263,567, forward strand.
CGGTCTACTTACCTAATGAGGAAGAAGGGGAAAATGAAAAGACGAAAGAGAGACCAGGAATAGATGATATGGAGGAAGAGGAACCTTTTGTAATAGCAAGTCAAATGGAAGCAATGGAAAATCAAGCAGTGATCAGAATGAAGAAATTTTTTAGTGAATAATCATACAATAACAAGATATCTAAAAACTGTGAACAAACCCAAAATTCTTGATGACTATGAATTCTACAGTGCTTACTGTTTTTTTATAGCGACAGCGGTTACTGATGATCTTAAAAGGCTCCTCAGAAGGCAAGGCAAGGGAAATGGAAATAAGCAAATGTAAAGTGTATATGGATTGTATCTCTTGGCTGTCAATTTAAACGTTTTTTGAGTTACAAAAATTATCTAGTTTATGAATACATTTAAATCAGAAGGGAGTGTTGAATATCAAGAAATCTGTATACTGTCATCACACGTATTTGTACTAGTGAATTTAGTTTGTTCAGGTTGACAACAACATATTGTCGAGTGAATTGAGATGAAATGAGATTCATCATATGTTTTTAGTCGCTATGACAATTTTGCAAATGCACATATGTAATTTTCAATTCTTCAATTATATCTTTTGCTAAGATAGCTTCCAGTGAGATTATTCATTCAAAAACTTCAAGATATGACAACACACGCATTGAACATCGCGGTTTACGACGTCCAATCAGATGGACTTTTGGTAGATCTGAAGAAAGGCCGCATCATCGACATTACAATCGGATGCTCACAAGTTGGTTCACTGGCACCTGCTTCAATCAACTCCATCACCTCAATCAACAACGACAAGAATCAATTCACGGCTATCTTGAAAATGTACCCGACGCTTACGTGCAGCTCATCAGCTCATCCAACATACCAACAGTCGTTTACTCAACCAAGCATTACATAACCACAACTGGACTTCCGTGCATTGACCATGTCAGACCTGCCAGACCTGGACGGGTTGGGACTCGCTCGACCTCCAACCCTTGAGCATATAGCAAAAAAGAAAAATGGAGACCCTGTGGCGACTATAGAAGGTTGAACAAACAAACCATCCCTGACCGCTATCCCGTAGCACTGACCCAGGACTCCACTGCTAACCTAGCTGGCAAATCGATCTTTAGCATTATTGATTTGCGCAAGGCTTTCCACCACATCCCGGTTGCTGATAAAGACATTGCCAAGAGTGCAGTGATCACTCCATTTGGTTTGATCAAATTCCCGAGCATGCGTGTTGGAATCCGCAACGCAGCCCAAACGTTTCAACGGTTTATTAATGAGGTGCTTGGCGACTTGGACTTTGTTTACGCATACATCGATGACTTCCTCGTCGCTTCATCTGAACAAAAGGAACACGAACACAATCTCGACATCGTTTTTCAACAATAGAAAGAGTACGGTCTCTGCATCAACACAGAAAAATGCATTTTCGGCAAGGAAAGTGTCCAGTTTCAGAGGTACTTAATCTCAGCTCAAGGCTGTCAAGAATGCATTAGAGCCCTACAGGAATTTCGAAAGCCAAAAACATTTCTTGATTCTTGAACTCAAACGTTTCATCGGCGAATTCAATTTTAAACGACGTCATATTAAGAACGCGGCTTCAACACAAGCCTCACTGAACAGAATGTTGAAAGTGCTCAAGAAGTATGACAAACGACCAGTTCCACGGACTGAAGAATCAGAAATGACCTTCAAAGAGTCCAAATCGGTGAAACAGCAACTCGCAGCAGCCACGATCATCGCTCACAGCCAAACTCCGCTCATTCACCGATGCTTCAAGCTCTGTTAACAGATCACAAGCCGCTCGTTCATGCTTTCTAGCAACGCGCTGACCAAGCATCTCCACGGTTTCGGCAAATTTCATTCATCAGCGAATTCACAACGGACATCCAACACATAACTTGTTCTGCAAACGAGGTCGCCGACGCATCTTCGCGCATCGACTCCCTGAACATGTCGACAACCATAGACTCATAATCTCTTAGATCTCAGCAACTTACAATCAGATCAGACAACCTGAATATTTTTTGCAAAATCTCCACTCCAAACATTCGTTCTTTTGTTCCACAACCACTACGACGTAAGGTTTTTGACGCCATTGGGGTTAAGTTCGAGGGATCTGCAGAAGGGGGGGCAAAGGACGGGAGTTCAGCACACCTTTGATCTGTACAGATAAAGTATTCAACTGTTCGAAAGTAAGCATTACTTTACCAGCTATGCGCTTGATGTGATGTTCTGTTGATTTTACCCTGCCTCCCACAACCCTCTAAAGTGTGGGGACTGAGCAGGAATGAAGGAAAATGGGATTCCTTGATTTTCTACAGTGTTTCTCCAATCGTTTGGATTGCATTTGAGAAATTCACCAAACTGCTCGAGTTCTGAGTGAGCCCTCAAAAAGTTTCAACCGTTGTCGGAGTAAATTTTACAAGGCTTTCCGCGTTTGCAATGAAGCGTCGAAGTGCGACTACAAAAGAATTTTTTGTGAGGTCTGAAACTATTTCTAGATGTATGGCGCGAGTAACGAAGCAGATAAAAAGAGCTATGTGGGCTTTGGTAATCTGGGCATCGTGACCCTTTCTATCCTTTATCTGAAAGGAACCGGCGTAGTTCACCCCAGTGGTAAAAAATGGGGGAGCAGGTTTGAGTCGGCAGTCCGGTAATTTGCCCCCAATTGGATTAGTTGCTGGACGTGGTTTCACTCTAAAACACTTAATGCATTGATGAACGGTTTTTCTGGCTAGTCCTCTACCAGATAATGGCCAAAATGTTTCACGTATTGAAAATAGCAAATGTTGAGGACCTGCTGTTCAGAAGACAATAAAACAGGATGTTTTTCAGCATAGGTACTTGAAGTTTGAATTCTGAAACCGAACACCAACTCTGATAATCATGTCGTCATCCAAAATGGGGGATAATCTAGCCATTTGTTCTTTTGCAATGTTGCCGTTTTCTGAAAGAATATCCAGTTCATTTTTGCATGGGTCTAACTAAGAAAGTCCTATAAGCTTGAGTGATGCATCAGCTAATTCGCAGGAACTAAGAGGTCCGAGATTCAATTTTTCTTTATGCTTCTTCTTCGAACAATTACTTTAAAATTTGATGATGTAAGCCATAATCCTTTCCCGTTTTGATAAATCAGAATATTTTTCGAAAGGTGAGTAGTAGCAAGTGATAGAGCTTTGAGCGCACCTGACTTTCCGTGAGTGTGGAAGTTCTACTTCAAATGATGGGGAAGAAGACCATGTAAATTCATCTTGAGCGAGCCATGTGGGTCCACTCCAAAAGGCAACCCCAGGACCAATGCAGTTCTAACTAAGTTGATGTTGGATAACATCACCTAGTTATATATTGAACTAGCAGGACCAATTAATTTGGGCTAACTATTAAACTTTTCGACTGTCAGTAATTGATAGTACTGCAGTCCACTCACTAGCGTTAGCCAGTGAGAAGTCCGCTTTTTGACTTGATCACTTGGATGATGTGGAATATCATAAGTCAATCAATCAGCTTGAGCGTTCCACAATAGACCTAGAGTTTTTGTATTTTCGTGTGTGCCGAAGTCCATAATAGTACCAACTTTGTCATCAGACTGAATACTTGTTAGAATTTTTGGTGAGTTCCATAAACCATATTTTCTCAAAATTGTTGACACACTATTTGCTATAGATGCTGCTTCCTTGATGAATTTCCCTCCGCAAATGAAGTCGTCAACATAAAAATGGTTTTTGATTATGCTGGAGATCATAGGAGAATGTTCGGCGCATTCTATTCCTACTTGTTACAGACACCTTATCGCCAAGAAAGCGTCTGAACTGGTGCCATAAGTCACTGTGGCCAATTCAAATATCTCGATGTAGTTTTCTGGATTTTCAAGCCATAGGATTCTTTGTAGCGAACGTTGACATCAATTTATGAAGCACATTCTGTACATTTTTTTTATATCTCCTTCGGCTACATAGTTATAACTACGGAAACGAACTAAAGTGTTAAATACGTGGGGCTGGATTGTTGGACTTTTCATTTGTGGACTGTTGAGCGAATATCCTAAGCTTGATGCGCACAATGCTTCAAACACTACGCGAAGTTTGGTGGTATGGCTGCTTTCCTTCACAACTCCATGATCGGTAAAAAATAAGTATACTGCGCATTATCATTTTCTGGAACCTTGTACATATGCTCTGAAGAAATATATTCCTGGATAAATTTGGAATACTCTAGTTTAAATGAGGGACCACTAAACAAGAAATGTCTCTCCTAAAACTGTTGTACCGCGACTGAATACGTACAGAGGCCTTATGTTTGACTTTAGACTTGGTTTGGTTCAACCCACAAATTTTAATATCGATATCAGATAGATCCAAGCCTGAATCGTGAGCATGAGGAGACGTAATAAAACTACTTTGGCTCCCGGCTTCCAGGAGCGCACGCGCAACTTTTTTTTTACCATGCCTGTCAAAAACGTCGACTTAAACTGTTGATATCAACACTTGGTTAGTCGTACCATGGAAATTTCGAGCAGAACAAACTGTACTGCCTTGTTTAGTATCCGAGACTTAATTTTATTGTGTTTCAAGTTTTTCTTTGTTTTCAAAATGTAAACGAGAATGGTGGCGACCCTAACAAGTTCAACAAGATCCAGCATGACACTGTCTGAATAAATGACCAGCTCTGAGACAGTTTATGCACAATTTTTTGTTTTTAACTCCAGCTTACCTGGAATTCACGCTCAACTTTCGAAAATCTGGACAATCCTGGGCTAAGTGAGCTTGTTTACAAAAAGGACAATATTGATAGCCTATAAGTGTCCTAGTTTTATTTCAAACTTCTGCTTGACAATAATTTTCTTCGACTTACAGTTTCCTAAGGACTCCATCAAGTCTGCGCGATCTTTCATAAAATCTCCCGAATTTTCAAGTGTAGGCCTTTCAAAGACTAAGTGTATAACATGCTTATTATACACTTAGTCCCAATTTTCGGTGGGCTCTGTCAAGGAATTGGGAGCCCTCAAGTGTTTTGTAATACTATCCATAATCTTTCTCAAAGACTGAAAAGATTCCTCTGCGATTTTATCAAAAGAAATAAGAGCCTTGACATGATTTTAGACCAAAACACAAGTATTATTGTACCGCTTACATACTAGATTCCACGCTATACTTTGCTCCAAATATCAATACAGACCGAGAAATGCGCTAAAGATAATATACAAGATATGAGATATAAAGTGAAAATGAAGAAAGGACTTACTGTGCTTTTGATCTACTTCTTTAGATGATTTTGACAAATCTATGCGGCGAGATGGGCCAATGTTGTGGCCATTCGATTCTAATGGACTGTATATGTCCTTGATTCACACTTTTGACTGAGGATGTTGACAATAAGGCCGGATAACTATGCTTAAACAAAAAACAAATAGACTCTATTACAACAACATGGTTGAATTAATATGAATGAATGACAATCAAGACAATATTGACATTTTTGACTGAAATTTGTGACAATCTCACACATTATTACTGTCCGTGACATTGTTGTAGCGCTCTCGCTCGGGCGCTTTTCGAAAGATCACATCGTGAAGCGTGGTTGCCACTTATAGATAAAAACCCGGCAAGACAAAGAATTCTCCACACTTGGTGTATCAGGTCTGCTAAGTCCAACGATGACTATCACTGGATCTCTGATGTTGCTTCTTAGTTTTTTCTGTTGAAGTTATCCGGCATAAAGGACCATGTAAGTTGGACGATTTCCTGACACTGATGTCGAAAAGAACGCCTCGTTTGTTCTTTCGATAAATACGGATTTATTTCTATAAATCGTGACAGCTTCTCAATTTTTTAATACAACAATCAATGTCAATAACCACTTAACAATTAACAGGATAACAGGCATTCTCACTTACAGCCTGCATAACATCGCGTTGCAAGCCGCATATTTCTACAGCGACTCGTAACAAATAATGGCTGTTTGGAAATTTCGTCTGTGACGATAATTTTGTTGAGTAGTTTATAGGTATGTGAAGTCAAGATAAATGCAAATGCTTATTCCAAGCATGTTCTCAGGAACCGAGAAAAGAATGAACATTTTCCAGGTCAGAATTGCGATTTTTGATCCATTCGAAACGTGCATTCTGTAGAATATCACCGGAACTTAATTTTCCTTCCAATTATGTATGCCAAAGGAGGTCGTTTCCAATAAGCATATCAGCCTCTTGAGCTTTGCGAAAGGATCCAAAAGCTTATTTCAAATGATGCGGAATTTTTTGATTGTTAAACTGATATCAGTCGGTCGAATAATTACTGTAATCTCACACACTACAAGGCGGTAAGGTTTCCCAAGTATGTAAATATTTTTCATGGCACACCTGTGTTTTATATTAGATATGATTGATGTTATTCTTTAACTTTTGACATCCAATTTTTTCATATTGCACATTGTTCTTTAGATATGATTGAACTGTGCAATTCACAATCCTGAAAGGCTCTGATCACCTTTTTTCACATCAGCTATGTTTACCAATACTGTGGATACTATTGCGAAGTTTGAATTAATGCAAACGAACGCTATCTAAAATGTATGATGATGATTTTCTTGTGCTTTTACCTTCTTTGTGCTCATCTTACTTGCCTTTGGCTAAGGCATACGGTACAGAAGCGTTGTCCTAAACCCGATTGAAAAAAAACTGTCTTAGTTGTAAAATTGATTTCTATGAAATAAGCATTCGCATGAATGTTTACTTTTATCTTCAAATGTTTCTAATAAATTGGCCCCAGTTTGAAAAATTATGTGAATTCATCAGAGGTGAGAATTTCACCACCTGTTTCCAGCCCTCAATGTGGTCGTTTCGATTTGCTTGTGAATGAAAAAATTACTTCATTCAACTGTATGAGAGTCTTTGACGATTCTTTGGTTGAATGAAGCATAAATGCGTTTTAAAATGAGTAGTTCTTGATTATCCTATCTTTTAATCATTATTTGCGTTCTCCTGGAACTAAATTTTCTTCTCATGTCTGTAAGTGTTTGCAAATATCGATTTATTATGAATAATGAAAATGGAATGATGTTATCTTAGGTATCAGTGAAATTGCTAAAAATCTTTCAATATTCTAGCAAATTGTACCATTAGAAACAGTTAAAAGAATCAAGCACTGCACTGCTAGATAATATTTAGTTCCCGCTCAAGATGTTTAGGTTTCATAAAATGGATCTGATGAATTCAAAGTGCTTTTACACTCAAACACCTTGTTCTTAGTAGCTTGAACCTCAAGTCAGGTAACAACGCTTCCTGGCATTACATTAGGCGTGGTTCTCTTGATTTTTGATAAAAATCTGTTCTATTGACTCGAGTCAGAAGAAACGTAACAATCTATGTAGAATGGTCTAAAAAACAACAGTTCAGCCAGCCTCTTATAGGGGATTCATTTTCAGCTTATTCCCTGTGTCCTAGTATCCATCGAACAGTACCATCGTTGGATGCTCCCAGATTGGCAAGGTATTGTTGATAATCCCAGACTTGCTTGGATTCAGGCTAATGATCCTTCGGAGACTCTCCTGAGATTTTCTTGCACGCACACTTTTATTCCATGTATTTTCGCTTGAAAAACAGAAGCATGCTGCCCAAGTGGTTCATATGATTCGCACGTTGGGTTTTTCCCCAAGATTTTGTCACCTGTCCCCCGACATGTTTTGGAACTGCCTGCTCACCATATTGCGCCATGTGACTTTGGAGATGTTCCACTTATCCCCTTTTTTTGAGTGTAGCTTGGTTTTGTAAGGCATGTTCTTTGTTATAATATCAACCCTTATTGTTATGAAGGGGTTTGTTAGAATTTCATCAAGTAGGAATCTACAATATGCATGTTATCGAACGCTTCGTTGTCTAGGAAAAAGCAGGCTGCGCCCATGTTGCTGAGAAACAATATAATAATTGTATTTTTTTGAGTAACGAACAATAAAAACCTGTATGAATAACGTGTAAAAAAAAAACACTTCTCAATATACAGTCCATTGATATATTTAGTTTCAAGTTTAAATATTGAACCAAAGAAGAAGAATAGAAGAAGAATAGATGAAGTATATGTTCCAGAATGTATAACATAGTATTTGATCCTTCGTGTCGGATGGTGTTCTGGATATGGTCTTGTGGATGCCTGGATGCAGCTAGTAGAAGAATAGAAAGAAATACAGTAGAGGAAAAAGGAGTAAGTAGTATTTTATATTAAATAATTGTCATGTTTTCGGGAGTTTGATATATTTGACACCTGAGGTTGACAATGTCAGTGAGTAATTTGAAAGCATCTAGGGGACAAGTCAAAGCTAAATTAACTCGATTCAAAAAGTATTTCGATGATTTAGATGAAAGTAACTTAGCAGAAAGTGATATTTCCCAATTAAAAATTCGTATTAAGAAATTAGAGCCAGTATTAGAAGAATTTGAACAAGTTCAGGTTGGTATTTTAACCGAATTGCCTGACGAAATAATAAGTAATGATAAAGAGCTAGAAGATTTTGAGAAACTATATTATACGGTCTTAGGAGAAGCAAATTATGTATTAGAAAAACATAGCTCTGTTTTAAAGGTTAGTGCTTCAAGTAGTATTAGTTCTCAAAATGTGAAAAATAGTAATTGTCAATTGCCTCCAGTACAATTGCCCAAGTTTAAAGGAAAATACGAAGAATGGGAAGAATTTAAAAATTCATTTTCAGCATTGATCGATGGAGATTCCTCATTAAGTAATTCTCAAAAGTTTTTTTATTTAAAGTCAGTCCTAAGTGAAGAGGTTTTAGAAGTTATAAAATCTCTTCAAGTTACGGACGCAAATTACGCTACAGCTTGGGACTTGCTTCAAAGAAGATATGAAAACAAAAGTTTAATAATACATAACCATATCAAGTCAATTGTTGAATATCCAAATTTAAAATACGAGTCTTATAAGGAATTACGAACCTTATATGATGTTTTCAATAGACATTTAAGATCGTTGGAATCTTTAGGAGAAAATGTGAAATCCTGGGATAGATTGATCCTATAAATTTTGGCAAAAAAGTTTGATAGTAATACCCGTAGGGATTGGGAGACATTTTAGTATGCACAAGATTTACCTAACATGGATGATATGCACAAGTTTTTAAAGAATAAATGTGAGGTTTTAGAAAAAATAGAAATACATAAAGTTGAGCATTTAACAAACGTCAATAAAATAACTTCTGTTAGAAAGGGATTTTCTAATCAAAGTTTTGCCGTAAAAAATAATAATAATATATTGAAATGTTTTTTTTGTCAAGAAAATCATTCAATTAAATATTGCTCAAGATTTCTGCAGTTGTCAGTAAGTCAAAGAATAAATAAAGTAAAAGAAAAACGTTTATGTTTGAATTGTTTTAGGGACAATCATTTATCAATGAATTGTATGTTGCCTAAATGTAATAAATGTCACAAACCTCATAATATTCTTTTACACCTCGAACATGGAGAGAATCTTGTCGCTTCTTCAGAAATTTATTCTTCTTTGCCTCTGCAATCAAATCTTCAAAAAGAACACGCTGCAAGCGGCCTCAGCGGAGCTCAGAAAAATGAAATTTCAAACGGAAATATTGTTGATAGCGATAAAGAAATAACGGCAACATCGATTTTCAAAGATCACGAAATTGAAGTATCGGAAAGCTTTGCACATTCAAATAAAAATAAGTTGGGACAATCGCAGGTATTATTATCAACGGCCATGGTTAATATCATAAATAATGGTAAACTGTTTCCAGCAAGGGCTTTGCTAGACAGTGGATCCACTAATAATTTTATAACAACAGATTTTTGTAATAAAATAGGTCTCAAGAAGGTCAAAACAAATCATGTAGTCAACGGGATTGGGCAGAATGCAGTCAAATTAAATATGTACACTAACTTTTCCATAACGTCTAACTGCGATTTGTTTTCGACAAAAATAGACTGTCTAATAATTTCCAAAATTATAGATAAATTACCCAGAATAAGTTTTGATAATAAAACGATTGAAAATCGTCAGTCTTTGTACTGCAAAAGCGGGCTATAAGATTTCTTTTTGGGTTGAAAAGAAGAGAGTCGTGTAAACCACTATTCAGGAAGCATGGAATATTAACGCTACCATGCATTTTTATCCTGGAGACAGTTTGTCTGATTTATAAGAAACATCGAAGCCATGACAGACAGACCACTTATAACATGAGGAGATCTGATAATGTTCCTCTGTGCATCCCAAAGCTCTCATTGTCAAAAAACTCCATCATTTATGAAAGCATAAAAATTTATAATCATTTGCCATCAGATATTAGAGTGTCCCCTACAATAATTGTTTTCCGTAAACGTGTTAACGCTTTGTTAAAAAATAAAACTTACTATGAAGTCGGTGAGTTTTTTGCCGACTCTTTCTGAATAAATACCTGAATATCAGTAAATGCATTATTGTGTCCTAGTTAATTTTATACGTGTTTCATTATCCATTGGTCGTCTGTTGCTGTAGGTCTGTCTCCTTATTATTTTGTTATAGTTGTATGTATTTATTATTTTAAGACTGCTTTGTCACAAATACTTGTATTTCAGACAATAAAGCGATTTTTGATTTGATTTGATTTGATTTGATTTGATATACCTGAATCTTTTCAGTTAGCAGATCCTAATTTCAATATCTCCACCCAAGTAGATTTGTTGCTGGGTTCACAAGTCTTTTGGGAAATTATGCGTGAAGGTCGATATCAATTAGGACAGAATATGCCTATTATGCAGAAAACCGCTTTAGGTTGGGTTATAGCTGGAAATTTAATATTCAATAATAATCAGAATATTTGTGATAGTTTGTCACTGAATTGTTTAAGTATAAATGATAAAATTGACATCCAAATTTCAAAATTTTGGACATTAGAGGAAATTCAAAATAAAACAAAAATTCTGTCAGACTCAGAGAAATATTGCGAACTTAATTTTGAAAATACTACAAAGAGAAATACAAACGGACAATTTGTAGTCGATATACCATTTAAAGAGTCATTACCAAAGTTAGGAAATTCTAGAGAATTGGCATTTAAGAGATTTCAATCCTTAGAAAATAAATTAATCAAAAATAATTCTTTACGACGCGAATATACTAGTTTTATGGAAGAATATCAGTCCTTGGGACATATGAGGGAGATAGAAATGAATTCACAAAATTTAAATACAGGCTATTTTTTGCCACATCACGTAGTGACCAAGTTGACGAGCGTTACTACAAAATATAGAGTTGTTTTTGATGCTTCGGCGAAAACTGATTCCGGGTTATCATTAAATGACGTTCAATTTGTAGGACCTGCATTGCAAAATGATATATTTTCAATATTAGTTAGATTTCGAAAGTTTCATTATGTAATGACGGCTGACATTTCAAAAATGTATCGTCAGATTTTAATAAATGATAATCACAAAAAATATCTGAAAATTTTTTGGAGAACAAGTGAAAAAGAACCAATAAAACTATATGAATTAAATACGGTTACATATGGCTGCGCATCTGCACCATATTTGGCTGTTCGATGTATTTTACAGTTGTCTAAAGATCATGAAATAAACTATCCTAAGGAGAGTAAAATAATTGCAAATAGTTTTTATATTGATGACCTACTAACAGGAGCTGATTCTGTTGATGAGCTAATAAGCCTTCAACAAAATATATCTAAAATTCTATCAAGTGCAGGTTTTGAATTGAGGAAATGGTTGTGCAATGACAAAAATATTTTAAATCAATTTGAATTAAATGAACATTTACCGGTTAGTATTTTACGTATTGGAGAAAATGATAATAACAATAAAACATTAGGCATATTTTGGGATCCTCATGGTGACAATATTAAATACTCAATATGTAATCTCGATGATAATATAACTCAAATCTCAAAACGTAAGATTCTGTCTTTAGTTTGTCAGATTTATGACCCTTTGGGATTGTTAGGACCAGTTATAGTTTTAGCAAAAGTATTGTTACAGGATTTGTGGAAAAGAGCGTGTTCTTGGGATGACACTGTGCCTGATAATATTTTCAATCAATGGTTAGAGTTTCAAAAAGACTTGAAGTATATAAATAACATAAGCATTCCTAGATATGCTTGTTTGTCAAATTATATGATAATAGAACTACATGGATTCGCAGATGCGTCCATAAAAGCTTACGGAGCATGTTTGTATATACGATGTGTGAATGAAACAAAAAATATTATTACCGTAAATCTATTATGTTCGAAAACACGTGTTGCACCAATTCAGCAAGTGACACTTCCAAGATTAGAATTATTAGCGTGTGTATTATTATCCAATCTCGCGAAAAAATCCTTGGATTCTTTAGAAATAAATTTTACTGCTCAATATTTTTGGACAGATTCGTCGGTTACATTAGCATGGCTAAAAGGCGATATATCAAAATGGAAGACTTTTGTCGCTAATCGTGTAAGTGAAATAAATAATTTAACACCTAAAAATGATTGGTATCATATCCGAACCGAAGATAATCCTGCGGATTTGATATCAAGAGGCTGTACAGCTAACAAACTATTTAAAACCAGTTTATGGTGGCAGGGACCTAAATGGTTACGCCTACCAAAGTGTGAGTGGTTGATAAGTAAATTGAATTTAAATTTTGTCATTCCGGAACAAAAGTTCAGCGATTCAGATTTTTCTTTAGTCATTAATATTGAAGATGATAATATTTTCATAAATTTGATTAAAAGATACTCAAATGTTACCAAATTGGTGAGAGTATGTGCTTATGTTTTAAGATTTATTAAAAACTTAAAAACTAAAAAGCAAAATAAAAAAATCAATAAAGAAAAGACCATAAGTCCTTTTGAAATAGAGAATTCTCTTTTGATGTTAATCAAAATCTGTCAAATCCAGTGTTTCCGGGAAGATTACAATAATTTATTAAAAAATAAACCTCTACACAAAAAAAGCAAACTTTTATGTTTAAATCCTTTTATCCATGATTCAGTAATAAGAGTTGGTGGAAGATTGCATCATTCTAATTTAGAATTTGATAAAAAACATCAAATTATTTTGCCAAAAGATCATTATTTGACTGAATTTATATTACGCAATGAGCATTATAGATTGTTACATTGTGGTATCCAACAATTGATATATTCAATTCGAGAAAAGTTTTGGCCAATTTCCGCAAGGAATTCTTGTAAAAAGATTGTTAGGAAATGTGTTGTATGTTTTCGTTCTAAACCAAAAATTCAAAATTACTTAATGGGAAATCTACCTGATTACAATCTAGTCCCCCTTTTACAAATGTGGGTGTAGATTATGCTGGTCCCTTTATGCTTAAAGATAGGCAAACCAGAAATGCAAAAATGATTAAAGGTTATGTTTGTTTAATAATATGCATGAGCACAAAATGTATACATTTAGAGTTAGTAACAGATCTTTCTACAGCTTCATTTTTAAGTACATTCAAACGATTTACAAGTCGAAGAGGTAAACCGTCTAATATATTTTTTGACAATGGTAGAAATTTCGTAGGTGCTAACTTGGAAATAGAAAAACTTTATAATTTGTTGGAAAATGAGGCAAAATCAATTGGAGAACATTTTGCAAATGAACGTATAAAATGGCATTTTATTCCAGCTAGGTCACCTTCATTTGGAGGGCTTTGGGAGTCGGGGATAAAATCCGCAAAATTTCATTTGAATAGAGTATTAGTGGGTTATTCTCTAACTTATGAAAATTTTTCGACATTGTTAACTCAGGTGGAGGGTATCTTGAATTCCCGACCTTTATGTCAATTATCTAATGATCCTGAGGATCTACATGCTCTTACTCCTGCACATTTCCTCATTGGTCGGTCGTTAACCGCTCTACCAGAAGTGAGTCTCCAGCATATTCCTGACAATAGACTGGACAAATACCAAAAGATGCAAGCTATGTTGCAAAGTTTTTGGCAACGGTGGCGAAAAGAGTACCTTAATCATTTACAAACAAGAAATAAATGGCAACGGAACGGGACTAATTTGAAGATTGGGACATTGGTGCTGTTGAAAGATGAAAATGTTCCAACTTTTCAATGGCAACTAGGACGTGTTACTGCATTATTCCCAGGAAGTGATGGTTTTGTGAGAGTCATCGAAGTAAAATGCCAAACTGGTGTTTTTCGACGTGCGGTCTCCAAAGTGTGTCCGTTACCTATAGAATAATGACATTATGTATTGTTTTGAAAGACATTTCGATTTTAAGGTTTTGTTTCGAAACTAGGTAGTTTCAAGGCGGGCAGTATGTTAGAATTTCATCAAGTAGGAATCTACAATATGCATGTTATCGAACGCTTCGTTGTCTAGGAAAAAGCAGGCTGCGCCCATGTTGCTGAGAAACAATATAATAATTGTATTTTTTTGAGTAACGAACAATAAAAACCTGTATGAATAACGTGTAAAAAAAAACACTTCTCAATATACAGTCCATTGATATATTTAGTTTCAAGTTTAAATATTGAACCAAAGAAGAAGAATAGAAGAAGAATAGATGAAGTATATGTTCCAGAATTTATAACAGGGTTCGTGATTTTGCTACTATGACCTTGAGTGGTTCCAGTTTTTGGTAATGCCAAGTCTGTATGCTGCCATTTTTGCTTCAATTTTGTTAAGGGGTGGAGGTTAAGCATTGCAGTTATACAGAGGTATGCTGACTTTTTAAGTTTTTCCAGCTCTGTGGATGCCTGTCGTTGCTTGATTTTTGGCCACGACTTTTGGACACGTGTTGATCTTCGCCCAGTCGGTATAATTGAGCGGTTTTGCCTACAGCTTTTTTTGTTGCCATCATTGCCATGAGAGCTTGTCGTCTAGGATTATGCGAGGGTATTTGACTTCTCTTGCCAGATGCTAGGTCAGAAAAATACGGGTTTGAACTGGCCATCAAGTTCCTCTTCTTCGTGAAGCTGATCAGGGAGTTTTTTTTTCAAAATCAACCTACAGGTTCATCTTCCTGCAATCGTCTACGATAGTCGGGCTGGACTGCATCAGTTCTGATGACGTTCTGGTGTGCTGCCATATGACTATCATTGCTATATCCTTCGGCATAGAATCTATTGCTGTTTTATTCTCCCAGTATTTCCAGAGAAGAGGAGATAAGATTTCTTCCTGGGGGTGACCTGTAGCTACCTCTATCACAGTTTTGTCAAGCATGGTTGCATGGGTTTTCCTGCCATTCAGCATGTTTCTTATCTACCTGCAGAGTGTGTTGATCCTTTTTCGCCGAGAAATTGCGGTAATCATTGGTAATCAAACACCAATACCCCTTGTATTGGTGTTTGGTTGGTATTGGTATGGGTGGGGGGCAAACCACGACCTAATGACCCTTTCCGCCAACCCCAAGACCACTGTGGTTCTAACTGAGTTGATGATGGAGAACATCACCTAGTTATATATTTAAACTAGCAGGACCAATTAATTCAGGGCAATTATTTAAACTTTTTGACTGTCAGTAATTATTAATACTGCAGTCTACTTAGTAACGTTAACCAATGAGAGTACCATTAGATGTCGAACAGAAAATAATGTCTGCCCACCTCGGGATTTGAACCCGATCATCGCGTACTATTTTCTCCGGTGACTTTTGTCGAATGGCGCCTTAGATCACTCAGCCACCCCAGCCCAGGGGGTATGATCAAATTAGGGTTCCTCTTATGTCAAGAAATGACAAATATATTTTTTTTGAACAACGTGTAGAAATTGCTGAACCACTGATGAAAACCATCACGCAGGCCGCCGGCCTTAAAGACTCAAGTTTTCGAAACCCATTGTTTTATGGATAACAAACATATTTTCTGTGTAGCACGATTCTGGATATTGGTGGCAGTTTGAACTGGTACTTTGCGAACGATATTGTCACATCTATGATCTAAGGATGCGTCCCACCTTACAAAACATCTTCCCAAACAAACTATCCTTGCGCCATTTGTAACGTTGCTAAAGTGTTTGAAGGTAGTCAAGACTCCACCGAATCCAAAAATTCTGCACAGCTTGCTGTTATATCTGGAACTGCTTCTAGGCGCCTTGAAGTTCTTCAACAGATAAATTACCTACTTTTTTGGAATGATGCCTGGCATTTGTGTGAGTTTCTTGACATGAAAGCCATCACTCGTTTTAGTTTGTGTAGTGTGGAAAATTTATCAAACATGTTAAGATCTGATACTTCTGATTTAAAAAAAAATTGCTGTTGCTCTTTCTTCTCCGTTACGATGATATTTCTTAATTCAAAAAAATTCTTAGGCCAATCTTCTGAATCCTAGGAAAGCTTTTCTGGCCGTTCCAACATAATGTATTGTTGAGTAAATCAATAGGGCTGATTCCACGTGATGCAATATCTGCAGGATTGCTGTATGTCGGTACAAGTCACCATGAGATATTTTGCGTCAGATTTTGAATCACTGAAACTCTGCTAGCTATGAAAGTCTTCCATCAGCTATGTGATGGAGATATCCATGAAAAAACAATTGAACTGTCAGTCCATGAATAGACGTTGTCGATCGTAAAGTTGATAGAATGTCTGATGTTATCAAAAAGTTGTGCCAATAGAAAAGCTCCACAGAGTTCCAGTCTGGGCAATGATATTGTCTTGGGTGATGCAACACGTGTTCTGGTGCACAATTTTTGCCTTTATTATTACTGAAGGCAATAATCCAAGAGTGTCATGAAGTTTGGAAATAACAGCAAATATTTTTGCGTTTTTTCAAGACATTTGGACATGAATCAAATGAAATAATCTGGAAGGTCAATGTATCACGAGGTTACCAATTCTCACTTGCTGGCTCCAAGCGTCACACCCTGGTGAACAGTATTGACCTACAGGCTAAACCAAGTGAGGATAACCAGATATGGTGAAAAAGCTGCGTCTGACCCAGAGTGGGCGGCAGCAATCAGCGTTGGTTTTCGCATGTTAGAGGCGGCTGAGAAATTATGTCAGGAAAGCAACGAGAAACTACCTGACAGACAACCTTTTCCCAGGACCACCCTTGTCCACCTACTTCATCATGACACGAAATCATAGAACATCCCGGGCAAGTATTGAATCACCAGAGGGTGCTTAGAATCCCCCAGCTTGCAATGATGAAAACGAAATTACGAATAGGAACCTGGAACACACGGACCCTTTATGCATCAGGAAAAATTGATGATGTCATTAAGAAAATGAGAAGGATGAACGTGGAAATTCTCGGAATCAGTGAGACAAGATGGCCAAACAATGGTGTATGCCGGAAAGATGGAACAACCTTCTACTATGCTGGAAATGATGACCGCTAACATCGGAATGGAGTGGGATTTATTTTGAGCGATCAGCTGAGCAAATACGTGTCAAATGTGGTGGCATGCTCACACAGAGTAATGCTTTGGCAGCTTCAGGCCAAACCTTTCAATATCAACCTGATTCAAGTATACGCGCCTACGACGGATGGACCAGACGACGGAGCTGAACGAATCTCCAAACAAATCCGTGATCAGTTCTCTCAAGTCCAAAGACATCATCCTGATAAATGGCGACTACAACGCTAAAGTGGGAAGAGGGTTCATTGAGCCAAAAGTGTAACCTTTTGGACTGGGAGACAGAAATGAGCGCGGTGAAATGTTGATACAGTTCTGCCAGGCAAAGAATCTTGTTATTGAAAATACCCACTACAAATTTCATCCCAAGTGGGTGTAAACCTGGAAGTCACCGGCAGAAGGACCACATAACCTTGTGAGAAACCAGATTGACTACTGCCAGATAAATCAGAGGTTCAAAAACCGCATACCCAGGAGTCGAAATTGTGTCAGGGTACAACCCTGTTATAGTTGACTTATCACTTCGATGTAAGTTAACAACAGGGAAACTCAGTCCATGCAAACCCAGCATCAAAAGTTTGAAACAACCTCACATCCAGTAATCCTTGAAAAACGAACTTCAAATTCTTTGTGAAGAAAATCACCCCGAACGAAAAACGTCTCCCAATACGATTTGGCATAAACTAGAGTCCAATATACAGGTCAAAACATCCTAGGTCATGCCTGAAGACCAAAAATCAAGCCTTGGATGACCGATGAAATCCTAGATCAAATGGAAGAACGTCGCCCTGCCAAAAACGACCAATTAAAATACAAAGCCATAGATAAGACTATCAAAACCAAAATAAGAAAAGCCAAAGAAACATGGACTAGTGGAGAATGTGAGGAAGCTGAAATGTTACTCAATCTACACGACTCAACTTCCACAAAAAAGTCAAACAAATAACAGGACATAATAAACAATAAAACAATTGCAACTGCCTTCCCTTAAGGACGAGAACGGAAAGCTTGTTGTGGATAAGGATAACCTACAGGAGATTTAGAGAAGATATGGCAACATTCTTCTTTATGATACCCGAGCAAAAGAAGCTAATAACCAACAACAACTAAGCGGACCGGATATCCTAGAATCGGAGGTTATCAAGGCAATCAACTCGACCAAAAACGGGAAAAGTCCTGGACCTGACAACGTATTTGATGAAGTCCTAGAACACACCAACTTCCAACAGCTAACATATCTTTTTACCCAAATAAATAACACCGGGCAAATACCTAGAGACTGGCTCAAATCCGAAAAGCTGCGAAGACTACAGACTCATAAGCCTGATGAGCCACGCACTCGAAGTGTTTCTGCGCATAGTTCATTCGAGAATATACAACAAGTAAGAAGGGATAAGCAGAGAAACGCAGTTTGATTTTATTAAGGGGCTGGGTACTAGAGAGGCCCTATTTTCGATGAAGCTTCAAGTGCAGAAATGTCATGACCAACGACAGGATGTATTCATCTGTTTCATTGACTACCAAAAAGCCTTTGACAATGTAAAATATGACATATTGATCAGCAGATTGCGAGAAATAGGAATGGATGATAAGGACGTTAGAATTATAAGGCAACTCTATTGGGGACAATCTGCTAAAGGTCTGACAGGGATGCGTTCTATTTCCAATACTTTTCAACATCTTCGTGGAAAAGATCTTTCAAATAGCCCTGGACGGCGTGGTACTGGAATAAAAATAAACGGCAGACCCATCAACAACATTCGATATGCAGATGATACCGCAATCCTGGCTAATAATCTGGAAGATCTACAGGACTTACTAGATAAAGTTACCAAGGTAGGCGAACAATTTGGACTGAGCATCAACATTAAAAAAAACTAAAATGATGATTATTACCAGATAAGAGTTCAACAACAACAACCTTACAATCAACGATGAAACAATTGAAAGAGTATCCAAATTTGAATACCTGGAAGCTCCCCTTAATGAGATGTGGGATTGTGATGAGGAGGTGAAAATACGAATCGAAACTGCAAAAACCACGTATCTGAAAATGAAGCATATACTAACTTCTTCAGAGAACGCTACCGATTGGACTCCGACTACGAGTTATGTTATGGTCCATCTTGTTATACGGAGTGGAAACATGGTCGCTCCAGGTCAGAACACTGGAACGAATGAAATGTGAAATGTGGACATCACGAAGAATGCTTCGGATTCCCTGGACAGAGCACGTGTCAAAAGACGATGTCTTGCTGAGAGCTGGAATGAAGAGAGAGCTTCTGGATATCGTAAAACAACGAGAAACGTATTATCTGGGCCACATACTAAGAGGCAGCCGATATTCTGTACCAAAGCTCATTATCCAGGGCAAAATTGAAGGAAGACTTGGGCCGGGACGTGAACAGCATTCCTGGCTACGCAATATCGGAGACTGGTGTGGGATACCGGATGAGAAGTCGATATTTTGGCACGCAGAGAACAATACACCCTCCTAAATAGTGGAGAGGGTCCCCCAACGTGCAGATCATGCATAAGGGACTAGAAGAAGAATGTATCACTGCTTGATTGCCATTTTAAACCCAGGGTCTTCCTCACATTGGAATCTGCTTTAGATATGTCATATTGATACATGTTGATTGATATTGATTGGACCATTGGATGCCCATTTTCTGAGTCCATATTCAGGTAATAATATTGAGAGGTGGTGGTAAAAGTTTCTAAGTATTATTTTGCAGGGGTTATCATGAGCGACTTGTTCTAATAGCTTCAAATGCGGCACTGCTTGTCCCATATGTCACTGTGTTTAGCTGAAAGTGTTGAACTGGGGGTCCTCGGGACTTTTTTGATGAACTATCCATTGTTAATCACGCTGCTCTACTTAAATGTATCTAATCCTGTACATTTTCTCAATATGTCCAACAAAAACTATTGAGTGCCTACGAAAGCGGATCAATCCGATGAATAAATTGCTTTGTTCATTGGGTCCTACTTTTAGGGTGTCATTCAAGCTTAAACCACTGGCTGATTTTGAAGATCTGTCAAATACAACTCTAAATTTGTTTATGATTTTATTTTGAATACAGCGACGAGGTAAGTAATAAGATATACTGCTACTTTTAAAGTTTGGATCAACCCTGGTCATATGACCTTACGCTTCATACTCATCTATGAAATCATTATATAGCTGACGTAATTGGGAATGTTTCTTGAGTTTGATCTCAACTGATTCCAAATTAATCAATGCATTGCTCAGATTGTTTGCTAGTTTATCAACATTATCCTTGTTAGGTAGCTTGACTATGAATTGACCAGTTGAGGTACGTTCTGGTGTTTCTTGGAATAATTTCTTCTGGCTTAAGATGAATTTAGAAGAAATATGTTTGATGATTTCTTGAGAATTTGATGAGGATCATTAGTAGAAAGGTTGCAATGAAGTGATTTTGATTTGTTAGATCAATCTTGTGCTAAGTTGCCAGGTACAATCCATCCCAGTTTAGTTTCTTGAAGTATAGACATGTTATGACCAAGTGGTAATCTAGAATTTTCCATTTCCGTTGTTTTTTTCAAAGTCAGTGTATTTGGCAAATCTCAGAAATGGCTTTGACAAGAAGGTCGTTTGAATTATTCAAGCAATAATTTGTTCTCCTTGAAAATCTTTGTCAAAGCTACATTCATACGGCTTTGTATGCATGCTAGATACACTTTATGAGTCAAAGGTAACGTTTGTGATTTATAATTTCAACTGAGGCGTTTCTGCAAATTTAACCATAAGGGGTTTTCGCCATTATTATGAACTTTTGCCGTTGCAAATTGTGCGCATTTCTGATTTATAAATAACTTATGTTTTGAACCTGATTTCATTGACTACAATGTTATTTCTATTTTTCGATCCAGGCCTGGGACTCCGTGTACAGTAGAATTCCATAGCGACACTTCGCTCTCTGCATAAAATGAATGGGAAAGCGACACTCGCTAGGATTCGACAGATACACGGAGTCCCAGGGCAGGTACGTTTGTTCTAATGATCACACGTGCATTTTATCCTACGTTATATTTTTGTACTATGTATGTACAGGGCATTCCGTTGACCCATATGCTAGCGGCGTAATCTATGGAGATATGAAAATTCTGTTAAAAGTTATTCATCTGAATTTTTCAATAATCTTATCAAAAAAAACCAAAGACTAACGGAATGTCAATATTTTTTCATCATCATAACATCATATATTATGAGAGAGCTTATTTTCCTGATTTCAAAAATGTATAGTTTGATACCTCTCTGATGAGTCGTCAGGGGATATTCAAGTTCAAATATATGTAAAAATTAAAATGATCATCTCGTTGCTATGTAAAAAATGTTAGAATTGTGATTATATGTATAGATTGGATCAATAGAAATGGAAGTCAAATAACTTCATCTTCTAAATGTGATTCCAAATATTCACGTGTTGATAAATTTGTGCAACTTCATCCATGGCAACCGGGATCTAAATACTAATTTTAACACATACTTGAACTCAAATTTCTCCTGAACGACTCATCAGAAAGGTATCAAACTACATATATATTTTTAAAATCAGAAAAATAAGCTCTTGCATAATATACGAAAATATACAGGGAAATATTGACATCATGATAGTCTTTTGTTGATAGGATGTTTGAAAAGTTCAGATTAATATCTAAAACTTTCATATTTTCAAATTGTCATATCTCCATTTCTAGAAAAAAATGTGGTATCGATAAATGGAAATACATATCTAGACAACTTCAATTTTTCCAAATGAAACAAACTGTATATTATGCTACAAAATGAAAGATCGTCTTCTCCTGATTCCAAATATACAGGGTGTTCCGGTGCTCATGTTACAAACTTCTAGGGTAGATAAAACACACGGAAATAAAAAAAAAATCATATTATGAACATGAGTCTGGAAACGCTTCCTCAGGGAGCTAGGGCACTTCGAAAATGACCTTCAAAACTGCTATTTGTTTGACAGCTTGGGTACTACTGTAGCCTATCGCCACCAATAGGTTCATAAAATTGAGCCTTCCGGATTCTGTCACCTTCAACCAGTGGCGTACAAACCAGGGAGTATTTGGGTAAATCTGACCCTACTCTTCTCGGGCTTCAATTTCTTGCCATTTTTATATCTGATCATGATTCTCTAATGCCTTTTACATGAAAAAGGTGATCCTAGTACTCTATCTTTCACCGTTTCCTCGGAAACTGCCACTAAGTCAGATACAATAATTGATTTCTATTGCACCTATGCAGTTCAATAACGTGGGCGTTGGTTTATTAAAATTTATCCAGTTGTCAAAAATCTGTCAATAAAATATTGTGTCGCCAGTGAATCATATATTATACTTTTGCCGAATATGCCGATATGCTATAAATTTATGACGAAGTCCATTGCAATGGAGAGCCGCTTCAATATTGTATCAGGAGCGGTTTCCTGAGAGGCGTGTACCTGTTCACCTGCTGTTCGAAATGGTAAATCAGCGCATAAGGGAAACAAGGCCATTCAATGACGCTCAAAAAACTGTACGAACTGCATAATTTGAGGAAGAGGTACTCCGACAAATCAAGAAAAATCCTTGTGTTAGTACCCGAGCTGTTGCAGAACCCATGAATGTATATCATGTACGTGTATGGGAGTTTGTTAACGGACAACTTCTTCATCCTTACCACCACCAAAAAGTACAGGAATTGGGACCAGATGATTATGAAACCCGCGTAGAGATTTGCGAGTGGTTTCTTCAACAGTGTACGCAAGAACCCCAATTTCTGAAATTTGTGCTTTTCTCTGATGAGACTGTTTTCACGAAAGAAGGTATTTCTTATTCACGGAATAGCCATGTGTGGGCGGAGAAAAACCCTTATGCTCTTCAAATAAGAGGGTACCAACATCGATTCTCCGTGAACATGTGGGCTGGGATTGTTTCAGAACGTCTAATCGGACCAATCATGTTGCCTCCTCGACTAACTGGGACGGCGTACCTCAATTTTCTAAGATACACCTCACCTGAGTTATTGGATGAGCTGCCCTTCGACATACGCCGGAATCTGTGGTTTCAGCATGATGGAGCCCCCGCTCATTTTTCACATGTGGTAGGTGAGCACCTCGATGATCGTTTAAGAGGACGTGGGATTGGACGTGGAAGCGATGTCAACTGGCCAGCCCGGTCCCCAGATTTATCTTTTCTGGATTTCTTTCTTTGGGGACATATGAAAAGTCTTGTATATGAAACTCTAGTTTAGTCGGAAGTGGATTTGGTGACTAGGATTTCTGTTGCGGCTGAAATGATCCAAACCATGCCTGATGTTTTCACTGACATCAATTTAAATATGCTACGTGGGTGCAATAAATGTATTGAACGTGGTGGCAGGCATTTCCAGCAATTGTTATTTTGAATTTATCATTAGTTTTGATTGTGAAGGTTCAATTGTTTTTTTTTTGGAATATTTTGTTTACGTTCCCTTTTACTTTTTATACCCCCAATTTCAAAAAGGCAATAAATCTTCCTAGTCTAATTTATTTTCACTATAGAATAAGATTTGACTAACTTTTGATGCTCACCACCGGTACTTAGCACCATTTTCATATCTCGACGTGATAATTTGTTCAAGACCAATAACTTATTACTGATTGGATTTAACCATTTTCCAAGAAAACGGTGACAGATAGCGACTTCTACTAAGAGTACTTTTTTTATAAAAGCATTCCCCCTGGTTTGTACGCCCCTGGTTAAAGGTGACAAATTCCGGAAGGCTCAAATTGATAAACTTACCAATCAGATTTCATGTCTCAAAATTAGTGGCGAGAGCTGCAGTAGTACCGAAGCCATAAAACGAAGAGTAGATTTCGAAGGTCATCTTCGAAGGACACTAGCTTCCTGGGGAAGCGTTTCCGGACACTTGTTCATATAAACTTTTTTTTTAATTCTCGTGTGTTTTATCTACCCTTGAAGCTTGTAACATGATCACCGAAACACCCTGTATACAGGGTTATTCACGTTATTCGACACGAAACATTTTGGCTGAAGTATCTGATTTTGAAAAAGTTTTTTTTCTGGATGGATAGGGACCCCTTAAGGCTACATTTTAAAAATATTTTCCTGTTATACAGGTTGTCCCTAAAACACGAAACTTATCAAAGTTGTATTTTTTTAAATGGAATACCTTGTATATTATTTCATTTTTAGTTTGCATGATCAAAATTAAGGTAAGTGTGATTGAGGTTTAATACACCTAAACCTTATAGTTTTTGAAATAATATCTTCAATTTTGCGAGAATGTAGTATTCATTTTAATGCTTAATTTCTCAGCTGTTGTTTTCTTTTTTTTAACCAAATTGATAATCAATTCTACCAATTGATCAAGTTTGAAGTCACATTTATGAAACTTTCAATGACTTATACAGAGTGTCTAAAAAGTATGGTTAAATAATCAATATCTTTAAACAGTAATAGCTTGTTTAATTTAAATGGGATACCCTGTATTTTATGTCAATAACAGATGTAGAATTTAATTATCTATCAATAATTTTTATACGTTCCTATAGCTAACTTCTCACGTTTTCAAGTAAAGCGAAGAAAAAGAAAAAAAATAGGTTTCTCAATAACACCAATAGATGGAGATGCCGTCTCCAAACCCTTGTTAGGAACATTATTTCACCTATGGTATTTTGACAACTTCTATTATTATTTCCTCAAAGTTGTCAGTTATTAATTAATATTTTCAATTACTAATCGATATTTTGCGCAATTTGGTTTTGACTTATATGGGGATTTTCGATTACGGAGGTGATCACCGCAAATTGAGTATCTTCATTTCCAGTCACAGGTTTCCTTTTGATGGGTTTTTCATACTGAACACTTCCAGTTTCTCTAAATTGTGTTAACAGTCTCTCAAATACTGCCTTATTGGTTTCTGTTTGGAAATCTTTCAGAGTAAACTCTTGATGCTAAGAGGTAGTTTTGATGGCATTCTCCCAGTATAAAAATCATGTCGATCCGTTCTTCTTTTGGATAAATTAGAATTTTTTCTACAAAGATCACAAGCTATTGCTAGCACTAATAGAACGATGAGTAATTGAAAATATGAATCAAAAACAGACAACTTTGGGGAAATAATAATAGAAGTTGTCAAAATACCATAGGTAAAATAATGTTCCTAACGAGGGTTTAGAGACGGCATCTCCATCTATTGGTGTTAATGAGAAACCTATTTTTTTTTTCTTTTTCTTCGCTTTACTTGAAAACGTGAGAAGTTAGCTATAGGAACGTATTATAATAATTGATAGATAATTAAGTTCTACATCTATTGTTGACATAAAATACAGGGTATCCCATTTAAATTAATCAAGCTATTACCGTTTAAAGATATTGATTTTTTTAACCATAATTTTCAGACACCCTATATAGGTTATTAAAAGTTTCATAAGTGTGACATCAAACTTGATCAATTGGTAGACTTGATTAATAGTTTGGTTAAAAAAAAGAAAACAACAGCTGAGAAATTAAACATTAAAATGAATACTACATTTTCGCAAAATTGAAGATATTTCAAAAACCATAAGGTTTAGGTGTATTAAACCTTTATCAGACTGACCTTAATTTTGATCATGCAAACCAAAAATGAAATAATATACATGGTATTCCATTTAAAAATTACAACTTTGATACGTGTGGTGTTTTAGGGACACCCTGTATTACATGAAAATATTTTTAAAATGTAGCCTTAAAGGGTCCCTATCCATTCAGAAAAAAAATCTTTGAAATCAGATACTTCACCCATAATATTTCGTGACGAATAACGTGAATAACCCTCTATATGTGGACGATGTTCAGATGTGCCATTCTTGAGATATCTTTGTTCTAAATATATATAATACACAAGGAAGTTTTATAAAGTTATCAAGGAAACCAAGGAAAAACGGAAATTAATCAGAGTCAGATGTATCGTTTTGAAACAAAGATATCTCAAGAATGACTCATCTTAACATCATCAACATATACTATATGTATATTTGGGATCAGAAGAAAATTATCTTTCATTTCAGCGCATAACATACAGGGGGTTCCATGTTAAATATATGTCCGGATATTTCTATCAATCGATGTCATATTTTCTTTTAAAAACTGCAAAAGATATCATAAGAAAATGCCTACAGCTTTTATATAAAACCTTTTTTCCAACGCCCTATGAGCCACGTAAATATAATCAAAAACCCTCTACATGATGACGATATTGAAATACTTCTGAAATTGCTTTCTCAAACAATTTTTCGTCGTAAAAGATATACAGTGTGTGTAGCAAAGCTCGCAATATATGGAATTTTTTTGTATTACTAGTTTCACGAAAAAAAGTTATTCTTCATAAAAATTCCACATGGTCTGGAACCTGAAAAGCAACCATCAGATATGAATTTTTCTCAGGCGGAAACATGGACAAAATGAATTTATTTGTGCTTAAATCAAAAGTTGTTATTGAGAAAAGTTGATTAGAACTGAAAACTACGCTAAAAATCCAATTCAATCATCCACGATGAAAATCAGGATAACATGTTATTCACAATTTTGTTAAGTTTGGAAAACACTTTGATGCTTTATTGATTCGTTTATTTTATAAATAATTTTAATAAAGTAAATTATCTGATAATAATTATTGCTGACGTGTTCATTGGAATATCTTTTTTTTTTTTTTGGGAAAATCACTGATCTTAACAAAACCTTTTTCATAGTAGATGAATTTAATTGGATATTTGAACGTAGTTTTCGATTCCAATTATATTTTCTCAATAACCAATTTCCATTTTATTACAAACTAGCGTAAATCCGCGGCGCCGCCTGCGTTTCATTTTTTTTGTTTTTTTTTTCTCCCGCTGCTGGCCGTATACCCCATAGAAGCTACATAATAACTACACAGTTTTTTTTTGAATTCCTTAATTTTTTTTTTTATCCCGCTGGTCGTATATCCCATAAAACCCACATATTAACAACACAGACTTTCTTATTTTTTTAATTTTTTCATTTTTTCATTCTTTTTCCTGAACCGTCTTTGGAAAGAGGCCAATAACTGTGCAAATTTTCAGATAATTCTGTGCTATGGTTCAAAAGCCTTAGGGATAGAAACACACAGACTTCCACATTATATAAGATAAATGTACTCTTCTCTTGAGCAAGATTATTTTGAACAAAAAAAATAACTGATTGTCGATAATCTGTTGATCAACTGGATGTTTGTCTGCATTTTCACCTTTCACTGAATCATTTCACAGGGTATTCTAGTGAACAGTCCATTTTTCTGCCAAGCCAACAAATCAAAATGGTATCTGGACAGTCATATTCTTGAAGAATCAAACTACAATTAAAAAAAAAAGCTAAAATTGGTCAAAAGATTAAACTCCACCAAACTTCATGAAGATATTATGCGTTACCTTACTTTGTCGGTGTCTATGCAATTTGAAAAAATATGAAAAAATTCACCTTTGAATCTTTGATAGTTGGATGAATAAAAAACAATTTGTTTACAACATTTGTAGAGGATTGCGAGAAATAAGGAGCAGTCTTTCTAGTGATAAGCAACAATATCGATGTTTTACTACATCTTCCTCAGGCTAAGAAATTACATTATTGAGGATGTGACGTGCCCCGAGATTTTCCGGGTTTAATTCCCGACGGGGATGAGGGAATCGTTGATGTTAGACAAAATGCTCGAGCGCCACCCCCTGTATTTATGTGGTAGAGGGCCCACAGTGCCTATCGGGTAGCTTTTAGACAGTGAAGAAAGTCCAGGCGTTCGTTATTTCCAAAATTCCGCAAACTTCCGCTCTGAAATGGATTACTGAACTTTCTTGAAATAAAAACACGGTGTTAATGAAAATAAATCAGTCAATCTATTTGTCCCAAATCAAGATCACAAATGTGACTGGTTTCCAACCAGTCGGTAATAACAAAAATAAATACTATTAAATTAAATCAACAATCGTCTGATCAGCAAAAGAAAAATCAGAAATATCACATAATAGATGAATTACAGCGAGAATCAGTCTAAACTCTCCCGGCGAAGAATCAAAATTACAGCCAAATAATTTGTAACTTAATGGCAGCCTCAAATCGGCAAAAATAGAACGTAAAGCGGCAGTGTGTAACGAATTGATTTTTAAACGTCGAATCGGGTTTTCACGGCGAAATAATTAACAGAAAAAAAATGACAGCGGGTTTGAAGAACTTAGACTTTTCCACCGATGTAGAGAAAATGTTTCGGGAAACTAACGCGAACGGGTTATTTCCACGAGAAGGAAAAACGGGTTCTGAGGCATAGAAAAATCGGTTCTTGCTTGCACGGTAACTCCAGAAGTCCTTTTATATTTAGTTTGGTTCGTTCGTAATTATCTCAAGAATGTTGTTTTAAAAAAAATTATTAAAATCCGGTTTCAAACGCGGTACTGAATTTTCTGTCTAGAATAACATATCCCACCCGGCAATATCCGTTTTCCCCTGAATTTTCATTAGCCAAACAAAACAAAACCCTGTGAATTCTACCGCAACACGGCCGGCTCTCACAGACTAATTGAAGTCTGTGAGATCAAAACCGTGCTTTAAATAAAATTCACCTGAACGGAACTTGAAGAGTATTACTTTCAATCTCAGTACTTAATTCGAGAACATTCCATGAGTCTTCCCAGAACCCGGCCTGCCCTCACAAGCTAATTTAAGCATGTAAGACCAGAACCTTGTTTCAAGAAGAACTCACTTGAACGCCTCGAAAAAGTCTGAAATTTCCCACCCGGTTGATTATATTACTTTAACGCGGCTTTTACTTTGAGAGAATTTCGACCAAAATCCGGCACTTTTTACGGGTTCAGAACGTCTTACCTCGTGGAGATTCAAAGAAAAGAATTTAGAAAAGATCGCGGTTAGCTCTCGAGACGGGTCGGGTCAGTCAGTAGGTGCGGGTTCAACTCGTGACGATGCCGTAGCCGTACTGCATCTCAATTCTCTCTCCCGGTCCCAGCACGTATTCGACGAGTCTACACTTTTGCGTCGATTGGTGGGAGTCGGCTGGTACTGTTCAACTTTTCACGTAGGATTTGCTCTCAAGCGCGGTTGGAGAAATTAAATTTATTGATTTAATCCGGCGTAATAATCCACGTTGGGTTATTATGATTGACGAGTTTTTATCAGAATATTATTTATTTCGCGATGTTTATAATTTTAGAGAAAATACGAGGTCTTTCGACAGTTGAATAAGCGAGATATGGAAAAAAAGAGAATTGACTTGATTTATAACGGAAAATGACTTGGAAAATTACGGCGTTCGGTCAAAAGGATTCAAAAATTCTGTAACTTCGTTACAAGGAAGATGTAATAGAAGATCGAAACTGCTGCTTATCATAAAAAAGAAGCCCTAGAAAGACATTGTCCGTTATTTACCGCAATCCTCAACAAACTTGTTCACAAGCATTTCGGACCTTAATCCGCTTCTGATTTACAAAATATAGAAGAAAATCAGTACAGAATTACCCACCATTTTGCAACCCATTGAAATTTTATTCTTAAAATCTTGACATGGAGGAACTTCCAAATGTGCAGGACAAAACGGTCTCCAGTGAAATGCCCATATTCGGGAGACAAACTCTTGGGCTTTCCAAGGAGGAAAAGTACCCAGGGATCATCCCGGACCCAAAGCTCTCCTGGAAAAGAAACACAGAGGAAAGAATGAAGAGAGGCCTCAATGCATCTCAATATATATGCAGGAGAATGATTGGTGAAAATGGAGACTAATGCCGCACATGTGTATTTATGTAAACAGCGATCGTACGACTCATGGATACCTACGGAGCCGTGGTATGGTGAAAAGCCATCGACACGATCTCGACATATAGATTCTCACGAAAGTACAACGGCTAGCAACACCAAGTACAACGGAAGCAGAGAAGAGCATACCGCAGGCATCTTTAGAGGTCATTCTAAATCCCCTGCTCATCGACTTGTTTATTGAAAGCACTGGCGCAGGAGCAGGGATATACTCAAAGGAACATAACATCCAAGAGTCTATCAAGCTTGAGAAAGGATGTGGTATTCTTCATGCAGAAATCATGGCTAATAAAGAAGCCAACATGCTGCAAAAACTGGACAACACAACGAAAGACGTCACAATCTATGCAGACAGCAGAGCAGCGTTGAGACTACTAGAATCAAATACAGTAAGGTCAAAGGTCAGTAGATGAACTGCCGTGAGGCATTGTCGCACAGCAAATCTTTTGTGAGCATTCTTGTGGGAGTAATCACAGGATACTGTCAAATCGGAAGCATGCTCCTAAAATGGGGCATAGAGACTGATGATCTCTGCCAGGACTGCATAAAGGAGGATGAAACGATCAAACTGCCACTGCCCAACTCTAAAAGAAGGACGCCTTAGGAATATGGGACAATATTATCTGGAAGACTTAAAGGAAGGGTCAAATGTAGACTTCCTGCTAATTTTTAACTTCGTAAAAACCTTGGCATGGTTTAGAACGATGAAAAGAAAGGCTGCAGGTTAGGACCAAGGGGACACCTGTTCAAACAAGTGAACACAATGGGCCATTTGGCCTCCGAGTGACAGCAATGCGAAGCAGGAAACTGTGGGGCAGGGCTTACCCTTCGCAACTTATTGTCGCATGATAAAGCAAGTTTGCAAAAAAAAATCACCTCAAGCATGTCAACATATTGGAGAAAATTGACATGTAGAGTCGTCAAAACATTATCAAGGAAGTTGCTGAGGATGTTGACAGTTTGGTCGTCACACGTTTTCCTTAGATTTGCCAAATTTTGATCAAAAGTGCCATCACATTAGTATGGTTCAGGATCTGTAGAACGGCGACGTGAACGATGCTCCAGATTTGCACAAAAGTAAGACGAAACGTCGTGAAAAGAGCTTCGGATGAATATTTTTTGAAACAGACTATGTATGTGAGAAGCTCCGTTAAATCAACGTCATGGTACATCAGTCTTTTCCCCTCGTATCTTATTATATTATCACTCTACAGTTCTTGAACCCGGTGACACGAAATTGAGGTACGCAGTTGCCTGCGTCTATAATAAGCGAGCAACAGTCAAATTGTTTGGAACGTCATCATAATAAAGATACATTATGAGAAATATGCACACCTGGTTGCGAGGAGATTGCGGTAGAGTGAAAAATTGCTAAACATTTTCTATTTTAGAAATTATTCATTATTTATGACTTACTTTAACATGAAATAGTGAGATTGATATAAACAAAAACCATACCATTCCAGCGGATTTTTTTTTGATGAGGGTTTAATCTTGGTAGATTGTAAATGTTAATTTTGGCGTTAATTTAGTTTTTATCTTCGAAATAAAATGAAGATAACTTCAGTTATATAGGGTGAGTTCTTGGTACAGGGATCTTGGAGACTATAGCAAATACGAGAAAGTTTAAATGGGCCAAGATTTGCAGATTTTTACGCTCTACTGAAAACCATTTTGAGTTTTACAAAATTTGACAGCTGTTGAAAGATTGATTTTCGGTGATTTTTTGAAACGCCTCTAGCTCCGCGAATGATAATTGTAGGAGAAAATGTTCAATACAAAATTATTACGAAACCTCACTATTAATAAAATGACATTAAAACATTTATAGATGTATTATATGTACATCCAGTTTCTATTGGTTAATGTAACTCGTTACTCAAACCTATGACTTTTTTTGCAAAACGTGTTAAAAAAATCAAGTAAGTATCGGTAAGTAGGTGAAGGAACACTAAGACGTCAATTAAGACCTCTATCACTTGGGAAGACATTGAAACATCGGCCCTAAGTCTTGTTCGTAGCAGACTCTAAGATTTTGAAGTATAAACTCACATCCTTGAGTTATAACTCGCTTTATTCATACCAATCTTGAGATTATACTCACTGATGAAGTAAATACTCATTTGCATTCATATCACTCAATGACATACATGCTCAATGGGATTCACGTGGAGAAATTATTAAAAAAACCACCCCATGAACCGTCACTCTCTCTAGACCCACTGACTCCCCCAACTGTCAAATTAGCAATGGTCGCCAGTATCTCCACTGATTTGAGTAACCGCTTCCTTATGACAAGGACACTCACTATCTTGAGGACCATAAGGTTGTACCTTGCCTATTTGCATGACCGTTATGCTAAGAAGGATTTATCAGCACAAGTGTTAGATTGTTCCTAGCATCTGAGGGCCTACCTATTCAGCGTAAGGTTTATCATGCCTTTCACGATGCATATGGGTTCAATCCGGACCTTTGTGCCTACAGATCCAATGTTGTTTCAGAGGTTCTCTCTGGATTCCAACTTAAGAAGTCCAGAGAGCGTCATCAAAAATACTTTACCGGTGGCTCCCCGAAGAACGTGTTCTGAGCGACTGGATCTTATAAACATTGCCTCATTGAGATATAAAACTAATGCGATGAAGTTGCAATCACGGAATACTGGCTTATTAAACAAACCTCTTTATTCTCAAAAGAACTCCACAATAGCCAGATATAATCAAAAAAATTGAGGAAACACTGATTTTATCCTTGAGTGCTGATTTCCTTCCAATAGACAAGTACGATTATCAGCTCGCGGACAACTTTTTCGAGTTTTTTATAGTTTTCAGTCATGATTTTGACCTTCAAGTTATTTGCATATATAGAGCTTGATACACAGTCTACCGGTGAAGGGTGGGAAAATATTGTGTGGGAATTTTAAAGTCGATTACGCTACCGCTTCTGCTCCCAAAAAGCTTTTATTTAAATTTTAAATTTTTTTTGTTTTCAAATGCATGTAGCTTCACCAACTAGGATTTCTCAAAACGCTTCCTCCATTATTGATCATGCAGTGTCTGACTTTTCCTCATCTAATGTCCATCCATCAGTATCTAGCGCTGATCTATCTGATCATGGAGCAGTATTTTCTAAATTTATCATGTCTCGAAGGCCCCTGAAGAGAACTCGTCACTTGGGTAGAATCTTTCCAGTCTCTAATTTTGCTTCGTTTCACAATTTTTGGTCGAACACGAATTAAAATTTCAAATCGGATGATCTGGATTTCAACTTTGAAGATTTTCCAAATATAATTTAATGTGCTTTCAATAAAGCATTTTCACTTAGAATAAAACTCAAACATCATAGACCTTGGGCCAAGAAAGGATAAGGCATCTCTGCAAAGAACATGGGTTCTCTCTTGTATATCCGGAAATTCACCGACTACATTCAGGTTTTTGAATTAATCACGAACTATAGAAGGATCTACCCAAAACCACTAAGGTCAGCAAAGAAACTCTATTATCAAAACCGTCTATCAAGGGCTGAATATGTCTCCAAAGAAACCTCGTCCATCATCAATGATCGAAGAGGCAAAGTAAATTCCGTGAATCAAAGTACCATACTACTTGAACGAATACTTCATCACCGTAAGTGAGAACATTACTTTCATCAAGTCTTGACCCTCTCTCGTTTCTTCCACGTTTTAAAAAAGTATCTCATAGGTTTTTTCCACAACCAGTAAGCAACTTTTGACTACTACAAGTAATCAACAGCATAGAGAGTAAATCTTCTTGTAGCACCGATAATCTATCCATTGAAATATTCCTGAACCTCCCATCTCCAGCTTTGGATGCCCCAACAACCTTAATCAATGAATCTTTCATGAGAGGGTCGACAACTATTATTCCTCTTCATGAAGGAGGTGAAAAATCAAACGCAAGTAATAATCGTCCAATTGCTCAGCTACATGTGCTGTCAAAAACTATTGAAAGGTTACTAAAAAATCGTCTCATGCCATTTCTCGTCAAACATGACATATTATCCCCGGGTCAATTCGGATTTTTACCAAACATATAATAATATTTCCAAAAATATCATGACAATCCAAGCTTGGTCTGATTCTTATCAACTGCGTTCAACGTAGTCGGTAGTCCCTATCTTACAAAATCTATCTTCACAACCATTACTGCGTCATGACAAAAACATCAAATACATTGAGTCGGTAAAATTCCTTGATTTAAATATAAATTCCAATCTTAAGTGGTCCGCTCATATCGACTACTTGTCAGAAAAGCTCTTTTCGGCTTGTTACGCAATTCGTTTAGTCTTGAAAGATCTGAATATTTTTTCTGCCAGACTCATGAACTTCTCTGCATTTGAATCTTACCTCCGCTATGGCCTTCTTTTTTGGAGCTGCTGTGCCATCGAACAATTTCATAGCATTTTCAAATTGCAAGAGAGAGCAGTTCGCTCTATATCAGGTTTGAAGAGCAAGGCTCACTGCAAAGATTAATTTGAAAAATACAGCATCCTCACGCTTCCTGCTCTATTTATTTTAGAAACAGCCTGTTGAATACGTAAACACCAAATCACCTCTTCCGAAAGCCACAGCATAAGTACCCCAACAGATATTTGTGCCTTGATATCTACCTACCCTTCCCAACCTCCGATCTATTAAAAAATTCTATCATCTACAACGCCAAGGAACTATACAATCGTCTTCCTCTACACGTCAAATCTTTTTCCGCATTGGCTAGCTTTCGTGTAGAAACGAAAGCCTTCCTCCTGAAAAGACCTTTTCATTCTATACATGAGTATTTCACTGAATAATTCCATTACTCTGTTTGGTCACCATAAGCGTCATTTTCATAAGATCTCATTAGTGAGAGTGGGAGTTGTTCTAGGGCATACAATGAACATTAGAGTATTCATATATTTAAGCATTATCAATCGCCTAGTTTAGTAATTCATTCAATACATCGGTACTTCCTTTATAAATAACACCAACTAAACATCGCTTATTGCAAGCAAAGTGGAAACAAGTTGGGTTTAAGATCAACAATTGAAATTTCAAGTCTGCTGTCTTTTTCCTGAATATAGAAAATGGATATCAACATGTTTTGGTTCCAATAACGTTAACAACCCCAGGTTCGTTGTTCGGTATATAAATCAAAAAATAATTGCATACTGCAGGCAGGACGAAAACAAGATGATTTCAAGTTCATCAATTACATTTCGAGTTCACCGATTGCGCTCACCCCAGCTGGTTCATTTTCTGAATTGGAAGTGTATATCAGCGCGTTTTGCCTGCAATAACGTGAGCAATCGCTGGATCCTTGTTTGAAATTTAACACCGCAGTGTCATTGTTCTCCTCATAATTGCTGTTTCACCGACTTGTCATCATAATATATAAGTATGCCAATGTTTGTCTTTGTTGTCTATGTGCAATTTCCATTTTAAAATTTGACAAAATATTGTGTACTAGTATTGTTTTATTGTTTTACGTGATGTGTTGTTTTGTATTGTTTTGACTTTACTATTTTGAGATAACGTGGGCAATTCTGATCTTGTGATGTTTCTGTTTTCCATGACTTCTTCAACAGCACTTGTGCGATGTGGTCTGGCATTGTCGTCCATAAAATATGTGATGGTTTCCGATTTGATTACTTAGAGATAAAGCTATTGTAGCATTGATGATATTTTGAAGATGTTAAGAAAATGTCATGGTTTCCGGTTCCCGGTATCTGAAGATGTCACGGCCAACGTTGATGACTGCCGCAAGTCTGCTTTGACGTCTTGATTTCCGCCTGACTCTCTCTCAATAATCATCTGTGAATGCACATCGCTTCTCATCTGAAGAAAAAAGTGGTGATTGTCAGATTTTATGAACTCTTTCCACTTGAACAGTGAAATCTAGATCGTGACAGAATTGAACATTGTAAGATCACCTCCAGTAAATAGAAATTCATTAAACAGGTCAGAAGAAGAGTTAAGCAAAACGCCACTTGTTAAAATTAAATTGATAATGCATTCGCGTTTCGACTTAAAAGGTCAGTATCAAAATAAACCTCTTCAAAGCATATCGTCAGACTACACCATCACAATCATTGATGTTGAATATTGAAACATATTTACTGGGACTCAGTTCTCCGATTAGTTCGTACACGAAAAAAGCAGACAATGGATTCGATTTTCTCACTCAAAAAACACATAAAATGAAATGAATATATTATATAAATCAGTATGAACAATGAAATCAAAACAACTAATTACCGGGAGTGAAATGATAATATAACCGGAAATATCATTATGTTAATAAAATATTCTCGAATCAAACCCCCAGGCTTTGGAAGAGCTCTGCAATGGAAAATGTCTTTGCAATCATTCTATCGATTCTACATTTCATGAGCCTTTACAGAAAGAAGCCTCGGGTTAGATCCACGTGTGAAGGTTTATCTATTTGAGTTATAAGTTTACTTTGATATTCATCTAGATGTATAATCTGTACTAACGAAAGTCATTAACTGAAATGTGTTTGAAACAAATACTTCCACGAGTTTATTGGTTGCACTATGTTTCGATCAATGGAGAGATATTGCCAATTGCAATACCGCTTAGGTGCGGTATTTTCTTCGTGATATCTTATTACTCCAGGCGTTAAAGATGAGCTGAAAACTATAGTTATGGTCGTCTACTTGATTTAG
This sequence comes from Orchestes rusci, assembly GCA_958502075.1. NCBI lineage: Eukaryota > Metazoa > Arthropoda > Insecta > Coleoptera > Curculionidae > Orchestes > Orchestes rusci. The sequence continues at coordinate 4,300,397 of OY293306.1, forward strand.
CAATACTAGTCATAGTCAAGAACACCAGAATATTATCAGAACGGATACAAAAAGCTCTGACCATCGTAAAAGAATTGTACAGAAAAGTTAAACTGAAGGTGGCTCCCGCCTGGTCGCAAATCCACGATGTCTATGAGGTGAATGAGTGAAAACTACACTGGTTTTTTTACAGCATATTTCTTACAGAGGAGCAATTGAAACCCGTATTTTTCGGACAAGAACTGCAGGTGTCAAGAGAAGTCAAATACCTACGCATCATCTGTAATGACGATAACCTTCGAATTTGAGGCTTCAAACTCAAAGAATCCAGAAGTATAAGTATTTTAAGTGATGATTGATGTAACATGACATACGAATTCTAACAGTTGAATAAGTAGAAAAACCAATGTCTTTAGGCCTCAAATTTAATATCAATGATTACACGTGTTTCGCCAATCAATGGCATCATCAGACCTAAGATAATAATATGCTAATTACACAGAAGAATATATACGTAGAAACACAATAAAATACCTTGGATATGTCAAATGTACAATAAAACACACCTTCACATTTCACTTTCGGTCAAACACTAGATTACATACTGAGTATATGGACGAAAAAACAAGCAAAAACGTAAAGATAACATCACTTGAGCATAAAAAACAATTTGGGAAAAGTTAAAATCATTTCATCATCCTGGTTTCGAACCATGATATCCATTCAGTAGCCTAGTTTATACCGACAACTTAGTCCGCGGACCAAGTACCTAATTCGGACTATATCCGAACCAAATATTTGGTTCGAATGGTGTAAACAGTTGCGGACTAAGCTGGTCCGCTCTTGGTTCGGTACTCGCCTGCAAGTGTACCGAACTAAATTTGGTTCGATCTGGATAAAAATTTTGAGGTTATATTGATTGTTATTATTGTGAATTGTGTTGGTTCTGAGTTTCTAAGGCAATCTGAGCGTACTAACTCATGTTTTTTTTGGTTACGAATTGTGTTGATGAATAATTTCGACTTGTTTTTGACATTTGACGAATTGCGGGCGTACACATTTAGTTCACGCGTTGCAAGACGGTGTAAACGGGCAGGAAGCAAGCATTGGTCCTACCGTACTATCCCCACCACCATGGTCCTATCGGACCGAACTAAACGAGTTATCGATGTAAACTAGGCTAGTGAGAACAGTAGCACACCACGCCTTACACCACTCGGCCAAATTAACTTATTAAAAATCAACATATAACGGATCTTATTCTGTATGATTAAATATGAGAGATTGTTCGAAATTGAAAACGTCGTTGATACAAGTCAATATAGGACTCTTCTTAGCTCTGCCGATCTCCATCTTCTCCAATAAGTCCAATTTTTTGCCCTTTGAGCAAACATGGAGTATCTCGGTGTCCGAATTGGAAAAGCCATGTCCTGTTGATAGAAGATGGTTGGCGAACGTAGACTTCGTCTCTATGTTTTCTGTGCCTCTATTTTTGGTTACCAAGCTAAGATGTTCTTGAACTCTCTGAGAAGACTTCCTACCTGTCTGCCCCACATAGACGGCGGGACAATCTTGACACTTTAAGGAGTATACCCCCGATTGTGTTTGTGGGTCCAGTTTGTCCTTGGTTTTAACTAATTGTTGTTTGATAGTATTTGTAGTCTTGAAACCGATCGCAATATTTTCATATTTGAACAATATGGCAAGTTGAGTAGAAATATTTCCAAAAAACCAAAGGCATCTGAAGACAGTTTCAGATTTGGCTCTGACAATGCTATATGATAGTTTATACTTGTTATGGAACTTGTAATATATTCTATTGATCATATCCAGTGGAAAGCCGTTATTGAGTGCAATATGTTTGATAATATTAAGCTCTTTATCGAAAGCTTCCTTGGATAACGGTATGTTAAACAATCTATAGAAAAATGACTTGAAGGCTGCATATTTGTGGCTATGTGGGGAGTGTGAGTTAAACTGGATTACATTATCTGTGGTAGTTGGCTTACGATAGATCTCAAACTGTAATCCTTCTTTATGCTTTTTGAGCAGAAGATCTAAAAACGGCAGTTGTCCATTCTTTTCTTTTTCCAAAGTAAACTCGACCTTATCATGTAGGCCGTTGATAAAATCTAAAAATTCTGCTAATTTTTCTTCACCACCACTCCAAACAACACAATTGTCATCCACATATCTCTTGTATGCCAAAATATAATCACCAAAAGCACTTCTTATGATCCTTCCCTCAATGTCGTTCATGAAAATTTCACTCAAGAACGGGGACAAACAAGAGCCCATCGCCAAGCCTGACTTCTGCCGGTATACTTTGTTGTTGAACTGGAAAAAGTCCTGACTCAGAACTAGTGAGAGAAGAGCTGTTAGTCCATGTACTATCAGCTTGGGAAGACCTCTATTTCTTTCCAGAAGACGGCTTACCATTTGAATACACTCTTCCGGTGGAACGCTAGGAAAAAGGTTCTTGACGTCAAGGGAAATCAACAACGCTTTCTCAGGAATCTTGACTTTCTTCATGTGATTTGCAAAATCTACAGAGTTCTTAGTAGAAAAAGGGTTGTTGAAACCTGTGGTCTCTCTAAGAATGGCATTGAGGCAGGAAGACAAATTGTAGGCTGGGGAGCTCACAAAAGATACGACGGGTCTCATTGGCATATCATATTTGTGCACTTTGGGCAGTCCGTAAAGTAATGGTGTTCTCGGATTCATGGGGTACAGTCTCTCTCTTCTGGTGTCAAAAAATTCCAAGGTAGTAAGGCAATCATTCAACGTACCCTTCAACCTGCTGTAGAACTTGTTGGTTGGATCTCTCTGTATAGTTTCGAAGTCACCCTCACTCAAAAACTGCTCAACTCTTTGGATATAATCATCACGCTGCATAATGACCAAGCAAGAGCCCTTATCCGCCTTCGTCAAGATCAAATCGTTAGCCAATACTTTCTCTTTCAGAGAATCTAAGTGAGCCTTCTGAGGGTCGTCTCTGTTGCTAGCGTTGAGAAAAGTGCGAGAATTCAAGAGTGTGATGATTCTGGATCTCAATATAGCCCGATTTGAAACATCCGTCGATTGTATTATATTCTCTGCTTCTACGGCCAAAATCTCCTTTGATTTTCTGGTTACCTTACGTGGAATGCTGAATTTGAGGTTTGAGTTCAAAATACTCTCCTCTTCATCTGTGAAAATCACACTCGACCAATTAAGGAAGCGTGTGTGAAAATTGAATTGACATTGTCCCAACAGCCTCCTGTACTCATGAGAGTCACTCCCTCTTAGGTTCAACATCTGGGATGATTTGAGGTTTTGAAGTTTCTTACTGAGTCGATTGAATGTATCATTGCCGAACTCCTGTGTCTCGTCTCTCAACTTCAAGTCCAAACAGCAAAACTCCAAGAAGGAGGGTTACACGTGTAACCATTGATATTAAATTTGAGGCCTAAAGACATTGGTTTTTCTACTTATTCAATTTATAAGAGGCCCTCTTTGAGAAAATGGATGATTTTCAACTATAAATTCTAACAGGTTAATATACAACATTCTTCCTCACCCAGCTTCTGACATAATCTTGAGAATACGAAGGTGGTCTCCGATTCCTGTTTTCGAAATCACGAAAGGATTCATTGCTTTCATCAAGATTCTCCGTTGCAGTTAAAGAGAGATTTCTTCAGGTATAGTTAACTCGCAATCATCATCTTGCATCTCCTCTCGGTGCTAGATGAGGAGTTGATACCAAGATTTTCCTGCTATTCGGTAATCGTGCATGAGCATAATCTGAACTGATGAACTTCTTCTACTAGAGGATCATACTTGCTCTGTCTAATATGCTTCTTGAGGAAAACATGGTTGAGCACTCCTGACCAACCATGTAGGTATTGAGCTACCATTGGCCGATCTTCTAGAACGATTGAACATACATTTATGAGGAGTGGAATTTTTTGCAGTACATAGAAGAGATCTTATTGAATGTGGAGAATCTGCCAATACATCTTGCCATTGATTCAATTTGAGGTTTCTGGATTTGAATGCTACTTGAACAGTCTTACAGATAATCCCATTATATCTCTTACATTTTCCTTCCTCTGGATTATAACTGGTCGAACGACTTGTAGGAACACTATGACTGGTTAAAATTGATTTTACATCAACAGTTAGAGAAGATGTACCTCTGTCACTATGAATATAGGCTGGCCTTTTAAACATTGGAAATAATTGAGTCAAACAGTTGATCACGATTACATATTATCCAAACAAGGAATTGCAAAAATGAAAATTGGTGAAGCATAGCATCTGAAGGAATTGCTAGATTGATCAGCGAAAAATATTGATATTTTATTATATCTTTTTGGAATAACCATAAATTGCTTTGAGTTTTTGTGTTCTTTTTTCGTTTCTCCACAGATTGTGACATCGTCCAAAAATGCATATGTGTCAGCCAGTTTTTCATTTTGTATGATATTGTTTATTGTAGAGGGTGATTCATTTTTAGCGATAGGGTGCCAGTACCCGTAAACTATTCATCATAGAGACCCAGGAAAAAATATCTGTATAGTAATGTGCCGAAGAAAAAATGCTGGAAATATATTTCAAGCTTCTAGGATCGCCGCAAGGGGACGTAACGGTACTGTTAAAACAGAATATCGACATATTTTCAAAGTTTTTCCTAGTGAACTACCAAAAAACAATGTGGAAACAGATTTTGGACGATATTCTCTACAAAATTGCATATAACTTCGAAATTCTTTCTTTAGCACATTTCAAAGAGGAAAATCTGCTCTTTTTGGTTCATGCACTTGGTTAAACGGTCAAGATTTTGTTTTACAGTGATTAACATTGATCAAACTAAAGAAACGATTCTCCATGAGTTGAATGCATTTGGTGAAAGGTATATTTAAGTTCAACTATTTTGTGATTTAAATAAATGTTAAATTAATGAATCATGAGGTATCAAAAGTACACAATTACTTGGAGGATACTCTGGCCTAAAACTTCAACCGGAGCGGGTTCATCCAAAACTCTTCGCTCGTTTTTTGTTTGCAATAGATCCAGTTTCAGTAAGTTTAGCAACAAGGTACAGAATACAGAACATACCTATGTGAAGTTGTATTCTCCGGATGTCTTGCGTTAAACGTGACGGCAGTTTGCCGAGCACATTGATTTTCGGCACCATAAATTAGAATCAGTTCCACTCTTTGACCCAGTGTGTAAACCATTTTGGAAGTAGAATCAAAATTGTTAATTATTTCGAGATTGTCATATATACAACTGACATCAAATAGAATCAAGTACCTAGGTAAATATCGGACCCTTGACAAATCTTTTGACGAGTCTCGGCAGGAGGAACACCCTGTATATTATTTGCACGAATCGGTCACGCCTCATAGATTCGCTAACCATAAGATTCTTCATATCGGAACGGCTATCCCAATAATGGCGTTGACTTGGTTTTTCATCATTTCCACTCACTATAAGTATCGCAATGAGAATTCGGATATCATCTACAGAAAATTATCGTTGTTCCATCATCTCTTCGTCAACAAACAGTTTGAACATTTCAACGGGAGATTTATCCAGAAAATATTTATAATTTTCTTGATGAAATTGACGAGCTCTTGATTCTTCTAGATTTTCGATCCAGCTGATGACTTTCTTGAGGCCAATTTTTTCTGGTGCAATCTCCGTTGTAAATTTATTTATACAATGTTCTATATAGGATGTTCGGTGAGTATAGGGCAAAATTTCGGGAGTGTATGGGGAAGGTCAAAATAACCCTGTTGGCGATCCCCCAACAATGAATTTATTGTTTAAAATTGTTTTATATAATTATTGTCATACTTCTAACAAGTAACGAGTGATATTCTCAACATACACAACATGTTCTCTTGATAACGAATCTCTTATAAAAAACAAAAGAATTGTCAATATAAAACATCCATACTAACCAAGATAGTGAAAAATAATAACTCAAAAAAGATACAGAAAAGACGTGAATTCAAGCTCGATTCCCTAGAGAAAAAAAAAATACTCTTATTGTTTTGTACTCCAGTATAATATCATACTCCTGTATTCAGTAGCAGTTAGAAAGCTAAATAAAATTGGTAAGTGGACAATAATTGTTTAATTGAACAAGTATAACCAGCACCTCGAAGAAATCGCGGAACAGTGCATTCCATCCCTACTTATGGATGTAACCCCACATTGAGCGAAACATTTCCCAACCCCACTTTGTCATACAAATTTTTTTCCTAAACCAAGATACAGAGCCCCAAAGGGGTAACCATCGATTTAATTTTCTAGCTTCAACTTTTGAACCGGCTAGTATAATTTGATGAAATTTAAGTATGTTGTGTAGGCCCAAGGTTTCTATATAAGAGGTTGCCACATGTAAACAAACTCTATTATGATCATTTCTAGACACACCTACCTTTAAAACACTATATTTGATGTACAAATCCAAGGATAAGACACTTATAAACAGTTTTCAAAATGTAAATGGATACTTTCACAAAAAAAAACCATCGATAGCAAAAAATCTCTCGTCCACTACGAAATAAATAGTGAGGTTATGACATTGATGAATGACACTTTTGATTTTATGATAGAATGGTTCGAGAAATGGCCGCAGTGGCGCTACAGTAGACACAAATGACGTCATGACCGTGAAAGTGAGGCAACCTTTTATATAGAAACCTTGGTGTAGGCCATAAAGATTCATAAAACCATAGTAACGTCAATATTTGAAATTGCATGGGGAACCAGGAACGGACTGGCCACCATACTTTTCGAGCCCGATTTTTGACAAGTGTTATTTAACAGAGCTGAAAACTACTTCTACAAATACTGTTCTTTTGTTCCGATAAAACTAACCGTTTTAGAGAAAAATAGGTTTTTGTTTTACAGGTTATTGCAATACTACACTAAATTACTACGGCGAGACATGACATCGGTTGTTGTTATTGTTGGTATTGAATTTTTTTTGACACTCTCAAAATGATTGACTGTACTAAAATTTGTCCAATTAGAAAAAAAAAATCAAGAAAAAATCAAAAAATTACTTGAACGTTTTCGACAATTTTTATTTATTTTTTTTTGTTTTTTTTTTAAATTTTTAACTATTTCTATAGGCAATCACTCTGAGAGTGTCAATAAAGATTTCAATACCAACATCAACAACAACTGGTGGCTCGCCGTAGTATTTTAGTGTATTATTGCAATAACCTGTAAAACAAAAACCTATTTTTCTAGAAAACGGTTAGTTTTATTGAAACAAAAAAGGAGCATCTTTATTGATAAAAACAGGTCAGAGTATTTGAAAAAGTAGTTTTTAGCTCTGTAAGATGACACCTGTCTAAAATTGAGCGTAAAAGGTTTGGTGGCCAGTCCGTTCCTGGTCTCCCCTACCATTTCAGAATCTGACTTTGCGATGGTTTGATGAGTCTTCATGGCCTACACAACATACTAAAATTTCATCAAATTATACAAGCCGGTTCAAAAGTAAGAGCTAAACAATCAAATCGATGGGTACCTCTTCAGGGCTCTGTATCTCCGTTAGGAGGCACTTCATCTATAAGCTCTCGAAATTTTGCCCCATACTTAACGGACATCCTGTATAGTGATTGTAGAGTATCATAAGAAGCTTTATTTCGTCTTTAGATTGTAGTTGAAGGACGCTTAGATTATCCAATTTTCCAACCTGGTCCTCGTCGGCAGAGTCTTCTGGTGACTCGATGAAAATATCGTCTGATTCATCGATGTAGGCCATTTTCTCTTGTAGCGTTAGAGAACCCCTGTAAGCCCAAAATCACCTTTTTAAAAAATACAAAAAGTCTTTTCACTATAGTCCAAGAGTCTAGCGTTTCTTATATCTGACGGTCGATCAAAAAGCACTCTGATCTATCTCTTCAACTTTGTTTTATTCGAAATGTATTTTCCAGTAAAAGATACACTTTCTTGCCATACAGAGTGACTACCGAAATAAATATTAGCTCAAACGTAAATATCTTGTTATACTGATTATACTATACCGATACTTCATGGTAATAAAGAGTGTTCAATAAAAAATACGATCAAGTCACCTATGGATTGCAATTGTTTCAGGAAACGTATGTCGTGGCTAACATCGCAATTATGACATGACATCCACTTTCTAACCGTCACAGATGCCATGATGCCAAACCATACAAACTAGCCACGACCTACGTTCATGACAGAAAAATAAATCCAGAGGTGACTTGATCGTATTTTTTATTGAACACTCGTTACAAGTAATGCTATCTAGCAACTGCTCACTCAAATATAGTATTTATGTCATTTTTTACAGTTACGATAAACGGGACATATTATGTAACGATAGGTCATAATGGGTTCAGAAACATTATAATATTTGTCCAATAGTGTATAATATACAACATTTCAAAAACAATTTTTCCAAAGGATTTTTTTCTATTTGAAACTTCCATCCCAATAGAACGGAAACTAAGGATAAGCAATCAGATGGAGATTCAATGACGGATCATAATGGGCAATTTTTTAAGCTGCTGTATATTTTGGGAAGGACGACGCGCAGCGCCGCTTTTCAGCATCGGTTCGTTTCCACGGTAACGCGTGGAGTTTCATCTGTTAGCTGTTAGTTGGACGAGGTTTCCACAACTGACTAGATCGGTTCGAGACGTGGGTCGGAAAAGCCGCACGAGTTTCGATAGACTTTTCTTTCGTCAACTTCCAGATATTTTTGGATAATATTCGATAAAATCTATCCAATCTGTGTACTATCATACGTCTATTTCCATGAAATTAGACGGTTTTAATAATAAACATTTTGTTCATATGTCACATGTTTGATGTTTCAAGTGGAAACAACAAGTTGTTGTCACTGGCAAGCTCAAGGTAATCTTATCATTATGTTTCTTTAGGATTATCCTTTAGTCAGATTTTAAATTTTCAAATGATAATCAGGTGGATTTCCTTTAATAGAGAAATGTTGTTCATTCGGTATCAGTGCGATGAATGATTATTTTCCTGATAAGATAATATTTTTGGATAAAGCAACTTGAATAAAAAGTTCAAGTGCTGATGATCAGCATCAATAATAACTTAATCAAGAGTTCTTTGCATTTTGAAACAATCAACTCGAAGTCAATGTATTCGAGTCAAAGACACAAAACAAATAACTAAATGCTTTGAGAATGTCATACTGATTCTGGTTGATTCACAAAAAGGGTGATTAATGCGAAGATCAGAGCAATTCAGGATACTTAGGGTAAAGAAGAGAAAAACCAATCTATGATTTGTTTTAGTGTAGGTAGGCGAGCGCCACATACAGAAATTCTTGCTGCATTGATCACACATTAAGAAGAGTACCACTATAGAAGTGCTTTTGTTATTTAGAAAGTTGAATCATTTAGAGGGTTTGTGAAAAAAGATATATATATTTTATTGATTATATTGTGACAACAGTTAATAGAATCAAAAACCAAATAAAAAATGATTTTATCTTGAAATAAGTTATGAGTTCATCGTTGAAATAAAATGTCGTCAAATCAGATAGATCAAAATATTCGATGATCTCTCAATAGGGCCAAGTTCGCTAAGGTTTATATAGCATATCTTAAACTTAAGTATTTTTGGATACCTAGTATGACATTCCAAAATTATAGTCCAGCACATTAGCAAAACAAAATTATATCCTAGCTCAATCTCTTCTATTGTGATTCATACCATGATTTGAACATGAACCAAAATGGTTGAGAAAATCCAAAGATGTTCTTAATTTGCTAAGGAAAATTATAAGCGGAAGAAGAATACGTTTATTTAGCCAGTGCTATAAAAAAACATCAATATAAATTAAATAAACAGAGGAAATATGTAAGTAAGTATTGATATCACAGGCACAAAAATTGATACAAAAAATCAGGTACATCAGCTATATAAAATGAAGAGGGAAATATCACAATCCGTCAATAAATAATTGTTAAGATATATTCAAGAAGTTTCTTCTTGAAGATGTCCAGTTTTTGCGCATTTTTTACATCAGGTGGAAGCCCCTAGAAACATTTTCAGTTTTATAAATGCCTACAGGAGGATGTTACGGCCTTTTTCATAAAACCTCCTTGAAGCCAATCAATAAAACAACGATACAATCTCCTTACAACCCCGAGGGCCCACTCCTAAGGAGGCTGTTACGGCTTATTTTAAGCTTGTTGTGAAACAATAAAAAAAACAATATGCGGTTTAAAACTAGTTGACTAGTCTAACAACCCTTTGGCCGTAACACTGACTTCTTCAAAGACATTGATAAAACCCTTTTTGCTAATCCGGTATGTCAAAGAACCAGTTTTTCTTGTACTTGTGGTTGTTAGGAGTTATTTGATTTATGCGAGCTCTATCGTTCTATTTTGTCAGTTATTATTATTTGAACATCTCAATCTCACAACGAGCCAACAAATAAACTATATTATCATGCAAATATGTACCAGCGAATGTGAATCTTCTGATAAATGTATATTGAATACTCACACAAAAACATTAGCGCCTGGAAAATATTGCGTTTGTATATATATTTATATATTTTTATGGCATTATGGTGAAATTGAAAAATGATCAAAATCCGACGAATTTGTAAATAAATGAACAAAAATGGAAGGTAACTATGTTCTGAAAAAATTTAAAGTATAGGAAAGTCAATTCAATGGGTTCTTGATCTTTTTCTAATTATTTTATCAATGGCGAATGTCTGATACCGTGAAAAATATGGCCGTCATACTTTTAGAGCAAATTGCTCATTTATTCACTAGTTCCAGTGTTTTTCCTTGGATTCTTGTTTGATCAGGAGTCTGGAGTTTTGATATCGTCACGTATATTTTTTAAAAAAGTTTAGTGGGGTTTGTACATTTGATGTACAATCGATCCTCAATGTTTCCAGAGCCTTCTGAAAATCTTTCACTTGTATTTATAAAGTTTGAATAATTCCTCCGTCTTTGTCTTTAGAACTGCCCAGATTTCTTGATTTGAGACCATTCATTTGCATTTGAGCTCATGTTAGAACACAGTGAATGAACAAAATTGTTAAATTCAAGAAGGCTTATCAAGGTCTTATTCCAAGTAATTTCAAAGCAAACATGCTTTTTTGTTGACTTGAATGAAACCAAATATACCTCCAAAGAAATAGGCTTTATCATGGTTTTATGGAGTAAATATATCCGATTGCTTAAAACCATTTTGAATATTTTGAGTCAAAGTTGATTAAGGAAGTTTCAGGAGTAAACAGCTGTAACTATGATATTTAATGACCTCCATAAGGCTTGCTTAGAACCAATTTCTCATTGGTTTTATCAGTGAGCTTTATAGCTAATGTTAAAACCTTATTTTAGGATCATTTTGCCGTAAGGCATATTTGGTTTGAGTTAAAGCTTCCTTAAAACATGACACTTAAGTAGAACCACCTTAAAACCTACATAGAGCTCTCTTGAAACCAATAAGCAGTAAAAATGTTCCATTCAATGGTGCTAGTCCTTTGTAAAATACGCTGCTAAACGTTTTGTTCAGGCGACTGGTGGCAACATAAAAATTTGGGACATTGCGTGTTTCATAATTGTGAACTTCATTGACATATTTAAGTTCTCAAGAGAGATATTTCGACGCCAAGCCAATTTTCATTTTGAAGATGAAAATGATTGTCCCATGAAAAATTGTTTGTTTCACATTCATCCCCCATGGTGTATTCATCATTAGTTTTGTGGGCGTGTACTCATTGCACAACAGAATATTACGAGGCACTTGGTTCTGAATCTTCTGGAGTTGTTTAAACTTTTCCTGAGTTATGCCGTGAAAAATTGTGGAACTATACTGAAGATGAGGTTCCATTAAGGACTTGTAGAGAAGCAGCTTGACGAACATATTGATAAATGTTTTCCCAGTCGTTGAATACTTTTCTTGACATTTTTCCACATATCCAATCGATATGGTTATTGAAGTTCAATTTTTCGTCCTTGATACTTGATTGATTTTGTTCTGGCGATTTGCTGTCCATTCAGAGATATGTTAATGACTTGTTTGTCCAATTTTCTTATTGTGCTAGGCATTCCAAACACAACAAATTTGCACTTATTTATATTGACCGCCATGATATTGTTGTCCAACCAATTTTCAATTCTTCAAAGGTCTTCTTTGAGAGATTCCAACATCGAGGAGAGATTCGAACCACGGATGTACATCATAGTATCGTCAGCAAACAGTTCTATTTTGCAATTTTTGACGTGTGTAAAAAAATCTTCTATGTATTTTATAAACAGTAGTGGTCCCAGAACGGTACCTTGTAGAACTCCAAATTCAGTTGATACAGCATCAGAAACAATACCCTGGATCTGAACCTTCTGGGTTCTGTTGCTAAGATATGATTGAAACCATTGCAATGCTGTTCCTCGCAATTGTTCGTAGTTTTTCCAAAAGCAATTTTCTGTTGATGGTCTCGAATGCGCGCCCAAAATCCAAAAACACCGTGATCACGAACATGCCCTTGTCCATACACTTCAACCAGTCGTTACATACTTCCAGATCCACAAGAATGACCATTCCTGAAACCTGACTGCCCTTCATTTACCAATAGGTTTTCCTCACAATACTCATCAAGTTGTTCCTTCACGATAATTCCCATAAGTTTCTCGTACGAGGGTAAGTTATTTATTGGTCGCGAAGTCCTCGACCTTGATACTGCTTGGAATCTTCTGGATTGGCGTTATCATTCGTTTTCCATTCTTGAGAAAAGACTCCATAGATCAGTGAGGAATTTATTACATCCAAAAATCTGTTTCCAATCATTGAGAATACGTTTATCAGAACTTTACTGGTAATTTGGTCTTCACAGCCTCCGGTATTTTTGAGGCTTCTGACTAGCTTATTTAAATAACACATATTGACGGGCTTCAAGAAAAAATATGTTCACGATCCACAAAGATCAACACATAGTTAAAATCATTCTTTGGTTTGATTGACGAGACGATGACTTCGATATTGGACACAAAATATTGATCAAAACATTCGGCGATATCACAAACTTTATCACATAATGTATCTGAATCAGACCTTTCATGACATATAGCAACTTTTTGTCCCGGTGAAAGACTCTTCAAGTTTTTCCATGTCTATCTAGCTAGAACTCTGAACTAATAGTTGTTTTCTGAATTCCTGATCATTGAGACAACTTCATTTCTGAGCAATTTGTACTCTGCCCATAATGCATCATTCTTCCATAGAACAGCGGCCTTATATGTATTGTCCTTTTCATTGATGTTTTGTAGAATTTCTGGAGAAATCCATCGATTATTCTCGTATTTTACGTTGACTTTTTTTTCTTGTATAAAAGTCATTTCTTGCAATGAATGAGTTATGGATGATGTCAAACTATTTGCCATTGTTTATCTACGTTTGTACCAATGTATTTTTGCCAGATTACATCGCAGTCATAATGAAGCCCTCAATAAATTTTATTTTTGATAGAAGGCAAGTAGGTTCGATATACATATATTTTAACTATGTGGTGGCCACTTATAGTTGGTGTTAATAAGACACGACATTTCAAAGACGTGTTTTTGGTGATTACGTAATCAATGAGGGCTTTGCTTGTTTGGGTCATTCTTGTGAAGTCATTGACAATATGATACAGTACATTGATTCTGATCATTTGTATACATTTGTTTGTATAGTCAGAATCCTTGAAAAAATCGTAATTGAAATCAGTGGCGGATCTGGGCTGGAGTTAAGGAGGGGCTTCAATCTTCATAGGCGAATATGTAGAAATATTTTTGGCGCAGGGATAAGTTACAAAAATGAGTCCCTTCCGAAAACATTATTTATTATCCAAGGTTCGGATCCAGCGTTTCTAGGAAAAAAATGTATAAAACTTTTTCTTACTGGTTCTATCGGTTTTTGATCTGCTGAATCCAAATCCGAGGATTGCCACCTCGACAGGCATCGCACTAACCCAAACTAAAACCCTACAAAAGCTGCAAAACCCTTATTCTTCGATATTCTCTTACCCATGTTTTTTCTAGACCAAGAATCCAAATCCAGTTATCTTTGGTCTACAAATCTGCCCCGCCCTCTGAAGATCTCCTATCATTTGAAATTGTGAAAATTGGCTCCGACTATCAACTGTTTTCCAATTTTCACATTGTTCATAGCATGTGGAGTGTTGTGTGTACATAATATGGTCCATTTTATGTCCATTCATGGTCCAGAACTGAACAGAGATTACGTTTGATACAAGTAGAGCATAAAAATGGTCGTCCATCTATAGTCCAATAGTGTTTGATTTGTATCGTATATGGTCGTTCAATGGACGTCCGAACGTCCAGATATGTCCGTTCTTTGTTCAAATATTGGAAATCTTTGAGCTGTCTGCGATGTGTCAAGATTTTGTTGATGGACACCCTGTACATCGGATCCAAAACTCCATCACCCCCCTCCAGAAAAAAAAGCTATTCACGCGCTTGTATAATTCTGCATGTTAAATGCTTGTTTTTGTGAAATTAAATTATTCATATCAAAGGCATATAAAATGTTTTCGATCAAGTAAGGAAAAATGACACATATCGGAAGTCCTGGTCAGTTTTATGCCAAATATTAATTTGTTCTATTGGCACATTTTGTTTTTTTATAAGATGTGTTCAGACATACCAAAATGGATTTTGGCGCCAATTATGGAAAAATATGTTCGACTACGCAGGCCAAAGATATTATTTTGTGCAGGGTGTCCCAAACTTATGGGAACAACCGTTATTTGAAGATATAGAAAAAAATAAATTAAAGTGCTCGGAGCTCAAATTCAATGAGAAACCCACTACCGCCAACAAAACTTTCCTATCTTTTATCGGTTGGCCGCTTGGGGGCGTTTCTCGAATTTCGTCGATTTTTTTTATGCCCTATAATTTATTTTATCAATAAAAATTAATTTCGGAAAAACCTTTCTTAAGTCACTTTTTTCCGTAAAATCCAATGCAGTATGCAGTTTTTTCAAAAGGCGTATGGATACGTTTCGAGATGTCCCAAACTAGACGCTATGGGAACTGGAACTATCCAAAAACTTATCTAAACGCCCTATAGAAGATCTGCCTACTGGACTGGATTCTACGGACTTTTTTTACGTAGAATCCTCATTGACAAAGTTATTACAAAAATTAATTATCTTAAAGGTTATGGGATATAAAAGGATCGACGAAATTCGAGTAACGCCCTCTAGAGGCCAGACGATAGGAAAAAAGTTTTCTTTGCACCAATGGGTTTCTCATTAAGTTTGAGCTCCGGATACCTTTGTTGATTTTCTTCCATAACTTGAAATAGGAGACTCTGTACAGGGTGTTTCAATATATTTGATAACATTTCAATCAGCTGTATTAAAACTATAAAAGATATCAGATTGTATAGTTATCGATAGCAAGTTTTTTCCTCGTTAAAAATCGAACAAAAAAGTATCGATTTTTCAAGATATCAACCCAACTTATATTTTTTTTTAATGAAAAGCCCTGTATATTATTGGATATTTCGATTCTACTCAAAATTTTATGTTTATTATATAAAGCTCGTGGTCATATGTGCCCAAAATGTGATAAAACTTTGATTCTGCATCAGTGATCAAGGAAGTGATGGTGCATTCAAGAGCTTCAATCCATTTGTCAGTTCGAGTCTTCTGGCGATAAAAAAAAAAAAAAAATTTGGAGCCCATTTGTCACTTTTGAAAAAAAAATGTTAAAAATGAAATAAATGATTGTTTATAGATCTCTCACGTTTGACAATTCCTTAGATTTAACCAGGACAAACCAGGTAGTCAGGCAGTTATGAAATAATTGATTTTTGAGGTGTATAAAGTGCGAACTTGGTGAAGTAATGGTAATGGTGAAGGTGGGCGGGGGGGTAAAGCCCGACGAGTGGGCCTAGTGGCCCTTTTCGCCATCCCCGCTTGGCCAACCCAACTACTCAAACCCGTTCTGGTCGTACGTACCCAGCTCAGGTACCCCAACTCTTTCCTGGGGATGGTGAGTGTTCCTAGGACCTTTCTTCTCAAGCGACCCCACCTGTCTCAAACTCCCAGCAGGTGGTAGGAGGTTTCCTCCGTCCTTCTACAATGGGAGCATAGGGGTGATTCGCTTATTCCTAACAAATTCAGGTGTCTGTTGAGCCTGAAATGACCTGTCAGAATGCCAACGATGCTGCTCAGTGCCTTCCTGCGCTTGTTCAGCAATTGGACCAGTGAGGTTTCTGATATCGTTTCTTTGGCCTGCCTGTATGATGGGATACAGTTCCAGTTCTCAACTGTTCTCTTACACGCCCATTCGTTGAGAGTGCGTGAGATTGGTTGTTTACTAAGGCCTAAAAATGGTTCCGGTCCGGGAAGTCGCGTGGCAGGTCCTCGTTTGGCCAGCTTGTCCGCTTGCTTATTGCCGGTGATCCCCGCGTGTCCCGGAACCCATATTAGTTTGAGCCTTCTTTTCTCACCCAGCACCTGCAGCGCATCTCTACACTCATGGACCAGCGGGTAGCTTATCCAAGAGCGAACTTAAATTGATGTTCTCAACTTTTTGGTGGAATGAAATGTCCAGAGTTTAAAGTGATAATACGTATTTTCAAGAAATATTGTCCACTCTGATTTGATGTTCCATAGTTATCATCAAACAACGCTTAGTTTTCGAGTAATACTTGAACAACCGAAAAAAGTGCCGAAACTTTGAGGTTTTCTGCAGTTTTCGTTGTGAAACTGACGCCTGTCGAGGTGGCAAACCTCAGATTTGGATTCAGTAGGCCAAAAAACCGATAGAACCAGTGAGAAAAAATCTTATATTTTTCTCAATTTTTAGAAATATTCTCATCGATTATCAGACCAATGAGGGGGGCTATAGCCCCTATAGCCCCTATCAGCTGAACTTTACTATCGCTCAGCAACTTTTCAACCATAACTTCAAATTCCTCAAAAAATATTCTATCTGATATAAATTCCTGTGACAAGTATGATTCTTTCTCTTTCTTTCAATCATCCATATAACGCCATGAATTGCTCTATTTAACTCAATTTGAAAACTGATATCATTTTTGATGTAGATGTTTACAGTCCTATCATTGTTCGTGTAACAGTTTATCATTTTATATCCCTTTATGTATATTTCACTGAACTGAATATCAACACACAAGTGGGTTTCTGATGGACATAAAGCAAATCGCTTATATTTATGAACAAAAATAATCTGATTTTGTCAAATTGACAATTGAGATAAAAAATCTTACCTTCATTGATCTTATATTCTATTTGGTTTTCTAGTAGCTACCGTGAGTATTTTCGTTTTTGAAGTTCCTCACAATGTTTAAAAAGGGCACAGTTTATGTCAAACAACGCGTGATTTGTGTTGAAGTTCATACCAAGGTTTTTGTTTGTCAGAACACAATTATAACATTTTTTAACAGTCACATCACATTCACTTTTTCCGTGATTTTCAGCACAGTTTGAACAAACAACGTTTTCTGTACAGTTTTTCATCAAATGTCCGTATTTACAACAATTCCAACCAATGTTAACTTTTTGGTTATTGTTCATTATTTTTTCATACGAATCGGCATCTACTTTCAAAATAAGGTTGAATTTGGATCGATGACGTTCGCTTTTCGTAGAGTTTTGATGTTAACTTGACCGCTCAGATTATTTTGTGTGACTAGTTCCAAGATAAGTTCTTCTTCATACTTAGAATGTTCATTTTCGTTCATTCCTATGATTTTGACTGTGTTTCTGTGTTTTCTTTGATCAATGTGTCTACTTTAATATGTAAATCACCCGCAGTATCGGATTTTTTAATGATGATTGAATGAATCTCAACACATTTTCATCCACATACAGTTCTACGTTACGGCTACGTTTCCGATTTCGTTCTTTGTTCATCTTAACCTCAAACTCGGTCACAGTTTTTACAACTCCAAGTCTTTTTCATGTGAAATCCACGCTTTCACACTTTCCGTGATAGTAGTTCTTACAAGTTATACACTGTATAATTGATTTAACATCGCTAAAGTCTTTGACTGTCGACTATTTTCCAAAATATCAACTGCTTTCGACGCCAACTTGGAAGGAAATGCATCTGATGAGCGCATTTTGATTATCAAAATTTAATGTGTGGTCTAGGTTCATGAAAAATGTACATACCCACATGATATTGTGTATTTAATTCCAGGAATATATCTCGTATTTTCATCAAATTTGCCGGTTTCGTTATTGAGAGCGTACTTTTGTGAAAACATGAAAATCGTATTTATTTCTCAAATTTCATTTTACATTCTCTAAAAACATATGACTTCATCTAATATATTCTATACCGCTCACAAATTTTAATTATTCAAGATAATGTTTTCAGTTATCAACTGAAATCCTCAAAAATTGACCTTACAATACCAAAATTGACTTTACATAGTTCCAAATAAAGTCTCAGGTATTAAAATGAAAACTTGAAAAGATGTAGATAATTCTGTATCAGGTATAAACGTTTGTTTTGCGACGTCTCAGAAACTTGTTGAATGTGAAGTTTTCGAAAACCTGATTGTTCATGAAGTTTCATAGATATACTTGGGAAAGGGTCAGGTAATCAAGAAAATCTTGATTTGGAAAATCATTTTGTGAAACAGAGAATGTAGCAATAAGAAAGTGAAATCTATTTTGCTACATCTATCCAAATAGAGTCATAAAATAATGAAAATGAAATCGGGAAAACCCGGTTTTTTCCCAACAATCTTCGGAAGTGTTAGGATTTTTTCAAGTTTCAAACGAGTATTTTAATGAGCATCAAATTGCGCAACTTCACCTCCATTTAACCGACCTCGTATCTCTTCTACTTTCCAAGATCCCAATGATGCTGCTTGAATTTGGGACACCCTATACAGCGCTTTCATTTTAATTTGTCCCATTTTCAAAAAGCTATAAAATATTTATTTTTTTATCCAAAAGGCCGAATAAAAAAAATTGTAGTGTTTTTTGTAAAGTTTTGTACTATTGACTCAAATATTTTCTCAACTGTCAAATGTCTATCTTCTCGATAGGGAAGTGTTGATCACGTCTAAAAGACTCACAACACAATCACAGAACTCAGATAATATATATTTTTTTGATATACCCTATTCTCCGCCACTTTTGATGGTTGATAATTTCAGCGGGTGCAAATTTGTTTTTCTCGGGCAGAGGAGTCTTCAAATGCTTCTAGAGCTTTTACGAATTCCTAACATTGTTGTCGAGAAACTTTTAATAAAAAATCTTTTTTTCAGATTTTCATACATTTTTCTTTTGTACTCATCCCATCATTCAACCTTGTTTAGAAGTGTCGCTCTTTTATACAGGGTGCGCCAAAGTAAGTGGCCTTTCAGAATATCTCGGGAAATAAAGCGATTGGGATTCTGAAAATTTGTATGGTAAGATTTTCAATGGTGCTTTCTCCAAATGAAATACTAGCGACGTTGCGCGACCTCCGGTTATACCGGAAAAAGGTGTAAACTCGCTTTTTTCAAATGGAACACCCTATATATTATCACATTTTTGGATTCTACGTAAAATTCTAGGCAGATTTTTTGTATCATGTCTTTCACCTAAGTGGAAGCTTTTAAGAAATATTTTAGTTTTTATGTCAAAAATGACGTTTGTAGGCTCCTATTTGATTTAAAAAAAAAACATTGTTGACAAAAACATTCTTGGAGCCAAGTTAATCTCCGTCCTCAGCTCGAATTTGACCTACAAAAATGTCAAAAATTATGATATTCTGACTCTCAAATCCCCAAGGGAGAAAATATTAGACAATGATCTGATGGTATTATAGGCCGATAAGGGATCTTGCGTTGTGGTGATCCGTCGAGATGACTACATAGGCAAGTTAATTGATTTTCTACAATCTGACGATTTCGAAGCTATCAATAGGGACCCAACAGTCAACTTCTCGCTGAAGCTACGGAAGCTTCTGAATAATTGCCTGAAGACGTTGGAATTTTTCAATAAGAGGAAGGAGCAACTCATCTCAATGAACCTTACTCTTTACGGTCTACCTAAGATACACAAAGAAGGCATCCCCATACGACCAGTTGTTTCCTTCATCGAGTCACCATGTTAAAGGCTTTCTTCATGGGTCTACAATATACTTAGAGAAGTGACGAAGTTCCACAACCCACATTCTATAAAAACTCCATACTATTCGCCAACTCTTTGACAGATATATAGTTGCCAATTCACTCGATGTAGCTTTCCCTGGATGTAAAGAACTTGTTCCCAAGTATCCCCCTGGCGAGTGCCTGGACCTAGTTGGTGGACTCCTGTCAAAAGCTTCTCTTCCACACTTAGTGTGCTTCAATCTTTTGTCCATGTTATTCATGGTGTTGCAACAGAGCTTTTTCCAGTTTGATGGGAGATTTTACAAAGAACAAATAATGGGGAGCCGCTTCACTGTTTGCTTAGTCACTTAAAAGCATCATGTGGATGACATTTCGTGGCCTGGAATGGTTGTAAAGAGAAAAGAAGGTAATGGAAGCCTTTGTCCGTGAAACGCTCTGCCAACAAACTGGAGTTTGAAGTTGTCAACTTGCACCGACAACATCATTGAGAACAATTCCAACCCCCCTAGCCCTCATAAATACGCGGCAGTCCATTCCTTGCTGTAAAGACTTTTTAAACTTCCATTGTCCACTGATTCTTTCCAGGAGGAGCTGGGAATCATCAGACAGATAGCGGTGGCCAACGGTTGCAAGCTCAGCTCCATCAACAAGCTATATTACAAATATTTTTTAACAAGTATAAGCTTTCTCATAACATTGTCCACAATGCTGCCAGTACTGGAACTTTCAAATGCTTCACATGCTTTGACTCCCCCTCCTCTGGGATAGCCAGATTTTTCAGAAGGTTTGACATCTTTGTGGCTTTCAAGACAACCAACAACATGTCAAAACTTCTTCCTAAGACCATGGATAGACGGGATCAACTCTCAAGGTCGGGGGTTTATTTATATTCCTTGAGATGTGGAGAATGTTGGACAATCTGGAAGACGGATTTTGACCAATCAAAGAACACTCAGCCTTGGTTGATAAATTCCAAGATAGTAACGTCACAGAAACGAAGTCGGCCTTCGCAAATCACATTCTTTTCACAGGCCACGCCTTCAAGGCAGAAGAACATGTTGAATTGTTACATGAATGTCCGAAGGGCAGAAAGCTCGACTTATTAAAAAAGATGGAAATTACGAGAGCCAAAAGAAGCTCAGAATTGGTGTGTGTCAACGACTATAACAACGGGCGTCACATAGACTTTGACACTGGACACATATGATTTGAAAAATCTGGAGTTTTGGCAAAAAATGAGTCTGCTGAAACATTCACATAAAATATAATATCTCGGTTCCATGAATGTTGTTTTTGATACTTGTCCACTTATATACTAATAGAGGACCGAGCAGCAAAACGGGTTACTCAAGGTTTAAAGCAGGATATTAAAAAACCTACTATTTTTAAAGTCTGAAAATGAAGCAAAATCAATGATGGAGTACTAACTATTTGATAATAACATTACAACATGACAAAAACTGAACGTCTGCCCGTCGTACAGGGCAAAATGAGGTACGATACTGAAACCTAGCAAAACTTATTGACAAAATTCACAAACAAGTACTGCTTCGTCATCTTCATCTTCAACCCCTGCACATGAAATGTGAGACCATTTGTGGCATCTAGAACAGGCTATTCATCCCTCAGTGAAACTTGAATTCAATTCTCCGCCGAACAAGCAGTCAGCGTCAATATCTTCTTCTGGATCTCACTTTTTCTTTTTAGTATTTTCCAATTTAGACTTCTTGATTTTCTGTGGCTTGCATACTCTTCACTGATTTCACCTTGATAGACTGTTTTTTTTCTTGAGCCAATTCCAGTTCTCGTTTTTTCCATTGATTTACTTTTGGTACTTTAAAGATCGCCTTGGGACAAACAAACTTGAATCCAGTGTCACTTGCTTTGGACGATCCTGGTTGAGGCTCGAACGTCTTCTTTGCAATTGACGGTTGTTCTGGTTGAGGCTCGGGCATCTTCTCTCTTATGGCCGTTCTTCTTGTTGAGGCTCTTTCGTCTTCTCTCTTATTGACTGTCCAAAACGTTTGCCCCCGTCTTGTTGTATATGTTTTACTTGTCCTCCAGATACACTGGGAACAATCTTCAAGTCAGTTGTAAGAGATGGCAAAAATGTCTGCTTCACAAAAAACGGTCTATCCACAGGCCACACGCCGGTTGCTTCATAACCATTTATTGCAGTAACCATTGTAGCTGCTCTTGAAAGAGCGGCACTAAATAAGGAGATTTGCTGAAATGCTACTTCTCGTCCAGGATTTGTTCACTTCAACGTCATAATATCCACTCAATGACTTTGTAGATGCAATATTTGGGCCTGAAGACGGTACGTGCAATGGGATGGAAAACATAACATGACCACCACATTCTCCCTGGCGTCATCAATCACGTCAATATTTTCCGTATGTGATAAATGGCCATGTACTAGAAGCAGGAATGTCTCATCTATCTACCCTTTTTCATTTAGTTCAACTCATCCACCAGGTAAGAGTCCACTCAAAAACCCCTGCTGCCATGGGCAGCTCGTCAATAAGGGCACCCGACTCCGTGCAGGCCAGCGAAACAAGAAATAAGAACTAGATTTAAAAAATCAGATTCTTTTTTATTTTGAATAACGGTGCATTTTCACTATTTCCATATAGCCCAGAGTCCCACAGAAGTGAAAAAATGTCGTTATCTATCAACACAAACCTCCGGCGCCTATGGCATCTTCTACACCGTTGCATAGTCACAGTTTTCTCAATCGGTCCCAGTCCATGTGTGTTTGCCCGTCAAATGCATTTTCGATATGGGAATTTGTCGGAATTATTCGGGATATCGCCCGATGTGAGGGTGCCACCGTGCAATATTTGAATACACACAAGGGGCGGGAAGCATTTTTACTTTTTCAGCTGTGTGTCGAACTTAGTACAATAATTGTGCTGAATGTACTTGGTTCAAAAGCGTGGTTCAAAACAAACACATCTAGTACATTATTTGTAATTTTCCACCACCATTGTGTCTGTCTAGTCAGATGTCACTATTGTCATTGTCAGTCTGCGGACTGCAGTCTGCGTGTATTCATTCAAGATAAACAGTGTTGGCAAAAGTGGGGACTCCTGCTCACGACTTGGGATAATCATACCATATACGGACGTGATTGAGAAGCCAATAACACGTAGGGAAAATAAAAACATCACGATATTTTGGAAAGTTTCACGCCCTTGGTGATACCACGTGTATTTATAATGATATCTCTTCTTTCACGGGGTGGACTTTTTTTCAACGGTAGCCTAATTGGAATGTTTTTTCACGAAACAATATTTAATTATTGTTCTTGCCAAAGGAATACATACATCTGTTTTTTAATTTGGTTTATTCAGAATTTTTTTTAATCTCATTCAGATTGAGTCAATACTCTCCAGTAAATATCCATTATTGACGTGGTTCCTTTTTGGTAGCGCACACCTATATCCACACTTAATGAGCCGCCACTGAATGCTGCATTGGCTTTCGCGAAAATCTTATCATGGGGGGCATATAGACTCCCTATGCAAAGAAACAGATTTCTGCAGTGATAGTTTCACCCCTCTCAACGGACGTAAGTGCCCCAACTTGACGCTTTTCTTTTAAAACTATGATTTTTGAAGCCCCTTTTGGATTGACCATAACGCCGGTTTCATCAATGTTGTACATTTTTTCTGCTGTTAGTTGATATTTCTGAATAGTTTTTTCCAACAGTACAAAGAACTTCTGTACAGCCACCTTGTTAAACTCCATCGCACGATCACCTAAAGTTGCCCCAGGCTTTCTGATAGACTTGTATCTGTTTAAAAAACCCTGCATCTATCCTTACCCAGCCACTTCATGAACTTTATTAAAAGGGTGCTCTATCTAGATAGTCCAAGAAAAAATCATCTACATATGCCACAGTATGCCGTTAATGGAAATGATACAATACTGTATGTACAGGGTGTCCCATATAAGATCCTCTACTCCCTTATTGTGGAAGACATTATGCGATTTACGAAAAAAAGTTGAATACAAAATCTTATTATTTTTGATAAACTTAAATCGCTATTATATCCAAAACTATTGGAGAAATTATAGGACAAGCTTTTGGAAGCTACCTTGATTTTTTATGCAGATTTTTTTTCTAGATTGATATACAGGGTGTTCCATTTAATTTTTAAAAGTCTGGTCCAACCCAGGGTGTAACAAATTCGAGTAACTCGTAACCATAAGAGATACATGTCCGGTTAAATGGGGGCAAAGTTGCGCAATTTAAATTTTGGAAAAATGCCGTTTCGGAACTAAGGTAATTCCAAAGACTTCTGGAGATTACCGGCAATAATCGATTTTTTAAAAATCTTTTTTTTATTTCCTCCAAATTTATTTGGAGCGATAAATGAAAACGGATGACACATTTTCATGGCCATTTTTTCTGCTCTTCAAGAAGCATGGTCGAAATTGATATCCGACGTTTCGAATTCTCGCAACCATAACCAACTTTTTTTTTTAAATATGAACCCAACTTTTTTTGATGATTTTTGAATAACTCTGCTTTCTGAAAATAATGTCACACTTTGAAAGACTTCGGTCTACAGAAAGTTGATAGGGGAGTTATCAAAATTCAAAGTTTTTGATCCTTATTTCAAAACGTAACAGTAATAATTTATGCCTTTTTGTGCTTGAATAAAGAAATTCCAGATTTGAAAAAAGTAGAAAAATAAAAAAATAAAAAAATGAAAAAATACATGAAAGGAAAAAAAAAATCGATCTATCATTATTTTCAGGGAGCGAAGAGTTATCCAAAATTAAATTGAAAAAGTTGATTCTGTATTTGAAAAAAAAAGTTGATGATGGTTGTGAGTGTTCGAAACGTCGGATATAAATCTTGACCACGCTATCTTGAAGAGCAAAAAAAGTGGTGAAAAAAAACTGGTGATTCGTTTCCAATTATCCCTTTGAATAAATTTATTGAGAGAAAATTAAAAAAGGATTTCGAAAAAAAAGGTTATTGCCCGATATCTTCGGAAGTCTCTGGAATTTTGCAAGTTTCAAAGCAGCAGGTTTTTGAGATTCAAATTGCGCTGCTTTGACTCAATTCAACCGATATTGTATCTCTTATGGTTAACGAGTTACCAATACTATATACCCGAATTTGTTGCACCCTGTATGACAAATATACAGGGTGTCCGGTAAGTATATGGCATGAATTCGGAAGCTTGTAGAGTGGGTCAAAATGTACCCAGTTTGTCACATTTTTTTTTAAGTGGCTTCTAACGGAGATACAGAGCCCTAAAGAAGAAGGTACCATTCAATCTAATTTTTTAGCTTTAACTTCTGAACCGCCCTGTACTATTTGATGAACTGTTGTGTAGGACATGAAGACTCATAAAACCATAGTAAAGTCAGTATTTTGAATTGTGAGGGGAACCAGGAAAGGACTGCCCTTGGCCCAATTTTTGACAGGTGTCATTATACAGAGTTGAAAACTTCTTTTTACTCTGCACTTTTCTCAACGACTGTTCTTTTTTCCGATAAAAATAGCTGTTTTCGAGAAAAATAGGTTTTTTTTTTACACGTTATTGCAATAATGCTCTAAAATACTACGACGAGACACCAGTTGTTGTTATTGTTGGCACTGAAAAATGTTTTGACACTCTCAGAGTAATTGAACTAGAATTGTTTTTTTTTCAAAAAATGAAAAAAAAACCTGATCTTCAACTAATTCTAGTATAAGCATTTGGTCTGAGTGTGTCAATTTTTTTTTAACACGAACAATAACAACAACTGTTGTCCCGTCGTCGTATTGATTCTAATGTATTATTTCAATAACGCCTAAAACAAAAACCTATTTTTCTCGAAAACGGTTAGTTTTATCAAAAAAAAGAAGAGCACCTTCTGTGTTGAGAAAAAGGTCAAAGAAGTAGTTTTCAGCTCTGTTCCCCCTACGAATTACAATATTGACTTTACTATGGTTTTGAGAGTCCTCATGGCCTACATAACATACTGAAATTTCATCAAATCATGCAAGCCAGTTCAAAAGCTAGAGCTGAAAAATTGAATCCATGGGTACCCTTTTGGGCCTCTGTATCTCCACTAGGAGGCACTTTAGGAAAAAAAAAATACAAACCAGGGTTATTTTGACTTCCCTTATTATACTCTCCGGAAATGATACATATACTTATCTGTATATAACTATAAAGTTCCTCCAAATGCAATAATTCTTTGACAATGATCATTTTCACTGATTCAGTGAGGATGAACCAATTATGAACGTGAGAGAACCTTTGCATCACAAATGATCGCTTGGTTCGTGCTTTCTGTTGGAGCTCTCAAGTGAAAACTAGTTCCACTTTTTGTTCTTTTAGGCCCATCATAAACGAAATGAATACAAACGTAAGTATGAGATCAAGTTTGTTTAGCGTGTCACTATATCACTTGATTAGCTAGTTTTGAGGTTTTTTTTAGGTTTGAGTAGAGATCATTGATGAAAATGGTTTTTCGATGACGTGATGATCAAACCGATCAATTTTTGGACAATTATAACAATAATTATCGATAGAATGTGTCCCGGACAAGCTGATGTGTTCAGTCAATCATGATAACTGAAACGTGAGAACAAACACCGTTCATTCTTCTTTTCACTAACAAGGAATCAGTTAACATATGCTTCATTGAAGAAGACTAGTGAGAACCCGGCAGAAGCCAACGAAAACTCAATAGACAAAGACCAGAGGTAGTTAATCATACATTCTGTAGTCCCAAAATTATATTCAATACCTGATCTTAACAGAGATTTTACTCCTGCAGAACCTACGTCTATTTGTGGTCGTACACTGATCCAAACTGTACCCCTTTATTATAAGTTTACGCAAGAGTCTCAAACATTATCACTTCAGGCCTCTCGAGAGTAAATTAATATCAAATTTTCCATAAAGATTCACTAACCCCCATATGCACCGTAGAGATATAATCCAGATGAAGTCTTTATCGCGATTATCTTCCATACCACCTAATGGAAAATAATCGCGATGAAGTCTTCATCCGGATTAGATTTTTACGGTGCATATGGGGGTAAGGACTCAACTTATTAACAATATTTTAACTTCTATACGTGAGGATCAATCGAAATAAAGCACCAATATTTGTTAGAACACATTTGTAAGCTAAAATATCGCTTAAATCTATGTATGTACAGGATTTATGTTCGACGACATGTTTCTTTTGACAGTTTGTTAGATGTAGCTCGTCAAGGTGATACAGCGTTGCCAGTGGTTCTTCGGATTATCCAGAGAAGATGATATTCAATTATGGGTTGGTTTGGGTTAGTTTTGGTTAGTTTGGGTTGGTTTTTGTCAGTTTGGGTTAGCTTGGGTTAGTTTGTGTTTGGTAAAAAAAATTTGATGTCGCGTTAGCGACATCACTCTCTATATCATCATCATCATCATTCAGCTCTCTGTGTCCACTGCTGGACATAAGCCTCCTCTATTTCTGCCCATTCCCTCCTGTCTTGAGCTCTCTGTATCCAGTTGCCTGCACATCTCTTTAGATCGTCCGTCCAACGTGTAGGGGGTCTTCCCTTACTCCTCTTATCCATGCGCCGTCTCAACTCCAGCAGCCTTTTCGTCCATCTCCTGTCCGTCATTCGTGCCACATGTCCAGCCCACTTCCACTTGAGTTTGCGAATTTGGATAACTACATCTGTGACGCCGGTTCTTCTTCTTAAGTCTTCATTTCTTATATGATCCCGCAGTGACACTCCGAGAATGGACCTTTCCATCTTGCGCTGTGTTACCATAAGTTTCTTAGCACTTGCTGTGGTTAGTGTAAAGGTTTCAGCCCCATAGGTCATGACCGGCAGTACACACTGATCAAACACCTTCCTCTTCAAATATTGTGGCATGTCGCTTTCAAAGACTTCCGCAAGTTTTCCATAGGCTGCCCAAGATAGTGTAACTCTTCTTTTCATTTCGCATGTTTGATTGTCCCGTGAGATTTTGATTTCATGACCAAGATAATTGTATTTTTCCACCAAAGCTACTTCTTCATCACCAATGAAAATTTGCTCACTGGGAACTGAATTTGTCATATATTTTGTTTTTGAAATATTCATTTTTAAACCTACAACAGCACATACCTTTTCTAGTTCTTTTAACATATCTTCAATGTCTCTAAGGTTATCTGAGAGCAAAACTATATCATCCGCAAAACGTAGGTTTGTTAAGTTTCGACCATCTATGTTTAGGCCTTTATTTTCCCAATTGAGTTTTTTAAAAGCATATTCCAAAACTGTGATAAAGAGTCTGGGCGACATCGTATCTCCCTGTCTAACCCCTCTGCCAATTTGGATGCATTTAGTATTTTCATGGAGTTTCACCATCATTGTAGCATGTTTGTAGATATTGTAAATTAGTTTTGAGTATCTGTAATCAACTCGGCATTCCTGTAATGCGTTGAGGACCGCATTCGGCTCTACCGTATCAAAGGCCTTTTGAAAGTCTACGAAAGCAAGAACTAGTGGTCTATTGTATTCAATGCTTTTTTCGATAAGCGTTTATGCTTTGCAGATGGTCGTTTGTTCCAAATTTAGCCCGGAATCCCGCCTGCTCTAGAGGTTGATATGGTAGATGAATATCCGGCAACGTTGCAATTTAAATCTTGATTTTCATGGGAATTAAATTTTATTTTATGACTCAAATTGTGTGTTTACCGCAATTTTTTTTCTTAAATGTACTTATTTAGACGTATATTTGAGGGTGACGCTTTTGTTTTTCTAAAAATCCACTGTCCGTGAAGCCATCTCGACCCGAAACGATTATTCAAATTTTCCATTTATCAACTGATCATCCCATTGATTTATGTCAGTCAAACCTTCTATTTTTAGGTTAATTTTTTTCATTCAATTTCCTCAAAAACCGTTGCTCACCAAGCCCTTATTATAAGAAAAAAGAGCAGTTTCAGAACAAATCGTCCCTTTGATGAAAGCAAAGTCACCCCAGCGACATATTTACCTACCGTTACAGCTACCCTTTGAAATTCAACAACATCGTCTAATTCAAGGGCAAAATTAATGCGGGTTCAGAATTTCCTGTGGAAACTTTTGCAAGCTAATTATTTTAAAATCATCACCCTCATAACACTCTTTTGATTGTTGTTGGGTGCGGGCATTTCGTGGATCCATAACAGGATCTCTGGATTGCAGTGCAGGAATTGTATCAATATTTTTTTGTTTCCTTGTTACACTATGTAGGTATCCTTATCGATAAATCCAGCATAATCAACAAAAAAATGTTCATCATAACAACACTTTTGGTCGAAATATTTGGTGATTTCCAAATTCCGTAACTAGTTTTTCCCTTATTACGCTTGATCTCTTGTTATCTCATTATTTATATTAACGTCCGTCTATTGCGTTCCATTTTGTCACGATACATTTTTTATTCATTCTGTGCTGTAAATTATCATTTACTGGTAAATGACACTTTACATCATCAGAGACTGCGAAAGTTCACTTCACTGCTCCGCTAATAATGACACTGCATCATCAAAGACTCTGAAATTGCTTTGGTAGCATGGTTAGGCTGGCGCCATCTCATGGTTTTAACTAATATTTTGACATAAGATGTTGGTAACATAAGTAACCTATCTATATTAGCTTAGTGGTGACATGATTTGGCTGGCGCCATCTCATGGTAATAATGTGAGACGGAATGCCACCACAGTTAATGAGTGCTTTGACAATAGGACAATACTTCTTCTTTTGAATCGATTGAAAAAAATTGTCACAGTATGAAATAAAACATTGTACGCTACACAGCCGTTAAATAATGACAATAAAATACTCGTCTATTATTTCGGACTCGTCCATAAACTTTAATAAGTCATTTACCGGCTTAGTAACGTAAACTACTATTGTTCCATGCATCCGTTTGTTAAAGCGTGGACTTCGTAGAAAGTGTTCCCAACCACCAAAATACTCCTTAGAGTCATCAGAATGCACTGATATGGATAAGTTGCCACATCGTAGTCAACTCTTTCCTCAACAATAAAACTGGTTTTTCTCATAATTTGGAGGATGCTTGTTGAGAAAGATATAAGGATTAGTTCGAGGATTAGGTAATATTTGAGCATTGCTATTTCTAAGGAAGGGCTTTCCGCCCTTGACTTTCTTATAATTTTACTATCTTTCAATGTGTGTGAAAATTGCATTATCACCACATAATATGCTGAAGATCAAAAAATAATAATACATTGTAATTAGTAGATAGTTAAACGTAAATGATCCTAGTTTCTTGGTGTAGACACATTTTTGTGAGATATTCATTTTAGTTTGGCGAACAAAGTGAAAATACCTGATATTTTAGGACAATGTTATACTGGGAGTATCACATACCCTGAAATAATGGAATCGACATATTTTCCGATATGCCGAACAAAAACTTCCCATGGACAAAGTTTTTCCACGTAGAGAAGTTGTCGAACTCGTCACGCTGTTTAGAGGACTACCCGTTGGATGGCGCTAGAGACGGAGGTTTTTCTTAACAACGGTTGCCATAAATAACCAATCCCTAACCCTAGACGTCATTGTCATTTGATATGTAATTTGAATTTTGTGCCGTAAAGTTTCTGATTTTCAGTAGGTACCTAGATCATCTTGAAATTTGTGTTTGAACCTCGGATTGGACTATAATGTGAGCTTATCGTGAGTTCTTTGAGGAATGTTTTGTCCCCTGGATGTGTGGATATTTTTAACAAAACACAATCCACATCCTTTCCAATGAAAGTTTTTCCACTGTTTTAGAAAAATTGGTTCAGCATGTCAAAAATCCGATTTTGAACAACAAAACTAAAGCACAACTGGGTATACAAGTCCTAGATTTTGTGGTTTGCATTTTATAGACTCAAAATTCGAACTCCAATTCAAATATTGATTCACATGTCTTATCAAAAGTTATAAACTGAAAAATATGCATAGGTTGCATTTGTCCAGGACATAGTTTCTGGACATTATAAAATGAACGTTTTTAAAAAATAGTTATGCATTTTTTCAGAATAACTTTTGATAAACCATGTGATAAATATTTGAATTATAATTTCGAACGTGGTATAAATCCTATTTTATCCAATAGATGGCTCCACCGTATGCAATAAAAACAGATTTCTTTACGTTTTTGAGAAAAAATAGTCAAAAGTACGAGGACTACCCGCTGTAGGGCGCTGGAGAATTTCATTTCAAACTTTTGTATGGGAGTTTCCTATATATTTTGAGTGATATGTGATGGTAATCAATTTTTTGTAGGCTGTATAAAGGACTAACTGTTTGGCTGTTAAAATATTTCAAGCTAATTTGATGGACAATCATTTGCTGGAAAAAATGCACCCCCATAAGGAAATTTGCAGAAAGCGTTAAAACTTAATTCAAAATTAGGCATCCCTTTGTTCAACAAATTTCATAATAATAATAAAGAAACACTTGAAATGAACCTGGAAGGTCACTAAATCTTTCATATTCATAACATACGATACAAACCCGTAAATCGAGGTGGCTATAAATACTATCATTTTAAGGTGAAGTAACATAAGGTCGAGATTATATTTAACGGCAGATATTTTGGTAAATAAGTCATACTGAAACACTAATATGGCATCACTCTCACTGCTTTGCTGAGTACAAAATTCATAATTTGCCATTTATTCAATACAGGGAGAGTTTTGTTTTATGTTTAGTACAGGGATCTCGAAAACAGCAGCTACGAGAATATTTAAATGGTAAAAGATTTGCA
The DNA here is from genome assembly GCA_958502075.1 of Orchestes rusci. Lineage (NCBI taxonomy): Eukaryota > Metazoa > Arthropoda > Insecta > Coleoptera > Curculionidae > Orchestes > Orchestes rusci. The sequence goes on from OY293306.1 coordinate 4,332,268, forward strand.
GTTTTGTGAGCTGTACTCAAATCCGTTTTGAGTGATAAAAAACTACAGCTGTCAAAAGATATTTAAAAAACTGATTTTCGGCGATTTTATAGAACGCACCTAGTTCCGATTAATACATGTGTGACTAACTCACGTTACGTCATATAGTGAAGAGCTCTCGTGACGTAATCGATGACCATCCACTAAGATGAGCCGACCCATAGACTCAGTATCACAAGACGAGTAACAAAACAAATATTCTTACCCCAACATCCCTCATATGAATATTTACTCTTTTTTCAGCTATATTGTCATGTGCCCTGAATGTTCTAATGCTTTATGAAAAATACCCGGGAAAATAAATCAATTCAAATGCTAATCTTCTAAATCAACAATTCCAAACAACCATAATTCCATTTATCTTCACTTTTTCGTCGCAAAGTGATTTGTGTCATTAAAAAAATATTATTAAAGTGTTGATTTGTATTGAGGTCTACGTTTTGAGTTGACATTTGGCAACATCTGACCGTAAAGTTGAGGCCAGTTTCTTAGACGCTATTGTTTTTTGTGAGGTAAGGAAGTTATTAGTGAGTCTATTCCTAAATTTGCCAGGAGCTAGCTCTGTGAATTATTTTCTACTCTTAATTGCGCTATTGACTGTTTTATCGATAAAACAACGTCTAAAAAGTCTGTAGTGTGTGACAAAAAGTATAATCAAGCATACATTTTGTCATTTCACCAGTAAGTTAACCAAAACAAAACTGACCTCTTTTATATTTGTGTCAGGACCAAAACAGCCAATGCTAAAGGTATAGGCATTATGTGTCTTGTTATTGTTAGTCTATTTGCCGACCGTACCAGACAAAGCACTCCCACTCTTTATCATCGGTTTGATTAGTTTGGACCGCTTGATGCGGATCTCATCCTCAGCGTGTTTCTAGTATTAGAAAGCTCATTGTATTTTGTCCAGTGATTGATAAAATACATGTGATTGCGCCAATACACTCGTTTCATTTGAACACATTTAAGGGTACATCAAATACCCTACAAAGGTAACCACCGACGCTCGAATTTCGGTAAAAACGCCGCATGTGTATCTACAATGGACAGTTATTGTTAACCACGCTGAGTCAGTTTTTAATAGCAATAACAATACAGTGACTCAGACAGTGAGTCCTTAGTGATTTTCTTTTGGTGTTGATTTTGCCAATCTCCTATTATTATCAAACTTTGTCTTCCATAAAGTCCGACATTTTGGCCAAATATCAGTTCCAATCCACCATCTTGGCTTACCCTCGTCACAAGCAGAAATTTTATTCTTAACCAACTACACGAGTCCCACCGCTCAACGAGTCCTCGCCATTTACGTTTTCGCATTTCATCGACCTACGGTCGGACGTTCATGTTATTGTCTTTGGAATGAACTTTTATTCATTTCACTGATTTGTACTCTTTATCTAATCAATCTTTCCCAGACATGATGCGTGATGGAATCATACATTGTCATGTGTTTGAAAAAAATTGTTGTAATCAATATAATTCTAATTCTTGATAGTTTTTTCGATTATATTTACATGACAGTATATGCCGAGGTATATGCCAACTCTCACAATATACAGGGTGTTAATTAAGTATCTGGCCAAACTTCAGAGGGTGATTCTTTGAGTGATTTTAAGGTAAAAAGTTCATATAAACAGTTGTCCATTTCCGCACATTTTTTTTGTTATTTTTATTCGTCAAACTGCCCCTTACGACGCCACTGGAAGTCATAATCAACAATCAATTGGTTCTAACTTAGCGTCTTATCATAGTCCATGATACTGCCAAATTTCAACAAAATCGGTCAACAGGTGTTTTAGATATTAATAAATAAATGTAAAAAAATATATTTTTTTGACACCCTGTATCTTGAAAACTATGCATTTCCGGATAACTGTTTACATGAACTTTTTACCTTAAAATCACTCAAAGAATCACCTCCTGAAGTTTGGCCAAATACTTAATCAACACCCTGTATTCATAATAAAATATTGCATAGAATGTAATAATTTATTTTGGTAATATTTTGAAACTCTTCCAACGAGTTTTCAAAGTTGGTCGGTTGATTATCTACAAAACGGTTATATTATTTATTATTATTATTATATGTTATTGATTTTAGCTTCATATTCAATATTTTATGAAGTTTTCCACGTTGATGCTCATAAGAAACATGACTAACCTTCTCATAGACAAAAATCCCTTTCTCATTATTCTTTAAAACATAAAAGAACGATTTCACGGGATATGGAGTATTTTTCCAGGTTGATTTTGAGTTTGGGTCAATTTTGGTTATTTTTTGTCTGACAAAAATGGGTCCCCTGGCAAATTTTCATAAATAATCTTTCCTTTTTCCGACAATGCATTGGTTATTTTGTAACAAGAATACATTTTTGTCTAGTTTAAAAATGTTGCTTCTTTATATTGGTTCTGTTATATTATATTATAATGATGAAACACCCTGTTTTATTAATATTGCGAAAAAAATCGAGATGTGTTTCCGGTGTTGAAATTTTATTTTAATTTTTCTTTTTCCTAAATAATATTCAAACTGGTGTTGATCTTTTGATGAAAATTGGTTCATATTTGAGGATTCCTCATCATAGGAAATTCATATCAGATCTAAGTAAGCCTCTAACTTATAGAGGGCGCTACCACACTTTGGACATCCCTGCATTTTATTTTTTAGTGAAAAAACTGATTTTTTCATCATTTTCACGCAGAGAAATTATTGTTGTTAGAAGTCGCTACGTGCAATCATTCTCGAGATATTTGAATTTGAAATAATGAATACATTTGATTTTGAAATTACGGCGAAGCATGGTGTTTCATTGACAGTGCCAAAAATTAGGATATGAGTTTGGCTGCTTGAAAATAAAAAGAAAACTCTCATCAATAAACATGTGTCCGCGGAAATGCTTCGTTACAAGAGCTACACGGTGTTGAAGTTTTTATTGTATTTATTTTTTTTAGTTTTTTTTTCACATTTTTTTCTAGATTATATTTAAGTAAGAGCTATTGATAACATTACAAACTGGTCAACTTTGACCTTTTTTACTGAAAATATGGAGCAAACCTACGAAATATTAATTGTAATAACTTCTAGCAGGTTACCTTCGCCATAATTTCAAAACCACATGTGTCAATTATTTTAAATCCAAAATATATTTCGAGAATCGTTGCACGTAGCGACTTCTAACAATTATAAATTTTCTGCGTGAAAATGATAAGAAAATCTGTTTTTTTTTACTCATAAATTAATATAATACAGGTTAATCAAAAAGAAATGTGTAGGTAGCGCCCTCTACATGTAAGAGCCATACCAATTTTGCATGATAAGAAACTTCTAAGCACAAATTTTCATCAAAAGATCGACATTGGTTCGAATGTTATTCAGAAAAAACCAAAACGAAAATAAAATTTCAACACCTACAGCGCTCTGTTACGAAGCATTTCCGCATTTCCAGATACATGTTTATGTAAAGTTTTGTTCTTATTTTAATGCGAAAAAAACACATTCCGAATTTTTTCTCAATATTGATGAAACACCCTGTACACAGGCTGGGCAGCTGAGAATGCGGTGTACTGTATCTCGGGAACTATTCATCGTAGAGGCTTTTGCAGCAAAAAAATTTATGACTAAAACGCCCAAGAGAAAATCCTGGAAAATATTTTCAAGTCAAGTAGTTAGGTGGCGTAACAACCAACACCAAGTAGAAAAATAGGATTTTTATAAAATTTTGCCCAATGAAAATTTATCGATGACATAACTGACTATTTACCCAAACTTTTTGTCTAAAACGTTTTATTTTCTATCTACCAAAATAAAGCGGTGTGAGAAGTTAAATAATTTTTTTAAACAAACGGAGATTTCTCCCGTTTCGCTTGACCGATTTTAAAGGGCTTGGACTTGGGTTCACCGCTTTGTTTTGAAAGAAGACAAAAAGTGTAGGAATATAGTCAGTAAATATGAAAATATCATCGATATATTTTTATCGGCCAAAATTCTATGAAAATCCTATTTTTCTACTTGATGTTGGTTGTTACGCCCCCTAGCGGCCATTTCAGAAACTTGAAAATATTTCCCAGGTTTTTCTCTTGGCCGTTTTAGTGATAATTATTTTTGCCGCAAGCCTCTGCCTCTAGGATAAATAGTGGCCAAGATACAGTTTACCTCGCATTTTTCTAGTTGCCCACTCTGTACATGATATTATTTTAATGTATTGTAGTTTCACAGGGAGACACCGTTTTATGGAATGTTATCATTTTCCTTTTCAAACTTCAACTTTGAATTCAAAAATCATATCAGCGTAGGTAAGCACCAGGGTAAGCAAAGCACTGTTCTTACAGTTGTGAGTTCTGGCAAAGGGTATGAAACGTCCCGCTTAAGGTATAGGGGCAACATGCAACATCTGAACCTAGATTACAAGATTGCGCTATCTTTTATTTACTCAACAATGATTAGCAGCTGAAATAACTAACACCAAACTTAATTAATAATAAATTATTTAAGAGGCTTTATAAACACCAACCTCATGGTCTTGTATAAATAGAAGGTATAACTAGAACTAGACACCAGACAAAAAGCTCAAAACTTCCATAGTTCAAAGAATTTAAGCTCGAAATTAGGAATAAAAATGAATCTCGAATTCACAGTGCGCAAACGTAATTCCCCAGGACTCGTTCAGCGGTGGGACTCGTGTAGTTGGTTAAGAATAAAATTTCTGCTCGTCACAAGCGTCAGAATTATAGCTCATCAACGCTACCCATACGTGACAAGCTTGCCAGCTGTCTAGATACTAGAGGCGATTTCTTCATGGTTTTTGACATAAACCAATAGGTTAATTGTTCACATTTTTTAATTTCAAAAAATGACCAATTATTGGTCCATTTTGACGAACCAAACGAGGTACCAAAACCATGGCGAAATCGCCTTGAAGCTGCGTACTAGAGGCGTGCTCTTTTGGTCTGACAGCATATGAGGGGAGTTCGATAAGAGCTTATTCACCGACAGAACAGTAACGTGATGGTCAACTACAGTTTTTTGCTCAACTTAAGCAACATTTTGATAAACAAGTACGCATACCACAAGAACATTTTGATCAAAGACTGGCATCCACCCATGCAGAGTATGAAGCGCAACTGCAATCTCTTCGCCTTCTTCTCTTTGCTCCAAATCAAGCGCCAACTACTATTTAATCAGTTTATACTGGTACCCCAAGTCCAACCACAAGTTCAATTAATCCATCTATCACCGGAGATGCTGTGTGCCGTGTTAACTCTGAATTTCCTTATTTTTGGCTTGGTGATCCTGCCCTATGGTTCGCCTAAGTTGATTCACAATCTACCTTGGTGGGGATCACACAGGAGACTACAAAATATAGTAATTTCTCAACTCGACATCACCTATGCAGCTTAAGTTAAGAACAATACTTAACCCTCCACCTACAAATAGATATGATAAGCTGAAACGGGAATTTATCGTACGATTTCACAGTTCCTTCGTCAGCTTAGAGGGTTAGAAGATTCCAACGCTCTTCCGGAAACGTTACTTCGATTTTTATGGGCGAACTGCTCACCCACCCAGCTACAAGCCACTATTGCAACTCAGTCAAACGCCGATCTTGATGTCGCGCCAACTTGGCAGACAAGGTCCACGAAGTTATCCAAGTGCCGCGTGTTGCAGCTTTATCCCCAGACTTGACAATTGAAGTACTGACACCAAAAGTAGCAGATCTTGCTTGTCAAGTGGCATATTTAACTACGCATATAACGTCATCCAATCGTCGCAGTAGATCACAGTCACGATCGAACAGAAATCGGTCCCCAAATCCACGGAATACGGACACAACTACTACCAGCGACTTCAACCTTCGCTGGTATCACAAGAAGTACGGTGGCCATTGCCATGCTAGAAATAGGAACCGCCATGCACTTTGCGGTGAACGCCAACAGCAGTTGATGGCAGCGAAAATAAGCTGCTCTGGACCTTCTCGTCGCTTTCAGAAACAGTCCATCTCGCATCCAGTATCTTGACTTATGTGCTCATCCACGTTTCTTAGTAAAAGGTCAAATCTTCATATGAACTTCTGGCGGCCAATGAAACAACCATTTTCACATATGGAGCTTCAGAACTTCATCTCGATTTTGGACTCCACCGCGATCTTACCTCGCTCTTTGTCATAGCTGACGTCAACAAACACATCATAGGAGTCGATTTCCTATCGAATTACGTCAGGCGTTCACGTCTTGTCGATACTACTACTGTGCCTAGTCAACCAAGCCTGAAGACTGTCACCGAAATTAGTCCGTATACACACCTGCTTGCTGCATACCCAGATCTCACTCGTCTGGCTGAAGATCCACCTATGAAGGATGAATGGAGACCTTGCGGAGACTATCGTGCTCTTAATGCTCAAACCATCCTTGACCGGTATCCAGTCCGCAACATTGCTGATTTCAACGCTTTTCTATCAAGGTGTACACTCTTTTCCAAGCTAGATCTTGTCAAGGCTAACTTACAGACCCCTGTTGCAACTCAAGATATACCCAGAACCGCTTTATTGACTTTTTTTTGGCTTATTCGAGTTCTTGTATATGCCCTTTGGACTACGCAACGCTGGACCGACGTTTCCAAGATTTATGTATCAGGTCCTTTCTGGCCTTACCTTTTTCACATACCACATTGACGATGTCCTCATTGCTTTCCGTTCACAAGCCAAACATGGAGAACATTTCTCATAGTTTTCAAGCGCCTGTCTGATTATGGAGTTCTCATCAATTCAGTCAAATGTACCTTTGAAGTTCCTGAACTTTCTTTCCTTGGACACCACGTATCAGCCCAAGGACTTAGTCCGCTGTCTGACAAAGTGAAAGTCGTCCTGGATTTTCCCTTGACTTCTACTGCAAAGGACCTTGGACGTTTTCTGGGAACGTATACTGCACTAGGCTTTTGATTTGCAAGTGACCAACTATCCAAGCGCTGAAAGGCAGGCTCAAGATAAAAATAGGTTTGTGCGCATCTTCAAGGCAGGCTTCTTTAGTTGATATTTTCACTTTATATTATTTATCGTACACTGAATTACGGTCAATGAAAATATGTACGTCTACATTCCACATCAATACGAGCATTTTATGTTCCAGATATTTACATAGAGTCATCGCGGATTCACCATTCACCTCATCAATAGTTGCTTGAATCAAGCGATCGTGTTTGTCGCAACTTTGGTCATTGTTGATCAAGAGCCCAGTACGTGAGTGATTATTGTTTGCAGATAATGGGGTCACCTCGAAACGCATTGAACTGATGAAATTATTCAAAATAGTCGAGATTTCGAACTTAGCCTGGAGAACTCACCATAGTGCTGAGAGTATGGTAAAAAATAAAATTCTGAAATTGAAGCGTCTGAAGTTTTCATAACATTTTTCATATTTTTCTTCTCTTGAATTATTGGCGGTAGTTGCTGATCTTTTCTTTTGCGCCGTTAAATAGCTTTTCTTTAAATGCGTATCAGTCCATTCATGAAATGTTCTCTCCAATTTTTTCTTCTTCCTATCATTCTAGTTTTGATCTCGTCTACTCCACTGTGTATGGTAGTCTGTAGTTATTAGTTATAGGATGACAAGTTTGATATACAGTTAACATAAAGCATGATAGTCTAGTCTGTTGTCTATGTACCCTCATTAGTGAAGCATAAACAAAATATGCATGAGTGCTATCATCTCTCTCATGTATTTATTATTTATGTTTTCGGAAACATGGTTCCTACCTTTAGACAAGCATCATGGAATTATTCCCCTTGATAAAAATCCGAGATATACATTCATCTCTCAGTCTAAAGTTCCCGGCGCATCCACCAAATGTCACGATAGGCGTAGGATTGGGTCTTCATCTGGGCCCTCACCTATCGTGGTCCAGGGACGTAGCCGTCAGTCGGGAGTGAAACTGAGGCAGCACATTACAACATCTATTGTCTCTCCAAATACAGCCTACAGCACACACAGAGGGATGAGCATGTTGGACCTTGGCCAGTCCGGGTCCCAACAGTAGACTCGCTGCGGGGGCAGAAGTGTACAGTGAATACGAGAGGACTTGTTGTCTTGCGACTGGCACTGCTCGTGGGAAGGAAGATCGGAGTAGATCACGTTTCTTCCAACCATTTGAATAGCGTATCGGGCTTCTATACTATATACCCGAAACTGTGCTGAGTAAGCCTGACCTGGTTGTGCATCGTCCATTTGAGTGAGTTGATTTACTCGGTGTTGCCTTGATCCATTATCTGAATGACAATATCAGGGAGCTATCAGATACATCTTCTCTTCTGTTTGTTCTCATATTCTTTTACAGCGCTTGCTCCAAATAAAAAACTTACCTGAAATCGTCTTGGAAAAAAATATGACTAAAGCCTTTACCGTCTATGATTCTATTCTCTTTCATTCCTGTCTTTCTATCGGCGCGTCTCCAAAATGTTCAGATATAAGCATCTGAGAGCTTTGATATCATAAAAAACCATATAAAATCCTCATTTCCATTTGAAACATGATAAAACTGATTTTTTTCTAGAAAGTTTTTTCATATTCACTCTCATGGAAATTATTTTAAAATACTGGGTTCTGCTCTTGAACTTTTCAGAAGCTGATAGTAAAAGTTTTTGTTTTTTGAAATGATATCCTACTATACATACATAACAAGTAATACCCATCCCCTGATTATTCTAGATTGGATTATTTACAGAACGAATTTACACGTTTGTGGGCATGTTGTTTTGGGTCAGAATGGAACGTTGATGAAATTTTATTCCAAATAAATACGGGATTATCAATAAATTATCCTTGAGGCTCATTTGCAGTGTTTGCATGGTTATAAGCATGTATATTTCATATGACTATTTTGTTACTGATCAGTGTATAGACAGTTCAAGTTTCAAAGTGTTCATGCGCTTTTAAATATGTACAATTTCCTTTAAACTTATAGCGTGATCATTATGAGAACTCCAAACGCACTCTTTTCCAAGAAACTGATCCATATAACGGACCAGAAATAGTATGACTTCAATTATATCTTCCCTAGTTCCCATTTGTCAGGGGTGATTAGTGGCCGATTGAATCAAGTGTACCAATTAATAATTCTCAATATATCAGATGGCACATAACTAATATTGTTCCGCATTATATACTGAGGTTTTGGTGGTTTGTTGATCAGTGTTGAATATATTTGTTTTACGGACAAGACGAAGATATGCGACGGTAACTGATTTTCTCGAAATCCTTTTTTTTTTTGTTCTTGTGTTTCAATTGCGACACTCATATTAGATCCTTAGCTCAATGGAAGGAGTGGCGCAATTGACATACGGCACTTTCGGTAGATAATTTTAAGATCCACAATAACGTTGAGTGTTCGTAGGTACCTTAGCTAATTTGTACCTTAAGGTAATATTTACATACCGTCCCTTGAAAATACAAAAATTGAAAACCTAAAAATTCTATATGTAGTGATGCCCACGAGAGTCTATCTTCCGTTTTCAAGACGAGACTCAAGACATGACGAGACGAGACTTTTATCGATCCTGTCTCGGGACTCGTGCGAGAGTCTCGCAGATGAGTGAATATTTCAGCATGCCACGACGATCTGAAACTTTTTCGGTTCTGCAGGCTGCAGTTGCCGATGCACCCATACCTATACGTATAATCGATTATTTGGGGTATATGGTTTAGTTTTTGAGAAAAAACATCAATACACTTACCCAATTGCACATACCTGGACCATAAAAAGAGACATGTTGAACAGTTAATTTTTCTTTCTCAATATTCGCGGAACCATGTTTATATGAACTTTTTGTCTCAAAATCACTCAATGAATCGTATGTTAAATTTATGATACGTACTAGATCAAACCCTTTGTATTTTATTTTGTTTTGTTCACTTCCAAATCAACGTTAAGTTCAAGATTTATCATTTTCAAACAATCTTATTTTTCAACAGTTGTAATTTTCTGATCCTATTCTTGCATCACAGCAAGTAGGTAAAAGTATCATCTCGAGACTTCGATACATTTGCAAGACACTTGTACAAGACTCGAGACTTTAAAGCCACAGCATAAGTATCCCACCAGGAATTCGTGTCTTGATATCTACCTACCCTTTCCCACCTCCGATATAACAAATAATTCTATCATTAACAACGCCAAGAAGCTATACAATCATCTCCCGCTCATTTTCTAGCTTCCGTGAAAAAACGAAATCTTTCTCCTGGATAGGCTTTTTTTATTCTATGAATGATTTTTTCACGGAATAGTTCCATTTCTCTGTTAGGGCACCATAAGCGGCAGTTTCAAAATATCTCGTGGGTCAGAGTGGAAGTTGTTCTAGGTCTTACAATTAACATAGTATTCATATTTAGGGTCATCAATCGCCTAGTTTAATAATTCATACAACACTTGAGTACTTCCTCTGTGAATAATACCAACCAGCAATGTTTAGCTTATTGAAAGCAAAGCGGAAACAAGTTTATGTTAAGTTCAATTGAACCTCGCATGCACCAAGGTCGCGCACCTCGAATCTTTTATTTCCTGAACAGGAAATGGATATCAACATGTTTTGGTTGCAATAATGTATACAACCCCAAGTTCCTTGTTTGATATTTAAAACAATAATAATTACATGCTGCAGGCAGGGCGGAAACAAGATGACTCCAGATTTATAAATTAAATTTCGAGTTCACTGATTTCGCTCACTCCATATGATGTTTATTTTTTGAATGGGAAGCGAAAAAACGTGAGCAATCGTTGATTTCTTGTTCGATATTCAAGACTGCAGTATTAATGTTCTCACCCATAATTGTTGATTTTTCTTTGTTATTGTTTTACTGACTTGTCATCTTAACATAACTGGAAGTGTGCCAATGTTTATTGTTGTCCATGAGCAATCTCCATTGAAATTTAAATTTGACAAAATATTGGGAAAATATACAGGGTGTTACTTAATGATATGTCATAATTTTAAGGGGGAGTTCCTGGATAAATTTTGAGTCGAAAAAGTCATATAAACATGAGTCTATAAAAAAAAAATTATAAATAAATAAAATGAAATAAAAAATAAAAAAATCAAAATAAAAAAGTGTGTTCCTATACCATAATATCCTGTGGCAAAATTCAGTTCAATATCTCAAACCGTCTTTGGAAAATGTATTCAAAACTCAAAATAAAATCAATCTTTAACACCCTGTATTTTAGAAACCAAGCATTTCAAGACCCAAGTTTATATGACATTTTCGACTTGAAATTTATCCAGGAACTTCCCCTTAAAATTATGATATACCATTAAGTAACACCCTGTATTTGTACTAGTATTGTTTTATTGTTTCACGTAATGTGTACTATTATCATCTTTTGTATTGTTTTTACTCTAGCATTTTGCATTTGTATTTGCTTTGTCCATCTGATCTGACCATACGAGACTGGAGGCTGCGAGACGATACTCGAGACAAGACTTCTTGTTCTTTTGTAGACATGAGACAAGACTTTTTGAAAGTCTCGTCTTGCAGGTCTCGAGGATATAATATATATTTTTGGCTAGAATTATAGATCTTTTTCCTCTGATTACAAATTTATCAAATGTGTTGGTATTTTGTTCAGTCGTTTTTGAGCTATTCGAGTTCAATCTCATGTAAATTACATTGTTTTTTTTTTAATTTTCAAAGTAGTAGTGTGCTTCTACTCAGCATAAAGTGAAATACTCATTTAATTATGTTGAAATTTGAAACACTGTAGAATTTGGTGATAAGAATAGATTTTTTTATTGTCAAAACCCTAAAGCCCTGTTGTTTTAATGCTCTAATTCCTTGTTCAATTTGATACCTCCTCCTTTTAGAGGTGGTGCGTTAATTATTTGGAACAGTGTATTATATTTTCTGGATATTGGAAAGAAATATTCTCGTAATTGATGATTTATAAATGATTTTGATTGACAAATTATTGCATTTGCTCATTACTTCACATACATTCTGGCGTGGCGCGTTATTTATAGATTATTTCCAACAAATAAAAATTGGTAATATTCCAAAAATATATTCACAAAACAGTTTTCATAATAAACTATAAAAATACCGCTGTGATGGTCACACAACGTTTATTATTATGCTGCATCTGATTTGTTGTGTTTCTGAATATTAGTGAATCAAAATAGCAACCATTTTTGCAATTAGAATGAAAGAATACTAGACTAAGATGAGATCGTATAATAGATAATCAGATCAACTACTTATATAATAATTATTACTATCATTCGCTATTCGTCGCTCTGTTTTTTTTTTAGTTTAGGAATGCTATGATCTTATTTGTTCAATAGATTGATCATAGGCAGCTGTTTTCACATTTATTTGTAATAGTAAAATTATATGAATTACCTGATCTCATCTATGAAATTTTGGAATGAACTAACCTTTTCATGTTCAAATTGGCAATAATCAAAATCAAATTGAAATTGAATCGAAATTAATTTGAGAGGTGTTTTGAAAACGGCGTTATCATGGTAATTCTGACAGTTGGTCCAATGTTCAATGTTTCTTGATGAAAAAAAAAACATAGGAACCTTAAGTGAACTGCCCAATTATTGACACCCACAACGAGATATTTTGCTTCTGGTACTTGAAATAGTAGACATAGAACATAGAAAGAGCTATGATAATTAGAGAAAAAAAAAAATTGGGTACACTTTTTATTATTGAAAATGTGTTAATTTTGAGATTTTCTATTCATTGGCACTAACCGCTATGGTGGTTTGGAATAGAAATTATTGAGAGGATAGAACACAAAATCTTCAATAATAGCTAACATAATATCGACCATGTACTTATATAATATAGGTACTTAATATTAAAACATCATTTTCAATACGACTTACAGACAAAAAAATCCTCGTCGTTTTTCTTTGGCATTCGGTATGGTAAGTTCTATCACACTTTATATTTTATACCAATTTTTTTAGGCCAATATTTTTTTTTGGAACATGTTAATTTTGGACATAGAATATAAATAGGTGAGATCGGTCCAGATCTGGTACTTAATTCTCCAATTGAATCCTTACACGAATGGTGTAGAAAATCAAATGCATATTCGTATACGGATTATTTTGAGAATTGAGCATCTGTATGTCTGTTTTGTTTTTGTTTATTAACTAAAGGTCTATTCGATTTATCAGTTTTCTTCTTTTCCTCTCTGCAAAGTTATCTTTTAAATGGCAAGATTTTGTTTATCAATCGCATTCAATCTTCTTTTTCCCTTGTTTTCTTCCTTCTTTTTTTTTTCTTTGTTCTGATTCTTTCATTCTCCTCGATGATTTTCTTGTATTGAGTTGACGTTGGCCCGTTTTTTCTTGAGTCCTTTTAAAAGGAAGGAATAATTGTTTTGAATGAAGATTTTCTAATTTTGAACTGTTGTCTTCGTTTTGATTCACTGCCGCATTTTGTTGGGTCCTTCTACAAACAATCCTTTTCTCTCTTCAAGAAAGTCACACCATCCCCCTCAACGCCATTTTTGTCTGTGCTTGAAATTCTGAGTCCTTCTTTGTTACAGTCTTGGTTTATATTATCGTGATAATCGAGATACAAGGTAAAGCTCTGATGTATTATAGTCTTCTGATTACGATTCACAGTTTCCCCACTCTTCAGAATAATATTTTCAGGTGCTCCACTGGTCATTTCACTATTATCAACATCTTGATTCATAATTACAATAACCGGCATATTATCCAACTTGAATCAAATCAAATTGAATATGCTTCATTGCCACAGAAAAAATCAAATGCATTTTATGGACAAAGCAAATACAAAATGGTAAAGTAGAAACAATACAAAAAATCACAATAGTATACACATTACGTGAAAAAATAAAGCACTTCTAGTTTTCAAGTATGAAAATTACACATGGACATTAACTAAAAACATTGGCACACTTCTAGTTATATTATGATGATAAGTCAGTAGAACAATACCACAGCAAAATCAACAATTATGAGGAGAACAATAATACTGCACTGTTAAATATCAAACAAGAAACCAGCGATTGCAGGCAAAACGCACTGATATCCACTTCTCATTCCAAAAATAAACATCAGGTGGGGTGAGCAAAATCAGTGAATTTGGGGTTGTTCACGTTATTGCAACCACAACGTGTTGATATTCACAGTTGAGGTGCGCGACCTCGGTGCACTTGGCATCTAATTGAGGAACTTGACCTCAACTTGATTTCCACTTTGCTTGCAATAAGCAATGTTAAGTTGATATTATTCACAGAGGAAGAACTCAAGTGTTGAATGAATTACTGAACTCGGTGATTGATGACCCTAAAAAATCATTTTTTTCTTCTGAAACTGTGATGCGCTGGTTTTCTGAACAACTCGAGAAATCGATTGAATTGCAGTTACATGTGTAACAAAGTTACAAAATTTCCGGATTTTTCTGTCGTAATTTACACATTTTCAAATTCATTTCCCGTCTCTTTTCAAGTCAATTCATATTTTTTCGTAACTCTTTTATTTATCTGTCAAAAGATCCCGTATTTCTTCTATAATAATGTTGACCGTGAGCTAATCATCAATCTATTAATTAAAAACTGTCCGTAAATTTCCTTCTTAGTTCTTCACGCGTCAAAACAATCAATTATTTAACCACAAGCCAACCGACAACGACATATTTCGCGCATAAATTCAACCAAGCAGTCCCCACCTTTTGGGTCTGAATTCAGAACGTGAAAAGCGCCGAAATGATGGTCAGTACCGGTACGAAAGGTATCAAGAGCAGTAGAACCACGTGGGTGCCCGCTTCAAGTACCCGACCCGGCCCGATACAAAGTACAACGAATTTTATGATTATTGGCTATTTTTGAATTTCTTCGGTTCCTATTACCACGAGGTGAGACTTTCTGTGATGTGAATTCAGGGGAATGTTTTGTTGGGTGGGATTTCAGGGGAATTTTCTGGGAATAGGCTGTAGCTTCATTCGTCCTGTTGGCTTGTGAAGCGGGGCTGTTTCCGAAGAAAATTCATATTCTTGTTTGCTTAGATAATGGGGTTTCAGGGGAGTGAATTTTGCCGGGTGAGATTTCAGGGGAGTTTTATTGGGATGGGGCCTTAGCTTCATTCGACCTGTTGGCTTGTGAAGCGGGTCTTATTTCTGAAAAGAACCCAAGGTTTTTTTTTAATTTTTGTGTTTCTTTTAAATTTCTAAAATAATTGCGTTCAGGGGATGTAATTTTGCCAAAGGGAATATCACAGTAACACTACGAAGAGACTCCTGGAGTTGTCGCGCGAACGTGTTCAGCATTTTGTTCTTCGTCTTTAGACCCATTTTCATTCTCGTGAAAATCACCCGTTCGCGTCGAGTTTCCCACTCTTTTGTTTTATTTTGTTTTTTTACTCTACGTCGTCGGAAAAACCGTATTCTTCAAAACCGTTTTTCTGCTTATTATTTCGCCGTGAAAACCCGACCCGTCGTTTTTAATTATTGCGTTACACACCTCTCATCACGTTTTATTTTGCCGATTTGAGGCTGCCGTTAAGTTACAAATTATTTGGCTGTAATTTTGATTCTTCGCCGGGAGAGATCAGTTTTCTATAATTCGTCTCTTATGTGATATTTTTGATTTTTCTTTTGCTGATCGAAGATCAGACGATTGTTGATTTAATTTAATAGTATTTATTTTTTTTATTACTGACTGGTTGGAAACCAGTCACATTTGTGATTTTGATTTGGGACAAATAGACTGATTGATTTATTTTCATTAACAGCGTGTTTTTTTTTTATTAAGAAAGTTCAGTTATCCATTTCAGAACGGAAATTTGCGGAGTTTTGGAAATAACGAACGCCTGGACTTTCTTCACTGTCTAAAAGCTACCCGATAGGCACTGTGGGTCCTCTACCACATAAATCCAGGGGGTGGCGCTCGAGCATTTATTTAACATCAACGAATCCCCTCATCCCCGTCGGGATTCAAACCCGGAAAATCTCGGGGCCCGTCACACATGGGTACAAACCACAAGCGCTAAATCCACTTTCAATAGTCTGTGATTTCAGTTGACAAATAGCTTCTTTTAAAATAGGCGAGAAATGTTCTTTGTTTAATTTACAACTAAAGAATTGTTCGTTCACCACCTGACAACAGCATTCTGCCAATGGTGTTTTGAAGGCCGAAAGCAAAACACATCAGCAGACTGTAGGATTCTGGTTGAATTGTCCAAACATTGTTGCCCCTGAAATATAGATAAAAAATGTGAAAAGTTATGCGTTTTTTTAAATATCAATAAATAGGTTTCCGATAACGTCTATATACACTGCAACCCACAACAAGGAATAAAAGGTCCTTGATTATAAGTTTTTCAAATGCAATTCCTTGAGAAAATTTGATGATTTTCACCGTTTTAGAGGCACATTCACAAATTGACCACTACAATTCTTTTAAGGGATGTTCAAAGGTTGCCAGAGTCTAATTAAGTGTTTTATACAAATACTATCCGGATCAATTCCAAATTTCAAATGAAACGTATGAGTGCAGATCGATGATCGAGTACCAACGCTTAGCAGGTTTACCCTACATAACTTTTTATTTTTTTGAAAAAAAAAATCAACTATGTTTATTTTCAAAATTTGCCATCCAGAAACGCATCGCATCGATCACTTCAAGTGCAAATATCTTGAAAAATGTAACTCCTAGCTGCTTCTCCAAAGCATGTAAATATGACGGGAAAATCAATTTTTCAATAAAAAAAAAACTGTGGAAGTACGTATAAAAATGTTATGAATATTTGAATTAGTGGACAGGTCTGCAAGCGGTGATCTCTACAAGTTAGAGCTATATCATGGACAGAATACTGTCACAGTTTTGGAAACTGACAGTCAAAAAGTTATTGATTAGCCTAGATTGATCTATCCTGCAAGTTCAATACTTAACTGGGTCGCCCCAGTCGGCATTGCGGTTAAACCACAGTCTATATAATATACAGTTGGTTTACTCCCTGACGGCATCTTCGAAAATTGTATCTCTAGTGCGATTTGCCAAAATTCCTAGAATCCTAAAAGAAATCCGGTCGAAATCCGACCAAAACAAGTTTTACGAGGTAGCCAAGTTGGAAAAAGGCGATCAATTTCCTAGCGGTGTTAAAAATTCCAACGACGAATCTCAGCCGGAATTTAAATCCGGCTAAACCTGGTATGCTATTGGGACCAGAGCGGGAGACACCATGTTAATATTCGGTGGTTATACGGGGTGAGGTGGTAGAGGATACCATTGTGCTCCGTGTCGTTGCCTATAGTGTGAGGCTTGACGACGACGACCAGAGGGCAACCTCTTCTCTTGAAGGCGCACAATAGGCCCGCTGTAGGCCTAAGTCCTGTGGTATTCACCATATTATCCATCTTGAAATTGGTTTTCAAAAATCCCATGGGGATTTTCGTCGACCTTTTTATGATTTTTATTGAGATTCTTCTTCGTCTGTAAAGAACCCTTTATTCGAAATGATATTTTGTCTGGATCCATTGACAAAATTCTACTTTAGGTTGTGAGTCTTGATCTTTCAATGCTTGAACTCTTTGTAGATGATATGGATAAAGAAGTTGTTCATGCAAAATCTCCAAAACAATGCTTTTATTTCACCTCAACTACTTAAAGAACCCTTTTTTCAATGTACACAACTCGTGTGGTACGGTTTCTTCTACAATAAATCTTATTTGATGGTAAAGTACCTTTTTGTCATAACGGTCGATGTATTGTACTAAACAATGTATCACAAGGAAGTTGACGATTTGGAAAGGCTTCGTGGTATAATCTACGCGCTTCTAGAGCACAACCATTAGCACTACCATTCATAAAGTGTTTGTCGGTCATTTCTTCACATGGAAAATGGAGGCATCTTCACTTCAAGATCAGATGTACTGGAGCGCTAACTTGGTAAAATGATATCAGGTATTTGACACGACTGTTGGTTGCTATGTAAACACGATAAACCTCCTGTGATGTATAAGAATTTGTTATCAAGAATATTCAAGATATTTATCAAAACCCCATTTTTCCAAAAAAGTTTGACATTTTGTATCTTGAAAACTATGCATTTCTGGACCGTTGTTTATATGACAACTTATTTTCTCACGTAAAATCACCAACTGAATTATTCGAATGTGATGTCCGGAAACCATGTATAGATGGGTCATTGTGTTCTCATATCACTTAGCTCAGCAGCTTGCTAATGTTGGTCCTTATTTTGTTTGAATAATTATTGAATCAGAATTAATATTTTTAGTCCCCAATCACTTAAAATTTAGCGGAAATGAGCTTGACGACCTGGATAAAGATCATGAATATATTTGAAAGCCCGATCGTTTGCATTGTGACTTTAATAGAGAAAATTGATTGAATTGACGTCAAAGCTTTATTGTGTCTTTACAGCAAATTATATTGTGAACAATAGATTTTATATAGCTAATTTGATGTAGGAAAATGCGTCAGAGGAATACAATATACATTATCGTTATGCCAAGAGCAGTCTGATGAGGTGAGCAATTCAGTTTTCGAGCAAAAATGCATTTTCACACTGCACAGGGTGTCTATTTGAAAATGGCAAGGTGCCAGATCTCAGAATCTAGGCCTTTGCATTTGAGAATTTTAAGTTAATTCGGAAATTGTCCGTCGTCCGCAAATTATTCCTAAAATATTCGTCTGTTTTGATCGGAATCATATGAGATCTCGTAATTGTGGAAGAGAAGAACAGCCTCTTCAAAATGAGACCAAGATCACGTCAATCGGTTGGGTTGTTTCAAAGTTATGTGCATTCTTGCGTTGTGAGGTTTCACAGCGGTACTCATTTATATTTGTTTCTATTCAAAAATCACAGAGAAACAGCAATTTTGTTTTTTGATAGCACCGTTTCGCCATCTTGTGAGTATCTTGGGAACTTCTCATAAATTTATCAAAATTATTTATATTTTTTTTCCGCAAGTTGCTGGGATGCCTAGTTTCTGAGATCTGGCACCTTGCCATTTCTAAATAGATACCCTGTACAAAATGATTATCAAGGAATGTAGCCTGTATATTATCACCGCGTTCGTAGGAATAGCGTAAAATCGACATGGGTAACATTGAGTACGGCCATTGTCTGTCCGAAAACCACCCAACAGCTACTCAGCACATAATATTATCACAGCATAATATAAAACAACCAGCAGTTAAACTTCCTCGTGTTCAACCAACTGCGCATGTTTTGTCGCAAGACACTGTTTTTGTAGAAGAAGTATGATCAACCTAAAATCTCGATCTCTCACTGTAATTCTGAGAAAAAAATTGATTTAAAGGTGTTATTTCATTTAAAGATTGAATGATTATTGTAGTATATTGTGTATTCATAATGAATGTACCAAAAGGCGGTTGTATGTGTGCTGTAACAAATGCTTTAATAAGTGCTACTTGAGACACTTTAGAAATTTTGCAATACTATCCTGTATAAAACATCACGTATTTGTGAATATTTTCAATTCGGCCCTGATATCTACACCAGAATGACGTTAGCGAGGTCCAATAATCATTTTCAATGACAGCGTCAAGTGATACTGCTGGTTGTTTTATATGCTGTGATAATATGCTCATTGTACAGTATGGCTGTGTTTGGGACGCGCGCTATTTGCGCTATTTGGTGGTTCACGGAGCAATTCTATGGGACTTGAAGCGCATAACATCACTCACGCTATGAAATGCTTTTTTCGAGCTGAGGCAGTGAAAGCATAAGCGTCATTTCGTGCAACAAGTGCTCTGTGAACGATTGTTTATGTTTGAAAAATTTAAAATTGCTTGTGTTTTGTGTATTGAGTCATAACATTTGCTTCGTGATATGTGCGTTTATTTCGAATTGGTCAATGTTTTGTGGAGTGGGTGTAAAATAAATGTCTACTCTGCAATACAATTATTATTATTCAATCCGGAAACGGAATGACATTATTGAAGTATGGTTAAAGTAGGTACTAGCACGATACACTTACACATGGTATGCTGTTGCGCATGACATTGTGATGACAGTTGACTTTTGTGACGTCACGCTCGAAAAAGTACAATCAGTAAATCGAATCCAAAATGAGTTCAGAAAATATAGATGAGATGCAATAAATAATAATTGTAATAACCGTATAGGTTTTTAAAGCTAGTTCAGAACGTGTACAGTACAAATGGTCATAATCAAGTTGTGTGAAGTGTGCAAAATAAAATCCATCACATGCTCAGGCAAAACAAGATTAAATAGGTATAGGCGTTGAAGAATCGGCGATTACTTTGATTTCAAGATATTTTAGAAAGCAGATTTGGTTTTTTCTACCAGTTACTTCAAACAAAACGCAGTGCTTCACAGTATGTTCCAATGACTAAGTTGTATGATATCGCACCTGCAGTGCAACAAGGGCACATCATCATAGAAAATATACATAATATAGAAAGATGTGCCCTTGTGCGAATATGGTGAATTTTTTCAAAATTAATTTCACGAAAAAATTTTTTTTTATATAAAAAGTTCTGCATGGTCTAAGACCGAAAATCCAACCTTCAGATGACAAATTTTCTCATTCATATACGAGGTTTGTCAAAAAACAGGAATAATTAAATAAAGAATAACTGACTGTTAAATTTTGTCAAAACACTAGTATATTACAATAACATAAAGTTAAATCAGAGGAAACGGTAAAAGCGAAAAATGCTATTTTCTAATGTTAGTGAATTTCGATATATTTTTTTCTAGTCTTCTTTGAGAATTATTGAAACTAATTTTTCTATTCAAGTCTCGCAGTCGAATATATGTTCGAGTTCTTGCAAAGTACAGGACAACTTCGTAACTCACAGTTGTGGTTTTCAATTGTGACATAGTCTGATTGGCTAGTTTTCTGAAAATGTACTCCTCTTTTGACAAAAAGTCACCATGCATTTTGTGGAATTGGGACTCGAGCTCCAACGCAACTTCCCATAATTCATCACTTGGACGTAAAAGAGAACCTCTAGAAACAGCTTGTATCCAGTCAGGGGCCATATTCATATCCATACTTGATGTAGGTATTCCCAGTGAGTATTTATTCTTGAACTTGAATGCTACGAAGCCTGCTATATATTTTAGTGATTCTTGGCTCACTTTCTCTTCCACGTCAAAATTTTGCATCAGCTGAATTGTTTCATCGTCTATACTTTCTTCTAGATAAGGTGCTTCGACAAAAGAATTCGTGATTTCATACTCCATCATATCTTCTTTTACTTCAAGCGATCCTCCGTTGTGTGAAAGGTTGAACAATATTTTCTGCGTTAAGCAAACTTCGTCTTCCACATCAGATGTTTAAGTTGGAACGCTGCGGGGGTCTTCAAAAACATTTTTCAGTTGATTCTATAGTATTTCGATTCTCTGTAAAAATTACTGCTGAATTTTTACCCAGAATATACCATCGAAGTCGGTATCTGAAGTCCAGCGGAGAAGGGTGATCATTACTTCCACCCATTCCTCGAATAAAAGCGAAAAAATTTTCAAGAACATCTTGGTTTAGTCGGGAAGTTAATATATACTCCAAACCATACTTTTCCTTTAAATAATCGTACATTTCTGACAATGATCTATTTGTGAGTAAAATTCCTTTTTGAAAAGGAATCAATTCCTTGTGATTGCCCACTCTCATAGACTTGACGAATGAAGTCATTTGATCCAGTAAGGTCCTTTGGTTGTCAATATTTGTACCGAAGGCATTTCTTCCCGTGCAGTTCTGGGTGAATTTCGAACGCGAGTTGAGTAAATCAAAGCAGTCATTAAAGAGTTGAACCATAACAGAGGCTTTTCTCCAAAAACTATTTTTCGGCATGAGACCCCTCTCTCCACAATATTGTATAGCTTTTGACACTGAGTTCGATAAAATTTGCACTGCAAGACGTACTCTTTGTCGCATTGATCCTTTCACATGTAAATGTTGTTGGGTTAATCTATGGGCATATGTCAATTCCGATGTTGATATATTAAGGAGCGTTTCAAAGTAGTCGATGTTTATAACATTATCATCAATTATGAATCCCTGTTCTAATAAGTGATTTCTTGCGAGTTTTATAAGATGTGGAACATCCGCAAAAACAAAAATCTTTAAAAGCTCGTCACAAGGATGGAGAAAGAAGGAGCTTGTGTAATGTCCGACATTCAGTTTCTTCCATAATGAAACATTTCCTGGACCCATGTCACCTGAAATGGCAACCACAATGAAATTCGCTTGATAAAGTTTAGAAATGATCTCTTCGAGAATCTCGTTTGACATTCGTTGATCAAAATGGTAGTAAACTGGTTGTTTCCAATTTGTTATCAATCCACGAATCATGACTACCTGACAAGCTTTGTGTGGTCCAACAGCTTGCTCTTTTTTTTTCTCAAGATCCATTTTGTTCGACACGTAAACTTCATCGAATGTTAACACACATAGCCGATCAAGAGTAGTAAAATCAGAGGACTTTTTGGCCATTAGTTTTATAACACTATGTAAAATCCCTTCGCTGACATCAAAATTGACTGCCCAAGTTCTCAAAGTCGACATGCCTGGTAATGGATAACTATTTGCTCTCAAATATCTGTAAGCTTTTGGACTTACACTCCGCAGTGAAATGGCAGAAGCGATATCTTCTGTGGACCAACGAATCCTCATATTTTTTTCTGGGCTTAGCAACTTTTTTATTTGTCCCGGAGTAAAGATTCTCGCTAAGAGAGCGTCATATTTTTGGGAAGTAGAAGATTTAGCTTCATCTATTTTCTTCAAAAGATTTTCGTTCTGTAATTCCACCATGTTAACTTTCTGTCTTAGCTCCCCTAGTTCGACCTGATCTCTTCTGAAATAAAATGAGTATGCTTTATCTAGTCTCTTCAAAAGGTTTTTGTTTTGTGATTCCAGCATTTTTACTTTCTGTCTGAGCTCCGCTTGTTCGGACTGATTTCTTCTGATATAGAATACGTATGCTTCATCTAGTTTCTTCAAATGTTCGTTCTGTGATTCCAGCATGTTTATTTTCTGTCTGAGCTCCGCTAGTTCGGCCTGATCTTTTCTGAAATAGAATAAATTTGTTTTGTCATAATCTAAAATACCCAGATTTTAATTATGCAATATTGTTACTTACTCAGTAGTTGGTATTGTTGGAATTAATTGTTGCTCATCATTTTTCGACAGCTCTAACTTCTCTCCAGTTATGTCAGTGTCATGAGCTTTTTCTTCTTCTTTCAGCTTGTCTCCGCATCTTCTTTTGGCGATTCTATGTGATGTTTTTTCAGCTTTTCGCTTTTTACCAGCACGTAATGAAAATCCAGGTAAATTCAAAGTAGGTACTGCATCAGTCTTTAGACGACGAGCGTTCTTTGGAAAGTAGTTCAAAAGCCTCTGTTTCAGAGGAATTTCAAAAAACTCTTTTTCAAAATGTATTGAGCAAATCGTTGCTGAAAAAAGACAGATTTACCTAACCGTATTGTGAATTTTGACAAAAAAACAGTTAAAAAAAACTACTTCATGTACCTAGTTCCTCTTAACTTTGTAATCAATCTTGAAACAATAATTGTTTCATAATAGTAGTAACTTACTCGTTTCAACTAAATACATGCCAGACTTACCATTCTTTAAATTTATTGTATCGTTTCTCCGGCATGCAACTATCCATTGTTTTAACAAATCTGCTCTCTTCGGAAAGCTGTAATATTTTATACCAGCACTTTTGGTGTTTTGATTGTAATGTCTACACCCATCTACTGCACAATTTGACATTGTAGATTATTATTCACACACCCACTTGAAGTTCCAAAAACTCTAATGGACCCACGCGCACTCAAATTATTAAAAAACTCTTTTCGCTGACAATACGCGTGCGTCAGTGTGACAGCAGCTGTCATTCATTCTCGAGGGTGACGTAGATGCACATGGGAGACGAAATTTGATAGCCAATAGTGACATACCGTGTGTAAGTGTATCGTGGGTACTAGTACTATGGTATCAAGTATTTTTAGTAATCACCTCCACAATGCAAACGCAATCAACCACAAACAGATGTACTGGTTATATGTCACAGTCGTCAGCCAGCCTGGCCTGGAGCGACCAGCATCACACCGTCCGCAGCGCTTGAATGCCTGCTTAATCTCCCTCCTCCACACTACATTGTGCTAGAAATTTAGGCGAGTAGGGCAGAGAATTGGAGGTCCATCGTACTCTAGGTGCTTTCTCTGATGTCATGCCCACCAAAACCATCAGCAGGAAAAACTATGACATACCTATCCCTCTTTGGGAAGAGTGGACACAGGATCTCTGCAGCCTAACAAAAGCTTAAACCTGCTAGTTGCAACAAATTTTTCGTCACACAAAGGGGTGAGAAAATGGAATGGAAAGAAGGAAGTGAAGAAAGGTTTGTTCTAACCCTTTGAAGTACGAGAAGAGGATATTGGGGATTGGATAACGTTGCTTACTCGTGCAGAGAGTGGTCGTGGGTTAAAACACTCTCAAATAAAAAGTTGTTGTGACTCTTAATTTGCGCCACCCGCTTTTACACCCAAGTTTGCCAATCTGGAATAAAACGGGAGAACTGCTGCGTACAACAAAGAAGACCAGTTTTTCTCAGGAAAACATTGGCAAAATGCGTAACTCCACTTTTAAAAACTGTTCAGTGCCTCTATTCTTCGATATGATAGATCAACGCTGGACCTATTTAACTTCACACTTCTGACACGTCAGGTTCAGTGCCAAAAATGACATGACAACAAATCAATATTCAAAAAACGCGAGTTTTTATCAGTATGAAATACCTTCGCAATACAACCTTATCAATTGGATAAAAATGTGTAATTACTCCGTAAAAAATACACCAAATTGATGTGAAATACCGCGAAGTGATCATTTCGGGTTCACAGTGATATGTGCAGTAGAAGTGAGACGATTTTGTTTTGATTTTGGCCATGATAAGTAAGTGGATGAGAATCCAAAATAACCCTATCAGCTATGGCTTCAAACGTTGAGTGAATATGTACAATCTCACCTACGAGGGTACCGGACAATAACGATAATTTCTGATGGCCGTGACGTAGCTTGATCTCTTCCAAACGTGAAAAGGACGGAACTCACCAGATATGAGTAGTCTCGTAGACGTCAGCAAGTATGCCAGTAATACACGTTCCAATCGACTTACGTTCCGTAAAGGTTAGGCGGGGTGAGTGAGAGTGGGTCTACCCTTGAAATACTAAAAAATTCAGAGATATGTTCAATCCAACTTGGTCCAGTAGTCAGTGAGGGTGAGTTTCAGACGAAGAGGGAAGTAACCACAGGATGTGGACAGTACGTAACAGACAGTACACCAACCAAGAGTACGTGAGTCGTAAGGAACAGCACGCAAACAGAATCAGTAACGAGAACAGTAATAGGCCTGATATGCAGAAATACCAGGTAGGCAAGGGAGTTCGGATTTTGTACAATCTCACCACGGATGTAAAGACCCCCTTAGCACGTGTTTGGGTTGAAACTGCGAGAACTTTCACGATGTATCAACACAAATCTGCACAAGGGCTAATGGAACAGCTACCAAAACTAGAGCTGCCACCAAAGCTTGATTAAATCGCGAAATCTTTCAGAAAATCGACAAAGTGAGCCACGAGGTATCGTATCACACAGTAACCTCAGATTGAACTGAATTCTCCCAGGGTTTTTGAGAAAAAAAGAAGATCCAGAATTCCAAGCAACGCTGCCAGATTGACAAGTTCATCGCGACACAGATGAACTCAGACACTCCGAAGTGATCGCTGGACTTAAAGTTAGTTAGTGAGTGCCTGTAACATATAAATTATTTAAATAAAATAATCAACACCATTTTACCACCATATTAAAATTAACATTTATGAACTGAAGCTACGCATTTCCGGACGGATCTATCTGGAGCCTATTGTGGCCAGGAGAAAGTTTAAATATCACACAGCCTGGGAAAACTGGCTACAATGCTCCATGCTTAACTATCAGCTGATGCAGACTGTGCCTGGAGAAGGAAAAGACAGCCAGACACATCCTTTGTGAGTGGCCGGCGATTGCTCGCCTCCGACAAAATGCCTTTGGGAGCCTTCGGATTACTGCGTATGATCTGAACAATGCCTCACCCTGAGCGGCAATCAGTCTATTCAAAGGACTGGGCCTCATGGGTGAATTACATGTGAGCCGCAATAGACCCACTAGTGGTCGCGGTGGAATGGAGCCATGTGCCCACTCAAAAATCGAAATCACAGGAAAAATCATAACTGTTTCCACATTGGTGTGCTTTGTCAATAAGTATCTTTGATCTTACGTCAATAAAGCTTATTTTGAATTTGAATTTGAATTTGAATTCAAAAGATTGCGTCTATCAACCGCCCTGTGTGATTTAACAATACGCTCAAATAGTCAAGTACGCTGTTCACGGAGCTCTATAGCGCCAATGCCATAAAACCTCTCCGAACAGCAAAAATAGCATTTGCGTTGGATAAAGCGAAGTAGTCGGAAGTGAACACCCTCTGTTCAATAAAAAATACGTAGGTGACTGTGGTTTTCTTCTTCTATCATGAACGTGGATGATAGCGTGGCTAAGTTCATATGGTTTGTTGGCGATTGTCACGGATAATCATTGCTACGGAATGTCATTCATTGTCATTATTTTTGTTCACAATATTTTTCGTGAATTGAGTTCTTGGAAAATTGATATCAAATCCACAAAAACATTGAAAATCGGGCTTTTGCACCCGCAAACAGACAATACATTACTCTACCATCTCATCTCGGTAAAACCTGTGAATTTTTGGACGGCTTGTTCTTAAATCACCTTTCCACGTGCCGGTTTTAAACTCAAAATCAATAAAATGATAGATTCATCAACCCATCGATGTTGCGGGTCTTAATGAATCAGATCAAATATATGCTTTATTGCCACATGAAAAATTTAAATGAATCATATGGACAAATCAAAAACAAAATGGTAAAGTGAAAACAATACAAAACATCTTGATGGTGCACATTACGTAGAACCATAAAACAATACTAGCACAAATATATATTTTCTACGACTGTACGGTTATTTCACCATTGTGCAATCGATATCGATGAGGAAACGTAGCGCATTGAACAACTGTACGGAAATGAAACCATTCCTCAACTGTTGCCAAGGAAACGAGTGCAAACTGAATCGAAATGAAATGATCTGACACCTCCGCCAAAAACAAAAAGTAAAAATCGATAGTGTACAACTCGCATGAAATGACCATTTCCTACTCGTATGAATGGGTATCATTCCATGCTTCTTGCACAATATACTTTTTCCAAATTGAAATGGAAATTGCTCATAGACAACATATTCAAGTTATATTATGATGACAAGTCACTAGAACAATATCCTAGCAAAATCAACAATTATGGGGTGGACAATAGTACTGCGGTGTTAGATGTCGAACAAGGAACCAACGATTGTAGGCAAAACGCGCTGATATCCACATTCAGAGAATAGACATCAGCTGGGACACCGTCCAAATCTGGATTGAGCGAAATCGGTGAGCTCGCGATTTATCTGATGAACTTGAACTCATCTTGTTTTCGCCCTGCCTGCAGGGGATATGTAATTATTTTTTGATTTGAATATCAAACAATGAACATGGGGTTGCTTACGTTACTGCAACCAAAACGTGTTGATATCCATTTCCTGTTCAGAATCTTGACAAAAGCTGAGATGCGTGACGTCGATGCTCTTGAAATTTAATTGATGAACTTGAACTCAACTTGTTTCCGCTTTGCTTGCAATAAGCAATGGTTAGTTAGTGTTATTCACAGAGGAAGTACACGTGTTGAAGGAATTACTAAATTAGGCGATTGATGACCCTAAAAAATATGAATAATCCAATTTTCATTGTATGGCCTAGAACAACTTCCATCCTTACTAATAAGAATTTAATGAAACTGCCGCTTATGGTGCCCAAACAAAGAAATGGAATTATTCTGTGAAAAACTCATTTATAGAATGAAAAGGTTTTTCTAGAAAAAAAGCCTTCGTTCCTTAACGGAAGCTAGCAAATATGGGAAAAGATTTGAGGTGTAGCGGGAGATCATTGTATAGTTTCTTGACCTTGTAAATGATAGATTTTTTTATTAGATCGTAGGTGGAAAAGGGTAGATAGATATCGAGACACGAATTCCTGGTGGAGTACTTAAGCTGTGGCTTTTCTTTCAAAGATATTGGCTGGATCGCATAAATTCTGGTTTTTAAATGACCTCATTGAGAAAATCTGACGGGGTCAAATATGAAGAACGTGCAGACCACTCAATAGCTCCTGCTATTCCAATATCCGTCGTCCTGCGAAAATTCTAAATATCGACAAAAAAGCATGGGATAGTGGAGTGGTGCACATCTTGCGATGTTTTTTGAACCTTTGTTTGTAACTTCAATTAACCTCTGTAACGTCTGTGTAGATAGTAGTGGTGTAAATATATAATCTACATAAAAATACCTTCAAAATAGGGTGTCACTCGACTCCTCATGATATATAAAGTTTTGGGGGTCCTTGTAACCAGGACTTTGCCCTTCCTGAGGTGAAAATGCCAAGAGATTGATTCTCTTAGAATTAAAAATCGGCTCTAGGGTTTTTTCTCAATTGTCTTGAGGTGCCCAAAATTTGCTGTGTTTTCTTTTTAAATGGCCACCCTATATATTGCATATTTTGAAATCTTTCCGTTGGTACTTGGTGAACGGGACTCATTCTGTTTTTGTGCTTTGGAAATTTTTCTTTCAAAAACAACAGCACTCCCACTATAATAAACCATTATTTAATTTTGCTATCCATATTTGGCCATCATCAATCACAACCCCTGGTCACATCATTAGTACTCTGAGACAATATTTATATGGTTCGTGTGTTATAAAGAGTATTATTATTGTATGTAGTTCATGATAATGTATTGAACACACAAGCAAAAATTGCGCCCTTGTCTTCTTCATGGAAATCCATACATCCATAATTTAACGGCAAGTGCTGGGTGGAATGGCCATAAAAACTTTTTGGTTTGCGATCAATAAAACCGTGAACATGAAAAGACCATAATCTGCAAAAGGTGGTTACGATACTCCAGGAATATAAAAATAGAAATTTGATGATTGTAAAATAATCGCGAAAGAGGAAGGTGCTCTCCCCAAGCCTGTACATCGTTTAATTCCCTTATATACGTGACAAGTGTGCCAAAAATTTTTCCCTGAATGAATCAATGATCATTTCTTACTGAAGTTTAATAACTACAAAGGAAAACTTTGATTTTCAAATGGAACTAGATCAGGTCCGGACACATTGTTGAGATTTTGGAATAATAGGATATTTTCCTTCAAGTGAACTTTTCTTGTTAAACAATAAATCGTGTTTATAGTATCACTATGCTGATAGCGTTCATATCCTTCGTTTCTCATGGTGGTCTGTACTTGAGAAATCAAGAATAAATCACAATAATTTTGAATTTGAGGTTAATCTTAAAAAAGAAGTGGCCATTGGGACAACATTTCTTTTGATAAAAATATATATTCAGTATCGTGCATACGCGGACATTTATAGTAAAGTAGATACTGACACCCAAAAAGTCTTTCTATGTGTTGTGAGCACCTACCAAATGACATCAAAATAATATATCTACTATATCTCATATGTTAATTTTACACAATAAAACGAAATAAGTGTTCCTTCTTTTTTTTGATTAGTGTATTTATATTGAATCAATTTAGCAGTCTGTCGATTCTGGAAACACATCATGCATAAGGCTCTATCAACATAAAAAAAACGGAAACCGAGAAGATTGATATCCAGTGGTAGCAAAATAAACATTGTGAGATGCTTTGAAAGTTTATCTGTGATAAACTCCTGAACATACATTTTTTTTATCGTAAAGCAACACTGCATATTGTGATCTTACGTTATCTCGTTCAAGTGGTATTAAAAGGCGCGTTCGATGTTTGATAAAGAGATACGAAGTTATTTGCAAACATTTTGAACGTTATGAGTGCTGCTTATGAGAGACAAATAGCTTGAATACGTGATGTGAAATATGATATAAATTGAACTGAAGGGGATCGCGTCTTCCGGTAACCTGATATGTTTTAATAAACACAGAGCCCAATGCCCATCTGCCGTTGTGATTTTATGATTCTGTACTAAAACAAACCATCGGTAACTCATCGGCAGACAGTTTCGAGTGATAGGTTCTGCAGGACCTTACTATGAAATTGTCGTGAAAAATGATGAAAAAAAAAACGATTGATGCCCGTCTGCCAGATCAAAGGTAGGTTTAAAAGCTCAAAGAAACCCTTAAAAATCCATTGGCAGATATTTAGGACATACACTTAATAATTATTGCGAAATTGTTGTTTGTTGTATTCTCATGTCAAATGAAATGACAAATGTCCGTCTGCCAATTTCGTACATTGTCACGAAGATATTACAATAATTGAAAATTCGCATCAATTATTATGTACAGTGTGTCTGCTTAAGTTGGCCACATATGGGAAACTTTTTTATTAATAATTTTAGGAAAAAAAGTTATTCTTTATAAAAAGTTCAGCATGTTCCAAAATCCAAAATGCAACCATCAGATATTACATTTTTTCAGTCGTATACGAGGTTTGTCAAAAAATATGAATTTCACTCAAGAGTAAAATTTGACAATATCGAAAATTGTTATAAAGAAAAATAAACACTACCATTAAAATAATTGTTTTTTTCTTTTTTGAATTTATTAAATTTTATAAATAAATTAATATTAAACAGTAATGTCTTATTTTAATTATTGGACATTTAAATCAATGCATTAATTCAAATGAAAAAATGTAATATCTGATGGTTGCATTTTAGGTTTTGGAACATGCAGAACTTTTTATAAAGAAGAACTTTTTTTCCTAAAATTAATAATAAAAAAGTTTTCCATATGTGGCCAACTTAAGCAGACACACTGTATATGTCCTATACAGGGTTTTTCCTAACCTCTGTGACAAAATGAAAGGGGTGATTCTTCGCTTAATTTTGAGACGAAAATGTGGTATAACTTTTTTCCGAATTTCGCTTTGTTTCCAAAATACGGGGTGTTTAATTTTTTTTTTGATTAGTTTTTTATTTTTAATTAATTTATCTTTCACTCGATTTTGTTGAAGTTTGGTAACGGTATTTATAGTGATAACGGGCTCATTTTGCCATGAACAAATAAAAATTATCGAATACAGTGGCGTCCCGAGCAGCACTTCAACCAATATGATTGGGAAAAAAATGTATGCCACTGACTTTTTGTGTCATTTTCATTTTTTTTTCAGGTTATTCAACTAAAAACGCAACTTTTTGATCTCCTGAATTTTTATCGTATATTGCCTAATTTTTGAGATAAAAAATTAAATCTAGTTGAGTGAGTTTTGACGCAAAAAGTAATTTTATCGCTAATGTTGAATTTTCTAACAAATACAGCAATCAATTATAATCATTTTAATGGAGAATTCAAAAACACTAAATTAATTAAAAAAAAATATATAAAAATGAATAATAATAATAAAAAAATTAAACACCCTGTACCTATTTTGGAAACAAAGCGAAATTCGAAAAAAAGTTATATCACATTTTCGTCTTAAAATTAAGCGAACAATCACCGCCTTTCATTTTGTCAGAGAGGTTAGGAAACACCTTGTATATCTGTCGATGGATCATCAAGGTTTCCTTTGAGCTTTTAAAACAATCTTTGATTCAGCAGACGGGTATCCATCGTTTTTTTTTTCATTATTTTTCACAAAAATTTCATAGTTAGGTCCTGCAGAACCTATCACTTGAAACTGTCTGCCGATGAGTTACTGGGATTTTTTTTAAGTACACAATCATAACATCACAACGGGAGATGGGCATCGATCATATTTTCTACCAAGTACAATTTCAATTATTGATCTTGGAGTTGGTACAAGGAGGAGGAAATTTAAATAGAATTTGATCGACTTTGAAAAATATTGAAATTTACCTTACCCCAGCTTGGCAGACGGGCATTGAACGTTACCCAAAAATGGTCGTTATCTTCCGGTTGTTGTGATTACAACAAAGCACTGCACAGTGAACCATTCGTTGCTCAAGGTGCAAATAATGTAAGTTGATATTTGTCAAGCCTCTAGACTTCTTGAGATATTCAACTTGATGATTTCCATTTGACAGGTCACGATGCAAGTAAACAAACAAAAATCATAACCTCACTAAACCGGCTAGCTTCACTTACATGGGGCATCTAGTGACGTCAGTGGAGATGCGCGTGGGATTACCATGTCAGTTAAAGTATCATGGTCTTAGATCATTAAATTACGTTTTGTGTTGATATAGCGACCGTCTGTAATTGACCGGAAGTGTTATAAAAGTAACGTCAATGAATTATCAGAAAGTCAAATCCATAAAAAATCAGTGACATCATATCAGCATGCAGTTATATCTTTTGATTTCTTATGGATTTTACCTTCTGAAAATTGAGACGTCTCTGGGGTGAGCAAGAAAAAAATAGTTCAATGATTAAATATCTGTTCACCTCATTGAAAATATTTTTCTCCTGCCACACATCCACTTATCCCAGAAAAATTTCTCAAGAGAGAGAAAAACTTTCATCTTACTTATTAAAAAGTCAATGTCAAAAAGGATAAGAAAAAATAACTACATATGACGTCAACTTTAAAATAATCTTGGTCAATTACAAGCGGTCACTATAGAAACAAAAAATGTTATTTCATGGTCCAACACTACCTACCAAAAATTATCAAAATCGATTTGCACATTTTTGAAAAATGTAGGAAAAACAATTTTTTACTTAATCTTTGACGCTATCTGTAGATTTGACGAGGCAATTTTGGATATAGGTAAGTTGGTCAAAATCGATCTATTTTGACGACAGAAGTCTGCCATCAAACGTTGTAGACGTATTTTCCGCAGTCCCTGTATTTTACCAACACGTAATACGTGTTCCAAGATCATATTCATATTCAATCCCATGAAATTCGGATCAATTATCTAACATCAGAACTTGATGCTTCCAATCTAGTTTCACAGCACTTTGTTACGATTAAAATAAATATCTTCAATGAACCCTGCTTCAGTCCTTCTCAAGATTAGCAATTCTTTCGAAAAGGTCCCATCCCACTAAAATCAAATCACAATTCAAATTCATATATCTATTGTCTGACAGGATGCAGGTTCCAATTAATAAGACAAACGTTCAATAAAGCTAGTTAAAGCAAAAGTGTAGGTGATACAAAGAAAAGAACGATATGAATGTAAAAAGGTGAAAGTGATTTACCAAAGAAAAGCTGAAAAGTGATAGCATAAAAAACAGAGGCAAATGATCTAATAATCCTTGAATAATACGAGTTTGAACAAATGAGAGCCCAACATTGGCAATCAACAGATTCCTAAATCTACGAAGTGATACGCCATACAGATCTATATCAATCTCTGAGCTTACATCATTAAACCAAGAACAGACCCTATGTGAAAAAATAAATAAAAGTACAGTGCAGATAGCAGATACGGAGAGTCGATCACACAATATAAAGATTGAGAGCAAGCTTGCACAAGCTGAAGCCTATTGAAGTGATAGCATACTGAATCTGCTGAGCACTAACTGCTGCCAATGGCATACCAAGGAAAGTACAATAGAGCACAATACAATAAACGTATTTTGATTAAAGCGTTAAATAACATTAATCGACTCGATATACTGGAAAAGTCGGCTGTGAATCTCATGACAAACCAAAGATTTTTCAAGGATAACTCTACCACATCAATACTAATTTACTGGTTAAAGGAATGTCTCTTGTAAATGATGAGTCCCGCACATGATTACAGCCTTCAAGAGAAACATCGTTGAGAATATAAATGAATTCGATCTTCTCCTCTAGTAGGAATATGGACATCTTTTGCACTTTGGAAGGTTTAAGGGCAGGCGGTTGCGGATGCGACAATCATGAACTGAGTCAGTATCATCCTAAAGGGACGAGCTGTACTTTCAGCAGTCTCTCATGTGAAAAAGCTTCATGTCATCTGCAAACAAGATACTTGCTCGAAGTACCATCACTGATATCATTACTGTATATGGAAAATAGAAGGGAGCGAGGTTTCTTCCTTGGGGGACACCACTCGATGCATCATACTCATCTGTCATGAAATCACCATAGTCGACAATATGGCGTCTATCAACCGGGTAAGAGGTGGAGGAATTGACCAGCTTTATGTGAAAGCTCATATCCAGAAGCTTCTGGCGAAGAATTCATTGATTCAGAATGCCGAATGCCTTCGTAAAATCAGTGCAGATGATATCAATTGATCGCCTCATAAGCTGAATGAAGAAATGATGCAAGGTTGGTGACGGTCGACCTGGACCTGAAGAACCCATGTTGATCAATTGAGATGAGATGTTTGACTTGGTGAAAAAGACAATCGTAGATGCATATCTCAAATGCTTTTGCAAAGTTGGACATGGAGATGGGGCGGGGCGGTAGTTCTCCACTTAATTTGTCTGTATTGATTCAAAGACGGGACATATTTTTCCCATTTGCCAGACAACTGGAAAGGTGCTTGTTCCGAGGGATAAACTGTAGAGTAAGCACATAGGCTAAGCAAGTACGAATGTACAATCACGCAGTAGAAATGAAGGAACCACATTGAGACCAGTTATTTGCTTGTTTTTCATTTTCTTTGAGGCAGTCTGATTTTTGGATAAGAGGTATCATTCTGATGATAGCTGGGAGGTGGGACGAAGCTGTTAAGAACACTTCTAAAAAATTAGCAAAAGCGCTTACGGAATTCTTGGGTGTGTCAAAACTTTTCCTATCAAAGGTCATGGAGCCAGGAATTCGTGAACTATCATTTTTGCTTTACAAATTTCCAGAATTTTGAGGGTTCATCTTTTATGGAGTTTTCAGTTAGTTGAGAAATCCCTGTAGGCCAAGTCAATTTTAGTCTAAATAGAGATTCTCATGGCTTTGGAGGCATTGTAATCACGTGAGTAGTTGGTTCTCTTTCACCTTCTGTGCAAGCTGGATTCTTCTTTGAGCTTGTCCACAATCTGGGCATCATACCAGCTAGGATAGGAATATCTGCGTTTTCGGTGCTCTAACACGGGGTCCTTGTGATCAAAAACACTCTACAGTGAGTTATAGAATATAGATACTGCATCGTTAACATCATCTAACTCAATGAGAGGATGCCACTGGAAAAAATACAGCGGAAAAACTCAAAACCAGAAATTGAAGCTTTGTGGAACAAGTTGTGGAGCGTCATCATCTAGTTTGCAATTTTCTGGTCTGGGCCTTATTTACTCAGCTGCGCAATACTGCTGTTCTGTCTGACTCAACAGCCCACACGTGGGAAAATTGGATACCAACAATGAGAACTGTTTCTGGCATCATAAAACCAACACCTAGTGAATGACTGCCAATCCTAAGCCACATTTCTCCTCCACCCCTGAGTCGTACAAATTCCCTTGTAAAAAAATACAAAAAAATTGAGCGTAATCAAAACCTCCTGATCCATCAGCACACTCATGATGCAAGCCAAACCAGACTCTGCTCAAGACGCCCCCTCACAATTACAGCCAAAATTTCAGTCGACGATGGCTTCGATATAACCAGCGCCTGGACTAAGGAGTCGACTGATTAACAAAGAAGCAATTTTCCCTGCATAACGCAAGCACCACCTGGCTTCAACTTACCCCGAAAAACCTGGTTCAGGCTTAACAGAGTCCGAACTAGAAATGGCAGATGTGCTCACTCTCTACTAACATCTGTGAGGCAAACGAGAATCTCCGTTTTACAACTGTGGGGAGGTTCATTGTAGAAGAATGCCCCAACAGGAGGTTCAATGGAAGCTCCATTGAGTTTTTGCTGACAACTTCAGGAGCGATAGCTTATATTGATAGTCAACTACTCAAGACTTCACATTCCTCTCTTATGGGGTTTACTCGATAACCAGCTTCGTTAAAACTCTCAATTAAGCTCAACGAGATCTGCTTGATTGTTATGCAAGATCCCATTATTGATATTATGTAATTACGTTTAAGTGTTTGTTTTGTCCAAATTGATAATTGATTGTCGCTCACAAAAGTTGGATAATATCTCAATCATCAGCCATTAATAATTGATTACTTGGCCATAAAAAGAAAATTGGGGTTACTGGCTCCACATAGGAGAAGTTCTATAACCGCATTGGTAAATTGTGTGGAAAAACATGAATCGAATAATCGGCACACTAAAGCCATAAAATTTTATGGATACTTCTTTTGAATCGATTGAAACAGCGCGCTTAGTTTTAAAAGTTTTATTCCCACGAAATAAAAAAAAAACAATGACAATTGAATGACAGTTTTTTTCTATTTCAGATTTTCCTTCGAACTGAACATTGACGAAGAGGTAAGATCCCACTTAGTTTATCTGTATTTAGTATAAAATGTGAATTGAGACATGTTTGGTAAGAGAGTTGATACGAATGTAACATATTTCACTCAAAACTATTGAATCAACATGAAAAGAATATTGGTTGTAACTTTCGTTCATCATATGCCTACGATTTTGATAAAATAATCATTGCAGCGATGTCAAGTTCCCCTAAAGAGTAGGACCTATCCAAAATATCAACCACATAATGAAACAGATTCGTGATTTTCCTAATAATTCACGTGTGTGATATTTTGATGCCAACTTGGTACATAAAAAGTAGATTTCAACTTTATGAGTCAAAACTTTGCCGAGAAGCATTGAAAAATTATTATTATCATGAAAACGAATTGCGATAACAAAATAGTTATTAACGTTACTTAGACCGTGAATGACTGTTTAAATCACGAGTCAATATGTTATTCTAGATTAGTAGTTTGATGACATTTGATGGCTGCGTATCGTACATTGTTTTATTTCATAATTGTCCAAGAACTCATTAAGAGGACGGTGGTTGCAGTCCATCTCACACTCTCAACATGAGATGGCGCCAGCTAAACCATGTCACCACTAAAGTAATTTGGATAGATGATAGGTTACTTATGTTAGCAACATTTTATGTCAAGTTATTAATTTAAACCATGAGATGACACCAGCCAAACTATGCCACCAATGCAATTTCACAGTACCTATTTAATGATGCAAAGTGTCACTATAACTGGAGTTGAGTAGTGAAGTAGACTTTTATTACAGTCTCTGATGATGTAAAGTGTCATCCAGCGATACAATGATACTTTACAGCACAGTATGGAATAAAAATCTAATAACTCTCGATAAAATCAGTCCTGTAATATAGATCGACAATTGTCTTTGTCACAAACTTTTGAGAAGACTCTACAAGGTGTCCGGAAAAGATGAGCGGAAAATTCAGGTGAGAATTCTAGACAAAGAATAAATGCTACCTCTCTTCATAATACTTTTTCGAAAATCAATTATTGACGGAGTTACAGGGAGTTAGAGTTGAATTTTATTTGCAGTTTGTTTGGGTTAGTTTTTTGCCAAGCTTATAATATTTTGACAAAATCTTGTATTTGGGGCTTTATCGGGATGAGGAATTCAAATCTGCCCACCGTTCTTTTACATTTTGTAGAGGGCGCCACATACGAACCTATACTTTGATTTGAATGTTCCCAACTTTTTTGTGCCACACTGTATGTGACTTTTGACCAAATATTTGATTTTCTCAACCTTTTGACAAAAAAAAATGGATACTTCTCTTGTGGCGATAAATCTGAGCATTCTCGAGAAAAACGCTAAAATAACTTTGCTGGCATGTGATGAATACGTAATCATTTTAATTCTTTTTCAACCTTAAACATAGCATGCATGCATTTTTTGAAAATTTGTTGTTACACTTATGGTCAATGACAAATAAAAATGTGGGAAATCACCAACTGTCAAAACTTATTCTCCTTAAACTTGCTTCTACGGCAACTTATAGCGCATGATTCCAAAGCATGCTATGTTAAAAGTTGAAATTAACTCGAAATAATTTCGTATTCATTACATGCAAGCGAAGTTATCTTAGCGTATTTCTCGAAAATGTTAGATTTATCGAAGCAAAAGCATACCTTTTTTATTTCAAAAGGTTGGAAGAACAAAAATATTCACTCGAAAGTCGCATACAGTCTAGCACAAACAAGTTAGGATCATTCAAATCGAAGTATAGGTTCGTATGTGGCGTCCTCTACAAAATGCGGAATAACGGTGAGCAAATTTGAATTCCTCATCCCAAAAAAGCCGTCGTCAAAATATTATGAGAAAGGCAAAAAACATTGTCAAAAAACTGCAAATAAAATTTAAGTTCACTGTAACTCCGTCAATAATCAATTTTTGAAAAAGCATTTTAGGAAGAGGTAGCATTTATTCTTTGTCTAGAATTCTCAACCGAGTTTCCGGACACCCTGCATAATAATTAAAGCATCTGCCAAGTTACAAAGAGATTTTCACAAAAGCTCAACTTGTTTTACATCGACCAAGTACTTTCCAACAATTTTTCGGTTGATTTTGTTCCGTAATTTAATTTTGGACTCACTGTATAGCTCAAGTGAATATTGATACAATTTGTTCCTGTTCTGCTATTCTCCTATTTCTGGATTGGCAAAAACATAAGTCACATATTATTATGGCGACTCAGTTCGTAGATATTTTTTGGGAACACGGAACTTGTCCATGAAAAGTAAGGAGACACGTTGTTTTTTATTGGTCGAAAATTGACGCAGATATAACTATTTGAAATGAGCCAAAATCACGTTATGACGTCACACCTCAGTCACACCATGCTCAGTAAACATAACACCTGTCGAGAAAAAATATTTAAATAAACAGGGAGACAAGAAAATAACAGAATGTGAAAATTACTCTAAAAAAACTGTTTATATTTCAATTCTGGACGGAGAACAATGAACAAGAAAGGTAAGTATGATAAAGAGCTGGTCAAAATATACAAAAGTGTTAATTTGTGTAAGAGAAAAAACACTCTTATATTTTTGACCATCTTTGTTAATCTTAATTTAAGTGGATTTTGATACATCAAGATACTGTTCTCTTACACAAAATAACACTCATTTTCTTTATCATCGTTTTTCGGCCAAAATTAAAAAAATAATAATAATGAAATATCAGCAGTTTCTTCAAAGTGATTTTTGCATTTTGTTATTTTTTTTTGTTGTACGTTTCAAGATTTTTATTTTCGACGGATAGTATTTCAAGACTAAGCGAACACTTTTATTAAGAATGAATTTCTGTCGTATGACTTGATTTTAAGTCGATTTATGCGTCCTCTTGTAACACCTATCTGGGGACATACTTTAGATGATAACATTATCAATATGCTTAAATTCAACACTACGCTGTCAAAAAAATCTCACTTCTTCAATCACTAGGTACTTGTCAAATTTTAAATTACAAGACCGGCAACATCCTGTTGCCGATAAAGTATTTACAAATATTTGGTTCGAACGAATAAATCCCTGAGACATCGCATGCATAAAATACAAAATTGGATTGATATGCAAGACTCATGCAATTTTTGAATTGCCTGATCAAAACAAAGTTCATGATTCACTTGCGTAAGAGATTGTGTTTGACATAAACGTTGATTATTTTCAGCGCTTCCGGGAGACATGATCTAACCATTGATGAAATTACTATTCGCGTATTGGTTATTTTGCTTATACAAGACGTCTCAGCACATTTTCAGATTATGTATATTTGCTTTCAATCTAAATTATATCGATAAATTTGATGACCATGCAACGGCATAGGATATAGGAAAGCGTCCATTGATATGAAAGCTGAAAACCACTACTCAGAACAAAAAAATCAAATTGAAAAAGAGGTCGAGTGATACCTCATTTTGAAAGACTTTTTTTTCAAAATGGCACCCAATTGCCGTGTTGACATCCTCAGCTGTCACCAGCATTCTGAGAAACGCAGAATGTGCTCATATATTGGAGATCCAAATTTTATTCTGGTATATTGAACGGTTTAAAGTAAGGGAAGGGAGATCAAAGAATCTGTTGCGTCACCAAAATATTTTATGTGCACGCCCCGGACCTGACGGACCCTTTTGTACGGCCAAGTACCTCAGCCACTCCCGACTGACTCTGATATCAGTCCGGCAGACGACAACTATGACAAGTGACATTCGATATTCAGGATGGCCAAGGAGCCCCAATTATTCACCATTGGGAATAGTACGCATGATCACACAAACTATAATTATTTCGTTTCACAACTGAACGCTTGGTACGCTGCTGAAGTCCACGATATTCTCGTTAATCCACCTGCAGTTGAGCGATATAATAATTGGAAACTGAACTTATTGGCCGTCTTTCTCAGTCCGAAGAACATGAAATTCGGCAATTGCTTAGGCGAAAGAGCTAGGCGACAAAAAACTGTCACAGTTTTTACGTCATGAGCTCACTTCAACGACAGCTCTGGATACAAGGACTCCCGTCTTGAGTTCAAGGAACTTTACAATCGCAAATGGCACTACCACCCGAGCAATTGGCTGATATCGCAGAACGCATTATGAAGGTGTCTCCACAGGATCCAGTCGTTGCCGTTCACGTAGCATCCATTTCACCAACCGCCGCAACTGCTTCACAGAACCTGGACATTGCACAACTTACTGCTCGCGTTGAATATCTTACCCACTTGATGGCGAGTATGCAGACGCGTCGACAAGACCATACAAAGCACTCAAGTCAACGTCCGCGCTTTGGCGATTAGCTTGAATTCACACCTAGACAACTCCAACAAATTTCAGTGCTGTCTTCGAAGAGATCTCTTCCAAAAATTCATCGTCGCAGATGTTGCATTGCCCATTATAGGTTCTGACTTTTTGACATATTTCAACCTCTTGCCAGATTGTCATCACAACCGACTCATTGATCAAGTAACCGACCTCTGTTTAACAGGACAACCCGCTTTTACTGCACAGGTCAGCGTCAAAGTACTCATCAGACAATGCACTACGCCTTTCGACGAAATAGTAGCTGAGTTCCCCTGCTGGCTCGCCCTGTTGAAAATTCCTGTGAGAAGCACGACAAGACACAGCATTATATGCTAACGGTCAATCAATTTCTTGTCACGCACGTCACCTCGCGCCTAAATGCCTCCGCATCGCTGAAAACGAGTTCACCACAATGCTTCATGACGGAATTGCTCGACGCTCCTCCTTGGGCCTCTCCACTCCACCTAGTCCCGAAGAAAACCAAACGGATTTCACCCATGCAGAAATTACCACGCTTTGAATACCCGAACTCTTCCGGGCAGGTATCTAGTTCGACACATCCATGATTTCACTCATCGCATTGGTGGCTTCACCATATTCACAGTCATTGATTTGGTCAAGATATATACTCAAATTCCATTCAATCCTCCCGACATTGAGAAGACAGCCGTGATCACTTGGTTCGGACTTTTCGGATTCCCATATATGAATTTTGAACTCCACAACGTCGGCCAAACTTTTCAAAGATTTATCGATAAAGTTCTGCATGACTTTGAACTCTGCTACCCCTACATCGACGACATTTTGATTTTCTCCGTGGACGCAGAGCAACATCGTGATCTTCGCCCACTATTCCAACGCTTAGAAGACTACGGACTGCTCGTCAACTTTGCCAAGAGTGTCATTGGCCAACCTCAAGTTACCTTCTTAGGGTATGAAGTTTCTTCAGTCAGCATTCGCGCTCTTCCAGATTGGATTACTGCCTCACAAAACTTCTTTCTAGCCAGCACAGCGATGTGTCTCTGTCGATTTTTAGGCATGATAAACCTCTACCGTCATTTCTTGCCTTCAGCCGCTAAACATCAAGCTCCACTACAAGACGTCACCACTAAACTTCGAGGATCTCAACCTGAACCATGGACACCAGTTTTGGAAGAGGCATTTGATGCTTGCAAGACGGCACTTTCCAAAGCCACGCTTCTTCTCCATCATGTTACAGAAGCTCACTTTGACTTTTCACTGACGTTTTCGCTGTGTCTATTGGTGCCACTTCATCGCTGTATGTGGTCAACGCGTGGCAGCGTTGGGCATTTTTCTTCCGCAAGCTCAACATTCACCACCCAAAACCCATGTCTGCACAGTTTCTGCCTCAGCTCCAGATGAAGAGGGACAAGTCTCAGAACCTCGCTCAGAACACTGTCTTGACCCCACTGAATGGCCTGCCTATTAGCGAGAATCATTGACAGTTTACGAAGCTGTACAACATTTTCACCATTTTCTGGAGGCTCATGTAACCATCTACACTGATCACAAACCTCTAATCTATGCATTTCAGCAAAGACGTGGAAGATTGCCACCAGTTCAGCATAACCAGCTCTCGTTCGTCGCCCAATTGACGACAGATATTCAGCACATTGATGGTGCCGCGAACGTCGTGGCAGATGAGTTTTCTCGCGTTGCTGCTGTTACAGCGTCAGCGCGTCAAGACCACTCATCACATCTCTTTTCTACTTGGCACTTCAACTTCACCTCCACTGCGCTTCCGTCATGTGCATATAGATATCACTGGATCACTGCATTCTGCTGGAACCTATAGATAACAGCCTCACTGCCATAGATAGGTTCACCCGATGACCTGAGTTGTGGCCCATGGAACGCATCATAGGAGACGTTGCTGCTACCATTTTCAATGGCTGGATCGCACGCATTGGTACATCTTCCTGGATAACCACCGATCAAGTACGACAGTTCGACTCAATGCACTTGGCGCGTGTTCTGGATTTGAACGCACCCGCACTACCAGTTGTAACCCAGCTTCGAACGGCATGGCTGAACGTCCTCATCGACAGTTAAAAGCAGCTCATATGTGTCACGAGAGATCAACCTGGCTTCAAGCTCTACGGATGCGAAGTGCTTTCAAGGAATGTCTTGGAATCTCCGCTGCAGAACTTGTTTATGGGAAAGCCTCTATCACTTCCTGACGAGATGATCAGCCCTTCTTCACGTCAGCATCAGCTTTCCATGGACATCACCGTATTCACTGACCATCTGAGGCAAATCATGCTACATCTTCGCACAGCACCAGCATCTCGTTATGCCCAGCCATCTGTCTCCATTTTCAAGGACACTTCGACCGACTTTCACTTACGCATTTTTTCGTTTCGACATCGTACGAGGCGCTTTTGAGCCCACTCACACAGGTCTCCATCCAGTCATCAACCGCACACATAAGATCTGCACTCTTCGCA
The DNA here is from genome assembly GCA_958502075.1 of Orchestes rusci. NCBI lineage: Eukaryota > Metazoa > Arthropoda > Insecta > Coleoptera > Curculionidae > Orchestes > Orchestes rusci. Next base: position 4,375,526 of record OY293306.1, read on the forward strand.
TTTGTTGTGAACCCGCCGTGACAGTATTCATAGACGGCCTCAAGTCCGCTTACCACGTAGCCGAAGACACTTGGCCTGATCCTGCTGAAAGTCCCTCAACGCCTCTCTGAGATTCTGTTTCTTCAACTCCTGCTACGCTTCCTGCGTCCAATTCTCCTTCGCAAGACTACACTACCCGTTCTGGAAGACATGTCCACTTTCCAGCTCCTTTTTCAAGATGGTTTTTCTCACTCCCCAGGAGGGTGATGTGGCGTCACCAAAATTCATAGATAAAATAAAAATAAAGAGATAGTTTCTTCAAGTGGGGAATATCCGTATAGAGTTTCTGCGCTGGTCCGTAGCGCACGGCGTACGGTGGCAAAATTTTGAACTAATCCGATGTGACAGCCAGACATATGATAATCGGTTGGGTCTGTCTTACTTATACAGTTAGAAAGAGATACATGATTTTTGGAATTTTTTGGTCAAAAATTGGTACGTCAATTTGTTGAAACGAATTTCCAACGTTTGTTTTGGTGTTGAATCATAAACATAACCTGAAACCTGACATTTTTGTGAAGTTGAAGTATAAAGTATAATATAATATTATTATTATACACTAAAGCGAAAGCAAAAAACGACTGACTTTAATACTCAATACTATCTGCTTTGATAATAAATAAATGATATTGATTGCAACTGTCTAGATCTGGTTTAGGCAGAACAGGAAAAATAATACGGAGATATGCAATTAAAGTCTTCTAAGCTAAGAGGCAAGAAAACAATAAAAAGGTAGGCACAACTTGTAGTAAAAAGCTTTTTGAACGTGGGAGGTTTTTTTAGGCATTATTTGCTTGCATCTTATCTACTTGTGTTTTTGTTTTGTTGAGTACTAAGCAAACTACAGCTACACTGGGCTCTAAGTTTGATTCTGGACTCGGGGCTAGTTCATAACGAAAGAAGAAGACGATTTGGTGGTGGTTTTCACGACAATTTTCGAATTGGCAGTCTTGGGGCAGGTATCAACATGGGTTAGATCAACCCCATGAAAAGCATGAACATTGCCTGTCTGGTGGAACATAATGCTCATCTAGTCTTTCAAGCCGAAGCTGTGATACTAATTAGAATCATAGAATCAGTTGTTATGTACTAAATTAGGTGAGTTATTATGTAGTATGTACATCCTTAGTTTAGATAGCTCGAGAGAAAACATTGTTAAGGAATATTGTTGATGTGTGCTGATAATTAACACTGAAAATGTCTAAACATTTATTTTATCCTATAAATGTGAACAGTTGGAATGTTTAAATAAGTACTTTCACTCAATCAAAGACAATAATTCCCTGAAAAAGACCAGATCAGGCGTGAAAAATGGTTTCAAATCATGAATTTGAATTATTCTTATAAAAGGTGCTGTCTATGTCAAGAACATTTTGAGGAAAAATCTTTTTCAGATTTGAATAGAACTCGATTGACCAAATATGCCCTCCCAATTAATAATTATCAGAAAATAATCATTATTACATTATATACAAGATATACAACTAGTTCCCCCTCACGATTCTGAAAAACCAGCTGTAGATGTAGCTTTCAAAACTGAATTTATCAATATTCCAGAAAATATTTCTGAAGAAAAATTGAAAACAAATGAAAAAAAAAGAAGACTTTCAGATTCAAGCCACATACATGTCCTGGTTCTCTGGTCAAGGTTTTTGTTGATAAACATACCTATGTAACTTGTTCCAAGAATGAGTTTTTGTTTCATTAAATATTGTGATCTAGCTGTTAGTGATATTATTTATTATTTTTTATATTTCGATATTGTTTATGCATGTGATTAAATTGTACCAAAATGTATTTTGTTGATTACATTGAAATAAAAAGATACCTTCGTTTGAATTTATGACAAATTCTTCATTGTTTTACTAATTCCTTCCTCAAAGAATCAGATCTTCATTTGAATTTGTTAAAAATACAGTCCTGTTATCATTCAAAACAGTTGATAAGTAAATTTGAACAAGTTTTTTAACGAATCAACTGTTTTGAACAGTTACAGTACTTTATTTTTATCAAATCTAATAAAGCGAATATTTATGGGTTTATTTGAAAAGGCCGCCTCTGCATTGTCGGTAAAAAAGAAACCTGTTTTATCATTTAGTTGCTGTCCGTAGTCAATAGTGTCGCTGTAAACTCTGTGCCAGCTGCTTGTATTGGTTCGAACACTCTCTTAATTTATTATTTTCTCTATGCCAAAATTTTTCAAGTGGCACGCCCCTCTCGTACGACCAAGTCACTCTTGACCGACTGTGATGTCAGTACGGCAGACGACAACTACGAAAAGTGACATTCGACATTCAAGACGGTTGAGAAGTTCTGTTCGATGCACACGTGCGAATACAATAATTATTAGTTTGATCGCTGAATATAGCATTATTATACGAAACCGACACAAATCGATGTGATGTGATCCCCAATATATGGGCATCTCTCAGCACAGTTGTGACAGCTGAGGATGTCAAAACTGCAATTGGGCGCCATTTTGAAAAAAAATACTGCGTAGATATTGAAAAATCACAAAGAGACAGCGACTTCAAACTTTCAGGGTGTGATAAGGATAAAAAGACCTTCAAAATGAGGTAACATACGACCCCCTTGTTATTTTGACATTTTTAGCTGTCCCTACTTTGTCAAAACATACAGAATATCCTCACATATGGTGTCTCCAGCTTCGTTCTAATATATTAAACGGTTCAAAAGTTAGGAGGGTGGAACAATAAAGAATTATACCGCATATGCCAATCCTTTTCAGCTTGTATAATAAACGTAACTAATGACGATGTTTAAATAAAGAGAAAAAAGTTTTACGTCAATTACTTCTCAAGATTAACCTCTCCCATCCAGATATATCAAAATGAAATGAATTAAAAATTGAATCTACCAAAGACAAAACAAAGCAGCGGTATAAATATAAATCCATTAGGAAATACTTGCCTTAGAGATTTTAAATGCTTAAGCAAAATTGGAAAATTAATTTGTATCATTAATGGAACCGCAAAGGAAGAAGGCACATAAATAAGAATATTCAACCCACTGGAATCTGTCTAGCTTTGAATACTCATTTGCATCCAATTGAATCGGGTAGGAAGTGAGATTGGGTTCCAATGGGTGGATTTTTGCACTTATCCGTATACCTACTATCCATTTTAACAAAACCATCTGCTGACTTTTTGAGTCACTGATATCTAATCCCCATGTTTATTAAATAACGTGATGTGAAAATAATCCATCATTATCCTATCAATGTAACTTACCAATTATCATCCTTGACTAGAAAATATTTTTGAAATTGATGAATCAATCTTCGATGAAAGAGGGACACAATGAGGATCATAACAGTTATCACAAAAAAAAGTGAACAAACATCGTTTGATATAAAATCAAATAACCATTGATCTATGTTTCAAATTCCGATAAGTCCTTGTGGTCATGATAAAACTGCTAAATGAACTGTTGGGGAAAGCTTTGACCTTTCGTTGAGGAAGATTATAATTCTTATTTTCATCAAATAATACAAAACAGAAGCGGATGGAGATTTAACAGAAAAGAAAGGAGAATACTGCTATCATTGTTTCGTGTGAGTCCTGAAAATAAGATCTCTTCACCAATAATTTAGCGAAAAACACGAGATATCTTAATATTATAACTATCTTAGCCTACATTGTTATCATACACGCGAGAACACTATCCAATCAATATGCAGATAAGTAAGTTCTGACTATGCTGTTAGCCCCTCCATGTGTACACATACAGGGTGGTCCATTAGTGTGAGGATGTTTATTTTCTCCTCTAAGAAAAATTGTCGAGATAAAACTTACAGTTCCAACAGAACTCAAAAAACAGAGTGTTCTAGAAAGCCGTGGAGTAGAAAAAAAAGATTTCCAAATAGCAACCCCAACTTTCATTTAGTTAATTGGACTTAGAATGAAATTTGCTTGAACAAATTAAGGAACCATCTTCAACTGGCATAAAGTTATCATTGTTAATATTCCTGACTTTTTCCCTCACTCAATCATTCCTATCGTCCCGAATTGTAGACACAAATAAAAATCGGTACTAGTTATATCGGGAGATCGAGGAGACCACTGGACTAGACGACTTCTCTTGATCCACCTGTTAGGAAAAAAAGCCAATAAGGTTTCGTCACGTGGTCTGAAGATTCCAATTGACGGGAACTATATCAACGAGATCCAGATAACAAAAAAATTCTTGACACTTGTTGAACAAGCAAAGTTTTGAGTGCTCAACAAAATCCAATCCAATCCAATTGAAAAAAAAGTTTCTTCATCGCTAAATCAAAGTCTCACCATTTTTGACGCCATGGTTTTCTTGAACACTCTGTATACACAGTGATATTTCCAAATTGTGAGCCTGTTGAAGCCTAGTTTTGTCTTGGAAATGTTCTCCCATCACCATTGACAAGGGAGTAAATGGACTTCCACGCACTAATGGGATGGGCCACCCTGTATTTTAATTAAAGCTTTAATCTAATGTATCGGTCATGATAAGATGGGGTGATGTTGTTGAGACTAAAATGAGTTGGGTTGGTGGAGAATGATAAGATAAAAACGCGATTTTTTTTACGTTACATTACGCTAAGTTAGAAAACGTGAATATGCTGACGGTGTGATCAAGAAGATATATGGATGAAATATTGTAAATGCCAAAGTTAATCAACATGAAAAATTGCCGTGTTATTCTCGCGAATGTTCAAATAGTTTTTCATAAAATATGAATACTTTTTAAATGGGAACTTCACAGTTAAGGGCTGCTGACTTGCAAAACATTCTCTTGCTAACTGGAATATCTGATCATTACAAGACCTAAAGAACCACGATAAGCTGCTTCAATTTCTCATTCATTTTATACAGGGTGTCCTGTGGGGTAAGGGACGTATCTAATCTTCAGAAATACTCTCGATTCAACATGAATTGTGTTACATGTATACATCTATGTACAAATCACATTCCACAAAGTAAGACAAATTGCTTTACACAGGTATCGTATATTGTTATTGTAACAAACATGATGTAAGTATATGTTTTCACAGGACAGCACCGACAAGTAAATTAATGTCGAAACTGCCAGCTCATCAGATTCTTGTTATGGATTATTTTGGTATTTATAGATGTAAATATTGTATAATAAATTAGTGTCAAACCGTTCCTGGTGTTTTACTCATTACTTTCTACACACAACCGCAAAAGCTTATCATAGTAGTCACTTTTACAAAAGGCATAGTAGTCACTTTTACAAAAGGGCACTGTGAATAAGTCGACAACAAAGTCACCCTCAAATACAAGAGGCTTTTTGTCAAAAACTTGAAGGCACATGAAAGGGTGGTTACCTTTTCATTGTCCTTCGAGCAAAAAGTTCAACAAGAGGTTCAACCAGCCATCTAACTTCAGCAATCCAGAAGCCATCAAACTACAACAGTCCTAAAAGCAATCCAACTACAGCAGTCCACAAAAGCCATCCAACATAAACAATACAAAAAGCAATCCAACTACAGCAATCCACGAAAGACATCCAACTTGAACAATAAAAAAAGCAATCCAACAACAACAATCCAGAAGAGTCATTCAACTACAGCAATTCAAAGGAGCCATCCAATTACAACTATCCAGAAGCCATCCAAAACTACCCAAAAGCCATTAAAAACTATCCAGAAGCCATCCAACTTGGACAATCCAAAAAGCAATCCAACGACAACGATCCAAAAGAACCGTCTAACCACAACAATCCAGAAGAGCATTCCAACTACAACGAGCCAAGAAAGCCATACAACAATTCAAGAAAACAATCCAACTACAACAATCCAATAAAGTCATCCAATTCAAATTCTTCAGTACAACAACTATTGCCAGCCGGTCTTTCATATTCTAGGTGCCATAAAATCAAATTCATTATCAATATTATCATAAACCTTGGAACTTACAGAAAGGGTAAGAATATTTTTCTAGTTGTCCAGTTAATTACGCTGGCGAAAAAAATATTAGCATAAATTCAGTGCGTATGCTCGTGCCAGGAAGCTGGCAAGTATGCAATCTCTAATCTAGCCATCAAGTTAGTTCCGAAGTAATAAACAGGCTGAGGAGGTGTAAGTGTATTTTTTTAGTTGTCCAGTTGATCGCGCTGGCGAGGCAAATATAAAAACAAGCTTACTGCCTATTCTCGAGCCAGGAAGCTGGTTTATAGTCACAGCCTTGCCTTATAATCCATAAATAAACTCAAAGATTAACCACACTTTATGGCACGTAAGAAACTAAATAGATTCCAAAGGCAAAAGACGCGACAAGAAAAACTAAAGATATTGACATCCATCTGCGAAGAAGACATTTCAATAAAACTTAACGAAGCGGGGCTCCCAGTAACTCCGACAATAAGAACAAAGACATTCGAGTTTCCAGCTATTCCGCAAACCACCGAAACAGCTCAGGCGATTCCACATCCAGAAAATACACAAAAATCAGATGAAAATAACGGACTACTAACAAAATTAGAACAAAGATCTATTGATTTATTTGAAAGCCTATAAAAAAAATCATAATCAAACATCATGTCCAACCCAAAGGCAGAAATCCAAGAACCTGCACTACAACAACAAGAAAGAGGACAAGAAATTCAACGCATCCTGACGAATATGAAGAAAGATTCATCCAGCAGAGAAACCATACAATACTTCGAGGAGAAATCCACATCTGTGAAATCGCTATGTACTACAATCTACGAGACTGACAAGAAGATCAACAAAATGAAACACCTCACTCACGAGTACCACGTCAAGAAGTATTTTGACCAACTCAAAGAAGTCTATAATAATGCAATCAACTACATACAAAATGGCAAGAAAAAAATCGAGGCTCAAACACACCAAAATGAGCTGACAGCGAAGTTAAGAGCATTACTAAACCAAATGGAGGAAGTTGTAAACGACACGCTCTCAAAAATAGGTGATCATACCCCAGGCAATCGCCGTAGACAACTACAATCCAAGATAACCGAGAAATGGACGCAGATATCGGATCTATACCCACAATTCAAAATTCAATCAATCCATAGACCATTCAAGCCCACATATAAGGTCCTGGAAAGACAACATGAATAGCTTCTTCTTCAGCTACAACCAGATGGACCTACTAGCATTTTGTCAGTCGGACCGCCACAAATAGATCTTCATGTAATCATTCAACAGCCAAGGTCATCCAACATATCAATGCCAGAGCAGCAAGACTGGGCTCATCCTTTTGTGAGAGGGTCAGGGAATTAGCATCCAACAGGGAATGTTCGTCGCTAATTCACCATCCTGAAGAGGAGCAACAAGAAGTCGAGTGGATGAACAGAGGAATGCAGAACCTAATAGTAAAGCTCAACGATGAAGTCTACACGGACATTGAAGAACTAGCCAAAAATGAAAAGGAGCTAATCAAGATTGACATTAATCAAGGACAGGATAAGCTACATGTTCTGGCGACATTCAACGAAACAGAGATCATATCAACACCAATCCCAATAAGAATCACAAGAGAGGACTAAAGGATAGTGGATGTGCCAAACGAGTTCATTGCAGTTGACTATAATACGCAATCATACTTGCAGCTCAATGAAGAAGAACTTCAAAACTGCATCAGCAGCAGCCCAGACACGTACATCCTCTCACCGACTACCACAAGAAACACAGACGATACTCCCAACTGCCTCATCGACGAAATTTATCACCGTTTCCAAAATACGTCCTGCTTGATCCAAAAGAAGCCCTTCATGTCCATATGGAAACGGTTGGACACACCCAATGCTTGGATGTTCATCAGTGCTCATAAGTTCAAGGTAGCAATCATCTGCGATGGCATTCGCGAAGATGTGACTCTCAACAAAACAGGCATCTTGGTCATATCTCAGAACTGTATGATCAAGACCAACAAAAACAATTTAACTCCAAAAAGAGCTGGCTCAGTTACAGTATTGGGATCAATGGTGCAACCAAGCAATTTCAACATAACAGATTCCTACGCGTTCGACAAGGAACACAAGATTCTAGAAGAACCAGTTCTAGATGCCTCTGCATCCTTGGATAGACTCAAAGAGGAAGAGACAAATATTCAGCACGAACTACAAGAAACACAGTGGACCAGCGTTCACTATCTAGCAGTGTTCAGCAATGTGTCGTCAGTGATACTGGTTACCATCACATTATCAGCACTCTTGGGATATTCATGGTATCGCCGTCAGAAGAGACAAGACCACAACATCATGTAGACGATTACAACGGAATATCTTTGATTACTCTCCGGGATGTCAACATCGACGATCACTCTGACTCTGATGCTATTAGCAGGTGACTAAGATTGCGGGCGGCCAGAAGGTCTAATCTTCAGAAATACTCTAGATTAAACATGAATAATTGTATTATATTAAAAAATAATAAATAGGCAATAAAGGCACAATCCTACAAAAAAGGGTAGATACCATTTCAGGACGAAATTTTACTACGTGTTCTTCAAGTATATTCGAGTCAAAAATATCCTATGAACATGGGTCCGCAAATGCTTCCTTCACACTTGGACTTTTTTTACACGCTTTATGTTGTTTTTAACTTTTTAACGAAATCTTCGAACTCGTTTTCTACCCACTTCAAATGCACAGATTGGTTGATAACTTTGCACACATATCAAGGACCGATGACATCACAAGAATTTGAATAAAAAAAAGAGCTTAAGAGTAGAGAATATATTGTTATCGAAGAAAAGTCGAAGTTTTGTTGTTTTTGACATTTCTCTGAAAGAATTATACATAAAGAAATATTATGGACGTGACGGTTATTCTTGAACCGGCCGCGGCCGTCTGATATGAGTGATAGGTAACGTTGCCAAGTTTATTCATTTTACGTTTAGATCATAGAGTATATCGGATTCTGGGGGGTTCGGACTTCCAAAACATTACTGCAGTAATAATTGATTTAAAAAATTAATAATAATATTAAATAAAATAATAAAAATAAATGCTAGATTTAATAACTAAAAAACACGCTGTAGAACTAAAAAGTAGAAAATGAAATGATTAACAAGAAGATAAATGTCTATGTGATAAAAGCGTATAATATAAAAAAATATAATGATTATTGTTATCGAAGCACCTTATACTCCACACTTTTATCACAATAACAATAATTTTCTCGTTAATCATTTTTATCTGGACCTAAAAATTATTTCTTAATTTTTATTTAAAATGAATGTTTTCTAGTTTTTTTTAACTAGGTATGATTTATTTTTCCTTGACACACTTTAATTCATCTGGTCACTTTGAACAATTATTGTAAATGTAGATATTTTCATAGCCTGCAGTATTTTTTTCTGCTTTTTTGGCATTATTGTAGTTTTCGGCAAAATAACACTAATAAATTTGAAAAAAAAAACATTGCGGACACATGTTCATAGGACATTTCCGACTCTCCAATTCTCTCAAAAAACAGGTAGTGAAATTTTATCCCTTCACTCGTGGGACACCCTGTATACAGCGTTCCAAAAAATTCATTTGTGTTAACCTCAAAATGAGCTTTCTGTGTCTGAAAATACAACATATTCCATATGTTGCCTCTAGTAACTGGAATATAATAAAATTATTAACAATGTATATCTTTTTATTTAGCAAATGATACAACATATTCACATTGAAAATTATGTGTCAAAATATAAAAGCTGCTCAATAAATAGAAATAGTGAGAAAAGAGAACTACTAGTATGTACAGGGTGATCCACTATATAGGGTCTACAAAGGAAAAGTATGATACAAAAGTTGTTTGGTTAATACTGAATTAAATCTCAACCTCTTGTCGTCAATCTGAATTTTTTATTACCCACTGAAGCTTCAAAAAAGGCCCGCAAAACCATTAATATGACATCTTTTGTGATTTATGGTAACCTCTTGACCGTTCTTATTCTTTGCTCCTGCAACTACTCGATATTTTATGGGATGACCCACTAGGGCAATGTATACTCTTTAGTTTCAAGATGCTACTCAAACTTTAGTAGTGAGTTTATTTCATCTCCAGAATGATCTCGACATTTTCGAGCACCTTTCGCTGACATAGATTTTTTTTCCTATTATAATCTTTGAAAGGCAATATTTTGAGCAAATTACTCCTGATATAAAGGTAGTTCAATAAAAAAAAAGTCGTTAGTGGCTGTGGTTTCACTTTCATGAACGTAGGTTGTAGCTGAGTTCGTATGGTTTGATGAAAACTGTCACAATCGTCACTGCATGTTTGACATTATTTTTCGTGAATTTAATTTGTTTATGTTTTAATAATTATCTGCACAAACAAAAGATTACTCGTCAAGCTCTATCTTGATAGAACCACATAATATCTATTTTTCTTATTCGTTGATATCTTCTCTGGCATGAGCTTGTAGATTATAATTTTCATTTTTGCTTCTCCAGTGTATTGAAATAGGCTTTAATCTTTCTGTCTTTACATGAGACTTCTTGTATCATGAGGCCATGTCACCAGGTTTACAACTAATTATCTTTTTTCACAATGGGTTTTTTTTCCAATGAATACGTGACAATTGGGGTTTAGACCTATGGTCGGCTAAACCAAGCTCTAGTTCTTTTTTGTAGCCTAACAAACCACGATGTGTATCGTGAAACAGCATTAACAACCATATGCCTTATCCAGGATAAGTTCAAATTCGCACTCAGAACTGAACTTTATTTCGATTCTCTTAATAAATACATCATTCCACTTTCCATCGCTTCAAGATACACGTCGCCATCGATTCGATTGAATTGGAGAACTCACATTGAGTGTATTTATAAATTGAAAGGCTTTCAAATGAAAGAATCACATTTCAGTGAAAGGCGACCTCATAATAGATCGATACTTCAGAATAGGTTTGGGTTATTACACTCATTATGAAATATATGTAGGTACTCTGTTCACAACGATATTAAAGTTGGCAGAATGTTTACAGACTGTAACTTGAATATGTTTTGTTGTTTTGAGGTTGAAAAATAAAAAAAAAATTATACCTTTTTAGTACACTAAAAAACAGGGCAAAAGTCGACTCCTGTTTGTTTATGAAATGATAGATTGGGTCCCTGGGCATTACAACAGGTTAGTTTTACATCAAAACGGTAATCAATCCGAACTGAATCCTACTTGAAAACATAGTAATTGTTCGCTGAGTTAAAAAATGTCTATCTGGAAGTTATCGAAATGACAATGCCATGACTACATCTTTCTGCTCAAACTTTTTTCATTGAAGACTTGCAAGTCAAATTAGGTTTTTCTATAATTACAGTTACAGAACTTCGAGGGCCTTTGCTACTTTTTTAAATAAAAGTTTAATCAGAAGTATTGAAGAAGTTCTAGAATCTTCATAATTTCAATCCGATTTAGACTGGAGGATGATTTTCAAAATTTATTGATTTGAAACGGTTGAATTGAAATTTCTTATGAACGAAATTAAGAGTTGATAATCACTTTTCGTTCTATTCTGAAAGACGAAATGTCCTCTCGAACCATGACAAAACCACCCAAAGAATTGAGGTTACATCCATTTTTAGAAGCTTGTAAACTCAAAATTGTAACTAAAAAAAAACGTTGGTTTTAAGAAGTTCAAAATGAGCTTTCTGTTTAGGTATCTGAAAATATGACTTATTGATTTAAAAAATGATTAAGGAAGACAGACTTGCCCAGTGGTCCAAGAACCGAGTAGGTGACCGTCAACTCAAAACAGTCTTGATCAACCGACCATGGAATGTTTTCGTGGCTCAATCGATAGTTGTGTCGAATAAATAGGTAAATTGCTGTTTTGATACGTAATGCATTTCTTCAAGTAGAGGTCCGAGAGATAAAGTAATGATAAGACTTTATTATTTATTTATCTATCTCTCAGGCCTCTACTTTAAAAAATGCATCACATATCAAGCCAGTGGTAGTTGTGTCGATTGAACCACGAAAACATTTCATGCAACGTAATTTCATGGAATCATCTTATCGGGTTTTAGAAATATCCACAAAAAAACGCCATCAGGTCTTCACTTTCAACACCCTGTATTTCGAAAAAAAACCTTGCGGACCCATATTAATCTTATTATGAACTTTTATGTTTATTTTTAGGACCACGTATTCAGGTCCTGGACTATTGACATTTCCTCATGTTACAGAAACAGGACTTTTTACGTGGATCTCATTTCTGCGGCAGTAGAAAAATTAATCAGTAAGAACATCAGCAGACTTGCAAAACTCATTAAATAAAACCACAACGCACCAGAAACATCAAAGCTTTTTCCTTGATACAAAAAATATTTGTCTGCTCAATAGAAAATCGTACACCGTAAATTGTTGTCTAGGAGTGTACATTTTCATGTAATCAGGTTTGCTTATGATCTGGAGTGAGGAGTGGGCCTTTATTATGTTCAAGTATAGCCTGAGAGATGGAGAAATATAAAAAACTTATTATATATTCTTCCCATTTCTACTTTTTCTATCAGGAAATATCCACAATAATCAGTTAATTTGTCGAGAATCACTTTCTCTGGTTCATTTTGATGTATTGAAAAGGTATAATACATCATGTGGAATCGTCTATCTGTATCCTATAGACCAATCACATTGAAGTGATCATTTCACAACATAAGCTAGGCATCTGTACGCTGTTGATATATTATGGTGATAAACAACGGAATATACATCAAAATAATTATCATCACTTGTCTTCGTTCGCCTGACTAATGAAGCAAAAGTTTTTCTCGGTCAAATAAAACAAATAAAGTTTTTGATAAATATCTTTTCTTGGAAACAAACTTTAATACATCACAAGAGATTTTTCATTTTTAAAGCGCAACCAAAAGTCGTACAAATATCATTATTTTTTGCACAGAGCGTTTAAGTGCATTTGATTTTAGAGATGCCTTAATATGCATTTGAAGAAATCACCAGCATACACTTTATGATTGGTAGAGCCAATAGTTGTGCTCTAGAAGCGCGAAGATTATATGGAAGGTGAAGAGTGTTGAGTCACAATAGGCTCATTTCGAGAAAATGTTGTTTTTTACATTTTGGTTATAACAAAACCCGAAAAAAGATCATTGCAAATAGCAATGATCTTTTTTGTTTGTACAAAGGTAAATTGATTTAATAAACAAAACAAAACAAGTTTAGAGATGATAATATTTTATGAAAACTAGTCTATTTGTAATTGAGATCTCTGGATAAGAGTTTCAAGGAGTTTCAAGGAATTTGAAATTATATTGCAAAACTTATATGAACTATTCCACATACTGTCTTGTCTGTCTATGCATCTTGAGGCAAATATTGTTCAGAAAATTTTTTATTACAAAAATAGCAAACTCAACAAAATATTCATGTGAACGTTAAGCAGATTTTTTTTTTTGAGAATTCATAAAATGAATCAAGAATTCTCAACTGAACCAAAAAAAAACCTTGACAATTAGCCTCACAGAAAAAACATGGATTCCTTGTGGAAAATATCCGACAAAGTCAGTAGAGAATCAAATCATTAAGCTACTCTGATAGCAGGCTTTGAAACATTGAACGAGAAGATCAGCTCCTCTCATACAACCAAAATAATAGTTCTTTAGTGGTGTAAATCCAAACGATACAAAAACACAAAAACACCAAACTCCGCTACGCGTCACCGTGCGGAAATAGCTATTTACCTAACAAGTGCGGAAAATTAGTTTTTCCGCACGAGTCTGCCGTTCACCAAACGACGCGTAGCGGAGTTCGGTGAAGCAGTCGATGGCGGAAAAACATTTTCCGCAAGTGTAAGGTACAATATTTTTTCTACAGACGTGCGGACATAAGGATATAATTCGTAATTTAAAAGTTTTGATGCAAATAATGACAAATAAATAATAATAAATGATTGTCGAAACGTGTAACTAAACGACCATAGTAACCTGGAGCAAATTTTGTAACGCTTTTTGATTAGGTGATAGAATTTAGTTAAGGGTTGGAAGGTGAAGCCTTCAAAGTCTCGAGCGCCACCCCCTGGATTTATGTGGTAGAGGGCCCACAGTGCCTTTCGGGTAGCCTTTAGACAGTGGAGAAAGTAATTCCAGGATTCATCTGCGATGAGGGTGTTAAATATCATCGCTATTAAAAAGGCAGTTTGGAATAGATGGTATTTTCCGCAAAGTTTGTTGGGTGATTTTCCTTACCAGGAAAATAAGCAAAGGCAGTTTGGATCAAAATAAACAGATCTATTTTCCATAAACATGTTGGGACAAACTCCCCTGAATGCAGAAAAATAAATCAACTAAAATTAATATTACAATAAAAATAATGAAAAGTGAAAGAAAGGGTGTGTAACGGTTGTAAACGGGAAAGCGAATTAACCCCAAAAGAATTGTTCAGAAAAATTACGATCGAGCAGTTTATGTCTGACGGAAAAGAAAATGAAAAGTTAAACAGGATGCGTACAAAATGATCACTAAAAGAGGTTACATAGAAAAAGAATGAAAATGACTACGGGCGCGAAAATGAAAGGTAAATGTGTGGGGTTTAAAATAAAAGCAATTAGAACGTGCATCGAGAATGAAGAAAAATAGACGACGTGTGACGAATTAGCGAAAATGGGAAGATGCGTGCGATTTTCGAGATTATAAGGAAATAGATAAGACGTGCATCACATTCAAAACCACGACAAGGCGCGTATATCGATGTTAACTCCAAAAGCACCCAAAAGCAAGCATTTCCAGATTTTCCCAAGCATTTAGTCATTTAATTTCACTGTCTGAGAAACGGTTAAAACCCTCCCTTAATTACCCCTGACGATAAAATGAAGAAAAGAGAAGAAAAAGCAAAACCCCACTTGAATTGTCGTTAAAACCCACCCCTGTTAATTTTAGAATGAAATACTACAGATAAGACATACTTGGGAACATTGGAAGGTATAATAGCATATACTTATAAATACAAAAGTATATGTATAATAGGAAAAATCCTACCTTGGAAAACTGCACGTGGTCACAAAAAAAGAACGGTGGAACGGTTTTGGTCTGCTTGGGTCGAAAAATGGCACGTCTTCACGGTTCAGATCTCGAGCGCTAACTCCCCGTCGAATCGTGATTTATCACGCCGGAACCTCCGGTAGTACCGAAATTTAGTCGAATCGCGCAGCTCATATTTCCTGACTGAAGATCTGATTAATCCTCTATTCGGATAGAAAATTAACTATCGCGGGCTGTGAATATTTTGAGTTTGAGAGCCGGTGTGCGGTACTCAAAATATTATAGAAAAGAACAGATCTGAACATTCGATGGTTAATTAATTCTAGGGTTTGAAACACGGAAAAGCAAAAAATAAAGTAACTTCGTTACACACCCCCCCTTCTTACAAAAAAAAATGTTTAAGAATTAAATATTTTTCATGCTATGCATGACCCTCAAATACCCGGAATACAAATCAGTTATCAGAACAAAACAAATTATCATACCCACGGCGTTACGGTCTTGGTTCGTGGGCAAACCCCATACTCGTGCATCCACAGTGTTCGCAAAGGCCCCCTGTCTGCGGCGCTTGTTTGACTCTGGTTGAGTCCCAGGTTGGGGATGAGCACTTGCGTTTCACACCCAGTCGGGGCGTTGAAACCGGCAGTCTGAGGAGGTCCGAGTCACAAGGCATTTGACTTGCCTGTGAGGAAGCTTCCGTTCTGGCTGTTAAGGGGGTCCAAGCGCACATGCACTCTCGAGACAGCACGCCAAGTCTGCCACATCTGGAGCAGAATGTGCGGGGAGGGTTAGGACATTGGTTTCGTCGATGGCCTTCTCCACCGCAGCGCCAGCAGGTGTGTCTGTCTA
Source organism: Orchestes rusci (assembly GCA_958502075.1). Taxonomy (NCBI): domain Eukaryota; kingdom Metazoa; phylum Arthropoda; class Insecta; order Coleoptera; family Curculionidae; genus Orchestes; species Orchestes rusci. The sequence goes on from OY293306.1 coordinate 4,391,390, forward strand.
ACGTCACGTAGTTGCCCAGAAATCGAGGTTGCGGCCTGGTCACCATGAATCGAGGTGGTGTGAAGATCTTGGCCTGGACTGGTCCCTGGCTTGGTGGATGGGCATGGACCGGAGAAGTCATTCTCAGGTCTTCCTCTTCAGCACAGAGTAGGAGGACAGGCGTGGTGCGGCCAGTTTCCATGGTCGAGACGATAAAGGGGGTTTCCTGAGAAAAGAAAGGAACGTGAGCTTTGAACCATCATGGGAGAGGGAAGTTGTAATGCGCTCTATGCATTAATTCCCTGATTCCTGTCTGCTGACAGCTTTTGATCGTCCATCGGAGTGGAAGGTACATCTCAAAACGTCACGTCTTCGGAGGTTGTCCATATGGTGTTCCGCCATACTGTGGAAGGAGAGGTAACGCAATACTGTTCAAATATGATAAAAAAAAATGTCCTGTCCTTCACTTCACATCCCGTGGTCCCCCCTTTTATCGCACTAAGTCCCACCCGGTAATGATAATAAACTCCCAAGATATATATAAAAAAAAAGTTTAAAAAAACGGTTCGGTGTCTCTTACGGTATTTTATGGATGTTTAGCCACTCCCATATATGGGCATCCACATGTCTCGCACAACGATCCCACTGTCGGCTTGGGCACGGGGGTGGCTTGGTGGGGCGTTGGGCGAGGTTGTCTGGAGACCTCGTCCGCGAAGCGAACTCGCTTCGAGACGGTGGTGGTGGTTGTGGGCCTCTCCCACATAGGTATCGGCTGATGCCTCGGGACGGTGGTGGTGGTTGTGGGCCTCTCCCACATAGGTATTGGCCGACTCGGGGTGGTGTTGGTTGTGGTGGGTCTCTCCCACATAGGTATGGGTCGTCTGACCTCCTCCTGACGAGTGGTAGCAGGGTCAGGGCACCAACAGTCCCTGGACAACGTCCCCACCAAGCCACACCTGGAACAGAACTTCACCGGGCGACCAGTGCACTCACGTCGCATATGCCCCGGGTAACCACACCGCCAGCAAAGGTCTGGGCGCTCCACCGGCAGGAACAAATCGCACTGTGGGGGCAACGGCCACTTCGGCGGCTGGATGTGGAGGGTGTCCAGACCCGGGAGGGTGATGGGCTTACCGGAACCTTCCGGCACCCCGGAACTTGAGCCGTCCCCATAAAAGACACTGGTCTCAGTGTCCGTCGAGTCCCAACCGGACTCCGACATCGCCAGAGACGAGGGTGGACTCAGCTCATCGCAGAAGCGGGCAGCCATGACTACAGGTGATGGGATCTAATAAAAGAAAACATATGCTATTAGCGACGGACTGATAAGGGATGCTATTGGAGTTATACATACGCCGGCTTCAAATCCTTGACGTGAATACGCTTAAGGATTTTATTATCGCTACCCTTTAAATCGTACACCACCGGTGAAATGACCCGAGTTATAACGTAAGGTCCAGAATACTTAGGTGCCAACTTCGCGGCAAAACCCTTCACAGCGGATGACAGTGGATTTTCACGACGCATCACTTTGTCGCCGACGTGACACCTCCAATCACGATGGCGAAGGTTGTAGTGATGACTTTGCGTCGTAAAGGCCCGGCCTAAGTTCACGCGCACCAACTCGAAGACTTCTTTGAGGCGCTGGAGTCGGGTGCTATGGTCAACTCGTTCGGAAGTGGTAGCTTCATTCATCTCGTCTCCAGGGCTTTGGGTTCGGTGTAACGGGTTCGGTGGATCCAATTCTCTTCCAAAGTTCAGAAACGCTGGCGAAAATCCGGTTGACTCATGATGGGAGGTGTTGATGGCAAAGACAATATCAGCGAGATTTCCATCCCATTTTCGGTGGTTTTCTTCGCAGAACTGGGAAATGGTCGTCTTGATGGTCTTGTTGACACGTTCTGTAGGATTGTCCTGCGGAGTGTAGACTGGGGTTAGTCGGTGCTGAATACCCAATTCCTTCAGAATGTCTTTGAATGGACGACCTGTGTATTGTGTGCCATTGTCGGTGAGTACCGTTTTGGGGCAACCAAAACGGGTGATCACCTCCTCGTAGAGTGCTTGCGATACGGCTTTGGAAGTTGCTTTCCGCAACGGACGGCATTGGATCCATTTGGTGAAACGATCCTGGAATACGAGTAGCCAATTATTCCCCTTGGTCGATCGAGGTAGTGGTCCAATCAGATCTGAAGTGACCGTCTCCCATGGGTTCTGATTGCGGGAGGGCCTCATGTGTCCAGGCGATTTTTGTTGTGTCGGCTTGTATCTCTGGCAAGAAGAACAACTTCTTACATACCTGGATATATCACGGAACATGCCAGGCCAATAGTATTTCCGGGAGATACGTGCAATGGTCTTTGCTATGCCTTGGTGTCCTGCTGTGGCAAGATCATGGTTTTCTTTCAGTACCGACTCTCTGGCTGACTTGGGAACACATCTCTTCCATGGATCAGACATATCCTCCTCGGACATGTCCGAAACATCCCAGAAGTGCCGATATAGTTGTCCATCTCTGATAGAAAAATCGGGATATGAGGCTGGATCACTTACCACAGCAGTTTTCTTAGCCGAATACCAGGTACAAGGCTCAAATTCCTCAATACTGGCCAGATGCTCCTCTTCTCTGTCATCGGGGTGATTGTCTACGGGATCTCGGGATAGGGCATCAGCTATACGGTTCAGGATTCCCTTTCGGTACTTGATCTCGAAGTCAAATTGTTGCAAGTACACACTCCACCTGGCCAATCTGCCACTCGGGGATTTGAGTGAATGGAGCCATTTAAGACTCATGTGATCGGTCTGTACTGTGAAGTGGTATCCCTCCAGATACGGTCTCATCTTTTCCACTCCCCACACGATAGCCAGGCATTCCTTCTCGGTGACAGAATACTTCTTTTCGGCTGGGCTTAGCGTGCGACTGGCATAGGCGACCACATGATCTCCGTCTGAAAAATGTTGTATTAAAGCGGCCCCCAAACCACTATCAGACGCGTCCGTCTGAAGGATGAATGGCTTGGTAAAGTCCGGGCAAGCCAGGACGGGCGCTTCGGTGAGGGAGGTCTTCAGGTTCTCGAATGCTGTTTGTGCAGCTTCGCTCCAGTGCCACCGGACATTTTTCTTCAGAAGATGGTTCAATGGGCTGGCAGTTTGGGAGAAGTTTGGTACAAACCGCCGATACCAGGATGCTATGCCTAGGAAACGTCGTAACCCTCGTACATTAGTGGGTGGTAACAATTCACGGATGGCTGACACCTTCTCCTGATCTGTGTGAATTCCTTCAGGAGTGATTAAATGGCCCAAATACCTGAGTGATTGTTGAGCAAACTTGCACTTCTCAGGGTTGATCTTCAAGTTGGCTTCCCGGAGCTGATGGAAGACCTTACGGAGGTTGGATAAATGATCCTCGAACGTCTCTCCGAGGATGATGATGTCGTCCAGATAGGCGAAGGCGAATGGATCCAACTCTGGTCCAATGATACGGTCCATCAGCCTCTGAAAGGTGGCTGGTGCAGTGTGCAGTCCAAAGGGCATCACTCTAAATTGAAACAGCCCCATCCCAGGGACGGTGAATGCTGTGATCGGTTTGCTGGAGTCGGAGAGGGGTATTTGCCAATACCCGGCTTTCAAATCGATGGTCGAGATGTATTTCGCCCTGCGGAGCTTGTCCAGGATGGCATTGATGAAGGGTAATGGGTACGCGTCTTTCCGAGAGACGGCGTTCACCTTCTGGAAATCTATACAGAAACGATGCTTACCATCCTTCTTGCGGACAATGACTACGGGTGAGCTCCATGGGCTGTTTGAGGGTTCAATTACCCTATCCTTCAACATCTGATTGACTTCAGTGTTGATGATCTCCTGCATCCTGGGATTCTGGGGTCGGTATCTCTGTTTGATCGGCTCGGAGTTGAGAAGGTGGATTTGGTGTTCTACCAGTGGAGTGGTCCCTGTGATTCGCTCGAATGAGGCCAGTTCTTCTTTCAGGAAAAGTTGCAAGCGTTGTTCTTCGGTGTTAGGGAAACCCTGGTTTCCTGCAATTATATTGAGTTGTCCCGTGGGACGGATTAGACAGTGACGGTGCTCCGGAGTCCTAGCTAACAGCTTGTGGTCGAGGTAAATGGCATTGCGGTCCAAATCCAGACGAAAAGGATGTCGTTTCAGTATGTCCATGCCTAGTACCATTTCTGAGGAAAGTGAAGGGAAATGACACATTACCTCAGTCAGGAAGCGATCTCCGATCTGCAATGGCACTTGGAAGGCTGCGGAGATCTGGATGAGTGTCCCATTTGCCACTTTGGCCCCCTGGATGGATGGCTGAACGGCTGGATATCCTTTTCGGCGACAATAACCAGCAATCTGGTTTCCTATGAAGGAATGGGCCGCTCCAGTGTCGACCAATGCCAGAAAAGGTTCCCCATCCAAGTAGACACAGACATGGGGTCTGTTGTCAGTGGAGTGCACAGCACTCACAGTCGGAATCATTGAGGTTACGGGGTAGCGTGGCTGAACAGACCTCCGGGCAGTCCAGCGCCGACTTAGTTTCCCGACTGTACACAGGTGCAGTTCTTGGAGAGGATGCCTTCTCGACCGCATCTGGAACAAAATAACTTGGCCGGGTTCGAACAGTCAGAACGGTAATGTCCATGTTGTCCACATCTGTAACAAATCACATCATAAAAAGGAGGATTCCTTCCTCTTGTTGAACGAAACTGTCTGGTTGGCGGGTTGGTCGGTGTGTTCTGGTTGACGTGCATTGAATTTCTGGGACTGCGAGGTGTTGATGGGTGCGTGTGATTCCTGCTGTCGAGACGGGGTGTTGCGGGACTGACCACGTTCACTCCAGGGGTCATACGGGGTCGACTGTGCTGAAAAGACTGATTAGACATGGGAAAGCGATTTAGTTCGGTAAATAATAGTTCTGTTTCTCGTATCACTCTGGATAGGGACAAAGTATCCGTGAAGTCAGTTCTCCGAATCTGCTGTCGGTATTGTGGGAGCAGATTGCGATAGAGCCATTGCAGTTCTTGTTCCGGGGATATGCTTCCATGTCTTCGTATCAGCGTCTGTAAATCAGTCACATACCTGCTTGTTGGTTCATTCTGTCGTTGTAACCGACGGCTAATCTCCGCCTCCAAATCCTCCGCATAATTGACGGGATAATAGAATGTCCGGAAGTCAGTGAAGAACTCACCCCAACATTGCCAGCGACTACGGTTGTTCCTGTACCACAAGGCGGCTTCATCCCGCAGCAATTCGGGCATGTGTGGCAACAGGCTGTCGATGTTGAATTCTTGGGAGACGGCTATCTCCTGTAGTCTCTCGATGAACGTAACGGGATCGTTACGCCCATTAAAGAAGATATTCCACTTGTGAACCTTCAAGTGCTGGTGACTGGATGGTAGGACGGCTCGGGTGCTGGGGGTACTGACTGTGATGGTTGGAGTTGGTCGAGGAGGCCCACTGGCGGTCGTTATGGTGGTAGCAGCAGGAAAAACAAACGGCTGTGTTACTACGGCTGGAGACACCTTCCCATCTCGTATGAATTGGATCAGGCGTTTCCTCAAAACGTCTACGGTGCCGGAAGTATCCAAGTGAAACTTGCCCAATTCCATCATCAACTCGTCCTTCTTGAGGACATAGACCCAGCCAACTCGGCTGTCGACACTGAGGGAAGCATCCGTCGTGGTCAGAGTGAGGGCACTCGTAGTCGTGAAGGTTGTAGTTGTTGTGGAGGCTTCAGGTTGAGTCACTGGCGTGGGATCCATTTTCTCCGGGTGGTTGGTGTAAAATAGGATCACAAAAGATACTCGTAGAAAGTCTTGGAATGAATTGGTATGAAATAGAATAATAAAATAAAGTTTATCAGGCAGCCAATTCTGTAAATTTCGTAACACTTTTAGGCAGAAAATTGCAGTCCCGAACGGTTAAGAAAACAAATAATACGGTGAAGTGAACTTTGGTTAAAAGTTTGAAAATAAATTGAAGTCTGTACGCACTTTTTTTTAAAAAAAAAACAGCGATAAAAAAAAAATTGCAGGTTATGTCCCACACGTGTTCGTTGACGAAAAATTAAAGTCGGTAACACGTTTAAAAGCCGCACGAAAACTTGCAGGTTATGTCCTACACGTGTTAGAAGGTATAAAAAAAAATTACAAGTCACAGCTATTAAGATGTAGGTATTCCGATTTCAAAAGAATGTTCGGTTAAAGCAAGAGAACTATTTATAAAAGGCACGTCTTTACTGCGCGGTAGCTGGTACAGAATTTTCCTGCCCATGTCTGCTCCTTCAAAGTCAACGTAGCCCCTCACCCTGGTACCCCTCTCTTCGTCCTCACCTACCACCCCCTCTCGGATCCCTTAAAAAAAAAATATAAACACACCCCACAACCGGGGTAATGCAGTTCGGATAAGGGAGGAAAAGAAAAGAAACAATCCTTGGATGGTTCATTTCGCTAGGGATTGGTAGTGGTTAGCCTCCTCTTCGTCCACACCTACTTTCCCCACGTCGGATCCCTTAAAAAAAAAATACGCGCACCCCACAACCCGTGGCAATGCAGTTCGGATAAGGGAAGAAGAAATAATCATTAACTGATTCATTTCGCTAGGGGTTGGTAGTGGTTAGCCTTCTCTTCGTCCACACCTACTTTCCCCACGTCGGATCCCTTAAAAAAAAAATACGCGCACCCCACAACCCGTGGCAATGCAGTTCGGATAAGGGAAGAAGAAATAATCATTAAATGATTCATTTCGCTAGGGGTCAGAAGGAATAAGCGAAATAGAAAAAAAACTGGGTCAACTCAGGTTGACAATAAAAGCAGCAAATCGGAAATACAATCAAAGATGTACATGAGTATCCAGGGTAAATCATTATGGAAAAATCATGAAAGAAATGCGAAACACGGGCGAGAAAAAAAAATTAGACTTCAATTTTTATACGGTAAACGGTTGAGTTAGCGCTCAGAAAGTAAGAAAGTTCCAACCCGAACAGCATCATTTTCCGATATCAAATAATTTAAAAAAAAAAATCAAACGTCACACGAACAAAAAACTTGGCAAAAATAAGTCGAAATCGAAACTAAGTTTCATGTGTAAACGCAGTCAATTAATCGGATAAAAAAAACAACAGCTTGATTCAATTATTGGAAATCAACTCGAATTAATTCGGAACTGAATCAATCACGGCAGCTCAAAATCAACTTTGAGTTCCAACAGCAAACGGCCAATCAATCAAATCCAGAGAAAAAAACCAAACGACAGTACGGCTTGATTCAGAAAAATCCAAAATTAAATTGGATCAATTGACTACCAAAATTTAATTACATCATGTCACAATCAAAGTAGAATTGACCACAAAAAAAAACTCTTTAAAGAAATTAAATTCAAACAGCAAAACAGTACGCAATCACGGAAATTCAAAAATAATCAATATTTCTACGCATCCACTTTGAAATCAAAACTGCTATCAGAACTCGCTTAATTATTCCAAATTCAGTACAAGTCGCTACGCCCGGCATTTGAACAAAATTCACAAAAAATTTAGCTTCTAAGAAATCGAAGATAAATGCAAAAATATGTTTCCAATAATATTGAGTTTTGTGAGTTGCTACGGGCGAAAAGTGTGAAGGTCATACGAAATGTACCAGTCCGACGGAATGGAATGCGAGTTTTTACAAACTCGGTCTTGTAAAAACTTTGTCAAGGAAATACGGAGTAAACCGCATGGTTCTTGAATACTTTAAAATGTGAACAGAAATATGATTTTAAATGATGAAAAATATGTTTTAAAACTGAAAAATATTTTGGCACCCTAAACAGTTATTTCAGCGGATTTTCGATGTTTTGGAAATGTTTCTGACTAGACTGAATTTTGCTAATTTTTGAGTCAAACAAGAAAAAAAAAATTTGGCACCTAGCTAAAAAAAACGGAGTAATTTTCCAGCGATCCCTTCGCTTTTGGGAAAATTATCCAAACGGTAGTAGGCCCGGTCGGATGAATGGCTCAAAATCAGTGAAAACAGAAAACTCGTAAAAAAAAAATGCGAAAAACGGCATTTTTATCTTTGAAGACGAAACTTTGGAAAATCACCGCAATTTCTGGAAGATAGTTCCAGAGGTGGTGGAAAAAAAAAAATTCCAAAACTTCTGCTTGCTTATGATATTGTTAATTTTGACATATCTGTGCGGAAAATCTGATTTTCCACACGGATATCGGTGCGGAAAATTCATTTTTCCGCACGGCTGTAGGAAAAGTAACTTTACCACACGGAGTGCTGTAAAGTGCTTCTTGCCACACGCAAATGCGTGCTGTAAAGTACACTTTCACGCACGCGAGTAGGTAAAAATGGTTTCGAATCACTTGGAATAACTATGATAAGCTCTTTTAGGTCCTTAACTTCAGCTGCTGGTAGCTCTCGACCTCAGCAAAGGGCAAAATTTGTTGGATTCTTCCGGCCCTTTGATCTTTTGGAAATATTAACAGTTTTTCAAGCCTCGCTCAATTTTGATTTCATCAGAAGTTATGTGGGGTCATTTTTTCGCAGGACGATTTCAAAGGTTTCAAGCCAGAGATCTTCTCATATGTTCATTGTCTATTCTCTATTTGTGATCATCTTTTGAATATGAGCAATCAAAAGAGAATCATCTTTGCGGAGCCTTTTAACAATGAATTGATTATTTCGCCGACAAGCATTCATCACATGCATGATATCTTCATCTGTGTTTAGCCTGTTATTGGTTTTCATGTATGTGTGACCAGGTTGTAGAAATCGAAGTGTGATTCCTTCAAGTTTGAGATGATTACATATAGAACATGTAAGAGCATCTTGAGGCTCCTATTTTGTCCTTCACACGAGTCAGTTCACAAAATCAAGTGAGTGGCAGTAGGCTGCAGATTATCCATAACACATTTTCGGATGCAGGCTCTGGGTTCCTCTTCCTGCTTCATGTTCAAGCCATACATTGAAAAAGCCTTTCCCAGAGCTGCCACAATGTATACCCAAATTATGAAGGTTCAATTGCCTCTTGTAATAGACCTTACTATTGGGAAGTCTTGGTGGACCTTGATTTTTTTAAGATCAAAAGTTAGAGTCTCGATGATTGGATCTGTCTTAGCAAGACAGAGATTCTCTTTCATTTGCTTTCTCAGACCAGAAGCATATTTCAAATGGATATGATGACTTTTCTCGATATCCTGGAGCACATCGTCAGATGCTTCTTTTTGTTGCTGCAAAGCTTCCACATCTAAGCTTCTGAGGTGTCTTGAAATGTAGATTAAAATCTTGATAGAATGATGTCTTGAATATCGAGAAACTTACTTCATCAGGATAGTGTTCCTTATACAATTCATAAAGTTTTTGAGCATTCAAGTTGGGTGCCAAGTACTTTGAAGTTGTTTCACTCTTGCAATAGTGTAAGGAATACTTGGGAAGAGTATCAATAGATGTCCTTGAATTGTTGTTTCGGTTGTTACATTTCTGCCCCCAGATTCAGCCCCATGCCATCATTTGGTGGCTCTTGGGTTCTTTTCTTCTTGAGAGATGAATCAAGTCTGACTTATTCCAAGCGTAGTTAGAAATGCCTTTTTGCATATTTCTTGGTTTGAAATATAGTATCGTCTGGTGAACTGCCTCTTCGAATTTTGCGAATAACTTTTTGCCTTCATTGACTCCTTAACAGCTCCTTGTAATAGCGCACATCTCGCTTCAAATGACCCTGTACTCCAGAATTTCCGGAACTCTTTTTTTTTTTTTTTTCAGGAATTTTGGTGATGCAGCTTTTTGAACAGTTGCAACTGAAGTTATTAGTAAATTCTCTAGAAGTCACTCTTTTTCCTTTGGCATTATGATAGTCTCCATTCAAGCTCTCCTTGAGTTTCCGGATAGCTCTGTTTTGATCTGGATACTTTCTTTTTCTTTCACGTTTCGGTCTTTCTCCTTCTTCCTCTTTTTCAAAATTCTCATCAGCAAAATAATCAGGTTCATCCAGAATATCATCTTTAATCAACGCTTCCATGTCGTCATTGGGTTCTTGTGGCGTTTGGTTCTTTTTTCCTGGTACAGGATTCTTCACCAGCCTCAAACGAGATTTCATGATTTCTGCATGCCCTGATATTTCTTTTACAAAATCAATAGATGTTATCAAGAAAGAGTCTGTTTCACAAAGAGAATTTGATAGCAGCTCGTTTTCGGAGAAGATTAGAGTTGTGGAAGGATCAGAAACATTCGTGTTGTCGATAGATGATTCTGTGCTGTGATATACCTATTTCAAATAATAGTTCATTGATGTAGTTTGTTAGTTCTGGATCAGGAGTGATCAAAATAACGTTGGAATCTGAACAATCCAGGATATCAGAGGTATGTTGTTTCATGGGCATAATATCGTATTCTTCCCATTCTTCTGTTGCTTTGGAATGGAATTGATTTTCATCAATATCGGCATTTTTCTCGCATGCCTTTAGCATACGCAACGTTTTTGAGGACATTCTAAAATAAAAGAAAGTTTTCTGAAAAATTATGATCCAATTGCGTATTCTACTCTAGTGTGTTGATATTTTATTGAAAATATTATTACTGGCTCCAAAATCTTCCAAAGAATTACTTGTTGTTAAACATATTTCAGAATAAGTCCATGTTATTCGTTTCACAAAAATGAATCAAATGACTCAAAATGCTTTCATGTTTTCTCCTGTTGTCTTCAGTGGCATAAACAATTTGCAAAGCCATTTTGGAGTTTCCGCTGGCAACCACTACCAAAGACCACAAAACATCCCCTATAGAACTTTTTCCTAAATAGGAGCTGTTTAGTTGTGCCTCCTGTCACCGGTGGCGCTGAATCACTACCTTTGATTTGTATCACCTGTGTACTTGTCAGCTGGTTTGTAACTGTCATTCGTGGTTTAAATTTCAAAATATCAATTCAATCATTATTGATTCAGTTTGCATTGTGCATGTCTTTCTTCTTACAATGAACATTGAAACTTTATTAAATCTTTATTTCGGCGAGCAGAAGTCTGCAGAAAATAAATGCTGTGTTCTCGACTGTGAAGAAAAATACATCAGCAGCAACCGTTCTAGGTTTCCAAATTCTGAAGACTATGGAGATATCCTGTCCTTAAGTGATCGCAAATCCATGCTTATCTGACAAAAATGCCAATATAATTCTATTTCTGGATAAACGATTCAACAGTCTCGATTCAAGAGGTTCAGCCTGTCTGGAAAAACTCTGCCGGTCGCAGTAAGGTCGGAGTCAGGACATGCTGCTTTCTGATGGTATGAAGCTATAAAAGTACCTACATATTTTTTTGGTTTTGTAATAGTTTTTGGTTTGTAATACTACCTATAGGTTCAAATTTCTAAATTGATAATATATTTTTACATCAATACAGAATGTTTTTTCTATATTTCTTAGAATGTTATTTCTTAAAAGTTATGATCAACTACTATAAAAACGGTAGGTTGATATCGATTTTCATAATTTTTGGTATGTTATGTTTGGTGGTGATAAGTCACGTTTTGATAAATGGTTTTGTTCATGATCACAAGGTTATAAGTAGTGTATGATAACTTCTTAAATAGCAGGCACCAAAAACTATTTTTTTCATCAAAAAGATATTTTCTTTACAGATGATTTTTGTTTCTGTCATTTTTGATAACCAGACCAATTACATTATTCGTAGAATAATGCCAATCAGATGAGATTTTATTTTATCATTGGTACAAGAAAAATATTTATAAGGAAGATATCTTCTCATATTTAGAAGTTTTCAGATTTGCCTCAAGAAAGTTATTTCCAACTTTGTGCTTGACGTTCTTTATTCATAATATAGGGTGATTCATTCAGACCTTTTTTTTCAATAGTTAATAAAATACATGAAATGGAATTGGATGTCGGAATCTTTATCATGACCTGGAAGAACAATCATTGACTCATGATTTTTGACAATAATTTGACTTTAATGATGATCGAGATTACGCCGAAGGTCTAGAAAGGTCCAATTTTGAATCACTCTTTTCAGCATTGTGACCGGTATTTGCCCAATACGCAAGTGGTATTGGTTTCGATGACCTGAACCGAAACTAGCTTGGACTTTACTGTTTGGGGTTATGTGATATCAAAAATCTTCCTATCCGTCCGTCCAGCTACGACTTAGAAATTGCAAGCCATAACTACTCGCCTAATCGGGCAGATACATTTCGCAATACTTTAATGAGTGATTCAAAAATTGCCCTTCCGAATAAACCACTTGAGGCATAGACACGGCCAGCATATAATCAAATCATTCCCAGAAATCTGATGCGAAAGATTGTTCTTCCAGGTCATGTTAAAAATTCCGCATCCAATTCCATTTTATGTGTTTTATTAACAATATAAAACAAAAGGTCTAAATGAATCACCCTTCACTTATAACTTTCTGATGACGAATAAAACCAACTCAAAACAAGATTTATGATAAGACCGAACATACCCTATCTAGAACTATAAAAAACGATCACAGCATTAGATAAACGTCAAGTCCCTGCCACATTCACCATTTACACATAAGTAGTTCGTCCTCCTATCACGAGCGGCGCGCTAATTTGGGACCGTTCAGTAGCATTACAGATGATGTTCTAAGGGGGAATGTTTTGTGCCAAAGACCTTCGTCGTTTCGTAGGTATGTTCGCATTTTACCGGCGTTTTATACCGAATGCAGCAAAACTTCAAGCCCCTTTGGATGAAGCCCTTCTAGGTCTCAAGACAAAAGGATCCGCTCCAGTTGAGATGACCCCAGCCCGCAAAGATGCTTCCGAAGCCTGCAAAACAAGTCTGGACAACGTTTCACTTCTCGCACATCCCATTTTGTCCACCGATATTCACTGATGCATTCAACACTTGCATTGGAAGAGTGGTTCAACAGCGCGTCAATACGATCGTGGATTCTACGCAGTTTATCACAGTGTCCGATATCTTCGTTGTATTCGTTTTATTTTTATTCACAAACCACTGATCTATGCCTTCCAGCAAAAGCTCGACTCTTGCACGCCACGACAGCTACGTCACCTGGATCTCATTGAGCAGTTTTCAACAGACATTCGTCACGTTTCTGGCTCGCAGAACGTCATCGCAGAGGCTTTGTCTCGCACGGAAGCTTTCACCAAACTATCAGACTTCACCAAACTGGCCACGTACAGGACACTGACCCGGAACTACAAGAGCTATCACAAAATCCTGCTCTCTTATCCCTGGAGCTTGATCGTTGCCCTATACCCGGAACTTTTGTGACTCTGTACTGCGACGTATCCCAATCAGTTCCCTGCCCCTATCCTACTCCTGATTTTTGGCTCGCCATTTCCACATCTTCACACTCCCTTAGTCATCTCGAAGCAATGTTGCTGCCCAGCTGGTCGTCGAGCGTTTTGTCTGGCCAGGCTTTCGCAAAGTCTGCTGTGAATGGGCCAAGGCTTGCCAAGCCTGTCAAGATCATCCGTTACGTCAGATCGCCGTCGAGAAACTTTGCTGTTACACCTGGTCAGTTCCAGAACATTCAAATTGACCTTATCGGATCCATGCCCAGTACTTTTGGATTTCGCTACTGTTTGACAGCAGTCGAGTGTTGGCCACAGGCAACACCGCATGTAGACATCACAGCTGAATCCGTTGCACGTGCATTCTTCTCTATATGGATTGCCCGTTATGATTGCTCTGTTCAAGTGACTACGGATCGAGGATCCCAGTTCAAGTCCCAACTTTTCCAAGCTCTCGGATCACTTACTGGAGTCGCATTTTCCTTCGCCAGGATGCTGCTCGGGCGTCCTACGTTGGACCACATGCCGTGATAGACCGCATTTCGAAGATCCACCGCCTCCTGATTCGTGGTAAGCACATCACCGTATCCATCGATCGCTTGAAGCCATGCCCTTCCACCACCAAACGTCGAAACCGATTTACTTTAGTTTTCGAATACCACAAGCTCACAGTTTCAGTAGGCTGGCAGTCAACAAACCTACATACAAGACTCTCACTGCCTACTAGTACTTCTCCAGTACTCAACGACATCAGCAAGGAGCCACCAATCTGCGCGTCTTGAACAGTGGCACGTTCTGGTCGTCACGTCCATTTTGAGGACTCTTTCACCGCGTAGGGGTACTGTGGCGACATTTCACTATGCACCTCCGTCAGGACCCGGAATACACCCCGGGAATGACAGGTGTGAGAAAAAAAAAGTGGTCGCTAGGAAACAAGAAAAATCCGTCACTTCTTGACGTTTCGAGCAAAGTGTTAACGGTTATCCGGGCATTCTCATTTTAGCTTTATCTTTGTTGAATACCTTAATTGTATATCACAGTAACTAGTTTTCCGAACTTGATTTTCATTAGAGATACGAATTTCCACATCCTTTGTAGCTGCTTTATACAGAGTGACAATCTATTATAAAATCTTATACACACGTATTCTGCAGTTTTTCATGTTATTTGTAGGCGATGCATAGGGTAGCAAAAATTATCCGTTCTTGTATTATACTGACTGTAACTTAATGCCAAACATTATACCATGACAACCGTTGTGAAGGTATAATGGTTCAGATTGGCTCTTACTGGTTTGTGATTGTTCTACGCCGAATTGGTAAGAGTTTATGTATTTGTATAGAGAGGATGAAAATGGCTTTGAAAATCTTAAATAAATAAATTATTCGTGAATAAAGTAGAGTATACTACTCACAATGATGGCCTCTAATCCCTCGGATTAATAGGTATCATTATTTATCCACTCGTGGTGTAATCTACCATCATTTTTATACATGTTTAACATGCAGTGACTCAAACGTGGGAAAATATGACATTTTTGAACAATGTTTGTTCAGATATCGCCCTATAACTCGTTTGTTATATAAAACAGGGTTCAGTTTTTGCACCAGACCAGTCAGGTGAAAATATCATCCCAAAAATTAATGATAGAGAGGCCCAAGAATTTCACGTTTCTTGACGTCTGAATATTCATTATCGCTTGACTGGGGCGGTTTGCTATAAAATGGATGTCATTGAATAAAATAACAAAAAGCACTGGACCCAAGATACTATCCTGCGCTTTACCCGTACCATTAAAAAGCATTCTGGATTTGGCGCACTTCCCATCTTTGGAGATCACGACAATTTGGACTCTTTCTTTTGGATCAGATGAGAGCTATTTCGACACATTACCTCGATTGAATCAAAGTTTCATGCGGACTACTTACTATGGAAGGCAGACAGAAACCCAGCCTCGTCGTTTTTAGAGTAAATAGCACAAATAAATTTGTTTTAATTTCGTGTTTTGATACACCAATAATACTTTTTATTCATAGCCCATTTTCAAAGTTCCCTTCACTAAACTCATTTGATTGTCCTTTTTTATGACTTTTTTATCCAGTTGACCTGTTTACGATCTAGGCTTGTCAAGTCATTTGTTTTTTACGGCGTCTGTATTAGAATTCATCAGGATTATTCGGGGTGTCATTCACATTTTCTTCAAAGCGCATTTGTGAAGTAAGAAGAGTTTTCTAGGTCGGTGTTTGAGAACAAGTGTCAAATACAGATACTCTATTACTTTTCATTATCATATCCAAGTCATTTGCGTTGTTGGGTCGTTCAATTGACGTCAATTTATTATCTAGGAGATTCGTATACCTGGTTTTAAGCTATATTCGGATTTATTAGTGGAAAATTACTTTTTTCTTGATTGGATTTTTTTTTGTGTGAGAACAAGCATTTTCTGACCTTGGTATAAAACAATGGAATTTATTGTGATAAAGTCTCATCATAGATCATATTTTCATTTCAGGATTGAATTTAGATGAAAGACAAAAAAAATAATCATAGTTATTATATGGTTACACAAGTTTTCTGGAATTAAAACCAATATTAGAAAGAATTCTTGGTGATCGCAATTATTTTCCTTATCTACTTTCTCACACTCAGCATCACCCTTGTGGCTTTTTCCATAATTGTCCAAGGAAATCATTCTGCCCAGAAGTTCATGGTTTTTTTCTTTCTAATAACTCACAAATTGCAGTCACATTTCACTCTGATTTTCAAGGTTAAGATCGAGGAGATTCGATTGTGTTTTGTCATTGATTTTTAAAAATGGAAATTTCATGTAAACATGGGTTCGTAAGTGCATTGTTCTCAAAATAAAGGCTCTGAACTTTTTTAAAAGATACTTCACTGACTTCATTGCATATACAGTGCGAGTCTCTAACTTGGAATAAATTCAGTACACAAAAGACCATTTTTTTTTCGGAAATATGTTCGGACACGTCGATTAGTATTTTAAATTACGCTCTTTTTCATGTAGAAAAATTTTATACAGTGTGTCCCAAATTTGAGATATGACGTCATCGACTATTTTTTTAAATGGTAGCCCTAATTTTTTTATGACTATTCTTAAAGAGTATATCGAGTTACACATGCGTACCAAATTTCATGATTTTATTCCTTGTCATTTAAAAGATATTTAACAAAAACATTAACTAATTCGAAAAATGAAGAAATCTGATTCAACTCAATAATTTTTCTTCAATAAATGCTCAAAATGTTGTCCATGTACTAACTGACAATACCCTAAACGGAATTGAAACTCGTTTTGAACATTTCTACTTCAGCGGAAATTAGCCTACACTCCTGTCTTATTCGTTCTTTCAACTCCTCAATATTTTCCGGTTTGGTCCTAAAAACTTTGTTTTTCAAGTACTCCCATAAGAAATAGTCCAGAGGTGTTAAATCTGGAGACCTGAGTGGCCATTCAAAGGGTCCTCTTCTACCAATCCATCTGCCTGGAAATGCATCATCCAGATACTCACGGACAGGTCTGGCAAAATGAGGAGGCGCCCCGTCTTGTTGAAACCAGATGTTTCTATTCGGGACATCAGCTTCAACCGGATCAGGGAATAGAGTAGCCAAATTCGGAAGTAGTTCTTCCTGCAAGAATTCTAAATATCTTGCTCCATTGAGATTTTCTTGAAAGAAAATTGGTCCTATTACTCGATCACCAATTATCCCTGCCCAAACATTGACTTTTTGTGGACGTTGAGTATGGCCTTCCCTCATCCAGTGTGGGTTGTTGTCTGC
The DNA here is from genome assembly GCA_958502075.1 of Orchestes rusci. Classification (NCBI taxonomy): domain Eukaryota; kingdom Metazoa; phylum Arthropoda; class Insecta; order Coleoptera; family Curculionidae; genus Orchestes; species Orchestes rusci. The sequence goes on from OY293306.1 coordinate 4,408,450, forward strand.
CCAATAACGATAATTTTGTCGATTTACCTCCCCATTTAACATAAACGTTGATTCGTCAGAAAACAGGACGTTTTCTATGTCTAGAACATTTCTGTCTAGTAGGTCCATCATTTGTTCGCAAAACTGGAGTCTTCTATCCGGATCATCTTCGGTGAGTTCCTGGAGAATTGTCAATTTATAGGGATGAAATTTTTGCGCTTTAAGAGTTCTCATAACTGAAGACTGACTAATTTCGAGTTCCCTAGCTATCTGCCTAGTGGGGACATGAGAATTTTCTTGAACAGAGAGAAGTACATTAATTTTGACCTCTTCATTGAGCGCACTTTGACGATGATTATTTGTTTTTCTTAAATGTCCGTTTTTCCGAAACTGTTTTTCAATCTTGCTTACGGTACTTTGTGATATGGGTGGTAAATCAGGATACTTCTCTCTGAATAAATGAATTACTTCATTTTGTGTTCTTGTCCTATCTCCGTAGCCAATCATCATTAAAATTTCAATTTTGTGAGTTTCAGTTAAGTATTTTTAAAAAACGGTGTTTCTCACAAAACCACAAACTAATAGGGTTCTCGCTCAACAACTCGAATACGATGCAGCTCTTCTTACTTGTTTTTATTAACTTGTTTTCTTGTTTTTATAACATTGTGATAAGACGTCAAATCGATTCGACAAAAAACGAATACCTTTTGACGTGCCATTTTTAAACTGCATAAAAATTTTATTGACTTGAATCAGATTTCTTCATTTTTCGAATTAGTTAATGTTTTTGTTAAATATCTTTTAAATGACAAGGAATAAAAACTTGAGATTTGGTACGCATGTGTAAGTCGATATACTCTTTAAGAATAGTCATAAAAAAATTAGGGCTACCATTTAAAAAATAGTCGATGCCGTCATATCTCAAATTTGGGACACACTGTATAAAATTTTTCTACATGAAAAAGAGCGCAATTCAAAATACTAATCGACGTGTCCGAGCATATTTCCGAAAAAAAAAAAACGGTCTTTTGTTTACTGAATTCATTCCAAGTTAGAGACTCGCACTGTATATAAATATTATCTGAAACCCTTTTAACATACGATGGTGTAGGGCGGTTATCTTGAAAGTTTCTCACAAATGTTTTCGACTTGTTTTTGTCTTTTGCAATTTTTCTTGCATCTTCACAAGTTTTTTCTCTGTTCTCAATCGGTTCTCCTATGATTTTTCGCGGTCTTCCTTTCTTCATGTTTTCAATATTTTTGCTTCCCATGTTCTTCTAACTGTCCTAGTTTTTTTGATTTTCTGCAGGTGGCCTCACTAACCCAGCTGTCTTTCTTCTATGTACTGTAATGTTGATTGTACTTCTAGGTCTTCTTTCATTTTTGTGTTTCTTACTCTGTCCCTCTTGGTTACAACCTTCAATTTTCTCGGGTATTTTATTTCCACTGCTTGGATTCCACTTTTCTGTCGTTTTCTATGTATAATTCATATATTATTAATAACTCTATTGTTTATCGAGTAGTATAGTTTCATTGTTTCTTCTATTCTGTCATTTATTTCGATTTCCTATGTCCACTCCGAGGTATTGGGATGAATTCACCTGTTCTATCTCTGTTTCATCAATTTCAATTGTCAATCCTTTTCTGTTTTGTCCTATAGTCATTCCTCTGTTTTGTTCTTATTTATTTTCATTCCGTGTTCCTCTATGATTTTGTTCCACAGATATTCAAGGTTCTTTTGCAAGTTGTTTTCATATCTTGCAATGATTGCTATGTCATATGCGAACACACATTCAGATATGTCCACTCATTGTAGATTCCTATGTCTGATATTCAATTTTGCGCCATTTCTTTATTATTTTGTCCATGTATATCATGAAGAGAACTGAGCTTAAACATCCACTTTGTCTTAGTCCGTCTCTCGTTGTAAATGTATCTGAGTGTTTATCATGACTTATGATTGAGTTGGTGTTATGTGCATGGATTTTTTGTATTATTTCAACCATCTTGTCTGTGATGCCTATCTCCCTAAGTGTCTTCCATAACTTCACTTTTGGGATTTTCTGGGTCTATGAATGCCATGTATATATTTTTTTGTATTGCTTTTTGTGTGATTTGATTTATCGTGGATATGTGGTCTTGTATGCTCCTTCTTCCTCTACATCCGCTTTGTGCATCTTGTAGCGTTGGCTCTGCTATTGCTTATATTCTGTCTTGTATCAATTGTTCCAGAATTTTCATTCCTCTTCTTAGTAGTGTTATACCTCCATAGTTGTCGCAATCTTTTCTGTCTCCTTTCTTATGTATTGGTACCATTAGTGCTATCTGCCAATCTTTTGGTAGTTCTTCTTTTCTCCATACTCCATCCAGTACTCTTAGTGGCATTTCTGTTCGCTTTTCTCCCATATTCTTCATCATTTGATTTTATTATATCCTGGAGATTTCATATTTTTTAGCCTTCTCATAGCATCCTGCAGTTCTATCAGCTCTATTTCTTCCTCTACAGGTATATCCTCTTCTTCCGTTCTCTCGTGTGCTTCCGTCCCCTCTTCGCTCACTTCTTCCGCGTTTAGTGGTTCTTGGAAATTCCACCTTTCCATTATTTCGTTTTCTTTGTTCAACATTTCTCCATTTTTATGTTCAATATAGTTTGTTTCTTTTGTTTTCTGTTGTCTTGTAGCTTTGAGCATTTTGTAGAACAATTTTTGTTCTTTTTCCCTGCTTTTTTCCATCTGTTCTCCAAATTTTCTCCATTCGTCGTTTTTTGCTTCTTTCACCAGTTCATTCACATTTTTCCTTGGCTTTATATACAGGGTGTTTCCTAAAGATTGGTAAAAAATTCGTTGTGTGATTCCTGGGGTATTTTCATGAAAAAAAGTTCTTATAAACATTTGCCGAAAAATGCTTCCTAAGGGAGCTACGCCCCTTTAAATAGGGCACCCCGAAAACGGTTTTTCCTCAATATTTCCGAAACCTTACATACAAAAATCATGAAATTTGGTACATCATACAAACTTTTAATGCTGAATGAGAATTTGAGCTCAGAATTTCAAAATTTTAATCAGGGGCGTACCATACTGGCGGGGTTAAAGGTTAAAAGAATCCAATTTTTTAAATGGTATGGTACGCCAGTATGGTACGCCCCTGATTAAAATTTTGAAATTCTGAGCTCAAATTCTCATTCAGCATTAAAAGTTTGTATGATGTACCAAATTTCATGATTTTTGTATGTAAGGTTTCGGAAATATTGAGGAAAAACCGTCTTCGGGGTGCCCTATTTAAAGGGGCGTAGCTCCCTTAGGAAGCATTTTTCGGCAAATGTTTATAGGAACTTTTTTTCATGAAAATACCCCAGAAATCACACAACGAATTTTTTACCAATCTTTAGGAAACACCCTGTATACGTCATATTTTTTAGTTGTTCTGTTGTTCAGATATTGTTCCCAAGTCTTCTTTCTTATTCTCATTTGTGTCTTGATTTTTTCTATCCACAAAGATATAGAAGACGAAGTAGGAGATGAACTATGGAAGGAGATATTAATTGGATCGGCTAAGCAAGTTCGACGAGTATACAACAAAAATAATAACAGAAAGCAGACAGCATTGTTTTTTGTTGTTATTTTTGTCGTTTACCCCGCAAAGCCGATTCAATCAATATTTCCTTAAGTCTCTTCCATAGTTCATCTCCTACTCCGTCTTCTCTATTTTTGAAGTTTTCTAGTTTTTTTGTCTTCTTCTCCTCTTTCTTTTCTTTGCATTTTCTCGGCTTTCTTTTTTTATTTTGGCAATCACTACATAGTGGTCCTTACCCACTTCACGTCCTCTTCTTGCTTTTGCATCATTCACAAGTTTTCTTGTTTTATTTTCCACCAGGATGTGATCAATTATTGATCTTTCTTCTCTGCTTCTTATTTCTCTTGTTATTTGTTCATATCTTTGTGTTTGGAAAATGTGTTGGTGATCATCAGATCGTGTTTTCTGCAGAAATCTAGCATTCTTTCACCGTTTCCATTTCGAGTACTTTCCCCGTGTATTCCAATGAATATGTTTTTATTTGGTTCATCTTTTTTTCCCACTCTGCTGTTGAAATGAATATTCTTCCTATTGCCTCTTCTAATGTTATCGTTAGTTCTTCCTAAAATGTGTCTTTGTTTTCTGTTTTGTCATCTTTGTTTGGTCCATATACTACTAATTACCTCTTTTTAGGCCAGGAAACGAATACCAAAAAATCACCCAATTCGGAAATAAATAGTGCCATATGGATTATTGTTTCAAGTTGTAGGGTTGACCCTTAGAAGTAACATACCAAAAGTCCCCAGCCGTGGAACATGTGCGTTAGTCGCGGGAAAGGGGGGAAGGAGGGAAAAAGGCCGGTTTGTCGGTTTTTTGTTATTATATCAAAAACTAGGCGTTTTAGCGAAAAAATCATTCTATACAAAATGCAAGTAGATTAAATTGTCAACAAAAAAGCCTTTATCGATTTTTCACTAGAAGCGATAGTTAACGGTGTATGATACTTTGAAAATGAAAACCTATGGAAAACTTATTGAGAGGATAAGAGGTATTCAAAAGGCACCATGTATACTGAAGTTCCTTGAAATAAACACACTAAAAATAACTGACAAAGATAGTACCTATTAGGACAGTATAAGCATTTTTGCTTTGCTTAAATTATTAATTAATCAATGAATTACCTCCGGTGGCCTGATTAAATGAGGATTCACTGATTCAGCACTGGCAAAGTGGGTTTGAGCTCCTCCCACATCTGCGGCCTGTTTGCAGTTCACTCGAAAACTTTTGCTGCAGTTTCAATCAACTCGGGTACGATGCACTCTGATTTCCGTACATTTCAGCAACAGAGGAATTCGAAAGATATACCTCTGATCCAAATATCATCCTCCTTTTCTAGAAAGGGAGTCCTTCATGTCGCTGTCCACTGGTGTAATAGGAAATACTACAATCAACTGTCCCTATAGCCCTAGAAGTGGGTAACAACAAAATGAAAACCATTGTTGGATGGAAATTCAGTAAAATTAAAGAATTCAAGAGAAATATAATAATTCAATCAAAGTCAATGGCAAATCAGTGACCATTGATCCTTTGACTATTCTCCAAAGAACCCTATTAAAAAAGACTGACGAAGATGTTACTGAACTTCTAAAATGGCTTGGCCCTTTTCAATGAAGGGGGTCTCCGAAAAGGGAAGGAGTCGGCTCTGTATGAAGCGTTGCCACTGGATATAACACTACTCATGATCTGAAATCAACTTACAACATAGTTGATGGTGCCCTACTGCTGCATCGTGTCAAGTGGAATGTTGGCTCAACGTTTGGTGATATATGCAATCTCAACGTAACATATATCATCAATCACTATGGTGAACTGTGCACTGTGGTATTTGCTGACTACGGTGATGTCAACAGTGCCAAAAGGTCTGAGCAAAAACGGAAAGGGCTATCAAGAACTTCAGTCAATATCCACATTGACAAGACCGTATCCTGCACTGTTCAGCAGGAGAATTTTTTATCTAACGAGTCCAATAAAACCAGGCTCATAAACATATTAACCAAAAAAATTAAGCCCAAGGACTAATAGCAGTAGTAGCGCATGGAGACGCTGATAACAGAATCGTCAGCTGTGGTCAGCAGGCAGCTGACCAACATCAAACTCTTACAATAATAAGGGAGGATATAGACCTATTGGTGTGGCTTGTTGCACATACTACCCCTGAGAAACAAATGCTCTTCTTTAAGCCAAGCAGAGGAAAGGTGGAGTCAAGTTGGTATAATGTGGCCAGCCTCCAAAAGCTGCCATTTGCGAAGACTATTTTTTGTACTCCATTCATTCAGCGGTTGTGATACTTCCTCCGCTATCTATAACAAGAGTAGGGGAGGTGTGGTAAGAGTATTAATGCCGGGGAGACGATAACAGACATCTACAAGATCTTTTGTGATCCCTCATCACCACATGAAAATGGTAGCTGATGCAGGAGAGTTCCTTTTTTTGGCAATGTACCAAGCCCCAGAAGAAGCAGACCTGAATCGGGTACGACACCACGCCTTTATTAAAGCCTCTACAAAACCAAAGCCTGATCTTGCGGCACTTTCACCTACCAGATGCGCTACTCGCCAACACTTTCTTGGAATTCATTTGCAGGTTTGTATCAATATATTATGGCTATATGAAGATCAGCAGCAGGATCCAACTGCTTGGGGATCGATGAGGGGTTCAAATGGCTTTCTCACCCCTGTCACAAGCGCTGACCCAGTTGTGCCAGAATCCGTCACAAATTTCATATTTTCGGCTGCAAAACTGGTTGCGGAAGCCGTTGTGGATGCCGCAAAGCAGGAATCTCATGTTCGCTTGTGTGCAGCACTTGCCACGCTTAGAGTGCCAACGGCCCTCCAATCGTTGACATCAAAGGCGTCGACGATGATGAAAGTTTCGACGATGAATTCCAAAGACAATTAAGTGATTGTGAGTGCCTTGTGAAATAAAATATTCCTGTTTGTCTTAATCTGTCGTAAAACACAGTTTTTTGCACCTATTCGCATTTCCAAAGTATCAAACACCACTAACTAGTGCTCCTAGCAGAAAAAACAATGAGATCTTTTTTGTAGACAATCTAATTTACTTTCATTTTGTATAGGGCGATCATTGCGCTGGGACGTTTGGTTTTCTAGATAAAAGACAAAAACCTATAAACCGGCCCTTCCTCCTCCCCCACGCCTAACGCACGAGGTCCACGGCTGATGACTTTTGGTATGTTACTCCTAAGGTTCAACCCTACAACTTAAAACAATAATTCGATTAGCACTATTCATTTCCAAATTAATGTCTTCGTTTCCTGGCCTATTTTGTATTCATGTTCTTATCTCTCAATTCTATCTTCAATATTTTTTCCGATATTGCTTTCCAGCTGTGGATGGTCATTTTTTATCTTGCGTGCAATGGCCAAGCAGAGAGGATAGTGCCAAATGTAAAAAAGTTGATGAAACAATGACAGGTCAAGGTATTACCGCCAAGCTATCACGATATTCAGTGGTACAGCACATATCACCACACTCTTTCACCCAGAAATCTCCGGCGGAAATGTTGATGGGGAGGATTAAAAGGAAGTTGAATACCTTATGGGATAAAGTTGTCAGGTATCAGGAAATAAATAGATACCTTCTTCTTCTGAGAGATAGAATTGAATCTCCATGCAGTGAAGCTGATTCTGACTCATCTACGGACCATTTAGAGACCCAGGTAGAGAAGGACTGTGAAGTGGCCACTCAGAGGGCTCCGGGTATCTCCTTAAGCTCTTGGATTGGACGCACTACAAGAGTACCACAGACTTCCAAGTATCTGAGAGACTTTACAACATCAGACTATCTGGGAGGAAAAAGTATGATGTATTTGATCTAAACGTGACAACGTTTCATTCATGCTCCACATCTACAAGTAGCGCTGGCTGGCTGACTTGATGAAGACACACACTTCTACAAATATGACAGTTATGTCGGATAGTCATTCTCTACTTTCTTCTGTACTTTTAAAAGTTATCCCGCATTTATCCTGTTTTGTTGTGGCAAAAAACATAAGTATTGTTGAGTTAATCAGTGTTTAACTCAGAGACAGTATATTACATAGTTTTATCTATAACTATCAATTGAATAACCCTCTGGGACGCCACTGGAATGAACAATTTTATTTTAATTACAGAAAAGAGAGACTCCGATGGCGACAAATAAGCGTTCCAAATTTTCTCAAAATCAGCTTAAGGGATTTTGAGCAATTAACAAGAACCGATTCTTTCCAAAAACTTTGACGAAATATAGGGTTTTTGAAAATAAATCAAGTTAGAACACATTTCTGGCTAATGAAAATGCCCGCCAATTCTCAAAATACATCTGCCAAATCAAAAAATAACCGGCTCAGGAATTCTGTTTCTCAGATACTACCGGTATCCTTTGTTAAAAAGCAAGGAAATACATATTCTTGTTATTGAGAAATCTACAAATAGTCGAAATATGTCCATACATATCTACATAATCACATCAAAGGTTTCCTTTTCTTGACATTCTATGAAGATTTCACTTGAATGGGTTTCTGGAACGAACGAATAAAAGTATAAGTCTTCTTTTGAGTGATTTCAGAAAACTCAGTTGGATATTGTGTCGTGATAGTTGGCTAGAACAATTATAATTGCATCTTTGATATTCTGCTGGCAGCGTAATCTCTGGTTTAATTTAGTTTTATATTGCGACAAACAAATTGATGTAAAACTTGACACAAAAGCAAAATTTCTTTTGTACCTTTGATCGCGTGTGAATCGGGATATTATCTTTGGGCTACATTCTTGAATACTAAGTATGTGTATCCAAGCGGAAAATTCACTCGAGTGTGGAGGAAACCCGTGAAAACTTGAGATTATGAGGCGACGAAGTTTCCGAATATTCGGATGAGGTGGTGTTGTTTACAACCCTCTTATTCTCGGTAATGAAGGCAACTTATAGAAATATTTGCTTTTCCCAGTGTGCAAAATTCAAGCCTCTGAGTATCTGAACTAGATTTGAACAATCATGGTCGGAAATTTCTCTTGCGTAAGTGCTTGTTTTTGTGTTCTGTCTGAGAGTGCCGGCAACAATTTTGTTGAAGATGTTTGAGAGGGTTTGATTATTCGACCTGTAACTCAACAACTTTTTTCCATGATGTTTTATTGACATCTCGTTTTATACTTACAAGATAATTATTGACTTTCATTGAGATATAATAATTGCCCTGAGCAACTGGGTTTACGTTAAGCCACATCCAGACGACAGTGCCAACTTATGCCAACGTTGGCTATCGGGTAGTTTGCAATGTCGTGTGGATGATGTACATCTTGTCAATATGCACCAAACCATCCAAATGAACAAGCGTTTATACATACCAAACGTTGCCTGAACTTCAGTTTCCAATGCTGCGACCAACGTTGGATAACATTGGGCCATGTCGTCTCGGTGAGGCTTTAGACGGTTCTTTGCTACTTTTACCTAATGAAAGAAGAGCTGCATGAACATGATGAGGGATTTTTGATGGGCTCATCAGTTTCTGTTCTCTTAACAAATCAATACATGATGTGGTGTGTATCTCACTTATTGACATAGCTAACATATTATCATGTTTTTGGAACTTTCATGTTCATAAAAACCTTCTGTTCAGCTGTGTAGGTCTCCGGATAAAATACAGATTTTTCAAGATCTCAACTACCTATGGTAAAAGATTATCACATGAAATAAAGCATTGATGGTATGGCTACCATGGTTATTTATTTAGTTTTTAAATAATATTTTCGAAAACTCCACCGTCATTAGGTGTAGATGCAACAGTGTATCTTTTCAAAGCTGAATCATTGTTTGCCTTTCTAGAAGATTGCCCATTATTGTTATTGAGAGCTCTAATCACATCTATTGTAGAATAAGTTTATTTGTGAATCTGGTTTTTACAGCGTCAATTTGTTTGAATTTTACGTAGCATTCTACAATATCGCGTTTTTCTGAATTGGAAAACTCCATTTAAGCAAAAAACTGTTTGAACCAAGTGAATTTTCACCTATAATCTCCCTAGATCTCGATTGCGAATTTTTCAAGAAAATTTCCTTCGGCTTGCGCCTCGGGAAAATTTTTAAAAAATTCGCAACTCGACAAAATTTCCGGATTTTTAATTCGAGCTCGCGGGAGATTCGGCAAGAAAATTTCATGCCAAAACTATTTGAGAAGATTTAATAGTAGCGGCTGGATGTAGCTCCCATGCACCAACCACAGTGTTGCCGTTTGCCGTATCCCTGTCTGTGAAAGTTGGGGAGGTCGGTGGGTTGGGTTGGGATTGTTAGGAAGAGTGGGGACGGCAACACTGTAATCATATGGAAGCTACATCCAGATGCAAAGCCAGGGAGATTTCCACTTATTAATCTTTCAGTCACGTGATTATTTCGATAAAATTAGGTCGTTGCCATAGCAACATGTTTAAATGCAAGTCTATGATTGGTTAGAATTGACTAGTATGAAATTTTCACTTATAATCTTCCTAGAGCTCGAATTATTTCTGGAAATTTTGTCGAGTTGCGAATTTTCTTGAAAAATTCGCAACGAGAACAAATTTCCGAATTTTTAATTCGAGCTCGCGGGAGATTTGGCAAGAAAATTTCATGCCAAAACTATTTGAGAAGATTTAATAGTAGCGGCTGGATGTAGCTCCCATGCACCAACCACAGTTGGGTTGGGTTGGGATTGTTAGGGAGAGTGGGGACGGCAACACTGTAATCATATGGGAGCTACATTCAGATGCAAGGCCAGGGAGATTTCCACTGATTGATCTTTCAGTCACGTGATTATGAGTAGGGTGATTTCCGATAAAATTAGGTCGTTGTCATAGCAACATGTTAAAATGCAAGCCTATGATTGGTTAGAATTGACTGGTAAAAATTTTTCAAAATAATTCAATATTGTTGGGTCACCATGGTTATCATACTATTATAAATTATTTATTTTATTTATTGGTATCTCTTTACAGACAAATAGATTTACTACGTCGATGTAAAACATGAATCAGAAAAAAAAATCCTATAAAATTTTATTTTTGAAAATACTCTTATCATATTACACGTTAGAATCGTTATAAAATTTTGAACAAGATAAAAATCTTATATGGTTTTTATTCAAAAAACATAAGTTTATGTCATAAGTCAAAAATGACAAGTACTACGGAAAGTATTTTAATCTCATTTTATTAAGAGTAAAATCTCTCAAAACTTTTGTACCCCACATTTTCTTCTACAATCGATATTCGTGGAGCTAGGGGCGTTTAAAAAAATCGCCAAAAAACAGTTTTTCTGAGATATACTCTGACAGCTGTGAAAATTTGTAAAGCTCAGAATGGTCTCGGGTGGAGCTTACAAAACTGCAAATCTTTGCCTATTTAAACTTTCTCGTATCTGCCATAGTTTTCGAGATCCCTTTGCTAGACAAAACTCATCCCTCGTTCTAACTTTTGAACCGTTCAATAAATTTGGACACACCATATGTAAGGACGTTTTGAATTTTTTGTCATAGTAGTGACAGCTGAAAATGTCAAAATAGCAGCTGTGCGCCACTTTGAACCGAAAATCAAATGAAAAGGGGGCTCGAGTGACACCACATTTTTAAGGTCTTTTCATCCCTATCACGCCCAGAAAGTTTGGAGTCGCTGTCTCTTCCTAATATCTTGATATAAAGGCAGTATTTTTTCTCAAAATGGCGCCAAATGACGTTTTGACATCCTCAGCTGTCACCACTGTGCAAATAAATGCAGAATTGCTCATACACTACTTCAAATAAATGATTGTTTTTGCAAAAAATAAATACATCGGTAGACATCCCATAGAAAGTTATCTTTATTTTATATGTAAAACTCATTTCTGAAATAATAGACAGAGTGTATTTTGAGAAATTGCGTTTAGCCCAGGGTAAACCGAGTAACGTGTATATGTCAAATATACAGGGTGTTATCCTTGGATGTTTTTGAGACAAAAAGTTGATATGGACATAGGTCCACAAGAGCCAAGATTTCAAGATACAGGGTGCTGAAATCAAAAAAAAAAAATTCATCATTACTTTGATACTATTCAGATCATTTTGGAATTTATTACACGTCCTCCATGCATCAATAAGCATAGGAATGTTGGAGTGGACGCCACAAGTAGATTTTATTTTTTCAAGCGAAAACCATGCGCCGGATGAAAAAAACTACTAGAAAACAAATTGGCTCAGAAATAAATGGAGATTAAAAAAATGATTTTTATTTTGAAAAGAAGCAGTGGTATACAGGTTTTTTTACAAAAATATTCAGTGCAAAATCCATACGGACGCCACTGGTAGAAATAATGACATTGTTTTTACATCACAAAATGCTTATTGATGCATAGAAGACGTATACCAAATTTCATAAAGATATCTGAAATAGTATCTGGTATAGTCACTTTGTGGCTAAGATTATTATTGGCATTGTAACGAAGTTATAGGATTTTTGGTTTTGTTTACCCATTTTTATTAGAGTAAAAAATCATTTATTTTCACTAAAATGTCGTTTACCGTACGCCGCGTTTCAATTAGCTGTTCAATAACTGCCGGGAACAGCTAACGTTTAATAAGCGTATCTCATAGAACCCAGCGCAATTGAATTGCATCTTTTTCTTCCACTTTAAGCGGCAAGAGCCGGATAGGAGGTGATAGTCAAGAGGAATATAGCAAGTAATTATACAAAAATCATCAATTTTTTGAAATCTGAACACCCTGTGTCTTGATAATTGATAATTAGGATCGTGCCGACCTATGTCCATATGAACTTTGTGTCTTAAAATCATCCAAGGATTATCACCTTCAGGTATCGGCATTCAATTTATAAACAGCCTGTGTATGTATAACAATGAAGTTCCTTTAAAAATAATAAGATTTTATAATCGACCTTTTTTTGTAAATCGGATATCTTCCAAGATAAGGGAGTGGAGGATCTTATATTTATTTATTTATGCATTTATTTATACTGCAATCACAAATAGAATTATATCCTGATTTTATCACGCAGTCAACTTAACGAGACGTATCTGCAATGAACAAAAAATAACCCGGCATTTACAATAAAGAATTGAGCATCATCCGTTTAGTCATGGTAAAAAAACTTTATATCTGTATCCCCTACTGGCCTATTACAAGACAGCAAACAGTTCTGAATTGGAGAAATATCATATATCACAGTGAATAAATAATTAGGTTGTCTTAATCTAACATCAGGAACGGACAGATCAATTGAACTAATAATATCAGCTACATTAAATTTATATTTTCACTAAATACATCAATAATAATAGTAATAACTAATAATGAAGTTTATTTAGCCAAAGCTACATAGAATACAATATGCTTATGATAAAACACACTACCTAATAATCAATAATAAAAATTAATGATACTCTGATGGTTAGTGGAACATTGCTGAAATATAAACCTATAAAATAAAAATTACAAATAAAATTGTATACGCATAAAAACCAAATTAAACTTTGAACAAACTGACACACTCATCAATATTTTGTTTCCTTCGTAAAACACATAATATTATAAACTGAGTAAATAATGATAAAACTTTGTATTCGCGGATGATTTCTGGAAAACTTATTGATCAGAAAGGTATGATGTATGGAGTTTTTGAAAACTGATGATGCTCTCTTTAGGATGGAGATATAATAAACAGGGTGTTACATTTGAAAAAATTGTGTACAGGTCGTGTTCGCAAAACTTGATCACCCTGTATAATAACAAATAATTGTATTCAAAGTGTATGTGATTATTGTGTTCAAAGATAAGTAAGTTTTTATGGGTCAGTTGGTTTCTTGATACTTTTTTCTATTTTGCTTGAAAAATGGCCCAACTATGAGTTCTTTCTCAACTGTGATCATCTTCCATTCCTTCATTATAAGTTTTGGACCCAACACACCTGATTTCAAAGTGATCGTACAAGATGGAAGAAATGATCAGAATTCTCACAAACAGAGCGTTCCATTTTGAAAAATACAAGTTTAGTCTACCACAAACTTTTTGGGATACCCTGTAGCATGGCTATATCTTTAAGACATAGTCTTTTTGACTATAGCTATCATGTACAAAAAAAAATTATTCAATTTCCTCACCATTTTCCCACAATCGTCCACCCCATCTTGGTTGCTTGCAAAACATTCAGCATTGAACGAATTGGAGTATATTGGATACATTCAAGAATCACTCTTAGTGCGCGATTCTGAATTTGTTCCATGATAAATGCTGGTAAAACATATAAAACATTGGAACAAAACACCAGATAAAACATAAAAATAATTTTCGCATCATTCATCCTTTGTTTCGAAAATATTATATGAAATTGGGGAGCTGAGATTGATAACAAATACACAAAGGTTACGTTGGTTATACACCATCTTGCTTGAGATAAATTAACCTCAAAAACATTTTCTGGACTCTTTCTAGTTATTGCAGAACGTTTCAGTATCAGGGTCCCAAGTAATAGAAGCGTATTCCATATTGGACCTAATGATAGTACCTGTTGAATAGTTAAACATGTTTCCATATCCTTAAATTCACGAGAAAGTCAAGCTTTCTAGTAAATTGTGAAATCAAGTTGGTGATAATGATCATTGAATTTAAAGTCATAGGTGAGTAATTTATTTTCATTAGCTGTTCAAGCTGTTCAAGCTCTGTGTTGTTGATCTTATAACTGGTTTGTATCTTTGTTTTTATGATGCGCATAGCTCACAAATTTGCACTCACTCTCATTCAAAGTTGGCAAATCCTTTGCGCAATAACCCACCAATCGATCGAGAGCTACCTGCAAACTCTCCGAGTCTTTGAATCTCTTAACAGGCATGTATAACTTCAAATCATCAGCACATATGCGACACCCTGTACAATAAACGTACATCCAAATGTAGTCAGACGAAAAGTAAATCTCACAGTTTGCTGTACCACCTGCCATATGATGCCTAGTTTATAGATCTCTTTTTCATGGAGAAATGAAGGAACAAACGAACAGAACGACAAATGATTGCTGGGAATCCGGATAAAACGCTGGCAAAATCCCAAATATGGACTATGATTCACATTCCCAAAAGTTATCAAGCGAACAAAAGAGAACATTTTTGAAATCAGGCCATACGCGTTCTGCATAATGTTCTTAAAATATACATAAAGAGGCAAGATTTCCTTTTTTTTTTTTATCGATGAGTTTTCTGCTACGTTTGTATCAGATTTGCTCAGAGAGTGTTTTGTAATCATGGTCAGGAAGATAGTCCCCAGTACAGCGTTGTATTTTTGAAGTGGAACATATTTTGTCATGAAACTTTGTGAATTGCTTTCTTATGTCAAGTGTACTAGACCCTGAAAATGGTAACTTTAGGGGTGTCCATGTCTTTGCACACGGAACCTCTTAATTTTCATTACCAGACAGTATTACGAGGCGATATATGAATATTTTGGTGGTCGAGTACACCATTCTCAGAAAACAATATAGTGAATCATATTTGACGGAAATATACACTGCCGAGCAGAAAATCCGGGTCACCCCAAAATTTGCAATCATTTTCAAAATTTGGAGCTTTCGCGGATATGATAGAGCTGTCGCATAGTTCGATAACATACAGCGATGCTTTCACACAGTTGCTTGAATAAAATCAGAGTTTTTGCTATTTTGTTTAAAGTTTGACAAAAAGGGTCCATCACCCAAATTCCTGCAAACCATCATCAGCATATTGATGCACCCCGTGTGTGGTTTCATCTCTCAATTGCGAATTGTTTGCGTGAGTATGGGTATCATTGCTAATTGAAATGGCCATAAATCCTAAAGTTGCGGCACGAATCGTGGCAGCCCTAGAAGATGGCCGCGGTCAACGCGAAAAAAACTTTGGTGGGAGTCGCACCAGCGTGCAACGAGTATCGCAACAAAAATGACAGACTAGTCCGCTGCACAGAAGACCTGCCTCAGGACGAGAAAGAAGTGCATTAGCTAGAGACGATCGCTTTCTTGTTACTTATGCATTGAGGAAACGAACGGTTACGGCAGTGTCCCTTTGAAATCATCTGCAAGGAGGTGAGAAATAATATGAACATTAGTGAGTGAACAGTAAGACGACTTTATGCTGCTGGATTATCATCTCGAAATAAGGCTACTGGACCGCAGCTTTTCCGTGAGCATCGAACTGCAAGGCCTAATTTTCCACGAGAGCACTTGATTTGGACAATAGACGATTGGAGTTGAGTATTTTTCTCCGATGAATCGCTATTTTGCCTAACGAGCTCAGATTGACGTGTGAGAGTATGGCGTCGACAAGGCGATAGATATCCTGGAGCATATTTCTCCGAACGACTTTCACTTGGTGGAGGCTCAGTTATGGCATTGGGAGGCAAATCGTTCCATGCACGAAGTTGACCTTTATCCAGAATGGGACTTCGAATGCCCATAGCTATCTCACCGACATTCTGGAGAATCATGTTGTACCATTTGGGTACCATGGGTTTTCTTGGACAACACGGAACATTTATGCATCATGATGCACGTCCACACATTTTCGGTTGTTTACTGCCTATATCTTGATGAGGTCCACATCACGCTTTTTGTCTAGCTTGCTCGAAGTCCAGACTAGATTAGATGAAAATTGGAAATACTGAAATCTGAATGGAATGCATTAGAAGGCACGCAAGAACATTATAAAAGAAAAACTGGATAGAACCAAACTTGAGTCTATGCTGAAATTGACCATTTTGACTAGAGAATCTCCTGACAAAGATTCAAAATATCCTCACAAAGTTTTGACCAACCTGGTCAAGTTTTCCAGTGACGAGTTGCCAAGGATTTCAGCTCAACAACAGTGGCAAATCCAAAACAGAGGCAGGTTTCTTCATGACCAAGGACCTCGCAGTCACAACACTATCAAGTGATTACTGCAGGATGCAACTTAAGGCAGCATTCACTCTGGAAACCTCAGAGTTGCACCCAAGCACACACTTAACAGTGTGTAGAATGCAGGTGGAGCTGTGGAACACAGAATTCAGACAGTAATCCTCCACTTAGTCTCATAAAAAGGTGCGCCAGGAATAAAAAGATGAAATAAGCAAAAAGACCCTGTCTTTAGGCCAGCAGGCACACTAGTTGAAAATATAATGTTCTCCTTAATACATGCGACTAGACAAATGTTGATCAACTGACATGATGATGAAACTCTCACATCGCGCAGAACAACATAGTTTAACAAATTTTATTGATGACATTGGGGGAACTAGTATGGGGGTACAATGATTACTGCAGCACTTGACACTAGAATTGAGGTCCAAATAGTATACATCGATACGCATCGTAGATAGAGATATATTCAAAGAAGTATGATCCAGGAGCGTCATACTAAGCCGCAAATATTGGGTACCTGCAAATTGAAGCAGGTGAGCGATATGATTTAGTATGACGCTTTTGGCTCATGTTTCATGTTAAAAGCGCACTTGGTCTGGTACATCAATCCCAATCAGCCGACTGCTATGGACTATTGGAAATGAATTGCCTACTGGTGGGTTTTGTTGGCTCGCTCCATTGGATGTATGGGTGATGATTTGGAGAACGCTGATGTCGATATGTAGGTTGAAATTAGGAATGTTCAGTACTGAAGGTAGTAAATTTGAAAAAACGTGCAGTTATAGAAAATTGATCAAGTTCTCTCTTAACAAATATCCCGAACTCCAGAAGCAACAAGTTGTTCTATAATATATTATTTTCATAATGTCGAACCGGCGTTGCAATCGTTCAACGAGCCTTAAAAATCACACCAATCAAGAAAATTATACCGGTTGGAGCGATTGTTCCAAGGAATAGGGTCAATCTGGTAAGTGACGCTGTAGGAAACTCAGTGCCACCACTATTTGTTTTTCCAATAAGAAAACTTTGATTCTGTTTCTTGAGCAAGTGGAGACGTTTGTCTTGAGTTCTATGATGAAGCTGAAACCAACACGAATCCGTTTCCTAAAAGAAATTGGATGGAAGCCCCCTGTATACAAGGTGGGGCACAAAATATTTTCACCCAGATTTTCTCATGTACTGAGGTACGTGTTACTCGGGACGACTCTTGCGATTATCGTTGAAATCAAATGAGAACGGCTGATGATCGCTAGGAGCCATTTTGCTTGGACCGTTCAGTTGTAACGAGTGTTCAATAAAAAATACGATCAAGTCACCTCTGGATTTCTTTTTCTGTCATGAACGTAGGTCGTGGCTAGTTTGTATGGTTTGTCATCATGGCATCTGTGACGGTTAGAGAGTGGATGTCATGTCATAATTGCGATGTTAACCAAGACATACGTTTTTTTGAACAATTGCAATCCATAGGTGACTTGATCGTATTCCTTATTGAACACTCTTTAGTTTGCAAAATAAACTTTGTCACAGTGTGTGTGATTGTCAGAACATATTGTAGTTTACCTATGACGTAAAAGTCACTTGAGTTGACATATCATCTTGATAGTTGTACTTTATTTACTTTCTTGATAGTATAGCTTTTTTGCTGATTATTTGAGTATGTTTCACTGTTCCTCATAACCCATAACCAGGGCCCAGATCACACTCCTGAAGAGTAATCTGATCAAGAAAGTATGGAATTCAAAGTGCTTGTCGACAAAGCAACGGATTGGTCTAACTTTGAGAGGCAAATTGAGCTGATTTTGAAATATTTTGTCCCGGATGTTGTGAAAGGCGAGAAGAATAAGTCTATTGTTCCAGCTGAAGGTTCTGCAGATGTTTTGCTAGATACTCACGCTGCTGAACTGAAGGTGTACAATAAGGATGATACTTGATTGATACTTGTAGGTAGCCTGAATTATTCCAATGTTCACCTGAGCGCTACCTGTGCTAGATCCAAAGATTGTTGGGATAAGTTGGTCACAATCTATGAACAGAGTTCTGGACAAAGACTCATGAAACAATTTTTCAGTTTCAAAAGAAGTGATTCAGAAGATGTACTGGTCACATACATCGCCAAACTACAGAAAAATTTTGAAAAAATGAATGGGGAACTGCAAAAACTTGTTGTTACTGAATAGCCTGAGTTGTTACTGATGAGTAGGGTTATGTCCACTTTACTGGCGGAATTTTTTAAATTTAAGAGCGTTTGGGAATCTGTTCCCATCAAAGATAGGACACTGGAAAAACTGACAGAACGTTTGAGATTGATGGAGATGAGGCTTCTTGTGAAAAAAGAAGATTTTGCTTTGGCTGCAAAAGGTCAGATTGATAAGGATCAAAAAAGCAATACTTTTTTTGTCACGTACGAAGCGTTTCCTGAACCTGTCAAAGTGAAAGTCGGCAACAAAAACAAGCAATATGTGCTATCAATGTGCAGATCAAAATAAATGGAAATTGGGTAGACAATCATCTTGAAGATGTGTGTTATGTACCAAAAATCAGTAAACAAATATTTTCAATTGGAGCTACTGTTGAGGAAGGGTACCGATTTGAAGCTGATAGTTATGGCTGCAAGTTCATGAAATAGGGCACCCTACGGTTAGCTGGCAAAACGATATCATGTGGTCTGTACATCCTAGATATGAAATTCAAGGTTCCCAATGCAGAAGCCTATATTGCGTCTGTAAAAGACACTCTTCAGATGTGGTATGAGATGCTTTGACATCAGAACAAGGAACATGTTGGAGAAGTGCTGAAGAAAAATGGGATTGAGGTATCTGTGACAGATGAATTCTGTGTTGCCTGTATGTTTGGTGAGCAACACAGAAAAAGTAATAATCCCAGGCCAAACCCTACACCTGATGTGGGAGGATTCACACTGATATCTGTGGGTCAATGGGCAAAAATTCAATTGTAGGCTCAAGATAATTTCTTTGTCTGAAAGATGGTTTCTCGAAATTAAAAAAGGTATTTTTATTGAAGAAGAAGTCAGAGACTTCTGGATGTATTCACAATTTTCTAATAGAAGCAGCTGTGCCAGGGCATTTGATCAAATACATTTTATGCGATGAAGAAAAAGAATTCGACAAATGTCGCAGGAAAAAGAGATCAACCCAAAGATAGTTCTGCCATACACACCGGAACAGAATGGGGTTGCGAAACAAGAGAACCGAACTCTTCTTGAAGCTGCTTGCAGTATAATTCATGATAAAAATTTGCCCGAATGTCTTCTGATAGAAATGCTACTTCTTATGGCTTGAGAAAAAGCCCACTGATATTGACCATCTATCTAAAATGAGTCAAGTGAGATATTTTGTGTGATATTGCGCAGAACGCGATGGATACAGAATTTGGATCAAGGATCATCTGAAAATCTTGACAAGTGCTCATGTGTTCTTAACAAGAGAACACATTAAGCAAAAGAAGGACTTTGAGGTTAGGTACTTGTAAAAAGGTCCATGAAGAAATAGTGGAAAGCCTTGCGAGTAGTGAACAGATGTCAGAAGAAAATGATGTTCATGAAAATATTTCTCAAGAAAGTAAGTAACAGCAGTGAGAATCTGTTGAACCAGGAACACGCAAAGGAAAGCCCAACTAGGCCCAAAAATAAGATCGAAAATGAAATTCAAAAAACTGCCAAAAATCAATGTTTTCAAATGAAAACCTCCAATTTTAAAAATTTTATCTTATTGAGAGTTGAAAATGAAGGTGAGTTTATACAGGGTGTCACAGATTCGAGTGCATAAATGGATTATGCTGAGTCATTATAAGAGAAACAGAGTCAATTAAATGGATGCAAAGCTGCGCATTTTTTTGCCTAACAAAATGTCATTTTGAAATTTGAAAAATTCCCACTACTTCCCAAGATATTCGGAATAAACCAAAATTTCGCAAAAACGTTAATATCATTTTCTGAGTTCATTTGAGAAGATTTTTAAAAATGAATTAACCTTTCTCATTGCCACACTACAATAAAGTGGTATCAAATCATTTTTTCAAATACGTAACTGGATTTTTCATTCTATTTCTAGTTATATTCTTGACGTCCCGAAGGCATTGAGGTATCTCAACCGTCGAAAAAAATACTCTTCAAAAAAATAGATCCAGAAAAAATTAGTTTAGCATCCCTTGTCTCCCTAACACATAGCTTGGTTCATAAATCCATCTTTATTCGACACGTTATTCTTATGAGAAAACCAGCACAAGTAAACAAGAATAATTGACCGAATCAAAATCGAAATAACATCTAAAAACGACACATTTAATTAAATTGAATTAATCAATTAAAAATAGTTATTTAAGAATCATGAAAAATTTTTCAAAGTAGGTCTCTTTCAACAAAAAATCCAATACAAATCAAACAATGAAAGCTTTCTTATACAAAAAATTTACATTTAACTAGGAACCTACTAATGTCATCTTTGACATGAAAACTTAAATATTTCAAAAACGCTTAAACTAGTTAACGGACATCAAACATCAAATCTGCCCAGAATTTTACAGAGAATCCAAAAATGTAATAATATAAAGGGTGTTTCATTTAAAACAAGCGATCTGGGACCTACTTAAGGTATAACTGGAAGTCACGCAACGTCACTATCATTTCATTTGACAAGAGCATGTTTTGAAAACTCTCCCTATACATTTTCAGAAAATCAATCGCTCTATTTCCCGAAATATTCTGATGGCCCACTTACTTTGGCAAACCCTGTATAGTAAACTGTCATAATTTCTTCATGCAGAATGCATTTTGACTGATCATTATCGAAATGAATACAGACTGAAGTGTGAGAACAAGCTTGTTCAGTTTGACTAAATCATTGTTTGGATTTGTTGTGCTAGTTTTAAGGTATTTTGAGATTTCGATAAAGGTCATTGATCAAAATTGTTCAAAGCGATCAATTTTTGAACAAGTACAACAATCATTGATAGAAGTTGATGTTCAGTCAA
Organism: Orchestes rusci; assembly: GCA_958502075.1. Lineage (NCBI taxonomy): Eukaryota > Metazoa > Arthropoda > Insecta > Coleoptera > Curculionidae > Orchestes > Orchestes rusci. The sequence goes on from OY293306.1 coordinate 4,429,867, forward strand.
TCATAATAATAACTGGAACTTGTGAACAAACGCCGTCCATTCTGCCATTCATTATTGATGGATCAGTAAAAATGATTCATTGAAAATGACTAGTGAAACCCCTCTCCAGAGAAAGTTAGAAGGGGGATGAGGAGAAGATGAAAAATTACACCTATGATTGTATTTTTCTCATCATATATAATATCTAGTATGTATTAGGCAGTCATGTAAATAATATACCTACATCAAGGAGATAGGATCGCAGTATTGTTCAAAGAAAACTTTTGTAAGAAAGACATTGTTATAGAGAGAACTCTTTCCAACTTCGCCTGTTAAAAAACTTCAAAGTCTTGTTTTTTGACGAGCACTGACGCTCAAATAAGAACTATCGCTTGCCAAGAGCGTGTTTTCCATAGTAGTGAGAAAATGTAAACTTTTAAACATGTTTCGTTCCAACGAAAGTGTTAAATTCATTGGTTCAAAAACTTTTTTCAACATACTGAGGAACATCATGCAGGGTGTTTCAAAATTTCATTGAAACCGCAACCAAACAAAAGTTATCATACGTCCTTTCTGTTGCGCATATTCCGATAACCATCAGATACTTGAAAATAGTTTTTACGTCCTTTTTCAAAAGTTTAAACCGGACAACAACAAATAATGTTTCTATTAATTCCGCTATCCGCTCTTGATTACAAGACAAGGACTACAAAAACTCTCATGAACTAACAACATAGTACTTAAATTTGGTACTCATCTTTGCAAAGTGATCAAATTGGAAACGAGCTCAGAACTACGCCACCGACAAATTGTATGTGAACAAAAGTTGTCATGCGTATAAACAACAATGAAATCTACTTCCGTTAGTCAAGTCTTTTCAGATTTCCGTCAGATGCTGATCGGTAAGTTGATAATAATAATAATAAATATTCAGTGATACTTACCTGTTTTGGAAGTGGAGATACTATAACACAAACCAAAGCAAAAGGAACGCACGTGATAGTTATAAGTGTTATTCATTTTGGACAAGTGAAGTGTCAAATAACAGACTGGTTGTTTATAATCCATAACCAACTGGTCACTAGTGAGTTATGGATTATAACTCACGTTCCCGTGGCAACCAAACAAACACTATCCTATTTTGCCTAAAATTCAAACATGTCACTGTCTAGTCATTCCGCCACTAAAATTTATATTTAATAATCATCACATACACAAACAAATCCCTTCATTTGTTGGATAAAACATTGTATGCCACTCGTGAATCAGGTTTCCCATTTGAGAATCTATATAAATCTTTCTCGCGTGACTTAATTTCAACATAATGCACTAGTACCATAAATAACTATTTCCAGTGCCTGAATAGTCGAGATCTAAATAATAAAATCAAGTTTCTGCAAACACACTCGATCTGTTGAGTTCTGTCTGTTCTCGATATAATAGAGGGTCGATCTGCACATGGCGATCAAGTTGAATCTACGGCAGTTAATTTCTGGATAGAGTAAATCCCCTTTCAAATTCCACACAGCGGATGGTAGTCAATTTATTGAAGATCTTCGCGGAGTTTTATTTGGGTGCCATCCAATTATTCAAGACTTGATTAAAAAAAATCAGATCGCTGTTGACCAACTAAACGGAAAAGGTTTTTTTTTATTATACACGATTTGGCCCCGATCAAAACACCTCGTTTATTTTCGAATCTTAATATTAGAGAAGTTCTAGATACTTTTCATGATATGACACACTATTTTCCTTTACTCAATCGAGATATTGGCACGTTGAAAAAAAATCGTCAGATTTTCAAACAGGCAGGTCAAATTACGTACGAACGCCACTGGTGAAGATACATACATTTTAATGCCTCTTGATTCATAGTACATGTATGACAAATTTCATTGAAATATCTGAAGTGTTATTGTAGATATAATAAAAAAATGATCTATTTTTGAAAACTTTACCAACCTGTATCTCTGAAGGTAAGACCTTTAGGACATATGTTTATATGAAGTTTTTATCTTAAGACTCAAAAATTTCCCACATTTATGTTATAGAATGGCGTTGAAAAAATCGAACTTAGTGCTGCCCACAAAATATTCTATAATTTGAGATTGGCAAAACTGCCTTCAAAAGAAAATTACCTCTAGCAATAGCTCACTTTAACAGGATCATTCAACAATCAACCAACACGTTCTTGAATGAAAAGGGTTGTTGTTCTCGAATAAAAAAACATATTGTGATATTTTTCGTTATAGAAACACTTCTCCAGTTTTAATTTATTTATTCAAAGTCACCACAGCACAACTATCCACAGCACCACAAATATACAGGGTGCCACAGATTTGAGTGTATGCATGGGGATCTCAGTTATTATAAGAGATACAGGGTCGGTTAAATGGTTGCAAAGTTGCGCATTTTATGTTCAACAAAATGCCGTTTCGAAACTTGAAAAATCCCGACTACTTCCGAAGATATTCGGAAAAACCGAAATCTCGCAAAAACGTTATTATTATTTCCTGAGTTTATTTCGGAAGATATTGTGAAATGAATTACAGTTTCTCATTGTCACTTCTTCTTCTCTACAAGATGGCGGTATCAAATTGAAAGACTGACGTTTCGTCTTAGAGCGGCCATCATCAAGTTAATTTTTTCAATACGGACCTGGATTTTTTATTTTATTTTTAGTTATCATATACAGGGTGTCAACGTTGAAAATCAATTTTTGATTTTTTCGGATAACTTTTGAAATAATCAAGTTATATTGATGAAATTTGGTATATGGTGGTTGTTGACATGCAAAATTCATATCTGGCCTTGGTATGGCTCGGACATGTCGTAGAGCAGATCTTTCCACTCATTCAAATGGTTATAACTTTTCATACACTATACTTTTAAGATTTCACACGCTGACCTCCCTGATGTGCCTAGACCTGCGCATAAAAGCCTCCTACTCCAATTTTATCAGAAGACTTTCCATTGTCAGATACCAAATACTGGTTGAGAGGACTCAAATGTCTGATAATGGAGGCATCCTTCCTGTAGGACTGTGTCTATATAGCAATCCCGAAGTGCAGACCGAACTCAACTCACTAGGAAGGCTACCCCCGTTATCGAATATTATCTCAAGACTAGAAGGTTCACTTGTTCAACAGCATATCAGGTGTTGGCGATCAGAAATTCCATCTGAGATTCGTCATTGGAGTTTCGTACACCGCTTGGAAATCGAGGGTTTAAACTTGTCCCCCCTTTGTTCTCGGCCGGTTTTTGATCTTGAGAATTTTGGAAAAATGCTTTGAAGACACGATTTTTAGAAGTTCCGACATGCAGTGAGCCAATTGTAAAAAACTGTGCCCCCATCTTTGGCATTGAGAGTCTCGTGAATGACGTTCATTTGCGCCTCATCAAATGCTTCTTTGACATCAATGAACAAAGATAAAGCGAGGTCTTTGTTGTTTATGGTCCTGTCAGCTAGTTGCACCACAGCATGGAGAGCCAATTCCGCACTCCTGCCCTTGCAGCAGGTTTTCGTAGATTGGAGTATTTGAGAGAATCACAGAACGGCGCTCTACAGTGTTCACACTGGTGCTCTAACAAAAAAGTGGGTTCCCGTTCGCGGATCCTCTGGACAATCTAGAAAATTCGGCTCGAAGGACCAAACCGAGTCAGAGTTTCTTAGCTACGAAACTTATTTCGAGAATGAGAATACACAACAGTCGCAAGTATATTACCACCCAGTCATATCGAAACGCAACCAAAAATCATCATTCATGAATGAGTGTCTAATCGGGATGACGAGATATCTTGATCTCGAACCAAAATGTGTTTGTATGAAGAAAATGAAATATTGTACAACCCGCAAAAACTTTGCTTTTTGACACGAAATTATATTCCAAATTTGAGCAAAAAAGATGGAAAGATTCCTCGATTCTGATCACATTGTGTTAGCAATAATATCGCCTCTCCTCTTCGTAGTAACCAATTATCTTCCATCTCATATAAATTTGAGCTAACAACACATCAATTACCCTTTAACGTCAAAACTTCATAAAGACTCGATCAATTCCAACTTTGCAACTTGCTACATAGTTCTTGAAAGTTACAAATTTGCACACTGTTCGTATAAAGATTTCCCAGAAGATTAACTTTCACGATCCTGAGTTTTATTTACATTGCTATCAGCACTTTTAATTGAACCAGACATCGGATTTAGCACGCAAGAAACTTGATTGGATGGGTATTGAAAGAGATGTTATCAATAATGAGAGCCAAAAAATCAATATAGTATTTGCAAATTATGATCTTGTTCTAGTTTGGTAGAGGTATTTTTTCAAGGACATTTTTAATGAAATAGAGCAAGTTGTCTCACATCTCTCAATGTTTCAACAAATGGAACGTTCATTCCGGCAAACATCGGTAATTTTATGAAATTACCTTTTTGAAATTTGCCGTAGATTGAAAAGAATATCAAAGAATATCCAGTTACTCTAGACATAAGTTCCTCAGCATTCGCATTGTGAATTTGCCAGTCGGCATTTCAAAAGACTTCGTATATTTGAACGCTAGTCGATTAAAGATTCAAGAGCATTATTTAGAATGTATATGGCATGAATGTAAAATACTGAACCAAAGGCGATGAAAAGGTTCTGTTATGAATATCATATAGAATGTCTTGTTTGATAAGAATTGGAATTTAAAAAAAAAACTTTATCATTAGATTGCATCTTTCAAGGATATCGACTACCTATATATTTGGTTTCGGAAAATCTTACATCATCCCATTGTTTATTGTTGTATCAACTTGTCAGTTATTTTTTGAGGTCAGATTCTTTGATTAAACCAATATTCATTATGTCAGGATATCCTTTCTCATTAATTCTTTCCTTTACCATTCACTTTCGAGGGAGTATGATGACATCATGTCTTAATTGCTCGGATTTTAGTTCTCCATCCTTATTTGTCTTCATCTGCAAGAGAAGCATTCTACAGTCCGTGACCAATAATTTGTTTGGTTTGATCCAACCAGCGCGTCGTAGACCTACCACTTGGCCGTTTAGAGTACGATTTAACTAAGAACTATACACCGCCGATGTCTTCCTCTCTCTCATGCTGCGTGGGCGCATCATATAGCATATAGCCTGAGAGAGACGAAAGCATCGTCGGTGTGAAGTTATTAGTTGAATCGTAGTCTACCATTGATACTTTCTTTTACAAAAGTCCATCCAGCTTCCAGCTCATGTGTTCCTCTTGTAATGTGTCCAAAATACCGTAGGTGTGATTGGTTTATCCTGGTTGATAACCTTGTGGTGATTTTTAGTTTCTGGAGAATTGTCATGTTAGTGCGGTGTTCCCTGTATGATATTCGCAGCATTCTTTTACAGGCCCACATTCTAAAAGCATCAACCAGTACAGGTCTCAAAGGCATTATGTGGAAAAAGTTTGTTGTGTTGAGATATTGCAGAGTAAGTTTTATTATTGAGTTACGTGCTATGGCCAGTCTGTGTTTGATTTTTCCGTCAAAGCTGCCATTGTTTGTATTAAGTGACCCTTAATAGTTAAATTGGCAGGGTTGCGGTCTATCATAATAATTTTCGCCTTCTTTTTGTTCAACGAAGGACCATGTTCTCTTCTGATCCTTTCCAACTTTTTCATGATTTTTGTGTGTTCTTTCTGACGGCTAGTATGAAGGTGTCATCTGCATATCTAAGGTTGGTGGTTCTTTTTCCTCTTATGGCTAATCCCCTTCGCCAGCCTTGCAGATTTTTTATTATTGTATACTCTCCGTATATCAAATTGAAAAAAATCGGTGACACAATACAGCCCTTTCTCACATCGCACATTGCACTTTGGACTAAAAGGCTTAGATAGCGTGTTGTTGCATTTCAACATTCCGCAACTGTTGTCGTAGAGATTTCCAAGCAAAATAATCAAGAGGCTCATTCTTGAGCGGGGAAGGAGTGACAGTTTAAGTGAACCATCACAGACCGATCAAAAACTGCATTTTGATACCGCGCAAATCACTTTTGTCAAGAGAACGTTCATTTTTCTGAAATTCAAGAGTCATGGTCCTGATGTCTTGGTGCTCCTTTGTTTTCCAAGATAAGCCACAATATCTTTGATTTCACACAGTCGAATGCCTTGCTGCAGTCGACAAAGCACACATAAGTTTTTACAATAAATTCATATTACTATGATTTTCCTATTATTTGTCTCACATTCAGGATTTTTTTCCTTGTTTTTTTTCCTGGCATGAACCCTGTTAGTTCGTTGGGAATCCGTGGGAATAAAAAAGGTTTTTAACGGTTGGTTATGGTATGAAGCAGAATTCTGCTTGCATGTGACATAAGCGCTATTGTTCTGTTAACATTTTTTATTATTTGTGTATGCAAGTCAGATTCTCTTTACAGATAATTGACTGTTTCATATAATTCGTGGGATCTATTTGTATTTGCATGCTCTCCCAGTTCTTGGTATACTCCTGCGACGTGCTGGTTTTTGTAAGACTTCTGAATTTCTTTGTAAAGGGCCTTCTCATTCTCCGGGGTAATAGTTTGTGCCAAGATTAGTCTTCTTCTACAATCTATCAGGCCGATTGATCTTCCAAGGGATTTTTTTTATCGGTTTTTGTGGTTTTGTTCATCGCTTCCCACGTTTGATTAGACTCTTTTTCAGCCAGCGCAGTGTTTCTTGGAAAACTCTCTCTTTGGGTGTCGGTGATCTCCGAATAAGCTTGAAGAGAGTCAAAGCCTTTAGTTTCACGGTAAGACTAGACTTCAGAAGTTTGTGGTTGGAACCACATATTGCGCCAGGTCGAGAGCAAGTGTTATAGTCTATCTGGTTTTTATACAGACCTGGTGGTGATGTCTATTTTTATAGACGTCAAGGATGATGTTTGAATAATGTGTTTGAGATGGTCTTATTATTATCTGTGCGAAGTTGGAAAGGTCGTTCACCGCGTTGTTTTCTTTCACCCAGAATGATTCTTAGGTGGCCATCATTATCCTTGGTATTCTTTATTTTGGCATTGAAAACGCCCGATATAATCGGGAGGTCCTTTTGCGGTAAGTTTGAAATGACTATTTCTAGATTAAGCAGGTTTTTTAACTATCGGGATCGCCCCAACGTACACTCAGAGGAGGGAGCAATAAATATGGACTTGCTCAGTGGTATTGTATATTAAATCTTAGTTCAAGCTTTCGCCCTAAGTTAAGGGCTTCTTCAGGAAGAATCTATATATAAAGAACGTGGTTTCAGTCTACAAAAGTCAGCAAAGGTTAAAATTAACTTACAGATTAGTTACAGAGTTCTCCTCAACATAACAAGAGGGTGGGTGTGCATTATTTTGAAGTTACAGGGTGCAGCACCGGGAAAGAAAGTAATAATACCCTTATACTACATGTGACCGTTGAAACAAAGAAACTTTTTTGTTGCTTAAAATTGACAATGACATGACCATTGACATTGGTTCTGTCTGACCGTAGGCTAGATGAGCAAGACATGTGACGTCACTCAGTTACCCATCAGGTTAACACAACCTACATCCTGATATTGTAAGAAGAAAAGTAGGAAAGGGGGAGAACAGTCTTAAGTTACCCAAACAGATAAAAGAGCAACAATCAGTTGATTTTTTTAAAGGAAAAAAGAAATTTAAACATAGTGTCAATGGAACATTAAAGCAAAAAAGAAAAGAAGCCAGACAGGTACGAAAGTGGAAACTCAGAGAAATTAGTTAGGTTATTGTTTTACTGATATACGTATCTGGATGACAGGGTTTTTTTGTAAGTGATTGAGTAAGTAAATAGGTATAACTAGAACTTAGGCCCTCCACGTCTTTCTTGAAATTAACACAGTTGTCGCAGTTATGTATGTAGCACATTTCAAGGAACCTCCTTTTAAAGTTACTCCTCTCAGTCATCATGACAAACGGTTGGTCGAAAACAGGTTTGTGATCTTGTTCATTAGCATGTATGCTGAGGCTAGTACTAATTGGGCGGTGTCTGCAATCACTTTTATGTGATGCAATCCTTTTTGCTAGTTTTTGTGAAGTTTGTCCAATGTAAATTTGTTGGCATTGACATTGGATCCCATACACTATGTAGGATTTATTTTTGACAACTGTAGAATCTTTCAAGTTAGAGTAGAACCGACCTATTCTTTTTAAATTATAGTTAGCTATTTTTAAATCAGTATTTTTGAAAAGTTTACCAAGTGAGAAAGAGAGACCCTGTATGTATTGTAATTTTCCAAATCTAACCACAATATCAGGATTTACATTTTGTCTGCCTACAATGTTAGGTTGATCATCCCTCCTAAGAGTTCTTCTAATGATATGGATAGGATATCCGTTTTTTATTAAAATTTGTTCTAATAATTCTAAGTTCTTATCTACATAGGTTGTATGACAAATTTTGGTAATTCTGTTTTTTAGCGCAAGTATAGTATTAAGTTTCTGTTTCATTGGATGGTAAGAATGGAAAGGGATGTATCTCCCTGAACTTGACTTTTTCCTATACCAGTCTAATTTAATGATATTTTGTTCTGATCTCACAACCCGAGTATCCAAGAAGGGGACTGCGCAATCAACCTCTTCCTCCACGGTGAACTGAAGTTTAGCATTAAACCCGTTGAATAGATTGAGAGTGTTCTGCACTAGGTCAGCAGGTAGAGCCATTAAAAGGTCATCTAAATATTGGTAAATGAAGGGAAAATGGAAATTAAAGTTGGCCGTAATGTAATACAAAAGTTTGTTCATGACGATTTCAGCTAGTATAGGTGAACAGGCACCACCCATTGGTACTCCAACTAGTTGTTTATAAAAAGTACCGTTAAAACTGAAAAATGTATTGTTGTACAAAAACGCGATAATCTCCAAAAACACTTCCTTAGGGATAGAGCAGTTACCCTCAATAAGTTCAAAATGTTCATCCAAAATATCGGTGATTAGATCGAGTGGTATGTTAGTAAACAAAGAAACAACGTCGAAAGAGGCCAGAACAAAACCATCGGGGATTATAACACCATTAATCTTATCAGCAAACTCAAACGTATCCTTAATTCTAAATTTGTTGAAGTTACAAAAAGATCTGTCCAATATCACTGCTATATGCTTGGCTAGGGGTTGAGTGGAAGCTCCAATACAGGAGACTATGGGGCGTAAAGGTACACCTTCTTTATGGACTTTAGGCAAACCGTAATATTTAGGACAAATCCCATTGTAAGTGGTAATCAATTTGGCAACGTTGGAGTCTATGAAATTACTATCTTTAAGTTTCTTAATAAGTTTTTTAGTTTCCATTCTTACCATCCAATGAAACAGAAACAGAATACTATACTTGCGCTAAAAAACAGAATTACCAAAATTTGTCATACAACCTATGTAGATAAGAACTTAGAATTATTAGAACAAATTTTAATAAAAAACGGATATCCTATCCATATCATTAGAAGAACTCTTAGGAGGGATGATCAACCTAACATTGTTAGCAGACAAAATGTAAATCCTGATATTGAGGTTAGATTTGGAAAATTACAATACATACAGGGTCTCTCTTTCTCACTTGGTAAACTTTTCAAAAATACTAATTTAAAAATAGCTAACTATAATTTAAAAAGAATAGGTCGGTTCTACTCTAACTTGAAAGATTCTACAGTTGTCAAAAATAAATCCTTCATAGTGTATGGGATCCAATGTCAATGCCAACAAATTTACATTGGACAAACTTCACAAAAACTAGCAAAAAGGATTGCATCACATAAAAGTGATTGCAGACACCGCCCAATTAGTACTAGCCTCAGCATACATGCTAATGAACAAGATCACAAACCTGTTTTCGACCAACCGTTTGTCATGATGACTGAGAGGAGTAACTTTAAGAGGAGGTTCCTTGAAATGTGCTACATACATAACTGCGACAACTGTGTTAATTTCAAGAAAGACGTGGAGGGCCTAAGTTCTAGTTATACCTATTTACTTACTCAATCACTTACAAAAAAACCCTGTCATCCAGATACGTATATCAGTAAAACAATAACCTAACTAATTTGTCTGAGTTTCCACTTTCGTACCTGTCTGGCTTCTTTTCTTTTTTGCTTTAATGTTCCATTGACACTATGTTTAAATTTCTTTTTTCCTTTAAAAAAATCAACTGATTGTTGCTCTTTTATCTGTTTGGGTAACTTAAGACTGTTCTCCCCCTTTCCTACTTTTCTTCTTACAATATCAGGATGTAGGTTGTGTTAACCTGATGGGTAACTGAGTGACGTCACATGTCTTGCTCATCTAGCCTACGGTCAGACAGAACCAATGTCAATGGTCATGTCATTGTCAATTTTAAGCAACAAAAAAGTTTCTTTGTTTCAACGGTCACATGTAGTATAAGGGTATTATTACTTTCTTCCCCGGTGCTGCACCCTGTAACTTCAAAATAATGCACACCCACCCTCTTGTTATGTTGAGGAGAACTCTGTAACTAATCTGTAAGTTAATTTTAACCTTTGCTGACTTTTGTAGACTGAAACCACGTTCTTTATATATAGATTCTTCCTGAAGAAGCCCTTAACTTAGGGCGAATGCTTGAACTAAGATTTAATATACAATACCACTGAGCAAGTCCATATTTATTGCTCCCTCCTCTGAGTGTACGTTGGGGCGATCCCGATAGTTAAAAAACCAGCTTGTTACCAGTAGCCCCGTTACTGTCCTTCAATTATTTCTAGATTATCATATTCAGCCTCCACTTCAATATAAACAAAATGAAATTTAACTGGTTCAGAGTTGAATGATATTCTAATTAGTCTATCGATAGCCTCGTAGCTGTCTCCATATTTGGTGTACTACCTGTTAAGCAAAAATACGACTCTATTTCTTCCAGTATCATTTGCTCATTATATTATGTGGATATTATAGTCAGCTGTGTTAAAATGACAATTTTCTTTCTAGTCTATCTATGAAATCCCATATACTGATAAGTTTTTTCTGCAGATCTTTCTTTCCAGAATATGTAATTTTCCGGTTTGGAGAAAGCCTCGGACTGCCTCGTTGCTCACATTCGCAGGACAGGTCGCACATTTTACAATAACTGACCCAGAATTGATAAAGCGCCAGTTGCTAGTCAAATCGCAGAGCGTCTGTTTTGCTGATTGATGGCTTCATCATGATGTGCTCAAGGGAATATAATCAGGTGGTTTTCCATCGTCTGCATGATCCTCATGCCGTTGACTACTAATTGGATGGAGTTCTTTCGCCTGAGGAACAAGAGGGTTTGCTCGGATACCGATTCATAAAGTCCAACCCTGCAACGTGAACCTGCTGAGAATTACCTACGTGGATTCAGAACAGATATCTCTGGTTTCCCTTAGACCGGGTATTTGAACCCATGAAGAAGAGCATTTATCAATAAAGTAAAAAAAAAAAACGCATTTTTCCAACAGCCTTCAGTTTGAAGAACTTTTATACCACATTTTCGTCTAAACATTCAGCGAGCTGTTACCTCATTTATTTTGTCATGACGGTTAGGAAACACCCTTTATAATAAAATAATAATACTAACATCATTTTCCCTCACCACTGGAGCACTTTGGTGGAAAAAGCTATTTTATGAAACATGTTATGTCTGTTACCTTCCTCTTCGTTATATCAAGAGTAGTTTTGAAGAGTCATTATCACGGCTTTGTACCATAACCTTCCAAAATAACAGTTATTTGGTCGATACACTGCAAAATTGCAAAGTTTCTGAAGTAAAATTGACTCGTTAAAGCAAAGTTTTTATTCAACTTCCGTTGGTCTCTAAGCACCTCCTTGAACAAAAAAAATTAGTACACAAAATCATTTCTGAGAGTTCTTGATTATCTTGTCCTAGACATAAAAAACAATATTATCTATAGAATGATTATAAATATTATGTGAGCACTGATTTGATAACAGGAAACAAACCAAGAAATTATGCATAAAAATTAGGATACACACCATCCATAAGTTTTAAACAAAAACCATGTGTTTCCTGGATGAGCACATTTTTTGACATCATTATCGATTGTAACTGGATACATTTTTGTGAGAGTGACGAGCTTTGGAACTCAAGTTCTCATAAAGAAATCAACTTTATCATCCGATTAGTGAATCATCAGCACAAGCCGGTTTTGATTCTTTTGATGTTTTTGGATTTATTTTCGATACTTTTGCTTCCATTTATTTAATGATATCAAACTCTATTGGGGAGGCAACTTGCAAAAGTGGTCATGTGAACTGTCGGTGAAATAGATAATTGGATAAAATATATGTGTACCTATTTGGGGCGTTCAAGCACATTAGATAACAATGACGTTGGACTTGGAAAATGAGGTCTGGCAAAAAAAGTCTTTCATCAGATTTATATTCCTGAGAATGCCCACAAACCCTCTTAATCCCTCTTTTTCATTTTGTCGGCTTTCAAATGGACACCTGAGTAACACCAATGAATGCAGAAACACAAATCTGCATCTATTCAGGGCAGGTATTATCGTCTCCTCTGTCCTTAATAACCTCATAACTGAATCTATAGTTTGTAAGGATTGGTCGCAACAGTTTCTTATTTTATGAATTTACTGGAGTACCACTCAAAGTCACGGAAGATCAGAAAATAGTTTTTATACATTTTTTATGTTTCATCCTATTTCACGAACTTTGTATGAGTTTGTAGATCAATCTATCGTTGTTTTTTGTCACATGTCTTCGAAACATCCTGTTGTGAAGTTGAGGTGGAGAATTTTGTCTACATACTGTTTGCTGTCATTTTAAATGTATCCCAAACATTTTGTTTTTTTTTTACTCATTCCATTATCTCGTTTTTATACGAGCTTCAACATTTTGAATGAAGTGATTCATAATTTTTCATTAATAAAAACAATCAACAGGGACTCAGTTTTTTACCATGCATCGTTATGCCAGACATCACGGTGCACGGGTAGTAAACGAGTATCTGGATGAGGTTGGACTCCCAAGACTGGCATTCAAACCGGATCTTTTGATTTATCCTTGTATAGTTGTGCTTAAAAGAAAAATTGCCCTTCTCACAAAAATTAGAAACAACTACAAAGTATTCTTCCAGACACTGGTACACAATGCACAAGAATGGGATAAAACATAAAATAGTTATAATGCATCAAACTTGGTCAATATTTCATAGTTACGGAAATATGTGCCGTGAAGTTAATTTTTTTCGTCTATTATTTCTAAGCTGAGCTAGAAAATAATGAATCCGCCAAAACTCCACAATGGAACAAATGTACTTGATTTATCATCAAAGGTCAGCCAAGAGGTTTATCCACATTTCATTGTTTCTTTTCATATCTTCCGTACAATATTCCCATTAGAGAGATTATATCCATTACGGAGTATATGTTGTTGAGGATTCAAGTAGAAAGGCAATTATTTGCTTTTCCACATTCTCCCCTGCGTCTAGAAAATTCTTTAAATCAGTTAATTCAATGGATACTGCATACCCTCTAGCGATGGAACTCTTGATTTAGAAATACCTCTTATTTCTTTTTTCGTTTGTCTTTTTGTGTTGTGTAACTACGCAAGTTGTTTGAGCACTTTAGTTTTGGTTATAATCTTTGAACATTAGTATTTTCAAATTAGGTACTAGAAATAGTTATTTTTGATCATTCTGCTTAACCGATCAAATTGTCAATATTTTCAATTTGTACTTTCATATTAAGTACTTCTGACAGGTACATTTTTATGCTCCAAGTATGTGAGTAACCTCTTTGGAAAAAGTGGTGTTACATACAATCGTCCTTTTTCTCCATACTTTCTTCATCAGTCTTGACAATCGGCAAAAAACTGGAGCCATTTTCTTCCTGATTCTCATCGTCGGATGGTTTCCAGATCTGTCTCCATTCATGTTATTGTACGACCCCTAAAACTGTGCTGTGGAACTGCAGTAACTTATGGTTGTGATGCAGCTATTTTTGATAAGTTCTTGAAAGCTAGCTTATTATTATTGATGTACCTCGAATGGTTTATCAAGGGTTCAGTCCCTTCTGGGTACATGACCAGAAATCTCTACCCTGCTGCTGCAATGCCCTACTCACCCCTATATACAGGATGATTCAAAAACCATGTTCTAAATCTAACTTCGACAGTGTACTAGAAATTCACGATTCATTCAAAAATAGAACTACAAATCGTTTGAATTGTTGAGCATATACTTTTTGACAGCTTTTTACAACGGGTGGATATGTGTTCTCGTGGAAGCTAGATTACTCAATTGAACGATTCGCAAACTTCAGCTTTTGTTCGAGTTCTGCCGCCGTCGCCAGATCCCACCACCATCGGATTCCAAACTGTTTTGCATAGGTTATATTCAATTTCACTTCGAGGTGGGGGTGACAGAATTTCGCTTGCCAAACGGGAATCATACGCTACAATCCACATTGAATCTGGCGTTAGCGTGACTTTGAACACAAATTCAATGTAGATGGTATCATATTATGATTCCCGTTTTTATCTTACTCCCGATTTTTATTTTATCCATTTTATTGGGGTGATAATAAATCCATAGTCAATTGAATTTCTGAAACTGAAGATATCTCTAGGCTTCAATCAATTGAAACAGGTAATTCCAATACATAACGTTCAATTTAAACGATGAACTTCCAACAGGGGTTTGATTACACCTTCGACTTGTTATGCCTTGAGAAAAAAACTGACAAAGGTCAGTTACTTTCATGAAATGCAGTATGTGAAACCTTTCCTAAAATTTGGATATGATTTTTTTATGCCATAAAGCAACTTACAAAATTCAAATACCACTGATCCACTTACCAAATTTCAGCCTAATAAGTAACAACAATGTTTTTAATTAGAAGTAATTCGAATATTCTGGCGCGGCATCGAGCACTAAAAGTCCAAATAACTCGAGAACGGATCAAGTTATAACAAAAGCACATTTTTGCCTAAAAACAACTAACAAATCATTTTCTTGACAGTAAAAATCAAGAACTACACTGAGAAAAAAGTCATGTCCATTTTGAACGCTCAGAAAGGCAAAGCGCTATGAAGGTGAAAAGGTGTCCATATTCAGATTTCGCATACCAGAAAACCCCTGGTTATTGATTTCAAAGTAATACGTTAAAAATATTAACACAGTTTAAAAAATTCGATTTCTATTTTTCAACCTTGCCACCCTGTATCTTGGATAGCAATTTCGGACTGAGGTAAGTTGCTCAAAATTGGCTTATTTTGACTTTCGAAATATGTGGTGGAATTTTGTCAAGACCTTTAACAGACACTCTGTATAAAAATGAAAATCTGTATGTATGTCCTCTTATAACTCAAGAATCCCAAAAAGAACTTGAATGAAAATTTGCAGAGTCACAAGTTCAATTGTGGAATGGTCTTACGGCATTGTTTAATTCGTCAACCTGAAGGTAAATCCAAGGTAATTTTGAAAAATTAAGATTTATATTCAAATTGTTGATAAAACAATAACATTTGTCACTATTCACCATTTTCTTCGATATATTGACATTGACAGTTATTTCTCCAATTGACGTTGAGGCATGTTTTATTGATACGTAGAAAAGGTAAAGCCGCGTTCACATTATTAAAAAAATATTTACGTTGTGTATTGAATGTAAACGAGAAACAGTAAGTAGGATACTGATATTTTCTTGAGTAAATGTTTGGGAACATATTTGTAACATAACTTTCACTTCAGACCACATCAACAACAAGTCGTTTTGATCGATTAGTCTATCAAGATTTCTACTCAAGACACTAGCAAGACTTGTTTATAGATACATTGAGGAAACGCATCTGTTATCTATGCCACTGCATGATAATCAATATGCCTACCAGCAAGGTCCATCGGCTAACACGGCGCTACATCACCTTATCACCAAGGTGGACGGAGCGCTCGACGCGAATAGATCAGCATTGGGTCCTTTTGTAGACATCGAAGGCTCATTTGATAACACCTCTAGGGAATTAATCTGTCGAGCATTAGGGGCAAGAGGCTCAGAAAAAACACTGATCCAGTGGATAGCAAATATGTTATAACAAAGGATGATATTTGCCGAATTAAACGGCCAAAATGTCAGAACCATGGTCGCCAGTCCCCAGGGTGAAGTCTCATCCCCTTTCCTTCTGAATCATGTAGTGGACAACCTGCTGAAGCAGCTGAATGATTTGGGATTGTATGCCCCAACACAGTGGTGCAGCCTTAAAGGACTTGGGATCAACTCCGAAAAGATGGAAATTCTGTTATCTACCAGAAAAAAAAATGACTCAAACCGGTTATATTCCTCTTGAAAAAAGCCCTAGAAGGGGCCTAGGAGTAACCGTTGACCAGAAACTGTCCTGGAAAAAGCACATCGAGGAGCGCTTTTGAAAAGTCATATGCTCTTTATGAGCATGTAGAAGGGCTATGGGGACAACATGGGGACTGGAACCCAGAATAGTATTCTATGGTTATCAGACCTCTAATCAGATTCGGAGCCATATTAGTGTCCCGCAACTAAGAAATCATACATCCAGCGGCAACTGGATCAGGTACAAAGGATGGGATGCATCAGTATAACAGGCACAGTACGGATCACACCAACGGGAGCGTTGGAGGTAATCCTGTTGCAAACAGGGCAGCATACCGTCTGTACTGTCTGGAACATCAGATACTGAGGATCAAGGGACACTCGGCCATCATGAGTGAACCCCAGCTAAAAGATGGAGTGCTGCCAATGCACGCCGACTACATGACACTAAGCTTTTTTGCTGGCGGCTTGCCTGAGCTGATGATTCCTAGACCAGAGAACAGATCAGCTCAATTACGAGAAAGGTCTTGGTGGTTTACTAATGTCTCCATGCATCAAAGAGGCACAGGAGCAGGATTCTGCAAAAGCGGGAGGGACAACAAAATCACCTTCCCGTTTGGGTTACAAGCTCTGATCCTACAGGTTCTATGCAATATGCATAGAACATTCTTGAGAGCGGCACAAATCAAAGAACTTTCAAGATTTTTTCACATAGCACCTGAGCATTGAAGGCTGTTGTGAGAAAGGCAGTGGACTCCAAAGCAGTCCCAGAGTCCAAAAAGGGTTCTGCATTGGTTAATCCGGAACAACAACAGAGTAAGGTTAATTTGGACCCCGGGCCAAAGCGCTTTGAAGGACAGACAGGAAAGACAGACTTTCCAAAATTGGTTCTGTGCGATGAACCAAAGGACTCGAACCAATGATTGGCATTCCTAGAGCAACAGGAACGAGCTCGAAAAAGCCACTCTATGCTGGGACAATGTCCGTGCCAAGGCAGTGATAACAAGAGCTGATACGGGCAGAACCAAGGAGCTCTTAAATTTGAACAGGAAAGACCCTCGCACATTGGCAGGTATATTAACTGGTCACATGAACCTTGAGGGGCACCTCCACAGGATTGGAATCGAGGAAGATTCAGACTGCAAGTGGTGTCTTGAAGACGTAGAGACCGTAGCCCACATCCCAATGGAATGTCTGGCACTTCGTTGCACTAGGATGGAATACTTCGGAACTGAACTCACAACACTCCAGGGGCCGGATTTATGAAAACCGGAGAGTAGAACAACCAAGAGAAGCCTACTAGTTATAGCCTACTTTCTCTCGGCTGTTCTACTCCCCGGTTTTCAAAAATCCGGCCCCAGGAACTGCAAGGAATCTATTTGAGGGAAGTGCTGAGCTTCGCGGAAGCGTCGTTCCTTCAATAATCTCACTTCCATCAGTTATGGGGTGCAACGGGCCCAGGAGGCTAGGCAGGTATTGGCGTGAGCAACTCATTTAAACATTTACATCTACAACCTTTTATTATATACAACATATCGAATCAAAAGTTCGTGATTTTATAATAAACAGGGCAAACGGTATTCAAGATTTTCCAGATAGTATAATAATGATGATAATAATAATAATAATAATAATAATAATAATAATAATAATAATAATTGTATAATGTAGAGAATTGTTAAAACACTCAAGTATCGCTTGAAGCAACGGCTTTTTCGCAAAAACATTATGGCGATTTTTGAGCGCCCCCTAGCGGCCATAAAAAAAAGTTTTGCATGAGAAATGTATAGGATTTTGTCTACTACTGATTGTTTTGTATGAAATAGGCTCGACGGCTCTTCCTTTTCAAGATAAAGGTCAAATACTAGAAAAAGTGCATTTGGTCAAACATTGCCCAGAACCAAAACCAGTTAAGGGCCAAATTGTTGCCAGCAAACTTCAAATTCATGTTCAGTGACCCAAAAAGCATAGTTGGTGAGAAAATCAAATCCAAAACTAAACCTTTCTCTAAACTGAATGCCTGGCCTATCACTCAATGTTATAGACTACTCGTGAAACTTGAAATTACGGACATGTACAAGTTTTACGAGTAATGCGGGATTCATAGTTGATGGTCTATAAGCGGACATGAGTCAACTGAATGGAATTTTTGCGCTTGCGTGGTTCACGAATTGATGACACTAGGATGAAGCAAATCAACAACTCATATTTATCTAAAAGATTCAAATTGCATTATGAGAAGTTCTTTTGACCGTCTCTACTATGTTACGTCATATGTTGATCTAGAAACCGGACGGAATGAATGATGCATTCCGTAGTTAGTTGATCTTTTTACAAAGCGTCTACGCTTACAATCCGTCGAACTATGAATCCCGCTTATCTACGACTTGCATGGAATTCAAATTTGTTGCCCTATTACTTTTGTTTTTTGATCACGTGAATACTGGAATTATGAGAAAAGCATTATTGAGATTACTACTTATGTATGATACTATATCCGTTTGATTCAGATCACGCAACACGTGTAACGTTTATTAAAAAATTCAAAGATAAGTACTTTTTGTATTATTTAGCTTTTGCTCTTCATTACACGACTCTTTTCGAGAATAATGAGCAATTAGTGTTTATTTGAAAATGATATAACTTCAGATGACGACCTATTTCATAGACGGAAGAAAGCGGAGAATATTTTCTTTGATAAATAAAATTCAGCAAAAATTATTATAGTGGACATAATAGAGGTTTATTTTGCACTACGGTTGAACCCCGTGAAAATTGGAAAACACTCTGTCAGAAGCTTCATGTCGTGTTAACAACAGAGCAGATTCAGCCAAGCGAATAATAATCCTCATACGAAAATGCCAATACTCCCAATAAGCTTCATTGTTTTGACGGTAAAATGAATCCAACAAATGTGAGTGAACACATTGGTATGGTCCCATATCATCGGTGTTAGAGCACACATAATCTCCAAGTAGTATTCAAAAGATATGCATGATTTACTTTTTTTGTCGGATCTGGATGGCGACATAAATCAGTTATATTGCTAGCAATCCATCAAGTTTAATAATTCGTTCTGTACTTTTATGCAAGTCGCTTCGGGACATTCATGTCGATCACACTGATTGTCAGATGAAAAACGCTGATATGATAACTTACCGATTCGCTAAGCATATTATTCTATATCCTGCCAAGGTATGTAGTTTCATTCACAATAGATGTGTAGTTTTTGGCAAACTATGAAGAAACTTTATAAAAGTATCCATCTAGGAGTAAATCATGTGATGTTCTGTTTTGAAGAAAATCCAAGTCTCCTTCTTCACTGAATAAAGATTGAACAACAGGGGCGACAAAACACACATAATTGGGGAAGATATTGCAGTCATTAGCTTTGCTGTTTTTGGGTAAGGCGATGAAGATCGATTTCTGCCAGTCGCTGAGAAGTTTCCCAATTTGGTAAACCTGGTTGAAGAATGCCGTCAGAACAGAAATGCTCTCGTCATCATGAAGTTTCACCAGCTCTATAGAAATTTCATCATTTCTTCTGGAGTTCTTGTTGCTTTTGCTTGGCGTATTGCTTTTTGAACTTTTTCCGAACGGGTTTCTTCGGCGCCTTTGTTTTCCACGGGACATGATATGGTTGTGTGTATACCTTCATTTATTTTCTTGGTTATCTCCTTACTGGTTTCGTGGTCTGTCAGTACATGTTGTTGTTTTCGTGAGGTTTTCGTTGGTGGTGTCATCTTTTTAAGTTTTACATGTACCAAGCAGAGCATGTTGTGATCAGAGTGTACATCTGCTTTAGGGTATGTTCTCGATGACTCATTGATTTCTTAAAATTTTGCTCTGAAAATGTCGAGGGGACGTCCATATGTACATTTTCCTGTATGGAAGACTGTACCGAATATTTGTAATTATGAATTCTTCTTTCTGGCAGCACCGTAAAAGTCATTTTCCTCTGTCGTTTTGAACTTGTAGGCCATACTGTCCAGTGACACCTTTTGTTGTTCTTTTGTCCACTTTTGCGTTCCAGACTCACATAATTAAAGTGATTTTGTGTTTCTTTGTCGCCTTGAGTATGTCTTTAATTTGTTGTTAGAACTCTTCGACCTTGTCATCATCATGGTCAGTAATAGGGGTATCGCCAGTTGCAGTAGCATTACTCTGTCTGACAAGGATGAGATGCATTTCTTGTTCCGAATGTGTAATAGTACTTTAGTCAACGAGCGGAAAATGGTAGATATCACTCACGAGGATGAAGTCTGAGTGAGTACTATCCATTTTCCGCGAGTGGAATACTATACTTTTTCTATGATTATTCAATAATTGAAGCGAACTTTGAAATATTCAATTTCATTTGGACTGCACTTTTTGAGAACTAGTTCACTTTAAGTTGGGTTAGGTTGTTATCTTAATGTGAAAGTGCTATAAAACAAGTATGGACGGTCAAATGGGCGGTTTTAAAATGATGTATTTGAAGGTTGACATTTTGTCAAATGTTCTGATTGGCTACAAATCAGTGAAGTAATGAGATCAGGTCATTTCATTGGTTAAAAACAATTGAGCAATAAAAAAAATTACTGGAATCAGTCACGAGTTACATAATCCAATAGAAAGTGGATGTATAATACATCTATTATTAAATAGTCATAGAAAAATTGTATTATCTCCTGAGTCGAAATTGGTCGCGTCCGGCCAACTTATTTCACATACTCCCAGTATTTCCATGCCTATTCTATGCATTTCCAACAGTAAGTCGTTCAATTTTCCCGCATCGTAAAGTGTTCGAACATTCTATGTTTTGAGATCAGATCTTTGCTGTTGATTGCCCTTCCGAGGTTTTTGCATGCTGACGACCTGAGAGGCATCGTGGCATTGATGTGCTTTTCCTCTCCAGCCAAACCTTGGCCTCCGATCTCCATGATTAGTAACATTTTGCAATTGAGGTATCGATGCCATGATTATTTTCCTGGGGAATCTAGAAGATCTCCAATACCGTGGTTTCCCATTGCCTTCTGTATCCATATGTTCATCATTTTATTGGTCCATCTATCTTTGGAGTCCATTTCCTAACCCAAGGGAAAGAGGGTGCACTCCGCTTGCCAGCTCCTCCACTCGAAGCTGTTGGCCAGCAAGTAGTGGAGACTGCTTATAACGGCAGTCACTCGGTCGTCAGAGCCTCGTCAGCTATCAAGCAGGGTGCACCGGGTAACTGATGTTATCAGTCGAGCTTACACCTCTGACTAATGGCCATTTTCTCGAAAACTCTGGAAACAAATTGCCAAGCTATTTCACTTTGTTCCCGTGGCCAATGTTATCCCTCGTATTGTGCAATAGTCATTACCGCTACTTACACTACTTTTTTTGATGGCCTTGAAATCCTCGCCGATGCTGCACAATATTTTTTAAATCTTGAAAAATAAAAAACTTATAAGAGGTTCTAGTTTTCGCGTGACTCTTCAATAAGGGGATTCATCCGGTCTTAAATTTTACTCGATGCAAGCATTTTTTCTGTAATGTGTCATTCTTTTGTTTCATCACCTTTTGGAACAATTCAAGTTTTATGAGGTAGGTAAGATACCAATCTAGGCAACCTAATATCTATTTTTTTTCAACGCTAACAAAAACGGTATCTCGATGGTTAAAAAATACAAAAAATCAACATATTCCGCAACCTTGTGAGAGACGTATAATCCGTTAAATCAAAAAAATGGAAAGTGTATTGAGTAAATTGAACCTTTCTGAGATCATTTCTGGCAATCTCCGTTTGATATAAATAAACAGAAATCAGAAATACCTTCCATCAAATCTCATGTAATTCACAATAAATTGCCACCGTCTTCGAACAAAATCTATACCTATCTCTTTTGAGGCGTAATGTTTAGTTAGTTTGGTTGCCGGCGTGCCCACTATCTGTTTTCATCGCGTCTGCTAGCAGTGCTGTTTGGAGTGGATGAATACCCTCCAGGGTAACGAGGTAGCGTATCTCAGGAACTAATAGATTCGTAGGTGTTCGAGAAATCCGCTAACGGAAACTGGCCTGATTATTTTATCAGATTCGGAAAGTAGATCAAATTGGCAGGAAAATATGTTGAAACAGCATGTCGATATCTTCAGTCGTTGAAAAGTTATCCTTATTGAATATTTTCAAATTAACCCAATTTTTGATACCAAAATTCGCTAAACCGATGATTTCATGACATGTGACAAAATGGATTTTTTGGATATTGTACATGCACAAACAATCCTTGGAAAAAGATTTTTAAAAATATGCATACTAGAAAAAAGCTCCGGAGGTCACGATACAATGCTTCTAAAAATTCTTTTATTCTCTGTATGTTCTGAAGAATGTCCTGGATTCGAAAATTTCCGTTTTCAATTGATATTTCTGTGGCAATAAGGCAAAAGGGCATAACTCGATTTTTTGCGAAAATGAGATATTCATGCTAACGTACTTGAAAAAATGTTTTCTATGTTATGGCAAAACGATATAACTGAATTCCCAAAGATAAGCTAGTTTGTACAGTTGAACTAAGGTATAAGTCATATATTTGAAACTTATAAATCATGCAAAAAGTATTAACTTCAAATATTCCTGAAAACCATATATTTTTTTTTATGAAAAAGGAAACAACTCAAAATATTTGAGATTAGTACCACAATGCCATGAAGCAAAAAGGCATATGTCGACTTATGTCCAATAGACAAATACAATCATAACCACGCACATGGACATAACTTGAGATATGTCCTTATGCCTAAATCCAAGTTTTCGTTTGTCGGGGATAAATAGCTAGTTATAACTTTTTGCCTGATTGAAATTTTCACTGATACGCAAATTGCGGATTGGAATACCGTTTTCTGCGCGATGTTCGAATGAACTCGTGAATTTTCGCGAGTTCTAAGCTATTTTTTAATAGTAGCTTATCAGCATTCACCGTAGAAGAAACGCCACACAGAATATAGTTGTGGGGGTCGTCAGTACTCGTTTTTGCTTGTCCTAGTTTTGCGATGCGCCAACGCAACTAACAACAACTAGATAAGTTCATTTCAATTGAATTCAAAAGAAAAACTAGTAATGATTTTATACTGGAAATACTGGAGTTGATAGACGTTAGTGCTAGGAAATTTTACATAGACTTGAATGCAAATACGTCAGAAAATACAGATAAAATGAACGACACCGATCCCGACATAGACAGATTGATGAGCGATGTTGAGTTTTGATTTGAATAAACCTGTACCCATTTTATTTTCACATTTCTTATCACCAAAATGTTTCATTAATTTGATAAACTCACTTCAAACAAATGAATAATTTATTTTTTAATAGATAGGTATACTAACTACTGTAGTAAGTTGTTGGAATAAGTCGACTTATAACTTGACCCGAATAGTTAGATAGATATAATCTCGTCAGCAAAAGGACATAACTCAACTTATTCCTTTGTGACTCATCACATCATGACAAACACTACTGAGTATTTCTAGTTATGCCCTTTTGCCTGATTCCTCTGACTAATGAAAATCAACTTTTCCATACAAAATGATGATTTTCTAGGCAAAATTTATAAAAAAAACATAAAAAAAGTGAAAAACAGCACTATTTCAACAAATAAATGATCACCGGTCAATTTTGCAATTATTTGATGATGAGTTTATACATAGTTTTCAATTGTGTTGGTTTTTGATCTCTCCTGAAAACTTAAGAAAAATGACTTATGCCCTTTAGCCTTATAGCCACAGATTTTATCAACATGTGGTCTGAGACATCCAAAGAAGCACCAACAGATGAACTTCCACTATAGGCGTAAGATTGGGTCTTCGTCAGGACTCTCACCTATCGTGCTCCAGAGACGTAGCCGTCAGACGGAAGTAGAACTCGGGCAGCACATAACAACATCTATTGTCTTTCCAAATACAGCCTACAGCATACACAGTATGAGCATGTTGGACCTTGGTCAGTCCGGGTCTCAACAGTTACTCGCTGCGGGGGCAGAGGTGTAGCGTGAATACGAGAGGTCTGTCTGAGAGGTTGTTTAGCGACTGACCCTGCTCATGGGAAGGAAGATGGGAGTAATCACTGCTCTTCCAACTACTTGACTGGCGTTACTGGCTTCTATTGATACACGAAAATGTGCCTCAGTGCGTCGTTCATTCGAATGAGTTGATTTACTCTTTGTTCCTTTGATCCGTTCGTATTCACTTGACACATGGCCTCTTCTCTATAGCATCAGTCCCCAATTCTCGAAAACCGACATGCCACATCTCTCACAACCTTACTCACAAATTAATAACATTTGCTTGTCCGGTTCTAAGTGAGTACGTTTCTGACCAACACCAACAGTGACCACGGCGATCTATATCATCATCAATGGCATCCTCGTTTAGATTTTTGCTGACGCTACGTGTTTTCTGGTCGCCTCAGAATTTGTAACCGCATCTCGACCTCGATTGTGATGTTTTGTTCGGGCAATACATGTCACTCCTACTTGGTACAGAGCAGCCTGTATTTTTGTTGATGGAACCATACTTCTTGTGCAGATTACGGAGAACCGAAAGCAATCGTTGTTTATAACAAGAAAAAAAATACAAAAAAAAGATTGATCAACAGCGGCATCTGATTGCTTGAAAAAATATGTTTATTTCGTTTTTCTCACACATTTTACTCACTTTATACCTGACTATTTCTATCAATTAGTTGAAAGAGCAGTACCAGTCAAGCATCTCATCACTGCGGATGCACCCGTGAGTGTGGAGCTTCGTTGACCTGGACGAAGTTCCTCTGCCTCATCATCTCTATTCCTGGGCCACAGATCATACTGCTCACATTCTGTAGGCTCTCTGCACTCACATTGTAGGACCTCTCTACTCGCTTAGCGTGCGAGAGTGATCATAAGGCGCCTCCACCAAATGTCACGATAGGCGTAAGATTGGGTCTTCGTCAGGACCCTCACTTATCGTTCTCCAGGGACGTAGCCGTTAGACAGGAGTGAAACTCGGGCAGCATACAACAACATCTATTGTCTTTCCAAATACAGCCTACATCACACACAGTGGTATGAGCATGTTGGACATTGGTCAGTCCGGGTCTCGACAGTTTCTTGCGGCGGAGGCAGAGGTGTAGCGTGAATACGAGAGGTCTTCTTGTCTTGCGACTGACACTGCTCGTGGGAAGCAAAATAGGAGTAATCACTGCTCTTCCAACTACTGGACTGGCGTTGCTGGCTTGTATTAATAAACGGGAATGTGCTGACTTAGCGCGACGTTCATTTGAATAAGTTGATTTACACCATGTTCCTTTGATCTGTTCGTATTCACATGACATCAGATCTATAAAGGAGACACTATTTCTTTATCTCCTTGTTGACTCATCAATAAGCTGTGTCAAATTACACGAAGCAAGAATTATCGAAAAGCGTTGACTATGCATACTTTGCTAATCCATCATATTGATATTGAAGTCACCTGTACATGTGGAGTTGTTGCAAGCTATTAAATACCTATCTGCCAATGTTCTGTTCAGAATCATTAAAAATTGGGATAGATTTTTGAATCCTGGGCCTCTGTACAGAATTATAGTCTTCACTAGTTTAATCTTCAGCTCGATCCAAATTTGTTCAGAAAAGTTAGAGGTGTGATCTTTTAGCATAGAGGATGTTACTGAATTTTTGATGTAGAAGAGAACATCACCACTGCGTCTGTCCATGCGGTCCCTCCGTACAAGTTTGTCACCTTCAATGCTGACAACCTTATCAGAAATATCATTGTTCAGCGAAGACTCTATAACAGCTAGGATGTCAACTGTGTTATCCACTACATATGCCCTGATCTTATTGATGTTTGGAGCTATTGACCTAATATATGCTATATTACAATATATTTTTTTTCAGTTTGTGAATCCATAATAGATTATGCTTTTTGAAATGCCCAATAGATATTTATAACAGGAACAGTCTTCGTGGAAAATGTCATGTTTTTTCTTGCATTAAGTGTTGGCTGAGACACAGTTTATGACTTTTTTTTACGTCCTACGATAAAAAGTCAATAATCAAAACGATGGATCATTGTGGTGGCATAAACGGGAGCGTATCAATATCTAAATTTATATAAAAAAAATTCCAAGAAAAATATTTTTTTTCACGCAATTACGCCCTCATGCGGTTGTTATATGAATTTGGAACATATTTCCAGCTATTTCTCTTGTTCGATTTATCAAGGATCTTTTCTCAAACTCCTACGATCACCAGTTCCTGGGATACGCAACCTTTTCACTCACTCCCTTTTCAGGGTGTCACATTTATGTTACAATTGCGGGCTAACTCGGTTATCATTAAAGATAGAATCTTGCGGTTTTCACGAACATGAGCTACTTTTTTGTGAAACGAAAGATGCCATGAACAAAATTCTCATAGGCATTTGATTTTTGAGCGGAGGGTGATTTTTTCCACACTCCCTGTATCAAAGCTTTCTGGTAACTTATCGGAAATGTGAAAACGCTGAGCTCAAAAAGTGTTTTTCAATGTTTTCTATGCCCACAATGAAGATATTCAAATTGAAATTACCCTAGAGATTAATAGATCGGTAGATTATCCTTATCAACTGGGGACTAATTCAATGCTGCCAGTATTCAAGTATCTGTTACGTACAAAGTTTTACTTATCTGAACTGAGTAACCCAGATTTTGTACCCATCCAACACGTCTGGAACATCACTTAGCAATGAATAGTTAATCTCAAAAAAATATACATTTCATGTTAGGTTTGACGTGAATTGGACATATCCAGGTGTAATTATGTTTGTGTTGTCCTTCAGACCAATCTGATACTGTTTACTAAAACCCTGCTGGAGCGGCGCTATTCTTAGACTCTGTGGACAATGCCTTTAATGATAAAGGCCACGCCCACAAATTGACGTAATGAACTGTTATGCATACGTGAACTTTATGCATGATTACTGTATATTTTTGTTGGTTCACGTTGCACTCTAGCTATTGGAGACTGGAGAAAATTGTTGTTGTTCAAACGGAATATTTTCCAACTGGGCTTTGTGTGTTTTGATATGAAAATTATCTTGTCCTAGGTCATATTTGCGAATTATTCATTCAGATTGAACATAACCATTTTAATCTGAATAAATATCCGGAAATATTGGAATAGTGAGAAAGCTGTAATCGTGATATAAGATGACTTGTCTTTCACAATACACATTCTCCAATCCGTTTGAAGTGCACAATGTTGGATGTTTGTATGTATGATCGAGCATCCACTCAAGTCAGCAACGATAATTTTGACGATTCATACTTGGAATCTCATAAAATTTGGTCCATCAAAATCTATATCGTGGTTTTGAAAAAGAAGTAGTATTTGGTTTTATAAAGTTGTTATCAAATTCCTTTTGTATGAAAATTGATTCTCAAAGATAATGATTGATAACTATTATGAAACTCGATAATAATGGTTTGATTTATGTTACGTTAGAAGACCAGAAATAAGATATTCAGGATACAATGAAAAATCGATTATCACGCTCAAAACTATCGCAACATCCACTAATTTTGAAAACAAAAAAGTTACGAGCTTCAAGGACATGGAAAATCAATAGGTATTAACCCATCACATTAAATCAACGTCTCGTAGCGATACATAATTTCACTATTACCCTTATTTATTACTGTTGCCTATCGATATATTGGGAGAATAACCCAAACTCAAATCCCTCGTAGCCTTCTATGATTGATCGTTAAACGAGTTATATGCTGACGTATTTAGAAACATCAATTAACTGCATAAAGTGCTAGGAAAATATTGTGATACTGAATTGGTTTGGGACTAATATTTTATGCCCTATTCTGGACAAGAATCGAAGATTTTATACAGGGAGTTTCCTGATATCTCTGACAAAATAATCGAGGATACCTAGGTACTCCTTATTCTATTCAAGGACCATTCCAACTAATTCCTATTGATCAATACCTACCAAACGAGGTAAGAGCATTCAACTTTGGATTAATTTCACAATTAGTTTATCAAAAGAGATCTGGGTAATGGAGTGCCTTGATTTTGCAAGCATCGATAATACGACTGTAATATATTCGAAATTATCAGTAGTATCGTATAAAATGATATGAATATAATTCAATCTCGCTTTTGAAGCAAATTACATTCCAGAGTTTTTTAGTTAATTTACTTGATTGATAATGATACACGCATTTTCCGATTGGTAACATACAGTAAAAAATAATCAGTAAAATGATATAAAAACTTTGAATAATGAGCTTACATTAACAAAAGTAAAATAAACTACGAAAAATGCCTTTGCTGGTTAGTAAACATCCAAGTTAACACCAATCTAGTCAAAGTGCCAAATTGTCTCATACGTTTTGGAAAATCTCGGGTCTGACAGGAATCGTATTGCAAAGGTCAAATTGATTATCATTTATGAAAACAAGCTTTAATCGACATGTTGGGGATAGCTACAAAAAAATTTATCATTATGAAAATGAAAGCCAAAAACAAAGCAAGAAAAAGATGATAAGAACACATGGTAACTCTTTCAATCAACTTATTTAAATTGACCGAATTTATAAAAAGGGCATTCTGATACATATAAAGACATAACATGTATGCATTTCAAGATAGTGTAATCTTCTATTATTTTTTTTTGTCACAGAGAGATTGAATGCAACCCTTCACCGTCCTTTCCAGGGAGTCTCAAGACACTCTGGAGCTGGTGTTGCTTCCATAGCGAGAGCGGGTTGGCTCTTCCTGCAAAGAGCAGGCAAAGGCCAACTGTGTAAAAACGTGGGGTGTTGTGACCATCCCACTTCCTTTCTGTGACTCCTAGGAAACAACCAGCTAAGTAACCGCTTTTGCATAGAATGCCGGGGCCACTCAAACTGGGTAGGTGCTTTCATCTGTATCTCTTTTTCGTCACGTCTCTTGTGTAGTGTTCCCTGTCAATCTTCTAGGCAGCGGTCCTTTTTTTTTGACTGGAGGACTTTGTTTATGTAATTTGCTACCGCAGTCCATCTGTCTTTCTCAGAGTCGCAGTATTTGTAGCTTGGCGTCATTGTTTTCCCCGTCTTATATAAGTAAGCCCAGAAATAGCCGTAGTTCGACAGGAATTAAGTGATGTGGAAGTCCATCCCCCCGTGCTGTCCCTCAGTCCATGTCTAAATATCTTTCATCAGTCGTAGATCTGCCCTCCGTGTGCTCTGTCCATCTCTTATGCCACAGTTCCCATGTGATCTTCCGTGCTTCGTCTCTGGCTTCGTATCCTTCCAGTTCTCGTTTGGTGAGTGCTTTAGCCTTCTTCCTTTGGCAAATAGATCTATTGGGATTACGCCTGCTATAATCATGATATCTGCTTCTGAGACTGTGCGGTGGGCACATGCGGATATTTTGGCCCAAGTAACAAATTTTGGGTCCTGAGTATTGAGCATTTGCCCCCAAGATGGGGATGGTGAATTTATCTAAGAACTTGTAGGCCCAACTAAAAACCCTCCTTCGACCAAGCCACAAAATATTATCATCTCTGCGTATTATCATTTGAAAAAATTATTACCTCTCGCTAAATTATGTTTCACATCTAAAATCTAGAAAATAAAATAGTTACCACCATAAAATAATATCAGAGATCAATTTGAAATATCGTATAATAGATAATTGATTTTTTTTTTCCAGGCACCGCATGACTGGGGGCAAACTAAAATGAGTATTTGAAAACAAGTAAGTACCATGTTCGTCTATAAGAAGCAGTAGGATTTTGATGCTATATAAAATTTATATTTCGATGCGGTTAACCGGAACGTTACCCACACTTTTTATCATTTTTGGGTATATTGGGATGATAATTGCTCGATTTTTCAATCAATACATCCCCAAAGTCTCATTATCAGTAGGGCTCTTCATGACCAAAAAGCGTCTGTGTTTGTCCGCTATTCCCCTTTCTTGGGGTTCGTTCGCCCATGTAAGATGGGCAGCCACTCAAGCTAGCGAGGAGGTTTCCCCGCAAACCACGAATTTCGCGTTGCGTTCACCACTAGCGTGCAGTCACTGCTGCTGTGTGTACCAGCACACGTGACGCAGCAATGTGCATGGTGACAACTGCTTTGAGTGTGACCACATCGCTGTCTTCAAAAACACTGTCGTGGTTCCGGAGACCTCTTTTTAGTTTCCACTTTGACATCAACGCCAAGAAGCTCCTTGATTTCAAAGATCCGCCGCGTTTTCACCAACACTAGGGGCATGACTTGCCGGGTTTTCCGGCTAGTCATGCGGAGCAACACAGCTTCGATGACAGAGCGGGTGGCGAGCACGGACCTACGCGTTTCTAGATCGGCGTTGGGAATCAGTCCGCGTATGACTGCCTGCAGCGAACGCTCCTCCTGGCGCCTTATTCTGTAACGCTCGAACCGTTCGATTCGGTAGGATTTATTCGATTGTGACGTCATTTTCGGTTTCATGTCGCAGAAGCAATTCCGTAGCGTCAGACCGATCGGTAACTCAATCGAAACTTCGAACCGCTTACCGAGAGCTTTGTGGGTTTCGACTATGTCATTAGATCCCTCGAGAAGGTCGGAGCGTGACATGCTCCTTACGACAGGCTAAAGTAGTTGGGCAGAGGTTGGTGGACAGGCTACGTCAAGCAGCAGCCAACTGAATTGTTATTGTACACAAATATGAACAAGAAGTTCATAATTATTGTCTGCTAATGTCATCTTCAAAACGGTAGTTGATGAATTTACTATTTTGATTATTTCAATTTTATAATGAGTCATTTTTTTCTTTACTCTTTCGTATATCCAATATCCAATAAAAACAATTCCAAGCACAACCCAAGCTCTAGTTAGAATAACTAATAATCTAAACCACGTATATTATTATTATTTTGAAAGCAAATAATAAACTATAATCTTAAAACTATACATCAAAAAATCACTTTCAAAACTTTCTTGTAAAAATTTTCACCCTTTTATTTGGCTTGGTTCTCTGGTCAACTTCATTAAAAATCCAAAGAAAAGATTATATTTGCTCTAGCCACATCTTTACTGCATCTTGTAGGCTGAAAAAAAAATCAAACCGTTAGGTACGAATGATCCTTGTTTTAGTCACTACATTGATAATTTCATGTAACGATGATTCAGATCACAATTTTTTTTATCGAGATACAGAGATTAAATAAACCCGTCAAATCATTAGTAGGTAATCTCAATATTATTATGTATCTCCACATCATTATGGTATCTGTTATCGATATTGCTGCTTCACTCATAGCAGCTGCCTGTTTCTCTTGAACAGCTACAAATTGGAGTTGTACTGATTGCCATCATTTCCTCTTCATGTTCAATATTCCTTTACAATAGTTGGTTTTGTACTTTAGATAACAAAAATTAGATTATTATGACATTGACAAATAACCCCAAACAGTCAACCAAAAATAGTCGTCAAACACAAACGCGCACTCTGATTGGTTGTGTCCAGCGACATCGCATGATTTTTTTCAATTTTTCCGGTCGCCTTTCGATTCCTACCGAACCGAACGGCATGGTTTCCGAAATGCGATACTGAATTGCAACGTACGCAACCGAACCAAATGTTCGACAACTACGCCGTTCGATAGTGTACCGAACCGAGCGATTCGGTCTACAAAAAATAAATACAGAATAAGGCTGGTCGAGGGAAGGTGTGATAGTCTGCTGCCATCTTATTCAGAACGGTCTGGATATTTGTGAGATCATCCAGTAAAGCCGGAATGATCCTCACGTCGTCCCTCACAACGGAAGCCTCTGCATAAGATTTGCCGGCTGCTTGGAGCTTCGCAAGCAACTCACTCCACAAGCGTGTTTCCTCCAAAAAGATAGTGGGACCCCTCTCATAAGCAGCTACTGCAAAGGGTGGCGACATTTTTTCGGATGTGCTTGCCATTGGGCGAGCCTCATGAGGACATGCCGTCTCCGTCCCCGGCTTTTCTCTTGACTTGACAGCATGGGGATCAACCTCCATGTCATCGAAGTCTCATGTATGGGTCTTTGGGATATGGTTCTTTGGACCCGATGCGTTCGTCTTTTTTGCCGTCAAGGGGGTGAACGCGTTCTTCCCTCTTCCCGAGGCCGACGTTTGGACGCCCTCCACTTTAGGGGGGTCCAGGCGCTTCGCGGTCACATGTTCCTCATCCTTTGAAGAAGGTGAAGGGACAGGTGTGTCCCTCTTGGGTTGTTCCGTCCGTTTTGTCTTTGACGTAGACTTCTCCTCCACCTTTGAGGAAGGTGGGGGGGGCAGTGGAAGCCTTCTTCAGTAGCTGAGTTCTAAGATGCGCGATCTCTTCCTGCAGCTTGCCGTTCGTAGAATTCAAGTATTCGAGCATACTACCCTTCCTTTCACGGTCCTCTTGGTATTCGTCGCGTCTTTTCACGAGGAGTGCGTCTAACTTCTCATCGCTCTGACGGAGCTGTTCATGAGATTTGGAGGGTTTTTCCATTTTATTCGCTAGAGTTTTTGCATCCATTATCTCAAGGACCAGTACCTTGAAGAAGCCGAATGGATGCGCGTGTCGCGCTTTCTAAGGGACTGAAGAGTTTATTCAGAGGTGGATGAACCCCACCAAGCTTGATTGGTGATCCACTACCGCCGGTTCAACCCGATCACGTGGAGGATATAAAATCAAAAGAGCCTGATGAGGGAGCAAAGCCTGAAAGATTCGATTCACAGAGGTTTCACTATTATATCAGAAGCTCCTCTGGAGATAAAACCAAGCAGGTTAACTTTGCCCTTGACTACCTTCCATACTGTCCAGTTTGTTGATTCATAGCCCACTCGGCGGTCCCCACTACGGGCCCCACTCTCATGGGCGCGCTCCATGGGCTTTGGCGATGTGGTACGAGGGCTGTCTGATATTTACATATACCGGGGCTACAGGCTCTGATGATCCTTTGGTGTCATCACAAACTATCGACAGATTTTCAGCTGTGATGAAATGACGCAGAAAATAATACAACTTTGATGGCCTACTACCGTTGAGCCCCATCATTGGGACAATTGACGATATTTTATGTTGTTTTCATAACAAAAACTATTATTTGATATCAAGAGTACTGAAATGACACAATCAAAAGTGTCCTGAACTATCATATTAACAGTAACTAGTCGTTCACTGTTCGATGATCACGACCACGTATGATATAAATGGGCCTAATCAAAGATTGATTTCTATTAGGGACAATGCTGACCATAATACCATAAAATATTTACAAAGTAAGTTTACAAAAATGTCAAAACATCAAGTATTATGAGCAAATACAAGGACTGGATATTTTCAATACAATATTAAGAATTAATTGCATATTGTAAGCTGGTTCTCATAAAATCTTAACACAAACGTGTTCTAAACGCCAACAGCTGCAATTTAACGCTCCGCTTGACTATTTCCAGAGAAGCAGATGCGGTCAAAAAGAGAATCTTTTGTCTCATATTATCCAACTGTTGCTATATTATGTTTCGCTTTTATTACCTACTAGACTTTATGAGCTTTTCTGTTGTCTAGTAGGTCTGTTGTCTTTAAAGGATAAAATATGTGATATCTCGAAACAGATATTGCTTTTCTGAATTGGCGTTCAGCATGCCTATGAAATGTAGGGCCCCATAAAGTCTACTGACCTAGTTAAAAAATAGTTTCGATGGCTCTCATTTACTGTTTTGTCGTGGAACTGTCGACTCAATGAGTTCCAAACCGTGAATAATTCGAGATGCAATAACTGCACCCCAAGTTCAGATTTTCCAATTAAATTTGGACTGAAATATCTCTATTTGTAAAATAGTATTCCAAGTGAGGCGTTCAATTTAACGGATATCACCATTATAATACAATTAATTTTATACTAATGGCCTAATAAATCGTGTATTTTCTCCAAATCAGTGATTCTTGATCGTGCTCTGATTATATAATGATTACTTCAGGGGCTTAGACATGATTGTTGAGATCTATCATTGAAATCGACTGGGTCTAATCTGTAAATATCTAAGAATTTTTTTTCCAAAAAATAATTTTCTTTTTCGCATGATAATGATCATATTAGTATAATAATAATTATATTATGCCTCAAAACATGGGTGTCATCGGTATACTTGTTAGATTCAAGTCATCTAACTCATTATAACTGGTGAACGTGCATTTTATCAGGAAATGTGAAAGTGTCCTGATTTAGCAACGTGAAGTCTGCTTCACGTATATGAGAACTTTCTTCTTCTTCTTCTAGCCCCGTATGCTTCGCGCACATCAGGGTCATTTGCTCCATTTCCTCATCCCTCCAGGATAAGGGTGTTTTCTTCAGCTGGATGAAACAGTGTTGCTGCGTCTGCTATTCCAGTCCAGTCTACGCAACAAGGGTGTTGCTTTTTTCCAGGTCCTCAGTGACCTTTCATTGGATTATTAGTTTTGGGATAAAATACCGCTCACCACGAAGTACATGACCCAAATAAGACATTTTCCTTTGTTTTATGATTTCCATGATTTGTCTTTCGGTACCTGCTCGTCTGAGAACTTCTTTATTGGTGAAGTGTTAGTTCCAAGATATCCTCAACAGCCTGCGAAGGGTCCACAATTCCAAAGCTTCTATACGTTTTATTGATATCACTTTAACGGACCACGTTTCAGCTCCGTATAGTAGCACGGGCCATACGTAACATTTTACTACTCTAAGTCACATATCAAGGGGAAAGTCTTTATGCAGCAACATGTTCTTAAGCTTTAAAAATTTTGTTTTGGACATACCTACTCTGGTTTTGATTTCTTCATCACAATCCCACTTATTATCAATGGCAGCACCCAGATACCTGAATCTGGAAACCTTAATGATCTCTCCGTCAATGAAGATGTGGGGATCCGCGGCCTGTCTACCAATCCTCATGATTTTCGTTTTTGATATATTAACATTTAACTCGTATCCCTTTCCCTGGTCATTTATTTTGTCAATCAGATTTAGAAGCTCTGCGACAGTACTTGCTATAACGACTGTATCGTTGGCGTTTTTTGGGTTATTTAAGGGCCTGCCATTGATTTTTATTCCTGTCTATTCATTTTCTAATGCTAACTGAAATACCTTCTCCACGTATATGTTAAAAAAAAGGTAACAAAATACATCCCTGTCGAACACCTTTCAAGACATTAAATGGTTCAGTCGCAAGATTATTTTTAATTCTTACCTCTGTCATCTGATTCCAATATAGCTTTTTGATAAATCTTTTTGGTCTAAACCAGTTTTTCCCAAACTTGTAACCGTGATTCACACTGTCAAAAGCTCGTGGTAATCTATGAAGCATACGTAGACATTCTGGCGTTGGTCCTAGCATTTTTGTATCAGCAGTTGCAGACTAAATAGTGCTTTTCTTGAACCTAAACCCCTGATAAATCCAAACTGGATGTTCTCACTTATTTCTTCACATCTCCAAGATATTCCACAATGTATTATTCGAAAAAATGCTTTTGGGATAATGAGCCTTTAATCTTCACATATCTTCGGGTTGGCCTTTTTTGGGATTGGTACAAACGTTGATTTTAACCAGTCTTGGCGAATTCGTCCTGCGCTATAAATTTTTATTAAACAGGCTTGTTAGGGAGTTTTGTATTCACCTGTCTGAAGACCTTGGCATGCGAACTTCAGATATCTGTAAATTTTGTACTTACTCGTTTTAGGATTATTGATTCGATAATTATAAGTAGTCATTTCGGATCTTATCCATTCATTCATATCCTTTTATCATCCATTTCTCATGACAGTTCGTCTGTTCTCATGCCTTGGATAAATTGGAATGATAGAAGAAATTAGAAATCGTGAAATAACATTGAATTAAAACTTCAGCCACAACATACAAACATACGCTGATCGAGTTCTAGAAGAAACATTGAAATTTCTTGCTAATCAGTTGTCAAGTCCCTTCCATGAATACACCTCTGTGTACAGACTGTACTCTACAGAATTTGATTGCCTGGAGCTTCCACAATCGTGAATAATTCAATTCCGGAGACCACTGATCGAATCAATTATATGATATGCCATCAAATAAGTGGGTAGATCAATACAATTTTGTAGCTTATCATGAAAAGCAATTTATTGTTTGTTATTGGTCTTCACAGTATATTGTAGAAAACAAGCAAACATCCAAACAATTGGATAAAAGACTTTTTCTTATATGGACAGAAATAAGTGGAGAAAGTCTGGCCTCGGACGGGGATTTTGGTATCATGAGGGAACGAAAAAACAAAGACGTGCGAACTTTCATGAACCAATGTACAAAAAAATGTTCAACTTGGATAGAGAACATCGACTTTCAAGTTCGGGACAAAAAATCAAACACAAAGAAAGCTGTAGGTGGTGCGGTATCTACTATTTTATTTTCTTATTTTATGAACTTTATTCCTCATCAAGTTTTATAAGACAATCCTATTCCCAACGATCTCTGGGGTATTGGCTCTAATAATTATTCACGTTGAATGAAACTCATCCTCTATATGTGTCCAAGATAAGGATGTCTATCATGGGGATCTTGGAAACCGTAAGAGATACGAAGATGGTTTAAACTTGGGAGAAAACTTGCGCATTTTCAAGCCTATCAAAATGCCCTTTAGAAAGTTTTAAAATTCTAAGTAGGTAGTTTTGGAGATATGCATAAGAAAACGAAATTTGCCGATTTCGTTCTTTTTTTTTTGACGTTATCTAGAGAGATATGGAAATACAAAAGACACTTTCTTATTGCCACTTTTTAAGCTGTACAAAACAGCGTCGAGAGATTCTCCGTACGACGTTTTGTTTCGGAGAAACCATCATCAATTTTATTTTTCAAAATGGCACGTAAAAAAAGTATACCCCGTATTAAATAGCATATTCTACCACGAATACGACGATGTATAACATATTATGATTCTGCGATATTTACATTGGAAAAAATGGGTTTTTATTATATTCCGAATGTTTTAGTGTAGTAGGCGGTGAAATGATTGAGCTATATCTGATCAAGTGCGATTTTTGAATGT
The DNA here is from genome assembly GCA_958502075.1 of Orchestes rusci. Lineage (NCBI taxonomy): Eukaryota > Metazoa > Arthropoda > Insecta > Coleoptera > Curculionidae > Orchestes > Orchestes rusci. Next base: position 4,467,163 of record OY293306.1, read on the forward strand.
ATGATCGACAAATTGATCAAGAAAACACGAGATGTTTCCCAAAGCGCAATCGGCTGATCAAGAAAAAAAAATCTCACACAAAAAAAAACAAAACACAGTTCATGAAAATTGGCTTTCAGAAACCAAGTTAGTCTGCGATAAAGAAAATATTATATATAGAGAACTCTACAGTATGTTGAATGCATGCTAATTTTTTTTTGAGCCTGTTACATCAAAATTGTACATATCTTTACATACAACAGTGCAGACACAAAATCCGACCTGCAAAAAAAACTATACGAGTTATTCTCGGTTGGCAGCAGGTTTCAGTTCTCCTCGCCGATATAATATGTTTACTGATTTAGGATTAAGTAACAAGGCACTATAATTTGGCTTATGAAATAAGTTTAATTATGACGTACATCCATTTATACAATACGTACTACGTTGTGAGATCTCCTCAAGTAATTCCTTGAGAACGTGATAACTATCCACCTAACAAGTGTGAAAAATGAATTTTTGGCACGTGTCTGCCGTTCACCGAACGACGCGTGAAAAATTCATTTTTCTCACGTGTTCGATACAAAAGTTTTTTTACAGATGTGCGGAAACAAATGCCGAGTCCAAAAAACAAATAAATAATAATAATAATGTCAGAATGTCAGATAGTTGATTTACACGTCGCCAAGCCTATAGAACACAGTCGGATCAGGGCTTCAAGCAGCCTTCTGTTTATGTGCTTTGCTATTGCAGTATGCGTGTCAAAAACTGAAGTTTGCGTGCCGAAAATCTTTCCCGCACCAGTGTGGAATAACTGATTTTCGGCACGAATATTGGTTTGGAAAATTGATTTTTCCTACGAGCGTGCGCAAAGTAGCCACTTCACACACTCATTTGCGTGTGCAAAGTATCCTTTTTTTCCCGCACTCAAATGTCAACTCAAATAACTACCTACCAATTTGTTGTTTTAAACTTCGTTTCCATACCAACCAAACTGTAGATAATGCACTTTGTAATGCACAAAATAATGTTCTTGTTACTTTTCCCTTTTCAGTCAAAATCAAAATGAAACACACAATTCGTTTTTTTGCGTTAAAAACGCATTCGCCAGTAACGTAAACAAACATTGATAATGACGACTTTCAATCGGCATTTGTGAGTTGTTCTTGCTTGATTTCGGTGCAAACTACTGTGTTAATCGGAAATCTTCGAAAGATTTGAGCTGAATACTGGCATCAAAAAAACCTGATCATGTATACAAACAAACGGACAATCAAATTTATAAAAGTATTAATGATTAAACGAAGACTGACTACCGCAGCTGTCTAGAGTGTCATGTCAAATCAAAACAGTGTTGCCAATAGCAGGGAATAAGGCGACAAAAGAGGAAATTTTATGAACAGTGATCGAACATGCCCTTGCATTTCAAATATAAAATAAATCAATTATGATTTTGATTATACCCATATTATCCAATTTCCAGCTGCCACCACAAACTGTTCTTTCAATATAAATATATTGTTAAGCATGAATAATCATTATTCCCAAGTTCTATGTTTTTAATTGCGTTCAAATAATATATTATCTAAAGTTTTTCGTGTCTAATCTGTGAACGCTCGTAGAAAAAATATTGTTCGTAAAACGTTCGCAAAGTGTCTTTCCCACCCTTAAAGCATATCCGAACTCCGCTTCGCGTCGTTCGTCTAACTGCTTTTGCGTGCGGGAAAGCATCACTTTGCGAACTTGTTAGGAAAATAACTATTTCCGCACGGCTGTAGAAAATAGCTATTTACCGAACAAGTGTGGAAAATGAATTTTTCGGCACGAGTCTGCCAAGTGCAAAAAAAAGATTCTCCACACGTGTAAGGTACAATAGTTTTTCTACAGACGTGCGGAAATAAATGCAAAGTCCAAAGAACAAATAAATAATAATAATAATGTCGGAGTGTCAGATAGTTGATTTACACGTCGGCAAGCCTATAGAACACACTCGGATCAGGGCTTCAAGCAGCTTTTTGTTTATGTGCTATGCTATTGCAGTATGCGTGTCAAAAACTGAAGTTTGCGTGCCGAAAATCTTGTCCGCACCAGTGTGGAAAAACTGATCTTCGGCACGGATATTGGTCCGGAAAATTGATTTTTCCGCACGGCTGTAGAAAATAGCTATTTACCGAACAAGTGTGGAAAATTAATTTTTTGGCACGAGTCTGCCAACTGCAGAAAAAAAGATTTTCCGCACGTGTAAGGTACAATAGTTTTTCTACAGACGTGCGGAAATAAATGCAAAGTCCAAAAAACAAATGAATAATAATAATAATGTCGAAATGTCAGATAGTTGATTTACACCTCGCCAAGCCTATAGAACACACTCGGATCAGGGCTTCAAGCAGCTTTTTGTTTATGTGCTATGCTATTGCAGTATGCGTGTCAAAAACTTAGGTTTGCGTGCCAAAAATATTTTCCGCACCAGTGTGGAAAAACCAATTTTCGGCATGGATATTGGTTCGGAAAATTGATTTTTCCGCACGGCTGTAGAAAATAGCCATTTACCAAACAAGTGTGGAGAATGAATTTCTCGGCACGAGTCTGCCGAGTGCAGAAAAAAAGATTTTCCGCACGTGTAAGGTACAATAGTTTTTCTACAGACGTGCGGAAATAAATGCAAAGTCCAAAAAACAAATGAATAATAATAATAATGTCGAAATGTCAGATAGTTGATCTACACCTCGCCAAGCCTATAGAACACACTCGGATCAGGGCTTCAAGCAGCTTTTTGTTTATGTGCTATGCTATTGCAGTATGCGTGTCGAAAACTTAAGTTTGCGTGCCGAAAATATTTTCCGCACCAGTGTGGAAAAACCAATTTTCGGCACGGATATTGGTTCGGAAAATTGATTTTTCCGCACGGCTGTAGAAAATAGCTATTTACCAGACAAGTGTGGAGAATGAATTTCTCGGCGCGAGTCTGCCGAGTGCATAAAAAAAGATTTTCCGCACGTGTAAGGTACAATAGTTTTTCTACAGACGTGCGGAAATAAATGCAACGTCCAAAAAACAAATAAATAAAAATAATAATGTCGGAATGTCGGATAGTTGATTTACACCTCGCCAAGCCTATAGAACACACTCGGATCAGGGCTTCAAGCAGCTTTTTGTTTATGTGCTATGCTATTGCAGTATGCGTGTCAAAAACTTAGGTTTGCGTGCCGAAAATATTTTCCGCACCAGTGTGGAAAAACCAATTTTCGGCATGGATATTGGTTCGGAAAATTGATTTTTCCGCACGGCTGTAGAAAATAGCCATATACCGAACAAGTGTGGAGAATGAATTTCTCGGCACGAGTCTGCGGAGTGCAGAAAAAAAGATTTTCCGCACGTGTAAGGTACAAGAGTTTTTCTACAGACGTGCGGAAATAAATGCAACGTCCAAAAAACAAATAAATGAGAATAATAATGTCAGGTTTTTTTGATGCCAGTATTCAGCTCAAATCTTTCGAATAATTCCGATAAACACAGTAGTTTGAACCAAAATCAAGCAAGAACAACTCACAAATGCCGATTGAAAGTCATCATTATCAATGTTTGTTTACGTTACTGGCGAATGCGTTTTTAACGCAAAAAAAGAATTGTGTGTTTCATTTTGATTTTGACTGAAAAGGGAAAAGTAACAAGAACATTATTTTGTGAATTACAAAGTGCATTATCTACAGTTTGGTTGGTATGGAAACGAAGTTTATAACAACAAATTGGTAGGTAGTTATTTGAGTTGACATTTGAGTGCGGGAAAAATTTTTCCCGCACTAGTGCGGGAAAAGATTACTTTGCACACGCAAATGAGTGTGCGAAGTGGCTACTTTGCGCACGCTCGTAGAAAAACTGATTTTTCCACACGGCTAAAAATAGCTAACAAGTGTGGAGAATGAGTTTTTTGGCACGAGTCTGCCGTTCACGGAACGACAACATCATGACTTCCAGAAAGACAGGACTCATCCACAAAGGTCCAAAAGCAAGCAAGTTGAGCGACGAGAATTACAAGGGAACTGAGGATTGTCCAAAAATGTAGGCCCAGTACTGTTGAGCAAGCCGGAAGTTCTCTAGATTCAGCGCATGAGACAGGAAAAACCCCATCCCAATTTTATATGTAGGAAAGTAATTAACCTTGCCATTGTTTAAAGTGGCAGGAGAACCCTTCCAATCAAACAGAGAAAAATCCACGAATTGTGGTACTGGAGGATATTAAATAAAAATGTTAAATCCTCAATATCCCAGTTAAATAACAAGATGTGACAACGTCGTCAGAAACCAGCCTGTAATTGTGTCTTTTTAAACGAAGAATCACGCATGACAAAAAGCATAACCTGACAATCTGTAACGCGGAATAAAATGATTCCAATTAATTTGAATTACAGGATTGATCACATAAAAATCAACCAAAGATTCCAAATATGCTACAAATCGTTCTTATGATAACAATTGACCATACATTGATGCTGTAAGCCAAATCTCCATAACTAAGACTCAACTTTAACTATTGGGTTCAAAATGAAAATTAACCGTCACAACAACTTTCACTGCCTTGATACGTAATGCATTTTTTTCAAGAAGAGATAAAAAGAATAAAAACCATCATTTTGCTATGGGTACCTATTCAATTGTTCATCTTTATAATAAAAATTTGGTTCTTATGTCATCTGACAAAAAAATATATTTTACCAAATTTTCAAATTATTTTGCAGATATTAACACATTCCTTGTTTAATAACATTCCGTATTTTTTATCCAAGAAGGATCAACACCGAACTACATGAAACCACACCTACGGGATAAATATTCCTGATGAATCTGCATTAACATGCATTGGATTAATCCAATGGTCCAAAAACTGTGGACTGCAGCATCACAATAGGACATAAAACAAAGAGGTTAAAAAAATGATAAAAAAAATCCAAAACAAATAAGTCGAAGGGGGTAACTCAAATTTGGAACGACGTAGACACAATTTGAAGAGATCATATCGTAGAATGGCAAACTTCAAACTGTGTCTCAAATACTTACCTGAAAAGAAGCAGACACAAAGATCTGAGTTATAATTTGTAAATCAATTAATCCAATCATAAACTTTTAATGCTAAATAAGAATTTGATCTCAAAATTTCAAAATTTTGATTGGGTGTATCTTACTGAAGGGGTTAGGGGTAAAAAAATCTCATTTTGCCAGTTATATCTGACTGATATTTCACACATTAAAAGGACATGGAATTATCTACTGATAATCAGATCAAATTTGATAGTATCCCAAAGTTTGAAAATTCTACCTCAACCCGTTTTGGAAATGATTGGAAGAATCCATCCTCAGGTAGGGAGCGTTTGCCGATATTATGATGTTGAAAGGAGAAAGAAAGGTTATTTTTGCCCGATAAAATACGGGGCTGATGTTTGGTACACTAATTTCGATAATATTGTATAATATGATATCCCCGTTGTATTTTGACATCATTGTTTTGAAATTTGTGGTAGACGTATTTCTACTCCATTCATTTTTCACTCAAAACTCCACCAACATCTTATAAATCTATTTTTGTGCAGGATCCACGGAATATCAGCTCTACTATTCATTTTTCGCTAAATGCTTGAAAGGTTTTCCTTAAACTTTTACAGGGTTGGTTTATCAGTGACTGGTTAAGCTACTTTCGAATTTCACTCTGGATCACTGAACTTTTCATCAAAACAAGGATTGCAGAAAATAAAAAATCTAATGTCCATCAGTTTATTACAGCGACTGATCCTCGACCTGTAACTAAAATAAGTAAAAACAATCTCTCCAAAAACGGCAAAGCAAAGATAAAAGGAAAATAGAGGAAACAGAATACATAGCAGATTATAGTCAGGAAAAATTTATCAAAAGGTTGCGTGTGAGTGATGGGTTTTCACAGCGGAAAATTACAGCTCACAACAGTAGCGAATGGTGCGAAAAGAACGGCGTGAAAATGTGGTTCGGGCCACAGCAGAAACGGGATGTAGTGAAAATTGTACCGGAATTCACAGACGTATTATCCACATCTTCAGCAGCCGGAGAAACTACACCCTTTTTGATCGTATACCCGTTCAAACGCCTTTCATACGAAATCAGTTCGTCAGTACCAAAAGGCAGGTGTTTAGGATTATTGGAGAATGGATGGATGAAAGCACCATAGTTTTAATGAGTATATTGGAAACATTTTTCACAAACATCTTAAAGAGAACAACGCCGTTTTCCCAGTGATACTTTTTGTAGATTTACACACGACACACCTCACTGTACAAGTTAGTCAACTTTTTAAAAAGTTGAAGATAATCTTGGTAGCTCTTTATTTTAACGCAACGCAAATATCGCAGCCGACTGATATTTTCGCCTTTAAACCTTTGAACAGATTGTGGAAACAAGGGTTGATGCACTGGAGAAAAGAAAATCCAGACGAATCGTTATCCAGAGGAAAATCCTGGAAAGCGTGATACCAAAATTCAGATCTGAATCCATTGTTAATGGTTTTTGAGTGTGCGGCTTCTACCCCTGGAATTCCAACGCTTCACTTACCAACACAAGCAACAGTGATAACATCATAAACGAAAAAATACTTGAAAATGAAAAGTTCAAGAAAATGATTGGCCAACAAAGGATTCTTCCATTTGAAGAGAGAAAAATTTCTTATAACAAAATTTTGTGTTCTAAAACCAAAAACCATTCAATTCAAACTATAATAGCAAATCAAATGATATTAACGAGGAGAGAAAAAGCTCAAAATAATGTCAAAAATTGAATGAGTAATTCGAAAAAGAAATAGTTCTTGCCAACTGTGTCGTACAAAATCTTATCGAAACTTAAGAAAAAACAGTATCGAGATATTTCTTTTTTAACAAAACAACTAATTACTAAAAGCTTTTTCTCAAGAGTATAGGTACGCAAAAGTAATGCCAATAACACGCAACATGGCTGTTTTCTAAAGTCTCACAGCAAATATTAAATTTGAGGACGTATTTCTGAAGCCGCATCCTTATCAGTAAATATTTGCGTTGAGTGTTGAATCCAGGACTCCGCTCAATTATTTGCCGCGCACTGGTCTGCACTCATTTTCACGTTGGCTCCGCATATGTGTGATATTATCTAGACGTCCACACTAGAACAAATGCGGCGAAAATTCCTTTGATCTCGGGAAAAAACCGGCAAGCTTTGGATCGCCTGGGTTTCAGGGAAAAAAACTATTTCCACGGCAAAATCTGAAATCGTCATTTCTTGTTTCATAATATTTGTAATTATAGAACATTCCGTTCAATCCAGTATTCTATTTAAAATTGTTCATTTTGGATTTGGCAACAGCGACATTAATTCAAACACCTTCAATCACTATTCGTGTCTGCGAATAATAGGCATCCCTATAATATCTACCTAGTACACTGAAGGATTATCAGATTATATGTATATGTAGATGAGTAATTAGCGCCCACTTTCGTTATTGGTAAAAGACGATGCCAAAAAATTTACATGGAACAAATGATCTTCTCCTTTTCCTGTTTACGTTCTTCACTTTACCTTTCTTTGATGAAACTTAATTTAAAATGAGGGCTTCGAATTTTATGTGAGATAGATAATTTTTACAATAGACTGGAAAATGCAGATTTTTATGTTTAAACGCAACTGTGAAGGTTCACTGAGATGAATTATTGAATAATTCTTTTTTGTTATTGCTCACAAGTCTGCCCTAGAATGGTTTGTAAAGAGTGTTCAATGAAAAATACGATCAAGTCACCTATGAATTGCAATTGTTTCAAAAAACGTATGTCTTGGCTAACATCGCAATTATGACATGACATCCACTTTCTAACCGTCACAGATGCCATGATGCCAAACCAAACAGACTAGCCACGAACTACGTTCATGTACATACTTGGTGATTCAGAGTGCCAGTTCTCGTGAACTATTAATCATAGAGACACAGGAAAAGAGTCTGTAGAGTAATGTGCCCAGGAGAAAATGCTGGAAATATATCAAGCTTCGAGGATCGACGTAAGGGGGACTAACGCACAGAACACATATACCTACAAAGTTTGGAAGAAAAACGTAAATGGAGGGCGGGGCCTAAGTGAATGTTTTTAATTGCATCCACGGAGAGACGCTGATGTGCCTGAGGTTCATCAGATCTCGAGAAGATGGCGGTATGTGGAATGCCACATGACAGCTTATTGGCATGATGATAGATGAAGTCATTTGAACGTCACCCTTTATCTTCATGTTGTCTTTCATGCTTTGATTCCTCTCTAAGTGAAAAATGCCCTGGTAATCCACATCAAAAAACGCAGAATACAACCCGGAATACTAGAGGCTCATCAATGTTCCAGCCGCCATCGAAAAAGTTCCGGAGAAATGCATCCTCCACAAAATAAGGAGTCACGATGACAAAAAACTGTCTGCCAGAAGAACAATCAACAGTGAGGCTAAGTGACATCATCCTGAAAAGGTTGAACAAAGGGGAAGAAACAGACCAAGTGTTCCTCGACGACTTTCGTACAGCCCAGCCGTCCCACACCACATGGAGTCATGCACCGCTTCCCGAGACCTTCGAAGTAAGTGGCATTTTCTCATAGTCACCATCACACCGGGTCAGCGCCCCGCAGAGCTTCCGCAGATAGAAAGCCCACACTGACCCAATCCCCAGATGGTCCTGGACATTCTCGAAGAGCCGAAAAAACTATATTTATTCAAAGCTTTTGTCTTTATCTAATAAACAGAGACATTTTCAACGTCAAAGTCAATGTTAGTGCTTTTTTGTAAAGGGAACTGTATAATAGATTACAGAAATCTTCAATAATACATTATCCAAGTCTGATAGTTCGATTCGCCTCCACTTTATTTCGTGACGCATTGTTCCGTAAAATTTTATACGTCAGTTTGACTTCTAAACTTTGTATATGTGGACTAACGGTACTCACTCCAGTTAGCAAAGGTTTATTCCAGGACAAAAATGTGGAAGTGTTTTCTCACTGGTTCAATATGTTAAAAATGTACAGGGTGTTTCCGTATATTTCGTCTGCAGACTTACTCGCTCATTATGCAAGATAGATGGGGACTTTGAATACAAAGTTGGTAGATATTAACATGAACCGCCAGAAAAAAATATTTGTTTGTATACCGGGTGCACGAGAAAAGTGTGGCAAACACAACTTGCATTTTTCAAAATGAAACACTCTATATATTATAATATAATCAAATAGACATTATTTTTTTGATCTCAAAAATATACAGCATGCAGGTATTCTTGCCAGCCGTTTTCAAAATATTTGAGTTTTAAAGTTGGTTTTTTGGTATTGCCAAATTTGGTATCTATGACTACAATGATTGTTTGAACATTATTTATTGATTTTCATCCTTCCAATAATCTGAAACAACGAATAAAGCAAGTGAATAAATAATTATATTATTGATAAATTGATATCATAAAATGCATTTAAGAAAATGTGTTGTGAATAATGGCGAGCATATTCAATAATTGCATTTTATGATATCAATTTATTAATAATAATAATATAATGTATTAAAAATAATGTTCAAACACTTATTGTAGTCATGATACTGAATTTAGCAATACCAAAAAACCAACTCTAAAACTCAAATATTTTGAAAACGGCTGGAAGAAATGCCTACATATTGTTGATTTTTCAGATCAAAAAAATAATGTCTATTTGATCATAAAATAAAATATAAGGTGTTCCATTTAAACAAATGCAAGTTGTGTCTGTCACACTTGCATTTGTGCACCCGGTATACAAAAACTTATTTTTTTCTGGCGGTTCATGTTAATACCTACCAACTTTGTGATTAAAGTCCCTATCTATCTTGCATAATAAGCGAGTTAGTTCGCAGACGAGATAAACGGAAACACCCTGTTCATTTTGAAACATTTATGGGGTGATTTGGCGGCATTCATTAACTTTTCGTTAATGCAGTTCTTTCACAGATATAAGCTTGATCGTATAAAAATCTGTAGGAAAAATCTGAAGGGCTCAAATCTGGAGAACGCGTCGGTCACTCGATAGCTCCTCCCCTTTCAAAATACAATGTCCGGGAAGCGTATTTACCAACCCTAACCAATTACAGTGCAAATCAACCCCGATTTCGGCCAAGCGAAAAATCTACAAACCATATCCCGATACAGTGCGCCTGCACTGCACACGTATTGGGTTTGTAATGCGCGCGTTTGCGTGCATTGAATTCTAAGTAGGTACTAAATTTCCCCAAACTCAAAACTCATAACTACTCACATAAACATATTTTTGAGTAGGTGCAAGTTTTGTTTGAAACTATGATGGAAGAAACTACGCAAATACATATTTGAGGAGATTTCCAAGTTTGATCGAATTGAAAATTTCAAAGTCACTGTTGTGTTTGGAACGTTGATGCTATTAGCTTACGCACAAATTAATTCTCGAAAAAGGCAAATTTAATCGTCATACGCAAGTGGGGGTGAAGCAAAGTCGGATTGATCAAATGAATTAGTTAAGTACCTGTAATTTCCATACCAGAACTGAAAACTTTGGTAAACGAGATCAAAAAATATGTTGATGGTATTAAAAGAAATCAGGCAGTGTATGCCGATCTTAACATATAAACGGCTATTCACGAAAATGATAATGGGTCAGTTGTAGCCTCAGCTTTAGTAACATGAAAAATGTGACGTGGTCACAAAATGGATTTCTCCCAAGATTATAGTAAGTATTTCTAGATTTCAGTGGTTCTTACCACCAGGCCGATCAACGACGTCGAGTGCTATGAGGTCGTTGAGGCCGATAGTGTGGTGATGTTAATATTTGGCGTTTCAAAATTAGAGGGATTCCATTGGGTTGTCTGACGCTAGTTTTATAGGTATATGTCTGACGCAGTTTAACAGGTGTAAACAATGGTCCTTGAATAGTTCAAAAGTACGCGTGACGTCATTTGATCCGAGCTTCAAATATTTAGTCATTGCCGTATATACCTATACGTATTCATTGATCCCAAAAAATATGATCATTATTCGAGTTCCAAACGAAATCTGTGTAAACCTTGAACAGATTGGTATTTGTCCTCATCTATTGGTCTGTCGGAATATTCGAAAGATGTGGCTCTACAGAGATGTAGAACATTCAATATTTGTGCCTTGTAAGATTTTATGGCATCGGTACTGACAAATCAAAGCAAGAAACGATCTCATAGAGGTAGGTTTACTCCTACATGAAGTTTTCAAAAGCAAAAAACTTGGTCATCATAAAATATCAGATAATGAATTGAATGACTGACTCCTTCAAAAGTAATGAGTTTTACAAAGTTATTATAGATATGAAAACGTATGAGTGCATAGCAGGACAAGTGCGGAGCTTTTTGCAAACATTTGTATGGGGAATATGAAAAATATGACAATATTATCACGGGGCCTAATCTGTCTACAAATGATAGAATACAGTTGGCTAGTTATAGTTTTAGGAGGTATAAAAGCAAAGGATAACGGTTTTTATTGCAGAAATGATGGAGACGACGCTTATGAATAATTCTTACTATTGATAAAAATAGCAATAATGTTTCCTCGAGAGAACGAATTACATATATTGAATCCGAACTAGAAATGAGAACTACTGATACCAATATGGGTAATGACATGCAGTTGGAAAATTAATGCCAAAATATTAATAGGCTTATGAAAGTATCAGTGACAAAAAAACAATTTTACCTCTCTCAAAATAAGCTAATGCAAACTTAGAAAATATAAAAACATCACAAATTGCTTCATATTTAGTTGATATTGACAAGTCCGCTATCCAGCGAAAACAAAATATTGGAGTTCAACCAGGATCAATTTCAAGATAAAAAAGGGTGGTTTAAAAAATGAGAGATCAAGCAGATGTAGTTAATGAGTTGTATGGCTTGGAACACATAGCAGTTATATTTAAAGAGTGATTCAAAATTCGAACTTACTTGACCTTCGGCGTAGTTTCGACCATCATTCAAGTGAAATTATTGTCAAAAATTATATGTCAATGATTGTTCTTCTTGGTCGTGATAAAGATTCCGTCATCCAATTCCATTTTATGTATTTTATTAACAATTAAAAAAAACGTCAAATACAAAGTTGGACTAAACTTTCTTGAGGCGGATCTGAAAACTTTCAAATTCTTGATATGAAAAGATACCTTCCCTATAAATATTTTTTTGTATCTTTTTCTTTTTTGATAATTAATAAGATTTACCAATGATAAAATGAAATCTGATCTGATTTCCATTATTCTAGGAATAATGTAATTGGTCTGAAAATGACAGATACAAAAATCATCTGTGAAAAAATATTTCATACAAAAATCATCTGTGAAGAAGATATCTGATGTGTAACAGCCCCAAAAGTCTTAATGGCTTAATGGTGATTATTCCTCTCTAGTTCTGATGCAATGTGATTTCAACCATTAACTTGTTGATGGTGTCTTCAAATATTCTCGATAATTCTTGTTACTGGATTTTGTTATTACCCGAGTCAAGGATATCAACTGTAATCAATGTCGGGGCATAACATCGATATGAATTATTGAAAATTGAGTATATTTCTGTCGTCCTTCGAAATAGATTACTTCAAATGCTCCTAAATTTTTGGCAAAATATGAAAAAATTATTTTCATGATTGTCCAATTTTCACCATGGTATCATAATCACCGAGCTCGTGGAAAAATAAAGAGTTTTCTAAAGGCTTATTTTTTATGAGTAGATTACTTTTTGGTAATGAAACGTTACTAAGCTGGTAAATGACTTTTCAAATCACGAGTCAAGATTTTCTAGATGAGTAGTTTAATGACATTCGACGGCTGTGTAACGTACCATGTTTTATTTCATATTGTGACAATTTTTCTCAAAGCATAAAAAAAAGGGTTTTCTTATCATTGTCGGAGCTCAAATTAAGAGGGCGTTGGTGGCATTCCGACCCACATCCTTACCATGAGATGACACCAGCCAAAACATGCTACCACTTCCAAAGTTGTCAAATCATGTCATTGTATTCTTCTGATCCACTTTAACAGTCTCTGATGATACTTTACAGTACAGTATAAAATGAAGTAACTGTGAAGTCATAATCGAAAGTTACTGCATTTTATTCTCATATTGCAAATTTATTATTGGAACTCATATTCCTAAACATCTTTGGAAATCATATGAGATTCAAACAGATACAATTTCAAAGTTTGTTGATAAAGCAAGTAGGTATTTTGGGAAAAAGTTTAATCTGAAAGGTTCGAAAAGAAAACTCACTCAACTATCTATGAGTAACTTGATAGCATTCCTTTGTAATCTTAGAGACGATAACTCACTTGTGTCCGTGATGTTTTAAGAATGGTTTTCGATTTCTTTCCTTGTTGACGAGGTCGTCCAAAGATTCAGGTGATCGTTATTGGAATACTCCCATGCTAGGAATTCGATGGTTGAAAAAAATAAAGATAGTACATCAAGTTTTTTCGTTTGTTGAATATTCATTTCTCATTTACTGAATAGCTTATTTTGGAAATCCGATGCTGCATTCTGGGTACCTGAATAATTATTATGTTCAGATTGTTACTAATGTGAAGTTCATTCAACATAATGATTTTGAAATTCAATCAATTTAGCATTTCGAACGACAAAATTGATTGTCAATCAGAAATTTTCATATTTTATAACTTTTCTTTTTCATCAGGCTGAAGCGCTTTATAATAGTATCAGGGATTCCAGTGATGATGAACTGAATTCAAGTCACGTTTCGGGTTAGTGGTCCCAAATGGCCAGATACTGTGTGATGAGTATCTTGCAAAGGGGATAAGAGGGAGAAAAAAACTTTATTTTTGGGTATGTGATAACGAAAAAAGGCAGTGGTATAACGTCTTGAACTGAACATCGATTATATGGCTTCTTTAAAATTACCGTAGACTACGGTAAATCTGGTTGGTTCCTCTTGCATACGTTGGTGATGTACTCTCACTTATTTTGTGAGGGGTTATGTCAGCACTTATTAGGATCCCGGAGAATTCTGACAAGACTATTGATTCTTTGGTCTCATTTGCTGCCTTGTATTTGTATCTGAGTATCTTTTATGTGCAAAAAAACTAGTAGTCATGATAGATAGGACATACGGAGGATGTCAACAAAAAGTGAGTACTTCAACTAATTTTTTTTCTATGTGTCTTCCTTATTGTTGGAGTTATAAAACCTAGTTTGAACCGTATCTGCAGAATTATCAACTCCAAATTTCAACAACGAAAGTTGTGCTGCTGTGAGTACTACTAGCACTAAAATTTCAGTGATGCGGTGACGGCTCGTGAAGTGTAAGAACGAAGTGCGCTACCGTTGAAATAAGTTCACCGCAAAAGAAGTAGAGGTATCATTATAAATACACGTGGTATCACCACGGCGTGAAACTTTCTAAAATACCGTGAGGTGTTAATTTTTCATACCTTTTACTGGTGCCATGATTATCCCTACTCGTAAGAAGAAATCTCAACTTTTGGCAACACTGTTTATCTTGAATGAATACATGCAGACCGCAGACTGACAATGACAATAGTGACAATAAACTAGACAAAGAGGAAATTGTACTGGAAAATGACAAATGTACTGAATGTGTTTGTTTTGAACCACGGTTTTGAACTAAGATATCAGTACAATCAGCACATTTATTGTACTAGGTTTGACTCACAGCTCAAAAAGTAAAAACTTGCTGTCTCTAGTGTGTATCCAAATAGCGCACAGTGGCCCCTTACATCGGGCGATTTAGCGAATACTTCCGACAAATTGCCGTAACGAAAATGCATTTGACTGGAGTTTCGAATGCAGACACACATGAGCTGAGACAGACTAAGAGACCTGTGATTATGCAACGGGGTAGAAGATGCTAGAAAGGCACCGGAGGTTTGTGTTGATAGATAACGATATTTTTCTACTTTTGTGGAACTCTGAGCTTTATGAAAACAGGGAAAGTGCACCGTTATTAGAAATAAACTGTAACAAGGATTCACTTTCTGAAATATTATTTTTATTTTTTCTTGTAGTTTTTGCGGAAAGTGCGCACGCACGTGTGCTTTTATTGACGAGCCGCCCCAGCAGTGATGCCACAATGAAAGCTTTAATTTTATGTATTACTATGGAACTCTTCAAATTCATAAGGAATCCAGATAGAAAAACATTTCATATGAAGAACTTACTCGATTTTTAGCTTTATGTCAGTATGTCCTATCATGGACCTCTCTCTGGACATTGAAGAGAGAAAAAGGCCATTTTTACAATTATTTCTGTGCGATGTTTCGCGAAATTATTGTCGCTTCAACGTTTTTATTCATAAGGGATCCAATAAGTCTTTCTATGGAATTGATTTGGTTGAGAATTGGGAAATGCATTCTAGTTTTGAGCTAGAATTTAGCCATGCCTTGGTGTAAACATACCGGGAGCTGCAAAACTAGCTCAAGATCCCATGATGTAACTCCTAATCAAACATCGTTTCAAACTGTGAATTTTTAATCATTCACTGCATAATTTTTCAATGGATTCTCGCATCACATAAAATGTCTTATAACATGATACATCGACTGCGTTTCAGTCCTCTGGCACTATGTAGGAAATTTGCTGTGGAAAACGTCGGTCAAAATATTAAAATATGATGCAAATAAGTTTGTCCCGAACACATTATTCTATTTTTATTAGCAATCGGACCCTTATGTTGACAGGACCTATTTGCTGCCCGAATTTGCATACAGATATCCTCAGAGCACATGAATAATATGAGATTCACTAGTGAGGGCAGCATTTTCCTGGCGTCCTGTGTTAAAGTAGGCTTGAAGCAATTGGGTTAAATCATGATGACAATAAAACTGCTCATATTTTCTCATCATTGGTAAAATGATGTTTGCTTTTCAATATAAATTACAATGGGGAAGCACATGGAGCTAACATTCAAGAATGCCCCGGTTATAAAAATGTTCAACATGATGGCCATCTTGATGATAGATAAAGGCACCACAATTTATTTTACAAGTTTTATAAAGACTACTCAAGTTCGAAGATCACATTTTCTCAATTAAGCTTTCCTACTCGGAAAACAATCAATTCAACATTTATTTAACACGATATGTGTCGAAAACTATAAAGTTAAGCGAGAGTATCTTTTAGGATCTCGAGACGCAGAGATTGACTTATCAGAAGAAAAGATCTTTTTAGAAAAAACCTTTTATAGGAAATGGATTGTTAGGCTTCTATAGAATCACTTTGTGATTGGATGTAATTAATCAAGAAATCTTCAGACGCATGTGAGATTTTTAATATGATTTGATAAAAATATAGTATGATAATGAATAGGAAATTGAACAATTGATTAAAAAATGCATATGTCACAGTAAAAGCTGGTAATCAGTAAAAGCTAACTGTTACTAGGAAAAGTAAGCTTTTCCTGATTTGGAAACATTTAGCTAGTGAAAGTTGAATTCGATCGACTTCATCATACTTTTACTAGTAATTGTTAGCATTCACGTAACTTTTCTAGTGAAAGCTGCTACACTGAAAATTATTATCGTAATTATAAATATCCTTTTTGGTCCGAGTTGGAATTCGCCGACAGATTAGACGCTCTGGAAAATACGAGACTTATGAATCGCAGGTGTACAATGTGAACATTGTTCAGATACCGTATTATAGAAAATACTTAAGTATTCTCAGTAGGGGTTAGTCTGGGTTAGTTTGGGTTCGTTTGGGTTCGTTTGGGTTAGTTTGGGTTAGTTTGGGTTAGTTTGGGTTAGTTTGGGTTTGGCAAAAATTTTGATGTCGCGTGAGCGACATCATTAAGTGCCCCGTACACCTTGGGATAGTTAAATGGCGGAAATAAGTTTTGAAAAGAACTTTTCCTATCTGCTTTCAGTAAAAGTTGATTTGATAAAGTTTCTCCAACATTCACTAGTGAAAGTGTAAAATATTCTTCAAAATTTAACATTTCCTAACGGATCAAGTAATTGCTAGCATCAACTAGTGAAAGCTAGCTTTCACTAAATTCCTAACATTCACTGTAACACATACATACTATTTAATCTTTATGGGATCTAGTGCATGAAAAATTGCCAAATTTTGACTCCTGAGTCAATGACGTTTCAATCGTGCCTGTTCACATTACTTTCAAATTCTCTCGATTTTCCTCGACAATTGATTTAGGAGGTCCTGGATCGGAAATAAGGTATATATCAGATGGTCAAATCAGTTACGTATTGGCGGTGTCTACCTACAATTGTATTGCAGTAAAGAACGATAGGAATAGATGCAGAGCTCGATTATTTAAAAAGTTATTTGAAATAAAAAAGAATGAAATCTCAACTTTGACACCCTGTATCTTTATTGATAAAAGGAAAATCGTCTCGGACTATTTCCTCAGTCAGACCAATCTATGAACGTTTCTGCGACACAATGGTGGAGAACTACTCTGGTTGCGAAAATTGTAACTAGTGGTTTGGGATTCTTCCGAAGAGTGACGCTTTGATCTACAACACTTTCCTGTATCTTTATCAATATCAACTTTCAAGGTGGACAAGTTCGGGGCGATCGCCATATTCATGTGTGAGGAATCTGCTGTTACAAAATATCTCATTTTTTTTTGGACCGCCTGTATGTATTCTTTCTTTATTTGATTCAAGGACCTTTTTCAGATAATGAACGATTTCTCATTTCTCTTTGATGGTTTACTACGATACAGATCCGTGATAGAATTAAATTTGGGTATATGGTGGAACTAAACAGCTGTACATTTTGGTAAACAATAAATAACAAAAGTCAATGTGATCTGCAATGCGGCGGGAAAGGTTTTATCGGATCGGATATCTTCAAAAAGTTTGCAAAAAGTCGCAGAACACACAGAACACATATACAAAGTTTAGGACAAGAACGTAGATAGAGAGCGTGTCTCAAGTAAAAGCTTTGATTCGCATCCACGGAGAGGCGCTGATGTGCCTGAAGTGCGTTAGATCTCAAGAAGATGGCGGTACGTAGTGACAGTGACTCTATACAAGACAGTGACGACAATATAGTACATCGTTTCTGATTGGCCTGTCAGGTTTTGCAAAAACATGGCCGACAATGTTTTTGCAGAGTCATTTTGACATTTATATTTTTCAATTTATGATGGTGATACCCCTGAAATTCAATCTAAAATCAAGCAACTCAGGAAGCTGACACTCACGCCATCCCCAGATGATTCCGGACATTCAAGAAAAAGCCGGAGAATTTTATTTATTCATAGTTTTTGTCATTATTTAACAAATCAATAAATACAGTTTGAAAGTCAAAGTCAGTGCTTAAATGTATCAAAATCTGTATACTATATTGCAGAAATCTGTGATAATACAATATTCAAGTCGGATAGTTTGATTCGCATCCGCTGCATTACGTGGCGCATTGTTCCATAAAACTTTATACGCCAGTCTTCTAAACTCTCTATATGTGTTCGGTAGTCTCAATACATCACCACATTTTACAACACAGGATAAAAAAATATTTGCCATGCGTAGTCTAGAACAAGACCGGCCAAACCAAAATAGATAATTCAAAGTTGAAGTATTCAAAGCAATCATCTGTTATACAAAAACTGACAATTCCAAGACACTGAAACAAACGACATCACAAAATTTCTGTACTGCTAAGATAAATTTCATTTTCACACCTAATAGACATGTAGACAAAGTAATCGGTGAGCAGAAGAAAGACAATTAGATGTGGAAGGAATTTGAAATTTGCTTGAAAATTTCTCTGAAAACAATACAGAGCTCACGGCCGTATCATTCTTTTTCAAAAAGACATCTAAGCATAGGCGGCTCGTGAGAGAGGACTTGGAGCGTCTGTCAACCCCCACCCGAAAATTCTGAAAACAATCCTGAATTTCAATTTTTGTAAAAAAAATTATATTTATTTTATTATGAGAATCTATAAACGTCATTTCTTATTTAATCATTCAATTCAAACAAATTCATTAAACAAAAGCTCCACGGCATTTTACGATATAGAAAATATCGATGTATCATTGTAGAACGGGATCAGCGAAGACAGTATTACAACCACAACCAACATTACGTTATTGACTTAGCCGCTCAACGTCCCAGTCACGGGCAAAATGGCTGTATTTTTCTTTTACTTGGTGATTTTATTTACCCAAAACAAGCGTGTGATTTAGTAAAAAAATGCTTCTAGTAACTTCGGTTCTGGTGTTAAAAAATGCCGAGTTTTACGCGCAAATTTGACAACAACGTTTATAATAAAACTCCGTAGCTGTGCTTTGTTTTGTCTGTTAACATGAATGGAATGATTGTTTTGATAAAGTAGTAGACTTTTTATCAAAACCCTTATGAATTACCACATAGGGGACTAGTTTGGTCATTACAATTTTTCAAATTTGTTTTTGCCCCCAAACGTATAGTACTGTATCCATGCAACAATGATGACTTTTCTTTTCTAAGCAATCTCTGGCACAAAATTCCGTTACAATAAGATTTTGACTAAGTTTGATGTTTTATAACTTTTTTATCTTTCATTCTATTTTGATGAAAAAAAATATGGTAAAGAATTCGAACTGGCAAAAAAAATTGAACAGGTTTAACAAATCATGACCCAACTATTCAAAAACTCAAAGTTCAACAAATACAATACAATCAATCAGAATTTAATCAAGGCTCGATTTCTCAATGATGGTTCAATGTTGATCCCGGTTCAAGTACTTTGAACTGTGCATCTTTGAAGGCAGTTCAACGTTGAACCTTTGTTGAACAGGACTTGAGAAACCAGGCCTAAGTATCTTCGACATAGTACCTCTAAAAATAAAGAAAAACCACTTTTCCAATCAACTGTCGCAATTCTTTGACACAACCTGTAGACTCAGAATATTGCTGAGTACCTATGCAGTTAAGATAGACATTATTTATGCCAGAACATTATCGGTTGTGAACATAGAATTAGCAGAAAAGCCAGTCAAAGCCTGTTCAAAAACGATCAAAAACCTCCCCGAGGTATAAACGTAACAAACATTTAGGCAATTCAATAAATTATTCTTTGTGAGAAAGAAGCATAAAAGAAGTTTTTGAGAAAATTTATTTTTTGCTCAATTTTTACTGATTTTGGATTGTTCAACTCCAAAACCATCCATGTCGAATCAAAATCTAATGAAAAATTATGATTCATTGCCAATGAATTTTCAAACTCGTTTATCAGGTACTATTGTTCATGGAAACAATGAGCAGACGCAGATCTATTTGAAATTACTATAATAATATACACATGGAAAATACACATCATAATATATTCATCCCGATACCTATTTGGATTCCCGGATGAATCTTGTCTCCGGATTCATACCAGTGAGGAATGCAGTAGTTCACCTCCACCTTGGCCATATTCCCAAGACGTATTGCTACACCAAATCCATAGGAAAGTCTAAGAGACCTTCTCAATTCGTCAATCATGTCTGTACTATTTTGCTTTCCAGAACCAAAATCACCAATGTTTCCAGCATTAATGAAAGTATGGGTTCTGACTAGATCTCCAATTCCCCCTTTTCCTGGTCTGAATGGCAGAGGCGTAAACAAATGAAAACCAACTGCCCAATATCCTGATGATCCCAAGGAGTTTTCGTCAGAGTGGGGTCCCACACCTCTAGTTTCAAATCCTCTAAGTGAAAGAGGTCCTCCCAAGTAACATCTATCAGCTATGGTAACTTTCTTGTTCTTATTGAGCGCCGAAGTATAGCCAGCGATAAAATTGGTTTGAAAAACAATATCTTCCATCACTGCATAATTGTCTTGAAAGGAAAACTCATTCCGTAAAAATCCTATGTCACCACCTAGTCCAGCGAGCTCGGAAGTGAACTTCAGCGAAGAACCGTGTGTTGGGAAAATTTTATCGTCTCTTAGATCTATTGACAATATATATTTGATGGCCGATTTCAGCGTAGAACCGGACTCTTCTCTAACAAGAAAAGACGAATCTTTTGATAATGGTGACAACTCCCTCACTGTTGCTTCCCATTGAATATTATGTTTCAAAAGAGGACTGGTCTGAAATGCCATATCAACAATCAAGCCTTTTTTCTGCATATTATACCCAGAGCTTGGCCAACCCTCATTGCACTGAGCAACCGTGGTCTTCAAAACATTCTTATAAATAGTTCTAAAAGGTTTCAAAAATGACGCATTGAAGTTTGCCGTATTGTTTGATCCGCAGCGATATTCAAATTCAAAACTCTCTCCTCTACCAAACACATTAGGAGTTCTAAGTCCAAGTGAAATCGATGCTGCATCATTGCCTAGTTCAGTTTGAGCTCGTCCACTTAGTCGGCGATACTCTTCAACATTGAATACAACCTCCAAACCATCTTGAGTAGCATTTGCGGCCTTATTTGTATCAATAAAAATACCAACGCTTTTGAAACATCCAAGTTCATCCAGATTTTTCTTTGTTCTCTGAGCGTTCAAGAGAACATCTTGAATGGTCTTTGCTTTGAATAGATCTCCAATGCATTCTTTCACTAAATGATCCTTAGTCCTCTCTAGACCTTCAAAAGTCACTCTATCTATGCGTACTTTGACATTTTTTAGATCAATTTGGGCTAAGTCATCATACCTCTCATTCTTTGCTTCCAATCCAGTTTCTCGGAAGAGCTCACCTGCCAGAGCGGCTCTCGATATGTCTTTATCCATAGCTTTTGCTTGAACAATACCCATTATTGATGATGTAATTGGAAAATACTTTCAAGTATGTATTATAAGGAGACAGCATTAAATTTATAAATTTCGAGTTATTTGTCAATATGTCTACTTGACATGCCAAACTTTGTAAACCTCAAGTGCGTTCAAAAAAAGAGAAGCAGTATAGTGAAATTGATCATTTTCAAACAGCTGATTCTGACGTGTCGGCCATTCTACCTGGAGGACAAGCAAGGTTCTATTCATAGTCACGATTTATCGATTTTCAGAGTTTTTGTTGGATTTTTGTATTTTTTTTTATTTGAAGTGAGAAGAACAGGTAGTTTTCTATATTATTGAACTGTGCAGAGTTGATTGGTGTCCTATTAACTCTAGTTTGATGTAGTTTTTCGGGTAGTGCAGGTGCATCAAACAAACAGTTTTTCTTGTAAAATAGAAGGATTATAATAATGGGGAGAAGTGATTATCATGAACACTTGGAACAGACTGTCAAAGACAGGTATAATAATAAACTAAAAGTCATTGGTGGGATGGATCCGTGATGTATTGAAAGACTTCAAGATGCATGATTTATCGTCCCTGCCAGAAGTGACCTTTATGGTGGTTTTACCAAATAATCTTAGAAATTGGCAGCCCATGTGAAATTATACAACTATTAGG
The DNA here is from genome assembly GCA_958502075.1 of Orchestes rusci. Lineage (NCBI taxonomy): Eukaryota > Metazoa > Arthropoda > Insecta > Coleoptera > Curculionidae > Orchestes > Orchestes rusci. The sequence continues at coordinate 4,489,536 of OY293306.1, forward strand.
CAAGGGTATTATGTCAAATGTTTCTCAAAAGGGCTACCTACTATTTTTAACATTATTTCACCTGTTTCAAAATGCCTAGAGCATATACGTCCCTATTTCATCTGGGATTCACTTGATGGGCCTCATTTTAACGCTTTAATCCAAATCACTTGCCACTGCTTGAATAAGCCATTGGCTGGGCCATTGGTATAATCACCAGCATTTTTTGTTTTGTTTGTCCTCTAGCCAACATGGCCGCGCCTGCCATGACGTCATCTAAAAATGGACAATGGCTACCATCAATTTTTTTCAGAGTTACAGTGATAAATCAAAATTGTAGGTTGAAGGAAATTTGTTACACTGCATAAACTTTTGACACCAAATAATCAGATTTTTTCAACATTTAAAATTTTGTATCAGCGTGTTTAGGGGTGAGAAGAACCTCATATAACTCAAAATATATAGGAAACTTGGATGGGAGCCAATGTAAATAAAATTTTAGGCAACCAGTTGATCAAGTCGAATTTGTTTAGAGGACTACCCGTTGGATGGCGCTAGAAACGAAGGTTTTCCTTAACAACGGTTGCATTGAATAACCAATCTCTAACCCTAGGCGTCATTGTCATTTCACGTGTACTGTGAATTTTGTGCCAAAAGTTTTTACTTTTCATTACCTAGATCTTTTTGAAATTTGTGTTTGAACCTTGGATTGGACTATAATGTAAACTTTTCGTGAGTTCAATGAGAAATGTATCGTCTCCTGGATGCGTGAATATTCTCAACAAAACACATCCTTTCCAATTAAAGTTCTTCCACTGTTTTACAAAAATTGGTTCATTATGCTAGAAATCCGATTTTGAACACAAAACTGAAGCACAACTAGGCTCCTATAAATTTTGTGGTTTGCATTTTATAGATTCAACATTCGAAATTTAATTTAAATATTGATTCACATGGCTTATCAAAAGTCATAAACTGGAAAATATGCATAGGTTGTATTTGTCCAGGACATGGTTTTTAGACATTATGAAATGAACGTTTTTAAAAAATAGTCATGTATTTTTTCGGAATAACCTTTGATATACCATGTGATAAATATTTGAATTATAATTTCGAACGTGGTATAAATCCTTTTTTATCCAATAGATTTCTCCTCCGTATTTAAAACTATTGCATGGGAGTTTCCTATTTATTCTGAGTGATATGTGAGAACAACTCTATTTTCAAATGTCGACAAATGCATATACGGGGTGTGAAAAGCAAAAAATTAAGGTGAGAAATCCAGACAAAAAAACTAATGCTACCTCTTCCTATAATATTTTTTCGAAAATTTATTTTTGACGGAGTTACAGGGTGTCAAGAATACATTTTATTTGCAGTTTTTTTGAAATACCTTTCGCCACACGCCTATGATATTTTGACGAAATTTCGTATTTTAGGCTTTATCGGAATGAGAAATTCAAATTTGCCCACCGGTTTTTTGCATTTTGTGGAGGGCGCCACAAACGAGCTTCTACTTCGATTCAAATGGACTAAGCTTTTTTGTGCTACACTGTATGCAACTTTTGATCAAATATTCTCATTATCTTATTTATTCTTTTGACATAAAAAAGGGATACTACTTTTATTTCGATGAATCTACATGTTTTCGAGAAAAACGCTCAAATAACTTCTTGCAGGTAATGGATACAAAATCATTTCCATTTATTTCTAGCGTTAAACATAGCATGCTTTGGAGCTTTGCGCTATGGTTGCCGTGGAAACAAGCTTGACAAGAATTTGTTCTGGAATTTGGAAATTTTTTAAAAATTTGTTGTTTACGCTGATGGTGGTCAACGACAAAATACTGGGATTAAGAGAAAAATTAAAAATGTACAAAATCACTCTCAAACTGGTTTTCTAAAAACCTTGTTTCTATTGCAACTTACAGCACATGATCCCAAAGTATGCTTTGTTAAAGGTTGAATATGTATTTGCTATTTCGTATTGATCACATGCAAGTAAAGTTATTTTAGCGTTTTTCAAAAGCGGTTAGATTTATCGAAACACAAGAAGTATACCTTCTTCATGTCAGGAGGTTAGAATGAAAATATCCATTCCAAAGTCGCATACGGTGTGGCACAAAAAAGCTGGGACCATTCAAATCAAAGTGTAGGTTCGCATGTGGCGCCCTCTACATAATACGAAGAAACGTTGGGCAAATTTGAACTACCCATCTGGATAAGCTCCAGATAGAGTACGATTCATCTAGGTATACCTCCGATGTCTTCCTCTCTCTTAGGCTGCGTGAGGGCCTCATATAGCGTGAGAGAGACGAATACGTGGTCGGTGTACAGTTCTTAGTTGAATCGTAGTCTACGAGATTTCGTCTAGATATTATTATTGGCGTGGCAATAGGCATTGCCAAAAAACTGCAAATAAGATTCAAGTTTAACACCCTGTAACTCCGTTAATAGTCAATACTCGAAAAAATATTATATGAAAAGGTGGCATTAATCTTTGGTCTAGAATGCTCCTTCAATTTTTTGCTCATCATTTCCGGACACCCTGTATATTATAATGTCGAAACTCTCTTAATCGACGCAAAACTCTAAGAAATGTAGGAGGAACTAAATAGTATCGATTGGAACATCGTCGGTATCAGCGAGGACACACGTAGAAAAGAGAATCAGATCACAAGTTCCACTTCAGAGGAGAGGAAGACTCATCATATGGTGAAGTAGGTTTCTTCATTCATGAAAAACATATTGGAGAAAATCGAAAGTGTATCCCTCAGAGTTATTTATTTGGTTCTCATGTTAAATTTGACACACTTGTACACATTTTTCACTTTCTCCTCAAATCTTCCCTTGATGTACTTCATCACATCCCCTGACATTTTTCTCACGCTAAGCCACTGAAGTATATGCACCAACAACAAGTTACTCGGACAAAGAAACCGACGTCTTTTATGAGTCCATCAGAATAGCCTTGCAAACCACAGAAACACGCTACACATTGATGATAGAGGATTTCAATGCAAAGCTAGGATTCAAGCACGATCACGCCAAAACAGCTCTAGGACATTTTAGCTACGGTGAAATAAACGAGAGAGAAGAAAAACTTTTAGACTTTTTACACCACCTCTTTGCAATGAACTCCTTTTTCAAAAGAAAAGCCCAACGCAAATAGACATGGATAAATCCAAATGGAGTAATCCAGAACGAAATAGATTTCATAATCACAAACAGAAAAAACATATAATACAGGATGTAACGGTTCTGAAAAGTTTTTGGTTGGAAGCGATCACAGAATGATTCGACTCAAGGTATTCTTTAACTTGAGAAAGGATAGGACAAACATGATTCTCACGTAATGGAAAAAAGGAAAAATCAGCGTCTTAAGGCCTCAAATACAATGTACAGATGGAAAGGCTACATATATTTCGCTACAAGCGATGGCATCAGCAGACCGTAAAACAGTCAAATAAAAGAAACATCTCACGAGTAAGTAGTACATGTGGTGTTTGTGAAAGAATACAAAAGAATGCTACACATCAAAAGAAGACAACAAGAGAAGAAATACGGCACAAGCTTAAACTCATTGAAACAACCAAATAAAGAAATACAAATGGAAATTCAAAAAGAAATCAGACAGCACAACACTTGGGAGGTATAAAGGACAATTGAAGAAAACAAAAGCCTGAGAGTTCTTGAACAAAACATGTCTTCTGGAAAGACCGGGAAGACATTCAGAGCTTGATAGAAAGCTTTTAGAACAGGAACGTGCTGAACACCACACGCTGCCTAAAGTGATAAACCAAGGCTCTGGATAAATCCCAGACATAACCACTGCAGAAGTGAGGAAAGCCCTCCAGAAAAAAAAACAATAAATCCCCTGGTGAAGACTAAACTGGACTAGACCTGGATTTGGAATAAAGCATCATCTACTTGCAATAAAGAATGTAATAGAGCAATGTGTTGAATACAATAAGCCTTCAGTATTGATATTTGTGGACTTCAAAAAGGCTTTTGACATAACCATTCTCTTGGCTGTTCTACTTCCCGGTTTTCAAAATCCGGCCCCCGATATACAAACATAATCATTCATAAATGCATATCAGAACGCCTTAGCAAGTTTCAGACAGGATGAGAGACCAATCCCTATACAACGTGGAGTTCGACAAGGGAACACGACTATTCACCATACTGTCGGAGTATGTATACAAGAGAGACGACACAAAAATGAACACGCCGCTTTCGTGAAGGTCGCGAAGTGGGCCATTTTAAAAATTTGGAGCTATGAGCAGGAGCGTTACTTTTTGAACGATATTTAAGAGAACATCCACCGGCTACGCTGGGCAAGAGCGTACCTTTTTACTCGGGCAGGAGCCAGCCATATCGGCAGGAGCGAAACACCAAAATGACCAAAATATCATTTATGTGCATGCCTAAAGGGAAGCGACGTGTTCATTTTTGTGTCGTCTATACAAGAGGGCAAATCTTAGTGAAAACGTTATCAATATCAATGGCGATAATCTCATCCACCTCCGATTTGCGGACGACATGGTGTTAATAGCAGACCGTAAAAACGAGGCTAGAGAGTTACTAAGTAGGTTCTTCCGGTGGTCCCTAGAGGTATGAGCCAAAATAAACATGTCTAATACACATATCATCATAAATCTGATACGTAACGGAAGCATGAATATTGCAGATACAGTCCGCTTCTTATAAGTATCTAGGACACGAGATTTGCCTTGGAAGAGACAGCCAAACCATCGAATTGAATCGCCGAACTGGCTTGGGTAGTTCTCGAGAAGCTCAAGTATGTTTTTAAATCAGACATTCCAGTCAGCCTCATAAGAAAAACATTTGATCAGTGCAAGTTTTCAGTTTCCACCTAAGTACGAACAAAATGGTACACAAAATTCGCATAGCACAAACGGCAATGGATCGGGTCAAGCTGGGCATCTCTCTTAGAGACCAAATCCCCAATCAAGAAATTCGACGTCGAACAAGAGTGATAGACGCAATAACGAAGATAACAACCCTTGAATGTAAAATAATTTTACAATAATAATAACGAAACCACGAGAATACGTAAGCATTGAGCCTTGTTTTGGTTCCAAATTCTAGCAGTTCCGAACCGTTCCGGAACCTAGTACGCATGCGCACTCCATTATCACCATGGTAATTTTGAAGTGCGCATGCGTGGTAGGTTCCGGAACGGTTCGGAACTGCTAAAAATCATATACACAATAACACATGCGTCTTTGGAAAAAAATTTGCAGACTTTCATCGTAGAGATATATGAAAACCATCACCATTGTATCGCATTGACGCTCCTATTGGGCTCTATTGAGTTTTCTCATGGTCAAGAATCAGCTCTATTTTGGTAAATTCCAGTTCTTTCTTCGTGAACTGCCTTTTTTCTTTGTTGACTTCGAACGTTCTGTTTTAGGCAGATGAAGTCATACTAGTTTTCAACAGGTCATCACATGGTGGTCCAACAAAAACCGAAGTGATTCAAAATTGTGTATTATTCACTCGATTGTCAACATTGTGAACTACAATATTTGAAAGTAACATTTCTCAATACTATCCACTATTGAATCTTGATTGATGTTGAGGTCCCATCACTGCTTAATAAACAAACCAGCGTCAATGATTTATATAGGCTGTGGTAACATGGAATCTCAAACCTCTCAAATTAATCGAACGATCCATTCCAAATGATCTCATCTGCTGCGAAGTGCCCGTTTATTACATGACCTGAAAATAAGGGAGATGAGATCCGATATCTCATTTGAGAAGAGCGACAGACGATTTTGAATTAATGGGGCATATACAATTATGTTTATATATTGTAGATATCTGCGATTCACGGGTTTGTGATTAGTTCCGCACACAAATCTCTTTTTATGAAATCTCATATTATGTTTCGAAAGGACAATGATAAACTGCTCTTCCTTCGTAATTTTTTATCAAATTTTGGAGATAGTTCTGATGCTGATAAATTTTAATGAGAACTTACATTTTTGAAGTAATGTTTTTAAAAAAGCCGTGTGGACCAAACAAAGCGAACCAAAAGTTAATCTTATAAAAATAATATACTGCAGTCGTCTATGCACTCTGAGCCAATACATAGTTGACCATTGAATATTTACACATTTTTGCCGTTTTGGTCGCTACCACATATTGTCTCAAAATGAGCACAATATACACCAAAAGTTATAACCCTCGAGGAGAAGTTAAGAAAAACACCTCACAAACGAAGGAAATAAAAAGACAATCCAATAAGTGCTTCAATAATGAAACGTAGTCACGTCTCACTGGTGTTTTTACGGTATTGTCGGATGAACTATTTCCACCAAGTGTTGTCTTTCACCGGCAAAGATTGAAAGATCACACAATATGTGGAACACGAGAAAAAATCGGATATATTATTTTTTATTTTTTCATCTATAAATAGTTTCCCCTCATTTTCAGTAAGGGAAGTTTCGTTCTATTCGACGCTCATGTGTTAGGTCCAGAGATCCATATTACAAAAGACGAGACAATTTGATTTAGCATCAGGTACATTTATTTGAAATAGGTGACTGTTATCAGTCCTAGACCCTGGTTCAGAACCCCTGGGTTTTTGGACAAATGCGTTCCAACATGGCCACATAGTGCCAGCTCAAATGCTCCACATAATCTTACACAATCTATGATTTTGTTCAAAATATAACGATTTTTTTAAACATTTTCATTGAAGTCCCGGAGTGTGCGAATATCAACACTTTAAACGGTTGCATATTCTACCAAGTATGTGCTCTGCATCAGAAGTATGTTTTTTATTTTCTCCTTCGAGTGATTTGAGTTTTAAGAAAAGAATAAATGATCGAAACACGAAACAGTAAAACAAATTCGACACTTCACAACCACTCATCATCATCCATCATCCAGTCATCATCCAGTCGGCTGAATCGTACTTACTTAGCGAAAGTTTTGATAAACTACTCTATTTTTGTCTTTACTGATTTGTCGTATGATAAGTTCGTGTACTGGGCGACCACTTTTCTAGAATTCACTTATTTTTGCACAGTTGGCACTTTTTGATTTACAATTTTCTGCACGTCCGACAAATTAATTTCTATAAAAGTACACATTCTACCATGAGCAAACTATTTCAAGTCAGCCTCACAAGATATATCGTGAATACAGGTGATGCGCTCCAAAATTAGCGTATCCGTCACTTCGCGTATTCGTTATATCGAAATGATTGTTGGCGGCGATATTCACCAATTTTCAGTCTGGCGGTTGACCACAGACATATGGTTAAATTTTTCAATCCGCTTAGACGTTCATCTTGACTCGCTAGCTGTATATTTGGGCCAAGCCTAATCACCACAAGGGCAACTCCAAAAACCCTCCCAAGCCATAGATAAATATTATATACTGGACGAGCCCACCGTCTTTCTGAATTCTTATGTTGTCTGCACATTTATTCACGACTATTACGAGGGACAGTCAAAATAATATAAGGTGTATTCTGAAATTAGATTGATAATAATTGTAACATGATTGAAGTAGGCAGAACTATTTATTTTCTGAAGTGTGCTTTTGGAAGTCATTGACCAAATGACCTTATGTAGGAGCCGACCTTGTTACCACCCTCATTTTATCACATCAAATCACCCCCTGAGCTTCCTGTCGTTATTCGTGGAAGCCATGTATATGTATACAGCTTTAGAGAGCTCTATGACAAATATTTTGAACGATGCCGATGTACGTGAAAAAAAACAGAAAAAATGGGATTATGACTTTTCAACGCACCGTACTATACCTCATTTCTGATTTGTGAGTTTTTGACAACAAAAACTACCGGCTGTCCACATCCTTCTGACTTTTCGGGCTCTACGGCAAGCGACTTTTGAGTATTTCCAAAAATCAGAAATGTGCTGAAAAGAAAATTTTTGAAACTATTCCCGACATTGTGAAGGCCACGGCGGCATATTTGCGGTGCCTTTCAAAACAGTCTTCCAATCATGGAAACAAACTGCTTTTGAAAATGTCGAATGTCAGGAGGCAGATTAATGACTGAATGGATCCATCAACTTTTAAAAGTAGAAGGCCATGCTTATTGCATTACTCTTTACTCTGATTAAGCACAAACACATATTTCCAACTACGAGGGTATAGACTGTGACTGATGATAACTACTCATGCTGACTGATAGATGAGGTTGTCAGACTCTCCATTTCTAAATGGCTTGGAACATAATACGAGAATTATATGAAAAATCGCCACTCTTGTTGAGATTGGTATTTTTAGAATGTAGTTTCGGCACTGCAAAAAACCATATCTCCAAAGTTATTGACAATTATCGGTTTTGGTTTATGATTGTTTTTCTCGGACCGCGCATGAGCGTATGTCAAGGCAACTTGAGGCTGCAAAATGTCAAATTCTTGATAGTTTTGATTTTGATTATGACATGTGTGGAATCAAGCCATTTTTTTCCTTAAATCCATATTTCTTTGTATCAAACCCTTGTATCGTTAATGTATTTCTTCATTTTCCTTATTATAATAAAAGCACTCGGCATAGCAATAGACTGGTCCCAGGGCATGAGAACAAATATGAGGTTGTGTTGAATATTGAGCCCAACCATATATCTATCAACTCTATATGGGAACCGTCCCATTTGATCAACGAGCGACGCTTGATCCAAGGATTAGATGGAAGATCCCGCTGTACCGTATAGTTTTCGCTTACTTTTCGCATTAGTCTATCCTTTTCTATCGCGAGGGGACATCCTACCCAAGGATGGACTTATATGGGATTCTTCTGCATTGATAAGAGTCATTAATCGATTTTCTTCTGCTCGAATTTCATTTTCCCTCTCACCTCCTAGCGGAGAATTCCTCTCATTGCCTTATGAGACGCACGCGTTGATTCTAATTTATGGGTATATGCATTATAATACTGTTTGGTGTGGATTGCAAAAAAAATGGAGACTGTGAAATTTTGTCTTCAAAAATAGAAAAATAGGAATACAGGTCGATGTAGAAATCTCTGTATTATTACTGACAGGGACGTTTTTAATTCCAAAAGAATTGTTTGGAGTTCATTTAATCTAGTTCGAAGAAAGAAAGTATCTTGACTTTCGAAGGTTTTTATCACTCTATTTGCTCAAAAATCATATCATTTATTATTTATTTCAGATAACGAATACACTAGATTGATACTGGGAAATCGCTTGATAAGTTTGGGATTATCTATATTATACACAACAGACATCACATTAGTATATCAAATAATTAATCTTGGGAAAAAGGAAGAAGTTATCATTATTTGTTTGAACTAAGGGGTTGAGTGCACCCGGGTGAGTTTATTAATGTTCATCAATTTATTCGGATCAGTACGTTCCATTTTGTACTCATGTTAATGGGGACCTTTTCCTGTCTATGCTTGCCGACAACACTTGGATGAATATGCATTGTAAAGATCCACGGTGCCAAAGATTGAGATAAACTTTCAAGTCAAAGCCTAGTTTTAAACATTAAACAATATCTATAACCGCCATCTCAGTATGAGCTAGAGTCAATTTTTTTGACATCACTTCCCCATCTCACGCTATCGGCGGAAAAAACAACCCCATGTTTATGTTATTCATCATAATGTTAAAAAGACACAATGATTTCATTTCATCATCACCAGCTAAAACTTACCCAATCCCTAGAAAAATATCTAGTCATGTAGAATGTGGATAAACTATTCTTATACCCTTGTATACAACGATAATGCACACGATACAAAGCAACAGTCATTGGATATGAGCAACTCACTAAGCTTTCATGTTTTTGATTTTAGAGTTTGAATGGATTTCTTCACTGGAAAGCCTAACAATGCTTCCAATCTATGCTTTTCTGCAAAATCCATATCTACAGGGTAAGTTGGAGAAAAGTGCACATTTCGACACGGTGAATGGAGCATGGTACGATAATAATTTTTTTGTAAATGAACATGTGTCCGCAATTGTTTCGTTAAGAAAATAATAATGACAAGAAATAATAATCTCGGTTCTCTTGTCTGTTGATTCTTTCGAGATATTCGAGAGATTTTGATAAAAATTTTAGTTTTGTTCTTTTTCGAACAACAAAGCGCAACATATGGGCAGTTGTTATGGAATCATTCGTTTTTTTCATTCTTCTTAGAGCTTGAAATGAGTGTGCTTATATCGATTCTTATTTTTTATCTCGAAAGCGACGCACCAAAGATGAAAAACTCAAGCTACCTTTTTTTGCTCCAAATTTAACGAAAAACCAAAGCATGGTTTTAACTTTGTGAAAACTTAATGGCGTAGCACTTTTTTCTTTGATACAAGGAATATGAGTCGCTCTAGGTCCAGTCCAGAAAAAATTGATCTCGAACGTATTTCTCAAGAGGATACTCAAGAATCCGTGATAAACTCCTTGAAAATTTGAACAAAATCGTCAAAGGCGGCTTGAATCTGCAAACAAAAAATCGAAATTTTCCTCAACTTTCAACACTCTTTATTTTTTAACGAGACGTTTTGCGGACAAATGTTCATTCACAGAAAGTAATTATTCTATCATAATCTTTTTACCATGTAAAAATTCGCAAGATTTTCAGACTCACCCTGGTGTATTTTACAAGTTGAACATAATGCATTGAAACAATTTGATTACGTGGGTGTTTTGAAAATCTCCTTGTTAGGACATATTTGCAGAAAACTGTCAGAGTAGTAAAAGGTCTTCTCTCTCAGACGAAGGCGCCTGAGATTTTTATCTTCCAACCCCATTCAAATTCAAAGCAATGGTATAAATTTCTGTCACCGACTATATTTTACAAAAAAAAAAGTTGCTCTACACAAGAGCTCCTGCTGAGCTTTGTACTTTCAAGGGAATAATTCGAAGAGCATTGCGTTGGTTCACTATCAGAAGAAAGGAAGTAGTTTTTCTTATACCCTACAACATGGAACTAGATTGCACACATGACAAAACAATTATTTGGTCTCTGACTAGGCGTAAAAAAACAGTTTAATGAATCCTCCTGGACTAATGTTACTCTCTCCATGCTGATCAGGTGAAAACATGATCATGTTTTTAGGTCTGTAGAATTATAAATACAGAAAATATTTGCATGAACAACATCATTTCCATGGTAATTTCTTTTTATAATCTGGTGCAGTGAAAATATCGTAAACAGCAATTAGGTAAACTATAACAAAGCGATTAAAAGTCTCCGAAGAATTAACAATTGAAATCACGGCGACTTCCAGCCCCCCTACGGGAACTGTTTGAAGCGACAAACTGCCGATTTGCATGGTAATCGTCAGAAAATTATGCATGCCGCCTTTATCGTCCATTCAAATAAAAAAGGATCCATTTACATCAGTGTTGGTGATTGTTCGAGTGGATATTGCTCGAACAGTCATTTGCAAAGGTACTTTGAATCAGTTTAGATAGACTAGTATGAATACCGGGTGTACGGAAAACCTGAGTATGTGCTAATATCTCCAAAGTAGGTGAAGGTGAGGAGACCAAATTTGACGTCTAAAAATATACCTAAATATATTTTTACTCCTGGGAGGGTGGCACCAGAATCCAACCCTATATCGATATATATCCAATTTTTCAGGCCTCAAATTAAAGTTTACGAGATCCTCATGCATACACTCGAATTTCTAACATCCTGTATAACAATTGATGTACAATTCATGAAAATAAATCTCATATTATGTTGCACACTTAAGTGGACACACTTTATACAAAGTGATTCCTGTAAGTGTGTCATGCTATCTTGGAATGATCGAGGACGTCGAAATGATAATTTTGATAAAGCACACTATGGGTCGGAAATGCCTCTTACGCAAGATACAGGGTGTTGAAGTTTTTGAAAAATTAAAGTATGTTTTCATAGTTTTTTAACAGTCAAAGGTACCGTTACGAAAATGTATTATAGTCGTTCACCTGACAGGGACACTTCAAATGTAAAACGAAGCTCTAGCTACAACCATTGGCTTAGATGTGATACGCATCGGTTGATTTTTTCATTTTTTTTTTTATTTCCGACCCTCCGACCCATAATAATCAATTTCGACGTCCTCCATCATTTCCCAAAAGCATGATCAACTCAGAAGAATCACCCTGTACTTTGTCTTGTATATGAGAGGAAGATGATGATATTTCTACCTGACCAAGCGGAAAGCTAGTCTCGGATACTAGGTTAGTGTTATCCTCGACAACTCAAATGACTGCAATCCGTATATGTATACCTGGCTGGAGGTGGTGCGTCAAGGGTCCGTCTTGATTCCAGTGGTTTGAGCGGACCCCGATACCTCAAACGACTACTCAAGCTCACCCGATCTTCTTGGGAGTATGCCCATAAGAGCGGAGTCCCATGCCTAGTGGAGCTCTCTCTCTGAAACAGTAATATTTCACCTAGACTGGTCCTTTTGCCCAGATTTACGGGTCATCAACCACCCAGCAGCTTTCCTTGCGATAGCAAGCTTATCTCCTCGTTTATGGATTTATGGATCCACGTCAACTAGTCGAGTATCGGGTCATTAAAAAAAACTTGCTTCTGAACTTTCACAAAGGAGAGCCCGTTGTCAAGACTATGTTCAGGATAGGGAATCTCTTTTTAGAGTATAAGGGATAGACGCCAGGGGGTCAATTCTTGAGCATTCGCAATTAGAAACGTATACGCAATTGTGCGATCAGCATTTGAAATAACATGGTGATCGCATTTTTGCGTATGCGTTGCAAATTTGCGAGGGGTCAAGAATTGACCCACAGGTAGTTCAGACAGCCATTCGCTCACATGCACTACTAGTGGTTTTGGACTTTTTATTGTCAGGCCCTTATAGTCGGTATAAAGTACTTTCACTGGGCTGCGGGCCATGTAACTGAAACAACACTCTTCTTATGAGCACGCTTTTCCCAAAAAAAGTATCGAGACCTCAGAGGGTGAGAAAATAAAAGAAGCACGCAAAACTGATCCAACTCAGATCCGGAAGTGGTACAAACACCGAAGTAACCAATGATCTAATAACTATAGATGAAACATTTCATTCATAAACTGTGAGAAATTGTGTGGACAACATCAAACATAGAAAAGACGTGAGGAGGAATTGAGCGGTGCACTGAGTGGGGATACGTTTGCACTGCACCTCTCTGGAATGTGCTTTCGTCACTACACGCGAAGCTGCCAGTGGCGTTACTATTCTACAGAATTCTTCTTATTTACTGCAAGCTTCACACTTGCGAGTCATTCCAATATACCATATAAGTAGATAATCAATCACTACAAACTAAATCAGGACAATAACACAATAAACATTCACAGCATAAACACCAAACCCCACTCAAAAAACAAGAGACACCAAAGAGACGAAATATGAATGAAACGTTTAGGCAAAATCCGATCGATAGGAGCGGACCCAGTTTTGGTGCGTTGCCGTACTTAAGCTTATTTAATTTTTAGAAGAAAATACTGGTCTATCTTGATTCTAAATACCTGAAAATCTTTAGGAGATGTTTCAATCTGAACAAAAAGGTTATCATCAACTCATTTGATTAAATTCATACATAAAATGGTTTCAAAAATGATTCCAAACAATGTTTGAATCTTTTTGCTGCGAAGTAAAACTTTTAAAAGAGTAAGTTTGGCAAAAAACGCGGTGGGAGAAACTCACTCTGCACCCGAGTGCACCCAAATAGACAGTTCGATGTTGTCCTCATGTTTATTTCGCTATGTTTCATCTATAGTTGTTAGATCATTGGAAGTGACGTCAAAACGGAGGTTTATTTCACGAAACTAAACACTTTGTTGTTATAAAAAGGTGTCTGATAACAAAATCCCTAAATGGATCGACAGACAGATCCTGATAATCTCCCTCAATCGTCCGAGACGCAATATAGAAATGACTATCAGGTACGACGTTCCACAGAGGGGCGTTGAGGACAATGACATGATGTCAGTACACACATAAACCAAAAATACTATTTTCGCGAATACGAAAAACTGACCTGACCATGCCTTGCATGACGGGGGATCATAATAGATTAAATAAATGTTATGGTATGTTTAAGCATGGTTCGCAAGTTTGAAAAATGAAAAATGATTAATCGTGACCAATAATAATTATATGACACTTTCATCTTTGCTTATGGATCTCGTCCATAGAATAACTATTCTATGTCAAACATGTTCAATTTTCGTTTCAAGGATAACTTCATCTACTGCAGAAGTATGCTTTGTCAACATCTGCGTAAAGTGCCGAAAAATGCCGATGATGAAACAAGTTTATGTCCATGCGTCGATTTCAAATCAGAGCAGGACTATCTCAACTGCTTCACCTATAACATGCTCAGGGTGCACTTGAACTGGCCTTGAAAATATAATGATGGACCATAGACTAATTATTGTTTCACTATTTTGCTGACATAGAATTGTTTCATATGGCCAAAAAATGATTTTTCTATCTTCATTTTTTTAGAATGAAAATAGGCCTCGTGATCTGAGTTTTTTATGGAAAATCATATCCATGCAATAGCAATCAATTCTATAACTTTATATGTATAACTGAACACCAACCTGCCGATAACTAGTTATCCGACTACCATTGTTGGTTCAATGGTTTCAAACCAGATGGCAATATGAGCACTTTCCGAAGATATCGTCTTTGATCGTTTAATGATCCAACATGGAAATGAAGAGATGATTTCCCCAAAAATAACTCCTTCGAAAGTTTCTCTCGAAAGCTGGGCTCCTCTCTTTTTTTTGCAGCATTTTGCGGAAAAACCGTACGCCTAGTGCGTTTTCCCGGGGCAGCCTTAAACACGTTGCACATGAATACTAATTACCCTTAGTGACCATTTGACCCTATTGTAAAGCCGCTGTTGGTATTTGGGTATCCCTTCACGTTTAAAATTATCAATAGTCTCTTCTAAGATTTGGCCAACATAATAAATACGGAGTCTTTTTTCTTGGCAGCATGAGCGGCCTTTGTCGGATTGTACGGTGAACTTTGAAAAACACACGCTAATCAGGATATTGTTCCAAATTTGGATAACTTTCGCGATAAAGGTCTGCTGCCGACCATTTCCTTTGGATTTTCCATAAATAATTGCATGTTTGCATACTCCTATGCGATTTATGACAGCGGCATATTGAACAGTTCAATCACCAACACAAACAGTTCAATCAACACAACGTCCAGAGGACAATCAGTTCAGTTGATCTCCAATACAAACAAATTCAAATCAAAAGGCTACACAAGAGTGCAGCTACAAACAATGATCGTTAGTTTTGATTGAGATTTTTCAATTATTGTTGATTATTATTTTCACAATATTAATTCTTATGTTTCTTGCTTGTATTCTTTTTTTTCTTGTCTTGTTCCTTTGATCCTAATGTACGATGTTTGTTGATGTGGATTTATTTGATTTAATAAACCTATTTACTCAACATATTTAACGGCTTTATCATTTTTTTGAAAATAGATGCCATCAAAAAAAGATGGTCACTACTCCTAGCCACATTCTCCTTTCCACTTTCTGTGGAGTATAAAAATAAGTTATTGATTTTTTTCATGTCAAATTATTGGAACGAGATTTATTTAAATTTAACATTTTATTTCTTGAGTTGGGATATGTACTCTTGTATCAAAGCATGTTTATATTGAATCTTATGAAAGATTTAACAAAGCATGTCATTGTCTCCAGCTGCACAGAAGATCACTTTATTATTTTTGAAAACATGACAAATTCACAATTTATCTCTATCAAAACAAAAAACGACCTGAAAGAACAATCCACATGTTCAAAACAACATAGTTAGATGAAATTAGCAAGGTACACCAATTCAAAGCTTTGTCCGAATTGCAAATATATTGTAACAGAACATCACAATCCGGATTATTCATGTTTCGCCGTTAGTCATTTTGAAAATATAAAATTTTGGTCAATGGATCACGTTTTGATACAGAAATTATCATGGTTTTGGTAAAATTCATCAATAATTCCACTCGTTTGTCTGTGAAACTTGGAAATCTGTAAACCGGATCAAAAGTTTGATCATTTTCCAGTAAAATGAAAACTCTAGTTTTCTTGCGCTATCAGCTCAAATATAAAATAAATGCTAGAGAGAAGCTTCTTTATTCTCATAACAGACGACAGAGTGTATTATTTGTTCAGTACTTCAGCATCGCCACATTTTGCTTGTGCCACAAGATCGAAGTAGCATCAGCAAACAAGGTGAACTTCTAATATCTGAAGTCACCATGTCATTGATGTACAAGAGGAACAGGATCGGTTCAAAAACTGATTCTGGGGAACACCATCCATGGTACACAGTATAAAAGCTTGAGTATAAGGAGCCCATAAAAACTTTATGCTTGCGAAGAAATAAGAAAGATTTAAACAACTTCAGAGCAACTCTCTGAGAACCGTGAGCTGAGAGCTTCTATGACAACATCGCAAAAGACTGCCTTCACGGAACCACCTCTTCGAGAAAACGGAACACAGCATCCATTGTGCTTTATCCGGATCGATATCCAAACTGGTCCGAATAAAAGGATATTGAAGTTACTCATGAACAAAATCATTCTATGCTTGACAAGCTTTCCAATGATCTAAGAGAATACAGGCCATCTTTCAAATCAAATCAAATCAAAAATGTACTTTATTGTCTCAGAATAAACATTTCCAGTGACAAAGCATCCTAAAGCTAACTATCTACATTTAGTTGATGAGAACAAGAAAAAAAACTACATCTAATAGCTACCTTGAAACGTAACTTATATAATAAAACTAAATAACAGATACATTCTCAATACAGAACATCTTCAAAGAATTCACCAAGACTGTAGTATCCCTTTTCCATCAAAAGAGACTTCAGTTTTTTTTTTTAATCAATGGAATCACCAAAGGAAGCTTTCTGTATAAAGAACGGTATTTCATCTTTTTAGTTGACGTACGAAGACCTCTCGTAATCCAAGATTTTCTTGATCTACCTCTGATTCTCCGTATTAGGAAAGTATCAATAAAACAATCA
The DNA here is from genome assembly GCA_958502075.1 of Orchestes rusci. Taxonomy (NCBI): domain Eukaryota; kingdom Metazoa; phylum Arthropoda; class Insecta; order Coleoptera; family Curculionidae; genus Orchestes; species Orchestes rusci. Next base: position 4,506,560 of record OY293306.1, read on the forward strand.
CTTACGTAAAGTATCATAAAAGTTATCTCTGGGATGGTTCACAGAATTCTCTCGAGTTCAATCATTCGAACTGCACTATGCGATGCACTTGTTGAAGTTTTTTGAATTCTTGTCCCAGCCAGAATCGCCTCATGGTCAGAAAGTCTGGACTTTACAGAACAATCAATTTGAATAAATAATGGTCAATAACTTACCCCCAGTTTCTGAACAACAAGATATTTATTCGATTAGTTTTTTGACTGGATAAACAACCAACCTCAATGATATCACGTCATCTTATCAGATCCATAAGTTGATATTGATGTCATATTGATGTTGAAGAACTGAGCATAAGTCCTGTCCTCTTGTATTTCAATGTCATCCCCTCCAGGCATATTTCAATAATTATCTGGAACCAGGTACAGTGAAAGCTTCAACTTTGCCAGATGACTACACACCTCTGAAGGTGAACTACGATAGATACACATCAAATTAAGTGACCTTGAAGACATTCCGGAAATCACAAAACCTTGCTTGTGATTGAGATGATCAAACATGTCGCTCATCACGAATCCATACCAGCCCAAGGATGCAGATCTAATCATGGTTAGAAGGAGATCCACAGAACTTCGTCACCATACTATATCCAGGGATGAAACAAAATTCGAGAGGTCTGAGACTCATTGATGCATTATAGATCGGTAAAACCATGATGCTCCAACAGTAAAAGAACTTAATCCGTTTTTGTAAGGAAAGTTTCTTTGTCCAAATCATGTCTAGAAGGGGGTTTTCAAAGCGTAGGGACAGATAGGAAAATGAGAAAAGTTGGAACCAGGCCAAAAAAAAAAGACTTCTAAATAACATCGAACATGTGTGTGATTCTTCCTCCCCATATTACACCTCCAATGGATTGTAACCGCCAAAGGTTGCTCACCATCTCCTCAGAACCCACATCCTAGAAGTGAGAATAGTTTGCATTGGGCTGGCTTTGCTCAAAGGCATTGATAGCTCAGTTGGTAGAGTGTTGTCATGGTGTGACGAAGGTCGTGGGTTCAAATCCCGCCTGGTGCCAACTTTTCTCATTTCCCTATCTGTCCCTACGCCACGAAAACCCCCTTCTAGACATGATTTGGACAAAAAACTTCTCTTAAATTTACATTATTGGCTTAAATTCGATGGTTAGGGTGTCAACCCCGATACCTGCTAAAGTCGGTTGAAGGTGAAAAAGACTCCTTAATAACCTCGACCATGTGTGTGATTCTTCCTACCCCCATATGACACCTCCAATGGATTGTAACCACCAAAGGTTGCTCACCATAACCTTAAAACTTACATCCTAGAAGTGAGAAGAGTTTGCCCATAGGCATTGGTAGCTCAGTTGGTAGGGCGTTGTCCTGGAGTGACGAAGGTCGTGAGTTGAAGTCCCGCCTGGAGCCGGATTTTTGAAAACCGGGGAGTAGAACAGCCGAGAGAAGCCTACTAGTTATAGCCCACTTTCTCTCGACTGTTCTACTTCCCGGTTTCCAGAAATCCGGCCCTGGTGCCAACTTTTCTCATTTTCCCATCTGTCCCTACGTCACGAAAACCCCCTTTTAATTCGCTTTGTTCCTGATGGATTGTGTAGTGCTGTCAAAAATCTTAAGAGATCCTTGCCACTCAGCGTTCACCCCAACCTACAACCGGAGAAACCACTGTCACATTCTTACATCTTACCAAAGTTGAATTTGAAAATTCAGATACGTTAATGGTTTTGGAGTTCTTCATGTATCACGTCCACATCATCACGCTTCGTCACTTGTGAACTGTTAATCAGAGAAAGCCTCACTTAAGTTATGATCTAAATTGTAGATTTCTTTTACAGCATAGACTTGCCAAAAGGAGCAGAAACTACGATGTTTGTATCAACATACCAACTTACTGGATATTCTCTGAATATTAAGGAGTTTGCCATTTTCGAAGTTATTTAAGCCCCAAACCATCAAGACCAGATCTAGGAATGATCTTTTGTTTAGTTTTGAAAACTGATTGAACTTGTATGTCTTTCGAAGCTGCGTCCCTTCTGATCACAAAACAGTGTGCTCAGCTATTAGATCTTTGATGTCCGATGTCAAAGTGAAGACTTGTTCAAAGTGATTCTGATTATTCTTGTCTAGTAGCTAGATGGACTCTCCGAATGAACTGTTATGGCATTTTATTTCATCCCGTCCAATGATCATCAATTCAAATTGTCGGCGAACTCAACTAAACAGCTGCGGTACTGAGCTTCTGACGATTTAATGTCAATGACTACCTTCTTTTTGCTTCTGTGAATACCAGCAGCAATAACTCTGCACCTCTCCAATTCTCCCTGAGGGCCTGCAACCTGCCCCTGGGCATCCTGATTGATTAGGTTAAGCGTTTCTTTTTTCTTATCAGTGTGCAGTTTAATATGACCGAATCGTATTCAATTTTTTTCCCATATTATACAGTGTCCAGGAAAATGTGAGAAATCTCTCGGATTCATGTAGAACATGAGAAAAGATGATAGTAAGTTCTTATAATTTTTTTCCCGACGTTACTGTTAAAATAGTGGTCTTGAGAAATATTTAGCTTGTTCAGCTTACCAGAGCCGCTTTCCAGCTAGTGCTTCAAGCTCAAGCGCCGATTAACACCGTGTTTGGAACGCAAAAGTGATCCTGGAACACGTTTTGAGGTACTCACATACACAAACGTCAAAACTATCGATGAAGTGTTTGTTTACGTTTGAGCCAAGGCATCTCGATATTGTGAAAATTAGTTAAAATATTCTTTATAAGCGACTCTGAGCTGAATTTGGTATGTTTAAGCATGGATCCAGTCAAAAAAGATCAAACTTGCCAATGTTTTGATTCTAAATATGACAGAATTTGACTGATTTGACGTTTAGCTAGTTTTGCGCTTCAAGCCCACATTTTCCGGGTGGTGCTTCAGGGGAAAGGGGAAGGTAACGCGGAGCTCCAAACGCAATACAGCTGGAACACGAGTTTAGTGTTTTTGCGTGCTCAAAAGCTCGATTGCGTGCACAAAACGGGCAGCTGGAAAGCGGCTCAGGGGTGGAGCTGGTTACACATTCTCTTGCTTACATTTTTACTTTTGTTCGCTTTCGATAGAATGAAACGTTTTTCTTGGAATTTACTTTTTTTTCAGGTTGAATCTAGTGAACATCTGATGAAAAATATAGATTTACATATTTAAAAATAATTTCGTTAAGGACATCACCTTATCATTACTTTTCTCCAGGATTTTTTCAATAATATTTTTTTTGTTCTCCAGAACGGTTAATTTTATAGATAATGAACATGAGTACCGTTTTTTTTTAGCTTAAGCTTCAGGCTGTCTACATTTTTTTCAAGTCTTTATCAAACAGGGTATTGAACATTGAACAAGTCAAACTCATCCTACTGGAATCAATTCAGCAAATATGTTGCACTAATCTCGAAGAAATTATTTGCTATAGTCACGTAACACTCCATCATTTCCCAATAAACGGAGAATATTCTGCTTGATTATGATAGAGCCGTATAAAAACAGCCATGTCATGAAGAAATAATTCTCAACCATGCTTTGTCAGCAGCATCCGCATATAAAACCCTTTACGAATTAATCCCATTTTTTTTGCAACATAAAAAAAAGTCCAGTTATTTGGCTATTAAGCCAGTTACTTCTTCCGATGCCGATGGATAACCAACATTTTTTTAAAATAAAATTGTGAAATTATCATAGGAGTAGCTTATCAATTCTATAATATATTATCTATTCTATATTTCAAGTAAGGGTCGCTCTACGACAAAAATTCTGGATCCTTTGCAATCGTTAAATTGTCTGTTAGATATGCTACACCATACAAGACAGCAATAAGTAATGGTGGGTCTTGAGAGTGACATCCATAGTAAGCTTCCAATTTCGGGTAGAATGTGATTTAGTACTCATATTTGAATAAAAAAGTTTCTTGTCGATACTTTCCTGCAGATTTTCAGGGTAGCATTCGAGCAGTCGGAGAGAGAATGATGAGAAGTTATGTCACAATTTTTAAAACGTCTCACAGTGTTTCCAAGTAAAGGGAATAGTGGAAAAAAATCTCTTTTGCTTTTGGAACATTTTTGGTTGATTTTATAGAATTAAACTGGAAGCATGGTTTCGGAACACCAAACAAAACCTATTCAGAATGTATTCCGCTGCCATCTTTTCCCCACTTAAATATAAGTTGTGGCATTGCATTTTTTCCGAGTCGTAGATACTATCATTTTGTGAGCAGTGAAGCATGCAGGTTTCATAGAGTTCAATCTCCCAACCTTAGCGCGGCAAATTCAAATTCTGCTGCCTTGTCTTGTCGACTTAAAAAGATTTCCCATGAATTTGGGTTAGTTTGGGTGAGTCTCTGTCGCCTCTTATCTGACCAATAAATTTGAAGTCTACTCTTCAAGAGAAAGTGGTTTTTCTCTTTGGGAGAGAAACTCATTCCGACATTGTTTCCAGCACGTTGAATACACGTTTCTTACTAGATTCTGTGAAAATTGGGTTTCCTGATACCCTTTGACCGTTTTGGTGATTGAATTTTCATCAGTGACTAGTGGTGTGTTTATCCTGAAAGCAGAAAATTGGCGCTTGCTGTTAAGCCGGCCGGATCAACGGAAAGTTTTTGTCAAAGCCCGACACAATATTTGGCTTAAGTATCTTCTAGTTGACAGCTGATCAAATCATGGATTGGAAAAATTTCTTATTTCAAATTCTCAATTCAGAAACGTACCTATATCAAACAAAGATTCATAAATCATTATGAAAGTAGGTTAAGGATTTTGATTTCATAGAGTGGAAACAAAATACTCTATCAATAGACATTCACTGTTCCAGGCACTATAATGATAATTAGATAATAACTGAAGTCACATGGAGAGTCTGATTTGATTATCATATCCGAGTTAAATGAATGAAAATATATTGCGATGGAATGATTTTCCAAACATGCTCACGTATCCAAACAAACTACATCTTGAAAATCGAATCAAATATCACATCAAAGCCCCGCTGAATATTTTATCCAACTTCATTCCATCAATAAAATCGTTTCCAGACTAATGATTGTCTCGTTATTGTGTCGATAAGAATTGGGTTGTAGTCGTATAGGCGCCTTTTTGCTCTCCAAGCCATTAATTCCTTTCGAAAACAGAGTACTTAGCAATTACATACAAATTTTGATATCATGTGACAAAGAAAAATAATTCGGGAGGTGCTTATTCTTTTCGCTGTGTCAAGATTTGTTTAGTACTTTTCGCAAGAGAGAAAGGTATTTGGTAAGTTTAAATTTATATTGTAAATAACGAAATGCAGATACTCAATGCGTTAAAGTTTTTTGAGATCATGTTGATTCTTCCAATACTTCAATCCAATCACATCCACTTGTTTCTCAGAAAGTTTCCGAACACGGTTTCATTTGCTCCTGATTCATAAATACTCTTTCAGTATTTGGAAAACTCGTAATGGTTCTGTGAAAAACGATCATTGACATATTTTTGATTTTTTTTTGTTGAACTACCAAGAAAATATGGAAGCTGGTTTGGGACGTTATGCTTTACGAAATTGCACTCTGCAACTTCTTTCTAAATAGTCAAAAAAGACACGTAAGTACTCGATGTTACTGAATTGCCTATTACTTCGAAATCCCTTAACCGATTTGACTGTTCTTTGGCTTGTTTTGAAGAGGAAAATCTGCAATCTCCTTAGCATGTGCTAAGGATCAATTTGATTTGGTTAAGCCGACCACACATCATACATTTTGAAAGTCAAAACTGTCTTAGAAGATTAATTCCAAATCCCAACCCACTCAATAGATGCCTCTATCGTGTCATTTGGAAAATCTCTTAACACTTTCATGAACATATATTTTTTAAAATAGAAGAGCTACGGAGGAATACTTTTCAAACAGACCCTGAAAACTTGAATGTGTCAAAAAGATGGGAGTGCCTTGCCAACGACCCGACGCGATGGTGCGGTAAAGATTTTGATCATTTGCACTTGTTTTTTGTTTTTTTTTCTGTTAATCTCATTTCACAAAATATTTTTTGAACAACATGTTTAATGATCGATTTTATTATTTGTGTCCTGACAGCTGCTTGGATAAAATAAAAAGAAAAATGGAAGGCAATATCACCTATAGGTTTTCCTTCTCAACATTGACTCAATAATACGTTATCTTACGCGAATCAGTACAGATCCCGAAGTCGGTTTTTTGAAATATTCAAATTTACAGGAAAACTATGAAAAATATTTTTCGTGGTATTCCTTATGAACTTTTCTATTTCAAGAGAAGAATGATCTATGTGAAGGTGGTATGAAATGTTTCAAATGACATGATACATGCATCTATTTAGAGAGTTTGCATTTGAAAATTTCGAAAAAACCTCAAAAACAGTTTTGAGTTCGACCATTTATGTGGTGTGGTCGGCTCAAGCAATTGACATTGATCCCAAGCATTGGCACCAGAAAGACCAGATCTTTCTTGAAACATCCAAAGAGCAGTCTAGTCGGTCTTGGAATTTCAAAGTTATAGGCAATTTAGAAACATGAAGTTAAACAATATACAGCGATCATGAGACCCATAACCTACGGAGCCGTGGTATGGTGAAAAGCCACTGACACGGACTCGAACGTAAATAATCTCACGAAAGTTCAACGGTTGGCAACACTAGGTTCAACGGTAGCAAAGAACAGCACACCGCAGGCGGCTTTGGAGGTCATCCTGAACCTCCTGCACAATGACTTGTTCACTGCCGCAAAGGGAGCTCTCAGACTAAGGATGGCCAAATTGTGGAAACAGGCAGTAAGTGCACACTCAATGGTGTTGAGACTTGGATCAAGACTCAAATATATGGAAGAAAGAGATCTCCATCTTCACAGACGCAGCAAAGACAAACACAGGTCTGGTATAGGAGCAAGGTTATACTGAAAGGAACTGAGCATCCAAGAGTCCATCAAGCTTGGGAAAGGATGTGGCATTCTGCATGCAGAAATCATTTCCATCAAAAAAGCAGCAAACCAACTAAAGACTAAAAACACAAAAAAAAGACGTCACAATCTATGAAGATAGCAAAGCAGCGTTGAGACCACTAGAATCAGATACAGTAAGGTCAAAGGAAGTGATGAGTTGCCGTAAGGCATTGTCCTAGATCAGGAACAAGAAGCTCGTTCCATGCTGGGTTCCGGGATATAGCACTATTGAAGGGAACACGATGGCAGATGGACTGGCGAAATTGGGACTTAGAAAGGACGAAGACAGAATGGAGAACCCATCGCTACTAACGATCAAACTTTTGAAAGATACAATAGATAAAAACATGGTAAGCTAAACATCGACAGGTGGAGCAATCGAAACGACTGTAACACATCGAGAGCTCTGTGGTCAAACTTGGATATAAAAAAAAACAGGGAAATTACTAAAGCACAGCAAATCCTCTGTAAGCACTCTTGTGGGAGTAATCACAGGACCCTGTAAAATCGTGGGCCTAGGGACTGATGATCTCTGGGGGCTGCATCGAGAAGGATGAAAGGATAGAGCATCCACTGTGCCACTGCCCAACTCTGAAAGAAGGACACTTCAGGAATATGAGACAATTCCTTGAAGACTTGGAGGAAGCGGCAAATGTAAGTAGACATCGTGCTAATTTTGAACTTCCTGAAAACCATCGGATGGTTTAAAACGATGGAAAGAAAGGCTGCAGGTTAGGACTGAGGGGAAGCCACTTCAAACAAGGACACAAAATGGGTCATTTGGTTTCCGGGTGAAAGTAATGCAAAGCAGAAAACCGCGGGGCAGGCATACGCTTCGCAACCAACCTTACCTAACCTAACAACAAGTTTGATGGCATGTAGCTGTCTTATTTGACCACTCAGAGAGAAGTGTCATGAGGCAGTTTTGTAAAGAATATCGTTTGTAATCTGCTTCCATATTCTGTTCTTAGTAGTTCAATAGGGAAATTTGGAAAATATGAAGATTTTCCGTTTTCACAGTACCGTTACGTCCCTTGCGGCGAACCTAGAAACTCAAAATATATTTCCAGCATTTTCTCCTGGGAACATCACTTTACAAAAAAAATCCTTGTGATCTATGACGAATAGTTCACGAGAACTAGCACCCTGTCGCTGAAAATGAATCACCCTGTACAGTCATGCTCGGAGATTCGGCAAAGAATCAATTATCCTGGAAATCGAGTTTTCTGAATAGGTATCGTATTAAATTATTGACATGATTTTTGATGATATTTTTATATAATTGATTCTAGTCACGACTCATGCAAATCGATAATGACGAAACAGCTTTTTCGCATAAATGCTAATATTCTCATCTTTGTACGTTGAAGATAAATCAAGATAATTTTAGGATATTTTCATCTCCAGCCTTCAGCTCGAAGAAGGTTTTCTTGTGAGATATCAAAATGATCACAAGAGTTTGAAAAAATCGTTGTCATAATGGCATATTTTAAATTTTGAGTTGAATAGAAGCATCTCTGTGGGCACCACAGCCAATTTAGTTTAGGTGATTTTTATTATTTTTCTCGTAATCGCAGCCAGATATGAAAAAAACTCAAAAGACCAAAAAGTTGTATTTTAAGTTGCTTGATCTATGAAAAATAAAAAAAAACTTGAAACACTCAGTGGCGTACCTTTTCTTCTCAATAGTAATTTAATTTCATTCTAGTTGGGGCCTCATTCCATCAAATAACTGAACCAAACTCCAACTAAATCGGTTCAATGATATTCAATAAATACCGTTTTTTATTAAAATTTCATCGCCCTGTATCACCATCTAAAGTTCTGTACCGTAGCTAGAAAACACCTTGTGTATACTGTGTATTCTTAAAGAAATTGAATAAAATGTAGGTATTTCAATTATTAGATAATGAATACAAGAAATTATTTATGAAAGACTCCATTCTACAGTATGACTCTTCTACAGTGTGACCCATTTGAAAGCGGGTCACCCTCAAAACAATTTTATTTATGGGGCGATTCTGATGCGTTTTTTTTTTGAATTTTAGAAGGAGAAAAAGTGAATTTTGGGGTCATGACTGCTCCCACCTTTCCCATTCCTACATCAAGCAGTTCTGAGTTGTCGCCGAGAAATCGGAAATTGATTGATAAATTGAAACGAGTTGAAGCAGTGAGCTCAAGACGGAAGATGGAGCTCTCTCTGGCAAAAAAAAAGATAGCTTGCAAAGAAAGATAAATTTCCAGCATGAAAAACATTATGAACGATTTGAAATCAAAAAGGTTCATGGAAGAGGAAAATTTGGACATGATATCAAGATTCGGAGGACCACAAGAGCTATACTTTCGACAGAATAGAAAAGGTTTAAGGAAATTAAAGCCTTGGAAGCATTGTAATTGAAATCTACTTCTTCAAATTCAGGCATTATTTGTGGTCTTGTTATGGATGAAATGGCCATTCGCCAACATGAAGAATGGGTTCCATCTCAAAAAAAATCATATGGGTATGTTGACATTGGAACTGGTGTTCAAGAAACAACAGTAGCGTCCAACGCATTGGTATTTTTGATAAATGCTGTAAATGTAAACTGGAAGATACCTGAGGGATATTTTCTCATCACGGAAATAAAAGCTGACCAAAAAGCAGCTTTAGTTTTGGAATGCCTAAAAAAATGTCATGAGGCAGGCTTAAAAGTGGTAAGCCTAACATATGACGGTGCTTCCACAAATTTGGCCATGGTGAATCGTCTTGGATGCAATTTAGATCATAGAGCCCTCAAAACAAATTTCAAACATTCTTCATCTAATGATTTTGTGGTGGTGTTTTTGGATTTTTCACACATGATCAAACTTGTGAGAAATAATCTTGGACAAAAGGGATCATTGGTGAACAATGAAGGCAATCTTATTGACTGTTGCTATTTGAAAGAGTTGCATGAACTCCAGAAAACTAAATCGTTCCATTTGTCAAACAAGCTACGAAACAAAAAATCAAATACCAAATCATGAAAGTGAGACTGGCAAGTCAAATTTTTAGTGAAAGCGTGGCGACCGCTCTTAGTTTTTGTGCTGAAGTTTTATCACTGGATGCCTTTGAAGAAAGTGGTCCAACAGTTGAATTCATTTTAACTATGAATAATCTATTTGACACCTTCAATTCAAGAAACTTATTGCAGTCCAACTTCAAAAAACCACTTTCAGAAAAAAATTCTGCTATGATATTATCATATCTTGATAAAGCTGATATGTACATAAATGGCTTGAGAACCCAAAAAATGGTACGTTATTGCTTGACTCGAAATCGCATACCGGATTTTTGGGATTGAAAGTATGCATTCAAAGTAACAAGTTTTTGTTCATTAGTTTGATTGAGGATCAAAAAATTCTTAAGTTTTCACCGTGCTACAAATTTTCCCAGGATCGTTTGGAATTCTTTTTTTTTTTGTTCTATCCGTGCTCAAGGTACAATAACCCAACAGCTAGACAACTTCAATCTAGGTATAAGAAGTTTCTTTTCAATGAAGAAGTAAAGGATAATTTTAGAGGAAACTGCATACCTCTGGAAGACCTTCGTGTTTTGAAACTGAAGCCTGTGGATCATATCAATGCCACTTCTAATTCCAGAGAATTTGAAACCAAGTTGGAAGTTGTCAACGGTGTTGAGAATGATCACGATTATTAACCGGAACCATCCTTGTTTTCCAAACATAATTGCTCATATCGCTGGATATGTAGTAAATAATTTAAAATCGTTTGTGAACAATGTCTAGATGCCTTGAGCAATGACAACAGAGAACGATTCCTATTTTCTTTTATCAATTTAAAAAATAAAAATGGACTCAGTATCCTTCTGATTATGTTTGACCCTAAAACCTAAAATCCAGAAACCATTAAATAAAGTATCTTGTTTCTGCAGATTTCAAATACTTGTTGAGTTCTTGAATACATAAACATATTCCAGCACCTTTTTAATCCTTCTAAATATAATAGAGCATGTTTGAAGAATTATTATATAATAATAATTATTATTATTATTTCAAAAATTTGCAGAGCAGGTTGAGAAAACATTTTCAAAATCTATTCTCCCTCACTTTTCCTGTTTATGCACAGTCGTGTGCATCAATCCTTTGTAAAGCCGTGTCCACATTAGTAAAAACGTTGTGCCTGATAAAAATATATGCGTGTGTGGACGTGTTTTCCGCAAATAATATGTCCTGCATTTTGTATAACGGATTTATGCACACGACTGTACATACCACCACCTCTTGCAATGGAAGAATCAAATTTCAATTCACTCATTTTCTTGTTAACTGTCATCTTTCTTATTCCTCTTTATTTATGTCCAAGTGAATATTTAACTGCATGATTTGTATTATTATAGCATAACTGATAATGGAGAACTTGCATCAAATTTTTTCATTGTTGAATTCGGAAGCCCATGAAAAATAAAGAGACCCGTATCTTTTCTTTTTGTTGTAAGTCAAAAATTGACGGAGATATAACTCTAAAGGTGCTGAGATTGCAATGTTATGACGTCATTGTTGCTTCGTTCAAGTTTTACTTCCTATTGTTTCGTTAATTATCTACTCGAGTACTCTTTCGTTTTGTACATAATATTGAATAAGGTTTCACGATTGGAAAACACTTTTTACGGATTGTTTTATAATACTTCACACATTAAATAAAGAATGGTGCAAAAGTAATTGAAACAATTATGATTAATAAATCAAAAAGATGTTACCGTGAATAAATCTGAATAAAGTTTAAATCTCGAGTAACAGTTCTGAAGTATTGCTATCTGTGGGCCAGTTCGCCCCTGTCTTCGTCACCATATTGCAGCTACTCTAAGCTCCACCTACCAATCCCATTTATCTATCACAGTCGGTTGTTTCTTAGCGACTCTTATGATTCTATCTCGATGCTTTCGACACTTTCCACTCGACCGTTCTGGTCGCATCACTGGAGTTGCTGAAGCTAACACCGTATTCTCCGGGTACAACCAGAGCTGGCCAAGCAGCGTAGACTTCCTAAGCTGCGTATCTCAAGGATTATGTAAGGTCTACATTGCATTCGTTTTCAAATTAGCAGCTTAGAAATTGACAGATCATTTTTTTTTAAATTCTAATTCAACTCATCAAATGTCAATTGGCTACCAAAAAAATAGTATAATGGAATTTCCCTTTTGCATCCAAGAAATGTACGTCAAGTGAACTTCATATCATGAGCAAAATCAGAATCAACATCACGACAAACCCTAGACAAACGGCGCGAGATGTCAGTTTATCTACATTAATGTTTACACAATTTGAATAATCCGATTTTCATCTTTCAAATTATACCACTCAGTATTTCGAGAACGGAGCAATTTCGGACCAAGGTGAACTGCTTTATATCGATTTATTTTGACCTCAGAAATATGAAGTGAGATCTTGTCCGGACCTTTTAGAGAAAACTCTGTATGATGATTGTTATTCTCAAGTCTAAGTTTATAGAGTCTACTCGTATCAAGATCGCAACACTCCATCAAGATATTTTCTGCAAAGCCTTTCGAAGAGGAAGTCAACTATCCAGTTGAATCTATCCACAATCCATAAACACGGCCCGTTCGCTATTTCACTTCTGCACCCTGTCCACAGTTCAGCAATCTGGTCGATTTGTCACCGTCGCTCAACCGTTGTGGAAGCCTTGATCTGCCACCTTGGATTCACCGCTTGTCACATCTTGCACACGGAAATAATTTATCACTAAAATAAATTACCGGTCGTCACCGTTTTGTCAGCAAACTATCAAATCAGCCAACTTGAGGCGGATCAATTATACTAGGTTTTCGCCAAAGTTCTATTGTTAACGCCAAATAACTTTGAATCTACGTCATCGATGGCACCAAGCTTCTTGTTATGTGATTTGCTGGTGACCAAATGTTGATACCAACAAACTTTATGACAACGCGTTTGGTGGCATCGATGAAGTAGATTCAAAGTTTTTTGACGTTAACTTTATCTCACCAAGCCCCCACCAGAAAAAGAAGGGAACAAACTCGAAACAATTGATTTTGGAACGTGGAGCACTTTGCTGCCCGCGACCATCCGCATCGGCCGTACCTTAAACTCTTTTTCGCACCCCACTTTTAGGCTGTTTTGATTCACTCAATACCACGAGATAGAACTCTTAGCCCATTTTGTGCCCGAAATTATCTCAAGTTTACCGCGTAGCTTTATTTTCAATCAAGTGTGCACCAAATCAAATCAAATCAAATCAAAATTGCTTTATTGTCGGAAATACAGTGTACTTGTGACAAAGCATTAACCAAACTAGTGAATGAAGGTGAAATAATTATGCTTAAATAATTCAACAATCACTACAACTATGGTACACAACGGTAAAAGGACTAGCAATAACATGGCTCCAGTGGGTGAAGCACAGGCAGAACTTATTACAAAAATTTGTCAGCAAAAAACTCACTGGCATCATAATAAGCCTTATCCTTTAACAATTTTGACACTAATTTGCGAAAAACAAGGAATGTTGAAGACGTTTTAACGTTTATTGGGAGATGATTATACATTTTCAGCCCTTCATATATTATGGAGTTTTTTGACAATGCTAGTTTGGGAATAATCAAAGGAATATCATAAGAACTTCTCAATTTATAGCTGGTCTGCTTTTCCTGATTTCGATGCTTTTTATATACCAGACAAACCGTTTCCAAAATAAGAATAGATGGTAGGGTTAATATGCCATGCTCTTTGAATATGGGCCTGCAAGATTCTCTTCCTCCAATCTTGAATAAAAATCTTAAAGCTCTCTTTTGGAGTACAAATATTGATGTAAAAAGTGAACGATTACAAAAGCCCCGGAAAGGAATTCCATATCTTAGGCGAGTTTCTATGAGAGCGAAATAGGTTGATTTGCCCAGTACCAGGCCAACCTGATCAGAAATCACTCTAACTGCATAACATCCCGCGGCCAAGTCTCAATGTGGGAATTGAACTTGAGTTTGTCGTCAATATGAAGACCCAGATACGTCACGACTGTTTTCTTCTCTAGATCGTGTCCATCAAGCCTCAGTGGGTTGCCGTCATATTTACCATAGTGTTTTCCTATACTTATCCCAGTGAATTTTTCGAGGATAGTTCTGTTCTCATTCAGCTTTCTCAGTTCCGAGAAATATTAAAAAGGTTGTTCTGGAACTCTGGAAGGAATTGTAACAGTTGCAAATCAGAACACCGCGCCGTTTCCGTCCATTTTTATTCCATTTTCACGCCGTCATTTTCGCATATCGAAACGATTTTTTGGTAAGGTATAATTGGCTTTTCATGCTGTTTCATACAGCCTTGATAGCATCCCTAACTCAAAGTCAAAAATAGTTTTATTATTTCAACTTATAATCAGAGGATCAAATTTTATTACACGCTGGAGTTGAACGTCAATACACGTTTGTCCCGCACGTGAGAAAATTGTATTTTCACGAGACAGGAGTGATCCTTTCAGAATAAATGATCGATCCATTTCTTCTCAATAGGGTAGTTTTTCTCGCCGATAGTGTAAGGCGCATGCGTTCTAGCCAGGGCAACAAAAGAAAATCATCTATTTTGTCGATTTCTGGAAAAACCCATAGAATATTTTGAAATAAAACAACTTCATACTCAAGTCAGTCAGCGGTGATAGCGACATCAAATGATTTTCGTTATCTCTTCCGTAAAGGATTCGTATGTTTCCGTGTGTCTCCGAGCAGTCACAAAATTCCATAACGACGAACAACGTCCGTTATTCGTCTTTATCGATTCGCTTCAGATCACAGAATCCAACCACAAGAATTGTTCTGTTAGTAATTCTAAACAATAGTATATCTATAGGCTAACCAATAGACACAGCAAATAATATCACAAAAATCCAGAGGCTGGCGCTCGAGTTACGGAAATCCCATCAACACCCTCAAATTTTTGTTTCGCCTGCTTTATTTATTAATTTTAATTCATACCCTAAATACTTCAACTTTCCATCAAGAAAAAAACACTAAATCAAGTTTTAAGCTTGCCAAAAAGTTTCTCTGAGAACATCATAATCTCTGTTACTACAAGAAAATCTGTGATCAGAATCTACGCAAATGAAACCCTGCAATACTTTATCAATCACTTTTTGAAATACCGCCGAAGCAATCATTCCACATCCGCCCTTTTGGCAAATTACAATGATGTCTATTCACCCTAGGCTTATCAATTATCGTCAACTGTATTATCATTTTGCCCGATTAGTTTCGCTTGAACCGCCATAATCCATTGAAAATCCAATCAACATTTGCTTTAACAAATCACATAATGTCGTCATCAGTTAATCAATTAATTTGTCATTTCACACTAATCAGTGACTTCCAAACTGCTTTTATCGATTGAAAATTATATCGAGAATAATCACCAACACCATTGTCATGAATTTTGCCAGAATTTTATACATGACATAATAATTTCATTGGCTTCATAAACATGATAATAATAATAATAGTTCTGTAATTCTTATTGTGAAAATACATTTCAGATCCTAAAACGGAAAGCAGAAACATACTGGAGTTTAGTTAAGTGTTTGACAAAATCTGATAGTGAATACGGCTCTATATTGATTATTATTGTTTCACTCGGCACTTGAAAAGTCTTAAGGGTTTCGAGTCTCTGATGTCGACGGGTTGGTGGTTCGCGAGACCAAGACCAAAATCGAGACTTACGTGGTCTCGGGCTTGCAATCGAGACCGAGATCAAGACCATGG
Organism: Orchestes rusci; assembly: GCA_958502075.1. Lineage (NCBI taxonomy): Eukaryota > Metazoa > Arthropoda > Insecta > Coleoptera > Curculionidae > Orchestes > Orchestes rusci. Next base: position 4,522,299 of record OY293306.1, read on the forward strand.
ATGGTCTCTGTCTCGGTCTCGGTCTTATCTCGTTTAGTCTCGGTCTCGACATTTTAAATAGGTTTCTTCCAATATTCATTGTCACATAGCAAAATAATTTTATTTTTCAATGTCTGCTGTGGTAATAGTGAGCATAAATGAATAAAACAATATTAATAGAAGATATTATTATACCCAGTTGAAGTTGAAGGTGACATAAAACTTCAAGCAACAAGGTTTGGCCCGAAGTAGTGGCTCATAGACACAACCGAGCGAGATCAATTTTGTTAAATGATGTGATATTTAACTCAAGTATTTTCCAGAACAAAAAATCGAATTATGAAGTAAGTAGCATACATCCTGATTATCAATATACAATGTTCAGTGAAGTCATAATATTTGCATTGTAGACCTTCACGATAGAAGCAAATTCAAAAAATTAATAATAGTTTTTGAGGTTTGCCTGAAAACAACCTCTAGAGACTTTAGTGGTCATTTGATGGATGTTAATTTAGACAAAAAATAATCAAAAATGTCCACCTATCATTTCTACGCACTTTTTGATTTCTTATACTGAATAGCGGGTACTTTGATCCAGAAAAGATCAAATTTTTGATAATGGAAGTACAACGAACATAATCATCCTATGTAGAGCACAACAAAAAAACCTCTTTGAATTAATAACGCTGAATATTGGTAATTTTATCTGTTATCAGTCTTCCAGGAATTTAGCTATGACCCTTTCAAGTTTCAAGAAATGCGTGGGGCTCTATGGTTGTTTTGTGACTGCATGTACAACAAGTGCGTCAGTTCTGATCTCAAAATTTCAAGTATTCAAACTTATATTCGTCGTGAGATCATTTTTTTTAATATTTTTTTTTTGACCTAACATTGTCCTGACAAGTCAACAAACCAAATGTGTTTTTCGAGACCGAGACCGAGAGTCTTGGTACCTTGATCTCGGCATTGGTTTCGATCACGATATGTAAGTCTTGGTCTTGGTCTTGATTCAGAGTTGCAAGTGGTTTCGGTGTTGAACTCGATTTCAAGACCGAGACCGAGACCAAGACCATGGTCTCGCGAATTACTACACCGGGTAATGTGTTGTACATTTTCATGCACATGTAGTAGACACCTTTTTCTGTGGGCCTCAACCTATGTCGTGGATAATTGACGGTTGTGTTTCTTGTATTATAGTTGTAGTATGTCTTGAGATTGAAGAGTGTTCGGTTTTTGTAAAAAAACACCAAGCACCCAACTATATAGTCCGTAGACCGTTAGGATGCTATTTGATCTGAAGGCCCCTCTGCAACTCTATTTGTCTCTTTTTTGGTAGATAAGCCTCATTATTCGTTTTTCAGTGACAAATATACACTTCTGCCTCAAAAAATGACTCCATATCTTAGAATGGATTCGAAATTAGCATGGTAGATAGTTTTCATGCTTTTCTCATTCAGGTAATTTCCAATCACAGAAATTTGTTTTCTTCTTTGACATCACCAGTAGGCTGATTTTGGCATGTTACAAACTTTTACTCCTGCTTTCATCAGCTAGCTCAACAAGAGAAAGTGGATGGGATTGCTTAAACAATTCACCTCATCAATAAATTATGAAAATAATCCTCATGGTCTTAAGGTCCGGCATAAAGTTGGATTTTCAAAAGATTGCATGTGTGGCGTCCAACAAATTAAAACTCGTAACGTGAAAAACAAGGGATCTATTGATCTATTGATTACAGATGATGATGACTTTGGTGACCTTTCTAGTTGAGTGTACCTTGGGTTGATCAGCACTGGACATCCGTCATGGAATGCTTGGTCGAATGAGTCTAGACGGGTCAGTTCCGCTGTGACTTCACATCAGTCTGACTCCAGGATAATTGTTCCAATCTAATAAAAAGAGAATACACCCAGTAAGAGGTTCACCACAGAGTTAAATAAAATGCATGAATCTGAGTCGATGTTGATGAGTAACCAGCTATCTCTCAGAAACGCAGTTATAATAAAATCTTATAATCCCGATAGATATACACAAACTGATCAAATGAAAATTAAAGGTTACAATGAATAAATCAAATGTCTCAATCAACACCAAATAAGAAACAATCTAGATCAGGTTATTCAAATATTGGTATGTGTTTAAGAAAACAGATATGGGAAAAGGCTCATCCCCTGAAACCTGAAACCAAGAACGTACTTGCGTTGTAACATATGCGCTAAAATACGATATGTGAATTTATCGTTGAAACAATACTAAAGGTATATGAAAAAAGGTACTTTTGTGATAATCAAGAGAGCACAGAGTCCCAGAAACTGAAATTAGGAGTGGGTAGAGAGAAAGGTAGTGACACGAATGTAGGAATTTAGTTGGTTGAACTAAACCGGGGAATTTCACCAGACAAGATGAGTCAAATGCTCTGTGCAAACATTGCCGAAGCAGAGATATAAGAAAATATCTAAATGAAATTTGACTCACCTGGTCGAGCAATCCAGTGACGATATGCCCAATGCTTTAGTTCACCAATTTTTCAAGTTCCAATCCAAGTAAGGCAGATTTTCCTGGCTTTATATCCTATTAGTCCACTGTCCAATTGATCACTACCGAATCCCGTCCAAAGCAAATCCAGGAAAGGAAAAATTTAAAAATAAAGATATAAAAAAACAAGCGTGCCTCAGCACCAATCCAGAAATTCTCTCTCTTTCAGGTACCTAGAAAAAACTAAAACATTCTGGGCTCGTTAAATACTGAAAAGAAGAGATTGATGATGAAATCAACTCTCAAAAAAGAATGACAGTACGTCTTACCGGGTTGGTAGTTTCAGTGGAAGAGATCGATTTTTGCACCTTTCAAAGTGGATTCGATATGAACCATCATTGGCGTTCACATGGTACCTCTTTGACATGACGGGGGTGTAATCACCTCAGCACCTGACACTCAGCTCAATTAAAAAGTAATCCTCAAGATGATACGCTCTAATTACATTTCACATATCAACAAATCAACCGAACCTAAAATATTGCCATGTAAGTGTTGAAAAGCAGGCAGGAATAATTCATTTCGTCAATATGCTCCTGGGTTCTGGTCATCTAGCGTATTCCGTCTGGTACATTGATCTCAATCAACAGAGTGCGATGGACAATTGGCCATTGCAGTTTGCAGTATTGAAGTTTGTCAATCGATAAATTGTGTCATATCATAAAAAAAAGTGTTTTCCAAAGGTTGGTTTGAGCTGGGTTTGATGTAAAGTACTGTTGGGCGATATTGCCCATATGTACATGTTGAAAACAGAAGTAATTAGTGCTGAAGTGTGTTAAATCATTGACGTTATCTTTGGCTACGGGAAATTGATGAGTTTACCGTGACAAGCTGGAATCAGGACGTTAAGGAGTTTGATCCTAAAGAAAATCACATTGGTCCTGTTCTGGTTGGGGATGAGTTTATGTCATAAACATGTTGCCAGTTTTCTTTTTTCAAGAATTCCTTGAAACGCGTCTTATTTTGGATTAAAAACAGCCTCTTATACTTAAGTGGAGTGCTTCTGTTTTGTATTGTCGCATTTGCCGCTATTCATGGTCATCTTTTGGGCAGTGTGATCAGAAATGCGGTTGTCTAGTACGCTACTGGTCGTATGATTGATATTGGCAAATATATTGTCAATTGAGAATGAAGTCAATTTCCGTACAGTTGGGACATTTAGGAGATTCCGATAGACACTCAGTATCCAGATGTCCTTCACTACATTTGTGACAGCATTTTCTTCGGGAGCAATATTGCCACATGGCCAAGATTTGAGCATTTCAAACACAGTGCGTGTCTGTCTATGCATGTCAAAAATAAATATTTTTTCAGGAACCACTTAGTTATTTGGTAATTTTCGACAATTATTGTATTTCAGCTTGAGATTTCTCTTCCACTCCTTCCATCTTGAATACCATCAATGTCATTGTCTTGTGAATATCTGCCGGTTTTTGTTTCACTAGTTAGTTTTTGGTTTCCGAAAGATTTCCCTCCCTGCTTTTCTTCTCAAAAACATCCATTATCTCTTCAAATCCGGAGAAAATTGTATTGATGACAATATTTTTTTGCTCCGTTATTTCAATTGGCGATTTGTACATGTAGGATGAATTCAAACAATAACAATAATTCACCAATCAAATAAAAACACACACAAACGAAGCACTTGTCTTACGCCAAATACCTGAAACCACTCAATTTTTGCATGTCCTGCTTCATAATGGCCGCATTTTACTCAGCTCTACGTCCATATGCTGACCGTTAATTGTAATAATTATCATCAATCGCCTTCCCAAATTGAAGGATCTGTCACTGTCCTTTCTTTTCACCTTGGTAATAATTTAGCCGCCTCGGTTTTGCACCTGTTACAATATCTTGAGATTGATCGGTTTTTGAAAATGTGCAATGGCGTCCTCGGATCCAATTCTATGTCCACACATGAAAGCTCTATTTATTTTTGTGGTACATATCATAATTTGATAAGTTGTAGCTACAATCCGAATTTGACCGTCGCGAAGTCGTTGTGAAGAGCTACCTTGATTTGTTTATTATGCCTAGAGTGAGAAGACGACAAAATCAGCTTAGCGATTTTGATAGGGGGCGAATCGTAGGCTAACGCGAAGCTTGGTTGTCTCTAGAATGCATAAAATGAATCAGGAAGGCCGTACATGAAGAGCTAGAGGTACAGGACGTGTCAGAAGAACGACCCCATTTCAAGATCGCAATTGCGGACCAATGATTTACAGAGCATGGCAGGACAAATCAATTACGCCGCACACTAGCGGAATTATGGTATGGAAGACTATTGCTTATGTATGGTTGTTGGTCACCTTTGGTATTCATCAGAGGCGACTTGACCGTCATCAAGGACGTGGTGGAACCGCATGTTCTTCCTTATATTCAGATACTCCCAAACTCACTTTTCCAACAAGATAATGCACGACCACATGTAAACAGAATTACGTTGCCCATTTTGAGGACAATCAAGTCGGTTTGCTCCCTTGGCCCCCTGGATTTCTCGATCTTTCCCCCATAGAACACGTCTGCGAAATTATGAAAACTCCATTCAACCCATCCTCCACAGACTCTAGCGGCACTTCAGGATAAGGCACAAGTTGTCTGGGATGAGTTACCTCAATAGGAAATCGACCATCGTATTAGGAGTATGCTCCGACGTGTTTCTGAGTGCATAAGACATCGTGGAGGTCCAACTCATTTTAGTTTTTCACTTTTTTCCAATGGTTGGATTGTTCTCAAATTTTGATCGATCACTTTGCTAACCCTACTGCACATGTATACAAAAAATCGTAGTCAATTCAAATCAGAATCCATTTTATATTTTACACAATATCCTTGTCAATCGCAGCAATTTTTTGATTGGAAATCGTACAATAATAATTGACCAGAGATCACCCGTCGTGACTGTTAAACTTATTTGATAAGCAAAGAAATTCTATAGGAATGGAATCAATTTATTTTGAACTCGTACAGATTATGCAAAAAATAATGTTTTTCAAATTTATTATAAGTTTCCATCACCTAGAGCCAACCGTGGACCACTTTTATATTGTGTATCATATCTCAAAACGATAGGGACATAGTATAAAGATGATTTTTGGATTTTCTGTTCAATTCTAAGCAAAAAAGGTGATCTGAATTTTCCAATTTCGATGTGTTGTATTCGAGATAAAACATAAAATCAGTGTAATGTCATAAAAATGAATTTATCTGAAGCTCTAAAGAGACTCTTGAAACTGCTTGAGACGTTTCGAATTTAGACAAAGACAGAGATTATCATGGTTACTATTTTCATTTTTTTAACGGAACGTTTGAACATCTTCCTTCACAAAAAGTTATTATCCCTCTATACACTAATCTCCATTCAAACAAAAATACAATGCTTTTGGGAAAAACACAATAATGTATTCTAGATAATATTGGTTTCTTCGTCCTATTATATTTTTACAACGACGACGCAAGAAAATGATAATTGGGTTCAGCTTCATCAAGTAATCTTGTTACTGATCATCGAGTTTTTTTGGTATATCAGAAAAGAGTCGATACTGGATATCGACAGATAAGATTTGAAAGAAGATTCATAAAAACAGAAAAAGTCTTGCATTTGAGCCTTCATGGCATCGCCAATAGAAATATACCATTTCAGAGATGGAAATATGATCAGAATGCTCGATATTTTGGCAATAACGCTAGCTGTCTACTGCAGAAGGCAATTAAATGCATTGCTCCAATATTTTCCCGATTCTTGTGAAGCAGAGATTATTGTATACGCGGATGGAATGAAATCCATTTGAATCACAAGGGTTGTTGAATTGTCCTTTTTGAATAAACAAGCATATTTTGAGATGCTTGGATGAACTTCTGAATAATTTTCAAAATAAATCACATAAAATTTATTGTGGAATTGATGAAAGTTAGGTTTTGTTGAACTGTTCAAGTTAAACTTTTTCCGTTGAATCTCTGATCGTCCACTGAAAATTTTGATAGATAATAAAAAAACCTATCATATTACGTTGGGTATGTAAGAAAAAGTTCACCTATTCTAGACATTATGGAAATTGCGATTTCAAGTTATGTTTCTTTTAGAGGTATTATAATGAAGCATTTCAAAAAAGTTTTCTTTGAAATTTTCAAGCGATACTAAGCGTGGAATAATTTTTGATAAGTGGTTAAGTACAGGTTGTCCCCTTTTGGGTACTTTTGCTGGGTATCTTCATCATTCTTATAAATAGATAGTTGCCATTTTCACGACAGACTACTTTTTTGTAAAACTAGAGATGCCGTGAACGAAATTTTTGTACCCATTTTAGTTTTCATGATACAGGGCTAGACTTAATACAGTGGCAGATCTACCGGGGGAGGGGCTACAGGAGCTGTAGCCCCCTCCATGACCTAATTACCATTAAAAAATTTTCAAAAATTGATACATCAATAAGGTAGCAGCAGAGCATAATCGAAGCCTTCGGTAAGCTATATGAGGATATCCAAATTTTTGGTGCGTTTTTATTCATATAGGTACGAGTACGATTCAACTAATACCGCCGATGTGTCCTTCTCTCTCAGGCTGCGTGGGGACCTCACTATAGCCTGAGAAAAACATCGTTGGTGTGAAGTTCTTAGATGAATCGTAGTCTACCTAATAACCATCATCAGACAAGGCCGGCGTTGTCTGTCAGTCAGTTTACCCAAACTTTACAAAAAGAATGTCGCTGAGGCGACATTTTTTTTTATCAAGCCCCTCAAGTAAAACCGCGTTGTGATAGAGTAAATAGCCGGGTGAGAAAGACATGTTTTCTCTTTCCGAGTCATAAGTTGCTGGTGAGTTTTCTTGGTGCAGATCATGTTTTCTTCAGCATAATTACCTGGGAAAATTAGGTCTGTTTCAGGAAAAATGCATTTTTGTTTAGGCGGCTTTCATACCAAAGTAGCATGCGACGAGTAAACAATCATGCTACTTACATTAAAACTTATACAATCATGACAACCAGGATGCCATGGTTTCATAGGTTATAAATGTAGATAGCATGTTTGCTCGTCGCTCGTCGCGTGATACTTTGGTGTGAAAGCCACCTTGAAGGGACAAGACTGCATTCACGGGATCCTTTCAGATATTTTTCTGTTTTCAAACCACGTTTTCCAACGTAATAGTTTTTTAATTTAACATTCTTGAGATGGTTCCGGAAAAAGTATTACAGAGAGGCTTCTGGAGTGACTACTCGTACCCGTAACGTTTTTTCATTCATTTTGAATAAAACAGTCGAGGTCTGAGCGGGTTTTCTTTCAAATTTTTCCGCCTCCCCTCTCTACCTACCTTGTCAATACGCAAACTGACCCCATCGCGTTGCCGTTCCCGTGCCATTTCTCTCCACGCCGGCCGTCGGAAAAATTTCCTTTTTTATCACGTCTGTTTGTTTTTTTTGTTGAATATTCTGCTGTTAGACCCGACGGATAAAACTTGGTTTACACGCTGCTTCTGCACGTCTTTTTCACTGATAATTTATAGCTGTTCAATTGCGTTTTTATGAGCTGATATTATTAAATTTTTGCCGGGATAGCTTAACTGAGTTTCTTTTTTTTATTATTTGTTAGTTGGTGACCAGTCATCTATTAATTACCACTTTGTGACAATAGACTGATTCATTAATTCTCCATCAACACCCGTTCTTTTATTTAAAAGTTCAGAAGTCCATTAGATAGCGGAAATCTGCGGGATTATGAAAACACGAACGCTTGGACTTTCTCTAGTATTCCAAAACTACTCGATAGGCATTGTGAGCCCTCTATCAAGTAAATATAGCGGATGGCGCTCGAGATGTGAAAATCACGATTTTCCCCATGCCTCCTCGAAAATCACCGGAAAATTCTCGTGTGGAGCATCACGATTTGGTGTAACCATCAAAAAACGGTTAGCTTTCGAGTTATACTTAACTCAAAAAACTAAAAAAAGTGTCAAAATTTAAAGAATTTCTGGGATTTTCGTCGTGAAGCCGATGCCTGGCGAGGTGGCAAACCCCAGATTCTGATTCAGCAGGTCAAAAAACCGATAGAACCAATGAAAAAAAGCTTCTTCAATTTTTTCCTGGATACGCCAGATTCGGTTCTGAACCTTGGCCGATTGGACTAATAATTTATTTGAAACGGACTCATTTTTCAAACTCAACTCTGCGCCAAAAAGATTTCTCAATTTTCCGCCCATGAAAACAGAAGACCCCTCCTTCACTCCAGCCTAGATCCGCCACTGACTGAAAATGTTGCATCTCAAGGTACCCCGTATCTTAACTATCTATGGAAAATGTCAAAACTGTTTCCTATATAACTTTTCCTCTAGAACTCGATTCTGCCTTCGGAATTAGTATACAGGGTCAGGTCAAAAATGTATCGCACCCAACTTGATTTTTTCAAATAGAACACCCTGTATATTTATAGTCCATAAGATTTGTCTGTTTTTTACCTTTTCAAAAATATATGAAAGTATGCACTTTTGAGAAATAAAATGGTTAGAAATGGCAGCCCACCTAGATTGGTTGTGGAAAGTCTGATATTCCTGTTGGATTAGGTTCTGAGCCAGGACTTCTTCTAGTTCGACGGTAAATTCCATAAACAAAAGTCTGGCCTTGCAATTGGATCATGCCTTTCTCTGTTCCTCAGCAAGATCTGCATGAATAACATGGGAGACAAAATAATCAGGAGCCATAAAGCAGGTACGTGGACGATGTTTTCGTTTTGTGGAGTGGTGGATAGGAACGCTTATTGGAGTTCATGAATTTTGTGAACACACTAGACAACAACATTACTTTTCCACTGGAAAAGAGAGTTGATCATGAACTTTCTGTTTCAGATGTCTTACTAAAACGGGCAACCAAAGAGTTCGCAATTTTCCGGAAACCTTCATCCACTGATGATGTAATCCAATATAACTCCAATTTCCCGTATACACACAAATTTGCCGCTTTCAACTCTTCATTCTATCGGCTATTCAATATACCTTGAAGAAAGAGGCATTTGATAAGGAATGGAACAGTTTTAGAGGAATAGCTCGCAAAAACGGTTTTCCATCAAGCATCATCAACAAGATTTTCCACAAATGAAAGAATAAGTTCAAACTGACTTACCTTTTTCATTCTCCAGTCAAAATCAGAAATGACCACGTTTGGATCCTTGACTTTCTTTGGTACCGTCTTTCTCCAATTGGCAAAGTTTTTTGAATAGTGCAAGGTGGAAATTGCGTTCAAAACCTTTGACACTCTAAAAAAATATCTCGTAGAGGCAAAAGACCTGGTGGACCCTCTCACAAACTCGAGACTTCATGCCTTGCATTGAAAAGACTTTCCCACAGTTTATGTTGGTCAGTCAGGCAGAAGAATCTTCCAGGGAGTTACAGAGCATCTGAGTCTGGTCGCAAGAAACATGCTTCTTAAAATATTTTATTATGTGGGAGAGAAGCAACTTCCTAACATAGTGAACAGCACATTGATATCTTAGTCTTTATTGATTCACAACAAGCCACATCGGCGTAGAACAATGTTAAAAATTTACAACTTACTCATTATGATAGACAAATTCATCATTATCGCAAGGTCTTATTTGTCCATTTGGTACATCAGTTCCATAGCACCTTCAATAGGCTTTTTAGTCTTCAACGTGAAAGGTCTCTAACTCTCTGAAGAATAGCATTAAACATTTCACCAGCACAAAACTCAACATTTTTCTGCAAAAACGAGAAATTACATTTTTGTAGTGACTAACTTATGTCTAGTTTCATACATATGCTCAGCCAAACAATGTTTGAACAAGTCCCTGTTGTCAATCACAAACATGACACAGTCTAAAATGTATAAGCAGACAACCGTCAAAATATTGTTTTCAATAAATACCTGTCTACAAGAGTTCATTGGTTTTTTCTTAAAAATACTTGAAAAAAATAATTTTTTTCTGCAACACCAGTATCCTACGTACATCACCCGATTTTTTACAAAATATAATCCCATAATTGATTTGAGAGCCTACAAACGCATAATAAAAATAAGACGATAACCACTTATGATTATGAACCACTTTAGTTTAGTTGTGTAGAAGAAGTAACATGATTATAAATATTTCTCCCAATCTAAAGGAAGTAGACCTGCGTGAACAATTTGATGTGAACATAGTTGATAAGCCAGAGTTCGAATATTAAATCAAATGAGGACACCATGAATACCAACGTTTCTGCTTTTTTTTGCCTCCAATATGTCTACTCTCTTCTGGAACTGGACTAGGACAAAAAAATTACAAACATTCATTTTTTGAATTTCTATTTGTCTCTCACTAGCCTAGTTTACACCGATAACTGGTAAACTGATAGGACCAAGTGGAAGAGTTGAGTACTTGATCTATCTAGGCTATTCACATCTCAAGGTATTCTAGATTATTGCCAAGGCATTATCAAGAGAACTGTGAAAGTGGTCACCAGTCATTTTCTTTGCAAAAACAAAACTTTTATCGGCTAGATGCAAGTAGTGTAGAGAGAGTGTCGCCGTTCTGGATATTTTTAGAATTGATAGTCGAAAATGACATCAGTAATGACATCTTTAACTATCATGCGTTAGATAAATACACTCCCCGACAATAAATTCCGGACAAAAATAATTTGAGTCAATTATTTATTTTTAAAGACATTGTTGTTTTTTAATTTTAATTCTTAATTCAGCCTTTGTTTTTTATCTTGTTCGTTATAGGTACATTAGGTGTTGTATTATTATTATACATTAGGTATCACCAACTTTTTTTTTTTTTTATAGCTGATTTGCTAAATAAACGATTTTTTATTTATTTATTTATTTATTTTATTTGATATCCCCGCCACTTTTTTAATTTTTGTCCGATTTTGGCAAAATTTTTACCAAAGTGTAGCCCTATGTCTGGAAATATTACCCTTGATTTTGGTTTTGGAAAAATACTGATGACTTGGTCATTATACAGGGAGAAACAGAAGCTTCTTTTTTCCCCTTCAGTTTTCAACACCCTGTGGAATAATTGAGCGGCAAAACTCATCTTTATTATGTTCTGTTGTGAAGTGCAATCTTTTCTCAACAAAATGTTATTTTGGTCATGTCATCTGCTTTTTCAGAGAAGATACAGATGTTTCAATAAAATGCTGCAGTTTTTCGATATTTTATCAACAATGAATAAAAACCTTCTTATAGACTTGAATGAACAGATAGATGTTCTAAAATTCCCTCGAAAATTCCATATTATCCCAATTCACCCAATGTACCATATTGGGTTCACCTCGAACACTCTTTGGAGGCGGTAGTATCATGGTGTGGACTGGAGTATCACTTCATGGGCATACAGATCTTGTATTGATTGAAAATGGAAAATCAAACACATGGGATAGGTATGATGGGTTTTTTAGATAGACATGTTCGCAATAGATATGTGGAGACCTCGTCTGATTTGCGAGAACCCTATCTTGAAAAATAAATATTTCTCAAGAGGCATCAAAAGCATGCCATACGCATGGCAGAAGTCATAGGGAAACGATGTGACAATACGCGCTATCAATTTAAGAACATTTTGTTCATGAAAGTCTTCAAAAATGTCTTCATTCATTGTTGATAAAATATCGAAAAACTGCAGGATTTTCTTTAAACGTCTGTTTCTTCTTTAAAAAAGCAAATATTGAAATGACCAAAAAAACATTTTGTTTACAAAAGATCGCACTTCACAACAGAATATAATGGACCTAGATCTTGCGGCTCAATTTTTCCACAGGGTGTTGAAAACTTAAGGGTAAAAAGTAGCTTCTGTTCCTCCCTGTATAATGATCCAGCCATCAGTATTTTTCCAAAACCAAATCAAGGGTAATATCTCAAGACATAGGGCTATACTTTGGTATAAATTTCACTAAATTTGGACAACAATTAAAAAAGTTATAGGGAAATCAATTTGACTCAAATTATTCTTGTCCGGAATTTATTGTCGGGGAGTGTACATTAATAATCAGGTACGAGCCAATTTTCAATGTGTGCGCTCCAAAAATTCTAATAATGGATAAATGAAAAACTCCTGAGGTTTGAACTGATAGTTTCAATATAATCCAATGCAACATATTTCTCAACACTACCCAACTTCCACAACTCAATTTCTGATGACTCGCAGCTGCTATTGCATTGCACATTACAGATCGAGCCAGATCGGAAAACTTCTGTTCTAATTTGGCAACATACGCACCATTCACATTTTCATTAGTGTTAGTGTTTTTAAACAAACATGTAATAAGCATGGCACATCTGTTGTTCTGGAAATACATTTCTACAATTTCAACTTGTTCTGAGACAGACAAAGCCATCTTCTAGAATGAAATTGGAGTTATATTTCAAAAATAATGAAAACAAACTGAATCCGAACTATTCTCCTACAATTGGCCGCAAGATTTAACAAACGATGCAGACGATAAAAGCATCAGGTATAGCAGTCAAATGTTATGCGTGATACATGTAGGTTGAAGAGGGTGTCCCAATAAAAACGCATATTCTAATTGTGAAATAAAAGTAATAATTTACTTCAAGCTAAGTGTTATCAACATTTCATTTCAAGTTTAATACATTGCAATTAGACTTGAAGAATAATATATGGGAAATGGCCGCCACGACTCAATCATTCTGGCCCAATTTCGCTAATTACTCGTTCAATTTCGTTCCTCAAGTGTAGAATTGTTGTTGCTTCATCAGCGCAATCCTTGTTATCAGTAATTAATAATCTGATTAGTAATATTTGGTCGGTTGTGTGATTTGACGCATTGTGTCGACCAAAAATGCCACGCAATTTACGAACTGTTTCCCGATAACATTCTCTATAGTTGTGTTTCAACAATAATCATAACTCAAATTGTGCAACTGCATAGTATAATCACAAACTGTTTACATTAGTATTATCATTTCTTTTTTGGCCTGCTGCGAACAATAAAAAAATGCCACGCAATTTAAACTGTGCGTTCCTATTAGGACATCCTTTGATAGTAATTGTAGTTATTTTGAAACTCAATAAATCAGATTCACGTTCTTCTCTTATTCATAAAAAAAATAAAATGTGGTGTGGTCCTAATGTTGCTTGCTAACATAAGTACATTTCACCCTTGAAAATATTGTATGATAATTCAACCCCACTTACCGTTGAAAATTTTGAGGATCTCATTAGCCTTCACCAGAGGATTGTTAATGCGGGAATGTGCCTCTCGAGAGTACACATGCGTCTGACCATTCCTGCTTTGAATTTGACGAGAAGATAAGAAGATTCTTATTTTTTTATTGAAATTGATAATATATTAGAACTATCTTTTTTGAAAACCCCATTGAACTTTACCTGCACATTAAATATTCTGGAACATATTATAGTCAATACTTCCACAATCAACGACCAGGTTATAAATAGGAAGCTGATCTATTTATATTTTTGCACCATATAATGTATGTCAAGATCTTGTATGAAACTAGTGTATCATTTTCTTTTCAATGTTCATCAATATAACGTGAGTTTTCACCTGTAATCGTGATATGTTGGTAACCTATCGACTACATGAAGTCTAAAAAGTTTCACATCTGATAATTATTATTGTTAATATCATTGTTCTCATAACAAAAACTATAATTTGATGATAGACTCGGCCAAACGTAACAGTACGCCCTGAATTAGGTTTATTATGGAAAGTATGCACAATAGACAAACTTACGAAATCGCTGCGTCATATACGCTAAAAATCAGGGAAAACTTTTAGTGCAAATTGGACTGGAAGTCAATATATCCAAATGAGAAGTTACGGCTTGATCTTTTATTGTATTAAAATCCATACATTTGATAAATGAAGTAATAATGGGATACCAAACCTGTATCTTTAATCTGCAGAAGCAAAAGGTGCATAAGCGCAGGAAGATTTTTCAAAGTTAAAGATCTTACTGAATAAGATTGTATTATTAGCGATTTCAATAGAAGTGATCGCTTCTAAGAGTAAAAGTTATAAAAATGTTTGGAAACAGATTAGCATGAACTGTAGTCACTTGCCAGAAGCAATTTGAAAAAAATATATATTTCTGATGTTATCTGGTAGAAACTGATTATATTTTTATTTCAGATTCGATATCATCAGGGGACACCATTTGAGAACCTGATAAGGTGAGAATTTTCAAAATTCACTAATAACTTAAATTTGAATACAGTGAGTATGAATCAGCAAAGTTGGTGTATGATGACTTCTTCTGTTAATTTATGAAAGTTGATTCTTTTTTGAATTGGATCGTTGATATTTTTCGTTTGATCTAAAATATGTGTTTTGAATTCGTTTTATCCAAATTTTGATGAGTCATGCATTTCATCTAATACTGGTCGTCATTTAGATGAACTGCACCTTATCGAATCAAAAGAGCCATAATTTGACATGATGATTTTTTAATACGAATTATTGGGACACCATGTTTAATTGCCAGATTTATTGTCCGATAGATTTTCCTGTATTGTGCACAATCTCCGAAATGATTGACTGTTGACTGATCTTCTAACCATTGTATTCAAGTTATTTCTAAAACTAAACATCGAATGGCGCCTTAGACCGTTCAGCCACCTGGTCGCTCCTTCATATGACTGAACCTCATATGAAGGAGCGACTAGGTGGCTGAACGGTCTAAGGCACCATTCGACGAAAGTCACCGGAGAGGTAGTTCGCGGTGATTGGGTTTGAGACTCGACGTGAGCAGGAATCATTTCTGTTCGACATTTAGTGGTACTCTCACTGGCTAACGTTACTGAGTAGACTGCGGTATTAATAATTACTGACAGTCAAAAAGTTCAAAAAATTAGCCAAAATTAATTGGTCCCGCTATTTCAAATATATAACTAGGTGATGTTCTCCACCATCAACTTAGTTAGAACTGCAATGGTCCTGCGGTTGGCGAAAAGGGCCTTTGAGGCCTACTCGCCGGGCAGTGGTCTGCTCCCCTACTCATACCAATACCAATACCAATAGTCATATGGAATGAGTTTCACACAGGTTCCCAAATAATTGACTATTCCGGGACTTTCCACACACAGTTCATTTGGAACTGGAAAAAATATACTGGGTGTTTCATTGAAAAAATATCAACATGTGTGTCAAAATGTTCCATCTTCGATGCGTTTTTGACTGGGGATCCTAAATCCCCACTTAGACTTCCATAATCTAAACACGACATGTCGTTTTTTTTTTTATTTGATTGAAAGACCTCTTTGAGATTATGGACGATTTCTCTTCATGTCCAGGACCAATAAAAAAATATATCCATTGGATATTCCTCTTTATTCATATCATATTTTGAAAATATTCTAGATAAACTTATTCTGAAAATGTGGAGTAAAATTTGTTAGTGAGTCGCTTAGTTTTCGAAATACAGGGTGTTAAAAATCTATTTTGAAATTGCATTGCAATTTTCAAGCCAATTTGCTTCGGATCATGACAAACAAATTTGTTTTTCTATGACTATTCAATGATAGATGTATTAAAAATCCACTTCCTAATGTTTAATGTGACTCGTTACTCATACCAGTGACTTTTTTTTCATTACTCAATTGTTTTTAACCAATAAAATGATCTAATCTCATTTCTTCACTGTTTTAGAGCCAATCAGAACATTCGACATAATGTCAACGTTCAAATACATCATTTTGAATCAGCTCATTCGACCGTCCATACTTGTTTTATAGTCATTGTGACATTGGGGGCTATGATTGAATGTTTACAATAACTTAACGTATACATTTCACCATGGTGACGCTGTTAGCAAATGTTACATTAGCATTAGTAAAGAATCATAACAGATACGTTGAGTTAAAGTAAACGTTCAATCATACACCCCATTGTGTCATTGAACTCGATACTACGTAACCGGAAGGGCCCCTGTCGTGTCGACTGCTGAGGCAATAGTCGATTTCGGCTCCTTTGGTACATGGTTTGGTACATGCTTTGGTTTGTCAAACACCTACCAACCAATTTCGAATCCTAAAATGATGACGTCACATCAAGCTTGGTATGTATTTTGGTCTGTCAAAATTCCGACCGCGGTTTGCAGCACGGTTCCTTGTTTGGTATAGTGGTATCTTTGTCTATTTTTCTTTTGTCTTGCTCGGGAGTAGTAAGTTCATCGTGAATGACGTGAATAAACAAATCTCCCAGGTTATTCAAATGCGAGTCTGTGCTTCAGTGGTTGTAATAGTTTATGTTTTATCTGATCTAAAAGTTGGTTTGCTATTCTATCTGATCTAAAAGTTGATTTGCTGTTAATTGGAGTTTAGTTTTTTGTCAGTGTTGTTCCACGACTATATTTACGTCAATCATTTTTTTCTCCAATTAATATTTGGGAAATGGAAGAAGGAAATGAGTGAATTCGGGGACGTTTTTATAATTCCAAAACAGCCAAAACCATATAACTGCTTTTCTTTTAGGCATTTTGAGTAATGCGGCCAATACGGCCACAATCTGCTTTTTACCAAATCACTGGACAAAGCTTTAAGTTTTGACTTTATGACGAATAAGACAGATGAACCAAGTAGTGAATACTGATAAACTATAACCTGTGACATATATTTTTTTATCTATGCCTGTAACTAAACATAAACAAAAAAGTTGGGTTATATAAACACTCTGCCTTAGACAGTTTCGACCAAACACCTACCAAACGATTTCGGTGAAATGTTGGTCGTGACGTCATCACCATGACGTTGCAGTTACCGTTTGGTTAACCAAAATGCAACCAAACGAGCCGAAATCGGCTAATATTAGTCGTATTTTCTTGGCGCATACAGGCGCATAGGTATATTCTGATTGGACTAAAAAGGTGATGCTGTCTTTGTCACACTCATCGCCCTTATGCGGAGTCGGAGGTTTTCAAATAGGTTGAAGATAACAAATCAAAAAAACGGTTAATTTGTTTGGAAAAAGTTACTACAATTCTGTGCATACTTAGTAGTCTTAATTGTCATGATATAATGGATCTATATTTCAAATAACTATCTGGAAAAATGCAAAATAAGAAAAAAATTGGAAAATAATGAAGTATACTTGGATGATCCGTTATTAGATCAAATAAGTGAGGAAATACAGGGTAGGTAGTAGGTGCAGGGGGATTTATATGTTTAACCTGGGTATTGAGTGAAGTGAAGGTATAAACTTGAAAAACTATGATAGCTTAAAATAAAAATGAGAATACTTTTATTTTTGAGGTCACATTAAAACTAATAAATATGGTGTTTTTTGGTACCCCTTCATACCTTTCTAGCAATATTTCAAGCAAGATATGAGAAAACAAACTTTGAAAATGATGTTAGTAGTACCAACGAACTCGAACAGGATGTGAAATTGTCACATTTTCAAAACAAAACGTCCTTTACAAGGAAGTTTCTCCTGCGGCAGGCCTAGATTGCCCCAATCGCCATGCCTTCTAGATTTTCCCTGCTGCAGGCGTGTGATTGGGGCCCTTAACCAGGACAATTTCGTGTAGGTATACTTCAGGTGCCCTTGTCCTTAATAATTGGAGTTATATCACTTACCCAAAAAATAAAATCTGCTTTTTTGGAGTGTATTAACCATTTTGGCACCCACACAGCAGCAAACTGAAGGCTTTCTCTTGGGTTTCACTACTCAACATCTTCTTACTAGCCCACCCAAAATTACAGTATATTATACCCTCGATTATAGCCATGAAACAGTCACGACTTAATCAAGATACCAAGAAATAAAATCTAAACTTATCAAAATCACAAATAAATCCAATAACGCTCCCGCTTTTTTCTCGAAAACTAGAAAATCTCAATGGAGAAAACACATTCAAAGCAATGAAATTATTTTGAACCTACAGAGAATCAGAGAAAGCTACATATTGATTGAAAGGTTAGGTTGACATAAATAGGGTGTTCCGGTGATCATGTCACAAACTTCTAGGGTAGATAAGACAATCGAAAATAAGAAAAAAAGTTCATATGAACATGGGTCCGGAAACGCTTAACCTTCTTTACCAAAATACCCCCCTGGTTTGTACGCCCCTGGTTAAAGGTGACAAAATCTGGAAGGCTAAAATTGATGAACCTACCAACTACCAACTACATTTCATGTCCCAAAATAATTGGTGACGATAGCTACAGTCTACAGTGGTACCAAAGCTATAAAACGAAGAGTAGTTTTTGAAGGTAATTTTCGAAGTGCCTTAGCTCCCTGAGGAAGCGTTTCCGGACCCATGTTCATGTGAACTTTTTTTCTTATTTTCGTGTGTTTTGTCTACCCTAGAAGTTTGTAACATGAACACCGTAACACCCTGTATAGGTCAACAGATATGACAAAGATAGACACCCCTTTTTGTCTCTATCTCTTTCTACTCGAAAATTTGTCTCCAGTCAACTCGATGTAAACAGCACGGACGGGTCCCTTCCAGGTACTGTAGTATTTGATAATTTTGGTACCTGGTCTTGGACCATGGAGCAACGTCTTTTGTTTCTATAGCGAACGTTTGTGATTGATCGGAAGCGTTATGAAGGTGACGTCATATGTAGTTATTTCTTTTGATTTTTCTTGGAATTGACTTTTTGATAATTAACATGCCTTTATCAAATAGTTCAATGTGTTGCGGAGTTTTTTTTTCTCGTGAGAAATTTTGCTGGGATGAGTGGTTGTGCCAGAAAAAAAAAATTTCAATCAGGGACACAGATATTTTATTATTGGTTTATTTTTTTCTAGCATAACTATTCATCCCAGCAAATTTTTTCAGGATAGAAAAAGTTTCTCACACACTGGGTTATAAGATGGAAACATCTGAATTATCATAAAGTCAATTCCATGAAAAATCAAAAGATATAGCTGCATATGACGTCACTGATTTTATGGAATTGACTTTTTGATGATTCAGATGTTTTCATCTAATAACCCAGTGTATGGGAAAGTTTTTTCCTCTTCCGAAAAAATATTCTGGGATAAGAAGTTATGCTAGAAAAAAAGAATCAATAGTAAAATATCTGTGAAGCTAGATGAACATTTTTTGGCACAACCACTTATCTTGGCAAAATTTTTCAAACTCTCCAATGCATTAGACTTTCACTTGAAAATATCTGAAGCATCAAAAAGTCAATGCCAAAAAAAATAAAAAGAAATAACCACATAGGACGTCACCTTTATAAAACTTCTGGTTAATCTCAACTGATCACTATAGTAACAATATGATTCGAAAAACCCTTAATCGAGCATTTACCATTCAACTAGACCAGCAAAATTTCCAAAGAGTTTATGAAATGAAGTACTTGGGGGTTATTTGGGACGAGAACTTGAAGCTCAACAGTCATGCCAACTATACATATGTGCATGCCAAAATGTCCAAAACAGTCTTTTTTTTACGGAGGATTGGAAAAAACCTTGACAACAACCAGCGCCCATACGTTCCAGATGTAGGAATAGGCGATTTGACAGGATGGGAAGTTGAGCTGTATTTAATGTCAGGGGACGCCCAGTAAGTCCTAGTTGTAGGCTGGCTACCTGATAACCGGTTTATGTTTAAAAATTACTGTCTAGGAAAGCGCCGGAAAAATACGGATAGGTTAGGAGCGTTTTTAAACTAATATTTTATTTTCTTCATTAAGACCAATCATTGTAAATTCTGGTGGACAATAGAAAAGTGTATTTTTCTTCGATACGTGTTTTAATTAAATAGTTCAGTGAACCTTTCAGAGCGGAAAATGGAGGAATCTGGGAGAATACGATCGCCTGGAATCTCTACACTGTTTCAAAGCTACCCGATAGGCACTGAGACCCCTCTACCACATTAATCCAAAGGGTGGCGCCCGAGATTTGGAAATACGATTTTTTTTCCCCGTCGAAAATCTCCGGAAAATCCTGAGTAGCGTCACACTACTTTTCTTTGTTCGAGTCACACTTAAGATACGGTATTCCATTCTGGGAAGCAACCAGTCAACACCGTATGAACTTATTACTCATTACGCAGAAGATAGCCTTGAAATTCTTACTGGGTCTTCGAACAAGAGAACCTTGTAGACCTTATCTTGTCCATCAGGTGATATTGACTGTGACCTCAATACAGTATGTCCAGAATAAAATGATGTACATGGGACTATACGAGGATATTGGAAACGGTAAAAGATACGACGTTGCTTAAATGGAAGAAAAGTTGCGTATTTGTATGCTCAAAAATATTCTACCTTTGTTTCATTTTGAATCGATTTCGTTATGTTCATACAGGGTGAAAAAAGAAAAGGTTCATTTTGAAAAAAACACAATATTTTGCTTGTTATAAAACCCAACACTTTCAAATTTCCAGGATATAGGTAAGAGGATACGACGATTCTAAAACGGCGTCAAAAAAATTCTAGACCTACTATGTTGCGTCCAGACAAAGTCAAGTCTGTTTTTTTTATGGAAGTCATATTTTTGGAAATTATTTTCAATACGGACCATGAAAATGGAGAAGTTCAATATGGCCTCCATAAGAAAAACCAAAGTTGGCCTCGGCCGGACGCAACATCGTGGGCCTACAACTTTTTTTGATGCCGTTTTTAGAATCGTCATTTCCTCTTACCCATATCCTGTAAATTTGAAAATATTGGCTTTTATAATAAGCAAAATTTTGTAGTTATTCGAATATGGACATTTTCTTTTTCACCCTGTATCTACATCACGGTATCGATTCAAAATAAAACAAAAGTAGATTATTTTTGGGCATACAAATACGCAACTTTTCTTCCATTCAAGCGACGCCGTATCTCTTACCGTTTCCAATATTCCCATGTACATCATTTTATTCTAGACACACTGTATATATCCTTGACACAGTAACATTGGTGTTTTGTTTGAAACCAGAAAAACCATCCAGCACCACAGCTATCCGAAAACGACACTTCAAGTTCACGATTTGGCCTCACCAATTCCATCAAGGAAATACACAAAGCGCTCTTTCATATACGAGGGCAGCAAAATGTTCACCCACCTTCCTAAGCAGCTGAAGACCATTAAATCATTGAACGCATTCAAAAGTTTGCCAAAGAAACTTCTGAAGGACAAACCATTCTACTCCTTGAAGGAATTCTACGAGTCTTCTTTCGCCTAACCCGATCATTATTATTTTCTTACCTTAAGATATACCTATACAGTTTTAAGATGTTTCGGTAACCTTGTAATTATATTTGAATCAAAGTTGAATTTGAATTGAGTTCTCTCTTCTCCAAATTTCGGATAATCGGATGCATGAAATGAAATGTTGCAGATTGTGTTGATCTCCACTTGTAGATGCGATTTGACAGTAAGTGAAAATATAAAGGTCATCTACAAAGTTCAACAGTCTTGTGCCATCTAAAAAATCTCTAAAGACTCAACCAGCAAGCTGATTGGTCTATATTCAGTTGTTAGATCGCTTCGATCTCTTTTTTTGAACACTGGCTCTAGCACGAATGAAAAGATAGATACTACGTCGCTAGAAGTCTGACAGATTGTTTGTTGTCATTGTGCCTCATTTGTTTATCAAAAATGTTTGTTTAAAATCAGATCATCATTCTATTGCCAATCCAAATTATTATTAATGTTACCCAACCGTTTCATTTGCAAAACTATAAATTATACGAATCAATCCAAGCCACCCTTAAAATGTGATGTCAAGTTCAGAGTAACCAGTATCCGAGGTTTTCTCATCATATTAGATTCTGCATTTGACAGATTGTATTTCATTTTGTGAAAAGCGGTTGTTGTATGATAATATGTTTAGGATATAATCAAATATGTTACATACGGGATGAGTTTGCGAAAATTCCGCAACTCGAAAGGCCAAATAACTACGAGGATCCTCTTTTTAACCCTATAAATGGCAGCCTAGGGAGCCATTTGCGACCGTTGTTATCCTGATAGCAGGTCAAACATTCCTGCTGTGAACGATTTCAAAAAGAAACGAGTTTTTTGTGAGTTTTTTTCGTTAAAACTTTGTAGTTTGAAGATTTTCATTATTCCCAAAACTGGTGAAAGATAATAACAAAGAGTAAAATATGGTTTAGCTATTTTATAATGGTTCCAATAATAATAAATTGGGTGTCTTATTGAATCATTAATATAGCAACAAAATGTGTTCTATAATAATCTGGTTCTACTATAAATTAATCAATTTGCAAAACAACCCAAACTGAAAATAGACAGGAAGGTGAAAAAGATGGTCTGATATCAATCTACAAAAGGGTATTCACAAAATGCATGTATCGCTTTCAAGACACATGCGGCTGTATAAGAATAATTATGGTATTTATTCAAATAAAACAAAAATCAAAATTCAACTTCGACACCCTGCACCTCGAAAACAAAGCTTTTTCGCAAACATGTTCATATAGCAAACTTTTTTTTTTTTTCAATGTTAAACCTACTGTTCAAATATTTAAACCCAATTTTGTTACACCCATTAGTATTATTCATGTACATTAGAAGTCCTAACTTTATGGAGAATGATGCTCATTTGATATTCGACTACTATTTGTATACAGTTGTTTACTGTCGTGATGCAATGTGGATTGATTTATATATTTATAAATTGAGAGTGGTTCCACTCTGATTCTTTTGCTTTTGAAATAAAAAGGATAGTATGTTTATTTTTGAGTATTTTTTATTACGGGGTTGATTTGGATGCCAATTCTTTGTTTTTTTTTTTGAAGGTATGTTTGTTTTGCTGATATTTATATTTAATGTTTTTGAATGCGGTTTGAGTTGCTGTTTTCGGACTATGATCATATTGAGTATAGACAACAGGAAGCTTCATCAGCTAGCAAACTTACCCATACTCCGTGTGATAAAGACGTAGTCAAGTCGTTCGGAGTACAAAGTCGTCTTTTTAAGAGATATTGAAAGAATTAATTGGTGATTCCCACCATGGAAGGAGTGCACAAAGGTGACAAACCAAACTTCAAAATGAAAACTCGTTCAACAAGCAATAAAGAAACTAAATCAACAACAACAAACACAGATTCAGAATCATATAAATCCGATTTTATCGGCTTCGTAAACACAGTTATCGCAAATCGAGACGGCAGTGAGATAAGAGACAATAGCGAAGATAAACAATCCTGGCTACCGGGGCAAGTCGTAAACGATGATATAGGGCCCTATGATGAACAAGATTTAGTGTTTGAACCCAGGACTTCCTGTATGAGAACACCACCAATGACTGTAAGCCAGGATTTGGAAGCAAATGTTGGACAAAATTATAAGCGGCCTAGATCAGATGGAACTCCGGAGGAGAAGATTGGAAAAAAAAGATTCGCTGTTGAAACTACGGACAAGGCGGATCTCAAACCAAACAACAACGGAATCAACAACAACGAAAACAGTATGAGTTCAGAAGCTGTGATATATGAAGTTTTCAAAGCATTAGATGGAATTTCGCTCCCAAGCAACAAAAAACTCGAAAATGGAAAAATAACAGTGTCAGATGTAGAAGTGAGCGCGCTTAGAGACTCTCAAAACAGCATTTATAAATCTCTTACCCTTCTTATCTATAAACTAGGTGAAATTGAGAAAGAGAACGTCTTTCTTAAGTATGTTACTGAGATGAAGAAAAACTCAGAAAAAAATGAAACACATAAACCATTAATGAAAACTTTTGCCGGGGCAGTGAGTAACATGCAGAAAGACCCAGAAAAAAACCATATCTAGCAGACAGAAGAGAGGACAACATCCAGAACGACCCATATTCAGGGTCACGACGAGTGGACCACTCCAAAAACACAAAAGAAAATAGAAAGCATAATTCGTATCCAAAATATACCTGATTCGCGAGAAGCTGCCAAAACATTCAAGAAGAAAATTAATATAGAAGATATTGGAGGAGGATTAAAGAGCATAAGAAACGCGAACAATGGGGCAGTTATCGTGGAGTGCCATGATAAAGAACAACAACAAAAACTGAAATTAGCAATACAGAAAGTCGACACAATTCCAATAAAAGAAAACGAGAGTGCTGATCCAATGTTTATGATTTGTGGCATTGAGAAGGGATTTTCCGATGAGGAACTTATTCAAGACTTAGTCAAACTCAATAGAGACATTTCAAGAGAACTAGGTTATAGTGTGAATGATAAAATCAAAGTTATTGCTAGGAAACAATGCAGAAATCAAATGAAGGAGAATATCATTTTGCAGGCACCTCCTGAAATTTCAAAATGGTTTCTAAAGAAAAAGACAATTTTCTTTGACTTGGTATCAGTCTATGTAAGAGAG
This sequence comes from Orchestes rusci, assembly GCA_958502075.1. Lineage (NCBI taxonomy): Eukaryota > Metazoa > Arthropoda > Insecta > Coleoptera > Curculionidae > Orchestes > Orchestes rusci. Next base: position 4,547,059 of record OY293306.1, read on the forward strand.
CATGTCAACCTTGCTGTGTGTTTCAAGTGTTGTCGATTTGGACATGTTGCAAAATATTGTAGCCAGAAGGAATGTTGTCACAAATGTGGAAAAGAACAAAAATCAACAGACTGCGACAATAGAAATCTAAATTGCCCAAACTGTGAGAAAATTAAGTTTCAAGACCTAAATCATTCTGCAAGAGATAGGAGTTGCCCAGTCTACCGAAACCGAATTTCAAGATACAGGAATAACATAAACTACGAGGATTTTTAAATAACAAACATCCAGAATATGATCAAAGAAAAACCTATCTGTTGGGAATCATCCACCAAAATGTTCAGTCCTTAGGAAACTCGGTGAACTTGATCAATGACCTTCTTCAAGCCCATGCAAACTGCAAGATTTTATGTGTTACAGAGCACTGGGAATCAAAAGAGGGACTGGGATACCTGGGGCTGACAAACTTTAAACTGGCAGCAGCATATTGTCGAGGCAGCAAAGAACATGGTGGTAGTGCAGTGTTTGTTCATAAGGACATTAAGTATAAAACACGAACAGACATTAACAATCTATCAGCAAAAAATCAATATGAATATGCGGCAGTTGAGTGCAGAATTGGAAAAACCCAAATAGTTGTTGTGAATGTTTATAGACCACCACTAGGGAATGTGAGAAATTTCATTGACAGTATGGAAAAACTAATGTGTAATGCTTGTGAGGAGGATAAAATTCTGGTGCTGGCTGGTGACATGAACATAGAAATGTTGGAGCAGAACAAAAATCAATTGGATTTGATGTCAGTAATGGAATCATTTGGTATGTACCAGACAGTTTTTCAGAACACAAGAATAACAAAACGGTCATCTTCCTGTATAGACAATATATTTCTTAATGTAGTCAATGTAGAGGGCTAGGTGCTAAATACTTTTATCTCCGATCATACTGCCCAGAAAGTTATTCTTAAAATAAACGTTGATAGTGATAACAAAACGATTTATAAAAGGCACTATTCCGATGAAAACCACGAATACTTTAAGAAATGCTTAACTGATTTAGATTGGGGAGAAGTTTATCAAGTTAATAAACAAGATATTGAGAAGCAATGGGACATTTTCATGAACGATTTCTTAAGACAATTCAATCACTGTTTTCCACTTAGAAGGTGGAGTAAAAGGTCAAAAGTAAAAAAGGAAATAGTAGATCCCGAATTGATAGCTTGCAAAAATAGACTGGACATTCTGCTGATGTTATCCACAAAGCACAGTGACTACAAATCTCAATATAAACAAACAAAAAAGGAATACGACGAGTTACTCAAGACAAATAGGTTAAATAGCTACGAAAAACGACTGGAAAAATCTGACTGTAAATCAAAATGTATGTGGTCAATAGTGAAGGAAATTAAAGGAGACTCTAGATGTACAAATAATCTTGAATCTCTTCCCGACACAACAATGAATATTCACTATCAATAGTCCCTGAATTACTCAAGGACCTAGGAAATGTACCATCAGTACTTAGCTTCCCAAGAAATCCTCAAACCATGTTTCTTACTCCAGTAATGCCTTCAGAGATTTGTGATATTGCCAGCCAACTAAGAAACAAACACAGCAGTGGCATTGATGAAGTACCGACAAGTACTCTCAAACTGATAGTGCCTGAGATACAAGATATTTTGTGCTACATGATCAACAATTTGTTCGAAGCTGGTATTTTCCCCTCAAAACTGAAAATAGCAAAAGTAATACCAATTTACAAGAAAGGAGACCCAAAAATGCTAGAAAACCACCGACCGATTAACATATTGAGTTCCTTCTCTAAACTCGTGGAGCTAGCATTGAGTAAAAGATTAATGGGATTTATGACCAAGTTCAAGCTGCTAAATACCAATCAGCATGCATATATTTCCGGATCATCTACACAAACTGCAATTTTTGAATTCACAAAAAAAATAGTGGACCTACTTGAGAATAGATGCTTGGCAATGGGAATATTTCTGGACCTGTCAAAAGCCTATGATCATAGTCTGTTGATAGCGAAATTGGAACGATATGGTATCAGAGGTACCGGACTGGATCTATTCGCTTCTTATCTTTGCGATAGGGAGCAGTTCGTCGAAATTTCAAGCCGAGGGAGGACCTCACGCTCAAAACTCAAAATCAACAGAACGGGAATAGCGCAGGGCAGCATCTTGGGACCTTTACTATTTGTTATTTTCCTCAATGATATATTCGATATAGTTGCTGATGAGAGAACTGAAGCAATCACCTGCTACGCGGACGACACCAGCCTAATTTCTGGAGATATCTCATTGACCGGGACAAATGAAAAGGGTTCGAGTTTGCTCGAAAGAGCAGCAACATGGTTCAATAGAAACAAACTAATATTGAACAAAGCAAAAACAGATGTTGAACTATTCAGAACCAGGAACTCTAAAGTACAAATCCTTGAGAAAATGAAGCTTGATGGTACAGATATGAAGATCTCACAGAATACAAAGTTCTTGGGTGTGTACTTGGATGAATTTTTGGATTGGTCCAGTCACATAGTGCATTCGTCTCAGAGGCTAAGCTCAGTGTGCTATGGCGTCAGAGTACTGAAAGATTATATGAACGGCAGGTTTCTCAAGATATTGTACCATTCGAATTTTGAGTCGATATTGAGATATGGCATCATTTTTTGGGGAAGAAACGAGATGATCGAAAAAATATTCAAGATACAAAAACGATTAGTCAGAATTATCCTTGGAAAATACTTCAGGGAAAGCTGCAAAGGACTTTTCAAGAACCAAAGGATTCTAACGGTGTACGGCATACATATCTATGAGTGTTTGTTGTTTTTTTTCAAAAACAAAAGACTTTTTAATCAGGAAGTGCATCATGAATATGGTACCAGAAATATGAATGTACACTATCCAAAACACAAACTAGCTCTAACTGAGAAAAGTCCGTACTACATGTGCCTGAGATATTTCAACAAGCTACCAAATGACATAGACTTTATCCTCTCTAAAATCCTTCAAGTGTGTAGTTAAAAACTTAATTATAGAATTAGAGCCATATACAGTAAATGATTATTTGGATATAAAAAACTGATTGTGTATTTATTTATTTTTTTTTTCATTCACGCTATTTCTTTTTGTTTGTATATTTCTTATTCTGTATGAAATGTATATGATGATAATAATCTTTATTGATTATTATTATTATTATTACTCTTTTGGATGAGTAAGAGAAGTCAATGAGTGGTGTGAATGAATTAAGGTAAATGCTTTTACTATGATAGCATCTCTGTCTGTTGGCTTCTGTTTCTCCCTGTATAATGATCAAGCCATAGGTATTCTTCCAAAGCCAAAATCAAATGTAATATCTCAAGACATAGGACTACACTTTGGTACAAATTGCACTTAAATCGGACAACAAATAAAAAAGTTATAGCGATATCAATTTGACTCAAATTATTTTTGTCCGGAATTTATTGTCGGGGAGATATAAACTCTATAATACTCTGTCAGAAAGTCTCAAGTCAATGGACAATTTGCATACAATTTCAAACATCCTGAAATTTTATATACGTATTTTACTAGATAATCGTAAGGTGTAGAAAAAAGTACATATCAGTACATATCAGTACATATCAGAATAAATGGGCAAACTCACATGAATTCTTTGCAAGAAAACTCCCTTTGATAATAAGGGACAATAAAGCACCACAAAAAACAATAGACATATTCAAAACAAACAATTACACTGCTTATCAGTATTTTTGAATTTTCAATCTATCAGTATCGGTACACCCACCGTCATCTGTGTTGTTTTAGAATAAAACACATTTTTTGGGTTTCGTGTTGGTAGACAGATACCTTCAGCTCAGTGGGCTCATACTCGTTATTCCTTATAGACGGAGAGATGGTACCTCTGCTATTGCAGGCTTAAAGATATCGGGGTGCAGCAAGAACTAGCACAAGGGGCAAGAGATGACAGAACAAAAACTATTGAGAACGTGAACAACAAATCAACTTGGAGTGTGGCGATCTAGAAAAGTACAAAGAACATCGTTTTCCCCTCAAAGTGTTGTTGTACATTTAGTGATGTGGGGCTCATTACATATGTCTCAAGATTTCCATGTTCTCCAAACTAATTGTTTTTAAACATTTCCCACATAAGTGCAGGATCCTAAAGTTATTATCGGGATCAATATGATGCTTTGTGTTTGGCGAACAGGGACTCCTCGGATTTGTTTTTTATACAACGCAAATGCTTCTGCTTTAGTTCTTTGAAATTTCTATACGTACGTCCAACATACACTGCTCCACAACTGAACCAATAACTATACACTCCAGATCTCTCCATCATATCCACCTTATTTTTGTTATTAATCAAAATATCACTTAGCGCATTATCAGTTTTAAATGAGACCTTGTATTTCACCTGCGATAAAATGTTCTTAATGCTATAAGCGGTAGGGCTATTGAAATACAGAGATACATATTTTGTCTCATTTGTTGGATCGGACGTTACATTGATAAGCTTTCTCAAGTAGAATCCTATTTTGACATTTTATGACAATTTCATCAATCAATTCGGATGAATAATTATGATCAATGACTATCTGTTTTATAATCCAAATTTCTCTGTTGAATGCATTTTCATCAAGTGGAAGGAGGCAAGCTCTATTCACGTAGCTATGGAATGCTGCTAATTTATGTGAAACTGAATGATTTGAATTATCACTTCTATTCAATGCTTGGAACCTCTTTCTTCGCTTTTGAGGATTTTTTGAAAACGATAAAAGTATTATCATTTCCCGTGAATAGGGAAGAGTATTTGCAACCTGGTACCATACAACGTTGATATTGTTTTCTATTAAGGACTTTTTCTGCTGAGTCAATCATACTCAGTAATGAAGTGGTAAACACGACACAATCAGAACAAAAATATCAACAAAATGTGTAGGTTATGGCGTGACCAGGGGGCGAATTCCGGGTACCTGTGGATTTTAAGCGCCACGTCGCATTCCCATCATTTTACACAGGGAGCGACGTGACGCTGTGGAATTTCACAGAACACGGAATCCGGCCCCAGTAGTGGATAGGGAGATAGGGACAAAATTTAAAATATTCGACTACCACTGTGACGTCACGTCCAAGAATAGGCGAGTTTTTGGTGGGCGGGGCCTGGTGCAATTTTCGATAATAATTGATTACTACATTGATAAAGACCGCATATCAATTTATTTCAGCGATAATGGCATTATTTCGCCCTTTATGTTGAAATTTTTTCCATTTCCAAAAATTGTGGAATTTGTCCATAAAACCGTAATTTTTCGAATTTATTCATGGCAAAAATCCCTTGCTGCTTCATCTTTCTGTGGCCCATCAAAATATCATTTGTCTAGTCAAATTGGCAGCAAATGGCGTCTAAACGTGCAGTGAATGATGTAGTTCCAGTTTTTTCGGTATTGTGTATTGGGTGGTCCCATTGATTTCAGCCGCGGCGGCGAGAGGGGCTCTCAAAGATAACTTTCTTCAGTTTTCAGATTTTATCTTCGAGACTGTGTATCGCACAGAAAATGTTGTGGCAAAGATTTGAATACACAATAGATCTTCAGTGTCTACAGTAAAATTTGAGCCACGTTAAGGTACAACAAATATTGGGCCAGGGTACACCAAACAGAAAGGGAGCCCATTAGAAAGTGATGCACTGCGGTACGGCAAGGAAAAATCAATAAACGAATCATGCATTTTATGATCTTTTTTAAAAAATTGAATGGTGATACGTGGTCAGTCGTGAAGTATTATATGGAACATATTTTCGATGTTTGGTTGGAATATGAATTTTTGAAGATTAAAGATACTTGTTGTGGAAATAATTATTTGAAATAAAATATTGTCTGTGGTCTAACCTAGAATGTAATGTGAATATACTAATTCACAAAACTTAAGTTACAGCCTAAAATTTGATTTCGAATGATGGTAGACATCATTTGCATGAAAAAATATACAGCAAAAAGCTTTATTCTTGGCCCTTTTTCGGTAAGTCAAACAATTTTTTGAAAAAAATCGCTTGGAATGACTGATGGATTGAAGTTTTCAGATCCATCATTCTTTGATGACTTACAGGATCTATGGGTGTTCCGATGATCATGTTACAAATTCCTAGGGTTGATAAAACACACGTGAATAAGCAAAAAAGTTCATATGAACATGGGTCCGGAAACGCTTCCTCAGGGAGCTAGTGTCCTTCGAAGATGAACTTCAAAAACCACTCTTCGTTCTATAGCTTCGGTACTGCTGCAGCCACCAATCTGAGGACAAAAAATCTAGTTGGTAGGTTCATCAATTTTAGCCTTCTAACCAGGGGCGTACAAACCAGGAGGGTATTTGAGTAGATCTGACCCTACCCCCTCTTAAGCTTCAAATTTTTGCCATTTTTATATCTGATTATGATTCTCCAATGCCTATTTCATAAAAAAGGTATTCTCAATAAAAGTTGCTATCTGTCACCGTTTCCTCGGAAAATGGCTAAATCCAATCAATAATAAACTATTGGTCTTGAACAAATTATTATGTTGAAATATGAAAATGAGGTTCAGTACAGATAGTGAGTGAGTGATCAAAAAACTAATAGAGGACATATACAAAATAATCAAGAAAAAACAATCAAACCTACACAATCTAAATCTAATAATAAATTCGAAATAACAATTGCTAAAAATGCCTGCCACCACGTTCAATTCATTTATAGCATCTACGTAGCATATTTAAATTGACGTCAGTGAAAACATCAGGTATGGTTTGCATCATTTCAGCCGCAACAGAAATCCTAGCCACCAAATCTTCCTCCCACTGAACTGGAGTTTCGTATACAAAACTTTTTATTTGTCTCCAAAAAGAGAAATCCAGAGAAGTTAAAACTGGGGACCGGGCTGGCCATTTGACATCGCTTCCACGTCTTATCCAACGTCCTCTAGAACGATCATCGATGTGCTCACGTACGACATGTGAAAAATGAGCGGGTGCTCCATCATGCTGATATCACAGATCCCGACGTATGTCGAGGGGCAGCTCATCCAATCAGTCAGGTGAGGTGTATCTTAGACAATTGAGGTACACCGTCCCAGTTAGTCGAAGGGCAACATGATTCGTCCAATCAGACGTTCTCCAACAATTCCAGCCCACATGTTGGTACCCTCTTGTTTGAAGAGTATGAGGGTTTTCCTCCGCCCACACATGGCTATTCCGTGAATTGAAAATACCTTTTCCCGTTAAAACAGCCTCATCAGAGAAAAGCACAAATTTCGAAGATTGGGGTTCTTGCGTACACTGTTGAATAAACCACTCGCAAAACTCTACGTGGGGTGCATAATAATCTGGTTCCAATTCCTGTACTTCTTGGCGATGGTAAGGATGAAGAAATTCATTAATAATCTTCCATACACCTACATGATTTACATTCATGAGTTCTGCAAGAGCTCGGGTACTAACACAAGGATTTTCCTCGAATTTTCGGAGTACCTCTTCCCCAAATTCTGGAGTTCTTTGAGCGCCATTATCTGGCCTCGTTATTCTCACGGAGACAGTTCTCCTCATGCGCTGATTCATCTTCTCGAACAGCGTGTGAGCAGGTACACGCCTCTTAGGAAACCGCTCCTGATACAATATTGAAGCGGCTCTTCCATTGCAATGAACTTCGCCATAAATAAATAGCATATCGGCATATTTGGCAAAAGTATAATCCATGATTCATTGGCAAAACAATATTTTATTGACAGATTTTTGACAACTAGATTAATTTTGATAAACCAACGCCAACGTAATCAAACTGCATAGGTGCAATGGGAATCAATTAATGTATCTAACTAAGTGGCAGTTTCCGAAAAAACGGTGACAGAAAGCGACTTCCACTACAGGTACTTTTTCATGTGAAAGGCATTGGAGAATCATAATCAGATATAAAAATGGCAAGAAATTGAAGCCTAAGAGAAGTGGGGTCAGATTTACCCAAATACCCCTCTGGTTTGTACGCCCCTGGTTAAAGGTGACAAAATCCGGAAGGCTCAAATTGGTGAACCTACCAACTAGATTTCATGTCTCAAAATTAGTGGCCATAGCTGCAGTAGGTCCGAAGCTATAAAACGAAGAGTAGTTTTTGAAGCTCATCTTCGAAGGACACTAGATCCCTGAGGAAGCGTTTCCGGACCCATGTTCATATGAACTTTTTTTCGTGTGTTTTATCTACCCTAGAAGTTTGTAGCATGATCATCAGAACACCCTGTATATGTTTCATCAAATTTTATGCTGCTTCTTGAAACACAACATCTTCCGGTTTCAAAATTCGAAATTTGAATAAAAAAAATACTTTTACCTTTGGGATCCCGGTATTTCGTATGACTATACCCACTGGTTCATGAACCTTTATATAAAGGCGGGACAGTGCCGATAAGGAGACGATGGATTCATTGGGTGGTAGCATTCTATAATATTATTATAAAATTCACACAAAAAGAGAACTGTGTGAAGATCTTGAAACTAGACAGTCGATAATAGACATTAGACATTTGCATCGTGAGCATTTTTTTTTAACAATATTCGACAGTTATTTTGTAATTGTGAACTTCATTATATCCAAGTTATCTTGAATCCCATGAAAATGGGCAAGCCATTCGAACAAGTACGCAGGAATAAGTGTTCATTATTTGAGAACTGTAAGTAGGTAGTAGCAGTCTCAAGAAACCCCCAGAACTCCACTTATTTCGTTTACCAAAGAGTGGGTTGAACTCAGGTGAGAATTGTTTTTCAATCGACATAGTGTAACTTTGGTTCAATTGGCCCAGTATATGATATGTACCTGATTAATTTACTTTTTCTAGTTTCTATTTCTGATTTGATGGATCTATGTCTTATCGTGAAAGATGTTTTTAATAAATGAGTTACAACGATAAATTGAGTTCTTTCCTTGGACTTTTCTCTTAGAGCTTCATAGCTCAAAATGAGGCCATGATAGTGATTTTAATGATTTAGTAGCCCATCATGTGTCCTCAAATTAAAGAGATGTGATTGACGTTAAAAGACAAAGAAAAACTCGATTTTCCAATTTGTGGAAAAAAAATTGTGTAAAATTATAAGAATCATGCCCTACTCTTACAACTGTATTATGATCCATCAATTCAAATGAGTAACATGAGAATTTCAGAAAGTCACTCAAGCCAGTTACAAATTGAGTAATTGCATAATATGTACATACAGGGTGGCCCAACGAAAAGGTCCCACCCTTATTTATGACTTTCCTTGTATATTTTGAGAAAAACGCTCGGACATGTCAATTTTTATTTTTAGGGATACGTCTTTTCGCGTATGACTGTATAATACAGGGTGTTCCAAAAATAAGATATCGCATTACTATTGACATTTTTAAATGGAAACCCCCAATTTTTTTTCTATTTTTATATTCTCCATGAAGTTTTTAGTAACTTTTGTATAATACAGTTTATACCTATCTTCAACCGTTTTGAAGTTATTTGAATTTTTTATAAAATTCACCTCATTTAGTTTAATACTGATTATAATGGATCGTACGAAAAAAAATAATAACGTATACCAGCAAGAAATTTAGCATCAGTCAATGTCATCGTGAATCATAGAACAACTTTTTGTTTGATCTGAAATCGTTAAGTTACCTAGTTCTATCATAATATTTTGCAATGATTTATTCAATTGAAGAAAAGGTCGAAATAACGAAATTGTATAATCAAAACGAAAGCATTGCAAGAGCTACCGCACGGTTGTTTAATGCGTTACATCCAGACAAAACTATTAACCATAAGTATGTGGCTCAATTAATAAGAAAATATGAAGCAACTGGATCTGTATTTAATATTCGCCGGAATCAGGAAGTTCGTCCAATTAGAAATGAAGCCAGAGAAATAGCAGTTTTGGACACGTGACTCTTGACAACACCCAAAGTACTCGTGGTCTGGCTGCTTCTTCAGGATTAACACGCTCAACAGTGCAAAGAACTTTGAAATCCTATAAATTTCACCCGTACAAAATTAAACTTGTCCATGAGCTTAATGAAGACGATTATGATAGAAGGTTGGAGTTTTGCGAATTAATGACACAACGTTTAATCAATAACTCAAATTTGTCATTTAACATTCATTTTTCGGATGAATGAACATTTAAAAAGTAAGGTTTTTAGTACGAAGCCATACTCCATCCAAGATCTTCGGGAGCGGATCACGGCGGAATGCAGACAAATAACTCCAGAAATGTGTGAAAATGTTAGGAATAGATTTGAGCAAAATCTTCACTATTGCATGGAGGTAAATGGACACCACTTTCAACATTTATTACCACATTGACTTTTTGACACATTATAGCTAAGTAACTAATTTTTGTTTAAATTTTTCAAATAAACGGTTGAAGATAGGTATAAACTGTATCACACAAAAGTTTCTAAAATCTTCATAGAGAATCCAAAAATAGAAAAAAAAATGGTGGTTTCCATTTAAAAATGTCAAGTGTAATGCGATATCTTATTTTTGGAACACCCTGTATTATACAGTCATTCACGAAAAGACGTCCTCCCAAAAATAAAAATTGACGTGTCCGAGCGTTTTTCCCAAAATATACCAGGAAAGTCATAAATAAGGGTGGGACCTTATCGTTGGGCCACCCTGTATAATATGCACAAATGTAATCTTTTTCTGTGAAACATACTCTAGCATTTCATTCGCAGAGCAATATTTTTATGACAAAATGTCCAACAAATTTTCTCAATCTCTTTTTCCTTAGAACATTATTTTCATAAAGAAATACGAGAAAAGAGTAAGGACCATTTCAGGTCTTTGTTTTCTTAATATTGAAAAAATCAAACCGTAAAAAAAGTGGAATATAGTGTTCTGAGTTTATTTTTTTCTAAGACAAAATCAGTAAAAAAAATGTCATGACTTATTCAATATGAATCAATTCATTTGAGATCAGTACATTCTTGAACTCAACACATGGGGTGTTCCGAAAAGGGTATATTCCCATTTCAATACATTGACCTTTATATTGTCGAATAACAATTCATCCAAGCCCTTGAGATCTGCGTTTGTCTTCTCCATCAAGTCAGCTATATTTGGACCATTGAGATAGATCATGGTGTCGTCTTCGAAAAGTTTGATATGATAATGTTTGACCATGTATTTGTCATGCTTATGGTTCATGTTTTTCCGCTTTACCGATAAAATGTGACTATTTGTCATGGTGATAAAGCGAATGAGTGCCCTACATTTGCCATTATGTTATCCTAGTAGATATCTTTAACTGTGTTCAGATATTGGGAGTCAAACCTAACTGCCCATAGCTGAAAATCTCGTTCAAAAATCTAAGTTAGATGCAAAACTCGCTTCTTGTTCAAGCACGCGGGATGTACAACCATCTTTATGCAAGATGTCCAATCACAGACCAGAATTTGTAACACGTTACCAAGAGCCGATGCGCGACAAGCATGCACTGAATCAAATTAATTTGGTAGAGTTGGTACGGTACCGGTGTTTGTTCTGTGTGGAAATAGAACAAGGATATTTTTGAAATCAATGACATTGTGACTTCCAAAATACAGCCTACTCCAGGGAAACAATGTAGGAAATAATGCAAAGAGGAAAGCAAACGGCAAAAACTCAAACGATCAAGGTAATAAAGATAATAATAATTTGCTTGAATGGAAATAACCAGCAAACATCGCTGAAAAGAATGTTGTGAGTGGTTACCGCAGCAACCAACCTTGGACATTGATCTACACACATAGATATTGTATAATATTTTTCACAATAGAGATTTTTGATAAAAACTGTTTCCTCTATTTTGTTGGGAGCAAAACTTGCTTTTCGAAAATATTTGCAGCAAAACTCCCAAAAGCTTTTGTTTTTGTTTGATTTTTCTAAAAGTACTGAGTATATTTTTAAAATAAGATTTGTCGTAAGAGTAGGTATTTTTACCAAACTACTCTCAAAATTGTAAGCTGATTGGTGAGAGACTTTTGTCAAAAAAAGTTTTTTTTGATTTTCTCAACATCCAGCGAGTTTTGCATTTAGGGCACATATATTTGATTTGATTTGATTTGAAGAAAATCAATTATCTCAAGCGAAAACCATTTCTCATATTGGCCCATTCGAATGACTGAATCAAGTTGTAATACACAACATCACTTTTTGAGAAAATATTTCAAAATAAGCTTAGCAATAATAGACCGTCCGATAATAACATATTTTGCTGACTGATTTTCTTGTCCCTGGGATTTAAACCACTAAAAATGATATTGTTGAGCTCAAAAATAAAGGGAAGCAACCGCAAGTGTGCTAGGCATCCAAAAAATCACTTCGCAATATTGTCCGACCGATAAATTTTCCTCAACAGCTGATCGGCTCATGGGAAATTTTTATCGGTTTCTTGATGATATCATAATTATTTTTAAGCCATTAGCAAGAGGATGCATCAGCAAGCAAGATGGCGTCTTTATTTAAACATCCTAAGTTTGTGTAAACTTCATGGCACTGTTTTTTTACTCTTAGATTGTTATTATTTTGATGTTTTGAAATGCCATACACCAGAAATGATCAATTTTTTTTTGCAAAAGAAAAGTTGATTTCCAGTATGCCTAGCATACGTCTGTCTAGCATACGTGAATTTTCAGGGGTTAGAATCCGAGCAAAGAGAAAATCAGTCAACAAAATATAATCATTATCTGACGGTCTATAACGGAAGTTGCAAATATTTCAATCTGCGATGAATCTCTTCACCCGAACGATTTCACGCAATTAACAAACAGTCATATTTTCGAAATCCAAAAACTTTTCAGCTGGTCGCTTCTATAATCAGAAAACATCCGAAAATTAAAACTTTTAACAGATTACTCACCGAGTTTGGCAAAATTGCGACAGTTCCAACTTTGGACTAAACCATTTTCGTCGAGTAGTTTGTAGCAAGTGGGCTTGATTTTAATATTCCCTGGAGTATTGTATTCAAACAACACACATGTTACGAGGGATAATATTGTGTTGGAAGCATTGTTGGGGTTTCAGTTATGATCATGAAATATTCAGTAAAGCCTGCAGCAAGTTCTTTATTCCTGGCAAATTTGAGCTGATATAATTGATAATATTTGGGATTTGGGTGAAACCTAGGAAAGCATGAAAAACTATTCCACAATAAAACACCCTATACAAGATTTTCAGAAAAATACTTACTGAGAATTTTCAAACCAGCCCAATTCTCGATCTGATCCACGTTTATTCTTTCGTCATCAAACTTTTCTCCTGAGAACAAGGAATAAAGATGGTAGCATATGCAGACGACGTGTCAAAAGCTTGTCAACTATCAGTGAAATCATGGGATCTGCATTGAAGGAACTTTCCAACTGGGCAGGACAGAACGGTCTTTGAGTAAACCCTGATAAGATAAATCCGGTACTGCTCACGAGAAAATACAAGGTGCCCAACAGTATCCCCACATTAGAAGGACAAACTCTTAGGCTTTCCAACGAGGCTGAGTACCTAAGGATCATCCTAGACTCAAAGCTCTCATGGAAAAGAAACACAAAGGAACGAATGAGGAGAGGCCTCTTTGCAGACGAATGATTGGTGAAAAATGGGGATTAAAGCCGCACATTATCCACTGGATGTACACAGCGATCGTGAGACTTATAATCACCGACGTATGGTGGAAAGCCATCGAAACGAACTCGAACGTGAAGATGCTCACGAAAGTACAACGGCAGGCAACACTAAGTACAACGGGAGCAAAGAACAGCACACCGCAGGCAGCTTTAGTGGACATTCAAAACCTCCTGCCTATTGACTTTTTTATTAAAAGCACTGCCGCAAAGGGAGCCCTTAGACTTAGGGAGGCCAAATTGTGGAATCAGGCAACAAGTGGGCACTCAACGGTGCTGAGAAAAATCTGAAAGGCAATGAATAACCAAGAGGCGAAGCAGCTACAAACAGCAACAGACCACATGGTGACCAAGAGCTCTTTTGAGAATAAGGTAGTGGTTGAAATGCCTTCCAGAGAAGACTGGAATCAAGACATAATTATAAGGAAAAAAGAAATATTCATCTTTACAGACGCAGCAAAGAAAAATACAGGCACAGCAGCAGGGATTTACTCCAAGGAACCAGTTATCCAAGAGTACATAAAGCTTGAGAAAGGATGTGGCATTTTGCATGCAAAAATCATTGCCACTAAAGAAGCAGCCAACCTGCTGCGAAGACTGAACAACACAACAAAAGACGTCACAGTCTATGCAGACAGCAAAGCCGCGTTGATACTACCAGAATCAGATACAGTCAGGTCTAAGATAGTGATCAGGTGCTGCGAGGCATTGTCCTGGATCAGGAACAAGAAGCTCGTTCTATGCTGGGTTTCCGGACATAGCAATATTGAAAGGAACACGATAGCAGATGGACTGGCAAAATTGATACTTGGAAAGGATGAAGCTGAAATGGAAGACACATCACTACCAACGATCAACCTATTGAAATATACGGTAGATATAAACATGGTGAAGATACGCAGCGACAGGTGGTGCAATCCAAACGCTTGCAAAACATCAAAAGCTCTGTGGCTAAACTTAGATATGGAAAAAACAGGGACAAACTATAGCAGAGCAAATCCTCTGTGAGCACCCTTGTGGAAGTGATCACAGGACACTGTGAAACCGGAACCATGCTTAAAAAATGGGGCCTAGGGACTGATGATCTCTGCGAGGACTGCATCGAGGAGGATTAGACGATAAAACATTTACTGTGCCACTGCTCAACTCTGAAAGGAGGATGCCTGAGGATTATGGGACAATACTACCTTGAGGACTTGGAGAAAGTGGCAAATGTGGACATCGTGGTAATTTTGAACTTCGTAAAAACTATGGGATAGTTTAGAATGATTAAGAGAAAGGCTGAAGGCTAAGACCGAGGTGACACCTCTTCAAACAGGGGAAAGCAATGCGGAACAGGAAACTGCGGAGCTTCGCAACCTAACCTAACCTTACCTAACCCAAACTTCTTTAGACATTCTCATCAGTGATTTTCTGTTTTTTTATTCAACTTCACGTGATGTTTTTCGGAAATTCGTGAAAGAATAACATTTATTGGTTTTCAAGGATACAAAATCATCAAACAAGATATCAAAAGACCAAAATATTTGATATCATCAGATATTTGATTCCAAATAACCTTCAATCAGAAACATTATAATAAGCAACTGTCTTCCAGTCCATAAGCCATATTTATTCAAAATCTTCAGAAAGTCTCTACAAAATAAAAATGGTCTGTGGGGTCAAGCTCACTCTATTGCATGCAAACGGCTTAGAAGTTCACAAGTTTCACCATTTGCATTGATTCCACGAAAACATCAGCAATCTTCTTATAATGAACCAGATAGCTTATGTGAACACAACAAATTCAAAGTTTCCAAAGACTATCAAGAGTCCATATAGACGATATTTGTTTTTTTTTATCTATGCTTCATTGACCACGGCCAAAACAATGTAGTTCAGATCCTATTTTTATGTGCCACGGTCATTGATTTTTATTGTTCTCAACCAATAAATATTCTGGATACTGACTTGGCTTTTTAAAATATCGGACCCGGAAGATATTTGAAAGCCCTCATTTTGAGTCATGGCTGATCTTATTTTATATCGTACCCAAAAAAAATACTGGTTGCCATATTATCTACTACAATGATAAAAAAGTGGGGTGCGTTCATGATAAGGCCCAAGTTTATTTCTTGTTTAATAATGATTAGTGACGATATAAAAAACTCCATCTGGTTGATGGAAAGCTATTCAATAAATGCCAGTTATCCATTTTTGATCAAAGTGAGCCAGCATTCTAGATAGCTTGACTAGAATGATTTATAAACGAGCTTGAACTACTCGGGCCTTGGAAACAGTTATTGTCTCCATAAAGTTTAAATTAGCCTTCAAAGAATTCAATAATGAAGAACGGTTATTTAGAGAGAATAATGGACTATGAATTGAATGAAATAACCTCTATTTTTCTTTCAGTCCGGTTGAACGTTTGATTTCCATCAAGCTATAATACAGCCCATTGACAGTTTACAGGATATATTCCATTGCTACAGATGTTGATACTAATTATGAAATTATTGAACAGAGCATTTGTCCAAAAGTGCATAGGTAAAGGATGATATGCTCAAATATTTTGAAAATCTTGCCAAACTAATGATCAGAAAAAATCACAGCCTTCTGATCCGTCGTGAGATTTTTTAAATGCTTTTGACAAAATATTTTTGTTTATACTGCATATATGCATCCCTGAAAATTGCCCTTCCAGCTGATGCTTTGATATATACGTTATGAAAATGGTGAGCGGAGAGAGCATCACACTATTTTATTTTATTATTCATTAATGATGTTCAGGCTTTCAGATGGACAAATAACTACCTTAAAACTGGAGCCCATCTTTAATAAAAAAATAATGATAACATACTCAGCTACATGCATTTATAGTATGAGTTAAAAGATAATATCTTTCCGGAGGTAAGTTTAGGTCAGGTTACAAGGGTTTGCCATGCATTGCCCTCACTCGCATGGCTCATTGTGTTCCTTATCTTTGAGAGGTGGTACTTCGTTCACTTTACTTGCAGTTTTTCATTTCCTAGTTCTGAACCAATCCAATTGAATTTACGAAGATCAGAATTTGCGGGATGTCTTTGCCGCTTCACCAAAGACTTCAAGGTAGTTTCGTCACAAATGGGTCTTTCCTTTAGAACTGGACAGTGGCATGGTAGGTATTCTAGATTTCATCCTCTTCAATGCAGTCCTTGTAGATATCGTTTTTCCCTAGACTTCAATTTCGAAGCATCGCTGCTCACAAAAGATTCTGTTTTAGTAATCTCCTTGTTTTTTCCATATCCAAGTTTGGCTAGAAAGCTCTCGTCGTATCGCAGTTATTTCGATTGCTCTACTGTATTCTTCAATAGTTTGATTCTTGACAGTGACGCATTCGTCCTTTCTTATTCACGATCTAGCCAATCCATCTGCCATTGCTATGTCCGGGAACCCACTATAGAACGACTTTTTTGCTGAATCCAGTGATCTGAGGGCTGCTTTGCTGTCTACATAAATTGTGAAAATTGATGCTCCGTGACCGGTATCAGCAGAATCCGTGACGATTTAGTGGAGATGCAACCACTTATGGTAAGATGGATCTCATCTATTGTACAAGTCAAGTTTTTGGAGATTCATTGTCTCCTTTTCCAGGACAAAGAGGACTAAAATGAGTGGGCTCACACATAGAAGGAGAAGAGTGTCACATGTGAAGATCTAATTGAAACATCAAATAAAACTTCAACATAATAGGGGTCGCTCAGCTTAACTATTGGCCAGCATCTGGAATACAAATTAGGCTGAGTCACCTTTCTTATTATTGTCAGCATACAATGTGGTACTTGACAAGTTCAAGTTATTATTTATGTGGGAAAAATTTAAATAAAGAAAGGAACATTTACCAAATATTATCAAATTCACATATCGTACGAACACAATGCAAAAACCTTGGAGCAAAGATAGCATTCTATTCCGTAATCATCAAGATGAAATAAAGTCGTTCCGCACGGTGGCAGGTTAGCCAAATAACTTGGCGCAAATACATTTCTTCTTTGATCAGTTTTATTAAAAACTCACATGCCTAAATTCCACTGTTATAGCATTCTATGAAGTAATCACCAACAAGCGGTGACAAGTCGTTGAAGCCCTATGAATGATATTGATTTATCACTTGTTTAAACTCGCGATCACTTTATTCACAAGAATCAAACTCCTACACTCCCCAATAATAAATTCCGGACAAGAATAATTTGAGTCAAATTGATATCCCTCCAACTTTTTTATTTGTTGTCCGATTCTAGTGAAATTTGTACCCCTATGACTCAAGGTATCAGCCATGATTTGAGTTTTGGGAAAATACCGATGAGTTGGTCATTACACAGGGAGAAACGGAAGCTACTTTTTTACCCTTACGTTTTCAACTCCCTGTGAAAAAATTAAGCGGCAAAATCTATATCCACTATATTCCTATCCTACCTTTCCGGTTTTGGTGATGTCACTATAGTGAGTACGAACCGTCTGAGCATGAAGAGAGCTCAACTATAAGGAAATATCACTCTTGAAACTTATGGAATACTTAATTATTGCTCTATTTGATACTCAAAAGAACCATAATATCATTATGTATAATAATATTCAATCGCTTTTCCAAATCTGTTTGACATTGTTTGATTATTAGTTAATCCGGAAGTGGATATGCTTTAATTTTGTGGCTGTATTTGTTATCGCATGAATAGTTACGAAATCAGAAGCTATTGAAATACCAATAGTGGTATCTGAATGATACTGTTAATGTTGATGATAGTTAATTTTTATGATAGGTACTTGATTATTGACAATAATTTGTGATAAAAGAACATTTTTGGAATGGGGGAGACTGGGAAAAAATACCCTTATTCAATGGAGCAACATTTTGTCTAACAAACAAATTGGGGCAAGCAAACTAAACTATAATCCTTGAAAACATACAATATTTTTCTTGTATGTTTTTAACAGACAAACAAAATACATTTTTATTATCTTGTCACACTACTGGGGTCAGTTGACGTGCCCTTTGGGGGCAAGATGACGATAAGTGCAGATATCAGATGAAAGTCCCCTTCTCGTACGAAGTCGCATCCATCACATTGGATAGAATCCTCAATAATTGGAGGTTTCTGGCAACCTGGACACAAAATATCTTCTCTATTTCTTTCTTGTGTTGGTAGGATTTGACTAATCATTAAAAACTTTCTTCTTTATTACTTCTAATACTTGAACGTTTTCTTTTCATGCTCTTGATCAATCTTTTCTAGATTGTTTCTCAATCTCTTTTTCATCAGAAGTCACCATCTTGCCCTGCAACTTGCCCTAGAGTATAATTTTTTAGTAAAAATCAAAAATAAAAACAAAAAAACAAACGTGTTATTCTCTATTTCATCAGATTTGTGACATTATAAAAAGTTACCCAATCACCAGCAAAAACTATAATACACACCTAAGAATTTTTCAAAGAAGCTTTCTTTCTCGGTGTCACGACTGCTCCGATATAGATTATGGACTACTGTACTGCAAGTATTGCTACTGGAAACATCCATATTTATTCCATCAAACTATGACTTAGCAGAGTTGAAACGATGCAAAAAGCTTCCAGTTGACATTTATACATTTTGCAGCTCAGCTAGGCTGAGTGATATTGACTTCTTGGAGTAGACAAATGAATGTTTGATTGTTGTCTGGTGGCTGGTAGACGATCGGATCAGCACGTTGTTGTAAATCAAAAGTCCATAGCTGTTTCCAAAATATGAAGCGAAGTTGAAGTTGGGATTCCCTTTTTGATAAGCAAAAATGAAGCAAGATGCCTTTTTCTGCAAAACAGAAACAAGTTGTAACAAAAACTGATAAGCATACCCTCAAAACCGAGTGTCATAGCGTAAATGGGATTCAAGTAATGAAAAATACCCACATCTAGCCATATCAGTTCCTAGCTCAGGCCTTACACACCACTCCGCGAAGCTAGAGCTTAAAAAAGCGTAATGCATTTGTATCTTGATCTACATTTTAAAATAGTTATAAAGAAATTACGGTCATCATTTAAAAAAATCATATATGACGTCATATCTCAATCTGGGACACCCTGCTGTAAAAATTTTCATACATAAAAAAGAACGCGATTTGAAGTATTTTTTCGAATAAAGAACTGTGTGTGATTTACTGAATCTATTGCAAGTAGGACACTCACCCTGTATGAGTGTCCCTCAGGACATTTTCAAGATAATTAGCAAACTCTTCTGAGTGAAATGGCATGCAGCCATAAAGACAACTTATCACTCTTTCCAGACTTTTGGGCAGCCCATACACTAGAGTGAGAGGCTTCTTTTTGTTTAACTTCACGTTCCCAGAGGATTGTGGCTCACACAACCTCACTTTCTGAATAACGGAGTTCTGGAATCAACCGAAATCACCTAAAAAGAATGATGAACTCATGAGAATTTAGACTCTTCTCTCCTTATGAATGACAAAGCATATGATCCAAGATTTTCTTTCATCGTTTTGCTTTGAAAAGTTGGAATACATTTTCAGGTGTTCTATCAACTTCTGATCTCGTAACAGTAAAAGAGAAAAATCAACTAGTAGTCTCGATTGATGATTGCAGCAACTCACATTGAGGTTAAATTGTGAGCGAAAAAAAAATTCTTGAGTTGGAAACGAAAGATTGCCTAAATTCTGGAAAACAGAACTGCCTCATTCTGTATTGGAATTGGATATGCCCTTGCTAAGTTTCAGCTTCTCCAACTCTTCCACTTAATCTTCTCATTTGCAAAATAATGAGATTATCTATCTAGATAAATATCCAAACCACCAAACAACGCAAAAAAAACACCCAAGCTAGACTGGAGAGCACTGATTTGATTCAACGCAAGTAACATTCTTTAGAGAGCTAAAAATAATAGATTTCTTTTAGAAACGGATACTCCGCATTGACCATTATTAAGATATTTGTGTCAAATTCTATAATAACTGATTACATGGTGTCATATTTTGAGGGCTTAAACTGAACAAGCAGCTTCAAGATATTCATCTTTGTTTACCATTTTCATCCAACTTGCCATATCCTTTAAAGATTGTAACGTCGTCTTCAAAGTTGCCAATCAATTTTAAAGTGACACCACTTTTGTTGAGACAAAAAGTCTGGCATGATTATGATGGCGCCATTAACAAGAGTCGTTCGAATTATGTGTCCTTCCGATCAAAAATGAAAAGCATGCGTAAAATGTATAAACGACGAGCAAATTTGATATCAAACGTTCTGAATCATCGGAAGTGCCTAAGAGATTTTAGAAACACCTGGAAAAATACTGGATCGATAACAGAAGGACACGAGCATCAGAAGCTTCAACGCAAAGTGCTTCAAATGTGGTCGACATAAACATTAACAAGTGCTTAAGTTCTCAAACAAACAGACGCCTTGAAAGAATCATCCAACAATAAAAATGAGGAAGATGATGTCTTTTCTTGCAGTCACTGTGAAGACATGAAACATATTGAAGTCAACCGCTGGTACAAATATGGCAAGAGAGCTTTTGTATTGAAGAAATGGCGCCAACATCGGTTGACACAATCTGATCTTCATCGTTTGTGTATCCTATTGTAAATGTTATTCCGAAAAATATGTACCTTTCTTTCTTTCATATTTCAAAAAAGTGCTGACGTACTCGAGCTATTCCATGACCTGGAGAATATCTCGAAGGTGTGTGAGGACTCAGTAGCCTTGGAAGACTCTGAGCTGGAGGGTGGTGGGAAAGTGAAAGCAAAGGATAGGGTTACTGTGGGTGCACATGACCAGCCTAGACCGATGACAAGTCGAGAACGCCATGTATAGGTGTGGCTGGCATTGGCATTGAAGCCATGGATTAGATTTTAAAAGGTTTTGTTGAGTGGGCGGAGCGGGCTGGCCATCTGAAATAGGGCGATAAATCCGGTAATTCAGTACGGTACTGCGTCCTGGAAGCTCACATTTTAAGTGGCAAGATAAGGGGCGGATAGGCCTGGAACACTGGAAAAGGGTGTTGATTCCTGGTATTCCAGATGACACCGCGTTTCAAGAGTCTAGCGTGGGCCCATAAAGGTTGAAGGCATACATGCATTCTTGATTTGTGGTTGCGATGAATAATTGATTATTATTCATTTGATTTGTTTCTTTGATTTTGACTTTATTGACCACCTTGATAAATTGTGTACACAGGTTCATAATAATTTAGTTGAAACCACGATACTGGAAGGGATAGCTTTGATGAAAAGAGCCAGGTGTAAATTGTGGAGTGTGGAGACTTTACAACTTTACTATCAGAAAGGGCCTAATGTTATCGTCGGCTGCGTCGTTTCCGAACGTTCTGCTTGGGTGACAGATGACGCACGTCACATCTGGCATAGCTGTAAAGACAAAGTTGACGTAAGTGGCAAATGGCGGCTGACTGAGCTGGCGCTCGATATTTTGCTGTTTTGGATGGCTATGGTTATGATTAAAACAGAGATCAACGTTATAAAAAGATTCCTGAGTTTTGAAAATTATAAAAGGTAACAGTTCCATGAAGTATCCTATATGGACCACTGGTCGGACGGTTTCGAAATCATAGTTTCCTGATAGGTCAAGAGGAGTCGAGACCCGGAATTTTGATAACCATTTGTCAATCAAATGTCACGAGATTTGAAGATAAACAATGTTAGAATTCCTTGAAAATTTCCTGACATATGACGGACAAATGATTTTCGGCCCCTTTTGGACCATCAGTGGACCATGATTACACCAACTCCCAGACAGCATTACATATCCAGCGTACCTCATGAAACATAGCTTCCTCTTGTGAAAGTTTCGTGCCAATGGAAACTAGTCTTTTTTTTTGTTTCTTTTTCAACTTTGCAACCCCCTGGCAACCCTCTCCACCGCGTCCTAGCCAGCGGACGCTCCTCTGGCATCTTAGCTTGATGAATACGATTGATCAACCACGGAACGGAGCTCCAGGAAATTGTTTCCTATTTTGTACGTGGAAGGCGGGGATATCAATAACGGATAAAGTAAATGTTATTTTGAATGAAGTCAACCATAACGGATGATATAACTAATGTTATTTTGATAGGTGCAAAAAGTCTCCATTATCTACGATAAAAAATATTTAGAAATGAGTACGAGTAGGACTTATTTATTTTAATGCTTCAGAGAGACTAGAGAGAGAATAGGAAATCTCTCAAACTAGGCCAAATTGTTCAAAATTCGTAACTATAACATTTCTTTCACTTTTCTTGGTAATGAAATTCAGATCACAGTACAAAACCGGAACAAGAATGTTTCGTGCCTCGCAAATCCACATATCCTGAAATATTATGCCGTAATGCTTATAAAGCCATCAACCACTCATTCTACTAATATTTGTGCTGAAAGCGTTTTGTTTCACATGAAATAAGACGCTTCTCGAGATCGTTATTCAGTTTCCTTAAATTCTCTTTCATGCCATTCCAGTTTAACCTACTTCCGCTCTACGTATAAATCTTGATACACGGAGAAGTCGTTAAATGCTGCGAAATAGCTTTACTTTTACATAGAAACCCATTATTCTTATCCAGAGGTGACTGGAAATATTTTGGAAATGGTTGAAGTTTACGAATTAAATATTACTGTTATAACTCAAGCCAAACTTTAAGATGCATTATGGAGTACCGGCACTGATTTATAATGGAAATAAACTCGCCATAAAATATCTTATGCTAGAGATTTTTAGGAAGTTCTCCAGGTTGAAGTGATGTTGACATATTGACAAAATTGAAGCGAAAGATCCTTATTCACTTCACTTTTTAGATAAGTCTGTACTTTTTGATTTACCGGATTTTTTTGGGTATTCCGCCACACCCTATTGAAAAAAATCAAACTAGTGTGGGCCAAATTGAGTTAGAACCTAGTTTGATCCTTAATAACTTTTTTGTCTGTTTATGGATTTAGATGAATTTTGGATATGATGTCGGCATTAAAACTATTTCACTTCGTTTTGATCAAAATTTCTTGAAATTCCATTGCAACGTGGATTGTTTGTTAAAAATTGTTAACATTTTTGAGATTCCAGGGTTTGCCTGTTTGATTTTGAATGGGTAGACATGGTTCTATCTATGAAAGATAAAATCTCGATCAAACGATTAATGGAAAAGAACATTTATGCACGTCAAGGTTGCGGCCCCTTTCAAATTATCGACTGAAATTGAACAAAGTTTAAAAACAAAAAATAAAAAATAATAATTGGGTATTTTTTTTTCAAATTAAAAAATCTAAAATGTGAAAAAATCGACAAATCTCTAACAAACAATCCACGTTGCTGTGAAATTTCAAGAAACTTTGATCAAAATGAAGTGAAATAGTTTTTATGCCGACAAGCACCATCATATAGAAAAAATCATAGTTTCTTAGGTTATGGTTCTAAAATATTGATATTATCAGGATACCTTTTTCCACTGATGTCCTTCTTAAAAAATATATCAGTTGGTCTGTACGTAGCGCAGTTCGTTTTTGCAACGAGCTTAAATGCACCAATTTTATAAAAACGTCGTAAGTCCGGTCCTGTCCAAAATTCGAAAACTCAATTTTGAAGGAACATCCAGAACATATTGACCAATATCATATCCAAAATTCATCTGAATCCATAAACAAACAAAAGAGTTATTGAGGATCAAACTAGGTTCTAACTTAATTTGGCCCACAGTGTATATACCGGATCTTCTTTATCACCTGAAAAAAAAGCTTATTAGTAAACAATAAAGCCTATCAATATCAAATCTGTTTCCGTCGTCAGTGGAACCCAAAAAAGGAACAATAAACTTGAATTCAAAAAATATAGTCCGTTTTTTTGTGGTTTCGCAGTAGGAATTGTTTTTTTTGTGTTCATGTCACAAAATGTCACTTTTACTGACATTGAAGTGTATGGTGTTGATTGTTCAACTTAACATATGTTCAAAATTCATAATTTACTTTTTTGGGCAATTTCAAATTTCTTAATAAAGGTAACCATGTATTACTTAGATTCACAGAACAAGTTGCTACACATTCATTAGAGATCAACATAATATTTGCACTTTTCTTGAGTGAAAGATGCCAGTTTATGTGAAAAACAATTGTCCGAGGGGATCACGTGGTTTGCCTGTGTGGGTTTCCGGTAAATGTCAAATGATAAGTGCCCCTGATGTGATCACTGAATGTTCAGATCCAAAAAGTTTATAAATTTGCCAGGGCCTGAGTTGACCAAGGGTTAGAGTTAGTCCGCTTTTGATCAACATCCCCTGAGTGATTTTGAAAAAGAAACAGAACACTCAATCACGCTATCCACTGCTAGAACTTCGAATCAATCTACCCTCACAAACATATTCTGCCCCTGAAACGCTCTATCAATCAAAATCATAGTGCTCACATGCGCAGTAACGGTTCTACAAAAACTGAACAATACCACAAAGTTTGAAATAAATATCTTTTCACTTCCTCCCAACCAAGTTCCGCGAGTAAGAGTACTTGTGGAGAGTCATCCAAGACCAATGACAGCTCATCTGTCTTTCTCCTGAGTGACTGGATATTTAACAAGAATACTGAAATAAAATTCTGGAAAGTTGCTTTGCGACATCGAATTTTTTACCCAATATCAAATCTCGATATTTTTGAAAGGGAAAAGAGATATCGGAAGGTCCAAGATCACGTTCGTGCTTGGATGGTGTATTTCTTTTATTTATACACTTATACAGAGTGGACAAGTGAGGTCATCTTTTCAAAGCAAAATTTGGTGATGGCAGATTCACAATTCTTGTTTTGGAATTTTCTTAACCATATTTTGAATCTTTTGACCATCCTGAAAAAAGTGATTTTTCAAATTTCTCACACGTTGCCTACAACTTAATTTATCAAGTTTTGGAAAAATTGTGATTTATCCCTTAAAAAAGGCTTTTTCAGGGTTGCTGTATAGACTGGATTGATTTTGGACAAGAGAAAATATCTATGCACATATTGAACGTCATTAACTCCAGTCGCGTGAGTGAAAATAAGCTTCTTCAACATGATGTTGTTTGCACAAAATTGTTTGACTGTACATGCCT
The DNA here is from genome assembly GCA_958502075.1 of Orchestes rusci. NCBI lineage: Eukaryota > Metazoa > Arthropoda > Insecta > Coleoptera > Curculionidae > Orchestes > Orchestes rusci. The sequence continues at coordinate 4,572,756 of OY293306.1, forward strand.
CCGAATATTGAACCACTAGAAGCATAAACAAACAATATTGTGTGAGTCGGACACGTCATGTTAACATGGGGAAAAAGGGGAAAAGCATGGTCCTGGTTTCCCATATCTACTTCCTTGAAATACCTTTCACCAGATTTTCTCGCACCAATTTGATAACAATGACTTGAAGTTCACTATCATCAAAATAAATGTTTATCTCTTCAATATTTAAAGGGAATGTAGCCGTTTTTTATCGCTATCACTACTTGTCGTTGAATACTCGAGCGATTTTCCTTGATCATTTACACTAAAAACTTCATAAGAGGAATTTTTATCACAAACGGCAACGTTGGGCATCAATCGAGCTATTTGAAATGCGTGGCCATGACGTTAACAGATGCGTCAAAGTGACGGTTGTTGTCATTTTTCAGTTGAAAATAATTTATTTGCCCGAGAAAAAGATCTAGTGTGGCAATTATGCCAAAAAAGTGCTGTGTTAGTGGAGCTTCTTCATGGACGGTTGGATTGTATAGATCACAAATAAGTTGAATCAACATTACATACAGTGTGACCCATTTGTTTTGGGAACACCCTGATAGAAAGTTAATTTCTTAACCGATTTGGTTCGTTTTTTTTTTGGATTGTAGAGCTCGAAAAATTGTATATTCTTGGCAAAAAGTGACCTTCGCCATTTTGACTTCAATCAAAAGAAATGAAAAATGCATTGAAGTTGATGATGGTTTGGTAGAAGTTAAAAATTTTTAGTTTTATGTCATTTTTATTTGTTTTGATAGAATCAAAGATTGTTAAAGTGCAAATTTTTAATTTTTTTCAACTTGATATTTTCGGTTGGAAATTTGTATAGACCCGTTTTAAAGGATGCTGAATACAGTCGCGCACACAGATTTTTTCTCAAAAAATCGCTAATATGGTTTCCTGAAATTTTGCTCTTAAAAACTAACATAGTAGGCCTTGAAGTCAAAATGGCGAAGGTCGCTTTTTGCCAAGAATATACAATTTTTCGAGCTCTACAATCCAAAAAAAAAACGAACCAAATCGGTTAAGAAATAAACTTTTTATCAGGGTGTTCCCAAAACAAATGGGTCACACTGTAGATATAAAAAAATCAAAATGTTATCGACTTAAAAAAATCGCGTACGTTTGGGGTGCTATGCTTGTTCTAGTGGTTCAATGTTCGAAGGTACAAGCAAATTATCAGCTTAATTGGCAAGTCCCAACCCATTGCTCTAGAGGCGTTTTTTACTGGCGTTACAACAAAAGTTTTCTTTCTATTAGGTAAAAAGTACTTGAGAAAAATTACCGCACGCCACTGAAGTCAACAACGTTCGATTTGTGTCTAAATGTTCTCTATGGTCCAAAATCAATCCAGTCTATGGCGGTTGACTTATCTGGTGCTGGATGTTTCGCTGTTTTTGGTGACTGTGGTTATGATTGGAACATAGATCCAAGTTATAAAGATTCCTGAGTTTTGAAAATTATTAATGATAACTGTTCCATGAAGTATCCCATATGGTTCGCTGGGTGGACGGTTCCGGAATCATAGTCCCCTGATAGGCCAAGAAGAGTCGTGACCCAGAATTTTGATAACCAAGTGTCAATCAAATGACACAAGATTGAAAGATGAAAAATGTCAAGATTCCAAAACATCCTGACATTTGGTAGACAAATGGTTTTCAAAATTACGGTTTTCGGCCCATTTGGGCCATCAGTGGACCATGATTTCATCAAAAATAAAATGAAAAATGGAAAATTTAAAATGACACTTTTCTTCAATAATTCGATAAATCGAGTTGAAGCCAACTTTTGGAAAATTCGAGAAACAACTTTTTCCAGGATACTCCAAAGATTTAGAATATGGATAGAAAATTATTCAAGATCAAAAATTGGGAACCTGACATAGCACCAAACTTTGCTAAAAAAAACATGGCTTCCCTTGTCCTACCTGTATAGGTGGATAATCAGAAGAAATGCACCGCTTCAACTATTCACGTGTTCTCAAAAGATTGGTCCAGGACCTTTCGAAGACCACAGCTCCATATCTCTTTATTTTGCGAAGATATTGAGATTTGAATTTAGGTGAAAATTTCCATGTCGCAAAGCAACTTTTCAGCAGTTTATATTCCTTTTACCTATGATTATTAACGCTTACAGAAAGGTTTGAAACATCACAGCTTGTCAAGTTGTGGAATGGTCCAGTGCGTATATGTATAAAGTTTGAAGTACATTTTCTGACAGCTTTGACCATCGAGCTGATAGTGTGCGCAATATCAAATATAGATTCTCCTTCCATTGTTGAAACAACCATTCACAAAAATAAATTTTGTTTGGGACAAATTCATCCACATATCAAACAAAGCTTGAAAATCTGTTATTATATTTTGGATACAACCACTAACTTAGACTTCAAAAATATGACATTTGTATTCAAAAAATTAACAAGCTTATTCTTGATCACCCGCACTTTTATATATCTGCCTCTACTAAGATCATCAGTACCACATGAAATAATAACGTGATCGTGCTAAGAAAAGTCGACGACTAAAGATGTTCTAGCACTTGCTTGTAGCATCCATCCGGTTGAACAATGATTGAGAGGACGCTCAGGTTTTTGACAGTTTGATCACTCAAGATGGGGATTCTTTGCGCGAGTCTTCGCACTGCTGCCAACTTGGTCCCTTTGTACCTCCATCATTTTCTCTCACGGGAGTCTTGTTAGCAGCAATTTGTAGGTAAAAGTCTCCCATTGAGAGCGAATAAGGCCACACAATGAGATCGTCAAGTAGGTGGTCAAGCATGCCCGAGTCAAGGGTCCTGCTGTTGAAGAGGAGCCGCACCTTAGAGCACCATCCGGGCAGATATTCAAGCCAGACTTGGCCATCAATGTGGATGGTCAAGTAGTCATCTGCGACGTGCAAGTTTGTTGGGAGGGCACAATTTTCCTTCCCTTCTTCCACGACAAGAAACGGCGAACGTACGATGGCCTGGAGCCAACATCATCCACGAGCCGTTTACCCTGGAAGCCAGAGGAATCTGGCCACGCTGTGATGCTCCTATCCAGAAGCTGCTGAACGTAAAGCCAGCTCTCAGGGCCAGCTGCGTACACACTTGTCTTGAATGGGACTCTTCTATACACGCTGCATTCGGACAAAGGGTCTGGCGACGACTTGCTGCTGCTCACTGAATGGACTGCGGCCTCTGGACCAAACGCTCGAACTCTCACCTGTACACGATTTCGTAATAGTAATGTGTATTAATCAATACTTATACTTATCATTTGTAAGATTTACTGTCAACGTGTACATGTCTTATCATTGAATAAAGATTATTAATAGCCAAATGCCTCGTCATCTAATTAGTGATGCGCATGAACGGATTAACGAGTGCCTCACTGTCCCCACCCACTATATAGCGAAACCACTGCCAAGGGATGGGGCTTGGAAAAATGAGCGGTAATAGAAGACTCTGTTGAGCTTGACTCTAGTCTGGCACTGTGAGAAGACATGAGAGGTGTAGCATAAGTGGGAGATGAAAATCGCCGGTGAAATACAACTACTGTCATCGTTTCTCTACTTACTTGGTTAGGCAGAACACGTGCGCTGTTCGCTCACGAGACGGCAGCTGTCACGGTATTCTCGATTCAGGCACTATGAGGTGGTACTGTGTTTCTATTCTGTTGACGTTTAGAACGGTACTACCGGGTGCCGTTTTTTGCTCACGTGTGATCTGATTCGAGGGGGAGTTTGACTGGGGCGGTACATCTGTCAAAGAATAACGCAGGTGTCCTAAGGCCAGCTCAGCGAGGACAGAAACCTTGCGAAGAGCGAAAGGCTACATTCCGATGTTCAGTACACATAGGGACCGCGAAAGCACGGCCTATCGATCTTTTTGGCTTGAAAAGTATCTAGTGAGATGTGTCAAAAACTGGCTTGGGCGGCCAAGCCTTAATAGCAACGTCACTTTTTGATCCTTCGATGTCGGCTCTCTTCCTACTGATGTGAAGCAGAATTTGCCAAGCGTCGGATTGTTGACCCGTCAATAGGGAACGTAACTGGGTCAAGACCGTCGTGAGACAGGTCAGTTTAACCCTTCAGATGACTGGACGTTGCAGTAGCAATCCTGCTCAGTATGCGAGGCACCGCAGGTTCGGATATTTGGTTCATGCACTAGCTCGAGCTGGCTCTTGACAGCCGATCAGTTTCACAATCATGCCGACGTTGGAATTCGAAATTGTCTGTAGACGACTAACGTACCTGGCAGCTTAAGGATTCGTCTTGTCGATCACACGTGACCCCGCATCGTTGTCTATGTATAATCATGATAATAAATAACTGACAAACAAACACATTGTTGTGTGAACGTTTGTTGTTTATTATTGTCGTGATTGCTGGTCGAGGCCGAGTTGATGCGGCAAACTTGACATGGAGGGTTTAAATAATCATAGTAATTCAGTTTTTTTTGCATCGCCATCCAGACTTTGAATCAAATAAACTTATTCAATAGAGACAAGCAGCAATTGAGAACCTGGATACGACAGTTCGAATATTTAGAGTAAAAAGTTTCGAAGTTATTCTAATTTAAGTTAAACCTGTCAGGATCACTTCACGCAGAAAATCTTCTGATAATTGTGATGTTGATCCATTGGAAAAAATTACAACCCCTTTTTATTCAGAAAATTGACTCTTAAAATTTGATTATAATCATTAGAGGGTCAATGTGGAATAGGTTTATTCAAAAACAATGGATTTCCCCAGAGTGACGTTTCTATTAATTTATCTCAATTTACCACGGAAAGCTAAATCTGCAGGATTATGTATTTCATCCACATATTTCAAGCCATTTAAATTTGTTAGAGTGGATTTAGTAAACTCTGTTTGATACAAATAGCCGAGTCCTGTTATTTTCTAAATTGATTCTACATGTGAATCGCATCAAATAAAATACTGCGCATAAATTGGATAAAGATAACTCACTTTTCACATGACCATTGATGTAGGAGCCTGAAGTGAATTTTTTGTTTGGGTTACGCGGCGGAAGATGCTAGACAGATGCACAATTTTACCATTCGGATTCACCAATGAACATTTAACTTCTTAGATACTACTAACTGCCATATTTCCAATGTAACAGATCGATGTAAGCTAAACATCTCTATCTGGCAAAGATCTACTGAATTACTCAACAACAAAAAAACGGTAGACTCGAAATTTTCACGTAAGCTTGAACTGTCATAATTTCTTAACGGTCGCTGAAAAAATATGCAGTTTGCACCACCATTCAGAGCAAAGAAATGTGGTTCAGATTACATGGTGGAACCTCGAAACCTCCTGCTTCACGGATAGGAAAGATAGCACTGGAAAAACACTCTTTTTTTACTGTCCCCTTTTTCCTACAATCTTGTTTTTTTTATAATGTTATAAATAGAGTGAGTTTGTAAAAGATCTACAATAGTTGGAAGTCAATGCTACTTACCTTTGAAAATATGTTTCGCTTAACGGTCCCCAATAAACAGGGTGTTTACTGATTGCGAACACTAAATTCAAGTACGCATTCCTAAGCTAATTTCATGAAAAAGTTCATATGAACATTGTTCCGGAAGTTTATCGTTTTAAAGATACAGAAAAAAATCAAATGTATGCCACTGACTTCATTTTAGTTTTTCATTTTCAACTCATAGATCTTTTCCGTATCTGGCTGCGTTTGTCAAATTTCTTTAACAAAAATTTTCATCACTGGTTTTCATAATTTTCACTTAGCTAGTCCTAAACGAGGCTTCTATTACTAAAAATAATTCTGCCAAATTTCAAAAAAATCGGTTCAAGTATATTTGTGACATTTGTGAACAACTGTTTTTTTTTCAATAGTCAAACACCCTGTATCTCAAAAACAATGCACTTCCGGACCCATGTTCATAAGGACATTTTTTCATGAACTTAGCTCATAATTACGCCTTTGAATTTGATGTACGCAATTGGGAAACACCCTGTATAGGAGAATGAATTTAATTTTAATCGACTGTTGCGTGATGTTCAATGTGATCCCTCGAATTATTGTTGAAGTGGTTGTTAGACAGTTTTCACAAAGTTAGCTTGTGTTCAAATCTTTTCTCAATTTGACGAAGACATTTTTTGAAAAATGTTATTGATGATTTACTGTCAACATTTTGTTTGATTGTACAGGGTGATCCACTATAATGTCATCTTCCTTCAACTTTTCTATCATAAGTAATTCAAAGGTATGACCATGCAGGTACTAAATATTCTTTTTTTCACGAAAACCAGAGATTGTTAAAATCATCAGTAGACAGGGATAAGCAAAAAGACCATTTTCAATGGAACACTCTATTATTTCAATTTCACTTCGATTCTTCGTGAAATATTAAAAATAATTTCATGTAACCTAGGCTCCATATTATTATTGAGTGAGTATTGAACCATAGCCTGACCATAGGTATCCTAATCATAGCGCCGCCACGCTACCACTACGCTACCGAACCTTGTTGGAATTTTAATGGTATCTCCAACCAATTCAAGATATTCAAAATAAGGTTTGGTTCGAAATTGAAAATAACACTTACACATTTCAAAATGGGACTCTTCTCAGCCATTGATATCTCCACCTTCTCCAACAATTTCAACCTAGCTCCCTTTGTTTATTCATGGAGTACGTTCACATTACTGTCAACTGAACAGTTGTGGCCCTTACTCAGAAGATGATTGGCAAAAGCAGATTTTGTCTCCGTGATGTCCGTGACCTTGTATTCATTGGATAAGCTTGGGTGTTCCTTCACTTATCCAGATATATACCGATAGACAATGACCACACTGTAGAGAGTGAACTCCCGACTTCGCCAAAGGGTTAAGCTGGTCCTTATTGCTCATCAGATGTTTTTTTCAAAGTATTTGTTGTTTTGAAGGCAGTTTAAACATTTTAGCCTTTGAATATGCCCAACTAGAAGAGATGTTTCCAAAAAAGAAGATACATTTAAAAATCGTTTTTTTTTGCTGCTGTAACCACATTATATGTCATTTTGTATTTGTTATAGAATTTAAAGTGAGAACGCGATTTGTCGGATAGTGTCCAACTCTTTGGTGGATGCTTTCTTGGAGAGAGGTGGTAAAGTGGAGAGCCTATAGAACAGTGAATTGAATGCAGCAAACTTATGGGCGAACGGAGAATTTGAGTTAAATCTATTACACTTATTCTATACTCATATTAGACGAAAAAATGTGCTTCACATCCACATCCTCTAGCATGCTTTTCTAACCACAAAGTATATTTCGAACTGCCGGTGTAGATGACGAGTAGATTTTCTATTTTGTTTTTGTCTGCATGAGAACGTTAGGCCAACTCATAAAAAAGTATCAAGTTGAATAGTCCATCAATCTTCCACTTTGAGATCTGGTTTTAATCTCGAAATTCTAATTAGAATTAGACTAAAGTCGCGAGGTTTCGTCTTGATTGACGGTGGCTTGATTCAAACGCGAGTAATCTTCTCTTGCCAGAATGGCATCAAATAATACCTAGTTTATTTTACGTAAAGTCGTTCCAGATTATATGGCAAATTAACGTCCTTCCTTTGATATGCTCTGAGTGTTCTGATTCAAATGAGATGAAATCTTGCCACCTTTAGTCTTCTATGACCTCTTCAATTTGAATGGAACATTTATTTCGGGCCTCGAAATCCACGAGTTTCATATTTATTCTGCATTTATTAGACATCGTTTATATAAATATGGGTCCGCAAAGAATTCGTTTTCGAAATGCAATATGTTAAAAGTGATGACCTGATGACGGTTTTCTGTAAATATTTTCAAAATCTTTTTAAATTATTGAGCAGGGGTTCAGTCATCAAACTTTTTACACTCTATCTTATGAACAAAAACTTAGTATTTTATAACCTTCATGAGTGAACCATACATGGTAAATCAGTCTGAGCAGCCCAGGCAAAACCCAGTTTTGATTCAAATCCATCTCAGAATTAAAATCCAACTTGTAAGAAGAAAATAACTGACGTGCATCTTGTGCACAAAATATAGATATCCTCATTCAAAAGAAAAAATACTAAATCTTTAACCAAAGTGAAAAATCCTAATCCTAATCGAAACAAACCTACCTTCTAATTATTATTAACGCTGGGACTCCAAAATAACACAACACAATCGAAGAACCATCCAACAGACCACTGTCGGCGTCGTCTGCTCTGACGTTGCACAATAATGTAAAATATCCTCAACCATGAGATAAAACACGAAATCGAAAACCAAAGTGGAACATTCTGATCCTATCTAATCGAAACCAAACAGATCTACTAATAATTATCATTATTGATGCTGGGACTTCAAAATAACACAACACAATCAAAAAATCATCAAAAAAAACACCGTCACTCGCCGTGGATCTGCTCCTATCGGAAATCGCCCATCAAGATTGATCAATGTCAATAATTATCGCATTGTACTTAATTTTTTTCTTCAATTCTTAAAGACGTTTTATTATCATTATCATAAAACCAAATGCTAATGAGATGAGATTCAAATCATTGGGAAGCTCTTTTTAGAATTATTTCATTCTAATGGGTTAGTACTGACTACTCGTGGCTGTAGAGAAATTTGTCCAGTCGGTTGATATTGTTGGTGCCACAAAGAGACGAAAACTATCATCATAATAATAAAATGAAGAATGGAGATGTCATCATAAACAAATAACTATAACCCAACTTTAAATGTAAAGCGAGATCCTCTTCCGAAAAAACGACCATTTTTTAAGCTGAGCAAAACACGCAGCCGCTGACGTGACGCTTCACAACAGCATTACGTTCAGGTGAGCTTCTTATCAAGCTTCTTAAGCTGCTGAGACCGCCTGAATGTAGCCATTGTTACTCCGGTGATCACCATGGCAATGCCATGTCAAACATTCTGACCAATCAGAGATTGCGAGAATGAAACCATCTCTCTCCCTCATTGGAAACACGCATGATGCTATCTTTTTTACGGACAAATAAACCTTCCTTTTCATAAATGTATAGAAGATTACAGATTCAGCTTGTATACAATATCTTCGGTTTTGGTTTACGAGACGACTTTCACTCTCATAAAGTGCACATTTCAAAAATATAACTCTAAATTTCTGTTTTCACTGTACGTATACTGTTTCTAAAATGTAGTTTTTCAGAGTGACTGAAGTTTATGAACTAGTATAAATTCATGTCATAAAAGGGTTCCTCAAGTGTTGAATTAGATTTTTCAAATGTATACGAAATTTGCGCGATCACTGGTGTGAGAATACGACCCATGCCAAAAAAAACTCATGCTCGCGGCGAAATAAGTTATATAGTTTTTTTCGAATAGTCGTAACTATGGCTTACAACTCTCAAAATCACTATTCCACAGGGGGCTGAGTGAAGTTGGGGACTTTCTATCCTATCAATTTTCTGTTGCTCATCTGATTTGATCGCTAATCACAGTTGCTTCATTTTTCTTATCCTTCTGAACGTACACAGATTGTACACTCGACAAAAATGAGATAACACCAGTCCAAATGATCACAAGAACCTTTCCATGAGCGTAACTACAATATCAACTCACCAATAACAAATTTCAGATTCGTTAATGATCAAAGTTCTACGCTCCACGCCGTTAACTGCAGCATCTTACCACTTCTCCTTTTGCTCGGGACATAATGTGATTTCAACAAACATGTTTATTGGTATTACTTGTCGAACAGCGCCCAAGGCACTCAATTTTGGCGTAAGTTCATGAAGTTAGATGCCAGAGCTCTAACACAATTATCTGCTTGTTTTCACTGCTCCCAGAATGTTACTGGTTAGAAGATGGTGCATTGAAATATGAACAACTTATGATTGCGATTTCACGATTGCAGCTCTACCGGGTCTTTCCGTATATTTTTGCATTCCAACTAGAAACTGATCGTTTGTTGACTAGTTGCTATAACCTTATCATGGCTTAAGATGTGACATTCCACTCAAAAAAATTACTGATTATAACTGAACCAACAACAAATCTCTAATTTGACCCATTGCCTTCGATGTTATTATTGGCAATTCAGATATGTTTTGATTCGTGTAAGATCTTGAGTTAATGTGAAAAAAAAACCTATAATCGAGAATATGAGCGGTATTGGACCATTAATAGGGATATTGTGTTTGAATGTCTGGTGCTCGTCATAAAGTTGATTTTTTATTTGAAGTTACAATGACAGATCAAAATTGTAGGTTATATGTTGGCAAAACGTTTTATCATGATAGTCCTAAACTGTGATTCGTTTTATTTTGATATTATCAGATATTATCAAATATTATCAAATATTTTATCTCACCATCTCAATCAGCGAGCACTTAATGGCACTACATTTTTTTTGCCAACCTTTAACCTTCAAATTTGATCTGTCACTGTAACTTTAAATAAAAAATGAACTGTATGAGAAGTTCAGGATGGATTCCGTATTCTAAAGCTGTAAAAAGGATCAGACATTTGCTCAACGTATTCCTGCAATTGCGGTACCGTCGTGAGTTGATGTAACTCGGTGATCGGGGTCCTTCTTGGCAAGTTGAGAGAAGCTCTTGAATACAAACCCTGTGAGTTAAACATGCTGCACCATTCAGAGCAGGCATAGGTTTTAACAGATCTGATACAGGTCATCAGATCTGTTAAAACAGGGTGAGCTTCAGATCTTGTGCCAACTTGGGCACAAAATAGGATACATACGCTGTCCGGCCAAGAAAGACTTTTGCAATATGGACGAATGAGTCAATAATGACCCACAAATACCTCACTTTTTTAACCTTGTCAATGAGTTGATTATCGGTTTTCATCGGCTGAATTATCAGCTTATTAGTGAATTTCTGACTAAGCACTAATTATAGACACTTTTTTTTTGAAAAACACCTCCATTCATCATTTATCGAGTTTATTCCATTTGGCAGATATACACTGGCTCTGTGGAGTACACAAATGCAAAATTGACTTGTCTCATGCCAAATTATTGTAGCCTGGACATTTATTTTGGACATTTTAACTTTTGAGTCGACATAATAGTTTTTTTTTCAAGGGAGATATCAAATTTTGTAATAGAGCATGTTGACGTTGACTCTCACGAAAAATAAATGGGTGCTGCATTCTATTGCTCCGCAAATCAGCGCAGGCGAATAGATGATACCTCACATTCGCGCTGTACCTCTCGTCCATGGAATAAAGAGACATCATTTGACAGTTGTCCAATGTTAAACGGTAACTTTCAGCATTCATAACGATCTTGTATCTTATTCCAATAATTGTTTTTAGCACGTCAAATAAGAAACTGATGACTGCTCTCAATTTTACAGTTTTAGAATGCTCATAACCTTGAAAAAACTTGACCGATTTTAGTGATCTTGGTGTTGTTTTGAAGAGTGCTGTCTGCTCTTGAAAAATATTGTGTTTTCGAATCATTCTGATAAGAATATTTGATTTTATTAATCATAATACAATTTTGTGTTTTTATAGCACAGTTACGCAATCTTGTGCCAATTCTCGGAGCTTCTAATATATTCCTAGCATTCTCTTTAGAGCATATTATTCAATAATTTCTCTCCGCAAGTCTCTGTGATGGATAGATTCGGAGATCTGGCTCCTTTCCATCCTTTTATAACCACCCTGAACAAAGATTATTGATAACTTGGAGTCTATCTATACTGATATGAGAATAATGATCATCTGTTCAATCAGTATCTGAACCTCAAAGCAGCGGAATGATTGGGTTGAAGTATACAGGGTGTCTCGCGAGGTAAGGGACAAAATTTCACAACATGTTCTTCAGGTAAATTCCAGTCGATAAGGTCGTATAAAAATTTGTCTGGAAATTCTTTATAAGAGACCTACAGGATGTTGAATTCAAATTTCCATCCATGTTTTTTTCTAGATAATGTTTTACTCGATGTCGATATTTTGATAAAAAATGGTGTGTGGGAGTTTTTTGAGGTACAGGGTGTTGAAGTTTTTTTCCTTCCTTTTTCGATTTTTCTCTGAATAATATATGTATGAATGTGGATGTGTACATCACACACTACTTGAATTTTATCTTTTCACTCAAAAAATGTAGCAATCATACGGAATATTTTATAACTCCCAGAAGGTTATCTCCGCCATATTTTCAAAATCGCATGTATTTATTATTTCAAATCCGAATATCCCGAGAATGGTTGCTCGTACCGACTTTCATCAATCATACTTTTTCTACGTAGGAAATACAAATAAATCTATTTTGTTACTCAGAAATGTGATACGTACGTTCAAAAAAGTTATGGCTGTATATTATAGGAAAAATAAGTGTGGGTTGCGTCCTTCACAAGTAAGAGCCATACTTAGATCAAACTCTAATTTCGCATGCCAAGAAACCACTAGACACCAATTGTTATCAAAATATTAACATTGGTTCAAATATTATTTAGAAAAAAATCAATTAGAAATTTGTTGCCAATTTTCCATTTAGCAGACAGTCGCTGACAAATCCTGGACAATTTTTTTATTCTATTCGTCATTGTTTGACGTCCTGGAGGCATTGAGGTATCGCAACCGTCGAAAAAATACTTATCTAGAAAATGATACCATACAAAATAAGTCAGGTAAGCATGAAGAGGGTAACCATAGTTTTGTTCATAAATCCATCTTTATCCTTATGAGAAAACTTGCGCAAGTAAACAGAACTAATTGACTGAACCAAAAATAGAAATAGCATTCCAATAACGATAAATCTAATTCAACATTTAGTTTATTCTACAAATAATATGGAAAACAAAAGGTTACATATTAAAAACTAAATCAATTTCGACTCAAGAATTAAAAAAATTTGCCATTTAAACAAAATATCGAAAATAATAATAGTAGGTGAATAATAATTGAAAATATTGAGTAGGCAACCCATTGCTCTGGACCTTTAGCTGTTCACCTCAATGCCTTGAGGACGTCAAAACATATCTAAAAGTAGAATACCAAATCCAGGTCCGTATTAAAAAAATAAAGATGGCCACTCAAAGACAAAACTTCAGATTTTCAATTGGATACTGCCATCTCCAAGAAATTTTAAACAGGCATAATTTTGGGAATAACTTGACAAAAAGGAATTCTCCTTTCACCCTCACAAATCTTTCACCTGCCCAAACATGGACAATTTACAATCATTTATAGCGGATACTTGTTCTGACGAACTGTGGCTCAGTTATAGTGCAGACTGATGATTCAATTTTGTCAAGATATTTGAAAGATGGACGACAATAAGACTTTACGATACGTGAGCCAATTTTAAAAAATACTTTTTCAAAATCCTGCATCTGGCTATGACCAGATGGGACACGTGAACAAAATGAATAATTTCATTATTCAATATCTTACGTTATTCCAAGACCAGACCTGCTGGAACAACACAATTCCAATATAAATTTAAATTTAAAAAAACTCAAAAAACAATATTTCGAAGTATTGAGACACTCAACCCAGCTTAGCTCTCATTTTCTTCATTCTGACTCTGATAGGAGTAACTCTAGCAACTTGAATACAGATTCGCTCGGCACCCCGCCAACAGCCTACCGATTTGTCGGCTAGCAGAAAATATTTGAAGCTAGCTACTGGTTTATTTTTATATTATGATCTTTAACAAATTTTGAAAATATACAGCTATTGGGACCACTGGACTAGAATTGATCAAAGGACACGAGGCCAGATCTTCGTTTTATAATTAATCGAATCTTCATGGTGAACTTTGGTGTGGTGTAGAATCTATAGCATTGATGTGAAATACCTTTGCCACTATTTTGTAAAACGATACCATGACGTCATACCATAATGATTTTATTATTGAAATCAAGGTCAATTTCTTCCAAATTATGTACGGTATAATGTCAACTAAGAGTGATTATGAAATCTTATCCACTGGCCACAGAAAACTATTCATTAAACTTTGTAATGATGTTCATAGGGTTCACTCAAAATATTTTATTGGATTTTGAATCACGGCCGGTAGTTGCATTTTATGAAATCTCATCTACAGTATACGGAGTGGACCAGAAATAAATATTCCATGTAACAGCAGATACCTCACACAATTATTTTGCGATCGACCAAAAATTGTCTCTTTCGAAAGTTGATATCAAGAGAGATACAGGGTGTCAAAGTTGAATTGGAATTTTTGATTTTTTCAAATAACTTTTGAAATAATCAAGTTATTTCGATAAAATTTAGTAATCACTGCTCTTTCAACTACTTGACTAGCATAGCGACTTTTATTTATGCACGAAAATGTGCTGGCTTCATCAACTCATTCAAATGAACGACGCGCTGTTCATTTGAATGAGTTGACACGTGCCCTCTCCTCGATCGTTGTTCATAACATGAAAGAAAAATATACAATGAAAAAATTAATCTACAGCGGCGTCTGATTGCTTCAAAATATATGTTTATCTCATTTTTCTCACTCATTTCACCTACCTAATACCTGACTATTTCTATCGATTAGTTGGAAGAGCAGTGTCAGAAGAGCAGTGCCAGTCAAGCCCCTTATCACTGCGGATGCCCCCGGGAATGTGGAGCTTTGTTGTCCCGGAGGAAGTTCCTCTGCCTCATCATCTCTATTTCTGGGCCACAGGGCATACTGCTCTCATTTTGTAGGCTCTCCGCACTCTGGACTCACCATGTAGGCCCTCTGTGCGAGGGTGATCGTGAGGTGCCTCCACAAAATGTCACGATAGGCGTAAGTATGAGGTTTTCGTCTGGAAGCTCACCTATCGAGCTCCAGAGACGTAGCCGTCAGACGGGAGTTAAACTTGGACAGCCCCTAGAAACATCTATTGTCTTCCCAAATACAGCCTACAGCACACACAGTGGGATGAGCATGTTGAACCTTGGAAAGTCCGTGTCTCGAGGTGTAGCGTGAATACGAGAAGTCTTCTTGTCTTGCGACTGACACTGCTCGTGGAAAGGAAGATCGGAATAATCACGATTTTTCCAACTACTTGACAGGGCTTGCTGACTTCTATTAATACACGAAAATGTGCTAACTTAGCGCGTCGTTCATTTGAATGAGTTGATTCACTCTATGTTCCTTTGATCCGTTCGTATTCACATGAAAATATGGGGGTTGTTTGACATCCAGAATTCATATCTGACCTTGGGTTAGCTCTTTCATGTAGGGGGCGCCACTCACACATCTTTCCACTCATTGAAATAGCAATTTTTTGTACGCACTCGAACCTTTTTTCTTTTCTTATTGAAAAATTGATGATTTGGTCAAAAAACAATAAATTAGAAACAAAAAATTTTAAAATTTGACAGAAAAATCAAATTTGGCATCTTCTTCTTGGTGTGCCTTCTACAATATGTGCACATTGGCGATACTTGATCATATACTTGTGTCATTTGGAGGATGACATCTTCTGCTTGGCGGAATAGTAAATTGGTCCGCACCAGTCTCTTATATTTCGTGTGGTTTTCTAACCGGGTCTCTTGTACCTTCTACCCTGCCTTGCAGGATCAAATTTGGAATGGAATATCTCGCGCCCCTAAGAAAATGACCAAGATAAAATATCTTTCGCACCTTGAGGATCTCAAGCAACTCTCTTGTCACGGTTTGATTTTCACGATACATCAATAGTCAAATTTTGTCTAACAATTCATACGGTTATCAGTTTATTTGCCTATTTTATTTGAATTCTAGTCAAACTACAGTCAACGGCCCTCCATTTAATCTTGAATTCAGCGTAAACGATAAAACAGGTACAACGAAATCTCCACTCCAACAGCAGCTGGTCCGTTTGATGTCGGTTATTCGCGTCAACCGAGCAGAGGCCGCGCAATGGGAAATCGTATTTTCTAATATTCGAAAACTCGAATTAACGGTTGGATTTGATGGTTGGATTTTATCCATTTCAATTTCCTTATTGCCTTTGGTTATTTCCTGTTGAAGTTTCGACCTTTTAGGCAATCTTTACTGTTGATCTTGGAAATAGTTTTTTTTGCCGTCTTAGAATTTTTCACCGAAGTAGTCCTTTCCACTGATATACTACGAAAACGTTGGTCATTGTTGAGAAGATACGTAGTGGTTTCGCATCAAAGAGAAATTTGATTTTGCCGTTGTGCTCACACTCTTGATTAGGCGATTTATTTTCCACTGCGTACGTTAGTGTGCCACTTTTATCTTTATTGTTCTGGTTAGGTTGGCCGGCTATATCGCAGTTAGCTGCGAAATAAAGTGAAGCCACTCGTTTTTATGAAATTTTGAAGAACCTTCTCTGTAGAAGACTACCCAATCACTATTTCCGAAGCCAATCGATTATTCAACCTGTTTTGGATTTTGTGACCATACTATCTATAGTATGTGAGAACTTTTCACGTTTTCCTATAAAATTTTTCCTTGTAGATTGTGGTCAATAAGTTACACATTCTGGGTTTAATCAACAACTCCTATACAGGGTGTCCGGAAATTACGCGTCAGGATTTTGGTGGGCGATTCTACATGAAAAATTAATGCAACAAACTTCTATACAATTTTTTCAAAAACTTCAAAAATTTTTTCAAAGTACGAATTTTTAATTATTTAAGGTACGGTTAATGTTTAAAGTCGTTTTTCTCGGAAACCGTTAATTCTACGATGATGCAACACGAGCACCTTTTTAAAAAATATTTTGATGCTCTTTACTAATTTGACATCCAAATTTATAAAAAGATTAAAACAAAAAAGTTCTAAGTAATTTTCCTAAGGTGAAGGACAGCTTCAGCCTTTTGTCATTGACGACTAGCGTCAAATTAATAGGGTGAATACAAAGAAACACTAGTGACATGCATGCAAAATTTGGCAAAAATCATTACACTAGAAAAAAAGTTATTAAAAAAAATAAGAAAAAAAAAATATTTTTTAACACCCTGTATCTTCCTTAATTTTGAGTTTTTGAAAAAATTGTATAGTTTGTTGCATTAATTTTTCATGTAGAATCGCCCACCAAAATCCTGACGCGTAATTACCGGACACCCTGTATAATAAGGACTAAAGGCTCACAAAATATTATGGTGTCACCTATGTAGGCCCAGATGTAGGCCCTTATCAATTCATCATATTTCCGTATCCTTGTAGGCCTGGCAACCCAAATATTTATGTTTGTTTATGTTCTTGTCAAAACAATTTCAAATGTCTTCCAGTTTGTATGATTCTCGAGCGTTGAAGGCTACACACAGAAAAAAAGCAGATTATCCAGCGCCTGATTTTTGTGCTTAACACTGGTGTCGGTTTTTCCGTTGATTGGTTCCGTTGGTACAGTTGAAAAGAAGATTGAGTGAATGCAAGATGTCCAACAGGTCTTCCTTCGACAAAGAATTTGTGCTAATTACTTACTAGAAAACGTTTTTTAAACATGGAAAGACCAATCCAAAGTTCACACATACAGTAAATAAAGAGCGAGTAGTTCAGGCAGGTATATCAAATCTGTTAATCGAGAAGACCCCTTTATACAGACTTTTTGCAAGTACCATGAGTGAAGTGGGAAAATCTTATTCAACTGTTTGCTGTCTGCTTTTAATCGATCAATACACCATTAACCTTGCAATATGGCCCACCAAAAATTGGAAACCAAGAAAAATATTTAAAAAAATAACAACAATGGAAACACCATGAGGAAGAAAATGTCCAAGGAGAAACTTGACTTGGCCTCTGTTCAGATTATGAAGATTAATCTATTGTTCATTCATTCAATGAAGTGTTCTTGAGATATAACGTGTTTTCAAGTTTACTTTCTGCAGCTATAAATAATAGAGGAGATTCCCTGATTGATGGTTAACTGACGAGCATGTGAACAAGACAAAACAGTCGCAACATGACTGCATACCTCTAATAAACCAGTCATATTCCATTCTAGTACTGAAAATGTTGGTATCTTTCAAATCAATTATCCAGACTAACCGAAAATGTACACAAATCGATACAAAATTCTCCAGTTAGAAAAGTGTAGGGATCAATATTGTCTACAATTGATTTTCTAGCCATATTAGAACGTCGGATCATCACTAAGAATCAAATAATATTCTGCGAGCCATTTTCAGAAGAAAAGAAAAAAAAAGAAAAATCAAAAAAGCATAAAAAAAACAATTTGTTTGTCACCTAGCTGCAGTCAAAGTCAGCTGTTCTGGCAATGATCATAGTGTTCCCCAAGAATAAAACTTTGGGCCTACATTGATGACGTCACACGGCCAGCACTTTGGTCTTGTTTTCTAGGAGGTATTGGTTTAATACTTACTCAATAATTATTATTGTTGAGCCGTTCAAATTTGAAAATCTTCATTCAATGTTTATCAATAGGGAGTTTTCGCATGACTCACATTTTTAGTATTGCACTGAGACCTTTAATTGTTTGATGGTACAATTAAGTGAGACTAGTTTTCTTGTACTAGAGTCTTAGTTGGGAGCTAGAGATTCCGGATCCTGGCTATTCCCACACACTAATGGGATTGATTGATTGATATGGGGCAGAACCATTCTGATAACATCTGGATATTGGCCATAGAGCCTGACGTCGTACCCAGGCTCCAAGTAATTAGACAGAAGACTTCTACTTATATATTCAACACATTCTAATTCATATTCATCTATTCACGTATTACACTGTGCGCCAATCGTGATCACTTGAGGAACATGTTTGTTTCGAGTTTGAAAGTTGTGCGATATTTTGATTGCCCCCTATTATTGATGAAGTTTGATCAAGGCGCATCCGCCATTTCTTACTGTGCTTACTGTTTACTGTGCGCACATTTGTTTTCGATAGGTACCAATTCTTTATAAGTAGCCTTTTCTTACTTTATTGGACCATTCAAACCTTATCACGTGTATTGGGATTGCGACGAATATAAAGGGAATTTATTCCTTTTTTTTTTTCTTTTTTTTATTGTACTTCCTTCTTTGCCCTAAGGATGCAAAGGTTTTTTTTGTTGTTGCTAATACCCAGTAATCGAGTATTTGGTAAGTATCTGTGCTACGGAATCGACCCGGGTAAAAGGTTACTGGGACTCATTAATATTGATCCATTATTAGCTTAACCGCACGATTTCCCGTTCTGCGTTAGCCAATGCATTCTGTTTTTTTTGTCCATCTCATACCTTCTGCTATCTTTAATAAAGGCGGAGGCACTCTCTGGACTTCAGCCATCCTCAACACCTCTTCGTTGGTTTTGCGCACAGTCCATGGAATGCGGAGGGGTCTGCGAAGGGACCACATTTGGAATGCTTCTATACGGTTCATGGACCTGACTTTTATCGGCCATGTCTTCGCACCATACAGGAGTATAGGCCACACGTAACATATGACAACCCGGAAACGTAGTGCCATTGGGAGAGTACGGGCAAGCATTACGTTATTTATAAACGTGGTCTTAGCTTGTCCAATTCGATTTTGACTTCGTTATCACAGTTCCATTTTCAGTTACGTGTTGCACCCAGATAAACATAACGCGACACTTGATCCAAACTTCTTCGGTCAACTTTGATCACGTAGTTGACAGGTTGTCGGGTAATGGCCATCAACCTAGGGTTATTTTGACCTCCTATATACGCTCTCGAAATTATGCCATATACTTACTAGACACCCTGTATATTTGGGCATGGATAATACGAAGAAATACTTCAAGAGCATGACTCATTAGGCTTATCAGCTTGTAGTCGCCACAGTATCTGGGGGCACTTTTTTTTAAGGATAGGCACAAAGGTGAACTTGAGCCAGTCTGATGGTATTTTCCCTGTTTCATAGATTTTGTTGCATAGATGTGTTACAATTTTTGTATGCAGCGTTCTCAGAATCTCAGCATGTTCCTAATAGCTTGTTGCACTTCACTATCCAGGCCCACTCAGTTGTTTTGTGAAGCTAAACAGGTCTTGTGTGCTGCGTTGATCATGGAAAAGCGTTTTCGCATATTGTTTCCATTCATTGCACAGGTCTTCTGGCTTTAGAATGAGTTCTCCGTTTTCATTTATGAGGAATGGTATAGGGCCAGTCATTTGCTTTATGTTTCGATCAAAGTTAATTGAGTCATGTAGCTTATGGAGTCTCTCAGCCTCCTCACACTCTGCAATGATCCAAATTCTTGAGACAGTTTTGTGCGGCGCCGTTCTTCCATTGTGTCAAGAATTACGTCCATCTACCATGGTCTAATCTTGGTCTTGAAGTTTTTTTCAATGTTGTTACATATGTCCTCAGGGTTGTCTTCGTTTCCTGGGTCATTGGCACTGCAGTGTCGGTCCAGTTCCAGTCTCATGTTTTTTTTGATATCCGTTTTATCAACTTTCTGGACATCGTATTTTCGAGGAGCTTTACTTTTCCTTATTATTTTGAGGTGGAGTTTAAAATTGGCTATTATAGGTCTATGATCAGGTCCAACGTCAGCTCTCGAATATGCTGCCACACGCGTGATACTATTCTTGTATTTGTTATTTATCATGATAAAGTCAATCTGATTTCGGACTTTGTGGTGTGGATCGCCATGTATATAACCGTTTGGGGGGTAGTTTGTAGTAGGTATTCTTGATTACCAGTTTTTCCTTCTTACAAAACTGTAAGAAGATCACCTCGTTCGTTTCTCTCACCAAGACCAAAGTCACCCGTCACACCATCCACTTCTTTTTTCCCACTTTTGCATTGAGATCACCCATCACAATGGTTGATTCGTCAGATTTTAGCAGGCTCAAGACCTTATGAACTGGTTCATAGAATGCTTCTATTTCTTCATCCGGTGGCTGTTGGGCCACGTACGTTTGCTAATTCCAAGGATGTCGATATTGAGTCGTTGCATTTCTTTTATGGCATTGTCAAGTTCTCCAGTACCGAAGAGAGATCTCACGTTCCATGTACCTATTCGCTTGATAGCCTTCTTCTTTTCTTAGCACCCTCTGATGATCTAACATTTGCCCGGGACTGAGGGCCGAATTATTTTGATTCCTGACATGATATTTTTTTGGATTTTGGATAAAGGACGTCCTGGGGATAAAAATGCGGTATTTTCCCATTCGCAGTACCTTAGCCCTCCAGCTGCTTCAGCTTCGCCTGTGAAATTTCAGTAATCGAGCCAATTTCAGGAACATTCCCTTAGTGTCTCGAGTTGGTAATGTTGATCGCTGCTGCCCTTCATCATGCTAGTTCTGGTCCGCCTCGGGTATTTCATTTTGCCGTTACCACCCATATCTGTGAGGCTTTCCCATATCCGGACGCCCGATGAGGGACTAGCAATCCCATACGGGGATGATGATTCGGTTGAATTATAGAGTTAGTCTTTGTTTAGAATCATTTTTTGTCACTTTGCTCAAAAACGAAAGGTGCTATATTTTCGAATGTAAAATATAGCAATAGACTTTCAAAACAACCAGAACTTTTTATAAAGGGTGACTTTGAGTGAAAATGGACGTTTTGGTTCATCATGCCCATACTAATGATAAGCTAGGGCATGATCTTTGGCCTATCTAGGGCGCAAATCCCAACAAAAAATAATTCGTCATGACAAAATGGATATATAATATAGATTCAAGTGCTGTACACCAATGTCGAGGGAAAATAGATCTTCAGAAGATGATAAAAAATAATTTTGTGTTACTCGCTCGATAATTTGGTCCAAGGTGGCTACAATAATAAAAAAAAATATTCCTATCTCATTAAATCTTTCAGATGAAAATTTCAGTGAATGGAAAACAGTGGATCAATATCTTATAAATCTATACTCAACTGCATAACAATTCGTATTTATAATTGGCTATATTATGCTAAAAGTGTGGCCATGTAAATGGTGTACCCGAACAATTAGCGATGATTTTATTTCGTTATCGATAGGAAGCTTCGACAACGATCAATCGCCTTGAAGATCTTATACTGCTATGGATAATAATAAAAGGATTTGAGTATTTTTATTCTTTTCGGAGAATAATGTCTACGTTTATCAGAATGAAACTGTTTCAGAGTTTCAGAAATTAGAATATAAGGGTTGATATGATTGTGATGAGAATGTGTAGGTTTTTGTGACTTACTTAAAATAGATCTATTGCAATTTATGTACACAATTGAGCTTATACCAGAAATAAATGACGATAGACCCCTAATAATTGTTCATTTTGTTTCAGGTGTTAATCACGGTGACTTATAGCGAAAATGGACTAATTATCAGTTCGTTTGATTATCGTTGTCGAGACATACTTGGCCAATTAGAGAGACGAGGTTTCCTCAAATATACGAGGGATTGAAGGGAATGTCTCCAGAACTCTCAAGGCAAATTGTGGACAGATCGTTAAAGTGACTAGCAAACTAACGATGGCTGTGCTGGATCCTTTGAATATAACAAGTGCTTCTCAAAAGCTGGACATAATAGATAAGAAAGGCGTTCAAGTGCTATTCTTTGTGGTATATACCACAATATTCATAGTTGGACTATTCGGAAATGTGCTCGTGTGCTTTGTAGTGTTTAGAAACAAGGCGATGCAGACTGTGACAAATCTTTTCATAACCAACTTGGCTTTGTCAGATATACTTTTATGTGTTTTAGCAGTGCCATTCACCCCGCTGTACACTTTATTGGGAAAGTGGGTGTTTGGGAGTGTGATATGTCATCTGGTGCCATATGCTCAAGGAGCTAGTGTATATATTTCAACTTTAACTTTGATGTCAATTGCTATAGATAGGTGAGTACGAACAAGCTCAAGAGAATAATGTATTTTGTATAGTGATCTGAAGCCAAATGTCTGTGGAAAGCAAATACGAATATTATAGAATCTATAAATGCCTCTAGAATACAAAGATTTAAATTGCATGATAATTATTCAGGGTGTACATCCTTGGATGATTAATTATGCAGAAATCATAATATTATGCTCATTATATTATTTTTTCGTGGATTCGGAAATTTGAAAAATAGTCAGATAATATTGATGACTTTGAGATACGCAAGTGACTATGTCTGTCCTCATGACCAATCACGGGATGTGAAGAGATATTTTGAAAATTATGTTGGATAGTTTTGCAAATATGGTTGACACAAATTGCTGCACTTCCCATAAACATATACAAGGTCTTCCCGTATATTTTCGCACCCCATCTAGACAGTTTATTTGTAAAAATATTGTTCGCAAATGCTTCGTCACAGAGCTACAGGGTGTTGTAGATTTTTTTTGTCCCAATATTTTTTTCAATATTTGCTATACAGGGCTTTTCACTTAAAACTCCCCACGTCAATATCTCGGAAACGAATAGGAATATTTCATTTCTGTAAAAAGTAGTCAATGTATGGGGTCGAGTAGTTATTTTTCACAGTTAAAAAAATTCGACGCCTACCAAGAGTAAAGCGTCACGACGCATCGAAAATATTAATCGATTGCAAGAACTTTGAAATTACGCGCATGCTCAAGTACATGTTATTTATAAACTTTTTTGTTATTCAGTCGAACTCATTTATTCTACACAGTTTTGAGATATACAGTGTGTCCAAGATAAGGATGTCTATCATGGGGATCTTGAAAACCGTGAGAGATACAAGGTCGGTTAAATGGAGGCAAAGTTGCGTATTTTGATGCTTAACAAAATGCCGTTTTAAAAGCCAAGAAGTTCCGACTAAGTCCGAAATTATCCGAAAAAAACCTAAATTTTTCAAAATTGTTTTCATTTTTTTTTGACCACATTTGAAGAGATATTTTGAAATGAATGGAACTTCTCCATTGCCACTTTTTGCCCTTTACAAGATATCCTTATTAAATTGAAGAACTGACGTTTCGTCTATGAGCAGCCATCATCAACTTTGTTTTTTTAAATACGGTCCTGGATTTTTTATGACGGATTTTGAGGGCCTCTTATGTTCCTAAATCAACAATGTATCGCAATTATTAAAAAAAATTATGTTGATGGATTTTTCCATAAGAAATCATGTGTTAGAGAGAGACAAAAAATACATTTTCAATAGGATTAAAAACAACCACTTCTTTTTTGATTAGTGCGATACCTCGTTGGTTTAGGAACATAAGAGGCTCTTAAAATCCGTAATAAAAAATCCAGGACCGCATTTAAAAAAACAAAGTTGATGATGGCTGCTCATAGACGAAACGTCAGTTCTACAATTTAATAAGGGTATCTTGTAAAGGGCAAAAAGTGGCAATGAATAAGTTCCATTCATTTCAAAATATCTCTTCAAATGTGGTAAAAAAAAAATGAAAACAATTTTGAAAAATTTAGGTTTTTTTCGGATAATTTCGGACTTAGTCGGAATTTCTTGGCTTTTAAAACGGAATTTTGTTAAGCATCAAAATACGCAACTTTGCCTCCATTTAACCGACCTTGTATCTCTCACGGTTTTCAAGATCCCCATAATAGACATCCATATCTTGGACACACTGTATATCTCAAAACTGTGTAGAATAAATGAGTTCGACTGAATAACAAAAAAGTTTATAAATAACATGTACTTTAGCATGCGCGTAATTTCAAAGTCCCTGCAATCGATTAATATTTTCGATGCGTCGCGACGCTTCACTATTGGTAGGCGTCGAATTTTTTTAACTGTGAAAAATAACTACTCGACCCCATACATTGACTACTTTTTACAGAAATGAAATATTCATATTCGTTTTCGAGATATTGACGTGGGGAGTTTTAAGTGAAAAGCCCTATTTGCAAAACTGACCCCCCAAAAAAATTTTTTTTTTTATATTTACCCTAATCAGTTGCATAAATTATTCAAAAACGAATCAATTTCGTAAAACTCACTTCAAATTTAAGCATATTTAGAGAATTTACCTAAATTTTTAATTTTTTAGAGAATAACAAGCTTCATATTTGTTGCAACGATATTAAACACAACTTATATCGCAAACATTCTTTTTTACAAGGTAAAAAATTATTAATGATAATATGCATATCAAAAAACTCGCATATGAAGTGATTTTTTTAAGTGAATTTTGTGATTCCCTAAAAAATTCAAAATTTGGGTAAATTTTCTAAATATGCTCAAATTTGAACTGAGTTATGCGAAATTGATTTGTTTTTGAATAATTCATGAAATTGTTTAGGGTGAATATGAAAGATTTTTTTTTTTTGGGAAATAATTAGATGTTTGAACAAAATTATATTTTTTTTCTAAGCAGGCCATGATTTGGTATTTAGGCATAACTTTTAATTCTTAATTCTTTTCTATTTGGAATTTTGCCGAATTTTCTGAAATAAGGGTACTTTACTCTTGTACAATTTTCATATTTTTTGGCCTACCCTGTATGCTGTTTGACTTGCAACCATTCTAAGTGCACCTAATATGATTATCGAACATGCACCAACTTTCGGCAATATTTGTATTTTGGTTCTGCAGTTAATGAAAAAAATCCCATGTGTTGCGCACTCAAGTGACCACACTGTATATTATCTTTAGAAGGTATGTACTTTTGTGTTATCACCAAGTTCAACAAATTGATGCTGCAAGCACTTTTCCAGATTCTTTGGCAAAATTTAAGTTACATTCTACTAGAGCTTCATACAACATTTTCAATAATTCGAGGGATATAAATTGTCGCAGTTGATAAAGTTTATAAATTGTCTTTCTAATTTTCTTACTTATGTATTCAACATGCACTTTGTATTTTGGATTCTTATCTATAAAGACTCCAAGATATTTTATATTATCGACAGATTCTTTTTTAGTATTACAGTCACAATCCTCCATTTGCTTGGTAAAGCAGGTATAATCATGTATTATTAGATCTGAGTTCATCATGATTCAGATTATACATAGAAAAATTCATAAAATGAGTTGTGGTGCTTTTGAGAGCCAGAAGATCTTGACTCAACCGCAACTTAACAAATGTAATGTATTGTCACGTAGGGTGTTGGACTGGGTCTTCGACTGGACCCACAACACCTGTCATGCTCTAGGAAACGTAGCTGGACTGAATAGTAGAGATACTCTGTATAGGCAACTTCCATTCATTATCGTCCATGATACATCCCATCTATCTCCACCATAATACTAGGACGAGCATGTTCTTTGAGGCTGAGAGGAGCTACACTACTCAGGGTGAGAGGGATAACACTTATCACAATGGATAGTAGTTGCCTAGGCCAACCCCTGACTATTATCTCGCTGAACGTGTCTATTCATAGCAACAAAACTGCTTGCTCAGCGATTCTACCAGTGGCAAATTGGAGGGATTTACACCAAGTTTATATAAGTCTTTATAAGTACATCATCCTATACAGGTCAAAACATAATATTAACAACATCCCAAAATAAACAATAACATCCCATATTAAAATCATAAACATATACCCACTAAATCCTTACCTATATCAACTCATCATGAGGGACGGCAATAGACGAAAGTATTATTCTGTCCACCATGTACATTCGGCAGTATGTGACGTATCCGATTGCGCTCTCTCTGAATCCCTGCTTGAATGGACCGCGTCCGTAGCGAGTTGAATGGGCTGACATCCATACTGTCTCTTGCTCTCCTGCTCGGCTATCGTCAGCAAATAGGATCTCTTTTCCTCTGTGCACCGTCTCGTGGGTCAGGCCACCATAACACTGGAGGAACGGCCTGTCGATCCTTTTGTAAGCATTCAATGCCTCGCCGACATATTCCAAACAGTAGACACACCAGGATCAAGAACAGTGCCACACACTTTGACACAAAACTACTATCGTGTCGACGCAGATCTGGGACGTCTTGTGCCAATGAAGGATGGACGGTGGCCAGAGGCATCCATTGGTTTCTGTGGAACAACATGTAAATGAGAGCGATCAAAAGTTCCATGCTACAAATCATCATCAGGACCCGACTCTCTTCAGGCCCATTACAACTATCGATGAGGGCTTCCATCTTCCATCCCTTGACGGACACTTCCGTTCAGATCGACGCTCGAAGCTTGGAGCGTCCAGCTCTGGTCCAGGCTGTCATCAAACCAAATTTCTTCTCGGGCCTTCCCGTACTCTACTTGGCAGCGGGGGTGATCGTTGGCGCCTTCACCAAATGCCACGTAAGGTGTTAGACTGGGTCTTCGACTGGACCCACAACACCTGTCGTGCTCTAGGGAACGTAGCTGGGCTGAATAGTAGAGATACTCCGTATAGGCAACCCTTCATTATCGTCCATGGTACATCCCATCTATCCCCACCATAACACTAGGACGAGTGTGTTCTTTGAGGCTGAGAGGGGTCACAATACTCAGGGTGAGAGGGATTACACTACTCACAATGGAGAGTAGTTGGCTAAGTCAACCCCTGACTATTATCTTGCTGAACGTGTCTATTTATAGCAACAAATCTGCTCGCTCAGCGATTCTACCCGTGGCAAATTGGGTGGATTTACACCAAGTATACTTGCCTCCAGTACTAATGTGACAGTATTTTTCTGCTAGCGTGCGTACCTCTGTCCATGATTTGGCTTTTACTAGAATCACTGAATCGTCAGCATAACAAATAACGGAGCTGTTTGCAGATGGTGAAACTGTTGTAAGGTTGTTGAAATAAATCGAAAATAGTAAAGGTATGGTTGTCCTTAAGGATAGTAGCTGAAATACCATCATTTGTACTTGAGGCTTTGTTTCTAAGATAGTTTATTTGCAGGATTAGCTCTCTCACAGCTAACTCCGAGGAACTAATCCGAGCACATTTGATGGGCTTCTCAAAGATATAATTATTCTTGTTTATTTGGTCGCCAATACTCTCGCTAATATTACCATAGTAGTCGGGAAACCTCTTAGATATTTCTTTTCTATCATATATTTTTGTGTCATTATGAATGATGGGATTTATGTCCAAACCCTTATTTGAAATTTCATTTGTCGCCTCTCTGGCAGTTTCCCATAACTTTTTCACGCTACCCAGATTTTTGTCAAGTTTGTTTTTATAAAATGAAAATTTTGCGCATTTGACTATCTTTGTAAGTAGATGTTGTTAAGAACGTTCCTGAATTGGTGAGACTGAGGAAACAGTTTCAAAATCTTCCTCCATTTTCAGTATCAGCGACCGTGCTTCTCAATCCTGGGATGCCCACATAATTTTTCCTATTCTCCTTCTCCTTTAGCTCAGTTTGTTACTTAAGTTTTTCGACTATCAAGTTGATAGCTTTGTAAGCTGTCTTCAAGCTCTCAATCTCTCCAGTCAAGGTTCTATTGACCATCACTTGCTAATCATACTTTTCGGAATAAAAATTAACATCGTGTTTTAAATCACGAATCTCCTGTTTAAGATTTTTTAACCACTGAAAAATTTCGCGCATTGACAAACTGCTTCCCTCGGAATCCACCCCTGTCTTACTAATGTCTGCTGCTTAAGGATTTCCCCACTTCAGTTAACGTACGACTTTTGCAGTTCTCACAAAATCATTTATTTTACAATTTTTCAATGACTTCAGCATCAACTTTGGTCAAGTAAGTGCAAGATACAAGATGGAACGAACGGTTACATTTGTCACACTGTTTGAAATATTGCGTATTTGGAATTTTTTTCTCACATTTTGCACAAGCTGTCTATGCTTTCCAGAATCAAGTTTTTGGAATTCCAGGAATGCTTCCACCTACTCAATTCAGCAGGAGTAGAAGTTGTACGGTTTTCAGTACAATCCAATCACAACACTGATGTTCAGTCTTATCAAGAACTGATAACGGCTGACCTGTACGTGTTTATTGCTGGTTCAGATTAATCCTTTGAATTAGTCATTTATGTTGATATTCGGATTATAAAGAATATTTTCACATATCTATTATAACTTCTATGTTGTGGAACTTCTCACAGCAACACCAAACACAACTAAACTGCTGGACACTCGAACTTATACATGCAAATTTTTGGGTAAAGTTCAGAGTCCAATATCTTTAACGAGAATAGAGATATTTCAATGCGGTTTGCGGATTTTTGAAGCCTGTTTCGTCCGGATTCAGATTCATGAAATGAATCTTTCGTAGAAACAAAAAATCATGATATATAGGGTGATTCATGAAGTCATGCGAAAGATCAAAATTTTTGTGAGTATGCCATATTAGTGAGCATCGAATTCGGGCGATACTCAGGCGTTTGTTACTATGGTGATGTTGATATCTCCAGACGTATTTGTCCGTTTTTGAATCCAAGCGAGTTGTCATCAGATACGCCCACAAACATCAAATTGGTGGAGCTTAATGTTTGAGAAGCTATAACTTTGCAATGCATGGACGAATTTCTACGACTTTTGCAGTGTCAGGAATCTTATTTTTACTGATTAAAAGGAAAATTAAAATTAACCATTTTTTTTGAATCGATATGATATTTACTCTCATGATTAATAGCGCTAACCTAGAATTTGTTAAAAATATTATACATCAGCAGTTATCAAAAAAGTATTGCTGTATTCAACAACTTGAATCCATTTGTCAGCGCACATGTCCAGGCGATATTTTGAAAAAATTGTTCAAGGCCTTTTCATCACATTTATTATTAGAAAAAGATATGTTGAAAATGAACCTTTTTTCTGTGTAACTTTTGATAAAAGCAGCTAACACCAATCAGACATTCCACAATGATGCATCAAAGAATAGTGTAGCTTTGAAATTTTAAACTTGGCAATATTTTGTAAAGATCATGAAAGATTTGTAATTTTTGTCATGTCTAAAATTTCAAAGCTGGTGGTTTCAGTAATTGTGAACTTTCATAAATTTGTCCCACTTTCAAATGGTCCTAGCCGTTTTTTTCAGAAGTAACATAGAAAACAGTTTTTCAATTGACATCTTCTAGACGTGGTAAGAGAGCCCAATTTTTAAGATAAACAGTTTCCGTGTACTGACAAATGGATTGAAGTTTTAAAATGCACCAATACTTCTCTGATAACTGATGCAGTATCAAGGTTTTATCAAATTCTATACGCCTGTGCTATTTATCTGACCATGAGTGTAGGTGCATTATCAAAAAAAAACTGTTCATTTTCATTTCAATTTCTCTTTTATAAAGGTTTCCAGCTCTGCAAAAACCGTAGAAACCTATCGATTCATTGCAAAGTTACCCCATCCTTGTTGTTTGTTACCGTATCTAATGACAACGATCTTGCATCCAAAAATTGACGAAAATTCCTGGAGATATCAACATTACCCTATTGACAAACCATATTGTATTGCCTGAATTTAATGCTTACTGAAATGGGAAATGGCATACTCACAAAAATTTCGATTTTTTGCATGACTTCATGAATTACTCTGTATATTATCATGTTTCTCAGTCTCTACAAAAGATCCATCCCATTTATCTTGATCCGGTCAAACCTAGCTTCAAAAATCCGCAAACCGCATCAAAATATCTCTTTTCTCGTTAAAGATATTGGACTTTGAATTTTACCAAAAAATTTGCATGTATAAGTTCGAGTGTCCAGCAGTATATTCAATCTAAGTATGCAACTGTAGAATTTTCAAGAAATAATGAGCATTTTTGATCGCTCTCACACGTTCTAATAATGTTTAACACTTATAGAGTCACAACAACCATAAAAAAATTCCACTAGGTGAAATATCCCAATTAACCACGACCAAAGTATCCTTCGTATTCAATGCAGGTATCAGAAGAAATAGACAACCTAAAACTTATTTTGAAGGATGTTCATAAGACCAGTTGTCGAGGCCACTGACATTTTTCAACTGATATAACTATCAATGAAGGAGTTTTTTTGGGTTAATAGGATCAGATGTACAGGTTAAGAAGAACCCAGTCTATCAATAGGCCAACGTTTGGAGAGATGTATTTTCTATATCAAGGCTCTGAAACCAAAGTACATCGATGTTATCAGGAATATAATATGTGAAACGAGATGATCAACAATAAAAAAAATCAACTAGATTCACAAGAAAAATACAAAAAAAAACATGTGTTCTTACAATCAGGGCAGGCTTCGCATTTCTCACTAGTTATAACTATGTCTATGAAGAGGTACAAGAAGGTAGTTGACGCTATTATCTATGAATAAAGGCACTGTTTAATATGGTGAAATATGTACAGTTGATTCAGATGGAAGATAACTGATATCGCTTCTTATCACGTTCCGAGATAACAATAACAAAATCCCTTCCTCCTTTTGTTGATCAAATTAGGGTGTATTTCAATCTCAATCATATATTCTAACATCCATTTTTTTAAAATGTTGTTATTGCCCTGAAATCTTCACATTTTAGAAATCAAAATTCTCTGACTTGAAGGCTAATTTTGTCTTATCGTCAAGACTGCTCCAAGCTTTTTTGAAAAATCGATGATGCAAGTATTGTTATACTGACTTGTGTATTTTTCTCGGAAAGCTACTTGTAAAAAGACAATCAAAACTAAAATAAAAAAAGACGAAAAGATTTGCGAACATTTATTTTTTAATAATTGTTAATATTCACATTACAATCATGGAAATTATAAATAGGATTTTGTTTATTATTTTGAATATTCAAAGTAGCTTCTGAAATGTTCTTCGTATTTTCAGACGTCCCTATGATGTCCACGCTCTTCATCTTTTTCTGCGATGTGTCTTCAATATTATATTCATCATTAGAGTTTTCATTGAATGTCGATGATGGAAACTGAGAAATTGAAGAGGCTATCAGGTGACCAATTTTGCGTTTGTTGTTGATGGAATCTTCAATATAACTTTCGGCAACTGTACTGCTTTTCCAACCACCGTGGCGTTTCAGGGTAATCAAATCAGCTCCAGAATTAGCGAGAAGAGTAGCTGAGGTTCTACGAAAACTGTGTCCTGTGTATAAATTAGGCTCTGGCAAATTCAAGTACTCTGCAATTTGTTTTGGCATTGCGCCAAATTTGTTTTTCCCTATTGCTTGAATTGTGCATTTGCCTCTTTGGTAATTTAAAAAAAATCGTTCGGAAGTTGCCCCTAATGGTCGGATGGATTCGTACTTCTCAACAACTCTGGAGAGTTCGCCTTCATTGTGAATGTCCGTGGAACGTTCGTTTTTGTATCAGGAATTTTCACGATCAATATTTTTCCTTGATGCTGAACATCCTTCAATTTTATATTTGCGAATTCCTCGCGCCTGCAAGCCCCCAAAATACCAAAGATCATAGCCACCTGCAATTGTCAATAATAATAAAAGATGTTTGTCTTATTTCACAATGAAATTACCTTAGTTGCTAGATATATTTCGTCGGTTGCTTCTTTGAGATATGTTTCAATTTGTTCGGAAGACAAAACTTTCGATTTCTTGCCAGTATAACCGTGTGATTCTCTTTTGAGGAAAGATTTTAGTTGATTGTATTGGTTAATGTCGATTCCTTCTTTTAGATTCAAGGTACTTTTCATCATTGACCAAATTGACCATAGGGTGGAAGGCATATATTTCTGTGATAATTCTTTAAAATAAACCATCAAAACATTTCCGGAAGTTAGTTTAATATTCTTTGATGTTTGCCACTTTTTATAGGTCGAGTATACCTCCTCATACCTCTCACGGGATTTTTTTGGCAATAACTCCGCGTTTATGTCCCCAGCATATTGACGAATGTCCGGAGGTGTACAAATTACTGCTTCGTGGTCAATATTATCCATCATATCGCTGCTTTATCTTGTAATTCTTGTATAACAGTATAACGTATAACAATATTTACAAAATGCATACAAATTACAAATCAACAATCAATGATCAATGATCAATGACATGACACTGCTGTCAAGACAAGACCAAAACAGACAAATGAGACAAGTGACAGCTGTCACGATAGGTGCGTTCCCGTAAACTTTTGTGGTGCACATTCATTGTCACGTGATTAGTTCCTTTAAGTATGCTGGACTGTCACGTGGTTACTATGAACCGTTGCTAAGCAACCTACTTTTAGGCCCGGCGCCAAAATTAGCGACTTTCCGCCTCCTTTGCATGCATTGAAAAGTGGACTTCACGTGTAGGTTGTTCAAAAAAGAATAAAATAAATCCCAATTCGATCAACAAAAGAACAGATATCAAAAATCTCAATTCTTCATATTGACGAAACGAATAAAATGGTAGGGATTTTGTTATTGTTTGCTCGGAAGGTGATAAAAAGCGAAATATATTTGGCTTCATTCTTCCATCTAAATCAATTGTACAGCGTGATCCATTTTCAGCGACAGGGTGCTAGTTCTCTTGAAGTATTCATCATGGAGACCCAGAAAAAAAAATCTATTCTAATTTGCCCTGGAGAAAATGCTGGAAATATATGTCAAGTTTCTAGGACCACCTCAAGGGGGCGTAACGATACTGTGAAAACAAAAAGTTGACATATTTTTCCCGTTATGGAGACAGATTTGCGATGATATTCTCTACAAAATTGCACCGACACTTCTTCTCTCTTAGTTGTCAAATAAGACAGTAACAGGACGTCAAACTTGATGTTTCTAAATTGTCTATAAGATTGGAATCCCTCATGCGATTTTACTCTACTTCAGCACGTTTTAAAGAGAAACATCCGATCTTTCTGGGTCATGTGCTTGCCATCAATTTTATTCGCTTAAGCCGACCACACAACATAAATTGTCAATGTCAAAACTGTTTTTGAGGTTTTTCCGAAATATTCAAATGCAAACCACCACTATCAAGACCATTCCACTATATCTCCAGAAATAGGAAAGTTAAGGAGAGTTCGTCAGGAATCCCTCAAATAAACTTTTGAAACTGCCCCTGTAAGTTTGAATATGTCAAAAAGAAAGACTTCAGATTGGTTTTGATTCTCGTAAGATAACGTGTTCTTAAGTTGCTGTCGAAAAAACTCTATAAGTGAGAAACCCAACTATTTTTCGTTTTTTTTCTTCGAGCACAAAACTGAAATTTCATCGAAAACTTGAAAAATGTTCATTGTCTACGCAAAAAGTTGGTAGATTGTACGTAGCTTTATGCTGTATTGTATGGATCTGAATCAAAAGGATTACTGAGACCCTGTACCATCAAATATCAACTAAGGACTAGGAGGTTTACTCGTCGTCAAAAGTGGCTCTGTGGTATTGCCAATCGGAAATTCCGGTTGAGATTCGTCGTTGGAGTCTCGTACCCCGGCACCGATTGGGAATCGATCGCCTTATTCCAACTTTTAGATTTTGTAAAACTTGTACTCTCCCAGTTTTTGTTTTTGATCTTATGAATCTTGCTCTGAGAACATGACTTTCAAAGGTTCCGACATGAAATGAGCCAACACTATACCTATTATATAAACTCCGCCTGTACCGTCGAATATTAACCAAACGTTTTTGGTTCTGTATGTCTTTTGGTTTGCTGAATTCAAATCTGAAGTTTTTCACCTCTCCATGTGTCGGATTCACAAATCAAAGATAAATCTTACAAACACTCATATTGACTTCAAAGTGTATACAATCCATGGCGTCGCGATAAACTGTTTAAAAAAATGGCATCTCTTGATATTCCGTTAAAACATTGAGAACATTATTCAGAGTTCGCGCTCAATACTTCTCCAAAATAAGTTATTTCTCGACTACCCAGGGTGACAATTGTGGGACCGATAGAACGGTAATATCGAGAAAAATAAAGAGATAGAGAAGTATATGGAGTTGATCGTCTATTTCTCTAGTTATGACTGATGCAGAGTCAAGGTCTCATCAAATTCTTGACATGTGCTATTCATCTGACCATGAGTATATATGGATTATATTTACTAACTCCTGAAATATAAGCAATACATACCAGGAAGTCATGAAATAATTGATTCTGGAGGTGTATATCAAAATCAAATCGAATCAAAAATGTACTTTATTGTCAAGAAAATAAGACATTCCTATTGACAAAGCATACTTTACTATAACTAACATGATATAAACACAATATAACGACAGAAATTTAGCTAAAATATATAGTATGTTGAAATTGTAAAAAAAATAAATAGTCATAAAATAATAATAAAAAAACACAGACATCTAGCACAAAGGTTATAGCTCAAACAGTTTAGCAAGGCAATGTATCATTATATAATTATTGGAATGCGGGTAATTTAGAGGATACATAATAATAAGGAACAGAGGGAGGATTTAGACTGAGGTATTGGTTACTCAAATGTATCTTCAAAAAACTCATCCATACTTTGAGAAGTCTTCACCAATAAAATATCTTTCAACCTCCTCTTCAGCACCCTCAATTCAGTCAAGGACTTCAACTGTGCCGGTAAATGGTTGTGGATTTTTCTTCCATTATAAATGAAGGATCTTTGAGTGGCAGCCGTAGTTGGTAGAGGCAGGAGCAGGTCCAGAGTCTGGCGACCCTCTCGGGGGCGGGTGTGATCTTTTTCTCGATGTTTACATACAAGCACAGATGTCTCCAGAATAAACACACAGGTCAGTGTAAGGATGCGTCTTGTTCTGAATGATGGACATTGTCGGAGCGACTCCACACAAGAATCTCACTGCTCTTTTTTGTTGTAAGAATACTACATTCAAGAGTTCTTTCGTACTCGCACCCCAAAAAGGTGTGCCATAACGCAGATCTGACTCGACCAGCGCAAAATATATGGTCTTTGCCGTCGCTGGTCCAAACTCCCTCTTGGTCGCCCTGATTGCAAAACATCCAGCATCCAATTTTTTGGCAAAACAGGTAATGTGATCCTCAAATTTCAAATTCGTGTCTATTTGGATCCCAAGAAACTCAATACTTTGCATTTTTTGTAATGGCGCTCCAGCCAACTCAACATCCAGGTCACATTTGAATCCAAAAATACTGGTCTTGTCCATGTTAAGGGCTACATGGTAAGCGCTGCACCAATCCTTGACAGTCGCAAGATCCTCAGTTATTACTGCCTTCATAGCGTATATGTCCGTTCCATGTCATACTATGGAGGTATCGTCCGCGAACAAGGTGGAACTTCCTTGTATATTTGTTTGGATTATATCGTTGACATACAAAAAAAAAGAGAAGTGGACTCAACACAGAGCACTGTGGAACACCAGAGCTAGTGCAACCCAGCTCGGATCTATCTTTCCTGGAGATGACGTACTGCCTTCGTCCGGTAAGATATGAACGGAATCAATCGAGAGAACAGCCCCTGAACCCATATCTCTCCAGTTTGGCCAGCAATATTTCATGGTCTACGCAGTCGAAGGCCTTGGAAAGGTCAAAGCGCGAACTTAAAATAATGTTTGAGATGCCGGCTTTCTACCCGATCTATCGATGTCATGGAATGTCCACAGTTTCAAGTGATCATACGTATTTGTAGGGAATTTTATCTGCTTTGATTTTGCATTTTATCAAAAAAAGGTTAGTTTTCGAGTTATAGTTGAAAAACTAAAAAAAGTGCCGTAATTTTGAGTTCTTTTTGTAAATTTCTTTGAATGCATGAAAATGCATGTGAATCCGACCATGGTGAGATAGAAATTCGGTTTCAGCAGAACAAAAAATATATAGAATGAATGAGACAAGAACTTCTACATTTTTGTCATTGAAAAAACCTTTGCTTACTGGAGTACTACACATTTTTTTGGAATTACAAATTCAAAGTGTCAAAACCGTTGCCCTCTCCACAATAAAATCAAAACAAACAAAAGGCAGATTTTGGCGTCAACCAGGTTACGATGTGGTAACAAGATTTGTAATCAACCGCGTTTTTGCGTATATTTCTCATTCGGGTAATGTGATTTGGCAACACTGCATTTGCGTTCCAGAATTTGGTGAATGGTTTGGTCACGAATGCGATCATAACTTCATCACCTCAAAATTTCGAAAATTTCTTAATTTTGGAGTTTTTTAATACAACAATCACAAAATAAATCATCAACCCTATCACTATTAGTCATTTTCAGAAATTTGAATTCTCACGCAGTCGAGAAAAATATCTTTGTGGGTGAATAAAGACTAATGAAGGGGTAGGTATTATTCTTGAGTCTTGACTGATATACCTGAAATGTTGATGTCCCATTATCATATTCATGTTTTGTTGATTTTTTCTTCTTTTTTGTGCGACGACTAGTTGGTCGGCCTCCAAGTCTTATGTGATATTTTCCGCATTCTCTTTGGTCTTTGATCTTCACGACTTATAGGTATGGATTTGATCTTTATTACGATAAAAGCTACTCTTTTGAAATAAGAAGTTATGTTACACCCCAATGATATGGTCTAAGGCATAGAAGAGTTATCAAAATATACTGATGTTATTCACTTTTCTATGGAAAAAGAAAATATTGGTAACCATGACGTTTTGGAGTTTCTCCTGGGCTGGTGTCGAGATCGTAACGAGGCACTTACCAAACCTGTAACCACAAAGCGTAACCTGGTTAACGCCAAACTACGACTAATATTTGTAACGAAGTTACAAAATTTCCGGATTTTTTCTACCGTAATTTCCAAGTTTTCTAATCAATTACGGGAAATTGATCTGCTCATTCAATTCATATTTTCGTATAACTCAGCCATTTATCTATCAATGGATCCCGTATTTCTTCTATAATAATGTTGACCGTGAGACAATTAACAATCTATTAATTATTCTGTCCGTAATTTCCCTTCTTAATTTTCCCGCGTCAAAACAATTAATTATTTGACCACAAACCAAACGACCGGAAGCCAACCTACAACGATACATTTCGCGCATGGATTCAGCCGGGCAGTCCCCGCTTTTTGGTCTGAATTGAGAGCGTGAAAAGCGCCGAAATA
The DNA here is from genome assembly GCA_958502075.1 of Orchestes rusci. Lineage (NCBI taxonomy): Eukaryota > Metazoa > Arthropoda > Insecta > Coleoptera > Curculionidae > Orchestes > Orchestes rusci. The sequence continues at coordinate 4,610,367 of OY293306.1, forward strand.
ATAATCAGTACGAGTACGGGTACAGAGTGCCCAGAGACTGGGAGTACTGCAGCGCGACCCGCAGCTACTGACTGATCCGACCCGCCTCGAGAGCTAACCGCGATCTTTTCTAAATTCTTTTCTTTGAATCTCCACGAGGTAAGACGTTCTGAACCCGTAAAATGTGCCGGATTTTGGTCGAAATTCTCTCAAAGTAAAAGACGCGTTAAAGTAAAATAATCAACCGGGTGGGAAATTTCAGACTTCTTCAAGTTTCGTTCAGGTGAATTTTCTTGGAAACAGATTATTAATTTCACACCGTTAGATTATATTGTGATAGTAGGTCTGTTCTTCGAAAATTCACGGGGGGGGGGGGGGGGTTTGTTCTCTTTTTTTTTTTGTTCGGGTGAGTTTTCTTGGAAACAGATTATTAATTTCACACCGTAAGATTATATTGTGATAGTAGGTCTGTTCTTCGAAAACTCACGGGGTTTTGTTTTGTTTGCATAATGTAATTTCAGGGGATCGAAAGTTGCTGGGTGGGATAATTTTAGATAGAAAATTCAGTACCGCGTTTGAAACCGGATTTTAATAATTTTTTGCACAACATTCTTGAGATAGTTACGAACGAACCAAACTAAATATAAAGGGGCTTCTGGAGTTACCGTGCAAGCAAGAACCGATTTTTCTATGCCTCAGAACCCGTTTTTCCTCCTCGTGGAAATAACCCGTTCGCGTTAGTTTCCCGAAAACATTCTCTACGTCGTTGGAAAAGTCTAAGTTCTTCAAACCCCCTGTCATTTTCTGTTTATTATTTCGCCGTGAAAACCCGATCCGTCGTTTTAAAATCGATTCGTTACACACTGCCGCTTTACGTCCTATTTTTGCCGATTTGAGGCTGCCATTAAGATACAAATTATTTGGCTGTAATTTTGACTCTTCGCCGGGAGAGATTAGACTGATTTTTTTTCTAAAATTCATCTCTTATGTGATATTTTTGATTTTTCTTTTTGCTGATCAAAGATCAGACCATTGTTGATTTAATTTAAATTTAGTTATTATTTTATTTGACTGGTTGGGAACCAGTCCAATTGTAATATTGGGACAAATAGACTGAATGATTGATTTTCAGTAACATCGTGTTTTTTTTTATTTAAGAAAGTTCAGTAATCCATTTCGGAGCGGAAAATTGCGGAGTTTTGGAAATAACGAACGCCTGGACTTTCTTCACTGTCTAAAAGCTACCCGATAGGCACTGTGGGCCCTCTACCACATAAATCCAGGGGGTGGCGCTCGAGCATTTATTCAACATCAACGAATTCCCTCATCCCCGTCGGGATTCAAACCCGGAAAATCTCGGGGCACGTCACATATTTCATAACCTCAATCAATTATGTCAAATTTCTCTTCTCTGAAGTAAGTTGAAGATGCTAAATTGCACAAATAGTTCATTTGTCCCGCTTAGTAAAGCTATGCAATAAATTAAATACAAGCCGCGCTTTAAAAAATTGAGCCAGCTTTATAAAGCTAGGCTCAAATTACGTTTGGTGCAAGCGGCCCTGAGTAAATAAAATTGTACAATCATAGGTTGGCACAATGCCTTATCGACCTCTACTTGTGTTTACCAACTCATTGCTTTGTTGATATTGATGCACTACAGTGGCATTCTGTGAAAATATACAATGTGGCGTTCATCAGTCAGGCAATGTAACTCTCGGCACTTATCACGGTTCTGTACCATCCTTTCCGTCTTACATCGGATAATCGTAAAATAATGTCTCTTTGATAAATTAGTGAGTTTGCAGATCCATGTCTCAAAGTGAAAGTTCTCAATTTATCATTATCCACATTGAATGGCAATGTATTACATCAGATTTTGAACCATTAAACGGATGACTATGAAAATTAGTATACAGAGTATAACTTGATTGTTTGGTCAAACTTTACAAGACACACAAACGTCATTCTTGGTACATAACAAATATTCAAAAAAGTTACAGGCGAGATTCAGAATGTGTACAGGCTTATACAAGTATTAAGACCGGTAATGCCTAAAGTATCATTCACATAGGGCAAGGTAGAGGTAAGGTAGAAGTGAACTATGAATTGAGAATGTTTGGCGCGTACATTTCATATGCGCTGTTCACATAGAATTATGGTTGATTTAAAGTGGTAGTGACGAAGTAGTGGCATGGTGAAAGATACCAAGCTCCAAACTTTTTGGGGCAAGCGTGTGGCAAATTCTTATCGGAGCCAATCAGAATCGAGTTTATGACGATCGATTCCTGTCATTTTGAAATTGTCAAAATTTGTCCCACATCATATAGTGTCCGAAGAACTTGACGGCTATGGAGAGCTTGGATAGAGAATTTGCCGAAGTTTTGCTAAATTACCCAGCAATTTGAAAGAGGATCAACAAAGACAAATATCAGGAAATCTGTTTTGAAGAAAACGACATGCGCATGCGTACCACCAAAGGATTCCCCACAAATATCCAATGTGAACGACAGCGGTGAAAGTGTTGCATACATTTTACACTTCACTTCTACGTTAATTCTACCTTGCCCTATGTGAATGATACTTAATTATCCACCGCGTTTTTGTTCCCTAGTAACTAATTGGCAGTCCTCAACTGAGTGTCAGTGATTAGCAAAGTTTGGAGTTAAAATAACATGAACGAGGAAATGGCAGATATTATTTTATGAGCGAGTAAACGATATCAGCAATTAGAGGACGATTGCTGCTGAAGGTATACATCACTGCATTTCCTTTACTCCTGGTTTCAGCTCATTTGAGTAATTTTGATGGTTTGATGAAAAATGTTACGAATGAGTCGCAGTCTTGTCAAAATTAACCGGTGTTTGGAGAAACTATTCAGTTTCACCCAAGATATTGATACTGAACATAATATCAACTGAAAGTTGATATTATAACAGAGCATCAGTAAGAACGTGTTTGTAAGTTGAAGTCATACCAAGGCTATTTTTGAATTTCTCTTGTCTAAAAACCGCAACATGCCAAAAAATCAACTTAGACACCCTGTATATCAACTTCGGGAAAAGGCAAGTTGGGTTCTATCGTGATATTTTCCCTCAAAGTTTAACAACATGTTTCTGACACACCCTGTTTATTTCTTGCTAAATACCAACATCAACAGAGTCATGAAGTGGTAGACACAATTAGAGGTCAATAATGTTAGTGTTGATATTTTCAATTGCAATTGGTGCAGTTTGAACAGCTTTCGAAAAACATTGTTTGCTGTTCAAATCTTTATGTACAGGGTGGTGCATTGGTGTGTGGAAGCCCATTTTCTTCCTTGTCGAAAGAGATAGGAAAACATTTTATAGACAAAACTTATAGGGTTCCAGCAGTGTCACAATTTAAAAATATTACTGTGTATTCAGAGTGTTCTAGGAAACCGTGACATCAAAAAATACAATTTTTTGAATAGCAACCCCAACTTTTGATTAGAGATTTGGATTTAGCGGAATATTCTACGTATGATACAGTGGTTCTATTTGCCAGAACGTGCAGTGTTGTCAGGCTATCGAGGATTTACCAAAATTAAGGAAAAAAACATCAAGTTGGTAAATTAGCTACAAAATCGAAAGATTTGAAGTTTATTTATTATTTTTTTTTTCAATGTAAGAGTCAAAGTGATTGATTTTTGAAAGAAGAATAGCGTTTATTTATAAAAGGTGTTTTTTACAGCAGGCCCAGCGAATCTAGAGACGAAGAAGCTAACTTTATTCAAATGGAACACCCTGTGTGCTGTTATCTAGTTTTGTTTAGCACGCATAACCCTGCAACTTTCTCATCACAATACACGTCATAAAATGTGAAGTTATCTCGCGATCTTAGTACCCAATTGGGAATTTTGGTTTATTCTTGGTAAAGGTTACGCGACGAAACGTTATTGGCTGGGTATTCGGACCACGTGTTGAAATTTTTTAACAGAACAATGACTGAAAACAAAAGAGGTTGACGATCTTTATTCAAAATCGAGTTGAATATCCACTATGGTATAATCAAAATGGAACAATTCTTAAGATTAACAGAATCAACAAAACGAACTACGGAACTAGAGTAAAAAATGTTCAAAATGACCGCCATTATCTTGAATGCATTTGAACACGGTTTTCAAATGATCGACCAACTGCAACTAGCATGTTGTTATTATTGTTCATATCCTGGAATGCTTCCCTTATCCAATCTTTTGGATTGGTGATGTTGGTTGTCATGGTGATTCTAGGGTGTTCCATTTGAAAAAATTGAGTTTCTTCGTCTCTAGAATCGCTAAGTTGGGCCTGCTGTGGAAAACACCCTACATAAATTATAGCGATTCTTTTTTCAAAAATCAATTACTTTGATTTTAACATTGAAAAATAGGCATACAGGGTGTATGGTCATAATTTTAAGGGGGAGTTCCTGGATAAATTTTAAGTCGGAAAAGTCATATAAACTTGGGTTTTAAGCCTGACAACACTGCACGTTCTGGCAAATAATACTACTGTATCATACGTAGAATATTACGCTGAATCAGAATCTCCAATCCAAAGTTGGGGTTGCTATTCAAAAAAAGTGAATTTTTTGATGCCACGGTTTCCTAGAACACTCTGTATATACAGTAATATTTTTAAATTGTGACCCTGCTGGAACCGTATGTGTTCTTCCGTATGAGTCTTCCTATCTCTTTTGACAAGGGAGAAAATGGATTTCCACACACTAATGCGCCACCCTGTATAAATGTGAAAGTCTGTATGTTTCCTTCCCTGAGGCTTTTGAACTGTAGCACAGAATTATCTGAAAATTTGCACAGTTATTAGCCATTACCCAAATATGATTTAGGGAAAAAGAAATGAAAAAATAAAAAAATAAATAAAACAGTCTGTGTTGGTAATATGTAGGTTCTATGAAGTATACGATCAGCGGAAGGAAAAAAAAAATAAAAAATGAAAAAAATAAAAAAAAACATGGATTGGAAAAAAAATTAAAAAAATGTGTAGTCATTATGTAGGTTCTATGGAGGTATACGGCCAGCGACAGCAAAAAAAATCAAAACCTAAAAAAAAATTGTGGTATTATCATCTTTTCAATAAACTAGCCTAAATCCGACGTGGGCGGCGCCACGGGTTTAGGCTAGTAATCAATAAAAGCACAACCCACTTATATGGAACTACTCATGGACCGGATCATTTTTGAGTACAAAGACGTACACACTTGGACTTTATACAAGCTGTCCGATGGGAAAGCCATGGCCGGAAGTGCCTCGACACCCTGTATACACCTCTGTACAACCTTAACAGCCAAAATGAATTTCAAGTTATATTTCAAGAATCTTTCTACAGATTTTGATGAAATTTCTAGGATCTAATAATTATAACTAGGTGGTAGTGCATCTTTCTGAGTATTTGGAAAATAAATTAGAGAACATATGTGCAGCATTTTCTACAAAATAATGGTATATCATCCTTTTTTTGAAAAAAAAAAAATCCATACTAGAGTTTTTCAAAGCGTTGATAACCAGAAATTTTTAGTTTTGGGTACAGTAGTAGGATACCCTACTCAAGGAAAATAATCACAAATCTGACTGTGTCTTGTTCATGATTTTTATACAGAGTGTCCTGCGAGGACAAAATTTATGGAACCTCTATTCGCAATTGAATGCTTTTTATTAAATTGTCAACATTTTTTTGGGGTATGTTTTCCGATTCTGTCTATCAATGAGTTGTGCGACATTTCCTGGACTGTTAAGACGACATATCACCTCCTTTTTTCCTTGGTCCCACAAGATCTTGATCAGATTCAGGCCTGGTAGACGTGCAGGTCAGTCCAAGTCAGTCTTAGACTGTGATATCTTCCGCTTCAAGATTCTTTATAATAGGCTATGAAATGAAACTGGAAAAGAGGTCCTTTGTATAAAAATAACCGATAACTAAATGCGTAAATGGATAATTATTATAACAAGCGATTTGAATAAAATACAACAAATATAGAACATGGGAGAACCATGAAATGAGCCCTTCACGAACTTCCCAAGTACATTCGTTTATGATGAAAAAGCGATAAAAACCAACATATTTGCATTTTTTTGGAAATTCATAACTTCTGCAAATTTGGCTCTGGAGCGCAAGGTAGCTTCAAGTATGTACTTTTCACCTAAAAAACCTGTTTTAGTTTTGCACTAGTCAACGATGCATTTTTTCAACGTTTCTTCGATGTTTCGACTCGTGCACATACAGGATGTTACAAATTCATTGGTATTTCGTTAACCGTAAGAGATACAACGTCGGTTGAAAAGAGGCAAAGTTGCGCAATTTGAATCTCAAAAAAATACTGCTTGGAAACTTGAAAAATTCCGAAGACTTCCGTAGATATCCGACAATAACCGATTTTTTCGAAATCCTTTTTCATTTTGTCCTGAATTTATCTGGAGAGATAATTAAAAACTAATGACACCTTGTCATGGCCACTTTTTCTGATGCTTTTCAAAATAGCATGGTCGAAATTTATGTCCGACGTTTCAAATTCTCGCGACCATCATCAACTTTTTTTTTCCCAAATACGAACTCATATTTTTCAATCAATTTTTATATAATTCTTTGCTTCCTGAAAATGATAACCAGAATGAGGATTGGATCCTTAGTATATGAGCTCTGCATATTATGTCAGCACTCTGGTGATAGCTAAGGATGTCAAAACGGCAATTGGGAGACATTTCGAAAAAAAAATACTGCCTTGATAATGATGAGTAAGTTATAGTTTCAAAAACAAAAAAACACTCTTTCGAACTCAAAAGTAGAAAATAATGTTTACTTAATATGAAAATAAAGTTATTAACAAGAAAATTAATGTCATTGTGATAAAAGTGTGTGGTGCTCTGTAACACATTTACACACTTACTCTGCATTTTTAAATAGAACTTAGTGAGTAATTATAACAATAATTCATATCAAACCACCCCACGCTCTCATCACAATTATATACATTTTTTCGTTAATCATTTTATTCCTAAATTAAAAATTATTTTCAACTTTTTAGTTCGAAAGCGTGTTTTTTAGTTTTTTATTTCAACCATAATTTATTCGATTAAAATCATTGTATTGTCATCGGTGCCTGACAAGTATGCAAAATTTCGACACCATCTGGGCATTTGAAGTGGGTGAAAATAGAGTTGCAAGATTCCGTTACAAACAAACATACAAGTAAAGCTAATAAAGCGTGTAATTAGAAAAAGACAGCGACTTCAAACTTTCAGGGTGAGATAAGGTTGTAAAGACCTTCAAAATTAGGTATACATTTGATTTTCTTGTTAAAGGTGCCGCACAGGTGTAATCTTGACATTTTTAGCTGTCACTGCTATGTCAAAAAAAAAAACGCAAGAACGCCCTCACATATGGTGTGTTGGTGTGTCCAAATTTCGTTCTTATAATATATCAAACGGTTCAAAAGTTGGTAGAGGTGACATTAAGGAATCACTCTGGTATTTACAGAATTTTGAACTTTAATAGCCTTCGAAAAAATGGTATTTGAACGAAATTGAATAATAAATATCGATTTCTTGCGATTTTCCACAGTTTGCAATTTGAAAAATAGATTTAATTTTTCATGCAACTTCCCCATTCTTTTCCTCTGCTCCCCTATTAGATCAACACATGGCATTTCTTCCTTTTTATTGATCAAGATAAATAAGTTTGGTTGTGGTATTATCTTCAATATACGTATTCATCGGATTTACAAATATCTTATCCAGCACAGCACAGATTATTTGGGTCAAAATTCAGATTTGATGAAAAATCGCTTGCAATTTAAATGCAGTATCATCACGTATAAGCGACTGGAATCACAGAGAGAGCGAGAAAAATGATTGGCTTAGAATCAGTGTGTTGGAATAAGAAAAAATACGTCATGTAAGGCATTGCGACTCACGCTCTCATTTTCTAACGTCTTCTCTCTTCGTCACATATTTTGAGCACATTTTCAGGAGTTGTTGACTGATGTCAAGTCAGCTGATGCTGATAGATTTCTATTGATTTTATTTTGCGGGCGGATTGTTTACAAAACATCGGTGATCGGTCACGAATCTTGTTTTTAAAATGTCGGATTCGTCGGTTCCTTGTGTCGTGTGTGAAATTTACAATTTAAAAGACGGAAATGGTTTGACATTTCAGAAACGCCTCGATTTTAAGTCGATTTCATGACTGTTTGAACTTTCTATAATGAGAAATGATTCTAGACTACATTTTATGAATAGGAGTTTTTAAAAATTGCCGAGTCTTTATTCTGCTGCTTTTCACTTTTTTGCGCTCAGTACGATTCATTTCAACTATGTATTTGCTTTCCTTCGATTTTTTTTCTCATATTTAAACATGAGATATTGCGTTAAGTGTGAGGGCTCTTGACATTTTTTTTTGTCTCCGAATGTTTGCGTTGTTCCACCGCACAAATCATGTTGTGCATTTTGACCTCCCTATTGAATTAATCTCGACCAACCACTGAGTATGATCCGCTTAAAATCAAGGGCATGATATTAGTCAGCGAAACATTTCAAAAAAGAGATTTCCAAAGCTCATCATTGTGAAATCGAGAGCTTGGAATCTTCCATCTCATTTATAATGCGATGAATCGTCCTGACAACTCAAGGCGCAATTCTGATGGCAATAAAAATGTCATAAAATTCATTCGCAGCGACATCGTTCAAGCTATTAAAACAGAAGAATCAAACTCCAGAAACAACTGACGTTTGAATTGGCCATGAATCTTTGACGAGTGGCAAAAAAATGTGAACAATCTCGATTTAGTTTTTCGGTAGGTGAGTTAAAAAAAAAAGTGTTGATAACTTTAACCCAATTGTTGGAAATGATTCTTAAAAAACTCCTCATAATACTGTGAGTATATTCTATCAACTCTCTAGAAATAATGATGATAGGCTGTATCCACAGGCTCAAATCGCAAGAGTCAACTTTGATAAACCCATGCTGAGGGTGGAATTGTCATTGTTATCGCCTGACCTTTTTTTCTAGCGATGTTTGGAAATGCTTTGACGAATGCGAAATTGTAGATATCTTGTGCCATTTATGATGAATTGTATTGGAAGGTCTTGCCGCAGGATTTTGCGAAGTTAAACATCTGAATCCTCTTCAAATTTGGCGATTTTATATATTCTTGTCAGTGAATCAATTCTGTCCGCCCAGTCAATTTTTCATTTTACTCTCAAATAACATCAAGGGTTGATCTTTTTCTGTTGCATAAGAGAAGGTCGATTTGGTAACAGTGATATTTTTCTTGGCTCGAAATTTAGTTAGCCCTTTAGAACATTTTAGAACAAGTAGGTTTAAACCTTACATTGGCTTCATTTTGTGATTGTATACAGACTATCTACGGATAGGGTTTACAGGAACACAGATGGATAAATGAATAGATTTTGGAAAAAACTCTTGTGAAAAAAATACGATTCACGAAGAGAAAATTCTGATTTTTGCTACAGTGTTCGCAAAAACTTCAAAAACCTGTTTTTTCCAAGAATAAACTGCCTTTAATTTTATTTTCAAGCAAAATTCCAATTCAAATGGTTTTTGGACAGCATTGGAGGTTGAAATACATACAGCATGTATGACTTTATCTTTCATACAGGGTATCAAAAAAAACGTTCAAAGAATTATTTTTGTGTAATCAAAAATATTTATTTTCACAAAAAAAAATCCGTGTTTTCACAAACCGTGGTGAGAATGCATTTAGAAGTCTAAAATTAGAATGAATTTTTAGTTAGAGATATGGAAAACCATAAAGATGAAATATTTAATCCAAATCTCAGACTTCACTGACAAGCGTTATTTCAAATGACTTTTATAAATGACATTCTGCTCAAAAATTAAAAAAAAAGTGATTTACTCTTGGATTTTTTTTTTTTTTGTATAATGATAATTTTTGGTTATGTTCAAGTCATTGCATTTCTAAAAATATATGTTTTTCGTTCTGATATGCCTTGTTCACCTTTCTTCAGTGTTATCGCGTTATGCACTAATTTCGAAAAAGGTGCTACTCATTATCTTCTTTTCTAAATTATTCATGAAGATCTCACTCAAAAGAGGAGAAAGACATGAACCTATTGCAAGTCCATTTGGTTGTCTGAAGAATTTATTGTCACTAAGCAATCATTGGGTGGTAAGCTGGCAAACATATTTTTTACGTCTAGGGAAACAAAGGTAGCATTGTCTGGGAGATTGATGGTCTTCTAATGTTCCGAAAAATCTACTACAGCTTGTTCAAAGCTTTTCTGCGGTCAAGTCACAGTATTTGACGTTTGGCAGTATGTCGTAGATTGATCGCTCCACATGTGACATTTGTCAAATTGATCTGAAAGACCCTCGTCCAGACGTACGTGATTTTTTTTTCAATGTGTAAGAGGGAGACGGAAAAGTATGACGTAACCGCAGGAAAGCCAGTGCTGGTGAAACCTGTGACTCGTCTGAGTATCACATTCGACCAGGACGATAATCTATAGCACGGGGAATCCACAAAGGAGACAGCCGGTCTGATGGCAAGGTCCTGCTTGTGGATTTTTGGTAGTCCATAAACGAGAGGTGTTCTTGGGTTTATAGAATATAGTTTTTTTTTACTTATACCAAAGTATTCCAACGTAGTTCCAGATAAATCCAGCACACTTTTAACGTTCGTGAAAAAAGCATTGGTTGAATCTCTTCCCACTGTGGAAAAATCCTTAGAATCCAAGAAATTCAACACTTGCGTGATGTGATCAAATCTCTTCATATCCTTCATCAGCTTTGGTAGGAATCAAGTTATGAATTTTGATTTTTTTTGTATTGAAATTATGCTGCCCCTGGGGTTGTGTTTGTGGGACTATTCAAAAAGCTGATGATTCGTGCTGTAATGTTATTTTTATTCGAAATATCAGTGGAGTAGATGATGTTCACCGCGCTAAGGTATCTCGCGCCTTTCTGTCTAAATTCTGAGTAAGGTTGAACTTCAAGTTCAGCTTTAACAAGTCTTTCTCCTCTCTTGTGAAAACAACATCGGGGGATGAGGTATCGTTCATGAAAAAGAAAATTGGATAGTCCCAGGGCTCTTTGGTAGTCGTTCTTATTATGTTCTAGAAATTTCAAGAGGTTATTACGTTTTGATTATCCGATCTTCCTCACAAGAGACTGAAATTTCACAGTACCAAAACGTAGTAGACAATTCCTGGGAGCCGATTCTCGAATCACGATTTTGGAATCTCGCATGCGAATTCAATAATCTCGACGAAATGACGTATAGTGTGTATTCTTGAGATTCGTGATCGACATTATCGCGAGTGAGTGGAACTAGGTGACATTTGAATTTTGACGAGTTTGTTTCTCCTAATTCCTTCATTCGTAGCGTATTATGAAAGAGGCGGAATATAAAGAGTAGTAATCTCTTACCATGCAATACGTTCTAAGTCCTCATCCAAAATTTTATTGAGAAATTCAAGTGTCGAGACATGAATGAGATTTTTGTGTTCTAGAGTTGAACTTGAACTTCTCAAATATAATGTTTCTTCATGGAATGAGGAATTTATCAGATTGATCCAGAGCTTCTTTCAGTGTGGTGGGCCATTTTCAAACCGACGTGATATTTCTTCAGATTCTTCGCCCATTACCCATGTTTATTAGTACATCTATTTTATCCTTTTCAGATTTGTAGTTTTGTCCCGAGATACACATGAATCTCTTGACTCTCTTTGTTCAGATGGGCCATATGTAGCTGGCAAAGTGAAATGTAATGTTTCTGGGGGCAAGACATTGACTGTTGTCGTTACCTGTACTCTCGTGGTTGACGTCACTGGACCAGTTTCAGTCATTTTTTGATCGGCAATACTGAATTCTTCTCACTTTCTGTTTGTTGGCACCATCAAGCTGCCACCATGTTTAGTAAGGGCTTTTTTTTTATGGGAAACAAACAGTTTTTATCAGAGCTTTTTCCAATTACATGACATGACATGTAATGGATATCTGAGAACTAACCGAACAGTTGAAGCACCACAATCAAAAACAAAGCGCGGTTTTGTTGTTCTGGCATTTTCACGCAATGCTTATGTGATAAGTTACTAATGAGTTGTTCTTGCTATGAATGATATCATCTACTTCACCAATTTTTTTTTATATGACCCAGTTGTTCATATCCATTGATGCATTCTGTATTTTGACCTTTCTGAACTAGTCCACTGTTTAATTTTTTTTTGGCGTACAACCGCATGGGATATTTAGAGAATGAAAGAAATCACAACATTTTTTATCAGGGCCGAAATCTTTTATCGCGGACTATGTCATAAATCTGTCAAAAGTGTGTTTTACTACTTCTCCACACATACTTCGTCATATCTCCGGAAAAAAATCTAGATATCAAGAATTTTTTTTTTAATTGATGAACGAATTGTGGGAGAAGGTTACCGGGGTAGTTTAGTTAGTATGGGAAATTAAGTTTTTATGTAAAACTGCGAAAAACTTCAACTTTAACATTTTCTGCAGAGTCATTTTCAGTAAGTGAGAAACTGTTTTGTTTTGAGGAATTTTGCTATATTATCGCGTATGAAATGAGGCCAAAGGTTCAAAAATGTATTTGAAAAAAGAATCAGCAGCGTTATATACTTTTCAAGTTATGGTTAGTCCAAGTTGAGTTTCCGCATGGCGCGGCGTTCAATCTACAGTGATGTCGTGCCTTGCATTATATATAATTAATATTGGTTTTAGCTGTGAACTCGAAACTGTAAATTCAAGTTCCGGAAGATTATGGGGTATATTATAGCCTCAGATCAATAATCTTCAAAATCTATCAAGCTTTCTTGGTTATGGCAGTTACTGCAACTTGCATATGCACAATCATTGCAAAATTCCTGGTGCAATGAAGGTACATCTTATCGTCAAAGTTTCTCCCACATCATCAAGCATTGTTTCCTGAGTAGAAAAATTGACCATCCAAGTATTTTTTTTCTAGCTTCATTCGAATATGGCAATGGACAATTTGCATACATTTTCAAATGATTTTAAATTTTATATACGTATTCTGGACAATATTAGAAAGTCATCAGCGAATTTTTTTTCTGCAAAATACCCAAAAGTATACTCAATAAATAAAAAAGACATCGCAGATTGAACTGTATGATCGAAAACGGGAAGGGGCCAAATTACCCTTCCGAGAGAGAGAGAGAGTCATCTCAGTCAATACGCCAGACGAAGGCAGATAATGTATTCTGTGACGTAGTGCATGTTGATTGGCGCCCTTTAATCGGTGATCACTACATTAATGGAGGTCGTAGGTTAATATTTCAAACATCAATGGCATCAGTACTCACTAATCCTTATATTTTTCATATTTCAAAAAAATGTGCAAATTGTCCATTGTACCAAATTTGTAATTGATACAGACATGTGACAAAACATAATAGATTCATTATTTGAGTTTCGTCTCTGTTGTACCTACTGGGTGGTTCATAGTTCAGACAGCCCGATATCTGAAAAATGATAATTACTTGATGAGTTGTAGTCAAAGTTCTGGGTACTGTGACTTTGAAAAATTATCATGATTTTAGATTTTTGAATAGTAAAAAAAAATTTTCAATACGTTTTGAATTATGGAAAAACGAAAGCATGTGTCGCCTCAAAAATAAATTTTGAAGAAAAGTTGACAAAACAATACCTATAAATAGCTACTTACATATAATATCACAGAGCGGCAAGGTAGTATTGACTGAGTAGCTGAATACAAGCTTGGTGTTCTTGGGGTTGCAGTCATATGACTGTATTCATACGCACATTATATGCTTACGTTTAACGATTCCTATGTCATGTGTTCCATAGTTTAGAACGTCTACTACTACTACTACCTATGTTTTTTTTCACTGGTTCAAAATCCTAAATCATTTATTTAATGTCACAGGACCCAATAACTTTTACTTCAACTTTTCAAATAACTATCGGACTGTCTCAACTCAAATGGACCACCCAGTATAAAAAAGACGAAACTCAAATTAATCTATGTATCATGTTTTCTTAGATGTCTGTATTAATCAAAAATAAGGTACAATTCAAATAAAGCCTGAAAGAAGATACTTGGAAGGTCAATTTTTCTACTCAAGAATAAGTGTTCGATGATATGAGAGACTTTGACAGGATGTAAAATTTCATTTCCTCATTGCATCAGAAATAAAATGTTGCAATGACTGTGAAAAATATGTGCCTTGCATTGACAGCCTAAACCAAGAAAGATTGACAGATTGTGAAGATTATTGATCCAATATTATACATCAGAATCTTTCTGAACTTGTATTCACACAAAACCAATTGTACGGCCCCATAATAGCGCTATAATAGTATTTAATGCAAGGCATGTCTGTTTAAACGCCGCGCCGCGAGCCATCCATGCGGAAACTCAAATTCAAAAAATTATAAGTCGAAAACTGTCCAACTTAGGAAGTTGATTCTTTTTCCAAAAACTTTTTTGAACATTTGGCCTTATTTCGTACACAGATAGTATAGCAAAATTTCTTAGAACCAAAAAGTTTCTCGCTTACTGAAAATAGTTCTGCAGAAAATGTTATTGTTGAAGTTTTTTGCAGTTTTACAAAAAAACTAAATTTTTCATATTAACGAAACTACCCCGGTTACCTTCTCCCACAATTCCTTTATTATTTAAAAAAAAAGTTTTTGATATCTAGATTTTTTCCGGAGGTATGACGAAGATGTGTGGAAAAGTGGTGAAACACACTTTTGACAAATTTATGACATATTTTTCAATACACAATTTTGACCCTGATAAAAAATGTTGTAATTTTCGATTTCCAATGCCCAAAAATATCGAGAAGGAGATGACTTTTTCCCTGTTTTGCAGTGCACTGAATCGGATTTTTAGATAATGTTTTCTGCAGTTTCAGAAAACTTGTTTTGGCCATATCTAAAGAATTTCAAAGTGGATTGATTGATTGGTTTAGGAGTCATTTTACTATGAATCTTCCGTCCTTATTGCGTTTCGTTCATTTGTCTTATAAATCTTCGCATGCAGTTTCTTATGTAGATAATATTGGTTTTCTACTTGTCACTTCTTCCCACTTCCAAAACTTGGAAGGTTGATCTTGAAAATCAATATTTGTGGATGAATTGCAATTCACCTGATCATGATTTCGATCTGAACTTGACGATAAATATGGACCTGCAAAAATCCATCCAAATGAAGTATTCTGCATGGTTGGCATATTTTAACCAAGCTATATTCTCCATTCACATTATATATGCCAAAGCATTTCCGATGAGAATGTCGATTTTTTGTGGTTTGTTGAACGAAGGATCCGCTAATTTGCAATTAATTGGAAGTTTCAAATCGTCTTCGTCCATGTTCATAGCAGGTATATTACCGGTAGTTTAAGTAATTACCATACAATTCAAATGAATAAATGGCAGTGGTGTACAAAAACTAATTTATTGAGGTTATGTCAGTTTGTTATGATTATATGCAATTGCTGGATCAGCAGAAAACAAGTGTTTCCAAGATTTGTGAGTTACATCAACTTATTTCGTTCGTGTTTCTCACATATTTTTCTCATCCCACTTTCATAGGTCAGAAAAGACATAAATTTGTGTAAGTACCCAATTTCAAAAATGGTTTGTGAATAAATGCCACACTTTGCTGCCCCAAATAACGTTGACTGCGACGGTGGAAAGACAACACTGTGATGACCAAAAACAACTTTCGCAATAATTTGTTCTATACCTTGATGTTGCCATATGGCACCCTATCCGATATTTTCTAGAGGAGGTTTGACTCTAGAAAAGGCTCTGAACATGGCCTATGAAGATGACGTCAACGTTAGAAATATCTATATAGATACTGGAAGCGCTCACAGATTCTGGCGAGGAAGATGGAGCTAGAACCATCGACATTCTATCAAGAAAGCAGTTACAGGCTAAGGTCGAGCTGCAAATGTATGGCGCATAAGCACGCAAAATGGAGGATGAAGATGAAGACGAAGAGAGAAGACCAGAGAAAGACAGATAATGTGATTCTGAAGAAGCAGAAAGGAAACGTGAAGTAGTCAAAGAAGATGTTCAATTGATGTATGTCGCTGAAGATGAAAGCGGAATTTTGATACCCAACAGAGAACCTCCACGCAAAGTAGTAAAAATTGACAATGACTTCTTGGACGGGATAAAGGGTGATTAAGTTGACACTCACAAACATTTTCCAAAACACAGTTACGAACAATACAAAACTTTAACGCCGGTGGAAATTTTTGAATTGTTCTCTGATGATATAATTACCTATATCCGGAGCGAGTCTACGATATATGCTTTTAAAAAAAACTTTCCCGATCCAGAAATATCCTTAGGAGAAATTAGATGTTTTGTTGCCATTTTCTTTCTTTCTTGATATAATCGACTTTCAGGGAAAAAAAATTACTGGGATACGGAGGGTGTCATGGAGAATAGGATGGTGATGAGTGCCATGCAAAGGGATCGGTTTTCTTCCATTTGGCATTTCTGTCATGTTGCAAATGATGAAACTATATTGTTGCAACTAATATTACAATATTAGACCGTTAGCCGAGCTTTTGCAAAAGTAATTTGACCAATATTACATTCCGGAATGCGAATTGAACTATGTCGATGGTGAAGTATTTTGGGCGACACTCTTGTAGTTCATCAGAGGAAAGCCGATTCGATTCGGTTACAAGGTGTGGTGTCTCAACACGAAAAAAGAGTACCTGGTGAATTTCATGGACAAACGTATAAATCGCTTTAGAATCGGAATCAGGGCAAAAAAGTGGTACTGGAGCTTGATTACCTGGATGCTAGATGCGACCGTACAAAATGGATGGATCCTATACAAGAAATCCGGGAACAAGTTAACACAATTACAGTTCAGGAGACAAATTGTGTTGACTTATTTGACCTAATATCGCGTTGCTGCGAGGCAGGGTGTTTCAGATGATATTAGATATGACGGTGTTGGACATCTGCTGGAACCAGTACCAAATAAAAAAAAAATAGATGTGCAGGTGAAGAATGCGAATCGATAATGCGCACAAGATGTTTACAATGTGGAGTGGGTTTGTGCAAAAACTGTAATGTGCAATTTCATTCTCAACTGTGGGTGGCTTATTTGTCAATATTTTCTCTTCATTTGATTCTTGTGTTACTACTTGTGAAGGTAGCCATCATAGAAGCGTGGCGTTGCCATTTGGCAACTTGAAGTATTTTGAAATATCAAGATATTTTATGATCGTTCTTGCTCTTTTCAGTTAGTTTTGTTTATTCGTGCTCGTTTTTTGCACGATAACTTCGAAATAAGGATTTTCATCAACTTTGTCCTCCACGGGTTTTAATGATAATATCACATCCAAATTTCAACGTTGATGCGATGTTATTGATGTCTAACACTGATGAATTCGTAGCACATTTTTATATCATTAGTTGGTGGATAAAATCACCTGATTAGGGTCTTCGAACCAAACTTACTCAAACAGACCGGCATACATGCGTGACGAGCACATAATATGTTTGTCAGTCTGTGGCCAAAATACCGCATACATGTGTGCCACGCAAGTATTCCAAATCATCCGGAAAACATCATGCCTCGTGTGTCGAATATGTATGACAAGGTGCATGACAAACATGTATACCGGTCTGTGGGGGCCTTGGGGGTGGTTGTGTGTTCAACGATGTCGGCATCTATTTGGTTTTTAGTATTTATAGAATTATTCGTTTGCGATATGTTTGAATGTGTTGAGTTGCTGCTTGAAGTTTGCGCTCTTGAATAAGGATGTAATAAGGTATGATGCTTATAAGAACATCTTTTGCAAGTCGACTAAGTACAATTTTTGCAGAACTGTCCAGGTTTTAGATGATTGGTGCAGATTTCCACTTCCCTTGCCTTTTCGAATCTTTCTTCAGATGACAAACCTATAAAAAGCGCACAGTGATAGATTGTATGACTTTCTTTGCACATGGGGCATGTCAAAGAATAATTTGAATGTTGATTGTATAAAGTCCGCGAGTAAAACTTGATGAATTTGGACGCAGTGATGTTTGAGGTAATTCACTTCCAGATAAACTTATGTCGATTGTTTTTGAAAAATCTGCTAGTAATCTCAAACGTGGGTAGTTCTTGTGAGTGTGATCTAGAGCTTTCCCAAGCACGCAGTGAAGAATTCTCATATATTGTCGTGATTATGTGAATGAGCAATCCATCCCATGAGTCTACAGGCAGACCAAATTGTTTCAAAGAATACAGATGTTTTGATTATTAATCGACAATGTGGCGCAGTCTAGAGGATGATTTTTTCTGAATTGATTCTAATGCAAATAAAGATTTGGTGTGGTTCAAAATGAGGACTCTCTTGTTATCATAACGCTGACGAATGAGATTCCATACATTTTCATAATTTTCCAGATATTTAATGTGCCAATGAACTTCGCAAATAATGAAACCGCTCAATATTTTCCAGACATTCATTCTTCTGTATGAAAAATTCAAATAGCGCCTGATAGGTTTTGATTCGAAAGTCACGCACTCAGATTACAGTTAAGCGGTTGTGCGCAGTGCATCACTCGGTGTGTCAGAACTATTTTCGAATTTGCGCTGATGATGTTCTATGTTTTTTTTTGCCAACGCTATATTTGGATAAAATTTGAAGTAAAATTTATTTATTCCCTCGCATTCACTATTTAGTTCAGCATCTTCACTCTGAATTTCATTGAACTGATAATTGAGTTTTTCCGCATGATCACTACGCTCTATTAGTTGAAGATATTTGGCTTCAGTCAAAGTAAGACCTTGCTCTATTTCTCAGAGTTGATTTTGCTTCCACGCTAGCTCGCTTGCGCTTGCAATCTTTCAAAACTTACGCCATGATTTAAACCCAAAAATATATGAATGTATTGATAAATTTTTCCACGGAAGCCTACACCAATACAACTACCGAATTGAGTCAAATAAACAAAAAAAAACGGAATAACAGAAAGGGGATAATATTTGATTGAATTCTGGTATGCTTCGATTGAATTTTGGGATTTGGTTGCCCGGTCTTTTCGTGCTGACCTACTGACTTGGATGAAAGCTTTGCACTGCTCGGCTAACTGGATGGGCTGCTGTCTTCACGTAATTTGGCACAATTATTGCTGATTTGATGACTTTCACACTCCAATTACATTGTATCCGGCTGTTGTGCTTGGCGAATTATTTAATTATTTTTCTTGCAATTTGTACAATCTAAACGATGAGATAGGTGAGATGCTTCATTTTGCTTCTGAAGTTTTTTGACAGACTATATCGCATTATTATGCCATGTTACGAAACCAACTTCATAACAAATAATGTGGTCCTCAGAAAACGTCACCTTCCCAAAAATGGATAAAAACTATAATGAACGGATTTTATAGCTTGTTGGATTCATTAATTCCGAGAACGTTTGGGTTGACGTTTTAGAATATTCCGCCGTCACAAAAAAGGCAAATGGCAAATTAATACGGGCCTGACAAATTTATTCAAAGCGGTTGCGGGCAGACGATTGTAGTATTTTATTGATTAACCATTGTTACGGTTTGGAAATTTTAGATATAGGTTGGGCATATTCAATTAGGGGGTTCGTAATTTTCATGGTTAAAATCAGTATTTCATATGAAAAAAAAGAGATAATATTGGTCACTCACTAACTCAACTCCAGTGCAGCGATCACCTCAGAGTGTACCAGTTCGGCCAAAACGAGATAAGTTTGGGTTAGTTTGGGTTAGTTTGGCCAGACTGACACTGGCAACGTCGCTCGGACTTATGAGTTCTTTTTTTTTTCAAAAAAAACCTGTAAGAATTAAGTTTAGAACCGTGGTAACTGGTGTACCTTATAGTACCCCGTGGCGTATTTTGCCGATTTTCTGTTTTCCAGATTTATCAGACTTTGGCGTCAGCTCTGACTTTATTGGCTGTGTCAAGCGCCTTAGTGCAAACTTGAGGATTTTTCCGTGAAAATTCCCACAGTTGGAACCCAAACACGTGTCAAGGCCTCCTTACACCTGAGGTTATGCTGCACAATCTCTGAACTTCTCTGTCTATTTTCTTTATTCTACTTTTAGGCCTGTTTGTGACATATTTGTACATATTATTATTCTACTGTAAATAGTCCGGTCACCATTTTTAAACACCCTATTTTGGCGAATGCGAACTGAGTCACGCTCCAGTACCCTGGTGACCAGGCACATTCACCCTCACTGGCTCCTGGACCAATTCGGATCCCTGTCTTTGGATCCTCCCGTGTTTGAGGGGTGGGCCCCTACACTCATTCAGCCTAGCCCCAACGATAAGTGGATTACTGGAACGCATACAAAAACTACAACCACTTCTCTGAACCGTACTCAAAGGGATAGAGAAACCCTCTCTTTTTTTTTCTTTCTTTTGTTTTTTCTGGTTACTTTCCCTTCTCTACCCTTTTCTTCGTCTATCTTCATTAGCATAAGAAAATCTTGTCACAACATGAAATAATAGATTACACAGTCTATAAAAACAATAACACAAATTCCAGTACAGAAATGTTTCATTTACCCACTTATTATGGTTGAAACGTCAACAAAATTTCAAAAACATATCAAATATGTTTGAATACAATATCACGCATCGCTCATTTTGAATATCCCCTCATAATGAAGTTATCTTTTGTAAGTATATCGCGGCTTTGCCAAAAAGTGTTATATAATTGCTATGTAACGCACAGAACCTTTATTCTCACGTCCAAAGCAAAAAATCCATGAAAGTCAATTGATCGCTTCAAAGAAAACTACATGAACTGTTTGCTTGCCATCGTATGATAATCGCCACTCAATGATAAATAACAGACAATCAGTTGAATAACTGACCTACGAAGAATTTGAATCAAATGAAATACCGCAATAATGGATCGTAATGCACTTATGATTTATGATAAGTCGATACACATGTATTGGTGCTTCATCCAACAATCCGTTTGTACGCCACAGAACCCATATTATACAAACTTCAGAATCAAAACATGAATGGAGGGCAGGATCTAAGTGAAAACTTTGATTCGCTTACATTAAAAGGCGCTGATGTGCCTGAAATTGGTTGTCTCGAAAAGATGGTGGTACGTACACATGACAGCTTATTAGTTTTTCATGATGACAAATGGTGCCATTCGAACGTTAGCTCTTATATTCTTGTCTTTCATGCTTCGATTTTTTTCCTGATCAGAAATACAATCCGGAATACTAGAGGCTCATCAGTTTTCCAGGCACCATCGGAAAAGGGGCGGGAAAATGCATCCTTCACAAAATAAGGGGAGTCACAAAAGCAAAAAACTTTCTGTCAAATGAACAAATGGGATTTTGCCCAGAGCCCTCCACAACGCATCAAACAGTGAGGCTAGGTGACACCATGATGAAGAGGGTGAACAAAGGAGTAGAAACAAAAGAAGTGTTGCTTGAGGAGGTTCGTGACAGCCGTCCTACCCCACATGGATCCATGCACCTCTTCCTCAGCTCTCTGGAGTCAGTGGCATTTTCTCATAGTCACCATCACACAGGGAAGCCCACACTGACCCCATGTTCGGATGGGTCCGGAAATTCAAGAGAAAGCTGAAAAAACTACATTTATCCATAGTTTTTTTCTTTATTTAACAAATAAAGATAGTTTCAAAGTCAAAGTCAAAGTCAGTTCTATTGCATGATATTATTGCAGAAATCTCTAACTGTCCAAGTCTGATAGTTCCATTTGCATCCACTGCATTCCGTGGCGCATTGTTCCGTAAAATTGTGTACGTCAGTTTGTGTTCTGGACTTCAAACCTTATCAGCATTGAACTACATTGCTTTTTTTTTCTTTCATATCTGAATGAATTTCAGGACTTAACATATAATTTTACCAAACAAGCCAGCGCCAGCGTACTGTATTTGCTATGGACTACAGTGATTGTTGGGCATGTTCATTCACAACCATACTTTATTCACCATTTCAAAATGCGTACGTTTTTAAGACTCACCCTTAATATTATAATGTAAAATAATTTGTGTGATAGAGGCAAAACGCAAAAATCATAAACAAAGTGTCTGAGAAAATGTGGGAATCCGAGAAATTGGATTCAAGAAAAAGATGAAAAAATATGATAAGTTTCTTCAATTCTTTTGCTTTCTCTTCCTTCATGATTATTTTTTTTGCATGCCAAGTTGCGATGCGACAGTTATTCAAACAATATTTTATTCACATTTACTTTTAAGTTGATTTTTTCAAACATTTTGAGGAAAACATAGCCCAATGTCTCTTGTCGATAATTAAGTCCGAATTTGTAAAACATTCGTTACATCATCAGTAAATTTTATGGATAAACGTGATGAACACAAATGAACTATAACGAGGGTGGTAAATTTGCAAGATTTTGAAGTAGTGTCAAGAAGAAAAAATGACGATCGTTCTCAAAATTGCATTTATTGAAGCGAATCGTCGTGGATCTGGATTGAAACAATGTTCTGCTCATGGAAATGACGACTACAGTGTCTTGTAATATTACATTTTGGGTCGATTACACCGATCGTGATTTAAGCCCGGCTTTCAATCATGCGCTTTGGAAGCTTAGCTCAAAGCAGCCAAAGCAAAGTTTACGATAAGCGGTCAAATTTCTAGGCTTGATTGAATAAGCTTAGCTTTTCGTGACTTCCTAACCTTAAATTTTATGTAAAACTTAAATTTGAAAGGTGTTTATTGTTAACGCAGAAAATTGGTCAAATTGTACGTTTGCTAACGGCTTTATGCTGTATTTTATAAATCTGAATCAACAGGATTACTGAGGCCCTGTACCATAAAATATTAACTAGAGACTAAAGAGTTCACTCCTCAAAATTGGGTCCGGCTCGACGCATTCCCTATCTCGCTTTTATCCCAATATTATACTGGGTCAGGTGTTGCCGGTCGGAAATTCCGGCTAAGATTCATCGTAGGAGTTTCGTACACCGCTTGAAAATCGATCGCCTTTTTGCAACTTGTCTTTTTCGGAGAACTTGCTTTTGGCTTTGGGGACATGATTTTTAAAGGTTCCGACATGGAGTGAGCCAATGCCAACTGTATGTTATATAAACTGTGTCAAATTGAACAAAATACTTCATTTGTCCCGCTTTGTGAAACTGTCAAAAAAACAGGGCGGTGCAACAGACTAAATACAAGCCAGGCATAAAAAAAATGATTCGGCTCAATAAAGTTGGGCTTAAATCAAGATTGGTGCAAATGGCCCTTGATGAAAGTTTAACTCAAAAATCTTATCTGGAATTTCTTTTGTTTCAGATATTTTGTGATCATCTATCCGTTTCATCCCCGAATGAAACTATCTACATGTGTTATCATCATCGTAGTTATCTGGATATTTGCCCTTGGTGTCACTAGCCCTTATGGTGTGTATATGAAACATATCAAGGACTCTGAAAATAACAGCCGTTACTATTGCGAGGAGAACTGGCCGGAGGAGAAGTGGAGAATATCCTTTGGAGCTGTAACAACGGCTTTACAGTTTCTGATTCCATTTATCATCATGGCCTACTGCTACATACGCGTTTCCAACAAGTTGAACGATAGAGCAAGGTAAATGACAATGATTAGTTCACCATAGCAGAGAGTAAATTGATGTCCCGAATTGATTATTCTCTTATATGAAAAATAAATTCTGAATAACAAAAAAATGCACATATTTTTCCAGGACTGACAACTTGACACGTGATAGATTACACTATTATTTCATAGAAAAAAACACAACTGGCTGCCATCGACGGTCACGAAGGTCTTGCCAAAATAAATATAACTATAATATTTCGAATACTTCTCAAGTACAGTTATATTCATGGGACATATATTTTTTTTCTTCAATTGTGTACAAAGATGTACCCGAAACATGTTTGTAATGAATTCTTCAATTCTCTCATAGAAAGAACACTTGGTCTATTGAAAGTGCCAGATTTGGCGCGACTGATGATCATTAAGAATAGTCTGGCAGAAATTTGGTGCTGTAAAACATTAGCTAGACTGTATAAAGGTTGCTATCACACTATAGATCATCATCTCAAAAATTTTCATGACTTGGAAAATAAGTGAACATTTTTTGATAAAGGGTAGATTCGCTTCGCAATTTCCTGTATCCTTTGCTTCCACTCGAAGGCCATTATGTTCTCTTGTTTGAAGAGGTGTCCCCCTTATCTCAACCTGCAGCCTTTCTCTTTCTCGTTCCAAACCATTCCATGGTTTTTACGAAGTTTAAAATTAGCACGATGTCTACATTTGCCGCTTCCTCCAAGTCTTCAAGGCAGTCTTGTCCTATATCTCTGAGGCGTCTTTTTTTAAAAGTTGGGCAGTGGCACGGTAGATCTTTTATCATTTAATCCTCCTTGATGCAGTCCTTGCAGAGCTCATCAGTCCCTAGGCCCCATTTTCAGAGCATGGTTCCGAATTCACAAGGTCCTTTGACTAGTCCCACAAGGGTGCTCACAAAGGATTTACTCTGCTTTGGTAATTTTCCCGTTTTTTATATCCAAATTTGGCCACAGAGCTCTCGATGAGTTGCAGTTGTTCCGATTGCTGCCGCAGTGTAGCTTCACCATGTTTTTATCTACTGGATCTTTCAATAGTTTGATCGTTGGTAGCGATGTGTTTTCCCATTCGGCTTCGTCCTTTCTCAGTCCCGATTTTACCAGTCTGCTGTCGTGTCCCCTTCGATATTCCTATGTCCAGAAATCCAGCATAGGACGAACTTCTTGTTCCTGATTCAGGACAATGCCTCACGGCTACTCATCACTACCTTTAACCTTACTGTATCTGATTCCAGCAGTCTCAACGCTGTTTCACTGTCTACATAGATTGGGACGTTTTCTGCTTTATTGTCCAGTTTTTGCTGCAGGTTGGCTGCTTCTTTTATGTCAATGATTTCGACATGCAGAATGCCACATCCTTTCTCAAGCTTGGTAGACTCTTGGATGTTTAGTTCGTTTGAGTATATCCCTGCTCCTGTGCCTATATTTGTCTTTGCTGCTTCTGTTAAGACTGTAAAGATGGAGATCTCTTCCTTCCTTTTAATGAAGTCTTGATCCAAGTCTTCTCTGGAAGGTATTTTAACCACCACCTTATTCTCAAAAGTGCTCTTGGTCACCATTTAATTTAGTCAGTAGTTGTTTGTAGCAGCTTCGCCTCTTGGTAATCCATTGTCTTTGAGATCTACTTTAGCACCATTGAGTGTCCACTTGTTGCCCGTTTCCACAGTTTGGCCTCCCTCGGTCTAAGAGCTCCCTTTGCGGCAGTGCCTTTTTATGAACAAGTCCATGGGCAGGAGGTTCAGAATGACCCCCAAAGCTGCCTGCGGTGTGATGTTATTTGCTCTCGTTGTATCTGGTTTTGCCAGCCGTTGTACTTTCGTGAGCATCCTCACGTTCGAGTTCGTGTCAGTGGCTTTTCAACATACCACGGCTCCGTCGGTAATTATGGGTCTCATACGATCGCAATGTATTACGTGCGGCTTCAGTCCACATTTTTCACCAATCATTCTCCTGTATGTATATAATGCATTGGGGCCTTTCCTCTGTAATTTATTTTCAGTAGAGCTTTGAGTCTAAGATGATCCCTAGGTACTTTGCCTCATTTGATAAAAACTATCAACTTTTTTACTTGGCAGACAAATAAATTCTTCACGGAGATTAGCCAGACACTTTTTCCTAATCATCTTCAGTATACCGTTTACTACTAGAACCATTCATCAACACTAGGAAAATAAGTGCAGTGTTATAATATGTTCTGACGCATTTTTCTCCTCAATCTCTAAATACAAATTAATTTTGCTCAGAACTACTAACCAGACAACTCTATCCATGTTTGGTGACCGGGAGTATCAGTACCAAAAATCGTCACTGCCTCCTGGAATATTATGTCAAATCACATATTTTGAAGAAAGATGACGACTACAAATACATGAATTTCTGTATTGCGCTAAGAAAACTTACAAGAATGACTCACCACACGTGCTTCCAAACAATATTTTCCACAAATAATGTCAAAGACTCACTGTTCTGTTTTGATATTTCATGTTTTCTTTTCTTCTTATTTTGATTTCTATTGATTTGCTTAGGTATACTTTCCATATCGCCTGTCTCCAAGATGGCGCTGTGTTTGAAATATTTGAAGTAGACTTGTGTCAATTTTCCAGAAAATAGTTTTGTTTTTTTAAAGTTTGGGAAGTGCTTGAGCTCGAAAATGACTTTCCGATTTGTACTCTTCTTCTCGGAAACATGCGATATGCCTCCTCTCTCTCTCCTCTTTTGTATCAGGTCATGTCCAAATTGAGTCTTTGAAAACATATTCAGCTTATGCAATAATTTTTTGGCGCAGTGTATTTTGATATCAGAACTCTCTGGGAATGTTCGGATAACGCTGAACTTATGATACTCTATTCAGGATGAGTCCCAATTATTTAGGAGTATCATGTACACTAACAGCCATATGTACCGTACGAGAGCTTAGCCAATCTCGATTAATTTTCAAAGTTAGATTAAGCGGTGTTTTGTATGCACCGAAGAATTCGCTGCAAGGATCGTTAATCCCTGATGAGACTTTTGACAACGTCACAAAATAACCTAGAAAAATATACAAATAACAATTATTTTGAAATTTATGTTGCGTGATTTGTTTTGAGTTTTGCTATTTGCTTGCAAAATTTAATGAAAAATGAGCAACCATATGGATCAGTAACATCCGCAAGCCTGATATGACGTTTAGCAAACATTAGCCAAGGGGTTTTTCTTGTAAATTCAATATTTGATGTAGGTATCAACTTTTATTCTTGAACCATTCGTATATTTGCTTTTCCTCTTTTCTTGGGCTTAGATTTCATGATATTGAGTGGTTATTATATACTGTATACCTCTAATACAGCAAGAATAACAATTCCATCCATCTGATGATAAATAAAAACATCACTTTTTACAACACAAGAAAATATATTTTAGTAGAAACAAGTGGTTAATTACATGATTTTGTAAGGAATGCCCCGAGGAATGCCCATTGATAAATTGACAATATTGTATAATTTTCAAACTCATTATGTACTCTAAAATTATTACAAATATGTATAACTCGATGTACAAACTTTGGAAAACACATCATTTGACAACTCAAGAAAAGAGGAAAAACAAAAAATATAATTAAAATAATTTCTTATATAATTGATAAAAACACAAACCTTCTTCTATTGGGAAATCTGTTATAAATTGGGACTTGGATGAAGTCAAGAAAATTGAATGAAAAGATCTCATTTGAGAAAGAAGAAATAAAAAGTGATGAGACCATCAGTTTTGAAGGTTTTTATTTTGGTTTATCTTGCGGAGATGATTAGTACCATAAGCTTTAAAAAAGAGTAAATCAACGACGAGTCTATTTGTTTATGAGTCTGGGTTTACCCATAAACTTAAAATTTTGAATTGAATTAGAATAAGACAAAACTTCGAGATAAGTAGCCATTAGATACCTCTACAGGATATAGATAGGTAGGTACCTACTTTCAACACCAATCCAAATTGAGTCGATCGATTGAACGATAAAAAATCATAAGTAAAATATGTAGTAGATATCAGAGTGTGATAGGTACACTGTTTTTTTTGTACCTACCTACAAAAATAGGTACCTATCCAATTCAATATTCTATTGAGCAATTTGCATTATTATGAGTGTGTTGTGGAGCAATAAATATTGCTTGATATTGATATTTAAAAATCTAAATAATCCTCCGTTGATATTCCACTTTCATAGTTTTGTCTTTAGTCGCAAAACCTCAAAATCTGTAGGATAAACATAAACAAATGAAAGACTAGGTTAGAATTTGTTGAAATTCTTCGATTAAGCCTAGAAAATGGGGCGATCAGAGTTAAGCGACCGATTCAGGCTTAAGCGCTGCGGTGCATCCAAAAATTGGAATATAATCGCGATAAAGACTTCATCCGGATTAGATTTCCACGGTGCATATAGGTGTAACTTGCACACAAAATGCGTACATTGAAATGGTGAAATTGCTTTGGTTTGAGCAGTGTATGAAGGTGACAAGTTAACGTCAAGTTTTGTCAGTTGCAATAATAATCCACTTTTGTGAGATCTCAAATTCGTACACGCTTTAGTGAAGACCTATGGTCGGTGAGAAGAACTAAAAATGACTAAATGACTAACTAACCAGATCCACATCCAATGGAGAATGTGTGGGGACCATTGATAAAAATTATTCATCAAAGAAACTGGAGGCCTCAGCTCAGAATCAGGCAGAACTATTAGATATCATTCTCAATGCGTGGAATGAGCTCGCCAATGATGTTCAATATTGTCAAAATTTATCAAAATCCATGGTTCGACGGCTTCAAGAAGTTTTGGCTATAAATGGTTCTGCTACCGGATTTTAAGAAAAATAACCTACAGTTTTCTGAGCGAACTGAGTAAATAAATTCAAAGTCGTGCCCACAATAGATCGTTTTCATTTAAAAAAAAATAAAAAGTTCAAGTGCATGGCATGTAAATATTTTGACAGCCTATAACACTGCTAAAAAAAAACATGATTTCACTATCTATGTACGCATTTTTGTGCAAGTTAGTGTACATCGGTCAGTCGGAACATGTTTGAATAAAACCTTTTTTTTCATGTGCCTGGAGTAACATTGATGTGAGTGGTGCCGTGCTGCCTCACTGATGATTCCTATTCGGGATAAAGCCGGTATAAGGAGGGCACTACTCACATGGATGTCGCTCCAGACATTTATTACGGTTCTGTACCAACCTTTCCGTGCAACATCGGATAACCGTGAAACAATGTGTCTTTATTCCATGATCGAGAGGTACAGCTCGAATAAACCCAACATCTATTCGCGTTCGCTGATTTGCGAGCCAATAGATGGCAGTTGTTGTCAAAAACAGCTGCTGCACATATACCCAGATTAGGGTATTGTGCCTGGAGTTACATTGATGTGAGTGGTGCCATGGATGTAGCTCCAGACATTTATTACGGTTCTGTACCAACCTTTCCGTTTAAAACCATCTTTAAAAGGCATCAATTGAATTGTCAAAATGTAATATTGATCGTCAGGCAAACCTCTCGCTAGGAAGATCACATGGTTTTCGTCATGGCAAGGCGAGAAAGAATATTTTTTCCAGTCGATATATTGATAAATAATGATATTTTTCTGAAACAAGTTCAAATATTTATCCTTACATTATCAATCACGTTATTTCCACTACACTATTTATACATATACGAGTAGTATCAATAATTATCATTATTTTAACGTTTTATCGATATTATTTTTTTTAGGTCAAAGCCAGGATCAAAGAATAGCAGAAAAGAAGAAGTGGACAGGGAACGTAAACGGAGAACAAACAGAATGTTGATAGCTATGGTTGCTGTTTTCCTGCTCTCTTGGCTTCCACTCAATGTAGTTAATATATTCAACGATTTCAACAAGGATATGATCAAATGGGAGTATTATTTTTTGAGTTTTTTCTTAGGTGAGTGAATCGTCGTTAAAATAATACATTCAGGCGAATGCTTCATATTCCAATCATTTAATGTCAATCAGAATATCACGATGAAAAAAATCATTATTTGTTGTAAACAATCGGACTTGATTTGGTCCATCTTACTGTCTATCTAATGAAACACCTCCGGATCACTGCTTGGTGTTGGATTATCGATTTTCGGGACGACTTTGTAGTGTCTCATAGTTCATTCAGAACATAATCTTGAATGGCCCACAGACGATGCAATTTGTTTCACAACTGCATCGTACAACGTGTCAAGATGCATGAGAATATTGACAACTGAAGTTCAGTATGTTCAGTCAGTATCTATGATCCTTCAAAGTCAAAAAAAAACATCAGCTGCTGTTGTAGTAGTCGGGTTGTTTTCGGATGATTCAAGTGACAGAGTGAAAAAAAAAAGAATTGTGATTGAAAAATGGTTCCCTGAAAAGACATATTTATTCCCATATCAATTTACGTAACGAACAACTCATCACTGAACCAAACAAAGTCATAAAAGTGAAACTTGTTGTACGACAGATTGCATCGTCTGTGGACCGTTTTAGACTTTCATATTCATCAACCATGCTACAGTTATTTACCAGACAGTTCTTTCTTCAAATCTATATCTGAAATAGTGCACAAGTAAAATCAATTCAATGAGGAAAAAGATTGATACTTGAGCAATGCCATTATTTGTTGATTTTATTGTCTGATGTATACAAACACACATAAATACCTTAAGAATCAAGATCGGATCTTACACGAAAAGTTTGGGAATATTCGATACAATCAATTGAATCTGTTCAACATCCCAATATCATGCATCATGATTACCATATGAAATGGGTGTACCAAATAAGCGTACGGAGTGAGTGTATCTCAATAATGGTGAGTTCTAGAGGTTTTTTAGAAAAACATCCTCACGATCAAAGAGGGCAAGAGAAATGACTGGAAATTATCGGAGTTCGTAAGGAGGCGTTTCAGGTATAAAAAAACTTCGCGATATCTCGAGAAAATACACGATGAGCTATATAAACATTGGAGATAACTTTTACCAACTGGATTGGATGTTTAAGCATGAAGTTCGATGAAGCACAGTCTTCGAAGTCATCTATATAGGGTTGATGAGATAATAATATGGAGACGTTTCTTGCTGGCCCCCCAGAATTAACCCTATCCTTGATCTTTTCGATGTCTTAGCCTGTGGGTTGAGAGCTAGGCAAGACCAGAGCATCCCCTTTGAAAACTCCTCGTTCGATCTTGATTTGAAGGGGTAGCAATGTAGGATCCGCTGACTGTGTAACCGTTCTCCATG
This sequence comes from Orchestes rusci, assembly GCA_958502075.1. NCBI lineage: Eukaryota > Metazoa > Arthropoda > Insecta > Coleoptera > Curculionidae > Orchestes > Orchestes rusci. The sequence goes on from OY293306.1 coordinate 4,641,210, forward strand.
TCTACATGAAGTGTTGAAGGAAGGAGATCATTCTAGGGCGTATTTTGTAAACCTGGAGGACTCGGATACGGTACGCTGACATACGCCTGCAGGTTGTTGACGTGGTAACAGGTCAGCTTCGTGTGTTTCTTCTTGATCTATTTCAGTATGGTGGAGTCGATGATAAGTTGCTCTTCACACTCCTTGGTTCTCTTTCTATATTTGTTTTGCTCCTCACTCATTATTTCTTCCTCTTCTATGTGTCTATTGATTACTTTTGTGAGACATGACACTAAGTTCTTGTGAGCAGTTTGAAGGCAGCGTACTCTGATGATTCTCTAGATTGTTTTTTTTGCCTGTACGTATGTTTTTTTCTTTGTGATGGAGGAGAGGACTTCGTCGTGATGTTTAAGGAAGTCTTCTTTATACTCTGCTAATTTTACTACCTCCATGATTGCTTCCAATTACTTCAGACTTCAGAAACTATAGTTCCTCAGTTTCTTCGTTTTTTTCCATGTCGCTCCTGTTTGCATTATCCTTATTCTCTTCTCTTTTCAAAAACTCTGCATCCTGATTGGACTGCTTTCCACTGAAATGTGGAAAAAAAAGAGTAGGGCAAGATGACAAACGATTCGAGTGAAACCCTACCAATAAAAAAAAGTAGGAGAGAAAGAGGATATCTTGTGTCAGGAACCCTACTCTGAACCTACAAAAATTGAGAATTAGATAGTGCGAAGGTTGATGTCATGAGGCGTGCATTTCGCACGGAAAGGGGACTTTCATCTATGATCTCTAAACTTCATCTTCATCTCGCCTCCTAAGCACGTCAATTTACCCGACTGGTGGGGCATGATGACGAAAATGCGTTTTGTTTGTTTTTTGATTTTATGTTTTCAAGGATCAAAGTTTCGTTTGTTTTCCTCAATTTCTTTGTTGGTTAGAACGTTGGAACATTGGATGAAGATCCCTTACCATCGTCATTTTGCCCCATTCTCCTCTGATTATTTTATGATGGTAAGGGCCAGTAAAAAAAATAGTATCCCATCAATTTTTTTTCCAGAAATCACAAAAATGTATTATAGCTCCAGATGTTGTCTTGTCTTGTTTATTCATCTTAAGCTAAACGGTTCAACAAATTTTATTTTATCAAAGGCCTAATATGCACTTTCAAAGAAAATCCAAAATGTTCTAGTGGTTCAGGAGATATTGGAAAGTAAACATTGAAAAATGCATTGGCCTCACCCTGCTTATTATGATCCAATATCTCCCAAGTTATAAAATGACGAAACCTATTATAGCTCAAAGTGTATTTTTCCAATTGTATATTATTTCAAAGCAGTTACGCCTCCTAGGGGTCGAATTACGAACTTCAAAATGATCCTCTGTATTTTCTCTTGACATCTTTATTTTAGCCGCTTCGTACCATTGTCTGGACAACCTGTACTATAATGCTCATCTTATGGATTTCACTCTATTCAACTTCCGTATATCTATGACACTGATAATCTGAAATTGATGATGCATCTTGATGACTTATAATAATTATTTTATTTTAAAATATATATACATAAGCAAAATAATAAGGTTTTATTCTGAATTTAACAAGCTAAATTGTTCACAGTTCATCAAATGGCTATGTCATCCACCTGCTACAACCCATTCTTGTATGCCTGGTTGAACGAGAACTTCAGGAAAGAGTTCAAACAAGTTTTGCCATGTTTTAATGGTAGCAACGGAAGAGCTCCATCCTCAAGCAGATTGACTAATTGGCGATCGGAGAGAACATGTAATGGAAATGAAACTCACGGTGTGCTTTTTAACAATACTAATAATAATTTGTCGTGATGCATGCTTGTACTAATTTTATGATCGGATTATCAGACTGATTGTTTATATTACTTTTTATTTTGATTATTCAGTCAAATTGATGTGCATAATACGTGAAACATTGTTGTTAATAATAGAAGCCATTATTTTTCACATGGTTCATTTTAATGTCGATTTGCGGCCAAACTGTGGGTTTTGTTGGACCGTACAAAGAGTACAGTTTTTGTCTAGACTTTCTCAAACTTCAAAAAGGGGCATTCGTTTTTGATATTTGGATCTTAGTTAAGTTGCCCTGGGCAGAGGAGAGAAAATTTTTCACCAAAGTTGAAGATAGACAAGCTAAGACTTTATACCAAATTTCATTTTGATTCTACAAGAAATATCTTGAATATATCAATGAATAAAAAAAAAACATGTTCGAGTGTCAGCTACTCAAAAAATATTGAGATTTTGAATTTTTCTTTTATGACTCACCACCATTATTTTATCAAATACTAATAAGTGTCATCTTCAAAAACAATTTTGACATGCCTGAGGGTTTTAATTTTATATGAGACCAAGGGCCGATTGCACCATTGGTAATTTAAGCCCCGCTTTCAATGAAGCCAAGCTTTGTGAAAAAATCTCTTGCATCGCTTAGTAAGCTCAGCTTGAAGCCGCTAAAGCGGAGCTCACTATAAGCGGTCCAGTTTCTCGGCTTAATTGTATAAGCTTGGCTTTTAGTGACTTTAAAACCTCAAATTTTGTCCAAAACTTCAAAACTTGATAGGTGTTCATTGTCTACGCAAAAAGTTGGTGTATGTTTGGTTACGGTTTCATGCTGTATAAGGTATATGAATCCAAATCAAAACGATTACTGGGGCCCTGTACCATCGGATATTAACTGAAGACTAGAGGGTTCCTTCATCGTCAAGAGTGGCTCCGGCTCGCCGCAATCCCGGTCTTGCTCCGGTCCCAATATTATACCAGGTGTCGCCGATCGGATATTCGATGTTGTAGTTTTGTACACCGCTTGGAAATCAATCGCCTTTTTCCAAATTGTCTGCCTCGTAGAACTTGTTCTCGGCCGGTTTTTGATTAAGATCCTAGGAATTTTGACAAATTGCTTTGAGGGCATGATTTTGAAAGGTTCCGACATGGAGTGAGCCAATTGTATGTTATATAAATTGTGCCTGTGTCATCAAATATTAACTAAAGTGCATTTTTTTCTTCATTCTGTAATCGAAACAAACAATATTTCATAGCCTCTCATAGACTAATGTCTGGTTTACATTCAATTTCATTCCGAGGTGGAACTATCAAATTTCCGCTTGGCAAACAAAAATCATATGCCACCAGCCACATTCAATAAGGCGTAAGCGTGACTCCGAACACAGATCCGATGTAGATGGTACCATATGATTCCCGTTATCCAAGTGGAAAGCTGACAGATCTAATTCGAAAACAAATTGAATGTGAACCTTACATTATTCTGTCAGATTGAAATTTCTCGTGTGAAGTTAGTTGATGTCAAATTGAACAGAATAGTTCATTTTTGTCCCGCTTAGTAAAGCTGTCAAAAAATCAGGGCGGTGAAACAAACTAAATACATGCCACGCTTAAAAAAATTGAGCCGGCTCAGTAAAGCTAGACTCAAAGTTACGATCGGTGCAGACGGCCCTGAATGCCCAAAATCATGCCAAAACCTATCGACGGGCCACAATGTAGATGGAATCACGCAGTATAAATAAATATTCTTTCGAATTTTTCTTGTCACAAGCGGGTGGTCAAAATGTGCATAAGTACTGACTAACAAAATTAAACAGTCTTCTCACGTCGAAATCTGCGGAGTCCAATCTGTAGGGTCCCTGTGGATTGTCTCGTGTGAATTGCGATCGATCCAATTTTTTTACGACTTTCTGATATTGACTAGTTGAGTGTTCAGACCATAAAATCCAACTGCCTCCCCTCCAATGCCCTGTATTGTATTTTCAGATCAAATTTAATTGGGGAACAAAATGTTGGATTCTCTTGATCAAGATTGAATGACAAAACTGATAATTTTTGGTTCAATGTTACTAAAGATTATAGGGTCGATTGCACCGATCGTAATCTAAACCCGGCTTTCAATTAAACCAAGCCTTGTGAAAAAATCTATTGCACCGCTTAGAAAGCTTAGCTTGAAGCAGTCAAAACGAAGCTTACTATAAGCGGTCAAATTTCTAGGCCAAATTGAATAGCAGGCTTGATCGTCGTCGTCGATTCGCGTCAGTCGATCTCCCGTTCCCGTCACGCGATCTTTTTCTTAATTCCGTTTATGTATTTCACATTTTTTTTTCAAACACGAGGTAGGACCTCTCCATCGATTATTATGTCTTATTTTACTAAAATTTTATCAAGCAGTGCCGCGTTGTGACCAAGTAAGTGGTTAGGTGGCGAAAAAATGACTTTTCGTGGGATAGATCTGATTTTCTTCAGCATGATCAGCTGTTAAGACTTGGTCTGTTGCCGAGAAAATCTCTCAACAGCACTCAGTGTGATCATCGATTTGTCAGCACTTGCCTCACGGAATCCTCTCAGATAATTTTTTGTTTCTGGGGTTTTGTTTAATTTCAATTATCAGGAGAACGAACTTTGCTGGGTAGAAAATAGCAAACCTAAATTCAAAACCGCGTTTTTACGACCGTGATAGTTCTAATAACGTTCTTGGGATGGATTCGAAAAACTAGTACAGATATGGTTCTGGAGTTACTACACGTGTGTGTTACATTCTTTCTGTTAATTTCACCTATTATTTTGTAGCCGGAAAATCAGGCGGCCGAGGTCTAAGGGTATTTTCCGTTAAATTTTCCACGCCTCTCTTCCGCCTTATCCTCGTAAGAATAGCCCGGTCACGTCGGTTTTTCCTATACATTTTCTATCTACGCCTTCGAAAAAATCTCATTTTCATTACCGCTGTTTTTATATTTCAAAGTCCCCCGTAGCTGATATTTTTTTTTTGTTGGATCTTCACCGGAAGGGTTTCTGACTGATTCTTCAATGTTATTCCTCACGTTATTATTTTGTTATTCATCCATTTTGCTGGACGAAATCCAGTCGACTGTTAAGTTCATGTTTGGAACAAATAAACTGATCTATTTCTACCACGCCGTGTTCTTATTCTAAAAGTTCAGTTGACCATTTCAGAGCGGGAATCTGCGGAGTTTTGGGAATAACATACGCCTGGACTCTCTTCATTGTTTCAAAGCTAACCGATGGGCTTTGTGGGCCTACCACGTAAAATTCAGAGGGTGGCCCAAGTTTTAATTAACATCCACGATTTTCCTCATCTCCGTCGAAAATCAAATAATCAATACATTTTTATTTACGTTCAAAAAAGCTGTATATTTTCTACCTCCAAAGCCTTCACGTTCAATTTTTATCAGATTTCTTGTTGAAAAACAACTACTTTGCAAGAGTTTTCATAATATTTTGATAACTTTTATCACAGGGTGGCCCAGAAATAAGATCAAAAATTCAATCAAGAATACTGCCAAAAATCAATTTTTTCAAATGAAGACTCCCAATTTTTATAATCTTATCTCATTGAGCACTGCAAATAAGATGAGTCTGTATGAGATTGTCCATTCCAAAAATAAAAAGAAAATAAAATGAGAATTTTTAAAATTAGCAATCTCATACAAGCCCGACTTGATTTTCAATGCTGAGCTAAAATCATGAAAATTGGGGGGTTTCATTTGGAAAAAAAAATGATTTTTGGCAATTCTCTTAATTTAATTTCCGCTATTATTTTTGGCCCACCCTGTAATAATAGTTATCAAAATATTGTGAAAAATCTTTGAAAGTAGGTTTCTTCCAACAAGAAATCCAATACAAATTAAACAATGAAAATGTACATTCAAATAGGAGCCTACAAGCGTTATTTTTGACATGAAACTCAACCATTTCAAAAACGACTATTCTTAGGTATAGGACATGGTATATCAAATCTGTCCAAAATTATACGTGGAATCCAAAAATGTTATAATATATAGGGTGTTTCATTCGAGATTTGAAAAAATCATCTACCTGTCAATATTTGACACTTACCAACATTTTTTGTCATTTAAGCATACAAATAAACCTTTGAAAGAAGAAAGTTATCCAGGCAAAATGACAATAATTTTTAATATTTTGTTGATAGTAGCTACATCAAGCAAAAAAAGTTGAGTTAACTTCAGATGTGCGGAAATATTCCTTTTATTATCATGACTCTTGGATCTGCACCTGCTTGAAGTGACAAAAGGCGGCGGCGCGGTGCGGGTGCTCAAGAGACCAGGCGAGCTGCCGAGCGAGCTGCCAAATTGTTCAAACTCCACAAAAAGAGAATCGAAAAGGTGACTGTGAGGTGGAGAAACGGAAGAGCATCAAAGTGTACAGACAGACAGTTGCTTGTGTAGAATCCAAAATGAAAGTGGTGAGAATAAGACAGAGCATGCTTGAGCGATATGCAGTTTTTTTTCAATGATATATTTCATGATGACAATTTTCGGAAAATATTGTTTGATCATATCAAAATTTTCACGGTTCTTCGGTAAGTTTATAACCATCAAGCTGTAATTGTTAACAGCATCACTTGTTTTAAATGGGTTCAACCCTCACCAGATGTTATCATTCACTAAATGGAGCTGTGATTATAGAGACAATTAGAGAATACTCCAGTTATCTAGAATACGACTTCTCCATGAAAGGAATCCAATTTGCATGGACAATATTGAGCCAAATGCATTTTCTGGGATGGAGTGATTTACTGGCTGCAAACATTTCGCCTTGACATAATGATGATGGAAAATATATGGACAGTGCTCGAGACTCGCTGCGAGATAGTTACGAATTTTGAACTTGAGACTAATCCGTTTGAGGTTCCTCGATTCTATATAGCAATTAATTGTTCGAACTTTATAATCTTATTGTCATATCAAGCGCATATCTTCTGAATCTCTATCGATATAATCATTCGAGCTCGCTATTCAACTCCGTATAAATTGTCGATTTTCGAACAATTTATGGTCCTACATAGTTCCGACTAGTTCAAGGAGCCCATAGAATGTGCATTACGGGATTGTTATTTCCTCCGACATTATTATGAGGAGCTCGTGCTCGTGAAACTGTCTATCGAATTATTTGTCTTCTCTATATACCTAGAACTATGAAGGATTCTGATCAAAATCTATTTTGAGAGGCAGCTAATGACAGTCTTCTATTCCGTGTGACATCAGCTTTGTAGAACATACAGGGTGTCCCGAAATAACGTTCGAATAACTTGAGAGGTGATTCTACATAAGAAAATAAGACATTTCTTTAGTAAGTTTAAACAATGGTCCAGCAATGCATTCAAGAAAGAGGGTGTCAAAGTTCAATTTCTATTTTCGTTTTATTTAAATAAATTCATGATAATTTTGATGATTTCGTTGAAATCGGTATACAGAGTCTTTTTGACAAAAGAAATACAAATTGGTCATCACCGTGACTCTATCTTGTACGTGGTGCCATCTACTAGGAGCACCTATTTTCGAAAAAATTGCATCCAAAGTACAATGTAGTTTTAAATTGAATTTTTTCAAAATAGTCATAGCTGGCCTTGAAAACGGGGTTATTATGACTATTTTGACAATTTTTTTAATGTGTCTTATCAAAAAAGTAACATTTATTTTAATTTTAGACTTGGTTGTTTTTATTTTTTTTTTTAGTTTTTTTTTCTGAATGTAAGAGGCCTCAGCGGATTTAAAAATAATTCTTTGATAATTTCTTCGGACAAAATCATTTATTTTTATTCCCAAAATTAAGCACACTTTCACCTCCTCTAACTCGAACTTCACCTCTGAATTCCTCTTTTTCCAGCCATCATCCCGCTGCCCAACCTCTGTCACCTGTCAACCTCAACATTGTTGGCAGTGTTGTCAGACCAACAAAATCGCGCATGAACTGAACATAAATTATACAAAGCCTAAAATTCGGCCTTCCTGACCAAAAATGAGCGGCATCGCTTTTGAAGTTTCAAACATCGAATAAATGTGCAAATACATAAGTTTCATGAGATTAACATCACATAAATGAACATGAGGTATCATGAACATAATGACATCCAAAAAGGCTTGAGATTCTTGAAGACAGTTATTAGACATGATTTGAAGATTTATCCACAATCAGATGTGATCTGCATCAAAAATTCCTTCAAAGGATCTCTGACTAACTTGAAATCCATTGGTAACACTTTCTTCGTGACATGAGGCCTTTGAATTTTGGAAAAAGTTTCTTATTGATTCCGGGAGTAACATCAATGTTGGGGACCATGACGTAATCTCCCACTGCGTAAATATTTGCTTCTTTATGCCTTTGAACATAATAAGATTTTTTAGATTCTTGACTTCCCTTCATTTTGTTACCGGCTGTTCCGCGAAGGGTATCTATATTTTTAGATTTATCATTATCAGACGAAAGAAAGGATTCAAAGTGATCATTCACAAATCCAATTTGATCCATACCAAATAATAGTTTTGCGGGAGTCTGCTCAGTCGATCTATTGATAAATTCAACCTCATGTAATACTTGATCCCATCGATCTGGTCATTTGATCAATTTCGCTACCATTGGTCTAGCTGGTTCGACATAATCTGACACAAAAAGATCAGTAATCTTATTAGACTCTAGAGGACACACAGAAAAGTTAATAGGAGATAATTCACTGTCACATCAATTCTTGTTTCTTGGCATAACTTTAACTTGATCGCCCGTTTAAGAAATCTTGATTTGATCACTCATTATAAAATCTCTACCCAATCAAATCATTTGGTACCACATAAATAGGCATGTCATTTCTAAAATTTTCAAAGTAAATAGAATAAAACTAAAATTTCTAACCTTGACTTATTAATGCCCTCAGAAGTTTTGTTTGGAGAAAACTTTTTAAATTCAAAATCATACATTTTTACAGTTTCAGAAGTTATGACGGAAATAGCACTAGCTGAGTCCAAAATGTTATCAACATAAATGGAAATATTATTCTTACTCAAACCAATTGGTGACATAAATATATCCATTCTTTGCCTTTAGTTCCACTAACAATGAGGTAGAGGGAGGTTCAGTATTCGGTTTCACTGAGATTTGTCAAGGTGAAATCTGGGGACAATCCTTTTACTGATGACCCATTAGACCGCAGACAAAACAGGAACCTTTGAGTCCTGTTGGCTTGATACAGTGTTGAGAAGTATGACCTGGTTCATTACAGTTGAAACATCATGATTTAAATGCAACATTGAACCCATTTGACGTCTCTGCATTGACTCTAGCATAGGTGTATTCTCCGATCTTCCAGCATAATTTGTTTATCTGGTTTCTGTTTTGTCCAAACGTTTATCAGAGACACGAGTTTTAGGGGAACTAACAATCCTTTCATAAGCCACAATATATTGGAACAAAAAGTCCTCGTCGATGTGTGTTTTGGACATAATCCTATAGCCACTTGTTCCTTGATTTTCTCAAAAGACAGCTCTAGATTTTTACACAAGGCTACTTTTGCATGAAAATATAAGCAAACGTTTTTACAAGTTGCTTGAACATAGTCCTGCATTTTCATACACAAATCGGTATATTTGATTGTGAAGATCAATGTTTTTCTGAATGTCGTTTTGGGGCTTTTCCAATCAATTATTTTCTAGCTTTGACCCATGAACCACTGTTTCGCAGCACTATCCACTTTGTTGGAGTCAAATTCTTGCTTGGTTTCAATCCTGTTTTTCATTACACTTATCAATAGTTTAAGATAAGTTAAGCATAATATTGAAGTTTGATCTCAAGGATAATCATTTTTGATTACTCCTGCATCATTCTGTTGCACTTGAGCCTGCTGTAGCATATGCAACATTTGTAGCATCTGTGCATTCTGTTGAGCGAGCATGTTTACCACAATAATGAACCTTCCTGAATCCTGCTGTGATTGATTAGGATAAGGTTGAAGAAACATTGTCTCACGGTTATCCGATGTTGAATGGAAAGGTTGTTACAGAACCGTATCAGGCTGTTAAGCTTCGCTTTTTTGTGGAGGTTGTCCCATATTGCCTGCTGCAAAGGCCTCAAAGTGTTTGTTCGAAATATGATTGAGATTCAGAATCATTTTCAATTTTTTCTAATAGATGGCGTTCCAAGATTTTTCCTGAATGTATGTGATTGTAGCATGATATTTATACCTTTAAATTGATATTCAATGTATTACCATTTTGTTCATATATTTCTTATAGTTTCTGAGTTAACTGGATCATATAGATTTGGGAAATGAACTAATGTTCACACTTTAACGTCGCCGTTCGCCGTTCGTTTTGACTTTTGCCATCTTGGTTTTGGCCTTGGCTCTAAAAGCTGACTTACTGGCTGACTGCTCTCAGGCAGTGTTGCCAAGTTGAAATATTAGATGGATGGCTTTGATTGTCGCATTGACTACCAGAAAAATTGACAAATTACGATGATGAAAATTGATTATTATGGACATAAGTAACCATGTCGTCTAAAAAAGGGGTACCTTGCGTTAGATCCAGTAGTTCTCATTTTTTGATGACTCGCTTATGAGGTTGGCCCTATGAATAATACAAGTTTTCAACCTCGAGCGCCGAACGCAACATTGTCATATTTTGAAAAAAATCACAAAATTTCTACTTTTTATCCAGTTTTTGGCAATTTTTAGCCTGAACGACTGACTTTTCGATAATAACTATGGGACACTTTTTTGAAGTGAACTAGATTTTCTGCAATTTGAGATCAGAACAATCTCTGTAGACCCCATAGTTTTCAAGATTAGGCGTTATATTTTCAATTTTGAAAATGTTTGAATAACCGACTAATCCTATTTTCTGCGGAAATAAAACAAATATGTACCTGGAAAAAGTCTGTGTCCATTTTTACTCTTTCGATTTAAGCCCTGCTAATGCAGATATGTTTTGAGTGAGGAAACCGACGAGACTCAAACAGATCCTTCAAAGAAGGAAAATCTTCTTGCAATTGATTTGAGACATCTATTCAATTTACTTTTTTTACTGAGATCAAAATAATTATCCATAATTCTTGTTTTCTTTCGGAACCAGCAAGACGTGAATGTCCCAAAGAAAATAGGTCTTGAGGTTCGAAATTCCCACAGAACAATAAATGTGTATGGTGACTAGCCTTGAGACACCTTCCAGGTAGGCACCATTATACAGGGTCCTTCATTAGTGCGTCGGGCAATCCTAGCGTGGTTATTTACAAAAGTAGAAAAAAAAGTTTTATACAAAAGTTGTAGAATGTGACTTTATGCATATTTTAAAAATATTTTCAAACATACAGGGTGCGTCACAAAAGTATGGCACGAAAAAGTATGATTTTTTTAAATGGAACCCCCTGTATATTGATTGATATTTCAATTCTTTTTTCAATTTGGAACAAAAATTGTGATACAACTAATGTTCCTAAATTCAACCGTTATCGAGATATCGCGTTTTAAAAATGGCATTTTTGCAACTTTGACATGCTATAAAACTCAAACTATTCAAGTTAGAGAAAAATGGATTGCACATTCCTATCTTAACTTTTCAAGAGCTATTCAAGGAGATTAAATCCATTATTGTGAAAAAATGTCAAAATGTGCCGAAAAAAGTTGACAGTTGACGTTACCTTCTATCCAAATGACAGAAGAGCTCTTGAAAAGTTAAGATAGGAAAGTGCAAACCATTTTCCTCTAACTTGAATAGTTTGAGTTTCATAGCATGCCAAAGTTGCAAAAATGCCATTTTTAAAACGCGATATCTCGATAACGGTTGAATTTAGGAACATTAGTTGGATAACAATTTTTGTTCCAAATTGAAGAAAGAATTGAAATATCAATCAATATACAGGGGGTTCCATTTAAAAAAATCATACTTTTTCGTGCCATACTTTTGTGACGCACCCTGTATGTTTGAAAATATTTTTAAAATATGCATAAAGTCACATTCTACAACTTTTGTATAAAACTTTTTTTTCTACTTTTGTAAATAACCACGCTAGGATTGCCCGACGCACTAATGAAGGACCCTGTATATTGTTGTTCTTTTTAAAAGGTCGTGAGGTCTCTCCAAAATAGAATTTATTATATTCAAAAGCAATTTTATAAATTACATTTTTAGTGGACCCATTGGAATCATGAAGAATAACGATAGTAAATATTTCGATGTCTAAATATAATCATTTTAAAATGGCTGGAAAGAATACCTGATGTTTGTCATCATTTTTTTTTCTATAAAAGTAGTCATCTTCCATTAATAAGATTATAATCGGAAACGACAAGGTTTTAAAAAAAAAGATTTGAATAATCTGGTCAATGACAATATCAAGGATTGAACTCACTTCCTAGATAAATTTCATCAATTTGTTCAAATGATGTTACGGAAGTCTAGTTATGGTTATGAATAACATAGAGAATCAATTCAAGTAAATATTTCCAATTTTTAGAAGTCATTGCCATCAAATTAGGTATATTTTGATTATAGGAGTATGCGAAGATTTCAATTGATGTTCATCTTTTTTCCGCAAATGAATGGAACTTTCATATTGCATTGAAGTATTCATACATAATAGTCTAATAGATGCGTGTTTAAAACTACCGATTTCGTAACAAAATTGCGTAAGTTTTTTTCTCGATGGTTTAATATGATTTCGAGGGTGCTTAATCCGAATTTATGGTTGGCTGTATATTAAATCAAAGAAAATCATATTTTCTACCAACCGAACCACTGTTATTTTCTGACAAGCGATATACGCGCTAGAGCTTGCCAAATAACAACGATTTCTTGGTATTTTCACAAATCGTCAGAAACACCCTGTTACAAGTCGATAAATACACAATTATCAATGAAAAGTTGATCTCACGTGAAAAAACATTATAGACGGCACCGCCTACACTACATCTCTTCTCTTCCCGTCTTCACTCTCCGACCGCCGCCTGTTTTTGATATGCGGTATGCGTGCAGCGTGCGTTGGTTTTCAGATGAAGAGACCATTCAAATTGGTAATAATCCTGGACACTTCTTTTGATGATTTTGTGATATATACAGGGTGGTCATGCGAAAACTAGAAACTCTTATAACCTTGTCATTTTTCAAGTTACGGAAAATAGTGTACAGACAAATGTTGTAGGTAGCATTGAATAGCTGTCTACTGCTTTATCAAAAAAACAATCGAAGTTCGCGTTCCAAAGATATGAAGCTAACATACTCTGTTTCGAATGGAACTCCCTGTACATTATTACATATCCAGAAAGAGCTGATTTTTCTGATTAAAAAATATGCCTTTCTGATGATCCGTTCAGGTAATATTTGACTTTGAAATTTGAATTTTTTTGAATAAACCGATAAAACCCAACGAGTCGTGAAGCATCCGTCATCATCATGATACACTTACACTAGAAAGAATGTATGGTGAAAGAGAAATGAAAAAGAAGGGTACAGATGATCTTTAACAATGATGCAAGAAGAAATCTGGAAGCTTGAAAGAACAATCAGAGCCCTGAAATCCTGTAATGAGTGTCATTCTTGGAAGGTGGAAATCAAGGAACCTTCTGAAGAGGTAACCGAAGACACACAGGCTATGAGTGTGACGTGCCCCGAAATTTTCCGGGTTTATTCCCGATGGGGATGAGGGAATTTGTTGATGTTAAAAAAAATGCTCGAGCGCCACCCCCTGTATTCATGTGGTAGAGGGCCCACAGTGCCTATCGGGCAGCTTTTAGACAGTGAATAATGTCCAGGCGTACGTTATTTCCAAAATTCCGCAAACTTCCGCTCTGAAATGGATTACTGAACTTACTTGAAATAAAAACACGGTGTTGATGAAAATAAATCAATCAGTCTATTTGTCCCAAATCAAAATCACAATTGTGACTGGTTTCCAACCAGTCGATAATAAAAAAAAAAAAAAATCAAATTAAATCAACAATAGTCTGATCTTTGATCAGCAAAAAGAAAAATCAAAAATATCACATGAGAGATGAATTATAGAACAAAATCAGTCTAATCTCTCCCGGCAAAGAATCAAAAACTACAGCCTAATGAAACATGAATTTTGCCAACTAAAAAAACGGGTTCTGAGGCATAGAAAAATCTGTTTTTGCTAGCACGGTAACTTCAGAAGCCCCTCTATATTTAGTTTGGTTCGCTCGTAACTATCTCAAGAATGTTGTGTGAAAAATTATTAAAATCCGGTTTCAAGCGCGGTACTGAATTTTCTATCTGAAATTATCTCACCCAGCAACTTTCGATCCCCTGAAATTACATTATCCAAACAAAACAAAACCCCGTGAATTTTCGAAGAACAGACCTTCTATCACAATATAATCTAACGGTGTGAAATTAATAATCTGTTTCCAAGAAAACTCACCTGAACAAAAAAAAAAGAACAAAACCCCCCCCCCGTGAATTTTCGAAGAACAGACCTACTATCACAATATAATCTAACGGTGTGAAATTAATAATCTGTTTCCAAGAAAATTCACCTGAACAAAACTTGAAGAGGTCTGAAATTTCCCACTCGGTTGATTATTTTACTTTAACGCGGCTTTTACTTTGAGAGAATTTCGACCAAAATCCGGCACATTTTACGGGTTCAGAACGTCTTAGCTCGTGGAGATTAAAAGAAAAGAATTTAGAAAAGATCGCGGTTAGCTCTCGAGGTGGGTCGGGTCAGTCAGTAGCTGCGGGTCGCGCTGCAGTACTCCCAGTCTCTAGGCACTCTGTACCCGTACTCATTATTATTTCGGCGCTTTTCACGCTCTCAATTCAGACTAAAAAGCGGAGACTGCCCGGCTGAATCCATGCGCGAAATGTATCGTTGTAGGTTGGCTTCCGGTCGTTTGGTTTGTGGTTAAATAATTAATTGTTTTGACGCGGGAAAATTAAGAAGGGAAATTACGGACAGAATTTAATTAATAGATTGTTAATTGTCTCACGGTCAACATTATTATAGAAGAAATACGGGATCCATTGATAGATAAATGGCTGAGTTACGGAAAAATATGAATTGACTTAAAAAGAGACGAGAAATGAATTTGAAAATTGGTAAATTACGACAGAAAAATCCGGAAATTTTGTAACTTCGTTACACACTCTCTCCACTTACAAAGAAAAATGTGAGTTTACGATCATTTTTCCTAAGCTATGCTTAACCTGGAAAACTTAGATTAAATTTAAAAAAAAAGTTATGACTGAAAAAAAAAGATTAATATAGATTATTAAAACAAACTTCACTGTGGCTGGATTGGCTATTGGTTTGATGGAGACGACGGCTACATCCTGGATAAATGGACCCCCATAGACACATCACACCTCGTACCTGGAGTGGGTACTTTCTCTCCACAGTTCGGCTTCGGTCACAACTGTAAAGTGGCTCGGGAAAGATACGATCGCCAGTACGGGCCGATGAAGCATCCACGTGAACAAGTTAACTCAAATAATAAAAAAAAAAAAACTGCAGACGGCAGAAAATAGAAACAACTTGTTTCAGGATAACAGCTTAGAAAACAACAAAATATTCCAAGTTCGGATCTTGAAAATAATCGAATCGGTAAAACAAAATGGTTAGGGCATTTGGGCATTTGGACGCAAATAAAACTCAATACAACTTACTCGTTTCAAAACACGTTTAACTTCAGCGGAGGGTGGATGACTTCCGGGTTATGTGTACCGGCGGGAGGTTTGGCGCACTTTTTTTTTCGGGTACGTCCCTACTTGACGAAGGCTGATGCACGTCTTTCCAAACCCTAGTCCTATATCTCAGCTTGGCTTCTCCAAGGCAGAAGGTTGGGTCTTAGGTATGGAGTGGGAGAGCTGTGACGACACAATGCGTCGATACGCCAAAATTGAGACGGAATTGGTCAGCAATTTACGGTTTCAAATTGGTACCAAAACTGCGAGTTGCTATGGACCAGAATTATGAAGGTCAAGCAAATGTTATTGTGAAAACAACATGCTGATGGTTTTTTCTCTGGTTGGTCTAAAAAAAGTTCAGGCGTACGGAATGTTGCTGCGGTTTTTTATTTTCTCGTGACGAAGCGGCATTTTTCCCGTCGTTTAGCTTAAAATCTGTAAATTTTGAGAAAACGGCCCTCCGACGTCTAGCCGGTTTTGTAGGGAATTTGAAAAAACGAAAATTATCTCCCGACGGTCCGAAATTTGCTCTCTTCGAGCATCACGGGTGCGATTTTCCGGGAGGTAGGCAGAGTGAAGGAATTTCCAGCGATGAATCTCTACATCCTGGACAATTTACTGAGGATAAAAAAAAACTGAAAACGGAATTTCCGGTGAGTTCTTCCACTCCCGGACAATTTCTTCGGAAAACTAGTAATTCTCGGATAATTACCTAGTTGATATAAATTTGGCTGTGCAAGGGCCTACCGACGGTCCATTCGCACCTTGCTCTAGGAAAAAAAACTAACGGGGTCCGCGGTTATGAGAAACGCACGTTTTGAAAAAGTCAGAAAACGCAGTACTTTTGAACGCTATGGAAAAAAATAGAAAAACTTTGGTCCAAAGGAAAATACCAAAATAAATCAAACGGGTCTCTACGTGTGGAAAGTTGTTTCGCGACAAGGAAACGGGTTTTTTGGAGCAAATAGATTTTTAGGCATACGGAAAGAAAAATTTCCCCGTCCCGGAAAATGAAGAAAATGGAAAACAAGGGTCCCTGCTCGGGCGCCAATTTGTGACGTGCCCCGAGATTTTCCGGGTTTATTCCCGACGGGGATGAGGGAATGTGTTGATGTTAAAAAAAAAGTTCGAGCGCCACCCCCTGTTTTTATGTGGTAGAGGGCCCTAAGTGCCTATCGGGTAGCTTTTAGACAGTGAAGAAAGTCCAGGCGAACGTTATTTCCAAAATTCCGCAAACTTCCGCTCTGAAATGGATTACTGAACTTACTTGAAATTAAAACACGGTGTTAATGAAAATAAATCAATCAGTCCATTGTATTATTTGTTTTCAATCGATCCGACGAACTAATGTTGAAATTAAATACAAAGGTAAACTCACCCACCAATTCTGGGTTCGCTGCTTCAATGATCTTATTGGTATCTAAGGGAAGAAATAGGGGTTGGGGAGGGAATAGGAAGAAAGGGATGATCGGGAATACCTTAAACAGTACGTCTTATGCGTTGGCACTTATATCCGTTATTCCTGGGGTTGCTGCCCGCTTTATCACAATAATTATCGTGGACTGTATTTTTTTTACATTGACGGAAGTCTGCACTCTTAATTTTCAACGCGACCTGCGACGGGATTTTGTAGACTCATGGCTCTCACGCACGAAAATTCTCAAGAAGAGTTCTCTGCGCGGTTGCCAAGCTTTACAACCTTATTCTACGTTTAGACTTTGGCTCAAACATACCCCGCACCCTGAAACATAATTTTCAGTCTACATTGAAATGTTTCGCAAACCAAAGTCCGTTTAACCTTACATGAACATGACATGCTTTAATTCTACCCAAAATAGACAACCTAAAATTACAAAAAAACTAATTCCTACCCGAACTTACAATCTAGATCTTAACTAGCCATCCCAACTTATTGAGATGGTAAAGGGCATATCTTCACCACTGGTCTGGCGAAGATGCTGCCGGTACTTGTCCTAACGGTGACATTTCGGATGACCCCATCCTTGCCTGGGTGAACTTTCACAATTCTTGCCAACGGCCAATGAAGTGGAGGTGAATTGTCATTTTTGAGTATGACCACCGTCCCTTCTTCCACATTTTGTGTATTTGTCGTCCACTTTTGGCGTGTCTGAAGATTGGTGAGGTATTCCAAGCGCCATCTTTTCCAGAAATCCTGGACCAACCGGTCAATTAGCTGGAACCTGTCCAGTCGATTCATGGGTACTTCCGAGAGATCCACTGTAGGGAAACCTTTCAGAGGCATCAATGTCAGAAAATGTGCGGGAGTCAAAGCCTCTGGAGCCGTTGCATCGGACGATAGTTGACACAATGGCCTCGAGTTTAGCAGCGCTTCGACTTGAGTCAAGAGAGTTGTAAATTCTTCATAGGTCAACAGCTGCTCTCCCACGATCCTGTGCAAATGATTCTTAACGGATTTTACATTGCTTTCCCAGAGACCACCTTGATGCGGACTATGGGGAGTATTGAACCGCCACTCAACCCCATCCATTAGCAACTCCGACTGCACTTTCTCTTGATATTCCTTTGAGGTTACCAATTCATTTATTTCCTTCAACAAAGTTTTCGCTCCAACGAAATTCGAACCTTGATCGGAGAACATCATCTGGCAGGGGCCCCTTCTTGCAAGAAACCGCTTAAAGGCCTGGATAAAATGGGCAGTTGATAAGGAGCTTACTAATTCCAAATGTATCGCCTTCACACTCATACATATAAACAAACAAACGTAACTTTTATGCACCTGCGCGCCTCTTTTTCTACCAAGTGTTATGTTTATAGGCCCAAAGTAATCTACCCCTGTTCTCAAAAACACTTTAGCTTGAGACACTCTATGCACCGGTAAGTCTGCCATTACTGGAGTTTGATTCAAAGGCTTTAACCTGAAGCACTTGTTACAGCGGTGAACTCTATTCCGAATTAAGTTTCTGCCGCCCAGGATCCAATATTTTTGGCGTAATATAGCTTCCAGAAGATATGCCCCTGTATGAAGGTTCAAAACGTGATTGAAATCTATCAATTTCTCTACCAACGTCTCCTTAGATGGCAAAATTATTTGATGTTTTTGACCGAAAGTTAGACATGAGTTACCTAACCGACCTCCAACTCTCAATACCCCTTCATGTAAGAATGGTTTGAGTTTTCTCAGCTTCGGAGAACACTCTTTATTGTCCGACACAACCCGAATTTCCGCACTGAACCGTTTCAACTGGATCAATTTGATCAGAACCAACTCCGCCGCATGCAAATCGCCAACAGAAATAAATATCCGTCTTGGTACAAGTCTCAAAAACTGCAACACTCTTACTGTTATCCGCAAAATCTTCGGATACGAGGAACATCTTTCGACCATTTCCAACAAAGGATGAAGTTCCAACGCGTCCGCCGCCACCAAAATATTCATCCTTGGCCCTTCCGCAAGTTCCTGTGCTGTTCCCTGTTCTGTGATATTTTGAGGCCACTCGTCTTCCGGATACCTCGTCCATTCTGGGCCCGACGTCCACAAGGGATGATCAACCAATTGTTTGGGCGTGAGGCCTCTCGATAAGCAATCTGCTGGATTCTCCTTTCCTGATATATGCAACCATGATGCTCCTGGAATGTTTTCCTTGATCTGAGCTACCCGATTTGCCACAAAAATGTCCTTATTGTATGGGGTCTGCAACCAACACAAAACTGTCGAAGAATCTGAGAAAGCAAAGACTTTCGAGATTACTATCCTACTCTGGTACGTCTCCACAACATGTTTCACCAATCTTGACAAGAGCAGCGCGGCACATAATTCCAATCTTGGAATTGTTACCAACTTGAATGGTGACACTTTAGACTTTGCACAAGTCAAACTAGTATGGATCTCTCCGGACTGCTTCAAAACTCGCGTATAAACTACTGCTCCATAACCGTTTTGACTAGCATCTACAAACGCTAATATCGAAATTGGTCTACCTTCTTCCGCTCCGATAAATCGCGGAAGCTGAAAATCCAGGACACTGCTCCATTCGGATCTGACATTTTCCCATATGCACCGTACATGTTCCGGAGGGTCTTCATCCCAACCCAACTGCAGATTCCATAACTCCTTGACCAGCAATTTTAAAAATAATATAAAGGGGGCAATCAGACCAATTGGATCATAGCACCAAGCCACCGCAGACAAAATTGATCGTTTTGTACATTTTTTTCCAGGTTTATCCAACTTGAAGGTGAAAGTATCCAGTTCTGGATTCCACTGCATTCCTAAAATTTTGGTATCCGATTTGAAAACCACGTCCTTTGATAGTCTTGAGTTGATTGGGATTTTCCCCAGAACCTCCACTGAATTTGTGGAGAATTTGGTTAGTTCGAAGCCACCAGCTGCAAAAAGTTCCACCGACTGCTGATAAAGTTGCCCAGCAGATTCCACCGAAGAAATACTTGCCACCAGGTCATCCATGTAGAGATCCCTTCCGATATGTTTGGCCGCTATTGGGAAACGTGACTTCTCCCTTTCCGTCAACTCTTGGACCACTCTTAGGGCTAGATAAGGAGAAGATTTTACTCCAAAGGCCACCACCGTGATTTCGTATGTTTCGATTTTGTCCCCAGGATCACTACGCCATAAGAGTCGCTGAAATGGCCAATGCTCCTTCACAATTCCAATTTGTCTGTACATCTGCCGAATATCTGCCGTCAACGCCACCTCAAACAATCTGAAATTCAACAACACAGTGCAAATGTCCGCCTGTAACTTTGGGCCGCTGTACAAGAGGTCGTTCAATGATACGTCCGAATCAGAAGCAGCGCTTGCATCCATAACCACTCGTAAAGGCGTAGACGAACTCTCCGTTTTGATGACCGCATGATGAGCTATGTAATACGCAAGATCATTAGAACAATCATTTTCCACAAGCTGAATATGGCCTTGATCGATAAAGTCTTTCATTGCCTTGTTATACTCAAGCCGTAAATATGGAAAGCGAGCTAATCTTTTTTCCAGCGAAAATAGACGAACCACCGCGTTTTGTTTTGAATCTCCCAGATTTTTCGCTGAATATCTAAATGGAAGTGCAACAGTGAACCTGCCGGAGACTTCATCGCGTACAAGAGCTGCCTGAAATAGTTACTCGCACTCTGTATCCTCCGGATCCGCAAGAGCACGGCTTGGCACTTGCTCCAGTTCCCAAAATTTCTTCAAACAGTCCTCCATATTGTTTTCTTCTTGTTGCGTGAAAAACGTCGAAGAGTGACTGGGAGAGTCCATTGGCACCCGACCCGTAATCACATAACCAAACGCGGTCTCTAGAGCCACCGGAGAACCTCCTTCACCCTGTATTGTTCGTTTACGCATTATACACGAGAAAAGTTCCGCTCCTATTATGCCATCAATGTCACTTGGCTCCGCAAAATTGGAATCCGCCAAAAAAATATCTTGAAAGTCCGCTGAGCACTCTTTGGATTGAACTGAACAACTTGGTAATTTATCGGTTACTTTATCAACAACCGTCGCTGAGATATCGAAAATTTGATCCGTTTCATATCTGGAACCAATCACCAAATTGGTCCTTCCTCTAACCGTTTGGGGATTTTGACCTAGTCCATGAACCGATGAAAATGTCCTGCTGATTTTCAAACCGAGTTTTCTACAACACCGCAATGTCAGTAAGTTCACTTGACTACCGCTATCCAAGATAAACCTTGCTGTCGCACATTGGAGTCCGCTATTTAAAATGTTCACCACTACCGTGGGTAATAAAACCGTGCTAAACCTATAAGTAGCCCTCACTGACGTAGTACAAAGAATTTGCGCTCCAGTATCTCCGTTCGCATCCGTTTGTTCCTCATTTCGACCCGCTCCTCTAAAGTCCGGTTTGCCTAGATGAAGCAGAATGTGATGTTTTTTCGAACAATCCGCGCACGTCCTTTCCGATAAACAATTTCGAACCCCGTGATTCGAAGCTAGACAATTGTAACACCAATGATTATTTTTGACTGCTTCATATCTCTTGGTAGGCGTAAGGGCCTTGAATTTTTCGCACCGTGCCAAATAATGACCTGTCTGTTTACAAAAAACACAACTTTGTTTCTCCCCGCGAACTTGACCCGCAAAAAATTTTTGTTTACTTCCTGAAGGTGGACCGGAACTTGAGAGCTTATTCACATTGAGTATCTTTGATTGTTCTTTCACAAATAATACAAGCTCGTCATACGTGGGGACGTCTTTACCTCGTTTGAACGAATCAAAAGCTTTCACCGTTGCATTGTCCAACTTGTTTCTTGCTTCATAAAACAAAACAAAATCCGCTAAGTCGGGCAACTTCAATTTTTTAAGTGCATTCACGGCCGAATCAAATCTCTCCAAAAATAGATTCAAATTCCTTGATGATTCCATCGTCAACGGTTTGAAATTCATAATCTGATCTAGATAACTATTCGCCAAATATCTCTTATCTTGGAATTTATCTACCAGGGCGCCCCAAAGAATGTCATAATTGTCCCCTGTAGGCGCAATTCCTGAACAAATACTCAGCGCAGCACCGCGAAGTCGTCCGATTAAATAGTGTACTTTATCCGTGTTATTCAATGTCGTATTTTCGTGAATCATACTTTTGAAAAGTTCATAAAATGTTTCCCATTCGCGAACTTCGCCGGAAAATTCAGGTAACTCTATTCTTGGGAGAGTAGGTAAGACTTTATTTGGTAAATTTTGATTTTGACCCCTCGAAACCTGACTCGCATCTTCTTCCGACCTCTTCAATGTAGCTGCCGATGAATGTATGTGACAACACATCTCATTTATCGTGCTTAGAAATTTATAATCCGGTGTAAATTCTTCGTCCACCTCAAAGCTTGCCTCATTTATTTCATCTACTACGCCAACCAAAGATTCCCGCGTTGAATCTAACGAGTGATACAACACTAAAAATTTATCTTTATCTGCTCTAGTCGTAAGCTTTTTAGATAAATCAATTAACTCCTGCAAAATCAAAAATAACGATTCCTTTTTTGCTGTTAGCATTTTGACTTTCCGTTCCGCTTTTGTCCCACCCATAATAATTATTGAGGTATGTTTGGCCAAAATTCAACAAATTTCCGGAAACCGCAAAACCACCACGTTAAAAAAACAACTTCCGAAAGTCCTACCCAATTAAAAGCCGTTCGATGAATCTACCGAATCCCATACAAGTTCAAAAAAACCTCAAACCGAAAACGTACTATTTCTGAAATATATTCCAATGTTCAGGTATTTAACCGAGAAGCTGGCAACACCGCACCCAGAGAATAAATCCGTCGAGCGGTTGGACGCAAAAACTTTACTGATAAGCCGAGCAACTTTTTTCACCAAACCGATTCTCGTGAACAAAGATGCTATTTTCACCGCTAAACACCAAAATCAAATCCGTCTCGAATAGGACCAAAAAATGTATTATTTGTTTTCAATCGATCCGACGAACTAATGTTGAAATTAAATACAAAGGTAAACTCACCCACCAATTCTGGGTTCGCTGCTTCAATGATCTTATTGGTATCTAAGGGAAGAAATAGGGGTTGGGGAGGGAATAGGAAGAAAGGGATGATCGGGAATACCTTAAACAGTACGTCTTATGCGTTGGCACTTATATCCGTTATTCCTGGGGTTGCTGCCCGCTTTATCACAATAATTATCGTGGACTGTATTTTTTTTACATTGACGGAAGTCTGCACGCTTAATTTTCAACGCGACCTGCGACGGGATTTTGTAGACTCATGGCTCTCACGCACGAAAATTCTCAAGAAGAGTTCTCTGCGCGGTTGCCAAGCTTTACAACCTTATTCTACGTTTAGACTTTGGCTCAAACAGTCCATTTGTCCCAAAACAAAATCACAATTGTGACTGGTTTCCAACCAGTCGATAATAAAAAAAATAAATAGAATCAAATTAAATCAACAATAGTCTGATCTTTGATCAGCAAAAAGAAAAATCAAAAATATCACATGAGAGATGAATTATAGAAAAAAAATCAGTCTAATCTCTCCCGGCAAAGAATCAAAAACTTCAGCCAAATGAAACATGAATTTTGCCGACTAAAACTGGCAAAATAAAACGTGATGAGAGGTGTGTGACGCAGATAATTTTCAGCGACGCACACAGGCGAATTTTACCTAAAAGCTGGCCAAAAATAGATTTTTACAACCTAGTAGTCATGGCGTAAAACCCAATGGGTTTTATTAAGAAATCACCAGATAGTCATATGCCATCCCTTTAAAATGAATCTTATTTCCTAGGCCTACTTGACATAAGTCTGAAGTAGACCTTTATAGTGAGCTGTATTAATTTTGTGTAAGTTCATCTTCAAATGCGTCGTCATATTGTGTGTTTTCCGTCAAGTTTTTCGTGTGCTTTGAAAAATTATCATGGAGCCTATTGCTGGTGGTAAGTAAATTTACACTTGCTGATACATTTCAATCCATTTTTAGTATTTTGTGTCAATAGTCTACAAAATTTACCAAATGTATTTTTTTCGTTCTCTTACCCTGGTGATATAAAAAAAAGTCCAAGTTGGTCCAAGATGATTCACTTTTTTTTTAATGCTAGAAACGCTACTCAGTCAGACCCATTCAAAAAAAACTGCGTAGATTTGCGAACATTTCCAGATTTTTTAAATTTTGCACTATATTAACATGGCCGGCCAATGTCGATTTACCAATTTGTCATGAGATCCGTCGCGTCGCATAGTGTTTATTTTTGGTTGCTATGGTTACTCACAGCACACTCGACGGAGAAAGTAGTCTTTTTCCATCTTGCTGTTAAGGCACAAAACAGTATTTATCGATTTTGCGGTTTTAATACGATTTAGTAAAGAGTTATTTAGCACTTGGCTGCAAGTTTTTTTTTAATACTGTTTCGTAGGAGTACATGAAAATAGATAAAATACATTTGCTATGTTTTTCCACAATGCTGAAATACCTTATAAAATCAATATTGTTATGTTGCAGGTTCTTCAGCAAAATCCATTTCAATAGGAAGGATGCAGCTTGTGGATTGGTTGAAAGACTGTTCTTCTAAAGTCGCCAAAGAACAGTATGATTATTTAGCGAAGAAAGTAATAGCTTTGATGCACGCTGATGACCTATCAGAGGAATCTTGTGCGAGGTTGAATGATTTTGTTAAAAAATACCGCACCAGATGGACTGCCGCATCTAGAAACCGACCTGTATTCCAAAATAAGAATTCGGACTGGCTTGGTGCTGAATTACAGTTTTTATCAAACTCTAAAGTTCGCAAAACTGTCGGGGCACAAGGACAACGTGGTAGACCAGCTGCTGAGTTTCTTTCATCAAGTGAACGATCCAAGAGAAGAAACACCGCTCAATTTCGGTAAGACCGTAGCCCTGAAGAACTAGTATATGCTGCTCAAATGCAGTATAGATCAGAAGGTAAACTAGATGCAGCAGAAGTTATAAAGAAAGTTGCGTTTTCATCACCCGCTCGCGCATCCAGGTATAAAAAGGCAATTCCGAAAAAAAGTGAGATTCCATTGTCTGCAAATGAAGCTTTGTCACTTTTTGTAGAAGCGAAACTAACTAAGTTCCAATACAATTTCATGAGAAGTTCTGCAAAATGTCATAAATCATGTCTCTATCCTAATTACGAAACCATTACCGCTGCTAAAAAACAATGTTATCCAGATAATTTGAAAATTTTTGAAGACATAGCCGAGGTACCTCTTCAGAACTTGTTGAACCATACAACTTTGAGGATATGTGAGTCCATAGAAGAAGTTTTGGATACGCTTCGGTCCAAAAATTGTAATAATTTGTATTTAATTTCTAAATGGGGTTGTGACGGAAGTTCTGGGATGAGTCAGTATAAACAACAATTTTTTGATTGCAATGTTTCTGATGCAAATATGTTTCTTACATCAATGGTCCCAATACAGTTGATTAATGGGGATCCGAATTCCAAAGAAAAATTTGTTATTTGGCAGAATCCCAGAACTTCCTCTTCTAGATTTTGTAGGCCAATACGTATACAACTTAAGCACGAAACAACAGAGCTTTCAGTGGCGGAAAAGGTATATATTGAGAACCAAATATCAATTCTTGAGCCAACAAGGCTTGGCATTTCTTTAGGTAATGTAGCGATACATCATGCTTTATATTTTACTATGATAGACGGTAAATTATGCAATGCTATTACCGAAAATCCGTCCACACAGAGATGTTACATTTGTGGATTGACAGCTAAGGACTTTGATAATGTAGATAAGTGTTTGAAACAATGTGTTCTAGATGAGTCGAGATATCAATTTGGTTTATCTTCTCTGCATGCTTGGATTCGTTTCTTTGAGTGTTTGCTTCATGTTTCTTACAAAATAGTCATTAAACAATGGCAGGCCAGGGGTAAAGACAATCAAGAACTAGTAGCAAAAAACAAGAAACGTATTCAAGATGCATTCTTAAAAGAAATGGGGCTACTCGTTGATCGACCAAAGCCTGGCTTTGGCAGCACTAACGATGGTAATACATCTCGTCGTTTTTTTGAAGACCCAGAAAAATCTTCTAAAATAACAGGAGTAGATGTTGAGTTGATATCTCGATTCAAAACAGTATTGCTGACCATATCAAGTGGTTATCATATAAAGATCAACAGTTTCAAAAGTTACTGTGAGAATACAGCAAGACTCTTTGTTGAGCTATATCCATGGTATAATATGCCAACATCAGTTCACAAAATATTAATACATTCCTCTGAAATTATTTCTTATTTCATGATTCCAATTGGTCAACTTGGTGAAGAAGCCCAGGAATCAAGAAATAAAGATATAGAAAGATATCGAACTTATCATTCTCGCAAATTTTCGAGAAAACAAAACATGGAGGATGTAATTAACAACCTCTTGGTATCTTCTGATCCTCTTATATCTAGCATGACAAAATTATCTGCGAGAAAACTTAAACATTTTCCTAAGGAAGTTCTAAATTTTTTTGATGAACCTCTTATCAAGAAAAATATTGAAGGTGATAATGATAGTGATAGTTTCAATGACGATGAGGATGTACATGGTTGATTGTTATAATATTAGTTCTAGTTATTCTATAAATTCTAAACAATGTATGTTAAAAATAATAAACACACTTTTCTTTACATTTTTAATCTTTTATTACTCAGCAACCCGGACCAACCCAAAATGTTAAAGACACGTACGTAAGAGTAAGATGTATTCTTTACTGGAGCTTCCAAAACGGTTTAGTACGTTTCTGTGTTAAATTGATAACCAAAATATTTTTGTCCAGCTTTTAGGTAAAATTCGCCTGTGTGGCGACGGGTCGATTTTCACGGCGAAATAACAGCGGTTTTGAAGAATTTAGTCATTTCCAACGACGTAGAGAAAATGTTTCGGGAAACTAACGCGAACGGGTTATTTCCACGAGGAGGAAAAACGGGTTCTGAGGCATAGAAAAATCTGTTTTTGCTTGCACGGTAACTTCAGAAGCCCCTCTATATTTAGTTTGGTTTGCTCGTAACTATCTCAAGAATGTTGTGTAAAAAATTATTAAAATTCGGTTTCAAGCGCGGTACTGAATTTTCTATCTGAAATTATCTCACCCAGCAACTTTCGATCCCCTAAAATTACATTATGCAAACAAAACAAAACCCCGTGAATTTTCGAAGAACAGACCTACTATCACAATATAATCTAACGGTGTGAAATTGATAATCGGTTTCCGAGAAAATTCACCTGAACAAAACTTGAAGAAGTCTGAAATTTCCCACCCGGTTGATTATTTTACTTTAACGCGGCTTTTACTTTGAGAGAATTTCGACCAAAA
Organism: Orchestes rusci; assembly: GCA_958502075.1. Lineage (NCBI taxonomy): Eukaryota > Metazoa > Arthropoda > Insecta > Coleoptera > Curculionidae > Orchestes > Orchestes rusci. Next base: position 4,668,482 of record OY293306.1, read on the forward strand.
TCCGGCACATTTTACGGGTTCAGAACGTCTCACCTCGTGGAGATTAAAAGAAAAGAATTTAGAAAAGATCGCGGTTAGCTCTCGAGGCGGGTCGGGTCAGTCAGTAGCTGCGGGTCGCGAAGCAGTACTCCCAGTCTCTGGGCACTCTGTACCCGTACTCATTATTATTTCGGCGCTTTTCACGCTCTCAATTCAGACCAAAAAGCGGGGACTGCCCGGCTGAATCCATGCGCGAAATGTGTCGTTGTAGGTTGGCTTCCGGTCGTTTGGTTTGTGGTTAAATAATTAATTGTCTTGACGCGGGAAAATCAAGAAGGGAAATTACGGACAGAATTTAATCAATAGATTGTTAATTGTCTCACGGTCAACATTATCATAGAAGAAATACGGGATCCATTGATAGATAAATGGCTGAGTTACGGAAAAATATGAATTGACTTAAAAAAAGACTGGAAATGAATTGAAAATTAGTAAATTACGACAGAAAAATCCGGAAATTTTGTAACTTCGTTACATGAGAAAACTCCAGATTGTCAATCGAAAATAGGAGAAAACCCTTGCGAGCCCTGGAGAAGCTGTCTAATGATCATCTTGCCGTTGATACTTCGCCGCCTGAAGTACCTACACTCATATGTCAATGACAATGTCTGACTGCTCACATTTTTGTAGCGACAGCGTAAATATTTCACTTTTCCAAGCTAAAACTCAAGTTCACTTCTCGGGTTATTGACTCTGAAGAGATATTACAGTATGTTCCCAGTCTGCAGTGAAAAAACCGTAACTAAACAAGTTGCTGCGAACTAAAAAGTGACTCCTGCATTAGTTTTTTTTTAGGTTAGTTCTCGTCGTGCAGGAAGCTACATACCAACCAATAATATACAAACAATAATCATGGTTCTATCAGATAATGATCTCGAAAAGATCAAAGGAATCTTCACTGATCGTTTTCTGCAAGCAGGTGCGGAAAGGGTAACCAAGATCTTTGAGAAGAGATACGACGCAAAACTCAGAGAGCAAGCCCAGCACATCATCAGACTACAACAAGAAATTGGTGATCTCAAGAAAGTATACAGCGGAATGCAGGCCTGCATCGATAATCAGGGGCTGTCTTCCATAAATCTCAATATACGAATTTTTGGCGTTCCCGCCAGTGAAAATGAGGACTTACGCTGACGGGTTCGGAATATATTCAAGCAAAAAATACAGGCAAATATCAGCGATTCACATATCAACAAGTGCTACAGAATCGCCTCAAAAATTCGTACCGACAAACCACCGGCTGTACTGGTCAGATTCATTCGAGACGTGGACTTGAAAAATCAAAAATACCTGCGTTCGACGGGATTTCAAGTGAAAGAGTTCCTTATGAAAAATCGGTTTGCCCTGTTAGAGGCTGCTGTGGAGAAATGTACCAGCAAATGTGCGTGGTGTCTCAACGGCATGATCTACGTCAAAGTGAAGTGAAAAATTAAGGGCTTGTCATTGACACGAAATTGAAGTTCAAAGAACATATCGCTCGAGGCCAGGCTGGCGCAACGTGTAAAGCGTTGTGTCAGTGAGTGGGAACCGGTCCGGTGCTGGGTTCGATCCCCAGCTATGGCAATAGACCGTAAAAAGTCGAATGCCTGGTATTTTAGCGGAACCCACAAGGCAGAGTGCAAAACGTATAGTTGTTATCCCTATACACGCCGGTAACCAGGCTAGAGAGAATTGGATATTCTCGTAGGAAACGAAGAACAAAGATTAACACTCGCCAGTCGGAGGACTCCATCGCGAGCGTGGCTGTTTCTCCAGTACTGGTAGATTAATCTGTGCTCCGATGGGGTCGAGGACCGTGGTTCGGAGTCCACGTTAAAATGTAGGTCCCATTGCAAGGAATGTGATAACTGGCTCCCTCCCTACCCTACGATCCCATCTGCCGTCTATGACGTGCCGTTACATATATATACATATATATACAGTGTGTCTGCTTAAGTTGGCCACATATGGGAAACTTTTTTATTATTAATTTTAGGAAAAAAAGTTATTCTTTATAAAAAGTTCTGCATGTTCCAAAACCTAAAATGCAACCATCAGATATTACATTTTTTCATTTGAATCAATGCATTGATTTAAATGTCCAATAATTAAAATAAGAGATTACTGTTTAATATTAATTTATTTATAAAATTTAATAAATTCAAAAAAGAAAAAAACAATCATTTTAATGGTAGTGTTTATTTTTCTTTATAAAAGTGAAATTCATATTTTTTGACAAACCTCGTATACGACTAAAAAAATGTAATATCTGATGGTTGCATTTTAGGTTTTGGAACATGCTGAACTTTTTATAAAGAATAACTTTTTTTCCTAAAATTAATAATAAAAAAGTTTCCCATATGTGGCCAACTTAAGCAGACACACTGTATACTGAGCTGGCAAATTGCCTAGCAGCAGTGCCAACGGTCCCTAAAAAACCAACATATCGCTCTTTGTATGGAGTCATCACTGGTGCGGTGCGAGTAACCGCTTCAATTGGCCACGTTGACACTCACGGATGGTCGTCTCAGACTCCGAAGAAGCTTTGAGGTGCACGTACCGACGAAGGAAAAGTGGCTGACCAAACCAATGGAGGTGCTTGTCAACACTCAAGTCTGGTTCACAGATGACTCCAAGGCTGAACGCATGGGTTCTACCGGAGCTGGAGTGTTTAGTGCTGACAGGAACACTGGCGAAGCTTTTCCTTTTGGAAGACTTGCAACAGTCTCCCAGCCGAAAATATTCGCTATCCTAGAGGTTACCTCCAGAAATGAGGTAAAAAGAGGAATGCAGGATAACATTGTTATCTACTCCGACAGTCAAGCGGCACTTAAAGCATTCACCAAACCGAGGATAAGCTGCCCGCTGGTCCAAGAGTGTGGGGATGCGCTGCAGGTTCTGGTCGAGAACAAGAGTGTGAAACTGGAATCAGTTCCGGGGCACGCGGGGATCACTGGCAATGAGCAAGCTGACAAGTTGGCCAAACGGGGATCTGCCACGCGACTGTCCAGACCGGGCTTTAGTAAACAAGTAATCTCACGCTATCTCAACGAATGGGCGTGGGAAAGGACAGTTGAGAACTGGAACAGTAGCCCATTATACAGCCAGGACAAAGAAACGATATCAGAACCTCACAGGCCCAGGACGACCCAATTGCTGAACAAGAGCAGGAAGGTACTGAGCACCATCGTTGGCATTATGACAGGTCATTGCAGGCTCAACAGAACCTGCATTTGTGAAAAATAAGCGAATCACCCCTATGCCCTCACTGCAGAAGGGCGTAGGAAACCTCCTACCACCAGCTGGTGGTAGGAGGCCGACAGGTGAGGCCGCTTGAGAAAGAAAGTCCTAGGAACAGCCACCATCCCCAGGAAAAAGTTGGGGAACCTGAGCTGGGATGGTCTGCTTCTATACACGACAAGAACGGCCTGGCTTGAGTAGTTGGGTTGGCCAAGCGGAAATGGCGAAAATGGTCGCCCACTCGCTGGGCTTTGCCCCCCACCTTATGCTTAAGTGATATACTCACATCGCTATTGAATTATCTCATTTCAACATCGCTGATAACGTCTATAGTCCCTTCTTGGATTCCGTAGAAGGATTCAGAAGGATTAGAACTCCTGTATAAGGCTGATCTATGGAATAGGGCGTAGAAAGCCAGTTTTCCACAGACTTCTAGGAACAAAGTGGCTCTCCATAATTGAACGCAGCACAACATCATCCAAGGATTATCACCCCTAAGTATCGGCATTCAATTAATAAACACCCTGTATATCTTTCAAAAAACAATCCAAAAATATGTTACTTGCACAAACATGATCACAACGCATAAGGGGAGTTATTCTGTTCCTCCTCCCATTTAGCGCATTTATATTCAATAACTAGCTGACCCGGCAAATTTCATACTGCCTCATAATGTCATTTTTGTCTTGATATTGAAAAAGGCCGCCACTGCAATGCTGTAGAGTTTAGTCTCTTTCATTTCTCGGGTCAATAATTTGAATTGACATCAATATCATTAGGTGAGTTCGAGTTTCCGCTCTTCGTGCTCAGAGTGTTTAGAGCGAAAACTCGAACGCGCCTATTGAATTTACTCATTGACATTGACATTAGTTTGTTTTGTCACGGAAAGGTGACGTGACATCCCGGATGAAAAGTTGTGTTTTCAGGTTTTTTCGGGGAATTTTACAGCTTTTCTCGCCATTGAAACAATCTCAAGACTTAAACGAACAATTCCAAAAAAAAAAATGACTCGAATTGCCACAGCCGTTCTCAAGTTATTGATCCTCCAGAAGAAATCGGTACTCATTTTTATGTATTAAGATAATTTCAATATACTCCACCTAGTGGATTAGTTAGTTAGCTGTTTTTTTTACTCCTAATCAAGCAGGCTTCAACAGCACACTCGATTGTGAGGGAAGCTGCATAATATGCCTTCTATTCTAATAAATTTAAGAGAATAATGGTAAGAAGGAATTATGTACATATTATTTTTATTATATTATCAACCTATTCCAGTCCTATAATCAAACAGGAGTAGCTCGGAGTGTTAAGAATAAACTGAGGATTTAAAGCGATGAGACGGGAAGGGCGCAGAATGGATATTCCGGAACATTTTACTTATTTTCCTACACTTTGTGCGAAAAGTGAATATCGCAAACGTCTTTAAATGATGCATAATGTACTCATTCGTGACATAAGGGTTTGAAATTACAAATTTCTCGGGTTGTAGAGGACGAAAATATGTAGGTGTTTTTGACGTTTGTGTGGATATGCGGAAAAAGTATTGTTTTCCCCTGAGCTGTAGCGTGATTACCTCCCATGAGAAAATCAAAGGCGTCTGATGCATTTTGTAGAAAATTTTATGTTCTTTAATTTTGTAAAGAGTGCTCATCTTCCAAAAATGTAGAGTTTTTCAGATACAATCATGAATATGAAAAAAGTCCAAGATCACTCAGATTGTTTGCGTTTTTAGCTATAAAGCCTACAAGGCAGCAAACTATAAATTCGGATTCAGCAGCCAAAACCGTTAAGAAGAAAACTTCCGCAATTTTGTTTTGGTCAAAATACCTATTGACTGGGCTAATAATATGACTTTAATCGATTGTTTCTTACAGCGAATAATGAAACACAGCAAGAGACATTACTACCTTCACAAATACATCGACCATCTTTCAAGGAGAAGAATACTGGTCCTACAACAAAATCGGATAATGTTGAGACTGAAAATATCATCGTGAGTTTTTTTCACAATAATTGTATCGAATTCTGTATATTTATAATTATCACAGATTACTTCTATGGGAGTGGAATACGACCATGCGATGCAGGTTGTAAAACTCAATTTGATATCTGAGGAGGAACCCCCACCATATAACGAAATCCAAAAGACGAGCCCCAGCTCAGAGTGAAATAGGTGAGTAACTCTCAATATCGAAAATAATCTATACAGCCTTGTTAAAAAATAATTACAAAAGATTCATGGGAAAACCTCGGGATTATTACTATAAAGAAGAAGAAGGAGAAAAAGAAAAATCACCTTTATTGTCAAAAAACCAGGGGTTCATCAGACATAGCACAGTGAAACAGTCTTAGATAAAATGAAGGACAAAAATACAATAACTAGAAATAATTGCTCCTAAAACTATACATCAATTTATAAAATAGAACAATAACAACAATATAGAAACAACTTCAAAATAGAGAATAAAATAAGACTAGTCACAAAGTTTATCTCCATAAAATTCATCCAAATTATAAAAAGCTTTATTCAATAAAATATCACCAACAGACTTAATAAATATGGAAAGACTAGGTAAAGATTGCACACTTTTTGGTAGGTACTTGAACATTTAAATTGGTTCGTATATTACAGACATTTGGGTGTGAGGGATAGGCAAAAGCAACACATGCTGCTGAAGAGTGGAATCCGTCACACTTCTCTGAAGAAATTCCGATTTGTTCCGAAAAATAAGGCTGATTCCAAAATATACAGACATGTGATCGTGAGGATTCCACATCATGGAAAAAGAATTCTGCAGTATTCATGTGGCATAGCCAGGCAGAGATAACGGATTGCTTTTTTCTGAACATTGAAAAGGACATTCATATCGCGGACGCGATTCAATGAGAGCGTAATAAACGTGTTTTCCAATATCAAAACCAACCAACCAATCAAAAATTTGACCGAGTCCAATGATGTGAGGGTCAAACCTCAACTTCGCATCAAGAAGAAAACCAAGAATTTTGGTTTCAGACTGCGAAGATATTGGATAACTTTCCACTGACAATTGACACAATGGAAACACATTATTCTGGTTCTGTTGAAGTTCAGGAGTAGGCGATTTGAGTCACACCAGTCTTTCAATAGTTTCAAATCTTTCATTCAATCATTGATAAGCAGGGTGACTTCCTGTGCATGCAACAAAATTGAGCAAAAAAAGTGAAAGTACCCGTTATATCCAAACTAGCTTAGTCATTTATACAGAGAGCCATAGAAAAGGAGACATTGCATAGTGCCACACAATCGAGGACACTCAAATAAGAAAAAAAGTTTTTTATGAACATGGGTCCGTAAGGCCTTCGGTTGAAAGATACGTGGTGTTGAATTTTATTTTTGTTTGGGATAAAATGTGGTGAACAGGGGTTTTTTATTATGCCAATTTCGAATATGATTTAAGTTTTGGGATTACTGATAGAAGAAGCTACATACAGGGTTCCATCTCTATGAATCGGTCCTTTCAACCGAAAGCCTTGCGGACCCATGTTCATAGGAACTTTTTCTCTTATTTTAGTGTCCTCTATTGTGTGGCACTATGCAATGTACTTTTTCTATGGTACCCTGTATACAGGAGAAAGAGCAAAGGACCCAGGACTGAACACGGCGCAAAACCGCAGTTTAGAAAACCCTCTGCTGAAATTTCACCATCGAAATCAAATCGCTGTGTTCTATCAGTCCTGCAGTGAAATGTCATGGTTATAACACAATCAAATGCCTTCGACAAGTCACAAAAGACTGCCGCTGACACGAACTCTTCAACAGAAACAGTGTACAGGTTCTTAAAAATATTATACATGGCATCTTTTGTACTTGTGCCATCGAGAAATGTGATCTGTACTAACCAAGAACTTCACACTGCGACAAGAAAGACAGCATTCTTGTTTCAACTAGCTTCTCAATGATTTTGGATAAAGTTGGCGATTGTGAAATTGGTCTGGAGTTTGTGGGATTATCAAGAACTCCTCCCCTATGGAGCGGAATGACTCTTGCAGACTTCAGAGACAAGGGAAAATTTCCAGTTTCTCATGAATAATCAGTCGCCTTTACGAGGGCCCGTATTGTGACGTCAGGTCGAAACAATCTTGTCATACCGTCTTCTCCACATGAGTTTTCATTTCTTATACCTCCGATTATCTCCTTGAATTTGCTTTCTTCAAAAACTTCATGGTTGGAGATTTCCAACAAGATTCTCAGCAACACCACAATAGTATTCGTTCAATTGATTAGAAGACAACTGAGGATCTAACTCAGGTTCCTGTAAATCTGAATTCCTATTTTCATTCACTATGCACCATCTTTTTTTTGTCTGTTTGTGGACTGAGCGAGGTGACTTTCATAAAATTTTGATTTAACTATTTTCATCAACTTTCTAAACAAAGAACTATATGATTCGAAGTTCGCTATGAGATTAGGACAGTTACAAAACTTCCGGATGTGATTCAAAGAACTTAAATTTTTAGATGATACTAGTAGTCCCCGTGTAAACCAAAGTGACTTCCTTGATTTCCCTTTGAGCTTTGCTGCTTGCTTGTTTGTAAATGTCAATTGTAGTGCGATATCTTATTTTTGGAACATCCTGTATTATACAGTCATAGAAGAAAAGACGTCCCCCTAAAAATAAAAATTGACATGTCCGAGCATTTTTCCCAAAATATACCAGGAAAGTCATGATTAAGGGTGGGACCTTTTAGTTGGGCCACCCTGTATGTGACGAGATTGATGGATCACTCATCGATGATCCACTTTAGAATTATCAGATAACGATTTCGACCTGCCTGATCCAATCGATGAAGAAATACTAACAAAACCAACTATTCCAAAAAGTTAGCTGTGGATTTAGAAGACCAGTATTTCATATTACAAAAAAAAATCTCTAACAGTCGTAATCTATTTCACAAACCTTTCATTCAAATATTCACTTACCAACCTGATCAACGTTGGACAGCTGTATCTCAAGAAATCCAGGTCTAAAAAAAACCAAATTAGTGTCGTGTTGTTGGAAAATCAGTCCTTCATGATACTGTATATGAAAACTTCTACCATTTTGGTACCTAGTGGTCAATATTGAGAAAAACTGTGAAATTTATTTTTTTCTGGAAATGTTGCAAAATATCAAACTTCTGAATCTTAAAAACTATTTCATGTACAAAACAAATCTTACATGTTGTTTTTTCAAAATTTTGTTTACTTGTTAATTGTACATGACGAGTTTTGCCATAAAACGAGCCATAAAATTAGTCCTTGTTGGTCGAAATTGAGAAGATTTCAAAAGAGTGACAGAATTCAGAAGTTTTTGTAGAATTAGGCAATAATCCGGAGGGCTTTTGAGTTCGAAAAATCGGATATGTCAATATCACTTCATCAGGTGGTATCTGATGAAGTGAAGTGTCAATATCACTTCATCAGGTGGTATCTGATGACGTGATATTGATAAAAAAATCAGAACTACCTCATTTCATGCAAGGTAACGTCCCTTTCTTATCACGATTTCCATGTATTATCAAAAGTATATATTGATACTATCAACGTTTGATTCATTCCGATAAGTTCTATGATTTTTTGTTCAAGATCATCAATTTTCTGCTTCCAACTGATTATCTCTGCAGCTAATTCTGCTTCATTTTTCCTGGCACCTGTTACTTTTTTACCGAGCTCAGTGTTATGCTTGGTAAGTACTTCCAGTTGCTCGACAAGCTCATTTTCAGCTTCCTGGGCCAGTTCTTCAAAGATCTGGTTATTTTGGCGCAGATTTGCTACGTGTGCATTTTTTTCTTTGAATTCCTGTTCTAGGAAAGCCATGCAAAATTTTATTTTGACCATTTATCAAATTATCGACTAAAATTGATTGTCTTTGACATTGTTTGGAGCAATAGACTCTATAGCGATTAGGTATAACAATTTCCGGAAAACTTACCATACAGCTGGGATAAAATATAGCATTGCACACAATACCTGCAACAATAGTTTTGGAAAACTTTGCTTTTACAACATTGAAATGAATGTTGCAAATTGAGTTTTTTCAAAAAAATAGAATTTGGGTTGCAAATTCGAGTTTTCGTTAGAAGTAACCTTATTTTCTTCACCGAACTCAGGAGGCTCCTCGTATTGTCTCCTCTTAGATTTTTTCAATATCGACATTTCGGCATTGCAGAGTTGTGATCAACACAAACAGTGAATTCAAACGAAAATGCCAAACTGTTAAAACCGGATGCATGCTATCGATGGGCTACTAAATTATTCCATCCGTTTCCAACTAATACCGTTTGCGATTTGCGCTACCTCTCACTGATGGAAAAACCTTTTTCGTTTTTAACAGTCAAGATATAACGAACAATATAACGTAGATGTGAAATCCGTGATACAGCATAGCAATTTCAGGATCTCACGTTGTTACAGACGTTATCCTGAGCTGTTATATTCGGATAACGTATGTATGTTGAAAATAACGTGAATGATACAGCATAAGGCTGAATATTTGTTTATTAGAAAGGTTAAAAGAAATGTATGGTATCATAATGTGAAATGCAAGGAATTTTACGTTCAGCTCTTTCAGAACAACTTCAAATTGCAGTGCAAATGTGAGTACAGTTGACCGCAAAATAAACCGAACAACCGGACGCCCATTTTTTTGGAATATGTAATGATTTTTGCTTGATTCACGACTGGTATATGAATTTGTTTTTATATTGAAAAGAGAACACCCACAGGCAAGTGATGAGTGCATGACTATTGTATTATTAAGCCAAAACTTTATTTGAAAAAATTGTAGTAAAACGGGGTTTCGGCCGGTTTGTTTTGCGTTTGTCAACTGTACTTTTATGTGATTTGCCATGTTTGGTGGGTAGCTTTACTTGATTAGATCTTGATACTTATACTAGTATGTCCAAGATAATCGCATCAAGGGGTGTGAGAGAAAAGATTTTTTAAATGAAATTTGACCATTGTGGTTTGGGTTTGCGTGATGAGTTAAGTATCATTCACATAGGGCAAGGTAGAGGTAAGGTGTAAGTGAATTATGAATTAAGAATATTAGGCGCGTACATTTCATACGCGCTGTTTACATAGGGTTGCTTTGCCGTGGTAGTTGCGAAGTAGTGGCAAGGTAAGAGATACCAAGCTCCAAACTTTTTGGGACAAGCGTGCGGTAAATTCTTACTGGAGCCAATCAGAATCGAGTTCATGACGGTCGATTTTTGTCATATTGAAATTGTCAAAATTTGTTCCATATCGTTTAGTGTTTGAACAACTCCACAGCTATGGAGACCCTGTATCGGAAATTGGCCGAAGTATTGTCAAATTACCCGGCAATTTGAAAAAAAAACAACTACATAAATAACGGGAAATCTGGTTTGGAGGAAACGACGTGCGCATGCGTACCACAAGAGTATACCCCACAAATAATTTAATGTGAACGACAGTGGTAAAAGTATTGCATTCATTTTATACTTCACTTTTACGTTGATTCTACCTTGACCTATGTGAATGATACGTTAACAAATGTCACCATATTTTAGCCAGCTGGTTATAAAATTGAATATGCTCACATGATTCTAAATTGTAAACAACTACTCTTCAAAATTATTTTACCATAGAGCTACAGAAAAAAAATGCTTTTGTCAAGTTTTTATTTTTACGAGTCGTCTTTCTGAAACGCGCAAGAGACATCTTGAATTTTGTATAAAAACCCAACATAATATGATTTAATCGCAATGGGCCGTTCATTGCAAATACGGAATGCTAGGTAACAGACAACATAAAAATGAAAATACAAACTTTATTGACAACTGACGCTTTCGAAGCACCGGCTCATTGCCATTGCTATCTATTGCACCTATACATGTAGTCAATAGTTTTATCTCTTTCAATGAATACAAACCTTATTTACTTCTAACGCCAGACGTTATCAATCAGCTGTTTGGCATGCGTTAAGTTAACATGTATACGTCAAATATAACGTGTGAGATACAGCATAAGCCCGATTATTTGTTGTGGACATTATACATTAAAATATATTTATGTATGTTCAGGAAGCCAGGTATATACAGAGTATACCAGCTTGTGCTGCATGAGACAAACATGCATATTTCATAAAAAACTTAGTCCAGTCATGCGTTTCAATGGTTTTCAAAATTATCAATTGAGATTCTCGTCTAATCTGTCGACAAATTCCAAAAATGCAGCCTGGCATGGTGTAGCAGGTCGTCACCATTCCCATAAGGTCCTATTCACACATGTGTTCATACATTTTTAGCCTTGTTAAAACACCTTAGTCGATCTGGCCGCTAGATCTTGGACTAATCAGTCTGATTTGTTTGATGATCGACTATTCGTTGATATAGTAAAGGGTGTGTCATAACAAACAGTGCCATTTTGAAGAGCTACTGATGAAAATAGCACAGATTACGAAAACACCCTATTTTCGTACTCAAGATGTCTTCCAGAAGCGATGCATTGATTTATGATGTTATCAGCTGTATTCTGGCACAAATCAATCGGAATGGTGAAGATATCTTCTTCACTAAGGACCTTCAGTACTTTCAAATTGTGGGGACGATGCTTTGAAACCTTTTTCTTGAGGTAGGCCCACAGAAAAAAAAACAAATTCCTCAAATCCAGTAACCTCGCTGGCAACCGGAAAAACTGCCTTCAAAAAACGCGCGAACGACAAAGTCGCGATGCTCTCCGCCCCAAACTTCACCTACGACTGAAAACGGGGTGGAAATGTCCTTTTCCAGGTCTCCATCCAGATCACAGAGGATGGGTAGCCCATCGCAAAAGCACTGTTCTGCATCTTCAGAACACTAAAATTGAAGTAGATTTATGAAATTGTTATTTTTTTCACCTATAATTAGTATCTGTGCGTATCTTCAAAAAACTAAAACTGACGTGGATAGATAACATATTGGCAGCTTTGAGGTCGTCTGATCAACTCTAAACCATCACTTCTGAGATGCAAATACTTGTTCATCATAATCTTCAACAAAGCTCCATACCTAGCGCCGTGATCATATTATTACAATTCAAATTATCTCCTTGAATGTAGGTACTTAAATTGAACTGTGTTATAGGTAAAACTTTTTTCTCAACATGGGCTCGCACTAAAGGACCGTAAAAGTCAAATTACACCCGAGCGGCAGATTTGTGTGATAAAACTTTCATGATTTGTGTTCTAAAGTTTAGGCTATGCAAATCTGGTTCCACCAAGAGTATTCGAATTCCAATTCTCAGGTTGACAAGGATGGATGGGTCTTACGATATATTTGGCTTTCGTCGGAAAAATATTGAACATTTGCAGATTGTGTCACCGAGAAAAAGATAACGTTTCTCCATGGCTGCATAGAGATAGAATATCCTTGCCTGGAACAAAACCGTTAGACATTATACAGTTTGAAAACACTGAAATCTGTGTGAAAAATAAATTAAATAGTTTCTCCACCTTGAAACGGTAAATTTCGTGGAATGTTTTGATGTAGAACTCAGTGCGGATTGTGTAGGTCGATTTTTTTTATGGTATCGGGTGTACAATATTAGAACTAAATGCAATATAGCTGAGGTATTCACTGAGACATATTTCATTAGTTAAAAAACATGCAGTATCAAGCTTGTTTGATGTTGAGAACTATTAAAAAATACATTATTCTCAGAGGGTACAATTCGACCTCTGGGTGTTTATTCTTGACAGGTAGGGAGTAGAACAGACGAGAGAATGGGGCGGGGTCAAGCATGATTTTTACGAAACCGTATTTTTGAGAAAAAAGTTGAGAGAGAGGAAGGCTCTGTTTTCTTCCTTCAACCCAGTAGAACAGACCAAATCCTGGATTTTTAACCTCATTATCGTGTCTGTTCACTTTTAATCTCACGTGAATTTTCAATCTCGATCTACCTTGATTTAAATAGGTACATAGTTGCAAAAATGAGTGTGGAAAACTTTTTAATAATATTCTCCTGAATGATAACAGTGTGTCTAGCTAAGTTTGCAACGATAATACTGTACTGTGACATCAATTACTGTATCCAGAGTAATTTATCTTTTTTTTAAGTAGAGAAAAATCTTTTTACGGACACCCCGGGGTGGTGTGGGACTAGACCAGACAGGCGAGCGGTAAAAGGTATTACCCACTAAAAAACTCTACTTCCCTGAACCGTGTAAGCATGGTTCTGGAGATACTGGTTACAGGCATGCCTATCTAACCATAGACTCTTGTGTGGAGGACTTCCTATTACACCATGTTTTGATGCGCCGCTTTTAGAGTTTTAGAACAACACCGTTCCACAATCTTGAATTTGATGAAAAACAAAAAGTGGTTTAACTGGGCCGACTTACTACATCTTTAAAATGGATCCAGTGATCTATACAGCAAAGTATTTTAATACCAAGATTTATGCGAATTAAAAATGCCAGCTGGATTGTATGAACGATCTGTATTGAATATCCTATTTCCAGTACAACATGAATTTGATTAATAAACTACATTCAACAATGACAATGATCTTGACATATTTCTCAACCCGTTGATGGTTTTCACTTTTTTTATTTTGTTTGCCTACCTTACCTCAACCGTCATTGCACGCCACTGCTAGTAGCTAGCTTGAAAATGGGTTAACTTCGCTGAAGGTCCTTGGTTACTTTTTTTATACCATTTTCCTTATCTATCTGCTCTCAGTGTCATGTTGATGAAGACTACTTTTTTTCTCGCTTTTTCTTGATATGAATATATAAATATATAAATTTCTGAACCTGTCAACAACAAAGAAGAAACCTCCAAATTCAAACTACAATGATTCACTGTAGCGGGCAATATCAAACAACGAATAAAAATCCACAATATAAGTTTTTGACGAACTATTTCACACAATTCCAAAGTCTTCTTGCAGTCAGCAATAACAACGAGTAAAATTATGAAGGACTTTTGTAGGCACCTCATTATTTTTCATTCTCAGGTCACAAAAGAGTGAGCAAAATTACTATTTCTGCTCCAGCTAACATTCGAACAATCAACTATATAAGACTTTGATTAAACTTCAGTAAAGGGAAATCAATAATTGTTTATTTTTAGCCAATCAAATACGCCAGTATTGTGCAGTTCAATGAGACTATAGGAATGGAAATTGTTCATCCGCGAGCTGTTTCTTGAGTATATAATGGGCATAAGGGTACAGACTCAAATTTTGGAAAAGAAACTATGACGAAGATGCTTGGTTTTATTTAATTTAATAATACATTTTTGTTTCAGATAAGGCTTGGACAAGCGGTCGTTGCAAATGCTTGAAGTTGTATTAGATTAACTGTGTGTGATTAGTGTAATTATCGACTCATATTACTTAAAATAAATGTATATATTGATAATAAATTCTGACTTATGTATAGAAAATGTTTTGTTTGACTTACAATCAAGCAAATTTGTCCAGAGAGATTTTAGGTGAGTGGAGTTTTGATGACACATTTCTCATAGGCGAGTATTACGTGTACCTAGAACGGTAGATAAATGAATTTGGAAATCCACAAATCACACTAAAACCAAACCCACTGATCGATCTCAAAAAGTTTCAGAGAACAAAAAAGAACCAATTTTTAAATGCTTGTTCAGATTACAATAAACTTTGAAAATGGGATAATAGAAGAGTTGCCAACAAAAGCAGCTGCCTAATCACTCTTTGCAATCCGTTGCATGCAATCAAGTGATTATGATAGTTGAAACAGATTAAGAACAATTGCATAGAAATCAAGTGGTTTCAAGCCAAACTGGCTCATAATACGGTGTGAATACATGATATCTTGACCATAATTTAGCAGATTGTAACTGGTGAGTCTCAAGTGCATACAAAATACTTATAACTCCAGAATTTTATTTACATGAATAATTCGTTTCTTTCAGATTCATATTTTCATTCTACATCAGTTTCTGGTTTGAATTTTTCTTCCACTTACTTACTTACTTACTCTCACCGATGTTATGTTCCCAAGAAGCACAGATTTATTGTGCCAATATTGGAACAATATTCGAGATATATTGGCCCAAAAACATTCACTGATATTGGGCCAGTAAAAAATGTGGACATTGTGCAATATTGTTACAATCACAAATAGTAATATTACTGCAATATAGATTAACCGATGTTGGCTTTATATTTGACTATCAATATTGTTCTAAGATAGTGATGCTGATATTCTTCCAATGTCATTTATAAATTATTGGCCCAATATTTTGTTTGCTTATGTTGGCACAATATTCTATTTACTGTGTTTGCATAAACGGTGGGGCACAAAAAATTTCTCACCCAGGTTTAAACAACATTTGACTTGCCCGAGCAAATTTCACCTGTGAAAAAACCTGGATGGGAAGTTTTTCGTACCCACTGTGTATACATATGCAGTAGGTACACCTTTCGAAGATTTGGAGACAGCTTTTTTTCAAGCTTGGGATTTTGCATTATAATGTTTAAACATTTCTCTCTCTTTAGCTCACTCTTTAGGAACACACGCATGTATTCTGCACCTTCAAGTTATGTGTTTCCGAAGCTTAAGTTCCCCAACTCAAATATAAAAAGGGCCTAAAACGCAATTAAAATTGTGAAACTGAATGAATGAAAGTGTAAATTTAAAGAAAAATAAACATTTAATATATTCCAACAATAAAAAAAATTAACATGTAATATATTCCATCATTCCAACAATAAAAAATAATATCATATTCGAATGAACATAAGGAACAAAATAAAGCAGTCTTCTATAAACAAAATAAACCAATCTTCTATACGCATATTGAATGGATGATTCAGTTCATGACAGTCTAATGCACATCACGACGCAAGTTGGATTGCCCTGAAAAAAAGAATGACATGCTTATTCCTCGGCTTATTCAAAAATAAATGGCTATTATTATTTTGAAGTATGTATGTTTTCTTGAAAAATGCAAAATGAATAATAAAACAATCAAGTATTGCAACACATGAATAATAAAGGGAAAAAAAGGGTTTAAAATGAACCAGTTACTTGATAATTGGATATCTTGACAATAAAATGGTTTATCACCTTCTTAAATTTCAATGTTTGTAATACTGAGAATGGAAAGAAATAGGTATTAGACTAACCTGACAATCTGGAGGTCCTCCCACCATCTCTATCCCCAGCTGTCGCTAATGAGATGCCCAAAAATTGGGTGGCCTCTAGGTCTGTTGTCGCTTCAAAATTAATTTTCACAGCATCTAAAATAAGACAAAAAAAACATTCCAAAACATGTGATAAAACGTAGCTCATTATCTACATAAATTTTTAGAAATTAAAATTAGTATATTTTGCAAAAGATGCGGCCTGTGGAAATACATAAAGTATCGGCCAAAAGTAGAGAAACCGTCGAAAATTGTGTGAAATTAGACCCTATCCCCTGAGTGTCGTGTCCTTTCACAAACAATCGTTTGATTTTGGTTAAAATCTACTTAATTTTATGATATTTAGAGGCATTTATTTTCAAAGTACCTGGTACCTTCCCCACTCATCAATCTTCAAAAACCAACCTGTCTTGTGGGGCTCTTTGAAAGCTTTTGACAAACTGAGTACCTACCTATTGCCAATTATTAATCTACACAGACATATTATTGACTTAATTTATCAAAGTTTAAATACACTTTTTCGTTATAAATGGAAACTAAATCAAATTACCAAAACCAACCTCTTAACCAAATTTTTATTCCATTTTCCCACAAGACAAATTTGTGATTTGAAAAGGGTTATTAAGGCCGGTTATGGAAGGAGGGACACGTGGTTGAGGTCATGAAAAACTAGCTTTTCACCTAAATCAATATCTGTGAAAACTTTTTCGCCATTGGGCATATTACGAGGCATATTATATTGACTGATTAAACAATATCGATGCTGAGATCGATGGATCACTCAAGAGATGAAATACTTGATGAATAAAACTCGGAATAAAATTTAGCAATTGCTTTTACCTTGTCTTTTACTATAATCGAGACTATAATACTATATAGGTATTTGTCAAGTGTTTATGAAGTGTATTGAGTCTATTCCAAAAAAATTCAAGGAAAAGCATTTGCTTGCTTTTATTCATGAGGCTAAATCGAGGGCTAAATGTAATGATTGTAAACAGGAAGTTTAGTGAGGGTACCTACTTACCAGTGCAAAAATTAGATGATGGAAATTGATAATACAGCTAGTGGTTAGTCTTTGGCACTTCACAGAATATTTGGAGCTCTATATGAGAATAAAACCACGTAAAACACGACGAAACTGAATACTGAATGCCCGGTAAAAACGCAGTAAATTGTATAACATAATACAAAAAGAGAGGTTATGTTATGTGTTGGCGGTTGGCGTCCTCGTCCTCATGCGTGCGTCTTCTCTTGAGAGCGATGTTGTCAGAGCTAGAAATATGATCGAGTGATTTGAAATCTTCTGTGATCAGATATTTCAAACCACTTTATTTGATCGAGTTGACCAATACTAAAATTGTGCATTATTGAAAAAATAAGGAATATGATTCACAAGCGATATGGTATCTTCTTATTAGTCTTATGAAAGTAGTCTCCCGGGAAACTTTTAAAGAGGATATGAGTATTTGGCAACAGTGCCAATTTTTGTATTAGGAATAAAAAACATGTAAAAACATTGACAACATAACAACATTCAATTAAATTAACCTTGGACAAAATAGGTAGCAAAATTTGGCAAAGCTTTCTAAACGGATTATGTGGAAATATAATACATACTGACAAGATGACAAGTACCTATCTTATTCTATAAAAAGTAAATCGTAGCCGTAGCCTACAATTTTCCAAGCGTGTAGGATTGTAGGTATAGGTACCTAGGTACTCGGTAAAACAGGTTCTCGTTTACTAGGTACATAGGTATTCAAATTCATACATACCAAATTTGGCATTATATAGACGCATTATTTTGCAAATATGAATAATATTGTCTGTTTGAAAACACAATTTCTTGAAAGAAGTCTGCTACAGAACCGGTACCTAAATGTAGTAGGTATAGTAGCCTAGGTAGGTGGGTATATTAAGAAATGATAAGAGCTGGTCCAAGAAAATATGAGCACTGTGAACAACTATACCTACGTAAGTAGAGGTACTTGAAAAACATTAAAATTATAAACATTCATAGGTATTATGTCCAGTCCCAAAGGCAAAACTAACACGTTGTTGACGAGATAGGTACCTACTACTCAGTTACCTCCCATACGACTGCTACTCATACCGCACATGATCTACCTACCTAGGTACAGCTTTCGTATCGTCTTGTGTAAATGGGATTTTGTTCATACCTACACCAATCAGAGAGTGATGAAAAAAAAATCCAAACGATATTGCTCCTCTATACAGGGTGTTTATTAATTGAATGCCGATACTTGAGGGTGATAATCCTTGCATGATTTTAAGACAAAAAGTTCATATGGACATGAGTCCGCAAAAGCCTAGATTTTAATATACAGGGTGTTGAAATTTAAAAAAATAAAAAAAATATTACTCATTCATCATACTATTCCAGATATATTTTTGAAATTTGGTACACGTCTTCTATGCATCAATATGCATGGGAATGTTAGAGAGGGCGCCACTGATTTAAAAATATTGGAAGACACAGCCACACAGCAGGGAGTCAATGCCTCGGTAAATGCAATTAAGTAGATTTTATTTTTCTAAGCGATAACCATGCGCCGAACGAAAAAAAATCAAGAGAACAAATTGGCTCAGAAATAAATAGAGATTTCAAAAATAGTTTTTATTTTGAAAGAGAGCAGTGCCGTACAAGTTTTTTCTCCAAAAAAATTGAGTGCAAAACCCGTACGGACGCCACTGGTAAAAATAATAAAATTGTTTGTACATCACAAAATGCATATTGTTGCATGAAAGACGTGTACCAAATTTCATAAAGATATCTGGAAAAGTCTCAATGTAGTTATAAAAAATTCATTTATTTTTTAAAATTTCAACACCCTGTATCTTGAAAATTAGGCTCTTGCGGACCTCTGTCCATATGAACTTTTTGCCTTAAAATCATTCAAGGATTATCACCCTTAAGTATCGGCATTCAATTAATAAACACCCTGTATACCTAATAGAAACTTCAACAATGGCCAAATAAAACGGAACAATATTGGTTTTGTATTGTATTATTCAGTAAATCAATTATTGGAAAATGTTGGATGTTACGATATTGGTCCAATATTATTTATTCGTGAATTTATAATATTGGTAGAACAATATAAAGATAATATTGTAGTGACATTGTTTTTTCATATTGGTGCAATCTCAACATTTAATGTTGTGGCAATATTGAGAAAAAAATGTAGTTTTCTAACCAATATTAGCCAATATAGCTAATCCTTGTTATTGTCTATATCTAGTGAGTCAATATTGGCTTGATATTTTCGGACAATATTGTATTTGCCAATATATACACAACATTGTATCAATATTGGGAATTGGTTGTGATAACGATGACAATGAATCAATATAGGCCCAAGATAAAAACAGTGTTTGGCCAAGATTCTGTGCTACTTGGGTTAACAATCCGCCCGCAAAATAAAATCAATAGAAATCTGTCAGCATCAGCAACCTCTCATAATGTGTGGCGAAGAAGGAAGACGTTCAAAAACGGAAGCGTAGGTCACAGATTCACCGCGTGCTAGTGGGAGGTGTCTTGGCCGATGCCTATTTTGACATATGTTCTCTCATTCTAACACGCTGATTTCACGCTAATTGTTTTTCTCTCCCTACGATACCTCCAGCCGCTTATGCGTGATGATATTGCATTCAAATATTCAAATTATGAACCAAATAATCCGTCCGACGCTTTTTCAGATGTGTTGGAGGAAAGACGCTTGAGACTAGCTGGTTTAATAACTGCAAGCATTAACAAATTGTCAACAAATAGGGTATTTTCAAAATCAGAATATTAACATAAATCATTCTAGGTTTTTTTTATCGAAAGACCCAATTATTTCTGGGTCTTTTGATAAAAAAAACCTTTTTATCGCTTTGAAGCCACAAAAAAAAACAAGTGATATTGAAACTGCACAAAATCTCCTCTTGAAGTCAGTATTTTTCATTTCGCTATACGATGAAAATAAAAGATGTTAGGCTGTTGCCAGTTTATACGGTGTTACCCGGTACAGGGTGATCAAATAAGCGAGGTATGCGGCTGTATTTCAGAAACCACTCTTTCTATAATGAGTCTCTGAAGACTTGCGATAGAAAAATAATATCTCTCAAGTGGTCAAAAGAAGTTCGTACATCTACCGCTATGGAGTGTAAGAGCTATGGTCGGGTAGAAAAAGTGATCTCACACAAAAATGTTTCATTATAAGTTGCTAGGAGAATACCACCACTGTAATCATCGTCAAATTTTGCGTCTTTTTGGTTTGTCATCTTTGATTGTAGGGCATCAAATGAAGACTGGGGAGAAGGGTGAAGTCTGACTTATTGAAATGCCTTTATCTTCAGTTAGACTCAACATATTTGAAAAAGTAATGACTTGATTAAGAAAAAAGGTCTTGTTTTTCAAGAGCAAAATATAGCCATGGGAGATTGGTTTGTTCTGCTCCGTGTAGGAAAAAGTTAATCGTTTTTCAATTTTTTTCAAAAATTTTTGATAGAATGATACAATAATCATTTTAACGGAAACATAAAGTCGGTAAAAATAACAAGAAGAAATCTTTCGACCGCATCTTGATAACTTGACGCTCTCAGGAGTTATTGCCCGAAGAGAGAAGAAGACACAATAATATGCAAACAAAATCAATTCAACTCTTTCAAACAAAGATTTGACGTTTCTATCCAAGTTTGTTTCTCCACGACTGTACGGTAATATCACTATTTTCTTCAAACGTCAGTGAAACGGACATTGTTCGACTGAGTGTCGGCGGCAAAGTTTTACTTTTTCTCCGCTGGAGAGAAAGTAACTTCTCCTCCGCCGGAGGAGAAAGTAACCATGACGACGAAAACGTAAGCCTGGCGCCGCCGCCCAAAGCTATATTCGTGACAAATTGAAAACATTATATCTTTGCATAAATTATAAATTTGTCGACATTTGAAGAAAAAATGGCATATTTTATTTGGAGGAAAAGTCACTTTTCATGACTTGCTCCCTATTATCAGCCTCACTTTGTCCGGCTGCTGAACACGAGCGCGTCATGAAAAGTATCACTTTTTCTCAATATAAAATAATATACTATTGTGCAATCGATATCGATTCGTCAATGTAGTACATTGTAGAACTGTACGGAAATGAAACCATTACCCAACTGTTGCCATGGAAATGAGTGCAGACTGAATGGAAATGAGAATGGACTGGCACCTCCACCAAAAAAACAAAAATCAAGAATCGATATCAATTACACAATAGTGATATTGATTGAGAGTCGTAGAAAAAGTAGAGTGTACAATTTGCATGGAATGTCCATTTCCTACTCGTATGAATTGCGGTACTCGCCTTTGGCTTGTGCTACAAACCTTCATACTCGTGGGAAATGGGTATCACTACATGCTTGTTGTTCAATGTACTATTCTCTACGACGTACGGTGATATCACTTTTGTGCAATCGATATCGATTCGTAAATGTAGTACATTGTGGAACTGTACGGAAATGAGACCATTCTCTAACTGTTGCCATGGAAACGAGTGCAGACTGAATGGAAATGAGAATGAACTGCAACCTCCACCAAAAACAAAGATTAAGAATCGACAACAGTGACAATTAATGTCACTTTTGTGTAATCAATATCGATTCTAAATCGTCGTAGAAAAAGTATAGTGGACAACTCGCATGGAATGTCCATTTCCTACTCGTATAAATTGCTGCAGTCGCCTTTGTCTCGTGCTACAAACCTTCATACTCGTAGGAAATGGGTATCATTCCATGCTTGTTGTACAATATACTATTCCGATTTCAATGCACGTGGGATAGACTACTTGAATTTGGTTTAGAATTGCATCATTGTAATTACGGCAACACCCTTTATAAAATCTATTGTAGAAAATGATGATCTAGAAAAAAAAAATGCATGGATGCAATACTTCGAGTTAGGGGACAAAAAAATAAGAACAAAGGAAAAATTGATAGTTAATCGTACAAAAACAATGTTCATACTAAAACAATCACATGGAAAACTTCCTGCAAAAATACAACATCTTATCTCTTGAAAAATATCTAGGGTATGAAAATACGAGGTACTTTGCTTACGCTTCAGATACGAATTATTTTAACTGAACTATTTTATAGGGAATATTGATAACATCCATAGGAGCTTTTGGAATATAATGGCGATAAAACTTTATTTCCTCGAAGACATAAACCCCTTTCACGTTAAAGTGAAGATAGTAGACTGTTTTTTGAGTATCTCAGAGTCAAATCATTCGTCTTACACAGATTTATGTTGGAAAAAGAAAATGAGTTTCGGATTTTTTTTTCCGCAATCGTACTGTTATCACTATCACTGTTTATTGAACCACTCATACTCACCAGCAGAGCCGGTAGACATTTTTGAGTGAGATACTATGGAAACTTATAAAATACTTCTATCATAAATAAATACAAAAAACCAGACTTGACTGCGGAGTTGTGGAGCTGAACCAACCTCTATATTTTGAAATGAAAAACTATCTCAAAAAAGGTCCCGCGACATTTTGAATTTGTATATGTTGAAATTTGAATGATCGGATTATGAGAAAATTCAAAGGTGCCAGATTATTGATCAGGATATAAACCTTTGCCAGGCTTTTACAAAGATATACAGGGTTTAGACCAGGAATCAGTATCACTTCACAATATTTTGATTGCGCTTGATTTAAGGTAGTCAGAAAACAAGTGAGTATGAATAATCTGCCAAGGCTGACACTCTTTGGTTCCCAAATGAAGAGAAACTTACATTCGTGGAAAAGGGGGCTGTGCTGTGTCGACTGGGAGGACAGAACCCTCTTCTCTAGGTGGTAAAGTCGTGTCTCTTCCATCACAAGTGGAGGAAAGAGCCAACAAAGGGCCACGTCCTGGTCTGGGGCATAGGGGAAGACGACGTGAAGACCCTAAAACAAAGGTCTTCGAGGCTGAGCGATATGTTCTCTTCGCTGACCATCGAGCTGAAGCTAATGGAGGTTGTAGTACCCGTTCACAACGGCACTCAGTCGAGCGGTGTGCACCTTTGGCGGGTAGCGACGGTAAGTGAACCGGTTAATGACGAGCCGCGTGAAGAGTGTCGCGGCGCCGCTTCTCTGGAGGCTTGTATTGCGAAGGCCATGGATGCTCTACCGGAGGCCCTACTCAGGACGTTCTCAAACGCATCTATCTCCAGCTATGAGATAGATGCGTTATAGATTTTTCCTTCTTTAGAGAAGGAGATATCAAAAGAATCTAGCCCTCCACCAACCAACTTACATGAAGCTGGTGTAAGCTTAAAAAAATGGTCAATCCTATTCAATACAACCCGCATCACAGCAGAGCGGCTTCGACTAGATTATGCTGTCGCCTTGATGTCTCGCAGAACACAATAGCACTCGAGAGATCAAAATCTCAAGGTTAAGCTCACTAACTAGTTGTAGTGTATGGATTTATAATGAGCAACGATTTATTCATATGCAATAGAGGCACTACATCAACCTTTATGAACGCTCGCAGTCAAACTGTGATTAACACTGTGGGCCAAATTAAGTTAAAAGATAGTTTGATCCTTGATAACGTTTTTATTTGTTAATAGATTTTTATTAATTTTGGATATGATATTGGTCAATATGTTCTGGATGTTTCTTCAACACCGAGCTTTCGAATTTTGGACGGGACTGGACTTACGACGTTTTTATAAAATTGGTAGATTTGAGCTCGTTGCAAAAACGAACTGCGCTACTTACAGACCAACTGATATTTTTTTTGCGAAGGAAGTTTGTGGGAAAAGGTATCCTGATAATATCAATATTTTAGAACCATAACCTGAGAAACATTTTTTTCTTCTTTATGATGGTGATTTTCGGAAATTCCATGGCAACGTAGATTCTAGAGTTTGCCTGTTTGATTGTGATTAAGTAGACATGGTTCTATCTTTAAAAGATAAAATCTCGATCAAACGTGATTATTGTAAAAAAATATGGGTGCACGAAAATGTCACGGCCCCTTCAAATCAATAAAAAAAATAATGATAATAATTATTATTTTTTTTTCCAATTTGAAAATTCTGAAATGTCAAAAAATCGACAAATCTCTAACGAACAATTCGCATTGCTATGAAATTTCAAAATACTTTGATCAAAATGAAGTGAAATAGTTTAAATGCCGACAAGCACTATCATACAGAAAAAAAAACATCGTTTCTTAGGTTATGGTTCTAGAATATTGATATTTGCAGTATACCTTTTCCCACCAATGTCCCTCTCGAAAAGAGTATCAGTTGGTCTGTAAGTAGCGCAGTTCGTTTTTGCAACGAGCTCAAATGCACCAATTTCATAAAAACGTCGTAAGTCCGGTCCAGGCCAAAAGCAGAAAGCTCATTTTCAGGGTGACATTCAAAACATATTGACTTATAACATATCCAAAATCCATCAACATCCATCAACAATCAAAAAAGTGATCAAGCGTCAAATCATGTTCTAACTTAATTTTGCCCACAGTGTATGACATTGTGCTCCGCCACTATATCAAATTCGATCCATGAGTGGCGTAGATCCGATAAAATTTCAATGTTGAA
Source organism: Orchestes rusci (assembly GCA_958502075.1). Lineage (NCBI taxonomy): Eukaryota > Metazoa > Arthropoda > Insecta > Coleoptera > Curculionidae > Orchestes > Orchestes rusci. The sequence continues at coordinate 4,693,476 of OY293306.1, forward strand.
TCACTGCTGTATAACCTCCACACTCGAGTGTTTCTCCAAAACTTCCAGTTCTTAACGCGACTCCGAAAAGACCCACAAAGTACGCTATGTTTAAGGTCTGGAAAGGGCTCTGCGGAAGACTGAAGAAACAATGAACTGGAACGATATGCAAATACCATCCCGAACGCCATCATATTTATACAAAATGGCAAACTCTCTAAAGATGTTTCAAGATTCTGGCCATACTTCAGCGTGGTGGTGTTAAGAACAGAGAACCATACTGAACGGCAAGATTTCAGAAGGCTTCAGGAAGACCCATTCAGGAAAATCGGCAAACTACGCAGCTTCAAGAAAGCATAGAACTATAACTAGCAACTCACTTTTCCGACTCCACCAACACAACCGTGAAGAACCAGACGCAGATAACGCACGAGTTTTCAGAGATGGATTGTCAATTAGCAAACCACATAATAACTGAGGACAAAATCGGATATCCAGCTTCTCCGCCTTCATATCATTAGAACCTGACAGAATCTATCCAACACTACTTTACTGGGGCTTGAAATCACTCATGCTGCTTCTAATGAGAATGTTTAGATCGTCTTTGACGTTGGGATACTTCCCCAAGGCTAGGACAGATGTTAGAGTGATATCCCCACCTTGACCAGGAAGGATGGAGTATACCACCAAAATCATATCGACTCATAAGCCTTTCATCTACACTTTTGCAAACGATGGAAACATCCTTTGTGACTCTGCTCCCATCCCTTGGACCGATCAGCGACGTCATCGCCTATGTGGAATCGCTAGGGTAGATGACCAGCTAGGGGCAGACCCAATCTCTCCTGTGGATGTGCACAATGTGCCTAAGTGCTCTGGCACTCGCCACACTCTCACACTCACAGATACAGATATAAAGGCAAAAATGACGAAGTTCTAGTGAAAGATACTGCCATCCACCAGTGGGGTTTTTGGTCATTATTGAAAAATCACAATTTATTCGACATACAAAAACTTGTACATAACCAATAAACTGAAGGTTATAGTTATTGATTCACGATACGAGTGCGTTATGTTGGAAATAGGTATATTTCCACCACGAGTGATATTCGCGCCTTTGGTAAAATCATTTCTATTCATCCAAATACTGAATTTGAGTTTCAATATCTGCGAAAAAAGGAGACCTATGTCTCACTTGAGGAGACCTGGGTTCAACCAGAAAACAAGCTCCGACCAGTGCAAAAAATGAAAGTTTATTCGTAAAAGCAAAAGATGAACAAGAACAGATCGGAAGAAAGTCAATGGCAACAAGTGTGTAGGATGACGAGAGAAACAATTCGGGCACGTTGCCGGTGATATTGCTCTTGATTAAACGCGGATAAATCAAGATTCTTTTCGGAAACGAGAAACGATGCGGGCTTCAATGGCTGCCGAGAGACGAAAGACCGTTGCTCGAGCTCGATTCCTGAACAAGATGACGGGACCGACAAGAATGACACTTGACTGACGTCATTCATTCCTGGCGCGGCTTGAGTGTTGGTTTGCGGTGTTGCCGAGTCTTCACCGGAGTCGCCACAGTCATTCCCTCCCGGTGGCTATTTCGGGTTGCGAAGGACATGAAACGGATGGTCGCCTGAGGATGTTCGGCACGTGATCCTGAGGCTGGAACAAAGCTGGGTGGGGCAGTGAGGGTGAGGGTTGCGAATGTGAGATGGGCCAGCTTGAGCTAGGCCGTTGAGAAAGTTTTAGCCAATCCGTTGACATCGACGACAGAAAAGCGATCGGCAGCCCTTCTGATGATGCGATGAGGGCCAGTTTAGGTGGGTTCCAGCGGTTTCCGGATGTTGGTCGATGTGTCTGGCTGCAGGAATTGGCCAGATGACGTGAAACAAACGTCGCAGGTCGGAGACAAAATCTGTCAGGCTGCAGGTGTAGAGGACCTGTGAAGTGATGAACTCACCAGGACCCGTATTCCGTGTACCTGTGGAATTCTAGCAACATGTCGCTTTCCCATCATTTTACACAAGGAGCGACGTGTTGCTTTGGATTTCCACAGTACACGAAATATGAGTCCAGGAATCTGGAGAGACGTTCCAAAAACCATATCCACAGGTGAGGCTTGCTTGAGATGAGGGGAATGTTGTCCTGATAGACCCGAACAAAGTCAAGCTTCCTGAGAAGATGATTTATGGTGCGCTGCATAGTTTGCGCAGGATTCTTGAGACCAAGTGGCATGCCAACAGACTCGAAATGGCCGAAAGGTGTAGAAACTGCTGTCTGGGTAACTTCTTTTGGAACGACTGGGATCTTGTAGATGAGTGATGAATACCGGTCATGTTTCGTACAAGTGTTCAGCTGACGGTAGTCGCCAGTGGCTTGCCAACCGCACACATGCTCCAAAATCATGTGTCGCACAGATAACTTACACTGAGCAGTGTTTTTGCGAAAGCCAACAAACGCGTGGCAGTTGGCCTCGTTGCGCGAGAAAGAATAACATGAGGGGCGTGTGATCGAACAAAATGTCTGACTGAGCGTCGGATCGATAGAGTCAGGTGAAAAAAAAAACTAACTTACGAGTTTTTGTACGATGTTTTGCATCAGTCACTTCACAAACTCACGGGGTCTGAGCTGGTTTCGGAGGCCTCAGTCCCGCTAGAGGGATAGGGTTCAATCAAATCACGAACTTTGACAAGTGCGAAAAATAAAAGTTTATTTATAACAGTAGAAGGTGGACGAAAACAGATCAAATAGAAATAGATGGTTACGAGTGTATAGGATGATGGAAGAAACAATTCGAGCACGTTGCCAGTGAAATTGCTATCGATCAAACGCGAATGAATCAAGATGCTCCTTGAAAAAAAAAACGATGCGGGCTTCAATAGCTGTCAACTGACGGGAGACGCGTTTATATGAACTTGTTTTATAAAATAAGCTAAGGAATTCGCCCGAATTGAATGTACGCAATGTATACAGTGTGGCCCTCTTTTTTTGAATCAGTGCACCAACATTTTTGAAATTTTGCATTCTTCAATGATTGATATCAAGAGGTAAGGGACCAAATATGCAATAGTTTTATCAAAGCAGCGGTGTGTACGTTGTGCATGCAATGAGAAACTATGTAAGAATGGTCAGTCTGCTGAGACTTGCAACAATATCAGTCAGTTAGGGGCTCTAAAATTTGGAAAACTCCATATGTAAAAATCTGGCAAGTTAGAGGATTGATAGAAACAAGCATTCAGCAGTCGTGCGTTATAACAATTAAATGCACTCGTCACGCACTTCCCAGGTGACAAACTGCGTTTGTCACATGAACAAACTGACTGACCATGGCTTACTTTTCTCGAATAACATCCTTGAATTGTATTCAAAATAGTAGGTTTGATAAAACACTTCAATCAACAAAGATGTTTGACAACTTCAGGACCCCGACTGTGGGTTGTTTGAGTCTAGTTGGCGGTTGGAATGCTCGTCTCGGCGCTCAGCTCCATGACACCCACCAACACAAGACCAACACAAACATGTTCGAACGTATATGGTCGTCGCGAGCATGTTGGGCTTGAACAAAGGCTCGTGACGAGCCCAACATGCTTGAACGTCTGTGGGGGGTTTTGATTTTGTATCTTCCCACAAACCACAAACACACACAAACAACCAAAGATTATCCGGAAATCGAACTTGGGCCTTTTGCGTGGCTAGCAGTGCTTCACACCACTACACCACCAAGACATGACCATATCGGACTCTTGTTGAGCGAGGACGTCTAGCAAGAGAGCACCGTGGCACCACCGATTCATGTGGTTTGAATCAATTTTTGTTATCGCGAAAACGCGACAATTGTCACTCTAGTTAGTCCGGAGTGTGTAAAATTGACTTTTAATCAATCGGACTTCTCAGCTGCGTATGATTGCCAGCAGGTGGAAGTACCAGCTACACTGCAAAGACGAGCAACATAAATACCTCTTCGTTTTTGCCGTTTCACATCAAGTGCGGGTGTGTATCCCCAAATAAAAATCAAAATGCATCTTAATTAGTGAAAAAACTGCAATGTTGATACTTCAACCGCGCAAAAATTGGGTCGACATTTCTGCAGAACGGGTTATCGCAGCCGCTGCGCAAAAAGACGCGCGAGAAACAATGTCAACATGGAGGCAAGAAGAAATAGATTTGTTGCGGGAATTTCAACATGGCCAGACTGTGCTCACAAAACAGGTCTTCCTGGAAGCAAAGAACCATTTGCCAGGTAGATCAGTGGCAAAAAAAAAAGAAATGCCTGAAAATCAAAAATTCGAACCAAGCCGATAAACAAAACAATACCATATGGACACAAAATGAGCTTGACAGGTTAGTGAGAGCTCACAAAAACCGAACAGAGACCCTACCAACCTCCCTCATAAGCAATGAACAATGACTTTCCTGGACGTACAGAAAAATACATAGTCGCCAAATGGAGACGAAATCACCCCAATGTGTATTATATACGAAACGACGACCCTGAGACCAACCCTGACGATGGTGCACTTCCGGAAAAGGTTGCCCAGAAACAACAACACCACGACCAGTACCACGACTTGCTCGACCAAAAGCAATAGTCAAATCCTGATCAACCGGAGCCAGAATCAAGTCAAACCACCTCATCCAGCACGAGTTTCGCAGGTGAGCTCAAGGTGGGGGGCGTCACGCTCAACTTCAAACATCCAGAACGTTGAACCCTGCCAGACAAGAGCCATCACATATCAAAACCTAGGGCTATTTTGACAAATTGCTTGGCTGAGTGATAAAAAATCGAAAATCAAAAGATACATTCCAAGAGCATAAAACAAGAAGACAGTTGCGGTGGTAGATACAATCCTGCAAGAAAGAATTGCAGGTGCAAACCACAAAAACCGGCGTGGTAAAACGAAAAGCCTGAAAGAACGCTATTTATATAGCAACGAAAGTCCTCAGAGAACTGCTGATCAGCAAACGAGCTCACATAAGAAAAGAAGAGCGAATCGAACGACTGCGAACACGTATCCAGAATGCGGACAAAATCCGAAACCTGGGAAAAAAATCTTTCGAAGAGACTTTTCAAGCTGGTAAAATTCATAAAGCGATTGAGAATGTCCATCAAGGATAACATGGCTTCCACAAAAGAGTGACAGGCGATGTTGAAAACAAAGGTTAGTCTGCAAACAAACCAACACGAGGCGAGTGAGCTCCAGAACAGTTTTAGTGCACGAAGTACTGACGCAACAGAGGTCCCACGTTGAAAAAAATCTTGAGATCAGGATGCTGAAAATTTCTACCGTGAGGTGTACAAAAAATATGGTGTTTCACGAATGGCTCCGAAAAATGAAATCATTCGCAAATGCCCGAGATTTCGACCATCAAACAACGGCGGACTACATTGAAACAAGATGCGAGGAAGCACTGGCAAAAGCAGCTATATGGAAAGCAGCGAGAGATAACGGCATTCCAAACCACAGCTACAAGGTACTACCGGCTGCAAAAGATCATCTGATAAAAAGCGTGGGAAATATCCTTGCGGGCAGACAGAAGCTCACAGGAAGAAATGTGCGTGCTAGGCTTGTACTTATACATAAAAATGGCGGCTAACAAGACCCGGAAAACTACAGGTCCATCTCGATACACAACACCGACTGAAAGATAGCTACAGCCGTGATTACTGCCACCTTGAAGCAATCCCTTCCACATTGGGCGATTCCGCTGGAACAGGTCGCACAAGCAGGCCTATGGGGAACAACGCACGGACTTTTTGAAGATAGAAGCATGAAAACTTTGGCCAGGAAGCGGAAAAACAAGAAATATTCGGCATTGTACGATTTCCGCAAGGCGAATGATAACGTTCACTACTTATGCCTCAAGCAATGGCCTGCCACTACACACAGAGATCAAGAGAACAACCAAACTTGCGATAAAACTGTGGTCTCTCAAAATTTAGCTACAAAAGACCCCATAAGGGTCCGGAGAGGAAAACTACAGGTGGAATGCCACGTTTTCACCAAGAACAGCCCCAGGATCATCACTGACGAACCCTCCAAAATTCGCTGCAGAAATTGGGCTAAAACTTAACTTCTCCAAATGCGGTCACTACTGCAAATCTGGCGAACAAGGAGATGAGGATCTGGAGCCGTTTCTTCCACAAGTGAGGGAGAGCCATAAGTATTCCGGACTCAATCAACTGAACATGGATACGAAGAGAAACTTGAAGAAAATGGGGGAGCAACTGGACGACAAGTTGGACTTGGTGTAACGATCACATTCAACATTGGCCCAAAAAGTGTCACTCTTGAACTCCTGTGTGATACCAGCAGTAACCTATGTGACAGCTTACATTTTTCCAAAAGAAAAAAGGGGCACCAAACTGAAAGGATGCAGAGACCTGGATAAGACCATCAGAAAAAAAGCCAGTGGAATACACATTGAAGAGAAAATCATCCTTGACTTAGTTTATCTTCAAAAAAAAATGGCGGACTAGGACCCTCATCGATAGAACGAATAACCCAGATCAGCTATGCAAAAAAAAGGAAATATACCTCCTGAAACAACAAAAACTGGAAAAATGCGGAGACAGAAACAGTGCATTACAAAAAACTGGATAAAGAAATCTGATCACGGATATAAAGCGAGTCTTGGAGAAATACTGTGTGGACATTCTAGAGGAAAAATACCCAAAAAATGCTGCCAACTTGTCTCGGAGTGCATTAGGAAGAAGATGGACCAGACACTGGAAGACTAGTCAGAAAATATGCACTATGATAGACTGGTTATGCGCGAAGCCAATAAGTTGACTGTCCCGGCTCATATATCTCCAGCACTGGACTCTTGTAGAAGAAGAATGCTTTCGAGAAACAACTACATGGACTCTGCGTCGGCATGGCGAGATAGAATTGCAAAAGGGGGTGCAGAGCCGAAGATACCTCTCATCATGTGACAGCTACACAATCCGACAAGACTGCGCAGTGCACAAGGTGCTGAAGACGCTGTTCATGAGCATTCAAGATGCCAGAGGTTGCTTCAGACGGCTCCAGTTTGGCAGAGCAACATGCCAGGAAAGCTTCCGAATGGGATAGAGGAAAGTTACCAACAAGGCGGATAAGAAAATTATTTGCTCCTCTATCATCACAAACCGGACGTTGTGATGAACCTTACAAATCCAGATGAGTTGTCTGTGAATCCAGAGGAGGTGTTTGTGATCGAGGCTGCAGTATCTCATCACCATAACATCAGAAGCCAGAAAAAACTTAAGAAGACCCGCTACACAGTAAACTCTGTCCCAAAAACCGACGGCTTTGGTATACAAAATGTTGGGACCTGGTGGATACACTAACGCAAATACACAGTCACATTTGCTACATGCGTGATTGGCTGATATGGTGAAATCCTGATGACGGATGAGTTCACCAACTTCCACAACGCGCTCAAGAGAAATCTCAAAGTCACATCCCGGGACTGGCAGGTCATGCTAAGCAGCGTTGCAGTCTCTACGACCAACATACTCCTGGAACGCATCACCATGGTTTCAGGTTGAAGGGAAGACCGACCACAATAGAGGCCACCAAGGTAACTCGGAAAAAACGCGAAGGGGGGACCAGCCAATCGAAGGCACAACCTCGCTTTCTCCCAAAAACGTACAGTTTCTATTAAATTGTATTCTGTTGTACATTTATGTAATTTGTGAATATTGTATGTGAATAAAGAGATATACACACCTCCAATACGCCTCTTTTTGATGTTACTTACATATTTCCGGTATTCAAAATGACGGCAGGACGCCATTTTAAAAGAAAAATCAATTGGAAAAGGGGGTCGAGTGATACCTCATTTTAAAGGTATTTTCGTCCTTATCACACCCTAAAAGTTTGAAGTCGTTGACACAATTTGATTTTTCAACTCCTAACCAGATTTTGGTTCTAAATGGCGCGTCAATACCATTTCACATTCTCAGCTATCACTACTGAGTTGTGGGTTTGATAATTTGAAAATCACTTTCAAAGGTTTTTGTTATATTTCTTTAAGAAGACAAAATGAATATTTCAAATGAATACACTAGTTAAGCCTATCCAAGTATCTGTCGAACTGACTGGCGGCTAGTGATTAAGTTCCCAAACGCGTTAATCAATCAACAGTCGGACAGGATAAAATGGGGCGAAAAAGTAGTAACATGTTTTCCCAGAAACGGGCGAATGTGGACACAAGAAAGAAAGATTGGGGTGAAGAACAATGCGATACCTGAATATCTACTTTTGGCCTCACGTTTCAGGCTACAACGTATGAAAGAATGAGAGTTGATTGAGATAGATTTTCACAATAGATTTCTTTTGTGTGGTATCTTCTTAACACATCAGTATAAGGAGTGTGAATTTTGACTAGATAAAAGCCGCATATCAATGATGTTCATCATCAATGTTATCCGGTTAAAAAACAGCTACAGATAATCCTCTCTGTACCTGTGTGAGTTGAATCTTCATGGACTGGCTACCTGGCTGAGGCATGACATCCAGATTCAAATGTCAAAGTTAACATTCCAAAAGCGTTGGAACACCTAAATTTCATTTCCCACAGAAGATCTAATACAAATTCTTTTATGGATTTTTTTTTGATAACAAACAGTGGCCAGGTGAATCAAAACAAGTCTAACCTTTATATTTGTCAAAAACAAAGTTGAAATACAAAATCACCATTTTGTCAACTCATTACGTGTATGTGTACCCAACTTGAGAGTAACAATGGGAGGAAGTCAACAATGTTTTTCAAATATTTTGGCTCGTATCTTTATTTTGAAAAAAAATTGATTAAGATGGTGACAGAAATAGAGTCAAGAAGCTACGCAATATATTTTTTTGTATTCATGAATTTTGGAATATACAGCTCATATTTCAATCCAATCGAGTACATTCCAAGTCAGCGTTATTTGGTTTATGAAAGTCTTCCATCTGTGGTGGAATACAACAAGCGAAAAAATCCAACTTTGTCTTTTCCGCATCCAATAAAGATTGAGGCAGATGTTCATTCAATGTTTCTGGTAGAAGAAGGGAGCATAGTCCTCCAGCCACCAACATGGATCCCATTATTATGAGGGGAAGAATCATCATGTCGGATCCCTGAAAAAGATAGGAAAACCATTGATAGTTATTTACGTTACTAAGCCGGTAAACGACTTTTCAAATTACGAATCAACATGTTATGGAATTTCTATAGCCGAGTAGTTTGATGACATTTGAAGGCTGTGTATCGTACAATGTTCTATTTCATACTATACAGGGTGTCGCAATTTCGAACAGCATCATTGGGATCTTGGAAAATACGAGAGATACAAGATCGGTTGAGGGGAGTCAAAGTTGCAAAATTTGGTGCTTATTGAAACCCCTTTTGAAATTTGTAAAAAAATCCAAATACTGACTAAATAAGATTGTTGGAAGAAACCAGATATTCGCGATTGCATTTTAATTTTTCACGGCTCTATTTGAATTGGTTTAACAAAAAAAAAAACACTTTTTTATGGCTACTTTTACTGTTTCACTAAATCGAGTTGTCAGAATTTTAAACCCGCGCTTTGACTTTGAGCTGTCTTCATCAACTTTCTTTTTTTGAAAACGGCCCTTGATTTATTATCGCGAATTTCAGAAGCCTCTTATGTTCCTGAAGCAACGATATATCGCAGCAATTCAAAAAATTCATATCAATAGATTTTTCCATAAGAACTCATAATATGCTAGAAAGAAACAAAAAATATACATATTTTCAATATGATTAATAACAAACACCTATTTTTGAATATGCTCCTCAAAACCATAATAAAAATACAGAGCCGTATTCAAAAAACCGAAGTTGATGATAACGGCTCAAGAACGGAACGTGGGTTTGAAAATCTGACAATACCATTTTGTGCAATGGAAAAAGTAGCGATAAGAATGTGAAATTTATTTTGTTATATTCAAATAAAGTAGTGGGAAACTAGAAATAAAATCGCGAATGTTCGTTTTTTTTCCAAAAATCTTTGGAAGTATTCGGATGTTTACAAATTTCAAAAAGGTGTTCCAATGAGCACAAATGTCGTCTAGTTCGAGATCCCAATGATGCCGCTCGAATTTGGGACACCCTATATTGTAGAGTCCGGTAAATGACACTTTACATCATCAGAGACTGAAATGAAAGTTTCCTCGACTACTCCGAAAATGATGACACTTTGCATCATCAAAGACCGTGAAATTTAATTGGTAGCATGTTTTAACTGGCGCCATCTGGTTTTGATCAATAGCCTGATATGAAATGTTAGGTAACTTATATAAATTACCTATGTGGCTGGCGCCATCTCATGGTAAGAATGTTAGATGGACTGCCACCAACCCCCCTTTCAATTGGGGCCTTGACAATGAGAAAGAACTTTTTCTCTTGAATTGATTAAAAAAAAATGGGCTGTGTATCCCTCAAATGTCATTCAACTACTCTTCTAGAAATTCCAGACTCGGGTTCTTTGTTGTCTCGTCCATAAACATCTTGACTCCTAATTTTGAAAGTCATTCACCGTCTAAGTGACGTGAATAAATATTATTTCATACTGCGACATTTTTTTCAATCGATTCAAGAGAAAAATTGCTTTTTTATTGTCAGAGCGCATATTGATAGGCGCTGGTGGCAGTCCATCTCACACTCTTACCATGAGATGGAGCCAGTCAAATCATGTCACCACTTATAATATTGATCGGTTACTTATGTTAGCAACATTTCATGTCAAGTTGATAATTGGACGAATGAGATGGCGCCAGTTGAACCATGCTACCACTTGAGAATTATATTATATAGGTTACTTATGTCTCCAACATTTTATGTTAAGTTATTGATTGAAAGCAAAAAATAGAACAAAACTTGATATACTGAATTACCACCACTTTCTCTATAAATATTGGTCATCGCGTAGTGGCGTTACACAAATCAGGTTATGTTATGAATGAAATAATATTGTTTCGAACCTTTTGAAAAGCGACATTCGCGTTCTGTTAGATGAAAAATGAGTTTTCTGGAATAAATATTGTTTCGATAAGATTATCTCATACATGATGTAAATGGAAATCTTGTCTGGTGAGTATGGTGGCTGGTTTAGTCTTTGGATACTTCCTTTCTGCAGCATGTTTTGTATCTGTAGTATTGTGGACATATCACAGGTGATCAGCATCACCTTTATGATAGTTATTGATGGTACTAGTGTGTTGTGTTGAAAATAAAAAGCCACAATTTTATCACTTCATGTAATTTTCGAGACACTTGGATATCCGAAAATTATAGTTTTGGATAATGGACCACAACTAACTTCGGATGAGTTCAAAATACTTTGTGGGGTAATAGCATAACTCACATACGATCCACACCATACCAACCACAAATAAATGGTTCAGCTGATAGGGTAGTTAGAACTTTCAAAGAACGCATGGCCGGATGTGGGCAAGAATCACCTCAAGAAAAACGGTCAACCCGCTTCCATTTTCTCTTATCGTAAAACACCTCGATGACGTTCTTGAAGTAAAATCATTTTTGGCGATTGATAAAGGCTCTGTGCCAAGAAAAAATCTTAAACAGATGGGTCCATATTCATATCTGGTTAATATTGATGAAAAAATAAGAAGAAAACATGCTGACCAAATGAGATCAAGAACAATCCGATCATTCACAACATCTTCCATCAGAATTCCTGAAGATATACCAGGTTGCGGTTTCACATAATCCAAAAAATGTATCAACGACTTCAAAAACTACTTCAAACGGACGGAAGTCCGGCGAATTAAATTTAAAATCAGTGTTGACAAGAGTCCAGAAAAAGATCAATCATTGAATGAAGAAGTTGGTTTTTCATAAATGAATGACTTGGAAGTTGATTCCTCCAAGGTTGATGTTTCCAGAAAAAATCCTGCTCAAGAAAGAAGACCACCCGAAAGATATCACGAGTAGCTTATTTTCAAGTGGAGGAGAAATATACAGGGTGACAATTTAAAAAGGAACAGCATTTGATTGTGTCCAAACCAATGATTGTATGAAAATTTGGCAAGACACGTCAATTTAGATATCGAGGGGGACAACTTTTAAGGTATCTGTTGTTTTTCTGGAATCAACCCTCTCACGCCCAGGGTAGCTACCCCTGAAATTTCAAATACCAACCTCCTCTTTATTTGCGATTTTTGAAACCTTCACGTTATTCTTCATACGCTACATCACTTTTTTTCAACATTGGAGTTCCTAACCTCACAAAAATTTTCAATCGAACAGAGTTAAATATTCCTTGAACTGATGAAAGCATGAAAATTTGGTGAGACATGTCAATTAAGATATCGAGGGGGACAGCTTTTGAGGTATCTGTTATTGTTCTGGATTCAACTCCCTCACTTCTAGGGTAACTGCCCCTGAAATTTCAAATAGCAGCCTCCACTTATTCCGCGATTTTTGAAATCTTCATTCAATTCTTAATAAGCTTTAAAAATAAATTACATAACCCCGCAATTGTTCTGTTTGTGAAATTGAGAAATCCAATAAAAAATAAAAGGAATTTATCTAGAGATACATGAGAAACCCAAAAACGACAAGAGAAATAGGAATTCATTCAACATTTCAAGGTATGCGTAGGTTGGGGGGCTGAAAGTAATTTGACAGCTTACACCTCAAAAGTTGTCCTCTTTGATATCTGCATTGATATCTTTCACAAAATCTCCACACCGTCATTAGTTTAAGAAATTATAATTATTGCTGTCCGTTTGGAAACAATTGTGAGGTTATGTAGTCCAATTGAAAAAAAGTAATGCAAGTTATCAAGAATAGCATTAATATTTTAGAAATCGCGGAATAAGTGGAGGCTGCTATTTGCAATTACGCGGGTAGTTACCCTGGTAGTGAGTGGGTTGAATCCAGAACATTAATAGATACCTCAAAAGTTGTCCCCCTCGATATCTAAATTGAAATGTTTCACCAATTTTTCATACTATCATCGGTTCAAGGAATAATTTATTCTGTTCGTTTGAAATTTTTTGTGAGGTTAGGAACTTCAACTTTGAAAAAAAAAGTGATGCAGTGTATGGAGAATAACGTGAAGACTCCAAAGATCGAGAAATAAGTGGGGGTTGCTATTTGAAATTTCAGTGGTAGCTACCTTGGGCGTGGGAGGGTTGATTCCAGAAAAACAACAGATACCTCAAAAGTTGTCCCCCTCGATATCTAAATTGACGTGTCTCGCCAAATCCTCATACTATCGTTGGTTTGGACACAATCAAATGCTGGTCTTTTTTAAATTGTCACTCTGTATATTGTGGACATACCACAGGTGATATAGACATTGGCAGTTGATCAACGTCACAGTTCCATTCCCTTAATTTTGTATTCTCATGTTTAAATCTCTTGAATAAACACAGTATAATATAGCTCGACCACCATACTACAGTATCCTTTGCGATCAAACCTTATACTGACACAAAACGTCACTTGCCTTGACAGGGAACAACTCCTACAAGAGCCTCTCATTGGCGACGTGCAGAATATCAAGTTGAAAATATAAGGCACTTTTTGCCCTTGGACATGAGGAATTCTTATGATACTCGGAGATCGTCTGGTATATGCTCGCAAAAATGAGTTCAAGATCATGTTATAATTTCCTTTGGTTCCTTTGCGTGAAATTTATCATACTCTCTATGCATTTTTTTTTACGCCACCCCTGGTCGACCATTCAACGGTCTTCGAAAACCATGAAAAGGTTCACCAGGTGTCACCGGGGTGGGTGAAATATTCAGACTAAGGCTTCAATGAGCCATCTCAATGTAAGGACACTGTTCTTGCCCGATCAAAGTGGATGAGCTGGCATTTTATGACAAATTAACTTGATACCATAATACTCGATTTCAGATAAGAACTGCTTTTTGCTTACAACCAGTTATCTGTATGCATGTTGAGATAATTTTAAATTTAAACCCAAAAAAAATTGATCCCAGTTAAAACCACAAATGAAGGTCCAGGCTTTTGGAGATGTGGGTATTAAGCTCATGATTATGTATGGCTAGATAAACATGTAAATCAAATGTCACAAACATATGGTCCATCATTCCAAATTTCTACTTTATGTACATATTTGAACTTGATGACGAATTACATCTGTTGCAGATTTTTGACTGACGTTGACTGACGTCATCATGTAGTATATCATGATATTACATATATACATACATATAGAACCAGTTGATTCAAAGGTCAAATAATCATACAAAGGGTGTTTTGGAATTGGACAACAATATTTAAACTACGTATTCTTCGCCCTAGAATAGAAATAAGACTTCATATAAAATAGTATCCACAAACTCTCCGTTTTACAGATACAGGGTGTTAAAGGAGAAGACCTGATGACGGTTTAACGAAAATATTTTTGGAGCCTGTGAAGATAAAATAATATTTGGTACAGCTACTTAGCTTTTTACACTCTATCTTATGAACGGAAACTTGGTATTCTATAACCTTCAAAGGTGGGTAATAGCCCAGGCAACGAAGGAAAAATAGAGGAAAAAAATGGTTGTTGTTGTTGCTCAGGACACCTCACCCTACACCCATACCAAAATCCGCAAATACACCAATTTTTTCCTCTATCCGGCATTTTTTGGTCTTCGTTGCCTGAACTCTAATACAGGGACGAGTTGGGGAAAAATTTGCTCCAAATTTATTGGTTGATGATTTTTAGTTGTTTTTCCAACCAAATTTTAAACTCTGAAGTTTTCTGCACAGACAGGGTACTTTTGTCGATCTTCGCTGTGTATACCGATTATCGGACCCCGGCAACAACCCGTACGCCGAGGTTTTCAAAGGTTCCAATAAGAACACTTGGATTCTCAATATCACTCCGTATCTTGACTGACTGAACAACCAACTTCACATTCCCGCTCTATCAAAATGTGACAGTCAAGAATTAGGGTGATACACACCTATAGATTCACAAAAAAAACAATATTATCTCACAAAAACATCTTTAGCAATAACCTAATGAGTCCCTAGATCACTTCACTAGGAAAACCGTCTGACTCTCCTGATTTCTCGACCAAGTCGAGTCACAACATTCGATTCGGGTACTCTGCTTCTCACTCCCGCACTTTTCACACTTTCACAATCTTTCAAAATGTCCGCTAGATAAACGGGCTCATCATCACTGATGGTGGCTCGTCACAACTCAGCTGGCTCTCTCAAAATGATACAAACAATGGACTGGTTTTACTTTTTGTTTATGTTCGGTTGATAGCCTGACAACTCCTATTTCCTCATCTTTTCCGCCACTCCTTCTAGAGTCCAGTCCAGTCGTTTCTCGTTCTTGTTTTCAATAAGAACAATGTCTCCCAGTGTTATAGATATGGTTAGCCTTTTCTTCTTCAATCATTTTGACTGTCCCAAATATGATGTTCTAAAGCTACGTCCCAAGCCCCCTACAGACGTACGAGGATTTTGGGCTCCCGAGCCCAACTTCGATTCCAACATGCTTGCGACGACCATATACGTTCAAACATGTTTGTGTTGGTCTCATGTTGGTGGGTGTCATGAAGCCGAGCGCCGAACCAACCGCCAACTAGGCTTGAACAACCCATACACTGTCTAGCATGTTGGTCGAGCACGAGTTGGAAGTATGCTCGAACCAACATGCTCGTCAGTGTGTTGGTTGTTTAAGCCTAGTTGGCGGTTGGAATGCTTGGCTTGGCGCTCGGCTCCATCACATCCACCTACACGAGACCAACACAAACATGTTTAAACGTATATGGTCGTTGCGAGCATGTTGGGCTCGAACTCAGGCTCGTGACGAGCCCAACATGCTCGAACGTCTGTGAGAGTTTTAAATTGTCGCGCACCCTCCATTGATGTAGCACACGTCTACATAATGAGAGCTGGTCCATGATTTCTATACCTGCTTAATCGCCATGGGATAGTTCGCAAAGCAACATAACTGGTGTTAATGCCATCGGATAATTTGATTCGGTTGACATATGAGTGAGCGGTCTTGCATCAATAACACATCACAGCCACACATCACCGTAAGCAACTCTTCATAGTTGAGGTACTCTCGACCTAGGTTCTCACGCAAAAGATTCTTCTGCACTCCCACCATACGCTTCTAGAAGCCTCCTCTTCAGAAGCAAAGGAACGACTGAGTTTCCAAGTGATTCATACAGCGCAGATGTTTCGTTAGATCTGGCTCCAATCTACTTTCTCCAGGAGATAAGCAGCAACGAAGAAATTTTGTTGTCACAATAAATAATGGATGGACGAACGAAGAACAAAGCTCCAGATGTACTGCTCCATAGACTGCACAGTGGATAAGCAAATCAAGAACTTCCTCTGATATAAGTTATAGTGGGCCGGTGAATTCTACTCCTGCTTTTTCGAAATCACGCGGGTCGTTCACTCGATCTACCGGTAGCAGAATTCCCTCAACACGGAACGGTTAACTATTAAAATTTTCACATACGAGACAACCAGTCAGTGCATATTTTGGGGGCGTTCATTAGTCCCTGGGTTCCATTATGACATGTACCGAGACCAATCAGAGTAATTTTCACCGCACACTCGCGTCGTACCCATCGTTCCCGTTTCACCCATAAATGGATTGAGATACCTTAACCCTGCGTTAGGCTCCCGGGTGACAGGGGTCATCTCGGTCTCGACTTGATCTCCATATTTTTAATTTTTAACGTCGATTTTCGATGGAAAAAATGAACACCTTTTTGAAGAAATATATGTTTATATAACTGATAGGTATTCATTGTTGTGTCGATCGGATGTCGGATCTTATTATTCTTGTATTGGAAGGTTAGCTGCAGCGTTGCCAACGATGTGGATTTTTCGGTGTTCATAAGGATCTGTATAGCTCTCAATATAGAACTTTGCACATTGTTTGAATAAATCTGAATCATTATGTGCTCTCACTCAAGAAGGATATGAGATCTTTTTTTCATGATCTAGTTATATAGGTATTATTCCGGAACTCACCACCGCCACCTGGCCTAATAATGTGAAAAAATGTAAGAAATGGTATGAAATTCAAATTCTGGATAACTACTTTTCAATGGGAGTTGAAACTAGTCAAGGGACAGGCAATAAATTAAAACATAGTTTTTTCATTATTGTCTATTATAATCATTCAAATTCTCAAACGCTTTCTAGCCTTATGCAATATGTTAGGGGATGAAGGAGAAACAAAATGAAGCCATATGACATAACTCATGGCCCGCTGCAAACCGCAGAGTGTTTGATCTATGTAAAATTCACATTCGATTTCACTTCGAAGTAGATGTGACAGATTTCCGCTTGCTAAACGGGAATCATAAGCTACCATCTACATTGAATTTGTCTTCATAGTCTCGCTTACTCCAAATTCACTGTGGATGGTGAAAGAAGGATTGATCTGGTGTATAAAATATGAGTGAGTTCAGATATTGACGCTTTTCATTAACACTATCACACTTACTTAATTTTTCTTGATAAAATATCAGCAACGTAGCTAAAATGGCGAATGCGCGTTTTTTTTTGTTCCCTGCACTTTTCCTGATTTTCAACTCGCGAGCCGCTACTAATTTGAGATTCGTTTGTTTATGAACGGGCTTCCACAGATGATGGGGGACAAAGAATTCTTAGTGAAAGTATCATATCTTCTTATCCAAACCAGTTATAAGTTATACCCAAGTATGAGCAGAAGAGGAAATTGAATTGATTTCCCTTCTGCATTATTGTAATCACTGTACAGGTGAATAAGAAGAATAAACTATTGAATTTGCTAAATATAAACATTATTTATTATATCAGTGATGATATTATGTCAGGAAGTTTTTTGAAAACCCTGATAAATCGTGCAAAATATTTCGACTGTTCCTAACAATAGCATCAAAAGCTATTTCTTCTTCGTCATCCATGATAAATTTGACTGGTATAGTTTATGATTTGTTATTTTCGCAAAAGTAGAAAACCCGACGACTTTTTGCCCGGATGTAGATGTAGATTTCAAGTGAGGGTGGTGAGTACTACAGCACATTCTAGGCCACACAGCGGGCCCATAGCGCACCTCCAAGAGGAGCCTCCAGGAGGAAAGAAGTTGCTCTCTTGGATCGTTGTCGTCAAGCCTTTAGTCATTCAGCATAGGCGACAACACAGGTGTCAAGCCACAGCATTTAGCTTAGGCGACAACGTAGCCCAAGGGCGGTCCCTCTGACCTCCCGTATGCCGCAGTTCTAACTAAGGTGCTGATTGAGAACATCACCTAGTTTTAGTATTGAACATGCAGGATACAAATTATTTAGACTAATTTTTTGACTTTTTGACTGACAGTAATCAAGAATACTACAGCCTACTCAGTTCCATTAGCCATTAAGAGTGCCACTAGATACAGAACAGAAAATAATTTCTGCTCACCGCGGGGATCGGACCCACGTCAATCAGAACTAATGCTCTCAAGCCGGCCTGTTACACGCTCGGCCACCGTAGCCCCTCGGATTTCAAGATAAACTAAATGACATTAGACGATTTGACGTACAGCATAACAGGGACAAGTTCAGAAACGTCACATCTGGTGTGAGTGTGATCCAAGTGTCAAACACTCACCGTTCAGATATGGCAAGCCGTTATACTTTTTATTCCACCCTGCTCATAAACTATCATAAAAACTATTTTCAAGACACTTCGTAAGCACAGATGAATGAAAAGTAGAACGACTTGCCATATCTGAATGGTTAGTGTGTGACACTTGAATCACACCTATACCGGGTGTGACGTTTTTGAACTCGCCCCTGATGTCGATTAAGGGAAATTGAAGCTTGAATCCACAAACTACTTGAAAGCGCCCATGTCAATGTCTTTTAGCGTGAGATTTAAAGAGTGTCTGGCGACCGTCGTCGGAATGACGTGTGTTGAAATTGAACAAAGCTATTTGTGAGTTGGGGTTAGTTTGAGTAACATTGGTTAAGTTTGTGTTGGTAAAAAAATGGCTGTCGCCTTGACGACACCCTTGTTGTATAGGATTATAGCAAAAAAATTATGTAAACAGACAGAAGATACTAGAAACCCCCCTGCGAGACATGGAGTACTATGAACAGTGATTTGGCAACGCCGGAAGCGACCTTCTCGCATGGCCCCCGCTGCTCGGAGAGCGGGTAATTGTAATTCAGCTAGTATCATGATAGAACCTTTCGCTTTCATCATATGCATAAGTGATTTTTTTGCTTGGATGATTTCGTGATCCACTTCTGAAGCTTCTCTATCCCTAATCAGCAGAAAGATATTAGAGAAAATCAAACTTACCAAGTAGTTCACCAAAGGAATGAAAATAGGTCCCAACATTCCAACTACGGAGCTCAATGACATTCCCAGTCCTCTTACTACGGTGGGGTACAGCTCTGATGCCATCAGAGGAAGGACTACAAATGATGAAGATATACCCATCTTTCCGACACAGTAGAGCGCCAACGTTATAATGTGATCTGAAAAAGAATTGCCGGGTCACTTTGGCCCTGGAGGATAACTGCGTCACCCACGTTTTCTTCGAATATTCTTATTTCTAGAGGATTTCTAAAATTCTTATACAGATAACAAATGAACTAAAGTTTTTTTTATGAGTGATTTTGGTTTACGAAAAATGAGCCAGCGAATTTATTGATTAAAATCACTGAGACCTGTTTGTCTGAAGAAGATTTTTTTTTGTCATTTGCAAATATGTCATTTCTATTTTTAGTCACGTATAGCACTGAATGTGAATGTGGATCGTTAAAAGGCATGTTCAATTTCATGAATAAAACTGAAAAATCATTTAAATCACGTTTGATATCCGATTACCAATTTCCATTCTGTCCTCGTGGATGATCGTAATCGACGGCCTCTATTTTGTGTTTGTCATTTACCGAGGCTAAGTACAATATGGCAGATAAATGAAAATGGATATTTCTGTTTGGATTCAAACATTACGAGCTCCACCGCTATTGGAATACACCCAATATACGTGTTAGAATCATAGTCTAGAGCGTTATTGTGGTTATCATTCCAATTAGCGTGAAGCTTGTGGATAATTTGATTATGTTTCTTGATTTAGACAAAGCGACTTGATTTCGTTGATATGTGGAATCTCATAAATCAGCACATAGAGAAGTTCTCTTAAAAATTTAACAGTATCATCATAACATGATGTTCACATTTCTAAAGGATACTTGTTGTAACTTGACGTACTTTCATGATGTCAAGTACTGCCTCATCAATTATTAACTATCGAGAAAATAATTGATGAGTAACTAGAAAAAAAGTACCTAGATAGAAAAAGGGTGTCATTTTGTTTAAAAAAGTTCTGCCTCGTTTTAAGAAATATAACCGCTCGTACCTTCTGCATAGACTTGGAAAATAAAGTTTTATTAAATGACTAAGCTTTTCAGTGAAATCAAAAGTGAAGCGAACCAGCTCTGCCAGAATCACCCAGTGTATTGATCTTTGGTGAGTTCTTACAATACTATACAGGGTGTTTTGCCGATACTTGGGGGTGATAATCCTTGGATGATCTCAAGGCAAAAGGTTCATATGGACATAGGTCCGCAAGACCCTAGATTTCAAGATACAGGGTGTTGAGATAAAAAAAAATATATATATAATTACATTGATACTATTCTAGATATATTTTTGAAATTTGCTACACGTCTTCTATGCATCAATATGCATGGAAATGTTAGAGATACTGATTTGAAAATATTGGAAGACACAGGATGATGTCAATGTAATTGAGAAGATTTTATTTTTTGAAGCCAAAAACGATGTGCCAGACGAAAAAAAATCAAGTGAATAAATTGGCTCAGAAATAAATAGGGAGTTCAAAAATAATTTTTATTTTTATAGAAAGCAGTGGCGTACAAGTTTTTTCTCCAAAGATATTGAGTGGCGTACCACAAACTGCATATTGATGCATAGAAGACGTGTACCAAATTTCATTAAGATATCTGGAGCAGTATCAAAGGAGTTATAGAAGAGTAATTTATTTTTTTAAATTTCAATAACCTTTATGTCGAAAATTAGGCTCTTGCGGACCTTTGTCCATATGAACTTTTTGTCATCATAGATTCATTCTAGGATTATCACTCTGGAGTATCGGCATTCAATTAATAATATAAAGGGTGTCTTTCTTAGAATGGCAAAGTGTCAGATCTCAGAAAGTAGTCATTCCAGAGACTCGCGGAACAAGATTGTTGTGTTTTCGTGATTTTTAAATAGAAGCACATATAAATGAGTATCGCTATGGATTCCTTTTTTCCAGCATGTCAAATATCAGCTGTCAATCCTTACAACGCAAGAATACTTATAAATTTGAAACAACTCAACCTACGACGGACATTTTTCTAATTCACATGACATTTTGAAAAACAAGGGCAAAGGGATTTTGTCTCGTCGTGAGTTTGTCGCATCGATGTTTCGTGGTTCAAGAGGCCGGTTGATTTCAACAATTATTATTGTATCATGAATCTCCATTGATTTCCCATTTTATCTCGATGGAATCAGGATCCAATCATTTCATGTCAGAATAAAATTTAGGTATTAAATTCAACTATGTGAATTGTGTTTTCGGAAAACCAAATCGTCAATAACAGCTTTATGACCATACTCAAATCTGTCCCTATTTGCCGGTTTCTGGCTTTAAATTGCAAGTCGTGAAAATAAATAGAATGTTATTTTGTCAGTTCATTAGATCATTCATGATTGGATAAACAGGATCCCTCTCAGAATGGTCACAAATCAATATCTCAGTTGTTTATTGAGCGATAACGATTTATGGGCATAAAGTTCATAGTTTGTGGTTAACTGGGCATTCACTGATAAGATCCTCAGGATAGAATATGATTTTCTTTCCGATAAGGAGGTGCATATTCAATGGATATTGTGATATCAATATTCATGTCAACTCTATATCTGTTCTCGGAAACCATAATGACTGGTATCATCATCATCATCATGAGCCGAGTATTAGCGGATTTGCTAATAATTTTGAAAATTGTAGTGAGATTTTAACACGATGGAATAAATTGTTTTTAGCACAAACAGTATTTGATCCAGGGAGAAAAGACTGATATCGATTGTGAAGGACTTTGGCAGCAAATTATAAAGGGGACATCAATCTCATAACCACAAAGAAACGGAACGTTTGATTGAAGAAATTCAGTTGACCGAGAGTGATGTTTTACGCATGACCACATGTGGAAGAAATCGGACTTCCTATGATGTTTGGCTCTGGATGTGCTCTGATTGTCCTTCACATACCAAACTATAGCACCATAAGTTAACATCTGCCAGACGTCCGTAACATATATCCAGAACATCTGTTTGGGGTTGATTCCCCAGGTTTTTCCACAAACGCGTGAAGGGACCATAAGGAGGGCGAAAGTACACCCTCCTATGGGCATCCTCTCGCAGCCCTGAGACGTACGTCCGTGCAGTTGAGGGAGGTTTCGATCACCCGGCTTCCAGTGTGCATCTGATAAATGTTGACTGCATAGTTGACCCCTTTCGAGCATACCGATTTGTAGAGTGAGTCGAGTAGTGCATTATCCAATGCTCCCTCTATGTCTAGGAAAATACCCTCAGCGATACTTCAGGCCTTGAGTAATTGGTTTATTTTCCCTACTATGTTGTTGAGGGCCAGTTCCGTTGATTTTCCTGCTTGGTACGCATATTGTAGTCTGTTTAGGGGTCTTGCACGTTCAGGATTTTTTTCAAACTTTTCGGTTGAAAACAAGCGAGGCTAATTGGACGGAGCAATTTTGGACTAGAGTCCGATCGTCTTGCCTTCGGTATATAGACTACTTTCACTCTGGTCCATCCCTTCGGGACATAGCCCCAAGAGAGATAGGCTCGAAAGAGTTTTGTCAAGAGGGGAAGGAGGCATTCCAGTCCGTGCTGAAGTAGAGCTGGAAGGATTTCATTTTTTCCCGGAGATTTGAATGGTTTTAAAGACGTGATGGCCATTTCAATCGCGTCGAAGTTTATTATCCTTTTGGTCGTTGTCCAGTCTTCGTGGGTTGGCCTACGTCCAGAGATTATTGGGTTAGGTGCTTGATTTGTATCAAGAATCAGGCTACCGGGAAAGTGCTGTTTGACCAGGATGTGGACCCACAAGTTATCTGTCAAAAGTGCCGTACATCAATTGCGCCAGTTCTTTTACTAAGCTGAGGATCAGATATGAGTGGCGCAATCGAAGTACGGTACTCAAGGTAGACAATTTCAAGATGCACTTTAACGTTTGAAGGTACCTTAAGGTATTCTATACCCCGTCAATAAAACTTCATTTTTGATTTCCCCACATGACTCGTGAAAAATGAGAGGAGGGACTCTTAATTAAATATATAGGAATAATCAGTAGGGTTGCCTCGGGACGAGATAAGGCATTGTCTCGTCTCGTTTTGTCTCGTTTATTTCAAGTTGTTGTTTTATGGTATCATGATGGAGATGGGGATGAAAGCAAAAGAATCCGATGCATATAACAAAAAAGAACCAAAAAGAAATCCAAAGAACCCAAAAAACCTAAACAATCAAAAAACCCAAAATAAGTCCGTCGAAACAAAATCACGTCAAGGAACTCAAAAGTTTCCCAAACAAACCAAAAGAGCATATCGTTACACATTTTCGCCTCGCTTGACGTCACATTTTTGATATTGTCAAACTTGAAGGTCCTACCCACTCTAGTCTTGTACAAAATTTATAATTGTTGTTAAACGTCATATAGGATTTGAAAAAAAGCTATATTAGATGATTGCATTTTCGATTATGAAAGATGCAGAACTTTTTATGAAGAATAGGTACCTTTTTTTCCTCAAACTAATTATCAGAATGTTTTCCATAATATAGATTCAAACTACGGAGACATACTGTATAATGGTTTGCAGAGACATTTGTAAAAGGGAAAAGTGCGGAAAATTTTATAAGGTGGTAATAGACCAAACATAAAATATACCCATCACACAGGGTTACAAGAAATTACCAGAACGGTCGATTATTCCAGAAGATACGTGAGTTAGAGAAAAACGTCTTTTATAAAAGTTGAAAGGCTGTGAGAAATCTACATAACTATATTGAATAATTATTGAAGAATACAGGGTCGTTCATTGAGGCACGAACTCGGGCGCGAATGACAGATCAAAACTGATTTTTTCAAATTCAACCGTTATGAAGATGTTGCGTTATAAAAATGACATTTTTGCACCAATGACATGCTATAAAACTCAAGCGGTTTGAGTAGGAGAAAAAAGGTCTGCACTTTGCCGCCTTTACTTTCCATGAGCTATTCTTGAATTTGAATTCGACACATTATGACTTTTCTGGACAAGAATTATTCTTATGTCCTTAGATGGCTCTTGAAAAGTTAAGACTGGAAAGTGCAGAGCGTTTTTCTTAATCTAAAACCGTTTGAGTTTTATAGCATGTCGATGATGCAAAAAAGACATTCCTAAATCACGATAACTCGAAAATCACTGAATTTAGGAACCTTATATGTTCAACAATTTTTGTTAAACAATGAATGAAGAATGAAAATATCAATTGAAATACCTGGGGTTCCATGCAAGAAATTTTTTGATCTGCCATAATTTTATGCTCGACCCTGTTTGTTTCAATTTATCATAGATACATGTACATTTTTAAAAGCCATGGAACTTTTATGAAAACATTTTTTTTTCTAAAGCCCAGTTTCACAATGTATGGTCACCTTTTTGGTGATCTAACCAAATGCGTTCACAGTAACCAATGGTAAGGGCATGTATCGCTTTACAGCGACAAAATATGTGTTAATTAACCACTAGTTTGTTTTTAATTTTTTCTTAGTTATGAGTGTATCTATATGATATCATATAAATACATTTTACTCTACTCCACTTGAGCGTACTTATTATTATTAGGGAAAATATTGAATCTAGTTTTCAAGAAGCAGTAGACAAACCTCACAAAAATGTCAAAATAGTGTAAGTATAACGTTATGTTCCTTTGGTTTGTGCTTGACCAGTAAATTTTGCTCTGGTCAACTTGACTCATTCTAGTCAACCTAGACCTAGTAGGCTTAAATATCGAACGTGAAACAGTTTATTACCTCTAACTCAGGGTAAACTCATAACCACATGGTGACTTGTCATTGTGAAACCTTTGGTAGGTAATGTATCTTTTGAAATATTCGACCATGCTTGTAATTTCTCTCAACCCTGTATACCTAGATACGCAACATCAAATTTTAGTCAACACACCAACCCAAGCCAACGAGCTAAATAGTGTGGGTTAGTTCTTTGTGCATACAGTCGATTTACCCCACACAGCACCCCTATTTGCTCCGAGTCCCGTAAGATTACATTAATAGCCACAACTTCATGGAGAAACATGGATTTTAGATGTTCCGCTACTTCACCTCAGCAAAAAGTAGCATAGTTAGATTGAAAAAAAATATATTATTATGAAACTTGGTAACAATGCTCGTGAACGAAGCTTTATTTTACGGAGGACTTAACTAAATCATGTGACCTTTATTCAAGAAGTATTTTTTTTTGTATTGTATGGAAAATATATGTTTATTCTCACTAATACCAAAGAGTGTCTAATTTCACAATTTGCCGACGATACTCAACGCCAACCTGGGCGGAAATATATCAATAATAGCGGAGAGTGGACGAAATTAGACTTTTCGAGATGTCCCGTCTAGTCTTGTCTCCAGCTTGTCTCAAAGGATTCTATCTCGTTTCAAAATTCGAGACAAAATGCCCACGAGACAAGACGAGACGAGATAGGACGTGTCTCGTGTCTCGGGGCAACTCTGAATAATCAGTTATTCAAATGTGGTGATGATTGTGAATTGGTAATTTTAATGACCGTATGTCACATCAAACAACATAACTATCGGCTCACGGGCTATTCTCAATTCAAAATTTAGTCAAACATTCATCCCTGATGTGTTCCAAAGACTAGTTATGCTGGTCAAATTGTGAAGCCGAGCGAAAAAGGGTACGAATAAAATAACTGTGATTAAAAAAGTTTTTACATCAAAATTAGCGAATATACAGAATAGAATTGGCAACGCGGCACATCTGTTATGGCTATGCAGGGTTTATGAGTCAAAAATAATAATTGGAGTCATACAGAATTCTAATTGTCACCGGAAGAGGTACGAAGTACATTTTTTTGACAGCTGATGATCAAAAATGTTTATTGACCGAGACTTCTTATCAAATTTATTATGCTTTATCAATTTAATTGCATATTCTGAAGACATGTTTTACTACGGGAAAGGTTTTTCTGATACGCTCTCATGCAACTTGTCAAAGAACATTATCAATTTGGCCAAGTTTTTTCAATTGGTAAAAACTAAACTGTATATTACTTACCATTTTGTACAAGAAATGTTGCAAGGCACGACGATCCACCAATTACCATGCTTATACATAGAGTCCATCGCCTACCCAGTCGTTCCATCGAGGGCCATAGAAAAAGATAGGTCGGCATTTCAACAGCACCAGCAAGAAAAAAATTCAGGAACTCGTCCCCACCTATATATAGTAACAACATCAAAGATATATGAATTATCTTGCACTTTTTATGCCAAATTTATGAAATAGATTGCTCGATTTATAGTTTTCTGTTAGTTTAGAAATGACATTTTGTTGAATATCGAATAACTCAGCAAATTAAAATTATTAAATGTGACAGTTGGAGAGGAGAAAGTGAGGGGGAAGATAACGATAACATTTTCCACACCGATCTTCATCCAGTTCATTTTGATTGCATTTATTTTTTATTATCAACAAGATTATAGAGTAAGCCACAAAGAAAAACTCCATAAGCTTCAAGTTTGACGATAAAAAATATGACATAAAGCATTCTTGAAAATTTTATGTTCACTTGAGCAGAGGAAAGCAATTTGAGTGGTTGTCTCGTAGGAGATTGTGATCAGAAAAAAGTGACTAAAAATGAAGGCATTCACTTTTTTGCCGATAACAATCTCCTATAACTATAACCAATCAGAATGTTCATTTTCCTATGCTCAGCTGTTCATGGCAGTTCATTATAATCTTCTATAATAGTCAATAACCATTGAAAACAGTAAAAACAAAATCCCAGCTGCTATTATAACTATGTCACATCCACGGAGTGCCTGTCAGAACCTATTCTAGAGCTTGGGTTTCCAAATTAATTTCGCGAACAGTTGCTCTTGCCAGGTCAAACTGTCTAATTATTACATAATAAATCATATTCTATATTAGGTATTAGGTTTTCACTTGTGGATGTGATTTGTAGAGCACAATGCAAGTTCAATATAATAATATAACATTGAATTCTGGTAGATAGATGAATATTTTTGATTAGCAGACACACAACACGTTGGCGTGAAGCCACATTCTAATATTCGATTACTTGCCTTTATATATTCTCTCCCTACAAATTTTCAGAATCCCAATCGCTATATTTCGAGATATTCTGATAGGCTACTTACTCTGGCAAAGCCTGTATAGGCAAAACATTTTGGCTTTGTGAATATCATGAACTTACCTAATGCCGGTGCATAATATGATAGTCCAACATAAACACTTGTATTGGTGAACCACAAAAACGTGATTATGATGGTCTTCCATCTGAGATTCGGGTGAACGAATAAATGTCGTATACCATACTTCTCATGACCTTTTTGCCGGTTGACAGTTGAATCACATTTTGGTATGGCGTCAAACGGGAGTACCTTTCCATTTATTCTGTAAAAATTAATGGACGATTATCAAAGGAGTGTTCCACACAATGAAAAAAAAGTTTTCCGCATTTTATTATATAATGATACTTGCCTATCCTCTTGAACCTTCGTGATACTCAACATGTCTTTTTCATAAGAAGAAATCATTTAATCATTATTTATCATTAAAAAAGTAGAGTCACATTCCATGAACTGTCAAAATAGTAACCTATATCAAAATCCTTACGTATATTACATGAAATATTTCTATTTTGTAAAAACCCATTTGGTAGGGAATATTTCCACCACCCTTTCGTAGCCTTTGGTAGTTTGGAGATATGCAATTCGAAACAGCACATCTTATCTATTGTTGAAATGGGTGTTTTTTTTCAAAAGTATAGAACTTCAAAATGAAATAAAACCCAAGAAAGTTACGTGAATGTCCATGGTTTTGGCTTTATTGTAAATATAATACTATGCCATTTGTCCTTAGATGTGACTTGGGGCATATGGGCACCGCGGCTGGTCCGTTTAAAGCGCAATCTATAAGGCCAACTTTCTACTAATTGTTCCAACAACAAAGCCCATAACGGAGCGAATAGTGGTTTCCAGCTGATTTTATGTCGTTATTTATCAGAATAGACTAGCGACCTCACTTAGTCACACAGAAAGTAGTCCATGAATGAGATATCACACGACCGTGGAGAAAAATGCTAAATACAGTAGTAGAAAATTGGCCTTCCATTGCGCTTTATCAAGAATCCGGGCCAGCCGCGGCGCCCATATGCCCCAAGTCACATCTAAGCACAAATGGCATAGCATTATCCTCACAATAAAGCAAAACACGTGCTTAGATAAAAAATCACCAATTGATATTCGAAGGCGGATATGCTGATGCAGATTGGGGAGCATGTGAAAAAGACACAAGATCCTATATTGGTTATTGTTTTATTTTTTCAAATGCATCAGTCAGTTGGAAATCAAGATAATAAAGAACGGTTGCACTATCAGCAGCTGAAGCTGGAGGTATTGTAATTTGCAGAAGCATCAAAGGAAGCAGAATATACCTAAAAAATCTCATAAATGACAAAGAATTTTATCACTAATTGTTTTTGATGTATACAATGTGTCGCAGATATGATGAATACATCCCTGTATTTTTCTTATCCAAAGATGAAGATGAAGAAGATATAGAATGACAAGCTCCACTATCAATGAGATTCAACTAAAATTCAATGTGTATCCCCGCCTACTACTTCGCAAAGAGAGCAAATTCTCGGTATTTTGCTTCGCGTCGAAGTTATCAAATAAAGTTATAGGAAAAAGTTGTTCCGAATTGAATTTTTACTCTGGATATCGAGTTTCTTGAGAAGATTCCAATTTCTATTATTGTATTTTTTATGGATTTGATCAACCAGGCACCCAATGAAAACTACGTCTTCCCATGACCTTTGAAATTTTTTTGGAGAAGCCATGACAGTTATACAGGGTGTCCCAGCAAGGGTGGCCACCGGCCATATCTCGGAAACTACTGGACCTAAAAGTTCAGGAAAAAAAATATGATCACTAAAGTGGCCACGAGAAAATGCTGGAAAATATTTTTAACTTCGAAATTTTGCCGCTAGGGGGCGCAATCAAAGCTTAAATATTAAAATTCGAAATTTCTCCGGAAATTCTCAGATTGAGGTATATCTTTATCAACATGGTTAGAAAACCTAGACAATTTCACGTGACACACACACAATATTGAAAAAAAAAAAAAAAAATTCCTATGAATCTTGGAGGGAAAAGAATTAGATCTAGAACAACTTTTTTCAATATCTCCGACGCGAACCAAAATATCGAGAATTGGCCCTCTTTAAGAAGACGAAGTATGTGGGGTCTAGACATCAAATCTCAGTAATAGTGAAGCTCATCAGTCTGTATGATTGTACAAAATTTCGAACGGCTTCTAAAAATAAGAAAAATACAGATGTAGTTGTCTTTTTATCTGATTCCGAATTCAAATTGAAAACTCATTTCAATAAAAAAAAATGTTTTTCTTGAGATGTGGTGACGAATGGTCACATTCATTACAAGAGGACTGATGAGATGTTAGCGGACATTCTGACAAAATGCTTAGATGAAAATCGTCACTTAATGCTTTCAAGAGAAACTGGGCTCTA
This sequence comes from Orchestes rusci, assembly GCA_958502075.1. Taxonomy (NCBI): domain Eukaryota; kingdom Metazoa; phylum Arthropoda; class Insecta; order Coleoptera; family Curculionidae; genus Orchestes; species Orchestes rusci. The sequence continues at coordinate 4,723,332 of OY293306.1, forward strand.
TCCAAGAGTTCGTGAGAAGGAGTGTTAAAATGAATCATTGAATATAGTCCTGCTTTGTATTAATCCTACGTTCAGAAAATAATATCATATTGAAATATGAGATCTGTGTATTAGCTGTTCCTACTTAGTATAAAGAGGGAGATACGAAAAAGAATTGGATATATCCCACTGAGGAATGAAAAGGTCAATAAGAAAGTGGACAATGGTAGCAGTAGCGAGGATCAGGTCCTGAGAAGTAAAATTGGAGTTTCGATGTGTCCTATATGAAGGTGGTGATGAGCATATTCAAAAACCCAATGAACCATCAAATAAAACCATGATAAATAAAGAGCAAGATACATCAGATGAGTTTCTGTAGATGTATCACCTTCCCGAGTGGATTTCAACTTGCAGTTTTTGTATCCAGACTGGTTTTGAAAATCGAGCTTTCTCAAACGATAGACACAATTGATCTCAGCTCAATTTTTTTTCTTTTGTCGTCATAAGTAGATTAAATTCAACTTGGTTCTGTAAACAAAATTGGCAAATCAAAAGTCTCAAGATGGAGATACATCTTTTAACAGATCAGTTTGGCATTGACTAGTATTGTCAGATATTGAAACGACAATAGTTGGCGAAAAGTAAGTGGATTTATCGAGGCAGGTATAAGGCGCTAATCTGTAACAGCAAGTTAGCGGGAAAGTTTTACTGGAGAGGAAAACGAGGGACTTTTGTCGATACATAATCAAAGTTGAATGCTTTTACCATCTTGTCTCATATCAAGAACCTGATCGACAGGAATATCGACTAAAATAATATTTTATAAACTTTGATATGGCCCAGGGACATTATCGAGTTCCCGCTGCGCTAATTAGATATTCTGTCAAGAGTAATATACGGGAGTATGACTTTGAAACTGAACGTTGGCGTACAAAATAAACATATCGATGCTTTGAACGGGATCCCTGTTCTTTATTTCTTTCTCGTGATGAAATTAACATTGTTAATGTAAGACAAGAAGATCCGTATTATAAAGACAAAGTTCAAGAGGTCCTTTATATGAAAATGGGAATCTGTATGTTTGTCCTCTCTATTTGATGAGGATATAGTCCAAGGACATGGTTTTATCTGTTAACTCATAGCTGATTTTGAGACATCGAGAATCATATTTGAATTTTTGATAGAAAATAACATTCGTCAGCATTCGCCATTTTTGTTCATTTATTGACAATGACGGTATTTTTTTCATTTGAATTTGACGTACGTATTGGCATAGTATAATAAACAACAAGTACTGACAGTTCCATTTACCTAAACGTGGTCAAATTTTGTTCTGTCTCAATGACAGAAATTCGCCCCATTTATACATTGCTGACATTATGAAATGTACAATAAAACTTTACCGTAGCAGATTCCATGATTTTAATGATACTGATACATAGGTGAGTCACCTATCAAGTTATAGAATACGATAACTACAATGAAGTATGTCTAGAGATCTATGCAAAGTTTGGAATTCTTGATTTGAAAAACAAAATTGCATTTCAAAATGTTAGCAGGGTGCAAATGAGGCGAATTTTTGTCATTGAATGATATAATTACGAAAAAAACATAAACCCGCATTCACATTTTGGATGAATATTTGCGTTGAGTGGTAAATTTAAATGAAAAACGGTAAGTAGAATAGTAATATTTTATAGGATGAATGTTTCTTGAAAGTTCTGGACCATTGAGGAGCACGCATGAATCACATCACCATTTGCAACCTCAAACACTCATTTTGATGGTCATCTTTCAACAATTTCGAGAAATAGTAGTTATAATATCTACACATATCATAACATGAAACTTTACGCTAATTGCAATATTTGGTAGGCTCCCGGATAAAATAATAATAATAATATGTTATTTGATCGAGGAAGCAAGAAAACCAAATGATCATGATAATTTGGAAGTATAAAACAAAGATCGTTCTCCATCATCATGATCCCTGAGTCTAGCTGCGTCCACTGCTGAACATAGGCCTCCCGTAGTCCAATCCAACGTTTTTGATGCTGTGCTGCATTCATCCAATTTGGCTCTATTTTTTCAATATTGTGGTCCATCTTGTTGATGTTCTGAAAGGTCTTGGTCTTCACTCTAGAATTAGCTTTGTCCATCGTCCGTCCGTCATTCTCGCCTCTTGGCCGGCCCAGTTTTACTTTAACGTTGTTATGCGTTCGATTGCATCGCTAACTCCAAAAATTTGGCGAAGTCTGATATGCGCAGCATTGCTCTTTCCATGGCTCTCTGTGCTACGCGAATTTTATCTATGGTTTTCTTTGTGAGTGTTAAAGTTTCTGCTCCATACGTTAGCACGGGAAGTACACACTGGTTGAAGACCTTTCTCTTTGGACAGGTTGGAATGTGCGACTTTAGAATGTTGCTTAGCTTTCCAAAAGCTGCCCAACCCGAGCCGACTCTTCGCGCCATCTCCCGGGTTTGATTGTGACTGCCTATATTTCATGTCTCAGGTATTTATATGAGATTACTTGTTCGATATGATTTTAACCCACGAAAATTTGTTCGCTCAGTACCAAGTTTGTCATTAACGGGGTCCTACTAGAGTTAATTTTTAAACCTGCCATTTCCCAAGCATCATTCAATCGCCCAAGCATCTCTCGCGCCTTATCAACTCTATCTGTAATCAAGACAATATCTAACGCAGATCTCAGGTGGCTTAATCTCTCCCCATTGATATTTAGTCCCATATCCTCAAAATCGATCTTTTCAAACACGTACTTCAATAAAGTCGTAATAAGTTCAGGAGATATGACAACACCTTGTCTCACACCTCTTTCAATGGAAAAGTCTTCCATACAGTCATGCAGTTTTTTGCAAGCCCTGGCTTTCTCATAGATGTTCTTGATGATATTAACGTATCCGTAGTCTATACGGCATTCTGTTAGTGCGTACAGCATTTGTTGTTGATCTACCATATCAAACGCCTTCTCATAATCAACAAAGACGAGGACCAGGGCATTGTTGTATTCAGTACATTTCTCGATAAGAGCCTTGATAACTTGGAGATCCCGGTCGAAAACCTGCTTGTTCGCGTGTCTGGAAGAAGTCCAATTTGTTTGTGATTCGCTTGGTAATTATTCGCATGAACAACTTTTACAGATGGGAGAGCAGGCTGATGGGATGATAGTTTTTTAGGTTGGTTATATCACCTTTCTTGTGCATGATTATTATCACTGCCCGGTCCCATTGTGAAGGTGTAGTTCCACTGGCCAGGCATGCATTATAAGGCTTGCAGAGCATTTGATGCAGTACAGTCCCGCCCAGGTTTATAGCTTCTATTCTAATCTGATCGTCGCCAGCTGCTTTGTTGTTTTTCATTTCACGCAGGGCTGCTCTTAGTTCGTCAAGAGTCACGTCTGGGATATCTTCAGATCCTTGTTTCATTATCGTTGGTATATTGATGTTGTCAGCGTTCACATTCGTGCAGCTATAGAGTTTTTGGTAAAAAGACCTAACCACCTTTAGAATCTCGTCCTTGTTTGATGTTATATGTCCGTCTTGTTGTCTCAACTCAGTTATGTGTACTTTTCGCCTTCCGTGAGCGTTCTTTTAATCGACTTCAGACCCTTGTCTTCCTCTATTAATCTTGTCACTTCTCTTGTGTTGAACGTTCTGATATCTTTCCTGACAGCCTTTGATATTTCTCTGTTCAGTGTTCTAAGGTGACTCGCATTTCTAGAATATTTTGCTGACATTTCTCGTCTTTCCTTCATAAGTCTTTTTGTATTTTTACCAAGTTTGTCCTTTTTTGTAAGGTTTTTCATTTGATGTATGTTTTTTGCTTGTAGGACGGCTTTCGCGAGGTGGTTGTGTAGCGACTCTACATCCCGTTCTTCTCCTGTGTTAAAGGTCGTTCTTATCAGACGTCAAACGGAGAGAGATTTATTGGAACGATATTGAAAGCAATTTCTCAGCAATCATACCATGTATCCTAAAAACCGAGCAGAACTATCATTTTATCAGACCATTTTTGAGTGATTCAGAGATAAGTTATTTTTCCTGGCTTTCAAAATCTGATGCAATTTGCACGAAAGAGTTGGAAAAAGCAAATTAGTTTCTAGGAGAGGTGCATTATGTAAAGGTAAATACTTGTAATGCAATGAACAAACCCATTATTCTGATGCTAGAGAAGACAACCTCGATCATAGGCTCCTTGCTGTCATTGTCATAAAGCAGTATAAGAAGATAATTGCAAACAAATTTCAAAATAAGGGTGGACTCAATAATGATCCCGAAAAAAAATCTTATACAAACACACCTATCTTCAGTTTTCTACAACAAAGGAGAAAACCAGATTTATTTTCATGAGATATATCCGAGACATCGAAACAGACACTGGAGCTTCGTAACAAAAGATGCACGAATAAGCTTATCACGTACTAAATAAAGTGTTGTTTGGGCAAATAAAAGCTAGTTCCCTTAGGGCGGTATACAAACGGATAGGGTATGTGGAAAGTCATATATCTAGCTTAGATCTTGAACACTGCTTGCTCCTTATTTATGTTTAGAATGCAGCGTGAGGCGCAAGGATACAGTCGAAGTGATCAATGTCTTGATATCGTGTGCAGACGTATAATAAAGCCTTAAAACTGAATTTCTCATGGAGTTTTTGCTTTTTTAAAAATATATGACGATCCAAAGATGGTTTGTATACCATCAATGTTGCTATATCCCAAGCAGATAGTAAAATAAAGAAAAGCATCAAATTCAATCATATGATCCTGATTTATAATTTTGATAGAATCTCATTATCCTGGTGCTTCAAGAGGTCTTCTTTGATGTAGTATTCGGTAACGTTAATCACCCAATTTAATTTTATATATCTCTGTTTTTTGTCAGTTTATATCATAATTTGTGGATCGTACATTCTCCAGTTATGATAATTATACCACTTTCAATAGATAATATAAAAATAAAGTAGGTGGAAGATCATCATTCATTTTGATACTCAGTTTGCACAAGTCCTTTCCCATCACCCAAAGTTGAAGTCTGGTACTCTCAACCACATTTACTATATTATTTACTATAGACATTGATGTAGACAATAAAAAGGCCCCAACTCTGTTCTTTGTGGTACACCATGTTCTACATTCAAAGGATCAGACAAACTATCATCGTACTCAACTACCTGTAACTTTTCAGTTAAGCAAGATTCAAACCACTGCAGCACGTTGTTTCTAAGGCTTATTTGATACAGTTTTTTCAGATTATACCTATAAATAGTTTCGAACGCCCTTTTGAAGTCAAAAAAAGTTGCTTAAATGTAGGTGTCATGCATTTGTCTGCGAAAATCGTCACAAATATTGATGATCACTAATTCACACGAGCGATTTTGTCGGAATCCAGACTGATCATGAAAAAGCACATTGTTCAGATCACAATACTTTTGAAGTTGGTCTTTCACAGCGAGCTAAAGTGATTTTTCGTATCCTGGCACTGAATTGATAGGTTTGAACCATGATACTAAACACGCAAGATATAATCAATTATTGCTGGACGAAATTAAAACCAAGCCGCGCATGTCGTCACCGCGAGTCAAAAGTGAGGTTGGATTCAAAACATCCATAACCATTTGCTGGTGAAAATTTGAACTGGATCAAGCATGACAATGATTGTATAGGTTTGAGGTAGGTCACGTGATGACTTCTGAAGTGGTATATGCGGGAGTTTATCATGGTTACCGAGTTACCTAGGAAACCTATAAATTTTGAGGTTCGGACACGCAATGACGTCAGCGAAACCTGCGAGTGATCATATCTTGTTTGTTATAGTATCATGGGTATGAGCTCACAATACTTCACCGTGTTCGGTATTTTTGGTATTGGAGACACTGTGGAACACTTCCAATTATCTGGGAACTGGCCATGTTCTTGGGATGTGTTTAAAATATCCTAAAGATTCTTGATTACAAGCCAGTCACGAAAATGTCCACGTTTATAATATCGAGAAGACGATTAGCTGCGACGACCAAAACATCTTTTAGAATCTTTTTAGAGATACCAGTGTCTCCTCCTCCGCACATTTTCATTCCTTCCACGTATTCTTTGAGTTTCTTGATGGTGTATTTCTCGAAATCACACATATTAGGGGCATTCGAAGGTGTGAGATATGTATAATGTGCTTAGAGCTTGAGGATCATTGTATATTTGCAACTATTTCTTCGGTACTCGTGATGAAATACATGCTGAATTCATTCGCAATAATTGATAGCTGGTCATCGATGATAATATGTTTAGATTTTATTTTCGTTGGTAGGAATACTTTCTATTTGGAAGCAAAATTTCCAAGCTTTTCCAGAGATCATCCGTATTATTTCTGAAGTTATTTTTGTTTTCGTAAGTAGTTGTCTTTTTCTGACTTGATCTTTTAAACAATTGCATTTCTCGCTTTTTTGTATCTATTCCAAGTATCTTAATTTTTTTCACATGTGGCTCTCACATTGAGATTTTCCAGCATCATGCTCCTTATATCTGCGATGGTTCATTTTTCATTTGAATTGTTGGGTTCAATTTTGAAGGAGATCTTTGGGCACATACCTACTGTTCAAACTATCAATTATACTGTTGGTAAACGAGTCTCCCAATTCATCATTGTGCTATTCGAATTCCATGGAGTATCCATTATTCTTCCCTGCATTCTGTTACCATCATAGTTCTTCATATTTCATTTCAGAATGGTTGTAGACTGACGTCAATAGATATGACAATATGATCACTGAGTCTCGAGGATAAGTGGACTTCATGTTTGAGATGTTTATCATAGGATACTATTGAGTCGATCAACGTTCCGCTGGTATTGGTGATCCTTGTTGGTTTATTGATAAGCTGGATGAAACCACAGTTTTAAATAATATCGTTAATTTTTTTACCATAAAAGAAAGGTTTCATGAGGTCAAAAATAAAGTCACCAGTGATAACAACAATATTAGCAAAGTCACTTACTTTGGCAAGAGAGTCTTTGAAAACATCGACGAATAAATCATTTTGTTTGAAAGGCGGGTGATATAAAACACAATAAAGGAATTTTGAGTGGTCTGTAGAGACCTCTATAATAGACAACAACCACAAGTAGGTATAGATACACTGTCTTCGTGGTTCTTGATGTGGTTCCATCTCTTACAATTGCCATTACTCCACCAGTTCTTTTGTTGGTTGTTGAACATTGCTCCATTTGATTTTCTCAATAGCCTTCCACAGACCGGCGTTCTTTCCTGAAAATCTTTCTCGTCGATCCATCCTTTCAAAGGAAAGAACGCCAGTTAGAGAGGGATGATATGATAAATGCACATTCCATCTTACCTGTCACGTTGAACCGACGTTCCAATCCGACAGGACAAACAGGCGTTCTTTTTTGTTGAATCGCGAAGTTAGTGGGCAAGATGATAAATGCGCATTCCATCTTCCCGATCATGATTAGAAAAGATGGAGAGATGGAAGGAAAACGTTACGTGTTAGTGGGTGATGAGATTTTTATTATCCATGTATTTTGAAAGAAAAGAATGACGGGAAAGACTGAGAAGTATGAATAACGGGACAGAGCGACGACAATAATACTGTGGTTGCTATTTGAAGGTAGTTGTTTCTCTGTATCCGTTCTATTTTTATATATTTGGTTTCGCAGTTACTCGTATCCCATACCATATGATCTGTTATCACTGATCCATATTTACTATCTGACAGAACAAAATTTGAACATTTGCTCACAGTACCTGGGCAATCTTTGAATTCATGGTTCGAACTTCATCATATGATCATAAAGATTACATTTTTAAACACCTAATAACCCCATTTTGTTGTATACAGAACAGCGAGACCTCCAAATATTCATTTTGCCATCCTGTATTAAATATTTGTGAGATTCATCATCCAGTTATACAGGTTGGTTTTCCAAATAATTTTTGATCTACCGTCGTTGCTTAATTTGTTTTGTTTTTTTTTTTAACATGGAGATCATTTGTTCATCACCAATATTCTCTTCAGATTCATTTAGGTCCACAACTTTGATTCTAAACGACAAAGTTTTTGTTCTGTCCAAAGAATATTCATAACCAAGTTTGTTCTAAATTTGCGTAAGAATATTATTATTTACCTTCTCGCTGCCACACTAGAGAATAAGAGTCCCATTTTTTGTTTATCGACCCAATGAAATTCCAGCGCTCTGATCTATTGGATTGACTTTTCGTTTTAAAATGGTTTTTGAGTGATATACCTCTCGACTTTGTGATTTAGATTTGACAACAAGGACTTTATCAACATTCTGCATCGATGTTATGGAGGCGTGAGTTGTTGTGCCAATATTAGTATAAGTGTTTTTTTTTCTGTGTTTCTTCTTCTGCTTCTGTTTGAGGTGAGTTATCTCATCTTTGAGGTTATAATTGTCACCCAATGATACATTCATTTTTGCTTTTGATTCTTGGGTGCTGTCTAGTTGATTTCTCAAGAACAATAATTGCATAAATTCTATAACACTTTCATCGACACACAAATCTTCCTGACGGCTCCTTTTCTTTGTTTGTAGTAGCTTCAAACTGCTCAGGACATGATCTGCACCTCCAGCCGTTTTTCTCCATGTGAAATTCACGAGGTTCCACCCCCACACACTTTCCATGATGATTACTTTTGCAACTATCACACATGGTAACCGATTTTATATCATCAAAAGACTCTTGACAAGTAAACACGCATCCGTAGTGGTCGCCATTTTTCACGTTTATGTTATGCTAGGTGATTATTTAGGAATTAATTCTGTTATTATCTTCATTAAATCTATTTTTTCCAACCTGATTCGAATTTTCTTCAAGCAAACTTCCTCTTAACGTCAATCACATCTTCAGTTTTTTTTTCTCAAATGGTCGACTCCATTTTATTTCAATATACCGTTGCAAGTCATGTGACCAGCTTAAAATCGATTTTCTTTGTGAGGTTATAGGAAAAAAAATTTCAGAAAAATACTGTAGATGATACATCTATCTACAATTCATCACATGTATGCATTGTGCCATGAAATAGATGACACCCACAGAACAGATACAAGGCCTGGAAGACGAACTGACGTATTAAATTTCACGGAACAATGCAGTGGATGCGAATCGAACTATCAGATTTGGATAATGTATTATTACAGATTTCTGCAATATATTATAAAGATCTCGATTCATGAAACCACTGACTTTGATTTTGACTTAGAATCTTTTTTTTTTTGACAAATGAAGACAAAAGTTATAAATAGATGTGTTATTTTTTCGGATTAATCTTGAATGTCCGGAACCATCTGGGGATGGGTTCAGTGTGGGCTTCCCTAGTTTATGTGTCCTGCGCTGACCCTATGTGATGGTGACTATGACAAAATGCCACATACTCCGGAAGTCTGGGAAAGTGGTGCATGGCTCCAAGTGGGGTAGGACAGCGAACCTCCTCAAAGGAAACTTCTTCTGTCTCTTTTCCTTTGTCCGCTATTCCCAAGATGGTGTCACTAAGCCTCACTGCTTAATATACTCTGGGTGAAATCGCATTTGTTTGTCTGACAGAAAGTTTTTATTTGTAAAATAAAGACTAAAATGTGTTTTTTTTGGTTTTCTCTTGGATGTTCGGGACTATCTGGGGGTGGGGTCGGTGTGAGCCTTCCTGGTTAATGTGTTCTGTGCTGCAGGTCACTGACCCCGAGTGATGAGGATTATGAGAACATACCACTCACTTGGGAAAGCGGTGCATGTCCATGTGGAGTAGGACGGTTGTTACGGACCTTTGAATATTGAACCACTACAAGCATAAACAAACAAAATTGTGTGAGTCGAACGTGTCAATATAAACATGGAGGGAAAGGAGAAAAGAAAGCTCCTGGTTTGCCATATTTACTTTCTAGACATACCTTCCACAGATTTTCTGTCACCAATTCATTAACAATGAATTGAAGCTAACTATCATTAGATAAATGTATTTCTTTTTAATATTCAAGGAGAGTGTAGCCTTTTTTCATCGCTATAGTTGATAAGAGAAATTTTTCACTCAAACGGCAACGTCGGGCATCAATCAAGCTACTTGAAATGCGTTGCCATGACGTTAATATTTGCTTCAAAGTGACGGTTGTTGTCATTTTTCAGTTGATAATGATTTATTTGTGCTAGAGAAAAGGATCAAGTGTGGCAATAATTCCGAAAAAGTGCTGTGTTCGTGGAGCTTCTTCATGGACAGTTGGATTATGAAGATCCAGTCACAGATGTGTAAAAATAACATCCCATAGATATAAACAAAAACAGAATGTTAGTGACTTGAACAAATCGTGTACGTTTGGGGTGCTATGCTTGCTCTAGTGGTTCAATGTTCGAAGTCACGGACCTTCTCCAGGAATACTCCTTCTGTTTCTTTCCCTTTGTTCGCCATTTCCAAGATGGTGTGACTTAGCCCCACTGTTTGATGTGTTGTAGAGTGGTCTGGACAAAATACAATTTGTTTATCTGGAGGACAGTTTTTTGCTTTTGTGACATCCCTAATGTTGTGAAGAATCATTTCTCCGTCACTTTTTCGATGGCGGCTGGAAGAGCCTCCAATATTCCGGATTTTACCTTGCGTTCTTAAAAGATTTTTGATGAGGATTAACCGGGCATTTTTCCACTAAGAGAAGAATCAAAGCATCAAAAACAACATAAAGTTAAGGTGAGGTTCAAATGGCATCATCTGTCATCATGACAAGCTTATAACCCATGATGCTGAATTTGTTTCAGTATCATGCTAATAACCTGTCATGTGGCATTCTACGTACCGCCATCTTCTCGAGATCAAACGAACTTCAGGCACATCAGTGCCGGTCCGTGGATGCAAATCAAAGCATTCACTTTGACCTCCCCTTTATTCACGTTTTTGTTCTAAACTTTGTATGTGTTCTGTGATGACACCAGTTTTTATATGAAATTCAATACAAAAGGTACAGGCATTGTAAACACATATTCACAGCAAAACACCAATTCCAATTAAATTTCACAACTGTGGCAGCTTCACCCTTCAATAGAGCAACCTTCCACTCAATGGCTCAAGATTTCAATCAGCGAGAAATAACATATTTAGGCTCCAAGACAATTCTCATTTATCGCTTGAGCTCTCTTGTCTATTACAAGTTAAACAACTCGCTCGAATTTTCGAAATGCCAATCAAGGGCCCCCATAACATATTTAATCAAACGAAGGTGTTAGCTTGCGTTTCAATTACTTTGCTAAACAAGAATCTGTGGATCCAATTATTGTTTAAGAATGTCGATAAAACGCGTGACGAATGATGGTTGAATAGGTTTTGAAGGGAGAGCGAGTCTTCAACGTGGATGTTAGAAATTGAATCAGCTTATTTTTGTGCTCTAATAATAATGCGTTATAGATTTAACAAGATAAAATTATTTCCAAACAAAAACAAATCACTCGAATTAGCACATACAAGATATTTATGTACTGTGTTTGGCAAAATGCTTCCACCTACATGAAATCTTTCTACATCAGTGTCTTCAAACGTTTATTCCAAATGAAATTGGTTTATGAATAATAGATTTTATGGATTTTGTGTTCCTCGAAAACATTAGCTTGTTAAGTAGTCAGTATATTGAATATTTGACGATTCTTTCCAAAGATATCACAGAATATTTTGGTGAAGAGATCGTTCGTCTTGATGATGGGTAGTTATCATTGATGAGTGATATTGTTTTATCTAAACTATCATCATATCAAATATGAGTATCTTCCCATAACTCTCAACTTATGATTCACTATTCTCACCTTGCCATTTTTCTAAGGATCTTTTCTGCTTCCTCATATCTTCCTTGAGCTAATAACCATCTGGGGCTTTCAGGTAGTAAGAACCAGGTGAGAAATAAGGCCAGGAATGGAGCTGTTGTAGCCAATGCCATCCACCTATAGACAGAATCGTTAAGAGCATTATAGGATTAGGGTCGATAAAATATCAGTTCCGATATTCAAAATTGGAAAGGACCTCACCTCCAACTTCTAATTGCCCAGACTACAATCGCCAAAGTCACCAATGACAAAGAATAGGCAATATTGATCAGAATTGTCACCGTGGTGCGATCCCTTGGACCAACTAGCTCTATCGCTGAAAAAAAAATGATTTTCACATGTTACAAAGTTGAGAATTAAACTGATGGTCTTGATCTGTCAAATTGACAAATCTACATTGAGTTTTCGAAATCAGCTTTGAGAATTCCTAACACTTACTGCTGAAGCGTTCTAGCCTATTAGCTTTATTTACAACTCGGAAAAAGTCTCCCTTTCAAATAATCATGTATGTAACGAATAAGCAAATATAAAATTACATGGAATTTTGAATATTCTGAATGACATTTCAATTACTGCAAGGTTCTAGAAAACCATTTACAAAGTTTCCGAAGAAAGGTCTCATCAATCTTAGTCAAAAAGTTTTCTGTTGCAGAAACACACTTCACAGATTTATGCTCGAATGACCAGCTCCTTCACTCCATTACACATTCACGGAGTATCCCTTTTAGTCAAGACATTATTCCACAATTACTTTAAAGGATTGAGATCTGATATTGGAATCATTTTGTTTCACAAAACGTCTAGAACCACTTGTCAAACAGAGCTCATTGTTCATGTTTTGATTGCTCTATAATAATAATTGTGTTGCTCTTACCTAGAACATATGGAGTTCCCAAAATTGCAGGCACAGTGAACCCAACACCAATTCTGAATATAACCCATGTAATAAAATTGCTGGCTAAAGCTGTGGCTAGTCCAAAAGTACACTGAATCATAAGGTATATAAAATAGGCAGGTTTGCGTCCAAATCCATCTTGAATGTATCCAAAAACAAAGTTTCCTATGAGACCACTTAGTCCAAAAAGTACGAGTGCCATTGTTGGAGCAAAACTCTTGGAGCACACCAAATTCCACTGTAATGAATTCAATGTCATTTTGTCAATCAAGGTTTAAACAAGTTTTCATCATCAGTGAAACAAGCATATTTGCCGGATAAGTGATATTTTGATAAAATATCAGAAAATCAATGCCTCCAATATACTGTTTTGGTCAAATGTGAAACTCTGATCCTACATCAGTTAAAAAAACTGGTGATTGTGCATTCAAAAACTTCAATCCATCTGTCAGGTTTCACGTTGAAAAAAGGCCACTTTTCGTGTGTAACTTTTGATAAGAAGGGTGAGCACCATTCGGAAGAGGAGCAAAAAATATGTAAATTTTGCAAATATGTATGATGACTATTAAAAAAAAGTAAGGTATTTGTGACATTCGTTTGGGAAAAGCACCTGTTGATTAATAAATAATGATAAAGAAAAGATTGTCTTACCTCGCTCACTACTGAAATTTTTACATCGTCCACTTTATACGTCCATCCGTTTCTGCATGGAATGACAGGGTCGCTTCTCAATCGTCCCATATCCTGTCTGTCAAAACTTATTGCATCCGTTTGGAGATCATACATTGTGCATTCGCTGAATTTTGATTTGTTGTCCAGGGATATCTCAATCGGAATACTGAAACAAGAATTATTATAGCTAATACAAATCCGGAATGATTGTACGTGGGCGGATTGTAGACAGCTATCATCACATTCAGTTGATTAATGAGTAGTATCACCACGGATGAACTCATCAATAACATGTGATTCATGGCATTTGAGTTTCATGGTGGCCTGGTGGAAAACACAATAACCAACAAATAAATAAGATAGTTTTCTCCACGAGATAATTACTACTCAGATACTCTCGGATAAAATTTTAAGAGTTGCTCGATCCATTGGCGTGCCCAGAATTTAAAAAAAAAATCGTTGATATGGTTTGTCAAAATTTTTCTCCTGGTAACTGGCAAAGTAGACCTTGAATTTGGATGAGCAAGTTATCTATATAGAATCAATTGCTGTTCGTTCGTCTCGCTAAACCTAGAGAACGACTGGACCGATTTGGCTCATTTTGTCCTTGAATTATTTGTGGAAGTCTAGAGAAGGAATAAATGTTGAATAAATATCAAAATGCTCTGAATTAAATAAAAACAACAAATTTGTTTTTCCTTTGATGTGTTATTCATTCCCAGGATAAATTTCTGAACGCAGCCATAATATTTGACATTTGACAAGCTTTATGTTTATTGATAAAGACAACCAACTTTATGTAGGCTGATAAATCTGAAGTTTTGTCAGGTTAGGTATGTAGGCTCTATTAGGGATTTGATCAAAACATTCTTGAAAAAATGAGGAAGAGAGGTTTTTCCAAAGGTTTTGTACAAATTAGGTATGTGGGTTCAGGTCCTATTTGGGATTTGATCAAAAAATTTAACAAAAATAATTGACCTACTGATGTTATGTTTGCATAGTTTTGTAATTTTTCAAAGGATTTTGGTCAAATCAGATATGTAGGTTCTATTTGGGATTTGATAAAAAAAAATAAAATAAAAATAATGACTAAGCGAGGTTATGTTTGCATAGTTCTGTTATTTTCTCAAGGATTTTGTTCAAATAAGATGTGGGTTATGATTTGGGGTTTGATCAAGAAATTTAACAAATAATGACATAGTGAGGTTATGTTTTCATATCTTTGTCATTTTCCAAAGGATTTTGTTCAAATTAGATATGATGCTTCTATTTGGGATTTGATCAAGAAATTTGACAAAAATTGACTAAGTGAGTTTGTGTTTGCATGATTTTGTTATTTTTCAAAGGATTTTGTTTAAATAAGATAATATAGAGGTTCTGATTTGAGGTTTGAACAAGAAATTCAACAAAAAACTACATGGTGAGGTTAAGTTTGCATAGTTCTGTTATTTTCCAAAGGATTTTGTCTAAATTAGATTATATGTAGGTTATGATTGTGATTTGATCAACAAATTTTAAAAGAATGACATATTGAGGTTATGTTTGTATAATTTTGTTACTTTCCAAAAAATTCTGTTCAAATTAGATATTTTGGGATTTGATCAAGAAATAAAGAAGCAGGGTGTTATGTTTGGATAGTTTTCTTATTCTACAAAGAATTTTGTTCAAATTAGATAATAATAATGATAATATGTGGGTTTTATTTGGAATTCAACAAAAATTGAAAAAAGTGACTTAGTGTCTCTAATTTGAGGATTGATAAAGAAATTTCACAAAAATTGAGCAAATGAGGCTATGTTTGCATAATTTATTATTTTTCAAAGGATTTTGTTCAAATGAGACAATATGTAAGTTCTGATTAGGGGTCAAAATTGAGCAAGTGAGGTCATGTCTGCATAATTTTGTTATTTTGTTCAAACTAGATACTATGTAGGTTATATTTGGAATTTGATCAAACAATTTAACAGAAATTGACTTAGTAAGGTTATGATTGCATATTCTTGTTATTTTCCAAAGGATTTTATTGTAATAAAATATGAAGGTTGAAATTTGAGATTATTTGATGAAGGACCGTGACATAAATTGACTAACTATGGTTATGTTTGCCGTATTTTGTTATTTTTCAAAGGATTTCGTTCGAGGTAGATATGTATATATATATGTATAGTTCAAGTAAGTAAAGTTCAAAGTGAGCATAAATTCAAAAAAAAATTAGAGGTACGTTTCAGGTTTATCCATTAAACAAGATATTTCAAAAATATTGTGAAATATTCAATATCTGAAAAACGCGCCTGGGACGATTTTTTGATTAATGATATGTTTGATTTGTCTGGGTCCCGAATATAACAGAATAATTATTTCAACATCGGAGAAATGTATCTGAACATTTATTTATTGATATTAGGAGGCAGTATGAAATTTGCCGGGTCAGCTAGTTTTTGATAAAAAGATACGAAAACAAAGGTGTCACATTGTATCTGTGGTATGTTAAAATAAACAGGATCTCTCAAGAAGTTGTGGAGAATCAAAGATACCGTATATTACTTCTCATTTTGAATGAAGAATTAGAAATCAAAATTTTAAACGAAAGTGAGAGATAAACACTGTGTCCGCGGATGGGTTTGACAAAAAAGAAAAACTTTTTCATTTGTCATTTTTTGACACATTTTTGATAAAAGTGATAAATCATACTTCTCTCCTGACACATTTCCTCTTTTTCTTCCGCGGACATACTGTATACTAAAGTGCTGAAAAGTTCCTTTGCAACATAGAAATGTCCACCCAAATTCAAATCTCGATATTCTCGAAACGGAAGAAGATAACGCATTGCTATCTCTGGGATATCCTTGACCAATTTTTTGAGACTACGTGCATGGTTGGAGCAGTATATTTCTTTTTTTCATCCACCTAAACAGAGTGGACAAAGGAGATCATGTTTTTCTAGCAAAGTTTGGTGTTATGCCAGATTCCCAATTTTTGCTCTCGAAAATTTGTCTATCCATAGGTTGAATCTCTGGACTTTCCTTAGAACTAACTCAGTTCATGGAATTTTTAGAAAAATCTGTCATTAATCTATTTTTTATTTAATTTTTTCATTTTTCCCACACCGTTGCAAAGAGTGGATTGATCTTGGGCCAGAGAAAAGATTAGGCACACATTTAACGTTATTGACTCTAGTCGCGTGCAGTGGAAATGTTCAAGTACTCTTGACCAAACCAAAAAAAAGCTATTGCTGTAACATCGCTGACATACAGCTCTAGAGTAAAGAGTTGTAACTTGTAGTTGCCCATCAAGCTGATAATTCACATGTACAATTGAATTTTTTTATGTAATATGTTAAAATGGCAAATTTTCACTGCACGTCAATAACATTCAATGTGTGCAATAATCTCTTCTCTGGTCCCAATTCAATCCACCCCACAACATATAATGGAGAAAAAAAACCGATTCTCAGGAGAAACTCTGAAAAAGTCCTTTTTTAAAGGATAGATGATAGACTTTTTAAAATATTTGATTACTTGAGTAATAGTCAACTTTTTAATTATTTGAGAAATTACTTTTTTCAGGATAGTCTAAAGATTGAAAAACTGGATAAAAAAAAATCAAGATCAAAAATTGGCAATCTGACCAAACTTTGCTAAGAAAATGACCTTCCTTGTCCACCCTCTATGGGTGGTTGAGTGAGAAAAATACAACGCTTCAACCATGTACGTGTTCTCAAAGAATTGGTCAAGAATCTTCCGAAGACCGCAACTCGATATCTTTTTCCGGAATATCGATATTTTGATTTGGGTAAAAATTTCCATGTTGCAAAACCAGCACTTTATACCGGGTGACCCAGTTTTATTCGGCCATATTAAAAATTAAGATTCTACAAATTAAAACGAACAATTTTAATACTGTGATTATTTTCTCAACTCCTCATCAGTTTGGAAAGATTTTCAAAGATTTTCCAACATTCATTGATTTGAAACAGTCAAATCACATCAAAGGATGATTCATTTGCACCTTTTGTTTTAAATTGTTATTAAATCTTAAAATGGAATTGGATGGCGGATTCCTATTCATCATGACCTGTGAGAACAATCTTTGGCATTTGATTTCTAGAAATGATTAGATTGAAATGCTGGTCGTCTCTATGACCTAAGTGGTTTATTCGGATGTCAATTTTTGATCAATCTTTGAATTATTGCGAACGATATAAGCTAAATCAGGAGAGTGATGATTATGGCTTGCAGTCGTAGCTGGCTTATCAAGACAAACAGAAAACAGAAACAGAAAAGTCCAAGCTAGATTTGGTTCAGGACATCAAAGCCAACATAACTCGCGTATTGGGCAAATACCGGTCAGAATGCTGAAAAGAGTGATTCAAAATTGGACCTTTCTAGACCTTTGGCGTAGTCTCGACCATCATTAAAGTGAAATAATTGTTAAACATTGAATGTGAAAGATTGTTCTTCCCCGTCATGATAAAGATTCAGCTATCCAACGTCATTTTATGAATTTTATTAACAATGAAAAAAAGTCTAGTTTAATCACCCTATATTATGAATGAAAAATGTCAAATACAAAGTTGGAATCAACTTCCTTGAGGTGAACCTGAAAATTTTCAAAATCCCAATATGAAAAGATATCTTCCTTATAAATAATGTTTGTATCCTTTTCAGTTTTGATAATGAACAAGATTTACCAATGATAAAATAAAATCTTATCTGATTGGCATTAGACTACGAAAAACTTGATTGGTCTGATTATCAAAAATGACATCTGCAACGGAAATATCTTTTTGAAGAAAAAAATAGTTTTCAGTGACTGCAATCTAAGAAGTTATCTCCACGTAGTTTGTCTGTGACATTATTCTTAATTCATACACTTTTGACCTTGTGCGTGACTCATCATCACCAAACATAACATACCAAAAATTATAAAAATCGGTATCAAGCTACCGTTTTTATAGAAAATGATCAAAACTTTTAAAAGATAACATTCTAGAAAATAAAGAAAAAACATTTTGTAGTAATGTAAACATATAATATCAATTTAGGAATAATCGAACCTAAAGGCACCAATACAAACCGAAAACTATCACAAAACAATAAAAAGGCACTGAGGCTTCATACCATCAGAAAGCCGTATGTCCTTACCGCGGTCTGCAGAGTTTTCCAAGGCAGGCTGAACTTCTAAATACCTAATAGTGATAACAATTATAATAATAATAAGACATTTATCACTTCAGCCAAACAAAATAAACATATTGATACAAGTGTATCACTATCTTGAGATAATAATCAAATGAAGTGAAGGGCCGTTTTTAGCTTTCCAACACCAGTGTTGGGTGCTATTTGGGCCTATGCTCAAATATGTAACTGAACACTTAAACCAACCTTACCCACCACATTCCTGTAGACTAATGATTATCAAGAGAAAACACGATGTACAAGATGGTCTAAATTGGAAATATAAATTGATGACGGGAAAAGAAGGATCAGAGGGAGAGTAAGAGAAAGAACATAATGCAAAGATCACTTTTGACAAAGTAGTTTGCTTTTTAAACTTTTTTTTAAACTCACCAACCGAGTAGTAATCTGAAGTCATATAAATTGATGCAGAGATCAATGTTATGTGAGGATCGTTTGAAAGTTTATTTTTTATGATTGGGAATACTCAGAATGCTAGTCCGCCGAACATTCAGATTGTGAACGTCAGTTCTAAAACGGATTCTTTTTAGAAGATACGGGGGAGTTTGAATTTTTATTGTTCTGTGAAAAAACATGATAGCGTAAAGGATGCGCCTGTTATGCAAACTTTACCATGGTAATTCTTTGAGTTTGTGAGAAACATGTTGCCGTCGTCTAATCCCAAATATAAGTCTAAGACAGGAGTTTTGAACTTTTTGTACCCTTTTGAGATCTAACGAGTCCACGCAGGGACCTTAAAAATAGGAACAGTAATTAAATTGAGAAAGTATTAACGTGTTGCAGAGCAAAACCTCGAGATTGGGGTTCAAATAATGACGTAGAGGGTATAGCATTTTCAGAGTCGCATAAGCTTTATCAATTCTATTATCAATATGGTCTTTAAACCTAAGCCTGTTATCCATTGGTAAACCTAAGTTTTTTCACACTCTTTAAATGGTATTTTTTCATTATCGATGAATAAGTGGAAATTGTTAACAATTCGAACTTTATCCTTCTCATTTCCAAAAACAATAGCACGGACTTGGTAGGAGTTATTTTCAACAGATGATTTTTAGATCTTCAGTAATGCGTCGATGTGCCAAAGCCACTTCTGAAGTATCAAAAGACAAATACAACTGAGTATCGTCGGCATACATGTGATGATAATTTTAGTTACAAATGATGAGGTATAACTGGTATATAGAATTGGCTTCAAAATACTACCCTGTGGTACTCCAGTGAGGATATTCATTAGCGCGGATTCTGATCCAGAAATTGAGACGCGTTGTGTTCTGTCTGTAATAAAAGAGTGAAGCAGCTCATTGGCCTTCCTAGACAAACCTATATAATTTAAGATCGCTGTCAATATTTCATGATTAACTATGTCAAAGGCCTTGGTATAATCTGATGGAACGAGGACAAAGGCCTTTCATCATATATGATGTAAAAATGTCATCGGTTATTAAAGTGCAGTTTCACATCAGTAGCCCTTGCTAAATCCAGACAGTTTTTTCGGGTATATTTTACTAAATAGGACGAGATTTGAACAGCAAGTATTTTTTCAAGTATTTTTGAGAAGGCTGGTAAGATTGATATACAGGGTGATCAGTTGAGTATAGCGAGCGGCCATATCCCGGACTTATTTCATCGTAGAGGCTTGCGGCATAAAATATTATGACTAAAACGGCCAAGAGAAAAACATGGAAAATTATTTCAAGTTAATGAAATGGTCGCTAGGGGCGTAACAACCAACACCAAGTGGAAAAATATGATTTTTATGGCATTTTGCCCAATAAAAATATATCGATGAACCAATTTTCAGATCAACTGACTATTTACCTACACTTTTTGTTTGAAACGTTTTTTTCTATCTATCATATTAAAGTGGTGGGGAAAGTTCAATTGTTTTTTTTTAAATAAACGGAGATTTTTCCCGTTTTGCTTGACTAATTTTAACGAACGGGCTCATATGAAAAAGAATAATCTGCTCTACAAAATGATTTTTTGCTTTTTGATTTGTGAGATTTTCCGTCGCCGCTAGATGTCGTTAACTGAAATGGTAGCACATTTTTGAGTTTTTTTCCAAAAAAATCAAATGTGATGGTATATTTATTTTTATATATCTTAAAAGGGATACATTTTTTTATGAAAAATTGAAAAAAAAAAAGACAAAAACTGTAATGATTTGTTTTTGTTTTTTTTTTATTTTTTTAAAAATCGGTCAAGCGAAACGGGAGAAATCTCCGTTTGTTTAAACTTCCCCCACGACTTTATTATGATGTTAAAAAACGTTAAGGACAATAAGTATAGGTAACTAGTCAGTAAAAAAGAAATTATATCATCGATATATTTTCAGTGGGCAAAATTCTAAAAAAATCCAATTTTTTTACTTGGTGTGGGTTGTTACGCCCTCTAGTGCCCATTCCATTGAAAATATTTTCCAGGTTCTTCTCTTGGCCATTTTAGTGATAAATTTTCTTGCCGGAAGCCGCTACAATGAATAGTTTCCGGGATATGGCCCCTCGCTATCCTTAACTGATCAACCTCTACAGCGAAGATGTGAATATTGAGTGGGGTTGTTGATTTTTGGTAAGGGAATAACTGTAGCTTCTTTCCATTATTTAGAAAAAAAGGACGTGCTTATACATTTAATAATAATGTGGGTGATAAAAGGGATGATATACGGACAGCAAAGAATAATAAGGGTTATGTTATTACCATCTCAACCAATAGCCTTCGATTTAATACTTTGTATTATTTTTGAAATTTCATAATCATCTACCGTTTTAAAAGTAAAATGCTCTATGTGACTTTGTAGATTGCTATCATTATAAAATGTTATCAACTCATCATCATCAGCTACACAGTCTGATATTTCTGTTCCAGTGAAATATTTGTTTAATTCGTCGGGATTTTTTAGTTCTTGAGATATTGTTCTAGGTTTTTGGTTTGATATATTTAGTTTGCGCAATCCCCCCACCGCTGCCGGCTATTACATTGATTACATTTGGCATCAAGATAAGCTTTCTTTTCAGTCCGTATAGCGCTTGTCGTTAAATTTAGCGACATTTTTAATAATCACGGTATTCAGGACTTTTTGTCTGTTGAAACCTTGATAAGGCTTCATCGCGTATTTTTTGCATGAGTTTAATGTTATTTGTGATCCAGGGACAGTATGTACGTTTTATGCCAGAAACAAATTATCAAGGTGCGTGCTTGTCGGAGAGGTCAAGCACCAGTCTTCTTCATAGTCTTCAGAATTTGGGAACCAAGACGGTTGCTGCTGATATATCTTTCTTCGAACACACATTTTCTGCAGACTTCTCGCCGGAATAACATAGTGAAGATACAAAGTTCAATGTATAAAGAAAGACATGGACAATGCAAACGGGATCAATTATCAAATTTCGAATTCGAATACAACGAATGACAGTGACAAACCAACTGACAAGTACACAGGTGATACAAATCAAAGGTAGTGACTGCAGCGCCGTCGGTGACAGGAGGCACAACCAAAACAGTGCTTTGACAGCTCCCATTTCAGAAAAAGTTCTGAGAAGGGATGTTTTGTGACCAGATGATTGCATTTTAACATGTTGCTATGGCAATATTCAAAATATTATTGGCTTAGAAATTTCTTGTCAATGCAACAACAAAAATCGACCTAATTTTTTGTGATGAAAGTGAAATTCTATCGCTAATAAAATTTTTGGTTTCATGGTGATGAGTCTAAATTATTAAGGGGTTATGTAATAGACTGGAATCCAAAATAGTGAGGACCCCATTACATTCGAGCGCATATGTTCATACGTATTAAATTGACGGAAGATCAATCTCCACGGCGCAAAACATTACTTGCTGATTCACCTCAAAATTTTAAAATGGTTCTTCACTGCACGAAAAGCCCAATGAGCCCTTTGCAAACAATTAAAAATAATTTTTCATACAGGAAAACTTTTCATGGCACTTTGGAACTTGGGCTTAAGTATGAGAAACTCTTTCCACTCCTAAAAATAATTCGTGGTGAAATTTTATTTGTACCCCACAATATTTTGAAATTACCTATTGTGAAGGTTATTCTTTAAAAATATAACACGATATATTAAGGCATAAAGTTCATTGACTTAGAGTTCTTTCGAATATACTTCCACAACCAAAGATCAACTATTTTCAGTTTATTTAAAAAAAATATCCACTACCCACGTGAACATAACAGTGGTGTAATCACTAATTATTGATCAAATTTTTTACCTGATATTCTTGACAGCTTCAGCACTGACTCCCTGCTTAGCTGGCAATTTGCACCAATGTTCTGGAACTGCAGCCATGAATAATTGATTGTATGCATGGAACCCACATGGAAAGACAGCGGGGAATAATATGAACCAGATCACCATTTTTTGATATTTTCCAAACTCTCCAACTGACGGCAACACTTCATCCAGATCCATTTTGTCAACCTAATTGTTTCAAGTGAACTAAGTATTCATTAAACCACACTTAGAAAAATAACAGCTTCTTAAATGAGCCTCTATAAAACGCGCGTCACGCTCTGAATATGAGCAAGCGAAAATAATTGAGTTTACCTTCAATTTTCTCTTTCCAATTATTAATTAATAATAGCTTAATTGAGTAGTCTTAAAATCAGAATGAGGAAGCAACTTGATTAGATTATGGAATTAGGGTCCGCTACTCTTTTGTTATTACGGTACTTGTGTAGTGCGTACCAATGCGGGATTTGATTGTGTGCTAAGCGTTTTTCATGAATGATGGTTATAATAATAGTGGATTATACCACGAGTCAATGATTATAGCTATTATTCTCAAATATAGTCAAGAACTGAGCGACGTAGTGGAGCAGTGACATTCCGAGAGAATGATGGTCATTATTGGGAGTAGTATAATACTTTATTCAATTCACGACTAGATTTATTTATTTGAGATTTTTAATGACATTTTCACCGATCTCTATAGGGTGGTTTTTCACAGGCCGCGCATGCGCTTTTGTCAGGGCAACTGGTGGCAGAAAATGTCAAATTCTTCACAGTTATGAGCTCAAGTTATGACATGTGACAATATTCATTAAACTTCAAAATACTGTCAATGTCAGTGCCAAGTTTGAATGAGTTTTTATGAAGTTCCATGAAGAGTACCATATTTGTTGATACAATGGTACACAAATGAAATGTGAGTACGTGAACTTGAACAATGTCATTTCAGTATGAGCAAAAGTCATATTTTTGAGATCTCTTTCGCGTTCACATGAGACGAGGGTCGTTATGCTCTATCCTTGTTCTACTTCCAGCTAGACAAGGATAGAAGCACGAACGCAGGACTGCTTGTCAGTTGCCCTGGCAAGAGCGCATGAGCATTACGCTATCGGCGAGAAAAACCCTATACAATTACCCAAACACAACGCGCTTGACAATTACTTTTTTGAGTTTTTGTGTAAAATTTGTGATTGTAGGGGGCAAGAAAAGTCTGTCCATATTGTTTGCATTATTTAGAGAAATTCTGTGATTAGTCTGCAGCTGGCATTGATCAATATAAATATCATTTCTGCAGGATGTCCCGAAAAAAAATGGGACAAATAAAGTTTCAGCAGTTTTATTACAAAAACATAGACATGCGATTGACTCTAACTTGTCTATTCCGAAAGTTGATATTGGGAGGGAAAACAAGGTGTTGAAGTTATATTTTGATTTAAAAAAAAATAATCAAGTGTATTACTATTAAAATCAAGTATATTCTATACAATGATGAATGACGTACAGCAAACCTGAGAGGACAGCGGAATTTTCAGTTGAATCAGGCAAAGTTTTCTGTGGCTGAAAATGTTGTACACCCTGTTTATAACCTAGAGTGGTCGATGCATAGAAGACATTCACAAAGTCCAGAAGACAAACTGATGAATGAAATTTCACGGAGCAATGCTCCACGGTATGCAGTCGATGCGAATTGAGCTATCAGACTTGGATAATGTATTCTTAGAGATTTCTGCAATGTGGTTCATAACACATTTCGATTCATAAAAGCACTGCCTCTGACTTTGACTTTGAAACTATCTTTATCTGTTGAATAAAGACAAAAACTATGAATAAATTTAGTTTTTTTGGTTTCATCTTAGATGTCTCGAAGCATCAGCGGATGGGGTCAGTGTGGGTTTTCCTGGTTGGTGTTTCTGCCCGTTTGATGGTGACTATGAGAAAATACCAATAACTCACTCATTCCGGAAGTCTGGGGAAGCGGTGCATGGCTCCATGTGGGGTGAGACGGCTGTTAAGAACCTCCTCAAGGAATACCTCTTCTGTTTCTTTCCCTCTGTTCGCCCATTTCCGGATGGTCTCACATGGCCTCACTATTTGATTTGTTGTTGAGAGGTCTGAACAAAATCCCATTTGTTCATCTGGCAGACAGTCTTATGCTTTTCTGACGTCTCTTATTTTGTGGCAGCCATCTTTTCGAGATTTAACGAACTCCAGGTACATCAGCGCCTATAAAAAGTTTAGAAAAAAAAGTAAATGGAGTGCCGAGCCTAAGCGAAAGCTTTGATTCGCATTC
Source organism: Orchestes rusci (assembly GCA_958502075.1). NCBI lineage: Eukaryota > Metazoa > Arthropoda > Insecta > Coleoptera > Curculionidae > Orchestes > Orchestes rusci. The sequence goes on from OY293306.1 coordinate 4,748,452, forward strand.
ACGGAGAGGCGCTCATGTGCCTAGAGATCCTTAGATCTTGAAAAGATGATGGTACGTGAAATGCCACATGACAGCTTATTAGCTTGTCATGATGATGAATGAAGTCATTTGAACGTCACCTTTCATCTTCATATTGTCTTTCATGCTTTGATTTTTTTCTGGTTATCCTCATCAGAAACCTTTAAGAACGCTGGATACAACGCGGAATACTGGAGGCTCATCAATCTTCCAGCCGCAATCAGAAAAGTGGTGAGAAATGCATCCTCCACAAAATAAAGGAAGTCATAAAAGCAAAAAACTTTTTGTCGGATGAACAAATTAGACTTCGTCCAGAGTATTCCACATCAAATCAAACAGTGAGGCTAAGTGCTATCCTGAAAAGGTCGAACAATGGGGAAGGAACAAGAGGTATTTCTTGAGAAGGTTCGTAAAAGCCCAGTCGTCCTACGCAACATGGAGCCATGCACCCCTCCTCTGGACTGAGTGGCATTTTCCCAGTCACCATCACACAGGGTGTTGCGGCTATCCTCTCCGGATTACCGATAAACCAAAACGACAAGTGAAAAACCAGTGGACTGTATCAAATGCTTATTGGTTCATCACACTTTTATATTGATTGAAATATAATAAATATTTTAGAGAAAAAGTTGCTCATTCGATGACTTTTTTTCGAAGGTAATTTTGACGTTCTCATCATTACGTTGTTCACAAAATAAGTAATCCATCGGCCCCGCCTTTGAAGTATAAGGTAACTTTCAATTGGGATGACAAACTTGGATCATCTGTATGCTTCGGCAAGGGACAAATCTTTGAGAATCATCGCTTCATCTTCCCATGTTTTTGTTTTTGGTGGTAGCAACTCTTGCTACTCCGTCTTTTCCTGAATAAGTCTCCTGTACTCTGCCCAATAACTATTTTATCGGTGGCAGGTTGTCCTCCTTGATCAACACCAATTCATCTTGTTGAGGCTTTTCCTGTTGACTGGCCGAATTGTGTCGCTTCTGCATCTCCGATATATACTCCAGCGACCATCTGGCCCAAAAATGTTGCTTCATTTGTTGTAAGTGTTAAACATTCTTCGAACGATCAACTGGTATTACAGTGAAGTTCCTGTCTGGCACAGAGTCCATGGAACGTCCAACCAAAAAGTGGGATGGAGTTAAAGGTGTCATGTCACAGGGATAACTTGACAAAGGCCTCATTGGACGTGAGTCTACGACAGCCCTGATTTCGACTAATAGCGTGTATAGGTTTTCAAATGTTAGCGAAGCATTACCTGCGACGCGTTTTAGATGTTATTTGACTGTCTTTACGCCCGAATCCCATAATTCACCAAAATGTGGAGAACAAGCCGGAATGAACGACCATGAGATGCCTTAATTCTCAATGTCTTCAATTATGGTTGTCGCATTGTCTTTTGAAAATGAACCCAATTCAACTAATTCATTGTACGCACCCTCAAAATTGGCACCATTGTCTGAATAAATTCGAGAGGGGTTTTCGGCCTTAAAAACGTTTGAGTGTAGCTAAAGAAGCCTCTGTTGTCAAAATACTCACGAGGTCGAGGTGCGCAGCCCGAGTGGCAAAAGAAACAAATACTGCAACCTACACCTTAGTTAATCTGCAGCCACGTCCCTGACGATCTTTAATTCACAAGGGTCTAGCGTAATCCACTCCTGTAACGTAAAATGGAGGAGATGGAGAAACTAGCTGTTTTAGTATATCACCCATAATAGGGTTATTCATCCAAGGACAATCGCAAAAACATGTCACACATTCATGGAATATTTTTCGCGCCGGACTTCGCTCAGAAATTGGCAAATGGCTCTCCCTCATTTCTGATTACTGCTGAAAGAAGAGCCGGACCAGCGTGTAGTGAACGCTTATGCTCACGAGAAAACAAAAGCCGAGCGAAAGGACGCTTCGAACTCAAAACTATAAGATGCTTTTTTTCATATAGGTAGTCGGAAGTATCAAGGCGTCCTCCAACACGTATCCTTCATCATCCAGAAATGGATGAAGTTTCATCAACTCACACTTATAACTGACTCTCCCTTTCTTGGAAAAATTCAAAAACTCTTCATGGAATGATTGCCGTTGAAACAGTCTCACCAGGACCAGTTACACTTATTTTTTATATTTTTTAAAAGAGGATAAATTTTTCCATTGAATAATTGAAAAAAAAAACAATTTTTGCTTAATTCAAAAATGTATCCCGTTTAACATTTGAGTTTTTGGACAAAACTCAATAATACGCTACCTTTCCAGTCTATGCCATCTAGCGGCCACGGCGGAGGTCAAATATACAAAACCAAATAAGTATTTTGAAGTGCAGATTATGCTCTTTCATATGAGCTCAAGTTCGTTTAAATCAGCGAAGCAAAACGGGAGAAAACTTCGTTTGTTTGAAAAAACAAATGAACAAAGGTATAGTTTGATAGTCAGTAAATATGAAAATGATTTCATCGATATAATTTCATTGGACAAAACTCTATAGAAATCCTATTTTTCTACTTGGTGTTGGTTGTTACGCCCCCCAGCGACCATTCCAGAAACTTGTGAATATTTTCCAGGTTTTTTTCTTGGCAGTTCTAGTGATAACAATGTTTTGCCGCACGCCTCCCCGATGAATAGTATCCGGGATATGGCCGCTCGTTATCCTTAAATGATCACCCTGTACACTGTGTTACATTTTGGTTGAGACTGCACGGTATCTCAGCTTATATTACAGAAATAACTTATATCGTTTTGTTTCTTAGATACAGGGCAAAAACAAAAGTTTGCACTTTTTGGGCTACTGTCATCTCTCGAACACCATTTCACAAAGAAAAAAAGTAAAAACTGGACCTGATAGATCTTTTTGCGTAGAATGCAGTGAGGTACTGGGAAAAATAATTTAGGCCACCGTTCATGAGTTACAACACAAAGTGGGTATTTTTCAAGTGGGACACCCTGTATTGTTAACGTCAAATTCTTCTATATTTTTTTCTGATTTTACCTTTGTTCCAGACTTTATATTTTTTCAGGTCCTGGATATCATGATTAATCAACATAGTTTTTAAATGGTCTTCAATCTATCTCTCGAACACCATTTCACAAAGAAAAAAAGTTAGAACTGGTCCTGATAGATCTTTTTGCGTAGAATGCAGTGATGTACTGGGAAAATCAGAGAATAAGCATAATCAGAAAAAGAATATGGAAGAATTTGACGTTGAAAAATACCAGGTGTCTCATTAAAAAAAATAATGTGCAGTAACACATGAACGGTGACCCGAACATTTTTTTCAGTACGCCACTGGACTCCACGCCAAAATATCGATGATGTCATTTTTTTTTCCATGTCAAGTGGTGTGCGAGATATGACAGGGCCCCAAAAAGTGTAAACTTTCGTTTTCACTCTGTGTCTAAGAAACGAAACGATATAGGTTATTTTGGCTCGTGGCACTGTAAGTTTCACAAAAAAGTTGCACGGGCTCGTGGAAACCGCAATCTATATTGATTGCTAAGATACCCTGCAGTCTCGACCAAAATGGGACACAGTGTACAAGGTGATTCACTATAATATTGACCCACCCTCTAACTCATTCTATACAAGGTGTACAGAAAAATGTTGTGGACAAAAGTTGTTTGGTTTACTCTGATTTTTTTTTAATTTAGCAGTATCATTTATACAGGGTGTTCCAAAAGCTGACAGCAGCACCCAACTTTGAAATTTCGAATGGAACACCCTGTATTCTATTTTATCTTTAGATTCCACGTTAAATTCCAAGTCAAATGTGTATGAGGTATATTTATCTTATCTCTTGTCGCTTTCGTGATAAAAACTGTGAAATTTTGTGGAGAATCCAATGTTTTGACCCCCCTCTAACTCATTTTACACAAAGTGTAGAAAAGAAAGTGTAATACAAAAATTGTTTGGTTCATAATTTAAATCGAGCTTTATTATTTATACAGGGTCTCCCAAAAACTGTCAACAATACCCAACTTTAAAATCTTAAATAAGACCCCGTATTTTATTTTATTTTCAGATTATACGTTAAATCCTAAATAAAATCAATATAAAATGAATGTATCACATATTTTGTCACCTTCCAGATAAAGCCTGTTCAATTTTGTAAAAAAACAAAATTCAGGATTTGTTGTAGGATAACCATATTGTATAAAGATTGCTTTGGAGCTTCAATGTGCCTCATAAAAGATAAAAAAACATTCTCATTTAGTTCAAAAGCAGCTACTTGTCATTTTCAAAAGGCTCTCACTTTATTATGTATTGTAGCACTGAAAATAAGATAAAATCCAACAGCTCTTATCTCAAAAACGGCTGAAGATAAGATAGATCTATCTTCCACAGAGGCGAAAGATTTTTGGACTGCGCTTTTGCCATTGTATCATAATTTGCCCAAACTATTTACAAAAAATAATGTCAAATGAAGAATAATTTCATTGATTATTCAGCAGTCATAAATCAGGGTAAATAACTAAAACGTGAAAGCCCCAAGATCATATCTACTGTGGGTTCTGGGTAGAACGGAAGATGTGTATATTTTTCTGTGTTCATGTGTTATTGGGTGTTCGTATAAATAACTATAGACTAAATTAGAAACCATATATTGAGAACTTGAACGAACGTTTTCAGCTTTTTTGCGTTTTGAGGAACGTTTTCACTCCAGAGAATCTATGATCCATCAATGATGTTTGTAGTTTCAGCTATCATTCATAATTAATACTCATGTGAAAATGTTGAGACCCCCAACCTTTCTTGAGGGGGCTAATACACAATAAGGGGGGCAAAGCCCCTCAAGCCCCCTCTCACTTCGCCAATGGTACACCTAGTTAAAAATGAGTTGGGGGGGGGGGATAATATGAAGTGAATTCCCCTGTACATAGTGAAATGCTTATATGTTCATAAATTGCGACCAGTGTTGAAAGACAGTTCATAATACATTTGCGATCACTTTCTATATATGCACAAGACATAAAGACAGCCTTTATGACTAGCCTTATTTTTTTTACTTCGAAACAGAAATGCATTTCTTCAATATTATTTTTTTTAAATTAGGTTTTCTCCAATTTCATTTGGAGATGCTTGAAATGATTGCTTGATAGTAAAACCCCTAATTAGTTAAACGCACGTTTGTCATTTTTACTAACAATAACCTATGCCCACTTACCTCAAATCAATTGCTTGAAGAATCCCGTCTTCTCCTCAAAGGAAGGAATGGTTGAATCGTTCCTTTATCGGCACAAGTGAATAGCATGATGTACACTTTGACCTTTCGATCGATCTCCATTGTATACAGTGGGCCAGCAAAATCTATTTCGACCACATTGAAGGGTTGCGCTGTCGTTATTCTGTGTCTGGGTAATAGAGCGAAGGGCTGCATACCTGATTTTTCTTCCGATTTCTTGCCAATAACACAATGTCCTTTAACTGCTTTTATTCGTTGTCTTCTCTGGATAATTCAAATTTTCTTTCTGATCTCATCTAGTGTAGAACTTATTCCACTTTGCTTCATCTGTTCATGTGCGTTCCAAATCAATTTCTTTGCTAATTATGATTTTTTGGGTATTATTATAGGATGTCGTTCGTTATAATTCAAACAAGATTCTTGCAATCTTCCTTTCAGTCGAAGAACGTAGCTTTCCATCGTTCCGATTCTTTTAACCATTTCAAAGCTTGGACTCTACTGATCAAAAGAACTGCCGGATTTTCTTTACCTGAGCAGTACTTTCATATGATTTTATTAAGGTTTTGTATTTCTACTACCCGATTTTGAATAAATGGTTTCCATTTAGATTTATTGTCATCTATCCAATGTAAAGTTATTTTCGAGCCCGACCATACAAATATTTCGCTTATTTGGGTTAGGTTCGATTCAATATTTTCTGTGATATGCTTTTTGATTCTTGATGCACATGAACCTGCGGTCCATTCCAACTTTGGCAAAGTAAGCTCTTGATTTAATGGCGCGATCCGGTTCTTGGTAACCGCGATCATTCGAGAAGTGTCAAACTTCAAGAACTGATCAACGGAACATATTTCTCTTTCGATTGGATCCTTGAACCAAAGAAAGCGATGGAAGTCTTGATCGTCGTTACGTAGAGAGATCTGCAGGAAGGCTTTCTTGATATCAGCTACTAATCCAACACTACCATCTCTCAAGTTTGGCAAGAACTAAATTTTCTCCTGTTAACAACTAATCATTCAACGAAGGCGTTCCCGGAGCACGTGTACTTGCGTCGAATACCACTGGCACCTGAGAAGTATCTTTATCTCGTTGTTAAACTGGTCTATGAGGTGGGTAAAAGGTTTTATTATGAATAACAAATGTTTCGTTTACTTGTTCCAAACAGCCTGATCGCGAACAAATGCTCCAGAGTTATTTGAATCCAAAACGTTATCGGACTGCCATGGTAAAGTCAATTAATACTGTCTTTGAACACAACGTCATTTTCCATAAGTGTATCAGTGAAATTATCCCTTTCTTTGACTTCCGAACAGTTGATGCCAATTGTCTCGAGGTCACGAATTCTTGAAAAAAAAACAATTTAATGGTTCAAGACACACGTTTAATAAACATCTTCAGAGGTGAGCATTGGTCCATTTTCATTGGTTTGGGATAAAAAAATTTTTGAACACCTTGCAGTTTTCCATTTATAATTGTGCAGGGTGTAGGTACAGGAATTTTTGCTACAAGTTTTTGCTAGAACATTTGTTTTTCGCAATTCTTGGATAAATAAAAAAGGTTTGCCAACCTTGAATCTACAATTCTGATCTACCACTATGATCCTTATTAAAAAAAATTAACTGTGTATTCGAAGGGTGTTCACGTATATTTTTGCCAATAGCTATAACGGTTGATATTGACTCCAGAGAATGGTTCAAATCAGCAGAGTTGTAGTATTTTTTTTGAATTGTCAGAATTTGTTATATGAAAAAACAACTGAGCATCAAAAGTCAAAAAAATTGAAGTTTCCCATTTTTTTCATATGGGACACTCCATATTTTTCTTTTAGTTCGATAGAGAATTCTTTCCTGATTTCAAATATATGAGGATTGAGGTTGTTATCTTTAATGGTTATAGAAATATCAGCGTTTTTCTATACATTGAATAGTTGACTGGTCTCTACCACATATGTGGTCTCTACTAATCAACACCTTCTGTCCAATTTATTGTCATCATTCCTTGTATAGAAAAATGTTAATATCTTTATAACCGTGACAACCCCACCCCTTATATATTTGAAATCAGGAAAGAATTATATATCGGACTGAGGGATAAAACATAGGGTGTTCCATTTAAAAAAAGATTTTTCTTGACTTCTGATGATCAACTGTCTTTTCTGATAACAAATTCTGATAATTCAGAAAAGAATACCACTACTTTGCTTATTTGAACCATTCTCTAGGGCTAATATTATTGGAGATAGCTATTGGCCAACATATACCTGAACACCCTGTACAGTGCTTTCAATTTAATTTGTCACAATTCCAAAAGGCTGTAAAATATTTATCTTTTGGGCTAAAAGGTCGTATTAAAAAAAAGATTTGTAGGGTTTTTCGTAAAGTTTTGTGCGATCGAGACAAATATTTTCTAAACTGTCAAATGTCTATACGTTTTCAACTTCAAATTAGGACTTAACAACTTCAAGTTGGGAATTTACAGAATCAAATTGGGAATAATCATATTCAAATTGGAATCAATCAATTTCAAATTGGGACTAGTCAACTTCAAATCAAAATCGACTTTGCCCAATTTGAAATTGATTAGTTCCAATTTGAATATGACTATTCCTAATTTGATTATGTTAATTCCCAACTCGTAGTTGTTAAGTCCCAATTTGAAGTTGAAAAGGTATAGATTATTGACATGAGTAACTTACTTTTTTTTCAATAGAACATCCTTTACAGTAAATTTTCTTGATCAGAAAAAAGATGCCTTTCTAAATATGTTATGATATACGGTGTGCTATTTGAAAAAATTAAGTTTTGTCAATAATTTTGACATTTGACAGTTAAAAAAATATTTGATTCAGTAGCACAACACTTTACGAAAGACACTACAATTCCTTTTTTTGGAAGGAAAGGGTAAGTTTTAACTTGATGCATGACATAGAATTCATGAAAATAAAATCTCCGCAATTGATTGGAAAATGGACCTTTCTGTACACAGTAATATTCCCTTATTCAATATTAAACTTGAGCTTAACGCAAACAAACGTGCCAGTTTAGTTAATGTTATTGTTCAGATTTTAAATCTGATATTTAATAATATATATTGAGTATCAGATTCAAAATTTGATCCATTGTTTACAGATGTCACAGACAAAATCATTGAACTATCAATGACCAGGTCATTCGCAGTTATCGAATAAGCGCAAAAAAGAGAGTGATTATTTTGTGATTGAAAAGATATTTTTTAGTTTTTTAAAATGATTGATTTGTTTTTAATAATGGTATGACTATTTTGTTTGTGTTGTGAAAAAAATTCATTGAGTTTTGTTTTTCATGTTAATTTTGTGTCATTTGACAAAAAAAATATGTTTAAGAAGTTGGTTAGTTTTTATGAATGTTTATTTTGTTATCAAAAAATATGCATCAAGTTTATTTTTATATGAGGTTTTTAGAAAGTTACTTATATGCATTTAATATATTTATCCCCTATGAATGCGTTTTCATGTTTTTTATTTTTAATAGGGCATTTGGTTAGTATTGGTATGGGTAGGGGGGCAAACCACTGCCCGGCGGGTAGGCCTTAAAGGCCCTTGTCGTCAACCCCAGGACTATTGCAGTTCTAGCTAAGTTGATGACAGAGAACATCACCTAGTTATATATTTGAACTAGCAGGACCAATTAATTTAGGCTTATTATTCAAAGATTTGAACTTTTTGACTGTCAGTAATTAATTATACAGCAGTCTACTCAGTGAAGTGGGATTTATAAACTTGCCGTTCGCCGTTACCGCTGACGCTGACGTTTGACGTTCGAGATAGACATATGGACGCGCCTGCATACATTTATATCATGCCGTCTGCCGTTGGCGCACCGCTAGAGATCGTTCATCTCCATCTTTTGCCATCCGCCGATCGTAGCTAAAGCCATAGGAAAATGGCTCAATAGGTTTTTGTTTCCATAATTCATATTCTATATCATGAAATTAAGATTTGTAACAAAATATACTCCAGTCAGTCACCAAATCTCACTGAACTAAAACAAATTATCTTCAAAGTTAGTAGACAAAAAATGTGAGAATCTTCGACGACAATCGACGGTATAAAAGTTTATAAATGCATTGGGCGACGGCAACGTTAGCGGCACCGGCGAACGTCAACCGTAACGGCGGACGGCAAGTTTATAAATCAACCTTAACATTAGCCAATGAGGGTACCACTAAATGTCGGACAAAAAATATTTCTGCCCACCTCGGGATTTGAACCAGATCAGATTGCGAGCTATTCCCCCAGTGACCTTGTCGAGTGACGCCTTGGACCACTCGGCCACCTAGCCGCTTTCAATAGGGCATACAACGATTAAAACTTCATACATTAAATTTTTCCAATTTGTGCGTATTATGCTGTTGTATCTATGCGTAATTATGTGTGGATATGGATTTTGTTTTCTCTCTTCTCTTTTCTCAAGGAAGAAAGCGTCCAAAGGAGCTTGTTATTAATTTTTCTATTCAACGCAGTTTCTATCAAAATTAATTGGTGAGGCAATGCGACGGTCGTGATTTGTGAATTGCTGACTTAAGAAGGTTGTTGTGGTTTTGATTGTGTTGGTGCGGTGCAAGTGTGTGATTTCTAGCAGTGGCAGATTGCTCATCAGTTGCACAATACGGCAACAACGTGACACACAAGCGGACCAAGACTTCTCCTCTGCACACGGGACTAGACACTTGTCTGCATGACATACGACAAGACTAAATTGACGACTAACAGTTTAAAAACTGCTAATTGAAATAAGATGCTGAATGGGGGGGTTCTTGAAAAAAAACGAGTAGAACACGTTGCAAAAAAAGGGTCTTTCCAAGTACAACCAGCAAAGAGAAATGATCATCTGAGTTTCAAAGTCCACGTTTATATTTTTTTTTGTTTGTGAACCAGCGTGGATATAGAGACGAATTGTCGTCAATCTACAGTCTGTTCATGGCTTTTCTGCGGTCACGTCTCAGTATTTGACGTTTGACAGTATGTCGTAGATTGATCGCTCCACATGTGACATTTGTGAAATTGATCCGAAAGACCCTCGTCCAGACGTACGTGTTTTTTTTTTCAATGTGTAAGAGAGAGACGGAAAAGTATGATGTGACCGCAGGAAAGCCATGAACAGACAGTAGGTAAGTCCTTGCAAAGAGGGGTTTTAGTGGAACGTTATTAAAAAGGGGTTTTCTTTTCTTCAATTCAGGCTAATGGGCACGTTGTACTGTTTTTTCTTTGTGGATCTTAAGCTTATTTGGAACGTACCGAGAAAATTGGATCAAGCAATATAGCAAACAGCTGAGACTTGAATCCATATACCTTTAAAGCTTTATACGGACCGCGCTACATTTATTCAATGTGCCGAGCATAAGCCTGCCAAATTGAACCGGGGCTGCAGTTTCTACGAATGAACAGAATCTTGATTTTTTGATTGGTAGTCTGCCGTGACGCGCAATTATGATGCATTTCGAAAACTTAATAAAATAGCAACAATCCGGGATCGGAAGAGGAAGTCTTTGTCTTCCAGGGCGTCTTGATAAATTTGACAAGTCAAATAGGTAATAGTTGGCCACTTAAGGTGAACATCAGGCTTCGTAGGACGAAAGCGGTTTCTCCGAAATTCAAAACAAAGCTTTTGCCGCCCGCCGTTGCGTTAGATGGGTGAGATTTGTACCGGAAATTGCTTTGGTGAGACTGCGCATAAAAACTCGCTCCAGTTCAAATGTGAGAGGAAATGATATTCTCGTTCTTACAGATTTCATACTCGTCAAGTGGTTTTATTTTTGGTCTGAAATTTTTTAATTGTACTTCACTCTCACGTACATTTAGAATTCGAACTGGAATCTTATTGAACTTTGGGCTAGCTGCTGCACTAGCAACAAAAATTCCTTCGGATAGTTCCTCAGGTAAAATCATGCAATCATGATTTGTGCTAACGTCAAAGTATTTAATAATTTCACACCTCGCAGGAATAGATGTGATTTGATCATGATTCGAGCTCATCGGTAAGCAGATTCTTTCATTATTCAACCAAAAAACTAACGTAAATGTTTCGAAATCAATTTTGGTTGAGTAGTGTATAAAAAAATCTGAACCCAACACTCCATTAAACTCGTCATCAAATGGATCTATGAGCAAAAATTCATGACCCACTACTGTGTTACTATGATTTACTTGTAATTCAATATGCACGCTACCTTGAGAAATTGTTGACCCAGAAATTCCATGTATTTTGACGCGTTTTGAGTAATCTATATTGTTAAATGAATTAACGGAGTTTTTAAAAAGAACACTTACAGATGCTCCTGTGTCAATTAAAAGTTTTAAATTTTTATTTTCGCATTTAACAATTATGTAATTTAGACCATTAATATTTGTTATATATTCTTCTTTAGGGACGAAAAAACATGTCGGCCGATGTATCTTTAATTTCAGTATTATGTGAACTTGAGTTTGATCGCTCGCCACTGTTCAAAAAATAAGTTCTACCCCTATTTTCGCTATTTCTTGAAAAATTCCTACCTCCTTGGAAACCTCCCCTTGATCGACCGAATTGATAATGTCTATACCCGCGTGAATTGGAATTTTGGTGAAACTGGTAACCATTAGTATTACCCCCACGATTACCGTAGCTTCCTCTTGGTGCCCCCCGCGGGTTGGTTTGCCTGTGAAACTTTGCTTGTCCCCGAAAAGTTTTATTATTACCTCGCATTTGGAAACAAGATTTAGGTGTTTCGAATGACAATTCTTCATCTTTTGCCACTCTGACAGCTTCGCTTATCGATTGAAAATTTCGAGATTTAATTATGGTACGCAATTCACTACTTTGTAAACCATTTGCAAAGGAATTAATCGCGATTTTTTCATTCACCGGTCTAAGAACATCAGCAGTATTAGCATCACCATTAGCTTGAGCAATTGTTAGATCGACCAACATTTCTTCAATCGATCTACCAAATTCTTCGATTGATTTGCCGCGTTGCTTAGCTGAATTTAGTTTAATGGACAAGACAGCCGGCGACTTTTTAGAAATGAAATTTGATTTTATATCCTGAATTAAAATATCGTTACTAGCATACGCCGATTTTAACCTCAACTTAGCCCCCTCAGAAAGACGTGTTTTCAGAACATATGTAGTTAATAAAGTTTTTCCCGCCTGGTCCAAGAGAGAGTCATACCATTCAATAGAATCTACTAACTGTTTAGTGACAAGTTCATTACCGTTCATTACGGGCAACAAGCTTGATGCCGTCTTTAAATCAAATTTTTCACCCATTTTTTCTGACTCTACTAGATTTTGGTGCTCTTTTGAATGGACTAAATCACTCTCAGACTCGGAAGAATTGGCCTGTTCATCTCCTGTATCATCAGATTTTCCTACTTCTAATAAGCGTGAATCTAACGTACTCTGAATTAAACTGAAAACTTTATCTATTTCCTTAACGTATTGTCTAACTGAAGCAACAACTTTTGAATCGTACTGACCTAAATTAAAATTTTTCCTACAATTTTCTAACTCTGACCTTAACCCATCTAATTTAATTAATTTACGGTTAACACTTTTTATACATTTTCGTCTTCCCAAACTGTCTTTTTTCAAATTTCTGCAAAATACTCGGGCATCCTCCAATAGATATCTAAACCCGTCTGGCACTGACATTTTCATCCATTGCCGGTTCCATCACTTTTTCCATAACCATTTCCATTTCCATTTCCATAACCATTTTTATACTATTTCCATATCCATTTCCATTACCATTTCCATTTATGTTTTCGTTAGGTACCATTTCCATTCGATTCCTAGACTTGTCTACTTCTGGCCACTTCGCTTTTGATTTTCCTTTCCAACAATCCATCCAAAGAGGCTTCTCGACTTCTATCAATTTTTCATGAAACTTTCCATGTTTTTCGGCAGGATCGCCATGTAATATATTGGGTTTTGTGGGGTCACTCAATAATACGACCAGCCCCGTCTATTACCAAAAGTATTCTATTTTCCAATAATTGCAATTACAATACATGTTTCACAATAATTGTTTATAATTAACCACCTGAATAATTCTTGCTTACATTGACAATAATATGTCAATGAACCTACTTACATATTACACCATTATAATGTACTGGGTGTTATTAATATTATTTGAATATAATAATTATAATTATCTATTTCTTATTTCTATACCCTATTATTATTAGATACATATACATATACTACAGATTTTAGGCATGTTGAAACTGGATCATTTACAGCTATCCGAGAAGTATTCAATTCAAAAAATTTGCTCAAAATATTCAGATGTGTTTTACTTAGATAACGACTCTTTTACGACTACAGACATTTATAGACAAAATATTAACTTACACCCTTATTCGGCACCCGTATATGTTAAACCATACAGGTTGCCACAGTCACAGAGGGAAGAAGTAAATAGACAGGTAAAGGACATGTTAAAAAATGGTATAATAGAAGAGGCAAAGTCACCATGGTCCTCTCCCTTATTAGTGGTACCGAAGCATGCGGACGAAAAGGGAAATAAGAAATGGCGTTTAGTTTTGGATTACAGACGTTTAAATGACTGCATTCAAGATGATAAATTTCCCTTGCCTTGCATAACAGATATTTTAGATTCATTGTCGGGAGCGATCTATTTTACGCATCTAGACTTATCACAAGGTTATTACCAAATAGAACTTGAGAAAGAAAGCAGACAGTGTACTGCCTTTGTCACCGATAAAGGGCAATTTCAAATGACAAGACTACCAATGGGTCTAAAGATAAGTCCGAGTTCTTTCTCAAGGGCTATGTCAATAGCAATGGCAGGCTTAAATAATTCATCGTGTTTTGTTTATCTGGACGATCTAGTTGTGTTTGGGAACAGTTTGGCTCATCATAATCAAAATTTAGTAAAAATATTAGACAGATTGCGGCAAGTCAACTTGAAACTAAATCCAAGAAAATGTGATTTCCTTAAAAGAGAAATTTTATATCTAGGTCATCTGATATCGAAAGAAGGGGTAGCTCCTGATCCGGAAAAGACTAGGACAATTTTAAATTTTCCAGTACCAAAAGACTCCACTGAAACCAAACGTTTTGTTGCTTTTGCAAATTACTATAGAAAGCATATAGCAAACTTTGCAGAAATAGCTTCACCTCTCAATTATTTGAGTAGTACAATTCACATGGGATTCACGTTGTCAACAAGCTTTTGAAACATTAAAACAAGCACTAGTTAACCCTCCAGTCTTGCAGTACCCAGATTTTTCTGAATCAAACACATTTATTATTAAGACTGACGCATCAAATGTAGCATTAGGAGCAGTTTTGTCTAATAATGATGATAAACCTGTCGCCTATGCCAGTAGAAGTCTGAATAGTCATGAAAGGAACTATCCAGTTATAGATAAAGAACTTTTGGCAATTTGTTTTGCAGTTAAGACTTTCAGAACTTATCTGTATGGGAGGAAGTTTATTATATATACAGATCATAGACCGTTAGTTTACTTATTCGGTATGACGAATCCATCTAGTCGGTTAACCAAGTTCAGGTTACTTTTAGAAGAATATACATTTGAAGTCAGGTATTTAGAGGGAAAGACTAATGTGGCAGCAGACGCATTGTCACGCATCACAATCTCGTCAGATGAATTAAAAAACATGTCGAGCAGTGTAGGTAATATGTTCGCTATTACTAGACAACAAGCCAAATCTGTTGACGATAGGAGTTTCAGTAGTACTTCACACGAAAGACTTGATCACCCTGGAGTGGTAGAGCTATTGAAACCGCCTAAAAATTACGTTGAGGCTTACGTCACGTCTGAACATGACTTTAATAAAAATATAAACAAAGACAATTACTGTTTAAAAAATGTCATTTATTTGAAAAATGACAACGCAATTATATTTAAGAAAACTCGATCAGCGTTAGCATTTGGTGCATCGTTGAGGGACTTGAAAGAAATTTGCGAAATGTTTGAAATTCCGGAAATAGTTATATTGAAAAGTTTGAATAATCAACTATTGATTGAAAGTATGTTAGAGGATCCTAGAAGAATTAAAAATATGAATTTGAGATTATCGATAATAAAAGATGTGCACAAAATACAAGACAAAGAAATGAGACAAATTATTTTAAACGACTTTCACATTCTGCCAAGTGGAGGACATGCAGGTATGAATCGTATGTACAACAATATCAAAAAATTCTATTTTTGGAATGGCTTACAAAAAGATGTACAAGATTTTGTTAAGCGTTGTGATGAGTGTCAGAGGTGTAAACATTCAAGGCCTTATGTGGAGCCTATGACAATTACTACAACCGCCACATCAGCCTTCCAAAAGGTTTTTTTGGATCTTGTTGGTCCACTACCGGTAGATTGCGATAATAACCAATATATACTTACCCTACAATGTGAATTAACCAAGTTTGTGGGATGCTATCTAATTAATAATAAGGAAGCAGCAACAGTTGCGAAAAGTTTAGTTGAAAATTTCATCCTACGTTTTGGGATTCCGCAAACTATTGTTTCAGACCAAGGTTCAGAGTTTATGGCGACAATTTTTGAAGAAATTTGCGCAATCCTTAAAGTAAAGCACATTTCTTCAACGTCGTATCATCATCAAACTTTGGGAAGTTTGGAAAACACACACAAAAGTTTAGGCGCGTTTTTAAGAATGCAGTGTGGTAAGTTTCCAGATTCTTGGAGCTCTTGGGTTCATTTTTGGAGTTTTGCCTTCAATACTACTGTGCATAGTGAAACAAAGTATACCCCATACGAGTTGGTTTTTGGTAAGGTTTGTAATTTACCATCGCATTTGAAAAAACAAATCGACCCTCTTTATAACTTTGACAGCTATCCGTTAGAATTAAAATTTCGGTTACAGCAGGCGCAAGCGGAGGCTAGAGATAATTTGATTAACTCTAAAATGAAAAGAAAAAACAAATATGACTATAAAACTAATTCAGTAACGTATAATCCAGGGGATAAAGTTTTACTAAAAAACGAAGTTGGAACAAAAATGGAGGCGTTGTTTAACGGTCCATATGTAGTTATTGAGGACAGGGCACCAAATATTTTGATACAATTAAGAAATAAAATCAAGGAGGTTCATAAGAATAGAATCAAACCGTATTTTGAAAGGTAATTATAGGCGTATGATTAGTCTTTTTTTTCTGTTTTTTTTTGTTAACGAAGGAGGTGTAGTATATGTATATGTATCTAATAATAATAGGGTATAGAAATAAGAAATAGATAATTATAATTATTATATTCAAATAATATTAATAACACCCAGTACATTATAATGGTGTAATATGTAAGTAGGTTCATTGACATATTATTGTCAATGTAAGCAAGAATTATTCAGGTGGTTAATTATAAACAATTATTGTGAAACATGAATTGTAATTGCAATTATTGGAAAATAGAATACTTTTGGTAATAGACGGGGCTGGTCGTATTATTGAGTGACCCCACAAAACCCAATATATTACATTATGGCGATATGCGATGTGATCGCTATATATTTTTATAGGTATATGCTTGAATGAAACCAGATCGGAACGTTACATTCGGCAACAGCATTTTCTTTTAAGCAGACTGGCTTTGACAGTAGACAACACATGGTTACCGCACATAGATCTATTCCAGTGTCGGACCAACTGAATTGCTGTAGCCAGGCCTGTGGTTGTTCTCAAGATAAGTCAAAATTATCCCCATTTTATTATTGTATTTTTTTTATCGCATAACTCCTAGGCAGCGTCTGCAGGTTGAGTATTCAAAGTATTGTCATTTGTTTAATTATTTTGTATTTTTAGTCATATATATTGATTCATTGATTGGTGACTATCCAGAAATTATATCCACATATTTGTTGGCTCAATTGTATTTAATTTTGTTAGTTATAAGAATTTCAAACATTTTCGTGAAGTGGCATACTGTTATATATTGTTAAAAATTTTGTACACACACAGAGTGACCCATTTGAAAGCGGGCCACCCTCAAAACATTTTTATTTATGGAGCGATTTGGACGATTTTCTTCTTGAAATGTGGAGAGTGAAAGAGTTTATCGTCACTCAGTTTTTTCCAAAAACCAAGGCCTACTAGAGCATATTTAGAGGCAGAAAAATCCAGAAAACATATTAGCGATTTTTTTTGGAAAAAATCTGTCTACGCCACTGGATTCGTCATACCCTGGATCTGTACCAAATTTCATGAAAAAATATTGAAAATTTACGATGTTTTTCTTATGCACCAAGAAGTATTTTGCCTCGGAACTCTTGCGATAGCAAATCTATCAGAAAGAAAATATTTGATAATGTCAAAATAAAATTAAAACAAACTAACGAGACTGACAAAAAAAAATAGAAAAAAGATTACACAGATATATATTTCTGAATTGAATATTTTTCCATGAAATATGGTACAGGCATATTTCAGATGATGAAAAATCCAGTGGCGTAGGCAGATTTTCTCTAAAAAATCGCTAATATGTTTTCTGGATTTTTCAGCCTCCAAATATGCTCTAGTAGCCCTTGGTTTTTGGAAAAAACTGGGCGACGTATGGCCTCAAAATACACCGTTTCCTTCTAACATTTTCAAAAAAAAATCATCAAAAGCAATCAATAAATCAAAAAGGTATGAGGGTGGCCCGCTTTCAAATGGGCCAGTCTGTATTATTATATACATCCAGGGTGTTTATTGATTGAATGCCGAAACTTTAGGGTGATAATCCATGGATGATTTTAAGATGAAAAGTTCATATGTACATAGGTCCGCAAGAGCCTAGATCTCAAGATAAAGGGTGTTGAAATTTGAAAAAAATAAAAATCTTTAACATCACTTTGATACTATTCCAGATATCTTTTAGAAATTCGATACACGTCTTCCATGCATCAATACGCCAGGGAATGTTAGAGAGGGTGCAACTGATTCGAAAATATTGGAAGACACAGCAGGGTATCAATGCAATTAAGTAGATTTTATTATTTTAAGCGAAAACCGAGGCGAAAACCATAAGTCAACGAAAAAAAAAACAAGAAAACAAATTGGCTCAGAAATAAATAGAGATTTCAAAAATAATTTTTATATTGAAATAAAGCAGTGGCGTACAAGTTTTTTCTCCAAAAATATTGAGTGCAAAACCCGTACGGATGCCACTGGTGAAAATAATAAAATTCTTTATACATCACATAATGCATATTGATGCATAGAAGATGTGTACCGAATTTCATGAAGATATCTGCAATAGTATCAAAGTAGTTATAAAAAATTATTAATTTTTCAGAACTTCAACATCCTGTATCTTGAAAATCAGTCTCTTGTGGAACTATGTCAATATGAACTTTTTGTCTTAAAATCATTCAAGGATCATCACCCTCATGTTCAAATAATAAACACCCTGTATATTATTCAATTATTTTTTTTTTGAAAAAGAAAGAATTCAAAATAACTACTTGTTGTTGAATTCACATACAAAGTAACAGAAAACTACATTTGAATAGCAGATTCGTTGAATTATCGATCGACGTAATGGTACCGGATCCCTCATTTGAAGAAAAAGCGACCAACCACTCTTCTGCAGACTTTGTAAGAAAACTCATTTTGACCAGCTTGAAAATGTTTTTTTTATCTGGAAAAATATCAATTATGACCAAAAGATGTTTCTAAATTAGATGTTGAAGTTTATCAAATGATTGACCCATCACTTGGTTAACTATTGAAAAATTAAAAAAAAAAATTCTTGGTCAGAAATGTATGAAATGTCGAATTTAAAATTTTCCTGAATTCATTCTTGAAAATACGCGATTGCCAGTCTTTTCGCCAACTGAATAATTGTCAGACCAAAATGAATCTTTCGAAAAAGTTTCACAGGGGAGTGGTTATCACTTTTTTCATGAGAGATCCCGGACTAATCAAATCAAAAATAGTTTTATTGTCACAAACCAGGATACTACATCAATAATTGACAAGGAACACTACTATGATGAAAGGAAGATCATCTGGCTATATAAATATGGGACTATATCTACGTTTCAATTTAGTTACTTCAAGGAACATTCCTGCAATGTCCATCAGCAACATTTTTGTATCATTACATCCCTGCTATAGGGATGCTGCGCGAATGTAGTAGCCACGTCACAAAATTGTTGCTATAACGTCAAATTAGAAACATTTCAATCCAGTTGGAAAAATGTCATATCGAAACATATCATGAATGTTGATACGACGTAACGCAATGTTAAAATAACTACACAAAACATCGTTTGTTTTGGAGAAACGTTATATTTTCGTTGCAATAATATGTTGATTTGCAACGTTACTATGATGAACGTTTAAGTAGCGGACATAAGCGATAAAAGAAACGTTATAATAGTGTTGTTGTTATCTTCTGAGTAACGTTACTTTTTAGGTTTGCTAGGTAACTTGAACGTTGAGTTATGTTTTATTGTTTGGTGGATGGTTTTTATCAAAGTTCTCTTCGATATTATTTCCGATGATTTGCGAATGAAAAATATTCAAAGCAATAAAATTTTCAGGAAAATCCGGAACCATATCGTGAGATTCTCTTGCATCATGAATTGCACCATCTTCGTCTTTATAGCTCGCAATTTTTCCGTTAGGACATTTGTTGGCTGTATTTATTTATAGCCGGGACCGCATCGGCTTCTTGGTTTGTGTAGAAATTGAATTTTTTCCAGAGCTTCGAACATATCATCTGAATTGGCAACCAGGCCGAATTCTTCAAACTCACACCAGAAATGATGGAGTCATCCTGTCAAAACTTCATCTGACGAAATAAGAAGAACAGTAGTGAAAGTCTGCATTTTGCCTGGTCAAGAGGGCAACACATCCCGTTGAAACCTGAGAGGTTTCAGGGTGTGTATGTTACGATAACGCTAGATTTATCGTGAGACATGCGAATGGGCACTTCAATTTTCAACATCGATGACAGCGTCTCCCTTGGAACTTGCAATGGCCCACGTGACGTGACGGAAGAGGAGAGACACGACGACCTTTGAGCTGTTTTCAACTTGTAATTTTGGCTTATAACTTTGTACATCTCTACTGTAAATAAACGAACGTGAAATTCCAAAAACCTTCACTCATCAACAACAATAAATAACTGTTTGTATTTCTCTGATTTCATTTTCGGCGTAACATGTGAGGATAACACCACCGGTTTTGAAGAGCCACTTATGGACATCCCTAAACCAATTTGACTGGGACTTACCTTGTTTCTTAGATCCTCTTTTATTTTCTGCCCATTTCCTTGAGTCCCTCCCTTCTGCTCAACGACAAGGACTTTACTTGGGTTTTTTTTGCCAAGGCATACGTTTTGGATTCTTTCGTTTGATTCTCCACTTCCTTTTCTTCCCGTAACATGGCAATATTTGTTCATGATTCAGTATTTTCAAACAATAGTTGATCCATTTTCTCATTTGTCTCCACATACACATTACTACATGATGATTGCCAATAATGATTACATATTTTCCTCATATTTCATAATTTTCATAATTCCAAATTTTCTTTAGTTCGTTTGGGTTACTTTGGGTTGGAGGAATAAATATGGAGCAAGATTTTCATTTATTATCAAACTTTTGAAGTCCCAAAAAATACTGTTTGCTCTTGTTTAATTTTTTGTTATTGAGTTTTTGAGACGCATAATAAAAATCAATTTCATCATCGTAGCGTAGAAGGGATGAGACATACGGTAACAGCAGATTCCTCACACAAAAATATTGCGATCACCCCGAACCTGTCTATCCCGAAAGTTGATATTAAAAGGTGGTCAAGGTTTAATTTTAATTTTTGATTTATTTGAATAACTTTCGGAATAATACAGTTATATTGTTGATATGTGGTATATTTGCAATGCAAAATTCAAATCTGAGCATGCAATTGCTCTCACTAGTAGGGAGCGCCACTTACACATCTTTTCACTTCAAATAGTAATAACTTTTGTTTACGCACTTGTACATTTTTTCAAAATTGATTTTGTCATCATATTTACATCAAAAACGTATACTTTGTAGAATTAGCTTTTTTCAAGATATTTGAACTTGTAGTATTCCATGCAATGTGGTTTTGAATGGAAAATTTCGAAAATAAACCTAGGGGGCTTTGAAAACGGCGCGGCGTTATCATGGTAATTTTGACATGAGTTTGGAAGTTTGAAGTTTCTTGATTGAGAAAACTAAATCAAATTTTAGATTTTTCCACACAAAAAAAAACTAGGGCGATAGGGCGTTTGTTATTCAGGAATAAGTGAACATCAAGCAGTAATAAGAACATGAGATCGGAGGTGCACTTAGTGGGGAAAAATCCAAACTGATCTGGCTTGAGAGAAAATCTCATGAGTTGATTTTTTTATATATCCTCTCAAAGACAGCACGGTAGAAAAGCAATTGGGGTGTAATTGAAGTGGAATGATAATCGCTCTCTTGAGAGATACTGGAGAAACGCTCGTTGAAAAGAACTCATTAATGGGGAAGGTTAACACATTCAGAACTGGAAGTGGAAGATTCATAAATATTTTAAGTGATAATTCATCAGTGCTACACGAGGATTGACTTTCTATGTTGTTTATTTTCCAAGACGTGTAAATAGTCACTCAAAAACCTCTTTAGAGAAAGTGGGTCAAGACTTGCTACAGTATCCAAGATAACATCATCGCTTATATACTCATTTAAATCATTTGAAATTGGCAATTCCTGAAAGTTTTGCCTCTAAGCTCATTAATAATAGATCATGTTTCTCTGGTAACGTCCTTGGACCTGCTGAACGATGTTGATAATGAAGCTTCTAAGCCTTGAGTAGCTTGGGATAGATTTTTCTATAATTTCAAATGAACTCAAGAATTCGATAAGAAGCTGCGAATTTTGTTTATGCATGTACTTATAAAAAAGAACGCATATTTTTCCAACGTTCTGGTTCAATCTTCCTTGACGGAAAGGCCCTTTAAAACCCTTTTTGATTTAGCCCAGGAGATCACTGAGTTCAGATGCAAGATCTTCAGATTTAAATTCTAGTCTCCAGACAAAAGAGACCTCGCAGATTCTACCTACGTGACGAGCTTCATGCTTGGCTTCGGAGAATTATGAACATGATCAGAGAGAGTAGCCCTTATTCAAGTATAGAATGAGTGTACCTTTATGGGCTGTGATTTTGCCGTTAAAACGTTCGCTGCTGACGACGCGGATTCGAATGCATTCAATGCCTCGCCGACATATTCCAAACAGTAGAAACACCAGGACTAGGGACAGTGCCACACACTTTGACACAAAACTAATATCGTGACGACGCCGATCTGGGACGCCTTGTGCCAATGAAGGATGGACGGTGAGCAGAGGCATCCATTGGTTTCTGTGGAAAAACATGTAAATGAGAGCGATTAAAAGAACCATGCTCCAAATCATCATCAGGACCCGACTCTCTTCAGGCCCACTACAACTATCGATGAGGGCTTCCATCTTTCAGCCCTTGACGGACACTTCCGTTCAGATCGACTCTCGAAGCTTGGAGCGTCCAGCTCTGGTCCAGGCAGTCATCAAACCAAATTTCCTCTCGAGCCTTCCTGTACTCTACTTGGCAGCGGGGGTGATCGTTGGCGCATCCACCAAATGTCACGTAAGGCGTTGGACTGGGTCTTCGACTGGACCCACAATACCTGTCGTGCTCTAGGGAACGTAGCTGAGCTGAGCAGTAGAGATACTCCGTATAAGCAACTTCCATTTATTATCGTCTATGCATGTTACATCCCATCTATCCCAACCATAACCCTAGGACGAGCATGTTCTTTGAGGCTGAGAGGAGAGGGGTTACACTACTCAGGGTGACAGGGATTCCACTACTCACAATGGAGAGTAGTTGGCTAAGCCAACCACTGACTATCATCTCGCTGAACGTATCTATTTATAGCAACAAAACTGCTCGCTCAGCGATTTTACCAGTGGCAAATTGGGTAGATTCACACCAAGTATATTTGCCTCCAGTACTATTGTGACAATATGCTATACAATCATCTCCCGCTATACCTCAAATTTATTTCCAGATTTGCTAGCTTCCGTGAAGAAACGAAAGCCTTGCTACTGGAAAGACCTTTCTATTCTATGAATGAGTTTTTCACGGATTGCATTTCTCTGTTTGAGCACCATAAGTGACAGTTTCATATTATCCAATAAGTGGGAGTGACATGCAATGATCATTAGAGTATTCATGTTTTTTGGGGTCATCAATCGCCTAGTTTAGTAATTCATTCAACACTTGGATACTTCCTCTTTGAATAACACCAAATAAACATTGCTCATTGCAAGCAAAGCAGAAACAAGTTGAGTTCAAGTTCATAAATTGGATTTCAAGTGCACCGAGGTCACGCACCCCAACGGTTGTCTATTTCCTGAATAAGAAATGGATATCAACACGTTCTGGTTGCAAAAACCTAAACAACCCCAAGTTCCTTGTTTGATATTTAAATCCAAAAATAATTACATACTGCTGGCAGGGCGAAAACAAGATGATTTCAAGTTCACCAATGGAATTTCGAGTTCACCGATTTCGCTCACCCCAGCTGATGTCTATTTTCTGAATGGAAAGTGAATATCGGCGCGTTTTGCCTGCAATAGCGTGAGCAATCGCCGGTTCCTTGTTGAATATTTGACACTGCAGTATTATTGTTCTTATCATAATTGTTGACTTTGCTACGGTATTGTTTTACTAACTAGTCATCATAGTATAACTAGAAGTATGCCACTGTTTATCGTTGTTGTCCATGAGCAATTTCCATTTGAATTTAAATTTGACCAAATATTGGAAACATATATTATTTGTGCTAGTATTGTTTTATTGTTTAACGTAATGTGTAGTATTATGATGTTTTGTACTGTTTTTACCATTTGGTATTCGCGTTATCCATCAAATTTATTCAAATTTTTCCGTGGCAATCAAGCATATTTGATTTGCTTTGATTTGATCCTGATGGACCATTTTGTGAAAGGCAAACAAAAATAATACTTTGACATCTCACAACGTCGCAGTTTGAAACCAAACGAAATATCACATTGCACACCCATGCCCGTATGCCTTCAAGAATACATCTTTTTTCCACCGAACGAAGCCGGCTTATTATGATTTCTCGCACAAGCGAAGTGAGTTCTCAATTCTCATTATTCTGCAAACAAATCCTGTTGTGAATTTTGGTTTTGGAAGAAATAAGTTGTCAAAGTTTATTTCGCGAAACTCTCCTCGTTAACGTAATGAGAGTTTAATAGAGCAAAGAGTAACGGTGGATGGTTTCAATTTTACCCTCAGTTAATGAACGTCAATTTAGACAAAAATTTAACAAGAGTTGGAGCGTAAAAAGATCATAAAGTCAATGTAGATTCATAACAGTTCATAATTCTGTTCATTTTACTATTCTCTATAAGAAAATAATGATTATGCAGAAATCGCTTCTCTAGAATATTGGTTTGTTAGTTTTATTGCCTTGAGCGATCGACTTCATATTTGGCATGTCAACGTTCACTCCTTATATACATGATACTAAAACAATCAAGATATGATCGATTGCTGGACGAAATTTGAACCAAGCCGCGCATGTCGTCATTGCAGGCCCAAAGTGAGGTTAGATGTAAAACATCAATACCGTAACCTAGTAACCATTTGCTGATTGAAGTCTGAACTGACTCACGCATGATGTCCCCACGTGACATTGATTGTATAGGTTTGAGGTAGGTCACGTGATGATATTTGAGGGGGATGTGCGATAGTTATTGTGTTACGGCGTGAGTTTATCTTGTTTTTTTTATTATTTTGGTAACCCAGTTATCTAGTTTACCTATGAATTTTGAGGTTTGAGCTCACAATGGCGTCAGCGAAACCTGCGCGTGATCATATCTTGTT
Organism: Orchestes rusci; assembly: GCA_958502075.1. Taxonomy (NCBI): domain Eukaryota; kingdom Metazoa; phylum Arthropoda; class Insecta; order Coleoptera; family Curculionidae; genus Orchestes; species Orchestes rusci. Next base: position 4,773,558 of record OY293306.1, read on the forward strand.
TGTTTTAGTATCATGCCTTAGATATATGGACATACGGGGTGAGTCATTGATATGGAAAAGCTGAATTGCGCCCAAGTCTTTAATGATATCGAAATGGACTTAATGGGTTTGAATATAGGAGGCTTCAGTGAAGTTTGTGAAAATATTTTTCAATATACAGGGTTTATCATTTCTGCAGAGTGGGCTACAAAATATTTTTTTTTCAAATAGTAATATCTTTGAATGTTTGGATTTGCCCCTTTTCGGGCATCTCAAATCCGTTTAGTTTTTGCAAGTAGTTCTGTTCAATCTCTTTGGGCGTCAAGGATGTAACATAATTTCAGACGTTTTGAAAAAAAAAACTTGCATACATTATCAAAAATTATCTATGTATTTTAGATGAATAAGCTTGTTGATACATGAATTATCTTTTATTTTTGTATGCTTTCCTGATCCCCATATTACCAATATAGTAAAGTACATTCAATAATGCAGCGATTAATACAATAACCATTTGATTGTTTTCTTGCTTCATATGCTTGACGACTACGACAAATAACTCACTATTGTTTATTCAATGTGATATTTATTATCAAAATGCCGATAATAAGTGATAACGCTTCATGTTTATGCGGCGGCGAGGAGTTTTAACGGTGAAAACAGTGTTTTACAGGCTTGCCGATGTGCTTAGGTTATTTGGTTTGTGTATTTTCTCGATGAAGATTTGACCAGGTTTGCTGATTGCTAATAGATTTATCCTAGCCTCTGTAGATCAGAGAGCTTTGAAGACATCCCAGTATGTGAGTATCATATTGAGAAAATTAGTTATATTTTTGTATATAAATTTCGGGAATATCCTTCTTTTCTGTAAGATTTTTTTATTATTTTGTATCCTACTTAGATGGTCATTTCAAGAGCTAGGAAAAAACTTTAAATATGAAAGTTGAAGAATTTGTGTTTTCCTTGAGATTATCGCAAAGTTAAAAGCCAGCTATTGATTTTTTTCGGCTGTCGTGTATTGTAGACTAGACATCAAAGTTATTTTTTATTTAAATAGTACACCCATATTTTTGTTCAATATTAATTCTTTGACGATTTACACGTATAATTCATGTAAGATAGACTATATTTATCTTCAACCGTTTTTTTATTTATATTTTGATTTAAAGAGCAATGTTCTTACAATGGTTAAGGGATACCTGAATGTTGAAGTTTGATTTTCTATTTTTGTTTTATTTAAACGAATCCCTTAACAGTTGTGATGATTTGACAAAATCCAGGAGGTTTCCAACATGAGAAATTGAAATTGGATATGAGATGACTCTTTTGTATGTGGCGCCATCTACAAGTTTTTTACTGTTTTGAATAGTCATAACTTTTTTGCCAAACCCAGTATCTTTGTTTTGAGCAAAAAAATGATCATCACATCTTTTTTAGACAAAAACGATACTGTTGTTGGAAGTTTCTAGAAGTTACTGTTTTCGAGATATTTGCACTTGAATGAATTCATGCAATGTGGTTTTCAATGACAAATTTTGAAAATAGACAAAGGTGGCGTTAATAACGGCGTTATCATGTGTATTTTGACAATCATTGTTTTATTGTTTCTGAAAAAAATATATCTTAGGGGCTGTTCATCATTCGACTTGACCCCTGGGTTAACTCAATAACCTTAGGATAACCTCAAAATGTTTGAAATTTGACAAGGGCTATTTTACCAAGGGTCAGCTAACCCATGAGTTGATGAACAGCCCCTTGGACTTTCCACTTTTTTTTGTTTTTTTCCTGTTTTTTCAAATGTTTTATTCCATATACAAGGTTAGGAGAAATTACCAGAACGTTCGTTATTTCAAAAGAATCACAAGAAAAAAATATCTCACATACAAGTTGTGAGGCTCTTGAAAATCTATAATATATCTGTGATAAATTGGAATATACAGGGTCGGGCATAAGGTTTTGGCAGATCAAAGTTGCATTTTTTCAAATGGAACCTCCTGTACACTAATGGATGTTCTAATTCGTTCCTCATTTTTCAGCAGAAATTTTAAAAACCATGATGTTCCTGAATTAAGCCGTTTTTGAGTTTTCGCTTTTTAAATATGACATCCTTACATATTTGACATGCTATTAAACCCAAACGATCCAAGATAGAGAAGAACGGTGTGCACTTTCTCACTTTTCAAGAGCTATCCAAGGACATTGAATTGATTCTTGTCAAAGAATGTAGAGCATTTTCGAACAAAACTGACATTCGACAGTACCTTCTATTCAAATGGCAGAAAAGCTCTTGAAAAGTTGAGTCAAGAAATTGCAGACCATTTTTCTCTCTCTTGTATTGTTTGAGTTTTGTAGCACGTGAAAGGTGCAAAAATTACATTAGTAAAGTCGGATTATCTCGGTAAAATTTTAGGACAATGTTATGTGTATTATAGTTTTTGCTCAAATCTTAAGAAAGAATTCAAATACTCATGAAAATGGAACCCCCTGTGCCACAGATTCGAGTGTATGCATGGGGATCTGAGTTATTATAAGAGATACAGGGTCGGTGTGATGGATTCAAAGTTGCGCATTTTTATGTTCAAGAAGATGCTTTTTCAAAGTTGAAAAATTCCGACTACTTTCGAAGATATTCGAAAAAAAAACAAAACTTCGCAGAAACGTTCATATTTTTGCCTGTGTATGTTTGAAAACATTGTTTCAAATAAATAACATATTGCCATTGCCACTTCTTCATAAAATAGCAGGAAACCAACCAGTGACCATCATTTTAATGCCTGGTCCAGGTGAAATTATTGTACTTCCTGTTCCATCTACAGTCAGCTTTGTTTTCGCCACAATGATTTCTTGACCACAATTCTCATTCGTCAGATCATCCAACAATCCCTTTTGATCAGTCCGCGAAGAAGCTTCACTGTACACATACCATCCTTCCTCATTTATGTTTTTCTCAAAAGCAGCTTCGTCCGCATTTTTGTATATTTATTTCTTGGTTTGAACTGTTCTTGTTGGAGAATTTGGCTTCTGGGTCAATCTTTTTCCAGTGCTTTCCATGCTTCTGATGCCTGCATCACATGAGGATTTTGATTTATCAAGAGAAAGTATAATTTTTGATAATTCTTTTTCTTTGTGTCGTTGCTTTGTAGCGGGGCCAAAATTTTCACTTAGCAGTTACAAAGACCATCATATTTCAAAAAAGCACTCACTAGAAACTTCCAAATATTGAGATTTTCTCGCCCCTTCAACTTCTCAACCGCTGCAAGTCCAGAATTAGAATCTCCTTTGGCCATTTTTACCGATAAGTGATAATTCTGTTACAAAAAAACATTCACAATTCTTCTTACACAAAGTTACAGCGTCATAAATCCTGTGCCTATAACCTATTGAGAATATCAGGATCGCCAGTGGACTTCATTTTCAGAAACAGACTGTATAGGTTTCTTTACAGAAAATGGCATAACTTTATATTTACAATAAAGCCAATACACGCCAATACCATGGACGTTAACATGAGTCTTATGCATCAGTACTGCTACATTTCTACCTGTGAAAACGCATTTAAGCCATAAAACGATTGAAACGAAAAAATGAATTCAAACTTGTTAATTGTTGCACAGTTTTCAAGTTATTTGATAAACATATCCATATCAATATCATCTAGTGTTTCTTATCTTCCGATAAGTGATAAAATATTCACTTCAGATCCAGTCCATACAAACCACTTGAGGGTTTTGATTTAAGATTTTCCAAATTGTCTATTGATCTGACATTTGGAGTATGACTTATTATCATTATCTCAATGTTCAACAGTCAAGCTGAATTGGTCACGTGCGGTTTACAAGAATTGAGCTACAATGAACTTGTCCAAATACAGCAAATGCCAAACAACTTTCGATTCACCTCATAATTGTCTCCAAGCGAGTTATTTTGTGAATTGCTTGTGACCAAAATTGGCCACCAGCAAACTTTATAACAACTTGGTGGCAACGATGACGTAGATCGTAAGTTGTTTGGCGTTCACTATATTTGTTAGCGGGTGATTTAACTCTTCAACTAGGTAACACGCGCGGAAAACTGGATTCTGGCATCGCCTTTCTATAAATCGTACCTCCAATCGCTCATGTTCTAAGATAAGGCTGGCCAATCGCAATTTAACTCTTTCTGGACAAGGACTTTGGATAAGTGAAGATCCACTAATTTTGGAGATGATGAGAGATTAATAATTAAACTTTCTCATCTACAGTGCTCATCCGGCCCTTTCACTAATGATCCAAAGATGATTTTCATTCTTAATTTCACGCGGCTAAATTCAGGAAATAGTTCAATATTCTTCCAAAGAATATTATCCAAATTATGATTTTATAATCGAGTTTTATTGAATATACTGTCGGCGCTGAATTGCTGTAAGTTTTTTGATGATTGAATTTAATAAGATTTTAGCCGTAATTTTGATCCTATATGCGTTAAATTATTGCATGTACCATTTTTCGCATTATTACCTTCTACATTATTTAGTATAAAATTTGTTTGGATATTTACGGCAGTATTTGATAGTCTGATTTTACCTCAGAGAAGCGATAATGACATATTAACGAAAATCATAAAGAAAATCAGTTGTGTGAAACTCAATTGTCTTTGAAGTCGATTTTCGAGATAAGAACAGTAGCGTTGGTTTTAAATTGGATTTATTTTGGTTAAATCTTTATCGCTGCCTGATCGAATTTTTGAAATACATTTATAGACCAAATGTATTTGAATGCATTTTTCATACATTTATACTTGGTATTTATTATTTATTTATTATTTATGTTGCTAAAATGATTGAAACGGGAGTTCCGAATTGGTTTCGTATTGGTGTTTTCATGTGATAACCCAACCTTTTGATTAAAATAAATCAATTGATTTGGATAAGTTTGTTTGATATCCGTAGATCAAAAGAGACCCGTGTTTTGAGGAGTAGCCTAACGCATATATTCTTGTGTGCTCTTGGTATTGGTATTGGTATTGGTGGGGGCAAACCACTGCCCGGCGAGTAGGCCGTAAGACCCTTTTCGTCAACCTCAGGACCAATGCATCTCTGACTAAGTTGATGATGGAGAACATCACCTAGTTATATATCGAACTAGCAGGGCCAATTAATTATTAAACTTTTCGACTGTCAGTAATTGATAATACTGCAGTCTACTCAGTAGCGTTAGCCAGTGAGAGTGCTACTAAATACAAAACAGAAAATAATGTCTGCTCACCGCGGGGATCGAACCCACGTCAATCAGAACTAGCGGTCTCTCAAGCCGGCGTGTTACACGCTCGGCCACCGTAGCCCCCTTGTGTGCTCTTACTTCGCTTTCTGGAGCTTTGACGCCGTTTGTTCAACATCCAAAAAGCTATTTGCAATATAAATGTGCAATAATCTAACCGCTCTCCAAAAACTCAGTTCATTCAACCTTTTTGATACCTAGTCTGCCCCTGGGACGGCCTTCAATTACCATATCTCCGTAGGGACAGTCGTGAGGGAAAAAACTATATAACTTCACACAAACTATCATATTTTTTCATGTTCCACCTGAATTCGGGAGATTTCTCACATTTTTCCATCCTGAATATGTCCCGGATTGTTTATATAAAGTCAACTTCGAAATTTGCTCCAACATTACATTATATGTTACAGAAAAAAAGAGAACACTGCTCCAAGATGTACATGGATATATTGGCAGCCATCTTGGTGATGTTTTTGAGTTTTGTTATGATAAACAACAGAAAAGATCCAAAAAAACTGTTTGGAATTTATAGTCAACCTGGAAAGTGGTACTTTATCAAGTATCCCATATTTCTGATGATTTTGGTACTAAGTAGATTGAAATACTATATTCTTGGGAAAAAAGGATTATATGATGAAAAAAAAATGGACAAAAGACAACCTCTTTCCAACGATCCAAAGGTACGTATCAGAAAACTATGAGCATAATATAAAATTAGACTACTTGGAAGCTAATTAAATAAATAATTCCTTGAGTTGAGTTACAAAAATGTTACAGAAGTCAACCATGTTTGATCTGTTGATTGAGGTCTCGGGAGCAGCTAGATTTATTTTGATTTTTCCATATGGATCGTAATATTTTTCAAGTCTTGAATTAATGGAAAAAAATGGTTGTTTAGTTTTTCAGTATTTCTTTCTACCTTTCAGGCATTTGACGCCATTTTTTTCCATGCCGTTTCGCAAGATGGTATCTACTTTGTAGCTGGCGCTGAGAGACGACATGAAGGCGTGATCAATGGACTTATTTATTTGCAGGTATTTTCCAAAAAAGTGTCCGTTTCATTAGTTCATATGTCAAGAAATTGATTTGTCACAGAATTGAGTAATATTCACATTCATTCCAAAGCATCCAGAGTTTGGATTACTGAAGATGCCAAAATTGCCAAACACCAAACTTCAAGAGGATCCTGAGTCGATGATGTCTGGAAAAGAATGGGCTGCTGAAGGATATAGTTTTGCACCAGTAGAGCCAATGAAGAAATGGAAATTGAGTTACAAAGGAAAAATGAGGTCAGTGAAAGTTTTGATAAAACGACAAACATTTTAAGATCTGTTTCATTCGAAATATGCATACGCAACTTCAGCCACTCTGAAGCATCGATCTTATTATTTTTTTAAGGTCTTTCACAACGCAAACAGATAATGTCAAAGTATTATGAAAGGACCTGATGGGAAAATATCCCGAATTCGCTGAAAAATCAGTCAATAGTACATAATATACTGTCAGGTGATACAAAGAAACCTTTATCGAAGCCCCGTTATTGTTACCATCCATAATAAAAAGATCTTTGGAAACAGAGTTTCAATGCCGAGAAATTTTCACAGACTATCATATATAAAGACAAACGTCAGATCCAGACAGATATTCAGTTATTCTTTGAAATCCACAAGTATCGATATTCGATAGCCGTATTAATTGAACACAGCGGGAATTCCTTGATTAAAATATCTGTTTCTTTTTTGTCTCTGCAGATGAGAGATGCGAAACTAATTCCACAGAGGATAGTTTTTGAATACATTTTATCTCACGGCTTCAATCTCTAGAAAATCCTTGTGGATACTTAAGAACTGATCAGCCACAACACATTATACAGGTTTTGATCCGAAATTACATTGAAATATTTGAATCGCGTGATCACCGTCACAAATCAAAATAGAACTTCATATAAACATAATATTATCAACTACTACGAGTATGTACTTCACCCAAGAAAATAAAAATGGGTGAAAAAATCCTCGTCAAGAGCATTGAGTGATACCTCATTTTTAAGAACTTCTGTCCCTCATCATATTGTTTAAGTTTAAAGAAATGAACTCTTACGGTTGATTACTCAAAGACACAGAACACATATACAAAGTTTAGAACAAAAACGTTAATGGAGGGCGAGGCCTAAGTGAAAGCTTTCATTCGCATTAACGGAGAGGTGCTGATGTGCCTGAAGTTCGTTAGATCTCGAGAAGATGGCGGTATGTGGAATGCCACATGACAGCTTATTAGCGTGTGTGAGAGCCTAATTAATTTGTTCCTTTTCTTTGTATGTGTTGAAGTTGGAGACAATATAATATTTGATTTTGTAAGTATCGTCTCGTCTATTGATTCAATACTTCCTATTAGGAGTTGTTGATTGATTGCATTTCTTAGTTCGTTCAATGTTGCAGAACGTAGTTACAATAATTTATTGACACAGTTCAGGTGTCAATCGATTACCTGTAGAGAATTTCAACTTCGAACGTAAAAACGAGACTCGTGGAGTTAAATGGTTCATTTCTAGATTCCCGATTTGAATATACAGGTGAGTGTGCCTCTCACGAGTATTGCTGGGATTCCATGCAGGGATTGTCATCGCTTCTGGGTTGGGTTCATTTCAGGGATTTCAGGAAATGTCAATAGTTGTCACTAGATCTGTTTCTCCATTGTATTGGGTTAACTCTTTTCTGAGTATTATTGCAGGGATTTAAGGGAGACTGCTATTGATGTTTCAGTTATTTCTTCATTATATTCTATTGAGTGTATTCTTGTTTCATAACCAAACTTGTCAGATTATATAACTCAGCTATAGCGCCTTTGTGGCCATTCCTCCTACTTTGAGGAGCAGATGCCCTGTGGTCTGATTTAGGCGATTGCCTGTTGCCTTTGTGGCCATTCCTCACACTTTGGGGAACAGTTGCCCTGTTGCCTTTGTGGCCATTCTCATACTTTGGGGAACAGTTGCCCTGTGGCCTGATTTTGCGGTTGCCTGTCGCCTTTGTGGCCATTCCTCTTACTTTGAGGAACAGACGCCCTGTGGCTAGGCTTTAAGTTCAACAGAACTAAATAATCAACTTATTTCCGAGCGGCCAGTCTAGTGTGTGTCCCAGTGATTCTCATGTACTTTTTATCTTTATAGATTGTGCGGAGTTTGAAATTCACTGACGGCTTTGTGATCCGGTGTTTAGGGTGAGTGTTATTTTGTGTACTACTTGATTCATGTAGAAATAAAAGTGTCTCTCACACTTGTCATGATGAAGTCATTTGAACGCCACTCTTCATCTTCATGTTGTCTTTCATGCTTTGATTCTTCTCTAAGTAAAAAAATGCCCTGGTAATCCTTATCAAAAAACCCATAAGAACGCAGAATACAACCCGAAATACTAGAGGCTCATCAATGTTATGTTCCAGCCGCCATCGGAAATATTCCGGAGAAATGCATCCTCCACAAAATAAGAAAAGCCACGACGGCAAAAAACTTTCTACCAGAAAAGCAAGTAGGATTTTGCCCGGTGTACTCTACAACAAATCAAACAGTGAGGCTAAGTGACACCATCCTGAAAAGGTCGAACAAAGGGGAAAAACAGAAGAAGTGTTCATTGACGAGTTTCGTAGAGACCAGCCGTCCCACATCACATGGAGCCATGCACCGCTTCCCGAGACCTCCGGAGTGAGTGACATTTTCCCATAGTCATCATCTTACAGGGTCAGCGCCCCGCAGCGCAGATAGGAAGCCCCACTGACCCCATCCCCAGATGGTCCTGGACATTCAAGAAAAAGCAAAAAAACTAAATTTGTCCAAAGTATTTCTCTTTATTTAATAAGTAAAGACATTTTCAACGTCAAATTCAATGTCAGTGCTTTTATGTGAAGGGAACTGTATAATATATTACAGAAATCCTCAATAATACATTATCCAAGTCTGATAGTTAGATTCGCATCCACCTCATTCCGTGGCGCATTGTTCCGTAAAATTTTATACGTCAGTTTGTCTTCTAAACTTTGTTTATGTGTTCTGTGCTTAAAGATAAAAAAAAATGCCAAGCTAACATATCAATAGGAATGACAGCAGACGCTTGAAAATTGGCAGTTGTAGTCAGGGTCAAAATAAAGTATCACTTGACTCTTCTTTCCATTTAAGATTTCAAGGGTGAGCTTCACTCTTCCTAAGAGGTTGCAAATGAGGGTTGGCCTATGCGCCTAAAAAGTGTCCCCCTCAAAAACAAAATTGATGTGTCCAAGTGTTTTTTTTTAATGACATTAAATGCCGTTTTGTTTTCGATGGGCCACCCTATATATGCTTGTAGCTTGTGGGGCTATGTCAAACATCGTTATGGTCGAAATATTGATCAAAAAGTCATAGAAAACAACGTTCAAAGAAATAAGTCTTTGAACGATACGCCACAGAAGATGGTGTTAACCAAACCGTAAAATGAAAAAAAAAAACATCGCAATCTCAATTCCATGCAGGTACGATTTTTCATAAAAAGTTTGTCGAGGTGATATTGGATCACTTTTATTTTCCTTTATGATAGTAGTTTTACGGTGTACCTACATTTAGAATTGATCATTGATCTTGACTTTGGCTGTCTCCGCTCCATTTTGCTACCGCGTACAAATATGATGCGAACCGCGGTGCTGGGTTGGGTGAGCTGTAGATGAGTAGATACCGATTCCAGTACAGAGCTCACTATTTTATTTGCACTTGTTTCCGCTCTGACAATGTGCCGGTATCCCGTTACAACCTGTATACAGTATGTCCAGATCCATTTTTCCATAGAGGTATCTCAGCCCCTATTATACCTACAGCGAAGGTTAAAAAAAATGGCGTCTATGACAAGTCTCAATCGTCTTTTGTTTTTCCGCTACCCGCCTCATTTTTTATTCGAATTATGACCGTATTGGACTTTTCCAAAGAGCGTGAAATTTCCAGTCTAGTGATGTCTCTAAAATGCATTCTAGTATCATACTTATAAGAAAGCTTGTACTGACTGCGTCATCAACGCCGAGCCAAAACTATTATAGATCGACGCATGACATTTTCAAGAGATGTTCTGCTAAATATTTTTAGGTGTGCTAAGAATGGATTTTGCGAAATTTCATCCCCAGGGGGGTGAAAAGGAGTGGGTTGAAAAAATCGTTAATTGATGAAAGATTATGTATTATTGTTAACATCATGTTCATATCAACAATCTTCAATGAAATTGACACATGTATCGTTGTTTTTTAAAATTCAACCCCCAGGGGAAACAAAGTCGGGCTCAAAGGAGATGGGGTGGAAAAAATCATAAATTGATGTATGTATTGTGTATTTTTGGAAGCATCATCTTGAAATTTCGTATAAATAATCTTGAATTAAATTAATTAAATATGTGTTATGCTATTTTGCGAAATTCAGCCTCTAAGGGGGTCAAATTCGGACTCAAAGGAGTGGGTTGAAAAAATCGTTAATTGATGAAAGATTATGTATTTTTGCTAACATCTTGTTGAAACTTTGTATAAATTATCTTGATTGAAATTGATGAGGGAAAAATTCAATCCTTAAAGGGGTGAAAGGGGTGAGAATGTGAAAAAACAAAAATCATTAAAAAAAAATGTATTTTTGGTCACAACGACTTGGAACTTCACTATGATGATCTTGATTGAAATTGATGGAACACGTGTCTCGTCGATTTCCAAAATTCAACCCTTGATGGGGTAAGAGTGATGCGGGTGTGAAAAATCATAAATTAATACAAAAAATATATTTTTGATCACATTATCTTGAAACTTCATTTTATTGATCTTTAATAGAATTATTAATAAAAGATGTGTCTCGTCATTTTCCAAAATTCACCCCTATGGAGGTGAAAGAATTAGAGGCAATATTTATAGGTGTGCTTAGAAAAGATTTTTCAAAATTGAACCCCTAAGAGGCTGAAAGGAGTGGAGGTAGGAGAAATGACATGTTGATGAAAAAAATATGTATTTTTGGCCACATCGACTTGAAACTTTATATCAATAATTTTGAATGAAATCAATGAAACATGTGTTCCATCGTTTTCCAAAATTCAACTCTTGAGGGAGTTAAAAGGAGGTGGGGGTGTGAAAAAACATAAATTATAAAAAATTTAATTTTTGATCATATCAACTTTGAACTTCATTATCATGATCTTGAATGAAATTAATAAAACACATGTGTTTCGTCGTTTTCCAAAATTCGACTCTCAAGAGGGAGAAAGAGGTTGAGATGTCATGAATCATAATAATCAATCAAAAAAAATATATTTTTGGTCACACCGACTTGAAACTTCATAATAATCATCTTTAATGAAATCAATGAAACACTTGTTTCGTCGTTTATTTTTTAAATTCAACTTTTGAAGGGTTGAAAGGGGTGGAGGTGTCAAAAATCATAAATTTATCAAAAAGATGTATTTTTGGTCACATCGACTTGAAATGGAATCAGTGAAACACGTGTTTCGTCGTTTTCCAAAATTTAACCCCTGAGAGGGTGAAAGTGGTTTGGACGTGAAAATTCATAAATCAATAAAAAATTGTATTTTTGGTCACATCGACTTGAAACTTTATTATGGGGAAATTATTAAAACACGTGCTTCGTCGTTCTCCAAGTTTATGAGAGTAGCTTTCAACATTATTCGATAACAATCAAACAATCGCAGGCGAAGCCGTTACGGGTACTGCTAGTCAAATTATCACACTTCGTGGTTGGAACTTGGAGAAAACAACTGAAATGTTGTGATTTTGTATAAGGGACGAGGCCTCGTGAAAAGTTACTTGTGTGACGCTACCCTAGAATTTGCCGGTCGATTTTTGGGGAGGTAAGGAAATAAGTGCTCTTCACATAACTTGCGCGCCACCCTTTGTATTTACGTGGATGAGGGCTCACACTGCTATCGGTATGCTTCGAAAAAGTGGAGAAGGTCGTTCTTTTCAAAATGTTCCAAAATCTCCGAAATGAACTTCTGAATTTTTGAACAAAAACACGCGTGTTGGTAGAGTATGGATTGATCGTTCTGTTGTGCCACAGTATTCACAAAGGTGGTTTTTAACCAGTAACGGAGAGTTTCTGATCCTATACGTTTTGAGTTCATGAATCACTATAACATTCAAATATATTTATTTTGACGTTATGTTGATGCTTACTTTGAAGCTCCACACAAGACGTTGTCCAACGTTGCAGTGGATCAACAATAGAATAGTTGCTTCCAGTCGCAAGTACACACTTATAGACGTGTTAAGTAACAACGTTGGACAACGTTGTACTACGTGGACGATTCCCAACCTTTGACAACGTCTCAGGTCCCGACTACTCCCAATGCCCACCAACGTTGTTAGGAGTAAATATCTGCAATGGTTGGCTTCTAGGGTTATGGCGACCTTGTGGCTACGTTGTTCTGGGTTTTGGTGCCAATGCCAACGTTGGTAGTGGTCGAATTTAGTCCGAAGTTGGAATTTTGTTACTTGGGAAGTGAAACGAGTTAATTGTCTTGAGTACTCATCGAGAATTCACAGACCGAAATATTTTCCACATCATCCGCTATGGTATTATAAGTTCCATTGCAATCCTTTTCGTTTTTGATTTCATCATACTTGCTCGAAACTAGTCCACGTTTCTTACTTTTCCATTGCAAGATAGTGATGAAAAAGAAGAAGGGGAGACTATTTTCGAGCGAACGTATGATGAAATCAAAAACGGAGAGGATTACGATGAAACTTATAATCCCATAGCGGATGATGTAGAGATTATTCAGGTTTGTGAGGTTTTGATCGGTACTAAGAACAATAAACCCGTAACACTTGGTCAATAAAGAACAGCGGAATGAAGAAGAATACGATACATTTTGGAACAGCAAAGTCCAGTGGAGATGATCACGATGTAGAAAAACGTGTCGCATAAGCGATGCGGAACCCATGAATCATCAAATGTTCGAGTTCATTCGTAGAATGGTCTAGCGCCAGTTTCAAAAATCAAAATATCAGTAAAGTGTGCCGTACCAGAAATTCCATAATCAAACTCCTCATTTTCTGTTACCGTTTAAAACCCATACAGTTACCAACTAACCGGTCTAATCGTCTAATCCAAAAGCAACATCAAAAAAACAATAAAAAATGTCACTAAAATATAGCAACACTAGGTCAAACCCGCACTAACAGCTCATCTACAATCTAGAACGCTCGTTGTTCGGAAAATAACCATAATAAAAATAGCAAACTCCGAAATTGAACCTGTCTACTTGTCATTACGCCACGCGACAGGAAAACTGAAAGATTTTATGGAAATAATGCAAACACGTGTTTGTAGTTCGAGCGAGTTCTAATTCGTTTACTTTTCATGTAAAATGCTGCGAATTATGTTTTAGCTTGTTGATTATAGGAAATAGAATCAGCAATTTTGATAAGAAAGCAATGACTTATTTCACAATGAATGAACGTAAGCACTGAATTCTGTTTTCAAGTTTTCATTTTTCCGTTTCAGAGTTCATGGTGATGATGACAAGTTGGTTCAAGTGAGCATTGATGCCGTGTTCAACAGTGATATGCCATATTTCTTCTACGATGTGGAACTACCAGCAAAGATGCTAGCACGTTCATTAGCAAGGGAAACCTGGACAAAAGAGTTTTTCGCAAACTTGAAAGAGTGAGTGTGACATTTGAATTGCATTCTTCTATGACATATCATATAGTACTGGCCAAATACTTATGAAGGAACCTTCTAAAATTCAATAAGGTGCATTGGAGAACTTGAATCCATTTGTCAGTTCACGTGTCCTGGAGATTTTTTCAATATGTTTTTTAGTGCTCTTTTGTCACGTTTAAGAAGAAGGTTAAAATCAAAACGTTCTTGTATGTAAAGTTTGATAAAAATGCAAGCGTCATCCAAAAGAGGCACATAATGTATCCACTTACTGAAAATTCCAAAATAATTGAACAAAAGATAGTCTAGCTATAAAATCTTGAACTAAGCAAGAATGAAAAATGTTTCACGATGTCTTACAACATTTTTGATATTCCAGACTCTATCGACCTTTTTGAGGGTCATCTGTGGCCTAGTTCAATGATTCATTCAACACTTGGGTTCTTCCTCTGTAAATTACACCAACTAAGCATTGCTTCCTGCAAGCAAAGCGGAAATCTAAAGTTCAAGTTCAACAATCAAATTTCAAGTGCACCGAGGTCGCGCACCTAAACTGATACCTTTTTCCAGAATAGAAAATGGATACTAACACGTTTGGTTAACAGCCTGAAGTTCCTTGTTTGATACTTGAATCAAAATTGATTTAATACTGCAGGCAGGGTCAAAACAAGATAACCGCGTTTTGCCTGCAAAACGTGAGCAATTGCCAGCTCCTTGTTTTATATTCAAGACCGCAGTATTATTTTTTACCTCATATTTGTTGATTTTGCTATGATATTGTTCGATTGACTTGTCATCATAATATAACTGGAAGTGTGCCAATGTTTATCGTTCTTGTCCATGAGCAATTTTCATTTAAATTTACAAAATTTGACAAAATATTGAAAAAATATACTTTCACTAGTACTCACAATAACTCACAATAACAAGACACATAACGCCTATACCTTTAGCATTGAATGTTTTGGTCCTAACACAATAATAAAAGAGGTCAGTTCTGTTTTTGTTCACTTACCAGAGAATTACAAAATGTTTGCCTGATTTTACTTTCTGGTCACACACTACATACTTTTCAGGCATTGTTCTATCAATTAAACACTGAATAGCGCAATTTAGAATAGAGAATAGATCACAGAGCTAGGTTTTCTCCTGAGAAATTGAGCCTCACAACCTCACAAAACGTCAGAGAAACTGGCCTTGACTTTACGGTCAGATTTTGCCAGGTTTCGACACAAAACGTGAACCTCAATTCAAATTCACACTTCAAAAATGTTTTTTGATGACACCAATCACTTTGTGACGAAAAACTGAAGAAAAATGGAATAATGGTTGTTTGGGATTGTTAATTTAGAAGATTAGCAGTTGGATTAATTTAGTTTTCTGGGTATTTTTTCATAAAGCTTTAGAACATTCAGGGCACATGACAACATAGCTGAAAATGGAGTTGATATTCATATGAGAGATGTTGGGGTTAGGAATATTGGTTTTGTTACTTGTCTTGTGATATTAAGTCTATGCTCCACTTCACCATTTGGTTTCAGCTTTGTCCATTAAATTTATTTGAATTTTTCTGTGGTAATAAAGTATATTTGATTTGATTTGATTTGAAAAATTCCAAACCAAATGAATGCATAAAGTATCGATTTTCTTATATTTCAAAAAACTAACAACTAATTCAACATTTCTCTGCAGAGCACACCAGACTCACTACGAACAAATGGGTTTTCTTGAAGGATCACTCACGGTTCAGGACAAAACAGTTCCCTTGAAGTTGGATGCTTTCAGAGATCATAGTTATGGTGAGATAATCTTATTATTTCTTGATATTTGAAGGAATCAGTTGTTCTAGCTCAATCCAGATATGTGATACCTACGCAAATTGATACAAAAATGTGGGAGTCAGGTTCACATTTCTCTGATTATATTACTTATTACACCACCATAGTCGAAGAAAGGCGTTTTGTTCTTGATGCCTTGATGATAGTGTTTAGCTAATACTTTTGGATCTGCTTTTCCCGTTCTTCTAGAAATCTAATTGATTGCCTTCAGTTAACATCAAAACACGTATTCTCATGAGTTCAGCTGGGAACCCAAAATTTTCCTCAATCTCAACCTTATGTTAAGCTACATCCTCTTAATCAGTAGCACCTTGAGTTTGAGCCCATCATGGCTCTTCCCTCCATGAAAATGGTAATTACTCAAGTCATTGTCTAGGTCGGACGACCGAAGTTTGATTTTATCAACTGCCTCAAAATATGAAGCACAGCATACACAGTTTTCCATAAACCTTCGTGACATAGAAGATTCCATACAAATGTTTGATGGCAGTGAAGGATATTGAATATATGGATAGCAGATATTGAATATATGGCTGAACTTATGGCATGGAATGACATACATTGTTTGATTTTGCCAAAAATTGACTTTGGGGATTGGAATATCTTCGTCCAAAGTGAAAGAGGTATGAAAACGAGGAACATTCTCAATACAACTTCGAAAAACGAATTTTCTCCAAAGCTTAATAGTGCTACGCTTTACAGAGAGTTATCAGTAAATACATTGAAGAGGGGCCAAGATGTGCAAGAGTTTTTTTTGAAAATAAAAGAACTGGCTAGCAGAAGAAGTGTTGAGACCTGAGCACTTATTCCGTAGGTCATTGATGGTATACGAGATTATCTTAGATGGAGCTACCACAATGAAACATCCTCGATCTTTTTTGAAAAATTCGAACATGACGAACACCAAGGGCAATCTTCCCGAAGATTTAACACATCCAGGACAAAATCAAAGACTTTCTAGATGTTTCAATTATTGTGCTGAACTTGGTCATAGATCCCACGACTGCAAACAGAAAAAGGATGTTACAAAATATTATAAATGTAACAAATTTAGACATAAGTCTTTTGAATGTCAAGAATAGAGTAAAGCAGCCCCTTCTAAAGAATAAGGAATCAATAATGTGTGTTAGATTGGAGAATCAAGGAAAATGATTCACTCAAAGCAGACTTTTCAAGGTATTATTTTGAAGGGGCAAAGGTTTAACGCATTTATTGACATAGGAATAATTGACTTCCCCTTGAAAAAATCAAGTATAATCGTGGTCGGTTTCGGAGGGTTTGATGTTGATACCGCAAGAACATTTTCAAGTGACATGATAGTCGATAATGAGCAGTTCTGTTTGACGAAGTATGCTGCTCCTAACGATGTTATGGAAATAATGAAGATCATAGGCAACAAGTTGCTCGATCAAGTCAACATGTTCATAACAAAAAAAAGGACTTAAAACAACTAAGCTGAGTAAAGAAGAGAATACGTAGGACGAAAAAAACATTTCTAAAATTGGAACGATAAATAAGCAAGAAGGGATAGATATTCCTAAGTTAAGACGTGGACAAGGAAATAAGAAGAGAAATAGAAATGCTATATAGTAGGGGAATATGAACCAAAGAAGACTAAGACGACAAAAGTTCTGATGAAGGTTATAGTGAAGGACGACGAACCAATATTTAACAGCCCAAAATGACTCACCATTTAAAGAGAGAGAAGTAGTTGACAAGCAGATAGAACAGTGGATTCAAGACAGTATTGTTGCTTCAGAGTAAGCTTCTTAGGTTGTGGTGGCAAGAATAAAAGAGATTTTTGGAGGAGGAACATAAAATAGAGTTTGAAGAAGGAATAGATCATGCAGTCACGACAGGAAGCCAAAAATCAAATGAAGAAAATTGAAGTCAAAATATTTTGGACCATTCCAGGTAGTCAAAACAAAAGCAAGAGATACTAACGATATACAGAAAGTGGGATTTCACGAAGGCCCTACTCAGACATCAACTTGTGCTTAATTCATGAAGCCCTGGATTAAAATTTTTGATGAATATTGTCACGATAGGTGTAAGACTGTGTCTTGGTCTGTACCCACACATGTCGTGCTCTAGGGAACGTAGCCGGACAAAACAGTAGGGAAACTCAGTGTGTGATAGTTATTTTCATATATTACTGTCCACCATACATCAATACAATGGATGCACTTACACCCTAGGATAAGGGCAAGCATGTTCTTGAGGCTGAGAGGGACTTCACTACTCAGGGTAAGAGGGGATACACTACTCACAATTGGGAGTAGTTGACTTGGCCAACCACTCACTATCATCTTGCTGAACGTGTCTATTTATACCGACAAAACTGCTTGCGCAGCGATTCCACTAGTGGCAAACTGGGTGAATTTTCACCAAGTATATTTGCCTAATATGACATATGCCTTCCCCCCGTGAGCATTGGACTCCAATACCAGGAGAAAACATGCTTCATCCCTTACAAAAATATCTTGAAAACTATTCACAAACTTTGTGGCCTCCTCGCTCCAATACTGCCAGTCATTCGTCTAGTTTTCCTAAGTACCGGCCTGTGGAACTGCAATGCTGTGTGACGTGTGTTCAACGCCTGTTCACTGCCAATAGTACTAATGCTTACGTTTGCGAAATTGGTCGTGTAATTTTCACTGACCTCGTTGATAGTTATCTATGACGATGTATGTGTATGGTCTCCTTACTCAGTTCAGAGGGCGGCCCTGTGATATGGCCAAGTGTTGTGTTTGATGGTTGTGTGTTTCTGGCGGTTTTTGGTAGTTTACAGTTGGATGACTTTGGAGACCGGTAGCCGTTACATGAGAAACATAATGTATTAATACATCACCCTATGCAGTATAAAAACATAGTATTGAAAAATAAACAATAACACTCCATATTAAAATAATTTTAAATATATACCCACCAAAATCTTATCTATGTAAAATCATTAGGAGGGACGGAAGAGGAGATCTTTCTGAGAAGACAGTTGACGAGGGACCACCCCGTCATTTTTTGGATAAGTTTGTATTCTTCCTCATCCAATAGATTTTTTCTGGAACGGATTCCTTAGCTTCCGCCCTATACAGCGGCCGTCAATCACCCTGGTTGATGTTCTTTTCCTCGTTCCAGGAGGGCGTCGTCATTCTCTCGGTGAAGACTCACCAACGCCGTCCTTTGGTTTTTACATATAGGTATAGAGAATAAGTTGTCGATAGATAAATGCGAAAAGAAAAACAAATATATGTAGGAGCTTGATATTTTCATGAAGTTGTATTTTTACTTGTTATATTAGTCTGACCACCATGCCTGCAAATTCTCATAATCACATTTATATTTAAATATTCAAAACCGGTAAATAAAAGTAGGTGAGAAAAAAGTCACTAAAATACAAGACAGACGAAAGTCAGTATTAAAAAAACGCGATTCAAAAAAGACGCGAGTTAATCACAAAAGACGTTTGAGATAGATCTCGGAGCTTGCATCAGACGAAGCTTGATATTTGGACGCAAAGAAGATAACCGATAAAGTCGAGATAGTTAGTAAGAAGTAGGTTTAGATGTAATGTATGTGTGCCACATGAAAAGGTCAGACTTGATGATTTGGTTGCCATGTTTTAAATAAACCCCATTGTTGATGCTGGATCCTTGTCCTATTTGTTCAATCCTAAACAATTGGATAAAAATCCTACATATATATATAAAACAATAATTTGCCTCACTTACTCTGTTCACCATTTCACAGTATGAATGGGGTGACATCCATATCGTCTCTTGCTCTCCCGTTCGTCCATTGTCAGCAAATAGGATTTCCTTTCCTTGGTTCTGTTCACCGTCTCATGGGTTAGGCCACCATAACACTGGATGAACGGACTGTCGATCTCATTGTACGCATTCAATGCCTTGCCGGCATATTCCAAACAGTAGACACACCAGGACAAAGGACAGTGCTACACACTTTGTCACACAACTGTTATCTTGTTGATGCTGATCTGGGATGCCTTGTGCCAATGAAGACTGGACGGGGCCAGAGGCGTTCATTGGTTTTTGTGAAACAACAGCTGAAAGAAGGCGATTGAAAAAACTATCCTCCAAATCATCATCAGGACCCGAATCTTTTTATGCCAACTGGAACCATCACACCACCAATGGGGTCTTGGGCTTCCATCCCTTGACGGGCACTGTCGATTAGATTGACGCTTGGTACATGGAGCGTCCAGCTTTGATCCAAGCACCCATAAAACCAAATTTCTTCTCAGGCCGTCCTGTACTCTATTTGGCAGCGGAAGTGAACGTTGTCGCATCCACCAAATGTCACCACAATATCTGGAAGGAGACGACCGATCACCCAAAACGTGTGATTCACAGGACGGCCGAGTTATATCGGTATAAGCAGGCACTGCAGGGTTTTCCTAAACTGCAAGTTCAAATATTTATGATGTATTCCCGAACATATCATTGGGAGGTCCAATGACAAAAACCGACAAGAAAAAAAAGACATAAGTGTCACGATGAAGCCGCGAATTGCAAACCACGTTCTTGACACATCAACCTTACCTGTTTTTAGTCTTAGTCTACTTTGTTAATTAGATTGAACTTGGCAGAAATAATCCATTTTTCATTAATTTTTCAAAAATTTTCAAAATACTGAACTTGTGTTGATAAAAATTATCGGTCATTATCTTGCAAGTCTAATACTCTTTTTTTTCCTTCTTTCTATAAGCTTCTTTTTTCAACTCGTTCACCTCTCCCAATATGATGACCAAATTTTATACTCACTTCACGACGTCGATTTAGCAGAAAAATTTCATGATTCGCTATATTAACACCGGAAGGCTTTCCGTTAAGTGGATGACGTAGTCCTTGCAAAATATATAGCCACAATCAATTCCAAAATTAATTTTTTTACGAAATATACGATCGATTTGAATATAGGTAGGAGAATGGAACAGAAAATGTATATGTCACGGCTGAAGCCCGTAATTGGATAGATCTAGTATTGACCGGATACTTCGCGTTTTATCCAAATCTGCTGGATAAAGCGCGAAGAACTGAATGACTTCGGGCATTATCCGGGTAGTTCTAGTTTTAGCCAGGAAGCAATGGCTAAATCACGAAAAGAAAAAGAACTCATTCCACGATAAGTAAAGTATTCTGTAGTTTTCTCGAAATAACTTATAGACTCTGATAGAATCAATTTTTATTATTCACTGGAACAAACATAAGGTGGCAGTTCTAACAGAAAAATATTTCGAGGCACATATTGGTATAATTGTTCTTATAAGTAATGGAGAAGATTGAAAAAACATCGGTTCCTAACCCAAACTAACCCAAACTGACCCAAACTAACCCAAACTAACCCAAATTGCGAGTACCAAATGCGGACTATTTCATATTTCGGGTTTTATCCAAGGGAGGTTGGATAATTCTAGTATGAACCGGTTAATGCCCAAAAAGCAACGTGCTTCCTTTGAATAACTGGCTTTATCCACTCTGTATGGATAATTCTAACATTATCCGGATAATTCGCGAATTACCCAATATTAGGGCTTTAGCCGTGACATATACATTTTTGAATGTATGAAAAAGTCAATTTCTCACCCCAAACTTCTTGAGAAAGCTTAAGAGTCAGGATAAATGTATGAAACTATTTGTAGTATCTTTCATTTTGGTTGAAATTATTGCAAAAAATGAGTATCTTGAATTGAGTTATGTTCACATTGGTTCTTCAAATGACAAAAGCTGATCATAATAGTTCTAAATAATTGTCCTCAGTTCTATAACATGTCATGCGATATTCGCAAAAAAACCTTGATAGCACCAATTCAAAAACCTTCCATTTAGTTTCAATGTCATTATAATGTTTCAATTCTCAGGTAAAAAGCGCGACTGGCAAATAATGCATCGCTACATCTTCCAAATGTTCTATTTGGAAAACCAGACCCGAATTGTACTAGGATTGGTTTCCCAACCCTGCACCGGCTCTCATTATGAAATGGGATATGTTGTTCATGCCAATGGAAAAATAGATGCAATTGATACGTGCGATTTACTTCTTTGGCAACATGGTGAAACTGGAAAACCCAGCGACGACTTATGTTTCACATTCACTGCTACAGGTAATAAAAACAGATCTTCAAGTTTTCCTTAAAAATCTATGAGGAAGCACTAGCAAACATCAGGTGTGTTTGTTATTCCGGTGTAGGATAGGCTAATACAGATTAATGGTATAACTTATGGCTACCAGTGTAAAGGAAATTCACCAAACGAGTTAGTACATTTAGTGCAGATATTCTAACCTGAAAAACAAACGAACATTCTCCATTCAAATCCACACTGAGTGTAGCAGTGTGGAAAAGTGTAAATCCGTGTGCACTAGTGGAGGATAACAAAGACACCTATTGTATCATAATAAGTGTAACTGATTTGCTATGTTAGGGCGGGGATGATGGAAAATCTCTCTTGGCCTATTCTCATTTGAAAAATGGAAATTGAATCCACTGATTATAAGCACATCACCTGATTTTTCAGCACAAGGAAGTTCTATTTCCTGTAGAACTAGTATGTTTTGTATTCTGCAATTAACTTAGTGCGAATACGTCTTAGTAGCAGGATAAACGTGCTTCAAGACAATAGGTCAACGTCGAAAGATTACTGAAATATTCGTACTTCTACTTTCCACTTCATAAATTATTTCTTTTTTCAGATGAACATCTATATGAATGCAAAGTGCAGTACACAAAAACCGTAGCCCACTATGTCGGAAACAATACTGAAGTGAAAATGTATGAAAGATTTGGCGATGTTTCTGTCAATGGAGTGAAAGGCCGGACCATTGCTGAATGGAACTATAGTAACACGGAAGGTAAATTTGATCTTAATCAGTATCACTGTTGAGAACAACAACACATGAACTTTGTCAATTTTATAGTGATAAAAAATAAATATCAATGTTATTAGACTGATTGAAGTGTATATTTTTGAGGACTGATCCATAGACTTTGATAAGGAATATATTTTATGGTTCATTGTCTTTTTTTGTTTTTCTTTCCAAGTAACATTACGTATTATTTGCAACAAAAATTTTGACTTGAACATATTTTCGGACTTCCATCGTTTCGCCTTCATTGAATCGTTTCCAGAACACCTCTTGTCCCTTAACAGTATTTTCGCGGATGCAATTCAACAAAAGGATAAGTGGACTGAAAATTGTGCTTTAAATCCGTTTAAAGACTGAATGAAGCTGAGCGCAGCTAATACCTATCTGGTGAGGATGTGGGTTTTTCGACAATAATTTATGAATGTCAGAATCGATCTTATTCCTTTTACAAATTGAACTTATTGATCGAAATAATTAAACGTTACGAGTTAAGTCACTATGAAAGAGTCTCACGCAACATTGGTCCTTCGAGCCGGATGAAAAACCACCAACTGGAGTTACAAAGTAGGGTTCTGGGTATAGATTTCGTCAAGACGAGAACATGAATCCTTGTTTCCACATTCTCCTCCGACTCAAATATGCGTTTATGTGAGTAGTGAATATATGTGAATTCCAGGACTGCCTTAGGCAATCCAAGTTGTGACGTAACCCTCTAGCAGTCTTTCCTGTAAAGTAAAAGGTACATGGGTGTGGTACCCTGGCCGGTTGGGTTGGGTACCTGGTTCGTTGCACGCGTGAGTTGATTGGGGGAGAGATGACAACCTGGTTCTACGCACCAGGTGGGTTGATTGGGTGGCCCGGGTGGTTTTTTTTTGGGGGGGGCAAGCTATCACCTTGGGTTGGTTGATTTTCGACAGTCGACTAGAATCGGGGTCCTGGAAAACTGTTTAAAAAATGAGATAAATATTGCGTGTTTGTTTTTTTTTCACTTTTTGGCCTCAGTCAATCCAATGTTGTAACCGTGTAGCAGTCCCTGCTGTAGAGTGAAAGGAGCTGGCATGGGTGCCATCATCAGGTACCCTGGGGCGGTTGGGGGTTCGTTGAGGATGCACGCGTGTCAGGTGGTTGATTGGGGCGGAGAGATGACACCCTTCACCGCACCATCGACTTTTAGCAGGTGACGTCACAAATAGCCTGCCCCCCAAAAAACAACCAGGTTCACCCAATTAACCCACCTGGTGAATCGAACCAGGGTGTCAAACATGTTTTGGAATTTCTTTAGAACCAGAATATAGATGAAGGGTGCATCTGTGAAAAGATGAAGACCAAGAAGGATAAATACGTGAGCCCCTTCAAACTTGCTGTGCCAAAATCCAGAAGAGGAAAATACTTTTGAAAATTTTGACCTAACCAATATTTGTCTATATGGGCCCCCTGTGGGTGGATTTGACATCCTCTCAGAATCCTTAGAAAAACTTCTCACTCAGTTTTTTGTGGAAAAAAAATTATGCTGGCATGCGACTTCAATATACATTTGAGGTCGGCGAAGCAACCTGCCATCTTTATGCAGGATATTTCATCTTGTTTGGGCCTACAGCAATCACTTCACAAGGCAACGCATGGAAGCGCGTGTTTGGATGGCATCTTTGTGAGCTCCAACATCCACACGAAATGGACAAGGATGATTGATATGGCGATATCAGACCATTTGGGTCAGCTCACAAAACTCGCCTTGAGTAAAAATGGAGGAATCTTTGAGAGGGAAGCAAAGATAACACGTCCCATACCCGATAGAGGTCTGTACTCTTTTTCTCAATTTGTCGAAAATTCATCTTGGAGTTTTATAGATAGCTCAGACATCAGTATAAATGAAAAATTTTATACATTTATTGAAATATAACATAAGGCATACCTAGAGTCTTTTCCCCTTAAATCTTAAACTGTTAGAACTGATCGACCACATACCATCAACTGGTTTAGTAACAATCTACGGAAGATGAAAGATCAACTAAAATTTCTAGGGGATCTCAAAAGTCGGACAAATAATCTGAATATTCATCGTGAACACAATGAGTTCAGAAAACTAAATAGGGATGCAATTCGTCTAGCTAAAACTACGGCAAACGATAATCTAATCTTCAACGCTACCAATCCAACAAGATGTGCATCGAATATGATAAATTGTCTGAAGAAATATAATAAACGGTCTCAGACGTGGATCCACTTGGTAACATCAATATTCGCCAACCACAAGTCAGATTTCAGTTTTGGGAAGTCACATCCAATGAAGTTAGGAACATTATAAGATCGAATAAGATCGTCACCGACGAATCCATAGAGTGGGCGCTAAGTGAGTTTAGTCCATACAAGGCAGCAGGACCTGATGGGATTTTTCCGGCGTTGATGCAGAGAGCCGAGCCTCTGCTAAAACCAACACTTAAATCCATCTTCCGAGCCAGCATCGCCTTGGGACACGTCCCAGATCGATGGAAAACCGCTAAGGTGGTATTGATCCCAAAGGTTGGTGAGGAAGACTACGGACTACCAAAATCCCACAGGCCAATCAGTTTGACATCTTTTCAAATGAAAACACTAGAAAAGATGATCGATAGGTATTTGACGGAGGAGATTCTTTTGAGATCTCCAATTCACAGAAACCAGCACGCCTACTGCAAGGGTAAGAGTACGGACTCGGCTCTACATGCCGTAGTGCAACTAGCTGAAAAGACTCTAAACGACAAAGAGGTCGCCTTGACCCTGTTCTTTGACGTAGAAGGAGCATTCGATAAGGCTAAAACGGACGTCATCTGCGAGTCCCTTACGGCCAGGGGAACCCCGGCCTCCCTGGTGAGTTGGGTTCGGTCTGCTCTTCGGGACCGCCAGGTGAAAACGTCACTAGGAGACTGCCATGTAGAGGCAGACGTGCAAGGAGGTTGCCCCCAAGGCAGCTGCCTCTCACCCAGGCTTTGGTGTCTGATAATGGACAGTCTCCTGACTAGACTAAAGTTGGAGGGCTTTTATGCGCAGGCCTACGCCGACGATGGCCTTATACTCGTGAGAGGTAAACATCTAGAAATTGTCCGCTAGCGTATGAGGTCAGCGTGTAAAATTCTGGAGGTATGGTGTAAAGAGAAGGGGCTCTCAGTGAATCCCACAAAAACGGAGCTGATCCTCTTTACAAACAGGAGGAATCTCAATAAGTTCAAACCACCCACTCTGTACAAGATGCCGCTAGCACTGAAACAGGAGGTCAAGTACCTCGGGGTGGTCTTAGACAGTAAGCTAACGTGGAAACCCCATATTGAAAAGACAGTTAAAAAGGGCATAGCCACAATGTGGATGCTGCGCCGAGCGGTGGGTAGGCGGTGAGGCCTAAAACCACACGTCGTTCACTGGCTTTATCGAGCCGTCATCAGACCGAGGATCTCATACGGAGCCGTGGTCTGGTGGCCGGCCACCGAGAAAGCCACTAACGAAATCAGACTAACCAGACTTCAGAGGATGGCCTGTCTGAGCATAACCGGTGCAATGAGGACTACACCAGGAGCTGCACTGAACATTCTCCTTGCGCTGCCAGAACTGGCAATCTGGATAAAGAGGGAAGCGATGGCAGCATACATAAGGATGTCAGCTCAGGAAGTATGGAAGGATAGAGGCACAGAGGTTGGCCACACTAGATTAGCTTCTATTGTGAGGCGTGAGATACCGCTATTGGCGGCGGGACTGACAGCCACGGATGGAAGACTAAGACTTCACAGAAGTTTTGAGGTACACCTTTCTTGCAGGGACGAGTGGCGGACCACGCTGGCAGAAACACCAGGTAGCACGCAGATCTGGTTCACCGACGGCTCAAAGGCCAACTCTAAGGCTACAGGAGCCGGAGTATACAGACAAGACAGGAATGCCGGGGAGGCTTTCCCTCTCGGAAAGCTCACCACGGTCTTCCAAGCAGAGGTTTTTGCTATCCTGGAGGTAGCAACTAGGGAAGAGGTTCAAAGGGGAACAGAAGATAACATAATTATCCATTCTGACAGTCAAGCGGCACTGAGAGCATTATGCAAGCCAAGGATCAGCTGCTCGCTGGTTCAAGAATGCAGTGATGCTCTGCACGCCCTAGGCGAGAGCAAGAAGGTCAAACTGGTTTGGGTACCGGGACATATGGGCATTTTCGGAAACGAACGCGCGGACGAGCTAGCCAGACTAGGCTCTTCATCACCCCAGCCCGGTCCAGAACCATACCTAGGCCTGAGTAAACGACTGATCTCCGAGGCCCTGAATGAGTGGGCTTGAGAGAACACAGTCAAAAACTGGAAGAATAACACGACTTGTAGGCAAGCCAGAGAGATAATCACACATCCCAACAAACCAAGGACGGCCCAATTGCTGAACAAGAGTAGGAAGGCACTGAGCATCATCGTAGGCATTTTGACAGGACACTGCAAGCTCAACCGACACTTGCATCTACTAGGAATAGGCGAATCACCCCTATGTCCCTACTGTAGAAGGGCGGAGGAAACCTCCTACCATCTACTGGGAGTCTGTGATAGGTGGGGTCGCCTAAGGAGGAGGGTCCTAGGAGCGGCAATCATTCCTCGGGTGGAGTTGGGGGACCTGAGCTGGGATGACCTGCTCCGCTTCACAACGAAGACAGGACGACTGGAGTGAAGAGGGTTGGAAGCACGGGGTTGGCGAAAAGGGCCACTAGGCCTACTCGCCGGGCTTTTGTCCCCCCACCCCTACCATTACCATTACATTACCATAGGGACATTTTAAATAATTAAAAAAAAAAAACCGAGTAGAGATTATTTTTGCCCAAATGTAAAGATGATAAAAAGCATAAAAAATGTAGTTATTGCACTGCTCACTAAACTATCAAACCAGTGTATCAAAACAGCAGAGTTTGCAGTGGCGTTCAAAAAAGCTATCGTTGTTCCGATTTTTAAAAAGGGCGACTCAGAGATGCCTGAAAACTATAGACCTATTCCGCTGCTAGCAATAGTTTCCAAAATAATAGAGAAGTGCTTAGCTGACCAAATCGCAAGATATTTCGAAGATAACAATCTCTTCAGGATGTCAGCCAGCACGGTTTCAAAAAGGGAAAAAGCACAACCGGAGCGATTCTGGGGATTCTTTCTGACATAATGGAAGCATTTCAAAGCAAATCGTTGAACGCGGTCTTGCTGTGCGACCCAAGCAAGGCCTTTGACTGTGTTGACCACAATATACTTCTAAGTAAGCTAGGTAGCTACAACTTCTCACGAAATAGTATTGCCCTGATCAAAGCATACTTAGAGAACAGAAGTCAGATAGTCATAGCCTCAGGATCGGACTCAGGAGGGTGTGTGCTTCATGTTGGGGTACCACAGGGATCTGTACTGGGTCCCTTACTGTTTTAGACTTACGTCAATGATCTGCCGAATATTGCATTGAATGAAAACTTTATTTTTTTTGCGGACGACACCACTGCGGCATTTAAAGCAGACACCCTGCACGGGGCAGTGGAAGGTTCTTGTTTGGCCTACGACAGAGCAGTGAGGTTTGATACCAATAAACTGCTACTAAATAAAGACAAAACGGAAAAGGTGCTATTCCCATTGCGCTAGGCAAGACCTTTGGAAAATGATTCGGCAGGGGCAAAATTCTTGAGCTTTACGTAGACTCAAAAGTTAAGTGGGGTCATCACATTGACAGTGTTGCAAAAAGACTTGGTAGCGACTTCTTTGTACTTCGAAATCTAGCAAATGATGGACATGCGTGCTGAGGACAGAATACTTTTCTATATTCCAACCTCATATGACGTACGCCATACTTGCATGGGGACAGTCGGGAGCAGAATCAAAATTGTTTGGTCTGCAAAAGAGAGCAGTAAGGTTGCTGGTCGGCCTTGGATATACCGACGAATGAAGAGAGGCTTTCAAACAACTCCAGATCCTTACACTTCCATCAATTCCTTGAAAACCTTCTCTATGTTATGAAAAATATGGAGGCATACGGAGCGCACAGTGATTTACATGAACATGACACACGCAATAAACATAGGTTGATATGCTCAGTACTTTTGTGATGCATCCATGATTTTTTGGGAATTTCGCCGCACCCTATCAAAAAACAATCAAACTAGTGTTAATAAACCGGATCTTCTATATTACCTGAAAAAATTTTTATTAGTAAATAATAAAACCTAACAATATCAAACGTTTTAGAAGCGAATCTGCTTCCGTCGTCAGTGGAACCTAAAAAAGAAACAATTAATTCAAATTCAAAAAATATTTTTTGTCTTTTTGTGATTTTACAGTAAAAATTGGGTTTTTTGCGTTTCTGGCACAAAATGTCACTTTTACTGACATTAAAGTGTCTGGTGTTGATTGTTTGACTTTATATCCTTTCAGTATTCATAATTCATTTTTTTGAGCAATGTTCAATTTCCTAATAAAGGTAACCATGTATCACTTAGATTAACAGAGCAAGTCGCTACACATTCGTAAGAATTGAACATAATATATGCGTTTTCTTTAAGTTTACGTTTTTAAAAACATGGTTCTTTTGCTAAGATCTTTGAACTATCCCAATTTATTCTATGATTATTATCAAATGCGTGTTGACAAATTCCCGATCTATGAAATTCCCTTCATGTATGATTTATGTTCTTCAATTCTCTTTTAAGTGAACCACTATTATCTTGTTGTGGTGACAAAACAATCATAATAACAGTAGAATGCGAGTTTGAAGAAATGTTCACCAACATTTTTAAACATCTTCATAACTTCATAATTTTTGAAGCAAGTTTTATATTTGTCATGTCACGTTGAAAGACCAAAAAATTACTGTTTGCTTCTGATTGAATCTATGTTTTCGCATTTTTGGGATGCCCTGTATAATGTCCTGTCATTATCCTACACTACATAGAAAAAAAAATTGATCCTTATAGATATTTTCGCGTGGAATCCAGTGCCATACTGAAAAAAAATGTTTGGTTCACCGTTTATGAGTTACAACACAAACTTGGTATTTTTTAATGCGACACTCTTTATTTTTTTATCGTGTAGCCCTCGTCTATAATATCGTTAAACAATATTCTAAATGAGGCGCTACAATGGTTTTATGGAACAAGAGTTTGACATACAGTGACAAGTTTTTCTTATTCTTTCTAAAAAATACACTTTATTTGACATTTTGGCACAAACGAAATCAGCATAACAATGAAAATCATAATTTTTGTGCAGCATGACCCTAATATTCTAATGTTGAAACTCTTAATATTAATTCTTCATTCATGGCAATAATAATATTGATATTGTCCAATTTTTAATCGTATGAGACAATCCAAAAATTATAAAATTGCATCTATTTAGGTTCACTGCCATACTTTTGTCAGCCAACCATGACTCGATCTTAACGAAATCATTTTTGATATTTTCAAGCAACTCATGATTATTTGAACCACATACATAAATCATAGTTTCGTCGACAAAAAGTGTAACCTCTCGAGTATTTTATATTTTTAAAAATATCATTTATGCAGGGTGTTTAAAAATTATTGGGCAAAAATGAAAGGAGTGATTCCTGAGGTCATTCTGAGAAAAAGAGTTTTGATAAACATAGGCCCGCAAACGCATCGTTTTTTTCAAAAACTGATGTTATCTTGCTCGCCCTCAACGCCACTGGTCACAATATTTTTTTTATCTATTAGTATCAAAATTAGCTCCAAATTTCAAACAAATCAGTCAAAATTTGAATAAATTATTGAAAAACATTGATTAAAAAAAAAAACTTTGCCACCCTGTTTCATAGAAACGATGCATTTCCGGACCTAGGTTAATTGGAACTTTTTTTCTTAGAATGTCCTCAGGAATCAATCCTGTCACTTTTGTCCAACGTTTTCAAACACTCTGTATGAGCAGCTCCACATTTAAATGGAGAAATAAAAGAGAGATAAGCAACATTGAAGACAAAAAAAAATAGCAAAGAACGTGCCAAAAAGAACATAAAAAAGGACTTCAACCTAAATGACTGTATTCAAAGGCAAAAAACATTCAGTGACTGTAAGAACAAATGAATTTACTATGAACTAGGTATTTTCAATACTCGGAGAATCATGAATAAATGAATGTTTGTAAATTAATATTTGTATCACAAACATTGTTTAACTATTTTTGATTGAAGAGAATATAATCTTTAATATATAAAAATGAGTACCGATTTTTTCTGGAAGATCCATAACTTGAGAACGGCTGGGGCAATTTGAGTTATTTTTTTTTTAATTGTTCCTCAAAGTCTTGGGATGGTTTTTATGGCGAGAAAAGATGGAAAGTCCTTCGAAAAAACCTGAAAACACAACTTTTCATTCGGGATGTCACATGTCACCCTTCCGTGACAAAACACACTAATGTCAATATCGATGAGTAAATTCAATAGGCGCGTTCGAGTTTCCGCTCTAAACACTCTGAGCACGAAGAGCGTAAACTCGAACTCACCTGATGATATCAAGTGCATTCCTTTTAAAATCCAATCACCCCTGAGCTTGTCGCACTTTGGCAACTCCAAGCTGCTGTGAATAGAACGCGTTGTTTTGCGGATAGATGCGGGTCACACGTAACATAACCCAACTAAATTTTTGTTTTGTTGATACATTTTATTTTTCAAGAATCTCATTGGAAAAATCTATTTTCAATAATTTGCTTACAAAACCTCAGCCAAAAGTGAAAAATCATTCTTCAATAACCACACTACAGCTACATGCAGCATACATTCATACATAAACATTGAACATAACCTAAAAGGGCTTAACGCACCCCTTGCACCTTGAAACATTACATACATAGTGAGGTTATGTTTGCATAGTTTTGTAATTTGCCAAAAGATTTAGTTCAAATAATCATGTAGGCTCTAATTTGGGGTTTGGTCAAGAAATTTAACAAAAATTGACCAAGTGAGGTTATGTTTGACTAATTTTGTTATTTTTCTAAGGATTTTGTTCAAATTAGATAATATATCGTAGGTTCTGTTTGAGATTTGATGAAAACATTTTGTTTAATCACCATTAAACATGCATTATCACCATTAAACATGCATTATTTTCTATGTTTAATGCATTTCCAATTTTTAATAATTTCATGATAGGTTATGAACCCACTCAAGTTCAATGTCAGATAGGTAGGAAAACTAATTAATCATCACGTTCCCGAACCATGATCGGTCACTCGGTCATGATATGATTATTTTGCCGACGAAAGCACGAACGGAAGTGCATAGTAGAATTATGTTTACTACAATATTTGGATAACATCATTGTGTACTATAACAATTTATCATATATAAGCTAGTCGTGGGAAATAAAGGATCAGTATTCAACAACTTCTTCAAAACGTTGTTTTACTCAACAAATGTACTGTGCCCAAGCCCACTTGGCCATAGCAGAGAGTGAGGCTGCTCTCTGGCAGTAAACTCTATATTTTCCGCTGCTCAACCGAACCGAGTTGAGCAAGTGTAATCTACGAGCTAAACCTAGCTTGTACATTGGTCCTTCGAGCCGGATATATTGTACTAGTACATTGGTACTTCGAGCAACCCTAAAACTGCAGCAACCCGCCTGCAGTCCAGCCAGTCCACAAGTCCACAGGGGCTCACTACAACAGTCCACAGAGGCTCACTACAAATCCAGTCCACAGAGGCTCACAACAAATACAAACTTCAAATCCAGTCCACAGAGGCTCACTACACATCCAGTCCATCAGAGGCTCACTACAAATCCAGTCCACAGAGGCTCACTACAAATCCAGTCCACAGAGGCTCACTATCCAAACTACAAATCCAGTCCACAGAGGCTCACTATCCAAACTACAAATCCAGTCCACAGAGACTCACTATACAAACTACAAATCCAGTCCACAGAGGCTCACTATCCAATCTACAAATCCAGTCCACAGAGGCTCACTATCCAAACCACGAATCCAGTCCATCAGAGGCTCGCTATTCAACCATCCCAAAGTGAATCCAACATAAGGCAACCAATAAGCCACAATGGAAAACAAGAACAAACTTGATCGCCTAGCCTTGAAATCCAATCACCCCTGAGCTTGTCGCACTTTGGCAACTCCAAGCTGCTGTAAATAGAACGCGTTGTTTTGCGGATAGATGCGGGTCACACGTAACGTAACCCAACCAAATTTTTGTTTTGTTGATACATTTTATTTTTCAAGAATCTCATTGGAAAAATCTATTTTCAATAATTTGCTTACAAAACCTCAGCCAAAAGTGAAAAATCATTCTTCAATAACCACACTACAGCTACATGCAGCATACATTCATACATAAACATTGAACATAACCTAAAAGGGCTTAACGCACCCCTTGCACCTTGAAACGTTACATACATAGTGAGGTTATCTTTGCATAGTTTTGTAATTTGCCAAAAGATTTAGTTCAAATAATCATGTAGGCTCTAATTTGGGGTTTGGTCAAGAAATTTAACAAAAATTGACCAAGTGAGGTTATGTTTGACTAATTTTGTTATTTTTCTAAGGATTTTGTTCAAATTAGATAATATATCGTAGGTTCTGTTTGAGATTTGATGAAAACATTTTGTTTAATCACCATTAAACATGCATTATCACCATTAAACATGCATTATTTTCTATGTTTAATGCATTTCCAATTTTTAATAATTTCATGATAGGTTATGAACCCACTCAAGTTCAATGTCAGATAGGTAGGAAAACTAATTAATCATCACGTTCCCGAACCATGATCGGTCACTCGGTCATGATATGATTATTTTGCCGACGAAAGCACGAACGGAAGTGCATAGTAGAATTATGTTTACTACAATATTTGGATAACATCATTGTGTACTATAACAATTTATCATATATAAGCAAGTCGTGGGAAATAAAGGATCAGTATTCAACAACTTCTTCAAAACGTTGTTTTACTCAACAAATGTACTGTGCCCAAGCCCACTTGGCCATAGCAGAGAGTGAGGCTGCTCTCTGGCAGTAAACTCTATATTTTCCGCTGCTCAACCGAACCGAGTTGAGCAAGTGTAATCTACGAGCTAAACCTAGCTTGTACATTGGTCCTTCGAGCCGGATATATTGTACTAGTACATTGGTACTTCGAGCAACCCTAAAACTGCAGCAACCCGCCTGCAGTCCAGCCAGTCCACAAGTCCACAGGGACTCACTACAACAGTCCACAGAGGCTCACTACAAATCCAGTCCACAGAGGCTCACAACAAATACAAACTTCAAATCCAGTCCACAGAGGCTCACTACACATCCAGTCCATCAAAGGCTTACTACAAATCCAGTCCACAGAGGCTCACTACAAATCCAGTCCACAGAGGCTCACTATCCAAACTACAAATCCAGTCCACAGAGGCTCACTATCCAAACTACAAATCCAGTCCACAGAGACTCACTATACAAACTACAAATCCAGTCCACAGAGGCTCACTATCCAAACTACAAATCCAGTCCACAGAGGCTCACTATCCAAACCACGAATCCAGTCCATCAGAGGCTCGCTATTCAACCATCCTAAAGTGAATCCAACATAAGGCAACCAATAAGCCACAATGGAAAACAAGAACGAACTTGATCGCCTAGCAGAAGAGCAAGAAAAGGTGGGAATGCAGATCGTCCAGATACTAAGCAACAACAAAAACGACTCACAAAACAAAAAAACGGATTACTACATCCACAAACATTTATCCCACCTGGAGAGATTATGGCAGGATGCCCTCAAGAACGACAGAGCAATCAATAGACTGAAGGACTCCTTCCACCATCCCTACAACACTAGGTCATACTTCCACTACATAGCTGCCGAATATGGCGAATGCTTGAACTACCTACGAACATGCCCAGAAGCCGAACAATCAAGCACTATCATCAACAGCCAACAAAAGCGACTGAAAATACAAGAGTTCAGAATAGAACAACTAAAAGACCTATTTACGGACATACAGTCAGAGTCGGAACTAGACAAAGGAAAGTATCGCTATAATTTCCTTATGGAAAGAGTCCACAAGCAGTGGGAGAGGATCCAGGACATCCATGAAGAAATCTTATTCTACGAAGAAGAACATGAAAATGCATATCTCGCTCATAACATGTACGAAGAAATCCGCAGACAATTTGATCAAGTTGTAAACGACCAAAATCAACCTACACTTCGTGATACTTCCAAAAGTAACGACCAAAACCAACCTACTTTTCCTGATACTTCCAAGAGCAACGACCAAAACCAGCCCACATTTTGTGATACTTCCAAAACCAAGACACATGAAAACTCTGCATTAACCAACACAAACGAACTAAACTACTTGGAGACAACGACCAAAGAAGAAACAAACAAGCCAAAAGAACAGCTGGAAGCGATCGCAAGCAACCACTACTCAGCATGGGATCTGATTCAAAAAAGTGACGAGAACAAACTACTAGACAAGCTGCCAGACTTACCAGAAATATCCTGTCTAAGGGTAGAACGACAGTCAAGTTCAGTGAGTGAGGAAACAATTGTACACAATAATAGGATGGTTACGGCAAACCCCTCAGCAACACTCGCTGTAATCTGTCCAGGCGCCCGGGAAAATGTTGTACTAAATACAACAGGAATGACTGCAACCGTTCCTGCTCTAGCCAGACACTCCAAGACATTGCTCATCATCTTCGATACCAGCCATTATTCTCCGTACAAAGCCACCGAGCCCATACACTCCAAGACATTGCCCATCATCCTCAATACCAGCCCGATCAATCACGAACCTTCATATCAAGCCACCGAGCCGATACTCAGGCAAACAGATTGCTCTACAGAGCTAAGACAAGAAGAGAGGGGCCTCAAAGATAGGATCCATGACACGGGATGGCGCAGCATTCATCAGCACGCAGTCATCATGAGCAGCATCACGACAATACTCATCATGGTGATTCTAGGTTGGCGTACAAGGGACACGCATCATCAGGAGAAGACCGAAGAGGCAAACCTAGGAAGTGGACAAACAACAAGGCCAAAACGAAAACATAGAGTTGATGTCTCTACGTTCGTCCATCGTGGAGAGGCGGCAGAATGTTTAATCACCATTAAACATGCATTATTTTCTAAGTTTAATACATTTCCAATTTTTAATAATTTCATGATAGGTTATGAACCCACTCAAGTTCAATGTCAGATAGGTAGAAAAACTAATTAATCATCACGTTCCCAAACCATGGTCGGTCACTCGGTCATGATATGATTATTTTGCCGACGAAAGCACGAACGGAAGTGCATAGTTTTGTGTACTATAACAATTAATCATATATAAGCAAGTCGTGGGAAATAAAGGATCAGTATTCAACAACTTCCTCAAAACGTTGTTTTACTCAACAAATGTACTGTGCCCAAGCCCACTTGGCCATAGCATAGAGTGAGGCTGCTCTCTGGCAGTAAACTCTATATTTTCCGCTGCTCAACCGAACCGAGTTGAGCAAGTGTAATCTACGAGCTAAACCTAGCTTGTACACATTTTTTTTTTAAATGACAGGTTATGTTTAAAAAGTTTTGTTTTTTTCCTATGGATTTTGTTCAAATAAGATATGAAGGTTTTAATTTGAGGTTTGATTTTAGAAATTCATCAAAAATCGTCCAAGTCAGGTTATGTTTGCATGATTTTGTAATTTTTCAAAGGATTTTGTTCAAATTAGATTATAGGGGTTCTATTTGTTGTAACAATAGATACGTTTATGTAGTCAGATATTTAACATATCATCCTGACTGGAAGGATTCTTATTATTTTTTATATGTTTGTTATGTCTGCGCCCCGAATAACAGAATAATTATCAAAACATCGGAAAAACTAAAAAAAAAGAAAATTGTGAAACAAATTCATTTAGCACAACATCAATTATTGATTATGAGGCAGTATGGAATTTGCCGGGTCAGCTGGTTATTACATATTATCAGCTTCGTTAAGTTTGACATTGGGTTATTATGCGGTAGTTTAGAGAATTAAACCACGATGCACTCTTTCATCTTGATTGTATCATGTCTTATCAATCAATAATGTAAGCAGCAAAAATTTCATAGTGAGAATATACATGAAGATTTGCCTAAATCGGCAACCGCGGTATGCGCAGGTATAAGCTGGCGGTGACGAAGTTAGATATAACTCGACAAAGCGTAAAAGGAAATATCCGCGACATATGTTTAGAATTAGATGATGGTGCCAATGATTTTTCAAGGATTCCTTCTCTAAAGCTTTATAGAACTCTGTGGGCTATCCATACTACTCAATGTTCAGAACTCTGGAATAGGAATTTCACTTTTTATAATATTTATGACTACGAATAATCCGTCAATTCTCGACCAACAAAAAGAAAGAAAAATACATGTCTTCTTATTTTCATGGACATTGGAATCCAGCAATAAAAAACAAATTGATGTAAGTTTACCATTACCTTATGTTATAAGTATGATAAGCCGACATCTGGAGAGCTCGAGCTTGCAGCTAGAAATAAACGTAACGACAGGCAAAGAACTCTTTAACAAAATAGTCGGAAGTATAAACTTGATTCAACTTGTTTTCGTCACTTCTTCCAAACTTGAACTTTTGACAAGAAAGACGGTTTTAATAAAACGTTCTAAATTCATATTTTCAGAAAACTTCCAGAGCGCTCACTCTTAACACCACAGAAATGATCAATTTCCCACTATATAAAATTTTTGATATGAATTATTCACGAGAATTAATATTTATATTTCACTGACGCACAGACGTTTATGCTGGGATACATTTTTTTTATCAAAGTTCGTGAAGTGAAGTATGTTTCACAAATTAAATCATACTCTGGATATTCTCAGTACAATGAAGTATGAAGTATAAAAACTATCCCAATGTCTGGTTATATTGATTGAAAATCATCGTTGTAGTAGAATAGATTCGAATATTGGCTAGTTTGTATGATTATCCAACTAGCTTGTGACGTACAAAACGCAAGAAGAGTTAAGAAATTGATCAGTGTTTGTGACAATTTTTCAAAATATGCACGTTATTCAAATGAACAACTTGGGTTGATTCGACGATTGAAGAGATAATCGCATATTGTGTGGAGTTGTCGTCCAACATGTTGTGCGACGCGGTTGAACTTCTGGTTTCTAACCAGATCATCAAACGTGTTGCTCAACTTGACTCCAACCGCCTCAAATACCACAGATTGGGTAGTGTGTGCGCCTGCTTCGACTGATCGAGACGACTCCCAGTTTATATTTTATTGTTGTTGGATTTATGAGACGGCCGAACCTACTTGTTGTTTGACTCGTCGTTCAACAGAACTCCAATTTAGTAGTGATTGTGACATTATTGTGATCAGAAAGTGACTGGATCTCTACGAAAAACGTTGTTACCTTATCACAATTTTTGCGATAAGGAAGTGGTACAAAAATTACGGCGTTTTTCGACGGTACCGATCACGTGGATATGAGATAATAATAACGTACATAGGAAATCAATGAGGTTGGCGAACAAGGCACGGTGCAAATTCTTTGCAATGATTGAAGTCTTGGTTTGCATGAGGATCTTGAATACATTTGATATGTATGGTGTGCAAAAAATGTTTTCGTGCGAAATGTGTAAATGTTGAACCTTGAGGGCTCCAGATGAAAAAAATTAACATGAAGATACTAAGGTTGTGAAGTTAGATCAAAAGGAGCAAGGAAAAGACTACGCACGGAATATCTTGGTGACCTACCAGTGATGGATGAAATGAACGGTGCTATCCAATTATTGATAAAGAAATTGGCGGACCTAACTGATAAGGTTGACATCTTGCTGGTGGATAATGAGATGTTAAAAAAAAATATCGTTAAAGTGAGTTTTGTCAAAAAATAGAATCACGTCGAATCAGTTCAGCGGGAGAAGTCACCCTGATGTCACTAAAAGTTCCGTTGCTCCTATGTCATACGCAGCTGCTTTTTCGACTTCAAATGTATTTGTAATTGAACATGAGAATCCTGAAAATAATAGTGAGCAACTGAAGGGACAACTCAAAACAAAAATCGATCCAACGGAACTGGGAATTGGAGTGGAGATAGGGCGCTCACTCAAAAATAAAAATGGTGTCATCCCTAATTGTGACAAGGAAAAGGATATTTTAACGATTCAATCCAAAATCCAGCAGAAATTGGGAGATGAATACGAAGTCATCAAGCCAAAGATTAATAAAAGTAGGTGGAAAATTGCTGGATTATCGGAATCAGAACATCTGGATTCCGATGAACAATTACTCTTCAAAATAAATAAACAAAACAGTTTTGGAACCGAAGCACGAATTAAAATATTGTGCAAAACCAGCTGTGTACAGAATTTGATGGTGAAGGTGGTTGAAAATACTAATCTCGTCAAAGCCAAAGAATAAACATTGGATGGCTCGTTCGTTGGAGTAGATGCAACGCCTTTCCGGAAGTTTCGAGTTTTGTAAATATGCTAATTTGAATATTCTTTTTCTTCCTCGGATTTTCGCGATCACATTTTACATATCCGCTCTACTTCTTGCAGTATGCACTTGGGTCTGCATGTCGTGTAGTCCGGCCCACTGTCGTATATTGCAAAGCCAGGACATTTTCTTTCTGCCCATTTCTCCTCGACCTTCAATTTCTCCTTCTATTATTAGTTGTAGAAAGTGATATTCTTCATTCCTCATTATATGCCCCAGATAAGCAGTTTTCCTTTTTTTGACAACAGCAAACAGTTCACGTTCCTGGTTCACTCGAGCAAGCACCTTTTCGTTCGTCACCTTCATTGTCCAAGGTATTTTTAATAATCTGCGGTATATCCAAATTTTGAATGCCTCCAGTTCATTGGTCACGCTTTCTTTCAAGGTCCAGCTTCTTCCCCCATACAAAAGTACCAACCATACGTAACATTTCACGAATCGCAGTCTCAATGCCAAATCAAAATTTGAACATGTGAGCACGTTTTGCAGTCTTTGAGATGCCTGTCTAACTTGTTCTATGCGAAGTTTTATTTCGTTATCGGATGCCCAGTCTTCAAAAAGCCAAGTGCCCAAATACTTGAGCCTGTTCACCCTTATTATATGCATTGTATTGAATGACAGTTTTGCGTCTTCCAATGCTGTTGGATCCCTGGTTATTATCATGAATTTGTTTTTTTTACATTTATATTCATGCCCATAGATACGCTGTGTCCCCCTACTACATTGACCAATCGTTTTAAGTCCTTCAAATTGTCTGCGCTTGATCCCGTGTGATCTGCGTATCGGATGTCATTGATCCAAACTCCATTGACTTTTTGCCGATATTGATGCCTTCAAGTGCTTTCTGGTGAATGGCTTCCGAGTATACATTGAACAGTAGTGGCGACAAAACGCATCCCTGTCTTAAACCTCTGCCCGATTGTCTCCAGTGGTTGCATAAGCTTGTGGTGTTCTTGTGATAGATAGGATATTGCGTAATATTAATAAATAGTTAGTTTGGTTTATTGACTTCTAATTGCAACAATGTTTTAGTGGGTGGGCATAACAATATAATTTATAGATTTCAATGTATGTTTCATATTGTGTAATTAGCATTCTAGCAAGTGAGCAACGCTATGTTAGATGCTTGGGAAATGGTGTATCGATTGTGATTGTGATTGAGGTTCGACAAGAACACATGTTGTTTTAATGATTCAAGCTGAGAACAAGTGGAAGCTACAGAGTTATCACATGGCGATTCTGCCTCAAGACCCTGCCATAAGGTTCTGCAGTAAAGCCCTACCTTGATTGCCATCTGAGTGCCATGGGAATAGACTAGTACTGTGAAAATCAAATGGTGCTTAAGTGTTAGGGATCCTGTGGAAAGTGGGGAACAGCAAATCGACTAAGCAACAGTTACAGGAGAATGGTGCTAATTCAAGTTTCATAGTACAAGAAACTGAGTACAACGTACCCAGAGATATCAAAGTTGTAACGGCTAATTTTTGATCTGATAGATCGTATTATTATTTTGGAGATTTTGATGTAATGATTAGCGCACTACGAATGAATAGAAGATGATGGCGGTTGTTAAATATAAAAATATACCCCTTTCCGTGTAGCCAAGTAAGGTTGGGCGTCTTCGCAGTGAGCTTGTCGCATTGTTCTCGCATTTTGTCTGGGTTTTGAGTGTTAAATCATAATAAACTCAGTCCAGATCATTTCTCAAATGGGAAAATACATAAACAAACTAGTGAGGTTATGGCAATTATCATTTTCGCAGGCTCGGGACATGGTTGCCGGCTTGATTTGTTTTCTGTGACGTCATACCTTTCTGTTTGCTTATTTCTAAATTCCTTGGAATTTAATGGGTTTTGGGGAGAAATTTGACTGGGGAATTGAGAAATAATGAGCATAGAATTAGTGGGTTCCAGTTAGTTCATTTTCTCTAGGGGGTTTTGATACATAGCCTTTTGTTTTCTGAAGCTACTCGGAGTACTCTGTTGTTAATCGATCACTTTCTGTTGATCGCAGCGCAATCTGCAGTTCGTTTGGAAAATTCATAACGTTTTTTTTAAAGGGGTACTGCGCCTATTGACACGAGATAGAAAAGGGGCCTTGTCTCTCGCAACTTTGTCATGCCCTTCTCCTTCTACTCGTTCCTCGTTTTACCAAAAGTCTTCTTGATCGACCATTTTGAAAAATCCGAGTTAGTTCCTTGGAGTTCAGAAGTAGGTACGGTAACAAGTGCACATCGAATCACACGGCAAATTTGCAAGCCTCAATCACTACCACGTTGGTTTGGTGCTCTCTTCAATTGAGGATTTGAAGATTGAAAAGGCTGCAACGGCGAATTTTGGTCCCTATTGGCAGCTTTGGCATTTTGGAGGGAATTTCGCACCCGAAAGGGGATCCATTTCCGTGGTTTGATCGTGTTGAGCACGTGACTCCCTTTCATCTGGAAGAAAACCTCGAAACTTCTAAAACTCTGAGACTCTGAGCCTGATTTCTCATCGGATAGTGCTGAAACCCTCAATTGGAGGTAATTTATTTAATTAGCATATTTATTCCTATGGTGGTATTTAAAAGGGTACGATGGTTTTTTTTTATATATTTCGAGTCTCTAAGACAGGGTTATTATATTTAGGGTTTTTCCGGTTTCCTTTGGAAATCTCTCACGTGCTGACGCTATTCGCACCGGCTATTTGAGGATTAGCCGAACGACGCGCTGCACTGCGCATGCAACCAACCGACGACGACGCGCGACGCCCAGCACGAGACGCTTTGTCCTTCATCCGGTACTGTGGGCTGGACGTTTGAGTTTCTACGAGGGAGGACAGATAAGTCGAATTATTTTCATCAATTTGATTCGTTTTATTTGATATTTTTTTTTTAGTAATGGTTGCGCATACAGCACTCTGCTGTCAGTTCAAATCTAATCGCAACTTTGATCACTTTTATTGGTATAATTGTAACCATTTATCACGTTTATAATTATTAATAATATTGTGCGCCCTATGTTATGACGTCTTAACAATTGCGGCATTTAAATACTTGTTACAAGGTGTACCAAATAGTGTAAACGTACTCGTTTAATAGTGATTTCCGACTTATTTTGTACATCCTACTCAAGAGATGGGTTTTGAACTACTTATCTTCAGTTCATTGCGGCGTTAATTATTTGATCCTTCGAATTGGGATTCGAGATTAATAATTTGTATAGACAAGTATAATTATTTTGGGTCTATAAATTATTTATAGGATTTGGTAATATCAATAGATGGTTGTTGGGAATAATTGTTTTCTTAGCCATTGGATTATACGGACGCATTCAGGTAACCACCTTAGCTGTGATAATTCGTGGTTAGTATCTGGCTTAAGGGAGTGATTTGCTGAAGGATCTTAGAGGAGTTACTACGTGGCGCTCATTCATTGATATTTATTTTATCACTAGTTGATTTCGTCATCTTTTGAACCCCAGCCATTCTCCGCTGATTAAAGGCTGGCCGGCCTTCTCTAGGATCAGTAGAGTTGCTTGAGTAAACGCCTTTCTGCGTTTAAAGGCCACGTCACAAAGTGATTCTGTACCTGATGCTAACTGTCATGGTGAGCTTGCTGTGAAGGTTCGTTGTCATCTCCTGTAAAAAAAGTATCGTCTAATACATCTATTCAATGAATGCATACATTATGATTATTATGTCGATACAATATGCTTACTACACTTAATTTCATATTTCATAAAGAGCGATGAACCTCAAACTAGGTGTCGTCGATACGCAATAATGATTGCTATGCAAAACTATAATAAAATAATAAAACGCTCAAAGTAATATATCCTTTATATAATGCCTGATTCTTGGTCCTTTACATCACCCCCTTATGGAGAATGACCTTCACTATGGCCACTTGTGAAGGGCATTCAATAAGGAAGTACAGAAAACAACACGTATGACATATGTAACAAGGAACATGAATAGAGCATCTTACTAAAAAACATTGTATCATTGTATACATACTTATACATCATTGAACCAAACCATATTAAACACAACTAGCTTAGAGTTATTACTATCTAGCACCTCTTATTAACTAACAAACTAACATATTAATAGTTATTAACTAACATATTTTCGCACTCTATTTTTACGTACCTTGACTAGTTTACCCTTAGTGTCTTTTATAATACAGTTTGAACCTTCTATGTCAATAATTGGAGAAGGTCCTTTGTACCTAGAGTCAAATTTGTGTCGAGCTTCGTTTGTTATCGTTACAAGATCACCAGGGCAAAGATCAATTAAATTTGAATTAGGGTCAAGTTGACTCTTTCGATATAATTTCGACTCTTTAAGGTACTCCCCAGCTCTTTTATGAGCCAGCCGAAGTCTGTACCTAAACTCCTGGTCATAAGCATCAATATTGTATAAAGAGTCAACTTTAGAGTCATGGAAAACATCTATAAAATCAGCCTTTTTTCCAGACACGAGTTCAAATGGGGTGAACTGGGAGTTGTGTTATAGCAACATGCATAGTAGCATTTTATAATAAGACTATATTAGGATATTTCTTATGGAAGCAATTCTCCGAACTTTAGTAACTCAACAAAAGCCTGTTAGGTGGTGCAAAGCTGCACTTTTATACAAAAATTAAAAAACCCTCTGTTGACGATTATCGGCATTTTGTTCCTACAGAATACTACAGATCTCTTTTTTCAGGAAGCGTGGTATAACGTCGAAAAAGAAAGTCGCAGAACAACATGATGGTACGTTATTCTCGGATTCAAACCATCAAACTGGTAAGGGGTCGGCCCAAATTTTTCAGAATGCTTTTTATGCTATGATGCTATTCTCCGGAATATTTCTTGGAATGCAATATGGAAATTCAATAATTTCAGGTAGCGCCAGTTTTGCATATCGTTTTTTCTTTGATTTAGGTACCTGATTGGAATAATATGTATATGTTTGTATGTATCGGAAACTATTGAAAT
The DNA here is from genome assembly GCA_958502075.1 of Orchestes rusci. NCBI lineage: Eukaryota > Metazoa > Arthropoda > Insecta > Coleoptera > Curculionidae > Orchestes > Orchestes rusci. The sequence continues at coordinate 4,817,615 of OY293306.1, forward strand.
AAATTATTTTAATACAATTATTATTACTTACACTATTAACCAGATTTTGTTGGGTATTCCGCCACATCCCATCAAAAACCTCACACCAAATTACTTATCTGGAAACCTTATAACATTTATTCAACAAGTAGTGATTGTTCACTTGAAAAATTAATCAAATCAGTGCTTATACAGGGTCTTTCTTTTAAAAGTAATAGCGATACGCTCATAAAAATTCTCATACAAAGGTTCTCGACCATGAACTACTTTTTTAAAATACTGGCAGCTTTCCATAACTTCCTGTTATACCGGAAGTAGCTACCAACTTCCTTACTTCAAATGAGAACACAAATTTTTTATTTCACATTTAGATTCCTTTGAAAATTAAGGTCAGTTTACTGAATAATATATATGGCCTTCTTTGACCATTTTGGAAATATTTGCCTTTTAAGAAAAAAATTAGAGTTAACCTGGGTGCTTTGAGGCTCTGTATCTCAGAGACTATTAGACGTAAAAAAATTAAATTTTGGGGTTACCTATAATGCTGGTATTCCAAATGATCTTGATCATTCTTTACTATAATCTACAGGGTCTTGGCAAATTATGAAAAACAAAAAACTTTCCTTACATAAAAAAAAAGCTCTGGTTTTCTATGTGGAATGTCCCATATTTCAGATGTTAATCCTTTACAAAATGTTCGTTTGATTGACACTGCATTGTCTTTTACCTAAAATTGATAGTTTTGAAGTTATTCACATTTTCAAATTAGTTTATTGAAAAAAATTTGAATAACATGATATCACTTTTAGCTGTAGGACAATGAAGTGTCAACCGAAATTTTTTTTATCTATAATCAATATCTGAAATGGAAAAAGGGGCATTCAACAGTAGATAAGTCTTTTGTTTTTTTATGAGCACAATGTCATGTCTATAGAATGAAGAGTTTGTCTAGAATCACTATCTGAATTAGAACAAGAAGAATTCCGTTTGAAAAACCGGAGTTTTTCAAAAAGACTTTTTTTATAATTTGTGGTATGTAGTAGATTATTGTGAAAAATGATCATTTAAATAACCAGCATTTTTCATAGGAACATATCCTCAAAATTCATATTGTTTTACGTCCAATAGTCTCCGAGATACAAAGCGTCAAAAAAACTCACTTAACTGTATTTTTTTTCTTAAAATGCAAATATTTCCATGATTCATTCTGTTAAAAGGATAGCAAACAATGACATGGTACATTGTCAACATGTACTTATTAATCTTGTGAAGTTGAAGTTCTCACTGATTTTTGAAAATATCTAATTTGTTTTTTTTTTGTCGAAGATTTACTATGCTCAGCCTTTGCTCCACTGACACTACTCATTTGTTTGCATGATGAATATATTCTTACATTACACAAAATCTGTAGAAAAAATGTGAAATGGTCAATAGAACATGAATATTTTTTCAGATCCGGTCCTAAAATAGCCTCTACCTTATTGATCATTAATAATTGTTTTATACATTTTTTGAAATATTGTTTTTTATAATGTTTTTCAAAAACTGATAAGGCCGTGTGGCAAACAACTTTGCATAGATCAGTTGGAGCACAGAGACCGCTGGATTCAGGTCTTTTTTCAAATTGTCTAAAAATAATTAGAGTATCTTCATATGAAAAGTCCTAAGTTCACGAGTTTTAAAGTTGATGACATTGTTTTGATCTATGATCAGTGTCGTCCAAGAATAATGTGGAAGCTAAGCCGTATAACAACAGTTTTTCAAGAAAGAGATGGACAGATAAAAGCATGCGAATAACAAACCAGTGGCAAGATGATTTAACGAAAAACAGTACAACATCTCTACCCTCTTGAAGTTGATAATTTTCTGCCGGGAGAGGATGTTAAAAATATGTCGCAGTCGAGTCAAAACAACTAATCTGAAGGTTTGAGGTTGTGCAAGCATGTTCGCGAGTTTGTTCTCCATTGTTTTCATACTACTAGATTATAGGTTTTTTTTGTACCTGAAAATAATAAACACATTTCAACGAACCTGGACGTTTGACTTGAAAAAAGCGGTAAAGATTTTACAGATAATGATTCTAGTTGCGCATAAACAATTCACTTCCATCTCCAACACATACATGTTCATCCTTCAAAGGACAATGAACGACTGAATGATTTTCCAGTGGTAGAAGGGATTTGTTTTGGTCGTTTCGCGCACTGATAATGATTCTAGTTGCGCATAAAAAATTCACTTCCATCTCCAACAGATACATCTCCATCCTTCAAAGGACAAAGAGCGGCTGAATGATTTTCCAGTGGTAGAAGGGATTTGTTTTGGTCGTTTCGCGCACTGATAATGATTCTAGTTGCGCATAAAAAATTCACTTCCATCTCCAACAGATACATCTCCATCCTTCAAAGGACAAAGAGCGGCTGAATGATTTTCTAGTGGTAGAAGGGATTTGTCGTTTCGCGCACTGATGATGATTCTAGTTGCGCATAAACAATTCACTTTCATCTCCAACACATACATCTTCATCCTTCAAAGAAGAATGAGCGACTGAATGATTTGCAAGTGGTAGAAGGGATCTGTTTTGGTCGTTTCAGGCACTGTTAATGATTCTTGTTGCGCATAAACAATTCACTTCCACCTCCAACACATACATCTTCATCCTTCAAAGGAGAATGAGCGACTGAATGATTTGCAAGTGGTAGAAGGGATCTGTTTTGGTCGTTTCAGGCACTGTTAATGATTCTTGTTGCGCATAAACAATTCACTTCCATCTCCAACACATACATCTTCATCCTTCAAAGGAGAATGAGCGACTGAATGATTTGCAAGTGGTAGAAGGGATCTGTTTTGGTCGATTTAGGCACTGATAATGATTCTAGTTGCGCATAAACAATTCACTTCCATCTCCAACACATACATCTTCATCCTTCAAAGGAGAATGAGCGACTAAATGATTTGCAAGTGGTAGAAGGGATTTGTTTTGGTCGTTTCAGGCACTGATAATGATTCTAGTTGCGCATAGACAATTCACTTCCATCTCCAGAACATACATCTTCATCCTTCAAAGGACAATGAGCGACTGCATGATTTGCCAGTGGTAAAAGGCATTTGTTTTGGTCGTTTCGCGCACTGATTATGATTCTGGTTGCGCATAAACAATTCACTTCCATCTCCAACACATACATCTTCATCATTCAAAGGAAAATGAGCGACTGAATGATTTGCAAGTGGTAGAAGGGATCTGTTTTGGTCGTTTCAGGCACTGGTAATGATTCTAGTTGCGCATAAACAATTCACTTCCATCTCCAACACATACATCTTCATCATTCAAAAAACAATGAGCGACTGAATGATTTGCAAGTTGTAGAAGGGATTTGTTTTGGTCGTTACAGGCACTGATAATGATTCTAGTTGCGCATAGACAAGTCACTTCCATCTCCAAAACATACATCTTTATCCTTCAAAGGACAATGAGCGACTGAATGATTTGCCAGTGGTAAAAGGGATTTGTTTTGGTCGTTTCGCGCACTGATTATGATTCTAGTTGCGCATAAACAATTCACTTCCATCTCCAACACATACATCTCCATCCTTCAAAGGAGAATGAAGACTTAATGATTTGCAAGTGGAAGAAGGGATCTGTTTTGGTCGTTTCGCGCACTGATAATGATTCTATTTGCGCATAAACAACTCACTTCCATCTCCAACACATACATCTTCATTCTTCAGAGAACAATGAGCGACTGAATGATTTGCAAGTGGTAGAAGGGATCTGTTTTGGTCGTTTCGCGCACTGATGATGATTCTAGATGCGCATAAAAAATTCACTTCGATCTCCAACACATACATCTTCATCCTTCAAAGGAGAATGAGCGACTGAATGATTTGCAAGTGGTAGAAGGGATTTGTTTTGGTCGTTTCAGGCACTGATAATTATACTAGTTGCGCATAAACATCACTTCCATCTCCAAAACATACATAATATTCATCCTTCAAAGGACAATGAGCGACTGAATGATTTGCCAGTGTTAGAAGGGATTTGTTTTGGTCGTTTCGCGCACTGATAATGATTCTAGTTGCGCATAAACAATTCACTTCCATCTCCAACACATACATCTTCATCATTCAAAGAACAATGAGTGACTGATTGATTTGCCAGTGGTAGAAGGGATTTGTTTTGATCGTTTCGCGCACTGATAATGATCCTAGTTGCGCATAAACAATCCACTTCAGTCTCCAACATATACATCTTCATCCTTCAAAGGATACTGAGCGACTGAATGATTTGCCAGTGGTAGAAGGGATTTGTTTTGGTCGTTTCGCGCACTGATAATGATCCTATTTGCGCATAAACAATTCACTTCCATCTCCAACACATACATCTTCATCCTTCAAAGGAGAATGAGCGACTAAATGATTTGAAAGTGGAAGAAGGGATCTGTTTTGGTCGTTTCGCGCACTGATAATGATTCTAGTTGCGCATAAACAATTCACTTCCATCTCCAACACATACATCTTCATCATTCAAAGGACAATGAGCGACTAAATGATTTGCAAGTGGAAGAAGTGATCTGTTTTGGTCGTTTCGCGCACTGATAATGATTCTAGTTGCGCATAAACAATTCACTTCCATCTCCAAAACATACATCTTCATCCTTCAAAGGACAATGAGCGACTGAATGATTTGCCAGTGGTAGAAGGTATTTGTTTTGGTCGTTTCGCGCACTGATAATGATCCTATTTGCGCTTAAACAATTCACTTCCATCTCCAACACATACATCTTCATCCTTCAAAGGAGAATGAGCGACTAAATGATTTGCAAGTGGAAGAAGGGATCTGTTTTGGTCGTTTCGCACACTGATAATGATTCTAGTTGCGCATAAACAATTCACTTCCATCTCCAAAACATACACCTTCATCCTTCAAAGGACAATGAGCGACTGAATGATTTGCCAGTGGTAGAAGGGATTTGTTTTGGTCGTTTCGCGCACTGATAATGATCCAAGTTGCGCATAAACAATCCACTTCCATCTCCAACATATACATCTTCATCCTTCAAAGGACACTGAGCGACTGAATGATTTGCCATTGGTAGAAGGGATTTGTTTTGGTCGTTTCGCGCACTGATAATGATCCAAGTTGCGCATAAACAATCCACTTCCATCTCCAACACCTACATCTTCATCCTTCAAAGGACAATGAGCGACTGAATGATTTGCCAGTGGTAGAAGGGATTTGTTTTGGTCGTTTCGCGCACTGATAATGATTCTAGTTGCGCATAAACAATTCATTACCACCTCTAACACATACATCCTCATCCTTTAAAGGACAATTAACGACTGAATGATTTTCCAGTGGTAGAAAGCAATTTTTTTGGTCGTTTCGCGCACTGATAATGATTCTAGTGGCGCATAATCAATTCACTTCCATCTCCAACACATACATCTTCATCCTTCAAAGGAGAATGAGCGACTTAATGATTTGCAAGTGGAAGAAGGGATCTGTTTTGGTCGTTTCGCGCACTGATAATGATTCTAGTCGCGCATAAACAATTCACTTCCATCTCCAAAACATACACCTTCATCCTTCAAAGGACAATGAACGACTGAATGATTCTCCAGTGGTAGAAAGCATTTGTTTTGGTCGTTTCGCGCACTGATAATGATCCTATTTGCGCATAAACAATTCACTTCCATCTCCAACACATACATCTTCTAACTTCAAAGGAGAATGAGCGACTAAATGATTTGCAGGTGGAAGAAGGGATCTGTTTTGGTCGTTTCGCGCACTGATAATGATTCTAGTTGCGCATAAACAATTCAGTTCCATCTCCAAAACATACACCTTCATCCTTCAAAGGAAATTGAGCGACTGAATGATTTGCCAGTGTTAGAAGGGATTTGTTTTGGTCGTTTCGCGCACTGATAATGATTCTAGTTGCGCATAAACAATTCACTTCCATCTCCAAAACATACACCTTCATCCTTCAAAGGACAATGAGCGACTGAATGATTTGCCAGTGGTAGAAGGGATTTGTTTTGGTCGTTTCGCGCACTGATAATGATCCTAGTTGCGCATAAACAATCCACTTCCATCTCCAACATATACATCTTCATCCTTCAAAGGACACTGAGCGACTGAATGATTTGCCAGTGGTAGAAGGGATTTGTTTTGGTCGTTTCGCGCACTGATAATGATCCTAGTTGCGCATAAACAATCCACTTCCATCTCCAACATATACATGTTCATCCTTCAAAGGACACTGAGCGACTGCATGATTTGCCAGTGGTAGAAGGGATTTGTTTTGGTCGTTTCGCGCACTGATAATGATCCTAGTTGCGCATAAACAATCCACTTCCATCTCCAACACATACATCTTCATCCTTCAAAGGAGAATGAGCGACTGAATGATTTGCCAGTGGTAGAAGGGATTTGTTTTGGTCGTTTCGCGCACTGATAATGATTCTAGTTGCGCATAAACAATTCATTACCACCTCTAACACATACATCCTCATCCTTCAAAGGACAATTAACGACTGGATGATTTTCCAGTGGTAAAAGGGATTTGTTTTGGTCGTTTCGCGCACTGAAAATGATTCTAGTTGCGCATAAACAATTCACTGCCACCTCAGACACATACTTCTTCATCCTTCAAAAGACAATGAACGACTGAATGATTTTCCAGTGGTACAAAGCATTTGTTTTGGTCGTTTCGCGCACTGATAATGATTCCAGTCGCGCATTATCTATTCACTTCCATCTCCAACACATACATCTTCATCCTTCGAAGGACAATGAGCGACTGAATGACTTGCCAGTGGTAGAAGGGATTTGTTTTGGTCGTTTCGCGCACTGATAATGATTCTAGTTGCGCATAAACAATTCACTGCCACCTCAGACACATACATCTTCATCCTTCAAAGGACAATGAACGACTGAATGATTTTCCAGTGGTAGAAAGCATTTGTTTTGGTCGTTTCGCGCACTGATAATGATTCTAGTTGCGCATAATCAATTCACTTCCATCTCCAACACATACATCTTCATCCTTCAAAGGACAATGAGCGACTGAATGACTTGCCAGTGGTAGAAGGGATTTGTTTTGGTCGTTTCGCGCACTGATAATGATTCTAGTTGCGCATAAACAATTCACTTCATTCTCCAACACATACATCTTCATCCTTCAAAGGACAATGAGCGACTGAATGATTTGCCAGTGTTAGAAGGGATTTGTTTTGGTCGTTTCGCGCACTGATAATGATTCTAGTTGCGCATAAACAATTCACTTCCATCTCCAAAACATACACCTTCATCCTTCAAAGGACAATGAGCGACTGAATGATTTGCCAGTGGTAGAAGGGATTTGTTTTGGTCGTTTCGCGCACTGATAATGATCCTAGTTGCGCATAAACAATCCACTTCCATCTCCAACATATACATCTTCATCCTTCAAAGGACACTGAGCGACTGAATGATTTGCCAGTGGTAGAAGGGATTTGTTTTGGTCGTTTCGCGCACTGATAATGATCCTAGTTGCGCATAAACAATCCACTTCCATCTCCAACATATACATCTTCATCCTTCAAAGGACACTGAGCGACTGAATGATTTGCCAGTGGTAGAAGGGATTTGTTTTGGTCGTTTCGCGCACTGATAATGATCCTGGTTGCGCATAAACAATCCACTTCCATCTCCAACACATACATCTTCATCCTTCAAAGGAGAATGAGCGACTGAATGATTTGCCAGTGGTAGAAGGGATTTGTTTTGGTCGTTTCGCGCACTGATAATGATTCTAGTTGCGCATAAACAATTCATTACCACCTCTAACACATACATCCTCATCCTTCAAAGGACAATTAACGACTGGATGATTTTCCAGTGGTAAAAGGGATTTGTTTTGGTCGTTTCGCGCACTGAAAATGATTCTAGTTGCGCATAAACAATTCACTGCCACCTCAGACACATACTTCTTCATCCTTCAAAAGACAATGAACGACTGAATGATTTTCCAGAGGTACAAAGCATTTGTTTTGGTCGTTTCGCGCACTGATAATGATTCCAGTTGCGCATTATCTATTCACTTCCATCTCCAACACATACATCTTCATCCTTCGAAGGACAATGAGCGACTGAATGACTTGCCAGTGGTAGAAGGGATTTGTTTTGGTCGTTTCGCGCACTGATAATGATTCTAGTTGCGCATAAACAATTCACTGCCACCTCAGACACATACATCTTCATCCTTCAAAGGACAATGAACGACTGAATGATTTTCCAGTGGTAGAAAGCATTTGTTTTGGTCGTTTCGCGCACTGATAATGATTCTAGTTGCGCATAATCAATTCACTTCCATCTCCAACACATACATCTTCATCCTTCAAAGGACAATGAGCGACTGAATGACTTGCCAGTGGTAGAAGGGATTTGTTTTGGTCGTTTCGCGCACTGATAATGATTCTAGTTGCGCATAAACAATTCACTTCATTCTCCAACACATACATCTTCATCCTTCAAAGGACAATGAGCGACTGAATGATTTGCCAGTGGTAGAAAGGATTTGTTTTGGTCGTTTCGCGCACTGATAATGATTTTATTCGCGCATAAACAATTCACTTCCATCATCATGCTTCAAAGGACAATGAGCGACTGAATGATTTTCCAGTGGTAGAAGGGATCTGTTTCGGTCGTTTCGCGCACTGATAATGATCCTAGTTGCGCATGAACAATCTACTTTTATCTCCAAAACATACATCTTCATCATTCAGAGGCCAATGAGCGACTGATTGATTTTCCAGTGGTAGAAGGGACCTGTTTTCGTCATTTCGCGCACTGATAATGATTCAAGTTGCGCATAAACAATTTACTTTTATCTCCAAAACATACATCTTCATCCTTCAAAGGCCAATGAGCGACTGAATGATTTTCCAGTGGTAGAAGGGATTAGTTCTGGTCGTTTCAGGCACTGATAATGAGTCTAGTTGGGCATAGACAATCCACTTCCATCGCCAAAACATACATCTTCATCTTTCAAAGGCCAATGAGCAACTGAATGATTTTCCAGTGGTAGAAGGGATCTGTTTTGGTCGTTTCGCGCACTGATAATGATTCTAGTTGCGCATAAACAATCCACTTCCATATCCAACACATACATCTTCATGCTTCAAAGGCCAATGAGCGAATGAATGATTTTCCAGTGTTAGAAGGGATCTATTTTGGTCGTTTCGCGCACTGATAATGATCCTTGTTGCGCATAAACAATTCACTTCCATCTCCAAGACATACATCTTCATCATTCAAAGGCCAATGAGCGACTGAATGATTTTCCAGTGGTAGAAGGGATCTGTTTTGGTCGTTTCGCTTACTGATAACCCCCTATTACCGGTCTACCAGAGAACTAGTTACATAATAACTAATTACCATCATTTTTATTACCATGTAAATTTAACCAACATGAAAGATTGTGTTCAACAAACAAAATCAACAGTTTTACGAATTAATTCGACCTTAGGAAATTCTAGTCTACCATTAAATAACTTGTTTTTCAACAAAGTTCAGAATTTAATTAGTCAAATAGAATCAATCGAATCATTCGTGAACCATTATTCTACTCCAAAGAAAAGAGTTAAAAGAGGACTCTTCAATTTCTTAGGAAAAGCACAAAAATATTTATATGGCACCCTAGACGACGACGATGGTGAAAAATACGATAATTACATCCGAATTCTTCAAACTAATCAAGAGACTTTACATAAAGATTTATCAAGTACCCAAACAGTCGTGAAACAATAAACAAAGGACATTGATTCACAGCTAATCAACCTTAAGACGAATCAACAAAAGCTCTTGACCCACGTGAATGAAATTGCAAAGACAACAGAATCCCTAACTACAACGTCATATCTCATTTTACTTCTCGACACTTTAGAAAACAATACACGTTCTATTCATGAAATACGTAGTAATGTGCAAAACGCAAATTAACTTTGCAGAACTTAATATAATGCATCACAGCATTTTTAAGTACAAGGAATAAAAATCTATTGTGACAAAACTTAGTCCCAAGGTCAGAATCCCGTTTCATAATATAATTCGATATTATGAAGTGGCACACACGGACGTGACAACCAAGACGACCTAATAATATTTTGCGTCGCAATCCCTTTGATTTCAAACAAACCCTATATTTTGTACAGAATTTATCCAATTCCAATTAATAATAAAATAGTGGCAATAAATAATCCCTATCTATTAAGATCTAGTGATAACTTCTACAATATCAGAGAGAATTGTTAAGAAATAGAGGAATTCTCTTTATGGCCCTCAAATTTGTTAAATCAAAATGAGCCTTGCATTCCAGCAACCATGAATCTGACAAGTCATTGCCCTTTGACCCCAACCAAATATAAAGACACTTCTGTAACACAGTTGGAAGATAACTCCATCATAATAATCCCGACTTCTTCAGAAAACATTCACTTCCAATGTCCCAGTCAACACACCATTGAAACAGTCAACAAACCAACCCTGATTTTACCCTCTGATTGCAAAGTAAAAATTAAGAATATCTTGTACGATTCTCAAGAAATTGATACTATCAGTTAGAGACTAAAACTTCCTTCAATATCTATTGATCAAAAGTTAGTACAAGAAATCGAACCTTTGGAATTGAAAGAAATAAATCTCGAAAATGTTCAAGAAGATTTAGAGAACGCCAAGAAACTTGTCGTTCAACCCTTAAAAACCTTTGATGTTAAAAGTAATGGACTTTCAATTACCACATTTATATTAATCATTGTTGTAATCATAGTGTTAATCATTTATGTGTGTTACAAAAGAACTCGAAAGAATAAGCACGATGTTAAGGTGGACATAAAACTTGACCCTTTCGAAAATCAATCCCGATTTTCTCAAACTTGAGGAGGGAGGAGTTATATGGCCATTTATGCTATTCTCTATATAAAATAAGCCTGTATTTAGCGTGGGCTGACGCTGCATATTGTAATCGTATGTATCCATGCAATAGAATGTAGGTTTCAGTATTAAATTAGCCGCTTTGTCAATCGTGTATCGCAACTTATAAAATAAATTGTTATTTAAAAACAAGAGTGGCATTCTTCAAGTTATAATTGGCGCAGTCGGTAGGATCCTTTTCGAAGCAAGAAACGTGTTGAGATCCTTACGTCATCGAAGTCTGAATCGAATTAGTTCCGGTGCGTTTTACCAAGTAACGGTAGTTCCGGTTCGAATCGCATTGACTTTTTGTTTGGATTATCAGTGCTGCACTCTATCTGTTTCAACAGTTAGGAAAAGGATTCTGAACAACTAGACGATTGAGGCAATCTGAGGCTCCTGGTATAATCAATTATTGGTACGCCATTTGCGGAACCAGTCCGAACGTATTGGCATAGCTAGCGTTCAACACAGACAGTAATCTACCTGAATAGTGCATCTCTCCAGCGAAGGCTGATACAGGACCAAGACTAGGAGTAAGTTTTGACAATTGCTCCTTATAGTTGTGAAATCCTGTTAGTTAAGACATTTTTGGGCGTTTATGAAGAAATTTACAAACCCATTTAAGGAACACCCTGCTGATATCACTTATCCCAGAAGGCGAAGAAGTAGTTTAGACAGTGATAATAGCAATTTTGACTTTGTTTAACTTTATTCTGAAATTGCTAATAATTTTCTCCTTGAAAATAGTGAAAATAATTCTAGTAATCCTGTACAAATTTCAACTTCCAATAATCCTGTAAAATTAACCAAAGTAGTTAATTTGGAAGAACCTAATCAACTTAATATAGTTTATAAAATGGCTGACGCTTTGAGATCAACGGTAACACTCCTTAAAAATTTTGATGGTACACCATCAAGATTAGATCGGGTCGAGTCAAAAGGAAATCTTCAGCAGAGCCTACAATGTTGGATTTGATAGCCAAATTGACATATTCTTTCTGAGATGGGTCAATATCAAAATATCTTTGGTGGAATGTATCAATCTGATTTACAAAAGATTCTAATCTTGATGGTGTACCATCAAAATTTTTAAGGAGTGTTACCGTTGATCTCAAAGCGTCAGCCATTTTATAAACTATATTAAGTTGATTAGGTTCTTCCAAATTAACTACTTTGGTTAATTTTACAGGATTATTGGAAGTTGAAATTTGTACAGGATTACTAGAATTATTTTCACTATTTTCAAGGTGAAAATTATTAGCAATTTCAGAATAAAGTTAAACAAAGTCAAAATTGCTATTATCACTGTCTAAACTACTTCTTCGCCTTCTGGGATAAGTGATATCAGCAGGGTGTTCCTCAAATGGGTTTGTAAATTTCTTCATAAACGCCCAAAAATGTCTTAACTAACAGGATTTCACAACTATAAGGAGCAATTGTCAAAACTTACTCCTAGTCTTGGTACTGTATCAGCCTTCGCTGGAGAGATGCACTATTCAGGTAGATTACTGTCTGTATTGAACGCTAGCTATGCCAATACGTTCGGACTGGTTCTTCAAATGGCGTACCAATAATTGATTATACCAGGAGCCTCAGATTGCCTCAATCGTCTAGTTGTTCGGAATCCTTTTCCTAACTGTTGAAACAGATAGAGTGCAGCACTGATAATCCAAACAAAAAGTCAATGCGATTCGAATCGGAACCACCGTTACTTGGTAAAACGCACCGGAACTAATTCGATTCAGACTTCGATGACGTAAGGATCTCAACACGTTTCTTACTTCGAAAAGGATCCTACCGACTGCGCCAATTATAACTTGAAGAATGCAACTCTTGTTTTTAAATAACAATTTATTTTATAAGTTGCGATACACGATTGACAAAGCGGCTAATTTAAGACTGAAACCTACATTCTATTGCATGGATACATACGATTACAATATGCAGCGTCAGCCCACGCTAAATACAGGCTTATTTTATATAGAGAATAGCATAAATGGCCATATAACTCAGTGGAGGCTCGTGAGCTCAGAAACAGGGTGGGCACAGGAAAAACTTGCCGTTTATTTCTTGTAGATAAAGTCCATTCTTCTAGTCTTCATGTTGGAAAAAACGTCAATGACCTTGTTGACAAAATCGGGGATAGACTGGACGAACGCCTTTTCTATTGATAGAACTGCCAATGCGTTAAGTCGATCTTCTGACATTGTGCTTCTTAGAAAAGTTTTAATGCGCTTCAGGGTTGAAAAACATCGCTCACATTCGGCTGTCGACATGGGTGTGGTACAAATAATATCCAACAGTTTATATGTTTCCGACAAAACTTTTTTTAAATTATTGTCTGATATGAACACCAGAAGTGGCAAAATACCACCTACATCACACATATCATCGCGTTCGTAAAGTGCTGAAAGTTCACTTTTCAATTTCACACTGTCCAACATAGGATAAGATTGCACTGTTTCGTCAAAATGATTTTGTGGAAATAGACGTCGATAAATTTTAAAATTTTGAAAATCAAATAATTTCGCTGCACTCAAATGATTTTTAAAATCAAATCGGTCGATGATTTGGCTTGAAATAGTGTCACATACTTCCTTTGCAATCACAGCTCTGTTGTCCCCAGCAGACGTTTTCTGTCTTTTCCTAGTAGGTTCTTCGTTGTGGTCTTCTTGATTTTCGTCAATAAAATTCCTAATTCGAATGATTTGCTGTTGGAATTGTTCGATTGCCTTCTGCATTTGAGCACTCTCAATCCCACGCATTTGAGTCTGATTGAATAATATTTCGACATGTGGCATGATGAAATGGAATATTTTCAACCAATATAAAAATTCTGGGCAGTTCAGATGTTTCAGTAAACCACTTGCCTCACTAATAGTGACTGAATCCATCCCATCTTCATCAATAATCGCATCTAAACATTCTTTGAAAGAATCCTGGTGCTCAAATAACGTGTTCACTGTCCGGCTTTTGAAATTCCAGCGTGTAGGAGCAGCTCGTGGTAACCTGCGTTTAACTATTTGATCAAGAATTGCCGTTCGTTTTGGCTCTCGAGAAAAGAAACTTGAAAACGACTGCAAATTGGCAAAAAAAATTTTTACTTTTTTATTGCAATGTGCCGCTCGTTCAATAATTAAATTGAATTGATGCGCGTAACAATGGATAAAATGTGCATTTGAATATGTCCTTTTTATAATAGCTTGGACACCATTTGTCTTTCCACTCATCACGGACGCTCCGTCATAACTTTGGGCGATTAATTTGGTGCTAGCAATCGCAGAAGGAGTATTTAAAATGGTTTGCAATTCATCCAGTAATGTTTTCGCTAATACATCTGCTTTATGTCCTCCCGGCTTAAAGAAAGACCAAAACCGTTCACGAATTTGTTCATTGAAAACGTACCGAATGATAACAACCATTTGCTGATGATTGGACGTGTCCGTAGTTTCATCGGCTTCCAAAGCAATGAAATTTGCACATTGAATTTCTTTTAAGATTTCCTGTTTGTAAATTTCCAACATTGCATCCAATAATTCGTTTTGAATAGTTTTTGATGTACCTCTAAACACTTGAGCATCTTTCATATGAGTTGCAAGCACCGCATCTAACTCAGTGGCAAAGTTGATTAAGCCTATATAAATACCTGGATTTTCCGATGTCGATGTCTCATCATGGCCTCGCAGCGCCAATTCAAAGGCTCCACAAAATTTTATGCACATAATTAAACGGCGCAAAATATGGCGATTTTTCTCAACATCTTCGTTGTGCTTGATTTTTTGTCGTAAGTAAGCACTATCTAACTGTTCACGTATATCCACTTGGCCTAGAACACTAAAATCCATGCATGAATTCATGTGCGAAACAGAATTTTCGTGTTTTTTTGCCCTTTCTGCGATGTGTTTCAGATCATTCAACCCTTGTCCATTCCACGCACTGATATCTTGAATAATTATATTATCTTTCCCATTTATTTGGGGATTTCGGGGGTGGGCACGTGCCCCTGTGCCCCTTAGAACCAGCCGCCACTGATATAACTATGATTCTAGTCGCGCATAAACAATTCACTTCCATCTCCAACACATACATCTTCATCCTTTCTAGGACAATGAGCGACTGAATGACTTGCCAGTGGTAGAAAGGATTTGTTTTGGTCGTTTCGCGGACTGATAATGATTCTAGTTGCGCATAAACAACTCACTTCCATCTTTAACACATACATCTTCATCCTTCAAAGGACAATGAGCGACTGAATGACTTGCCAGTGGTAGAAAGGATTTGTTTTGGTCGTTTCGCGGACTAATAATGATTCTAGTTGCGCATAAACAATTCACTTCCATCTCCAACACATACATCTTCATCCTTGAAAGGACAATGAGCGTCTGAATGACTTGCCAGTGGTAGAAAGGATTTGTTTTGGTCGTTTCGCGGACTGATAATGATTCTAGTCGCGCATAAACAATTCACTTCCATCTCCAACACATACATCTTCATCCTTCAAAGGACAATGAGTGACTGAATGACTTGCCAGTGGTAGAAAGGATTTGTTTTGGTCGTTTCGCGGACTGATAATGATTCTTGTTGCGCATGAACAATACACTTCCATCTCCAACACATACATCTTCATTCTTCAAAGGACAATGAGCGACTGAATGACTTGCCAGTGGTAGAAAGGATTTGTTTTGGTCGTTTCGCGGGCTGATAATGGATCTAGTTGCGCATAAACAATTCACTTTCATCTCCAACATATACATCTTCATCCTTCAAAGGACAATGAGCGACTGAATGACTTGCCAGTGGTAGAAAGGATTTGTTTTGGTCGTTTCGCGGACTGATAATGATTCTAGTTGCGCATAAACAATTCACTTCCATCTTTAACACATACATCTTCATCCTTCAAAGGACAATGAGCGACTGAATGACTTGCCAGTGGTAGAAAGGATTTGTTTTGGTCGTTTCGCGGACTAATAATGATTCTAGTTGCGCATAAACAATTCACTTCCATCTCCAACACATACATCTTCATCCTTGAAAAGACAATGAGCGACTGAATGACTTGCCAGTGGTAGAAAGGATTTGTTTTGGTCGTTTCGCGGACTGATAATGATTCTAGTTGCGCATAAACAATTCACTTCCATCTTTAACACATACATCTTCATCCTTAAAAGGACAATGAGCGACTGAATGACTTGCCAGTGGTAGAAAGGATTGGTTTTGGTCGTTTTGCGGACTAATAATGATTCTAGTTGCACATAAACAATTCACTTCCATCTCCAACACATACATCTTCATCCATGAAAAGACAATGAGCGACTGAATGACTTGCCAGTGGTAGAAAGGATTTGTTTTAGTCGTTTGGCGGACTGATAATGATTCTAGTTGCGCATAAACAATTCACTTCCATCTCCAACACATACATCTTCATCCTTCAAAGGACAATGAGCGACTAAATGATTTGCCAATGGTAGAAAGGATTTGTTTTGGTCGTTACGCGGACTGATAATGATTCTAGTCGCGCATAAACAATTCACTTCCATCTTCAACACATACATCTTCATCCTTCAGAGGACAATGAGCGACTGAATGACTTGCCAGTGGTAGAAAGGATTTGTTTTGGTCGGTTCGCGGACTAATAATGATTCTAGTTGATGAGCGAAAACAATTCACTTCCTGATAATGATTATAGTTGCGCATAAACAATTCACTTCCATCTCCAACATATACATCTTCATCCTTCAAAGGACAATGAGCGACTGAATGACTTGCCAGTGGTAGAAAGGATTTGTTTTGGTCGTTTCGCGGACTGATGATGATTCAAGTTGCGCATAAACAATTCACTTCCATCTTTAACACATACATCTTCATCCTTCAAAGGACAATGAGCGACTGAATGACTTGCCAGTGGTAGAAAGGATTTGTTTTGGTCGTTTCGCGGACTAATAATGATCCTAGTTGCGCATAAACAATTCACTTCCATCTCCAACACATACATCTTCATCCTTGAAAGGACAATGAGCGACTGAATGACTTGCCAGTGGTAGAAAGGATTTGTTTTGGTCGTTTCGCGGACTGATAATGATTCTGGTTGCGCATAAACAATTCACTTTCACCTCCAACACATACATCTTCATCCTTCAAAGGACAATGAGCGACTGAATTATTTGCCAATGGTAGAAAGGATTTGTTTTGGTCGATTCGCGGACTGATAATGATTCTAGTCGCGCATAAACAATTCACTTTCATCTCCAACACATACATCTTCATCCTTCAAAGGACAATGAGCGACTGAATGATTTGCCAGTGGTAGAAAGGATTTGTTCTGGTCGTTTCGCGGACTGATAATGATTCTAGTTGCGCATAAACAATTCGCTCCCATCTCCAACACATACCTCTTCATCCTTCAAAGGACAATGAACGACCGAATGATTTTTTAGTGGTAGAAGGGATTTGTTTTGGTCGTTTCGCGCATTGATAATGATTCTAGTTGCGCATAAACAATTCACTTCCATTTCCAACACATACATCTTCATCCTTCAAAGGACAATGAACGACTGAATGATTTTTCAGTGGTAGAAGGGATTTGTTTTGGTCGTTTCGCGCATTGATAATGATTCTAGTTGCGCATAAACAATTCACTTCCATTTCCAACACATACATCTTCATCCTTCAAAGGACAATGAGCGACTGAATGACTTGCCAGTGGTAGAAAAGATTTGTTTTGGTCGTTTCGCGGATTGATAATGATTCTAGTCGCGCATAAACAATTCACTTTTATCTCCAACACATACATCTTCATCCTTCAAAGGACAATGAGCGACTGAATGACTTGCCAGTGGTAGAAAAGATTTGTTTTGGTCGTTTCGCGGATTGATAATGATTCTAGTCGCGCATAAACAATTCACTTTTATCTCCAACACATACATCTTCATCCTTCAAAGGACAATGAGCGACTGAATGATTTGCCAGTGGTAGAAAGGATTTGTTTTGGTCGATTCGCGGACTGATAATGATTCTAGTCGCGCATAAACAATTCACTTTCATCTCCAACACATACATCTTCATCCTTCAAAGGACAATGAGCGACTGAATGATTTGCCAGTGGTAGAAAGGATTTGTTTTGGTCGTCTCGCGGATTGATAATGATTCTAGTCGCGCATAAACAATTCACTTTTATCTCCAACACATACATCTTCATCCTTCAGAGGACAATGAGCGACTGAATGACTTGCCAGTGGTAGAAAGGATTTGTTTTGGTCGTTTCGCGCACTGATTATGATTCTAGTTGCGCATAAACAATTTGCTTCCATCTCCAACACATAAATCTTCATCATTCGAAGGACAATGAACGACGAAATGATTTTCCAGTGGTAGCAGGGAGTTGCTTTGGTCGTTCCGCGCACTGATAATGCTTCTAGTTGCGCATAAACAATTCGCTCCCATCTCCAACACATACCTCTTCATCTTTCAAAGGACAATGAACGACTGAATGACTTGCCAGTGGTAAAAAGGATTTGTTTTGGTCGTTTCGCGGACTGATAATGATTCTAGTCGCGCATAAACAATTCACTTCCATCTCCAACACATACATCTTCATCCTTCAAAGGACAATGAGCGACTGAATGACTTGCCAGTGGTAGAAAGGATTTGTTTTGGTCGTTTCGCGGGCTGATAATGATTCTAGTTGCGCATAAACAATTCACTTTCATCTCCAACATATACATCTTCATCCTTCGAAGGACAATGAGTGACTGAATGACTTGCCAGTGGTAGAAAGGATTCGTTTTGGTCGTTTCGCGGGCTGAAATTGATTCTAGTTGCGCATAAACAATTCACTTTCATCTCCAACATATACATCTTCATCCTTCAAAGGACAATGAGCGACTGAATTACTTGCCAGTGGTAGAAAGGATTTGTTTTGGTCGTTTCGCGGACTGATAATGATTCTAGTTGCGCATAAACAATTCACTTCCATCTTTAACACATACATCTTCATCCTTCAAAGGACAATGAGCGACTGAATGACTTGCCAGTGGTAGAAAGGATTTGTTTTGGTCGTTTCGCGGACTAATAATGATTCTAGTTGCGCATAAACAATTCACTTCCATCTCCAACACATACATCTTCATCCTTGAAAAGACAATGAGCGACTGAATGACTTGCCAGTGGTAGAAAGGATTTGTTTTGGTCGTTTCGCGGACTAATAATGATTCTAGTTGCGCATAAACAATTCACTTCCATCTTTAACACATACATCTTCATCCTTGAAAGGACAATGAGCGTCTGAATGACTTGCCAGTGGTAGAAAGGATTTGTTTTGGTCGTTTCGCGGACTAATAATGATTCTAGTTGCGCATAAACAATTCACTTCCATCTCCAACACATACATCTTCATCCTTCAAAGGACAATGAGCGACTGAATGACTTGCCAGTGGTAGAAAGAATTTGTTTTGGTCGTTTCGCGGACTGATAATGATTCTTGTTGCGCATGAACAATACACTTCCATCTCCAACACATACATCTTCATCATTCAAAGGACAATGAGCGACTGAATGACTTGCCAGTGGTAGAAAGGATTTGTTTTGGTCGTTTCGCGGGCTGATAATGGATCTAGTTGCGCATAAACAATTCACTTTCATCTCCAACATATACATCTTCATCCTTCAAAGGACAATGAGCGACTGAATGACTTGCCAGTGGTAGAAAGGATTTGTTTTGGTCGTTTCGCGGACTGATAATGATTCTAGTTGCGCATAAACAATTCACTTCCATCTTTAACACATACATCTTCATCCTTCAAAGGACAATGAGCGACTGAATGACTTGCCAGTGGTAGAAAGGATTTGTTTTGGTCGTTTCGCGGACTAATAATGATTCTAGTTGCGCATAAACAATTCACTTCCATCTCCAACACATACATCTTCATCCTTGAAAAGACAATGAGCGACTGAATGACTTGCCAGTGGTAGAAAGGATTTGTTTTGGTCGTTTCGCGGACTGATAATGATTCTAGTTGCGCATAAACAATTCACTTCCATCTCCAACACATACATCATCATCCTTCAAAGGACAATGAGCGACTAAATGATTTGCCAGTGGTAGGAAGGATTGGTTTTGGTCGTTTCGCGGACTAATAATGATTCTAGTTGCACATAAACAATTCACTTCCATCTCCAACACATACATCTTCATCCTTGAAAAGACAATGAGCGACTGAATGACTTGCCAGTGGTAGAAAGAATTTGTTTTGGTCGTTTCGCGGACTGATAATGATTCTAGTTGCGCATAAACAATTCACTTCCTTCTTTAACACAGACATCTTCATCCTTCAAAGGACAATGAGCGACTGAATGACTTGCCAGTGGTAGAAAGGATTGGTTTTGGTCGTTTCGCGGACTAATAATGATTCTAGTTGCACATAAACAATTCACTTCCATCTCCAACACATACATCTTCATCCTTGAAAAGACAATGAGCGACTGAATGACTTGCCAGTGGTGGAAAGGATTTGTTTTGGTCGTTTCGCGGACTGATAATGATTCTAGTTGCGCATAAACAATTCACTTCCATCTTTAACACATACATCTTCATCCTTCAAAGGACAATGAGCGACTAAATGATTTGCCAGTGTTAGAAAGGATTGGTTTTGGTCGTTTCGCGGACTAATAATGATTCTAGTTGCACATAAACAATTCACTTCCATCTCCAACACATACATCTTCATCCTTGAAAAGACAATGAGCGACTGAATGACTTGCCAGTGGTAGAAAAGATTTGTTTTGGTCGTTTCGCGGACTGATAATGATTCTAGTTGCGCATAAACAATTCACTTCCATCTTTAACACATACATCTTCATCCTTCAAAGGACAATGAGCGACTGAATGACTTGCCAGTGGTAGAAAGGATTGGTTTTGGTCGTTTCGCGGACTAATAATGATTCTAGTTGCACATAAACAATTCACTTCCATCTCCAACACATACATCTTCATCCTTGAAAAGACAATGAGCGACTGAATGACTTGCCAGTGGTAAAAAGGATTTGTTTTGGTCGTTTCGCGGAATGATAATGATTCTAGTTGCGCATAAACAATTCACTTCCATCTCCAACACATACATCTCCATCCTTCTAAGGACAATGAGCGACTAAATGATTTGCCAATGGTAGAAAGGATTTGTTTTGGTCGTTACGCGGACTGATAATGATTTTAGTCGCGCATAAACAATTCACTTTCATCTCCAACACATACATCTTCATCCTTCAGAGGACAATGAGCGACTGAATGACTTGCCAGTGGTAGAAAGGATTTGTTTTGGTCGTTTCGCGGACTAATAATGATTCTAGTTGATGAGCGAAAACAATTCACTTCCTGATAATGATTCTAGTTGCGCATAAACAATTCACTTCCATCTCCAACATATACATCTTCATCCTTCAAAGGACAATGAGCGACTGGATGACTTGCCAGTGGTAGAAAGGATTTGTTTTGGTCGTTTCGCGGACTGATAATGATTCTAGTTGCGCATAAACAATTCACTTCCATCTTTAACACATACATCTTCATCCTTCAAAGGACAATGAGCGACTGAATGACTTGCCAGTGGTAGAAAAGATTTGTTTTGGTCGTTTCGCGGACTTTTAATGATTCTAGTTGCGCATAAACAATTCACTTCCATCTCCAACACATACATCTTCATCCTTGAAAGGACAATGAGCGACTGAATGACTTGCCAGTGGTAGAAAGGATTTGTTTTGGTCGTTTCGCGGACTGATAATGATTCTGGTTGCGCATAAACAATTCACTTCCATCTCCAACACATACATCTTCATCCTTCAAAGGACAATGAGCGACTGAATTATTTGCCAATGGTAGAAAGGATTTGTTTTGGTCGTTTCGCGGATTGATAATGATTCTAGTCGCGCATAAACAATTCACTTTCATCTCCAACACATACATCTTCATCCTTCAGAGGACAATGAGCGACTGAATGACTTGCCAGTGGTAGAAAGGATTTGTTTTGGTCGTTTCGCGCACTGATTATGATTCTAGTTGCGCATAAACAATTTGCTTCCATCTCCAACACATAAATCTTCATCATTCGAAGGACAATGAACGACGAAATGATTTTCCAGTGGTAGCAGGGAGTTGCTTTGGTCGTTCCGCGCACTGATAATGCTTCTAGTTGCGCATAAACAATTCGCTCCCATCTCCAACACATACCTCTTCATCTTTCAAAGGACAATGAACGACTGAATGACTTGCCAGTGGTAAAAAGGATTTGTTTTGGTCGTTTCGCGGACTGATAATGATTCCAGTCGCGCATAAACAATTCACTTCCATCTCCAACACATACATCTTCATCCTTCAAAGGACAATGAGCGACTGAATGACTTGCCAGTGGTAGAAAGGATTTGTTTTGGTCGTTTCGCGGACTGATAATGATTCTAGTTGCGCATAAACAATTCACTTCCATCTTTAACAAATACATCTTCATCCTTCAAAGGACAATGAGCGACTGAATGACTTGCCAGTGGTAGAAAGGATTTGTTTTGGTCGTTTCGCGGACTAATAATGATTCTAGTTGCGCATAAACAATTCACTTCCATCTCCAACACATACATCTTCATCCTTGAAAAGACAATGAGCGACTGAATGACTTGCCAGTGGTAGAAAGGATTTGTTTTGGTCGTTTCGCGGACTGATAATGATTCTAGTTGCGCATAAACAATTCACTTCCATCTCCAACACATACATCATCATCCTTCAAAGGACAATGAGCGACTAAATGATTTGCCAGTGGTAGGAGAGATTGGTTTTGGTCGTTTCGCGGACTAATAATGATTCTAGTTGCACATAAACAATTCACTTCCATCTCCAACACATACATCTTCATCCTTGAAAAGACAATGAGCGACTGAATGACTTGCCAGTGGTAGAAAGAATTTGTTTTGGTCGTTTCGCGGACTGATAATGATTCTAGTTGCGCATAAACAATTCACTTCCATCTTTAACACAGACATCTTCATCCTTCAAAGGACAATGAGCGACTGAATGACTTGCCAGTGGTAGAAAGGATTGGTTTTGGTCGTTTCGCGGACTGATAATGATTCTAGTTGCGCATAAACAATTCACTTCCATCT
Organism: Orchestes rusci; assembly: GCA_958502075.1. Classification (NCBI taxonomy): domain Eukaryota; kingdom Metazoa; phylum Arthropoda; class Insecta; order Coleoptera; family Curculionidae; genus Orchestes; species Orchestes rusci. The sequence goes on from OY293306.1 coordinate 4,840,686, forward strand.
TTAACACAGACATCTTCATCCTTCAAAGGACAATGAGCGACTGAATGACTTGCCAGTGGTGGAAAGGATTTGTTTTGGTCGTTTCGCGGACTGATAATGATTCTAGTTGCGCATAAACAATTCACTTCCATCTTTAACACATACATCTTCATCCTTCAAAGGACAATGAGCGACTAAATGATTTGCCAGTGTTAGAAAGGATTGGTTTTGGTCGTTTCGCGGACTAATAATGATTCTAGTTGCACATAAACAATTCACTTCCATCTCCAACACATACATCTTCATCCTTGAAAAGACAATGAGCGACTGAATGACTTGCCAGTGGTAGAAAGGATTTGTTTTGGTCGTTTCGCGGACTGATAATGATTCTAGTTGCGCATAAACAATTCACTTCCATCTTTAACACATACATCTTCATCCTTCAAAGGACAATGAGCGACTGAATGACTTGCCAGTGGTAGAAAGGATTGGTTTTGGTCGTTTCGCGGACTAATAATGATTCTAGTTGCACATAAACAATTCACTTCCATCTCCAACACATACATCTTCATCCTTGAAAAGACAATGAGCGACTGAATGACTTGCCAGTGGTAAAAAGGATTTGTTTTGGTCGTTTCGCGGAATGATAATGATTCTAGTTGCGCATAAACAATTCACTTCCATCTCCAACACATACATCTCCATCCTTCTTAGGACAATGAGCGACTAAATGATTTGCCAATGGTAGAAAGGATTTGTTTTGGTCGTTACGCGGACTGATAATGATTTTAGTCGCGCATAAACAATTCACTTTCATCTCCAACACATACATCTTCATCCTTCAGAGGACAATGAGCGACTGAATGACTTGCCAGTGGTAGAAAGGATTTGTTTTGGTCGTTTCGCGGACTTATAATGATTCTAGTTGATGAGCGAAAACAATTCACTTCCTGATAATGATTCTAGTTGCGCATAAACAATTCACTTCCATCTCCAACATATACATCTTCATCCTTCAAAGGACAATGAGCGACTGAATGACTTGCCAGTGGTAGAAAGGATTTGTTTTGGTCGTTTCGCGGACTGATAATGATTCTAGTTGCGCATAAACAATTCACTTCCATCTTTAACACATACATCTTCATCCTTCAAAGGACAATGAGCGACTGAATGACTTGCCAGTGGTAGAAAAGATTTGTTTTGGTCGTTTCGCGGACTTTTAATGATTCTTGTTGCGCATAAACAATCCACTTCCATCTCCAACACATACATCTTCATCCTTGAAAGGACAATGAGCGACTGAATGACTTGCCAGTGGTAGAAAGGATTTGTTTTGGTCGTTTCGCGGACTGATAATGATTCTGGTTGCGCATAAACAATTCACTTCCATCTCCAACACATACATCTTCATCCTTCAAAGGACAATGAGCGACTGAATTATTTGCCAATGGTAGAAAGGATTTGTTTTGGTCGTTTCGCGGATTGATAATGATTCTAGTCGCGCATAAACAATTCACTTTCATCTCCAACACATACATCTTCATCCTTCAGAGGACAATGAGCGACTGAATGACTTGCCAGTGGTAGAAAGGATTTGTTTTGGTCGTTTCGCGCACTGATTATGATTCTAGTTGCGCATAAACAATTTGCTTCCATCTCCAACACATAAATCTTCATCATTCGAAGGACAATGAACGACGAAATGATTTTCCAGTGGTAGCAGGGAGTTGCTTTGGTCGTTCCGCGCACTGATAATGCTTCTAGTTGCGCATAAACAATTCGCTCCCATCTCCAACACATACCTCTTCATCTTTCAAAGGACAATGAACGACTGAATGACTTGCCAGTGGTAAAAAGGATTTGTTTTGGTCGTTTCGCGCACTGATAATGCTTCTAGTTGCGCATAAACAATTCGCTCCCATCTCCAACACATACATCTTCATCCTTCAAAGGACAATGAGCGACTGAATGACTTGCCAGTGGTAGAAAGGATTTGTTTTGGTCGTTTCGCGGGCTGATAATGATTCTAGTTGCGCATAAACAATTCACTTTCATCTCCAACATATACATCTTCATCCTTCGAAGGACAATGAGCGACTGAATGACTTGCCAGTGGTAGAAAGGATTCGTTTTGGTCGTTTCGCGGGCTGAAATTGATTCTAGTTGCGCATAAACAATTCACTTCCATCTTTAACACATACATCTTCATCCTTCAAAGGACAATGAGCGACTGAATGACTTGCCAGTGGTAGAAAGGATTTGTTTTGGTCGTTTCGCGGACTAATAATGATTCTAGTTGCGCATAAACAATTCACTTCCATCTCCAACACATACATCTTCATCCTTGAAAAGACAATGAGCGACTGAATGACTTGCCAGTGGTAGAAAGGATTTGTTTTGGTCGTTTCGCGGACTGATAATGATTCTAGTTGCGCATAAACAATTCACTTCCATCTTTAACACATACATCTTCATCCTTCAAAGGACAATGAGCGACTGAATGACTTGCCAGTGGTAGAAAGGATTGGTTTTGGTCGTTTTGCGGACTAATAATGATTCTAGTTGCACATAAACAATTCACTTCCATCTCCAACACATACATCTTCATCCATGAAAAGACAATGAGCGACTGAATGACTTGCCAGTGGTAGAAAGGATTTGTTTTAGTCGTTTGGCGGACTGATAATGATTCTAGTTGCGCATAAACAATTCACTTCCATCTCCAACACATACATCTTCATCCTTCAAAGGACAATGAGCGACTAAATGATTTGCCAATGGTAGAAAGGATTTGTTTTGGTCGTTACGCGGACTGATAATGATTCTAGTCGCGCATAAACAATTCACTTCCATCTTCAACACATACATCTTCATCCTTCAGAGGACAATGAGCGACTGAATGACTTGCCAGTGGTAGAAAGGATTTGTTTTGGTCGGTTCGCGGACTAATAATGATTCTAGTTGATGAGCGAAAACAATTCACTTCCTGATAATGATTATAGTTGCGCATAAACAATTCACTTCCATCTCCAACATATACATCTTCATCCTTCAAAGGACAATGAGCGACTGAATGACTTGCCAGTGGTAGAAAGGATTTGTTTTGATCGTTTCGCGGACTGATGATGATTCAAGTTGCGCATAAACAATTCACTTCCATCTTTAACACATACATCTTCATCCTTCAAAGGACAATGAGCGACTGAATGACTTGCCAGTGGTAGAAAGGATTTGTTTTGGTCGTTTCGCGGACTAATAATGATCCTAGTTGCGCATAAACAATTCACTTCCATCTCCAACACATACATCTTCATCCTTGAAAGGACAATGAGCGACTGAATGACTTGCCAGTGGTAGAAAGGATTTGTTTTGGTCGTTTCGCGGACTGATAATGATTCTGGTTGCGCATAAACAATTCACTTTCACCTCCAACACATACATGTTCATCCTTCAAAGGACAATGAGCGACTGAATTATTTGCCAATGGTAGAAAGGATTTGTTTTGGTCGATTCGCGGACTGATAATGATTCTAGTCGCGCATAAACAATTCACTTTCATCTCCAACACATACATCTTCATCCTTCAAAGGACAATGAGCGACTGAATGATTTGCCAGTGGTAGAAAGGATTTGTTCTGGTCGTTTCGCGGACTGATAATGATTCTAGTTGCGCATAAACAATTCGCTCCCATCTCCAACACATACCTCTTCATCCTTCAAAGGACAATGAACGACCGAATGATTTTTTAGTGGTAGAAGGGATTTGTTTTGGTCGTTTCGCGCATTGATAATGATTCTAGTTGCGCATAAACAATTCACTTCCATTTCCAACACATACATCTTCATCCTTCAAAGGACAATGAACGACTGAATGATTTTTCAGTGGTAGAAGGGATTTGTTTTGGTCGTTTCGCGCATTGATAATGATTCTAGTTGCGCATAAACAATTCACTTCCATTTCCAACACATACATCTTCATCCTTCAAAGGACAATGAGCGACTGAATGACTTGCCAGTGGTAAAACGGATTGGTTTTGGTCGTTTTGCACACTGATTATGATTTTAGTTGCGCATAAACAATTCACTTCCATCTCCAACACATACATCCTCATCCTTCAAAGGAAAATGAGCGACTGAACTATTTACAAGTGGTAAAAAGGATTTGTTTTGGTCGTTTCGCGCACTGATAATGAGTCTGGTTGCGCATAAACAATTCACTTCCATCTCCAACACATACATCTTCATTCTTCAAAGGACAATAAGCGACTGAATGATTTGCCAGTGGTAGAAAGGATTTGTTTTGGTCGTTTCGCGCACTGATAATGATTCTAGTTGCGCATGAACAATTCACTTCCATCTCCAACACATACAACTTCATCCTTCAAAGGACAATGAGCGACTGAATGATTTGCCAGTGGTAGAAAGGATTATTTTTGTCGTTTCGCGCACTGATAATGATTCTAGTTGCGCATAGACAATTCACTTCCATCCTCAACACATACATCTTCATCCTTCAAAGGACAATGAACGACTGATTGATTTTCCAGTGGTAGAAGGGATTTGTTTTCGTCGTTTCGCGCACTGATAATGATTCTTGTTGCAAATAAAAAATTCACTTCCACCGCCAACATACACATCTTCACCCTACAAAGCACGATGAAGGGCTGAATAATTTTCTAGTGGAAGGAGCGATTTGTTTGCTCGTTACGCGCATTGATAATGGTTCTATTGGCACATGAAAAATTCAAATCCACCTTCAACATACACATCTTAACCCTACAAAGCACGATAATTTTCCAGTGAGAGAAGGGATCTGTTCTGCTTGTTTGGCGCACTGATAATGGTTCTAGTCGTGCATAAAACAATCCACTTCCACTTCCAACGTACACATCATCACCATACAAAACACGTTGAAGGACGGAATAATTTTCCAGTGAAAGAAGGGATTGGTTTTGCTTGTTTGGCGCACTTATAATGGTTCTAGTTGCGCATAAACAACTCACTTCCACCTCCAACATACAAATCTTCATTTTACAAAGCACGATGAACGACTGAAAAATTTTCTAGTGGGAAATGGGATTTGTTTGATGTTGAAATCCATACTGTTCACGGGACTACAGAAATTCAACCAATTACCAAAGGAAATCAAAAGCTATGATCCCTTCAATTAAGCGTCTATTGAGACCATTAAGTTTGTATTAAGTGAGTACGTTGCATCGAGTGTTGTCCTCCAAGGAAGTAACCTCACTCCCATCTTTTATTTTCCATATTCATTAATGATATCAGTGATGGCACTCCGAGCAAGTGTCTTTTGTTTGCAGATGGCATGAAGCTTTTTCGCATGATATGCTGTTGGAAAGACTACTCATCTCTCCAAAATGATATCGACTTTGTTCATGATTGTTGCATCCGCAACAGACTGCCCTTAAACATCTCAAAGTGCAAGAAGATCGATATGGAGATCTTTTACACTATGCAGTTATTCACATCGCTAGACTTGAATCGGTCCAACTAAGATTCTTGAAATTCCTCTCCTTCAAAATAGATGCCAATGTTGGGCTCTTACCTGTTTGAAGTGGTACTTCTTAATGATGAATACATTTACCTTTGTTACTCATGCTACTTCTTTTCAGCTTGTCATTGTAAAATACTTTCAACTTTTTTATTCCTGTGTCCTGTCCATGTTTTCACCCTTAACTTTGCTCACTTTTAATCAGTTTTTTTAAACGATTGCATGTCCTAGTGATTGGGACCTATATCCTGTTAGACAATGAATCTTTGAATTTCACTTTCACCCTGAGAAAAACCTCATGTCAATGTACAAAAGAGTAAAATTAATTCTTCTCACTCAACAGAGTGATGAAAGAATTGAGTTGAGCTGTCCTTGGCTTCGTCACTCCTCAATCCTCTGCCTCCTTGAAGAAACAAGAAGTGACTACTGAGCCCCTCCACCGCGACAAGGTCTCACAGCTCCTTGGAGGAGAAAATAGGCGAATGTTGTACAAAAATATATTTGTTTGTAACACTTCATCTGATAATTTGGCCGAAACCCTCTCTGTAGTGGGTAGGGTTCTTTAACGTGCCAACATCCATGACACGGGACCAACAGTTCAATGTCTCTTCCGAAAGACGGTGCAGGGAAGAGTGTGGGACTCGTCCTGTATCTAAGTGCAATGATAGAGGCAAATACCCACTAACAATCCACCTTTTCACAGAACTGTTATCATATAAAGTTCTATTTATAACAGAAACCCGTTGTAGAACCTTGTCTATTGCCGTATAAGTTGATCCTCACGTTACCTCTGAGTATTTTGGCGTTGTAGATGATTTTTATCTTCTCAGCTCTGGGTGCCCATCCTGAAATTTAATAATTTTTCAATAAATCACAAACAAAAATTTCCGTTTGTCTAAACCATGGTGTGCCTCTTTCCTAGCGCTACCCTCTTCAGCCGTTCAACCATCCCTCCATCCCTCGCCAACCCTCAGTGCGTAGCGGTCACGTTCAGATGCTCCGGAGGAGATCCACATAAATGTCGGCACCGGTTCGGAACTATGCCATCAAGGCCGGAACGCCGCATCGCATCTGGGAAGTTGGAGAAGGAGAAGGTCATGGAAGTGAATGGAGAGCGAGCGATGAGGGAGGAGATGCTCTTTATTTATCACTTCAATACGAAAATATCACTCACCTCAACTGGTAGATATAAATTTTTTCCACCACGCCAAGGCCGCTTAGCTCTGGGTTAGTAGCCTGAAATTGAATACTTTTTTTAGTAAATTAAAAACAAAAATTGCATAAAAGTCAAAATTTTCAACTATACAAAACTGGCATGTACTTTTCCTGCAGTGCTTCCCTCTCCAGCCGTTCAACCATCCCTCCATCCCTCGCCAACCCCAATGCGGTGTGGTCACGTTCAGATTCTCCGGGGGAGATCCACATAAATGTCGGCCCCGGTTCGGAACTATGCCATCAAGGTCCGGAACGCCGCATCGCTCTTGGGTGGTTGAGGAAGGAGAAGGTCATGGAAGTGTATGGAGAGCGAGCAATGAGGGAGGGGTTCTTTTCTTATCACATCAATACGAAAATATCACTTACCTCAATAGTTTTGTACTGTAACACTACTTTACTTACGATCACTTGAATTCACTGAAAAAGATTATGCACTCGATTCACTTTCACTTGAATGAAGGAATGAAGAAATCGTAATAATAATCTCTATCAAGCAAAGTGCTATACATATGAGTATAAAGTTTCTCCACGACGGCAAGGCCGCTCAGCTCTAACTTCATAACCTAAAATTCAATAATTTTTGAAATAAATCACAGACAAAGATGAAATTTCCTACTTCACTAGTTCGATGTGTGCTCCTGCCCCAGCGTTAGTCTCTCCAGCCGTTCAACCATCCCTCCATCCATCGCCAAACCTCAATGCATTGCGGTCAGTTCAGATACTCCGGCGGAGATCCATATGATGTCGGCCCCGGTTCGGAACTATGCCATCAAGGTCCGGAACTTCGCATCGCATTTGAGGTATTGAGGAAGGAGAAGGTCATGGAGGTGAATGGAGAGCGTGCGATGAGGAAGGAAGGGTTCTTTCTCTATAACTTCAATACGAAAATATCACTTACCTTAATAATTTAGTACTGTGGTAGATATAAAGTTTCTCCACCACGCCATGGCCGCTTAGCTCTGGGTTCCTAACCTGAAATTGAATGAATTTTTAGGTAATCAAAAACAAAAATTGCATAAAAGTCAAAATTTTCAACTATACTAAACTGGCATGTACTCCTCCAAAAGCGCTACCCTCTCCAGCCGTTCAACCATTTCTCCATCCCTCGTCAAACCCAATGCGGTGCGGTCACGTTCAGATTCTCCGGGGGAGATCCACATAAATGTCGGCTCCGGTTCGGAACTATGCCATCAAGGTCCGGAACGCCGCATCGCTCTTGGGTGGTTGAGGAAGGAGAAGGTCATGGAAGTGAATGGAGAGCGAACGATGAGGGAGGAGGAGTTCTTTTCTTATCACTTCATTACGAAAATATCACTCACCTTAATAATTTAGTACCGTTACATTACTTTACTTACTTCACATGAATACACTAAAAACGATTTTTCATGCAGTCAGCTTCACTTTCACTCTGATATAAGAACCTCATATCAATGTACCTACAAATAAAGTTAACCCAATTCTTTCTCACTGAACAGAATGAAAAAAGAACAGAGTTGAGCCACCGAAAAAATTTGTTCGGTTGTTGAGCTGTCCTTCGCTTCGTCACTTCTTCCCCGCTGGTTTCTTGGAGAAGCACGTGACGACTGAGCCCCTCCACCGCGACAAGGTCTCACAGCTCCTTGGAGGGGTAAGTGAGTGAATGTTGTACAAAAATATCATTAAATATCTTCACTCCTATATTACTGGAAAAAAATAAACAAGAGCAAATGTTATGAACAAAATATCCATCATAACTATTCACCCTCAATTTTAGTAGAAAATTCAACAATTCACTTATATCTGCAACACATACATCTTCATCCGACACAGCACGATAAATAAGTCTCTAGTGGGAAAAGGGGTTTATTTTGCTTTCTGTTTGTCCACTGATAATGGTTCTGATACACATAGTTGCGCTTGAACGATTTACTTTTATCCCCAACACATACATGTTCATAATATAAAAGACAATGAACGACTGGATGATTTTCCAGTGGTAGATGGGATTTGTTTTGGTCGTTTCGCCCACTGATAATGATTCTAGTTGCGCATAAACAATTCACTTCCATCTCCAACACAAACACTTTCATCCTTCAAAGGACAATGAGCTACTGAATGATTTGCCAGTAGTAGAAGGAATTTGTTTTGGTTGTTTCGCGCTCCTTAATCCTCTGCCTCCTTGGAGAAACAAGAAGTGACTACTGAGACCCTCCACCGCGACAAGGTCTCACAGCTCCTTGGAGGAGAAAATAGGCAAATGTTGTACAAAAATATATTTTTTTGTAACACTTCATCTGATAATTTGGCCGAAACCCTCTCTGTAGTGGGTAGGGTTCTTTAACGTGCCAACATCCATGACACGGGACCAACAGTTTAACGTCTCTTCCGAAAGACGGTGCAGGGAAGAGTGTGGGACTCGTCCTGTATCTAAGTGCAATGATGGAGGCAAATACCCACTAACAATCCACCTTTTCACAGAACTGGTATCATATAAAGTTCTATTTATAACAGTAACCCGTTGTAGAACCTTGTCTATTGCCGTATAAGTTGATCCTCACGTTACCTCTGAGTATTTTGGCGTTGTAGATGATTTTTATCTTCTCAGCTCTGAGTGCCCATCCTGAAATTTAATAATTTTTCAATAAATCACAAACAAAAATTCCCGTTTGTCTAAACCATGGTATGCCTCTTTCCTAGCGCTACCCTCTCCAGCCGTTCAACCATTCCTCCATCCCTCGCCAACCCTCAGTGCGTAGCGGTCACGTCCAGATGCTCCGAAGGAGATCCACATAAATGTCGGCACCGGTTCGGAACTATGCCATCAAGGCCGGAACGCCGCATCGCATCTGGAAAGTTGGAGAAGGAGCAGGTCATGGAAGTGAATGGAGAGCGAGCGATAAGGGAGGAGATGCTCTTTATTTATCACTTCAATACGAAAATATCACTTACCTCAACTGGTAGATATAAAGTTTTTCCACCACGCCAAGGCCGCTTAGCTATGGGTTAGTAACCTGAAATTAAATACTTTTTTTAGTAAATGAAAAACAAAAATTGCATAAAAGTCAAAATTTTCAACTATACAAAACTGGCATTTACTTCTCCAACAGTGCTACCCTTTCCAGCCGTTCAACCATCCCTCCATCCCTCGCCAACTTCAATGCGGTGTGGTCACGTTCAGATTCTCCGGGGGAGATCCACATAAATGTCGGCCCCGGTTCGGAACTATGCCATCAAGGTCCGGAATGCCGCATCGCTCTTGGGTGGTTGAGGAAGGAGAAGGTCATGGAAGTGAATGGAGAGCGAGTAATGAGGAAGGGGTTCTTTTCTTATCACATCAATACGAAAATATCACTTACCTCAATTGTCTTGTACTGTGACACTACTTCACTCAAGATCACTTGAATTCACTGAAAAAGATTCTGCACTCAATTCACTTTCACTTAAATGAAGGAATGAAGAAATCGTAATAATAATCTCTATTAAGCAAAGTGCTATACATATAAATATAAAGTTCCTCCACGACGGCAAGGCCGATCAGCTCTAACTCCATAACCTAAAATTCAATAATTTTTTAAATAAGTCACAGACAAAGATGAAATTTCCTACTTTACTAGCTCGATGTGTGCTCCTGCCCCAGCGCTAGTCTCTCAAGCCGTTCAACCATTCCTCCATCCCTCGCCAAACCTCAATGCATTGCGGTCAGTTCAGATACTCCGGCGGAGATCGACATAATGTCGGCCCCAGTTCGGAACTATGCCATCAAGGTCCGGAACTTCGCATCGCATTTGAGGTATCGAGGAAGGAGAAGGTCATGGTGGTGAATGGAGAGCGTGCGATGAGGGAGGACGGGTTCTTTCTTTATAACTTCAATACGAAAATATCACTAACCTTAATAATTTCGTACTGTGGTAGATATAAAGTTTCTCCACCACGCCATGGCCGCTTAGCTCTGGGTTCCTTACCTGAAATTAAATGATTTTTCAGTAAATCAAAAACAAAAATTGCATAAAAGTCAAAATTTTCCACTTTACTAAACTGGCATGTACTCCTCCAAAAGCGCTACCCTCTCCAGCCGGTCAACCATTCCTCCATCCCTCGTCAACCCTAATGCGGTGCGGTCACGTTCAGATTCTCCGGGAAAGATCCACATAAATGCCGGCCCCGGTTCGGAACTATGCCATCAAGGTCCGGAACGTCGCATCGCTCTTGGGTGGTTGAGGAAGGAGAAGGTCATGGAAGTGAATGGAGAGCGAACGATGAGGGAGGAGTTCTTTTCTTATCACTTCATTACGAAAATATCACTTACCCTAATAATTAAGTACCGTTACATTACTTTACTTACTTCACATGAATACACTAAAAACGATTTTTCATGCAGTCAGCTTCACTTTCACTCTGATATAAGAACCTCATATCAATGTACCTACAAATAATGTTTACCCAATTCTTTCTCACTGAACAAAATGAAAAAAGAACTGAGTTGAGCCACCGAACAAAATTTGTTCGGTTGTTGAGCTGTCCTTCGCTTCGTCACTTCTTCCCCGCTGGTTTCTTGGAGAAGCACGTGACGACTGAGCCCCTCCACCGCGACAAAGTCTCACAGCTCCTTGAAGGGGTAAGTGAGCGAATGTTGTACAAAAATATCATTAAATATCTTCACTCCTATTTTACTGGAAAAAAATAAACAAGAGCAAATGTTATGAACAAAATATCCACCATAACTATTCACCCTCAATTTTAGTAGAAAATTCAACAATTCACTTATATCTCCAACACATACATCTTCATCCGACACAGCACGATGAATAAGTCTCTAGTGGAAGAAGGGGTTTATTTTGCTTTCTGTTTGTCCACTGATAATGGTTCTGACACACATAGTTGCGCTTAAACGATTCACTTTTATCCCCAGCACATACATCTTCATCCTTCAAAGGACAATGAGCGACTGAATGATTTGCAAGTGGTAGAAGGGATTTGTTTTGGTCGTTTTGCGCACTGATAATGATTCTAGTTGCGCATAAACAATTCACTTAAATCTCCAACACATACATCTTCATCCTTCAAAGGACAATGAGCGACTGAATGATTTGCCAGTGGTAGAAAGGATTTGTTTTGGTCGTTTAGCGCACTGATAATGATTCTAGTTGCGCATAAACAATTCACTTCCATCTCGAACACATACATCTTCATCGTTCAAAGGACAATGAGCGACTGAATGATTTGCCAGTGGTAGAAAGGATTTGTTTTGGTCGTTTCGCGCACTGATAATGATTCTAGTTGCGCAGAAAACAAGTCACTTCCATCTCCAACACATACATCAGCATCCTTCAAAGGACAATGAGCGACTGAATGATTTGCAAGTGGTAGAAGGGATTTGTTTTGGTCGTTTCGCGCACTGATAATGATTCTAGTTGCGCATAAACATTTCACTTCCATCTCCAACACATACATCTTCATCCTTCAAATGACAATGAGCGATTGAATGACTTGCCAGTGGTAGTAGGGATTTGTTTTGGTCGTTTCGCCCACTGATATTGATTCTAGTTGCGCATAAACAATCCACTTCCATCCCCAACACATACACCTTCATCCTTCAAAGGACAAAAAGCGACTAAATGATTTGCCAGTGGTAGAAGGGATTTGTTTTGGTCGTTTCAGGCACTGAAAAAGATTCTAGATGCGCATAAACAATTCACTTCCATCTCCAACACATGCATCTCCATCCTTCAAAGGACAATGAACGACTGATTGATTTTCTAGTGGTAGAAGGGATCTGTTTTGGTCGTTTCGCGCACTGAAAAAGATTCTAGATGCGCATAAACAATTCACTTCCATCTCCAACACATACATCTCCATCCTTCAAAGGACAATGAACGACTGATTGATTTTCTAGTGGTAGAAGGGATTTGTTTTGGTCGTTTCGCGTACTGATAATGATTTTTTTTGCACATAAAAAAATCACTTCCACCTCCAACAAACACATCTTAACCCTACAAAGCACGATGAAAAACTTAATAATTTTCCAGTGAAAGGAGGGATCTGTTTTGCTTCTTTGGCGCACTGATAATGGTTCTAGCCGTGCATAAAACAATCCACTTCCACTTCCAACGTACACATCATCACCATACAAAACACGTTGAAGGACTGAATGATTTTCCAGTGAAAGAAGGGATTGGTTTTCTTGTTTGGCGCACTTAAAATGGTTCTAGTTGCGCATAAACAACTCACTTCCACCTCCAACATACAAATCTTCATCTTACAAAGCACGATGAAAGACCAAAAAATTTTCTAGTGGGAAATGGGATTTGTTTGATGTTGAAATCCATACTGTTCACGGGCATGAAGCTTTTTCGCATGATATGCTGTTGGGAAGACTACTCATCCCTCCAAAATGATATTGACTTTGTTCATGATTGATGCATCCGCAACAGACTGCCCTTAAACATCCCAAAGTGCAAGGAGATCGATATGGAGATCTTTTACACTATGCAGTTATGCACATCACTAGACTTGAATCGGTCCAACTAAAATTCTTGAAATTCCTCTCCTTCAAAATAGATGCCAATGTTGGGCTCTTACCTGTTTGAAGTGGTACTTCTTAATGATGATCACATTTACCTTTGTTACTCATGTTAATTCTTTTCAGCTTGTCATTGTAAAATACTTTCAACTTTTTTACTCCTGTGTCCTGTCCATGTTTTCACCTTTAACTTTGCTCACTTTTAATCAGTTTTGTCAAACGATTGCATGTCCTAATAATTATGACCTGTATCCTGTTAGACAATGAATCTTTGAATTTCACTTTCACCCTGAGAAATACCTCATGTCAATGTACAAAAGAGTAAACTCAATTCTTCTCACTCAACAGAGTGATGAAAGAATTGAGTTGAGCTGTCCTTGGCTTCGTCACTCCTCAATCCTCTGCCTCCTTGGAGAAACAAGAAGTGACTACTGAGCCCCTCCACCGCGACAAGGTCTCACAGCTCCTTGGAGGAGAAAATAGGCAAATGTTGTACAAAAATATATTTTTTTGTAACATTTCATCTGATAATTTGGCTGAAACCCTCTCTGTAGTCGGTAGGGTTCTTTGACGTGCCAACATCCATGACACGGGACCAACAGTTTAACGTCTCTTCCGAAAGACGGTGCAGGGAAGAGTGTGGGACCCGTCCTGTATCTAAGTGCAATGATAGAGGCAAATACCCACTAACAATCCACCTTTTCACAGAACTGTTATCATATAATGTTCTATTTATAACAGTAACCCGTTGTAGAACCTTGTCTATTGCCGTATAAGTTGATCCTCACGTTACCTCTGAGTATTTTGGCGTTGTAGATGATTTTTATCTTCTCAGCTCTGGGTGCCCATTCTGAAATTTAATAATTTTTCAATAAATCACAAACAAAAACTCCCGTTTGTCTAAACCATGGTGTGTCTCTTTCCTAGCGCTACCCTCTCCAGCCGTTCAACCATCTCTCCATCCCTCGCCAACCCTCAGTGCGTAGCGGTCACGTCCAGATGCTCCGGAGGAGATCCACATAAATGTCGGCACCGGTTCGGAACTATGCCATCAAGGCCGGAACGCCGCATCGCATCTGGGAAGTTGGAGAAGGAGAAGGTCATGGAAGTGAATAGAGTGCGAGCTATGAGGGAGGAGATGCTCTTTATTTATCACTTTAATACGAAAATATCCTTCACCTCAACTGGTAGATATAAAGTTTTTCCACCACGCCAAGGCCGCTTAGCTCTGGGTTAGTAACCTGAAATTAAATACTTTTTTTAGTAAATGAAAAACAAAAATTGCATAAAAGTCAAAATTTTCGACTATACAAAACTGGCATTTACTTCTCCAACAGTGCTACATTCTCCAGCCGTTCAACCATCCCTCCATCCCTCGCCAACCCCAATGCGGTGTGGTCACGTTCAGATTCTCCGGGGAAGAGCCACATAAATGTCGGCCCCGGTTCGGAACTATTCCATCAAGGTCCGGAACGCCGCATCGCTCTTGGGTGGTTGAGGAAGGAGAAGGTCATGGAAGTGAATGGAGAGCGAGCAATGGGGAAGGGGTTCTTTTCTTATCACATCAATACGAAAATATCACTTACCCCAATAGTCTTGTACTGTAACACTACTTCACTTACGATCACTTGAATTCACTTAAAAAGATTCTGCACTCAATTCACTTTCACTTCAATGAAGGAATGAAGAAATCGTAATAATAATCTTTATTAAGCAAAGTGCTATACATATAAGTAAAAAGTTTCTCCACGACGGCAAGGCCGCTCAGCTCTTACTTCATAACCTAAAATTCAATAATTTTTTAAATAAATCACAGACAAAGATGAAATTTCCCACTTTACTAGCTCGATGTGTGCTCCTGCCCCAGCGCTAGTCTCTCAAGCCGTTCAACCATTCCTCCATCCCTCGCCAAACCTCAATGCATTGCGGTCAGTTCAGATACTCCGGCGGAGATCCACATAATGTCGGCCCCGGTTCGGAACTATGCCATCAAGGTCCGGAACTTCGCATCGCATTTGAGGTATTGAGGAAGGAGAAGGTCATGGAGGTGAATGGAGAGCGTGCGATGAGGAAGGAGGGGTTCTTTCTTTATAACTTCAATACGAAAATATCACTTACCTTAATAATTTCGTACTGTGGTAGATATAAAGTTTCTCCACCACGCCATGACCGCTTAGCTCTGGGTTCCTAACCTGAAATTGAATGATTTTCCAGTAAATCAAAAACATAAATTGCATAAAAGTCAAAATTTTCCACTATACCAAACTGGCATGTACTCCTCCAAAAGCGCTACCCTCTCCAGCCGTTCAACCATTCCTTCATCCCTCGTCAACCCCAATGCGGTGCGGTCACGTTCAGATTTTCCGGGGAAGATCCACATAAATGCCGGCATCGGTTCGGAACTATGCCATCAAGGTCCGGAACGCCGCATCGCTCTTGGGTGGTTGAGGAAGGAGAAGGTCATGGAAGTGAATGGAGAGCGAACGATAAGGGAGGAGGAGTTCTTTTCTTATCACTTCATTACGAAAATATCACTTACCTTAATAATTTAGTACCGTTACATTACTTTACTTACTTCACATGAATACACTAAAAACGATTTTTCATGCACTCAGCTTCACTTTCACTCTGGTATAAGAACCTCATATCAATGTACCTACAAATAAAGTCAATCCAATTCTTTCTCACTGAACAGAATGAAAAAAGAACTGAGTTGAGCCACTGAACAAAATTTGTTCGGTTGTTGAGCTGTCCTTCGCTTCGTCACTTCTTCCCCGCTAGTTTCTTGGAGAAGCACGTGACGACTGAGCCCCTCCACCGCGACAAGGTCTCACAGCTCCTTGGAGGGGTAAGTGAGCGAATGTTGTACAGAAATATCATTAAATATCTCCACTCCTATATTACTGGAAAAAAATAAACAAGAGCAAATGTTATGAACAAAATATCCACCATAACTATTCACCCTCAATTTTAGTAGAAAATTCAACAATTCACTTATATCTCCAACACATACATCTTCATCCGACACAGCACGATGAATAAGTCTCTAGTGGGAGAAGGGGTTTATTTTGCTTTCTGTTTGTCCACTGATAATGGTTCTGACACACATAGTTGCGCTTAAACGATTCACTTTTATCCCCAACACATACATCTTCATCCTTCAAAGGACAATGAGCGACTGAACGATTTGCCAGTGGTAGAAGGGATTTGTTTTGGTCGTTTCAGGCACTGATAATGATTCTAGTTGCGCATAAACAATTCACTTCCACCTCCAACACATACATCTTCATCCTTCAAAGGAGGATGAGCGACTGAATGATTTGCAAGTGGTAGAAGGGATCTGTTTTGGTCGTTTCGCGCACTGAAAATGATTCTAGATGCGCATGAACAATTCACTTCCATCTCCAACACATACATCTTCATCCTTCAAAGGACAATGAACGACTGGATGATTTGCCAGTGTTAGAAGGGATTTGTTTTGGTCGTTTCAGGCACTGATAATGATTCTAGTTGCGCATAAACAATTCACTTCCACCTCCAACACATACATCTTCATCCTTCAAAGGAGAATGAGCAACTGAATGATTTGCAAGTGGTAGAAGGGATTGGTTTTGGTTGTTTCGCGCTCTGATAATGATTCTAGTTGCGCATAGACAATTCACTTCCATCTCCAACACATACGTCTCCATCCTTCAAAGGACAATGAGCGACTGAATGATTTGCCAGTGTTAGAAGGGATTTGTTTTGGTTGTTTCGCGCTCTAATAATGATTCTAGTTGCGCATAGACAATTCACTTCCATCCCCAACACATACATCTTCATCCTTCAAAGGACAATGAACGACTGATTGATTTTCCAGTGGTAGAAGGGATTTGTTTTGGTCGTTTCGCGCACTGATAATGATTCTTGCACATAAAAAATTCACTTCCACCTCCAACATACACATCTTCACCCTACAAAGCACGATGAAGGACTGAATAATTTTCAAGCGGAAGGAGCGATCTGTTTTGCTCGTTACGCGCATTGATAATGGTTCTATTGGCACATGAAAACTTCAAATCCACCTCCAACATACACATCTTAACCCTACAAAGCACGATGAAGAACTTAATAATTTTCCAGTGAAAGAAGGGATCTGTTTTGCTTGTTTGGCGGACTGATAATGGTTCTAGTCGTGCATAAAACAATCCACTTCCACTTCCAACGTACACATCATCACCATGCAAAACACGTTGAAGGACTGAATAATTTTCCAGTGAAAGAAGGGATTGGTTCTGCTTGTTTGGCGCACTTATAATGGTTCTAGTTGCGCATAAACAACTCATTCCACCTCCAACATCCAAATTTTCATCTTACAAAGCACGATGAAAGACTGAGATATTTAGTGGGAAATGGGATTTGTTTGATGTTGAAATCCATACTGTTCACGGGATTACAGAAATTCAACCAATTACCAAAGGAAATCAAAAGCTATGATCCCTTCAATTAAACGTCTATTGATACCATTAAGTTTTGTCCATTCTTTAATTTTCAATTCTAATTCTAATTTGAATTTTATTTATTCGTTACCCAAAATGTCCTTTCATGCATGACAATTCTGTTGAATTTTGTCATTATGTGTATATCTTAGTCCTTTATATTTAACTAAATTATTGTGAACCTTTATAGAACTTTACGCTAAATAAACTATTTATTCAACTTCGCATCGTATTTGAGGCGTTTAAAGAAGGAGAAGGACATGGAAGTAGATTAAGAGCGTGCGACTGCGGAGGGAGAGGAGGAGTTCTCAATTTATGACTTTGATACATAAATATCACTTTCAGGTACTTCAAAAATCTAGTACTGGACCATTATTTCACCAACGTCAGTCGAATACATCAAAAACGATTTTACATGCACTCAGCTTCACTTTCACTCTGTTTAAAGAACCTCAAGTCAATGCAAGAAAAGTATACTCCATTCTTATCACTCAACAGAGTGAAAAATAGAATTGAGTCGAGCTTTCCTTGGCTTCGTCACTCGGTTTTTTTTACAAAAGCGATGGCTGAGGCTAAGTAAAGAGGTTAACGTCTGGGTAGAAAGGAAAGGGAGAATTGATTGAACGGAGAAAGGGTTGCTTGAAACTTATAAATCAAAAAGTCACTCCACTCACAAGCTTCATTTTTCTTCCGTCACTTTACTCAACCACTTCACGTCACTTCATTCGCAATACCTCACTTCTCAGGTTTTGCTTCTTGGTGAGCGCATTGATAAACGTTCTGATCAACGTGGTTGCACTTAAAGAATTCACGCACATCCCCAACAAGCACATATGTTCATCCCACAAAGTGTCGTGAAAGACTAAATAAATCAATTTTAATTTTCAGAAAAATGTGATGTGATTCTGTTCTTGAGTTGGGCATTGATTAAGGTTCTGAACCACGTGGTTATTGCGCTTAAACAATTTACGCACATCCCCAACAAGCACATGTCCATCCCACAAAGTATCATGAAAGACTTCAGCTTATGAGGCGAACAATAATTGTGGACACCAACTTGATGTCATCAACGTTGATTTTGCGAAGGCATTCGACTAACTGGTTCAAGGAATTCTTAGCCAGAAGTTTTTGGATATATATGGGCTTTCACACTGATCTGATGGTCAACTACTCTACCTCCTACCTGGTTGATAGACGCCATATTGTCGACTATGGTGGTTTCATGTCGGATGAGTACGTTGCATCGAGTGTTGTCCCCCATGGAAGTAACCTCACTCCCCTCTTTTATTTTCCATATTCATTAATGATATGAGTGATGGCACTCCGAGCAAGTGTCTTTTGTTTGCAGATAGCATGAAGCTTTTTCGCATGATATGCTGTTGGGAAGACTACTCATCTCTCCAAAATGATATTGACTTTGTTCATGATTGATGCATTCGCAACAGACTGCCCTTAAACATCCCAAAGTGCAAGAAGATCGATATGGAGATCTTTTACACTATGAAGTTGTGCACATCGCTAGACATGAATCGGTCCAACTAAGATTCTTGAAATTCCTCTCCTTCAAAATAGATGCCAATGTTGGGCTCTTACCTGTTTGAAGTGGTACTTCTTAATGATGATTACATTCACCTTTGTTACTCATGCTACTTCTTTTCATTGTAAAATACTTTCAACTTTTTTATTCCTGTGTCCTGTCCATGTTTTCACCTTTAACTTTGCTCACTTCTAATCAGTTTTGTTAAACGATTGCATGTCCTAATAATTGGGACCTGTATCCTGTTAGACAATGAATCTTTGAATTTCACTTTCACCCTGAGAAAAACCTCATGTCAATGTACAAAAGAGTAAACTCAATTCTTCTCACTCAACAGAGTGATGAAAGAATTGAGTTGAGCTGTCCTTGGCTTCGTCACTTCCTAATCCTCTGCCTCCTTAGAGAAACAAAAAGTGACTACTGAGCCCCTCCACCGCGACAAGGTCTCACAGCTCCTTGGAGGAGAAAATAGGCAAATGTTGTACAAAAATATATTTTTTTGTAACACTTCGTCTGATAATCTGGCCGAAACCCTCTCTGTAGAGGGTAGGGTTCTTTAACGTGCCAACATCCATGACACGGGACCAACAGTTTAACGTCTCTTCCGAAAGACGGTGCAGGGAAGAGTGTGGGACTCGGCCTGTATCTAAGTGCAATGATAGAGGCAAATACCCACTAACAATCCACCTTTTCACAGAACTGTTATCATATAAAGTTCTGTTTATAACAGTAACCCGTTGTAGAACCATGTCTATTGCCGTATAAGTTGATCCTCAAGTTACCTCTGAGTATTTTGGCGTTGTAGATGATTTTTATCTTCTCAGCTCTGGGTGCCCATCCTGAAATTAAATAATTTCTCAATAAATCACAAACAAAAATTTCCGTTTGTCTAAACCATGGTGTGCCTCTTTCCTAGCGCTACCCTCTCCAGCCGTTCAACCATCCCTCCATCCCTCGCCAACCCACGATCCACATGAATGTCGGCACCGGTTTGGAACTATGTTATCAAGGCCGGAACGCCGCATCGCATCTGGGAAGTTGGAGAAGGAGAAGGTCATGGAAGTAAATGGAGAGCGAGCGATGAGCGAGGAGATGCTCTTTATTTATCACTTCAATACGAAAATATCACTCACCTCAACTGGTAGACATAAAGTTTTTCACCACGCCAAGGCCGCTTAGCTCTGGGTTCCTTACCTGAAATTAAATACTTTTTTTAGTAAATCAAAAACAAAAATTGCATAGAAGTCAAAATTTTCAACTATACAAAACTGGCATGTACTTCTCCAACAGTGCTAACCTCTCCAGCCGTTCAACCACCCCTCCATCCCTCGCCAACCCCAATGCGGTGTGGTCACGTTCAGATTCTCCGAGGGAGATTCACATAATGTCGGCCCCGGTTCGGAACGCCGCATCGCTCTTGGGTGGTTGAGGAAGGAGAAGGTCATGGAAGTGAATGGAGAGCGAACGATGAGGGAGGACGAGTTCTTTTCTCATCACTTTATTACGAAAATATCACTTACCCCAATAATTTAATACTGTAACACTATACTTTACTTACGTCACTTAATTCAACACTTGATTACACTAAAAATGATATTTCACTCAACTTCACCTACACTAAAATAAATTTCAATTTCAAAAATATTTCACTGTCCGAGAAAGAGACATTAATTGACAAAGCTTGTTACTTTGATAGTGAAATAAGTAAAGATAAATAAATTTATATAAAATAGAAACCACAACTATTGAAAGAGATTTGGTTATCATGGTAATTAATGTAGTTTCTCAGCCCCGTCGAGGCTGCTAGCTCTGGGTTCCTAACCTGGAATTAAATTTATTCTTTAATGAATCACAGAAAAAGATTGCGTCAAGAAACAATTTTTCTACTTCACTAAATCGGCGTGTGCTCCTACCCCAGCGCTACCCTCTCCAGCCGTTCAACCATCCCTCCATCCCTCGCCAACCCCAATGCGGTGCGGTCACGTTCAGATTCTCCAGGGGAGATCCACATACATGTCAGCCCCGGTTCGGAACTATGCCATCAAGGTCCGGAACGCCGCATCGCTCTTGGGTGGTTGAGGAAGAAGAAGGTCATGAAAGTGAATGGAGAGCGAACGATGAGGGAAGAGAAGTTCTTTTCTTATCACTTCAATACGAAAATATCACTTACCTTAATGATTTAGTACCGTTACATTACTTAACTTACTTCACATGAATACACTAAAAACGATTTTTCATGCACTCAGCTTCACTTTCACTCTGATTTAAGAACCTCATATCAATGTACCTACAAATGGAGTTAACCCAATTCTTTCTCACTGAACATAATGAAAAAAGAACTGAGTTTAGCCACCGAACAAAATTTGTTCGGTGGTTGAGCTGTCCTTCGCTTCGTCACTTCTTCCTCGCTGGTTTCTTGGAGAAGCACGTGACGACTGAGCCCCTTCACCGCGACAAGGTCTCACAGCTCCTTGGAGGGGTAAGTGAGCGAATATTGTACAAAAATATCATCAAATATCTTCACTCCTATATTAGTGGAAAAAAATAAACAAGAGCAAATGTTATGAACAAAATATCCACCATAACTATTCACCCTCAATTTCAATAGAAAATTCAAAAATTCACTTATATCTCCAACACATACATCTTCATCCGACACAGCACGATGAATAAGCCTCTAGTGGGAGAAGGGGTTTATTTAGCTTTCTTTTTGTCCAATGATAATGGTTCTGACACACATAGTTGCGCTCAAACGATTCACTTTTATCCCCAACACATACATCTTCATACTATAAAAGACAATGAACGACTGAATGATTTTCCAGTGGTAGAAGGGATTTGTTTTGGTCGTTTCGCGCACTGATGATGATTCTAGTTGCGCATAAACAATTCACTTCCATCTCCAACACATACATCTTCATCCTTCAAAGGACAATGAGCGACTGAATGATTTGCCAGTGGTAGAAGGGATTTGTTTTGGTTGTTTCGCGCACTGATAATGATTCTAGTTGCGCATCAACAATTTACTTCCATCTCCAACACATACATCTTCATCATTCAAAGGACAATGAGCGACTGATTGATTTGCCAGTGGTAAAAGGGATTTGTTTTGGTCGTTTCGCGCACTGATAATGATCCAAGTTGCGCATAAACAATTCACTTCCATCTTTAACACATTAATCTTCATCCTTCAAAGGATAATGAGCGACTGAATGATTTGCAAGCGGTGGAAGGGATCTGTTTTGGTCGTTTCGCGGACTGATAATGATTCTAGTTGCGCATAAACAATTCACTTCCATCTCCAACACATACATTCTCATCCTTCAAAAGACAATGAGCGACTGAATGATTTGCAAGTGGTAGGAGGGATCTGTTTTGGTCGTTTCGCGCACTCATAATGATTCTAGTTGCGCATAAACAATTCACTTCCATCTCCAACACATACATCTGCATCCTTCAAAGCACAATGAGCGACTGAATGATTTGCAGTGGTAGAAGGGATTTGTTTTGGTCGTTTCGCTCACTGATAATGATTCTAGTTGCGGATAAGCAATTCACTTCCATCTCCAACACATACATCTCCATCCTTCAAAGGACAATGAGCGACTGAATGATTTGCAAGTGGTGGAAGGGATCTGTTTTGGTCGTTTCGCGGACTGATAATGATTCTAGTTGCGCATAAACAATTCACTTCCATC
This sequence comes from Orchestes rusci, assembly GCA_958502075.1. NCBI lineage: Eukaryota > Metazoa > Arthropoda > Insecta > Coleoptera > Curculionidae > Orchestes > Orchestes rusci. The sequence goes on from OY293306.1 coordinate 4,863,604, forward strand.
TCAAACACATACATCTTCATCCTTCAAGGGACAATGAGCGACTGAATGATTTGCCAGTGGTAGAAGGGATTTGATTTGATCGTTTCAGGCACTGATAATGATTCTAGTTGCGCATAAACAATTCACTTCCATCTCCAACACATACATCTTCATCCTTCAAAGAACAATGAGCGACTGAATGATTTGCAAGTGGTGGAAGGGATCCGTTTTGGTCGTTTCGCGGACTGATAATGATTCTAGTTGCGCATAAACCATTTACTCCCATCTCCAACACATACATCTTCATCCTTCAAAGGACAATGAGTGACTGAATGATTTGCAAGTGGTAGAAGGGATTTGTTTTGGACGTTTCGCGCACTGATAATGATTCTAGTTGCACATAAACAATTTACTTCCATCTCCAACATATACATCTTCATCCTTCAAAGGAGAATGAGCGACTGAATGATTTGCAAGTGGCAGAAGGGATCTGTTTTGGTCGTTTCGCGCACTGATAATGATTCTAGTTGCGTATGAACAATTCACTTCCATCTCCAACTCATACATCTTCATCCTCAAAGGACAATGAGCGACTGAATGATTTGCCAGTGGTAGAAGGGATTTGTTTTGGTCGTTTCAGGCACTGATAATTTTCCTAGTTGCGCATAAACAATTCACTTCCATCTCCAACACATACATCTCCATCTTTCAAAGGACAATGAGCGACTGAATGATTTGCCACTGGTAGAAAGGATTTGTTTTGGTCGTTTCGCGGTCTGATAATGATTCTAGTTGCGCATAAACAATTCACTTCCATCTCCAACACATACATCTTCATCCTTCAAAGGACAATGAGCGACTGAATGACTTGCCAGTGGTAGAAAGGATATGTTTTGGTCGTTTCGCGGACTGATAATGATTCTAGTCGCACATTAACAATTCACTTCCATCTCCAACACATACATCTTCATCCTTCAAAGGACAATGAGCGACTGAATGACTTGCCAGTGGTAGAAAGGATTTGTTTTGGTCGTTTCGCGGACTGATAATGATTCTAGTTGCGCATAAACAATTCACTTCCATCTCCAACATATACATCTTCATCCTTCAAAGGACAATGGGCGACTGAATGACTTGACAGTGGTAGAAAGGATTTGTTTTGGTCGTTTCGCGGACTGATAATGATTCTAGTCGCACATTAACAATTCACTTCCATCTCCAACACATACATCTTCATCCTTCAAAGGACAATGAGCAACTGAATGACTTGCCAGTGGTAGAAAGGATTTGTTTTGGTCGTTTCGCGGACTGATAATGATTCTAGTTGCGCATAAACAATTCACTGCCTTCTCCAACATATACATCTTCATCCTTCAAAGGACAATGAGCGACTGAATGACTTGCCAGTGGTAGAAAGGATTTGTTTTGGTCGTTTCGCGGACTGATAATGATTCTAGTTGCGCATAAACAGTTCACTTCCATCTCCAACACATACATCTACATCCTTCAAAGGACAATGAGCGACTGAATGACTTGCCAGTGGTGGAAAGGATTTGTTTTGGTCGTTTCACGGACTGATAATGATTCTAGTTGCGCATTAACAATTCTCTTCCATCTCCAACACATACATCTTCATTCTTCAAAGGACAATGAGCGACTGAATGATTTGCCAATGGTAGAAAGGATTAGTTTTGGTCGTTTCGCGGACTGATAATGATTCTTGTCGCGCATAAACAATTCACTTTCATCTCCAACACATACATCTTCATCCTTAGAGGACAATGAGCGACTGGATGACTTGCCAGTGGTAGAAAGGATTTGTTTTGGTCGTTTCGCGGACTGTTAATGATTCTAGTTGCGCATAAACAATTCACTTCCATCTCCAACACATACATCTTCATCCTTCAAAGGACAATGAGCGACTGAATGATTTGCCAATGGTAGAAAGGATTTGTTTTGGTCGTTTCGCGGACTGATAATGATTCTAGTCGCGCATAAACAATTCACTTTCATCTCCAACACATACATCTTCATCCTTCAAAGGACAATGAGCGACTGAATGATTTTCCAGTGGTAGGAGGGAGTTGTTTTGTTCGTTTCGCGCACTGATAATGCTTCTTGTTGCGCATAAACAATTCGCCCCCATCTCCAACACATACCTCTTCATCCTTCAAAGGACAATGAACGACCGAATGATTTTTTAGTTGTAGACGGGATTTGTTTTGGTCGTTTCGCGCACTGATAATGATTTAAGTTGCGCATAAACAATTCGCTTCCATCTCCAACACATAAATCCTTCATCCTTCAAAGGACAATGAACGACTGAATGATTTTCCAGTGGTAGAAGGGAGTTGTTTCGGTCGTTTCGCGCACTGATAATGATTCTAGTTGCGCATAAACAATTCGCTCCCATCTCCAACACATACCTCTTCATCCTTCAAAGGACAATGAACAACCGAATGATTTTTTAGTGGTAGAAGGGATTTGTTTTGGTCGTTTCGCGCACTGATAATGATTCTAGTTGAGCATAAACAATTCACTTCCATCTCCAACACATACATCTTCATCCTTCAGAGGACAATGAGCGACTGAATGACTTGCCAGTGGTAGAACAGATTGGTTTTGGTCGTTATGCGCACTGATTATGATTTAAGTTGCGCATAAACAATTTACTTCCATCTCCAACACATACATCTTCATCCTTCAAAAGACAATGAGCGACTGAACTATTTGCAAGTGGTAAAAAGGATTTGTTTTGGTCGTTTCGCGCACTGATAATGATTCTAGTTGCGCATTAACAATTCACTTCCATCTCCAACACATACATCTTCATCCTTCAAAGGACAATGAGCGACTGAATAATTTGCCAGTGGTAGAAAGGTTTTTTTTTGTCGTTTTGCGCACTGATAATGATTCTAGTTGCGCATTAACAGTTCACTTCCATCTCCAACACATACATCTTCATCCTTCAAAGGACAATGAGCGACTAAATGACTTGCCAGTGGTAGTGGGGATTTGTTTTGGTCATTTGGCGCACTGATAATGATTCCAGTTGCGCATAAACAATTCACCTCTATCTCCAACACATACATCTTCATCCTTTAAAGGACAATGAGCGACTGGATGATTTGCAAGTGGTAGAAGGGATTTTTTTTGGTCGTTTCGCGCACTGATAATGATTCTAGTTGCGCATAAACAATTCACTTCCATCTCCAACACATACATCTTCATCCTTCAAAGGATAATGAGCGACTGAATGATTTGCCAGTGGTAGAAAGGATTTGTTTTGGTCGTTTCGCGCACTGATAATGATTCTAGTTGCGCATAAACAAGTCACTTCCATCTCCAACATATACATCTTCATCCTTCAAAGGACAATGAGCGACTGAATGATTTGCCAGTGGTAGAAAGGATTTGTTTTGGTCGTTTCGCGCACTGATAATGATTCTTGTTGCGCATAAACAATTCACTTCCATCTCCAACACATACATCTTCATCCTTCAAAGGACAATGAGCGACTAAATGATTTGTCAGTGGTAGAAAGGAGTTGTTTTGGTCGTTTTGCGCACTGATAATGATTCTAGTTGCACATTAACAAGTCACTTCCATCTCCAACACATACATCTTCATCCTTCAAAGGACAATGAGCGACTGAATGATTTGCAAGTGGTAGAAGGGATTTGTTTTGGTCGTTTCGCGCACTGATAATGATTCTAGTTGCGCATAAACAAGTCACTTCCATCTCCAACACATACATCTTCATCCTTCAGAGGACAATGAGCGACTGAATGATTTGCAAGTGGTAGAAGTGATTTGTTTTGGTCGTTTCGCGCACTGATAATGATTATAGTTGCGCATAAACAATTCACTTTCATCTCCAACACATACATCTTCATCCTTCAAAGGACAATGAGCGACTGAATGATTTGCCAGTGGTAGAAGGGATCTGTTTTGGTCGTTTCGCGCACTGATAATGATTCTAGTTGCGCATAGACAATTCACTTCCATCTGCAACACATACATCTTCATCCTTCGAAGGACAATGAGCGACTGAATGATTTGCCAGTGGTAGAAAGGATTTGTTTTGGTCGTTTCGCGCACTGATAATGATTCTAGTTGCGCATAAACAATTCACTTCCATCTCCAACACATACATCTTCATCCTTCAAAGGACAATGAGCGACTGAATGATTTGCCAGTGGTAGAAAGGATTTGTTTTGTTTGTTTCGCGCACTGATAATGATCCTAGTTGCGCATAAACAATTCACTTCAATCTCCAACACATACATCTTCATCCTTCAAAGGACAATGAGCGACTGAATGATTTGCCAGTGGTAGAAAGGATTTGTTTTGTTTGTTTCGCGCACTGATAATGATCCTAGTTGCGCATAAACAATTCACTTCAATCTCCAACACATACATCTTCATCCTTCAAAGGACAATGAGCGACTGAATGATTTGCCAGTGGTAGTAGGGATTTGTTTTGGTCGTTTCGCGCACTGATAATGATTCTAGTTGCGCATAAACAATTCACATCCATCTCCAACACATACATCTTCATCCTCCAAAGGACAATGAGCGACTGAATGATTTGCCAGTGGTAGAAAGGATTTGTTTTGTTTGTTTCGCGCACTGATAATGATTCAAGTTGCGCATAAACAATTCACTTCGATCTCCAACACATACATCTTCATCCTTCAAAGGACAATGAGCGACTGAATGATTTGCCAGTGAGAGAAAGGATGTGTTTTGGTCGTTTCGCGCACTGATAATGATTCTAGTTGCGCATAAACAATTCACTTCCATCTCCAACACATACATCTTCATCCTTCAATGGACAATGGTCGACTGAATGACTTGCCAGTGGTAGTAGGGATTTGTTTTGGTCGTTTCGCGCACTGATAATGATTCTAGTTGCGCATAAACAATTCACATCCATCTCCAACACATACATCTTCATCCTTCAAAGGACAATGAGCGACTGAATGATTTGCCAGTGGTAGAAAGGATTTGTTTTGGTGGTTTCGCGCACTGATAATGGATCTAGTTGCGCATAAACAATTCACTTCCATCTCCAATACATACATCTTCATCCTTCAAAGGACAATGAGCGACTGAATGTTTTGCCAGTGGTAGAAAGGATGTGTTTTGGTCGTTTCGCGCACTGATAATGATTCTAGTTGCGCATAAACAATTCACTTCAATCTCCAACACATTCATCTTCATGCTTCAAAGGACAATGAGCGACTGAATGATTTGCCAGTGGTAGAAAGGATATGTTTTGGTCGTTTCGCGCACTGATAATGATTCTAGTTGCGCATAAACAATTCACTTCCATCTCCAATACATACATCTTCATCCTTCAAAGGACAATGAGCGACTGAATGTTTTGCCAGTGGTAGAAAGGATGTGTTTTGTTCGTTTCGCGCACTGATAATGATTCTAGTTGCGCATAAACAATTCACTTCAATCTCCAACACATACATCTTCATCCTTCAAAAGACAATGAGCGACTGAATGATTTGCCAGTGGTAGAAAGGATATGTTTTGGTCGTTTCGCGCACTGATAATGATTCTAGTTGCGCATAAACAATTCACATCCATCTCCAACACATACATCTTCATCCTTCAAAGGACAATGAGCGACTGAATGATTTGCCAGTGGTAGAAAGGATTTGTTTTGGTGATTTCGCGCACTGATAATGATTCTAGTTGCGCATAAACAATTCACTTCCATCTCCAATACATACATCTTCATCCTTCAAAGGACAATGAGCGACTGAATGATTTGCAAGTGGTAGAAGGGATTTGTGTTGGTCGTTTCGCGCACTAATAATGATTCTAGTTGCGCATAAACAATTTACTTTAATCTCCAAAACATACATCTTCATCAGTCAAAGGCCAATGAGCGACTGAATGATTTTCCAGTGGTAGAAGGGATCTGTTTTGGTCGTTTCGCGCACTAATAATGATTCTAGTTGCGCATAAACAATTTACTTTTATCTCCAAAACATACATCTTCATCCTTCGAAGGCCAATGAGCGACTGAATGATTTTCCAGTGGTAGAAGGGATCTGTTTTGGTCGTTTCGCTTACCAATAATGATTCTAGTTGCGCATAAACAATTTACTTTTATCTCCAAAACATACATCTTCATCCTCCAAAGGCCAATGAGCGACTGAATGATTTTCCAGTGGTAGAAGGGATCTGTTTTGGTCGTTTCGCGCACCAATAATGATTCTAGTTGCGCATAAACAATTTACTTTTATCTCCAAAACATACATCTTCATCCTTCAAAGGCCAATGAGCGACTGAATGATTTTCCAGTGGTAGAAGAGGTTTCGCGCACTGATAATGATTCTAGTTGCGCATAAACAATTCACTTCCATCTCCAACACATACATCTTCATCCTTCAAAGGCCAATGAGCGACTGAATGATTTTCCAGTGGTAGAAGGGATCTGTTTTGGTCGTTTCGCGCACCAATAATGATTCTAGTTGCGCATAAACAATTTACTTTTATCTCCAAAACATACATCTTCATCCTTCAAAGGCCAATGAGCGACTGAATGATTTTCCAGTGGTAGAAGGGATCTGTTTTGGTCGTTTCTTGCACCAATAATGATTCTAGTTGCGCATAAACAATTTACTTTTATCTCCAAAACATACATCTTCATCCTTCAAAGGCCAATGAGCGACTGAATGATTTTCCAGTGGTAGATGGGATCTGTTTTGGTCGTTTCGCGCAATGATAATGATTCTAGTTGCGCATAAACAATTCACTTCCATCTCCAACACATACATATTCATCCTTGAAAGGCCAATGAGCGACTGAATGATTTGCCAGTGGTAGAAGGGATTTGTTTTGGTCGTTTCGCGCACTGATAATGATTCTAGTTGCGCATAAACAATTCACTTCCGTCTCCAACACATACATCTTCATCTTTCAAAGGACATTGAACGACTGAATGATTTTCCAGTGGTAGAAGGGATTTGTTTTGGTCGTTTCGGGCACTGATAATGATTCTAGTTGCGCATAAACAATTCCCCTCCATCTCCAACACATACATCTTCATCTTCCAAAGTACAATGAACGACTGAATGATTTTCCAGTGGTAGAACGGATTTGTTCTGGTCGCTTCGCGCACTGATTATGATTCTAGTTGCGCATAAACAATTCACTTCCATCTCCAACACATACATCTTCATCCTTCAAAGGACAATGAACGACTCCAACATACACATCTCCACCCTACAAAGCACGATGAAGGACTGAATAATTTTCTAGTGGAAGGAGCGATTTGTTTTGCTCGTTCCGCGCATTGATAATGATATGATAATGGGTCTAGTTCACTTCCACCTCCAACATACACATCTTAACCCTACAAAGCACGATGAAAAACTGAATATTTTCCAGTGGAAGAAGGGATTTCTTTTGCTTGTTTGGTGCACTGATAATGGTTCTAGTTGCGCATAAACAACTCACTTCCACCTCCAACATACAAATCTTCATCTTTCAAAGCACGATGAGAGACTGAATAGTTTTCCAGTGGTAGAAGGGATTTGTTTTGGTCGTTTCGCGCACTGATAATGATTCTAGTTGCGCATAAACAATTCACTTCCATCTCCAACACATATATCTTTATCCTTCAAAGGACAATGAACGACTCCAACATACACATCTTCACCCTACAAAGCACGATGAAGGACTGAATAATTTTCTAGTGGAAGGAGCGATTTTTTTAGCTCGTTTCGCGCATTGATAATGATATGATAATGGGTCTAGTTCACTTCCACCTCCAACATACACATCTTAACCCTACAAAGCACGATAAAAAACTGAATATTTTCCAGTGGAAGAAGGGATTTCTTTTGCTTGTTTGAAGCACTGATAATGATTCTAGTTGCGCATAAACAATTTACTTCCATCTCCAACACATACATCTTCATCCTTCAAAGGACAATGAACGACTGAATGATTTTCCAGTGGTAGAACGGATTTGTTCTGGTCGCTTCGCGCACTGATTATGATTCTAGTTGCGCATAAACAATCCACTTCCATCTCCAACACATACATCTTCATCCTTCAAAGGACAATGAATGACTCCAACATACACATCTTCACCCTACAAAGCACGATGAAGGACTGAATAATTTTCTAGTGGAAGGAGCAGATTATGATTTTAGTTGCGCATAAACAATTCACTTCCATCTCCAACACATACACCTTAATCCTTCTAAGGACAATGAACGACTGAATGATATTCCAGTGGTAGAAGGGATTTGTTTTGGTCGTTTCGCGCACTTATAATGATTCTAGCTGCGCATAAACAATTCACTTCCATCTCCAACACATACATCTTCATCATTCAAAGGAAGATGAGCGACTGAATGATTTGCAAGTGGTAGAAGGGATTTGTTTTGGTCGTTTCGCGCACTGATAATGATTCTAGTTGCGCATAAACAATTCACTTCCATCTCCAACACTTACATCTTCATCCTTCAAAGGACAATGAGCGACTGAATGATTTGCCAGTGGTAGAAAGGATTTGTTTTGGTCGTTTCGCGCACTGCTAATGATTCTAGTTGCGCATAAACAATTCACTTCCATCTCCAACACATACATCTTCATCATTCAAAGGAAGATGAGCGACTGAATGATTTGCAAGTGGTAGAAGGGATTTGTTTTGGTCGTTTCGCGCACTGATAATGATTCTAGTTGCGCTTAAACAATTCACTTCCATCTCCAACACTTACATCTTCATCCTTCAAAGGACAATAAGCGACTGAATGACTTGCCAGTGGTAGAAGGGATTTGTTCTGGTCGTTTCGCGCACTGATGATGGTTCTAGTTGCGCATAAACAATTCACTTCCATCTCCAACACATACATCTTCATCATTCAAAGGAAGATGAGCGACTGGATGATTTGCAAGTGGTAGAAGGGATTTTTTTTGGTCGTTTTGCGCACTGATAATGATTCTAGTTGCGCATAAACAATTCACTTCCATCTCCTACACATACATCTTCATCCTTCGAAGGACAATGAGCGACTGAATGATATTCCAGTGGTAGAAGGGATTTGTTTTGGTCGTTTCGCGTACTGATAATGATTCTAGTTGCGCATAAACAATTCACTTCCATCTCCAACACATACATCCTCATCCTTCAAAGGACAATGAATGACTCCAACATACACATCTTCACCCTACAAAGCACGATGAAGGACTGAATAATTTTCTAGTGGAAGGAGCAGATTATGATTCTAGTTGCGCATAAACAATTCACTTCCATCTCCAACACATACACCTTCATCCTTCTAGGAACAATGAACGACTGAATGATATTCCAGTGGTAGAAGGGATTTGTTTTGGTCGTTTCGCGCACTTATAATGATTCTAGTTGCGCATAAACAATTCACTTCCACCTCCAACACATACATCTTCATCCTCCAAAGGACAATGAACGACTGAATGATTTTCCAGTGGTAGAAGGGATTTCTTTTTGTCGTTTCGCGCACTGATAATGATTTCAGTTGCGCATAAACAATTCACGTGCACCTCCAACACAAACATCTTCATCCTTCAAAGGACAATAAACGATTGAATGATTTTCCAGTGGTAGAAGAGATTTGTTTTGGTCGTTCCGCACACTGATAATGATTCTAGTTGCGCATAAACAATTCACTTCCATCTCCAACACATAAATCTTCATCCTTTAAAGGACAATGAGCGACTGAATGATTTGCCAGTGCTAGAAGTTATTTGTTTTGGTCGTTTCAGGCACTGATAATAATTCTAGTTACGCATAAACAATTCACTTCCATCTCCAACACATACATCTTTATCCATCAAAGGACAATGAGCGACTTAATGATTTGCAAGTGGTGGAAGGGAATTGTTTTGGTCGTTTCGCGCACTGATAATGATTCTAGTTGCGCATTAACAATTTACTTATATCTCCAACACATACATCTTCATCCTTCAAAAAACAATGAGCGAATGAATGACTTGCCAGTGGTAGAACGGATTTGTTTTGGTCGCTTCGCGCACTGATTATGATTCTAGTTGCGCATAAACAATCCACTTCCATCTCCAACACATACATCTTCATCCTTCAAAGGACAATGAACGACTGAATGATATTCCAGTGATCGAAGGGATTTGTTTTGGTCGTTTCGCGTACTGATAATGATTCTAGTTGCGCATAAACAATTCACTTCCATCTCCAACACATACATCTTCATCCTTCAAAGGACGATGAATGACTCCAACATACACATCTTCACCCTACAAAGCACGATGAAGGACTGAATAATTTTCTAGTGGAAGGAGCGATTTGTTTTGCTCGTTTTGCGCATTGAAAATGATATGATAATGAGTCTAGTTCACTTCCAACTCCAACATACACATCTCAACCCTACAAAGCACGATGAAAAACTGAATAATTTTCCAGTGAAAGAAGGGATTTGTTTTGTTGTTTGGCGCACTGATAAGGGTTCTAGTTGCGCATAAACAACTCACTTCCACCTCCAAAATACAAATCTTCGGCCTACAAAGCACGATGAAAGACTGAATAGTTTTCCAGTGGTAGAAGGGATTTGTTTTGGTCGTTTCGCGCACTCATAATGATTCTAGTTGCGCATAAACAATTCACTTCCACCTCCAACACATACATCTTCATCCTCCAAAGGACAATGAACGACTGAATGTTTTTCCAGTGGTAAAAGAGATTTCTTTTTGTCGTTTCGCGCACTGATAATGATTCTAGTTGCGCATAAACAATTCACGTTCAGCTCCAACACAAACATCTTCATCCTTCAAAGGTCAATAAACGACTGAATGATTTTCCAGTGGTAGAAGAGATTTGTTTTGGTCGTTTCGCGCACTGATAATGATTCTAGTTGCGCATAAACAATTCACTTCCATCTCCAACACAAAAATCTTCATCCTTTAAAGGACAATGAGCGACTTAATGATTTGCCAGTGGTAGTAGGGATTTGTTATGATCGTTTTAGGCACTGATAATAATTCTAGTTGCGCATAAACAATTGACTTCCATCTCCAACACATACATCTTTATCCTTCAAAGGACAATGAGCGACTAAATGATTTGCAAGTGGTGGAAGGGATTTGTTTTGGTCGTTTCGCGCACTGATAATGATTCTAGTTGCGCATGAACAATTCACTTATATCTCCAACACATACATCTTTATCTTTCAAAGGACAATGAGCGACTGAATGATTTGCCTGTGGTGGAAAGGATTTGTTTTGGTCGTTTCGTGCACTGTAATGATTCTAGTTGCGCATAAACAATTCACATCCATCTCCAACACATACATCTTCATCCTCAAAGGAGAATGAGCGACTGAACGATTTGCCAGTGGTAGAAGGGATTTGTTTTGGTCGTTTCAGGCACTGATAATGATCCTAGTTGCGCATAAACAAATCACTTCCATCTCCAACACATACATCTCCATCATTTAAAGGAAGATGAGCGACTGAATGATTTGCAAGTGGTAGAAGGGATTTGTTTTGGTCGTTTCGCGCACTGATAATGATTCTAGTTGCGCATAAACAATTCACTTCCATCTCCAACACATACATCTTCATCCTTCAAAGGACAATGAGCGACTGAATGACTTGCCAGTGGTAGAAGGGATTTGTTTTGGTCGTTTCGCGCACTGATAATGATTTTAGTTGCGCATAAACAATTCACTTCCATCTCCAACACATACATCTTCATCATTCAAAGGAAGATGAGTGACTGAATGATTTGCAAGTGGTAGAAGGGATTTGTTTTGGTCGTTTCGCGCACTGATAATGATTCTAGTTGTGCATAAACAATTCACTTCCATCTCCAAAACATACATCTTCATCCTTCAAAGGACAATGAGCGACTGAATGATTTGCCAGTGGTAGAAAGGATTTGTTTTGGTCGTTTCGCGCACTGATAATGATTCTAGTCGCGCATAAACAATTCACTTCCATCTCCATTACATACATCTTCATCCTTCAAAGGACAAAGAGCGACTGAATCACTTGCCAGTGGTAGAAAGGATATGTCTTGGTCGTTTCGCGCACTGATAATGAATCTAGTTGCGCATAAACAATTCACTTCCATCTCCAACACATACATCTTCATCCTTCAAAGGACAATGAGCGACTGAATAATTTGCCAGTGGTAGAAAGGATTTGTTTTGGTCGTTTCGCGCACTGATAATGATTCTAGTCGCGCATAAACAATTCACTTCCATCTCCATTACATACATCTTCATCCTTCAAAGGACAAAGAGCGACTGAATCACTTGCCAGTGGTAGAAAGGATATGTCTTGGTCGTTTCGCGCACTGATAATGAATCTAGTTGCGCATAAACAATTCACTTCCATCTCCAACACATACATCTTCATCCTTTAAAGGACAATGAGCGACTGAATGATTTGCCAGTGGTAGAAAGGATTTGTTTTGGTCGTTTCGCGCACTGATAATGATTCTAGTTGTGCATAAACAATTAACTTCCATCTCCAAAACATACATCTTCATCCTTCAAAGGACAATGAGCGACTGAATGATTTGCCAGTGGTAGAAAGGATTTGTTTTGGTCGTTTCGCGCACTGATAATGATTCTAGTTGCGCATAAACAATTCACTTCCATCTCCAACACATACATCTTCATCATTCAAAGGACAATGAGCGACTGAATGACTTGCCAGTGGTAGAAGGGATTTGTTTTGGTCGTTTCTCGCACTGATAATGATTCTAGTTGTGCATAAACAATTCACTTCCATCTCCAAAACATACATCTTCATCCTCCAAAGGACAATGAGCGACTGAATGACTTGCCAGTGGTAGAAGGGATTTGTTTTGGTCGTTTCGCGCACTGATAATGATTTTAGTTGCGCATAAACAATTCACTTCCATCTCCAAAACATACATCTTCATCCTTCAAAGGACAATGAGCGACTGAATGATTTGCCAGTGGTAGAAAGGATTTGTTTTGGTCGTTTCGCGCACTGATAATGATTCTAGTTGTGCATAAACAATTCACTGCCATCTCCAAAACATACATCTTCATCCTCCAAAGGACAATGAGCGACTGAATGACTTGCCAGTGGTAGAAGAGATTTGTTTTGGTCGTTTCGCGCACTGATAATGATTTTAGTTGCGCATAAACAATTCACTTCCATCTCCAACACATACATCTTCATCATTCAAAGGAAGATGAGCGACTGAATGATTTGCAAGTGGTAGAAGGGATTTGTTTTGGTCGTTTCGCGCACTGATATTGATTCTAGTTGTGCATAAACAATTCACTTCCTTCTCCAATACATACATCTTCATCCTTCAAAGGACAATGAGCGACTGAATGATTTTCCAGTGGTAGAAAGGATTTGTTTTGGTCGTTTCGCGCACTGATAATGATTCTAGTTGCGCATAAACAATTCACTTCCATCTCCAACACATACATCTTCATCCTCCAAAGGACAATGAGCGACTGAATGATTTGCCAGTGGTAGAAGGGATTTGTTTTCGTCGTTTCGCGCACTGATAATGATTCTAGTTGCGCATAAACAATTCACCTCCATCTCCAAAACATACATCTTCATCATTCAAAGGCCAATGAGCGAATGAATGATTTTCCAGTGGTAGAAGGGATCTGTTTTGGTCGTTTCACGCACTGATAATGATTCTAGTTACGTATAAACAATTCACTTCCATCTCCAACACATACATCTTCATCCTTCAAAGGCCAATGAGTGACTGAATGATTTTCCAGTGGTAGAAGGGATCTGTTTTGGTCGTTTCGCGCACTGATAATGATTCTAGTTGCGCATAAACAATTCACCTCCATCTCCAAAACATACATCTTCATCATTCAAAGGCCAATGAGCGACTGAATGATTTTCCAGTGGTAGAAGGGATCTGTTTTGTTCGTTTCGCGCACTGATGATGATTCTAGTTGCGCATAAACAATTCACCTCCATCTCCAAAACATACATCTTCATCATTCAAAGGCCAATGAGCGAATGAATGATTTTCCAGTGGTAGAAGGGATCTGTTTTGGTCGTTTCGCGCACTGATTATGATTCTAGTTGCGCATAAACAATCCACTTCCATCTCCAAAACATACATCTTCATCCTCCAAAGGACAATGAGCGACTGAATGACTTGCCAGTGGTAGAAGGGATTTGTTTTGGTCGTTTCGCGCACTGATAATGATTTTAGTTGCGCATAAACAATTCACTTCCATCTCCAACACATACATCTTCATCATTCAAAGAAAGATGAGCGACTGAATGATTTGCAAGTGGTAGAAGGGATTTGTTTTGGTCGTTTCGCGCACTGGTAATGATTCTAGTTGTGCATAAACAATTCACTTCCTTCTCCAATACATACATCTTCATCCTTCAAAGGACAATGAGCGACTGAATGATTTTCCAGTGGTAGAAAGGATTTGTTTTGGTCGTTTCGCGCACTGATAATGATTCTAGTTGCGCATAAACAATTCACTTCCATCTCCAACACATACATCTTCATCCTCCAAAGGACAATGAGCGACTGAATGACTTGCCAGTGGTAGAAGGGATTTGTTTTCGTCGTTTCGCGCACTGATAATGATTCTAGTTGCGCATAAACAATTCACCTCCATCTCCAAAACATACATCTTCATCATTCAAAGGCCAATGAGCGAATGAATGATTTTCCAGTGGTAGAAGGGATCTGTTTTGGTCGTTTCGCGCACTGATAATGATTCTAGTTACGTATAAACAATTCACTTCCATCTCCAACACATACATCTTCATCCTTCAAAGGCCAATGAGTGACTGAATGATTTTCCAGTGGTAGAAGGGATCTGTTTTGGTCGTTTCGCGCACTGATAATGATTCTAGTTGCGCATAAACAATTCACCTCCATCTCCAAAACATACATCTTCATCATTCAAAGGCCAATGAGCGACTGAATGATTTTCCAGTGGTAGAAGGGATCTGTTTTGTTCGTTTCGCGCACTGATAATGATTCTAGTTGCGCTTAAACAATTCACTTCCATCTCCAACACTTACATCTTCATCCTTCAAAGGACAATGAGCGACTGAATAACTTGCCAGTGGTAGAAGGGATTTGTTCTGGTCGTTTCGCGCACTGATGATGGTTCTAGTTGCGCATAAACAATTCACTTCCATCACCAACACATACATCTTCATCATTCAAAGGAAGATGAGCGACTGGATGATTTGCAAGTGGTAGAAGGGATTTTTTTTGGTCGTTTTGCGCACTGATAATGATTCTAGTTGCGCATAAACAATTCACTTCCATCTCCTACACATACATCTTCATCCTTCGAAGGACAATGAGCGACTGAATGACTTGCCAGTGGTAGAAGGGATTTGTTCTGGTCGTTTCGCGCACTAATGATGGTTCTAGTTGCGCATAAACAATTCACTTCCATCACCAACACATACATCTTCATCATTCAAAGGAAGATGAGCGACTGGATGATTTGCAAGTGGTAGAAGGGATTTTTTTTTGTCGTTTTGCGTACTGATAATGATTCTAGTTGCGCATAAACAATTCACTTCCATCTCCAACACATATATCCTCATCCTTCAAAGGACAATGAATGACTCCAACATACACATCTTCACCCTACAAAGCACGATGAAGGACTGAATAATTTTCTAGTGGAAGGAGCAGATTATGATTCTAGTTGCGCATAAACAATTCACTTCCATCTCCAACACATACACCTTCATCCTTCTAGGGACAATGAACGACTGAATGATATTCCAGTGGTAGAAGGGATTTGTTTTGGTCGTTTCGCGCACTTATAATGATTCTAGTTGCGCATAAACAATTCACTTCCACCTCCAACACATACATCTTCATCCTCCAAAGGACAATGAACGACTGAATGATTTTCCAGTGGTAGAAGGGATTTCTTTTTGTCGTTTCGCGCACTGATAATGATTTCAGTTGCGCATAAACAATTCACGTCCACCTCCAACACAAACATCTTCATCCTTCAAAGGACAATAAACGATTGAATGATTTTCCAGTGGTAGAAGAGATTTGTTTTGGTCGTTCCGCACACTGATAATGATTCTAGTTGCGCATAAACAATTCACTTCCATCTCCAACACATAAATCTTCATCCTTTAAAGGACAATGAGCGACTGAATGATTTGCCAGTGCTAGAAGGGATTTGTTTTGGTCGTTTCAGGCACTGATAATAATTCTAGTTGCGCATAAACAATTCACTTCCATCTCCAACACATACATCTTTATCCATCAAAGGACAATGAGCGACTTGATGATTTGCAAGTGGTGGAAGGGATTTGTTTTGGTCGTTTCGCGCACTGATAATGATTCTAGTTGCGCATAAACAATTTACTTATATCTCCAACACATACATCTTCATCCTTCAAAGGACAATGAGCGACTGAATGATTTGCCAGTGGTAGAAAGGATTTGTTTTGGTCGTTTCGCGCACTGCTAATGATTCTAGTTGCGCATAAACAATTCACTTCCATCTCCAACACATACATCTTCATCATTCAAAGGAAGATGAGCGACTGAATGATTTGCAAGTGGTAGAAGGGATTTGTTTTGGTCGTTTCGCGCACTGATAATGATTCTAGTTGCGCATTGACAATTCACTTCCATCTCCAACACTTACATCTTCATCCTTCAAAGGACAATGAGCGAATGAATGACTTGCCAGTGGTAGAAGGGATTTGTTCTGGTCGTTTCGCGCACTGATGATGATTCTAGTTGCGCATAAACAATTCACTTCCATCTCCAACACATACATCTTCATCATTCAAAGGAAGATGAGCGACTGGATGATTTGCAAGTGGTAGAAGGGATTTTTTTTTGGTCGTTTTGCGCACTGATAATGATTCTAGTTGCGCATAAACAATTCACTTCCATCTCCAACACATACATCTTCATCCTTCGAAGGACAATGAGCGACTGAATGATTTGCCAGTAGTAGAAAGGATTTGTTTTGGTCGTTTTGCGCACTGATAATGATTCTAGTCGCGCATAAACAATTCACTTCCATCTCCAACACATACATCTTCATCCTTCAAAGGACAATGATCGACTGAATGATTTTCCAGTGGTAGAACGGATTTGTTTTGGTCGCTTCGCGCACTGATTATGATTCTAGTTGCGCATAAACAATTCACTTCCATCTACAACACATACATCTTCATCTTTCAAAGGACGATGAATGACTCAAACATACACATCTTCACCCTACAAAGCACGATGAAGGACTGAATAATTTTCTAGTGGAAGGAGCGATTTGTTTTGCTCGTTTCGCGCACTGATAATGATTCTAGTTGCGCATAAACAATTCACTTCCATCTCCAACACATACATCTTCATCCTTCAAAGGACAATGAACGACTGAATGATTTTCCAGTGGTAGAACGGATTTGTTTTGGTCGCTTCGCGCACTGATTATGATTCTAGTTGCGCATAAACAATTCACTTCCATCTCCAACACATACACCTTCATCCTTCAAAGGACAATGAACGACTGAATGATATTCCAGTGGTAGAAGGGATTTGTTTTGGTCGTTTCGCGTACTGATAATGATTCTAGTTGCGCATAAACAATTCAATTCCATCTCCAACACATACATCTTCATCCTTCAAAGGACAATGAATGACTCCAACAGACACGTCTTCACCCTACAAAGCACGATGAAGGACTGAATTATTTTCTAGTGGAAGGAGCGATTTGCTTTCCTCGTTTCGCGCATTGAAAATGATATGATAATGAGTCTAGTTCACTTCCACCTCCAACATACACATCTCAACCCTACAAAGCACGATGAAAAACTGAATAATTTTCCAGTGAAAGAAGGGATTTGTTTTGCTTGTTTACCGCACTGATAAGGGTTCTAGTTGCGCATAAACAACTCACTTCCACCTCCAACATACAAATCTTCATCTTACAAAGCACGATGAAAGACTGAATAGTTTTCCAGTGGTAGAAGGGATTTGTTTTGGTCGTTTTGCGCACTGATAATGATTCTAGTTGCGCATAAACAATTCACTTCCATCTCCAACTCATACATCTTCATCTTTCAAAATCAATGAGCGACTGAATGATTTGCCAGTGGTAGAAGGGATTTGTTTTGGTCGTTTCGTGCACTGATAATGATTCTAGTTGTGCATAAACAATTCACTTCCATCTCCAACACATACATCTTCATCCTTCAAAGGACAATGAGCGACTGAATGATTTGCCAATGGTAGAAGGGATTTGTTTTGGACGTTTCGCGCACTGATGATGATTCCAGTTGCACATAAAAAATTCACTTCCACCTCCAACATACACATCTTAAGCTAAGGTTATTACCTATTTTCCTTTCGAATTCGAATGTTTCAATATTTGATATATCATTATTATAATAGTGGACAAGCTTTCAAGATGGGGGAGAAATAGTGGCTTTGGGTGGGGTAAAATACAAGAGGTCAAAAGGTCAAGGTCAACTTGGGTTAGTTTGGGTTAGTTTGGGTTATAAGGTCGGATAGTGCTCGAATATTGGAGATTTTTTGGCAGAAATTCACTCATTGAAACGGTCTCTATCGATACAAGTTTTCAAACACCTCCCCATGTTAACAGTTTGCCGGTAGATGCGATGGGTCAGTTTTGAGTCATTTTAAAAAGTGTCTTTTTGACATTTACATTTTATTCAAAATCAATGAAATTTTTTTACATGCATTTTTGATGTTTCTCAATTGATTTTGACTGTTTTTGAAAAATTTTATTTTTTTTTTTTATTTTTACATTTTTTTCATTCAAAATTCATTTGAAAAAAAAAATTGTACATGCATCTAAAATGTTTCTTGATTGATTTCAACTATTGTTGGATCTTTTTATTTTTTTTATTTTTGCATTTTTTTCACTCAAAACTCATTAAAATTGATGACAAATATTTTTAGCATGCATTTTACATGTTCCCTGATTGATTTTGGGCATTTTTTGAAATTTTTTATTTTGTTTATTTTTGTTTTTTTCCATTAAAAATTTCTTCAATATTGACGGAAAACATTTTTACTATGCTATTTTCACGTTCCCCAATCATTTTTGACTGTTTTTGGTTTTTTTCTATTAAGCTGAGATTATCACTTATAATCTCCCTGAGCTCGAATTATTTCCGGAAATTTTGTTGAGTTGCGAATTTTGTTGAAAAATTCGCAACGAGAACAAATTTCCGGATTTTTAATTCGAGCTCGCGGGATATTCGGCAAGAAAATTTCATGCCAAATCATTTATCAAAAATATTTGTCATTGTTTTTAACAGCTGTCAAAGCAGTAAGCACTCGCGGCTGGATGTAGCTTCCATGCACCAACCACAGTGTTGCCGTTTGCCTTATCTCTGTCTGTGAAAGTTGGGTTGGGTTGGGATTGTTAGGGAGAGTGGGGACGACAACACTGTGATCATATGGGAGCTACATCCAGATGCAAAGCCAGGGAGATTTCCACTTATAAATCTTTCAGTCACGTGATTATGAGTAGGGTGATTTCCGATAAAATTAGGTCGTTGCCATAGCAACATGTTAAAATGCAAGCCTATGATTGGTTAGAATTGACTGTTATGAAATTTTCACCTATATTTCCCTTTCGAATTCGAATGTTTCAATACATATCTGATTTATCATTATTATAATAGTGGACAAGCTTACGGGATGGGAAGGAAATAGGGGCTTTGGGTGGGGTAAAATACAAGAGGTTAAAAGGTCAAGGTCAACTTGGGTAAGTTTGGGTTAGTTTGGGCAAATTCATGTAAATTTGATGGAATTTGGGTTAGTTTCAGGTCAATTTGATCGAATTTGGGTTAGTTCAGGTCAAATCTCGTCATATGCACTCCCTGGGAGCAGTACTCGGCGTAGTGTTGTAGATGGAAATATTTCCATCGGAAATCACAGAATGTTTTAAAGTTAGATCAGAACATTATTGCACCTAATGCATATCGAATCACCATAGTTTGACACCAACATTTTTGAATATTCTGTGGAGCAAAGAATTTAAAAACATGATGTTTTTCCAAATTATTGTAGCTTGATTCATTGTAAACATTTTAAAAAACCAAAGGGGAATCAACAAATCAACGAATATACTCTCTGCACCTCACTTTGCAAACTGAATATTTCTTGCACAAATATTTAAGATAACTAAAGCATTTCACAATAAATATTATAAAATGTATAAAAAGGTGGCTAAACCCGGGAAAAGCCAACGGGCTAGACGTTTTCTCTAACGGCGCTACTTTTATTGGTGAATGGGTCGTGAATCACCATCAAAGAACTATTTTGAATAATTAGTTTTCGCCACACTTCTGGCTGATTACAATCTCAAGAAATCTAGAACAATATACCCCGTAGCAATAAATTCTGGAAAATATGCATTTTGTTAATATTTCTGGAAAATTCAGAAATACATGGAGACATTCAAAATAAATGTAGTATGGTGACCACCTTGTATTAAGTACATAATTGTTACACCTTGTAAAAACGTATATGTATCAAATAATGTAATTAAGTAATTAAGCAGAATAAGCATTATAGAATATGGTATCGAGAAGTTTGAGTGGAGTTAGAATGAGATAAGCTGGTAAACCGAACTAGTTAATAAATGAACTAACTACAATAGTAGAAAAGGTGTTTCATTCTAAGGGGACTGGACTAAAACCAATCAAATCATTACATGGCGATCCTTTAGAGTGATCCAATAAGAACAATGAGCACCAAGATGGGAAGCAACCAAATCTAATCCAAAAATCTATGGAAACAGTCCAATACGTAAATGGAGAAGCTAATGCCAATGTTAGCCGTTTATATGGTCTGTCATTCCTGAGATTTTGTTGGGTGATGCTGCTACTGATGGATATGGTTATGGTTTTTTACTGGGACGAGGTATAACAGGCAAATCTGGAAAACCATGAGGAGAAAATTAAGTCAACATAAATTGAGAAAATCCAGGAGTGACGTAGATGAAGAGGTCTAATTTTTTTTTAGATCAGTCCAAATATATTTGGAATGTCAATGAACTATGTATAGGTCAATTACATTATAAGTTGCTGAGATTGCAGTAGAGAAGCCAGCGCATTACGTAAGAGGTTAATGAATTTTTGAATGCTGAGTGTGCATGTTGCAATTATAACTGTAAGTAGGCAATATTTATTGTATTTACTATTTGGGTTATAGTATTTGCTTTTTATGGACCAAGAAAACAAATGAACATCAGGCATCAGGTTTTGACGGTACAAGAATATTTAAACAAATTCATGAAGCAATTTTGAATGTTCGAACTAATATAGTAAAATCAAGTTATGAACGACGTAAGACACCAATTTTAAAATCAAAAATTGAGGAAGCACAGAAAATATATTCTCAGTTTGTAATTGAAATAGAAAAATTCAATTCATTGGTTAAAGATTCAAAGGTTAAGAGTTCTGAGTTTTCAATTATAAAAGAATATTTTAAGAAAATAAAATCTCTTTATACAGAAGTTTTGGAATTCGAAACTGCTACACAAAATGACCGTACCGGTAGCGTAGCTACTGGTAGGGTCACCCTTGCCGGTAAGGTCTCGGATGGATGAGGGTGAAGCTAAAAAGATTCCCATGCGGCGTCTGACCCAGAGTGGGCGGCTGCAAACAGCGTCTGTTTCTCCATGTTAGGAGCGGCTGATACAAAACATTCGTCAACCCGTCTGGCCAGCGTGACGAATTATGGCCAAATACCCCCTTTTATTTTCCATGGAAGACAAAACTACAGAGCGGCCCTCAGTCTCCGGTGGCTCCAACACCCCCAACCAAGGTAGCGGTCAGATAAGGGTTGGAGCAGAGGGTGCTAAGAATTCCCGGAAAGGATCAGGCTACCACAAAAAACGACAAATGCACATTGCTACATATAACGTGAGAACTCTCATATCGGACCAGAAAATAGTGGAATTGGAAGAAGAACTAAAAACAATAAAGTGGGACATTATTGGCCTCAGTGAAATAAGGAGAAGAGGAGAAGACCAGATTTCCCTTAAATCGGGACATCTATTTTATTTTAGAGGAGAAGAAGATACCTCAAATGGTGAAGTAGGATTTATCATACACAGAAAACACATCCAAAATATAATCAGAATAGACAGCATAAGCTCGAGGATCATATACCTTATCCTTAAACTAAATACAAGGTACATCCTCAAAATAATACAGACATACGCTCCAACTACTACCCACTCGGACGAAGAAATTGAACACTTCTATGAAGACCTAGAAGCGGCATTACATGCTACACCAACGTACTACACAATACTCACGGTCGATTTTAATGCAAAAATGGGTTTCAAGCAAGATCATACAGAGGTAGCAATGGGTAAATATGGATATGGAGAAAGAAATGAGCGAGGCCAAATATCACTAAACTTCTTACACTAGGAAAACCTACACATGATGAACTCCTTCTTTGACAAAAAACCTCAATGTAAATGGACATGGATAAGCCCAGATGGCAAAACCAAGAATGAGATAGACTTTATCATGACGAACAAAAAAGAAATAATCAAAAACATCGAAGTGCTCAACAGATTCTCAATAGGCAGCGATCACAGATTAATCCGAGCAAAGGTACGATTAAATGTAAAAATGGAAAGAACCAAGATGATCTTGAAATCACGAAAGAAAAAATGGATTTCCCCAGAGAACAATGACAAATACGAAGAAACACTAGCCAGACATCTACAAAATTTAGAACATGGTCTAGGGGATATAGAGCGAGCAAGCTATAAAATAACAAATGCACTGAAAGAAACAGAAAAGGAATGCTGTCCGGTAGCCACGACTCACAAAGAAAAACTAAGCCAAAACACCAGGGAGCTCCTAGATAAAAGAAGACAGCTGACCGAAAAATACGACTCCAATTAAACAAAAATGAAGATATTGAATAAAGACATCCACCGATCGATTCGAAGAGACATAAGAAAAACAAACACAAGAGAGATAACAAGAGTGATAGAGGAAAACAAAAGTCTGAAAGTTCTGAGACGAACTATGAACAACACAGGTAGTAAAAACATGTACAGGATAAAAAACAAAGAAGGAAACATTACTACAGATAGAATAGAGATCCTCGAGGTTGTTGAGTCCTTCTATCGCGAATTGTATAGGAGAGACGATGAGAGCCAAGAAAGTCAAGATCAACCCAGTCCCAAGATCATAAATCAGGGATCAGAGGAAATGCCAGAAATAACAACATTCGAAGTAAAAACGGCACTTTCAGAAATGAAAAATAACAAATCCCCCGGAGAGGACGGTGTGATGATAGAGGCAATAAAACTGGGCGGAAATAAAATCATCCAGACTTTGGCGAAGCTTTTCACCGAGTGTATCTACCAAGGAACCACCCCATCACATTGGAACAATGCAGTAATTGTTCTAATGCACAAGAAGGGAGACATAACGGAACTGATGAACTATCGCCCTATCAGTCTACTGTCGCACATATACAAGCTCTTCACAAAAATTATCACAAAGAGACTGGAGGCTAGGCTTGACTTCTATCAGCCCAGAGAACAAGCTGGATTCAGATCGGGGTATGGTACCAACGACCATCTACTAGTGATAAAGAATTTGATAGAGAGATCTGCAGAGTACAACAAACCCTTGGCGCTGATATTCGTAGATTATGAGAAAGCCTTCGATACCATAAACCAACAGAAAATGCTGATAGCGATGACCGAGTGTCGGATAGATTATCGCTACATAAACTTAATCAAACATATCTACCAAAGCGCCACGGCTGGTGTAAGACTATCCGAACAAGAAACAAACAAATTCTTTATACAGCGAGGAGTACGGCAAGGAGACACCATCTCTCCAAAGTTATTCACGACACTTTTGGAACATACTTGTAAGAGGGCAGACCTGTACGAACATGGTATCAACATAAATGGAGAGAAGCTTAGTCATTTGAGATTTGCAGACGACATCATCCTCATAGCCGATCGTATGGATGATGCAACAGCAATGTTGGAAAAGCTCTATCAGGCGTCTTTCGAGGTCAGACTGAAGATCACCATGACCAAGACGCAAATAATGACGAATCTGGTTCTAAACCGTAATGTGTCTATCGCTGGAGAAGATATTGAGCAGACTTTGTCATATAGATATTTAGGACACGAAATTAGACTAGGCAGCGATAATCAAACTTGTGAGCTCCCCCGTCGCATAGAATTAACCTGGGCAGCATTTGGCAAATTGAATCATATATTTAAGTCGGACTTGCCCGTATGCCTGACAAGGAAAACCTTCAATCAATGTGTGCTGCCTGTTCTTACTTATGGCGCGGAAACATTGACACTCACGAGAAAGGTCGTAGACAAAATCCGTGTAACCCAGAGAGCTATGGAGCGCCGGATGTTGGGTGTCTCTCTTAGAGACCGGATCCCAAATGAAGAAATACGAAATAGATCAGGGACAATCGACGCTATAGAAAGAATTGCTACATTAAAATGGAATTGGGCGGGGCACGTTGCCAGATTATCTGACAACCGATGGACAAGACGTATTGTCAAGTGGAGACCAAGGCAAGAAGCGTTCCGCAGTAGGGGCCGCCCACCCACCAGATGGACTGACGACCTGAAACGTGTTAGTAGCAATTGGATGCAGGACGCACAAAATAGGGACAGATGGAAAAGACTGAGGGAGACCTATGTCCAGCAGTGGACTCGCATGGGTTGAAGATGATGATGATGACACAAAATTAAAAAGAGGAAGAAATAAATTTAAAATTAGATAATACACCTAAAACTGAAAATAAATTTGAGATGGCTACCTTTGATTTAAAAACTGCGGTTAGTTTGTTACCTATCATGGACGGTTTGGAGGAAACGACAGGTAGATTGATTGATGCAATCGAACTGTATGATTCTATGTTGTCAGATGGGGGAAAAACTAGCTTGATAAAATTTGTTTTGAAAACAAGATTGTCTTACAGTGCAAAATTGCGTCTAGAAATGAGGCAACATCTGTTTACGAAAAAACCGGATGTAGCTCTTCAAACAAAGTTGAGCAGATCAAGGCAAGGAGAAAAATTTGTTGAACAATTTGGTAAAGAATTAGAGGAGTTGTTTGTTGACTTGACTATCTCTCAAGCAAGTGGGGATTCTGATTCTTACAAAATTTCAAAACCGAATAATGAAAAGATGGCTATTAAGAGATTTGCAGATGGATTAAGAAATCCTAAATTGAGCACAGTAATATCTGCAAGAAATTTTTTGTCTCTAAAAGATGCTATTCGTGCAGCTCAAGACAAAGAAATTTGCTCGTTCACTCATTCACAAGTTATGACAATGAATAAGGGGAACAGAGGAAATTTCAGAGGGAATTCGGCACGAAGGAATTTTGTAAACAAATATCGCAATCATAATTTTTCTAATAATAGAAACGGTTTCCAAAATAGAAATTTTAATAATTCAAACCAAGGCACTCACGTGAGTCAAAATCGTAATAATAATAATAATTTTGTAAACCGAGGCAATTCATTCCCACGCAGGAACAATAACAGAAATTTTAGAAGAGGACATACTAGGCACAATGTGCACGTCACAGAATTCAACGTAGGTCAAGACAATAACGATAATTCAAGTACTAGCAATAATGATGAAAATCCTCAAAATCAGTTTTTTCGTCTCCAACAATAGAAAGTATACTGAAATTTTCACTTATTCTAGCAATTGCTCTAGTTTTGTAAATTGCTTTGTAGAAAATAGAAATCTAAAATTTTTAGTAGACACTGGAGCATCACTTTGTGCAATTAAATCCGAATTTCTTGATCCTCAAACTATAATACATCGAGACAATATTGAGATAAAAGGTATAGGTGGTATAATAGTGTCAGAGGGTTACGTAAATTTGAATTTAAAAATAGGAACCATACATTTCTCTCATAAATTTTATGTTTTTGACTCGTTATCTTGTTCTAGTGATGGCATCATAGGAGAAAATTTCTTAAGAACTTATCAAGGAATAATAAACTATGAAAGTCATCAATTATCTCTTTCAAAATATGGTAAAGTGGTGATTTTGCCATTGAGTTCTGATGAAAATAATATTCTTATGATACCACCACGTTGTGAAGTGATATATTACTTGTCTACGGGTATGACAGAAGAATGCGTGGTAAACCCAAAAGAGTTGTGTGATGGCGTGTTTATGGCTGGGAGTTTAGCTAAACCTAAGAATGGTAAACTTCCTGTAAAAATCCTGAATATTCGAGAAAGTGAGGTATTTTTGAAAAATTGTTCACCAAAAACTGAAAAATTAAGTGAATATGATATTTGTGAATTTTCAAACAATACAAATTCAGTAGAAAGAGTAAAAAAATTGTTAAAATTTTTGAATTTAAATTATTTGGATAAGGAAGAACAAAACTCAATCGAAACAATTTGTGCAAAATTTGCAGACATTTTTTATTTGCCAGGTGATAAATTGACTGTTACTAACTTGTTTAAACATTCAATTAAACTGAAAGAAAATGCTAGTCCAGTTTATGCCAAACCATATAGAATGCCTCAATCGCAAAAAGAGGAAGTCAATAAACATATAGAAAAAATGTGTGAGGAAGGGATTATTGAGAGTTCACAGAGTGAATGATCATCTCCAATTTTATTAGTTCCGAAAAAGATGGATAATAGTGGTGAAAAAGAGAGTAGAATATGTATAGATTTTAGGCTTCTAAATCAACAAATTCAACTAGAAAAATTTCCACTACCAAATGTTTTCGATCTACCTCTGAATATTAGATCCTTGATTCGGAAGCGTAATCAGATTAAGCGAAGTGCCTATCGTCATGATAATCATGACGATAGAAGACTTGCTAATCGGATTGCGAATAAGATCAAGAATCTAATATTCAAGTATAAAAACGATAGATTTCAGCACTTTCTTTCGGACCTCACCGCTGAGGAGTCGGGGAAGTTCTGGAGGCTAGCGTCAAAATTTTCGGGCAAAACCAAGAACCATGTAATTCCTCCAATTATCGATGACAATGGTGTCATGCACTTTGACACTAGCGCCAAATCTGAGATTTTTGCGAATTCTCTTTGCAGTCAATTTTCCATCAACAAGGATTTGGGTGATGCAAAAGTTGATGTAAAAGTCAACAGCTGCATCCAAGATCTAGAGATTGAAAAAGTTTGTAGATTTATTGCTAATAAATCTGGAAACTTTGAACAGTCTCGAAACGAAAATTTGATCACTCCAGAAGACATTCTGGAACATATCAAATTTTCCAGATCTATGAAGGCACCAGGAGTAGACAACATTGGAAATAAAATCCTCAAAAACCTACCCAAAAATTATTTAACATTTTTGGCGCATATTTTCAATTCATGCCTTCAGCTTAATTATTTCCCTTCCATTTGGAAGCTATCCAATGTTGTCTTGATTCCAAAAAAGGGGAAAGATTTGTCAGTTGCGTCAAACTATCGGCCTATTTCTTTATTATCGTCACTTGGAAAGCTTTTGGAAAAGTTCATCTTTTCCAGAATCAGGAATTTTTGCGACGAATTTAGGATCATACCTAATTTTCAGTTTGGGTTCACTGCCGACCATGGTACAGAACTCCAGATTGTCAGGCTAGTTGAGGGTCTCACTAGAGGGGTCCAATCTGGAAAAGTTTCTGGATTGGTCTCCCTCGATGTTGAGAAGGCCTTCGACAAGGTCTGGCATGATGGGCTTCTGTACAGAATGGTGAAGGCTGGTTTTTCCAGCAATCTAGTACTGATGATTAAAAGCTTCTTAAGTGATAGATTTTTTCGAGTTAAAGTCAATGACTCATTTTCAAAATTTTTCAAAATTAATGCTGGTGTCCCTCAGGGCGCAGTATTATCCCCGATACTCTACAATATCTATACCTGCGATATTCCTAAGTACGCAACTACCAATCTTTCGCTTTTTGCGGATGACACACTTCTGGTGGCTACCCACCGATGTCATTGTGTTGTTAGAAATAGGCAGCAAAATACTTGAATCAGCTTATGGACTATTTCAACACTTGGAAAATCCGTATTAACGCTTCAAAAACCCAGACACTGTTCGTTGAACAGTCGTATAACAAGAATTTTCCGCCCAGGTTGATTATTACGACACGCTTATTGTGCCCTATACCCACTATTTAAATCTGACTCGAAACTACATATCAAAAACAAACTACTACTTTACAAGACTGTGATACGACCCAAAATTACTTACGCTCTCGGTACTTTTTACTTGACCCCTACTAACGTTAGAAAATTACAGACCTACCAAAACAAAATTTTAAGGCGATTGGAGTTGACACCCTGGTACATAAGAAATCACGACATCCACACCGATTACAAAATCATGCCGATACATCATGTGGTTCTTGACGGTTACTATAGGCTTCTGAATTCAATTCATTCCCACCTGAATCCACTTGTTCGTCGATTGCTGGATTTCAAAAAATTCAGTAATAAACGTTCAAAGTATAAAAATTTCTGGTTCAAGCGCTCCACTTTCACGAGATCCAATCTTGATATACCTTATACACCACCTCCACCACCTTTACCCATTCCCTAAAAATCTGAATAAAATCTTGATAATAAAAATTTAATTTCCAGGCATCTGCACTTTAAATAAAACACTATAATAAATAACTTTAATAAAAATTTCATTTATTCTTTCAGTCATCTGAATTCTCCTACTTTTCTTCTTCTTTCTTCTTTGATGGCAGCTTGCGCTGTTTATCAAAAAACAGCGTACAAATACGATAATCTAATAACCTCCATGGTGCACCCAGTATGAGAAGCAGGGAAAGAGTCCATCAATGGTACTGGTCCTGAAGCAAACGTTAACCAGCTACTAGCTACTACCAAATATAACAGAAGTTTTGGACTCATTGTCTGGTGCTGTGTATTTTTCGCATTTGGATTTAAGTCAAGGCTATTTTCAAGTAGAATTAGAAAAAAATTGCAGAAAAATTACAGCTTTTCAAACTGATCGTGGACAGTGGCAATGGAAAAGATTGCCAGCTGGGTTAGCTACAAGCCCTAGTGTTTTTTCTCGAATGATGACAGTAGCCATGTCTGGTCTTAACTATGACAAATGTTTTGTTTACCTTGATGACTTGATAGTATTTGAAAGAAATCGTACAGAGCATAGTAAAAATTTGTTAGACGTTTTCAATAGACTTAGAAAGGTAAATCTCAAACTAAATCCTTCTAAATGCGAGTTCCTAAAGAAAGAAATTCTTTATTTGGGACATATTATTAGATCTAAAGGAATTCTTCCAGATCCAGACAAGATTAAGGCATTGGAAAACTATCCTGTACCCAAAACTGTAGATGAAGTAAAACGACTAATCGGATTTGCTTATTATTATAGAAAATTTATTCCAAATTTTGCTGAAAAAACAATAGCTTTGAACAAACTATGTAAAAAATATGCGAGGTTTGCATCGTCAGTTGAATGTGATAATTCGTTTCAATTCTTGAAAAGGGCACTTTTGAGTCCACCTGTTTTAGAATATCCCGATTTTTCAAGTGAAAATGAATTCATTTTGCAAGCGGATGCGTCGAATTTATCTCTTGGAGCAGTGTTACTGAACAAAAATCATAAGCCAGTAGCATATGCAAGTAGACCTTTGAATAAAGCCGAAGTAAATTATCCAACTATTGAAAAAGAACTTTTGGGTATCTATTGGTCAGTAAAATATTCTCGACCTTATTTGTATGGTCGTCATTTCAAAATTCTTACAGACCACAGACCTCTAATCTATCTATTTAATTTAACAGATCCTTCTAGTCGATTGACAAAATTTAGGTTAGGGTTACAAAATTTTGACTTTCATGTGGAATATATAAAAGGGAGTGAGAATGTCGCTGCGGACGCGTTATCAAGAATCATCATCTCATCTGAAGAATTAAAAAGTATGAATGAGAATGTTATGTCTGTAATGCCAAGACTACAAAGTAGAAGTTTGAATGACGTAGATCATTGGAGGAAGATAATTCTATAAACGCTTGGCCTGATCAACCAAACATAGTAGAAATCTTGAAAAAATCCAAGAATAATACAGAACTTATATTAACAACAGTAGATATTTTAAATAAGCTTGGAAATAAATTAACTTTACAGTCAGAAAACTTTTATTATGTTCCATCGAAATCATGCATTTATTTTAACCAAAATACTCGTTCAACATTGACGCGAGACGAAATGTTGAGAGATTTGGAAAATATTTCTAAAAAGATTAATATTAAAGAACTCTGTATTCTAAAAAATAAAAATAATACTACTTTTATTAAAGAGCTAGCCAAAATCATGAATAATAATTCAAATTGGACCGGTCCCCGATTTTGTATTATAAAAGGAGTTCAAAAAATAGATGACGATGAAATGAAAAAGTTGATTTTGAATGATTTTCATTTATTACCTACAAGTGGACATGCAGGTATTAACCGAATGGTCAACACGATTAAAAAATATTATTTCTGGACAGGAATTGATAAAGATGTAAAAAATTATGTTTCAAAGTGTGATAGTTGTCAAAAACACTTGATTTAGTGGGTCCGTTACCAAAAGATATAAATGAGTTCAGTTACATTCTTACGCTTCAGTGTGAACTAACGAAGTTTGTGGAAGCTTATCCACTGAAAGCTAAGGATACTGAAACGGTTGCAAAAGCATTGGTCGATAATTTTTTTCTAAGGTACGGTATACCTCATGAAATTGCTACAGACAGAGGCAGTGAATTCATTTCATTGACTATGTCAGAAGTATGTAATCTTCTAAAAATTAATCAAATTCAGTCCACTGCTCATCATCAAGAGAGTATCGGTTCTTTAGAAAATTCTCATAAAGTTTTAGGCGCTTATTTGAGAGGACGTTTTGGTAATGACTCAGCATGGAGCACCTGGTTACCTTTCTGGTGTTTCACGTATAATACTACGGTACATACACAAACCCAATATACCCCTTTTGAATTGATTTTTGGCAGAAAGTGTCAACTGCCAAATAAGTTAAAAACAAAGTTAGAACCATTAACTAATTTTGATAATTATCCATTGGAACTCAAATAAAGACTTCAAAAAGCACATGAAGACGCAAGATCGAATTTAATTCATTCCAAATATAAAAGAAAAGAAAAGTTTGATGAAAATTCGAATGCCATTGAATACCAAGAAGGTGACTTCATTATGCTGAAAAATGAAACAGGAGATAAAATGTCCCCATGTTTTCATGGTCCATATAAAGTAATAAAAGATTTACACCCAAATGTTAAGATTTTAAAAAATTCTAAGGAGGTGATAGTTCATAAGAATAGGACTAAGATGTTTAAAAGTTAGTTGTAACATGGCCATGGATACAAATATAGAATATTGGTATATAATTTTAAGTATTATGAGTTAAATTAGGTCAAGTGTGGTAGCAAATGAGTTCAATGAAGGATTGTGAAAAATTATTTCAATTGTATTCTGTTAGTTGGGTATAACAAAATTATGAATTATTTTTTTTGTAATTATTCTTACATATTTTATTACAATTTTTATTGATGTATCAATTAAATCCAGTTAAGAATTTCCATTTTGTGAAAGAAAATTCTTTAAAAAATTTTGGGGAAGATGTAGTATGGTGACCACCTTGTATTAAGTACATAATTGTTACACCTTGTAAATACGTATATGTATCAAATAATGTAATTAAGTAATCAAGCAGAATAAGCATTATAGAATATGGTATCGAGAAGGTTGAGTGGAGTTAGAATGAGATAAGCTGGTAAACCGAACTAGTTAATAAATGCACTAACTACAATAGTAGAAAAGGTGTTTCATTCTAAAGGGACTGAACTTAAACCAATCAAATCATTACATTAACGTTACAACAAAAATATCGAATTAAAAAAAATATCCATTGAATTGTTAAAAACAAATTGAAGAATTCTAAAAAGATTTCACAAAAAATGCCAGCCTGTTTCAATGAATGTAGGTATGTGATTCAATGAACTAAACCTCACATCCACATGCTTAGCAAAACTTGATTTTGTGTGAAAAAATCATTATTATACAGGGTGTCACAGAAAGAATGGGACATGCGGTAAAAGCAGATTCCTCACACAAAAATATTGTGATCGCACCCAACTTGTTTATCCCGAAAGTTGATATGAATAGAGATACAGGGTATCAGAGTTGAATTTTCATTTTTGATTTATTTGAATAACTTTAAAAATAATCGAGTGATATTGATGAAATTTGGTTTATTATGGGGGTTGTTTGATATGCAAAATTCAAATCTGAGCACGGAATTGCTCTTATTTGAACTTGAAGTAATATATGCAATGTGGTTTCAAATGGAAAATTTTGAAAATAAACATAGGGGGCTTTGAAAACGGTGTTATCATGTTAATTTGACATTAGCTTGATTGCTCAATTTCTTTTGATTAAAAAAAAAGTAATCTAATTTTATATTTTTTTTACCAAGAAAAAAAAATTAAATTTGTTTGAAAAATGTTCTCCATTTTTTTCTAGTATTTTTTTATAAGAAACATTGAACATCAAGACGCTTCTTGTCAAAATTTACTTGACAACGGCATTTTCGATGCCCCCTATGTCTAAATTTTACATTCGAAACCACACTGCATGGACTACAGTGCAAATATCTTGAAAACGGCTACTCCACATTGGTTCATATCAACTTTCGGGAGCGATCGCAACATTTTTGTGTGAGGAATCTGCTGTTACCGTATGTCCCATTCTTTCTGGCACCACAAAATCATTTATAAAAGAACCATAAAGAAACCCCTATAGAGCGCCGTCTGACAATGATGACGTTGGATTATTGTTAGCGCCACCAGTGAAGTGGATGGACTGGGAACTAATGGCGCCAAATTTAAATGGGGGATATTATAAATATGAATTTTATAGGTAGTGGAACCATTTTGTGCTTGTGAAGATCTTTTCAATGGATATAAGGAAATAGTTATTTTTATCTTACGTATGAAAGAAAAACAATTTATTACAAATAAACATCAAAAAGATTTTTGTAGGCACAAAATAATTCACAAAATTTTTCATGATAATACGAACACCCCAGAAATAATTTTCAAATACATAAATAGGTATATTTATTCATTTTTCATCATTCATCCATTCAAATTTTACAAAAAAAAAACAAATAAAAGTAAATCATCTAATTATTACCTATTATAATCAAATCAGAACATGTTCTAAAAAAATCCCTCGAAAAATCCCTATCTAACCTTAATAACTCTGGAGAACTCATTCAAAAATATACTACCTACATGGCACTCTCCATGTAAAACTAGTATTTTGGTTCCAATACATATTCATTTAATATTTTAGGAACAGGAACTCACTAGGTTGATACAAGTAGGAACAGCAGTTCTTTTCAAGCCTCTCTTGGTTCCCTGTAATTGAATCCAAAATCTTTTCCGCGAACTAGGTGTAAATTGTACATTTTTTCATTGACCATAGACAAGTTTTGAGTTGTTTAGGCTCTCACCCTCTGCATAGGTAATCCAGGTTCTGATTTAGGAAATCAATGCCTTCTGAATATGCTCACTGCTCACTTCTAGTGCTTTCAGGTACGTTTCAGTACTTTTTACAGACACAATGAGGATAACTAATAGTATTTTTAAAAAAATTATGAAATATGGCTAACTGACACTGACAAACTCGAAAACTCAACTTGACATTCACGTGACAATCTTGTCATGAACGGCGACTTCAGCGCTGTATGGTGGATGGACTGGTCCCCAACATAATATCGCAATTGCTCATTTACGAAAAACCTCTATAGGGAATTCTTTATGAAAAGAACTAATCATTTTCTGTCATTTTGACACGTTCATCATTCGATGGCATTATGATCTCACTTTCGCTGTGAGTGCAATAAACCAAATTCAAATAAACAAAATCAATGAAGGTTGAACGATCATAGCGGCGACGATGTCTCTCTGAATTTTTTTGATACTTTTCTACCTCAGAAAGTCGACTTTCTATACTCCGTATAAAAGGATGAAATATTTCCATTATTCCCGGAAATGTCCATTATTTATTTCAATTAGCGATCAAATATTTCCTCTTACAATGCATTTATTTTACAGTGGATAAGTAGTTGTAGACGCAAAGGTATTTTATTTATAAATTGATATTATTATTTAATATGTACATTCAGTGTGTCTACGGATTGGGTTTCGGTAAGGTAAAATGACAAACATTTTCCGAGTTAGATTCTGATATTCTGGAAATCGCTCCTGCCTCTAAAACTAAGATGTTGAGAAAATGAGCGGAATCAATTAATTGTTTGATATACAGGTGGGGTTTGGAATTATTGATTTAGTGAAAATTGACAAGAGTAAAGTACCTTTGTTTTGAAAGATATCAGAAAAGTTTATCGAGAGAAATTGTTTAGAATTGAAAGCTCAAGCATACTCCCAATTTTCAGATGAATCAACCCACTATGATTTTAACAGTAGGATATTTTATCGTCATCGAAGATGACTGATTTTGAAATACTGCTAAAACAAAAATGAATAAATAATCGACTATAACAATATAAAACGTTTATTGCTGACAAAAATCATTACGAACAGGACAAAAATCAGAAATTGATTGATAATTATCAATTTCATAACATAGGTACTTGCAAAATCAAAGAAGGCGGATTTGTCTGAAAATTGAGACTGCTTAAGCTTTTAATTCTAAACAACTTTTCTCAATAAATTGATTCAGTTCATCCTCTCAACATCTTATTTTGAGACCGAACAGAATTCCCAGAATATCAAAATCCAACTCGGAAAATGGTTGTCATTTATACATTACTTACCGAAACCCAATCCGTGGACACACTGTACATTATAATCAGAAAATATTTTACAAGTATATTCTACTTTATTTATTTGCAGAACTGTCCACGTGATTCTGTTGAATCGGGCATAATATAATCTAATTTATCAAACTATCATTATCTACATAAGATATGAGAAGAAAAACTATAGACAAAACTTGGAACTTGGTCATCAAATATTATTATTTTTAAGTCTACAACAACGCATTTGATGGGCATTGGAGGGATATAAATGAACCATTTTATCATTCTTATTATCAAATTATTGAATATCATTTAAAATTATGTCCTCGGAAAACGAGAAGAATATACGAATCTTTCGTATCCTTTATACTTCGCGTTACACATAATAATAATATTATATTGAAATAACAAACACATCCTTAGATTGATATTGTTGTTCATAAATTGAACCACAGTCCACGTGTTTAGTAGCCGCTTCAAAAAAAAACTTTATTCAGGTGGAATAAATTTGCCACCGGTATCTTTGAAAGTCTTTCTTGCCCTCAAAAGAAATAGTCAATTTGAGTTGAGAAATTTTGTTGCAAACATTTTGCAAGAAAAACATTATTTATGGTAATTCTCAATCATTGTAAAATTTTTAATTTTTTTTGTTTTAAATTCCCCATTCCAATTCCGATAGTATGATGGTCACTGATTGGGAATACGGATCGTAAGAGTGACGTCAGATAGGCAAGAATTTTGAGAAAGCTAGTGCAAAATTTCAAACTCATATACCTACCTAAAGCATGATACTACGACAAACAGATAAGCTCACGCGCATCTTATAGGGTGACCTTTGTGAGGTTATGTTGTCAAGCTTCTGACAGTTTGCAATGTAAATATTGTTGTTCTGATATTTGTGTGATATGATATCTTTTTATTTCGTGAATTCCGCATATTTTGATGATGGTGTACTGTGCCGTGATGTTCTGCAGAAGCAGCAATAAGAAAAATAAAGAAAACCGTCTGTGTAAATACCATTTCTTTCGGTTTCTAACATCCAAGTATATTCGCAAGATATGGATACAGAAGTGTTATCAAAATGACAAAGACTGCATAATTTATAGAAAATTATTTTTCCGAAATAATTATAGGTACTCTTATAAAAAAAACTTGTGAGCACTATGTGCGCATCGCATATCCGGTATATCTGAAGAGAAACCCGCTAACCTTGAATAGCAAGATCAAATTAGAATAAAAAAACACATACAACCACAAAAACCACATGGAACCACATAGAATAACAAAAAAATCTCTCATAACCACAAAAACCACATCGAATCATGTAGAAAAACAAAAAACCACAAGGAACCACATAGAACCAGAAAAACCGCAATGGAACCAGAAAAACCACATGGAACCACAAAAAAAACATACAGAACCACATAGAAACATATAGAACAAGAAAATCTACACGGAACCACATAGAATAACAAAAAATCTCTCAAAACTACAATGAACCACATAGACCCAGAAAAACCGCATGTAACCACAAAAACCACATATAGAACCACTGAAAACCACATGGAAACACAAAAAATTACATAGAACCACAAGAACCACATGGAACCACAAAAAAACACATAAAAGCACAAGAACTACATAAAAAAACACAAAAAAAAACACAACGAACCACTAAAAACCACATTGAACCACAAAAACCACATGGAACCACAAAAAACACATAGAACCACACAGAAGCACAAAAAAAACTCAACGAACCGGAAAAACCACATCGAACCACAAAAAAACACATAGAACCACAAGAACCACATGGAACCACAAAAACCACATGGAACCATGTAGAAACACAAAAAACCATAGAAACCACATGCCAAAACCTCTTAGAACCACATAGAATAGCAAAAAGCCTCTTAGAACCACAAAACTACATGGAACCACATAGAACCACAAGAAGCCACATAGTACAACAAAAACCAAATCGAAC
This sequence comes from Orchestes rusci, assembly GCA_958502075.1. Taxonomy (NCBI): domain Eukaryota; kingdom Metazoa; phylum Arthropoda; class Insecta; order Coleoptera; family Curculionidae; genus Orchestes; species Orchestes rusci. The sequence continues at coordinate 4,900,436 of OY293306.1, forward strand.
CAAAAAATAACCACATGCATGGAGCCACATAAAATCACAAAGAACCACATAGATTCTCAAAGAAACACATAAAACCACAAAAGAAGGAAGAAAACACATAGAATCACAAAAAACCACAAAAAGCCACAAAGAACCAAGTGTGTCGCGACCTTGAAATTCCACTCCCACCGCACATAAAAAAGTTTCACCTCAAACATCCTTTCTAACGTCGAAAACCAACTGAGAAAAATGTTTTTTCAATGTAACGGCAAAATTGAAAATATGATCTTTTTTTAAATACTATTTAACCAATCTGGTGGGATTTGCGTAGATTATATTATCAATTTTGGATAGATAGATAACCAACTAAATACATATTATTCAATTTGGGGTAAATAACCAACTATAATCATCAGGATTCAACAAAATCGCAATATGATTTCCAATGCTATTTTATCCAATTGGGTCACCGGATAGCTTGATGCGCAGTTCAGTTCGAAACTCGTTCGGCTAGTGAGCATATCTTGTTTGTCGTAGTATCATGTACCTAAAGTAGGTGTTTTAAAATAATTGTAGAAAAAAATCCTTTTCAAGATCGGTTACTATGAACAATAACAACAATCTACCAGAGTTTAAACAAAATCGGTGACGTGAATTGTTTTCACCTGACACACTTGAGAATACTCTCCCATACAGATTCAAAGGCTATAATTAACATCTTCAAAGCAGCTCAAAAACCAAATCACCATCTGTTGGTACTTGAAAGTTCTACTTTGACCAGAACCCTCTGCTATCTATCTATCTAAGTTTGTGATTATGGTGAATATTGAATATTTTTTGGGCGAATCTAGTTACCGTCCTCGATTGTAGGTGGAAACATCGATTTGGAGATGTTTGAGGACGGGAGAATTCTTAGCATGGGAAATATCTTAATATAGTCTCATTATAAAATGATAGTAGTGAGTCTACGTAGACCAATCGGTTTCTGTATCATTGATATACATTCGTAAATACTCGTTTAAAACGCGATGGTTTCGTTCGCAACCACCCACTCTCTGACTGTTTTAAGCTGTTGAAATTTTATAGTCGATTTTTAAAAATTTAGTTATGTTTTCAAACACTTGATTTTTGTATTCGGTTCCCATATCGGTTCTAACTTCTCGCATAGGCCCGTACACAAGAATTAAGTTTTTAACAATAGCTTCTGCGACCGTTTTGGCTTCTTTGTTTGGTATTGGAACCACTACTATATATTTCGTCAGTTCACACTGTATCGTAACTGCATGTTGATAACCTTCATCTGACTTGGGAAATCTGCCGATTGTATCGATGCAAACAATATCAAAAGGTTTTTGAGGAGTTGGAGTGATAAAACAAATTTTCAGATTCATTTGCCGTCTCTTTTCAAGTCAATTCATATTTTCGTATAACTCAGTCATCTATCTATCAATGGATCCCGTATTTTTTCTAAAATAATGTTGACCGTGAACTAATCATTATTCTATTAATTAAATTCTGACCGAAATACTCCTTCTTAGTTCTTCACGCGTCAAAACAATTAATTATTCAACCACAAACCAACCGACAACGACACATTTCGCGCATAAATTCAACCAAGCAGTCCCCACTTTTTGGTCTGAATTCAGAACGTGGAAAGCGCCAAAATGATAGTCAGTACGAGTACGGGTACCGAGTGCCCAGAGACTGGCAGTACTGCATCGCGACCCGCACCTATTGACTGACCCGACCCGCTTCAAGAGCTAATCGCGACTTTTTTTTCTAAATCCTTTTCTTTTAATCTCCACGAGGTAAGACGTTCTGAACCCGTAAAATGTGCCGGATTTTGGTCAAAACTCTCTCAAAGTAAAGCCGCGTTAAAGTAAAATAATCAACCGGGTGGGAAATTTCAGACTGGTTCGGGTTGCGTCCAGGTGAGTTTTCTCGAAACAAGACTTTTGGTTTCACACTGTTAAATCATATCGTGAGAGCAGGTCTGTTTCTGGGAGAGCTTCAAGTTTCGTTCAGGTGAATTTTCTTGAAACAAACTATTAATTTCGCACTGTTAAACTTTATTGTGATAGAAGGTCTGTTTTTAGAAAATTCACGGGGTTTTATTTTGTTTGAATAATGTAATTTCAGGGGAGCGAAAGTTGCCGGGTGGGATAATTTCAGATAGAAAATTCAGTATCGCGTTTGAAACCGGATTTTAATAATTTTGACACAACATTCTTGAGATAGTTACGAGCGAAGCGAACTAAATATAGAGGGGCTTCTGGAGTTACCGCGCAAGCAAGAACAGATTTTTCTATGCCTCTAGACCCGTTTTTCCTCCTCGTGGAAATAACCCGATCGCGTTAGTTTTCCCGAAACATTTTCTCTACGTCGTTGGAAATGACTAAATTCTTCAAACCGCTGATATTTTTTGCTTAGTATTTCGCCGTGAAAACTCGACCCGTCGCTGTACATTATCTGTGTTACATACCTCTCTTCACGTTTTATTTTGCCGGTTTTAGACTGCAAATTCATGTTTCATTTAGCTGTAATTTTGATTCTTTGCCGGGAGAGATTAGACTGATTTTCTCTATAAATCATCTCTTATGTGATATTTTTGATTTTTCTTTTTGCTGATCGAAGAATAGACTATTGTCGATTTAATTTAATTTTATTAATTTTTTTTTACCGACTGGTTGGAAACCAGTCACAATTGTAATTTTGATTTGGGGCAAATAGACTGATTGATTTATTTCCATTAACATCGTGTTTTTATTAAGAAAGTTCAGTAATCCATTTCAGAGCGGAAGTTTGCGGAGTTTTGGAAATAACGAACGTCTGGACTTTCCTCACTGTCTAAAAGCTACCCGATAGGCACTGGGAGCTCTCTACCACATAAATACAGGGGGTGGCGCTCGGGCATTTTTTTTAACATCAACAGATTCCCTCATTCCCGTCGGGAATAAACCCGGAAAATCTCGGGGCGCGTCACAGTGTAATGAAGGTACATTCAAAACATCAGCATTATTTAAAATGTCATACATTTTTGGATTTTCTCTATCCATTTTATTCTTTTGCGTTTTTTTTATCCTCATATTATTATCATTTTTCCTAGTCATAGATCGGGTTATTGCCAAAATTTGTGTAACATTATCGCGTACCTCTTTAAGTTCGTTGATACTAATTCTGCTAAGAGCGTCCGTGCAAACGTTTTGTTCGCCTTTAACGTATTCAATATCAAAGTTATATTCCTCAAGATCTAGACGCATTCTTGTATGTTTAGATGATGGATCCTTTATCGAAAATAAATATACAAGGGGCCTATGATCAGTACGTACTAAGAATGTTGTACCGTAAATATAACAGTGAAAATGCTTAATTGCCCAATGAATTGCTGTTAATTCCTGCAAAATTGCTGGTTTATTGGATTCGCCCTTTGTGAATGAACGTGATGCATTAGCAATCGGCAGGTCGTTACCATTAAAATTTTGTGAAAGAACTGCAGCGCATGCTATTTTTGAAGCGTCGGTCGTTATTGTGAAAGGTTGTGTAAAGTCCGGGTACTGCAAAATTTGTGGTGAAATCAAAGAATTTTTAAGTTTAAGAAATGAAGTTTGGCACTCTGCTGACCAAGCAAAAGAAACGTTTTTCCTTGTTAACTTATTTAGTGGTGCAGTTATGTCTGCGAAATTAGGAATAAATCTACGATAGTAATTTGTAAATGCGACAAAGCGTTTGACTTCGTCAGCAGATTTAGGAATTGGATACTTATCAATGATGTCATATTTACTATCATCTGATAAAATACCTTCACTTGTTGTCTTGTGACCTAGATAGGTGACCTAATTTTTAAAAAATTTGCACTTTTCAGGATTTAATTTCAAGTTATATTTTCTGCAAGTTTTAAATACTCTCAACAAGTTGTTTAAGTGATGGTTTTCCGAGCAGCCGATGACAATGAGATCGTCCATATACAAAAACGCTCTTTCAGGGGTTATGCCAGCAAATGCCATCGACATCCTCCTTTGAAAGCTATTGGGACTCACGGATAAACCAAATGGGTGTCGAGTAAAACGAAATGATCCAGCATCTACACTAAATTGAGTGAGGTTTCGAGACTCTTCACCAAGACTGACTTGGTGGAATCCACTGATAAGATCAATTACTGAAAACCAGCGAGCTCTTCCTAGTTGGTCTAATATATCATCAATACGGGGAAGTGGAAACTTGTCCGCGATAAGTTTTTTATTTAATTGACGAAAATCCACCACTAACCGCCACGTTTTTTGACCGTTCACTGATTTTTTAGGTACTAGCAAAACTGGGTTATTATAGTTCGAGTTGGACGGTTCTATAATATTATGATCAAGCATTTTTTCGACTTGTCTATTGATTTCCTTTTTTTGCGCGTAGGGTGCTCGATAATTTTTAATATACACTGGCCTTCTGTCGCTTAGCTTGAGTTCCTGTTGGTAAAAATTATTTACTGTTATTTGGTCTGACCTAAGAGCAAAGATGTCTGAAAATTCTGAACATAGATTAATTAGTTTTTGATTTATAAATCCAGGCACATCGTTAGTGTTGAGTTGTCTCATCAAGTTTGACACCCTATCTTCGGTTTTTGTTTCTATCTTATAACAATTAAATTCTTCTGGGCTAGTTGTTTTTAATTGAACGTTGCTTAAAAGTACATTGTTGTTGGTTGTATTAATGATCCTTACAACAGGAGATTTTGCAGAAACTAATGTTCTAGAGACAAAAACGCCAGGGCTTAACTTATCATTTTCAACCAGAGAATCTTCCGTCAAAAATTTCAGACTTTTTATATCTCTTTTACCTCGCACCTAGCTGGAATTACAATAGAGTCGTCATTGAAACTATCTTGAATGCGAATTATTATATTTATTTGGTTTAATCGTATCGTCATGGTCCAGTCAAAATAGTTTAAATTGCATTTAAATTTTGAAAAAAAAATCCCTACCTAAAATTGCGTCGGTTGGAATCGGAAATGAAGGCTCTACGATATGGAATAAATGCTCAATTATGTAATCCTTAACTAAAATATCTGTTTCTGCTACACCTAAAGCGTTGATCACGCCATCCGTAACACCTTTTATTTTACTTGGATTTTCTGAATTGATAGGTTGTTCTGATTTTTAAAAATAGAGATGTCGGCACCTGTATCAATTAAAAAAGTATTTTGCTTGCCAGTCAGTTTTGTTAGAGGTACCACAAAATTGACAAAAGACAGATTCGAATTGAAAACATTTATATCTCGTCCCCCAGTGTTTGGGGGTTCGACTTGTTTTTCTGGTCAGGTGAAATACCAACTGCCCTTATCGACTTATAGCCTGTATTATTTGCGTAATTATCAGACCAACTACTTCCACCATAACCTCTATTTCCGTTAAATCTACCCCCACGACCACCTCTGCCTCCGTTTCCGTTAAATCTAACATTGTTGGAATGGTTGGAAAATTCATGGTTATGCGGCCTGTAGTTATTTTGCCGTTGTCCTCGTGTTTGATAATCCGAGTGAGCACGCCCATTACCGCGATAGTGATTATGATGTCTCGCCCCAGTGAAAAAAATGTTTGAACTGGTAGCGGAAGCATTATTACTAACGTTTATAAGCTTGTTTACCACCTCCTGAACCGTACTGAAAAAACCTCTTCTAAGACTACTTTAACTCTTTCTGAATTTGCGTTTAGAGCAACCGATCTTACGGTTTGATCGACGGTGTAACGTTCCGCGACTTCCGCAGGTACTCCCTCTGAAATATACGCCCTTTTCAGCTTTTCCGCTAACGTTTCGATGTCTGAGACATAATTTGTCGCTTCTCTAGTATTTTGTTTTAAATTGCGTAATTTTGTTGTAAGTAATTGCGAAGAATCTCTCTCAATTTTAAAGCGTAAAGTGTTAATAATATCTGCGAGGGATGCCTCATTAAATATTAAGTTTCTCGCTTTCCCTATAAGACGTGTTTTAACGAAAGCTATCGCATTATCAGTGTGGCCGTCGGAGTTGGCATTGAGTAACGTAAGCGCATCTTAAAATATTTGCAATTTTTCATGAGAACCATCAAACTCGTGGGAAACTATTTCACTCGCCAAGTTGAAAAGCTCTAAATTGCTCAAAGGCATGATTTCGGTTTCATAAATTTCCTCTTCGCCGTCTGATGATAAAAAGAGCTCGTCTATTACGCGGATATCAATTTTTCCTATAGGATTTATCGGTACCTTATAATTAATTTGTAATACCTGAAATGCCCCGACTACTTTATCTCTAACGGATAAATAAATGATCTTAGTTTCTGGTTTCTTAGTACTGTCTAATTGATCTCAAATACCTTTGATATAGCTTGCTGTTTGGTTGAATAACTCAACTGAATTGTCCATTATTTTGTTTCTTACAGTTTCGTTTTTTGGTACAGCTTTTTTAATTGCCCGTTTTGACTGATTTAAAATGTTATTTTTTAGTTGAAGTAAAATAGCATAGTGCTTTTTCCAATTTGAAGACATAGAGGCTCTTCAACATAGCGCAAAATAATTATTATTGTTTCACAATAACGGTACGCAGTAATAATCTAATGCAACTAAAGTGTAACAACTGATAAACATACCATCCTAGATGTCCATTATGCCAACGCACTTCCAAAATTTGCGCACAGCAAAACCGCACTGAGTTTATAAGCGCGGACTTCCGATCACTGCGATGATTGTTTGTATGATGAGAGGCACAAGACGGTCTCCAGTGGTTGATGGTAGGCAATTATAACGTGGGATTTGACGTTGAAGCTGTGTGTCTTAACGGAACCAGTATATTGTGGTTAGACGCCGCAAGATTTCGCTCAACATGCTTCTTTAGGTTTCTCCTGTACATTTGAAACAGTTTAGGAGCCAGTATCGCACCCAAAAGGACTACTATGAAATACATAAGTATTTTAACGTCGTTGGTAATATTATACTCCTGCTCCTGGACTATAAAGTTCAAGTTCACAACTCCATTTTCAGTCACGTCCTGTTTCGTCGGTGTGGATTTTGAATTGCACATTTTGCACGAATTATATTATCCTTTGGACACGTAACACACTTTTATCGAGCTCACTTCTAACTTTAACTTGAAAATTTGCGCTGGCAGGATCGACATGTAAAGGTTCGTTGTCATCTCCAGTAAAACAAGTATCGTTTATTACATCTATTCAATGAATGCCAGAAATCAGTACATTATGATTATTATGTCGATACAATATGCTTACTCCACTTAATTACATATTTCGTAAAGAGCGATGAGCCTCAAACTAGGTCTCGTCGTAATATATCCTTTATATAATGCCTTATTCTTGGTCCTTAACATGGTCCTTTTTATGGTGAAACTTTTCCTAGCCTAAGCCTACCAAAGGAAATTTAAAAAACAAATGTGCCGGAAGTTGCATGCGTCAACCGCGTTAGTGGCTGATGTTTAGAAGTGCGGAAGTGTGATTGTGATGGGATGCCTAAGGAAACCGAAGTCTTCAAAAACCTACTTGAGGAGCTGAAAGGACTACACGTCAGAGGAACGTCGACAAGGTTACGAGGTTATCCAAAAGCAGAGACTCAAATAAGATAAGTTCAGGTGAGACTTTGATTCGATTAGGAAAAAGTTCAATGAAAAACTTCATGGTCAAAATGTTGTTGATAAAGCCAAATTATCCGTTGATGAGATGAGGGAACATTTTTTTGCGATAAACAAGACTCTTGATGCTAGGTTAAATTTGATAGAAACATTTTCAGAAGATAAGTCTGTGGCTGTCTCTGAGAGTGTAGTCACAATGTCCGAGAAACTCGATTTAAAAAATGCCACTGTTCCTATGATGAATGATTCTGAAAGTAGAACCAAAGAAATAATTTACACGATCGAAATGTATGATTCATTGTTAGATGACGCCGGCGAAAAATTATCGACAAAGTATGTTTTGAAAACCAGGTTATTGGCAAATGCCAAGATGAGATTAAGTCGCCATATCCTTCCAACGCGCTTCTTGTCAATGAGTAACGGTCATTTTTTATTGCGAAATTAGCAGCTTCATTGTCACAACAACTGGGTAGTGCTGAGCAGAATTCGAAGTCTATTGATGATTTTGGACAACTCGTTAAGAGAGTCCTAGTCAATTTAACGCTAACTCAAGCTGAAGGTGATAGTCAAAGCATAGCAGTATTGAGACCTGTCGATGAGAAAATAGCAATTGATACATTTGCAAATGGGTTAAATAACCCAAAGTTAAAAACAATAATTGTCAAAGCTCGAAATTATTCAAGTCTCAATGATGCTATACGAGGGGCTAAGGATGAAGAAAGGAGTGGAAGTAGTGATTCAAAATTTTTTGAATCACAGGGGATCAAGTGGAGGAAGTTTCCGAGGAGGTTTCAGACCTTCGTATCGGAATAATAACACAAGGAATAATAATTTTGATCGTGCATAATCCTTATTTATATCATATCGTCAAAACACTAGGCCCACAAATCTCAATACGCCTCCTAGAATGCCGTTTGCTAAAAATTTTGCTAAAAAATCATAATACCGGTAATCGGGCGTTAGTGATGCAACAACAAACTCCGGCTAATCAGCTGGGTGGACGAACCCAAATGTACGGTGATGCACCAAATTCGAATGAAGGCCAAGTTATTTTTCGAGGCCTACAGTGAGTAGAGTATTTTTAGTTCTAATGGGTTAAATAATATTAGGATAAAATATAGGGATAATTATTTAAATTTATTACTAGATTCGGGGCATCGGTGTGTCTTTTGTTTCATAAATATGTACAAGCGTGCCAAATAGTTAATATTACTGACAATGTCAAAATAAATGGAATTTCCGGGTCAGTAATTTCGCACGGCTCAACAAACATATTCTCCACTATTATCGGAATTTCCATAGAGCACAATTTTTTGCTGATTGATGAGTTTGATGAACATATTCATGGAGTTATTGGCTCGGATTTTTTCCACAAGTATAGTGCTTTATTAGACTATGAGAGATTCACTTTCTCATTTTTTTTATGGAAATGAAGTAATTGTACCCATGCAAGCTAAGCACGAGTTGTTTATGCTTATTCCAAAGCGTGCGGAAATGATTCGATACGTTGATGTTGGGTAATGAGCATGACTATGTGGTAGTTTCTGAGGAAATAAGTGAGGACATTTTTGTAACTGGATCGATTGTAACCCCCGTTGGAAATGAAATACCTGTCAAATTTTTAAATGTTCGGGGAACACTCAAAAATTATAAACCTAATACCATATTACTGGAAGACTATGAACTTTGCAGTTTTAGTGATACAGAAAATTGTTCAAAAGATAGGATTGAACGTTTATTATCAATTATCAAATGGGATCATTTGGCAAAAGATGACATGTTTTCGTTGGAGAACATTTGCGCTAGATATTCAGAGCCCGTATTCTGTAACGTCATAGAGAAGAAATTTCTTTCTATAAAGCATAGGGAGGAATGCGTTATAGAAAGAAATCTCTTCTCTATGACGTTACAGAATACGGGCACTGATGTATTTCTGCTGGATGGTGATCTTTAATCAACAACAAACATATGTAAACAGAAAATTGTGTTGAAACCAAATGTTTATCCGGTTTATAAAAAACCATATCGACGTCCGTTTTCCCAAAAAGAAGAAATTTATAAACAGATTGACAAAATGTTACAAGATAATATTATCGAGAAAGCAAAATCAGAAAAGGTAGATAACAATGGTAATCAGACGTTAGTTTTCGATCAATGAGGACTTGATCTATGTTTAAAAGACGATGAATGGCCATTACCATAGACTTAAAATAACAAGACAAGTTGTCATGTGCTCTTAATGTTCTAGAGCTTTATAAAAAATACCGGCAAAAATAATTTGATTCAACTACCAAATCATCAATCTTAAACACCTATAATTCCGTATTCTCAGTTTTCCGTCACAAATGACTCTTCTGTCGTTTAAAAACATTGTTGAAGGTGAACATTTGTATGAAGCTCTACATTTTATGATGAAATATGGCAACATCCGGTCGCAACTTTGAGGACGGACCGGCTGACGCATTGTTTACAAACGTCCGCTTGAGTGAGGTTAATGCGTTTATAGTTTGCTTATTTATCAATTATTCAGAAAAAGTCTTGCTCTGTCTGTTCTAAATTGCGGGATTTAGTGTTCAATTGATAAACAATGCCTAAAAAGTGTGTAGTGTGTGGCCAGTGAAAAAAAAACAGGCGAAAATCGAGCGTTTACCGGTAAGTAAACAAAAACAAAACTGGCCTATCATCATTGTGTTGGGACCAAAACATTCAATGCTAAAGGTATAGGCGTTACGTGTCTTGTTATTTTAAGTCTATGGCCATTACCATGCATAGGTGACATTCTAGACTCGTTGTCAGGCGCAACCTATTTTTGTTATTTGGTTATCCCAAGGTTATCATCAAATAGAACTAGACAAGTGAAGTAGTATAGTCTATGCGCAGCATTTAGAGTTAGTGGTGAAGAACAGTTCCAAATGACTCGACTACCAATGGGTTTGAAAATAAGTTCAAGTCTATTTTCGAGAGCTTTGACAATAATTGCTGTGTCCGGTCTTAACTATAAAAGGTTTCGGCTATTGGGATGATTAAGTAGTTTTTGGAAGGAGTCTGAGTAAGCACAATAGGAATCTAGTTAAAGTGTTACAACGGTTGAGAGATGTTTACTTAGAATCGAATCCTTACAAATGTAATTTTCTAACCAGGAACTCTTGTATCTGGGTCACGTAGTGTTGGCAAAAGGTGTCTTACCAGACCCCGAAAAAATAAAAGCTGCTGAAAAATTCCCTACGCCTAAACGTGCAGATAAGGGGAAAGATTTGTCGCATTTGCTAAATATTATAGAAAGTATATACAAAATTGTGGCCAAATTGCGTCACCGTTAAATCACTTGTCAAGAAAAAACGTTCAGTTGAAGTGGGATTCGGAATGTCGATCGGCTTTCGAAACCCTGAAATCAAAATTCACAAATCATCCTATTTTAGAATACCCTAATTTCGCTTTAGATAATACATTTGTTCTAAAAATTGATGCATCTGGCTACAGTTTTTGTGCCGTTCTTTGCAACGGAAATGACAAACCAATTGCTTAGGCGAGCAGAGCATTGAACAATGCAGAGAAAAGGTATTCTACAATAGAAAAAAAACTTTTGGCAATTGTTTTTGGAATTACATTTTTCTTGTTACTTACATGTCCGAAAATTTGTTATATACACCGATCATAGCTTAGTTATTGAATCAGACGAATTGAAAAAAAAATACTTCTGTTTCAGAAACATTATGTGCGATGACACGGCAACAAAGCAGAAAAGTGAATCAAATAGAGGAGAAGGAAAACTTTGCAAGTTTATCAAATATAAATTTGTTCAGACTGTGTGCACGTGGGGTAGTAGATGGATAAATAAGGAGTCGCTGTATTCCGTGGAGAGGTATATTTCATAAAATGCAGAGCACTCTCGGCCTTAGGCCATTATCAGTGCTCCCTGAAAGAGTGAGAAAACCAACTCAACACTGAGGTTGTGTTTGAGAAAATTCTGCATCAACATTAGAAACAATTAGAAGTGTGAAAAAGAAAATGAATTTGATCAAAAAAGAAAGTTTACTCACTCTTGTCAGGATCACAGGCGAATTAATCACATAAGACGGGCATATCGACGATGTACAGACAGGTAAATTGTATAGAACTTCACAAATCCTTACACAAGTTACAAAAAATAAAGAAAAGGGGTAGATAGAGTCCCCGAAAATCAATTGTTCGAGCAACCACATCTTTCTGTGCTCCTCTATGTATGACCTTACAAGGTTACAGATAAGAGATAAGGTGAAGCTTGTTGTTACTTTATTGACATGACAGTCTAAAGGTGGCAGATTTGAAAGTAATTGAAGGAGGGGGAAAGGGTTTCAACCGAAAGAAAGTGGGTGTGGGTGTAGTGGAAAAAAGGGTCTGTTCAAATTCACTTTTGTGTTTCAGCACAAATCTTATCAGTCAACTCTCTGTTAATTTCTAGATCTTCCATGAAGTCTAAGCGATTGAAATTTTTTTTTCGAAGAAATATTGTGGATAGTCCTGGAATTTCGCTGAGGGCTAAAATTGTGATTCACACATTCTAAGTGATCACCGAAAATTAAAGAGGTTCTTGTGAGGTGTTCTTGGATACGTGTTGTGAGGGGTCTGCCAGTGCGACCAATGTAAGTGGCATTGCAAGTGTCGCAATTGAGTTTGTATATGCCGCTTTTGGATAGTTTATCAATTTTGTCCTTGGAATTAGTCAGGTTCAAGGACAAGTTATTTTTATGTAAGGGAAGTTTCTTTGTCCAAATAATGTAAAGAAGAGGGTTTTCGTGGCGTGGGGACAGAAAGGGAAATAAGAAAAGTTGGCATCAGGCGGGATTTGAACCTGACTCCTCATTTCCCTTTCTGTCCCTACGCCACGAAAACCCTTTTCTTTAAGTTATTTTTAGTTTTAACGGAGATTTTTAAATTCATGACTGATCTGCGGAAGCAACCTGATATCTTTTGATTGGTTTGTCTATCAAGGAAGGGGATTGCCACATACTATTCAGGGGATGTGGATTGGGAGAGGAAATTTTTGGATCGTCGTATTTTATCATTGGATTTATTAATCATGGTATCATATTAGGATCATAGCCATTATTGTAAGCAATCTGTTTCAAAACCAGTTTTTGTTTTTGGAAATTACAATTAGAAAGGGGCAATTTGAAAATTCTGTGGACATTACAATGGTAAGTAGCCATCCTGTGTTGATATGGATTTGCCTCTTTCTTATTGTAATTTCCAAAAAAAAAACTGGTTTTGAAACAGATCGCTTACAATAATGGCTATGATTCCAATATGATAGATACCATGATTAATAACTCCAAATTAATACGACCATCCCAAAATTTCCTTACCCAATCTACATCGCCTAAAAAGTATGTGGCAATCACCTTTCTTGATAGACAAACCAATCAAAAGATATCAGGTTGCTTCCGCCAATCAGACATGGATTTAAAAATCTTCGTTAGAACTAAAAATATCCTGTCCATGAACCTGACTAATTCCAAGGACAAAATTGATAAACTATCCAAAAGCGGCATTTACAAACTCAATTGCGACACTTGCAATACCACTTACATTGGTCGCACTTGCAGACCCCTCAGAACACGTATCCAAGAACACCTTACAAGAACCACTTCAATTCGCGGTGATCACCTCAGCGAAATTCCAGGATTGTCCACAATATTTTTTCAAAAAGAAAATCTTAATCGCTTAGACTTCATGGAAGATTTAGAGATTAACAGAGAGTTGAGTGATAACGATTTGTGCTTAAACACAAAAGTGAATTTCCTTTTTTTCACTACACAGACGACTTCTCCATTGAATCCCAATGTTTTCCCACTTTTTTTCTGTTGAAACACTTTTATTTTCATAAATTACTCAGACGTAGAGGAGCACAGAGTGATGTGGTTGCTCGGAAAATTGATTTTCGGGGACACTATCCACCCCTTTTCTTTGTTTTTTGTAACTTATGTAAGGATTTATGGAGTTTTATACAATTTACCGGTTTTTACATCGTCGATGTGCCCATCTTATGTGATTAATTTGTCTGTGATCCTGACAAGAGTGAGTGAACTTTCTTTTTTAATTGAATTAATTTCCTCTTTCACACGTCTAATTGTTTCTAATGTAAATGCTGAATTTTCTCAAACACAACCTCAGTGTTTGGTAGGTTTTCTGGCTCTTTCAGGAAGCACTAATGATGGCCTAAGGCCAAAATCACTCTGTATTTCATTATTCATACCTTTGCACGGGATACACCGACTCCTTATTTATTCACGAATTCATCAAATGACAGGATCACCCTGGCATTGTAGAATTGTTGGTGACCGGAAAATTCTTTTAAATTGCGTTGTTTGCCAAAACAAATATTTAGTGAATAAAAAGGAACATATGATTTTGACCTGGGTGATTACGTATACAGGGTGACAATAATTTAAAAACGACCAGAATTTGATTGTGTTCAAACCAATGATAGTATGAAGATTTGGCGAGACATATCAATTTAGATATCGAGGGGGACAACTTTTGGGGTATTTGTTGTTTTTCTGGAATCAGCCCTCTTACGCCTACGGTAGCTAACCCTGAAATTTTAAATAGCAACTCCCACTTATTCTGCGATTTTTGTAATCTTTACGTTATTCTCCATACGCTACATCACTCTTTTTTTCAAAATTGAAGTTCCTATCCTCACAAAAATGTTCAAACGAACCGAATTAATTATTTCCTGAACTGATGATAGTATGAAAATTTGGCAAGACACGTCAATTTAGATATCGAGGGGGACAACTTTTGAGGTATTATCAATGTTCTGGATCCAACCCCCTCACTCCAAGAGTAACTACCCCTACCTCCATAAGACCATCTCGAAAATTCTCACAAGCTATTGAATGCATTTTTGCGGATTCAGTCTTTTAAAAGTGAGTTTTGAAGCTATCAGTTACAATATTGGTGTTTTAGTTATAACAACAGCGTGCACCCAGAAAGGAAGTATACTCCGTATGAGTTAGTATTTGGTAAGCTCTGTAAACTGCCATCGAACATTGTGATAACACTTGAACCTTGTTATAACTTCGTTATCCATGTGAATCAAAGTACCGTTCACAAAAAGCTTGTTAAGATGCTAGACATTATTTGTTTACTTCAAAGGAAAGTGGAAAAATTTGGTTTGATAAAAAGTCAAAGTGTATTGAATATAAGATTGGAGACAAAATTTTACTGAAAAACGAATCAGGAAGAAAAAAAGATCCTTTATTCTATGGTCCTTATGTTGTATCTGAGGACAAAAATGTTTATGTTTTAGTTAAGATGGGTAAAAAGCTAGTTTAGGTTCATAAAAAAAGAACGAAACTGTATTTTGAAAAGTAGTTAGTTTTAACATTTTTTTTCTTTTCTTTTTTTTTTAATCGTGGAAGATGTGATGCATAGGATATTGCGTAATATTAATAAATAATTAGTTCAGTCTATTGACCCTAATTGCCATGTGTGTAACAATATGGTTTATAGATTTCAATGTTTGTTTAATATTGTGTAATTACCATTCTAGCAAGTGAGCAAAGCTATGTTACATGTTTGTGAAATTGTATATTGAAAATAGATTGTGATTGATGTTCGACAAGAACATATGTTGTTTCATTGATATAAGCTGAGAACAAGTGGACGCTACAGAGTTATCACATTCTACTCGGTCAAAAGCCTTCTCGTAATCTATGAAAGACAAGAGTATGTCCTTTCTTTGGTCGTAACAGTTCTTTGTTATTGCTTCTCTGGTGTCCATTTCCTGTCTAATGCCAAACTGTGAATCAGAGATGTCATTTTCACATTTTCGATATATTCGTTGGTGTATTATTTTGAGAAAACATTTTAGGGTGTGGCTCATGAGTCGATAGTCGCCGCAGATTTTGGCCCTATTTGTTAAAGGAAGAGGGATTAAAATGGATTCCAGCCATTGCTGAGGATAGCTACCGGTATCATATATGATATTGAATATTTGGTGTAGATGATGCCTCTATCGTCAAGAAGCTTTAGCATATCTGACGAGATTTCATCTGGGCCAGATGATCTTTTGCTTTTCGCGCTTGTATGTTTCATTTTTTCATGTTATCTTTGTTTTTGTAGGATCTGCGTTCGTTTATCAAGTTCAAAATCTCAGTGGCCGTCCATTATTGCTTTCTATCAGCGACCCTAAATCGCAACCTGTCTTTCGTTATATTTGTCACAATTTGTGTGATTTCTGTACAGGCGTTTGTTAAATCATTGTCGCTGTTTGATGTAACGTTCTGTATTTGTGTGTTATCATAGCCGATTTTATCTCTTGTTGCCGCGTTTTCCAGTTTTTCGAAAGCTATTCTTTGCTTGATGGCTGGCTTGGCTCTTTTTGCCCACTTTTATTAACAGTTTTATAACTGCTGTTAGTAACACGTTGTCTGGAGATACATCCGCGCCGGGATATGTACAAGCTCTTTGCACCAGTGAGCTGAATCTTTTGTTAAAAAGAATAAATTCTATTTGATGCCCTATAGGATAAGCCGCAGTGTCCGTGGTTGATTTCCATGTGTAAAGGTGGCGAAACTGTAGCTGAAGCCAGGTGTTTGTGATGGTCATATTCTCTATATGGCAGAACTGCAAAAGGCGATCTTCTCTATAGTTTCTGGTTCCGAGTCCCCAGGATCCGACGAAACACTCGAATTTTCTTTTTCAGCAGCTCTTTGATCTTGTTATAGAATTGCTACATTTTGGTCTGATGCGTCCCCTGTAGGTGCGTAGACTCGCACGATATTAAGGTTGTTCGGCTTAGCTTTTATTTTCAATAAGGCGGTGCGGTCGGAGTGCGGAATTGAGTCGATGACTGATTTTCTTATGTCTTAAGTTATCAGGATTCCTACGCACTTCTTCTGATTTTTATTTTTGTTTCCGGAATAGAAAAAAAGTTGCGCCATCCGTGTTGCACTTTCCCACATGAGGCCATCACGTCTTGGCTACTCCGCGAGGACATCTACTTTTAGTCTATCCATTTTCTGTTTTTGGTTCGCTAGTTTTTCTGCTTGAAACAAGCTGCTAGTGTTCCACGTTCCGACATGCAGTGGTTTTCGTAAGTTCGTTCTATCGTCGAAAACATTCAATACCGTTCCCCCCGAAGATCCGATCGGGGAACTATTTAAACCTTCGAAAATTTTTGTGTTGAATGTATTCATGTGATTGTTTTGGAAAAATGATGAAGGTGGTTTCCCGTTGCCTACATTAAGGTGGAGAAAAATTGTCCACGTGGTTTTCCCTTTTTGTCCTGCCAAGTATTTAGCCTCTCCTACTCTTGAGAACCGACGTGGTTTGAAGCCGCTTATTCTGGGACAGACGCTGAAAAATCAGTGTGCTGAAATGATTGTTGGTCCAAATTGTACAGGTCCACATGAAAAAAGTGAATGAAACAGTGGCGTCAGAAAGTGTATCAACTGTATCTATGCAAAGGAAAAGTTTGTAATGTCGCTCGCAACAATTCATGCAGTTTGGGATGTCCACCAACGATACAAGGATTTGCAGAAAAACAAGTATGTGACGTAGCAATAAGAGGATCTGAATGACTAAAATAAAAATGAGAGTATTTAAATTGCCAAAGACTGATCAATAATTTTGTTGAGTTAAAACTGTTAGTTGAAAAATCCAATCTCCTTGTTCTTTGTTCATCAGAGACACATCTCACATCTCAACAATATCACTGGAAAGAAACTCAGATAAAGGGATATACTTCTATTCATTGCTTCATTGAGACTTTTAGAACTGCAGGAGTTTCTTTGTATTTGAGGAATAGCATCAAGTTCCACATCAAATTAAACACTAGTTATAAAATGAATGTATGGATATTGAGTGAAGTAGTGAACAAAGAAAACAATCAAATGGTCAGCACTGGAATATAATATCGTTTTCCGTCTGATTTGGATAAAACTTTTTTTAATAAATTTGAAGATCTTTCAGAGGAACTGGTGAATTTCCTGGAGGTGCAGTTGATTTTGGGTGACTTCAACTACAACTTGAACAATTCACACTACTTAAGAAAATTGAAGCAAATTTTTCAGATGAATCAAATTGTGAAAGAATGCACTAGAATAACATCGACAACAGCAACCCTCATTGACTACGCCATTACCAATGACAAGTCTCTTATTTATAAAGTACTTCTGAGCACAAAAATCTATTATCACAATATCCTGGAAATTATTGTGAGATCAGATAACTGCTAACCAGACTGGACTTCTAGAAGATTGGACTACCGACAAGACAAAATGCAAAATTAATTACCAAAATGTGAATGGAACAGCTCTATCACAAATCTTGATTTGATGGCCAACTCTCTGATATCCTCCATTTCCAAATCCCTAGATGAAATGACTCCTGTCTTTGTGAAACAAATTGATTCAGGTCACGATAGCAACAAATGGATCACACGAGAAATTTTGCAACGAATGAAAACACGGGATGACAAATACAAGGATGCAGTTGTATTAAATAATCCCTGGTTATGGGATGAGTATAAATATTTAAGAAACGAAGTAGTTACCATGATAAGAAAAGCCAAAAACGTTTTTTCTTGTGATATTCTGGATAGAAACAAAACAAATTCAAAGTGCCTGAGAAAACATCTTCAAACCATATTACCCAGTTAAATGAATGATACCAGGCATATACACGCCAGGAAACTTAAACTCACAAATGGATTCAAGATTTTTAATGCACAATTAATTCTTTGATAACTGATGCAGGATCAAAGTTTTGGTGAGGTTAGAGGTGTTGCGTTAATTTTTTGGAGCAGTGTAGAATGTAAAATGTAATAGAGCTGTGATAGACAATGACTGTGATATAGCAAACAGCTTTATTCAATATTTTATAGAAAGTATACAGCAAATATTTTCGTCCGTTATACCATGTCATGATTTTAACCACGTTTCAACTTTTATCGATACTAAAGAGCTTTTTACCGAATTTGAGCCGATTAGTATGAATGAACCAAAACAAATTGTGAGAATCTTCGGAATAATAATATTAATAATACTTATAATGATAATAATAATGATAATAATTACCCGTGGCTGATGTCGGACTGCTATCGGGGGCCGCCACTGGCGATGGGGATGCTCGTCAGCCTTGATAGGCTGAAGGGCACCAGGAAAATAAAATACCTGGGGTGGACAAAACCAGCACAACCGCCAAGGGGCTGATCCCCCCTTCGGTGAGTACATTGGGTTGTCAACGAAAGAACCGAGGCCTCGGACGAGCGTCGCCACGGTCGGGACCGGCACGGGATCAATCAGCCGACCAATCAAGTTGACGACACAGGCAATACTCCAAAAACCAACGATGATGACGTATCGACAGCGGCTCCACCCACTCATGGTTTAGGACAGTCTCATTCTGCTCCTCCCACTTTACGGACACAAAGGCTGAAATGGACAAAACAAAATAACATAGATGTTTTCAAAGCCTTTTTCAGAGCTGCCCATCACGAGAATCAAATAACAGGACACCGAAAAAACTTTTAGAAAGAATGGAAGAAAATCTATCCAGAATCTGAATCCAGCGAACAAAACATATGTGACAGAAAAAGAGTTATAAAGAAAAAGGGATACTTAACACCAACTGAAATCGACACCATCAAGGAACAAATAAGATCAGAAATACAGGAAGAGAATACATCAGAAACAAAACAGGAAACACAAAACGAGGATGAACTCGCAACGACAACTGAAACGGAATCACATTTTCACAAAAATCAAACACACACCGATACAGCTGTAGAATACATACAAACAAACACAAACGGAACGGACAACCAAGAGTTACTAACAGAAATGGAACAAACATTTAACAAAAATATGTTACTATACAAAGGAAGCAATCCCAGCTACAGGAAACATCTACCTAGGTTAAAATATAACTGGAACACAAAGAGCACAGTCCAAAACTATAATGAGTACATCAATAAATACAAAGATGACATAAAAAGTGTAGAGGATCTTATAGACATAACGTATATCACGGCCATATCAATCACAGAAACCTTAGGAATAATCAACAAAAATAAACCAAATAATAAAAACATCAAAACAAATTCAAACAAAAAGCCTCCATGGCAAAAACGATAAGAACACAAAATAAGTAAAATTCGTAGTGATCTTACACAAATGAATAATTCATTGGTAGCCCCAAAACAAGAACATGGCAGACTTTACAAAAAATTCAACATAAATACGAACCCAGGTACAAGAACAGGACAAATAACAGAAGCAATAGATGAACTAAAACAAAAACTAATGGCATCAAGTGAGAAATTGAAGAGGTACATCATCTCTTATAAAAGGAAACAAGACAACATAAACTTCACATCAAACGAAAAGCATTTTTACAAAAATTTGGAACAAACAAACGAGGAGTCAAAAGATATTAAAGCGCCAAAACAGGTAGAAGTCGAAAAATACTGGAAGTCACTATGGTCAGAACCAGTGGAACACGAGAATGGTAAGTGGATCAAAACAGAGCAAAAGAGAACAGAGACAGTAGAGCCAATGCTACCATATAAAATAACGACGGATGAATTGAAACTCATACTGAAGAAGCTGCCAAACTGGGAGGCACCAGGGCCAGATAAAATTTATAATTATATCTGGAAACATCTGACGTCACTACATGGAAAAATGTCACAAATAATCCAACATGTAATCACCCACCCAGCAGAAGTCCCACCATCCTTAACAAATGGCATAACATATCTCAAACCTAAAAACGAGAACACAGACGACCCTAAAAACTACAGACTCATCACATGCCTGAACACTATTTACAAAATTATCACAAAAACGATAGCCGAAAAAGTAACAAAACATATCACAGAGCAAAAAATCGAACATGAAGAACAGAAAGGATGTACAAAAGGAAAGGAGCGAAAGGCTGCAAAGAGCAACCGATAATAGACAGGGTGATAACGAGGCAAGCAGAAGCAAACGGCAGAAACATAGCAGCTGCCTGGATAGACTATCAAAAAGCTTATGACTCCATCCCTAATTCATGGTGGCTTCGTATTTTAGAAATTTATAAAATCGATCTGAACATCATACGGTTCCTGAAACAAACTATGGAAAATTGGGAAACAAAATCAATACTCACTCCACCCCAAATAGATCTTGAAACTTATAACATAAAGATCAGAAGAGGAATATTCCAAGGAGACACATGGAGCCCAAAATGGTTTATCCTAGCACTCAACCCACTAAGCAGCCTTTTAAAGTCATCAAATATTGGATACAGTCTAACAAAAGATTACAAAATATCACACCTGTTCTACGTGGACGATCCAAAGGTATAATCTCCTGACAAAAATCAACTATCCTCGCTATAAGAAACCACTGCCACGTTCTCTAAAGACATACGAATGAACTCCGGACTAGATAAATGCGCAACAATTATAGCGAAAAAAGGCAAAACAACAAAAACGAACAACATAAAGCTTCTATTAACAACATATCATTCCGTACACTACCTAACAACGAAACATACAAATACTTAGTAGTAAATGAAACACTCACACATAAAACGAAAGAAATTAAAGAGACCATAAAAAACAAATACAAGAACAGATTAAGAAAAGTCATGCATACACAATTTAATGCAAAAAATAAAATCAAAGCCATAAATACCTGGGCAATACCGATATTAACGTACTCACTTGGGGTCATACAGTGGACCATAACAGACGTACAAGCACTTGACAGACTGACAAGAAAATTCCTCACGGATAATAGAGCACTACATCCAAACTCGGCTGTTGAGAGATTATACCTACCTAGGAAACAAGGAGGAAGAGGCCTAATCAATATAGAATTAGCACACAACATTCAAATACACAGCTTACAAAGATACTTTAGCTTGAAGGCAACTCAGTCATCATTACACGCGTCCATCAAACAAGCAGACAAAAGATACACACCACTCAGCACACACACACAACTACAGCAGATAGACAAGAGAACATTTTTCACAAACATCACACAGACATGGAACAGCAAAAAACTACATGGCAGATTCAAGAACGATCTTGATAAACAACATCAGCTGTCAACCAAATGGATCGAACTCGGACACCTGTATGGTGAAACAGAAGGATTCATGTACTCTATACAGGACCAGGTCGTACCGACAAGAAATTACCAAAAATATATCACAAAAACTAACATACAAAATGATAACTGTAGAATGTGTAAATCAATGCCCGAAACGATACATTACATAACATCAGGATGTCCCAGCTTAGCACAGACAGAATACCTAAACAGGCACAATCTGAAAGCTATGATCCTTCATAAATACCTACTCCACAAACATAACATAAAAACAATAGAAGAGCCGTACTACAAATACACACCAGACCAAGTCAACGAGAACCAAAATTATAAAATATACTGGGACCGAGGAATCATAACTGATAAAACAACTATAAACAATAGACCAGACATAACACTAATAGACAAAATCAACAAAGTCACAACGTTAATAGATATTGCACACCCTCTGGATCACAACATACAGAAGACAATAACAGAGAAAATACGAAAATACACGGACCTAGCTGAGGAAATAAAATCAATGTGGAAAACGGAAGAAGTCCTCATTCTCCCCGTAGTCATCTCAGTCACTGGCCTCATACCACCGGAGTTACCCGCAGGATTCAAGAAACACAATATAACACTACAACTAATAACGGACATGCAAAAATCAGTGATCCTAGAAACATGTCGGATAGTAAGGAAAATCGTGGAATAGTCAACAAGGTGTGAGTTTTGCGAAAGCCCTCATAACCTTTTACCACATAGAAAATGTGAGACTAACCAATGAGAACAATAGTAATAATAATAATATTTATCTAACGCATGATAGTTATAGGTGTCATTATTGATGTCATTTTGGACAAGTAAAGTGTCAAATAACACACAAGTCACTAGTCACCAGTGAGTTATGGATTATAACTCACGTTTCCGTGGCAAACAAACAGACAACCTACCACGTTCTCGTGGCATCAAAATAAACAATAACCCATTTTGACCAAAATGTTAACATGTCACTGTCTAGTCATTCTGACACTGAAATTTATAATTGAGAATTATCTCAGAAGAAAACGATTTCCTCCATATTTGTCTGATAAAATATTGTATGGCACTCGTGCGTTGTGTTTCACAAGTGACTTGAGAATTTATACCACACGGCTTGATGGCCTCTTTCTCGCCTGACTTATTTCCAACACAACGCTCTAGTATCATGGATAACTATTATTCCTTGTCATAAAAATACATTTTTAGTTGAAAAACAGACTCAAAACATTCAAACATGACAGGAATAGTGTCAAAAGATTCAATGACATCGTTAAACTGAGGCTACATAATCAACTAAGGAATATGGTTCTAGATCTATCAACTGTTTTTTCACATTCAGTTTGAATTTAACGTTTATAGATATAGAGGCTATAAACGGTTGAAAGATTATTAGATTTGAAAACATCCCAACAGCTATCATCTGTAAAGTTATTTTTTTTAATCAGCCTAATCATTTCATCATTCAATCATTTTTATGTTTGTATTTTATATGTTACCTATATTTCAATTCCTGATAATTCCATTTTTATATTTTCACATAATATTTAGAGCCCTACACAATTGTATGGTCAAAGGGTTTCGGATAATGAATAGGTATACAGGGTGTCTCACGGTGACCGTCCATGAGAATATCTCGGGATATAAAGCGATTGGAAATCTGAAAATTTGTATGATGAGATTTTCAAAAATGCTCTCTTCACTTGACATAAAAGCTTTGTTGTGCGACCTCCGGTTATACCGGAAGTAGATGTCAACTCTCTTGTTTTGAATGGAACACAACATATTCGAGTTTTTTTTGTCAAAAATCACGTTTGTAGGCTCCAATTTTGATGTAAATTTTACCTATGAGAAAACTTTTAGTATTGAATTTGGATTGGATTCCCTGTTGAAAAAACCTACTTAAAAAAACTGTTCACAATATTTTGTTAACTAATGATACAGGATGGTCAAGAAGTAAGATCAAAAATGAAATAAAAAAAAATAATTGAAGATTCTCTAGATTTCGATTTTGATCTTATTTTTGACCACCCCTGATCAACAGTTTTCAAAATATTGTAAAAAATCTTCTATAGTAGGTCTCTTTCAACAAGGAATCCAACACAAAATGAATAATAAAGGCTCTCTTAGAGGTGAAATTCACATTCAAATTGGAGCCTACAAACGTCATTTTTGATATAAAAACTCAAATATTTCAAATACTCGAATACTTAGAAATAGGACATGATTATCAAATCTGTCTAAAGTTGCACGTAGAATCCAAAAATTCAATGAGATATAGGCTGTTCAATTAAAAATAAGCAAATCGACACCTATTTCCGGTATAACCGGAAGTCGCTATCGTTTCATTTGAAGAGGGCATATTCGAAAGTCTCACCATGCAAATTTTCAGAATTCCAATCGTCTTACATCCCGAGATATTCCAATGGACGGTCCCCGTGAGGCACCCTGTATATACATAATATTTATATTTTAATATTCCTTTGTAAAGCCTGAGCTCAATAGACTATTATTTATTCATAATCAATAATTCAACATTCACTGCTGTTACACGTTTATCCCGATGAAAGACCATGTCCAGGTCCCTGACGAGCATAGCTAAGTTCATTAGAATCACTTTAGGTAATTGATTAGTTCCGAATTTGGCGTCATGTGCTCGAAGGCGGTCGATAGTGGGTTTTCAGACTCCTACTGTGAACAATAGGTACAATGAAAACAATAATTATTAAGGTTAAATACATTCTCTTAATACTTTTCTGGTGAATAGAGAGTCAGTTAACGACATATTTTTCTGACTGGTTTTCTCGTCACTGGGATTTTAACTACTGAGAATAAAGATAATCATGGTTTAGCTCAGAAAATGAGAATTTTGCGACTTCAAGTGTGCTTATGGCATATGTAAAAATTGGTTTTTCTTGTGCGGAAAAAGTAATTATTTTTAATCTTTCGTGTATGGCATCTCAACACATCAAAATAATATAACAATCCAAGAGTGAAAAAACAGTGCCGTAGGGTTTGCAGGAATCTATATTGTTGAAATGAAGGAGTCATCTTGTAAAAGAATACTCGGTTGCTGATGCATTTTTTCGCTTATGCCAATCAGCATAATAAATTATGATATCATTAAAAACCCGGCCAAAAATTTCTCATAAGCAGGTCAGCCGTTGAAAAATATATCGATTGGACAATATTGCGAAAATATGTTTAGTTATTTGGTATGCCTAGCACACTTGCTCGCGCTTTTTTTTGTAGTCAACACTGCCATAATTTCCAGTAGTTAAAATCTCTAAAGCAAGAAAATCAGTCAGCAAAATATGTCGTTATCTGACGATCTAATAGGGGGTGTCTTATATTAAGATGCTGATCCTCACGGTCAAAGTTGCTTTTGATTCTCCCGAAAAATATAGTTGGGAAATCTTTAGAAACATACCTCAGCAAACATCTTTGGTCGGCAAGGTACATATCTAATGATGGCATCGTTGGCATCATGATGGCAAATTATTGTTGTGCATTATTTGCCTAATATTAACAAATGCAAACATGCATTGTTTGTCGAATAAAGAAGATGTATCGGCACATTACCCATAAAAACGCAGATGTCCAATTTTCAAGATGCCCGTAAATCCAAGTTACATTTTCTTTATACAATAGCCAATGCCTTTTATCCTTTTAATAGCCTTGCATATAGCGGTGTTGATGATCCACATGTTAAGCATTTTTATCAATCAATTAGTGAATATGAAACGATACGTTATATTTAATCGATGAAATGTACTGGGTTGATAGTTCCAGACTGAAATCCTGCCAAAAATGTCTGTTTACAATTGATATTTCATCAAATGCGCAATCGCAGCGTGGAATCTGAGTTTGGACTTAGTGTGATATGAGTGATATTCGTTCGTTTCAGAGTTCGATGACATGTTTATTCGTGCAGTGGGTATTGAAAAAAAAATAAGTACGTATTGAATTGTAACAAATTCATCCACATTCTTGCAATTGATAACGTTCTAAAACTTGTTGGCGCCAAGAATACATCTGATGCTGGAAAAAAGAATTATGTCCGGACTAATTGGACATGACCTGGCACTAGTACCTTATCAACACTTGAAAGTGTAATGAACTGGACCAGTAGCCAGGAAGAAAAAAAAAAACATTTTTTCATGATTTTAGTAATATCGTTCGACTTATTTGTGGTGAGTTTGATATTATATTTATTCTTATATTATATTTCTTATACTTGATCAAAGTACTGTACTCATATCAACAATGGTATGAAGCATAGGTGAGCACTTATAAGCTAAACATACATGTGCCATTCAAGCATCTGAAAATAAAATCCCCATTTTTTCATTGGTCAGTCAAGGCGAATCGACTTCTGGATCAACAATTCCACGTTGTCTTCGAAGGCCAGGCATGAAGGGGGACGCACAAACAGGAAAACACTATGAATGGCATTATGGTTTTGGTGATTGTTTTCCTATCCTATAACAATGACTTTCTAACCTTCAAATTTCTATATCAGAACTGAAATATGCCAATGAATATAATGCACTTGATTGGTGGTGTCTTTTTTTCACTCCTTGACATCCCAAATAACACAAACATGTCCATAAGCCATTTATTTGATGTCCATTAAAGCACCAGAGAAAAATGCATGGCTGTCCAATGTATAAGAAAAACCCCAGAGGATAACCACTGGGTGTCCACTGGATATTCCTTTGGCACAGCTCTGATTTATTATTATATCAAATATTGTCCAGTGACATTCAGTGGATTGTCAAAAAGTATCATGAATGGTTTATTCATGGACGTTTCAACAAAGAAATTAATCAAAACATGATCAAGACAGTCGAGAATAGCCACCAAGCTAACGCCGAACAAACTCCTTTAACAATCATGGCGAAAATGTATCTACAACAAACACAAACAACAACCACGTGAACTAAGAATAAAACTAATAAATGGAGCTTTCGGAAACAGTGGTCTGATTAACTTGATTATCATCATTATGTTTGTGTCTTTTTATCCTACGTTAATAAAATGAGACAAAAGACAGAGCGAATGATCGGGCGAATCAGATCACTGTTTCCAAAAGCGCTTAAAATCACATGGATGTCGCTTGGCCAATCAATGCCGCTATATGATTGGCGCTATTTACGATGTGAAGTGGTATTTCAACCAATGATAATTTTGTGTTTTTCATATAGTCAGGTGATCAGTATAGCACTGTTTTGATTGATGTGAAACACTGAATCCTTGTTTTTCGGTGGCAAATTTAAATAATACTGATTTTCAGAATATTCTATCAGGTAATTACTTCAAAATGAAACATTCGTTCCTACTCTTTAATATACTGAAACACGTGCACCATCTTCAAGTACCTAGACTTATTTAGGTGCAAATATATAAGATTTTTTTTGTGTGTTTAAAAAAATGCAAAGTACAGAACGTTTGATTCATTCAACTTTATACAAATAGTGATTGAATTTTGTTCCAATTATATATTCACCGGCTCAAAGCGGGATACCATCTTTATGACCATAATTCACCATATATAGATTTGTGGACATTGAATGGACATCCAGCGTGTGCCTAAAAAAACCTATCTACAGGTCATCTATTAGTGTATCTCCTGGGGATATCCAGTTTATGACCATAATTGGCAAGAGAAGATTGTGGACACTAAATGGACAACCAGCGTTAGCCAAAAAGAGACTGTCCCCAGGTTATCCATAGATGGTTTTCCAAGGGATATCCAGTTGATGTCCATGATTCACTATAAACAGTTGTGGACATTCAATGGATATCCATTGGAAATCAATTTCTGACTGAGACCTATAAAAATCCAGAAAATGTAGGCCAATGGACGTCCATTTGATGCCCTGGACACCTGTACACATTTTGGATATGTAACGGATAGCCACTGGATGTTGTGTGTTATCTGGGATGTGTGAAGGTGAAGTAGGGATTTGCCATCATCTATCCATCACTGCAATATGCCTTGCGGACGAATGACGGCCGGCGCGGCGTGCCAAATTGAAACTCCCCAGGTGATAACTGCCTGTACATTGCCAATGAGAAATGCAGGCAATGTCATCACTATAAAGAGACATTGCCGTCATGAGGGCAATGTATGCTGGGACTCTTCTGAATGAACATCATTTTTCTTCTTTCATCTGTGTTTATTGAATATTTCAATCGGGAAAACATAATACGTCACTACTTTTTGATAGAAAGACTTTGTTTCTGAAATTGTGGTTCCTTACATATAAAGAGTGTTCCGGAAAATGTGAGAAGTTTTTCGGACTCAGGTGAAGCATGAAAACACAAGATGATAAGTTCCTATTTTTTTTTCCTAGAACACCTTCCTGCGGAGATATTTGGCCCTCTAAAGGACGCCGATGCCGCGCCGCCAAAAATCTTTCTTCTCAAATAACTCCAGATTATTCAATTTAAATTTTACAGGTTGGACACTACTGAGGACCTATTGAAATAGTCTTCTTGAAACACATTCACTTTATTTAGGGCCGACATTTCAATGTCCATCAAGATTGAGGTACACTCAAAGGTAATTTTGTCTCACGTGAGTGCCGTGTTTCGATTGCGACACTCACATCAGATCCTTAGCTTAATGAACGGCGTAGCGCAATTTTCAAATTCACATAAACTTTAAGTTTACCTAAATTGTCACTTAAGAAGACATTGAAATTTCGGCCTTTAGTGTCCCGGGCGGACTAGACTGTACACTTTTATGTTCAAATTTTAACACTCTAAAGACCTTGAGAAATAGATTTGAAGAGCTTGAACCTTAAACTAAAGAAAAGTTATGTTCATTATCGATAAAATGAACCTTTTTGACAAAAAAAAAATTAAAAAAAAACCTCGAAAAGGGTCATGCAGTGATGATCCTTGACAAAATTATTTGAAAAAAAATGTTTTCCAGATGTTATTTACAAATGAATCTGCAGAAAAGAATGAAAACGAGAATTGATGTCTTATCACACGTTGTGTAGATAAATAAAGATAAACATAAAGATAAACATCATGGTTTTTTTTTATAAAAATAAAACACGAATACTTCTATTGTTTTTTTTTCAAACGATTTATTTTATGCAGGTTGCTCCAGATCATTTGGTCACTACCTATACAGCAAAAAGAGAAACCCTAGATGAAAAATTTGAGATAAAAACCAATGGCCGGAAGTGCCCCGTTTCCTAGATACAGGGTGTACAAGTTTTTCAAAAAAAAAATAATATCTGAATCTATGTTCAAAACTGCATGATCGATTTTGATGAAACTTCACGGTTTAAATATTGAATGGTGTTGTATGTTTCTGAGTATTTGAAGAAAAAAAAAATACCTCGGCCAGGGCCAGAGTTAGGGAACATGTGTGCACTATTTTTCAAAATAAAATGGTATAACATGATTTTTTCAATCATAACAATACTTTTTACTAAGACTTCGTTCAATTTTTGACAAAATAGCTCTCTTGACTTTTTTCTACACGACGCACCGTTCTCGAGTAAAAAAATAAAAACCATACTAGTGTCCTTCAAAGCGTTGATAACCAAAAATGTTCAGTTTTGGTAAAGTAGGAGATTCTACTATTCTACTCGTCGGAAAGCAAAAGCTCAAGAGTCTTTTTTCATTAGAAATTGAATGAGTATTTTCAAAGAAAACAAAATTTTGCCCGAAAAGAGTGGCATGTAATTTTGGTTTTCTCGAATAACAAAACACTCTGTATCTAGGAAACGAGCCACTTCCGGCCATGGGTTCCCCATCTCAAACTTCTTATTTATGGTCCCTTCATTTGCTGTATAAGTAGTGACCAGTTGATCTGGTACACCCTGTATACAAAGTGGGGCACAAAAAACTTCCCACCCCTTAGGTGAAAATCCGTCGGACACGTCAATTTTTGTTCTTTCGGGGACACATTTTTGTCGTATGTTCACCCCCTTCCTGTTTACCCCTCAGTGGAGGCATAGATACCCAAAAAAACATGTTATGAAATGATACAAAATAAGGAATAATGACAAATAGTAGCAACTTGAAACTTTGGGGAAATGATCTTGATAAAAATACCTATCAATTGAAATATCACTTGACCACACCTTCTATTTGAAATTCTATGAGTAGCTATCAGCCCCGCTTAGGGGTAGATAGGTGTGGGGTGAAAATTCCAAGAAATGTTGCTCTCATTAAACCAAAATCGACTTGTTCAAGTGATCTCCGAATAATCACCTAACACCTAAGCAAACCTGATTCGTGCCCCATACTGTATGTTAAATGATATCGGTGCCATTTTTGTCAACAGTTGTATTGTCATTATTGATGTTGATGAGAGATGGATCCGAATGTGAAGTCAAAAAAAATTGCAATCATTTCACCTGCCTTAGCTGGTCTCACGAATGGGTCTTCACAATGCAAATTCACTCAATCAATCAATCGGAATAGGTATCAAGTTATTGGGCATAATTCGGGCATGATATGAAATAGAAAATACCAAAATTACTGTTCTGTCAACAAGGCAATAATAAGTTGTACTCACCGGGGGATGATTGGCCCCCTCTCCATTACATCAGTATTTAAGCTTTCATTATGATGATGATAATAATAATCGTACAATAACAATTTTCGACGACTAGCTAGTGTCACCTGTAATGAGTGAAGGCTCCCCTGGATACTTTAACTCTCGCGAAAAAGCAAAGTATCCCAATGAATTGGACAAAGGGCCCGGTAAACTGGATCCTGTAGTCTATTCATGTCAATCGGTGTCTAGGTAGAGCCTCCCTGATGCTACCATCCTACCAAATAACACCGAGGCAAAGCGCTATCCTCACCACAAAGGGCCTGGGGCCTTCTATATCCATAAATGGGCTGCACTTTAACTAGTGCACTAATTCTGACAGATCTGTCCTCTACCCTCAGTGGTAGTCACAAACAAACCCATGGGTACACAACTCACATGATTACTATAATCAACAGCAACATTGCTCTATTAGACAACACTTACGGGTACCCGTCTGAACGCATGCTGAGGCCAACTACGACTGATTTTCTAATCATTCGGGTGTCCCGGGTCAATCAGGGTTTTACAATAGAGAGCTCCTAAATAGGTGTTGAGCAAAACAGCCTGAATTAAGGTGTAGAACGTATATTATGAAAAGTATCAAGCAATAACTAAATTAACAGTGAAATTCAGGCAAGAATGATGATATGTAAAAAAAAGATGTTTTACATTCGGCCAACCTGGTTGCGTCCGCGCAACTCGATCCGAACCTGTAGGCAAAATCACTTTATCTTCTCCAATGTTGCTATAGGTATACTCAGAAATACCGCCTGGAGGCATCCAAGGCCTCGTTTGATCCACTGCTAGAAGGTCCAGGTGTTGGTAGTTCACAAGTCCTGAGAAATCGTAGTAGGGCTTCACAACTGATGCAATCCTTTGCTCGTGCGGCAACTTGTATAACTGGATCCAAAATTCCATCGATCATGCAAGAAACTGCATTGGTGCAAAACTATTCTGCACTGATTCAACAAGGCCTACTTTTCGTAATAGTAGGTGATGTAGGACTCATTACTGTGTTTGGTGCGCTGGCGCTGAATCATTTCTCTTAACGTGTGACAATAATCACGTTTGGATGGAAAAGCTGCCTTCAATTTCATCTTCTATTCGTTCCTTGGAAACTAATTGTTGATAAACTGCGGTACCAAGTTTTTGCCAGTCCCTCCAAGTTAGTCAGGGCATTATAATTTGTTCTTTCGTCGCTCCAATCGTAAAGAGTGCGAAGTTGATCCACTTTTTCGCACCATCTCTCCACAGATTGTCCTGAATCTTCAGGATTGAAGACCGGTATTACATCCACGGACAAATTTGTTCTCTCATGATTGTTGTTATTCCCCTTCATTTGTAATTCCACCGTTTTCACAAGATTCTTAACCATTCCCGCTAGATCCATAATTAGGCTGGATTCAGTATTTATTGAGGTTGAACCAGTGGTAGTGGAAGGAGTTGTTTCATCTTCATCGGAGGAGGATTCAATAACAGCAATCCTTTTCCTTTTCGTGACGACCATACGATTTTCTTCCGACATCCTGATGCCTTTTCGTTGTAACACTACAAATAAAAGTCAAAACGCACGAATAGTCACTACAACGGCACTAAGAGTATAGAATTTGGGTATACACAATAATATATGCAGTTTGAACAAAGCAAACGTATTTTCTCACGGCTAGATCACGGCATACGTACTCATTTCGCCAAAGAAAACCGCATAGCTGACTAATTTTCTTCGAGAAATTGCGTCGCTTTCGAAAAATATTTAGATAAGCATAAGACGCAAATGACCCTTGGGCCCGTATCATTAAACATCGCAGGTACTGAAGGGAGGAAATATTAATAATTCAATCGTCGTCTGGGTTAAACATGCTTCATTATAATACCAAATACTACAAACACATGCAGCAAATAATCATTCATTACAATGCATATCAGTCTAAGAAAAAACACTACTTCATTTATAATTGTTGCCTTCAGTTAGTTTTTGTATTAAATGCATTAACATGCATTTTTTTTTATCTCGCAATTTCGTTGAATTCCCGTTTCATTTTCGTTCAAATTGCGTATTATTATCAGTAGGAGCCTGGTCAGGTAGCATAATTCACGGAAATACAAGGGTTGCGTAGTAATAGAGAGGTTCTGCGTTAAACGGTGTACCGTAAAGTGTGTCAATTTCTGCATTGTATTAAATCATGCCGATTCAACAAGATGATTGAGTGAATTGATTGCTTGACCCCACACCTGAATGTGAAGTCAATAAAAATTGCAATCATTTCACCTGCCTAAGCTGGTCTCACGAATGGGTCTTCACAATGCAAATTCACTCAATCAATCAATCGGAATAGGTATCAAGTTATTGGGCATGATTCGGGCATGATATGAAATAGAAAATACCAAAATTACTGTTCTGTCAACAAGGCAATAATAAGTTGTACTCACCGGGGGATGATTGGCCCCCTCTTCATCCATTCCATTCAATAACATCATCCATTACATCAGTATTAAAGCTCTCATTATGATGAAAATAATAATAATCGTACAATAATAATCTTCGACGACTAGCTAGTGTCACCTGTAATGAGTGAAGGCTCCCCTGGATACTTTAACTCTCGCGAAAAAGCAAAGTATCCCAATGAATTGGACAAAGGGCCCGGTAAACTGGATCCTGTAGTCTATTCATGTCAATCGGTGTCTAGGTAGAGCCTCCCTGATGCTACCATCCTACCAAATAACACCGAGGCAAAGCGCTATCCTTACCCTAAAGGGCCTGGGGCTTTCTACACCCATAAATGGGCTGCACTTTAACTAGTGCACTAATTCTGACAGATCTGTCCTCTACCCTCAGTGGTAGTCACAAACAAACCCATGGGTACACAACTCACGTGATTACAATAATCAACAGCAACATTGCTCTATTAGACAACACTTACAGGTATCCGTCTGAACGCATGCTAAGGCCAACTACGACTGATTTTCTAATAATTCGGGTGTCCCGGGTCAATCATGGTTTTACAATAGAGAGCTCCTAAATAGGTGTTGAGCAAAACAGCCTGAATTAAGGGGTAGAACGTATATTAGGAAAAGTATCAAGCAATAACTAAATCAAAAGTGAAATTCAGGCAAGAATGATGATATGTAAAAAAAATATGTTTTACAAGAAATATTTTGATTTTGATTTACTACAGAGGCAAAAGATTGTGTACCATCAGATAAAATCATTGGAATCGGTATTGAGGCGTTTGGATTTGGTTGAATTTGATTGATATTTTGATTATAAGCCTTTTTTTTTTCTTTTTTCGGATGACATTGGGATTTTTGGGGCTATTAGTAAAACTGGCTGCATGATTACCGTCAAAATTGCAATAGAACAATTGGTTTATCGCAATTTTAATAAAAAAATGACTGGCTGTGTGTTATTATGCCATCTTGGAAAGGAATGGCACAGACCATCATCTGTTCAGAGTGACTAGATTATCATTATTTTTATTTTGGATATGAAGTTGGATGATTACCCTCACAATAGCAACAGACCAATTGTGAATCTTGTTGTTTATCGCGATTTTGATAAAAAAAAAACTTGCTGTGGGCATTTTGGAAAGAAATAGCAACTGCTCAGAGTCTGGCCGACCTTCTGTGGTAGTCGTCTGGTGATCAATTATCAAGATCGTCATATGAAGAAGGTTTTTCTCTATCAAAAGAGCCTCCCCTTGAGTTTTATCGATTA
Source organism: Orchestes rusci (assembly GCA_958502075.1). Taxonomy (NCBI): domain Eukaryota; kingdom Metazoa; phylum Arthropoda; class Insecta; order Coleoptera; family Curculionidae; genus Orchestes; species Orchestes rusci. The sequence continues at coordinate 4,934,424 of OY293306.1, forward strand.
AAATGGTTCCATTTCGAAAGTTGTGAATTTATCGAGAAGTCTATGTGAAATTATGATATTGGTGTTGTTGGCCAACAGTTACATCATTGCTATTGATAAGGCATGCATTGGAAATATTTTGATTTTGAATTACTACACAGAGACAAAAGATTGTGGATTATCATGAATAAATATTGGAATCGTAATTGAGCTTGGCCCTTTGGTTCACTTCACTATATTGATTTCTTTTTTCCTAATTGCTGAATACTACTTGATATCATCAGTATTGCAAATTCACAAGAAAAAAACGAAAGTGTTGGGAAACTATCACTACAAACTCGTTCGCACTAATGGGTCTTCCTTAAAAACGATTTAATGCGTTGACGTGAATTAAAATCCAAAATTGAAATTTTTCACACGCAATACATACTTGAAGCATTTGATTGTAAAAACACGATATCTTTCTGGATTAAATAAAATGAGATTTTCAATCCCCATTTAAAACGATCTCAATTTTTCTCGATAATCTTTAGATCCGATAAGGTGGAATATATGGTTGAGAAACCGAATACAGTAGTTTATCGGATCAGTCAGCTTATTACTCAGGAACTGCGGGTAAAACGAGTCTTTGCGTGCATTTCAACTAAGAGGCTTAACTTTATATTGCGGAGTTGAATATTTAATATTTATTTAGTAGTAGATGCTCCAATCATATTGATTTGATTGTTCTGCCTTCGAATATTGATCCACTACAAGCACAAACAAACAATATCGTGTGAGTCAAACATGTGAATGTAAACATGGGGGAAAAGGTGAGAAGCTAGCTATGATTTGCCATATTCACTTCCTTAAAATACCTTTCCCCAGATTTTCTGTCACCAATTCAATAACAATGACTTGAAGTTCAGTATCATCAAATAAATGTTTTTCTCTTCAATATCCAAGGGGAGTGAATCCTCTTTTTTTATCGCTACCACCACTTGTCGTTGAATAATCGGAAGATTTGCCTTGATCTTTTACACTAAAAAGTTGATAAAAGGAATTTTTCTCACAAACGGCAACGTTGGGCATCAATTGAACTATTTGAAATGCGTTGCCATGTCGTTGATAGATGCTGCAAACTGACGGTTGTTGTCATTTTTAAGTTGAAAATGATTTATTTGTGCTCGAGAAGATGATTTAGTGTGGCAATTATAGCAAAAAAGTGCTGTATTTGTGGATTTATTCCTGGACGGTTGGATTGTAGAGAACTTATCACAAATGTGTCAAAATAACATAACATGAATATCAACAAAAACAAAATGTTATCGACTTAAACAAATCGTGAACGTTCGACGTGCTATGCGTCTTCTAGTGGTTCAATGTTCGAAGGTTCTGACTATGCAGGACTGAAAAAGATTATTACTGTTAAACAAAGCTGAGTGAACTGGAAATATGGAAAAACCTCAGATGGACTTTGATATGTTATTGCGCAACTGAGTTATTTAACGAAATTGACCTCATGCATCCAACATGAATAGGTACACGTTCTTCCCAAAAATTACACGAATCCGTATGCGTACTGAATCTAGTCATGAACGCAACAATCGAATGAGTCCAGGACACATGTGGTTTTAGAAGTGAACTAATTATAAATCCAATCAGGGGGCTTGAACAATATTATTGTATTATGGCAGGAGCAGGAACATAGACACCGACTTCCCGCCTTTCAACAAAACATCTAGAGGAGGAAAAATACACAAATATGCGATGACTTGGGAAGTTAAATAATGATATCCATATTAATGGGAGGACATGATCTTATGACAATCAAGATAGTTTCTGTTACTTTGTGTGAGGTAAGAGATTTTTTATTTATAAATAATAATTGAAAAAAACTCATGCATGGCTCTATCTATAACAGCTCATGTGAGTTTATGAAAACAGAATCACAGTCCTCTATTTTTATGCGTCGACATCCAGCCGGATCAATATTGAGAATGAAGTTTGGAACGGAAGATGGCAGAAATGCTGATGTAATTTTATATCATATATGATGCTGAAATCAATAGCTCAAATTATTTTAATTATTTCTTTAGAGAAATGTAGAAAGTGAACCTTATTTACTTTCATGGAAAAATGAAGGTCATGGATGTTCAGAAATGGTGAAAACATAATGTTATAGTTAATCAATTGATTATCAAACAATAATAAAAATAATTGTTACTGCTATCTACGTGGTCAATGTTTCACAATGGTGCCTTCCTTCAACAAACTTCGAGGGTATATTGAGGGAGCATAGAGAAGTAATTTGAGATGTGGTGGTGTTGAAGTTTGAAAAGAGTCGAATTTTTTCTTTTGATTTTAAAACGCCTCCACCAATTCTGATAACAGTTGTATATGATGTGCTCCAGTAAGCTTGATTTTTTTGCAGGACAAGAATGTAGAAGTTTTTTCTCACTGATTCCTTATGTCTTTTTGTATACGCTGAATTCGAATGTGAGGTTTGCCACCTCGTCAGGCGTCGGCTTCATAACGAAAATTACAAAAAACTTTAAAGATTTGGCACTTTTTTGAGTTTGACAAGTATAACTAAGTGTTTTTTGATGATAACTCTGACACACCAAATTAAAGTATACAATGTGCCCAAGATAAGGAGGGCCTGTACAGTTATCTCTGTAACAATGAGAGATAAAAAGTCGGGTTGATGAAAAGAATGTAGCAACTTTTGGTGCTTGATAATATATCGCTTTCGAATCAAGAAAGTTCCAAGTAGTCTTGGAAATATCCGGAAAAAATCAAATTTTACAAAAATTGTATTTTTTTTGTTTAGTTTACTACAAAAGATTTTTGAAAATAAATGACACTTTCTCATATCCACTTTTTCCCCTTTTCAAGATAGCGTTTTGAATTTTAGATCCAACTTTTCGTCTTAAGGTCAGTTATGAATCGTTTTTTGCTCTTTGTAGAAATGTTTTCGCATGAAAAGAGATTTGATATGTTAGCTTGTTACATTTTAAGTTATCGAACTGTGATGCGCCGAGCAGATGTATTCGAATGAATATCCTCCCCTTCAGTAAGTTAACAAAAAATCTGAAAAAATACGGTGCGTTCAAAAAACCTGTGCATTCCCGGGAAAAAAAGGAACGTGATAGTTATTTACGTTACTAGGGCGGTAAATAAGTTTTTGAATTACGAGTCGAGATGTTTATGGACGAGGCGACGAAGGAGCCGGGTCTGAAATTCCTAGACGAGTAGTTTAATAACATTTAACGGCTGTGTATCGTACATTGTTTTGTCTCATACTGTGATAATTTTTTTTAATCGGTTTAAAGTGCATTCTTGTCAAACCATACACTTAGAGTGGCAGTCCGCCTCACATTGTCACCATGAGATGGCGACAGCCAAACCATGTCACCACTTTGGTGATAGATTGGTTATTCATATATTTCCCAGATTCAATGTTGAGTTATCAATTGAGATCATGAGATGGCGCCAGCCAAACCATGCTACCAATGCAATTTCACAGTCTTTGATGATGCAAAATGTCATTTTTGGAGTAGTCAAGTGATTTTTTTTTTACAGTCTCTGATGATGTTAATTGTCATTTGCCGGACTGGTTTTGGGTTAGTTTGGGTTAGTGATACTTCACGGTACAGTGTGACATAAAGAAAGTAACGAACGTATGATAAGCTATTATTGAAAATCATGGTATTTCAACACGGAAAATTGAAGATAACGTAGACGTGAACAAATCCACGGCCCAATTCATTTTAAAGAAACACAAGTTTCATCCATATAAATACAGACGTTGTCAAGGACTTAGACCCGGTGATGCAGAGAGGCGTCGAACATTTTGTGAGTGGTACACAAGGAAATGTCATGATAATGGAGATTTCCTAACCAGATTATCTGGTCCGATGAGAGCATGGTAACTAAAAGTATTTTAGATAGAAAATCCTCAGAAAATCCTCGTTCAGTGAAAGAAGTTGTCATGGGCCGTTTTGACTCTACGTATTTTCGTTCCATTATGGTTGAGATTTGGGAATTTTGGTTCCACAGTATCAGGTTTTTGCGCAGAAATACTCACAGGTTTCACATCAGTTGCAATCTTTACACGTTCAGTCAGCATAGAGTCTCTTATGAGTTAAATTAATGGCTGGTCAAAACTATGATATTCAACTGAGTCTAGGAGCCGTAATTTGGTCACTAGTCATGTTTCTTCATTGGAGAACATCGAGTTTTATGGAAAAGTTACTTTCCATTTCCAAACAATGTAAACATGACTGAAGTTAGCCGACTTTTGAGGTTAGATTGTTTGCCGTGGGCTTTTGCCACTTTCCATGCATATTGTCTAAATTGCGTGACTGGTTGCATTTTCAATTTAGATTGCAGTAAGATGTACTGCGTGGAATTACACTTTCTTTTGGTTGGGACTGTTTATGTGGAACCAAATCGACTTTTCTTGATGCTGTTTACGTTTTCTTAATGAATGGAAAAGTGGAGACGATGTTTTATTTGCAATGGAATTCCTGCCTTCTACACTGTTGCCGTTTTGCTATTGTTCTGGTACTGGCTGTTGGTACTGGTCCAAACCTCACTTTGTGATGAGGATTTGACACTAATTTTCGGCTTACTTTCCAACGAGTCTTTGTGAAGCTTGAATGTTTTCAAATTTTAACCATATCAAAGGATTTTTTGGGAAATTAATCCACTTTTATTTATTGCATCGTGTTGAGTTTTGAGTGCTTTGTGTACCTACCTACCTTGTTGGCGATGCAATAACCGTTTTATAGGGATATTTTGGTTTCACGACCGTTGGGTAAGTTGGAGGGTGTGTTGTTGATTTCATCTTCGACCGGGTGTCGTTGAAGAGTACCTGGATGTATTCTATCGTGCTCCTTCTTTCCCTGTAGAAAGGCAAAGGTGACCAGCAGCCTAGTTATTCAAAAACATTGCTGATTCTGTTGCAAACGCAAAGGTGAACTGCAGCCTAGTTATTCAAAAACATTGCTGATTCTATTGCAAACGCAAAGGTGGACTGCAGCCTACCGGTTCTAATAATCACCACCCAGTTTGGAAAGGACCACCAGCAGCGTAATACAGACAAAAAAAAACACCACTGTGTCTGCCAACCAATAACCCTGCAAACTCAGGTAATTTACTGATTTCTTTACATGTTTTTTTCTATGTGTGATATTTGAAGTAGCAATTGATTTTCATGATTTATCTGATCATTTGATTTAATTTTTCACCACCAAGAGTGATGATTTGTTGAGCTTTAAATCAAACATAAATTCTTTTTCTTGTTCAATCTATCAAATTTATTATTGTCAAAAATTTATGATTGTAATTTTCATTCGGTTTTTTTTAAAAACTAAGAAGACTATGTTACAACCGTATTTCTTCTTAGGGTTTTTTTCTTTTGGGGTTATCAATCACAATTCAGGCCGATAGCTTGTTGGTCTAATTAGCAGCCCTACAAGAGCTGAGACTGCTAAGACATCTTTGTTCAGCCTCTTTCCACTGAAGAAAGGCTGTGTTGCCGTCATTGACTTGGTATCGTTAAAAGATTTAAGATTTTTCTTATTTATTTTTGTTTTGAAGTGATCACTAAGGTATTCTACTTTAGCGATAAAAAATAGATTTTTATCCACTGATTTTTTTTTTTTTATTTTTATTTGGCTTTATGTGACTCGCTGACCCAGTTATTAATTTGAACTGTATAATTTCTGCGAATGGGAAGGTGCCCGGAACATCAGGAGAATTCTGACTTATTCGGTTTTGAGTCGGTGGCGCTATCCAAACCTAATCTCCGGCATTGAGCTAGGGCCCAATTTGCACACGCAGTAAACCACCCTCTCATTCCAGAAATAAAGTAACTTGTTCCTTTTTCTTTGTTACCTCATTATTCTTTTTCCTTTTTCACCTAAGAGAAACAAAGAACAAGGCGAAGTACACCACTAGGTGCGTTTTGGATTCAGTGTGTGGGCTGGCATTGTTGGAAGAAGAATTTCAGGCCCTTTCATCTACCACCAAAACTCGAATTTTGATCGTTAGTTTGATTCACTGCAAAACGATTCGAAGGAAGCTTAGCATAATCTGCCTCATTGTCCAAAATGACATCAATAATGACACCTTTTACTATATATCATGCTTTAAATAAAACATTTAAAAATGCTTGAAAGAGGTGTAAAACATCATTGGATCACAACTTGTGATACACCGTTGAATTCCAAATTGTAAGGACTTTCAATATTAGATATCGGGAAAAAAAAGTTGATGATGGTGGTCCGAAGAAGAAACGTCGGATCTAAAATTTAATAACGTAATTTTAAAGAGAGGAAAAATGGGTATGAGAAAGTGTCATTTATTTTCTAAAATCTCTTGAAATAAACTCAAATACAATTTTTTAATTTTTTTTCTGGATATCTCCGGAAATACTAGGAATTTTTTTGTTTTCAAAGCAGCATATTATCGAGCATCAAAAGCCGCTTTATTTTTCTTATTAAACCGACTTTTTATCTCTAATGTTTACGGAGATCCCTGTACTGGCCCTCCTTATCTTGGGCACGTTGTATAGACAAAATTTCCCACAAGTATTTATAATCATTTTGATCTCTGGACAATCCATGACGTAATAGATCGGGTGAAAAAAATGTCATCTAATGACCTTCCGTCAAAAAGTTGAAGACATTATCTCAAGTTCGCGCTTACACCTCCAAAATCAATTATTTCATGACTACCTGGTATATCCTGGTTACATTTAAGTAGTTGGCAAAAGTGATATCCATATACACCCATGATCAGATAAATAGCACATGTTTGAAATTTGATGAAACTTTGATTCTGCATCAGTGATCAAGAAAGTGATGGTGCATTTAAGAACTTCAATCCATTTGTCAGTTTATGTGTCCTGGCGATTTTATTCAAAAATCTCCTGAGAGACACCGGTTCTCACGTTTAAAAGAAGGGTCAAAAATGAAACTTTTTCATGTGTAAATCTGATCAAAATGGCTAGCGTCATTCGGAAGAGGGGCTGAATATATGTACTTGCTGAAGATTTCATAATAATTGAACAAAAATTACACAGAAAAAAATAATTTTAATCTTTTTTCAACTGCGACAAATGAGCCCTAAGCAAATTTTTGATAAAATCCCCAGGACACGTAAGATGACATATGGTTTGAAGCTCTCACACATTCCATTACTTTCTTGATCACTGATGCAGAATCAAAGTTTCATCTAATTTCAAGCATGTGCCATTCATATGGATCTCACTTTTGCCAACACCTTCAATTAAATGTAACTAGGACATACCAAGTAGTCATGAAATAATTGATTTTGGGGGTGTGTGAAGCTCGAACTTGAGATAATAGTTGAGCCGGGCATTATTATCGCAGATGATAAACAGTCAAAACATATACGACCAAGATTAACCGGATTTTTTTTTGTATTTCGCCACACCCTATCAAAAAACAATCAAACTAGTTCCGACGTCGGTGGAACCTGAAAAAGCAACAATTAACTCAAATTCAAAAAATATGGTCCGTTTTAAGTTGTCGTAAAAGTGACATTTTGTGACATAAACACAAAAAAGCCAATTCTACTGCGAAACCACAAATAAACGATTTATATTTTTTGAATTGGAGTTAATTGTTCCTTTTCCCTGATGACGGAAGCAGATTCACTTTCGAAACGTTTGATATTGATAGGTTTTATTGTTTACTAATGACTTTTTTACAGGTTATATAAAAGATCCGGTATACGAACATTACTTTGATTTTTTTTTGATAGGGATATGTGGTGAAATACCCAAAAAAAACTTGTAAATCATGGATGCGCCACAAAACTACAGAGCATATCTATATACGACCAAATCACGTGCCGGACTAATGCCTTCGATCAAAACTAGCTGAAGCAAAATGATCTGATCGAATATGACTTGACTGTTAGCACGTGACATTTTGTCGCATCTGCGATGATTTTGCCAAACTCAACTAATATTTTCAACTTTTTGACGGAAAGTCAAGAGATGCCACTTTTTCTACTCGATCGGTGGACGTCATGGAATGTGGAGAGTTTCAAGTAGTTAAACGTATTTGTGGAAGATGTGATCCACATTTATTTGGTATTTTACAGGAAAAATGTATATAGATCAAACTTTATATTTACTATAAAGTTTAAATCACGGATACATCTGTGAGAGGATATTTGGTTATACTATAAATATGATATATAGTTAATAACTTTATCGAAAAATCTTTATTGAATATAAACTAATCTTTATAGCTGAAGAAAAGCTGGTTATACGGGTTGATTATCTATGTGCAGCAATTGTTGGTAACCGTGTAATTTATTTAGTATGCGATTTAGGTTAGGAATTTTCAAAACTACTTTCAGATTTTCAAGAAACTTTTAAGATTTTCACCACTTTTGCAAACATAATGGATATATATTCATCTAAGTACATTGTATCCCACTTATGATAAACAAAAAATATAGATTTGTGCAGTTATACTTATCTTGATTTTTGTCCAGAAAGTCCCATCTTTGGCCGCACTGTGGGCCACATCAGTCTTTTTGCAAGAGAAAATTCCTTTTCGCATTAATCATTCAATGATCAATACATTTCTTTTTCCGGTGCACGGTTTTCGAGTAAAGAAATATGAAAAGCAACCTAGTGCCCTTCAAAGCATTCATTAGCGGAAATTTTGCGAACGGTCGGCTTTTCTCCTTGTAAAGAAAAAACTGGAAAGACTTTTATCATTGAAAATTAAATGAGTATTTCGAAAGAAAATAATTGGTTTAAAAAAAATCAGTAACGAACCATTGTCACACTGGGGAAGTGTGATTTGAGATCGAGGCGATAAAAGAAAAACTTGTTGACGTTGACTTGAATCTATTGATAACATACAGCAAAAATGAAAAAACCATAAATAACGGGAGGAGTATAACAAATGATCAATTCAATAAATTTGCGCACTTGATTGCGGTCTTCTCCTCAGAATATTAAATGTACTTAGATCAGTATCTTCACGTGGCACATTCTGTAACACTCGAATGCCCTTCTCTTGATAACCGTTTTGAGACAACCTTCCGACACCCCAGATGTACGATACTGCCAACTCGATAACCAGGATCTTGTCGGGGTTGGTAGGACGTATTAAAATGTCCGACTTGTTGTGGTAGAGCCTTTTTTCGGTCAGCAACATCTGCCCTGCATGGACAGTGACTTTCCGTCCATTCCTCTCAAACTTGAGTTTGCAGTTGGCCCTACAGAACTGTAGGTTCTTGGAGGACGCCCGTGGAGCCCTTACACTTTTCAGGATGGTTTCGATTGTCCAGTGAGCCACGTAGTAGTGCCACGTGACATGGGCATTTGTAGGGCAAGCCACTGCTACGTGGTATGCGTTCTCTTGCTTCTGAATCCTCTTCAAACCGAGTAGACGATGAGCATGCATGGACTGGGAGCCAACTTTAATAGGAGAAACTGCAATTGGAGTTGGCTCCCAGTCCATGCAGATCTTCTTAGGAGGCCATCAGCAGTACTTCCCTTCGTCAGCAATCTTCCCTCCTGTACGACCTAACCGTAATGCATGCTCATCGTCCGATCGGTTTGGATACTCCGTAAGTAGGCTTTGTTGAATTCTGCCCCCCACTTGCTTACAACGGTCCGTTATGTTGATATCGTCCTCCGGTAGAGTCAGCACGTTCTTTTTCAGAACAAACTCCATGTCTGTCAGCGGGTTCCTCTATCCAGGCTTTTTCAGTCCCCAGTACCTCGTCCGGCATTGCTCCAAACCTGGATGTTTTGACAGGTAGATGCCTCGTCTGACAAAGCCCTTCTTGGTCTGGTGTCCGATTGACCAGAGGCCTAGTCCTCCCTTTCGTGTGGGCATGTAGACTCCCGCGCTAGATGAGGATTTCCCCTTTTGGTTGTGCTCCACCAGCAGCTTCCTCAGTACCTTGTCCATATCGCGACATCTCTTGAGAGTAGAGCTCCGCTTTTTATCCGGGTCTATGTTGGAGGTGACGCGAGGGACTGCTGGTATAACTGTCGAGTTGATCAGCGAAGTCTTCTGCTGAATGGTGAGTTTCGACTTAAAAATCCTGGTCACTGTTTCCAGCACCTTCTCTTCAGGTCTTTGAAATTTGGCCTCGGTGTCTTCTTCCAGTTGTTCAAGTGAAAGATACTTGTAGCCATCCCGGATTTCAGGCAAAAAGGGCACGTCGTCGAGTTCATTCGCGTCAGCTGCGTTCCTGGAGTAGATGCCACATTTAGCTAAATTGAGCCTCAACCCAATTTCTTCAGTTGACGAGGTGAGCTTGTTAACTTCCGGGCTGCTCTGGATGTGGGGGATGACTGATGCAGTGGCCAGAATAAACAGCAGAGGGCTGATGGAGTCCCCCTGGAGCAGTCCTTTTCTTACAGGCACAGGGTTGGTCGGGTTGGTCTTTGAACTGTTGATCTGGACTCGTAGAGACCAAAGCTTGATGGCAGATTTCAGGACGTGTCTCAGGTTGGCGTGTGGGGCTCTCAACAAGTCTTTTTAGGCATCTATGGTAGAATGAATCGTGGGCCTTCTCACAGTCAAACCAAGACGAGTAGCTGCTCTCTCCTGAGTCTGGCAACAAATGTGATGCTTTTGTCCAGCATCAGCCTATGTGTGGTTCCCCATACACCATCTTCTGCCAGTTGCTCGGCCGGAACAGCCCAATCCGAAAGGGCTTTCTTCAAAAGACTTGTCAAGCATGCTTCCCCTGGAGCCTTCCAGTTTCCATTCCTCTTCGAAACTGCTTCCACTTCTTCTCGGATGTTAGCTGGTGAGACTCAATATGTCCAGTCTTGCTTATTTCAGAAGTGTTTCAGCTTTCGGATGTATTGGTTGAGGATAGGTGTGGCTTGGTTATGTTCTTTTTTCTTGAAGAGCTGTCTGAAGAAGGTTTCAACAACTTTCCCTTCTGGTCCAGGTGTTAAGCCATCGTTTCACAGGATGTCCAGTGACGGTCGCTGGGAAAATTGACTTCTCACTTCCAGGGTCTTGTTCCTTCTTTTTATTGGTTGAGCTTGTTTTGAAGTATTTTTATTCTCTCCTGATTGGAATGTATGTATTGTGAGGGTGTCATTTTCAGCTTCTTCATTGTTGGAATCTCCTTCATCAATCGTCCTGTCAGCCATCTTTGCTTAGGATCTTTCCGGCGTTTTTACAATGCTGTTCCAGTTTTTGATTTTCTTTTCTGTGAAAAAGAATTTACGTCGGTTTTCAGTATAGTGGTAAGTACCTCCAACCGCTTTTGTCTCGAAAATAAAACACACACAATGTATTTTGGAAACAACGGATTACGGAATAAAGGGTGTTGCAGCTGAAAGTATCTCCCCCACCCGATTTTTGTTTTGTGGAGACAACATCGCATATTCTTGAATTTCGAAGCGTTGAACCTTGCGGAAGAAGTGGCCGTGGTTCTCCTCTCGACAATAAGTCAAAGAATTGTGCAAGGAAGTAGTGATATGACCTATATAACCTCAAAATTGATAGGTTATGGCTTTGTGTAACGTGAATTTTGATTCCAAAGTTTATTGCTGCGTGAAATGATATGATCAACGAGGATGTTGAGAAGATGGTGGCAAATGTGGTTATTGATAAAGATGTATTGGATGACTTTGGACAACTCCTTTTTTACCACAGCGCCACAACCAACAAAAAACCCTCTTCAATATGGGAACACTGGGCTGTTGACAACGACTGTGACATACCCGAGGTCACAGTACATTCTTGAGAGAGAAAACCACAGAAAAAATTCAAATTAAATTTGGATTTTTCATCAATGTCCATCCTCTGACAACTTCACAATGGTCAATTGCGTCGATTGCTATCCTTCGGAGTGAAAAGTGGATTTCGACGATCATTTCCCATTTCGCAAATAGTCGAAAACTAATTTCAATCCCCTGTAGAAAGCTGAACTGACCAGATCTGTGAAAATATAAACTTATTTGCGATCAAACGCCATAAATTTTCTGAATAATTCCCATTAATCTCCACAAGCTGGATTTATTTCATCCGTACATCCGCAATCGAATAACTTAGAATCACCATCTCGGGAATACGAATAAGTATGGGGTCCTAAGTACAGTATTTGAGTATATTTTGATGATTGAGATGTGAAGCGTTGAATTATAGTAACTGAAGCGAATGATCGTTGCACTTTTACAAAAATAGTTTTTTTTATAGACCGTTGGAGATTGCAATATATGAAGGGTCGTGGAAAAAAAGCAAGTGAGTCAATTTTTCTTTAAAATTAAGATATTGGCTGCATTTGGTGTAGAATGACCATAAGCATCTTTAGAATCTCCTAAACTGGGAAAAAAGCATGCTAGTCTGGTAATATACCGCTTCAAAGTTTCTCCATAAGGGAAAAAAAGCAAGCAAAAGTCCCAATTTTTCACAAAATTTTACCGTCAAGTTTTTCCGTAAGATATCCCATTAGTAACGACAATTATTGTGAGTTACTTTCAAAATTGATCTTGTAGATAAGTTCTGCCACATGTTCTTCCTATAACGTTTTCAACACTAAAATATGTTCTTCTCATTTTCGAAAAGACTTGACTTACTTGCTTTTTTTCCCGGACCCTACATATGCCTTGACCGTTCATTCTACTACGAACAATGATAACATGATTTTTTCATAAAAATGCGACCACCAGAAAACCTCATCAATTGTCAGGTGGAAAAAGACAAATTAAGTCCTGATACACCGTCAGAAAATGACATATTTTGCTGACTGATTCTCTCTCTTCGGGAATTTTAACCACTGAAAATTATGCCAGTGTTGAATCCAAAAAATGAAAATCAAGCAACCAGACAAAAAATCTCGTCACAATATTGTCCGACCGGCAAATTTTTCTCAACAGTTGACCGGCTCATGGAAAATTTTTGTGGGGTTTGTAATGATATCATAATCAATTCAGTTGATTGCCATAAGCAAAAAAATGCACCAACAACCAATTATTCACGAAGGTTTGGAGACAGGTGCATTTCTCTCCTGCAGATCCTAGCCGCACCGATGAGCTGTGATACAGCGAAACGCGTCTGTGGATGGATCTGTGGGAGAGAAATGCATGTCTTTCGCAACCCCTAGCCTTTGGGCTTTTGGTTATAACCAATTATTCGTTTGCGCCTTCATTTCAACAATCTAAGTTTGTGCAAACCTTATAACAGAGTTTTTTGAGTCTCGGATTTTCATGTTATTTTAATTGGTTGAAATACCATACACGAGAGATTCAAAAATAAAACTTTTTTTCTGTGCCTAGAACCCGTTTGATCGCTAATATTTTTTTTGAGTCAACACCGGCATAATCTTCAGTAGTTGAAATCCCGGAAGAAAGAGAATCAGTCAGCAAAATATGTCATAATTCATTCAGTTGATTGCCATAAGCAAAAAAATGCATCAACAACCGAGTATTCTTTTGCGTCAACAATCTGAGTTCAAACTTTATGACTCAAATTTTTTAGTCTTAGATTTTCATGTTATTTTGATAGGTTGTATGTATGGTATACACGGGATATCTAAAAATAAAATATTTTTTTCTGTGCCTAGAACTCGTTTGTTCGCTAATTTTTTTTTTTTTGAGTCAACACTGGCATAGTTTTCAGTAGCTGAAATACCGGGAGAAAAAAATCATTTAGCAAAATATGTCATTTTCTGACGGTCTATTATTAGTACATGTAAATCGTACTAAAAAAGGGGTGTTACCTTGCATGAAATGAGGTAGTTCTGTTAGTTTTTGATAAGTTGTATCTGATGAAGTTATGATGACAAATCCGAATTTTCGACCTCGAAAGCCTTCCGGAACATTTGTGAATTGCACAAAGACCGCTTAATTCTATCACGTTTCTGACATATTTTCGATTTTGTCCAGCAAGGATTAATTTCATGGCAAAAGTCGTTATGTATCATTTTACGTTATGTATCATTATCATTACATATGCGTCACAGGTTAGGGGTATAAATAGCGCACATTCTGAAAATATTTGGCAACATACAGGGTGCGTCACAAAAGTATGGCACGAAAAAGTATGATTTTTTTAAATGGAACCCCCTGTATATTAATTCATATTTCAATTCTTTCTTCAATTTGGAACAAAAATTGTGATACAACTAATGATCCTAGATTCAACCGTTATCGAGATATCGCGTTTTAAAAATGGCATTTTTGCAACTTTGAAATGCTATAAAACTCAAACTATTCAAGTAAGAGGAAAATGGTTTGCACTTTCCTATCTTAACTTTTCAAGAGCTCTTCTGTCATTTGGATAGAAGGTAACGTCAACTGTCAACTTTTTTCGGCACATTTTGACATTTTTTCACAATAATGGATTTAATCTCCTTGAATAGCTCTTAAGATAAGATAGGAATGTGCAATCCATTTTTCACTTCCCATTGGAGGTTGAAAAAACATTTTTTTTACTTGTTGGTAGGTTCGCAGAGAAGGAAATATTGATTTTCTTGAAATTTTGATCTTAATTTTGGTTTTGTTTTTTTTTCAGATACAGAAGTGTCTGAGAAATGAGAAGAATCCCCTCGATTGGGGCTGGATGCGCAGTAGACTAGGCCTTATTCCGCAACTGATGACAAATCCACCAGCTCCCCAGCCCCTACTAAACATGATTTGATACAACTGCAAAAATGGTTCAACAAACAACTACACGGAAAGCAGAACTTGAACGCCCGGCTGCCACTGTGGCGGTCAATCTTGTGAAAAAATACCAGACCTTGTGACGACATTGACTAATCACTCACTCAACGATTATCCAGTATCGGATAATGATGTCGACCTGCCTGATCCGATCGATAAGTAAATACTAACAAAACCAACTGCCTCAAAAAGAAGTACTGTGGATTAAGAGGACCAGCCTGGTCTATCAAAAATGTAAAAGAATTGAAAAGAGCAATCGAACATGAGAACTGAATATATTTAAGTATTTTATACTACAAAAAATTTTCTTCAACAGTCGTAGTCTATTTCATAAACCCTTTTTCAAATATTTGCTTACCGACCTCATCAACTCTGGACAACTGGTCCTTATTAATAATGCATATGATCACTTCTACCGTTTAATGGGTCCTTAGTGGCCATTGAGAAAAGCTGAAAAAAAACATAAAATTCATTTTTTTAGAAATGTAAAACTTTGAACTGTAACTGTATCTCTGGAAGTATTTCATCTCCAACGACCAAATTAATCTCGCTTTTTTCCAATTTTGTTCACTTTGAAATTGTACATAACGACTTTTGCCATAAAATTAGTCCTTGCTGGTCAAAATCGAGAAAATGTCAAAAAAGTGACAGAATTCAGTGGTTTTTCTAGAATTTGGCAATGATCCGGAGGGCCTTCGAGTTTGAAAACACAGATTTTCCACTATCTCCTCATCAGATATAACATATAAAAAATTCAGAACCACCTCATTTCATGCAATGTAAAATGTACCAATCCCATGGACAAATAACCCTGATCCCGAACTTATTAAGGAAAATTTCAGTTTATGAAAATACAAACAAAAAAAATTTTTGCAAATCCGCATTAAGCTACCTACTTAGGTATGAGCTTTATGCCTACAATAACAACAGGCGATCATGTACAGGTATAAAAGTCATTATACTGAGATAATGGATGTTTATTTTTTTATATAATGTTTCGGTTTCTAATGCCTAACTTTTATTTTCTCCTATCCATCCATTGGTTCTCTTTCAGGTCTCGAGCACTGATGGCCTTGTTAATGCCCCCATTTCCATGGTCTTCCTCGTTTTCTGCGATATGGTGGTACCCATTGCATGGCCATTTTCGATAGTCTGGTTTCTCCCATTCGATTCACATGTCCATACCATATGAGTTGTTTCGGTTCTACAGGGTGTTTCCTAAAGATTGGTAAAAAATTCGTTGTGTGATTCCTGGGGTATTTTCATGAAAAAAAGTTCCTATAAACATTTGCCGAAAAATGCTTCCTAAGGGAGCTACGCCCCTTTAAATAGGGCACCCCGAAGACGGTTTTTCCTCAATATTTCCGAAACCTTACATACAAAAATCATGAAATTTGGTACATCATACAAACTTTTAATGCTGAATGAGAATTTGAGCTCAGAATTTCAAAATTTTAATCAGGGGCGTACCATACTGGCGGGGTTAAAGGTTAAAAGAATCCAATTTTTTAAATGGTATGGTACGCCAGTATGGTACGCCCCTGATTAAAATTTTGAAATTCTGAGCTCAAATTCTCATTCAGCATTAAAAGTTTGTATGATGTACCAAATTTCATGATTTTTGTATGTAAGGTTTCGGAAATATTGAGGAAAAACCGTCTTCGGGGTGCCCTATTTAAAGGGGCGTAGCTCCCTTAGGAAGCATTTTTCGGCAAATGTTTATAGGAACTTTTTTTAATGAAAATACCCCAGGAATCACACAACGAATTTTTTACCAATCTTTAGGAAACACCCTGTATATCTGTTGGTATTGAACCATCTCTACCCATCCGTTGTTTGACCTCTTCATTTGGGACTCTTTCTCCTCTTGATATACCCATTGTTCTTCTGAGCACATCCATTTCAGTTGCCTCAAGTCTCCTCCGGTTCTGTCCGTGATTTCTTCTTCTTTTAATGTGATTTTTTAATAAAAATTCATTATTGAACTAGTTCAAAACTATGCTTCAATAAATACTGAAATGGATTATCTGGTAGAGGTAAATATTTCATTGAAAAAAGAAATTTATTCCTTGAAAGATATCCTGAAGGAGGTCGTGAATAATATGTCTTCGTCTGCATACTTACGCATCAATGGCGAAACAGACATTACAATATAATGTCAAACATAAGATAAGTGACCCGAAAAATGATAAACAGGTTAAAGAAGTAGTCAAACAAGAAGTGAATTCAGCTGGAATAGGTGCAGAAATGTCGTTGGGACAATCAACAAACAATGGTGGAGTCATCATAATGAGGAAATTAAATTGAGATCACCAATATCCAGTCTAAAATTCAAAAGGAACTAGGAGAGGAAATCACTGTGGATCGACCAAAGACTATGGAACATCGCCTCAAAGTAGAAGGAATCAGTGGTGAGGTATTCCAGGAGAGTGAAGAAGATATGAAAAATAACATTGTGAAACAAAATAATTCAGATATTGAAGCGAGCTTCAAATTAAAACTTATACGAAAGACTAACATTATGGATAATCGATTTTCAATGGTGATAGAAGTCGATGACGATACATACAATCATTTTATAGATAAACAAAAAATGATTATAGGCTGATATCGTTGTTCTGTATATGATAAGTATGACGTGATTAAGTGTCTTAAATGTTGAAAATATGGACATGTAGCAGAGGAATGTGAGGTTGAAGAAGTTTCTCCGAAATGTGGGGATAATCACGAGATAAATGTTCAAGTAATGCGTGTGAATGTGTTCATCACATGAAAAATATGGAATGAAACTTAATACAGCGCATATAGTATAGAACATGAACAAATGTGAAACTTTTAAACGAGTGGGAAAAACGCAAAAGAGAAAGTTTTTCAAATAGCAATAGTACAGTGATATTGTTTTTAATTCAATAATTGTCCATTTCAACTGCCATGAACAACAACATGAGCAACAAGGACAATAAATGTTTATTAATTGATAAATGGAGGCCAAAAATGGTATTTTTGAGTGAAAATCAGGTTTTCATGAAAGTGACTGAATCTGAGTTGACTATGGATGGTTACAGGTTGGAACAGTTGTTGCAAACATTCCTCAGCCGACCATCACATTTCCTCATACAGTGTTTCCCATAAATATCGAATTTTGTCAATTTGATAAGTTAACTATGAGAAAGATGAGATCTATTTTGGAAGAAATGGAGAATGTTGGGGAAGAAGAGAGCGGTATTTCCAAAAAGATCTTGAGTATTGCCGTTTATCTCCCTCGTGGTGTATCCGCCGTGACGTAGTCAGGGTCATCTTCCCTGGTGGGCGGGGGGGGGTCGCGAGTCTCAGCGATCCTGATGGCTATGCCGGCGGTAGCTCAGGGTTACTGGTAGGGTCACCCATGCCAGACAGGTTAGAAAGGAGAGACCAGACCAAGAGAGATACCCTTAAGGGAGCCTGCTACCCCTATAGATAGCGTGAGAAGAGAAGAAGGGGAAAACCCAACATGACAGGGACTCCCACATCTCCCCTTTCTGTGGTATCCCAAGAAAACAATCACTATGGAGGGGACAACCTTGGAGGATGGAGCCGGGCTACTCGGAAAATCGGCAACGGCGGCAGAGAGTGAGTGGACAGGCTCGTCCACCAATGGACAGTATCCTGCAATGAGACACCGGATCTTTTGATGGAGACGCACTTTCCAGGATGTACCGTAGCGGAAATCAGTGATTCTTACGAAGAACACTGATGCCAAATACAAGAACACATGAGGAGGTTGTATCAAAGATGATATCGAGGAAAAAGTAAAGTGAGCAGTGAACGGTTTCGAGCCTTATAAAGCGGCGGGACCGGACGGAATAATGCCAATCATGTAACAAAAATCCCTCGACAGCATTTCAGATGACCTGGTCGAAATATACTCTGATTGTCTCCAATTGGGATGCACACCAGGTAGATGGAGGGAAGTCAAAGTTGTTTTATACCCAAATCGGGAAAATCAAATAACTCAACTCCAAAAGACTACAGACCAATCAGCCTATCATCCTTCTTGCTGAAGACACTGGAAAAGCTGATTGACCTGCACATAAGAGAATCAACTAAGATAGAAATGCAATGTCCGGATCAACTTGCCCACCTTTAAGGTGAGTCAACTGACAGCGCTTTGCATGAAGTTGTGAGAACAATTGAAAAATCTCTTGATGACAAAGAATACACGCTGGGCGCGTTTCTAGACATAGAGGGAGCATTTAACATAAGCATTAAGCATTCACGACCGAGGCTATTGAAAAAGAAATGGTAAGGATGAAATTAGAACCAGTCATCCTCAACTGGACAATAAAAATGCTAAAAAGCAGGATTATAAATTCAGAAAATAGGATTTGTTCTGTACTGAAAAGAACAACAAGAGGGACACCACAAGGATGAGTTATCTCTCCACTCTTGTGATTGATCGTGGTAAACTCGATCTTAAAAACGTTCAGAGAACAAAGAATAAAGATGGTAGCATATGCAGACGATGTGGCAATCCTGGTATTGGGCACAAGCTTTTCAACTATCAGTGAAATCATGGATTCTGCATCGGAGGAACTTTCCAAATGGGCAGGACAGAAAGGTCGTGGAGTGAACCCTGATAAGACAAATCTAGTACTGTTCACAAGAGAATACAAGGTGCCAACAGTAAAATGCCCACATTCGGGGGACAAACTCTTAGGCTTTCCAACGAGGCAAAGTACCTAGCGATCATTCTAGACTCAAAGCTTTTCCGGAAAAAAAACACAGAGGAAAGAATAAAGAGAGGCCTCAAGAGTACTCAAGACAAAGACAAATACAGGCACGGGAGCAGGGATATACTCAAAGGAACTTGACATCCAAGAGCCTATCAAGCTTGAGAAAGGATGTGGCATTCTGCATGCAGAAATCATTGCCATTAGGAAAGCAGCCAACCTGCTGTCAAGACTGGACAACACAACAAAAGACGTCACAATCTATGCAGACAGCAAAGCAGCGGTGAAACTACTAGAATCAGATACAGTAAGGTCAAAGGTAGTGATGAGTTGCCGTGAGGCATTGTCATGGATCAGGATCAAGAAGCTCGCTCTATGCTGGGTTCCTGGACATAGCAATATTGAAGGATCACGATGGCAGTTCAACTGGTGAAATTGGGTTTAAGAAAGGACAAAGCCGAATTGAAAAATACATCGCTACCAACGATCAAACTAGTGAAAGATACAGTAGATATAAACATGGTAAAGCTACCCAGCGACAGGTGAAGCAATCGAAACGACTGCAACACATCGAGGGCTCTGTGGCCAAACTTGGATATGAAAAAAACAGGGAAATTATCAAAGCTGAGCAAATCCTCCGTGAGCACCCTTGTGGAAGTAATCACAGGACACTGTAAAATCGGAACCATGCTCCGAAAATGGGGTCTGGGGACAGATGAGCTTTGCAAGGACTGCATCAAGAAGGATGGACGATAGAACTTCTACTGTGCCACTGCCCAACTCTAAAGGAAAGAACGCCTCAGCAATATGGAACAATACTACCTTGAAGACTTGGTGGATGCGGCAAATGTAGATATCGTGCTAATTCTGAACTTCGTAAAAACCATAGGATGGTTTAGAACGATGAAGAGGAAGGCTGCAGGTTAAGACCAAGGGGACACCTCTTCAAACAAGGGATCACAATGGGCCATTTGGCCTCCGAGTGAAAGCAATGCAGAGCAGGAATCTGTGGCTAGGGCATACCCTTCGCAACGTAACCTAACCTGATGCCGTTTATGCCGTTTATGCAATTGGTCATCTATTCCTGGATATTATAAATACCTGCCTGGGGACTGACGTTTTTCCATCAGAATGGAAAATTTCAACAATCATCCCAGTAGCGAAGGTTCTAAAGACTTACTTGCATTCGGAGTTAGGAACAATAAATAATGTCCTTGTTTATGAGACACTTTCTAAAAAAAGGGTAGAAGAACAACTACTTTTCCACTGTGATCAAAACCAAATTCTAGTCCTAAATCAGTCAGCTTTTCGTGTTAATCATTCGTTTGAGTCGGCTTTTGTTAACATCTGTGATGACTTTTCAAAGTGTATTGATATTGACAATCTAGTATCAGCTTTATTCCTAGATTTGAAAAGAGCCTTTGAGAGTGTCGATAGGCACCTTCTTTCAAGAAAATCAGAAATATTAGGTATAAGACTTTGAGTTTCAAAATGGTTCAAATCCTATTTGTGTAATCGCAAACAAAAAGTAAAATTCAAGGACAGCTTGTCTCGTGTGCTGAAGTTGAATATGGTGTACCACAGGAAAAGTAATAGGTCCCTTGTTGTTTCTGTTGTATATCAATGACATTGTGCATATGTACCAGATATTTGTGAAATAGTGTTATTTGCAGATGATACTATGATTTATGTCACCGGAAAAAATGTTATTGAGATGCAAACTGCTGTGTGAGAACAAATTATGTTTAAACACCCAGAAATCAAAGTTCTGTGTCTTTGGAAAAAAGTCTATGTTATTTCGGATAGATATGAGGAATATTGAGGTCACTATTGATTATTTAGATCTCTCATATGTTACTGACATTCAATATTTTAGTGTTACATTTGACTCTAATTCTCTTTCTAAGTCTCAAGAACTGTGATAGAATTACTTAGTTCAAGAGACTTATCGGACCGTAAGTTTTGTACCATCTCTAGTCAATTTTAATGATTTTGATGAATAA
Source organism: Orchestes rusci (assembly GCA_958502075.1). Classification (NCBI taxonomy): domain Eukaryota; kingdom Metazoa; phylum Arthropoda; class Insecta; order Coleoptera; family Curculionidae; genus Orchestes; species Orchestes rusci. Next base: position 4,955,792 of record OY293306.1, read on the forward strand.
GTTCTATTTTTCCACAACAATTTTATTTATACTTATTTGTCTGTTTTCTTGATTCTACTTCCTGTCCCTTTGATACATACTTTGTAGACTTATTGTGAACTGTACAGCGTTTGCAAAATAAACGGCTGTTATTATTATTATCATTTAACGCTAAAAGTTGTTGTTAAATTTCATGTTCCTCAACTTTTGAGACCTGAAAGATAAAAATCAATTCTTCCATCGTAGCTCCCATTTCTTTGCCAAGCATTTTTTTTTTATCAAGAATGACTTCTTTTCGTATCCAAATAATTCTAATCCATTTTAGTCCTCTTGTTAATCGCAACTGCAGACATACTGTATAAAACTATCCAACAGAAAAAAAAATATATTTCTATTACAAATTTATTTTAAAATTTCAAAAATATAAAGGAATCATTCAATTCATGTTATAATCAGAAGCCGTACTAAATCATGATCAAATTTAAACCCTTTGACTCGTTTTGTCTTGCCTTTTTTATGATCGTTTTTTTTATCTGATTATTAACCATTGACTAAAACTGAATCTCTCGACATTTTTAAATTGAAAAAATTATAAATAGGAAGGAATGGCTGTGTTGCTCATCTCGAAGTAGGAAGAAAACAGTTTGAGTACTCAGAGCAATAACCTTTAATTAATGTAGCTGGCAAAGCGCTTTCGGCTAATAATAAGCCATCATCAGTGCCTCACCTGAAAGTAATACCGGCATGAGTTACGTTCTTGAACGTTTATCGAAGAATAAGAATTTATATAATAAAGTAAAAAGAAAAAATTGTGGTACTCACTAGTCAGTTGTGTACAGTGGACATTTTTCATCAATTTGACCATCATTGGGCCCCTTTCATGGGTGCTTATTATTCGTAAAAGTGGTCCGGCATCATACAATACTTTTTTCAGAAGTTATCGAGGTCAATCAAGTAAACAAGGTTAAAATAACATTGAACATAAGCACGTACAAGACATTTACAACACGTTAAAATGAATTTATAGTCTTATTTTATCATTCTAGCGATGATTGACCACGAGGCGAAAGATGAGAGATGAAATGATACAGGTTATCAAGCGAATCGGGATAAAATAATGCAGATCATGAGATTAAGTTAGGTTAGAATTAACAAATGGAGTGGCGAAAGCGCTTTGCCAGCTACATTAATAAAATATTATTGCTCTGAGTACTCAAACTGTTTTCTTTCTAAAAAAATTACTTTTAACTACTGTTAGTGATGGTCCAATGAAACAAGTTTCAATTCAAGGAACGATCAATAGGAAAGTTATTATTCTACACAACAAGCAAATACTGGAAATCAGTTTCTTTACGAAGAAATATGAAACATTCCAAGCTTCAATCAACTACATTTGAGACGACCAATGTTGAGTCTTTTCAAATGGGACAACCTTCACAGTTTACAGGGTGAGTGAAAAAAGTGCTCATTTTGCTATGGTGGATAAAATGTATCAAGATAATCTTTTTTTTGTAAAGGAACATGTATCCCTAAACATTTCATCAAAACAATACAGAGTGTAAAATGTTTATTGAAATTTCTATTTCTTGTCTGTAGATTTGAATTGCCTCAAGCGTTTATCCTTCCAATAATCTGAAACAAGGAATAAAACAAGTGAATACATTTTATTATTATTACATTAATTTCATAAAATGCAATTAAGAAAATGTGTTGTGAATAATGGAAAAGATAAATAGCATTACTTTTTCTTCGATCCATTTCAAATTTTTTCAAATAACACACATGAATAAACCAAATATTTAGAAATAAAACAGCTTAATACGCGGGACCCAAATCAGGCGGCGGCGATAGCGACATTCAAAATTTGTTCGTTATCGCTTTTGCTTTCGTAAAGGCCTCGTATGTTTTCGTGAGTCTCCGAAAAGTTACAGAATCCCATAACGACGAATAGCGTTCGTTATCTGTCGTTATCTATTCGCTTCACATTACAGAATACCGCCACAGATCAAGGTAATGTCCCAGTGATGAGATTTAAGGACACTTGGAACTTGCATAGCGCAAAAACGGCTGAATCAAATACCAACATATTATCGATACCCATTTGTCAAACTATCGTAAGCCCCTAACCGCAAAATGTTCATGAACACTGATTTTTTGATTTTTCCAAAGTTAAGTTTTTAATGAAAAGAAAAAGTATTCATTTTAGTATTTGCGACTATGTTTTCAACAAAAAAAATTTTTTTTTTCAATAAAATCACGATTCATTGTGGTTTCAGCACTTACATTAATCCTGCCAAACCTTTTACAAAAAGAAAAAAATCGTATCCCTTTGATTTAAGATAATCTTGTCGTCACTCGACGCACTTACGATGTTTTGCTTGATTCTAAATAAAAATAAAAATACAAGTAAATTAAATTCACTGTCTCAATAATTATTATAAATTGTTTATATCAAATAATTATAACAACAGAACATTTTATTTAAAAAATGAATAACAAAGATAGGTATTATTCTTCTACAGATAATCCTGTATATGACGGCAAAAAATGTTGGCTAGAAAATAATCTCTTTGTTTTTTTACCAATGATTGATATTGCTATGCACAGAAGGTCTAATAAGGTTCACTTTCTATGATGTGAAAGATAAAGAAAAGTTCAAAATATTTGATTTATATAAAGACCGATTCTCCTGCCTTCTCGATATTTGAAGCACAAAAATCAAAAATTATTTTTCCATAAAAACTAGCATTGACCAAAAAAAAGTTACCTATTGTTTTCCAAGTTGGTTGGATCTTCTCCATCAGTTTCTGACAACGTATCTTTGATAAAAAGCTTAGATCGTGAATCAGAATACTTCTGCAGACAGGAGCTCATTGGTGATACATTTTAGTTACATAGATGATCAAGTTCCTTTTTCTTTAATACAGTGATTAGTAATTTTGTGGAATAAACTGATGATAAATTGGAGGGTAATTAGCAGTTGTTTTGTCTGTCAATACATCGATATTTGAATCGGAGTTATACGTATAATTGACTTGGATATTTGCTGATCCCTTCTTGAATATTGCTTGTCTTACTAGACTTATTTTGAACGGTGTACCATCAGAAGTCCAGTGAACCTAGACTGGAAGACTAGTACCAAAATTTCCTTGAATGACAAGTTGAAAGATGGACCAGTTTTACAAGATGACCTTTTGACTATCTTGATCTATTTCCGAAGTCATGATATTGTATTGGTAAGATTACGGAGAATTTTGTGGATTTCGAAAGATCAGCCCATCGATGAATACGAATTGAGCACGGTAACTCACGGAACAGCAAGTGCTTTCTCTCTGGCCATCAGAAGTCTGCAACAAGTTGCCCATGATAACATCAATTTTCCTTTGGCTTGCGAAAAAATCCCTCAGACTTCTACGTTGATGAGCTAACGACTTGAACTTCAACCAAGGAAAAAGCTGTACAGCTTGTAGGTGAAATGACCACTTTATCACAATCCTCAAAAAAATCTCAATGAATTGATGTCCAACTCTCGTGACGTATTGGATAAATTGACAGCAATGAGTCAAAATAGTGCTTATTCTATCGCTGATTCTAAAATTACTAAGACCTTGAGTCTTGTTTGGGATTCAACTGAAGCCACTTTGCTATTTCCAGTAAGACTGATCAAACAGTGAAAAGTAACAAAGAGTATTATGTTATCAACAATAGCTCAGAATTCCGATAATGGATGGAGGATGGCGCCCAGCCGCCATCTTGAACTTTTCATATGTCAATTTCATGTCAAAACATAGTAAACATGCTTGTATTTCATCACCTAGAATTTGAAGTCTTTAAGTTGAGCCGTTCAAAAGATAAAAGGGGAGGGGACAATAAAGAAAAGCACTGTATATTATTGTTTGAAATGAACGTTGACGCTAAGCTTAGGATGCTTTGTCAACAGATTTTTAAACTTGACAATGAAGTATATTTTGATTGATTGATTGATGATTGAAATCATGAGTTGACGCCAGCCAAACCATGCTACCAATGCAACTTCACAGTCTTTGATAATGCAAAATGTCCTTTTTGGAGTGTCAAGTAATTTTTTTTCACACTCTCTGATGATGTGAAGTGTCATTTACCGGACTGGTTTTGGGTCCGGTCAACGATACTTTCTCTATGACTATTCCATAATAGATGTACTATACATCCACTTTCTATTGGTTGATGTAACTCGTTACTTATACCAGCGACGTTTTTTTCAGTACTCTATTGTTTTTAACCAATGAAATGATCTAATCTCATTACTCCACTGTTTTAGAGCCAATCAGATCATTCGAAAAAATGTCAACCTTCAAATTCATTATTTTGAAACAGCCCACGTTCCATACTTGTTTTAAAGTCATTGTCACATTGTGTTCACAACCTTACCTCACTTTAAGTAAACTAGTTCTCAAAAAGTGTCGTCCAAAGAAGCCGGGCTGGCGCAACGTGTTAAGCGTTGGGTCAGTAAGTGGGAACCGGCTGAGTTTGATCCCCAGCAATGTCAATAGGCCGTAAAAAGTCGAATGCCTGGTATTTTAGCGGAACCCAAACGGCAGAGTGCAAAAGGTATGATTGTTCTCTATATTCACGCCGGTAACCAGGCCGGAGAAAATCGGATATTCTCGTGGGGAACGAAGAACAAAGATACACACGCGGTAGATTCCACCGCGAGCGCGGCTGTTTCTCCAGTACACACTGGTAGATCAGTCTGTGCTCCGATGGGGTCGATGACCGTGGTTCGGAGTCCACGTTAAAATGTAGGTCCCATTGCAAGGAATGTAAAACCGGTCCCCCTCCTTGCCGTACGATCCCGTCTGTCATCTTAGACGTGCATTACATATATATATATAATGAGCTGGCAAATTGCCTTAGTAGCAGCGCCATTCTTTCTTTCCACCAACCAAGTGTCATCCAAATGAAATCAAATATTTCAAAGTCCGCTTCAATTATTGAATAATCATAGAAAAAGTGTAGTATTCTACTCGCGAAGAATGAATATTACTCACTCAGATGATTACGCTTCGCGCCGTGGGCAAACTTCATCCTCGTGAGTAATATCCACCATTTTTGGCTCGTTGAATGATATACTATTACGGTACAGTATGAAATAAAATATTTTATTTAGCCACTCTTGGTGTATGACAAAAAAGCACTTTAAAACGATCGAAAAAAATTATCACAGTATAAAACAAACCAATGTACGATACACATCCGTCAAATGTCATTAGACTACTTGTTTAGAGATTCCAGACTTGGCTCCTTTGTCACCTGGTCCATAAACTCATAAGCATCTCGAATCGTAATTCAAAAAGTCATTTACCGCCTTAGTAACGTAAATTCTATTATCCCAATAATACCAGAATACGATGCAATGCTACGACTTGATCTTTTTTGCACTTTTTTTTGTGCATATCGGTTTGGTTTTTTTTTGTCGGTGCTCGCATAAGCTTTTTTGTCCCGGTTTTTCTGTAATGTTGACAAAATTAACTGGATGTGGTGGCTACAATACTTTAAAAAATTATACGGGTCATTTCACAGAAAAATGGATCACTGTCAATTTATGTGCAAAAAAGTGAAATCAAAATCAAAAGTTCCCAGCACGATAACGATTCAAAATATTCTTTCAATTTTTTCATGTGCGACCAACATTTGAATACAGATTTAATAATTTTGCAAAGAACTTTGCACAATGGTGCGGTTTTGAATTTGAGGTTCTTATGAATCCTGTTCAGATTTTGTATAAAAGTCAATTTGTGCATGCTACCGCAAACTCAGACTATTTTTCGACCAGTCCAATAAGGATGAAGTGAGAATATCATTGACATTATTGCGCATACCATTTATTTCGTACAAAATACTAACACCACCTATCACTAAATATTATTACATTTGCAACCGATGTCACCTGAAAAAAAAAGAGTTTTTATCTAAGAAGAGCTTCTTCGACCCTTCTACCTTTAACCGCCAAAACTCCAGGACCATGACGAACCAGAACTACTTGAAGAATTGGTTCCGCCAGAGGAGGAAGAGCTTGAACTTCCAGACGAAGATGAGGAAGATGAGACAGATATATCGATGTGTAATGAAGAACTAACGCTTGAGGATGACTGAATAACTGATTGAACTTGAGCTTGTACTGCTGAAGATACTCCAAGACTGATTCCAGTAGTTACTTGGATGAGCCCTAAATTGTAAATGGAGTTATAATATGATGATCAAGATTTGTTCAAACTCACCCTTGATGAGGCCTTGAACTAATGAAGATGCGTCGAGCAGAATTTTCAAGCTGAATTTTCCGGAACTTTGAGATGAAACAGCAGAGTTCAAAGCCGTTATAATAGTTCCTATCGTAGGTAATTTTGCCAATATATCGTAGATGTTGCCGGTTAGTAGTCCCAGTACAATGGTAAGTGAATTGGACAATAACTGTTTTATAATTCCTCCAGCACTAGATCCGGATACTTGGATTTTTATGCCTAACGCTATAAGCTGCTGGACCTAGAAGATGTGTTTTGATGGTTTTATTCTTGATATAAAGAAAAATCCACTCACTCCTGCAGCACTATTCAGTTTGGCAAGCAATACCAAAAGAAGGTATGGAATGAGCATTGAAAGTTCTTGTACTGCTTGCAGTTGAAGTACAACCCATACAACCACCTCAAGTAGGTTGGAAACAGAAGAAATAATTCCACTCAACAATTTTGTTATAATCAGTGAAATGTTGATTCCACCTTGAAAACATGGATATGATATGGCACTTTATATCAGTCAAAAAATTACCTATTGTCAAGTTTCCGTTGATCAAAGATTTCACTATCGAGACGAGGCCACTCAAAGATGAACTTGCGTTGATATGCTCCACAGCTGATAAAAGACCGGAAAGAGTTGCATTGAGTTGGCTGCTGAGATCAGTGGTGACGACTTGACTGGAATAGGCAAGATAAAGGATAATGTCATTGATGATAACATCAACAGTGATGTTCTTATTGATGAGTGCCACGATATCTGATACAATCTGGAATATCAAATAATAGATTGGATGCACAAAGAATGAAGCTCACACAAACATACAATGAAAACACCATTGATTCCAGTGGAGCTGTTTCCTCCAAGCTGAGCAATTAATTTAAACAAGCTTCCAGTGTTATTTAGGATGCTTCCAAGGGTGGTGCTGATGTCAACTGATCCTCCAATTTGTAGTATGAGTTGTACAAGCACATCCAGTCCATTTGAACCTCCCAGAATAACGGACAAATCAAGTGTCACACCTTTTTCAAGCAAGGAGCTCAAAGATCCTGTGAGAGAATAGTTTATTATTTTCAAATTGTTTTTTTGGTATTTACCTCCAATCTGACTTATCACTTGTGATAATCCTTGAAGGATGTTAAGAAGAGACGCGAGATCGCCAGTGAGTTTTATGGATGAACTGCCAATAAGCTGCAAGATTTATATTTCACCAAACGTAGATATTGATTTCCATAATATACACCTTTAATAATCCTTTAAGTGTTCCATTCAACAAAATAGTTAGACCTTTACCAATAGTGATAATCAGATTCAAGCCCAGATTTGCATCAGAAGAGGTATCATTCGAGGAGATATGCGACACAAGTTTTAGAACAATTTGGTTGATTATTTCCAGTACAGCCGAGGGTGCTGACGATACAGAAAACTTTATACCTAAAAATGGAAACGTTCTACGAAAAACAGATTGGTGATAGTGATAGATCACCTCCGGATTTAGTTAAAATGCTTTTAAGTCCTCCAGTTAAAGATTTGATGAACTGTTCGATAGTCGAGCTGGAAGCTGTCCACAGTCCAGAAGTGAAATAAACTCCAGTCTGAGTGGATAAATCTATAGCAACTCCTGCACCACTTGTACCTACCACAACAAAGAGCTAATCATTGAAGATTCTATAGGACATGATTGGATTACTTACCATTCAACACAACAACGACCTGTGCAGTAACATCCAGCAAAAGGACCGCTTTTGCGGTTGAGTTTATTACTACCAAGACATCTTCCACAACTTCAACAGTTATTCCAGAATTTGGTATGGTGTAGTTGAATGAACATTGCTACGAACAAAACATAGATGAAGAAGAACACTATATTATGATTTTATAAATAACTTACCAATGAGCAGATCTCTGAAGATGATGACCTGTCGAATCTTGCCAAATGAGAACTAACTGGCGCTACGCCCTTAGCTCTCAGTTCTAAAAACAACATCAAACAGAAAATATGAAATCAATATAAACTGATAAACATAATTGTCATGCTAAGAAGATGAACAAACACAAATTCAGAATAGAATAACCCCAAACAGACATATTATCCAGAAGATTCAGTTTTATAATTATGAAATGAGACTACCATCCATTTATTTACTTTTCTAAAAAAAGCCAATCTTTAAAAAATACTACAAAATATCCACATTAAACAAACTAATAATTTTCTTACCGTGAACCAAAGTGCTGGCCAAAAGGGCACAAAACCAAATTGAGTATGCCTTTTGGTTCATCTTCGACACTGTAACATTAGTGATGCTCGTCGACCGTTTTATACTCAAATTGTATCACAGGAATTTAGGAATTTCGTCAATATTCAAAATATTTTTCTAATTATTCTGACGCTTGAAATTTTTTGCTTATCGTAGTAAGGTGAATTAAACAAAAATGCGTATTGTCCGCACACAAGGTTATGGGCCATGATTTTCACATTGCCATTGGTGAATTGAATATGGTATTGACATTTGGAATAAAATGTGCATTGAGTTGTTCAAATTTCTTAAGTTCAATAATTTTGAATTGTTGGATACGCAGATTGCTACCAGCTTGTTGAAATAGGAATGACTCATGCGAAAGAGCTATGGGAATGACATGTGATTTTTTTTAATCGTTCTATTTTCAATACCGAATCGTCGCCAATCAAAATAAAATAGATTGCTTACAGAGTGTTTCCTAATTGCTTACAGGGTGGGCAACTAAGAATGCGAGGTACTTTATCTGGACGGCTATTCATCGTAGAGGCTTGCGGAAAAAAAATGTATTACTAAAATGGTCAAGAGAAATACCGGGAAAATATTTTCAAGTTTCCAAAATGGTCGCTAGGCGGCGTATCAAACAACATCAAGTAGAAAAATAAGATTTTTATAGAATTTTGCCAAATGACAATGTATCGATGATATCATTTTCATATTCACTGACTTTTTACCAACACTTTTTGTCCAAATCGTTTTTTTTCTATCTATAAAAAAAAAAGGTGGGGGAAGATCAGATATTTTTATAAACAAACGGAGCTTTCCACCGTTTCGCTTGACCGATTTTAACGAGCTTGGGCTCATATGAAAGAGCATAATCTGTACTACACAATTCTTATTTTGTTTTGCATTTGTTGCCTACGCCGTCGCCGCTACATGGCGTTAATTAAAATGGAAGCCTATTGTGACAAAATATACAGGGTGTTACAAATCCGATGGGATAGCATTGGTAACTCATTAACCGTAAGAGATACAACGTCGGTTGAATGGAGGCAAAGTTGCGCGATTTGAATCTCAAAAAAATGCTGCTTCGAAACTTGGAAAATACCGAAGACTTCCGGAGATATTTTCTCGTTATCCTTTATTTTGTCCTGAATTTATCTAAAGAGATGATTGGAAACGGATGACACCTTTTCATGGGTACTTCCACTAACTTGTGAGTTTTGAAGCTTGAATAAAAAAGCTCCACGTTCAAAAAAAGATCGAGATCAAATCGAAAAAAAAATTAAAAATGATAAAAAATATTTGTTAAAGTCGAGTTTGATGCATCATTATTGTCAGGAAGTGGAGAGTTACTTAAAAATGAATAAAAAAGGGTCCGTATTTCGAAAAATAAAGTTGATGCGAGAATTTGAAACGTCGGATATCGACCATGCTTTCTTGAAGAGCAGAAAAAAGGGCCACATAAATGTGCCTCTCGTTTTCAATTATCTCTTCAAATAAATTCAAGACAAAATAATGAGGGATTTCGAAAACATTCGTTTATTGTCAGATATCTCCGGAAGTCTCCGGAATATTCCTAGTTTCGAAACAGCATTTTTTTGAGATTCAAATTGCGCAACTTTGCCTTCATTTAACCGACGTTATATCTCTCACGGTTAACAAGTTACCAATGCTACTTCATCAAATTTGTAACACCCTGTATATGGAAAAAACTTGACAATCGGTCGAAATTATTTAATCTCGATGTTTTTTTGTTTTTTTTCACAAGAATGACAAGAGGTCGTGAATGCTACTGTCATTCACTACAACTTTGATAAAATGAACATCTGTGTATGACCAGTGATGAGAAAGATATTCATATACAGGGTGCGTCATGGTAAGTGCTCTATAAGAGTACATCGGGATCAAGAGCGATTGGGATTCTGAAAATTTGTATGATGAGATTTTTCACATGAAATAGTAGTGACGTTGCGCGGTTATACCGGAACAGGGTGCCATCTTGCTTGTTGCAAATAGAGCACCCTATTCAATCATCATTATCATTGTCATTTTATCTATCAATACAAATATTTTTTTGCTAGAACGGTGCAATTTATCGATAAAGAACAAGAGTACCTTTCGTTTAGTTCAAGGTTCAAGCAATCCAAATTTATTTTTTCAAAGCCTTTATCAGGCTGTTGACAATGTAAGCATCAAAATATACCGACTAGTCCGCCCTTTGTAAACTAGATAAGGTACAAAGAACACTATTTCAAATGATCCTTAGTAGTGTCTATCATACAAAATTTGTATCAAGTTATATTGTGTAGTTTGAGAGTTATTTGAGAAACCCCATTTTCAGTGGCGTACTTCAGGGGCGGTAAGGAGAATAAATATAGAAACTCATCTTATTTTTTATGTTTTATCTGAATCCGAAAGATTTCCTACATTTTCGCGGACATTCTGTATAGTTACCTAAGCATTCATTCAGTCCTGAACCTGATAATCTAAGCCAAGTGAGTGATCCTCTGGACTGTCTCATTAGTGTGCAGTTCAGTTCACATATGACTCAAAATATATAAAAGACTCCCAGCTCCAATACATTAATTTGAAGTGGATTTAGCACCAATGGGTAGTCCTCGTACTTTCGCCTTTTTGTTCCAAAAAAATCACCGATCAGGACTTTTAGTATGTTGTTCAGGAAACCTCACCTCAAACCTATAACAAAATCCGCAAATACAACATTTTTATCCTATTTTTTCTTCGTTGACAGGGCTATCTTGCCTGTTTTGTCAACAGTCTTCGATCAAAACATTGTGTAGGACAGAGGCTGAACCCGTCAATTTATCAAAATTAAAATCAATTTGCTAGAATTTGTAAATTTTTCTGCGCTGGATCAGCAGATAATCATTATACATCGTGATCTAGTCAGAAGATGCCGGTTTTTTGCAAATCCTTGAGTAGCAGTCTGGGAAGATCAGTGTTTTTTTACGCCCAATTTGATGGACCACCCATTGTGTCACAACCATAATAAACTGTAAACAATTTCTTGGTTAAAAATGATTGGTTGGTTGTGAAATTGATTGGTTGCATACGATGTATATTGTGAGACGTCAAATACAAAATCACAATGAGTATGACCAAATATAGAAAAAGCTACTTGCTCAGAATTCTCCCAATCCCAATATCTTTAGAGAAATTTAACATGTTTTTAGCTTAACTATTTCCTAAGCTCGTATTCTTCAACAATGTTTTCAAGATTCTTAGTGAACACTTCCTAATGACCATTCCAATCATAGTGTCTGCAAAAAGTCCAGGACCACAGAATTATTCTGAAAACAGTGTACAGTATCAAAAACCTTTAATATGAATGTTTCAGGTATCAATGAAATTCATTTTACCATCACTACTTCAAACATCACTTTTTTCAAATGGAATAACCCCTTTATTCACCACTTTTTCTGGTTCCTCGTAACATTTTGAACATAAAATCTCAAACATGTCTCATGGCTAAACCCATCAGTTTTAGTATAATTTGAGTTGAAGGGCCAAATAGAAACTAGAAACTACTTAGTAGATTTAACGATATTATTATTATTTATTAACTTCGAAAGAACAAAAATGAACTTAACTGCGAATCGTTATTTGATTGAATGTTGAAAATGTTCTTCCCCTTCCGTTTGACAATGTGCTAAGTTATAATAAAATTTGTCGATTACGTTTTGTTGAACTTCTTGGCTGATACAGGCACATTCTTCAATAATTCTTCTTTTCAACTCGTCCAGATCTTCAGGTGTTGTCACATGCACTTAATTTTTCAGGTGTCCCCAAAGGAAATAATCAAGAGGCGTCAAGTCTAGAGATCTAGCGGGTCATTCTATGGGGCCTTTTCGCCCTATCCAGCGATTAAGGAAAGTATTGTCTAAATTGGCTCTAACGTGCTGCCCAAAATGAGGAGGAGCTCCATCCTGCTTAAACCACGTATGTCGTAATAGTGGCCCTACTTTATTAGTTATTGCTGGTACAATCTTATTTTGCAGCAGGTGGGATATATTGCGGGATTAAAATCTCCCTCTACAAAGAAAGGACACACTAATCTGTTGCCAATAATGCCAGCCCAAACATTTAGTTTTTGAGAGTGTTGCGTGTGTGCCTCTTGCATCCAATGTTGGTTCTGGTCAGTCCAGTAACGGCAATTATGTCGACTGATAGTCCCGTTTAACATGAATGTTGCCTCAAAAAAACCATTTGATTAAAAAAATTGTTATTCTCATCCTGTTTTTGCATCATTGATTCACAAAAATTTAATCCTTGATCAAAATCGCCTTCTGATAGTTCTCGGAGAAAAGTTTCTTTGGAGGGGTAGGTGGTAATGACAGTTTTTCAAAATATTCTCAACTTATCTAAAAGAAACATCAACTTTGACGGCAGCTTTTCTGAGTGTCAAATTGGATCCTCAACAAAATGAAGTGATGTCTCCATTTTGTTTTTCGTCATCAACTGCTGATTTTGGTTTTCCGGGACGAGCACTATCTCTGCGAGAGCCGGTCTCTTTAAATCTTTGGACTGTCACAACTGTGGATTTTGATATCGGCTGCCAGTCTGGAAAAGTTGGGTTTTTGTAAACATTAGGCATCCTCGTATTTCTAACTTTTCAAATGCGAATTTGGAAAATTTTCCCTCGTTTAACTATTCTAAAGAGAGAAAATGCTGGATGAATCACTTTTTTGCAGAAAAAACACTATTCTAGGCACATTGTTTCATACGAACATTTTCCAAAAATCTCGATTTGTTCCAGTTGTTGGACATTGAAATGGACAATTTCTGTTGTTATCATGTACTACAGTTCCTCACGTAATCACTAAAGAAGTTAAAACATATAGTTAAGCAGGAAAAATAAATTTTAAAAATTTGATTCACAGAACATCACGAAAACTCGATATTATCAATGACTGTCACTTAATTACGACCGAGAGTGAAAAATACGCGCGGTGTTGCCAAGTTTTCTTTTTTCATTTATTTTGCTTTTTCCGAGGCTTTTTCGTTTTGGCGCCATTTTATTGACGGTCGGCTTGAGAATCGCGAAAGCTACCAAGGGGAGTGTGCGCATCACATTGTGATTTTTTCTATGCACATAGCGACGCATCCATTTGATGTTGTCAATTCGCGGGTTTCATTTGGTGACATTTTGTTGTGTTTTTGGAGAGATCATTCAGTTTTAGTGGTCGGATCTAAATGGATGCTGTGGGAAATGTTTTCTATCTGATGACCTTCTTGTCTGTAGTGGATGAAGTTTTGCTCGGATGTTTGCAGGACTGTGGTTTGGTGCGTCGGAGATTGAGATGTCCCGTAGTTCGGTGTCGTCGGCAATGTACACTCCAGAGAAGGGAAACTTCATTAATGGGGTGTATATTCAGATGTCCATCATGCCGCCATATCTAAAATATCGTTTAAAAAGTAACGCTCCTGCCCGAGTAAAAAGGTACGCTCCTGCCCAGCATAGCCGGTGGATGTTCTCTTCAATATCGTTTAAAAAGTAACGCTCCTGCCCATATGGCTGCTCCTGCCCGAGTAAAAAGGTACGCTCCTGCCCAGCGTAGCTGGTGGATGTTCTCTTCAATATCGTTCAAAAAGTAACGCACCTGCCCATATGGCTGCTCCTGCCCGAGTAAAAAGGTACGCTCCGGCCCAGCGTGGCCGGAGCGTACCTTGAATATCGTTTAAAAAGTAACGCCTGCCCATATGGTTGTTTTTTTTTTACTGTTTTATTATGTTTGTCATAGTATATTAAAATAAACAGACAAAAACTATTGCATTCATTGTTTTTGAGAAGTTTGGGTAAGTTTGGCAACATTGCATGTTTGTTCTATAATATGTAAATTGTATGGATTGTAACAATGTGACAAAGCTGTCATTTAATGGAGTTTTTCTCACCAAATCCTGATAAAATTTTAATTTGTTATGGGATTATTTTTTTTGTTAAAAGCTGTTCATCCAGCATTTTTTTTAGTTGAAATTGTTTTATAAACACAAAACTATGCTCAAAAATTGAAAAAACTCAATAATGTGTGCATGCCTAATCTTTACAAGACCCAAAGGTTGTATTGAATAATTATTTTGTTTTGGTTAATGTTCTTTGTCTGTCTCCAAAATGTCTTATAATCAACAAAGTTGCACATTAATTTTCGGTTAGTGACATTTCAAGAGTTTGTTTTGACAGTGACGCAGAGAATTCAGGTTGTAAACATGTAAAATACAGGTGATATTGCAGATAAAGAATTAACTTATTTCAACTGAAATTATTTCGAAAACTCATGAGCTTAGCCATAAGGCATGTGACATATTTTATGTTCAAGATATTACAAGGAATCAGAAAAATTTATAAAAAAGAGGTATTCCATTTAAAAAAATGGAATGGTGATGTTTGGTTTACCACATCTTCATGAATATACGTGTAATCAAAGTAGTGATAGTAGGATAGATTTCGTGGATACCTAAAACTTTTATATTATGAGCTTTTTGATATTGTACATGAAAATGATTCGGGAGTCCAGGACTTTTTGCACACACTGTATACTGAAAGACCCTTTAACATAAAATAGCCATAAAAGAGCCCAACTCACGTTTTGTCCCATCAGGATTGAATTTGAGGAATTCGATTATGTCCTACAGATAACTTATCAAGAACAGTGGACGTTTTACAATTCCACACATAATAACACACTCCAGACCGCAGAGATAGTATTTAAAATATTGAGAACTATACAAACATTCGCGTATATGTCATGACATTAATAAAATCACACCTTACTCCTGCGAATCATATTATATGGAAGGAAACCAATAATGAAATAACATATTTGACTCTTCAGGTCGAAACTTTTTTTTTAAATCAGGATCAGTTCAGTTACCATCGTAAAAAGTGTCACAGATAATAGATTATCACAGCATCTATCTTTTGGATATTACATTGATCTAATTCTTGGAGAATGTCGACGTTTTGAATGAGTTTATCAATCAAAAATATTGTGAATAGTCAGTAAGCAACTCACTGTGTGTTCTGGATAAACAAAGTGGTGTTTTGCATGAATTGGTTGTATGTATGACAATACAGAAATAATTGGCATGAATTGTAAACACTTATTTGCGTAACGACCCTTCATTTGAAATATCTTCCAGGATTCAAACCTGAACTCATTGTGAGGCGACAAAAAGGGAGAGCGAGATTGTGATAAATTGCTATGAACCGTCACTTTCCACAAGCATTTTTTATGGCCTTTCAGGATGAGGTCAAAAAATTAATTGGCTTCAGATAGCAGAATCAATTTCATTCGTCAGCAAAAGCCTAAGTTCTTGGTTTGAAAGGAACAGAAACTGCTGTATCATTGGTGAGCGGTGGTGTCATTTATTTTCTTGATAAGTGATTTTTTCGGGTGATTTATTTCTCGGATAAATTAGCACATCAACCAGAAAAAATCGCATCACGTTCTTAAATTTGACTAATCAATTAGCTGTACCCAACATACAATTTAAGAACTCTTGACCAAAAAAAAAAAAAAAATGTCTTGATTTGGTATAAAACTACCTCCATTTATCTTGCAATCTAAAACACGTTGGCTACCAGTGCTATATCGAAGCTTCTGCCCTAGTGTACCATGTGGATCACCGGTGCACAAAGCGAGTAGTTTATTCTTGGACCAAATGTATCACATGTGATATCATGCACCAGAATGTTTAACGGGTTTTCAAATTGTCCGGTATATAAAAGCAGGCAAATAGAATACGGCAGTGGTATATAAATACACCAACTAATTTGTATGTTGAATGGTCACCCTTGATACATATTGGTTAAGTCATACGTGCTTATTTAAGCTAAAGTCGAATTTCCTGTCTAAAAGTATTTATTTTCATTGCATTTTGAAGAAAGAAAATACCTTACAGTTTAAAATAAAAAATAACTTAAAAAAATAAATAATTCATGAGTAGTAAGATGAGATTTGTGATGAATTTAAATTAATGTCTTCTTTGGAAACATTCCAGACATAACGCGGGTAAATTTGGATATTCGTTGCAGATAGTGGAAACCAGTTTAGCCTTCTTCGCTGCTACCTTCGATGATTTATGAAGTTCATACTCTATGTCATAGCACCCAATACAACGTTTTCTCTTTTTTCGATTATCTTTGGTTTTTTCATCTACCTGTTTCAATACGTGTTTTGTTTGTTTGTTACTTTTTTTTTCAGTATCTATAATATCCCCAAGCAAGCCTTTAACAAGTGCTTCTCTAAAATCTACTATTTGGATTTTTGTTTCGTTTGATAGCTGATACAAGATAAGAGCATTAACAACGGACGTACCAAATAAATATTCAAATGCCACCTTATGGTACCATCTCATGGATCGGCGAAGAGTAGTAAAATAAGAAGACATTTGATCCGACAAGTCAATACCCATTTTAAACCTATTATAAAATGCAATCGCTTCTGGCTTATAAATAATCTCCCCTTTGCGATTTTTTCTGTTTGTGTTGACCATGTTTAGTGTATGTCTCGTACTAATAAACCTAACCGCTCTTTTGTCTTTCCAGTTGCCGACAACTTTGCCATTACTTTCTTTTCCCTTGATATCACCTTTTTTCATTTTCTTTTCATCTGAAATTTCCTTTGGTACCCCCTTTACAAATGTTGTCAATGTACCAACGCTATGCGTTTTTCTTTCCAATAGTATATCTGCCAGTTCGAGGTTGTTATAGTAGATTCAGAGTTAGGCTCGTATTCTGATTCAGAAGGAGGGAATGGCTCCTCGTCATCACTTTCAAAGCCTGGGTAACCACGAGGATTTTGACTTGCCTCTCCAGTACTTTCTTCAGCCTTATCGTTGTTCTCCTGCACTACCCTTTTATTCTTAATGCTTTGAAGATTTAAACCTAGAAAAAATAACATGCTTTACAATCTGTTTCATGCAGATAATCTCAAAATTCGTTACTTCTTGGTGAGTGTCCACTACTGTCGCTGCCTTCAGACTCCTGGTCCTGATCTATATTGAAATTGTCATTGCGTTCCACGCTTTCTTGTAGAAGCAAAAATTACTTATAACTAACCTATTTTATACTAGAATAGCCTATTTTATTTTTCATTGTCTTAGTGCAACTACATTTTTACCTTCAGAATTCAGCTCATTATACCATTGAAGTAATTTCGCTTCGTCTTGTGGATCCATATTTCACCATATAAACACACTTGTACCACAAAATAATCCAAAAAACTGAAGAAGCAACTTGCAAGCACGTGTAATATAATGTTAAAGGTCACGTGTGAACCATGTGAATCACCGGTGATCAGATGACAAACAACTTGAGCACGCCCCCAATAACGTATTTGAAGTGCACAGCGACATCTGTTTTGTCGATTCTTTACTTTTATCTCAGGATCTTGCCCGGTCCGTAGCGGAACCTGTATGGAATCCATGTCGGTATACAAGCAATTACATTTCGTGTATCACCGGCGACTCATATGGTAGCCAACGTGTTTAACTTCAATGTCATAAACAGCTATTAGTTATTCAGTTCGAGGCAACGATATCTTATTTACGACATAAATAAAGTTCTATTAGAAAATTTTCTTGTAAGTTATTCAATATAGTTACAGGTTACTTAAAATAAACATAAAGTGTGTCATATACAACGACGAAATATAAAAGCTATACGAAGATGTCTAAACTTGAAAATAACCTAAGAAGTTGACTTCAAGGACAAGAAAATATTCCCTCTGAATTTAGGTGGAATATTACTAGATTATGACCAACATTCTGTCTATATCGCTACCTGTCTGTTGGGTTATAACAAAGGTCGTTGAACTACATGAATAGCCTCAAACGCTCAAATCAATGGAGTGGCCAAGTTATTGGAAATATTGACCTGAATCTAAGAACTCTATCGCTACTTGTCTATTAGGTTATAACAAAGGTCGATATCTAGTCAATTTTGACGTAAGTCAAGGAATAATGTCATTAAGGTCAAAAAACTAACATATAAGTACACAACATATGAGAGCGGCCATGTTTCAATGTCAGCATCTAAAAAAACAATGTTTAATGTCCGAATTTTATTGAATTTCTGACTTCTTTGGAAATATTTACATATTCGATGATTACAACCACTGGCAAGTTTTTGTATAACAATTCTAGGCTATTAAAGTTATTTTGTATTCAAGATTATGTTTCAAAATTTCACAAACTCTGGTAATGATGTATCGAGATGAACATGTGATTGGGACGCATCAATTTTCTGCATATATCTTCCCGATATTATATAGAAAAGTTTCTTCCGCAGCTTCATTTTCTTCCAATTAGCAATAAACTACTACGAATATATTAAACCATGTTAGACGATTCTTTCACTTCGACACGTGACAAAATCTATACTCCATTATTTTCACATGTACGCGACGGTGCCATAGTCCTGTATCCTTGTCCATCTCACATTATCATGCAAGTGAATTCACCCTGTCATTGCTATTTACCAACAGGTGAGAAATAGACTTCAAGGACCAACATACGCACGGTCAGATTCCCCACATTTTGACGTTAAACAGGTTGACAGTTCCTTTATTCACCTTCAACCTAATGGTTGGCAAGGACCTATCGACCTCTTTATTGCTTCCAAATTTTTTCAGTTTCTTTCCCCACATAGGGAAATATTTGGACGAATGTCGGTAATTTTGCCCTTTTCATAATTAGACATTATTATCTCTCGACCAATTCGTAGGTCGGGAAGCGGTAAATTTGACCTTCGATGTTTGTTGGGTACTATAAATAGCTATCGTCAATTAACCTTATTTCGCCAAAATAACCAAATGTAACATTTCAAAAGAAGTCCATGATCAACTGGTCACTACTTATACAGCAAATAAAGAAACCATAAATAATGCCTTTAAAGAAAATAGAATATTTGAATTTTGAATTTACCGCTACCATTTAGTATTTGAACCCTGAAAAGGACATTAAAATCGGTTGAGCAATTTTCAAAATATTCATTTTTTTCGAAAAATTTATACACCTTGTATCTAGAAAACGGGGCTACTCCGACCGGTTACTCTATTTGCTGTATGAGTAGTGGCCAGTTGATCTGGAACATCCTGTG
This sequence comes from Orchestes rusci, assembly GCA_958502075.1. Classification (NCBI taxonomy): domain Eukaryota; kingdom Metazoa; phylum Arthropoda; class Insecta; order Coleoptera; family Curculionidae; genus Orchestes; species Orchestes rusci. The sequence continues at coordinate 4,975,400 of OY293306.1, forward strand.
CATCCCGAAACATGATCGATATAGTGTAGAACTCGTAAACAATGATAATTAATTCAAAAGTCAGACAAAAATATCGAAAACCGAAAAAATCGATCTAAACCTTTCGTTCACAAATCATCATCGAACGGAATGACATGGAATGTACGCAGAATGAATAGATGACAATAATAGTGACCACTGACATCGACTGAAAAACAAAGTACAAAAAAATCAAGGACAAATTTAACAGATCTCTTCGTTTTGAACTAAAATATCAGTACAACCAAAACAATCATTGTAGTACATTGTGTCCTTTGTTGCTTGCAATTGCAGGTTATCTCGATTATTACTAAAGATATAACTTTGCGCCCCTTGTGGTTTTACGAACCTGGAATCATTGTAAAACCGGACTTTGATAGATTTTTTTTACGTAGAATCATTTTTTTTTCAGATATAACTGTTTGTGAGTTTTTTTAAATGGTATTATTGTCATGTTTTATCAAAATAGACCCACACTATATTATATTTTCGAGAAGCCTGTAAAAAGACAAATGTATTTTTTGATAAATATGCAGGGTGAGTCTGAATAAAGTGCGAATGTTGTCTTGGTGAATAGAGTATGTATATCAAAACATCAATTTTTGTGTGTTAAAGTGTGTGTTTGGGGTTTCGTTAAGAATTATTTTTGAAATAAAAATGATGATTTCGACTTTTCGTCGGTAGATTCGACAGGTCTTCAGTGAGTTTATTGGAATTGACAAGATTTTCCTATATTTTGTCGCAAAAAATCGATGGATTTTCCATTTTTCTTAGAGTTTGAATACTTTTGGCATTGGTGCCATTACAATGCGTTTTATTCTCGAAAACGACGCATCAAAAAAAAAACTTCATAGTATAATAAACAACAAGAAGCGAAAGCTCCATATACCTTTACGTTGTCAGATTCCGTTCTGTCCCAATGACAGAAATTCTCCTCATTTATACACAGCTAACATTATGAAATGTAAAATCAAACTATACCGTAGCAGATTCCATGATTTCAATGATACTGATACATAGGTGACTTACCTATCAAGTTATAGATAGTATGTCTAAAGATATGCGAAGTTTAAAATTCTTGATTAGAAAACTATTTTGCATTTCAAAATGTATTCTGTTGCACACCTGGTTGCCCCCATGGTAGAAAGAAACAAGGTATGCCAACGCGCATCTCATTGTGACGTCATTCGCTACAGAAATGCAGTGTTGCCCATGATAGCGATTTATCGCAAATGGGCTTCATTAAGAAACAATAATTCACGTCAAAATTCCGAGAAAAATCGCAAAGCGGTACTTGAATTACCTACTTTGATTTGAGGCTATTTTTCTTATATCTATTTTGTCCAAAATCAGACATATTTAAGTAATCTACCTATATTTTAGTCGAGAGGTGTACAGTATTATTTGCAAGTTGGCAACGTTGAGCGTCTTGTCAGATGTCAAATTAGTGACATATGAGGAACGAGTCTACACAAAGTCAGTCCAATAATTTTTATTTAAAATTTGATTTATTTGAATATTTATTTGAATATTTCTCATCTCTTATTGCTACGTTCGTGATAATGTAACCTGGTTAGTTGAATCTGGTTTATGATTGCTTGTGACTATGAACTTATTAGTATTTATAAATGGAATAATAACCACAGCTAATGAAACAACTTATTTGTTATGCTATTAATCATAAAAAGCCACGTTCCTTTGTTACCATAGATACTATAGACAAAATTGTAGCGTATGACGTCACTGCGCAATAAAAACCAGTTTTTTCTCGTGAGGCTGACATACCTTGTTTCTTTGCACCGAACCCAAAGATGAAGTTGGGGTTTTAGAATGCGAATTATGATTATCATTTGTCCTTTTTGCCCCCGCAATCACACCAAAGTAACTTTTATCATAAACAAATCTCTCATCGAGATACTGTTCATCAATGACTTCAAGTTTTGTCTGTAACGCATCAAATCTCCTCCAAAGTTCCTCACGCTTTTCTAGCCTTTCAGACAACCGAACAAGTTTACCTTCTGCTACATTTTCGATAAATGTTTTGAAATGTTTTAACTTAGACTTGATAACCCTCCTTTTGCTCTTTAGTTCTTTGATTTCATGCTCGGACATTTTGTTCTTAATGCAACAAGATGGATGGCAACACAAGTTATAGAAATGATTACAAAGAAAACGGATTGGAATAGATGAGTAATTCACTCTCTGTGTCTTCTGAGCATCGAATTTTCCAAATAATTGTGTTGGGGCATGAACTGATCAGATCACAGACAACACATTCGCTCACAAGATTCACAACGCCCAACTGCTCGACGTGAGATGCTTGCGGTTTCCAAAATCCATTATGGCTGGGCAACTAGGTATGTCTTGTTGCTGGACATATAATTCTGGCTCACTAGCTTTTATCTGGCACGATGAGGACCAATGGTTTGATCAGGTCATTGATCTAAAATTTTGCTCTATTTGTGGACTGTATTCTTAAATGGTAAGATCGCAGTGAGCTGTCAAGCAAGACAAAACTGTTTTTATTTGATTAAACGCGAATACCTGACAATGACAACTTCTTCTTGACAAACTGGTCACAGACTGGCTCAGGTGTTTCAATCTGCGTTCTGGATACATACAAATATGGCAGGGCTCTATATGAAACCAAACAGGACTCAAGGTATATGAATCGACCGGGCTATACATTTTACTTCAATTTTTTTGGACTATTATGAATATGTTATAGCTATATTATGTTGAGAAATAAAATCATGGAGGCGACAATACACTGAATTATCTTTATTTGACGAATCAAACTATAGTATGAGGAAAAGCAGTGCCCAGCAGTGTGGACTCTAACGGGCTATGCCGACGAGTTAGAAATGCAGCAGACGCTTCAAGAAAAATATCGGAAGAAGACGAACCAACTTTATCATAATGTGTTAAAAAACCGTGAACCTACTGATAACGACGCAATAGCACCAAAAACTTTCCATTTACTTGATAAAATTCAGTCACTCAATCAGTATCAAACACCACCAAACAATTTATTAGTATATCGTCGGTGACCTGGCAAGGAGGTATTGCCATTTCTGGCAACAATGAGATAAAGGTGAATTTCGATGGGGCATTTATATCTGCGTCGACGTGTAAAATCTCCCATTTATTCATTATTTCTTAACAGCTCAAAATGCTTACTGAAATTTCTCCCACCTCAAAGGCCGCTAAAAAGTAGATGCAAATTGTCCTATCTCGCTAGTTTACATTGATTCGTCGTAAGAGTAAGAGCACGTGTGAGATCCGTCTGTGATTTACAGTGAAAAAATGCAGTTTATTGAGTGATCCAATGATAAATTATTAGTAATATCAATGTAGATAATATTTATGTATATTTAATGCATAAAATAAGGATAATTGTAATTATATGAGTCATTTTCTTGATTATTTCAGATGGGAGACTTTGCATTGGATTCATGGGAACCATAATCATCAGATAGAAGAATTTGCGAGTTGCTTCCTTCCAGTTTGGGTGAGTTTTATATTAGTTCAAAAATAATAGTTTACAAGTTTTTAGACTTTTATAATATTAATAATAATAATAATAATAAATTTATTCATGAAAGTACAGTGATACTGTTTACATAAGTCACAAAATAATTCCAGAGGTCTCCCAAGCCCCGTCTCTATCTTTGAGGTTGCTCCTAAGCAGCTCGTGTTTTCCCCTATAGGGTAGCTTTAGATTTTTTTTTCAAGTTTTACTTAGAAAGTATTTTGTGACGTAGCTTTTTCTTTTCAGAAAACGGATGTATCATGTCGAAAAGAACATTACAAATACTAACTTTGACACAAAGACAAAATAATATTGACCATCATGAAGAGGAAACAGCAATGGAAAATTCAAGGGGAGATCAGACGATTGAAAACGGAAGGGTCAATACTAGATCACTCCTTCTACAAAATAGCATCCACGAATTATTTGACCTAGAAAATGCCCCCATTATATTTTCACCAGAAGACGACATTTGTTTTTCGTTACAAGAAAAAAACGACAATTTTGACTCCTTACTAAAATATTATGTTACTGAGAACGAGAAGACTGAAGACTGTGATTCAGAAGACTGCTTTACCGATAAGAACAATGCAACAAATAGTACAAACAATAATTGTGAGGACAATAACTCCGAGATAAACTTAATAATCTGTGATGAATATAACAGAGCGAATACTGATTTATCAAATGATGAGACCTTGACGAACCAAATAACTTTAACGGAAGCAACCAATTCGAAGATAAAGCCATGTCTAGTTTCTTATGAGTTCACTAGCGATGAAGATGAAGAATTCGGCGAAACTAATCAACATTTAGCCACAAGTGTTAGTCCGAGTCTTTCAGATGCTAGTGCTAGTCAGGATAGCTATAAGGATAATACAGAAACCAATAATTCCAAAAAGAGTGAACCCGAAGAAGAAGCCATGGATAATACAAACGATATAAACAGCTCAAGGAAACGGAAGATAAAATCAGATGAAGGGTAATGGAAAAGAAACAAAAATAAAAGACTACGAATGCAAGGTCAACCTTATGTAGGATTTAGTAAAAAAAAGGAGAGAAGATCAAGCAAAACCAACCAAGGAAAGCAAGAATGTTGAAGGAGACTTGTAACTCAAAAAAATGCCTGAATTCTAGAGTGAGATATTGTAAAGAATTCACAGATGATTGCCTCCAGGAGATATTTACAAAATTCTGGAGTTTGGACTGGAGTCAGCTCAAGATTTTTGTGGCATCAGACGTACTTAAAAATCCAACGTTTAAGAGGACTAAGGAGCAGTCAAGAAGGGTGGGTACTTACTCTTACTATCTAAATGATGGAAATGAAAGACTACAAGTATGTCAAACTATGTTTATAAACACCTTAGATATAGGATATAAGACGATTTAATATTGGTTAGATAACAGTTTCTACGGGATGTCTAAAGGACCTGAAAAACAAACAACTCAGGATGTGGTGAAAAAAAGGTACAAGGAAAACTATAATTATAACCAAAACCCAAAGGCTAGGGGTTGCGAAAGAGATGCTGTCTCCAAACCTTCGTAAAACTATAATTGCCTAAATCTGTTTTTTGACGAGTTGCCCAAGCTTCCATCACATTATTGCCGTCGGGATTCACTCAAATTATATTTAGAGTACAGTTTTCATAGTATGACACAGTTATACGATGTATATGCCAAATTTTGTCAGGAAAAGGAGCTGGCTCCATTAGGGCGCAAAATTTTTTCAAGGGAGTTCAAAAATAAAAATGTATCATTGTAGGCACCAAAAAAGGATCAGTGCAACGTCTGTTTTGCTTTTAAATATGACAACGTAACCGTAGAAGAATATAGTGCTCATAACCAAAGAAAAGAAGATGCAAGACAATCGAAATCAAGTGGCAAATTAAAAGCAGAAAGAGGTGAAATTCTAGCACTAACAATGGATTTGCAGGCTGTCAAGCTGTGCCCTTATTTGCTGGCAAATAAAATATACTTTAGATTAAAACTAAGTTATGTTGTCATAACTTCACGGCTTATGACCTCAATTCTCGAGATGTAATGTGCTATTGGTTCTCCGAGAATGAGAATAATCAGTTGAAAGCGTCAACATTTGTGTCATGTATCATTGACTATTTGCAGGAAAACTGTGTAACAGCTTTAAAAATCCCAATTTTCATCTATTTCGACGGCTGCGGATATCAAAACCGCAATAATGTCCTTTCGAATGCTCTCCTGAATTTCACCATGAAGTACGACATTCTAGTATACCAAAAATATCTTGAACCGGGTCGCACTCAAATGGAGTGTTATTCGGTTCACAGTGTGATTGAAAGAAGTCTTAGACATCGAGAAATTCACCTCCCAAGTGATTATGCTTCTGTGACAATCGAGGCTAGAAAAATCCCCAAGCCATATGGTGTGAAACTGGTGGACTACAAATTTTTCCAAGATTTCTCTTCATCCAAACATCTAAGGTATTCTTCCATACGACCCGGTAGGAGAACTGATGATCCCGTAATAACCGATATAGAATGTATTAGATACGATCAAAATGGAACAATTGAAGTTAAACTAAATTTCAATGATGATTTCATCCAACTACCTGTGAGGCCAAAAACAATCCCAGTAATTTTGAGTTATCCACGATTGTTTCCTGCTCCGCCTAAAATTAAAATTGAGAAATGGCAACATTTACAAGAGCTGAAGTCTGTTCTACCGAAAGATACTCATACATTTTACGACAGTATGTTGAATGATTAATTTATTGTGAGAAAAAGAACAACTTTTTTTAAAATTCTTTGTTTCGTTCAATACTTATATTTATTTAAACCAGTTTTTGTTGTAATTCGAGAAATATAAAATTCAACAAATTGATAAATCTCAAATAAAACTTCACGACCAATTTATAATTCATTCAACTCTTAACAGAAATACACAACACCTCATTCAAGCTACATACTATCCCCGGGTTCCCGGATCCCGATGGACGTACGTTTTGCTCGGGACGACTATTGCGATGATCGTTGAATACTATTTCATAGGATCACCTATGGATCTGCGTTGATACGAACGATTATATCTGAATAGTCGCTCAAGCGAGAAATGATGCTTGGACCCTTCAACTAGTCCTTGATAAAGCGTACAAAAAAAATAGATTATCATCAAGCTGTAAGTTCGTTTATAGCTTATCCGTAAAGTGTGAAACAACTTCTCTACGTGGTTTTTCCACTTTGTCCAACACCCTGAAAATGTCTAGGATGTTGGACAAAGTGGAAGTACTGCATACTTTTGTACTGACGTTAGTTAAGTATTCCTGGAAGTATCGGTTTTGCTGGTCATCACATAACCTGAAATCATGACATCGAAAAAATTATACGATGTGCCGAAGAAAAACCTTCCACGGACAAAGTTTTTCCACGTAGAGAAGTTGTTTCACTTGTCACAAAAAAGCTATACACCAACTTAAAGCTTGATGGTAATATTTTTTTTTGTACGCCGTATAAAGAAGTAAACGAATAATATACAATGATTGGTGGACGATCAGCAGCACCTACCTTTGAATGTTTTACCCCAGCCGACGCAGTTCTACGCATCAGCCCACTTTTACTCATGTTTCGAATGTGTCGCATCCTTATACAGGGTGAGTCTGGCCAAACGGATCAAATTTCAGAAGTGTTTTATACTCGTGGGAACAAGGAAAAAACTCATTTGTTTTTATCTGATATTGATTTGTTTAAAAGTTATAGCAATAGCCCAATATCAATTTTTTTTCTACGTTCCTTTTTTGACAAAATGTTCATGTACTTATAGTTAAAGTACTAGAAATACTACAGCTAATTTTTTTTCATTTGGTATAACGCTATAACTTGTAAACAAATGAAAATTGGATAAGAACATATAATTATTATTTCAACAGTTTTCAACACGTTCATCGGAAACGTACCAGCATTGATTTTGGGCATTTGATGACATGAAAATAAAACACTCAGACACGTCAACTTTGTTGTTGAGGAGGACACTTTCTAGGTGTTTAGGCAAACTCTCGTCTGCAACCCCTTGGGAAGGGTGATACTCACTCATTACAACTCATTACAACTACTCATTACAAGCCTCTGCTGTCATTTCTGTTTATATATTAAGCTAGTCGAAAAAAAAACTTATACTTTCCTGGTTATTCAATAAGCGATAATTAGTCGCAAGAATTAAGTTCTCCAAACTTAAAGGATATGATGAGAGACAAAAGATCTTAGCAAGAAGCTATTACTCAATCCGCTTGAGGAAAATTTATTTCATCTTCTTTTTTTTTTGGTGAAGATTCCAATTGGGAGTAAAGAGTGAAAACAAGAATAACAGTGCACTTGTTTCATAATAATTATCCAAAGGGTTATATTGACTATATGGTTGCTTAGACCTGATGAGTTATTCTTGACTTCATAACACCGAAACCAGGTATAAAGGAAGATAATCAAACTTATTTCAACCATAAACTACGATTAAGGACTATGAATACTATGATGTTGGCCCAAGATGCATATACTTAATATAAGTGCAGCTTTCTTTTTGTTTATCAACGTCTTTCAAAGTGAACTTCCATCATAGATTATGAATTTAAGCAGATAAATATATTGTTCAGATCAATAACAAACAACAGTTCCATAAACACGATGACTGGTTGATAATATCCTCGATCCGTGATTTTCCTAATGGCCGATTCCATCAACTACATCGCTTCTTTATCGTTATCTTGATTATTTCTTTACGCCATTCAAAGCGTAGATAGGCACAGTTTTTCCACTTTCAGTTATATCTGCATGTCCCAGATGTTCGGAATGTCTTTTGCAAGATGATTTTTAATAATGAGCTATATTTGGTAGCGAACTTTTGAACACAGATAAAATCATATTTAATGACATAGTAGGGATCTTATCGCATATAAAATAAATGACAAAATGTTGACTGACAAGAAAATTTCAACTTATGAAGCACTATGACACTATCCATTCAATTTTTATCTTTAGGGGGACGTCTTTTCGTTTATGACTGTATAATACAGGGTGTTCCAAAAATAAGATATCGCATTACACTTGACATTTTTAAATGGAAACCCCCAATTTTTTTCTATATTTGAATTCTCCATGAAGTTTTTAGTAACTTTTGTATAATACAGTTTATACCTATCTTCAACCGTTTATTTAAAAAATTTAAACAAAAATGAATTACTTAGCTATAATGTGTCAAAAAGTCAATGTGGCAATAAATGTTGAAAGTGTTGTCCGTTTACCTCGATGCAATAATAAAGATGTTGCTCAAATCTATTCCAAACATTTTCACACATTTCTGGAGTTATTTGTCTGCATTCCGCCGTTATCCGATCTTGGATGGAGTCTGGCTTCGTACTAAAAACCTTACTATTCAAATGTCCCCAAAGAAAGTAATCTGAAGGACTCAAGTCCGGAGACCTTGGTGGCCACTCAATGGGGCCGCGCCGTCCGATCTACTGATTTGGAAAATGGGTGTCCAAAAACTATAGTACTGTAGCTACAAAGTGCGGTGGTGCACCATCTTGTTGTAAATGAAGAAAATTTTCATTATAAATAATCTCATTTTCTATTATTTCGGTTATTCGTGGCTCTATTGTATTTTTCAACATGTCCAAGTACGTCTTCTCCGTCAAGTTTCCAGGAATAAAGAAAGGTCCTACAATATGATTTACGAAAATGCCGGCCCAGACATTAATTTTTTGAGAGTATCGCGAATGTACTTCTCGAAACAAATGTGGATTCGAGTCGCTCCAATATCGACTATTATGTCTATTTACAGCACCATGTAAATAGAAAGTACATTTATTCGAAAAACAAATGTTAAATGACAAATTTGGGTTATTGATTAAACGTTGTGCGTCATTAATTCGCAAAACTCCAACCTTCTATCATAATCGTATTCATTAAGCTCATGGACAAGTTAAACTTTGTACGAGTGAAATTTATAGGTTTTCAAAATTCTTTGCACTGTTGAGCGTGTAAATCCTGAAGAAGCAGCCAGACCACGAGTACTTTGGGTGTTGTCAAGAGCCACGTGTCCCAAAACTGCTATTTCTCTGGCTTCATTTCTAATTGGACGATTTTCCTGATTCCGGCGAATATTTAATACAGATCCAGTTGCTTCATATTTTCTTATTAATTCAGCCACATACTTATGCTTGATAGTGTTGTCTGGATGTAACGCATTAATCAACCGGACGGTAGCTCTTGCAATGCTTCCGTTTTGATAATACTGTAACGAGTTTCGCTATGGAAAACACTTGTCCAGTTCTAATTAATTTATTTAAAGTCACCGACACAACCACAAATATTTATGTTCACAATCGCAGCGTATATTTATGTTGTAACGATTATAATTTGCAGCTAATCGATAACTAACTTCCTGTCCGAATGGCGGAGCTTCTTATATAGAGCCTCTTCACTGCCTCGATGGATGGCGAAAGTTCTCCAATATTCTAGGTTGCCTACAACCGAATAAACCTTGCCATTCTAGAACTTAACAGTGGTTTGGGCTTGTGACAAACGGGACAAAAGCCAAGTTATTCGATGGCGAGATGCAATGGTTGTAACGTCGTGTCCGCTGTCGACCGCCTTGGAAGTTCGTTCCACTGGGCATGTTTCGTTACAATACAGTTTCGTTATTTCGACCCTTTCATGAATTGAATACATCATTGCAAAATATTATGATAGAACTAGGCAACTTAACGATTTCAAATCAAAGATAAAGTTGTTCTATGATTTACGATTACATTGACTGATGCTAAATTTCTTGCTGGTATCCGTTATTATTTTTTTTTCCGTACGATCCATTATGGATGTTGGAGCAATTTTTCACTCCATCGTGACGTCACATATGCGCATCGGCATTGCGGAGTAACGTGGTTCTCAACCTTTCGGATGAGTGAAGTTATGCTATGATGACATGACTAGACGTTTTTTATATGACGCCATTTGCTGGATGTGGATGTCAGAGTCTGACGCCATTTCGCCATCGAAGCTGTTTGGAGTGTTTTTTGTCTCGAGTCTCGTTCTTTGTTGCTCCGTGGACTATGCCATATTGAAAATTGAAAGTTATAGTGCTTATCAGTTATCTTATTGTCTATAGAGTGGCTCTGTGATTTGTTTGAGAAGTGCAGACCACAGTGAACTTCAGTGAAGAGTGAAGACAGTTCTAATTGGTAACTATCCACCTACATTTTGCTTAGGACTGCTATTATTGTAGCAACAATACCAACCTACTGAATGCGTATCTGGATTAATTACATCTCCTTCCGAATCACCCTGTATAGTGTAAGGCACAAAAAACTTCTGGCCCAGGTTTTCTCTCATGTAAAATCGCTCGGCCACGTTAATTTTTGCTTTTTTGGTGGACAACATTGTTTAAACGTATTTTTCCCCACTATCTGTCAACACCTGAGCAGGAGTGTTAATCTCACAGGTACCCTCAAAAGATTGATAAATAATTTATAATGATAAATAACAATAAATAGTAGCAGCTTGAAGTTTTGGGGATATAATCATGAAAAAAAAATCTTATCAGATGAAGTTTTCAGGGTACCAAATGGGGGTGAGGGTACTAGAAAAATTTGAACTAGCGTGTTCACGCGATTTTTGACCAATCCCCTGACACCTGAGAAAAACACGGTAGGTAACCAAAAACTGACAATTAATGGCATTGTTAAATGAATCGAGAGCATTATGATGGTTCTCGTCTTTGGTGATGGCAACAATTTTGACCATGTTTTTTCTTAGCTGATCATAGGTAGTGATGCTGATTCACTGTTGCCAGCAAAAGTATAAGTTTCATAACGGTTCTTGTAGAACGCAATGATAAAGGCGGGAGCAGATTTTCTTTGGAATTTTCTTCTTTAGATCATAGGATTTGGTTGGCTGTGTGCTTCTTGTTCCCTATATGGGTTCGACCACATATTATGATTTTGTAAATTGTCATCTCCTGAGACGTCCCAAATCAATTTGCCATGGATTTGAGTAGAACACCCAACTTTTTGAAAGTTGACAAGACACGCGGTGTAGTTTTGAGACGCAGAGACATTCAACCATCACATTATTCATTATCACAATGATTATTCTAATTCCACTCATAATAACAGAGACCAGAAATCATTTCGAACATGCATGTATACATTATATCAGCATACATATTCTTTGCATTTCAATGAATCAAACTACATTTTTCCAGTTAAAAATATCATGCATAAATGAATGCAAATCATGAATATATTATTGAATATATCGAAATCATATTCCATTTTCAGTAACAAATCCCAATCAGCCTTGTGTCAACTATGCAAAATACCAGCGGTTTTTTAGGTTCATTCGAAAATATTGGGCGATTTACATATTATCAATAGTTATATGTACATATAATCCTTTAATTTTGATGGTTTTTGAGTTAACCTTCCAGTAGATTGGTTGGTTTCAGATGTCATCTTCTCAATAATTCACTAGAATTTTTAATCTTTGGGCGTACATTGTTCAAAATTGAAATATTTCCTCAAATATGAATCAATGATTGAATTACAATGTGATGTGTATTTCTTCTGACATCTAATTTTTGGGATCAATAACTCATGAGCGAATTGATTATTTTGTGTGAATTTGAGCGAGTGTCGATGGTTATTCGCATTTTTGAACAGACGTGGATTCAATTTTTTTATTCCATCATCACAATAATTTATTCTCATGAGATAACTTTTTTCGAATATCATTTCATTTATGATGTGTTTTCTTCAACGGCTAATTTTTAATGAGTGATATCTAGGCATATTTTGACTGGGTTATTTCATTTGAATTTTGAGACCACTGAAATTTCCAGATTTATTGATTAATTTTTACATTTTTTGTCTGTCAATACGTTGATCTATTTTCTAGCTCCCAGTTATATCTTTGAATTTTTGTTATCAGGACCTCGCTGTTGAATCAAATCAAAATTGCTTCATTGCCGGAAATACAGTGTACTTGTGACAAAGGAATAATCAAAATAGCTAACAATAATAAAAATAAAATAATAAAAAATAAAATAATCAAGTTAGAAACATGTTTTGTTTGAGGGGCTCCACCTCTAGGCCACATTCATCAGAGCATTTTTTTCGATTTTTGTCCGATTTTTCCTGCATCATAGTTCTCTGGAGATGGTGTAGATCATTTTTACAAAGACGTTCCGCTCATCCTGGGCCAAGTGCCATCCTTTTTTTTTCCAACAGCCACCTCTCTGTAGCCTTCTTCCTTGGCCATTCGTCTAAGCGTTGTCAAGCTTTCATAGAGATCCTTCCATGCTGGCTTTTCTTTCGTTGACCTTCTCACGAGCATGAAGGATGCTGTTCTTCCTTTGCGCTTTAAGACCGAGAATGCCCCTAGCAACCGGTTCTTTTTTCTGGGCAATGCTGGAAATGCCCTATGGAGAAAACCGCCATTATTTCTTGTCCAATAGTCGCTTTATACCGGAAAGACCCGAGCTACCGACCTGTAAAGGTTGTATATGTTCTCAAACTTGTCTTTTAGCACGATCCCTTTTTTATCTTTATCCATGAGGAAGTGACCAGCCCAGAAGGCCTTTGATCGGACAGCTTTGGGTTTTCTGTTGTTCCTTACGATGAGTGCCGAGATGGAAGTGGCTTCTTGTGCTCCGAAGTATGTCTGTGATAGCCATACGTTGTGTCGTACTTTGAGAAGAGCTAATGTTTGATTTGGAAGGTCTAGGATAGCCTTCTGTTTAGTCAGGAACTCTATGCCGAGAATTAACAGGAATGGTGAGCTTCCAATGATTTTGACGTTTATAACGCTAGTGAACTGCCCTATACTCGATTGCATTTCAAATTCACCAATCACTGAGATTTTATGGCCTCCTGCCGTGGTTAGGACTGTATTGCTGTCTGTTATCGTGATGGTTTTTGCCCAATCTCGGTGTACTTCATTGCTCTGTGCTCCTGTGTCTACCAGAGCCTGTAACTTTTGATGATTTAATTTGACAGTGATGTGAGAGTTGCTTGATCGAAAGGGGTCTCCTTGCGCGTGGATGGCTGAGACCCTTAGGTTTGCCATTCTCCTACATTTGGGTACTGCCCCAACAAACACTAAGCTGGCGGTTCAGTGGCTGCCGCCAGACAAAACTGTCGGCTGGGCGACGGTTCGGAAGGGCTTAAGCGGCAAACCCGCTAAAATCATGCTATACAAAGATATGCATTTTTGAGCTTTCTAATCGCAGCCGGCACAAAGTCGGTTGCCCACCATCGTTAAGACGCCTTCTTTGAGAGCGACATCCGTCGGCTACAAAACGCCGCCATCGCCAACTTCGTGACTCTTCAGGGCGCTTGCAGATCACCAGCTATCCGCGGGCTAGTTTCGTTGTTTTTGATTTTCCCGCTTCTCGTGAGTGGAAGTGGAAACCACACAAAACAGCTGTAGTTGCACCAAGCCAAGCCACGCTCTTATGTTTTGGCGTTGGCCATTGCATCAGTCTAATTCTATTATTCCGATCAGTTATCGTTCGAGACAGTACAATAATTATTGGTTCTGTTGTGTGTGTTTACTTTGTTTAAAATTGATTCAGGGATTGCTCCTGTAAGTTGTATTTTGTTGAAAAAATCCGTTGTTTAGAGAATATGATGCATAATTATATCAAGAGTATTCCAGAAATTGTTTTTCCATATGATACTTTGCATGATAATTGAGAAATCGTGCTTTTATCAGTATTTTTCATATACATATTGCTAGGATTCTTAATTACTATAAAGATGGCAGCTCGGCACCTTTGAATTCTGGATCTCGTTGGTACCTATTCATCAAAGCAACATCAGTCTGATATCAAAATCAACTGTATACTACACCCTAAACCACACCTCTCTTCTTACTGATAGCCCTCCAGTGAGACGATGATTTCATATAGCTTCGTTACCGCCTCAAATGATGTAGTCTGGAGACCAACTTCCCGCCAGTGAGCCGTCAGCGTATTACATAGGTGTTTCTTCCACTAAACGTTTTTCAAAAGAAAGAAAACACATCAGATATAAGCTAGCGACCAGAAGACGGAATTCCGCGAGTGGGCGGAATAGTGACGGCATGCCGCCGGTCGGCCTACTGGCGCCCAAGCGGTCATATGCGGAATGTATGCCGCGGCGCCACTAGCATTCTAGCAGCCAGTGAACTTCCCAAACGAAGCATACGATTCAGCGGTGGCCCGCCAAGGTTGTGTTTGTTGAGGCGTCCTGCACGAGGCAGTGAAGTGACCATTCCTACCACAGTTGTAGCACCTGGGATTGATATTGACGTTCCTGGGTCTGTCTATCTTATGTCATTACTAAACTGATTAAGAGCCAATCAGAAAATTTGACAAGTTGACAACCTACGTCAACCTTCAAATCCATTATTTTGGAACAGTCCATTTGATCATCCATGCTTGTTTTATAGTGATTGTGTTGACCAAATCTCAATCAACACTACAGTACTGTTGTCAAAAAGTGCAAATGAAATTAAATATCGCATAGTTCGCTTCAATCATCAAATGATCATAGAAAAATTATAGTTTTCTACTCACGGGTGTAGGCTATTACTCACTCAGGCCAACTTCATCCACGTGAGTAATAATCACCATCGCCTACTCGTTGGAAAATATTTTATTAAACGTAACGATAACTATTTAAAATTGTTTTGGAAACTGATGGAGGTGATAGGTACTGCAGCAGGAACAGCTTAAGTTGATAGTCTTTTGACAAATTTTTCGGAAATATTGTAAAATTTAGGAATAAACGGCACGAGGTCAGCCTTTCCTGAAAAAACGATAATCCAACAGTAATTACGCAAGTGCTTTGATCCGCACAAAGAACGGATAATCTCTGCCAAAATATCAAACTCATGGAATATGAAGGCCCACTCAACTTCTAAAGCCTCAAGCATTCCGAATATGCAGAGTTTTGGAGTTACTTTTCTACTAGCTGTGACATTACGGAAAGATTTATTGAATCACCAAGAGCAAGAATTTGGAAAACGTTTGCTAAGACGATTTTATGTCGATGATTTGGTTATGGCTGCATGTTCCACAGCCAAAGCCAAGGATATATGAACGATCTAGATAAACTATGGATAAAGCAAATATGAACCTAATAAAATGTGCGTCAAGCTCAGGCTAACAAGGATACTTTCAGGTGATATGCATGAAAGCAAGTTTGATGTGCAAAATTCAAACAAGGTTTTGGTAATACTCTGGTTCATCTTCTACTGACCAGCTTAATCTTGATTTGCAACACATATTTGATGAACTGTACTGGGTCGTCAAACGTTCGCCGGAGTATTCGACCAACTTGGTTCTTTGAGCCCATTCTCAAAATTTTATTGCAGAAAATCTGGATTCTAACATTGAAAAAGAATGATTAATTACCAACTGACATAGCTTTTAAATGAAAGAAATGGATACGAGACTTAACAAATATCAAGGATTATTGCATGATCAGTTGTGTTTTACAGAAAAAAGACATTAATATAGAAGTGCATATTATATTTGCTCGAGCCCCCAGGCCTTTGGTGTAATCCTCTATTTAAATTGTATAATATCCAATGAATGCACAATTTCAATGGCGAAAAATCGAGTAGCACCTTCGAAGCAAGCACTAACTTATCAAGCTTGACAAAAGATTAGGTCCACTCTGAATCAATACATCAAATGTAGAAAATTCAAGGGTACACCTGCAAGTAAACTCTTTGAACCCCTGCCGAGAGATGGAATGACCAAATCACATTATTCTTGTGTCACAGGGATAATTTCACGAGGACACTGTATGTGGACCTGATAGAAGAAATGCAATAGTGTAAACTATGCTTTTACATGTGCAGTAATAAATACGAGTCATTCATCTTGAATTGATCAAAAGTCTTACTGATGGAAGTTATTTATCAGGACATTTTAGATTTATCACCAGATGAGGAGTACCCAAAACTATATATTCAGATGATGCCAAGACATTCAAACGTGTCAATTTGGAAATAAAAAAATTGACAACTGTATTGGAACTTGAGGAAATCCAAGTTTCGAATGAAACGTGCAAGTGTGGAGTACGTGTTTTAATTTATTTGATTTTGTAGTTGTACATTTACTATGTGATCAATGTGTCGAATCAGGTATATTATTTTTGTCATTGATTTTCATGGAACTTCAATATTGTCAATCTTTAAAAAAAAGAGCTTTTTTGATAACGCATTCCGGAATCTTTACCATCGAGCTGATAAAAATATCACAGGACTTATTCCAAGAATTTGTCAGAAAAGAACTCGCTATACAGTATTTTGGGAATGGGTTACTGAGCCGACCCTGGGCGACGATGATTGAGGTTGTCAGGTTGACAGTTAGTCAAGAAAATTCAGCTATTGTTTCAAGTAGTGTGTCGGATTGATTCATTAGAATTAAAATATCAAGTTTCTGTAAATTGTGGTTTGATATATTGGATTGGATCACTACAATTGGTGACGAAGATGGGATAACCGAGTTATCGAGGTATTCTGCAGCAGTGTCAATAGATTGTTTCCAAGTACGTCACGAATCTCAGCAGATTCCTGAAAGTGACACATCAAAATCATTGTGGCATATTTGAAAATTTGAGGTTGTAGTTATGCCTCAGTCACATTCAATTTAATTCCGAAGTGGAACTGTCAAATTTTCGCTTGGCAAACAGAAATCACATGCTTCCATCCACATTGTATTTGGCGTAAGCGTGACTTTGACTACCCTGGCGACTTCAACCTGGAATTTTGAACCGTCACTGTACTTCAAAAAAAAAATTACTATAAACGTGTGACATGCTTCTTCAGGAATCAGATGTTTTCTACGTCACATGGAATCGGTCTATTGGATTATTGTGGAGCGGATTGAATTCTGCTATTAGGTGAATAATTACACTAGTTATATTGTTGAGTATTGAGACGGATCAAATTCCGCCAGAACTTGCAGGGACGGATCAAATTCCGCCAAAACTCATAGGGAGGGGTTAAATTCCGCCAAAGCTCGTAGGGACGGATCAAATTCCGCCAGAAATCGTAGGGATGGATTCAATTCCACCAAAGCTCGTAGGGACGAATGAAATTCAGCCAAATTTATTCGTAGTTGAAATCAACTATACAAGGACGGATTAAATTCTGTCAAGACTCATAGGGGCGGATTGAATTCTGCTTAAATAAGGGTAATAATATAACTTCTTCCCACTTCTTTTTCTGATCAGAATCATTTTAAATTGTAGAAGAGGAAAGCCTCCTCTTCAAAATGAGACCAAGATCGCGTCAATCGGTTGAGTTGTTTTGAAGTTATGAGCATTCTTGCGTTGTAAGGTTTGACAGCTGATGCCTGTCTTATTTGACATGCTAGAAAAAAATCAAAAAACAAATTTGAAGAAGATTTCTTGAGGAATTCAAAGTGGTACTCATTTATATTTTTTTCTATTTAAAAATCACGTCAAAACAGTGGTTTTGTATTTTGATAGCACCGTTACGCTATCTTGTGGCTATCTTTGGAACTTCTGATATATTTCCAGCATTTCCTTTATTCCATATCACCCAGTAATTTTTTTTTCGCAAGTCTCTGGGATGCCTAGTTTCGGAGATCTGGCACCTTGCCATTCTTAAATAGAAACCGTGACATGTCAGGTGAGCCTTACCAGGACTACCTGCTTGTGATTATGTTTTAACAAAGAGTACCAGTTCTGCAACGGCAATAGGAGCGTTGGAAAAAATATTTTGTCGACTGGGACTTCCAAAAATCATGAAGGTAGATAACGCTACTAACTTTGACAGAGAGAAATTCAAAAGGTATTGTTCATCAAACGGAATTGAGCTTCTGAATTTTTCCCCGTACTGACCATAGGCCAATGAAGAAGTTGAAAATATATTCAAATCTTTGAAAAACGTTTTAAAATAGCTTACCAGAAGAGCTAAAAAGACCACAAGAAAGAAATAGCAGCATACTTGATGATGTTCAATGTTACACCACATGGAACAATCGGCAAATCTCCTTTAGAATTAATCATAAATCGGAGAATTCTAGACAGAATACCTGGCATTGAAGATAAAGTAATGTGAACACTGGATGTAAAGGTATATGACAAGGTCTTGGTACTCAAAGAAATGGAAAAAAAAGAACGAAGACAGTAGAAGAGGGGCTGGTGAAATTGAACCAGGAAATAAGATTCTGGTCAAAAATATCGTTCAACAAAATAAGTTGACACCAAATTTACAACATATGATGTATTACACAGATGCGGGAATGAACTAACACTTCATGGAAATGGCAAAACCATTAAACCCCCGACCATTAACTTAACTATTTGACAGCCAACAACTAAAAACCTAACCATGTTCATTATAGATTCGCTTGAGATGGCAAGCAAGTATAGTGAAGAGGATATTCAAAATGCCCTTGAGGCCATTGATAATGGAATAGCCATTCGACGAGCTGCTGAACAATTCAAAATTCCTTGCCCCCCTTCACAACTCAGAAGTGTGATGATTGGCTATGGTCCTGCTCCACTACTGGGTGACTCAGAGAAGTCAACGTTAGTACAATGGCTTCTCACGTGTTATGAGAATGGATTTTCCCGAAAAATGGAAGATGTCCTGTTTTCTGTCAAATATTCTTTAGACGTCAATCCAAGAAAAAATCCGTTCAAAGACAATGTTCCGGGCATCGGTTGTTGTGAAGCTTTCCTGCATCGACATCAAAATCTATCAAGCCAAACAGCAGAATTTGTAACAAGTGCCAGCGCCAATATTTCTCCCGAAACACCGAAGGGATAGAGTACTATTCTCGAGAATCCATCCAGGGTTTTTGATGGGAACGGAACTAATTTTCACTTGTGCCCTAGAAGCTCTAAAGTGTTGGCCCCAAAAGAAGCTCGCAATGCATATGCCGTTAAAAATGCTCCTTCAAAAAAAAATTTTACGGTAGTGTTTACGTTTTCCGCTACTGGAGCTGTTACGCCGTCAATGATAATATACCCTTACAAGAGACTAATAACATCATACAGTCGGTTCCAGAGGACTGGGGAATCGGAGCTACAGATACTGGCTGGATGAAAGCTGTAACTTCTTATGAGTACATATCCAAGGTATTTTACCCATACTTGGTGACATCAAAAGTTAGATCTCCGGTATTACTTTTTCTTGATGGACAAAGCATTCACCTAACTCTGCAATTTAGCAACTTGTGCAGTGAACTTCAAACTATTTTTGTTTGTTTCTATTCCAATGCTACGCGCTTACTTCAACTCGCAGACGTAGCTGCATTAAGACCACTTAAGGCGAGATGGAAATGAGCAGTCAGCGAGTGGAGAAGGAAAAATCATATCGACTCTCCCACTAAGGAAAATTTTGCTCCGGTGATTGAAGTGACAATTGCCGCACTCAATCCTACTGGAATCAAGAACGGTTTAAGAGCTTTTGGCATATAACCGTGTCATTCAGATGCCTTGGATTTTTCCAAATGCTTTGGTCAAGATCGTCGTGACACTCAAAATAAAGAGCAAAATAAAGATTTCACAGAAGCACATAATAAGCACCTGAAGGATTCTTATCTTTTGAGAAGTTTTGAAAGATTTTAGGGAAAGAAATACTCAAAGAGCTTGATGCTGTAGATAGTGATAATTCTGATCCTGGTCAGGAAAATGCTTTTCTTTGAAAACTCTCAAAGGGATTCAAAAATACAGAAATGACGACCGATGGGAATGAAAAACCGGTGGTGACTGGAACCGATGAAAAGGAAAATTGTGTATGTGCTGCTGATGAGCTCATAATTGAATATGCTTTGCTTACAACTGATGAAGATAACTGCCAAATCTGGAATATAGACGATATACCTGTAGTCCTTGCCAAAGAAGATCTTCCGGAGGTAAATTTGAGAAGTGAACAAGTCCAGAACACACTCGTCACTGACCAAACCAGTCCTTTCTGAACAGCTCAGCAATAAAGATGATTCCAAAGTTATGAAATACATCTTACAATGACGCCTCAAAGAAAAGGGAAAAAGCAAACCGAACGTGACCCATTTGTGCTGACTTCCACGCAGTAGAAAAAATTAAAACTGATCAAGAAGAACAAAAAAATGAGAAAAAAATAGCAAAAGAAAGAAGAAAACATTGAAGAAGTGACCAGAAATTTAAAAATGAACAAATGAAGGCAGCCAAGAAAAGTTTACTTGAAAAAAATTCTAAAAAGAAACAGGAATACACCAAAACAACTTTGAAGGAAAGAGAAGAAGTCGAAGCGGAAAAAATGATATCTGAACCAGTTTCTGTTTCAGTTACACCCATCAATAGTGCCTCACCTGAGAAATCATCACACCTTATCTTATACGAAGAATGCAACGTAAAAAAGACTCAACTCGCGGATTCTTTCGGTAAAATGAATATTGTCTCGAACGCAATAATAATACCTGGACGAGAAACATCAGATGACGATTTCCTATGGTTGACCGCTGACAAAAACAACTTTGTCAGCTTAGAAGTGTGTTTCAGTTGTACTTGCAACATCACCGCTGCTCGGCGAAGTGTGAAATGTTTTTTTTGTCTTAGAACGTACCATTTTGTTTGTGTAAAAAAATTCAACTTGCATAAATCAAACTCTCAAACATTTGAGTGACCAAGATGTTAAAATAAAGGTTTGTTGAATAAGTTGATTTTATTTTTTTCATTTATTGTAAAGGGTTACTCAAAGTTTATTTGATCGCATACCACAAGTATTTCTATGTTACTTAGCATTATCGGTTGTTGTGTCAGTTTATTTAAATTTTCTGGTTTATGGTTCCTATTTAGAATTTTACCTTGGCCAGAAGTGTCTTGCAGTACGATTAAAATTTCTTGCAGCTCTATATAATGGTAAAAGTTTGTTTTAAAATCATTTAGTTGATTGCATACCAAGTATACAGATATTTCTATGTTACCTAGCATAATATTTTTTGTATGGATCTCGAATTATTACCAGAGAACTGGTTTAGTCTAGCCTAGATTTTTTGTTTTCCATGTAATGGTAAACAAAAGTGTTTTAAACCTCACTATGTATATTTGAAAAATCAAGTTCAAAAACCCAACAATAATTGTTTTGAACGACCAATGACTATAATATTTGGAAACGTTACTTATTTATCAAATATTTTCAAGATATGAAACTTCTATTGAGTTACAAAAAAACAATGCTTATAGTATATTATTTGGACTTCCATTTAACAAAATAATAAAAACTTTGATTATTTGATAAAATTAACAGAATTTATCACTTTTTTGTGTAAGTCAAATCCTTAAGAGGCCAATAACTGTATGCCTTACCCTATCTTAGAAGGGTTTCTATGAGAGCGAAATAGATTGATTTACCCGGTACCAGGCCAACTTGATCAGAATTCACTCTAACTAACTTGAATAACACCCTGTGTCTCCTCAATTTTAAAACAAAGTAAATCGTAATATTTCAAGCTCCTGTAATTATTCTGAAATGCTTAACTATTACCTACTTATGACTTACCCTGTATAAAGATAAATAGATCTGGAGCTGATTTGATAACTTTGTAAATTTTCCATCAACAACATGATAAACACCATCATAAGGCTTTAAGAAGAATAACCCAATCATTTTTGTAATCTAAAACAGTACAGATTGCGATGTTTTTCTCCAGAAAGCACGTTGCTTCTTCATAAAGTCAATCTATCTTTGGCACATGGCAAGTTTATATAACTTTTGATTATTGATCATGAAAAATGCCGTTGATAATTGAAATCTTCATTTTTTATTGCAAAACACAGAATGACTGACAGACTCGGGCAATAACGTTCATCACGATATTATATTTTGTAACATTGTTAGTTATTTAACGGGTGCTATTAGAGCATGAAACGGCGGCAATGATTTTGTGGCTAGGTGGGTGATGTCGTCGGGTTAATCTGCATAATGCGTGACTCCACTTTTTTGCAAAAATAGTGTTTTAGTGCCATCTGATAGAAGACATCGCAACCTATGACCCAGCAAAGAGCGTACCTTCAAAACTTAACCCGTTGATTTGTTATTTCAAAAGTAGAAAATTTCTTATCTGCTAACACCACAACCTCATCCGGCAAAACGCGTAATGAAATTTCGAAAAATCACTCCAAAACAAGTGAAAACACGCATAGGTTCTCGTTATGTGATCATTTTTTCTATTTATCAAATCCTGAACTTTTAATTTAACTTGGGATATTTTATTGGAAAACCTTTTTTTGTGTACCCTGAACAGTTTTTAAAAGTGGAGTTACGGGTTTTGCAGATAAAGCCGACGAATATGTTTAATGATAATTGTTATTAATAAACATATTTGCGGGACGTGGAATACTTGGTAGGCTTCCATATCAATCCCGATTTTTAGTCAAAATGTCTTATTTTATGTGAAAATGATTGCCTTATTCCAGGTACGTTTCAGGGTGATTCATTCTCTGCGACAGGCTGCCAGTTCTCGTAGACTATTCATCATAGAGACCCAGGAAAAAAATCGTTAAAAAAAAGAGATCTTGATAAACATTGCAGAAAAATGGCCTATTGAAATAACATTAAAGCGTTCGACGACTACTTTAGAACATTGAACCACTAGAATAAGCATAGCACCCCGAACGTATACGATTTTTTTGAGTCGAAAACATTATGATTTTCTTTATATTTATGTAATGTTATCTTGATACATTTGCAATTTGATCTCCACAATCCAACCGTCCATGAAGAAGCTCCACAAACACAGCAGTTTTTTTATATAATTGCCACACTAAATCCTCTTTTCGAGCACAAATAAATCATTTTCAACTGGTAAATGACAACAACCGTCACTTTGAAGCATCTATTACCGTCATGGCAACGCATTTCAAATAGCTCGATTGATGACCAACGTTGCCGTTTCTGAGAATAATTCCTCTTATCAACTTCTAGTGTAAAAGATCAAGCAAAATCGTTCGATTATTCAACGAAAAGTAGTAATAGTGATGAAAAAAAGGCTGTACACTCTTTGAATATTGAAGAGAAAAACATTAATTTGATGAAAGTGAGCTTCAAGTCATTGTTATTGAATTGGTGACAGAAGATCTGGTGAAAGGAAGTGAATATGGCAAACAAAGAGCTTGCTTTTCCCCTCTTCCCCCTTGTTTACATTGACATGTTCGACTCACACGATATTGTTTTTTTATGCTTCTAGTGGTTCAATATTCGAAGACATCTACGTTGATGACCTGCACACAGATTAATCGGATTTCGAGTCTCTTCAAAAATTGAGAAAAAGCATTTGCCAAATTTCATCCGAATACGGTTTCGAACCAAGGAAGTTTCACTCGAATGATCGTGAAGTTTTGGACGATATCAGCAAGAGATCAATGACAAACATTTGATTACAGATGACTCGAATGTCAAGATTCTTGGAGTTTCTTGTGTTCCAAACCTTGACGTTTTTGAATATAATTCCCAGAATGTTTGTCAGAAGTGCTGTGAAGTAACAAAACGAACTATTTTTTCTGTGGTTGCATGCATATCTGATCCATTACGAATATAAGGTTCTCTAACTATACGAATGAAATTGATAATCGAGGGTCTTTGGCAATTTGAAATTGATTGAGACGAAAGTGTTCCAAACCAGCTGCACTCAGAATGGTTAGATTTAAATAACGAAATATTAAAAGTTGCATTAATGTCAGCAAAATCACCGCATTTTGGCGGACTTCATGAAGCGGCTGTGAAATCGTGTAAGCATCACTTAGGACGTGTTTTAAATGGTATAATCTTTTTATGAAGAATTTTTTACTTCAACAACGCATATCGAGGCGATTCTCAACTCAATGCCATTGATCCTTATGAGTGCGGATCCAATGACCTTGACGCTTTTACGCCTGCACACATGTCGAACGGCAAATTGCTCACACCCATTTCCGAGTGTGATCTAACAAATGACAATAAAGTCAATTTTTTCTTACGCTACTGGCACCTGCAACTTATAAAGCAAAACTTTTGGAATCACTGTCAAAAGGAATATCTCCACTATATCCAGCAATAATCAGGATCCGACATCCGACCGAACATTTGAAAACGTTTATTCAAGGACTAGTCTTCACAATAAAAACTTTTTTCCCATCATGTATCCGTGTGCCCATCTCGAATGGGCCCAAAGGTTGGTGCGGAAAGGCTGCATCCCTCAGTACTGGACACGCAGCTCTAGCAACGGGAAAAAGTAGAAGGAGAGGACAGACTTATAGCTAATATTAAAACAACGTCAGGATAATGTAAGAATTGAGAATTTTGCAAGTGAAATGATTTTTTGTTTACAGTTTCTTATCAAGTGATCAGATAGGGAAAGGTGGCGCGAAGCAATACTTGCAAAGCAAGACCTACTTGGATGAGCGCTCCCAGGGCATGATATGTCACTTTTGGACGTAGTAAAGTCTTGTACAACAAAATTTTCTTCTGAACACTGAGACGGAAAGTAGCACAGAGCAAAGGATACAATGCACTGTACGCTCAATTCACAGTTTTGCATTTGACATCTAAATGGGTGGTCCAGGTCAGCTTTCTGTTGAGAGTGACACCCAAGTACTTGAGAGTCTTAACACAAGGCAGTCGAGTGTCATAAGCACGCGACCCACAGGATAAACGGATGTCCAGACGCCTCTCAACAAAAAGCGTCTGTATTTAAGTAGGATTTAATTCAATCTTTCAAACATTGAAGTAGTCCACAAGACGATTTTAATGGTTCTGCAACCTACCTCCGACAACAGAATGACTTGAGTGTGTGGCCACGGAAATAGTATCATCCGCAAAAAGGGAATGATCCTTGTTGCGATAATTTGGAGGATCTGGGGCCGGATTTTTGAAAACCGGAAAGTAGAACAGCCGAGAGAAAGTAGGCTATGACTAGTAGGCTTTTCTCGGCTGTTCTACTCCCCGGTTTTCAAAAATCCGCCCCTGGAGTGTAGATGTTGTACAAAATTGATGATAATACTGCGCCCTGTGGAACGCCAGCCTTAATCGCAAAATCGAAAAATCCAAGGTTCAATTATTTGACGCGAAAATATCTGCTAGGAAAAAAACTACTGATGAGTTGCATAGAGCTTAAAAAAAAGCCAAAGAGGGACATTTTGTACAGAAGTCAATAATGCCAGACTTTGTCAAAGGCCTTTTCCACATCAAGAGACACAATCCTCTAGGCTCTCTACAAGCTTGACAATCTGAATCTCGGTACTTGGCCCCTCTTAAAAACCGAATTGAAATTTGGGAATCACGTAAGCGCGTCATTGCATTGAATTTTGATTTTCCTTGAATCAATTTTTCAAGAATTTTGGCGAGACATGGCTGTGAGGAAATTGGCCGGTTATTTTCTGCTACCGACAAGTCTTTCCTTTTTTCGGAATCAGGATGACATTAGTCAGTTCCCAAGCCAACGAAAAGTGATTCAACCTGAAGGAATCAAAAATCTGGGCCAGGAAAAAAATATATCCCGCTGGCCAGCTCTCGAGAATCCTGTTGCTGATCAAATGCCAAACACTTCTGGATTCTTGTTGGATTTGGATCACTTTATCACCTC
The DNA here is from genome assembly GCA_958502075.1 of Orchestes rusci. NCBI lineage: Eukaryota > Metazoa > Arthropoda > Insecta > Coleoptera > Curculionidae > Orchestes > Orchestes rusci. The sequence goes on from OY293306.1 coordinate 5,001,540, forward strand.
TAAACTGTCTTCATGATTGACTGTAGCATCCAAAGCAGGTGCAGGAGATTGAAGATTCGAAGCTTTGGGAAGGCATCACATACCTCGTCAATTCCGGGATCCACAATGAAATTCCCGACCTTTGCTTCAACTTTTGCACAACATAAGTCTCAGTTAACAGAGAGACTATGAAAATGTCTCAGATTTTGCTTCATCTTCAAAATGGGTGATATCATCGTCGTTGAGTGAAGGAAAAACATGTTTCTTGGTTTTGTCCGGAAATTTTGTTTGAAGGTAAAACTTCTCTGCTTCCTCTGGTGTTAATGAACCAAGATAATTTTGGAATCGTTGATTCCAAAGGTTAGAAATCCACCTTTCAATTTTGCGAGTCGGACGATTGGCTGTCTTCCTTTATGGCCCCTGTTTTGTATGGCAGCTCTCCTGATGCGATTCCTTGTTTTTATCAGCTTTCTGGAGGGAGATCCAGTATGTTATGGGAATCTGGGTCATGTTCCGAAGACAGCCCGCACTGAAGATGTCTCTGTCATGATATGTTTTTCACTGATTGTTGTTATACCGAGGCAATTGATATTATCTAAATTATTTGAATTTAATATGAAAAGCCTTCAACTTCCATTTGATATGTTCTATAATAAATCTTGTTGATCTTCTGATGTAATTCCCTATTTCTGTGTAGAATACAAAAAGCCGCATCTAGTTCTGATCAATCAGAATATAAATAAATCGCTTGTTCTCTTTCACAAATTGATAGACTTGGAATATGCTCTATCATGTTCGAATATGTAAAAATCGATATTCCAAAGTCCTCTTGGTTTGCATCGTAGCAAACCATGACCGTGACAATTACTTTAATGAAGGGCTTAGTCTCTGCAGCTTGGTTAGGTAAAATCTCGTTTTTGCAATACACGACGAATATACATCTTTTTGATCGACTATGTCTCATTTGAAATTCTGAAATAAACAAATCAATCATGGAGTTTATATTTATGAGTAAAATAACTGTTTTACAAAGCAATAATTGTTTTCAAATATTTTGTAGGTTATACAAAAGAAAAACACAGCATCTGACATATTATGTCATTGCCACGTGAGCACGTTTGCTGGAGAGACAACACAAATGATGTCATTTAGATTGTTTCTACACTTAACGGTTGAAACGTGATGGGAATAGAAGTATTAAAGCGTGCCGTACTTGAGTTGTTTCTGCACCAAATGATTCGTTCTGGTGTATTTGTAAATCAATATTCCGTAATGAACTGAAAGTCACCAAATATTTCGCTTGGGTTGTTCCAAAAATAAACTATTCAAAAATTTTTCACTCTAGGCGAGTACACCCTCAACACCCTACCATCAAGCTTTCGAATTCCTATCATAAAGCCATCAGGACATAATGAAATTGTGTTCTCATCAGTAGGTTCATGCATAGAGGACGTTAACCACCCTAGGCAAGAACATCTCAAACGCTTGGAACGCTGGTGGTATATTCAATAAAACCACGGTGGAAAATTCAAATATATATTCACAATAAATATTATCAGTGAGCCGTAGATACCCAGTTTCCATGATATGGGGAAGAAAGAGTGGTGAACGCGAGTCTACAACGACTCCACAAGTTATGTATTGAATATAACCAATCACCCTGACCGTTAAACAATCTTCACTTACAAAAAAAACTAAACTTGTAGGAAAATGAAAAAAGTAAAAGGTGCGTTGACTTTCTGGCTAGCTAGCTAGCTCCAATTTACAATGCTCAGTGATAACTTGAAACAAAAAATACTTTGTCACATTCATGTTCGTCGCCACAAGTATGTTTGATGTATTGAAATTCCGGGTAAAGTTCTTGCCTCGCAAACGTTGTATCAATCAGGAAAAACCAGGTACAAGGCAAATCAGCTGTCATGCCAGCACACAGCTCAGCACCTATGCTTCTTCCACGCTACGACCTTGAAGGTCAGATACCAACCCATGTGCCAAAGGAACAGTTTTTGGCAACCACCGCCAAAAGTATGCATAGAAACCCAATGAGTAAAATATTCATTGGAGAAATAAATGAAACCTTGAAGGTCTTACCTCCCAATTTGAAGGGTTCGCGAACTAGCTCAGTCATCATCCAAATCAAGGTAATTCCGTCATGCGGTTTGGTAACTAACCAAGTCCAAAAAACGTGCCCATGCACAGGAAAAACGGCTCACGCCAGTATCGGTGTGTCACTAAACAACTTTTTTAACAACCACCCTTTTCAGAATTGAAAAGTTAGATTAGGAAAATCGTGACTGTCCAAGATGGTGGTTTGAAGGCGAGCAAGATCAAAGATCAAAGACACAGTTTCTAGAATTACGAAGCTTCTAACAATTAGATCGGGGCATGCGCAAACACATTGTAGTTCACAAACATACTATCCATATGCGGTCATGATGAATACTAACACTACTCGATCTCAAACCTCTCAGTAGCGACCAACGGGTCCAAAGCAACTCAACTGACAAAATTGTAATCGAATTACGAATACTGTTCAACGTTAGATGACAATCCTGGCCGAAAAGATGAAACCAACCAACCAAGAGCAACTGCAAAAGCCGACAACGTTGCACCGAACCCAATCCCGATTCCTAAGTGATCCCAAATGCCAATCGAGTTCATGGTCAGATGATCATAATCTAACCTCAACCAAAACTGATACGTTAAGTTGACTAACTGAAAAATATGCCAGAACTCGTGGAAATACGCTTGGAGTGTAATGAAAGATGACTGACAAACCATGACAACATAATCAGGTTAGTTCTGTGATGGAATAGTACCGCGAATTGAAAAGTCAGCGCAAAATGAGAGTGTGCTAGTTTCACCCCAATCGTGATTCAAAAAAACTTATCACTCTAGAAATGAGTGGATTGTGACACACCATACTATCAAACTTGTGAATCCCTATCATTACGCCATCCTAGGCATAATGAGATGATGTTTGCATCATTACGTTCTGATCATAGCGGATGTGAAGTTTACCACCCTAGGCAAATTTCAACAATATACCCACCTTGATCATCAAACCATCCTTAACATAATGAAATGATGAATATAATATAATTGAGTTCTATATTGGATGTAGAAAATACCACCCCAGGTAAATGTCTTTGACACGATTTCTCTCAACACAACTGATTTTGTTTCATAAGACCACCATAATGGAATAATGATGTCTTCATCATGAAATCTATAGTAGATGTAAAATAACCAACTCTTGGTAAATATATGTTTGAAAATTTATCGCACAAGTGATTCTTTCTCGTTGGACCACCGGTATATTCAGAGTATCCATCATTAGTTTTCAAAATTGATGTGAAATCCACCACTCTTGGTGAAATGAGCCATACGATAAATAAAATAAATATATAACACTATATCGAACAAGTGAACAGGTGAATTTGTGACATTAGACCACCCTAGGCATAATGAAATGACGATAACATCGTTAAACTCCACAGTAGATAAAAACATTTTCCACAAAGTAACCTCTGCTCTGTAGCTTTGTGATTTACCAGTTCAAGGGTATTTCACCACACCCTGAAAAAGAGTCTATAGGTTAACAATAAAACCCATAAATATCAAACGTTTCGGAAGTGAATCTGCTTCCGTTGAAAGGAACAACTAATCCAGATCAAAAAAAAAAAATCTTGTTTGTATGTGTCAACTGTAAAGTGTAAAAGTAGGTAAAAGTGACATTTTGTGCCATAAACACAAGAAAGCCAATTTTGCTGACAAAAAAAAACACACAAAAACGAGGAATATCTATTTGAATTTGAATTAATTGTTCCTTTTTTAGGTTCCACCGACGACGGAATCAGATCTTCTACCAGAACATTTGATATTGCTAGGTTTTATTGTTTACTTTTCTTCAGAGTGTGGCGAAATACCCAAAAAAAATCTGGTAAAACATTTTCTACCACAAGTGAATTTTCATCATTGGACCACCCTAGGCATCATGAAATGATGATATGTTTTCATAATTGGATTCAATTATTGATGTAGAATCTTTCACTCGAAAAAAACATCTTCCACATTATATCACACATGTGAATTTGTATCATTTATAAAAAGAAACTCAACATCTCTTGTCATTATGACACATTAATCATTTGATGACATTATTCTCTAACCCTCGCTGTGAGCGCAATGAACCAGATTCAAAGAATCAGAATTGATAAATGTTAGACGATCATAAAGGCGTCGACTTGTCTTCGATTTTTTCTGATGCTCTTGGACCTCATAAAGTCTTTCTTTACTCCGTAGCACCACAAAGATGTCATTGTGAGCTGCACTTCTCTAATTCTACGCAATTTTTTAAGTAAAAAAACAATTTGAGATTTCACGTTAAACGCAAAACGTGTTTTGATCGAATCGCACGAAAAAAGAAAACTAAATCGAATGTGTGTGACGTATGGAAGGACATGTTCCTCTGATTATCAGCTTCTAAAATAGTGATCGGATCGAGCCAAGACGACAGTATCTTCGTCTTTATTTTCAAACTTATTTATGAGACAAGACCGAATTCTGATTGGATAATTTGCATAGACAAAATTGCAACACTCACGAAATTAATTCGATTTGTGATTGGGAAAAAACAAGGAAAAAAATCAATAAGAAGATACTTTCAAAGGAAGTGGCCAACAACAAAACGTTGTAAATACTTTAGTCCCACGGCATATACTATACTATTATACTAAATTGTTTTTCTTCGAGTTCCAAGATTGCGTCATGCAGAGATAAATCAAAAAAGTATGCCATAACTTAAAAGCTCTGTCCTTTGTTAAGCAAAATAAAACACCGCAAAAACTTGACCAGACTTTTTCTTAGCAAATGTTTCATAAAATGTTCCAAGGTACTAGCAAGAAACGCATTTTTGTTCACAAATTATAATAAGCTGGCTTCCCACGGCCCGTGTTACTACAGGCCGGGCCGCGCCGCGCGGGCTTGTGAGAGCCCGGATCAATTCAAGAGACTTCGGGCGGCTCCATTCCCATGGCCCGTTATATTGCAGGCCGCGCGGCGTATTCTGTAGTCGGTGAGCGAGGTTCAGTCAATCCGTTGGTGCAAAAATGTCGCAAGATCAAATGACTGTTGCTGCAGCAGCTGTCATATTATTCAGTGGACATTCATTACTGATCAGAGCAAAAATTAACACTGGTGGTCATCGTCTATTAATAAGAGCAGTGTTCCAAGAAGCAGGCTCACTTTTATACAAACTCAAAAATTCCTCAATTGCATCATACGTCCAATCTTTATACACGTAGACACGATCCGACCACAACGAATATCAAACAACAAATGTCGACACGTCGGTAGACAAGATAATACATACAATACATCTTTTCTTGTGGACAATATCCGTTTTTCCACGGGCCACCAGAGGCATGTTCGCGTCGCGCCGGATCGGGCCTCTGAAGTAACCGACACGCGGCGGATAGAACGGGCCACCACAGATATGCTCGGACTACCACGGGCAAACCTCTTCCCAAGGCGCGTTGGCGCGGCCCGGCCTGTAATATCACGGGCCGTGAGAAGCCAGCTATAGAGATACTAAACTATCACAAAAACATGTTTGATAAAGTCACAGGTATACTTAGCAGTCACATCAGTAAAAGCCAGAAAAATATTTACTTTTACAAAAAATAAGCTATAAACTTTGAGATCGTTGTCCTCAAAACTACGATACAAAATCAAAAGTTGAAATTTTGAATATAATGACTGCCTGAACCAAGATTGACTATACAGGATGATTTCTGTAGGTGGGTCATGCTTTCGGGGAATGATGAGAGACGTCGAAATATCAATTTTGATAAAGCACACTGTGAGTCGAAAATGTCTTTTACGCAAGATACAGGGTGTATCTCATCTACGCCACTGGTTGAAACAAAAATGTTTTTTTTTTCATTTGGAGGGTCTCTATGAGGTAGGCCTATAATGAAATTTTGTAACGATAACATCAACTGTTAAAAGACTATTGAAAAATATATTAAATTTTCCAAAAACTTTAGCATCGTGTATCTTGCGTAAGAGGCATTTTGGACTCATAGTGTGTCATATCAAAATAATTATATTGATGTCCCCGAAGCATGACCCACTGGCAGGAATCACGCAGTATACCTGCATCAAAGAATTTTTCCTCAATTCCATCAGATAAGCACTATGTAGTTTTTACGACGCGGCGTACTTACCCTTTTCGACTACTTTGATGAAAAAAGAACTTGGCTCCTGGATGCTCCGTTCACTGTTCTATAGGTTGAGGCACTGGTCGCAGAAGGTTCATAATTATATTCCTTACTGAAAGTGCTTACACTTTTGGACCAGATCATACGAATTGCTATCAAATGAATGATTACACAAATAGATAAATAGCCATATATTCTTTACAGGGCACGGCCGATTATAGAGAGATGGATTATATAATCGAAACTATCAACATCATAATATTATGATCAATTTTTTTGTATTTTTCATTAGACTAGTGGGGAAGCTCCACATAAATCACGCAAGATCAGCCCAGCGGCGAGTTTTTTTTTGAGTGACATGAGAGTTTCCAACGAGTTTAATACTAACAGTTGTTCGACACATCAACCTCATAGATCAATTCTGAAGTAATCTCTATAGTAGGTTGACCGCTTTATTGCCCTGAAATCTACAACAAATAATATGGACATCATATTCAAAGCTTTAACTAGTAGAAGAAATCAGAATAACGTTCTTTTATCAACAAACTGTGTGCTTGAGACTAATAATTATAACCGACACAAGACGGCAATATCTATTTTATATACATAAATAACAGTTCATCATTGAATCGGCCTCGAAATCTATGAGAAAGTGGTTCATAATCATTGATAGGCCGGAAATTTGATGAGAGGACTTCATTGTGATACAACAACAATTTCTCCATTATCGTCCCTTTGTGAACAGGGCAGTTATTTTGTTGATAGATGAGGAAAATTATTGAAATAGAGGGTTACGTTACCTTTTTGTCCGAAGCTTGAGCACGTTTGAATATTCAGAAAAAATATTCCATATTATTCAGAAAATTCTTTGATAAATTTTGATCCCCGCCGCCTTTAAACTCTTATTTTTATCAACTAAAACATGATTGCGAAACTTCCAGGAGCAAATTGTTATTTGAAGCGGAAAAGATGGCCATGATGGCCACACCACATTTTTCTAATCGAAATTTGTTTGTGCGGCTTTTAATTCTGTTGATCTTGATGCAAAAACTTTGTTACTTAATATTTAAAGCTATCCGGAAAAGATTGCCTTATAAATAAGTTTTATGCTTAGATTCATTTGTTTGATTCTGTCGCATCCATCTCTGTAATAGATGAGATATCTGCTCAGAAACACAGCATTATTCCAGTTCTTTCAACTATTTCATCGCAAACATCTGCAAACAGGCACAAATAGGAGTTGTGGGTCTTGTTCTTTCAAGAAAATAACTGCCCTGAGCACAACTTGCCTACGTGTTTGTACGAGATCGTTTGTCATAAAACATACAATATTCCATTATCAATTACTTATCAGAAACAAACATAGAAATTGTGCTTGAGTATGTCCTGAATTTCCTTTGAGATTACAGAAATGAGTTCGCATTGTTACTTGTTGCCTTCTGGCTTCCGTTGCGTCCATTCTTGATTGAAGTCATGCGGACTTGAGTTGTGCCTCCGGTGCTGTTTCTTCTTATTCGAGATCTGTAATAGTAGCTGGAAGAATGGAGTGCATTTTTTTTCGATTCACAGAAGAGTCCAGCTATGGCCATGAACATTCGATGAGTGCCATCCTGCAAGTAATTCATTATGTGGGTGATTGTTGAATGAAAAGCTCTAGATACTATGGACGATAATCACGCCCAAATCAATTCCGTGGAATATTTCAGAGCTATTCATTCAATCTAACAGGTATTTCATTTGCAGACGAGTAAATTAGATTGAAACAAATACTCAAGAAAAAAAAACAAAAGCTTGAGGAAAAAACAAAACTGTATTCGATACGTGGTGAAATATAGGTACAAAATCAATTAAAATTTTAAGGTGGCGGAATTTTGTGGAGGGGGAGTGTGAAAATAACATGTCGTGCAATTGAATAGATTATAAGATAATACACCCTGTATTTTAGGTTAAATTTTTCCATTTACCATGATACTTGATAAAAAAAGCAAATTTCTCAATGTTTAATCACCATTAAACATGCATTATTTTCTAAGTTCAATACATTTCCAATTTTTAATAATCTTCATGATAGGTTATGACCCACTCAAGTTCAATGTCAGATAGGTAGGAAACTAATTAAATCATCACGTTCCCGAACCATGGTAGGTCACTCGGTCATGATATGATTATTTTGCCGACGAAAGCCCGAACGGAAGTGCATAGTAGAATTATGTTTACTACAATATTTGGATAACATCATTGTGTACTATAACAATTAATTATATATAAGCAAGTCGTGGGAAATAAAGGATCAGTATTCAACAACTACTCAAACCGTTGTTTTACTCAACAAATGTACTGTGCCCAAGCCCACTTGGCCATAGCAGAGAGTGAGGCTGCTCTCTGGCAGTAAACTCTATATTTTCCGCTGCTCAACCGAACCGAGTTGAGCAAGTGTAATCTACGAGCTAAACCTAGCTTGTACATTGGTCCTTTGAGCAACCCTAAAACTGCAGTAACCCGCCTGCAGTCCAGCCAGTCCACAAGTCCACAGAGGCTCACTACAAATCCAGTCCACAGAGGCTCACTACAAATCCAGTCCACAGAGGCTCACTACACATCCAGTCCATCAGAGGCTTACTACAAATCCAGTCCACAGAGGCTCACTACAAATACAAACTACAAATCCAGTCCACAGAGGCTCACTATCCAAACTACAAATCCAGTCCACAGAGGCTCACTATCCAAACTACAAATCCAGTCCACAGAGGCTCACTATCCAAACTACAAATTCAGTCCACAGAGGCTCACTATCCAAACTACAAATCCAATCCACAGAGGCTCACTATCCAAACCACAAATCCAGTCCATCAGAGGCTCGCTATTCAACCATCCAAAAGTGAATCCAACATAAGGCAACCAATAAACCACAATGGGAAACAAGAACGAACTTGATCGCCTAGCAGAAAAGCAAGAAAAGGTGGGAATACAGATCGTCCAGATACTAAGCAACAGCAAAAACGACTCACAAAACGAAAAAACGGATTACTACATACACAAACATTTATCCCACCTGGAGAGATTATGGCAGGATGCCCTCAAGAACGACAGAGCAATCAATAGACTGAAGGACTCCTTCGACCATCCCTACAACACCAGGTCATACTTCCACTACATGGCTGCCGACTATGGCGAATGCTTGGACTACCTACGAACATGCCCAAAAGCCGAACAATTAAGCCCTATCATCAACAGCCAACAAAAGCGACTGAAAATACAAGAGTTCAGAATAGAACAACTAAAAGACCTTTTTACGGACATACAGTCAGAGTTGGAACTAGACAAAGGAGAGTATCGCTACAATTTCCTTATGGAAAGAGTTCACAAGCAGTGGGAGAGGATCCAGGACATCCACGAAGAAATCTTATTCTACGAAGAAACCAACCTACACTTCGTGATACTTCCAAAAGTAACGACCAAAACCAACCTACATTTCCTGATACTTCCAAAAGCAACGACCAAAACCAGCCAACATTTTGTGATACTTCCAAAACCAAGACCCATGAAGACTCTGCATTAACCAACACAAACGAACTAAACAACTTGGAGACACCGACCAAAGAAGAAACAAACAAGCCAATAGAACAGCTGGAAGCAATCGCAAGCAACCACTACTCAGCATGGGATCTGATTCAAAAAAGTGACGAGAACAAACTACTAGACAGAACAAACTACTAGACGAGAACAGACACTAGACAAGAAAATCATCAATCAAATGGAAAGCCTAAAAAAAGACGAGAGATGAAAAAATCTTTGAGAAATTTGCTTCTTCTAGTCCTGTCTCATGTTAAAAGGAAAACTACAACCTCAAAATACACCCTGTATATAAATTCTTGTGAAATAATGTGAAAGTAATTATTGCATTTTCAGTGGGCATTTATAACGTACCTAGTTTCATCATGTTATGTATTACATTCAATTTCACTTGAGAGTGGAAGGACCGATTTCCGTTTGTCAAGCATAATAATATGCATACATCTACATAATAATATGCTTCCATCTACATCGAATTTGTGTTCAAAGTGACGCTTATGCCAAAAGTAGATGGTAGCATTGATTCCTGTTTGGCAAGCGGAAATCTCTCACTTTTACTTCGAAGTGGAATTTAATGTTATTCAGGCATTACCTAGATGATCGTTTTTGTTTGACAAAAAAGCGCTAACGATTCTTCGCCATCTGGGGGTAAAAATTGAAACTGAATGACGATTTGAATTCTGGACCACTTTTAAGCATTTCGATCAGTCTCCTACATCGAACAGTTTAAAAGTTAGAGGTCCTCCTTCAAACTAACACAAAGAAATGCACTGTTGCAGGACTCTGCTGCAATAGTGCGTCAGGCATCCATAGCTCGTATACCATTCGGGTTAGGAATTTTGTTCATGCGCAGACCTATACTATACTTATGAGTGTATTTCAGGAAAATATTTTCGCAAATACAGAGTGGAGCAAAAAAAAAGTGACGACATTTTTAATGATTTTTTAGATGGGACACCCTGTATTTTTTTGGATATAAAGATTTGTTTCGGTGTTCTTTCCTATGTCCAAAATTTTCATCTGATTTGCCTTGATAGTTTTCGAGAAAGAAACAAAAAAAATCGTTTTTAACCTTTCAAAAAATAATTTTAAAGATGGTCTTGGGTCTGTTTTTTTCTAGCTCCGCAGTGGCAATTCCAAAACACTTAGTCCAAAGATTCTCCAACATCAATTTTGTTTTTAATTTTGTTCACGGTGTCCAAAATTTGATTCCGAGTGTGACAACTGTCAAAACAGTTTTTCTCAAGATTTTCAAATGATACACAATGTTTATCATTTCATAGTTTAATGTAGAATGAGGTACAAACACTTTTTGTATTTACAAGTTTATTTAAATTTTGAACCGTAATATTCACCAAAAATCATAAATATGTCAATTTTCATCAATTAAATAGTGGGTATAGTAAGTATTAAGTATCTATACAAAATAAAACTTAGTGGCTCTGGATGACGCATATCGGGAAACTCAGCCACATACATCCCACTTGCCAAAAAAACAATTTTTCTTACTTTTTCCGAATACAAAAATCATATCAACAAGCTCTTCTTATGGATAAGTAATTTCCTCCACAAATTATTCGCCAATATTCTTTCACAACTAATGTCAAAACTAATGTATTGTTTGTTAGATGAACAAAGCATTTTTCCATAGCAACCTAAAAAATGTTTGTTTTTTCTGATGGATGGTCCTAGGTGATTACCTACATTCTGCATTGAACGGTGAAATAATATACATAGTGTACCATTTGAAAATCTTGAGAAAACTGCTTTGAAAGTTGTAAAATTCGGAATCAAATTTTGGACACCCTGTACAAAATAGAAAAAAACCACTTAATGTTGGAGTATCTTTGCACCCACTGTATTAAAATTGCCACTGCGAAGCTGGAAAAAAGCAGACTCAAGACCATCATCAAAATTATTTTTTTTTAAAGTTGCAAAACGATTTTTTTTGTTTTTTTCTTGAAAACTGTTCAAGCAAATTAGATGAAAATTTTGGACAAAGAAAAGAACACCGAAGCAAATCTTTATATCCAAAAAAATACATAGTGTCTTAATTGGAAAAAATAATTAAAAATGTCGTCACTTTTTTTTGGACCACTCTGTATTTGCAAAAATATTTTCCTGAAATACACTCATATGTACAGTATGGGTCTGCGCATGAACAAAATTCCTAACCTGAATGGTTTACGAGCTATTGATGCCTGGCGCACTATTGCAGGACCCTGTATATCCTTATTACTCTCTCATTACAGAATCAAGGCATCACACTTTTTTTGAAGTCAATCTTCATGTCACCAACTTCATCTTTCGAATATTCAAAGATTCATCTTAATTCTCGTTCACAACCAATCCAAGCGCATGCATTTTTGAAAATTCTCTTTTTTGTTGGTTTATGGCGCTGCGTTTAGCGCTTACAGCCACGACAAAAACTTGATTGAGTTGATTTGACATGAAACGAATAATGCTTTTGCCAAAAAGGATGCATATGAAATTTGTGTGTGGTGATCTTGCTTTTTTAAAAGGGGCTTACATCATGCGCGACCTCCCTGTATATTAACAATAGAAGAAAAAATTATACAGTGTATTCTCGGCTTGACGCATGAAAAGGTGATAAAGACAAACGTTTGCGAAGTGAAATTTCATCTTTTGGGTTTCAACCCTGCTTAGATGGAGACTGATTTGTGTAATAGTCTTAGTTTTGAAAAGTCAAGTATGACCTGAGAATTAACCTAAAAGTCTCACGACTGAAGAGCTTACTCAGTAGGAGATACGACTAAATGTTGTTGGAGAAAGTTGTTCAGAATAAGAAACAGAGTGCGAATGCAAAATTTCGAAATCCTTCCCTTCCTTTGATATTTTGCATTTTTCCTTTCCAAGTTTTCAGTATAGCATGAAATAGTTATTTACCTAACAAGTGTGGAAAGTGATACTTTACCGCACGCGACGGCAGTGACCGACCGACGCGAAGCGGAGTTCGGTCACAACGTCAAGGGCGGTAAAGACACTTTCCACATGTGTTAGGTACAAAATTTTACCTTTGAGTTGAAATTTCACATTTTCTTCAACATGGAAATCTGCTTCTTCATAATTTTGTCATAGTTACCACCAAAGAAATGTCATTCATATTCAGTATGACACGATGGTTACCTAGAGACATTGGTGGTTACTATAGCAAAACAATTATTTGCGTGCTGTAACACGGAGTGCTGTGAAGTGCTACTTGCCACACGCAAATGCGTGCTGTAAAGTACACTTTCATGCACGCGAGTAGGTAATTTCATTTATTCTTGATGTCTTGAGCTTTTAATTATGTTTTCTCAGTTTAATTTCAAATAATTTTATACTTTGCACTATAGCGTGATTCACCATTAAAACGATTTGCTGATAATTTTTTCAATTTATCCAAGTTATCAAAGTAGGCGTAGGGTTTTGAGATTTTGCAATCTCTCTAAGTCTTTCATTTTGAACAACTGTCTTCAATATCAATTTGTCGTAACTCTTATAGAAGATGCTCTTTACAGGTGAGAGAACTAGCTTCTAGACATACTTGATTTCTTGAAACTGAGATTATGATACAAATCAGTTTCCAATCAACAGCCCGCGGGAGGAAAAAAGGCATTTACCTACCTTTTATGTAAATAGCAATTTTAGATCAAATGATGGTTCATGGCGGCTACAAACATAACAGCTCATGTTGTGTCGATTCTCTTGGTCAGAAAACATGAAAGAGTATGGAATAAAAGTCATATTTGGGAACAAATCTTTACCGTATCTGAATTTGCGTACCCTAGAAGAAGCCAGAAATAATGATCTTTCTCTTTCGATGCATTTCGATGCTTTTTTGCTAAACATATTTTACTTCAACAGCTTTGGATTTGAAATGACTATTGGGTTGACTTGTCGTGTGCTTCAATGATTGAAAAATTCTCAAATGATAACTTTTTTTTGTCTGGAATCAAGTTAAAATAGCTAAAGCTCTTCTTGTTTTCAGATACATCTGTATATAGATTTTTTGGTTCGAATCAAATTTTATCATCATGTCTGCAATATCTAGAGAAGGTACCGCTACAAACAAATTTAAAAAGTTCCAGTGGGCGCCGATCACGATCTCTGAAAAAAATAGGAGGGCCCTATCCAACTGTATCGAAAGTCCGGCAAAAGCCATCCATATCACGATAATTTTGAGTTTCTATGTGATTTGTACTACTTACATATGCATAAAAATGTTTATCCGAATAATTACTCTACAAAAATTGAATAGATTCAATAAGAATATGCAATCAACGATCTAAAAACAATTGAAGAGTACATTTTTAGGCAATTGAATAAAACATTGAACTGAATTATCAAATCCAAATAATTGATCATATTCTATTTTTTCGATGAAAAAATCAATGGAATGAAAATCAGCTTTCTGCACTCATACACATTTTCGTGACGCTTAGAATATCACCTTTGAGTCCTATTCAGCTCTATAATCAGTTCGCCACAGATGGATTGGCTTTTACAAATTATTGCTCTATTTTATCACCATTGTCGTGATGTTGAGAGTCCTTCACTGTATCATATCAAATAATGCTTTTTTTTCATATTCTACAATCCAATCATTTTTGGAACTAGAGAGTGTTTCTAAAGCATCATCACTGTCAACGTGAAGCGAGAGGTGGATTTAAGGATAAAGGACAAAATCCTGCTTAGGCCAAATCTTCAGCCTCCAAACACGGAAACAAATATTCAAGAGTCTCAATCTTTTGGAAACACTCTATACATCAGTAGGTCATTCAATATTTTATATTTTCCAAATAATCTTCAGCTGATATACTTACCCTTATCTCTCTCATCCGAATGCTATAGATGATGGGATTGGCAAGCATTTTTAAGATCACCAAGATATTATCAACTAATCGTAAGATCAACACCAAAAGTCTATGGTTACAGTTGAGATCAGTCAAGTCCTGTCCAGAAATGTAGCATCCAGTATTACACGTGAGAGTGTACATTAGTAAAGCAGGTGTCCAGCCAATAAAGCAAGACCCAAGTATGAGAAGGGTGGTGTAGATTGCACGTACATTACTCTCAAGTTGTTTGCGTTCTCTATTTATTTTTTGGCTCGACTTTCCTGGAAGTGAAAATTTAAATCAATAATTCTTCTTACTCAAAAATATGGATTAAAAATAAGTTGTAATATTTTGTAAGTTGAAATGAGAATTGGATGAATTACTGTATCAATAATGATAATCAGTTTTCGACTATTTTATGATAAGAACTCTCAAGATTAAATCAATGATCTAATCGCGATCACAAATGAATAGGGAACATGCATATATTTTTTTAAAGATGCATCCAGAAATCCATGGGAAATAAGAGGAAATGTATTGAAATCAATGAGTTATGACATCGCATCAAAGTCACACCATGCTACGTGGCCTAGCGACTCTGGTGGTGTATTTTGGGAAAAACGCTCGGACACGTCAATTTTGTTTTCTAGTCTACGGGAACGTCTTTTTATGTATAGCCGTTTAATTCGGGGTGATCCAAAAAAAAAAGATATTGCGCTACACTTCGAGCATCAGATTTTTGCATGGCAAAACCAATTTTTTATATTTGAAATTCTCCATGAATTTTTTGTTTTCAGTAGCTTTTGTATAATTTGTTATTTTCCGCAAAGGATTTTGTTCAAATTAGGTATGTGGGTTCATTTTGGGATTAGATCAAGAAATTTGAAAAAATGCATCAGTGAGGTTATGTTAGCATAGTCTTGTTATTTCCCAAAGGATTTTTGTTGAAATTAGATAATATGTAGATTCTATATGGAGTTTGATTGAGATTTTTTTTTTAATGACCTGGTGAGGTTATGTTGGCATTATTTTGTTCAGAATTGATACACACACAAATGTAGGTTCATTTCAAAATTTGATCCAGAAATTAAAAAGAAATTGACTTGGTAATAATAATAATTTTTATTCATTTAGCAAAGCTATACAATGGGAAATAATTATTGGATAATATACAGATATGCGCTGAATGCAAGCGTACTAAAGATATAAAAATAACATAAGTCGAAAAGGCAAATGAACAATAAGAAAATATCGATTTACAAGCTACAAGTTGACCACATACAATATACGGATCTTTTTGGAGCTACTAACAATATCATAGTTTTTTTTTGGTGATGTCAAGTTTGCATTTTTCCGTTATTTTCCCAAGGATTTTGTTCAAATTAGATAATATGGAGGTTCTATTTGTGATTTTATCAAGAAATTTGAAAAAAATTACATAGTAAGGTTATGTTAGCATACTTTTGTAATTTTCCAAAATATTTTGTTCACATGAGGTGTGTTGTAGGGATGTCAATCCTAGAAGCGTTCTCAATCCCGGTATCTAATCCCAGAATAAATCTTATTCCGGTTCTGACTGAAAATTCAAGAGATAATCTGGAAAGCAAATGATGCCCTGCAAGCGGTTGATGAATAGATGCGAGCTTATCAACTGCCATGATAGCCCTCTCAAAAAACACCTGCTTTCTTTTAAAAAGACCCAGGAGATCCAGGATGCGTTTTCACCTTAGAGGTGCCATAGAATCGACCAAGAGAACAATTTATCTGGAGATGAAAGAATCAGATATCATTCAAGTGATATTATCTCAACTTAAAACATCTAAATCAACTTAAAAGAATTCGCAAATCAGCCTTAACGAATCTGTTGTGAACATGTATTTCAAACTAAATACCCCAAAAATATTATCAGTTATTTGACAAAACACAATCATAACTGAAGAGCCGCTGGATAGATTTTTCATGATCTTTGATATAACGATTGATTCTTTTCCGCTACGAATAACAGCATAATTATTTTAACAACGGAAAATTAAAAAAAATATATGAAACAAATTCATTCAACACAAGATACGTCAAATCACGAGGAGGTATGAAATTTGCCGTTTCATCTAGTTAAGAAGATGCTTTTGTTTTCAAAAAAAAACCAAGTTAATGTTCGTTTGTCATCAATGTTTCCAGTTTCCCGAGTTTTGTCCGATTGCCATGTTACATGACAAAAATATAAGAGTATCTCAAAAACCAAGCCGTTGAAGACGCATGTTCATATGAACTTTTCGTCTCAGAGTAAGTCAAAGAGTTTCTGTTGACTGGGGACCTGCGACGTGGTGCAAAGAGCTTTGGTTGTTCTTTTAACCTCTGCACATGCCGTCATGACAATACATGTGAGAAGCACATCAGCCTTTGTCCAAGGTAATCCCCAGAAAAGTTGTTCTCTTGATCAATTCTTTGGCACCTCTATGGTCACTACGCAGTCCAGGATCTCCTGAATCCTTCTTTTTTAAAGCAGAGTCGCAGATGTTTTTTTGAAAGAGCTATGGCAGTTGATAAGCTCGCATCTATTCATCGACCGCTGCCAGGGCATCATTTGCTTTCTGGACCATCTCTTCTGGATGCTCAGTCAGCATCGGAATTGCTAGGTCGTCAGGATAGCGGATCATATCAACCCACTGGTCTACTTCAATGTCCATTAGGTCATCGTAAAGAATGTTACACAGTATAGGACCAAGAACCGATCGCTGTAGAATCACTCCTTCTAGCCTTTCGATGTTATTTTTATCCACCAGGATTTTTCTGTCCGACAGAAATTGTGGTCCTCTATGATGATGTTAGAGAGTTACCCGCTGACACCCTTGTTCTTCCCCTTCTTGGTCTTCATTTGGCTAAGTTGAATGCGCTCTTACGTCAACGGGTATCAGCACATTCCGGCCTTCTGCCTGCCCACCCTTCAGCTTTGTCGGTAATATGTTCCAATGCGTGGATCATCGACACCCACTTCCCAAACCATATTAGTTGAAGCCTTCCAACGAGTCGATCTCCTTTGCCAGTCTGATGTTCACTATGTTCTCATAAGTCTTAGCAATGGTATCTATCAGACAGATTTTAGTGTGTTTTGTAACATTTTCAATGCCCTTCCTCGGCTTCTCTAGAAAGAGTAGTTTCGCTACTTTCTATCTACCCTTGAACACGTTCTCTTGTAGAAAGCGATTGAAGAATTTTCGAAAGAATTCGGTGTTCTCAGCTATTGGATATTTGATACCGGAGGCTGGAATTCCATCTGGGCCTGGTGCCTTTCGATATTTTGATGTGCTGCTGGCATTGATTGGTTTTTTCGGGGTTATTAAGTCACTACTTTTTGCAGATCTCGAGATGATGATGATGATAAGGAGCTCACCAAATGTTTCCTTCTGCTAAAAAAATAGATAGAGTGGTTCCAGGATAATTTTATGCTGAGCCCGTTCTCGACAATCCTGTATCATTCTTTGAAGATGTCATGCTCCAACTCATTACATCTTCATTCAGCATCTCTTCTTCCCGAATTTGATTATTGGATCCCACTAGTTCTTTTTTCTGTTCCTGGAAGGTTGGTCTTCTTCTCTTTCTTGCATCACGTTCTTTGGCATTTTGGAATGCTCTGATTTCCTTTTTTGTAAATAGTATTTCTTCCTGCAATTCCTTATTTCTCCAGTACGACAGACTGTATTCCCATATGCACAAAAAAGATGTGCGAGTTAGAAAACTATAGTAAGGTGTTATCGAGTTCAGCCCAGAGTTCCCCAGCCTGCAGTTCCGGCTAATATAACTATATTTTAGTATAGTTGGTAAGTAGAGGGCAGGCAGGAGACTGGAATGCTTCTTACTGTATTTTAATGCACTGATACCCGTTGACGTACTGGAGACTGATCACCAAGAAGGTGAATAAAAAGGTGTCAGCGACCTCTGTAACATTGAAGAGGATCACCTGTCAGATAGAAAAATTCTGTTATATAAGAATAACGTTGGAAGAACAGAATGAGGGGTTCCAAGTGGTCGGTGCTTGGTCCTACACTTTGGAACATTTTCTAAAATGAATAAATGAACATTGAAGTGGACCAGGGGGTTAAGATCATCTGCTATGCGGACAACTTGCCAATTCCGGTGCTGGCTCAACATCCAAGTGGGATGGTTCAGAGAGCGAAAGCCCTGACAGCGGTCGGTGAATAGATGCGGACTCATCAACGGCCTTAGACCCTCAAAAACCATTTGCGATCCTACTATCTTTTGAAAGGAAGATCCAGGACTGCGTATTCACCATAGATGTGTCAAAGAATCGTCCAAAAGAACAAATAATCTGGGAAGGACCTAGGAAAAACCTCTTTGTGTGTTCATTGAAGGCCCCAGCGATGCAGTCGATCCTCTTATTTCTTTTAAGTTGTTGTGAAAACTGTGAAGAGTGAATCTTCGACTAATATCAATACAAAAGTACCATATGAGCATGCGTCCACAGCGGCTTGATTTTTGAGCTACAGGTCGTCCAAAAATACTATTTGATTTCGTTTTTTCTTATATTTTGGTTGTTACACGGCAATCTGACAAAACTTGGAAAATTGGGGATATCAATGACGAGAGACTCAAATATTAACTTGGTTTTTTAAAATAAAAAATATATATTTTTTTTAAACTAAACTGCTGGACACTCACCTATACATGCACATTTTTGGGTTAAATTCAAAGTCCAATATCTTCAACAAGAATAGAGATATTTCAATGCGGTTTGCGGATTTTTGGAGCTAGTTTTTTACGGATTGAGATGCATGGAATAGATCCTTCGTAGAAACAAAAAATCATGATATACAGGGTGATTCATGAAGTCATGCGAAAAATGGAAATTGAATTATCGTCAAAAAATGTTAATTCTGATTTAAATTTCTCTTCTATAATGGTCTTCAGCTCTGCAAAAGCCGTAGAAACCCATCAATCAATTGCAAAGTTAAGGCATTTGGAACATTTGGTCCCTCTACCTGATGTTTGTGAGCATATCTAGTGACCACGAGCTTGAATTCAAAAACTGAAAAATGTCTGGAGATATTAACATCACCATAGTACCAAAACATATTGTATCGCCTGAATTCAATGCTCACTGAAATGGCATACTCAAAAAAATTCTGATTTTCCGCATGACTTCATGAATCACCCTGTATATCATGATTCACGGTTTCTACAAATGATTAATCCCATGCATCTTAATCCGGACAAAATTAGCTTCAAAAATCCGCAAACGGCATTGAAATATCTCTTTTCTTGTTAAAGATATTGGACTTTGAATTTAACACAAAAATGTGCATGCATAAGTTCGAGTGTCCAGCAGTTTAGCTGACCCGGCAAATTTCATACTGCCTCATGATTAAATGGATGTTGTGTTTAATGCATTTGTTCCATCATTTTTCTTTGTTTTATATTTTTCCGATGTAAAAATAATTATCCTTTAGGAAGAAGACAGTTTGAGTACTCAGAGCAATAATCTTTTATTAGTAGCTGGCAAAGCGCTTTTGGCTAATAAAAAGCCATCATCAGTGCCCCAACTGAAAGTGATACCGGCATGAGTTACGTTCTTAAACGTTTATCAAAGAAGAAAACATTTTTTATCTAATAAAGGAAAAAGAAAGAATTTTATGGTACTCACTAGTCAGTTGTGTACAGTGGACATTTTCCTCAATTTGACCATCATTGGGCCCCTTTCAAGGGTGCTTATTATTCGTAAAAATGGTCCGGCATCATACAATACTATTTTCCGAAGTTATCGAGGTCAATCAAGTTGACAAGGTTGAAATAACATTAAACATAAGCACGTACAAGACATTTACAACACTTTAAAATGAATTTATAGACTTATTTTATCATTCTAGCGATGGTCACGAGGCGAAAGGTGAGAGATGAATTGATACAGGTTATTAAGCGAATCTGGTTAAAAATTGCAAATCATGAGATTAGGTTAGGTTAGAATTAACAAATGGAGTGGACTGCACTGGCGAATTGACCAACAAATCGACAGGCAAACCAATGTCAGGCTAGTGGTGATAGTAAGTGAAATTGAACGAGGGAGAAGTTGCGGTTAGAGAATTTCTTTGAATAAATTTAAGTTTGTAATCTCCTGTGAAGAGGAGTGTATGATCCTAAGTTAAGTTAACTTGGGTTAACCTGAATATTAAGACAAGAAGGGTTTGACTTCAATTCATTGGAAATGTAAATATCCTCCAGAAAATCCAGACGGTTAAAGTTCTTAGAAGAAACTTGATGTAGAATCTTTGAGTTAGATCTAGGGCTAAAATTGTGATCATGTAACTTGATGTGTTCACCGAAAGCAGAGTTAGGTCTATTCAAATGTTAGGAGATTCTAGTTTTTAGAGGTCTACAGGTGCGCCCAATGTAGGAGCAACTACAAGAGTCACATTCCAATTTGTAAATTCCACTTTTCGACAACAAATCAAATCTATCCTTGGTGTTAACCAACAAAGAACTCATATTGCCTGAAGTTTTGAAAGAACATCTCAAATTTTCGTTGTATTTAAGGAAAATTTTGGAAATTTTTTTGTTTAGAAAGGGGTTAATGAAAGGGAAAGAAATGTATCTAGGAACCTGATCTGTATTAGGGTAAGTAATTGATTTAAGTTTATTAAACGAAACTTTTTTAATGAGGGAATCTATAATGTCTGGGTCATATCCATTATTAGAGGCAATCTGGTGAGAGAGGTATATTGAGTAAACGATGGACATAGCAATAAAGAGCTGCCATTTTATGTTGATATGGGTGGTTTGAGTTGAAGGGTATGACATGATCTATCTGGGTCGGTTTTCTGAAAATGGAGAATTCAAGGTTATTCGAAGTTTTGAGTAGAGAGATGTCGAGAAAATTCAGCTTTTGGCAAATCTCAACTTCCAAGGTAAAGGAGATTTTTGGATTGATGGAATTCAGCTTCGAGAGTAGACTTTGGGCACCCTGTGGGTCGCAATCCAAAAAACATAGACAATCGTCGACATATCTGTACCAATGCAAGATTTCTTTGTTATTGTCAGTGACAATGAAGTTAGATTCAAGGTAATCCATAAATACATCAGCCATAAAGGGAGACAAACAACTACCCATTGCCAGTCCATCGGGTTGTTTGTAGAATTTATCATTGAATAAGAAAAAATCCTGTGAGAGGCATAACTGAAGTAGAGAGAGAATTGAGGTTAATTGATCAGGGTGGAGTTTGGTAGATAGAATGTTCTTGATGATGTCTACAGTTTCGGCTTTGGGGACAGTAGTAAAGAGATTGGTTACGTCGAAAGAGACTAAAAGGTAATTATAGGGAAGATTCCTATTGATTAATTCTTTAATTCGTAGAGAAAAAAAGTCAAACACATAAGATGAAAAATCATAAAAATCTATCCAGCGGCTTTTTAGTAATAATATGTTCAATATATGATAATTTTTTTGAGGTATTTATTTTGAAATGCTAGTTCACAACACATTCGTTTGAGCCGACTCAGTACCTATTTTTGGTGATAAGTATGTTTTAAGTTGAGTAAACACCATTTGAATGATATCTGTTTTTTTTTGGATACATCTTATTTCGGAATTAGATCCGGGATTGACATCCCTACAACAAACCTTATCTCAACAAAATCTTTTGAAGAATAACAAAACTTTGCAAAGACAAAGTGATTTTTTTCAAATTTCTTGATAAAATCCCAAATAGAACCCACATAACTAATCTGAGCCAAATCCTTTGGAAAATAACAAAACAATGCAAACATAACCTTACCAAGTCAATTTCTTTTCAATTTCTGGATAAAATCTTGGGTTGAACCTACTTGTATCTTCTTTGAACATAATAATGCCAACATAAACTCACCAAGTCATATTCAAAACATTTCTTGATCAAATCCCAAATAGAACCTATGAAACTACATATTATCTGATTACGACAAAAATCCTCTGTGAAATAACAAAACTATCCGAACATAACCTCACCGGTGCAGTATTTTCCAAATTTCTTGATCAAAATCAAAATAGACCCTACAGATCTAATCAGAACTAAATCATCAAACATAACTTCAAAAATGATCTTTTACAATATTTTTCATCAAATTCTTGATTGAACCTACATACCTAGTTTGAACAAAATCTTTCGATAAATTACAAAACTATGCAGACATAACTACACCAATTGATTTTTTTGAAACTTTTTTTTATCAAATCACAAATTGCACACCTTATATCATATCATTATTATCTAATTTGAACAAAATCCTTTGGAAAACAGCAAAATTAAGCAAATATATCTTCACTAAGTGATTTTTTTCTTTTTTTTTGTCGAATCGCGAATTCAACCTACATAAGCTGCTTTCTTTCGCAACTGATTCCCGAATCAAAACGCGTTTGGATCAAATAATCAAGTGACAACGTAACATGCTCGAAAGAACGAATCATGTGACATTGAATCATGATCAAAAAAATCGATTCGAAAGAATGCAGCTTTAATATCTAATTTGAACAAAATCATTTGGGAAACAACAAAACTATGCAAACATAACCTCACTTATCCATTTTTTTCAAAGTTCTTGATCAAATCTTTAATTGAACCTATATATCTATTTTGAAACAAAATCTTTTGGAAAATAACAAAACAATGCAGACATGTATTATGATATCCTCACTCAAGTCATTTTTGGTGATAAAAGGAGTCAGGGAAACAGGACCTTGGAAAGTCAAATACACAAAATATAAAAATACCTGATTGCTGCTGAACAGCGTAGAAAGTCATCAACAACACGTTCATGGAATTTCGACTTCGAAGTCGGAATTATTCTGACTTCGAAGTCGGAATTCCAAGTTTGAAGTTAGTAAATAAAAATTTTCTTGGTGGCCTCTCTACGCTTTCGTATCGGTATACTGCGGTATGAAGTTCTAGAATTAATTTTATTTCTTATGTGCGCCTTGATTTTCAAGTTTTTTATCATCAACGTTGTATCACTGGTGTGAAAATTCCAAAAACGGTTTCCAAGATCTTATGATAGTGTCACAGAACTGTGAAGTCAAATCTACGCTCAATAACAGAAACATAAGAGACCTTCACATAACTTGTTTTGGTTAATATCCAATCTATAAGAAATAAGTTGAGCGAATTTGATGCATTTATAAATCAGTGCTCGTACCCTTCGATTCTCCTTCTGACAGAACATTGGCTAAAGACGGGACAACCATAATACCTTGACAAATTATATCTTGGTCCGCAGCTACTGTGAAAAAAAGTCAACGCTTGGAGGAACCCTCATCCTTATAAATAAGTATTATCATTCAAGGTTTAATGCTCGAGTCGTGCACAAATATAAGGATCTGCTCGTGGAGAGGGACTTTGAGTTCTCGACCACACTAAATCTTTATATCATAATATGTTTGTATCGTCCTCCATCATGGGATATACAAATATTCCTGGGAAGACTACAACAACTCCTCTCAAAGTTTTCTACTGAAAACAGCACCATACTTAGTGGCGACTTCAACATCGACTCAAGTAATTCTGCCTCCCGATACACCACGTAATTTCGAAATCTCCTTGTTTCCCTAAATTTGAAGCGTGTTGAAAGCCCAACAAGAATCACATCAATCTAGTCAACGACTATAGATGATGTCTGCATTGACAATTTGAGGTGTGTTGTCGAGAGCGCAGGGCTTTCCGACCATGAAGCATCGCTATTCGTCTTCCCTATAAAACGCATCAAAACAAAAAGAAGATAGCGCAACCAGGACGACTTTTTTCAGACCAAAACCTGATGAAGTTCTTAGACTTATGCAAGAAGACTGACTGAAGATGCTCAGTGCTTTTCATGAAAAAACTTGGTCAATTATTCGAAGTCATTTCCTCACAAGAAATTGAGAAAGAAAAGGGCCTTGTATAACCAGAGGAATGAAAATGTCAGTCAAGAAACTACGATCCTTACACACGATCCGAAAATTTGCTCTGAAAAATATTTTTTCTTGAAGTTCTCCTTTGATTATCGACGTATTATTTCAAGCATTTTAGGGAAAGAATCACATTATCATTGGTGATCAGTTTGGCTTTCAAGAAAACATCGAAACCAAAAATACAAAGGGGCTCAGGTCATTCTTAACTAATAGATATCACTCAGTTCAGCTTTCAGGGCAAGCATCAAGCTGGAAGAAGGTCAACACTGGCATTTCTCAGGGATCTGTTCTGAGACCTTTACTGTTCATGATTTATACCAATGTCATCAAAGGTAGGAAAAGGTGGAGGGGAGCAGTAAAAAAATAATGAAAATGAGAAATATCATGTTTCTCTGGAAGCTTATGAGTTGATCTTTCACCCCTCTCAGTATTATCGTTGACTTTCCGGACACCCTGTATATAAAAATGTTTTGTTGCTTGAGAACGGCTGAACCGATTGACTTGCCTTTTGTTTTGAAAGGATCCTTGAACCTCTAAAATATATCATATCAACAGAAAAACTAAAAAAATCGCCCGGAAAAACGTGAAAAACAAATTTGTTCTTTCGCTGACAATTTCAGATGTTCATTTATGTCAGTTTGCAAGGTTCAATATTGTTTTTCATTGGGCTGGCCTGTAGCGCTGTACGCTGTACTTATATCAATGATTAGTAGTGTCGCAAAATATTTGTAGTTTTCGGCAGTTTCTACGTTACATTCCTTTAGGGGTTTCCAGGAACGGTCTGTGGCGCATGCTCTGTATACAGGGTGTTTCAGAATAACATGCTAATAATAAAGGGGGTGATTCTTGGGCTCATTTTAAGAAAAAAAATTCATATGAACGTATGTCCTAAACGCCTTAACTTTTTTCCCAAAAAATATGCAAATCAAAACCCGCATGGACGGCACTGGTCAGAATAATTAAATTGTTGGTGCATCAAAGAATGAGTATTAATGCCTAAAATACATGACTCAAATTTCATAAAGATATCTACAGTAATGACAAAGTCATTGTAAAAAAAGTATCTATTTTTTAAAACTTTGACACCCTGTATCTCAAAAGTTAAGGCGTTTAGGACATACGTTCATATGAATTTTTTTTCTTAAAATGAGCCCAAGAATCACCCCCTTTATTATTAGCATGTTATTCTGAAACACCCTGTATATAAAAATATTTTGTTTCTTTGTATCAGCGTCAAAAACATGGAATCGGCTGAACCGATTGACCTGCCTTTTGTTTTGAAAGGTTCCTTGAAGCTCTAAAATATATCATATCAACAGAAAAAGTCGCCCGGAAAAACGTGAAAAACAAATTTTCTCTTTCGCTGTCAATTTCATGTCCATTCATGTAAGTTTGAAAGGGTTAATAGTGTTTTCCATTGGGCTGGCCTGTAGCGCACTACACTGTACCGAGTTCAATGATTGGTAGTGTCGCCCAGTGGAAAACACTATTAGCAAAATATTTGTAGTTTTTGGCAGTTTTCACGGTACATTTCTTAAGGGCTTTCCAGGAAAGGTCTGTGGTGCACCTGGTGCGCACCTAGAACGACTCACACTTGATTTTGATTGTTCCTGTCATCGAGGCATGAGACATCAATTCTACCTTTCCCTTTTCCCTGGAGCAACTCCATATTGACAGTGGATAAATGCCAATTGTGATAAGTTTTGAAATATCTATTTGATTTGACGTTTTTTTCAAGTGCATGATAAATATTTAGTTTTTAGTTGTGCAATGATGTAATTACAAAAACAATAAACACCAAAAACGAGATAGGATATACAGTGCCCACGGATGGGGTAGAAAAGAGGTGAAATGGATCAAAAATTGAAAGATACGTCAAAAAGTTATTCTTGATAATTGTTCTTGCTTGAAACAGGAGCTACGATGCTACGATGAGAAAATTGATTCCTATTATACAGTGCGTCTCAAAAATGTGAAAACATAAAATTAAACAAGAGCAAACAGTGATTTCTTGATCTGTCAACGTGAAATGATAAATGAAAAACTTGCTTCATATTTAGTTCTAACCCTGAATCCGAACTTACTGAAGGAAATTTGAATCTTTGAAAATTCTAAAAAATTGAACAATTTTGCAAGTCAGCATTTTACTACTTCCAGTATGACTTTTATACCTACGACAACAACAGGTAGTCATGTACAGGTATAATATCAATAATATGCACGTGGTAAAATGCGGACTTACAAAACTATTTATTTTTTAAAACATTTTACAAATTGAAATTTTCTTTAGTAAGTTTGGAATTAGGGTTTTGACTAAATTTGGAGCAAGTTTTTTATTTATCATTTCACGATAAAAGACCAAAAAATGACTGCTCTTGTTTAATCTTATGTTTTCACATTTTTTAAACGCCCTGTATAATAAAAATCAATTTTCTTATCGTAGCTCCTATTTTTAGACCAAGCAAAAACTTCCATCAGAAATAACTTTTTGTTGTATCTTTCAATTTTTGGTTCATTTCACCTCTTGTCTACCCCATCCGTGGACATACTGTATAGCTCTGCTTATAACAACAATTGACACTGTCAACTTGACTTGAAGTCCCACTGATGCCCTGTTGCGTTCCGGTGAACATGACGGCTTGAAGAGACGGTGCGTCACGCTCTTGAGCTGAACCAGGTGACTCCTTCATTCCTGGTAAGCAACTCTTATGTCCAACACAACCCAGCAGTGACAGCGACGGGATAAATTTTGAAAGTTTTGTGTGGCAGACTGTTGGAATCTGCCCAGCTGCTGTCATCGCTAAGTTGTGTTGGACATGAGCATTCAAATTTAATGACAGTTTTTGTGATAATTTCTGCCAGTTTCTCATGTCACAGTTAAATTATAAATCAACGTTATATTTTTATATATACAGATATTTATCCGTTCCTGCGGTTCACTATAAACAAAAAATGCCTTGCAAAAAGATGAATTTGAGTCACCGAACTCGCCAAGCAGTAAAAAAAAGGAGACGGCTATCGAATATGACTGAGGGAGAGCGGAAATCAATACGAGAGAGAAGTAGACAACACAAGATCTAGATGCGTAACGCAGAACCAGCAGAAAGACGAGCAGCCAGGCAAGAGGATGCTTGAAATGGAGAGCACGGTAGTCGCGTTCTGATGTAACAGATTTGGTGCGTTCTCAGCGGAACTAACGCAAAAAGATCAGGATAGCTGGAACACGCAACCAAAGAACTGTACATCTGGACCTGCAATTCAATCGTCTTGCATTCCAATACAATCCCACTTTGATCTTCAGTCAACTATCCAACGGAGTTTCTGAACTCACTTTATTTGCCAGGGATGCCTCCACACATATTGAAATTGCAAATTGGTGTGCCAATCATCATGTTGAGGAATATTGATCAGACAAAACTTAGCAATAACACTCGAGTCGCAGGCAAGAAATTGATGAATAACGTGGAAGAGGCAACAATTTCAACGAGGCCTTTCAGAGATGAAGTTGTCTTCATTCCTCGCATCCCAATGATTCCAACGGACACACCATTCCAATTTGAAAGATTGCAATTTCCAATCAGATTGGCGTTCGCAATGACAATTGATAAATCTAAAGGACAATGACAATACCCCGCTGGTAAACGACCGCTGGGAAGGCCGCGTATGAGATGGCGCGATAACGTAATCAGCGACCCACGTACCATGGGATTGGTCTACGACCCTCAGATGATGATGGACCGACAGGGGTGGACAAGCATTGTGCAGTTAGCCAGAACCCAAATAGGGTGATAGAGCTACGGAAAAAAAACAATCTCTGGAATTGTGCGGTTTAGATTAAGATGCGGATTGCATCTCACATGGACAATTATATGTTGCGTGTTCTCGTGTTGGCAAACCCGATAGCCTCTATATTTACGCAGAGAATAAAGAAACCAAAAATATAGTATACTCACGAGTTCTAGAAAAATATAATCATTGAAACGTAGATATTGTTTCTTATTTCTCAAATATGAAGCCACATTGGGACACAGCTTAGCTTAGCAGGGTACAGCTAGTTTTAAATAAAACACAGAAAAGTTTAAGCTAGCTCCGGATTTCGAACCCAACATCACTCGCGTATTGGACAAATACCGGTCAAAATGCTGAAACCAGAAAAACAGAATTTTACTTTTTCAGACTTTCGGCGTAGTTGCGGCCATCACTCAATTGAAACTATTGTCAAAAACTGAATGTCAAAGATTGTTCTTCCAGGCCATTATAAAAAATGATTATTCAGAAATTTTATATGTGACATCTAAATGAACTACTCAATGAAAATGAGCAACGGATACCCCCTGGATGCCAGGATACAGAATCACCTGTGAAATTGCACCGAAGAAGGCTATTAATGTGAAGGACATCCCGTATATTGGTCCTACAAAGAATTGCATAGCTCATAGTATGAGACAGAATTGATCACAAACTGCAGTGGACAGTAATGAGGCTTTAACCCGTGTAACAGCGTCAAAGTTCAACTCAGACTCTAGTAGGGTCTGAGTCGATAAGCATATTATTATATTAGAACAGTTTTGCTGTGTAGATAAGTGGAAAAAAGTCCGTGCAACATAAAAGGTGATTTGAATCCATTGTCATGCACCGACTTTTTCCAAAAAATCATAAAACTTGTTTATCGAAATTTCAATAAAGCAAGTTTTCTCGGTGTGGCGTTATGACTGGAAACTTGTTAACTAAATATGTATTGGTCAAGTCTGATCTGATCATTGATAATTCGATATTATTGGGTATTTTTCGGATTGACCATCTAGTCGATGGTATGTTGATTTTCTGGGTAAAGATTTTTTAGTTTTCACATATCGATTATATAAGAGAAGTATGTCCTCAAGGAAATATGATTTTGTGCATTGTCTTTAGAAGACATATACATTGTGTCCTATGAACATTGGTCCACAAATGCTTCGTTACAAAGCCACATGGTGTTTTTTTTTCCATTTTCATTTAAATATTAATATTTTTATGAATGTTGTTGTTTATATTACACTCTACTTGAATTTTATCTTTTTACTGAAAATATGTAGCAATCATACGAGATATTCTATAAAACTTCTAGCAGGTTATCACCGCCATATTTTCAAAATCACATGTATTTATTATTTCAAATACGAATCTCGCATCTTGAAAATTTGTCACTTTAAAAATAGTAGTGAAAAACAGCTGGTATTTAGTGAGGTTAGTTGTGATTGTTATGGTAGAAAAAATGATCAGGAATATAATGTGATTACCTTGTAAAAATAATGGTTTTTTTATACTCTCATCCTCAAGATCTCGGTTGAGGGTTCACGTTGTGACGTAGAAATGATAGGGTCTTGAACTGGCAACGTTATGTAGATGACACCTTTGTGATTTGGACAGGTACTTGAGAGAAATTAGATTCGTTTCTCACTTTTCTGAATGGTTTACATAAGAGCATTGAATATACTATGAAGGTGGAGATGGATAGAACAATCAATTCTCTGGAGCTGTCGATAACTGGAGAGAAGAATGTTCTATCTTACTCCATTTATAGAAAACCGACGAAGATGGACCACATAATTCCTAATGACTCCAATCATGAATTTTCTCAAAAGTTGGCGGCGTTCCATTCACTAATACATAGACTTTTTTCTATCCCTTTAACATCTCTCAATTTCATGAAAGAGGTGAATATTATTTTTCAGATTGCCGTTAATAATGGTTACAAGAAGACGTTGGTTGACACTTTGATTAACAAAAAGTTCGAAAAACTTCAAAGTGGCCTTTTAGATACAGTGGATTTGTCAGTACATTCTTGGCAACCTCCAAGATATATAAAGCTGATCTATTTAGGCCCTATTTCATTCAAATCAGGTAATGTTCTGAAAAATTGTATAACAACATAAAAATAGTCTTTAGTTCAACTTGCAATATGAGAAATGTATTCTGTAGAGTCAAAGATAACATTCAGGTGTCAGGAAAGAGTGGAGTGTACAGGCTGTCATGTAACGATTGTCCATCAAAGTATGTAGGAAAAACGAGTATGAATTTTAAGATCAGTGTACGGGAACATCTGGACTCTTTAAAGGCGCCCAACGATCATGGATCCTCGTTTGGAGTTCATCTCAAAGAAATTTGTAGAAAACTTAGAAATATCTAGGACATCATGTACACGGGGTGTTATCTCGCTGAATGAACAAGTTTGAGGTGATTTTTCAGAGGCAGCAAGGCTGATCAAGTTGTTTGAACCACCAAGTAGGCGCAACTCCCAAGTTTAAGATAGTAGGGTTATGTTTGTCTGTTTTGACGATTGACTGTATTGATTTTTACTATTCAAAAAAAAAAATCAAAAAGTATATATTTCCCAATCAAAATAATATTAAAGGAACATATGATATGGTTCTGGAGCACGATGGACTGGAGTCTGTGTGTGCACCTTAAGATTATAATTATGCTAAACCTAAAAGTATCATTTTTTTTTAAATAAGAGGCAAGTGTTCTATATACATCAAGGACCAAGTGGTTTTTACAGTAGACAGACATTTTTATTACTCAATACTTAATCTACATTGATATACTATTGAAACAGGTTATTTGATAGCAGATTTGATCGAAATCACTTGTTAACCAAGACTCTATTACGTTTTTTATTTTATTATAATTGTGTGCGTTTTTTATTTCTTTGGGAAGTATGTATTATACTTATATTTCTGTGTTAAGTGTTTTAGGTGATGTGCATCCACGTGAGCCTTTGTTTCCTGTTTCCTGACCACTCAACTCTTGAAAATGGCATAAGCCGAAACGCGTCGAGTCGTGTGATTTGATATAAAATTTTGTGAAGACTTTTCCGGGCTCCTTTTTCCACCTATTCCTCATATAATGGATCTTCACCCGGAAAGGCTGATTGAAAAAACTCGAGATATTTGTTTTTGAAATAATTAATACATGCCATTTTGAAAATATGGCGGAGGTAACCCGCTAGAAGTTGAAGAATATTCGTATGATTGCTACATATTTTCAGTTAAAAAATAAAATTCAGGTAGTGTGTCATGTAAATAGCAAGAGTATATGAAGAGTCATATTGCCGTTCGATTTCTAGTAAAACTGTGCTTTTTTGTCATCATTTTCTCTTTTTCACAAAAACCACTTGCAAACCTTGATAAACTTGCTGGTGTAGTTGTAGTTGTGGAACCATAATATTATTTTTTCCACGACTGTCAAGAAATGTCACTATCATTGAGCAATCTATATCGATTAGGAGACGAAGCACATTGTGTAACCGTAGAAAATTAAACCATTCCCTACTTGTTGCCTAGCAACCCGTGGGAAATGGTTTCATTTTCTACGATGTGCTACGTTTACACCCAATATCGATTTATTGATTACACGATAGTGATATTTATTGACAATATACTATTGAAGTTGACAAAGCAGATGTTCCTAGACGGCATTTTTTCCATGACAACATTCGACATTTGTGAAAATACGATATGCAATAAGATAGGTTAAAGGGTTTTTGCAAAGGAGATTGAGAGGTATAGGACGGAGTGGCAGAAGGAAATCTAGTAATTTGGTAAAACATTCAAAGTACCACATCAACATTCCCTGAGTAAACTCACCTACCTCTGCCTCCCACGTACAAAATAGAGTAAGATTTTTTCAAGCTACGTGATTAACTGATTGTAATTATGTCCCGGAGATTCCCAAGGGGCATCCGCTGATAGAAATGGAGAACAATTATAGTGAGGAACTCCGCGAACTACGTCAGTTGTCAAAGCTGAAACACGATGTTCATCAGACTTCACCCATAAGCAAAAATCTGAATAGTATCTAGAGGCCAACCATAAAACGTCCGCAACTTTTCGTGATGGAAGACCATATTGTCAGAGGAGTCTTCGCTCTACTTAAACAAACGATGCAGAGAAGTTTCGATATCAACCCCCAGGAGAGCAGCCAACTCCCGTTCGGCTCTTTGTGTCACAGTTTTCAGTGTACAGCCAGAATCTTTCGAAGGATGACCACGTATCGCTGTTTAATTCTTCTCACGACGACGTGTCGTTTGCGGTTAGAAATTTCCCATCTCTGATTTTTTAAATCTTCTGCAGAATACCAATTTGATAGTGTCACGGGTGAAATTTTCACTACAAGTAACTATGGTTTTATTGGATCCTTTGTTCGTTGATTTTCATTCATAAATTATTATATTCATTGTTCACCTTTGATTTGAATTCCATTCTCATTCCTTGCCAATAAGTTCGGTTAGCCTGTTTTGTTCATGGATCATTGCTCTCATCATTTTTCGTCTTCAGCAATCCATTTTCACCCAATTCAATTAATTCTGTTGATTGATTGTTTATTTACGTTTTGCTGACAAATGACGAATGTCATTCAACATTCAACAGGTTATCCTTTCTGCGTGACAGTGTTGCCGGACATGGGATGATTTATTCGGTTGTGGAAATTCTTCTCTTGTGGCGAAATTATCGTTCTCGTACCAACAACAACTGCAATAAGACCCAGTAATGCCTTGTAATCACTATTCTGTTTTCTCCGCCTAACCCGGTGTAGTTTTGTTGGTGGCAAACGAGTATAATGGTAACCCGTGTCAACTGACCTACCTTCACATATGTCATATTGTCTCTGTCATGATTGTCATGGTCATCTGTCGAAGGCCATTCTAATATTGAATCTCTCTCACGGTCAAAGGGGCTAACAACGTCAATCGGAAGAAATTCTGGTCATCTTTTGATTCATCTTGTTGTTAGACACCCTATTTTAACCGTGGAGTGTTTAGTTGTGTGGAATTAGTTTCCGTTTTGCCGTTATTCCAGAGTTGTGTCTTTTTGAGGATTTTTGACTAGAGGTGAGTCAGATTGCTCTTTTTGCATGTGACCATGCATGACTGAATGACTATTTCTTGGGAATAGATTCAATTGTTGGGTCAAACCACTGTAACATCGAGGTGGACCGACGTACCTGCAGTCAGAACACTTCTGCGGGAAATAACTTGAGAAAAAACCCTTATTTTTATTAGGTAAGCTCATCGTACTCATCATTTTTTTTCATACCATGACAGTCTACATTCTATTTTAAAAGTGACAAATTTTCAAGTACAGGGTGTCCCATTTTGGGTACTTTTGCGGGGTATCTCCGTTATTCTTATAGATAGAAAGTTGCGGTTTTCGCAACAGTTTGCTACTTTTTCGTGAAGCTGAAGATGCCGTTAACAAAATTTTCATAGCCCTTTCCGTTTTCAAGATACAGGGTTTAACGGAAAATGTTGCATTTTAAGGTACCCCTCGTATCTAAACTACCAGATAAGTTATGGAAAATGTGAAAACTGTTTCTTATATAACTTTTTCCGTAGAACTCGATTCTGCCTTCGGAATTAGTATACAGGGTCAGGTCAAAAAGTTATTGGACCCAACTTTATTTTTTTTAATGGAACACCCTGTATATTTATAGTCCATAAGATTTGTCTTTTCTTCACCTTTTCAAAAATATATAAGAGTATCCTTTAAAAAAAAAACTCTTTAGCCTATAGCTTTTTGACCTGACCCCGTATACTAATTCCGAAGGCAGAAACGAGTTCCACGGGAAAAGTTTATAACTTTCGATTTTGCTTTCGGAATTTGTATACGGGGTCAGGTCAAAAAGTTAAAGACTAAACATTTTTTTTTTTTAAGTGCATACTCTTATATATTTTTGAGAGGGTAAAGAAAAGACAAATCTTATAGACTATAAATATAAAGGGTGTTCCATTCAAAGAAATAAAGTTGGGTCCGATAACTTTTTGACCTGACCCTGTATACTAATTCCGAAGGCAGAATCGAGTTCTACGGAAAAAGTTTCTTATATAACTTTTATAACATATAACAGTTTTCACATTTTCCATAACTTATCTGATAGTTTAGATACGAGGGGTACCTTAAAATGCAACATTTTCAGTTTAGCCCTGTATCTTAAAAACTAACAGGGCTATGAAAATTTTGTTAACGGCATCTTTAGTTTCACGAAAAAGTAGCACACCGTCACGAAAACCGCAACTTTCTATCTATAAGAATAACGGAGATACCCCGCAAAAGTACCCAAAATGGGACACCCTGTACTTATCGTACTGTTTTCTTTCCAAATTCAATTTCGGCTGATTAATAAACTTTTTGTAATTATTTGACGTTGTAACGCTTCACTCTCAATATGTTATGCTGTTCCAATTCATAAACTACACAGTTGATATCAAATTTCCATCACAGTTTTAAGTGTTGACTGTGAAAATCATTTGGGGAAAAAAGGCTGGCTGTTAACGTTGCAATGTTATTAATTATTGTGATAATGTCATTTTCTTGATAATCTGGTGACTGTTATGGAATTTATTTTATTCATTTCATATAAACTACAGTACTATAGGGAGTTATATCAGTCTTTACTCCTGTAGGGTTTTTTTTATGTACGAGGCTCAATTCAAGTACGTTCCATGTCAAAACAATTCGACGCTACATACTGAGATCTTTGTGAATGACCACCGGTTGCTGAAGTCAACATTGGCCAACCACTGTATGTATTGGTTCGTGTAGCCAACCATCCACCTAGTTCGTGTTGAACCGAATTCACTGGACCTACGTACCAAGTAATGTGGTAACGTACAATAATTATGAGTAGTTTATAATCTTTAGTTTTATTGTTTTGAAAGTGATCACTTAGGGCCATTCACCATTTAACTATTATTGATTTGCGACGTGACCAAATTTGACTTCAGAACTTCAATAAACTTGCCGTCACCGTCACATATTTTTTTCAATTTGAGTGGAGTCACAAGTAGAGTTTTTTTTTTCCTCTTCATGTTCCCGTCTTTTAATCTAGTGATTCTGAAATTTAGTTTCCAAGGACATCATGGGGATTTCTGACTTGGTCCGTTACAAGTCAGTGGCGCTGACCCTCCCAGCTCTCCGGGTCTTTCGAGCTAGGGCAATTTGCACGCTCACTCGACAACTTCATTTCAGCTGACGCTACTTTTGGGACTGAACTAGGTACTTAACCTTTATTAATTTCATCAACCAAATAAAAGCGTGGCAATAGTAATTGGTGCTCCTTTGAAACATAATCGCCCAGTATTAAATGGACTATTACCTGACCAGAACTAGTTGATTGAAAAATGTCCTAATCAATAACCTCTCGTATTGTTTGTTCCAATCACTCAATGTTCAGCCATAAATTGTTTTTTGGATAGAGTGATCAAACGAGATTTGCTGATTTTCTGTTTCATTGAATCAAGAGGCAAACAAGTCGTTACCAAGTCTGTATGTTTTGCTGGTGACAGTCAACTTAATTATCAGGCAGTTCCGGTGGAAAAGCAACAAGTATTGAGATGAAAATCAACACGATATTTTACCAGAATGTCAAGGGCCTACGTACTAATGTATAATGTATATGTTATGTTATGAAAGCATGTCTTATTCAAAATATGTTTTTTCAAAAACTATTGGTTCCCTTACACTTTTTTTTCGAAAATTACCAATACAAAAGGGTAGGTACCTACTTTCCAAAGAGATTTGAAAATTGTCAAGATTTGTGGTTACATAGTGTTATGGAACCAGAAATGTCCTTTATGTATATGAGCAGTCAATGGTTAACAAAATTACGATTTTCGGTTCCTTTTTGGCCATCAGAACTTTATGAAACATAACATAAAGTTTCGTGCGTTAGGAAATTGTTCCAGATTTCGGTTTTTCCTCCAACTTCAAAATCCCTTTGCAACCCTCTCCACCGCTTGCTAGCCAGCGGATGCCCCTCTGGCATCTCAGCGTCATAAATACAATTGGTTGAACATGAAACGGTGATTGAGGAAATCGTACCCTATTTTGTACATGGGTGGCAGGGTTACTACTATTGCCTAGCTAGAACTGAGAAACAGTACTCAGATGTATCACTTAGTGTATTTTTATTGCATAGATTTTTCAGATTAGATCAAAGATTTTATAAAGAAAAGTGCGAGCAAGATCAAACTCCCATTTACAAAAAAATTTCAACACAAAACTCATCATCTTGTTATTTTCAACATAAAAAAGGCCAGTGCTCATGTTCACTACAAATTCTCTTACCTTTAACTCTAGTGCTTCCAAGTCGTGACAGATTATTCCAATTACTCTGCTGCTTCCTGACAACAATCAAAATATGCGTATAGAAGATGACCATAGCAAAAATCGGAAGGAAAAATAATGACGTGATGGTTATTCTGAACGTAAACCTTCCCATAAATCTGAAATGGCATTGATTAATTCTGGGCATCTAAAGTCCATAATACGCACTCGGGAGGTATATCCATGTTGGTGAATAAATTTTCTGTCAGAGTGTGGTCTGCATCGAAAGCTAGACATATGGCCGTAATAGTCAGGAAAGGAAATATCCACAGCAGGCATATTACAGCAGATACCTGGAAAATAGATAATAAGCGAATTAAAGTAAATCGTATCCATCACATTCATAGCGTTTCCATGATTGTATAGTTCTGATTGCCATGCCACATGAAATGTTCGCATTTATAAAGTTCCGTTGATGTAATAGCTGCTTTTGTTTTCCGCTTCCATGTCCGTATTGTTGCGATAACTATCAAGAAATCAGATTATCATATTGTAGTGTACTAGTTGAGCTTTTAAGTGGATCTGAATATCTTGAAAATAACTCTTGCTATGATAAATAAAATAAAAACATTATCGAATTCTTTCCATGAATAACATCGTATCTAACAATTTTCAGTAATGTAATGCTGTCAAAAGATTTAAAATCCAAGAATCTGGAACCCACTTCGATATTTTGAAAAATAAATCATGAAATTGACGCTTAGCAATAGATTTATTTGTGTATCGATTTTCCAATCAATTTCTTTACAACTGATAAATGTACACTCTAATTAGTCACCTCAAACATTTTTTGTCAAACAGTGTTGATAATAACAAATGATAATGCGCTATACATAATGTGAGGAGCCATCTGAAATCACAATGAACAAAGAAGAAAAACCAAACAAGAATAAATTTAAATACACGAAATAAATAGGCATTTTTTGGACAAAAACCAAATGTACTCAAATCTAGACTTAGGGCAAGACTTCAATGAAGAAGACATGTTAATTTTCTGAAATTTCAAAATATGGAAAATACCCAGAGATGTCTTATCTCGATTTCTCTTTGGGTGGACAATCTTGGTCCATGGGCGAAATTTTTTTTTCCAGGAGATATTATTAATATACTGGCTGACATGGAAACGAAAACAAACAAGATCCAATGCTAACATGCTTTAATACCAGGTCTTATACATGATTCACAGATTAAAATGCCAAGAATCAATGAAGCTACAATAATTTTACAATAAAAAAAAATATTTTTTTATCTGTAAACAAAATAGAGAGTTTGAATATTTTTGAGTCAAACTGGTATATAAACACTAGTTCGATTTTTTTTTGATAGGGTGTGGCGAAATACCCAAAAAAATCTGGTGAATGGAGAAGAGTTATCTTGTTCCAGTTGACGGAATATGATGAGGAACACAAATTCTTCAAAATAAGCTATCAATTGATCTTTTTGCCAAGAATTCATTTCACCTCATAAACATACAATTTTTGGGATGAAACTCATCCTCGCCAAAAGGATTTGGTAAAAGCTTATCTCGAAGATCTTCTGTCGCTCATCATATCCCTTTTGTTAAAAGAAGCAAAGTCTAGCGGTTTATTTTATAGATCAAATAAAACCTAGCAAAACAATATTCAAACGAGCTGCCATATCAACAGCAATAACAGCAGAGTTCACTTTGCAGCTGTAATCCGGATCGAAGGGCTTTCAAAACAAGGTATCACACAACACTTTCCATCTTATATTTTACGGGTTCCACTAATCAAAAGATGAGTTGCGAAGTGGAAAATAGGCGCAAAATGTTTCTTCCACAGGACATAAATCGGTGTGACGTCATCCGTTGGTGGGGGGTGGGGGGTGGGGGTCTTGAATGTGGGTCTTTAGTGGGGGTGGGGGTCTTGAGTGGGGGTCTTCGGTGGGAAGTGGGGAATGACATTACATTTTATGAACAAAAAAGTTCATGATTCAAGCCTTGAAGAAATTGAATATTGTGGGTAAGTGTTATCATCGTTGTGGTTTTCACGTCACACTCCTCTTATCAACAGTTCTAAATTTAGCTCGAATGCGCGGTGTTTTTATCAATAACTGAGTAAAACACACACTCTTGTTCAACTGTATTTATTTCAAAATAGGAACAAATTTTTCAACATCTTCTAAATAGCCCTCGAAATCTAGACGCCTCATGGTCTGCAGGAAACTATGCAGGTCTGATGTATCCAGGAACAGATCGCAGGCGTCAGCAGCTTCTTCGTATTTTTCAGCAATCCTCCTACATTCCTCCTCGCTATGGAATCTCTCAAAACCATAGATAGCCTCGTGTTCAGCATCAAATTGCAAATTTCGGAATCGTTGTGACAAGCTTTCTACAGCGGAAACCAGATTATGTAATCGTCTAGTCCCGATACCGGTGTAAGCTAACCACATCTTTGAGTGCTAAATGCGGAATGTCGAACCTTCTTTATAGTGGATCTAACCGAAGTCGGTGAACTGATAAGAAAACCGCAGACAGATGCCAATAATTTAATGTGGTGAGCCGACCGACGTCGCGTTGATTGTATGAATAGTCTTGCGGTTTCTAGGTGCCCCATCATTTACGATTGAGTTGTTGTTGGTTGTATTACAACTGCTTGACTATTTTTGTCAAAGGATTATAGCTTAATAATTTATCATGTAAAAATCAGACAATATACTGATGAATCCTTCTTGTATTATTATTTGTTTCGAATTCAACTCTCAAAACAAAACATTATATCCTGCTTGAAGTGTTTCTTTGTGATGAGAACAATCACTGTGATTGGACACTTATTTTTGAGGGTTGAAAATTTGTGAATACGTACCTGTAAATATTTATAAAAAGGTGTTTGAAATAAAATAAAAAATGTAATCAAAATATGATTTATTCAATCAATAAACATGTTTTATACAAATTATAAACATTAGTAAGTGCACACATTGCAGGTGATGATAAATGGTATAGAAAATGTGGTTTTTTCATAACTAAAATATATCTAGGTATAATATCCTTTTTTATTGTTGAATATGGCTACATTTCATCTAAATCTGTTTGTTGGTTTGTGTAGGTAGCTCATCCACCACATCTTCATTGATAGTACTCATTATTGAACTGTTTTATTTTCAATCACTACGGGGCATTTTATTTGTAATTCACCATAAAATTCTGTTATTTTACTATCCGTTTCACGTCTAAACGCTATCAAATCACCTTTCCTAATAGATCTATTTTCCAGCTTTCCTGCTTTTCCATTAACCAACATGGAAACGTCTTTTTTAGGATATTCACCGAATAAAATGATTCCTTTTTCAAATGGGAAACGGTATGAAGTTCTTCCATCTTGCATCAATACGAAATTTTTTTCTGTTGGTGTATAGCGACCAATAAATGGTAAAACCATTACATAAGATAAATTAACCTCAGAAAAATTAAATAACTTGATATTGTTTTCTGTTTCATCTCTCTTGAATAAATGAGAACCGAACTTGTTGAGTGACATTTTCGGATTGATTCGTTTTACGTATTTGAGGATGTATTTATGCAATTACTTTAGCTTCACGTAACTCTTCGATTATTGATAGTATTTCATTATTATGACCAGTATGACCAGCTCTCATGGAAGCTGTTATTAGTCTCAATCTATCAACAAGTTCGTTGATATTATCCCAATAAACATAATCTATATCGTTTTTATTGATATTCCACAACCCCTTTCCCGTTCGCATTCTAGTTATTGGAGGTTTTAGTTTCTTTAAAAAACGAGAATATAATGGTTTGATGTGTCGTCTTTTTGTTATGCCATGTTTTTGTAGGTATGGTCCTATTATAGTTATATATTTTGATGATCCATTTCCCTGCACACGTTCATTTGGATCATTATTTCTTCGATATGCATTGGTTTTAGCTAAAATATCCATATAATTATCCAAATCCTCATCTTCATAGTCTTTAGGATATTTTTTAAATAGTAATTCATACAATCCTTTTGTACCATCATAAATTTTTCCATCTACTTTCACATTTTTTCCAATAATTTCTACAAATTTAAGTGTGGTCCCCAAATAGAATTTATCAGTATCTATGTCATGTACTATTCCATAATGATGATCAAAATTATGTTCAGTATCCTTCACACTAGCATCAATATAATCTCTTGGTAGTGGATCAAAACTTTTTAACCATATTTCATATGGTTGCGTGTCGATTAAATTTTGAACCGATTGCCTTGACTGTTCCAATATATCTGAAAGATTTTGATTTTCCGAGCTTTCGAAGGGGTTGGTTTGAGCTATAACACTAGTTTCTAGTATAGTTGGTAACTGACTACGTTCTTGTATAGTATTAGGTAACTGACTAGGTTCTTGTATAGATGGTAACTGGCTAACAGATGCAAGGCTTGTATCAAAAAATGATGGTATTTCCATCGGTAGAATAGGGGTTCTACCAGTTCTTGTAGGTCTTGTAGGTGTTGATGTCTCATAAAATAATCTTGAAAAACTTGGTTTAGGTTTTAATGGTGTTGTGTGAAACATAGAAGTTTCAGGTTCTTCTTCTTCTTCTTTGAATTCTTCCTTTATGTTGAAAGGTTCATTTATTTTGGAAATGAGTTGTTGTAGCGGTTGAGTTATTGGTTTGTAAGCTTGCTCTAGTTGTGATTGTGTAGTGGTCATAGCTAATTTTAGACTATTATATTTATCCTTGACAGCTTTTCTTGACTTCATCAATTCCTCAGCCAACCGCTTATCCATTTTCTAGATATATGAATGAATCAAAATTTTTCCTATATCTTCCGCAATTCAGTTCACAATCTTTATCAATAACCAGAAAATTATAAGGTTCTTTCCAACAGTGTGCGCAGAGTTGCTTGAATTGCTCAAATGACATATCCAGCATACAATGATCATTATATATATGATTCAAATTCATAGAATCGTGCTTGAATAAAATTAGCAAATTAGCGTTCTCACGTATAAGTCTTTTCTGAATTGATGAATAACCTTGAAAAATAAAAAAGCAGTCTGTATTTTTATGTCTCGAATGTGTGAAATAGTCCCTTATTATAGTTTGTGTTCCACATGGTATATCATCAAATATGATGACCGATTCTGGTGCTATTTCATGAGGAGGAATGATATTTTCATCGCTCTCATACTCGAAATATCCAATCTCTTCCATGGGTGCCAATAGTTGTCTTAAATATTCATACTTTGGCTGTTGTAATGATTTGGAATAAAGGTACACGTTTGCAAATCTTATTCCATTTGGATGCTCAAGTAAAGCCAACATCACGTTGGTTTTACCTGAACCAGATGGTCCAACAATGAGACATTTTTTCGATTCCCCACCAAATAAATCGCCATGTTTTTGAATTGGTTTCGTAAAATCCTTCACATCATGGTTTGTGATGGGTAAGGAAAACGATTGTTTTTCTATCCGCATTCTAGATATCAATAAACAGAATTGTTTTTTGCAAAAGTATTTATACATTAATCAGATGGACATATTGATCAGATAGCATGAAATCGATAGACAATCGTGTTGCAAATTTTTAAACTGAAAATAGTATTTAAATGATACACACAAACCTCTATAGGTATAAAATGATTGTACACGCTTCCAAAAGTACACTTCCTCCAAACACTCCAAGAGAGAAGGTCGAGGTTTAATAAACACTCTGATTAATAGACTACCTGTTGAGCTTCATATTCCTGGCTATCAATTTTGTGGTCCTGGTACAAATTTAGAAGAAAGATTGAATAGGGGAGAGTCTGGTATCAATCCATTGGATGCTGCGTGTCGAGAACACGATATCGCATACTCACAAACAACTGATTTACCTCAACGACATCGAGCGGATAAAGCTCTAGCAGATAAAGCTTGGCAGAGAGTTGGAGCAAAAGATTCCTCGGTAGGAGAAAGAATTGCTGCTCTAACAGTAAGTGGAATTATGAAAGGTAAACGGAAACTTGGAATGGGGATCAAGAGAACCGAAAGAAAAAAGAAAACACGAGTTATCAAACCCCCCAAAAAAATTGGTGGATTTCTTCCATTATTACTTCCAATTTTGGGTGCACTAGGAGCTTTAGGCGGTGGTGCAGCTGGAATAGCTAAGGCCGTTAATGATATTAAAGTATCAAAGGAGCAATTCTAAGAATTACATCGACACAATAAAGAAATGGAAAAACTTTCCAAGCAGGGTGGTGGATTATACATTAAACCCTACAAAGGAGGCACTATCAAGAAAAAAACCATAAAAAAAATCAAATAATATTTTCGCAGAGATCCCTTTCAAATAACGATATACTAAAATATGTGAAAATATTGAATATCTCACATTAAAGAGGTGTATTTATGTGTGCAAACCTCCCCAAAAAAAATTTAAAGTGAAGGAATGTGGTATTTTGAATCTAGAAAGTTAACAAAATCATGGAACCCATTGTACTGCATACATAATAAATGAAAATTAAGCGTTTTATTTTGATGGTTATGGAAACTTGAGACCACCTATCAAACTCGTTAATTATTTGAGAACTCATTACAAAGTCCATGAATCCTGGTATTCGTATGAAACAATCATTGCAATAGACATGCAGGGCTTCAATTTGGCACAAGATTTCAAAATCAAGGAGCTGTCAATCACAAATAGCCTTCAATCTAGTCATTTTCTTTTCTGAGAACATGTGTATTACAACTGCTTGACTATTTTTGTCAAAGGATTATAGCTTAATAATTTATCATGTAAAAATCAGACAATATACTGATGAATCCTTCTTGTATTATTATTTGTTTCGAATTCAACTCTCAAAACAAAGCAGTATATCCTGCTTGAAGTGTTTCTTTGTGATGAGAACAATCACTGTGTGTGTGATTGGACACAACAAGAAAACAAGAAAACAAGAAAACAAGAAAACAAGAACACAAGAAAACATGAAAACAAGAAAACAAGAACACAAGAAAACAAGAACACAAGAACACAAGAAAACAAGAAAACAAGAAGACTAGAACACAAGAAAACAAGAAAACAAGAAAACAAGAAAACAAGACAACAAGAAAACAAGAAAACAAGAAAACAAGAAAACAAGAACACAAGAACACAAGAAAACAAGAAAACAAGACAACAAGAAAACAAGA
This sequence comes from Orchestes rusci, assembly GCA_958502075.1. Lineage (NCBI taxonomy): Eukaryota > Metazoa > Arthropoda > Insecta > Coleoptera > Curculionidae > Orchestes > Orchestes rusci. The sequence goes on from OY293306.1 coordinate 5,045,360, forward strand.
AAACAAGAAAACAAGAAAACAAGAACACAAGAACACAAGAAAACAAGAAAACATGAAAACATGAAAACAAGAACACAAGAACACAAGAACACAAGAAAACAAGAAAACAAGAACACAAGAAAACATGAAAACAAGAACACTAGAACACAAGAAAACAAGCAAACAAGAACACTAGAACACAAGAAAACAAGAAAACAAGAAAACAAGAAAACAAGAACACAAGAAAACATGAAAACAAGAAAACAAGAACACAAGAAAACAAGAAAACAAGAACACAAGAAAACATGAAAACAAGAACACTAGAACACAAGAAAACAAGAAAACAAGAACACTAGAACACAAGAAAACAAGAAAACAAGAAAACAAGAACACAAGAAAACATGAAAACAAGAAAACAAGAACACAAGAAAACATGAAAACAAGAAAACAAGAACACAAGAAAACAAGAACACAAGAACACAAGAAAACAAGGAAACAAGAACACAAGAAAACATGAAAACAAGAACACTAGAACATAAGAAAACAAGAAAACAAGAACACTAGAACACAAGAAAACAAGAAAACAAGAAAACAAGAAAACAAGAACACAAGAAAACATGAAAACAAGAAAACAAGACAACAAGAAAACAAGAAAACAAGAACACTAGAACACAAGAAAACAAGAACACTAGAACACAAGAAAACAAGACAACAAGAAAACAAGAACACTAGAACACATAAATATTGCCACGATATATCCCTTAGTATAAAAATTAGCAATGACAACAGGACTTCCAGCAAAAGTATTTTTTCTGAGCGCCTTTTTAACAATACCTTGTATATACAAGTGGATTCAAATATACAAGAAACGTTTATTTGCATATCAACCAATCATAATGACTCTTGACCATCAAACTGAGAAAAATTAATTGTTAATAATGGATTGATTGGCTAAAAATTGATGAGTCAATTAAAAATTTGTCATATTTAGCTTTTAAGTTAAGACTTTATTTTGTAGATGAAAATTTCAAACCAACAAACTGGAATGTACTTATTGATTCGTTTGAATGTAAAAATCATATAGAATTCGCTATTATATCAATCTTTGCATTCATTTTTTGTATCATGCTACCCATTCTAGGAGTATATTTGTATAGAAATAAAAGAATTATCTACTAGCAAGTGTTTTTTATTGAATTACAAGATATTACAATACATTATTTTTCATAACCCATGAATTATGTGAATTATTCATGCCCAACCATTTAACATAAACTTTATTTCCCTTCCGTCTTAGAATCTTTTCTACCAAATACACGTCAGGATGTTTAACTTTTTGCAACTCCTCCTTATAAAATGCACCCTGTATCTCTTCACCTCTATGATCCTCCAATATGTAGGTTGTTGGATTTGTGATTTTAATTTTTTTAATCACAAAGATTTCATTTGACCAGTTAGGTGTATACCCTTTTGAAAACATCTCACGAAACTTACTTATTCGCACATAGGCTCCCTTTTCATATTTGGAAGGATTCACTGTTTTTATGCGACCATAAACTTTTGATAGTAGGTGCTTCTCATGTTCCTTAGATACTTGTATAGGTTTCATTCCAATAACAGAATGTTTGGTATTATTGTATTCTGATACTATCTCAGGTAATATTTTTAACCATTTATAGTTTCCCTGCAAACTGAATTTTTTCCACATTCTGTTTTTCAATGTTCTGTTCACCCTCTCTACGATGCTAGCTTTCATATTGGAAAATGTTGAGTAGTGATTGATGTTGAATTTTTTCATCAAATCTTGGAACTCTGTATTATAGAATTCCTTTCCCTGATCAGTCTGCAGATTTTTAGGGGGTGTTTTTACACTGTTTAAAATTAATTTCATGGCTGTGGTTACATCTTTAGCAGTCTTTGTTTTGACAGGAATTGCCCAAACAAATTTTGAAAACACATTAATTATAACCAGAATATATCTATATCCTTTGTTCATTTTTGAATATGGTTGCATTTCAACTAAATCTGCTTGAAAAAGATCATTGATCCCCTTTACAATTACTGCTCTTCTTTTAAAAAATCTTCTGGCTGGTTTGTGTAGCTCACTCACCACATCTTCTTTGATAGTATTCATTATTGAACTGTTTTATTTTCAATCAATACAGAACCTTTTATTTGTAAGTCACCATAAAATTCTCATACTAAATGGTTAGATAAGCGAAGCTTCAATTCTGGAGACATACTGAACATCATTTAGAGAAATAGATGGTTTATATAATTATTTGAGAACATGCGAATTACAACTGCTTGACTATTTTTGTCAAAGGATTATAGCTTAATAATTTATCATGTAAAAATCAGACAATATACTGATGAATCCTTCTTGTATTATTATTTGTTTCGAATTCAACTCTCAAAACAAAACAGTATATCCTGCTTGAAGTGTTTTTTTGTGATGAGAAAAATCACTGTGTGTGATTCGACACTTATTTTTGAGGGTTGAAAATTTGTGAATACCTACCTGTAAATATTTATAAAAAGGTGTTTGAAATAAAATAAAAAATGTAATCAAAAATGTGATTTATTCAATCATTAAACATGTTTTATACAAATTAAAAACATTAGTAAGTGCACACATTGCGGGTGATGATAAATGGTATAGACAATGTGGTTTTTCCAACGATAAAGGTGGTTTGTCATCAAGTTCGATAACGGGCTTTGATGAATATTTCCCAATGTATTGCGCCTTTTCTTTTCCTTTCACGTACACATGATCCACGTTTCTTGTTATGTTTTTCACAATGTCGGAAAACTTATGTGATTGCGTAAATCCTTCATTCCATGAAATACAATGATGATTTTTCATCAACCAGTTTGCTTGTTTACGTAGTTCTGGAGGCAAGTGTTCCATAGAAAAGGGACATCTAAATATATAATGACATATTTTTTCTCCATCATAGGCAGCCAGTTCTTTAGGAATAAATTTTTTGTTTTCAATCATAAATCCTTGTACATCCAAAACGAGTAGTTTCATATTTTCAATTGTGAGAATTCCACCATCATCTGCTATTCACCACTATAATCTTGAATTTGTTTTTCAATTCTTTCGATCTCTTTAAATGGTAAGATAAGCAGAGCTTCAATTCTCGAGACATACTGAACATCATTTAGAGAAATAAAATGGTTTATATAATTATTTGAGAACATGCGTATTACAATTGCTTGACTATTTTTGTTAAAGGATTGTAGCTAAATAATTTATCATGTAAAATCAGACAATATACTGATGTATCCTTTTTTGTATTATTATTTGTCTCGAATTCAACTCTCAAAACAACAGTACCTGTTTGAAGTGTTTCTTTCTGGTGGGAACAATCAATATGTGCGATTGGACACTTATTTTTAAAGTTTTGAGGGTTGAAAATTGGTTCGTTTGGTATATCATAGTAGGAATTTTTTAAGTTTGCAAACATTTCATAGAGAGCTGAAAACTTGTTATCATTGAAATTCAAATACAAATCATGATATGGATATCTTTCAGAATTCAAAAATACTCTAATATTTGAGAGATTTATATTATCGAATTGACTAGCATCTTTCATGATGTGTCCTTTTCTATTTTCTTGAAAACCAATTATTATATGACGAGGTGCTTCAAGTTTACTACTTGTTTTAACAGGCCAAGTATGACGGGTCGCTTCAGGTAGCGAGGAATATTCAACAATTTCCCAACTACGAAATCCAAGTAACAGATCTTTATTTGTTTCAAGAATTTGTGTTAAAGCTAGTTGTTGTGGTATATCAACTTGAATATGAGGTACTTTCCAATAGATCTTGTCAAATGTAACTTTTGGATTTTCCGCTTCGGGTGACGGATTTTGCATATCTTCAACATATAAAACTGCATCAACATCATCGCTGGCTCGGATCAAAACCAGTTCTTGTTTCATATTCAAGATTATTTTTTTATAGTCTTCAAAAAATCCCATCAACATTTTCAAAGGTATAGATACATTAAATTTTCCTTTATCATCAACTAAAATGTTTTCCTTTTCATCTCTATTTGGAAACCATCCAGCATTTTGCAGCTTTAGACTTTCATTTGTATTATATGAAAGATAACCCTTCAAGGTTGAAGCTAAACCAACATTTCTTACGGAATCTATAGTAACTCCATTAAGTTCATAGCGAATTTCTCGAAACAAATAAGCTATACCATTGTTGACAAATTGTAATTTGTTAGAATAGGCACCCTTATTGTTGGTCAAGGTACTTCCAATGTAAAGATGACTCCCTGAAGGTAGTGTGTATATATCAAGTTCTTGAACAGGTATGCGAATTTCATCATTGTATTCAAATTTTGAAGAGACAAACGGTTGATATGAATGAAGCTCAGAGCTTATTATTGAATTATCTACATATAATTTTTCATCAACGTTTAATATATCCATTATTTCAATACTTTTAACCCCAGAGATATAAGAAATTGGTGATTTTGTGATGTTAACTTGTTGGAGTCTCGTCTTGGGCTGGTTTCTTGTGATGTTAACTGGTTGGAGTTTCGTCTTGGACTGGTTTCTATAGACAGCTTCTCCCTTTTATATGGCGATTGTTTGAAATAGCGATAGTTGTATTTAATAACCATAATATTTTCTAATGTTTAAGATGTAATCGAACTGTTATGGTCTCGTTTCGGAAATTAATCAAATCACCGTCTTGATCTACTATTTTAACAGTGATGTTGTTGATTGTCTTGACGCTGATGGGGAAATAAAGTATTGGTAATGGTGATTCCACTATTTTATACCCTGGAGGAACAGAAGGAAAAAACTGATGAATTATATGAACGGGTAGACCATTACTATATGATCCAATGCAAATGTCGCAATCAACACAAATTGCATTAACTTTAAATATATTAACAACTTCATCCGATTCAGAAAATTCATTTGATGCAATTTTTCGTTTCTTAAAACCCAATATTTTCGCTATGGAGTCACTTGGTGTGAAATCTATTTCCTTTGTGCAATAAAGCTGACATTTTAATGTATTGGGGTTTGCTTTCATCTTAAACCCAACTTTTTCTCCAAAAATGTCATCAATTACAGAATTAATATATGTTTCAATATCTTTTAAATCGTAAGTTCCTTCTGGAATTGTGATAACTTTATCCGCTACATATATTTTATTGCTACCCGGTTGTATGTTAGGTATACTCATAAACGATTCAAAATCAGCCAACCCCAAAAAATATTCTTTATTTTCATCCAAAAATATAGGTGGATTGAATTCTGCTTTCAACACAGAAGTATTTCCCGTTATTGTTATAGTTCTAGTCATGATGACACTCTCAACGTTACTGATGGTTCTCGATCATGTCATATTATTATATAGAAATTCGATTGACAATTGTCCACAATTATTTGCATTGAATTTTCGTACTGATGGATTGGTTCTGAAAAAATGAATAAAATTGAAATGAGATAATTTTACATGGATAAATATCAAACTATAGTTTCTGAGACTTGCTATTTATAAGAGTGTGTGACGTGAAAACCACATCCTGTCTATTGGTGATAAGAAAACCACAGGCTGAGACTTGTTATTGATAAGAAAACCACATTCGAGCTAAATTTAGAACTGCTGATAAGAGTGTGACGTGAAAACCACATCTTGTTTACTGTTGATAAGAAAACCGCAGGCTGGGACTCGTTGTTACTGATAAGAAAACCGCATTCGAGCTAAATTTAGAACTGTTGTGGTTGGTTGGAAAACCACATCCTGTCTAATGGTGATAAGAAAACCGCGGGCTGAGACTCGTTGTTACTGATAAGAAAACCGCGCATTCGAGCTAAATTTAGAACTGAACGATGATAACACTCACCCGCAATATTCAATTTCTTCAATGCTTGAATCATGAACTTGTTTTGTTCATAGAATGTAATGTCATTCCTTAGCTGTTCCAATCGTCTACAGAATTCTGCAATTTTTTCTGCATCTGTTTTGTCCATCGTCTCCAACACAACTGATCCGCCTGCCCCCCACCACCGCAACCTACTGAGGACCCCCACTCCCCACCGAAGACCCCCACTCAAGACCCCCACCCCCACTAAAGACCCACATTCAAGACCCCCACCCCCCACCCCCCACCAACGGATGACGTCACACCAACCCACTCCAACTCCCACCCCCCACCCCCCACCAACGGTCACACCCCCCACCGACGGATGACGTCACGCGCACGTGGTGACGGTCGCAAAGACCCCCACCCCCACACCCCACCCCAACCCCCACACAACCCGCCGACGACGGATGACGTCACATCTCGCGCATTCACCATTTCATAGCAAATTTGAGGCAGAAGTGGGTTAGCCCTAACTACTAAGTTCGATTAGCAATATATGGAATGTATAAAAATAGTTGGGTACCATGATTAACTTTTTTATCTTTTTAGGTTTTTACGACTTGGATTTCGGCAAGGATTTTTTCTTCGTCCTGACCACCACAAATCTCTCTAATAATCAGTCTACGCTACTGCTTTGAAATCCCACTTGATATATTATGCGAATTTCCATATTATTAATAATAAAGATAAGTCTATTCTTTTTGGTCCAAAATTTGCTATGTGTTTCGCATTTTTTCATGCCAAGCTGAGTCTTGCATGTTGGTAGACTGTCTTTCGTAATGTTGAGTAGGATAATTTTTAGTGGTGATTGGGATTGGGTGAGTAGCTTTTATGATCCCTGTACCAGCAGCTTTCTAGTATTTTCATGGAGCCAACGACACTATCGGGGGTAACTCATTGACATACTTATCGTCAATAGCCAAAAGGACAATAGCTTGAGTTTCTATGACAGCACTTCATATTTTTTCAATTTCAGCATTGCATGTTACCCTGAAAACTGTCTCCGACTTCTTAAAGACCAAGAAGCCACCACCATGGTTCGATTCGTAGTCTTAGGCAGGTTTTGAGTGAAATAGGCTTTTCCTATAAAATGGACGACCACAGAAGAACTCTGATGGAGAGAGCTGACGTCACTAGAAGCCGACGAACGTTACTGAGAAGCTACATAAACAATGAAGCAAACTTCTATATGTCTTCCTGGATGAAACGTGGATCTTCTCCACTGGAAGCGTAAGGAAGTCATGCCAGGATGAGGAAGTTCATTCTGTAGAAAAGAGTACCGGTGACGGTAATAGGTATAAAAGATCTTTTCTCAGCCACATAAATCGGCAAAAAAATGAGATTACCATAAAACCATTTTTTTTAGGAATATGATGTGATAATCCATCAACAACATTGTTTCAGGTTCATAATACTACATATTGATGTTTCCAGTGTTATCTTCAAATCTGAAAGTTATTCTGGAGATCACCATGGGGAGATGAATAGTGACAATTTCGAAAATTGGCTTCGAAATGATCTTCTTCCCAAACTAATGGAACCATCAATATTGATTTTCGATAATGTCTCCTACCACAGTAGGCTGCTAGAGAAATGTCCTGCTCTTAGCTGGAGAATAGAAGAAATGCAAAAGTCATTGCAAGTCCCTCAATTTGAGTCAGCCGCTACACTTTATGAGAAGGTATTTCCCAAGTCCCCAAGACAAAGAAGTCATATGCGGTCGATCAAATAATTGTGGAAGCCGATCATCAAGTGCTGCGCTTGCCTCCATATGATTGTCAATTTGATGCGATTAAAATGGTATTGAGTCAAGCCAAACCGTTTTATGACCAGCTCATACTAAAGGGAAAAATGTCTTGACTACATGGGAAAAGGCGTTGGCTCAAGTTTCTCAAAAAGAATGAGCTGATCATGTTAATCACATGGATAGTGTCATGAGGGCTGCATATGAAAGGGAAAAAGATATAATAATATCCTTGAGTGCAGCCCTTGATTATCAACTTTGATGATGACTCATCAGATGACAATAATTAGATTGTTCATTATTCAGTTGCCCTGAATCTTTTCCATCTCTTTCAGACTTTATGTAAAATAATGAAAAGCGTAGATTATGAATCGTAGTCAAAAACTGTTGCAGATTAAGAACGAGGTGTCGTCCCTTGAAGAAGAGACATGGCTCAAGCTACCTGTTTTTATCTCTGGATACAAAAATAGTAAAATCAGAATCAACCCCAAGAAGGCCAAGCTTCTGCCTGTTTTATTTTTTTAACTATCTAAGGGATGAAAAAAGAACATGACTTATCTAAACATGCATGTATTCTGTAACTACCCAAATAAATGATTTGATTTGATAATTCAAATACAAAATTACATCGCACTAGAGTTTGCGCAGTTCAAATCCTGATTGAGGTTGAGAAGATGTAAAAGCGTTCGAGACGAAACCCGAACATAGCTGATATTTACAATTTCTTATCTGAATACGGTCCTGTCGTTAAAAACAACTGATCAGTTCGAACGCGCCAAGTCAGGCAGGCAACCTAATGAAGAAGTTACTAATGACTGCTTGTCATTTTTCGTTCTTATAAAAAAAAGATTTTACTTTGTATATAAACTGAAGTTGATCCTTCAAACGGGCAGATCTATAGTGAATAGCAGGCTCTACAAATCCGTATAAACATGTAGAAATCCGTATCGTTGGCAACACAGCAACCAACCATCTAATATAAGAATAATAATCAAGATCCGACATCCGACCGACCGGACCGGCCATAGAGAAAAATACATTATACGATAACTGTGAAAAACGTAGGTTGCAGAAAACGATAAAAGGCATGATGCGTCGTCATATTAACTGACATAGGAAACCAAGTGTCACGTGACAGAAGCTTCAGTACCATGATACTATAACAAACAAGATATGCTCACGCGCAGGTTTCGCTGACGTCATTGCGAGTCCGAAACTCAAAATTCATAGGTTACCTAGGTAACTGGGTTAGCATGACACTTAAACAAACAAGATAAACTCTCGCACATCCGCCTGAGAAGTCATCACGTCACCTACCTTAAACCTATACAATCAATGTCACGCGGGGACGTCATGCGTTGACCAGTTCGAATTTTTAACAGCAAATGGTAACTAGGACACGTTATTGATGTTTTAAATCCAACCTCACTTTTGGCTTGCAGTGACGACATGCGCAGCTTGGTTCTGATTTCGTCCAGTAATTGATCATATCTTTCGTGTTCTAGTACAATACAGTTTTCGCTAGAGCCCAGCCATCACAACCCAGGCAGTGTGGCCTCCTGGTGTTGCTTCAGACTTAAAGAGGAATTTTAATACTCAGTATTCGCCCTATTTCTATTAGTAATGAAACTCATGAACTTGAATTGTTTTTAGATTACTCAAATTATCTGAGAGTTCTTGCATTATGTGAACACTGGCTAAAGCCAGATAAAGTATGTAATGTGTATGATTATAAATGCGTGTATAAGTTTTCTCGATTAAATTCCAGCCATGGAGGCTCGTCCATACTGGTTCACGAAGATTATCGCAACAAGATAAAGTTCAACAGAGTCGATGTCCTATGACTTTGATAATGAATTATTTACACAAGATATCAACTTTGAACTGTCCGCGGCTCACTACTGTTGCTACGGTCTATATGTCCTATGTATCCACAGAGCGCCATCTTGTGACCCGTATGAGTTTTCCAACAGATTGAATCTGTTTCTCTCAAAAATTCCACCACACTCTAAAATTATCTTGACTGGTGATTTTAACATCAACTACATCGACGAATCCAATACAAACAGTCCAGTGCTGGAAGGGTTGTAGATTATTATGAGATGCATGTCAGAGAGCCTACCAGGGGTAACCTCAAACAGTGAAAGTACGATTGATTATATTTGTTTGAATCTTGATTTTAATTGTGCAAATTGTGACGTGATCAACGCAGGATTGTTTAAACATCATGCGGTTACTTATGAAGTGAACCTCATGAAACCAAAAAACTTGAGAACAAAAAGAAAGGGTGGTATCTTCTCCAGGAAAAACTATGAGAACTTTACCGACCTTTGCAAGAGTGAGTATTGGGAAAAAGTGTTGTTGTCGAGAAATCCTCTGGAATACTTCCATAGCAGACTATGCGTCGCTATCAATTTGTCTTTCTCAATTCGGAATTCTGAGCAAAAACAAAAAAAAGGATGACACCAGGTCTCCGAAGATGCTCAAGAAATATGCAGTGCACTTCATTATACTAGGAGGTTTTATTCACACAGCACATTTTTTATAAACTGTTTCAAAAGTTATAGAGCAATTGATAGAGAAGATTATACGATCAGCCAAATGCACATGCTACAGCAACAGAGTTGGAGATGCAAGAAATAGGTGGAAGGATTTATGAAATATTGTCAATGAGGGGAGAAAAATACTAAAGTCAATACAGATACCAGCAACATCAGGGTGACAGCAGACAAACCAAATTATTTCCAGTGTTCACTTGGAAAGAATCTAGCCGATAAGCTGACTCAGGGCTTAGACTACAATGAATACTTACTCGGAGGAGAATGCTGCTTAAGGTGTTTGAGGTGAGGAACAAAAAGGCTGCAGGCTGGGATGGAATATGGAATATCTTTCAGGCTGTTGTCGAAACTGCCAGATACTTCTTTGTGGGATTCAGTGGAGGCTATGAATGACTCATTTTAAAAGGGTACATTTCCTGACTCTCTGGAAACAGCAAATGTGCACCCAAGGAAGGTAATAGACCTTATCTGCCAACACTGTCAATGATAGTTGTGAAACCTATGAAGAGAAGAGTGATGTCATATTTGACTGATTTCAACGTGATAAGAAATGTACAATTCCGATTTCAAACATTTGAAGACACAATGGATGCAATTTTTTGACTTTTTTAAAAACCTTTATATCACGCTGAATGACGGATAAGTGGCTTCAGCAGTATTATGCGACTTGTCAGAGGCTTTTGACTGTGTGAGCCATCAAATACTGCTGGACAAATTGGTGAGGTATGGAGTGAAAACTGTCAGCAGACAATGGCTCAGATTATATTTGACAGATAGACAACAAAGAGTCGAACATGCGGATTCTAATTCAAACTCGGGTTTGACGAACATTGACTGCGGAGTATCACAAGGATCTGTTCTGGGACCAGTACTCTTCTTAGTGTATTTCAACGACATAGCAGTCAGGCAGGTTCACGATTTTTGCAGATGCTGCAATCATCCTCTGGAACGATAAAAATCTCACAAGGCTAAAAAAAACTAAATATGACTCAAGACTTATCAAGCAGTGGTGTGACTCAAATAAACTAAATATGAATGTTTCCAAAACTAATCTGATGTCCTTCAGGTGCTGTCTCCAATTCATTGAGCTAGATGGCAAAAAGATGAACAACTCATCAGTAAACACGTTTATTGGAGTCCTTATTGATTCTTGTTCGAAATGGGATCACTATATTCAACAGCTTAGTTGCTTTGTACAAGACAAGTAAGAAGTAGATGTCTATGTAGTTTGTCTGCTTGCTTCCTTCCCTTTTTCTATTATTTAACAATCTCATTTTATTTGTTGTTTTATATTCATTTCTATTTTATTTCATTTTTATTTAATAAAGCATTTTTTTATTTGATTTGATTTGATTTGAATCCTTATATCAGTACCACAAGAATATATTTGCATGAACTTCTTTATCCATATCATCTACAGAGAGTTCAAGCATTGGAAGATCAAGACTTGCAACCTAGAGTAGAATGTTGTCGATGGATGCAGACCAAATATCATCATGATCATTTCATTTCTTTTAAAGTGTTGCGCGCAAAGGTGTTATTAATTTTCATAATAATCATGTATGGGTCGACGAAAATCCCCATGGGATTTTTAAAAACCGATATCAAGATAGGCCGTCATATTCAAATCATTTGAGCCATACTTTGCCAGATTTGTCAAAAGTACTTATCGGATTTAGAGCAGAAACCAACCTATTTTCAAAAAAAAGATATATTCTGTATTTTGAAAACTATGCATTTCCAGACCATAGTTTGTGTGAAAAAAAAAATCTTATCTTCCAATGCAGAATCACCGGACGCACTGTATTTTCATATTCAATTCAATTGTGTCCATTTGATCTGGAAAAATCATTTTCAAAATAGTTTCTACGTTGTGACCATCATCGCCTGAATCTTTATTTTGTTCAAATCTATTTGGCTGTGCTTCAACAGAATTTTTGACAGTTCAAATAGAAGGTTAACCTCATGATGTCAATTCATTCTCTTTCTAGAATCGATACTTGAATTACGGGTTCTTAGCTATCCATAGCTCTTGAAAAACCTCCTTTTGCTACAGAAACTTCTTCTCAGGGATATCAAACGGGTAATATGGTATTTTCCAATATCTGACAACCATGTACTAGAACATTGTGAACAGTCGCTGGCATTGGATATCAGGGATATTGTCATATTAGTATTGAAGGCGGATAAACTTGGTGTTAATAGACCCAATTTGCCACTACTGGAATTGCTGCCTAGCCTAGTCAACCACTCTCCATTGTGAGAAGTGTAACCCCTCTCAGTCTCAAAGAACATGCTTGTCCTAGTATTATGGTGGAGAAAGATGGAATGTACCATGAACGATAATAAATGGAAGTGACCTATACGGAGTTTATCCACTGTTCGATTCAGCTACGTTTCCACAGAGCATGACAGGTGTGAGTCCAGACGAAGACCCAGTCTGACACCTCACGTGACAATCATTTGAAATATGAAATATGGCAATCAGATGGTAATAGTGTTGAAAATCTTCTCCATTAACCCGGTGTTGGCGAGACAAACAAATTAAAATAATTAAAATTTATATCGGATAAAGAATCTACAAAGAGTGGACATATCTGAATGTGTGTTTGCAGATGACATAGCAATCATTGCAAGAAATAATAATGATGTATTTATTTAGCACTTGGCTACAGCGTAGTACAAAAATAGTTATAAATAAATAAATAGAATAAAATAATATGAAATAATAGCTATTGGAAATAAATAAGGATGAAGTAAATGTAAAATATAAAATGTGTTGTGTGAAACATAAAGTGTATATGAACATCAAACAAACATTTTTAACTACTAAATAGGGTGAGACAAAACATGACTTCTTGATAAAAATTTAAACTGGTTCAAGTTATCACAGCTTCTGACTTCACTGGGTAGTTGATTAAAATCATTGAGTCCTTTTTGTAAAATTGTGTTAAGCAATTGACTAGTTCTACACCTATCAGTCAAAATAAAACTATCACAGTATCTTGTTTTATATGAATGAATATCACTAAATAGTTTAACCTTATCACAAATATAATTTGGCAACATGTTGTTTTTCAATTTGAATATAAAAATGCCAACGTTTAACCTAATGCGTTCTCTAACATTTAGAATATTCAAAGTGTCCTTCATAATTCTAACAGGGGTGTATCTGTTACAGCCCAAAATCACTCGCATAGCTCGGTTCTGAATTTTTTGTAGCTGGTCGATTTTGTAGTTGGGCAGATGATAGAGTAGAGTTGAGCAGAATTGTAGATGTGGTGCTGCGATAACATTGTATAGGAGCAGTTTGGTGCTGAGGGATAAGTTCTTGCCAACTCTAGAAATGAATCCCACTTTTTTCGCGAACTTCCTCATCAAATAATCCGCATTAGCGTTGAAGTTTAGGTTGGCATCAAAGACAGGTCCAAGGTATTTAATTTCCTTCACGTGTTCGATTCTCGCGTTGCTCATTTGAAGTATCAAGTTTTCTGCACTAATACGGGCTAATGCAGATTTTTTACCAACGACACAATATTTTGTTTTTTTTAAATTTATGGCAAGTTTGTTACTATTGAGCCAATTATACACATGTTTTAGATCCTCATTAATGCTTTCCACCATTTTGTCGATGTTCTTTCCAACGATGTACATCATTGTGTCATCTGCAAATAGGACGACCTCGCTGTGCTTAATTGTACCCACGATATCGTTAATATATAAAATTAACAACAAAGGGCCTAAGACAGTACCTTGCGGTACTTCATGGTTCACGGGAACTGGCAGAGACACACTATTATTGAACTTCACACGTTGTGTTCTATTTGACAGATATGATCTGAACCAACTCAGCGCTGTTCCCTGGATTCCCAGTGTTGTCAGTTTTTCCAACAAGATTTCTCGGTCCAACGTTTCGAAAGCTCTTCTGAGGTCCAGAAACACAGCCAGTACGTATTTATTACAGTAAATTGCTTTTAAAAAGTCATCACTCATGTTCACAACCACAGACTCACAGGAGTGTTTAAAACGGAAACCAGACTGATTAGGAATTTCATATAGTGGCATTGAATTGATGGGCCGAAATTCTTCACAGTTTGTGGTGTTGACTACTTTTGGAACGGGCACAACAGTAGAACATTTCCACTCATCAGAAAAAACACCATTACACAGAGACAAATTGATAACATCAAGTACACGATTTCCGATCACAGATACAGTATCACAGATAACTTGCTTTGAGAACCCACAATCTCCACCACCAACATTTTTCATGTTCTTGAGAGCAGTCTTCATATCTTTCATATCAATTTTTCGGAAAGTTGAAAATGTATTTGTTATAATTTTAGCTGAGTTGGGGTAGCTTACTGTAGTCAACGGGATGTTCTCAACTATTTCGGATATACTGTTAACAAAATAATTATTGAATTTGTCGGCGATCTGCTGCTCGTTGGTAATAGCTTCAACTCCAAAAATAATTCGGTTAGGTGTCTGGTGCTGTCTTCCAGGTAAAAGAGTTTTTAAATTCTTCCATAATTGTCTTGGCTTATTTTTATTTTCATCAACAACTGTGTAGTAGTATTTTTCTTTTTCTTTTTTAATTTCATTAACTACTGCATTTCTGATTGTTTTGTGTCATCATCCCTTTCATATATTGCTCTATGGTACAGTTTGTCTCGCTCATCCATCATTGCCCTTATTTCACAGTTGATCCATTGCTTGAATAAATATTTTCCCTTCACACGTATTTCTATCTTTGGACACATAGTGTTCACGATTGTGGTGATATCCTGTATCAGCAAATTTGCTTGATAATTTACGTCGGAAATACTGCTGTTCCATGGCCTGAAAAACAGGTAATCATGCAACTTATCGACATTATTATTTTTGAAAGATCTTTGTTATCTTATCACAGTTGCTTCAGGTTCTTTATACTTTTCTTATATTACAGAGAGAATTGAATGATCACTTATTTTTGGTGTCATGTGTACTTGATGTTTTAGATGTTTATCGTTAGTGATGATATAGTCTATCAAAGTTGCACTACGCGAGGTTACCCTTGTTGGTGATTTGACAATCTGAGTAAATCCATTTGCATATACACTTTCCAATATTTTTGAACCATAGAAGGAGTTTTTGGTCAGATCATAGTTGAAGTCTCCCATAATGATGATGGTACCCTCAAACTCCGATACAGTATCCAAGTAATCATTGAAAAACTCAATAAAACTGGCATTTTCCATTTGTGGTGGATGGTATAAAACAGCACACAGATAATTAACGTTACCACAATTAAATACAATAGCCAAAATCCAAACAAATTTTTCAACACACTGTACACTCCGTATCTTATACTTGATATCACAGTTGATTAAAGCCATGACTCCTCCAGTCCTCTTATTTGTTGATAGAGCCTGTTCTACTTTGTACCCTTCTATCTTCAATTCAGAGTGATCAATCGCATCAGTCACATGAGTTTCTGAGCATAATAATATCTTAGGTTTCCAGTTTTGTATGAGAAGCTCCAGTTGATCCTTGTTATTCAAGTAGCCTTGACAATTGAGATATACAACGGTAGAGTTTGAATTAATATCATTGTCTAATTGCTATTTTATGAATTTGTTACATTGTATTTGCTCTACCCTCTTATATGTCTCACATTTAGCACTCTCCCATGTAGCATGATCAACACTTAAACTCATTCCATATTTTTTGTTGGACAGTAAACAGTTGGAACATTTAAATACGTCACTGGTACACACATTGACATCATGAGCTCCACAACATTTCGGACAAACTGTTTCTTCTTTACAATCTTTGGAAATGTGGCCAAATCTACAGCACTTATAGCATCGAATGACACCATAATCGGTGTACACCCAACAACGACACCAGCCAATGTTCATTCTCTGGTTATTGATGAAAGTGTTATGAGTCAATTGATCCACTTCCAAAATCATGGTAAGACGATTTCTGTTGATCTTCGTTCGATGTAGAATTTTCATGCTGCGGTTTTTGTTCACTTCTAAACTATTTTGTTTCCATATTTTCGATATAATGTCCTCATCACTGATGGTATATTCGGACTCATTTATTCCGACAACTTTGATTCTGTGTGGCAATGCTTTGGGTCTATGAACTATATATTTTTTGCCCAATTTAACTTGAATGTCAGACTGTATATTTGAGATTTCTTTCTCATTGCCACAGCTGAGAATAAGTCCGCCGTCTTTCGTGGATCTACCCATAGAAATTCCAGCACCCAAATCAGTTGGATCAACATTGTTTTTCAAATCTTCTTTGACTTGTTGGATGTTCTTAGTCGCCTCTTTTTGTTTGATCACTAGTATATTATTATTGGTTTTCGCAGCTAGTGCATAGGATTTCATTGAAATGTTTTCTACCTCATGAGAACCAGTCAGAGTTGATGTTTGTTTCTGCTGTCTTAATTCCGCCATTTAGGTTCTAAGAGTTTGATTTGCTGTAACTAGCAAATCAACCTTTTCATTCAATTCATCATTTTTTTCAACTAGAAGCTGTAAAGTTGATAGAATGTCTTCTGCCATATTTGTATCCATCAGAATATCATCAATGCGGCTTCTCTTCCGGGTTCTTTCTGGTTTTGTTGGATCACATGAACTACATTTCCAGCTCGCCTTCTTCTTCATATGGAACCCCCTCATATCTGCTACGTTTTCACATTTTCCATGATAATAATTATCACAAACAGCACACTGAATGATAGACTTGATGTCATCGAAAGGTAATTTACATTTGAAGCAGTTATTTTCCGCTTCATCCTCTACTACACCTTCACTGGTCGCCATCCTCACACATCCACCAAGAAATCGAAAAAGAACTACCCTTCAACCTACTCAGTTCGGCCTCCAGATAGCCCACCTCTCGATCTCGATGATGAAATGGACAATCCGGCAACTCCGCACGCTACTATGAATGTATTAGTTCGTTGGTCCGTTGATGAGAAATCATAAAAAAACGTTATCTCTATACGATGGGACTGATATAGATTTGTTATTATATGTTATTAGACATTATTTTTTCACTGAATCGAAGATGTATAGATTCCACAACACACTCTATCACTGCTGAATTGTTTATGTTGGAATTTTCAAATTATTACACCCACTTTTTCACTTAAAACAATGATTTATCGAGAGCGATATTAAAATACAACTGTCACGCACGCACACGGAAAAACAACTTTCAAAAGAACTTTGAATTGTGAAACAAAATCATAGTGGAACACGGAATGAAAATGAATAAGAACAAAACTAGAGTAATGACAATAGCAGGAAAAAGATAAGAATTGACAATTGAAATTGATGGAACAGAAATAAAACAGGTGAATTCATTCCAATACGTCAAAGTGAACATAGATGAGAAGGGTACACAGGAAATCAAAATAAATAACCGAATAGAAAAAAGAACAATGAAACTATACTAGTCGATGAACAATACATTTATAAATAATAAGGAAATCTATGAACGAAGATATTCAAAACAATTTATCTACCTGTACTATCCTACGGTTGAGAAACATGGGTACTTACAGAACGTCAGAAGAGTAGAATCCAAGTTGTAGAAATAATATACCTGGGAAGAGTGAAGGAAGTAACCAAGAGGGACAAAGTGAGAATCACACAAAAATATGAGAAGACCTACAAGTACAATCAACATTACAGTACATAGAAGAAAGACAACCTGCAGAGAATCAAAAAGACTAGGACTGTCAGATGAACATGAGAGGCAAAAATATTGAAAAACATGAAAAAAAGAAGACCGCGAAGAACACGGGACACAGTTATAGGAGGAATTATCAATAGCAAAGGAAAAACGTGTGAAGCGTGTCAGATAATTTATATGTATATATATAATATAAAGAAAAATGTTTTTGTGGCATTAACTGGACAACAAAAAAATAAACTTCCTTACATATATATACATATATATAGAATTTCCGACCGAGGTCTCCGTCATAGTCACTACCAAATCCAAGGGATTTTTTTTTATCTTCATGTTATGTAGAGATAGATGTAGATATGGGGGTGAGGGTGGTAAGAACCCTGTGGCTACACGGCGGACACATAGCGCACCTCCAAGAGAAACCTCCAGGAGGAGAAAAGTTGCTCTCTTGGACCATTGTCGTCAAGCCTTAGCCATTCAGCATCGGCGACAATTTAGTCGTCGAGCCACAGCATTTAGCTTAGGCGACAATGCAGTCCAAGGGCAGTCCTTCTGACATCCCAAATGCCGCAGTTCTAACTAGGGTGCTGATTGAGAGCATCACCTAGTTTTTGTTTTGAACATGCAGGATCCAATAATTAAGGCTAATTTATTTAACTTTTTGACTGTCAGTAATCAATAACACTACAGCCTACTCAGTTTCATTAGCCATGGAGACTATCGCGAGCGCCGCTAAATACAAAACAGAAAATTATTCCTGCTCACTCGAATCGAACCCACGTCAATCAAAAGCACGGTCCCTCAAAGTCCAGCGTGTTACACACTAGACCACCGTGCCACCTATCTACATGTGAATGCAGAAGTGTCAGAAATCTTTCGTGATTTTTTATTCGATCATCGACAAGCTTTTTACTTTGTTTTAAAACATACAATCGTAGTTTTGAAGTCCTTTATTCGTTATTAAACTTTGAGATGTAACGCAACAACTTACTCATGCCTATCTAGATTTTGTAACAGTCAAAGTTTTGAGTACATTTGCATCAATGAGGGGAATGAAAAGATTGTATGTACAATTTGTTGACTTATTTCAAGGCAATATTATTTTAAGTTCTGATTTTTTAATCTGCTTGTCAATGTTTTTTTTTTTATTTGGTATACGAGTATGTTGTGCTGATTTTTTAGTGAAACTACTCCAGCTTAAATGCATGTATCGTCTTTATCTCGTTTTCCAGCCATAATTCTGAGAGGCCTCCATTTTTAAAACTGTATACTGATAAAAACTCTACAAGTTGAGATAATATAAGCAAAAACTAATATAATATATAACTTGAATGTCACCTTCGACCGTTTCTTTTTCCTGTGAACTTTGGTCAGCCACTTTGGGGACACGAGCTTCACAGGTTCCGATAAAAAGTGAACAACTGTATATTGCCAAACTTTGTCAAAGGTCGTGACAGACATTGCATGATTTTTTCCATTTTTTCATAACCATAATTTTCTGTCTCTTTTGTTCTGCTGCCAGAACACGTTTGGCAAGTTTAAAATCCGGAACCAGCGCTTATTTCAAGTAAACCAATGAACATTAATAGGGTGTCTAGTCTAAATTATCATCGGATACCCTGTTTTTCGATTACTCAAATGATATGCCAAAAAATGTGAAGGGTGGAAAGAGTGAGAGACAGCCTTAACATCCAGATTCTTGAAAGGTCGAACACCTTTCTGCAGAACTCCCACTCCCAATCTTCAACCATGATAAACTCTCCAATTTCTCCACAAAAGATAATGATAGTAGAAATATATTTCTTCTTTTTTTCTTAGCGTTATGACTCGACTTTCCGTATTCCCTTGACACTGAAATAACACAATAACGTGTAGATAGTGAAACTTTTGATTTCTATCAGGAAAATCCGTTTCATTGTCGGAAGGCAATTATCGATTCTATGACCCCAACTAATTAAAATTTGGAGCGAACGCCTGGTATTCATTGTTAACGTGATTTAATTAACTTTAGCCGCGGGAGCCGAACAAACACTTCACGTGTTTTATAGACAAATACAGATTGCTGCAGATTTACACAATAATACAACTTATGATTTATTTACATTTCAAATTTTGCATAGGTGACGAAGTCGCGAATGTTCAAGCTCGTCGTGATTGTGATTGTATAAGTTTTTTGTAAAGCGTTTGTGTGGTTTCGGAATTTCAGTTTAATTGAACGATGGAAATCGGCTTCATTGACTATGTATCTTGGTTTCCTTTGTGGTTGAAGTCATTTTTTTCTATAAAAAAATAACCTTTCTATAGCGAAAAACTTATGCATCCAATTTATGTGAATATTTCGAAACACAGAAAAAACATTTCTGAGTTGAATTCACCATTCATTTTAACCAATTATTGTAAATGGATAAAAGAGAATTGGGTTTGTCTAAAAAAAAAATTGTTCACGTATTTATACATATTAAAAGCTGTGATACGGTGATTTTTCCAAAAACTCATATTGAACACGTACTTTGACTGGTAAAGCAAAAAACAGTTTTTTCATAATAAATACCAGATTGCAGTGCATGCTGATTTTATTTGTTTGACCAACATCGTGTTCCATAGTCACATCCTTTATTGGGGCTCACGTGTGTATCAAGCGGATATTATCCAGTCGCAATCCAGAGGTACACTACGTAGTTTCAAGGCTCAGTTCTCCATGGTTATTTGATTGATTATTGTCACGAGCCGTTTTTGACTGTACGTCCAATTATTCTTGAGATTGGAGATTTTGATTCTGTATTATTGAGTTTGTGCGCAAAATCACTCACAAGTTTCACTTCACTTACAATCTTTATAGGTTCAGTCAGCATAAAGAATGACTATTACGTACTTGTCACTATCATCATAACAGTCTCTTCCCAATAACTTCTTTCCAAAATTCATCAAGGTACCTCTCTTATGAGTTAGGCTGGTTAAGACTATGGTTTTCAACTGAGTTCAAAAGCCGTAGTTTGGTCATGTCTCTTTTTTGAAAAGCATCCAGTATAATGGAAATGTGTATTGGTCATTTACATCCAAATAAACTGAAGTTAGACGACTTTCGAGGTTATTGATTGTTTGTTGTGGGCTGTTGCCAAGATCAGTATACAAGAGGTTGCCTCACGTTGCCTGAGGTAAGAGACAAAGGGTGGGAACATATGACGTCAGCGGTGTCTAGCGTCTGCAGTAGACTGAATCCTGTCATGCGATTGCATTGGTCTGCATCGTATCGTGTCATGTGTCATTCGCAAGGTTGCCAGAAGTGCGGTTTTGACAGGAGATCTACTGATTTCGCCTATGGGTTTCTGTTCTTCTTGATTTTGATAGGGATCATCTGGCAACGCTGGACATAGATGACGTCATGACCGTAAAAGTGAGGCAACCTGTTACATAATGATCTTGGGCTGTTGCCACAAGCGTATTGTCTAAATTGCGTGACAGGTTGCATTTTCAATCTAGATTGCAGTAAGATGTACTGCATGGATTTACTCTTTTATTTGGTTGGAGACAGTTATGTGGAACCAAATCAACTTATCTTGATGCTGTCTATTTTCTTAATCAATGTAAATGTGGAGACTGTGTTTTTTTTTCAATAAAATTTCTGCCCTTCTACACTATTGCCGTTTTGCTATTGTTTTGGTACTGACTGTTGGTACTGGTTCCAACTTCATTTGGGTCATGGTGATTTGACACTGTCAATGATTTTCAACTCACTTTTCAACGAGTCTTCATGAAGTTTGGATGTTTCTCATGCATATTTAACCTTGGAAGATCAATCCACTTTTATTTATTGCATCGCGTTAAGTTTTGAGTGCTTTATGTACCTATCTACCTTGTTGACGATGCAATAACTGTTTTAAAAGGATATTTTGGTTTCGCGACCGTTTGGTGCCTTGAGCGTGTTGTTCATTTCATTTTGGACCGGGTGTCGTTGAAAAGTGCCTGGATGAATTCTTTCGTACTCCTTCTTTTCATGTAGAAAGACAAAGGTGACTAGCAGTCTATTTATTCTAAAATTGCTGATTCTGTTGGAAACGCAAAGGTGGATTGCAACCTACCAGCTCTAATACATTATCACCCAGTTTAAAAAGGATCACCAGAAGCGAAATACAGGCAAAAAATACCACCGTGTCCACAAACTCAGAAACCCTGCAGATATTAGGTATTTTGCTGATTTCTTGATTTCTTTGCATGTTTTTTTTTATTGAGTGATATATGAAAAAGTAATCGATTTTCATGATTTATCTGATCATTTAATTCTATTTTTCATCGCAAAGAGTATTGATCTGTTGAGGTTCAAATGAAACATAATCACTTTTCCTTGTTCAATATTCAATCTATTGAATCTATTAATGAGGAATCCCGACTTATTCAATCTTGAGTCGGTGGCGCTTACCCTACCCTATTCTCCGGCATTAAGCTAGGGCCTTATTTGCTCTTGCAGTAAACCACCCTTTCATTCCAGAAATATTTTTTTTCTTTTGTTCTCTTTTCTTTGTTACCTTATTTTTTATTCTTTTTACTACATTTAGAGAAACAAAGAGCATGGTATCATTCATAAACGTGTGCTAAAATCTGGAATCTCATCATTGAGTTAGTGTTATTTAAGTTTTTAAAAATGTCACAGAAATTGGAATCCTAAAAACATGGATATGTATGGAAAGGGCTAGAGTTACGCTTTTGACAAATATCTACAAATGAGAAAATCATATTGGTTGATTTTTGTGACTTATGAACCTGTATGGTGATGGAACATGGCAACTATGTTAAAGCCGTGCGCTGAGCGTAATTTTGATCCCATGACAGGTCAAGAATATGAATCTATGCATTAACTGTTCAAGATCTGGCCATTTCAGAGAAGATTGCAGGTCTGATAGATGCAGAAAGTATTAGCAGCGTCATAACACATTGTTGCATCCTGAACCATCAAACTCTGGAGAAAGAACCCTTGATTTAGAAAACTACATCATCATGTATCGCTGTTAGAAAAAGTAGTCAGGTAATTCTGTCTACGGCTTTTGTACAAATGAAAAGTATTCAAAAGAACTTTTTTTAAGCGTAGATCTCTATCAGACAGTGAATCACAAATAAACCTAATTGCTCGAGATTTGGTGAAAAAACTGGATTTAAAAGTTAAGTGAAGAACCCTAATATTTCTGTAATAAGGATAGGTCAAAGGATAAGTAACATAGTGCATCAAGCAGAAACCACTATCAAATCCTTGTACAATAATTACAAAGCTGATACTTATCTCATAGTAATTAGAAAGGTTACGGCTAATTAGGTCTTCTGATGCAGGCGACTTGAAAATACCGTCTAGTTAATCCTTGAAAGATCCAACCTTCAATCAGTCCTCCAGAAATGTCGGTATAAAACCATATTCTAGGAAACAGGGTAAAGATTGGCAATATATTTTTCCTAGATCACCACACCAGGGTGGCATCTGAGAATCTTCATTGTAATCAGCAAAGCGTCTTATTTTCCGCGTGGTTGAAAATACGAATCTAACATTTGAGCAATTGTAGACGGTTTTTTGTCAAGTCGAGACGGTTTTAAATTCAAGGCAGCTCACACCCTTATCAACCAATCTGAATGACCTTCATGTGTTAACCCCTGGTCACTTCTTGATCGGAAACTCACTCAATGCCGTGCCTCAAGAAGATGTATCTACCATTCCGTTGAATCAAGGGGGCAAGTATCGTATGCTGCAACAAATGGCCAATGGAGTTTTCAACCACACTTCCAAGACAAAACAGATGGTAGATGGTTCAATTCTGTTAAGAAGATAAAAAATGGGGCTCTGGTATTTGATTTGATCAAAAGCAATAGGTACTTTCAATGACCGTCGCGCCGGTGGTTCATATGTTTGATTTTTGTGACCCATTGTACAATAAGACAGTTCAGCAGATATGGTCACTATGTGATAGCCGTGTGCTACGCGTAATTTTGTTTCCATGGCAGTCTTGTCATTTATCTGGTACTCTTGTTCTAGCCGCCGTCATGCTAGCATCTATCTCAGAATTGTGAAAAAGAAATAGAAAATACAGTCCATCTTTGTACCAAAGCTAACAGTATTATTTATGGAGACGAGAAATATCGTTGCACAGTGGGATGCAACACATATCCAAGAGCTGGCTTGGTAGTGGATTAACAAGGGAGTGACCAACTTCAGAAACTAGACATCTGTTACTTGTTTCAGTTCTTCATAAAAAACAGTCACGAGCTTCAGCAATATTGATCAACTGCAACCGTCATAAGCCAGAATATTACATTTCTATGTTCAAGGTCCAGTCAAATCAGCTCAAAATGGCGTCAAATAGTGTATTGAATCTTGAATATGTGAAGGGAACATTGCTTTATCCAGTACAGAAGTCTCAAAAGGACTCCTTACTTCAAATATAAATACGAATGGAGATCCAAGACACAGATTATCATCATTTAAACTCTTCACATTCGTATTGAAATATCCCTTTCAATAATGGCAAAGAAAGGTGTACAAATATAAATCAGTAAGACAATGACAAAATATAAGGGGTGAATACACGACATTATGCTAAGCACAAAAGATGGGTGAAACTCATAGAGTGAGAGTGAGACCTCCATGGTAATTGTTGTAACACGTTCCAATCAATGTCGTCTTTGATCATCATCAGGTATGGAGTGAGTTCTTGTTTTTATGCTACATCTTCGAATACTAAGTGCGTACCTTTATAATTGAGTTTAGAGAAAACGGCAGTCTCTAGATCCTGCGGTTGAGAATCCGATGAAGTACAGGGATTTCTACGATGCACTTTGCTAAGAATTTCTTCCATTTGGCCAATGCACGCAGCTTCCAAGAATTTCTATTTCGTCCATTGTTGCCCCTTATGTAGGATCCGTTCTACCGATCAGTTTATTCAATGCCCAACTTTCCTATTAGATGTGTTGATCGGCGTATCTAAATCTGTTGAACGTGTTGAGTTCAGCGCCCTATTCACCGTTCTCGTAAGAACAACCATATAGGCCAGCTGACGTATAGTGATCTATCTTTTGATGATCTAGAGTCCAACATCACGCAGACCATCCAGTGAAGATCTAGGGTTGCACATGTGCCTACTTCTTCATTTGACCAGAGTACTTTCATGATTTATTTTGGAGATCAGATGAATATTACATTTTCAAACAACGTGTAGTATTTGCTGAGCCACCTACGAAGACAATCACAACCTATCTGTTTGCAGGTTGTCTTGAAATTTGACGGCGATGGATAAACGGTGAAATACAAATTCTTGGAATCCATATAACCCTTCCCTATTATTTCAAGGTATTTTCGTGGATGAGTGATGTCAGCCTGACTTGTTATTTTTATCTTCACCTTTACTAATAAGAAAAAAAAGACAAAAGGTTCGTGATGTTTGTAACTTGAATTTGAGACGGGTTTCTTGTCTTTTTCCGAAAGTATATAAGAGAATTCATTTTCTCTGAACAAAAAGTCTCATGCATGCAGCATGCCGTTAATATATAAATTACTTCTTTGGCAAGTACCCACTCTCTGAAGATGTGATGTTGAACTCCTTAATTTCAAAATATATGATCTTCATAGAATGACTGTCAATATAAATATGCTTGTGCTGACCCTGAGGGATCGAGTGAGGAATGAAGAGATACGCTGACTTCCTGGGGTAGATGATATCAAACAACGAATCACCACACGGTTATGGAAATGGGTTGAACACATTGCAAGAATGGAAGAAGGAAGATGGACCAAACAACTGTTAGAATGGGGACCAAGAACTGGCAAGCGTAGCGTTTCTGACGTTTTCCAAGACATAGCTCAACAACAACACATATTTGATTTTGCATTAATCGCTGTAGTGACCCAGATTCCGGGTATTAAATTCATTCCACACTTCTGGAGCATGTTCTGGAGCTCTTCACGAATATCCTGATCATATAGTCTTGAATAAAACTTTTTTTTAGTTGGTGAACTTGTTTTCTTTGATCTTGGCACGTTAGCAATGTAATCATGACAGAAAATCCCCCTTCATGTTAACTATTCTAATTACTTTTAATTCGAGATTGGTTGAAAAACCTCAGTGAATCAATGTATCTGAATTTTTCTGTTACTATCAACGTCAAACTCAGTAATAAAGATGTGAGTATTATCCGTTATTGTTTGGAAAAATAGTGAAGTGTTCCATCCCTGCAGCTAACAATAGCTTTAGTGATAAAATGTGAATCGTAGCACAGAAGATTATGGAGTACAATGAGGACGATGAATGATATCGAAATTCAATTCGAATCTTCTCACATCACCTTTGAAATGATCACGATCAATAACGCTATGATCTTGACCGATTTTGATAGTTTCTCGCAAATATGACACTCCTTTGCATTACTTTTGTCCAATGATTTAGACATGAGTACCACTTTAGATAATATTTCATTGACAAAAAAGTTGATCCCCAAAATAATCTTGATAGTTTCCACCGCGTAAGCTTCGTCAAACGAACACTTATATAAAATTCAAAGGCCGAAAAGATCATTATAGTATACAGTATGTCTGCGTATGTAGTTAACAAGAGGTAAAATGGACCAAAAATTGAAAGATACGACAAAAAGACATTCTTGATAAAAGAAGTCTGCTTGCTGAAAAAATAGGAGCCATAATAAAAAAATTGGTTCAAAAATGATTTAAGAATAAATCTTTGTAGTAGATTCTATTTGATTTTTTGTAACACCTAGCCGGGGAGCATTTAACCATTTTTTTCAATCACCGGTCGATTAGGCAAAATAAAGCAATATCATTGGTTGATCCAAGCACGGCGGCATATAGCAGACCAGCTTTTATCTATCGCTGTGAATGGCTTGCGGTGATAATGATTATTATCATCTTGATACTGTGGAGCATCGATCATCACTCACGCACAACCATTTGAATAATAGGTGATTGGAAGATTTGTTTCACTTTAATAATTGGACCATAAACTGCACCTTGCAAAAAAAAATAATTCGCAAACTTTAGGATAAGGAACTTGGTAAATCGAATAATTGTTTTGGTTGTAACTTCATCTGTTGATAATTGTCTGCGGCAATCATGCAACAGGTGTTTGTCATATTTAGATCAGATGTTGTTTTTTGACAACGATAGTTTGCCTTAAGATCTGAGATCGTTTATTGTTTTCAAGTGTAATTGACCAGAATCTCAAAAATATGAGGTGGTTCAAGTGCAATAACAAGTGCACCTCTAATAGGACCCGTATTCCCTGTACTGTGGAATTCCATAGCAACACGTCGCTCTGCTTATATTGTATTCTGTGCACTTCTGTCAACACGACTAGACATACTTGTCCCCTTGTCTCAACTCAATACGTAAGGACGTGTTGTTTCGTTTTTTCCACACGACTTCTATCAGCTGAATTTGTCAATTTGTCATTATTTGTCAAAATTTGTCATTATTTGTTTACGTTTTGTGAGCTTCAGTTTCATTGTGGAGGTGTTTTTCGGTATTGCCAGGAAGCAACCATCTCTTATTACAAAGAAGATTCAATGGAGCCTTAGAAAAGCAAGATAGAATGATAGAAATGCATCATGAGCAAAAAAAATCCAAAGAACATCAATTTGAACGGATCGGTTTAATATAAACATGTGGCCGCGAAGGTAATGAACATGAGTTGTGTGAGACTCAAAACGTACCAATATTTTTATGAACACGTATTTTAAATCAAGTATTGATTTTCTATTTTTTCACGTCCATGTGCCCACGTGTACTCATTTCGTGACCAAAATAATATTATCCAAATTTGTTGACTGCAAAACTAATTTTTTTTCAAAATAGAAAGACTCACATATTCTCCCAAAGAAATCTCTTTAAACTGAACTTGGTATCAAACATCAAAAAGTTAGTTTTTTCCGCGATTCTTAACGTATTATGAGTTTTTCCCACTGGTTTTTCCAAATGATCAAAAAATTTCAAGCTACTGCTATTTTCCGAAAACTAGACGGAAATTATTGTGAGTTTTGCAGGTACCCCAGAATTACCCCCTCGAATAACTTCGGTCAGTCAGATTCAATTCAAAAGAATACCACTATCGCGTCAACATACACCAAAACCAGAGAATAAAATTGAAAGTCCCTACGAAACGTCAAAAATGTTTAGGGAAAAATGAAAAAGTCACTAAGATTCTGAAACACGTCTTGACAAAACCCGAACATTGCCGAACTGATATCAAGACGTGCACGGAATAACGTTTTTGTCACGCCTTGCTTCCACATGTTGAGATCAACAGTGGTATTCAACATGTTGAATTCCACAGTACACGGAATCCGGCTCAACACATGACAGTGACATAAAGACATTTGATGAGATGAACAAATGTTTAAGAGAATCTTGACATGGATCAGGATTTCAATGGGAAGTTCGTATTTCAAATCCTAATGGTATAAATATTGATGCGTCGTTTTCGAGAAAAAAAAATCCATGTAATGTAGAAAATCTCAAATATTATTTCAATCTTCAAAAAAAAATTGATAATTAAATGATTTCAAAACAATTGCTCAACGTGGTGTGCTTTGTTGCTTAAATAAGAACTATCTATGAAATTGTTATAAGAATCGCTTGAGACGTGCCAAATTTACACACAAAAAATCGAAATTTTTCTCAACGAAATGTTTGAGAACGCATGTTCATTCACAAAAAGTGATTATCCAATAATAGTTGCCATCACAGGTTTACCGTTTGATTTCATAAGCGAGATAGCAGCCGCATCAAGCAAAAAAGGTTTGAAGAGTAAATAAGGATCAGATTCGAAGCACTGTGGTTTGATACTAAGTAAAACTAGGTTAAAAAATCTCTGGAAATAATTTGAATGACTGAAGTTTCACATAATATCTAATCATCATATTATTATCGCATAATATATCGTCAAGACCAAACATTAGTATCTAGATAGGTAGAAATTCATGTTCTGTTCTGGTGGACCTCAAGTTTTTTATTCAGGTCTATGATAAGCAAATACTCATCAACTCAAACTTGATCAAATTTATAAAAACATCACTAATATGCATTTTTATCTGTAATGCATGTAATTTTGCCCGAAAAATGCAACATCAGACCACAGCCTGCATCGTGGCTTTTTTTCGATTTTGTGAATAAAGGCTATATCTGCGACGCTCACTATACCATAACCTATTAAATATGTCAAAATGCGCACGTTTTTCAGCCTCACCCTGTATATAAAAATCAGGTACTTATTTGTTATATTGTATTGGATGGGGATTTGCCTAATATGAGATTGTATGTGTGATTGGAGTTAAACAACTGTTGCAGGCGAGAATGTTCCAGAAACACCAATTGAAACAACTTATAACACTATGATATTTGCGCGTCGCGTTACAATAGGCTTGTATTTGTACTGAGGCTGGATATCGACTGTCTTGTACCGATGCTACATACCAACTGTCTTTCAAATCTAGCCATACGAAAAATTCAAATTCAAATTCAAAATAAGCTTTATTTTCGTAAGATCAAAGATACTTATTGACAAAGCACACCAAAAATAAATACAAAATCTCAAACGGCAAGGTAAAATAACAATCAATAATATAAAAAAAAAAACACAAATTTTACATGTCAGTACAGCTACTAGGAAGTCGTCCATTTTCTCAAAGAGAGCCTCTTATCGATGAATCCAATAACAATATGACTAGGCCTCATATACTTGTTGAAAAATTGTATTACTTATCAGAAGACGGTGACATGTTTCGCCCCCCGGGCATCATCAGACCTATTATGAAGATAAAAACAAAATAACCAAAATGCACACGAAGAACATGATTAAAAAATTACCTTAGTCAAATTATGTCACAAAAATATAAAAACATGAAAACTGAAGCTAATTAATAATAATACCTGCACAGTACATGACTACTCACATAGATTAGGCAGTCTGTTGTGAGTAGTCATGTATTGTGCAGGTATTAATATTAACTAGCTTCAGTTTTTATGTTTTTATATTTTTGTGACATAATTTGACTAAGGTAATTTTTTAATCATGTTCTTCGTGTGCATTTTGGTTATTTTGTTTTTATCTTCATAATAGGTCTGATGATGCCCGGGGGGCGAAACATGTCACCGTCTTCTAATAAGTTATTCAATTTTTCAACAAGTATATGAGGCCTAGACATATTGTTATTGGATTCACAGTACAGTTAGTTGAAAGATTCATCTACACAGTAAAACATTTATCCCGCAGAATATTGATTAGCCTTCTTTTGAAGACACCTGGGTGCTTCCCACTTCTCAAAACTAACGGCAAATGGTTGAATATCTTTTCACCGCGGTAGAATACAGATGTTTTTGTGAGTGTAGAAGTGGGAATAGGCAGAGGAATTGTATATGTTTGTCGTGTGTTGACACTGGAAATGCGATGGATGAGGTACCCGTACCTGCTGTGCATGAGGATAGACGTCGAGAGGATAAATAGGAGGATAAAAATGAAAACAATTCTTGGGGCCAGACTGGAACCAGGTTAACAAATAAATCTGCGACGCTGGCATGTTGGAAAATCCCAATCGGTCTACGATCCTTGCAAATATCCTACCCTAATGTCGCAGATGTGGGTTCTTCGAGATTATTTCTACCTGATAGTGAAAGTGTTGGACATTCCTGAAATTATATACAAATGTACATGTCACCACACTACCCCCCTGCCAGTGATTAAGATAATCACTAGAGACAGAGAAACATAGAAACTAAGGACTGGAATAGAATTCAAGACTGGTATCGTTCGGTAAACCAAACACGCCTTCTTGATGTGGCTGTTGTCGGGTTGTCAATCTCTTGCTGTTGAGGCAAGGTCGAATGAGGCGCTGTTGCCAGATTTTGGTCATGTTCTGGTGGTGACGTTGATGTAGGCTCTGCTTTATCGGTTGCGACGTATGCTGGTTTGAGACGATCCATCGAGACTACGGTGTTTCCATTTCGCAGCTGTAGCGTGAAATCATTTCTCGCTACAACTTTGAAGGGTCCTTCGTAGACCGTTTGTAATGAACTTTTGTAGACCTCTTGTCTGATTGTGTGACGACGTCTGAAGATCAATGAAAACGAAGGCGCGTTCCTTGTTATGGCGCGTGCAATCATTTTTGCAGGATCTAAGCTGTCATGTTCTCTCGTGCGTGCTGACAAGAATTCACCAGGTAGCCGGATCGTTTCGCCGTAAACCAGGTCCAATGACGTCGCAGATAGGTCCTCCCGGCAGGCTGCTCTGATGCCAAGCAGAACCACTGGCAGAATGTCAATCCAGTTTTCACCGCCGTGACATCAAAATGCTGCTTTGAGTTTTCGGTGAAAACGTTCCACAAGTCCGTTGGCAGCAGGATGGAATGCGGTGGTTCGCAAATGGATTGAACCGATCAATTCACTGAGGCAATTGAAAAGATTCTACTCAAATTGTCTTCCTTGGTCCGTGGTGATGCGTAACGGAACTCCAAAGCGTGCCACCCAACATTGGAAAAAGGCTTTGGCAACAGTGTCCACATCTATCGTCTCCAAGGGGATAGCTTCAGGCCAGCGTGTGAAACGATCGACGCAGGTGAGCAAGTACCGGTACGTTTTGCAAACAGTCAAAGGGCCAACCAAGTCGATGTGGACGTGTTCAAAACGTGCAGACGGTGGTACGAAGGACCCAATCGGTGACGATACGTGCCTTGAAATTTTTGACCGCCGACACTGCAAACATTTTCGAGCACATCTGGTACTATCATCTTTCACTGGTGACCATGTGGCGCCGCCTTACCAACTTCGTTGCCGCCCTCGCGTATGAAGCAAATTCTACTCCCGCGGCCTTTTTTCTAGACTGCAGCACGCTTCATGTCTATCAGAGGCGCCAGCCGTCTAGAGCGCCATAAAATGAGACAGTTGGTTGATCGCCTAGGAAACGCTAGTTAGACAAACGTCACTGAACGTTCAGCTATTTTTAAAAGTTTAGTTAAAGCCGTTTTGTGTTTTTAGCCTGAAATAAAACCCCTCCGAGAACTCACTTCTCGTTTCAATCTGCAGACCGCATTTTCCCTCAGCAGTGATAGCGTGAAACACGCTCGTTTCTAAAACCACACGTAACGTTGCGTAACCAGCTTGACAGTTGCTTTTATTCCAGGATGCGACAAATGATGCAACGAGTTGAATGCCTGTTTCCTGAATGCTGGTGTCAAAAAGGGACGCGCGATTTGTTTTGACACATCGCAAAACACGCAGATGTCGGTACCTGGTAGTTGCACTTTCTCAAGTTACAGGCCCACGGTTATTCAATAGTGATAAGGTTTCGTCGTTATACGTTCGTTAAACGTTCTACATATCAATTAACCTTGTTACAGGCCAGTGTTTTCCTGTAGGAACCTTCTGATGTCCTTGTTGTGTTGTTGTGAATGTGCGAGAGCTTCGAAATCGATGGTGGTGGCAAATACATCAACTCGGGAGAGGATATCAGCGACTACGTTGTCCTGTTCAGAGATATGCCTGATGTCAGCCGTGAATTGTCCAATGAAATCCAAGTATCTGAATAGGCGTGGCGAACGTTTTTCGGGCTTTTGTTTAAAAGAGCAAAGGTCAGTGGTTTGTGGTCTGTGGAAACCGTGAATGACCTGTCCTCGACCGTAAATCTAGAATGCTTGATTGCAAGGCATATTGCAAGCATCTCAGGATCGTAGGCGCCGTTCTTTTGTTGGGCCGGACTGAGCTTCTTTGAAAAGAAAGCGAGGGGTTGCCAGTGATCATTCACGAGCTGCTGGAGGGCGGAGCCAACAGTGTTGTCCGATGCGTCAGTGACCAGAGCAAGTATCGCTTGGTCTTTGGGGTGTCCCAAGAGCGTCGCGTCGGCTGATAAACGTTTGCATGTTTGGAAAGCGTCCTTTGCTTCGGCGCACCATTTTGGCTGAGCGTTGCCTTTGATGTTGACGCAGTAACTCGTTGAGTGGAGCTTGGGTTCTAGCGGCACTTGGAATAAAACGACAATAAAAGTTTATCATACCCAAGAATCGTCTTTAACTGCTTAGCTGTCTCTGGTTTCGGAAAGTTGTTGATTGCCTCGACTTTTTCTGGTAAAGGTCGCGTTCCCTTAACAGAGACGTGGTAACCAAGAACCGAACACGCACTTGAATGGAATGATAATCACACCGTACTTCTTTAAACGAGCAAAGAGTGGACAAATGTTCAGAATGTTGACTTTCTGATTCGAAAGCAACTAAAATATCGTCTTTGTACACATAACAAAAGTCAAAACCACGAAGCACTTCATCCATATAACGTTGAAAAGTCTGCTCGGCGTTTCGAAGTCCGAATCCCATAAACGGAAATTCGTAGAGTCCGAATGGTGTCGTGATCGCAGTTTTATGAATGTCGTCGGCAAAAACGGGAATCTGGTTATAGGCGCACACTAAGTCTATTGTCAAAAAACGCGTTTTCCGCGAAGAGCTTGAGATGAATCTTTGATATGTGGAACGGGGTAGCGATCGGGCAGCGTCCTGGCGTTTAGCGCGCGATAATCACCACACGGGCGCCATTCCATGTTTTGCTCTTTGTTAACAAATGCAGTAGCGAAGACAAACTAACAAGTGTTCAAATCAAAATACGATCAAGTCACCTCTGGATTTCTTTTTCTGTCATGAACGTAGGTCGTGGCTAGTTTGTATGGTTTGGCATAATGGCATCTATGACGGTTAGAAAGTGGATGTCATGTCATAATTGTGATGTTAGCCAAGACATACGTTTTTTGGAACAATTGCAATCCATAGGTGACTTGATCGTATTTTTTATTGAACACTCTTTACTTTCCGACGCACGAGCGATTATCTGTTGTGATTATTAACTTGTCAGGTGCCAAACGACGCGGTTTGCAAGCCACAGGAGGCCCGGGAGTGATACGTATGTGAAGACAAGTATGCTGGATTTTCTGGGGTGCGCCGGCGGGTCGACTGATTTCGAGAAAACGCTTGAGAACATCGTGATATGTGGAAGTGCCTGTGATGATTTTGACCTGTGGTGCTGTCACGTTGACAGGTTTTCCAGTTGAGGAGGTGACGTTGTCGATCAGTCGTTGATTGCGGATGTTTCTAAGTTCCTTATTTTTATTCAATAATTTTCAGTGGAACGAACTTTGCCAGGTGAGAAGACAACTTTCAAAGGGGCGTTTTGCTACCAAAATAGATTTTATCTTATATTCTTCAGACCAGTTCCGAGAAAAAAAAACAGAGAGGCTTTTGAAGTTACTGCACGTGCTAGTTATTGTATAAAAATCTTTTTCTCTCGCAGACGGGAATCAGATGACCAAAGTTTGGGATAGTTTCTCGTTTGAATTTTGCCACCCCTTACTCCGCCTACCCTGTCAGTGCAAGAACAGACTCCGTCCCGTCGGTTTTCCCGTATCATTTTTTTTACGCCGTCGCAAATTCCCTTTCTCATTACCGCTGTTTTTCCGTGGGAATACTGCCATGAACCCCGTCGTTTGACAACTCGTTTACACGCCACGCCGCTCTTTGACAATAGACCAGTTTCACTCAATGAAATTTCAAAGTTCCAATTAGCTTGAGTGAAAATCTATCCAATATTCTGTCTGAATGTGAAGTTGATTACTTAAAAAAAAATCTTGGGCCAAGAAATTCATCAAAAACGTATTTCATCAATTTGAATTTTCCACAATATTTCGCACCAATCAGATCTTGGTAGTTGCCAGACCGCTCAATATTGATCCTTTTTTACAGCTCTAATATTGTCATTCGCATGTCATAGATACATAAATAATGTCAAAGTAATTGTGTAACTTTAAACTGTCAAACTGTTATCACTATGCTATTTGCTTTTTTGCATAGTACGTGTGGATTTATCTTGTTGTTGTGCTGGTATTGTTGTTAAAAACCACTATGGAAAAAAGATTTGCAAAGGCAGATTCCGGAAATTGGCCTCAAGTGTCTTTGTTAATGGTTCCTGAATTTTTAGTGACTAGTGAGACTGAGAACTATTATTTCAGTGCCGAGATTGAAAATGTGACTGGAAAGATAAGTAAGTAATATTTATGTTTAGGTGAAAATCGATATGTCATTGAAAAGTCGTATGGCATGGCAACATCGTCCAAAGCTAGCCAATCAAGAGATTTGAGCGCGTGACGTCATAGGCCCAAAAATTTAATCTTTGATTTAATGTTTGGTGCCTTTTCCGGTCCGGAAAAAATTCGAGAAAATATTTTTTGGGTCTTATTTCGACTCCTCTTTCCGATAAGCGATAAAAAAAACATGAATCTGACCTATCATTTTTTGATAATATCCTACCATTAATTTTTTTTTGATTATGAATTTCACTTGGAATCTTCGCCGGGAAAGTTTTCTACTGTTTACCTCACGATTTATTTTATTCAACTACTGGTTGGAAACCAGTAACTGTGAATACTTTGCAACAATAGACTGATTCATTTATTTTCTACCAACTTCCGTGTTTTTGATCAGAAGTTCATGAGTCAATTTTAGAGCGGAAATTTGCGGAATTTTTAATACAAAAAACGCTTGGACTTTTTCTAATGTTTCAATGCTACTCCATAGGCATTGTGGTCCTTCTGCCAAATCATGATTTTCCCCACCTCGTCGAAAATTGACCGGCAAATTTTCGGAGAGTGTCACATCATGTTGAGTAATATTGGAGTTCAATGATTCTCATTCTTGCAAATGAGCAGAGATGTTAATAACTTTTAATACACATTCATTCGACATCTACAAGAAAAATGTTCAAGCGCAGATCAAGATCGATCAATTTTTTTGATTCAACATCTTTGATCTAATTATGAGTGATGGTTGCTTGTATCTATTTAAACTGGATCAAACCTATCGTGTAGAAAGTCATACTTTATTTGAACGAGAATATGTCAATAATCAGCTAAGATCTTTGTGAGAACCATGCTCACAGGTGAATTAGTTGAATTTTTAAAAATACTACCACTTCCCTTGTAACCCCAATCTCCCCTGAGTAAGTCCATTAATTATTTTTTTAAGCTATTGTTTTCAACTCGGATATTTTAGAAAAATGTACTTCACCTCTCTTGACCTTTCAAGAACAAAGGTGGAGTTTTTATACTTGGGGAGCTGAACTTAACAAACTGAGGCAAGGAATTTTTAAATAGATCCATAAAAAGGGGACATATCAATCGACTGTTAAAAATTCACAAAGTCAGTTTTTCGCGCACTATTTCACACAATTCCAAAGGCATCTTGCAGTTAGCAAACACCACGATCAGAATAATAATTGTTAAGGGCTTTTGTTAGCACCTCATTATTCTTTAAAAAATAAAATGTATTTCCAGATCACAAAAGGCGGAGCAAAATTATTTCTTTTGCTCCAGCTAAGAATTGAACGATCAACTACATCAGGCTTTGTTCATTGAACTTCCAAGAATACTTCAGCAAAGGAAAATAAAATCACGACCAATCATTGTTTTTTCTTAGTTTGATGAGACTACAGAGAAAAAAGATTGTACATTCGCGGAAGGTTCATTGAATGAATGAATACTTGAGCATAGGAGTACAAAATTAAATTACAAAAAAATCAAAAATAGCATAGGTTCTTGGAGTTATTTAATCCAATGATACATTTTTGTTCAAGATAAGGATTAGGAAAGCAGCGGTTACAAAGGCTCACAGTTGTATTATATTTACCGTATGTGCTGAGTGCACTCCTCATCAGCTAATAATACTCAATTGATGCATACGTTGATGATTAATTATGACATTATCCGAAAATGTTTGGGCCTTCTCCATTAACAATGGAGAGACTACTTATGACTTCTCATGCTCACTAAGATTCGAGTGAAAACTATTGATATAACAAAACTGCAATGACCGTCTTCCATACACACTTTTGAAACTGTGCTCTGAAAGTAGTGATTCCATAGACAGTGAATTGTTTTTCACCATAAAAAATAAATACTTATTGCGCGCTTTTTCTATTTAAGGGTTCTCTATTCCTAGATAGGCGAGCCCCTTCTAAATCCAAACTTAACGAATGAGCAGCACATGAAAAGTCACAACATCTAGACTCACCTTTTTACTGGTGACTATCGAATTGTAGTGTAGAGGTTTCAGAATACCAATATAGTGGTTCAAGCTAAGGGCCAGTAGATTCACTACCGTGATCACTGAAAATAAAAACATTCATTCCATATTGTAATTTTCATTGAAATCGTTCCAAAACTTAGTTCTGGAAGTTATAAACTTCAAATTATGCAAACATGTTTGTACTCAAAAGAATCATACTGATATTCATGAGTCTAAGTTGATGAGGAGTATTATGAATTTCAACTGTCATCAAATATATTCTATTTTTGACCTGATAAATCTTTGTTAATCAGTTTGATCTTTTGACATTATGATCAATTACTCTTATGTTGTCCTGAAGCTGTCAGAAGACTAGGCGTTCAGCATATTCAATTGAAAACAAGGATGTGTTATCTGGTTTAGAACAGTGATGTACAACAGATCCAGATCCACGCAATACACGGATCTGGGATCAAAAATTTCAGATAGGCTACGCAAGATGTGTTTCGATTGATAAGAAATGTGAGGCGGAGAACGAAAGAGATTTCGTTTTTATGTGGATTTCGATTCCAGAGCAACCTCTGAAAATATTGAGTAACCTGACAAAAGGTGGTTAGCTGTGATGAACATCTTCAGAATCCGTATTCTGCAGAAAGTGGACCTTTTCGGAAGAAGTGAGCGTGCTTGGAAACGTGATATAAATGTTCCTAAAATTGATTCGAGAGAGTGCGCGATTTGTAAGTTGACTCGAAATTCACTTGACAACGACTCAGGGAATTACGCAAAGAGGTAGTAACATCAAAATTGAATTGGTCTGTTGTAGTGTCTCAGAGTTGGTTTGTTGTTATGTTCAGTTTTGTGAAACTTGTTTCAAAAATTTGGGAGATGAGTTGAAACATGATGTTTTTACCTAAAATGAATTTTAAACCTTTCAATTGAACGCTGTGGATTCATAATGTCAAGGAGAATGTCGAGGAGGCGGTTGCAAACGTACGTATTGGTAGGGATGAATATTGCCCACAGACAAATCCATTTTAGTTAACAGACAAAAAATGTATACATTCAATGGAGTCATGACGTAATTAACATGATCAATTTTTTTTTAACACAACCCACAAGAACCTCCACTATTCCCAATTCCTATTATTTACTTCTTTCCACATTGCCATGATCATTGTCTTTGTATAAGTGTAGGTTGATTTGAATTTTTTATACATACCAAATCACTCGTGAACTTTTATCAAGTAAAAGTCTGACACAATTGTTCCAAATCAGAATTCATTTCTATGCAATAACCCTGAGAATTAATAAATCACAATACAAACAAGAAATTAACATTGAAGTTAGCAGTTTTATCTCAATGTTGACGGTTAACGTCAAAATTTTCATTGATTTCATTGGTTGAGTTCCATGGAGAGCACTCCTTCCCCTGAAATTTGAGAATATCACCCAACAAAGACATGAACGTCGTGTAAAGAAAATAAAATCAACAAGTTCCTTTTTTTGACAGATTTTGATCAGTGGGGATTGAGTACTTTTCTCTTCTAGTCATGTTTGAGTTTGAGTCAGTAGTGAAGTTATTGGCTTATAGTTTTCTGCCACAACTTTGTCTTCTTGTAGATACAGAGGTGACATCATTGATATCTAGAATGGTATTATCCATGCGATCAACTGATTGGCTCTAATGATTTTCACAAAAGTTGTTGCCTTGTTGTTTTTTTTCGAGAGAAGACTGTACCTTTTATTAAAAATCACTCATCATTTCCATAGGGTAAGTTAACAGGCTCATGAGTAGTTCAACATATTTGATTTTCCAGACTTGTTCCTAATAGGCAAATTCAGCAGATGAATGCCTTCCCAAGATGTTAGAATATCATAAGATCAAACGAACTTACCTTAAGTGAAGTTCGATGTTGATTATCAGTAGGCCTCGTTGGAAAAAATAAAATGCAGTACCTTCGTCTTAGCTCTAATCGATCACTATTTTGAAAGCTTGCAAATAAAGAAACATACCCCAACCCACCCTGACAGACGTCACACACCTTCGATCAAGTCCATTTTGAAAATTTTGAGGCGACTTAACGGGAATAATAAAATTTGAGTTATTATCATTGGGTGGGTTGGGGACTTATTTATTTCAACGAGGCCTACATGTTATCAAGATCGAACTACACCTAAGGTAAGTTTGTTTGATCTTATGATTATATTTCGACCTCGTCCCATAAATAAGATAGTGTAGAAGTTCAAATACATACAAGCAACAACTTTTACGCTTGGTCAATGGAACAATAATTTTATTCAAGATTTTTCAAATCCCAATGAGAAAATATGGTTGATTTCAAGTTTACAAACATTAACAAGTGATGATTATTATTATATTGAGACTACTCAACCTTGGAAGCAAATACAGTGTGGGCTTATTTGTCGATTATCAATCAAGGGCCTTATGTGATTCTGGGCAAATCAATTTTTTGCCCAGACGAATAATCGTATCAAAAATTACCCTGGCTCGATCTGCAATCATGGGCTTAAGATGTAGATGTAGATGTTCAAGTGGGTGGCTCACGCGAAAAGTTGCTTGGGCCTCCTGGGCCCGTTGCAACAAACAAGTGATAAAAGTGAGATTATTGATGGCACGACGCTCTCGCAAAGCTCAGCAGATCCCTCGAATGGATTCCTTCCAATGCCTGGAGTGTTGTGAATTTGGCTCCGAAGTATCCCATCCTAGTGCTACAAAGAGCCGATCATTCCATTAGGATGTGAGCTACGGTCTTCACGTCTTCAAGGCACCACCTGTAGTCTTAATCTTACCCGATTCCGATCCTGTACAGGTGACCCTTCAGGTTCATGTGAATAGCTAATAGACCTACCAATGTGCGGAGGTCATTTCTGCTCAAA
Organism: Orchestes rusci; assembly: GCA_958502075.1. NCBI lineage: Eukaryota > Metazoa > Arthropoda > Insecta > Coleoptera > Curculionidae > Orchestes > Orchestes rusci. The sequence continues at coordinate 5,085,216 of OY293306.1, forward strand.
TCTAAGAGCTCTTGGGCTGCCCACATCAGATCCTGTTATCATTGCCTTGGCATGTAGCGTGCCAGGGGCATTGTTTCAGCAAAGAGTGGCTTTTTCGAGTAGAAGTTTCTTGGCATTGCCCATTCCTGTTGCTTTAGGGATGCCAATAATTGGTCCGGGTCCCATCGGCCTGTGCGATCAACCAATTTTGGCAAACTTGTCAGCCCCAATGTTAACCTTTATACCTCTATGGTTCGAGGCCCAAATTAGCCTACTTCTGTTGTTGTTCAAAATCATCTCATGCGGAACCTCTTTGCATTCTAGGACAGCTTTGGAGTCCACTGCCTTTCTCACAACAGCCTTTGATGCTGAAGTGCTATCTGAAGCAATGTTGAAAGTTTTGTGATTTGTGCCACTCTCAAGAATGTTATATGCAGATTGCTTTATAAAGTTATAGCAAAGATTCTGGCCTGTAGGATCGATTGTGAATCCCGAGCGGAAAGGTCATTTTGTTGTGATTGATACAAAATGTATCAACGTGGTAAAAATCTTCAAGAATTCACACAGAGAATTTGTTTCATTAGACCACTCTAGGTAAAATAAAATTTCAAGGAAAAAAAACTTTCCAGTACCAGGTGTCGTGTAACCGGAAGTGCTTAATCTACAGTCACTCAGTTTCCCTAAAAAGTAACCTACTCTCAAAAAATTAGCCCTTACAAAGCTTGCACATTTTTGCCAGTAGCTCTCCAACTTTGTATAATCATTATAGACCGGATGACTTCTTTGACGATTTGATATGAAAATCAATATATTCAATAAAATAAACTTTCAGACTTCAGGTTATAATTTCTGGTATACTTCTCAAAATGAGTAAAACTATTCAAAAGTGTTATTAAAGTTTTGTTCATTTTTGACAATGAGAACTCACCTATGCCACTGAGCCTAAATATTTCCACTATCCTCCAGATTGAGATGAATAGAGGCATGCCATACATTGTTGAGCTGAGAGCATCTGCAGCAGCCAGACTTAGACTTATCTTGAGATTTGGTGTCATTGGACAGCGGATCCAATAGGCGCTGACTAGAACAACTACATTCACTGCCATGGCAACAAAAGAGGTGATCATCAGGATTGGTATGATGATATAGAGCTGCTCTGTCATGGTATCATTATTACCACAAACACCGTTCTCAATTATTGTATTGTTTGTCATGTTCATGCTTGTCGAAACATCTGAAATATGAAACTTCGATCAATATGTAAATCTTTAGACCCACAATGAGTGTTTTGATTGTTTTGAAAACTTGCTATCAAATAATCAGTACTTACAATGTGCATATTAAAAAACTGTCAACCTTGAAGTATAGAGTATTATTTGGAAACCTCAGAAACAAGGTAATTAATTGCTAATGAGTCTTACAAAATCATTGAACTTGCATTTGAAACATGTTTTTACCAACATCAAATTGAAAAGTCAATTTAGCATTCACCAGCCTATACATACGCATAAATGTATCGAACAAAAAATTGATTTTTATTTCCAAACAAGGCCCGTTTAAGCAATTTCTCAACTAAAACGTCAAAATACTCCGCAACTTTTCGCAAACTTAGTCAAACCACACTGTTCATACAGGAAGGAGTCTCGGCAAACTTTAATCTGTCGCAGACTTTACAAATATTCAATTTCCTCATTGCTCTAAATTCCATTATATCAAGGTTGTGAAGCAACTCATTTATGAAGGAGCAGTGAAGAGGAATGATTGGGACATAAAATAAATAACGGTTTTGAGACCATTGCTCATTATTCAAATTAGGATGGTCATTGAGCAGGCAAAAACCTTCATACAGGGTGTATTTGAAGTTTGGATTTTCCTTTTAACATGATGAATTTGCTGTTACCGTACCCATTCTTTTTGAAACACCCTGTCTTGGTTCTTGTCTTTATCCATTTTTTCCGCTGCAATTTGTTGTATGGTGAAGATGTGACCTCTGGGTTTCATGCATTGCTGCTTTGACTACTACGTCATTTCGTTAGATATATATATATATATATAGAAAGAACTAGAGGTTAGTGGGGATGCAGTCTTGACTGCATCCCCACTAACCTCTAGTTCTTTCTTAACTAGCCAGTCGTGCTACCCTTCTGCTTATATATATATATATATATTTATATATATATATATATATATATATTTTCTCAAAGATCTTGGCTGCCACATTCAGTAGAGTTGTTGCTCTGTAACTTTTGCATTCATGTCTATCTTCATTTTCAAGTAATGGTACTATCAATGATATTTTACATTCTTCATTCCTTTTTCCCTGTCCATACTAAATTGAAGATCCCCAGAAGCATCATAGCCCAGATACTTTATACCTCTGGCGCTTTCTCAATTTTCAACTCTTTAATCACCTTACCTAGATCTTCCAACCCATGTTCCTGTTTTGCTCTAGGTCTATATGTATGTCTTCTTCAAAGTATTCGACCCATCTCAACATGATTTCATCATCATTTGTCAGTGTTCCTTTGCTTTCTATGACTGTGATGTTTTCGCAAGTGGCTTCTCTCTAATTGATTTTATAGCTTTGTATAATAGCTTTTGGTCACATTTTGCTCCACTTTCCAGCTTTCCAGCAAATTCACAGTATTTAATTCTTCTTCTTGTAAAAATTCGTGCACCCTTCAGCTTTGTATGCATCATAAGGTTAATGTTATGTCTTGAAGTATTGATTCCGTGCTTGCTTTTCCTTGCCAACTTGTTCCTTCATGTCATTTTATTCGCTCGTGCTGTTTGTTTCTCATCTTCTCTGAATTGATTCACTTTACATATTTCTTCTGCTATTCCTATGAGTATATTTTTTGGATTGTTGCACGTCTTCACCACATTTTCTCTTGTTTGTTCCACTATGTCTTGATATCTTGAGGTTATTGTTTCAGTTTGTATGTTTTTATACTACTTGTCCAACTTGATACTTCGTGGAAATAGAACTTCTATTTTTTATTTTATACTTGAGTGCAATAACTTTTCATTTTGTTCTTCGGGTTCGTCTGCTGATTACTTCCCTGGTGAGAGTGTGGATAACCTTGTTATAAAAAATTGTGTTGGTTACTCTCAGGTTATGAAGCATTATCACCTCTATACCTTTGAAGTTCAAGATGGCACTAATCAATTCCAAATTGACATTGTTGAGATTTTTAAAAGAAAAAAATGAGATTCATATTATACTTCTACGACTCAGCCCTTATAGTCTAATGCCCAATCCAGATTATACTAGCAGTCTGTTAAAGGTCTTTACAAAATCACACCACATATTCCTGACATCAAAATAAATCGATTCAAAGCAACTCACCTTATTCCGAAATTGATCCGTTTCTTAGATACAGGGTGATGAAGTTGAACAATAAAAATCGAATTGTTCTGAAAGTGTGAACATTTTTCAACGTTTCACTTTGAAAATTGGTACTCGGGGATTTTTTGGGATGCGAAACCTGAATATGAACACCTTTTAATTGTGGCCATTAGAAAGAGCTCTAATAATGCACTTCTTATGGTTAAAATTGGTCATACCTTTTTCTCAGTACGGTTTTCCACTTTTTTCGTGAAAAAGATGATCTTGTTGATATTTTCCAGCAACAAAGATATTCGTGTTATAATCTGCTAGAGTAAAGTGGATTTCGAGATATTTTGGTTTTTAGTGTTCAATGTCGCACCAGTTTATTCAAATCACTTATCTTCAAGATAAAATTTGGTGAGTGGATTAGTAGTTTATTGATTTTGTAGGTTGACAAAGCTTAATGCGGTAAGAAAACTATATCAAAATCAAGATTGATATCAATCTATGGACGTGAACGTGGACCGATATTATCTTTAATGTTGAAGTGATTTTCCCACCCTAAACCTATGTCAACTTATAAAAGCAAATACATTCAATGACCAAATTTCATTCTTGAATGTAAAAACAATTTTTGAATATTCCGGAGCGGCATCGAACCATAAAAATCAAAATATCTCGAGAACGGATCACATTGGCGGATTTTATCAAATACACGGAGAAAAAAGTTATGGCAATCTCAAACCATCAGTGCATTGTGCAGCGCCCTCTAACTGCCCAATAAAAAGGTATCTATAATCAGGTTTTGCATCCCGAAAAACCCCCGGGTACCAATTTTTGAAGTAATTTGTTGAAAAAAGTTCAAACACTTCGAAATTCCATTTCTTTTTTTCAACTTTGACACCCTGTATCTTGGCAGAGGAGCAATTTCGAACAAAAGGTAAGTTGCCTTTGATAGGCTTATTTTGACCTCAGAAGAATGTGCTCAGATTTTGTAAAGACCTTTAACAGACAAAGCTTGGTCAGTTCTGAAGGACGATTGGAGGACATCTCCGCTTGTCTGCTCCAAGAAATCACTATCTGCCTCCGATCTTCCGTGCCATCCAGATTCTTCACAAGCCTCTTCACGATGCCGTCGCTGAACACCATCGAGTCCCATTGGGCCCAGTATGAATTCAACAGGCCTATTTGCTTCCATCCGATGATCAACTTCAGATCTGGATCTTTTTCCTGGTCCTCAGATAATGCCTTGGACTGCCTGGAATCAACTATCACAGCTCTTCTTCAGATGGTCGCTTCCTGTTCTTCGGCTCGATGAAAGTGCTAGGAGAAATCTGACAAGGTCTCGTGAACAGGGCATCAGCGTTCTTGTGACTTGATCAAGCTCGTTACAAAGATCGGAATCAAACTCCTGGAATCTCTCAATCCAGCGAACTACTTGACCTTCCGAATTCTAGAATTGTAGAAGCCACTTGAGTGCAGCATGGTCGGTTCTTGGCAGAAACGTCCTTCCTTTTAGAAGTAATCTATCCCTTTACCTTCTGCCAGCAGCTCTCTTCTCATGACGCAGTGGTTTCTTTCAGGCTTCGACAAAGTCTTGCTGAAGTTTCCTTGATCCTTGCTGGATCTGGGACAGCACTGCATCAAGTCCTACGTTGCTTGCATCTGTGTCCAGGAGAAAGTTTTCTTCCGGCAGTGGGTAGCCTAGGATGAGTGCGCTGCCCTTTTTAACTTGTCGAAGGCTTCCCGGCAAGCTTCATCCCATAGGAACCGTCTCTATTTTTCAGTGAGCTTATGGTGAGGGTGGTCAATGTTGTCAAATCCTTGTGAATATCACCCGTAGTAGGTGCACAAACCCAGGAAACTTCGTAGTTCGTGAATGTTCTTTGGTACTGGCCACTCTTCGACTGCCTTCACCTTTTGCTGGTCGACAGCTACTTTCTCCGCGGATACGATATGACCCATTTTTAACTTCACTCTGAAATACCTCCTTCAAGTTCTTCAGGTGGTCTTCGAATGTTTTTCTTGAGCACCGTCTCCATAAGACTCTTGAACGTAGCAGGTAAACTGCCACAGTCCAGTTCCAATGCTGAAAGCAATTTTCTTCCGGTCTTCTGAAGCTATTTCTACCTGTCAATATCCACTCTCCAGATACAGAGTTGAGAAGATCTTTGATCCAGCCAAAGTGTCCAGAGTGTCGTCGATCCGTTGTAGCGGGTAGCTGTCCTTCTTCGTCACGTTGTTGAGCTGACGATAGTACACACAGAACCGAGTTAAACCGTCCTTCTTCTTGACGTTCACCAGGGGCGATGACCACGGACTACTGAGATGCTCGATGATACCACCTCTCTCCATGTCTTGAATGATCTTGTCTGCCTCCTTCTTTTTTGCCAAAGGTAGTCTTATAGCTGTTTTGCGGATCGGTCGTGCTGCCTCTGTGTTGATTGTGTATTGCACCACGTTCGTCCGACCCTTTTTCCCTGTCCCGGTATCAAAGATGTCGCCGAACCTTCTTATCAGAACTGCCAGTCACTGTTTTCGACCTCCATCCAGGTCCTCCAAAGAGGTGGCAACTATCTTTTGATCGTCTCACTCTCACACACAACTTGTCGCACCAAGGAGGAAATGGAGGATCAGAACCTCAAAACAGTATTTTTCGCAAGGCTCACTGAGTGATGGTTGACATTCTTTACTCGGACAGGTACAGTCCCCTTCAATTGTACCAAGGGGTCAATTCTTGCGCATTCGCAATTTAAAACGTATACGCAATTGTGTGATCGGCATTTGAAATAACATGCTGATCGCATTTTTGCGTATGCGTTTCAAATTTGCGAAGGGTCAAGAATTGACCCCCAGGCTCTTTCCCATGCAATCCTTCGTCCTATGTCGGAGTCGTGCAATTTTGACTCAAACATAAGGGAGCTTTCTTTCTTCACTTTTTCTTCCAGGCGAGCTCACAGAATCATCTCGCTCTTTTCTCGAATCAAAGCATCTCCAGCCAGCAGTGCATGCACTATCTCCTCCCCCTTTCAATGTAGAATCACTTTTCCGTTGTTTACACTCAATGTTACATTTTTGAAATCCTATTGGATGCCTCGGAAATCCATGATTTTCATTCCGATGATGATTTTTTCTCCAATGTCAGCAACCAGCATTGGATGTTTGGAGCTGGAGCATCCCAGGGTCAGTGCTGCTTCACATTAACCGTGTATCCTTGTCAGGTCTCCTGTTGCAGTTTGTGGTCGTCATTAAGTTGTTTGTTTGATCATTGTCGGTGCTCTGAAAATATCGGGCCTGATGATCGTTTTCGTCGCACCTGTATCCAGTAGCATGGTATGATGTTCTCCATTGATCCAGCCATCTACAAACACGCTGTTCTGTTTGAGTCCCAAAGAGGCAACCATGGCACTTTTCTTCGGGGCAAACTGGTAACAGGTCGACGATTGCCACTATGTCGAAGCAGGTGCCCACGTCACTTTCCTACATAGGTTTTGACTGTGGCCAAGCTCTCCAGAATTCCAGCACCTCGGCTTCCTTTGCTTGGAGGCCCTTATCTCCTTGACGACCCTTCTCACAGTTGCTTTGACGGTGTCCTTCTCCGGAAGATCCTGTTCCTCTATTCTTCGCACGCGTGCAGGAACCTTGACAGACCGCTTCAACCAGTCTATCGGGACGATGAAGTATTGGGGACATAAGGCAGTCCCCGATACTTCCTGGTCCCGAAGTCCATCGAGGAAGGCCCGAACTGCAAGCTTCTCCATAACGTTTTTGGCGTGGTTGAGTGAGCTAGTCGTGCAAGGCAAGCAACATCACCTTGAAACTCTCGAAGGCTCTTGTTGGCCTTTTGGGAGCTGTCCTACAGCTGAGAATGGTGAACGTGCTCCAAATGAGTTTTTCCATATCGAAGCTCCAGGTGCTTGACCAGTACATCAAAGTCCTCGTCTTGAGCATTTCCGTTGCCTCTTCACGAAGTGCTAGAGTCAAGGCTAGAGCTTTTTTGGTTCCAGTCCATCCATTTGCTCTTGCTGCTGCCCCAAACTGGCGGAGGTAATTGTTCCATGACAGCTTGTCATCAAACTGAGGGGCTTTCATGTGGAATCGCACGGTACCAGGCTCCATTTTAGCAGTTGTCCCCTGGCTCCCGATTCTTACCTCTTGTTGTTTTCTCACTGTGGCGACTTGCCTTCTTACTTTGTCGATTTTGTCTTCAAGGGCCTTTGCAGTCTCTTCAAGTTGATTATCGCTGCTACATGAGCCTTCAAATAGTTGTAGTTGTCCGCCAAATATTCCTTGACTTCCTCCATAGCTTTCGAAGATTTTTCAAACTTTTCTTCCAACTTTCTGGAGTTCTCTTTCATTGCTCTTCAAGATTCTTCAAGCTTCTCTTCTTTAGCTCTGGGAGATTCCACGAACTTTTTTCCCAATTCATCTTGCAATCTCTTGAACAATTTCCCAACTACTGCATTGAGATCAGGGATCTCAAATTGGAACGTATCTGGATCGGTGCTTCCGTCCATCAGAGCCTCACAAAGCCTTTGTTGTAGATCACTTCTCACTCGCATCCAGGTCTCGCTTCTCCAACTCCCTTTTCAAATCGGCAACTTTCAATCCGATTAAAGACCCTAGTTTCGCAGTCATTACAGCGAATATCTTTGTCCGTTTCTATAGCACACGATAACTCCCACTTATGACACCAATGCACTCTCTATTTACAAACAATTCATATCACAACAACAACAACCTTTTTAAGTTTTCAGCGATTCAAATAAAGCACGACTCAGAAAACTAAACTGGACTGGCCGCATAACGTGCCTATTGTACAGGGTTTCCGTGAATGATGAGCAAAAAATACAGGTGAGAATTCTAGGCAAAAGAATAAATGCCACCTTTTCCTATGATATTTTTTTGAAAATTGATTATTGACGGAGTAACAGGGTGTTAAAGTTGCCTTTTATTTGCAGTTTTTTTGCAATACCTTCAGCCACGCTTGTAATATTTTCACAAAATCTTGTATTTGGAGCTTTATCGGGATGAGGAATTCAAATTTGCTCAACGTTCTTTCGTACTTTCTAGAGGGCGCCACATACGAACCTTTACTTTGATTTGAATTGTCTCAACTTTCTTGTGCTACAGTGCATGTGACTTTCGACCAAAGATTTTTGATTTTTCAACATTTCGACATAAAAGAGGTATAATACTTTTGTTTTGATAAATTTAACCGTTTTCGAGATAGACGCGTAAACCACTTTGCTTGCATGTAATGAATACGAAATCATTTTGATCTATTTTCAACCTTAAACATAGTATGCTTCGAAAACAAGTGCTTCAGTTGCCGTAGAGACAAGTTTTGGAAAAATAAGTTTTGAAAGTTGGTATTTTTTTGGAAATTTGTTGTTACGCTGGTAGTGGTCAATGACAAAAATACTGAAAATCAAAAAAAAAATGGAGAACATGAAAGATTACCAACGGTCAAAACTGATTCTAAGCCAATTGATTTCTACGGCAACTTATAACACATGATTCCAAAGCATGCTATGTTGAAAGTTGAAAATAAGTTGAAATAATTCCGTATTCATCACATGCAAGCAAAGTTATTTTAGCGTATCTCCCGAAGACGGTTAGATTTATCGAAACAGAAGAAGTCAACCTCTTTTATGTCAAAAGGTTGGGAAAATAAAAATATTCACTCAAAAGTCGCACACAGTGTAGCACAAAAAAGTAAGAACCATTCAAATCAAAGTATAGGCTCGTATGTGGCGCCCTCTACAAAATGCGAAAAAACAAATTTGAATTCCTCATAGCGAAAAAGCCCCCAATACGAAATTTCGTCAAAATATCATGAGCGTGGCAAAAGGCATGGTCAAAAAAACTGGACACAAATTTATTTACATTTATTTTTGGTCTAGAATGATCCCCTGATTTTTCTGCTCAACATTTTCGGACATCCTGTACAGCTGCCCACCCCGTTTTCACGAATCTTTGCTGTTGTGCCGCTCGCATCTGGATTCACCGTCGACCTTCGCGAGTCCCGACCAATAATCCGGTTCGCATACAGTGGTCTCAATTTTTCGATGAGAATCAACAAAACAGGTTTCGCCACAGTATCTTTTACATATCATTCTGTCGTTGTGGTTTATTGTATTTCATGTATTAGACATCCCAACCCTGCTGCTGCATATTTGTCTTCATAAACTCCACTGTAGAATGGGATGTGTTCTTTCTTCAGTTTTATCAATCCCTTTTCCCACTTTTTCTGTTTCTAAAATAGTTAGTTTATCTGGATCGGCTCATTCAAATCAACATATTCACATAAAAAAAGGTATTTCTTTTAGAAGGGGCTAGGAGTAGATGACCTTTTTTAAGATATTCGCACTTCCATCCAATACATGCAATGTGATTTGAAATAAAATTTTCACAGTTGTTTCGATGTTCAATGTGATACTTATCATATATGTATTGTTGTTTGACACCCCTATCGCAATATTTGTTTGTGAGAAATCTACTGTTATCTTAAGTCTCATTTCTTTGTGACAACCGGTAGAACAATATCCTTCATGTGTCATACTGCTAGGACTTTTCTTCTTGAAATTGTACAAATGTAACACACTGCTTCTCAACAAAGTTTTCCTGGCCTCAACTTATCGATGTTTTTAGAAATTTTCGGCTTATCGACAGAATCATAAAATATTATTTCCATGACTGTACGGTAATATCGACATTGTGCAATCGATATCGATTAGAAAACGTAGCACATTGTACAACTGTACATTATGGAAACGAGTGCAAACTGAATGAAAATGAAATGATCTGACACCTCCGCCAAAAAAAGTGAAAAAATCGATATTAATTACACAATAGTGATAATAATCAAGAGTCGTAGAAAAAGTATAGTGTACAACTCGCATGGAATGACTAAATAGATTTTATTCCATGCTTGTTGCACAATAAACTATTGAATAGCAGTTGTTCATGACCGACGTCCTCAATATCAAAAGTAAGTACAAAGTCAGAGTCTAATCTATTTCATTCTAAAAAATCACGTCTTTCTTTTGATATATAATGTAGTGCCAATCAACAACCAAAGACATCCACTTCAACGATCAATAAACGATGCTGTTTGATCTCTGATCAGTTCCTGATCTTACCACTATTTAATCGGAATTCTCTTTCACTCTCGACCTCTTGACAATTTCGTAGCGGACTCTCGTTTTCGGCACTTCCGGAACGTTTATCAAAGGGACTGACACCACAGTGTGATTTAGCTGATTCGAATTCAACTTTGAACAAAAAAAAAAGATACAATACAAACAAAATTATCACTTCCACGTCAACAATCATGAAAAGGAATACAAAAACCATATAAAATTAAATTTCCAGAATGTTTTTTCTCGACCGACGATTATCGAAAAAGTTGGGACTGCTTTGTTTAGTTGTCATGATCCCGCATTGCTGTCTTGACACCTAGAGTGCTTTCCAGCTGTTCTGCAATGAATTTCTCCTCCTTCTCCAAGTGCAAGTAGAAAGCGTGGTATAAACTCAGAAACATGGAAGGCAGTGGTGATACAGTGGTGAGTTTTATCAATTTTGCTATGAGAATTAGAACACCGAAATGGCTTCCGGGTGAGGTGGTTTCAATGGCTAATTTGAATCCCTACTTTTCTCCCATACGTCTCTCTTCCAAACAGTTTGTGCATCCTCATTTCATAACGACTGAGGACTGAGTACTGCACAAATCAGATGCAAAACTTTTATCATCACGCGCCCTGTTTTCTCATGTCTGATAAGCATGTTTTTTCAAATTTTTTTCATAACATTTTTTTTTAAACAGCCAAAATACCAAATTTTTTTCGAATACACGCCTTCAAAACCTCCTGGTCTTGTTCGATGTGGGCATGCTTATTGATGTACATTGGAATCTGCAGATATTGCTCGCTTTCATAAAAACTTCCACGCCTCCAAAGAAAAGTTTGTCCAAGATGCGTATTGGTTGAGGTATTGCTGGATCATGAAGATAGAAAGAAGACGTCGCAACAATGCCGCTAACGACAGAGAATCACATTACTTGAATATTCAAAATTTTATGAAAAAGGAAATATCAGACGAGACTGTCTCAGTTTGCAGATAAATCTTCATGAGAAGTTTGAGCATTTCGAAGCATAGAGTTTTGGGTGTGATGTAGAGATTCCAGGAAGGAAAATCGTGGTGGCGATCACCGCAGTTCAGAAAATGCAGATGAACTGCCCAATGTTATCACCCACATAAAAAGTTTTGTCGTCGTGAAAAGTCATCATTAAAGAGAAAAAATGGAGAGGCAATACCTATCGAGCGAGTTATTCATTGAAAAAATGTGGCATTTTTTTATTGCAAAGACAACCCAGGACTGATTCCAGAGGAGTGCTCTTTTTGAAATATTCTAAATACCAAGTCAGACTTGGTTTCCAATGCTCCGCAAATTGATTTTTGTTCATGATGTTTGGAGTTTGAAGAGACCATACCATTAGGTATGCGAAGGACGACGCCACAAAACACGATATAATGACCCAGCAGCGAATCCATAAGCTGAGATCGAAAGCGTTTTTCAGGGAACTCAGAAAAAAAAAGATGTATTGTTGATGATGTCCTACGATTTCCAACAAAATCTGCCTTTGCCCAAAATTCCAGACCAACAGGCTTACTATAAGCGACAACTCTATATCAACAACTTTCTTATAGTAGTGGTGGATCCACAGTCTTCTCTCACTGGAGATAACGTTATCATGTACACTTGGAAAGAGTCAGATTCCACCAAGGGCTCTTATGAAATAGCATCCGCTGTGTTTTTTATCGATTGCAAAACCTCAACCTGGAAGAAATCACGGTTTTATGTTAATGTTCAGATGGATGTGGAGGACAAAACAAAAATATGACAATGACCCCATGCTGGATGAAAAAATGTGCACCTAGAGGACTGGAAACGTTGAAACTATTGTTTCTAATGACGGGGCATTTGAATATTTCTACCGATAGGAAATTTGCGAACATCGAAAAAAAGTAAGGTAGAAGGATACTATAATCCGTCCAGAAGAATATTGAGAAACATTTTCTGAAGCCGGGACTGCTTTCAAACTTGGAGAAGAGTGGGTTGTGTACGATTGGAGAATTCAAAGACGAGCTGCAAGAGAAGAATAATTACCTGACGAGATTTTATTTCATGGAGAACTGTCACGGGCCGTTTTTGACTCTACGTATTTCCGTTACATTATGGTTGAGATTGGAGAATTTTAGTTCTACCGTACCTATCAGGTTGGTACACTTCTTTATAAACTCAGGCAGTATGAAGAATGCCTGCTACTCACTTGGCACCACACATCGTAATAGCATCTTTCCTCCTAATAACTTCTCTTCAAACTTCATCTGTCCCTGTTTTTCAGTTTGACTGGCAAGAAATGGCACTGTATTTACACACACACTTTCAGGACATGCCAACGGTTCTAAATAACTCGTGTGCCATTTTAGTCACTGTTCTCATGTTGTTTTATGGGGAAAACAGTTCTTTTTAAGGGAAATTACGTTTGTTTATGTTTTTGAACCAAGTCCCCTGAAGTCAGCTGTTGATTTGAGTTTATGAAATTTTGCTCTGCGATGTGACACCGTTGCCAGACTTGTTTTGGATTACGTGATGAGTGTATTTTCACTGTCGATCTCCGTTGAATCTATGGCACGAATGTCGTTTTTTTTTCGATTGGGGACTGTCAGTGAGGATGAAGTCACTTTCCTTGGTGCTGTCTGTGTTTTCTTGATCAGTGTTTGTGCAATCTACCTACAGCCCTTTACGATGTTGCCGGTGTTTTTGTTGCTATTTTACCTTTGCTGCTTTTCTGTCACTAGTCCTAACCTCACTTTGTCATGAGAATTTGACACCTATTTTCGACTTACTTTCCAACGAGTCTTTGTGAAGCTTGGATGTTTCCTAACATTTTTTACCTTATCTAGGGATTTTTGGGAAATCAATCCACTTTTATATATTGCATCGAGTTGAGTTTTGTGTGCTTTGTGTACCTACCTACCTTGTTGGCGATGCAATGACCGTTTTATACGGATATTTTGGTTTCACGACCGTTGGGAAGTTGTAAGGTGTGTTGTTGATTTCATCTTCGACCGGGTGTCGTTGGAAAGTACCTGAATGAATTCTATCGTGCTCTTTTCACGTAGAAAGGCAAAGGTGGCCAGCAGCCTATTTATTCTAAAATTGCTGATTCTGTTGGAAACGCAAAGGTGGACTGCAACCTACCAGTTCTAATACATTACCACGCAGTTTGAACAGGACCACCAGAGCAAAACACAGGAAAGCCACCACCGTGTCTACAGACCCAGAAACCCCGCAGAACTCAGGTATTTTACTGATTTCTTTACATGTTTCTGTTATCGGGTGATATTTGAATTAGTGATTGATTTCATGATTTATCTAATCATTTGATTCAGTTTTTCATCACCAAGAGTAATGATTTGTTGAGGTTTAAATCAAACATAAATTATTTTTCTTGTTCAATCTATCAAATTTATTATTGTCAAAATTTATAATCGTAATTTTCATTCGAGTTTTGTTTTATAACTAAGAAGACTATGTTAAAACCGTATTTCTTCTTAGGGTTTTTTTCCTTTGTTTGGGGTTATCAGCCACGATTCACGAATAGTGATTTACTTTGAGGTATCAATACAACGGTTCACAATCCAGGCTGAGAGCCTGTTTATCTGATTGGCAGTCTACAAGAGCTGACCGAGCCACCGTTCAGCTTGAGCCCTCTTGACTAAAGAAAGGCTGTGTTGCCGTGAATTTTTTTGGTATCGTTATTAGATTTAAGTTTATTTAGTATTGTTTGAAAAGTGATCACTCAGGGACTTCACTTTTGGGATGAAGAAATACATTTTTATTTATTAAATTTTTGGTATTTCATTTGGCTTTATGTGACTCATTGACTTAGTACTTGATTAATTTTTGATTTCATGATTTTTGTGATTGGAGAGGTGCCCGGAACATCGGGAGTATTCCGACTAATTCAGTCTTGAGTCGGTGGCGCTTATCCTACTCTCCTCTCCGGCATTGAGCTAGGGCCTAATTTGCTCACGCAGTGAACCACCCTCTCATTCCAGAAATCAAGTAACTTTTTCTCTTCTTTGTTACCTAATTTTTTTTTATTCTTAAGAGAAACAAAGTGCGTGGCAGAACCCCATCATAATCATTTGATGGGTGTTCCTGAAGGAATATGCAAGAAAAGAAGATCATACAGTAATGTGAATCGATATGCTCTAGATCTTCATAGAAATCTAATCAAGCCAGAAATATTGTCTAATGTTGATGACTTGATGACTTGTTGAATGGGCATTCTGGAGCGAATTGGCAAAATGGACCTAGGCGAACTTGGATCACTATAAGACCGTATTGATGGGATCGCCACCAGAAGCTGAAGTTGCATCTGAAGTTGTATGTGGGCAGCAGTGAGATGATAATAGATTTGTGTAGTTGTTTCTTTACTATGTTCATTCTCCTTCTTCTTTCTCATCTATGTGTTTACTTGTTGAATAAATTTCCGTTTGTGCCTTCTTACGAGTATGTTTCGCGAGTGAGAATCACAGATTGAGGTTATACTCCCCTGAAAAAAATGACGAATTTCAAAACCGGACCACTCCATTCATTGTTTTGTACAGATTGAAAAACAAGAACTTCAGAAATGAGAGATCTATACCCTGGAAACCTTCTGAAAACAACATCTTCTTGATATTTGACTTTATCTTGAATTGACAGTCTTTTGCGCTCGTCTCAGTTTCACCAAAACTGGATTCGACTAGTTTTAAATCTAGGCGCCTCGACAAACAGTGTGAGTTTTTCGAAACCTGACATGGATCAACTTTTTTATTTGAAAAGATAGAGTAGTACTTCCGGAAGAAAAGTTGTGTGAAATGATCCAACTAGGAGTGATAAAGAGAACAAAGCTACAGCGTTTCCAGATTTCGCAGCAGACGCAAAAACGATATTTTTTCAATAGCAGCATGGCATTTTTTCACACACAGGGTGTCCCTGGAACGACTGTACAACGCTAAACCACAAATTCCTCAATCAAAAATGAGGCGATCTAGGCAAACTTACCTCTTTCCAAAACTGCTTCCTCAAGTCTACAGAAGGCATCAAAGATCAAAAAAAATTTTGGTTTTACCTACATTTTCCAAAAACGGGCAGATCGATTTTGATAATTTCCAATACCTAGTTTCCAACCATGAAATAACATTTTGTCTCTATAGCGACCGGTTGTAATTTATCGGAAGTGTTATAAAGGTGACGTCATATGACTTACTTCATTTGATTTTTTTTTGACATTGACTTTTTGATAATTCAGATGTTTTTATCCAACACAGGAACAGGACCACCAGAGCAAAACACAGGAAAGCCACCACCGTGTCTACAGACCCAGAAACCCCGCAGAACTCAGGTATTTTACTAATTTCTTTACATGTTTCTGTTATCGGGTGATATTTGAATTAGTGATTGATTTCATAATTTATCTAATCATTTGATTCAGTTTTTCATCACCAAGAGTAATGATTTGTTGAGGTTTAAATCAAACATAAATTATTTTTCTTGTTCAATCTATCAAATTTATTATTGTCAAAATTTATAATCGTGATTTTCATTCGAGTTTTGTTTTATAACTAAGAAGACTATGTTACAACCGTATTTCTTCTTAGGGTTTTTTTCCTTTGTTTGGGGTTATCAGCCACGATTCACGAATAGTGATTTACTTTGAGGTATCAATACAACGGTTCACAATCCAGGCTGAGAGCCTGTTTATCTGATTGGCAGTCTACAAGAGCTGACCGAGCCACCGTTCAGCTTGAGCCCTCTTGACTAAAGAAAGGCTGTGTTGCCGTGAATTTTTTTGGTATCGTTATTAGATTTAAGTTTATTTAGTATTGTTTGAAAAGTGATCACTCAGGGACTTCACTTTTGGGATGGAGAAATACATTTTTATTTATTAAATTTTTGGTATTTCATTTGGCTTTATGTGACTCATTGACTTAGTACTTGATTAATTTTTGATTTCATGATTTTTGTGATTGGAGAGGTGCCCGGAACATCGGGAGTATTCCGACTAATTCAGTCTTGAGTCGGTGGCGCTTATCCTACTCTCCTCTCCGGCATTGAGCTAGGGCCTAATTTGCTCACGCAGTGAACCACCCTCTCATTCCAGAAATCAAGTAACTTTTTCTCTTCTTTGTTACCTAATTTTTTTTTATTCTTAAGAGAAACAAAGTGCGTGGCAGAACCCCATCATAATCATTTGATGGGTGTTCCTGAAGGAATATGCAAGAAAAGAAGATCATACAGTAATGTGAATCGATATGCTCTAGATCTTCATAGAAATCTAATCAAGCCAGAAATATTGTCTAATGTTGATGACTTTATGACTTGTTGAATGGGCATTCTGGAGCGAATTGGCAAAATGGACCTAGGCGAACTTGGATCACTATAAGACCGTATTGATGGGATCGCCACCAGAAGCTGAAGTTGCATCTGAAGTTGTATGTGGGCAGCAGTGAGATGATAATAGATTTGTGTAGTTGTTTCTTTACTATGTTCATTCTCCTTCTTCTTTCTCATCTATGTGTTTACTTGTTGAATAAATTTCCGTTTGTGCCTTCTTACGAGTATGTTTCACGAGTGAGAATCACAGATTGAGGTTATACTCCCCTGAAAAAAATGACGAATTTCAAAACCGGACCACTCCATTCATTGTTTTGTACAGATTGAAAAACAAGAACTTCAGAAATGAGAGATCTATACCCTGAAAACCTTCTGAAAACAACATCTTCTTGATATTTGACTTTATCTTGAATTGACAGTCTTTTGCGCTCGTCTCAGTTTCACCAAAACTGGATTCGACTAGTTTTAAATCTAGGCGCCTCGACAAACAGTGTGAGTTTTTCGAAACCTGACATGGATCAACTTTTTTATTTGAAAGGATAGAGTAGTACTTCCGGAAGAAAAGTTGTGTGAAATGATCCAACTAGGAGTGATAAAGAGAACAAAGCTACAGCGTTTCCAGATTTCGCAGCAGACGCAAAAACGATATTTTTTCAATAGCAGCATGGCATTTTTTCACACACAGGGTGTCCCTGGAACGACTGCACAACGCTAAACCACAAATTCCTTAATCAAAAATGAGGCGATCTAGGCAAACTTACCTCTTTCCAAAACTGCTTCCTCAAGTCTACAGAAGGCATCAAAGATCAAAAAAAATTTTGGTTTTACCTACATTTTCCAAAAACGGGCAGATCGATTTTGATAATTTCCAATACCTAGTTTCCAACCATGAAATAACATTTTGTCTCTATAGCGACCGGTTGTAATTTATCGGAAGTGTTATAAAGGTGACGTCATATGACTTACTTCATTTGATTTTTTTTTGACATTGACTTTTTGATAATTCAGATGTTTTTATCCAAAAGCTTGATGTATTGGGGAGTTTTTCTCTCTTTTTGAAAATTTTGCTGAAATAAGTGGTTGTGCCAGTTTTTTTTTCTCAGTGAGCTACACAGATATTTTGTTATTGTTTTTTTTTAGCATAACTATTTTAACAATTTTTCAAAAGAAACAACTTTCCTTCACACTGGGTTAACCCATAAAAACATCTGAATTATCGGACAGTCAATTCCATAAAAAATCAGTAACGTCATGCAGTTATATCTTTTGATTTTGTATAAAATTGACTTTTCAAAGTTTTGATGTTTTCATCTAATAACGAAGTGAATAGAAAAGTTTTTCCTTTTCCTTAATAATTTTGCTAGGATAAGCGGTGATAAAATATCTGTGTACCTAACTTAAAATATTTTTTTCCGGTACAACCACTTATCCAAGCAAAATTTCTCAAGAAACAGAAAAAATTCCGATACTATCAGACAATAACATATTTGAATTATCGAAAAGTCAATGCCAAAAAAATCTTAATAAATAACTACATATGGCGTCACCTCTATAACATAATATAGAAACAAAAAAGGCAATTTCATCGTCCAAGACTGGGAAGTAGAAGTCATCAAAATCGATCCGCACGTTTTTGAAAAATGTAGGGAAAGACAATCTTTGACGCCCTCTGTAGACTTGACGAAGCAATTTTGGATGAAGGTGTGTTTGCCTAGATCGCCTTATTTTTGGTCAAATCATTTGTGGTCAAGCGTTGTACAGTCATTCCAATAACACCTCATAGATCCCGAAGTTCTGGAGAAACAAATTTTATGTAACATTTTTGATTTGAGTGACCGTTTTTGCGTAATCGTGCAAAAAAATTAGGACAATCAGCAGTCCATAATAATGAAGACAATACGGATCATTCAAAATAGCAATAGTAAACCTTGAGCAAGCAACAATAATGAACAGCATAACGTTTGGAAGTACTTGTCTATCTCTCCAAATAAGAAGTTGGCCTATGTCAGGTTTTAAAAAACTTACACAGTATATTGGCTCCAAAGTCCAAATTTCTATCCAACGAAAAGTTGTGTTGAAAACCAAATGCCAACTTTTTGAACTACTGCTGTGTTCATTTGTAAAGTTTACTATCCATATAATGAAGCCAAAGTATTTAGGGATCAAAACGAAACTTTTATATTTCGCTTCCGAATGCATAAATTTGAGGAGCTTCAGATGATTCTGCTCAAAATTGAAAACCATCCAATGTGAGTTTTAAACATCCATAAATTATTTTCTGGGTAACTTGTTAACATGAGGGTGGCGCATTAATGTGTGGAAGTCCATTTTCTCTCTTCTCACTCAAAAGAGAAAGAAGAAAATTTTCAAGAAAAAACTCATGGGCTTTCCGCAGGCTCACAATCCATAAATATTACTGTCTATACAGAGTGATCAAGAAAACCGTGGCTTCAAAAATACACTTTTTTTTAAATTGCGACAACAACTCTCTTAGAAATTTGGGGTCAACGTAAGATCCTATCTATGGTACAGTTGGTTCATTTGCCAGAACGTTCACTACTGTCAAGCTATTGAGGATTTACTAAAATTTAGAGAAATACATTATGTTGGTGATTTAGCTACAAAAACAAAGGATGCAGTATTGAATCTTGCAAATCTTTTTTAATGAGGCAGAGTAATTGATTTTTGAAAAAATATTTGCTATAATTAATACAGGGTGTTTTCTACAGCGGGCCCAACTTGGCGAATTTTGCGACAAAGAGACTCATTTTTTTTCAAATGAAACATCATGTGTGCTGTTATAATAATAATAATGGCCTTTATTCAGCATCTACTATAACAAATCATTACAATACTTACAAAAAAAACTACATTATATGTTGAACTAAATCAGGATTACAAAATTACAATAATTAACAGATTAAGTATGACCAGTGAGAATGCATGTTATTCTTAGACTGATTAAAAAAGTATTTAAATTATTTGCAGTTTTGATGTTTCTGGGAAGTTTATTAAATTGCGTGAGACCTTTATAGAACAAACTGTAACTGGTTATACATAGACGTATGGTCGATACATAAAATTTTTTGGCATTCATAGTACTATACTATGATTATCACTCACATAAACAAGTTCTCTAGATAGATATTTGGGCACTAGTCTGTGTTTCATTTTATATAATATGAGAAAATATGTTTTGGATAAAATAGTTTATTTTAACCAAAAGTCCATAGGCTAGGGCTTTTGGTTATAATAAACGTTGACAGTACTCAACTGCATTGTTGATATTGTGTGGGATAGAAACGTTTATTCTTGAAATTGTGGCGAATGCCTTTTCAAGTTTTCTAGGTCATGTGAATGCTCCATTGTTAGTTCTTGATAGTAGGTTTCTCATCACCACCAATAGATGGAGATTCTGTCTCCAAACCTGCGTGTTTCATTTACCGTTTGGTACGTCCCTGCGAAGCGGTGCATTTCTCTCCTGCAGATCCTAGCCACACCGATGAGCTGTGATACAGCGAAACGCGTCTGTGGATGGATCTGTGGGAGAGAAATGCATGTCTTTCGCAACCCCTAGCCTATGCTTTTGGTTATAATAAACGTTGGCAGTACTCAACTGCATTATTGCTATTGTGTGGGATAGAAACGTTTATTCTTGAAATTGTGGCAAATGCCTTTTCAAGTTTTCTACGTCATGTGAATGCTACATTGTTAGTTCTTGACAGTAGGTTTCTCATCACCACCAATAGATGAAGATTCTGTCTCCAAACCTTCGTATAAAATAGTTTGATCTACATTCTTTAGTTTTAGCGTATCAGGCAAAGTATTGATAGGAATGTATCTACTACAGCATAATATTGTACGTAGACATCGATTTTGGATTTTTTTAATGTGATTCATTTTCTCCTTTGGCAGAGTGAACAGCATGGTTGAACAATACTCTAAATGCGGGGCTTTTATTGTTCTATAAAGAAAAAACTTCACATACGTGGTGAGATTTTTACCAACTCTTTGGAGAAAGTAGGATTTTTTTGCCATTTTCGCAGCTACATAATCAGCTTGATTCTTAAAGTTAAGATTTTCATCCAACATAACTCCCAAATATTTTATACATTTGACTCGTTCTATATTTTGTTCATTTAGACTCATTTTTATACCCCTATCACTTGACTTATCAAGCATGTTGGGTGTACCAAATAATACATATTTACATTTCTTTACGTTCAAGGCCATACTGTTATCACCCAACACTCTGCTATACTACTTATATCACTATTTATTATTTGCAACATTTGATTCAAATTTGTCTAGTATTAATAGGCAATCAAAACCCTGCAACTTTGCCATTAGAACACAAAAATACAGGATGTTCCAGATCAACTGTTCACCACTTACACAGCAAATAGAGGACCCATTATTAAGACGTTTGAGATGGGAAACCCATGGTTGGAAGTGCCCTTGAAAAAAAAATGTTTTATGAATTTTGAATTAAACACTACCATTTAGTATTCGAACCCTGAAAATTTCTACAAAATCGGTTGAGCGGTTTTCAAAATAAATTCAGATCTCAATTTTTTTAAAAGTACCTGCTTACTCGGAATCAAGGAAACGGGGCACTTCTGGCCATAAGTTCCTCATCTCAAATTTCCTATTCATGGTTGCTCTATTTGCTGTATGAGTGGTGCCGCGTTATCTCGCGATCTCTTTGATTATGTCCAAATAGTGCCCCTAAATTGAGATTACTGGTTCCCAGAATTACTCAAACTAACTTCAACTCGCATATTATTATCATTGTCCGTCTATATTCCTAAATCTACCCACTTTCGATCTTTCATATTATCCTGAGTTTCAGCCTCGCAAAGACCGGTACTAAAAATATCGAGAGATCGAGGACCACTCCTCCCGTTCCACCCATTAGGAAAAGAAGACAATTTATAATTTTGTCGAGTGGGTTGTACGCAAAATTAACAAGGAGTTGCATTACGTATTGTGTTCTGAGGCTATTTTTTGCTATATCTATTTTGTCTAAAAATATAACATGATTTTGTTATCAACCCATATTTTGAAAACGTTCAATAGCGACTTTTGCAAGATGTACAGTATTATTTTCAAGTTGGCAACGTTGACTGGAGTGTCGGAGGGACATCGTGACAGGTGTCACTGGAACGAGTCTACATCAAGTCAGTCCAAGTGATGTTGATATTAGTTGTTTCTTATTTGCATACTGGATCAGTTCACTTTTAAATGAACTGACCTAAAATGATCTGATCCAAAAACCATCAAATAAAACTGCGTCTGTTATTCAGTGTCATCATTTATAGCCAAAAAAAATTTCTTTTCTTGAAAATTTTTGATTAAGGGCAAATATTTTCTATTTTTATGTGCTTTGAGGGTTAGGCTGTCGCGGCTTATATCCGTAAAAATAACCATCACCTTTTACTTCTGACCAGTTCACTTAGGTGACCGAAATTTGCGGGAAGTACAGTTAGGGGCAAAGGGGGAAGTGACCGAATCACTTACAAATAAGATAAGTTTGTGAATTAAACGTCCTAGATGTCAAATTTCAGTGATCTGGGTATAATTGACCTGATTTGAGATGCAAATAAAAAGCAGCTATTGTGGCGACTCCGCACCTGGAATGATTCCTGGGAGAACTCCCAACCGACGACGGTAGCAGTGCAGTCCCGCCCGTTTTTCATATGAAAAACATAAACCTAAACCTACATATTTATTATGAGACGCCTATGGTTGCTATGGAAAAAAGTAAAAATTTGACAAGCAAGCTCAATCCATGGTTTCTATATAAGAGGTTGCCTCACTTTCACGGTCATGACGTCATTTGTGTCTACTGTAGCGCCACTGCGGCCATTTCTCGAACCATTCCATCATAAAATCAAGAATGTCATTTATCAATGTCATAACCCCACTATTTATTTCGTGGTGGACGAGAGATTTTTTGCTGTCAATGATTTTTTTTTGTGAAATTATCCATTTACGTTTTGAAAACTGTTTATGAGTCTCTTATCCATGGATTTGTCTATGAAATATAGTGTTTTGAAGGTAGGTGTGTCTAGAAATGATCATAATAGAGCTAAAGCTAAAATATCATAGAGGAAGGTTTGTGACTAAGAAATGTGTTTAAGGGCTGATTCCACCACAAAACGGGGATATGTCGAATGTCGTGTTAATCTTTGATTGGGAGGAAGGGAAGACTGTGAGACTACACCAACATGAGAATTCCTAAAAGAATCCTGTTTATAAAAATGTATACATTTATATTTCATCATATGATAATGAAAATATTTTGACATTATTTTAAATTATATCGTTCAAACCCAACAAATTCATTCAATATAAGCTTGACGTCTTTTAACGACAAAGAAACTATCGCTGTATTTCAGAGAAATTTTTGCCCAAACTCCAACCAACCAACACATCAAGTATGGACGCAGCCTGTTGGAGCCCATGGTCGGTTATTGAATTCACGTATCCCTAATATTTTTTTCGCGTTGGGCGGCAGATTGACGATTGTCATCACTAACGTTTTTTTCTTATTTGTCTTGACTGTTTCATAAACTCGAAAAAGTCACAGAGAAGGTTTCAAGAAAAAAAAAATCATACAAGCATGTGTTTGAAACACTCTGATTTTCAAGATACAGGGTGTTAAGTGCTTAGGAAAAAATCGGATCTATTATTTTTGAATAAAACATTTAGAGGACATTTTCTGATTTTTTTTTAAAGACCAAAATTTCAACTTTTTCGTCTCCCGATATTTTTTCGTATCTTTTATTTATTCGTTTTCAAGGCAACAAATAAAAACCTCCATATCTCAATGTAAAAAATTGACCTGATTTTATTTAAACAATTTTCTGACATGCAATAGAGTTTTTATTTTTCATTTTTTTTCTCATAAACGAATAAATTCACGAAAAAAGAAAATACAAAAAAGTAGTATATTTGGCTGCTACATTTGAAATTTACTGAAACAAATATTTTTTTACAAAATGACGCCCCATTGCCGTTTTGACATCTTCAGCTGTCACCAGTATGCTGAGAAAAGCAGATGTGAATATTTGCACGTCTTACGATAAATATAGCGTTATCGTAATATCCCTTTTGCCTTGAAACCTCTCAGGTTTTAACAGGATCTGTGGTTTTTTCTTCCGGGCAAATGCAGACCTTTACTACTGGTCTTTTTATTTCGCCAGATGAAGTTTTCAATGTCACCAACCTGAAGACATCATTTCCGGTGTGAGTTTGAAGAATTCGGCGCAATCGCCACTTTAGTATCGGGAAATGGGCTTCCTTTACCAGTACTAGAGGCCCAGGAACCAGTAACTGTGTATGATTTGGTTTCCATTTGACACGCTGCTGGAACTGGGGGACATAATCCTTGGACCAACGTTTCCAGAAGTGTTGAAGCAATTGTTGTAGCCTGTGGTATCTGGACAACTGATTCTGATGTTGAGGTAGTTGTGGATTGCTGTTATTGGTTCTCCTGACAACAGGTGTGTGGGTGTCAGAGGGGTGGGATCAGACGATGGGTACATGAGTCGAGAATTGAGACAAACCTCAATTTGACAAAATAAAGTTGTACATTCTTCAGAAGGTAATTGCGCATCACCCGTGACTCGTTTCAAGTGATATTGATTAGCCTTTACTACAGCCTCTCAAATTGCACCAAAGTGGGGTCCCCTTCGTGGTATGAAGTTCCACAGAATACCTTTTTTTAATTGTTTATCGATAATTTTATCCTTGTTGGCTTGGAAGAATTTTTTTAGTTCTTTGTCTGCTTCCACAAACGTAGTGTCATTGTCAGAAAAAAGTTGAGAGCATGTTCCTCTGCGTGACATGAATCTTCGTAGAGCAGTCAAAAAACATTCTGTGCAGAGCCTTCGTTGCAAAACATACAAATAATGCAATCTATGCCTTGGTAGTTTTGTTTGTGGTAGAAAAATTGAGTGATGCACATTTTTTTGTCAGTATCATCCGTGAAATTGCCCCTTGGGATGGCACTGGAATTCATAATCAACATCTTACAATGACGAACTTTACGAGACCTCAACAAAGTCAGCAAAGTGAGATCAGATATATTGATGATAAATCCGTTTTTTTCTAAACCTTTCACACCCTGTATCTCGAAAACCAGACTACTTTTATACCGTCAAATAACGACATATTTTGCTGATGGATTTTCTCGTCGCTGGGATTGCAACTACTGAAAATAACATGACTGTTGAGTTCAAAAAATGAAAAATTTAGCGACCGGACGTGTGCCAGGCATACTGAGAATCAATACAATTTCAATACATTGAAATAGTACAACAATCCAAGTGCAAGAAAACAGCCGGTGAGATTTTGAGAAAAATTAACCGGTCAGACAATATTAGCAGTGATTCTCAGTATGTCTAGCACACGTTCGCCGAATATTCATTTTTTGAAGCTCAACAGTTATGTTGTTTTCAGTGCTTTTAATCCCAGCGACGAGAAAATCAGTCAGCAAAATAAATCATCATGTGGCTGTCATTAAGTAACACCCTGTTAACCATCATATCACAAAAAAAGTACACCTGTACAAGTTGAATTATTTTTATGGAGAAACTGTATGTGCAAACCGTTTCATGCTCTTCCTATAAAAGTCTGCAGACGCGACCAATCTGCTCACTCCCTTTTTATCGTGAGTGCTGAGTTGTTCTGTATGGCTTGAAGTTTTTGAGGGTCAGAAACAACCCCTGTTGCTGAAATAACGTGACCCAACTACAAATGCTGTTTCTTCAAGAAATCTCACTTTTCCGAGTTTGAACTCAAGATTTACGCCACGTAGTCCATAGAAAACTTTTATAAGATTGGTGTTGTCTGTCTCTAAGTAGGTTTGAAAATAAATCAGTCGTCCAGTTATACAGAACATGAAGAATTATCCAAATATGATAAAGAAATCGACATGGATCTAAAAAAAGATGTAGAACTTATTCTTGTTCCTTATGGATTATTGTGGCACCATAAGACATTGTTTTCGTTCATGCAAGTTTTTTATTTTTTGATGCATTGCGCAAACATGAGGTTCATACTTTTCGGAAACGGATTTCTTGCATATGAACAAGTGAAAGAATGTACATTTCTCGTCAATATACTTCGAAAAGTTGATTGAACTAGCTTTCACAGACCACTTTGACTTTTGATTATGTCCATTTTCAAATCAACAATTCACCACCAATCACCTTCTCAATAATTCATTTTCTTCTCTTCACCAACCAATGCATCTTTCTTCATTCGGCTGACATAGTTTCAAATGATAGTGCGTTACACATTCAGAATTATATAATAGTATTTTATTCAACGAGTGGGCAATGATGGCACCTACTCACGTGGATGAAAATATCGTAATCATCTAAGTGAGTGGTAGCCATTACCTGTGAGTAGAATACTATACTTTTTCCATGATTACTTAATAATTAAAGCGAACTATGCAATATTTAATTTCATTTGAGGTCACTTCTTGACAACTGTATCATAGAATAAAGTGAGGTTATGTTAACACAATGACTAGAAAACAAGTATGTATGGTCAAATGGGATGTTTCAAAATGATGGATTCGAAGGTTGACGTAGGTATGTTGCCAATTTGTCGAATTTTCTGATTGGCTGTCAAATAGTGTAGTAATGACATAAGATCTTTTTCATTGGTTGAAAACAATTGAATAATGAAAAGCCAGTAAGTATCCAGTCACGTTAACCAATCGAAAGTGGAAGTGAGCTGTGAGTTTCTGAACTGTCCATATTGTTTTGTAGTTTATTAAATTTTTTTTGCGTGGGGTAAATGTTTGCCTCATTATAAATGGAAGATAAGTGGAACTTTGCTTCTTGTAATGATTCGTTTGTATCCAAACCAATCACTCACGCTCGTAAATGGTTCATCATATTATAATTATTATCAAGAACTCCAACCATCCCGAATGCATTCACTTTTAGGTACGACTTTGCATCCGCAAACACAATGTTCGTGATTTCCGGACTATTTCTACACGTACAAACTTGGAATATCAAATTTGGATTAGTAAAAGCGACTTTTATCCCTGTCCGGAAAACTTCTATACGTTATGTTCGCTCTTCGCGAGTTCGTGAAACGAATGCTGTCTGAGGCTACTCTACACTTCTCGTTTCAATTTTTCTTTGACGTCGACTTCAATTGCTTTGTCGAAATGCCGTCACTGTGGTTCTACAGTATTATTCACGCTATACGAATCGTAATATTGTGGCTGGAATACGTGACTTCCAGGAAGTTTGACTTTTGGGATTTTAAACAGAATGTCCCCAGATATGTGTTACAAAAGGACAAACGGACTAAAAATTCAAAGATACGACTAAAGGTCATTCTTGCTTGATGAAAGGAAAGTTTCATTGTCCAAATCATGTGAAGAATGGAGTTTCCGTGGAGTAGGGACAGAATGGGAAATGAGAAACGTTGGGTTCATATCGGTTTAAATCCCGCCTGGTGCCAACTTTTCTCATTTCTCTTTCTGTCCCTACGCCATGGAAACCCCCTTCTTTATTCTTACTCAAGTTTTTGCTTGGTCTAAAAATAACATCTTTCGAAAAAAAATATCTTGAAATATACAGCGAAACAAAAAAATTGCAAAATGTGAAAAATAATAACAAAAACTGAAATTGCTTATATTTATCATCATTTTTATAATTTTGGACGGTGAAATGATAAAGAAGAAAGATAAGTACAATACACGACTGGTCAAAAAATAAAAAATTGTTATTTTGCGTAAGAAAAAAGTATGTTAGAATATCAAAATTCAGAATGACATTCCCAGGCAAGTTTTGACTTTTCTAGAACTTAGTATTACGATTTAGAATAAAAAATTACCTATTTTGAAAATTCAAATATTCTCATGTCATACTTATCATTTCCCCTCACTTACACTTTCAGACAATATATTCCGGGCAAGAATAATTTGAGACAATTAATAATAATAATATCCCCGTAACTTTTATAATTTTTGTCCGATTTTGGAAAAAAATTTACCAAAGTGTAGCCCTATGCCTCGAAATATTATTTCTGGTTTTGGAAAAATACTGAAGGCTTGGTCATTGTACAGGAAGGAACAGAAGATACTTTTTCACCCTTATATTTTCAACACCCTGTGAACAAATTTAGCAGCAAAATTTAGCTCCATCGAATTCTGTTGTGAAGTGCATTTTTTTCTCTACAAAATGTTTTTTTATTCATGTCAATATCTGCTTTTTTGAAAAAGATACAGATGTTTGAAGAAGATGTTGCAGTTCTTCGATATTTTATCAACAATGAATAGAAACATTCCTGTAGACTTGCATGAGGTTCAGTCCTATGTTTTGTGATATTACCCTTGATTTTGGTTTTTGAAAAATACTGATAGGTTGGTCATTATACAAGGAGGAACAGAAGCTACTTTTCACCGTTGAGTTTTCAACATCCTGTGGAAAAATTGAGCAGCAATATTCAGCTCCATCATATTCTGTTGTTAAGTGCGTCTTTTTTTCAAATTGTTTTTATGGTCATGTCAATATCTGCTTCGATACAGATGTTCAAAGAATATGCTGCAGTTGTCTGATATTTTATCAACAATAAATGGAAACATTCTCATGGACTTTCATGAACAAACATTCTAGGATTCCATATGGTCCCAGTTCACCAAATGTTCTACATTAGGCAATTTTTTTCCCTAGAACACTCTTTGGAAGCGGTAGTATCATGGTGTGGACTGGGGTATCACCACATGGTCGTACTGAAAATAAGAAAACGAACACATGGGATAGGTTTGCTAGGATTGCTTGGAAGACATGTTCGCAATAGACTCCTGGAAATCTTGCCTGATTTGCGAGAACCACTGCTTGAGAAATTGCAAATATTTCTCAAGAGGCTCAAAAGCAGGCCATTCGGATGGCAGAAGTCATAGTGATAACGAGGTGACAATACACGATATCAATGTTTAAACATTTGTTCATGCAAGTCTTCAAAATGTTTTTATTCGTTGTTTATAAAATATCGAAATTTTGCAGCATTTTCTTCAAACATCTGTATCTTTTCTAAAAAATCAGATATTCACATGACACAGGGTGTTGAGAACTCAAGGCTGAAAAAAAGCCTCCGTTTCTTTCTCTATGATGATCAAGCCATTATTATTTTTCGAAAACCAAAATCAAGGGGAACATCTCAAGACATAGGTACCAATCTCAAAAAAATCGGACAACAAATAAAAAAGTTATAGGGATATCAATTTGACTCAAATTATTCTTGTCCGGAGTTTATTGTCGGAGAGTGTATATATACAATTATTGATTTCTTATAATAAAAAGCGACCAGTTTTACTCAAGAAAGATTCGATTCTTGATAATGGAAGTACAGCGAATATCACCATTATCAAATCATCTGATCTGAAGCAAAACAAAGAAAACCTCATTGAATTAAAAGCAAAGGATAAATTAGAACTTTATCGGTTGTCACTCTTCTCGGAAAAAAAACATTTTCCAACCAGTCAACAAACATAATGTAATTTTCAAGACCGAGTCCGAGAGTCTCAGTATCGGTTTCGATCTTGATATGTGGGTCTTGGTCTCGGTCTTGATTTGGATTCGCAATTCTCGGTGTTGGTCTTGGTCTCGGTCTCGAGCTCGAGATCGAGACCAAGGTCTCACGAACCCTTATTGCGGGGTATGTTTCTTATGAAAGAAGATATTATGGAGATACTGTGCTTCTTCTTCGGGAATAGAACGATGCCAGAAACAAAATAATCAAAACTCAATTCGTTTCTGATATACAGGGCAAAAATGCTAATTGTCCAATTTCTGACTTAGTTCTTCAAGCTTGACCCAGTAAGAAAATCAGCATATAGATAGTTCCCAAAGCATTCGATAGATGGAGCAAGTGCCACTATTGACTTTGGCGCGTTTGTATTAAATGCTGATGGCAATACCGGCCTAACAGTCCAGTACGTCGGCAGCTGTCAAAGTGTAAACAAGTATTTGCTGTGCTATAGTGGCATATTTATTTAGTACGGTAAGTTTTCAGAGATCAATTATTTTGTGGTGAAAATAACGGCACATTTCTTAATATTCCAATATTGCATGTAGATTTCCACAATTGAGTAATTTATTCTATCACATTAATGGCACATCATCAAATGTGCCACTATTGCATGAAGATTATTACATAATAAAAGGGTTTCAACTTGGACTATTTTATAGTTGTGCCATTATTGTTATGTTTTGTTGTTGATAAGTTCTTTAACAAAGAGTAATTTTTTGTTTGTGCCATTATTGTTAAACAATGATTATTTGAATCAAGTAAAATTCATATGTTTTGCAAGTATATTTTTTAACCTCCGTTGAAAAGTGTGCTGGATAAATTATGATGAAAAATTCAGAAGATATATTGACTTCTTGATTGACTTTAATTTTCAATAAAATCCGGCTACGACAAAAGTAATTTTTTAAAATTGATAATTGATAATAAAATTGAATTCAACCCTTATGTGTAGCTGTTTTCAGGATAACTAAAAATTTCACGATTTAGATCTATTTCTTTGGATAAGATATTCACGATGGTCTCGGTTTTTGATGATATTATATAGTCCTATGATTTTTCTTGTTACGACAACAACAAGAATGCTTTTCATGTTCCTAAAAACTTTTGTTCTGTTAATCTACAAAATCAAGTACTTTCCCATGTGATTCGCGATGCAACACTTGCAATTGTTTGGAATTATTTTTCTTCCGGTTGAAGATGGAACCATGCTCCAGAAGTGAAAATATGTTGGTGCATTGGGTATCCGGTTTGGAAAAACTTGGATGATTGCAGCAGGCTCACTCAAAGTCCAAAGTCAAGACACATCAGAAAGTATTGTCATTAGTAACAGGGTCTCCGAAATACCTGAGCTGCAGGAGAACCTTCCATATGAAAAGAACCAACAGAGTGAGGGCAATAGCAGTAGCATTCTCGAAGAATTTGAGCGCCAAGTTTTTAAAATGAAGACAGAGATTGTATTCTGAGGTACAAATGGAAGGAATCAATGAAGACGAAAATACGGTTTTTTTCTGATAACTCCATTGACGATCCAAACTACGAAGACGACACATCAATATCTTTATCATCATCAAGCAGTGATGAGAACGTACCATCAGAAGTTACACAAGAAGAGACTGAGACTAAAAAGAAAAGTAGGAAAAGAGAGCGAATGTCATCAGATTGGAAGAAGAAGCGGACAAAGGTTTTAAGAAATAGCGGAAAGGCTTATGAGACACTTAGTAAAGGGCAACCCATAGCAGCTAGAAAAATCAAGCCTCCTTGTGGGGAAACATGCAAGTTCAAGTGCGACAATTAATAAATAAGGGAAGAGAGGCGAAACTTATTCAACAAGTACTGGAGTTAAGGTAATATTGAGAAGCAAAGAGCATTCATTTCGACGTTTATGCAAGAGGTCAATAGAACAAAAACCGTTAGACAAATGAAGCGAATAAATAACAACGCATTTTATTTTCCAAAAAAAGATAATAGAATTCGTGTATGTGAGGTGTTTTTTATATCGACACTGGGAATAACAAACCGATGTATTCGAAGCGTAATCAGTAAAAGAAAAGAAGGCAACTTTGAAGAAATAAGAGGAAAACATGGAAAACAAAAAAAGATTCCCGATGCCAAAAATGATATTCGAGCACACATTGCATCAATCCCAAAAATAGAAAGTCATTATGTGAGAGCACATTCTAAAAAGGAATACATGGAAGGTGAACAAACAATTACCGATCTACACCAAGACTACAAAAAACTCTGCCAAGCGCAAGGCAAAGAATTTGCAAGTCTAAGTACTCACAGGGATGTGTTCAATTATGAGTTTAATTTGGCTTTTTCCGTGCCTAAGAAGGATCAATGCCAGAAATGTGTTGGATATAAGAATGCAGATGCTGAAGAGAAGAAACAGATGGATGCCGCTTTCTTGTCCCACCAGCTTGAAAAAAAATTGAGTAGAGAACAAAAGCAAGCTGATAAATACCGGATCTTCAAATGTTATCATGTTACTTGTTCCGATCTACAAGCTACCTTACCACTTCCAAAAGGCGACGTATCGACGTTTTATTACAAATCAGAACTTTCAATGTATAATTTTACATTATGCGATCTCGCTACAAAAGGACAGGGCTCTGATTACTGCTTCATGTGGCATGAAGGACAGGTTAAACGAGGACCAAATGAAGTGGGATCATGTTTATTGAAATATCTAAAGCAAAAATGTGAAAAATACGTTGAGATGATATGGAAATCATTTTTTATTCAGATAATTGTTCCGGACGATAGAAGAACAAATTTGAATTGGCATCATACTCTCACGCTATAGCAGATTACGGAAAAATAAATTCGAAAACTCATGAATACCTGGTGACTGGACATACTCAGGATGAAGGGTACAATGTCCATTCCGTAATTAAGAAAAACATCAAAAGGTCAAATCTGTACCAATTTCAACACCAGATCAATATGTTACACTAGTTTAAACAGCAAAGAAAACTGGACAACCCTACAAAGTAGTAGAAATGAGTTATGACGAGTTTCTGGATATCAAGAAGTTGACTATTCAGACCGGTTTTAACTTTTCTAAGGATTCCTTAGGTGACGCTGTGAGGTTTAGTGACGGATGTGTGTGCAAAGTTGAAAGACGAAATCTAGACCAATCTCATTATAAAACGTCATCTACAGATACTGTATATAAATTCGTGAATATCCAACCAAAAATAAATACGCGAACAAGAAATATCACCACTTTTAAAAACCTGAAATTGGATTGTGCATACGAAGGACCTCTAGCCATACCAAGGAGGCAGTATGAAGACTTAATGGATTTGCTGCGTACCAATGCCATCAAAAAGAGCCACGCACATTTTTATCATAGTCTCAAAGCATCAAATGAACAATAGTTCGAGATGGCTTTATCTCAATTCAACTTCTATTGGTAAACTGGCACTCCAGTTTTTTTATGGCTGTGATCATGTTGTTTATTCTTTTTTTGAAAAGTTTTGTTTATTTTTATGTGGGAGTCAGTACTTACGTGCATCTATATTTTCATAGGTATAAAAATGATTTGTCGCGTTCCTCTAGCCTTTCCGGGATTTTTGTACTATGGTTAATTATTATTTTCTATGTTTATATCCATGTGAGATTTCATAGTTTTGATACATTCTCTGAATAAATGTGTTTTGATATAAAGATTTTTGTTTTGGTAAGTTACATTTTTACTCAATGTATGTTCCCATTTTTCTCAATATCTTCGATGAAAAAGAAAAAATGTCAATAATGGCATATTTTTATTATTTATTTTTTTTCTATATTATTTCGAAAAAAAAACTTTTTTGACAAAAATATATTCCTTTATAAACACTGAACAAGAGAAAAAATTTGTACATTCGGATAAAATAACCTGAACATTAAAATGTAGATATACCGTTTTCAATCTACAAAACTACGATTTTCTTGAAACCTTGAAATGCACATTGTGCCATTAGAGACTTTTTGCAACACTTAAATTTATATTCCGTTGTGGTAATCGTTATTCTGAGCATCCGCAGTGAAATAATCACAATCCTTTATCGTTATTAACCATAACGGATTCCTTTTATTACGGGAAAATCGGAAAGAGCTTATGATTATGGTAATGCTTATTTTACAACAGCAATATTGCCGGCATGTGTAAAATTGAATAGATACAACTGCTAATAATATTTTTTTCTCAAGCAATTGATCAAAATGAGATGCAAATAACTACTTTACATGACAATAAACGATCGCGGAAACCAAAATGGAATAATTTACATACAAAAAAAATGAACCCAGTACAATATTGTCCCTTATTTCATACTTCTCCGGATTGATCTACTCAACAATCTGACACATCTTCTCACGAAGTGAATCACGGAACACGACCTAACTCTGACCTAACTCTACTTCTCTGCTTCTGACATCTTAGCCGTATTTGTTTCGTCAGAAGGATTAGTTCACTACGAACTGAACTGATCCAATTAGTTCACTTGAGATCATAAATCCGAAAGCATCCAATAAAACACTTGACAGATGAAAGGGAAGTTCGGGGTTGGGTTATGCGGTTATGCGTGCATTGTTTATGTTTACAACTTGAAATTTCAACAACTACTGTAGAATTTTACAAAGTCGCACGTTGTTGCACTTGCTTGAGCTTTTGTTTTCTGTCTTTAATTCATTCATTGAAGTTCTATCTTCAAAACAATTTTTCTTCAAAACAATTCTCGTGAGTTTTGAATCGTTCTTTCAAACAAATACACCAATGATGTGTTGGAGAAAGAGAACAGATTTATGATTGGTTTGTTATTGCATCTTCTATGAAGTCCTCAAGATCCTTCATGATTTTATTCAAGTACTTACATTGATTTTATAGTCACAAACCAGTGGATTTAAAGAAAAAAACAAAAATATTAGGTTAGGATTCTATATATCTAAGAGATCTGATCGAACTCATTCCAACTGAACTAGCAAAATCGTTGGGTTACTTCGATCACTTTGGACTGAATCTCAGTTCACTTCGGTTTAGGGTCATTTTCCAAACAAACACGGTTCACATCACTTCGATCGATTCGGATCAGTTAGATTATGCAAAACAAATACGGCTCTTATAATATTGTTGTTTAATGTTTATGATCTGTACCACTAACTAATTTGTGTGTGTCTGTACTTCATAGATGATTGAAAAATAGTTTAAAGTCGGAGGTGGAACTCGTTTTTTAGCACTGGTGCTGTGTGTAGTTCAAAGTCTGTACTTTTTAAAGATAACTTTATCCATCCCCAATTTTATTATGATTATGGTATCGTTCAGGTATGCCCGATGTTTCAAAAAAATGATAATAGATATAGGAATGAATACTAGCGAAATACCTAATTGATTAACAAGGAATAATTACAAAAACTGTCATTAGTTTCGCCTGTTGGTCAGACGCAAGATAATGAATAAAGTGAAATCGTAGTGGAGCAAAACCTCTCTTGATAACGGATGAAGTAAATGTCATTTTTAATAGAGTTACCCAAAACGGATGAAATATCTAATGTTATTTTAAGAGGTGCAAAAAGTCTCTAATATCAAATACAGTGAGACAAAAAGTAAAATGTATCTCTATAGATTTTTTGCGTAAAATCTAGTGATGTGATCAGATTTTTTCTGGGAGTATAACGTAGTTACAGAATTTTTGGATTCCTACCACCATTATTTTGAAATTTTCTGATTCATGTTTCCATTATTAATCGAGTAATTTACTTTTTCCCGTATCTCATTTGATTATTGTCTGTCGAAAGAACCCGTATTTTTGCTAAAATAATGTTTGCGGTGTAACAACTGATAATACGCTGCTTGATTTGTGCCCGGAACAGTAGACTTTGGTTTTCCAGCAAGCGTACAATCATTTGATTTCAATAGCCGCGCATCCCCTAGATTCAAGCGCAATTCTACAGAACCAGATTTTCCACCTAAAAGTGCATCAATGCTAAGTTTAGCTGTTGTTAAGCACTTACTCGCCGGCGAAAGTACGCATCACTTGCTTCCTAATCTCGACTCTTTTCGTCCTCAAATTTAATTTTTTCTATTAAAAATTATTTCACCTTTTTTCATGTCAAATTAAATAAAATCCAAATTGTACTTTCTGTCTCAGAATAAATTTCCATTGACAAAGCACCTTACAGCTGAAAATTTTAGAGCTAACAGTACACTCAGAACTCAACCAATACAAAGAATCAAAGTCCAAGTTCTCCACCAGCGGTCTTGATTGCAAAATAAGCGTAGAAAAGATTTCAACCAAGATTGATCATATGCTCCCGAAAGGATAACAACTCATCGTCTAGCGTTACTCCAAAAACTTTGACAGAGCTTCCTCCACATTGCACTTGAGACTTAAAATGTGAGTTTTATTTTTATTTATAGACAGTCTGTTGGAATTAAACCATTCTTTCATCACATTGCGCTGAACAATGAATTATGTTTGCTGAAATTTTCTCAAGTAAAACCGCGTAACTGTAAATTAATTAGCTGGGTGGGATTAAATATGCTTTTTCCGAGTCATAAGTTTCAGGTGACTTTTCTTAGCGCAGGCATTGTTTTCTCCGGGCAGATTGTCTAGGGTCTGTATCTGGGAAAATTGGGTTTTTTCGGAATAAAGTTGAACGGATATCTAAGACTTTTTGGTGAATTTGTTTTGGCAGCCAGAAAGATTTTCTGAGGTACTTGTATCACGGAATCTTTTCAGAATTCGCCGGTTTCTGGGATTTTTATTTTTATTAAATCACCGTAATTTCAGAGGAACCCTGCCAGGTGAGAAATTTTAGACAAGTTACAAAACCGCGTTTTCCAACTGAAACAATTTTTGTTTATTCAACATTCTTGAGATAGTTCCAGGGAGATGATACAGAAAGGATTCTGTGGTCACTGCACGTGCTTGTGACGTTTTGTTCAGTTTAGATTTTCTCTCGCAGTCGGAAATCAAACAGGTCTGAGCTAGTTTTCCTTTTGAATGCTCTCGCGTCTTTCTCTGCCTTCCTTGTTGGTGCGTAAACTGACCCCGTCGCGTCGGTTTTTCCTGATCCATCTTTCTCCACGCCACGGATAATTTTTTTTCCATTACCGCCGTTCAAACAGGAAATCTGCGAAATCCTGAAAACAACGGACGCTTGGACTTTCTTCACTGTTTCAAAGCTACCCGATAGACAGTGTGGGCTTTCTATCACGTAAATACAAAAACGCCCGAGTTATGTAAGGATCACGATTTTTTTTAATCCTGAAAATCGGCCGGAAAATTCTTGGAGAGCGTCAGAGAAGTGACCGATTCGGGGTAATAACGCAAACATATTTTTTTTAATGGGACACCTTGCATATTTTTGGTTATTTTGAATAGGCTCGCTCTGAGCTTTCCAAAAATATAATACACCTAATACTGACTTATTTTCAATAGTGGAGTAAAAATCTACAATTTTAAAAAAATCAAGCTAGCTCTGGATAATAGTAGTCCATGAAAGCTCTCGACTTGTTCATATTGGTCTTCTTTTGGAGAAAACCTGAGAAATAATGTATATGTTAAAGAATAGAGGAGAATTGATGACTTGCGCTATGCCACTAGACGGGAGTTGTAGCATCTTCCTCTCTTAGTAAGTCAATTGCTATCACCAAAGTGTATTTTTTCCTATCTCAACATTATTGTTTCAACCTTGAATCAATAATGTAGAGATAGAAAAAAAAATCATTTTTTCGTTCGAGATACACAGAAGAACATCATCAAAACAAAACTTAAATGCGTTGTTACTACTAAAAAAAGTGAACGAAACGTCCCCGTTCGAGAAAAATAAATATAAAAATTCCGAATAGATCAAAAACACCTGGCCGCAAAAAATTCCAACCAAATATGAACCTGACATTCTTTGAAAACAATAAAGAACTATGCGTAGCTAGCACCATCAAATGTCACATAGCCAAAACTAGAAGTTTAAGAAAACACCCGACAAATAATCTTTTCATAACACATAAAAAACCATACAAAAATGCATCTTCACAAACATTAGCTCGCATAGCACAAGGCAAGCAGCTACGTCTGCGGCGGCTCGTAAGGGGTTGAACATTGACATTTTAGACGTTCAGCAGGTTGGTCTGGAAAGTCGAATACTTTTGCAAGATTTTACCAGAGATTATCACAAAATAATAGCTTTGCTCAAGTAGTGCTCAACTCTAAGATTAGTTTTTGGGGATCGAGCATGCGTGGTATTAAGAATAGATTATTGGTTTTCCGTTCATCGTATTTTATTTATTGTTAACATGTGATATATTATAAGGTAAAAAGAACTGGTATCACATAATATTCTATTTATTAATTGATTAAGAAAAATGTATTTTTTTATGTGTTCCAAGTTTTGGAGATTCATAAGGCTAAGGATGTATGTAATATCGAGGGTTTCCTGCCAGAAGGGCGTATCCACAAAGTGATGTTTTGGTTGATACGCCTTTCTGGCAGAAAACCCCCGATATGATTTTCTCCGTATTCATGGACAACTGTGTCCTTCTTCTTTCAATAGACACTCAGCATTCTTTGATCCAGCTTGAAAGGTTCAGGCTTGACCGATTTACTCCTCCTGATTGTTGCATGTTTTCAGCTTTGAACATCTACATAGATAATCTATTCACGAGTCGAGGTATAGAATATAATTAATAGATCAGACGAACTTACCTGAGTGATGTTCGATCTAAATCATATTCATCCCTCGACAAAGTAAATATACTCTCAACCCTTCCCGAATGAAAATATTCAATTTTCTTTATCAACAAAAATTTTATGGCTTTGTATGGAATGATTCACCTGACAAAACCGCCACTGATAGCGGGTACTGGGCCAGCTTATCAATTTCGAAATTTTTCTTGGGAATTGTGTGTGACCCTGGTATCGCGGAAAATACTACATGGATTATCTGTTTACTTCGTCGAGGAATGAATATGATCTACACTGTGGGCCAAATTGATTTAGAACCTAGTTTGATCCTCAATAACTTTTTTGTTTGTTTATGGATTTAGATGAATTTTGGATATCATATTGGTCAATATGTTCTGGATGTTCCTTCAAAATTGGGTTTTCGAATTTTGGACAGGACCGGACTTACAACGTTTTTATAAAATTGGTGCATTTAAGCTCGTTGCAAAAACGAACTGCGCTACGTACAGACCAACTGATATATTTTTTAAGAAGGACATTAGTGGGAAAAGGTATCCTGATAATATCAATATTTTGAACCATAGCCTAAGAAACTATGATTTTTTCTATATGATGGTGCTTGTCGGCATAAAAACTATTTCACTTCATTTTGCTCAAAGTTTCTTAAAATTTCATAGCAACGTGGATTGTTTGTTAGAGATTTGTCGATTTTTTCACATTTCAGAATTTTTAATTTGTAAAAAGATAATACCCAATTATTATAATTTTTTTTCCGTTTTTAAACTTTGTTTTTCACGCGATAATTTGAAAGGGGCCGCAACATTGCCGTTCATAAATGTTCTTTTCCATTAATCGTTTGATCAAGATTTTATCTTTCATAGATAGAACCATGTCTACGTATTTAGAATCAAACAGGCAAACTCTGGAATCTCAAAAATGTTAACAATTTTTAACAAATAATCAACGTTGCAATGGAATTTCAAGAAATTTTGATCAAAACGAAGTGAAATAGTTTTAATGCCGACAAGCACCATCATATAGAAAAAATCATAGTTTCTTAGGTTATGGTTCTAAAATATTGATATTATCAGGATACCTTTTCCCACTAATGTCCTTTTCAAAAAATATATCAGTTGGTCTGTACGTAGCGCAGTTCGTTTTTGCAACGAGCTTAAATGCACCAATTTTATAAAAACGTCGTAAGTCCGGTCCTGTCCAAATTTCGAAAACTCAATTTTGGAGGAACATTCAGAACATATTGACCAATATCATCCCCAAAATTCATCTAAATCCATAAACAAACAAAAAAGTTATCAAGGATCAAACTAGGTTCTAAATTAATTTGGCCCACAGTGTAGATCGAACATCACTTAGGTAAGTGCGTTTGATCTATTAATGTTATGGGTATATTGACTCTTTAATCAAAGTGAGCGAGGATCAACGGAGCTTATTTTGGATGTCAACGGATATTGCGTATCTTTACGCAATATTCGTTATTGGTTTTTGATATCCAGCATCGCTCCAAAACGATTTTTCTTTTTCAGAAATGTACCGGTATATTTTATCGATATTCCAATGATAGCCCGAATGGGAAAGACTTTTCTCATAAAAGTCTATTTCTGTGACAAAAAGATTTGTTCAGGAAGTGGAAAGATCATGATTTGTCCAACACTCTCAAAAAGGCAATTAACTATTGACTGTTTTCGAGCTTCTGATGGGGATGTTGTTGGCCTATCTCAATATTTCAACAGCCTGCGCGGTGTTTTATTTTTCTGCTGGACTGTGTAATTTTGTGGGATTAGTGCTGATCGGAGGTGGATCAACTTTTTCTTGCAGAAAAAATCACAAGATTGCAGGGCAATAGGGTGAAATATTCGCAAAAAATAAGTTGATTATCATACTATAATAACTGAATTAGTCCAGATATCTGTGAAAGAGAGCTTCTGATAAACAGATTCTCTTTCCTTTCCACTGAAGTTTTCGACGACATTGATTATAGATTTGATAATCTACATACATATTCTCACGAGAGATACCTTGCATCAAATGAACTATTATTGGAGTCATCAAAGTGATGAGAGGAAGCGACAGAAAAGTACGTACTACGCGTTTTTCTTCTTCTTCTAGTCTCTTATGCATGGTCTGCACGTTGGGGGCCCCTCTCCACTATTGAAAGACAAGTGTATTGTTCTATGCGTGCTGGAATATCGACTCCGCATCCGGTATCCCACACCAGTCTCTGATATTGCGTAGCCAGAAATGCTGTTTACGTCCCGACCCACGTCTTCCTTCAATTTTGCCCTGGACAATGAGCTTTGGTACAGAATATCGGCTGCCCCTTAGTATGTGGCCCAGATAAGACGTTTTTCGTTGTTTCACGATATCCAGAATTCTCTCTCCATCCCAGCTCTCAGCAAGACATCGTCATTTGACACGTGCTCTGTCCAGGGAATCCGAAGCATTCTTCGTAATGTCCACATTTCGAATGCTTCTATTCGTTGCAGTGTTCTGACCTTGAGCGACCATGTTTCCACTCCGTATAACAAGATGGGCCATACATAACATTTGATTACTCGTAGTCGGAGTCCAATCGGTAGCGTTCTCTGAAGAAGTATATTCTTCATTTTCAGATACGTGGTTTTTGCAGTTCCGATTCGTATTTTTACCTCCTCATCACAATCCCACTTCTCATTGAGGGTAGCTCCCAGGTATTTAAATTTGGATACTCTTTCAATCGTTTCATTGTTGATTGTAAGGTTAATGTTGTTGAACTCTTGTCTGCTAATAATCATCATTTTAGTTTTTTTAATGTTTATGCTCAGTCCAAACTGTTCACCCACCTGGGTAACTCTATGAGTGAGTGAGTGAGTGAGTCCTGTAGATCTTCCAGATTATTAGCCAGGATTACGGTATCATCTGCATATCGGATGTTGTTGATGGGTCTGCCGTTAATTTTTATTCCTGTAACCACGCCGTCCAGGGCTATTTGAGAGATCTTCTCCACGTAAATGTTAAAAAGTATTGGAGATGGAACGTATCCCTGTCGAACCCCTTTAGCGATGTTAAATTCCTGCGTCCGGAGGTCTCTTCTAATTCGGATTTCAGCAGATTGTCCCCAATAGAGTTGCTTTATAATTCCAACGTCCTTGTCATCGATTCCTATTTTTCGCAATCTGCTGATCAATATGTCATGTTTTACATTGTCAAAGGCTCTTTGGTAGTCAATGAAACAGATGAACACATCCTGTTGTTGGTCATAACATTTCTGCACTAGAAGCTTCGTCGAAAATAGGGCCTCTCTAGTACCCAGCCCCTTAATAAAACCAAACTGCGTTGCTCCGCCCATCTCTTCACACTTGTTGTATATTCTCGAATGAACTATGCGCAGAAACGCTCAAAGTGCGTGGCTCATCAGGCTTATGAGTCTGTAGTCTTCGCAGCTTTTCGGATTTGTTTTTTCAGGTATTGTGACAAATGTGGATTTGAGCCAGTCCTTAGGTATTAGCCCGGTGTTATATATCTGGTTAAAAAGATATGTTAGCTGTTTGACGTTGATGTGTACTACGCGTACTAAACTCAAATCATTAAGTGGTTTATTCAACCAAGTATGGGAGATGCAACGAAGGTGAACATCCTAGTCTCCTGAGGTTAACCTCTACCCTCTACCCGATGTTTGTTGTTTGATATTTCACAAAAGTCTTACAATATTACGAAAAAGGATAAAAAATCAACTTATCCACATAAGTATACAGTGGAGCGCATTTGAATTCGCAATATAATAGACCAGGGGGTCAATGTTTGAGCCTTCGCAAATCAAAAACGTATACGCAATTGTGCGATCAGCATTGGAAATAACATGGTGATCGCATTTTTGCGTAAACGTATCAAATTTGCTACGGGTCAAGAATTGATCTCCAGGGTAAAATAAACCAGCACATGTGATCTGCTAGATCGTTTCAGTGTTTCTTATCATGTGTAGTCTGTTGACTTCGATGATTTTTGGTTTGAAACAATGAATAACACAGACTATCAAGCCATTGCGATGTGTATTGTGTAGTATCTGCGCGGGGATTTGTTTAAGGTCATATATATTTAGAAATCCATCTTCATATAAAAGGATAATTATATTTGTTCATAAAAAAGATAGCATTATGCGTGTATCTAATGTGGGAGAGAGAAGGCGTTATTCTCTCTCATTCGCATTAAAGCGGCTAATTGCAGGGACGCTTCTGGCGTTGCCGTCTCTTATCTTCTTTGTAGAATATCAATGTCTTTTAGCGGGAGATTCAAAGAAAGTGGCGACATCCTTATTGTGAAGAATTAAAGCATGAAAATATGCAAACAGACAGAAGACACTGAAGACCCTCCAAGGGGACATGGAGTACTATAGACCTTAATCTAGCAACGGCGGAAGGGACCTACACTGCCGCCTTTTGTGCGAGTGGGATTAGGAGAATTGGAGAATTGGAGGTGAGAAAAGTGGCACTGGCAAGACAACCTTTTATGCAACGGGTATTTGGTGATACGGAGATCCGGTGATTGCGGTGCCTAAAATTCATATCAAAAATAAAAAACACACTGCTGTTATAACTTCATGAAAAAACAACAATAATTAGGTATTGATTGATTCTACAAGAACGAGATCGTCATTCACCAATCCGGCGAATCTCCGTTTAACCAAATCTCCCAATCCTGGTCGCATAAGAGGCATCTTCAGCTGCGTTGCCACGTGTCACTTCGACTATTCGAATCTCATTCGCTTTTGGAGTTCCGATAGGACCAGATTAAAGGTGAGTGACGGTGATTTGCTGGATGATTTTTGGATTGTGTTGTGTTATTTTGGAATCACAGCCTTTAAAATGATCGGAAGGTAGGTAGGTATATTTGTTTGGTTTCGATCAGGTAGGATAAGGATGTTTCACTTTGGTATTCGATTCCATGTTCTTTCTTCTGATTGAGGATATATACATCACCGTGCAACGTCAGAGCAGATGACGGTGATTTGTTGGATGGTTTTTCGATTGTGTTGTGTTATTTTTGAGTCTCAGCGTCAATAAGAATTGTTAGGTAGATTTGTTTAGTTTCGATTGTGATAAGGATGTTTTACTTTGGTTGAGGATTAAGTATTTTTTCTTTTGATTAAGGATATTTACATTTTATACACAAGGTGCACGTCAGTTCTCTTCTTCTTAAGAGTTGGATTTTGATTTTGAGATGAATTTGAATCAAAACTGGGTTTTGTCTGGGCATAAGCTGATCGAAATTCCTAGAGTCGGCTCATGCGTTTTTCAATCATCATCGGTGCTCGGAGAGCGGGTTATTCAGCTAGTCTGATTTAAAAGGGATGCAATCAATGTAATTTTTATGACCTCATATTTTCTTATCAATATAAATATTTTACATACAAGCCAATAGTTCAATTGCCCTTCACCTTTCGCATCACTGGAAAAAATATTCGAGAAACCATGCATTCTGTTGTATTATGATAATTTGAACTAAGCTGGAATTATCATTTAGGATTGATTACCAAACCAAACCAAAAACCAGATTTGTTGTTTACCAATGACTTGTCGGACACGTCTTTTTTTATTGAATTCATTATTATTTCTTTGTTTAAATGGTTTATCATACCCTCACTAATGATGAAAAAGCAAAGGCTATTGAGATGTTTGCACGAGGTGAATCCATTCGTACCGTTGGTTCAGCCTGGAGTCTGAAAGAAAAACGGGTTGCAAGAGGTTCTATTGAGAATCAACAACGAGGAAGGTGACCCAACATAATAATTTCTCATGAGTCCATAGTGTGTGGAATGGTGGATAATCCCTCTATTCCTGCGATGAAAGCACAAGAAAAGTTTAACTTTTCGGCATCAGTCGACACTGCGCTTAGACGCATCAAGTCAGCCGGGATAAGATGCTATCCGGCTGCGAATTTTTTTTTCTCTTTTATAAACATGATTAAATGATTGTTGTTGTTTATTGGTAATAAACTGATACACTGCCCTGGATAGTTTTATTGGTAAGAATTTTAACTGAATACGAAGTATATTGAAAAAATTGTGTCCGAAATGTCATGCTGTTAACTTGTAGTAAAGGACCGTTCATAGCACTGATCTATTTTATCACGATTACCATCTATTGTGTAAGAATGGAGGTTTTTATTTGATGAATATCCACAACGAATATCAGCTGACGCGACTAAGTGAGTGCTAAACTTTCAAAGTATTTTTTGTCGGCCTGTTAGAAAAAGTAAAGCAGGACGTGACACATACAGTTGATCGCCCAGATTCTCGAACAACTTGTCAACATCGTCATTTCCTTGATTGTTTCCAGACCAGCTACTATTCTTATTACCAATTTGCTCCGAAGTGTTTCCTAGCAATTTTTACTGTGAACGGCACAATCGGTGGATCAAAAGTTTGAAAAATAATTTGTATTTGAAATAAATATTTTTTCCAGAAATAGAAAAAACATATGTTTCT
Organism: Orchestes rusci; assembly: GCA_958502075.1. NCBI lineage: Eukaryota > Metazoa > Arthropoda > Insecta > Coleoptera > Curculionidae > Orchestes > Orchestes rusci. Next base: position 5,129,702 of record OY293306.1, read on the forward strand.
GCACACAATCATCACAAATAAACTGTATCCAAGCTTCTCCAAAGCGGATGTTTTACCAAGTTATCAGCAAATTTTGATAAAAGTTTCAGTTCTAACTAATACTTGATTTACTATAGATTTAACCAGAACATAACTGGGGGGAATGCTTTGTGATAACAGGAAGTCATGAAATATTTGATCTTGGAAGTGTATAAAGTGCAAACTCAAAATAGTGTTATCAACTTCTTCATTTTTTTTACCCGATCTATCGACGTCATGGAACGTCCAAAGTTTGAAGTGGTTTGATTCAGTATTCCATAGTCATTATCAAAAAACGCTTAGTTGTCAAGTTATACCTAAAAAACTAAAAATCATGCCAACATTATGAGGTTTTCTGCAATTTTTGTTGTGGAGCTGACACAGGTGCGAGGAAGCAAACCTCAGATATGGATTCTGCAGAACCAAAACATAAAGAACCAGCGAAAAAAAAACTTCTGCTTTTTTGTCCTGGAAAAAACCCTTGCGTACTAGAGTGGTGTCCCGTTTTTGTGGTTTTTGTGGGGTACCTATGTATCTCCCTATTGAGTGAATATAAGAATTATTGGGGTTTACGAGATGCTGTGCTACTTTTTTGAAAAACTCACGGTTCCAGAAACTAACTATACAGGGCGAAATTGAAAATGGTTCATTTTCTCAGGCACCCCTCGTATCTCAATTATCATAATATTAGTTGGATCTTCCCGTAAGCCGTTCAATGGAGTTCAAGTTTGTTTTACAACACGATGAGAAAATAGCTTACGTGACAATCACTTTTGTGGATCAAAATCAGATCACGTAACATCCATTTATTCAGAATACACCAATTGGCATTCAGCGTTGAAGCGTCTATGAAAATGTGAAATTTATTTATTGGGTCTGAAGATAATATATCTATAGCATATATTGAGGAGGAGTGAAGTCAAAAAATAAAAATCGAATTTTTCAAATTGTGTAGACATTATTCAACTTATTGCTTTGAGAGTTGGTATATACAAGTAAATACTCGGGGTTTTTTTGGGATGAAAAACGTGAATATGGGCATCTTTTCATTGTGGTCGTTAGAGGGCGCTGCACACGGTATTTCTGATAGTTCATCCATAACTCCTTTACCAATGTAGCTTTCAAGTTCTTTTGTCAAGGAAATTATTCTTTACTTATTACTAGGCAAAATATGTGCTCCTGTTATAAGCCGCTGAAGTGAGCCGTTCTCGAGATATTTTGATTTCCATGGGCCAATTCTGTGTAAGTCTGTAAGCGAATCCGTAACTTTCTTCAAGCTTATGGGGCTATTCTGGTACCACGATTGCCAAACACCCGATCGTACCAAGGTACGATTCTATAAGATTTTATCTGAGCTTTAAGAAACGCAGCATTGCAAATTGTCTACAAGCTTAGAGCAAGTTACAGATTTGCCCACGGGCGTGCCCAGAATTGGCTTATTAGTGTTCGATGATGCACCGGCATATTCAAATTACTTAGAGTTAAAAAAAAATAGTTACCTTTAAGGCTGAGATTTGGTCAGTGGAGACAGTAGTTTTTGATTTTTATAGGTCGAGATAGTTTTATGGGACAAAAGAGTCATATAAAATTGAGGTTAGTATCGGTCCACGCACACGCGCATGGATTCATGATAATCCTAATTTTGATATGGTTTTATCGCCCCATGAAGCTTTAGCTTTGCAGCGAAATCAAAAAACTACTGATTCACTGATCAAATTTTTTTGTAAATTTTTCAATGCATGCGAAGCAGGCGGACTGTCGCTGATTTTGGCAGCCAGGCCTAAAAATATTTTCGCGCCCGCGGGCGCAAAAGAAGGTCGCTTAGCAACGGTTCCTTGAATCCCAACGCCTCTTTAATTCAATCACCACGTGACAGTCTAGCATACTAGAAGGAACTAATCACGTGACAGTTTCGGTGACAATGAATCCGCATCACAAAAGAATACGGTAACACACCTATTGTAGCAATGATTGACAGTTGTTCGACTTGTGTATCGATTAGTCGATTATTTGTTTTTGATTTTAATGATTATTCATTTTTTAATGATTACAAACTGGTTGTACAAAAAGCACTGTTTGCACCACAGACGAAAGATGGTTTTGACTCGGCTAATATCAGCCCTCGCTTCGCTCGTGCTGCTACTTATAACCTCGTCAAAATAATCTACTTTCCGCCCTAGATACAAAATGTACTTTATCCTAGAGGTAAGTAATTCGAATATTCTGGTGCGGCATCGAACACTAAAAACCCAATTATCTCGGAAACTACTCACTCCAGCAGATTACCACAAAAGTACCTTCTCTGTTTAAATAATTCAGAAGATCATTTCCTTTTCAAAAAAACGATTGTTCGTTTTTTTGTGATTTCGCAGTAAAATTGGTTTTTTGTGTTAGCGAAATCACAAAAAAACGAACCAAACAATATTTTTTGAATTCAAATTACCTATTTCTTTTTTAGGTTTCATTGACGACGAAAGCAGATTTGCTTCCAAAACGTTTGATTTTTTTCTCAGGTAATATAGAAGATCTGGTAAATCAACACTAGTTTGATTATTTTTTGATAAGGTGTGACGGAATACTCAAAAAAGTCTGGTGGAGCAATTTGGTTTTATTCGGCTTTTTTGACGTCAGAAATATAAGGTAAGATTTCATAAAGACCTTTTACAGACACCCTGCATATTATCTAATGATGATAAATCATTTTGCACTTTCCAGATAAGGAGTTACATTCAATCTTACTTTGAAGTGGTACTGTCTTATTTCCGCTTGGCAAACGGGAATCATATGCTACCATCTACATTGAATTTGTGTTCAAAGTCACACTCACGCAAAATTTGATGTGGTTGGTAGCATATGATTCCCGTTGACCGAGCGAAAATTTGACAGTTCCACTTCAATATTTAATTGAATGTATCCAAGGCATAATAGGTCTTTTTTGTGTGAAAGGTGTTAACACCTTTTACACTTTTCACACTTTTTGGTGTACAATTTCACAGACATCTATTTCGTCCATATGAAACCATATTCAAATTCATTCACGGTATTGATACCACCAATGGGGGCGCCACTTACTTCGAATTGAGCTTATCGGAATTATCAAAACTTTTTTCCAGTTTGGTGTATCGATGTAAATATTGAAAAAAATCGATTCACCAACATTTTTTACTTAAAAAAGGAGTCAAGTCTCCAGAGGTAACCGTTTTCGAGATAGGCTTCATTGAAATTTCCAAAGCAACGAAAATTGGAAAAAAATTAATGAAAGAATAACAGGTATTCTCGTGAGAATTAAGGTCAGGAGCTCAAATAATAGATCTTCAAAATACCCAATTATCAAAATATTAGGCAGGAAATGGTCGCTAGGGGGCGTTATAGCCAACACTTAGTAAAAAATAGGATCAATGATATTATTTTTATATTTATCGACTATTCACCTACACTTTTTGTCCAAAGTATTTTTTTCTATCTATCAAATTAAAGCGGTGGGGAAAGTTCAATAATTTTTTTAAACAAACGGAGATTTCTCTCGTTTCGCTCGACTGATTTTGACGAACTTGGGCTCATTCAAAAGAGCATCATCTGCACTACAGGTTTTGAATTTGTTACTTTCGCCGTCGCCGCTAGATGGCGTTAACAGAGATATTAGCATATTTTTGAGTTTTTTTTCAAAAAAATCAAATATGATGATATATTTATTTCTATATATTTTTAAAAAGTATACATTTTTCTATAAAAAAAAAAAAAAAAAAAATAATTTCTTGTTTTTTCTTAAATTTTTTGATAGAAAAAGGTATCTTCTTTTCAAAATATATAAAAATGAATATTTCATTAAATTTGAGTTTTTTGGAAAAAAACTCAAAACAAATGCTCTCATTTCAGTTTACGCCATCTAGTGGCGGGCGAACGTAGCAAATTGAAAACCAAATAAGCACTTTGTAGAGCAAATTATGCTCTTTCAAATGAGCTCAAGCTCTTAAAAATCGGTGAAGCGAAACGGGAGAAATCTCTTTTTGTTTAAAAAAATAATCGAACTTTCCTCACCTTTTTATTTTGATAGATAGAAAAAAACGTTTACAACAAAAAGTGTAGGTAAATAGTCAGTAAATATGAAAATAATATCATAGATATGTTTTCATTGGGAAAAATACTATAAAATTCTATTTTTCTACTTGATGTTGGTTGTTAGGCCCCCTAGCGACCATTTCAGAAACTTGAAAATATTCTTCAGGTTTTTCTCTTGGCCGTTTTAGTGGTAAAATTTTTTACCGCAAGCATCTACGATAAATAGTTATCCAGATACAGTATCTCGCATTCTTAGTTGCCCACCCTGTACATAATAGAGAAAAAAATCATGAGCGATCAATTTATCGCAATGAAAGCTGATGACTGAATGTATAAATCATCATCCATACATAGTGAGTGGGCAGTAAGTTGACTATCTGATAAGTCGAAAGCATTTCTTCTGGAAAGAAAATTTCTTTTGGTGTCATTCCCTTGTCTTCTGCGTCTCCGAGATCATTTGAAAACTGACTTTCAAGACAATTTCATCAAAAGGAAGTAGTTATAGTGATAATTATTGGACTTATCAAAATAGTTCAACGTTAAAACATCAAAAACAGTTCTATCTTTGAGGTTTTTCTTCATGGAATTTGCTCGATCGTATACTACAAACCAGAAGATGATCACTTCTCACGAAAAAAACACATGAGATTAAACTCTGGTTTAGAGTTTACGTCTCTATAGAAATTCTCATGATTTCGCTTAGCTCCTCCCACTTTCTCATGATTTGATCACATCTCACAGTTCGAGTATAAGCGCCCAGCACCTTATAAACTTTGCGCCCATACCAATCAAACTGTGAATAATGCACAAATGTTATTGTCAGTATTCACTTTCCAGTCTAAATAAAAGACATGATTCTGTCTTGCATTGAAAAACACTATTCGCATATTTGTGAGTCTGCAACCGATACGATGATGAGAAATTTTGGCAGAAACAACGACTTATTGCAGATTTCACAAGGTTTTTGTTATTTGGGCTAGAAAATAATGTTCATGAAACATGCGCAAAGCGTTTCCTTCCCTCCCCCTTAAAGCGGGTAAGCATCGCTTCGCGCATTTGTTGGGAAAATAGTTGTAGATGGTTTCTCCGAAACGAAACGTCTTGCGAAAAACCTCTCGACGCTGTTTTGTAGAGCTTGAAAAGTGGCCATGAGAAAGTGTCTTTTGTTTTTTCATATCTCTCTAAATAACGTCAGAAAAAAATAAAACGAAATCGGCAAATTTCCTTTTCTTAAGCATAACTCCGAAACCACTCGGAATTTTGATACTTTCCAAACGGCATATTGTTAGGCTTGAAAATGCGCAACTTTTCTCTGATTTAACCATCGTCGTATCTCTTACGGCTTCGAAGATCCCCATGATAGACATCCTTATCTTGGACACACTGTATAAATGTGAAAATTTGTGTGTTTCTATCCCAAAAGCTTTTGAACCGTAGCACAAAATTTTCTGAAAATTTGCACAATTATTAGCCTCTACCAAAAGATCATTTAGAAAAAAAAAAAAAAACAAAGTATGTGTTGTTGATATGTAGGTTATATGGGGTATACCAGCGGAAGAAAAAAAAAAAAACTGTGTATAACTGTGAACATTTTTAGATAATTCTGTGCTACGGTTCAAATGCCTCGGGCATAGAAACACGAAGACTTTCACATTTATGTATAAGATATAATTTATGTGTAACCACTACCTTCTTCTTATTGTGAAAGTCTATGTGTTTCTATCCCTAAGGCTTTTGAACCGTAGCACAGAATCATCTGAAGATTGGCATAGTTATTAGCCTATACCCAAAGATAGTTTGGGACAAAAAATGAAAAAATAAAAAAAATACATACATTGGAAAAAATAAACTGTGTTTGACTGTGCCAATTTTCAGATAATCCTTGTTATAGATAATTCAGATAATTCATAATACCAGATACTACAATATATTCTGCTGAGACGCGGGCGGCGCCGCGGATTTCGGCTAGTTTGGAATAAACCAACTTGACAAGGATTTTGGTTCTTGGTAACTAGCATCTAGTTTGCAGTTTGAAGCATCCACGCTTGAGTAAGCATCATTTTTAATTTGGTTCTAGACAATCTCTACCTCGTAAGTTATACTTTAGTGCTCATTAAAGTTTCATGTTTGCCAATTTGGCGATATAAATATTTTTGTTATAGAATATTATTAACCTGTATTTCGATTCTTGATAAAAATTATGAAAACTTTGTTCATAAAAAATGCAACTGAACATGACAATAAATGGACGAGCACAAGTTACTATAGTCGAGTTGAAAGGAATTCATTTATTGTCACTTAACCCATTTGTTTTCGAGTTATCCTGAAAAAAAATATTGTTTTATGGACCGATTTAGCCCAATTTTTTTTATTGTAGACTTGACGGACAATATCTTTTTAGAAAGAATGATCTCGTTCATACAAAATCCAAAGCCTTCTTTGCCAGTTCCCGGGAGCACAGTTTGAACAAAGCCCAATAGCGATCAAAAAAAAAACTCGGTGCCCGCCACTGGATTTGGCATCCTTTGAAACTGACCTATACCGAGCTTTACGAAAAAGTAGTGACCATTTCGTTGAAAAAGTACATTTTGTAGCAAGGCGGAAAGTAGATGATTTTGACGAGGGTATAAGTAGCAGCATGAGCGAAGCAAGGGCAGATATAAGCCGAGTCAAAATCATCTTTCGTCCGTGATGCAAACAGTGCTTTTTGTACAACCAGTTTGTAATCATTTCAAGAAAATAATCATGAAAATCAAAAATAGATAATCGATACACTGCACTACACTGCTGACAAGTCAGACAACTGACAAGTGACAACTGTCAATCATGGTTATAATAAGTGTGTTCCCGTATTCTTTTGTGGTGCGGATTCATTGTCACCAAGATTGTCACGTGATTAGTTCCTTTTAGTATGCTGGACTGTCACGTAGTTATCAGATTCAGAGGCGTTGGTATCCAAGGAACCGTTGCTAAGCGACCTACTTTTGCGCCCGCGGGCGCGAAAGTACTTTTAGGCCCGGCTGCCAAAATTAGCAACTTTCCGCCTGCTTTGCATGCATTGAAAAGTGGTCTCTACGTGTAGGTTGTACAAAAAAATGTTTTTTCATTGGTTTCCAGGAGTTCACATTTGATCATGAAAATACAAATTTATTCTATTGAAGCCATTATTTTCTCCAAAATTATTTGTGCTACCAGTGCGGAATGTTTTGGGCGAACTCGCTTAATGCGCCTTATTTATGAAAAAAATATTTTTGGTAGCTACAGTAACTTCAAGGATAAGTATAAAGTATTTACTAAACTCACTAAACAAAGTGAGACAGTTTCGGTGAATTTTCCATCATTCTGGCACAAAACTCCTTTTCGACAAGATATATTTTACCATAATATACAACAAATCTATACCTTTCTGCTTCTATTGTTCAAAATGCACAAATAGGGTTTGGAAAAATTACCGAACTACATATCTCTGATGAATTGGAATATACGCCCATGAGGTTATGGTGGATCAAAGATGTTTTTTTTTAATGGAACCACCTGTATATCTTGTCGAAAAATGCGAAAATTGACGACAAAATTTGACAGTTGTCAGTACCTTCTATTCAAATAACAGAATAGCCTTGAAAAGTTACGGTGAAAAAGTGACCATTTTTCTTTATTTTGAACCGTTTAAATTTTATCGCATGTCAAAAGTGCGGAAATGTCATTTTAAAATCGCGATATCTTGATAACGGCTCAAGTCAAATCAAATCAAATATGCTTTATTGCCACATACATTTTATGGACAAAGCAAATACGAAATGGTCAAGTTGAAACAATACAAAATATTTTGATTACACATTATTTAAAACAATAAAACAATACTAGTACAAATATGTTTTTCCTATATTTTGTCAAATTTGAATGGAAATTGCTCATAGAAAACAACAATAAACATTGGCACACTGCAAGTAATATTATGATGACAAGTCAGGAAAACAATGCCATATCAAAATCAACAACTATAAGGAGATGTGTTAAAAATATCAAACAGTTAACCAGCGAACGCTCACGTTATAACGCGCTGATATCCACTTCCCATTTTAAAAATTAATATCAGCTGGGGTGAGTGAAATCGGTGAACTCGAAATTCATTTGATGAACTTGAAATCATCTTGCTTCCGCCCTGCCTGCAGTACGTTATTATTTTTTATTTGATTATCAAACAAGGAACTTGAGGTTGTCTACGTTATTGCAACCATAACTATTCAGGAAATAAACAACAGTTGAGGTGCGCGACCTCGATGCGCTTGAAATTTAATCGATGAACTTACGGAAGCTAGAAAATGTGGAAATAGTTTTGAGGTGTAGCGGGATATGATTGTATAGTTTCTTGGCGTTGTATATGATTAAATTTTTTTATTAGATCGGAGGTGGGAAAGGGTAGGTAGTTATCGTGACACGTATTCTTGGTGGAGTAATTGTGCTGTGGATTTTCGGGAAAGGTGATTTGATGTTTACGTATCAAACAGACTGTTTCTTAAATGAATAGAGAAGGATGAGGATGCTGTATTTTTTACGGCAATGTTTGCAGTGAGCCTTGCTCTTTGAACCCAATACATAGCGAATTGCCCTCTTCTGCAACATGAAAATGCTATGAAATTGTTCGATGGTACAGCAGCCTCAAAAACGAAGGCCGTAGCAGAAATAAGATTAAAGAAGTTTGTGAGTCTGACAGGGAAAATATTCAGATCTTGCGAAACTGAACGTGTTGAGATGCAAGCCGAAGAGAGCGTTTTTGACAAGAAGTCGATATGAGCAGACCACTTAAGATTGGCATTTATATTTGAACCAAGGAATTCTACCGACTGGACGTATTTGATGTTTCTGTTCTGAAGCAGTAATAGTTGTGGAGCTCCTTTGTAAGATAGGGCTACCATTTTATCAACGTTGAAACATTGTTTGTTTGATTGTGACATGGAAATATTATAGTTCAGGGACAAGGTGTCAGAATCACTCCATGTAATGCTGGTATCGTCAGCAAATAAGAAAACTCTCCGTTGATTCTCAGGTACGTGAAGTCATCAATGTTTAACAAAAAAAGAATGAGCCCTTGAACAGAACCTTGCTGAACGTCACTGGTAATAATCACAATAAGAATCAGAGCCATTTGACCTTTACAATTTGTTGCCTATTTTCAAGATGAGATTTGAACCAGATCAAAGAAACACCACGCATCCCATAAAACTCTAGCTTTCTCAACAAAATGTCATGACACACACAGTCGAATGCTTTAGCATAGCCACAGAAGACTGCAGCGGTGGAGCATTTGCCATTCAGGGATAAGTAAACATCATGCATTAACAAGAACATTGCCTCGTTGGTTCACTTGTTTGGTAAGAATCTAAAGGAGGTGGGAGATCCAGGAATATTTTAATTGATAGATTATCGGTGCTACAAGAAGATCTACATTTCATGCTGTTTATTACTTGTAATAGTTCAAGGTTGGTTACTGGATGTAGGAAAAGGCTATCAAAAACTTGTTTAGAACCTGGAAGAAACAAAAGGTGGTCTTCAATCTAGGAACAATATGTGTATCACAATTTTTTCTCAGAATTGAAGGGAGAATTAAAATATTTTCTGATATACACGGGCTCCATTTGAAAAACCGCAATTTTGATCCAAGATGACCTTATGCCCGTCCTTATATATTCCAATTCATGACAGATTATGAATATTTTTAGAAGCCTCACAACTATGATCAGAGGCAGTTTTCTCTAACTGAGGTATCTTGTGAGATAATCAACCGTTCGGGTAATTTTTTCCAAACCTGCAGATTCTCACATTTTTAGCCAAATAAAATATGCAACGACTTATCATGAACAAATTTGATAAATCACTCATCCACTCACTTGCTTTATCCAAGACGTCAGAGATATTAAATCTGTCGAAGGATTGACTCCACGTCGAATTTAACCTCGTCATTTTGTCCTTATCTAGAAAAAAAGAAAGTAATAAAAAAAATGCGTTTTAAAAATACTCTGATTACACAAATTCAATCATATAAACTACAACAATATGGTCAAGGCTGCTCTTCAGTCTACATAGCGGATATGCCCAAAACTACATAAAAAAATTTCGGGTGTACGCTGACGACTGGACAAGTCATTGGGAGTAACTACAGATGGCAGCCCAATGCCGTTAGAATTAGAGTATGGTGCTTCCATCTTAACAACAAGATGAAAACTAAGCGCCAAAGAACATCTATGAAGACAGCTGCAAATGCTATAGTAGCGGAACTTTGTTAAATCAAGAAAGGATCAACAGCAAATCTAAACTTGTGCACCCTATAACAGAGCTGTTAAGCGTTAAAGAAGGGATCGAGAACTTTGATTGATCGCTTCAATTTGATTTTATCAAAAGTTTGGCCTCAACTATGTTCCCTAATGACTATGGGGACCACAGGTGCTACATCAATTCACTTTAACATCTTTGATAACTGACTCGGAGGTTCCTATATCTAGAATCGATATCGTTGGCAAATGAAAAAGGATCAGGGGATTTAAACTATCCAGAAAGCATCAATTTTCTCATATTCTGATGCATGAATCTCTGATATCATCGCCTATTTGCGAGGTGATTCAGTTTCAGGTTGTGACATCACATCCATATATGTCCAGATCATACAAGTAAACACGTGTCCCAACAAAAATAACTCTCGGCTGAATTACAAAAAAGTAATAAGTCATTTTCAATTTTATAGAACGGCCGCTAGAGAGCGCAACTGCTGCGGTCTATAAGAAAATGGGATTTTCACAAAATAGAAAAAAGGTATTATAAATAATGGCATCATAATCTTGAGCAAGTTTCGCAATATTTTTGTTAAATGTATTATTCAATAACCCTCTATAACCCAAGGATATACTTGACCTGTAGAACCAGCTCTTAGTAGGAAACTCGGTATATATATTCGATTCCTAATCGTCGTTCCTCTCTTCTCATCCACAGGCCTTTTTCCAGATCCGTCTCTTGGATTTCCTTGTCCACTCCGCCTCTTCAACTTCTTCGCGGTCTTCCTCGTTTTCGATTTTCCTGGGGGTTCCAGTTTAGTACTTTCTTTGGTGTTCTGTGATCTGGCATTCTTTGAACGGGTCCATACCATATTGGCTGTTTAGTTATAATGTCATCAATAATGTCCTGTCGTATTCCAATTTTTTGTCTAATAAAATCGTTTATGACTCTATCTCTTCTAGATTTCCCCGCCGCTCTTCTCTTAAAGTCCGTTTTTGTTCGATGGACTTGTATATCCTTTCTTTATTCTCCTTTGTGATGGTTTTGTGTCATAGAATAGTGTTCAGCATAGAGGTAGCTCTTCTTCCATGTACGTTTCTGTCCAATATTGCTTCGTCCAGTGTTCCTTTCTTGGAAATTTTCATTCCTAGGTATTTGTATACAGTGTTTGATGATTTGTCCTGTTGCTAGATTTAGGTCTTCTTGATGTCCTCCTATGCACATACAGGGTGTCACTCTATGGTATGTCATATGACCTTTTCGACTTAAAATTTATCCAGGAACTTCCCCGTGAAATTATGACATACCATTAAGTAACACCCTGTATACTACGCTTTTGTAATTTTTACATCCAGACCCCACTCTCCATACTTCTCGATGAGCTTTTGGCTCATATATTCCATGTCATCTATATCTTGTGCAATAGTAACTTGGTCTTCCGCGAAAGAGAGGGTATATTATACTGTCGAGTCGTCATCCACTGGCATGCCCAAGCTATTGCATTTCCGTTTCCATGTCTTCAGCGCGTACTCTAAGTGAATTTTGAATAGCGTTGGAAATAAACAGCATTTCTGTTCAAGACCCTTGTTTACTGATGTTGATCTTTTGTTGGTTTTGACTCTGGATGTGGACTTGGCGTACAAGGACTTCACAGACTTTATTAATTCCATGTTTATGTTGCTATGTTGAAGAGCCTACCAAAGCTTTACTAAGGGTATACTGTCGTAGGCCTTTTTCAGATCTACGAACAGGAGATGTACCTCTTGCTTTCGTGCTCCTTTCTTTTCTACAATCTGAGTTAGCGCTCTGAAGCCTGCTTGTTCTTCTGCCTCCATATTGGCATATTCTTTTTCGTTCCGGTTTTTCAAGATTTTCTCATATACTCTCCCAATGGCGCTCGTGAAGGTCATTTCCAATAGTTATCGCCGTTACTCTTCCTTTTTGTATATCGTCGATAGGTGTGATGTGTTCCATTCAATGGGTACTTCGTGCCTGTTGAGGCACCTCTGGAATAAACTTCTTAATAGCTGGTATAGTTTATCTGTGCCGTATTTCTAAAGCTCATTAGCAATATCAGTGGCTCTTAAATTTTAAAATTCTCACAGACTTCCTTAACCTCTGCCACAGTTAGTCTGATTGGAAATCCTTGTATAAATATGCCCTGGTTTTCATTTTTGATGTCTTTGAATAGAGATATGTCTTCTGGCAACGTATCTTCAGAGTATCTGTTCCATGTTTGAGGTGTTATAGGTGAGATTATGCCCTTCGCTCGTCCTCCTCTCATACTTTTGAAGAGCCTCCAACTTTCTGTGCTCTTCCTTACCCTCTTTTGTGATTCTATGTATTCTGTCTTGTCTTCCATAGTTTTCAAACACAAATATACGTGGTACCTTTTCCTTTTTTCATCTTTTTCGTGTTAAATTTCTTCGTCCAACCAGTATGGTTTTGTCTGCTTTCCTCGTTTTTCTTCATAACCCAATGCTTCCTCTGCCGCTGATTGTACACCCCTTTTTTATACCCGTATTCTTCTTCCATGTCTGTGAATTCTACATTCTGAGTTTTGCTGTTGAGTCTAGAGTTCTACTTTTGCTCTCATTTGGTGACACTATTTTTTCTTTCAAAAGGTAGTGATCACTTCCACATGAGGCATTTTTGTTATTATCATGTATTTGTCAACGCTTTTCAGATTCCTTGTTGGTTGTGTCCAGGTGTATTTATGGATGTCGCAGTGTTGAAAATGCCCATTAAGAATGGTAAGCCGATTTTGTTTGCATATTTTTATTTTCCATACTTTCTCACAACCAGGTCCCACTACCCACCTAGGAAACCCGGTATATACTTTTGTAATACATATTGACAAAATGTATGGGATAACTGCATAATATGTAATATGAATTGGAATGTTATAGCTTTTCTCCTGAGAAATCAGAAAACGGATATTCTTATCCACGATTTCAGGGTGAACTCTTCCAAAGTCCTCACTAGACGACTCAAGGCTACTTAGTCGATATTGAAACGAGAATTATCAACTTCATGTCAAGTTCCCTTGAGCCTTTTACGAATCTTGATCGTTTCCAAACCAGCTTCTTTTCTTCCCGGCACGTACACTCACGAATATTCAATTTATTGATCCCTTCGTGTTTGAAACAAAAGCTAGGTACTTATTATAGCGGATAAAACTTGGATTGCAAACATATTTGTCACAATAATGAACTAATATGTGGGTAAATGTATGTGCATCAGGATAATTCATAAAATATTTATATCTGTATGAAGAATCAGCATGAACTCTTTCCGTTAATAAGGTGATTATTTGACAGTTTTCGTTTCTCCTAAACATTTCACCGGTAGCGGTTACAAGAGCCGTCTAGATAGTCGCTATTTGACAGATAAAAATATAGTTTTTGGTGGAAGTAAGATCCGCTAGATGTTACGTTCAACCTTAACCCTAACCAAACTTATTAGCAAATGACCTCGCAGTCTTGTTTTGCTTATGTTTATGTGCTATTTTTTCAAAATGATTGATGATATGGAATTATTGGACTCCAGTGAATCAGATGCTGATTTTGAAGATGCCATGTTATCAGAAGTATTGAACAACAACAACGCCATCCAATGAAGAGCAGGCATTTAGATCATCTGACACTTTCCGGAAAACGTTGATCTTTTAGTTTTCCTCAAACTTTTTCAATGCATTTTATGTTATATGTTCTTCAACTCCCCTCACAGAGACCTCTTTTCTAGTGACCTCCAAAAAATTGGAAACAACCACACTCTATTTAGATACATCCCCATATGGAATATTTGCCAGTATTCCAGTAAGTGAGATCTGGTTATCTTCATCGGTAAACCGAACTCGGTTTCACCTGATTGTTTTTGAAAAACTTGCTGTTTCATGATTTGGATTCATTGCGTAAGTTATCTTGGTCATGAATCTAGTGAAGGTATAAACAAAAACAATGGAATGAAGCCTCAAAACATTGAGAATCAAATGTCAAATGTAATATTTTCTTCTATTGCGCATGCGTTTTGCTACGTTAATCGCAGTGACTATCGTCCGCTAACAATCACCATTTATCGGTATAGATATTCGATGGATGACATCCAAATATCAAAGTTGTCAAGTAGCGCAACCGGAGCTGCATTTTTTGAGCAACGAAAACTATCTATTTTCTGTATCTGAACCGTGAAATTGAAAAACTGGAAGAAGTGATTTCTGGTTCACCCTACTGGATGAGTCGGGAAATACCACAAAGGAAGAAATCATTTGCCAAGTTCAAAATTTTATACCATTGTTCATTTTTTGTGAGATTTTTAGGAAAAACATACATTTTGCTTCTTTTTCAAATAATGCTAGCTATTTTTGATAAAAGTAACAAGAAGAATAGTATATTATTCAATGAGTGGAAAATGGTGGCTATCACTCCGTAGGCGAGTAGCGTAATCATCGGAGTAAGTAATAGTCATTTCCCGCGAGTAGAATACAATACGTTTTTTAATGATAATTTGATAATTGAAGCAAACTTTGCAATATTTAATTTCATTTGCACGACTCTTTTTGACAACTATACTTGAAGTGACGTTAGGTTGTTAACGCCAGATGGATTGAGGTTTTTGAATGCACCATCACTTCCTTGATAACTGGCGCAGAAACAATGTTTCATCAGATCCAAGGTCGTTTCCATAAATGTTATTACCATCAATGTAGCCAATCTTAAACCAAGTTGTGAGAGCCACACCATTTATAACTCAAGAACCGTTGCCAACGCCATTAGCGTGAACGGTGTTGACAATCTGATCGCGCAAAGCTTAAATGTAAAAGTAACACAGCTGTTGATACCTTATCACTCTTTGGATATTATCAAGAAACTTTTTCCGGGAATAGTTTGTGCATGTCTGATAACTGAAAAATTAATTGGAGAGAGTTCATTGGTTTGGCGAGATCTTTTTAAAAAGTTCATTTTGATGTCATAAAATGGAATAATTTGACAACATATCAAAACAATATATTGGAAAAAGTTGTTAAGAATTCACAAAGGACACATGCCGATTTGGGAGCAGAACAGATACCAAACTTTGAAACTCATATTTTACCTTTTTCATCAGAATAAAAATCAAGAATAATGATTTTCTTCTGAAGTTTACTTTGTTGAATCAAACTACATAGGATTGATGTTAAATCAGTCGATTTTTTTATGAAATAAAAGAGTCAAGGGATATGAATTGAAAAATGCCGTTTGGTCGTGTCGATCAATTCAATATCAAACCGATGAAGTTTAGTGAAATAAGTTGATTTTGAAACAAAATTAAAATTATAATTTTTTTTACAGGGTGTAAATTTAGTAGTTGTGAAATTTCAAAAGGGTGAATTCTTGACTAGTTTTAAGACAAAAAGTCCCAATGAACATGGGTCTACCACGGCTTGGTTCCTGAGATACAGGGCATCAAAAAAAACTTTTTAAACAACCCTACGACAGTGTCTTGAGAGTAGAACTTTGGCAGGCAATGGCAAAACTATCAATCCCTCAAAAGCTAATTAATCTTCTCTAAATGGATCCAGCTGAATGAGAATTGGAAGCACGGTCCCAAGTGCGTTTGAAATAAACAACGGTCTGAAACAAGGTCACGCACTATCTCTACGACTTCTCAATATGTATAGCGCTGACACCCCCATTAACTTTTTTATTTTTCATCGAACAGCAAAAAAAATACTGGCTTCAAGAGGAACTTTTCTCCAGTTTGAATATCACTTCTTATTTTCTGTAACTACAAAGCTATACGGGAGAGCGACAAAAAGTATATTTTTTTTATGGAAAGTCCCAATTATTTCAATCCAGAATGAAAGATCTCACCTTTCTGATTTCAAAAATACCATATTTTTTCAAAATATTTAGATTTGAATTTCCGCCAAATATGCCGTTGAGTTTTCTTTTGTTAATTTTGTTTCGATGCCACAATAATCGCTCTATGGCAACCAACGACTTTTTGAAAAGTTGGCCATGGTTATCATAGAATCGGATCAAAAAATATGATTTCTCCGAGAATCTTAATGGAACAAAAGTTGAATTATAATAAAAATTACAAAAGAACAAAAACTAGAGAACAATAACAAAACAAAAAACTAATCAGAGTGAATATTTTCTTCATATTGCTTAATTCACTCTATATACACCGATTTCCAAAATGTTCCACTGCATTTTCTAATTTCTGCCACAGAGAACACCATTTCGAATAATAAGTACCAAATGAGCAAATCACTATTAATTGAGTAAAGATGATCACCAAAAACACAACTTTTCAAAAAGTCGTTAGTTGCCATTGAGCGATTATTGTAGCAGTGAAACAAAATTAACAACATAGAACCTAACGACCTATTAGGTGGAAATTCGGAACTAAATATTTTGAAAACGGCTGAACGAAATGTCAACAATTATGGTATTTTTGAAAGCAAAAAAGCAAAAAAGTAAGACCTGTCATTGTAGAAAGAGATAATTGGGAGTTTCCATTGAAAAAAAAAATTTTTGTCGCTTCCCCGTATAGCTTTGCAGTTACAGAAAATAAAAAATGATATTTGAACTAGAAAACATTTTCTCTTGGAGTCAGTATTTTTTATTTTGCTGTACGATAAAAAATAAAAAAGTAAGGGGTGCGTCAGTTTATACGGTGTCACCCGGTACACTAATGATGGACCAAGGCCTATTCTTGCCTTTGCGCATCACATCGATGTGATGTCTAGGTCAGCTCTAGAAGTCAAAGAACAGTTCATCAAGATAGAAAAGGAAACACTTGAAATGGGATTAGCCATGGATGAAACTAAGACCAAATACATGTACGTATCAAGACAGGCACAAAAAGATCGTATAGGCCAGAAAGTGTCGATTGGAGATTTTAATTTCGAGAGGATAAATAGCTTCAAATATCAAGGAGCGGTTGAAACAGCTGATCATGACATGACAGAAGACGTCAAAGGTCAGAGTGGCAATAGATGTATGTATGCTTTAGACAAAACTCTAAGTTCGAAACGTGTTAGCAGGAGAGCCAAAATACGAATTTACAAATCGATTATGAGACCGGTGGACATGTATGGATGTGAAACGTGGACACTCACAAAAGACAGTGGACGAAAATTGAGATTTTTCGAGCGAAAGGTACTTCGGAGAGTGTTTGTGCCGATCCAGTCCATCTAATCCACAGAACTAGAAAAAATAGTGAAACCACTGAATTGTACAAGGAACCCGATATTGTTAATGAGTTGAAATCGATGAGATTGAGATGGGCGGGACATGTCCAAAGATAACCGATGAAACGAACGGCCAAATTGGCTTGGAGGAACTACCCCGCTGGTAAACGACCGCTGTGAAGGCCGTGAAGGAGATCGCGATAACGTTATCAGCGACCCACGTACCACCAGATGGTGATGGACCGACAGGCGACAGGCAGTCAGCCAGAACCCACATAGGGTAATAGAGCTACGGAAAGAAAGAAAAAAGTATTAGAGGGCGCCACACACAGTGTTGTTCCTCAATTTAATTATCCATAACTTTTATGTGTCGCATTGTATGTTATTTTTGATTATGCAGACCCATTCTCCATTCAATTTTCCATACAATTACTATTCTATGAATAACTCAATACAATTCTATTTAACTTCTTCATTTCACATTGATTATCAGTAAAATAGTAACTGCCTAGGAAAATAATCAATCACTTAAACCTTTTGGCAATTGGTTTTCTGACATACTTCCAGTTGGAACTGTATACAAAATTTTCAATGGAAATATTGCCCAATGATTGAGGTTCTATCAGTTTTTTTTAGCCGTGTAGCAAGTGGTGATGAATGTACAGGGTGGTTGCGATTGCGGGTTATCTTGGTTATCACTAGAGATGGAACCTTGCGGTTTTGACGAACCTGAGCTACTTTTTTGTTAAACGAAAGATGTCATAAACAAAATTGAAGATTCTGGCGCAAAAAGCGTGTTAACGCATAATTTTGCAAAAGTGAGATATCTGCCTATATGGGTTCAAAAAGTTGCTCTTCTTGCCTGGTGCATGTACGGAATACGTCCGGGTGATGGAATGATGAGGAGAAACTTGTTGGACCTACATAAGCAGATATCTCACTTTTTTGTTAAACTGATGTTATTTAATAAAACGTTATTTATTCACGTAGAATCTAGTGGCGTGATCATTTGTCTCAACAGATATTATGGTTTTTGAAATAGTGACCAATGTTGGATTTTTTCGAAAGAGACACTTAAAAAAAAATTCATAGACCTATATAAAAAGCTCTTAAAACGCTTAGAATAATTTATATTCTTTATGTAAATGCAAATTGGTAATATTCATAAAAAATACACTGAATCTTGGTCGTTATTCGCCGCGATACTTCTTGTGTTATCCAAGTGGTTTTGTAGGTAATAAGTAGGTCATGAGAATGTTCAAGCGGTATCTGGAATGTATTTCAACAGGTAGTTACCCACTTAACTTAATAATATGTTGAAAATGTTCGTGAGTCTGGTTTTCTGTCATAATGGCAAATATGCTCCATACACATGAGAGTTGAGAACTTTTAGCAAGTGAACAATAACAGATATCATTGGTTTTCATGGCTCACTGCAAAATTTTGATTGCAAATTTTGTAAATTGGGAGTATTGTCGTGGTTCTCAAAATAGACTTATACTAGATCATATTTTTGAATAGTCTGTGACAAGACAAATCAATTTATTGATAAATAAATAGGGTGTCTCATTAAAAAAAAAAACAAATTTCGTGAATATTTCAAAAAAGATATTATCTGCAAAAAATCTGATCACGTCACTGGATTTTACGTAAGAGATTCCATCAGAACCGTTTTCACATTTATAATAAGTTATCAAATAGCTGAACTACGAGGGTTGTCCCAAAAAGCAACTTTTTCAATATCATCCTGTAGTTCAAAAACTGAAAACTGCTGTCCAATGGAGGGTGAACGCTCTTGTTATTTATTTCAAAAGATATTGCAGAACGGTAAATACAAAAGTTGTAAGGATTTTGGTGAAGAATCAGGGACATTTATCAAAAAGGAATCGAGCATCGGATAAAAAAGATATAGTACGAAACATCAAATCTCGCGCTTGAAATTATCAACTTATTTGCAGAAATGAAGGTCAGCAAAATCAGAATCAGGATACAAGATTATAATACACTGCTCGTCAAATTAAAGAACATAGCGTTTTGAAGGTCGATTTTCATACATTGGACTGTCTTGTAGATTTTGTGAGTTCACGTTTTGGAAGGAAGTGATATAATATTCCAAGATACTATCATCATGCTAAAAAACAATTTTTTACTGAATGAAGACCTGAATGATCTTGCGAAGATTAGTACTTTAGAAGGTAATCGGTATTTTTGGGATAACTCTTCTGAAACCAGAGAGAAACAATTCGTATTTTGCGGTGTTTTTTGAGATCTGTGCACTTACCTTCAAAATGTTAAATAATATGATACTTTTAACACAATTCAAAAAGAGATGATTCAACTGCAGTGTTATTATATAGGGTCCCTTAAAAATGTGTAACAATAGTTAATTTGAGTTGGATCCGCAAATCAGTAAAAAAGACATTCGAAAAACGGATAAAAATAATAATACTTATAATAGTATTGACTCGTGGCTGAAGTCGGACTGCTATCGGGGGCCGACCCCGGCGATGGGGATGCTCATTAGCCAAAGGGCACTGGAAACATGAAATACCTGGGGTGGAAAAAACCAGCACAACCGCCAGGGGGGTAAACACCCCTTTGGTGGGTACAGAGGGTTCCCACCAGAAGAATCAAAGCCTCGGACAAGCGCCGCCACGGTCGAGTCCGGCGCCGAATCAATCAGCCGACCAATCAAGTTGACAACACAGGCAATACTCAAAAACCAACGATGATGACGTATCGACAGCGGCCCTACCCACTCATGTACTAGAACAGTCTCAGTCTGCTCCATCCAAGAGACGAGCACAATGGCTGAAATGAACAAAACAATATGAATCAGATGTTTTCAAAGCTTTTTTTGAGCTGCCCATCACGAGAATCAAAGAACAGGACACCGGAAAAACTTTCACAAAGAATGGAAAAAAAATCTATTCAGAATCTGAATCCAGCAAGCAAAACATAGGTGATTGAGAAAGAGTGAGAGAGAAAAACGGAAACTTAACTGCAACTGAAATCGACACAATCAAGGAACAAATAAGATCAGAAATACAGAAAGGATCAAAACGAAGATGAACTCGGAACGACCACTGAAACCGAATTAGATTTACATATTATAAACCGAATACTCACCGATACAGCTGAAGAATTCATACAAACAAACACAAACGGAACGGAAAACCAAAAGTCACTAAGACAAATGAGACAAACATTCAAAAAAAATATATAACTACACAAAGGAAGTAGTCCCAGACACAGGAAACGTCTACCTAAGTTGAAATATAACGGGAACACAAAGAGCACAGTTCAAAACCATAATGAGTACATCAATGAATACATAGATGACATAAAAAGTGTAGAAGACGTTTATCACGGCCATATCAATCACAGAAACCTTGAGAATCATCAACAAAAATAAACCAGGTAATAAAAAAGTCAAAACAAATTTAAAAAGAAAGCCTCGATGGAAATAACGCTAAGAACACAAAAAAAGGTAAATTCGAAGTGATCTTACACAAATGAATAATTCATTGGTAGCCCCAAAACAAAAACATGACAGACTTTACAAAAAATCAACATAAATAGGAACCCAGGTACAAGAACAGCACAAATAACAGATGCAATAGATACACTGAAACAATAATTGTTTGCATCAAGTAAGAAACTAAAGAGGCAGATCATTTTTTGTAAAAAAAAACAAGACAACATAACTTCACATCCAACGAAAAGAATTTTAACAAAAATTTGCAACAAACAAACAAGGAGGCAAAAGATATTGAAGCGCAAAAGTCGAAAAATGCTGGAAGCTACTATGGTCAGAACCAGTGAAACACGAGAATGGTAAGTTGATCAGAACAGATCAAAAGAGAACAGAGACAGTAGAGCCAATGCTACCATATGAAATAAGGACGGACGAATTGAAACACAAACTAAAGACGCTGCCAAACTGGAAGGCATCAGGGCCAGATGAAATTTATGATTACACATCACTCTACCCCAAAGAGATCTTGAAAATAATAACATTAAGATCAAAAGAGGAATATTCAAATTAGACACATGGAGCTCAAAATGGCTTATCCTACCACTCAATCCACTGAGCAGCCTTTTAAAGACATCAAATATTGGATACAGCCCAACAAAAGATTACAAAATATCACACCATTCTATACAATGTATATTGAATGTGCTAAATATGTTATCAATGAAGCAAAAAATTATTTATAATGTGAACGTGTTTCTATTTAAAATTAGGAAGAAAATGTCACCACTTTATATTTGTGATAAAGTTAAATATTTCATTGATGTACATGATTATGGAACCAGACAGTGTAATGATTTTATATTGTTTAACAAATGCAATTCTAGTCAGATGCTAAACTCACTTTTACATAAGAGACTTCAGGAATTCAATCAGCTACCTGCTTACCTGAAGAAATGTGATAATTTGAACCAGTTTAAATGTCTGTTGAGGAAACATGTTATAAACCAAGTTTAGAGTTGTTGTTGTTTGTATTTGCTTTTTACATTAATTGTTATATTATGAGATTTTAATTTTACATTTTTCATTTTTTTAATAATTGGAACTGATTTTTTTAGATATTGTCAAGGATTTGTGTAATTTTGTAGCTTTATGCTAGATAAAGATTATTATTATTATTATTATTATTATTATTATATTTTCCGGACGAAAATCAACTATCCTTGCTATGAGAAACCACTGCCTCGTTCTCTAAAGACAAACGAGAGAACTTCGGAGTAGATAAAGGCGCATCAATTATAGTGAAAAAACGCAAAACAACAAAAATGAACAACATAGAGCTTCTAATTTATAAAAACATATCATCACACACACACTTGGAACAGCAAAACACTAAATAGAAGATTGAAGAACGACCTCTATAAACAACATCAGCTGTCAACCCAATATATCGAAGGCCTGAAGAGAGTCGGGTCTGATGATGATTTGGAGCATGGTACTTTTAATCGCTCTCATTCACATGTTGTTCCACAGAAACCAATGGATGCCTCTGGTCATCGTCCATCCTTCATTGGCACAAGGTGTCCCAGATCGAACAATAGGAGAGCCGTACTACAAATACACACCAGACCAAGTGAACGATAACCAAAATTATAAAATATACTGGGACCAAGGAATTATAACTGATAAAACAACTATAGGCAATAGACCAGACATAATAGACAAAATCACAACGTTAATAGATATTGCACCCTCTCGGGATCACAACATACAGAAGACAATAACAGCGAAAATATGAAAATACACGGACGCAGCTGAGGAAATGAAATCAATGTGGAAAATGGAAGAAGTCCTCATTCTCCCCGTAGTCATCTCAGTAATCTCATACCACCGGAGTTACCCGCGGAATTCAAGAAACACAATATACCACTCCAACTAATAACGGACATGCAAAAATCAGTGATCTCAGAAACATATCAGATAGGACGAAAAATCGTGAAATAGTCAACCAAGGTGTGAGTTTTGCGAAAGCCCTCATTACCCTTTGCCACATAGAGTAAATGTGAGACTGAACAATGAGGACCATGATAATGATAAAAATGATAAGGCCTTTATTGATCCAAATACTTCTCGTTACAAACTTCCAGATAATTTCGGAGCAGAATCATGCATAATATGATGAAGCTACCCTACTTAACCATTTATTATGCAAGCTCCTCTCCATGCATAATATAATATAGACACTGAGACATACTTATCTATTAAAAATTATTGTCAGAGCACATATACAGCAACAATACAGTAGAATATTATTTTAAACTGAATTTGAAAAGCATTCAGAGACTTAATATTGGGAGAAATCTGATTATACAATTTGGTGGCTGTATCAGAGAAACATCTTTCGAAAAACTGGCCTGTTGTTTGCACTGTGGCACTTTGAATTTTTCTCGACTGGAGAAAATATTGGATTGAACATTGATACGCCTGTTAGATATGGAGCATAATAAAGCCGATTTTGACTTTCGTAGTCACTACCGTTTGTGACTTTTAACATGCTTTTTCTATGACTATTCAATAATAGATCTATTATACATCCCCTTTCTATAGGTTGATGTAACTCGTCACTCATACCAGTGACTTTTTTTTCATAACTCAATTGTTTTCAACCTATGAAATGATCTTATCTCATTACTCCACTGTCTTAGAGCCAATCAGAACATTCGACAAAATGACAACCTTCAAATACATCATTTTGAAACAGCCCATTTGACCATCTATACTTGTTTTATAGTCATTGTCACATTGTGTTGACAACCCAACCTCACTTTAAGTGAACTAGTTCTCAAAAAGTGCCGTCCAAATGAAACTGAATATTTCAAAGTTCTCTTCAATTATTGAATAATCACAACAAAAGTATAGTATTCTACTTGCGGAGAATGGATATTACTCACTTGGATGATCACGCAAACTTCATCCTCGTGAGTAATATCCACGATTGCCCGCTCGTTGTCATTTCATGGTTTTTATGTCCGCATTTTTTTGTGTTTATTTTGTATGCCCTGAATTTGTCATCCCTCTGCTTACATCTTCGAAAGAAGTACGGCGAGGCTATAGACCCTGTTGGAGTGAGTGGAGCAGAACTCCTCTACACCGGGTGCTGGCGAAGTTGAGAGTTTTCCGAGTGCTGGATTCGAGAGGCTGATTTTCTTGTGGTGGTTCTCTTCGATCTAAAATTATTTTGTCGATCTATATTGAGCTCGTATAACCCGTCTATTTTTGTGAGGTCACCTGAAGTCTCATTCCTATCACCTCATTCCCTCTACCTTGTGGGTTCAATGGGATATAAGGAGTGAGGTTTGGTATAGTTATGTGTCTAATTCTGGACTGCCTCAATCTATTAGACACTGGGGTCTTTGCTCGCATGTACTTTTGTAAGGCCAGTGCACGAGATCTTATCAGTTTTAGTAAGGATGCGCAATGCCAAATAGTAATTCCACATGACACCTACGAAATTCCACTTTGCATTGGATTATGAAATTCACCGGGTCTGGTAGGTCTGTTGTTGTTTTTTTGTGTTATGCTTAGAGAGTGCATGGGCATTTTCATGGGTTTTGATTTTTGTATAATTCTACGATTTTTAGGTTTTGGTATTGACGTTTCGCTTTTGGTCTCGGAAGTCTCTGGTTATTGTGGGGAGTGATGATCATTTCGACCTCAGCTTTTGAGTGTATTGGTCTGGTCTCGCATATTCCTGTTGTTTCCTTGATAGTTCAGCTGAACTAGTTGCTTGATTTGTTGTGGCAAATTTCTTCCTCTTGCTTATCGTATTGTCGACGAAGATCTTTTCGAGTTTTCTCTTTTGTCTAGTATTTTTATCGATTCACTTCATTATTAATGATAAATTCAACAGGATGATACTCGAAAAAAATATTTTATGTTTTTGAATTGGAAAAATCCACCCTAATGAATCTATCTACAAAGAAATCAAAATCTTTTTAATTTTTGTCCAGCTCTCGATTCATTGAACGAAGCACTGAATCAATCTCTTTAACTTTCGCCCGGGCAATATTGGAAAACCATCGAAACTCGATATCTTGAAGGCTGCAGCCGGTGTATAATATACATGTGAAATACGATTTATGAGACTCCAATGGATAGTTTACGACCTATTTGGAAAAACAGAACCAGAACGTTATGAAATGTGAAACTAAGGAATATGAAGATAGTTACTTCTACATCAATATCATGTCATTATTACCATTTTTTTCACAAGATATGAACAAAACAGATACCTCACTTTTTCACATGCACAGATTGGTAAGAGAGATGCTGAATAAAAAGGTGAAACCAACCCTACGTCCTATGATGTTTGTTTGAAGTTCATTTCCACATATGATTTGTAAAATGTTGAATACACGTTGCATTGCTCATTTTATCAATATTCTGACGTCAACATAAGCAAACACACTACGTTTGACCATTTTATGCAATTTGGAACGTTCATTTGTCTGGATAAATGTTCAACTCGATAACTCTACATTTAACTAGGGATCAGTTTTGATAAATAGCATCCTGTTCGATATATTTTCAATCAAAAATGTGAGTGATACATTTTAGTCATGGAGAAACGTTTGAAAACAAGCAAAAGGAAATAGTGGGTTAGTTCAAAAGAAACACGCTAGATCAAACTTCAATTGTTAACGGTGCAAGTGGAAGCTCAGTTCTACTTCTGTAATAATTCATTCCAAGGCATATGCGTGCAACTCTGTACTTTGGATGAGTGGACTGTTGAGAATGGCTGTATCTAGATAAATATTTCGTCTTGATTGTCGTTCAGATACAGTACTTGAATTGGGGATCATACCCACTAACACTGAAGGTCGAATAGCTCTTCTGTCTGTCCTATTTGAGTATTGAACTTCGAAATTTAAAAAAAAAAATCGCCGAACACTATAGGTTCTCATTCCCACATCAATACCTGTCCACTCCAAATATTGAACCACTAGAAGCATGAACTAACAATATGGTGTGAGTCAAACATGTCAATGTAGACTTGGGGAAAAGGGGAGAAGCAAGCTCCTTGTTTGCCATATTTACTTCCTTTCACCAGATTTTCTGTCACCAATTCAATAACGATGACTTGAAGTTCACTTTCATCAAATAAATGTATTTCTCTTTAATATTCAAGGAGTGTGTAGCCTTTTTTTCATCGCTATCACTACTTGTCGTTGAATAATCGAACGATTTTTCTTGATCTTTCACACTAAAAAGTTGATAAAAGGAATTTTTCTCAGAACCGACAACGTTGGTCATCAATCGAGCTATTTGAAAAGCGTTGCCATGACGGTAATCAAAGTGACGGTTGTTGTCATTTTCTAGTTGAAAATGATTTATTTTTGTGCTCCAGAGAGGATTTAGTGTGGCAATTATACCAAAAAAGTGCTGTGTTTGTGGAGCTTCTTCATAGACGGTTGGATTGCAGAGATCTAATCACAAATGTGTCAAGATAACATCACGTGAATATAAACAAAAACAGAATGTTATCGACTCAAACAAATCGTGTACGTTTGGGGTGCTATGCTTATTCTAGTGGTTCAATGTTCTAAGCCTGACGAAGTATCATCAATACATAACAACAGTATTTAAACGCAGCGTTGATCCTAAACTTATGTTATGAGGAAATCTTAATTTGAACATCAACCCTATATTTCTGTAACGAGTGAAAATAGGATTCTCGTCTTCAGCATTCAGAAGATGGTATTTTCTCCTTCAATCAACTTTTATATTGAAAAGAAATATTCATGATATATTGACTGAGATCTCATTTCTTCTTGTAAAAAAATGATTTCCAGCATTTTTCGGAAAACTCATCAGAAATTCCCAAGGAAAACTTTTCCATCTTCTAATAGATGAACATTTGATAATGGTGATAATTGGTTTCCTTTGAACTGTTCGTCTCAAACTTCGAGTGTTTGAGACTTAATTTGAGAGTTCAGTAATGAAAATCTCGAAAATCATAGTTGCTGTGAAATCTTGCAACGGCAAAAAGGGAATTTGAGTCAGATGAAAAACGATACTGACGGCCGATATTTCAATGACTACTCAAGTTCAAGTTACACTAAAAAAGTTGTTTGGACCTTGAAATTGTCTGCCGTGAGTGCCGTGTTTGAATTTCGACAGTCACCTTAGCTAAATGAAAGGAGTGGCGCAATTGAAATACGGCAATTTTGGCAGACAAATCTAAGATTTACATAACCGTTTAGTGTACCTCATATACATATACAAAGTTCAGAACAAAAACGTCAATGGAGGGCGGGGCCTGAGTGAAAGCTTTGATTCGCCTTCACGGGGAGGAGCTGATTTGCTTGTAGCTCGTTAGATCTCGAGAACATGGCGGTACATGAAATGCTACATGACAGCTTATCAGCTTGTCTTGATGATAAATGGAAGGTTTGTTCACACAGCAGTCAGAAACAATCAGGAACAGTCAGGATTCTGTGCAATCAGATTGTCCGCGTTCACTCTCAGCTTCCTTTTGGATGGTGTTCACACACATTTCGCTGATAGTTTTCAAACTGTCAAACC
Source organism: Orchestes rusci (assembly GCA_958502075.1). Lineage (NCBI taxonomy): Eukaryota > Metazoa > Arthropoda > Insecta > Coleoptera > Curculionidae > Orchestes > Orchestes rusci. Next base: position 5,157,286 of record OY293306.1, read on the forward strand.
AGTTATTATATTTTACAAGTAAATTCTCCGAAGCATGCTCAGTGTCTTGTCTGGCTAAATAGTAGAAAAACTCGACTTTTGACGTTGTAGCAGGGTGGAAAGTACATTTATTTTCACCGTACTATTTATAATGTTTTGTTGCAAAAACAATTCTTCAATGAGAATGAGACCGAAAAAAATTTGAGGTTTGAGGTTATATCTCATGTCGATTGTCGATTTAACGCCAGCTGATCTGTCAATATAGTAGATTTTGTATCAAGGCCGACAAGTAGATGATTTTGACGAGAGTATGAGTATCAGCACGAGCAAAGCGAGGGCAGATGTTAGCAGAGTCAAAATCATCTTTTGTCCGTGGTGCAAACAGTGCTTTTTATACAACCAGTTTAAAATCACTAAAAAGAAAGAAATAATAAAAATCAAAAATAAATAATCAACACACTGCTGACAAGTCAGACAAATGACAACTGTCAATTATTGACAAATTAAAACAATAGGTGCGTTCCCGTATTCTTTTGTGTTGCCGATTCATAGTCACGTGAGTTATGGTCCCACTTTTCCCTTAACCATCATATTACTTGTCAACTCAGCTATTTAAGTTTATATAAGCTTCGCCTAATCAAAACTAGAGTCAGTCAGTTGAAATTTATTGTACTTTACGAATAATATTTTATGTCGGGTTTTAAGTTGTAATTTTTGAGAAATAAAAGTTTTTTTAAAACGTTCGCTCGTCTATCGACTTGTTAACTGGCGCAGTCGTGCAGATTTTTTTTTTCGGAACCGAGACTTTTGAATCGACCGGAAAAGTGATCCTACAAACAGTTCATTCGGAGTGTCAGAGTGGGTTAAAAATCTGGATTATCCCAATCGTCCAGAACCTGTCATCTTCAAGTGATCGGAGATAAGTGCCATCATCGCCTTGTCTCGCAAGGACCAGCCAAGTTTGGGAAGACTACATTGCTGCCTGAACCCTGGGCCTTATAATGCTGAAAGCTATCTTCTTCATGTAAGTGTTAAGTTCAATTGAGTTAATGTCCGACTTAGACGATATTATAAACAATTTATCGAATTTGAAACTACCTTCAACTGACTCCGCTTCTTCTCCTAATTCATTAGAAGTGCATTCTCAATCAAACAACATTTGTTTAAATTTAAATAATTCAACTGAAATTATGTCTCCTGCTCAAATCAAACCAGAGTACTTACATTGCGTCCCACAATTTGACGGAAATCCAAACGATCTCAATAGATATCTTGCGGTCTGTCAGTCTCTAATAGATTCTTTTTATAAAGTGAACGAGCCCGATAATTTTCAGAATATATTTATCGTCAATTCTATAATTGGAAAATTAACGGGAAATGCTAAACTAGTTTTAGGAACTATTCATGTTACCACTTGGGAACAATTGAAATTCATTTTACGCAGACATTTTGCCGATCAGAGAGATGAGGCTTGCCTCAATAGAGATCTTGTCATGTTACGGCAACAAAATAATGAAAAAGTCAATTCTACGATCGTATCTTGCACATTTTAAACCTCTTATGTTCATACGTCGACCTACACGAAGAAGACGACGCTTCTAAAGCCCTAAAAAGAAATCTATATAATAGCTTAGCCCTTAAAACTTTCATTTCCGGTCTAAAAGAACCACTGGGCAAGACAATACGATGTATGCGTCCCAGAGATTTGCCTGAAGCATTACAGTTCGTGACCGATGAAAATAATGTACACCACTTCCAAAATACGTCTCAACCAAGTCATAGTAATCAAAGACAATTTAATAATAATAATACTAATTTTGTAAGACCTAATCATAATTTTAATCAACAAAGATCTTATTTTCCATCTCAACCAGTAGAGATAAGGCCTAACTTTAATAGACCTCCACAGAGATTTTTTAGCAACTCCCAAGTTTTTGGAAGACCAAATCAAAACGTCAATGTTTTTAGGCCGAATCAAAACAAACCTTTTCCAAAACCAGAACCAATGAGTATCACAACTCGAAATACCTCTAATTTACAAAGATTTAATAATAATAACAACAATAATACCCAAAACTTCTTCAAAAGAACTCAACCTTCAAATTTCATTTCTGAAGAATTGTATCATACTGAAACAAATGCTGACTACGCAAATGAACCAAGTAATTCAGGGTATTCGGAACCATGTGAAATCGTTTACACTGACGATTCCCAAGGAATAAACTACGGTCAAGTTTCACAAAATTCTAATAACTTTGAAAGCGAAGATTTAGCTGACGTCGAAAATGAAAATTTTCAGGAAGCTTCGTTACTCACAAACGCAACCTAACACCAAAACTAATTTCTTACAACCATGTAAATACAAGTGAGCTCTCGTATATAAAATTTCCCGAAAATGGATTAAAATTCTTGATTGATAGTGGATCCACAAAATCATTTATCGATCCAGAATTAGCTAACAAATTCTATCCAAATACTATTTCTTACGACCCATTTATCGTTTCCACCATTTTCCAGCAATCCGCTCACAAATACAGTGCTCAAATACCCACATCAAAATTATTCAATTTGAACAAAAATAAAAGCCTAAAATTCCATCTTTTTAAATTTCATAACGTCTTCGATGGCCTAATAGGATTAGATAATTTAAAAGCACTTCAAGCAAACATAGACTACGACAAAGGCTACTCAGTCACGCCCAGTGCAAAAATTAAATTACAATTTCACAAAACCAATAATGAATTGAATAATATCACTATTTCTCTTCGAACCAAACAAGTTGTAAAAATAAAAACGGACATTCAAAATGGCGAAATAATCTTACCCTACCTAAAAATTCACAATTGTGAAATTCCAAATAGTCTAACCATTGCAAAAAACGGATATTCTATAACAACAATAACGAATAATACTTCCCTGCCTGTAACTTTGGATATTTCGGAACCCTTTAAAGTTGAGAAATTCGAACGACAAGAAATTCAAAATTTCGAACTAAACAATTTTGACGATTCTTCCTTTCCAAATCGATTTGACCCCAATTTAATCAGAACAGATCATTTAAATCCAGAAGAAAAAACTAAAATCTTAAACTTATGTCAAGAGTTCAGCGATATCTTTTATAATGAGAACTCTCCTCTTACATTCACAAACAAAATTAAACATTCTATTAACACCTCGGACGAACAACCAATCTACACCAAAAGCTATCGATACCCTTTTATTCATAAAAAAGAAGTAGAAACCCAAATTCAGAAAATGTTAGATCAAAACATATAGTAAAACACCAAGGTGAGTTACTAGGTCGTAAGTAACTCACCTTGGTCATCACCTATATGGGTAGTGCCCAAAAAGATCGATGCGTCCGGCAAACAAAAATTTAGAGTGGTAATAGATTTTAGGAAATTGAATGATAAAACTGTAGGTGACAAATACCCCCTACCAAACATTACAGACTTACTTGACAAACTCGGAAAATGTCAATATTTTTCGACAATTGATTTAGCGAGTGGATTCCACCAAATCGAAATGAACAAACGCGACACACCAAAAACTGCCTTCAGTACAGAACAAGGACATTTCGAATTTACCCGAATGCCTTTTGGACTCGAAAATGCTCCGGCAACATTCCAAAGGGTTATGGACAATATCTTACGCGGCATACAGAACGAAGAGTGCTTAGTTTATCTAGATGACATTATCGTTTTTTTCTACATCATCACAAGAACATCTTGAAAGGCTAAGATCAGTTTTCCAAAGACTACGTAATTCAAGTTTCAAAATTCAAATGGACAAATGTGAATTTCTAAAACGCGAAGTGGCTTATTTAGGACATGTGGTAACACCCGATGATGTTAGACCAAACCCAGATAAAATAATAACCATAAAAAATTATCCTATTCCTTCAACGACCAAACAAATCAAAGGATTCTTGGGATTGCTAGGATATTACAGAAAATTTATTCCGAATTTCGCCCAAATAACAAAGCCTATGACTAAATGTCTCAAAAAAGGTTCAAAATTAGAGCATAATCTGGAATTTGTCAATTGTTTCGAGAAATGTAAAAACCTCTTAACGAACGAACCAATCCTAAAATATCCCGATTTTTCCAAGACTTTCAATCTAACTTGTGACGCGAGCAATGTTGCCATTGGCGCCGTCTTATCGCAAGGTAAGATAGGTCAAGATCTTCCCGTAGCATACGCATCTCGAACCCTAAATGATTCAGAAACCAAATATTCAACAATAGAAAAAGAATGCTTGTGCCTAGTGTGGGCGACGAAATACTTTCGCCCATATCTTTATGGAAGAAAGTTTAATATAATAACCGACCATAAACCATTACAATGGCTTTTTAATCTCAAAGATCCTTCTTCAAAATTAATGCGCTGGCGGATCAAACTAGACGAATACGACTACACAATCATTTACAAAAAAGGGAAGTTAAATACAAATGCTGACGCTTTGATCCGCATCGAGATCCATACAAAAGAAACCGGCGAGATATCAGCATTAACTGAATACATGAACGATTTCAACAACTCCTTACAAAACGAACAAATCATCAACGAACCTGGACCTAACACAATAGACATAGACCAAATGTCGACTGTTGCAAACCCTGACCTCGACAATAACGTAGTAGAACCGGAAGTCCTTGACCATCATAATGATGACAACGGCGATACTGTCCATACGAACGACCAAGACCCTGTAGTAGGGGTACCAATTATAGAATCTGCAGTTAATTATGGAGCTAATCAAATAATTATATCTAAAGTACATCACTCTCCCGCTAAAACCAAAAAAGTAATACTTTTTATGAAAAAACGCAGATTTATCGTTCAACTCTCAGACAATAATTTTGAAAATGACGTCATGTCATTTATAAAAGAATACGTTATTCCAGACAAATTGTACTCAATATATTTCGAAAATCCTAACCTGTATGAACCATTTTGCGAAATAGTTCAAAGAAACTTTAAATGGCCCTCGCTAAAATTCAAAAGATGTTTAATTAGACTTTTGGATGTCGAAGATGAAAACGAAATTCAAAACATTATTCAAAATTACTATGAAGGAAAGACAAACCACCGCGGGATCGACGAAACAGAACATTACAATTATTTAATCAAAGAATTGCAGGAAAATCAAAGAAGCATACAGACAAGTATCTCTAAGCAAAATTCACTCTCTCTGACGGTTATCGAAAGATTTAACTCTACACTAAATCAAATAAATTACAACGAGAACCTGTTAGAGACCAAAATTAACCAAATCGCATCGATCGTTCAAAAACCCGTATATAGAGAAAACTCTATATTTATGAAGGACCTAATCAATCAAATTGTGAACGTTTATGAAGTCATAGATTCAATCTTACAGGATGTAGGAAATTCCCTCACATTTTCCAAACTAAAAATGATGCATCCTAGCATAATAAAGAATGAAGACTTTTATTCCGAACTAGTAAAATTGCAAGAAAAAGTAGGCGAAAAATCAATGCCATTTTCTGCCACCTTCGAAAACATTTTGCTATTTGAACAACTCACCGAATTAGAGGCTTTCACTCAGAATAATAAAATCACCTACATTTTACACATACCAATCATGCTCACAGAGATTTTTGAATATTTTCATTTATACTCTATACCAATATACAAGCAGAGTCGGTTTAAGGTAATCATACCGCGAAATAAATTTGTCTCAAAATCTCAATTGCACTATACACACTATGATGGGGAATGCCGAGAAATCATACCTGGAACCCACATATGCGAGAAAGGAAACCTCAAAGATATCACAGAAGACAGCCCTTGCGAAATAAAACTCTTAAGCTCCGATCAAGACGCCACACACCTCAATTGCGAACAAATTGAAGTGAAACTCACCCAACCAATAACTAATCATCTCGATAAAACCGACAAATGGGTCATTGTCCTGCCTGCCAAAACAGTTGTCAAGCTAAACTGCAATGACCAAGAAGAAATCCAAAATCTTATGGGTACATATCTATGCCAACTACCCATCGGATGTCAACTAGCCGTAAACTCAGAGGTACTGATGAACCAAAAAGATAAATTTGTATCCAGTCACCAGCCAGTACTATTTCCTGACTTTATCGAACCATCTCCGTCATTACCAACCCTTAACCTGAGTCACCACCTTCATCAAATCAAATTAGACGGATTACATCATCTACATGAAGAGATTCTACAAAATGAACCACCACTAACATTCAGCAAAATCTCAGAAGCACCCAGCGTGTGGACAATCTTCCTCTACGTTTCCATAGTTGTTGGTGTTTCCATCCTGGGCCTCAAGAAAATCAAATGTTGGAAGAAACAAACACCAAAAGGTCCAGAAGTCCCAGAAGAAATTCAACTTCCTCGCTTACGATAAAGTTGAATCTTGAGGAGGGAGGAGTTATGGTCCCACTTTTCCCTTAACCATCATATTACTTGTCAACTCAGCTATTTAAGTTCATATAAGCTTCGCCTGATCAAAACAAGAGTCAGTCAGTTGGAATTTATTGTACTTTACGAATAATATTTTATGTCGGGTTTTAAGTTGTAATTTTTGAGAAATAAAAGTTTTTTTAAAACGTTCGCTCGTCTATCGACTTGTTAACTCGTGATAAATTTCTTCTAGTATGCTTGACTGTCACGTGGTAACTAGATCTCGACGCGTTGGAATCCGTGGAACCGTTTGCTAAGCGAGCCGAAAAGTACTTTAAGGCTCGACTGCCAAAATTTGGGACTTTCCGTATGCTCAACATGCATTGAAAAGTGTAGTTCACATGTAGGTTGTACAAAAAGTAATTTACATGTGTTCTGTGTTCACACACTAGTTTGCAACCGGTCAGGAATGAACATGCGTATTTAGTTTAGTTTGGAGACTGTCAGCAAACTGTTGACAATTTTTTTGTGTAAACAAACAGGAAGTAATTTGAACGTAACCTTATTTCTTCAAGTTATCTTTCATGCTTTGTTTCCTGTCTGGAGATCCTCATCAAAAAACCTTCAAGAACGCAGGATACAACTCGGATATTAGAGGCTCATAAATCCTCCAGCGGCAATCGAAAAAGTGGCGGAAAATGTATCCCCCACAAAATAAAGGAAGTCACTAAAGCAAAAAACTTTATGCCAGATGAACAATAATGGGATTTCGTCCAGGGTATTTCACAAAAAATCGAACAGTGAGGCTTAGTGATACCATCCTGAAAAGGTCGAACGAAGGAGAAGAAACAGAAAAAGTGTTCCTTGAGGAGGTTCGTAACAGCCCAGCAATCCCACGCCACATGGGTCATTTTCTCATAGTCACCATTGGGTCAGCGCCCCGCAGCGCAGAACACATCAACTAGGGAAGCCCACATCGACCTCATCCCCAGATGGTTCTGGACATTCAAAGGAAAACCGAAAAAACTACATCTATTCATAGTTTTTGTCTGTAACATAAATGAAGACAATTTCAAAGTCAAAGTCAGTGCTTTATGTATAGAAATCTGTATAATATATTGCAGAAATCTCCAATTATATATTATCCAAGTCTGATAGTTCGTTTCGCATCCACTGCATTCCGTGGCGCATTGTTCCATAAAATGTTATACGCCAGTTTGTCTTCTAAACTCTGTATATTATGTGTTCTGTGATGTATCATAGCTTATCTCGCACTCAAGGTGATAGGCATTGAAATATTTTCCCAAGAACGGGCAAAATTTCCCGAACCTGGAACATTGGATGACTATAGGCAATGAAGGACGAAGTTTCTATCATATTTCCTGAGCAATATTACCGAATTATCACAAATAGTCATTGTAAATCATATTTGATTATTCTTTAAACTTCAGAAGAATAACTCTATTACGAATTTGATGCCTCGTGGAAAATCCGTATTAATCAATAACAAAATCCGCATCCTGAATTTTGGCGATATAGGCTAATATTGCCACAGTTTTCTTTGAACCAATCTGTTGAGTCTTGTTGTTTTCAAGAATACCGCGAAACAAGTGATGTGTCTGGAAAAAAAAGTCTGGGAGATCAATAAAACAAACTCGCAGAAACGCTAGAAATAAACCTTGTATTGGCTTTAACAAAATGATGGCCTGAGAGTATATTGCCCGTACCTATAGTCGGATCTCGAACTCAGACTTAAGTAGTATTCCGCAAAGATAGACTCAATGCTCAAGTCTCCATCTATACTATAGTCGAAGCTTCGTGAATTCTCAGTAATACAAAGCTTGAGCACTCATTTTCAAGGGGCTTTTTTTTCTTATGAAGTCAGCGATAAGTCTTTTTTACGTAAAAAGGTTCTATCACATTGTGGATTAAGATATAGGTCGCCTAACAATAATATTCTCTAGCGAAAAAGGATACATTTCGTTTTGCAATTTTTTCCTTAAGGCAGTAAATACTAAAATTGAGTGAGAAAACTGAAACAACTACACTTAAACCAAATCCGAAGTCAAAAACTAATTAAGAATAGTGATACAATAATTAAACATAAGTCGTTTTTCCTGGCACAATCATAATGAAAAATAAAATAGATTTGCATTAATATCCCTTTTCACAACTAGAATAATAATTTACATTAAAAATTGGAGAAATCTGATAATAATATATTATGTTGTTGACATATCGCTCATTTCGCATAACAAATTCATTTGTTATCTGTACAAATTACCATGTACCTGTATTCTCAGAAGAAATGTATTGTCTCAGAATTGGAAATATGACTTTGTCATTATTTCCTGAAGTTATGGATACGTACAGATCTACAGACACAAGTTATCTATCCTCTCAATTGATTTGCTCTATATAAAAGGCTAGTGCATTAGATTGAATGTATAGTCCGTTTCACGAGGGTTTATACTCACGTCATTGATTGTCTGTCCTTTTCTAACTCATGGAGGGGTTTAAAAACAGACTGAAACAGAATTAATGACGTCATAAACATCGGTCGTTACTAGAATCCAAAATGGCCGCCGAGCGACAGCTGATTTCTATCAACTCAGAATAATAATAACCTAAAATTTGGTTATGTGATCAAGTAATCATTCAAAACAATGTTGTTGTCAAAATACAAGTCAGTTAACTTCTCCAATGTCACAGTTTTGTTGTATAAAATGCCTCGTCGGTATTCAGAATGTGAACAAAATACGATAAAAAAGCTTTTGGTCTACTTTACAAAGGATGTAGATGCTGGAAAACCTTTGTTACCACTTGAGGCAGTTTTTGAGGTAAGTTATTTCATAAGACTAGTTATTTGTACCTATTCCATCTCCTGAACTTTAGTAAAGAGTGTCTGATGCCCTCGGAATTGTAATTACAACTCTTAAAAAGATCAGTTCTCATGGAATTAGAATTGATGAGGACTTCAAGGCATCCACGTCAACTGCAGTCCAGAGATCAGAAAGATAGATGGATTGATGAAGTAGTCATGCGTTGTTGAGAGATGAAAGAAAGGGCTAGTATTGTTATTGAATGAATATTTTGAGCAGGCAGAATCTGACATTATTTTAGTTTATATCTAGTTCGTGTTCATGATTTCAGTTTCCTCATCTATGTTCCGCTGGTACTTGTTGGTAATAAAATTACGTTCATTTTCTTCTCCCATGAGGTATGTGACTTATTTATCACCTTTTGATTGGGCAGGAGGTGATGTTTTGCAGTCGATAACTGATCTGAAAAATGTTTCCTTATGATTTGTCACCTGCTTTCCTTTAATGGTCGTTATGAGTTATAAAAAAATTATTAATAATCTATCTGTAGAATAAAAATATGCACTCACGGTCGGATAAGCAGCACATGCCTAAAATTTGATAAAACTTTGATATTATAATATAATCGTTTATTGAGCTCATAAGCTTTACAAAGGCATTCAGCATCAGTTATCAAAGAATTATTGGTGCATAAAAATAGTTCAATCAATCTGTCAGTTGATCGGTCATGGCGATTTTATTCAAAATATTGTTTAGAATCCTCTTTTCACGTTAAAAAAAAAGTTTTGGAAAAATTGGCAAGCACCATCCGAAAAAGTAAATTTGTGTACCCTTTGAAAATTGAAAAAAATCGCTGGTTAAGTGAACTGACATATGGATTTAAGTTCTTCAATGCACCATTTTATCTTTGATAACTGTTGCCGGATCAAAGTTTTATGAAGTTTTAGGCTGTCAATCTACTTTTGGCCACCAAAGTGGTCTTAATAATACATTAAAAAAATGCTGACTAGCTGATTTCTCGTGGGTTGATGGTCGTCCACTGATGAAAATAAAACCCGGCAATTGTGGGTTTTTGCGAAAGGGGTGCTTTCTTAGTTTTTTATTAAAACGTGTCTATGAAGGAACGATTGCTTATAAGTATAATGAGAAGTCCGTTTTGTGAACTATCGTAAATAGAAAACAACCATTTGCAAAAACCCACAATTGTGGCGATTGTGATCTCTTCGGTTTCACAATCAATGGACCTTGCCAGATTAACCTCAAAAGGATCAGCTTCTCAGGATTTTTCTTTTTTTATAATGATATCTTCACTGGACTACATATGGATGTATTTTTTTCAATCTCTCGAGCTTGCAATCCCTTCATGTGAGGATTTTCAAAAACTACATATCTTGCAATTCCATTCTACATCATTTTCTCAATGCACAAACAGAAGCGAACTGGAATAGCGTCGAGTCTTATGGTAGAGTCACAAGCAGTGCACGGTGTCATTTGCCTAGTCTAATGATCACTAGCATCCGGATGGCGGATATACACGCGACTACGCTTCCAATAAATGATCAGCCTGAATCCAAAATCTATATAAAAAACAATTCTGAACGTGTTCTGGAGAGCGTTTAGGAACATACTTGTTCGGCTTCAATAGAAAATCTGAACGCTCTTTAAACTATATGAATTAGCTACGACATACGTTTTTTTCCAAGTAATGACGTCATCGATGACGTGAGTATGAACCCTCGTGAAACGGACTGTATGTAACTGTTTCATATCTGATAATGAACTGAGAGTTTCGAGATGCTTGATCAAGAATGAAAGGGAACTGTCACCTGTTATGAAGAATCATGTTTTTTCAAGTTTTTTGTGAAATTCAGAAGTGTTATGTCCTAGCGGCAAAAACTTATTATTAAGCTTGCTCCATCAGGCGGAAGCAACGTACATTCATGGAGTGTTTGGTCTTTATGTAGCCTCTGCCTGAGAAGGATAAATTTGAAAACAGATAACATTATCAGAAGCGTTCTGACAAAATGAACAAAATGAGCGATTTTTCAGTAAGAGCAGCGCGGAGCCTCACAATGGACAATTTGCATACATTTTCAAATGACTTGAAATTTTATATACGTATTCTAGACATCATTTGAAAGTCCCAAGCAAAAAAATTTTTCGGAAATACCCAAAAATATACTAAATAAATGAAAAAGAAGACGCGAATTTCACAGCATGATCGCAAAAGGGGTGGGGCCATATCATCCTCCCGAGAGAGAGAGAGTCATCTCAGTCGATACGTCAGACGGAGATAGATAGTGTATTCTGTGACGTAGTGGATGTTGATTGGCGCTCTTTAATCGGTGATTACTACATTATTAGAGGTCGTAGGTTGATTCATCAAACATCAATGGCATCAGTACTTACTAATCCTTATATTTTTCATATTTCCAAAAAATGTGCAAATTGTCCATTAGAAAACCCGTACCTGGTCGGATTCTCAACCTCAATCTACCTAATGGTTGGATGCACACACTCGGTATTCGACAATGTATCCATAAGATTATATCTTTTTTCGCAACTGGAGACGTTCAAAGATAGTATTGATAGAAACGTCGCCGCCGTCTTCGTGTAACCAATAAAACTCAAGGCGCTGGAATTCCGAAAATCTGCTTCAACTTCCGCATCGTCAACCACCTTCAAAAAAAGAGCAAGATTCGTTAATTTTGACTAAATACTTATTCTGCAAATTTTTGTTATTAGTAAAGTGTAAAATGATATAAGTCGTTATTTTGTCATTTTTTTTTCTGTAAAGAAAAATTAAAAAAATAAATTAATTTGGATGAAAGATTCCGATTAAAAATACATTTCAAGCGCAAAATATCACTTGTTTTCTTATTTGTATAAATACAGTAGATGCGCAAACTATTCGATTTTGTTATTTGCTTTTTTCTCGAAACTAGATTTCTTGAGTCATCTTAGTTTTAACCAGCACCACCACATACATGTTTTGTGGTATTTTTCGTGAATTCCATCGATGAATAAATAATTCACCTATCTAATAAAACTACTTTTAACATATTGTGTTCTTTTGTACAAAGAATGATGAGTTTTGGTGAGCTATATAAGTATTTTTGAATCACGGATACATTTCATGAGAAAGAAACGTTTTCAGAGGTGTGAATGAATTGAACTATTGTCACAATAAGGGCTTGTGGGGTCTTCAACTGTACCCTACCCTTATTGCGCGCTAGGGACGTAGCACTCAGACAGAAGGGAAACTCGTGTCACTTCACAACATCTCTATTTTCTTTGACGGTCAACAATTACAGCCGGGGGATCAGCATGGGCCGATGGCTCGAGAGGGAAAATAGGAATTCTTGCAAGCTAGAAGCTTGACTGACACTACTTTTCCCTCCTCCCGAACCATCGTTCCGTGGCCGAATTTATATAAAAAAACTGTTGGGTCAGCATTGTAGGTCATGCGTCATAACATCATCGTAACATAAATGAGTGGATTTATTCAGCGTACTTTCCACCCCATTATTACGATGACATATGCCCCTTTCTCGCGAGCATTGGCCCCCAATGCTAACTGACAACATGCTCCATCCCCTTACAAAACATGACTTGAAACTTAAAACAATAATAAACTTGCTCCGGTCCTGTGTTACATTATGTCAATCTGCTGAGTATGGTTTTGTCCCTGACCATCACCAACAGCAAAACAACAACAATTGCAATCTACTGTCAGCGGTCACCGTGCCCCCAATTTCTGATCTTCGCTGACGGTGCGAAGATTTGCTGGCTGGCTCATCAGGGTTTTGCAATTGCAGCTTGACCTTGTTGGTGGTGTTTCGTAAGTATGGGACTACAGGGTGACACCTGACACTCCTACTCAGTCCGGAGTGACATGTATTCCCGATCATGGAACCATACTTTTCAGCTGGGTATCGGAGGACCGGAAGCAGACATTGAATGCTAAACACAAGGAGGTTGGTAGTGTCAGTCAAGCTTCCTATTACTGTGGTTTCCACCGGTGCTGTGGTACGTCTTGGACTCGTTCAGACCCCTTCTGGTACGCCATTCTTAATTCTGGGCCGTAGATCATCCTGTACTCACTCTGTACACTATACACGCTTGGCGTGCGAGAGATGATCGTTAGGCGCCTCCACCAAATGTCAGAATAAGGGCTTGTGGGGTCTTCAACTGTACCCTACCCTTATTGCGCGCTAGGGACGTAGCACTCAGACAGAAGGGAAACTCGTGTCACTTCACAACATCTCTATTTTCTTTGACGGTCAACAATTACAGCCGGGGGATCAGCATGGGCCGATGGCTCAAGAGGGCAAATAGGAATTCTTGCCAAGCTAGAAGCTTGACTGACACTACTTTTCCCTCCTCCCGAACCATCGTTCCGTGGCCGAATTTATATAAAAAAACTGTTGGGTCAGCATTGTAGGTCATGCGTCATAACATCATCGTAACATAAATGAGTGGATTTATTCAGCGTACTTTCCACCCCATTATTACGATGACACTATCACATTCTCAACACCAATTTCACAAAAAACATCAACCAAACAGCCCTAATACCCCAATCAAACGACATAATAACGATAGTAACGTAATATAGCCTCGCATTTTTGTTTAAATCGTTGCTCAAGTTAGGATCTGACCAATCTCTTGACTCAAATAACGCACTGAGTCCAAGATTTGTCTATAGTAGGCAATCTCCAGCCGTTGTCAAGTCCACATCTACAAAACATCTCAAATAGAATACAATCTCCAATGATACGTGTTGTAACTATGTTTTTGTACAACCTACACGTGAAGATCACTTTTCAATGCATGCATAGCAGGCGGAAAGTCGCTAATTTTGGCAGCCGGGCCTAAAAGTACTTTCGCGCCCGTGGGCGCATAAGTAGGCCGCTTAGCAACGGTTCCTTGGATCCCTTATCTAGAATCTAATAACCACGTGACAGCCTAGCATACTAAAAGGAACTTATCACGTGACAATCTCGGTGACAATGAATCCGCACCACAAAAGGATACGGTAACACACCTATTGTAACCATGATTGACATTGACTGTTCTCACTAAACTTGTCAGTTGTCTGACTTGTCAGCAGTGTAGTGCAGTGTATCGATTATTTATTTTTGATTTTCAATTCTTTGTTTATTCTTTGTTGTACAAAAAGCACTGTTTGTACCACGGGCGAAAGATCCACTTTCCGCCCTTGATACAAAATGTTCTATTGAGGCGACATCTTGCGATATGCCGCATAAGATTTTCATCCAAGTGCTCTAACTGCATGGAAGCACATCCTGCCAATTATCGGGGCTGTTAAGTAGCAAAAGAACTTCTTAAAAAAAAACAAACTCAAAAGGAACTATCACCAGAGAGAAATTCAAGAACGTTCATATCCAAAAAAGTGAATGAAGATATATCTCACGCAAATGTAATTAGACAAATTGGAGATACACAAGATGCTGAACCTCAAGTGCTCAATTCAAGTGCAAATGGAACCATGCAAAGCATGATGGAACAAATGATGGAAGCAAGAGCGACAGGAGCCCTTTCCAAACAAAAAAATTATGAATTATAAAGATATACGAATCAGTTCATGGAATGCCAATGGCATTGTCAGAATTTGAGGTCTTTTTGAACGAACAGAACATTGATGTGTGCCTGGTTTCACCCAGATAATCAATCAAACGGTGGCAGTGCGGTAATAATTGAAGAGTCTATTGTTCATCATGAAGATCATCCGATGCAAACCAAAGAATTTCAACTAACCACAGTGGTCATCTGATCTACCAAGCAAGACGTAAGTCAGTGCAATCTATTGTCCACCAAGGTATAATCTGAAAGTCGAAGATCATAGAAGACTCCTACAGCATATGAGCGGAAAGTTCATAATTGGTGGGGACTACAACGCTAAGCACTAAGATTGGGAAGCAAGGCTCACTAACACCAAAGGGAAAGAATTAAGAGAAGCTATCAGAAAGATAAAAGGTGACTTTCACTCCACGGGTAAACCTACATACTGGCCCTCTGACAGAAGCAAATCTCAGACCTATTAGACTTCTTTACTTCAAGAAAAGTATAACCAAATTTTATTGATTCTGAAGAAAACTTTGACCTTGTATCTCATCTCTCAGCTGTTCTCCTAACTTTTAGCAAAAAAATAATCAAGAAGGAAAGAGGACCAACACTTGTGAATAAAACCACAGACTGAAAAAGCTTTACGAAAGATAAAATTAACCTAAATATAATCCTGATAACAGAAGAACAACTGGACAAAGCAACTAAAGATTTCACCAAACTTCCACAAATAACTGCGCTCGAGAACACCAAGGAAATTTTGCACACCACAAAAGGTATCAATCACCCTGATGAAATTCTAATCCTTGTTAAAGAAAAAAGGAGGACGAGAAGGCGATGGCAACAAACAAGACACCCAACTGGTTAGAATGTTGTCAACAGCAAGACACAGAAGTCGAAACGCGAAATCCACGAATTGGATGACAAATCCCTCGAAACATATCTGACAAAACTGACAGCTGCTGAAGACACCAATTATTTTTTATGGAAAGGTACAAAAAAAGTTAGAAGGCCAATACTACCAATCCCCCCGATTTGAAATGGACCAAATAACTGGGCCTGAAAAAATAAACAAATGGCAGATCTGTTTGCTGAATATCTTGCTGAAACTTTCACTCCTGACGAAACTCAAATCAACAATGTCTTGGACGATGTCAACAACGAGTTATAAAGAGAGATTCCCTTAGTAACTCTCAAAAAAAAAGCAGCAGAAATAAAAAATAACCTGAATCAGAAGAAGGCGCCGGGCTATGATTCAATTACTGGACAAATATTATCACATCTTCCAAGAAAAGGTATTGTCATGCTAACGTATCTTTTCAATGCAGCCTTTAGATTAAAATATGTACCTGCCAGTTGTGAAATTTGGATGATTCCAAAACCAGGAAAGCCGCCACATGAAGTCAAGTCAGATCTCCCTACTGCCAATTATTTAAAAAACTTTGTTTTAAAAAACCAAGGCCAGTTATTCAGGACAGCAGTCTAATCTCGGATCATCAGTTTGGATTCAGACAAAAACATCCGACAATTGACCAAGTACATCGAATTACTGATATAATAGAAAAAGCCCTGGAAGCAAGCAATATGTAGAAGTCGTATCATCTCATGTATCAAATAGGATTAAACAAGAAGACGCATACTCAAATCTAAAAAAGATCAATGCCTAAGTACCTCTAGGAAGTGTTCTTGGCCAAATTCAGTACGTGTTATTCACAAGTGATATCGCAAAAGTAGAAAATGCCAAACTTGCTTCTTTTACTGATGATACAGCAATATTAGCAACAGGAAAAAACCAGACAACAGCTACTCAAATACTACAAGCTGCTGGTAAGACAATATACGAATGGGCCAAAAAATGGAAAATAGGACTGAATGAGCTAAAATCGGTCAATGTTAATTTTAACACCAGAAGAATTGATAGCCATATGCCTCTGGAAATAAATGGTACCATAGTATCACATCAAAATAAAGCCAAGTACCTGGGTATGACGGTCGATAGCAAATTAACATGGAAAGATCACTTGAAGAAGAAAAAAGAAGAACTCAACATCAAGTTTCGACAATACAAATGGCTCATTTGAAAGTATCCCAAATTGTCAACGGACAACAAAATTGTGATATACAATCAAAGCATTAGACCTTTCTGGTTGTATGGTATACAGCTTTTGGGGTGCGCAAAAAATTGCAATGTTAAGATCATCCATACTTTTCAAAATAAAGTTTTGCGTGCCATAGTCAATGCGCCGTGGTACATCAGGAACTCAGACATCCATCGAGATTCGGGTATCCCGACAGTCAAGAATGAGATCCAAAGATCTGCTGAAATCATGAAGCCAGACTCCACATTCACGAAAACATCGAGGTCCTCCAGCTGCTGGAAAATTGTGACTGAAGCGGTACAAGCCATTTGAACTTGTGTAGTGCCACTGTATAGGAGCTAAGTTCTGCGTTCTAATGCTTCTAAATGGTAGCAGGAGAAGAAAGGGAACTAATCGACGCCACTGGACTCAAGTAAGCTGATGAGTACCTAGTTTCAAGAATTAACAGAGTAAAATTGATGGTTAGTCTTCTAGACTAGTTTTAATCCAAACACAATGATGTTAAATGAAACATTGTGAAAAAATCTTCACGATTTGGTGACGAGCACAACAAGGTATATTGATAATAATAAAACAAGATCAAAAATCCATTTTACAATGAAAACAAAGTTGATCAAAAATATATATTTGCCAAAAAAGAAAACTTAAATAAATGATGTAGAATGTACCAGATACCCAAATTTACGATTTTCCTTTTGCTCAGGCTCTTCCAGAGCAATCTCTGAAGCTGATGACTCCTCCTCAATATTCTCAGTCAATGTTACCTCTTCTAATCACCTTTAATCTCAATTGTATTAGAAATGCAAGAGAACTATTTTCAGAATAAAAAATGAAGATAATGTCTTCTCTTATTTTCGATTTTTCAGAAAAAAAATAGTGATAATCATTGTATTTTGTTCTTTTTTATATTGGACATTGAAATACATCAAACAAATACAATTTCGCATTTTTAATTTTTTATACAATTTCCAAAGCAATAAATTTAAAAAGATCCAAATTTTTTTTATTTTCGAGCATTATGATTATCACAAAACTAACTTGAATTCGTCTTTATTCCAAGAACAACAATTGTCTAGATATTGATTGGAAAAAAAAATCAAAAATAAAATTTCCGCTGTTTTGTACGGCCCACAAGAATTTTATTTTGATTGTTCCGAGTTGCAGTTCAGAATAATTGATTTCTGTGACTTATAAATTGAAAAAATCGATTTCTCCGAGTTGCAATCTAAAAAAATCGTTCCGAATTAAAATTCGGAAAAATTATATTTCCGAGAAATTAGTCAGAAAAATCAATTTTTCCGGGTCGCAACTGGGAAGAATCTTCTCCTCTCAGTTATAAGTTGGGTGAACCGACCTAGTTCTTATCCAGAAGCATACCTACTTTTTTCTTCCAAACTCAGAACAATTTATCATGTTTTTGTAAAGTGATTTGACATTTACATGTTGTCTCGAAGAACATAGTATTTAAATGTTTGGTAATACACGTCTTAATTTTGCAAAAACATGGCGGTCAATTAGCTATTGTCGTCACATTCTTGTATGTAAACACTGTAGACGATAAGGACGTTTTCTGTATATTTCCTGATAGATAAACGACATTGGTCAATTTTGTGAGAGTGGTGTCTGGAATGGTGGCCAATGATGTTGATTTGCAAAGTCAAGTGACCACGAATACCATGATGATTGTTTTCTTTGGTGATATAAAATCATCCAAAAAGAAATGTGATGTGCCAAGCTGTTACGAAAAATACAATAGTCCCATCGAGTACCTATGTGCCAAGCATTTTCCAGAAGACGATGCCTTTGATCCAATACAATGCATATATGGTATTTAGCTAATACTCACTGAAGTAATTTATCCAGAACTTAAATTTATTCAAACACATGACAATTTCTTTTCATAATCGTGGTACAAAAACTACGGAGGCGTAGGAGGACCACCAGAATGTTTTCATTTTTCCGATTTGCAGCTCATAAAAATTGATTTTGCAAACTTATAAGTAAAAAAAAAAACGATTCCTCCTAGTTGTTAGTCGAAAAAATTGTCTTCTCCGAGTTGTACCTATTTCGAGAAACCAAACACAATTTAGTTTGAGGAATCAAAAATGATGCACTCTATTGTCGTCACTGTCTTGTATAGTCACTGTATCATCGTCCAGCGAACAGCGTCACCTGGTATTACATTTTTGAATTAACATTCCTACTGATTCCAGCGCCAGCTGGCGACGTGCCGCATGAAGATTCACTACCAATGGTTGCCATTTAGCTTATTTCTCTATTTGGGATATTTTGTGGTCAACTTTGACTATGACTCAAGTCTCGACTCCACATATGGGGTTTTGAGTTAAGGGCAGATTGAATGACAGAAGATCAGCTCAAGAACCATGATTGTTGCCAAAATACAGAGGAGCCAGATTGAACTTTGTCAGAAATCATTGCACTGGTCTGAGTGAAAAAAAGTCATATGGAGCGACGAATCCAAATTTAATATGTTCCAGAGTGATGGTATCACTCAAGCCTACCAATGAGAAGCTTTTCCGAAATATTCACCTCCGAGAGTAAAACGTGCAGGTGGTATAACGTCATGGTTTGGGACTGTTTCTTGGGCTCTGGAATTGCACCGCTGCACAAAATTCAGCCCATGAATAAGTTTCCACACAAGCAGGAAAGGTGGAGAAATATAATATGATGAAGTCAAATTTGATCGTGATAAGAAAAACCTGAACGTTCTTTTCTGATGTATTCATATTTTTTCCCGGCGGACAATACAGAAAATTAAAAAAAACAATAATTAGACAGACTCGGACGTACACTGCTAATGTTGGTTTCTGCTGCACAAAAAAGCTCTAGAAATTGTTCGAATAGAAAAAAAAGTTTCTGCCACATCACATTTATTACAAGTCATTGTCAAAGTATGTGCTGTATGTGTATGTAAGCTTGAATAAAAGCTTTCTGATTTCCCTTCCTAACAGATCATCACAAATATATTAGCATATCCATTCGATAACATTCACCACACTCACAATGATAATTTTAGTTTGTAACGAAAATTTGCTGACGTTAATTCTAGGCTGCAAATTGAACGAACTTCCTTCTGAACTCTATTATACAAGTTGTGACAGTTTAATAATGTAGTTTGCTTGCTCGACAACGTTATCTATCACTTATTACACACACAAAATAAACGGTCGATCGAATATCCGCTCTAATGAGTTTCTAGTTCAAAACAAATGATACTGTCCTAAAATTTATTCATTTTGAACTATTGTTTTTAAACATTGGCGATTCGAGAGATTATCTGATTTTGAGCTAACATTTCGAAAATTCGCATTATTGCCAATATACAGGTTGTAAATTATGTACTTTTACAAACATTCAACAGTGAATCTCTGACTTAATTTGAGACAAAAAGTTCATATTATGATCATTGGTCGAAGCATTTTTTTTCTCTTTTGTGTTGTGTGTGTGCTAACAAAAATATAACCAAGAAACTTAATGAAATAGTTTTCTCTCAAAAACCAATCTGTTGTGGTTCATATGAACTTTTTAGCTCCAAAATCAATCAGGATTGTGATATTGTCGAGTGTTTTAACCAATATTTTATTGAGAGTATAGCTAACATTTTTTCAGAAATTGAGCCAAAAAACAATTTTAAGTATGTGTTGCGTTTTGTGTACCAGGCTAATAATATTTTAAGTAGTTTTAAAGCTGTGGAAATGTCTTATTTGAATAAAAATTGTAAAAACTTTCAAGCAAACTGGGGGATGTGAAGATCGAATATCAAGTGAGATCTTGAAAGACGTTTTTAACATTGTTGGAAATAGATTTTTGGACGTTATAAACAACTCTCTTACATACGGGGTTTTTCCTGACGAATGGAAGTGCTCGATTATTACACCAGTGCCAAAAGTTCCGAATAGAAGACTTAGTCCAATAAATAATATGCCGCCATACGAAAAATCATTGGAGATTGTGGTAAAGGAACAACTTGTAAATTTTTGTGATGAACATTCTGTGATACACGAGTTCCAGTCAGGCTTCAGAAGTAATTACTAATGTGAATCTGTGATACTAGAAGTATGTAATGATTTTCGCCGTGCCTTTGAGACTGTAAACAGGGACTTACTGATACCAAAATTATGGACGATTGGTGTTCGCGGAACAGTGCTTTAATGGTTTTCTTAATACCTTACGAAAAGAACACAGAAGGTGAAGGTTAATAATACTTTCTCCGATTAAGCTTACACAAAATTTGGTTTCCCACAGGGTACGGTTTTGGGACCATTATTGTTTATCATTTACATCAATGACATTTTCAGGCATGTTGAGCATTGTAAAATTAAATTGTTTGCTGACGATACAATGTTGTACTTGTGTGGGACTGATATGGATGTGATGCTGAAGTATATCAATGGTGACCTTGCAAGTTTGGATAAATGGCTTTCAAACAACAATATGGCGCTGAATGCAAGCAAATGCAAATTTGTGGTATTTGGAACTTCTGGAATGATCAACAAACCTGAAAAGAGAAGTATCAGCATATATTTAAATGGCCAATACATCGAAAGGACAAGAGTGATAAAATATTTGGGGGTAATGCTAGACGAACATCTTAACTTCAACAGTCATATTGATTATATCTGTCCTAAAATGTCCCGGAAAGTTTATTTTTACAAAGAATTGGTAAGCAGTTATCCCTCTACACCAAACTACTACTGTACAAATCCATCATAGCACCACATCTGGCAGACTGCTCCAGCATATTGTATAACTTGACACAGGACAAATTTGAACAACTTCAAATGATCCAGAAACGTGCAATGAGAATTATAGGGTCTTGTAGCTGATATACTCCAATCGAACTGATGCTCAATACTCTGGGTATTATGGATGTTAAGCAAACAATTAATATTCGCTCATATGTATTTATATATAAAATGAAACATGGACTGGTACCTCAATATCTGGGTAAAGAATTGAAATATGTTTAAGATGTCCATGGATATAAAACACGCAGTGCTGCAACAGATTTTCATGTCACTTCAAGCCGCTCAAACAAAAAGCATGGAAGCATCTTTTATAAAGGACTTTCTGAGTTCAACAAACTTCCCATCGACATCAGAAACTCTTCTAGTGTAGGTGTATTCAAAAATAGTTTAAGGAGGTATGATTTTGATCCTAATAAGTAGCCTGTGATCCACATTTTTAGTTTTAGATACCTGTTTTCGTCTTTCATAGTTGATCCTAGTTTAAGTGTGTCGCCCTCATTCACCTATTCTTTGTAATACTGTTTGAATTATACAACACTTTTTATTTTTTATCATTTTCTACTTGTATAGCATTTTTGCTAATAAACGCTTTATTGATTTATTTAAATTCAGTCAAAGATTTACCTTTCAAGTTACAAGTACTCAATTCACATCCTCTTTTTCAGTATATGAGAATAATGGGCAGACGCACCATTCGAGAAAATATAACAGAAACCTTAGAATTCTCCACAATTTTTCAAGTAGATATGCGCTGTAGTTTTGTGGCGCATCCATTATTTACAAGATTTTTTTGGGTATTTCGCCACACCGTATCAAATAACAATCAGACTAGTGTTTATAAACCAGATCTTCTATATTACCTGAAAAAAATTCTATCAGTAAATAATAAAACCTATCAATATCAAACGTTTCGGAAACGAATCTGCTTCCGTCGTATGTGAAACCTAAAAAAAAAGGATAATAAAATAATAAATAAAATCACACAAAAACGAACTTGAATTTGAATTAATTATTCTTTTTTTTAGGTTTCTCTGACGACGGAAGCAGACTCGTTTCCAAAACGTTTGATATCGATAGGTTTTATAATTTACTAATAGAATTTTTTTCAGGTGATATAGAAGATCTGGTTTATAAACACTAGTTTGATTGTTATTTGATAGGGTGTGGCGAAATACCCAAAAAAATCTTGTAAACCGCAATTTCTTGTTCAGGATAGATTAAATTGAACACTGTATACAATTCACCTGGAGTTTTAATGAATTTCACCAACTTTTTTTCTGTCCAGTTATAACCGAGTTGGATTTTATCTTTTTATTGTGTATCATCATGAAAGATAGTCAGTGGGATACGACTATAGATGTCATTCATAAAATGAGTCAAATAATGTAGATAGATAAACATTGGTGCTAACGACCGTTCATAATACATTGTTCTATTGAGAGTATACGTTTTCATAAGAATTTTTATGAAACTATTATAAACAAATAGGCCATTTCAGAAACCTGTCAATATAACGTCAAAATTGACAGCTTTTACCGGAAACAATACATTGGTCTGTTTTGGTTCCAAGTTATTTCAGTTCCGGACCAGTTCTGAACTGTTCTACACATGCGCACTTGAATATCACCATGACAACATTGAAGTGCGCATGTGTAGAACAATTCGGAACTGCATTAATTTAGAACCAAAACAAAGCTCATATATTACAAAAAAATCAATCAAATTGTTATTGAGACATCAAGAAAAAAGGGCTAATAATGTAAATAAAACTTTCTTTAGCTCTGATAATAATATGGTCTGCATTGCAACTTCCACAGTGAGTACAAAACCCGACCTTAAAATTTTTGAAAGCATCATTCAAACTTTTATGAGATTTTAACTGCCTATGCTGTATAATAACTTGTGGTGGACACCAAATAACTAATTATGTCTATGTGAGTTATTTTTGTAAACCCCCTGAGGACTTGCATCAAAGTTTGAATCACTTCAACTAAAAGGGTCTATGTTTTTTACAATCGAGATTTAGATCATTTCACAGCTTTTCAGGATCAGAATCTCAACAAAACTATATTGCACATTTGCATTTTGAAAAATGTCTCAGAAAGTGAAGGAAAAAAATGACAATCAGAGGTTGATGTTTGTGTACGGTACAATCAGCTGACTTTGAGGTTACGTTTGAGTAATGCCAAAAACGTTGGCAGTACTCGACTGCATTGTTGCTACTGTGTGGGATAGAAACGTTTATTCTTGAAATTGTGGCAAATGCCTTTTCAAGTTTTCTACATCATGTGAATACTACGTATTTTAGTTCTTGATAGTAGGTTTCTCATCACCACCAATAGATGGAGATGCTGTCTCCAAACCTTCGTATTCAAGGTTATGTTCTGGAATGGCCTATATCACTAGCCGAAGGACCCTCATGAAACTCTCTCAAGAGATAAAATGGGTTTTGAATCAAGTCCACCCAGTGAATTTTTGAAGGCCCTCAGAAATGTTTTGGGCTTCAGCTTATCTGGGAGATGATTAAACATTTTTTTTCCTTGTACACAAAAGATCGTTCAGTGTATTTTCTAGATGGGATGGGTAAGGGCAAATCGTTGGTCTGGCGAGTTCGGCGGGTGAACCTCGAGTGACCGCAGTGCCAGAGCTTATTCTGGTTCTTGAAGACCAATGCTGTAGTTTCCAGAATAAACAGTGACTTAACAGTTGATATCCCCCGATTGACAAAGTGAGACAGGACTCTCTGTGTGGTAGGTCAAGTGAAAATCTCAAAGTTCATTGTGTGATGAATATCAAGTTCAGAAGACATTGACAACATACTCCCCAAAATGGGATTCCATTTCTTAGGTGAGATTCGAACAAGGAGAAATAGACTGTTCTTGCCACTTTAGGCACTGCGCCAGACCTAGCTGTTCTGATGGCAAAGCACGATGGTGACAATTTTCCGCTGAAAGATTGGATATGCTCCTGGAACTCCAAATCTCCGTCCAAAATAAGTTCCAGAAATTTGCACTCATTTGGATGATTCCATGCCACAAGAGATAGGTCTGGCATCATACATTTGAAGCTCACAGTGCGAGTTTTTCCGACGTTCAATTTTAACTTTTTACCGTCAAACCACTTCTTTACAAGGGACATATCTCTGGATATTGACTGTTCCAGGTTCTCACTTGTAGCCTCGTGCCACACAATGCTGGTGTCGTCCGCAAACAAGGTGAAATTAACAGATATTTGGATGGACACTAGATCATTCATATATATATCAGAAACAGAACAGGTCCCCAGACAGATCCTTGAGAAACACCCGCTACAACAACACCCTCAAACTTTGATCTGCCAATTGCTGTTTGGACAACCTGGCGATCTTGCAAGTATGAAGAAAACCAAGGAGGGCTGGATCCCCAAAAACCATATTTTTCTAGCTTGCATGGTCTACGCAATCAAAAGCCTCTGATGAGTCGCAGAAGACATCAGCAACTTCTGCTTTCTGGTTCAAGTAGCCATGCACACGCTCTAGAAAGTTGCAAATATCATCGGTCGTTGATGTGCCGGTTTGATAGGGAAATTCGGACGGCGTTAAAAGGCTAAAACGTCCACTATTTTTTCAATGACGTTGAACAACGTTGATAGTTTGCAGATAGGTCTGAAATTTGAGGGGTCCTTGATGTCACCACCCTTGAACAATGGGTTTACCACAGCAGCTTTTAAGCAGGATGGAAACATCCCAGATTCCCATGACCGATTTATGGATTGTGTTAACGTTACTTGAACTTGATCCGCATTATTCCTTGGATGTTTTTTCAAATTTTTCCCAGTTATAATCAACATACGTTACAATGAATCTAATATTTTCCTGAATGTTACTACAGATCTGAAATTATGTGTCAAGTCCATGATAAATGGCAACCACAACAAATCAATACTCAGCACACTTTATGATTATTTCGTTATTTTCCGAAACTTTTTAATCCCATTCCTTTTGTTGCGAACGAAAGTATATATCATAGCAGATTCTTTTCTTCTCAAAGTATATCAATAACCAGGTTTTTCTGTGAATCCAGATGAAACAATCTACATGAATAATCCCGCTTTAGTGCACTTCAAGATCTTGTATTTGAATGCAAGGTGGTGAAAGTTAATTGAAATTGACGAGATCACCAAGATGGTATTTTCACATTCATATTTCAAGCTTTTACAAAATATAATGGGAAAAGGGTTCGCGACCACAGCTATCTTCTCAATTGTGTTCTCATTTGGTTGATGCAGAACATTTTTTTGCTATTGAAGAGATTCCAATAATTTTTATAAACAATGATTCAAAATTTTGCCTTTTGTGAACTGAATACATCCTCTTCCACATTTTGGACAGCTAGTTTGAAATAGTATGGTAATCCGGGGCTAAAAACTTCACCAACGGAAAAAAAAACAGAGTACCTTGTGTCCAAGTGGTTGAAGAAATTATAACACAAAAAATATATTTGAATGAGGATATCAGAGAAGATAACCAACTTGGTAAATGAAAAACATAGACAAATTACGCGAACTGTAACATCAACAGTAACAGTATTACTCTCTCAGAGTCAATAAGTGCAATACTTAAAAAATAGATAAAGCCACACGAGATATTGGGCGGAAACCAAAAAAGTTCCCTGGTAGAACGATACTCTGAAGCAATTCAAAAAAGACGACAGGAGGTCACACCGCCGAGCTCTCTAGGGAGGAGGACAGCCCGAATGAGAAACCTTTGATGAAGCCCGAAGGAAATTCAAATCAAAGGTAAGAATATGCAAGAGAGTAGGGGAATCTTTCTCAGAGTCGGCGAGACTCATGAAGTTACTGGGCTCGGAGGGTGCAACAGAGATAGGACAGTTGAAAAAAGAAAAACTGACAAGAGAGAGGAAACACTACACCTACTCCTCCAAACTCACTTTCCGGAAGAAAGTACCAACCCCTCACTAGCTCCCCGCCCTATCCTCATGGAAGACGTCGAATAAGATCGTCACCGACGAATCCATTGAGTGGGCACTAAGTGAGTTCAGTCCATATAAGGCAGCAGGACCTGACCAACACTCAAATCTATCTTCCTAGCCAGCATCACCTTGGGACACGTCCCAGATCAATGGAAAACCGCTAAGGTGGTATTCACATAACACCTACAATATACAATACAATGGTTGTTTGGATGAACACATAAAACACATGACACGATATGGTAAAACAGAAATCTACATCAGCATACATCGCCATCTGCAGGTTTTTGTCGCCGTTATATTTTTGCGGCAATTTGTAACGAAGTTACTATAATCTCCGGCGACTTCCTTATTTATCGGTCAATTAAACCCGTTCTTTTTCTATTTTCATATAACAAATTCCCGGGAATTTTATTCTGCTGTATGAAACCCCGCGCCAACCTGAATTAACATTTTATGAATTAATCATCGGTACAAAAGTGAAGAATTCACAAAGTAGAAGAATCCTGGCCAGTACCAAACGTATGCAAAACGCGCGCAGTTCCCCAGCTCTCGTAGTGTGCTTCAAGTGGGGACTGGCTCAGGAGTGTATTTAAGGCGACGCACCAGTAGTTTCGAGGAATTAATCCACCGACCAGCAGCCAGCAACCAGCTCCGGACAAGGTAAGGTACTTTCACCACCTTCAGCTCCCCGTAACGCTGAAAACCTCAAAGGAGGGTAGGTATATGGTAAGGATACAGGTTGTGTGAAAGGGTCTGAATGTTTCATGAATGAGGGTGTGTATGATTAGGGAAGCTTAGGGGTGCAGCGAGCTGGCTTATGTTACAGGGTTGCATTTCTTTGTTCCGCTCACACATACGTTTAGGCTGAAAGCGTCCTGCCCATAGACGTATAATACGTCTATGGTCCTTCCTGATTAGGAAAGCTTAGGGGTGCAGCGAGCTGGCTTATGTTACAGGGTTGCACTCCTTTGTTCCGCTCAGACATGCATGTTAGGGTGGAGACAAGGGCAGATCGAGCTGGCTCATGTTACAGGGGTAGGCTCATGTCTCCACAAAGGGGATGAAACTAAAGTACAACCTGTGTCGTCACCATTACCCGGTACGCGTAATTAAAATATAGAAAACCTGGAATCTTAGAGCTGAAGGGGGTTGGGTACTACCCCTACGGACTACGTCACAAAACATCTCTGGAAGCTTTGTACCCTCGTTGTCTTGACTGCGTTCCTGTTGAAGAAATCCTGATCATGCCCCGGCAGAAAAATCCTGTTAAAGCCCCGGACGGCTGTATTTTTCCTGCGCGTCGTGATAATAATAAAGGGGACGCGTAATCCTGAACCGCGTTACACACTCTATCTCTCCCTCTTTACTTTTTATACGAAATGTTGTTGATTTGCTTAAGGCGTTCGGAATTTATTATTTTTGACACATTCCAGTATGATAAGGTTTTAAATAAATACCTTGGGTTTATGTGTGTTGAAGTTATGTTTATTTTTCGGATAATAGACGGGAATGCTATTTTGGTGAATTGTTGGTCCTATTTATGTTTACTCTACGACACCTGGGCATTACACCCTCCACTGTTTAAAGGCTATTCAAAAGGCATGTGGGCCCTTTACCACGTTAATCCAAAGGGTGGCGCTCGAGTTAACGGCAATTGGAAAACTCTCAAGAAGATCGACCAAGTAAAATTCGAATGTGCGCTACAAATTTTGAATGCTTATAATTTGTTGAGCTTTTGTTCCTGGTTTTAAAATATGTATGTACATTTAACCCAAATTAAGAAATAGATATGTTTTCAATCAAAATTTTCCAAACACTATTTCAATGATAAATGGTTTGGTGAAAGTTGTTTTCATGGTGTTTTTACTTTTTTTGACTTTTTCATGGTGATAATACACACAAGTGTGAAAGTGTATGGAATATTCATTTTGAAACGTATCCACTATTGTTATTCTCATTCACACAATGTTAGAATGGTACCTATTGGTGCCAAGTGTTTCATTCGTTTTCAAATGATAAAACAAACATTATGAGATCAATCGGAATGTCCAACTTTTTTTTTGCTACCTATTTCCTGTACGATGCCAAGTTCTCCATCCAAAATATACGTGATTTTTATTTTCTTGAGTTACTATTTTCTAAGACAACTAGGTTTCACAAACATCAATTATATTTTTTCCCACAGTCGTGCGGAAGATTGAACCGATATCCGTGTGGAGAATCAGATTTCCCGCACCAGTGCGGAAAAATTTTTCCGCACGGAAATGTCGTGTCGGACATGTCGGATATGTCAAAATTAACAATATCATAAGCAAACAGCAACCAGGATTCTTGGTTACTATGGTCGCTTAGTTACACATTTCGACATTTAAATAGTTTGTCATATAATTGGGTTTCGTAAAATCTTTTAAATTACGAATGATATCCTAATTTCCGCACGTCTGTAGAAAAACTATTGTACCTAACACTTGCGGGCAATGTTTTTTCGCCCTCGGCTGCTTCGGCAGACTCGTGCGGAAAAACTAATTTTTCGCACTTGTTAGGTAAATAGCTATTGTTTTTTTCACCTTTAAACGAATTAGGTAGCAGGCGAAGCGGCAAAGATAAAATTCCAACATCGGTTAAATAAGAATCACACCTTGGTAATCATCACAAAATAACTTTTCCACAACTAAAAATATTCAAGAATTATGATAGAGTTGAAAAAAATATCGATTAGAGTATTTATTTCGTAATAGTTTGGTTGTAAAATACCATATTTTGAAACAAGGCTGATCCTGGATATCACACACCAAATAAGATCTATAGATTTGTTCATAGGTCTCATTCAGCAGTGATGGATTCCGCACTTCACAAATCGTCTTTGCGAAAAGTACCGCATTATCCTTAGGGAATCTATGTCTCTTACTTGCTGAATCATTACAATCAGGAATCACACAAAAGCTGTTATAACGACGCTTCTGATTAAACTTCATTTTCAAAAAGTTTATTTCAGCAAAGATGAAATTAAATAACTTATAATTTTGACGATGACAACTAGTTCTATGATGACAACGAACTTTGCTTATCAACCGATCAACCAATCAGGGACAAGGCAGCAAACAAATTCTAGCGCCGCGGTGGATGTTTGGCGAAATACCATAACCTTAACCAAAATCGAAACACAATCCCCCACTCATCTGAAAATGGCAAAGCTAATCGCATCACATGCGTCAACTACAAACAATATGCCAGCTATTGGTCAATCCGACAACAAGCCTGACTTCGGGAAAGATCCCTCTTTCACTTTGGAGGATTTCGTATAAGTGTACATGGATGCCATTGACATCATCGACCAAGCTCTAGGCGCGCATCAAAATCAATCTCCCAATGGGTCTTCATTCCAGATAACATAGATCAAGAGCCTGCCGATGTTGATTGTTATGAAGTTATCAAATTTTCTGATTTATTAAACCGTTATTATTCGAGTACTTTCCCCTATCCCGTAACTCTCTTGATTATTTGTCGAAAGGGGGCCACATTATAAGACCCCGTATATTGCTTTCCGAAATAGACAATCTTTGTTTTCCACCAATCAGTCAACAATTATCTTATTTCTTTAGCCGCGTGTCAGCAGGAATCGCAAATTCAACCAAACCGGGTTTCCCACCTAAAAAACGACTTGTCGTGGCGCCGAGATAAGCTCTTCAAATGGAACCAAAAACAGCCCACCGACAAGTGTACGTACGACTTGCTTTTTCTCCTGGTCCGTTTAGCAAACTTCAAATCCGTTTTTCTTCACATTACGAGGTAGGACATTTTACTCATTCTTATTTCAATAAAATTCTTTCAAGAAAACCGCGTTGTATTTGAGTGAGAAGCCGGGGGAGATCAAACATGACTTTCCGAGTAATTTGCTGGTGAGTTCTCTTGGAACAAGCCCTGTTTTCTTCATCCTGATTACGTGGGGAAATCAGCCTGATTACCTGGGGTCACGAATAGTTTCACGGGATCCTTCCAGATTCTTTCTGTTTCTGGGATTTGGTTTAAACAAACGAATCTTTGCCGGGTAAGGAATTCCATACAAATTTCAAATCCGCGATTTCCACCGATTTTTTTTTTGATCTTATATTCTTGAGATATTTCCGGAAAAATTATAACAAAGAGACTTCTGGATGTCTCAACAAAATTCCTTTTGAGATTTTCCAGCGCCTCCCTCAACCTACCATGGTGCCTATTCTGGGCCTGATAGAACGGTCATATCGAGAGAAAGCTAGAGACAGTAAACGGAGAATTATATGGAGTTGATCGTTTATCTCTCTCGTATGATCGTTCCATCGGTCCCAGAATCGGTACCCTGGTCAGTACGCAATCGGTCCTCGTCGCTTCGGTTTTTTCCGTATCATTTTTCATTACCGCTATTTTCAATGTAGATGTCTGCTGTTGAACCCGACGCTTAAAACTTCGTTCACACGCCGCTTCTTCACAACTTTTTTTACTGGTTACTCACTGTTTTTATTATTTTGTTGTTTTTTTTTTTGAATCTACGCCGGGAGAGCTTGACTGAGTTTCTTTGATTTATTTGATTGAATTACTGGTTGGAAAACAGTCTCTGTACTAACTTTGGAATAATTTATTTTCTATCAATACCCGTGTTCTTGTTCAAAAGTTCAGAATTCCATTCCAGAGCGGCAATTGTGGAATTTTGAATTCTGATTTTGTAATCGCTGTTTCAAAGCTATCCGATAGGCCTTGTTGGTACTTCACCATGTAAATACAGGGCGGGTAGCGTGACAAGATAACAAACGACCAAACAAAAGGTCACCTTCAAGTAACAGATAAAGCGACAATGTTACGGCTTCTGAAAAATTTAAACTCAGTTTTCCAATCAACCACAATTCACAGGATGACCCTGAAATGAAGTCACCCAGCATCCGCCCTGTGGTCATTGAGAACGAGGAATCCTATAAAAACATATGAAGTAATAGGAAAATAAAGAAAATAAAGATGAATGTCCCTGAAGTCGATAGTTCAGGACTCATACCTACGCATTACATTATTTATGGTATCATCAATGGTGACAATACATTTTCAAAATAAAAATTTAACTGAAAAAAAAACAGATTCATTAGATTCAGTGCTATCGATCGGTCCGGTGAACAAAGCCACTCTTTGATAAATCTTTTGAACTAGCGAGGATTGTTTGTCAATTTGATGCTAAGCGGTATTTGTCTATAGATGTTTGGTGCTAAAAACCAATATGCTCGTTGACTGTGGGATTTCGATACTCTGGCTGTGCTAGTTTGTATTTTTTGTCGGTGACGTGTCAAGTATTGATGCTGCATATCCGATAAATGATCTTTATCTTGTATTGTTTGATCATTATTTGAATGCAGTAAATGATTAAGTGACTGGTCAGGTTACAGTGACAAGAAGATTGGTGTGAAAGCAGTCAGTCAAAGAGTTAGGTTGTTAGAATAATGCTCGGTTTATTTAGACTTCGCTAACCCAGTGGTGGTCCATTTTTGTCTCTTTTTGATTTGATTTTAAATTTGGGAAACCTCTTTGTTGATCACAGTTGAATACCTCTATTTAGCGTTTCGAAGAATAATCATTTTCAATTTTTTCCCATTTTTACCGCTCAAGAAATGTGTTATTTTTTTTCGTATTGATAATAATTTTTTTTTCTAGGTCTAGAACATCGATCAATTTTTGGGTTCTGGAAACAGGATGTTATGAGAAAGTGATCTGTGACCTCAGTTATATGATCAATCACTGATTTTGATAGGCTTAACACTTTTGTGTATGAATTAATCAATGTCATGTAACCTGCTTCACTGAGAATATTTAAGTATTCAAAACTGAATACTGAATCTGATTCAATATCAATGATGGTATCTCCGACAATAAAACGAATATAGTTTTGGTGATAACTCTTTTACACAAGTTCCTCGAGACTTGAAAAGAAATGGATCCAGCCCAGATGTTCGATAAATAGCGCTCATAAGTATATATTTTATTTTTTTTGAAATTCACATAAAAATAACAATAATTCCGCATAGTTCTTTAACTTTTGACTCGATATGGTTTTCATTTCATCCATTTTCTTTTGACATAGACAATTACCCCATCACATTTGTTGTAATAATTGTCATTAAAAAAATATACAGTGGTGGTCATATCAATATGAGATACCATAAAATTTGATAAAACTTTCATTCTGTATCAGTTATCTAAGAAGTGATGGAGCAATTCAAAACCTCAATCCATTTGTTGTTCTAGAGCATTCAGTGAACATTGTGGTATTCATATTTTTTAGGGGTCAACAATCGCCTAGTTTGGTAATCCACACAACACTTGTGTACTTCCTCTGTAAATAATATCAACTAAACATTGCTTTATTGCCAGCGAAGCGGAAACTAGTAAGGTCAAGTTCAAAATGCACCGAGGTCGCGTAACTCGACTGTTGTTTATATCCTGAATAGAAAATGGATATCAACACGTTGGGTTGCAATAATGTAAACAACCCCAAGTTCCTTGTTTGATATTTGAATCAAAAATAACTACTATGCTGCAGGCAGGGCGAAAACAAGATGACTTCAGATTTATAAATTAAATTTCGAGTTCACCGATTTCGCTTACCCCACCTGATGTTTATTTTTTGAATGTGGAGCAAAAAAACGTGAGCAATCGTTGGTTCCTTGTTTGATATCCAACACCGCAGTATTATTGTTCTTCCTATAATTTTTGATTTTGCTATGTTATCGTTTTACTGACTTGTCATCATAACATAACTGGAAGTGTGCCAATGTTTATTTTTGTCCATGAGCAATTTCCATTTAAATTTGAATTTTACAAAATATTGGGAAAATATATTTGTGCTAGTTTTGTTCTATTGTTTCACGTGATGTGTACTATGATCATGTTTGGTATTGTTTTTACTTTAGCACTGTGCATCAAGATTTATAAACTTCCTGAAAATTCCATAGATATTTGGATCATTTGTGTCATTCCATGAATTATCAGGTTGTATTTTTTCACAGTTTTCTCAATTTGGTTAAGGCGCGGTCTCAGAATCTGATTTTCTTCTTTGGAATCTTCATTTTTGTCTCTAAGTTCTGTTAAATCGTTCTTCATGTGGCTTTGGAAAAGTGGTAAATTTGTCTCGTATTTCTTTCATCATTTTTGACTATAAGTCCCTGAATGAGATTATATAGGTCTCCGTTGGTAACACTTGCCATAGTTCACCAAACCTTTAGTTAAATGAAAAGATCTGAGTCTAGAACTCGTCAATGGTTCAAAGTGCAATCAGTATATATCTTGATGATAGTCCAAGTAATATATCCAGGCACTTCAAATCTTGCGACATCAACTTTGAAAAGGCCACGAATACCAACGAAAGGATTAGAATCCATCCAAACTCAATAGACGATTTCCGGGCTATTCAGACCTACCTGGATGTCAAACACATGAAGCACTGCCCAGCAACAAAAAAAGGCTACACAAGACATCTCGAATCTCATGGCTGCACTATGATTGTACCCTTAGATGTCCGTATCAGACCTGACGCCCAAAAACCAAAGTTAAAAAGAGATCTGATCCCCTCGTTGCCAGGCATATGGTTAAGAGGATCTCAACATCCGGCCCTCACAGAACCCCACAGTGTCAAAGCATGACACCCGTTTTGTCTATTGCACCCAACACAGCGTCAGCCTAAAAGCTACCCCCAACACAGAGAGTTGACGAAAAAAAATACAACTTTTGTATTTAGCAATATTTTTTCATATCTTTCAAAATGATGGCTATATGGTGGCGAATTATAAAGAAAGCCCCACAGCATTTCGAGAGTCGAAATAAAATCGAGGCTGATTGCGGCTTCTCAGTCTATAGTTCTATGATCAATGCCATCAAATGAAGCGATCGAACAATATAACCAACTATCCTGAGTTAATTAATTATTGTTGAGATACAACCAGACTCCTAAATGGGATAACACGACAAGTCGAGATATGTCCAAACATCGACTACTCTATTAGCAATTACAATGATTGTGTGAGCGCAATTACCGGGATCTTTGGAGAAACAACCTAGTCATCATCATTATGTCATACAGAATTTAGTTTTAGGAAATGGGATTTTTGTCGGGACACTGACTCGTCCAGGTATTTGACCAGTTTTTTATAAAGGGTGTCCCAG
This sequence comes from Orchestes rusci, assembly GCA_958502075.1. Lineage (NCBI taxonomy): Eukaryota > Metazoa > Arthropoda > Insecta > Coleoptera > Curculionidae > Orchestes > Orchestes rusci. The sequence continues at coordinate 5,192,088 of OY293306.1, forward strand.
AAAGAATGAGGTAAACGGTAACAAGAGATTCCTTACACAAAAATATTGCGATCCTCCCGATCTTGTCTATCCCGAACGTTGATATTAACAGAGCTGGGGTATCAGATTTTTGATTTTCTCAAATCACTTTTGAAATAATCATGTTATTTTGTTGAAAACTAGTATATGAGGGTTGTTTGACATGCAGAATCCAAATCTGATGCACGGAATTGCTCTTACATGTAGGGTGCGCCACTTACACATCTTTCCACTCATTCGAATAGTCATTACTTTTTTCCATGCCCTCGAACACTTTTTTAAAAATGGAAAATTAAATTTTGAAATGAGAAAATTGGAGTATAGTTTAAATCTAGTTGTGCTTTGAGAATCAAAGCATCATTCATTTAAAACAATTTGTGTATTTCCAAAAGTTCCGAATTGTTGGGTTCGTAACCTTTATTAGCAAAGTGTAAAATTTTAAGGTTATGTCTACTGCCAAATGTGTGATTATTGTTTGAAAGGTGTGATGCTACATGGTAAAAACCCGTGGAATTACATTTCAGATATCTTAAATGTTCCTTCGACCTTCAGGGAACTTAACATTTTCTCAATATACTGCTGAACAATTTTTTATTGTAGTTGATAAACTCCACTGCGTTTCATAGGGTCAATTTTGACTTTATCATTGACAACAGATCATTGAGAAATTAAGAAGATTTGAATCATTGTTGATTACGATAGGTTCAAATACAGGGTGGTGCAAGCAAGATGGGGTGAACGATTGTAGAAAAATGGTGAGGAATTTGATTATTTTTTTTTTGTATATTATTGTTAGTCAAAAAGGCTACGTTTTAAAAATAAAGCCATGGTACAGCGTGTCTCAAAAAATCTGTGACGAACTAAACTTGTATTTTTCTAAATGAAACACCCTGAATACTAGACTTCTTATCATTTCTCCCATCTCGTACGATCATTTTAATATGGGGTTTGTTGGGTCGAAGACTGTTAATAAAGGATTGGGAGGCGATCAAAGTCGAGAAAGGACTCATAGTTAGGCTATTTTTTAAGCGAAATGGAAAAAAGTATCTAAAAACCAACTGACCCATAAGACATCACTAATCCTTGAACACAATAATCACATACATTTTGAATAAAATTATTTGTTTTTATACAGAGTGGTCAAGTTTTGCAAACACGACCTGTACACATTTTTTTCAGAAAACACCATACATCATTCGTTTCTGATCATTAGTTTTTTCAGATATCATCCGCGAATACAAAGTTTCATCATTACTTACTCAGTTTATAATATTATGTGGCTATGAAGCCATGACAATAGGTGTGTTTGTTATCCTCCAGTAGTGTACACGAAATTTCACTTTCCTACCCTGCGACGTTAGTTATGCTGTAAGTGCAAACAGTGTAGAGTGTTTGTTATATCAGGGTAAGTTGCCCATTATTATTGCACTCGCTACCACAGGTCAAGAGGAGGTGCGACAACTGTAACATAGTGTAACGTAGTGTAGAATAGGGTGGGGAGCTTATTTCTTGAATCTTGTAAACAAGCCATATCTTAACCTAACCATTAATAAAGATTAACAAAATAAACAGACAAAAAGGAGAATTTGTGTGTATCTTAACAAATAAATCAAAATTGTTGATAAAAATAGTGAATGTGAATATATACAGTTATACGATTTAGACTCCGTTCAAACATATGAAATCTTTTTATCCACTCAAAAGACGCAAAAGGATGCGAAACTGGTAAATAAGCTTTGTATTCATTCATATTTTTTATTCTGATTTAATTTTCTTTCCTGTTTAGATTTGAAGTTCGCAACACTTCTCATAAACTCTCGAAAATCAACATCAGCAGCAATCACCATAATGGTCCCAAGTACCAAGCCAAGCTGCAGTCGCTTATATGGTAGAGCATGCTAGCGTTAATCCAACCTAAATCAACTGTTGATAAAGTATCAACCTGGGTGTTAACTAAATTGTAGATGACAAGATAATTCGTTGAATAAATTTCTGCCAATGCGGTAATAACTTTTGAATTCAATATCCGTATAGGCAGGCACCAAGCACTAAAGTTTCAAAGAACACTGGACAGTTTCGCTTCTTTTGCGATCATGTGTATTTGAAATAATTACGGTCAAGCTGTCTTCAGACTCAGAGTTTGAAGATGAGGAATCATCATCATCATTAAAAAATTCAGACAATAATCTCCAATACTTTAAATTCACTATTCGAATCATCCATCGTTGTATTGTTCGTTTATTTTTTAAGTTGGAAATGTTAGAATGTCTTTTGCCGAATCTGCACGGACGCGTTTGTTGAATGTCTTTTACATTGACCAGCCATGACTTATAACAGCAGTCTCCCTACCCTTCACCAAAATAACAAACACACCCAATATCACGAACGAATGAAAATATTGATAACTAGTCAAAGATGCTACGTATTATCATCGAACAATTAACAATAGTGGGATCACTCTGCCAACCGCACGAAACCGACGCGATGAGTGCCGAACTTCCCAACATCACACCCCGTTCACCCGGTCCACCAGTCTGTTCAACGACCGAAGCTATCGGTTGATCATGAGGAGCGCTATGGAGTCATTATTTTCAAATATCGGGCACGTATGTTCTGAGCTACGAAAACGATGTTCTCCCGAATGGCTTGGCGCGCGGGCTGTCTCTTGATGCTGCTACACAATAGAGTGGAGTGTTAGCCTTCTTATTGTTATCGGGTGTCATCCGGTAGGGTTGGCCCTGATCCCGGTTCCAAGGTGGTGGCGGAACGCCCCAAACATGTAAAAAAAATGCATCTCTTTAATATTTAGTAAAGGCTGAATTTTTGACCAGTTGTTCTTTGGTAGTCCACAATCATCCAGAAAAATTGGCGGGTCGAATGACCGGTTCCTTAAGGGTGGCGGATCACCCTCAACATGTCGTGGGACCGATGAATTTTTTATGATTTAGTTAAGGCTATAATTTTGACCAGCTGTTCTTTGATAGCTCACAATCATCCATAAAAATTGGCGGATCGATTGGCCGGTTCCTTAAGGGTTGCGGATCAACCCCAACATGTCATTTTACTTCACCATCTGGATTTTACTTTACTTTACATTCAAGTATTTCCTTGGAATAAGCAATACTTCGTATGAATGACCATCATTTTAATAATGATCGGCTTCATTTGAAACCACACTGCATGGATTACTTCAAGTGCAAATATCTTGAAAAGATTTACTTACCTTTCTTATGTAAATATGCCGGAAAAATCAAATTTGCAATAAAAAAGGAAAGTACGAGTGCTTACAAAAAAGTTATGTATATTTGAATGAGTGAAACGGTAAGTGGCCTCCCTACAAGGAAGAGCCAAATGAAGGTAAGATTTGAGTTACGCATGTCAAACAATCCTCGTATACAAAATTTCATCAAAATAATTTCATTATTTCAATAGTTATTCATAAAAATAAAAAACTAAAATTTAACTGGCAACCTGTATCTCTTTTGATATTCTTTCGGACTGGACAATTTTTGGTCTATCGAAATATTTTTGTGTAAGGTATAACCCCTTGAAGTTTGGCAACATGTTTTTGACGACGAGAACGAGAAGTCACAGACCGCTTGAAGAAAAAATAGAAATATTCACCAATATCCTTCGTCTTATCAAACAGTTACTTTCTGCCAAGGTTCACACGCAATTTGTTTTCGAATTTGAACTGGTTAATTTTCGCTTGGCAAACGTGAATCATATACTACCATCCACATTAAATTTGTGTCCAAAGTAACGCTTACGCCTAATTAAATGTAAATGCTGCCATATGATTCCCGTTTGCCAAGCAGGAAAATTGACAGTTTTACTTCGCAATAAAATCTAATGTTAACCAGACATTACAGATTTCTGCATTTTTCAACGATGGAACCACTGAGAATCATAAAATCACAAACTCGAATTGTCACATCATGGCAGCACGGACATCAGAGGTGTAGCTCAAGTACCTATACAGGGTGCCACAGATTCAAGTGTATGCATGGGGATGCATGCAGTTATTATACAGGGTCGGTTGAATGGAAGCAAAGTTGCGCATTTTTATGCTCAACAAAATGCCATTTTGAAATTTGAAAGATTCCGACTACTTTCGAAGAAGAAATTAAATATCTGACGTTTCGTATTTGAGCGGCCATCACCAACCTCATTTTTTTGAATACGTCGCTGGATTTTTTTATTTCAATTTTGGTTACCTATCAACATCCTTGAGACGATAAGGTGATATGTTTGAGTTGCCAACCTCAATATTATTTATTCGTAGCTTGTCGAGATGAAAATTGCCGGGAAATCAAAATTTGTTTTCATTAAAAAAAAAATCATTGGAAGAAAAAAGAGATATGATTAAAATTTATTATCAGTGTGGCAGAAATCCGGTTCGTGCTTTAGAAGTTTATTTTAACACTTATTCTGAGAGGTCAGTATTACATTGATTCAGAGGTTAGATGCCAATTTATCTCAATATGGCTCATTTTCCAAAAAACGCGATAAATATGGAAGCAAAGCAACCGAGGATGAGGTTTCAATTTGTCGCAGAAGCAAATATCCTGATCATGAACAAGTCAAAAGCCTGGAGGATTCTTAGAAAAAAATTTATAAAAGGATGTATTTCTAGAGAATATCATCTGATCTAATAGAACCTAATGAACTTATTGCGAAATATTTAATCGTCTTAATGAACACATTTGGGCCTTCGAGGACTCTAAAGAAAATCTGGAAATCCAACAGCAAGTTCGATTTGGTATAAATGTTTGGGCTAGAATATTGGAAAATCGCATCTTTGGACCGTATTTTTTAACGGAAATTCAACTTCTTTGGGAATGCTAATTGAACACTGGAGAACGGAAAAATCAGTCTAAAACACATTCACATACCGTGGTTGAAAGAAAAATGAAATTATCTCAAAATGATGAATTTAAATGGTTTGAAGATGAAAGGAAATGTGCATAAAGAAATAAATGTTGACGAAAACCGTGGATGTGAAAATGTGGATGGGAACGGAGCGGTTTTCTGGAAGAAACAACTGGAAAACTTTAGAAGACACATTTGAATAGAGCTTCGAAACTTTCTGGATGATGTTGAATGCAAAATTTTGACAATAAGAACGTGTACTAATGAAGAATTATCCCTCCTGGCGAGTGTTCGGTTCCTCTGAGTTTTCGTTATGAAATCCCCCGACCTGAAAAATAAAGATTATCCCCAAGAAGTCTTCGTTTCTGTCAGGCTATATGAGGCTCCCACGCAGCCTGAGAGGAAGGTAGACATCGGCGGTGTATAGTTCTTGGTTGAATCGTAACCTACCTTGTGGTCGTTAGCAAAATATGTTTGTTCGATATTGAATGCAGTTTTGGAACATTGGTCACCGGTGCCAGTGAAAGAAGTTGAAATGATAGAAATTGTCAGATTGAAATATGAATTGTAACTGATTGAAAGCTTTGAATCAGAAAATCATTTTCCAAAAAAAGCTTTTCTCTTTACAGAAAATAGTCCATTGATACAAGCAGTTCTTGTCGGAACATTTTGGTCCAACGAACCGGATTGCGATCCAGAGATTAAAAAAAAAACAGGCTGACAATTTCGACGGAGATCTTGGTGTCCTGCCTGCTGCTGTGAAAAGTATAGAGTACATTCTGTAAGTCTTTTCTTTTTATTTTTCTTCTATATTATTGAGATTCAACTGAGTTTGAATTTATAATTGCTTTTATTTTGCAAAACCGTTGACAATGACAGACATCAAGGAATTTATTCAAAAAAGAGGTAAAGTTAAAGCGACACGCCTCCAAAACTATTTGGATTCTTTGGATGGTAAGCAAATTGACGCATCTATTGTGACAAAGATCAAATTGAAATCTGAGAAAGCGAAGCCCATATTTGAAGAATTTGGTGACGTTCAGTATGAAATAGAGTGTATTTAGGAGAGTGAAGAAAAAATCAATCAATGCCTTGAAAGAGATGGTTTTGAAGATGTGTACTTTGATACTTTTAGTAATAGTAACATTATTATAATAAAATTTGAACAAACCAATTCGCATACGAATAACGATTGAAGCTATGAGGGTGTTCAAAGTTCTCATCATAATAATGATTTGGCCAAGCTACCAACATTGAAATTACCTTCATTCAATGGCTCTCTAGAAAAGTGGTTGTAGTGTTGTCATGCATTTGCTTCTTTGGTAGATAAAAATGGGTCTCTTGGAAGGTAAAGTACGGAAGCGCTGGAAGCTCACATGGAATACTTTTTCAAGTCGTTTGTAAGCCGACTTCTCATCTCGTCTTACAGTCAACTTCTTTGTTAGACGACTTAATCTCGTCTAACAGTGAACTTCTTTGTAAGACGACTTTGGCTCTTCTAACAGTGAACTTCTTTGTTAGACTACTTATTATGGCGCATCATTTGAGAAACATAATCGTGTTGACTGCAATCATGGTAGAAAGAAACAAGGTATGGAAACGCGCATCTCATTGAGACGTCATTCGCTACAAAAAATACAGTGTTGCCATATAAGCGATTTATCCCTAATAGGCTTCTTTTAGAAACAATGATTCACGTCAAAATTTCGAGAATATTCGCAAAGCGGTACAGGTATTACTTACTTTGATTTGAGAGGCTATTTTTCCTATATCTATTTTGCCCAAAATCAAAAATATTTGAGTAATTTACCTATATTTTAATTGGGAGTTGTAAATTATTTCATAACTTATTCACATGCGCAGTTGATACATTTTCGTGACATTTCATCAACTGCGCATGCTAATGAGTGTTTGTAACCGACACGCGCCAACATGAAGATACCTTAACTTGGGATAATACAGGGTGATCATCAGATAGGTAGTATAATTAGGTCCATTCAGGGGTAAATTATACAAGCTTTTCCCGCTCTACTGGTTGAAACTTCTAGATTCTAAGATGAACTGAAGTGCGTCGTTTCTAAAATACAGGGTGTAGAAGTTTTTAAAAAATATGATTTTTTTCTGCTGTGGCTATTCAAGGCAACAATGCATTCCCTAAAAATTTTTGGGCAGCCAACAGAGCATTGGGATACTCATTTGATATACATTTTGGCGAATAAACTTGATAACAGGACTAAGAGAGATCATGAATCCAAAAAATTTCAGGAAGTTCACCTACCATGACTGATATGCATGCATTTTTGAGACGAAAATGTGAATTTTTGGAAAATCTTCAATCATCAAAGACTGACAATCACAAAGAATATTCTAAAGTGAATACTAATAAAATTCGTGAGTTTTTATATGTTCCAAGTGAACATAAAACTGTATGTTCTTTTTGTAAAAGTGATCATTCAATTTTCAAATGTTCTAGCTTCTCGTTGTTCGTGTCGAGTTTGTCATAAAAAGCATTATACCCTATAGCATAGAGATATTAGCCCAGATTCCGGCATGCATCAGGTGAGTTCAAAGGGCAATAATTGCAATGACACTGATGTTATCCAAAGTCAAGCCAATCTTAGCCGACCTGAAAATGACTCCAGACATAATGACCTCCTATTGGATTAAACGGATAATGTTTTGATGCTATCAGGTACAGGCTCGAATGATATGCAAGCTATTCTATCCACAGCTGTTTTAAACGTGAAAAAATAGGACTGGGAGATGTATTTTAGCACGAATTTTACTAGATCCATGATTCCAGAGTAACTTTATATCAAAGAATTTTTGTGGCAAATTAGGTCCTGGAGAAATGAATGTCAATTGTAGAATCTCAGGTGAAGGAGGAGAAAGGTTGACTTGCACATCATCGAACAAATATTGAGTTGTTCTCAAGATTGAACAATTTTTCAAGAAGTATTTCGTGTCTAGTGTTGAATAAAATTACCCAACCTATTCCTGCTTGTAATTTTGATGTTTGTTAAATATTCCTTCTAATATAAAATTGGCACATCTCAGCCTTCTAGACAAAATATTTCAGATTTAGGAAAGTCCAAGATAATGGCTCAAAAGAGATTCAACCTTTTAGGAAAGAAACTACAGAAAAACCCGAATTTGAAGCTGCTGTATTCAGATTTCATGATGGAATATTTGAAGATGGGTCACATGACAGAGATTTCAGACAACATCTTGACTGTTCCTGATAAAGATGTTCATCATATTTTCCATCATGCCATTGTAAAAGACAGTCTTACCACCAAGTAACGTGTAGTATTTGATGTTTTGACTAAAACAGATTTAAACGTATCATTGAATGATGTCCAGTTTGCCGAACCAGTTGTCCAGAATGAACTTTCCACAATCTTGTCACATTTCCGACAATATTCATATGTACTCAGTGATGATATATCAAAAATGTACAGACAAGTATTGTTTGACAAAGATCAAAGGCGATTCCCACGAATTTTCTGGTGAAATAATATATTCAGAGAATATCAAGTGCTATGAGTTGAATACAATCACTTATGGAATTCATGTAGATGATCTACTGATAGGTCGAGAGACTGAGCAAGATATTCTATGTCCACACAGTGTCAAGTGACTCACATATTATATAGTGCTGGTTTTGAGTTACGTGAATGGTTGTGCAATAAAAGTGATCTGTGTGATAAGTTTAGGTTGAATTAAGGATCAGATGCTAATATCTTACACCTTGGCGACAATGGACAAAAGAAAACTTCAGGAGTGTATTGGAATGCTGGTTCAGATTCTAGTCACTACAAAATTGGAGAGTTTGGTTATTATCAATCCTCCGAAGGTGACAAAAAGATTAATTCTATCATTGACTGGGAAAATATTCAACACCCTTGGATTACTTGGCCCAGTAATTATCACAGCCAAATTAATTTTACAGCTTTTATGGAAGGACAATCTTACATGGGATGATGAAGTTCCAAAAAATTGAGAATTGAATGGTTGAACTTTTGTAAAGATTTGAAGAACTTAGAACTGATCAGCATTCCAAGGCATATTTTGAAAACCAATCCACTGGTCAGAAAAAACATAAATACTGGAGTGACCAAAACAAAGTCAGCTTTCACCAACCACTTGCTGGATACGGGCCATAATTTTTCAAATGCAGAAGTACTGCATGTTTGCCAAAAGGGAAAGAAGTTGTACCTTCTCGAAAAGATGGAGATCAGTGGAGCCAGAAAAAGTCCAGTGTGAACGAGGTGTTCAATTTTAAACCAAATCAAAATTTTCAATCAAATATACCTTGCACCTTGCACTCAAGTTCTGATGAGCATGCTCGGTGGGGCGAAACATGTCACCGTCTTCTAATTAATAATAAAAAATTTCCAACAAGTATATGAGGCCTGGACATATTTTCATTGGATTCATACTCTCACTACTTTGATTTTGATAAGTAAACATGAGAGAAAATGTGGTCCTCAACAACTTTTGTATTCAATAAGATTATCATGATGGGCTATATCAGGCAGAAATCTAGCAAAACATATTGTGTACAAATCTGTTGAGTGTTTCAAAGTGAAACCCAAAGCTTTGGAATATTTGCTGGGAAATTTACCTCATGAAAGAGTAAATCAGTTTATTCCGTTTGAAAATTCTGCATGTGACTATGCTGGACCGTTTTTTCTGAAGGATAGAAAGACTTAAAGACCCTGTATAAATAAAGCCAGTGTGTGTATTTTTGTCTGTATGTCCACAAGAGCGGTACATCTAGAATTAGTCACCGATTTGTCAAGTGATTCATTTTTAGCGTGCTTTGAAAGATTTATGTCGCGTAGAGGTAAGCCATCCAATATGTTCTCTGATAATGGCACAACCTTCGAGACACAACTCAGAGGTTCAGAAGTTTTTGGAGTGTCAGAGTGATGATATTGCAACAAGTTTGGCAAATAAAAGTGTTTTCTGACATGTGATACGCTCAAGATCTCGAAATTTTTGAGGTTTTTGGGAGGCAGGTGTCAAAGTTGTTAAACATCACCTCAGGCAACTTCATTACATTATGAAGTTATCACGACAGTACTGACGCGAATAGAAGCAATAATGAATTCAAGACCATTGTGTCAATTGTCTTCTAGTCCTGATCATTTTTCTCCTCTTACTCCTCATTTGTTGATTGGTAAGAGTCTCACTTCTATTCCTGAACCTTCCGTACTCTAAACTCCAGATAATTGACTAACACATTACAAGAAACTTCAGCAAATTAATGATACAGCAGTATTGGAGAAGATGAAGTTCCGAATATATTAGTGAGCTTCAATCAAGAACCAAATGGATGTCCAATGCTTCATCAATAATTGAAGCAGGCGATCTAGTGATTGTTAAAGAAGATTACCTTTCCTGTTGAAATTGAGAATGGCTCGAGTGCTTGAGCTACATCCTGGAGATGATATTGTGAGCAGAGTTGTGAGCATCGTGTTCAGTGACGGTACAAAGAATAAGCGTCCATTGACTAAAGTCCGTGTGCTACCTCTGAAAAAATAGTTTGTCCGGCACTTATCCAGATGGATATAATTTATTCGTCTACTGTATTCAGAGATGTACAGACTGACATTGAAAACTGAGGATACTTATCTTCAAAATTGAGTTCTAGTTTCTTGTTCAATTCTTCTTTTAGTTTTACACCACACTGATTTTTACGTGAAAAGTTGTGGTACATAACGCCATCTATCGGCAGAATTTGTCAATCTTGGGATGGAAAGTCCCATCAATCTAATGAAAGACATCTACCATTTGGTCGCCAAAGTGTCTACAACGGGTTAATGGGTAAACCTCCCGGAAAAGCAAAAAAGGAAAATCTTGAAACTGTTTCCTCAGTCTGACCATGACCAACCCATATACGTTTCGTCCTACTGGAACTCATCAGTATAGCTATGGGTCTAAGTCAGACTGAAGAGAACAGTTTCAAGTGAGTTCACGTCTAGCTGACAAGTAAATGAAATGTGAAAAGATGGTAGATGTCTTTCATTAGATTGATGGGAATTTCCAACCTTAGATTGACAAATTCTGCCGATAGATGGCGTTATGTACTACAACTTTTCATTTCATTTGCTTGTCAGCTAGACGTGAGCTCACTTGAAACTGTTCTCTTTTCTTTTCAGTCTGACTTAGACCCATAGCCATACTGATGAGTCCTAGTAGGACGAAACGTATATGGATTGGTCATGGTCAGACTGAGGAAACAGTTTCAAGATTTTCCTTTACTGATTTTTACATTGAACAATCCAACATGGAGAGCCTGCTGCTACAGATAATACAATTTATCTCTACAGCATACATCGTCTTACCAAAATCCAATCGTCCCTTCCAGCCTTATCTGCAGGCTTGTACAAACTATATCTCACAGGCAAATTTGCTTTAGTATTTTCCCAAAGATATCAACTACCTACATAATACTATGTTTCCTTTATCGTTTGCTCCAAAATTCCGAATTCTGATCGGTCCTCGTTTTCTTAAGATATCATGGGCGGCGATCATAGAAGAAATAACATTGGCCGAATTTTTCCGGATTTATTTCCGAGCGACCCCTCCAAATAGGTTAATACAGATATCCGTTCTTGGTAGAAAACTGGTTGGATGCGTCCTTAGAATTTTTACAAAATCAATTGTTCTATAAAAAAAATACAATGAAAAATGCCAAGTTGCCGTTTTGAAACTTAGATCTATACATTCAATGACAGAATGTTCAATCTCTTGTCTTATGAAAAATCTCAAATATTGCTTACTTTCAAATTAGTGTTTTTTTTTGTTATTAATGAACACTATTCTGGAAATACCTATGTGACGATCGGTCATATTCATATCAAGCGAGCAAGAAAATAATAATTCATATAGAACACTTTTCAGTGATGACAATATAACTCATCCTTATTTGGTTAAGAGTTCTTCTATAAAACGCAGAGCTTTGAGACCATCAACTGAAACTCGATTGCAGTTTATATTCAAGCTTTTATGCCCAACCAAAGGATCAACCATCTTCAGCAAATTGCTGGAAAAGTGCTCTTTTATTCAGAACATTCGGGTAAATTATGAGTCTCTCGGATGAGTCGATCGCCCTTCACGACTATTATTGAGTTTACATACATTAATAAAACGAAGTGGAAAGCATTATCTCTTCACGGCATACGAAAAGTAGTGAAAAATTATTCATGAGCCATTAACACAGTGGATAGTCTCGAAATGTCTCCATCTCTGAGCCATTACTGGAATCAATTATTCTGTTTCGTGAACAGTTATCACAAGAACAAATTTCAAAATGTTTATGAGTTAGTGTAAGGCAGTTTCAAGTAGATTCATTTGCATCAATGACCCTTTCTTGAAATAGACTTATACACTTCATAAACATCTGACAAAGATGGTATTCTAGTAAAAGCGATTGCTTAACTTTATTCATTAAGCCCAATGCTCAATTGCAAATTAAATTATTATTATTGAATATGGGATTTCCCAATCAACACCAATCCTATATCCAGCTATTCTCAAGAACTTTCTCTGAACTCGTTTCATGTTATTGATGTATACATTATAATGAGGGGACCAGATCACTGTGCAATATTCCAGAATAGGTCTGACCAAAGTACAATAGAGGAGTTTCAGGGTGTTTGTAGAGAAGTCCAACGATGAACTTCTTGAAAGCTCTAGAAATGGCTTCGGAAATATGATCTGAAAAGGTAAGCACCCAACCACGAACCACATCCATCTCCGTTTGTGAAGAATTTTCAACACCGTACTGAAATACATTTGAATTATTCCGACGGGTGAAGGAAGGGGTAATTTTACAGCACGTCTTCACATTCAAGTCAATATGATCTAACGAACACCAGCGGACAAATTGGTCCAGGTCACTCTGCAGCATCCTACAATCATTAGTGGAATTGACAGATCTAGATCTCTTCACATCATCAGCAAATGCTTAGAAGGAACTATGGGTTATAAAGTCGCTCATATCATTAACAAACAAGTTAAACACCAGTGGCCCACAGTGAGATTCCTGCGGAACTCCTGATGTGGAGTCAATTGTTCGAGAAACAAAGTTTTGATATTTGACCGCCTGTGTCCTACCCCGCAAAAAGTCCTCTAACCAAGACGCCACTCCCTCAATATCCAAGGTCATCAATTCATCAATAAGAATGTTCCGATTAACTCTGTCAAAAGCCATAGAAAAGTTTTTATATCAAGTAGTGTGCGAGATATGACAGCACCCAAAAATTCAAAATATCGTTATTTCTTTCCGCGACATTGTAAGTTTCACGAAAAAGTGGCACGGATTCGTGAAAACAGCAATGCTCTATCTTTATTTTCACCTCAATTAACTGAGATAAGAATCAAAACAGAAATACCTTTTTGTCAAAAATGTAAAAAAAATTTATTGTCAAGGCATGTGTAAATACTTTAAGATATGAAAAGTTACGTAAATTAAAATATAAATGACAATCATAAAAATTATACATAAACCTACATGAAACAAACTTGAAACAACAATCATTATTAAAAAGCAGTATAAAATGTCACTATAATAAAAGGTAGATAAGTAATACTAATACACGGGTTTAAAAAAATAGTCAGTCAAGTCAACAAAATTTTCTTCAGTTTTCGAACATCCTTACACAGTCGAATTTTGGATGGAAAATGATTATACAGGGTGGAGACTTCAAATTGAACGCAGCTTATAGCGACCTAGGGAATAAGATTTTTCTAAAATCCAAGAACATGCCATCACAGATATCATTTTTTTTTTTGACATCTGTTAAACCGTGTGTCAGAAATTTAGAAAAGCTAATGCTGAACTATTTAATGAACAATTCTTTTGACAATAGCATTATTACTGTGATGTCACATTTTTAGCGTGACAATTGTTGAAAATGTACCCAATTAATCTGTTGACACGAACCCAACCGATGGTAGAACTCTTCCCTCACTCTTCTCAAAACTTCTGGCATGATTAGGCTTATCTCTGCTCGAATTCTTGCCTTTAACACTTCTATATTCCTGATCTTGTGACATAGACCTTGGCTTTCAAATAGCCCCATCAATAAAAATCCAAGGCTGTAAGATCACGGGATCTGTGAGGCCACTCTATAAATCCTACTCGCCCTATCCAACTATTTGGAAATGCAGCATTTGAGACTTCCCTTACATTTCTTGCAAAATGAGGAGGAGCTACATCTTGTTGGAAAAATATCCTTTGGTCTAGATTCCCACCATTATGGAATATTCTTTGGAGTTCTGGTATCAAAAATAATTAAAGAAAATTTAGATATTATTTTATTGCCTATTATTCCAGCTCAAACATTCACTTTCCTTTGACTTTGAGAGTGGCATTCAATAATCCAATGAGGATTTTCCACTGCATAATATCGACAATTTTGTCGATCAACCTAAATTAAAAAAGGGTTACGAAGTTCAGATTTTGCCAATTGTCACCTATTTTTTTTAAAACATAAATACTTTTTCTCTCAGCTTTCAAACTCACTTGACCCTCAAAAAAAAAATGTTGCTTCATCAGAAAAAAGAATCCAATCTAAATCGACTTGTCGGTTGTCCAATGTGGCCATCATGATTTCGCAAAACTCTACCTTTCTATCAAAGTCATTCTTCATTAATTCTTGTACTGGTTGCATTTTGAATGGATTTATGCCAGCAGATTTTGTGATCTTTAACACCGTTTTATGATTAATATTGTGATCGCGAGATATTTGCCTTGCTGGTATAATCGAGGTGCCAAAAGTGGTGCCTTTTAATTGGATAAAAAAACTTTGATGGCATGTTTTTGAATTTTAGAAAAATCTTATTCACTGGGTTGCTATAAGCAGCGTTCCATTTAAAGTCTCCACCCTGTTTATTCTCCAACCATCAAATAAAATAGACTCTTGTATTACAGATGATGTGGGTCTAGAAAGGGTGATATTGTTAGCTTGACGGGTTTTATGCTCATGTCCAGGAAAAGGCCATCTATTCCGGATCTTGAAACTTACTACCTTCGAAAAAACAGAAAAGTCAGTGTCAACTTTTTCTTCTCTTTTAACACAGGTCCACAAGATTCACGGAGACTGATTCCATATGATGCTCTGATAGACCTCTTTTGAAGAACGAACTCAATTACCTCTGATCAACATTAGATACCCCAAAACGCAATGCCATACCGCAAAGGATGATGAACGGTTCTTCCAATTGAGGACCCAATTCTTTTGCCGCAACACTAACGGCATAGGTAACACCCAGATGCCACACTTGAGCAAATCTTTGAAATGTGTTTCTCAAATCTTAGATTCCGGTCAACAATGTTGCCCAAAAACTTTGCATGTTCCCTCTGCTCCAAAAGACATGATTCAAAAAGAACTTTCTCATCTGAGCCTCTGAAAGACATTATGTGCATCTTTGTGACAAGGTTACCATTGAATCAGCTTCTTATCAAACCAATATCAGTCGTGATTATTTCATTCAACAGAAAAGCATCCCTGGGCTTTCAAACGTTTGTGTGTCATATGCAAAAAGGGTTATAGTATCTTGGATTGGCAATCGAGGCAAATCATTTACGTACAAAAGAAATAGAGAAGTGTACAGACCCCTGAGGAACGCCCCACTTCCTCCCACCAGGTCTAAAGAGGCTGGGCCCACATCAACTCTCTTGAAGCCTATCAGACAAAAACGACTTCAACCACTTAATGAGCACACTTCTAATCTTATCAATTATGGACCAGAATGGAAGGCTGGCTTATTAGCAAATCTTTTCAAATGATGAACCATCTCGAATTTCATGAAAAGATCCCTAGTTATCCAAGGTTTCTTTTTTAAACCAGATTTTCTGCAAAGTTGAAGATTTACAGAAACAATCTCTTGGTAAACTGTGAAAATACTCCAAAGGTACAGAGGACGAAACAAAAATTGAAGGCCAATCAGCCAAAGAACAACGTTCCTCGAACTTGGTGATGCTCAATAAACGACGAATCCTGTCTAGGAAGTCACTTTAATGATTATTTGTCAGAGCTGATATCATTGTAACCAGTAACTATAGATATTAGATCTGACAACTGGAAGTATAAAAAAATTGTCAACTCAAAAGTCAATAAGTGTATGTACTTTCATTGTACTATCATAGTAATATGAACTGGTATACAACGTGGTGGCATTTAAGTCATCTGAATCAAGAATAACTACAGGTTTTGGGCCCAGGTGCGTATAGAAGGGAAGAAAAAGGGTTGATTACAAGCACCTGTTAAGTGACAGAATCGTCAAAAAGGTCAAGTTAGATGTGTTGCTGAATTAGTGGAATTTGCTGGAAATTGGCCGGAATTTAGCCACGTGAAAAGCAAGGAATAATGGCCGAGAAGCAACATTTTTTATGTGAAACCGTTTGAGGAAAATGGGTTCTCAAATTGGAACTTCAGAATCAAGCTTTTATTGGAGCAGCAAGGTGTATCACATGGTTTGACAAAAGATGTCCCATTGAAAAAGTCAGATGAATATTTGCCATTAATGAATAGTGATGTGGAAGGCCGAAATCTTATTGTACAATGACAACAAACAAGAAATGCTGGAGAAAAAGAAGCTGGCCAAGGAAATCATGCAGTGTCTGAGTGCAACGTATGAGAAGAAAGGAATCTCTACCCAAGTCACATTGCAGATAGAATTAAGGAGCTCAATTTTCAACGAAGGTCAGTCTCTAAATAATTTTTTTACTGTCCTTGAGAAAACTATCCATGAGTTAAGAGCCGCCGGCGAAAATATTGACAATAAAGAATTGTCACTCCAATTATTGTCGAGTATGCCTAATAGGGCGTGTTTTTTTTCGATCAAACATTCACCAGGTGAAAACATGATGCCACCAAAGCGTTTTTTTATTCGTGGTAAAAGTATGATGGTCCACCACACCACGTTTTTGAATTGCTCATGGATTTCATTTGGTGAAAATTTGATGCCATCATGTCCCACCAAAAATTCTATGTGATAACTTTGGTTGATTTATATTGATAGAGCACAATGACCTCACACACATCATATTGTCAATAATTAACACAATAATAGGAATTATTTTTTTGTAAACTTGAGTCTTGAGGCTTGATCATTGAGCAGATATTGAGAAAAAAAATTGAATTTAGACAAGTGATCAAGATTAAAAATGTTGATAGGTACTGTTGCTTCAGAGCTGCAGCTTTAATTTAAAAACCAATATTAAAGATCGTTTCTTGCTTAGTCGAATGTATATTGTTGAAAAGATTGGTATAAAGTAGGTAGGTACATTATTGGCAAACCATTTTATTCATCATATTTGAAAAAAATATAGTTCAAATAAATAATCTTGAAAGGCATGCAAGCTTAATATTATACAGATATGACCTTTTCGACTTAAAATTTATCTAGGAACTTCCCCTCAAAATTATGACATACCATTAAGTAACACCCTGTAGCAGGTCCGAGGTTATGTACTTGCTATTTTAATCCACCAAAGCGTTTTTTTTTGTTGATTGTGGTGTTTCCACCAACAAGATGCGAAATGTAACGTGTCAGGATCAGCTGATGCAACAGTTAATTTTTAGTGAAAATCAACACAAAATTTTGGTGGAAAAAAAACACGCCCATAGTTTTCAAGCTGTGACAACAGCTATTGACGTAATGTTTTGTCAGAGTCCAGAACAAGTCACGTTGGATTTTGTCAAAAACAAAATGTTGCTGGAGGAGGCTTGTCAGATTAAAAATAAATCATTTGGAGAAAATGACAATATGGCTTTTTCATCAGACCACAAAAACTGGCGCTCTGGCAATCGGGGTAAAGGATATTTCAATCAATTCAAAGGACGAAGAGGAACTCAAAATCAAGTTCCTGGATTAGATAGAAGTTTTCCTTATAGATGCTAAAACTGTAATCAAGTGGGTCACAAACGAGAACAGTGTCTCAGGAATCGGGAAAGTTCTGGTCAATCTGGAAATGAGAAAAGAACTCTTGAAAATCACTATGTTGCATTTGCACAACCCTCAACTTCAAAAAGAGCTGGTAAACAAGAAGAATCAGGTGTAACATTTCTATCATCAGTGGAATCTGATATTGTGTACAAGGATACATGCATGACTTGTGACAGTAACATGATAAACTGTGTGATTGATAGTGGAGCTACACACCATCTTGTAGGTGCAAATTACAAATGTTTCTTAGATTATTGCCAGGAAGTTAATTATGCAGTTCGTGTTGCCATAAGGGAGAATCAATCAATGCTACCGTGCAAGAAAATCCACATGCAGAATCTGATACTGGAAAAAGTCTCAATATTGAAAATATTTGGGTATGCAACAATCTAGCGTACAACCTACTGTCTGTGAGAAAGATGGAAGAAAGTGGTCTGGAAGTAGTGTTCAAGGAAAATAAAAGAAAGAAACAATGTCGTTTGCCTTTCGCAAAGTTACCTGAGAAAAGAAGACCTGGAAGAATTTTGGAAGTGGTAACCAGTGATGTTTATGGAACTACAAAACCTGCAACTTTTGATGGCTATAACTATTTTGTCACATTCATAGATCATTTTTCTCATTTTTGCATGTCTTTTCTATCAAGAAACAAAAATGAGGTTCTGGAATACTTCAAGGCATATGTTTCTATGGCTAAGGCAAAATTCAACAAGCATGTGTAAAATATTTGTTGCGACAATGGAAGAGAATATACATGCAAACATTTTCAAGCTTTTTGCAGAGAAAAGGGTATCAAGATTCAATATACAGTGCCATACAATCCCGAACAAAATGGTGTAGCTGAACGTTTCAACAGGGCAATAATGGATAAGGTAAGATGTCTCATCTATGATGCAAATATGGCCAAGCATTTAGAGTTGCTGTCTACTTAACCAATCGAACACCGACAAAAGTATTAAGGCAAGACGTCATCTGAAGTCTGACATTTGGTATGAAAAAACACCGGATATGGAAAAGATAAAACTTTTTGGTTGCACAGCATACAATTTAACTCCAAAGAAAATCAAAAATTCTAAATTGTTTCCTCATTGTGAAAAGGTTTAAATGATTGGATATACTGATAATGGATGGAGGCTATGGAGTGAATCTGATCAAAAAGTAATTCATGGAAGAAATGTGATATTCGATGAAACTTGCAAGAAAACGTTCAAAGAGTGATATTGGAAGAATGTGAATCAGATAAAGATCTCGGACGAAAAGATTCTACTGGATATTTAACTGAGAACTATGAAGACCGGAATATGATGATTACTCGACGAAGTCAAAGAATCACTGAAAAACCTCAACCTCTTGATGATTATTACCTAGAGGAAGACTTTGATGAAGAAAATCTACTAGTAGCTTTGTCTGTGGAAAATCTACTTCATAAAGTACCGAAAACCTATACTGAGGCTGTTGCTCCAGGAAATGGATGGAAAGAAGCTGTCAAGGAAGAGCTGCAGTCCTTGGAGAAAAATCACACATGGGAACTGGTTGTCCCTCCATGCATTGCTTATGAAATTGATTCTGAAAAGGTATTCAGGGAGAAGGACATTGATGGTATAGTTGATAAAAAGACAAGGTCAGTGGCCAGGGAATCTGGGCTTAGGCAGAATAATTCAGACAAGAAGGTTTGTATGCTAGTAGTCAGGATGTGTACCTTGAGAATGTTTTTATCTTTATATATTCAAATGATTTGTCTGTTATCTTGCTCTGTTGAGAGTATTTTGGATAGGAAGAGCATTTATGATAAAGATGAATAACAATGCTATATCTTGGAAAACAAAGAAGCAAAACACAGTTGCTTTATCAAGTGATGAATCGGAATTTATAGCATTGTCATCATGTTTGAGTGAACGTTTATTTTTGCGCCAAATGTTAAATGGATTTGTAAGCTATGAGGTATATCCTATATATGTTTATGAAGATAATTATTCTATTCCCATTTTCATGAGAATTTTTTTTTTTTTGTTTTGTTTGATTACGTTTGTGATAATCATAGAATTGTGATGATGTGTAGGAAGAATAAAAAAAATGTCAACCATAAAGTCAGTAAGTGTATGTCCTATCATTGTACTATCATATCAGTAATATAAACTGGTATACAACGTGGTGGCATTTTAGTCATCTGAATCATGAATAACTACATCCTGAACTTTCCTTGCACGGCAAAAAAATACCCCGCAGTTTCGAAAGCAACTCACTTAAAGCAAATAACTCTTATCAGCAAAACAAAGCTATTAGGCGAGCCATTAGGTATCCCAGTTTATACAAAAACTACAAACATTCTCATTGGTAAATTGACAAAATCCACAAACAATTGAGTAAAATGTTCGGAGCACAAATAAAATCGAACCAACTTAATCAGAGAATAATTGCCTTGAACCGTTTTTTCTGCTGCCTGAGAAATCTACTAATTGCGCGAAAAAAATCATGAAGAATAGCCGTCGATGTTTGTCTTGCATACATGCAAGGAATAAAGTGCTAACTAACTTCACTGGTCAACAAAATGTTGTGAAATTTTCTTTGTCATATATTTTTGAACGAATTCCGAGTATTTCGGGCCTGCTGAATTCATAAATGAAAGTTGTCTTCTCAAATTGGCTTTGGTTTTTGAGATGACCTATACCGTAGTATAAAAAATTATACTATGATCTATACCATCAACTTTTTTTGGAATTCTGACAAAATATTATGATAATTTATGCCAAAGCTCTACTTTTTTTGACTTTTCCACTCGATTACCGATTACTGAAAACTGTTGATAGGGCTTAAGAATGGAATATAAGTGAATTACGTTGAATCGGTAGGAAGTGAGGTCCATTTTCACCTTCTTTAGAAATAACGTCCTGATATCAATCACCCTGTATATTATTATGTTCGTGAGATCCGTCAGTGAGATCGATCAAGCTTAGTAGTTTTTTGCTAACGAGGTGCAACTTATTTTCACCTAATAATATCTTCACTAGATACTAGATCATAGTACAAAGTTATAATGACTTTTTCCATTTTACCTGATAAAAAAAGTCAGTAGTGACTAGTGAGACTACTCTCTCTCTGAGTGTAAAACTTTCTGTACATTTTCAAGAAAAAGTTTCACAGGAGATGACAAGAAAATGCTAACTCCATTACACAAGACAAAAGAAAATTCAGGACAACGTCGAGAATAAAAAGACTGGAATATAAATTCTTTTGAGACCCGAAGCACTACAAGGACATATTTTTTTGTTATGGGGTCGACGAATTGCCATGTCTCTTTTGTGAATGATTCTATAATATCAAAATTGGAAACATGTTCTGGATAAAAGAGGCCGGACAAATTAAACGGTAAGCCATCGATAAGAAGGAATGTGAATTATGGCACAACCCAAAAAACAAACAAATCCACCCATCTGTTAAAGAAAATGTCGTCATATTATCAGGACTCTGGAAGTCTTTTTGAAATCCTACCACATCACCCGAGTGCAATATTGCTGATTTTCAGCAACTCACCTTATTGGGCAATTGCTCCGTTTTGTAGATTCAAAGTTGTGGAGTTGGAAAATGAATATCAAAATTTCCAAAACGTATGAACAAGGTGTTCATTCATTGTTGCCGTTAAAGGGCGGGCACTTCACATTGCACTTCTAATGGTTCAAAAATGAAATTTGGCTGGGGAATAAGTAGTATATACGGGAAAAGCACATTGTGTGAGTTTATTTTGCAAGTTGATGAAAAAGAAGAAGAAAAGTCCTCAATCTCACAAATACCTATATATTGGGTGTTAGATGACCGGTCTCGAAGATACTGAAAGATCTTCATCTTCAGATCACTATTAGAAAAAAACTTGATTCTGTGAGCGTCAAATAGAAAAATGACAAAAAACGTACGTATTTCTCACAAGAAAACAAATTCAGAACGATAAACGAAAAGGGCAAATTCGAAACCGGTCATCTATAAAACCCAATATATTAGTCGCACCTTTGGTGAAACAAGGGCACATTTCCTATGTATTTCAAATGAGAGTATTTGTGTGATTTAGCACTTTTCTTCTTCTTTTTCATCAACTTGAATAAGTAATATTTTGATTTTTTGGGTTTTCCCCATGGCATATTTACCTTGACGCATCGAAGGATGGGAGGAGATTGAGCGTTCGCGACCTCAAATGACGCTCAATCTCACCGTTGATTCTGATCGAATGGAACATCAGGTGGTCAACGCTGGTCTCACGGGGAAGGGCCGATTAAACGTTCAGACATCTGAGGCGTCACCAAACATTGATGCAATGTTATGGACATCATCAAACACTCACAACAAATCCAACACTGAAAATCAAGAAAGACAGAATGCTAAACCTGGTACCAGAGTAATAGCCATTAATACGGTCGTGGGCAACATAAGCCTGAACAAAATTGGTAAGCTTTCCGGGGCTCAGCGACGGAGGATGGCGGTTGAGGGTTTCAAAGCGGGAAAATAGCCTGTTCGTCATCAGAAAAGAAAAACAAACAGGAGACTCAGGAACCAAACCACCTTAACTTACAGGGTACACAGGAAAACCAGTTGCCCAGGCAGAACATGGAAGCAGACTCGCTTCCAAAAAGTTTGATATTGTTAGGTTTGTTGTACTACTAGAATGCCATCATCGATGGGGGCAACCAGGCTAAAATATTTTCGAGACGGTAGTACTTCCGGTGGTACCGGAATCAGGTTTCAACTTGCTTATTTCAAATAGAACACCCTTTATATTATTACATTTTTGAATTCCACCTGTAATTTTAGGGAGATTCTAAGTATCATATCCTTAACCTGAGTATTAGCGTTTTTAAAATATTAAGGTTTGCATGCAAAAAATTTCGTTTGTGAGCTCTAATTTGAATGTGAATTTTTTCTTCGAGAAAGCTCTCTTTATCTAATTTGCGTTGAATTTCTTGTTGAACGTATTCAAGACATTTCAATACCTATTGATACAGAGTGGTCAAAAAACCATATTAAAAATAAAATCGAGGAAACTATTTGGAGTTTTTTGCTTTTAGAATTCAACTCGACAAAATTTTTTTTTTGTTCGTGACAGTTTACGAACAAAAAAAAAAGCAAGTCATGAAAAGTAACTTTTCCTCCAAATAAAATATGCTTTTTTTTTCTTCAAATGTCGACAAATTTATAATTTATGCAAAAACATGATGTTTTCAATTTGCCATGAATATAGCTTCGGGCGGCGGCGCCAGGTTCACGTTTTCGTTGTCATGGTTACTTTCCCCTCCGGCGGAAGATAAGTTACTTTTCCTCCGCCGGTGAAAAAGTATAACTTTGCGGCCGATACTCAGTCGAACAATGTCCTGTTTTCCTGACGATTAAAGAAAAAATGACTTGACTTTTTTTTTCATTTGTCATTTTGTCATTTTTAAACTGGTTCTTTGACCACTCTGTATCAAAAGGTTTTGACATGTCTGAAGTAGATTCTTTTCAGCCAGAAATTCATTACAAATTGAATAAAAAAGGCTTTTTCATTGGAAAAATTCACATTGAAATCAGAGCTTTCAGACGTAATTTTTAACAAAAAAACCTTAATATTTCAAAAACGCTAATAGGATATGATAAATCAAGTCCCCCTAAAATTTTATGTAGAATTCAAAAATATGTTAATATATAAGGTGTTCTATTTAAAATAAGCAAGTTGACACCTATTTCCGGTACAGCTCGAACTACTACTATCTTGAAAATATCTTAGCCTGGTTGCCTCCATCGATCGATGATGTCAAATTTTCAAGATTTTCTTATGTATGACTTTCCGTATACAGATCGAGTTTGTTTCCGGTGAGACACCCTGTTTATGGAACGTCAGGAAGAAGAGGACGTGTTATTGTCAATACAAATATTATGTTCATTTTATTTTTATTATAGAGGGATTTTTGGAGCATGAAGCGCTTCCTATAATCGAGAAAGACAATTCTCCCCACGCTTTAGCAAATATAGTCATGTTCCCATATCATTTATTATTGATGAGGATTCGGGCGAAGAGGATGTCGTATCGCCAGACAATTTACCATCGGCACAACTGAGCGCCCCAGCTGAGATTCAAGTACCTGTTGAAGATTACGACTCTGATGATGATAACATACCTTCAGCCAGATTGATTAGTCAATCGAAAGAGGTATCAAAATCTTCAAAACCTACAACTGGAGTAACGACTCGGAAATTTTTCAATAAACTAATGATTTTGAACCAAGAAGAAGATCCCAACTTTTTTTTCCAAATTAATCGACGAAAACGATTCGATGTTTTGGTGGGAGAAACAAACCGAAATGAATTATCAAAAAATACGAATAGTTCTCCAATTACCCTAGTGGAAATCAAAAGTTTTGTAAAAATTCCTATTTTGAGTGGGTATGTTCCTATCCGAGGCAAAAAATGTTTTGAGAAAAAGATAAAGATGTGCACAATCCTCTTGTATCGCAGGGACATTCTGCCGACAATAATAATTATTTGACTTCTAATGATAAAGTTGCTAGAGTAAGGCCTCTGTTCACATTACTAAATCAAAATTTTCTGAAGCACCTCCGCACGTTGAACATCATAGTGTGGATGGAGACCATGGCCCTATTCGATGGGGTAACAAACTCGAAGCTGGTATATGAAATGGTTCGAGCCTCATCAAGGCGCATCTACAAATATTTCTTCGAAATACAAAGATACAGTTACTGTTCCAAGAGTTGTACCTACCTACACGCATAGAATTCAAAGTCGATGGCCTGGAAGCAAATCTCATGTTTTCTCTGTTTTTTTTTTTACAAATCTTCCAATGTTTGAATGTTCATCTGAAAAGGGTATCGAAGAAACCGGTTATTCATTCTAGCCAAACTTCGAAGAATCCCTTGAAACCAACAGCGCTACTGAAAAAGCTTCCGAGAGTACACACGATCATAGGTCTGATTTTGATAAAAAATAACAATGGTAACTTGGAATGATAACAACATAACATAATAGTATCATTGGTCCTACATATAGGATGCCAGATTTTTTGATAACCTAGAATATTTATTTGATACATAGAACAATTTACCCTCAAAGTTGTTTCTCCAATTTTTTTATCTAACCACGTTTTACAATTTTTCCGCCCTTATGGCTCTTCTAATATGTGCTACTCTTACTTATTTCAGGATGCACTGATGATGGCATTATTGCCGAAAGCGCTCTGCATATAAAAAGTTTTTTGAAATAAATTTGCACGATATATACTCCATGGTCTCCACCTTTTATTAATAATCTAAATGTTCTAGCACGCATTGAGGCTGATCCCCATATGAAATCAGAATTAAATCGAGAGAATTGGGTATCGACAAGTCAAGCCTAGACAAAATACTCCAATAATACAGGTAAAAGGGCATACGATTTTTTTTTGTTCGTCTTTGTCGATACGTTTTTCATTGTTATAGACTACATCCTTATCATTGGTCGCTATATCAAGCATTGTCTCCTAGATCGTCTCAATTTCTGCAACTGGATGCAAGGAATGATTGGGGATAATCCCAATATTCCTAAGCAAATCCTCTGGTCCGGTGAGGCCTCATTTAGCAGTAAGGGTGGAATCAATCTCCATAAAATGCATTATTGTTCTCAGGACGGTGGAGTGTTAACGTTTGGTGCGGCATAATAGACAATCAAATAATTTACCCATTTTTTTTTTAAGGATGGTGTAACTGGCCAGGTTTATTCGAATTTCTTAAGGGGTGATTTACCGATTCTCTTGGAAAACGTCCCAACTCAGACCAGAAAAAGATTGCTCCTGCAGCAAGATGGCTGCCCTGCACACAACGCCGCTGTCGTTTGTGCTTATTTAGACCACGTTTTTTGCAAGCATTGGATAGGCAAAGAAAGTTTATTTCCATGGCCAGCAAGATCCCTTTACTTGACTTGCTCAGATTTTTATCTTTGGGGACAAATACGGGATCTTGTTAACACAACAACCCATCCAACAAAGAGGACCTGTTGGGGCGTATAAGAAACGCCATCGGTAGTATTTTGGTCGAAGATATTGAGAGTCGACTTGAAGACGCATCCAAGAATGCATCGACAACGACGACCAGCAGTTCAAGCATTTGGGGATACAATAACATGACTTATGTTCTCCAATACACAATACACATACTCATTTTTTTCAAAAACACTTATCTTGAATAGTATCACTATTTCACATTGAATTACAAAAAATCGTACAGCTTTTTTATCGCGAAATCTAGAAACAAGTGTAATACATGAAAGTTATGCGGAATTTTGTCGAGAGTTCAGACGAACAATGTTCAGTATACCTTTGCATTTGAAAATTTGAAGTAAACTCAAAAAATGTTCGTCGTCTGCATATTATACTAAATGCAATCGTCTCTTTTGATCATCATCATTTGAAATCTCAAAATTGTGAAAGAGGAGGACCTCCTCTTCAAAATGAGACCAAGTTTGCTTCCATCGGTTGGGTTTTTTTGAAGTTATGAGCATTCTTGCGTTGTACGGTTTGATAGCTGATACCTGTCTTATTTGACATGCTAGACAAAAAAATGAAAAAAACAAATTTTGAGGAGATTTCTCAGGAAAGCCATAGCGGTACTCATTTATATTTGTTTCTATCAAAAAATCACGAAAAAACAGCAATTTTGTGTTTTGATAGTACCGTTACGCCATCTTATTTCCAATTTCCAGCATTGTCTGTTTTCCATATTATAAAGAATTTTTTTTTTCCGCAAGTCTCTGGGATGCCAAGATTCTGAGATCTGGCACCTTGCCATTCTTGCATAGACACCTTGTACATTTTCGAACATTCGTGGGGTGATTTGGCGACATTCATCACTA
This sequence comes from Orchestes rusci, assembly GCA_958502075.1. Taxonomy (NCBI): domain Eukaryota; kingdom Metazoa; phylum Arthropoda; class Insecta; order Coleoptera; family Curculionidae; genus Orchestes; species Orchestes rusci. The sequence goes on from OY293306.1 coordinate 5,218,800, forward strand.
TTTTTTGTGTACATCTTTGATAGATATTGGCTGGAACGCATACATTTTAGTTTTCAAATGACCCCATAAGAATTATTTGAAGGGATCAAGTCTGGAGAACGTGAAAGTCACTCAATAGCTCCATTTCTTCTGATATCCATTGTTCTGAAAACTTCTGGTACAAATATCGACAAACCAAGCACAGAATAGTGGGATGGCGCACATCTTGCGGTGGTTTCCAAATATTTTTTGTAACTTCAATTGATCCCCATAATGGTTGTGTGGATAGTAGCGTTGTAAAACTATGGGGTTATAATCTACATGAAAATACCTACACCTCATGGCATTTGAATTGAAATATCGACGAGTTTTTGTCTTGAATGTTTTGAGGTGCTCAAAACTACCTGTTATTTTTTTCGGATGGTCACCCTGTATGTACATACATTTACATATTTCCACCTGGTTCCAAGTTAGTCGGCATCATCTGGGTCATGATGATTTTCTTTAAATATTTACGGATAAAATTTGCTATAATGATAATATTTATATACATCAGTCACAATGTTTTCCGGATACATAAAAATCTACACTTGGATACAATGGTGAAAAATCGGTGGGTATTCGTCATCTGTCTGAACCGTTCGTTGATTAACTATTTGTAAGTTAATACATCAACACATTATTGACAAGTTTGTGATGGAGACTGGAAAATTTGTGTGTTAATTATTGATGCCACGTGATCTTGAACGTTTTAACGAAAGTGCAATAAATAAACCTCAATTACTCCAATCCTCTGACAATAAAATGATTTTTATTTTTTCAATGAATAGTTAATTACCTGAATTAATGAGATGGAAGGTGGAACCAACTCTATTTTGAATATTTTTCCCAAGATTTCTCCAAATGATAATCAGAAAAAAATCTGGCTTGACTTATGGAATAGCACTACTTACATTTTTTGTATCTCTTGTTCATATTATGTTTTGATAATTTTGTGCGTAGTAAATCTGTTTGGGGTTTTGATAATCGTATAAGCAAATGAATCCAATATATTTACACATGAAATACTCTCATTATTTGTCCTCTATTGTTCCGCAAACATGTGCAATTATTTGGTATCATTCAAAATCGATATTTCTTTCGGATTATTCTATTTTATGCTCATTTCTGTGAATAAAACAATACTGTGAATAAAATAGTTGATTGAGAATGAGTATTATTTACAATTATTTCATTTCGTTGTCTGCTTACCAACTACTTATCAAATCAAATTTGATCCTGTAAATTCTATGTCTATGTTGTTCAAAAATCTGTGGTGATGCACCTAGTGATAGATAGATAAATGGGGTTGATTGTAAACATAACAGGACTGTTAACTACTTGCTTCTTGAAAATAATGATGTGTTTTACTTGCCATTTTGAAGTTATGCAGGAAGTGAATACAACAGTTTCATCATGATCCAAAATTGTGAATTTTTGTGAATGCGGTAGCTAAGGCATGGTAACGGAATCTCTTCACCAAAGATTCTCGAATAATCAACAATGTGTGACAATGTAATTTCACTTTTTTTGTGAATACGTCACACGTTCCATGTGCATAACGTGCGGACAAATAGCATGGCCTGAACCAATAGATATTCTGATAAATCCAGCAACTTCTGTTATATTCAAAGATCCTGCATAATTTTCTTCACAGCATCATCGTTTTCTCCGATTCTGGACAAGGAGAAAAGAGACAAGCATCCTCATTATCATCCCGGACTTCTATGAATTGGTTAACTATATTACTCATAAACAATTTTTTTGTTTAAAGAAGACTCAAAGTGCCACAGACAATATTGTATCTGGATATTTCAACAGACCCCGTGAATGAGGAGGTTGAAAATGTTAATTATTTTACCCCACTGATAACGTCATATCATGATAAACTTCTTCACAAACATGAAAAAGTCATCTTATGAGAAAAATAGTTCCTAGCGTGTGAATTATTGAATTATAGAAACCCTTATCCACATTGACATAACTGCCGATCCAAAAATAGTGAAATTAATGTCATGAAACTGCGATATCAGCATACACAAATGAGTGAGTATGTATCATATTATCGTGGATCTATATTGATTTATGGTAATAATCAAAAACGACCCGTTATCTTTTGTCTAAACAGATATTATGCGCCAGTGGCGTGGGGAGGAATGAGACACTACATTCATTTCTTTTAATCGGGATATGAAGAGCAATCTGTTGGTGCTGGTTAATAGGTTGAGTGAAAATTCGGGTTGATTCTCCAGGCAAAGTGGCCTCAGGTATGTTTTGAATCATTTATACACTTATCTGGTGAATTAGATATTTGACAAGAATTTCAGGTTAGATTATTTCATGAAACGATAGGGAGACATGAGACAGTTGTGTTGGGGGGCCATATGATTTTTTCTTTAATCATGGAATAATCTACTCCCAAATTCTTGTTGAACATTATTATGATTCATTGGATTACTTTGAAATATAAAAAAATGCTAAGCTGACAAAAATATTTATTTTGATATTGTTTCAGATATAATATGGCCCATTTTTGGATAAGAAAGACGAAACGAGTAGTTCCTTCATCTGACATCATAAAAACAGCGGTGGAGAAAGTTCTTGGAGGAGCAAAATCACGCGCGACTGCAAGGAAATATGATATAGATAAACAAACGATCAGCAGATAAAAGGATCGTGGCTACGATTGGTAAAGCGGCTTTGGACATCGTCATCCCGAGTTTTCGCTGAGGACATCATAGTCAACCAGTTTGCCACGATGTACGAGTCTCAATCGCAGAAAACTTACCACATTTTTCAACAATTTGCAAAGGTTCCTTGAGCGCGACAAGTTTGAGCCTCATCAGATCTGGAATATTGATGAAACACGACCGTACACAAGCCACCCAAAGTCCTGGCAGGAAAGTAACTGCTTGTTGTGGTATTAGTGCTGGAGGGAGATTCATTTCTTCGTTTTTCGTCTTTCCAAGAGAACATTTCAAGGACTATGTTGAGTGGTGCTTTTCCAGGAAGTGCAGGAGCTGCTTACTCAAGTGGATGGATGACTTCCAAAAATGTTGTTTTCCTGGACCACTTTATAAAACACACTGGTTCTTCCATGGAAAATAAAATATTGCTACTACTGGATTACCACGAGAGCCAAATTTCCGTTGATTCTCTTAAAAAAGCCAAAGAAAATGAGATTGTGATGCTTACGTCTCCACCACACTGCAGCCATAAGATGTTGCCTATGGATGTATCGTTCATTTCCCCTCTATTTTTTTATATAATTCGCAGTGTGCATCATGGATGGTTTCGAATAATGGTCAAACCATTTCCATTCACAACATTGCTGCTTCAGGTAGTCAAGCGTTTGAACTGAAGTTAACACCAAATAATATTATGTCTAGTTTTTCATCGACCGGCATTTATCCGTTAGATCGAGATGTTTTCACAGACATTGATTTTATGTCTGGCGCAGTGACCGATCGACCACTGGAAACAGCAAGTAAAATTCTAGAAGATGGAACATCTACATTGAAAACTGGCGTACAAGAATGTGAGGACCCAACGTCAAAAGCCCACGAGCAAGAGCAATCTGAACACTGAACAAAATTTGGTTAGTTTGGGTTAGTTTGAAACTGTACGACCACTCTCGAGAGCAGGTCTTCAAAAACGGGCCACTACAATGCGAAAACGTGGTTCCTCAGAAATTCTCACCGACACACCAAAGCTATGTAGGCTGAAGCAAGTGCTCGAAAGATCAAAAAAGTTGTCACGCTGAAGAATGCCAATCTTTTTTCATGAGAAAAATCTGAACAGAAACCTGCAACTTCACCTCAGTCTTCTGCGAGTGATGAAGAAGAACAAATCGAGTCGGCCTTAAGCAGCGAAGATATTTGAGATGTTGAAAGCTACTGGAAATAAATGCTTCGAATTAGAGCTCTTGATGATGTCAAGACCCTCCAAGCGGGAGTTTGAAACAAAGCTTTCAACTATGCATTATGTGGGTCAAGTATTATCAAAGGAAGATGATGACTATGGAATTAAATTTTTGCGTCGTCACGGAACCACCTGGAAATTTGTTTTTCCAACAGTGAAAGATATATCTGCATTTCGAGAACAAGACATTATTTTGAAATTTCAAAAGTTTACATTGTCTCATTGCTCCCTATCACCCGTCTCAATGCTCCCTTACCAAGGGAGCATTGGGACGATCTTCACCACAACACCACCTCAGTGAAATATACCTAAACAATTAAAATGATATTTTGGAGGCATAAAAAAATATGGAGAGTTTGACCAAAAGGCACACAATCGACTTACAATATTTTCAATCATCAAATTGAAAATCGTTAAATCAATAACAAAATAATAGTATATTATTCAACGAGCGGGAAATGGTCGATATTACTCACGAGGATGAAGTTTGCGCTACGAGCCGTAGGCGAGTAAGCGTAATCATCTGAGTGAGAAATATACATTTCATTTGAACGGCACTTTTTGAGAACTACTTTACTTAAAGTAAAGTTAGGTTGTGAACACTTCAAAACAAGTATGGACGGTCAAATGTGCTGTTCCAAAATGATGTGTTTGAAGGTTGACATTTTGTCGAATAATCTGATTGGCTACAAAACAGTGGAGTAATGAGATAAGATCATTTTATTGGTTAGAAACAATTAAGGTACAACAAAAAAAGTCACTGGACTTACGAGTCACATCAACCAATAAAAAGTAAATGTATAATACTTCTATTATTGAATTATAGAAAAAATTAATTTTTTGTCTCGAAGCTTCCTAGTCTTCCTCAATTTTTTAAAATGTTTTTCATATGGTGTGAACTTAGCTAGACACACTGTATATCGTCCAGGAAATTTCCTTTTCTAGAATCAAGGTTATTGGCAAAAATTTCCTATTTTTGCAAAAAAATTGTTGTAAGTCGTTAAGCAGTTCAGATCATGAACAAATTTATAAAAAAAAGTTGTTTGACCTCTGAGTCTCTGAAACTTTTATGCCGATCATATTTTTGTAAAAAAGATCTAGCACGAGCTCCTGGTACGCTTTGCCTCATCCTATTTGACAAGTTACAGGACATTTAAATGACAAAGTTCCGTGGGCAACCGTGATGGTTTCAAAAACGAAACAAAAAAGATCTGGCTGGACAATTCTTCCTTCTATAAGCTTTCATGATATCTACCGCTCAACGACTTATCCCGTTTTTTTTTGACAAAAATAGTTGATGCAATACCTTCGGTTTAAAAAAATATGATCAAGATGCGGTTTGTTATCAGCCAGGGGGTCAATTTTGAGCCTTCGTATCAACACGTATACGCAATTGTGCGATCGACATCATTTGAAATAACATGGTGATCGCATTTTTTCGTATACGTTTCAAATTTGCGAAAGGTCAAGAATTGACCCCCAGGTTTCATTTCCAGCCAAAATCACATATTTTGTTGAATTTAAAAAAACAGATCTAACTTTGTCCCATCAGTTTTATTTGGTAGTAGGCAAAGTCTTGTGAAAGCTTTCCTAATCATCATAGCAGTTGCGCCCTGTAGCGGCCTTTCTGGAAACTTGAAAATGATTTCCAACAATTTCTGATGGCCTCTTTGCTATTTTTTTTTCCGCTGGCCATACGAGCTACAGCCGAGAGCCATTATTAGTGGGGCACCCATTATATTCTCCATCTTGCTTGATCCATCCATAGAAAGAAATTCGAAGCTTTTGAAAACTATTTGTACTGAAGACTATCACGCATATCAAGGGTTATGAAAAACACAAATATAGAAGTACTTAGACAAAGAGCTGATATGCTGCATTGAAGAGCGTTAAACCCGATGTTCAGTGTGTCCGTGAAGTAACGGATTGAATCATTTGAAATTTGAGCATTTTTTCTTGATTTTTAGTGGTCCAATCTGTATATTTATAACTAATTTGTTATCTAAAAAAAGAAATATCACGTGACATTTCGATTTTTAAAATACAGAGTGTGGCATGAAGAAGTTTTTAACAGTTGTGACCGGGTGAACATTGCGGCTTCGTCATGACGGCGTTTTACATTCATGCAAAGGGTTCACGAGACCCAGATCAAGAACGAGACGAACGTGGTCTTGGTTTTGACAAATGATTTTTTTTTATATTGCGCAGAACTGAAAAAATACTCTACCTGTTGAATAGTCACTGCTTTCTGTCAGTCTGACACAGCCCATGTGTAAATTCGTTTGGCGCTGAAATCAAATGTATTTTTTCTATGGAACTCAGTCAGACTATTCGGGAAATCGCTCGATATAAGGGCGCCACCGTGCGCTATCTGAAGAGACACATGGGCAGAAAAGCATTTTTACTTTTTTTGGTGTGTCCCAGACCTTTTACAACATTTCTGTGATGATCGTACTAATATATTAGTTTGAACCTGAGCATTCTAGTACATTTGTCATTATTCCAGTATAAAAATAATTGCCATCTGCCTTGTCAGTTGTCTCTATTGTCATCCTGTCAGTCCGTTCTATCTACGATACACCTACCCCCGATAAGCATATTATGTGACGTCATAATATGAATAAATACTCCAAAATCTACCAAAATCTGTTCTGAAATGTCATAAACGAGTACCAGAAATTATGTGTCGGGCTGGCGCTGTTCATGCTCTGAAGGGTTCTAGTGGAAAAGAAAATTCGGAAAATTCGTTGCAAAACATAATTCAAACTTTTCCTCCTTTGATTCTAGCTCAAAAATCGACGTATGGACTTTTTATTCAAAGATAAGATTCTTGTAGATACTTCCAGTTTTTAAATAAATATACGCATACCTACTTTTGCTGGAGTAGACTTTCTTTTAATGCTAGGTGATAATTGATATTTGTTTTTCCGAAACAATACTCAATACAAACAGTGGGTTCTATATTATTTTCTTTGAGTATAGACTAAAGGTGTTGATTTTCATCATTGCATTATACTTCCACTTGATTTGGTGCACACTACATATTTTCACATACCATTGTTTAGAAGTTTCGATGACAGCTTATGTTTTGAAGTCGGTTGATCAAGGCAAAGGAAAAGTGCTTGAGAAGACGTTAAGACACAAAGACGTTAACACATGGCTGAAGTAATAATAATCAATGAAGTTAAAAAGACGATAAGACGAATGCAATCAGTCGGAATTGTGTGGTCTGCTGATAAGAGTGCCTGTTGCATGTATAAGACCCAAATAAGTTTGTCGGTCAAGCTATGTGGCCTTTCAAAAAGCTTTAACATGTTTCTGAATGTGTATGAGGAGAGTGTTGTCACGGTAGTTTAGCCTGCTATAAAGTTTATATCTGCTATTTTTGGAATAAAATTCACTTCCAACAATTGTCAGGATCTATTTTGTAACAATAACAAATACATAATTGACTATTTTAACGAGCTCAGCTTCATTTTTGGCCAGAACAAACGCACCTGGAATGAAAATCAGGGTGAGTCACCTTAGAAAGCTGGATAACAAACGATGTCCAGAAGTGCGTAATAAAACAACCAGCTGACAGGCGGAAGCAAAGTCAAATGCAACAGTAAAACTATCGAATGGAAGACACCAACTTCGACTATCCTGTAGGTCAACCGATGAGAAAGCACGAATATTGTCTCTACTTAGCCAAAACAATAAAAGATCTTGTCGGCTGGACAAGAACAAGCACATTCACAGTATCTGCTTGGAAGCTGAAAGACACGCAAATCACAACGAATCACACGAACTATATACCAAAGTGAAATACCTGGCGCGCAAATCTAAACTTCGCACACAAATAATCAAAGATGACATTGGACAAATCGTCACCGATTCAGAAGAAATTTTGTTAAGGTATGGCGCAGGTACTGCTCCAAACTATATGGCACTAGCATCAAAACAGCAAAAATTGCCACGAGGACAAAAGATTCAGAACCGAGAATACTGGGATCAGAAGTGGGACAGGCAGTGATCCGACTGGGGAATAGAAAGTCTGCTGGAAATTATAGCATAACAGCCAAAGTAATCAAGGCAATGGGATCCGTTGGTGTAGAGATGATGCACACGCTATGCAACCAGATTTGGGAAACAGAATGCAAGCCAAAATAATGGTGCAATTCATTGTATTTACCAATTCATAAAAAGGGATACCCCACAAAACAACTACCGTATGATTGCTTTGGTTCCTCATGCTAGCAATATCATACTCCAGATTCTCAACAACCGGCTTAAACAATTCCTACTTCCACAAATTTCTGATGAACAAGCTGGTTTTATGCCAAGAAAAGGGACTCGGGAGAAAATACTCACCGTACGCTTACTTATTGAAAAAGCCCGAGAATTCAACGTCCCAATGTACCTTTGCTTTTTCGAGTACATCAAGGCCTCCGACTCTGTTAAGTGGGGCTCTATGAGGAGTATACTTAGTAAAATGGGAGTACCACTGCATCTGGTCAACTTCATCAGACAGCTTTATGATAACAGCTCAACTAGGATCAGAAAAAATAGCACGCTCTCGAAGGAGTTTGGAGTAGAGACTGCTGTGAGACAGGGATGCATCCTGTCGCCTATACTGTATAATATCTAGAGTGAATATACAGGGTGTTACTTAATGGTAAGTCATAATTTCAGGGAAGAGTTCCTGGATAAATTTTAGGTCGAAAAAGTCATATAAACTTGTGTTTAAAAAAAAATAAAATAGGTAAAACAAAATAAAATGAAAATAAAAAAATGAAAATCAAAAAAAGTGTGTTTCTTCACCATAATATCTTGTGGCAAAATACAGTTCAATATCTCAAACCGTCTCTGGAAAATGTATCAAAAACTGAAAATAAAATAGATCTTCAACACCCTGAATTTTAAAAACCAAGCATTTTGAGACCCAAGTTTACATGACCTTTTCGATTTAAACTTTATCAAGGAATTTCCCCTTGAAATCATGACATATCATTGAGTAACACCCTGTATAATGCGAGACGTACTCGATGAATGCGGCGGCGTAGCAATAGGAGGAAAAAAATCAGGATTCTACGCTACGCTGATGATACCCTAATCATAGGTGCAGGCCAGGAAAAGCTGGAAACAGTGATGAGGAGACTTGGTTGAGTAAGCAAAGACTACGGCTTGTAGATCAACCCCACAAAAACAAAAGTGATGATAGTTGACCGACAGAACAATCACCTTCCACATATCCATAGGATAGCAGCCAACATTGAAGGATGCGAAACGAAGATCCTAAGACGCCTAGCTATAGCCAGAACTGCAACAACGAATGGAGGATTTCGGCTATCACACGAAACACAAAGCTAACACTGCTCAATTTCCTAATTTTCCCAATCACCAGCTATGCTTCAGAAACCTGTACTATAAAGGAGGCGGACAGGCAAAGATTAGATGCTTTTGAAATGTGGGCATTTAAACGCATGTTGCGAATATCCTGGACTTTGCATCGCACAAGTGTCTCCCTACTGAACAAACTAAACATTCAGACGCGTCTATCTATAAATGTCAACCAATCTTTCCTTCAATACTTTGGCCACAATACCCGAAGAGACGACTTGATCGAACGTCTTATGGTCGAGAAAAAAATAAATGGACGTCGCCCACGAGTCAGATGACCAAAACGATGGGTTGACCAAACAGAACCCCTGATTGGCGCCACCTTGCATGGAGCAGTCCACATGGCCCAGAATCAAGACCAATGGTCAGCCAGACTACGCATGATGCCACCAGACCTTCCCCAGGTCAATGGACTGAAGAGAGAGAGAGACATTCCTTATTGATGTTATCATAATGTGGTTTTTGACAATTCAAAAATATTTCTAATATGGGTTTAACAGGATTCAAAAATAAGAGAAATACAACAATTGTTAAATGTGCACTACTAGTTAGTAGAATCAAACTCCCATACAACAAGTATGACTATATGATTTCATACCACTACACCAGAAAACAAGGAACTGCAGCATATCATTTGACAAGCGTCAAACTCTTTAGACTACTGGTAAGACCTTCCTTACCGCAATCGCTCGGAAAAAGAGGCGTGGGCAGATCATTTCAACCTAATTCTTTATATTTCACAAGAATCAGACTCCTTAGACCGCTGGTAAGACGTTTCTCACCGTAATCGCCAAAAGTTGCATTGGAAAAGAGAAATTTTTCCTAATTAATTAAAACGTGCAAAGTTTTTTTTTGGTAGAGGTACACCCGTACTCACACATCACGAGCAACCACTTCAACAAACAAAATATGATTTTTTCTGGATCTATATTTTGAACAGTCACTGATTCACCCTATTTATTGCAAGAGAAGTGGGCTCTTCCGATTGCTAATATTCGGTTCAAAATAATGTATAAAATAATGTGAATAAAAATGTTTTGAATTAATCACAGAATAACAGAATATATTTTCACCAAGCTATGAAACGAAGTATCATTAACAAATACGATCATAAGCATCAGAAAAATACACAGGATTAAATAAGAAAATTCTGCCTGTCGCACCCATTTGAATAAATCACTAGAAAATCCTTGATAGTATTTGCGTCGAGAATAACCCCCAATACTTGAAACAAATACACACATCACATGTTTTGAAATTTGGAATAAAAAAAAAAGTTTCATAACTGAAACTATAATAATGAACAGTGTAGCCATCTTATGATGCCAATAAATGTTTTGAATGTGTGAGTGTTTGGATTGAAGTGCAACTCATCATTGCCTCTGAGAACAATCACATTTGATTTGTCACAGAGTGAGACAATAAAAAATTGAGTATTTTTTGCTGTTGTGTTTGCTCACCTGTCAACGTTGCAAAATATATCCTCACAAACACCAAAACTAACCAAAACATAGTTTGTTATCTCTGTTCTCGCGACATCTATTAATGCGAACAAACACAACCAACACACTCAAAATTACTGGGATACCGCTACCGCGACTAATTGGACATTGTAATAATCTAGGCTCAAAAGTTTTCCGAAGCGGTCTGACTTCTGCCGTTTATTCTTAGCACTATCTACTAAATTTCTGTTCTGGCCGCCACTTGATCAGGTCTTATAGAGGCGTAAAATAATATCTTTGGTTAGCTCATCAAATCACTTGGTCTAGTCCATATTATGATCATGATGATAAGCAGAATCTATTTACCACTAAACTATGTACTATGATATTATAAAATTCTGGAAGTAGTGAAAAATGGTCGGAAATCAAGCATAAGAACCGAGATAGGAACGAAGTACAGCTACAGAATCGAATTGTTTGGAAACAGACAAAAATAAAGAGTTTTCATTATTGTGCATATTATGAAAAGACCTATTAGATTTGATGTGATTTTGATAAATTGGGATCTATCATTAATCATCGATGATACACTGGATAGGTGTGTAATTCAGAATTAATCAAATGTAGTTCTGGTAAGTTAGATGAACTCCGACAGAATCAGAGAATGTACATAAAAATAATAGAATGTTGAGATTCTATCCATAATATATTTCTATTAACGAGTATTTTACAGGATAGTCCCTTGTGTTCCGCATTCCCAATGTATTATATTGCCGACTTACGTGAATGTCCCATTTTCGTTGCAACGACTCGCATTCATTTGGAATACAATACATTGAAGCGAATGGACTACGGAATCATTTTCTTTTTTTTTACTTTCCACTTTTTTGAAAACACAGCAGGAAATGCTATTTAACAATATAATTATTATTTTCAACACCTGCATATTATTTTGTCCTGGAATGTTCGAGCAAATAAAATGTTAATGTTTAGCAGCAGTTCCGAATACAATATCAGTTTCATGGTATTCGTCACTGCTGCTTAAATTTGAACATTTTATTTGCGAGGGCGGACGATTTTTCAAATAATATTATTGATCTCATGACGTTATTTAGTTCGAATGTTTTTTTCACACTTCAGTACTTCCAGGACTGCCCTTCTGGAGTTCATTCATGAAGTTAGGTGTATGAATAGTTTTGAAAAGTAGGTTCCAGACACAGATCTTGCTGTATTCTGGAACATACTTTGTAACTATGATCATGCAATTTGCATCGCATTCTAATTTTGGACCGGGAGATAACGACCATTTTTGGGAAACGTTCAATGCCCGTCTGCTGAGCTGGAATAAGGTACAACTCAATATTTTAGGTCGATCAATGCATGTTTGGCCAAATAATGCATTAAACAGTTTTCTGTTATGCCTACTTGATGTGGAACACAGCCTTGTTTGGATGCAATGTTATAGCTACATGGTTGTTATAGTTACAAAAAACAATTGTAAAAATTACGATTCAATACAATTTGATTTATTATCGGATAAACGTTAAATTCTCAAATCACTTCACATTACCCGACATCATATGGTCCTTCGCAGACGGATTCTACTGAAGAAGTGAAGAATTCAGCATTGGCGGATTTTTGTACTTGGAGATGACGTTTTTTGACAACTTCCCAATCCACTTGGAGGTCAGTGCGTTCTATTTCTAGCTTTAATTTGGTTCGTACGAACAGTTTGATAATAATATTATTGATTGATTGTTGTTAACAATTTCACTGAAACTACATAAAGCAACGCTTACAACGCCCCTTCAATTGGTACTTTATCACGTACTTCTTTATACTTTTTACATAGTTTTGATATGGTTGCACACATTTTCTCGTTCCAGGCACTTTTCACGTGTAACTCTAATGAGAACAATTTCCTTAGTTGGATTCAATTTTTCACATTCTCACGATGTCTGACGTCGATAAGGTCAAACGTAGATTTTCTAAGGGTACTTTTACTTGCTTTATTAACTTTGTTGACAACCTAAAACAAGCAACCACTATCAATTTTGCCGACTTGCGAAAACGATTGACAAAAGCAGAAGAGCTCTTAGAGATATTCAATGATGCACAATTGTCTATTGAAGCAGCGGATCCAGACCACAAAATATTTCTCCTTAGAACATCATCTGTGATGCTACTGAACGGTCCTAAATTAGTGGGCCACTCGTGATAGGAAGACGAACTATTAAGGAGTAGATGGTGGATGCGTCAGGGACTCGTCGTTCGTCTAATTCTGTGATTGATTTTTATAGTTTTAGGTAGGGTATGTTCGGTCTTATGATAAATCTTGTTTTCAGTTGGTTTTGCTCATCAGAAAGTTATAAGTGAAGGGTCATTCATCTGGACCTTTTGTTTTAAATTGTTCCTTTTGTTTTGAATTGTTAATAAAACACATAAAATGGAATTGGATGCGCAACATTCATCATGACCTGGAAGAACAATCTTTGGCATTTAATTCCTGGAAATGATTCGATTAAATGCTGGCCGTGTCTGTGCCCCAAGTGGTTTTTTCGGAAGGTCAATTTTCAAGTATTGCGAACGGTATCTGCACGAGTAGGCGAGTAATATCTCCAATTCAAAAAACCTTGACATTCATGGATGAGATAATTTTCCTTACAAAAATCACATTTATTAGATGAATTGTGATGTAAATTTTGCTCAGGATTCTCTAGACTCAGAAGAACTTGAGCCTGGTTGCTCGGATCAAATGAATGCTTGTCATATCTCTTCCACAGAGCTAATCTGACTCAAAAAGCATCCCTAGAACAAAATCATGATCCACAGACTAGACCAATCACAGAAATGGAACATAGTACAGGGTTTGGAAATACTGTTATACCAACAAACCGCCAAAGCAAGAATCACGTACAAAATGAAGAATACGAAGTTTTTTTGGAAAATGTGTGGAAACAACCTGTAATTTTTTAAAAGTCTTCAGGGGACCCCATGTGGCAAAATCGTCAGTTCTTTTGAAAACAAAATAGGCTTTCCAACGTTGAGTATGCTGGTACTCAATATTCAGTCACTGCGGAATAAATGTGATGAACTATCTTTTCACTTGAATGATCACGATGTTCCTGACATTCTTCTGATCACCGAGCACTGACTGAAAAAGGAAGATACTTTTTTTCATTCGTGCGTCCAGTTTCCAATGAAAAGTAGTCTCCAAGGGTAGATCAATGATTATGACGTATATGGATCGGAACATATTCCAAGAAACGGACAAGTTCAATGATCTCCATTTATTTATCGGTCTTCGGCTTATAATGTTCCTCTCAGATGGGGCCTACTGCACAAGTGATGATCTACTCAACGAAAAACTGTGATACCTTGAATGTGTTAGTATATGCGTTGTTTTGTTGATCTGTTTGCTGTCTTTGTTTTTTCACTTATATGACTTTTCATCATTGCTTGTATGTATGTAAGTAGGTGGTAATTTTTTTTTATATATTATATAAATTTTGTATTGTTTTTAAGTATTTGCCTTGTCTACAAAACAATTGTTTTGATGAATAAAACTTATTCAATTTGATTTGACATTATGATTATTGAAAATATATAGGTGCACCCATGAAAAATAGGACATCTGGGAACGGTTCGCGTAATCTAACAATTACATTACCAGCTGCCAGTGTCAGTGTCAAAAAAAAATAGATAGACAATAATTCTAAAAAATATCGATTATCTCGTAAAATTGTACTGTTCGTGAGATTTGGTTTAGTGTTCGGACTTTTCGTCAACCTCCGAATTGAAATATCATTTCTTGTTTGTTGGTTTTGAGAACTTACATCAATATATTCGTTTTGAGTGACCGTTTTTTATTCCATCGAAAAGGGGACTTTTACATTTTGGTGCCGAAACCAGGGAACTTTAAGTTGGTGTAGTTTGCATCGTGCCATAACAAACAAGAAATTAATTTAACGGTTTTCGGTGTGTATATAACGAGAAAAATAGATATCGGTCTTCGAAAAACCTATCGTGCCAATCTCACGAAGCTTGCTAACAGTGTAAACGGCGTGCTAAACTCGGAGTTAGAAGATACGAACAAAATTTCGGTGTTGATTGCACGAATCAAAGATGTCAACGTCAAGTTGGACACTGTGAACAAACGTCTGTTTCCAACGTATGGTGACGATCAGATCGATGAAGAGTGCTCAAAAATAGCGGAGTATCAAGATATTGCTGTTGAAGCCATCGCAAAATTGAAATGCCGTTTAAAGGTTGAAAACGAAGTGAATCCAATGACGATCAACGTAGACGAGAATGGACAAACGTCGGAAAATAGTGGAGTTCCATCTCACCATTCCAGCATACCCTTGAGCACACAACATCATGGTGTTGCCGTACCAATTACCAGGAATACATCGGTAAGGTTGCCTAGATTAGAAATACCTTGTTTTAATGGTGACATTGCCTCCTGGCCTGCTTTTTGAGAACAATTCAAAACTGCTGTTCATGAAAATAACAATTTACATGATGCTGAAAAACTTGCTTATTTAAAATCATACTTATCGGGCAAAGCTTTGGTGACCATTTCCGGATTGACATCAAGCCAGTCATCTTATCAAGACGCTATCGATTTATTAATGAATGAATTTGCGAATTCTGAACGTATAGTGGATATTTATATTCAAAGACTTCTTGCAATTCCGCCGGTTAAACATGAAAAAGACATAAGTGCTTTTCGAAAACTATATAACTCAGCAACAACAATAGTGCGGTCCCTCTCTACTTTGGGTTTGCAGCCGGAGCAGTACGGTCTACTTGTGAAATCTATAATTTTCAAGGCTTTGCCATATAATACGCGAATTGCATTTCAGAAACAAAAACTATCGAGTGATTTGGAGGACTCTGCGTCGGAAAAATCGAGTAAAACGGGCAGCGTTGTGGACTATGCAAAAATAATAGACAATTTGTTAATATTCATTAAAATTGAATTGGACTCAATCAAACAAGCGCAGTGCGGGCTAGGACAGGACGATAAAGACAAAGATAAACATAAAAATTTCCGCAAAGACAAATATTTTGATAAGAAGTCCGTTAAGTCGTCTGGTAGTGATAACTCTTTTACTGCGGCAGGACTACTAGCGTTTGCTAAAGATGGATGTTTATTTTGTAAAGTTGGAAGTCACCAGTCAGCAGAATGTAATAGTTCTCTAGGTACCATTGAGAAGAAAACGATTTTAAAGGACAGTGGATGTTGTTATCGATGTACAAGACAGAATCATAATTCCAAGTTCTGTAGAGTCAAGATTGTCTGCAAAAAGTGTAAACGTAGGCACGCTTCTTCAATGTGTGACCCACCCAAACCAAATAATGGAAGCTTAGGAGCCACTGTCAAGAACAATACTTTAAATTCGAGACCCACATCAGATGATCAAATGGCATTAATTTCACATGGGCAAAACAACGCATATTTAAAAACGGCTCGTGGTTTTATTGAAACGAACAATAATCAAAGTCAAATGATTCGTCTGATTGTGGATGGAGGCAGTCAACTGACGTTTATAAAGGAAGATGTTTCAAGATCATTGGGGTTGCCTGTGGTAGGAAAGCAACGAATATCAATCAATGGGTTCGGATCCAGTCACAGTTCTCCAGCTAAACTATTTAATCGTGTTGGGATAAATCTGAAATATCAGTTCGATAATTCAACTGTTGAACTAACTGCTATCGAGGTTCCTCAGATATGTTTTGACAACTTGAGTCCGCCTAGTTTGAATGATCCAGCAATTCAAGAATTTTCATTAAATTATCGTTTAGCAGATGTTGACACCGGAAACAAGGATTCAAATGGAATATCGTTACTAATAGGAGCTGATTATTATTGGGACATTGTAACGGGCGAAACGAAGAAACTTGCTAACGATTTAATGGCAGTTAACACTAAACTCGGATGGACTTTGCATGGTGCTCGGTTTAATAATGACGAATGTGACTTTCTCGTCAACTTCAATTTCGCTACAGTGTTGGAGGTACAAACTGCTGATGACTTGGTGAATGAGGAATTCGATATTAAACGTTTTTGGGATCTAGAGACAATTGGAATCAGTACAACAATTCAGTATATACCGCATGAAACGTGTCACATTTGGAGTGACGACTAGCCCATTTCTCTTATCAGCTACGCTTAGAAAACATTTCTCCGACCAACCGGATACATTCAGGAGTACATCGAATGTTTTGGCTCAGTCCTTCTATGTGGATGACTTGGTTTGCGCTACAAATTCCATCGAAGAAGCTACAACAATTTACGAGGAGTCAAAACAGATTCTTTCATCAGCTGGTATGAATCTTCGAAAGTGGGATTCTAAAGATGTGCATTTAAGGAGCCATTTTAAAAATGAAGATAAGTTACCAGAAAGTAATCGAGTGAAGAAGGTGCTGGGAATAATGTGGAATACTCTAACGGATGAGTTATCCATTGATCTCTCATTTTTTACAAGTCTTACAAACACCTCGCCAACTAAGAGAACTGTTTTACAAATGATTGATGGATGCATGATCCTCTTTCCATTCTAGGACCCTTCACCGTGAGAGCAAAGATTCTACTTCAACGTATTTGGAAAGAAGGCCTAGATTGGGATGTAACGTTGCCGGATCATCCAATGAAGGAATGGTTCAAACGGTATTATGAAATTCCAGAATTAATAGATGACATGCAAGTTCCAAGGTGCGTGTAAGAGGATAAATATAACAAAATCGAGCTTCATATCTTTGCTGATGCTAGCCCGCAAGCTTATGGAGTCGTGGCTTATGTTAAATGTTTGGACAAAAACGAAACCCTAATACTATTGTCGAAAAATCGAGTAGCTCCTGTTAACAAGACGGGAAATAAGAAGTTGACCTTGCCAAAGCTAGAACTCACTGCGGCTCTGTGTGCGGCGCGACTTCAGTGTTATATATTGGATAATACCAGTTTAAACTTCAGAAACGTAATTTTATGGTCCGATTCAAAAATAACATTGTACTGGATTCGTGGCAGCACATCTAAATGGAAACCGTATGTCCAGCATAGAGTAGATGAAATTAAAAAAATCAGCAAAGGAGAATGAAGATATTGCCCAGGCAAGGAAAATTCTGCGGATCTGCTTACAAGAGGAGTTTCGGCAAAATTTTTGGTCGAATCAAAATTCTGGATACAAGGACCGGATTGGTTGAATAATACATCGGAAAACTGGCCACCCGACGAATATCACGATGTCAGCGAAGCCGCATTAGAGGCAGGAAATTTGCTGATTAATATAGATGAGGTGGAGCCCCTCCATGAATCAATGTTTCCCCTTGGAAACCACAGTAATCTGGAGAAGATATTTCGAGTTACAGCGTACGTGCTAAGATTCATCAATAATATCAACAGACGTGAGGTCAAACGGACAGATAACCTAACTGTGGATGAACTGGTGGAAGCAGAAATATATTGGATCAAATTCACTCAATATCAAGAATTCTCCCAAGAAGTATCAGCTCTGAAAAAAGGAAAACCTGTAAACGCAAAGTCGAAGATTTTAAGCTTGAATCCTGTTCTAGATGAAAACGGAGTTTTGAGACTGGGTAGCAGATTGGATGAGGCAGATTTACCATACGAAGTAAGATACCCTATCATCTTACCAAAGACGTCGGATTTGACGGAAAAGTTGATTTGGAAGTGTCACAATGAGGTCCTTCATAGTGGAGTCAATGCTACATTAGCCGAAACTAGAAGAAAATATTGGATTATCCACGGGCGACGAGTTAAAACTGTCTTAGGAAAGTGCATTAAATGTAAGCGGTTGAAATGTAAGGCTGGGAATGAAAATTTTGCCCCTTTACCAAGAGACAGAATTACTGAAGCAAGCCCCTTTAAGGTTTCTGGAATCGACTTTGCTGGACCCTTGTACATACTCGAAGGAAGTAAGAAAGTCAAGACCTATATAATGTTGTTCACATGTGCGGTGGTGCGTGCAGTACATTTGGAATTAGTTCCGAATTTAACCACTGAGAGTTGTATAAATGGATTAAGAAGATTTATCTCCCGCCGAGGTGTACCTGAAATTATCTACTCGGACAACGCAAAGACTTTTTGTCGTGTTTCAATGGAACTTCATCAACTGTTTGCAGCATTACGGAGTAAGGAGGTTCAAGAACTCGCTCAGAAGTATCGGATAAAATGGCGTTTCATAGTCGAAAGAGCTGCTTGGTGGGGCGGGTTCTGGGAACGCATGGTAAAAACTGTGAAGGAAGCGTTAAGAATTACTCTTGGAAAGGCATTACTCGATCAGGAAGAACTTCATACAATTTTAACGGAAGTCGAGGCCACCGTAAACTCTAGACCATTAACATATTTGGATGACGACAGTTCTAATCTGCTGGTTCTTACACCATCACATTTTTTAATTGGGCAAAAATTGTATGGTCTATGTTTGGATCCAAGGCTATCGGAAATTAAAAGGAATGCTATATTACAGCAATGGAAGCTCAAAGAGAAGATTATGGCAAAATTTTGGAGAAAGTGGTCATCAGATAATCTTCAACAGTTGCGTTCTGCCCACCACATCAGCAAGGTGAAGTCCAATGGTTTGATTAAGGATGATGTTGCCTTATTACATGAGCAACATGTGCCTAGGATGAAGTGGAAAATGGTGAGAGTCACTGAAGTGTTTCCGGGTCGCGATGGTCGAGTGAGAGCTTGCGAAGTTCGGACCAGTGATGGAACTATTCTACGGCGACCAGTGCAACTTCTCTATCCTTTAGAAGTCGCACATTCTTCCCCGCGGGAGGATATTGAAAATATATAGGTGCACCCATGAAAAATAGGACATCTGGGAACGGTTCGCGTAATCTAACAATTACATTACCAGCTGCCAGTGTCAGTGTCAAAAAAAAATAGATAGACAATATTTCTAAAAAATATCGATTATCTCGTAAAATTGTACTGTTCGTGAGATTTGGTTTAGTGTTCGGACTTTTCGTCAACCTCCGAATTGAAATATCATTTCTTGTTTGTTAGTTCTGAGAACTTACATCAATATATTCGTTTTGAGTGACCGGTTTTTATTCCATCGAAAAGGGGACTTTTACAATGATTAAATGGCACACTTGAGCCGCATTTTTTCGAATCGACTTTTCTGATCCTGATTCATTGTCACATGATTCGTCCTTTTGAGCATGTTACGTTGTCACGTGGATATTTGATCCAAACTCGTTTTGATCCGGAAATCAGTTGCGAAAGAAAGTGGCTTTGACTTGACTCAAAGGATTGTTCCAAAGATTGCAGCAAATCAAATTTGCTCTTGGTGAAGTTTACAAAGTCATCAAGACTAGGATGATCAGATACTTAATCTTTTTCCAATCCCTAAGACTAGTTTTGTCCAATTTACCCACAATCAAATGAAGAATCAGAAACTTAAATAAATTTGTGTTACTCAATTCTGAACTCTTAATATTGATCATATTTTTTGTAATTTTTGATCATGTTTATAAATTGAAAGAAATTTTTTCCACTCACTTGTTGAATTTTAAGTAGCTGCTGTAGCACTCGTATTAAGAGCTTTTCATATTGGTCTTGTTAAAATGTAAAGATAGTTTGTTTGAGTCACACAACACCTTGACTTGATGCATGTCTTGAGCAATTATTTCCGCCAGAATGTCTAGTCGATTATGACTTCATAGAATGACTTTGTCATCAGCAAATAAAGTAGATTGGCCTTGAATCTGGACAGATGGCAGATCGTTGATGTAAAGTAGAAACAGGATTGGGCCAAGTATTGAGCTCTGCGGCAGGACGTGTTTATGAGCAACGGAGTTGATGAGCATCCACCAGCTCTTACCATCTGATGCCTCCCACTCAGATATGTATGGAACCAAGCATGAGCAGTACCTCTGAATTCATAATGGTATAACATATCTAGAAAATTTTTATGACTGACGTGGTCAAAGGCCTTGGAGAAAACACAGAACACCGCCGCGGCTACCTCGCCATCATTCAATGACTTAAAGAACGTCTCAAACAAGTCAAACATAGCATCCGATGTTCCTTGGCATTCTTGAAAAGCACGTTAACATGAGCTGAGAATATTTCTTTCAGAGATGAAGGACATCATCCTCCGCTCTCCACTATTTTAGAAAAAGTTGAAAGTAGGGAAATCGGACGGAAATTTCCAGGATCCTGCTCGACTTCTCCATCGTGGATGAGGATAATCACTGCCAGCTTCAAACAGTCAGGAGAATCATCGCGTCTATCGAAAGAATCGTTAATCACTGCTAGTGAAGCATCCAGAGCTTCATCACAGAGACATTCTACAACTTTCATTGATATTTCATCAAACCCACATGAACGTTTATCTCTGATGGCCTTGAAAACTGATCCAAGCTCATCCCTATCTGTGTGAAATAAGACAAAAGTGTCCTCCACTGAGTTTTTCATGTATGTAAAGGGATCAGTGTGACAACAGAGATTAATTCTTAAGCCTTCAGCAACCAAACGGTAATGATGATTTAGCTCTGTACAGTCGATATACATAGGACCTTTTGCAGCACTGCCCCCCTCAATTCATTTATCACGTTCCAGTACTCTTCAACTTTGTTTACGGCTTCACTGATCCTTTTCTCGAAATACATCCTCTTCGCAGCCATTGTGATTGTTCTATAAATTTCACGGTAAGTGAGAAAGAACTCATGGAAGTGCCTGTTATCTGTGTATTTTTTCAAGTTATATAAGCATCTGAGATTTCGGGCAGACGTTCTGATTCCAGAAGATATTTACGGATTTTTTTTTTCATCGGACATACCGGATAACTAGTGTCAAAACCACTTCTCAAAATCTTCATAAATGTCGAAAAGCTGGGACTATCAGATATCGCCTTCCAATCGGCCATCTCTGCTGCCTGTCTGTAGCTAAGAGTTTTTTTTTATGTAATCTCTTCCTTCTCTTCCTTCCCCTGTGAACCTTATCTTTAACCTCACGTTTCTTGACGCCAAATTCCCCAGTGTATGCAATAGCTGAAGCAAAATAATTAACCTTGAAATTGAGCCATTTCTCAAAATTTATTTAATTTGAGTTTCAGAAGTAACGTATTTCTCGAGATGTTGCTCACTGTGGATGATGAAGTATGAAGTTGTGGATTGATCGGAGGATTTTGATAATCAGCAATGGTTATAGACTTGGATAAACTGGCAATATATTGGGTTAAAATATCTTGAGCAGCATAAGATCGGTCTTGGGAGTCTTCCCTTCCATTGTGATTGATTCTACCGTGCTGAGCTCTTGTGATAAACTAAAACCATCCTTTGATCTTAATTCAACATCATTTAAACTATGCGCTCTTCAAGGTAAAGATGATTCAACCTCATAAGCGAACATTCCAAAATGATGCAGTATCGATATTATTGGTTAAGGCATTTTGGCTAATTGAATTTCGATAGAAAAAATAATGTATTGTTAAAATGCACCAACTCAAAGCTTTAACTTGCAAGCTATGAGAAATTAAGCACTGAAACTACTGGATTGAAAAAAATTGCCTGTAATTATTTAAAATTGAACTCAAGACCTGGACTCGTTAATATTATTCGCACCTGTCAAAAATAGGATGAGGATTTACCTGTGATAGACTTATTTATTCCGTCCACATACTATTGGCTCACCCTGTAGATATACCAAACAACTATTATCATATTATAATCTATTTTTAATAACATCAATATGTCAAACTTTATTCAAAATCAGTCATTTCATCTTGTATCTATCATTCATTTGTAATGACTTGATAAGTAAATTTTTTCTACAAAGTCATAATATTTATTACCATCCCAATATTCTTTGTTTACACCCTCAGTCGAAAGGCTTGTATTCATTTATTTATGTGATTTGATAGTTAGTTTATGATATGTTATATGAGGTGGAAAGTTATGCAAATATTTAAATTATAGCATGTGAAATATTTACCTTATTTTTTCACCACAAGAATGCCTTAGTATAAATATTTCCACTATGATTGTCAGCTTGTCTATTTGTTGAATTCTTGTATCCAATATCTATAGTTTTACGAGAGTAGTCTCAAAAGTATTAGGCCTGATATACGGGGTGGTTCCTGTGAGTGGGTGATGCTTTCGAGAAATGATGGGGACGGCGAAATAGTAATTTTGATATGGCGCTATGATTCGGTAATGATTGAAGTTTTCAAGAAATTAGAAATATTTTCTTAAATGGTTTTTTTTATAGTTGAAGGTTGAAGTCATCATCACAAAAATGTATCACAGGCGTTTACTTCACAGAGAAACTGTAGAAGAAATACAAATGAACAGGTTCTATACCAAGCATACTGGAGATCAGAGCATAAAAAAAATATTTTTTTTGAAGGGTGGAAAGAAAGTCTGCAGTTCTGGATGCAAGATCTGACCAAAGATCTTATTGATACATTTAGAACACTGTGGCAAATAAACGTCAACTGAGATGTTCAAGGAGAATTGATACAATAGTCCACAGAGCAGCGTTTTGATCCAGCAAGCAAAATTACAGAAAACAAATCAGAACATTATATAGATTATTAAAAAAAAACAAGAATCAGAAAAACATTAAAAAATCAAAACAACCAAAACCTTTAATCTTGGCAAGAATTAATAATTCCAGAAGTTGCATGAGCTCATAGCTGGCGAAATGAAAAGATAGGGAAATCTAAAGAGAACTCACGAAAACACTGCTAAAGTATTAGCAATACTCATGGTACTCTCACGAAGATTAACCGAATCGATTCATCAAAATCATGGTAACAATGCTGCCATGTTCTTGAAAACCATATGTAGTTATGCAAGAACTAGCAATGGTACAGAAGTCTTGAAGGCACTAGAAAATTTCAGTATGCTAAGACACCTATGAATACCAGCTGTCGTTCATGAAGATGTTGAAAAACAGATAAAACGCAAAACGAATAATCTGACTATTGAATGTGACAAATGAAGTATATGTTGAATAAGTGCAAAAAAGCTTCAAAAAATTCAAATATCTTTTTTAGCAAACTGAACGATCAAATATCAAGAGCTACAGCAGGAAAAAATGATCTCGAATAACGCCATCCAGTATTCAAAGCGTAAGACACTAGTCAGAAATCAGTAATGATGCATGAATAAAATATTCTTTTGAAAAAATCTAATAAAAAAAGTGCCATTTGGAAACGTCCTCCGAGCCAAACAGAACAAAAGATTGATCGAACGCATTGAAAAAGACACAAAGATTTGACCAAATCATCAAAAAAGTTCAAGGAGAGCTACCGAGTAAAGCAAATTGAAAAACCCACAAACCTCATGCCTTTGTTAAATAGGCAGATATAAGATCGATCAATACAGGTTCTCTCGGAAAATGTGGGAAATTTCTTGGATACAGGTAGAACATGAAAAAAGTAGATAACTCCTTTTAATTCTTTTCCTTTATGGTCCCCTTGAAGGCGCCGGTGGAAATTCTTTCATAAATGACTTTCTAAGAACTTAATAATGAGAACTTATTACAGTGGCCTTGAAACATATTTACCTTATCTGGCTTACCAGGGGCATATCAGGTCGCACATTTTATTGTTTACTTTTTTAACAGCCTGTATGATAAAGTCTTGAAAAAAATAATTTTGGATAATCCTAATCTTGAACTAAAAAAGCACTGGTGTTCATTATCGATAAAGTAGACCGTTCTGGAGAAAAAAATATTTTTATTATACAAACAAAAAATCCATCATGAAGTGATTTCCTTAATTGAATAAAAAAAGTAAACGTATTTTTCCTTTGAAATACACATTTTTTCGAGTTGATTTTAATAAACAAACAAAGAAAAATGAATGTCTGGAAAATTCAGAGGATAGTTTTCTGAAAATCCTACAGAATCTGGTAAAATGAAAAAAAATATCAAACCGCCCCTATTGCTGAAATCCACATGGCTAACGTGTGTGATCTCGTTTTCAACTTTTTTCTTCAACAAATGATCAAACAGGTGATTCGCTACACTCCGCTACACTCTAATTTTCTCATTCAGTCTACAATATAAAGCTCCCTAGACATATTGTGTCTGAGAATGTCGTCGACATAGGAGAGTCTCGACTAACTTTGTTTTAAAGAAAACAGTGGACAGATCAGGGCATTAACCTGCCAACCCTCGTACTATTTTAAAGTCAAGATTGTATAATCCGATGACTAAACAGAAGATATACCAGGACAATTTATACGAAAAGAAGCCTTGATTCTTCACAATACATGTTCTTGATTTCCAATTGTATCTTTCGCAAGAACTATCGGGCATCCAAGCAAACATTCATAACGTTGCCTGCAAAATATAACAGTTATGTATTGTGAAGAATCAAAGCTCCTTTTCGGTACAGGACGCCCTAACACCAATCGACATGTAATTGAAAAATGGATTTATCTATAAAGTGGGATTTGAGGTTCCGTTCAAATTTTTCAACTCATAGACAATAAAAGTATTGACCTGATTGGTTTTGTTTTTTGACATCCTGTATAAGATGATATGTTTATAAAGACTGGGATATGAAATATGATCTATTGTAACACATTACCGAAAATGGGGACCTTGCATCAAATTTTTTTATTGCTGAATTCAAAAGTCTATGAAAAATAAGGAGACCCGTATTTTTTCTTTTCGTTGTGAGTCGAAAATTGACGGTGATATAACGCTTTTAAGAGGGCTGAAATTGCAATGTTATGAAGTCATGACATTGGAACGCCATGCTCAGTATATCTATATATACAGAACTATAAACTTGAATAATTATTGGAAAAATCATATTTGAACGATAGAAAAAAATACGTATCGTTTTTTTTGTGATTCTCTTCAGTTGGCAATACATAAAATCGATTTAATTTTCCAGGCAAGTTCCCCATTTGGCTTACATAACTAAAATGACTATTTGAGACATAAAAATCAGATTAGATTTCCACGAAATTCAATAATTTATTAAAAAAACCTTCATAGTCCACGGGCCGATATTTTAATGTCACCTTAAGTGACAAATGTTTTGTGATTTTAGCTAAGGTATACTTAAAGTTGATCTGAATTTTGACCACCGGGAATGCCGTTTTTCAATTGCGCGACTCCTTTCAATTTGACAAGAACCTAATGTGAGTGTCGCAATTGAAACATGGCACTCACAGGAGACAAATTCCAGTCCAGAATAACCTTTGAGTGTACCATAATCTTAAATGTACATTGAAATATCGGCCCTAAGATCCAAAAAAAAACACAACCTCAATCCTTCACCCGTTAATTAAATGAAATATATTTTGATTCAAATTTGATATAAAAAACAATTGATCGCGATGTTCATGCCTAAAGAGTCCTGTCCAGGCTATGGTTGATTATAAGAAAAATTAAAAAATTTCTTATACACTGGCGAGCAAAAAATGTAGGTCACTTACCCACAGTTTCTAGACAGCAAGATATAAGCTTATTGATTGGGTAGACAACCAACCTCAATGATGTCATGTCATCTTATCAGATCGATAAGTTGACAATGTTGGTGTCATATTGATGTTGAGAAACTGAGAGGGAGGAAAAATTAGAAACCATTACAATTTTGAAACAATACCTTTGAAATGCTTTGTTTCCCGAAAAAAGTTATATTGTGTTATCTTCTCACACACATCTCGATGCTTATCAGCATCTTTCAAATGTGGATCTTTCACCATTCCGACAACAAAGTCTGCAACAGTTTTGTTGAGATGTTGGTGAGTTTTACCGAATAATGGCGTGAGGGTTTTTGACACGACATAATTTGATAAATTGAAAGGATTGGTAAATCGGAATTGGGTATATAGGAGAATTCTCTGTCTGACTGTTCATGTTCGGAAATTTTAACAATCTTTCAACTCACGTTTCACGATTTGTGCTCGTACAATGACGAGAAGACGAGGACGCTGTTCCAAGGATTTCCTCCACATGGATGATCGACCATCTTCACGTACCACCTCTAACGAAGACAACCGCTAAGGAGCCCCAGAAATACTTCTTATCCATGTAGGTGCACCTTTTTCCCCCTCTCTCTCCTTTCTCATTGACTGGGAGTTCTTTTAAACATCTCATTGACTCTCCTAATACCAAATTTGAATTTTCCGAACACAATATGTACACCTATTTCTACTGATCGCGCGATTCCACACAATTTCAACAAAAGTGCTACTGATAACGCGTCCGCATCGGCCCATCAACATTCTTCCACGACACAATAATACTTCCAGGATGAACTGCAAGAGGCTGGATAGGACTTTAAATTCCACGTCAAATCTATCAGAATCAGAGATCAACAACATAAAAAAAACTACTGATGTTCCGTTTTTGAAAATCAAACCAGCCAAAAGCATTTCTACTCCCTCGAGTGAAACAGTGCCACAATCCACCCTTGAAACAGAAGATCCCACTTATCACCAACTCAATCAATTCCCAATCAGCCAAATAACCACTGACGGATATGATATGGATGATGTTGATCAAAGTCAATCACCGAAATCTCGCAAATCAATACCGAGCTGTTTACATTGCACCAGTGGTGCTTACCTCAAATCTTAAAGAATGGTCAAATATATTCGCTGACCTTGTGAAGACTAAAACGTTCAAACAAAGACCAGAAAACTTCCAAGTATGAAACAGACATTGAGCTAAACCCGGACACCGTGGCAGATAATCACATTGTCACAAAGCTCTTTAAGAACTAGAAATCACAATATCAATCTTGCTTTTTGCCAGAGGATTGTGAGGCCAATCTTATCATTCAAGGACTGAGCTTTGACTTAGGCATTGCTGAAATTAGAGCCGCTCAACAAGAAAAAATATATCCCCAACAAAACAACCAAGATAAACCCTTGTCAGCAGTTCAGCTTTGTGGACGATCATAGTACGGAGCTCCAGATTGCCAGGCTCGTCGAGGACCTCACTGGCATGCAACCCCGGAAATCCTCCAAACTCGTCTTCCTGGACGTTGAAAAGATCTTTGATCGGGTCTGGCATGAGAGGCACTTGTACAAAATGACCCTATTAGGTTTTCCAGAATCTACAGTAAACATCATTAAGAGCTTTCTAAAGAATAGGCATTTTCAAGTGAAAACTGGTTAAACCACATCGCAAAAATTCATCATCAAGGCAGAAGCTCCACAGGGCTTGAGCACATGCCCCATATTGTATAACATTTTGACTCGCGAGATTGCGAGTCATCCTACGCAGATGTTACCCTCATTATGCCACGGACAGGTCTTTAGCAAAAATTTTCCATTATCTACACTGCAATGACTTGAAAATGAAAATTATTCTTCACAAAACACAAGCGACATTTATCACGAAAAAATCTTCTAAACCCCTGGAAATAAATATTGAAAACTCTGATATCCCCTGGAACCTCTCACTAGACTACTCTGGAGTCACCTTTGATCATCGACTTGAATGAAAAACTCATCTCACCAAGAAAATCGAACAACACTTCACTATTTCCACTCCTGGGCAAAGGAACCACAAGATAGAGCCAATTGAACACCTCTTACTAGACGCCAATCACCGTATCAAAAACCAAATCACCATTCACACCAACCCGCTACTGATCAATCCAAAATAACGCACTCAATTCAAATTTGACAAGTGTATCTACAAAAACCTATGGGCACACAGACCTTTACACAACATTAACTGGACATCACCATATATCCCAAAACCCACCATAATTGAAAAAAAAAAAAAAAACCTAACGAAAACACTTTAACTCTTCCTTCCTCCTGACTAACCCTATGGTGCACTCCAACAATCAACTTATCGAAGGTAAAGAGTACAATGACACCAGATCCGAAAGCTGTACTTGAGACGATGAATCTTCTGTTTGCCCAAGTCATGCTGATAAAGCCAATAGTCCATGAATTAATCTGACTGAGGAAACAACTCGAAAGGGTTGCTTTGAATTCAAGGTTTCCACTAAATTTGGCGCAAACTTTGGTTCCCTTGTCGTTTTATTTCAGATGCTTGTATTAACAGCAGTTATAAAACAACGAATAATGCCATAATCATTAAAGACTGCATCTACTTCACCCTTTATTATTTCGGATATATTTTATAAAATGTTACAGATAAATTGAATTTATTATTGTTCACAACTTTTCTTTTTCGCTTACTTGATATTCAAGTGTTCACTATCGTATTCGGGTCCGTTTTGCTTTTTGATTTGTCCCATTAACTTGCTATCGTCACTGAAAAGTTCGAACTCACTGATTTCCACTGCTTTTATGGTTATGGATTCAAGGCCTCTCAACAACAACATAGTTTTCTCAAAGTTGGCGTTTCAATTCACAACTCTTCGTAGAATGCATCATTAAAACTCCTGCTTCATCGTTGCTCTGATCTATTTTATTTTGAAGATGTTCGTCAATTTGTTTTACCACAAAAATCTTTGAGTGGTTGTTTGTGCTCGATATAGGTAGACGCTGCACATATTTTGCATTTACATTTCATTTTCTTCATGTGGAAACGACAAAGATCGACATTTTCTCATTTCCCATGGAACATCTTTTTACATATTGTGCATAGCTGTCTTCATAGCATCAGACATGCTGCACAATTTTCACCTTCATTGATTTCAGTTTTGTTCCCCCCCATTACTATGTGAACGAGGTCAATGAAAGTACAATTTTTGTGGCTGTAACCAATATGGCAGGCCAAGATCTGTATTTCACTATTTAAAGCCTTGTATCTGAAGGTAGATAGTCAGTTTTTCAAATAGAAAGTATATAGTCAAGCTAGTAACACTTTCAACAGTCAAATGAATAGCTCGAACCCAAAATTTTCACACCTAAACCGACTTTTTCACTATATTTAGGGACCCGAACTAACTTTTAGCCAAGTTTACTAATATACAATAAGTTAAAGTCACTTGTCGTCGGCTCATTTGATAAACCCGTATTACAAGCGGCCAAACGATGCCGTTCAAAGAAGCCCGCTCAGCGAAAATTGTTTGAAGCGGCCGACAAACGGTCTGAACCAATCGGTCCTGGGCTATCCGAAAAATAAGAAGTGAAAGGGTGGAGCCGGTTTTGCGCGGTTTCAAAAGTGGTCCAACTGTTTACCATTAGTAAACTTTGCTTCTTTGAGGGCCCCTTCAGAAATTATACATAATTTCCAACGATCGATCCAATCATCAAAACAATTTTCAGAAGTTTCTGAAGTGAAAACTTCTTTAGGTGCGCTGAGAACTTTTTTTTGTGGGTATTGAATAAAACTGAGCCGTAATGCTCCTTCGGTTAAAGTCGGCTTGAGTCGACTAAATCATGGCTGCATTCATTTACATGTTAGTTTGCAGTGTTGATACCATCATATGTTTCTTTGGTTCTTTGGTTCTCTGGATCTCTGGTTCTCATTTAATAAACATTGATCAAGTGGCCTTATGTTTGCATAATTTTTGTGTTTTCCAAATTAGATATGTAAGTTCTAGTCCAAATTTGATTAAAAAAATTGAAAAAAAATCATCGTGAGGTTATGTTTGCGGAGTTTTGTTATTTTCCAAAGGATTTTGTTCAAATTAGGTGTGTAGGTTCCATTTGGGATTAGATCGAATGAGGTTGATTGGTTGTTGGTTAGAGAAGATTGGCGCTGCTGCTAGGGCATTTTGCCAGCTCATTATACGGTAAAAGGAACGTCAAAGACGGCAGACGGGATCGTAGGCTAAGAAGGGGGACCGGTTTTACATTACTTGCAATGGGTCCTACAGTTCAACGTGGAGTCCGAACCACGGTCATCGATTCCATCGGACCACAGACCTATGTTGTAACAGTATGTTCTGGCGAACTGCTGCGTTTCAGTGGAACCAACCGACTGGCGAGTATGTATCGTTGTCCTTCGTTCCCTACGAGAATATCCGATTCTCCCCGGCCCAGTTATCGGCGTGAATAGGAAAGGCAACGATCAAGGTTAATTGATATGTAGAGGTTGCGCCGTAACTAGGGAATCGGAAATCCACTACGATAAACCGAATCGATCCCGTCACCGAGCTCCATTATTGACATTCCTGTCATCGGTGTGTCATCTTGATGTCATAACATGTCCGTATTTCAGGGTCTTGAAACTTTTTTTACCGAGTGTCGGCCGTTTTTAAACGTGTTTGAGGGTAAGTTATCACACAGTTTTTGGTATACAGTGAAATATCTTTCTCATTATCAAGTGTCAACCATATTCTATCTTTTTTTTAAATGTGTATTTGAATTTCAGAACCGGATCGGAGCCGACTGACGTCATTTTTGTCTGAATTCTGATTCGTCCGGAATCCGAACGTATAACGACGCAACCTTACTACTATTAATTAACCTTGGGCAACGATAACTTCTGCACTCTGCCTTACTTGATTGAATAATTTGAGCAAAATAATGATTTGGTGAGGTTATGTTTGCAAAGTTTTGTTATTTTCCAAAGGATTTTGTTCAAATTAGGTATGTAGGTTCTATTTGGGATTTGATCAGGAAGTTTGAGAATAAATCACATAGTGAGGTTATGTTTGCATAACTTTGTCATTTTCTAAGGGATTTTGTCCAAATTAGGTATGCATATAGGTCCTATTTGGGACGATCAAATGATTTAAACCAAAAATGATACGGTGAGGTATAGTTATGTTATTTTCCAAACGATTTGTTCAAATTGGGTATGTGGGTTCTATTTGGGATTTGATCAAAAAATTATAGAAAAAACTACATAGTGGGTCTACGTTTGCATAGTTTTATCATTTTCCAAAGGATTTTGTTCAAATCGGGTATGTAGGTTCTATAAGGAACTTGATCAAATAAAAATGAAGAAAAGCAACGATATACGTCTTGAACAAAAATATATTTTATGGATAAAATGTAACCTTTCATCTCTTCAAGTTTGGCATGTTTATTTAACATTATAGTTAAAATCACCTTCAAAACAACAAATACTTTGAAAAAACATCTGGTGAACAATGAAAACCAGCTTAACCCTTTGGCGAAGTCGGAAGTCTACTCTCTGCAGTTTGGTGATTGTCCATCGGTATATGCTGGCCAAACCGGAAAAAAAATATCTGAACCAGGAGAGGAACACCTGAGCTTATTCAATAAATACAAGGACACGGACATCACAAAGACAAAATCTGCTTATGCCAATCATCTTCTGAGTACGGTCAACTTTTCAGTTGACAGTTATGTGAACGTACTTCAAGAATGTACAAAGGAAGCCAGGTTGGATTTGTTGGAGAGGATGGAGATATCGAAGGTTAAGAAGAGTCCTATTTTGAAATAAGTCAATGATATTTCCAATTTTGAACCAAACCTTATTTTTAATAACTTGAAATAGTTGAAGATACCATGAAGATTCCAACAAGGTTCGGTAGCGCAGTGGTAGCGTGGCAACGCTATGATTATGATACCTACATAGGGGTATTTTCTTTCTCTTTTTTAATGTTTTTAGGGTTAGTTAGAGGAAGAGTTACCCCCTCCATAAATGAAACGCTATGTTCGTTGAATCCCAGCAATACCTAGGAAAAAGACGAATTCAATGTTGATGACACAGGCGAGGACAAGGGTTATGAGAAGCGGACACAAGAAGCAAAGTGTTCTACTGTGACTGCTAGAGGGCGCCTTATACTACACACTTTCACAGTGTCCATTAATGAGACAGTGACGATTATACCTATAAAGCCGCCATGTTTTTGCAAAATTATATCGTGTTTCACCGAACATATAATAAAATGTTTGTCGAGACCACATGTGATCGTCAAATGACAAAAAGATGACCAAATATAATTTATATTGACGAATTCATAATAATGCCCTCTATTGTCGACAATTTGAACTCATCCACCATGTTTTCGCTAAATTATCATGGTTTTCAATGAACTTTTAAGGGTATCATACATCATAAATTGAGAAATGTAAACGTCAAAATGACTTTGCAAAAATATTGTCGGTCATGTTTTTGCAAAACACGATTGACCAATAAAAAATGATGCAATCTATTGTCGTCACTGTCTTGTATAGCGTCACTGTACAAGATTTGAGGTTTAAATGATCTTGACTATTTTCCCAGTTTTTTTTTTATCTTCAAGATTTTCCAGACAATTCAAAGTTATAAAGGTACTCATGTCAAAGCTTGTTCAACTGAGCCGTTTTCAAAATATTTTCACTGAAAGAGTTTAACGCCACAAGAAAAAGTTTCTAATATTCGATTTTTAGGAAGCAAACGTGTCAAAAAATAATTCACAAAATGACGTACGTTTTTGAAGTCAAAATAAGCATTTTTACCTAGATCCGTCGGCAAACATCGGACCAGACCATTACTTGGTAGTAGTAATAATCACCATTGGAAGACCACCAACTAATAGAAAGATACCGGACAACCGACTAACAAAGTTCAATATCAAGTCATCTAATAACCGAAAGCACACTGGATCTGTACAAACGACGCATATCCCAGATAATTGGAAGGAAACCCATCCTCCAGCAACACTGTAGTCCGCGCAAGAGACATCTCACTAGACAACATAAACAAAGCAGCGGAGGTGGCACTAGGCAAAAGAGCAGTCCACATAACGACAAAACACAGGAATAAAAAACCATGGTCAGAACCAGAGGTGAAGATACTTGCTCAGGAAAATAAAAAAGCACATCCCACACACATAGACAACAAGACTCCAAAAAACCAACGAACGTTGAACGAGAACAACGGAGGCCCAAGGAGCATGGAAGGTTGAATCGAGAGGAAGCCATAGACATCGAGGATGTCGAACGATACTTGATGGAGAAAGTGATATCCGAATTGAAACACCTGAAATCGGTAAATCTTCAGGCCCGGACTGCTAAAGTGGGGAGAAGAAGCTCTGGCTTAACAGCTGGCCAGAATAATTAGGAAAATATTGAATGACGAAAATTCATCAGCGAGATGGAGGCATAGCATCACAATCCCAATATTCAAAAAAGGAAAGAATCGGTGAACTACCGAGAAATATCGCGGCAACGCATTCTCAGGCACACCACGATAAGCGAGGAGCAGCAATAAGGCTTTCGGAAAATCCATTTTTTGATGGACGCAGTATTCGCTGTTGGTCAGATTATAGAGGAGCCAATAGGGTTTAACAGACCAGCATACCTGCGCTTTATAGATTTGACGAAAGAGTTCGACAGGAAGAGGCTGGAGGACGTGACGAACAAGCTGGACCGCAGGTGGATATCTACAAGCATCACGGAAACGATTAAAGAGCTCAACACAAAAAACACCATAACAATACCATCAAAATTAGCAACAACAAAAAAAATACAGCAAATCACAGAGATACGACGAGAAGACACCCTCAGTCCACTGTTGTTCAACATCACAATGGAAAGAATAATAAAAAAAGTGCGCAATGTAGACCAGGGATGAAAAATGGACAATCAACAACTCAAAATAATCATGTTACGCAGACGACGCAACACTATTCGCGGAAACAAAAAGCCATAGAATCACGCAGACTATAACTAAACAACAAAACGATAGAACAGGTTTTTGAATTCAATTATCTGGGAATAACAATAGCACATTATCTTAGGAAATACATAGGAAGATGTGCCCTTGTTGCGATATGGTGAACTCAAGAATGGCGTACGGAACCAAGTAAATAAGGCAGCCAGGATAGCAGGAGCCTCACGAACAACCATATGTAAAAAAACATGCATATCAATCCGGACCAAAGTTGAAATATTCAAAGCATGTGTCAGGCTCGCGATGACATACATGGCATAAACACGAGCTGACAGAGCGGAAACAAAAAAATTGGCACGAACCAATAAAATGAGAATACCAAGAATGATCACAGAAAACACACTTTGGGATCAAATAAAGAGTAATGAAATTAGGTAGGAATGCATGACAGAATGCGAGACAGAGGACATAGTTAAATGGGCACGCACTAAGAGACGCTTCTGTAACGAGCATATATCCAGAAATGGCGGCCTCCCAAAAGGTGGAGGACAGCTGGTTGTCGGTATCCCAGGAGAGACAAATGAATGGGTGAAACAAGCATCAAGGATTCGCGAAGAAGAAGAAGTTGAATAAATCATAATATATTTCTGTCTCAAATGAAGAATCATTGTAACAGTCATTTAAATCAATTCTTTTTTATTTCATAATAATAAAAATAATATTGGACAAGGAAATTTGATCAGACAAAAGTCAAGCTTTAGCTCACAATAGCGGATGCGAAGTGGGTGATTTGGCCATGAAAACTCTGAAATTACATTCAAAATACCGTGTTCCCAACGTTTCCGTATTATCGTCGCGTGAAAGACACGAGAATATTACTATATTATGCAGTTCAAGTAACACGGGACTATGATCTTTTGAGCAAATTTATGTGAAGATGCTGTTAAAGAGTATATCGAAAAATAGACTAGCAGATGTGAATGTTGATTATTGGAAAAGGGTGATGAGTATCACAGCACAGTGCTTCTCCAAAGGGATAGGTTGCTTTCGAAGGCCGTCGCCTGAGCAATCTAGTAGAGGCAACAACAGTGCTCAAGGAAGGGTCCTATGATGTCTTCATTATTTTGAAGTTCTGAATAAGGTGCTGGTTAAGAACATCCCCTAATCTAGAAATCACTTGCATGATCGAATAATTGAGGTTAACTATTAAGCACCGGCACTTTCACCTTCAAATAAGCGCTATTAGTCAAATAACTATCCGTCACAGTAACACATCGATCAATCATTATCTGACGGATAGTTATTTGACAAATAGCGCTTATTTTAAGGTAAAAGTACCGGCGCTAAGTCTGACAAAAAACTTCATTTCATTAGCCATTGAATGACAGAGTGTTGCACTCCGGAAGCCGATAAAAAAGTGTGAGTACTAAAATCTATTGAAAAGGAAACAGTGGTGGGAGTTCTCATGTTTGCGTGAGTTCTCATGTATTATTTAATCAAGCTGATTCGTTCCTTCTTCAGGATGACTATAAGTATTCAAGAAGCATGAATATAAGTTTGAATGTACATAATTAGAGTAGACACTTACCAATTAGAGATACATTAGGTTGGCACATACACAAACAGAAATTTTGACCTAGTTGTTCATTGTACATGATACATAGTGACTTGGAGAGTAGTTAGCGGTATGAACTGAGGAACACTTGGACAATTATTCACTATCACTTGTTAATCACGTTAAAAGTATCATTAATGTTGATAATTGGACAAATCAAAAGAGTAGAACACATAATTTAAATAGTTTGACTCAAACGCAACAATCACATTGGTGTGTACGGACAATTACCTGACATTTATATGATAGATGAGAGGTCCTCTCATAGAGGACACCAATTTGTAAATCTTTACATGACAGACTTGTAGAAAACTGTAAAAGAAGTTACCCGTCACTACATCTGTGTGTAGCAGATGCAAACTCAATCATTGAGATGCACAAAATCTGCAATGTCATATTGATGGGAATTCAAGACCGTTGATGAGTTTGGCAACCCATCCTCAAGGCAGATGTTGAAAATCAAAACAATTGAAAGAAAAAGTTGATGTCATCCAATTATTCCTCATCCTCGTGATCCGGACTATTCGGTGTCAGACCCAGTTTGTCGATTTGTAATAAGTGATTGAAAATGACACTCAAGTTTTGATAACCATTCTGATTATTAATCATTTTCAGTCATCTTAATGTGATCCATCTCCAAAAACAAACGTTTGTGATAAACATTACATTGGCACAGAAAAACTATTTCCTCCAATAGACTTACCAGTTTTAAATCATATCACCCTACGAAAATGAAGATAAACCTCATTCTGGTACTAAATAAAGGGCTGTTGCTACATCTGAAGTGACAGCTAGATACTTAGTTTTACCACATTTGTAAGAAGGTACACCACAATAAACTAACACCTTGAATCATGACGGTGCAAAGTTCATGAAAGAACAGACAAAAACAGTGGGACAACTTCATACAAGAAGCAAAACTCATTCTGTCATCATCGAAATATCACACTTCGTAGCTGGGACTCAATCTTTTCTAAGGAGGCCATGATTTATTTATCGCAGAACATCATTAATAGGTACTGTATCAACCCAAGGTCACCTTATTTGGTGTGCAGCGAACGTGTTAAACTCATTGAATTTTCAATAGAACATGGACGTAGATAATGACTTCTCAACGAGTCTATGAGTGTTTTGAATAAAAAGTCAGAAAAATCATCAATCAATTAGATACTTAGTTTTACCACATTTGTAAGAAGGTACACCACAATAAACTAACACCTTGAATCATGACGGTGCAAAGTTCATGAAAGAACAGACAAAAACAGTGGGACAACTTCATACAAGAAGCAAAACTCATTCTGTCATCATCGAAATATCACACTTCGTAGCTGGGACTCAATCTTTTCTAAGGAGGCCATGATTTATTTATCGCAGAACATCATTAATAGGTACTGTATCAACCCAAGGTCACCTTATTTGGTGTGCAGCGAACGTGTTAAACTCATTGAATTTTCAATAGAACATGGACGTAGATAATGACTTCTCAACGAGTCTATGAGTGTTTTGAATAAAAAGTCAGAAAAATCAATCAGGAGACAATCACTGTTCACATGACACTCATGACAGTAAATTTTTGATTGACTATTCTGAACCATTGGTCTTCCGAATTACTTAAAAATATTTAATGATTAAACTAGCCCAACAACTTAAAAATAATCCAAAACCTCCGATGCAAAATCCGGCACCAAAACCCTTCGTGAAAAGTTTGCTCAACTTTACAAAAAATCACACAGAGCCGCAGTTGACTCTAAGGATAGCGCAAGCGCTAATATTCTTTCAGTTCCAATTCCTGACTTGATAATGAAATGATTGGTAAAAATGAAAAACAATTAGCTGCATCTGTATTGTCCCCTAAGCTTGTTTAAAATTCCGACAAGGATCTAATCCTGTTTAATAATTGGAACATCCTTGGTCGCCACTTCCGTTTATCTGTTCCACCCTTCGCTTTTCCGAATTTCTTGATTAAAACCCCCCCTGGGATGACAAATAGCCACTAAAACTTTGCGCTTCGGGGAATTCCACAAGTTGCCGAAGAAAACCAAAACCTGGCGGCATAATTAAACAATAGCGCTATTAAAATAGGAAACTTGCATCCATTTTTTTTATTGCTGGACTGGAAAGTACATGAAAAATAAGGAGACATGTACTATACAGGGTGTCCCGTAACTTAATCCGTAACTTAACCACTATAGAGCAGCAGATTTTTCAAATAAATGTGGTGGCAAATGCTAGTCGTTAAAAACATACAGTGTGTTGAAAGTGAAACATTTCAATTATTTCTTGCCGGATAAATATAAATTGAGGTATATGGCGGACACTTTCAACATCTAGTAGAGTGAATAAATAATCATAGATAGTTTGAATAGATTCTTGTTTTGATATTGGATTATCATTTTCTCCAGAATGTTCACTTCAAAGGTCGAATATCTCGCAAGAGTCTTGAGATATCGATATTCATCAAGGGTTTATTTCTGCGTAGAAAAATTGACTCCTCCCAAGAATGAAGTTGAGACCGTCCCACATTTGGAGATCAAGAAATTATAAAAACATTGATTCATCATTAAGTACGTATAAAGCGCCCTCAAGGAATACGGTTGAAACCAATACCGGATTTCTCATTTTCGAAAAAACTAGTTAACCAATTTTGAATCTGTTACCTTTATTCGTTTCAAAATAATTGAAATTTTTCTAAATTCACTTTCAGCACCCTGTATCTTTTTAGCGACTAGCATTTGCCGCGACTTTTGTTAAAGAAATATATTTTATTTCATACTGTACCGTAAAGTATCATTTACCGGACCCAAAACCAGTCCGGTGAATGATACTTTACATCATCAGAGACTGTAAAAAAAAATTACTTGACTACTCCAAAAATGACATTTTGCATCATCAAAGACTGTGAAATTGCATTGGTGACACGGTTTGGCTGGCGCCAAACACGATATTTTCGTTCACTGTCTTATCTACACGGAAGATTTTGCGCCATTCGCAGAAAGCCTTAAACTCCTTTTGATACCTTTCCGCCGATTTGCGCTTCGCAGCTTTCATGCAAAATGTGGTCAACTTTGCAACTTGTTCACTTAACATAAACGGTTGGTAAGGTATATCAGATAGGACAAACATAAGTTGTTACATGGTCTGGCTGGCGCCATCTCATGGTACGAATGTGAGGTGGACTGCCACCCTAAGTGTGTAGTTTGAGAAGAAAGCACTTTAAACCGATTAAAAATAGTTATCACAGTATGAAACAAAACAATGTACGATACCCAGCCGTTGAATGTCATCAAACCACTCGTCTAGATATTCTAGACTCGTAATTTAAAAAGTCATTTACCGCCTTGGTAACGTGAATAACTATTTTTTCATTTATATTATGACCTACTGCACTTCAGCAGATAGGTTATGGGACGACCTGTATAACGCTTTGAGATGTGCTGAAAATGCTGAACTAAAAGGGTGGTATACCTGTTTCGATTGATCTAACCGTTTTTTCAAAAATACCTTGTATACAAAGTGTCCATCAACAACGTCAAAAAACTTGAGGAGATGATTGTATGTGATAAAATAATGATGATAAGTCATATAACAAAAATTCTAAATCCCAATAGTTTTCGAGTTACGGGCAGTCGAAGATAATTTCGTTTTCTTGTCAGTGATATATTCCGATTATCTTTTGTCAAATCTGAATGAATTTTGTACAAAGGTTTAGCTGATTCAGCTATAACGTCATGTGGAAAAAATGTTTTTTTACTCTGCCCCTAAAGGCTCTTCACTTGAAATCCGAATTTCATATTTCGCATGAATTTTTTGTCTTGATTGATTTCCCAAGAACAAAAACGCCGTTTTAAAGATTAGAATGGTATTAGTATTAGTATGGGTCGATAAATCTTACCGTTTGGCCGCAAATCGACCTTAAAATAACTCATGCGAAAAAAATGCTTTGATTGACATAATAAGAAAGAAAATACCTCACAAAACAACTCTAAACAACATGAACAACAACAAAAGCAACAACAGAAACAATACAAAAGCAACACAAAATCAACAAAAAAACGGATGGTCTGACGAGCTGTGGCTAGTCGAGCCAACCGATCGAACGGATGGTCTGAAAACGAGTTGTGTTTCTTGTCATCTATGTGTTGTTTTTGTGCTGTTTTTGTGCTGTTTTTGTTGTTTTGTTGTTGTTCATGTTGTTTTTGTGTTGTATTTTCATAGTTATTTGTCACTGAAAGATTATTTTTTTTTAAATCTACTTAATGACGATTTGCTGGCAAACGGTGAGATTTATGAACCCGTATAATAGGTACATTTTTTGTCTAGTCTTTCCTTATCTCTAAAATGGTGTATTAGTTTTTGAAAAATTGACACAAAAAAGATATGTGAAATATGCAATCGTGATTCCAGTGTTAGCGCCCTCCAAGGGCAGACTAAAAAATATTTTTTTCCCAGAACGTTACAGATGAACGAGGTGAAACTTTGTTCCAAATTTCATTTTGATTTGATAATAAATAGTCGAAATACATAATAATCTATCAATGACATGAAAAAAAAAAATGTTCCTTGACTGCTTGTAATTCGGAAAATATTGAGATTTCGAATTTTTGTTATGGGACTTATCACATACAATCACCCCCTTAAGTTTCCTGATGTTGTTCGTGGACAGCCTGTATACAGAACTTGAACCTTTGGAAAAGTCATATTTGAATGAAATATATAAATTTGTCAGATTAAGAAAGTGAGCGGCAAATCCTGATGAGCCGTAGCAATGTCTGGATGCATGTGTGCATAGCCGTTTTGGTAACGGAACCGACTCATTTCAAGCTGGCGGTGCAGAAATCCTAAGTAAATATCATCGATGGAAAAAGAACGATATACATTCGCAATTTTCTGAGAGAAAAACAAGAATCGAAGCATAAAAAGGAAACATAGTTTTTTATAAAATACGTCGATATCTGTTCCGCGGTTCAAGTTCCTGTATTTTAAGTTTGGTTCGAGATTGCAAGTTCGGATTAAGATTCAATCCAGTTTGTATAATAATAGAAATTCATAGTCTTCTAGTTCAGATCCAAATTCGTATCCAGAAATAACTATGCATGTAAAGCGGAAAGGCGCATATGTCGTGGAGCTGTCTTCATCACTATCCAGAAGATATGAATGAATTGGGCTTTGCCAAGAGGAGACAGTTGGTTCATATTATTATTGTTCTCTCAATTGGAAAGAAATTTTGGAAAAAACGGAAAAAGTGGTTGTGATGATACTCCTGAACTCAACTAGGTTTGCTTAGTTAGTTCGTTTATTTTATATAAAATAGTCTCCAAGATTTTGTTTAATAAAGCAAAAGCTTTCGTATTTTACCTTTTGTTTTATTTCTGGGATCGCAATACCTCATTAGTTCTCTACTCGATAAAATATTCACCTTCACCCAGCTGACGAAAGAGAGCCGCCTATTAAAAGTCGAATTACGAAGATTACTGAATATCCAGTTCATTAATAATTTCTCGATGTCAAACTTTTATTTAACGCATAGTTTTTTTCCATTTATATTCAAAAGATAATGTTTTTTTTCGAAAATTTGAGTGAATTTATTAAGCATATAGGATCAACAGAACAGACGTCGCGCGTTGGTATCGATGTCGTAGGCATAACGCCTTTCTGGGCATATAATCTTTTGTCTAGGCATTAACCAAGTGTCATTGAAAATTGCAGAATAGTTAAAAATTAACGAGATTTTGCCATTTGCCTAGGACATTGTATTTGTTTATACTTGCAACCGTCATTTGACTAATGAGGAGTTGAGATTCAGGCAGATGCCATTTGACTAGGCAATAAGCAACAATAATTTACCACGAATATACTCTTGTTGTTTGCCCAGGCATTTGACAGGACTAATTTCGAAATCGTGTTTGCGCCTATGAATGTTTTAGAAGAAGGGTGTTTACTCACTTAACTGGCACAGTCGGTAGGATGTTTCAAGAAGAAAAAAACTACCCGGTGTGCTTATAACCACACAACAGAAGTGAACACTTCACCAAGGCGAGATTAATAACAGTAAATCAACTTTTTTTTTGTTGTTCGACCACTGCGTATCCAATGTCATGTGTCATGTCGTCATGTCGTCTCGAGTATGTTCTTGTTGATGGTTCCATTTTCTAATACATGTTTTTTCATTATATTATGAGTATAGTGATTTTCAATAAATAATATTTTGAATAACAAAACTATGCATTAACCTCACTATGTCATTTGTTTTTTTATATTTTCTGATCAGATCCACAACTGAACCTGCATATCTACCTGATTTGAACAAAGTCCTTTGGAAAATAACAAAACTTTGCAAACATAAGAGGTTATGTCATTTTTTCTTAAATTTTCTGACGAAATCCCAAATAGAACCTACATACCTGATTTGAACAAAATCCATTGGAAAATAACAAAATTACATAAATAAATGAAGGACATTTTGCACAACTACCAACATTTGAACACTACTTGATACTATGAAATGATTGTTTTAACAAATATTTTTTTATCGCTATGGTAAACTCTTTCCCAGTTAAATTCCTTAACTTATCAGATAACTTATTATAAAACCTAGGGCC
The DNA here is from genome assembly GCA_958502075.1 of Orchestes rusci. Lineage (NCBI taxonomy): Eukaryota > Metazoa > Arthropoda > Insecta > Coleoptera > Curculionidae > Orchestes > Orchestes rusci. Next base: position 5,261,229 of record OY293306.1, read on the forward strand.
TAATTGACTAGTGCTTATTGCTTGGCTTTTATAAATACCACGACTTATTCAAAATGCGAAAATTCTAAAAAGTGTGTATCTTCGTGAAAGATCAAATCAAATTTTATAAATAATACGTCATTACAAAAAAAATTCCATGCTGGTTTTGATGAAAAGAAACAGATTTTGACTTTTCTCAAGAAAAATTAAAAAACTTCGAAAATCGACCAACTCTTCAAGGAGTAATAAGTTCGTTCAACAGCGCCTTTCGCAAGCGAAGTACAAATTATGAGTTCGAGATAAAGTTTTTCCAAATAACAAGCCTTAGTCTTGGTCTTGAAAAATGAATGCGGTCTTGGTATTGGTCTTGATGTTTCAAGACCAAGTAAGGAATGACTGTGCCTTGGTTCTAGTCTTGACAGGCCTGATATTTTTTTACTTTGAGTGTATTAAATATTTTTCTTAAGTCGATTCTACAAAAATACCTATAACTCAATTATTTTTAATTGTGGGATAAAACTCATGAGAGCTTTCTATCTAGGTTCAGAAAACAGTTGGCAATCGATAATCATAGAAATATACACCGTGTTCGATTGAAACAAATCTTGGACACGCTGTAAGCTTCACGTTAAACAGCAGAGCCATACTAGATATGAATTTTATGATAAGGTATATCTATTAAAAGTACCGAAGTACGTTCTTCTACTTTTGGAGGATTTTTTGTTGTCTTGCCGGGGTTTATGGTTAGTCCAGTTTCTGCCTCCCCAGGAATCCCTGGGGCTGTGTCAGTGTGGGATTCAAAACGCTGTGCGCCACCCACCTGAGGTACTTTGTTTTTCAAGTTCCACATTTTTTATCCATGGAGGTTTGGGAGGTAATTGGCCCTAAGACGCCACGTTGGCCGTGCGTGTTGGCGAATTTTATGTCCAGCCGCTCCTTACCTGGAGACAGACGCTGTTTGCAGCCGTTCAATCTGAATCAGACGCTGCTGTGGTAGTTTTGGTCCACCCTGAGTATTTCCCCCACCTGGGGAGGCGCCTGATAGGGGACTAACAACCTCACACAACTATCGAAAAAACAACAGAATATAATAAACCACTACATTTGGCTTTCGTTGATCACGAGAAAGCTTTCGACTCTATCAAATCATGGGCGGTTCTTGAACTACTGGAAAACGCTAGGATTCACTCAAGATATTCTGCTCTGTTCAAGCCCATATATGAAAACGCTTACATGCAAGTCACAATAGACGAAGACATAAAAACTTCACAGATACCTATAAAAAGAGGCATACGTCAAGGATATAAAATATCTCCAAAATTGTTCACGTTGGCATCGGATGATGTATTCGGGGGCTTGGACAGGCAAGATAAGGGAGCTACCATAGATGGAGCACGACTAAACCACTCGAGAACAACTGCTACAAGAACTTCACCACGCATCATCTGTGGTGGGACTCAAAATGAACTTATCAAAAACAAAAATAATGACTCAAGAACAATAACAAGTTAAAATCGAAAATCAAATGATAGAAAACGTGAAGAAATATATCTATCTAGTTCCTAGAAAAATGAGTCTCAGTTGGGCAGCTTTTGGTAAACTGGGATTCATCCTCAAATCCTGTGAAACCCCCATAGATCTGTGTATTCAATAATATATTGTCTTGAAACAATGCCACTGACAAGTAGAACTATTATTAAGTTTCAAGTCACCCAAAGAGCAATGGATGGGCTATACTTGGACTCAATCTACGAAATAGGGTTCCAATCAAGAAAATCAGAAGAAGAACAAGATTAACAGATGTGAGCGAACGGAGAGCTTAGCTGAAATGGGGATGGGCTGGACATATTGCAAGACAGGATATAGAAAGATGGACATACAAAATAACATCATGGCCCCAAGAGAGAGCAAAAGAAGTATTGGCAGGTCTCAAAAGAGATGGCGTGACGACATAAAGAAAATCGCCGGGAAAACGTGGATGAGAACCGCTTCAAACAGTCAGGAATGGAAAAATATAGAAGAGGCCTACATTCAAGAGTGCGGATGAAAACAGGCTGATAAGAAGAAGAAGAAGATATGTATTCTAGGCCTACCAAATAACTCTCTATATAAGGTATAACACACTGTAATAGGAATAGCTCCTTGAACAAACATATAAAACCACAAAACAATCTATTTTTTATATTGAATTAATGAGATTATCATTATCAGATGTGGGTTGAGAGAGAATCCACTCGGTCGGTCTTAAATCGCTTCAATTTTTTTTCATCTCCAATTCTATGGGTAGCTGTCGGTAGACATGGGGTGCCAGAAACCAGTGGAATCTCTGCGCATGTGCTTTAGAGACATTGATAATGGTAGTTTTCATTTTAATTTTGTGCCTGGTATTATAGCTGTGCCGTATTTCGGAGAGGTTATGTTAATGTTTATGCTGAAGGTTCAAGATTTTACATAGATATATCTTTCGAATGTCACGAATTCTGCTGATAGTGTATAACTCTTCTGAAGGGTATATTCTGTTTTTATTGTACATTATTTCAATCAATATTTTTCTTATAGTTTCAAGAGGTCCAATATGATTTAAGTAAGTTCCCTCCCATCCAATGATACCGAATTGTATCTGTGACTCAATCAGTGCATAATTTATTCCTTTCATTTGTGCAATAATATAAGAGGCTAAGAATCTTCTTCAGGAATTTGAATTTGTAAAGCATACATCTTCATGTGGTAGTTTTATACAATTCGTATAAGGGAGTGTTACTCTTTCTGGGACTAAATGCTTTGAATTTAGTTTTTTCTAAATTTCATACTTGGATATTCATCATAGGTGATATGTGAGTGTCAATAGGTTAGGTAAGGTTAGGCGAAGAGGTATGCCCTGGTCCACAGTTTCCTGCTTCGCATTGCGTTCACTCGGAGGCCAAGTGGCCCATTGTGGTCCCTTGTTTTTGAGGAGGTGTTTCCCCGGTCCTAACCTGCAAGCTTTTTTCTCGTAATCGTTCTTTAACCATTCCATGGTTTTCACGAAGGTCAGAATTTAGCACGAGGGTAGGGTAGGGAGGAGGAATCGGTTCTACATACCTTGCAATGGGATCTACATTTCAAAGTGGAATCCGAACCACTGTGAGAGTACCACTAATTGCCAAACAGAAAATAATCTCTTGAACCCGATCACCGCCGGTTCCCACTTACTGACCCAACGCTTTACACGTTTCGCCAGGGTCAATAAGTTGTTATTTAATTTATTTTCCAGGTGTAGCTAAGTAGCTACATAGTTTGATGATTTGAGCATTTTGTCACAATCGTTTATTATTTGATTCTGTTCAATACACATTCATTCATCTTTGTCATATTGTCTGGATAAAAAAAAATATCTTGATTATTTACACATTTACATTGCATATTTGAATCCAGCAATTCTTCACGGATTCTACCGATTGCGAGCAAATCTATTATTGATATTCGTTTTAACGATTTGGCACTTCAATCAATCAATCAATCGATCTCCAATACCAATACATCAAAGCATTTCTAGATAAATGGTGTCATATTGTACAATCCAGAAGATTGAAAAAGTTAAAACCATATATCCCACAATAAAATGCAAAACATAGCCTTGATTATTCAATAACTACCTATGAGAATATTACATTAAAAAAAACACGATAAAATAGATCAATTGCTGGACCTAACGCGATCCGCGAGGCTACAAAAATCCAGCAATTGTATAGGGTTTACACTCAACAACGTATTCGAAAAAAGCCCTCTTGAAGTATTTCAAGTTTGAAATTTGTTTGATGGTATTAGACAGCCCATTGTTCTGCTCTTATACTTACTCGTGAATTGGAACATTAGATTTATTAAAAATTCTTTCATAAATTTGTAGTCTTTAATAAATAATGACTCAATATCCTTTTCAAGACCAAGATAAAAAAAAGATTTTCGGGATTGGTCTTGACCGTCTAGTCTTGGTCTTGTAGTCTCGCGGAGCCTCACCAAAGACAAAATGGAAAGGCATCTTCAACGTTTCTTTATTCGACAAGTGACTCTTCCGTTTCAAATCTCAATAATTTTAGCTGAACGAACTTCAGAGATCAACAACAGAATATCCAAAGAGATTGATCAACTCTTCATAAAGTAATGAGTTGGTCCCGAAAAATCTGTACGATGACGTTCTCTTAAATACAACTGTCATGTATCTTTCTTCTCAAAAACCCCTCGTAGCTCAAAAATGGCATAAATATTGATGGACAATTTGGAATGATATAATGATATCTGGTATAAAACAAACTAAGATTTTATTACTGTTGATGCCTCGGTTTATGTTCCCTTTTTAATTTGTGTCACGGCGAATGGAGTAATGGGATAACTGTAACGCAATCCTTTTAGAACCTGGGCCACCAAAAAAAGGAAACAGTGTCATCAAGCTATCAGTACTGAAAAGTCAAATGATCCTACTTTTTATATCATTATTTTGAAGGTATAAAACTTATTAAAATGACTGTGTTGTGTGTTGTTGGATATTGGTTTCCATCATTGTCACGCTATAATGATCACTTTCTCCAGAGAAACACATGTTCTTTTCTGATGCGTCGTTTTCGAGATAAAAAATGAAAATCGTTATGATCCAGCGATTTTCATGTTTTATCCAGCACTATTTGAGGTGAGCCTTTACATAAAGTTAGGAAAAGTTGCCCTGAAGGTTCTCTGAAATGAAGCTCACGATTCCAAACTAGAGCGTAGGTATAGAATGTTTTGCTTGAAAAAACTAGTTGACTATCAATCAAAAAAATTATCATATCAAATTATATGATTATGTGCGGTGACCATTCATACAAATCAAAAATGCGTTGGTGTACTATCGTGCATGACCAATATTTCTTGTCTCAAATTTGAATGAGCTTCATCAAGTATGACAATGTGCAAATAATGGTGACCATCAAGCATCGTGGGTAGCTGAAAAGTTCTGATAATACAATACTCACAATCACGAATGCCATACAAATATTGATAGCAAATTCCTGTTCAAATTGTCGTTTCGTGGTCAAGTGTGGATTTTCGAGTTCCTGAATCAAATATGATAATTTTGCTGGGCAAATATGCCTTGTATGTGGAGGTAACTTCGTTCGTATACATTATTTCATTGATGAACGCTGTATGGTAATTGTGTTACTCTGATTGTGATTTTCCAGCAAATATTGTCAATAAAACTGAGCTTCTGCTGGTAGACCAGTTCCTATTGGATATTGTTAGGGATTGACATAAGTGAGTATGTGATAATCTTTCAGCAAAAATGTCTTTTTTCCCATATGAAGTGACTGAACAATCCTACATATTGTGAATCCGACAAGGCTGTTAATTTAATTATGCATGCCTACAAATCTTTTCTCTAAATACCTTTTTACAAACGTCACAAGTTTCATCTGATTTCCGGAATCTACTGTATTATTTTTGCTTAAAGGACCTTTTTAACTTCCATTGTTAACTGTTACATCACTCAAAAACGTTAAATAGACCAACATTTTAGGTTATCTTAACTGTGAACGTGTTTTTCCGGATATCAGTTTTTTTCTACGTAACTTGAAAACCTTCAATTCATTGATTAAGTTTTCATTTTGCCTATGCATATTAATTACTTGAAATTACACATTGATCCTATTCAATTTTGTTCAACTGTTTTGACAATGTATTCAGTTGAAGAACAACAATACTCACAAAACCAAAATACATAGAAGAATATCTCAAAATACGTTGCTTAAAGTAAAATAAGCGTGTTACCTGACAAACAATGCCTCTTTACTTTTTTTTTCATTACTCAATTGACCACCAATTTGGAAAGGATCTGATGTCGTTACTCCACTGTTTAAGAGCTCATCAGAAAATTTGTCAAGACTTCATCCGCGTGAGTTAAAGTCACCATCACCCACTCATTGGGAAATATATTATAGAACGCTATAAAATCCTCAATCAATGACCTGGAAAAGAACGTTTGGTAAGTCCTGGGGACTATTACCAGCATTAATGCTCTGGGTACAGAACCATGGTCAGACCCATAATTACTCATGCGGTACTAATTTGATGACAATCAACGGAAACAAAGACTGTGAAGCAGACAATTGGCAGAACACAAGAACTGGCGCAATAAAAGCCACATCAACTGCAGTAATGGAAAGCATGCTGGTTAATTCAGAGATTGGCTATTGGTACTGAGTTTATTTCTTTGATATATTGTGTGAACTTTTTACCCAGTACTGCGGATATCTTAGGAAGACTGCTATTGGAGATGGAGTATTTTTTTAATTATGTTCTATTGGGCTCACTTTCGTTTTATGTCTCAATTGTCAGATAATCGAATACAGCTATGTTGCCTTGTTGCCAGCACTTTGCCTTAGGAGCAGACGTCTTCTCGCCTTGTGGCCATTCATCCTACTTTGAGGAACAGCTATTCCGTTACAGAGTCTGGGCCTGTCGCATTGTGGCCAATCATTCTGTTGAGGGATAGACGCCTTGTGACTTAAACATCACTAAATTCCACAGATAATCACCAAGCTAACTGTCTGATGTGTGTTTCAGGGATACTCATGTAACATTTTTCTCTATAGACTGCACAATACAAATTTGAACCTAGTTAAGGATTTGTGCTTCTGTAGTCAGGATGAGTGTTGTTTCGAATTAGACGTCAGTCGATTTCAATCAAAAAGTAAATGTATCTCTTAATTGATGAATCAATGGCAAATAAAACCCCAATATAACCCAGTGAAGTTGTCAACGGTTATTACGTGTTGATAAAAAAAAATATGAAACAGAATGTTATTTTCAAGGTTGCTTGAGACCTGATTCCCCAGTATTCAACCAAAAGATCTGTTTCGAACTCCTGGTACGTTTTGCGCCATAGAGCTGGTTCTTTTAACAGTTTTCAGAGCAAAGTGACCTTAATGAAGATTAGAGAGGACCAAAGACTTTTTCTGTTAGCTCTAGAGGCGGGCGACCACTGTAAGCGAAACTCAACAAGGTTTGGCAAAGATAAGATTTTGATAAGTGAAACAGCTCTCATTCTGTTGAATGCACCTACGGGCTCTGCAGCGAAACTCGACGAAAACTTTGCTGCGAAGATAATTTGTAGTTCAGTTTTTCACGTGTAAGGGGTGTTTAGAGCGCAAAATAATGTTATCACGTGTTTGACGGAAAATCAAGAGATGCCATTTTTTCTACCCGATCTATCGACGTCATAGAATGTCCAGAGTCGAAAGTAATTAAAAGTATTTGTAGGAGAAGTTGTCCACTTCAAATCAGTCTTTTATAGTTATCTTTAAAAAACGCTGAGTTATACTTGAAACACTGAAAAAAAGAGCCGAAATTTTGAGGTTATAAGAGACATTGTTCTACGGTTATCTGATGTTAAACGGAAAAATTGGTACAAAACCGTTATAAATGTCGAGAGCTACATCCATGTGAGTAGTGCCCTCCTTATACCGTTTTTGTCCCGAACTTGGACTGATCAGTAGGGCAGCATGGCACTACTCACAATGCAACTCTCTAATCTGGGTAGATGTGCAGCGGCTTTTTTGGACAACCGCGAATAGATGTGGGGTATGCTCGAGCTTCACCTCTTGTCCACGGAATAAAAAGACATTGTTTTACGATCATGGGATGTTAAACGGAAAGATTGGTACAGAACCGTTATAAATGTCGAGAATTACATCCATGTGAGTAGAGGTATTCCATGAACGAGAGGTACAGCTCGAACATACCTCACATCTTTGCGAAGTGGTTGTCCAGAACAGCTGCTTAACATATACCCAGATAAGGGTATTGTGTCGACAGTTGCATTGATGTGACTAGTGCCATGCTGCCTCACTTATGAGTCCAAATTCGGGACAAAACCGGTATAAGGAGTGCACTACTCCCATGGATGTAGCTCTCGACATTTATTAGGTTCTTCACCAACATTTCCGTTCAACATCGGATAACCGTATAACAATGTCTCCTTATTTTATGGACGAGAGGTACTACTCGGAACATATCCCACATGTAATCGCGTACGCTGATTTGCGAACCAATAGGTGGAAGTTGTTGTCCCGATAAGCCAATGAACATATACCCATATTAGGGTATTGTGCCGAGAGTTGCATTGAAGGGAGTGTTGCGAAGCTGCCCTACTGATGAGTCCAAATTCGGGACAAAACCGGTATAGCGAGGGCACTACTCATATGGATGTAACTCTCGACATTCAGGACGGTTCTGTACCAATTTTTCAGTTTAACATCCGGAGGCATGTTATAGAAGAGCGTATCACAATATATAAGGTGTGGCGCAGCTATACAATAATTCTAAATTCAATATTTTCACCAATGTCCAATCACAATAGATAAGCACAAGTAGAGTGGAGAAAAATGGCTTTAGATGATATCAATGCATTTAAAGATGATGAGAAAAATTTAGTACGCCGTTTTGAATATTTTGAAACTTTGATCGTTTGTGGTTGTTGTGACATTTGACAAAATCAACTGCGACTTCTTACATCGAGATCTTCAAAACTGAAAATTCTTCCCATAACCAGTCCTGTTGGTCGACCAATACACATTTTTTTGGAATGAAACGATACATGCCTAAACCACTGGTTACTGTGAAGTCATCTGGTTAGGAAACCAAAAAGGTGACCAGACATTGTGAAACTGGGCATTAGTGAGTCTGGATTAGCTAGAGGGCTACGACCATGGTTATCGAAAGCAATTCGATAGGCGTACAGAAAAAATTTTGACTGTTACAGCCGCAGAAGTGCACATCCGTGAACCAGAAGAGCCAGAAGGTTTGCCGGGTAGCTTTCAACCTCGCTCACAACCCCATTCCGATTCCGTGTACTCATGTGGTGATTAATCCTTTTAACAAGAAGGAAAACGGAAACTTTCAGTCGCCTCTCCGCTCGAAACCGATCCACTTTTTGGTTCTTATACTATCACCGGTCAGTACCTACTCGTAGCCCACTGACTGCAACTAGCCGGTACCAGAATCCAGTGGAATTCGTAGCGTCACGGTCCATGATGAGACTGAAATGCAGGAATTCCACGAGTGCCAATAAACCCAATTATAGTTGATGAAATGTTTGAAGGGCTTGAATTTTTTACACATGTAACAAAAGCTCTGGAAAATTCTTCACATTTGTCTCCCAATTTCTCCGAGTTCTCGTCGAATTTTTCAGAGTTTTCTTCCAATAGTCTCTTGATTGCGTTGAGATCAGAAGTCTCGAACTGGAATGCATCGAGACCCATGCCATCCTCCAATAGAGCCTCACGAAGTCTGTGTTGTGGGTCAGCCTTTTTCCAACTCGCATCCAGATCAAGCTCGTCAAACTCTTTTTTCAACTCGAAAATCTTTGATATGTTTAACAAAACTTGTCTCGTAGCCAATAAAACCACGAGTTTTGTCCGATTCTATAGTACAAATTAGATCCCACTTCTGACAACACCTGTGATATTTTTTGCTATAGAAAACACTGTCTATCTTTAACTCGTTTATTTCCAGTCAACTATTCATTTACAGTCGCTTATTAATGCTTCTACATTGCCCGTTCCCAACTATTGTTCATCGACTACTAACTGATGGTGGCGGGGCCTACTTTTATATAGACTTTGATGCCCCTTTGCCAAAAGTTGATGAATAGCGTAGATCTATGATTCATCGATAGATGGCAAAGCTTCTAGTATAACGGAGAAGACGCTCGAATGTTGGATGACAGCCCACAGTGGACCGACTTTGTTCCAAGAGAGACAAGATCCGCTGAACGTATTTCGCCACAGTACTTTCAACTAGACTTGTTGAATTCTCAGTGTCCATAATCCATATTCAAATGTAAAACCTGCTGAGTTCTCATTACCATGTTTGTATTGCAATACATTATTCTCCAGAGAAAACGGTTGTTATCTCGGTCGTTAGTTCGAGTTTGAATTCCAAAGTTCTCCTTCGCTGAAGCCTGAATACTTCTTCAGTATCACTTAACAATTCGACCGTATTCCCAACTCTCCTCGGCATTTTACAATTCCATTTTTCGTTTTTGTCTCTTATCGGTTTTGCGACAACATCTGCAGTTATCGGAGCAGACGGTTGAGGTTTAGCCTTGCCTTATTTATTTCCATTCATTTGAAATTCTACTTTAGCCGGAAAAGGCTATCTGATTGAGCAGCTTCTCATTTTCATAACATGGAAAATAAGTATAATGAACGTTTATCTGCTACATTCAAAGTTTTATCACCCTCAAAAAACACAATGGGCTCTTACTACCAATCTTCATTTAGGTCAATAAGTCTCCACAGATTTTCATGGATTACTCAAAGAATATCAGATGTTGACTATTGACAGTGAGTGATGTCAATCATTGTTGTCAACTCGATGTAATGAAAAAAGTCAAATCACATTGTTTTGATGACTGTATTATTTACAGTTCATAATAATAGATCCAGTCAGTTGCCATGAATGTTCTCTTCTTGGAAAACATATTTTTCGTCTGCGATTATAAAGGGGATGATGCGGCGCACATAAACTACAATTACAGTACTTCACAAAATGAGTCACATGAAAAATCGATAAGGTCATGATAAAGCAATGATTTATGAGAAATAATGTATAGAGGTATTGCATCTGCGATATGGCAGAATTATGGAGTTCTATGCTTTTGTGCAAGGTAACATATTATGTGGGAAGTTTTTGATCGGAATTAATAGTTTACATCAGGATTCAAGAATAAACTTTCTTTGTTATACCAAGAGATCATGTAAGTACTTCCACAATCGATTAGTCTGGGTGCGTACCATGTTCGAGATCTGTGTGAATCATTATGCTGGCCGTAGCGATGGACCCCGAAGATTTCATAATCAAAATAGTGAATCCAAGAAAAAATTTATAGCTGTTTCTCAAAAGTTGTTGGGAAGCTTTCCAAATCCCAAATGAAAGACAGCAAAAGGTTTTGTTTGATTTTTTTTTGATAGACTATCTGTTCAGGAAATTTGTTGATCAAACTCTAGTCTGATAATGATGCCGGTTAGTAAAAAAAAAACAGAATGACTTTTTGTGTTGCTTAGGGACTGCCTCAGGATTATCCAGCCAAAAGATCTGACTCGATCTCCTGGTACATTTTGCACTATAGGGTTGGTTTTCCTAACAATTCTTGAAGCAAAATGATTAGATGTAAGTTGTGGAGAACCAGTGCGTCAAACGATAAAATTCCGCTGAGAACGGTTTTTAACAAAAAAATCATCTTGATAAAAGTTCTCAAGAATCGCAGGCTAAGCAACTTTTTCTTAAACCGGGTGTCACAGATTCGAGCGTTTGCTTGAGGATCTCTGTTATTATGTGAGATACAGACAGAACTTTTGCCAATAAGTTTTTATTATTCTTCAAGTTTGTTCAAAAGGATATTTCGAAATAAATTACACTTTGTCATTGCCACTTTTTCTCCTCTAAAAGATTGCGGTATCAAATGACTCAATGACTAGGATGTATTCAAAATGTTAATTCTTTGTAGTAGCCTGTATCTCTAGAATAAATCTTTTTCCGTTGCTTATAGGAATAAGTTGTTTATTTTGATGTGATCAATCCAGAGCTATCACATACTCGTCAACTTCACCTGACACTCAGGAAGTTAAATAATTTGCATCGAAACTATTGTTTTATTCATATACAGGCCGAAGTGATGAGAAAGGTCCATGATGACATCTGGGAATAGCCAAGACTTTGATCAAGCTGCGAGTGAGGTTTTACTGGATCAACTGCCGCGAAAGCTCCTATGCGCCAGTACAATGTTGAAAGCCCGTTTGAGATATTGCTAGACCGTTTCCTAAGTCGAGCGAAGAAAATAAATACATTCTGGTCGCGATGGATCATTTCAGTGAGGGGGCCAAAGCGTTTGCCTTGCCAAACCAAGAAGCGGCGACGGTAGCTGATGTTCTGGTCAAGGAATGAATCTGCCGTTTTGATGTTCCATCGGAGCTGCATTCGGACCAGGGCAGAAACTTTGAATCGGCATTGTTCCAGAATGCTTGTGACGTCATGAAGATCAAGAAGACAAGAACGACTGCGCTGCACCCTCTATCGGCATGGTGGAACGAATGAACTGGTCTATCAATCAACATTTGGCCGAAGTTGTCTCCAACCGCCAAAGAGACTGGGACAAACACCTTCACTTTTTCCTCTTGATACACTGGTCTGCGATTCATGAATCTGCAGGCAAAACCCCAGCAAGGATCATCATGGGTTGTGAGCTCCAGCTGCCCTGCGACCCGAAGTTTTGCTGTCCACCTGGCAAAGATGTCGCTGGGGAGGGTAACGCAAGAAATCCTCGAAAAAAGTTGGACGGCATTCATCAACGAGACCGTTTGAACATCAGTGCCAGCGACATGTTAAAGGAGTCCTAAGACGTGGATGCAGCAAAGAACGGGTTCCAGCTTGGGGATCTTGTTTGACTACACAAATCACAGAGGCGACGTCGTTTTTTTCCAAAACTGCAAAGTTCTTGGGAGGGCACTATGAGATCCCGGAGTAGATCAATGAAGTCGTCCACAGGATCAGGAAGCCACCGCGAGTAGAACCGAAGGATATTCATTTCAACATTTTGGCCCGGAATGCTTGGAATCATGACGTTCAGGGCAGAAGTACGGCGGATCAGGTCACCCAAGGAGGACTTGTTACCTCTATTTCCCTTTCCTCCAATGGCCAAGTCAAGAATGGCATTGTTCAGCGAAGGCAGCTGGATTTGTTTGAAGCACCAGACAAAATCTTGTTGGCTCACTGGATCACTGGGGACCTCGGTATGAGGAGTGGACCTGCTGCTGCTTTCAAACGGAAATTTGGACGACCAGATCATCTGCGACGACAAAGATCAAAGGTGGGCAAGGCTTTTCAAGCCACGGATTGGACACGACACCTGTTCTTTCTTCTCATAAAGAAGCTTTCTCAACATCTGACCACCTACAGTGATGTCTGGAAAGCCTTCAGACATCTTCGAGACTTGATGCAGTCACAGAACCTGACTCATTTGGCAAATCCAAAGATGACCAATGACCGAGTGGATTGGAGAATGGTCGGAAGCATGCTGAAAGTAATTTTCAAGGAGAGTGGCATTGATATTCTGGTATGTTGCTATCCTCCCCGAAGGACGAACCAGTACATCACACTGCAGGTTTGGAGACAATTGCCGATACCGACATGAAGGCATTTTGGGACGAAATGCTTCAAGTAGGGAGCAGTGTGACAAAATACGTCCAGCGGATGTGCCTCTCATGAAATAAAGTTGGTCCGGACACAGAGGAGGAGCATGTAGGGGAATTCAAAATATTATGATTAAATGTAACTTACCTTTATACCAAGTTGCAACTCTAAAAAGTAATCTTGCATGTGAGGTTTGAAATTTCGAGAAAATTCAATATCTCCTTGACTTGGAAACACCGAAATTGATACACGTTGTCAGTTTATCAAGAGCATTATTCGACAGTATTTGGTTTCTGATTTAGGCGCTCTTAAGAGTTGACAAGGTATGATCAAAATACGACAGAACTATGTAACGCGTTGGCGCCCTTGAAAAATGTTTGTTTTATTTTAAGAGGAATTTAGTTCCAAGACTTGCCTCGCTTTTGCAATTTTTCAAAAAAGTTTGTCGTTTTCATCAAAAACTCAAATTTCTGAAGACAAGTATTGTAATCGACATATTAAGAATCGTTAAAAGTGCAACGTTGGCTTTGAAATAAAACGTTAGACTTGAGTGGGTTATTTAGTTAGTAATTTTTGCTTTGAATTGTCCAAATTTCCGGGTCGTTCTCTCACTCGATACTTCCAACTCGAGTTCATAGGAGAAAATCGGAGCTTGAAGAAGCTTTCCACACACACACACACTCCACTGGATCCACACGATTAGGTGCTAAAAGGGCCACGACAAAATAGACTGGAACGTCATCGTACACGATTAAAACATCGCCTCATTATCACTTTAGAAAACTTTTAAACTGAATTTTTAGAACTAAACTTCTCATGAAACAGAGCCAACGGGTTAAAAAGACGTGTCGTATTTCAGGGGGGCATCATACCTCATCATCTCTTCAGAACGCTTCAATTAAACTCCAGTTACAGTCAAATAATCTTCTTGGTACACCAATTACGTGTACCAAATTTTGTGTTTCTGAGTTGAAGAATAACTTGAGATATTGATATTTTTCAAGATCCAAAACCTCACTTGCAAGGCCTATTACTTCTCAAGAAAACAACTTTGTATATAGGTTCATTGCATCAAATCGTAATATTTTGGGTTCCCCTAGGAAACAGGGAGGAGAGTTGGACCAGTGGAAGAGACGGACCACTGGCAATAAAATTAAAAATATGACAACAATTTGATAGTGCTGATGAGAGTAGCTTCATTCAAGTATATTCGTGTTATGCTAACCAACAGCTGAAAAATTCTGATTTTTGAGAAGTTATTCAGAATTATTGTTTTAGCATGTGTGCAAAATGTTTGCGGGGTTATTTGTGATAAAGTGTACTGCTAATCAAAGTTTAAACGTGATATTTGTATGTATTCTAATTAATAGGCCTTTATCTTTGTCCCTAACCTCAATCCATCGTTTTGCTGAAAACACCCAGTTCATCTATCTTTCCATAAGTGTATAGTTGAACCAGTGATGTGGAGGAGAGGTCTTGGGAAATGCCCAATGCGTACATTCGCAAATCAATCTTAAGATGTGTTTCTGATTAATCTGGATGATTCTGACGATGAAATGCCTATGAAAATGACTGTGCTGGATGTGGAGAAGACTAGCGAAAGAGTGAGAAGAAAGAGGACTGGCTTCAAAGTGTTTTGTGTCAATGATGGCTTCATCAAGGATGAACTAGTTACGAATCACTTTGTCAAATCTGTGGAGGGATAATCCAGAAGAAAAACTAACATGCTGACTTTCTGGGCCCTGAGTCCATCTCTCCTACCAACTATTCTCCCGGAAAAGGATAGTTTGGGTTGGTCTGGGTGAGTTTGGGTTGGATCATTGTAATAGATTCTTTTAAATCATTATTGCATGATACTATGTTGACTTACATTTCAAATAATAATATTCAGTTCTTGTCTGGATGTTTCACCACATTTTGGTTATTTTTTCCATGTTTTACTTTCCTGATCAAGAACTTTTATTGAGTTTTTTCAAAAGGTGGTCCGACTTTCCTTCTTTTACCCTACATGCTCCTGCTCTGTGTCGGTTCTTATGCGGAACACCCTGTATTTCGGACATTTCTTGCCAAATAAAAATGAAATTTGGCACAAAGTTTCAACTTATTTATCTGTGTAGTTCTAAAATGTTCCTATATTCTGCCCCTAGAACGTTTTTTTGTACGAGTCCATAAGTCCCACCGTTTGGCCGTGAATCGACATTAGATCAACTTATGTCAAAAATAATTGCTCTCGATGAAATGATGACAAGGAAAAACAAAAACAATGCAAAAGCAACACAAAGAGAACAACAAAAATATGAAAAAAAAATCATGTTTTTGTTGTTTTTGGGCTGTTTTTTGTTGCCCTGTTGTATTTATTGTTGTTGTATTATTCTGTGTTGTTTCTGTTTTGTATTTTCTTTGTTATCATGTCATTCAAAGCAGACCATTTTTCATATGAGTTAGTCTATTGTCAATTTGCGGCCCAACGGTAAGACCTATCGACTCGTACAAGAGTATATTTTTTGTCTAACCTTTCCCAATTTTTAAATATATGGAAATATGGAATTCAGATCCCAGTTGAAGCGCCCTCTAGGGGCAAAGTGGATTTTTTTTTACACAGAACGTTAAGGATAAACAGGTGAAACTTTGTACCAAGTTTCATTTCGATTTGATGACAAATGACCGGAATAATTCAATAACTAGAAAAAAAATCTTTGAACGCAGGTAGCTCGAGAAATATTGGGATTTCGAATTTTTGTTATATGACTTATATGAGATGTGGAAGACGCTACAGAATGGATAAAAATAAAAATTGATGTTTTGCTTCAAAGAGATCATTTCACACTCTCTGATTATAAATTTGATAAACTTTTTCGTGTCAGCAATCACCTATGCAAGGAAATAGTGGACATGATCACTCAATATGTTACTGCACCAACACGACAAAGGTACTACTCGTATAACACAAAACATATTATCATTAGTGCAATGTTTTTTTTGTCTGGAATTCCAATACCTATTATCATATGGAAAAAATTATACGTAATCACAAAATGGTTCTTTGCCACTTCAATAATTTACGTGAAATTTCGATGACAAAAACGGTTCTAAATACGCATTGCTTATATAAAATATCAATTCACTCTTTGGTTCAGGTATGTAGAAAATACGCGGCAACATTGCTTGTATTCCAAGGCTTGCAAGAATAGGCACGACAGATTGTTTACCGGCGGTAAAAACAAACTAGCTTTTCTGGAAACATTACCGAAGATGCTCCCTTCACCGACAGTCAAGAATAAGGGGCCTGAAGATACATATACCTCTTGGGAGACAAAACCACCTTCTTTGACATGTTATCGTTGTTTTGTAAGATTATCCATCCCAGATACGTTCCTGAAACACAAATTTCGTTTAGTTTTTTCAAGAGTAGCTTGTAGCAGATCATGTCAAACGCCTTGAATAAATCTGTATGAATGAATACCACCTGGTGGCTTTGTTCCATTGAAGATGTCAGGAAGTTTTGTGAGATGGTTGCAGTTGAGCGTTTTGAAGCGAATCCATGACGCTGGTCAATAATATAGCTCCTGAACGTTTCAAATAATTCGACTGTGATCATGAAGTTTGTAACTTTGGTTATTGTAGAAAAAATTGACACGCCTGAAACATTGTTTTTATCACCAGGCTTGTGAATTGGGTACAATGACCACACCTTACAAATGATGGGGAAGTCTCCTGAATCAAAATACTCCCTGCAGAGGAAATGATGATGAAATGTTCTTGAGAAATGAGGGTGGACATCCCATCGATCCAAAAGTTGAAAATTATATGTCGAGATCTCATAATGAGTCCGAAGAGGCTTCGAGCGTTAGACGCAAAAGCTAATCACAAGTGCTAGATGTTGGTAGCTCAGGTCAAGTAGAGGATCTTCTTCCAACGTTAGAAAGTTGAAAATCATGCGCAAAAACTAGGCTCAAAATGCGCCCAATATGGTTTTTAACGGATAAAAAGGGATGTCCAAGGATTTTTCACAGCAATATCCAATGCATCAGAAACAAAAAGGATGAACTGCTTCTACTGCTGGAGCATCATGATTTTCCGGATGTGCTATGCATCACTGAATACTGGCTCAGGCCTCTTGAACTCTGTTTCATCCCTGGCGACGAAGTTCTCAAGATCTTGTTTGATCCATAAAGGCTCTCTTATGATACTTAGATCTACATCCTTGAGGCGGTATGGATTCATGATGAGCGAATTTTTGACCATTTCAATCAGAAGCAAGTTTTTGAGGTTTCTCCAATGGCATCAAGGTCACCTGATTTGATGATGATCTGTGTCTATCGCAGTCAACTTTCTGATGTATGTGGTATCTGGCAAAGTTAGAGCTGTTAATGTCCTTGGCTTGGTAAAAGACTTCAATAAAAACCTTCTGGGTGCAACATGCAAGTGTAGGACCAACCTGACTTCTTTGCTATCATACGATCTCACCATGCATGTTCACTTCCCAACACGCTTCAGCAACTACTTCTGGTCTTATTTTGAGACTAGTGACATTGATTGCACTGTTGTGAATTCTGGACTTTCTGACCATAAGCGATTCTGGCTGACATAAGAATTTGAACCTGAACCTAAGATCAAGCAAGGACGCTTATTCAGTACCAAAAAACTCAACAAGTTCATCGCAAATTGCGAATCTAGAGATTGGACTTGAGGGAATTCAATGAATCATCCCATATATGGCTTTTATGTTTATGATACTTCAAGAGCTTGTTCCAATGAGGCTTTCCCAATACAAAGAATCAAAGGCAAATCGAGAAAACCCTTGATTACGGAGGGATAACGGACGTCAGCTAAAAACATGCAATGCCTACATTTCCTGAAAAAGTTCACCAACAGCTAGAGATTTTTGAACTATTTTAGGAAATACCGTTCTGTATCCAGAAATCTTATAATAAGTTAAAAAAATATGTACCACACAAATCGCCATGCAAAATCCAATTATCGCCGGTCAATAGTTATTGATATCAGGGGTAGGAAATCTGCTTCATACACGCCGGACGTACATCCAGACACTCTCAACAACTTCTATTGCACCGTGGCGGCCTAAATCAGGAACATGCCACGCATCATCGACCCATTACACTACATGACAAACTTCAGTGCGACAATTCATTCTTTCTCATTCCAACCGATGCTGACGAGCTCAGGCGAATCATTGAGGTGATACAAAATATGAATTATCCTGGTGAGGATGGCATTTCTGGAAGGGTCCTCCTTGCTCTACCGACAAAGGTCTTTGAAGCTCTGGCAGGAGCCATAAATGAATCATGCATTGACGGCAGCTTTTCAGCTTTTTTCATGAATGCTTTGGTGATTCCATTTCACATAGGGGAATTGTAAGGTGACCCAAGTGATTTTCGGCCTAACTCTCTGTTGCCTGTCATCTCCAAGATCATTGAGAAGCTCGTCAAGAATAGAAAGATGTTGTTCTTGAGTCATTCCAATATTCTTTATCCTAACCAATTTGGATATCAATCCAGGGACAATGGATGCTGTGTTTTGGTTCCTGGAAAGGGTGTACCTTGGAGTTGATGATGGTGGTTCCATGGCGGCAGTTTTCTGCGATTTGTCAGGCCTTCGACTGTGTTGGCCATCAACAAAAGCTCTCAGTTTACGGTTTTCGTGGAGTGGCTCTGCGATGATTTGAAGCATTCTTATCTGATCCCAAGCAGAGAGTCTCGATTGGCTCATCATACTTAAACTTTGAAACTGAGAACCATCGTGTTCTTTAGGGATCAGTTTCGGGACCTATTCTGTTTCTCTTGTACATCAGCGACCTGGAATCTATAAACGTGAGGGTGACTTCACCCTATTTGCGGATGATACTTCGATCGTGTGGCACGAGCAGAATGCCTTGATACTGGAGAAAACCATGAGTACTTACATCGTACAAGTCAAGCGCTAATCTGCTCACACTAAATATTTATCAACATGACTCATGTGGTGGTTCAAGTGTGCCGTTGATGGGCTTGACTTGGGAGATGTGCCTTTGCCTAGTTAGTTGGATTTCAAATTCTCGGGTCTGGCCATTGATGGCCAACTCAAATTTCAGGAGCACATCCAGCTGCTTCGCAAAAAAGCATCTTCTGGATGTCTTGCTGTAAGAGTCGTTTCGAGGGAGCGTGGTCAGAGTGTGGCAACTCCTTGGTCGAGTTTCCTCTTTGATATGGAATAGTTTTATGGAAAAACTTCAATACTTGTCTTCTGAATTCACCATTCATCATCCAGAAAAGGGCAGTACGTTGTATCTTCAAGGCATTTGCTGCAAGGAATCATGAAGGCCTGTCTTTAGAGGGAAAATAATACTTACTCTCTCCGCTCTCTTCATCCTCGAGTCAGCTTGTCTTCTCTTAAAAGTAACGTCTAAAGTGCCCAAGCCTGAACGAACGAATAATACTCGACAACCCCACAACCTGCCATTGCGATCCGCAACTCAATTCTGTTTGAAGGCTTTGAATTGTTCAACTATCTTCCTGCTTCACTGAAAGAATGCCCTAATCCCGTCAGGCTCAGACAGAGACTGAAGACCTTACTTCTGGAGAGTGCCTTCCATGATCATGGGGAGTTTTACGCTGACGACTTTTGAAGCTCTAACCATTGCATTCCGGTCTTGGCAAGTGTTTGTATTTTATCTCGATTTATTGTCATGTGCGTGCGTCCTAACATCTTTCTTAGTTTTTTTTCTTCAAGCCTGTCTTTATTTTATCAAGTTTTATTGTTCTTTGTCTGTTCTATGGTGTTTTGAAATGTCTGGTCTGGTTCTCTTCATTTAATTTATTTATTGAGTTTATGTATACTAGCTTTGTCTATGAGATTTCTATCTTTGACAATAGAGCATATTTGATTTGATTGGATTTGATTTGAAGTTTGAGGAAACAAGTGAACCATGGCGACTCGTGATGTGTAAACAAGGGTGTGCGTTACAAAAAAAAGTTAGAAAAAAATACGGCGCATCCACCATCTCATCCGAATAATGAGTTATTGGTTTAAGGTTTGTGTCTATCGCTTTAGCAAAAAAAAGGCTTAGTATTGTTCCGTGAAAACAAAAGTCAATCATCACCTACCATAAAGAAAAGTCCCCCCAGCAAAAGTGTATGTAATTCCTAATGCTTTGATTTCTATTTTTTCATTGAAATTCAAGGAAGAAAAGTTTGAAGTTATGTTTTGCACTGACTCAAGTCCCGAATTTGCACTTCCACTAGCAACCTCCAAAGCACGAACAGCGTCAGGCCAAGACATAATTTGTTGTAATCGTACTCTTGAACAATTATTGATAAATGTTGAATCTGACGAAAACCGGAAAA
Organism: Orchestes rusci; assembly: GCA_958502075.1. Taxonomy (NCBI): domain Eukaryota; kingdom Metazoa; phylum Arthropoda; class Insecta; order Coleoptera; family Curculionidae; genus Orchestes; species Orchestes rusci. Next base: position 5,281,751 of record OY293306.1, read on the forward strand.
ACAATCATCATCATCAAATATATTTGGTGTGTTTGTTATTCTCCACTAGTGCACAAGAATTTTCAGATATCTATACTGCTACACTGAGTGTGACTCAGATTGTGGAATGTTAGTTTGTTTTTAAAGTTACAATATCTGCACTACATGTACTAACACGTTTGGTGAATTTTCTTTACACAGGTAGTCATAGGTTACAACATCAATCTGCATTACACTATCCTTCACCAAAATAACAAACACACCTATCATGGTAGGTTAAAATCACTTGCAGTTCTGTTCACAAGAACCACGATAGACATAGAGTGGTATGCCAATTTGTCCTATCAAATTTCACGTATACGTTTCGAGCGTGCCTTTACCAAGAAGCAAGGCATCTTCTTCTGCCATTAACTAAGGCTAGAGTTGTACGTATTTGATATTTATATTATGATTTCTCTGTTCTTTTTTCTGTGTCTGTGATACTTGTAGGGGATTGATTTTGGTAGATTTTGGAGTAACTGTTGGCTCCATCGTGACGTCATACATGCGTATCGGCGTGTATGTGTATGGCGGATAAAACGCACTGACAGGATGACTTGATTGGTAGAATAACTATCAGAATTAGCTATTAACACATCAAAATGAAAAAATCCTATTCACGAAACTAGCTGTCCTGGCTTTGATTTTTTTATAATTCAGAATCCACTGGTAAAAGACCATGCGTACATTTAGAGGTGGTAACATCTTAAACTACTGATGCGTTTTCAGTCACTTTTCGAAAATTTATGAGTCGGCAGGGAATGAATTGACAATTTCAAAATCTGGGAAGGGAACAGACTAAACGTTTTTTCTCATTGGTGTGTCCCATAAGCTTAGAATTTTTGTTGTATAAGCGTGTTTATCACCAAGACAAATCTTTTAATCAATTTTCCAAATCTGTGGTGTATTTTACTCAATATTTGGTTCGCGCAGCTCAAGCAAGGGGCAGCCGGTGAACTATACAGATCAAAACATGTACAAATTCGATGTGTGTGTTTGTATTTTTAAATGATGAGTGGCATTGATGGAGCAAAGTATATTATTTTTTTGTTGTTTATAAAGTGTTCAAGTCTATTTGGAAAAATTCAAGTAGGTATAAGCGTTTACTTGTTTTTTAACAATACCACCCAATTCATCAGTTTTTTCATTGTGCATCACAAAGAATTCCTCGATGCTTTGAACTGCACAGTTTTGCATTGGAGACAAACTTCATGTTTGTGAGGGGCTTTAATTCTATTTGATCTAGATTCGTCGGGGACACATAGCTGTCACTACAATGAAAGTGTTCACCATCGTCTGTTCTAGCTGATCCATCCGTTTCGAACAGGTTTTAAAAATGAAATAAAATGCAATAAAGACACATTCACTTACCTCTCTCTCAGAAACTGCGTCCACCTGCAAAGAGACAAAAAATGATTCAATAACAAACTAATTTACTTTCATGATAGTTTTTATAGTCAATGCCCATGTTCTGTTTTATAAGCAATCTGATGGTAACTTCTGCAATTATACCACTGTTGGGTTCCAGATTCCTGATGGGCCTCAAAATTCATGTTCATTTAATATTTCAAGGAGAAGATCACTACTTATCCTTCTATCTATTTTTAACTAGAAATCAACCAATATGTTCTGAAGTTTTTCACATGGTTATCTCAGAGAAAAATACAAGTATCTTTGAGACATTCAGAAAATCCAGTTTTTGGCATCGGAATATGTTAAAGGAACCTTTTGATCAGAGATGACCTTTTCAAATCTGAATCATGGCTTATGAGTCTATTGTCAAGTAGAAAGACTTTCACGGCAAGCTGTCCTCTATTCCTATTGCCCAGACTCTACCAAAGATGATAACTCAAATCAGATAATTTCGTCTCCTATTTTCAAGATGCTACACAAGTGGAGAGATTGGAACATCAACTGAGTGGAAGGGGAAGATACCTTGTTAAAGATTTTGTTATACCTAATCAAAAGAGACAAAGAAAATCAGTTGAAGCACAGTAAAAGAAATCCTCAATATAACTTTTATGGTAGGGATGAGGACAGAAGCGTCTTTGTCTCCATTCAATTTCTGTAAGACTATTACGTTTGATGAAGAACTTTTTGTGAACAGCAGACAAAATGCTCCTAGAACTTTGCCACACTGCAAACGATTTCAGTCCGCCATCTTTCTACTTGCAGAACTGGTACCTCAGATCGACAAAATGGATACTAACCCTATGGGGTCGCAGACCAAAGCAACAATACATGTAGACACAAAAAACCTTCAAAAACTCTCGTGGAAAATCATAGACCAAAACTGTGGAAGCTAACTGAAATCAATTGTCTGTAAATTTGTCAATAAAATCCAAAATATTCATCATCTATCCAAATGTATTGTCGCCTTCACAGAAGGCACATTCCAAAATAATAATTTTATGCCAACGAATAAGTCAAACATGCATACATTTTCCGGAGTCGACTCCTGTACTCGCAGCAAATCATATTTTATGTCTTCTATTGATTTAAGATGGGTGCCTCGAAGCGGTAATTGGTTTTGAGAAAGTGCAAAAAGGCGGTCAAATGCAGCAGTTACTTGATTGCATTTATTGTATTTCGCCAAAAATCCGTGAATAATAATAGCTTTTGCTAAGTCCATGAGAAGACCCAAACAAAACTGCGATAAATCTCATCTCTTTTGATGCATTGGCACTCTCAAACTTAGCATAACGTTCGTGAAATATTGTTTATCTATCGTCTGAACTTTTGGCAAGAGTTTTAAGGGCACAAAAATGAGATATTCAAAGAAAACAGTCAACATCACGTTGAAAGCAAAATTGTGAAGCTTTGCAATTCGTAAATCCATGCCTCATCACTTGTTACAATGCATTTTAAAGTATAATCGCTTTCATGAGTAGTGTAGCCCTTTTGAGTGGGATTCTATCAGGTCAGTTCTGAAAGCCTTGCGGAGTTTCACTTAGAAATGTGTGATATTTTTTATTTATTTTTCTGGATTCGTAACGTGAAAGTGAGGGGTCAACATTGTTGGTTAACCAAGGAAAATAGAATTTCAGCTGCCTGACACATTCAGACCCCAACAATATGTTTTCACAAAACTACTCAATTATTTACAAAAAGATCCACAAAAGTCTGATACGCAGGGAAGGAAGTACGTATTACTCGAATAGATTCATGAAGTCGTCTTATTGCAGTAGATTCTCGTGAAAAATCAAAAATTAACTAACGGGTAGAACTTGTACTTACCAGAAGAATATCCTTTATGATCCCGATGCGCTGAATACATTTTACAGTTCATTGACTTTCTCAGTGACCACCATGACCAGCAATATGTTAAGTGATATTGATCTCATCAGATACCTAAGGCCGATATTTCAATGTACACTCAAGATTAAGGTTTGGATGACCTTGTCAAAATATAGTATGATTGTCTCCAATTGGGATAACCACCAGGTAGATGGAGGGAAGTCGAAGTTGTGCTGATACCCAAATCGGAAAAATCAAAAAAGTCAACTTCAAAACACTACAGACCAATCAGCCCATCATCCCTCTTGCTGAAAACACTGGAAAAGCTGATCGACCTGCACATAAGAGAATCAACCAGGATAGAAATGCAATATCCAGATCTCCATGCTAACCTTAAGGGAAAGTCGACTGACAAGAGCTTTGCATGAAGTTGTCAGAACAATTGAAAAATCTCTCGATGACAAAGAATACACGCTGGGCATGTTTCTAGACATAGAGAGAGCATTCAATAATGTCACGACCGAGGCCATTGCTAAAGAAATGAGAAGGATGAAAATAAAACCAATTATCATCAACTGGACAATAAAAGTGCTGGAGAGCAGAATTATAAATTCAGAAAATGGAAACTGTTCTGTGAGAAAAAGAGCAACAACAGAGACACCAAAAGTAGGAGTTATATCTCCACTCTTGTGGTTGATCGTAGTAGATCTTGAAAATCTTCAGAGAACAAGGAATAAAGATGGTAGCATATGCAGACGACGCGACCTGGCAATCCTGCTAGTGGGCAAAAGCTTGTCAACTAACAGTGAAATCATGGGATTTGCATCAAGGGAACTTTCAAAATGGGCAAGAATGGTCTTGGAGTAGACCCTGGTAAGGCAAATCTAGTACTGTTCACAAGGAAATACAAGGTGTCCAACAGTAAAATGCTCACATTCGGGGAACAAACTCTTAGGCTTTCCGATGAGTCAGAGTACTTGGGGATCATCCTAGACTCCAAGCTCTGCTGAAAAAGAAACCGAGTAAAGAATGAAGAGAGGCCACAATGCATTGTATACACTGTGGGCCAAATTAAGTTAGAACATAGTTAGGTCCAACTCCGCCATTTCGCTGGTGAGTGAAATGAGTAGCTCAATAGCCGAGGGGCCACGTCGGTCCCAATCCCGGATAAAGGAGGAGGGTTCACAGGTCAGATTAGTACCCTACCTCTGGTAAAAAACCAATACATCTCACAGAACCACAAGCCAGCCTCGGAACTCGATTGATGAAGAAATAACGACAAAGGCAAATAACTAGTGAATTTAATATTAGAAGATGGTATAAAGATCGCTTGAACCAGAAAATACTGCATAGACCAGGTGAACATCAATACAATCAACAGAATGCCATGATTCAAACCAGAAGTTAAAGAGCTAGCTCAACGAAAGAAAAATGCATACATCAAATATTCACGAAATCAAACAACTGAAAACTGGAACAACTTTCGAAGAGAACGAAACGAGTCAAATGCAAAAATAAGGGAACCAAAAAAAAACTATTGGGAATAGTTCACAAAAGGGATGGAAAGGGACTTATATGGAAAAATATGGGGAATGCTAAGAAGAAATGAGCCAGAAGTCAAAGATACCATACAAACCAATAAAATCACGACAAAACAGTGGAAAACGCACTTTAAGACGGCTCCAGACTCACGCCGCGGAGTCGCGGTGAGAAGTCGCGCCTTGAGTAATCTGATCTGAATAATCTCCGTGAAGCCCCGTTAAACTCATCCACACTCGTAATCACGAGGCTGCACGGGTAATCGCGGCGTGAGTCTGGAGCCTGATTTAGGAATTTATACAAGAATTTAGACAGAGAAGTCGATTCTGGAACAAGCACATAGGAAGAATGGAGGACAACAGACTCGTCAAAATCGCGAAAATGAATAATCCAGTGGGAAAGAGACGACAGGGAAGACCACCAAAGCGCTGGAGAGAATGCTGGACCTCATCCTCCGTCCTTCCCGGTTCATTGCCGTGTTGGCAATGAACAGGCAGTAGCCTATTAATATGCATCCACATTAGAAAAAAAAAGATCGTTTGATCCTTGATGACTTACTTGTTCGCTTATGGATTTTGATGAATTTTGGATATGATTTTGGTCAATATGATGTTCCTTCAAAACTGAGCTTGCAAATTTTGGACAGGCCGAACGGCGTTACTCACAGACCAACTGATATATTTTTTTAAGACATTAGTGGGGAAAGGTATCCTGGTGATATCAATATTGTGGAACCATAACCTGAGAAACGATTTGTTGTTCTGTATGATGGTGCGTCTCGAAATCGAAACTATTTCACCGACCGAAGGGACACCTCTTTGAACAAGGAAACTCAATGAGCCTTTGGCCTCCAAGTGAAAGCAATGCGGAGCAGAAAACTGCGGGGCAGGGCATACCATTCGCAAACCAACCTAACATAACACACGATCAAGGTTCACTTGATTGTTATTTTGGACCTTGAAATTGTCTTTCGTAAGTTCCGTGTCTTGATTGTGACACTCACATTAGATCATAAGCTAAATGGAAGGAGTTGCGCAATCGAAATACGGCACTTTTGCTACACAATTTCAAAATTCACAAATTCAAGTCTACCTCAGCTGAAATGTCACTCACAGTGACATCGAAATAGCGGCCCTCATTCCACATCGACATTGCTGATAGATTCAGTTTCCGTCTCTCTGGTCCCATTGACATAATAAACGACATAAACGAGATGAAAAATGAGGATTCCTCGGGCTCTGATGGTATATCAATTTATAAAGCTCTCATTGCCTTCTCATTGCCTTGGCAGATTAATAATTTTTTTTCTAGAGGCAGTTTTCCTTTACCTGAAGGCAGTGACCTCAATGGTCCTTTATCCTTTTCTCTGCTCCCTTCTCCTATCACACTTATTGCAAGGAACCAAGTTATTGAAATTGTTGAAGCCAAATCTTGAAAGAAAGCAAATTGAAAAAAGGGCAAAAGTACTGCCGATGCCATCCTCAACTTTTTGGAGTTTCTACTTTGAGAAATTATCGAACGTAAGTCTTCGGCAGCAGTATATAGTATATTGCGATTCGTCTTAAGCGTTCGATTGCATCATCCATGAGATTCTGCTGAAAAAGATTTTGTGGTACAAACCTGGAATTTTTTCAGTGTTATAATATAATCTCTAGATTCCAAATGTTGTGTGTAGGCGGAGAAATGTCTAAGAGAAGACAAATTTTGAAGTGAGTTGTCCTTAATCCTTCTACTGTTTATCACTTTTGTGAATGATCCCATGAGTCTGAAAATTGCTGGCTCAGGTACCTTGTTTGACAGTAGAGTCGTTCGGGGTCGCAACGACCCAAATCTTGGTTTTCTCGGCCAGCGCCAAGAAGCTTTCTTTAAATCTTCCAAAGACGCAGATGATATTCTTAAAAAATCATGGATTTTTTGGCGTTTCGCTCCCGCATCATACATCATGCACGGTGGACTCTTCCAAATTTTTGACTCCACCTAAAGCTTGATCAACACTTTCTGGTACTAGCAAAAAACTTTAATCGGAATGCTACAGAGTAAGAGTTCTTGTATCTGAAGTGGGTGAATCTGTAGCAAGAATAAGCAACATATTTTGCGTTGGTCGAGTCTCACTTGCGCCATTGTATCCCGTTTTGGGGCAGCAGAGCGGTCAAAAATTTTTCCAAACAGCTTTAACTTTGCAGAAAAGAGATGTCCCTTTCCTTTGTCGCATACATCCTAGAACTTACCGCTGATCACTGTGCATATCAAATACAATATTAACTTTTCCATGTTAATTTATTTTGAAAACAGTCACCACAATAATTATGCCCGACCTATTCATAGGTCAAGAAGTGGCACATTTGACTTTTGATGTTTGTTGGAGAGCATGCTTGATCGATTGATTGATTGATCGAATGTTGGGTAGAAATCTATCGTGTCTTCAGCGACCTTCTCGCGATCTAATTTTTAAAGAAATTCCAAATCATTTACTTTCCTATATATATATATTTATATATATATTTTATGCTCAATCATGTATAGACTAAATGACACGAATTGATCCGCTAGGCACCATTTCCTCTAGTTTAACGAGGAACTTTAGTTAAAGACGTTGATGGCCTCTCAGGGCGAGGTAAATCTTCACCACTTTTGAACGTACTTCAACCTTCCATATGCACTTATTTTTGATGAAGTTGACTGTTAGCATTAACCAGAGACCAATAATTATTTTGGCAGATATACAGGCTGAGTCGGGAGAAATGGCCCAAATTTCAGTGTATTCTACACGAGAAAACAATGTAAAAAAAATGTAAAAAAGTACTTGGCATTTTGCACCACATTGATCACTAAAACTTGAAAATAAACGTTTAAGTACTGCTAAAATACACAGACACATTTTCAAGAATATGTAGATGTGAAGAAAAAAAAATAATTTGGAAAAATTTTGATAAAATTGACATAGAAAAACAAAATTATATTGCGCTATAGCTTGAAAACAAAAGAATATCGAATGAGAACATAATATGGGTTTTTTAACATTGTTTTCGCGTGTAGAATACACTTCTGAAATTTTGGCCATTCCTCTCGACTCACCCTGTATTATCCGTGGAACACTATAAACTGATTCAACAACAGATCGCCCTCAAAATACAAAACAACATAGCGGGAAAAACAATTCATACAATCTCTTTAGGCGGGCTTTTTTAACGATCAATCATCGTCAGTCCTTTCTTGACAGAGATCGGGCGATTAGAAGTCTGTCCTTGGAAAGTAACTCAGAACCTCAAAACATTGCCAAGCATTGATCTGATACCATCAAATCCTATCTTATATAATTACGTGTTGCCTAAAAGGAGCTGCCCATACACTGGTATTTATTTTTTAGCGAGTTTCCCTTTTCAGCGATTGTGGAGTATCTGACCAGGAAAACAGATCAAGCTTATTTTTTTTTAAAATAAATGAAAAACAAGAAAACGCATGACAAAAAAAAATCATGGATAGCGTGAATACGTTGAAGCCTTGACACCGCAAAGACTTGTCAAAAAAATAAGAGTCACTTTTAAACTGAATCTCCAGCAGAAATATTGTGGCGGAGACAGAAATAGATCAGTCTCTTAAAAGTCAGAACAAAGGAAGAAAGTGGAATCGTGTAGCCATACAATAGATTTGATCTTAGAAAATTGAACGACTTATACAAACATTTTGTGTGAGTCGAAAATGTCAATGTAAACATGGAGGAAAAGGGAAAAAGCGAGCTGCTCATTCGCAATATTTACTTTTTTGAAATTTCTTTCACCATATCTCCTGTCAACAATTTTCAATGATAATCACTTGAAGTTCACCATCATCGAATAAATGTATCTATCTTCAATAGTCAAAGAGAGTGTGACCTTTTTTAACGCCATTACCACCATACGAGAATGGTTTTCCCAAACTTTTTACACTAAGAAGTTGATTAAAAGAAATATTTATTCCATCGGCAACGTCGGATAGATGAATTGAACTATTTGAAATGCATTGACAGATGCGTCACAGTGACAGTTGTCATTTTCTGGTTGAAAACAATTTCATTTGTTATCCAGCTTCGAATTTTGTGTAGCAATAAAAAAGTGCAGTGTTTGTGTTTGTCAAGCTTCTTCACGGACGGCTGGTAATCTTGTAAGAAAGAAATTATTAAAACCTGTGATCTCTGTTTCCTATTAGTTCAAACGATGCAAACGTCGCAACACCGTGTCAAATCCGAAACAAAAACAAAATCTTATCAACTCAAACAGATCGTCTATAGTCGGAGTGTTATGCTCATTCTAGTCGTTCAATGTTCGAAGGATTTGATACAAAAAATATACATAACTTGACTTGAGATAAGAATATGGCCTCTTCACCTCTCATCTTTACAGATTTTTTGAGATCAATTGGATGTAATATGATTGAGAGTTGAAACTATCAGTAAGAATACCTATCTAGTAAGCTCACCAGTTAAATCCTCAAAATATTGTTCACTTAACAAGACAATCACTCGCAAATTTTTTCAATAATCGTCACGCCGTATCCACAACAAAACAATGACTAATAATACGTAGTGATCCATATGTTACGTTTGAAATGCATCCTTCCTCGTTCTCATTATTGTTAATCCAAATCTAGTCAATACGGATCAGGTAACTGCAGCGTTATCAGTTCCCAACAAATAATCTGCGTATCAATAAATATAGCGGAAAACCCCCTACGACTGACGGTTATGCTGCCTGTGAAGATCAATGTACTTGATTTTTGCAGAAATAGTCAGTGTAATTATTTTTGTATTTGTCTTTCATAATGTATAGGATGTTCGTGATATCACTGTTGTCATCTTGAAAATAGTAAGTGCTTTTGATGCTAATTGAAGATCCATTCACCGAGTTACCACATTTGTTCTCTAGTTTGCTAGATAAATTGTGAAAACTGCCTAAATTGGTAACTATTTCAAAAACTATTCATCAAAGACACAGTTCAATCTTGAAAGTTTTAAAAGGTTTTCCATTTTTTAATATGATGTACATAACGTTTCGTATTTCTGAAACCCCCATCAACTTGAATTTTGCTGAAGAATGATTATTATATGGGGCTATACGGAGTATTGGCCAAGGATAAACTTGGTTTGATTTGCCCTAAAACGGACAACCTGTAAATCTGGATTATTTTTATTTTTCTAGTATTTTGGATGTTGAATTGATGAATGAACAAGAGCTGTCACAAAGTGTATTTTTAGGTTATGTGGGGAATATCGTCGGTATAATTTATGAGGTCTTTCTTCACCAACGTTCACTCTCCAATCTGCATTATCATCTTCATCAAGTGAGCGTATCCGTATAATATGTAAACTATCTGAGGCAGCATAATTAACGTCATTTTGAGGATAGATTATTTTTCATTCTGGTCTCGACTACAAGCGTTTAATGCTCATTATTGCTCATTTTGCCCCATTATTTGATGTTGAACTCTGACCTATAAACAAACTAGTATATGAAGATAAATGCTTTGAACTTGTCTCGTTGCATCAGATTTATTTCTATTTGCTAAAAAGATTTTCATGGCTTGTATTCGTTAATGGCAAAATGAGCAAAAAGTTCCTGGGTTGTTATATCTCTTGAATTATATGCACTTCTGTGTTGTACCGGTTGTTGAACAATTTTGAATAACAAAGATAATCATAAAGCTAAGAAGGCAATCCATAAAGTAACAAAGATCGCTTTCTTCATCTTGTGTTGATCAATAATTTTGGATTACTTTTGACATTTGCGCGTACTCATTTAGTTCACGCGTTACAAGACGGTGTAGACGGGCGAGAAGCAAGCATTGGTCCTACCGTACTATCCCCACGCACTTGGTCCTATCGGATCGTATTAAACGAGTTATCGGTGTGAACCAGGCTAATCTCCCATACACGTTCATGATTTATGTTCATGTGTTCTGCAACAGCTCGAGTACTAGCACAAGGATTTTTCTCGAATTGTCGGAGTACCTCTTCCTCAAATTCTGGAGTTTGTACAGTTCTTGGAGCGCCATTATCTGGCCTCGTTATTTTCGCGGAGCCAGTTTCCTTTATGCGCTGATCAACCCCTCTTGAACAGCATGTGAGCAGGTACACGCCTTTCAGGAAACCGCTCCAGATACAATCTTGAAGCGGCTCTTCCATTGCAATGAACTTCGCCATAAATTGATAGCATATCGGCATATTCGGCGGTAGTATAATCCATGATTCACTGGCGACACAAGTTCAACTCTACCGGTGAGTTTAGATCTTTTCTCATTCTCAAAGGATACGTAACCATGAAATATGGAGTTGATATTCTGGCGTCCGTAGCATCGAGTACCCAATACTCGATATCCTGCTCTATAAAAGTAAAAAAAGGTCATATGAATTATCAAACAAGAATCAATCAATCAAAAATACTTGATTGTGATAAATGTAACCAATTTTTCCACCAACAGAGTGTATTATAATATTATAGTGAATTACCAGAAAAAAAAACATTACAAAAGGGTCACGGAGCATCAGATTTTTTTTTATCCAAACTATAAAAAGCTTTATTCTGTAGCAATGATGACAACCGAATCTTTAAAATGACTGTACACTTTTAAAATCTTCAGACACACATGTAACTTGTATTCATATGTCAATGTTATAAGTTCTTAAGGTTGTCATTTTATATGCAGAATATTTGCTTGATAAAGTCTATAATTTCTGAAGGCTTAGAAATCATTACACCGTGCTCCCTGAACAAGGAGAAGGGTCTACAGTTTTTACTAGAATTGCTTTCTCAATATATGAAATATGAAGGTGGTGCTGGAAGACCCGGTAGTTTTGTAACTTTGATGTTTAAAACTACAGTCAACTACATTATGGAAGGTATCGTTTTCTATATGGAAAAATAATCATTTGGAGACGTAAGCTCCGCCGAAATTTTTGGTTTACAAATCGACACAACGCAAGTTATCAACGTCCACGATCAATTGTGCGTTAAAATTCGATATGTGAATAATCACAAATTCCAAGAACGCATATCAGCATTCGAAAGAAGTGAGTCAGGTAAAGGCGAGGATATATTTGACAAAGTGAGATCAATCCTTTTCAAAAACAGAATAGATATTAAGTAATGTATAGGGAGTTCAACAGAGGGGGCTACAAATATGCAAAGCCAATACAAAGAGTTCACTTCATGGCTAACGAAAGAGGTACCTGATCAAGTACGTGTGTGGTGCTATGCTCGTATTCTGAATTCAGATTTTGCATACTAACAAAATCGTAGTTGATGCCAATAAATTGTTTGGAGTTCAGCATGCTTCCGCAACATCAAATGGCAGTATGGAAAGGTTACAGTAAATTTAAATATACACTGTGGGCCAAATTAAATTAGAACCTAGTTTGATCCTTGATTACTTTTTTGTTTGTTTATGGATTCAGATGAATTTTGGATATGATATTGGTCAATATGTTCTGGATGTTCCTCCAAAATTGAGTTTTCGAATCGGCATTACGGCATTAAAACTATTTCACTTCGGTTTTGATCAAAATTTCTTGAAATTCCAATGCAACGTGGATTGTTTGTTGAGAATTGTTAACATTTTTGAGATTCCAGAGTTTGCCTGTTTGATTTTGAATACGTAGACATGGTTCTATCTATAAAAGATAAAACCTCGATCAAACGATCAATGGAAAAGAACATTTATGCACGGCAATGCTGCGGCTCCTTTCAAATTATCGAGTGAAATTAAACAAAGTTTAAAAACGAAAAAAAAAAATCATTGGGTTTTTTTTTTCCAAATAAAAAATCTAAAATGTGAAAAAATCGACAAATATCTAACAAACAATCCACGTTGCTATGAAATTTCAAGAAACTCTGATCAAAATGAAGTGAAATAGTTTTTATGCCGACAAGCACTATAAAACAGAAAAAAACATCGTTTCTTAGGTTATGGTTCTAAAATATTGATATTATCAGGATACCTTTTCCACTAATGTTCTTCTCAAAAAATATATCAGTTGGTCTGTACGTAGCACAGTTCGTTTTTGCAACGAGCTTAAATGCACCAATTTTATAAAAACGTCGTAAGTCCGGTCCTGTCCAAAATTCGAAAACTCAATTTTGGAGAAACATCCAGAACATATTGACCAATATCATATACAAAAGTCATCTAAATCCATAGACAAACAAAAAAGTTATTAAGGATCAAACTAGGTTCTAATTTAATTTGGCCCACAGTGTATAAGTCATATTGGAGAAACAAGGTGGTGGTCAAAAGATCGTTGCTCAAGTGAAGTTTTTACTTCATTTGATAATCCAGAAAATGCACTTTATATCGATCTTATGTGAACATTGGAAGAAATAACTACTTTTGTAAAGTCTATTACCGAAATATGATCAAAGGCTCGTATATTTTTACAAATTATGCTGTGGTCCTAAATCCTGGATATGAGGCCGTTTCAGAAACGTCTCCTAGAGCGTGTCCATCTAACCACGTCCTCCCTTGCATTCTTTCCTAATTTCTTCACTCCTTCTTTGATCCAAAAGTGTGTTCCCTATGATCATTCTCAGTGTTCTCATTTTATCGGTTCGTGTCATCCTTTTTGTTTCCGCTGCATCAGCTCTTATTTCTACCGTGAATATCATCATTGGCTTGACACATGCTTGTTTCATGTATTCCTACTTTCGTCGGGATTGATATGCATATATTTTTCCATATGGTTTTTCGTAAGGCTACTCTATTCTGGCTGCCTTATTAACCTTGTACCGTACGCCATTTTCGAGGTCACCATATATTGTTTATTATTGTTTTTCGGATAGTTGCATTCAAAAACCCCCTATCATTTTATTGTTTAGTTCTAGTTTGCATCGACGTGGTTTCCTGGCGATCACCATGCTTTTAGTTTAGGTTGTTGATATTTTCATGTTCACTTTGTTGGCCTCTTTCTTGAATGTCTGTGAGAGTCATTGCGGTTCGTCTTTCTTATGCGCGAATAGTGTTACGTCGTCTGCGTGACATAATATCCTAAGTTTTTCATTTCCCATCCTGTATTCCTGGTGAACCTTGCGCACTTGCTCTAATATACAGTCCATTGTGATGTGGAACAGTACTGGACTGAGAATGTCTCCTTGTCGTATCCCTGTGTCTTGCTGTATCTTTTCTGTTGTTGGTTATTGTTCATATTGTTGAGCTTGGGGATACTAGCCTGTGGTCTAGCTCGTTCGTAACTTCCCCTAGCCTTATCCTATCAAACGCTCTCGTCAAATCTATAAAGCACAGGTGAGCTGGTTTGTTATACTCTATTGCCTTTTCTACAACATGGCCTGACAACGAACACTGCTTCAATCGTCGAACGGTTAGCCCGAAAACCTTGCTGCTCCTCGCTTATTGGAGTGCACCTGAGAATGCGTTGTTGCAGCATACGGGTTAATAATCACATTGTCGTGTCTAGAAGCGGTATTCCTCGGTAGTTTGTCAGAACTAAGGTTTTTTCTTGATATTGCGATCGCTGGTGCATTTTCGTCTTTTATATTTTGTTAATTATTTTGTCCAGATGTCCAGCCAGAGCTTCTCCTCCACACTACAGTAGTTTCTTGGGGACGCTGTTCGGGCATGGTGATTAACCGTTTCGCAGGGACTAGGATATCACTTTCTCCGTCGTCTAATTTTGTCCAGTGTACCACTGGGTGAACTGAGTAGCTCAAATGGTGCCACTGTCGTTTCCAAGCCCGGATAAAGAGAAAGGGTTGGGGACTTCTACCTCCCATAAAACAATCGCTATGCTCAAGAACTCAAGCATTGCCTTGGATAGTAACTGATCAGTACATACGACTGAACTCCAAGAGATAGCACAATCATTCAATCATTTGGGATCCCAACGAGTCAGCAAAACGTAGTTAACGCAGATTAAGGAATCAATAAACGGGGTAAACATACTCTGATACAAAGTTTCATAAGATTTCCTTAATAAAAAAAGATGTCATCTCAATGCAAAAATCAGAATGTTTAGGATAAAACCAGATACAATAATTTGGTAAATATTTGCTTTTGGGATGATTACGTTGACGTGAATTTTATGCGTTTACGTATCGCTGAAGAATCGTATTTTTCTGTGGTGATTTTTAATTAAATGGCTCATGACAGCTTGTAAAAAGATAGTTTTCGAACAAAAAACTCTTCTCTTGTTTTCTGTGACAAATCGTTAATCGCCGGAAAGTGTATAATAAGCAAACTGTCCCAAAGATATGCATATTGTATATGTTCTCGTGGTCGTTCTTGGAAGTAATGAAAAAGGGATCGTCATTATCTAAGTGGAAAAAACTTCACGAGTTAGCAGGCATCCAAAGATTAACAGTGATTTTTGGGTCGATGTTATGTCGAAAGTTCGGTTCAGGGGTCTCCACTTCATTAGTCCTTAGTACAGAAAGTTATTTTCGTCCAGTAGCGCATCCATAATTTTGAGTGTCGGGAATATACAGATCAAAATCATCAATAATTATTAGTCATTTTCATTCATTAACAATCATTCTTCAATTCAAAACGGAATTTGCGAAAATAATCGTATATAGAACATGTCTAAAGATATGTGGCATTTTTACAGTCAGCAAACATGGATACAATTGTTTTGATAGTGATTCTAAGCAAAATTCATTCATATTCCGATTACTTCTGGCGCAAAATGCGTCAAAGAACTGGAACCTATGTTCAAATGTCTTTTAGCTTTTTTTTTCAGTGATAAAAAGAGGTAGGTAAAAGAAGTGGTCTGGCTAATCGGTCTGGCAAATGAGAATTGTTGAATTCACAAATTCTCAGCCAGACTAATTTCCCACTATCTGCGATATCCAGAGCTTATTTTTCATTTTTTGAATCCATCCAGAATTTTGAGCTGGCCTCAAAAATGTTTGTTTTTTGTCACTTAAAGAACAGATTCATTCAAATACAGCGACTGGGTAAATGTTACCAAAAAAAAATCACTGCCTCCTGGACTAGAATAAAAGTCCTGAAAACTGTCAACCAGCTGACAAGAGACTTTGATGTTGATGATATTGTTGTAGTTTTGGGTAATGACAATGATTTGTTTGTTGCTGTTTGCGGGAACTTTAACGTTGAATCTGGCGATAAGAATAAAGTTAATACTATATTGTTATCTAACTTGTTTACTGTTTATGGATTAGTAATGCATGTTTGATCACCAACATGTGTCACGAATTCATTCTCAACAATATTTGAACATATTTGCTGAAATATACAGTGATAGCCAAAAGTTTGGAAAGATTTGTTTTTGGAATATATTCTCAATGGTCCATTCTCGAAAATCAATTCAATATTTACAATGATCCTCTATCAACTTTGTCATGGTTTATTCAATACATGAAAACGCTAACAAGAACAACAATCTTGAATGATAAATCAAGACATCTCTTGGACAAAAGTATAGAAAGAGTTATCAGACACAATTATTATAAACACACAAATATTTTTAGAAACAGTTCAGAATTTTGCCTTGATGACATCCCAACATATAGATCTTGGAAAACATCCACTGGAATCTTTTGCCTTACATCTTGTAACACTTCTCATAGATCAGTTTTATTCTAGGTTACTCTTTGACGAATTTTCCACTATAGAGGTGCTCAATTGGTTTGAGATCTGGCGATTGAGAAAGCCACTCCACTAAATCAACGTTATTTTCCAAAAACCAGTTTTTCACTTGAATGGTTAAATGTCATTATCTTTTTGGAATCTTTTGAAAAGCGGTATTGTTTCTGCATCATGTGAAAACATAGCATTCTGGAATATGTCGTGGTACATGAATCAATCCATTTTCCCAATTATTTCTACTATCTGGACAGTTCCAGACCTGGAAAAGCATCCGCAGATCATAAAACTGCCACCACCATTGGTTTTTGATACTCTTCATCAAAACTTTTTTCAACAGGTCGTCGAACAAAAGATCTTCCGTCAAAATAAATATATTTTTCCAATTTTGAGGTGTCCAATTTAAATGCCTCTGCACAAACTAAAGTCTGGCCATTCCATCTTTCACAGTCCGAACCGTTATGTCAATGTTGACGAATTTTCATTTTATATTGAGCGGATGACTTTCTCGGATCGGCTGTTGAATTTTCTTCAATGCATTTTCTAACAGATGGCGTATAGACCATTTTTGGCTAATAAGCAACGTTTTTTTATCAACCGAATGTTTAAATATTTACCCTCGCTTCGACCGTTTTTTTTTGATAGTATGTAACTCTCCTTTTGGTAAATGCTTATCCTTGTCCTTTGTTACTTCGGTGAGGAGCAAGAGTACTAACCTAACAGTGATACAACGAAGATAATCGAATGAAGTCCAATATTTGAAAATACGTCTACAAATAAACTCTTCATACATTTGTCCAATACTTGAAAATCAACATGATTATGACATAGCAACAAATGTTAATACGCAAATACTCCTGATCTAAGCAAATACATCAAATACACAATATTATTCATTATTGTATACGAGGCGTATTGAAAAAAATTTCAGATGATGGTCACGAACTGAGCCGCGTAGGGTTTAAAACCCAAATACAAATAAAGGCCTTACAAAAGTCACATTGTAGAAATATGTTTTCCATTTTTATTCCAAACGTTGCATAATGTGCTTATAGATGAAAACTATTATTTTCCGCTCAGGATATCATTTCTGATAGTCCGCAGTGTCCGCGTTGTTGATTTTTCACTTCCATCGAAAAACTGTTGTTGAAAGTTTGTTTTCTGGTTTTAAAAAACCTCAACATGGCGAACTGGAGGTCCAAAAAACCAACAACTTTCAAACACTTGTGTATTGCTCCATGATATATTGATCTTTATGACTCATAAATCAGTATATTGTTTGGGCGGATTTCACGTCCGCATATTTCAAATTTTTGATAAAATAGTAATATGTCGATATCACTATACTGCACTTGGTCTCCGAAACTAAGGGGAACCGGAACTATAAGGAAAAATCGAATTACTGAGCGTCAAGAGCTCATCAACGGAACACAAAAAGCAAAATTGCGGTACATATGAGTACATGCTGGAAGCAGATAATCAAATTACTGTTTGCAGATAAAATAACAACAACTCTAGTCGCTCTAACTGACCCCAGTTAAGCCAGTTTCCCTGGTAAAAAGATTCTCGCGAAAAAAAAAAAAGGATAATGGTTAAGCAGACTCACATTATAGAAAAATACAACGAAAACATGGGTGGGGTCAGGGCAGATCAAAACATTAGCCTCTGCCGCGTTCTATCCGGAATGACTGGCAATTACATCGCGAAAACGGAAAGGTTGCTATTCCAAAGACAGCTGACCTCGTGTTTATTGCAGACACACGAGAAGCTACCAACCTTCCAAACTGTAAAAAGAAGTAGGCATCCCCATTTGTTTTGATCAAATAGATCACCTTATACTTCACAATGACAAATAACTCAAATGTAAGTGTCATAAAAAAAGAATTAACATACATTTTTTTTAGATCTGGAGCCTTCTTTTATTTCATTGGTATGAACTTTAATTCGGCTGCACTCCTTTCGAAAGTACCTACTCTAAATACATCTCAAATTTTTTTAAACATTTTTCTCGTGATACTTAATGTCAAAAGTTACCAAGAAAATAGCCCAGAGCCTATTTCGCAAAAAAAAAAACTAGCTTTATCTGGGTTACTAGCAATAATAATAATTGCGAGAAGTGAACTCTACTTTACTTACGACTAATTTATTTATTTTAGATTTTCAGTAACATTTTTATCAAAAACTTACCACCCGTTTGACGATGTCACATTTAAGTTTGTTGATATGTTTTCAAGTTATGAATCAAAAAAAAAAAATGGGATTGGAGGGCAACAGAAGTTAGCTAGTATTTTTTCCATGGTATTATCACCAAACACATAACTAAAAGAAGGCCCATACTATTGGGTAGCAGCATCAAGAGATACCGCCTAAGCATTCGGGAGCACATCGTTTTCGTAGCACAGAACATACGTGCCCGATATTTGAACATCACGAGTTAACAGCGCCCTTATGACAAACAGAAAACGTCGGTCGTTGAACAGACTGGCATTCTCGGACCGGGTGGCCGGGGTATGGTGTTGGGAACGTCGGCACTCGTTGGGTTGGTTTCACGCGCTTGGCACAGTGATCCTTCTTATTGTTATTTGTTCGGTGGTATTATTCAAAGAGACTTTGTGATCGGTCTACAAAGTGGCATTGTCGTGGTCTAGTGCCAAATTCATAGTCATACATTGAGGCTCTTTGAGGCACCCTCAACGAAAAATCCGGTTCTATAGTCGGTTAAGGGAGCCTCAAGGATTCCTTAAATCCTCGAGATACCTCGATGCCTCCTATGCTTGAATGTCAAAATTAATCAGTGACAAATTTGTAGTCGTATCTTGAGGTTTTCTTATATTGTCACGTATGGTGTTAGATTGGGCATTCGGCTGGACCCACAACACCTGTCGTGCTCCAGGAGCACGTAGCTGGCTTGAACCAGTAGGGAAACTTGGTAATGGGAACTTCATTTTTTTATCGTCCATGGTAAAGTCTACCTCCACCACCATAACAATAGGACAAGCATGTTCTTTGAGGCTGAGAGTGGTTACACAACTCAAGGTTAGAGGGGTTACACTGCTCAGAAGGGAAAGTAGATGGCAAGGCCAACCATTAACGATCATCTTGCTGAACGTGAATGGTTACACTACTCAAGGTTAGAGGGGTTACACTGCTCAGAAGGAAAAGTAGATGGCAAGGCCAACCATTAACGATCATCTTGCTGAACGTGCCTATTCATAGCAACAAAACTGCGTGGTCAGTGATTCCAGTGGTGGCAAATTGTGTGCCTCTCATACTTTTATGACATAATAATATGTCCTCCTCCCGTGAGCATTGAACCCCAATGCCAGAGAGAACATGCTTCATCCCTTACAAAAAAAATCCTAAAACTCTTTAGAAATTTTGTGGTTAAATTGCTCCAGTCCTGCCATCCATTCGTCTTCTTTTCCTTGGTTCTGGCCTGTGGTACTGCACCGCTGTGTGACGTGTGTTCAACGCCTGTTCACTGCTAATTGTGCTAATGCTAGCGTTTGCAAAATAAATGGTCGACAACCTTTCCTCACCTTGTTGATAGTTGTCTATCACAGGATGTGTAAATGGTTTTTTTACTAAGTTCATAAGGCCGATATCCCTGTAATATGGCCAATGATTGGGTTTGATGGTTGTGAGTTCATGGTGGTCTTCTGAGATTTACTGTTGTATGACTTTGGGGACCGGTAGCCGTTACATGAAAATCAGAAAGTATAAATACATCACCCCATACAGCGTAAAAACATAATATTTTAAAATAATAAACATATACCGACTTAAACCTTATCTTTGTCAAATCATTATGAGGGACGGCAACAGGCACAAGTATTATTTGGATGAAGAGATCTTTATGAGGAGACAGTTCACAGTGTCTCGGATGAATCCTTCCACATCCAATAGATTTTTTTCTGGAACGGATTTTTTATCTTCCGCCCTATAGAGCGGCCGCCAATCACCCTGGTTGATGTACGAATAACCCTTTGCAGTAGGGCATCGTCATGCTTATGGTGAAGACTCGCAAACACCGTCCCTTGGTTTTTACATATAAGTATAGAAAATAAGGAATCAATAAATAAATACAAAAAGAGAAACAAATATTTATGTATAACATTGATTTGCCTCACTTACTCTGTTCACCATGTACATTCCACAGTATGTGACGTAACCAATTGCACTCTCTCTATATCCCCGCTTGAATGGACCGCGTCCGTAGCGAGTTGAATGAGCGGATCCTATAGAAATAACTATGAATTTGACCGTTACTGGAACATTACACCTTCGCAACGGTTGCTATGGAATAATATTTGGTATTATACTGCAAAAACTTCAAAAGGTACAGTAAATTCGTGCTTTACCTAAGGATTCTGGGAAATACGCTCCTCAGTAGCTCAACTCTGAGTTTTCGGGAAAATCGAAGGTGAGCTTACCCCTGTATCTTCAAGATGAGGGCGCGTGTGTTATCTCCATCTCTATCTCCTAAGGATCAAATATCATATATCTCGAATAATTTATCGTGAGTCGAAATAGGAACGGAGAAAAGAAGTAGCGCCCTTATTTCCAAGATGACGGGGTACGCTGAAATTCACACCAAGGTAATTGTAAGCAAAATTGGTTTGTTTTTAGAAGGGTTGTAGCGGAAAATGCAGCAGAACATACGAATACACTGCACTTATTTTCCCAGTCATAAAGAAGGTTCTAGTACCAAGAGGTATACTGAAGTTGGCTGAAAAAAATAGTCTGGCTAAACTCTGAGGTCGGATTGTTTGTCTCGCAAATGAAAAAGTGAAAAGTTTTTACCAAGGGATTCTTACTTATTTCCACAGTGATAAAAATGGCTCTGGTAGTAGGAGGTCTGATGAAGTTGATGGGGAACCTATCGACAAATTGTACTGCTCGATTGCTGACTAGTTAAACGGAAATTTATCTGTACAAGTGGATCTGATCAGTTATCTTGGTTCTTATTCAGTAGTCAAGTCCTTTTGCAGATATGCTGTGTAGTTTTGTGGCGCATCCATGATTTACCTGATTTTTTGGGTATTTCGCCACACCCTTTCAAAAAACAATCAAACTAGTGTTAATATACCGAATCTTCTATATTACCTGTGAAAATTCTATTAGTAAACAATCAAACCAATATCAAAAGTCCTTTTGCATTTGGAATACCAACACCTGTGAGTTGAAGTTGATTTTTAGGCAAATAAAGAACAAGACGTCTTCGGGCAATGATGAGATTTCGATTAGAATTTTGAAGAGTTAGCCTGATGAAGCTCTGGATGTATTAGCTTTGGCTTTCAGTAAATTTTTTGATAAGGGCATTTTTTTGGCATGGTTAGTGATAGCCGAGGTGATTCCACTTCATAAGGTCTCGATTATTTTGGCAATGTTCGGCCAATATCTCTACATCCAACTTTAGCTAAGGTGATAGAAAAGTCTCCGTCTGAGTTAATATCTTTAGTAGCCAGGTCTACTCACTTATCATTGATTGAGTGTCATCTTGGATATGGTATCGCGTTTTGGGGTTATTGCGGTCCGACCTTGCTCATTTCTGTCTTCAAAGTAAAGACAAAACCAATGCGTTTCTTGTGTGAAGTTTTTCTAAAGAGCACTCTAGACCCTTGTTTAAACAATATAGCATACTCACCTTGCCATGTTTTTTTTATTTTACAGTCGGTTTGCATAATTTTCAAGATACACGGATCAATCCTTGGACAAGGTAGAAACTGATCATACTCACGATACACATCAGGCGATATGCCATGATACTATAACAAACAATCTATGCTCACGTGCAGGTACCAATGACGTCATTGTGAGCTCGAACCTCGAAATTCATGTGTTACCTGAGTGACTCGGTTACCATGATACTAAAACAAACAAGATAAACTCACGCTATAATATAATAACTCTACTATCAATTCCACGCAGGGACAGGGGTCATGCGTAAGCCAGTTCTAATTTCGACCAGCAAATATTCACTAGGTTACGTTATTGATGTTTTACATCTAACCTCACTTCAGGCTCGCGTCGACGACATGCGCGGCTTTGTTCTAATTTCGTCCAGCAATCGATCATATCTTTTGTGTTTTAGTATCACCGACTAGTGGTCTCGCGTTCGAGAATGCTGTCATGCTGGAGCTGAAAGATGACGATATTGACAATATTGACATCGTGATGTGACTGGTGTGACATTGACATAGACATCTTCGCATAAACTCAGGTTAGAATCACGTTAGAATGACATTTCTAACTGTCAATTCATCATGAAACTCCAATCTATTGGCAACATTGCAGAAGGCCCCTACCCAGCGTGAAGTCACATCTCTGCATCGACATACCGCTTTGTGTGTATCGTGCTCATACTTTACTAGGCAAAGCAACAAGCCTATATCTTTGCAGAAAATGCCGTTACCAGAAATCCTGTGATATATAAGAGTAAAAATGTTCAACCACTTGCCATCCAATGTAAAAAAATCACAAATCTTTGTAGTCTGGAAGGTGAGGTGGCATCACTATTAAAACAACAGTGATGCCACCAGAAACAATTGTTATAATATAAACTAAATAGCAGATATTAACCATTCCAACTTCTTCCATGTTCCACAATTATCAAGAAGTATGGTTTTTCGTAAAGATATTTTTTATCTTCACAAGGGACATAGAAGTTTCATTATAAGCCTGTATCAGAGAAGCGAATAAGATGATTTCAACAGGAGGCTACTAACATACAAACTGTCTTCGACGTTTCATGCGCCATATTTTTAATATTTCTAAGCATTAAAAAAAGATCACATTGGCGTTGTCACACTCTGTCTTTTCAGTTTTTCTCACTTCCAAAATTAGTGAAAATTGATGAATGATTTGAATAATTGTATAATTTGAAGCAATATTGTATAAGTGCATTCTTTTTAAATAAAGAATTTGTGATTGAGAATGATTCAAAGACACCTTATGTTTTGTTGACTTAGAATATCCGCAAAACGTTGCAGATTTTCACTACTGAATAATAAAATAGAAGAATGAAATTCAATGTGTCATATTGGTACGCAAAAAAAATCTAAAAACACTCTCATTAGCAATCAGTTCAGGTGTATTATCGTGCAAAATAGAAATTCCAATTAATTTCAATGGAACTTCACCCTGGAAAGGAACTCAATAAATTTTTAGAAATTTCAAGACTTCCTTGTCCTGAATACTGCAAGTTTGAGCCTCCCGAGTGTCATCAGATTTCATGTTGTTCGTAGGTTCGTATTGCAAAACTTATTGACTTCAAGAAACTTTCCGCCGGAAAACTTGAAGCGGAAGTAGTTAAATGACCAAACAAAAGTTTACCGTTTCTCTCTTGTTAACTATGATCGGGTTTCATATTATAGTCTTGATTCAAATGGGGTAAGTGTTCTTTATTAAATGCCGGACTTTCCAAATGTGTTGAAGTATTGCTGGAACATCATCTTCAAATCAGCTATGCTCAAGTACAAATTAGAATTTAATATCTATGAAAGACCAGGTATAGCTTTCACAAAACAAGTTTCTGTTGTCAATATCCAATATGTAGTTCTTTAACGAGAAACATCCATAAATTTGCCATGCCCAAATCGGTCGCCATCCTGATTCATTCCAACATTCGATATAATGCGATGGAACGAGAATTTCCTATTCAATTTGCAGGAAAACCCCGCCAAGCAATAATTGGAAATGCCTGAGCAACAACGATTGTGATATCACAAAATATTAAACTCATTGTGCCTTGTCAACCGACTGTTTTCTCGGCACAGTAATAAAAATCACCATTATACAAAGCATATCCGCTAGAATGAGGTCTGGGATTTTTTTTTAAATCCCGATTCCATTGTCTCATAATTCTATGTATAAGGTTTTCCATATCATGTTGTGCGTGTTTAGTTTTGTTAAGAGAAATAGATATGGACGTTTTTATTACATACAGGCGATTCAAATTCCGTTTTGAATGTAGGATCTTTTAAACAAACAATATTTTTGGAGAAAATCCTAAATATCCTGCTCTTCAATGTCCACAATATTTTTTGTGAAAATTTTTTATATGGAAAGTTCAACTCGGATCTCAATAGATCCTAGATTTCCATTAGTTTCATCATTGAGATAGGGGGAATTAAATCGGATGAAGGGGTCTTTATTCAACTTTGATCCGTGAAAAAAAAAAGTGCTTTCAGCTTTCATCGTATTACCAACAAAATTTCATTGAGCTGATGTTTCTGAAAGACGTGGACCCTGAGTCTGTCTCCAGTGGGTCAATTCTTGAGCCTTCGTATTAAAACGTATACGCAATTGTGCGATCGGCATTATTTGAAATAAATGGTGATAGCATTTTTGCGTATACGTTTCAAATTTCCGAACGGTCAAGAATTGACCCCCAGGGATATAAGAATACGAAGATTACAAATATGATTCATCCTTGTCAAAAGTAAGGTTTTATTTCAATTTTGCAAAATGATAGAGTGGGAATTAGTCCGTCGACTGTGATTTATAGTTTGCCGTCTCGCCAAAACATAAACGCATGAAATTGAACAGAACTATGCGCCAAGGAATGCAGTGGTTGCGAATCGAACTATCAGACTTGGATATTGTATTATTGAAGTTACTGCAACATATCATACAGATCTCTATACATAAAAGCACTGACTTTGACTTTGAAACTGCCTCTTTGTGTTAAATAAAGACGAAAACTATGAATACACGTAATCTTTTTGGTTTTCTCTTGAATGTCCGGAGCCATCTGAGGATAAGGTCAATGTGAGCTTGCCTAGGGGATGTGTTCTGTGCAGCGGGACACTCCGCTGACCCTGTGTGATGGTGACTATGAGAAAATGCAACTTTGTAGGGAGGTCTGGGGATGCGTTGCATGGCTCCATGTGGGGTAGGATTGTGTCAAATTATCAGAATTATTATGGGATTGGCTTAGACAAAAGAAAAATAGGATTTGAACTCTTACACCCTGTATTTCGAAAACAAAGAGTTTCCAAAGACATTTTTGTATAGTAAACTAATAAAAAAAAAACAGTGTAGAATATACTGTTCAGATATTACAACCTAATTTCGTGACACCCTATTTATACGATGATCCATTTTTGCTAAACAGGGTCATAACTGGTAGCAAAACATTGATGGTAATGACCTCGAAAGCAAAGTTGAATTGAGGCGACCCCGAAAAAGTATTGCGAGAAGGCCGTACGTCTGTACATATAGGGTGTCCCACCAGCAACAAGATCGTTTTGTGTATGGAGAACTATACATAGGAATAGTTTGAAAAATTAACAGTATACCATCTATGGGGGCAATCGGGCTTAAAATAGTTTCAAGATGGAACTTCCGTGTGTCAACTTGCTTATTTTGAATAGAATACCCTATATATCATTACATTTCTGGATTCTACGTGACATTCTAGGCGAATTTGGTGTATCATGTCCTATACCTTCATAAGTGCAAGCGTTTTTCAAATATTTGAGTTTTCATGTCAAAAATGACGTTTGTGGACTCTAATTTAAATGTGAATTTTTCCTTCAAGAAAACCTTCATTATTCAATTTGTTCAAGTGCCACCATGTTGAGTTTTCAATATACAGATCGATCTTGTTTCCGGTGGGACACCCTGTATAATGAAGAATTCCATTATGATGGAATTTTTTGGCAAGATAATTCATGGATTTTGACTACGATGATGGACCTGGGAACACATCGTTGCATATTTATGAATTTTTGAAAAAAAAACAAAGCGGTGATTATGCTCCGGCCACTGAATTTACCGGTTGGGCCTCGTGTGGGTTTTGTCAGTTTTCAAAACTGATGAGACCCAACAAACAAAATTGAAATTATCCAGAAGATAGAGTTCACATCACTAGATGAGCTATACAAAAAAGTGAATTGCGATTGAGAATGTAATAAAAATCAGAGTTGATATCATTGAATATTCAACATGGTTCGTGAACATACCTACTTATATTTATCTCTTCCTTTATGTAAACAAATAAGCAGATAAGCAGGTTAAAAATTCCGAACAGTCACCAAAGCTTAAAGAGAAGATTCCGGAATGTGAAAATTGAGAAATAATGATGTCTGAAGTTCACTTAGTGCTTTTCCAGAGTATAAATTTGCGTCCCTGAAGGCAGTGAGCGTACAATAAAGTTTTGAAAAAACTCTCAGTCAATGTTGAAAAAGCTAAAGAATTTTAGAAGAATGTTATTATACAGTGTGTTTCCTAACTACGATACTAAACTTCAAAAGGGGATTCGTTAGGTCGTTTTGAAAAACTATGAGCATATACAATATGTCCGTAATTGCTTCATTCCAGAAACATGATTTTTCACGACCATACAAAGCACTACCACCTTTCATCTGATGACAATGGATTATTTGTCAAGTCACAAATGAATTGATTGTCAACTCATCAATAAAATAGCAAACAGCACAGCGTCAGTGTGGAACTGAGTTCTTCCCAAATTTTTCAAAGCATATTGAGGCTCTTGTTCACAAAGCGAATATCACAATCCATTTCGTAGAACCAAAATTATAGATGACTCATAAAACTGCTCAATAGATCATCAAACAAGTTATTGAATCAATAATAAGTTTTCCACTTATAGCGCAGCACTAAATCCTTTATTCATAATAATAGAGACTATGTTGCACACTCTTGGCCTGGAAGCTTGATACTATTTCAAATCTTAACAAACACTACTTATATCCCAGCAAGAGAACTTCTCGGATTCGTTCATGAAAACTTCAAATTCTTCATGTGTCCTTCCGAACATTAATTTCGGAAATGTGGGTAGTTATCGTCATTTTTTTAAATTCCAGCAAGTTTTGGTAAACATATCTATAGACTTTTTTGAACAGAAGAGACCTTTGAACTTTCCTCAAGGGTTACCTCCACAGAGTCAGAATCGGAGAAGATTCCGACTCCAGGTGGTGCCTGGAAGACCAACTCTCAGTAGCCAAAGGATAAAATACTTGCGGGTTATATTGAAAAAGCCACGTTGGACTTTTATTCGATGCTTCTCTACATACCTGTGAGGTATGTAGAGAAGCATCGACGCCGGTTTTTTGTTTTCTTATGCACAGGAGGCCTAAACAAGTATTGACGCAGCCACACTCTCAACTGTCAAATCAAACCTATCAACGGCTATGTACTTGATTCCCTTTTCTCGATATCTTGAAAATAATCTAGCAAAACCAATAAAGTATATGTGTTTCCTCAACTGAATGGTTGGAATATGGTGTAAGGTGTACCTTGAAATCAGTTTCCTCGATCCAAGTCCTCCTAAGCTTTTGAAACTTCTGCATTCACTTAAAATGTATTTAGGGTATTTATTACAGTCTATCTTTATGGAAGTGCTCATTAAATTCTCAAGGAGCACCCGTCCAGTGGATTTCTCTTGATAGAAAACGTTCGATGCAGGTTTGTTCGTTCATACTCCTAAATATGGCCAAGGCTCTCCCAACTGAGCATGCAAGCAATAGAAATTGAGCACAATAAACAGCTATTGGCAATCCGACGCTAATTATAGCGCCCGCGGCTCTATGGTTACCTCTAATAAATATCATTGATGTGTCTAAGCATGCAACAGGGAAAATCACATGCTCCTAATTCGGCAATTGAATAAAATCAATTGAATCACTACATTCGCTCCATAATTCCATAAATTTGGAGTTGTCGAAATGAATTACGTGTCGCTCTGCTCACGGAACATGTGTGAGCGAAGCGAATATTTTTTGCTTCAAAGCTGAAAGAGGTCCCTATCAATCCCAAGCGTATTACGAGTGTCAACATGTCTTTCAGCGAATTCATTGTTGGACGCCCGACAAGCATTCTCCAATTTCTTTCCAATCTAATGCCCGTCCCGTGTCTTCTGATACAAATTTGCGTGATCCCGCTCACACTTATTATGTCAGCGCTAAATCTAGAATCACCATAAAGAAAACCGCTGATTATAACATTCCATACAGTTATTGTAATTCATTTTTGCAAGTCAGTCGGTATTTTGCTTTAGAAAAGTTAAGTCACTTACTTTGTAAATTTTTGCTTGATAAATAATTTTTAAAAGAGCGTTGTCCGATTGAAATACATATTTGACGCAGTCGGTAGGATAATTGGAGTCAACCGAATCGTTCGATTGACTTTCGTTTCAACGATTTACCAATTATCGGACTTAGTGGTTGATGTTGACTTGCGAGTGTGCATTGGTTGCAGTCTGTCGAAGACCCAAATAATCACCGTTCTTCAAGACCATCGAGACCTGGAACCAAATCGTCCAGATCTGCAAGGGTGCGTGGCTGGTGAAGACTACATCTCTAATCTGGTCATCGGAATCCTTATAGAAGATGTTCAAACTGATAAAGATTGTTCTGCTCATGTAAGTGATTGTGCAATTCATGTCTTCCGATGATATTGTCAATTCGTTAAGAGATTTAATCGAAAATTTGAGTATAAATACCGAAACCGGCTCTCAAATTTTTGATAATTCACAAATTAATACTTCGGAACCTCCAGTCCAGTGGATTTCTCTTGATAGAAAACGTTCGATGCAGGTTTGTTCGTTCATACTCCTAAATATGGCCAAGGCTCTCCCAACTGAGCATGCAAGCAATAGAAATTGAGCACAATAAACAGCTATTGGCAATCCGACGCTAATTATAGCGCCCGCGGCTCTATGGTTACCTCTAATAAATATCATTGATGTGTCTAAGCATGCAACAGGGAAAATCACATGCTCCTAATTCGGCAATTGAATAAAATCAATTGAATCACTACATTCGCTCCATAATTCCATAAATTTGGAGTTGTCGAAATGAATTACGTGTCGCTCTGCTCACGGAACATGTGTGAGCGAAGCGAATATTTTTTGCTTCAAAGCTGAAAGAGGTCCCAATCAATCCCAAGCGTATTACGAGTGTCAACATGTCTTTCAGCGAATTCATTGTTGGACGCCCGACAAGCATTCTCCAATTTCTTTCCAATCTAATGCCCGTCCCGTGTCTTCTGATACAAATTTGCGTGATCCCGCTCACACTTATTATGTCAGCGCTAAATCTAGAATCACCATAAAGAAAACCGCTGAATATAACATTCCATAAAGTTATTGTAATTCATTTTTGCAAGTCAGTCGGTATTTTGCTTTAGAAAAGTTAAGTCACTTACTTTGTAAATTTTTGCTTGATAAATAATTTTTAAAAGAGCGTTGTCCGATTGAAATACATATTTGACGCAGTCGGTAGGATAATTGGAGTCAACCGAATCGTTCGATTGACTTTCGTTTCAACGATTTACCAATTATCGGACTTAGTGGTTGATGTTGACTTGCGAGTGTGCATTGGTTGCAGTCTGTCGAAGACCCAAATAATCACCGTTCTTCAAGACCATCGAGACCTGGAACCAAATCGTCCAGATCTGCAAGGGTGCGTGGCTGGTGAAGACTACATCTCTAATCTGGTCATCGGAATCCTTATAGAAGATGTTCAAACTGATAAAGATTGTTCTGCTCATGTAAGTGATTGTGCAATTCATGTCTTCCGATGATATTGTCAATTCGTTAAGAGATTTAATCGAAAATTTGAGTATAAATACCGAAACCGGCTCTCAAATTTTTGATAATTCACAAATTAATACTTCGGAACCTCCAGTTCTTGATTACGATCCATTAATAATATCAAAGATAACTAATCAAAGTACCTAGAAGCTCTTCATCTACAATGCCTTCAGAATTTCATGTTGAACATCTCAAATGTGTTCCGGATTTTGACGGAAATCCGAATGATTTAAATCGTTTTCTTGCTGTTTGTGATTCCATAATTGCGGAATTTTATGATACAAGCGACCCAAATAAATTCAAGAACACTTATTTGCTGAATTCCCTTATTTCTTAACTACACGGAAATGCGAAAGTGGTAGTAAATATTCAAAATGTTACTACTTGGAGAGATTTAAAAGACACCTTGACTCGCAATTTCGCGGACCAACGCGACGAAAGCTGTCTAAATCGCGATCTTGTGATGATGAGATAAAATTCTCAAGAAAAACCACAACAATTTTATGACAGGGTTTTGAACATTTTGAATTTATTGTGTTCGTATATTGATATCCACAAAGTGGGTAATACCAATAAAGAGCTCAA
Organism: Orchestes rusci; assembly: GCA_958502075.1. NCBI lineage: Eukaryota > Metazoa > Arthropoda > Insecta > Coleoptera > Curculionidae > Orchestes > Orchestes rusci. Next base: position 5,312,277 of record OY293306.1, read on the forward strand.
ACGAGATTTATATCAAAACTTAGCGTTAAGAACATTTCTTTCGGGTTCAAAAGAACCCCTTAGCACAACTATCAGATGCATAAAACACTAAGTAAATCTTCACGAATGGTCTTACAAGAGGACAATGTCCATTACTTCCAGAATTCTTCTTCTAAATTTTCAAATCAAATCGTACAAGTTTCTGGTCCATAAAATAAAACGTTGAATGGAAAACATACAATGCAAAGACCAACACACCATCACTCTTTCAGACCAAACCATCACTTCAGATCTTACAATAATGCTTTCCCTACAGGCCCTGTTCAAATGCCCGCGCCTGTTATAAGACCGAAGGGATTTTTCACGAATTCTCAAGTGTTCAGAAATCAACGTCCCAACCACAATCGGAATTTTATTGCCTTCAGGCCAAATCAAAATAAAGCAATAGATGCACCGAATCCAATGAGCGTTAGCACTAGAGTCACAACACCTGTGAACCAAAATCGCTTTTCTCGTCCGTATAACCACTTTCGGACGAACCAACCCCGAATCTCAGAGGAGCTATTTAATACAGAAACTATGCACGACTTGTATAACAAGAATTATCAGAATCAGGCAGCTGATCGAAATGATTATTCTACTGATCAGTATGCGTATTTCTACGATGCAGAAACAGAAAGGTATTTAGTCGAAGAACCTAACGACCATCAAACCGAAACTGCTACAGCCGCTACTTCTCTTGAATTCTCCGATCCAAATTTTTGTGTGACTCCTCAAAATGAAGATCAAACCTGATGGAGGATCCACCAATCATCACGTTCAACTTCAACAGCTCAAAATCTAGTGAACTAGCATATCTAGTTTTCCCCGAATTTAAAATCAAAGTTTTGGTTGACTCAGGATCCACAAGATCATTTCTGGACCCTGAAATAGCTTTCAAATATTTTCCAAATTCAATCATAGATGATTCTTTTGTTGTCTCAAGCGTTTTTCAAAAATCTCAGCATCAATATAGTGCTCATATTCCAGCACCAAAAATATTTAATTTGCATAACAATAAAAAACTCAAATTTCACATATTCAAATTTCACGATTTGTTTAGCGGACTTATTGAATTAGATTTCTTGAAAGAACTTGAAGCAAATATCGATTTTAAAAACCATTATATCATCACGCCACTCACCAAGATAAAATTATGTTATCATAGGGTTGGAAATAGTTTAAATTCCATAACCATTGCACCGCGATGTGAACAGGTAATCCAAATTAGAACTTCTATAGATAATGGCGACATAATTATACCATTGAGGAAAATCAAAAATTGCGAAATCCCTGAAAGTCTCTCATTTGCAAAAAATAATGTCGCTTTGACAACAGTGTTGAATAAGACATCTGATCCGGTAACTCTTGAACTATCTCAAACTATACCAGTTGAGTTGTTTGACCATAAGGAAGTTAATGAAATCAGCTCAAATCATTTTGATGATGATGGTACAAAATATCAACTAGACTATTCTAAGATCCGAACGAGTCATTTGGATGATGAAGAAAAATCTCAACTTCTTGGATTAATTGATCAATACTCCGACGTATTTTACAATGAGAATACACCCTTGACATCCACAAATAGAGTTAAACATTACATACGAACAAGCGACGAAATCCCTATATACACCAAATCATATCGTTACCCCTTCATACATCGAGGTGAAGTTCAAAACCAGATAGATCAAATGCTACAACAAAATATCATTTGACCAAGTAGCTCTCCGTGGTCTTCGCCAATTTGGGTCGTACCAAAGAAATAAGATGTCGCAGGGCAGCAAAAATGGAGGGTTGTCGTAGATTATAGAGAATCAAACCAAAAAACCATAGACGACAAATACCCTTTACCGAACATAAACGAACTATTAGACAAACTTGGTAAGTGCCAATACTCTACTACCCTTGATCTGGCGAGCGGTTTTCACCAGATCGAGATGAACGACACTGATATAGAAAAAACTGCTTTTAGTACTCACCAAGGCCACTCTGAGTATCTTAGGATGCCATTTGGCCTTAAGAACGCGCCAGCCACCTTCCAACGCGTGAAGGACAATGTCCTGCGTGGGTTGCAGAACAAAAAATGTGCAGTATACCTTGACGACATCATAGTATACTCCACATCACTGCAGGAACACCTTGAAAGATTGCGAGCCGTTTTTAACAGACTTCGAGAATCAAACTTCCGTATCCAACTAGACAAATCGGAATTTCTCAATAAGGAAGTAGCCTATCTGGGTCATATCGTGACTCCCGATGTTGTGGAACCTAACCCGTATAAAGTTCACGCCATAAAAAATTACCCAATTCCAAAAACGACAAAACAAATTTAAGGCTTTCTAGGTTTTTTAGGCTATTACCGACGATTTACGAATGATTTTCCTAAACTAACAAAACCGCTTACTAAATGCTTGAAGAAAGGAGCAAAAATTGAACACAACACAGAGTTCGTTGAATGTTTCGATCTGTGTGAAAACTTACTAATCAATGACCCCATTCTCCAATACCCTGATTTTTCCAAGATATTTAATTTGACAACCGATGCTAGCAATTTCGCGATAGGTGCAGTTCTTTCACAAGGACCGATCGGCAGCGATCTTCCTATCGCATACGTTTCGAGAACCCTTAATGATTCTGAACAAAATTATTCAGTATTTGAAAAAGAACTTTTGGCAATCGTTTGGGCAACCAAATATTTTAGGCCTTACCTTTTCGGTCGTAAATTCAACATCATTACTGACCCTAAACCACTCCAGTGGTTATTTTCATTAGAGGACTCAAATTCAAAACTTTTTCGTTGGAAAATCAAACTTGAAGAATATGACTATAACATTCTTAACAAAAAAGGCAAATTGAATACTAACGCAGATGCACTTTCACGTGTAGAAATCAATACAAAAGAAACAACTGACTTCTTAGAAACGATTGACAAATTCATAATAGACGTACAAGACTCAATCCAGCAACACGAAACAGACCAATTGGATATATGTCCAAACCGAAAACGACACACATGTCGACGACACATCATCCGGGTCAGTTTTGCAAGGCGATCAAGCACCTGCTAATCCACCTAACGACAATGACGACGACGACAATAATACCATACACTCAAATGTGCAAAGTCCAGTTGTAGGTATCCCTATATCCGACAGTGCTATCAATTTCGCCAAAAATCAGATTATAATAAGTTCAGTCTTACACTCCCCAGCTACTCCAAAATTGAGAATCATATTTGGCAAGAAGAAACGAATAAAAGTTCAAATTTCAGAAAATAACTTTGAGCAAGACGTCTTCTTTTGTAAAAAATGTCATCACTCCAGATACCCAATATCACATTTATTTTGAGAACCCTGACATGTACGAACCATTTTCAGCAACCGTTCAAAAATTTTTCAAATGGCCTTCTACAAAATTTCGCAGATGTTTGAAAAAATTCATTGATGTCACGGATAAACGCAACATTAAGAAAACTATCCAAAATTACCATGAGGGACAATCAAACCATAGAGGGATCGAGGAAACGTATCAGAGAATAAAACAAAAATAATATTGGCCTGATTCAAAAGACGCTTTTCAAACATTCATAAACGAGTGTGATATATGAACGAAACCCGGTACGCATGAAAATGAACATGACACCTACAGCGGCGAAACCATTTGAAATCTTACACCTCGATACTTCTACATTTGAGCAATTCAAATTCACAACTATAATCCACAGTTTTTCGAAATATGCCCAAGCCTATCCTCTTAATTCAGCATCCGGTACTAACATAGCAGATAACTTAATCCAATTTTTGGCTCATCATGGTATACCGAGCCAGATCATCATATATAATGGTACTGAATTCAAAAACTCACTTGTGACAGAACTTCTAAGCCTTCATTAAATGAAAATCCATTTCATCCCACCATACCACCCTCAGTCAAATGGTCAGATGAAAGATTTCATAATTATTGGTATGCAGATCTCTATATTCTTGATCCTAGTCCAAGTAGATCCGACCAAACGGAAGTCAAGACGGTTCATTCAATTGACAAACATGAACAGTGAACAGGAAAGCAGGGCCCGGACTCTGTAAGAAAATGGCGATGGAGATTCTCTTCGCTTCGCATAAACTTCCTGTTGCTCGCCGGTATTCTGGATCCAAGTTTCGACCGATGTTGAAGCAGAGAGAAGATAATCTCTGTCGCAATTTTCCACACCTGGACTCACACGCACTTTTAGCACTGTAGTATTTTTTTTGCTGGTCTGTCGCCATGTCGGAAATGGTATATAATTTCTAATATCATTATCTTCATATGGTGTTATATGAAGATACAGTTTTCCTGACATTTTGACTAAGTTTGAGATCAATAATTGAGTCGGTTTCGTGTGAATGTGTAAGTCACAATAATGCCTGTGTCCGAATTCAAAAGAACAACACCGTTTCACACTTTTAAATTCAAGAAAATTATGAATGACATTCAACAATGACAATAATCTCAATGTATTTCTGCCTACCTTACCCTAACCAGCATTGCACGCAGCTGTTATTGATTTGAAAAAGCTACTCAAAAATTGATTGTATTAGGTGTTTTACTCATGGAGGATGTTCTAAGAGTCAACAATAATATTTGAGACGCTTGGAAGTTGTTCCGACTCATAAGCATTTAGCAAAAAACATAAAAAGAGCTTATTCATCGATGGTTTTCACGATAGGTATTGCCACTAATGTTAAAATCAGACTTTTGAGTGTCACACCAACAGTTAATCTTTCAAATTTCAAATTATCAATTGTTTTTTTATAGTTTTTCCATGTTTTTCTGAATGCTTATAAGTTGTTCTACCACCTCAAAGTAACATCGTTCACGGATACCCTGTATAATGCAGATTATTAGACTTGATATTTTAAGCTGTTTCTTTTACAAGGGGGGTCACTTAAGTTTAGACAGCCAAATATCTAATAATAATAATAATAATATAATAATACTCTTTATTTCCAATGATCAAAGACATATTTCTTACAAAATATACTAAAATAAAAGGAAATAGCGTCAACAGGAATCGGGAACTTGAGATACACTATAGATAATCCGATAATGTGTATGGCTCGATATCTATCAGCAGTTTCTTCACATTAGATTTGAACATACTAAGAGAAGATACGAGTTTTACATTTTGTGGAAGGTTGTTATAAAGCTTCAGACACATATAGTATGGGCTTTTTTCTGTTAAACTCAATTTATGAATGGGATAATTTACTATTTCACTTCTTGTATTGTAGTTATGATGAATTTGCATCGGAAAAAGGTGCCTATTTTTGAAAAAGAACATTAAACATTCGTAATTATAAACTGCATATACTGTTAAGAGTCCATTAGATTTAAAAGTTCCTCTTCAACTGTCCCGATAACCCATTCCATTCATGATCCTCATTATGCGCTTCTGAGTTCTTAAGACTCGTTCAGTCTCTTGCTGCTCCAGAAAATTATTCCATATTTTACTAGAGATTCGAAGTTAGCAAAATATAGAGTTTTCAAGCTTTTGGTGCTGGGATAATATCTAACACTCCTCATCACAAAGCAGACGGAACTGGGTTTCGAGAGAAGTCCAGTGAAATGATCAGTTCAGAAATTCATCCATATAGAGCCCAAGAAATTTTGTATTGCTCGCAAGGCATACTTCAGTTTCAACAAAGCATATTATGTCAGGTTTCTGAGTTCTTGACTGTTTTGTTCGGGATAACATCACGCTTGTTTTGGTGAGTTGAGGTCCCTGATAAGTAGGCATGTTTTCTATTCAGCTATCTCTAATCATTCATGAACTCAATTTTATTCTTCTGCACATTGCCAGTTCAAATAGTTTGGTAAGAGAAGGAAGGATACTGATGGGCCTGTAGTTTTCCACCAAGCTCGGATCATTTTTTTTGAAAGTTGGCTTTACAATTGCTATTTTCAATTGGTTTGAGAAAGTGCCCTTCCTAAAAGCATTGTTTATCGAATAGTGAAGGATATTTGAGATTGCAGGCACTACTTATTTGACAAGACTGGCTGGAATTTCATCAACGCCACTACTATGTTTGTTCTTCATGGATGTAGCCAGCTCGCATAATTCATCAGGACTTGTTGGCCTCAGAACCATATTATTTGGATTCCTTGGGTAATTGGAAGGTACAGGTTTTTTGGAAGGACCCCTTCTATAGCAGAGGCAACAGAAAGAAAATACTTGTTGAATTTATCTGGTCTCCTTCGATGGCAATATCAGTTCCTTTTTCTTTACCCGTAATCTCCTTATAAATAGTCCACATACATTTTGATTTGTTATCCGACTTATCGATTAGTTGTTCATATTTCACTGTTCTATTTTTCCTAATTAATATATATCATATTCCCTTTTAACATTTTTATACTGAATCTCAATACTACAAACAGCTTATCTAGTCTATTTTTACATTCTAAGATCTCCTTGCTTGGTACATATTCACGATTTTTATGCTTAGGTGTGGGGTTCAGTGGAAAACAGAGGTTGAAAATATTCATAAAGTTATTCATGAACACATCCCATTGAAAATTCACATTATTTTTGTCAAGTCATTCATGATTTCTCAAGCACTCTTAAAAGTAATGTTTATTCTTCTCTGAAAAACACCTTTTATACGTTGATGGTAATTTCGTTTTCGAGTCTATTGTGAATGTGATTTTTTGTCCGCTATGGTCAGTGATATGCGTATTTTTCACTTCGCTGTGCACAAATTCAGCATTCACAAACATATTATCTATACAAGAGTTCGAAGATGAAGTTACGCGGGTGTCTTGGAAAATTGATTGTTGTAGGCTGTACGAGTTTATAACTGATAATAAGTCAAGTCTATTTGTATTGTCTTTTAACAATTCTATATCAAAGTCCCCAGCGATTAAAACATTTTTGCCATGTTCACATGCACTACACAGGAGTCTCTCCATACTCTCGATAAATTTTGCAATGTTTCCAGATGGCGGTCTATAAACACAAACAACAACAAATTTTCTACTATTTATCTCACAGTCAACCCCGGCATATTCGAACTAATTTTTAGATGAAAGACTAATTACATCTGATCGTGGTTTGAAACTTACTGTTTTGTGAACTTAGACCGCACATCCTCCATGCTGGCCACTCTCCCGGAAAAATGCTGCTGCTAGTTTGAAATCCTGAAGGCCCATGTGCACCAGTTCTTCTTTAGATCTCCAGTGTTCAGACATGCAAAATATTTTGCAATTTGTATGTAACCCTAATAGATTATTGACCAAGTTTATGGAGTTTTCAATGGACTGCACATTTTGGTGTATGAAATCAAAGCTTTTTGTTGTTCCAGAATAAGTGGAGTCGTTTTCACGATCTCTTTCGTTTTCGAGTTGACTTTTTGCTATAAACCCTCGTGATTTATGCTGTCCTTGAACCTAGATCCCCTCTTTTTGTAAATTGGACAGTTGACATCTCTAGCGGAATGCTTGAGGTCATAAAATTTCATTTTTGTGCAATAAGGACATCTGAGGACATCACTAGTACAGACACTAGGTGAGTGTTCACCACTACATCGATTGCAGCATTCTTTGTTCGGGCAGTATTTCATGATATGTCCAAAGGCTGAGCACTTGAAACATTATGCTAGGTTTATATTATATTATCATGTTCTTTGACGTACACTGAGATAAGGTCAAAAAATATGGTTCTCTTTTTCAAAAAACACTTTGTTACTTTAGCTGATGCTTGGAGTATCCAGTTCTCCTTTGTTGGATTTCGGCACTGTTTTCTGGCAATTACTTTTATTTTTTCTTGAATGGAGGAACCTATTTCATCAAATAATTTATGGTTTAATCGTTCAATTTTCTTCCAATTTCCTCCTTCCAATCTTATCTCGAAGTGGAACTGTCAAGTTTCAGCTTGGAATGCGGGAATTATATGCTACCATCCACATTGTATTTGACGTAAGCGTGACTTCGAACACAAATTCAATATTTATGTTGGCATATGATTCCCGTTTGCCAAGCGGAAATTCTCCAGTTACACTTCCAAGCTAAATTGAATCTAGCTTCACACTTACCGTACGCTAATTGCGATGCGCATTACCCATATTTGAGATATCTTCTTGTGGGGTTGGTTTACTATTTTTGGTTTTTTTCAAGTGATATTTAGTTAAAAACGCTTTCAGTCAGTCGAGTTCACCATTTATAGATAATAAGATGTCGTAAGTGCAGAAAATTGAGTAAAAAGTACCAAATTCAAGAAAATTGGTCGCCCAGTGCCTGAACTTATCATACTTCAAACCAGTTAAGACAAAGATAAAGATGTCCATAAAAACTTTCGCAAAGGTATATACGATTTAGCCGACTGGATATGTGGTCGTGAAGTGTCAAACTTGATTTATTGTTTTGTTTGTCTATCATTTTCCAAGGACTCATCCGATTTGTTATGGTGCAAAGCCGGTGATAAGGACTTGAATTTTTTCATAGTTAAGATGAGTTCCTTAACGTTGATGTTGTGTTAAGAGATTTTCAATCAGTAACTGTGTTCTGATGTGTTTATTATCAGAATTATAGTCTGTGTAACAATGGTTTTCCTCTTTTGTATATTTCACCATTGTAAAACTCTTTTGTTATGCAGTAATATATTGATTTGATTTGATTTGAAATACTTGAAACAGAAAATAAAAAAAGGATAGTCCCGTATCTCAAGTGTAAGCAAAGTTTTAAAGCATAACCCTATCAAAATTTGTCTTGTGAAAAAACTGTCCAGATTGAACTTACTTTGGAGAATAACGTTTTAAACGAAAACAGAGCATTTTTTGACAAAATCTGATGATGTGTTGCGCGGTTAGGAGAACAAGTATGAGAATTTTGATTGCGCAAGCAGTTTACAAATCAAAAAAAAACATTAGTTTCTAAGATGCGTTTCGTTCTAAAACTTTGCTCTTGCAAGTCAAGGTTGAGGTGTCTTGATCTTAAGTGATGATAAAGATAAGCTATTTCAGTATATGAACAAAATAACCTTGTATGTGATGCTGATGAATATTGATGATATACATACGATCCGGATCAGGGCGGCGATTCTGTCATCCGACCGCAATACGTCACGATATACGTAAACCAACTCGCAACGCGATTAGAATCTCGAGAAGGAGCGATTTTGTCGTTCGATCGTAAACGCGTTCGATTTTCCTTGGAGCTCTGAAAGATTTACAATGTTGCCAGCGTTTGAAAATGCTTAAATCCATCATAGCAGACCTCAAAATGTCGCTTTTTCATTTTGACATTCGTCAATCTAGTGTCTGTGTCTGTTTTGTGGATGGTGTTGTATTTAATCGATCAACTTTTCCATCAATTCTTAAAGCCGTGCTTTTGCTGGGAATTTTGGGAAATACGCAAAATCTTCTTTTTAACGTGTGGAGGGCGTCCTCAATAGCTTTACTCGGAAAAATCGAAGGTAGTAGGGCTGACAGACCTCCAGATTAAGCCGGAAGTGTCCCGATTCCGTAATGTCCCTCCCGCTTCTTAAACAAAGTCATGATTTTGATAAGGAACTACCAAATAATCCCGAATCAATAAATTTTTCCCCAAAATCGGCTTAATTTGGTCTCAAAAATATGTGGTGAGGTTTTTTAAAGATTTTTTACAGACACCCTGTCTGTATTCTCTATGGAATACCTACTTGGTTGGTTCAAGAATACCAAGTGATTTTTTTGTTTTATTTTTCTTTTTTTGTATAGTCATTGATCAAGTTACTATAGATCTATGATATTTCTAGATGGATATTTTTATTACAATAATAAGTTTTTTTTCTATGATGAGTTTCAATTTCTCAACAATCAAACCTTCCGCCTTCCGCTCTTTATTCTTGGAAATCTGGCAGCCCTAATCGAAGGTGAGCTTACCACGCCATCTTGAAAATAAGGGCGCGTGTGTTTTCTCCGTTCCTATCAGACGTAGATTAGACTCACGACAAAATATTATAGAACCAAAGTTGTTAAGAATCATATTTCCGCAAAACCTTGTATCCTGAACTTCTTTTTCTAAAATCAATGATACAAGATTTACAGGGTGATTCCTTAATATGTAGGTATTGTGAAAAAAAAACGTACAGGACGAAAGTTGTGCAGGATTATATTCCCATCAACTTTTTTTCATTTATTTCAATGGTTGCTGGGAATTTGGTTTATTTTAGAAAAAAAAAGTTTTATAGAAAAGTAATTGAGAATGTATAAGTGCGAACAATTTTGGTTCTACAGGGTGACCCAATGAAAAGGTTCCACCCTTATTTATGACTTTCCTGGTATATTTTGGGAAAAACGCTCGGACACGTCAATTATTATTTTCAGGGGGACGTCTTTTCGTGTGTGACTGTATAATACAGGGTGTTCCAAAAATAAGATATCGCGAAACCCCCATTTTTTTTTTAATTTCTGATTCTCCATGAAGTTTTTAGTAACTTTTGTATCATACAGTTCATACCTATCTTCAACCGTTTTAAAGTTATTTGAATTTTTCAACGAAAAGGTCTCACACTTATTTATGACTTTCCTGGTATATTTTGGGAAAAATGCTTGGACACGTCAATTTTTACATACCCTTGACATAAGGTATCGCATTACCCTTGACATTTTTAAATGGAAACCCCCAATTTTGTTTCTATTTTTGAATTCTCCGTGAAGTTTTTAGTTACTATTGTATCATACAGTTTATACCTATCTTCAACGGTTTATTTAAAAAATTTGAACAAAAATTAATTACTTAGCTATAATGTGTCAAACAGTCAATGTGGTAATAAATGTTGAAAGTGGTGTCCGTTCACCTCCATGCAATAATAAAGATTTTGCTCAAATCTATTCCTAACATTTTCACACATTTCTGGAGTTATTTGTCTGCATTCCGCCGTGATCCGCTCCCGAAGATCTTGGATGGAGTCTGGCTTCGTACTAAAAACCTTACTTTTTGAATGTCCCCAAAGAAAGTGATCTAATGGATTCAAGTCCGGAGACCTTGGTGGCCAATCAATGGAGCGCCGTCCGATCCACTGATTTGGGAAATGGGTGTCCAAAAACTGTCGTAATGGAGCTACAAAGTGCGGTGGTGCACCATCTTGTTGGAAATGAAGAAAATTTTCATTATAATTATCCCCATTTTCTATTATTTTGGTTATTCGCGGCTCTATTGTATTTTTCAACATATCCAAGTACGTCTTCCCCGTCAAGTTTCCGGGAATAAAGAAAATAATAAATAATAAAAAATAAAAAAAAAAATAAGAAAAATTCAAATAACTTTAAAACGGTTGAAGATAGGTATCAACTGTATCATACAAAAGTTACTAAAAACTTTATGGAGAATCCAAAAATAGAAAAAAAATTGGAGGTTTCCATTTAAAAACGTCAAGTGTAATGCGATATCTTATTTTTGGAACACCCTGTATTATACAGTCATACAAAAAAAGACGTCCTCCCAAAAACAAAAATTGACATGTCCAAGCGTTTTTCCCAAAATATACCAGGAAAGTCATAAATGAGGGTGGGACCTTTTCGTTTGGCCACCTGTATGATATTTTATCGTAAGTCTAAAATAGGATCGGAAAAAAGAAGAAGCGTGGGTTAACCCACATTTGATTTTTCCGAAAACTTAGAGTTAAGCTACAGGGAGCTCAGCATAGACGTAAAAAACAAATTCTTGTGTATCCCCCGAAATTCTCAGATGACCCTATTTCAAGCACGGATCTACTGTACTAAAGTGGCGAAAACCAGAGAATTCTACAAAGATGTCAAAAAATAAAAAGGGTTGAAGGCATGATACTATATCATGGGTTGAAGGCGTTGTTTTTTTTTCGATGTTTTGCGTCAAAGCAGTTTTGATTTTTTATGCATTTTTTTTTCTAAAAATGCATTTTCTCAAAACCGTTCCAAGGCATTCTTTGATAAACTAAGCTCAATTCAGAAAAAAGAATCTAAATATCCAATAAAATATGAGGTGCTGCCGTTCAATATATCATTTATAGTTTTTCATAAACGGCTAATTATTTTCCTGTTACCTATTCATATTACATGAAAGTTATGATGTGGCATATCAAATTCTGATAATACATACATTGATGTGGTGTTGGTAGGTACATACATGTATCACAAAATTCATGACCACTTTCATTTTACTACAGCATACCCTAGGTTTCTCCTTCGCCTCTCATCGTTTCTCACTCTGTCTCTAAATATGGGCAGTATGACTTCTGGTCAAGGGCGTAGATATCTGAGGAGGGGTTATGGAGTTTTGGACCCGGTGTACAGGGTGTCCATTAACAAAATCTTGAAACATCGCAGACAGCACAAAGATGTCCAATATTTAACAAAGAACCGACATATCTGGACGTTTGGACGTCCATATACGATACAAGTTACACACTATTGGACGATAGAGACGCCCATTTTTAGGCTCTACTTGTAGCAAACATGTACTTTCTGATAATTCTGGACCATGAATGTACCATATTATGTACACCCAACACTCTTCATGCAATGAGCAATTTGAAAATTGGGAAACTGTTGAATAGCGCTTTATGGATTAAAATGTCGGAGCCAATTTTTAAAATTTCAAATGATAGGAAATCTCGGGGTGTAAAAACTCAAGACGCATCGAATAATAATCAAGTTCTGGGGGGGTTATTACCCTCTACACCCCTTCAACCCGTATTTACGCCCTTGGTTCTGATTGAGTTTTATTGGCGTCTGTTAGATAAAACTAAAAAACGAAAACATTTCCAAAACATCAAAAAACTTGAAATACGATACAAAATACGAAATTAGGTTAGGGTAATACGACAGCTTTCCGCCTGTCGAATGACACGACAAACATTTTTGAGTGTCAGAATCGCTTATCCAAAATACGTACCGAAATACGTTACGAATTATTTCACGATACGGATGACAGAATCGCCACCCAGGGCTGATCCGGAATTTATTTCTCGAACCTTCTGCCTCTACTCACGAGAATTGAAAGCCGATTGCAGGAACACTCCATATCCTTTCAAATAAAGCAAAGGAATAACACATTCGTCAGCAATTTGTGTTGTCACTTCCACACCAAATCACATTTAAAAATGTTTTTCCAGTGGATATTGCGATTCTGGATATATCAGCTCTGCATTCAATATCACTTAAGACAAAAAAAGCGGAAAGGAATGGAGAATATTGTGTTCGTTCTCTTATAATGGATAAGCTGACGATTCGAATTGAACTTGATGGAAAGCGAATGTGAAAAGGTATACAGTGTGACAAGCAAATGAGCCTGGAAAGAGATAATAATAATAAGGTTATTATTATTCAAAGAAAGAGATCGCGCTCCCGTATTGCGTTTTCCGAGTATCAAAATATCAATCAGCCGGAATCAGCATATTACCTCAGTTAGTTTCGTCTTGCTCTTGTTTTAAAGTATATTATGGAATATGGAATTATGGTGTGTTCTCTGAATGTCCATGTGCTTACCGGTAATTTCGCGAAGAGTTGAAATGCTTTCGAACTCTTATCATAAAGAAGTGGGCACTCCTGAATCCACTCAAGCAAAGATCATTCTTTGAGTAATACATTGGCCATTTCACTGATAATTTCCACAAATACACAACACAAGATATCACGAAAAGGGTTGGATTCCATCATAATGAATATACATAGCTCAAATTTCGAATGATATGCTATTTATCGGAAATATACCCAGGGAAATACCAAATGCCAGGTACTAATTATTACGAGCACACAATTCAGGTAAATAAAACAAAGGGGATATTTTGTGCAAAAGAGAATGTTGTCTCTCTGTAATCTAGGATCTTGGATTTGAGAATATCATTGGATACGCATGCCCCTGCGTAATGCGGTAAGGCGTAAGGACATAAAGCAGGATTTTGGCAAGACGTAAGGCGTATGCCGTTACGTAAGCCGCAACAAGAATAGCGGCGTTAATTTTCAGGTGTCGATTTATAGTATACGTAAGGCGTAAGGTTCGCCCTCCCGTATTGCTATCAATCAGCCGAAATCAGCATATAACCTCAATTAGTTTTGTTTTGCTCTTGTGTTGAAGTATATTATGGAATATGGAATGATGGTGTGTATTCTGAATGTCCATGTGCTCACCGGTAATTTCGAGAAGAGTTCAAATGCTTTCCTAAGCCTAAGCATTGCACTTTATATTATTGTCTTTGAAGTCCTTCGAACTCCTATCATAAAAAAGTGGGCACTGCTGAATCCACTCAGGCACTCAATCAAAGATCATTCTTTTGAGTGATACATTGTCCATTTCACTGATGATTTCCACAAATACACAACACAAGATCTCACGAAAAGGGTTGGAATCATAATGGATAAACATAGCTCAAATTTCGAATGATATGCTATTTATCGGAAATATACCCAGGAAAATACCAAATGCCAGCTACTAATTATTACGAGCACAAAATTCAGGTAAACAAAACAAAGAGCATGTTTTGTGCAAAACAGAATGTTGTCTGTCTAATCTAGGATCTTGGCTATTGAGAATATCATTGGATACGCATGCCCCTGCGTAACGCGGTAAGGCGTAAGGACATAAGAAATGAAATGAACCATTTCCTTATGTCTTACGTTTTAGCGATACGTTGTTGCGTCGAGTATACATTGAAATACGGTTGTTTGAATGTTGATATAATGCGGCTTACGTTACGGCATACTTCTTACGTCTTACCGAATCTATAAATCCAGCTTAAGAAATGAAAAGAACCATTTCCTTATGTCTTACGTTCTAGCGATACGTCGTTTCGTCGAGTATAAATGGAAATACGGTTGTTTGAATGTTGATATGATGCGGCTTACGTTACGGCATACTCCTTACGTCTTACCGAATCTATTATTCCTGCTCAAGCCTCTGTCTTGTCATTCTTTTTAAAGTGACCTAGGTATTCATAATTGTGTGCATTTGGTATATGGGTTGTGAAGACCTTGATTACTTTGACGAGGCTTCATATAATTATGATCGAACTCCATCACAGGTACGTTCGTTTGATCTGTTGATTATACATATCACGCCTCGTTTCGTTATTAGGAACACTGTAGACATTCAAAGGAATTAGCAACAAATAAAAATGTATTAATTTGTTTATTCAGTTATTTGGGCAGACTTATAGTCTTTTGCCAGTGGGCACTGGTGAAATTTGGCAAATGTTTTTGACTTATCAGTCCTATTAACTGCACGTCCATACTTACTCTCTTACGAGCAGCAGCAGATGTAGCTGCATGTCGTGTACTATGGGCGGTAAATATGGACGTGTCAAGTCCTCTTTTCTCAAGAACAACTCTTATCAATCTACTTATTGAGTTAGCTTTTGCATTTTTTTAGGGCTATTCAAAAGTGATGAATAATAAAATGAAGTGGGAGTCCCGTAATTTGCGAGTTTTCTTCAAGTATTGAGTCAAGCATTAAGCCACACATAATGATGTTTGCCTTATAAAAGGGTCTGCCTTATGAAAGGGTAAAACCAAGGTAGACTGCAATCTTTTCAAACGAAAGGTCTTGATTTTTTTCGGGATGTTAATCGTGATGCCATTTGTATCCATCATTATGTTGCTGATTTTAATACCAGCCAAAGTTTGGACTTTCTGCCCTGTACAAAGTGCTCAGGGTGCTGCTAATTTATGAGTAGAAGTTTGCAAGGACATGTTTTTTTTTAGGAAATGTTTTGATGTGCTTAAGAACGATAGAAGGGTCTCAGATAGGTCAGGAATGTCAAGACTTGCGGTAATGATACTGGAAATACATTTTTATTTACTAGTTTACAAAGTTCCCACCACAATCCCAACCCCGAATGGTACTGTTCAATGGTTTCATTGTTGATGGATGCCATACAAATATACAGCGATGCATTAGGAACCCCACCTAATTGCAGTGCTTGCCCGATAATATTCCTGCTACCAACGTATTAATTTCCCATAATGGATGTGGAGTCCAAATGGAGGAAAGAAGTAACCTAGGAATGGGTTCAAAATGGACTAAATTGCTAAAAAGTAAGGTATTAAAAACGGGGAACTACGGCTGAGAGGTCCTGTAGGGCACAATAAAAATGCCCTCTGCTTTATCCTCAATGATTTTTTGTAAACATTGTAGAATAATCGAGAAAGGTTGATTTGCATAAAATTGGAAGAGTGAACCATTCATGGTGAATGCGTCCATCAACTTTCTGGATTCCTTAGCCAAGATACAAAATGCTTACATTTGCTATTAATTCTTGAGGCAAATAAGTCAATTTTGGGTCGATTAAATTCTCTAATCACTTTTTCAAAAGCTCTATTATCTAGCTTCCACTCGGTTTCGATCTCCAATTGCCTGGACTCATTGTCGGCTTTTACGTTATCTGCCCATTCAATGTATGAGGCATAAACAAAAAAAATATATTTTTTTTCACACCATTGCCATATTTTTCTTGATAGGATGTTAAGTTTTGACCAACGAACGGATCCCATACGATCAATACAGACAATTTGACATATTAGCAAGGAGTTCTAGGTAGTTTATGTGTTCACACATTTTATCACTATTCCAAAATCCATAAGACTTATCTCCTCCGCAATAAATACTCCAGCGAGTGGTCGAGGCATCGGAAAAAATGTTTAATATGAAGTTTTTTGAGGGTAGATGATCATCAACTCAGGTGGGATATTCAAAATACAGTCAAATTGTCCGTGTGATTTTATAGAAGCAATTGCTTTAGTTCGTTCAAAATGTCCATATTTGACTGCCGGACATGCCGAGGTGAGAACTCCGATGAAATGCGCAAATTCCCTGATTTTACATCTTTTGCACTTCAAATATTTTGTAGCCAGCTTAATAATCTCTCGCCTCTCAATATCGCGTAGGCAAATTCTCATTTTCAGAGAGTTATAGGTAAACCACAAAAAGGTGCATGCCTGCTAAGGGAAACGGATACTTTTGGGGAAATTTATGATAAACCCTAAAAATTCCAATAATCTCACGGTTTCCTGTAAATCATATTCACACTTTGAAATTGTATTCTCTAGTTATAAGAAATCATCCAGATATTGAATGGAGATTAACCCTTTTACGCCTAAGACTCTCAAATCAGGTTTCATTATTTTGGTAAAAATTAGGGGGCACAATCTAGACCAAATGGCATGCAGTTAAATTCGTACAGTGAATCAATAAACTGAAACCGTAAGTATTTTCTGTGCTTTTAGTTGACTGGCAACAAAAAATAAGCATCCTTTATATCTAGGGTTGCCATAAAACAATT
Source organism: Orchestes rusci (assembly GCA_958502075.1). Taxonomy (NCBI): domain Eukaryota; kingdom Metazoa; phylum Arthropoda; class Insecta; order Coleoptera; family Curculionidae; genus Orchestes; species Orchestes rusci. The sequence continues at coordinate 5,329,567 of OY293306.1, forward strand.
TTGTCGAATAAGTTTAACAGCCGTTTTATGATCTTCTATTTCAAAATGTCCAACACTTATGAATTTATTTAGGCAATTCAGATCAAATATGAATCTTTGTGAACCATCTTGTTTTGGGGTAAGAGATATGCTAGGAATAGATTGGTTTTTACAATCTTCTTCTTCACTTATAGCACCTTGTTTTAAAAGAGCATTGATTGAGGTACTCATAAGTTGTTTCTCACGTGAAGACCATTTTGGCTCGCGTGGAGCACTGAACTGTATTGGCGTTTGTGCGAAAGATATCTAAATACCTAGAACCCATGAAAAAAATACATTCGCGTTGCAGACCTCTGGTTTTCCGAGGCAGACTCTTGAAGTTTAACGAAGGCCTATATGAACTGGTAGATGGCCTATCCTCCTTGAGCTCCTTACTAGACTGAGCCAGGCACTTGTGGCTCCTCACTCGTTCTACCAGGTCTTTTTTAAACAGCCATTCATCATTTGGAGCACTGAGCAGAGCGTCTTCTGAGTTTCTGTTGAGATTGAGAAAAGTCAGCTCTATTCGTGACTGTGTCTCTTGATGGAATAGATCAGTCATCAGCCGTCCAGCATCACTTAGCTGTTGGATGACATCCTGCCCCCCCTTGATTTTTATAACACTCCTTATGGATTTGCCAAAAGCAGATATGGCTGCGCTAATTTGTGCCTGGATGTCGCTGAGCCTTCTATCCCTTTGGATAACTGATTCTGTGGCGGCATGCATTGCCAATAAGGGGATTTGGCTTCGGGGGCGCCAGAGAACCGCAATTCTCGAACGTGGAAATTCGTTGACCAATTCCTGCTTTCTTCGTGGCCTAGTCCCTCTTTGAGAATGCCCATCCCTAGCTCTTTGGTAATTGAAGGGCCGAAAATCGACGATTGGACGACATTTTTTCGAAAAAGGGGTGAAACGTCACTGTCGCCAGCATTTTGTTCATTTGCCAACGATTCCTGGTAACTGGTTTTGGATCGATCTCAATGGAAGCTATTGCCGTCATCTTCAGGGCTATGGAGACCCAACCCTTGAAATTCGAGTTCCATTGATGTGTTACGTGAGACAGCATCACCGTGTCTGCGCCTTGAAATTCGAATTCTATCCTCAGAATTTGCTGGGCTGCGTGAGACAACATCACCGTGTCTGCGCACCTTAGATCGACTATTTCTGCTGGATACATGAAAACGTTTAGGAGACTTGGCAACATCTTCGCGCCTTTTCTCAGCTTCCAAAACCCCTAATTGCTTTCGTGATGCAAGTATCTTCTCGTCAACCTGCGATTCCGCAGTGCTACTTCTATTTCGTTTTTTCTCCGCTTTCGGCATTTCAATGTCTAAACACCAACCGCACGGAACAAAACATAACACTCAATTTTGCGCCACCGATCAAAACCACCTATGAAAGAATGACAAAACAGAGGCTTGGGCGACGGAACGCCGGGGTGCAGGTAACGAAAAAATGATATCTTTAAAATGCGTGTAGATTGATGCGAAATGGAGGGTACTACAGTGTTTTTAATCACAAGACGAGGATAATTGCCTGCGGCGCTAATCAACCTGCAAAGCCTTTCTCTTATTCAACCCTGACTTTTGACCTCAAAGATATGCAAAAACAGCGTTATTAGAGTAATGTAATTAATAATAAACCGTAGACGATATCGATAAACATTCAATTACCCTGAAGCCACCTACAAGTCCCGTACATAAATAGACAATCTTCTCAACTTGAACAATAAAACCATACAAATAATAAAAAGGAAAATCTTGAAACTGTTTTCTCAGTCTGACCATGGATTGGTCATGGTCAGACTAAAAAAACAGTTTCAAGATTTCCCTTGCTTTTCCGGGAGGATTATTCACGAACTAGTTGCTAGACCATATGACGACCAAATGGTGGAGGTCTTCCACTTGATTGATGGGAAATCCATCCAAGAGATTGACTAAAATCTACCGATAGATGGCATTAGGTTCTACAACAATTTCACTTTACAAATGATATAACAGTACAGAAAAGTTTCATGATATTATTTTTCCAACGAGAAATATGCCCCTGGAGCCAAAGCAGCGCCAATCGTTGAAAATGTCTAAGGAATAAGTTTTTCCGAACTGTGTGGGCAGATGCGCAAGGAACCGGGTTGCAATTTATAAAATGCGCTCAAGCTAAAGATATTCTCTAAGCATATACCTGACGATGCTCAAAGAGTATTCGCTGTTCTTGACGTTTCTCACATGTTAAACTTGATGAGAAATTCTCTAGCAAGTCTAGTATAGATAAAAAAAAGTAAAATGGAGATATATAGGACTTTATGAACTGCATTTGGGAAGAGAGAAAGACTGTTGTCTGGAGATATTTTGAAGACTATATATTGATTGACGAAAGGATATGAAGTACGTACTGTTTCCATCAAGTTGAAGGTAGGTGAAATTCATAGAAGAGTCTGTAAAAACTGTTACCAAGAAAGTGTTTTGAACATTTCATTTTTTCAATCCATTTCTCTGCTCCAGCGACCAATGCCACTACTCAAAAGTTGGTACTATATTAGTGCGATCTCTATCTTGATCTTGGGTCGTGCTCAAACAAGCAACCTTCGCTATCGGCCATGTCTATTTTTGAATATTTTGCTCCTACTCAAAATTCATTATTTGAAAACCTATTCTTGCTCCCAATCAAAGATCTAGTAAAAGTTTAAGTGAAGACTGGCATAGTCTATCGATCTTTATGTACCACAATGACATTAAAATAATAAATAGGAGTTGAACAGTACATGACCTTTTATTTGTTTCAATCACCACCAACCTATTTTCTATCATTCTATCATAAACCTAATAATTGAAGTCAATCTGATGTGTACTTTGGTCGTGAATTTTATATTCCAATTCCTAAGCGATATTTTTAGAAAGTGCTCGAATTGCCATCTGATGATTTGAACCCATTGAACTGACATATCGCTTCAATAGTTGTCGTCTGAATAGTATTCAGAAATCCATATCGAGTTATGCTTCACCTTTCATTCAATTAACGGCTTTACTTGCATACTTAATGGTATGGAATTGATTGCTATTGAATAGATGATGTCGAATGTTAGGAAACCGGAATACGTAACCAGTCATTACGAAATCATTTACTAGTAAACAATATGATATAAAATAATTATTATTCCAAAATAGAAACTATGATAATCAACAATATTTGCACATGCATCATAGTCGAAATTCACCTTTTTGCTTTCCAATTGATAGAATTTTCCACTATACTGATACAATAATCAGAATGAGTTGCGGAGATGGAAATTGTAGCGTTGGATACAGCAATAGTTCTTTTGGTGCCTGAGGCTCTGCTCATTTGGCAAAATCACAAAAAAAAATAGAATCACTTGATGACGTCTGAGCAGAAGATATAATATATCCTGGAAACAATAAACGATAGAACTTTACTCTTCCTCAACTATGAACATCTCTGTCAATAATATAAAAAACAGCTCATTAAATATAAAACAATGAAAAACCAGAGGTCTAAATATCTAGGTCACCCAAGTGTAATAAAGTGGATAATACTGTGTACAGCTCATTTTTTATCGTCTTTTTTTCATTCAGTTGTTCAAGGTTCTCAGTTTTCCATTATGTCCTTTCAAAGAGTTGTTTTTTTTTAACGATCAAGGAGCTTTGAAAAATAAAAAAAAAATCGGAAACGTCAAGTAATAAATGTAATGTTGCCATTGATCAATAACCCTTCAAAAATAACCACTTTATTTGCGGAGAAGAGTTATGATCAAGTGAGCCAGACTCTCCACAGTCTTGTTTTGATTCTTGAACAATAATACAGGGCACAGAAAAACAAAGGGTGCAGTTTTAAGAGGCTATCAAAAAAGTCGACACAACCTTCCAAGCTAGAAGTCTATTATGCTTATGTCAGTAGAGTCGCCCATCGCAACTGCACTGTTTGTTTATAACACATTAAATGTAGCAAACTTCTTACTAGTCGTTACACATACACAGTTCAATAGATTCCTGAATGAACTGAATAATCGTGATACTCAATTTCAATTTAAAAATGTGTGTACTTTATTCATGATTCTTTAGAATCAATTATTTTTCTAAACAAGGTTCAAAAACGTATGTGACAAGACCAGTATAGTTTCCATCACATCAAACTAAATCATTATCTGAAAATAACCCAATTACTCGAAACAATCATAGTTGGTAGATGTTGAACCCACCCGTAAAGATTATTCACGCCAAGAAAAAATAGAAATTTTGATGACTCAGATTCATCATATTCAATGATGTATCCATTATTTGCTTCAGTGAAGCGGTTCAAAAACACAGATTCAGAGGAGTTATCTCCGGCTCATTTCTCATAAACATAATTTTCAGCAGTCTGAACTCACATTTTGAAAATCTTAGCATAAAATCCGAAGTATAACCTGTGGAAAAAGGAGAATACCAAGATAGATCCAGATCATAGATTTTGTGCGAATTGATCATTTGATTTTCCAAGACATCGCCCACTAACAACACACTTTTTTTTGCATAAAGATCGCTGGATTGACCCAGATGCCGGGTATTGAATTCATCCCATACTTCTGGAGCATGTTCTGGAGCTCCTTACTAATATCCTGATTATTTGATCTTGAATAAAACATTTCTTCAGTTGGTGAACCTGTTTTCTCCAATCTAGGCACGTAAGCAATGTAATCATAGCGGAAAAACCCCCTACATGTTAATTATTCTAATTATTATTATAAACTTGAGATTTGTTAAAAAACCGCAGTGAATCAATGTATCTGAATTTTATAGCAGTATCAACATCGGACTCAGTGAAAAAAATGTGAGTATTATCCGTTAGTGTTTGGAAAAATAGTAAATTGTTCCATCCCTGCAACTAACAATGGCTTTAAAGATGAAATGTGAATCGTAGCCCAAGAGATTATGGAGTACAATGTAGACGATGAATGATATCTTGAAATTCAATTTGAGTGAGCAAGTCATCACACACCACCTGTGAAATGATCACGATGAATAACGATATGATCTTGACTATTTAATTTTGATGGTTTCTCTCAAATATGACACTCTTTTGCATCACTTTTGTCCAATATTTCAGACATGAGTACCACTTTTTGGTAACCCAAACAGTCAATTTCTATCCAACTCAAACGATAAAAGGTATAATTTCGAAAGAGCGGATTTTCCTTCATTGTATGATGCCATTGCCACCACCGACTGGTCTTTTTAAGAACAGTCCAAAAACGTAAATGATGCTGTTGAAAAGTTCAATGATAAATTATACAGGGTGCTACTTAATGGTATGTCATAATTTTAAGGGGAAGTTCCTGGATAAATTTTAAGTCGAAAAGGTCATATAAACTTGAGTCTCAAAATGCTTGGTTTTAAAGATACAGGGTGTTAAAGATCTATTTTATTTTCAGTTTTAAATACATTTTCCAAAGATGGTTTGAGATATTGAACTGAATTTTGCCATAGGATATCATGTTATAGGAACACACTTTTTTTTATTTTCATTTTTTTATTTTCATTTCATTTTTTTTTTAGACACAAGTTTACATGACCTTTCCAACTCAAAATTTATCCAGGGACTTTCCTTAAAAATTATGACATCATTAAGTAACACCCTGTACATTTTGTTCGACGACCATGTGCCACTACACAGAAAGTTTAAACGCTCATTTCCAGTTTGATACAACGCTACAACAATGAGGAATATAATGCTGAACAAGAAAGCACTACGCAAATCTAGACGGACAAGTTTTGTATCTTTTCTGGACGAATTTAGCAGGCTAAGAGAATCAATCAAGCGAGATATCAGAACTTCATATACCAGATACATATTGAATGTTCAACAAAGTATCAACAATGATCCCAGATGCTTTTGATCATATTCCATTTTGGGTAACAAAAGCGCGTAGACCCTTGAGGGATTTTAGATGCCTTCAGTACGTTTTTCCAAAGCGTTTTCACACAGTCTGCAAATCATCGCGATCATGCGTTTTAACGTAAGTCAAACAGCATACTTTGTTTGAACAATCCAACTTCCGAAGACAAATTGAAGACTTGTGAAGAATCGGAAAACAAAATGACGTCAGGTCCAGAGAGAGTCAGAGTCAGGTTAAGAACTGCATTGGTGCCCTGGCTGCCCCACTGCGAATCGTCTTCTATTTGATTCTCCATAGTGGCCTATACCCGACTCTCTGGAAAGAGGCAAAGGTCACTCCGGCATTTATATCTGGTGGGAGGTCTGGAACAGTGAATCATGAAGCCATGTGTATTTGAAGCCATCTTATACGATTGCATATACAGGGTCACAATTTTAAAAGGACCAGCATTTGATTGTGTTCAAATCAATGATAGTATGTAGATTTGGCAGGACATGTCAATTTAGATATCGTGAAGGACAACTTTTGAGGTATCTGTTGTTTTTCTGGAATCAAGCCTCTCACGCCCAGGGTAGCTACCCCCGAAATTTCAAATGGCAACCCCCACTTATCCCGCGATTTTTGAAATCTTCACGTTCTTTTCCAAACGCTACATCACTTTTTTTTCAATATTGAAGTTCCTAACCTCACAACAATTTTCAAACGAACAGAATCGATTATTCTTTGAACTGATTATAGTATGAAAATTTGGTGAGGTCACATTTTTAATATCGTGGGGGACAACTCTCGAAGTATCGATCAATTTTCTGGATTCAACCTCCTCACTCCCCGGGTAGTCCATTTTCAAAAAAAAATTATGCAACTTATCAAGAAAAGCATAAATATTCCAGAAATCGCGGAATAAGTGGAGGCTGCTATTTGAAATGTCAGGGGTAGTTGCCCTTCGAGTAAGTGGTGTGAGTGGCTTGATTCCAGACAAACAACAGATACCTCAAAAGTTGTCCCCCTTGATATCTAAATTGACGTGTCTCGCCAAATCTTCATACTATCATTAGACACAATCAAATGCTGGACCTTTTTAATTTAACACCCTGTATACAGCTGTATGCTGTCAAATATCACCATTTCAACATGGCCTCATGAACCAAAGATCAACTGTAACGAATCTAATGTATTTACCGCAGATTGTCTCAGAAATCCTGGATAGGGAGGCCAGATGGATGTTATTTACACGGACTTTTCTGAAGCCTTCGATAGGTTGTATCAGGGGGTGATAATCACTTAGTTGAATAAATTTGGTTTTTCTGACAGTCTCCCAGCTCTCTTTATCTCTCATCTACATAATCGGCAGCAATATTTTTTTAATTATGGATTCAAGTCCACAAAGTATGCGGCAACTTCAGGTGTACCCCAGGGCTCAAACTTGGGTCCACTTTTTTTTTTGTTGTTTGTCAATGATCTGACTGATGAACTCACTTTTGATAAACTGTTGTTCGCTGACGATCTTGAAATTTTCTATCCAATATATTTTCTAGTGGACTGTGAGCGATTGATAATCCTTATATTTTTCATATTTTCAAAAAATGTGCAAAATATAAGGATTAGTAAGTACTGATCCCATTGATGTTTGAAAAATCAACCAACGACTTCTTATAATGTAGTAATCACCGATTAAAGAGCGCCAATCAACATCCACTACGTCACAGGATACACTATCTATCTCCGTCTGACGTATTGACTGTGATGACTCTCTCTGACTCGGAAGAGTAATATGGCCCCACCCCTTTTGCGATCATGCAGTGAAATTCGCGTCTTCTTTTTCAATTATTTAGTATACTTCTGGGTATTTTGGAAAAATTTCTTCGCTGATGACTTTCAAATAATGTCTAGAATACGTATATAAAATTTCAAGTCATTTGAAAATGTATGCAAATTGTCCATTGCTTCATTGCCCAACAGTGTTACTCATTAGGACAGCCATTGTAACAATGATCCATACTACTACTCATTGGACGTTTGAAGCAGTTGAGTGTGTATGACTAAGACTACAGTTAAAAATATCAAACAGATGACTTATGCCATTGGACTAAGGGCAAATAACATTTACCGGAGATCTTACGAAGATATTTGTTCTAGCTCTAGCACAGTAAAAAGTAGAGGTGCTTCTACTGTTTATTCTGGGAACGTTGAAATTCACTTAGAAGAGAAGATCTGGACATTCAAACTTAACATGAGTTAGCTTATATAAATATGTGAGCTACGCTAATTCTCTCCTATATTCTAGAACGAGGGGTAAACCGCGTGGGTATTTTGGTGTACAAATCTTGGGTATTAGGGGAATTGGTAGAGGAAATAGTGGGTATTAGAGGTATTTAGTGGGTATTAGTAGGTATTAGTGGGTAATAGAAGGGTATTAGATGTAATACTCGGGGTATTAGGGGAATTAGTCTGGGTAATAGATGTTTTAGAATGATAAAAGAACATACGATTTTTAAAACTTATTTCCCTATTTACCATAGAAGTCCAATGTAAGTTGGTATTTGGTAACTCTCGACGCGTATCAATATGCTACAGTAGATTATGAGCTTTTTATGGGAACCTACTTATTAGTAGATACATAATACATATCAACGATTTGGCAACATTGCCTACACCTGTTGTTAAAGAAACCGTGCGTATCCAGTGATCAACTTTATGCGAGACTTTATGTTTTTTGTGATAGTGGTGAAACAAAAATAAGGTAAGTTATGTTCAGTAGAAACGAGAGTAGAAATGTCTGTGAGACTGATGATTGTCTATATGATTCATTTTTCACAATACTTTATATTAAATTGGCAATCGGGTAAAGCAACAAAGTAAGGTTATGTCTAACTCGAATAGTTTCACAACGGTTTCATGCAGCCCCGAGGGCAGCTTACAATGTTGCCAATAATAGTGTAATTTAGATAATAATATGATTTTTCAAATTGATTTCCAGTTAGTGATGATATTATGATAAAACAGAATGATAAACTGAGTATCAAAATCGGAATGGACAAGCGTGCGCTTAAATACATAGATTGTCTGATTGTCGATAGATTCAACCCCAGATTGGGGGTGTGACATTCTGGGGATAAGAAATAAATAAAAATTGATGAAATTTATTTAAATTGTATTGAAAGAAAGCCAATTCAACATTTTCAAAAAACTATTTCTTTCGCTTTGGGGGATGAAAAGAAATAAAATTTGCCGAAAATTATTGAGATATGTAGGAAGTCAGTGGGTCTCGGAGTGAACCATTTCCAAAAAACTATCATTTTCGCTTTCAGGGTTGATAAAGGGGTCGGAATAAATTTTTGGTTTTTGACCGCCATTCATTTTTTCTTTCATGTTATTGCGATAAGTGACAATCAAAGTGACAACGTTTGAAGCTTATGTTATACCTCGTGTTATACTGTATTTTCAGATCTTCACTCCTGAAACTGAAACCTAGCTGAGAACCTAGCCTACCTATTCTTTTGAACTGTCGCCCGTCGTGTCGTCTCTCCGAGTACGAATCCAAAGATGAACGAAAATGCAGAGGTAATTTTATTGATAGCGTATTTACTAGGAACGGTATTGACGTTCATTCTTCCTTTAATTGGTTTCAGCACGGGTTCTCCTAATGGAACTAAATATGTATAAAAACAAAATCTAAACGTCGATATAAACCTTTTACTGTTTTTCAAGTTTTAAGATTTTTATGCGATTTTATATCTATTAAATGTATAGGTAATCGAACTTTGTTGGCCTGTATCTTTGTATTCCATAGTAGAAAACTCGGTAATAAACTTGAGTGTCCTTTGCTCGGTCCCACGCCTGGCCCTTTGACAAAGATTTTTTTTTTATTTTCAGCTTTCGGACAGCACCGTGGACACCACTGACAATCTGTGGTTACAGGCTGAATCTGGGATAAATATTCGAGTTCCCGATGTTGTGAAAAATATGCTTAAAATTAACGGATACGAAAATGGACCACTTATCAGCCAAATTGATGATTGTGCTATTTCGTCAATCGAAGAATTCGCGCGAAATGATCTTCCAGATATATTAAGCAAAAATGAATTTCAAAAGTATTATGGAATTTATTGCGACCATCCCGAGAAATTCAAATTCGTTGTTGGACATCGTCAAATAATTAAAATGATTGCTAAGTTTTTCCAGAAGCAAATGAATAAAACCTCGAATAAAACAAAACATAATGGAGTTGGGAGATATAAACCTGCTTCTCCAACCTCCCGTGAACAGACTCAAAAATCGTCTTGTGATGAGCCCCCAGATGAGCCCGGTGATATAGAGGAAGAAAAGAAAAAATTATTCCATACAATGAAGTGCTGGGCCCGGATGAAAGTCGATCCTGAGAAGTGGTGTTCGTTTGAGAATAACTTTCAGAACATCGCCATGGAAATCAAACAGGTTAAAGGATATCCAAACAATAACTCGAACAAAGAGCTATATTGTATAGTTACGTGCTTCTGTGGGAGCAAGTATAAGCTCCCAAAGCTATCCAAAAGAAAATCACAGTTCACAAGGTGGATAACTTCCAACTTCTACACTCATCTAACTGAGAAGCACATTAATATCTCCCTCGATATTTCCAAAACCTTCTCGAACAAATCGGCTCCTAGATCGGCCCCAAATGTCACAAAAACCTTGGACTCTTATTTCAAGAAAAAACCAGTTGAAAAAATCAAGATTCTGCAGAATGTCATCATCAAACCCCCAACCGAGCCTTCAGCCGTGAACTCGCCCATGAATGAAATATCAAATCCAGGACCAATGCAAGGATGTCTAAGCGTATCACCGAGCGTATCACATTCACAGAATTTGCTCAATTTAGCACAAGATTACGCACTTCAAAAACACAAATCTGATACTGAGATATTTGATGAGCCCAATACTGAATATCTAGGCAAGAGTCTAGATATTATAAAACCAGGCGAGCTTTCTAAGGACTTTCTGGACAACAATGGACACCGAGATGGACACCCACTTCAGAATTTTACTATGAACTCTGATCTTATATTTGACGGCCATTCTGATTCCGAGACCCGAGTCAAGACCAATACTGAAAATCTAGATAGGTGTCTAGATATTAAATCAAGCAGCCAGAAGTGGAAGAATATAAAATATCAAAGGTCTGAACGAAGGAAAAGGGCAAGAGAAAGATCATCTTCTAAAGATTCTAATCAAAAACTTCTGACAGATTATTACGACTTCATTGATAAAGTATGTACTGCTATGTCAGTTGACATTACAGAGAAAATTCTGAATAACATTACCAATGCAGATTCAGATATTTCGTCAAATACCGAGAATAATAACTTGGAAACCTCGATGGAAACTAACAAGAAGCAGAAAATTTCATTGTTTCTTCAGAAATTGCTAGGCAACGCTACTGCGAATTCAGATCACATGGACAACAATAATTCTTTTGATGAATTCACAAAGAACGTGTCTCTTTATTTATTTTATACGGCTGGCAGACTTGCATATGAAACATTGCAAGCAAACTTGAAAAATTGTCTACCTTCTATATCCACCCTGAATCGTTTCATGGACAATAAGCAAAAACGGCTAGAAGAGGGATCATTCGATTTTGAAGGCTTGAGAGACTTCTTGGAAATGAAAAACTTGCCAAAAGTTATTTGGATATCAGAGGATGGAACGAGAGTCAATGGGAGAATAGAATACGATTCGACGTCCAATAAAATTGTTGGATTTGTTATGCCATTGAAGAAAGGCATACCGCAAGGTAACACATTCATTGCTAGTTCAAGCACGACCATTCAAAAATATTTTCAAGAAGGAGTTAAATCTTCCTATGCGTATGTTATAGTTGCCCAGCCATTGACGCCTGGGTCGCCTTCATATTGTGTAAGCATGTTTGGAACTGATAATAGATTTAATTATAAAGATGTTATTGAAAGATGGAAGTATATGATGGAAGAAGCTAAAAAATCTGGTATAACTGTATTGGGATTCGCTTCGGACGGAGACACGCGCTTGTTGAAGGCCATGCGGATAGTTTCTGGTTTGGGAACTGTGAAAGAAGATGCAAACCTCGATGTAAACTTTGATGAGAAAAATACAGGCTGGCGATGGTACCATTCCAAGGACAACGTTGAAGAGGGGTGTTTTTTTCAAGATTTCATCCATATATTAACAAAGCTGAGAGTCCGACTTCTTAATACCAAAATTAAATTAACAGTGGGTGATTATCAAGCTTCTTCAGAACACCTTGTTAAAATCATCAATACAGTGTCGAAAGACAAGCATTTGTTGACCATGACTGACGTTAAAGCAGAGGATAAAATGAATTTCTTGTCTGCAGAGAAAATTTGTTCTGTAAGAGTAATTGAGCTTTTAAAAGCAATTCCTAATTCTGATGGAACACAATTCTATTTGAAAATAATGCATTTTATTCTTTCTGCATTTTTAAGTGATGGTGAATCAGAAGAGCAATTACCATTGTGTGAAAGAATATACAGAGTTTGGTATGTTGTATTTCTCCTTCGAGCATGGAGGGCATCAGTAAAAAAGAGTAAGATTCTCACGTTGAAGGACAACTTCATATCAACAAACTGTTATACGTGCATAGAATTAAATGCCCATAATATTATCAAAACAGTTCTATTGTTCAAATTCAATAGTGTTGAGAATAATTTACAGAGCAATATGTTAAATTTACCAAACATGGGTAGCCAGCCCTGTGAAAAACTGTTCAGAGCAGCGAGATCAATGACGTCCACGTTTTCTACAAAAATAAACTTCAGCATAAGAGAATTTCTATATAAAATTGGCAGAATCAACACCATAAACAACATTGTGGGTAAAATGAACTCCGAATTCCTATTTCCACGTGAGGTTAAAAAACGAAGGGATCGACAAGAAGCTATAACTCGGGAAGAAATAATGAATATAGATATTGAATCAGTAGTGGAAAAAGCTCTAAGTGATGCAATGAAAGAAGTTCAGCACATAGGTATGTTTGCCGATGAAGAGGATTACTTGCAATTGGACTTGGAACGCGTTATGGAAGATCTCCCAGAGAACAAGACACCAGATAGTGAAGATACCTCGGATCGAACTTCGGATGATACAGACAACTTTCTGATTGATCAAACCGAGGATCAAACCCTCGATCAGAATCTTTGTGAAGATACAAATAAAAATGGAAATTCCTTAATAGCGAACATTCGAGATATGGAAACGAGTATGGAAACATTCGTCCATAAAGATGATGTTTTAGATCTGAAAGATTATTCAGATAAAATAAAACATGTGGAAGAAAATTCTATCTACGTTGAAGTGCTACTGAAGGATGGGTCCGCAAATCGATCTGCAGTTATTAAAAAATCTTCATTTTGCTGGCTTCTTAGTGAATCTAACGGTCGTATCAGTAACGATCGCCTCAAAAGGTTTATAATCACACCAAGTGACAATACAAAATTAAAAGTGAAAAGAAGTGAGCGAGAAGGTGAGTCAAAAATCAACCCAAAAAAATGTAAGCAAAAACGACTAAAAAAAGGAGGCATTGTAAAATTAACAGACTCAGAAGGAAGGAGTGTAAACGCGAAGGAAATCTGTGAAACTGAGAGCGAAATGGATGAGGCTGATGGTGAATTTGATCAATCAGAATCCTGTGATGAGGAATTCATAAAGGATATTACAATAGGAAAATTCTATGCCGTCGCCTATGATAAACAATGGTTTATCGGCAAAGTTTCTGATATTCTTAATGAAAACCAATTCAAGGTGAAATTTCTAAAATTAAACAATAATCACTTTGTCTGGCCCAGGCAAGATGACACCGACATCGTTGAGCTAAAATATATTTTTTATGGTCCTCTGGAGCTATCAGGAAGTGGTCCTTTCAATTTAAGGAGGCATGATCTAATTACAATAGAAAAAAAATATAAAGCAACAGCTGAATAGTTTTATTGTCATGAATTTCCAATTAATTTTTTTTATTCGTAGCGGTTTTACCATACGATTTTTCTTTGGAGAAAAGGTTTTCGGTACATATTATTTACGTTTATTGTTTTTTCTATAGTTTTTTTCCTCGTGCCCGAGGTTGTATCATTTTAATCGTATGAAGATTTGTTCAAGATGATTTGGAAATAAATATTATTTTGAATTGTAAATTTGGTAGTTTTCATTGTTTAACATATTGGTAAGTTTATAGCCCTTTCTCATTCAAGGTAAGTAATAACTTTTTAACTGCGAAAAGTATTTTTTTTCCAGAGATAATAGTGGGTATTAGTAGGCATTAGGTGGTATTAGTAGGTATTAGTGGGCATTAGTGGGTATTATTATAGGTATTAGAGGTATTAGAGGGTAATAGAGGTATTAGTTTAACAAAGTCGGGTATTAGAGGTAGAATGAGGTATTAGTGTACACAATTTTGAAGCGCGGTTTACCCCTCGTTCTAGAACTTGTACAGAAAATCAGTCCATGATCAAATCCTCTCTCTGGATAGTCTCCGTCCAATTTGAATACCTTTCCGTTGTTATTTCGTAGATTGATGTTGTAATGTGGAGGATACCAAACCAATGGGCAATATTCAAGTTTAGAACGTAGATATGCAAAGTGAAGCGTTAAAATGCATCTGATTATCAATACCTTCACAATTCCTCACTATAAACCGGTGGGCTTCACTTTCTGCGCTGGCCATAGTCTTGATATGTCTGGCAAATGTAAATTCACAGACTCAGATCCGTGACAAAATAATTCATGCATGTTTATATAATTACCGTAACCCAAAGAAGTCACCTTGCGGGTAAATGGATTATATTTGCATTTGGATACATTCAAATGTGGTCTGTTGTCGACACACCAGTTCTGGATCTTATCCAGGTCATCCTGCAATCGCTCACAGTCCACTAGAAAATATATTGGATAGAAAATTTCAAGATCGTCAGCGAACAACAGTTTATCAAAAGTGAGTTCATCAGTCAGATCATTGACAAACAACAAAAAAAAAAGTGGACCCAAGTTTGATCCCTGGGTTACACCTGAAGTTGCCGCATACTTTGTGGACTTTTAAAAAAATACTACTGCCGATTATGTAGATAAGAGATGAAGAGAGCTGGAAGACTGTCAGAAAAACCAAATTCATTCAACTAAGTGATTATTACCCCCTGATCCAACCTATCGAAGGCTTCAGAAAAGTCCGTGTAAATAACATCCATCTGGCCCCCTTATCTAGGATTTCTGAGACAATCTGCGGTTAATACATCAGATTCGTTACA
The DNA here is from genome assembly GCA_958502075.1 of Orchestes rusci. Lineage (NCBI taxonomy): Eukaryota > Metazoa > Arthropoda > Insecta > Coleoptera > Curculionidae > Orchestes > Orchestes rusci. Next base: position 5,344,748 of record OY293306.1, read on the forward strand.
GTTGATCTCTGGTTCATGAGGCCATGTTGAATTGGTTATATTTGGCAGCATACAGCTGTATACAGGGTGTTAAATTAAAAAGGACCAACATTTGATTGTGTTCAATGATAGTATGAAGATTTGGCGAGACACGTCAATTTAGATATCGAGGGGGACAACTTTTGAGGTATCTGTTGTTTTTCTGGAATCAACCCACTCACCCCCAGAGTAGCTACCCCTGAAATTTCAAATAGCCACCTCCACTTATTTTGCGATTTTTAAGATCTGCACGTTATTCTCCATACACTACATCACTTTTTTTTCAGCATTGTAGTTCCTTACCTTACAAACATTTTCAAACGAACAGAATTAAATATTCTTTGAACTGATGATAGTATGGCAATTTGGTGAGACATATCAATTGAGATATCAAGGGAGACAACTTTCGAGGTATCTATTTATTTTCTGGATTCAACCCCCCCACTCCCAGGGTAACTACCCCTGAAATTTCAAATAGCAGCCTCCACTTATTCCGCGATTTTTGAAATATTTATGCTATTCTTGATAAGTTGCATAACTCTTTTTTGAAAATGGACTACCCTGGGAGTGAGGAGGTTGAATCCAGAAAATTGATAGATACCTCAAAAGTTGTCCTCCACGATATCTAAAATGTGACGTGTCTCACCAAATTTTCATACTATCATCAGTTCAAGGAATAATTGATTCTGTTCGTTTAAAAATTTTTGTGACGTTAGGAACTTCAATATTGAAAAAAAATGATGGTAGCGTATGGAGAAGAATGTGAAGATTTTAAAAATCGCAAGATAAGTGGGAGTTGCTATTTGAAATTTAGGTGGTAGCTACCCTGGGCGTGAGAGGATTGATTCCAGAAAAACAACAGATACCTCAAAGGTTGTCCCTCTCGATATCTAAATCGACATGTCTCGCCAAATCTTCATACTATCATTGGTTTGAACACAATCAAATGCTGGTCCTTTTCAAATTGTCACCCTGTATATGCCATCGTATAAGATGTCTTCAAATACACATGGCTTCATGATTCACTATTTCAGACTTCTCACCAGATACCGGAGTAACCTTTGCCTTCTTCCAGAAAGTCGGGTCTACGCCACTATGGAGAATCAAATTGAAGACGATTCGCAGTGGAGCAGCCAGAGCACCAATGCACTTTCTAACCTGACTCCGACTATCTGGACCTGACGTCATTTTGTTTTCCAATTCTTCACAGGCTTTCAATATGTCTTCTGGAGTTGAATTGTTTGAACAAACTGTACTGTTTGAATTAGGTTGAAACGCATGATCGCAATGATTTGAAGACTGTGTGTAGACGCTTTGGAAAAACGTACTGAAGGCATCTACAATCCCTCAAGGGTCTACGCGCTTTTATTCTTCAAAATTAAATATGATCAAAAGCATCTGAAATCATTGTTGATACTTTGTTGAACATTCAATATGTATCTGGTATATGAAGTTCTGATATCTCGCTTGATTGATTCTCTTAGCCTGCTAAATTCGTCCAGAAAAGATAAAGAACCAGTCCGTCTAAATTTGCGTAGTGCTTTCTTGTTCAGCTTTATATTCCTCATTGTTGTAGCGCTGTATCAAGCTTGAGATGAGCGTTTAAACTTTGTATGTAGTGGCACATGGTCGTCGAACAAAATGTATAATTTATCATTGAACTTTTCAACAGCATCATTTACGTTTTTGGACTGTTCTTGAAAAGACCAGTCGGTGGTGGCAATGGCATCATACAATGAAGGAAAATCCGCTCTTTTGAAATTATACCTTTTATCGTTTGAGTTGGATAGAACTGTTTGGGTTACCAAAAAGTGGTACTCATGTCTGAAATATTGGACAAAAGTGATGCAAAAGAGTGTCATATTTGAGAGAAACTATCAAAATTAAATAGTCAAGATCATATCGTTATTCATCATGATCATTTCACAGGTGGTGTGTGATGACTTGCTCACTCAAATTGAATTTCAAGATATCATTCATCGTCTACATTGTACTCCATAATCTCTTGAGCTACGATGCACATTTTATCCTTAAAGCCATTGTTAGTTGCAGGGATGGAACAATTCACTATTTTTCCAAACACTAACGGATAATACTCACATTTTTGCACTGAGTCCGATGTTGATACTGCTATAAAATTCAGATACATTGATTCACTGCGGTTTTTCAACAAATCTCAAGTTTATAATAATAATTAGAATAATTAACATGTAGGGGGTTTTCCGCTATGATTACATTGCTTACGTGCCTAGATTGGAGAAATGTTCTATTCAAAATAATATAATCAGGATATTAGTAAGGAGCTCCAGAACATGCTCCAGAAGTATGGGATGAATTCAATACCCGGCATCTGGGTCAATCCAGCGATCTTTATGCAAAAAGAAGTGTGTTGTTAGTGGGCGATGTCTTGGAAAATCACAGGATCAATTCACACAAAATTTATGATCTGGATCTATCTTGGTATTCTTTTTCCACAGGTTATACTTCGGATTTTATGCTGAGATTTTCAAAATGTGAGTTCAGACTGCTGAAAATTATGTTTATGGGAAATGAGCTGGAGATTTCTCCACTGAATCAGTGTTTTTGAACCGCTTCACTGAAGCAAATAGTGTCAGATACATCATTGAATATGATGAATCTGAGTCATCAAAATTTCTATTCTTTCTCGGCGTGAATAATCTTTACGGGTGGGTCATGGTTCAACATCTACCAACTATGATTGTTTCGAGTAATTGGTTTATTTTCTATATACGTATTCTAGACATTATTTGAAAGTCATCAGCGAAGAAATTTTTCCGAAATACCCAAAAGTATACTAAATAATTGAAAAAGAAGACGCGAATTTCACTGCATGATCGCAAAAGGGGTTGGGCCATATTACTCTTCCGAGAAAGAGAGAGTTATCACAGTCAATACGTCAGACGGAGATAGATAGTGTATTTTGTGACGTAGTGGATGTTGATTGGCGCTCTTTAATCGGTGATTACTACATTATTAGAAGTCGTTGGTTGATTTTTTAAACATCAATGGGATCAGTACTCACTAATCCTTATATTTTTCATATTTTCAAAAAATGTGCAAATTGTCCATTATTATTATTATTATTCTCATTGGTTAGTCTCACATTTTCTATGTGGTAAAAGGTAATGAGGGTCTTCGCAAAACTCACACCTTGTTGACTATCACTGATTTTTGCATGTCCGTTATTAGTTGTAGTGGTATATTGTGTTTCTTGAATCCTGCGGGTAACTCCGGTGGTATGAGGCCAGTGACTGAGATGACTACGGGGAGAATGAGGACTTTTTCCATTTTCCACATTGATTTTATTTCCTCAGCTAGGTCCGTGTATTTTCTTATTTTCTCTGTTATTGTCTTCTGTATTTTGTGATCCAGAGGGTGTGCAATATCTATAAACGTTGTGATTTTGTTGATTTTGTCTATCAGTGTTTTGTCTGGTCTATTGTTTATAGTTGTTTTATCAGTTATGATTCCTCGGTCCCAGTATATTTTATAATTTTGGTTCTCGTTGACTTGGTCTGGTGTGTATTTGTAGTACTTTTCTTCTATTGTTTTCATGTTATGTTTGTGGAGTAGGTATTTATGGAGGATCTTGGCTGTCAGATTGTACCTGTTTAGGTATTTTGTCTGTGCCAAGCTAGGACATCCTGATGTTATGTGTTGTATCGTTTCGGGCATTGATTTACATATTCTACAGTTATCATTTTGTGTATTAGTTTTTGTGATATATTCTTGGAAATTTCTTGTCGGTACAACCTGATCCTGTATGGAGTACATGAATCCTTCTGTTTCACCATACAGGTGTCCGAGTTCGATCCATTTGGTTGACAGCTGATGTTGTTTATCGAGGTCGTTCTTGAATCTGCCATGTAGTTTTTTGCTGTTCCATGTCTGTGTGATGTTTGTGAAGAATGTTTTATTGTCTATCTGCTGTAGTTGTGTGTGTGTGCTGAGTGGTGTGTATCTTTTGTCTGCTTGTTTGATGGACGCGTGTGATGATGACTGAGTTGCCTCAAAGCTAAAGTATCTTTGTGAGCTGTGTATTTGTATGTTGTGTGTTGATTCTTTATTGATTAGGCATCTTCCTGTTTATTTCCTAGGTGGGTATAATCTCTCAACAGCCAAGTTTGGATGTAGGGCTCTATTATCCGTGAGGATTTTTCTTGTCAGTCTGTCTAGTGCTTGTACGTCTGTTATGATCCACTGTATGATTCCGAATGAGTACGTTAATATCGGTATTGCCCAGGATTTTATGGCTTTGATTTTATTATGCATGACTTTTTTTAATCAGTTCTTGTATTTGTTTTCTATGGTCTCTTTAATTTTTTTCGTTTAATGTGTGAGTGTTTCATTCACTTCTAAGTATTTGTATGTTTCGTTGTTAGGTGGTGTGGGGAATGACATGTTGTTAATTAGAAGCTCTATGTTGTTCGTTTTTGTTGTTTTGCCTTTTTTCGCTATCATTGATGCGCATTTATCTAGTCCGAAGTTCATTCATATGTCTTTAGAGAACGTGGCAGTGGTTTCTCATAGCAAGGATAGTTGATTTTTGTCCGGAGAATATAGCTTTAGATCGTCCACGTAGAACAGGTGTGATATTTTGTAATCTTTTGTTGGACTGTATCCAATATTTGATGACTTTAAAAGGCTGCTTAGTGGGTTGAGTGCTAGGATAAACCATTTTGGGCTCCATGTGTCTCCTTGGGATATTCCTCTTTTGACCTTTATGTTATTAGTTTTAAGATCTATTTGGGGTAGAGTGAGTATTAATTTTGTTTCCCAATTTTCCACAGTTTCTTTCAGAAACCGTATGATGTCCAGATCGATTTTATACATTTCTAAAATGCGGAGCAAACATGGATCAGGTATGGAGTCATAAGCTTTTTGATAGTCTATCCAGGCAACTACTATGTTTCTGCCGTTTGCTTCTGCTTGCCTCGTTATCACCCTGTCTATTATCAGTTGCTCTTTGCAGCCTTCCGTTCCTTTTGTACATCCTTTCTGTTCTTCATGTTCGATTTTTTGCTCTGTGATATGTTTTGTCACTTTTTCAGCTATCGTTTTTGTGATAATTTTTTAAATAGTGTTCAGGCATGTAACGGGTCCGTAGTTTTTAGGGTCGTCTGTGTTCTCGTTTTTAGGTTTGAGATATGTTATGCCATGTGTTAAGGATGGTGGGACTTCTGCTGGGTGAGTGATTACATGTTGGATCATTTGTGCCATTTTTCCATGTAATGACGTCAGATGTTTCCAAAAATTATAATTATTATTATTATCATTATTATTATTAACATCATTATTATCAATATCTTCATTATTTGAACAGACGACGCCATATTTGAACTTCTTGAAAATGTTTTTCGTGGACTCAATATCAGCGATATAGCGGCTGCAGTGTCCTGTGATTCTTCCGAGGCTTTTGATTTCGTTGACCACCAAATACTGTTTAGAAAACTAGAAAAATATTGTTTCAAGGGTGTGGCCTGGAATTGGTTGCGAACTTATCTGTTAGAGAGGTAGCAAATCGAATGGTGAGGTTTCTGGGATGCTTGGGATTGACCATGTTGTGCCCCAATATCTGTACTGGCTTCTGTGCCTTCTCTTATGTACATCAATGATCTAACCGAGCTTGTTATTCAGGGTAGATTTACAGTGTTTGCAAATAAAACAACGAACCTATGGACACATCGGTATCCTGATACACCGAATGCATTGATTGTTCGGGAAATGATAGCTCTGGAATGTAGCAGCTCCAAACGCCTTTGTCTGAATTTTCTCAAGATTTGTGTCTCGAGCTTCAAGTGTGTCTTTGGGGAACTAAAGGTGAATGATGGTGTTGTTTTGGAAAGGCCGCTGAATAAATTTCTTGGTATTGTGTGAGCTACAATTACATGGTCATATCGAGGTCTCAAACGCGAAGTTGGCAAGAGAATGTTTAGCCATGTGAACGGTCGCAAAAGAATAAGAATCTTCAGTGGCCACGTCGGTATATTGAACAAAGTTATATGAGAAAATTAAACCCATGATGTCACTTGACATGTCGTTACCTACTATAAACAAAAAAATTGACTAACTTCACCCCCAAAAAATACCTCTCAATAAAATATTATCATTCCGGTCATCAAGAACTAAAGACAATTTCACATAAAATATGATAAACATGTTGGATAATAGTATCGATGACAAAAAAATAGAGAGAAATACAGTTTTGAATAATGCAATCCACTAGTCCATTTGGATTCAATGGAAGGACGCCCCAAAATTATACCTGCACATTGTAAATTACTCACAACCAAATCCAGCATGATGGTAAAAGACGGAAAAGGAGATGGGGAAAACATTATTTATGCATCACAATAAAAGCTTTTCGAGCTCATACCCTGTGCTCCGACTTAGTCATTCTAGCACTGAAAAAATAAATAAGTGAGAGAGAGATTCCACGGTAAATTTCTCGGCTGTATCTGAAGGTTGCGATAAAACAGTGCCATTGACAAATTTGAAATTAGGCTTGTCAGAACTTCGTATAAAATAACCTTAAAGTCTGTAGATTTTTTCTTATTATGTTGCCGAGAACTACTTTATAAACGATTTTACCAAATTGAGTTTTATCAATTTTTATTGTAGAGCATGTATCAACATATTGATCCTGACCATCTTCAGATAAAAACTTTCACTTTCCTCACCAAATTACTTATTATCTAGGGACCTTTGAGTCAAATAATATTCTTCATCTCTCGATGTTTCCATAATTGTTGATGACTCCACTTCGAAAGCAATGGATTCTTTGGAGAATCAAGCAATCATTGCTCGTCCGGACTGGCGAGTTCCAGTTATTCTGAATGACACACGAAAATTGACTAGGAGAATGACATAAGTTATGTAACGGACGCCTATGTAAAGTACTTACTACAGATACTGTTAACTTTGCTGTTCATGTTCACATATTAATGGAATATTCAAATTAGGCGGGTAGTCAGTAGTCATTATTCATGTAATTACGTAAAAAGATGTATTAGACTTCAGTTTTCGGGTTTTTTCAAAAAGGGATTCGGTCATGCAAAAAAATTCACTCATGGCATAATAACTTGTCATTTCTTTTATTCGAAAGAAGTGTGTTCGTGTACGTTCATGTTCAAAAACACCATGTACCAAATATTAGCCCCAGCTATTTCTCAATAAATAGTCGAAGTTGAAATCGTTGCTGAGTAAAATTTAAACGGAGCAAAAAGCGCGGGACCATTTTGACGTCAAAATGCGTATCTTTGACAACCATTTGAATGTTTCAAGTCTCATGTGACATTTGGTTAGTTAATTGCGACGTACCCTTGTACCGCTGTGTACATGGACAATTTGGAAATTACCAAAACACGATTTGTATTCGCGTGCCTGATAAAAAAACATCGGCGACTAAAATTACCAAGAGCATACAGAAGAGATGTGGAGAATATTTCATAAAAAGCATTTTAATGAAAGCGATATGACCATGGTACCAATAATTAGTATTTGTCGCTGGATAAAAACAAGTAAGAAGTTAAATCTTCCTCGGAATCGGGTCATTTCCGAGTTTTTTGAAAAAATACTTTTTTCACGTCATATGCTATGTTTCACTATCACATCACATATCATCATCACCAAATTAGTGGAAATTGGATAAAAATCAATGAAGGCGAATAACTAATGCATGCGTTTAAGAAGGCGGTGGTCATTTTTAGCAACTATTGTAAATGTTATTAATAGTTTAGTCTTAGTCATTTTTCCGCTCATTTTGCAAAAATTCGGAAATGATCCGTGAGAAAATTCAGGCAGGTTTTACTTCAAACCCGTTTTTACCCAAAACGGCCGTTTTCAGCAACACATACTAAGAGAATTTTTTTTATGTGAGATTGAATGGAATTGGTTTGCATAGTCAAAAATGACATACAATACGACACAAAAAAGTTATGGTTCATCAAATTCAGAACCAATAATGTATGTGACGCCGTCTAACAATTTAGGGAAAACTAAGTTGATATTCGAATTCTCGTCATCAATAACCTCCCTATTCGTCCAATTTCCATGTTAGTTGACAAAAATATAAGCAAAACACCTGATAAAATAGTTCATTTTTACGTCCTGTTGTTTCGTCTTGAAATTAGTCAAAGATTTACCACTCAAATATTTTTTACAAGTACTCAATTAACACCCTGTATTCGAAAGTGTTCAGCGAAAATGTTTCAAAAACATGTATTAGTTTACAGTGTTGATAATAGAGCAGATAATATTTTTTTATCTCCAATTAATTTGAAGAAGGCGCATAAAGTAGAACTTGAAACATGATAGGATAAAAAATATAAACCAATGATTAATTATTGAATATTGATCAAGGCATGATTCATAAAAGCATATAAACCAATAATCGGATACATTATGTAACAAACAGCAACATATCATGAGCCCAACACCAAAAACAACGTTTCAAATCTGATGCAAATGATTATCATTTTCAACAATTTTCTTCAATAGCATTTTTCTGAAAACTTCCAAGTATGGGGTACTTTACTCTTGAAAAAAAAATTATTTTTTGACTTTTTTCACAGGGTATTCCTGCAAAAAAAAATTCTTTTTCATCGACAATCATACTTTTTCAAGAAGCAGACATTATTATGAAGTGGTGGTTATTGGGAATGAGGACACTTGAAATGAGAATCACTTATTCGAAAATTATTCCGACGCTTCGGCCTACAATTCAGGCCTTTTTCAAGCCCCAACCTCTTAATAAAAAGCATCATCAGATTTGAAAGTTCGAATGTTCTCCACCATAGACTTATTCTGAAGTTGGTCAAAATTTTGATTCAAAGCTGCAACTTGATTCTCAAGCTCTTCCTTTTGTTGTGCAATGGTTTTCATTTCCTTTTTTAGTGAACTAACTTTTCTTCCTTTCTTAGATAAGATCTTGATCATTTTTCTCCCAGACGCAAGCAAGAATGTTTTTCTTCTTTCGATTTTTTTTTCAAAAACCAGTATGAGAGTCTTTATTTACTTGTAACCACAATGGACACGAGTAATGATTTAATCACGTTTTTTTTTTCAATATTCCCTAGATATTCTTTATACTACCAGAACAAAAGTCGATCAAATAAAAGCATTTGATATAAATGAAATGAAGCAAAAAATATACTTACAGTAAATTGACGAATTGAACTATTCTGGGAGCTTCATTGAGGTCTGAAACAAAAAAAACACAAGTGCTATGGTAGTTATGTAAGATTTATCACTGCTAGCAAATCAATTGCATGACAAAAATTGGATTTCTCGATACTCGATTGTTAGATATTTTGAAAAAATATGACAATGAGAGCAAATATATGGATTCATCTATCCAGTTTTAAAATAAACAGTCACTTGAGTGAATCTTAGATCTCTAATTTTATCTGAATTGGCGGTCAAGCTAGGTGAACATTTTTTGATCAGGAAATCAGGAAAATCAACTCAAATGAGCCTAGTCAACCTTTGAAGATAATTATTCCTTTCATGGCATCGAAACAATTTAAAAAACTGTATGAACATATTATCATAAATATATAGTAGACTTTTTACTTTTGTCTGCCTCTAATTATGATTACTGAAGCATGGTATTGGTTGAATATTATCATTTTCTAAGTTATCAATTACCTAACAAGTCATCTCTTCCGCTTAAGTCATAATAATGATAAGCTTCACGCCATGATTTGTGATTGCCGATAAGCAGGTTTAATCTTCCTGCTCCATAACTGATAAATAAATTAGTTCGAACATGTGTGATCTAGATTAGAAAACAATACAGCTGTTTAGATAAATATTAGCTTTTATTGTGCGCACCTTTTTATTTTATCCCAATCAGCTCATACTAATCAAAAAGCTGTCGATCGACCGGAAACGATAATAGATCGTTTTCAAGTACGTCACGAATCTCAGTTGATTTCTGAAAGTGACACATCAAAATCATTGTGACATATTTGAGAATTCAAGATTGAAGTTATGCCTGAGCTACATTCAATTCAATTTCGAAGTGGAACTGTCAAATTTCCGCTTGGCAAACGGGATTCATATGCTGCCATCAACATTGAATTTTGCGTAAGCGTGACTTTGACAACCTTGACGACTTCAACCCGAAATTTGAAATGTCACTGAACTTAAAAAAAAAATACTGTGAACGTTTAAGATGCTTTTTCAGGAATCAGATGTTTTCTACGTCACATGGAATTGGTCTATTGAATATAGCGACTGAACATATCATTTTGTGAATACATCACGCATCTCCGGAAACACGGGGAAGTTGAGGAGAGTTATTTCAATCTTTTCAGCTCCTATTTATTCAATAAATTCATTGATACTTGGAAAAAATATAACTGTCTACGATCATTTTCAGCTGTTTATACCTACATGATAATACGGGGTGTCTCCTAAGCATTGGTAAAAATTCAAGGAGTGATTCCAGAAGTATTTCCATGGAAAAAAGTTCCTATGAACATTTGTCGAAAAATGCTTATTAAGGGAGCTACGCCCTCATAAATAGGGCACCCTGTAGCTGGTTTCTCCTCAATATTTCCAAAACCATTCTGTTTGGGGTAATGTGATGTCTTACATAACCCCAAACAGAAAAATTCAAGCCAGCTTGGGTTCAGGATGAAGCGTATTGGGCAAATAATGGTCGCAATGCTGAAAAGAGTTATCCAAAATTGGACCTTTCAAGACCTTTGGCGTGGGCGCGGTTATCATTTGAGTGAAAATATTGTCAAAAATCAAATACTGTTCTTCCAGACCATGATAAAGATTCCTTAATCAAATTCAATTGGAAAAAATTGTCTTAATGAGTTACCCTTTACTAATGTGGCATCCATCATTCATGATCACCACATAGTGGAGCAAAATCGGAGGTCTATAGCGCATATCCAGAAAAAAAGGTTCATTTATTTGAAACGCATAAGCATTGAAAGTCCGTAATTTTATCTATAGGTACCTATCTGTCCCGAAATCCTCAACAATATTATGACTCTCACTAAAGGCATTCACACTATTTCAACAACTTGGACCTTCTTTGGCACAAGTACCTTTTCGATTCTCACAACTTTTTGTCTAAGGGTGTCTCGGAAAAATATAGACAAACTTCAAGGCGTGGTGAGGGACATCAAAAGAAACATTTTTGTTTATTTTTGAAAGGCAATCAAATTTTTTCATCATCAATATTCCGGAAATTTCTTCGTCGTGAAATTTATAATTATTGGAAACTATAATTTGTCCGCCAATTAACAAAATTAGGCATATATAGACATTGATTTGATCAATGCGCAAAAAAGTACCAGATGGTTTCTTTAGCCCAGACGACTCATTTGCAAAGAGGTGTTCAATAATATGTTTGTATGATGTCCCCTATTCCACCCCTTGAGGTATGTAGATATCTTTTTGGGACAGCCCGGATATACAGAATAAGGAACTGGATCGGCGTTGATTTTTTGACGGCGTTGATTGATAATGGGTGGCGTTAAATTGATACCATATCATATTTTCAGTTGATAGATTCATATAAAACCGTAGAATCCTAAAATAAATCATATATTTAGTATAAAAAAAATACAGATTGTTCACTTGGGGGCAGTTCGGATGATGGCAGATTGTTCTCGCCGCTAATTTGATTCTTGATTCGTTCCGTTTCTGGATTTGTTTGTCTTTGTTTTTGTATAATACAAAAACAAGTTTTGTGTCAATTTTCTAAGCGTTTTCACTTGACATATGGGTCGATAATTTTTTTTTAACATCGAATGAAGTTTTTTTCCGATTGTATAAAATCCACCAGTGAAGAGCCAAGCAAGAGACAGGAGGAGATTGTTATCTCTAAACTCTTGACTATTTTCTTCATTTATTGTCAGGAATCTTCTGGTACTGCCATATCCAAGTTGCATGGAAATTCATATCAACTGACTGCATGTAGCAATATTTCTTTGATGAATTTTGGCTCAAACTATTTTGAAACCATCAATGGCGCGAAGAGATAAAAAAATCTTTGGGACCGTTTCTTATTAGATATACGAATAACCAAAATGATGTACCTGATCAACTTTCTCCACCTCCCCTTTTACTCTCAGTTGAGTCGACCTAAATGAATAATCTCAACTGACAACTGACTTTGTGATACCTCAAATCAAAGCTATCGAAAAGCATTTTTGAAAGCCTCCTCATGTCAACCCTCTTGTCAGTCAAGATTATTCAGTTGAGGTGTCTGGGAATGAGGAGAAGGTTGAGTAACTAACAATTCTAAGTATTTTAAAAGCTGTAAGAAGGTTTATATAACAAACCTTATAAGACATCTTGAGTCGGGTAAACGTGTTAAGAGCGTTTTAAAAATGGGCACGGAGTCACACAACTAGATCGCTCTATAACCAGTTCTGTAAAAGCTTTTAATACATTAATATAAACATTTTATAGGCGTTTACAGGAGCATACTTTTGATTCTTTGAACGTTTTGGAAAAAGTGTTTCTGTTATACTTCACTTTTTTTAAAAAGACGAAAATAATTCTTTGGTATTAAAATGCTTCTCGACTTGTCATTGAGTTGTTGATTTAATGGGCGACGATGTAAAATGGAAAGATATTGCTGAGTCGCATAATTCTGGGTGTGGATTGAAATTTATTGTGAAATATATACCATTTACAAAGTGAAATTCATAGACGATCCATTGAAATATCGACTTTGATGGAGGTTTGGATTGAAAATCAAAAATAAGTTGTTTTTTTTTTTCATATTGTTACAAATTTTGCTATAGAAAACACTTGGCCCGTTATAATTTATTTTTTCAAAGTCACAACAGCACAATCACAAATATTTATGTTCACAATCGCAGCCTATTCATGTTTTACAATTAATATTTCACGGCCATTCAATAACTGAACTCTTATCTGATTGAAGAGCTCTTATATCCTCTTCGATCTCTCGAAAGATGACGAAAGTTCTTCAATATTCCAGATGTTGGCAACGGAATCTACTCTTAGATTCTAGAATTTAAACATTGGTTTGGACTTGTGACAAACGAGACAAAAGCCAAGATATTCGATAGCGGGACTAAATGGTCATCTCCGCTGTCGGTCGGCTTGGAAGTTCGTACCTCTGGGCATTTTTCCGTCACATTCCTTCCTCCTAAGGGATTTCCTTCCCGTCCCAAAATGTCCCCATGTCGATATGGACAATTGTCCCCAAACTTGCCGCATTATGTACGGTGGGAATAGCAAGTCACGGTCCTCTGGTTTGTCCTTCGGGGAGGATAGCAGCACTCCAAAATGTCAATGCCACTTTACTCAAAAATCACCTCCAGCATGCTTCTCACAAGTCTCCAGTCCACTCGGTCATTGGTCATCTTTGGAATTGCCAAATGAGTCAGGTCCTGTGACTGCATCAAGTCTCGGAGATGACTGAGGGCTATCCAGATATCACTGTAGGTGGTCAGATGTTGTGGAAGCAGCTTTGTGACTAGACAGAACAGGTGTCGTGATTTGGAGTGCCTTCCCAACCTTTGGTCTTTGTCGTCGCAGATGATCCAGTCCTCCAAATGTCCGTTTGGAAGCAGCCGCAAGTCCACTTCTCATACCGAAGTCTCCAGTGACCCAGTGAGCCAACGAGTACTCGTCTGGTGCTTCAAACAAATCTAGCCACCTATCCTGAACAATGACATTCTTGACATTCTGGCCTTTGGAGTATAGGGACATGGAGGTGTCCAGTAGTCCAGTGACGTGTCCTCCTTAGGTGACCTGATCTGCCTTATTCAGCCTCGTGATCGTCATGATTTCCAGCATACCGGGCCAACCGGTTGAAATGAACAACCATAGGTTTTAATCGTGGTGGATTCCTGATCCTGTGGACGACGTCATTTATTTGCTCCTGGATCTCGTACAGGCTCTCTCATTAACTTTGCAGTTTTGGATGGAGGACACGTCGCCTCTGTTGGTTGTGCAGCCAGACCAAATCCCCAACCTGGAGCCCGCCATTCTCGACATTCACGTCACGTAGGCCTCCTTTATCCTATCGCTGGCACTCTGAATGTTTAGACGGACTCATTTGTATATGTCGTCCATCTTTCTTCAAAGATTGCTTGCGTAGTATTCCTAAGCGACATCTTCATCAGGTGGACAACCAAATCTCAGATCGCAGAGCAGCCGAAGTTCACGACCCATGATGATTCCTGCCGGGGTCTTCCCTGTTGATTCGTGAACTGCAAACCGGTTTGCCAGAAGAAACAGATAAAGATGTTCGTCCCAGACTCTTTGATGATCAGAGACAACTCCGGTCTGGTGTTGATTGATGGTCCGGTTCATCCGCTCTACCATCCCATCCGATTGTGGGTGCAGCGCAGTCGTCCTCGTCTTTCTGATTTTCAAGATTTTGCACACGTTTTGGAACATCACCGATTCAAAGTTCCTGCTCTGGTCTGAATGCAGTTCCAATGGAACTCCAAAACGGCAGATACACTCCTTGGCCAGCACATCAGCTACCGTTGCCGCTTCTTGATTTGGCAAGGCATACGCTTTGGCCCACTTGCTGAAGTAGTCCATCACGACCAGGATGTATTTATTCTTTCTGCCTGATTTGTGAAAGGGTCCAGCAACAACTATGGCGATCCTCTTGAATGGACCTCCAACATTGTACTGGAGCACTTTTAGGCCTTTTTGTGGTCCATTACCTGCAGCACAAATGGCACATTTCCTGCACCACTTTCGCACGTCAGCCGGGCAATTGACCCAGTAAAACCGTTCTCGCAGTTTTCGCAGCGTCCTGGTTACACTCAGATGTACACCCGTGATGCCATCATGGACCACCTTCATTACTTCTGCCTGTCTATTTCCAGAGACGACCAACTGCCTCCGGTCTTCCGTGCCAAGCAGATTCATTACCAACCTCTTTAGAATGCCGTCATCAAGAACCATCGAGTCACATTAAGCCCAGTAGGACTTCACGTTGATCGTTGGCCCTCCTGTTTCCATCCGATGACAAGCTTCAGATCTGGTTCTTTCTCTCTGGTTGGGTGAGCCAGTCGAGCAAGGCGAGCTTCATCAGCTTGAAACTCCTGCAGGCTCTCGTTGGTTTCCTTGGAGCGGTTCTTCAGCAAAGAGTGGTGGACGAGCTCCAAGTGAGTCTGTCCATATCGCAGCTCAAAATGCTTGACCAGAACATCATAGTCTTTCTGCTGTTGGGTGTTTGGCGTGTTTGTTGGGATTTCCGTTGCCTTTCCACGAAGTGCCTGTGTCAATGCCAAGGCTTTTTCGAAATCATCCTATCCATTTGCCTTTGCTGCTGCCTCGAACTGGCGATGGTAGTTATTCCAGAACAACTTGCCATCAAACGGAGGGGCTTTCATGTGAACTCGGACGGTATCAGACTCCATTTTGGCACTAGCACCTTTGCTCTCCATTGTGACGTCTGGTTGTTGCATGATCACTTTCACTTGCCTGCTCGTTTGCTCCATTTCTTATTGAAGGGTCTTAACCTGGTCTTCAAATCTTGCTTCGAATCGTTTTTCAAGGTTCTCGATTTTTTCCGCTACATGAGCCTTCAGACAGTTGTAGTTGTTCGCCAATTGTTCCTTGATTTTCTCCACAATTCCTCAAACTTCTCTTCCAATTTATCTTCCAATCTTTTGGACAATTTCTGAACTACTACAATGAGATCAGGGATCTCAGATATGAACGTATCTGGATCGGTGCCTTCATCCATTTGAGCCTCACGAAGCCTTTGTTGTAGATCAGCCTTCTTCTCGCTTGTATCCAGGTCACGCTATTGTTGAGGCGGTTGTTATATCAAAAACAGAAGAAACATCTTCAACCAGTGTAGTATGATAAACTTAAAGCTTGACAAGAAGTTCTATAAAATAGTTTTTCAAATGCATCGTTGAAAGAAGAAATATATTGTGAGGGACTAGACTGTGATTTGCTCTATTTTTATAAAGCTGATTCAAAACAGTGCTCAATTGAGGAACAGTTATGTACGTGAATCAAATGAATTCATCAAGTCTCACGCACCAAACAGACGTTTGTATAGTATAGTTGTTCAATATGTAGTTTGATGATAGTAGCTATTTTTTCAATGTTTTATAAAATAGCTAGAAGAACGTTTTAGAAACTATATTATAGAACATTTAAGTTGCACACAGCAAAATAGTAATATACCCAAGACGATAACACGACAAATTTGCTATTTTTATCAAACCTTCTAAAAACCTCTTCGTTCGATGAGAAAAGAGTATTATAGCTACTTTGCTAGTTTGGAGGTTATTATATCATATGAATTGGTAAATTATGCCCATCAATAAATTCTAAATTGTCACCCTGTATAGCGGCGTAATGCGCGTCTCGATCAGACTCAAGAAATTCCATTATTGCGTTCCGACAACCCACGGGGTGGCGAGGATGCACATAAAAAGAACACTGTTGCCAAACGACAAACTTTAGGGAAAAAAATCTTTTCTTCAATTTTTTTTGATTATTTCTTTCTTCATTTTTTTTGCTGCATATATCCAATTATGTTGAAAAATAAAAAAGTTTATTGATTGGTAAAGATCTCAAAAATAGTATACAGTTTTGGTTTAGTTCATATCTAAACAAATAAAAATTCGAATTTGGTCGAAAAAAATTCATATTGTTAGAAGCGGTAAATTGCATCCTTCAATTTGACATTAAAAAATCGATATCTCGAGTTTCGAAGATGATGATATGGTGGTGGAAATATAAAAAAACAATTTCAAGATTATTGTTTTTTTTCTGGTTTTTGTTAATTTAAAGTTCACGACCACAACAAAATGTCGTAAATAGCGATACTTGAGGGTTCGACTTGGTTCTCCACTAACGTATTCGTTGACCAATTCTTATTTCCAGTAGGTACTCGTGAGGTGCAAAATCTTTTATGCTCTATCTATTGCGTGATATGCGTCATTCAATCATAGTTCCACAGCTGAAATTTGTATATTTGCACATCAAAATGGATAGCACAAGCCATAAGATTTCAAAAGGGATGGGGTCCTCCAGTATAAAAAAGTTATGAATCAATAAGGAGCGTCAATTTCCTGTTGATAATTTGAAATCGATCAATACCTATAAATTAGCATTTGATGCTTAGTGAGGAGTCAAGTATTTTACGGTACCCGTTCAACAGACAATGCGATGAGTTTCCTCGGAATGAGATTCCTTGCTTCGAAATAAGAACAAAACATGTTTATAGAAATCTATTTTGAAGCGGGGAAACTCGACCCGATTTTTTTTGCAGTATTAATTAAACACCCAGTATATGTAGCTAAGTGGTATTGAACAAAAAGGTTGGTTCAGAACCGTAATAACCGTTGAGAGTTACATCCATGTAAGTAGTGTCCTCCTTATACCGGTTTCGTCCCGAATATTGACTCGTCAGTAAGGCAGCATGGCACCACGCACCACCCACATACATGTAACTTCAGACGAGTACCACAATCTGGGTAACGGTTCTATACCAAGCTTTCCGTTCAACATCGGATAACCGTAAAACAATGTCTCTTTAGCTATTTGGTGTCACACACAAGTTTTTTACAAATCGCAGACTCTCTTCAAAAGTGACACAAGTCAAAAATTTTCGAATTTCGTTTTTTAAAAAAATTAAACCAATGTTGCATAGTTCAATGTACAGTGGAAAGCATATGAATTCGCACACAAAGTTATTTCTTGACAACCCTCGTAATATGCATAGTTGATATAAACCATCAGTATCATGATATAAACCTTAGAACATTGAACCATTAGAATAAGCATAGCACCCCGAATGAACACGATTTGTTTGAGTCGATAACATTCTGTTTTTGTTCATATTTATGTTATGTCATCTTGACACATTTGTGATTAGATCTCTACAATCCAACCGTCCATGAAGAATCTCCACAAACACAGCACTTTTTTGGTATAATTGCCACACTCAATCCTCTTCTCGAGAACAAATAAATCATTTTCAACTGAAAAATGACAACAACCGCCACTTTGACGAATCTATCAAAGTGATGGCAACGCATTTCAAATAGCTCGATTGATGCCCAACGTTGCCGTTTCTGAGAAAAAATCCTCTCATCCACTTTCTAGTGTTAAAGATCAAGGAAAATCGTTTGATTATTCAACGACAAGTAGTAATAGCGATGAAAAAAGGCTAGGAGTGTGAAGCGAGTTGAATATTTTAAAGAAATACATTAATTTGATGAAAGTGAACTTCATCATTGTTAATGAATTGGTGACAAAAAATCTGGTGGAAGGCAGTAAATATGGCAAACAAGGAGCTTGCTTTTTCCCTTTTCTCCCATGTATACATTGACCTGTTCGACTCACACAATACTGTTTGTTTATGCTTCTAGTGGTTCAATATTCGAAGATATAAACCAACACACATATGATCTTCTAGATCGTTTCACTGTCTCTGATCACGTGTCGTTTGTAACTTCGATGATTTTTGGTTTCAAACCATGAATAACAAAAACTATCAAGCCGCGGCGGTGAGTATTGTGTAGTTTCTGCGCTGAGATTTGTTTGAGGTGATATACAGGGTGTTTCCTAAAGATTGGTAAAAAATTCGTTGTGTGATTCCTGGGGTATTTTCATGAAAAAAAGTTCCCATAAACATTTGCCGAAAAATGCTTCCTAAGGGAGCTACGCCCCTTTAAATAGGGCACCCCGAAGACAGTTTTTCCTCAATATTTCCGAAACCTTACATACAAAAATCATGAAATTTGGTACATCATACAAACTTTTAATGCTGAATGAGAATTTGAGCTCAGAATTTCAAAATTTTAATCAGGGGCGTACCATACTGGCGGGGTTAAAGGTTAAAAGAAAATTGGATTCTTTTAGCTCCCTTAGGAAGCATTTTTCGGCAAATGTTTATAGGAACTTTTTTTCATGAAAATACCCCAGGAATCACACAACGAATTTTTTACCAATCTTTAGGAAACACCCTGTATATTTAGTAATCTGATATAAAAGAGATGCAATTGATGTATTTTTTATTGCCCTCTTATATTTGGTTTTCTACGTAAATATCCTACATACTAGAAGGGCGAAGGGTAACTGAATTATTCAGTTACCCTTCGCCCTTCGCATCACTGGATAATATATTTGAGAAACCATGCATCTTGTTGTATTGAGTATTATTTTGACAAAAATAATAAGTGACAAAGTATGGCATTTTACGAGGGTTGTTCAAAATATTGTGTGCGAATTCAAATGCTTTTCACTTTACAAAAGCGTCACAAGTGGATTGTCGTTTATAAGAACTAGATGGCACCAGTGTCACTTTTAGATTCGCCGACATTGCTACGAATATCTTTGTCAAAGGTCACAATTCTCAGTCAAGTCAGGTCTAAGAACAATCGTCGAACGAAACTGTTGGGTTTTTTGGGCTAAAGTGACACATTTGGAGTTTTGTCGTTTAGTTTGATACCAGTTTGTAAATTTTAAACTGTGAGCACTTTGAATTATGTGATTGGATTGCAAATCATAGGTGGTAAACTCTATGTAGTAGTTCGAGTTGGGACAGTTTTGTACAGTAGACAGTTCCTATTCACTTTCCTCAAATGGAAAGTATTGTGATCATGTAAAAATTACTTCTTCAGATTATTGGTGTGTCTCGAGTTCTAAAATGACTCTTACTCGAATCTGACTGTCGGTGTGTCAGTGTCTGCCTGTCTTTCTGTCTTGGTGATTTATCTTTTGAACGCGTTGAATTCAAATTTGGATATAAAGTATCATAAACTTGAGCGAAAGCAACTTTTTGGACAAAAATGTCAATTGCGAAAAGGTTTAAATATGATAAAAAACGAATGTTTTGACAAGAAAAAAAAACCAATCAAGAAAAACATGGCTTGTTGGGTATCAAGTCAGGAAAAGCACCAAATGTTATCTTGAAAAATGACACAAGTCAAAAAAAAAATAGATAGGAAAAAGAACTAGACAGTTGTTTGACATAAAAATATGCCTGAATCTATAATTTCACATATATGTATTGAAGAGGTGTGTCTACCTCTTCAATACATATATGTGAAATTTTACTACCTGTTTCCGTATATCATAAAAATCACTCATCACCTATACAGAAATGTTCATTTGGCTCTTCTGTGAAACGTTGAGTGTTTGACTTCATTCTATTGACAAGATCTGATGATGCTTGTGATCGTCAAATAAAGTATTTATCCAAGGCATAGACCATACCTCGATTTTTTCGATTGGAAAAATGCCCTTCCCTGAAATATGGACTCCATCCAACTGATCATCTGTTTTGTGAACTTTTACTATTATTCATGTTTATCTTATGTGGAAATCGGTTTCTCTTGTGACCTTGTTATTAAATCCTTACCAACGTAGCCATTTCCAGTGCTTTCTGATCATTCCTTTTTATTTTGATACTACCTATATCAAACAAGATGATAATGCACATCTTCCGCTGACGCCCAGAGAGCGAACCCCGTAGGCAAATAGACAGGAGTTTTCTTTACCACATAGAAAATTTCTAATAAAGCTACTGTGTATAGATTCTTCGACAATTGTCGGGCAATCATCGGCATCAGTTGATGGAAACAGAAACGTCAATTTTCCTCTTGCTAACACCATTGTTTTGTTGCATCACAGCAGAGGATACACTGACACTTAACCACGATACAGTTCACCAACGGTATGCCCACGAGAAGGTGGTTGTGAAGTTATGTGCGAAGGAATATAATATAATCACCATATAAACCTTCGTCCCCCAACAAAAACAATACTTCTCAAGAGTCCATAACCACCATAGAAAGCTTCGATCCGCTTATTATTATGGCAACCATAAAAACTGCGTCACGTGGAATTTCATGTTTGTTATTGTCTTGCACGGATCTGATTTGTATGTTGACGTAAGATTTCACCATCATGGGTTTTGACACTATAACTTAGTGGATCGGTTGGTTTCACAATCGTGTGAGGATATCATCTCTGGCCAGTAGGTGTGTATAACCTGTAGAAAATTGGCTCATATTTTCCGAACTGTCAAGTCAGTTTCTGAGGACTGCATTGTGATTTCTGTTAAGCTGTCATGTCCAATGCAAATTCTGGATACACTTTATCATTGAGATTTGATTCTGTTCTGTTTCCTGTTCATCAGAATCTCACAAGGCGCTCTTCCTGTCATTCTTTGCAAAGTTATCTGCAAAGTGGATTTGTCAAATCCTTGCCTCGTCACTATACAGTCAGTTTCTTCAAAACCACTTTAACATTTTGTACCTTTTGCTCGGCCTGGCCAAAGCTTGTCTAACACTTATTATTTTTGTGAAAAAAATCTTACAACTCAGCCGTCGTGAACGTCGATCCACTATCTGAGACTTGATACTTTTTTCCATAATGTCCATGTGGCCAGCCTTCACAGACTACTAAAATACATAAGACAAAATTGGGTCTTTTCCAGTT
The DNA here is from genome assembly GCA_958502075.1 of Orchestes rusci. Lineage (NCBI taxonomy): Eukaryota > Metazoa > Arthropoda > Insecta > Coleoptera > Curculionidae > Orchestes > Orchestes rusci. Next base: position 5,366,225 of record OY293306.1, read on the forward strand.
TCGGATGCGATTTGGTTGGCCATGTAGTTTTTTTCTGGAATATTTTACAACAATAACACGTCCACAGATGGAGGAGGCTCCACAATATTGATCTCTTGTGGAAGTCTACTCAGAGCGTTAGCGTTTCCAATGCATCAAATACATAACAAATACTAGTGTATTCTTAGATCCTATGATAAACAGTGCGATTTCGGAAAGGTGTGTTTTCCCATGTCAGTTTCAAGTTAGGGTTAGATTGAATCTGTTTTGGTGAATAAAAATCGTTTAGAAGTATCATGAGATGCTGTTAAAATAAGAGCCTGTAAAGTAGGGCTTCGCAAGACCAAGACCAACACGAAGACTTTCCTCTTTGAGGAACTCATAGTGCGCCACCTCGAAACCTTCCCCCGCATGATTTTCCAGACTAATTAAAAGTTGATTTTGCAGATTTCAATGAATATTGTATCGTATTTTTTTCAGGACCAAGACCAAGACAAGACTCTCGAGTCTTGGTCTTGGTCTTGAACGTCAAGTCTTGGTCTTGGTCTTGGGTCTTGATCTAATCTTGTGGTCTCGCGAAGCCCTGGGTTCAAGATCAAGACATAGATCGTACCCTGTGGCAACAGCACATATCGTAGGCAAAACCAAATTGTTCTTTCTATTGCTATCGACTAAAGATTGAGTCGAAAATACCCAAACATCGTCGGAAAGTCATACATACATTCGAACACGAAAAAAAATCAAAAGCCACCCAACCCCTACCATTTACCTCGATAGCTCATGTTTAAATATGAAAAAAATCGAAGTAAAGCAAATACATAATCGAAATAAATCGTACTGATCGCAAAAAAGGAAAATGCACCAGTATTAGGACTCGGAAATTTTCAAAAACTCACCTATTCATAAGATGTAGTCTAGAATCATTCATCGAGTCATTTCTCATTATGGAAAGTTCAAACAGACATTGACTTGAATTTGGAGCGTTTCTCAAATGTCAAACCATCTCAGTTTTTTGAAATCAAAATTTCTCACACAACACAACGATTCGACTGATCCGACATCACAAAAACAAAATCCGCGACCAATAACCAATGCTATGTCAAAGTCAAAGTCAAAAATAGCTTTATTGTTTTAACTCTAGGTTATTAACAAAGCCTATGCTGAATAAATATGAACAAAACAAATCCAGTATAAATTGTAAAAATACAATAAAAAAACTGGACAAAGGTTATAAATTTTGACAGACATCAATCAACACTAAACACTATAATAATATAAGATCGGCAATTGTATGTACATTGAAAGACAAATAAGTTTTAATCTAAAACATTGTGCGAAACACTTACAGATTATATCAGTCAAATACAGTCTCATAATATTCTTCTAGGGTATAGTATGTCCCAGCTGCCAATACCCTTTTCACAGCTTTCTCAAACATATTCAGGGAATTCATTTTTCTAACCCGTGTTGGCAGATGATTAAAAAGTTTTCTGCCTTCAAAAATAAAAGACTTTTTCACGAGTTCGGAGTGTGGTATCGGGAGTCTGAATGAAAACGGATTGCGAGTTGGATATGATCCAATCTGACCAAGTTCATTTCTGTGTTTCTCGAAGATTAAGATCACTGTCTCCAGTATGAATAAGGAACAAAGTGTTAATATACCACACTGATTAAATAATTGACGACAGGATTCTCGAACTTTGGCTCCACATAACATAGATAACGAATAGCCCTTTTCTGAAGTAAAAATACCGATGCAAACGAATACTGAGGACAAACTCCCCAAAAGGCAATGTCGTAGCGAAGATGACTTTCAATAACAGCATAGTATGCATTTCTGGCCATAGCGAAACCCAGACTACTTCTAATTATTTTGACAGCATAACACCCAGAAGAGACTTTCCTACACACCCCAGATATGTGTTCCTCGAATTTCAATGAGGTATCAATCGTCAGGCCTAGAAAACGATCAAATTTAGGAACAGGAAATGGTAAAGTGTCCATACAAATACCCCGAGTTACACACTTAAAGAAGAGGATGCTTGTTTTTGATGTGTTGAAACAAAGACAATTGGAATCACACCATTTTTTTACCCTCATTAGGTCATTAGAAATGTTGTTGGTTAACCTATCTAGATCCCCATCACGCCACAAAATAGCTGTGTCGTCGGCGAACAAGGTAAAGACTCCTTTTATTAACATATCCGGCAGATCGTTTACGTATAGTAAAAAAAGTAAAGGATCAAGAACAGAGCCCTGTGGAACACCAGTACCAACCCTTTTCTCTTGAGAATAATTACCGTCAAATGACACTGTCTGAACCCGACCACGCAAATAAGACTCAAACCATCGCAATGCTACGCCCCCAAAACCATACCTCTCGAGCTTCCGCAGCAGTATTCCGTGATTCACGCTGATCTGCTTTCAGTGTATCAGAGGTCTGGGAAATGACCTTGTTGCCTCTTAAGACATTTACTATCTTCCATGACTCCTTCGATTTGTTCGGTGCCTTCCTAATCCTATCAGCAAAGTAAGATCTTTTTGCAGCTTCCAAAAGTCGTTTATAAATTTTACGGTAATTAAAATAATAAGCAAGAAAATTTTCATTATCCATTGAGTATTTTCGGATATAATGTAAGACCCGCATATTTCTTGCTGACACCCTGAGACCTTTGGTTAACCAACCTTTCTTCCTAGAACTCTTGATTGATACAACGGGAAATGCACTAAAGAACGATGCAGATAACATATGGTGAAATTGTTCCAAAGGAATATCCGACTTAAATATATCATTCCAGCTCTCATGTTCACAAAGCGAATTAAATTTATTTAAATTTTTCCTACTGAAGATCCTCCCCCTATTTTTTGATGATTCTCCCTTCGCACCAACATCCACATGACCCAGTATGGCCTCATGATCAGACAATCCTGCACCAGAAACCACACATTGAACCTTATTCTGGTCAAAATTAGTGCAGAAATAGTCAATTGTTGAGCTTGAGAAAGAAGTAAGTCTAGTTGGCTGATTTACATGCATGCTCAGGTTGACCGACCCTAAGGATTTCGTGTATCTATCCGAATGTTTAGAAAAGTCTATATTTATATCACCACACAACACCAACCAAGAGTTTATAGGAAAAGAACACACAAGTGTTTCGAGCCTATCCAAGAATTCCTTGACGTTCCCTTGAGGAGACCGGTAGATTGCCAGTATATATAACGACAACCTTTAGCTAAAAACTATCGTGAACTCAAACGTTTTCTCTTCTTACAATTAATCGTGAGTATTAACACTAATAAAATTAAATTCTGCCAGAAAACTTTCATGTAACATAATTAATGTTCCCCCATGCTTAGACTGTCGACGAGAAAATTTAGACATCAAATGATAGTTTTCAATGAGCAAAGGTTCGCTCTCCTCAAGCCAGTGTTCCACCAACATCAAAATTTCGGAAAAATTTACAGATTCGAGGAATATTTCTAGATCATTTACCTTATTCCTGATTGACTGAATGTTCAGCGGATCCAGGGACATACTATATTTGGTCTTATTTATCCTAAGAAGATGCAGTCGCATCAATAATAGGAGTGGGACAATCTTTTCGAACCTCAGTATTAACTAAATCCAAAGGTTCATCAGTACAAACATTGGTATTATCATTTGAACTATTATAAGCTGAAACACTACTTTTCATGTCAATCGGAACACATTTTAAAACTATTCTATGACTATAGAGTTCCGTGCCGGTCTCTACGTAGAGAGTCAGCAGTTTGGCCAAAGAACGAATCGAGTGTCTTTATCTGAAATTGGTGCACAAATTTGAAATCAATCTTACACTGCAACTATTACTTCTAGCAAACCTACTCACAACTTCATTAAATTGAAAAAATTTACTACGAGAATAATATTCAAGGTTACATTCAAATATCAATATTAAGTTCGTTGTTTTGCCCATAGAAAGGATCCTCTTAATATCAGCAATGCCAGGTGAAGACAAATTTAAATCCAAGCGAACAACAATTGTATCTTTTTCAGTCAAAGCAAAAGACACTAAAAACAACCTCTCTATGAGCATTTTGACATCAAGACCACTAAAAACATGTCCCTGTGATACATGTGACTTCAAAAACAAAGACAAACCCGAAGAGAGGGATCTAGCACTAGAATCTCCGCAAACAACACATTGCCTACTAATAGAATTAAAGTTATTCACCTAGCATTTTCTATCTCTTTATCCAGAGTGAGACAGTTACTCAATACCCTATTTTCGTTTAACAAAACAACCGACTCATCCGCGTGAGCAGATGGGTAGTACATATTATTATCATTTTTCCCAAAAACAATCTCATCGAAAGCAATCGCAGGGGTGTCGGAAATAAAAGGCCTGGCAGTCACTTTTTACTTCACCATCTCCAAACCATCAAACCTAGACCTTGTCAAAGTCATCATTTGCATGCAGCAGGTTCACCCTGGCTTCCTTCAGCTCCATTATGTATGCATCCCTCTCTTGAGTTAACACTTGAATGCTAGTTAACATATTCTCATTGGTACCGCTTATCACTCCAAGAGTTTGCTGGAGTTTCTTCTCAGTCAATTCAAGATCCTCAAGCTCTGTGTTCAAGTCTAAATTACTTTTGATGAGTAAACAACAAATCTATCAGCATCAGCTGACTTGACATTACTCGACAATCCCTCAAACATTTGTAACGGAGAAGGAGGACTATCGAAAACGGTAGCGTAGGTCGCAAATTAACCCCGTGCCGGTGTGGGAGTTGTCTTGGTCGATGCCTGAAATGACATATTTTTTCTCATTCTAACACGCTGATTTCACGCCTTTCACTTGTCTCTCTTTACCTTTAGCCGCCTATGTGTGATTATATTGCATTTACATTGCGAGCGATTTTTCGTCGAAGCTGAATTTTGACCCAAATAATCTGTGGGACGCTTAAGATGTGTTGGTGGGGAGCATATCTCGGATATAATAACGTGCTTGCAAAGGAATGTATTAATGGAAGTTTTCATGAAACCTATAAGGTATTGAAGTACATCAATATTGATATGAAATATTGATGATTATGATTATTTAATAATAATAATAAAGCTCTTTATTTCTTATTATGAAAGTACATTCCAGATCCTAGACAGAAAACAGAAACATACTGCATGAAAAGAAATAGCGTGCAACATGCAGTGCAAAGTTAGTCTTTGACAAAATCTGATAAGGAATACGGCTCTATATTAATTAATAATTGTTTCACTCGGCACTTGAAAAGTCTTGAGGATTGCAAGTCTCTGATGTCACTGGGTAATGTGTTGTACATTTTCATGCACATGTAGTAGGCACTTTTTTCTGTGAGCGTCAACCTATGTCGTGGGTAATTGACCGTTGTGTGTCTTGTATTGTAGCTGTGGTATGTCTCAAGATTGAAGAGTGTTCGGTTTTTGTAGAAAAACACTAGGCATTCAAGTATATAGAGTCCGTAGACTGTTAGGATGCCATTTGATCTGAAGGTCCCTCTGCAACTTTCTCTATATCCCTTTTGGTAGATAAGCCTCATTATTCGTTTTTGAGTGACAAATACTCGGTCGGTCCAACTGCTTTTGCCCCAGAAGATGATCCCGTATCTCAGAATGGATTCGAAATTAGCATAGTAGATGGTTTTTATGCTCTTCTTATTCAGGTAATTTCTTATCACCCTAATTCCATAGCACACTGAATTAAGTCGCTGCAGCAAGCTCTTTATATGTGCTGACCAGTCCAAAAACTCGTCTAGATGAACTCCCAGGAACTTGGTTTCTTCTTTGACATCGATAGTGGTGCTGTCCAGGTTAATTTTAGCTGGAGTCAAGGCGTTTGAGAGTTTAGTTCTGAAGAACATCACATTGGTTTTGTTCTGGTTAAGGATGAGTTTATTCCGGGAGAACCAGTCGGCGGTGTTCCGGAAGAGGGAGTTCCCCCGTTCAATCAGATCTGATATTGTTTTCTCACCAGTTAATAGATTGGTGTCATCGGCATAGCACGTCAGTTCATGATTTCTTCCTGCTTCTTCATAGCATAGGTCGTTTAGGAAAATTACGAATAACAATGGACCAACGATGCTTCCCTGAGCTACTCCCTGTGTTACCGTTCTGGCTTGGGAAACATAGGATTTTCCATCTTTGACGACCTTCACCATTTGTTGTCTCTCGGAGAGGTAAGATGAGAATAGTTCAAGAACATTTCCCCTGATACCATAGCGTTCTAGTTTTTCCAGTAGTACGGTGTGGTCGATGGAGTCATAAGCTTTACTCAGATCAAGGAATATCCCCATAGCTATGTGGCCCTTTTCAAGAAGTTCCATGATTCTTCTTGTGAATTGGAATATAGCGGTGCTTGTAGAAGATCCTGGTACATAAGCATGTTGATGTCTTTCGATTAGGTTGCACATAATTGGAGGGTCAATTACCATTTGACCCTTTTCTGAAGCCGCCGTTCTAAATAGAGTTCGTTAGAGAAATGTTTTACCAGTGGTCTAAAGGGTTCGATTCTTGTGAATTATCAAGAATTTGGTTGAAATGATCTGTCATTGCTCCTAGCGGCGATTACGGTTTGAAAGGTCTTACCAATAGTCCAACAAGTTTGACGCTTGTCAAATGATTTTGTAGAGGAGGGTAAGTGGCAATGACGAAGTGTAATTTATTCAGAAATATATTTTCAAGCAGACAAATGATAAAAACATATTTGCAAGAATCAGGTCTTTCTCGATTATCTTTATGAGTAACTAGTCGGTTTTTTTTTAAATTTTGCAACATTTGAGGCATTTTGTTGAACATCAAAATACGTAACTTTGCCTACACTAAATCGACCCTGTATTTCATTTTATGATGGAGATCTCCATGTATACACTGGAACCTGTGGCATTCTGTTAACAGGGTGTAGCACTAAAAACTTCCCACACAGGTTTTCTCTTGGTCGAAATCGCTTGGACACGTCAATGTTTGTTATTTGAGGGTCACATTTTTGTCGTATTTTTACCACTCACCAGAAAGAAGGTTGAAAAATGATAAATAATGAGCAAAAATTATAAAATCTTTATGAAAATACCTAGCAAATGACGTATCACCCAATTTAATTTGAAATTCTGGTGTTAGCTATCACCCCCGCTTAGGGATTGACTGATCAGGGGTGAAAATATCAAAAAATGTGTCCTCTGAAAAATTGAAATCAACTTGTTCAAGCGATTTCTGATTATTCACCTGAAAAAACTTGGGTGACAAGTTCTTCGTGCTCCACCTTGTATATAACAAACATGTAACTTATCTCGTACATTGAATCAGCTAACTAAAGTGTTATTTTCACAAATGAGAAGCCAAAAACAGCCTACTTCACATATAAAATACGTTTTTTCAAGTATACAACCAAAAATGGCGTAGTAAATTTATTTCTCTGTGCCTAATTTACCAATTATGAATCTTCAAGTTGACCGGGTGTTGATTTCATAGCAACACTTATTCTAAGGCCAATGATAATTTTTTTTCTCATCAACAATCTCGTCATATGTTTCATATCGCTGACAGCAAATTTATGCAATTAAATTGAAATTATGCAGATCATGACTGATATTCTGTTATCTCTGCCGATAAATTGTTAATGGAAATTAATTATTTTGTCAAGCCATCTGATCTGATTAGTGATTAGTAAAATGATCATTGTGTAATTCTATGAAAAATCGCAATTGACAATTAATTAAAGCGATATTGAGAGACCAGATAAACATTAATATGCTTGATGACATTTGCATTGATTGATAATGCCAATATAAAATGATATGCAATTTGCCGGCACAAATTTTGATCCCAACTATCACTAATAAGCTAAATATATTGAACAAATAATAACAGCAGAATCATCAGCATTTCACCACGCAATCATATACAAATTTGTGGCGAATGCGCTATTTTTAATTAGAAGAAGGAGGTGTGTTATGACTGTGTTGTCAGACGACAGTTGGTTGTCAAGCTAAGTATTTTTTTCAATCTGTAATTCTGGTTTTTATTATTAAAAACGATACGATTGGTGTAAGAAGTGGGATAATTATTAGTGTTTGGTAAAGTAACTGTCATGTCATCAAAGAAGCTGGACCAGCTATCAGTGAAAAAGCTGCGGGATGAGCTTGTAGAGCGGGACATGGAGACGACCGGTAGAAAGGCCATTTTGATGGAGCAAAAGAATCTGCAGGTCTGTGGGAAGGATGAAGAAAGCTTCGTGTTTAACATCGTGAGTATGAAAAAAGATCTCAAAAATCTGGAGACGAGTATGGAGGAGACTTTTGAGGCAAATGCATAAGACTGCTAGGGAGCTTGAGAAATTGATGGACTTTCGAGTGGATAACCTTGAAAAAAAAGTTCAAGAAAATATTAGCATTCTCAAAGGACAGCTGAATGCCTTGAGGGATGCCAACAGTTGTCAGCTTGCAGAGGTGGTCAGGATAGATACCGACAAAGAGATGTCAATGTCAATGACCCGTGTGAAGCCACCTACCTTCGATGGAAAATCTTCGTGGCATAACTACCACAAGGAGTTCGAGAAGTAATAGATGGATGGACTAGGAGAAGACCACTAACCTCATAGTCGCTCTACGAGGAGACGCTAGTGAGATTCTCCAGACGCTGCCGGTCGATAAGATGGGTGACTGTCAGCGTTGATTGAGAAGATTGGAAATACTTTACGGTCAGGAACATCTTGAGTACGTGTATCAGATGCGGTTGAAGTATCGCCGACAACCTCCAAGAGTTTGAAAGCGAAGTTGCACGGCTCGTTCGCATTGATTCTGACGAAACCAGACAACGTTCTTGATTGTTTGGCCATACAGAATTTTTTCGACGGACTGCGAGACGTAGAGGCACAGCAAGATGTCAGAATGGCGCGTCCAAAGATCTTGACAGATGCACTGACTCATGCGCTAGAGTTTGAGGCTGCAAAAGAAGCGTCAAGGGGACATGCACATTTACAAATGTTGAATGAGGAGAATGCTTCTTATAATGCGATGGTTCAGCTGGTAAGGGAGCTGAAAGCGATGAAGGAGACACTGATAACAAAGAAGAGGACAATTCGTTGCTGAGACTTCGCACGGCTACTTACAGGGAATGCAGCTACGATTCTTGGAGAAGCTGAAGGGGTTGAATTTTCTCATGATCTCACTGTGTTAATCGCTGATATTGAAGAGAAGTCCATTTTGGGGATGGACGTGATGACCAAGCATGGCTTTGAGCTGAATCTGAGGACTGGTATTTTGAAGGTTGGTGCAGAAGAGCTGGTACTTCACAAGCGTGAAAATGTCCGCCTGCAGGTAGTTTTTTTCTGAAGATGACAATGTGCCGGCAATAAGTGCGTGCCTGATAGCAGTTTAAATAGAACATGACATTTTCAATGGGTATTAAAAAGGTGACCAAGTTTGATTGTTCAATCTGAGACGTGGACGTGGACTGTCACCAAAGATACAGCAATATTGGGAAGGGCCGTACACTGTCGTGGAGAAAATCAACGACTTGATCTAACGAGCATCAAATGGAAAACGTCGCGCGTCGGGTGGTTCATTACAATAGATTGGCTCCCTATGCTGGCACTAACGCTGTCATGGGCCAGAACAACAATAATTAAGAAGAGGGCATTGTGGCGAACGCGCTGTTTTTAATGAGAACAAGGAGGTGTCTTCAAGGTGTTATCATAGCACCATTATCATATGCATTATGTTTGAATCCATCCTTTTGTTTGAATTTTTAACAGGAATTTCTGCATCAGCAATATATTTCAATTGAATCGGTCTTCATCACAAAGACGATCTAGTCATTTTAATTTGTGTATGAAACATTTTTGCTATAAAACATGCCACACAAGATTATATCGTTCTCTATGATATAAAATTCCGTATTCAAACAGGTGTGAACCTTTGCTTATAGTCATTACATTAGTCTTTTTATGTGTCGAAAAGCCTCTAATCGACTTAATCACGTGTCCGCTGTGTCTCGCATGGCTCCAAAATTCCATCGCGCATCGGTTGGAGCCATAAAAACAATAATTTTCCTCGAGAAATAGAGATACTTAGTGTTGCCGGACCGCAAGGAAAATTCTTATTATGCGCATTATTGCGATACTTAAGGAAAAACTGGATAGTAGACAGAAATTATCGCTTGGACATTCCAGGAAAATTCAATCGGGTTTGAAAGTATTTGAATTATTATTAAAAATAGAAGGTTTGCGAACTTTCAAGAACCTACTGGAAACCCATTTCTTCGGGAACTAAATCAACAGTGATTGTGCATATCTGTTCTATTCAAATGAACCAATAAATACTATTGAATTATGTGTCAATAAATAATTATTGACGTTGAGACCAATCGTTCCAACACTCCAAAATCCCCCGTCAGATACATTGCCAGAAATTACGGCTAAGCAGAAGATATTACATTTCGCTATTTGCAAGAAGACTGGCATATCTTTAAAAACGTTGATTTGGGATAATTCGATTCAAAAATTATGATGTTATGTTATCGCGACTATTATCTCGTTCAAATCCACAAATCAACTTTCTACTGTGATCTATCATATATTGCGATTTTTTTGTTTTATTTTTTAAAAGCTGATTTTGAGGTGTATTTAGAGCGGTGCCAATATTGCCACACAAAAATACAAAATAAGTATCGGATCAAATCAAAATATGCCATTTTTGATGAAAAAATATTCAACTAAATGAAGACGTTTATTGAGATGTGTCATTCTTTCTGGAAAAAGCGCAACAGTCACAATATGGCTGCAACTTAGATAATGTCACTGTTCACGAAACGGACCAGCCGAAAAGCGCCATCTCTGTAAAACTACTGTTAATATGAATACGCCGTTGTTTCTGAAAAAAGGGGGGTATTTTTCTGACTATGATAAAACTGTTATCTCAATATTGACAATTTTTGAGTTGTGCCGGTATTCTCGCATATTTATGAGCAGTTTGTTGTTAGCTTCAAAGTCTTCAAGCAAACTGCTTGAGAAACAGTTTTAACATAAGCTAGAGAGTCTTTGAAACTGCCTGAGAAATAGTTTAAACATAAGTCTCACAATTTGAGATGATTGCGGTGATAAACATGAATACAGAACAGACAAAATGCATCTATGCACATGTGGATTCGTGCCACATATGAATCCATTGGAGTCTTATGTAGAAACCATCAATTCAACAAAGGGCACGTATGCGAATCAATAACGAATATCACAACATTGTGTGGCATGACCCTTTTAGGCAAATCTGGATCAACGTTGTGATTTAACAGCTCTTGAACGATGCTCATGATGCGGTTCTTTTGGACAAGATTTAGCACGCCGCTCAAACATCCGACAGAATGGACAATTTGCATACATTTTCGAATGACGAGATTTTATATACGTATTTTACCCAATTTGTGGAAGCCGTAAGCAAAAAAATTATTTTAAAATACCCAAAAATATGACAAATAATCGAATGTTTTGATCACTATATCACTAATCATATTCTGATTCTGCCTCAAGTGAAAAATCATTATGATAACAGTAATTTCTATAAATTCTATGTTCAATAGAATAAAAACAGAGTTGGACAAGGAAATTTGATCAAAAAGGTTATCGCACTCAAAATTTAACAAAATAGTTAATGCGGATTGGATGATTTGGCCAGGAGAATTTTGAAAAAAAACATTCAAAATACCGTTTTCACAACGTTACCGTACTATCGTAGCGTGAAAGATACAAGAACTTTGTAAATACATATTCAGTAAGCTTTGGTTTCACCATGACGTTTTACGTGTACACAGAGTTCTAAAAAGCTTTAGAGAAAGAACCCTTTGGAAATTATTGGCACCATCATCCAATTCAGAACGTATGTCGCAGATATTCACGATTCCGCTATCTTTGTTGAATTATCAGCTGCTTTTCATTTGTATCTTGAAACCGGTCAATTTGACTAAAATTTTACATTAGGGATGTTCTATTTACAAACTGATCTGATCTGTAAATGATCCGATCACTTTCCCACCACCCGTAAATTTTGATCACTCAAGTGAACTTGTCAGAAGTGAAAGGTAGGTGTTATTTTGGGGTGAATTTTTCAACAGTCCAACCCTCAAACCACTTAAAAATATAAAATATTTGCCAACATTTTGAAGTAGAAAAATTTTATTGGCAAAAAATAATGAAGTATCGTCTTTACGTGATGACACTGACACACTCCGGAACAAATACAAAATAACAGAAATGCCTGTTTTATTTTTGAATCAGATCATTTTAGGTCAGCTCATTCAAGAGTGAACTGATCCAGTATGCAAATAAAAAGCAACTCTATCATAAACAATTCATTTCGGTCACCGACAGTTCACTTGCGCATACCACGGTTGCCGATTTTAGCAAATATTCATGTATTTTATATTTTCAGTATGAAATTTCCGTTGCTTACATTATTGGTTGATGAAACATGATACAATCACAATCAACAGGAATTGAGAATTATTTATTTATCAAAAAAGTGCTTATCACGTTTACAATTTTCTATACTACCGCATAATAAGACACATGTCGCATGTTGTGGGCTATCATGATCACGTGTGAAAAACATTAACACAATGTGTGAAACTAGGTTCTGATTGAAGAGTTCATATTTCTCTTTGGCGCCGTGAATCTTCACAATGCATATTCACCCAAGTTTTGTCGGCAAGCATAGCCAGGAAAAGGTCCCCATCAACATGAAACGTACTGATCTGAATAAATTAATGAAGAACTTTATTAATAGACTCACCCGGGGGCATCCCGCCCCCTAGTTCAGGCTGAGTTTCATCAGCCTTCCATCATTGTCACTTTTTAATATATCATTATTATCAACAATATCAATAATATCATCATTAACCATTCTTCGACCACAATCTAGTATCACCTGAGATTAGTAGAGGTTCCCCAGACGCTCAACTGCCGCTAAATAGTAAGCATCTCAACAAAATGAGCGAGGAGAGTTCCCACATGACTCTCGAGGCTTATTCGGATTGGATGTTCCAGGGTTCACTTTTCTCGAATATTTTTAAGAAATTCGCATTTGAGTCTGTTTTCGCATTTCTTTGGTTGGCTTATATTCCAATACGATCTGCAATTTCATGGGCCTATTTCAATCTTGATTTGATCCTAGAAAAAGCTGAGTCGTCCTTGAGGCTCGAAACTATTTGTATATTTGTTTTCCTGAAGTTTTCAAGACTAGAACGACATTCAATCAGAACCGAGGTCTACATGAAAACGTTATGAATATTATGTCGTTGGATAAGTATCGCGGGTTATTATAGCACTGACTGGCTTGTTTTCGAAAATGCCGCCGCAACTCACATTATTACAGGTTTTAGTGCAAGCATCTTCAGAATATTTTTTTTGTGAATCTTTTCCTGATTTTGACACACATTTTGTAGAAGTTTTGCACTATTTTATCGTAACATTTGGTGATACTTAAGTCATCGTCTAAGGGCCCCTGGAAATTGTATACTCGATATGATATATTTTCTCAATGTATAAGAGAGATCTCCATCACATGGATAAAATGGCAGTCAATCACAATATGATTTGGTTATTGAGTATTCTTTAATTTTAGGTTTGACGGTGAATAAGCTTGACTAAACTTTGCAACAAATCCTGGAGTCAACCAGGATAAGCTATCTCTTGATCGAAAGAACAAAGGAGCACAATAAAAAATATATTTGATCTTTTTTCATCCATTGGAATGTCGCTTCTCCCGACAAATTGGTCATAAATTCGGTCTTTTTCGATATATCGGGAAAGCTATGGGTGATAAAAATACTAACAATACAAAAGGTATATTGAAATCGGATAATGAAAGCTATTACAAGAAAAGGTCAAAGGCTGATACCTACTTCAACATTTTTTATAAATTCCAAATCACGATATATATTGGCCATGTTTTTTTTTTTCAATTAACTCATCGAAAATAATATCAATTTTACATCTCTTTCACACAATGTCTAATGCTATCAAATTATTATATATTGTGATGAAACATGCTTCCAGCGGACGGACCCTTCTCACAGTTGGTCCGAACACCTACTTACTCGCCATATCGCTTTATACCCGAACTCGCCGATATTTGTTCCACAAAGCGGCTTCAGCTTGTTAAATCGATTTGCTTCTAGTACATTCTAACGAAACCAGACGATGTCGAATCTTATACACTGTTCTGTGTGTTTCTAGAGTATTCTTGCAATTCTGGGGGAGGATACAAGTCCGCCATTTGACGAAAAGAGTTAGTATTGTTTTGGTTATGGTCGTTGACCAATTGTGAACGGGCAGTTTGATAACATTAAATAAATGACTGTACATAAATAATTGTTAGTAAATAAATGAGTTAAAGTTGGACGTGTGTTTTCTATAGCTGAAATTTGTAACAATATTATCATTTTCATTTATTTGTAACGGACATCAGTCTGTGCACAGGAATTGACATATCTCACAAACTAACTAATGATTTGAAAATAAAAATAAGAAAAATACACATTTGGAATAGTTCCCAAAATGCAGGTAGATTGTCTTTTCCTATTTATATTCTGAAAAAAATAGTTTTCATCATCATAGTCAATAACATCTTGGCAGATGCGTTGTGGTTCATCTATGCTCTCCAGCTGCTCGGATTGCCTCATCGACAACGTTTCTCCATCCATCTCGATCAACGGTGATGTGGGCAGCGTCGGTGTATCGTTTATTGAGGATCTTCTTAGATATATCTGCCCAACGCTGTTGAAATCTTTCGCGTTGCCTGAAAAAAATAGTTTTCATCATCATAGTCAATAACATCTTGGCAGATGCGTTGTGGTTCATCTATGCTCTCCAGCTGCTCGGATTGCCTCATCGACAACGTTTCTCCATCCATCTCGATCAACGGTGATGTGGGCAGCGTCGGTGTATCGTTTATTGAGGATCTTCTTAGATATATCTGCCCAACGCTGTTGAAATCTTTCGCGTTGCCGTTGTCCTTTGAGCTTTCCTTGAACCACAAGGCGTTCCATTTTATGTTCACTGCGGTGAATTTGGCCAAAGGACTTCAGAATTCTCGAGAATGCGACACTGGCTAGCCGATGTTTAGTTTTTATTTCGTATGGACACATTCGTTCGGTGTGCTGTCCAAGGAATTCTAAGCAATCGTTTCCGAGTCCACATCTCGAAGGCAACTATGCGTCTTCTATCCGCCCTCCTCACTGTCCAGGTCTAGCACGCATAGTAAAATAATAATATGGAAAATACCAACGTCGAAACCAGACGTATTTTGGTTTCCTTTGTCATTTGTCGGTCTTCCCAAACCTTTTTGGGTTGAGTAATTGCCGACCTTCACAGTTGTATACGTCTCCGAATCTCCAGTGTCACAATCCAGGGCTCCGAGATATATCATGGAGGAGACCACCTCACAACCGGCAATGGTTCGTGCTATCGGGAACTGCTTGTTACGATCAATCGCCATAATTTAAGTTTTTGCATAGTTTATTTTTAGCCCCAAGTCGGCTTTGGCTCTCACCAGATTATCAAGAAGTATGGTGATTTCGTCTGGAGAGGCGGCCAAAAGCGTTGTGTCTTCCGCAAACCGCAGATTTGACATCCTGACTTCCCCCAGACACACGCCACCCTACCATCCATCCAGTACTTTCTTCATAACGAATTCCGCGTAGATGTTAAATAGTGAAGGGGATAAAACATATCCCTGTCGCACTCCTTTTTGCGTGGTGCACTCGTCAGACCAAGTTGTCTGTATAATATAGTTTGTAGATAAGATGTGCGAGATGTTTAGGAACGCCCATTTCCCCTAACACATACCAGAGACAATCCCATCGGACGTTATCAGATGCCTTGGTCCAGTCGACAAAACATAAGTACGTAGAAACAAAGTATTTCTGGGATTTTTCTATGATATTCCTGACATTAGGGATACGTTTTCTGGTACCCCGGCCTTTCATAAAACCCGCTTGCTCAGGGGCTTTCTGCCAGCTGACAAAATTTTCCAGGCGTCGTTGTAGGATGTGAAAAGTACCTTGCTGAAATGCTAGTTGAGAGCTAGTATCCTATAGTTATCACAGTTGTTTGTAGGACCTTTTTTATGGAAGGGAATCAGGATGAACTTCCTCCAATCTCGAGGACATTTGCCGGACCTCCATATCTCGTTACACAAGTGATGTAATATCTTCATTCCAGATGTCGACAGATGTTTTAGAATGTCGAAGGTGATACCATCATATCCAATTGCCTTGCCCAACTTAAGCCTCTCAAGGGCAAATTCAACCTCTGAAAGCAGTATGTCAGGTTCGGGCTCAAAATCTGTTTTGCTAAGGATACCGAAGTCATATCTGTCAGACGTGGATGGATGTGTCGAGACTTCCGATAGTTTCTGCAGCCTTGATCCAACATATACTTTGAACTTTTGCCTTAACGTTGCAAATAGTAGTTTGTGGTCAGAGGCACAGTCGGTCCCGGGTAAGGTTTTGCATTGGGTTCTAGACGTTCTCCATCGATTTTTTATCACGATGTAATCAATTTGGTTGCGATACCGTCCATCAGGAGAAGTTAAAGTTTACAGCCGTCTCCGGTGGTGTTTATACATAGTGTTCACAATTGCCATAGAGTTGTCAGCACAAAATTGAATGAGTCGATCGGCTCTAGGGCTCCTCTCGCCAAACATACCCACTATGTCGCGAATGTGATTATCATTTGTGGTGGTCCCAATTTTTGAGTTTGAGTCGCCCATAACAATAAAGATTTTCTTACTAAGATTCGATCACATCGTCATCTGCTGCCGAATGGTCATACACTTGGACTATATGGACGGTAGAAGAGGATTCATTCAGTTTCAAGGATATAATGCGATCGTCGATGGCCCGGTAGCCAACAATGGAGGCAGATAGTGATCCCAAAACCCAACGCCATCAATGTTTCTGTTGTCACAGCCCGGAAAACAAAAAAAAATCCTTGGAATGTAGTAAAATCATCAATCAAGTTTCCAGGGTGAAGATCCATGAATACAGATAAAGAGGAGGTAAAAAATCCAAAAGTCTTCACAAAATTTTAATTCTTAGCTCAACGCGTTTCGGCTACATGCCATTATCAAGAGCATTTAGAAGTCATGATAAAATGTGATATATTATGACTTCTTAATGCTCTTGATAATGGCATGTAGCCAAAACGCGTTGAGCTAAGAATTAAAATTTTGTGAAGACTTTTGGATTTTTTACCTCCTCTTTATCTGTATGAAGTAAAATGACCCTCGTTGCGATAGTGAAGCTCGGAAAGGGCTGCAACAGCAGTTTTTTCCAGGTCCAGAGTGTTCTTCAATATATTTAGCTGCCCTGGTTTTAGCAGACCTCGTAAATTCCACGTTGCAAGTCTATATGGTCTGCGATCTCTGAATCTTTCATCAGAAGCATATTTAGCAAGTGGGGCCTGGTGTTCCACGCCCACATTACCGGTGACTGATTTCACACATTTCTTTCCGGATAAGGATATGCGCCGATTGCCAGCCGGATCGCAAAGTCCATCATTCGAGGCCTCGGAGCTATTGATCATTTCATAAACTATCATGGGAAGATAATGGGGTGGTTTTCCGTGGCCTTCCCCATCGCAGTACCATAACTGTTCAAACTGCTACAATCACACTTTTGGAATTCCAAACATGAGTCGGTCCAGAAATCTTTTAATCACGCCTCATTTTGGTACTGGTGGTGTGCAACGGTCTCGACTGGAGAGAGGTTAACGGCTTATTGGCGGAAGCTAACAACGCATCATCCAGCCCTGGGTCTTGTGAGGGCCAGGCTCCAGTCGACCCAAAGCAAAGGTACTACCTCTCCAAACTTCCTAGATTCCATTCCCCATTTATATTCTGGAGAAAAAAAAACCTACTCTGAAAAAAAAATAGCTTCACAATATTCTAAATAACCCACGACTTTGATTTATTTTTTCTATGACTATTCCTTAATAGATGTATTATAAATCCACTTTCCATTGGTTAATGTAACTCGTTACTCATACCACTGACATTTTTCTCATAACTCGATCGTTTTCAACCAATGAAATGATCAAATCTTATTACTCCACTGTTTTAGAAACAATCAGAACATTCGACAAAATGTCAACCTTCAAATACATAATTTTGAAACAGACAATTTGACCGTAGTAGACTAGAAAGTATTTCTCAAAAGGTGCTGTCTCAATGGAATTGAATATCTCGAAGTTCACTTCAATTTTTGAATAATCATAGGAAAAGTATAGTATTCTACTCGCGGGAAATGAATGTTTCTCACTCAGATGATCACGCTTACTTCCCTACGGCTCGTAGCGCAAACTTAATCCTCGTGAGTAATATCCACCATTTCCCGCTCGTTGAATAATATACTTTTTAACAACTTCAGTCAATCACTTTATCAGCATCACGCATCACATCGAAATATGATTTGGAAATATTCAAAATCATTTTGACCAAAGCTGTTTTTGAATTTAGATAATACTGATGACTGAGCTCTAGTTTTTGACACTCTTATTCGTAAAACATTTTTTTCTATGACTATTCAATAATCAATGTATTATACATCCACTTTCTATAATTGGATAATGTGCCTGGTTACTCATAAGAGTGAGTTTTTTTCATAACTCAATTGTTTTCAACCAATCAATGAAAAAATCTAATGTCATTACTCCACCGTTTAAGAGCCAATCAGAAAATTCAGCAAGTTGGCAAAATACTTGAACCTTCAAATCCATCGTTTTGGAACAGCCCATTTGACCGTCCATACTTGTTTGATAGTCATTGTGTTAACCTAACCTCACTTTATCCCACAGTACAGTTGTCAAAAACTGCCCTACAAATCAAATTAAATATTTGAATGTTCGCTTCAATTATTAAATAATGATAGTATAGTATTCTGATCGCGGATAATGGCTATAATTCACATAATCCGCGTGGCTAATAGTCACCATTACCCACTCGGTAAAAATAATACAATTGTTTTCTTCTGTGTTGACCTGAACAACAACAACAACAATAAACTAGAGTGGTCTGTGATTCAAGGACAAAGAAAATTGCCGTGGCATCATAGACCTTCCGAAACAGACTACAATCATGGATCACGATGATCTCATACGTGTAACATGTCGCATTTAATAAATGATTCTTCTTTGTGATATTAGATATCAAATTATTCCAGAACCGAAACATGCACACAGCTAATAATATTCTAGATGAACATCATAAAAATCCTCACGCTAGGATGATGTTATCAGTTTTAATAGAAAACTTTTATAAAGTTCGTTGCCATCGGCCATTTATTTCGTAGTTTAATCGACTCTTATTAAAGAAATGGGTTGATCATGAAATAGTTAAAGATCCCCTATATGAAATTACTTGGCTGGATATTTTTTGGTGTTTCATTCTCTGAGCAGCTTGATCTTGAGTCCAAAGACATTTTTTTTTGGGTTGATGATCAATATTCATGCACTTGATTCTTGCGTGAGTGATGAAATTGAGCAGTGATATTGTGCGACCAATTTTCTGGGTCATATTTTCATGGTCATCCAGACATCCTCATCATGTCGTTTCCACGAATTGAATTTGATGATTTATTTCTACTCTTCGGACAAAGTGAGAAGACTTTGAGTGAGCATATTTTATCAGCAGTAATCACATTGTTCGACACAAATATGGGATCATAGGCCTATCTCGGCAACAAAACAAAATACATTATTGGATTCTCCAGCTTTATAGACAATGCACGATATTCATTTTGATGGAGAATGGAGAACTATTAGTCTCAATGTTCAATGAGATCCAATAAAAGCTTAATTTCATTATAATTTTGTACAGGAAACAATAAAATGAGTGAAGCGTGGATGTCATATTCTATAGTCGCGATACAATATCGTTTACATTTTTCCAGTCATCATTCGAAATCTGTAACTTCCTACTAAAGAGATACTTTCTCCGAAAATAATTGCAAAGTGATGCATTGTTCATTTAAAAATATGATAAGTACTACATTTGCGAGTATGTTTATTTTTTATTGTCATTCAACTGTACAGGGTGTCCCAAATGAAGGAAAAAAGGTATCATCAGATTTCTTACAAAAAATATTGCAATAGACCACAGCTTGTCTATTTCGAACGTTGATATCAAGAGAGATACAGGGTGTCAAAGTTGTATTCAGATTAGTTTAAAAAAATGAAGATATTTTGACGACTGGAGAAGCTATTTCAGTTGGAAGATCAGCACGTTCTACTCCATTTATAAGTTTGACAAAAAATATAACGTTACGAGCTATAGAGGAGTCTCAATCTTGTCAACAATACCAAAGATCATAAAAACGATGATGACAGATGAACTGTTCCAAACATCCAAGCATCAAATTGATTCCCAATAATATGGATTTTTTTTCAAAACGCTCCACAGCAACTAATTTGGCCATCTATCAAGACTCTCTCGATTTATACGAATCTACCAAAGGCGTTTGACACAGTGTCTCATTAAAGATTCTCTGAAATTGCCTTACCCGATGGTATCTGAAATAGATAGATACCTTTGCAACCACCGCAAGAGTTGCAGGTGACTTTTGAAGTTTAGACCACAGAGACAAAAGACCTGATGGTGTGGATTCAAAATAACATTCCTAGCACATTTTTTTCATCTATTTTGATGATTGCTGATTTTGATTATGCACAGCTTTTGTCTTGCACGATTTTTTTTTCATCATAAAATTGATCACCCTGTAAGTTTTCGAGAATGTAAATCCGAATAATTTTGGCTTTATGATATTTGATCGTTAGTAACGGAGAAAAAAAGTGGCGCTATTATTTCCAAGATGGCGGGGTTAGCTCACCTTCTATTTTAATGCGTATTTACCAGGGCTGGTCAAAAAAAACAAAACTGTCATTTTGTCTAGGAGGAAAAAGAACTTGAAGAGAACACTTTGATATTTTTTTGGCCATCTCTTGAGTTTCCTCTGGATAATTAGATTTCTCAAATAAATAAAAACTTCACCAGGAATGGAATTTTTGATTTTATTATTATAAGATACTTTTCTCATACACAAGATAACAATTTTTTATTTTTTGATTAGCCTTGTATTGAACTTTTTTTTTCCTTTTCATTGTTTTTCGTCCAAAATTAAAACAAACAATACAATATCAGCAACTTCTGCTATGTATTTTCAATATTCTGTTATTTTTTTTGTCTTCCTGTATATTTTGAGTTTATTTTTGGACATATTTCATTTTTGGACCAAGCAAAAATCTAATCAAGATCGTATTTTTGTCGTGACTTCAAATGTTTAGTTCATTTGTCCTCTTGTAGGTAGCATTTATCCGGGGACATACTGTAGATACCAATTTACTAAATAAAATAAGCGAATATCGAACTAATCGCTCTCAGAAAAACAATAAGTTCACGGTTCTTCAATTTTCTACTGGAATGATAACTTTGTTTCGACGGAAGAACTATCAATAACTTCTTTTGGGAAAAAAATCCAAGAAGAGGGGTTTTGCTTGTTAACGGCGGAAGGTTTGTGTTATGTTCTTTAACATACCTACATTTCATAACATTCTAACGTGACAACTACAGAAAAGAAGTAGGCGAGAATGTTGGTTGTCATCGAGGTTGTCATGAATGTAAAATAATAACCAGTTATCAAAATACTATCACGCAAAAATTTAAGCGCAAGCTTAGCTCAAGCACTCTCAGTCCTGCAACTATCAAACCTCTCAATTGGAAGCCACGTTGGCTAAGCTTACCCGGAACTCAGAGTTCTGGAGCTTTTGGGGGGGTTTATTTAAAATGGGCGCCAGAGATTCGTGCAGGTGAATCCCAACCTTCGAGGTCTTCTCGATTCCAATTGAGTTTATTTAACAATTAACGAAAGAAAGTACGTAGCTGCCTTACTTACCGCCGACAAAACCAGGATCAGGACTACCAACTCTCAAATCAAACTAGTTAATTAATTCCCAAGACACATATTAAAATCCAAAAATCCAATATTATCTTTTACAGAAATAGGTACCGTGCCTACTTGCAAAGTACTCAAAACATACGTCCGTATCGTATGTACAAGAAATCGGTAAATAGTAAACTTGTATTTTCCAAAACTCAGTTCAACTATATGTGGAATTTATGTAATGAATCGGCATCAAGAAAAAAGGGTCAGTACAAATCCGATCATTAATAATTAAAAACGCTATAACCTTAATAACGTTATTCTGTCAAATTTTTATAATCCAACAA
The DNA here is from genome assembly GCA_958502075.1 of Orchestes rusci. Taxonomy (NCBI): domain Eukaryota; kingdom Metazoa; phylum Arthropoda; class Insecta; order Coleoptera; family Curculionidae; genus Orchestes; species Orchestes rusci. The sequence continues at coordinate 5,388,491 of OY293306.1, forward strand.
GCGAGCAGTTGAACCGATTAACTTATAAAAAGATAACTCACAAACTGAGTTGCCGCTATGTGACGTCACAACGCTTCACAAAAGTATTCTTAAAATAAATAAATAAAGTAGATAAATCCCGACTGACCGTAACACTGACGTGAATAAAACAATATATAGATACGGCTCACCGCAACAGCTCGCTAGGTTCTTTACTCCACCAAAAACCAAGAAGAGAAAAACCCCAAAACAGTCCGTGTAGGCTGTACTGTACCAGTTCCCCAAGCAGATGAACGATCTATATGGAAAACCTGTTTTAGCATTGCATAGTCATAGTTGAACTGCACTTTTCACCCAAATACAATAAAACCCAATAAAATAATCCCCAGAGTTGAATAAATTCACAGCTTATTATCAATAACCCATAATATGTCTATTTTCCACAATTGACAATTAACTGACTTATTTATCAGTTAAATTTCAGCCCAACCTGAACCCAGTTCGACCCGACTTGAGTCGAATTCAGAACAAATAAATTAAATAAATAACTATATTTTGCTCGAGTCACGAAAAGTAATTAGTTTGATCATGATTGACATTTACCCCAATTAAGACTTGAAAAATAATCGACAATCAACCCCATAGTTCACTCAAAACGTTCATTAAACGTGCAATTTTAATATAAAAAACGGATGTCAATTCAACAAAAACGACATACCTTGACCGGTTTTTTTATTCAAGCTTCACTCAACAACTCCTCAAGGATTGGTAATTAATCCCATGCTCAGGTTCGGCAATTAAGCAATTAGGGTGGAGTGGATCAATCACGGTCGTGGTAGGGAAGAAAACACCCTTAACGTGGTACCTACATCAGTGGGAGGTGGTCCTAGGCCTGAATGCGTACAAACGTTGAAGAAAAAAATGCTCAACCCAATGAAAGGAAAACGAGTTACCTGAATGGACTATCTTGGGGTAACTTATTTTCTACCCCCTGGATCTAACACATGGAGATGCGAATGTCTTCCAACCGTTCGCTACCAAGGTCGAGTTCGAAAAGAAAGATACGTTTAATGAAAAACTGACATCAGACATCAGCGACGTACAAGACTTTTAACCAGTGCGCTGTTGCCAGTAAATCAAACGACTACAGGGGAGATCGAAAAAGTAACATACCACATTAATGTTGATTAATAGTAATGGGACAAGCAGTGATAACGCTTTTGGCCCGTGATAATACTACGAACGAATTGGCATAATTATTGATCTTAAAAAATTATAAAAAACGAGCACCAGCGTCAATTATATGCATCCCAAGATTTAAAGTAATGAGCACATTACCCAACAATTTGGTACCTACAACCTTGACATGAATACTCAAGAAATCTTTCCATTGGTAATCAACATTGGTCCTTTTGATTCGAATACATCACGAAATCACGAACAACAGCCATTCTCCAGTTCCAGTTCCAAGGACAAAAGAAGTATCATCACGTAACTTATATGGAAGAGGAGTATCACTGACGAATTGCATAATAATTCAGATTAAAAGATGACCTCAAATATGAAGAAGCTCAAGTTGATCGTGATCAAATTAAATCTGAATCAACTCAATCTCATTGCTTTTTGGATAAGTTTGATCCAACCTTTGGAAAACTGACACTGGTGGAGACACGCTTCGAAACAATCCTTGGTGCTTTAGATGAGTTGAAAAGGGTACAGTCAGAATATGGAGAAGCTTTGATCGCGAATGATGATTTCGATGAACATGCTCAAGCGAAAGAAAGGGATGAATTTGAAAATAAATATTCTGATGTAGTTTCACGCGCAAGAGATTTAATCAATGAGTTCAAACAATTAAATAATTGGTCCAATGCTTCTCCATCTTTAATTATTTCAAGCAATTTATCAATCGTAAGCAGCTTTGTCAGGTTACCTCCGTTAACAATAACAGAACTTTCCGGTTCATACATCGAATGACAGTTTTGTTGCTTTGGTCCACGATAATAACTCCTTAAATAATATTGAAAAGTTTCACAACGTCCAAGGTTGTTTGAAGGGAGAAGCTGCACAGGTAATAGCATCACTCCAATTTTCGAATGCGAATTATTCTGGAGCTTTCCACTTGCTGAAAGATTGATACGAGAATGAAAAATCAATTTTGAACCATCACTTGGAAGCTATTTTTGATATTCCTTCTCTGCCGAAGAAATCTTATGCCAACCCACGTTGATACATTTATGGGAAATCGTCGCGCTCTAGAGGCTTTGGGTGAATCTATGAACAGTTGGAATACAATCCCCATATACATGCTTGTTTCCAAATTTGATTTTTTCTCGGATTGCTAATGGAAAAACTTCAGTAAGGAAATCGATAAGCCCAGTTTAGACGATTTCTCTAAATTTTTGAATCAACGTTGTCAGATATCTGAGTCTCTCGACTCAAACTTGGTGAGTATTCATCGAAGAAATGGAGATTCATAGGTATTTTATTCAGCAAGGGAGCAAGAAAAGAATTTATCATGTCCAGAATGAGGCGATAATAGCTATTTACCTAACAAGTGCGAAAAATTAGTTTTTCCGCACGAGTCTGCCGTTTACCGACCGACGCGTAGCGGAGTTCGGTGAAGCAGCCGAGGGCGGAAAAACATTTATCGCAAGTGTTAGGTACAATAGTTTTTCTACAGACGTGCGGTAATAAGGATATAATTCGAATTTGAAAGTTTCTGATGCAACTGATGACAAATAAATAATAATGAATGTCGAAATGTGTAACTAAGCGACCATAGTTACCTGAAAACCTGGTTGCTGTTTGCTTATGATATTGTTAATTTTGACATATCCGTGCGGAAAAATTTTCTCGCACTGGTGCGGGAAATCTGATTTTCCACACGGATATCGGTGCGGAAAATTGAATTTTCAGCACGGCTGTAGGAAAACATTTTATTTATCACTGTTCACAATTCGAAGAATTGCCAATTATTGAAGCGCGATTCACTAAAGTTAAAAAGTTGAAAAGTTGAAATTGTGTACAAATCGTCTAAGTAGATGCCACAAGACTACTGAGTACAGATCAATGAGGTGTTGAAAATGTCAGTTTTCGCAAAGCTACATCGACCATCTGAACGTGGTATTCACGCTACATACCGACGTGATTATCAAAAGCAGCGCCGTTCTAAAAAACAAAATGACAATTTCAATATATCAAGTAATAATTCTGATCAATTCCTATCTAAAGAAAACCCTATAAATCGTATTTCCTTTTCACACCATAATATTATGCAAAATTATTCAGAACACATTGTTCTTTTATCAACTGCTATTGTGCAAGTATATGATTCAAATAACCAAACGATATCGTGTTGAGTTTTGCCGGACAGGGGCTCACAGTCTAATTTTATAACTCGAAAACTTGCAGAGAAAATCAAGTTATACAATCATAAAATTGACATTCCGATTTCGGGTATAATTCAGATACAAATGAAATTAAGAACCAAACTAACCAAAGAACCAAAGAACCAAAGAACCAAAGAACCAAAGAACCAAAGAACCAAAGAACCAAAGAACCAAAGAACCAAAGAACCAAAGAACCAAAGAACCAAAGAACCAAAGAACCAAAGAACCAAAGAACCAAAGAACCAAAGAACCAAAGAACCAAAGAACCAAAGAACCAAAGAACCAAAGAACCAAAGAACCAAAGAACCAAAGAACCAAAGAACCAAAGAACCAAAGAACCAAAGAACCAAAGAACCAAAGAACCAAAGAACCAAAGAACCAAAGAACCAAAGAACCAAAGAACCAAAGAACCAAAGAACCAAAGAACAAAAGAACCAAAGAACCAAAGAACCAAAGAACCCAAGAATCAAAGAACCAAAGAATCATAGAACCAAAGAACCAATGAATCAAAGAACTTAAGAACCAAAGAACCAAGAAACCAGAGAACCAAGGATCCAAGAAACCAAAAAACCCAGAAACCAAGGAGCCAGGCAATTGGAGAACCAAAAAAACAAGGAACGGAAGAATCAAAGTACCAATGAATCAAGAGACCCGGAAACTAAGGAAATAAGCAACCAAGGAACCAAATCCATGTCCAAAAAGAAAAAACAAATACATCTGTCGCAGTATTCTTGCTTCTTTGACCTATCCAATTCATTGATAATAATTCAATTATCAATTTTGAACTCCTTCAAAGTACCAAATAACCAAGGAGCCAAAATACCAAGAAACCAAAGAACCAAAAAACCAAGGAACCAAAATATCGCAAAACCAAAAAACTCCAATACAAGTTCAAAAAGGATAAACAAATACTCAAATTTTAGCAGTATTCTTGCTTCGTTGACCACTCCAATTCATCGATAATAGTTAGCGAGACGCAAAACACAAAGACTATAGAGCATAGACTTACAGGGAAGGGGAACCAAGGAATGAAGGGGCCAACGGACCAAGAAACCAATAAATCGAGAAATCAAGGCACGACATAACCAAGGAACTAAGGAACTAAAGGATCCAAGGAACGAATGGACAAGAAAACAAACGAATATAGGGACCAGAAAACCAAAAAACTAAGGAACCTAGCAACTAAAAAAAGAACCAAGGACAAAAAAAAACAAAAACGAAAGAATCAAAAACTCAAGCTTAGAAATTATGGAACCAAAGAATCACAAAACCAAAGAAACAAGGAACCAAAGAACCTTAATTCAAGTCTACTAAAACAGCATCATTTCGAACAAAATAAGCACTGCACTACATACAGTGTGACCCATTTGTTTTGGGAACACCCTGATAAAAAGTTTATTTCTCAACCGACTTGGTTGGTTTTTTTGTGGATTGTAGAGCTCGAAAAATTGTATATTCTTGGCAAAAAGTGACCTTCGCCATTTTGACTTCAAGGCCTACTATGTTAGTTTTTAAGAGCAAAATTTCAGGAAACCATATTAGCGATTTTTTTAGAAAAAATCTGTGTGCACCACTGGATTCAGCATCCTTTAAAACGGGTCTATACAAATTTTCAACCGAAAATATCAAGTTAAAAAAAATTAAAAATTCGCACTTTAACAATCTTTGATTCTATCAAAACAAATAAAGATGACATAAAACAAAAAATTTGTAACTTCTACCAAACCACCATCAACTTCAATGCATTTATCATTTCAATACTACTTTTTGATGTTACTGACGTACTTTTAGTATTCAAGATTCCGGCTGGGCGCCATTTTGAAATTTTTTTTTAATGGAAAGGGGGGTCGTGTGACACTTCATTTTGAAGATCCTGATGAGTACTTCATAACCCTAGAATATTGAGTCGATATCTTCAAGTACTACAAAATGGCGGTACATTCAATTACTACATTGATACATACACTTTTTGAAAAAATTCGTCAAAAGTTCAATTCAAAAAATGCTTTTTTGACATTTTTGTCATTTATTTTTAACCCAAACCTTATGTCTAGAATATTTCCAGCATCTTTTCAATTGAATTTGACGATTTTTTTTAAAGTGTATGTATCAATGTAGTAATTCAATGTACCGCCATTTTGTAGTACTTGAAGATATCGACTCAATATTCTAGGGTTATGAAGCACTAATCAGGATCTTCAAAGTGAGGTGTCACACGACCCCCCTTTCCATTTAATTTTTTTTTCAAAATGGCGCACAGCCGCCATCTTGAATACTGAAAGTACGTCAGTAACATCAAAAAGTAGTATTTCGACAGCAATTGAAGTACGCCAAGTTTCAACATTTTTGGTGCACACATTAAAAAAAAAGGGGGGGGAACCTTTTAGAGCCGCACTGTATATTATCACTGCCGGTGTGTATCATTCGTTAAAATGACATGTTTCAAAACTAATCGCCTGCTCATCCAAAATTTATCGTGATAAAAAAAAATGTTGGATCAGTGGAAATGAAGCGTTTCATACAATTACGGACTTGTATTAATCACCCTCATCATGGATCTTGTGCAATAACACCATCAATCATTTTGCGAGAAGTGATATTACCGAATCATTCTTAATTAAAGGCGGTAGACTGAGTGTCGTTTTTGAAGCTCTTCTTCGCGTTTTATAAATTGCTTAACCAAAGCTGACATTGAGTTTTTTAAGGACGCGTTCGAACAGTTTGTGAAACACAGCGTTTTTGTGAAATCCTCTACACAGACAGAAAGAAGCTGGGGCGAATCAGCGAATAGTGAACTATTATCAGCTTCAGGTGAGTTCTTTGAAAAAATAATGTATCTTGTCTTTTACTACAACTACTTCGAAACTTGTACAACGAAGGACACCCGTTTATGGACGGCAAACACGACACGATAGTCGTGCAGAACCGACATGTGAAAATCAGCGAGCCACGTTGGATAATGTAAATTCACTCATAAAACTATACTCCACAATTAAATGACTCGTTCTCGAATTACTTTTGAAATATGCTCTGTCAGCTGAACTTTGTGAGTGGATTTCCACAAATCAATCAAAAAGCTTTGTCCAATGAGAATTGTGGCTTCAGGCAGTCACAACATACCTATATCGGGTGACTGATTGTGTTGGAAATATGATCAAATTCAATTATTCTATGAGTTGATTTAGGGCCCTTTATGCAGAATAAATGGTATTGCAGCCATTACAAATATGCCATGGTGTATTTATACAGGAATATATCGTTCACAGTTCATGGACAAGACACTCTGCGTTGGAGCAAGATAACTGATAGCTAGATGAACCAAAAGATAAATAACAGAATATCGAATTTTGTCCTGATCTCAGTGTTGTGAGTGTAACTCCATCTTTTCGATTGCTATGATTGAGTTCGAATGATATTTACGGATCGCTACCCATCTGAATCAGCCTTAATTATTCATATGTAACCACCCAGCCTCAATTATTAATGACACAAAAATTACAAATCATTTTCTGATAGTCTCCGTTCTATTTCATTTAGAAATCCATTCGACTGCGCCACCCTGTATCTTTTACAAAAACTAGAACTCTGTCTCTCTTGAATATGTCGCCTCTTGTCCCGTTTGAACCACTGTTTTCTATAATGATCTAGTATTTCCGGCTGCCTATTTCTTGAATGATGAAGAACTTTCGCCATCTATCTAGGGATGGAAGAGGATATAAAAGTTCGCCATTTGGGAAAGGAAGCTCAATTGTGATTTAGCGAGCGTTGCATTATTGTGAACGGGCAGTGTTAGAGAAATCATAAATAAGTGACTGTACATGAATATTTGTCAGTTAATAAATTAGTTGAAGTTAGACACGTGCTTCTACAGTCGAAAAACCGTTACAGTGGTGTCAGAAGTGGGATTTATTGTGTGCTATAGAAACAGACATAGATATTTACCATAATCGTCACGAAACTCGTGCTTTTAACCAAATTGAAGATTGCTGAGTGGATGAGGGAGAATGAGAAGAATGATTTGGATACAAGTGGAAAGAAGGCTGATAACACACAACAATGGCTTCGTAGGGCTTCAAAACAAGATGGCATTGATCCCGATACGTTATAATTCGAGATCTCTGATCCCAATGCAGCTGTTGTGAAAGAAGAAAATTTGAAGAATCTTCTAGAGCAATGGAAGAAAACTCTAGGAAAATGGAAAAGTTTGAAGAATCTCCTGAAGCCATGAAAGAGAATCTCGAAGAATCCTCCAGAGCTATGGGAGAAAAGCTGAAAAAATCTTCTACAGTCATGGAAGAAAACTCGAGGATGCTAAAAACGAAGCATGAAGAATCTTCTAGAACCGTGAAGGAAATCGGGGAACAATTGGCGGACAACTACAACTGTCTGGAGAATCATGTAGCGGGAGAAATCAAGAACCTTGAGAAATGATATGTTAGTTAAGATCCTTGAAGAAGAAATGGAGTAGATGAGAAGGCAATGATCATGAAACAACCAGATTTCACACTCGAGAGCAAAGGTGCTTGTGCTAAAAGGGAGTCTGATACCGTCCGAGTTCACATGAAAGCCCCTTAGTTTGATGGCAAGCTGTCATGGAACAATCAACATCGCTAGTTCAAGGCAGCAGAAAGGGCAAATGGATGGACTGGAACCGAAAGACCTCTGGCTTTGTCTCTGGCAATTCGTGAGGAGGCAACAGAAATACTACAGATTCTGAACACCCAAGAGCAGGAAGACTACGATGTTCTAGTCAAGCATGTGGAGCTGCGATATGGACAAACTCACTTGGAGCATGTCTACCACTCCCTGCTAAAGAATCGCTCGCGAAAGACGAGTCAGAGCCTGCAGGAGTTTCAAGCTGCACGACTGGCTTACCCAACCTCGCCAGAGAACGGGCACCTTCTTCGACGTCAAAAAACTGAGTGAGGCCAAGGCGAAGTGTTATCGTAGACCTGTAACCAGTATGCCCAAGGGAAAACCGCCATAGTTGCCTCTCTAAGACCAAAACAGAACAGCGTGTTTGTAGATGACTGGTTCGATGGAGAACATCGCACCATGCTGCTGGATACAGGTCCAACCTAGATGAACATCAGGCCCGATATTGTCACAATACAGACAATGATTGAACCAACCAAGTGGCGACTACGAACGGCAACAAGGGACCTTTGGTGAAGTGGAAGCGGCAGTGACTCTGAAAAGCACAAGCTTCAAACATCCAATGCTGGTTGCTAACAATGGCGAAGAAATCATCATCGGACTGGACAACATGAATTCCAGAGGCTTCCAATCGGATTTCAACAATTGAACATTGAGAGTCAACAACGAGGAGGTGATTCTACATGGAAAGGAGAAGGAAATAGTGCGTGCATTGCTGGTTGGAGATGCTTTGATTTCAGAAAGGAGCGCGATGATTTTGTGGGCTCGCTTGGAAAGAAAAGTGCAGGAAGGAGGCACTGTTATGTTTGAGCCAAAATTGCACGACTTCGAAATAGGACAAGGAATTGCGTGTGGAAAGAGCCTGGTACAAGTGAAGAGGAGTGTGCCTGACAGAGTGATGAACGTCAGCTATCAACCAGACTCAGAACCCAGTGCAAAAGGTGAAGGCAGTTGAGGAATGGTAAGTACCAAACAGCCTTCACGAATAACGATGTTTCCTTGGTTTGTGCACGTGTGAATTGGAGCTGAAGGATCCCTCAGAAGAGTCGTCGATCTGAATTTTGTAATACTGTAACTACTTTTGAGATAATAATTGTTTTCATTTGATGTCCTGATTTGGATCTAGCAGTTTTTGGAACAAAAACACAATCACTTGTTATAGGGTGACCCAGTTTTATCCGGCAATATTCAAAATTCAGATTCTTCTAATTTAAATGAACAATTCTTATTCTATGAACATTTATTCCTACAAAATATGGGATGACATCTACCAGTAACTAGAAAACTCATGTAGTTATTATAAACGTATAAGAGTAACAAGAGGACCAAGAGCAGATCACGGCGCTGAACACTCCACCTCACTCTAGAGAGATAGGATGAAGTTGAGGCTCAAGCACTTTTTGAACACTATTGGTGAGGAATAATCTGATCCAGTTGACTTACCTGGAACCATAAAGTCTTTATTTTCCAACAGAATCACTTGACTGGTACGGTCAAATGTCTTGAATAAGTCGCAAAACACTCAAGTTAATATCTTCCAGAAAGTTGTTGTTTGCTGATCCCCTTATACACTTATTGATAGAGGTGAAAAGCTCTAGTAGTCTCATGAAAAGCAGAGAAGATACGTTCATTTTAAATAAGATCGAAAGCCCACAAAACCATACTCGATTCAAGAAAATCAGAGTGGGTACATTATTTTTGAATGAGATCGAAAACTGACTTCTGTTGTGAGCTGAGATGAAGTGATATGAGTAGGCATAAAAAAACGACATAAAAATGTATTAACCTCAATGACGTACTCTGGAGGCGTAAATCATGATCATTCGTCTGAGATGAGCCAATCGAGAAGCACACGTACTTGGGATATCTTTTTCAAAACATACGAGACAAATCTATAGGTTTCTTCATCCCTTCTATATTGGTTCCGACTCAAGTCAAATTTATTCAGTATTGGTGAAGGGGTACAGAAATCCCAGATCACCACGAAGTGACGCATATTTGCAAATTTTTCCAAGGTTAGCTAAGATTAACTGAGATCTCAATTAAAAAAAATGCAGCCTTATCAAATAATATCATTGAATCTCCTGAAAACAGAGGTAGGTTGGCTTTTAACCCAAAACAAAAAATTATAGGTCCCGATAACCGTGACTGAATGGAAAGTCTCTTTGTTGTTTCAAAATACTCTAAGTATATCAACAATTTGACTCCCCTGAGAATTCGATGATACAAAGACAAGACTAATGAGGCCAGAGGAAAAGCCCGTTTGAAATCGTTGTTTCTTATTGTGTAAGTTGTTATTCGAGTTAGTTCTACATTGAACATTGATTGCATTGTATTTTGGTTCATTGAGTTCATGAAGATGATACCTAATGATTATGATTGTATTGGACACAGGGAGGAAAAAAGTTTGGAATATTGCCAATACATGTCTTCCTAACCGCTAGCATTTTTCAGATCAAAATTGGCCTACTCACATAGTTTTCAAGAAGGAATAAGATGAAAATGATTTTGTTCTCAAAAATATACAGGGTGAGTAAAAATTATGATCAGCTTTCATATTTTCAATGGATCACCCTGTAATTTTTAACGGATATCTATAGATCTCCTTGAAACAATTTCAGTGGTATAAGGTCTCATTTGTTCATCTGTCCAATATTGCCTGACCAGTATGATTTAAAAATGCATTTATGATTTTTTACGCAAAATTTATTTGAAATGAGTCAAATGTAACAATCATAACATGTTTTTGCTTCTACACGGTGACTTTAAAAGTATGAAGTACACAACTCAAAACAAAACAATAGAATAAAAATGAGTTGAACAACTTAAACAATAATAAAAAAAAATCATTTGCAGCATCGTATACGTGGAACAAGTTAAACTTCTCCCAAACTAGAAAATCGGAGACAGACCAAGAGAAAGAGAAAAAGTTATTTTTGTAACAAATATTCGGCCTCTTATTAAACTATGGCCATTTTAAATATTGCAATCAGCAATTTCCGCCAGTAAAATATTCCGCTTGGAATTATCAATTTGAATCTAGTTATCCTCGGTAAAAACATAATAGTGAATTTCGAGTGTCAAAATCTAGTTGTTACATAAAATCGTAAATTGGAGTGGAAAGTCGAGAAAGTGGGATTCAAGTATGGCAAGAAGGTATAGTTATCAACAATATTTAGACATGATCAAAGTGCTTGAAGTCTGTAACAAAAACGCCCGTGGTGCAGAACGTCTGTACCGAGAACGTTTTCCAACTGGGCGACATCCAGACAATAATGATGTTGAAAATCGTCTTCTTGAAACTGGGTGCTTTACACCACGGAAGATCAATAATTCATGTCGCCCTAATGAAAATATGGCAACAGGGATACCAATAACCCCACGACATTGAAGAAGATCCATCTGTGAGCACCACAATTGTAGAAAGTAATCGTCACCATCCAGTGACCATACACAGATTTATGCGAAGAGAAAATTTGCATACTTATCATCTACAGCCGGTTCAAGAATTGCATCCTGGAGATAGTGAGATGCAGTTACGATTTTGCAGTTTTTTTTTAATAAACAAGAACTGTGGAGTGATGAAGCCCGTTTTAATCAGCAAGGAATGTTCAATCAGCACATAAGCAAGTACGCTGGAGCTTGAATGTGTGGATTGGTCTATTGGGCAATAGGATAATAGGATCACATTTTCTATCTAGGACACCAAACTCCAATAACTTGACCAATTTTTGCGAAAAAATAATACCCACTCTTCTGGAAGATGTTTCTTCAGCACATCTTCAAAATATTGTGTTCCGGCATGATGGTGCACCTGGTTATTATTCTCGAAATGTTCGAGCTATAATAAGTCGACGTTTTCCCAACCGTTGGATCGGTCGTGGAGAACCTATTTCTTGACCTCCTAGTTCCTCAGATCTCAGCCTAATAGACTTTTGACTTTGAGGATATCTTAAAAATAATTTTTACCATGTCCTTCCCAACATTGAAGATGATGTTATTGTTAGCATCTATGAAGGTTTAGCAAAAATTGATAATGAAACAATAAGCCGTGTAGAAATTTAATTCGCCGTTTGCACGCATGCATTGAACAAAACATTTTTTGAAATTTTGGCATGAGTGATGTTTGTCCTATTTTTGTTCGTAGAGACTACCACTAAATGGTGGGGAAGTTTTTTTAGGGAATCCCTGTTTAGCTTTCTCTGTCACTCTCTCTACGTTATATCTATACTCTCCAAGCACCTCCTGTGGTCTTTGAGTGTTGACACACAAATTGAATCATCAACTTTCTGAAGTTAAATACAGGGTGTCCGAAAAATACGTGTTCAACCCAGTGTTCAACGCTTTATCGGAGAATCTAATCCTCAGAATAGGTAGATCAAAGCCATTTCACCTATACCCAAAACTGTTTCGATTAGTCTACAGAGTGGACTGTGAATAACAGAAAGTGTTATAAGAGTAACAAATTGTACATTTCATTCGAAATGTTACAGATCGTATAAGAAATGAGATAATGGGATGAATAAGAAAACAAAAAGTTTGCAACACATCTCAGATCACAGCAAACAGTATGTATATAAAATTGACCCTTTTATACACTTATAATAGTGCTTAAACAAAGAATATTGCTCATCACAATTATCAAAAATAATCATGATAGATTCATTCCCAAACTGGTGAAAATCCATAAAAATAGGATAAAACATAAAAAAGTTATGGAACATCAAAATTGGACAAAATTTTAGGGTGTCGGAATTTTGTGCCAGGGAGTGTAGTTACTTCTGGCATAACCACTTATTACTGCAAAATTTTTTAGAAGAGAAAAGATGCAATGTTCTATTAGATAAAAACATCTGCCGATGCAAAAAAAAAATATGACACTTTCCTAACAAAGTTCATCACAACCGGTCGCTTTAATGGCAACAAAGTACCAAAACTTTTCAAAATCGATTTGCATGTTTTTGAAAAATATAGAAAAAACAACATTTTGTTGAATCTTTGACGCCCTCTGCAGACTTTACGAAGCCATTTTGGATATAGGTAATTTGGCTTCCGTCATCATACGTTGTACACGTATTTTCTAAACATCCTGCTCATCTACGGTGAAATTAAGGTCCCAATATTGATCCCTGAGGTATAGCTATCTGATTGAAATCTCGTGTTCCGCAGGTGTGGATCTAGAGAGGCATATTCCCAGAATGTCATTTTGAGACCAATCATTTCTTGACCATCACATATACTCTGTTTTGGTTCTTGTTCCCTGTTTCGTAAGCTACACCCCCTCTGACTTGTTGAAAACTGTCTAAATTAATTATAAAAGGACCCAGTCTGTACAGTTTTGTACAACCACTGCTGTATTCTGGAATAATCTGAGAAAAGTAATCTGTGACATAAAAGCAATTCCAGTTCAAATTCTTTATCATAAATGAGAATATGAAATGACAAGATATGCAGGAAATTTTTCAAATAAATTTAATCATAAGTATTATCCTTGGTATTATCAAAATTGAGCAGAACAATAATTCAAATACAATCCAGCCAATTTAACCACCTTGCAATTTCAAATGAGATTTTTTTCTAGATAGTTATGTGCGGCAATGATTGAGATAAATCTATTCGAAATTTCCTAACAGATCAAATGGAAAATTTTCTTGATAGATATGAAATGTTTCTGTCGAATATATATCAACAATTCAGTTTTCGCCAGTTTGTTCAATCAAACTTCAATTTATAAAAATAAGTTTCTGAATGGAGTTCCATAGACCTGTATAGTAAACACGAATCAATCATCCCAATGCATATACTATCTGAAATCTATTTCTGTTAAGAATTTATAAAACAATGTGTCAATCTGAACTGACTATTAAGAGAGTTTCAACACTACTCGAGACATTTGATTATTTTTGAAAGCAGTCGAAGTAAAACATTGCGTATCGAAGTGTGAGTATGCCATGTATAATGGCATTCATTCAACTTATATTTTAATGATCCATAATATGCAAATCTGGTTCCACCTCCATATTGAAAAATAAATAACTTGTATAAAAAGTGATACAGATTGATTGATCAGTATTGCTCACCTGAAATATTAAATTGCAGATAGTTATTTGGAACGACTTATGAATATCCAAATCAGAAAATTCTTTCTATATGAAAATGAAAATCCATATGTTTATTTTCCTATAACTCAAGAATCGCAGAAAAAAGTTTAATGAAAATTTGCAGAGTTATCAGTTTAATCAGTCCAAGAGCATGGCTTTATCCATCAACCCATAGCTGATTTTGAGAAATCAAGGTTTGTGTTCAGATTTTTGATAAAGTCAGTGGATCAGTTGCTCCATTGCCCGAGAGTCTTTTGGTTATTTTAGGCCTCAAATTTTTAATGACAGTAGATTTCTGAACAATGTTACCCAACACCTCGCAGTAAGTCCGGTACATAATCTCATCGAGATCGAAGCTGTCGAAGGCAGGTTGCTGAAAGTAGGCCACACAATACGTACGGTCAAACACAGAGCTGGACCAAAAGAGATTTTACACTCATTACCATCAGATACGAGTGATAAAATATATCTTTAAAAATGCCGCTAGAAAGCGGACCGGATACAGAAGAAGAGAACATGAGAAAAAGGGACCAGTAAGATAAAGTGTACGTAAAAAAGATGATATCCAGAAGAACATCACCTGAAAACAACTTTTATAGAGGGGAAAGAAACCATGATTACGATGAGAGAGAACTCAAAACCCAAAACGTCGAAATGGTTGATAAGATAAAAGAAATGAGAATAAAAGCGAGAAAAAACAAGAAACAAATAACAGGACCAGACAAGTACAACATAAAAATAAAGAGAGAAATGAAGAACTTACATAAAAAAATCAAAAAAATGGGGAGAAAAAATAAAAGAAAAACCTGATAATAACAGGATTAACAATAGAGACGACTGATGACAAGCTGATGAAAGAAAAGATGAAAATATTCTTGGATAAAGAAGTCATGGTCAAGGTGAAGCTACAAGGTCTTCGTAGTAGAGACAGAAAGTTTCTCCGAGAAATTGGTTATCCTTAAAAATAAGTTCAAGCTAAAAACTGTACAGAAAAAGTATACATAGATTCAAAACTTGCACAAAAGAAATTTGAAATACAAAAAGAGATACGTGAAATAGCAAGGGAAGAAATAAATGAAGGGAAGCAAGCTGATTGTAAACGGAAAAATACAAAAATGGTATCAAAAAGAAACGAAATAAAAAAAATAGGAGCATGGAATATCAGGAAACTAGCAGGCAAAGAAATAGAACTAGAAGAGGAATCCGAAAAGATGGAATTGCATTATACACTAGAGATTGGGAATCAACACACACAGCTGGGAAGCAATTTCGGAGAGTATATGAAAAATAGAAACTACTAAACGCAGAAGAAGTGAGCAAAAAAGGGACGGAAGCACATGAGGGAACAGGAGAAGAGAATATACTCGTAGAGGAAGAAAAAGAGCTGAGAGAACTGCAGTATGCATTGAAAAAGCTGAAAAATGGGAAATCTCCAGGATACAATAAAATCAAGGCCGAATGGATGAAGAATATGGGGGAAAAGGGAATAGAAATGCTACTAAGAGTACTTGATAAAGTATGGGGAAAAGAGGAATTACCAAAAGACTGGCAGATAGCACTAATAGTATCAATACATAAGAAAAGAGACAGAAAATATTGCAACAACTATAGAGGTATAACACCACCAAGTGCAGGAATCAAAATTCTGGAACAAATTATTGAAAACAAAATAAGAGCATTAGCCGAAGCTACACTACAAGATGCACAACACGGATTTATAAAGTCTACATATTCACGATAAATCAAAACATATAAATAGCAATACAAGAAAAAAAAATCAATACATTAATTCATTCCAATACCTCGAAGTGAACATAAATAGACGAGAAGGGTACACAGTAAATCGGAATAAGTAACAGACTAGAGAGAACAATGAGGTCATACTACTTGATGAACAATACATTCATAACTATTGATAAGAAAATCTCTGGAGAAACAAACACAAACATATTTGAAGCAATTTATCGACCTGTACTAGCTTACAGTTGCGAAACATGAGTTCTTACGCAAGAAAGTAGAATCCAAGCAGTAGAAATGAAATTCCTGAAATGAGTGAAGGGAGAAGCCAAGAGGGACAGAGTAAGAGATAAAACAATAAGAGAAGATCCAAAAGTACAATCAACATTACATTACATAGAAGAAAGACAACTGGGTTGGTGGGTCCACCTGCAGAGAATGGAAGAGACTAGGACGGTTAGAAGAGCATGGGAAGCAAAAATAGCGAAAGGAAGACCACGAAAAAGATGAGACACAGTTATGGGAGATGTAATTGAGAATGAAGGAAAAACTTGGGAAGGTGGAAAAAAAATTGTGAAGGACAAAACAAGTGGAAGAAACTTGTGAGAAACCTATGAGATAACCGCTCCACACCATTTTATGGTGATGGGTTTAAGATAATATATATATAAATATATATATAGAGAACTAGAGGTAAGTGGGGATGCAGTCTAGTAGATTCTATTTCTTTACGAAGTGTCCATGAGGTAAAAGAAAAACCCTTTGAGGTTATGTCAAGCTTTCGAGATTTATTTGGTCTCTTCTTCAGGACTACTACAAAAATTACTTAAATTAGTAGTAATTTATTACTTTTAAATTAGAAGTAATTTTTGTAGGAGTCCTGAAGAAGAGACCAGATAAATCTCGAAAGCTTGACATAACCCCAAAGGGTTTTTCTTTTACCTCATGGCCACTTCGTAAAGAAGAAGAATCTACTAGACTGCATCCCCACCAACCTCTAGTTCTCTATTAACTAGCCAGTCGTGCTACCCTTCTGCTTATGTATATATTTATATCACCCAGAATTCTTGTTTGTAACTGCAGAAGGAGTCCCGTCTATACTACTTGTAGATATAGATCGCGCTAACACCCTCACGCATAAATAATTGCTTCGTCAAAAAATTCATAAATTTGCCACCGTATTTGTTACATTTCTCATTTTGATATCTCAACTTTGGACTATCCACATTTCCAAAGGTGAAAAGAACCATGGAGGATGATAAGATGCCATTGACAAGATCAAAACAGATGTGCTCCAGCTTCGCTTAACTAAAAAGCGAGTGTCTAAAGTATTTTCATGATTGAATTAGGCACCAAGATAACTTGGTTCGATTAGGTGATTGATTTAGAGGGATAAATTGATATGCAAATTGCACACAAATGAAGCAGCACTGCTGTAATCGGTCATTGGAAAACGACCATTGGCTTTGTAGCTGATTTGAAGTATGTTAGTGATAAAATCGAAAAATGTCGGAATTGTAGTTTTTCCTATTATTGAGGCGACCAAATTTTTTTCTGGGGTCACCTCTTTTTGAAAAAAAAGGGGTGAAAAAGTATATTCTAATGTTTATCTCGGTAGTTAAAAAAAGTTATTCTGGGTTTTTTCTTTTATCAACCACTCTCACGGACTTATTGACCGGTGAAGAGGAAGCTTTACTAAAGAAGAGGTTTTCTGTTTTGCTTCCCATGTAGAACTGAACACTTGATTTTTTGGGAATTTAAAATAACCAAAATTGACGCTTAAATCAAGATACATGTCCTTGTGTAGGCCCTCATCCTACCTATGTACAGGATGTTAGTGAATATGTGCGACAAATTCCTGGAGGTTATTCTGAATATTTCCTACAATTTATGTGATATCTTTTTTTTTTTGTAGAATGAACAGCTTTGACGTACGAGCAAGTTTAGATGTGCCAAGTTCAATTCAACATGCGTTTTGGCCAAAAAGCATATCCACACCACCTTGAGGTAGAGTGTGCGGTGCGTTTTTTTAATCGGGGTATCCCCAGTGGACCCCCTCCAGTATTCTCCTTCGTTTCGCTGTCCTCCATTGACCAAGTGTTACAAGTTCATTGTCTTTAATACCGATCGAAACTTCACTGACGAAATTATTTTCCACATCATACGATATGAGACAATGTATAAGTCTCATCGCAATCCTCTTCGTTTTTACGGAAAGGATTAGGATTAGGAAAGGAAGAAACGGAGACCATTTTTGAGCAAACCTATGGAATGCGATATAACTTATGGTCCCATAGCCGATGATGTGGAAAATATTGTGTCCAGTGAAGTCTCGATCGGTCCTGAAGACAATGAACTCCTGACAATTGGTCAATGAAGAACAGCGAAATGAAAGAGAATACGATGCATTTTGAAACAGTGAGGTCCACTAATAGACAGTTTTCGTTTCTCCTAAAAACTTCATCGGAAGGGGTTACGAAAGCCGTAGCGATAGCCGCCATTTGACAGATGAAAATATAGTTTTTGGTGAGAGCAAGAAACAAATCCGCTTAACGTTACGTTTGACCTCAACCCTAACCAAACTAATTGGCAAATGACATCGCAGTCTTGTTTTGCTTATGTTTATTTGCTATTTCTCCAAAATAATTGATGATATGGTATTATTGGACTCCAACGATTCAGATTCTGATTTTGAAGATGCCATGTTATGAGAAGTATTGGATAACAACGTCATTAAATATAGAGCAGACATTCACATCATCTGACACTCACCAGAAAACGTTGATCTCTTCTTTTTCCTCAAACTTTTTCTATACAAATGTAATATGTTATTCAACTTTCCTCACATACACCTCTTTTCTAGTGACCTCCAAAAAATTGGTAACAACCACACTCTATTTAGATACATACCGCATATGGATTATTTGCCAGTATTCCAGTGAGAAAGATCTGGTCATATGCATCGATAAACCGAACTTGGTTTCGCCTGATTGTTTTTGAAAAACATGCTGTTTCTTGATTTGGATCCATTGCGTAAATTGTCTTGGTTTTGAATCAAGCAAAAGTATAAATAAAAACAATAAAGTCAAACCTCAAAACATTGACAATCAAATGTCAAATAAGATATTTTCCTCTACTGCGCATGCGTTTCGCTACGTTAACGGCTATGACTATCGTCCGTTAACAACCGGCATTTATCGGTATCGATATACATTAAATGACATCCAAATGCCAAAGATGTCAATTAGCGTTAACCGGAGCTGAAGTTTTTGAGCAACGAAAACTGTCTAATGATACCTCGATTAAAAAAGAAGCGTGGCACACTCTACCTCAACGTGGTGTGGGAATATGTCTTTTGACCAACTTAACTTGGTTGTGCTTGTACGTCAAAACGATTTACCTTACGAAAAAAAAAATATCACATAACTTGTAGGAAATTTTCTATAGTTTTATTTTGTATGTTACAGTGAAAGTTGGAAGTTCAGTGAATGCTAGAATTGCATAAACCCATGCACACTATCTGTTCTTCAAATTCTTGATTTTATTTGACCCAGGTAGGTTAGCAAAACTGAGCCAAATCAACCCAGAAATAGCTCTTCTGAAGAATCCAAATCAGAAATAGCTCACTTTTCCTAGCACATTATTTTAACTTTCAGAACTAAATTCCGCCTTTCCAGTCCAATTGAGTTTGAAAAAAGCTGTTGTAAGAGTGGTTTTGAGTTCAGCATATTTGAATTTTGAAGAGTCGATCAATCCCTATCATCTATGCCCATTCATGTTTTTGATTTCTGGGTATTTTGGAATTGTCCACCTTACTGCTTCTAACTGGGTTTATGAGTTTTCACTGAGTGATAACTACCATGTATCGGCTTTCAAGCTTCTTATTTCTTATTTTGTCGACTTATGAAGTCTGGCTTTCCTGATTGTTTTAGGCCCGTATTCTCCGTTCATATTTAAACTCGTTCAAGGTTTGACGGCGTTTAAATACCATATTTTGCATACGAAATATTGTATTTAAACACCGTCAAATCTTGAACGCGTTCAAGTTTGAACGGAGAATACGGGTTTTAATTGCTTAGACAGAAATCAGACATGAATCGTACCTCTCTATCCTGGGTCAAATTAGCCAGTTCTGACAAAGTTTTGAACATCATGTATCATGTAGATGGCAGCATATGATTCACGTCTGCCAAGCGAAAATTTGTCACTTGCGCTTCAAAGTAAAATTGTATGTCAACCATTGAACTCCATACTACGTACCTGGAAAGGACCCGGTCGTTGTTGACAACGAATCGAAAAGTGTGTCATTCCTGTTATGAGTTAGAAAGAAATAGGTATCCGTAACTATCGCTATCTCTCTCTACTCCATGAGTATAGTTCAATGAGTTAGAAAGAGATAGGTATCCGTAACTAACGCTATCTCTACCTGCTTCACTCTCAATAATAGGCGGGTCCGTTCCAAGTAGTATGGAGTTCAATGATGTCAACCTTACTTAACTCGTTCTGAAGAAGTGTCTGCGGTGCGGAAACTCGGAACAATAAGGATTTTTATAGTTACGTCCAGTGGATAATAGTTAGCAGCGATTGCCAACAATTACTAGTGAAAGTATCATAACGTCGATAGAGTTCAACTTTTACTAGCTGAATGTCTCCAAATCAGGAAAAGCCCACTTTTCCTTGTAACTGTTAACATTTACTGAAATTAGTCGGAAGAGAGATCTGATCAAAACTGCTTCTAGGTACCATTCTTTGGATATCGCGTCACATTCGGCAAAGATACAAGGGGGCAAACTTGAAATTAGGAAAGAGCACATCGAATTCTATCAAATCACCAATTTTCAAAACTCCCGGAAAACTTTCCAGATAAACCATTGTTTTCGTACCAAATGACTGTAGTATAATGCCATTTTGATTTTTAGCAGCGCCAATTTGTACGTTGTGTAAGGTATAGTTGTGTAAGATATAGTGCCCACTTTTTGTATGGCAATCCATAAGGCATAACATACACAGGGTACTTCATTGCATCAAACTTGAAAACCTTATTCAAAATGACATCAAAGATGCTTGAATGGTCTCTGTTTGCAAACGGGCACAAGCAAAGGATAATTCTTCTTCAAACTTCCAAAAGAAAATAAGTTATTTCTTATCCACATTGCAAGTGAAAAGATTGGCTTCGAATCAGCTCTTGTTGACCTCGAGCCGTTATGAAATCTTCTTATGCACCAGTATCGGTACTGCTCCAAACGATAGACGTGTTCTCAGCAGAAAGAATGATAGTTAGGGTACTATCACTATAGACAACCGTGGTAAATCATTAACATATGAAAAAAATTAAAGAGTGCTCCAGAAAGATCCTTGCGGAACCATCCACACTTTACAGTGGACAGTCAGAGCAAGTTTATCATATAAGTACTCTTTGAACCCCAACAGACAGAAATGAGTCATACAATGAATTTTAAACTTCTCCAACAAAATTTAGTGATTGACTCGGTCAAAGTCCTTGGTTTGGGTTAGTACTGATTTGGATACAAGAATGTTAGTCCGTTCAGTTCTTCAAACTTGTGCCCAATTGCGATTCCCAAACTGTCAAGGGCAACAGCAAAACACTATTGGATAAAAATATCCACTATCACCATCTTTCATTTCAGATCTCAAGAATACATTTCCGCATTTTATGTTTATGGAGCGGTTTTTATCTCTTTATACAAGACACACGACTCGAGGTAAACAAGGTGATATTTCACTAGATATCTTATTTTCGAGTTAAGAACAGTCGTGCAATGTGATGAAAATAACAGTATGTATTATATCCTTTGCTTATTTTCAATTTTGCAACTGTCGACTTTTCTTCTCAACAACTTCATTGAAGCCTGATTCATTGATTATTTGCATTTCTCATTGGAAACTCCTTTCAGTGATGCAAAACTTGACCTTATTAGCTTATTTGGAGATGTAAAACTATGTAATAGATCTGAGACAAGGGTAATTAATGATAATACCGCTCACTTGTAGCGAAATTGCTCAACTTTCAAATATCAAATACTTGGCTAAATAATTGAGTGTTGCATTACTCAACAACCACAACTTTATGATCGGCCTTCATCATAAACGGCATTTTATAAATTCTGTATAGTCTCTGATATTTGTGATAATTATTGGTAGTTGGCTGCTTTCTTTAATTTGTGACTAGAAAAGAATCAAACCAGGAATAAGGTTCATATAATTTGTCAAGCAAGGGGTAAATAACTAGTCATCCATGGTGTTCATTCATGAGGATCTACGGTGATTCACGAATATTTGATGGGATTTACGGAGATTTCTAGAGATTTATGAAGATCTACAAGGATTCATGGTGAATCGAGAAGGATCTACCAAGGAGTAAGGTCCTAGTCATAATGCATCCATGTTTGACCGACTTTTAACACTAGCGTATTCTTACAATGCAAATTTGCATACGGATGCACAGTGACCATAGCCCAAGAAAAGATTTCAGTCATCGATTTATGTTTGGCATCTGGAATCAAGGAGCTTTATTTCACGGTTATCCGATGTCAAACGGATAGGTTGGTACAGAACCGTAATAAATCCCTAGAATTACATTCATGTGAGTAGCGCCTGTTAAACGACATCCCTGTCTTCATATCTTCACAATTTGAACACTCTTTTTTCAATTGGTGTTCACATTTTTTATTATACCTGTGATGTCAAATAAATATCAGTTAGTCAAATGAAAAAAAATAATCATCATTCTGTCATTCAATTTTCCTCTAGAAAATACTGTTATGAATCTTCTGCAGTGTACAGTATCGAGTTGTGTGTCAAGGACTCATGCTAGTGGCCAGATATGAGTAGGCAAGATGGAATTATGTTGGCCAAATGCTTGATGGATATTAGCAAGTCAATTCTAGTGAGAGTAGCCAACTTGAACCAAAACAGGGTGACATTGAAAAAAGGAGAGGTTATGAGTGTATGCGAATCTGTGAGGCAGCTGTTTCGGTGCAAAGCAACATTACTCGTCGGATTTGGTGTGAGCTTTTCCAGAAAGTTGGAAGCACCTTACTGAGCAGGAGAGAACAAAGGTCATCGAGTTCATCAAGAATGAGTCAGATTTTTTTGTCAAGGACTAAATCAGAGGACGAACCGGCTTAGTGCAGCATCGGATCAATACTGGCCATGTAAGACCTATTAGACAAGAGCCACGCAGACTTCCATTCGCTAGACAACAAGGAGTTGATAAAATGGTTCAGGAGATGCTGGACGATGAGGTCATCGAGAAATTCAACCGTCCGTGGTCTTGGTCACAAAGAAGGATGATTCAACGAGGTTCTGCGTTGACTATTGGGAAGTCAACGACATCACGAAGAAGAACAGTCACCCACTGTCAAGAATTGACGATACACTAAACAATTTAGCTCGGTCTCAATGCTTCTTGACACTAGATTTGAAAAGTGGATACTCGCAGGTGAAACTGCATTCGACCGATAAGGAGAAAACGGTGTTTCTAGCCGGGAATGGCCTTTACCAATTTAGAGTCATGCCGTTTAGACTGTGCAATGCTCCTGGCACTTTTAAGCGACTGATGGAGTAGGTTTCACGTGGCCTAGCCTGGTAAACTTGCCTAGTTTATTTCGCCGATGTCATGGTTATCGTCTTCGAGAAAAGACTTCGAGGAGCATCTGTCAAATCTCAAAGAAGTGTCTTAACGGTTTAGAAGTGCAACTCTGCAACTTAATCCTAGAAATGTGCCCTGTTCCAGGAGAAGGTGAATTTCCTTGAAGAGGGAGTAGAGACCGACCCAGGCAAAGTCAAGGCTGTGGAGGGTAGCCTTCACCAAAGGACAAAAGAGAAGTTCGGAGCTGCCCACGGTTGTGTAGCTACTATCGACGATTTGTAAAGGATTTTGGAAAGATTGCGAAGCCTCTGCATCAGCTCACGGAAAATAGAGCGTCGTTTGAATGGACACGTGAATGCCAACAGTCCTTCAGAGAGCTGAAACATCGCTAGATAACATTACCTATATTGGCATATCCTGTTGATAATGGACTTTTTATTGTGGATACCGACGCTTCGCAGAATGGTTTGGGAGCAGTTCTTTCTCAGGTTCAGAATGGAGAGGAAGTTGCTATAGAATACAAGTAATGGCACTGGACCCCATCATAGCTTCTAGCCCAGTGAAGATGTCGGTTTTTCAAAAAAATTATTCCAAACAGGATGATATTTTCAGAAGTGCTTGTGGACTGCCTCCTGAGCATCCAATCAAGAAATCTGACTCAAAGTCCTGGTACGTTTTGCGCTGAAGAGGTGGTTTCCTAAACGACTTTTTAGAGGAAAATGACCCGAATAAAAATTATGGAGGACCAAGAACTCAACAACTTTACATCATATAATTTTATGATAGCACTAATACTAAACGAGTTACAGCGCATCAAATTTCAAAAATAAGCTGTCAAGGAGTGGTTTTGGAAATATTTTTTTACAAAAAAAAGTACCTTCATGAAAGTTTTAGAGAATCAAAGGCTGAACAACCTTTCTACATTAATTTTTTCATGATCCCTAAAAAAATGTTTTTGACACCACCCCTGTTGCCAGCGGAATTTTGTCATTTGATGCGCTGTAACTTCTTAAGTGTTAGAGCTGTCAAAAAGTTTTATGAGGCAAAGTTGTTTAGTTCTTGGTTCTCTACAGTGAGGACACGTAGGTTGGAATAAATTGACTGTGGTTTTTTTCATGATAATTTTATTTATACAGGGTGGACCAAAAATAAGTTACGACCATCAACTTTATTTTTTCAAACGGAAACCCCCATTTTTTATCTCATTTTCGAATTCTACATCAAATTCTGAGTAATATGATGATGATAATTGTAGTATAAAGGGTGAACCAAAAATGAGTTGGGACCATCAACTTCATTTTTTTAAATGGAAACCCACTTTTTTATCTCATTTTCGAATTCTACATCAAATTCTGAGTAGGCTTCATGAAACATGTCCTTAGCCTAACCCCAACAGTTATCGAGAAATTTACGATTGATCAAATCGACTGTGCTTCTGAACAATCTTTAATTTCTCGATAACTGTTGGGGTTGGGCTAAGGACATGGAATATGAAACCTACTTTGAATTTGATGTAGAAGTCGAAAATGTAATAAAAAAAGAGCATTTCCATTTGAAAAATGAAGTTGATGGTTCTAGCTTATTTCTGGTCCACCCTGTATACTATGATTATCATCATCATATTACTCAGAATTTGATGTAGAGTTCGAAAATAAAATCAAAAATGGGGGTTTCCATTTAAAAAAATGAAGTTGATGGTCGTAACTTATTTTTGGTCCACCCTGTATAAATAAAATTATCATGAAAAGTCAAAAATAATAATCGACGTGTCCGAGCGCTTTTCCAGAAAACAAACCCCTGAATTTTGAAATGAATTTATTCCAACCTACGTGTCCTCACTGTATAACTTTCATCCAGGACATTTTGCTATAAAAAAATGTTAAGGGAACCACCATCATTGGCAACGTCGCCTGAAACCGAAAAAGTTGAACTATAGTTACTCTCGTCATTAAATCAACTAATAATCTTTTGTCAGTGATTACAAATTGTGAGTACGATATCAGTGTAAAAGGACATCAGTTTTCAATATCGTGAATAGAAAATAAAAGGCTTCATTGAGTCTCAAATACCTTAACTTTGGCAAAATAAACAATCCAGCGTAAACAATTCCTTATCAACCACAGCAGATCTCGAGCATTATCGTGAACCAAGTGCAGGACGTTGTTGCCGCTGTGAATTATTCCTCCGCTAAGAAATCATCAATCATTATCACTTGTTATGGCCGAGTCCCAGATCACCAACGATGATTTATATAAATTGATTTCGGGCTTAGTAGCACAGACAGAAGAAAATCAAAATCAAAACAAAAAAGCCACAGAAGAGCTGAAAGACGAAATATTAATAAGGAGCATCAAGGAGGATATTTCGGCTGAAATAAATGAATTGTCACAAGAAAACCAACTCCTTGAAGAATAGAATAAAGGACTAAGAAATAAAATAGCTTCTATTGAACAGAAAGCGAAAAAGTACAACATCATTGTATATGGTATGGACGAAACTGAAAACGATATCCAAGACGTCAAAATTTTTTTAAGTGTAATTAAAAATAAACTTAATATACCTTGCAAATTTGAGGACCTGCGGGACATTTATAGAGTGGGGAAAAATCCTCTGGTAAAGTACGTCCACTTTCCATAGAATTAGTGAGCTATAACCTGAAGAGTGAAATCTTGAAAAACTCGACGTCGCTCAAAGGAACAAACATATTCATCAACTCCGAACGCCAGAGCAATATCAGGTACAAAAAATATTGAGGTATTATCTACAAGCTGCAAGGAAAAACAACTACACGGCAATAATTAAAAAAAACTCCTTATATGTTGAAGAAGAGGAGTACACATACGAAGAACTAAAAACTAAATTCGAGAAAGAGAAACTACCTATAACCAAATACCCTGAACAACAACTTGATCGAGTCAATAAGTCGAAGTGTGATACACCAGGCACATCCAGAGGGAACCAATTTGCTTTTGTGACCCAAATAAACCTCAAAAGAAAATCAAATCAGGACCCAGAAGAAGCCAAAGAGAATCCTTAATTTAATTTGATTTTAAGCTTGAATAAGAGATGGTTGTATAACGTAATCTAACTGTAGTTACCTAGATTGTGGTTTTATAACGTGCTGTCTATGGTTATCTGGATGTTTTTCTAGGTTTTCTACATGCAATTAAATTTGAATGTTGTTTGATTCCATTTTACACTTTTTCGTTGATTTGTTTTGCTTGGTTTTAGTTTTAATTTTACTTTATTTATTTAACATATTCTTATAGAAAACCGTGTACACTTACGGTGTTTGCTCACATAGCTGCATTGAAAAATACTTTGTTTTTAATCCAATATGAATCAATACATTAGAGATTTTGAGGTTACAGATTTCAATTGTCAAGTAATAGAAAATGGCCGGGAGTATATTTTGAAAACAATAAATCAGAGAACAAACTTCTCTCTATTCCACACTAATATTAGAAGTTTACATAAAAATTTCGACAATATAGTTTGTCACATTAAAACCTTTATGACAGGTCAAAAACAATTCGATGTTATAATTTTCACGGAAACTTGTCGCATAAGGGATCTAAATATGTTGGATCTAGATGATTATGTTGCTTTCTATAACGAAGGATATTATAATCAGAATGACGGTGTGGTTGTGTATGTAAGAAAAAAATATGTTAGTCAACTGAAATTCAAAATTGAGTACTTGGGAGAACTCAAATTCATAAAGGTACGACTGGCGGAATTGAAAGTTGAGATAAATGCCATTTACAGACCACATGGTATAAATCCCAACACATTTAATCAAAATTTGTTACTACTACTAGAAAATAAAAGACACGATGATTTCTCACACTTTATTGTTGGAGATATCAACATTGACATCAAAAGCGACACTGATATAAGCCAGGAATATTTAAACATTATGAGCTGAAATGGATACATCTCTCTAATAAACTCCTTCACTCGTATGCAGAATGGATCGCACAGTTGTATCGACGATATCTTTCTCAGATGTCCTCCAAATTTACTTTATCAAGATGTTGAATCATTTTTGTACAAAACGGATGTCACCGATCACTTTCCAATTATTGCTTCCATTAGTCTGGATGGGATGTCAACGCCAAACACGCCTAGAAATAGAGAGATAAGAATTATTGATTACCATAGACTGAGTGTCCTATTAGAAGGTGAGGAATGGAATGACATATATAATACTGGCAACATAGATTTGGCTTTCACCAATTTTGTCACCGCTTTGAAAGCCCATATATTTAACTGTACTACCATAAAAGTGAAAAAGATAAAACAAAGAAAAAGACAGCCCTGGATAACGCAAGGGCTCATAAATTCCGTCATGCATAAACAAGATTTATATAAAAAACACCATCGTAACCCTGAAAATATACAAACTAAGAGAGAATACAAACATTATAAAAATCGACTAAAGAAACTGTTAAATGAGGCAAAGATAAACTACTACAAAAACAAAATCTCAATCGATCGCAAGGACTCAAAGGCGCTCTGGAACACTGTCAATGAGATCACAAACAATAACAAATCTTCAAGACATATAACAGAAATATTAAATGAAGGGGTGAAAATAAGGGACAAAAAAGAGATATCCACAAATATGAATGAGTTTTTCTCTCAAGTTGGTTCGACCCTAGCAAACAAAATCTCAAGGCAAAATAGAAACATATTTAAAAGAAAAATAAATGGCTCGTCTATATTTCTGGAACCTACTGATGAGAGGGAGATACTCAATAGCATAAACGGTTTAAAAAATAACAAATCTCCGGGTTGCGACGACATTACCACAGAAACATTAAAGAATATAAGTTCATCCATTATCCAGCCCTTAAAATACTTGATTAACAAAATTATAGAAACAGCATATTTTCCTAACTGTTTAAAAAAAGGTCTTGTTATACCTGTGTTCAAAAAGGGAAAAGCAACTGATATGTCTAACTATAGGCCTATCACAATCATCTCAAGTATATCCAAAGTGGTTGAAAAAATAATAAAAACAAGACTGGTTAGTTTCATTGGGAAACACAAGTTGTTATCTAAAAAACAATTTGGATTCCGAGAACAAACCTCCATTGACGATGCTGTGGTTTATTTGACTTCAAAAATACATGAAAGTGTAGATGACAGCAAGTGCATTATTGCTGTTTTCTTGGACTTAACAAAGGCGTTTGATGCAGTTGATCACTCTATTTTAATGGATGTCATGGAGGAAAATGGTATTCGCGGAAAAGCTTTAGACCTGTTCAAATCTTACCTGCACGATAGATGCCAGATAGTGGATATTGAAGGAGTTCGTGGAGAGGAGCGGAAGTTGACTTATGGTATTTCCCAGGGCACCGTACTTGGTCCGGTACTGTTCACCCTTTATATAAACAGTTTGCTTGAGTTCGAAGTGAAGGACTTATCTCTTCCTACGCTGATGATACAGTCATTATTTATGAGGGCAAAGACTGGAACGATGTCCAAAGTATTGCTGAAACGATTTGAATTGGTTGAAACTATGGTTTGATGAAATGTCACTCACCATAAATTTTAAAAAAACTACGTTTGTGCCTTTTAGCTGTAACCAATGTAATGTACCAGACTATGAATCATTAAACATCGAAAATGGAGAAACTCCTATAGAGATTGAACGGTCAAACCATGTTAGATACTTAGGACTCGATATCGATTGTCATCTTAAGTGGGATTATCACATAAAAAATGTAACAAAAAAATTAAGACAGATTCTATTCCGATTCCGACAGAAAAAAATCCTAGACATTCCGGAACTGATTCAAATCTACCATGCATTAGTTGAATCTCATATTCAATATGGGATAATAGCATGGGGAGAGACATACACAAAACACATCAAACAATTAGAAGTAGTTCAAAAACATTTCATCAAAATCATATACGATAAAAATAAAACTTACCCAAGTGATGAACTCTTTGAACATAGCAAACTTCCAGATGTTAGACAGATGTATGTATTCAGGGTACTCGTACACCAGTTTAAAAACAAATCAGAATTGCATAATATTGATCACAAATACGACACCAGGCTTAAAGCAAAACTGCATACCGCCA
Organism: Orchestes rusci; assembly: GCA_958502075.1. NCBI lineage: Eukaryota > Metazoa > Arthropoda > Insecta > Coleoptera > Curculionidae > Orchestes > Orchestes rusci. The sequence goes on from OY293306.1 coordinate 5,418,067, forward strand.
CAGCTAAAGTAAACAAAACACTGACACAGAGATCCTACTGGTTCTTAGCACCACACATTTTTCGGTATTTGCCGTGGAGTTTGAAGAATGCATCTAGTCTAAGCATATTCAAGCGAGAATTAAAAGGATGGTTGTATTCCCGACCAAGATGTGAAACGCGCGATATGGTCGAATTGAAATTCTGTAACGATTAATGATTGTGATATTGTGAAATTAAAAAAAAAAAAAAAAAACTGTAGAACTGTATAAATTATATATGTTGTCAGATTGTATTGTTATTTTATATTTTTCTTCATATTTTTCTGGTGAAACTCATCATATTTACTTCTATCAATGTTTTCTAGCTCAATATGTTTCTTTCGGTTTCTTAGCTTTTAGTTTGATGTTTCAAATACATACCTACATATATGCCTGTTTCATATGCATTAATTATTTATTATATTTATTATTATATTTATATTTCATCTGACATTGTTGGATGTACCATTGAGTGGATAGAGTCTATGTCTTCGGGTTGTCTTCTATTTATTTCCAATATGGAAATTTGCAGTCATCAAACATTGTATTGAATTTGGAAATAAATATTATTATTATTATTATTATTACCTCTTCAGCGCAAAACGTATCAGAAGTTCAAGTCAGATTTTTTGATTGGATGCTGAGGAGGCAGTCCACAAGCATCCCTGAAAATATCATTCTGTTTGGATTTTTTTTGGCCGACATCTATAAGCCGACGACAACTTTACTGGGCTATTCCTTCATGGCAGATAATTTCTAGTGAGGCTAGATCATTTTGCGCTGCAACGTCTTCTGAATTTCAAAAATTCAGAAAGATAACTGGCACGGTGGCTGGAAAAACTTCAAGGATACCACTTCCAAATAAAACATCTCAAGGATGGAAACCAAGCCAATGCCGATAGCTTGTCAAGAAAATCTTGTGCAGAGAAGTCGTGCAAGTTTCGCTGAAAGGCAGGAAGAAGGCAGCTAGAACTAGTAGAAAATGACGGCGAGTTCACGAAAAATGACCGTATTGAAGAGCAAAAAAATTACGAAGATCTCAACTCGTTTACTCGTCACAACCAAAGGCTGTTCGTAAGTGGGAGAGTCCAGATGTTAGGGCCGTCATTTATCAGATTATGGTGCGACGAACAAGGGTTGGGAACGTTCTTCGGGAGCTGTACGACAGTCGAAGTGGAGGTCACTTTGGCGTTGATAGGACGCTTGCAGTAAGGGACCGCTTCTATTGGATCAACTGTCATAGAGATGTGGAGGAGTGGTATAAGAGATGTGATGTTTGTGCATCAAAGCAAAGACATAAATCCCGATCACGTGGGAAGATGATGCAGTACATTTCAGGAGCTCCTTTTGAGAGGGCAGCAGTTGACATAGGAGGACCATGTCCTCCAGGAGATAAATATTTGATGGTCGCAATGGACTATTTTACTGAATAGTCAGAAGTGGTTCCATTACCAAATCAAGAAACAAGAACGTTAGCATACACTTTGGTAGCAAACATCATATGGAAATCCACACCGACCAAGGACGGAAATTTGAGTCGGAACTCTGGTAGTATCTGATGCTGAGATTAGGCGTGAAGAAGACCAGGACAGAAGCTCTTTATCCCCAGTCTGATGGAATGGTTGAGAGGCATAACAGGTATTGGTTGATTGTCCATCAACCAATACCTCTCTATGTGTGTTGATGAGAACCAGCGCAACTGGTATGAGCTTGTGCCCCTGTTTATTTGGCCTACAGAAGTACCCAGAACGAGTCCACTGAATATACACCATCGATGATGCTGACTGATAGGGAAATGAAGCTTCCCATCGGAAAGAATCGGAAAATGTGAAAATATTTATGAAGAAACTGAAATGTATGTATCTAAACAAAGACTCCTAGATTTAAGTGAACTCACGGACATTTACGCCGTTATACATTTAGACTTGGATTTTATTTTTAGAATATTTTTTTGTATTAGCAATGTAAGCTAAAATAAATATACATTCATTCATTCATCGAATTGAAGTTTGGTGGTCCGCATTCCGTAGATAAAAACAAAGAAAATTATGGGCTTCCTGCTTGCATCGCAACCTTGGAGGGACATTCAAGAATAGTCCACGAGTTTGCTGGGAACCGACTTTGTCTTAGCAACGACAAGATGAAGATGCGACTGGATCTGAAAGCAAAGCCGGATTTTTCCAAAGAAGGTGATGCCGTGTGGCTATAATCAACGAAAACGAAAAAAAGGATTTAAGCCCGAAGCTGCAGAGGCAATGGAAAAGACCCTATATAATCATCAAGAAGGTGATATAGGATTCAATCATCACCAAGGGCCTAGGCAAAGGTCGTCCACGTGGAAAGGCTGAGTTCATACCAAGGCAGAGAAACAACACTCTAGAAGTTTCCAGATGAAGCTGATCGGGACGAACAGCTACAAGGGAGAGGGCAATGTAATGAATCTTCTGCAGTGTATTGTATCACTACGTAACACGCGTTTGGAATTGGGGAAGATGATGTTGACACTGACAGGAGGGGATAGATAGAATTGGTAGAGTGTTGATAACGTTGTAAGCTGTTCTGGTTGTTCCACGTGTTCCAGAATAAAACCAATAAAAGTTGCGTTAGTCAAAACGTCTCACCTATATCCAAAAGAACGAGTATAACAATTCCTTACAAAAGTACAGCAATAAACTCAAACATCAATTTGGTTGCAGAGCGTGGTTCTTTGACTAGTTGCTGATTGGATAGAAAGGAGACTTTTGATGTAAAATTTTGGCCACGTTGCCTGATAAATATTTTTCTTCCAAATCTAGAAGGATGTTAGTTTCCAAAAAAGACAGAACGATTAATAATTTAACTAACCAACTTTACACCTATGAGAAAGCATCAGTTTCCAAAAATAGACAACACTCTCAAGAGGTATTGATTGCTGAAAAGGGAAAAACGCCAGGTAAGAGTTGACCAATAGGCGTGATTCTTTGTAATCAGTGTCAAAAAGCAGGTCACGTGATTTTGCAGAAAGTGAAAAGCCAATGTGAGACCAAGATTAAAAAGCTCGATTGAATCTAAAAATAAGAAACCCACGGAAATTAAGAGAGGCTTGAGTATGCTGCTTGTTATAGAGACCACAACGGTTTTCACAGCTGAAGTGGACCATGTTTTCTGGTTGGTAGACAATGGAGCAACAAACCGTTTAACAAACCGAAACGATATTTTTGAAATTTTTGAGTACTTTGACGATGTGGTTAATGTGATTACAGCAAATGCTGATTCAGTTCAAGCTATAGGAAAAGGCGTTATACTTGTATATGTTACCCAAAAACTTCCAAGAACTTGTTTTTCATCACCAATGATAGAAATACCTTTACAAATTGAAAGAAAACATAACACTAGAGATAAAGTTTTTGCTGACTAGTCAACTAATGAAGAAAAAGCATCATTATCAAATGAGCAGCATGAATCAATACAAAACATTCCTCAAGAAAAAATAGAAGAGGATAGTTTTGAAGAAGTTATTTAGTTTATAAATAATGATGATCGCACTAAAGGTGAGACAGAAATTTGAAGATTTTGTTCTGACAGTGGCTGTTGAGATAATTGAGCCGAGAGACCAACTAAGCTATGAGAAAGCAACCACTTGCCAAGAAAAAAGAAACTGGGATTTGGCTATGCAGTAAGAGATACAGTCATTGGAAGAAAATAAGACATGTACATTCGGAAAGAAAGGTCATTCCGTGTAGATGGATGTAAAGGCTTCAGACAAATCCAGATGGCACGATCAAAAAGTTCAAAGCAAGGTTGGTCATGGTAGGGTACGCTCAAAGGAAAGGGGTGCAGGTTAAGGTATGTGTCTCACTGAATTTGATGTTTGCAACGCTTTTCTCTATAAAAATCTTGACGAGGAGGTTTACATGAAACAACCGGAAGGTTATGATGATAGAAGTGGCCTGCTTCCTATTTCCTTAAACTTGAAATTGGAGGAGATGAAGATAATTCAGTTATAGTAAAACAATCTGCATACACCAAGATATCATCAATAATAATACCGGTTTTATCCCGAGTGGGAATCATCAGGCATGCGCGAGATTTCCACATTGTTCGCAGTAGGCCAAAACACAAATCATAGGATCAATGTGTTGCAATCATAAAGGGTAGAACAACGAATTATTATTGTCAAAACGCACTACAAGTATGGAGAATGTTATGCGGAAATAGTTCGTGGATCGCGTGGCATTTTTGGTCACACAACCGTTCAAAGACTACTAATTACATTATTAATTCACAATTATGATTATGACGCTTAAAAACAATAACAAGTCTATAGTTGAAGAACGGAATTGAACTCGATAGTGAAATGAAAAATGTAAAAAAAAGTGACTGAACATTTCTCGAGAAAAATAAGATTCGTGCCGGCCATTTACCAAATATCATTTTTCACGTTCCATTGCAGTAAGTTGAATTTGAATCTAACTATAAATAACTCTCGATTGAAAATAAATTATGAAATATTATTCCACAATTAGAATGTGTGTTCTTATTGGGGTACTTTTTATTATCATGAATCAGTGCCGCGACGGTTATGGCAAAGATATTTGGAGAAACATTGCTCATAATATGTTGTGATGTTTATTATAGCTGCACCCTATACAACAGAACAACAGCAATTGGAAAATTCATTTCTTGATTCTTGATCCAATATCATTCGATATTCCGGTTTTCTCAGGATGTTCCAAGAGGAAATAAACGCGGAAGCACTTGCCAATTGCAAGCCGGAAATCCGCTTGACAACAAATTTCGACCTATAAAAAGGTTCGTTGGTTCTTGGCATGGCCTTGCGGGCTTGATCTGGAGGAATGTTCAACCTCTGTTCACTCTCTCTATAGAGTCGAATTGAAAATTTGGTTATTTGAGAAGTGATCAATGATTGATCACGATCATTATTATTCCTTTTCAAAAGTCCACCCTGTCTAACCTCGTTTTGAAATGAAAAATTACGTCATATCCAGCACTTGAGTATACCTTTTTTGAGTTAAACTTGGCCTACAGAAGAATTATCTCTATAAGACACTACTTGTTCGCGGACTCCTACAAGTATAGGTTCGTCATCAATATGCAAAAACTGAGACATTTCACTATCCAACACAAAATCTTTTGTGATTATAGCCGCACACATAGGTAGGAAGATAACTCTTGATCTGTTGATTCAGATTTGCGGGAATGTGTAACGGTTTGAGATTGATAAGACTTGGCTATGATATCACCCAGAAAAAAACACAAGACTTTGGTTATATTTATTCATGATGTTGAGAATTGCTCGAATAGTATTTGCAATTCACACGGAATAATTTCGCGAAAGATTTGTATGTCTCTCGAACAGAAAATTTGAAAAGATTTGGCTATAACTGAAATGTTTGCAATAAAGACACCTATATTTCCTTTTTATTTGATGTACCGAGATTGAATTTGACTGGGATGCTTGGAGCGTGCGATATAGTTGATAATATTATGTCTTGCAATATTGACATCAAATATAATATACCTGCCGATCTGATCCACCCCGAAAAACGTTTGTACGTTTCTCTGATAAAATTTGTTGGTTTTCATTCTGATAAGTCAGCCTGTATTCAAAAGTCTTTGAAATATAGTTGGGGATGCAGTTGTGTTACCGTTTTTTTTTTCGTCACAACTGTGAGTTCTTCTGGACACTTTCCATATACAAGATCATAAGCCCATACAATTCAATGGTTTCTTTATTTTTGCATTCAAAAACAGATTAGGAGGAAGAAGATTTATTGATGTAGGTACCTAGGTCCATCCTAATTACCTAATTAGAAAAAACATGTTCTATTAAAAGATATGTTTCGCCACTTACATGGTCAAAATAAAGGACTTTTTGAATTAAAACTCTATCCACTTTATTATTACGTCGTTACAACCCACAATTGCTAGAAGTGAGATTATTGAAGGCACGACGCTTTCGCGAAGCACAGCAGGTCCCTCAAATAGATCCCTTCCAATTCCTGGAGTGTTGTGAGTTCGGCTCCATAGTATGTGACCAGTTAATAGACCGACCACTGTGCGGAGGTCTTTTCTGCTCATATTTAAGAGCTCTTTGGTTCAGTTACAGTCCTCCATAGGTTCTGCCCGTATCTGGTCCTGTTATCATCACCTTGGCATGTAGCATGCCAGGGGCATTCTTCCAGCATCGAGTAGATTTTTCGAGCAGAAGTTTTCTCGCATCGCCCATTCCTTCTGCTTTAGAGATGCCAATCATTGGTTCGGTATCTATCGGCCTGTGCGATGATCCAATTTTGGCAAGTCTGTCAGCTTCAATGTTCTTCTTTATACCGCTATGACCCGGGGCCCAAATTAGCCTAACTCTGTTGTTATTTTGGATTATCTTATGCAGAACCTTTCTCCATTCAAGAACTGCTTTGGAGTCTACTGCCTTCTTCACAACAGCCTTTAATGCTGAATTGCTATCTGAACAAATGTTGAAAGTTATGTGATTTGTACTGGTCTCAAGAATGATAAAATATGCACATTGTGTTATGACAAAGAATTCTGCCTATAAGATCGAAACGTGAATCCCGAGCAAGAAGGCCATTTTGTTGCCCCTCCCGCTCTCGCAAAAACCTGCTCCTGTGCACCTCTGATGCTTGGGGCCATCACTAAACCACCAAGACCCTTTCCGTATTTGAGCTGGTCTGTTCTAATCCATCTAATCCTCCGGTCCAGGAATAATCAGCTACCAGCAAAGAAGATCGAAATCATGTGATCGGAGTGCATTAGTAGCACTCCATCCTTTAGCTGGGGTTCACTCATGATGACCGAGTGTCTCTTACGCCTCAGCTTCAGATGTTCCAGACAGTACAGACGGAATGCTGTCCTGACTGCAACACTCTCTACGAACATGTGCAGTGGGGTGCAGATGTACGAGGTGAGACCATGATTACCTCCAACGCTCTCGTTGGTGTGGTCCGTACTGTGCCTGTTATACTGATGTATTCCATCCTTTGTACCTTATTCAGTTGCCGATGGATGTATGCTTTCTTAGTTGCGGGCCACCATACTATGGCTCCGTAGGTCTGATAATCATAGAATAGATCCAGTAAACTATTCTGGGCTTCAGTCCCCACGTTTTCCCTTCAGCTCTTTTTCATGCCCATAAGGAGCATATGGCTTTTCTAGAGCACTCTTAGGACTCTTCCCGAGAGGGATATCTCCAGTTTGAGTCCTGATTTGTATTTGTTGGTAAATAACAGGATTTATATCTTTTCGGGGTTGATCCTCAGTCCTTCAAGGGAGCACCATTCTTCTATAATTCTCAGAACTCGCATTGTAGGGGCCCTGAGCTCCTGAATGTGGCGGCTTTTCGTCAGGATCACCAGGTCATCAGCATAGGCCTGTGTATACAGTCTTGAATCGTTCAGCTGCTTCAGCAGGTTGTCCACCACAAGACTTTAAACGAGAAGGGATAAGACAATACCCTGGGGACAGTTTCAGGCAGCCATAGTTCTGACATTTTGGCCTTTTAGATTGCAGTATCATGCACAAACTGAGCTTGATATGAAACCTAAAAAGGTTTTATGAAAGGAAGCACCATTGCGTGAAGTTTTTTGCAAAATTATACAAAAAAATACATTTTCACAGCTTTTCGTAAATATCTCGGCAGAGGTGAGTAGCACATCGGAATGTTCACAAAATGTTTTGTTTGTTATGAAATTATCAAGTTTTTTTTGTATAAAACATTTTTCTGTTTACTGAACATACGGTGTGTCCACTCTGAAGTCGCCCACCCTGTATTGGGTATCGATGATTTTTTGTTTAAAACACACATTCTGGGATTTTATAAACATCTTATTGATTAGAACGTACAGAAAGACGCAATGAGCAGTATAAGTTTTGAATTAACAATTAAAAAAAAAATAACCAAAACAGTAACATTTTTTTTTTTTAAATGTGAACAGGGAGGTTTTTGGTCATTCTGATTGAGATTCCGTTGTCAGTTTTTTTCTGAAATCTGACCCACTTTGAACCCTCATTATCACCCAAAAGTACGTCCCTGGAACTGATTTGGTATAATGTTCAAAAAGTGTTTGACGAGACCTAACAAACAAGAAATGAAAATCGGTTAATAAACAAAAATGATACAGGGGGGGACACTTCAGAGTGAACACCCTGTAATAAACAATTATTATGCTTCAATCTGACCAAAAAGTGCTCAGCAATCTATGATTGAACATGGTCATGTCGCAAAACAACATCGCAAAATGGTGCAATTTTGGATTCATTTTTAAATTTTATAAACCGTTTTCAGACCATACTCATTTTAAGCATGGTACCGCAGACTAAAAACTATTTTCGCGACGTATCGACTGGCATATGACATCTACATAAATAGAAATTTGGATAGAGAAGATGTTTTTATTTTCTAATGACACCTTCGTTTCAATAACCTCCTGCCTGCTCCTCCCAAGATTTCACTTGAACGCAAATATCTCAAAAACCATTGAATTTTGAGATATTGTATGTCAATGCATAATAAAAACGTTGATACCTATCTGGATTTTATACAGAACATTTGCCAACCTTCAACCTACAATTTTGATCGGTCACTGTAACTTTAAATAAATAATGAACCTTAGTACCTATTTTATGTGTTCCAGATTCAGTTATCTCTTCAAAATAATAATTGATTATAAATACTGAAAAAAGTATACAACTGGTGTATAATTCAGCCTTAACTGAGTCATATCATGAAAAGTGCATTGGTCCCACGACATGTTAGGGGTGATCCACCACTCGAGAGAAGTTGAAAAATGATCCGTCAATTTTTCTGAAAGATTATAGATAACCAAAGAACCACTGGTGGAAAATTCAGCCTCAACTGAATCATATTATTAAAAGGTAATTGTTCCCACGACATGATGAGGCTGATCCGACACCCTTAAGGAACCGGCCATGATCCGCCAATTTTTGTGGATAATTGTGGGCTACCAAAGAACAACTGGTAAAAATTCAGCCTTAACTAAATCATAAAGAGTTCATTGGTACCACGACATGTTGAGGGTGATCCGCCACCCTTAAGGAACAGAGCAATCGACCCGTCAATTTTTCTGGAAGATTATAGGTTATCAAAGAACAACTGGTGAGAAATTCATCCTTAACTAAATCATATTATGAAAAGTTCATTGTTCCCACGACATGTTAGGGCTTATCCGCCACCCTTAAGAAGCCCGCCAGTCGATCCGTCAATTTTTCTGGATGATTGTAGATCACCAAAGAACAACTGGTGAAAAATTTAGCCTAAACTGAATCATATTATGGAATGTTCATTGGTCCCACGACATGTTGAGGGTGATCCGCCACCCTTAAGGAACCAGCTCATCGATCCGCCAATTTTTCTAGATGATCGTGGGGTACCAAAGAACAACTGGTAAAAAAATCAGCGTTAACCAAATGAAGAAAAGATGCATTTTTTTACATGTTTGGGGCGTTCCGCCACCCCTTAGGAACCGCGATCAGGGCAAAACGTCTTCGATGGCATCCGATTACAACATTTTCTCAAACAAAATGCCTTAACTAGATGATCACTGCGCGATTTGGTTTTCGCGTTTTTGATGCGCGTGAGCTTATCTTGCAGCTTACATCAAGCTAATAAACATTCGATGCAAATATTATGCAAGAATTTCGACTAGATAGGGGAAGAAATCAAAAGATGTATAGTCCTAGAATTTGACGCACTGTGCATAATCTATCACCTGTATTTTTCATAAAAGAGGAAGTCGAGGCAGTGAAATTGTTTTCTGGAACACTGTTTCCGACGAGTTGATAATTTGTGTTTTAAGTCTATCCAATAAAGGTGGGGATTTTTCAATCTCATACCATATCATAAATATGATAAAACGAATAGATAAAACATTAAATGCTGCGACATGATAAAATAATTACCAGAGTCACTCGAATTTCAATTTCGATTATGTTAAGAACAAAGTTACGAGTATTCCGGGTAGTTTCAAACTCAATCAATGAAATTAATGTAACAATCTAGTCGCAACTACTCTTACAGCATCTCTTATTCTGTTTAAAGTGATGGAGACACATCTAAACGGTGAAAATTATTAACAATCAATTTAACTTAGCGTGAATACGACTAGAAAATGGGACATTTTGGCTAAAGATAGAAGCTGAATAAAAAAGTCGCAGGGTGAAAGATTTTCAAGAGAATGCGATAGTGTATAATTTCTGATCGCGTTTTGCCAAACACCACATTAAATCAACAGGGACCTGCGGCTTTGCTCCAATCCATCCAATCCATCCTGGACACATTATACGAGATCCTCTATTCTGTTCATATCCTCGTACCGATTATTAGATTACCAGAAGGTTTTCCAGATTATTTTCTCACCATATAAAGGACATCATGTTCCAAAAAGCGTACTCACAAGGAGTGGAGCGCACGGGATATCAAGAGGTCTACATCGTCTTCTCCCAACTTGCGGGAAAGGTGCAAATCGGTTTCAGCTGATTGTTATCGTGACCTCGTAAGAGACTCTGAACTCTCTCTGGTTGATAAAGGAAACGTTTAATTCTTCTAGAAATACGTCGACGCAAAACGAAAACAAAATGACCTACCATCTCAACTTTTTTGCAACGGCAAAACTGCCCTGACCCACAAAGATCGCTTTGAAAAGGACGACAAAAGCGATGTGAAAAACTACTGACCAATATGCATCATCAGCACAATACCAAAGCTATTTGAGGACATAGTCACTTAACAAGTGGTGTATCAAGTGAATCCTACTCTGATACTGGAACAGTTTGGCTTCAGCATCAGGCGCTACACGGAACTTGACCTTGAATGCGGCGAAACGGTTCACATCATATTATACTGACTTCTCCAAGACTTTTGACTGAGTGAACCAGGCTTCCTATATGTAGGTCTCTTCTATATTTTACCATTTCTGTCTGTATGTAGCGATTCTCATCCAGTTTTTCCAGGCGATTTTCTGTATGTCGTCACGCCATCTCTTTTGAGGCATGCCAATTCTTCTAATGCTCTCTCTTGAACAAAAGCCAAATGTAGTGGTGAATTATATTCCGTGTTTTTTTTTCAATAAGGGTATGAATTGTCTGCAGATGGTCTATTGTACTGGATGGAGCCTTTGTGGAATCCGGCCTGCTCTGGAGGTTGGGATGTATCCATTTTGTTTGTCAGTCGGTTGATAATTATCTTTGTGAGGAGTTTCCTAAGCTATTTCTAGCCCCCTTCTTGTACACTAAAATGACCTCTGCCTTCTCCCATGCTTTGGAATTTTTTCCTTATAGTAACCACTTGTTCAACAAAATCCTTAAGCTTTCTCTCAGAGGGACAACATCTCTATTTTCAACATATCGGCGGTTGTACGATTTTTGCCAGGACTTTTACTTTTCTTCATTTGACTAATCTCTTCCGAACCTACATTTCTTATGTCCTTTTTTTCGTGGTGATGATCTTGATTGTTCGAACGTTTAAACTCTCCTAGCTAACTTATATCTGAGAACCTTTATCGATTTGTTGTCCTCTATCGTGTCTCTAATAACTTTTGTATCATGTTCTCTAACGTCTTTATGTTTCTGTTAATTTCTTTGTTAATTTCCCTATATATCCTCAACAATCTTGGTCTATATTTCTTTGTTTTTCCATAAGGTTCTTGGTATACCGGCTGATCTTGCTACTGTTTTGTTTTTTTGTTTTTGAAACAAATCTCCTCCGTTGCTGTTTGTATGCTTTAATTTATGTGTTGTGTTAATTCGTTGATTTCCATTGCTTCCTGGTCTTCATCACTTTCAATTTTATTTTCCACAATGTTTTCAAATTTCTTCCTGTTTCTTCTAAGTATTTTAAATGTTGGAGTTGAATTCCCTCTTATTAGTTTATTTCCTTCCCTTCTGGTATTGATGGTTATCGATGTTCTGAGAGATGCTGATCTACAGTAGTTGATCAGCATTCTTTTTGTAATTTTGTGTTTTGAACATTCATTATCGAGTGAATCTTCTACTTGAACAAATTACAACAATGAAATATTGAAGTCTTTTTGAAACGATTTTCAAGTCTACGTTTTTTCTGACACGATTGTCAAAAATCCTTGATTGGTGCCTTCATTGTCAAGGAAATATTCTTCTTAGGTGTGGAACTCAATGTATGCATCTCATATTCGTGCTCTGGAACAAGGACAACAAATGTTCGAACTATACTTGGCCTTCAAAGCAGGTATCACACAGCCGTACACATACACATACGACTAGGAAACTGGGCAGAAGAAACCGGAGATATTTGAACCTACTCCACAAAATTCTGCACTCAACCGTCCACTCTGCAGCTCTTTGTGAATTTGGTCTAAACGTCTTTTTGATGCGCTCCCGCTCCGTATTCTACAGGAAATTTCATCCAATAATTAGCCAATCATCACCCGAAAATCGATTTCTTGACTACACCTTGGAACTTTGCGACCATGATCATGGATATTGTGTGACTCACATGTTTCTCGTGTGATTCACATAAGTATAAGCTGTGGATAGTTAACTTAACTTATAATCTCCTTAGTGTAAACCTTTAATGGGCTCGCCCGTGCACTGATAAATCAATAAATGCATTATTTTAGGTCATCTCGGGTGACCATCTCCCAGTTAGCCTTATGTCCGGAAGCGTCATCCAGAAGGAGATTCAAGAAAATAGTGGATGGTTATAGGAGGCTTAAAACTGTCCGCTGGCCTATGCTGTCGGTCTACCCCTTTCTTTGCGATGGAAATTTTGCCAAATTTTGAACAAAACCGGATCAGGATTCGATGTACAGGGTGTCTATTTAAGAATGGCAAGGTGACAGATCTCAGAAACTTGGCATCCCAGAGACCTGGGAAAAAAAGTACTTGTTAATATGGAATAGAGAAAATGCTGGAAATATATCAGAAGTTCTCAAGAAAGCCACAAGATGACGTAACGATGCTATGAAAACACAAAATTGCGTTTTTTTCGAGATTTCTAAATATAAACTAATATAAATGAGTACCGCCATGGATTCCTTGAGAAATTTTCTCCAAATTTGTTGTCATAATTTTTTTTCTAGCATGTCAAATAAGACAATTATCAGCTGTCAAACCTTAGACCGCAGGAATGATCATAACTTTGAAACAACCCAACCGATTGACGCGATCTTGGGCACATTTTGAAAAAAAGGTTCTCCTCTTCCACAATTTAGAGATTTCAAATGATTCCGATCAAAACAGATGATTTTATTCAGTAAAATATGCGGACGACGGACATTTGGAGTAAATTTGAAAAATGTTTGTCGTCCGCATATTATATTGAATAAAATCGTCTCTTCTGATCAGAATCATTTGAAATTCTAGAAACCTTCTTCTTAAAATGAGGACCAGATAGCGTCAAGTTTGAGATGAATGTGTACAGGCATTAGCGCTCTAATGAGTTGTCGTAATTCGAGCATAAAAGTTTAAATTTAGTTACTGAAAGCTCTGATCCCTAATCAAAACAGTGTTTTTTGTATATGAGACAAAAAGTCAATGAAACTAAAGACAACAGCACAATAATAATTTAATTTTGGAATAGGTATAATATCGAAGTATTTCTATACGCTACCGATTCAATATGTGATATTTATAAGGACGTGACCTTCCAATAATTACCAACCAAACCATGAACTCACTCAAAACAGATACAACTTCTATATAGCTTCAGTTCACCAGTTTATGAAAAACGGTAAATGGATGGCAACTCCAATTTCTAAAGAATGATTGCTAGCGACCGGATGTTGCTCCCAAGTTCCCATACATTAAACTTCCATGTACACACTTACACGTAGAAGTTCGAATAGATGGTCTGAGATTTAAATTAAATTCTTGGCCGTATTTCACGACACAGCCGTATTTTATGCCCTTTTGTCTATTTGAACAAAGTTCTAAACTTGCGTCAAAGACAATCCTTCTTCTTAGTTAACAGTTTTGTATTGTACGTCTTCATAATTGCTTGGTGAAACAGTAATTGATCTTCCTGGACTTTCGCAGACTGATGTGGAACCTGAGCTATGATAGACTGTTATTCTCATTCCCATTGCGATTATTAGTAATAGAAGCATTCATGACCAAGATATCTCAATTCCCTTCTAAAGAGTATCTTGTTGCACAGAAACGTACCATTTACTGTGAAAAAGCATTTGTTGATAACATTTATCACAGAGGTCAGAGAATTTTGACGTCAGAAATTAGAGTAGAAAGAAATAAGAAATGATTAATGGAAGGAACTTTTAAGTAGGTAGTGTTAATGGAAAAAACAAGCGCGGTGCTGATATTGCCATGAAATAGACAAAAAATAATTTGTGATAAGCGTCGAGTTCATAATCTATGATTTTGATGATGAATGATTTTTTCTTCTAATAATAGAACCAATACTCCGCGACAACAGCATATATGGGTCACACATTTCGGTACGAAGGAGAAGCTGTAGAAATTCGAAGCAGCACAGTTTTTTATCCATAAGTTTTTGTTCAAAAAACTAATTATATCATGTACAGGATGTCTCCTGACCTCCCTGACAAAAAAAAGAGGAAGAATCCCATAGACTCAATATCACAAGACGAGTAACAAAACAAATATTCCTCACACCTAAACATCTCTCATGTAAATATTTACTCTTTATGTTGTCATGTGCCCTGAATGGCTTTATGAAAAAAAAAAAATGAAAATTCAACTGCTAATCTTCTAAATCACTAATTCTAAACAACCATAATTCCATTTATCTTCAGTTTTTCGTCACAAATATTTTTAAAGGTGAAAATTTGTATTCAGGTTTACGTTTCGTGTTGAAACTTGGCAACATCTGATCGCAAAGTCAAGACCTGTTTCTCTGTGACGCTATTGTTCACAAACACCGTTTTGCGAGGTTAGGAAGTTGGTAGTAGGTTTATTCTTCAATTTCTCAGGTGAAAACCTAGCTCTGTAGATCATTTTCTATACTGAATTACGCTATTAAGTGTTTTATTGATTAAAGGTTCAAAGGCTAGAGGAAAAAGCCTCGACACAAAATCCTGGTCCTACAGGATGATGGTTCTAACAACGGTCAAGCTTCTCGTTACACGTAAAAAAATTATACACAGCCTCGTAAGTTGAACGGATATATACGGAAACGAACATGGCAAGGGAATAAGGAAATGAGATTCGCAACTTGGATCGGTCAAGGATAAGCAAGAAAAATGGAGGATTCCACAAAAAAACTATTGCAAATGAATACCAATATTGAAGAACTACTAAGACAAAGAGAAGAGGAAGGGTCCAAGTCAAATAGGGCATGCGAGGGCGTTTTAAGCATGATACGAAAAAAGTACCAAAAATGCTTTAGCGTGTGTTTCACCGATCAGCGAGAGGCTAGCCACAAAGAACCTTGACATCCGAGGACGTAAAGTATGAATTGTAGCGTTACTTGGTCCAAACGAGGACACACAGCACGCAGAAAAGATGAGTTCTATGATCAACTTGACGATACAATTAACGAGATGAAATAACGTGAAATCATACTGTTGAAAGATTTTAATGCTCTAACAGGAAGCAGGGATAGTGGTGATGTGATCGGTAAATACGGTAAGAACGTGGAAAACAATGGAGGCAAAAGATTGATAGAAATATGTTAACAGCATGAGCTGAAAATATCAAATGGATACTATCAACATAAAAATATGCACAAATACACGTGACACCAAGACACGAGAGGTCCAAAATCCATCATCGATTACGTAATAATAAAACAGAGAACAGACTGGAGACCTCAAGATATCAGGGTGTACAGAGGTTTCAATTGCGGGTCAGACAACTACCTCCTCATCAGTACATGAGGATCACATTGAGGTTACTGAGGACAAGATAAGTGAAGCTATTGAATCCATGAAAAATAAAAAACAGCCCTCGGGCCGGATGGACTACCTGCAGAGCTGTTTGAAAATGAAACGGCGAAAATAGCCAGATACCTCAAATAACTGTTCACCAGATACGTAAATGAAGAAACAGTACCAAGTAGCTGGAAAGAGGCCTGGATAAAGAAATTGAACAGCAGGCTGGGGTTCGGGCTGGAAGATCTGGTGTCAACCATATATTCACGATGGTGCAGTTGGACGAAAACATTGTAGCAAGAAACAGGAAAGTACATCTTCTTATCGTGGACCTAACAAAGGCCTATGATACCATGCCAATATAGAAACTCTGGCAATTCCTTGAAAAATCTCCCATAATTGACACCTCAACAGAAGCTTGCCGACAACTGTATGAACACTCAACGTCAAGAATTAAGATAGGAACTGCTCTGTCGGATTTCTTCGCAGTTGCAAAAAGTCCAAGACAGAGATGTTGCCTCTCTCCCACACTCTTTGAAATATATTCAAACGAAGTTCTGAGGAACTGAAGAAGTGCATGCAGCGGAATGGGTATAACATTAAATGAAGACATAACCCTTTTTGCCCTCCATTTTGCAGACGATCAAGTGGTTACCGCTCAGGATAAGAGAGATCTAGAGTTCATGAACCGGATACTATTCAAACATTATGAAGAATGGGGCCTATCGGTGAATAAAACAAAAACTCAGTACCTTCGGGTTGGGGGAGACAAAATGGGGGCTCTTGAATTTGATCAAAAAGAGACCATGGAGGCATGCAAAAAACATACCTACCTGGGTACAAAGTTCGATGAGAGAGAACGGACCGAGAAAGAGGTTGAACATCGAATCATGAAAGGAAAATTAGTAATCGGTTGCTAGAACTCCGTCCTATGGTCCAAGAGTATCTCTCGCGAACGAAAACACCTCCCACATAACCATATATGGTTACGAAACATGGCAGATTAACAAATCCCTAGAACGTCGATTATTAGCACTGAGAATGGACTTTTGACGAAGAAGAAGGGATGGGAATGTCTGAACGCAAATCTTAGGCCAGGGAAACGGAAGGACAGAAGAGGCTGGAGACTTGTAGAATGCTATAACAACCGATTTATATATACAGGGTGACATAGAAAAAAGTACATTGCATAGTGCCACACAATAGAGGATACTAAAATAAGAAAAAAACAATAATAAATCGTCCTCATCAAAAATTGAAAAAGAAAAATTTGAATACATTACTATATTAAGCATTATGCATTCTTAATTGATAAAAATAAGTCAGCTTTCATCGTTGACCCTAAACCATCCTTGACCTCACTGTATCTGATTCTAGAAGTTTCAGGGCTGCTTTGCTGTCTACATAGATTGTGGAGAGACAATGGGCAGAAGGATTAGAACACCTCTAAAGCTGCTGATTTTTTTATTTCAAGACAACAAAATCATCATCAAGACTAGACTACTTGTCCCGTCGAACCCTAACAGCGCCACATGGGTGCAAACTCTCGTTTTTACCCTGTATTCAAGAAACGAAACGATTTATTTCATTTCTGTTTGCGGCATTGTTAGTATCGCGGCAAAGTGGCACGGGTTCAGAAAATTGTAACCTGAACAAAGCTATCGACACCTCTTAATCATGAGATTGGCTTAGAAATGCGCCCTTGAATCTAACGTACACATTTAGAAAACACACTGTAGAACCTCAGAAAACATGAAAGAATAAAAAGGATACGTGAATCTGTGGGAGGAGCATAAAGTGAAATAGTCTCGACTAAAATCTTTCAAGGACGCTGCTTGGATCATTGGAAATAGAGTGCTGGATGTCATCAACGGCATATTGACCTGTGGAATGTTATCTTAATCTTGGTGCTCCAAAGTTACACCTGTGCCAAAAATATCGAACACTAGCAGATGTACTGAATTTTGACCCATTGATGAAGTGAAGTGAGAAAAAAATATTTTCTCCCCAAACCAGACAGGGTTTTGTCAACGTCACTCGCGCGAGTCCATTATTGTTCATATTGGTAATGAGTGTGTTAGGTAAATGGATGAGGACAAGTTTGTTCTCGCAGTATTTCTAGACATCAGACGTGTTTTTGAAACATTTGACAGAGACATTATTTTAAGTGCAAGAATACCCCATCTATTAGCAGAAAGCTCTCGCGCTTTTCGCATCTTCTCCGCTGAATAGTCACTATGCTGTCTGTCAATCTGTCCCAGCCCATGTGTGTATTCGTTCGACGCTCAAGTCAAATGCATTTTGTCTATGGAAATCAGTCAGAACTATACGAGAAATCGCCCAATATAAGGGCACCACCGTGCGCTATGTGAAGACACACTAGGGCAGGGAAGTGTTTTTACTTTTCTAGGTGTGTCCCAAGACGAATCATTCTAGTACATTTGTCATTTCTCCAGTACAATACTAATAATTGTCATTTGATTTGTTTGTTGATTGTCACTATTGTCATCCTGTCAATCCGTACAATCTACCATACAAATACACCCCGATACGCATACGTGACGTCATGATGGAGTAATCAATTGCTTCAAAATGTACCAAAATCAATTCCAAAATATCATAAAGACACAATCACGATATAAATATAAAACACGTTCAACTCTAGTCCTTGTTGATGGCAGCAAAAGAAGCTTTTCTTTTTGGAAAAGGCACGCGTGTGACGTATTATGTGAAATTTGACAGGACAAATTGGCATACCGCTCTATGCATATCGTGGTTCTTGTGAACAGAAACGCAAGTAGTCTCAACTCAACCTAATATTATATTTGTCTATGGTGATTTTTGTTGGCTATTATTGTTTTGGTTTTTGTTAGACTCAATATTTTCTCAATTTTTTGAGAGTATGAGTACTACAAATCATGACTTGGGCTGTTCGAGCTTTGGAGGTCGCTAGTGAAAGTAAAAATTCGGGAAATTTGGGGAAAAACATAATTTCAAACTTTTCCTTCTTTAATTTTATCTTTAAAACCGACGAATGTACTTTTTATTCAAAGATTAGATTCTTGTGGATACCTACTTCCAGATTTTATATTATTGTACATAATATACTTTTGCTGGAGTGGACTTTTTTTTTATGGTAGATGATAATTGACTTTCGTTTTCACGGAACAATACTATTTCTACTTTGCTAGAGCGATAAATGCACCAATTTTCTGAATAATTGGTTCATCGCAATTTTGTTTGGATCATATTTCAGTTAGGTCACAAACCTTGAAACAATTATCCATAATTTGAATGAGATGGTGAATGCGAGATTTTTTTTTGGTAGCGCACAATCATACTTACCCATCACGAGCCGCCACTAGAGCAAGTGTGCCTATTTATCCGTGTAAGGATGTATTCATAACATTCCTTAATGAGCATTGAATAATATATCCATAGAGAGAAACCTATTAATCTGCAATAACTACAAGTAAGAATCAAACTGTGCTATAGCATTTCTCACCCTGTCGGTCTACTGCAGATTTATGTTTGCTATTGTTGGTTGTCAAATCGTTCGAAGGATTTTTTGTGTGCGAAAAAATCGGCTTCACACTTTGCTGGTTTAGTTCGCATATATCCACCAGAATATATTCTGACAGGTTGATAAGAAAAAGAGATATATGCATTGGCAATAAAGATCACCCGAGCTCTTATCAAATCATGACATATCCCTAGAGCGTGTGCTTTCACAAAGTGTGGTGAGCTAATAATAGATCACTTTTTTTTATATTTATAGAGTGCTTTCTTTCTCGATCGTATCATGAGTTTGATATTTTAACTGAAAGATTAAAATGTTTTCAAAAATGATATCAATACAGATCGCATGCCCTGCAAAACTTGTCTGATGGACCTGAATTTTTGCCTGATTATAATATGGCCCATATTTGTAAACAGCAGACGTTTCCTGCATGAGTAGAGTGGTAATAACAGACTAGTGATGCAAAATCGCTTGGCAAATAGCAGACGTGTCAGTTGCGAAAATACTATTTATAATAGCAAGACCTGTATGTATGCATCTCCTGAAGTTACCCTCATACGGTGTTTTTTCTCAGGATATATTCATAGAATTCAATGCCAATTTCAATACTAATATCCAAAGAGTTCGTTATTGAAACATATGAGGAGGATGATTTGAGAACAGAGAGCTCTAATTTATTATTTATTAGAACTACAAATAATAATAAACAGAATAAATCAGTTTTCCAAAATTTTTAAAAAATGGTAAGACGTGGACATCCTAGAATTGAAAATCCACTGATTTTAAAAATGGAGATGTTGACACCTTGGATCTAAGAAATTAAGTCTTTTCTTTGAATTTGTTTCCATAAAAAAAATGACACGTCATTTCCATAGCTTTGTATGCTTCATAGAAGCATCTCAAAAAACGAGAAAATCAATTAGGCATTTTCTAAGTCTGAAAACGTATAGCATTTCTTAATTTGACAAACCTACTTGAAAACTCTGATGAAGATAATTTTATAAAAAATATGCAAGTAATTGGTTCTGTTGTGTTTTCATTAGTTTGTAACCGTTCTCGTATTTGTAACATTTTTACCATATTTTGGTATGAAAAAAAAGATGAATTGCCTGGCTTATGAAACGGCGTATTTGATCGTTTACGTTATTTTCTAGATCATTCACCTATAGCCCCAACTTATTTCTATAAGGGGAATTTACCTACAATAAAATGAAATAGCTATCCGTCTCGCACGCGATTCACTGCTGATGTAGAGTTTCCAGTTTGTTTGTTTTTTCTTGTTTTTTTTTGTAAGCTTTGGGTGAAACAAGTTTTTGGCGTTCCTCTCAATGTCAGAGATGCTTTCGGAAAGGTAACTTGGTACCGAGAGTCAAAACAATGCAGAGAGATTTGGTTATCCGTGACGTCTTAGTGAGGAGGTGAGTTGTAGTGGGCTACCAACTACTTCAGACCATATAGGGTATCTGGTTTGAGATTTCCTAATTCGCGCATGGTTTTCGTTTGAAAAAATTAAATCTACTCAATTGCATTGACACCCTGCTGTGTCTTACAATATTTTCAAACAGTGTTGCTCTCTCTAACATTCTCATGGATATTGATGCATAGAAGACGTGTACCAAATTTCAAAGAGATATTTGGAATAGTATCAAAGTAATGATGTTTTTTTTATTATTTCAACAACCTCCATTTCAAAATCTAGGCTCTTGCGGACCTATGTCGAAGGACTATCACCCTTGAGTATCGGCATCAAATGATAAACACCCTGTATAATAATGTCTATCAAAGTACTAGAACTAAGGCGGAATAGGAAATAGGGGAAACAGAACTTGTGGGCTTAATTGTTTTATTAATGTTTTATTTTAGCAAAAAACCAAATCATGATAGCAGATTATCCAATCCAAAAAATGACTAGAACTTGTATCCACTGGGCTTTTCGTTCCGGCTTTGCAAAAGCATCATTGATTACAAAACGCGGTATTTGATTTTTTTTTGCGGCAGTAGTCACTCACAGTGAGACTTTATTTTGAGGACACGAAACGATAATTTCAAGTTTTCTTTTCGAAAAAATTATTGCAGAGAGTTACTCACTTGTGGCCAAAACGTTCTTCTTGAAGGATCTAGAATCAAAAAAGAATCATATTAGTGGTTTAGTGCCAAATCAAATATTGATGTCGATGTAGGTAGATAATATAGATTTCATAAAAATCAAAAATCTCATCAGTCGATTTGATCACTCGTAAATTTCTCGATAACTGTTGGGGTTAGGCTAAGGACATGGTACATAAAACCTATTCAGAATTTGATGTAGAATTCGAAAATGAAATGAAAAAAGTGGGTTTCCATTTGAAAAAATTAAGTTGATGGTCCCAACTTATTTTTGGTCCACCCTTTATACTAGAATTATCATCATCATATTACTTAGAATTTGATGTAGAATTCGAAAATGAAATAAAAAATGAGGGTTTCCATTTAAAAAAATGAAGTTGATGGTCGTAACTCATTTTTGGTCCACCCTGTATAAATAAAATTATCATCAAAAAAACCACAGTCAAAAATAATAATCGTTGTGTCCGAGCGTTTTTTCAGAAAACAAATCCCTGAATTTTAAATGAATTTATTCCAACCTACGTGTCCTCACTGTATATATTAGGCATAACTTTTGATTCTGAACAACTTTTCTTCACAACATTTTGCTTAATTTTTTGATACAAGGAAACCTTACTCTTGTATAATTTTTATATTTTTTGACCCACCATGTATGATGTTTCACTTGCAATCATTCAATAGGGCCCCACACACGGAGCGACGAGGTCGGTCGAGCTTGGCCAACCGGGTCGGCCGACCAGGTCTTCCATACCATATCCGACGACTTGGTCTGTGAGCGATCTGATATGTCGTGTCCACACACGGACATACCTGGTCCACGATTTATCAAACGATCTGTTCTTGCACGGACACAACCCCTTAATAGAGCCCCACATGAACAAAATTTGGATCTCGATCAAACAACGAGAATAACGGCTTGATCTTTACGTTAGTTGTTAATGAAAATTTGACTGTAGAGTTTTGTGACAAGGTCTTTCACCGACGACGTATTTCACCGACCGGGACCGTCGTTCCGCACCGGAGTATGCAAAATTAGACAAACACTGTCCGCTGCATACCAGGTCGCTCAAAATGTCGCTCCGTGTGTGGGGCCCTAATTGCAGTTGATAAGATTAATTATTGAACATGCGCCAACTTTTGGCGATATCTTAATTCTGGTTCTGCAATTGATGAAAAACTGACTGATTAGACTGTATAGGTATTGACTGATTCTTTGAAACAGCAGTAGATCATATTGTCACGATAGGCGTACGATTGGGGGTTGTGAAGTAATAGCATGTATTCTCCAATATATTCTCTTATCAGCATAAAAACCGTAGGACGAGCATGTTATTGTTGATTTCTGAAGGAAGTAACGCGTAGGAAAGTAAAGTTATAGTGGGCGTGGTTTCAAGGTGAGAGGGCTTCTAGTCTTGCGAGTGACACTGCTCGTGGGAAAGAAGATCGGAGTAATCACGTTTCTTCCTACCCTTTGAATAGCGTATCGGGCTTCTATACAGGGTGTTTCCTAAAGATTGGTAAAAAATTCGTTGTGTGATTCCTGGGGTATTTTCATGAAAAAAAGTTCCTATAAACATTTGCCGAAAAATGCTTCCTAAGGGAGCTACGCCCCTTTACTGGCGGGGTTAAAGGTTAAAAGAATCCAATTTTCTAAATGGTATGGTACGCCAGTATGGTACGCCCCTGATTAAAATTTTGAAATTCTGAGCTCAAATTCTCATTCAGCATTAAAAGTTTGTATGATGTACCAAATTTCATGATTTTTGTATGTAAGGTTTTGGAAATATTGAGGAAAAACCGTCTTCGGGGTGCCCTATTTAAAGGGGCGTAGCTCCCTTAGGAAGCATTTTTCGGCAAATGTTTATAGGAACTTTTTTTCATGAAAATACCCCAGGAATCACACAACGAATTTTTTACCAATCTTTAGGAAACACCCTGTATATACCAGAAACTGTGCTAAGTAGGCATGACCTGGTTGTGCGTCGTCCGTTTGAGTGGGTTGATTTACTCGTAGTTGCCTTGATCCGTTATTTGGATGACAATATACAGCAACATTCACGTCATGAACATCAAAAGAGCTGTTGACTGACAAAGGCGAAAGGACTCTGTTTTTCCATAGACGTTTATCTAGCACCATTTGTTATTTGACGGAAAAGATCAAGATTACGGCAGAGCTGAGCTGTGGTTAACTACTTTAGTAGTTGATTTTTTTTTATTGTAGAAGTAGTTGTACTCAAATTACTTTTTCGATTCAAGTAGTTGTACTCGAGTAGATTCAAAACGTTGCATGGATAATTGAATAAATTGATTCATGACAGTATATCATGTATTGGGTTGGGGTGAAATATGATTTTTGGTTTGGGCAAAAAAAAATAGGTCAAGGGCATGGTTTTATTCGTCAATTCATAGCTGATTTTGGGAAATCAAGATTTATATTCAATTTGTTCGGTTAAATTGCTACGTACAATACATCAAGCTGCGTTTACATTTGATAGCGAATAATAGTGGTATTGTATTAGATAAATGAGTGAGGACTTATCATTAGTTGTAGTATATTAACCTTTTGTTTTAGGCATGTACAAACCAAACAACAAATGTTGTCAACATGTTGCCAACATATTATTGGACACAACAACTTGTATCCGGATACATGTTGTCGACACTGTTGCACGTCCAAACCAAAGAAAGTTGCTCGTTGCCAGGTAACGAGGTAAATAATCCAAAAATTGAACGTCATTTTTATTGTTGACAATAAAAATGGTTCTGTCAGCTGCTGCTAGAGTTAGTGCTGCTATCATGATAATATCATCGCATATCGCCAAACGCAAAAGAAAATGGTGGTAGGAACAGTAGTTATTAATCAATGGGACAAGCTATGGTGACAACTTGGTGGCAGAGACACTCTTGAACGACTATAGCTCATTCTGCAAGTATTTTTTTTATAAATTAACAAATAGTACAGTCATTTGGTGCGAAAACAAGGGGTTACCTGGAAAGTTTTCTGGGAGTTTTGTATATTTGGGATTCTATAGATCTCGATGTGCTCTTTCCGAATCTCAACTTTGCCCCCTCGTATCTTTGCCGCTCGCGCCGCGATCATTGGCGTAGCTAGGGGGGGCCAGGCCTTCTCTGATGTAACTCTGGCACCCCCCGAGCACGTACGTCTTAAATATATCTGTACTGCTAAAGTGTATTATATCGGCTTCTAAAAATGGTTGCAGTATGGGGGCCGCCATCTTGGCTGGACGTTGACCAAAACGTATGTCTGAGCTTGATTCGGGTATCGTCAGTATCACTCTTAACATGACCACTGAACACACTTAACCCAACTTTTTGTCTATTTATATTGACCTTCACTCATAAGTGATTTTAAGTTTGTTTTTGTAAAATAGTTATTATCTGAAAGATATAATGTAGTTAGGCAGACAAGAAAGTAACTAGGAGTAGTTAGGTAATGTGGGCTGAGCAAAAAAACACCTCTAAAGAGAATAAACTGTAACATTTTTGATGTAAACTCACATATTTGTATCCAAAATCATTGTAAGTACAAACGAACGCTCGTACCATTCATTTCCATCAAGTCTCGAATGCGAATTTAATCTTAAATGTATATTTGTCATGTTAAGTTGAAGAGTATTCATGAATGAGTTCAAATTACCTTGAAAATTATACAAATCAATGTGGCATGACATTTCTATTCTTATTTTATTCAAGACAAAATATCTGATAGGGCCTATCTACCTTCCTATCTATTTTCAAATGGTTTAAGTCTATCTAGCAAAAATGGTGATATGGTACCTAGTACGGATCTTTACCAATACAAAAATATCACAAAAAGGTTAATAAAACATTTCATCAAAAACACTCGGCTCGAGAAAAGGCAGTCCCTATTCTCACAAAATTCGCAAATCAATAATAATTATCCAATAGTCATTAAATTCTCACGTTCAAATGACACAACAAACGAACGAACGCTTGGCTATGCTTATGTTACCATCTACATTGAATTTGTAATTTGTGTTCAAAGTCACGCTTACGCCGAATACATTGTGGATGGTTGCATATGATTCCCGTTTGGCAAGCGGAAATCTGTCACTTCCACTTCGAAGTGAAAACAGCTGAATCAAGCTAAGACACACTTTTTGGTCAACGTCCAATCCAATATGGCGGCCCCCTTGGTGCAACCATTTTTATCACCGCTTTAGCAGTACAGATATATTTAAGACGTACGTGCCCCCGAGAGATTCGTCAACTCTTTGAAGCCGCGAGTATTCTGTCTTTTTTGAGTGCGACGTGCAAAAGGTCTTCTTCTAGATATGCTTTGTAGTTTTGTGGCGCATCCATGATTTACTAAATTTTTTTGGGTATTTTGTCAGACCCTATCAGAAAGTTTTCACTTGACTTGAACGCAAATATAATTAAAAAAATCACTTGATTGGAGATCTAAGATTTATTCAAGTGACAGTCAATTGAAAAAATAATCAAACCAGTGCTCATATACCTGATCTTCTTATTTGTCACCTACGAAAGAGCCTATTAGCATTATTAGTAAATGATAAAACCTATTAAAATCGAACGTTTCGGAAGTAGACACGTTTTCGAAACGTTTGATATTATGTAAAAGGTTTTTTTATCTTCCATAATAGGCTTTTGGGTAACAAATAAATAAGATCAGGTATATGAGCACTGATTGAACTTAAGAGCAAACAGTCACTTGAATAGATCTTAGATTTCTGATTTAGTGATTTTTTATTTAAATTCGCGTTCAAGCAAAGTGAGAATTTTTCCCAGAAATTTTTCAAAAGGGTGGCAAAATACCCAAACAAATCTGTTACGTTTTTTTCGGCCATGAGGAGGATATTTGATTGGTCGAGAACGACCCTGAATCAAGACAGACATTCAAATTTGTCTTTGTTGTATATAGAAATGAATGTTGATGTCGACTTGGAGAGTTTTGGGGTTTTTCCAGTTTGCTGATGAGCAGTTCTTCTTTTTATAATTAAAAATCGCTGTTTATCAGTTAAAGAATTCATGTTATTTTGGAGTATCAGAACCACTATTATAGCGTCCTATTTTTCACCATTCTTCACAACTTACAACGCACTTGAACATTTTTTTATATCTTATGTACACCTGGGGTCCGAGTTGCCACAGGACATGTTTTTAATATACGTGACTGTCCTTTGAAATACGGGACAGTCACGTATGTTAGAAAAATGCCCCGTGTCCCGACGCATAGCCGAATTGTTCCGTATTTTGTAACAAGAAATACAAAATAACATAGACAAAGGTTGTTATCTATAATGGGACAACAAAACCATTACTGTGAGAGTTCTCATTCAAATGGGCACACCGTCTTCTTCCGCGTCTGATTGGTCAGCAATATACAAGACATCCTGTTCTTTTTACAAACCTTGTTCAAATATCAAAAT
The DNA here is from genome assembly GCA_958502075.1 of Orchestes rusci. NCBI lineage: Eukaryota > Metazoa > Arthropoda > Insecta > Coleoptera > Curculionidae > Orchestes > Orchestes rusci. The sequence goes on from OY293306.1 coordinate 5,445,003, forward strand.
GTCAAAAAATCGCGCGCGGACAATTCAAGTCTGAGAAGAACTGAATCTTTGGCGATTCGCTGACGATACAAGCTGTACACATAAGCGGCAAATACAACGGAACTTCCCCTACTGGAAATGAGGGGAAATTAAATATAAACGAGGGGAAATTTCAACACAAAAATTTCGCCTGCGGCGCTACACTATTCTCATGTCCCGTAATTGGCATAATTAAAACTGGCAACCCTCTCTGGGGCCACGGCCCCCCCTCAAAACTGAAGCTATCTACGCCAATGGCTGCGATATCCGAAGAATGGTACCTGGAAGCAGTTCCACAATGAAAACATGTAGGTATATACAAAATGAAACTTCAGAAAATTTCCTACAATCAATGTAATATCTTTTTGTTCGTAGAATGAATAGTCTTGACGTACGAGCGCCGCAACGTTTAGTTCAACATGCGTTTTGACCGTAAAACAAATTCCCACACTATTTTGAGAGAGAGTGTTCGACGCGTTTTTTTTCAACGAGGTATCCCCAGTGGACCTCACAATTCCAAAATGTATCAAATATGCTCCTTTGTTTCGCTGTTCTTCATTGACCAAGTGTTACGAGTTCTTTGTCTTTAGTAACGATCGAAACTTAACTGACCAAAATATTTTCCACATCATCCCCGCTATGTGACTATAAGCTTCCTTGCAATATCCTCCGTTTCTTCCTTTTTCATTGCAAAATAGCGATGAAGAGGAAGAAATGTTGACTATTTTCGAGCCAACGTATGATAAAATCAAACACAAAAAAGATTGCGATAAAACTTATCATCCCATAGCGGATGATGTGGAAAATATTTCGGCCAGTGGAGTTTCGATCGGTACTAAAGACAAAGAACTTGTAACACTTGGTCAATGAAGAAGGCTACGATACATTTTGAAATTGTGAGGTCAACTGGGGATACCACGATTGAAAAAAAAGGTAGTGTGGGAATAAGTTCTTCGGCCAAAACGCATGTTGAACTTAACTCTGAGGTGCTCGTACGTCAAAACTATCCATTCTACGAAAACAAAAAAACATTAAAACATAAATTGTGGGAAATTTTCTATAGTTTCATCTTGTATATACATGTTTTTATTGTGGGTACCATTCCTCGAGTATCGCGGCTCGACCCGGATAGAGCACATCCAGATCTGAAAAAATACAAATTTTCAGACTTCCCGGAAAACATTCCAGGTAAAAGTACCAAATGATTGAACTAAAAGACTGATTTCGAAGATCAAATGGCCCCTAGAATCTGCAAAAAGACCCTGGCGCAATTCCACCGTTTGAGTTAGTGTTTTTTTGGAATAATGATAGTAAATTGGTCAGAAGTTGTTGATTAGTAGAGACCAGCCAACTATTCCATGTATAGTAAAAAGTTAATATCTTCATATCAGTTAAAGATAACACTCTCAACCCTTATATATTTGAAATCAGGAAAGAATTCTCTATCGAACTAAGGAAAGGGTGTTCCACTTGAAAAAAGATAGGAAGCCTAAATTTTTTTGAATTCTGATGCTCAATTGTTTTTTGTGGTAACGAATTCCGATAATTCATTCAGGAAAAGTACCACAACTTTGCCTATTTGAACCATTCTTTAGGGTTAATATTAACGGAAATAGCTATTGGTCAAAATATACTTTATTTTTAATGCACAATAAGATAAAATTATAAAAATTAGGGGTCTCCATTTGAAAAAATTGATTTTTGGCCGTTTTCTGAATTTAATTTTTGATCTTATTTTTGGCCCACCCTGTAATAATAGTTTTTATATTGCTGTAGAAAATCTATCAAAGTAGGTCCTTTTCAACAAGAAATCCAATACAAATTAAATAATGAAGGCTTTCTTATAGGTGAAATTAACATTTAAATAGGAGCCTTGAAACGTCATTTTTGACATAAGAACTAAAATATTTCAAAAACGCTCATACTTAGGTATAGGACATGATATATGAAATCTGCCTAGAATTTTACGAAGAATCCAAAAATGTAATAATATATAGGGTGTTCCATTTAAAATAAGCGAGTTGACACCTACTTCCTGTATAACCGGTAGTCATGCAACGTTGCTTTTATTTCATTTGAGAAGAACATCTATGAATATTCCACCATACAAATTTTCAGAATCCCATTTGCTTTATTTACCGAGATATTCTGATGGACGGTCACCGTGAGACACCCTGTATATCGTGCAAATTTATTTCAAAAACATTTTTATATGCAGAGCGCTTTCGGCAACAATGCCATCTCCAGTGCCTCCTGAACGATTTGATTTTTTGTTTTTTTTTTCGAAAACTATCAGAGCAAATCAGATGAAAAATTCGGACATAAGAAAGAACAACGGAAAAAATCTATAACCAAAAAAATACAGGGTGCCGCATTAAAAAAAAAATAAAAATGTCGTCACTTTTTCTTGAACCACTCTGTATTAGCGAAAATATTTTTCTGAGATACACTCATATATAGGTATAGTATAGGTCTGCGCATGAACGAAATACCTAACCCGGATGGTATACGAGCTATGGATGCCTGACGCACTATTGCAGGATCCTGCTTAAACAGAGGTAAATTGCATGCGGACTTCTTTAACTCTTTTAAATTACCATTAATTCAAATTTTCTTCAGTAAGTTTGGAATCAGGATGAGGACTGGAGCAAGTTTTTTCATTTATCATTCCACGTTAAGAGGCCAAAAAAAGGATTTTGCCACTTGATCTTGGTTCATTTAATGTTTTTACATTACTGGATATATTTATGTATAAAAGAAATAAAAGCAGGGAACCATTAGCAGTGATGCAATAAATACATATAGCTTTTTCATATTTTCGGAATCAAAATAATAATATCATATTCTATGAATCAACAAAATTCACCAAATGGCTCAAATAGGTATAGCTTAACTTCTTTTATGCGCTTCGCGATCACTTGTTACAGATGGCAAGATAATATTATTGACAACACTGTGTTTTCAATTTACAATATTGGATACATTTAATAAGTGGCGACAGAGTAGTTGAAAAGGTAGAGCAGTTAGTAGCTATACTCAAATACTTTTTTGAACTGTTTTGCCCAGCACTGGATTACAGCTCTGTAACTTCATCCAGTTTAAAGTTGAAGTGTTCTGGAACTGTCGCAGTTTTTGAAATGGAATAACATGCCGCTATCAAATTTTGTTTTAGGTGGGAGGCGAAACAAAAATCCTTGTCTGAACTGTGCTATTACTTTTTTAATTCCAGTCAAAGAATCTCATATGAAGGTAACATGTGTGCAATATAGTGTATTTCTGCTGTCTGAAATTGAACTAGACAATACTCCGGCCAATGATCCGTCAAACCAAAATGGAACAAGTGTTTCAAGCGAATGAATCACTTATTTCTTGATAAATGATTGCATAAGGTGAATGAGGTAATAAAAAGCAGTTCTGAATAATTTTACTGTTGAACCACTCTTGAATTTATAGATTGTGTATAACTTTGAATTTGATTATCATTCCAGGACCAGGTTATGTATTTCGTGATCTAGTTGAGTCGGGAGAAACGGACCAAATGTCAGGAGTGTATTATACACGCGAAAACAATGTAAGAAAAACCATATGTTCTTATCCGATATCCATTTTCTAATTTGTTCCTTCAAAATTGAGTTTTCGAATTTTGGACAGGACCGGACTTACGACGTTTTTATAAAATTGGTGCATTTAAGCTCGTTGCATAAACAAACTGCGCTACGTACAGACCAACTGATATATTTTTTGAGGACATTAGTGGGAAAAGGTATTCTGATAATATCAATATTCTAGAACCATAACCTAAGAAACTATAATTTTTTCTATATGATGGTGAGAAAACGTCGTAAGTCCGGTCCTGTTCAAAATTAGAAAACTTGATTTTGGAGGAACATCCAGAACATATTGACCAATATCATATGCCAAATTCATCTAAATCCATAAACAAACAAAAAAGTTATTAAGGATCAAACTAGGTTCTGATTTAGTTTGTTCCACAGTGTACTTATTTTAATCACTTTTCTATTGTCTCAGATTGGGTGATTTAGGCAAGGAATTAAATATTGTAGTTCAGTCTTGATCTAAAAAATGAATCTCCTCTTCACATAACCATGGTTCAGATAAAATGTGGGCATTTGTCTATTTCCTTTTTTTAGGTAATTGAAACTAGATTAGCTTGCTACTACTAGATTAGCTCGCCCATGAAGTAGCCAATTCAGCAAATCTAGTATAATTTATATTATTGTATATTCACTTGAATTGGCAATCACTCTCACTACATCATTAGGTAACATCTTCTTACAAATATAATCGATATTACTGGAAAAAATCAACAGTGGGTCCAAAATGATTTCTTGGTAGTATACAGAGTTTTAATAAAGTAGGTACTTGTCAAAACTTTGAACAGTGAATCTTTCACTAATTTTATCACGATTTATTCATAACATGAGTCCACAATTGCTTGGATTCTGAGATACAGGCATTGACTTTAAATACTATAGACTGGGCATCCCATTCATAAAATGGTATTAGTCTTGACGCCAACATCACAATAAGTGCGAAAGAGACAACACTATGAGTGGAAAGAGATAAAACGAGGAATCCGAACCCATCGGGCAACACCGCATGAGAACATGTGATACTTATAATACGTACGTCCGAACTCGATTTTCATCTGGAACAGCGGCGGCACATTTCGAGTTTCTACCGTTTTGTATGAAAAATATAAATGAATATCAATTTGGGTAGGTACCTATGTCGTTATTGTTATATGACAGTATATCACATTTTTGACTTTTTGAATCATTAAAAATTAAATCTCCTGCTGTTCTTCCGACAATAATGAATTACGGTTCCGAAGAAAATGACAACCAAAATACAAAATATATTTCGCATTTCTCACATATCTCTAAGGCCATTTTACTCAATTTGCCATATGATTTTTGTTTTTGGAGACGGGAAACTGTATGGTCTGCCGGTGAGTCATGATTGGCAAGCTTCCCGGTTTTAAATATTTGATTCCATCAATGTCACGTAAATTGTCTTGTGGGTTAAAATGGGTCGAACACAAAAAGGGAGGTTTGATTCGGAGTCGGTCCTCGTCAATCCTCACCAAAGAACACCAAATATTTCGCAGCTCTTCATTTTTTGGAAATCTAAAATTGGATAACAAGAAAAAAATATAAAAAATAGGAAACAGCAACGTTTCACTTTTCTTGTTTCTAATACATAAGTATATGTACAGGCGAAAAGTATTATGAATAAATGGCCGAAAAACTATTTTTAACAATACCAAAATGATTATCAGTGCTGGAAAGTGAGTGGAGATAAATTCAAAGAAATATGGTGCAGGAGTCATACTAAACAAAGATCGCAAATATTGGTATACCTGCAAATTGAAGCAGGTGAGCAATATTGTTTATTGGTCTATTCTTCTTTAAATTAATGTCTAGACATAAATTTAATTTTGTATGTTTAGACATAAATTTGGCCCAGAAACATTTATGTCTAGATATACATTCAAAGAAGTATGGGCAAATAAACAATACATAATGCGTAGGTACCCTGATTCAATTTGCAAGTACCAATATTTGCAGTCTCTATTCACTTTTCGCATTCTCCAGAAAATTAAACATTTTTTATATATCCTATACCTACCTTAAAAACAAAATTGCCATTTTTTCTGGCACGTTTTAAAATGTAAAGGTTTATTCGGAAGCCTTGGGAACAGGGTAAATATCTATTTTCAACCATTGAACTATTATTTAAAACTTTTTTCCAAAAGTCAAATTAAAAAGTGAATTGCGGGGTCCATTTAGCTGTGCCCTGTACAAGGTTTTTTTTATATATTGATTTAGACCTCCTTTATCTTTTTTATTTGACGTTTCTGACAAAAATGTCTCTTCATAAAAGTCTATTGATTGGTTTCGAACAAATTGTTGGAAAAACTATATTTCGCTTTTACAGGAAGAAAGACTGGGCGTCGTCAAAATTTTTAATTCCAATTGAAAGGTACAGGCAAAGAGGGCGATATGTCAAAAAGTTAATTTCGAGATAAACGCGAGGTTTTAAGAGCTCTAAAAAGTGATTATAATAATAATAATTGCAAAAGTAAGCATTCTTACTGAAGACTTCAACCTTATTGTAATAGAAAAAACGAAAATAAGGCAGTTGAGGAAGTATCCAATAAATAATTCATCTTGACTGTGTATGAAATAATCGAGGAAATAATGGAATAGGTATTCAAGTAATATGAATATCCTTTCTTATTTGAGAACAATCGGTTCCTATTGCACAAAACACTACCATTCAGGCTTTTTTTCCAAATCAGTCTCATTTTTTCGTTGTTACCTATTCACGAATAAAAACAAACATTTAAACTTCCTGAAGATTGAAAAATCCTCATTTTCATGAATGAAATATGATGATGCCTACACTCTACACCACTGGATCCCTCTCCAGTCAATGCTCAATGCAAATTTGACACTTACCTGTGAATGGTGATTTCTTGATCCGAATGGTCCAGTTTTTGACACATCAAGCACAATCATACCATTTTTTACAAATAAAGTCACAATACAACACTTCACAAGCACGAAAGTAGAAGCTTTCAAGTTGAAACCCCATGGCATCACCGCACTACCTTCAAAATCGTAACCTGCTGTTTAAAGGCAGCGTTGCCGTGTACTAGGACTGATATTTACTATGTATCGCCTGTATCCAATGCACAAAAAACCATTATTTAATGAATGTTAGTAATTAAGCTTTGAGTAGCACGAAAATGATTCACATTATTTATGATATGAAATAAAATCATCATTAGACACTATCACCGTTGTTCAACATTGAGTTGATTCACACGAAATCATGGTTGTAAATGTGTCTGATTATGCGATAATCTAGAATAGTGAACCTTGATGCACCTTCTTGAAAAATGAACAATACTCAATCCTCCTTAATTTTCATTGTATCATGTCTAATCAATCAATTTCGTACACAGAGGAATTTTCATTGATGAAGATTTGCCCAAATCGGCAACCGCGTCCAAAGCAGGTCAGTTTTCGGCGACGCAGATAGATATAACTCGACAAGGATAGCGATACAGTGAATTTCTCAAGACATACGTCCAAAATTGGATGATGGTGCCATTATTTTTGAAGGTTTCCTTCTCTAAAGCCTTATAAAACTCAATGGATACAGGCCATAAAAAAAAAAACTATTTTATTTGTTTTTTTGCTCATATTTTTGTTAAGAAACATGGCAATTGTCAACAGGGTTAGGGAAGAGGTAATGATTAAACTTTGGCTACTAATTACGACGAGCTAACGGTTGAAAATTGGAGAGTCCCTCTTATACAATCTTTTTCGGATCATAGGAGAATTCTCTTCTGGAAAGCTCCAAAAGGTAGAACCATTACGGGATCCTCGTAGAATAGACTGGCAAAAATCCTCTGAACTCATGGAAGGGGACAGGAAGGTATTGGCTTTGGCCAAGGTATCTTGATCACATACCAAAGAGAAAATAGAGGATAATGCGGCAAAGCTAGAGGAATAATAGAAAAAAAGCCTTTCACAAATCATGTTACCTGAGTCGCCCACGCAAAAGCACAACGTCTTCTTGTTGGACAGCGGAACTGAGACAGATTAGGGACAAAACAAGAAGGTTTTTTGACCAAGCAAAGAGATATGGAACAGAGGAGGACTAGAATAAATACAAGACCAGCTTTAACAGATCCAAAAGTGAAATCGGGAATGCCAAAAGAGACTTATAGCAGGACTTCTGCGAGTCAATAATGGATACAAATAAGTCTGCAAGATCTCGATGACAAAGAATACATGCTAGTCGCATTTCTAGACAAAGCGCGAGCATTCAACTTGACAATTAAAATGCTGAAAAGCAGGATTATAAATTCAGAAAATGAAAATTGTTCTTTAAGGAAGAGAATAACAAGAGGGACACCACAGGGAGAAGTTATCTCTCCACTCTTGTGGTTAATCGTAGTGAACTCGATCTTAAAACTCCAGAGAACCAGGAATAAAGATGGTGGCAAATTATGCAGACGACGTGGCAATGCTGGTAGTGGGCAGAAGCTTGTCAACTATCAGTGAAAACATGGGATCTGCATTGAAAAAACTTTCCAAATGGGCAGGACAGAATGGTCTTGAGGTTAACCCTGATAAGACAAATCTTGTACTGTTCACAAGGAAATACAAGGTGCCCAACAGTGAAGTGCCCACAAACTCTTAGGCTTTCCAATGAGGCGAAGTACCTGGGGATCATCCTGGAGTCAAAGCTCTTCTGGAAAAAAATCACAGATAAAAGAATGGAGAGAGGCCTCAATGCATCATCTACAGGGTGTTGCAAAAATATTGGACAAACATGAAAGGAGTGAAAGTGTGGTTTTGTTCTGATTCTGAACATGAAAAGTGGTGAAATTAGTGATTACCTCGCCAAGTTGGAAGCAGGAGGCCCAGAAATTTTGATTATATATAAACGCACAACTTCGATTGTAAACAACATATACCCCTTCAGTTTGAGAAGTGATGCAAGCACTCAGGGGGGTTTACAAAAATAACTAACATGGACATAATCAGTTATTTAGTGCTTACCACAAGTTATTATACTGTACATCAGTGAAAAACTTATAAAAGTTTGAATGCTTTTAAATATTTCAAGGCCGGGCTTGTTAGTCACTTTGGAAGCTTCAAAGTTATAGACGATATTATCATTTTTTCTTGATGATTTTCTTATTCTAGAAATTGTTTATGGTACAAGCTGTCACCAGCTCACAGGTTTTTGAAATGGACTATTGGACGAAATTCTGGAGTTAATTGATGACGAGAATCCCAAAATGTTGACTTAATTTTTTTGAAAAAAAAACGAGCCGTTGGATACTCATGTTCATTTGAAATGTTTGTCCTAATATCAGTTAAGGATGCTCCCCAGAAAGTTTTAACAAGTATTTTATCAACATATTGTATGTATTTTATTTCTGGTACATACTTAATTAGATGGTTGTTGCAGATATTCACTGTTTAACTGGATGCTCTGGATTCTGATTTTTGATCAGATCTTTGGGCGAAATTTTTGATCAAAACAAGGATCTGGTGGGTACGCCAGGTGAGTGTCAATCTGTCCGACAGGGTGGAAATAAGAGGCGGTAGTCGGCGCCCGCTCGTGGATTCTGAGGAGGGCAACCACACATTTCGTTAAAAAGCAGCGGAAATGAGGACACTCTGCTGTGAAGTCCTGCATTTTGAGTCGTGAAAGTATAAGACATGCTGATCATAACCTCCGCAAGGTTCCCTTGAAGCGATAATCCGGAACGCAGCAAAGAAGAGTTGACATGCAATCTGCCAACAATCGAAACTTGCTTGCAGGGGGCGACGCGTTCCGACGAGAGGGAACTGACGACCCTTCTGGACAAGTCCTCATCACCCATATAGGCAGTAAGCAAGTATAGTGTGAACTATAATACTCGCAAAAAATCCTGAGAGCCAAAGATGGATAACGTTGAAGGGATAACGTTTAACGACGCCTCCAGAGCTCTCAAGCTCGCGGTTGTTCCATGTGAGACAGCTGAACTCCACAAAACTCAGACCTGAAAAAGCTGAGCCAGGATTTGATAGGCAGATGAGGGCTCTGTCATCCTGTCATATGAAAATGAAGGAACGAGAAACTGGCTTCTAATCCAGGAGCTGAGTACCTGAGGTAGGAATGGCAAAAAACTCACTATAGATGCGGTAATAGTAATCTCGGTTTTCTTTCAGGATGCTTGCAGAAGCTGCTGGAAGTGGGGATGCCTCCCAAGCTATAACTAAATCCGCTACAAAAATCTATATCACAGTAGGATCGAGCTATCAACCGCTAACTTTCCAAGAAGCCTATCCCGATAGTCCTCATACCCTGGATCATGAAGCGTGAAGTCAGAGAACAAATGGCTGTTGAGTTTTTTCATGACACCAAGCTTGATGAATGGTGGGCATGCATCTCTGTCAAGCCCCACATTGATGGATCCGTCTATCCAATTTTTGTTCAAGGGTCCTCGCAACCACCAAACTGAAATACTAGTCTCAAATGGTAGTGAAAAAGGGCAAGTTTTATAATTTTGTCCACATGTATTTTTTGAGCTGCTGCCAAACCACACAGCAGGTACTCAATTCTCCAATTGATAAGTATAAACATAAGCATTTGATTTTGAATATGATTGAGGAATTGAGCATCAGAACATGAGGCAGCACCAATGGTAAGCAATTACCTTTAGTTTACGAAACGAGGCAATGAATCCACTTCCGTCAATTCAAGGCAACCTTGGCAACGAGTATCGGACGAGCCCTCTGCGTCTGGTCACGGAGACATAGAGTTTGAACGATCCGAGTACGATGAGAAAGTGAAAACCTATCAAGACCAAAAGGCTATAAAGTGGAGCGACTTCAGCAGTCAGCTGGAAGTAAGCTCGACTTCCATCAGATCCAGACTCAGAGTCAGGACAGATATGACCTTTCTCCTAAAAGAATAGAGGAGGCTTTAACAAAAACTCATGAAGATAACTGTAAACTCCAAATCATAAGGAGCAGTAAAATAGTACGAGTACGTATACTGGTGCTTTTTACTTTCTTGCGCTAAGTACGCGTAATTTCAATTTCCTTTGATTTTTTCCATATTCAAACATGAGATATCGCGTTGAATGTTAGAGGTTGGGAGCTCTTGACATTTTTTTCTTCCCGAAAGTTTGCGTTGTTCAATTAGCACAAATCATATCATTTTGACCTTCCTATTGAATTAACCCCAAGCCACTACTGATAACCATCACAATTTATGAGTGTACTCATCTTTTTTTTTAATCTTTGACTACTAGTATTTTCATAGTACTTCTAGTTATTTTTGTTTTATTCTCCTTTATCGATAACATAGTTACTAATTATCATGGTAATAAAGCATATTTTGATTTGTAGTACCGGAAAGTGAAGCTGAACGAACCTTCACGGTCGACACTCTAGAGTCTAGAGTAAACAGTGACGCAGAGCTGCATACAAGGTGATGCCCCGTCGCCGCTTTTGCGAAACTTGGTGATTGATGAATTGTTCACGATTCCGAATCACTTGAACTTATACTCTTCAACTTCTCTCATTACAGGGAATCATCCCACCGTAATATAAGATGTCATGCAAACAGCGATAATGTGATGGTGCGAACCTCCAAGTCAACGCCCTACACATCGTTTTCAACTGTGAAGCTCCAGCTCGCGAGGACTTTTCTACAATGAAAAACTTGCTTGTGAGTTATCGGACCTGATTGAAGGCACTGGCTGCAGTGCAAATCGCCTTAAACCACAACAACATGGGTGAATTAGATAAAAATCAGGATAGATACTACCTGAAAGAGCAAATACTATGTAGTCTGTACGTGAATCTTGTTCAATCAAATGAATAATACTCCTTGAATTGTCATGGTTTATTTTTTTCCAAAGCAAATTTGAAATCTGTATAAATATGATTCGATCATTCAGGTAACTTGGAAACTGTGATGATTGGATTTTTTTGCAAGCTGTCCATGATACCCAATACTCAATAGATACAAATGAAAATGGTAATCATCGCCCCTGATAATCCACTTCGACTTTTGGGTTGAATGATAAAACAGGGTCAACAATCAGGCTTCCACAGTCAAGATCAATGAATACAGATAATTTTCTTGTAGTAATACCTATAAAGTTTGTGATCTTTATCATTCTTAATAGTTTCTTGTAACGCATAGATGAAGGAAATATTGCCGTCGCTGTATTCTTTGACCTGACAAAGGCTTTCAATTGTGGTCATCACACCATCCTTCTCAGAAAGCTCTACAGATTGTGAGGAATCCGACCTTTTCAAATCAAGACACTCAAGACAAGTTACAATAATCAACTTGATGGCATTTGAATGCACCATGAATGAAAATCACGTGATAAATTAGATACTTATGAAGTTCAGGGGTGTAAATCTCTTGGCATCCATATTAATTCCCGTTTAAAATTTCACGTCATGTTGAAATCCTTAACTCAAATATATCAAGAGAATGTTTTGCGCTTGGGACGGTCACTCGAGAACGAAGGATGCTGCCCTTTCAAGAGTTTGTTTGTTTGTTTATTTTGCGCTTATCTGGAATTTGACTCATTCTTCAGAACAGAGTTATTTGGGTTGTGCCTGAAGCCACTCACAGGAAGTCATGTCAACCCTGATTTATATTTACGGGTTTATTAGACACTTTTAGCAAACCCAACATTTTTTTACGTATCCGTATCCGAATCGGTAAACGAATCGACATACGTTAATCATATAAAAACCCGCTTAAGCAGCGATCGGTTCTACCTATACGAAACGAATTGGTGAAACGTCAAAGTTGTCAGACTTCGCGTTTTGTAACCTAGATATTGATGTTTGTTTATATTTTTGGTTTGGTTTGGATGTTTGTGTATTTTTCGTTTATCGGTTTTGAAGAGTTTTTGTTATAATTCTTCGATCAGTTGAGATGCGTTCTTAGATACGGATACGATGAAAGGCCCGCAACGATACGTGCAACGGAACGAATCGTGACCCCCGCATCTATTCTGAGCATGCGCAGATCGATGCGGATACGGATTCGTTTGAAATTTAGGACGTGCTTACAGTGTCTATTAACTCTTCTTCATATGAATATTGAGGACTGTGGGCTTGGTACACAAAAAATATTGCTAAGGAGATCCACAGCAATTATAAATAGACTGGCGTAAAGGATGTAGTGCCGTTGCGATCTACCAGTCTAACGACATATCTATGATATTTTTAAAAATGATGTACCATTCATAATGCAAGTTATCACTCCGTAAAAGAAATCCATAACGCTCAATTGAATTATGTTTTTTTTTTAAGTTGTCTTTGTAGCAATTCTACATGTTGTTGTAACGAATTTCCAGAAATTTTCGATTTTCGTTTTTCCAGCTCTTCCCGTTATATTGTTAATTGAGTACGGGATTGTTCAGCATTTCTCCTACACGCGCACAAAATCAATTACAAGGATTACAAGAAGCTTTTGACATTGACGAAATAAAAATGTGTCATCATATCTGTATCTACCCCACATCCAAAGTATGTTTCCACGACAACATGAAATTTTGACAGCGATCTTTTTTGGCATTATTGAAGTGAAACTTCTTTTGTGACGAAAATGGGACGGTTTTCAGAAACACTGATCCCATCAACCCGATCATCAGCTTTTGTGTTTTGTCTCTTTTTATCTCACATTAGAAAAAAAATAATGATCGGGTTAATCAGATTAGGATTTCCGAAAGCGCCTTTTTTGAGATTCTCTTACACGAAAGAGAAAAGAGATATAACAACTTGGTGAGAATGACAAGGAAAGCTATACTTTGGATTTCGACTTTCACTCACTTCTAATGCCCAGATTGATTCGAAACTTCGCACACGAAACGATTATGATACAATAATTTCAAATGAAAAAGACCTAAAAAGTAAGCAATACTTTTTAATTAAACAAAATCGTTATTTTTTGACTTGTCAAACGGAATAGACTGGTTGACAATTGACGCTTTGACGGGACAATTCAATGGGCGCATTCTTTCAAATATGATCAGTGTGGCCTGTGCAACATTGCCAAGGTAATACAATAATAGTTTGAAGCCTTTACCGGACCAACAATTAAAAAGAGAAAGAGATCGAATATTTGTTAATTATTTCTTATTTTTCAAAAGACTTTGTTCAAATTAGATAATTATGTAGGTTCTGATTTGGAATTTGATCAAGAAATTAAAAAAAATACATGTCAGGTTATGCCTTCACATTTTTGTTTTTTAAAAAAGGATTTTGTTGAAATTAGGTATGTGGGCTCCATTTGGGATTTGATCAGAACAATTGAAAAAAAAAATGACATAGTGAGGTTATGTTTGCATAGTTTTCTTATTTTCTAAAGATTTGTTCTCAATTCAGGTATGTAGGTTCTATTTGAGATTTGATAAAAAAAAAATGATATAATGAGGTTATGTCTTCTTAGTTTTGTTATTTTCCAAAGGATTTTGTTCAAATTAGGTATGTTGGTTTTTTTGGGATTGGATCAAAAAAGAAATCTATTTGGGATTTGATCAAAAAAGAAATAACAAAAATGATATAGTGTGGTTATGTTTGCATGGTCTTGTTATTTTCCAAAAGATTTTGTTCAAAATAGGTGATAGTTCTATTTCGGCCTTGATGAAATTGCTTTTACAAAAAATGTAATAGGTATAGTGATGTTGAGCTTGTTTCACTTTTGCCACGTGTACGATGCTGCAAATGGTTTTTATGTTATATCACACACCAGTAACACATAAACAAGTTTTTAGCTCGATTGCATGAAAATCAAAAATCTTACCCAGCTTCAAATATTTTTAGCGTCACTGTGAAGTCACTGCATCTTTCGCCTCAATACCGGCTATCGGTTGAGGACAAAAAAATATTCCAACATGACAGATGAAAACATCGCTTGTATCGACCGGTGACACTGTTCAGTGTTCACTCAACATTGGTTTGACACGACCAGTGCAGTGACGTCATTGGTCGAGCTCGGGGCGTCTCAAGTTTACAAGGTTTTGATAATTCATTTGCATATTAAAACGGGTTCAGAAAATCATGAAATTTTGCGCAAGTATTAACGTTACGCTTTTTCAGAATATTATGTGTTAAAAAAAATATGCTGAACAAGCCTATGTGTGTTTGATATGCCCTTGCTAGCAATCATCCATCTACTCCAATAACAGAGTAATTGCATATAACGTTATTCACGAAACATTGACAAAATAAAGTTCAAACTTGATTATCTCCAAACTTTTTTATTAAACCAAACATACTCTCGCTCTGAGGTACACATGTAGACGTAATAGAATCTTCTGACTTGATTTGTTCAAAAGATATTGAATAAAATTTTGTCAAAATCAGCTTAAAGGTTTTTGAGTAATCAATAACAAGATTGATTCAGTATACACGAATTTATATAGTTATTTGTACATACATTTTTTTTATTTTTTAAAACATTTTTACCAAATCTTGTATACTTGGTTAATATGAAAGTGTCAGAAAGTTTTGTCAATAGCAACAACTGGTTTCTTGTTGCAATATTTCAATGTATAATTGGAACAACGTGTAAAACGAAGACGTACATAGTTTTCTCGAGAACCGTTAGTCACGTCACAGTATTTGACGTTTGGCAGAATGTCGTAGATTGACCGCTCCACATGTGACATTTGTCAAATTGATCCGAAAGACCCTCGTCCAGACGTACGTGATTTTTTTTTCAATGTGTAAGAGAGAGACGGAAAAGTATGACGCAACCGCAGGAAAGACATGAACAGATTATAGGTCAACTTTTAGCGAAAAAATGTCAATAGTGATTTTCAGCTTGGTAAATTGACAGCTGTCAAAAATTGAGGCCAAAAGGTGTGGAGGACAGTCTGTACCTGGATTCCTTCACAATTTGAAATATTGACTTAATTCTGCTTTCATGAGTCATCATGACTTTCACAAGATATTGTAATTTTATTAAATAATACAAGCTGGTTCAAAAATTAGAGCTAAAAACTTAAATCGATGAGTACCCCTTTGACGGCTCTGGGTTATCTTGACCTCCCCTTCACACCCCCTAAACTATGCTATATACTTACCGACACCCTGTATATCCGGAACCGTAAGTGCTACGAGGACAGCTGAATCAAGGAAAATGTGTTGTTCTCGATGATCACTCAAGATCCATAGCAAACTTTTTAAAAGTTTGTGAGATACAATGCCAACTATTGTAAAAATGGCTCAAATCTGGTCGAATACCACAGGCATTTCATTTTTCGAGACAATTTATATTTGAAAGTTCCAAAGCTCCGTTACCTTCCAACGTTACCGCCGGTTTTTTCTGGCTACTAAATACCACGAGGTAAGACTCTTCACCGGTTTTGTGTTCGAGATCATATCAAAGTTTATCGCGTAACGCTCTTGTTACAAGCACATAAACTTGTAACAAGCTTGAGAAGGCACCAGATTTTTCACCGGAATACATTTTTGGATCTTGGTCACTTGCTGTCGAATTCAGAACTGTTTTTTTAAGTGGTTCATTTGTAAACTGATAAACTGGTTGTCGAAAATCTGATTTCTGATATCTTAACAAGGTGTTGTTCTGTGTTTCCTATTCATGTTCAAATGTGTTCAATGTCATTCTGATGTATAGAAAAAAATGTTTTTTTGAATTCAGAAATAGATGATGATTTCTTCATAATCCAATCGCTCTCGATCCACTATTCTTCGTCGTGGGATGACACACAAAATCTGCTACTTGCGAACAATCAGTGTTCGTTATGTGTCTCCTCAGCAGCCTCAGTATACATGCATAAGAAAAACAGGTGTTCTGCTTGCTGCTAGCCCGCGCCTAGAAACGCCGATAATCTACTTTGTTTCCAAACGAATGTGAATGTGAACGATGTCCTATAACATTTATCTTTATATAATTCATGATGGACTTCCTTTCTGACCAACAAGCTGTTGAAAACGACATGTTGAAAACCACCAAAGGATTATTATCCATTTTTGTTATCATGCAGCTTTCATTTCGCTTAAACTTATGTTTCATCATCGTAATCGGAAAATCCCGCCCTATATTGAAGAGATATTCTGGGAGAAGCAATTTTAATCAAAGATGAATTCCATCTGATAAACACGTTACTTTTATTGACCGTAAAGATTTTATGATGGTCATAATAATTTGATAGGAAGTTTTAAAAGTAGTTCAGGACGTCCTTACTTCAGATTTTCTTGTATTGGGGGCTTCTGTGTAAATACACAAATCTCAACCACGTGAACTATCAATAATGTAAGTTGGATTGCTTGAAAGCTGGTGTATTTTTGTGTATTCTTACCTTGAACTCTTGTCGGCACAACATTAATCGATTTCATCCTATTATTGTCCCTCTATTAAGATTACAATTTCAATACTTTTGTGCATTGAGGATTCTTTCTTCAACATTCCAAATTTTGTAATAAGTCTACAGGGTGATTCACGTAGGAGTTCTGTTGTTACTAGTATTTTGACAAAGGCATTTCCAAATGTTTTGAATTTTAGTATGGGTCGATATGAAAGTTAAATGAATCTTTCACAAATAATTTGTTGATTGCAGCGTTTCCAGATACACACTTTTCCCTGGTAACTTTCTCATTTCATATAGAACACCTTGTATAACTACGGCTATGGAGAATAAAATTAAGCGCTTTATTTGGCTTATGGTTATATTTGTTTGTTCAATAGTATTGATAATTTCAAGTCCCAATTTAATTGAGAATGAGGTTACGTATTTCTCTTATCAAAAGAGGGCGAATTAATATACGAATGCTAACCAAATCGCAACGTTGGGAAGTCCGACGTTAATCCAATGTTGTATAAGGTGGCCAGTACGACTTTCTATAATTTAATCAATACCCAATGTCGCAAAGTGACTTCGAGATGGCGTTATGTAGTCGACGTTGGCACTATTTTTACCAAGTGCAAATTAGACGTTGCACACACAACGACAGGATTATGTCAATTCAACGTTGGACAAGTACCAATTCCCAACGTTGTGATTGGTGCAGAACTAGTCGTGTATATTCAGCAAAATGCAACCTGAATATGCTAATCAGAGCATTGGAAGTGCTCTTGGACCTACTGCTGCAATAAAGACGGTGACGCCTGAATGTTGTGGACAATTTGCTATTTAGTTGAAGAATGCTTGTTAAGGTTGGATTAGCTTGGAGAATTAATGTCGCAAGGGTGAAATCCGAGACGTTTTCAAAAATGATCTTCATGTTTTTCCGACTGATTAGTATTATGGATTCAAGGTATTTGGGATTTTGGATTTGCTCCAACCCAACCGAGAATCGTACTTCGAACTCTCCTCGTCGTGCGCACTAAACAAATTCCGTTTCACCCGCGTGAGAATGATTCCTTGCACCGTACCATCACGCGTTCCAACCGTTTGAAAATCAGTTCCTGAACGATTCTTCCGATTCAAAAGTCGAGATCGATTGATAAAGATGTTCATTAAAAAATCCAAAATACACATACATTTTGCATCAGAGTAAAATGTGTTGAAACTTGGATCCTGCATCAGTTATCAAAGAGGTGATGGTGCATTTGAAAACTCTAATCTATTTGTCAGTTTATGTGCCCTGGCGATTTTTTCCAAAAAATTGTTCAGTGCCCTTTTTTTGCGTTAAAAAAAAGACACTTTCTAAAACTTTTTTCTGTGCAGTTTTTGATAAAAAATGTCTAGCATCATTCGAAAGAGGGGCAAAAATTATGTACCTTCTGAAAATTTCGCATTGAAATTGAACAAAGGATAGTCTATTTATGAAATTTCAAACTTGGTAAAAGTTCAAAATTTTATAGCTAGACATTCTGTTGTGCATGGCATACATTCTTTTCCGATTGTAACACTCTTTCGAGCCTGTCTCGCTTGAGGCTATGTCCCAAAGGGATGGACCAGAGTAAAAGTGGTCCATATACCAAAGGCGGAACGATGGGACCCTTGTCCAAAATCGCTCCGTCCAATAAGCCTCACTTCTTTCCTACTGAAAAGTTTGTGAAAGATCCTGGAGGTGCACATCAGGGAAGGAGCCCTAATGGCAAGACCCCTAACATACATCAATATGCGTACCAATCAGGAAAATCAACGGAACTGGCCCTCAACAACATAGTAGGAGAAATGAACGAATACCTCGAGGCCAAAAGTATCGATGTGGGTATTTTCCTAGACATAAAGAGAGCATTTGATGATGCACTACCCGACTTACTTCCACGGGTCGGTACGCTCAGGAAGGGTCGAATCTGCAGTTTAAACATTTATCAGGAGCGAAACCTCCTTCAACCGCACAGAGGTACGTTTCGGGGCCGCGAGAGAATGCCCACAGGGGGTGTACTTTCACCCTCCTTGTGGTCCCTTCTCATTGACGACCTGCTAGCCATGATCAAGTTGTTGGAGGTGAACGTACTCGGCTATTCAGATGACGTAGTTGTCCTTATCAGAAATATCCCGAATGAAAAAATCAATGGGAAGATCCAAGAGGTCGTCAACCTTGTGGATGATTGGTACAGGAGAGAGCAAATGTCTGTTGACCCTGCCAAAACAATCATAATACCAAAGTTTACTAATATACAAACAGTTGGACCACTTACAGAAACGCGCGAAACCGGCTCCACCCTTCCACTTCGTTTCTCTAGGAGAGCCCAGTGGCGATCGATGACGATTTACAAACAGTGACATACACCGTTGTTCAGATTATTCCGCGTCAGGGTTTCTGTGATTTGTACTCGGTGCGCCAAAATAGTGAGTAATTTCTATTGATGGGTGTTATTTATTGTGCAGTCGATGGTTGCAAATCAAAGCGTGGAAATGGGTTACCCCAGGAGTTATCATTTTTTCGATTTCCAAAAAATGAAGCTAGGTAAGTGGATATTTATATTGTTATATTTTTGTCTTTAGATACATACATATTTTTCTTTAAAAATCATAGTACATACTCACTTATTTATTTGTTTGATTGGCTATAAATATGATTATAATCTATGAACGTACAGTATAGACTTTAATCCGATCTAAGAGATATTTCCGGATTACTGGATAGTAGATTGTTGTATCAAAGCTTATTAATACTAAATCAACTTGTATTGCTGCCTTTTTTCGAATTTTTTGGATAGTTCGGATTAGTAAACTTTGGTTCGGTTGTACGTATTTCAATTGCATAAAGGGGTATCTCCGCGGACTGCCTGGGAATAGGTAACTCATAAATGAAACAATAATTTCTTATTTCTAGCGGTGTTTTCGCATTCTCTCTTCTCTCTATACATATAGTCGAGACGATATGCGATAAGTCGAGTCTTGTTAGAATTGAAGAATATGTTTAGACTTTGGGAACATCGATTTGCAGCCTGCATTTTACTGACGACTACTTTATGAACCCCCCTCTGAAACATCGACTCAATTGCAATGCAGTTCCCACTCTGTTTCTACCCGGAGCATCAAGTAAGTTATTTGCTTTAAAAAATTATTTGATCGAATTGCTGTTTTGTGTTTCTTGGCATATAAAAGATGGTCCGTAATGACTACGTGGGCGATTCTGGACGTCAAAATATTGCGACTTAACAAAATTCAACTTGATACCAAATTCGATAAAATTCGATGAAACGAAGACGTGCGTGAAAGGGTCAAAATATTATGGTAACTATTAACAAAACGGTTTTCAGCTATTTTGGCATTATATGCAATATTTTTGGCATAGTTACGTTTTTTTGCTTATAAGGAATATGAATTCACTTGCGCAATGTCAAAAAATCGCCTTTTTCATAATTTTGGAGAACAAAACACAAATTATTCACGAGATTTGGGGTGAAAGGGTTTGTTTTTTTAGGTTAGTATTGAGTTAGGGTTAGGTTGGGTCCGTTTTGGTTAGGTTGGGTTAGTTTTTCTGGTGAAAATGGATGTCGCGTGAGCGACATCCCAGATCATATTCAAAAAATAGTCTTCATGTTTTGGCGAATGTGTCACTCGAGGTGTCAATGTCGTTGTCTATTGTATTGGAAGTAATGGAGATTTTGTATCCAAGTTCATCAGTTAAAAAAACCGTTTTTTGCCATCTGCGCAAGTGATTCTGTCCTCTCTATAAGCACTAAAATGTGTCTACATAGGCAAAATTGGTTATAATAGTTTAATGAAAAAAAAAACCGTTTTGTAAACTGTTACCAATATTATTTTAACTTTGACACTCGTGCATTTCTCATCTAGAATGTTTGATATTTTAGGGTCTGCCAATGATTCTGTACAGAAAGAAGTAGTCAAAGTTGCCTCTACCCAAACTGATAGCTGTACACAGGCAGATGCATTTGTTCAGACAACTAGACCTATTACACTAGGTACGTAGATCCGAAATATCTAGAGTCATTGATGTACATCGATAATTGGACATCAAGAACTCTTGGGAATGCAGTGTTAGCTAAGGCTTAGGTTAGTGAAAAAAAAAACCCTTTTTTGTCTGTCGAGCTTTCGGAAATGTCTATTCTCATCATCAGGACATCTATAAATTCAAGTTTATGTAACAAAACCAAATTTATAAATAGATGAATAGAATAAACAATTCTGAATGCTTCACAAACAAAAGAGGGTTTTGTTTTTCACTATCCTTAACCTAAGGCCAATTTGACTGCATTTCCAAGAATTCTCCGATTTAACAAGTCAGTCAAGACCAAAGTTTACCGTAGTAAACTTTGGTCAAGACTAATCTTCTGCTCGATAATTGAAAAGGACTTTGTTTTTATTACCATGATTAAAAAAAGTTGTAATTTCATTTTTTTTCAGATGAGTGCTGTCAAACACCTATGAAAATCTCGTCGAGAACTCCAAGAAAGGTTCTGCTTAAAAGTGAGATAAAAAGCCTCAAAGTAGAAGTTTCTCGGTCCAAAAAGAAACTGCAGTATGGGGTAACACTGGATGATGTTGAAAGATTCCTGGAAAAAAACTACCCAGCAGAATTCACTCCATTTCAAAAAAGTCAACTTAGTCTTCTAAATAAAGATCCCAGGAGTTGCCGGTACACTGACGAATTTAAGCAGTTTGCCCTAAGTATTTTCTTTCTTGGTTCTAAAGCCTACAAAAAAATGGCAAAAATTTGTCGATTACCATCTAAATCTACTCTACATCGTTTCACAAAAAGATGGAAAATCAATCCCGGTTTTAACGATTTTGTATTTGAAGTAACCAAGTTAAGAGCTCGTCTCTTGAAAGAAAAATCTAAAGACTGTATTTTATGCTTGGATGAAATGTCGATCAAATCACATTTATACTACGACATTTCAAAAGACAAAATATTTGGCTTTCAAGAAGGTTTCAATTCAAATAGTGCCGAAATTGCCGGCAACGCTTTGGTTTTGATGGCTAGAGGAGGTATTGCAAGTAGTTGGAAGCAACCTAATGCATATTTTTTATATAAAACCTCGCCAACATCGGATGAATTAAAATCCATTTTGTTTGAGTCTATAACAAGACTAAACAAAACAGGTTTGAATATTTTAGCAGTAGTTTCTGACCAGGGTTCCAATTTTTATAAACTGGACAAGACTGATTTGAAATTATCCGCCGATAACCCTAGTTTCGTTGTAGATGGCAGAAATATTGGTTATATATTTGATGTACCTCACTTACTGAAATCTACGAGAAAAAATTTCTTTTCATATAAATTCATGTTTAACAATGAAGAAACGAACAAAAGTTATTTGGAAAAAATGTATAATTTTGATAGACAAAAAAAATATCGAATGGCTCCAAGATTATCGAACCAGCACATCTTTCCCAATAACTTTCAAAAAATGAAAGTCAAGTTGGCAACGCAAGTATTCAGTCAGTCTATGGCAGTGTCGATGTTCACCCTTATTGACTTTAATGTTTTACCCGAAGATGCCAAACCTACTGCAGAATTTATACTTAAAATGGATTCATTTTTTGATCTGTTGAATTCATCGAGTTTAAAAACTTTCAACGCCTTCATGGGAACTGACAAACAAATTTTGTTTTTAAAAGAAATGGACGAACTTTTCAAAAATTTAGCAGTTGTAAATTCCAAAGGGAAAAATGTCACAAAACAAATGAAATTTATTTTTGGTTGGAGGTTGACCATCAAGTCTGTTTGTACTTTGTTTGAAAGACTGCGCAGCTCGGGATATAGATATTTGATGACTAGAAATCTTAATCAAGATTGTCTGGAGAATTTCTTTGGCCAAATTAGGAACTGCTTTGGACATGTGAAAAATCCAACCACCATTCAATTTTGCAGGGCCTTTAAAAAAATGTTCACATTGCGATATTTTGATAAAGCAGAGTGAGCAAATTGCATGGAGGACATTGATGAGGTTTTGTCAACACTCACCCTAGACATTCTGGAAGAATGTAAAGAAACACTTTCTGCACCTAGAAATATAAATCATCCAATCAAAGTGTCGACAAATGATTACCAGAATCTTGAAACCCCGGAGGGTAATGCTTTGGTCTACGTTACCGGATATTTTATTAAAGAGATGCCTGCAGAAACATTCCTGTGATGTGTGTTTGGGATATAATAATTCTACGGAATTAAATGAAAAGGAAAATACATTTTGTCACAATAAAGAATATAGCACAAGTAAACGCGGACTCGTGGTGCCATCCAAAAATATAACCCAATATGTTGTTGCGCTGGAAAATATTTTTGAACAGAACTTTTTGCAATTGCCTTCCCAACCAAACGTCGGCAATAAATTGAGAAATCTGTTTTCAAATGTACATTTCAAACACCCATGCGAAGACTTTCCCATAATGTATTTCCTTTCCTTATTCACTAGAGTTCGTATTTATTTCACTTTAAAATTCGCAAACCAAAATATAAAGACATGTAAAACCAACAAAACGCATCCTAAGCTTTCTATTTTACAACATTTATAACACTCTGTATAATTTTGATGTAATATAATATTATGCTTTGTCACAAAAAAATTGTATTATTGTATCTCGCTCACCGCATATGAAATGGAACGTATGTGCTCCGTATTCCCCCATGACCACGACGCAACAAATATTTGAGCTTTATTACGCTGGCTTCCCCTGCGGTTTTTGTGACATTCCTAAACTGCTATTGAACAACTCGTGCCGACTGTGGCAGCTTGTGATATGGGTATTTCAAAGAGCCGGCTAACAAGTGATCCAACTGTTTGTATATTAGTAAACTTTGATAATACCCTTCACTAGAAGAAGGAAACTGAACTTCCTACACTAAATGGGGTATCTGTTTCATTTGAGACAAAGGTGAAATATCTAGACACAACCCTCACTTGGAATGCTCATCTGGAAAATGTCAACCGGAAGGCAAAAATGTCTCTATGGGCATGCAAACGCATTTGCGAAACAACCTGAGGAATCAACTCCAAACAGATGTAGTGGTTATATGCCACAGTCCTCAGGCCGATGATGAATTTACGTTGCGATAGTTTGGTATGTAAAGGGCAAACGAAGCACATCTAGAGCCAAACTATCAAGTCTACAGCGTCAAGCCAGCCTGGCCAACTGTGGATCGACCAGCACCCCATCATCCGCATCGCTTGAATGCTCCCTCCTCTGCACATCGTACTAGGAAAGGAGGCGAGGAGGGCAACGTACACGTACACGTGCCAACCACAGAGGTAGCAGACAGACACAGTAACATCCAACAGACTGATCAGACAGTCGGAGGACCATCGTACTAAAGGTGCTTTCCCTGATGTCATGCCCACGAAGACCATCAGTAGAAAAAACAATGACAGACTTATCTTTCTCCATGAAGAGTGGACAAAGGTCCCTTTCAGTCTAACAAGAGCTGACACCTGCTGGTACACGGACGGATCTAAAACGCCCTTTGGCGTAGGATCTGGAGCCTATGGTAGCCAGGAAAAACTTGAAATTTTACACAGCCTGGACAAATATATTCCAATATTCCAAGATAAACTATCAGCTATTAAACTCAGCGCTCAATTAATGCTCGACCACGATTGGACTGCTAGCACAATAAAAATATTCTCAGACAGTCAGGCGGCGCTAAAGGCCCTTGAATCCTACAAGAACTCTTCAAAGACTGTAGAAAGCTGCCAGAATGACCCGAACAAGCTTGACGTAGCTCACAATGTGAAACTGGTATGGATACCTGGCTACTCCAGACACGAAGGACATGAAGTTGCAGACCGACCAGCACGCGAAGCGGCGACCAGAGACTTCATTGAACCAGAGCCGGCCCTGGGTATCGCATATAATGTCGCTGCAGCCGAGATATCCACATGGATGGACAACTTGTTCATACAATACTGGAGGAACCTGCCAGGCATGCGACACTCAAAAGAATTTATCTCCGAACCACAAAGGAGAGGCGCCAGAGCAATTCTGGAACTCAACAGACAGGAAATCCGAGTAGCGGTGAGTTCATACACCGGTCACTGTCTGTTAAGAATACCTTTGCACAGAGTGAGGCTCACTCAGGACACTGAATGCGGACTGTCTCTGGAAGAGGAAGACAAAGCCAGACATATTCTCTGTGAGTGCCCATCGGCGATTGCTCGCGTCCGACCAAATGTCTTTGGTGGCCTTACAGAAATGGATCTGAAAAATGCCTCACCCAGGGCGGCAATCAGTCTGTTCAAAGTTTTAGGCCTCATGGGTGAATAACCTGGCAATCATGTGAGCTACAATAGACCCACTAGTGGTCGCTGTGGAATGTAGCCATGTGCCGACCCACAAACCGAAATCACGAAAAATCACGAAAATCCTTTGTTCAATAATTATTATTTTGGGAAAAATATAATTTTTGTCTGTCTTTTAAACGGTGCCAGCCATTTTTATCAAAAACTACACACAAAAGATTTTTTGAATCTACACTGTGAGCCAAATTAAGTTGGAACATAATTTAACGCTTGATAACTTTTTGTTTATTTATAGATTCTGATTCTTTTTGGATATGATATCAGTCGATGTTCTGAATCTTACCCGAAAATTGAGCTTTCAAATCTAACCCAGGACCGGACTTAGAACGTTTTTATGAAATTGGTTCATTTAAGCTCGTTGCAAAGACGAACCGCGCTACTCACAGACCAACTGACTAATTTTTTGAGAAGAGTTTTAGTGGGAAAAGGTATCTTGAGAATATCAATATTCTAAAACCATAACCTTAGAACCGATGTTTTTTTCTGTTTGATAGTGCTTGTCGGCATTGAAACTATTCCACTTCAATTTGATCAAACTGTCCTGAAATTTCATAACAACGTGAATCTTAGACTCTTTTCAAAAAAAATGGTCCTACCAGTTAGTAGCCGTGTTATTATCCACAATTTTTTTATAATTGCATTCGAGTACTTTCCAGCGATAAATGCAATCAATTGCTGTTACTCTGATATTATGCTGCATAAAAAGCTCTTTAGCAATTCCAAGCCACATCATTTTTACGGTTTCAACTTCTAAAGTTCCGACTTTTTTCCGGAAGATGCCAAATAAGTCGATAGAAGTCAAGTTTCATTATGACCCCATTTATAATCTGTTGAATCTGTTGAGCCCAGTTGTTCAGCACCACACTCGTAAGTTTGTTCAGAAGTATTTGTCTTATTTGTAGGAATTAAGTCACGATTGCCAACGACAACGAGCTCATGTTATTCTGAATGGAAAAACAATGATGAATCCTATCTATAAGGTGGAAAATTTCATTTTTTAAATACCACCAATAATTGATCCTGGTAAAGCAAATATATTTTGAAGTTGAGTCATTGTAATTTGTAAGTCTGTATATGGTCTAATGTTGACAAATCAATAAATATTATAAGGTTTGTTGAAAAAAAAAAGAAAATGCCAGGTCCCGAAGAAAAAGAAGAAGAGATCTGAATTCCAAGAACGGTACCTAGATCGTGAATCCGTTCCAACCAGAAGCGATTCTGGGGATCGTAATAGAAACGATGAAAATCTAGATCATGTGCAATTACTTGATTCTAACAGTTTCAATAACCGTACTGGAACGATACCAATTGTAAAGAAGGGGGTTTTCGTGGCGTAGAGACAGAAAGGGAAATGAGAAAAGTTGGCACCAGGCGGGATTTGAACCCACGACCTTTGTCATTCCAGGACAACGCTCAACCAACTGAGCTACCAATGCCTATGAGCAAAGCCAGCCCAATGCAAACTATTCTCACTTCTAGGATGTAAATTTTTAAGGTTATGGTGAGTAACCTTCGGCGGTTACAATCCATTGGAGGTGTTATATGGGGGGTAGGAAGAATCACACAAATGTTCGAGGTTATTTAGGAGCCTTTTTCACCTTCAACCAAGATGCATCGTCGACATAGAGCGACTTTAGCAGGTATCGGGGTTGACATCTTAACCATCGTAATTAAGCCCTACGCCACGAAAAGCCCCTTCTTTACATGATTTGGACAAAGAAACTTCCCTTACGATACCAATTTTGTAGAGTGGAACAAACCTTTTGTATTTTTTGTTAGTTCACCTTTTTCCCTTAAGGAACTACTAAAGCAGATAAAATAAATTCCAATGATCATGTAAGCAAGTAATTGTTTCTCGTAGCTATTCTGTGAAGAGTTATAAACTTTTCTCACATCAACAGAATAGGTCACGACATGTTCACTTTGCTGTAAATGTTTTCAAAGAAAGTTGTTGTCGATAAAAATGTTTTGACGCCTCCAGTCTTCAGTTCATCATGGAACTATACTGGAAAATTCTAAGCTTTCATCCTCGAAAACAACCGCCACATCAAGGATAATTATAAGGGGTGGTGGGTGAAAAGCCCCGTTCACCTTTTACCTGCCACTTGCAGCAATGTTTAGCTAGAAGCTTTCTATTATATTCTAATCGGCATCAGCCTATCTTCTATGATATGGCTAAGGCCGTTGATAACGTCAGAGAAAAAGCCTATAATAATGTTATTTGTGAGAAAAAGTCGTTTTTTTGTGATGGCAAGAGCTAGATTAGGTTTTTCAGACTGTACTCTGCACAGGTTATTTTCTATTGCATTTTTTCCAGCAAAAACATTTCAAACATGGTGTGTCATGTAGCAGTGCCTGATACCAACTTTGTTATTTCAAATACAATACAATGGATGTATATTATTCAATTTTTGGATTCTTTAGAAAATTGTAGACATATTTCATGTACAATGTCCTTCACCTATCTATCATCGTGTTTACTCGTCGTTCAGACCGGAGTGTTAGTGGCCCTTTTCAGAGCGTACCTCTTTCCTTTGCCGAACCCATGGATCATTTCTCCACTGTCTGAAGGCTACCTGATTGTCACGTGGGCCTCATACCTCATACCAAATAAAATCATTGGGTGACGCTCGAGTTGTTGGAAAATGTTGATTACAATATCTGTCACCCCCGCGTCACAAAAATAAGTTTTTATTTGGAAGGGATTTGAACCCACGTTACAAGCGTCGTTCGGCAGGTACTCCACTACGTATACCCAAGTTACGAGGCTCACGGAAAGATAAAGACTAAAACTAGTTATATTGAGGTATTTTTCACAAACAAGACTGCTCAAAGTTGAAGAAATCACTTGATTTTGTTTTGCCGTCATGATTTTCAGCTCTTTCAAGATGTCAAGTCTGCCCTTCGGACACATTTTCTGCGTTGAAGACAAAATGTGGTCTGCAAACGGCGATTTCGTTTCTGTAACGACACTATCTTGGTTTCAAGTCACTTACGCTGAATTTTCATCGACTCTAGTCAAAACCCGTCTTCCAGACTGTTCAACATAAATGGCTGGAGTATCCGTTCCTCCAGTTTTATGGTGTCCTTACCTACGAGACGGTGAACAGAGCCAAGGAAAGAAGATCCTATTTGCTGACGATAGCCGAACGAAAGAGCAAGAGACAGTTTAGATGTCAGCCCATTCAACTTGCTACGGGCGCAGTCCATTCAAGCAGGGATTCAGAGAAAGCGCAATTGGATATATCACATGCTGTCAAATGTACATGGTGGACAAAGTTAGTGAGGCAAATGATTGCTTGGTATATATTTGCTCTTCTTCTCGTATTTATTTAAATCCGCCTTGTGGTGTCTCCGCCTTGACTTAGTCAGGGTCCTGGCGTGCAGGGGGGCCTGCGAGTCTCAGCGATCCTGATGGATATGCCGGCGGGAGCTCAGTTGCTGGCCTACTTGTAGGGTCATCCATGCCGGACGGGTTGATGGGGAGAGACCAGACCAAAAGAGATACCCTCAGGGGAGCCTGTCACCCCTATAGATAGCGTAGGAAAGGGGGCAAAGGGAGAACCCAACAGAACAAAGACTCCCACATCTCTCCAACAGGCTGGGGCTGGTACCACGAGATAATAACCACTATGGAGGGGACAACCTTGGAGGTAGGAGCCGGGCTACTCGGAAGCTCGGCAACGGCGGCAGAAAGTGAGCGGAGAGCTCGGCGGACAGGCTCTCTGAAGTCGTCAGCCAACGACTGTTCAGACAACCCGGTGGAGAACCAAGCTGGAGCGTCAGTGGATGTAACTGGTCAGAACAAAGCGGAGAACGATTGTGAACCGAACGATACGAGTAAAGTCCACCTACTTGGCATTCAAACCCAGTTGAAAAATTTCTGTATCGACTCAGCGGCCAAAGATAACTTGTCATCAAGAGGCAGCATCGTCGATATGGAGGATTCGTAGACTGACGCTAGATTGCTGGCAGAGGAAGACACAACTCTAACCCCTGGGAAACAGTCAACCTCCGAAAAAGCCCAAGGCTAAAACCTCCGAGCAAAAAGCTAGAAATAGCTATGAGCACCAAGAACTATCTTGGGAAAATGGAAGGAAAGAAGGATGAAGAACTCTTCAAGAAAGAGAAAGACTTTATCAAGAATAACCGGAAGATTAATGCAATATTATATTGTTCAAAATCTCGTTTTTATTTCTTCTTCTTGTTTTCGCATGCAGTGCGCGCGCACGGGCGCTCCTATTGGCGAGACGCACATGATCATGCGTGAAGATTTTCTCGTTAAAAAGATGTAGTAACACATCAACCCGCAACTGAGAACGTCGTGCATCAACATGGACATATTTCAAGCACGCAGACGGTGAGAAATGTTTCAAGACATGATTGCACTGATTGCAGTTTTTGTCAGGCAGTGCGCAGAACCCCTACCTGACTGTACTTTTTCACGAGCTGGATGTTTTCAACGCAATTTTATAAACGCAGGTTGATATATTCAGGTTGTGACTAAATCCAAGTACGACATATTTCTTGTATGCACAACACATATACGTGATCAAAAAATGACCATAAACGAACGTTTTTGGATGCGCGCTGATGAATGCACGTACTTGTATTAAGTCATCTGCCCCTCTCACAATACCTCGGTAAAAATGAATGAAACAGTTGCGACTTTTTGATTTGAGTAGTTTTTTTAAAGAAAGCTTACATTTTCAAAATTTCAGTATATGGGTTAGTGGATACGAGCTTTTAAAAGGCGCGCGAAATTAAAATTAAAGCAATGTACTGACCTGTGGTTGAAGAAGTCTTCCCTTGAGCCCTTATTCTCCTATAACGGGATGCACTTTGACACCTTTATTATTTCTGGAAATTGACCACTGTCGAATGATCCATTGATCAAATGATAGCGGAAAGCATATTATGTTCAAGAAAATAAGGATGAAATTACATCATTAATAATCGATCGCGTCTATAGATACTGGTTTAAATGATAAATCTATATGCAAAAAAAAACGGATCATTTTCATGCAATACGCCAGAATTTTCCGGTTCTATGCTCAAAAGATGCATATTCATGTTCATTTTTTGATGACGGGAAGTTTTCGCCAGTTCTTGTTTTTATGACGTTTTTATAGGGCTAGTCAGCGAAGCGAGATCCTCTTTATTTCCTCGATCATTCATAATAGAGAAAAGTGTTTTAGAGAAGAAAATTTGAGTTTTTCTGATTTCTTTTTTGAGGAAAGATATGTATACAGGGAACAGGGATCAACACCAAAGAATGTCTACTGCTTTTTTGCAAAAATGTATGTGAATCACCGATGGTAACTTCATTGAATTGATGAGTATGTTATTATGAGTTTATTGTGCTATTTTGAAATACTTATTCAAGAATCTTCCCAATCTGAAAGGTAAAAAGGTAATGCGATAAAGCTTAAAAAGTGGGTTTTTATCATTCCAAATTCCAGTTTCAGTAAATCACATATATAGCAGTTGTCTGATTGGAGGGCACTCAAAAAAATTATGAATTGGAGTTTTAAGAAAATAATTTGATTCATCAAGTATTTTTTTTTTGAAGGAATCGCTTACGACTCTTCGCCATCTGGAAGTATCAATCGAAGCTGAATTACGATTTGAGACCAATGGACTACTTTCATGTATCTTAATTAATCTCCTAGTTACAGTCCTTCATAAGATCTACCAATAATAATATTCGAATTCATTAGTTAGGTTTCAAACACCTTGCAATAAAGAAAATGCCTGAATTTCAGATCTCGTTTTCTTCATAATGACCTATTTCGAGATGTGCCACTATTGCCGGAGGTGAGCAATATTCAAGCTGATATACCTATCTTAAATAAAGAATCAAACTCAGTTATTTTAAAAATGTTTTGTCAGCAAAGTGCAGTGAATTTATAAAAAAAATAAACACTGAAGTATTTGAGCTTTATATTCCAGCAGGCAGTCATTTTTTTTTTAATCATTTTCCCAGTAGGTGTTTAGCACTCCAGATTTTTCGAAACCCGATTATGCAAAATCCGCATTATCCGAAACGACCTATGAGCCAGCAAAACGTAAATAAACAACTAATCAACAGAATTGGGTGGAAATGGATTGTTGAAGATGAAAAATGATGAGAGCAATGAATGATCCATGAACAAAACAGGCTGACCAAACCTATTGGCAAGGGATGAGAATGGAATTCGAATCAAAGGTAAACAATGAATATATGAATGAAAATCAACTGCTAAAAACGAACAAAAGATCCAATAAAACCAAAGTAACTCGTAGTGAAAACTTCCCCCGTGACAACCGAGTCCTCAAGAAAGTTTTCTAGAGTGGCGGAAGAAAAAGCGTTAAGCCAAGCATTGCTTTAGGGAGTTTGGAGAGCTAGCAGTCGTGCAACATCTTTTGTGTGTTGAAAACTTAAAAAAAGATCATTCAAATCTGTGTGACAGAAAATTGTGTCTAAATCTGTTTTTTTGATTGGATAATTTTGGAAAAATCGGAGTTACTTATTCTGTTCCAGTTATTTATAGCCATTTCAAAATCTTTATCTGGAAATGAAGAATTATTTTGAGGCAGAATGTTATTCATTAAAATTGACACATCATTCAAGGATCCTAAGAATGCTGAGAAACATGGAGATGAGGAATTCCGAATTCCTAAACCTCCTAATTTAACAGAAAGATTACATTGTATCCAAGAATTGTTTTCTAGAAAATCAATATTACAAATATTTTGAATATCACTTTTCAGGATTTTGTCATATTTTTGAAGGTCTTCTTGATTAGTCCAACAAGGAGCACAACATTATAAATAAGAAAGTTGTGGGATAGAAAATGAATGTTTATAGGAAAAAACTTAGATATGTTAAATTTCCTGAAAATTTTTACAAGATAGATACTCGATGATGATGATGTATTGAACGTACCTGCTTAAGGTTCGTCATAAATAAATATTATTTTTTAAAAGTCTTTCCCAAGAATTTCACATTTAAAAAACTAGTGAAATCTGCGTCTTCTTTTTAATTTATTTACTATATTTTTGGGCATTTTGTATTTTTCTTGCGCGAATACGTTCATAACATTTAAAGTCATATAAAAATATATGCAAATTGTCCATTCAGAAACAAAGCAGCAAGTTTCCATTTTTTACATCAAAATATTTTTATGTCGATTTGAAAAAATTGTGGATTAATGGCAAAATTCAGATCATTTTATCAAATTTGAATCACTCTCAATTGTTATTCGTGAAATATCACAGAATTATAAAAAAGTAGATTACATTTTCATATTTCAAGCAAGCTTGAGATAAAATCTAGAGAATCATAGAAATATGTTTTGTCTTGAAATAGTTACGCCACTGGCAGCTTCGCTTCTAGTAGCCGGAGCACAATCCTTTTAGGTGCAAACGTATCCACACTCAGTGCGCCGCTCAACTCCTTCTCACGTCTCTTCTATGTTCGGATGTTGGCCAAACAATGTTTCATAGTTTATGAATGAAATGTTTCATCTATGGTTATTAGATCATTGGCTGTAGCTATCTCTTAGTTGTTATAGACGCCAATAAATTGTCAAGTATTCAACAATTTTCACATATCTAATCAATCATAGAGGCTTTTTCCACTTTTTCTCAAATCTAGCTAGAATAATGTCGGGAATTTGAAGTAAACATTCCATAAACTGGCGTTTTCGAATAAATGCAGGTAATGTAAATTGGGCATGTTTTTGAGAGTTGTTCGTACTGGAAAATAATCAGTCTCGTAATATTCAACCCACAATTTAAAAAACTGCCTGAAGTCATATGAAGTTAATTTAAAAAGAGAGAAAAGAATCCACATGGGCTTTAATAATGAATGTGAATACATTTTCTGGCTTGACAAGAGATGAATATTTATGTTCGAAAAACAAATGAAATAGATTTAGAGCAGGAATTTGCAGCCGCAACTTTGCTGGCTAGAAAATTAAAAATTCACGATGTTTTATTGAATCTCAAATAGATGATGCATAGTTGAAAAGTCATGGCACCAGTACTGTTTGAAGAATTTGGATGATGTCATCGCACGTCATAACAAGAGACAAGAGGTGTGGATACAGAGTAAAATATCAGTGGAAGAATTGTTAGGATAATGTACAGGGTTTTTCTCTCATTTAGCGTAATATTCTCCGAATATACTATCAAAATAACAAGAATGCATACAGGTTGATGCCACTTTGTCCACCCGAATTAGCATTTTCCATTAAATTGCAACTTTTTCGAGGTCAATATCTTTTTTTACGTCAAGTAGCATTCCCTATACCTAAAATTGCATTTCTTTATTATTTGCATTGCATTTATATACAGTGCGTTTTTTTTAAGGCGGAACATAGGGATTCTCATGTTAGATTTTCAATCCCATGTCAGCAGTACTTCTTTTCGTAGTACATAGCTAAAACTTGCCGTAGATGGACTTTGGTGCTTCGAGATCAAGTAAGTCCATCAATCACGCCAGAATAACTTGGAGAAAGACTCAAAAAATGCTTTAATATATCAGAAAGTTATACTTTTGACATGCCTTGTATATGACGATGACAACCAATTTTCTGACGTGTCTAACCTCATTGTCAATTTGTTTAACCAAAAAATTTATTTTTTATTTTTATGACCATCAAGGATACTGCTTGGCCGTTAATAGGGGATATTTTGGACAGTTTATCTGAAAAATAATGTTTGATTTTCATAATCGTATTATACTTTTAGAAATAAATTTCTGAAACCGCTTTGTGCATCTTGGAGCGTAGGCTCGGCTATTGCTCTTATTCTGTTTTTTTTATCATTTGTTCTTTCTTCCAGGATTTTTATTTCGTACTGGGCAGTATTATCCCTTTATAGTTACTGCAATCTTTTCTGTCTCCTTTCTTATGTATTATTGGTACTATTAGTGCGATAGTTAGCAATAATCTTTTGGTATTTCTTTTTTCTACTTTTCTTTTTTTGTAAGTTCCGAATCTATGAAGTTTTTTTTTGTACAGTTTCTCAGCTTGTTCTTATTTGGAGGAGGTTCAATATTTCAGAAAAACGTAGGCGTTGTCTCCAATTTTCTTTGTATTTCGTAGCTTTACCCTTGACCTTGACTTCATTATCCAAGAAATTTTCCATCGTTTTCTTCATCAGCTTGTAGTCAGTCATCTCTATTTTTATTCCTGTTAGAGGTTTTCTCTTCTATTTTCGTTTTTCATTTTCTCGATTTTTTCATGTAAGTTCTTTATTTTTTTTCTCTATTTCCATCTTGTCCTTTTCAAGTTCTGTCATTTGTTTTTCATTCTATCAATTTATTATCATTGAAATTTATAAGTATTCTTTCAAATTACTGTTTCATCGAACATTTTTCTTATCTCGTAATAGTAATTTACCTTAAATTTCAAAGAAAGCCCCTTCAATCAATGCAAAATTGGGACCTCCGTTGGCGTTAGATGAGACGTTACAATGGACAATTCGCACATTTTATAAGGATTGGTGAGTACTGATGCCATTGATGTTTAAAAAATCAACCTACGACCTCCATTAATGTAGTAATCACCAATTAAAGAGCGTCAAGCAACATCAACTACGTCACAGAATACATTATCTATGTCCGTCTGGCGTATTGACTGAGATGACTCTCTTTCTCTCGGGAGAGTAATTTGGCTCCGCCCTGTTTTTGATCATACAGTGAAATTTGCGTTTTGTTTTCCATTTATTTAGTATATTTTTGAGTATTTTGGACAAAATGTTTCTCTGATGACTTTCTAATATTGTCTAGAATACGTATATGAGATCTCAAGTCATTTAAAAATGTATGCAAATTGTCCATTGTTACGTTTTGGTTTGTATCACAAAATAGACGACTCTGGTACAGAGAATTGATAGAAGCGTAGTAGAAGTAGAAAGATCAGCAGAAGATAATTTCAGATGTGGCAAATTTACGACCGAAAAAAGTAAACAGTTCGGGGACCCCTTCATCTGCTCACTGGAAAATATTTGATCGGTCATAAAAAAGGCTAGACAGGACAGCATTAGAAAATCAGTAGTTAGCGGGTTAATACGAAAATACAATCTTAAGACCTTCCAAGGAGCTCTAGAAATATGTTTTTGTGCATTTTATTGTCGAACCGACGTTTCTTCCTCTTCACCAAATAATGGTATGCAATGCTAACATCAGCCTTTTTAAAATCGCAAAAGGCGTCGGACGACAAATACGGTACTGCTACGCTTCGAAACATTACAAACAGCTCAGGCAAACAATCTTCTCACAGCAGGGGCAGCGCACCGACTAATTCTTTTGCTCATTCTTTGCCGTTTTTGGATTTTTCGGACCACTACCACTGAGCATCTATTTCATATGATATCTATGGAGAGAGATAATAATGCATCCGTCAACAAGAACAGACTCAATACGATATGACACGACATGATAAAAGACAATAACGGGTCAAGAGATCAAATCTTTGATCCTGGACTATCGACATTGATGACATTAAAATGACGTAGAATATATAGATATACTTACAAGATGTCTGCGCCCATGCCATTTCACGTTTCACAAAAATCGGATGCGCAGTGGTTGAAAAGCGTTCTACCCCCCTCCTATTCCCCTGCTCTGGTTCATTACATAATACAATCCACTCAAATTTACAGGCATTTTGGAAAGACATCAGAAGTGACTTGCACAAATCAATAAAAAAAAACAATTTCAATCAACTTGCAGTGTATAAATGGCGATATTTGTCGCGCGTGCCTCGTGAAATTTAAGCTGTCGTTTCTCGTTGCTTCATTAGACAGTTTTCGTTGCTCCTGGAAATTTCACCGGTTGCGGTTACGAAAGTCGTAGCGATAGCCGCTATTTGTCAGATAAAAATATAGTTTTCGGTGAAGGCAAGAAACAAATCCGCTCAACGTTACGTTTAACCTCAACCCAAACCAAAGTCAATGGCAAATGTCATCGCAGTCTTGTTTTGATTATGTGTATGTGTTATTTTTTCAAAATGATTGATGATATGGTATTATTGGACTCCAGTGACGAATCAGATGCTGATTTTGAAGATGCCATTTTATTAGAAGTATTGAACAACAACGTCATCCAATATAGAGAAGATATTTACATCATCTGACACTTTCCGGAAATCGTTGCCCATTTCTTTTTTCTCAAACATTTTCAATACATATGTAATATGTTCTAAACTCCCCCCAAAGAAGCCTTTTTACCTCAAAAATATTGAAAACAATCATACTCTATATAGATACATCCCCATATGGATTATTTGCCAGTATTTCAGTGAGTAAGATCTGTTCATCTTCATCGGTAAACCAAACTCGGTTTCGCCTGATTGTTTTTGAAAAACTTGCTGCTTCTTGATTTGGATTCATTGCGTAAATTGTCTTGGTCTTGAATCCAGCGAAAGTATAAACAAAACCAATGAAATCAAAACCTCAAAACATTGACAATCAAATGTCAAATAACATATTCTCTTCCACTGGGCTTGCGTTTCGCTACGTTAACCGCTATGACTATCGTCCGTTAACAACCGGCATTTATCGGTATCGATATACGATAAATGACATCCAAATGTCAAAGTTGTCAATTAGCGTTAGTCGGAGCTGCATTTTTTGAGCAACGAAAACTGTCTATTTACTCTGACAATATCTTGATTATTCTTGTGACGTTTTTATGTTATTGGATAGTGAAATGCACAGTGAAAGCTTGATTTTGCAGTATTATTGCCATGTTCCCAAAATTTCACAAATTCAGAACTAAGATAGATTCGCATATCCTCTACTCTCTGGGCTGTGAATAATAGCTGTACACACATCATAACAAGTACACCACCAGGAATGCGATGTAGTAGCTCTCCTGATAAATTTACCCAGGGGAAACAAAAACAGGACAAAGGAGTCAGCGAAAAGTGATATTCATCGGTAACGGAAGCAGGTGAAAGGACGGAAAATATAGGCAAGCGTACCTTTTGAGACTGCCTTTTCCATAAGTGCATGAAGTTGACGAATTGAGGAATTTTCATGTTCAAGTTGGTTAGAAATCGCTTACGCGGAAGCGCCCGAAAGTGGTGTGATTCATTGCAACCATTATGCATGACGTCAGAAGTTGAAAGACCTCAAAAACAATTACTTATTAATTTTTCATCACAAATGCATTTCGGAAAACTACTTCTTGAGGTGTCTACGTATAGGCCTTTGTCTGTCGTCATCGATATTCATAGAGAAAGTGTCGAATTTCACTTCGAAGTGGAAGTGACAGATTTCAGCTTGCCAAACGGAGATCATGATATGCTATTCCATCTCCATTGAAAGCACTTGCACACTTCTGAAGAGAGATAAATTGGGTACGGAAAAAGGATTTCCGGAACTTTTAAAATATTTAATTCACGACTTACATTGATGTAAGTTTTATAACTGTGGTTTTTGCAGTATAATGTCATAACAACCGTTGCGAAAGTATAATGGATCAGAAAATCAAGATTATGTCACTTGCCGACCAATCACAAAATTTCCCAGTTCATTATACCACGATTATGTCACCTTGTTAAACCAATCACAACATTCCTCTAAATAATACCATGGAAACATATCAACAAACTCAAAAGTGTCAGTGTCAAATGCATAGTGGGCGCTTATGTATTCAAATTGAGATGGACAAAAATGGCTTTGAAAATCTCAAATAAATAAATAAGTCGTGAATAAGTCAGAGTACACTACTCTCAATATTGACTACCTATTGATTACAATATCAACTTGTGGTATAATCTACTTGGGTAACACCACAGACATCAACGTTTTTGTTAACAAGATGTCTATCGCAGATTTTCAGTGGCATTGAAGGGCCTCGATGATTGATTGATGAATCACCACATTATTATCGGATGCAGTTTTTTGAAACAGAATCATATTTAAATAAGTAAAATTAGAGACACACTAGATATTTATTTTTATTACCTAGCGAATGAAATTTCATAGTCAGTAATATGTTGAATTCAATCACTCGAAACAATTCTCTATAAATGAAATAGTTTGTGGTTCAATTATTGTTGAATTGTTATCGGAAACGTATTACTTTCTCATTAGAGGAAATAGGAACAACAAATTTGGCAGAGATGCACAATTTAATGGTGAATGTATCTATTACTCAGAATGATTACAGAAATTGCGTAGATTTGAACAAATCAATTGCAATAAACACGAAGGATCGATACCCCTTGCCGTTGTAAAAAGATCAAATCGATCGTTTGGAAAACAATAGATGTATCACGGGGATTTATCTGGTGTCCGGGTATTATCAATTCTTTATGGATAAAAATGCAACTTCTTGTAGTATGATCAAATTGCTGTGAAAGTTAAATAGTCTCCTTAGGGTCAACCAAGTTTTCTACAACGACTGATATGAGGTCGAAGATGTAAGAGAAGGTGTGAATCGATACCGGACTGTTCTGGCAGTGGATAAATTGGATTGGATAACATTAGAAGGTTGATCAGTTGTTAAAGATTTCATTGACAATAGGTTCTACCGATGAGTTCAAAGGAGAACCATGAGCAAAAGGGCCTGGATATCTTGTTAAATAACTAGAAAAAGTGTACAAGCTTTGCTTTGCCAAAAACTCACTATGCTCGTACTTTACAAGTGAAAACTTGAGCATTGAATCTAGTTTGGCAGAATGTGAC
This sequence comes from Orchestes rusci, assembly GCA_958502075.1. NCBI lineage: Eukaryota > Metazoa > Arthropoda > Insecta > Coleoptera > Curculionidae > Orchestes > Orchestes rusci. Next base: position 5,483,970 of record OY293306.1, read on the forward strand.
TCAAGTCTGAGATTGAGATATCCGTGATGATATATGTGTGGAATTCAGTGGCGTTTTTCTTGAGAAGTTAAAAATCAGGGTTGAAAATAAAATTGGATTTGCAAAGTTTTTTTTTGAGAATTCCCCTCCTTCATGAATAATCTCCCTTCATCTTCAGTAGGGAAGTTCCGTTCTATTCGCCACTCATGTGTAAAGTTCGTATCGCCAGCGATTCACCGGGAATTCATATCACAAAATACAGCACAATTTGATTATGCGTTGGGTACATGGGACATTTTTTTTTTAAATGGGACTGTACGGAAATCTATAAGTCCTAGCCAGGATTTTTTGACAAAAGCGTTACATCGTAGCCACGTAGATAGATAGTAAGAGATATGGAGAGGTAGCATGTGGCATCCTTCTACTTAGGGCACTCAGGTGGGCCCATTGTGACCATCTTCGGGGTTCACTCGTCGAGCTAGCCGACAGCGTTAATATAGTTCAAGACTGTGGCGGCCGAGCATCCCCCGATCGTGGCCAAGTCTGGCAATTTTCCCCCTTAATGGATTCTCTGATATTCACGAGATCTGGGCAGTGGCAAAGGACATGCTCATCACTCTTGTTGACCTCGTGAGGTCGGATCTGTTACCACACTCAAGGTTTTGGGATGCTTATCCAGCTTACGATGTCCCGTAAGCATTCCTGTCCGTTATCCAAGGTTGCTCCGCGAGAGCCCAAGAAGGTACTAGTTTCGCGCGGCCTCTGGGCCGTGTATAGCGGCACTCGAGTGCCCAGACCATCGTGTCTCTCATCTTTCCCTTAGAACCTCTACTCTTCGTTCATTGAATCTGTGATTGATGGTTTCTGAGGACAGTGGAACGGAGGTCTCTGGGCAACACGGTTTTTCCTTGGTTCCATTTCGCGTCAAACTTTCCGTTTTTCCATTTTCTCTGATTCCACTATGTCCCCTGATCGAGGATACTATGACCGAGTTCTCGTCGGAGACCAACAGCAGAATCTGATGACACTCTAAAATCAGTTTGGATGTTATTTTATTTTAGGGAAGATAATGCTTTTGCCCACTATCTTTTTCTTCACTATTTGTGTGGTCCCTAGCCAAGCAGATCTGTTTAAAAGACAGTTGCCCCCGTGATGTTCAGGTTGATCTCCGGTATGAACACACCCAGCCCACCACTACATTGACTGTGTGAACCGTCTGTGTAGACTTGTAAATCTGCCGCTCTTTCCTTTTTTGTTGGGCCGTCATTATTGATTTCGCAGGCTCTGGTAAAAATGTAGAGGAATCAGGGCATCAGTCCGATACTCCACCAGAGGAGAAATATTCGAGCATGTCCTGTGTCCCACTCTCTTCCACATCAGAGATGAATGGCATCCAGACTAATTGCTGTTCTCTCTGCCTCGCCTTCCAAGAAATCATCAAGAGGAGGCAGGCGCAAGCAGCGCCTGCAGTGCCATCGTTGATGTTGATCCAATGCAATCGAGATTGTGATAGACAGGCATGCTAATCTTTGTAGTTGCCGCATTATTTTTTTAGTTGTCACTTGTTTGGTTTAAGTCCATCACACAATAGCTCCATACACAAACATTGGTCTGATCACTGCCGTGTAGATCCAGTGGATAATTCTGGGCGACAATCCACAGACCTTGCTTATCGCACCTCTACATTGCCCGAATGCTCTTGTGACCTTAGATTTTTCGCTTGAATGCTTGTTCCAATTGGAGGTTCTTTTTGGAATGATTCCTAGGTATTTAACCTCTTTAGAAATACTGAGTTGCACACCACACAGGAGAGGTGGTCTTCGTTTGGCCAACTTTCTTTTCCTGGTAAATAGTACGAGCTTGGTTTTTGTTGGGTTTACAGATATTGCATTTTCGTCGCACCATCTTCCTACCAGTTTCAAAGCAGTCTGCATGGTTTCCATCTTCAAATTTTTCAGTCAGCAGACATAGCTGAAATGCCCCACAAAATTCAACACAATCTGTAATTTTTTTATTAATATAACGATTGTTTCAAACAGTTTCATGAACATCTCGAAGTGTGCAAATATCAACACTCTCAACAGTTACATATTTTACCAAGTATTTCATGTGATCTGCAGAAGAAACATGTTTGTTTGTATTCTCTTCCAAGTGATCTTTAACACCGACTTTGAACTATAATGAGTCGAACGAGTCATTGGAAAATAAAAGACAAACGAAACAGTAAAACAAGTTCGACACTTCACAGACACATGTTCAGTCGGCTGAATCTTACATATTTTCACGGCGGTTTCGATAAACTTCTCTATTTTTGCCTCTACTGGTTTGATGTATGATAAATTCAGACACTGGGCGACCACATTTCTTGAATTCACTTATTTTCACGAAGTCAAGTTCGTTGGCACTTTTTAGTTGTTTAATCTTCTGCACTACCGACATTTTATTATCAGCTATAAAAGTGAAGACGACTGTTCATATCCTAAAATCACTTGAAAAAACTAATCTACAAATAATAAAATTATTATTCATTATTTTACTATGTGCAAACTATTTTTAACAAACCTCACAAAAAAAAATCGTGAATTTGTGGCCACGGATTGAGTTTTCGTGAGCAGTAAATAAAAGATAATTCTCGAGTTGGATTATGATTTTCTGGGAATCGCACCTGCATGGTTCGAAACTAAGATGTGGATGGAATTAGTCAAATCAATGATTATACAGGGTGGTTTTAGGGCGTTTTTATTAAAAATGGCAAAGAGTGTTTGCGGGATATCAAAAAAAGGTTCGAAAACAAAGTTATTTATAATAAAAAGTAATGGCCAAATCTGTTTTTTATACAAATTGGCCCACTTTGATCTCTGTTGTTGCTGATTTTATTAAAAATGGGAGGAGTTAAGTACCTCTCTTTCAAGAGTCACAAAAAAAGTGATTGAAGAAAGTTGTTTGTTATAAAGAGTTATGTCCGAGAATGTTTTTTTTTGACACTTGATTTTTTTCAAGTTCCTACAAAAAATCAAAAAAGGCCAATTGTGTCAAAATGGGTATTTGGCCATTACTTTTTATTTCAACTTCCTCCCATAACTTTTTTTGATATCTCTTCAAATGAAGGTCCTTCACACCTGGTCATTTTTTATAAAATCGCCCCAATACCACGCTTTATATTAATCAATTGATTTGACTTATTCTTTCCACAGCGATTTTCACAAAATCATAACCCAGCACTTTTTTTTGTCATTTACACCTTACAAAAACTCAATCCGTGGACACACTGTAGGTGATGCGCTTCACAATTAGCGTGTCAGTTATTTCGCGTATTCGTTATGTCGAAAGGATTGTTGGCGGCGATATGTATCAAATTTTAGTTTGACTAACCCCAGACACGGTTTAATTTTCCAATTCGCTTAGAACTTCGACTACGCTTGCTAGCGTAGTAGTTTTCGCCAAGCCTTAGTGCCACAAGGGCAACTCCCAAAACCAGCCTGCCATAGATAAAAAATATGTACTTCTAAATTCTGACTGTGTCTGCGCATTTATTCACGACTATCACGAAAGACAGTCAAAATAATATAAGGTCTATTTTGAAATTAGATTGATAATTGTTATATAATTGGAGTAGGTGAAACTATTTATCTTCCAAAATATGTTTCGAAGGTCATTGACCAAATGATCTTATGGAGGAGCCGTCCTTGATAAAATTCCGCGAGAGGATGTTATAAGCTCAGGAGACATAATAATTAAAAAATGCTCGTATATCATACTTTTCCAACTTCTGGAGCAACGAATCAGGACCACCTTACTAAATAACGTGAGAACAAAAAAGTCACTGCGCTTTTTCGAAATCACATCAAACCAAAGTTGTTCGCTAGGAAAAAGGTGTATTCGTAAATTCATATGTTGTGATCCATCATTTGGCTTGGAGATGCATCTTTGTCAAAGATATCCAACCAATCTTCTTATTATTTTCCAGCAGATGTTGAGCAAATAAGATGATAATTTCTTCAACAAGGACGTGGGTAATATTCCAGATGTTCTAAGTTTGCCTTTTCTGGATCAAGATAGTCACAATTTATTGAAGAATGAAATTCAAAAACACACAGGCATTTGTGATCACAGCCCCTTTGATCCATACATTCGGAAGCTCATTACTACGATCCACATTTTCTGAGAAAAATTATCATTGGGTCAGTGGCTGACATCACAATTTTAAGTTTTATTCTTTATTGTTATATCGTACTCAACCTCATTAGATGTTCACTATATTTTAATTAAGTGTACAGAGTGCTGTTTTTTGAAAGTCTGTCTATGTAATTATTTCATTTTATACCTTTTGCAATTAGGTTAAAATATTCTGTTTTGAGATCTGAAGATGCCACGTAGGCTAAACATTTAATCCGTTTTTATTATAATGACTGCATGAGAATGTGACTTCGAGTTTTTCTGTGTTTGTTTTCACTAGACTCAAATCTCTTTGTGATAATGGACACTTTTTATCTATGAAATTATAATCCAGTTGAATTGTGTTTTTGCCAAAAAAAATTTGGGGTAGTCCTGATTCTTTGGTTGGATATGTTTTTTGGTTCGCTGAATCCAAATCTGAGGTTTGCCAACAAAATTTCGTGACGCAACATTGTAGCCCAGGCAACGAATGAGAAATAGAGGAAAAAAATGGTGTATTTGCGGATTTTGGTATGGTTGTAGGATGAGGTGTCCTGAACAACATACTAAAAGTCCTGATCGGTGGGTGGCGAGCTAAGGTGGTGGAGGGTGTCTGAAGATTTTTTTTTGGTTTTGCATGAAAAGCGGGAAAACCAAGACCTTTAGCAAATAAACATAAGAATGCTTAATTATTCTACATAAAATTCTCATCAAAAAAGGTTTGGTACTCATTGTCGCTAAGATTGACAGGTAAGGAGATATGGATGAAGGAAAAACTATATGATAATACAGATACATCCTAGACATTGTTAAAAAAATTGCGTGGGGTGATTTATTCTCAAGTGGTACTTTCATCAGGGATTTTCATAAAAAAAGTAACTATAAAAATTTGACGAAAAATTGTATCTACGGCAGCTACGCCCTTTCAAATAGGGCACCTCAAAGACTTTTCTTCCTCAATATTTCCGAACCCGTTCACACAAAAATCATGAGATTTCATATATCGCATGAACTCTCAGAGCAGAATCAGAATTTGAGCTCAAAATTTTGAAATTTCAATCAGTGGCGTACCAAACTAGAAGGGTTGAGTGACGGTTGAGTGTTTAGCTTAGACCTCGATAAATGGAGGTATACGGAGACTCTTAGTAGACCAACTGACACAGTGAGGAGCGGAGCCAATGACTGAGTGGAAATGCATCGGTTGCACGACAGAGGAAGCAGTTAAAACTCAATTTATATTCTCATATGAAAATCTGATTTTTTAACATATATCCATTTTCTGCAGTTTATTCTCTCCATATAGCGAAAAAATACATAAGACCTTTTTTGTAGGAAATTATACAATATCGCTGGTTGGTCTCGTTTTCAAGTTATGCAAGAGAAACCTAGAAAAATGACCAACAGAGACCTCACTCCAGTTTAGCTCGCCCCCCACCGATCAGGACTTTTAGTATGTTGATCAGGACATCTCATCCTACACTTATACCAGAATTCGCAAATACACCAAGTTTTTCTTCTATCCGGCATTTTTCGGTCTTCGTTGCCTGAACTATTGGAAAAAATGCAAAAAAAGTCAAAACATTTTTTTTTTTTGGGTTTTTTCGTTTTAACTCGAAAACTATCTCATTTTTGCGAATAACCTTTCTATTTTGAATGAAATTACATCCATTTTTCTGAATATTTTATCTTCAAGCTTTCTTCCCTCAAACTAACCGTTTGGGCTCAATTGTTTGTTGGCAGTTGTAATATTTTGTCTGACGCCGACACCCCATTTTTTCTAGTCCACAACTCTGATTTTTTCATAGAGATTGTCAATCAAGGAATAAGTCCCAGCTCTCTGCACATGCTTTATCAAGAATAGGTACACTGTGCGGAAACTGGTAAATAAAAATCATCACATGATGTTCAAGTTATTTTATAATATGCCAAGTTGTAACGAAAAACAAAATTATCCACTTCAAAAAGTCTTGAGCAACTATAAACCTGAAAATTCATATCTCATGTAGCATCATTGTTACATTAGCCGTGTTGCCTTGGTGGGTCCTGGTTGCGATTCTTTGAGAACGGCCTGACGTGGCACAGGTTTTTGTGATTCTGTTATCGTCAGATCTTCTTCATCTGGAATATCCAATTTTTTTCAGCCTCCTGCTAACCTATTTCCATCTCTTCATCGTCAGTGTTGTCGTCCACGGGCACAACATTTTCACACTTTCCGTGACACGATGTGGAAATCGCAGAGCAATGGGGGTTTGACTTTTTACATTGACAATAGTGTTGGAAGCCTTCAATAAATTTACAAGGAGTGTGTCGGGGTATCAAGTTTGGAAAGAGACCATTTGCGGAGGGTATGCACTGCCACAGAGTTTCCTGCTTTGCATTGCTTTTATTCGGAGACCAAATGACTCATTGTGTTCCCTTGTTTGAGAAGGTGTTCTCTCGGTCTTAACCTGCAACCTTTCTCTTTATCGTTCTGAACAATCCCATGGTTTTCACGGAGTTCAGAATAAGCAAGATGTCTACATTTGCCGCTTCCTCCAAGTCTTCAAGGTAGTATTGTCCCATATGCCTGAGGCGTCCTGTCTTCAGAGTTGGGCAGTGGCACAGTAGATGTTCTATCGTCTTATCCTCCTCGATGCAGTCCTTGCAGAGATAATCAGTCCCAGACCCCATTTTCGGAGCATGGTTCCGATTTCACAGTGTCCTGTGATTACTCCCACAAGGGTGCTTACGGAGGATTTGCTCTGCTTTTGTAATTTCCCTGCTTTTTCCATATCCAAGTTTGGCCACAGAGCTCCACCTGTCGCTGTGTAGCTTTACCATGTTTTAATCTACTGTATCTTTCTATAGTTTGATCGTTGGAAGCGATGTGTTTTCCATTTTGGCTTTGTCCTTTCTTAGTCCCAATTTCGCCAGTTCCTCTGTCATCGTGTTCCCTTCAATATTGCTATGTCCAGGAACCCAGCATAGAACGAGCTTTTTGTTCCAGATCCAGGACAATGCCTCACGGCAACTCTTCACTACGTTCGACCTTACTGTATCTGATTCTAGTAGTTTTAACGCTGCTTTGCTGTCTGCATAGATGGTGACGTCTTTTGTTGTGTTGTCCAGTCTATGCAGCAGGTTGACTGCTTTCCTAATGGCAATGATTTCTGCATGCAGAATGCCACATCGTTTCTCAAGCTTGATAGACTCTTGTTTGTTTAGTTCCTGTGAATATATCCCTGCACCTGTGTCTGTATTTGTCTCTGCTGCGTCTGTAAAGATGAATGTCTCTTCCTCCTTTATGATTGAGTCTTGATTCCAGTCTTCTCTGGTAGGTATTTTAACCACCACCTTATTCTCAAAAGAGCTGTTGGTCACCATGTAGTCTGTTGCCGTTTGTAGCAGCTTCGCCTCTTGGTTATACAGTGTGTCTCTCAAAGGTCTGTACAAAATCCTACCACATGTTGCTGAGGTCAAGATAAGCCGATTTAGCGCAACTCACCTCAGACCGAAATGTCACAATTTCCGGGATACGGGGTGATCAAGTTTGAAATTAACAATCGAATTTTGTCATTATTTTTGACACTTTTTCACATATTGCTTTGAAAATTGGCATACGGGGGTTTTGTGGTATGAGAAATTCGATTATGAAGTCCGTTTTACTGTGGCCGCTAAACTACACTTCACATTTTGTATGTCCATAACTATTTTCTCAGTTATTTTTTTCAATCTTTTATTGGATAAAAAGATTTTCCAGACGATCTAAAGTAAATGAGGTACTCTTGTCAAAGTTCGCTCAAGTTAGCCGTTTTCGAGATATTTCCATCTAAAGAGTTGCATGCTACACCGGAAATTTGCTTCTTCACACGAACTTTTTGAAAAATTATTTTTACAAAATTAACTCATATTTCTGAGGTCAAAATAAGCCGATTTAGAGCAACCTGCCTATGTCCAAAATTTCTCCGTTTTCGATATACAGGGTGGTGAAGTTTTAAGTCGAAAACGAGTCATTTTCAAAGAAAGGTAAGTTGCTTTGAATCGGCTTATTTTGACTTCAGGAATATGTGATGATTTTATAAAACACTTTTTGAGACGCTCGTGTGAAGAAGAAAAATATTAGGAATTTTCCGGTGTGACATGGAACTCTTTAAATGGAAATATCTCGAAAACGGCTAACTCGAGCGAACTTTGACAAGAGTACCTTATTTACCTGAAATCGTCTGGAGAATCTTTTTATTCAATAAAAATAAAACTGAGAAAATAGTTATGGACATTCCAAACCACAAAATGTAAAGTGTAGGGCGCCCTCTAGCGGCCACAGTAAAACGGACTCCATAATCGAATTTCTCATACCCCAAAACCCACGTATGTCTATTTTTAAAGCAATATGTGAAAAAGTGTCCAAAATAATGACAAAATTCAATTGTTAATTTTAAACTTGATCACCCCGTATCTTGGAAATGGTGACATTTCGGTCTAATTCGGTCTAAAGTGAGTTGCGTTGAATCGGCTTATTTTGACCTCAGCAATATGTGGTAGGATTTTGTACAGACCTTTTAGAGACACCTTGTATATTGCCTTTGAGATTTTCCTTAGCACCGTTGAGTGCCCACTTGTTGCCGGTTTCCACAATTTGGCCTCCCTCAGTCTGAACGGCGATTCGAATAACGGTATCAAACAATTGTAGGCCTACTATGTTGCGTCTGGCCGAGGTCTACTTTTGTTTTTCTTATGAAAGCCATATTGAATTTTTCCATCTTCAAATTTCTCACTCAAAATGATTTTCAAAAATATGACTTTTATAAAATAAAAAACACACTTGACTTTGACTGGACGCAACATAGTAGGCCTAAAATTTTTTTGTACGTCGTTTTTAGAATCCTGGTATCCTCTTACCCATATCCTGAAAATTTGGAAATGTTAGCTTTTATAATAAGCGGAATATTGTTGTTTTTTGAAAATGTACTTTTTTTTTCTTGTATTTACATAACGGTATCGATTTAAAATGAAACAATGCGGGAATATTTTTAAGCATACAAATACGCTGATTTTCTTCCATTCAAGCAACGTCGTATCTCTTATTGTTACAAATATTCCCATGTATATCATTTTATTCTGGACACGCTGTATATTGTTTGTATCTTGAGTCATTTAGGCTGGTCTCATGTCATTTCCCATACAAATAAATAAGGAAGTTCTTCTGTATATATAGCAGAAGTAGTATCCCAACCACTAACCGCGTGAAAGGAACAATATATCATCTGATAAGCTTTTGTCAGCAATATGAGGATACTAGATGGTTTGAGACACCTTGTTTCCTTTTCCCGTTTTAAAAAAGAAGACATTCTCTATGTTAGGACTACACAGGTCAATAAAAATCACCCTGAGGTCTATATCTTTCCCTACCATTTTTACATAATATGCATTTGATGTGTCCAGAGCTGTTGTGATAATTTGAACATCGGTGTCCTCCTCAGCTTGTTGTGAATCAATTTTCAAATTGTTATTGTTTTTTTTTTAATGGCTGAGTGCAACATTTATTTCCTTCGGGACTTCTTTTTCCTTTGTACTTCTTTTAGAAGTCTTGAGCTGAAAAAGTGGAGTTTTGCGGGGACTGAGTAAAAAATCCAAATAATGAAATTTAGAGAAAACTTCATGTAGTGCAAACTCCAAACTCGGATTCAGCACCCCAAAAAACATACTCAGGACTTCCCCAAAATTTGCTCGCGAGTAGCCTTATTGCACACAAGTTGACTGCATTATTACAATTATTTTTCAATATATGATGAATTATTAATCAGTCTTTCCATGCTTGCAATCCAGTAGGTTTATGATTCTCCTCCAGTTGTATGTATGCTTCGTAATAGCGCATATTGAATTTTGTGTAGAAAGTTTTATTATGAAGTATTTCCGCAAAACTTGACATTTTGACAAAACTCACGAAGAAATGTATCCGGAGCTTGTTGAAGATTATCGTTGGAAACTAGTTTCAAGAAGTTGGACTTTGTTACGAAAGCTGCATTGAAAACTCGGCAATTCTTTCACATAAATTAGCTCGCTCAATATTTTTTATATTGACCAAAGAAGAAATTTATGAAAAAATTATGACAACTGTCAATTCGAAAGATGCAAAGTAACTAGAACATTTCATTTATTCAGAACCGGTTAATTGATATTTCATTATTTTAATAGTGGCTTCGAAATTTACTACTTCAAGAAAAATTTTTACTGTTTGGAAAAAATTTTCATGAAATTTCGAAAAAAATCGAAGTCAAATCATCAAAAATATTATTTATGTAATCGTAAATTTGGTAATTGAAATTGTTATCTCAACACAAGCAGACATTTTTTAAAAAGAGTAACTTTTTCATCTCAACCCACAAATAAAAACTTCCGAACTCTATACGTGGACACACTGTATATTGTTACATCCTATATACATAACTTTCCCCTCAAAACATGAAGCGGAAAAGATCAATATGTATTGTTCTTGAAATAAAGATCTGTATATAATGATAAATCGAAAATGTAATAAAACTATAGCGAATCATTAAGAAAAAAATAATGCGACGTTGTGTCGGCTTTCTGTTAAACCAGGTGTACATAATTTTCTTTCCAAAGAATAAAATGGAAAACACCAACATGTTTTTGTCTGAAACATGGATAGTTGAAAAAACAAAAGAATAAACTTTTGTATATGCATTGTATGCTTAAATGGCATAAAATGGAATATACACCCACGTGTGTGATACAAAATTTTATTTATTATAGAAACTACAAAAATTACGCGGAAATAGCAAGCTATTTTGATACATAAAGTGGCCACTAGAGATTTATAGGTTTTTATCTATGACTTACTACTTTATTCCACTAGCGCATTATGGGCCACTTTATTGCACTGAAATGTGACCTATAAAAGTACACATTAATTTGACAGTATTCGATGAAACCAATTTTTTTGTCTTCCAATTATAAGATCCGATATACAATTCGCGATATTCACACTACGTGATGCTTCCGTAAACATGTGGATTTTAGAATATCATAGCTGAACTCATTTTTCATTGACTTCAAATAAATGGGAATTTATACAAAATGTATTTTTGGAACGGTGTTAACGTTCTGATCATATTGGTAGCATTTTTCAAGCCTGTCGTGGTAGAAATAGCGATATCAATAATAATTCGAATGTAGTGAACATTTAAGAAATACAATAATACCAACAATTTTATTCACACTTCTTTCAGTACAAGATATTGGCAATCTCATTGGAACTCTGAATCAGACAAGGGAGATGATAATAATAAAACTAACAGTTACAAATTGCTTTCAATATAGCGGCTTGAATCGTAACTGAAATGATCGTAAAAAATTTATGAGAATAATAATAAAAATGGCAATAATAAACGACGTAACCAAATTATGTCTTCCTACTTGGCCGACACTGTACAAGTTAAAAGATTTTGATTACCTGTGTGAAAAAGATTGTTAAGGAGCTGGTTAGGATGTTTGAGATTTAGCGAATCGTAATCAAAAACGGATGCACTGATAACAGAGTTCCAAAAGTAAGCGGTGGTCACCTACCATAATATTATGAAAACTGAGCTTCTCGAGGTATAGACTTTATTGGACAAAAATTCATCATAAACTCAGATAGGTATACAAACATTACGCCTTCAGGAACACATACACATACCCTAATCGTTATGCAAAAGATAGCCTGAAACTGAGCATATTATCATATAATCCTATAAAATCCACAAATGCACAAATACGAATCGTCAAATAAACTCATTTCTATGACGAGCAGAGTTATCAGAAGCTGAGTAAACAGGCTTAAAAAAGATGGTTGATGATAGAAGCTAAAGCGGAACAGCTAGAAAAAACAGGAAACAGTGACGGAGTCAGAAAATAATCAGAATGGTGAACATGTACATGAACCGTCCACAAGCGAAGATAGAGGATAAAAAGAAGGTCTGTATAACAGATTTATTAGCATAAACGAGAGAAATAGATATTTTATTAGACGGAAGAGTATGAGGTACCCGCAAAAAAGCATTGAACAATCAGTATGTAGTTAGAATCATTCCTCATTATACAAAAATCGAACAGTGATGAAATTAACTCGAAATATAGGCGTTTTTCAAATTTCAAACAATATCCGTTTTTCAGATTCAAAATTTCACAGACAATAACACAACGATTCGACGGATCCAACATTTTGAAAACAAAATTCGCTACCGATTACCGATGTTATGTGAACTATGGATGTAAACAATTCGACGGCAAAATAAAATCAATGGAAATCAGATCAGCTGACTTGGCATATAACTCGACAACCTCTCCAAATCACTGCATTCCTTTCACATCATTTTTACATGCCAGGGCAGCTCTGTGTCACCCCTAGCGGACCCGGAGTCATACAGAACTTCTCCGGCATTTAAAAGAAATGCAGTTAAATGTGTGACGAAGAAGGAAGACGAAAACGGGAGCGTAGGTCGCAAATTAACCGTATACCGGTGGGAGGGCCTTGTTCATTGCCGAGCTTGACATATTTTTTCTCATTCTAACACGCTGATTTTACGATAATTACTTATCTCTCTCTTCTACGTTCAGTCGTTTATGCGTGATGATATTGCATTTACATTTGCAAGCGATTCTTGGTCAAAGATGAATTCTTGACCCAAGTAATCTGTGCGACAATTGAGATGTGTTGGTGGGGATCTTCTCGGGTATTATAACGTGCGCGCATTGTGCGATGTATTGATGGAAGTTTTTCTCAATTATTATTATCAAAGTAGATGAATAATTATTATGAAATCTTGATGATCATTTGGGAGGTGAATGACCACTTCACCCTATTGTAAAGGCGCTTTTGATAACCACATGGTGACCAGACATTGTGAAACCCTAGGTTAAAGTCAAAGTCAAAGTCAAAAGATAGCTTTATCGTCCAAACTGTGATAGGTTGTTGACGATGCCAATAATAATGTGTGAATGTGTTTACTATACGCCTAGACATATGGATTGAAAATCACAATGGAAAAACAATAAACCAAATAATACAATAAAACATGCGACAATAAACTTTAAATAAACTAGATTATTCGTCTTCTAGTCTAATGCCCTTGCTTAAAACTCTTCCAAATTATTAAATGCATCACTCAACAGTAGATCATTGACCACTTTTTTTAATTCAAAAGATTTTATCTGCCCTATTTTCAAAGACAAATGGTTGAATAGCTTTCTGCCTCCAAATACAAAAGAATTTTAACAAGTTCCGAGCATGGAATAGGAAGTCTCAATAGATGGGTCCAAAACAAATAGACAGCATAGTGTGAGAATACGATCTTTCACATAAAGAGGACGACACAAATCCGTAGTGGATTTCACAAAACACAGGTACCGAAGTACTTTTTTCAGTAGCAAGAAGACTGCATCAAAGAGTTGTTGGAAACAAGAGCCCCAGAAGGTGACCCCATAGCGAAGGTGTGAATCAACCATGCATTTTTAGCTGACGCAAAATCCAAATGGTTTGATATCACGTTCAGAGCATAATGGCCAGAAAAAGCTCTATTGTAGACACTCAAAGTGTGATCCTCAAACCTCAAGAAGGATCGGTCGCCTGTTAGACCTAGAAACTTATCAAACTGTACAGTAGAAAGAGGAACAGTGTCTTGGGAAATATCATCAAGCATACATTTGGAATTCAGAATATTGGTTTTGGAGACACCAAAACTCAGGAGGTTAGCGTCACAACAGAACTCTACTCTCAGAAGATCAGTTGGTACCCTAGTATTCAAAATATGCTAATCAGTGTCATGCCTTTGAATAGTTGTGTTAACAGCGAAGGCTATGAATTTACTCTCGATCGTGGTCTGCAGCAGATCGTATATGTATATAAGGAACAGCAATGGTCCGAGAACTGAGGAACACTCAAGGTAAACCAAACGTCAACAGATTCCACACCATTAAAACATCCCCTCTGAACTTGACCAGATAGATAAGATCTGAACCATCCAGCTAACACCACCAAATCGCCATCTTACAGTATAATAATATCATGAACTACACAATCGAAAGCCTTAGCAAAGTCGCAGAAAACAGCGGCAGGATTCTTATCTGCATTCACTATATCGTAGAGCTGTTTGAGAAAATTAACAATTGCACCACTAGTGCTGATATCTTTCTGGAAGCCAGACTGCCCATCGCTTAAAATATTGTGTCTCTTGAGAAACGATGTATACCTCACTTTCACACTTTTACAAGTTTTTCAATTATTTTGGCCAATGTAGGAAGTAGCGCAAAAAATTGGACGGATAATCTGCATCTCCACCCTTGTCAAGAGGGATAAGGACAGCCATGAAGAGTATGCACCAGTTGAAAAAGAATTGTTCATAACTGTCGCTAGAATTGTCAAGACCCCATTCAGAGGTGTTCTCATTTTTGGATCCAGTAAGAGCCTGCCTTATCTCGTGAACATCAGTTGAATCCAACAAGAAACTATCAGGCACCTCACATGAGACAAAAACCCATCAGCATCAAAAGTTCTTGATATTTTTTTCGAAGAAAGCCGCTATAGATCAGTGAAAGGAATTCAAATCAACTGCCTTCAAATCACTTGGAACGCCTGAAGCAGACCCTCCATGCCTCTCTAGCTCTATTGTTGGATTTCCTAATCCTTTCCTGAGAGTAAATTCTAGGATTTGTTTGGCGTTTTTTATGTTTATGATAGGAAATGCCTTATTAAATATATTCCATCACTTGAGGCTAAATTCCCCAAGAGGATCGCTTCCAGCAAGAACACTTTGCCAATCTGCTCGCTCACATATTGAACTAAATGTTCTCAAATTTTTCACAAAATCAAGTCTTTTTCTTCTTACACTCGGCACTAGTCTCGCACTAAAATCTGCATCCGCAAGATCAGCCTCATGGTGAGAAAGTCCTACAGTATTTGTACTGAAGTATATATCGTGTTTATCAAGGTTAGAATACATATAAAGTGGTATGAATAAGGAATCAGCAATTAATGCTTTCACTTGAATTTCTTGAAAAAAACCAATTCTAAAAAAGACTCTTCATTTGGCATATCAGCATTTGGTTATTTTACATAAGTGTCAGTTATTCATTATTTAAGCTCCCGACATCATTATCATCCTCATCTGAAATTTAAACAACAATTGGGACGTCAGATCCAGAGCCGAGCTATTTGAATTTAATTTAAACAGTCATTCACTACATTGCTGAACTCACGAACCGACTTACATGGAGTAAACACATACATTTGCTTAAGTGTGTTAACTGAAAGATTGCTTATTTTATAACCACGGCCGACTTCTAAATTTTCGATGAGCTTTATCGAAGCATCCACATTCCTGTGCAAAAATTCTACCAGGACCCTATTTGCCCTCCTGTACAATTGATGATCACGGTACTGAAAGTTACACACCAAATTCGTTTATTTGCACATAGCAAACAATTTTTGGGAAAAAAACCCAGCCCTCACAAATGGATTGGAGGTTTTAAATGCACCATTTCTTCTTTAATAGTCAGAGTCTCGTCAAATTTCAGACTGGCTCTATTTATATGGCCACCACTGTATTACAATGATATTTGGATCCACCATATGTGAGCACGCTCTGCTTTTTTTTGACAAAGCACATTATAATGTGAGAAAGAATGCAGGACGTTCTCACCTATTGTCAATCCAATTTCTTTTTCTATTTTAAACTGTTAATGAGTTAGAGAGGACATCAAACGAAGATAATGTATAAAAGCTTTTACGAAACAAGGCTAACTCCCATCGAACTTTTCTTACCGTTAGCCGCCAGAGACATCAATCCGAGGTCATACCGACACACGCCGTCTTCCAAAGGGACTCGCTGATTCTCTATAGTTTCAACTGGATATAAATCACCTGCCAAGACATAATTAATTACACTACATATTGATTGACCATGATAAATGACAACGATCAGCTCATTCGCTTCATAATATGGACGATCTAAAGCTATCAAGTGAACATAAACATAAGGGAAGAAAAATCGTGGAAAAAGTTTCTGATGACAAAAAAAAATGCAGTTCTAAGTACCGAATAATTGATAGTGATAAGTGATGATAGAGCAAACTCAAGATACTTGGGAATAAAATAGCTGTAAGAATCAAACAGTCAGTGATGAAACAAAATAATTCCTGTGTGGGTTCTAAAATTGATTAAAACACTACTACCACTGAAATCTCTTTACAAAATAAGCGTTCCTTCCAATTACTTACGATGGGAAATGGAAAATTTACAAACTATTTCGATCATGGTGACAAAAGAGTCTTGTGAAAAATACTAAAAATCTGAACCTGCTTGACGGCAAGTTTTTCAGAAAGCGGTAATAAGAGCTGATAATGTGCTCCGTACGAAAGTTCATTGCATCGGAAATTTTAAAGACAAAAACTTTTGAAAAATACGTATCAATTCACCTGCGCAGAGCCCGATGATCGCATCGGTTAATGATGCAGAGTTTTTATGTGCCCGGTATTGAGAGGTCTGATTGTCAGATGCTGCCTGCGATATTTTCGCCAACAGGAACTTATTTTTAAAAAACTGATTTTTTACTATACATTTTTGTGCTAGGTTGATCCCTCGGAGTTGGGAAGGAGGTTCCTTGGTTTCTGTCAAGAGGGCTTGTACTGGTGTGGAGGGGAATGCGCCAAAATCAATTACAGATCTCACAAATGACCTATAAAACAAGAAAGAAATTCTTGATTCTGTTCCCCAGTGTCGTCCAGTGGAAGCTTTCAGTATGTTTAAACCTTTTAGAGCTCTGGTAATAACATTGTTAATGTGAAGATCCCATGCTGGTTTCTGGTCCAATATAATGCCTAGATAACGGAAACTGTTCTTCTTTGGTATCTCCATGGTATCTCCAGATTAATGTTGTTTTGATAAGTCAACAATGTCTTGTGAAAACTTTTACTCCCGACTTGAAAGAGAAAATGTCCAATCCGTGATGAAAGAGGTATGATTCACAGATTTTCATTGCCTCATCCAATTGTTGAATGCAGACTGATATTTTTGTTCTTGGCTTTATAAATTCAAAAGTCATCTGCATACTGTAAAATATTGATATCGGGATGTGATCATGAATGTCAAATAAACAATGAACAGAATTGGACTCAATAAAGATCCTTGGGGCCTTGGGGACGACCTGTGCTAGTTGATCTTGGACCAATGATATGTTCACTGTTGCGGATATATAACAATAATTTTTCATTCATCAGTTACGCCTCTCCATCTTCGGAATCCTAAGAGAGATTCTGAAGTCCGGTTGAAGGATTGGATCCACCATTCTAGTCGGGTCTTGATTATTCTTTCGATACATTACATTAGTCTAATGGGTCATGACATGATTCATCTGGTTTTCCAGGTCTATTTATGAATGGGACTATCATGTTTTTGGAAATATCACAGTCATCTCCTTCAAATAAAATTTTGTTGAATGCAATGATCAGATTATTTTTGACTTCGTCTAGCAAACCAGAAATTATTGAATACCTATGTTGTACCGTCGTATCCTGGAGATGTATCATCAAAAGATCAATTTGATGTTTATATTAAGTCCAATTAAAGATATTGTCTTAGCTAATGGATGGTCATTTGGTACTTTTTTCCCCGTTAATACTTTATGAACTGAATCGGGGGATATTTTTTCTAGAAAGGATTGAGCCTTCTCTTGAGAGATAGTACTTGTGAGTTTGCCTGTTGAGCCACTGCATAGTGAATTCATCCGTTTCCAAATGATAGTGGGATTCGTTTGGGAATTTAAACTTTCACAGAATTTCGTCAAACTTTCTCTCGCTTTGCGTTTGTAAATTATTGATTTCGATTTGGCTACTAGGTTTTCATATATTAAAAAACTAAAAGTGTAAGTTCTCTATCGTTCAAGAATCACCGGACATTTTTTATCAGGGCTAGAGTGAGTGACTGATTGAAAATGAACGCATTTTTAAAACAATCTTTGCAAGGATTTGCAACATTATCTTCAACGATACCGCAAATTTTGCGCTTTTTGCTTTTACAGTAGGTATGTGAGTTTAGAGGTTTGTCAGTATCTGAGGAAAAAAGAACATTTTATCATCGGTGCGTAGTACGGATCTACTGGGCATCCAAGTTTGTCAAAATACACAAATTTGGGTAACTGTAACTTGGCGAATGTGACTTTAATCATTTGTCTTGGTACACGATCTGTGACCTCCTTCCTATTATTATTTGGCACCCTACGATGTAATCTTTCAATTCTCGAGTCTTTTACTAATGATTTAAGCATTTCCATAAGTTGGGACTCTGTATACTTTGTATCAATGCCGCGAATAATTCTTTTTTTTTTAATTCAATGGAATAAAAGCTATAAGATTCTGAAAAATGGATTGGATAATATTCTGTTAGAGGCTTTCTTTCTATCGATATCTAACTTGATAAGATTCTTCCCTGCAGTGGAAAGTTCCCTAATATGAGTTTCATCATCTACCATTCACGATAAGACCTCATTTAATTTCATTGGATGAATACGACCAGCATTAAAATATTTGTGTTCAACAAATATATAAAAAGGACCTTTGCTATCGTCATAAAAATGATTTGACGTGCTAATTTTCTCAAATCTTGCAGATATAATTTTATCATCACGTGAATGAGACTGAGGTTGATCTGACATTTCTACATCACACAATGATTGTTCTGGGGGTAGTCTTCCACCACCCAAGTTGTCCCTTCCTTCTCCGTTGCTGAGAAGCTTACAGCATCAATAAATTGCCCCACCAATCCAATGGACTTCTTGAGAGACGTGGACGTTCCAGGATCATTTTTCTTCGAACCAACTTATCCACAACTCAAACAATCAATTCAATCAAAAATACGAACTCATCTGGACAGGATGGTATATCAATTAGAGTATTGAGGGAGCACCCGACAAAGCGATTGAAATGTTTTGCGAGGCAATTAAACAATCCTGAATCAAGGGATATTTTCTGAAGGTTGCAGTTGTAGTGCCGATTCATAAGGGGGGTGACTTGGAGGATCCATCCAACTTTCGACCCATCTCCCTTCCCTCAAATATTTCTAAGATCATCGAACGATTGGTCAATACCAGGGTTGTGTCGTTCTTGAAGGAAAACAACATTCTTCATGATGACCAATTTGGATTACAAGCAAACCGAAGTACAAATGATGCCATTTTTAGCTTCTTGGAGAAAGTGTACACAGTCCTTAATGCCAGGAGAGCCGTTGCGACAGTCTTTTGTGATTGGTCAAAATCATTCGACTGCGTTGATCATGGAATACTGCTGCAGAAAATGAATAGATACGGGTTCAGGGGAACTTCAATCCAAGAGTGGCTTCGATCCTTTTTGGGTGGTCGTTCCCAGAGGGTAACACTGGCTCTTTCGGAGCCTTCGCGGATCCACTGCGGTGTCCCTCAAAGTTCGGTGCTTGGGCCAACCTTGTTCCTGCTATATATCAATGATCTGCCGTATGTTGATGTCTGCGGCCGCTTTACACTTTTTGCGGATGACACGACGGTTCTCTGGAAGGCTTTGGATGCAAAGTCTCTTCACACTGTCATCTCTGTGGATCTTCCCAAATTGAAGATGTGGTTCGATTCTAATAAACTCTCCTCAAATGTTGGTAAGACCAATATCAAGGAATTTCAATGCAACTTTGATGATTTGAGAATTGTAAACTATTCTCCGGAGCGCAAAGCTGGTACAAGATTTCTGGGAATGAATATCGATTCTCAACTGAAATTCAGCAAACATATCGAAGATCTATTAAAAAAAGTGGCATCTGGCTGCTGAGTGGTGAGGACTGTAGCTGGTGAGATGGGCTCAGATTTGGCACGGACAGTTTATTATGCGCTGGTCGAATTTCACATGAGGTACGGCATCGCTTTCTGGGGTAACACTCACCAGTACTTGATAAAGCCCTTGTTTGTTCTGCAAAACGTGCTCTAAGAAGCATATATGGCCTGAAGCCTAAGTATTCTTGCAGACCTGTATTTAAGTCCTCTCTGTTTTGCATAGCGTCACTTTTGACTCTCTTTTTTCTTTTTCTTTCTCCCTTTTGCTTTTGTGTTTCTAGTAGTGCAGGAAGGATGAACTCCATTTGTTCTTTGTTTTTTTTTCGTCTCTTACCCAATACATGGGCTGGTTTTTTTTCTTTATGAATGTTTTAGACTATTTTGTACATTTCTAGAATTGTTTTAACGGTCATGCTTCAATGTTCATGTTCATTGAATTTTTCTTTTTCCCATACATCATTTTATCTGTATATCTTATAGTTTGCATTATTATTCTGGTATACCTGCATCAGATTTATTTGCTTTGACAACAAGTATTTGAATTTATGGCAATGAAGCATATTTTGATTCGATTTGATAAGTGTCCTCCATGAGGACCAAAGTTACACCCGAGAAATCACAATCACTCTATTTGAATGCCTATGTACAATATTTAGTCATTTTGATACTATTTCGAAATATATGTTAAAACGGAGCACGGTTTGACCCGAAACCAATAGGTCAATGGAATCTTTGGCAAGAAACTCAACATTTATAAGAAAATGCACATTCGTTGGGGCATATGTTGAAGTCAGATGGCGAATTTGGCCTGTGGCCGAAATATTTAGACATAGCGCCAAATGTCCACACTAGACATGCCACATGCCGATTTGGCATCTGCCTAACCCAGTTTACTCATGTTGCGAAGTGCACATCTCTTTTTGCTTTATTCCTTCGATATCAGAATCCATTTTTTTTCCAAACACAATCTTCTTGTTCTTCTTTCAGAAACCCTTTTGCATCCAATCCTGGACAAAGCCCTTCCCTTGCCATTCGAATCGGTTCAGTGCCATATCTGGTGCCAATTTCTTCCCGCTACCTCTCTTATATCTTTGATCCATCGTTTCTGTGGACGACCAGCATTTCATTTATGTTACCTTGGACGCCACTGTACGATCTATCATTGTCTTGTCGTGCGACATGCCCCACCCAACGCCATTTCTGACATGCGGTGTGCTCTACAACGTCTTCTGATTTTGTTATTCTTGTAATTTCCTCGTTCTGTATATGATCCCTCAGGCTTACCCCTAACCTAGTTCTTTCGATTGTTCGTTGTGCTGTTCTTAGTCTATTCGCGCTTTTAACTGTGAGAGTCATTGTGTCCATACCATAGGTCAAGACTGGCAAAATACATCTGTTGAAGACTTTCTTTTTCAGGTTGATAGGGAGAGTTGGATTTCTTAATGTTGTTCCCAACTTTTCTACAGCAGCCTATGTTAATTGAATACACCTTATTTGTTAATTCAGCTGTTCGATTTTCTTCACTCAGTGTTATAGTTTGTTCCAGATATAATGTATTCGTCGACTTTCTCCTACATTTGTTGTCCTTCTTAATGTACGTCAGCGGGATCTGGAGCAGACGGTTTGATTTTGTCGATGCTCATTCTTAAACTGATTTTTTCCCGACTCCCTCTCTTAGTCTGCGAACATCTGAATAAGTTCTTCCTTCGTACTGCTGATTGAAACTAGCTTTGTCTAGGGCGAAGCGTCAATTGTTCACATATCTGATGGTGGATGGTAGATATCTGAAAGACACAAACCAAACCAACCTAACTGTAGTATATTTTTCAACATTGTTAGATTTTACCAATGTTGAGAAATATACTACACTGACCCAAACTCACAACCAGCCCTGTTTAATTTCAACGCACGTCATTCCGGCGACGATGAGTAGATACTTTGTTGCCAATCACAATGACATAACGAATAAACATTCTTACTGACAATCAACTGGTCGCTAAAGACTCAACGTCCAATGTACTCCTGGGCTTCCACATGAGCAAAATTCAAGAGCACGATGAGACGTTGGGTCTAGCTTCTTTTTTGGTGCCATCTGACGCCAACAGATACATGCATCGTATGATGGTAGTCTATATTTGATATGGCTCGTCCTGAAATTCAAATATGAATACCTACCTTGTCAATCAATTGTCTTTATTAATATCCATAATGGGATCCAATAACTGTCAAAATACAAGGGTAGAGCCCGCATTAAACAAATTACTGATAACAACCAGAAGTATTATAAAAACTGGTTCTACGACATTTCAAATTAGCAGAAAGTGTTTTGGCAATGTATTTGAAGAAGTCAACGTTACGGCCAAATGGTTGCAAGACCAGTCAACTAGTTTCAAACTGAATATCATATGAAGGTTTTATGAGTGCTTCATGCTTTACAATAAATGTTTTCCCAAGGTTTTATAACGAGCTTCAAAATAAGCCTCCTTAGGAGTGGGCCCTCAAAGTTGTAAGGAGGTTGTTACGTTGTTTTAATGATATCAGTGACAACCCCCTATAGGCAACGATAAAACTAAAAATGTTTTTTTGTGAATGGAGCACCAAAATACGTTTTGTCCATCACATTTTACATTCATTTTATTTTACTAAACCATCTTGTTCTTGTACACAGCGATGATAATCCAATATCATTTTGTTTATCATTTCATTCGTGATCGAACACTATGCTGTTCATCTGAATAGCTCGTTTTCGACTCTAGTTGGTCTAGGATGTTTCAAATGGAAGTTTTGTTCCAATCAACGTTGAGTAAATTTCATACTGGAAGCATTCACTATCGATGGCTGCCACATTAAATATCATGCGAAGTAGTTGATCAAATTTAAAACTTAAGAAAGTGTTTTCTACCATGGTAACTCTTTTGAACATCAATCTGCCATCTGTACCTACCTTCATCACGTAGGAGATTTGAAGCTTTAACCAAAAATACAAAATAGATGATCAAATTGAATTCGGTTCTGTAAACGAAATTGCCAGAGTCAAGCTTTTCAATTTGTTCGAAATAGATTCGAGAACGAGGCCGTCGTAGTGAATTGGAGTTAAAGATATGTTCTGTCAAGAAAAACGTGTATACATGGCATGGTCCTTATAGATATAGCATAAATTGACATAGATTGGAGTCGAGGGAAATAGTTTGCGATAAAGGAAATGAATTGATTAAGGTAAGTAATCAATAAGTCCTTTACTAAGTTAACTGACAATTATTCTAGTAGGAATAACCACGGAGGATTTTCACCTATGCACAAACTATCGATCTTGTTGTGAGGTAAACAATACATTAAACGTCGGACAAGACGTAGAATAACAATTGAGACTACTATTGAGTTGGCCAAGCCTGGTCGCAGCAGAATTGGTAATTCATTAGTGGAAAAGCGGATATCCTTAACCTCCAGCTATAGCCACGATTGCAAAGCATAAGCTGAAATCCGATTATTAGACAACGACGAATTACATAGCAATTGTGTAATTCAAAATTTCATCCTATCTGAGACTTCTCGGTCGATTGACCCAATCACAAGAATATTCTGTGAAGCTGGTTCCTTGTACCGGATGTTCCACTAAGAATGGTTGTCGACTGTTTCTCGGAAAAGATTAGCCGTATGGCCTGCGGAAAAAATGTAATCAAAGAGGCCATGACAGATTTCTGGAAATTATTTTCAAGTTCCTAGAATGGCCACTTTAAGACGCAACTGTTGTGGCTAGTCAGAAAATTGGATTTTAAAAAAATTTGTCTTGCTAAAGTGTATTATAATTAAAGTTCATCCTAATTTTCCTCACCATTTTGTCGTAACCGCCAGAGTATAGTGCTGGGAAGAGAAAATCTGACCTTGTTTGAATCTCAATCTTCTATTTTTGGAACAATAACAGTATGCATTCGAAAGTGGACGCTAGGGGGCGCTTTCTTACAACGTTCCAAACATTGCGCGTTTTTTCAAAAA
This sequence comes from Orchestes rusci, assembly GCA_958502075.1. Lineage (NCBI taxonomy): Eukaryota > Metazoa > Arthropoda > Insecta > Coleoptera > Curculionidae > Orchestes > Orchestes rusci. Next base: position 5,507,924 of record OY293306.1, read on the forward strand.
TTTGAAATGCAACGGTATATGTTATTTTAGTAGTTTTAAGAGAAATGGAAGCCTGAAACGTCAGTCAAACCGCATCTTGATATCTGTTTCAAATCGAAGATATTGGCGAAAATGTACTGTTTTAGTAAAAAAAGCGATATGAATTGATAAGCGGCATTTTATTGGGAAAAGCTTTTCTAGATTAAAATGCAGAGATTGAGTCAATACCCAGATGATCCGGGTCTCATTCTCACAGACTTCATAAAAAAAAGATGAGTACAGGATAATTTGAGAAAAAAGTCATCTGTCAGAACAACAAAGAATGATCACCAAGTCAATAAAACACATGTTTCGTCGTTTTCCAAGATTTAACCCTCAAGAAAAGGATAATATAGAGGAGTGTGAAAAATCATAAATTAATTAAAAATATACATATTTTTGGTCACATCAACTGAAAACTTCATTATGATGTGAAACACGTGTTTTCTCGTTTTCCAAAATTCAAGGCCTATGGGGGTGAAAGGATTGCGGCAACTAAAAATCATGAATTACAAATGAAAAACTATGTATTTTGACCACATCAACTTGAAACTTCATAATAATGAACTTGAATTAAATTCGAGATGAAATTGTTGAAACACGTGTCCCGTTGTTTTTCCATAATCAAATTCAAAGAACTCCTTTCATGGCAAAATCCATAAATTAATGAGAAACTGTGTTGTCTTGATCACACAGGTTGAACGCCAAACGCCAATACATAGATAAAAAAAAAAGCCATTTATCACCACAAACGACAATGTCAATTGTATATTTGCAACAATATTTTAAAACACCCCATAATATTATAACTTTATATTTCATTTTTATGGACACAATTTTATTCTATGAATTGTGAGCATCTAATTAAGTTGGCAACACCCGTACCGGCGGCCGCTCACAAGATTCGCATTGAGGCGGTTGGCCACCCTGTTTGATAGTTGACAGCGTCATGACAGCATGCCAGCACATAGATGGCGCTGGCGATCAAATTCATTGTTCACGGAGTAATTAGTGTTCTGAAAAATCGCCAAAAGTCAGTTTTCTTTGAATATCTTTTGCTAGGTGGAAAGTATTATGTCAAGGCTAACTGGTCTCACGAAACAAGGTTCAATCAATTTGCCCATTTAAACGTTTTTGTATCTTCTGTAGGTTCTATTTCTGCACCAAACATGAAAAACTAGTTGCTCACTGTAGTATGAATACCTGAGTGTTGAAAGAGTTTAAACTACTACTTGAACAATGTTGATTAAATGATAAAAAACTTCAATACTTTATGTCCCAAAACTCGTGAACATAGGATCAAGGTCGTGGGAGTGGATCAGTGCGAGAATGGTGTTTCCGAAGAGGATATTGTCAAGAAAGTGGCCAATCAAAATGACCTTGACCGAAAGAATATCAATTTCAAAATGAAGATGGTGCGTAAAACGAATGTTGTCAATAAAAAGTTTAATATCATTTTCGAAATTGACTCCAACACTTATAACTCGTTGATAACAGCGGCTGGAATAGATATAGAGTTTTTAATGAATATGGTATCATAAGATGCTTTAATTGTTGTAAATATGGACATATCGCTGTACTAAAACAATACTAGGACAACTTGAAAAAAGTCATTCCGAGAAAATCGACTTTTGAGGTTGTAATTATATATAACTTAATTTTTAAGTATAAGAATTCTGTCATATTAGGTGTTTCAGTGCTACTTATATAAAGAAACATGTTCTTGATGTTGTAATTGCCATAAATCATCAGTTTTTTTCTAAAAAAAATATTTTGTAAAATGTCTTTGTAATGCGCGACAAAACTGAAACGAATTCGAACATGTCCTTGGTTTGCCATGCTGTTGTCCCGATATAGAACTATAAAGCTCTCTCGATATTGGAAGATATACTCATATTTTTAACATGTCTTTATATTGCTCTATTACTTCCCGGAAAAAAATCATCGTTATCTTTATAAAGCAGATTTTTAAGGAAACCTAGTATTGCACGGTTTCAAATATGAAATTCTGTTTTTGTCTTTTTTTTCTCTTGATTTCAAGTTGTCTTCAAAGCTCAACACATAAAAACAAATTATTATAGAAAAGTATAATATTTATTTCCAATAGATCTATATAATAATAGTATTTAGAAAGGGGATGAAACTTAAAAAATTTTCAGTCAATAAAAATAATGGAGTATTATCCAGTCGAGTGAGTCTTCAGCTGGATAATACTTTCGCCAAAAGCAACACAAGAACGACATAAAAACAACACAAATCAAAATTTAAAGAATTCGTAAAATGAAGTGTTTTTCTGTACACAACAAATAGAATAACACAATAAGAAATTACACATGAACAATGTTAGTTACTCATCGACATCACTTTCTTCCTCAAAATAATTTTTTTTTCCTTTAAGTGATTTTAAATTTTTGGAGAAATCATGATGTTTATGGGGAATATGTTTCAATAGGCTGAGAAGGTCCTCTTTTTTCTTTAAAGAAATTTTTGGCCTTTCAGGATAGGCAAGACCAGGTCCGATATTCTCATGTATCTTTTCGTTCACAATAATTTTTTTGAAAACTTCCGTATCAAATGTATCTTTATAATAAATGACGTCAGGATCATTTTTCACAACTCGTAAAACTTTAATGTTGCTCCAAAGAACTTTCTCACCATCGATATTCTTGACGAAGTTTCCAAAATTATTACTGAAAGATTTCCAGTCAAATATGTCAGTTTATTTGACGTTATTCACTGTATAAGGTTTGCCAGTTTTTTTTGCCAATTTAATGATCATTTCTATCTGCTGTGGAGTATAAAGTGGCTCACTTAAGAGAGCTCTTTTTTTGCGGATTCAATGCACGAATGCATTGAGTCTCCCTCATTTTGAGAATGTCCTGCTATAAGATATTTATGATTGATTGATTCCACATCATAATGTTTAACAACATAAAGATACATAAGAGCCATAAATCTATTCTTATTCTGACCTCCACAGTTGTCAGAATAAAATGTAACATTTTTGCCCAAGCAATTATGTATAAGCAAGTTGTAGACACAACTAGAAATTTCGTTGCTACCTCTTCGGGCTTCTCCTTCGTGCCATAAATAGGAGATGTCAGCTTTTTCAATAAGGTCAAAAACAGTGAAGTTGAGACAATTCAACTTGCTTTTGTAGAAGAAACTGGAAACATTTCCGCAGGGTAATGGAAGCCTGCAGATCAAAAACAAACATTGATTGTGTATCTTTATGTGTTTTTGTGAACTCGATATCCTCAGTTTTTTCCTTACGAGATAATTCCTTCTCGATCTGATACTGATTATATTTTTCTTCTAAGTTGGATTTATCGCTGGCAAGCCTATACTGATCACATAAGGCACATAGATCTTTCCTTGGCCGAAAAAAGCCGATGTTAAAACAAGTATTAAAAATGTGAGCATACATTGAATGTTTCACTGTTGCTTCATCTTTGACTTCAGAATCTTTAACGTAGAGTCTATACATTTTGGAAATCGTGGGCCCTCCATCAATAAATTCCCTCTGATTATCTTTTCGACAATGATGCGATTCGATTCTGGCAAATGAATTTATGTGATCAATCACTCCTTGTCGCAACTGTTGATCAATTTTTTCATGATTATCATGAGTTCCTCTAGCATCACGTAGAACGATCCCTACATAATTTTTTTTAGTAATGGAGGTACTAATAGCTGAAATACTTATGTCCAGAGTACTCTTGAAGAACAGTTTACAAACCTTTACTAGTTCATCTCCAACATTGAAATGGTACTCATAAAATTGAGAGATCGCTTACTACTAGGTTTTGCATTTCGATATTTTCGTGGTTTATTTCATTTATTTTCTAGCTACACTTCAGCCTTCACTTTTCTGCGCAGCCCTGCTGTAAACGTTTCCTTCTTTTTATTTTCCCTGCTTCGCTTAAATATTGTTCTCCGGTATTAACTTTTTTCTTCTTTATGTTCCGTTGCCAAGATGCAGGCTTTCTAGGTTTTTTCCTTGGTTTCTTGAGCAGCACATCATCATCACTACTTAGAAGTGTTTCAGAACTCTTCACCCCTGGTGAATAATTCATATCGGCGTCGCTGTCGTCAAAAGGTTCAACAATCTCAGGAGAGGCACCAGTCATCCCAACTTCTCCAAAAAAACATGTTTTGATTGTTTGAAGACAATTTTCCACTTCTTCTTTATCAAAATCATTGAATAAATATGTTTGAGTCTCGTTTTCTCTTGGATACCAAATATCTGCAGTCTGGAAAAACAATAATTACTTGGTTAAAATTGTTGAAACAAATTAGCAAATAATTATAAAAAAATACTTGATAATAATCAAACGTCTAACAATATTAATCATTGCTCCGATCTCATCCAAATGGCTATTTCAACATCGAATTCACATAAATGCACAAACATTTGAAAAAATGTACCTACCATATCATTTTCCACATCTGGGCTCTGTGGTGAATCACTGAATTTTGCCACAGCTTCCTGAAGAATTTTCCTTGTCCTGGCCGATATACGTTTCATGATTAAGAAACAGCACAACCTCTATATACAGCGATCGGCGGCGTACTAATTCCCAATTCTCGTTTTTGAACCGTCCAGTGACAAAATCGAGCTTGTCATTGGTTCAATACAAGGACATCTTGAATTGATTTTTCATTTTCATGGAGCAATAAATGAGAATTTGGAGCAGTACTGAGACAACTTACAGCAAAAAGTTATGTTTAAATAAATTGTTTCATTTGTTGTGAAATACCAAGATATCTTTGACTGTTCAATACTGGGATAACTTGAAAAATTGAGACATCTTGAAAAAACAATCCGTCATATAGAAAGAAAAACTAGGACATCTTCAAATATCCTACTATTTCACCAAAAAATAAGTTGGATACTTAAAAGAATTCCAGTCGAAGAAAAAAGACATAGCAAAGTTGTTTAAAATGTCCTACTATTAACCCGCAAATAAGTTTAAATATACAAATTGCAATAGAAAGACATATTGTGTACTGAGCTAATATGGAAGAATTCAATAAAACCGACTATAGCACCAGCAAGAGCTCGTTTTTTACATTATAGTGGTTAGAATAACTCAAAATCGACATTTTTCAAGTTGTCCTGGTATTGTTCTAGTACAGCGATATGAAAAAAGACTGTAAAGAAAACAAGGTGTGCAGTAAATGTAATGGTGATCATGATCTAAAAGACTGTGTTAGTGACGTTATTAAATGTGCAAATTGTGTGGCATCCAATAAAAAATATGGGCTGAACCTGCAGACTGACCATGTAGTGTGGGATGTAGCCAAGTGTGATACGTATAAGAAAATTGAAAAGGTACAGAAAAACAAATTTATAAAATAGCAATTAGACTGTGATAGTGTTCTCAATTCTAGTCTAGTTTACTTTAATTGCCAAGGGTATCTTAACAACAAAGACAATATCACCTTATTAATTAATGACTGGAAACCAAAGATTTTACTCTTATCCGAAACACATGTTTGTGCTGATGTTGATTTACATGAACTTCTTGTTGATGGATATAATTTTGAACAGTGTGTTACGACGAATAGAAGGACTGGAGGTGTTATTGCGTTGATTCACAGGGATATCAAGTATAAAGTTCAAACTGTAAAATATGTAGACAATTATCTGTGGTTTTTGTCCTTTACTTTTACACTGTCTAACGTCAAGTATTTGTGTACTGTCTTATATCACGCGCCTCAAACAAATGATGCCAAGTTCGTAGATTACTTTTCCCAATTTTTGGATGAAATAAGTGAATTTGAAGGGTTGATTTACATCATGGGAGATTTCAATTTTGATTTGGGAAAGAAATCCTTCTATGGCAAGAAAATATTAAGTGCAGTCTATACAAATGGATTCCACCAAATTGTAGATACCCCCACTAGGATAACTTCTAGAAGTGAAACCATTATAGACTACATTATAACGAACAACAAAAGGGCATCTCATAAAGTACATCTTACACCTAAAGTAAGTGACCACTCAATTTTATCTGTGATACTGGAGTCAAAGACTGAAATCAACTGTGATATTACAACCTACCAAAGATCTTGGAAAAATTATAATAAGGAGAAACTGCATGAGTACCTGATAGAAAGACCTTGGAACAGTAACTGCTCTGATGTCAACTTTTTGGCGAACACATTGACAAGTGATTTGATGGAGATTATGGATAATATGTGTCCTACGGTGGAGGTCCGACTTCGGCGAAATAGAAACAACAAATGGATTACTAACGATATAAGGCAGATGATGACCGAGAGGGATGCTTTGTATAAACAAGCCATTTTCAACAAGAACGAAGAAAGTTGGGCTCTATTCAAGAGGAGACGCAATGATGTCGTGAGGGAAATCAGAAACTCTAAAGAAAAATATTTTCATGACGTCATTGATGGAAATAGGCATAACCCACATGAGTTATGGAAAAATCTGAAAACCTTACTTCCAGGTAAACATTCAGCGATTCATGACGGCATCATGTTCGAGACCAGATATATTAGTGATGAAGTACAAATTTCGAATGAATTCAATTTTTATTTTATACAGAGCATTTCTGATATTCGAAATGCTATTCCCAATTTGCTGAGATCTAACGCAATCGAAGATAGTACCGTTGATTATAACGTCTTTGCGAAATTTGAAAAAATATCCATGAAAGAAATGAAGGATCTCATCAAAAACCAAAAAAATGTTAGAGGAGGCGACAGCGGGATTTCTAAACAGGTGCTTTGGGATGCTTGTTGTGTGGTTGGTGACCGGCTTTTGGACATAATCAATACGTCTCTATCTACTGGAGTATTTCCACAAAATTGGAAAATGGCTACTGTTATACCAGTTCCAAAGGTTACCAATACAAAAATCCATACGGAGTTCAGGCCTATCAACACTCTCCCTCTGCCTGAAAAGGTCTTGGAATTAGCTGTGAAAAAACAACTTTTGAAGTATTGTGATAGTAACAAAATCATAGTTCCTAATCAGTCTGGGTTTCGTGAGCGTCATTCTTGTGAGTCTGTCGTAATAAATATTTGTGATGAATTTAAAAAAACGATAGACTGTGATAATTGTGTTCTGGCAGTATTTCTGGACTTTAGGCGAGCATTCGAGACTATTGATCGTGATATTTTATTGTATAAGTTGGAAAAATTGGGGTTACAAGCAACAGTATTAGGATGGTTCCAATCTTACCTAACCGATCGGACTCAAAAAGTTAAATTCAAAAATAGTTCCTCTGACTGTAGGTTGGTGGAGTATGGAGTGCCGCAGGGAACAGTATTGGGTCCGTTATTGTTTATACTGTACATAAATTTAATGACATTGTGAAAGTTGTAAAAACATGTAAAGTAGTCTTGTTCGCCGATGATACCATGTTATATGTGGCTGGTAACGATATTCACGAACTAGTAACCATCATGAATCAAGAGTTGTCCCTTTTATTTGATTGGCTATGTGTAAACAATTTGTGCCTTAATACAAGTAAATCTAAATTCTGCCTTTATGGTAAAAGATCGAGGCTTAGTCACATTGATATGGAGAATATAAATATATGTGTAAATAATGATCGGATTCTCTATGAAACAGATATTAAGTATCTAGGTATCATTATTGATCCTAATTTGTCTTTTGTTTCCCATGCAAATTATGTAATGAGAAAGTTCTCGAAAAAGGTTGGATACATTAGCAGAATAGGAAAACATTTGTCCATGTACACTAAGATGCTACTTTATAATACAATTGCTGCTCCACACTTGCAATTCTGCTCGACATTATTGTATAAATTGCCAAATTATAAAATTGATGAATTTCAGAAAATTCAAAATCGAGCAATGCGAGTAATTTTAAGATGTAATCGTTATACACCTGTACAATCTATGTTAAATGTATTGAACATGCTGTCTGTAAAACAAAAAATTGTATATAATGTGTTTGTATTTATATTTAGAATTAAAAGAAGAATGTTGCCTGATTACATTTGTGAAAAGACCAAATGTTTTAGAGATGTCCATAATTACAACACTCGACATTGTGATGATTTTATTTTAAACATAAGGTGTAATTCGAATTTAATATTCAATTCAATATTGTGCAGAGGTCTGAGTGAATTTAATCAACTACCTGCTGATCTCAAAAATTGTGAAAAATTTGATAAATTTAAGTGTTTATTGAAGGCATATGTCGTCCAAAACTTTTAATTCATTTTTTATTTTCTATTGTACATTTACTTCATAGTTATTACTAGCAAATTATTTTAATATTTATATACTGTATAACATTGTTTTATTCATTTTACTATAAACTATTATTTGTGATATTTTGTAGCTTTTTTAGCTAAATAAAGAACATTATTATTATTATTATCTTCATGATCAAAAAAATAGCCATTCCACTCCATTCTACAGCAAATATTTATTGGATATCATGATAACGTTCACACAATTGCGGGCGAAGCCGTGGCGGGTACTGCTAGTACTCTTATATTATAGAAGCAGATATTTAAGGGATCAAGTACCAATTACCTACAGAATATTCATTCTAATATGATGTAAGTGGATAGAAACATATATCGAAAAAAGAATAATTGAAAAAAAACATTCATATTTTTGAAGAAATCAACATTATATTATTTAAATATGGTAAATTTTCAATAATTGATGAACGACTGATGATAACATAAATATTTTGAATTTTGATTGACTTTTGAACTAGTATTAAGGAATTCTTTCGAAAAATATGCTCTACCTTGATGTATTTTTCACTTTTGCGATACGATCGACCGTTCATGAGATATTTGAGAAAAACTGAATCTTATTATTTGTTGGTCGTAATTAGAAAACCCTAAAGTTGCACGGAAAATACTCTTCTGGCGGACAATTAAAAAAATTATGAATTTTGTTGCTTTCACTTTTGTGTAACGATTTTGGATTATTTGGGGCTCTTTTGAGATCTACGGATTTTTTAGGATTCCTTAATTCTTTGAGGTTCTTTGAGCTCTTTGAAGATCTTTTGGGCCCTTTTGGTTCCATCCCTATCTACAGTGAGTGTGAATACATTTAATTTTGAAATTTGCTGGAAAGCAGCAAATGGCTTAAGACACCCCTGAAATAATAAGAACTCTCAACATTGGCATCAATATGAATAATGATAAAACGGAAGCCAACAAACTAGTTGAAATCTGCCAGGAAGATTTTTTTTTTTGAAAACATATCCAGAGATAGACGGAAAAGGCTTCAGAACATACTCGACTCCTAACACTGCTGAGAAGAAGCAGCAAAATAAATCTGAAGGTCCAAATGGATGTTATTATACAAGCTTAACATAAGACCTATCATTGCATACGCAGCACCAGCCACAACTTCACAAAAAAAAGGATAAATATCTTCACTTTCCGGAAGCACTTGTGAGTGTCCAATTTATAATTAATTTTACATATCCTGCTATACATACGTTTTCATAGCAGCAGTAGCGACCCTATTTTGAAAAATGAGAGCGACAACAGTATGGTAGCTTGAATCATATCCAAACAGCGCTTTAAACTAAGAACATAGTGTTTGATCAGCATATTGGGTGGTGTTAATGAACAAGTGAATGCTTTCACTTGAATTCCTTGAAATAGACCATGATGGGTTGTATGCCCTTTACTTCGAAGTGATATAATTGACGCTGGTGCTGGTTTTAAAAATGCTTAACAACAATGATGCATAGAATAATGTTTAAGGGGGAACACTGATGCTAAATTTGTTAAATTTCATATGACAACGATGACAACCAACATTTACGCCTACTACTCTTCTGTAGTTGTCACGTTCAACGAAATGTAGGTATGTTGAAAAGTCTAATATTCCGCCTTCCTTGAAAGCATAAACTCTCAATACAACACCAATTTTGAATCTACAAATACTTAATGCTCGCATAAATATTCAAAGTCAGTCACTTTCGCAAACTTCTACCGTTAGCAAACGTGGTTTTTTAGTTGGACGTTGAACTGTAACTATTGTAGTTTTAGCACTGATCACTCGAACACAACCATCAAGTCTAGGATGTAGATCCACGATCCTTCCAAGAGACCAGCAAAGTGGTGGTACTTTGTCTTCTCTCAAGATCACCATGGAATATAATTGAAGCTTCGGAGATCCAACGTGACCAGAAATGTTAGGAAATCTGTTGCATATGTTGATATCTCTTCACCAGATGCACTTTGTGATTTTCCGAATCGCTTTGTAGCACAGCACAAGAGGTCGACCATTTGAAAAATTTCCCGGCGTTGATGATCCCAGATCTTTGGCGTCAGAAGACATCGGCGTCAGGGGCCTTGAGTTCAAGAACGCCTCCACTTGTACTAATAATGAATTGAAATTTATCAAGAACCCGTTTTGAACGGTGTTTACTAGATTTTATCGCCGCCTCTCATAAACCACAAAAATGTGAAGAACGAGCCGGATTAAATTCCAAATAATTTCACATTAAATTGAATAATTTTGAAAATAACTGGTTTAAACGAAGTTGATTTTTAGCGCCCACAGAATTTGTGGCATTATCTGAATACAAGTAGCTGCAAAAACCAAGTCTCGAGGCAGAACGTTTCACTACAATAATGAAGCCTTCGCTATTGTTAGATCTGTGATAAGTTCTAGATGGACAGCTTTATTTGACAAGCAAAGAAAGAAGCAAATATAACCTTTTATAATGTTCACGTTTCTTGTTTTTCTATCCCTTATCTCGGATGGTTCTGCAAAGTCCACTGCCGATGAAATAGATGCCTAAGTCGGAGAGATACGTGCACTAGGAAGTTGTCACAAGTTGATATATCTATAATCAAGTAAGGTTATGTCTGCAAAATTTCATTATTTTCTCAATGAACTTTGTTCAAATTCGGTATGCCTATACGTTCTATCAGGGGTTTGGTTTGAATGTAGTGATGTTACGTTTGCATAAAGTTGTTCTCTTTTGAAGGATTTTGTTTAAATTGGGTATGAAGGTTTTATTGAGGATTTAATTAAGAAAAAAAAAATGAATACGTGGGTGTTTTTGCATTATTTCACTATTTTCTAATAGACGTGGTTCAAAATCGGGTATCCAAAAAATAGATGAATCGATGAGGTTATGTTTGCATAGATAAGTATAACTATACAATATGTTTTTGCTTCGTATTGATACATACCTTCGAAAACAAACAAAAATACAGCTGTTTGAAATGTTATCCAAGATAATGAATCAAGAAATATAATTAAATATGAAAACAATTATTTGTTGATGTTGTGTTTGCATAATTTCGTTATCTTTTGAAGGATTTTGTTGAAATTCTTCAAGTATCTGAGTTCTCCTTGAGATTTGATCTACAAATTTTCTAAGAAGTCGATTTAGTGAGGTTATATTCGCATAGTTTTATCATTTTCCAATGGTTTTTGTTCAAATCTTGTAAGTATTATAGGTTCCAGTTGAGATGTTTTTGTGAAATAAAAAAAAATGTAGAACCTTCACATATCTACCCAATTCAACAGTCTGTTGAAAAATATACAAACTATGGAAAAATTATAGAATTCTTGAAACAAAACCTCACTAAATGTTCAATACAATACGAGTCTCGCCACCTGACCTGAGAAACAGACCGATTTTGAACAGAATCATCTGTCGACAGTGCGAGTCCATTTCCTCAACACTGTATAAAATAACAAAACTCATCGTACATTTATTTGACACGGTGGATGAGTTCTTACCCTGCTGGGTCAAGCAGACCTTTGCCCACTATGTCTGTGAAGAGTTTATCATGAAAAAAGGACATTGATAAAGATAATACTGCAAAAGCAATGGTAGCTGGAGCAAGCACCGATATAAGAGCGGAGGAATCGATTGGAATGGTTGATGACATATTCCACGCCACGCTGAACTAGCATCTTCGATAGAAAGCAAAGTGAAAGGCGGGCAAACGACGACTCCTTTTCGATAAAAACAGTGAGACATCAAATGATGTTATGGGTCAATCCTTTGGACCATCATGCAGTGATCTGTAAGTTATCTCTTCCTTTCAAATCGAAGCGTGAACGCTATTTGGGACGATCAATCAACAAAACCGCTCTGGACAAATTTAATGACCTGAGCTCCAAAATCTGTTGAAAGAATATCATGAGCTCACCTGATCTTATAACATCACTTCATTCAATTGTGCTGGATATTTTCAACATAGCTTTTCCTGTAAAATGGATAAAAAAGAAGAAACCAATTCAGAAGCAATGTATAACTAAGGTATCAGGGTTTCTGCGGCAAATCTCCGTTGGCTGAATATCATGAGAAAGAAAGAGCAGGCGAAGCAATCCTTTTACCAAGAGCGACTGGCATCCAGCAATAACAGATCAAAGGAGTTTTGGGCTATTGTGAATGAATTCTGTGATACAACAAAAATCTACCACGACACTCAGGAATTGGACCCCGATAACTCAATAAGTACTTTTGTAATATAGCTTTTCATCTGTCTAGTGAGCTAACACAACCGCATGGTCCTCAACCCAACCTTGAGTATCTTCATCAAATTGCACTTTCTTCTTTACTCCTGTGACATCTTTAGACATCAAAGATGCTTTCGCAGACATCAAAAACAAAAAATCAAATAGAGATGGTGTGCTAAATGCAAAGATCTTGGCAAGGCTGCCGAAAGAAGCTCACAACTTACTGACGGAGTCCATAAATCGATCATGAGTATCCGGGACCTTTCCTTCCTGCTTGAAGAGAACAGTGGTAAACGATATTCAAGGGAGCCATCAAGTTTCACATAGAACCAGAAAAACCGCATGGAACCACAAAAACCACATATAGAAACACATACGGAACCACTGAAAATCACAAGGAACCACAAAAAACACATAGAACCACAAGAACCACATGGAACCACAAAAAAACACATAGAACCACAAGAACTACATAAAAACACAAAAAAAACCTGAACCTGAAAAACCACAAAAAAACACATAGAACCACTAAAAACCACATGGAACTACAAAAACCACATGGAGCCACGAAAAAACACATAGAACCACAAGAACCACATGGAACCACAAAAATCACATGGAACCATGTAGAAACACAAAAAACCATAGAAACCACATGCCAAAACCTCTTAGAACCACATAGAATAGCAAAAAGCCTCTTAGAACCACAAAACCACATGGAACCACATAGAACCACAAGAAGCCACATAGTACACCAAGAACCAAATTGAACCAAAAAATAACCACATGCATGGAGCCACATAGAATCACAAAGAACCACATAGATTCTCAAAGAAACACATAAAACCACAAAAGAAGGCGGAAAAGAACATAGAATCACAAAAAACCACAAAGAACCAAGTGTGTCGCGACCTTGAAATTCCACTCCCACCGCACATAAAAAAGTTTCACCTCAAACATCCTTTCTAACGTCGAAAACCAACTGCAACCAATTCAGAAGCAATGTATAACTAAGGTATCAGGGTTTCTGCGGCAAATCTCCGTTGGCTGAATATCATGAGAAAGAAAGAGCAGGCGAAGCAATCCTTTTACCAAGAGCGACTGGCATCCAGCAATAACAGATCAAAGGAGTTTTGGGCTATTGTGAATGAATTCTGTAATACAACAAAAATCTACAACGACACCCAGGAATTGGACCCCGATAACTCAATAAGTACTTTTGTAATATAGCTTTTCATCTGTCTAGTGAGCTAACACAAGCAAACAAGCAGAGCAAACGAGTTCATGGGAAGTGCGTATAGCCACTTAAACGAAGGAGATGCAGTTGCAACGGTTAAATGCGACCTGTCATAATCTTCCGACTGCGTAGACCTTGTGATTCTCTTGAGAAAGCTTGAGATGTATGGTTTGAGGGAATCCAGTCTATCGTGGTTCTCATCATACTTGCAAGGCCGTAGTCAGATTGTCCAAACATCGAGGGCAAATCAAAACCAAAAAGTGTGATTTCAGGAGAACCCAGGGCTCTGTATTGGGACTCACGTTGTCTCTTATATTTGTAAATGACCTGGACTCCATTTCAATATCGGAAAACTTTACTTTGTTTGCTGACGACACAAGTATTGTGTGGCACACAACAACAGTTAAGCAACTGGCGGAGACAATAACCAGCGATATGTCTCTTGTGAAGAAGGGATTCGCAGCAAACAAATTAACAATAAACGAGGAGAAAACATATGCTATGAGTTGGAGATGTACAATACCGGACATCTCCTTTGATGGCGTATCAGTGGACTACTCGAAAAACTGCAAATTCTTGGGACTGTAACTTGACAGCGATCTGGAATTTCAGGAACATATCAAAATGCTTATTGTGAAAAAACTATCGTCATTCTGCTTTGCTATCAAAATGACGAGGTCCTGCGCAATACTAGGGGTAGCTAGAACTGTCTACTTCTCTTTGTTCGAGTCTCACTTAAGATACGGTACTCCAGTTCTGGAGCAGCCAGTCAACACCTCATAAACTTATTACTCATCACGCAGAAGAGAGCCTTGTGGAACCCATTTTATTCATCAGGGGATATTTACCGTGAGCTCAATATACAGGGCTTTTCACTTAAAACTCCGCACGTCAATATCTCTGAAACGAATAGGAATATTTGATTACTGTGAAAAGTAGTCAATGTATGGGGTCGAGTAGTTATTTTTTACAGTTAAAAAAATTCGACGCCTACCAAGAGTGAAGCGTCGCGAAAATATCAGTCGATTGCAGGGACTTTGAAATTTCGCGCATGCAAAAGTACGAGTTATTTATAAACTTTTTTGTTATTAAGTCGAACTCATTTATTCTACTCAGTTTTGAGATATACAGTGTGTCCAAGATAAGGATGTCTATCACGGGGATCTTGGAAACCGTGAGAGATACAAGGTCGGTTGAATGGAGGCAAAGTTGCGTATTTTGATGCTTAACAAAATGCCGTTTGAAAAGACAAGAAATTCCGATTAAGTCCGAAATTATCCGAAAAAAACCGAAATTTTTCAAAATTGTTTTCATTTTTTTCTGACCACATTTGAAGAGATATTTTGAAATGAATGGAACTTCTTCAATGCGATGGATTTTTCCATAAGAACTCATGTGTTAGAGAGAGACAAAAAATACATTTTTAATAGGATTAAAAACAACCACCTCTTTTTTAATTAGTGCGATACCTCGTTGGTTTAGGAACATTGGAGGCTCTTGAAATCCGTAATAAAAAATCCAGGACCGTATTTAAAAAAACAAAGTTGATGATGGCTGCTCATAGACGAAACGTCGGTTCTTCGATTTAATAACGCTATCTTGTGTAAAGGGCAAAAAGTGGCAATAATATAATGGGGTTATTTCTTTACCTCAAGATATAACCTCCCAAATTTTTTGGAGATTTCTTGTGCATATTTTTCTTCCATCTCTTTTTTTGACAGTTTGTGGGCTTTTATTTTTTCATGTTTTGGTTTCCGGTTTGTATGATATTCCTTTTTGGTATTCTTGTTTTCCTTTGATCTTTTTTGTTACCAAGAAGTGATTGCTTCCGATTTCTGGTCCTCTCCTCACTCTTGTATCTATGATATTTGGTTTGTTGTTCTGCTCTAGAACCACATAGTCAATCATTGATTTTTTTTTTCTGGACTTCTCTTGTGTATTTGCCTATAACTTTGTGCTGTAAGAGTGTATTTAATGACAAGCTCATGCATCACACAAAAATCCAGCAACCATTTTTGTGTCTTCTCCATATTGGAAGTTGTGTAATTCTCTTTTTTTCCCTACTCGGCTGTTGAGGTCACCCGTTAGAAAGATATCTTCCTTCAGTGTTTCCATAGTTTTTGTCAACTTCTCCCAGAATAGGTCTTTTTTCTTGTTGCTTCATCTTTGTTTGGTCCATATACTGTCACTATGGTTCTTGTGTTCACATTTTCATTCTCAAGTTCAACTACTTAGATTTTTTCAGAAACAGCCGTCCATTTATGTAGATTTTTCTTTATATTTTTTATGAATTATACATCCGACTCCTGTATATGAAAACATGATAATGAAATAACGCAAACATAAACTCTCTGAATCTATTTTTTTTTAAATTACTCAACCAAATCCTAAATACCTTCATAACAAATTTTAACAATATATTAAGACATTATTAGAACATCACCTCACTTTATCCAAACCAATTTCAGAGAATCGAGAAGAAAAAGATATTGACCAATGATCTAATTTTGACGAAGGCGGATAAGGGATCTTGTTAAGTTATAGTCCAACGTGAGGACTATGTGAGAAGAGTTGAGGAATTTTTGAATGATGATTCTTTCGAACTTCTGCCTAGAGACCCTACCATAACACGTTGAAGAACACGTTGACTGTTTGCCTCACTACACTTGAATATTTCGACACAAAAAGAGAAACGTTATATCCTATGAATTTCAGAACACCACTTCTTTATGGATTACCCAAAATACACAAAGATGGCATCCCGATGAGACCCGTGGTGTCCTTCGTGAATTCTCCGGCCTACAACTTGTCTTCTTGGCTTAACAATATCCTAAGAGTTACTACAGGTTTCACCAATCCTTTTTCAACTAAGAACTCCGTAGACTTTGCAAACCACATGAAGAAGGTCAGAATTCCTGAGGGAGCGTAATTGATCTCTTTGGATGTCAAGAACCTCTTTCCTAGTGTGCCACCGGATGAGTGCGTTCAATTGACGAGACACCTTTTAGAAGAGAGCAAAAGTCTTCCCAAGTTGATAGTTGAGGGTCTAGCATCGTTTCGCTCTTCGGTTTTGAGCCAGGATTTTTTCCAATTCAACAACAAAATATACCGGCAAAAATCTGGCCTGGCCATGGGGTTCTGTTTGTCACCTTTCTTACGTGAGGTGTTCATGAGTGACTTAAAGGAAAAAATCATCAAAAGCTCGTTCGGGGATAATATTCTGGCTTATAGGCGTTATGTTGATGATATTTGTGTCGTTTGGAACGGTGGTGATAAGAAGCTCTTGGACTTTCTTCAATTGATCAATGGCCTGCATGATAAGATAGAGTTCACGGTGAAGAAAGAAATAGATGGTAAGTTGCCTTTTTTGGATCTTCTGCTCAAGAAGCATGAAGGCAAACTGACATTCGAAATATATCGTAAACCAACAACAACGGATAATGTTATCCAGTTCCATTCGAACTCCCAGCATAGCCACAAATTCGCAGCCTTCATTTCTTTTTTCTACCGCCTGTTCAACATCCCGCTATCCAGAGAATCTTTCGGCAAAGAACTCAATATAATTACAAACATTGCATTACATAACGGCTTTCCATTGTCTACTATTAACAAAATATTCTACAAGTTCCAAAACAAGTATAAATTAACCTACCACATTGCCAAAGCCAAATCTCAACAAAATCACTTCAGATGCCTTACATATTTTGGGAACATATCAACACAACTTGCCAACTTATTCAAGAAGGAAAATATCTCCATTGGATTCAAGACCACCAACACTGTACAGCAACAACTAGTGAAAACTAAGGACAAATTGGAGCCACAGACTCAATCCGGAGTATACTCCTTGAAATGCCAAGATTGTTCTGCAGTCTACGTGGGACAGACTGGCAGAGAAACTTCTTAGAAATTCCACGAACATATGAGTTTAGTGACTAAGTATAGAGAAACGGAAACTACAGAAACCAAATCTACTTTTGCCAATCACCTTTTAACAACAGGATATAGTTTCTCCAACTCTGATACCAAAATACTGCATGTTTGTTCTAAGGGTAGAAATCTAGATCTACTGGAGAAGTTAGAAATCAACCGGGCAAAGAAGAGTCCCATCTTAACGTGCATCAATGATGTTTTCAATTTCGAAACATCACTCATATTTAACCATCTAGATTGACATTACTTCTCCCCATTTCATTTAATCATCAACTTGATTCGGCCGAGTACGCTGAGGTGTTTCGTGACATGTGAGGTTTTTCAACTTGTTTTCCTCACAATAAGTTCGGTCATGCGTCTGTTGCCCTCTGCCCATAGTTTCACCATAATAACATCTGCCGTTGTTAAATTGTTCCTTTCAATAATTCTAGCTAGTAAGTGCACTTGTAAACGATTGTAGGAAATGTGCGTATTCTTATTGTTTACTTAAATATGGACAAACTATACTATTTGATAGGTAATTGTGTAAATATTTACATTTACTTCCTGACATTGCTTGTCTATAGTTCTAGTTTAACCATATAACTTTGTAATTTTTAATTCTTAAAATACCTTTAAATGAAATGTGTTTCGTGAAATACATCTAATCTTTGTGGACCAGGTTCGAACCCCAAAGTGGGTGAAATGACTTTATCCTACGTAACTCAATTCAGTTTTTTACTTTCGTATTTCTGTTTTTTGTGGTACCGATACAATTGAATCGTTCAGTGTTTGACCGTTAAGTGGATTGTGTGCGTCGTTTATTTTACATCTTTTATTACGTTTAAGGTATAATCTATTATAATTCTCTGTGCACCAATATCTTTTGTGGAATATTTTTTAGGTCTGATGATGCCATGTTATGGCGAAACATATGTCATCTTTTAAACAATTCTTAAGGATTATATCATTTGAGGCCTAAAGACATTGTTTTATTGATTAATTCGATTCATACATTTTTTTCACTTTCCAAATTGCATATTGAATAGAACCCACATACCTTATTTGGACAAAAATTAGCTGGAGGAATAATTATGCAAACATAACCCCACTAAATCGTTTTTTTTTTCAAATTTGTTCACCCTAGAAATTACCAAAACTTTTGTTAAAACATCCTGTAGAGGTATAACAGATGGAATTCCGTTTTATATAGGAAAATTTTTGAGGTAGTTGTATAATATTATGAACATCAGTTGAAAAAATCAATCCTGCTGATCTTATATCACCAAACATCAAAAAAGTGTTTTTTATTGTTATCACTCACTTCATCCCCAAAATGTTTTTCTCAATAAACTACCCACTTCCCGAAAATAGATATCGGAGTATTTAGACCAGAAACTACCCCGAAACCAGAACGGCTTATGTGGACGAAACTAAATATAATTCATAAAATCTTATATTGACCATCTCAAAAGAGCATCAATTTTCAACGTCCATGAAAAAAACCAGAACGGTCCTGATACCATAACATAAAATCCAAGCGAAACAGCTAATTCATAAACTACGCCCCAAAATCGAGTTTAAATATTAATGTGTGATGTGCCACTGGATGTAGTCAAAATAAGTGATAATTGGCAATGTAAAGGTTTTGAAAAACGCACTTTATTAGTAAACGACAAAACCTTTCTCGACGATATTTTTTTAGCCTTCCACTTGATGTTTAATGCACATCCTTTTCCATATTTCGACTAGATAAAATAAGTACAAAGTAAAAAAAACGATAGTTAACGTTGACCAACTTTGAGCAAAAGAATTTTTATACTTCTGATCAATTCTGAAACTTCCTATAGAGTATAGGACATCAGTCTAGGCATTAGCCAGTTCCGAACAGTTCTAGAACCTACTACACATGCGCACTTGAATATTACCATGATAATATTGAATTGCGCATGTGTAGATGGTTCTAGAACTGTTCGGAACCACAACAAAGCTTCTGTCTATAAATAGAGAAAAGAACTGTTTGGAAATGTCAATAGGTGTTTTAGAAAAACGTGTATTTCTCTTCATAATCAGTTATGAATATCAAACAAAGTGGTGACTATCATTCAAGGTGATAATATGAAATGGATCTGTGCTGACTTCGTGTTTCGTGTCTATTCGTGAGTGATACACTTCGACCATATAAGTTACGTGTTGATACTTCTTTTGTCCTTGGAACTGGAACTGGAGAATGGCAGTTATCCGTGATTTCGTGAAGTATCCAAATCGAAAGGAGCAATGGTGGGTTATATGCACTTTACTTATAAGGGATGCATATAATCGACGCTGATGCTGGTTTTTCACAATATTCAAGAGCAATAATGCTAATGCTTTACTCGAATTTTATATATTGACAACTAATTATTATTTTACATCCATGACATTCTCGATGACAACCAACATTCACGCCCATTTCTCTTCTGTAGTTGTCACGTTTTAATGTTACGAAATGTAGGTATGTTAGAGAACTTGACAGACTTATACACTTTATGAACAACGGACAAAAATAGTACTGGAGTTTTTAAATGCTTTTGCATCTACTTCTTTTTATTCATACCACCTAATATGTTCTTTTTCCATTAATCATCTAGGACCATCGAGATAGAATCATAAGAGTCGCTAAGGAACATTCAAACAGTGATAGAAAAATGGGATCGGTAGGTGGAGCTTAGAGAAGCTGCAATATGGCGACGAAGACAGGGACGAACTGGCCGACTGTTTCCTATATTTTAGGTTTTCCTGCTGTGGAAGCGCAGCTTGGCAGATTTCTTCTCATGTATTTTCAGGCTATCATTGTTAGATGTCGCGTGTGTGTATTCCCGCGTTTTCAATTTTTATCAGGCTTTTTATTCATGTCAATTGGTTTTTATCAGTCCCTTTGTTCATTGTGCTTTGTTCCCTTAAACTTGTAATATGCGTCCTTTCACATTTTTAATATTTTAACCCCTTTTACAAGTTTTAAACCATTTTATCTTTTTAACATGTTTAGTGTAGTGAAAGTTCGTTTGTGTATTTTAAACATTTATTTGATTTCTTGTTCACAATTATTATCATGTGTATAATGTGTGATTTTCTGTTATATTTTGGTGCCTTTTGAAACTGTCCTTCACATTCGGTGAGTTTTCACTTCTTGTTTTTTTGAGTTTCGTTACCTTACTAATCACTGTATCTTTCACCATTTTATGTTAGACTTCCTGAAGACGGGGAAAATTTCTCCGAAAGCTTGAAAATTGAATAAAGAAGACTTAAAGTAGCCTTCCTCGTATTATTGACTGCCTCCCACGAGCTCCTGTTAATTTATTCTAACATGTTCTAGTATATTTTGAAAGATTAGAAAAGCTCTGGAATATTTTTATGTATTTAAGAAATTAAGAAGTATTTGGAATCTGCAGAAACAAGATAGGTATTTAATTCAATGATTGCTGGATTTTGGGTTTTAGGGTCAATAAAAACACCTGGATTGATTGAAAACTTGTGCCTACGTTTTGATCAAATAGATTGTTTTTATGTAGCCCTGATGAAGGTTTTCAATGTACACCAAAACGTTAACACAAGCTTTCAATCAATCCTGGAGTTTTCATTGACCCCAAAACCCACAATCGAGAAACCTCAAAATGATAAGATTGAGTCTTGACATGCGATAAAAAAGATATTTAATTTCGAAAATTATAGTTTCTACCCAAGTAGTAGGTTGCAAGGTGACTAATAAAAAGAACTTATGACAATTGAGATTTTTTTATTGTCCTTTGGATAGTATAGTTCAATTACTTTTATGTCTTATACCTACTATTAGCTTCAAGATTACTAGATTTATTTAAAAAAAAAAAAAAACACTCGTCTATCTAGGTACTTTGCATCAATGCTTCTCATTTGTAAATACCTATGATTGCCCAACACAAATTGATCATAACCATGAGTGAGTAAATTGGAGAAAATATTGGAATCCGCAATTTAATGTGATTAAACATTTACAGATCTCAACCATATAAATATTTCAGTGAATTCGACACAAATTTTATATCCCGGTCCTGTATTATGCTATACCAACCTATAAAATGTGATTTCAGTCGATTTTTTTTTATCGATAGCATCTCTTCACGCACAACTTCTCAGGGCACATGGAACAATAATTGAGAAATGTAACAACACACAAAAATCACAAAATAACCCTCACAACACAGCCAAAACTGAGAAAAACCGTTCTACAAATGTAAACTGACACTTTGACAAAACGATCCCGGTAAGATGGCGGAAGTGATCCCATTTTAGTCACGTGAAGTCGTCTCCACCCCTTTCTACCTCCATGTCTAGGACCCTAGACTATGTACCCACCGCACCTTTGTATAACGTGCAACCTATTTTTACATCGATCTCATTTCCAAGAAACTTTGAGTAAGTATTCAAGAATATTAGAAGAATTATATTTGAAATTTCGTAGTTAATAGAACAATATATCCTCGAATATATCCGAATTCATATTATTCAATGTATCAGCTTGAATTGTTCATTTGATATCAAAAAGCAAAACATGCTGTTGGGCGCGCGAAAGGATATTCCATATCTGGTTTGTTGGAAAGATTCTACATGAAATATGTAGACCATTTTGTGCTAATCCACTGTTCTAAACAATAATTTGAAATAATAATGTCGGGGTACTACTTAATAATAATGAATTTTCACTCTGGAAAGGAACTTGATAAAATCATTTCAAACTTGTAGTATTATTTATACGGAGTGTTTCATTAGTAACACAAACAAATTCAGGTTGAGTTTTCCTGCTTAAGAACGAGACGAAAAGTTCTTATAAACATGTGGTGTGTGGGAAAATGCTCCTCCGTAGAGCACCCTGTATCTCTGCGAAGGAGCATTTTCTCTCCAATATCAAATTCTTGTCAATTCGAATTAAGAATGATGTCGATAACTTCATGTAAATCAGTATTCGCGTTTTTTTGTCAAATGACATTCGAATTTGGTCTCGTTATGGTCTATTTTTACCCACATGTTCAGTGATTGCTTTCTGATAGGTACGTACTTTAATAAAAATGTTCAATAAGATTATTCCATTCTCGAGATATTTAGGTTCAAATGAAATAATACATGTGATTTAGAAATGATGGCGAAGATAACCTGCTGGAAGTTATAAGATTTTGAATCATTAATCTATATTTCTCATTAAAGAAAAATAAATATCAACTTGTCAGTGATGTAAACAAGAAGTAGGAAACCTCATCTTAATTTTTTTCACTAAATGAAGCACCCTGTATATTCCAATTCAAAGCTGTGATTATCAGAAATAGGAAAACATTGAATCGTTGGAAAAAGAAAAAAAGATGGACAATAATTATCTGTCGACGTTCGCGCGGTTATTAATAGCCCAAAAGACTTTTTGTTACAACCAGTATGGTATGATCGTTTACTATCGGGCCTTCATTGAAACTCGTCTTATTTTTGTTATGTGGTATCTAGCGAAAAATATCAAAGGCCGACACCGACAGTTTTCGATAAATTCAAAGTGTTTCACATGCTTCTTCACCGTTGGCCGTTTGAAAATCATGTTAGATTTTGATGAGACATGGATGATTTTATATCGCGATATTTCCATAATAATAATAGTAATAGTTATAACAGTAGAGATATCGCGATGCAGTTTTCGGTAAAAATTATGTTGGTAAAGAGCCCATAAAAAAAACACATCATATTTGTCAAAATGAAACAGTGATATTTAAAGTCAAGAAGTGTATCACAATAAAAGTGATATTACCTGACAGCAGGGGCGACTCGTCAATAAGAGCGCCGGTGCGCGCGCACTACTAGCAAAAACAAGAAGAAGAAATAAAAACGAAATTTTAAAAGGTAAATATAATATAACAATTTTATTTCGAATAACGGTACACTTTCACTATTTTCATAAAGCCCAAAGTAGCACAGAAGTGAAAAAATATCGTTATCTATCAACACATACCTCCGGAGCCTTCATCATATTCTACCCCGTTGCATAGTCACAGTTCTATCAATATGTCCCAGTCCATGTGTGTATGCATTCGGCGTTCCAGTCGATTGAATTTTTGCTATGGAAATATGTCGGGAGTATTCGGAAAATCGGCCGATCTTAGGGCGCCACTGTACGCTATCTGAATACGCACACGGAAAGCGTTTTTACTAGTACAATAACTGTGCTGATTGTACTGAAATCTTCGTTCAAAACCATTATTCAAAATCATGATATTGTCCATATTTTATAAGAACGGACGATTTGACCGTTTTTTTCACCAAGGTTATAAAAATGAATTCCCCAAGTCACCGTCATTTGTTATTATGTCCAGCAATTGACATCAAATTTAAACCAGGATTTACAGTATTAGAACAGAATCGAATTCCGAATTTTTCTAAGTGATATTGTTTTGTTGAGTTTTTGTGTTTTTGGTGTTTATTCCGTTGTTATTGTCCATATTATTCCTAAGAAACTGTCAAAGTTTATTCGGACTTTATTGAAGCTTTTTAATCTGTTTATTATTGGTTCACAGGTAAGTAAAGCGGTATAAATAATTTATGTTATGTATTAGTCCAGTAATCATATACATAAGACCATGCGTTAGATCCGGTTGTTCTGATTTTCTGCTTACATATTAATGATGTCCCCAATGAATAATCCAAGCTTTCGACCTCGAGCGCTGAACGCAACATTGTCAAATTTCAAAAAAAACCCAAAGTTTTTATCGTTCATCCAGTTTTTGGCAGTTTTAACCCTCAACGACAGAGTTTTTGAATATAACTATGAAAAGCTTTTCAAAGTAGACTAGATTTGCTTCAATTTGAGATAAGGATGGTCTCTGTGGACCTGCTAGTTTACAAGATACAGATATTTAAAATTTAGCGTTATGTTTTCACACTTGGAAATGTTTACACAATAGAACATTATATTATTATGGTGCCTACCTGGAGGGTGTCTCAAGTCTAGTTACCATAAACATTAATCGTTTGGTGGGAATTCAGACCCTCTAGACCTATTTTCTTCGGAAAATTCACGCCTTGCTAATTCCTAAAGAAAAGAAGAATTATGCACAATTATTTTAATTTTAATGATAAAAGTAAATTGAACACATGTTTAAAATCCACTGAAAGTTGATATCGCCCTCTTTGAAAGACCCGGTTGAGTCTTGTCGGTCCTCTCACTCAGAACATGTCTGCAGTAGCAGAGCTTAAATTAACCCTTAGAAGTTTGAAACGAAAGAGTAAAAATGGCCGCAGACTCTTTTCAGGTAGATATAATGTTGTTTTATTGTCGCAGAGAAAAAGTTCAGATAGTCGGTTATTTAAACATTTTCAAGTTTGAAAATAAAACGCTAAATTTTGGAAAGCTGTATTTTGAAAACTATTTGGTCCACATAGACGGTTCTGTTCTCAAAATGTAGCAAATTTAATCCACTTTAAAAAGTGTTCAATAGTTATAAACGGAAACTCAGTCGTTCAGGGTTGAAATTGACAAAAATTTAATAAATGGTGAAAATTTTGGATTTTATTTGGATATTTGTTGCGTTCGGCACTGGAGGTCGAAAACTTGGATTATTCATTGGGCCATAATTATAAACAAGTCAGTGAAAAATCAGAATTACCGGATCTAACGCAAGGTTTCCCCCCTTTCAGGCGACATGGTTACTGGATTATATGTAAAAATTCAAAATATAAATTCTGTTGTGCCTCGAGCTAGTTCCAGCATTGCTTAGGAATCAGATTTTAGAGATAACAGTGTATGTGAACTAATGAAAGCATAAATTGTATAATCATAAATTATTATAGATTGAGAATGAGGATTTGTCTTTCGAGGAGCTTATAACTTTTCCGGGCACAAATAGTGGAACTAAAAAGGTACAATTTTAGTAGATAGCGTAGATTCTAAATCCTGATTATAAATTGTTGCAGATTGAGAATGAGGGTTCGTTTCTTGAATAAGTGACATTGCACAAGCTACCTCTGTTTTTATATCTGGATACAAAAATAGTAAAAGTAGAATCAATTTATATTTTATATCTGAATACGGTCCTGTAGTTAAACACAGCTTAACAGTTCGAACGCGCCAAGTCAGGCTGGCAACCTATAGCGTTTTTATGGAGTATGGTATCATGAGACCATTCCAGATTGGTCTGTCATTAACGTCACTTGCAGCTCGCCGATTGGCTGAAAGTGACGTTAATGACAGACCAAACTGCAATGGTCTCATGATACCATACTCCATGAAAACGCTTCTAATAAAATAGTTACTAATGACTGCTTGTCAGTTTCCGTTCTTATAAAAAATAGACTTTATTATAATCATCGATATAGAATCAAAAGAGTCGCTAAGGAACATTCAAACAGTGATAGAAAAATGAGATCGCAATATGGCGACGTAGACAGGGGCGAATTGGCCCACAGATGGAAAAACTTCAGAATTGTTATCTACGGTCACATTATATTTTTGATTTATTGATCATATTTGTTTCAATTTACTATTCACTACTCTTATATATTGTGTGTGAAGTATTATAAAATAATCCGGAAAAACTATTTTCCAATTGTGAAACTTTATTCAATATTATATACAAAACGAAGCGACAAACAACAGATGTATAACAATTATTAGTTATGCTATAATAATAATACAAATCATGCAGTTCAATATTCACTTGGACATAAATAAAGAGGAATAAGAAAGATGATAGTAAACAAGAAGATTAGTGAGTGAATTTTGAATCCTCCATTGCAAGCGAAATGTGGTGGTATGTACAGTAGTGTGCATAAATCCGTTGTACAAAATGCAGGACAAATTTGCGAAAAATACGTCCACACACGCATACATTTTTATCGTGCAATTTTTGAAATAATAATAATTATTATCATTATAGATAATAATTATTCAAACATGCTCTTTTATATTTGAAAGATAAGAAAACTTCTGGAATATTTCTATGTAGGTATTTAAAAAATTAACAAGCATTTGGAATCTGCAGAAACAAGATATTCAATTTATTGATTCCTGGATTTTGAGTTTTAGGGTCAATGAAAACTCCAGGATTGATTGAAAGCTTGTGCCTACGTTTCGACCAAAACAATTGTTTTTATGTAGCTCTGATGAAAGTGTTATAAACACCGAAACGTAAACACAAGCTTTCAATCAATCCTGGAGATTTGAGATTGGGTCATAAAAAAAAAATAAAATCATACTTTCTACCCGAGTAGTAGGATGCAAGGTGACTAATAAAGAGAAATAATGATAATTGAGATTTTTCATAGTTCTTTGGATAGTATAACTTCATTACTTTTATGTCTTATACTATTAGCTTCAAGATTACTAGATTTATTTATGAAAAAATCACTCGTATATCTAGGTACTTCGCAACAATGTTTTTCATCAGTAAATACCTATGATTGTCCAACACAAATTGATAATAGCCATGACTGAGTAAGTTGGAAAAAATATTGGAATCTACAATATAATGTTATTGAACATTTTTAACAAATATCAACCATATTTCAGTACACTCGACACAAATTCCATGCTATAGTAACCTATTGAATGTGATTCCAGTCGAGTTTTTCTTATCGTTAGCGTCTCTACTCGCACAACTTCACAGGGCACATGAAACCATAATTGAGAAATGTAACAACACACAAAAACCACAAAATAATCCTCACAACACTGCTAAAACAAACACTTTGACAGAACGATCGCGGTAAGATGGCGAAAGTGATCCCATTGTAGTCACGTGATGTCGTCTCCACCCCTTTCTACCTCCATGACTATAACAAACAAGATATGCTCACGCACAGGTTTCGCTGACGTCATGCGTCATTGCGTGTCCGAACCTCAAAATTCATAAGTTACCTAGCTAACTGGGTTACCATGATACTGAAACAAACATGATAAACTAACGCACATCCTCCTTAGAAATCATCACGTGACCCACCTCAAACCCATACAATCAATCAATCAGATTTTGGCGTTCACCAGGTTACGAATTTGCTTACCTAACTTTTCTTCGCAGTAGGGGCAAATCTCTTGGGAGGTATCTCATTAAGTAGTTACGTCATACCATAAATGATACTCCTAGTAATCAGAACGTTTTGAGGTTTGATCTCGAGTTGGTTTCGATACAGTAACCAATTACTTACCAAACCTGGTAACGGCAAATCGGTACCTGGTTAACGCCAGAATCCGACGTCATGCGTGAGCCAGTTCAAATTTTAATCAGCAAATGGTTACTAGGTTATGGTTTTAATGTTTTGTCTAACCTCACTTTTTGCTCTCGGTGACGATATGCGCGACTTGGTTCTAATTTTGTCAAGCAATCGATCATAATCTTTTGTGTTTTAGTATCATCATTCAAAATAAACACATCTGGTACATTTGTCATTTTCCAGTACAATTATTGTCACCTGTCTAGTCAGTTGTCACTATCGTCATTGTCAGTCTGCGGTCTGCAAGTACTCATTCAAGATAAACAGTGTTGCCAGAAGTAGGAATTTCTTCTTACGAGTAGAGATAATCATGCCATGTTTGGAAGAGGTCGAGAATTTTTCAAAGCCAAGAAAACATATGGAAAATTATCACTTCGCGGTATTTTAGAAAGTTAAACGCCGTGATGATACTACGTGTATTTATAATGATACTTCCACTTCTACCGAGGTGGAATTTTTTCAACGGTAGCCTAATTGAAATGTTTTTTGAAAAACAATGTTCAACTATTGTTTTTGCTAAAGGAATAAAAACATAATTTGGTTTATTCCGACCCAATTTGAATCTTATTTTGATTGAGTCACCAGCCTCAAGTGAATAACCATTATTGGTGTGGTTTTCTTTTGGTAGCGAACACCCATACCTACACTTCACGAGCCGCCACTGCTGATAGTCGTAAGAAAAGTACATTTCTTGATCTTGACTTGTGAACATATGCAAATTGGCTTGATTAAATTTTAACTGAACCAAGAGAAAATACAAACGAAAAATAGTGCATAAAAGAATGATTGTCAAAATTTGAAAATTTCAAGAAAACTACTTTTGAAAAAATTAGAAAAATTCATCAATAGTCGGTTTGTCTTACGCTAATGTGTAGTGGGGTGTTAAATCGCCTGAGCACAGATATAATGAAGGCGTTAATGGTATCCATCGCGAGTGTGAGTACCACTTTCCAAATATGTACTCATAACATAAATTCAGAGTAAAGTGCATTCTGATGAATCTAGAAGCGTATCTATCAATTTCCATTTTCGTTTTTGAAAGCTCTGTGTTGTTCTTTAGCAGCGAAAACTATAATCGGACATCATGAGATCCTTTTGCTTCGGTTGACTATGTGTTTATTATAGCCAGAGGCCAGAGTCTCATAACAACAGGTGTCAACTTTTATGCGGGCCATAACATAAAACCAACGAATTAGAATATTCTGCGGATCTATCAGGTCTGGAAGCGACCATAAAATATTTATGCTCCAAAATTGAAACTTGCCATCCTATACAGTGGATTTTAACAGAGATGGGGTCGAGATGAATCTATCGCCTTTACTCAATGATTATAAGTGAAGATATACTGGGTGATTCCGTTAAGTGGTTCATGCTTTCGGGGAATCATGGGGGACGTCGAAATGATAATTTTGATATGGAACACTTTAGGATGGAAATGCCACATACGCAATATACGTGGTGTTAAGGTTTTTAAAAAACTTAAGATATTCACTTATAATTTTTACCATCTTTGAAGGTATCGTTACGTGAATTTATAAAACGCGTTTACCTAACAGGGACACTTCAAATGTGAAAAGGAGAGATTCTAGTTTTAACTAGTGGCA
The DNA here is from genome assembly GCA_958502075.1 of Orchestes rusci. Lineage (NCBI taxonomy): Eukaryota > Metazoa > Arthropoda > Insecta > Coleoptera > Curculionidae > Orchestes > Orchestes rusci. Next base: position 5,537,411 of record OY293306.1, read on the forward strand.
TAGATGTTATTTTGCGTAAGACGCATTTCCGACCCACAGTTTGATATATCAAAATCAAAATATCGACGTTCCTCATCATTTCTCGAAAGCTTGACCTACTCACAGGAATCAGGATAGGAAGGATAAATATGAATTTTGTTTCTCAATTATGTGCCTCATGATAAAACATTCATGTTTGGATAACATATCTGTTACGATTGTTCATCAATGAACATCTTATATTTGCTAAAACGTAACCATAGTGTAACGGATACGTTAAGCAAACATCCATGTTCAATCATAGGGCTCAATTATCTCCACATGATATGATAGATGGAATGAACTTGGACTTGAAAAAGCATCACTCCAAATATCTGAATGGACCTTTTTCAATGGCAAACACCATTTTTTATGCAGTGAATGTGAACCAACTTGTCAAAGCCTTTGCTGTATTTGATCATCAATCACTTCCAGTGCCACAATATCAAAATGATAATATCCAGAACATTCGACATGACAAAATTTGTTTTGTATGGATGAGCGTATTCAGGTCGCCATTGAAATGCTATTGAAAAATCCATTAAGCGATACTATTTCAGAGACTGTCAAAAAATTGATACAAATGTCCTCTTTCTGATCATTCTTCTTCACCTCATTTTCACAATATTCTAAGTGATATTAACAATCTTAATTCCTAGTGGGTTTTCGGGAATCAAGGACACGTCCATACAGTTTCTTCTATTTCTAACTGTATGGACGTGTCCTTGATTCCCGAAAACCCACTACGTACTAACATATAAGGACGTTAAACCATTTTAATCTTAATTCCTTTTGATGGTATTTTGAGTGCAGAGGATGGACAATTATTCTGCTAATGTGTTTTGTAATCATGACCCAGATACCTGTTGAGTGTTCTCATAGATCTACCTTATCTGATTCAAATTGCATTCTTAGTAAATCAAGAGGGTAGTTGTGTTTTCTATTTATGTCTTCTTCTAGCAAATGAAAAAATGCGATACCGGTGGTTAAAGGATTTGATTTTTGTGAACTATCTAGAGTTAGTTTGAGATTTTGCTATGGCTCCCTCTTTTTAGCGACTACGGTTTGAAATGTCTTAATAAAGAGTTTGAATCATTCAAATGGTCTACCAGCAAATGAAGTTGATAAAAGTCTCTAACGGTGGTTAGAGAGTTTGGTTCTTTCGAATGAAATGATATCGAGTTCTGGGTAGTTAAATATCATTTATAGGGCATTAATGCTGTTTGTAGTTATAGAATGACTATAACGGGGGGTTCTTATCATGTGGCTTGATACAAGAGGAAAGCTATTTGTGTTGGGTTATATTGACTAGCCCACGTGGGGGACGCCGAATCTTTGTCATTTTGTTGAAAGTGTAGAATGCTACACTAGTGTTTTGTGGTGGTCAACCATTTATCCAATATTTTTCATGACTATACACTTGCATTGTTGTGGGGGTTGATTATCGAATTTCAAATTGTGAGGTGTTGAATATGTAGAAATTTGTATTCATGCAATCACACGTTTATTGTATTGGATAATTTAGTTTGTTAAGGTTGACAACAACATATTGTCAGATGAATTGAGATAGAATGAGATAGCCGTGAACTTGTCGTATGTTTTAAGTCGCTACAATAATTTTGTGAATGCACACATGTTATTTCAAATTCTTCAATTATATCTTTTACAAAAATAGCTTCTAGTGAAAAGATTTATCCATTAAATTCAAAAGGTTTTGGGCCCAGAGGGTGAAAGATTAAGAATTAGCTGAAAACCGTTTGTGATTTGGTTTTCAATAAATGAAAAGCTTGAAGATCATTGTTTGAAGTTCGATACAATTCTTAGAGAACTCAAGGAGCACGTATCAGACGTGAACGTGAGTGAGAATGATAAAATGTGTCATTTATTATTATCTCTGCCAGCAAAGTAGTTACAGCTCTGTAGAGTGTCTCAGATGTCAAGTTTGATTTTGTGAAGGCGAGACTTTCAGATTAGGAAATAAAAATGAAATCAAAGAGCGCGAATCATGAAAATAGTGAATTGGGCCTAAATAAAGTCTCCAGTCAATATTTTCAAGCACAGTGTCCGAGAATAAAGGAACATATACGAGACAGAGAGATCACAGAGGTTTTAGAGGAGACTACAGGTTTTGAGGAGGTCGCAGTCATGATAAATCCAAGGAAATTGGAGACAAGAAGCATCAGACAAACACAGTTGAAGAAGAAGTACTAATCTATGCTGCAAACATTGTGGAGCCTGGCAAACGTACTGATTTGAAAAAGGCACCATGTCCCTCTTAGCGGTCATAGACGGTTGAAAGTGGAAGGTGGGAATGGGAAGTTTGTTGCACGCGTAGTTCAGTCGCAAAGATGTTGTGGTCGCTAGAGCATCGCACGTTCTGCATCGAAACTAACTTTGTGCGATTCGGCTCTATCGTCACCGTGCCTTCCGCATAAAATTCACAATTTCTCCCCGCGCTCAACTTCCGGATCGCAATCGCATTATTTCGTGAATGCGTTCGGGGAGAGAGGAAATGTGTCCACAATAAGAAAGGGACCACAGAGGACCGTTACAACTCCAGAAAACATCGAACGAGTTCGCATTGCCATGGAACAATCTCCCAGGCGCTCTGCTTGAAGACAATCAAATGCTCTTGGCATTTCCAGACGGTCCCTTGATTCATCGTATAAAATAAAAACTCCAAATGTTGTACAAATCAGAAAAAAATTAAAAAAAAATCTTATTCATACATACTGAGTGTTATTCCAATTTAAAATCAATACGTTTGCCGCGCTCCACCCTGTACTATAATGAGGGCAAAGTATGTTTTGTATTAGACTCAGGAGCCAGTAACCATTTTGTAAAGGAAAGCTTAGAAGACAACATGTATGATATACAGGTGCTACCAAACCATCTATCCAATACAATAGGAACCCTAAAAGCAGAATGTCAAACTTTGTACCAAACTCTCAATTCAGGCAATAATTATACCCAAAATGAGGCACAACCCACTTGTTACGATTTTTATTCGACAGTCGAAATTTAGCTTAGAAATTAACTAAAAATATATTTTTCTATTTTTGTAAACAAACGATCGACAGTCAACTTTATTCAATTTTGAATAATAAATAAAACTACAAAAACTCACATTTATTGTCAAGATACTCAGAATTATTCACATTCACAGTAAATGATATACTAAACAAGCAGTATTCAACTCTTATGAAAATCAGTAATTTGAAATAAATTAACAATAAATAATTACCAATAAACTAATATAAACAAACATCTGTCAAACTCAGCTGTTGCGACGTCAGTTCTTCTTTTTTGGGTGAACTAATCTTGGCCGCTTCGATTCCTGCAGATTCTTCTTTTCCTGAAACAAAGGGTGACCTGTCACTTAAGGGCCATATGTCATGTGTTGGATTTTTAAGGTTATAACAGAGGTTGAGTCTGACCGAGAAAGTCGCATGCCTCTTGGTATTTTTGCCATTTTTCGCCAGAATTTTCCGACCAAACGCTCACTTTTTGGAGACAAAGTTTTACTTGTTCCAATCCATCCATTTGTTGATGATTTTATGTGAGATTTATGGTCCCTAAGCAGGAAAATTCCATTTTTCCACTAGCACGTTGCACGTTGCTAATCACGCTAGGCCACCTGCCAACTTTGGTAAGTTCTCTCCCACAAGCATCTGGAAGACACAAATCTCTTACTGGATTTTTCCGTTGTTTTAGGCCTACTTACTACCTATTAAAAATATCTTCTCTTCTGAATTTGTCCCTTGCTTACCTTTTTGATTGATCGAACCATTTGTGCGATTGACGTCGTTGGACTGACGGAAGCCCCTGACGAAATATTGCGTATTTATCGAAGATAACTGGTTCACGAAGCCCTTGAACCATAGCCCTTTTAGACGTCGAACTGGAAAAGTTAACCCTCATAGTGAAGACGAAATGTTGTGAGTCCTTTCCAATTTTATTTTACCTACATTAATTTGGGGAACACAACTCTGGAACCAGGATAAGTGGACACTGTCCCTTCATTTGTTACGCCACTGCACGGCACGAGATCGTCATCGGTTTCTCGACTGTATTGAACATCAGCCTATACGTATAACGATAGATTAATATTATTGATAAACAAATTACCGATATATTTACTTAAATCGAAATTATTCCCCAGAGTTTGTGAACCACAAATGGCCATTTGAGAGTATTACTGAGTCTTTTCATTTTATTTGATTCACATTGAAGCTATACTTGTAGCTATTTGTGTGCTTATATCGTTCTCCTTTATCTGTATCATCATAATCAGCTTGGAGCATATCGACTGTTTGGGAGATATCAACGTAACTGCGATAGTAATTTTGTGAATAAACATTTTGGTGTGCAGTTAAATTTGGTCTAGTACCTTTGATTTCCCGTTTTGAGTGAGCACATCCATTGGAACCCAGGCTAAAGGGCATAAAACGGGTGGCGTCTTTAGAAAATCGAGTATTTACCCCGACCACTCTCGGCTGAGGATAGCAAACAAGCCTGATCCAATTTCCAATCACTAGCACTTATTAACGTCACTTCAACACTTCACACACTTTTCTAACAGCACAAATTAATTGCTCATATCGCCCCATTTTCCCCAAACATTCTGTTTTAGTCAACATAACCCCGCTTTTCTTTCTGGTAGTGAATATATTTCATTACAAATTGGCGCCCAACCAATCGTGGTTTTCTGGTTTTTACGTTTCCGTTGGGTTGAAGTAGAGTGTACTTGGCAACACTGCTAGGGTCTTAGTCGATGTGGACTTAGAATTTTGGATTGTTGAGATTGATATTTTTGTTTAAGTTTCTTTTTTGTTTTGATTTGGAACTGACTTGTGTTGTTTGTTTCACCTCATTTCGAGTCATCATGTTGATGCAAGTGCATTCAGTGACTCTCATAGCTTCTTCTTAGTCAAGATAAATTCAGTTTATTTGCGTAGAGCTGTTTTTTTTTGGGGTTTTAAGACAAAATTCCAAGTGTAGCTCGTTTCATTAGGTGTTGTTTTGTTTGCTAACCTAAATTCGTTTCCTTTTTAATTAATTAGTTTTGGTTAGAGCATTTTTTTTTTGCTCTCTATTGCTGTGGGCAACGCTTCTTTGCGCTTTGGTTATTTTTTTATTTTTTTTTATTTTTTTTTGGCGAGGGTCGGGTTTTCCCTTGTCATCCTTCTTTGAGATTTCAAAGTTGAAATTATTTTTTTTTTCTTTCCTTGAACCACTGAACGGTTTAATTACTTTATTTTTTTTTTGTATTAAAACTTATACAAATATAATTATGGCTAATATGGAAGTGAATCAACTTGGACACGAAGAATTAAAATATGAGCTTTCAATCCGCGCTTTACCAACAAGTGGAACTTTTGCACAGAAACGATCATCTTTAAGAGAAGTCCTCAAATTGGAACGTGATGGAATTGTTCTTGCTCCAAAAACAACTAGCTATGAACCGGAAAGTGAATTGTGTCTTTGTAAAGCTAGATTGTATTCTATTGAAAGAGATATACAGAGATTTGATTTTTCAACTAAAGATAATGGGCTCAAGAAACTGCATACTTTCTTGGCGCATACAAGAGCCAGACTTGAACGAATTTTTCCAGAGCCTGGAGTTAATCGATTTTTGAAAGAGACTCTTATTACCAGAACTGCTGAATTACTTGGACAATTAGAGCGTCTTCATCTAGGACAAAGTTCGACTGGTCTCGACCAACAACCAGCAAGTTTAACTACAGTTCAGACCTCGACTTCGAATACTTTCACGGATGCTGAGGGTTCAGAAACAACAAGAACGAATGATTTAATTGACTTGGATGAAACGGAATCTCCTTCAGTGGTATTCGTGACTGAATCTGAACCACGTCAACAGTTTGCCCAGAATCTTCTGTATCAATCAGCAATCAATAACCCTCCAGTTATTCAAGCATCATCAAATCAACCATTGGACTTAAGCCATCATCTTTCGAACCAATCAAACTCCCGACCTCAAATGACATCATTGTTGGACATGCCAAACATTGAAACTCCTGCATCAGTCCACCAGCAATTTCACTCGCAGTTTCCTAATCATCGAGTTACATATCAACCAAATATTTACAGAGATACATATTATCAGCATCATGTACCAGTCTCAGATGGATTTTCTGGCTACCCCATCCAGGAAAACTCAGCTCATCATATGAATCAATTTTCTTCTTCAAATGAATCTCGTAGAACTACTCAGGTTAGGTTTGCTGATCCAATAGCAGATAGCTCTAGACTTGCTCAGATGAATACAACCCTTCGTGACACAACTCTCAATCATCCAGAGGTATATGAGGGTTTTCACGATCGGTTGAATAACCTTCAGTTTTCTCCAGGAAGGAGCAGACTATACACACCAACTCGTTCTCAGTATTCTTACAAAAATCCCGAAGTTGGACGTTGGAACTTGACATATGATGGACAGTCTAGCCTCAACGATTTCTTGGAGAGGTTGGAAGAACTTCGTCTATCCCGAGGTGTATCTGCGGAGCAGCTCTTGCGCTCTGCTCCTGAGTTGCTCACCAAGGATGCTCTATTGTGGTATCGAACCAGACGTTTTTACAGTTGGGAGGACCTCATCAACCAACTTAGAGAAGCTTTCGAACCGTACGACTATGAAACTGGGTTATGGGATGAAATTCGACGCCGAACACAGGGTGGACATGAACGTGTGGTTAGCTTTGTGGTGGCCATGGAAAATCTTTTTAGAAGATTGCCAACCTTACCTTCGGATGATTGTCGCCTCCAAATAATACGTCAGAACCTCCTTCCATACATCCAATCTCGTCTAGCAACACATCATATCTCAACTCTAGAAGAACTTCTCAGATTGAGTCGTGCCGTCGAAGAAACGGAGATTAGAGTTCAGCGTTTTGCACCGCCTCCTACTAACTACAGGACTTTGTTGGAACCACAACTAGCTTATCGTAAGCCAGCCACAATCTCAGCCATCGACGTAGATGAACCATCAGGCTCAAGAAATGACAATTTTCTGAATCCAACAAACATAGAAATTGATGCCGTGAGAACTGATAGCAGACTATTGTGCTGGAATTGCAAGGAATCGGGTCATCGATTCAACAAATGCAACAAGCCTCGTCGAGTATTTTGTTTCAAGTGTGGAACCGATGGTGTAACCTCCAAGAACTGTCCCAAATGCTTAAAAAACGACCAGACCGTAAGCTAGATGGCCGACTGTCTTACGTTCCTTCTTCTGCGGCCCATCAGTTTGACGTCTCTGCTCGTGCAACTGTACTTTTGGACTATATTTTGTCTCACGCTAAGGGAGATCAGCGACCTTATTTAGAGGTAACAGTTTTTGGAAAGCAGATTTTGGGTTTGCTTGATAGTGGCTCAACCCGCACTATTCTTGGCTCGTCTGGATGGAAAATGTTGAAAACTGTATGTTCTTTGGATTCTACTGTCAGGACAAGCTGCGTAGTGGCAAATGGAGGATCATGCGAAAGTATAGGTGAAGTAACCATTCCCTTTACCCTTCGAGACAAAGTTGTTGTTCTCAATGTATTAGTTGTTCCTTCTCTTCATCATACACTCATTTTGGGAATAGATTTTTGGGCAAGAATAGGTATTATACCCGATTTACATGCTAACGAGTGGCAGTTTGGACGAGAACCGGAAATTACTGCTAAAGTATGTGCTATCCAGCCCCTGGAGTCTTTGACACCTGACCAGAAAAATACTCTTAGCAAGCTTGTAGAAGAGACCTTTTCAACCATGAATAGCCGGTTAGGGTGCACAGATTTAGTTGAGTTGACCATCAAGACAGACTCCCAGCCAATTAAACAAAGGTATTACCCTCTTTCGCCTACACTACAACAACAGGTTGAGATTGAGTTGGATGAGATGCTCAAGAATGATATCATTGAGCCATCGAACTCACCTTGGTCATCGCCTATCGTGATGATCAAAAAGAAGTCCGGTAGCTGGCGTTTTTGTGTGGACTATCGTCAACTGAATCGAGTAACAGTTCCTGATGCCTATCCGATTCCCTACGTAAGCACAACCTTGGACAAGCTTCGAGACGCAACATATCTCAGCACCTTAGATATTAAATCGGCATATTGGCAAATTTCCGTTTCCAAAGGATCACGACCTCTTACCGCTTTCACAGTGCCCCGAAGAGGATTGTTTCAGTTTAAGAGGATGCCATTCGGTTTGACGAATGCTCCTGCTGTGTGGCAAAGATTAATTGACCGTATCGTTGGTGTTGATTTGGACCCTTACGTTTTTGTATACTTAGATGACGTAATCATCTGTACATCAAGTTTCGAGAAGCACATCGAAGTTCTCAAGGAAGTCATCCATCGTCTTACATCCGCAGGCCTAACTCTAAATAAGGAGAAATGTAACTTCTGTAAACCCGAGTTGAAATATTTGGGTTACGTGGTCAATAAGAATGGACTTCTTGTAGATCCAGATAAGGTGAATGCCATTGTCCAGATTCCTCCTCCCAAGAACGTCAAAGAAGTTAGACGTATAGTCGGTTTAGCTTCGTGGTACAGGAGATTTGTTCCTAATTTTTCTACCCTTATGGCACCTATGACGAATCTTACTCGGAAGAACGTGAAGTTTGATTGGAACTCAGCTTGTGAAGATGCTTTCAACGCAGTAGAGGAAAACTTAATAAAGGCTCCCGTCCTCTCATGTCCAGACTTCAAGAAGCCATTTGTCATACAGTGTGACGCCTCTGACTATGGTTTGGGTGCTGTGCTCACACAAATCGAGGGAGATGAGGAACATGTCGTGTGTTATCTCAGCAGGTCCTTAACTAAGAGTGAACGCAAATACTCCACTACTGAGAAGGAATGCCTTGCGGTGTTATTTGCAATTGAAAAACTTAGACCTTATGTGGAAGGAAGTAAATTCACAATCATCACGGATCACTACTGTTTGAAGTGGTTGAATTCGATCAAAGATCCTGTTGGTCGAATAGCAAGATGGGCGATCAGACTCCAACAATACGATTACGAAATCATCCATCGTAAGGGCAAAGACAACGTAGTTCCTGATGCACTTTCCCGTTCTGTTCCTGCAGTTGACTCTTTATTTTCAAGTTCTGTTCCAGCTTTTTCTATGTCAACGACTACAGACCAATGGTACCAAAATATGTGTGGCAAAGTTACTGAAGATCCTTCAAAGTATCCACTTTGGAATGTGGAAGACGGAAAACTCTATAAACGATGCCGTTCAACCTATCCAGATCTACTCAATCCAGAGGATAATTGGCTACTTGTAATACCGAGACACAACAGATCTTCTGTGATCAAAGAACATCACGATCCACCCACTTGTGGTCACTTGGGTGTACTAAAAACTGTTTCCCGCATTTCTCAACGTTTCTACTGGCCAAATATGAGAAACGACGTGGCTAGATATATCCGGAGATGTAAGATCTGTTTGGAAGCCAAACCCGAACAGAAAGCCCCTATCGGAAAAATGCTTAGTGCTCAACCAACAAGTTCCAGGCCATGGCAGATCATTAGCATTGATTTGGTGGGTCCCTTACCTCGATCGTCATCAGGATATAGTTTTATTTTCTCAGTCTGCGATGTGTTTAGCAAATACGTTTTATTCTTTCCTTTACGAAAAGCTACAGCTTCAGCAATCTGTCGCAGCATTGAAAACGACGTTATCTTAATTCATGGGGCCCCTGAAAAAGTCATCGCCGATAACGGTAAACAGTTTAGGAGTAATTGTTTCCAGGATCTTATGAAGCAGTATGGAGTAGCAATACAGTATACCGCTAACTATCATCCTCAAGCGAACCCCGTCGAGAGAGTGCATCGAGTCGTTAAGACTATGCTTTCTTGTTACGTCCAGGAAGATCATACCAAGTAGAGATGGGAATAACGGTTTCACGTTTGGAGCGTTGTAGCCGAGAACGCTCCAGAAAAATACCGTTCCAAAATAACGTTACTTTGGAGCGATATCGATCGAGTTGTAGTGGCTAGTGGCAGACATAGATAGAATAATAACTGGAGAGTAGCTGAAGAAAATGCGGAGCGCGGATCTTTGTTGTGCGAATATCGCTACTGAAAATTACTGATCTGAAGGCTACGCATGTGAAAATAATATTTTTTATAATAGGCGTTATTTTATTTTCTTTCTAATAATGATAAGAACGGATAATACGATAGTATATTTTGGATATCTAGCTAGAATAGATAATAATTATTGGATATAGATAGAAAACAAAAATACTAGATAGATATGTATGAGGTAATAATATACAGCAAATGAACAAAGTTTATCAAATAATTTTTTTATTGTGTGGAGACTGGACTGTATATTGCACTCTATTCCTAGTCAAAACAAAACACTGACAAACATATAAACAATGGCAGGACAAGAACCCGTAGAACGGGAATGCGTATAAATTCTTGCTCTTGCACTCCGTTTTTCCGATTAGTTTCGGTCGACGCGACATGTCACGTTCCCAAAAGAACGCCTTACCTGATTTAACATATAAAACTGAAACGATCGATATCGTTCCAAGTAACGAATCACTTGGACGTTCCGAAGCGCTCCGGAGCGTTCCTGAAAAATACCGCTCCAAAATAGCGTTACTCAAACAACGACACATCTCTAATACCAAGTGGGATACATATCTGTCTAAAATTGGATGTGCTATAAGATCAGCTCGTCACGATGTCACAGGACATACACCCAATTTCATCGTGTATGGACGTGAGACAAAATTTCCAGCAGGACCAGACCAACCAACTGTTACTGTCGACCATGATACTCCACTTGATCTGGAAACAAGATCAAAAGCTCTCAGTGACCTTTTCAAAGACGTACAAGCCAAACTGAAGAAAGCATATGAGAGTTCGAAGCACAAGTATGATTTGAGAAGAAGGCACGAAGGTTTTCAACTCCATCAACAAGTTTATCGGAGAAATTTCACGATCTCGGACGTCTCGAAGCATTTCACGTCCAAGCTCAACCGAGAATATGCAGGACCTTTTGTCATCAATAAGATCTTATCGCCATGGACGTATGAAATCGTCGATCTTGATGGACGAAAAGTTGGTGTATGTGCTGCCAAAGATCTAAAAGCTCATCCTCCAGATCACGCCATCTAGCCAAATTTTCTTTTAACATTTTTTCTCAATTACCTAACCCTTAGTATTCTAGTGTATTCATCTTATATTTTTGTTTAAATACGTTTTCTCCTTTTGTTGTCGTACAGTATTCTATCTCCGTTTAGAATGGAAAAGTTTTGTCAAACTTTTTATTCTAAGGAGGGGAGATGTTGTTACGATTTTTATTCGACAGTCGAAATTTAGCTTAGAAATTAACTAAAAATATATTTTTCTATTTTTGTAAACAAACGATCGACAGTCAACTTTATTCAATTTTGAATAATAAATAAAACTACAAAAACTCACATTTATTGTCAAGATACTCAGAATGATTCACATTCACAGTAAATGATATACTAAACAAGCAGTATTCAACTCTTATGAAAATCAGTAATTTGAAATAAATTAACAATAAATAATTACCAATAAACTAATATAAACAAACATCTGTCAAACTCAGCTGTTGCGACGTCAGTTCTTCTTTTTTGGGTGAACTAATCTTGGCCGCTTCTGGGTCAATGTCATGGTTCATGGTCAAGGCCAATTTCCGAGGACATCTATTTTTAGCTTCGATTCCTGCAGATTCTTCTTTTCCTGAAACAAAGGGTGACCTGTCACTTAAGGGCCATATGTCATGTGTTGGATTTTTAAGGTTATAACAGAGGTTGAGTCTGACCGAGAAAGTCGCATGCCTCTTGGTATTTTTGCCATTTTTCGCCAGAATTTTCCGACCAAACGCTCACTTTTTGGAGACAAAGCTTTACTTGTTCCAATCCATCCATTTGTTGATGATTTTATGTGAGATTTATGGTCCCTAAGCAGGAAAATTCCATTTTTCCACTAGCACGTTGCACGTTGCTAATCACGCTAGGCCACCTGCCAACTTTGGTAAGTTCTCTCCCACAAGCATCTGGAAGACACAAATCTCTTACTGGATTTTTCCGTTGTTTTAGGCCTACTTACTACCTATTAAAAATATCTTCTCTTCTGAATTTGTCCCTTGCTTACCTTTTTGATTGATCGAACCATTTGTGCGATTGACGTCGTTGGACTGACGGAAGCCCCTGACGAAATATTGCGTATTTATCGAAGATAACTGGTTCACGAAGCCCTTGAACCATAGCCCTTTTAGACGTCGAACTGGAAAAGTTAACCCTCATAGTGAAGACGAAATGTTGTGAGTCCTTTCCAATTTTATTTTACCTACATTAATTTGGGGAACACAACTCTGGAACCAGGATAAGTGGACACTGTCCCTTCATTTGTTACGCCACTGCACGGCACGAGATCGTCATCGGTTTCTCGACTGTATTGAACATCAGCCTATACGTATAACGATAGATTAATATTATTGATAAACAAATTACCGATATATTTACTTAAATCGAAATAATTCCCCAGAGTTTGTGAACCACAAATGGCCATTTGAGAGTATTACTGGGTCTTTTCATTTTATTTGATTCACATTGAAGCTATACTTGTAGCTATTTGTGTGCTTATATCGTTCTCCTTTATCTGTATCATCATAATCAGCTTGGAGCATATCGACTGTTTGGGAGATATCAACGTAACTGCGATAGTAATTTTGTGAATAAACATTTTGGTGTGCAGTTAAATTTGGTCTAGTACCTTTGATTTCCCGTTTTGAGTGAGCACATCCATTGGAACCCAGGCTAAAGGGCATAAAACGGGTGGCGTCTTTAGAAAATCGAGTATTTACCCCGACCACTCTCGGCTGAGGATAGCAAACAAGCCTGATCCAATTTCCAATCACTAGCACTTATTAACGTCACTTCAACACTTCACACACTTTTCTAACAGCACAAATTAATTGCTAATATCGCCCCATTTTCCCCAAACATTCTGTTTTAGTCAACATAACCCCGCTTTTCTTTCTGGTAGTGAATATATTTCATTACACACTATCGTCTCGAAACTAGCCTCAAGAGGACATGAGATCATTGTGGAAGGAAATGGTACAACCATAAGTGGGAGAAATTTCTTACTGCATTGTGGGATTGAAAATATGTGTTAACAATGGACAGATCAAGAGTTGAACCTTTTATTCATCAAGGTCATATTTCAGTGGAAAAGGACTTATGGCATAGAAGATTGGGTGATGCAGGCAATGATGCTCTGGGACAGCTGGTTTTATCAAAATCTGATAAAATTTGCAGTGATTGTATGGAAGAAAAGGCAACCATTTGATAAAAGCAGATGAGCCACAACTTTTATGGAAGATCTGCTTCATGATGATGTTTGATTATCCACATTTCTTGGTAATAAAAATATTATAAACCAAAGATGAGGCTAGTGCAAATCTCATTCAATACGTAAAAGACGTTGAAAGACCGCTCCAGGTCAAGGTCAAAGCCTTTAGACTTGATACCTAACGGAGGAAAATTGGTTTGAAATGAAATAAGAAAATGTAGTAGAAAAAATGATATCGCTTTGGAATAAACCATTCTCTTCTCTTTCGGCAGCCTCTCAAGACGTATGGTTTTTTTTCTCGTGAAGAAAACTCAGATCATTGGCGTTTCATCAGGTCTCTGTCGCCCTCAGATAAGTATTCTGCCATTAAGACTGCCATCCTTGCACGCCTCACCGACTCGCCAGACGCGCAACCTGACAAGCTTTCGAAAGGTACTGAACTTGGTGACAGAAGTCTTCTTCCCAGCTACTCCACCACATGCGTCTCTTGACTGGAACGTCCGTTGTGGATGACGTCTTCAGAGTTTAATGGCTTGACCTACTACTGAAACAAACACGCCGTTTGTTGATCCTCTGCAAAAACCAGACGCTCGAAGAACTCGCAGCAGTTGCAGACGAAGTTCTCGAAATGGAACCCTCCATCAGGACGACCCCACATCAGCCCTTTTCTGTCGTTAAGACGGCTTTCCACAGCAAAGTTGTGGACTCACACCACGACAAGGTTGCTGAAGAGCTCTTCGTCCTACGTTTGGGCCTCACTCAGCTAGCTACCGCCACTCAAGTTACCTTCCAATGGAAGTCACCCGCTAACAGCCTCCCAGAATGCACAGTCGCTGGCAACCACCAGCAACAGCCCTGCACACACCAGAACACAACTGGACTCCAGCCAGGCTCAGGCTGGCGCTGATATCAGGCCAAGTCTGGCACAGCATCCACCCGTTGCAAGCAACCCTGCACATTTGAGGTACCAGTCACCTCAAATGCTCCGCAAGAAAATTACCTTCGCCGGAGTGGAACTCAGCGGCCACCATCACGGAATGTCTACGTTTTGTTTCAGATCGAAACACCTCCACTTGCTTCCCGATGCCTGGAATGATCACTGTCATCCGTGAATTGTCATTCTTGTCCGTCGCAACAATCTCGTCATCCGGTTCACGGATGTAACTGAAGCAATGCTTTTCATCTCAGCCTTTTAAGACGTGTTTGTTTTCCTTTCCGTGAAGAAATCTTGAATCATCCGCGCTTCATCAAGAGCAACTTTACCGGCAACTTGCCCGAATTGTTACTGTCGACATCCTACACACTCGTGGCTATTCATTTTCTGTCGATCTTTTTAATTATAAATTTCATTGTCACGACTAAACTGTAATTTTTTCGCACTGGTCAGAGTTTGTGTTTTGGTTGAACCTTTTCCAAGACCGGCACAGAATAACTAGTTTAGCTCCAAAATTTTGAAACACTCTGTGGACTACACAATAGGAAAACTCACTTCTCTTATGTCAATTTATTGTAGCCTCATTCGTTCTGGACATTTTAACTATCGAGTTGACCTGATAACTTTTTTCAAGAGGAATATTCAACTTTCTATTGGCATTGGTTATTATGGAAGACTTTGAGGACTAGCGCCACTGTTGTCAATCAGAAAATGCGCTCTGTGTCAATGATAAGCAAAGATATATCATTTTCCCTAGTCGAATATACCATGACTTTTTACTTTTCTTATGTATGTTATCTAGATTTTTTTTCTTAGCTGCGCTACTTTATCAAGAAGAGCTATTCATACAAAAATAACAAACAATATAATGTTTCCACCGCAATGTGTTTCGCATTACAAAAATTATTAGCAGGAAAACACTCTCCAAAAGATAACACACTTAAAGAATATACCATATTTTCTAAGATATGAAACCGTTTTTATTTCTATATATGCATCGGAAGCTCAAAAAATAAATATTGTTCTCTAGTCGCAGAGACTACTTCGATAGTCATAAAATCCTTCGGGTTATTGCTCATTTTGGTAAAAATATGTCAACAACAGGTTCCAACTTTTATGTAAGTGTTAACATAAAACGGATGCATTAAAATATTTTGCGGATTTATCAGCTCTGGAAGCGACCATAAAATATTTATGTTCCACAATGAAAACTTCCATGGGAATTTCAAAGATTCTGATATAATCCAGATATTATATCCATCTCCTCAGACAGTGAAGTGATGATAAATTGTATCATATTCATTTATATAGACATCAATCACTGTTTCCCAAATATTATATCTCCAAAATGATAAATGGAATCAATTTGAAATAAAAGAAACATTGCTTCAAATTTATTAGTAGATTAATAGACTCTATACCTAATGTCTATTTCACACAATGTGAAGCAACTTGTCATAGCATTACGTATGTCCGATCATTGATCACTTCCAGTGCCAGAATACTATCTGGATTATAATATCAACTGTGCAACATCTGTGTGCATATACTTGAAATTATGTATTGAGGGCGTAATTCAATCTGTGTTGAAAACTCCATCACGCATAATAATAAATAAAAATATTCTCGAAAAACAATAAGAGAGAAATACAGTTCAAACGTTATTTTCGAGCAATTATCATTGTCTTTCTGAATAGGTATAGTCAGCTTGAAAAAATATAACGGAAAACCCATCATAAAAAGGGATTTATTAAACGTTCTTTGAAGGTACGACTATCACGTGCAATAGTTATTTGGATCATTCATGATAACTTTGTTAGCATGAATGAATATCCGAAAAATCTGGAAAAATCTGGACCAGTGTCGATAATAATCAATAATCAGTGAGGAATGAAACTAGATTCATTACTCATAATCGAGGTCTTTGAAGAAGTAAAAGTAAAGTTATCGTTAAATTATCAACTTCATTTTCAAAAGTAAATATCTACCGACCAGCTACTGGTTACAAAAATGATTTGAAAAGATAACGAAACTACTGATCAATGTGGATATCCACGGAATCCAAAATATTGGAACAAGAAAATTTAAAATGATCAAAAGAAATAATCCAAATCATTACGTGAATGACCTGATGATCAAATGCGCCAAGTGAAGGATGCTCTAGATATTAGATTTACTAAAACACAACTCCATTTACCAATGGAGATGTCACTAAGTGGAGAGTAAGAGAGTTTCAGCGAAGTTCACCAATACTAAACAGATGGGTCACTTCTCGTCGGACTTTGACATATCCAGGAAACAAGTCGCCGTGCGATCATAGCATGTCGTTCAAAGCAGCTGGCCCGGCAAAAATCGTCAAAGAGGCCGACAAAGGTTTTGAACTGGTGGGTCCCAAGCTGTTCGAGGGTGGGGCATGGAGGAAGGTGCTGCTGTTTTCGAGCGCTTCGAGAGTGACTGAACTGACTAGTATTAGTGAACTTTTCTCAATAAAATGCGAAAGATCATTTGCCGTCCACGTGAAAAGGAAACGATAATGACGACTCATATTGATTAACCAATAATTAACTTCGTTGAAATAATAATATGTAAGTATTATGCAGTTTACTGAAGATTTATATGAAGTCTGCATAAAGATCAAAACATTTTCAATACAGGGTGTAACAAATTCGAGTATACAAGGTTTTTTTTTTTCAAGGGACAAATTAGCCCTGTATGAAAAAGTAATGATGATACGTTTATACAAATTTACAAATGGAGAATCTTGACCATGAACTACTTTTTCAAAATAGTGAATGTTTTCTATCTCTTCCGATAACTTCGTTATTTTAAACGGCAACCCTCATTTTTTATTACACATTCAGATTCCTTTTTGAAAATTAAGGTCAGTTTATTGGATGATACCCATGGCCATCTTCGACCATTTTGGAGATATTTACAATTTCAAAAGAAAAAAATTGACAGTTAATGAGGGCTTTTTGATGGTTTGTATCTCAGCGACCTAATCGTAAAATAATTAAACCCTGGGGGTACCTATTGAAGATGCTGGTCATCCAAATAATCTTGATCATTTTTCACAATAGTCTACCAGGGTCTTGACAATTTATGAAAAACGAAAACCCGAGTTCTCTAAATGAAATGCCTCATTTTTTATTCAACTTAACTTACCGTGTACGTTTAGCCATGGTTAGGCAGTCAAATGGATCATTTTCATGAGTAAACCATTATTATAACGTTGGTCGATGACGGCAAAGTTGCGCAATTTGAATCTCAAAAAAATGCCGCTTGGAAACTGGGTAATCCAAAGACTTCCGGAGATATCCGGCAATAACTAATTTTTTCTAATTCCTTTTTTAATTTTTCCTGCATTTATCTAAAGAAATGATTAAAATGACACAATATCATCTTCATTGCCATGTTTGCTGATGACTTGAAGAACAGCATGGTTGAGATTGATATCCGACGTTTCGAATTCGCGCGACCATTATCAACTTTCACCACCTCACTCGGAATATGAATTACTAGTTTGTCTCATTTTCACAGCATTGTAGCAGTCAGGCCCCATATTCCCTACTAACTGTTAAGTCTTGAAATACAATCCGCGAGAATAACATTTGGAACGCGCTCACCAAGGCGTCATTGATGGCAAAGGCTCACCAGAACAATTGGAGATTGCATGGAGAAGTGGTATCCAGGAATAGTTTTTTATATTAATGATTGTACCTTCGATTTGATTAGATCGTAAGTTTGAGCGAACTACTTTTAATTCAAGCCAAAGACAAGAAAAATTCAGTCTGGAACCTACTACGCATGCGCACTTCAATATTACCATGGTGATATTGGAGTGCGCATGCGTAGTAGATTCCGGAACGGTTTGGAACTGCTAGAACTTGGAACCAAAACAAGGCTGTTGTAATTGCTACATTTGACTTAATTCAAATAAAAGTTTTCTAGTTACTGGGAAATGTCCTAGATGAAATAATTATGATCGCGCATATCATAGTACTATAAAAATATAATAAATATTTTGTAGGATAACTAATAGTATGTGCATCAAAATAAATAAATTCTCTAGTGTTTGTATAACAACCACTTGTTCAGTGGTGCTATTGAATGTGCGAAGAAATGAGGAGTTTTTATTACATCCTTTCACACAATTCCACGGTAAAACTCATAAATGGTGATTTCATGATGAACTTATGAATAAATATTAGGCTGTTGGTGAAAAGGAATATAAATGGTCATTCAGCAACTGACCGTAATAAAATGCAAATACCGATTGTATTCAGTATAAAATCAGAGGTATTTCGGACCAACCTCATGTGACTAAACGAAAGATTTTCCAATATGAAGTGAAATGTTTGACCTTTTGGGACTGGTCATTCGTCTTTCTCATTTTTTCTTAGGCAAAGGTTGCACCAGTTAGAGCAAAACTTTACCGAGATTGGAATTGTCAGCGGCGGCCTTGATAGCTACGAGACTGGAAAATAAGTCATTGATATAATTCAGACAAACTTTCGTGCAGTATAGTATTGGAGTGATTCTACTATTGCCTTAGGCTGAATTAAGGGTGATGCTGATAGGTTCATGACATTTGTAAAAAATATCCAATCACCACTGACAAATTTTGACTGTTGATATCATGTACGATCCAAACAAAATCCAGCAGATCATGTTTCGCGTGGTTGTAATGCATCAAATCTGATTGAGAAAAAGTTTTTGTTTCATGGACCTAATTGGTTAACAGAATAAACTTCACCTTCAACTAGCGTTGGAGGAATATAGGAGATACTGCTCGAGGAGAAAACTAATGTTGCGATTTCGAAGCAGCCTTATATGACAGCTAGTGAATCAAACTTAGCCTTGCAAATGTGTTTTTCTCATTTATGCATACTGACTGTGACTACGCCGAACCGTTTTAAATCAAAGATCGTAAAATGCATAACCCAACATTGATCAAGGCTTACGTGGTTGTTTTTGTATGTATGACTGTCAAGACTGTTTATCTCGAACTGGTTACCGAACTCACGCAGGTGCCAACTGACCTTTACTGTGACAATGGCACTGCCTTTGTTGGGGCTGACTTCGAGATTAAGATATTCATTCAACTAAATGCATCAGATACTGGTCGTCAAATTGATAATGAAGGCGTTAATTTTCAATTTATTCCACCTAGAGCGTCCAATTCCGGTGGTTTATGTGAAAGTAGCTTTAAGAGCTGCAAGTTTTATCTTGAAAGAACTATGGGAGAAACTAATTCACATTTTGAAGATGTTGTAACGATTTTGACTCAAATTAAAGGAGTATTAAACTCTCGTCCAATTTATTCGATGCCCTCAAATGTTGATGATGATTTCCGTCGAAGTTCCGGACATTTACTCATCGGAAAACCTATTCTATCTTTACCAGAACCTGAATTGGCTGAAGTTTCAGAAAATCGTCTTACACATTTCAAATGGAAGACTGCCAGAGTTGTCGACCACTTTCCTGGTAAAGACAATGTAACTCGCGTGGTGAGCATCAAGTTTGGTAATGGTTCAATAACCAAACGTGCACTCACCAAACTGTGTTTATTGACAATAGAAAAGGACAATGACTAATTGATCTAGTCCTATTATTTTATTGGAATTGATGATTCAAAGTGACCGGGATGTTAAGTCTTGGAATACAATCCGCGAGATAATTAATAATTGTACCTTCGATTTGCTTGGATCGTTATTTTGGGAGAACTCGTTTTAATTCAATCCAAGACAAGACAAGAAAAAACATTCAAGTATCTAAGACCTATTGTACAGATATAAGTATAAGGACAACTTTTCTTTACATCAGCTTTTGAAAAAGTATTACTTACTGTGGTAATCAGGTGTTCAGTATTATCAAGTACACACATTCAAACAATGTTTAATATCACAAAAAAACAAACAACACACTCAATCAACTATAAAAAGAATCAGTGTACAAGAAACTTATATCTTAATGGCCGATTGCACCAATCTATTTTGAGGATACCCAACACTTAGGAAAACCTCATGCCAATTTTGCATGCAAAACCGTCTAGTTGAGAGTTTCTTAGCATTAAGTATCCTCAAAATTGGTTGGTGCAATCGGCCATAAATCAAGAAAACTTGACAGATGCATCAGTCGAATAGTCAGAGAAAAAACAGTCAGAAAACTACGATCACTCTCCAATTGGAAAACGTGGGATTCTATTTCGTTGTCTGGCCATGAGTCACCATTGACAAAACTCACAATAGCACAATATGGTTGCACGTCCCCCAATTATTATTCTGGAGCTCACCTCATAGTCTGAAGTAACATTCACATAGGGCAAGGTAGAATTAACGTAGAAGTGAAGTAAAGAATTAATGCAATACTTTAACCGCTGTCGTTCACATCAAATCATTTGTGGGGTATCGTTTTGTGGTACGCATGCGCACGTCTTTTCCTTCAAACCAGATTTCCTGCTTTCTATGTTGTTGTTCTTTTTTCAAACTGCCGGGTAATTTGGCAATACTCCGGCCAATTTTCGATCTAAGCTCTTCATAGCCGTAAAGTTCTTCAAACACCATACAATATGGACAAACTTTGACCATTTAAAAATGACATAAATCGACCGTCAAAAACTCGATTCTGATTGACTCTGTGAAATGCGAAGAGATTATTGTAACTAATTCATTCAATAAAATAATATACAATCTGTGTTTCCATAGATCTTATTCGTTAATATTTTTTGTATCAGCATAATATATGAGATTTCTGTGTAGTTTTGGGACAAGATATATATTTGTTGAAAGTATGTATCGAAAAAACTCTCTACAACAAAAGAAGCGACACACAATGAAGTGGTTGAGATTGTGCAAAAACTAATGAATTTGCTAAATCAAATATTCATAAGATAATACTATGTATAACAATGGTTGCGCAACAAAGAAAAACAGTTGCCAAAAGACCACAGTGTAGTAGGGTGTGCATGCTGCGATAAAACATTTGGAACGCTAATCATTTTGAACTTGATATACAGGGTGGCACAAAATGTATGCATGGAGATTTGAGTTATTATGAGAGATACAGTCAGTTAGAGAGTTGCGCATACTTATATTAGACAAAATGTCATTTCAAAATTTAAAAAATTCCGACTACTCCCGTAGATATTCTAAAAGAACAAAAATTTTACAAAAACGTTTCTATATTTTCCGGATATTATTCGGAAATACATTTTAAAATAAATCATACTTTGTTATCGCTATTTTTTCTCCTCGTACCAAATTCGAACTATATCAGAACCAAATATTTGGTTCGAATGGTGTAAAGAGTTGCGGACTAAGCTGGACCGCTCTTAGATCGGTATTTGCCAGCAGGTGCTCCGAACTAAATTTGGTTGATCTTGATCAAAATTATGTTGATTGTGATTATTGTCAATTGTGTTGTGATTTTGTTGGTTCTAAGTTTCTGAGGCAATCTGAGCGTACTTACTTATGTTGTTTTGGTTACGAATTATGTTGATAAATAATTTCGACTTGTTTTTGACATTTTACGAATTGCGCGCGTACTCATCTAGTTCACGCGTTGCAAGACGGTGTAAACAAGCGAGAAGCAAGCATTGGTCCCACCGTACCATCCCCTCCCACTTGGTCCTATCGGACCAAACTAAACGAGTTGTTGGTATAAACTAGGCTAGTAACTGAAACTGAAATGAAAAATCCAGATGAAAACATGGCCGCTGAAAGACGAAACCTAAGATTTTGACTTTACCGCCATCCTATAAAGGAGAAAAAATGGCAATGACAAACTGTTCCATAAATTGAACGTTTTCAA
Organism: Orchestes rusci; assembly: GCA_958502075.1. NCBI lineage: Eukaryota > Metazoa > Arthropoda > Insecta > Coleoptera > Curculionidae > Orchestes > Orchestes rusci. The sequence goes on from OY293306.1 coordinate 5,559,527, forward strand.
GAAAATCGTTGTTTTTAATATCTTCAAAAATAATTTGTAGTCGGATTTTTTAAAATTTCAAAATGACATTTCGTTTATCTCAAAAATATGACTTTGCTATGATTTAACCGACCCTGTAACTCTCATAAAAACAATAATCCTCATGCATGTACACTCAAACTTGGTGGAACCCTGTCTGTATTCCTTGAATAGTGAATTAACAAACAGAATTATTTTGGGAATGTCGATGTTCACTCTTGATTCAAATTTTATAATAATACCCAGAAAAACAATATTTGGGAATCCTTGACTAGATTCTACGAAAAAAAATAGGGCTATTTTCCCAAAATAAAAATAAAGATTGGATCATCGGACGTCTTTTATACATAGGCTGTCTTCAACAAAAATCAAAGGTCAATGAGACATTTGAGTTTGTGTGGCACATATCCATTTCTCTACGCATAAAATATATTCACGCAAATGCCAAATCAACAACATATTACCTTTGTTCGCGGGTCGGTTATGAATCAGTTCCGGAACATTTCAGAGCTAATTTGCTCACGGGGTGATATTTTATCATGTGCGCATATAAATTGGTTCTGAATTGGTTCGGAACGCGAAATCAATTCACAAAGATACTTGAACAGCGGCAATTTATTTTTTCTAGACTTCCAAAATATGAAGAAAAATCTACATAAATGGACGGCTGTGTCTGAAAGAATTTTAGTAGTTGAACTCAAGAATGAAAATGGGAACACAAGAACCATAGTGGCAGAATATGGACCAAACGAAGATGGGGCAACAAGAAAAAAAGACCTGTTCTGGGAGGAGTTGACAAAAACTATGGAAACACTGAAGGGAGAGATCTATCTAACAGGTGACTTCAACAGCAGAGTAGGGAGAAAAGATGAAAATTACCCAACAGTGATTGGCGAATATGGAGAAGATACAAGAAACAACAATGGCAAACGGTTGCTTGACTTCTGTGTGATGCATGACCTAGTCATTACAAATACACTCTTCCAGCACAAAGATATACACAAATACACAAGAGAGGTTATTTCCAGAAAAGAGAGATCAATTATTGACTATGTGGTTGTAGAGCAGATAAACAAACCAAATATAATAGACACACGAGTGAAGAGAGGACCAGAAATCGGAAGCGACCACTTCTTGGTAACAACAAAGATTAGAGGAAGACAAGAATACCGTAAATGAATAGAGAAAAATCATACAAACCTGAAACCAAAACATGAAAAGATCAAAGCCTACAAACTGACAGAAAAAGAAGTGGCAGAAAAATATGCACAAGAAATGTTCAAAAAATGTGGGAGATTAAGAGAGCATATACATCTACGAACTATTCAGGAGATGTGGATTAATTTCAAACAAATCATAATGGAAACAGCTACTGAGACGTGTGGAATCAGCAGAATACTAACTAAACAAAAACAAACGGCATGGTGGAACAATGAAATCAAAGAGCAGATAAAGAAAAAGAAGGAAGCCTGGAAGAACTACCTCAAGGTGAAAACGACAGAAAAATATGAAATATATACAGAGGAAAGAAAAAAGGTAAAAAATATGGTGAATCAAGAGAAAAAGAAAAAATGGGAGGAATTTGGACAAAAAATCGAAAATGCGGCGAAGGGAAACCAAAAGCTTTTCTACAATATAGTGAAATCATGCAGAGGCGAACCCAAAGGACAAAAAACATTCAACATAAAAAGTAAGAAGGAGGAAATATTAACAGATGAACAAGGACTCATGCAGAGATGGGTCGAATACTTTAAAGAATTGCTAGAGGCAAACAAAAATACAGAAGCAACAGAAGGGATAGAAGAGGAAGCAATGAGTTCGACTTGGGAGACGCAAGATGAACACATAACATTTGAGGAACTTGAAAAGGCAATGAGGGAACTTGAAAATGGAAAAGCACCAGGAACCGACAACATTACAAGCGAAATGATAAAATACATGGGTGACGAAGGAAAAGAAATACTACTGGTAATCTACAATCAAATATGGAAAGAAGAAGAGCTACCGGAAGAATGGAAAACATCACTCATCGTGCCGATTTATAAAAAAGGAAATAAGCAAGACTGTAATAACTACAGAGGAATAACACTTATCTGCACAGCAATGAAAATATTGGAAAAAATTATAAACAGTAAAATGAGCACTATTATAGAGAATTCAATGCACGAAGCACATAGTGCATTTCGGAAAGGAAGAAGTACACAAGACCATATATTCACAGTGAGACAAATCACAGAAAAGAGAATGGAACAAGGAAAAAATACTTACCTGGCTTTCATAGATTTGGAAAAAGCTTTCGATAAAATACAAAGGAGTAAATTGTGGGACATATTAAGAAAGAAAGAAGTTCAACCAAAGGTAATAAGACTGTTAAAGGAAATGTATGGAAACAATAAAAACTTCGTAATCAGCCAAGGCAGACGCTCAAACTGTTTCAAAATTGAAGAGGGCCTAAGACAAGGAGGTGGATTAAGCCCAGTCTTATTTACCATATATATGGATGAAATAATAAGAAGGTGTATAATCAGGACAAAAAAACTGCAAGTAGGCTATAGAAACATGCAAAATATACAAATATCAGAGGCAGCTTTTGCAGACGACATTGTATTATTTGCAGAAAATGAAAGAGACCTTAACAGTAACATCAACATATGGAGTCAGGTGACAAAAGAATATTGAATGCAAATCAACAAAACCAAAACAAAAGTTATGATAGTTGGAAAAAACATTCATCAAATGAACATTCAAGTGGAAGGAGAGAGAATAGAGCAGGTCAAAACTTATAAATACTTAGGGGTGGAACTGGACCAATTAGGAACAACAGAACCAGAAGTCAACAGACGAATAGAGACCTCAACAAAACTTCACTATGCAATAAACAAAAAATTAATAAACAGAAAAGAAATATCCAAAAACACAAAGATGAAAGTATTTAAAACTATCTACAGACCAGTACTGACATATGGATGTGAATCATGGATACTATCTCAGAGACAAGAAAGCAAAATACAGGCCATGGAAATGAAATACTTAAGAAGAGTAATGGGGGTAACAAGGATGGACAAGATCAAGAACAACGACATCAGGGAAAAAATGGATATAGAATCAATCCTAGAATTTATTGAAAAAAGAAAATTGAGTTGGTGGGGACAATTACAAAGAATGGGGGGCAATAGGCAGGTGAAACAAATCTGGGAAGCAAGAGCGGGAGGAAGAAGGATGAGAGGAAGACCAAAAAAACATGGAACCAGACTGTAGGGGAGGCACTGGAGAAAAGAGAAAAATCATGGAATGAGGCTAAAGCATTGACCAGAAATAAGAAGGAATGGGCCAGATTCGTGCACAATTAATGTAAATTAAGAAAAAAAAAAAAAAAAAATGTAGACATGTATACACCCGACACCATTTCAAATGGTACAGTATGGGGTTTTTTGATAATATATATATATATATATAGACTTCCAAAAATCTTTCCCCTTTGTTAGTTCTACTTCACATGAGCAGATCAGGTTACAAATGTCATAAAAGTTCCTTCCGTAGTGATTTTGACAGGCAAACTATGTAATTGGGCAAGTAAGCAGTTGCTTCATTCTGTTCCAAAAAACCACAGAAGGTACAATCTTCTGAAAACGTGGTAAAAAATTCATCAAACTATTGCATACTTTACAAATATCTGACTTGTAAGAACGTTTGCCAAGAAGTTATAATGATAGTGTAACAAGATTTTTCGATACGAAAAGAAAAGATGGGTTTTCTAACCCCTTTGGTACGGTTCAGGGGATTGTGGAGATAGGTGAAATTTGCTTACTCCTGCGAAGAGTGGCCGTGAGTGAAAACACAATCAGATAAACAGTTGTTGTGACTCTTGTTTGCCCCACCCTCGCTTTTATTCATAAGTCCGCCAATCTGCAATAAAACGGGAAAGACTGGTGCGTACACCAAAGAACAGTTTACCCAGAAAATACCATCTATTTATGAACTATTCAATAAGATATTCACTTTTTGAATGACCCTCGTCAAAACTAGTTCAATTCAAACCTCACACTTTTGACATTTTGGCTTAGCGCCAAATGACTGACAAAAAACCAATAGCAAAAGATGCGAGTTTTTATAAATAATCTGAAATTCCTCTACAGTAAAACCCTACCAAATCGGGACAAAATGCGTAAATACTCCAGTGAATTGAGTGGATTGATTTTAATGGCCGCTTAGTGATCATTTAATAAGCGTTTTCAACAGCTATGAGGAATTATGTGGTGTTCAAGTGTCGAGTGTAATAAGTGAAATGTAAGAGAATGGGATAATTAAATTATACTGATAAGTTATGGCTAAATACTCACGAAGATCAGTACAGAATCACATCAATGGGTTGCAGGGCACTAGCTATACTCGATGATGGTCGTATTGTAGTCTTGATGGACAGAACTCACCAGATAAGGATAGTCTTGGTGACGTCAGCAAGAATGCCAGTAATACACGTTCCAATTGACTTATGTTCCGTAGGTCTGGGTGAGTTGGAGTGGGCCTACCCTTGAATAACCAAAAAGCTCAAAGATAGGTTTGGTCCAACTTGGTCCAGTCGTCAGTGAGGGGGGGTTTTAGACGAAAAAGAAAATATGTGCAGGGTGTGGACAGTACATAACAGGCAGTGCACTAATCAACAGCACGTGATGCAATGGTACGTCAGTACCAGGAACAGTAATGGTAACAGTAATGGGCCTGAAAAGCACAAATACCAGATAGACAGGGAAGTTCGGAGTTTGTAAAATCTCACCACAGTTGTGAGGGGGCCTTTTAGCAAGTGTTTGGGTTGAAACTGGTAGAGTTTTCACGATTTATCAACACAAATCTGCACAAGGGCAATAATTGGCACAGCTACCAAAACTGGAGCTGCCACCAAAGCTTGATTAAATCGGGAAATCGGCAAAGTAAGCCACGAGTTATCGTACCACACAGTAACCTCAGATTCAACTGAATTTTCCCTGTTTTTTTTTTTTTAAAAAAACGAGAACCCAGAAGACCATGCAACGTTGCCAGATTGACAAATTTATCTTGACACGGATGAACTGAGACACTCCAAAGTGGTTGCTGGACTTGAAGTGAGTTACTGAGTGACTGTTACATATAAATTTATAAAATAAAATAATCAACACACTTGAAAAATACTTAAACCTAAATTTTCACTTGGCAACTTTTCATTCACCTATAATCTAAAACCCAATTCTACCACGATATTCAGATTACAATTTAAAACTAAAGCTACGCATTTCCGGACAGTAACAATATGCTGTTTTCCTATAAATTTGCAACCAACATAATAACGTCCAGTAGTTTTACGGTTTTCATTTAAGTTTCCACATGAAAAAAGTTTTGTAGTCAAATTAGCTTTGCACTGAAATATTTTCTTATTATTAATTGCAAATCTTTTCATGCGAATCTATTTAACACGAATGTTTCCAGTGAATTTGATTTAATCAACTCCAATAATGGACAATTTGCATACATTTTCAAATGACTTGAAATTTTATATTCGTATTCTAGAGAATATTAGAAAGTCATCAGCGATTTTTATTTTCCAAAATACCCAAAAATATACTGAATAAATAAAAGAGATAGCGCAAATTCCACTGTATGATGGAAAACGGGGAGGGGCAATATCACCCTTCCGAGAGAGAGAGAGTCATCCCAGTCAATACGCCAGACGAAGATGGATAATGTATTCTGTGACATAGTAGATGTTGTTTGGCGCTTTCTAATCGGTGATTACTACATCAATAGAGGTCGAAGGTTGATTTTTCAAACATATTTCCAAAAAATGTGCAAATTGTCCATTAAGCATAAAGTTTGTTAACATTAAATATCGTCTAAGTATATCTAATAAATTTCATCCGTTATTGATTTTTTATTTCTAGTTGTTGACGATATTAAACTCTTTTCTTTAGAAAGACGCGAACATCAACCAGAATTGAATGGAACATGGAAAAACAACAATATGAAATGGAAATTATCATTACCAATAATTCTCATCCAATATTAATTCCAACCACCGGTTTTGATTGTTTCTTTGGTGTATTGATTCCAGCAATAAACAAATCCTTCTTGTTTGAAAAATAACTGAATTTGTTGAAGCCCACAGCCTAACAATCGACATTGATTGCGAGTGAAGGTGTAGTTAATATTCAGAGTCAAAGAGATCAATTTTATAGTACGTAAAACATTCAACTTGATGTATATTTCAATATGACATTTGTACAAAGGTAAATATAAATCAAGCACGGATGGATTCAATAGTCTACTCCAACACTCCTTCCCACGAACTGCTTTGGTAGAGTCCAATACCTCTGGAAGGTATTAAGTGACGATTTCCATTCAGAATGTCCGCATAACATGTCACCGGTTCTCTTGTCAGCTATCTGAGTGTCTCCATTCTTCATCACATCTCCTATGGAATGTTCCTTTATTGAAATAAGTTTTGAGTTTGAGTTTACAATCGGATCAGAAGGCAGACTTTGTGCTGCCTGATTGTCATTATTAATCAAAATTTATTCGTGATGGCATTCCATGTCATTAATGAGATTTTTGAGGTGTATTGCTTCCTTTGATGCTTCTGTGAGTGACATATACTCAGCTTCATCTGTTGATAATGCATTCGTTCTTTGTTTTCTTGAAGTCTAACTGACTGATGCATTTGCAAAAATAAAACAGTAACCAGCATAGGATCTTCCGTCTATTTTACATGCTCTCTTATCTGCATCAGCACATCCTGTAATGTTCTATCCGGTGCTTTCGAAATTCAATTGGTTATTTTTTGTGCCTTGTGAATATCTGAGCACTTGTTTTGTAGCGGTCCAATGTTCCAAACTGTAGCAATTATTAAGTTGGCTTGAATAGCCGACTGCAAATGAAATATCTGGGCGTTGGTGTCGATAAGTACATCAGTGCTCCAATTAGGTCAGGTTATCTGGATTTTCTTTTTCCATTTTAAAATTTTCTTGCATAGGACTTTTCATAGTTTTGCAATTGGACATCCCAAATTTGTCCAACAGGTCAATGATGTATTTCTGTTGATTGATTCTAACAGTGCCATTGTCTTGCTGGATTTCTATCTCTAGACAATAATTTAAAACTCCCGCATCTCTCATATCAGAGCTTGTCATTATTTTCATCATCATATTTTATATTTCTATCAAAATGTATGTGGATACATGGGTCTGCTTGTGACCAAACTCATCTAGCTTTGTGTCTAGATTTTTGAACCATCGCCTTCCGGTTTTTTTCAATCCATAAAGGGACTTCTTCAAGAGTTTTTCTTTAGATTTTCCAACATTTTTGTAGTTTTTATAAATAGATCTCTGTCATCTTTGATAATTTCTTCCAAAATAATTTCTTGAAGATAATTTTCAAGTTTGTTTGGAAATTTCATGTAAATTTCTTCTTCTATTTCTCCATCAAAAAATGCTGTGACTATGTCCAACTGATTGAGTTGACGTTTTTCTTCAGTTGCTAGTGCTAGAGGTAATCCAACGGAGCTCAGCTTCGCAACAGGTGCAAGAGTGTCTGTGAAGTCAATTCCTGGACATTGGCTGAAACCTCTTGCTACCAATATTGCTTTTTTTTCTGAAGTTCCATCTTCATTGACTTTTTCTTTTAATATTATTTTATTTGTCACTATATTTTTATTTGGATTCTTTCCAGTTAATATCCAGGTCTCATTTTCAATATGTGCTTTTATTTCATTTTTTATAGCCCTATTCCATTTATCATCTTGGTCTTCTTTATTCCAAAGTAGTATGAAATATGGAAAAATGTTGGTGCTTGTCTGTTTCTTTTTCGCCTATCTTTAGATTTTTTTATTTCCATTTGTTCTGGATTGTTCTCTTGTACAGGGTGTCCCATTTCGGGTACTTTTGCGGGGTATCTCCGTTATTCTTATAGATAGAAAGTTGCGGTTTTCGCGACAGTGTGCTACTTTTTCGTGAAACTGAAGATGTCGTTAACAAAATTTTCATAGCCCTTTTAGTTTTTAAGATACAGGGCTAAACTGAAAATGTTGCATTTTAAAGTACCCCTCGTATCTAAACTATCAGATAAGTTATGGAAAATGTGAAAACTGTTTCTTTTATGACTTTTTCCGTAGAACACGATTCTGCCTTCGGAATAAGTATACAGGGTCAGGTCAAAAAGTTATCGGAGCCAACTTAATTTTTTTAAATGGAGCACCCTGTATATTTATAGTCCATGAGATTTGTCTTTTCTTTACCTTTTCAAAAATATATAAGAGCATGCACTTTCAAAAAAAAAAATTTTAGCCTATAACTTTTTGACCTGACCCTGATCCGTGGAGCAGATTAATAATTTCTTATCAGTGTGGGATTCCGAACTTCCCGTTCGACCCACCTGGGGACTTTTTTCAGGAATCGACATTTTCATGTATTTCTTTATTGGAGGTGGTTGGCCATTTGTCTACCTCGCTGGCCATTGCGTGTTGGTAGAAGGGGAGATGAGAGTTAAATTTCTCTAACTCCCGTTTCTACGGTTATAGCGTCGTTACTCTGTCGCCAGAGCCTCGTCAGTTGTTTAGCAGGGTGTACCGGATGGTCGTAGTGACCATCGCTCGTGCAGGTGAGGTTAACATTTAGACAGGCTTTCCCGATGCCTTCGCCTCTTGCACCCTTGAGATCTGGCACCTTACCATTATTAAATAGACACCCTGTACATAGTATTTGAAACTCATCAGAATTTTTTTTTTCCCAAAATACCGAAAAATTAGTATATTTTTGGGTATTCTGAAAAATGAATAGAAAACGCAAATTTCACTGTATGATCGAAAACGGGGCGGCGCTATATCACCTTCTCGAGAGAGAGTAATTATGGACAATAAGCCAGAAGGAGAAAGATAATGTATTATGTGACATAGTGGATGTTGATTGGTGCACTTTAATCGGTGATTACTACAATAATAGAGGTCGTGGGTTGATTTTTTAATCATCAATGGCATCAGTACTTGTGCAAATTGTCCATCGTTCATTTTCTTGAATAGGTAACTGATGGTAATCACTTTTGAGGTCTAAAGTAGAAAAGATTTGATCAGCTGCCACAATGTCTTCGATATTTGGTAGAGAATAAGCATCTAGGAACGAATATCGATTAATTGTTTGAGAGTAATCAATAACCATTCGTCTCTTATTATTATCAGACTTGGAAACTAGTGCTTGAGCTCTCCAGGGGGAACAACTTTTTTCAATGGTACTGTGACGTGCCCCGAGATTTTCCGGGTTTGAATCCCGACGGGGATGAGGGGATCCGTTGATGTTAAATAAATGCTCGAGCGCCACCCCCTGGATTTATGGGGTAGAGGGCCCACAGTGCCTATCGGGTAGCTTTTAGACAGTGAAGAAAGTCCAGGCGTTCGTTATTTCCAAAACTCCGCAAATTTCCGCTCTGAAATGGATAACTGAACTCTCTTCATAAAAAAAAACACGCTGTTAATGAAAATCAATCAATCAGTCTATTTGTCCCAAATCAAAATCACAATTGTGACTGGTTTCCAACCAGTCGGTAATAAAAAAAATAAATACTATTTAATTAAATCAACAATCGTCCGATCTCCGATCAGCAAAAGAAAAATCAAAAATATCACATAAGAGATGAATTATAGAAAACTGATCTCTCCCGGCGAAGAATCGAAATCACAGCCAAATAATTTGCAACTTACTGGCAGCCTCAAATCGGCAAAATAAAACGTGATGAGAGGTGTGTAACGCTACAATAATTAAAAACGACGGGTCGGGTTTTCACGGCGCAATAATAAGCAGAAAAACGGTTTTGAAGAATACGGTTTTTCCGACGACGTAGAGTAAAAACAAAAGAGCGGAAAACTCGACGCGAACGGGTGATTTTTACGAGAATGAAAACGGGTCTAAACACGAAAAACAAAATGCTGAACACGTTCGCGCGACAACTCCAGGAGTCTCTCCGTAGTTTTACTGTGATATTCCCTTTAGCAAAATTACATCCCCTGAATGCAATTATTTTATAAATTTAAAAGAAACACAAAAATTTAAAAAAAAACATGAGTTCTTCTCAGAAATAAGACCCGCCTCACAAGCCAACAGGTCGAATGAAGCTAAGGCCCCATCCCAATAAAACTCCCCTGAAATCCCACCTGGCAAAATTCACTCCCCTGAAACCCCATTATTTAAGCAAACAAGAATATGAATTTTCTTCGGAAACAGACCCGCTTCACAAGCCAACAGGTCGAATAAAGCTAAGGCCTATTCCCAGAAAATTCCCCTGAAATCCCACCCAACAAAATATTCCCCTGAACACGGAAAGTCTCACCTCGTGTTAATCGGAACAGAAGAAATTCTAAAATAGCCAATAATCATAAATTTCGTTGTACTCCGTATCGGGCCGGGTCGGGTACTTGAAGCGGGCTCCCACGTGGTTCTACTCCTCTTGATACCTTTCGTACCGGTACTGACACTCATTTCGGCGCTTTTCACGATCTGAATTCAGATCCAAAAGGTGGGGACTGCTTGGTTGAATTTATGCGCGAAATAATATGTCGTTGTCGGTTGGCTTATGGTTAAATAATTGATTGTTTTGACGCGTGAAGAAATAAAAAGGAAATCTACGGACAGATTTTGATTAATAGATTAATAATTAGCTCACGGTCAATTTTATTTTGAAAAAAATACGGGTTCCATTGATAGATAACTGACTGAGTTATATGAAAATATGAATTAAATGAACAGAGACGGGAAATTGACTAGAAAACTTGAAAGTTACGGTAGAAAAATCCGGAAATTTTGTAACTTCGTTACAATACCTTCGGCTGATAATTTTTTCACCTCATCGGATATAAATTTTGAATCTTTATCAGTATGCCTTCTTAATTTGGTAACTATTGGTTTGCATTGCTGGGATAAATTAATGAAAAGGGATACTGGTTCAGTACGTGCTATTGCTAGATTACATAAAGCTAGAGGAGATCTGAAGACTCCAAATTGTACTTCCACTTTAGAATGTTGAGTCAATAAATCATGTCCAATCAATGTCAGCACACAGATTTGCAATAAAAAATATCTTGAAATTCTGGTATTGATGACCAATATACTTGGGAAAATGTGTTTGTGAAGCCATAGCTATTCTTTCAGCAAAGTCTTGATTGAAAAAAGTTTGTGAACTACTCGTATCAATAAGAGCATCAGCAGATTTATTATCATTATCTATTTTCACTATTGATTTTTCAAGTCAATGCGGAGCAGCAGCTATCAAGTTGGATGAAGTAATTGAAAAAGAAGTTTTGTCCATACTTTTTTTCATATAAACCTTATAGAAATGTCTTTTCTTGTTATAATTTCTACAGACAATTTTTCGTGCTGGACAAAGAATCCTCTGATGTCTCCTATTACTGCAAAAGTAACATTTTTGCGATGATGTAGCAGCTGAAGTAATAGAGAGAACATCAGAAATTTGATTCTGTAGACCACCTTTCCTTGAGTAACGCAAACAAAGTTGGTTTGGAACCATTTACTTCAGGGTGTTTTTGTGCAGATTCTAATGACTGAGGTCGAGATTCAGCTTGTTCAAGAGAGAGAGTAAAATTTTCCAGAAGTCGTTGTCTAATTGTCTGTTGAGCTACTCCATTGATGGAAGTATCACGAATAAATCCATCTTGATTCGGCAGTTCAAGACTGGAAATTTCAATTTTTTCCAAGCTTTTTCAGTACTTGTAGGTACTGTGCTACAGTTTCATCACCTTATTGCTTACGTATAAAAAGGCTATATGTGCAAATGGTCCATTCCATAAACCAGCTCCAGTCAATATTGCTTGGTCTTGAAACTTCCACGTATCATAACTATCGTTTTTCAATGGTTCTATTCTATAATTTGTTGTTACCTGAGTCATTTTCTCTTCTAGTAAATTCTAGATATTTCCGGTAAATTGTTGTCAAGCGTCTTTTTTTAAGCTTCGATAGTTGCAGGAACGTTTTTTTTAACAAACTATACCCATAACCTGTAGTTAATATTCAGAGGGTAGAAATTAATTCATAGTACGTTCTAACATTTAACTTGATGTATATTTCGATATGACATTTTAACAAAGGTAAGAATAAATTAAGCAGTAGTGTATTCAATAATCTATTCCAAAAAAAGCACGCCTTTATCCTCTGTTCCTTATCAAATCCTCTGTATTTGAAGTATCTATCACTCGTGATTAATCTATTTGAAAAGTAAAAAGAAATCGGTAGTGACACCCTCTTCTTCCTTCTTCTTCTTCTCATCACTCTCGCTCCTGCCCAAGGTGGGCGATCCAAATGGCAATTGAAGCTCTGGAAACTACAGCACGAAGCAAAGTACAGCAAATCTCTTAGCCATGAGTTCTCTACTGATCTTTTCTCCTCATGAGGCGACGTGTTGCGTATTTATCACCTCACATCACATGACCTAGATATTGCAGGTTTTTACCATGATGGTGTTCAGTAATTCTTTTTGTTTGTGCATGCGCTGGAGTACTTCATCGTTGGTGATCTTTTGTATCCATGGAATTCGCAAAATCCGTCTATACACATACATTTCAAAAGCTTCTATTCCCTTTTTCGTCTGTGAATTTAGTGTCCAGCTTTCACATCCATAGACCAGGAGCATCTGATTATTCGAATTCTGAATTCCAAAGTGGGGTCTAGTCTTGCAAACTATTTCCATACTCATGAGAATCTACCTTGCTTGCTTGGAAGTCAAGACCCTTTTTGGGTCGTGACAATTATTGATGTAAGCTCCGAAATATTTTATTGATGTCACTTGTCCGATTGTTTATCCCTTGACAGGCAGCTGTGAAAAAAATCATCAAGGAAAGTCTAACATCAGTATCCAATCAAAATAGTATAAACAAGAGCGAAGCAAGCAAGAATTACTGGTGAATAAATCTCAAAAAGAGTCTTATCAACAGATGATTGCAACTTCTGACTATTCCTCTAGAGTTTTGTGGACAGTGATTTCGGATGTGAGTCGAAAAATATCAAAAATCATCTTGTAGGAAGCGCAAAACTGTTGGTGTGTAGTTCATCTATCAAGAGTCCAGAGAAAAGAGCTACTGCCATGCTCGATAGACTTTTTTTCATTTTTGATCGGGAACGAGATATTTTTTTTGAGACAACATGGATTTGTTCCTGGAAGATCAACTCTCTCAGCAGTTTCATCTTTTATGCAAAAGGTCATTGATGCGCTAGATAGTGGGGAGTGTCCTATTGAAATCTTCTGTGATTTCAGCAAGGCAGTTAATTGTGTCAATCATGGTCTCCTTCTACAGCGAATGGAGTCGTATGGCATTCAAGGTGTAGTGTTGGATTGATTCTCGTCAAATCTATGAGGAGGGAGCAATATGTGGAGGTGGAATCGTCTGACTCAACAGCAGGTTTTGAAGATAGTCGTATCCGGAATAGGAGAGCCAACGGGGTTTATATTGGATTCTGTCTTGTTCATGATTCTTCTATTCAATAAATCGCTCATTGGCATAAAAACAACTACAAATATTCTGGCCTTCAAAAAGAATCTTAAAGAATTTTTATCTGACAAATGTTATTATTGTATTGATGATGTTTCAGATTAATGATCGCATTTTATAGTATTTTATCAAATTTGTGTTCAGTATTGGAATGTATTCTTGACAATGTCCATACACAATTTATGTGGCTATTTTATTTGTGACAATAATAGAAATTTGAATTTTGAATTAAAATATTGTACCCAGGGGACATTCACTTCCCTGCTTATTGGTGATTGTAGCTTACTCTCCTGACATTAAGATGATAACCATCTCAGATTAGGACAGTTTCTGTGCATCTTCAACGCTTGAGAAACGAATCGATTGGGTTTTCATTGAATTTCACTTCGAAGTGGAACTATCAATGCTTATGCCAAATTCAATGTGGATGATATCTTATGATTTCCATTTGGCAAGAGGAGATCGATGACTTCCACTTCAAAGTGAAGTCCAATGTGAATCATCAGGCATGCTATTTTATAGGTATATGTTATGCGAATATAGAAAGGAACGAGACGAAAAATCACGAGAAATTAGATTTTTTTTTTGGGATAGGTCAAAATATCCATATTTGATAATGCAGAAGTGAACGTGAACCACATAAAATCTCAAAGGCATTGATGTGATCAAAGACTATTTCCTTATTATTGGATTGAATTATTTCCGCCATATAAAGCTCAAACCTATAGTTTTTTCCAAGTTGATTCCTGTGTCTGCTTCAATTTCCATATGTGTTAAATCATGAATATTTTGGTGATGATACGCGATTTTGTCTTGATTTTTCTTGTCCCCTCAGCACCACCTTTAGAACCAATAATTTCAGTGCTATTGATAAAATGATGATTCGGGAAAGGGACAGGAAGCTCTAATGAATAAAACTGAATCACGTGGTGAATTATTGTTTCACGGACATCCCAAAACTCTCGGAAAACATGATATTGTTTGGATAAAACCATTTTTTCTACGACTGTACGGTAATATCACTATTGTGCAATCGATATCGATTAGGAAACGTAGCACATTGTACAACTGTACGGAAATGGAACTATTCCCTAACTGTTGCCATGGAAACGAGTGCAAATTGAATGGAAATGAAATGATCTGGCACCCCCGCCGAAAACAAAGAGCAAAAATCGATATTAATTACACAATAGTGATAATAATTAAGATTCGTAGAAAAAGTATAGTGTACAACTCGCATGAAATGACCATTTCATGCTTGCACAATATACTATTATTGTACTTAAATTATTTCTTCATTTATTGCATATGGCATTTTGATTTAATTTGAAGAAACATCTGCTATGATATTGCTGACTTTAAAGATGATGATAAGAAAAACAATCAGGTATCAGCACAGAATATCCATTATATAATAAATGATATGTTCGGTGGTATTATTCAAGGCGCACGCATCTACCGCCACAATTGAATCCGTTTAAATTTCTTAACGCTCCAGACCAGGCGTTTAACTTTGAATGCATTCAACCGACTTGAACTTGTCCAATATCGCCGATGCATACAAAATCTTGAACTTGAACGCCGTCAAATCTTAAGCGAGTTTAAGCACGAACGGATAGTACGGGTTTAGACAAAAATGACGTTTGTCGGCACCGATTTGGTTCCGAATTCAAATACAGATCTGGAAAAAAGATGAAATATGGTTCACACTTAACAATTGTGAAGATATTCCGAAGTATATCAAAAGCCTGGTGATAACTTGGTAATGGTTATGGTAAGCGTGGGGGGACAAAAGCTCGGCGGGAAGGGCTTATGGCTCTCTTCGACAACCCCGCGTTTCCAACCCTCTCCACTGAAGTCGTCTCGTCTCAATTGTGAATTGTAGCAGGTCATCCCAGCTCAGGTCGTCCAACTTCACCCGAGGAATGGTTTCCGCTCCTAAGACCCTCCTCGTAGGCGACCTCATCTATCTCAGACTCCCAGTATATGGTAGGAGGTTTCCTTCGCCCCTTTCTGGTAGGGACTAGGGGTGAATCGCCTATCACTAATAAATGCAGGTGTCGGTCGAGCTTGCGGTGTCCTGTCAAAATGCCTACGATGTGCCTTCCTACTCTTGTTCCGCATCTGGGCTGTCCTTGGTTTGTTGGGTTGGGTGATTATATCTCTGGCTTGCCTGCAAGCCGTGTTATTTTCCCAGTTTTTCACTGTGTTCTTCCAAGCTCACCCATTCAGGGCCTCGGAGATGAGTCGTTTACTCAGACCCAGGTATGGCTCTGGACCGGACTGGGACGTTGAAGACTCTACTCTAGCTAGACCGTCCGCGCGCTCGTTTCCGAAAATTCCCATAGGTCCCAGTACCCAGACCAGTTGAAGCTTCTTGCTCTCGTCCAGGGCTTGCAGAGCATCAATACACTCTTCAACCAGCGGCCAGCTGATCCTTGGCTTGCATAAAGCCCTTGGTGCCGCTTGACTGTCAGAATAGATAACTATCTGCCCTCCTTGAACCCTTCCCTAGTTGCTAGTCTTCCATCCGTGATTCAGTCCCGCCGCCTTCTGTGCCTCGGTCCTCTCATACTTCCTGAGCAGACATCCTTACGTATGCTGCCATCGCTTTCCTCTTTATCCAGATTGCCAGCTCTGGCAACGCAAAGACAATGTCCAGTGCAGCTCCTGGAGTAGTCCTCATTGCACCGGTGATGCTCAGACAGGCCATCCTATGAAGTCTGGTTAGTCTGATTTCGTTAGTGGCTTTCTCGATAGCCGACCACCACCAATATTATACATAGAAAAAATTCTGCTTAATCCAGTAAAATAGTGAGATGAGAAGAACAAAAATATAGGTCATAACATTGTCTGTTGAAACTGGTAAGTTACTGTAATCCAACAATGGAATCCCCAGTGTGAGAGCAAACGACTATAATAAATAAACTTAAATAGATTAATCTTTGCCAAATTACACAAGTACAAAAATTACCCTCATCACTTGTTGGTAAAATTGTTTTGCGCAGTTTGAATAAAACATTCTATTCTCAAACAAATCTAATTTGTTGAGAGCCGCCACTCGGAATCTTTACAATATTCATTTGTACCTACTGAATTAATCAAGGCAAACATTTGTTGCAGCATCTCACTGAATACAAAACATGTTGGTTATAATTCAGCTCAGCGCACATTGCTAAGAGGGTCGAAACAATTCTTATTATTGAGTGTAGATCTAATGATATTAGCTGTTACAATGATGAATCCAATGTTTTTAATCATGATCGTGCATGAAGTCTATGTGGGTAGCATTGATGTATGTATAGATAAACGTCTCAACGAAGACGTAATTCTAGAAATAATCCAAAGGGCCGAACACTCTTTCGACAATCAAAAGCCAGATTTGGGTCGTTTCTGTATATTGATGGAACTCTCGACAACATATCTTTTGAATCAATGAATCGATCCATAGAAGATCGAAAAAAAAATCATTGGTTTGCGAATGGATCAAACAGATGCTGACCTATAGACAAATCATAACGGTTGATGTCAAAGTTCGTATAGAGGTACACCACACCCCTTCTTTGTATGGAATCGTGTATTGGACAGTCTCCTGACACGATTGAAAAACAATGGAATATACGCGATAGGAATACACGGGGCGCTGAATATTGTCGAAAACTGGTGTTATGAGTGATGCTCGATGTAAATCGTGCAAAAGCTACTCTGGTTGCTTTTACTCAGCCGAAACAGAAATGTTCCAGGATCCACATACCAGTTGGCGATCCATGGGTGTTTTATATTTCGTCTGTTACTGTCATTGGTCTTGTATCAAACACATGTTTGCGCGGCTGAGCAATCGACCCGATTCCATCAATTCGGTGATGCTAGTTCAAAGTGCCGCGATGGGGGGAGCCCTCTATACAGTGACGAGTCCAGAATATAATAATAAAATGTTGTACATGACACTACATGAGGATATTCGTATGCCAAAAGATATATTTTGATTATCATAGAAGCTAACATTTTCGAATTTTTAAGATATGGGCAAGAGGATACGAAGATGCTAAAAACGGCGTCAAAAAAATTGTGGACTCACTCTGTTGCGTTCGGTCAAACTCATTTTCCATATAGGCACCATATTTTGAACAAAAGGAATTTATAATGCGGATTTTGAAAATGAAGAAATTCAATATGGCACTCATAAGAGAAACAAAAATCATCGTATCCTTTCACCCATATACCGAAGGTTTGAAAATGTTAGCTTTGATCATAAGCAAAATTTTGTGGTTTTTAAAAAATTGTCCTTTCATCGTATCTACAGAGTGACTCATTTGAAAGCTTTTTTATTTATGAAGCGATTTTGACGATTTTTTTTTAAATGTGGAGAGTGGAAGGATTTATTTTGAGGCCAGAGGGCGTCAAGTTTTTCCGAAATTCAAGGCGTAATAGATGATATTGAGAAGCCAAGTTCACTGGATTCGTCACACCCTGAAATGGATCTGTACCAAATTTTATGAAAAAATATTCAAAATTAACGATCAATTCTATCATGCACCAAGAAGCATTTCACTCCGTAACTCTTGCGATAGCAAATCTATCACGACAAATTTATTAAAAAACAACATTTAGTAGATATACTTATGTCCAAAACCAATAAAAACAAACAAACTTAATTGACACAAAAAAACTACACATAAGAGTAATTTTTTTGAATTGAGTATCATTCCATTAAATTTTATACAGATCCATTTCAGGAAATGAAAAATCCAGTGGCATAGGCAGTTTTCTCGATTTTTCAGCCTCTAAATATGCTCTAGTAGGCCTTGGTTTTTGAAAAAACTGGGTCACGTATGGCCTCAAAATACACCTTTTCTCTGAATACATTTCCAGAAAAAAATCTTCAAAATCAATCCATAAATTAGAATGTCATGAGGGTGACTCGCTTTCAAATGGGTCACTCTGTACATTACGATGTCGATTCAAAACAAAACAGATTTTTCGTAATGGAAGGCACTATATTGGTTACTTCGATTTTTTGAATTTGAGAGAACTTGCTAGTTAATTATTTAGACACAATATGGTTTTGGTTTCGTTTCGATAGCTTCAATAATTAAAGAACTACAGCTAATTGAAATGTTATCAAAGTTAATGAGACACCCTGTACATACTCAATAATCTTAATATTTTTCATATTTTCAAAAAAAAATGCAAATTGATCATTTGCCATACCTATTGATTGATACCTCAAACTTATTCTTATTCTTGTAATATGATGAAGTTTACATATAATCAACATTGTTTAATGAGTAGGTTAACCTATATCGCCGTATTTTTGATTTACGAATGTGTGGTAAATAGACTAAAGTCACTTGGAGGACAGCCTTCATGAGTATGAGACCTTTAAAAATTGAGTCACTTTAATCATAAACAAACAATGATATTTGAATTCACGATAATAATATAGTGGGTGTCCAATAAGTCATGGATCAAACGGCTCTGGGCGATAGGGGATGCCATTTGCAATAAGAATATTACTATTATCCAATTTTTGATCGTTTTCAAGATACAAGGTGAAAAAAAAACGTTCTTTTTTATTTTTTGACCAAACTAAAAATTGTATTTGAACTTGACCAAACCATACAAAATGATGCCATGAAGCGGTAACATATCTGCAACCATCAAGCTCTCCAGTCGACCATTGATGTAGATTGGAGTTACCGGAAGAAATGATTTTGCAAAAATATAATGTGACACCCGGTGTACGAGTCAAAATAAAATTTTTAGATAGACATTTCATTTGTCAAAAAAATCATTTGAACATTTTTTTCGTACCAGCTATCACTTTGCAGAAAATGATCTTGTTTTATTTTTTAAACATTATGTTGAATTCACTTGGTGACGCAATTTTAAATTGGGATAAGCAAAATTTTGAGTTTACAAGTTTTCAAAAATTGACATAACCTCAATTATCTGAGTTGGTTCGAGAGGACATTTTGTCGTCTTTCAGAATAAAACAAAAAATAAGTCTCTTATTTTTGGTTCATGAAAAATGTAATTTGACTGTTTCAAATCAATTAATGTTGAAGAATATTTGGAGGTGTATGTTTATCTCGAAACTGACAAGGAGTTGAAAAAATGTTCATCGTTCATTTTAATTATAAAATGGAATATGAATTTTAGATATTTCCGGGTAAAACTGGGTCACCCTGTTCAAGGAAAATTGATGATTCAAGATTGATGATAGCTCTGACGTTTGGAAATTGCTTGAAACGTTATTAAAACATGTATCGAGAAAAATCAAAAGAATGGCTCGAATTAATTCCGTTGAATATTTCAGACTATCCATTTTCGAAACACAATTTTAATTTGGTAGTTTCATAATTTTTTCCATTCTAAAGTATGATTTCTTCAAATTGTGTATACGACGTTTCGTATTCGAGTAACCATCATCAACTTCATTTTTTTTTTAATACGGACCTGCATTTCTCGTCATCTTTTTCAAAACTTTTCGTCATATCCTTTTCAACGATGTACTACATAGACGACGTTTCGACCATGTAAAATGACATCATAGGAAATTATCACCAGTACGGCTCTGATTTCATCATATTTTTAAATTTGAAAGGGTTTAAGAACGTTTCACTGCATCTTGTTTTATGTTCTTCGAGTCTAGTTTTCTCTATGCAAAATATCCACCCTCAAGAAATTAAAAGAAAACTCCTTTGTACCTTTTGCAAATTGATAACAATCTTTTTATGAATATTTTCCGAGATGCTAGGGGTGATTCTGTTAGATACTCGTAGAGGTATCCTGATTTATCATCTAGATTCTGCGGTGTACTTCCATTACACCCTATCTTATATCTTCAATAAAACCCCATGTCCCAGCCATATACGTATTATCAGAATATACGTCGGGTTCCCTTTATCATCAATGTGCGGCAAGAGAAGCAGATTTTCAGCCGATGACAAAAACAGGAATAATCAAGCTTATACCAATGCCTCACATGTGTATTTCATGTGTATCAGGAGAAGACTGCGATTGTGCTGGGAGCTGTTTCTATAGGTTACTCGTGATTTTGGGCCGATCTCATGCTGCCACTTTGGTGCCGATACTCTCGTTTTAACGGAAGATCCACCATTAACACATATTTTTTTTTAACTCAACTACCAGTTGAGCGTTTTCCTTGTGAGATATTGAACAGTCAAATTTATAGTATTGTTAAATAGAATGTTGCTGTACGCGTGAACGTTTTTTTGGTAATAATGATGGCTTCCGGTTTTTGAATTCCAAATTTAACGTTACGGCGATCTGGACGGTCTCTGTTCTTGATTCAAATAATCGATAACAGTATCGGCATCAGTAACGTAAAGACGTACGTCGACAAGCAAAAAAGCTGTTGAAACTTTATTTTGGTTTCGGTATGCGTAAAACATTGAACTCGATAATACGTAACTGGAAGGGCCCCTGTCGTGTCGACAGCTGAGGCAATATTAGTCGTATTTTTTTGGCGCATACAGGCGCATAGGTATATTTTGATTGGACTAAAAAGGTGATGCTATCTTTGTCACACTCATTGCCCTTATGCGAAGTCGGAGGTTTTCAAATAGTTTGAAGATATAACAAATTGAAAAAACGGTTGATTTGTTTGGAAAAAATGACTACAATTCTGTGCATACAGTCTTAATTATCATGATATAATGGATCTATATTTCAAATAACTATGTAGAAAAATTCAAAATAAGAGAAAAATTGGAAAATAATGAAGTATATACTTGGATGATTCGTAATTCGATTGAATAGTTGAGAAAATACAGGGTAGGTAGTAGGTGCAGGATGATTTATTTGTGTAACCTGTGTATTGAGTGAAGTGAAGGTACCTATAGCTTAAAATAAAAATAAAAATACTTTTATTTTTGAGGTCACATCAAAACTAATAAATATGGTGTTTTTTGATACCCCTTCATACCTTTCTAGCATTATTTCAAGCAAGATATGAGGAAACAAACTTTGAAAATGATGTTATAGTAGTACCAACGAACTCGAACAGTATGTGAAATTGTCACATTTTCAAAACAAAACGTCCTTTACAAGGAAGTTTCTCCTGCGGCAGGCCTAGATTGCCCCAATCGCCATGCCTCCTAGATTGCCCCTGCTGCAGGCGTGTGAGTTTATAGGGCCCTTAACTAGGACAATTTCGTGTAGGTATACTTCAGGTGCCCTTGTCCTTAATAATTGGAGTTATATCACTCACCCAAAAAATAAAATCTGCTTTTTTGGAGTGTATTAACTATTTTGGCACCCACACAGCAGCAAACTGAAGGCTTTCTCTTGGATTTCACTACTCAAGATACCAAGGAATTAAATCTAAACTTATCAAAATCACAAATAAATCCAATAGGGTGTTCCGGTGATCATGTTACAAACTTCTAGGGTAGATAAGACAATAGAAAATAAGAAAAAAAGTTCATATGAACATGGGTCCGGAAACGCTCATTCCTTCTTCACCAAAATACCCCCCTGGTTCGTACGCCCCTGGTTAAAGGTGACAAAATTCGGAAGGCTCAAATTGACGAACCTACTAACTCATGTCCCAAAATAATTGGTGACGATAGCTACAGTACAGTCTACAGTGGTACCAAAGCTATAAAACGAAGAGTAGTTTTTGAAGGTCATTTTCGAAGTGCCCTAGCTCCCTGAGGAAGCGTTTCTGGACCTATAATTATATGAACTTTTTTTCTTATTTTCGTGTTTCATCTACCCTAGAAGTTTGTAACATGATCACCGTAACACCCTGTATATGTCAACAGATATGACAACGATAGACACCCCTTTCTGTCTCTATCTCTTTCTACTCGAAAATTTGTCTTCACTCAACTCGATGTAAACAGCACGGACGGGTCCCTTCCAGGTACGGTAGTAGCGAGTTCAATGGCGTAAAAGCTTCACATAACCTAAAAAATGGTTTGTGTTTTTTTTCAATTTCAACCTCTCTTTTGTCCAAAGCAAATCTAACACATATTTTATCAATAAAAAAGGTGCCAAAGATCAATAATTAGTTGACAGCCTAGGATCTCGAGGACGTAAAGTGCTTATAGATGCAAGTCGGTGTCGTGACTTCAGGATCACTTTTATTTTCTTGAATTTGAGGAATCTGCAGTGTAGTTTTGGGAATTATTGGTTAGCTTGAAGGAGATGTACAGCGTGTTCACAGATAAATGAACCCCCTTCCATTAACTTTTTAATTTCATGTTTGGGAAATAATGTTTCAAAATGAATTTTTTGAAAACAAGGTTTTCACATATACAGGGTGTTTTAGAACTTCTGGGCGTAGAACAACTTTCTTGATGCAAATCGCGACCCAATTTTTTTATTTGATTATTGCCTTCTCCGGAAAACTCCAAACATTTTTCATATAGCATACCCTTTACCCAAATTGAACCAATAAGAAGATATTAATTAACATCAGAGATTTGCTTTCTAGCATGTTTTAAAATGTACGGTATTATTTGGAAACCTTGGAAACGAGGTAATTGGTAATGGATGTCAACTTCTCAAAAAAGATTTGGACTACGTACAGGGTTACCCAATATCATCCTATAATATTTAAAATTTAGGTTCTACTAATTAAAATGAACAATCTTTATTCTAAAAGACCACGAAATAGCCCCTCGAACCATGACAAAATCCACTAAAACAATAGGAGTTATATACATTTTTAAAAAAGCTTATAAATATATTTGAATGGTTTTCATTGAATTAAAATTGTTCATTTAAATTACTTAGTAGAATCCGAGGTATAATCCTAATCTGAAATATTGTAGGATAAAACTGCGTCACCCTGTGTGTATAATTTATATTTATATATAAATTTCAACTTTCTCCTTTTCGCAATATAACAAGTTCAAATCTTTTTTAACAATTTGACATCTTTTAACAACCACTTCGTTTCCAAGTTTTCGAAATAATACCATACATTTTAAAACATGCTCGAAAAAATAGCAGATTTCTGACGTTAATATCATCTTATTGGTTGAATTTGGGTAAAGGGTATGCTATATGAAAAATGTTTAGAATTTTGCACCAACCTGCTCACATGAAGACGACGAAGTGGAACTTGTATACGAGGATATAGCAAGAGCACTCAATGAAAACAAAACAATACATGTTATTATAGGAGGTGACTCTAAAATTGGAAAAAAACTATGAATACCTCAGCTCAGGAAGATATTATAGGGCAGTTTCGTTTAGGAGCCAGAAACGATAGAGGTACACTGTTGGCCGATTACTTAGAAAGAGTGAAGCTTTATGTGATGAACACCTTTTTTCAGATTTACTACTGGAAGCGACCATAGAATGATCAGATGCAAGGTGCTCATAAATGTCAAAATTAAAAGAGCTAGAAAAATAAAACAAAGAACAACTAAAATAAATATAGAATCAGTGAAGAAAATAAAGGACAACAAAATGAAGCTATAAATGAAACTAACAGGAGAATAACCAAAGCAATAAAAGAGACTGCAGAACACATAGCCAAACCTTCGATAAAACCTGATATAAACTGACCAACGAAACTGAAAAACTATTAGAAAAAAGAAAAGAACTCATAAGAAGTGGGAAGAGAGACACAATAGAATTTGTAGAAACCAATAAAACAGCAAGAAAAATGGCAAAGCAGGACATCCTGAGTCACAAAACAAAACAGGTACAATCCTTGCTAGAATACAATGAGGGTTCCTCAAAGTGGCAATGAGCAGGACATGTTGCAAGAGACAGAAAGAATTGGAGTGAACACATCACCAGATGGAGACCTTGGGGAGAACGGAGAAGTATCGGCAGACCACAACAGAGATGGTACGATAATCTGATCTGTTCTGGGCTGAACTGGTACCAGAGAGCAGAAAATAGAAGTGTATGGTAAAACATGAGAGAGGCCTATATCCAATGGATAGAAGATGGCTGAAAAAGAAAAGATGATTCAATCTAGATAGACCCTGATGTCCAAGGTTGATTGACAATAATCAACATTGCTTGATGTATACCGTATTTCAATTGCGCCACTTCTGTTAAGGTGACATTGAGATATTGGCATTTAAAATAACCAGCAAGTAACCAAACAACGTAATGTGACCCGGAAATCTTTCTTTTTTCTTTCATGAAAATATTCACTTTTGTTCCACGACCTTGGACGTTAGCCTACAAAGTTCTAGACTCTTCAGCCTTTGGAAAAAAAACCAATACAAATGCTCGAAAAGTGACTTTTCTGTCACAAAAACATTCTTAACAATGAAACATTTCATCAAAGTAGGTAGGATTTTTATCACGAAATATGGCATCATAACCGGAGAACAAACCTTAATACTCACTGTATACTCATTCTGTTCCTATTGCTTCTGTATAATGTACGGTTTTAGATGCAAACAAAGTGAAACAGACTATCAGACGGGATCATTGAACTTCCATAATAAAGCCTGGGAACTCATTACATCTGTCCACGTATAACGTTCACAAGAGCACAAATGGATACAAAATCTTATTTTTCGGAAAAAACCTATTTTGACAAAAAAATTTGCTTCAAAAATATACGATCTACAGAAACTATGTTTTCATTTCTCATACACAGGGTTCTCTATGAGTGGTATCGAAACAAATGTATCTGCTTAAGTGACTATCAGAAAACTTAGAAACACTAGAGAAAACAAGAGATGATGATGCAATTGAATAAAACAAGAAATGTAACTAGATCACGATTGAAGAATTAGATATATTCAGGAGATAAATACGGAAAATTATTCTCCAGAATTCAGATGTAACCAGGGTCCAAGAAAAAATGAAGTACGACACAGAACAATCACGAGGCAAAGATATAACGTGTCTTGACTATTTTCTTTATCACCTCACCAATAAAGAAAATAGTCAAGACACGTATTTGAACAGAATTTGATGAGGTCAATGAAGGCGATGAGAAAAATCGGCCAGTCAGACCGTAGAACAAAAAGAGAGTCAACAAAGGATCAGAAGCTAAGGAAAAGAAAAGATCCGTTTCCGGAGCTGAAGTAGTCCTCTGAAGAAATTTTAAAAAATCGATAATCAAAAATACTAGAGCGCGTTAGATTAAGGTCAATCAGATGCTAAGAAGTCCAAATTTTAATAACTTGACGAATTTATTGTGACGTGAAAAAGGGTTGAAAGCTGATTTTTTCACATTAATTGATGCTCCTCAAGTTGCTGTTGGATGTCTATAAAAAATGATCCAATTACTTCAATTATCAGCTCCAAAGAATAAGTCCAACGGGTCCAATTTGCATTTAAATGCTCACGAACCTGCACAATAAAATGAGCCCCTGATGCATAAAATATACTTCTGCACTAAATCCTACGGGATTGTCTTCCAGCCAAACGGGCAAACTGTTTATCAACAAATTTTGATATTCTGGTCCATTAAACCGCCGAGCCGGAACAAACGGTCCAATGGGTCTACTCTCAAGACACCCGTTCAAACCTTGATGAAAAACTTTCGGGAAAACTTATCCTGGTCTTGGTAGTTGTCGATCGATGTGTATACAGGTTGTTCGGAAATAAAATTGGAATATTCCAAGGGGTGATTCTACATAAGAGAAAAAGATTTGTTTTTCATATAAACAATGGTCCGGAAATGCATTGGTAGTTTTCAAGATACAGAATAAAGAGACATTGTTTCACGGTTACCCGATGTTGAACGGAAATGTTGGTACAGAACCGGTATAAATGTAGAGAGATACATCCATGTGAGAAGTGTCCTCCTTTCCCGAATTCGAACTCATCAGTAAGGCAGCATGACTCCACTCACATCTATGCAACTCTCGGCACAATACCCTTATCTGGGTATATGTGCAGCGGCTGTTTTGAGCAACCACTGGCATCAATTGGCTCGCAAGATCCCAGAAGAATATCCTTACAAGAAAATACTCCCAAATGCAGTGTTATGAATATTCTGCAAGAGCAACTCTTTTATCCATATCATCTACAAAGATTTCAAGCATTGAAGGATCAAGACTTAGAACCTAGAGTATAATTTTGTCAATGGATGCAGACAAAACATCATCAGGATCGTTTCTATTTGGATTCTGTTTACACGAAGCAGAATTTACGCGCGAAGGCGTTATCAATTTCCATAATAATCATATTTGAGCTAACAAAAATATCCATGGGATTTTTTGAAAACCAATTTTAAGATAGGTTTTTATTAACGTTCGGGTAGGTATTGGGGTATTGGATATGGACTTATTGGACCAAATTGTATGCCTCAGCGTTTAAACGGGCCGGTATATTCAATTTTTTAGCCATACTTTGCCGGATTTGCTAGTGAAAGTACTCAAAGTTTAAAGAGCAGAAATGTTTTTTATAAAAGGTATTTTGACCAGATCAGATGCTGACATGAACCTTTGAAATCAATGAAATTCATCTACATGCCAATCAACCGTTGCAATAAATACATGCATTGGTTTCTATTTATTTTATGAAAACGAAGTGAGGCACGAAAAAAATCAAGATGTCAAAAAGTTGTGTTATGGTTGATAAAAAGAATTTTTCTAATTTTCTGTGTCTGCTTATGGATTTCGGACACCAAATTTGGGGACAAAAAACAAGTTTTTTTTCAAATCAGGCCAATAAGTTAGCACGAAGAAGAAAACGACAGGTTTCGTCTAACCAGATGCACCATGCTGCAGTATTATTGATAGTGTTGATGATAATACTGTGCCTTGGAGGTAATGACTTAGATGTGGAAAAATTTCCGAAGATTAGACAGATAAGCTCTAAAATATTAGATGGTTCAAACTCCTGTCCATCTTTCGATAGAAAATTCACGGATCACGTGACCAAACTCAATAAAAAGTTTGAGGAATTTCTGCAAAGAGTAGACAGACTAAGAAAACACATGGTCTCTTTTTGTGATGTCTGCGACAGTCAAAACAATGAGTTGGACAATAAGAGCATCTCGAAAGCAATATATGAACATATGATAAATAATGAAAAAAATGTTTTTTCCTGATACACATCGATCCGATGGACAATACAAGTGAAGCATCTGAAAAACTGGAGAGTTGTGAAATATCCTCAGTAACAGTTCAAGAAATAGCGATTCAAGTGTAAATGATGACAAAAATAAGTCTGGTTTCAGAGATGGGCTTAATTCTAGTGCTTTTTAAACAAACTAACTCCACTCAACTATGCTCAACAGTGTTGATAAACATACTATCTTTAAGAAATAAAACTGATGGACTGGAACTTTTTCTTGATTGTTTAGGGTACCCTAATATAGTGTTATTATGTGAACATTTGAAGACTTCTTGAAAATTTTCGTGTTGAAGAATGTAGCTATATTTGATGAACTGTGCAAGGGAAAATGTTTTGAGATATCTGCAATGCACTGCAATAGACTCAATTTGCTTATCATATGTGTATAATAGGGCCCCTTACAGTAATGTAACTGATTTTTTGGCTAAATTAGTGTCGGCACTTTCCAAAATACTCGAAGACAGCCTGCTGATTCTAGCAGGGGATTTTAATATCAGCTACCTGGTGTCTTCCACCAATACAATTTACCTCAAAGGATGGACTGGTCAGCACGGATTGAAGATGCATGTCCGATGCCCAACCAGAATTACCTCAAGGACAAGTACATTTATTGACCATATATACACAAGTTTTAGTATGAATACACAATTGCAGAGCACCATAGTAATTAACATTTTTTTCCCTTGGTATTCTGTTAAAATCATTCATTTCCACTCATCTCATTATTATAGCTATATTGAAAGTACTGTTGCATATTTGGTTCTGATATGGATGAAGCCACCAGCGTATCCACCAAAGACATATACAATCTACTTCAAGGATTTATAAAACAAAGCACTAGTTCAGCTGAAGAGATAAAATCAGAGATTGTTACCATCTCATCATCGGTTTCAGGGCATTAGACATTAAATTGCCACACTGAACACGACTAAAAGAGGTAAAAGAAGGTAAATGACGGGTTTTTAATCTTTGATGTTATGATTCGTCGATTATGCCAGCTCGAAGTCGAAGAGTGGGTCGAGGGAGCAACCAACACTCAAAATATTGTTCTTGTTCGGAAAACAGCGCCACTCGCTTTACACTTACCCTTTAATCGACCGAATCTACAAAGCGAGAAATAATTTGTACCACAAACAACCGCCAATTTCCAAAATATACCTTTTATTTACAACCAAATTTTTAATTACGATTACCATGAAAACGTAGCCAAACGCAGCGTTATTCCCAAAACTTATTCCCGGCACTGACAACTAGACAGACACGTCGTAGTTCAAGTGCACCAGGCGATTTGAAGTTGCCGCTAAAAAAAATCAACAATGACATGTCATACAGCAGACGCAGTTTTTTTATAAAGTTTCAGCTTGCAATGTCTGTTGTAAATTGTAATGTGATATTTAATGAGACGCAATATAGATATAAACCAAGGATATTAGGTGTTATGAATTATTTATACAGTGTTAGTGATATTACCCGCAGTTGATTGGCCAATAACTATAGGTTTACAGTGAATTAGGTAGAAATATCACGATGTAAGTACCAATTAAATCCTATAAATAATTATCCACCCATCACAATAATTGCATCAACGAACAACCAGACGTTTGCTTAACCAAGTTCGTAAAGTTTTTATGAAAATTGAGTGAGATTATCAATACTATAATAGGTTTCCGATGAATGATGAAATAAAGTTATTCTGGTAATTAATCAAGAACGTATGTTCAACTCACTGCGCTGGTGTGGCCTCTATGACAAGTGGGAGAGAGAGGGGTGCCTTGGGGTGTGATGGTCATCCAGTTTTGACAGTGCCCAAACAAGAAGGGGCCTATCGTGAAGGCTCTGCTTGGCAGGGACGCTCCCAGATAAGGGGTTGATCAGGCCAGCCGCCAATGCTCCAGATCAGCAACAATAGTGGTAGTTTAGGGTTGCTTTTCACAATCAGGCGTAAGTATAACCCGGAATAGGGTCCACAGTGTATCACCAATTTTCTTGAAGCGGCACCGTCCAGCCAGGATTGGCACGTCGAACAACCACGTTGCCAACAGGGGAGAAATTAAGCCAGCAATAAGTTGAAGTAACACAAAAAAAATAAATAAATAAGAGAAAGAGGAAAAGAGTGAAGTAAGAGAAGGAAAATATATATATATATATATATATATATTTATATTTAGGCCTGAAACCAAGAAATATCCAGTGTAAGGGCCAAAGAATTAATTAAGAATCATGTCTTATTCAGTTTTTGTAGGGCCACTATGTGATTTTCCAATCGTATAAAATGGGGAAAATTCCAGTCGACGATCCACAAATTTGCTCAATGCAGTTGATCCAGCGTAGACTAGCTGCGATCACTTTTGGATTCGAATTCGATGAATTTCCTTTTGAAATCGGCAAAAAGCCATGAGACGAACCACGCGGTAATCTCGTTAAATTGGAAGTGTCAATCTCTTAATTAACCCTTCTAGGACCTTCAAGTGTCAAATACAGGGACACAGGACCGAACCTTGGAAGAAAAGGTTCATTCTTTTGCACCATGAGCAGTAGGTCAAAGTCATGACTGGTTCCGAGTGGATGCAGGACCGTACTCCAAATAACGAAGTCACTCGAAGTGTACTTCGACTTTAAGATTAAAACCTTTTGAACTGGACTAGATTGTAAGATACTTGAACTTTTTAATTAACAACTTTCGAACTTTTAAATGCGTGAGTAACTGATACGCAACCTTCACTAAAAATGCTGCTTAATTTCTAACTTTTTAAAATCGAATTGTCCGGAATAACATTCGCTGGCGTTTTGGCAAAATCGTAACGTTACAAACACCTCCCTTACCTCAAAAAAAAAAATGAGAATCATTTTTTTTTCTTTTTCCGGGACTACACTATTACGTAAAACTGATACCAAAAATAAATTACCAACAAAAAAAAATGAATAGCCCATTGGGCACGTCTAATTTGGGGTAAAATCTATTCTTCGTCTGATGGGGAATCCGTGGGGGTTGCCTTGAGATCTTTAGCATGCCAGACTCCTAAACTACGTCCATCCGGTTTTCTCAGTTCATACGACCAGGGCGATAGGATTTTACATACTTCGTATGGGCCAGTATACTTTGGAGCTAACTTGGATGTGAAGTTCTTCGTTGCATCCGAAAGTACATAGTTACGCTTCCAAACTTCTTGTCCCAGTTTAAATGTCTCTGCTCGTCGTCTAAGGTTATATGCTTTTCTTCTTGTCTCATAGGCCTTCTTCAATCTCGTTTGGATATCTTCGAAGACTTTGTGCAACTCACGAGATCTACCAGTGGGATCCTCGACGTCATGGTGAATGCGCTTGTCCCTGGTTCCACTATAAGTGATCTCCCTTCCAAAGATGACAAAGTTCGGAGTAAAACTCGTTACTTCGTGCCGTGCTGATCGAATTGCCGCCCCAACCGTACCCAAGTGTTTATCCCAGTGTCTGTGGTCTTCAGACACGTAACTGGATAACATACATTTCAAAACACGGTGTATTCGCTCAACAGGGTTGGCCTGAGGGTGGTAGTTCGCAGTGTACTGGATGTCCACTCCGTACTTTTCCATAAGGGTGCTGAATAAGTGGCTCTTAAATTGGGCCCCATTGTCGCAAATAACTTTGTCTGGTGTACCATATACCAAGAACAGATGGTCCTCGATCCACTTGATCATTGCAGGTGCGGTCGCGGTTCGTAGTGGAAAGAACAGCACGTACTTAGAGAAGACATCACAGACAGATAAGATGTGGGAATATCCAGATGTTGACCTTGGTAGTGGACCTACAAGATCCATGCTAGCGATCTGCCAGGGTCTCGAAAGAGTGGGCTGTACGCTCAACATCTTCCCAATAGCTGGTCTCTGTTCTGGTTTTGTTCGAAGGCAAGTCGGACACTTCTTGATGTAGCGTGAGATGGTAGTTCGCATTTTTGGCCAGTAATATTGTTGGTTGATTCTCGCGAGCGTCTTGAATACACCAAGATGACCGCAGGTTGGAGGATCATGGAAATCGGCAATAAGCGGCATCCGCTTCTCCCGGGGTACTACTTCCAACCACCCAGAAGGCGTGAGCATGGGATAGAGTGTAGAAGACTTCTTGTACAGCTTCTCACTGTCTACCCGCCATAGGGGGTATTGCTCAGGGAACTTCTTCACTTTCTGTCGCATCTGCACATACCAAGGGTCCGTGATTGTCGTCAATGATACGTCTTTGGTCGCTGCTTCTACCGCATCAATCAAAGGAACTGATCTGGAGAGTGCGTCCGGCACAACGTGATCTTTTCCTTTTCGATGGATGACATCGAAATCATACTGTTGCAGCCTGAGCGCCCATCGAGCAACTCTTCCAACAGGATCCTTTATTGAGTTGAGCCATTTCAGGCTATAGTGGTCAGTCACTACGGTGAATTTAGTAGCTTCCAAGTAGGGTCTTAGCTTCTCGATGGCGAAGAGCACAGCCAAACATTCTTTTTCGGTGGTGCTGTACTTTCGTTCGCATTTTGACAAGGATCGACTCAGGTAGGATATTACATGTTCTTCTCCATCGATAACCTGAGAAAGGACGGCCCCAAGTCCGTAGTCTGATGCGTCACACTGCACCACAAAAGGTTGTTCAAAGTCAGGGCAAGATAGTACAGGTGCCTTGACTAAATGCTCCTTGACTGTCAAAAACGCAGCCTCACACTTGGAGTCCCACACGAATCTCGCATTCTTCTTCGTCAGGTTCGTCAGTGGCGACATAACCGTGGAAAAATTCGGTACAAACCGCCGATACCATGACGCCATACCCACAATTCGTCGAACTTCTGGAACAGTCCTTGGTGTCGGGATCTTGAGTATCGCTTCCACTTTTTCGGGGTCAACGAGCAGTCCAGAGGAGGTCACTACGTAGCCCAGGTACTTCAACTCGGCTTTACAAAACTGGCACTTATCTCTGTTGAGTGTGAGACCGGCAGCCAAAATACGCTGAATGACCTCCCTCAACACTGCTACATGCTCCTCAAAAGTGGGCGTGCAAATTATGACGTCATCCAAATAAACGAAGACGTGTTTTTCCAGGTCTACACCAACGACTCGGTCTATCAATCGCTGCCAAACGGCGGGAGCATTGGTCAACCCAAAAGGCATCCGCTTGAATTGATACAGGCCTCTTGATGGTATGGTGAAGGCAGTCAGTGGCCTCGATTCTTTGGATATCGGAATCTGCCAATACGCCGACTTTATATCCAGCGTACTGATATATTTGGCATCCTTCAACTTGTCCAGAGTCGCGCTGACATAGGGTATTGGGTATGCGTCCGGCGTCGTCACACGATTCAGACCACGATAGTCGACACAGAACCTCCAGTCACCTGTCTTCTTCTTCACCATCACAATTGGAGAAGACCAGGGGGATTCTGATGGCTCCACAATGTCCTCAGCCAACATCTTTTCCAGCTCTTCATTTGCAATTTTCTGGAGGGCATACGATAAGGGATAATACCGCTGTTTTATGGGTGGTGACTCCGTGCATATGACCATTTCCACTAAGTTGGTGCATCCCAACATTGTACCCATTTTGGCGAACGTTCCATCCAAAAATGTATTCAATGTCTCTCGTTGTGCTGGTGAAAGAGTGTCTAGGGAGTGTAATGCCATAATTTCCTGTAGTTTCCCACTGTCTGACCGGAAAGTCCAATCCCCTGTGTATAAATCAGGCACAATTTGCATCTGTTTCCAGAAATCTATCCCGAGAATGAGTTGATGGGGAAGAACAGGCACTACTAAAGCGTTGAGCAAAATCATGCGGTCTTGCAACTGGAAAGGCAGGCACACGGACCCAATTGAGATGCAGGATTGCCCATTGGCAACAGTGCACGTCACTTTTCGCCGCGTGTCAAGTTTGCATTGCCCTTTCAGCAAGTTCCACCCGGAGCCTCCTATGATTGTGGTGGTACAGCCAGAATCCAATAGTCCACTCATGGTTCTCCCAAGTATGGTGACATCCAAGAAGGGCCGATCATCTCCCTTTGCGTGCGATAAAACATAGTCTATCAGGACTTTGTTCGACATGTCCTTGTAATCCGAGTGATAGGATACTTGGGAAGGCCTATAGTATGTAGATGCCTTCCCGACTATGCGTTTTTTTGGCATGTCGGACACGTATGAAGGGTGACGTTAGCTTTACCGCATCGATAACAGAACTTTGTCCTAGGTCTCTGACATCTCATGAAAGTATGACCAACCTCCTTGCAGTTCCAGCACACAATGACGGAGACAGCGTGTATGGGAAAAGTTTCTCCATCCAGGCTACTTGGTGTTGGTTCTTCCTCCAGGGTCACTGCCGTAGCTGTTTGACTCGTCTCAATAGCTGTGACCGGATAGGATGGTCGATGATACGCTAGTTCCGGCTCCAAAAGGGACCGGTAGTTCGTCGGCGGCGGAACAAATCGTTTCACTCTGACTTCAGTCTCTTCAATGCTGCGACCCAATCTGATGAGGTCTTGGATAGTCGCGACATGCTCAATAGCCAGCCGAGACTGAATATATGGGAGAAGGTTCCTTTTAATAATCTGGAGCCTGGTTGACTCAGCTGGGTGGTTGGGGAGCTTCCTGAATAAATTCTCCATGGCAATCACGAACGTCAGTACTCGCTCTTGAGCGCCTTGTGTTCTATGACGAATCTCGTCCCATAGTGAGAATTCATAATCGCCAGGCTGAAAAGCGTCCTTCAATTGATAGACTAGGTCATCCCAGTCGTAGAATCTCCCAGTGCGGTACCACAACAGGGCGTCTTTGACGAATAGCTCAGGTGCTGATCGGAGTAGTTGTTGTTTTGTGGCTCCTCTAGATAGCCGCAATTCCTCAATTCTTTCCAGGAAGTCATTCACACTGGTTTGTCCGCTATACTTCACGTTCCATCGGCTAACGTCCTGAAAGCCGACATAGTGTGAGGGCTCACCGGTGTGACGTCTTTCCCTCAAAGGCGAAAAATGCAGGCCATCAAATCGTCTTGCCAAATTGCTGCTCGAATATGTCTCAACATCGTCTCCAACTGAGTTGTTTCTATTGACCCACATCGAAGAATGATTGTCCGTATGATCTGCGAACCTTACGCGTGATGATCGATTCACATGGTTGGACCAATCTTGCGTGTCTGGTTCGTAGGGCCTGTCCATTGTAGTGTGTGTTGGGTCGATTGTTGCTGTGTGATATCCGCTGCCAGAACGCAGGTTGTCGTATGTCCTTGAAGGCGTTAGGTGAACAGTCGAGTTTGGATAACGTTCCCTGCAAGGCTCTGGACCAGTCGATGCGGCCGAAGGCCGAGTAAATGTGACGTCTTGTCCAGATGCACTGCCACTGTGATTTCCAACACGATAACGAGATAGATTGTTAAGTTCCTCTCTTGAAAAGCTCGTGTCGGCAAACCTCTGTTCCTCACGTCTATCCTCCTGGAGGACACTATCATCTCCAGAGGGATTGTCTCGAGTTTCAATAGTAGACGTGAAGTTGTTAAAGTTTTCCGGCACAGGCACAATACGTCTTCTGACAATGGGAGGATCGCTGAGCCGTGATCTAGGTGTCTCATCATCCAGGACAATGAGGTCATGGACTACTGGTGTCCTCTCCACCGGCACAAGAACCTCCTGCTCGATCTCTTCATCGGAAATTTCCAGAATGCTCTGAATTGGTTTCGAAGTCGAAGGTTGTTGTTCGCTTCTTGAACCATCAAAAATGCTCTGCAATTCTTCGAACATCTGACAACACTTCCTGACCAGCTTGTCCTTATTGTTCTGCTCGTGCTGTTCTGTAGGGTTGATTCGCCCTAGGCGTCCCTCGATGTGTGTCAGGAATGTATGAATGCGATCTCTCTCGCGCACCCTATTTGAAAGGTCGAAGTTCTGAACGTCCCTTTCCAGAGCGAAAAGTTTCGCTTGACACATGCAGATCTCACTAACAGGTGAGAAAGGCGTTGCTACTGGTGGTCGCGAGCTTCCATCACGTTCCAGTCGGAGGGCTTCTCGAAGTTCTGAACGTCTCTGAGCCATCGATCCAGTGATTGGCAATCCACGAATTGTTAGCTCGTACTTGAGTTCGTCAGACCCCAATAGATTTACCTCCATTTCGACAGGTAAAACTTTTCAAATGCTTTGTTTATGACGCAATATAATAAAAGAAAATAATAACAACCCGCCCCTTCCTGAAAAAAAAAGAAAAAAGCAAAAAAAAATCGAGTAGTACCGAACTTAACTCACTCGATACGCACCAAACCCATAAAAAAAAAAACAACTTAAAAGGCCCGCAATTATTACCCCAAAATTGCGTAAATTTCCCTTAACAGCTGTGTAAAAGTATCAACAGTTGCGCAAAAACAAATCTTTCAACAAATTTTTGAAAGTACCCGTAACGTAGCGCAAAAAAACACTACTTCAGCAGTCGGTTCTAACAAAAAACAAAAAAAACATTCCCTGAAGTCACTCCAAAAAAAACTACCCTAGTAGCTGTAACCCTTTAAAACGTTGGGCGCCAATTTGTTACCATCTCATCATCGGTTTCAGGGCATTAGACATTAAATTGCCACACTGAACACGACTAAAAGAGGTAAAAGAAGGTAAATGACGGGTTTTTAATCTTTGATGTTATGATTCGTCGATTATGCCAGCTCGAAGTCGAAGAGTGGGTCGAGGGAGCAACCAACACTCAAAATATTGTTCTTGTTCGGAAAACAGCGCCACTCGCTTTACACTTACCCTTTAATCGACCGAATCTACAAAGCGAGAAATAATTTGTACCACAAACAACCGCCAATTTCCAAAATATACCTTTTATTTACAACCAAATTTTTAATTACGATTACCATGAAAACGTAGCCAAACGCAGCGTTATTCCCAAAACTTATTCCCGGCACTGACAACTAGACAGACACGTCGTAGTTCAAGTGCACCAGGCGATTTGAAGTTGCCGCTAAAAAAAATCAACAATGACATGTCATACAGCAGACGCAGTTTTTTTATAAAGTTTCAGCTTGCAATGTCTGTTGTAAATTGTAATGTGATATTTAATGAGACGCAATATAGATATAAACCAAGGATATTAGGTGTTATGAATTATTTATACAGTGTTAGTGATATTACCCGCAGTTGATTGGCCAATAACTATAGGTTTACAGTGAATTAGGTAGAAATATCACGATGTAAGTACCAATTAAATCCTATAAATAATTATCCACCCATCACAATAATTGCATCAACGAACAACCAGACGTTTGCTTAACCAAGTTCGTAAAGTTTTTATGAAAATTGAGTGAGATTATCAATACTATAATAGGTTTCCGATGAATGATGAAATAAAGTTATTCTGGTAATTAATCAAGAACGTATGTTCAACTCACTGCGCTGGTGTGGCCTCTATGACAAGTGGGAGAGAGAGGGGTGCCTTGGGGTGTGATGGTCATCCAGTTTTGACAGTGCCCAAACAAGAAGGGGCCTATCGTGAAGGCTCTGCTTGGCAGGGACGCTCCCAGATAAGGGGTTGATCAGGCCAGCCGCCAATGCTCCAGATCAGCAACAATAGTGGTAGTTTAGGGTTGCTTTTCACAATCAGGCGTAAGTATAACCCGGAATAGGGTCCACAGTGTATCACCAATTTTCTTGAAGCGGCACCGTCCAGCCAGGATTGGCACGTCGAACAACCACGTTGCCAACAGGGGAGAAATTAAGCCAGCAATAAGTTGAAGTAACACAAAAAAAATAAATAAATAAGAGAAAGAGGAAAAGAGTGAAGTAAGAGAAGGAAAATATATATATATATATATATATATATTTATATTTAGGCCTGAAACCAAGAAATATCCAGTGTAAGGGCCAAAGAATTAATTAAGAATCATGTCTTACCACAGTTTTTGTAGGGCCACTATGTGATTTTCCAATCGTATAAAATGGGGAAAATTCCAGTCGACGATCCACAAATTTGCTCAATGCAGTTGATCCAGCGTAGACTAGCTGCGATCACTTTTGGATTCGAATTCGATGAATTTCCTTTTGAAATCGGCAAAAAGCCATGAGACGAACCACGCGGTAATCTCGTTAAATTGGAAGTGTCAATCTCTTAATTAACCCTTCTAGGACCTTCAAGTGTCAAATACAGGGACACAGGACCGAACCTTGGAAGAAAAGGTTCATTCTTTTGCACCATGAGCAGTAGGTCAAAGTCATGACTGGTTCCGAGTGGATGCAGGACCGTACTCCAAATAACGAAGTCACTCGAAGTGTACTTCGACTTTAAGATTAAAACCTTTTGAACTGGACTAGATTGTAAGATACTTGAACTTTTTAATTAACAACTTTCGAACTTTTAAATGCGTGAGTAACTGATACGCAACCTTCACTAAAAATGCTGCTTAATTTCTAACTTTTTAAAATCGAATTGTCCGGAATAACATTCGCTGGCGTTTTGGCAAAATCGTAACGTTACAAGATAAGGGGAATAAGATCCGAGTTCTCCAAAAAACTAGAAGAACTGAAAATCCAAAATTCTGAGGAAGAAGAACGAGCTTTTGAAAATAAGAGTGGCTGAGACTGAAAGGAGAGTGAGGAAGTATAACCTTGTTATATATGGTTTACAGGACTCAACAACGAAGATAGAAGATTTTCAGTGTATCCTTGATCTTTTTAAAGAAAAACTGAAAATTAACTGCCAATTCAGCGACATAAGAGATCTGCAAAGAATTGGAAATAGAGTGGAAGGTAGAAATCGGCCACTTGCTTTGTTCTTGGTACACTATAAATTGAAAACAGAAATTCTCTACAATGGCAAACATCTGAAAGGAAGGAGGCTACGGTGGCCGAGCGTGTAACACGCCGGCTTGAGAGGCCGTTAGTTCTGATTGACGTGGGTTCGATCCCCGCGGTGAGCAGAAATTATTTTCTGTTCTGTATTTATTGGCACTCTCAATGGCTAATGAAACTGAGTAGGCTGTGGCATAGTATAATAAACAACAAGTAGCGACAGCTCCATATACCTAAAGTTGGTCAAATTTCGTCTGTCTCAATGGCAAAAATTCGCCTCATTTGTACACTGCTAACCTTATGAAATGTAAAATAAAACCATACTGTAGCCGATTCCATGACTTCAATGATACTGATACATAGGTGAATTATCAATCAAGTTATACAATACGATTACCCACTATGCAGTATGTCTAAAGATTCATGCGAAGTTTCAAAGTCTTGATTTAGAAAACAGTTTTACACTCCAAATTGTTAGCAGGGTATAAATGAGGCGAATTTCTGTCATTGAGACAGAACGAAATTTGACCACAGATATATGGAGCTGTCGCTACTTGTTGTTTATTATACTATGGCTGTGGTATTATTGATTACTGTCAGTCAAAAAGTTAATAAATTAGCCAAAATATTTTGGATCCTGCATGTTCAATACTAAAACTAGGTGATGTTCTCAATCAGCACCTTAGTTAGAACTGCGGCATAAGGGAGATCAGAGGGACCGCCCTTGCGCTGCGTTGTCGCCTAAGCTAAAAAGTGCGGTAGCTTGACGACTAAGTTGTCGCCTAGGCTGAATGGCTAAAGGCTTCACGACAATGGTTCAAGAGAGCAACTTCTCTCCTCCTGGAGGTGCGCTATGGGCCCACTGTGTGGCCTAGAATGTGCTGTGGTACTTACCACCCTCACCCCGATATCCACATCTATCTACATCTACATCTGAAAGGAACTGGGATATACATTGACAAGGACTACACCAACGAAGATTATGCTGACCAGAAACTTCTCAGATCGGAGTTTAAAGTATCAAGAGAAAGTGAGGAATCTGCATCAAGGGAAATAAGTTAAAAATAGGAGAAAGCATCTATTTCATAGGTGATCTCAAAGAAGGCGCACACAAACAGAAAATCAATAAGCCAGACCCTGGAAGACCCAGCGGAAGAGAAGCAGATGACACAGTGTTTACTGACCCTATAACTCAAAATAATCCAATAAACGTAAAGCGGGTTCAACAGTTAACAAGGTTAACAGCCAACGAACAAATCGCAACCCCAGCAAGTGAAAAAAAAATCTTGTATCTTTATGTTAGGTCATGTTACAACAATAGCTTATACATTATTGTGCCTATATATATTTTTTCGTGTGCTATTTTTTTGAAATTTCCTGTAAAAACACTCTGTGTTGACATAAGTAACAAATATAATAATAATAAAAAAAATATCATGAACCAATACATCATAGACTTTGATATCAATGAGAAGAAATGCGTACAGATAAAAAGTGGAAAGGAATTTGTTTCCCGTTACACACAACCACGGGCAATGAAGCATCTTTGAGTGAGATTTGCTCCTGCAAATTCTTACGGTTTTTCCGATATGTGGAGTTTGTCTTCCAGTTCATTTATATAACCCACGTGTGTAGTCCTGAAGAAGAGACCAAATAAATCTCGAAAGCTTGACATAACCTCAAAGGCATCCCCACTAACCTCTAGTTCTTTCTCAACTAGCCAGTCGTGCTACCCTTCTGCTTATATATATATATATATATATATAAGTCTTGACATTCCAATATAAACACAAGGATTCACTCAATGTAATAAGTCATTCCCATAACACAAGGCATAGAACCAAAATGGAAACAACCACACTAAAAGTAAGCAAAAGATTTACTCAGAGATCATTCTGGTTCCTTGCTCCGTATGTATCCAGACAGATTTGACCTAATGGCACGTACCATTGGGGGATGAATGTATGTGATTTGTTGCTTCTGATGTATGTGTGAGCACTACCACTAATACGTTTTAGTATATGCAAACATAATTGTGTATTAGAACTCATAGCAAATGTCTGGTTCAAAAATAATTCGATTACTTCATCAACCCCTAGGATAAATGATGAAAGAGCATCAGGTTGTTTTGAGGGTCGAGGGATGAAATGAAAGGAGTCCAATTCTTTGTTTGTAATGGTAGGCGTGGCTGGGGTGATCATGTCTATTGAGTGTGAAAAATCAATAGGCTGTACCTAATTGACGTTTGTAAAACTAGAAGGTAATTCAGAGTTTACCGTAGTAGATTCATTTTTTTCAGATGTAGAAGTTGAAGGGCAAATTCTATTTTCGCTATATCGTTGAGAGAAAGTAGAAGAGATGGATTAAGGTCATTGAGTGATATGGCGTTAACCAGTTTCTTTATGGGATCTGACATTGAATCGATTTGGAATGAAACTTGATAAAATTCGAAATACGTCAAATAATCACAATCAAATTTTACCATTTCAAAAGCAGTGTAGGTACACCATCAGGATCAAACACATTGCACAATCACCATTCTTCTCAGCAGCACAGAACCGTGTCGATAGTTGGTCAATCATTTAAAAATAAAAGTTACTGATTTGAACAGCACTCTAACTATGCTGTTCGCAGCGTCAATTAAATTATTTGCCTAAAGAAAACAGCTTTGGAAATATCTGAGGTTTTGATTTATTCAAGTACTGTTACAACAAGGTCGAAAATAGAATTGTTCTGAATTAATCTTGCCTCCTGATCTATCAATTCACACCGACTACGTTTGGCTGATATCAGACTTAGGGTTCAAGATGGGTGGATCGGTAGCCAACGGTTGGAAACACACGTCAAGTTCAGGCTGGTTACTCAACTTCCGTCCTTGTATCTCCTACCCATGAAGGTCATAAAATACCAATTTTCATCAATTAGATGAAGTGGTCAAAGTTTAGCGACCGTACCAAATTGTATTCAACTAATAATTAACAGCTTTTGGAAATATCTACAGAAACCGTCATCAAATCTTCACTTTCAACACCCTGTATTTCGAAAACGAAGGCTCTGCGGTTTAAATAACATTTTAAGTTGATTTTTGTGCCCTGAATACGTCCCTGGAATAATGACATTTTCTCCAGAATCACCCTGTATATACCGCTCGTCCTTTAAAAAATATTTTCCACTTTGACACTGACGCCATTTTTTGGAGCTAAAATGTCACAAAATCAATCCCATTGCATGGTATTCTCTTTTTTATCTTATCATTCTTATCTAAGGTGAAGAAATACATATTTCAGGTTGCCATGGAAAAACGTTTTCTTTGTTCAACAGATACCATACCTATAGTTTTGATTTTCGTTTTGATTAAACTTTTAACTAGCACAAAATATTTCGCCCATTTGGTTGGATATTGGTGACTTCATTTTTATCAAAGTGTCTTGAAATTCCATAGCAACGTGGATTGTTTTTTAGAGATTTGTCGATTTTTTTTTTCGTTGAATAAACTTGGTTCAATTTTAGTCGATAATTTGAAGGGGCCGCAACATTTTCGTTTTCGTACACCCATATTCTTTTCCATTAATCGTTTAATCGAGACTTTAACTTTAACTTGAAATGTCGACAAGCTCCTTCATACAGAAAAAACATCGTGTCTTAGGTTATGGTTCTAAAATATTGATTATTGGGTCCTATGATTGAACGTTTACGTTAACTAACGCGTCTGTAAGGATTGTTTACTGATGCACATGTTCCATTTGCTAACAACGTTACCATGGTAAAATAGACATGTTAAGTCAACGTAAACGTTCAATCATAGGACCCATTGGAGGCTATTAAGTTAACGTTTACGTTAACTTAACACGCTGTTAGCAAATGAAACATTTGCATTAGTAAACAATCGAAACGTATACGTTAAGTTAACGTTAACGTATCATCAGCAGGATACCTTCTTCCACTAATATCCTTCTCAAAAAATATATCAGTTGGTCTGTAAGTAGCGCAATTCGTTTTTGCAACGAGCTCAAATGCATCATTTTCATAAAAACGTCATAAGTCCGGTCCTGTCAAAAATGCATAAGCTCAGTTCTGGAGCAACATCCAGAACATATTGAACAATATCGTATCCAAAATTCGTTAAAATCGATAAACAAACAAAATAGTTGTTGAGGATCAAACTATGTTCTAACCTTATGCATGTTTTCACTGACAAAATGTATGATGTTTGAACAGTGAAATAATAAACGAGGTGTATCATTTTATAGTCGTGATTTTTGGAATCAAATCTTGGACACCCTGTTAAATTGAAAAAAAAACTATTCAAAGTCAGAGTATCTCTGAACTTCTTGTATTTAGTTCAGAACAACGTAGGTGGGGGAAAAAAGCTGTAAGGCCGTTTTTTGAATCATTTTTTTCAAACTTGGTAAACGATTTTTCTTTGGTTTTTTCATCGGAAACTACTGAAATAAATCAAATGGAATATTGGGACATGAGATCTAACACTAGAACTAACCTAAATAATGCAAAATATGTAGTCACACTATTTTGATATATGCGAAAATATTTTTCTGTATTATGTATTGCAGGACCCGGTAAAGTATATGCAGAATGATATTTTTGATTCTATTTGCAAAATTTATACACCTATATTCTAATAATATGTTGGTGTATGACATTCAAATAAACACGTTATATTTGACCAAGATGCAACTTTACCACGTTTTCACCTTGCCTTTTTTGTAATGGTATTCGAAGAAAATCGGTAACTTCCCTTGTGATAGATATCCAAAGTTTTGTAACATAGCATAGCTAAGCATCAGATGACATTGTAGGAAACTCAAGGTTTCCAATCCCAATGAGACATAACAAATCCAATAGCTTGTTTCATAATTTCATGGTTCCATACAACAATGGTAAGTATAATTGGTATGATAGATTAAAGTCTAAAATTTTCAAAGATTTTTTTCTCATGTGTGTCATCTATTATTTTCCTGTTCGCTTTTGATTCCTCAAAAACATTTCATGATTTTGATAGGTAGTGCTTCAAGTAAGGTACTGTAGGAAATCAACATTTTGTTCATTCCTCCTAAAGTCTTCAATGTAGATTTTTTTTTATAAAATTTTATTATTGATCAACTACTGACAATTCTTTTATCCAGATACACAATATACCACGTTGAAACAGCTTCAAAGCCAGTGAAAAACAATAATTAGCGACTGGCCACAAATCTTTTTATTATCTTGTCATAAATCAATGAATAAT
Organism: Orchestes rusci; assembly: GCA_958502075.1. NCBI lineage: Eukaryota > Metazoa > Arthropoda > Insecta > Coleoptera > Curculionidae > Orchestes > Orchestes rusci. Next base: position 5,603,108 of record OY293306.1, read on the forward strand.
AATTTATAACCATATATATCATACTCTGATACACCTACCTCTAGAATTAATGTTTGATTATTCAAATGTCCTCTTTCGATTGTCTTTCAATATCCAACAGTCATAAAGTTCATCATGTGAGCGACAAAATTAGTTTCATCAATTAGCACTATTCAACACACGACTCGGAAACTTTTGAAACTTCAGGCGCGAAATTCGATCTTCCGTTTCGCCAGTAGCTGGAATGAAAGATAAGCGCGCACTGAATGAGAAGCGTTCAGCGTTCATTCAGTGTCGAGTTTCCGACCGGACGCATGTTCCGATAGAAAATCACTTCCACAGTTGTTACCTTATCACTGATTTTCTGTCAATGGAAATCACGATCAATTTCACTATAGTCCTTAGCATAAGTGATGGCAATCAAAGATACTATATATCGAGGAAACTGCTGATATTTATTATCATTTTTTTTATTTTTGGACGGAAAATGATGAAGAAGAAAAATGAGTATTGTGAATGGTGTCTCAACAAGAGCGACGGATTTGTTTGTGCGAGTTATTCGATGTTTATTTTTTGACAGCTTTCATGTACAAACCACGCGATTAAAAGTTATGTAGCACTATCCAAACGAAAAACGTTTAGTTATTGTGAAAACTCACTACAATATGGAGAGAGTTTTGCGAAAACTGTTCGCACGTGTACCTTGTTTTTGGTCACAACAATGCACCAAATGAGTCAACAGTTCGCCGCTTAATCAAAAAACTTGGGACAAAATCCACGTCGCAGTTCTTGTCGGTCTATCGAAAACATAACCGCAGTGAGAAAAACTTTGACAGAGAATAAAATTTTATGAAGAGAATGACCGTTTACCAGAGGTCTCGTAGTAGCCATTTATAATATTAATATCAATATTAAACCTTGTTGAGACACGATTTATAATACAGGGCTGGTTCAAAAATACAAATTGTTATTTGGTGTAAGAGAAAAGTATCCTAAGATATGAAAATGTTCTACCCCAGAGTGGTTAAAAAATATCTTCAAAAGACTCTGTTCCGGAATTGATTTACGTTGTTTGCAGTGATCGCCTACCGACTAGAAAAACACTCCTCCTCTGATTTGCAACAAACCCATACCGGAAACCGATTTCGCATGAGAGTGCATTTATCAGTGTATCGTCTTTATCACAGATTGGTCATGAATATTAGGTAAGTATTGTTAGACATCGTATTAGTAGGTAACTAGTTTTTTTGAGTAAGTCCTTTACAGGTAAGTAGGCCTCTTATGTCATTGATATCCTTGTAGGCTCATTGATAAATATTTCTACTTCCAGTCCTCAACTTGCTCTTCTCAGTCTTAGCATCTCTTTCTCTTTGGTTTCAATAATAGCCCTAACAGCATTACATGAGTAAGTCCACTGTTGCTTGGATTCTAGGAGTTCACTCAGCCGTAAACTTTCTACCTGTCTCCTGCAAGTGGTGGCTCTGGCTTTTTTCCAATTGATACATACAAAGACCGTATGGTAGGCATGATCGGCTTCAGAGGCGTGTATACATTTGCTCGATTCTACTTTTCTTCGGTCATAAAGATACTTAATACATACATAATGACAACGCCTGTGTCAGTAGATAATCCACCTCTCCGTGCGCTCTATTCACTCATTAACTGATGCCTGGAATGAGTCTGAATGTACAGCGCCCAAATTGTCCATTTTGCCACTCTTCTTGCCACCCTCTGATGAGTTTAAGCCTAGTAGTTTCTTTATCTTTTCTCAAATATCTTTAATGAGATTTATTGGTGGATTTCCAGCTATGACACTCACCCCTTGTGTTTCGAGACAGTCCCATATGCACTGCATATTCTGATGTTCAAGGCAGCACGTCTTGATCCTCTTCATTTGGCTCCTATTTTTGGCCACTGAGTGCCATGCTAGGGAACCATAGAGAATTTGTGAGTGCAAGAAACTTGAAAGAATTCTTCTTTTCGCCAATTTTGATCCACCCGTGTTAGGCAAAAGACGAGAAAGAGCCCTGACGGTCTTCTCTGTTTTCTCTATCGTCTTGGAGATGTGATCTACAAACCTCAGCTTTGTGATTCTAGAGATCTCCAAAACAAAAATAACACCAAGTCAAAGTCTCAAAAAGTGTGTATTCAAGGCTACACGTTATTCTCCCAATTGAAGGACATCATCATGCCAGATGATTGACTATAAAATAGATCTGAAAACTAAACAAATTGTGAAAAACATTGGAGAGATAACTGACGGAAAATGAAAAGCTGAAACAGTCGAGTATGAAAACCAAAATAAGGTGTAAAAACTGACACCAGCTTTGTGTCCAGGTGTACCCCCAAATATCCAACAGCACTTTTCGGCTCCATCCTTGTACCTTGAAAATTCGAAACTACTGGTGTGAACTTTCTTTTCTTGGTGAGTAGAATTGCCTCGGTTTTCTCAGGGGCCAGTCCAAGCCCTCTTGTAGTCATCCAGTTCAAGATACGCGTTATTCTGGTATTCGCTATATCCATCAACTGCCCCCCGGTTTTTGCTGACACAACCATGGCCACATCTTCAGCGAACCCAATCAACAATGTTCTTGTGAGCATTTTCATCCCTAGTAGACTGTCGTACATAACGTTCCACAAAGACTGAGCCTTGTGGAGCACCGCTGTTGACTTGCAGATACATTTGACTGTATTGGCTTTGTAGGAGAATATGTCGATCTGAAAGATATGACGAGATAATCGTTATGAGGGACGACGCGCTATTGAACGCATTTAGAACATCCAGTGTAATCAATACGCATAGTCTTCTATGAGCATGCGTAAAGGTTTCTTACTCTTCTGCTATCCTGAGAACTTCGTTCATTGCATCTACTGTTTGTCTATTTCACCTTAATGCATATTGTTTGTCGCACAGACCTCCTGGAAGTTCGAGCTCCTGGGAGAGTCTGCCAAGAATTAGTTGCTCATACAGTATTTCCTCCACATCTAAAAGACAGATAGACCTATTCGAGCTTGGGTTAGCAAGGAGCTTGTCCGCTTCCAAGATAAAAAGCAGGTTTGCTTTTTTCCAAACTGCTGGAAATATTCCCTGTGTTGAGGATTGTCTTCTACGATAGCTTTTATGATCTCCGGCGGAATGGCGGTTTGATTCTGGTGCTTTATTGTTTTTGAACTTATTTCTCGCTATCTTCAGCATTTCTATAGTGAAACTTTCAAGACGAGTACATCTATCACATTCGAATATCACAGCTCTGTGGGTTGGGAACAGATGCTTGGCCACCTCCAACATTTTTTCCGCTGGAAGGTTATTCCGAGGAGGAAACCCATCATTTTCCTTCATCACAGTCTTGGGGAGAAGGATATCGATGTTTTCAAAGCTTGTCTCAAAAATTTTTTACTCTCTTGGTAGGACTGTCATGAATCTTGGAAAATTTCTGGTGTTTGTCGCCTTGCATGCCTTGTGCATATCCTCCATTTTCTTACGCTTTCTGGTGTAAGATACCACAGGACGAATCGGCATTTCAGAGGGTATATCAGATCTATGTACCTTGACCAAACGATATAGTCTAGGGACAATAGTATAATAAGCTGACAACACGGATCTCAGAGCTGGTAAGACAAGATTGATACTCTCCTTCAATAGGCTGTTCACTGATCTAATAAATGTGGTGAGCTTAGGATTGGTAAGTTGAAAGTTGTTATCCGTGATGAATTTCATAACTTTTTTATCATATTCACTCCTATCAAGAATGACAATACAGTTACCTTCATCTGCTTTTGTCAAGGTTAGCTTATGTACAACTTGTTACGAATAGATTTTATGAGTTAAAAGAACCTGTTGGGAATCTTGGGAAATTTTTAATTCTGGTCTGTTCCCTTCTGATGATCGTTTCACATCTGCACCTAATCTTACCAAAATTTTCATCATTACTCATTTGCTGCAATACAGTCTCAGTCTCAACTGCTAGCAATTCAAAGTTATGCAGTTCATATCTCTCACTTCTGATATCCGGTCTATACTTGGGTCCTTCACTTAACATGTAAGTTTTAGTGTGTTATGTCATGGTGCATCTATTTGGTACCCTGCGGTACTGATTACTGATTACTGAAGTACAGGCGCTACGAGTTTCGGGCTGTTGGGACCGACATCGCAGCGTCTAGTTGGGCTTATTGTATCTTCTCTGTGCCTGTTTCTCAGTCGAAGAGCTCCATGAGGTTTATAAGTCGTTGTACTGTTTCCCTGTCCGTCTTTTGAGGAGTGATTGTGAATTTCCCGTTATCTGTTCTCCAGTACGCCAGCGCTCCACATTCAAATACAATGTGGGAGGCTGTTTCCTCCTCCTCATTGCACAGCCTACATACGGGTTCCTCACCCATGATATGCATGTATTTCCTTAGAGTGCAGTCTCCAGTTAATATACCTGTCGCTTTTCTAAGCTGATTCCTGCTGAGTTTCAGTAAGCTTCCAGAAAATGATGTTTCGATCTTGTCTGCCATCATTAATTTACTGTGTTTCAGTCCTAGTGATTGGCACCATCTAGCTTTCTGTAGTTTTTTGGACCAACAGTTCAGCCAACCTCTCACAGAGGATTTTGTAATATCAATGGCAGGTTCTGGACCCAGAAGTGGTGTGTTTGCAGCTTTGCGTGCTAGTAGATCCGCCCGCTCGTTCCCAGATATGCCCTGTTATCCATCCAAGAGTGACATCGTTTGATACTTCCAGTGTGACAAGGTTTTGCTGACAGTCCATGACTTGTTTAGATTTGGTTTCCCGGCAGAAGATGGTTTTGATCGCAGCTTGGCTGTCGCTAAGGATAAAGATTTTCCTTCCTCTGAAGCCTCTCCTGAGATTCTCTTGCACGCATACATTTATTGCATGTACTTCTGCCTGGAAAACTGTAGCGTACATCCCAAGTGGTTCATATGTTTCTCACTTTGGATTTTCTCCTACGATTCCGTCACCAGTTCCCCGGCATGTTTTGGAGCCGTCTGTGTACCATATTGCCCCATTTGCCATCCGGAGTGGTTCCACCGTTTCCTCTTCCCATATTAGCTTGGTCTTGGGAGACGACTCGATATTTTTCAGCATGATATCATTCCTCATTGTTACTAAGTGGTTCGTGATGGTGCTGGTTATCTTAGTGTGTCCTTGGGAGTTTGAGTAGCTCCAGTTCCCGGAATGCTCCCATTCTTGCTCTTATTTTGATAAAAATATCTTAAGGAGGTAGGTTGAGTATGGCCTCCATGGGAAGTGTTGGAGTAATTTTCATGGCTCTCGTTACACAGAGACATGCTAGCCTCTGAACTTCTGCAAGTTCCGGGGCTGCTTGTCGCTGCTCGATTTTTGGCCACCACACAACAAAGCTGTGAGCAAGAATGGGTCTTACCACGGTACAGTAGAGCCAGTGTACCATGCGCGGATTTATGCCCCAGTTCTGTCCTTTTGCTCTTTTTTTTTGCCATTATTGTGGCTTTACCTCGATTCACTATTTTCTGTGGGGGTATGTCCTGTTGATACATTTTTCTGACAAATCTCGTTAATGTATAACAATGTAAGTACCTATTTTCTTATGATTTTGTATGTTTTTATGTATCGCCATTTTGTTTCTTTTGTCCACGCACTGACTCCTTTCATGTATTTTTTACACCCTTCTTTTCCGTTTTTAAGTCTTTGAAGCCTGATGATGCAGTGTCATGCTGCGAAACCGGTAGCTTATTTTAAATAATATAGAAGTTTTTTGGGAAAATCAAGACTTTTCAACACCCCCCTTTTTTCATCCAAATCCCAAAAATGGACAGAAAACTCCATGAACTACAATCTGCGAGTCTGGCAACGTGTGTCCGACATTACGGGAGACTAAAGATGAATAGGATGTACGACATGTTAACTAGAATCAACTTCAACAATCAGTGCCTTCAGTGGAAAATTACCCCGAAATATATCAACATTAGGATCAATATGCATGGACTGTCGAATAGAAGCCAACGTTTGTTGAACACCATTGGAGGTAGCTCCATCAGAGAAAAGATTAGACGTAGCTATATCACTATCAACAGTCTGGATATTCAATGGAAAATTATTGACGATCGTTTAAAACATTTTTGGTCTTTTGAAATTTTGAACCAGAAAGTCAGAAGTTCATTCAAAAATATCGATATGTGAACAAAGCAAAAGGAAAACATTGAATAGTGAAATCACCCATCTCAGAGATGCTCATACTAGGTCAGTTGCTGGTAGTTTTCCATATGTACGGGATGGTGCGGTGATTGTATCTCATTCTCCTCTCCTTGATTGTCCAATGTTCAGTTTGATAAAGATTAAACTAACATGTCAAGTAAAGGACTCAAGTATAGACCGGATATCAGAAGTGAGAGATATGAACTGCATAACTTTGAATTGCTAGCGGTTGAGATTGAGACTATATTGCGGCAAATAAGTAATGATTTAAATGTCGGTGAGATTAGGAACAGGTCAGAAACGATTATCAGGAGGAAACAGACCAGAATTAAAAATTCCCCAAGATTCCCAACAGGTTCTTTTGACTCTAAATTCATTAAATCTATTCGAAACAAGTTGAAAGTACAACCTAACCTTGACAAATGGATGAGGATAACTGTATTGTCATCCTTGATAAGAGTGAATATGATAAAAAAAAAGTCATGAAATTCATCACGGACAACAACTTTCAACTAACCAATCCTAAGCTCCCCACATTTATTTAATCAGTAAACAGCCTATTGAAGAATGTATTAATCTTGTCTCACCAGCTCTAAGATACGTGTTGGCAGCTAATTACACTATTGTCCCTAGACTATATGTTTGGTCAAGGTACATAGATCTGATATACCCTCTGAAATGCCGAGTCGTCCTGTAGTATCCTACACCAACTCTTCAACTAACAACCTCTCTTAATGGTTGAATAAATAACTTATTGCAAATATCAACGGTAACTTCAAGTACGCGGTTTCAAATAACACTCAACTTTTTAAAAAAATTAAAGAAGTCGATATACCAACACATGCTTTTTTTGTATCTGTCAGCAACTTGTTCACGAATATACCAGTGAAAGAAGTTAAGAACATAGTCTCGGATAAGTTGTATCAGTCAGACGTATCGAATGATGCAGCCCAAGAGATGCTAAATCTTCTCAATATTTGTTTGAACCAAAATTTTTTCAATTTTAACGGTACTACTTATTGCCTGAAACATGGCTTGGCTATGGGTTCACCGCTGGATGGACGCGGTGGCCGAGCGAGTAACACGCCGGCTTGAGAGACCGTTAGTTCTGATTGACGTGGGTTCGAGCCCCGCGGTGGGCATAAATTATTTTCTGTTCTGTATTTAGTGGCACTCTCACTAGCTAACGCTACTGAGTAGACTGCAGTATAATCAATAACTGACAGTCGAAAAGTTTAATAGTTAGCCTAAATTAATTGGTCCTGCTAGTTCAATATATAACTAGGTGATGTTCTCCATCATCAACTTTGTTAGAACTGCAATGGTCCTGGGGTTGGCGAAAAGGGCCTTCAAGGCCTACTCGCCGGGCAGTGGTTTGCCCCCCCAACCATACCAATACCAATACCAATGGGTTCACCGCTATCACCATAACTGGCGGATTTGTTCATGAATGGTTCTGAAACGAATTATATCCTGGACAAAGTTAACCCTTTCTCCTCACATATTATATACTACTATAGGTATGTGGATGATTGCCTTTTACTCTGGAATGGATCTTTGGATCAACTAGATGGTTTCCTGCAATATGTCAACAACATACAAAATAACATCAAAATTACTTTAGAAATTGAAAAAAAAAACGATCCATTAATTTTTTGGACTTGACCATATCCAACGTCAACAGTAAACATGATTTTAAAATCTTCAGAAAACCAAGTCATACAGGCGTTATAGTAGACATCTTATCTTTTCAACTAAAATCACACAAATTGGCCGCCATAAGCTCATATATCAATAAAGCGATAGATATTCCGATGACGGATGATAACAGAGAAACGGAGTTCAAGGTTATTAAACAAGTAGCAGAATCACATGGATCTACAGATACTTTAGTGGACAGACTCAAATATAGGAGAATTAATAAGATAGCCGCTCAGAACGCTTATATCCCAGTAATGCAGGAACAGGGCTTGACTACAAAATTCATGGCGTTGACTTCCAATGGAGAGGCCTCTTACCAAATTTAAAAAACTCTCAAGACCGAAAACATAACGATTCTATTAAGATCCAAGGATTGTCTGGGTGACTTATTGATCAAAAACAAAGACAAGACCCTCTTACTGGTTCAGGAGTTCATCAAGTATACTGTGATTGTGGCCATTTCTTTGTCAGCAAAAGCAAGTGAGATTTTAAAACTAGATTTTCAGAACATCATAGATGCTTGAGGAAACACGATACACAATCTCTCTTCGCGAAACATTTATTGGAGACTGGACATTCCGCAGACTTTTACAAAAACTAAAAAATCCTACATCGGGAAAAATCAAATGCTAAACTCACTAACCTTGAGTTTCTGGATATATTTTAAGACGAACAGGTCTTATAAACTTGGGTCAAAAAAAAAATACAAAAAAAAATAAAAAAAAAATAAAAATGAAAAAAAGTGTGTTCCTATACCATAATATCCTGTGGCAAAATTCAGTTCAATATCTCAAAACCGTCTTTGAAAAATGTATTCAAAACTGAAAATAAAATGAATCTTTTACACCCTGTATCTTAAAAACCAAGCATTTCAAGACCCAAGTTTATATGATCTTTTCGACTCGAAATTTAACCAGGAACTCCCGCTTGAAATTATGACATACCATCAAGTAACACCCTGTATACCTAGAGATCAGACAGGTCAAAGTATGTCTTGACTAAAAAAATGTTGATTTTTTCAAGTTCAATGAGAATGAGTAGATTTAATGAAGGCTTTCCTATATGATCCAGCCTATCCCCACTTCCCGCCGAAAATTGCATCCACCATTATGAAGATAAAGTATTGTTTGATAGTAATCACCCTCTGTTAAAATACGTTCTTTTTTGTCGTAGATATGTTGATGACACCTCTGTAATGTGGACTGGATCGCAGCAACATCTTTCAAATTTTTGAACCAGTGTCATGATCGAAACACATTTTCGATGAAAACCCCAAAACCCCAAACTTTCTAGATCTTTCTAGCTGCTGCATTGAGCATGATTTGAATTTTTCTATGATCCGTAACCTTGCATTTTCCATTCTTTGATTCATCGTGTTTCCACTATTCCGTTATTTCCCGTCAATTTCATCAAGAAAAAAAATATAACTTATCAAATTGTAAAAACAGGCGAATTTGAATTTCCCTGTATCCATATATTTCTTTGAATTAAACCCTTGTTTGGTGGATATGATTCTTCATTTTCCTTACCTAGTTAAAGCAATAGACCGGTCACAATGCATGAGAACAAATATAAGATTCATGGTATTTTTCTGTCTGAATAAAGGACATTGTTCCAGTGTGATTTTGGCAGTCGTTCAAAAAGGTTGATGAGTAGTTTTGTGATTTTGTGAGGGGGCCACGTGTTGTTGGACAGTGGATGAGGTCTTTGTGACCTCGGAAGGTCTGTGAGGTAGGTCTGTGTGAACTGGGGAGGTCTGTGTGACTTGGAGAAGGTCTATGTGGCCTGTGAAGATCTGTGTGGCCTAAAAACACAATTTCCCTACTGTTGAGCAGTGAGTATGCCAGACACTAGATAGTCGTCGAAGAAATGGTCTATATATCAGATATTGATAATGATGTAGGTAATAATTGTATCTTGGATGATGTATTAGTATGCACGAACACCGGGATTGTAACTAACTTTTTATTTAACGCTAGACTCTACTTCTATAGTGAAATGTTTTAAAGCTACACGATTGACACGCCCGGCTTTCTAATGACGAACATTGACTGGCTGTCACAGGTGGAGAAAAGCCAATACATAACACTCCTTCTCCCTGGATAAAACATCATCGTACATCCAAGTGGTATAATCTTCTAGGAACGCTGGAGCAACTCTATTTCGAGATGAACGTCTCACCCAAACTAACCAAAACTAACCCAAACTAACCCAAACCTACTTCATCATGTTCTAGCCCAATCATGTCATGTTCTGGAACTGTTTCTGGCTCTTGTGCTTTTGTTTGCTCATCATGAATAATCTCATCACCTGATTTGTCCCCTGAGATCTCTGGTATGTTTTGTGCACTATCTCGTCTTGCACGGATCTGATCTGTGAGTAATTATAGCTTGAGCCTCGGCGGATTCATCATCAACACTCAGTTGTAGATAAGCTTGTCCATGTCGAGTTTTGCAAAAATTCTTTTTCCGCTAGGGTGTCCAGGATATTTTGGACAGCCGCCACTGGATAAACGTCTGGGCGCAATGCTTCATTTATCGTGGAGCGATAGTCTCCACAAACTTGGACTTTATTATTGTTTTTGCTCACGACAACTATGGATTAGTTTTGAGACTTTTTGCTCAATAAGTCTGTCAAGTTCTTGGTCAATTTTCTCTTTCAGTGCAAAAGGTACCTTTCTGGCTCTGAGAGCGATTGGTTTGTTAGTAGGGTCCAAATCAAAACTCACGGAAGGGACCTGATAGCTGCCTAACTCAGGTCTGAGAACCTTTGGGTAATCTCTTTAATAAACGAGCTATGATCTAATAAATTGATCTGGTTCACACCAGCAATTGACAAACCTAGTGCTCCGAACCAGTTTCTCCCCAAAAGACTGGCCCAGTTAGCATCCACCACTATGAGAGGTAACTTTGCACTTTCATCGGACAGTTTAACTTGTACATTTTTCGATAATCTTAATCACTGATTGTTGATAATCTCGTGAAATCAAGTTCGAATTGTGTATTCCCTGTGGATGTTCAATAAACAAACCTTGTAAAACCGAACAACCCATAACTGAATACGCTGCGCCACTGTCTACTTTCATTTTTGTCTTTTTATCATTCAGGAAAACGTCCACCAAAATTTTCTCTGCAACCGAACCACTTTTCAGGTATACAAAACAACGTCGTCGTAAACCGGATCCGCCAAAGAGTCACACTCCAGAATATTTTGACCGTCACCCGAATGAATGTCATCTTCTGATTCACTCGCACTGTCATAGTCACTTTGTTGGTTATCAACACAATGTACTTGTTTTTCTGCATTGATGTTTTTTTTCTTTGCAAAACAGGCCATTTCAATGTGGCCCCTCTTGGAACAATACCTGCAAACAGCTTTTGAAAAAGCGCATGTCTCTGCTGAATGTTGTCCCTGACATCGCCAAAAAAAAGAGTACCCTTGTCGCCCATTTCTTTAAGCTGTGACGAGCTTCCACCTGATGGCTGCTTTCGTTTTATTTTCGAGCTCAATCTGCTGCCGCTGCGAAAAATACCCTGGGAAAGTTTATTTGTGCTATTGCTGGTTTCCGACACACTCTCACGTGAAGCTGATACGCTTCATGTGCTATGCACATTTCCAGCTCTCGTCACTGACCCCACAAACGATTCGATCGCGTAGCATAGTTTCCAGTTTGGAAAAATTGCGTTTTTTCGCTAATCTACGCAATTCTTTGAGAAAATCTGAGTAGGATTCGCCTGGTTTTTCATCCCTCCTGTAGAAACGGAGTCGATTAACAATCTCAGAAGTTTTTGAGTCAAAGTGAGATGTCAACTCTTGTATTATGTCTCCGTAGCCTTTTTCAGATACTTTCGCTGGAGAAAGCAAACTTCGTAAAAGCTCATACAACTTCGGGCCGCATAAACTGAGAATAACTGCCTTCATCTTGTCATCGTCTTTGATATCGTTTGCAATCATGTGAAACCCAATCCGTTCAGCATACGCCTCTCAGGATTTTCCATTATTTACATTGAACGGTTCGATATTACCCCATGATACTACGACAAACAGATAAGCTCACGCGCATCTTGTCGGGTGACCTTTGTGAGGTTATGTTGTCAAGCTTCTGTCAGTTTGCAATGTAAATGTTGTTGTTCTGATATTTGTGTGATATAATGTCTTATTATTTCGTGAATTTCGCATAATTTGATGATGGTGTACTGTGCCGTGATGTTCTGCAGAAGCAGCAATAAGAAAAATAAAGAAAACCGTCCGTGTAAATACCGTTTATTTCGGTTTCCAACATCCAAGTATATTCGCAAGATATGGATACAGAAGTGTTATCAAAAGGACAGTTTTTATGTTGAATATGCTAGAATTTGTTCAAACCATTTTTCTGAAGACGACTTTTGTGACAAAGAGAGACATTTGCAATTGCCCAAAACCACAAAAACCACATCAAATCATGTAGAAAAACAAAAAGCCACAAGGAACCACATGGAACCTGAAAAACCGCAATGGAACCAGAAAAACCATATGGAACCACAAAAAAAACATACAAAATCACATAGAAACACAAAGAACCAGAAAATCTACATGGAACCACATAGAATAACAAAAAAACTCTCAAAACCACAAAGAACCACATAGAACCTGAAAAACCGCATGGAAACACAAAAACCACATATAGAAACACAAAAAAACACATATAGAACCACTGAAAACCACATGGAACCACAAAAAAACACATAGAACCACAAGAACCCCATGGAACCACAAAAAAAAACACATAGAACCACAAGAACTACATAAAAACACAAAAAAAACACAATAACGAACCTGAAATACCACAAAAAAACATAGAACCACTAAAAACCACATGGAACCACAAAAACCACATGGAACCACAAAAAAAACACATAGAACCACATAGAAACACAAAAAAAACTCAACGAACCGGAAAAACCACATCGAACCAAAAAAAAAACACAGTACCACATGGAACCACAAAAAAACACAGAATAAAAAGAAATCTTTCGCAGAACCACAAAAACCACATGAGGATATCCAAAAAAACAAATATAGAACCACTAAAAATCACATGGAACCACAAAAAAAACACATATAGAACCACAAGAACCACAAAAAAACACACAACCACAAGAACTACATAAAAACACAAAAAAAAACACAACCTGAAAAACCACATGGAACCACAAAAAACACATAGAACCACATAAAAGCACAAAAACAACTCAACGGACCGAAAAACACCATGGAACCACAAAAAAACACATAGAACCACATAGAACCACAAAAACCACATGGAACCATGTAGAACACACAAAAAACCATAGAAACCACATGGAACTAATAAAAAACACATAGAACCACAAGAAACACATAAAAACACATAGAACCACATGGAACCACAAAATCCACATGGAACCATGTAGAAACACAAAAAACCATAGAAACCACATGCCAAAACCTCTTAGAACCACATAGAATTGCAAAAAGCCTCTTAGAACCACCAAAACCACATGGAACCACATAGAACCACAAGAAGCCACATAGTACAACAAAAACCACATTGAACCAAAAAATAACCACATGCATGGAGCCACATAAAATCACGAAGAACCACATAGATTCTCAAAGAAACACATAAAACCAAAAAAGAAGGAAGAAAAGAACATAGAATCACCAAAAACCACACAAAACCACAAAGAACCAAGTGTGTCGCGACCTTGAAATTCCACTCTCACCGCACTTATAGAAACACATACGGAACCACTGAAAACCACAAGGAACCACAAAAAACACATAGAACCACAAGAACCACATGGAACCACAAAAAAACACATAGAACCACAAGAACTACATAAAAACACAAAAAAAAACTGAACCTGAAAAACCACAAAAAAACACATAGAACCACTAAAAACCACATGGAACCACAAAAACCACATGGAGCCACGAAAAAACACATAGAACCACGAAAAAAACTCAACGAACCGGAAAAACCACATCGAACCACAAAAAAACACATAGAACCACAAGAACCACATGGAACCACAAAAATCACATGGAACCATGTAGAAACACAAAAAACCATAGAAACCACATGCCAAAACCTCTTAGAACCACATAGAATAGCAAAAAGCCTCTTAGAACCACAAAACCACATGGAACCACATAGAACCACAAGAAGCCACATAGTACACCAAGAACCAAATTGAACCAAAAAATAACCACATGCATGGAGCCACATAGAATCACAAAGAACCACATAGATTCTTAAAGAAACTCATAAAACCACAAAAGAAGGCAGAAAAGAACATAGAATCACAAAAAACCACAAAGAACCAAGTGTGTCGCGACCTTGAAATTCCACTCCCACCGCACATAAAAAAGTTTCACCTCAAACATCCTTTCTAACGTCGAAAACCAACTGAGAAAAATGTTTTTTCAATGTAACGGCAAAATTGAAAATACGATCTTTTTTTAAATACTATTTAACCAATCTGGTGGGATTTTCGTAGATTATATTATCAATTTTGGATAGATAGATAACCAACTAAATACAAATTATTCATTTTGGGGTAAATAACCAACTATTATCATCAGAATTCAACAATTTCGCAGTATAAGCCATGCTTTCCAATGCTATTTTATCCAATTGGGTCACCGGATAGCTTGATGCGCAGTTCAGTTCAAAACTCGTTCGGCTAGTGAGCATATCTTGTTTGTCGTAGTATCATGATATTACCCAAACTAGACGACATTTTGTCTATTTCTTTCACGGTATCACGCCGGGTTCAAAAGCGCACAAAACAGAGCGCCAGGCATGTCACCTGTTGTTCTGTCAGGTGACATGCCTGTCAAATGCCAGGCGCTTCTAAAGCGCTGAGAGTTTTGGAGAACGAAAATACGGGCCCAGTTGTTTTTCGAAATTTCCACTGTCTAAATGTCACTCACACTGTCTATGTCTTTTTGGAACTGGATCATCGATATCCCATCGTCGTCGCCAATCAATGTAGTATCTTGGATGATGTATTAGTATGCACAAACACCGGGATTGTTACTAACTTTTTATTTAACGCTAGACTCCACATTTATAGTGAAATGTTTTGGAGCTACACGATTGACACGCCCGGCTTTTCTAATGGCAAACATTGACTGACTGTCACAGGTCACAGGTGGAGAAAAGCCAATACGTAACAATTTTCATTGCTCCAATATCTGCAGTTTTGCTCATTCACAAATCCGTTAAGGTAAAACGTGCATTCATCAATCACCACTGAAGCAAATATTCTTTACCTGAATGGCGTTATAATTGATCGCTGCAGTTATTCGTTCGCAAAACTCAACTCGCCTATCGAAGTCGTCTTCACTAAACTCTTGATGTATTTGCATTTTATAAGGATGGTATTTAGGGATTTTAGTTACTTTGTGTACAGAGCCCAATGAAATACCGGTTGCATCAACAACTTTGCGTAACTAAGTATTCGGATTTATGCCAAAATGGCCTAAGACTTCAACCTGAGCGGCTTCATCCAAAACTCTTCGCTGATCACGTTTTTTGTTTGCAATAGATCCAGTTTCAGTGAATTTAGCAACAAGATCCCAAACATACCTATGCGATGTTGTCTTGTCGGGATGTCTTGCGTTAAACGTGACAGCAGTTCGCCGAGCACATTGATTTTCAGAACCATAAATTAGAATCAGTTCCACTGTTTCAACTAGCGTGTAAACCATTTTGGAAGTGAAATCAAAATTGTTAAATATTTCGAGATTGTCACAAATACAACTGACAGCAAATAGAATCAAGTACCTAGGTAACGAAATATTTTGTCACCCTGATAACAAAAAAAATACTTGAAGGTACAACGAAAAAGAAACACTTCGCCAATTTTTTTGGTTTGGTTCAATAAATGGTTGGAATTATGCATTGACGATAGATACAATAAACGTAAGTTTAATTTTTGAAAAATTATTTTTTCCGGTTTTTGTCGAATATTATCTTTTTGAAAATGTTAAAATATTTTTTCAAATTTCTCGAAAATAAATCGACCGATTTTGAATATTCAAACGTCATAATAAAGCACTGGATAGGGCCTTTCAAACAAGCTATAACTTGATACCCTTTCCCATTTAAGATTATTAAGGGGGGGGTAGGAGGTGAAGTAGGGCAAGATAATTTTTACTTGAAAAGTCGTCCCCCTTGACAAATCTTTTGATGTGTCTCGGCGTTTTTTTTTTAATCAGTAGTTTTTGATAAAACCGGGGTGGGAAGTTTTCAAATGAACACCCAGTATATTCGGATGATTTTGATACTCGAGTAGTACATATTATTTGATTAAAGGAATACTCGGATTAATCATTTGAATTCGTATTAATGGAAACTACCATCTGTCAGCTGTCATCAACGCAACAACTGTCACAAGTCAGTATACGTGTAGTCTATAGGTCTACTTTGAGTCATTTCTCATTTGTTTTTGAACGTTGAATGTTTACATTCAACATTCAATTCGGCTAGACTCCATTGATCAGAATAATCTTCTAATAAGGTAATTAATTATTCCATTGAACATCCACAGAACAAGTTTTACGAGGGAGAAAAGTTGGAAAAAGGCGATCGATTTCCAAGCGGTATACGAAACTTCAACGACGAATCTCAGCCGGAATTCGCGATCGGCGACACCAGTGGGACTGGGAATGCGGCGAGCCGGAGCCACTTGACTTTGACCACTACCGTTAGGCATAGGTTATCGAACGAGGAGAGTATCGCATGCGAAGTTTTTTGCGATAGAAACATCACGTTCGGACGCGTATGTTTAAGTATGCCTGACAGATATTGATATGTAATTTGACGTTTTCGAATGCTGTGAGCGATTTCGTAGCTTGAGTCATGAATTTAACCAATAGCTGAAAGGGATTTTGGCAGTGACAGTTGACTTTTGTTAGCTCTTTTTGTTTTCAAATTTTGATATCTAACGTCGAGTGTATAATTTACACAGACAGACCCCAAATTATGTTCATATTTTTGATTATTCATTATCAATTATGAATGAAGAGAAGAAGAAACGTTCGGAGTATGTTTTCGCGAAGCAAAAGAAAACAACGTTGATGCTAGACCGGTATCATTTAGTGGTCGGTTTTCCCAAAGCCAAGGATCCCTTTTGTTTCAATACTGAAGTTCAAAATAATCACAAGATATTATTATGTGGGTAGATACTAGACATTTCCACGTGGGGGGCAAGCGGTATACAATACATGATTATCTTTTCAAAAGTTTTGGGTATTCTTCTGCACGAGTTCTTCTAAACTTGTCGCTCATATTTAATTCTACATCAAATTACACGTATGAGTGCAATTTCCGCCAGCTTCTATTGCAAACCAAGTGCATGTTCCGCCAAGTCATTTTTAAGCAATAAACGACAAACACAGTATTTTATTTTTGCTTCGACAAGCCACGTAGCTTCGCTACGGAAATTGAAGTAATTAAAATTTTGTTTCGTGCAGTTTGGTGAGCGAAGTACACATGTTCTTACGCTTATAAATTATTTCAAATGGGCACGTTTCGAGAAAACTACACAAAGGAACCTCCAATGGAAAAAATGATGAGTCGGTAACCAAGACACCAATTGAAATGTGTGTATGTGTTGCTGTTAAAGAAACAGTTGATAATAAAAAAAGTATTGAGGATGCTTCACAGAAAGATATCGAATGAGAGAATACTAAATGGAAGACCCAAACTCAAATGAACCCTAACGAGCATCCTAATTTGAGTTTGTAGAAAGTTACTCGTGATGAACTGAATGCGCCTTTTGTCATTTTTTTTAGAACAGCATACCAAGGCTTCTTCGCACAATATCAAATAATAAACTTTCTAGAATAATCTAGTGTGTCTTATGTTTGGTAATAATTAGTGTATCAAAACAAACATAAAGAAGAGTCGAGAAATCATTATTTCATTACAGTATAAGGCTAAAAATGTTTTTTTTTGCGTAGGAAAATTCAGGGTGGCCCAACGGTGTGTGACTCTCCTGGTATATTTTGGAGAAAAGCCCTACACCTCCGACACCACTTCAAATGGTGAATTATGGGTTTTTTGATTATATCTTCTTATACAGGGTGAGGCAACCAAGATGGGGTGAACGATTGTGGGATGATGAGGAATTTGGATAATTTTTTTTTGTACATCATGGTTGGTCAAAGAGGCTATGTTTTGGAAATATACTCATAATACAAGGTTTCCCAAAAAGTTTGTGTCAAACCAAACTTGAATTTTTTTAAATGGATGTAAGAATTCTAATTATTTTTTCCATCTGGTACGATCATTTTGATATAGGGTTTGTTGTGTCTAAAAGGGAATGGAAGGCAATCAAGGTTGAAAAAGGACATATAGTTAGTATAGAGCCATTTTTTGAGCAAAATAGAAAAAAGTATCGAAAAACTAAAAACCAACTGACCCATAGAACATTACTTATCCTTGAACACAATAATCACATACACTTTGAATAAAATTATTTGTTATTTTACAGGGTGTTCAAGTTAAGCAAACAAGACCTGTAAACAATTTTTTCAAGTGGAACACCCTGTATATTATATTTCCATTTCAAAGATAACATCATTAGCTGTCTGAAAACACCATGCATTATTCTTTTCTGATCAATAGTTTTTTTCGGAAATCGCCCGCGAACACAAAGTTTCCTCATTGTGCTACAAATTATCGCCCAGTTTATAAACTAGGTGGCAGTTCATGAAACCATGACAACATCAGGAATTGGTTGATTTATCAAATAGCAATCAATTAATCAATTAATTAATTGGCAAGTATATAGTTTTCTTTTTAATTCAAAGTATTGTGGCACCGACACTTATGAAAATAGTGGATGATGCTTGATCATACCACCGAACCAGTAACAATAAGAAGGCTCACTCTTTACCCCATTGTGTAGCAGCATCAAGAGACAGCCCGACGAGCCATTCGGGAGCAGATCGTTTTCGAAGCACAGAACATACGTGCCCAATATTTGAAAATCACAAGTTCACAGCGCTACTTATGGTAAACTGATAACGACGGTCGTTGAACAGACTGGCATTCTCGGACCGGGTGGACGGGGTATGGTGTTGGGCACTGTTGGGAACTTTGGCACTCCTCGGGTCGGTTTCGCGCGCTTGACAGAGTGGGATCACTCACTCTTATTGTTATTTGTTCGGTGTTTATACGTAGTAGCTTTGACTAGTTATCAATATTTTGTTTCATTCGTTGACATGGCTTCATAGCCACATAATTTTATAAACTGAGTAAATAAAGATGAAACTTTGTATTGGCGGGTGATTTCTGAAAAAAATAATGTTCAGAAAGATATGATGTATGGTGTTTTTTGAAAGCTAATGATGTTATCTTAAGGATTGAAATTTAATATGCAGGGTGTTCTATTTGAAAAAAATGTGTACAGGCCGTGTTCGCAAAACTTGACCACCCTGTATAATAACAAATAATTTTATTCAAAATGTATGTGATTATTGTGTTCAAGGATAAGTATTGTTTTATGGGTCAGTTGATTTTTCTACACTTTTCTCCATTTCGTTTAAAAAATAGCCCAACTATGACTCTTTTTCTAACTTTGATCGCCTCTCATACCTTTATTATAAGTCTTTGACCCAACAAACCCAATATCAAAATGATCGTTCGAGATAGGAAAAATAATTACAATTCTTATACAGTGTGTCCAAGATAAGGATGTCTATCATGAGGATCTTGGAAACCGTGAGAGATACAAGGTCGGTTAAATAGAGGCAAAGTTGCGAATTTTGATGCTTAACAATATGCCGTTTCAAAAGCCAAGAGATTTCGACTACGTCCGAAATTATCCGAAAAAAAAAAAATTTTCAATATTGTTTAAATTTTTTCCTGACCACATTTGAAGAGATATTTTAAAATGAATGGAACCTCTTCATTGCCACTTTTTGCCCTATAGAAGATAGCGTTATTGAATTAGAACCGACGCCGACGTCTCGTCTATGAGCAGCCATCATCAATTTTGTTTTTTTAAATACGGTCTTGGATTTTTTATTACGGATTTTAAGAGCCTCTTATGTTCCTAAACCAACGATGTATAGCACTTATTAAAAAGAGATGTTTGTTTTCAATTCTATTAAAAATGTATTTTTTGTCTCTCTCTAACACATGAGTTCTCATGGAAAAATCTATCAATATATTTTTTTTGAATAATCAGGATACATTGTTGGTTTAGGAACATAAGAGGCTCTTAGAATCCGTCATAAAAAATTCAGGGCCGTATTTAAAAAAACAAAGTTGATGATGGTTTCTCCGAAACGAAACGTCGTACGGAAGACCTCTCAACGCTGTTTTGAAGAGAGTGAAAAGTGGCCATGAGAAAGTATCTTTTGTTTTTCTCTAAATAACGATAAAAAAAAATAAAAACGAAATCGGCAAATTTCGCTTTATTTGGCATATCTCCGAAACTATTCGGAATTTTAAAACTTTCTAAACGGCATATTGTTAGGCTTGAAAATGCGCAACTTTTCCTTGTTTTAACCATCTCATTCCTGATAGCATAGAAGAATGCTGATGTTTCATGTGTCCATCAGTCAGTTGGTACCTGTGTTTCTGTGTAAATCTCCGCTGTCGTTCAATGGACAATTTGCATACATTATCAAATGACTTGAAATTTTATATACGTATTCTAGACATTATTTGAAAGGCACCAGCAAAGAAATTTTTCCGAAATACTTAAAAATATACTAAATAAATGAAAAAGAAGACGCGAATTCCACTGCATGATCGCAAAAGGGGTGGGGCCATATTACCCTCCCGAGATAGAGAGAGTCATCTCAGTCAATACGTCAGACGGAGATAGATAGTGTATCCTGTGACGTATTGGATGTTGATTGGCGCTCTTTTATCGGTGATTACTACATTATTAGAGGTCGTAGGTTGATTTTCTAAACAACAATGGCATCAGTACTTACTAATCCTTATATTCTTCATATTTCCAAAAAATGTGCAAATTGTCCATTGAACATTTGGATATTTTTTTGAACATTTCCGACTTAATAAATAATAAATCCTTCTGATATGGTGATAGTGATAACGAAGTATGCAGTAAATTTATAATAAAAATTCAAAATAAGAAGCTAATCCTCCGCAAAATGTGCTATTATGGCAAATAACACATGCCTGAACCCGATAAGAAATAATGTATTTGTGACTTCGAGCTAACAAAATCAATATGCAAATTTTATTTGTATGGTGAATATTGCAACGTGCATATTGCAAGGTTTCATATTAAAATAAATTTATGGATGGCTAAGCACGGACATTGAGAATAATTATTATCAAGTAGATCAAGATATAATTTTTATCATAGCATATACCTGCCTATACCCACAAGAAATGATGAGCTATGACGCCGAATATACTGCGCTCATTATCTGAAATGTCTGAAACAATCAATCTCTGAGCATATCCGCAGTAACCCTCACGAAATTATGGGACATATAGAGGAGTGTCCTGATATTTAAACAGTCGATTCTTCGTCCGAAAATAATGAGAACATTTCAGTTGAGAACATTTCTGTTAGGCGGAAGCCATTTTAAAACGAGCTGTTAGTGGTGTTTTTTTGGGAATTTTTTTGATGCATTTTGTCATAGAATGGCATTTTATAGACTATTAAACTTTGTATACGCGATTGAAATGGGAGAAATGTTCTACTGCGTGAGATCCCCTTATCAACACAATGTCTCTATTCATTAACATTTTTCGAAATTGTATTAAAGAATATGAAATCATGATCAGTCACCATCATAGTCCACCTCATCTTGGAAACAAATCGATTTTAAATTTCTATCACATACTTCATTCATCTAAATAAAAGGTGAACAACAAATCCAAAAGGTTTTTTTTTCTTTGTGCTTAACACTTTATCATCAAAGCACAAAGGGGTTCGGAAATATTCATGAAATACCATCGTCAAGCAAGAATAATCGATATGATAAGGTTGCGCCGTAAATAGGGAAACGGAAATCCATCAAATCGATCAAAAATTGGTGCCGTCACTGAGCTCCATTATTGAAGTTTCTGTCATCGGTGTCACAAAACATTAAACCCAATAGAAAAGAAATTCAAATGGCCAAGGTCAAGCCATGTTTTTCCATTCAAGCTAGTTTCCCGGCCGACAAACAAAATATATGGGGGCGCTAGTGAGCCAAAACGTGAAGAAAAAATCATGCATCGGACCGAGTAAGTTATACCACGTGATAACGAATACATAACTCCTCTTGAGGTCACATGATATCAATATTTCAGGATGCTTGTCGGATCAAATGAATACGAAACGATTCGAAGCTGTCTCATTGACTGACAAGTGTCTAGTTTCAAATTTCGAATTGAATATTCAATACGCTAGGTTTCTGTGACGTCAGCTGTCAGACGGAAATATCCAAACAAACTATTTATGTATATATGCAAAAACGTATGAGTCGATTCCTTTTTCAATAATAAAAAATTGATGGAGCGAATTTGAAACAGTTTCAACAATTATCAAATACTTGGATATCTAGTTTAGTTGCCCAAAATTTGAAGTGTCTGATTCGTTGTTCAAAACATATCATTTCTTTTTTATTACCTCAAAAGCTGACTTTTCACTCGGCTAATCAAATACGCACTAACGGGACACACGATATATGTAATACGCCCAAAAATATAGTCCAAAGAAGTACAAATTAAACAAAAACACTGATTTCAAACTCACACAATACAAAACCAAATGTCACAAAAGCTTGTTTGGATACCAAATTCGGCCACGACCAATCATATGGTGCCTGTGACGTTTTCAAAAACGTCGCGTGAAGGGTTGTTTTTCTCGGGCCGCGCATGCGCATATGTCAGGGAAACTGGTGGCTGGAAATGTAAAATTCTTGACAGTTTTGATTTTGAGTTATGACATGTGACAATATTTGATAACCAAGTTTGAGTGAGTTTTTATTCAGTTTCATGAAGAGTAACATATTTGTTGATACAGTGATACACAAATTAAACGTAAGTACGTGAACTTAAACCATATGTCAAGAACCGTCATTTCAGTATAAGCAAAAGTTATATTTTTGACATCTCTTTCGCGTTCACATTGCACGAAAGACGTTATGCTCTATCCTTGTTCTACATTCCGCTAGACAAGCATAGAAGCACGCTCGTGAACGCGGCACTGCTTGTCAGTTTGCCCTGGGCCCGTATTTTCGTTCTCCAAAACGCTCATCGCTTTCGAAGCGCCAGGCATGTCACCTGACAGAACAACAAAATTTTGTTGTTCTGTCAGATGACATGCCTGTCAAATGCCAGGCGCTTCGAAAGAGCTGAGCGTTTTGGAGAACGAAAATACGGGCCCTGGTTAGAACGCTATCGGCGAGAAAATCAACCCTATTAGCCGGCACGACTTTTCGATAATTCGTATCAGTTTTCTCAATTTGCGTGTGTTATTTATTGCCATTTCACTTTTGTCTTTTCAATTGTTTGATGAAAACCCAGACTTTTATATTATGGGTGATAGTGACTATCTGTATACTTACAGGTAAGCATTGAGTATTTTGTATCATTTTCGTAGATAGTAGATTCTTTACCGAAAATTGCTTAATTATTGTGGGGCTATCGGGGTTACAAGATGAAATCAACAGTAATTTGAAGAGTTTTATATGGTGATAGTAAATCCAAAAGAAACCAAAAATCGGGGTTGGCAAAAGAGCGTTATAACTAACAATCGAGTCTATTGCATGTACGTATAAAATATATAAAGAATATGGTCACAATTGCTTAACAGTTAGATTCTATTAAAAGGTGTCACATAGGTCAATTCTTTCCAGTTTATATTTTATTATTTTTTCATTTCTCTCTCATTTCTGACCATATTATACTAAAAGGGAATTTGATTTTCCACTCAAACTGAATTATTAGGCATTTTTGATCTAATTCTCATGATTTTTCTTATTCATTTGATCGTTTTGTTTTTATTCATTTTCACATTTTGATTTTGTTTTTTTTTTCCTATCAAGAAACTATTTGAAAATGCCAACCCTCCGTCATGTGGGCGAAGAGAACCTATTTTCCACCAATAAGAAACTGGACTCTAAACTCTAAAAGCAAAGAAAAACGACCTAATGAGCATGACATCCAGCTCGAAGACAAAACTGCCAATAATGTTCTAGAATGTCTTGCAAGCACAACCGGTAATGAAACTCCTTTTAAGGAATGTTCAGCAGTGTACGGGGAAAAACGAATTATATTCCAATATCTTCGCCACATGACCTAATTGCTTGCTTTATGCAAAAACACTCTATAAACACTTTTAAAGGCCATTTTGTCATGCCTGGTTCTCTCGAAGCATAATATTCCGTATTTGAGTGATTGTTCTCTAACGAACCATCTTTATCATGTAAGATTCAAAGGTTTGTCCTCCATGTATACCTAGATAAGTCCTTTTCTAAAATACTTTGTTATAGATAACAGTGATTCCTTTGGACCTAATTTGAAGCCTTGCCATTGGTTCTTCTAACACGTGGTTGGCGGCTGGCGAGTCTTCTGGTATTATTAAAAATGTGGATACCTGACTAGACTGGTTTTGTAACATGGACTGGTTATTTCCAGTCGGAGAGCGCATGGAGGCAGGGTTCTGCAGGTGGTGGCAGTGAATTATGACACCGTGGTTCACATTTGGCAAAAAAATCGAACACTTCAAGAACGCATTATTCAGATACTTAATCTAAAAACTAAATCCAAACAGCCAATTATTTATACAAAACATATTGAAGATCTTTCTCGTAAAAAGGTGGCATGAGGAAGAAATCTTTTAATTCTTGATAGATAGAGCGAAAAGCATATTTGTTAGCTTTTTGTCACAAAAAATCAATCCCAACTTTTTGTTGCGTTTGTTTAGATAATGATTCTGTGTACCTCAAATGCCATTCGATGGTGCATGCCTTTTTCAAAAGCTACAAAATTATTTGTATCTTATTGTTTCATGAGTGTCTGGTACCATGCTACAGTCTTATTCTGTTATGGACCAAAATGAAACCTGCGAGAACAACCACTTGAAACTACAGTGCTAAAAATAGAGCAGTGACAAAGTTTTTTTCACTTGTATGCAGTACAGTGTAGAGACAAAAATATATTATCAAAAAAGCTTACAATGATTCCTACAACTTTTGTGTTCACAGTTTTTTTTTATACATTTAATGAGGTCCGCCATTTGAAGAGTTAGTTATTGATTGGCCGCGAAATATGAATCGTAAAACATAAATAGGCTGCGACTCTGATATTATCTGTTTGTAAATAGTGAGTGCTGTACATAGTGACTTTAAATAAACAAATCAAAACTGAACAGTGTTTTCCTTAGCAAATTTCGTTACAGTATTGTATGTGGAATCATATTGTTGGCAGTATCAACAAAAAATCATAATGTCTTGATTAATCTGAGTTCGAATTTCTCGAAAACAAAGCGTTAAATCAAATTAAATGAATTATCATTTGATTAAAGGACCTCTTTGATACTATGGACGATTTCTCTTCATTTTGTAATCAGATTGACTGTAAGTACAGGGTGTTCAAAGGACCCCCCCCATTAAGTTTTGAATTTCATGTTTGGGAGAAAAATGTTTCAAACGAAAGTTTGATCGTTCAAAATGAATTTGGTGAAAACAAGGTTTTCACATAAACAGGATGTTTCAGAACCTCTGGGCGTAGTCCAACTTAGCTATTTCAAATCGCAACCCTATTTTTATATTTGATTTTTGAATTCTCCGGAAAATTCCAAACATTTTTCATATGGCATACCCTATACCCAAACTCAATCAATAAAAAGATATCAAGATCAGAAATTTGCTATTTTTTTCGAACATGTATGGTATTAATAATTTGGAAAACTTGGAAACGAGGTGATTGTTAATAGATGTCAACTTCTCAAAAAAGATTTGAACAACGTACAGGGTGACCCAATTTTATCCGACAATATTTAAAATTTAGTTTCTACTAATTAGAATGATCAATCTTATTATACAGGGTGTCCCAACGATAGAGTAAAGTAGGTTTTATCATATAGGATATGAAAAATATCAATATCAATATGCGTCACAGGTTAGGGGTGTAAATAGCGCACATTCTGAAAATATTTGGAAACATACAGGGTGCGTCACAAAAGTATGGCACGAAAAAGTATGATTTTTTCAAATGAAACCCCGTGTATATTAATTGATATTTCAATTCTTTTTTCAATTTGGAACAAAAATTGTGATACAACTAATGTTCCTAAATTCAACCGTTATCGAGATATCGCGTTTTAAAAATGGCATTTTTGCAACTTTGACATGCTATAAAACTCAAACTATTCAAGTTAGAGAAAAATGGATTGCACATTACTGTTTTAACTTTTCAAGAGCTATTCAAGGAGATTAAATCCATTATTGTGAAAAAATGTCAAAATGTGTCAAAAAAAGTTGACAGTTGACGTTACCTTTTATCCAAATGACAGAAGAGCTCTTGAAAAGTTAAGATAGGAAAGTGCAAACCATTTTCCTCTAACTTGAATAGTTTGAGTTTTATAGCATGTCAAAGTTGCAAAAATGCCATTTTTAAAACAAGATATCTCGATAACGGTTGAATTCAGCAACATTAGTTGTATCACAATTTTTGTTCCAAATTGAAAAAAGAATTGAAATATCAATTAATATACAGGGGGTTCCATTTAAAAAAATCATACTTTTTCGTGCCATACTTTTGTGACGCACCCTGTATGTTTCCAAATATTTTCAGAATGTGCGCTATTTACACCCCTAACCTGTGACGCATATTGATATTGATATTTTTCATATCCTATATGATAAAACCTACTTTACTCTATCGTTGGGACACCCTGTACAGTGTGCAACAAATGGGATTTTTTTTAGCAACTGCACAACCAAAACACAAATATTGCCGAAAGTTGGTGGATGTTCGATAATCATATTAGGTGCACTAAGAATGATTACAAGTCAAACAGTATACAGGGTAGGCCAAAAAACATGAAAATTTTACAAGAGTAAAGTACCCTTATTTCAGAAAATTCGGCAAAATGTTATTGAGAAAAGTTGTTTAGAATTAAAAGTTATGCCTTAATACCAAATCATGGCCTTATAAGAAAAAAACATAATTTTTTCAAACATCCAATTATTTCCCAAAAAAAAATGTCTTTAATATTCACCCTAAACAGTTTCATTAATTATTCAAAAACAAATCAATTTCGCATAACTGAGTCAAATCTGAGCATATTTAGAAAGTTCACCTAAATTTCAAATTTTTTAGGGAATCACAAAATTCACTTTAAAAAAAAATCACTTTGTGTGCGAGTTTTTGAATATGCAAATTATCACCAATAATGTTTTACCAAGTGAAAAAGAATGTTTGCGATATTTTAAAGTTGTGTTTAATATCGTTGCAACAAACATGAAGCTTGTGATTTCCTAAAAAAATTAAAATTCAGGTATATTTTCCAAATATGCGAAATTGATTTGTTTTTGAATAATTTAGGAAACTGTTCAGGGTTAATATAAAAGAGAATTTTTTTTTAGGAAATAACTAGATGTTCCAAAAAATATATACTTTTTTTCTAAGGAGGCCATGATTTGGTATTAAGGCATAACTCTTAATTCTAAAGAACTTTTCTTCTTAACAATTTGACCAATTTTTTTTAAATAAGGGTACTTTACTCTTGTACAATTTTCATATTTTTTGGCCTACCCTGTATGCTGTTTGACTTGCAACCATTCTAAGTGCACCTAATATGATTATCGAACATGCACCAACTTTCGGCAATATTTGGATTTTGATTGTGCAGTTAATTAAAAAAAATCCCATATCATGCACACTTCAGTGACCACACTGTATATGGACATTTATTCTGAGAGACGACGGAATAGCCCCTCGAACAATGATAAAATCCACTCAAACAATAGGAGTTATATGAATTTTCAAAAAAACTTCTAAAAAGAAACTAAATATTTTAAAGGTTTTCATAGAATAAAAATTGTTCATCTTAATCACTTAGTAGAATCCGAGGTAAAATCTCAATTTGAAATAATGTAGGATAAAACTGGGTCACCCTGTATGTATAAAGAGAATATTTCAATTTTTTCCTCTTCGCAATATAACATGTTAAAATCTTTCTTGACAAGTTGACATCTATTAACAACTACTTCGTTTCCAAGGCTTCGAAATAATTCCATACATCTTAACTTGCTCGAAAAAATCGCAAATTTCTGACGTTGATATCTTCTTATTGGTTGAATTTGGGTATGGGGTTTGCTTTACGGAAAATGTTTAGAATTTTCCGGAGAATGCAAAAATCAAACAAAAAAATAGGGTTTTGATTTGAAATATGAAAGTTGGACTATGCCCAGAGTTCTGAAACACCCTGTATATGTGAAAACCTTGTTTTTACAAAATTAATTTTGAACCATTAAACTTTCATTTGAAACATTTTTTTTCCAAACATCAAATTAAAGAGTTTATGCGAGGGTCCATTTATTTGTGAACACCCTGTACATCTACGCACAAAAAAGTGGTGCCCCCGATCAGGATAAACAAAATAGACACCATATTCGTATTTTCCACCCCAAAAAAACCCAACATACCAATTCTCAGCAAGATCAGTCAGATACCTATGAAAATATTATTCAAAATTAAAAACAATACTTTAACTCTGACACCCTGTATCTTGGTTATTATCAATTTTAGTATCAATAGGCGTAATAGAAATAGTACGGCACTTACAACACATAACAATTTCAAGATCCACCGGGTAAACAGCTATTCTGTACCTTAAGGGGACATTAGAATACCGGCCTTATCGGTTTTAAAATTTGTGTTCAAAGTCAAGCTTATGCCAAATACAATGTAGATGGTATCAGGTATCATATGAATGATCCTCATATGGCGTCACTACCACTTCGAAGTGAAATTCAATGTGAACCAGGCATAAACGGATTTTTCTGGAAAAACATCGGTGATATGTTTGGATTTTTGATTAAATTTTTCTCGTGCTAAATCCTTCCCTTTCACCTGTGATGTTTGGTCTAGGAATTCAACTGCATGAACATATTTGATTGACGTACTCGCAGCTCTGGGTGAATCGAAAATTCGGCTTTCCATCACTAATCACAGAAAATCGCCTTTTTTTTTCGCCTCCTAAGCTGTTAAAGTTGAGTGCTCTAAAAACTATTCATGTAGAAAGCTCAGTCTCAAAATAGTTATGAAATAAGCTTTTTCTTTTTGGCGTTGGAGGCGAATAATGATCGCGATTTTAAGGCTTCAAATATTGATTATTCTACACAGTTAAATTAAATATTATGGCTTGTATTTGGTTTCAAAGCTAAATTAAAATAAGAAAATCGAACTGATTCAAAAAAAAACTAATGATTTGTAGGTGAAATGTTTGCAGTTCCTCTAGAAAAAAAAATATTGTGAAAAAAAGTTTCACAAACGGAGAGATTTGAAGAAGACCAAAAAATCCAAGTTGGCGGCCATTTTTCTCTTCCTTCATTGGGACAAAATGGGGGTTTTAAGAGGTCAAATAGGAGATAAGTATCTCAATATTTGCGCTTAGTGTAGTTGGTTACAATTTTTTGTATCTCGACCTACAGTGAATTTTTCCTGAACGAGTATTTAAAGCAGGTCTGTTTTTTCGACGGAATAAAATTTCCTCGTCTGATCGACTTGCTTTTGTACGGGATTTTAACAATTCCTCACGCATGTGGCAGATGTATCTAAATCGCTGTGAGAATGTATGAATGTTTTGTCTAAATGTCTTTTTGCATTACACATCTGTCACGAACCAGAATAATGTCGAATGTCTCAGATGAGCGAGTAGCTTATCTTCACGCAATAATTCTTATTCATGTTTTGAAATATGTAATTATACTTTGGTTTTTACACAATTTCACACAAAACAACAGATATGCATCTTTTTAAGTATAGAACGCCACAAAAGTAGGTACCAAAAGACATCAAATTCAATCGTTTTAACTCATTTGAAAAAAATCATTGATTGTTGTGTTAAGCATTATAGGATTGGATTCATTGGTCCTCAAAAAATAATGAGTAGGTATCTCGGGATTTATAATTCTATCAAAAAAAATGTTTGATAAGAATGATTTTCCGTGAAGTTGAGAGTTTACATAAGGATTGTTTCATGTCATACAAGGTTTCATTGATTCC
The DNA here is from genome assembly GCA_958502075.1 of Orchestes rusci. NCBI lineage: Eukaryota > Metazoa > Arthropoda > Insecta > Coleoptera > Curculionidae > Orchestes > Orchestes rusci. The sequence continues at coordinate 5,633,215 of OY293306.1, forward strand.
TCTTTGCTGAAAACAGGGTCTACGGTACGTTAGAGCGTTGATTGAGAAGAAGAAATATACGCAAGAAAATGAGACGGCGCGTCGGAAAAGTGACCTATACCGTTGATTGAGAAGACCAGATGGTACGCAATGCAATGGGACAAAATGTGACGGAAAAGGAGCACTCAACGGTGATGGCAGCACCGTAGGGTAGACTGATATTCCTACGCCGGAATGGCCGGAACCGCTTTGTCAATCGTCAGTCCGAAAGTAGTGATGTCGATTCTCATCACTTTTATTTACTCGTTACCTTTCGTTACTTTGGTATTAAGTAATCATTCCAAATATCCGTTACGTCATTACTTTGGATACTTTGATCAGTGAGTATATTCTTGATATTGTTTGTCCATTCCGATTAATCCGATTGTTTATCATAATGAATACTGTAAAGATTCCTTCATTTCTATTGGTCATAACAATTTTTTGATTATCAGGAATACTTTACCGTAGTAATAGTATAAATGATATGAATACTTAAACCTACTTACTTGATAGCTATTCATAATAATTATTATACAAGGTGCCACAGATTCGAGTACATGCATGGGGATCTCAGTTATTATGAGAGATACAGAGTCGGTTTACTGGATGCAAAGTTGTGTTTTTTTATGCTCAACAAAATGCCATTTTGAAATTTGAAAAAGTCCAACCACTTCCGAAGATTCTCAAAAACGTTTCTATCATTTTCTGCGTTTGTTTAAAAAGACATTTTAAAATAAATCACACTTTGTCATTGCCACTTTTTCTCCTCTGCAAAATGGTGGTGTCAAATTGAAAATCTGACGTTTCGTCTTTGAACTGCTATCAACAAGTTACATTCCCAATTCCTGCAATCTAGACAAGTAAAACGTCGACTCAGCACTCCAACCATATAAAACCAAACGGAGCCTCTCGCACTAGCTCAGCAGTTCAGCACGAATTCAGACGTAAAGATATTCAGATCAAATCTAATGTTCATCAGTTCCATATTTAATCAATGTATTTGTTAGTTTGTCGAAATAAATAGTTTTTTTAAAAACCCACCGCTTAGCTACGGCGAGTTAACTGGCGCAGTCGTTCGGATAATTTTCCTAAGAAAATTGGAAAAACGGATCTTCGTGAGATCGTGTTTATAGTGAATTTCGGGACTAATAGACATCTATTGGACTAACCGGAGTGAACCATAAATCTAGTTAAGTTAATTAAGTGTTTGTTGAACAATTTGGAGCGGCTATCAAGAAATCGATAAACCCATCCATCGTGGACCAAATTTGGACAATAATCGAATTTTCAATCAATATTGGAAATTGCGAGTACTGGACCTTTCGGAGTGGAGAAACATTGCCAACCAGAACCAGTCACCTCATAAGATGATAAGCAAGATAATGTTTTCAATGTAAGTGCAATTTTATTATGCATGTGCAATTTTATGATTTTTAATGTCGAATATTGATGACATAACGGAAGAATTACAAAAAGTAAACATTTCTTCGAATAGTGAAGACAAGAATAATTTAACGAAACTGAGTGAACAATTTTTTGAATTAATAGACAAAACTGATCTGAACCAATCAATACTAAAAATACAACAGAACTTATCCAATAATCAAAGCACAATGTTTAAATCTGAATATCTGAATTGTATTCCAAATTTTGACGGAAACCCAAATGAATTAAACCGTTATTTGGCTATTCGTCAAAGTATCATTGACAATTTCTATAACCGCACTGAACCGAATAACTTCCAAAATGTCTTTTTATTAAATTCAATAATTGGAAAACTAAATGGAAATGCCAAAGTAGTATTGGGAACCCAGAACGTCACTACCTGGGAGGAATTAAAAAACATATTAAATAGACATTTTGCCGATCAACGTGACGAAGCATGCTTAAATCGCGACCTCGTTATGCTAAGACAAACGAATGAAAAACCAGGAGAATTTTATGATAAAGTTATGCATATCTTGAATTTGCTATGTTCGTATGTAGATATTCATGAAGTGAATAATGATGCGAAAAATTTGAAAAGGAACCTATATAATGATTTAGCTCTAAAAACGTTTTTAAGTGGATTAAAAGAACCACTTGGTACAACGATCCGTTGTATGCGACCAAAAGATTTACCAGAGGCTCTTCAATTTGTAGTTTCAGAAAATAATACACATTATTTTCAACATTTGAATAGACCACAGTTTAATAACAATCCTCCTAATAGATCAAATCACAATTATAATAATAACAATAATAGATTCAATAATAATCGAAGATTTGAAAATAACTATGGTAATAATTTTAATTATTCCAAACCTAATTTCGGAAATTTCCAATTTCAAAATGGAAATCGATTTGGAAACCAGAACCCATTTAATAGACAACAGTCAAATGTTTTTCGAAGTGATCCAAACAAGCAACTTCCAAAGCCTACTCCTATGAGTGGTATCTCTACTCAAACATTCCATAAACAACCATCTCAAATCAACCGATCACAAAACAACAGACCCTTCCAAAAATATAATCATTTCCAAAACAATCAACCGAAAAATTTCATAAGTGATGAATTGTTTAATACTCAAGCTTACAATGAAGAAGCAATACATTTAGATAATGCTATACCAAGCACATCTCGTCAAGAAACTAATGCATTCCATGAACCACAAGTTCAACATCCTGATTATGAAGCAAATTTTCAACAGGACAGAGGACCCTTAGACGCAACATAGTTGGAAACACAATATCCTTTAATAATGCAGCGTTGAATAATAGCGAACTGCCTTACATTATTTTGCCTGAAAATAATGTCAAACTTTCAATCGATAGTGGATCAACTAAGTCATTTATCGACCCTAATTTCGTATTTAAACATTATCCTAATAACGTATTTGACGACCCATTTATTGTAAATACTGTCTTCCAGTCGTCAGCCCATAAGTATAGTGCTTTAATACCTACTTCAGAAATCTTTAAGATTCCCCATGAGAAAAAAATGAAATTTCATCTGTTCAAGTTTCATAATATTTTCGACGGACTAATAGGCCTCGATAACCTGAAAGAATTACAAATCAATATTGATTTCCAAAAAAGTATGTTAATAACCCCTCATGCAAGAATACCTTTGAAATTTCAGAAAATAAATAATCAAATACATAACATAGTTATTTCTGCAAGAACAGAACAGGTCATAAGAATAAAAACCAATATTCAAAACGGTGATATCTTAATACCTTATACAAAACTGCATAATTGTGAAATTCCTAACTGCTTAAGTACAGCAAAAGATGGTTATGCGTTAACCACAATAATAAACAACACAAATCACCCTATAACACTCGATACATCAAATGCTTTTCAAGTCGAATCATTTAATGAAAATGAAATTGAAGAAATTAATATGAATAATGTAAATTCCATTTCATTGAATGAAAAACCATTATTTGATCCCAGTTTATTGAGAACAGACCATTTAAACGTTGAGGAAAGACATATGATTATAAATCTTTGTAAAGACTTTTCTGACATATTTTATAGAGAAAATATGCCTTTATCATTCACCAATGAAATAAAACACTCAATCAACACCAAAGATGAACTCCCTGTTTACACAAAGTCTTATAGATACCCATTTATTTACAAAAACGAAGTCCAATCACAAATCCAGAGAATGCTCGAACAAAAAATAATTCAACACAGTAATTCACCGTGGAGCGCACCAATTTGGGTGGTACCCAAGAAACTCGATGCTTCCGGGAAACCAAAATTTCGTGTTGTTATCGATTTTAGAAAACTAAATGAGAAAACGATTGACGATAAGTATCCCTTACCGAATATAACCGACTTATTGGACAAATTGGGAAAGTGTCATTATTTTACGACCCTCGACCTTGCGAGTGGTTTTCACCAGATCGAGATGAATAAAAGAGATATACAAAAAACAGCATTCAGTACGGAAAATGGTCATTTCGAATTTACACGCATGCCATTCGGATTAAAAAACGCACCGGCAACTTTCCAACGCATAATGGACAATATCTTACGTGGAATCCAAAATGAGAAATGCTTAGTGTATTTAGACGATATTATAATTTTCTCTACATCACTACAAGAGCATATTGAAAGTCTCCGTTCAGTCTTCGAAAGACTCAGAAAATCAAATTTCAAGATCCAACTAGACAAAAGTGAATTTCTCAGACACGAAGTCGCTTATCTTGGTCATATTGTCACACCGGACGGTGTTCGTCCAAATCCAGAAAAAATCAAAGCGATAAAAAATTACCCAATACCCAAAACCACGAAAGAGATAAAAGGATTTTTAGGTTTGTTAGGTTACTATCGTAAATTCATTGACAGTTTTGCAAAATTAACAAAACCAATGACCAGCTGTTTAAAAAAAGGTGCAAAAATAATTCACGACAAAGAATTTACGGATTGTTTTGAAAAATGTAAAAATATACTCTCAAATCAACCTTTACTGCAATATCCGGACTTTTCAAAAGAATTTAATCTCACATGCGACGCGAGTAATGTAGCAATTGGAGCCGTACTTTCGCAAGAAATAGGCGAAGACCTTCCAATCGCATATGCTTCTAGAACCTTAAACAAATCAGAATTAAACTATTCCACGATTGAAAAAGAATGTCTAGGTCTTGTATGGGCTACAAAATATTTTAGACCATACTTATATGGCAGAAAATTCAATATTATCACTGACCATAAGCCTCTGCAATGGTTATTCAATTTAAAAGACCCTGCTTCTAGATTATTAAGATGGCGTATAAAACTTGAAGAATACGACTATAAAATAATATACAAGAAAGGTAAACATAACACGAATGCAGATGAATTAAGCAGAGTGGAAATTCACACAAAGGAAACAACTGATGGCGACATTTCAAACCTCATCGAATATATTAACGAATTTAATGAAAAAATAGAAAACCCCAATAACGATGACAATGATCTTTTATCAACACAAGTAATTCCCGACGATAATATGTCACAAGAAGCTATTGAAAATAATTCAGATAATAACACTGTTCATACTAACAATGAGCAGGACCCTATCGTAGGAATCCCCATTTTAGAAACCCCCCCTGTTAATTTCGGAGCAAACCAAATACTCATAACTAAAGTTTTACACTCACCTGCAAAATCAAGAAGAATTATTCTTTTTGAACAAAAACGTAGATTTTTAGTACAACTTTCTGAAAATAACTTCGAAACAGACTTAATGAACTTTATACGAGAATATGTGGTACCCGAGAAACAATACTTCCTTTATTTCGAAAACCCTGATGAATGCTTCGAGCCTTTTTGCGAAATAGTCCGCAAAAACTTCAGATGGCCCTCTTTAAAATTCAAACGATGTCTCAAAAAATTAATCGACGTGGTAGATAAAAATGATATACCAGAATTAATCAAAAATTACCACGAAAGTAAAACCAACCACCGAGGAATCGACGAGACAGAACAAAGACTCAAGGACAAATATTACTGGCCTAATCTTAAGAAATCAGTTCAAACATACATCAATCACTGCGAAATTTGCCAACGGAGTAAATACGAAAGAAATCCAATCCAGATGGAAATGAACGTCACACCTACGGCAACCAAACCCTTCGAAACCCTTCATGTAGATACATATACCCTAGAAAAATCAAAGTTCCTAACCATCATTGATAGTTTTTCTAAGTATGCTCAAGCATACCCTCTAATCTCTACAACCGCCCCTAACATCGCAGATAACCTTATAACTTTCTTCACCCATCATGGTGTACCAAGAAAAATAATTGCGGATAACGGAACAGAGTTCAAGAATGTTGTAGTTACCGAGTTATTACAACTACATAAAGTAGATATTCACTTCTGCTCACCTAATCATCCACAATCAAATGGACTCGTAGAACGATTACATTCGACCCTATCGGAACACATACAATTACTAAATAATCAAGGTTATTATCAAACATCGATTAACCAGAAAATCAAATATGCAATCTTAGCATATAACCACACAATACATTCGTCAACAAAAATGAAGCCGATAGACATAATAAATGGACACATTAGCTCGAACGATCCCTTTAATCTTAAACTAGATCAATTATTCTTATCAGATTACATACAAGAACATAGGGACCGAACTAAATTACTTTACTCAAAATTAAATGAAAAGCTCATTGACCAAAAAGAGAAACTTATTGCTAAGTTGAACGAAAACCGTGATAAACCCGAATTCTTTTACCCCCAACAAGAATCGTATTTAAAGAAAAACACTAGTCGACAAAAGCTAGGCGAAAGATTTACGCCTATTACGATCAACACAGTAGACCCAGCAATGAAAACTGTAACCACCGAAAATTTAGGTAAAATCCACATGGATAAACTGAAGCGACCCTTGAAGAATACTTATACTTTTAAAAATAAATAAAATAAGTATTCACAATAACATATACTATAATTAATTATTAATCCCCGCTTTCGCTTATAACGCATAGTATTTACTTTCAGCTTAATCGCACTCGCTTCCGGAATGGATGAACGCATAGAAATAAGAAAACTAGATGATAATCCAGGTATCATACCCGTAGATTTAGGACACGCAAAAGTAATTGACTATGTACATACAATGATACATTTCTTTGATCTTAACCCTATAGTAACAGAAATAGAAAAGTTAAGAATCAAAACAACAAATTTGATAACAACAATCAACAATGATAACGCTTATAGCGAAGACGCATCAAATTATGTCAAACTAGGTACTCAAAATAACCCGAGATCGAGTCGAAACTAAAATCCGAGAAATATTACCCCAACCAAATAGACAGAAACGAGGACTTATAAACGGAATAGGTTCAATTTTCAAATCTGTCACTGGAAACTTAGACGCCTCAGACGGAGAGCGCTACGAAAAACTAATTCAAGAATTGCAAAACAACCAAATCAAGTTAAGATCATCAATCAGCAATCAATACTCTCTATCACTCTCAGTCATAGAAAAATTCAATGATACCATCAAACAAATAAACCATAACGAGAAAGTTTTGGAGAATAAACTAAATCAAATAGCTTTGATTGTAGGAAAAGTAACTAATTTTCAAAACTCTCTATACGTTAAAGATATTTTAAATCAATTAATCAACATCTATGAAATAATTGATTCCATTCTACAAGACATAGAAAATTCACTAACATTCTCAAAATTGAAGATTATGCATCCAAGCATAATAAAAGTTGAGGACCTTTTCTCTGAGTTGAATAAACTTAAAATTAAACTTGGTCCAGAACAAATGCCCATTCCTCTAACTCTAGAAAACACTCCCATTTTTGAGAAGCTCATAAAAATAGAATCATTCGTATGGAATAACAAAATCACTTATATTTTGCAAATTCCAATCACTCAATCAGAAACCTTTGAATATTTTCATATTCACTCAATCCCAGTCTATCACAAAAATATGTTTAAAGTGGTTCTTCCGAACAATAAATATTTGATAAAAAACAAATTGCACTTTGCATATTATGAAAACAAATGCCAAGAAGTCCAGCAAGATCTCCATTTATGCGATATTGCCGACCTCAAGGAAACTCAAGATGACAGCCCTTGTATGATACAACTACTCGAATCCAAACCCAACAAATCAAATTGTAAACAAACCGAAGTCAAAATTAGCCAACCAATAATCCATCAACTCCCAATTAAAAGAAACCTTAAAAAGCTTAAGAAGTGTAGGGGGAGGAGAATCGGGTATATCAACAAAAATATTATCTGATGTCTGTGATGTTGTGTGTGATAGACTTTTGGATGTGATCAACACTTCATTATCGAGAGGTATTTTTCCAGAAAGTTGGAAATTATCTACTGTTATACCAACACCAAAAGTATCCAACTCAAAACATCACGAAGATTTAAGACCAATAAACACGGTACCAGTGTACGAGAAAGTTCTTGAAATTTTTGTGAAAGATCAGCTACTTAGCTACTGTGATAAAAACCGCCTAATAGTTCCTAACCAGTCGGGGTTCCTAAAAAATCATTCTTGTGAAAGTGTTTCTGTAAATATATGTGATCTATTCCTTAAGGCTATTGATGATGATAACTTTGTATTGGCTGTATTCCTGGATTTTAAACGTGCTTTTGAGACTGTTGATTGTGATATTTTGTTGGAAAAATTAGAGCATAACATCGGTATAAGGGATACTGCTTTGAAGTGGTTTATATCGTATTTGTCTAATAGAAAACAACGTACTAAATTCAAAAATGGTTTGTCAGATACTGTTGATGTGAAGTTTGGTGTTCCTCAGGGAACTGTTTTAGGTCCAATTTTGTTTTTACTCTATATTAATGATATTGTCAAAGTTATATCAAAATGTGAAATTGTTTTGTTCGCAGATGACACAATGATATATTTGATTGGTAAGAACATCAAACATATGGAAAATTGTATAAACAGTGAACTTGATGAACTAAATACCTGGCTGTGTCATAATAGTTTAAGTTTAAACACTAACAAGTCTAAATGCTGTGTTTTTGCAAAAAAGTCAAAATTAGATAGCTTAGATATTCGTAATTTAGATATTAGAATAAAGAATGAAAAGTTGCAACGGGTAGATACTATCAAGTACTTGGGAATAATGTTTGATAGTAGTTTGACATTTCTTCCACATGCTGATTATGTTATGCGCAAACTGTCTCAAAAAATTCATTTCTTGGCCAGAGTTGGAAAACAACTGTCTGTTTTCACCAAAATGAAAGTGTATAATGCCATAGTAGCACCCCATCTGCAGTTCTGTTCAACACTGTTATATATGTTACCAAAATACATGATTGAAAAATTGCAAAGAATTCAAAATAGAGGTATGCGCGTGATACTTAAATGTGATAAATATACACCAATCAAATTGATGTTGGATACTTTGAACTTGATGTCTGTTAAACAAAAAATAATTTTCAATGTATGTCTGTTTATATTTAAGATTCATATAAAACTGGTACCTGAATACATATGTGATAAAGTGAAATATTTTTGTGATGTGCACAACTACGATACGAGAAATCGCAAAGACTTTATTTTAACAAACAAATGTAACACTACACAAATGCATAATTCCATTTTAAATAAGGGGTTGCAAGAATACAATGGTCTACTTCGTATTATCAAAAATTGTGAACATTTGGTCGAATTTAAAGTAATGCTTAGGGAACATGTGTTGTCTACATTTTAATTTGTTTTTTTAACTTATCATATTATTATATTTGTTTTATACTTGTATTTTATTGAAGAACATATCTATATTTTATATTTTTGTACTTATCTTAGCCTTGTGGTTTTCAAATTATTGTATATTTTGTATAGCTACATGCTAAATAAAGATTATTATTATTAACTGGATCAGACAAATCAGTGGATATTGGTATTCCCGAACAAAAGTTCAGTAAAACTGAAATGCTACAATCAAGAAGAAGTTCAAAGTTTGATTGGAACCTTCCTCACAACAATTCCAAATAAGTGTCAGATCATCACCAATCTGAAACTAATCATCAATGACCAGCAAATCATCGAGACCAATGATCAACCAATATTATTTCCCGATTTTGACAATACCATCACCAAACTTCCAATTTTAAATCTCACTACTCACTTGGACGATTTGAAGCTAGATGACCTTCATAAACTGAAGAACGAAGCCCTAGAAAATAATCCCCAATTGACTTTTAGTGATATTTCAACAGCACCCAGTATTTGGACCATTCTAATATATTTTGCAGTCCTTTGCTGTTGTACCTATTTTGCCTACAAGAAGTTCTCCCAACTGAGAAGAAGAAAACTCACAATTCCGGGAGAAGACATTCAACTACCCCTATAGTTGAATCCTAAGGAGGGAGGAGTTACATCCCCAATTCCTGCAACCTAGACAAGTAAAACGTCGACTCAGCACTCCAACCATATAAAACCAAACGGAGCCTCTCGCACTAGCTCAGCAGTTCAGCACGAATTCAGACGTAAAGATATTCAGATCAAATCTAATGTTCATCTGTTCCATATTTAATCAATGTATTTGTTAGTTTGTCGAAATAAATAGTTTTTTTAAAAACCCACCGCTTAGCTACGGCGAGTTAACTAACATCATCTTTTTTTTTAAATACGGACCCGGATTTTTTATTTTATTTTTAGTTATCTTTTGATTTCCTTGAGGCATTGAGATGATTAGATAAGGGTGCAGAGTAATGGGTTGCCTCAGCAACCTCGATATTGTCAATTATCATCCACCTATTATTGTCATCTTCAATATTTTGTTGAAATGTCAATGAATATGTAATTTTTTAAATTTTCCATGTCATTTGTGGATTTGTTCTAATTTAATTTTATGTATCGTTATTGGATGTTATTTCGATTTTGGTCCAGTCAATTAGTTTTGTTTAGTTGTGCAAGTCTTCTCATAAGAATAACGTGTCGAATAATGATGGATTTATGAACCAAACTATGTGTAAGAGAGACAAAAGGATTGCCTAACTGATTTTCTCTGATGGTATTATTTTTTTGATGAGTATTTTTTTTGACGGTTGCGATACCTCAATGCATTGAGGACATGATCAGATAACTGAAAATAAAATAAAAAATCCAGATCCGTTTTTAAAAAAATGAACTTGATGATGGCCGCTCAAAGAGGAAACGTCAGATTTTATATTTGATTCCTCCATATTATAAAGGAGAAAAAGTGGAAATGAGCAAGTGGAATTCATTTTAAAATATCTTCTCAATCAAACTCAGGATATAATAATAACGTTTTTGCCAAATTTCGGTTTTTTTCGAATGCCCTCGGAAGTAATTTATCAAATGTCAAAATGACTTTTTGTGGAGCATAAAAATGCGCAACTTTGCATCCCAACCCTGCATCTCTTACAATAACTGAGATCCCCATGCATGCACTCGAACCTGTGGCACCCTGTATGTATCAAGAACTTTATGTTTCTGGTCATAAAGAAACCCTTTTTAAAAAATGATTTTTATTTTCACAACTTTGAAAATTAATTGAAAAAAATACAATTGGAACTTAACTCTAACGTGTCTATGCCGTTTCTCCCCGAGCGGACCGTTTCCTAGCCGTAAGTATCCAAGGAACTGCTGACGGCTGCACAGTCATGATGCTGCTTACTAAGGACTTATTAGACACATAACTCCTCCCTTCTTAAAGGAAACTCAAGGGGGTAGCACTTGAGTTTCATCAATGGTACTCGTACGCTGGGGCTTGATTATGGCTGGCTTCCTTTTCATGACAAGGTAAATTGCTATCGGGATCGGGATCAGAAGAATCAGGATCCAGAAGGACCAGTGTTGATAAGGGCTATGCTCTTTTACATAGTCCAGAGGCTTGATATGTGACTCTTGTAGTTGAAATTGGTGTAGTTGATCCAGAGGTAAATTTTGAAGGTGGATTTTTTCTACTTGGGCAACGGGAACATGGATTTCTTTGACGCCATCTAAAGTGACTGGATGGCCATGGAATGCTTCTTGATCGTTCTTGTAGACGGACCGTGATGTTTGGATGGAACATCTTGGTGGAACTATGAATAAGTAAGTTCCATGAAGCTGAGCGATTTCGTCTTCTTCACAGTGAGTCTGGATTTTCTGACTTTTCGGAAATATTCCGATGTAGTGGGCTTCATCGATTTCTTCCATGATTGGCTTGTTGATATGGATTGGTATTTGTCGACATGTGTCCGACTGATTTTTGAGGGACAAAAGGGACGTAACGCAATCAGGATTTTCATGTGTTGGTAGAACGTTGTTGTTCTTGCAGTAGTATATCTTCTTGAGGGCCATGCATTCTTCGTTTTGGTATTGGTACTTGTCGTTGCTCAGGATAAGGTAAGTAGAAGGAGGGATGATGATGGAATTGTTTTTATTTGGGATGGAAAAGAGATGGAAAATCTCGAAATCATCCTGATTCCCTAGCGGAAAATTTAAAGAGAAAACTATTTTGTTTTCAATTGCAAAAACATTTGTTTCAACTACACGGTAATACATTTCGAAATTATCGCTTAGATATAGAAGTTGGAAAACATTGTGTTGTTTCTGGAGTTCATTCACTATTTCTTTGAGATCTCGTGGAGTTATTATACTCCTATGCAAGGTTTTGAGCGAGGCGAAGGTGATAGCATTTTCTAATTCGCTGATGAAGTTCAACAATGCGTCGAGATTTACTTTGATTTGATCAATGGTCTCGTGAATTTCAAGGTAGTGCAAATAGCTGAACTGTGTCTTTTTGATATCATCAATAATACCATTTATTCGGTTTTCAATTGCTTCCTGATTATTACTCACAATTGTCATGGTGTGATTGATGTTTTTCATTAAATTGGTTGTTAAAGACACTTGTTGATTGACTGTTTGAATTACATTATTTTGACTATTTTCAAGCGTTTTTATATAATCATGAATTTCTTTAGCGTCTTCTTGGTCAAGATTGCCAGTTATAAATTTGACAAGTGATCCGATTGGATTAATTAAGCCTCTTTTATTTCGTCCATTTGGTAGGAAAGAATCGATTTTCTGATTTACCAAATTTACTTCATACTTGAGATGTTGATAAGCTTCAAGCAATAGATATTTTGATTCGATTGAAGAGTTGTTAATTGTGGTTTCTAGTTTGATATAATGACTTGTTATGTCGGTTATTTGTTTTTTTAGTGAAATGAGGTCAATGTAGTGTAGGAATGTATGTGTTGCAATTTTGATTTTGGCAGTGCCTAATTTGAATGGAAGGATGCCGGGGTTGGATTCAAGATTCTGAATCTGTACCTTCTGTGCCTTCGTCAGGTGAAGTAAGGTCATCAACCTGCAAAGGGTTTTCTGTCATTTTTCGGGGATTTTTGAAAATTTGTTTATGATAGTTATTTTGGGCAGTTGTTAGTCAAGTCATTAGTTTTTAAAATATGTTCTGGTTTATAGAGTGGATTGGTTTTGGATTGTCTGTCGCCTAATTTTAGATAACCGATTGATCCAGGTTGGATATCGGGTGGATCATTCCGTTTTTCGTTCGCTTTTTCAATTACTTTACTTTTGTTAGCGGACAGATTTTCGTGAATATTTTTGTAGATTTCTCCCATTGATTCTTTATGTTGATTTAATTGATTGTTTATTAGTTGGGCGTTACTATCAATATCGATAGGATCTTTAAGTTCTAAATGACCAAATACTAAATCAATTGGTTTTTTCTTTGTTGCCGAATGAATTGAATTATTATATCCAATTATTGAGAGGTTTAGTTTTTCGTGCGGGCTTAAATTTGGTTTTGTCAAAGCTAAAGTTCTCATGTGTTCCAGAAGTGTTGAGTGAAATCTTTCTACTATAGAATTACTATTTGGGTTCAAAGGTAAGGTGTAATGCCAATTTATATTATACAACTTTGAGAATTCTTTCAATAGATGTTGATTGAACTCTGTACCATTATCTGAAACTATATTTTCGGGTATTTTGTAATTTGACACAAATTGAACAAGTGATTGGTAAATGTGGAGTGCTGAAAGGCTTGGCAAAATGAAAGCCTGACTGAATTTTGAAAAACTGTCGCAAATTGTTAATGCAACATTTTTGTCAAACTTGAATGTGTCTACATGTAGTGTTTCAAATGGTTTCTTAGGTGTAGGTGTAAGTTGTAATTTGATTAAGGGTGGATGACGCTCGTACTTTACTTGTTGACAAATCGAACAGTTATTGATGAATTTTCGTACATCATCATTCATTTTTGGCCAATAAAATTTTAATCGAAGTTGATCGATAGTTTCATGTACACCTCTGTGATTGGTAATACCTTCGTGTTGCTTTTTGATCGTTTCGCGTTGTTTGTCGGACTTTGTGATGTCAGCTTATAATTTATTTGATTTAAGTAACTTGTAAGTTGAGTGTTTGAAGGTCTGGGGGATAAAATTACACATTTTCTTATAAAGTTCGTCATTGTTGTCGTTTTGAAAATAGAAAACGTATTGTCTCTTGTGTTCGCCGTATTCTTTTAAAAATTGAATAACTTGATTTTCAAAAGTATCGTCATTTACGTAAATATACCATCGAGTTCTGTTGACGGGATCTGTGAAAATTTTCTTGATTTCTTTTTGAGGCAGTGTATTTCTATCAACTTTAATTATGAAAATTTGACAGAGAAAATAATTAATTGGTTTTTCAGTGATATGAATGGTGAGAATTGGATCCTCTGCACTCGTATGCACTGTTTCGTTGTCATCATTTTCGTCTGGGTCAGCCTGTGCTATAATAGACTGATTATCTAATATGGGATTCTCGTTATAAGATTGCATGAAACGTAATACAGGCGGTGTTTGCGACCTTATTCTAGTTTCGCTACTTTGGTTTTCCTCGGAATTAGACGGTTGGATATTTGTTTCGTTCACATGAATTTCTACTCGTGATAAAGCGTCGGCATTGGTGTTTTTCTTGCCTTTCTTATAAATAATTTGATAATCAAATTCTTCTAATTTTAGACGCCACCTAACGAGTCGAGAGTTTGGTTCTTTAAGGTTCATTAACCATTGAAGGGGTTGATGATCTGTTACAATTTTGAATTTCCTTCCGAAAAGATAAGGTCTAAAATAACGTGTTCCCCATATAATTGCGAGAAGTTCTTTTTCAATAGTACTATAGTTTTGTTCTGAAGAATTTAATGTTCTCGATGCGTAGGCAATCGGTTTATCTTGACCTATAGGCCCTTGTGAAAGGACACAACCAATGGCAACATTGCTTGCGTCAGTTGTTAAATTAAATTCTTTAGAAAAGTCCGGATATTGCAATATTGGGTCATTTGTTAAAAGTAGTTTACAGTCTTGGAAGGTTTTCTGATATTCGGGGTCATTGATGTTTATGGTTGAATTTTTCCTTAAACAATTTGTGAATGGCTTGGTTATTTTGGCAAAATTTGGAATAAATTTCCGATAATAGCCAAGAAGTCCGAGAAAGCTTTTAATTTCCTTGGTTGATTTTGGGATTGGATATTTCAGAATAGCATTGACCTTATCAGGATTTGGTTTTATTCCTTCGGTTGTTATTATATGTCCAAGAAATGCAACTTGCTTATGTAAAAATTCAGATTTATCAAGCTGGATTTTCAAGTAACTTTCACGTAGTCTCTGAAAAATATGTTTGAGATTGACGATATGTTCTTGTAGTGAGGTGGAAAACACTATTATATCGTCCATATAGACGAAACATATTTTATTTTGTAGTCCTTTTAAAACATTATCCATGACCCTTTGAAAGGTTGCGGGCGCATTTTTTAGGCCAAAGGGCATTCTGATATATTCATAATGCCCATTTTCAACGCTGAAGGCTGTTTTTTTGATGTCGTCGGGGTGCATTTCAATCTGGTGAAATCCACTAGCCAAGTCGAGAGTAGTAAAATATTGGCTACGGCCTAATTTATCAAGAATGTCAGTGATATTTGGAATTGGATAACGGTCATCAATAGTTTTGGAATTAATTCCCCTAAAATCTACGACAATTCGCCACTTTTTCTTCCCAGAAGCGTCCGCTTTTTTTTTACGATCCAAATTGGTGAAGACCATGGTGAATCGCTTGGTCTAATAATGTTTTGATTCAGCATTTCGTGAATTTGCCGCTCAACTTCCGGTTTATGTATAAATGGGTATCGATATGATTTTGAATGGACGGGTAGTTCGTCAGTTGTTTTTATTTGGTGTTTGACTTGGTTGGTAAATGTCAACGGTTGATTGTCTTTATGAAAAATATCAAAATATTTATCACACAATTTTGTAATATGATATTTTTCTTCTTCGTTCATATGTTCCGTGCGGATCAAATCTGCAATCTCATTTCTATAAAATTGATTAGGTGTTTGCTGAATGGTAAAATTAAAAATTTGGAAATTGTTTTGATCAAAATTTTGAACTTTGATTGGATTGTATAAAGAAATTTCTTGAGCTTCATCTGTATTGTTTGAAATTTCTACAGAAGCGTAACCTTGACTTGCGTCTGTTAAACATTCAGGAATGATGCAATTTGAAATTTTATACTGGGGAATGGTTACATAACCATTCTCTACATCAACAGGAATTTTTAATTTTTCTGTCATATGAGGTTCAATACGAGTGAAAAATAATAGTTTTGATTTTGCTTCATAGTGGCTCAAAGGAATTTTTGATTCTGGTGTTTTCAAGAGATAGTTTTGCAGATCAATTTCGACATTAAGATCTTTTAAGGTTTCGTATCCAAGTAAACCATCAAAGAAGTGATGAAACTTGAATAAATAGAGTTTGATTGATTTCCCTGAATTAAATTTATTGAAAGCTGGAATTTCAACACAAAAATCTCTAGTTGTTGTTTGGAAAACTGAAGAAATTGAAAATGGTTCTTTATTGATGAAATTTGGAAAATACTTTTCGGCTATTTCGGGATTTAAAAATGATTTTGTCGCACCTGTATCAATCAGTAATTTTAACGGTGGATTGGCGATTTTTATATAAGGGAGATCTTTCTTGTCGTAAATTGAGTGAATTTCTACGTTATTGACTCTGGAGGCAAGGTTTCCTGAAAATTTTGGGCGTTTTCTTCAACTATTTCTACAGAACTATTTTCTTTTATTTGCTGAACATTTTGATTGTCATTATAAGGGTAGTCATCATGGGGTTGGTCACAGTATGGTTCCATTGATAATGATCTTTGATCCAAACTTTGATCATCATAATAATATGGATATTCGTACTCCAGATATGAATGATTATTATACATTGGGCTTGAATTGACATTATGCATTTGGAAGTTGTTTGATCTGTGATTATTACTATTGTTATTACTCCTATTTGAACTATAAGAAATTCCACTCATTGGTGTTGGTCTGGGCAAATTTCTAACGTTTTGTTGGTTTGGTCTAAAAACATTTGTTTGAGGCCTTGGAGGTCCAAAAACTTGTCTATTGGTGAAAAAATTTGGTTGATTGAATCTAGGTTGTGGCATGTTAACTGGCCCACGAGGAAATGAATTTCCTTGGTTAAAATTTGGAACATTTTGAAAGGAGTTTGAAAAATTTGGAAAATTGTTTCTGTTATTGAAGCCAAAATTTTGCCTTTGAACAATTTGATTGTTCGATTGATTTCTATTGTTATTTTCAAGATGAAATGGTTTTTGCAAGTGTCTGATATTTGTTTCAGAAATTATGTAAGTTCTAGCTTCCGCAAGATTGACAGGTTTCATTGCTCTGATAGTTGAGCCCAAAGGTTCTTTCAAACCAGCTAAAAATATTTTTAAACCATGGATGTTATAAAAGTTCTTCTTAACATTAGCAGTATTCTCATCGTCATTATGAGTATCTAAGTAATTATGAAGAGCACTCAAATTACCCATTACTCTAGTATGAAATTGTGAAGGCAGTTCATTTGCATTTTGACGCAATTGATCCAAATCAAAGAGTAACCCGTTTTCATCTCGTTGATCACCAAAATGTGCAACAAGCGCGGCTTTAACGGTACACCAATCTTTAGTAACGCAAATGCTATAAACTTCCCTTGCTTTACCGATAAGTTTTGCATAGATTCCATAGATAATAGTGATATTTTGGACACAATCTAACGTCGCATTGTTCCAATAAGTAGTTATAAGCTTATTACTAGTCTCTAAAAATGCGGATAATTCAAGAGGATTTCCGTCAAATTTTGGAACAATATCTAATAGTTTATTATCAAAATTTGGAAGAGGCATATTTGATGCTTGATTTGAATTATTTGCTTGATTTGAAAGTGAAAGGCGTGAAAAAAGATTATCTAAATTTGAAAGATTATTTTCCGAACTTTTACTTTGATCAGTTAAGTTGGTAACTTCTAAATCTAACTCGAATTCAATGTTTTCTGCTTGAGAATCAGAAGAATGCGAGGGGAAAGACATATACGGACAACAATAGGAAAAAGGTGACTTACAGGAGGAAAATCTTCATTTTTCTCTGCTGCACTGCTGGATTTCTTCTTTCCACCAAACACACTACGATCCGATTAACGAAACGTTTTCGATCTGTGAATCCTTATGAAGCACTGGTTCGATTTTTGAATCAACGGTTGAAACCGACGAGTTTTTCACTGTGAAATGCTCGTTCAAAATCCGCCACGACTGCGCCACTTTATGTTTCTGGTCATAAAGAAACCCTTTTTAAAAAATGATTTTTATTTTCACAACTTTGAAAATTAATTGAAAAAAATACAATTGGAACTTAACTCTAACGTGTCTATGCCGTTTCTCCCCGAGCGGACCGTTTCCTAGCCGTAAGTATCCAAGGAACTGCTGACGGCTGCACAGTCATGATGCTGCTTACTAAGGACTTATTAGACACATAACTAGAAACTAAATATAATATGATATTTTAATAAAATAAACAACAAACCTTCTCATAATATACAAAATATATAAAAATATCAAAAACAAAACAGGTAGGTAGGTACTCCGAAAGTGATCCTCGTGAGGAAAACATCTATAGTCCAGACAAACTATGAGTTATTGCGGAGTAGTTACGTTCCGTGAATAAAGTTCTCTGGTTACGTTTTTGCATGATCGGTTTATAAAGCCAAATAGCTTGTATATTATGTTTTGCGGAAAACAATATCGAAGGATTTGAATCTAAATTTCTTATTTAATTTAATTTTCAAAAAAGAATAAAGTTGTTGATTAAATGTTGGGAAAGTACTTAGATGTTGAAAAAAATTCTTTGGAAGTATTATTCAATCATACAGTAAGAATTGATTACATCTTACTTTTTAACAATAGTTGAGTCAATAAAAAAATCAAGCCCCTCAATATTCAATAAAAAACAAAATGATAATAAATATGCATCAGTTTTTGATATCTCTACTGTATATGGTTTTACAAAAACGTACAAAGATGAGTTAACAAGAAATATTTTGGAACGTATTTTATGATAAACGTCTGGCAAAGGAAATTTTTGGGTTTGAGGTTAGATGTAATTTCTGTTTGTTCATTGCTTTTGTGCGGTTACGTCATACTCCTCTGTCTCCCTCGTAAACATTTCCTAAAATTTCACGTATGTCTGGATGCTCGTCGTTCAGATCAATTTGACAATTGTCAGTTTTTGAATCCACCTTTACTCTTGAGTGAAAATCATGTTTTTTGAGTGTATATGTCTATACAACTTCTTGAGACACACTGTAGGTATATACAAAAATATTTTCAACATTTGTAATTATGAATTTTGTTTAAATCTTTCAATAACAGCTATAAGTAATGACTGTACAATTAGTTTAACAGTTGAGTGATATAAAGGTAGGCAAAGGTGGAGCAAGTGCATGTATTAGGATTTCACATAGTTCTGTTTGACAACTGACTGTATCCAAATGTGTCATTCGTGAGAAGCTTGCGAAAAACTCACTTCACTTTTATCCAAATTACAACATTTCAACGAATAATAGCAAGTTTGGTTTTCAATGCGGTGGAAAAAATCATAAAAAAAAATCAAAAATTAATGCGTGGGCCTTCGAACATTGAAGCAAGGCTTCGAAAGCAAAGGCTCTTGCCCAGTGCAGGAATTGTGAAGATTCACGAATCGGTACGGTGACTGCACTGATCTAGATCAGTAGGTAACTGTCAATTTGTAAGGTGAATATAAAGCGGCGCAGGCGCGAAATTTTGGTGTGCGCATTCGCCATTTTTTAAAAAGGCATCCAAATTATTCACAAATAATCGATACATTTTGACGCCATGTATTGTGCAGTAAGTACCTCTGCACCTCCCTTCATCCGTCACTGTTCCGTTCATAAACGAAGGACACTAAATTGTGGAATTGCCTTATATTTTTATAATAATAAAATTACAAAAATATAACGGTAACAAAAAAATTCTCAAAATTTGAAAATAAATGGCCTGTTCCAACCACCTACAAGAAACGTTTCAGAAAGAATTCAGAAGTGGATTCATTTTTTTCCGATAGGGAATTCGATGTCCGCAATCAACATTCGTTTTCATCAATGTAAATTAAAATCCGCTCAATTTAGCGGAAATTCTGCCAAGTTGGAAACACTAATTGTACGACTACACTGAGGTACAATAGATCGGAGACGCTACACAGCGAATGGTTCACGGTTGGTTTCAGTTGAATTTTATTATACCAGAAGAAAGCTTTTGTTAACATACTTTAGAAAAAATATTTTGAGACAAGAAATTATGGATATTTGCGTACCGGAACGGACGTATTGGTTTTTTACGAACCGGAACGGCGTTCCGGTGCGTTACCCTTCATTTCCACCACTGCTCTGGCCCCACAAGTGCATATTTAGAGCTCACTTTGATATAGAAGCAATGGACAATTAGTACACATTTTCGAATGACTTGAAATTTTATAAACGTATTCTAAACAATATTAGAAGTCATCGAAAATACTCAAAAATATACTAAATAAATAAAAACGGAAACGCCGCCACTGAAATATTAAAATTTGTATCAAAGGCGTGTTTAGAAAATACCAACCACCACACGAATTTTCTTCCAATGTTTTGGAAACACCCTGTATGAGCTACTTATTATAAACACGTTTTTGCTGATTAAAATGAGATGCCCCACTGTCTAAAATAAATATTAAGTTGGCCCCCCCTCAAACAAAATTTCTGGCTGCGCCACTGTTATTCCAGCTATCTTTATCTATCAAATTATTCAAAATTACCTAAAATATATCCTGTACCATGCAGAAGATCTCTTCAACATAACATCTGAATACACTGGACTATAACGATTCTGAAATGACCAGCTTCCGTAGCATTAGGTTACGTTAGGTTGCGAACGGTATGCCCTGCTCCACAGTTTCTTGCTTCACATTGCTTTCATTCGGTGGTCAAATGGCTCATTGTGATCCCT
Source organism: Orchestes rusci (assembly GCA_958502075.1). NCBI lineage: Eukaryota > Metazoa > Arthropoda > Insecta > Coleoptera > Curculionidae > Orchestes > Orchestes rusci. The sequence continues at coordinate 5,654,103 of OY293306.1, forward strand.
TGTTTGAAGAGGTGTCTCCTCGGTCTCAACCTGCAGCCTTTCTTTTCATCGTTCTGAACCATTCCACGGATTTCACGAAGTTCAGAATTAGCACGCTTCCTGCAAGTCTTCAAGGTAGTATTGTCCCATATACCTGAGGCGTCCTTTTTTCAGAGTTGGGCAGTGGCATAGTAGACGTTCTATCGTCTCATCCTCCTTGAAGCAGTGCTTGCAGAGCTCATCAGTCCCTAGGCCCCATTTTCGGAGCATGGTTCCGATTTCACAATGCCCTGTGATTACTCACACAAGGGTGCTCATGGAGGATTTGCTCCGCTTTAGTAATTTTCCTGTTTCTTCCATATCCATGTGTTGCAGTCGTTTCGATTGCTCCACCTGTCACTGTGTAGCTTTACCATGTTTTTATCTACTGTATCTTTCAATAGTTTGATCGTTTGTAGCGATGTATTTTTTATTTCGGCTTCGTCCTTCTTAGTCCCAATTTCGCCAGTTCATCTGCCATCGTGTTTCCTTCAATATTGCTATGTCCAGGAACTCAGCATAGAGCGAGCTTCTTGATTCTGATCCAGGACAATGCCTCAAGGCAACTCATCACTACGTTCGACCTTACTGTATCTGATTCTAGTAGTCCCAACGCTGCTTTGCTGTCTGCATAGATTGTGACGTCTTTTGTTGTATTGTCCAGTCTCTGCAGCAGGTTGGCTGCTTCCCTAATGGCAATGATTTCTGCATGCAGAATGCCACATCCTTTCTCAAGCTTGATAGACTCTTGGATGTTTAGTTCCTTTGAGTATATCCCTGCTCCTGTGCCTGTATTTGTCTTTGCTGCGTCTGTAAAGATGGATATCTCATCCTTCCTCATAATTGAGTCTTGATTCCAGTCTTTTCTGGTAGGTATTTTATTCACTATCTCATTTTCAAAACAGCTCTTGGTCACCATGTGATCTGTTGCCGTTTGTAGCAGCTTTCCGTCGCATTAGAGAAAGCAAAATTTCATGAAAATAATAAAATCCGGTAGTTCGCATTAGTTGGCCGCCGTGTGTCGCCACCTCTTGACCCATATGAGGGAAGGGGTAGTAAATACGACTGGGCATATTTATGTCCATTGGATTGCGTATGTTCTGGTTTTCTAAATCAACGCCTATACCGATACTTATGAACTAGGGACTAGCATCATTCATTCTTCTTCTCATCAATATCACGAATCAATAAAAATGATATTCATTAAATCTGACAAGCCCTGCATGAAATCATTGTCAATAAATTGATTCTATGTATAGAAGAAGATACATTGACCTATTTTGAGACTAGACATCAAATTACAGTATCTTAATACTGAATGGTGCAAATGCAACGTGTCTTGTATGGCGGCTATGTAAACAAGTCGACTATTTATATGAATTGACATAAATAAATCATCGTGATGATTGTATAATTGACGATTCATTGGGGATTGATCTTTTAAATGATCTCATTTTGTTTCTCTGAATATGTAAATCACTTTGAAGTGCTGCCAACTGTCTAGTGAGAAGAGAATGTTTACGAATTTTCCAATTTGAATATCATAATTGTTAAACCGTTTGAATTGGATCAAATTTAATATTTTGACAGTAAGCGTGCCTTGGCCTGTTAAAAAAAAAGTGATTATGAAATATAGTTGTATACATCCAGGGTAATTCCTGTAAGTGAGTCATGCTTTCGGGGAATGATGAAGGAAGCCGCAATATCAATTTTGATATTTCACACTATAGGTCAGAAATGAAAAAATTTAAAAAAAAATTACTCAATGCATATCACATCTACGCCACTGGTTAGAACTTACAACTTATTTTTCCACGACTGTACGGTAATATCACTATTGTACAATCGATATCGATTCTTAAATGTAGTACATTGTAGAACTGTATGGAAATAGAACCATTACCTAATTGTTGCCATGGAAACGAGTGCAAACTGAATGGAAATGAGCATGATCTGACACATCCACCAAAAACGAAAATCAAGAATCGATATTAACTACACAATAGTGATAACAATTAAGAGTCGTGGAAAAAGTATAGTGAACAATTCGAATGGTCATTCCATGCTTGTTGTACAATATACTGCTTTTACATTTGAAGTTTCTCTGTTAGGTAGACATCTATAATAAATTTCCGTGACGATACGTTCAACTGTTCAACGCTTGGTTTTTCCTTTCCGTGAAGAAATCTGAAATCATCCGCGTTTTATCAAGTGCTATTCAATAGAAAACGTGTCCTAATTGTTCCTGTCTTCTTCCCGTATAATCGTGGCTACTTATTTTCTGTCAAACTATCCAATGATACATTTTATTGTTACGAATGAACCTTCATTTTATTGCACTGGTCGGAATTTGTGTTTTGGTTGAACTCTGTCCCCTGTAGCGGGACCTAGGCACAAAATTGACGTAGAAATGGAGTCATGGAGAAAAGAGATGCAAGCAGTCCCAATCTTCATGAATCCTGCATGGTCCTATTGTTTAATAGTATATCAATGTAGATTAAGTATTAAGTAATAAAAATGTCTGCCTACTGTAAAAACCACTTGGTCCTTGATGTATATACAACACTTGCCTCTAATTTAAGAAAAATGATACTTTTAGTTTTAGCATAATTATAATCTTAAGGTGCACACACAGACTCCAGTCCATCGTGCTCCAGAACCATATCATATGTTCCTTTAATATTATTTTGATTGGGAAATATATACTTTTTTTTTTTGATTTTTTGGGGCACAATCATCTTAGATGGAAATACAAGAGGGTTTGCTGAAGCAGAATATCGAACTAGGCTCAATGGAACAGTGAACGTGAGAAAACAGCCAATGGAAGTGATCAGCATGGTGGATCATTGTGAAGAAGATGAGGACCTCAAGTTTGCTTCTTTGGTTTGCGCACTACTGATTTGGTTTCAGACACACGTGGTTGCGCACTAAATAATTGAATGAACCTACATACCCGACCAGCACGTCTTTAATCAACAAAGCCTCATGAATGAATGATCTAATTTATTTTATTTTGCTTCTTTGGTTTGCGCACTACTGGTTGGGTTTCAGACACACGTGGTTGCGCAGTAAATAATTGAATGAACCCACATACCCGACCAGCACGTCTTCACCCAACAAAGCCTCATGAATGGATGATTTAATTTATTTTATTTTGCTTCTTTGGTTTGCGCACTACTGATTAGGTTTCAGACTCACGTGGTTGCGCAGTAAATAATTAAATGAACCTACATACTCGACCGGCACAGTGGTGACCCCGTGAGTTTGTCTTAAGTGACTAGTGCGGGAGATCAGACAGACACTCGTTAGGTGGCCGTTTTTCTTCACCTATCGTTTCTTTATCGTTCCGCCGCTCAGTGAGACATTTTTTTCGACTCTGCAAAGGCCAGACACTTGAAAAACTCGCATCAGTTGCAGACGAAGTTCTCGACATGGGACCCTTCGTCATTGCCACCTCACATTAACCCTCTTCTGTCGTCAAGATGGCTTCAAAGTTGCTGACTCAGACCCCGACAAGGTTGCCAAAGAGCTCCCCGCCCTACGTTTGAGCCTCAACTAGCTGCCGCCACCCAAGTTGCCTTGCAGCGACATTCACCCGCTGCCTGCCACTCAGGATGCTAAGTCACTTGCAACCACCAGCAACAGCCGGGGTGGAACTTGGTGGCCACTACTGGCACCGCCACGGAATGCCGACTCTTTGTCTCAGACCGGAACACCTCCACCAGCTTGATGCTAGACTCTGGCTTCGTCCTCTCCATTATTACCAAAGGCTTGTTGCTAGGCCTCTCCTGAAGCAAAGCTTGGTCCTACAGGCAGTCAACGGCACACTCATCCACCTTTTCGGCACCCAGCCTGGAGTTTCGCTGTCTTATTTACTGGGACTTCGTCATCCTGGGAGCCGGTGCCATATAGCATCATGTTCTGGTCATCGACATCCGCAGCCGTCGCACGTTTCACGGTCTCACCAGCCTCTCGACTTCACCATCACTGCAAATCCGTCCCACCCTGACGGACCTCTCTGAGATGCCTCCAAGAGTCTTGTTGACCGCTTTGCACAATCCGCAACACCACCTGGCGGCATGGTCTCCGAGGCACCCAAGGCTATCCTTGACTTTGCCAAAACTGACGACCTCACGCAGTTGAGGAGTTTTCTCGGCTTGCTCAACTTCTACCGTTGCTGTATCCCGCATGATGCTGCCCTCCAAGCACCGTTAACCGAGATGCTCAAAGGTCTCAAGGCCAAAAAGTCCAAACTCAGCTAGACAACGGAAGCAGGCGTTAGTTTCGACCGCTGCAAGCAGGAAAAAGCTTCTACTTCAGCCTTGCTTCTCCATACGCAACCACTGGCATTACGAACCGATGCCTCCAATACAGTCAACGGAGCAGTCCAGGACCAACAGCAAACTAATGGGACGTGGCCATCAAACACTTCCAGCGAATCCTTGAAAGGAGATGTTTAACTATCTACACCTACCACCGTTTCTGCCTTATCTTAAAAGTCCGACAGGGTATCCCCACGACAGTGCAGACAAATCGACCTCACAACCCGACACCAAGCTCTTCACGGCAGGGGACCGAAATGTTGTCGTCGATGCTCTCTCACGTGTAGAAACTATCTTCATGCCCGTGACACTCAGCCTTAAAGTCATCAGCGAGGCTCAGCTTGCCGAGGAAAAGCTTTCGCACCTCCTGGACAACTCACGCCTTCAGCTGCATCGCCTTTACATCGACGGACATAGCCTGGTCTATTGTGATCACCAGGGCACCAGCAAACCTCTTCTCCTTGTCGCCTTTCGTCGACAGGCCTTCGACACGTTTGCTCTCACACCCGAGCGGACGAGCTACTGCCAAGCGAGTTGCGCTCCAGTACTATTGGCCAAGTCTTCGCAAGGATGTCCTTACCCGTTGGCCCTTAGCCATACCCGTTGTGGACACAACGACACTCACAATCGCACTCGCCTTGTTCAACAGATCGATTGCCCTGTTAGGCACTCCGCTTACAATCACCTTGAACCAGGGCCGTCAATTCGAGGTGGACCTCTTCGCCCAGCCCAGCCACCTCGTCGTCGCCAAGCATATCCACACTCCACACAACTACCTACCACACGCAAGCCAATGGTGTGCATGGTTGAGCGCATGCTTCGTACCCTGAAAGCAGCGTCAAAATGTTTACCCAGTCCTTGGTACTTCCAGCAGTCCTTCTGGGCCCCGCGCAACTTTCAAGGAGGATCTGCAAGCCTTACCTGCCTACATGCTTTTTGAAACGTCTCTCCGGATCCCTGGTGAGTTAATCTCTGCACAGGTCTTATCCAGCAGCAGCCTGACAGATTTGGCCCCCATCTTCGCCGTGGTTCCACGCCATCCGGCCAGTTCCTGAAGCAAAACACGACGACCAACACCCGTTCGTCTTCAAGGACCTTCAGACGTGTGATCACGTTTTCTGACGCACAGACGCTGTTCGGAAGACGTTGGAACCCCCGTACACTGGCCATCACCGCATCATCAAAAGAGTTGACGATCGCTCTTTTGTCGTGGATTTCAATTGCCCGGCTTGAACTTTCTCAACATCCCAGCTCAAGCCAACCCATCTCGCACCAGCAGACCTCCCGCAGTCTCAACCAGCAACCCAAACAACACATCGACTGCTCTCGCAACCTCCATCTACTCCAGCGAGGCAACCATCGCAGTTTCCGTTGGCCTCGCCCTCACTGACACGCCCAGCATCGTTCCAGTCCCAGGGTCACGTGCACAACATCCTCAGGCGACCAACCGTAGGGGGAGTGATTGTGGCGCCTCCTGTGAAGACTTGCCAACTCCGCAAACACGGCTACTGCCATTCGTCAATCGTCATTCTTGTCCTTCCCGTCATCCGGTTCACGGACGCAGCTGAAGCAACGCTCACTCAATTTTTGGCATCCATTCAAGTCGCATGAGTTCACCCTCCCGTTAATAAATCTCAAATCATCGGCGTTTCATCAAGAGCAATTTTACCGGCAACGTGGCCGGATTATTTTTTTCGAGTACCTACACACTCGTGTCTATCTCTTTTCTGTCAATCTTTCCAATTATTATACATCTCATTGTTTCGAATAAACTTTCATTTTATCGCACTGGTCGGAGTTTGAGTTTTGGTTGAACCCTGTCCCTGATAGCGGGACCTAATCCTCCGAGACCGACACAAAAGAATATCTTTAATGTTTCAAAAACCTTGACACCCTGTATCTTGTGTTGCCTTTCGACCCATAGTCTGCTATATCAAAATTGGTATTTCGACGTCCTCCATCATTCCACGAAAGCATGACACACTATGAGAAGTCACCCTGTATAAATACATGAGATAGCGAATTTTGCAGTTGAAGCAACCTATAAGCCGAGAAGGAATGCAACCGTTTTACAAATGTATTCATGAAATTGAGAAAACAATCATCTAATGATTCACCTTTTGATGATTTTGTTGAATGGAATGTTGAAACATTTTTTTCAATCCAATCTTCCACAGCAGTTTCCAATTTTCGTGTGTCCTTGATGATAAAAAACACAAATAGCAAACACCCGACAGTTTGGTCATCGGTATAATTAAGGCTATTTAAATCATTATCCATGTCACAATATTAAAAAGAAAAAGGTATTTCACCTATAGAATGTAAGTTTGATGCCAACTTGAAGATGCGTCTTCGAAGGTGAATCAGTAGAGATGATGGAAATTTGAGAAATCGAAGTTTTTCTGAACAACGAGATACCAGCAAAAAACACATTATTGTCTAAAATACCTCCGATTTTGGAATCAGTTCTACCATTTTTTGTTTGATTCTAGATTTTTTTGTGGAATTTGTCTGAAAATATTGTGCAAAATTTATATATCAACATATTATCCATCTCTTTTGCGTTTCCCATTACTTGTAGTACAAGCTTCTTTTTCATCAGGGCAAGAACGGCTTTGACAATATTACTTATTACTTCCCATTGTTTTATTATTAGAAATAAAGTTTTCCTTTTGCATATTGCTCAATAGAGCCGAGCGGCGCATGATGTCATGCATACGAATTTTCGCAAATAATACCTCATTTCCGAATATTATAGCGTAGTTGGAATACATGGGAGTTCAGATGGCCATAGGCCTAGTTTCTGGTATTTCATAACAATACGCCACCCGAGGCTCATAATTAACGTTAATGATGATTATCTGGAGTTCATGACTATGTAGAAGCTTTATGAAATCTGCTCCTGTTTATAGATGAGAATGATGGACAAGCGTGTCCTTGCTATAAGCTATAATCTGGGCTCTTATTCCGTAGCCGAGTCTTTCTGCATTTGGCATACAGACACCAGTGAGTTGAGGTCGGTTTTTAGGCAAATAAAGAACAAGAAGTCTTCGGGCTATGATGAGATTTCAATTAGAATTTTGGAGAGTCTGCCGGATGAGGCGCTGAATGTGTTGGCTTTGGCTATCAATAGATCGTTTGATGAGGGCGTTTTTCCGGCATGGTTGAAGATAGCCGAGGTGATACCACTTCATAAGGGGGGCGATTTCGATGATTTTGGAAATTTTCGGCCTATATCTCTACTTCCAACTTTAGCTAAGGTGATAGAAAAGATTGTTAAACTCCGGATGATGAACTTTGTGGAGAAGCACAGGATCTTGAGTCGTTGTCAGTATGCCTACCAAAAGCACCTTGGAACGGAAGATGCTATCTTTGGTCTCCTGGAAAATCTCTTTTCCGGGGTTAACGTGGATAACGCAGCAGCGGCTGTTTTCTGTGATTTTTCCAAGGCCTTCGATTGTGTTAACCACCGAATATTGTTGGTGAAGCTGGAAAGGTTCGGGTGTAGGGGAGTCACCTTGAATTGGTTCAGATCCTATTTATCTGGGAGGAAACAGTTAGTAAAGTCCGGCGGCGTGGTCTCTGAGATGCTTTAGATCAATCATGGTGTACCCCAGGGATCTGTTCTGGGTCCTGTACTTTTTCTTCTTTACATTAACGACCTGGCCTGGCTCGATATTCGGGGGCAATTCACAATATTTGCAGATGATACTACCATATTATGGTCACATCAGGATCGTCATTTTCTGAATACGTTGATCACTCAAGACATACAGAAAGTCAAAGAGTGGAGTAGCTCCAATAAGCTCTGCTTAAATGTTGATAAAACTTGTATGTTGAGCTTCAGGTGTGTCTGTGATGGTCTGAGGGTGGATGACGGTGTTGTTTTGGGAAGGTCGCAGAATAGATTCCTTGGCATTGTCATAGATGATGGGTTGAAATTCCAGGGTCACATTGAGGTGTTGACTGCGAAGTTGGCTAAAGGCTGTTATGCGGTGAGAACAGTTGCTAGAGAGTTGGGATCTTCAGTGGCCAGGTCTACTTACTTCTCACTGATCGAAAGCCATCTTAGGTATGGTATCGCGTTTTGGGGTTATTGCAGTGGGACCTTGTTCACTTCTGTCTTCCGACTGCAGAAAAGGGCGGTTCGTTTCTTGTGTGGAGCTCGTTCCAGAGAGCACTGTGGACCCTTGTTCAAAAGGCACGGTATCCTCACTCTGCCATGCCTTTTTATTTTGCAATCAGTCTGCATAATTTTCAAGAAGTACAGATCAATCCCTACACAAGATAGGAACCGCTCATACTCTACTAGACGTAGCAATAACTTGCCTCTGCCTTTGCCGATAAAGACACTTACAAAAAATTCCGTGATTTATGAGAGCTTAAAAATGTTTAACCACTTACCATCCGATGTTAAAAAATCTCAGTCTCTTGTAGTTTTTAAAAGTCAGGTGGCATCTCTGTTAAGGGGTAAAGCCTACTATAGTTTGGAGGAATTTTTTTCTGATTCTCTGTGATATTTATATACTTATATATTCCTGTTGGCAATCTACGTCATGCGTGGGTATTGTGTGTATTCTGGTTTGAATTTATATAAGTACGTGGTCTATTATTAGGTGATTATGTTATTTTGTAGGTTAGGACTGTTATTTATAAGAAATTGGAATTTATTTAGAGGTTAACAGCTTTGTCCACAATGCATTGTATTTTGACAATAAAGCACATTATTATTATTATTAATACCATAATATTTCGTGGTTTTAATTCACCCTTACATCTAAAGCATGACGTCATAGCTAATGATAATAATGAATCTCTTTCAAAAACCTTCACGTACTGTCTCACAGTATGCTTTTCTCAAAATATTAGGAGGAACATTCAATATAATATTTCTCGACTTTTGTTTTTTAAGTAGCTTTCATGAATAATATTTTTCTAAGAACATTTGAGGTATATCAAGGTATGACAACACTTATTGTAAGTAATGTGTATAAGTTGTTCCTGTTATTTTCTTTTGGTGAAGTGAAAAATCTGCCACGAGTTATTTAATCAGTTTAATTTTCAATAGTTTTCACAAACCCCCTGCCACTTCTATCCCACACAACGCTGGTGTCTCATATAAAACTTTGTGTTTTATCTCAAGCAATTTTTTTAAATTACGCCTCAGGGTCCTAAGATATCTAACCGAAGCATCTTCATTTACCTCACACTATCTGGGATCGAAGCAGCTCTCAAAAAGTGAATTGTTTCGTTTACACCGTGCATCCGCTTCCGGCTTTAAGAGTTTATTGATAATGTGATTAAAGTGGCCAACAACCGCTAGTCTCCATTTAAATAGTTTAGAAACTCTGCAGTCACAGACATAATAGGATAAGGTGAACAACACATGGTATCTGGGTATCTGGCATCATTATGCGAACTGCTATAATAGACTTAAATGCTGGTCTAACAGATTATAATTGCGAAAGGTTGATGCAACGGTGGTGTAGGTGTTGGGATGTGTATATGGAACACCAAACACTGAACGTTCATTCAAGTAAATCGGAAAGTCTATGAAAAAACATTGAGTCGGCGAACATTGTGAAACCTAGAACCGGAGAAGACTTCTGAAGCCGGAAATGATACCACCGAACAAATAACATATAGAAGGTTCACTACGTGAAGAAGCATCATCAGAAGCATCAAAAGACAGCCCGACGAGTCATTCGGGATCGCATCGTTTTCTTAGCATCGCTCATACGTGCCGATAATAGAGAATCACGAGAAAGCGTTTTACGAGGGTTACTCCATAAGTTCTGTGATAAATAACTGCTGTGTAGATAATTTATGAGGTGTGGTTTTTTCGTTTTATTGCAGATCTCATATTATTTTGTATGGATAGGGGTTGCGTATTGGAAATGCTGATGACCAATTAAGGCTTTTGTTTGATAAATGATTTTCGCGAATGATTTGAAGATCGAAAAGTGACATTTATTTAGATTTTCTCTATGATCTGTGATCAATTTTCTCAAATGGAAACCCCTAATTTTTATAATTTTATCTTATTGTGCATTAAAAATAAAGGTGGACTCTGGCTTCGTCCTCTCCATTATTACCAAAGGCTTGTTCCTAGGCCTCTCCTGAAGCAAAGCTTGGTCCTACAGGCAGTATGGAGAGCTATCGGATTGCTACATTTTTCACCGTTTGCCGTGGAAACTCATGCAGGGTCCCTGGGGTGAGGCGACCAAAATGTTTTTAGATTGTTTGAACTCAAAGCTTTTTCACTAAAAGAATCAGTTTGGCGATACAAAGAGAAGATGATGTTGCGGTTCTGGGAACCATAGATCCATTGGTTTGTCTCGGTCTGGAGGATATGACAGGGTGATCTTTCATCAATTTTTATTTTATTTCATGTTTTAATATTTGATTATATGAATTATTATTGTCAAATTTATAAGTTTAATGTAATCAAATGAGGTGTAGTAGAAAAATAATCAACACATTTTTAGTGACAAAAGTGAACAACCAAAGTCTGGATTTCAGAATCACTATGAACTATTGGTTCCGAATTCACTTAATTCAAGGACACTTGGGATTCTGGAAGGGAACTCCAGAAAACTCTTCTATTAATGGGGATTTGAGGAGCAAGATCTCCAATGATTTTTTCTTTCTTCTTCGATGATATTCCTTCAACTTGTACCATCCAACTTTTACTGAAGACATATTTCTCCTTTACAAACATCTACTTCGATTAGTTTGTTCAAAGAAAAGCTTGTTGAAGGCTTTCTTAGTAAGAAATCTTTTCTTATTAAGTCAAGCTTCTATATTTTTTCTGCATTCTTTGACAATCGTAGTTAATTCTTGAAAATCATCAACTGATCGCTCACTTCCTATTTTGTTTTTCAATATTCCTGTCGTATCCAGCAAAGACTACCCGTCTTTGTAACACGAATAATACAATTTTTTCGGAAGCTACTTTTATATTTTCCGAAAACTGCTCACCACAACGTTCAACCGATTTCAAACTTTTTCTGACATTTATTAATTATATATCACCTGGTGGAGCGATCCACAACATCTTCCCACCTGAGGAACTATTTATCAATAAAGTTAATCACAAAACATATAAATAACATATCTCAAATCAACTAAGAATATGTAACGAAAATGTCAATATCATCTAAAGTCTTTGAGTTGAACGCGAAACTCGACCACTTCGAGTTATTATCACAGGGTTTTTGGGTACTCTGCTTTCGAGGTGATTTTTGACCTCAGATACTCCTGCACTATTTTGCACAGACTCCCAACGGAAACAATCTTTGAAGTGGGCGAAGCAACTGTCCCCTGGAAGTGTCAAGACGAGCCAATCGTATCTGACCATCGACCCCAGAAATCACTTCTTGAACACGTCCAATTGGCCAATCCAATCGTTTGCTGTGGTCCGATGAGAACCACATCACCTACTGATATTGATCTCCATAAACCTCGCTGATGAAGCAGTTTAAATTGACCCAAATACTCTTTGCGAAATCTTTTTCTCTGGTTTTTTCAAAGTTTATATCTGTAAGCCACCCTCTTTCTAGCTGAGGATCCATTCTCTGCATCAATGTCGAGAGCACCATCTTCTGCCGGGTCTCGAAGAAACATAGCAGGAGTCAATGCCACCAGTTCTTCTGGATCATCCGACAAATAGGTTAATGGTCTACCATTGACCGCTGCTTCACAACCGCAGAGCAACGTTGACAGTTCCTCATAATCTAAAGACGCTCTGCCCAATACCTTTCTCAGAAGCGGTTTCACAACTCCCACCAAGCATTCCCAAAATCCTCCCGACTAAGGTGCTGCAGGAGGATTGAAACGCCACTTGATGCGTTGAACAGCGGTTTCTTCCTTCAAACGACCCCAATCCAGTTGATCGAAGGCATTTTCTGCGCCCACGAAATTGGTCCCGTTATCGCTGTAAATTACTCGGGGGCGTCCACGACGAGCTACAAAACGACGAAGAACCTGAAGAAAACCATCAGTTGACAGGGATGAGGCCAGTTCCATATGAACGCAGCGATACACGGCACATTCGAATAGACAAATCCAAACCTTAGTTTCTGCCTTTAGATATAAAGGTCCGGCAAAGTCTATTCCAGTAACTTCGAAGGCAACAGCATCTCGAAGTCGATCCTTTGGCAACGGTGCAGTAGGTACGACACAAGGTTTAGAGTTTTGTCTTTTTCATATCGCACACTTTGAGATTACCCGGCGAATGTTTCTCCGACCTCCCAGAATCTAATAGTGTTCGCGAAGTACACTCAATAATCCACCCGTTCCAACATTACATGTCCGCTCATGTTTGTATTGAATCAACCGATCTACCACGTCATGACCGGCGGTCAAAATTACGGGATATCGAAAACTTTCAAATCCTCACGACGAGAAATGCGTATGCGTAGACGTATCACACCAAAGTCGTCCTGAAAAGAATCCAGCGTACGCAAGCGGTCGTCGTCTCTATCCCTGAGTGATTCTGATTGTATGGTCTTGAGGATCAACCTCTCCGCTGATTCTATTTTCTTGGAACACAACTCATCCTGTTTTCAATTATTGGGGTTGCGTAAATTATAGCAGAAACGTAAAATCCAAGTCATCATTCGTGAGATTTTCGAGTACTTTGAGAAATATCGAAGATACCATTCATCGCTTACCCCAGAAAATAAGGAATGAACACGTTTCTTCTGTTCTCTGATGATCTCGTCTTCCTGGATCTCCATTTGTTCCTTAGGCCACTAAGCTTCCAATTTATATAACCATTCGGGTCCCTCCCACCATTTGCTGCAAACAAGGGCTTGGAGTGAACAACCTCCGCTGGATACAATGTTCCAGAAACATATCGCCACTCGCCTAGGACAGTGAATTCCCGAATTTCAAGAAGTCTGTTTCATACAAAAATGCTCCATTCTTCTTCTCGCCTGATCCATGAAAGAACAGTGGATGAATCTGACCACCAAATGTACGTCACGTCACCTTCCCAGTTATCTTGCACATCTCGACATAAGCTGGATTCCACAAAAGCGGCAAGCAATTCAGTTCTGGGAATAGTCGTTTTTCCCAACAGCGCGACTCTGGATTTTGCAGCCAATAAATGCACTTCAACTTCTGGACCCATCTGTACTCTCAGAAAAATAACTGTAGCATAGGGACGGCTGCTGGCATCGCAAAAGGTATGGACACTCAGATTACAACCTGGCGTTTCACTGTCCATCCATCTAGGAATGCGAATTTCTAGTAAATTTGGCAGCTCCTCAACCCACTTCAAAAATATTTTTCCCGCCTTTTCACTTATCGGAGCATCCCAAACAATTTGCTTCTCCCACATTTCTTGCAGTAATAATTTTGGTCTCAACATGGCAGGGCAACAGAATCCAATGGTATCAAATATTTTTTGAGCTATAAACAAAATCAGTCGCTTGGTAAAGACGTTGGTCTCGATATCTGACAAGTTCTGCAAACAGTCCCCATTAAGTTGTAATACATCTTCATTCAAATCCCAACTCAAACCAAGAACCAGTGTGGGGGTTACGCAATATTCGGAAAAATAGGGTGACTTCCACCCTCTAAGATCAAATTTCGCACATGCCATCACATTCGTAGATTCCCTGACAAAACGTTCCAAAGAAGTAGCATCGGGCACGCTGGTGACACAATTGTCCATACAGAAACTTTGCAGAAATTTCAAAATCATATCCCTGGAATACAGTTCGTTTGATGGGGAGCACTGATCCATACATTGCTTCAAATGATGCTCCACCGTGGCCCCCAACAGGAATGGACTGCTTGAAATACCAAACACTACTCTTCGATATCGATATGTTATCAGCAAAAAACGGAGGAAGTATTATATCTGATGGGTAAATACCTTCTTCTTCAATTATCGCCTTTTCTATCCATTCCATCGTACACTCCAATCGCTTTTTTGTGATGGCAAAATTATCCATCAAAGGTGGATGCATGTCCATCTACCAAAGGTAATCTGACTTCGTATCTTGCCTCGTCGTCAACACGAACAGTTTGTGAGAAAACATCCTCAACCTCTGCTTCGTTCTCAGCTCGCGATTTTGTTTCAGTAGGATCAGTGATGCCAAACACATCCAACTTCCAAAAAGTTCTGTTAAAAGCAACCAGCGTCAAGAGCGATAAGGCTGAAATGGCGCAGCTTTCTTAATTTTTTCTCTCCATGGGTTTTTTGCCCATCAGCGTCCATGCCAGCGATGAGTCTGCCTGCTACATCCGCGCCAATAAATAACTCAATTGGAGATACATCTACCGTGTCACTCACGTTTATATCAAGATCTTTCAACTCCTGCATCCATGCTCCACAAAACACCGACGAGATATTAGCGCATATAGTTCGTTGGTCCAACGCCTCAAATTTGCATGAATATTCATCACTCTGTAGTCTTACATCATAAACGTGGTGACGCTGTTCCATTTTTCACCTCCAAATAGGCCATGGATTATGGTCTCTGATTTCTTAGGTATGTAGCCTAGACTCGCCGTAGTTGACCTCAGTACATACGAGTGCTCTGACCCCGTATCTATCAAAGCTCTAACCCACCTGTTTTCTTGATCTGATCTCATTTTCACTCGCAAGGTTTGAATGAAAACATGGGGTTCGTAAAAATTGGCGAGAGACTGTGCAATCAAACTCTCTTCCTGGCTATTTTTCTCTACGTCTTTTTGTTTTCCAGATGTCTTGTCAGATCGTTTGGATCTTAACTCCGGGCAGATCAATTTTCCCTGCGATCTTCCACATACAACACACTGAACGCGCTTTCTGAATTTTTGAGATTGATGTCCGATCTTAAAAAATTTAAAACACGCCTTTTTCTCTCAAAGCTGCACGTTTCAGATTCAAAAGCATCACACGGGCTTTGAAACAATAATTATCTGAATAATGACTGCCTCCACAAAAAAGACATTTTTATTCGCCGCATCACAATTCACCAAACCCTTGGCTGTCGGCACCTTTCTGTCTCTCTATCAGCGGAAACAACATTGCCGAGAATTTATCAGAAGTGACCCCCAATTTGTGCAACGAGCACATTTGCGTGGCCATTTTATCATATAGAACAGACAAATCAAATTTACTTTTGTCGATGGCATTGTTTATAACGAGAGCGAGCAACTTTCGAACTCGTACTTCTATTTGAAAGTCTTCTCGTCCAAAACAGTTTAGTGCCTCAATGATGTGTACCTACGTAATTGTCACTTATCGCCAGAAAACTCTCTACAATTTGCCACGCTCGACTACCTTCTACCGTCGATTAAATAAGGTACTGAATTTTGTGATGTCTGGATCTTCGTGGATTTTTTTTAAATTGACTTCAAAACGGCATCCAGTCTCCGACGTAACCATCATACTTTTTAAACTCGATCTTAGGTAATTTGAATTTCCTCTTACCTAAAGTTTCGACGACGACAACTGAGCCCCTAGCACTTCCTGACCTCACTGACTCACCCTCCTCCAAAGGTACCTGCAGCAGATTTTCTAATTTGAACTTCAATAGGGTGAACTTGCGACGATAGGTATCACGGGAATCTAGCTCGCTCTCTAAATCTTGTTCACTTACGTCTTTGGTAAGGAGAACTTCATACAGACTATCATCTGCCAAGCGAAGTCGCTCGAACTTCTAAATCCCAATTAATTCGTACCTCTGGAATGTTTGGCTTCAACAGTCCCACTGTTTGCTCAAGTTCATTGGCAATTTTCAAAAAACTGGCACGCATATCCGTTCGATGCTTCCTTTTGATGTCCATTTTGCACTGACGTCTATTGACAAGTATTCCTGTTCACCAGATATGTCGTATCCAGGAAAGACTGCCCGTCTTACACGAATTAAAAAAATTTTTCGGAAGCTACTTTTCCACTTTTCGAAAACTGCTTAGCACAACGTCTAACCGATTTTACATTTTTTCTGACATTTATTAATTATATATCACCTGGTGGAGCGATCCACAACAATTTCCTTTGCACTCATATGAGTATGTCCTTTCTTCTGAGATTGCTTCAGTATTCAGGGAACACAATAAATCTTATTATGACTGTTCTCGTTAAAGACCACCATCAGTCTACTTGTGAAGAATGAAGTTTTACATCCAGGCATAATCGGTATTGGAATAACTTTCTGTAGATCTATCGAGTGAGTTCTTTTGTTTTTATTTGCGTTTCAACCTGTCCATCAATCATCACAAGCGTCTGATTTTGGAGGGCACATCGAAATATCGATCTTCCTTAGGACTTTTCTTTATGATCTGATTTTGCACTTTGCCTTGAATTCGCCCTGAAATCATCAAACATGAAGTTGAAAGTCTCAGCGGTTTGAAGCATTCCTACGCCTATATTGACTGACAAAGGGGTGAAATGATTTTATATGGTTTTGAATGATTGCGACATCTATTTTATGCTTTGGAATAGCACTCCTATTTTCCTTCACCATGCTCCACATGTATCTTTTTTTGGAGCTATGAACATTTCTGTTATGACTGAATCATCTGAGTATCCTTATGTATCGAGAAATGTCAATCGGCAAACATTAATTTCTGACGAGTTACTTGAAGGCAACGGGAATCTTCTTGATTCAGCGCTATATAAATAATATAAATCAAAAGTATTGTGAAACAAAGATTTCGATATGATAATAACTATATTCGAAGTGTTCTTGCAAAAAAATCAGTTCCAAATACAACAGCAGCTGTTGAAAATTAGTGCTTTGGTTTAGCGAACAAAACGCACTGTGACGTCAGATACTTGCCAGGAAGACGGAACGTACTTATATTCAATTATTGTGACGTTAGACGTCAAAACAAAATTAAAGTTTGCATGTGTTTTGAGTTCGACAGTATAGAGCATTACCATTAATTATCAGGAAAGTTTATTTATTCTCCGCAAATATGGAGGACGGTTTTCAGGAAGAAGATTCACATAATTTGCCGAAGGTAGACGTGACGTAGTTTTTGATAATATGTAGGTGTTGACAAAGTGTTTTTTTTTCGGCTTTCAAACGTTTTCAAAATTCCGTCTCACTGTCGCAAACCATATTTTTTTTTGCTGTCTGCATTGGTTACTCACAAGAAGTTTCGTTTGCGTTCTATACTTGTCGGTTTGTGCACTCCACTTTCTTTCCACCATAAAATTATTTATAATGCGGAACCGTGTGTAACACCAGTCATATTACATTTTTTATCTATGACTACAGTAAATAAGCGCGTAGGTGACGTCACACCATTTTTCTAGCATATACGCGTTTTGGCAAATTTGTTCAGCGGATAACGCAGAAATTATTTGACTTTTTTTCAAAAAACTTTATAGGGGTTCATGTTACACCTCTATCTACCATTTTCAATAAAAAAATAAATTTTGTGGACAGACCTATTGCGTGGACGTTTTAATACGAAGGCTCAAAAATTGATTCCCTGGGCTGTAAGCATTAACATTCGGATCCTCTCTAATGGCCTCTTGCATAGCTTCTTTTATCTCTCTGAGAATGCTTTTCTGTTGGGATAAACTATGTGATGTGAAGCCACTTCTTGGATCGTCTGTAAAATAACAGCTTGACGACAATGGAATGTTTGGAGAAATCTCCAATGGCTCTGTATATTTCTGGAGAAGAAATTAGAACATGAATTATCGATATTGCAAATTGGCTATTATTTGTACAATAATAAAGGGTGATCCATTGGGTGCCTTAGGATCTTGAATGGAAGTTAGGCAACACTGTAAAAGTGAATGTCATTCTTATTTGGAAGTTTTGTAGGTTAGGTCATTGCAAAACATGGAACATATGACGTCATAAGAACGTTGTAGAGATATAAAAATGTATATCAACGGTAATGATAATGTTATATGATGACGTGGTTCAGTAAATTTTCCCGCACAATCTTTTCATTTGATCCCATGCGACTTCGTCATGTGGAGATACATGAAGTCGAAGGTTTATGATAACAATATGAATCCCAACATCAGAAATGTTATTTATGGGAGACCGGCTCAAATGTGTGGAAATATAGTCATAAATTGAACGGATCGGATTCCCTACTGTCAGCAAAGTCATGATGGACATTCGAATGATATTATTTTCAAGACTAAATTTTAATTGAATACTCTTTCAAATAAATTATCTTTTTTTCTGCTAGCCCACAATGAATACAGCAGAACTTCACCTACTAAATATGAGAAAAAATTGATAATAAAAACGAGGAAAATCCAACAAAAAATTTTCCTGCCCACCTCCAGAGAAAATTTCTCAGTGCGCCACTGCTTTGAGATCATGGGGCTTGATCTGTATTACTTTTTTTGATTTCACGTGTCTATTATGCATGTTTGGACACACGCGGCCTGTGACGTGTGACACGTCTCCATTAATTTAATATAGGATATATTTATTTTTTTGGCTATGTACATTCCGCGGTCATACCTAGGTTTGCCCAACTCAAGTACATTGTTGATGTGCAGATCACTCTTGGGAACTTGAATAAAATGGTGGAACTCCTTTTGTTTTAATTCAGTCTTCCACATCACTTTTGATAGTTTGTGCGTCCTTGATAACAAAAAACACAAACAACCATATACCATATAGTTTAGTTTTATAGGTTATGCAAGCAATAGACACCCGACAGTCTGGTCACTGTTATCACGAAGGCTTTCAAAATATTATTAACGTCCTAATAATCTTGAAAAAAAGGTACCATACATACTGCAGATATGTTCGATGCCAAGATGTATCTTCATCTTGGTCTGCAAATCGTTCGAAACTTGACGTTAATCTCTAGAGATAATGAAAATTTGAGAAATCGTCGTTTTTCTAAACAATGATACAACGAGATAACTGCAAAAAACACTTTATTGTCTGAAATACGTCAGATTTTTTTGGTCATTGGTTAACTCGATCAAACTGTTTGAAAACCTCGAATAATTAGGATCTTATGCGTTCCTAGCATCGCCTTCAATCCAATGCTAAGTATCTTCTATATCAACTTCGAACTGGAATTATATTCTTACTCGTAGTTCCAGAAGTAAATATCAAGTATTGGAAACAAGATCGTAATCATTCAATCGCAGAACACCATTTTACTGAAAACAGAGATGCCAGCGTGTTTATTCAGAAAATGAAAATTGTGAATCATTTCATATAGCTTGTATTGTTGACAGAAGCCAGGGAAAAGAATATTTGGATTGGAAGTTATGTTATATTTGATGGTATCGACAGGCAGAATCAGAATGTTGTTTTTTTTTCTTTACGTATATATAATATTGCCTATGCTCTATTGAATTCAATATACCTTCTTGTGACAGTCATTTTATTAGTTCAAATAGTAATATTATTGCATTATATTACTACTTAAAGTAACTTACTAGTGTTTGTTTTACGAATCTCATGATAATGGGGTGGATCTTAATTTGTATCGTGTCAACTGACAGTTGAATATAGTGTTAGATTTTTCGCTATAGAAAACACTGTTCAGTTTTAATTTATTTATTCAAAGTAACTACATCACAACTATTTACAACACCACAAAAATGTATGCAGAATCACAGCTCATTTATGTTTTACGATTTGTAACTCGCGGCGATCAATAACTAAACTCAACCATCTTGTCTGAATGGCGGTCTTTATATCAGCTCTTCGAGCTCACGATAGATGGCGAAAGTTCTCCAACATTCCAGATGTAGGCAACCGAAAATACTAGAACATTACAGAGAACTTGTAACAAACGGGACAAGAGCCGACATTTTTAAGCAACACACAATGGAATGTTATCTCCACTGTTAAGTTCCTTAGAATTACGAACCGCCGGCCATGTTTCGTGACATTGCTTTCTCCTTAGTGCATTTCGTAACGAAATGTCCTCATGTCGATATCAGCAACAGTCCCCAAACCTGCAGTGTGATGTACGGAAATAGCAATTCACTGTCCTTTGGTTCGACCTCCGGAAAAGATAGCAGCACACCAGAATGTCAATGCCACTCCCCTTGAAGATCATCTCCAGCATGCTTCTCACCACTCGCCAGTCCACTCGGTCATTGGTCATCTTTGAAATTGCCAAATCAGTCAGGTCCTATACTGCATCAAGTCTCTTTGCAGACATCACTGTAGGTGGTCAGATGTTTTGGAAGCTTCTTCGTCACAAGGTAGAACAGGTGTCGTGTACTTTCGATTATTTCCAGTTCCTTGCCCATCTCTGAACTTTGTCGTCGTAGCAGCAAGACCACTCCTCATACCGAGATCTTCAGTTACCCCGTAAGTCAACGAGTTTTCGTCTGGTGCTCTAGACCAATCAAGCGGTCTTTCTTGAACAACGCCATTGTGGACTTTCTGGCCATCGGAGTACAGGGACATGAAGGTGTCCAGTGACATTTCCTTCTCGGATGTGGTGATCTGCCATACTTCAGCGTCCTTATCGTCATGATTTCCAGCATACCGGGCCAAACGATTGAAATGAACAACCCTCGGTTTTCCTCTTGGTGGCTTCCAGATCCTGTAGTCGACGTCATTGATTTCCTCCTGAATCTCATACCGGCCCTCCCAAGAATTTTGCAGTTTTGGGAAGAAGCAACGTCGCCTCTGTGGGATGTGCAACCAAACCAAATCCCCAACCTGAAACTCGCCTTCCACGGCATTCACTTTGGATGTTTAGACCAACTCGCTGGTGTATATCGTTAATCTCTTTCCGAAAATCAATAGCGTGATCTTCCCCAGCGACATCTACACCAGGTACCAGGTGGACGGCCAAACTTCAGATCATAAGGCGGCTGGAGGTCACGAACCATGATGATTCTTGCCGGGGTCTCGTCCGTTGATTCCTTAACTGCAGACCGGTATTCCAGAAAAAAAGATGAAGATGTTTGTCCCCGTCTCTCTGATGGTCAGAGACAACTTTGGCCAAGTGTCGAACATTCTGGAACAACGCCGATTGAAAGCTCCTTTCCTGGCCCGAATGTAGTTCCAACGGAGAACCAAAACGGCAGATCTACTTAACCAGTACATCAGATACCGTTGCCACTTCTTGGTTAGGCAAGGCATATTATGTGCAGCGGCCCACTTTCTAAAGTAATCCATAACGACCAGGATGTATTTATTTCCTCCAAATAACCCAGGAAACGGTCCAGCAACATCTATGGCGATCCTCTCAAACGGGCTTCCAACATTGTACTGTCGCATAGTAGTTTGGGCTTCCGGACATCGGCCTGGCAGTTCACCCAGTAAAACATTTTTCGCAGCTTGCTCAACGTCTTCGTTATTCCCAGATGTACAGCAGTGACGCCACAAATGACCTCTCCCATCACTTCGGCCTGTCTGCTTCGAGGAACCACTATTTGTCTACGATCTTTCGTGCCATCCAGATTTTTCAAACAGCCTCTTCAGGATGACATTGCTGAGAATCATCGAGTCCCATTGAACCCAGTAGGAATTCACGTTGTTCAAGAATCGTGTGACTTTTTGCCAAATTGGTCGTTGGCCTGCTTGTTTGCATTCGATGATCGGCTTCAGATTTTGATCTTTCTTCTGGTCCCCTCGAAGTGAGTAAGGCTGAAAGGAGTCGTCGACCACAGTTGTTCTGCATATGCTGGCCCCCTTCTCCTCTGTAGCTCTGTAGCAGTGCCTACAGAGCTCTGAGCAAGGTATTCTGGGCAAGGCATCAGCATTCTTGTGGCTTGATTCTGCGCTCGATGTTCCGTGTCGAAATCGAACTCCTGGAGTCTCTCGATCCGACGAGCTACTTGACCTTCTGGGTTCCTGAATTTTAGAAGCCACTTGAGTGCTGCATGGTCGGCTCTTAGCAGGAACCTGCTTCCGTGGAGGTACTTGTAGATGTGGTCTATCCCTTTAACTACTGCCGTAGTGCCTTTCGTGACGCAGTAGCCTCTTTCAGGCTTTCACAATTTTTTTTCTGAAGAAACCAATGACCCTTTTATGTCCCTGCTGGATCTGGGTCAGAACAGCACTGAGTCCTACCTTGCTTGCATCCGTGTCCAGCACAAAACTCCCTTGAGGTAGTGGGTAGTCTAGGATGAGTGCGCTTGATAGTGCCCCTTTCAACGTGCCGAAGGCTTTCTGGCAATCTTCGTCTCATTGGAACCGTCTGTGTTCATCGGTGAGCTTATCGAGAGGCCGGGCAGTGTTAGCAAATCCTTGGACATACCGCTGGTAGTAGATGCACAAACTCAGGAAACTTCGTAGTTCATGAATGTTCTTTGGAACTGAACACTCCTCAACTGCCTTAACCTTTTGCTGGTCGACAGCTACTTCCTCCGTGGATACGATATGACCCGGTATTGAACTTCACTCTGGAACAGTTGAACATCCAGACTTCTTAGTTTCCGGAATACCTCCTCCAAGTTTTTCAGGTGGTCCCCGGATGATTTGCTTAACACGATTATGTCGTCGAAGTACACCAGGCAAGTTGACCATGATTACCCCTTGAGCACCGTCTCCAGTAGTCTTTCGAACGTAGCAGGTGCGTGGCATAATCCAAATGCCATTACAGTAAACTGCCACAGCCCAGTTCCAACGCTAAAACCAGTTTTTTCCCGTTCCGTTGTCAAAGATGTCGCTTCGGCATCGACTCTTCCTTGTTTTCCGATGTCGAGGAAAAGGTGCCCGCCTCTCCTTCAAGATCGGTTACGAACGATTTTCCAACTGAGAGTGATAGACGTGCTCCAAGTGAGTTGGCTCATATCGCATTTCCAGATGCTTGACTAGTACATCGTAGTCCTTCTGCTCCTGGGTGTTCAGCGTCTGCAGGATTTCTGTAGCTTCCCCAAGAAGAACAAATAATAAAATCACAAAGGAACCTTTGAAGAAAATATTTTTGATCAGAAAATAATCAATTTTCACAAACCGCAACTTGATACATTCCAAACTTTCAGTGGTTGTCAATTGCAACACAACAATCAAAATTGGTCGCGTTCATGAGACGGAACATCTACCGCTACGCTCCGACCACCACTTCATTTATAAGAAGGAGCGGTAACAGTTCCACGACTGTTCCGTCTTATGAATGCGAGCAATGTTTGGCCAGAATATGGCGGACGACCAATAGAAACGACGACATGCATTTGCGTCACTGTAGTTTATCGAGTCACTGTACCTTTTCCAAATGGCGGACTATTTTATTCTCATCCATCCCTCGATAGATGGCGAAAGTTCTGCAATATTCCAGATATAGGCAACCGGAAATACTAGGTCATTATATAAAACAGTGGTTCGGTAATGTGACAAACGGGACACGAGTCGACATATTCAAGAGAGACATAAATGTTGGAACGTTGTCTCTGCTGTCGGCTGCCTTGGAGATTCATACCGCTGAGCATGTTTCGTCACAATAATAATCATATATATATTATCTGAAACCCTTTTAACATACAATGGTGTAGAGCTATAATAATCATAACAGTAGTATTCAAATAACATAAGATTCACGCTGTCTCGGAAAAATACACTATGAGCTACAACTTCGAGAATGTCATTTTATAGCTTGAGTGATACTGGATCATTTTGCTTCATGACGTTTTTTCGTCATAATAAGGGAGCCTCTAGGTCTAACTACAGTGACTATACAGGGTGTTTATCAATTGAATGCCGCCACTTGAGGGTGATATTCCTTTAAAGATTGTAAGACAAAAAGTTCATATGGACATAGATTCTCAAGAGCCCAGATTTTTGATACAGGGTGTTGCCGGACGACAAAAAATCAAGAGAACAAATTGGCTCAGAAATAAATAAAGATTTTTCTCCAAAAATATCGATGGCACAACCCGTACGGCCGCAACTGGTAAATAGTACATTTTGTATCAAGGGCGGAAAGTAGATGATTTTGACGAGGGTATAAGTAGCAGCACGAGCGAAGCGAGGGCAGATATTAGTCGAGTCAAAATCATCTTTCGTCCGTGATGCAAACAGTGCTTTTTGTACAACCAGTTTGTAATCATTTGAATGATTATGAAAATCAAAAATGAATAGTCGATCAGATACACTGCACTACACTGCTGACAAGTCAGACAACTGACGAGTGACAACTGTCAATCATGGTATTCTTGGTTACAATAGGTGTGTTCCTGTATTCTTTTGTGGTGCGCATTCATTGTCACCGAGATTGTCACGTGATAAGTTCCTTTCAGTATGCTAGACTGTCACGTGGTTATTAGATTCAGAGGCGTTGGGATCCAAGGAACCGTTGCTAAGCGTAAGCGACCTACTTTTGCGCCCGCGGGGTACGAAAGTACTTTTAGGCCCGGCTGCCAAAATTAGCGACTTTCCGCCTGCTTTGCATGCATTGAAAAGTGGACTTCACGTGTAGGTTGTGCAAAAAAAAATAAAATTGTTACAACACAAAATGCATATTGATGCATAGAAGACGTGTACCAAATTTCATAAAGATATCTATAGTATATATCTGGAAAAGTATCAAAGTATAATTATTATAAAAAAATCATTTATTTTCAAAATTTCAACACTCTGTATCTTGAAAATTATGCTCTTGCGGACCTATGTCCATATTAACTTTATGTCTTAAAATCATTGATGGATTATCACCCTTATGATCGG
The DNA here is from genome assembly GCA_958502075.1 of Orchestes rusci. Lineage (NCBI taxonomy): Eukaryota > Metazoa > Arthropoda > Insecta > Coleoptera > Curculionidae > Orchestes > Orchestes rusci. The sequence continues at coordinate 5,679,019 of OY293306.1, forward strand.
CATTCAATTAATAAACATCTTGTAAACAAGACAGTGTAAACAATAGAATGTTTTTTCATTTCTTCATTGGACAATCGTATTTTGCAAAAACATGGCCGACATTTGTATGATTTTGAAAAGTCATTTTCACGTTAACATTTCAGTTATATTGGTGTTTCAATTTAATGTGATTTTTGATGAATTTGTGATATTTTATTTCGAAAATGGTTCATCAGTTGGTGTCTTCCGTGAGGCGATGCCCGTGTAAAAAGTTGACAATATCGTTCACTACCTAGTTTTTAGTGATATTTTTATTATTATAGGTAACAGTTTACAAAACGATTTTATTCCACTAAAATATTATAAACAATTTTGCCTATATAGACACAGGTTAGTGCTTATAGAAAGTATAAAATCATATGCGCAGGTGGACAAAAACATCAATTTGAACTGAAAAAAAACATTTTTTGGATACAAAGTCTCCATATCAATTTCAATGCAATTGGCAATGACAATGACACCTCGATTGACACATCCGCAAACGTCACGATAAACGGGCCACAGACGATGCAATCTGTCGTAAAACTTGGTTTCTAGAATACATATCAAGTTCACGTTTGTGTCTTTTATTAGTAGTTCATCACGTAAATTCATGTGGGGAAAGATAATATGTTTTTCAAGGAACCATTTTTTCATCACAACTCTTTTTTCTTTTTCAGTCCATCACTTAAATCATCTGAAAACAACCCATCTACTACAACAGCTCATGTTTCTTGTGTCAAAGTTGGTGCGATAATAGATACTGACTGAACATACTGAACTATGAACTATAGTTCATATAGTTGTCAATATTGTCATGCATCGTGACACAGCCCGCCGGCGCCGAATGGCTGCAACTGACATTAATGACAGACCAAACTGGAATGGTCTCATGATACCCCACTCCATGAAAACGCTTATTGTTCGATGCAGTTGTACAGGGTGGCTATGACATGCTATGATGTCGCTAACTGAAATGTAATGGTAAATTCATTTTTAATTACTCAAAAAAGGCTACATTTTTTTTTATTTGAAAAAAAAAACAAAAAAAAATCATTTAATTTTTTGTTTTCTCTTCAAGTTTTTAATAGAAAAATGTATCTTCTTTTGAAATATATAAAAATGAATATACTATTACATTTGATTTTTTTGAAAAAAAGTCAAAAATAGGCTACTGTTTCAGTTAACGCCATCTAGCGGCAACCAAAAAATTCACAAATTCAAAAGCAAATAAGCATTTTCTAGTACAGATTATGCTCTTTCATTTGAGCCTAAGTTCGTCAGTATCGGTCAAGCAAAACGGAAGAAATCTCAGTTGGTTTAAAAAAACAATTGAACTTCCACCACCGCTTTATTTTGATAGATAGAAGAAAACGTTATGGACAAAAAGTGTAAGTAAATAGTCAGTTAATACGAAAATGATATTATGGATTTAATTTCATTGGGCAAAATTCTATAAAAATCCTATTTTTCTACAGGGTGCCAGTTCTCATAAACTATTCATCCTAGAGACTCTAGAGAGTCAGGGAAAAAAATCGGTAGAGTAATGTGCCCAAGAGAAAATGCTGGAAATATATTTCAAGCTTCTAGGGTCGCCGCAAGGGGGCGTAACGGTACTGTGAAAACAGAAAATCGATACATTTTCGATTTTTTTCCCAGTGAACTACCAAATAAGAATATGAAAACAGATTTTGGACGATATTTTCTACAAAATTGCCTCCCGACATTTATCTCTAAGTTATCAAATAAGACAGCTACAAGCCGTCAAACTTGATGTCACTAAATTCCATAACTTCGAAATTCCTTGACCGACTTGACTGTTCTTTAGCTCGTTTCAAAGGAGAAAATCAGCTTCTTCTGGTGCATGTACTCGAGGTCGATTTTATCTGCTTTAGTCGACCACACAACATGAATTGTAAGAGTCAAACCTGTATTTGCGGTTTTTTCGAAATTTCCAAATATGAACCCACTCAATAGATGCCTCCATCTTGTTATTTGAATAATTTCTTATCACTTTCATACAGATCATTTTTCTATATTTTTTGAAATAGAAGAGTCACGGTTACTACATCAGGAATCACGCGAGGAATACTTCTGAAACAGCCCCTATAAATTTAGTCAAACAGATACACATAAGATTTGTTTTGATTCGCGTTTAACATTTTCTTCAGTTGATGTTGAAAAAAAGCCTATAAGTGAGAATGCGAACTATTTTTCGTTTTTTTTTTCTACGAGCAGCTGACAAGTAGAATGCAGTGCACCAATTGCCAAAAATAATACGGTGAGCCAGCGAATACCTTATTCCAAAAATATTGAAGAAAAATGAAATTAGCTAAAACAAAACAGAAAAACAAGTGCCAATGCTCAAAATCCCCACCGTTGGCAAGGCACTCCTATCTTCTTGACGCATTCAAATCTACATGAGCTGTTTCAAAAGTATTCCTCGACGGATTCCTGATGGAGTCTCCGTTACTCTTCTATTTCAAAAGATATAGGAAAATTACCTGTATGAAAGTGGTAGGAAGTTATCCAAATAACACGATGGAGGCATCTATTTAGTGGGTTTGCATTTGAAAATTTCGAAAAAACCTCGGAATCAAGTTTGATTTTCACAATTCATGTTGTGTGTTCGGCTAAAGCAGATAAAATCGACCTCGAGTACATGCAACAGAAAGAGCTGATCTTCTTCATTAAAACGAGCTAAAGAGCAGTCAAATCGGTCAAAGAATTTCAAAGTTATAGAATTTACTGACATCAAGTTTGAAGGCTTGTAGCTGTCTTATTTGACAACTTAGAGAGAAGTGTCGGGGGTAGAAAATATCGTCCAAAATCAGTTTTCATATTCTTATTTGGTAGTTCACCGAAAAAAAAATCGAAAATGTATCGATTTTCTGTTTTAACAGTACCGTTACGGCGATCCTAGAATCTTGAAATATATTTCCAGCATTTTCTCTTGAGCACATTACTACACATATTTTTTTCCTGGGTCTCTATGATGAATAGTTCACGAGAACTGGCACCCTGTCGCTGAAAATAAATCACCCTGTACATACAGGGTGTTTCATTATTGTTGCGAAAAAATTTGGGATAAGTTTTCCGGCTTCAAAATAAGAACAAGACTTCCCATAAACATGTATCCGGAAATGCTTCTTTACAGAGCTAAAGGGTATTGAAATCTCATTTTCATTTTTGTTTTTACTAAATAATATTTGAACCAATGTCGATCTTTTGATGAACATTGGTGATTAGGAGTTTCTTGGCATGCGAAAATAGAATTTGACCTTAGTATGGCTCCAGCTTATAGAGGGCGCTACTTACACGTATTTTACCTATTATGAAGAGCCATAATTTATTTGGACGAACCTGTATCATACTTCTTTGTGAAAAAAACTGATTTCTCTATCATTTTCACGCAGAAAATGTAAACTTGTTAGAAGTCGCTACTTGCTTCTCGAAATAGTTGGATTTGAAACGATTAGTCCATGGCATTTTGAAATTATGGCGAAGGAACCCTGCTAGAAGTTATAACATATTTCGCCATCTTCATATTTTCAGTGCAAAAGATCAAAGTCGACTTGTGTGTAATGTTATCAACCACTCTTATTCAAATATCATTTTAACAAAAGCAAATTAAAAAACTGAAAATATTTAAATAAAATAAAAACTTTAAACCCTTGTAGCTTTGTAACAAAGCAATTCCGAAAACATGTTTTTCTTATTTTAAAGCAGGCGAACTCATCCAGTATTTTTAGTGCTATCAATGAAACACCATGGTTGGCCATAATTTCATTATCACAATGACATGTATTCATTATTTCAAATCCAAATATCTCAAGAATGGTTGCACGTAGCGAATTCTAACAAGTATACATTTTCTGCGTGAAAGTGATAGAGAAATCGTTTTTATTAGTTAAAAATATAATACAGGGACGTCCAAAAAAGTTATAATTGTTCATATCTTGATTGATAAGTGTAGGTATTGCCCTCTATACGTTAGAGCCATGCCAACATCAAATTCAAATTTCGCATGTTGAGAAACCCCCAAATAGGTATCAATTTTCATCAAAAGATCGAGATTAGTTCAAATTTTATTCAGAAAAAATAAAACTAAAAATAAAATTTCGTACCCTGTTGTAGCTCTGTAACGTTTTGTTCTTATTTTAAAGCGGGGAAACACATCTCGATTTTTTTCGGAATATTAATGAAACACCCTGTATACAAGACAGTGACGACAATAGCTAATTAGCCGCCATGTTTTCACAAAATTTTGACGTGTATTACCAAACATATAAAAACTACAGTAAAAACCATGATACTACGACAAACAAGATATGCTCACTAGCCGAACGAGTTTCGAACTGAACTGCGCATCAAGCTATCCGGTGACCCATTTGGATAAAATAGCATTGGAAAGCATGGCTTATATTGCGATTTTGTTGAATTCTGATGATTATAGTTGGTTATTCACCCCAAAATGAAAAATATGTTTTTAGTTGGTTATCTATCTATCCAAAATTGATAATATAATCTACGCAAATCCCACCAGATTGGTTAAATAGCATTTTAAAAAAGATCATATTTTCAATTTTGCCGTTACATTGAAAAAACAATTTTCTCAGTTGGTTTTCGACGTTAGAAAGGATGTTTGAGGTGAAACTTTTTTATGTGCGGTGGGAGTGGATTTTCGAGGTTGCGACATACTTGGTTCTTTGTGGTTTTGTGTGGTTTTTTGTGATTCTATGTTCTTTTCTTCCTTCTTTTGTGGTTTTATGTGTTTCTTTGAAAATCTATGTGGTTCTTTGTGATTTTATGTGGCTCCATGAGTGTGGTTATTTTTTGGTTCAATGTGGTTTTTGTTGTACTATGTGGCTTCTTGTGGTTCTATGTGGTTCCATGTGGTTTTGTGGTTCTAAGAGGCTTTTTGCTATTCTATGTGGTTCTAAGAGGTTTTGACATGTGGTTTCTATGGTTTTTTGTGTTTCTACATGGTTCCATGTGGTTTTTGTGGTTCCATGTGGTTCCATGTTTTTTTTGTGTTTCTTGTGGTTCTATGTGTTTTTTGTGGTTCCATGGTGTTTCTCGTTTCGTTAAGTTTTTTTTGTATTTCTGTGTGGTTCGTTGTGTTTTTTTTTGTGTTTTTATGTAGTTCTTGTGGTTCTATGTGTTTTTTGTGGTTCCATGTGGTTCTATGTGTTTTTTTGTGGTTTTCAGTGGTTCTATATGTTATTTTTTGTAATTCTATATGTGGTTTTTGTGGTTCCATGCGGTTTTTCTGGTTCTATGTGGTTCTTTGTGGCTTTGAGAGATTTTTTGTTATTCTATGTGGTTCCATGTAGATTTTCTTGTTCTTTGTGTTTCTATGTGGTTCTGTATGTTTGTTTTGTGGATCCATGCGGTTTTTCTGGTTCCATTGCGGTTTTTCTGGTTCTATGTGGTTCCTTGTGGTTTTTTGTTTTTCTACATGATTCGATATGTGGTTTTTTTGGTTTTGGGCAATTGCAAATGTCTCTCTTTGTCACAAAAGTCGTCTTCAGAAAAATGGTTTGAACAAATTCTAGCATATTCAACATTAAAACTGTCCTTTTGATAACACTTCTGTATCCATATCTTGCGAATATACTTGGATGTTGGAAACCGAAATAAACGGTATTTACACGGACGGTTTCCTTTATTTTTCTTATTGCTGCTTCTGCAGAACATCACGGCACAGTACACCATCATCAAATTATGCGAAATTCACGAAATAATAAGATATTATATCACACAAATATCAGAACAACAATATTTACATTGCAAACTGACAGAAGCTTGACAACATAACCTCACAAAGGTCACCCGACAAGATGCGCGTGAGCTTATCTGTTTGTCGTAGTATGAGTAAAAACCAACAGGGACGTCGCCCGTGATTGGTCAGATTGGTTGACATAGATGGCAACATGGTGATCGCCGAAGTAACATAACAATATTATTAAATTTGTGTTCAATGTTGAATTAGACATGAGTTTAGGTCAGTTTGGGTTTGGTAAACAAATGGATGTCGCGTGAGTAGCCTAGTTTACACCGACAACTTGGTCCGCGGACCAAGTACTAAATTCGAACTATATCAGAACCAAATATTTGGTTCGAATGGTGTAAACAGTTGCGGCCTAAGCTGGTCCGCTCTTGGTTCGGTACTTGCCAGCAGGTGTACCGAACTAAATTTGGTTCGATCTGGATCGAAATTTTGAGGTTATGTTGATTGTTATTATTGTGAAGTGTGTTGGTTCTGAGTTTCTAAGGCAATCTGAGAGTACTTACTTATGTTTTTTATTGGTTACGAATTGTGTTGATAAATAATTTCTACTTGTTTTTGACATTTGACGAATTGCGCGCGTACTCATTTAGTTCACGCGTTGCCAGACTGTGTAAACGGGCGAGAAGCAAGCATTGGTCCTACCGTACTATCCCCACCCACTTGGTCCTATCGGACCGAACTAAACGAGTTATCGGTGTAAACTAGGCTAGTGACATCCTTATTGTTTGATAACAGACAGACATGACACGTACCCTGTTGGTATTTACTATAGTCTAACATATAATAATATGTTCGTAGAGACAACATGTGCACGTCAGATTACTTTACAGAAACATGACCAAATACAATTTATTTTGACGAATTTAAAATAATGCACTCTATTGTCGCCAATCTGAGCTCATCCGCCATGTTTTTGCTAAATTATCACGTGAGTATTATGGTTTTGAATGGACTTTTAGGGGTATTTACATCATAAATTTAAAAATGTAATCGTAAAAATGATTTTGTTAAAACCATCGAGTTAGAATCATAAGAGTCGCTAAGAAACATTCAAACTGATAGAAAAATGGGATCGGTAGGTGGAGCTAAGAGTAGCCGCAATATTAGTAGTACAATTGGATAACAATATGTATGTGGTTTTTCTTACTGCAAATGGCATCCCCTATCACCCAGAGCCGTTTTGATCCATGATTTATTGAACACCCTGTATATTGGTTCTACCACAATTTTTTTTGAATTTCTCATTTGATTTGTGAAACAATAATTATCGGAAGAGTAATTGAATTGGTTTCCAGGTACTCCCAGACTGGCTCGAATTATACGAATTTCTCTGATTTTTTACATAATTTTGACACATTTGCAGTAGAATGTGTCATAAAGTGTAAAAAATCAGCGAGGGTGTGAATAATTCGCGCCAGTCTGTTTAATGGGTGACACAGGTATCTTAGGACCATCAGCAGAAATTGATTAACTTAACATGACATCATTAAAAAGTGTTTTGATAGTTTTGAACAACCTAGACAAGGAGATCAGAATATACCTATAACTAATTTAATTATTCCATACATACCTGGAATTTCTCATAAACTGAAACGTTTAGGTCAAACATATAATATACGGACCATTTTCAAAACTAATAACACACTTCGCTCTAATTTAACAAATACTCGACCTGATAATATTAATGAGTCCACTAAAAATGTAATTTATAAAATTCCTTGTGAATGTAATAAATTTTATATTGGAGAGACCTCACGACCCTTAAAAAAGAGAATTGAAGAACATAAATCATACATGAAAAAAAGGGAATTTCATAGATCGGGAATTTGTCAACACGCATTTGATGATAATCATAGAATAAATTGGGATAATTCAAAAATCTTAACAAAAGAACCATGTTCTAAAAAACGTAAACTTAAAGAAAGTGCATATATAATGTTAAATTCTAACGAATGTGTAGCAACTTGCTCTGTAAATCTAAGTAATACATGGTTACCTTTATTAAGAAATTGAACATAGCCCAAAAAAATGAATTATAAATACTGAACATATATAAAGTTAAACAATCAACACCAAACATTTCAATGTCAGTAAAAGTGACATTTTGTGCCAAAAACACAAAAAAACACAATTTTTTACTGCGAAATCCTGAAAAAACGTAGAATAATTTTTGAATTTGAATTAATTGTTTCTTTTTTAGGTTCCACTGACGACGAAAGCAGATTCGCTTTTGAAACGTTTGATATTGTTAGGTTTTATTGTTTACTTATAGAATTTTTTTCAGGTAATATAGAAAGAAGATCCGGTATATTACCACTAGTTTGATTGTTTTTTGATAGGGTGTGGCGAAATACCCAAAAAATCAGGTAAATCATGACATCAAAAAACAAACAGAGAACAAGATCTTCAAACTTTCCCTTCTTGTTTGTTATCACCTGAATATTTCTTCTCATATGCAATTTTTTTCGACATTGCTATCCCTCCGTGATGACTTTCAGTATAAATCTCAACAATTATATTATGTTCGACAGAATATTGTTTTTGAGCCCCTTTTTTTAACCTATCAATCTTCATTTTCTCTACAAGTGTCATACCCGCATTATGATATGTAGTGCTTTCTTTGATTAAGTAGGAATATCTCTCGATAAACATCACAAAACATGTAAAAAAAGTGATTTGTACAATAGATTTTTGCATTTTGTCTCTATAAAAGCAACCAGAAAGTCACTGTCGTCATTTTTCAAATTAATGCTTTGCGCTCTAGGCATTCAAATGCCTAGTCCGTAAAACAATAAATGAGTTAACATTACTGTCACATTCAGTGCGATCAATGTGATGGACGGACACAATTACTGACTACTAACAATTTGGAGTATATACCGGCGTGGTCTTATTGTTTTGCAATTAAACGTACAGATCTGGTACACAATCTGCTTTAAACAACAAATCACATTTATCGGGTCTCTGTTTGAACTAATCAAAAACTTAATCTGCTGTAAACTGTCTGTGTTTGTATTTTTAGAAAACTTTAGTAGACAATCATCGTTTTTCTGAACTGATCAAGACTTCCAAATTTAATGAGGAACTATAAATAAATTTCCGTAAATGCGTTCTTTGGTTGGTCAACTGAATGAAAAATGAAGTCGTTATAGAATGTCAGGATGAACTGTTGCGTAATTTATTGTGTAGAAATCGCCCATTTCGATTCAAACGAATTTATTCACAGTCACTATCCATGAACACTAACTTTACACTAATATATGTTTTGAACCGATTTGTATTTGCTATTTCACAAAACTTATAGTTCACGACTTACTTCTATTCTAATGTTGGCGATTTTTATATACTTCGCCAAAATCTGCAAAACACCTCTGTGGATTTTTTGCATATCTCATTACTATAATAAATTGTTCTAACTAGAGAACATGATGAACGTGACCATTCTTTTTCCGCTTTTCTGTAAAATTTGCCAAATGACGCAATATTATGTTTTTCCTCCTTCATTCATTAATATGTGTAGTCAATATTTTATACTATATATATATATATTCTATGATTTCATGTGACGATGTGATAGATAAACGATCATACAAATACGGTTACGAAACAGATACTAAGAAAAAAAAATGTAACACATCATCATGATTGGAATTTATCATCACTCCTGTTTTCAAAGAAAACATTCCAAAATATTGAACAAAAGAACTTTGGCTCTAAGCTCCGAGGGTGTTGTTGAAAAATTAATTATTCAGACAACGCTTAGGATAATCACACTCTTTTCATTATAACTGGTGCTTGTCCTCTTTTTTGACCGTTAGTTAACAAGATATTTCTAATTACATCAACGCTGGAAAAACTTGAAGAGTAGAAGTTATGATTAGCAATCAAAAATATCAAAGACCCTCAACTCGTTTATTTCATTTACGAAAGAAAAAGTCGGGGATTATAGTTGGAAGATCTGTTTGTCATGAATACTATAATAATAATAATAATATAGTTTATTAGCGTATAATAACGTAGGTATAACAGGCAATAAAGGACATAGTAATACGTATTAAGGTCAGCAAACAGAGCAATGAAAGAAAATGGATTTAACAAACTTATCAACAAATTCTAGGACATTTTTTTCTTGACAGTCTTTTGAATGATTGCAGGCTATCACAGTCTTTGATGGATTTTGGCAGTCGATTATATTCCAGAGGCCCCCGGTACAGAATCGATTCTGCCATATGACTAGAGTTTCATCTGTTGATTAAAATAAAGTATTGTTGCTAGTTTCGTGACTGGAGCGGAACAGAGTTATGTGACAGGAGCTCGTGGGAGGCAGTCAATAATACGAGGAAGGCTACTTTGAGTCTTCTTTATTCGATTTTCAAGCTTTCGGAGAAATTTTCTCTTTCTTCAGGAAGTCTAAAGACTTCTTCAGGAGTTACCGCTTCTAGCAGCCGGGTTGACACCCACGGATGGACGCCTCAGAATCCGAAAGAGCTTTAAGGTTTACGTACCGACGAGGGAAGAGTGGCTGACCAAACCGATGGAGGCGCCTGTCAACACTCAAGTGGTTCACAGATGGCTCCAAGGCTGAACGCACGGGTTCGACCGGAGCTGGAGTTTTCAGGGCTGACAGGAACAGTGGCGAAGCTTTTTCCCTTGGAAGACTTGCAACATTATTCCAGGCGGAAATATTTGCTATCCTAAAGGTTGCCTCCAGAGATGAAGTAAAAACAAAAATGGAGAATAACATTGTTATCTACTGCGACAGTCAAGCGGCACTCAAAGCAATCACCAAACCAAGGATAAGCTGCCCGCTGGTCCAAGAGTGTAGGGATGCGCTGCAGGCCTGGTGAGAACAAGAGGGTCAAACTAGTATGGGTGCCGGGGCACGCGAGGATCACCGACAATGACCAATGAGGATCTGCCACGCGACTGTCCGGTTCGGAACCATTTCTAGGCCTTAGTAAACAACTAATCTCACGCACTCTCAACGAATGGGCGTGGCAGAGAACAGTTGAGAACTGGAACAGTAACCCATTATACAGGCAGGCCAAAGAAACGATATCAGAACCTCACAGGCCAAGGACGGCCCAATTGCTGAACAAGAGTAGGCAGGCACTAAGCACCATGGTTGGCATTCTGACAGGTCATTGCAGACACCTGAATTTGCTAGGAATAAGCGAATCACCCCTTTATCACCTGCTGGGAGTTTGCGACAGGTGGGGTCGCTTGAGAAGGAAGGTCCTAGGAACAGCCACCATCCCCAGGGAAGAGTTGGGGTACCTGAGCTAGGGAAGTCTGCTCCTATTCACGACAAGAACGAGCCGGTTTGAGTAGTTGGGTTGGCCGAGCGGGGATGGCGAAAAGGGCCACTAGGCCTACTCGCCGGGCTTTGCCCCCCCACCTCTACCATTACCATTTACCATTGATCTCACTCTCGTGTTGTAGGTATCTGTACAGTGGAAAGCATATGAATTCGCACAGACAGTTATTGTTCGACAACCCTCGTAATATGCATAGGTGAAATAAACCAACACACATGTAATCTACTAGATCAGTTCACTGTCTTTCATCACGTGCCGTTTGTTTACTAACACTGGACGAAAACCCCACTACTATATTAATTATTTAAACATGGCGCAGTCGTCCTGAATCAATTTTGTTGAGCAGAAACATAAAATTTAATGTGTTTCGATTCCGTAAATAGGAACTACAAGTGTTGTTCCCGGACAAAAGAAGAAAATGGTGGATTTGGTAAAATGTTTCAAGAACCAGTTAAGTTACCACCTGATTTTGATCTACAAAGTAGTAATGCTGCTACCGAATGGAAATTTTGGAAAACCACATTCCTATCTTGTAGCAACAGAACAAGATAACTCAGCAGAAAGTGTTGAATTGTCAATCTTGAGAAATATTATTGGCACAGATTCAGCTAGAATTATGAGTACTTTTGATATACCAGATGAAAGTCAAAACATGTTCCAGTCTACCATGAATTTGATAGCAAATTATGTCAACCCAAGTGTTTGAAAGGTATAATTTCTTCCGAATAAATCAAAAAGAAGGAGAAAATGTTGAACAATTTTTGACAAAAATGTCATTTGGTCAAAAACTGTTATTTCAATTACGTTGATTCTGAACAAACTATAGAAGAAAAAGCTCTCCGGGACAGAATTGTCATGGGAATCAGGGAACCATCAACTCGTGAAGCCTTATTGAGGATTGAAAAGTTAAAATTATCCAAAGCCGTTGAAATATGCCGATCAAGCGGGTTGAGCAGAAACCAGAATAAGGTGTTAGGAGATGATGGTGAGATCAAAAAATGCAAACAGAAGAGACCTTCAGATTAGCTGATCAGAAAAAGATATAACAATGGTGAAAACTTCAAATGTAAACGGTGCCAGACAGAACATGGACCTAAAGAATGTCCTGCATATGGTAAACCTTGTTCGAAGTGCGGAATTTTGAATCATTTTGCTGTATCATGTCGTGTAAAAAGCATTAAAAATGTAGTTTATAAAGATGTAGATGTTAGCGACAGTGATAGTTCTAGTTTGTTTGTACATTTTGTAAATTCAGACAGTAATGACAAAAGATCCCAAAGAATGAGATAGTCCAAATTGAAGATAAAAAAATTAAAGTCAAACTAGATACTGGAGCTGATATTTCAGTACTGCCAAAAAAAGTTTTTTCAAAGTTAAATAATCAGTTCAAAGTTCACAAAAATGATTTTATAGTAAAAGGATTTTAAGGCACCGAAGCTAAAAATTTAGGAGTAGTCAATTTAATGTGCACATACAAGAACAAAAACGTTTATGAAGATTTTGTCATTGTAGAAAATTCCAACAAAATATGATTAGGTGGAAAGACATGCATTGATCTTGGTCTAATCAAAAGAGTGAATAAAGTTGACATAAAGTTTCATGATAATGCGGAAAAAGATAAGTTTATATCTGAAAATGCTGAAATTTTTGTTGGTAATGGGAGGTTTGATGGTAAATTCAAAATAACTAATGTAGACAACTTTGCTTTCAGGAAATGGGTCGAACATACAAAAGACAATTGGGTGCACGCCGGTATAAAGACTATTCACAAGATCAGTTACAGAGGGCAGTTCTGTTGACTAGAACCAATCAAATGGAATATGACGAAGCATCAGGGGTAGGGCTTCGCGAGACCACAAGACCAGTCTTGGTCTTGTCTTGGTTTTGGTGACAAGACCAACACCAAGACCAAGACCTAAATATCTTCGCAAGACCAAGATTCTACCACAGGAGTCTCATCTTGGTCTTGGTCTTTAAAAGAAAAATCGATACAATATTTAATTGAATCTGCAAAAAGATTTTTTTTATCTACTTTTAATAAGTAAATTAATCCTTCAAAAAATGTATCATTGTGATTTTCCAATTCACATTAGGTATAGACCAGTGATGCAAAATCATTGAAACGAATATCCCTAAATTCATCAAGGAATGTACCAAGTACTAACCTACATGGAAAATAAATAATGTGTAATGGGTTACTGAATATTGAACCAACGCTATTATGAATATACAAGTATAAAGGAAATTTTTAGGATGAATTGTACCTAGAAGATGGGAAATGGGAAGATCCAACACTCCAAAAAAAGGGGGGTTTTAATTCACTTTATTGGCTTTTTTTGGAGTGTTGGATCTTCCCATTTCCCATCTTCTATTATGGAACTCCATCCAGAAGCGAAATTCAACAAACTGAATTGTACCTGACTGTGGTAAAATCGGTTGATCGGAAGGCATGGTAGTGCCGTCAAGTTACACAAACCCCGCATCTCACACAAACAAATCAAAATCTACTCACTGTGAATAGGCGAATAAAATGCAAAATGACACCTGGGCGCCATTTTTAATTAAAAAAATCAAATGGAAAGGGAGATCGAATGATACCCCATTTTGAAGGACCTTTGACCCTGATTACAACTGCCAAGCTTCTACTATCATTCCTGTTGATATATGAGCCATTACTCAATCTTTCTGACGATTTTTTTCATCCAAATCCTTTTTTTTTTGTGAAATTCATCCTTATCAAAAAGATGGAGTAAGAGGTCATTTTGAAGATCTTGTGTACCTCATCATATCCTCTTAGTTCAGAGAAGTCAACTCTTGCGGGTGAGTATTAATGAAGTGACAAAAAAAAATCTGACACGGTATCATATCAACAAGGATGACAACAGAGGCTTGCGATTCGGCAGTTGTAATCAGGGTCAAAGGGTCTTGAAAATAAGGTATCATTCGCCCCTTCTTTCCATTTGATTTTTTCATTCAAAATGGCGACCAGCTGTCATTTTTACATTTTCAGCTGTCACAACTATGTCAAAAAATGCAGAACATCCTCACATATGGTGTGTCCAAATTTTGCTAGCATAAATCAAACGGTGCCAAATATCAAAAAAGCAAGGGCTGAAAAAAACGGATGAGGAAATAAACAATTATTTTGATAATTTGGAGAAGAACGTGTTAGGAGTTCCACCCGGCTTCATCCTGAACTACGACGAAACGAATCTGTCGGACGATCCTGGATCTGCAAAATGCATTTTTAGAAGAGGTATTAAATACCCTGAACGCATTATGAACTCAACCATTACCAAGTCCTCAATATCGGTCATGTTAGCTGCCGCTGCAGATGGAACTTTGTTATTAGGAAAAGTAAGAGCACGTCGTGAAAAATAATATTGAATCAACGGAAATATAAATAATTAAAATAAATTAATTGATAGAAGAGAAAACTGTGAATGAAAGATGGCAATAAATATTTCAATTAGTAGAAAATAATCAAATAAAGAAAGCAGCGTGAAAAATTCACCAAGGAAAACGAAAGAAATAAAGCCACAAAAAGTAAAAACAAGTTGATAAAAGAGAAAACTGTGATTAAAACACAGTGATAAATATCTTGATAGCGTCGGTCGTGCGGAACAATATTGAACCAACAAAATTATAAATAATAATCAAATAAAGCAGCACAAAACAAATGAAAATAAAAGAAGTTAAACCATAAAAAGTAAAAAAAAAGTTGATGGCATGGAGAAGCTCTCAAAAGTGCAAATTGAAAAAAAATAAAACAAAGCTATGAAGAACTATGCAAGAATGTGGAACACTCCAAATAATAAATAAACAAAACGTCCTTAAAGTGGAGAAGACGATGCTTAAATTGAACAAAAAACAATAACAAGCAGCACAAAAATTATCAAAGGAAAAAGAAAACATAAAACCCACTCGGGATTGCTAACTTGGTTTGTACGCTTCAAAACGTGCGAATAAGACACTCGCTTGACAAAGTGACCTCAAACCCGAGCTAACCGATATTTTTAGCCAAAAAAAAATGTTTCCGTCGATATTTTACTTTCTAATTTAGAATCTGTGTAGCCAAAGGATCAAATTTTTATACATATAGTTAGAGCCAGCGGTATAATTCCCAACAGAACCAAAGATATACGAGAAAAACCTGAAATTTTGTGCAAAGTAACACCACTTTACGGTACCTTATATGTCGACGTTGTATATGACAAAATTTATGTTTATTTTTAGTAACCTTCAACTATAACTAATAACTTACAGAAAAATTATCTTATAGAACTTCATTGATGTCGTGAATAGGATATAGTTGTCTCGAGCTGAATGAATAATAGTTTACGACATTGAAGTAAAACTGCAAGGTTAAAGGAGGTAAGTAGTCTTATTCCAAGTCAAAAAAAAATTCTTTTCTTCTGGTGAAGAGTTTTTAAATTGTTTGTTGGGTGATAGCCCGGTGAAGATGTCGGTCTTTCAAAAAAATAATTCCAAACAGAATGATATTTTCAGGAGTCCTTGTGGACTGCCTCCTGAGCATCCAACCAAAAAATCTGACTCGAAGTCCTGGTACGTTTGGCGCTGAAGAGGTGGTTTCCTAAACATTTTTTTAGAGCAAAATGACTTGGGTAAAAGTTATAGAGGACTAAGAACTGAACAACTTTGCCTCATAACATATTATGATAGCTCTGATACTAAACGAGTACCAGCGCATCAAATGACAGAAATAAGCTGACAAGAAGTGGTTCTTAAAACATTTTTTGCAAAAAGAATACCTGGATGGAAGTTTCAGAGTATCAAAGGCTGAACAACTTTTCTTCATAACTTTTTTCATGATCGCTAAAAACATGTTTTTGAAACCAGGACCAGGTGTGTATAACGAAGTATGGTGATTGATTGAAAGAGGAACAACGACGATACGACGATATGAATAAGTAAACTTTACGATTTGAAGACGTAAAACGAAGTTCAAGACGATTGAAGACGAAGTTCAAGACGATTAAAGACGACGAAAACTAAAAACCAGGTGCCAGAGACGATTTGAATAACGAAAATGGATTTGAAAGACGAATCAAAACTGCAGACGAGGTAGGTGACCTTGATATAGATTTTGAAAAAAGTTGAAATAATTGAAGATATTAGAAAACATATTAGAAAAGAGACTTTAGAAGACTTTGGTTTCGAGAGATTTCCTGAGAATATTATGCAGAATTCTGTCAATGTTTGGTGACTTTCGAAGTGACTTTGAAAGATGTTTTTTACCTGAAATTGTATTTTATCAGCAAACATTTTCCAGTGAATTTCTTTTATTCTGCAATTCAAAAAACATTTAATCAATATGGGTTCTCTTGATGATATATCAAGAATAGCAGATAATATCAAAGTTGTTCCGTTTTCTGTTATTAAAAAGATTCACCAGCTTATTTTTGAGTATGAAGGTGATAGCAGGGGTACCAGAAAAAGAGTGAGGCAGTTCAAGGGTTTCGATTTTCATGAAGATTCAGAAGACTATATGAAAAAACTTTCTTATGTGAAAGACAATTTTTCTGTCAGTGATCTTGCAAGTATTGCCAACATTCTACTCATAAGCTATGACGTTGATAAAGATGAATTAATTGAGAAGATTTGTTCAAGCTTGATAGATAAAGAAAGTGAACATGAAGCTTTAGAAGACGATGTCAATTTAGATAATGCCAAAAAATCACTAGACGACATCGAGAATGAAGAACATCATGAAGAAGTCGACTCAGTTTTCAGTTATGATGAAGAAAATGATAATGGTCACAAGCAAAAAGAAAATACACTTTCAAGAACATATCGTACTTCGTCAGACGACCGAAGTTTGATTTTATCTACTGCTCCAAAGTATGAAGTACAGCGTACACAGTTTTCCATGAACTTTCGTGACATAGAAGATTCCATACAAATATTTGATGGCAGTAAAGGATATCCTGTCGAGAGTTGGATAGCAGATATTGAAGATATGGCTAAACTTATGGCATGGAATGACTTACATTCTTTGATATTTGCAAAAAAACGACTTGACGGATTAGCAAAGATGTTCGTCCAAAGTGAAAGAGGCATAAAAACATGGAACATTCTCAGGACAGCTCTCAAAAAAGAATTTTCATCAAAGCTTAATAGTGCTACGCTTCATAGAATGTTATCAGAAAATAAATTAAAGACCGACCAAGATGTGCAAGAATATTTTTTGGAAATGAAAGAAGTGGCTAACAGAGGAAGTATTGGAACTGAAGCACTTATTCAATACGTCATCGATGGTATACAAGATGATTCAAACCACAAAATTGTCTTATATGGAGCTACCAAGTTAGACGAGTTTAAAACCAAGCTAAAGATTTATAGTGATTTACGTGAAAAAGCAAATACAATGAAACATCCCCGAACTTTTTCCAAAAATTTGAACATGGCCAACATCAAAAGTAATCTTCCCAAAAATTCAACGAATTCAGGACAATCACAAAGACCTCTTAGATGTTTCAATTGTGGTAAACTTGGCCATAGATCCAATGACTGCAAACAAAAAAAAGATGGAACAAAATGTTTCAGATGTAACAGATTTGGACAAAAGTCTTTTGAATGCCACGAACAAAATAAAGTCGCTCCACCTAAAGATTAAGGAAGCAATAGTGTGAGTAGAATGCGGGGTCAAGTAAAATAATAGGCTCAAACCAGACGTATAAAGATATTATTCTAGAGGGACGAAAGTTCAACGCATTCATTGACATAGGAAGTGACGTACATCTGATTAGTGAAGACGCCTATGAACTTGCCCTTAGAAAAATCAAATATAATTCTGGCCGGTTTCGGAGGATCGAGTGTTAAGACTTTGGGAAAATTTTCATGTGACATGATAATCGATAATGAGCACTTCAATCACACGATGTACGTTGTTCCTAACGAAGTTATGGATAATTATGAAGTGATCATAGGTAACAACTTACTCAACCAAGCCGATATGTTCATAACAAAGAAAGACGGACTCAAATTAGCTAAGTTGAGTAAAGAAGAAAATACGTATGATGAAGCAAACATTTTGAAAATTGAAACGATGAATAATCAAGAAGAGATAGATATAGGTAACAACGTGAACGAAGAAATGAGAAGAGAAATAGAAATGCTAGTAGGAGAATATGAACCAAAGAAGACAAAGACGACAAAAATACAAATGAAGGTTATAGTGAAGGACGATGAACCAATATTCAACAGCCCAAGAAGACTACCATTCAAAGAAAGAGAAATAGTTGACCAGCAGATAGAACAGTGGATTCAAGATGGTATTGTTGCTTCCCAAGTTGTGGTAGTGAAAAAGAAGAATGGTTCCCATAGAATATGCATAGATTTTAGGAAACTGAATCGTAAGGTCATCAAATATCGTTTTCCATTACCCCTTATAGAAGACCAGTTAGACAGACTGCAAGAAGCACGAGTATTCACAACATTGGATCTGAAAAATGGATTTTTCCATGTGCCTGTTGAAGAAGAAAGTCGGAAATACCTTTCATTTGTCACTCATAAAGATCAATATCAGTTTCTCAAAGTTCCTTTTGGATTATGTAATTCACCAGCTGTGTTTCAGAGATTTATAAATACTGTTCAATATATGGATGACTTGATAATTCCAGCTTTAGATGAGGAGGAAGCTTTACAGAAACTGAGACTAGTCCTAAAGACTGCTGAAGAATACGGATTGGAAAGTAATAAAAAGAAATGTCAGTTTGTAAAAAGGACTGTAGAATTTTTGGGCCACAGGATTGAAAATGGAACGATTCATCCATCGATTGAACAGACAAAGGCGATAGTGAAGTATCCAGAACCAAGTACGATGAAACAAGTTCAAAGTTTTTTAGGACTTACGGGCTACTTTAGAAAATTTGTGCCATTCTACTCAGTCATAGCAAAACCAATGAGTGATCTGCTAAAGAAGGGAAACCAGTTTCATTTCGGATCTAAGAAAAGAAATGCTTTCCTTGAATTAAAGCAGAATTTGACTGATAAACCCGTTTTAAATATTTATAGACAAGGAGCAGAATTAGAAGTACATACCGATGCATCAGCAGATGGTTACGGTGCCATACTTCTACAAAGATCATTTGAAGACAACAAGTTGCATCCGATATACTATGTAAGCAAGAAGACCACAGATGCAGAAAGAAAATATTGTAGTTATGAATTGGAGGTCCTAGCTATTATAGAGGCTTTAAAGAAATTACGAGTTTACCTTCTAGGTTCTCATTTCACGATAGTCACCGATTGTTCGGCATTTGAGAAGACAATGAACAAAAAAGATCTGAGTACGCGGGTAGCAAGATGGGCGTTATTACTAGAAGAGTTTGACCATACGATTCAGCATCGATCAGGTTCAAGAATGAAGCACGTGGATGCTTTAAGCCGTCATCCAGTAATGAGAATCGAGGAGGACACTTTTAGTTAGGAAGTTATTCGAAAAGACTACTACATTCCGAAGTTGAAGGATAAAATAGAGAAGATTATAGCGAGTTGTATTCCGTGTATACTTTCTAATAAAAAAAGAGGTAAACAAGAAGGATTTTTACAGCCACTTCCCAAAGAAGCTATTCCATTGCAGACTTATCACATCGACCAATTAGGACCATTGGAATCGACGAATAAAAATTACAAGCATATCTTAGCGGTTATAGACTCTTTTACAAAATTCGTTTGGCTGTATCCAACCAAATCTACTACGTCGAAAGAAGTAATAGAGAGGCTTTCTTTTCAGCAAAACACTTTTGGAAACCCAAAGAATATTGTGACGGACCGAGGTACAGCTTTTTCCTCCAAAGAATTTAAAAGTTATTGTGAAGACAACGGAATCAACCATATACAAGTTACTACTGGTTTGCCTCGAGCAAATGGTCAAATTGAAAGAATAAACTCTATCGTTATATCCGTGATATCCAAGTTAGCAGTTGACGAACCAAATAAGTGGTACAAGTACGTAGATAAAGTTCAAAGAATGATTAATTCTACTCATCAACGATCAATCAATACTGTCCCATTCAACCTCATGTTTGGGGTCAAGATGAGAAACAAAACTGATTTAAGAATAAAAGAGGTTCTGGAAGAGGAACTCAGAAGAGAGTTTGAAGAAGGAAGAGATCAGTTACGACATGTAGCCAAGAAACAAATAGAGAAAATCCAAAATGATAAATTGATAACAGAAAATCCAAAATGATAGATCTTACAATCTTCGACGAAAGCCATGTCGACACTACCAAAATGACGACCTAGTAGCTGTCAAAAAAACTCAGTTTGGACCAGGTTTAAAGTTGAAGCCAAAATATTCAGGACCATACAAGGTGGTCAAAATAAAACCAAGAGATACTTACGATGTACAGAAAGTAGGATTTCACGAAGGCCCAGCTAAGACATCAACTTGTGCTGAATTTATGAAGCCCTGGCCTGAAGTTTCTGATGAATATTTCGAAGAAGAAAACGACCAAGAAGAAGAAGAAGACAATATTACCCGAGACGTGTGATTCGCAGGACGGCCGAGTTGTGGGAACGTAATTTCGAATAGGGAATCAATTGACAAGAACCGTCAAGAAGATATAATTTAGTGTCACGACGAAATCACGACGTTCTACTCAACTTTAATTGTTTAAAGTTTTAGTTTGCTTGTAAAAGTTCATATTAAATTAATCACCCATTCACGCGAGTTTCAATAGCTAATTCTCCAATCTCCACAATTCTGTTTGGATTTTTTTTGCCGACCCCTATGAACCGACGACAATTTTACTGGGATATGAGTACACACACTATTTCATCCCTGCTTCTTCGAGATGAGCAACACAGCCGTTCCTTTCTACTTATACTAAGGACTTTTTTTGATACTTGAAAAAAGGCTTTTCATTACCTACATAACCATACCTTCAAACATCACCCTGCGCACCTGTACCATAACTTTCCATTTAACACCAGTTCAAACTTGATATCGTCGGTCGATCTCAAATCTCCAAGTATCAGACTATCGATTGCATTTTATCTCACATAGATCCAACCTAAAAAGTTTCCCCTATGGAATGGATATTCGTCAACAACCGTAATTTTTTGATCAGAGTAGTATGCTGTGTTTTCAATCTCACCCATCCATAGGTGGGTCCAGAAATTTTCCATTTCGACTTTGCTTGGGGTAGTGGGTTGGCTCTCGATGGTGTAGCCCTCCACTGAGTTAAATAACACTCTGGTTGTTTTCGTATTGTTTCATTTGCACTTTTCAGAACAACAAATTAAGTCGTTTGGACTTAATTCCATATCTGCAGTCTTTATTCGATTCATTCATAGCTCAACTCTGGAATGCGTTACGCATTTTCTCGATTTTCCCGGTATTGTTGATCAGCTATTTAAAATGTTTGAGAGTCCGCATGTAAATGACGATGATGCCAGTCTGTTAATGAATAATGCCGACTTAATTGATATTTTGCATAAAAAGACAGTTGAGATTCGAATAACTTGATAACATTTTATACATAATTTGAACCTGACTATTTGAATTTGCATTTATGGTGTTTCTTCAGTTCTTTTGGACAATTATTTTTTATGGAAGTATAGCAAAGTGCCTTGGTTTATCTCGAAAATAGTAGGGGCTGGGTTATAACAATCATTATGCTAAGACAACTTCTCTGCGTACTCTAATTAGAGATCAGATTGACTGAAAAGAAATAATAAAATCATTTTCATTATGAGTAATGCGATGTGAAAAGAAAGTAATTTAATTTGAAGTTTTTGTTTGTTGAAATCAATAAATGCTACTATTTCCAAAATTTATCGTGAGAATTGAGATGCACAAAATCAAATCAATAGTAGAAGACTATATCAAGGAGTTGTCTACTCAAAATAAACTAGGAGAAAAATCTCATTTCAGTTTTTTTCCTCGTGTTTCTTAGAATAGTAGAGGAGCCGCAACTCGACTCACCACGATACTGTAACGATTTTCGATTTAGAAATCACATGTCCAGCTTTAATTTATTTATTCAAAGTCACTACAGCACAACCACAAATATTTATGTTCACAATCGCAGCCTATTTATGTATAACGATTTGTATTTCGCGGCCAATCAATAACTGAACTGAACTGGCGGCTCCGCAGTCTTATATATTCCAGGCCCTTTCGTCGAAAATGCAAGAATACCCCAGATCTTTCGAAAACTATCAATAAGCTTCCAACGCGTTCGCGCACCAACACTAAGATCCCGAGTTGCAGGGCAAATTAGGGCGACATAATGATGTCTCGTCACAGTACGAAATGTTACGATAAAACTCAAAATTTATCGGGCTGTGTAGTCTGGACAGAGAACATTCCATAAATATTTTTTATACACGTTTATACAATAAAATCAGCAAAACTTGAAGGACTTTAATGAGGAGCAATAATACACACACGAAATATGTAGATGTAAATACATTATCACGAACTTGATAACTAATGAGGCACATTAAATGAAGTCAGCCCTGCAGATTGAGTATAAAATTATTGCAGTAGAGAGCAGTGATTATTCTAAATTAAGTCAAAAATATGGCACAAAATAAATGATAACTAATACTGGCATATTGGTTATTTTCACAAATCTTCTTTGAGAACTGTCTCAGGAATAACAATAGAGTCCTCCGTATCACTGATATATCCTTTTTCACCAGTGTAATGAGTGGGATACATCAACAGCGGCGCCGCTGATAGCGCAATCAGATCTCTTTTAGGATAGTGTCCCTTCCAGTTTTCCCGTGGATGTTTGTCGAACAAAATTGGTAAGTACTCATCAACAGGTACCTGCAAGAGAGATGTAATGATTATTCTGTTTGGTTAGACGTTAGACAATAATGTTTTTATACAGTGACCGGCTAAAATATGGAACAAATTCAGAGTTTTATTTTTTTGGGAAACGCTTGGACGCGTCGATTTTCATTTGTGGATGCGGTTTTCTTAATAACAAATCCATGTATACAGCAACAGGTTGAACCAAAAATAAGGTAAGATTATCAACTTCTTTACTTCTTGAGTATATTTGATGCAACATACCTCATACCTACATCCAACCGTTTTCGAGAAAATTGCAATTTAAATCCATAATATCCATTATTTAAATCCTGAATAATGTTATGGTAGGAAAATTGTAATAAATGTTCATTCAGCAACGTGAATAAGTGGTAACCAACTCAAAAAAACATAATGGCGTAGTTAACTATTATTGTTTATATCGGAGATACCGTAAAAGGACAGAGAAGCGCAGGGAGGAGCGGAGGCGGAAGGGGAAATAGCAGGCAGTAGCCGGCCAGCTAGCTCTTCAAGACGCCGACGCCGGAGCCATGACCAACCCGAGGTCTGGACGATTCTGGAGATGTTGGATCTCCAGAACAGGTCCCTAGGTACAACTTGCTGGCATCACGTAGAAACAAAGGGAACCCCCGGGGAATGGCGTCAGATCTTCCGAGTGAGTCGGGAGACGACGGAAAGGCTCGATGCAATGGATTGGACCATGTTCTTCGAACTGGTTTCGATAAGGGTCTTCAGGGATAAAACCCAACGAGGACCCGCCCAGCCCAAGGATGCCACCGTGATCCTTCTGGAACACAACCCACAAGTTGCTTTTGATAAGTCTCTATCTGCCGTATGATACTGTGCGTTTACCTCCTACGGAAGATCTATTTAAAATCGTTCAGTTTATCAAAAAGTCTGGTTTTCCCGCCGTTATCGGATGCGACGCGAACGCACACAATACCATCTGGGGCAGCACCGATATAAACGCGAGAGGCATAGCTCTGTCAGAGTACCTCATAGCTGAAAACCTTGAAGTCGCCAATAATAATGCCGAACCTACCTTTGTCAATCGCGTCAGACAAGAGGTCATAGACATAACGGTTGTGACGCATAATTATCTAGATAAAGTGTTAAAGTGTAATGTTCGACCACAGGTTAATCCGCTTCTCCTTGCAAGCGGACAGGGAACCGCCGATCTTGAAGGGAAACTCGAGGGCGACTGACTGGGACAAATTCAACGCTTGTCCATGGGCTCCAAATCTCGGCAGATTCTCTCCCCAGGTGAAATAGATGCGGAGGTCCAATCCCTGACGGATGCAATCAACACCGCATTTAAAGAGTCTTGCCCACTAAGGAGAGCGGGGACCAAAAAAGTCTCATGATGGAGTGACTCTCTGGAGCGCCTTAAAAAGGAAGCCAGGAGGTCGCAGATCAGGGCTAAGGGCAAGCCGACTGGGACAGCTTCGTTGAAGCCAGAAAGAAATTCAATTCTGTGGGGAGATAGAATCTCTCTCAGAATCAACTAGACTATTGAGGCTACTTAGCTCAGAGGGGAAAACAGAGATAGGGCTGTTGAGAAAAGAAGACAACACATGGACTGATAACATGGAGGATACTCTACACCTTCTTCTCCGTACTCATTTTCCAGGAGAAGGCAATATGCGGACTGGGAAACGGCTGACAAAGTCGTTACCGATGAAGCAATCGCGTGGGCCATAAGTGAGTTCAGTCCATCTTCCATCGTGAGGTGGGTCTGTTCCTCCTCTCGTGACCGCCAAGTAAAAGCGTCTCTAGGAGGCTACCAGGTTGAGGCAGAAGTCCAAGGAGGCTGCTCCCAAGGCAGCTGCCTCTCCCCCAGAATATGGTGTCTGATAATGGACAGCCTCCTCACAAGGTTGGATGCAGAAGGATTTTACACAGGCGTACGCGGACGATGGACTGGTGCTAGTGAGGGGCAAACACCTAGGGATGGTCTGTGAGCTGATGAAGCTAGCTTGTAAAATAGTAGAAACATGGTGTGGAGAGATGAGACTGTCAGTGAATCTCTCCAAAACAGAGCTCATTCTCTTCACCAACAGAAGGAATATCCGGGAATTCAAGCCACCCACGATGTACGGGACCACACTGTCACTCAGGCAGGAGGTCAAGTACCTCGAGGTGGTGTTGGACAGGGAGCTAACGTGGAAACCCCACGTTGAAAGGACAATAAAAAAGGAACAGCAACACTCTGGCTGCTGCGTCGAGTGGTCGGAAGACAGTGGGGCCTAAAACCCCAGGTCATGCATTGGCTCCACCAGGCTGTCATCAGGCCGAGGATCTCATACGGTCCGTGGCCGGCAACCGATAAGATCACTTATGTACTCAAGCTAGACCGAGTGCAAAAGATGGCTTGTTTGGGTACAACAGCCGCAATGAGGACAACTCCTGGAGCAGCACTGAACATTCTCCTCGGACTGCCAAAGCTAGGTCTCTGGGTAAAGACGGAAGCAATGGCTTCCTATAGGTTGCCCAGAAGACATGGAGGAACATGGGAATGGAAGTTGGCCACACCAGAATATCATCACTGGTGCTGAGCGAGTTACCGCTTCTATCGGCCGGGTTGACACCCACCGATGGACGCCTCAGAATCCGAAGGAGCTTTGAGGTTCACGTACCGACGAGGGAAGAGTGGCTGACCAAACCGATGGAGGTGCCAGTCAACACTCAAGTCTGGTTCACAGATGGCTCCAAGGCTGAACGCACGGGTTCTACTGGAGCTGGAGTTTTCAGGGCTGACAGGAACACTGGCGAAGCTTTTCCCCTTGGAAGACTTGCAACATTCTTCCAGGCGGAAATATTCGCTATCCTAGAGGTTGCCTCCAGAGATGAGGTGAAAACAAGAATGGAGAAACATTGTTATCTACTCCGACAGTCAAGCGGCACTTCAAGCAATCACCAAACCGAGGATAAGCTGCCCGCTGATCCAAGAGTGTAGGGATGCGCTGCAGGTGCTGGGTGAGAACAAGAGGGTCAAACTAGTATGAGTTCCGGGGCACGCGAGGATCACCGGCAATGATCAAGCGGACAAGCTGGCCAAACTAGGATCTGCCACGCGACTGTCCGGACCGGAACCATTTCTAGGCCTTAGTAAACAAGAGAGAACAGTTGAGAACTGGAACAGTAACCCATTATACTGGCAGGCCAAAGAAACGATATCAGAACCTCACAGGCCAAGGACGGCCCAATTGCTGAACAAGAGCAGGAGAAGCGCTTGAGAAGGAAGGTCCTAGGATCAGCCACCATCCCCAGGGAAGAGTTGGGGTACCTGAGCTGGGATAGTCTGCTCCTATTCACGACCAGAACGGGCCGGTTTGAGTAGTTGAGTTGGCCAAGCGGGGATGGCGAAAAGGGCCACTAGGCCTACTCGCCGGGCTTCGCCCCCCACCTTTATCATTGCTATTACCATTATATCGCTGCCTTTTGGCTGTGAGTATCAAAATAGGCAACAGAATCGCGTATTCTGTTTTTTTGAGATTGAGTCACTGATTGTTTACGTTGCCGATTGGACATATTCAATTCAATTATTGAACCAATAAAAACATTAACCTGTTTTTTTTATTAAAATATTATGGATTTATAAGGCTATTTTCTCGAAAACGGTTGGGTATAGTTAAGGTAGGGTATTATTTGATCCGATCCAGTAGATGTTCAGTATAGAGTACAGCAAGGGACAGTTCTTGGACCATTGTTTTTTCTACTATCTATCAGTGATATAACCTAAATGCAGTGGATCGAAGTGAGGTCGTGCTATTTGCTGACGACACAATAATGCTTTTTGTTTCTGGAAACAATCTTTCCCAAATGATAGAAGACATAATTCAAGATCCAGGGACGTTGTACTGTTGGCTTTGTGAAAACCAGTTATGCATAAATATCTCAAAATCCAAGTATTGTATATTCGGCAAAAAATCTAAGCTGAGAACAGTCAATATGGAAAAAATAGAAGTGTGCATGAATGGTATTAAACCAGAGCATGTCACCAGTTTCCATTCACACGCTAACCAAATGATGCGAAAGTTTTCAAAAAAATGGTTTTTTATCAAGAGCAGGAAAACATGTCTCTATATATACTAGAATGATGATGTATAATGCCATTGCTGCACCACATTCAAACAAAATACCAAGAAGACAATAGCAATTCGTTCAAGGCGGGACAGCTGAGGAATCATGTAAATCACTGGAGAAAATTGGGCGCACCAAAAAGAATTCTAGAAACCTTTCGAGGATATGTGATTCTTTTCGTCAGAAAACCCCCTCTGCAAGTTCTCGATCGGGAGGGTTGTTCGACATACGCGAGGGGGAAGTATTGTCAAGCAAAATATTCCAGAATGTTCTCTTTTATCAACCGGATTCCTGTCCCAGATGTTCTTGGCTCCGGCGTCAGACGATTCCAAGAAACCTATTTTCAATTTGAAGGCCCTGAACGAATTTCTCAACCCAAAGAAGTTCCATCTCAAGAATCACAAGAAGGTGCCTCTATTTCTTCAAAACGGCGATTACATGACCAAAATCGACTTATCGAGATATTTCCATATCTCGATAAAGCGAGATATTTCCATATCTCGATAAAGAAAAAATATCGAAGATTTTTGTCCCTGGGTCACAAGAAGACGATAAATCAAATTCGGCCTAGCAAGCGCTCCCCTCGCGTTTCAAGGATTTCCAACTGGCTACCGGATTATCTTCTCGAGAAGGGTGTCAGAAAACGTCTTCTGGGGAAGATGAACTTTGCTTCTTTTGCGGGGCCATTGGGAAGACTACACACGAGGGATATGCTACGATCAAGCCTTGTGCTTCCCGAGGAAAGCTTAATTTTCCAATCTCATGGCGAGCTCTTCGGGAATGCCAGTGGTGGTTTTAAAATCTCCCACGGAAAGAAGTTTGGTTCTCTTCAGGGAAATATTCATAACAACCGATGCGAGCGATATCGGCTGGGGAAACCAGCTGGTAGCTGGTAGAGAGTTATAAGTGGAGTCTGGTCCCAGAGTCGGAGGCACTGGCACATAGACTACCGAGAAATGTTTGCCTTGTACCTGGCCATGAAGGAAACTGCCATGGAGTTAAAGGAACGAACAGTTCTAGTCCAAATGGACAATCGCACAGCAGTTTCTTTTATCAACAACCAAGGAGGGATGAAATCCACCAAGTTACCGAAGCTGACTCAGATTCTTCTAAACTTCGCTCATCACTTCGAACTGAACCTGCTGGCGGAGCACAGTCCCGAGATATACAACAACGTGGCGGACAGCCTGTCAAGAAACAGAGCTCTACCGGTCTGGCATATACTCTCGACTTTGACAGACCAAATCTTTGACATCTGGGAAATCCCTCAAATAGACCTATTTGCGACCAATCTGCCTCAGGTGGTGGCAAAGTACGTATCCAGAGACGTGGACGATCGCCAGGCTGAGTTCACGAATGCCTTCAGCAGAAATTGAATTACCGCCTGGCTTGAATATCTCCACCTCCCAGCTTGATTCCGAGGGTGTTGAATCATCTGAATCCAGCAAGAGGGAATTTTATCCTGGTTGTTCCAAAGTGGGACCGAGTATTTTGGAGAATAGATTTGATGACAAGGCCAATGGCGCCCCCAATGAAGCTAAAGAATCTTCAGTCGTGCCTGATAGATGCTCGAACACAAAGATGTGTGCCTCAAACTCGGAAATTAAAGTTGGAAGCTTGGACGGTATGGGGTGGGCCGAGCTGTTAAGCGATTGGTAGGACGTTGCTCGCAACTTCGTGGCGAAAATAATCTCTCTCTACATATGCATTCCCTTGGAAAAGTTGGGTTTCATGGTCAAAGAGGAATAATTTATCAATAAATGATCCCGACCCTGAGTCAGTAGCTCAATACTTAGCATATTTACATCTGGATAAAGGATATACGCCGGGTCAATCAATTTGCATGTCGGTAATAGCCACTTATGCTAATCCTTCCAAAAGTGAACAGTCTACAGGGCAACTACTGGCTAAGCGGATGTTAAAAGCGATCGAGATGGCTAAACGAAAACAGATTGGGAAGAAAATATAGGACATAGATCAGCTTGTCACATGGATGAAGGCGGACAAAGTAGACGAACGGAGTATTTTCCAAGTAGCGAAGGCTAGCCTTGATCCTATTTTTGATCAAAGACACAAAATGAGCTACAGGCAGTCTGGTTGGAAGCTACTGAGGAACCCAGACTCTAAGCTAGATCCAGTGCATTGGATAAGGGTCTTGATTAAGGTATCATCGGAAAGAAGAAAGGCTATTAAAGACCTGAAAGACCTTTTCATAACCACTAGGGAAAAAGTGGGCCCAGCATCCAGAGCAACTATCGCAGGATGGGTTGGAACAGCCTTCGTAGGCGCAAAGATCGCGGAAGACTGACAAACGTGGAAATGGCGGGGATGGCAAGAGAGTATTAGCACGAACTACGTAAACGCAGTGGCGTAATGTCATAAGGGTCAAGTCTAGGTAAGGCCCAAGATAAGCAGTTTTCTTTCCTTCGGGGAAAACGCTGTATATGTTGACGGCTTTGGTTTGAATTATGACCTGTCGCAGTGACCATTCTCAAGTCAGAGGCGCACTTGAACCTCCTCTACTCTCAGACTTTTTCTAAGTTCAGTCAATTTGGAAGAATTAAGCTATTGCTTCAAGTAGATACGAATATTGACTATATTTTTCAGAAAGATCGTTGAATCCTGCGACTGATCGAAATCAACTATTAATGTGAGATCTGACGCGCAAAACAAACTAAAAAAGCAATTCAGGAGATTGATGCACGTTTGATATGAAACCCTGAATATTGTTTTGGAAAAATAGCTAATAGGTATGATATTATTATAGGCCAGACAAATTACTTGAAAGTACAGCCAAATCAGGAAAAAATCGTTACAGGGTAAACGGAGTTGGAGAGGATACAAAAAGACATAACTAATGCTAAAAAAAAAAATCAACACCGAGGAGTCGTGAGGAGTAGTGGAGGTTGAAAGAGGTGAAGAATGGTTTTTCGCGATAAGCCCTCAGCTTATTACTGATTTTATTAAAAAAAAAGGTAAATGTGAAAGTCGTAGATAACTAAAAAAACACTACATTTCATTCTACACAATTTTCACATAACCTCAAAACTGATGAGGTGAATATGAAAAAATATGAGTTTTTCATTTTGCAGAAAATATAAGAATCACGAAACTAGGTGGGATTGCACTAACCTACTCTGTAAGTGGGTTACTGACGAGTAAGCAGATATTTTTTTTCTTGAAAAGTTTTTTCGTTTTTGAGTAATCGACGATTTTCGCGAGGACTGCATTTAACCCAAAACTAAACCCTCTCGAAAATCTTTATTTTTCACTTTCGAGGCTTCAACTTTCATATGAAAGAACAAAAGTATTTCACTTCAATGGAAAAATATTGTGAAAATTGCGAAAACTGAAAATCCGAATTTTGCTCATATTCATTTTCTCACCAAAGTTGATTTTTTTTTTTTATTATTATAATACGGATCAGATGTTTATCTAGCATAAAATTTATCTGAATGAAATCATGAAAACAATATGAATATTTTTGGAGTCCATTGGAGTCATTTGTCCTCCAGCCAAGAATCTACTTGCATTTAAATATGAATATTTTTTTTGTACTCCAACAAAAAAAAATTATTGAATAGTACACACACCACCAAAAGTCTTGGACCCCCATGTTTTTTCTCAATTCCTAGAGATATTAAAAATCTAGTCACATAAAGAAATGGATAACTTCATTCGAAAGAGGGGCAAAAATTATACCGATCCTGTAAATTACACCACGATTAACAATTTTATAGCGTAGATATGCGGTTTTAAAGTTGATAAAAGCGATACATTTCAAATGGAGAAAAATCATAGGGGTCCAAGAGATTTGGAGGTGTGTGGGATAACAAAACTTATTGTAGTCGTTGGACAAGACATAGATCTAATTTTATTATTGCATCAATTGAATTTTGAAAATTCACTTATTTATTTGTAACCAGGCACACGTACCGCAAGAGATTGTTATTACAAGAATGTATCTCCACGCTCCAAACAGCTTGTATACAATGTTGTCGTAGCAACACACCTACAGTTCTGTTCAACAATACTGAAGAATACCTAGAAATGTTGAATGTTGAAGAGTTCATAAGGTTAAATGTTGGTAATTTTATACTCAAATTAATCAACAAAATGTTGCCAAAATATTATTTAGTGATTTTCATTCATATGGAACAAGATACTGTGATAATTTCATTTCACCTGATAAGTGTAGAACTAGACAATTGCTTAACACAATTTTACAAAAAGGACTCAATGATTTCAAAATTCTTTTAAACACTTTATTAAGAATTCATGTTTTGTCTCACATCATTTCGTTTTTGAAAATGTTTGTTTGATGTTCATACACTTAATGTTTTACACACTACATTTGACATTTCACTTTTTATTATTTATATTTTCAATAACTATTTTATATTATGTCTATTTATTTATTATTATGACTATTTTGTACTAAGCTGTATCCAAGTTCCAAATTAATAAATTATTATTATTACACTTCTGATAGCTTCAACGATAAGCTTTTTCGATAAAGTATTTAGCATTATTGCATTGTGTTACTGGTTGTGACACCAACTCGGGTTTTACTGGAAAAATAATAAATTATAAAAGCGAGGGGTGCTTTGTAACACATTTATACACTTACCCCACGCTTTTATTACAATGCATGACATTGATTTTCTTGTTAATCATTTTATTCTTGAATTAAAAATTATTTTTTACTTTTTAGTTCGAAAGTGTGTATTTTAGTTTAGTTTGTTCTAAATATAATTTATAATTTATATTTATTAATTTATTTTTCACTTTTTAGAATAATGTTTAAGGGGGAAGTTTCAAATCAATCTGGGCATTTGAAGTGGGTAAAAATCCAGTTACAAGTGAAGCTTATATAAAGCGTGTTAAATCCATTGTGCTTTTCTTTGTCCCTTGGCAACGTGCATCAGACGGGCGGTTTAAAAATAATCACAATTTCAGTTTTTCATTCACCACCTCTTGATAAATGACATAGACAAATGTCGAATAATTCCACAAAATTGCGATTTTTGTTTAATTAAACATTATTGTTCACTTTTTAGCTCTTTTTTATTCTAAATTATTGTATTGTCATCGGTTCTTGACAAGGGTGCAAAGTTTCGAATCAATCTGGGCATTTGAATGGGTAAAAATCTAGTGCCAAGATTCTGCTACAAACATACACGCGAAGCTAATATAAAGCGTGTAAAAAGAGCTACAATCTAGTGACTTTCACCTATCAAAAACCAAATAATCTATCGGATGTGTTTTAAAATGGAGACCCAGAAAAAGAATTGCTAGCTAAAAATGGCAGTGAATTGATCGCATTCGTCTATGGTGCAAGAAAAAAGTCAAAGTTGCACGACATGAAATATGAAAAATTTTCCAGAAAATCCACCTTCAAGTTAAAAAAATTACGTCCTACTGAAAAAGCTTCGATGCAGCATTCATTTAGGGCATATTTTCAACTCCAATCATGGCTTGGAAATGGAAAAGATCCGATGGATTGGGGTTGGAAGTGATCACCGGAAAAAATGCTGTTTTCAACGAAGAAAAGTCGATTCCCGACAGTTTCCTCAAAAACATTTCTTGTTGATGTGATAACAGTTTTATCACTTCGAGACGCAATTGTTGAAAACATGGTTTGCAGTGTTCAAATCTGCACGAGAAGTCGAAGAGGAAGAAGAACATGAAGAAAGAAGAAGAAAAAGAAGAACCAGAAAATGATGAATCAAACGAAAAACGAAAAGAAGAAGGAGAGGAAGCAAATTAAAACATTGAAACTCTCTTGGAATTTTTAACATTATTGTTTGTAGAAAGTACAGAATAAGTATAATTTTGTCAATAAACCAAAATTGAAATATTATTGTCCTCGTAATTTTACTGATCTCATACAGTTTCCATATTGAGGAAATGAATAATCACAGCACATTCTATTATCTTTATTCAGTGTTCGCATTTATCAATAATTGGTTTTTTCATCACAGCAACATGAATATGAATCATTCATGAATATGAATCATTCATGAATGTTGAACATCATTTGTTAATAAGGTTATCAATAATTCATTTTACACATTTCTGATCTAAATTACACCATTTTTCTCCATTGAAGTCATATACTTTCATTCTTTCATATGAAAATGGTAGTTCCAACAAAAAAAAAGGGGCCTCGTCCAGTCTCGAAACTGAAAAAACAGTTGTCCAGAGGGTTGAAAAACACGCATGATTGGCAAGAGCGAGCGTTATGATGAGTGTCAGACTGCAGTATTACATTTTGTAAGCGTGGGGTGGATTGCAAGAAAGTGTGAAAATCGAACAAGAAAACTAAAGTGTCCAACTTCCCGTTCTCTGAACTGGACTGCTAGTGAAAAAGGAAGTTTGATAGTTGTAACTAATTGTCAGATGACTATAGATGATAACAAAAATATCGTAGATATATGTACATGTTAGATTTTTAACAAACTATTTTCTTGAGTGGGGTAATTTGGGACATTAATGAGGGTACATTTTTCTTTCCTAAATGGTAAACACCCTGGCCTGATAGGACAAAGTGGAATTCTTTTATTAAAAATCAATTTCCCCGGTAGGTAGATAAAATGAACAAAACTCAAGCCATTACACAGGATAAGTCACGTAAGTGTTCTGTTAATATGATTTGAGGGTCTTGTAAAGATTAGGCATCTACACATGAATGAATTTTTTCAATTTTTGAGCATAGTTTTGAGTTGATAGAACGATTTCAACTAAAAAAAATGCTGGATGAACAGCTTTTAACAAAAAAAATAATCCCATAACAAATTAAAATTTTATCAGGATTCAGTGAGAAAAACTCCCTTAAATGACAGCTTTGTCACATTGTTACAATCCATACAAGCTTCATATTAAAGAACAAACAGGCAATGTTGCCAAACTTACCCAAACTTCTTAAAAACAATGAATGCAATAGTGTTTGTCTGTATATTTCAATATACTATACCAAACATAATAAAACAGTGAAAAAAAAAAACATATGGGCAGGAGCGTTACTTTTTAAACGATATTCAAGAGAACATCCACCGGCTACGCTGGGCAGGAGCGTACCTTTTTACTCGGGCAGGAGCAGCCATACGGGCAGGAGCGTTACTTTTTAAACGATATATAAGAGAACATCCACCGGCTACGCTGGGCAGGAGCGTACCTTTTACTCGGGCAGGAGCGTTACTTTTTAAACGATATTTAAGAGAACATCCACCAGCTACGCTGGGCAGGAGCGTACCTTTTTATTCGGGCAGGAGCAGCCATATGGGCAGGAGCGTTACTTTTTAAACGTTATTCAAGAGAACATCCACCGGCTACGCTGGGTAGGAGCGTACCTTTTTACTCGGGCAGGAGCAGCCATATGGGCAGGAGCGTCACTTTTTAAACGATATTCAAAAGAACATCCACCGGCTACGCTGGGCGGGAGCGTATCTTTTAACTCGGGCAGGAGCAGCCATATGGGCAGGAGCATTACTTTTTAAACGTTATTTGAGAGAACATCCACCGGCTACGCTGGGCAGGAGCGTACCTTTTTACTCGGGCAGGAGCAGCCATATGGGCAGGAGCGTCACTTTTTAAACGATATTCAAGAGAACATCCACCGGCTACGCTGGGCGGGAGTGTATCTTTTAACTCGGGCAGGAGCAGACATATTGGCAGGAGCGTTACTTTTTAAACGATATTTTAGATATGGCGGCATGATGGACATCTGAATATACACCCCATTAATGAAGTTACCCTTCTCTGGAGTGTACATTGCCGACGACACCGAACTACGGGACATCTCAATCTCCGACGCACCAAACCACAGTCCTGCAAACATCCGAGCAAAACTTCATCCACTACAGACAAGAAGGTCATCAGATGGAAAACATTTCCACAGCATCCATTTTGAACTGACCACTCAAACTGTATGATTTCTTCAAAAACGCAACAAATTGTCAGCAAATGAAACCCGCGAATTTACAACATCAAACGGATGCGTCGCTATGTGCATAGAAAAAATCACAATCTAATGCGCACACTCCCCTTGGTAGCTTTCGCGATTCTCAAGCCGACCGTCATTAAAATGGCGTTAAAACGAAAAAGTAAAATAAATGAAAAAAGAAAACTTGGCAACACCGCGCGTATTTTTCACTCTCGGTGGTTATTTAGTGAGTAGTGTCAGGGGGAATGTTTTGTGGCAGTGTCTTGACAATCTTGACAGTTATTGATAATATCGAGTTCGCCGCGATGTTCTGTGGATCAAATTTTCAAAATTTATTTTTCCTGCTTAACTATATGTTTTAACTTCTTCAGTGGTTAACTGAGGAACTGTAGTACATGAGAACAACAGAAATTGTCCATTTCAATGACCCACAACTGGAACAAATCGAGATCTTTGGAAAATGTTCGTATGAAACAATGTGCCTAAAATAGTGTTTTTTCTACAAAAAAGTGATTCATCCAGCATTTTTTCTCTTTAGAATAGTTAAACGAAGGATAATTTTCCAAATTCGCCTTTGAAAAGTAAAAAATACGTGGATGCCAAATGTTTACAAGAACCTGATTTGATATTATACTTCAACAATGTATGAGAGGGTGTGCAAAAAAACGTATTGCTTCACAGATAGAGATAACTGAAACTTAATTTTTTCAGATGGAATAGAATACAGGGTTTTTTATGTTTGCGATGAACTGAGGCCTTCAATTTTGATTGCAAAATGTTAATACTTCCCTATATTATCCATCTTTAGCCATTTTCAAAATACTGGCCTACCAACATCTGGATACCTATTTTTCGTGATGAGTCATAAATGTATCCAAATATCATTTTTGCGCCCTACTTGAAAATATATCACGAGCCACCGATTATCACTATTTATCATTTTTTAAATAAAATGGCTACTCAGAATTTCATACAGAAACCAAAAATCAAATAATATAGAAAGTATTTTACATGAAATATGAAACTTACTACTAAAAACTAGTAGATCTGGCAATGTTACAATCACCAATATATTTTTGAAAGCTTTTTCCCTGTCCTAGAGTCCTATATTTCTTAAACAGATGTGACCGGTTCGAGAAGTGTTCGTTTATTTCAAGTGACCGTCTTGTCTGATCACGTGAAGTTTGTTTACGAGGGTTGTGTCGTAGAAAAAAATATACCATTGATATTATGATGAGAAAACGATGTATTTACAACACCCTGTAGTATCTCTCATTATACAATGGGAAAGTGCTACTTTGCATATGCAAAACAAAGTAGCTTCTTTCCGGGTAGGAAAATATACTTATTGCTTGCGCTATTACTTCAATGATGACCATACTTGGATTTGCTGGAAAATAGTGAAGTCAGCACCGTTGTTCTTATCTGCATAGGTTACGAGCAAAACATTTGCCGATTCACATAAAAATCCCGGAAACTATTTTCATAAAAACTTGAAATGTGGCTTACAAAATAGGTATTATAAGAAAAAATATGCGGCAAAAATGTACAGTGTATCCCAATGATCTAATAACTATAGATGAAACATAGCGAGATACATGAGGACAACATCGAACTGTGCAATCGGGTGCAGAGTTTCTCCCACTACGTTGTTTGCCAAACTTACTCTATTAAAAGTATTTCTACGCAGCAAAAAGATTATAACATTGTTTGACATGTTTGAAACCATTTTATGTATGAATTTAATCAAATATAAGTTGATGGTAACCTTTTTGTTTAAATTGGAACATCTCTTCAAGATTTGTTTGGGTATTTAGGATTTAGAAAAAACATTATTTTCGTCAGAAAATTGGAAAAGCTGAAGTACGGCAACACACCAAAATTGGGTCCGCCCCTATCGATCGGATTTTGTCTAAACGTTTCATTTATATTTCGTCTCATTGGCGTCTCTTGTTTTTTGAGTGGGGTTTGGTGTTGATTTTGTGAATGTTTATTGTGTTTTTATTCTGGTTTAGTTTGTAGTGCTTCATTATTTACTTGTATGGTATATTGAAATGTCAAGCTTGCAGTAAATAAGAATTTAAGAATTCTGTAAAATAGTTACGCCACTGGCAGCCTAGCGTGTAGTAAACGAAGCACATTCTAGTGAGGTGCAAACGTATCCCCACTCAGTGGCCCGCTCATTTCCTCCTCTCGTGTCTTCTATGTTCGATCTTGTCCACACAATTTTTCATAGTTTATGAATGAAATGTTCCATCTATAGTTATTAGATCATTGGTTTGTTCCATTTTGAGTACTTTTGCAGAACATCTTATTTTTATAGAGAGAAACTTGCATTTTTCGCGACAGTGTGCTACTTTTTCGTAAAACTGAAGATGCCTTTACCAAAATTTGCATATAACCCTTTTAGTTTTTAAGATAAGGGGCTAAAATGTTGCCATCTAAGGTACCACTCGTATCTAAATCATCAAATAACCCATGGAAAACGTGAAAACTGTTAGTTATAGAGCTTCTCCAGTAGAATTGAGTTCTGACTTCGGAATTTGTAAACAGGATCAGGTCAAAAAGTTATCGTTTTACTTTATTTTTTTAAATGAAACAACGTGTAAATTTATAGTTTATAGAATTCGTCTTTTTTCTCCGTTTTTAAACATCCAAATGAATGACAGTTTTCTGAAATCAAATGCATAATTTGACAGAAGGCCAAGAATGACAATAATGAACAACAACTAATCTTCCTACATAAAAAAGTACTCAGAGTAGTATAGTATAGTACCTTTGAAATACAGTGTGTCCCTGAAATAACTGTACAACGTTTAACCACAAATTCCTTAACCAAAAATGAGGCGATCTAGGCAAACTTGCCTATATCTAAAAATGCTTCGTAAAGCCTACAGAGGGTGTCAGAGATTTTTAAAAAAATGGTTCTTCGTACATTTTTCTAAAACGTGCAGATCAATTTTGATAAGTCTTGGTACCTAGCCTTGGACCATAAAATAACGTTCTTTGTTTCTATAGCGACCGGTTGTAATTTACCGGAGGTGTTATAAACGTGATGTCACACGCAATTGTTTGTTTTGATTTTTTTTGGAATTGACTTTTTGATAATTCGGATGCTTTTATCTAATAGTTCAATGTATTGGAGAGTTTTTCTTCCGCTGGGATAAGTGGTTGTGCCAGAAAAAACATATTTTCATTTAGGTAGACAGATTTTTTATTATTGAATCATTTTTTTTAGCATAACCTCTTATCCCAGCAATTTTTTTCAAGAAAGGAAAATGCTCTCCCACTGCGTTATTAGATAAAAACGTCTGAATTATCAGAAAGTCAAATCCATAAAAAATCAAAAGATATAGCTGCATATGAGTCGTATGACGTGACTGATTTTTTATGGAATTGACTTTATGATAATTCAGATGTTTTTATCCAATGATGCAGTGAAAGAAAGTTTTTTTTTCTCCTGAAAAAATTTGCTTGGATCAGTAGTTATGCTAGAAAAAAATAGATTAATAATAAAATATCTGTGCTAATTGAAAATATTTTTTTTCTGACACATCCACTTATTCCAGCGAAATTTCTCACGAGGGAGAAAAACTCCACAATACATTGAACTATTACAAGGTGTCCACTCTGAAGTGTCCCACTCCTGTAACATTTTTGTTTATTAACCGATTTTCATTTTTTTGTTTGTTTGTTAGGTCTCGTCAAACACTTTTTGAACATTATACCAAATCAGTTCCAGGGACGTACTTTTGGGTGATTATGAGGGTTCAAAGTGAGTCAAATTTCGGAAAATCGTATTAAGGGTTTTTTTAGAAAAAAACTGATAACGGGATCTCAATCAGAATGACCAAAAACCTCCCTGTTCACATTTTCAAAAAAAAAAATGTTCCTGTTTTGGTCATTTTTTTTTGTTAATTTAATACTTATACTGCTCATTGAGTCTTCCTGTACGTTCTAATTCAGAGTAGAGATGTTAATAAAATCCCAGAATGTGTCTTGTAAACAAAAAATCATCGATACCTAATACAGGGTGGGCGACAATGGGATTCAATTAACGATTTTTATTAAACTTAGGGCCTAGTAGATTGGGCAGTTGAAAATTTGTACAGAGGGTTTTTTTGTATGCTGATTAGGATTCCGTTGTCAATTTTTTTCTAGAAAATGACCTAATATCATTTTCTGAAATTTGACACCCTTTGACTCTCACAATTACCCATAAGTACGCCCCTGGAATGGATTTGTCACATGCCCGAAAAGTGTTTGTGGAGACTATGGATAGTCGAGACCTATCAAACAAAAAAAAAATTGAAAATCGGTTAATAAACAAAAATCTTACAGGGGTGGGACACTTCAGAGTGGACACACTGTAGATAAAAGCATCTGAATTATCAAAAAGTCAATTCCAAAAAAAAACACAACAAACTGCATGTGACGTCACGTTCATAACACAACCGGTCGCTATAAAAACAAAAAAAAACGCAATTTCACGGTCCAACACTAGGTACCAAAAACTATCAAAATCGATCGAACGTTTTCGAAAAATGTAGGAAAAACCAATTTTTTTTTGAATCTTTGACGCCCCCTGTAGACTTAACGAACCCCTTTTGGATATAGGTAACTTTGCCTAGATCGCCTTATTTTTGTTTAAGGAATTTGTGGTTAGACGTTGTACAGTCATTTCAGGGACACCCTGTATAATTCCGAAGCTTCATCAGAATTTTAATTACTCTGTGATAAACATACCTACCAGCATTACCAGCATATCATATTTTTCATAATTTACAAAGGCTGCCATTATTAAAAGTCTATTCAAAAACAACATTGAAATGAATACTACCTGGAAAGGCCCTGACACGATACAAAAGTGAGGCAAATTAGATTGATAAATAACAGCGCGGGTTGCATAACTAAGTGGAGTGCACTTGTGGAGCATAAGACAAACACACCTATCCGCCATTCGATAATATTCATTTGACACAAGGAAATAGTGATAAAAAGAAACAAAAGATGACAACTGATGGTGGGGGATTTCGGATCAGTGTTTCCGAAAGTGTCCTTTGACAGAAGATGAGACATAAAAAACAGAGAAAAGAACTACCCTTCCATCTCTCTGTCGCACTTGCATAGCCTAACTGATAACTTTTTGACCTGACCCTGTATACTAATTCCGAAGGCGGAATTTAATTCTACGGCTTAAGTGATATAAGAAACAGTTTTCACATTTTTAATAAGTTATCTGATAGTTGAGATACCTGAAAATGCAACATTCTCAATTTAGCACTGTATCGTGAAAACTAAAAGGTCTAGGAAAATTTTATTAACCGCATCTTTAGTTTCACGGAAACGTAGCACACTGTTGCGAAAACCGCAAAAGTACCCAAAATGAGACACCTGTACATATTGGACTATAAGATTTTCTGTATCTAGAGTACAAAATGGATTAATTGCCAACATTGCCTTACCAGCTTGTTTAAAGGCTGTGCATCCAACAACTTCTTAGCTCCATCTAAACTCAGAACATAAGCAAGTGTCCAATAAGAATATCCAGCTTTTACCAAAAATCGAGCACCATCGACCCATGGTTCATCTTTTTCCTGTAGTCTTTTTCGTCCGAAATATCTGTAAAGAAGAAACATGATAAAATAATCAGTTTCCGACGATATGGTTTCTTCGAAGATGGCTCATTGTGATAATCATTAATTTTACAATAACATTAACTACCTCCAAAAATTATTATTTGAGTGGGGTCTTGTAAAGATTAGGCATCCACACATTAATGATTTTTTCTTATTTTTGAGCATAGTTTTGGGTTTATAGAACAATTTCAACTAAAAAAAATGCTGGATGAACAGCTTTCAACAAAAAAAATAATCCCATAACAAATTAAAATTTTATCAGGATCCAGTGAGAAAAACTCCCTTAAATGACAGCTTTGTCACATTAATACAATCCATACAAGCTACATATTATAGAACAAACAGGCAATGTTGCCAAACTTACCCAAACTTCTTAAAAACAATGAATGCAATCGTTTTTGTTTGTATATTTCAATATACTATGACAAACATAATAAAACAGTAAATAAAAACAACCATATGGGCAGGAGCGTTACTTTTTAAACAATATTCAAGAGAACATCCACCGGCTACGCTGGGCAGGAGCGTACCTTTTTACTCGGGCAGGAGCAGCCATATGGACAGGAGCGTTACTTTTTAAACGAT
This sequence comes from Orchestes rusci, assembly GCA_958502075.1. Taxonomy (NCBI): domain Eukaryota; kingdom Metazoa; phylum Arthropoda; class Insecta; order Coleoptera; family Curculionidae; genus Orchestes; species Orchestes rusci. Next base: position 5,720,213 of record OY293306.1, read on the forward strand.
ATCTAAGAGAACATCCACCGGCTACGCTGGGCAGGAGCGTACCTTTTTACTCGGGCAGGAGCGTTACTTTTTAAACGATATTTTAGATATGGCGGCATGATGGACATCTGAATATTGATTATTAATTAATGAAGTTTCCCTTCTCTGGAGTGTACATTGCCGACGACACCGGACTACGGGACATCTCAATCTCCGACGCACCAAATCACAGTCCTAAACATCCGAGCAAAACTTCATCCACTACAGACAAGAAGGTCATCAGATGTAAAACATTTCCCACAGCATCCATTTTGAACCGACCACTAAAACTGAATGATTTCTTCAAAAACACAACAAAATGTCAGCAAATGAAACCCACGAATTTACAACATCAAACGGATGCGTCGCTATTTGCATAGAAAAAAATCACAATCTAATGCGCACACTCCCCTTGGTAGCTTTCGCGATTCTCAAGCCGATCGTCAATAAAATGGCGCCAAAACGAAAAAGCAAAATAAATGAAAAAGGAAAACTTGGCAACACCGAGCGTATCTTTCACTCTCGGTCGTTATATAGTGAGTAGTGTCTTGACTATGGACCTCCATAGTCTTGACAATCTTGACAGTTATTGATAATATCGAGTTCGCCGCGATGTTCTGTGAATCAAATTTTAAAAATTTATTTTTCCTGCTTAACTATATGTTTTAACTTCTTTAGTGCTTACTTGAGGAACTGTAGTACATGATAACAACAGAAATTGTCCATTTCAATGATCCACAACTGGAACAAATCGAGATTTTTGGAAAATGTTCGTATGAAACAATGTGCCTAAAATAGTGTTTTTTCTACAAAAATGTGATCCATCCAGCATTTTTTCTCTTTAGAATAGTTAAACAAAGGATAATTTTCCAAATTCGCCTTTGAAAAGTGAAAAATACATGGATGCCTAATGTTTACAAGAACCATTTGAGTGAACTCACACTAGATCCCATTTAGGTAGACGTAACACGTCGGCCATAACACCTTCAACCTTGTCTCTAAATGATGGCTCGAACCGGATATCGTCCTCAAGAACTAATGTAGTTCCATAATTGTTGTTAACAATCTAGTGATAAAGTTTAATTTATAATTATTCACAATATAATTTCATTTGGATACTCATAGGGCATCAAAAATAATATTTCCACATACCTCTCTCCATACTTGATAGTGACTAAGAAAGCAGCCAATTTCCCCTAGCTTCATTGGCCTGAAAAGTACTCGTTAACTATATCCAATCTCATTTGTTTGAGTCGTACCTTTTATGATATGGATCTTCAAAACCGGGCATAAATTTAACGGTATATAGAAAACTCTCATTAAGTAACCTAAAAAATAAATTTGATTGTTTTTGTTGTAGTGATGGTGTGAAATAAAATGTTGATTTCATGGAAGAATTGATAGTGATAAAGTGATTTTTTTTCCAATGGATCACGGATTTTTGAGTTCATCAGACTTGTTTTGAAAATAATTCTGGCTAGATGAAAGGCGTTGCTAAAGCTTCTTACTTTCCGTCAACAGCATCCACTGTTTCCACATCCAAACCTAACTCATCAAAACAGTGCTGCATACGTTTCCTTCTGTCATCTCGTCTTTTTAAATTTATCATGAATATCTTATCAAACATCATAGTATCTTTCAACGGCAATGATGTATATTTCTGGAGATCATCAGTCACATACAGTGGTTCTCCTAAAATATGCATGTATTGTGAAACTTGAATAATGTAAAGGGTGTGTCAATGCACATTTTAAATTGCGCGGCATTTTTATATTATTCGGAGTAGCACACTCTCTTCAAATATGACATAAGTCGAAAAAAGTAAATTTTACAGGAGAGCCAACTGAATATTCCTGTTTATGTGATGAGTGATTTTTATGCATTGACTTTAAATACTATAGACTGGGCATCCCATTCATCAAATGGTATTAGTCTTGACGCCAACATCACAATAAGTGCGAAAGAGACAACACCTATGAGTGGAAAGAGATAAAACGAGGAATCCGAACCCATCGGGCAACACCGCATGAGAACATGTGATTCTTATAATACGTACGTCCGAACTCGATTTTCATCTGGAACAGCGGCGGCACATTTCGAGTTTCTACCGTTTTGCATGAAAAATATAAATGTATATTAATTTGGGTAGGCACCTATGTCGTTATTGTTATATGACTGTATATCACATTTTTGACTTTCTGAATCAATAAAAATTGAAATTTTCATAACATTAAAAATTAAATCTCCTGCTGTTCTTCCGACAATAATGAATTACGGTTCCGAATAAAATGACAACCAAAATACAAAATATATTTCGCCTTTCTTACATAACTGTAAGGCCATTTTACTCAATTTGCCATATGATTTTTGTTATTGGAGACGGGAAACTGTATGGTCTGCCGGTGAGTCATGATTGACAAGCTTCCCGGTTTTAAATATTTGATTCCATCAATGTCACGTAAATAGTCTTGTGGGTTAAAATGGGCCGAACACAAAAAGGGAGGTTTGATTCGAAGTCGGTCCTCGTCAATCCTCACCAAAGAACACCAAATATTTCGCAGCTCTTCATTTTTTGAAAATCTAAAATTGGATAACAAGAAAAAAATATAAAAAATAGGAAACAGCAACGTTTTACTTTTCTTGTTTCTAATACATAAGTATATGTACAGGCGAAAAGTATTATAAATAAATGGCCGAAAAACTATTTTTAACTATACCAGAATGATTATCAGTGCTGGAAAGTGAGTGGAGATAAATTCAAAGAAATATGGTGCAGGAGTCATACTAAACAAAGACCGCAAATATTGGTATACCTGCAAATTGAAGCAGGCAAGCAATATTGTTTATTGGTCTATTCTTCTTTAAATTAATGTCTAGACATAAATTTAATTTTGTATGTTTAGACATAAATTTGGCCCAAAAACATTTATGTCTAGATATACATTCAAAGAAGTAGGGGCAAATGAACAATACATAATGCGTAGGTACCCTGCTTCAATTTGCAAGTACCAATATTTGCAGTTTCTATTCACTTTTCGCATTCTCCAGAAAATTAAACATTTTTTATATATCCTATACCTACCTTAAAAACAAAATTGCCATTTTTTCTGGCACGTTTTAAAATGTAAAGGTTTATTCGGAAGCCTTGGGAACAGGGTAAATATCTATTTTCAACCATTGAACTTTTATTTAAAACTTTTTTCCAAACGTCAAATTAAAAAGTGAATTGCGGGGTCCATTTAGCTGTGCCCTGTACAAGGTTTTTTTATATATCAATTTAGACCCCCTTTATCTTTTTTATTTGACGTTTCTGACAAAAATGTCCCTTCATAAAAGTCTATTGATTGGTTTCGAGCAAATTGTTGGAAAAACTATATTTCGCTTTTACAGGAAGAAAGACTGGGCGTCGTCAAAATTTTTAATTCCAATTGAAAGGTACTGGCAAAGAGGGCGATATGTCAAAAAGTTAATTTCGAGATAAACGCGAGGTTTTAAGAGCTCTAAAAAGTGATTATAATAATAATAATGGTAAAAGTAAGCATTCTTACTGAAGACTTCAACCTTATTGTAATAAAAAAAACGAAAATAAGACAGTTGAGGAAGTATCCAATAAATAATTCATCTTTACTGTGAATGAAATAATCGAGGAAATAATGGAATAGGTATTCAAGTTATATGAATATCCTTTCTTATTTGAGAACAATCGGTTCCTATTGTTCGTTGTTACCTATTCACGAATAAAAACAAACATTTAAACTTCCTGAAGATTGAAAAATCCTCATTTTCATGAATGAAATATGATGATGCCTACACTCTACACCACTGGATCCCTCTCCAGTCAATGCTCAATGCAAATTTGACACTTACCTGTGAATGGTGATTTCTGGATCCGAATGGTCCAGTTTTTGACACATCAAGCACAATCTTACCATTTTTCACAAATAAAGTCACAATACAACACTTCACAAGCACGAAAGTAGAAGTTTTCAAGTTGAAACCCCATGGCATCACCGCACTACCTTCAAAATCGGAACCAGCTGTTTAAAGGCAGCGTTGCCGTGTACTAGGACTAATATTTATCGCCTGAATACAATGCACAAAAAATCATTATTTAATGAATGTTAGTAATTAAGCTTTGAGTAGCACAAAAATGTTTCACATTATTTATGATATGAAATGATATCATCATTAGACACTATCACCGTTCAACATTGAGTTGATTCACACGAAATCATGGTTGTAAATGTGTCAGATTATGCGATAATCTAGAATATTGAACCTTGATGCACCTTCTTGAAAAATGAACAATACTCAATCCTCCTTAATTTTCATTGTACCATGTCTTATCAATCAATTTCGTACACAGAGGAATTTTCATTGATGAAGATTTGCCCAAATCGGCAACCGCGTCCAAAGCAGGTCAGTTTTCGGCGACGCAGATAGATATAACTCGACAAGGATAGCGATACAGTGAATTTCTCAAGACATACGTCCAAAATTGGATGATGGTGCCATTATTTTTGAAGGTTTCCTTCTCTAAAGCCTTATAAAACTCAATGTTTTTATGATATATGTAAAGAGGTACTCTAGTAAGATTTTACATATTTAATAGGTGTATGTAGCATAGATTCAGGCAGATTTCTTTGTCGGAAAACTTTCTAGTTTTTTTTTCTTTCTACATGGTTTTTCACTTAAAACTCCGCACGTCAATATCTCGGAAACGAATAGGAATATTTGATTTCTGTAAAAAGTAGTCAATGTATGGGGTCGAGTAGTCATTTTTCACAGTTAAAAAAATTCGACGCCTACCAAGAGTAAAGCGTCGCGACGCATCGAAAATATTAATCGATTGCAGGGACTTTGAAATTACGCTCATGCTAAAGTGCATGTTATTTATAAACTTTTTTGTTATTCAGTCGAACTCATTTATTCTACTCAGTTTTGAGATATACAGTGTGTCCAAGATAAGGATGTCTATCATGGGGATCTTGAAAACCGTGAGACATACAAGGTCGGTTAAATGGAGGCAGAGTTGCGTATTTTGATGCTTAACAAAATGCCGTTTTAAAAGCCAAGAAATTCCGAATAAGTCCGAAATTATCCGAAAAAAACCGAAATTTTTCAAAATTGTTTTCATTTTTTTCTGACCACATTTGAAGAGATATTTTGAAATGAATGGAACTTCTTCATTGCCACTTTTTGCCCTTTACAAGATAGCGTTATTAAATTGAAGAACCGACGTTTCGTCTATGAGCAGCCATCATCAACTTTGTTTTTTTAAATACGGTCCTGGATTTTTTATGACGGATTTTGAGGGCCTCTTATGTTCCTAAACCAACAATGTATTGCACTAATTAAAAAAGAGGTGATTGTCTTTAATCCTATTAAAAATGTATTTTTTGTCTCTCTCTAACACATGAGTTCTTATGGAAAAATCCATCAACATGATTTTTTTGAATAATTGCGATACATTGTTGGCTTGAGGCCCTCAAAATCCGTCATAAAAAATCCAGGACCGTCTTTAAAAAAACAAAGTTGATGATGGCTGCTCATAGAAGAAACGTCGGTTCTTCAATTCAATAACGCTATCTTGTAAAGAGCAAAAAGTGGCAATGAAGAAGTTCCATTCATTTCAAAATATCTCTTCAAATGTGGTCAGAAAAATATGAAAACAATTTTGAAAAATTTCGTTTTTTTTCGGATAATTTCGGACTTAGTCGGAATTTCTTGGCTTTTAAAACGGCATTTTGTTAAGCATCAAAATACGCAACTTTTCCTCCATTCAACCGACCTTGTATCTCTCACGGTTTTCAAGATCCCCAGGATAGACATCCTTATCTTGGACACACTGTATATCTCAAAACTGAGTAAAATAAATGAGTTCGACTGAATAACAAAAAAGTTTATAAATAACATGTCATTGTACTTTAGCATGCGCGTGATTTCAAAGTCCCTGCAATCGATTGATATTTTCGATGCGTCGCGACGCTTAACTCTTGGTAGGCGTCGAATTTTTTTAACTGTAAAAAATAACTACTCGACCCCATACATTGACTACTTTTTACAGAAATCAAATATTCCTATTCGTTTCCGAGATATTGACGTGCGGAGTTTTAAGTGAAAAGCCCTGTATATTTTCTTCGAGTTGTGTCACTTTTGAAGATAACATTCAGTGATTCTCTGTGACTTGATACCCAACAAGCCATGTTTTTCTTAAATGGATCTTTTTTCTTGTGAATACATCCGTTTTTTTTTTCATATTTGAACCTCTTCGCAATTGACGTTTTTGTCCAAAAAGTTGCTGTCGCTCAAGTTTATGAAACTTCATATCCAAATTTGAATTCAACACGTTTAAATAGATCGCCAACACAGAAAGACAAGCAGATACAGACTCACCGACTGACAGATTTAAGTGAATGTCATTTTATAACTCAAGACACTTCGAAACGTGTAAAAAGCCAATAATCTGAAAAAGTAGTTTTCACATGATTACAATACTTTCTTCTTGAAGAAAAGTAAATACCCTCTGAACATGTTACGTACCACCATAAACAATTTGTAACGTTTCATGAAAGTTTATATTTTAACGTTTATTTTTTAATGTAAATGATGCAATGTAATTTTAACGTGAAATAGATCCAAGAAATAGTTGTTTCCCGATATCGTTATAGTTGCGTTATTTATCCGTCAACGACGAAATGTTTCTGGCAAGAAACAGAAAAACGTAATTTTGAAGTATACAGGGTGTCCGGGAAAATGTGGGAGATCTCTCGGATTCTGATAGAATATTAAAAAATAAGATGACAAGTTCCCATAAATTTTTTTCCTAGCGTTAGGTTCACAATTTCGTCAAGAGCACCACTTCGTCATGGCTTTTTTCGAGGTTTTGTTTAATAAAAATTGTTTTTTCTCAAAAATGGTTCATTTTATCGACAATGAACAAGAGTACCTTTTTTTTAGCTTAATGTTCAAGGTATCCAAATTTATTTTTTTTAACTCCGTATCATACAGGGTGTTAAAAATTTGAGCGTTAAAATGTACAATCTAGTCCGTCCCTGGTAAACTAAACAAGCTAATTATGTTTTAAGGGAAGTATTTTGAGAGGTCCTTACTACTGTTTATCATATTAAATTTTCATTGAATTATATTGAGTCGTTTAAAAGTTATTCAAGAAAAACCGATTTCCAGTGGGGTCCTTTAGGGGGCCGTATCTCCGTAGGGAGGGCCGCTAGGAAAAAAAATTATGGGAACTTGTCATCTTATTTTTTATTGTTCTATCTGAATCCGAGAGATCTCCCACATTTTCCCGGACACCCTGTATACTCGTAGTCAAGTTTGTAACGTTGTACATTCTTCGTCAAAAGAACGTAACAATCATAACAGATTTTTCATGTTGACGATTTAACATAATTTCGAAAACACCTTATCTTAAAATTTTTGTTTTCATCCTTAAAGGTCGATTTCAAATGTTTAATGTTTGTTTATAATCAACAAATAAAAAAAAAGCTAATGCAAAGCAAAACATGAAATATATACTTGTGATTTACATTCTCCCCTTTTCAAACGGGAATCATAAGAATATGCTACCATCTACATTGAATTTGTGTTCAAATAAGTCACGCTTAGACGGCATTCTACTGCGAGAAATAAGTAGTGATAAAACATGTTTTCAAATTTAGAATTTTACCGCCATTCATCTTTGGTGCTGATTGGTTAAGGGCCGACCACTCTGGCCATCGATCCATGCAAATACAAGCCACGGAATTTTAATAGTTTGTTGTGGTTTTGATTACAGTGACTATTTACAAGACAGTGGCGACAATGGTGGACCCCGTCGGCCATTTTTGGCCTTTATTATTTTTTTACGTAAGATGTGACATGGATGTGTAATGCTTAGTATATATTTTGATTTATTCATCTATGCCTACGAGATTTAATCCTTGCACTGGAGATTTTTTTTAGCGTTAATCGTGTATTTTACTGTCTATTTGCCTCACGTGAATTGGTGTGTTGTTTGACAACGGATCAATATAACTCCCTTTTCTAGAAACGTAGATAAATCGGAGGTTTCGACAGTCTCGCTTTGACAGTTTGACAAGACAAAAAATTTCGGTAGCCATTTTCGGCCCTATTTATCATGTCATTGTCGCCACTGTCTTGTATAAAGTCACTGTAGTTTTGATTAATGCTCCTGAATTTGATTTGTGCTGTACTCCATTCAATCCTCATTCCTCACGGCCTTACGTACAACTACCTACAGAGAATAAAATGCCTTCCGACAAAGAAAATGCTTTGAGAGACAGTAAAAGTGAAGCAGAACTGGGTGTGTGGTCAAGATAAACTATTTGATATCAGATATTTCACTGTAGTTTTGTAGTGAAGAAAGGTGAATGAAAGTCAAGACGAGTCTTTTATGTTCTTGAGCTCTATTTTTCAAAGTTAAACCTTATATTTTACTTGAAAATCGTTAATTTTTCTCCTCTTATATTATTTATTTATTATATAAGTACAAAAACAATGTCTTCAGGCCTCAATTTATTTAAAATGGTGACACGTGTTTCGCCAATGCATGGCATCATATTCATATCAGACCTAAGATCATTGACTATAAAAAAAAGACCGAGCATAAGCAGCCGGTTCATTCATAAATTCCTATGTTTTGCGATCTAAAACACATTTAAAAGAACTCACGGGTGGGACAAGGACCTTATTCCATCTCTTTTTAAATACATGATCAGAGCAACAGCGCGAGGATAGAATGGGCGGAACGAGGCGAATCGATAAATGATGGTCATGGGCGGAGCTCGGGGAGTTTGGAATGTTTCAAATTATTTGATTTTTTTTTATTCATTGTTTTTATCTTTAATGATAGTTACAGGGTTGATTTTGATTGTAAAAAATGCATGACATCCCACACAAGTTTTTGGTTATAAGTAAATATGAAGTAATTGGTCATTGCGATATTTGTTAGAGAAAGCATATGACAACTAAGTATGTGAGTAAGTAGGTAACTACATACCTATAATATTGTATACATTGACAAAAAACATTAAATATTTTTGAAGACATGGTTTGTTCAATATCAAATTGGAGTAATTTGGGCACCAATTGTAGATTATAATACCATATTGCAATTTATAAAAAAAAAATAATAATTATAGGAGTTGTCATGGAGGATTTAAATGATAAATCTGAAAATTCAAATGTATACTTACTTGTGGGGTATCATAGAAGGGAATCATGGTTATGAGGGATGAAAAAAAAAAGATAATAATACTGGCAGGAAACGACTTGACAGTTTACAAACAATAAAAAAGTTTTTCGTGGAGTTGAATTCTACAAGGCAGGGCGCAAGCAACTCCAAATAAAGGGTGACAGGCTCCCCCCAAAAATAGATTGATAATAAAAAATTATAATTTATAGTAGCAACTTGAAACTTCGGGGATGATCTTGACAAAAATACCTATCTAACGACCACATCCATTTAAAATTCTGAGGGTACCTGTCAACCCCTGAACAGAAGTGAAAATAACAAAAGAAAAGTTTGAAAAAAAATATATTGACTTGTCTAAGCGAAATCTTGATTGATAACCGAACACCTAAGAAATCCTGGGTGGAAAGTTTTTCGTGCTCCATCTTGTATTTGATGGCTTCATTCTAACTTTTCAAAATTCAATAATTTCAAAAATTTTAGAAAAACGAGAAAATGAAAAATTAACTCAGTATTTTTTCAAATTGATTGAAATATAGAGATGTCTAAATTACTTCAAGTATACATAATATTTCAAATGGAGTCATGACTTGTATGCAGAACATTTATAGTCAATGATGCAGAATAATATTTTTTTGATAGATTCTCGACTTTTTAATGGGTCAATTTTATGAGAATTTCATTAACTTATTATGCAATGCGACTGTAAAAGTTGGGACAAATTCATTTAAAATTCAGGGTTTTGTTTTGGTAAAAACGCTAGGACTCCTTGATTCTTATTTATGACAGCGGTTTTTTTGATGATAATTTTATGTGTATCTACAGGGTGGACCAAAAGTAGGTTACGACCATAACCTTCATTTTTTCAAATAGAAACTCCTATTTATTATTTTATTTTCGGATTCTACATCAAATTTTTAGTAATATGATTTTTACTGAGGTAGGGCTAAAATTGGCTTTTATTAGGTACTAGAAATAAATCTGCCAAATTAAAAAAAAAATCGGTTCAAGGATATTTGTTACATCTGTGAAGAACCGATTTGAAAAAAAATGAGTTTAACATCCTTTATCTTGAAAACAATGCACTTCCGGACTCATATGTTTAAACACATGAACTTTTTTTCATGAAATTAAAGCTCAGGAATACGCCTTGAGTTTATTGTACGCAATAAGGAGACACCCTGTAAAATGTATACTTACTAATGTTATGAGAGCATGTCTTATTTAGAAAGTGTTTTCTCAAAAACTATTGGTTCGCTCACACTTTTTTTCGAAAATTACTAATAAAAAAGGAAAGGAAAGGTACCAGGAATGTCCTTTATGTATATGAGCAAAGTTGTTACTACTTTAATTTTTGTGTTAATTTTCATTTAAAATATATTTTTCTCTGTATGAAATGCAAACATTTCCAAAAATACATGATACACCACTGAAGTAAGAAGGTAGGAGGTCCTAGAAACTATTTTAAAATCAAGATGGCAGTATATTCACTGATGAAACGAAAAGCCCTGGTTTTCATGGTCCAATTTACCACAAACTTGACCCTTTCGCACCATATTAATGTACAAATAATATCGTCAAATCACAAATAGTGTAAAAATCACACAAAAACAAGGCAAATCGAGCACTTAACACCAACAATGTGAAAGCAATATCGCATCAACTCGTCATAATCACTACCAAAATGAATGAATATTTTTACGCTCGAACGTAAAATCGATACTTGGTATAAGCGAGTCGTAGATCCCAGGTACAAGAAACCTGGTCTTGTTGCCACATTTTCGAGGCATTTTTGAAGGAGATGATGAGTTTTGTTAAATGAATCGTGCCTGAATGAAAAATACATTTTGTTATGCCAATAATATCGTTCTTGTTGTATCTTTAACTGATGAGATTAGATGAGAGTTGATTTTATCTTGATTCTATCATGTTTTAACTGTTGATAAATATAGAGAGTAAAATGGAGTACCTTGTTAAAATCGGAAACTTGGCAATGATGCTGGTGCAAAATATCGATGGGCAGAGCTTTGTTGAATAAACTGTGGTAGGGGTATAGAAAGAAATAGGTATATTTGTTTTCTTGAAGCTAATGTATGATCGCTCTCAGAAAAGACAAGCTAGATCTATTTTTTTTATAGTCAATGCCTAAGATATTAACAATAGAAGAATATAGTTCCTAGAATAGTGGAAACAAAATAGACAAATCCTAGGTATTTTATTGTGTTTCTTCTTATATTTGGCTGTGTAATAAGATATCGTTGATATCTTAGATCTGATGATGTCATATATTGGCACACAACACAATTGAAGATTGAATTGCCAAAGTTGCGAAATTTTCCATTTATAATTGTATAAGGGTGTACATGAAATTTCGTAACAGGTTTTTACCCAAGCATTTTTTTGCAAGTCTGTGTTAAATAGATCTGACACTCTGCCATTCTTAATAACCATCCTGTAGTAGAAAAAGTCTTTCAAACCTCCCATCTACAGTTTTGATCTGTCACTATAATCCTTGGTAAAAATGATCTGTGTATTCAAAATATACAGGGCGATCTTTAACTTGATGTATGATATAGAATTCGAGAAAATAAAATTCCCGAAAATGATTCGTTTACAAAATACCTAATGCTCAAGTTGTAAAAAAAAAATATTTTCTATGAAGAGTCAATTTTTGCCACTGAACTTTAAAAAAAAAAATCTCCACAAAAAGTGCCTGAACATAAGAGACACTTTTTTGTCGACCTTTCGGAGTTTTTGTCTACCCCATTAACGTACAAAAATGGACCTTTTTGTACACTGTAATATCATCTTTTCCCTTATTCAATACTCAACTTACATGAGCTTAACGCAAACAAACGTGCCAGTTGATATAGTAATGTTAGTGTTTAGATTCAGATTTTAAATTAATTCTTTCCATTGTCTACAGATGTCCTCAAGAAAAGTCATCCAACTATCAGTGACCGAGACTTTGGTTCTGTAGATACGTTTTCATGTTTGTTATTTTTAATAGGCATACAACGATCAAAACTTCATACATCAAATTTTTCAAGTTTTTGCATATTATGTTGTATGATAATATCAATGCGTAATGACAATTACAGGATTAGGAATCCACAACATGCAGTGACTAGGAGACCAAAATCCCAAATTGTTCTTTTCAAAAAGTTATACAGAGGAGTGGTAATCACATTTTTTTTTAAGAGAGATCCCGGACTATATCTATGTTTCAAAGTAGTCCCTTCTCACAACATGCCTGCAATGTCCAACAGCAACATTTTCGTATCATTACATTCCTGCTATAGGGATGCAGCACAAATGTATCAGCCACGTCACAAAATTGTTTCCTCAAAGTTAAATTAGAAACATTTCAATCCAGTTGGAAAAAATGTCATTTCATATCACATATCACAATGTTAAATTAACTAAACAAAGCATCATTTGCCTTGGAGAAACGTTATATTTTCGTTGCAATAATGTGTTGATTTGCAACGTTACTATAGCGTTCATAAAGCGGACATAAGCGGTAACATGAACGTTACATTGAAGATTTTGTTATCTTCTGAGCAACGTTAGTTTGTAACTTTGTTACGTGATTTAATCGTTCAAGTAACGTTTTAGTTTAGTGGGTAGGAACTGTCTATTTTACAAAACTGTCCCGACTCGAAATATAACATACCTATAATTTGCAATCCAATCACATAAACCGACATAATTCAAAGTGCCCACAGATTTCATCAAACAATCTGTTTAATCACCATTAAATATGCATTATTTTCTAAGTTTAATACATTTCCAATTTTTAATAATTTCATGATTGGTTATGAACCCACTCAAGTTCAATGTCAGATAGGTAGGAAAACTGATTAATCATCACGTTCCCGAACCATGGTCGGTCACTCGGTCATGATATGATTATTTTGCCGACGAAAGCACGAACGGAAGTGCACAGTGAAATTATGTTTACTACAATATTTGGATAACATCATTGTGTACTATAACAATTGATCATATATAAGCAAGTCGTGGGAAATAAAGAATCAGTATTCAACAACTACTCAAAACGTTGTTTTACTCAACAAATGTACTGTGCCCAAGCCCACTTGGCCATAGCAGAGAGTGAGGCTGCTCTCTGGCAGTAAACTCTATATTTTCCGCTGCTCAACCGAACCGAGTTGAGCAAGTGTAATCTACGAGCTAAACCTAGCTTGTACATTGGTCCTTCGAGCAACCCGCCTGCAGTCCAGCCAGTCCACAAGTCCACAGAGGCTCACTACAACAGTCCACAGAGGCTCACTACAAATCCAGTCCACAGAGGCTCACTACAAATCAAGTCCACAGAGACTCATTACAAATACAAACTACAAATCCAGTCCACAGAGGCTCACTATCCAAACTACGAATCCAGTTCATCAGAGGCTCGCTATTCAACCATCCTAAAGTGAATCCAACATAAGGCAACCAATAAGCCACAATGGAAAACAAGAACGAACTTGATCGCCTAGCAGAAGAGCAAGAAAGGGTGAGAATGCAGATCGTCCAGATACTAATCAACAGCAAAAACGACTCACAAAACGAAAAAACGGATTACTACATACACAAACATCTATCCCACCTGGAGAGATTATGGCAGAATGCCCTCAAGAACGACAGAGCAATCAATAGACTGAAGGACTCCTTCGACCATCCCTACAACACCAGGTCATACTTCCACTACATGGCTGCCGAATATGGCGAATGCTTGAACTACCTACGAACATGCCCAAAAGCCGAACAATTGAGCCCTACCATCAACAGCCAACAAAAGCGACTGAAAATACAAGAGTTCAGAATAGAACAACTTAAAGACCTATTTACGGAATACAGTCAGAGTTGGAACTAGACAAAGGAGAGTATCGCTACAATTTCCTTATGGAAAGAGTCCACAAGCAGTGGGAGAGGATCCAGGACATCCATGAAGAAATCTTATTCTACGAAGAAGAACATGAAAATGCATATCTCGCTTATAACATGTACGAAGAAATCCGCAGACAATTTGATCAAGTTGTAAACGACCAAAACCAACCTACATTTCCTGATACTTCCAAAAGCAACGACCAAAACCAGCCTACATTTTGTGATACTTCCAAAACCAAGACCCATGAAAAGTCTGCATTAACCAACACTAACGAACTAAACTACTTGGAGACACCGACCAAAGAAGAAACAAACAAGCCAATAGAACAGCTGGAAGCAATCGCAAGCAATCACTACTCAGCATGGGATCTGATTCAAAAAAGTGACGAGAACAAGCTACTAGACAAGCTGCCAGACTAACCAGAAATATCCTGTCCAAGGGTAGAACGACAGTCAAGTTCAGTGAGTGAGGAAACAATTGTACACAATAATTGGATGGTTACCGCAAACCCCTCAGCAACACTCGCTGTAATCTGTCCAGGCGCCCGGGAAGATGTATTAAATACAACAGGAATGACTGCAACCGTTCCTGCTCTAGCCAGACACTCCGAAACATTGCAAATCATCTTCGATACCAGCCTGATTAACCATGATTCTCCGTACAAAGCCACCGAGCCCATACACTCCAAGACATTGCCCATCATCCTCAATACCAGTCCGATCAATCATGAACCTTCATATCAAGCCACCGAACCGATACTCAGGCAAACAAATTGCTCTACAGAGCTAAGACAAGAAGAGAGGGACCTCAAAGATAGGATCCATGACACGGGATGGCGCAGCATTTATCAGCACGCAGTCATCATGAGCAGCATCACGACAATACTCATTATGGTGATTGTAGGTTGGCGTACAAGGGACACGCATCATCAGGAGAAGACCGAAGAGGCAAAACTAGGAAGTAGACAAACAACAAGGCCAAAACGAAGACATAGAGTTGATGTCTCTACGTTCGTCCATCGTGGAGAGGCAGCAGAATGTTTAATCACCATTAAACATGCATTATTTTCTGAGTTTGATAAATTTCCAATTTTTAATAATTTCATGATAGGTTATGAACTTACTCAAGTTCAATGTCAGATAGGTAGGAAAACTGATTAATCATCACGTTCCCGAACCATGGTCGGTCACTCGGTCATGATATGATCATTTTGCCGACGAAAGCACGAACGGAAGTGCATAGTAGAATTATGTTTACTACAATATTTGGATAACATCATTGTGTACTATAACAATTGATCATATATAAGCAAGTCGTGGGAAATAAAGGATCAGTATTCAACAACTACTCAAAACGTTGTTTTACTCAGCAAATGTACTGTGCCCAAACCCACTTGGCCATAGCAGAGAGTGAGGCTGCTCTCTGGCAGTAAACTCTATATTTTCCGCTGCTCAACCGAACCGAGTTGAGCAAGTGTAATCTACGAGCTAAACCTAGCTTGTACACAATCTGTTATTAAACAAAATTGACACAACTCCCAATGTGTCACTTTAGCCCAAAAAATCAGAACAGTTCCGTTCGACGATTGTACTTGGACCTGACTTGAACTGAGAGGTGTCACCTTTGACCAAAAACATTTGTAGTAATGCCGGCGATTGCAAAAGTGACAATAGTGCCATCTAGTTCTTGAATACGACATTCCACTTGTGACGCTTTTGTACAATAAACAATGCAACATTTATGGTTCAATTCCTTGAAAAAACGACATTTGAAAATTTTCGACTTGTGTCACTTTTGAAGAGAGTGTGCGAAATAATAACAATAATGTGAACAGCTATTAGTTGACGAATAAAACCATGATTATTCGGATTGAACTGATAAATCTGCAAATTTTCATTCAACTTCTCTCGGTGGTTCTTGAGTTATGAGAACACAAACAGGAAGATTTCCATATTTATATAGTAGATAAAATGTGCGTTCTTATTGGGACACCCTTTATAATCAAAATCAAAGAAACTAAAACGAGGTTGATTCATTGAAATAGCCATATTCAAAAGTTGATTCAAAAAATCCATTTTTATCACTAGTGATTATTATGACTACTAACTCACCAATATGATTTAATACTTCCATCTTGATATTGATCAAGTTATCATAGTCATTGCTGACATCTTCATTTTGCTCTAGAGGTAGTGTAATGAAACCAAATCTATCTTCATTACAAACGTGCAAAGATATATTATGCACCATGGCTGATAAAGCGAAAACTATGATATCGTCATGAGGACCATTGTAGTTTGGAATTGCATCAGGCCTGTGAAAATAATTGCGAAATAATAGTAAAACCCATGTCAGATTTTTCGATGTTTTATATCGACAAAATATAGTATTTATAACAATTTACTTTACTAACTTCGTTATATGTGCGGTATCATTCCCTCTACAGGGTATAACAGATTCAAGTTTATCGCATAGGTAACTCGTTAACCATAAGAGATACAACGTCGAACAGTGATTTGAAACCGGTAAAATGACGAAAAAAACTTATTTTTTCTAAAACGTTAACCCGGTCGGCTTGTGTGGCTAGTTTCATTTGATTCAGATTATCAAAATACATAGTAAAAAATTATTCAATAAATTATCGGGCGGTAGTTACTAACTCGAACCCTGGGGGTTAACCACTCTGCGAAATACTGTCACATTTTCTGCGAAATCATGCGAAATCGTGCAAAATCACGCGAAATCACACGAAATAATTTATACTAATACTGACAAATACTTATTCTGCAGTATGTCCAGCCAAGTTCGCACCATTTGGAAAACTTTTTTATTATCAGATTTACGAAAAAAAGTTATTATATACTTTCTATAAAGTTCTGCATGGTCAGAAACCTAAAAGAAAATTATGTATCAGTATGTAAAAATCAACACTTTGTTGGCGTCTGTCTAGTGACAGAGTAAAGAGATGCAAGGGAATGAGTGGTAGAGAGAAGCGAGGAGATAAAAAAAATTATGTAAAGAAAAGAAACAGAACTGGATCAAAATCAAAAGCCGAGAGTTGTGTCTCACACGATTTGAGCAACTCCGACTCAGACTCATCGGTAGATGATGATTACTCGCTTCACAGTGAGTTCGAAATGAAAGTTTCTCAGAAGAAGAATCATTGAACAAAGACAGGACCAACGAAAAACTGAAATCCGCCAAGAAAGTTATTACGCTGTTTGCTATAAGAACTGGTACATTGGAACTAACCAAATCGACGATTCTTCCAGTGAGATCAAATTTCTCAAACTAGAAGTGGATAAATATGTTTGGTCCAGAAATGAGGACAAACAAGTTGTTCAGAAATTCAGAATAGATTAATTTTTCATGGACCCATAGAACTTTTGGGCAATGGGCCATTCTATTTAAAAGGAATGACAAACTAAATATTGAAAAGCAATATAAAATTATTAAAAAAAGTTTCAAAGACCTTTCACTCGACCTTTTATGAATGAGTTTTTTTACACTCATAGCTGTGTAAGTGCATTTCTTGAAATGTTCAGAAAATTAGGTTTTTTGTTTGAGTGTATAATAATACAGTGTCCGCCATTAAGTTGGGTACATAATATGGGAAAATTTTGTATCATTTATATTTTTGAAAAACTTTCTTCGAGGATAGTTTCTGCATGTCCGATAACCAAAAAATCAACTTTTACATATATCATGAGTTCATCGCTTTCGTGAGAATTTTAAAAAATGGTTATTTTGGTGTCAAAAAATGTGTGAATTTGACAAGATATCGGAACATTTAGAGAAACATCTGATGAAGCTATTCAAATTAAAATTCAAAATAAGCTTTCTTGTCGTAAGATCAAGGATACTTATTGTCGAAGCACACCAAAAATACATACAAAAACTCAAACGGCAAGGTACAATAACAATCAATAATATAAAAAAGAAAAAAAAACACACAAATTTTACATGACAGTACAGTTAGTTGTGAAAAATTCATCTACCAAGTATTTCGAGAGCTATTTGGAATCCACCAAGTACTCCACATGCCGATTTTGAAGAAAATCAGATAAAAAAAATAGAACTCTTATTTTACCCTTTCCATTAAAATGAATATCGAAAATGAAGTTTTATTCTAAAATTAACTCTATCCTGAACTACATAGGTTTGGTGTTAAATTTGTATTGGTATTTACAACAGTCAAGGGATTTAAATTCAAAAATACCATCTGGTCGTGTCCCTAACTGTACCCGTGTCCGTTTTCTCACATTTTCTGGTGTTCAGAACAATAGTTAACGAATATTCACTGTAGTTCACCTATAGTTGATGAAATCGTATCTTCTGTGGAAAAAAGAACATGGGTACAGTCTGGGACTCAACCAGACGGTATTTTTTAATTTATAGCCCATTTAAGGTATATAAATAAAAAAATACCGTGCTCACTTATTCCATGAAAAATTCGACTTATTTATTATCAAACCTATGTAGTTTAGTTGAATAAAGTCAATTTTGAAATATAATAATCATTTTCGATTGAAGGAGTAAAATAAGAGTTTTTTTTATCCGATTTGCTCATGACTCCTTTATGGATTCTGAACAACTTTTTTTTATAAAATTGTTTGATATCTTGTCAAAATAACCCATGTTTTGACAACAAAATGAACTTCTCCAGGAACTTCCGAGGACACTCCTTTTAAAATTCTCATAACATGTATCAAAACCCAGGTCAAAACTGATTTTATCACCGGATTAACTGATTTTATCCCCGGATTAAGTTTCTCGAAAATATTAATAATAGAAAAAAATCCCATATGTACCCAACTCTATGGCGGACACTGTAGATATCATATTATAGGTGTATCATTTTGTATCTACTTAATTTTGTACAAGAAAGTGTCCGGGAATACATTTTTGTAATGAGAATAATAAATGATTTCCATTTAAATCGTGTCTTTCCTCATACCAGTTGACTCAGGTAATTGAAAAGCAAACTAGCTTGCGAGGGATATTTGGAGAGATTACAAATAACTTGCGTTCAGCCCATCAGCACGTAATTCCATGTTAAATCATT
The DNA here is from genome assembly GCA_958502075.1 of Orchestes rusci. Classification (NCBI taxonomy): domain Eukaryota; kingdom Metazoa; phylum Arthropoda; class Insecta; order Coleoptera; family Curculionidae; genus Orchestes; species Orchestes rusci. Next base: position 5,739,401 of record OY293306.1, read on the forward strand.
TTTTTTATGTAGATCACCTCTTCCATTGTTTAGGGGTTTAAATGAGCGAATAAGTCAAAAAAAGTTTCCCAAACTTAAAAAAAATGTGAAAAACATCAAATCCTGATTTTCATCGTAGAATAATGTTATTGGATATTTGAAAGAAGTTTTCAATAATTTATTCTAATCAACTTATCTTGATAACAATTTTCGATTTTATCACAAATAAAGGTACTTTACTCTTAAGCAAAACTCATATTTTTTGATAAACCTTGTATATGAGTGGGATAACTAAATATCGGATTATTGCCTTTCAGGTTTCACACTAGCAGAACTTTCTATAACGGATAACTTTTTTTCGTGAAACTGATAATAAAAAATTAGTCCATATTGTGTGAACATAGACTTCCAGACACACTGTACATACAGGGTGTTACTTAAAGGTATGTCATAATTTTAGGGGGAGTTCCTGGATAAATTTCAAGTCGGAAAGGTCATATAAACTTGGGTCTCAAAATGCTTGGTTTTTAAGATACAGGGTGTTAAAGATTTATTTTATTTTCAGTTTTTAATACATTTTCCAAAGACGGTTTGAGATATTGAACTGAATTTTGCCACAGGATATTATGGTATAGGAACACACTTTTTTTTATTTTAATTTTTCTATTTTTATTTTATTTTATTCTTTTTATTTATTTTTTTGATTCAAGATTATATGACCTTTTCGACTTAAAATTTATCCAGGAACTCCTCCTTAAAACTATGACATACCATTAAGTAACACTCTGTATATGGTAAGGTGGGGTAAATGCTATGTATACATAAGGATAAGAGCTGGGATAAGAGATATTTATACAAAATATGAAGAAAATAATGATACGCCAATGCTTTTTTTTGTTTGTTTTTGAACTCACTGTTCATTACTCGGTTATAATGATCTCTTGACTATTTTCGTTCGACGTAGGTACTGTGTCCGAGGAAAAAAAAGTTTGTGATTTGTAAACAGCCATAATAATACTGACTTGGTAGTCTCGTTGGTAGTTGAGATAACAACTAAAAATTCCGAGGAAAATTCGGTTTTCTTGATTTCTAATGTGACAAAAATTAGTACTGCTTAGATCATTTAAAATTTTCTTCGACATTTTTTTCCTCGGAAACCGTTCGTCCATGAAAAAGTGTTGTCGTGGATTGTCGTTACCCACCAAACAAAACATAGACAGCAGTCTCCATGAAACTAGACAAAAACCGATTTTTTAAATTCGCTGTATACTGTTTATCGATTGCGGACTTTCATTTATACGAACTTTTTTTTCCTTGAAATCGCTCAAGGATTCAAACATTTCATCCCCTTAAGGATCAGTATCTCATTATAGAACACCCCAAATATCTCAAAAACTATTGAAATAACTTGTGAAATAACTTTCATTTGGTCACAATACGCAATGAATAATAAATATTATACTCAAAAAAATCAATTTAACAAAAAAAGTACATCTTTGATATAAGTATATGAGAAAATTATTTTTTATAAATCACTGTTTTTGCAGTGCGAAGTGAGTATGAAAATACATACTTTGCGTTTGTAGCGTTTGGAGCCTTTGGGTGGTAAGAATAAAGCCCAGAAAAAAGCAAAAAAAAATGCTTCAACCCAGGCTTTAACTATAATACTATCTTTGTCAGTTGTTCATAAAGTGTATGAGTCTATTTCAAGGCATTTGAGTAAAAATATTTGCCTGTGTTTTATTCGTCAAGCTCTTTATAGCTTTCCAAAGTGTTCTACCGAAGAACTTGAGAAGCACCTCCAATATGTCAAGGAACCCGCAATCGGAATCACAATATTTTAATCATTCCCCATTATTATTGGCCACTGGCTCACCTTGCATAAGTGAAACTCGTGGCAGCATTTTTTAAGGCCATTAACCGGAAATACATTTTTCTATTGTCATCAAAATCCACGCGAAATCATGCGAAATCACGCGAAATCACGCGAAATCATGCGAAAACACGCGAAATCATGCAAAATTCCGCAAAATCATGGAAGTCGCGCGAAATCATGTGATGAATCCAATGAAAAACAGATGAAAGTACAAAAAGAAAAAGGCAATTCAAGAACACATTAATCATTATAAATCAACATTTAGCTCCCTACAATACAAGTACCTGATATCCACGTAGCTGTATAAATTTTCCAAATACAAAAAATAAAAGTGCCTTAACATCGTCATGTAAGTCAAGTTTTTTCTTTTTTGCTTTAATTCGAAATGTATTAATGAAGGCATATCAGATGTAACAAACGTGGCCAAATGTGGTGATGAAATTTATGGAAATTACTTTCATGTTTGTTTTTTTTTGGTAAAATTGATAATAATTAATAATTTTATTAAAAATATGTATATTCAAACTAAACTGCATTGAGGGCATTGTTTATTTTGGCAAAATGATTTTTTCTGCCGACACGACATTAAAACTGAATTTTACCGACGCCAAAGACACGAGAAAGTGGGACTTTCTAAGGCTAGGCCGACAAAGTAGTGAAAAATGGGTAGGCGGTAAAATTTAATAGGCATATTAATATTCAATGCAATGTAATACCATCTTATTCAGATATTTTTTGAGGATTCAGAGTAAATTAAATCCTATACATCCAGGATACAAAGTAAAGTTCACACTTTCACGTCGCTGTTTGTTTTACAGTGACTAATACAAGATACAAGACAAATGCAACATGGGGGCTGAAACCTGAAATTTGAGTATTTCCGGCCCCGGTGGCTCAGTGGTTCGATCTTAGCCTGGCGTGCGGAAAGACCTGGGTTCAAATCCCAGCCCGGACATGTTTTTTTTATAAAGTCCTGTACTTTTTTTACTGTTTTTCTGTGTCAGCAGAAAAATAATGTGTAGACCACGGCGATAAAGTGATTTTTCCATGCTCCAAGCAGTGTCCGACATACAGTTCTTCTTTCAGCCTGGAAAAATGTCACTTTACCGCCTAGGACTACAATATACTATTATTTTTAGATGCCAGTTATAAACGAAAAAGGTATTAAAAGAAAGGCCGTTTATTTTTGCGCTTTTCGCATGGAAAGAAAATCACCAGAAAGAAGGGGTCTTAACTTGAAAACTATTAATTTAATTAAAAAAGTAATAGTAGGATATAATATGAGATGGGATAGTTCAAACACGAATTGATAACCCCTTATTTGTCTCGTTCCCAAAACCGCTGTGCGTCGGTTAGATGGAGGCAAAGTTGCGAGATAACCGGCAATAGCCCAATGAATTTGGAGAGATAATTGAACACGAATGACACATTTCTATAGGTGTAGGATGACGTGTCCTGAACAACATACTAAATATCCTGATCGGTGAAGGGCGATCTAAAGTGGAGAGGGTCTCTGTATGTCACTTTTTTACGTTTTTTTCTCTTTAACTTGAAAACAAGACCACCGAGCAACAAAATAGTAGTCTAGTATTTTTTGTACTGAATTATTTTGTGCAAAATTTTCTACAAAAATGATCTGGTGTATTTTTTCACTTTTTTTAATGAGAATTTTAAGTATAATAATTGAGTACTCTCATGTTTATTTGCTAGAGGGGATTGGTTTCCCCGTTTAAATATAAGAAGAAAACTTCCTATAAACATGTGCCCGAAAATGCTTCGTTACAGAGCTACAGGGTGTTGACATTTGATTTTCATTTTTGTTTTTTCTAAACAATATCCAAACCAATATCGATTTTTAATGAAAATTGGTGATTGGGGGTTTCTCGAAATTCGATTATGACCTTAGTATGGCTCTTACTTGTAGAGGGCGCTACCCACACCTCTTTTACCTGTTATTAACAACCATAGCTTCTTTGGACGAACCTGTATTATATTTTCAAGTTGAAAAACCGATTTCTTAATCATTTCTACGCATAAAATGTATACTTGTTAGAAGTCGCTGCGTGCAACCATTCTCGAGATATTTGGATTTGAAAGAATTAATACCAGGAATTTTGAAATTATGGCGAAGGTAACCTGCTACAAGTCATAACATATTTCGTATGCTACAATTTATCGCAATTATTCAAAAAAATTATGTTGATGGATTTTTCCATAAGAACTCATGTGTTAGAGAGAGACAAAAAATACATTTTTAATAGGATAAAAAACAACCACCTCTTTTTTAATTAGTGCGATACCTCGTTGGTTAAGGAACATAAGAGGCTCTTTAAATCCGTAATAAAAAATCCAGGACCGTATTTAAAAAAACAAAGTTGATGATGGCTGCTCATAGACGAAACGTCGGTTCTTCAATTTAATAACGCTATCTTGTAAAGGGAAAAAGTGGCAATGAAGAAGTTCCATTCATTTCAAAATATCTCTTCAAATGTGGTCAGAAAAAAATGAAAACAATTTTGAAAAATTTCGGTTTTTTTAGGATAATTCCGGACTTAGTCGGAATTTCTTGGCTTTTAAAACGGCATTTTGTTAAGCATCAAAATACGCAACTTTGCCTCCCTTTAACCGACCTTGTATCTCTTACGGTTTCCAAGATCCCCATGATAGACATCCTTATCTTGGACACACTGTATATCTCAAAACTGAGTAGAATAAATGAGTTCGACTGAATAACAAAAAAGTTTTTAAATAACATGTACTTTAGCATGCGCGTAATTTCAAAGTCCCTGCAATCGATTAATATTTTCGATGCGTCGCGACTCTTTACTCTTGGTAGGCGTCGAATTTTTTTAACTGTGAAAAATAACTACTCGACCCCATACATTGACTACTCTTTACAGAAATCAAATATTCCTATTCGTTTCCGAGATATTGACGTGCGGAGTTTTAAGTGAAAAGCCCTGTATATACAAAAAACCGTCATCAGGTATTCACCTCTAACACCCTGTATCTTGAAAACGAAGAGTTTGTGGATACTAGTTTATATGAAGTTTCATTATTTCTATTTTGGGGCGTAGAAAACGTGGTTAAAATATTGACGTCTAATTTCGACACACCCTGTATAAGCTCACCCCCACTCATCAGTATTTGAGATACCTTCGTTCACATCTATACCAAAATTGGCTTTTACACCATTTTCCCCCCCTATTTTACCCTCGTTGTCTGGAATATTTTTGCTCTTCAAGATGCAATGATCGAAATTTATATCCGACGTTTCAAATTTTCGCAACCTTCATCAACTTTTTTTCAATAACGAGTCTAAAAAAAAACTTTGTTCAAGTCTGGTGTGCAAAAATGATTCACCCGGTATATTGAAAAACATTTGCACAAACTGCTCTGGGACCTCGTGTATTCGAATTCATCTTGTTCATTTTGATATCATGAACGGCGTGGGCGCAATCTAGCTTTCCTATATTTATGACCCTGAAAAGGGAATGACCCTGTGCAATAGAAATTCTGCTATCACAACAACGTAGGTATTCAAATACTAGAATCTTTCACACAAATGGATGGATGAAATGAACTATTTTTCGAATAAGAGTATTTTTCTGTTTGGACTAATTTTGGAAGAAAACTGCGGAGTACCAAGCTGAAACTAGGAAGCGTACGAAATGCAGACATACCCATCATGGTCTCTTGAATACAAGCAGACCTTGTTTAGTTAAAATTCTACATGCTATCAAATTATGACATTGTTGGGAAAAGTGTACAAGGTGGCAAAGTAAGAATTCGAGGTACTGTATTATTTGGGAAACTATCCATCGTCGAAGCTTGCAGTAAAAAAATTGCTAAAACGGCCAAAAGAAAGACCTGGATAATATAATAATATAAGTTTCTGGGGTGGTCGCTAGGGGGCGTAACAAACGACATCAAGTTAAAAAAAAAAGGTTTTTTAGACTTTTGAAAAAGGAATACATTTCTCTATTACAAAAATTTAAAAAAAAAAAACAAAAAATTAAATGATTTCTTTAATTATTTGTTTGCTTTTTTTTATTTTTCAATAGAAAAATGTGTTCTCCTTTCAAAATACATAAAAATGAATACACCATTACATTTGTTTTTTTTTTTAGAAAAAACTCAAAAATATGCTACCATTTCAGTTAACGCTATCTAGCGGCGACGGCGAAGGTCACAAAAACAAAAGCAAATGAGCATTTGGTATTGCAGATTATGCTCTCCAGTCTGTATTTTTTTTTTGTTGATATGGTCAATGTTTTTTTTTACTTTTATACGTCAAGTGTGTGAGGATGTTCCGTTTAAATTTTAGAGATTGACATATGTTCATATTGTTCATGATGATGGTTGAATACCCGGAACGCGTCGGACCATAAATTAACTTTCATATTAGATAAAGGACTTTTACTTTCATTTTGCAATTCGAACTCCCCCACCGCTTCATTTTGTTAGATAGAAAAAAAACGATTTAGATAATAAGTGTAGATGAATAGTCGGTTAATATGAAAATGATATCATGGATATATTTTCATTGGGCAAAATTCTATGAAAATAATATTTTTCTACTTGGTGTTGGTTGTTACTCCCCCAGGCGACCATTTCAGAAACTTGAAAATATTTTCAAGTTTTTTCTCTTGGCCATTTTAGAGATACATTTTTTTGCCGTAAGAAAGATGAAGTACTTCGCATTCTTAGTTGACCACCCTGTACAGGGTGATTCATTTTCAGCGACAAGGTGCCAGTTCTCTTAAACTATTCATCATAGAGACCCAGGAAAAAAATAGTCAAGTAATGTACTCATGGGAAAATGCTGGAAATATATTTCAAGCTTCTAGGATCGCCACAAGGGGGCGCAACGGTACTGAGAAAACAGAAAATCGACATATTTTCGATATGTTTCTCCTTTGAACTGCCAAAAAAGAATATGGAAACAGATTTTGGACGATATACTCTACAAAATTGTCTGTCTAAGTTGTCAAATGAGATAGCTAGAGGCTGTCAAGCTTGATGTTACTAAATTGCCTATAACTTCGAGATTCTTTCACCGATTTGACTGTTCTTCAGCTCGTTTTGAAAAGGAAAATCTGCTCTTTCTGGTGAATGTACTTGGGATGGATTTTATTCGCTTTAGCCGATCACACAAATGAATTCTAAAAGTCAAACCTATGTTTGGGTTTTTTTTTAAATATTTAAATACAAAGCCACTAACTAGATGCCTCCGTCATGTTATTTGGATAATTTCTTATCACTTCCATGAAGATCATTTTTCTATATCTTTCAAAATAGAAGAGTTACGGAGACTTCATCAGGAATCCCTCGAGAAATACTTTTGAAACAGCCCCTGAACATTTGAATATTTCAAAAAGATAGGGGTGCCTTGGCAATGGTGGGGATTTTGAGCATATGCACTAGTTTTTGTGTTTTTTTTTTGTGTTAATTTCATTAAAAAAGAAAAATTTTTGGAATAAGGTATTTACTGGTCCATCGTATTATTTGCTTATGGTGCACTTATTCCACTTGACAGCTGCTCGTGAAAAAGGACACAAAAAATTGTTTGCATTCTCACTTATAGGTTTTTCAAGACAATTCTGATGTGAATTTTTTTGACACATTTGAATTCACAGGGGCTGTTCCAAAAGTATTCCTGGAAGAATTCCTGATGAAGTATTCTATTTCAAAAGATATAGAAAAATGATCTTCATGAAAGTGATAAAAAATTATCGAAATTACACGATGGAGGCATCTATTTAGTGGGTTTGCATTTTTACTTTTACAATTCATGTTGTGTGGTCAGCTAAGGCGAATTAAATCGTTCTCGAGTATATGCATCAGAAAAAGCAGATTTTTCTCTTTAAAACGAATCTAAATAACAGTCAAACTGGTCCAGGGATTCCGAAGTTTAAGGCAATTTGGTAACATCAAATTTGACGGCCTGTAGCTGTCTTATTTGACAACTTAGAGAAAAGTTTAGTATCGGGGAGCAATTTTGTAAAGAATATCGTCCCAAATCTGTTGCCATATTCTTTTTTGGTAGTTAAATGGAAACATTTTCGAAAACATATCGATTTTTTGTTTTCACAGTACTGGTACGCTCCCTTGCGGTGATCCTAGAAGCTTGAAACATTTTTTTTTCCTGGGTCTCTATGATGAATAGTTTACGACCGTAAGGTGTAAATGACAAAAAAAAATCAAATTTGATTACGGTTTTCAGGAAATCGCTCCTGCATGGTCCGAAACTAGAATGTAAAAAGAATTAGTCATTTTTTTTGGAACGATTTTATAAAAAACGAGTAAGAGTAAATTATCTTTGTGGAAAGAGATTTCGAGAAAAGTTATAAAAGAAAGTTGTTAACAATAAAAAGTAATGCCCGAATACCAATTTTGATACAAATTGGTTTATTTTGATTTTTAAAAAAAAAAAAAACAAAATAGGCCAATATGAGATTCGGCCATAACTCTTTCTCCTAAATAAGTTTCTTCAATGACTTTTTTTTTATGAGTCTTGAAACAAAGGTACTTTACTCATAATTTTTATAAAATCAACAAAAAAATTAAAGTAGGCCAATTTGTATCAAAATTGGTATTCTTTATCTTTTTAAACAAAGGTACAGGGTGTTCACGTATAAATGGACCCCCCCATTAACTCTTTAATTTGATGTTTGGGACAAAAATGTTTCAAGTGAAAGTTTAATGGTTCAGAAGGAATTTTGTGAAAACAATATTTTCACATATACAGGATGCTTCAGAACTTCTGGGCGTGGTCCAACTTTCTTATTTCAAATGGCAACCCTATTTTTCTATTTGATTTTTGGATTCTCCTCAAAATTCTAAACATTTTTCATATAGGATACCCTATACCCAAATCCAATCAATAAAAAGATATTAACGTAAGAAATTTACCATTTTTTTGAGCATGTTTTGAAATGTATGGTATTCTTCGAGAATCATGGAAACGAAGTAATTGATCATAAATGTCAGCTTGTCAAGAATGTTTAAACATTATATATCGCGAAGAGGAAAAGTTTGAAATATTTTCTTTATATATCAAGAATAATAAAAACAAAATTAGAGCTAGACGAGAATATATACTTCTTTCTACATGGCGACAGACGCGCACCGGCTTCAAATACGTTTAAACGTATTTACGAATTATTAAGAACCTCAAAATCTTTAAGAAGGCGAAAAAGGACGACTCACATGAATGAAGACGACGATTTAGAAATCATTTTCTATTTCCAAGGTATTTTAAATTATCTATGTAATTTATTGATAATAATTATTTCTAGAAAATCCTGCTAACTCAATAAGAGATTGTGAGAATTTCAAAAAAGTATTGGAAAGGTTCAGCAAACATTAAAAAAATACAAATGGCACTCATTTAAATTGAATTAAAAAGTCCAAAATTTAACAGAAGCTAATAAACAAGAACGCCTTAATTTCTGCACACATTTAGAAGAACTTGAAAGAGAACAAAATACTGTGGGGCGATGAGTGTTGCTTCAGCACTGGAGGAATTCAAAATGGAAAAAATCTTCATCATTGGTCAACCAATAATCCTGAAAGGTTTATCGAAATAAAACATTCAGGTCGCCGATCTGTTAATGTTTGGTGTGGGATGAAGAACAATATAGTTGTAGGTCCCATTTTTCTTGATCATTCACTAAATGGGAACCTTTACTCAAATATGCTTCAAGACGATATTGACAATCTTATTGATGACTTACCGTTGAATGAAGCACAAACATTGATCTTTCAACAGGACGGGGCACCAGCACATAACGTGGGCGTAGTAACGAATTATTTGAATGAAGATTATGAAACCTGGATAGGTAAATATGGGACAATCAAGAGGCCGCCAAACAGTCCAAATTTAACTCCCCTTGACACCTTTTAATGGGGATATTTAAAAAATTATATTTACATGAGAGAACATGACAATGTGGAATTATTGAAAGAATTAATACAAAATGGGATTGGAATTATAAATCAACATGTAGTTGTGAAAGCTATGGACAAATGAAAAAAAGGATACCGTCTTTGTATTCAGATGAATGGAGGCCATTTTCAACAGCTCATGGAATTTCAATAATTACATACATTTTTTTTAATCCAACCGCGTGTTAACTTCATATATCAAATATACGAGCTTCTGACGTTAATATCTTTTTATTGATTGAATTTGGGTATAGGGTATCCTATATAAAAAATGTTTAGAATTTTTTGGTGAATCCAAAAATCAAATAAAAAAATAGGGTTGCTATTTGAAATAAGAAAGTTGGACCACGCCCAGAAGTTCTGAAACAGCCTGTATATGTGAAAACCTTGTTTTCACAAAATTCATTCTGAACCATGAACCATTAAACTTTCATTTGAAAAATTTTTGTCCCAAACATCAAATTAAAGAGTTAATGGGGGTGTCCATTTATACGTCAACACCCTGTACATCTTAGCCATTTTTCATAAAATCGCCCCAAAACCACCATATCAATTGATTTGACTCATCCCTTTCACATTTTGGTTCCGAACCATGCATGAGCGATTTCCAAAAATCATAATCCAACTCGTTTTTTTTTGTAATTTACACCTTACGAAAACTCAATCCATGGACACACTGTACAATTACATTTTTAATACATGAAGACTTATATTATAACGATGATTATGGCAAATCTCGTTCATTTTTAACACCTACTTCTAAGACTTACCTATATGTTAAAAAGTCTGACTCGGTTTTCGTCAAATCTATCAACACACAACTGTGCACCATAGGAACTTCATAACAACTGATGTTCTGTCTTTGGAAAATTCCCTTGTATTCATCGGTCCTTTTATAGTAATACTCCTCAGTCATTCCATGCCAGAAATTCGAGTACAATCCTTCCGAATGCAGCATTGGTGCCACAACAGTATAATTTTTTGAAACTAAATATGACAATGTATCACGGTTTGTCAGGAATACGTCGGCATCAACAGACTAAAGGCAATAAAATCATCTTTTGAATTACTACAATGATACGCACCAATAGATAGTCTGCCCATTTTTCTCTTGCAAACTTTAATGCTGTTTCTCTCAGGTTCATCATGTGAGTGAACCTTTCGTTCGTCCAGTGTGCAATTCCTTCCTCACCTGACATAAACAATAAAATATAACCGGATTAAATTATTGTAATATGTACCTTCAAAAAATGACTTGCCGTCAACCTCGAACCCTGTGTAAATTGAGTGATAATCATCTTTTACTAATTCTATCCAATGCTTTAGTATGTCTACACTATTGTCCAAGTTATGATCACTTCGGAACCTATAACAGATAAATGTTTTTCAAATAACTAAAACTCCGTTATTTCGTGTTTAGTTAAATTAAATTTAAACCTTGAAGAAAAATTGAGTATCGTCCCATCACTTAAACCAAAACTTCTGTCATATATCGTTTTGTAAAATAATCAATTTACCAATATTGCAGGTATAAGTGAACAGGTTGTATGTTAAAACCAATGACAGTGCTCTAGAAGCCTTTCCAAATCGTCAACTATGATGAATGATGAATTTTTTAGTATGATACATCGAATGTTAAGGGAAAATGGTACTTTACCACCAAATAAGATTGTGATGATTGTGGAAGAAACCGTATCACACGGACTGTGGAAGAAAGGGTTCTTCAAGCGGTTGAAGTAAATCCATATATTATCCAGAAGAATATCTTTACTAGAAAATATTCCTAAAAGCAGTGTTTTGAAGACTGTGCTTTATACAGGGTGTCCCAACGATAGAGTAAAGTAGGTTTTATCATATAGGATATGAAAAATATCAATATCAATATGCGTCACAGGTTAGGGGTGTGAATAGCGCACATTCTGAAAATATTTGGGAACATACAGGGTGCGTCACAAAAGTATGGCACGAAAAAGTATGATTTTTTTAAATGGAACCCCCTGTATATTAATTGATATTTCAATTCTTTCTTCAATTTGGAACAAAAATTGTGATATAACTAATGTTCCTTAATTCAACCGTTATCGAGATATCGCGTTTTAAAAATGGCATTTTTGCAACTTTGACATGCTATAAAACTCAAACTATTCAAGTTAGAGAAAAATGAATTGCACATTCCTGTCTTAACTTTTCAAGAGCTATTCAAGGAGATTAAATCCATTATTGTGAAAAAATGTCAAAATGTGCCGAAAAAAGTTGACAGTTGACGTTACCTTCTATCCATATGACAGAAAAGCTCTTGAAAAGTTAAGATAGGAAAGTGCAAACCATTTTCCTCTAACTTGAATAGTTTAAGTTTTATAGCATGTCAAAGTTGCAAAAATGCCATTTTTAAAACGCGATATCTCGATAACGGTTGAATTTAGGAACATTAGTTGTATCACAATTTTTGTTCCAAATTGAAGAAAGAATTGAGATATGAATTAATATACAGGGGGTTCCATTTAAAAAAATCATACTTTTTCGTGCCATACTTTTGTGACGCACCCTGTATGTTTCCAAATATTTTCAGAATGTGCGCTATTTACACCCCTAACCTGTGACGCATATTGATATTGATATTTTTCATATCCTATATGATAAAACCTACTTTACTCTATCGTTGGGACACCCTGTACATATCTCTACAAAGAGTTCAAGTTTTTAAAGATCAAGACTTACAACCAACAATAAAATTTTGTCAATGAATACAGACAAAATAATCATCAGGGCTGTTTCCTTTTGGATAAAGTGTTCTTTCCAGACGAAGTTTGACATCCTGTATCTTGATAACTAATCATTTACAGACCATTGTTTATATGAGGAAAAAATCTCCTTTTCTAATGTAGAATCACTTGAACGTTATTCCCGGACACAGGGTGACCCAATTTTATCCGGCAATGTTTTAAAATCTAGATCCTACTGATTAAAATGAACAATTTTTATTCTATTAACATTTTTTTAAGTCTTCGTCAGTTTACCCCGTCAAAGATTTATTGATTTGAAACAGTTGAATTATTAAATTTTGTATGAACCAAATTTGGTTGAGATTTAGTTTTATTCTGAAAGACGACGAGATGACCTCTCGAACCATGAAAAAAAAAACACCCACACAATTGACTCTATTTTCAGAAGCTTGTAAACTCAATAATTTGTTGATGGTTGTAAAGAAACACTAAAAAAATTCACGAATTTGTCAGTTTTTGTAAAACTTGCTTCTCATATTAAGTTTCGGTCAGCTTTATAAAAAATTCAATTGTTTTATCCACTTTTGCTTCAGTAACTCGAATATGATCAAACTAATTGAATTTAGTGAGGTATCTTTGAAAAAAAATGATGAAGGAAGACTTGCCGAGTGGTCCAAGAACCGAGTGAGTAACCGTCAAAAACAGTCCTAATTGACTGACTGACTGACTCATCAAGGCCCAGCCGAAACTATTACAGATAAAGCCTTGAGATTTTGAAGAGATGTTCTGCTAAATATTTATAGGTGTGCTGGGAAAAATGAGAAAACGGCGGCTCGTGATATATTTCCAGGGAGGTCACAAAAATAATATTTGGATAATATGTATTTATGATCCATCGCAAAACATAGGTACCTTCCAATATCTATTGATAGATTTGTTGTCAGTCCAGATGTTGGTAGGTACCTACGTGGGTTCTATGTTTTAAGGTACCTACACATATTATGAATCATAAATACAGGGTGTATTCGAGGAGTGAAAAAATTGAGTTTGATGTGGTTTCGCTATCATGAAGACACAATACATACGTATCAATCAACAGAATGTAGCAAATCAACTTTGATCCTATAGTAATTCGAATACAAAATCGACCAGTTACATCAAAACGCCTTGCTGACAAAGTTCCGGCAACAGGTGTTTTTTCAGTCTTTTTTAACATCAATTAATCAATATTTCAAAGATTTTTGCCTTTTTACAAACTTTAAACAATATCTAGATACAAACTATTTTTTAATTTTTTTTCATTTGGAACTCGTAGTGAGTTTTATTTCACCTCATTCGTGAGTATTGGATTAACGTAGATACTATCCATTATTTTTCAAAATATTGAAAATTTCATAGCACAAAACGCATAAAACACAATTTTCTCCAATATGATGCAGCAAAACGCATTTTGTTCAGGACTTTTTATTCTTTTTATAGAAACTCAAGGTACTTTTGATTTGACTGATACTATTTTCCATGTACATGCATGTATATAAAACGATTCTACACACACATTTTGCTTTAGTACTTTGTTTTTAGTCGTAAATGGTTTTTGGTCATTATTAGGAATTCAGTTTTTGGTGACAATGCGTTTTGATAAGTCATTTCTCGTCATTTCAAGTTGGGGTTGTTCTCCTTACACTGTATAGAATGCAAGAAAAAGAGAACATTTTTCAAATAAGATTTTGTCCGATAAAGCTTAGATTACGAGATACTGGCTGTTAAAGTTTTTTTTAATGCTTTTTATATCATGACTTTCCTACCACTCCAGATATTCCCACACAATTTGATACACTTCTTTTGGTCAATATAATACATTTTTTGATGTTTTGAACATTTTTTTCCAGTGGCGTTCGAACAGGATTTGTAATGAATTTTAAAAAAGGTACGCCATTGGTGTATTTTAAAATCAATATTATTTTCAAAATACTCATTCACTTTGGTGTTAATTTGGTCTTTCTCGTTTTTGTCTAATTTGAATTGACGTAAGGTCAATCACTTACATTAGCACAATGCAAATGTGATGAAAACAATGTGGAAATATCTGCATTGATACGAAAGTTTATGATAAAAAAGGCATTTTTTTCTTAAAACTTTAACACCCTGTATCTCAGAAACGAAAGATTTTCGATCATAATTTTATTTGAACTATTTTTTTATTTTTTCGCATTATAGACAGTGTTTGAAAAAAAACCCCAACTTAAAATACACCCTGTATATCCAAATATTATTTTTGTGCCCCATTCCCTGAAAATATATGTCGAGCCGCCGTTGACATTAATAATCTTGAATGAAATCAATGACACGTATTTCGTCGATTAACTAAATTCAACCCTTAAGGGGGTGAAAGGGGTGGAGGTATAAAAAATCATAAAGCAATAAAGAAAAATTATTTTTGGTCACATCAACTAGAAACTTCATTATGATGATCTTGAATGAAATCAATAAAATAATATGTTTCGTCGTTTTCCAAAATTCAACCCTTGATGGGTGAGGTGGGGGTGTGAAAAATCATAAATAATAGTTATTTATAGTACTAGTGCGTTGTGTTAAGAATAATTCACGCGAGCAAGATTTGGATAAATTCTCAAGTGACTTGTGAAACATAACGCACAACATAACGCACGAGTGCCATACAATGTTTTATCCAACAAATTGAGGAAATCGTTTTTTCATGAGATAATTATCAAATATAAGTTTCAGTGTGGGTTATTTGACACTTTATCCAAAATTACATCAATAATGACACCTAAGACTACCTAACAACACCTATAACTATCATGTGCAGGGTTGTCAGAGTTTTAGCCACCCCTGGTTTAAACCATGGTTTAAACCGGTTTAAACCGGCCTGGCTAAAAGTATAAAAAGTGGTTAAAAGTAGCTGAAATTAAAGTTAAATCAAGAAGACATGTTTAATTTACTCACAAAAACTTGGTAAAGTTACTAAAGCTGCGTGATAAATAGAAGGAACTTCACAATATAAAATGAAAAATCACAAAAACGCAAACAGAATAGCCTAAAAACCTTTATCTACTCCGGCCGATGATGACACATTTTGGCTAACGATTAATGTTAAGGTTTACATTAAATTTCACTTCGAAGTGGAAATATCAAATTTTCGCTTGGCAAACGTGAATCATACGCTACCATCTAAATTGGATTTGTGTTCAAAGTCACGTTTATGCCAAATTTGATGTAGATGGTATCATATGACCCCCATGTGGCAAGTGGAAATCTATCATCTCCACTTTTAAGTGAAATTCAATGTAAACCAGGCATAATGATCACCTGGTAGTGCGGCCTTAGCTACCGAAAAGCGGTGGTGGCAGGGATACGCTAACGTATACCCAATCAATTTTAACAATTACTTGACAATGGGCTGAGGCTAAATAATAAGCGTCCAATCGCATTTTATCCACTATTGACCACATTTTAGACGGTTTAAACCACTTTTAGCCAATTGAGTCCACTTTTAGCCAATTAAAGCCACTTTTAGCCAATTAAAGCCACTTTTAGCCACTGGCCTGGCCAAAATTAGAAAAATCCGGCTTTTTTACAACCCTGATCATGCGTTAGATAAATAAATAATAGTATATTATTCAATGAGCATGTGCTGACAGCTATTACTCACGAGGATGAAGTTTGCGACACGAGCCGGAGGCGAGTGTTGCAATCATACGAGTGAGTAATTGTCATTACATGCGAGTAGAATACTATACTTTTTCTACGGCCTTTATACCGGGTGTCCAAAAAAATCTGCACATAATTTGAAAAGTAAGATCATGTGACAACCAAACCCGTGAGTAATGACCCGTGAGTAATGAATCATTACTCACGGGGTAAGTATTAGCTTCGACCTACGATCATAATGTGACAACCAAACCCGTGAGTAATGACCCGTGAGTAATGAATCATTACTCACGGGGTAAGTAATAGGTATTATTATCTATTCAAAATGCGTGAGTAATAAGCCTATTATTAAACGGTCGTAGAAAAATATATTTTTGGTCACATCAACTAGAAACTTCATTATGATGATCTTGAATGAAATCAATAAAATAATATGTTTCGTCGTTTTCCAAAATTCAACCCTTGATGGGTGAGGTGGGGGTGTGAAAAATCATAAATAATAGTTATTTATAGTACTAGTGCGTTGTGTTAAGAATAATTCACGCGAGCAAGATTTGGATAAATTCTCAAGTGACTTGTGAAACATAACGCACAACATAACGCACGAGTGCCATACAATGTTTTATCCAACAAATTGAGGAAATCGTTTTTTCATGAGATAATTATCAAATATAAGTTTCAGTGTGGGTTATTTGACACTTTATCCAAAATTACATCAATAATGACACCTAAGACTACCTAACAACACCTATAACTATCATGTGCAGGGTTGTCAGAGTTTTAGCCACCCCTGGTTTAAACCATGGTTTAAACCGGTTTAAACCGGCCTGGCTAAAAGTATAAAAAGTGGTTAAAAGTAGCTGAAATTAAAGTTAAATCAAGAAGACATGTTTAATTTACTCACAAAAACTTGGTAAAGTTACTAAAGCTGCGTGATAAATAGAAGGAACTTCACAATATAAAATGAAAAATCACAAAAACGCAAACAGAATAGCCTAAAAACCTTTATCTACTCCGGCCGATGATGACACATTTTGGCTAACGATTAATGTTAAGGTTTACATTAAATTTCACTTCGAAGTGGAAATATCAAATTTTCGCTTGGCAAACGTGAATCATACGCTACCATCTAAATTGGATTTGTGTTCAAAGTCACGTTTATGACAAATTTGATGTAGATGGTATCATATGACCCCCATGTGGCAAGTGGAAATCTATCATCTTTGAAGTGAAATTCAATGTAAACCAGGCATGATGATCACCTGGTAGTGCGGCCTTAGCTACCGAAAAGCGGTGGTGGCAGGAATTCGCTAACGTATACCCAATTAATTTTAACAATTACTTGACAATGGGCTGAGGCTAAATAATTAGCGTCCAATCGCATTTTATCCACTTTTGACCATATTTTAGACGGTTTAAACCACTTTTAGCCAATTAAGTCCACTTTTAGCCAATTAAAGCCACTTTTAGCCACTGGCCTGGCCAAAATTAGGAAAATCCGGTTTTTTTACAACCCTGATCATGCGTTAGATAAATAAATAAATATATTTTTGGTCACATCAACTTGAAACTTCATTATGATGATGTTCTTAAATGAAATTAATTAAACACGTAATACGTGTTTTCCGAAATTTGATGGGTGTGAAACAAGTAGGGTCACTAAAAATCATAAATTATAAATGAAAAATTATGTATTTTTGACCAATCAACTTGAAATTTCATATCAATTATCCTGAATGAAATTGATGTTTTCGTTTCGTCATGTTTCGTTTTTTTTTTTTTTTAATTCAACCTCTAAAAGGGTAGAAGAGGTTAAGGCAGAGGTGGCAAAACTAAAAAATGATTTATATTTATTAAATTATATTTTTGGTCATATCAACTTGAAACTTCATATCAATAAACTTGGATGAAATTAAAGAGACCCGTGTTTTGTTTTTCGAAATTCAACCTCCAAGAGAGTGAAAGAGATGAAGATGGCGAAAATAATAAATTAATGAACAAGTATGATTATATTTTTGGTCACATTAACTTGGAATTTAATAATAATACACTTGAATGGAATTCGGGATGAAATTGTTGAAACACGTTTTTCGTTATTTTTTAAAAATCAAAGTTCAATGAAAGGAATGTAGATGGCAAAATCCATACATTAATGCAAAATTGTGTACTCTTGATCACACATTCAACCTGTGTGATCAAGAGTACACAATGGACCATTGAATAAATAAAAAAGAATAGCCATTCATCATGAAACATTAAAATTTCATTTTATTTAGAGAGAGAATTAACACCGAGCCACATCAAATGACAACAACGGAATAATTCCAAATGTATCTACAAAATGAAAACAGAAATTGTCTTGTAATATGTTAAGTCAGATAAGATGAGAACCACTTTTTTTAACATAAAGATTAACAATTGAAGAGGTACTCATTGAAATAGGGATGGTTTTTCCAATTTCTTTATCTCTCAGGCCTCTACTTGAAAAAATACATTACCTACGTATCAAGCAGTAATTTCTGGTTGTGTCGATCGAGCCACGAAAACATTCCATGGACGGCTGATCAAGATTGTTCTTGACTTGACGGTTACCTACTCGGTTATTGGACCACTGGGCAGGTCTGTCTTCCTTCATCCATTTTTTTCAAAAATACTTCACTAAATATAATTAATCTGATCATATCCCAGTTACTAAAGCAAAAATATGGAATAAGTCGTGTTTCAGATAAATAGAAAGCTCATTTTAAAATTCTTGAAAAAAAACTGGACGATATAAAACGATTGAATATTTTTGAACGCTAACCGGAACTTCCTAATATGAAAAGCAAGTTTTACAGAAACTTGCAAATTCGTTTTTTTTTTAGTGCTTGTTTACAGCTATTAGGAAAAAATAGGAGATATTTAAAAAAATAAAGTTTTGACTTTACAAGTTCTAAAAATGGACATGACCTCAATTGTTTGAGTGGTTTTTGTCATCGTTTTAGACGGGGTTTGAGAGGACATTTCCTCGTTTTTCAGAATAAAATAAAAAGTAAGTGTCAACCTTGGTCTCAACCTCGGTCTCAACTTACTATAAGACGGTGAATGAACTTGTAGACGAGTAGTTTAATGACATTTAACGGCTGTGTATCGTACATTGTTTTGTTTCATACTGTGACAAATTTTTTTATCGGTTCAAGAGAAAAAGTGCTTTTTCATTGTCAAAGCACACATTGAGTGAGCGATGGTGGCACTCTGTCTCCCATCATAACCATGAGATGGCGCCAGCCAAATCATGTCACCACTTAGCTAATATAATAGTATAGATAGGTTACTTATGTTAGCAATATTTTATGTCAATTCATTAATAAAAACCATGAGATGGCGCCAGTTTAACCATGCTACCACTTAGGTAATATAAATACGTAACTTATGATACCAGAATTTTATGTCAAGTTATTAGTTAAAACCATGAGATTGCGACAGCCAAACCATTTTACCAATGCAATTTCACAGTCTTTGACGATGCAAAGTGTCATTTAGCCAAGTTGTAGAGTAAATTTTTATCACAGTCTCCGATCATGTCAAGTGTCATTTACCGGATTGGTGACCCATGATACTATAACAAACAAGATATGCTCACGCGCAGGTTTCGCCTGCGTCATTCATTGAACTCGATACTACCGTACCTGGAAGGGACTCATCCGTGCTGTTTACATCGAGTTGACTGAGGACAAATTTTCGACTAGAAAGAGATAGAGACAGAAAGGGGTGTCTATCTTTGTCATATCTGTTGACATAATATATTAGCTGTGTTTGTTATGCACCACTATAGTGCACACTTTTTCACACTGCAACACTCAGTGTGGCTTTGTTTGTAATGTTTGTCTGTTTTTTAGGATAGAATCTTAGTACGTTTAGTAAAGATATTCTATCCTAAAAACCAGACAAACATTTCACGAAGAAAGCCACACTGAGTGTTGCAGCTAATATTATGTTCAATCAATATGTAGCTTTCTATAGTTTGGGTGCCAAACAAAATGGTTAATTTCTGCAGTGCATTTGGGTGTGGTAATAAATACACTCCAGAAAAGCAGATTTCATTTTTTGGCTAAGTGATATAACTCCAATTATTAAGGACAAGGGCATGCACCTTAAGTATACCTACACGAAATTGTCCTAGTTAAAAGAGCCCTACTCACACTCCTGCAGCAGGGGCAATCTAGGCCTGCCGCAGGAGAAACTTCCTTGTAAAGTACGTTTTGTTTTGAAAATGTGACAATTTCACATCCGGTTCGAGTTCGTTGGTTCTACTACTAACATCATTTCCAAAGTTTGTTTTCTCATATCCTGCTTGAGATAATGCTAGGAAGGTATGAAGGGGCCCTTACCGCCCTGCTTAGAAGGCGATCTAGGAAATCGCCCCAATCGCCCTGCCTCCTAGATTGCCCCTGCTGCAGGCGTGTGAGTAGGGCCCTCTGGGAATTGATGATGGTAAACACTCCAAGAAATGCAAAAGTTCTATTCGGACATTCCTCAAGCCCCGTATCATAAAACACCATATTTTTATTAGTTTTAATGTGACCCCAAAAATAAAAGTATTTTCATTTTTATTTTAAGCTATTAATACCTTTACTTCACTCAATACACAGGTTAAACGTATAAATCACCCTGCACCTACTACCTACCCTGTATTTTCTCAACTATTTAATCGAATTACGGATCATCTAAGTATACTTCATTATTTACTAATTTGTTTAATATTTTGCATTTTTCCAGATAGTTATTTGAAATATATAGATCCATCACAACTACTAAGTATGCACATAATTGTAGTCATTTTTTCCAAGCAAATCAACCGCTTTTTCAATTTATCTTCAAACTATTTGAAAACCTCCGACTTCGCATAAGGGCAATGAGTGTGACAGAGATAGCATCCCCTTTTTAGTCCAATCAAAATATATCTATGCGCCAAAAAAATACGACTAAAATTGCCTCAGTTGTCGACACGCCAGGGGCCCTTCCAGTTACGTAGTATCGAGTTCAATGGCGTCATTGCGTGTCCGAACCTCGAAATTCATAAGTTACCCATGGTAACCCACATGATAAACTAACGCACATCCCACTTCAGAAGTCATCACGTGACCTACCTTGAACCTATACAAGCAATGTCACGCGGGGACGTCATGCGTGAGCCGGCTCAATTTTTGACCAGCAAATGATAAGTTAACGTTATTCATGTTCTAAATCCAACCTCACTTTTGGCTCACGGTGACGACATACGCGGCTTGGTTCTAATTGCGTCCAGCAATTGATCATATCTTGAGTGTTTCATGGCCGATAGCACCAACCTATTTTGAGGATACTTAACGCTAAGGGACCCTTAACTTGACAGTTTTGCAAGCAAATATGTCAAGTCAAGGATCCCTTAGCGTTAAGTATCCTTAAAATAGGTTGGTGCAATCGGCCATCAGTATCATGCTGGTGACCAGTCCGATAAATGTCAGGACTCTACAGTACAGTATGAAATAATAGTAATCTACGTTACTAACGGTAAATGACTTTTCAAATTACGAGTCGAGATGTTTATGGACGAGGCGACGAAGGAGCCGAGTCTGGAATTTCCAGACGAGTAGTTTAATGACATTTAACGGCTGTGTATCGTACATTGTTTTGTTTCATTATGTGATAATTTTTTTTGATCGGTTTAAAGAGCATTCTTGTCAAACCATACACTTTGAGTGGCAGTCCGCCTCACATTCTTACCATGAGAAAGCGCCAGCCAAACCATGTCACCACTTAGGTAATAGATTGGTTGATTATATATGAAGTGTATCCAAGATAAGGGGGGGGGGGGATCTCGGAAACTATAAGAGATACAGTGTCGGTTAAATTGGACAAAAATTCGCATTTTGATACCCAACAAGATCCCGTTTTACAAATTTGAAAATTCCAAGCCGTTCCGGAAATATCCGATAAAAACCGAAATATTGCGATTTCGTTTTTATTTTTTTTAAAGCTATTTTGAAAGATATGAAAAAACCGAAACACTTTTTCATTGTCACTTTTTAAGCTCTACAAATTGACGTTAACAATTTTTCATTACAACGTCTCGATTCCATGGAACCACCATTAACTTTGTTTTTTCTTATGGGACGGAAAAAAAAGTACAGTATTAGATACGACACGACACAATATGGTTACTTATGTTTTTATCCAATTAAATGGCTTTTTAATACATTTCTAGTATTTTATTGTAGTAGGCCATGAGATCCGAACGATGAAAGGCAAAAGGAAATGTTGAAGAAAAACAAATTCTTGTCTTGCACAGCGACTAGCGGTAAATCATCTAAGGCATCTTCTAAATCGTGCCCCAAGATGTCAAGGTACCGCTCGGAAGTTAAGGAATTATTATAGAAAATAGGGCCTATAATCTTGTTACCAAAAATCTCACACCAAATATTAAATCCAAAGCGAACTTGATGTCTGGATAGTCTTTTAACACGTGGATTTTGTCGCGACCAATAGTGGGTATTGCGCCTGTTGAAAATACCGTTATTGGTCACCATACTTTCATCAGACCAAATCACTTTATATGGAAAATTAACACTCTCATCATCACACATCCTGGTATACCAATCACAAAAATGTCTACGTCGTTCATCGTCGTCCTACATCGCATCGTTGAATTCGCAATGAAAAGCGCAATCTAATACTGGGTGTACTTTTTCTTCGTCCCATAAGAAAAAACAAAGTTGATGGTGGTTCCATGAAATCGAAACGTTGTAATGAAAATGTGTTAACGTCAATTTGTAGAGCTTAAAAAATGCCAATGAAAAAGTGTTTTCGGTTTTTTCCTCGGTTTTTTCATATCTTTCAAAATAGCTGAAAAAAAAATCAAAACGAAATCGCAATATTTCGGTTTTTATCGGATATTTCCGAAACGGCTTGGAATTTTCAAATTTGTAAAACGGGATCTTGTTGGGTATCAAAATGCGCAATTTTTGTTTAATTTAACCGACACTGTATCTCTTATAGTTTCCGAGATCCCCATGCTATGCATCCTTATCTTGGACACACTGTATTACCAACATTCCGAGCAACATTCTATGTCAAGTTATTAATTAAAATCATGAGATGGCGCCAGCCAAACCATGCTACCAATGCAATTTCACAGTCTTTGATGTTGCAAAATGTCATTTTTGGAGTAGTCAAGTAATTTTTCTTACAGTGTCTGATGATGTAAAGTGTCATTTACCGGACTGGTTTTGGGTCCGGTTAATGACACATTTAACTGTTTCAAATCAATAAATGTTGATAAATCCTGAAAAAATGTTCATTGAATAAAAATTGTTCATTTGTATCAGCAGTACGTAGAATCCGATTCTACCTCCAAACTTTAAATAATATTGCCGGATAAAACTATTATGATCTCAGATTTTATTTAAGGCTGAAAAAAGCGTTAACTGGATACCTATGCGAGAAATCATGGTGATTTTTCTTGTGTAATAATTATATTATATTATAAATTCTCAAACGCTTCCTGAACATTATAGGTACTTGAAATTTTCTTAATGAATAAACGTCTCGACTAATGTATAAAACAAAAAATATCAACTTACCACAGAGAAATCCTATCCTTGGGATAATTCAAATTTTGCAAACCAGACAGGAAGTATGGCAAAGTGTGTTGTTTATTTCTCACTAAAATCGAAACCAATACAGTCGGCTTTTTCCTTTCTAAGGTAAAAGTTTGAACCGTAAACAATAAAATAAATATGAAAATCAAGTTCTGTTTCATATTTTAGTCCTTTAATTTCGACTTCCTACATAAACATCAACTCGTCTTAAAATCCGACATTCCCGAAGGATAACACACAACACATAAAAATGCATTATCTTTCTGGATTACACCATACAGAATCCCAACCACACACATTTTACTTGAATTGAATACGTAAATAAACAGCTGATTTAGCTCATTCCAATTTCAAGCGGATGCCTCGGGTTTCATTGTCGTCTTTCTTGAAGCCGCACTAGTCCAGTCAAATTAAATAAAAATATCGACAAAATAAATTAGAAGCGGCTAGATTGATGAGAAAAATTTTGATTTTTGATTGTAGTTAACTGACCTGTCGAAATATTTGGAAACAACAGAGATAGCCCTGATGAAAGTTTTGCTCGATTTGGGACAACTTTAATCATGCCATAATTATTTTCTTGGAATCAATGAAAATCACTTTTATTTTGTTATAAACAATTATTATTGAACAGTCAAAATCGCGTTTTTTGTTAACTCATTTATCATACTCATTTCTGAGTTATACCGGTTAACCGGTTTATAGTAAACATGTCTTGATTGCGACAAAAAATACGTTTACGGATGATTTTTATAGTCTCAATGTCTGTAAAAAGTAGTCAGTGTATGGGGTCAAGTGAATTTTATTCAAAGTTTAAGAAATTCGACGCCTACAAGAGCTAATATTTAAGCGTCTTAACGTGTCAGAACTACAAATCGGTTCCAGGGGCTTTAATTTACGCGTATGCGCAAATCTACGTTATTAGTAAATTTTATTGGTATTTACTCGAACTTATTAGTTCAACTTCTTTCTGAGTTAAACCGGTTTGAAGTAAACATTTCTTGATTGACAAAAAATGCGATTACGGATGATTTTCACAAGAATTTTTTGTCAATCAAAAAATTTTCACTAAACAAGTTCAACTCAGGAATGTTTGAGTTGGATTGGTTCGAGCCAATAACAAAAAAGTTTAAAAATAACGTAATTTCAGTCCATGCAATCGATTTTAATATTTTCGACGCGTCGCGACACTCAACTCTTCGTAGGCGTCGAATTTTTTTAACTGTGAAAAATAACTACCTGACCCCATACATGCATTGACTACTTTTAACAGAAAGCAAACACTTCTATTCGTTTCCGAGATATAGTACAGGGTAATTAGCTTATTCAAACTAAAAACAAAATATAAAGCTGAAAATGTGTTTGAAGGTACATTATGGGTAAGTAAATAAAAATTAATGGTCTTGCACCCTGTGCGTGATTGTGGGGTGATAGGGAGAGGGTAGAAATGTGCCCTCCTTTAGTTTTTCGCTTATAATTTGAAAACTGTTCCTCGTAGCGAAAAATTTTTCACACAAAAAAGAAAGCCAATAAAATTTTATACCAAATAAGTTGTGATCATTTTTTCGCTAGAATGCACCGTTTCCAAGATATCTGGTCTCATCTGTCAGTCATTCCAGAAAAATATTCTTCCGTCCTACTTTTTTGTCATAATTCCTTTTTTTGACAGCAGATATTTCAAAAAAGGTGGGAACTTTTTTTGTAGAACATTTTTAATCAAGTATAATTTTGATACCTTGAGAGCTGATCAATTAGCTTATCTAGATGGTCCTGGTTCATTTGGCTGATTCTTATGATCCTTATTCAGAGAGCTCCGACAATTCTTCCTCGTTACCTAGCATGGATGATCATTTGCTGCATGCTTCACCATTGCTTTTTCCACACATGGCGATACAAGAAAAGTCTTCTCGGCGACAGTCACATCTTTTAAATTACAAAAAAACCAATAACTTCAATACATTTCCGGGTGCCAAAGGGTCAAGTGTAGGAATTGGCACCAGTTGTCCCTCTCATTTATTACATCTCCAATCAGAAGCAGGAAGTTCGCTACCTCAAGCCAAGACTTAACCTGATGAAAAACTCTGTGGCTGTGTTGTTCGGCTGCTCCAGGTGTTGGTGGTACTATCGAGAGATCAAACTTTTCAGAAACTGGTTGTCTAGCTATAACCTCTTTATAACAGGTAAATCTGAATTTACTCAAGTCTTCCGAAGAAACTCGACCGGTATATAATAATTTGAGAAAATACTTTCCGGCTTGAGCATTATCTTCTTTGGTTGTATTTTCATCATTGAATGCAGAAACGTTTAAAAGCTTGTTTTTTGTCTTTATTAAAAAGTGAAGACGTTGTATCGCAACCTGTAACTGCATGGAGAAAAGAAATGTGATTTTTTACATCCCCAAGTACTTCTTGGAGTATCTTGCTACTGAGGACTTTTTGCTAACTTTAACTTTGTTGCTGGTATTAACATAAAACATTCGTCACAACTTCTTGCTACAGCTATCATTCTGACCAGATGATCAGTGTCATCTTCGTAATAGCTCCTTCCTTATTTTCATTGGAAAATGTGCAAACTGTATTAATGATGTGGGTATCGGTACCTAATGATCGGCATCCACTAGCGAAATTTTAATTTTAAATTTAGCAGCTGTAAGTTTGGCGGCCAAGAATGAAATAAAGTAAGTTTTGTTGGAGGTATTTTTTAGAGATTCTGACTGCGTAGTAGCAGGAAAAATTGAATCACTCACAACAATATCCACAGACCTCTTTGTCATATTTATTCTTCTAACATGTTCTACATTCTTCGTATACCGTATTCACTTTCATTGTAACAATCAAACACAATTAAACTGTCTTGGCCATAGTTTCTTTTGATATAGTCGATTTAACTGTCACATATTTGGGAAAACGAACCAGGTTTTGGCCAAACTACTCTATGAAGAGTAGTAGACTCTATGAAGAGTAGTAGAAGTGAAGGTGGTTACCCCGTCTATCACAAAGCAAGGCTTTGAAGGTTATTCCACATTTAGCGGACAATATTCCTCTAGGATAGCAATCAAAGATGACTTTTTCCCTTTTCTCATTAAAATAGAAGCAAACAGAGATCTTGGCCGTGGAGCCTAAACTTATAAACCGACTGGAAAGATGGAGCGGCGCGCGGCAGTCCACGGCACCGTCTTCTCTATCCACCCGCTACGGGTCTCCACCACTCCGCTCAGGCTGCAACGCCAGAAATTAGGAATTGCTATACCGAAAGCATATTTTGTTTTAAGAAATCTTCACTGTAGGCGGGCTAATTACCCTGTACTAATATTGCCGTGCGGAATTTCAAGTGAAAAGTCCTATACAGGGTGGGCTAGAAGAAATGGGTCATACGGTAACAGTAGATTCCTCACACAAAAATATTGCGATAGAGCTCAACTTGTCAATTCCGAAAGTTGATATTAACAGAGATACAGGATGCCAAAGTTGAATTTTGATTTTATCAAATAACTTTTGAAATAATCAAGTTATATCGATGAAATTGTATATATATGGGGATTGTTTGACATGCAAAATCCAAATCTGAGCACGGAATTGCTCCTACTTGTAGGGGGCGCCACTTACACATCTTTCCACTTAGCTCAAAAACTGAGAGGTCTATGACATTTTTGTTTATGGCATCTTCCGTCTCACAAAACAGTAGCTAATGTTCATCTAAACCCCAAGATTATATCTTTAGTGATAACCGACATAACCCGCAATTGCAATCAAAATGGGACCCCCTGTAACTTACCATATAGTGCTCAAAAAAAAACTAGGACTGTAAATTTCCATCTCCCGATCTATAAGAAAAAAACAAACTCATCGCCATGAAAATATCACATCATGACTGCAAGTTTTTATACAAGGTAAATCAAAGTTACAAACTTGATTTTTGGAATAATTATCACTAGAAAAATTATATTAGCTTCATGACTGAAGGTAAACGAAGGTTTTATTAGAAAGAAATCAAATTTGTCGCAATGGCAATAGAAAAATATATATATTTGAAAATATTGGTATTGGTATGAAATGGAAAAACATTTCCAATCAAACAAAACAAAATCGATCGCTGGGAAGAATAATTTAAAATGTAGACGGCCACTACTTTATATACGGTTCATTTATGCGTTGTTGCAATCAATCCGCATCCACACGTTCCCTATTGGGTTGATATCTGGACTTTTCAAAGGCTACGGTAAAATACGAATATAATATGGTTTTCATCCATGTATTCTTTGTACCATGTTTGTCCTATAGGTAGTCTTGAAGTATGCGCGCTGTATGAATTGGACACCACTATATCATGTTAAAAAATATAATCTTGGCCATATAGGGTGTTTCCTAAACATTGGTAAAATATTCAAAGGGTGCATGAGTCCTGGAAAAAAAATCCTCTAATTATTTGTCCAAAAATGCTTTTCAAGGGATCTACGCCCTTTTAAGTAGGGCACCCTTAAGATGGTTTTTCCTCAATATTTTCGAAACCGTTCACACACAAATAATGAAATTTGATACATCGCATAAACTTTCAATGCTGAATCATGATTGAAGCTCAGAATTTTAGTCAGGGGCGTACCATACTGGGGGGGCTAGTTTGGGTTAGGGTAAAAACAATCCCACTTTTTATGGTAGCTTTTTTTCACATTCTGATTTTAGAATATGTTATATCAAGGTTTATTATTTAAAAAACGTACTCCTGGTTCATATCGATAGGGCCAGTAGTTTTCGAGGAAATCGCAATTTTTTATATCTATGCATCGGCACCCTAAAGACAAGTCTTTTACAATATTTTCGAAACCACTCACATTCAAATATTGAAATTTGATAACTGCATAAACTTTTGACGGCAAATTGAATCCCCGCGATCTCCAAATTTAAAAAAATTTGTCATTGGCGTATCATACTGAAGGGGTTAGAGGTAAAAACTACCCCATTTTTGATGTTGATTTATTTTTGACATTTTCATTTTAGAATCACAGTCTTCGAAAAAGAGTGTCTTTTTCGCGTAAAAGACGTACTATGATTCTAAAATAAAAATGTCAAAAATGAATCACCATAAAAAAATGGGGGTGTTTTAACCCTAACCTTTCCAGTATGATACACCATGCACTGACAAAATTTTCAAATATTTGAGATCGGGATTTAATTTGGCTTCAAAAGTTTATGCACGTACCAAATTTCAATATCCGAATGTGAGCGGTTCCGAAAATATTGAGAAAAACTTAGCTTAAGGGTGCCGATGCAACGATGTAAAAAAAACACTGGCCCTATCGATATGAACTAGGAGAACCTTTTTTAATAAAAAACCTTGATTTATCATATTCTAAAATCAGAATATGAAAAATAGGTACCATAAAAAAAATGGGATTGTTTTTACCCTTCACCCCCAGTATATGGTACGCCCCTGATAATAATTTTGAACTCAAATCCTGAATTAGCATTGAAAGTTTAGACGATATAATAAATTTCATAATTTTTGTATGGACGGTTTCTGAAATATTGCATTGCTTTACTGCATCAATAGCTGGAATCATAACTTGTCTTATTGTATCAGAATATGACTCTGCAGTGAGTCTGCCCGGAACGACTTGACATTCTCCTGGACCCCTCGCTCACTGGTTCATCCCCAAACATTTATAAAAAGCGTCCACTTTGAGTAGTTTTACGCGTATTTTATTGTCACAAACCCGAATTGTTGCAGGATTGAAAAGATTTTTCATCAGAAACTATAACATTCTCTCATGGATTGTCTGGGTTCACATATTCATGTGTAAATTCTAATCTCCTCGCATTGTTTGCTCTAGTCAAAAATATTTTATTTGAAACACATCGATTGCTTATGTCCGGATTTCTGACTCTTCTGTGGGCCCTGGTGTGGGCCGTATTGGCCGAACAAGGATAATTCGTTTCTTTTTTAGCTTTGATTGCCGAATCAAATGGATGATTCTTCAAATGATTTTCCAATTCCCTATCTTGAAAGTCAGTGGAAATTTTGAAGGCGACCATCAGAACCTGCAAACGATAGGTTGCCTGGTATTTCTTAGTAATAACTATTAGGTTGCCAGGTTAATATTTATTTCCCGAGATATTCTAATAGGTCACTTACCTTAGCGCACCTATAATTATTTGTCGTGTACCCATCTTCACCAAATTGAAAATGTCACTTTTCAAAGCCCGGCAACAGTAACCCTTGACCGATTTTTCTCAGGCAACCTTATACCACCGCGTTCGTGACATATATGATTTATTGAATAAACAAATCACTATTATCGACTCACCTCTTTATACCTGGCAACCTAATAGTAATGACCAAAAAGTAGACTCCATTATTTCATTTGGTATCTGATTTTTTCAATAAACAAGTGGGGTGAAGAAATTAAAAAAAACTCATTCTTGTACTTTTGATTAATCATATTTTTTAGGCAACCACCCTGAAATATATTTTTTTTCATATTAAATTTAATATGAAACACTTCTTATCGAATAAACAGATGGGTGAAGGTCGTTTTCTATTCGAATCTGCTACAAAGTTGAGTTCCGGAGTCTGATCACAACCAAATGCCCCGTTTTCACAAAATTATAATGATTAAAAATTAGTTTAATGAATGAATGAATGAATAATTTTTCCCAATTATTGTCAGAACAATGACGACATGAACTTATCTGTCTCCTCTTAGCTGAGCCCAGTCTTGGATAGTGATAAAGGCTGCTCCACGACATAGGCGCCTTTCCGCTTTACATGCACAGCTATCTGGATCTGAACTGGGATAATATGAACCTCTATCTGGATACGAACTGGATTAAATCTCAATCTGAACTTCCAATCTCGAACCGAACTAGAACCTCTGATTTCCAGGTGTGGCGTGCTCATTTGGATTTCTGCACCTACAGCTTGAAATAAGTCTCGTTTCCAGAAGGGCTATGCACACACACATCCAGCCATTTGCTAAGGCCCACCAGGGTTTGCCGCTTATTTTCTTATCTTATCAAATTCTCGAATTTACTTACTGTCGGCGCAGTTCGTTAGTGCCAATAACCATATACATACAGTGCTTTTCTTAAACTCCCCCCCCCCTTTTATTTTTTGAACGGCTCAACTTATAGACTTCAAATTTTAGGTGATGAAATACAAGCAGATACAAGCATGTTTACTATGTGTTGACATAACATTGACATATGAAAAATTCAAGATGGCGGATGGGCGCCATCTTGGAATGTTTTTTTGAATAGGAATAGGGATCATGTGACACCTCATTTTGAAGATCCTGATGAGTACTTTATAACCCTAGAATATTGAGTCGATATCTTCAAGTACTACAAAATGGCGGTACATTTGATTACTACATTGATACATACATACACTTTTTGAAAAAATTTGTCAAGTTCAATTCAAAAGATGCTTTTTTGTCATTTATTCCTAACCCAAACTTCGTGTCAAGAATATTTCCAGCATCTTTTGAATTGAATTTGACGTTTTTTTTTAAAGTGTATGTATCAATGTAGTAATTGAATGTACCGCCATTTTGTAGTACTTGAATATATCGACTAAATATTCTAGGGTTATGAAGTACTAATCAGGACCTTCAAAATGAGATGACACATGACCCCTATTCCTATTCAAAAAAAGATTCCAAGATCGCGCCCAGCCGTCATCTTGAATTTTTCATATGTCAATTTCATGTCAAAACATAGTAAACATGCTTGTATTTCAGCACCTAGAATTTGAAGTCACTAAGTTGAGCTGTTCAAAAAATAAAAGTGGAAGGACATTGAAGAAAAGCACTGTATAGGTTTCCTAATAATAATAATAATAATATAATAATAATTCTTTATTAGGCATTGCTTTACAAAAACGATACATCGGTAGACCTAAATCGATAAAAAAAATTGACATAAACTAGATATAAAAATATGTACAGAGTGTTTCATTTTCAGCGACAGGGTATCAGTTCTCGTAAACTATTCATCATAGAGACCCAGGAAAAAAATCTATATAGTAATGTGCCCAAGAGAAAATGCTGGAAATATATTTCAAGCTTCTAGGATCGCCGCAAGGGGGCGTAACGGTACTGTGAAAACAGAAAATCGATACATTTTCGGAATTTTTCCCGGTGAACTACCAAATAAAAATATGGAAACAGATTTTGGGCGTTATTAGCTGCGTTCTTTTTATATGAGATTTACTGAGATCTCAGTAAATCTCAATTTCATTTCGAAGTGGAACTGTCAAATTTCCACTTGGCAAAGGGGAATCATATGATACCATGCACATTGAATTTGACGTATAACTGAAGTGAGTTTCCGATCTCAATTAAAAAGAACGTACCTATTCTCTACAGAATTAGGGCCCCACACACGGAGCGACATTTTGAGCGACTTGGTATGCAGCGGACAGTGTCTGTCCGATTTTGCATACTTCGACCGCCCGTTAGTGCGGAACGACGGACCCGGTCGTTGAAATACGTCGTCGGTGAAAGACCTTGTCACAACACTCTACAGTCAAATTTTCATTAACAACTAACGTAAAGACAAAGCCGTTACGCTCGTTGTTTGATCGAGATTAGGCCTGGGCATAAAATCGATTAATCGATTCGAATCAATTTTTTTTGAAAATCGAATCGACGATTCGAAAAAAAAAATCGCAGCAAAACATCGAATCGAAAGTCGAATCGAAGGTAACGATTCGAATCGATTACTTTTGAAAATCGGATCGACGATTCGAAAAAAAATCGCATCAAAACATCGAATCGAAAGTCGAATCGAAGCTAACGATTCGAATCGATTTTTTTTGACGATTCGAAAAAAAAATCGCATCAATGAATCAATAACTCGAATCGAGATGTATCGATATATCGAAGCGAATAGATCGATTCGATTCAAAAAATCGGATTTAGAAGTATCGATTTCGATTAATCGCTCGATAAAATTCTATTTTTCAAAAATCGATATCGAGCGATCATCCTTGGCCCCCGTTTCAACGTAAACGTATTGACAATTGACATTGATGTGTTGGTTGGTGTTGGACAGATGACAGATTATGGGGGGGTTGCTAATGTTGCTATTGGTCGATAAACTACGCGCCTAAGGGTCTACGCCAATAAGAACTCGGAGATTTGACATTTTTGAAAACCACTGCTTTCAAAATTGACTAAAACTTATAGCGAGATCGTTTCTCCCTTTAGAGTCTGATAGATTTAAAGGGGATTTTATCAGATTCTTTTGTCTCCTGCGTTTATTTTAGTCTCTTTTCACTAACAAAACAATTCCGAGATTAGGGGCTGCATATTCTTACACTTTTGCATTCCTCTTGAAAACGAATGTATTCAATAATATATGTACAGGGTCCTTTTTTAAGTTTAATAAGAAAATGGTACATACCTACAAATCAAATCAAAAAGCTTTATCAACTCAAGTCTTAAATGGACAAAGCATTACCTGCTCATTAATCACTGATAATAAAAAATCAACTATAAGAGTGGCTCAAGTGCAATAAACAACAAACATTGTATA
Source organism: Orchestes rusci (assembly GCA_958502075.1). Classification (NCBI taxonomy): domain Eukaryota; kingdom Metazoa; phylum Arthropoda; class Insecta; order Coleoptera; family Curculionidae; genus Orchestes; species Orchestes rusci. The sequence continues at coordinate 5,772,753 of OY293306.1, forward strand.
AAGTTTGGTTTAGTCGTTGTTGCGCTATTTCAGTTCAAAGTTTCGTTTCCCACCATAGTATAGCATACATGGAGGTAGAAAGTCTCGATGATAGCATAATATAAACTATCTTAATAAATAATGGTTGCTATGGGAAACGTATGATGGCTTGATAGTTCTAATAGAAAAAGAATAAACTTTGAATAAAAAAAGCCCCAGAACAGCTGAACCAAACATCAAACTTATATTTTATTTTTGAAATCACGAAAAAGGTTTTTTGGTTTATATGAAAATATTAGGGTCACTTATACTTATTTCATTTTAAAAAAGTAGGAATTTACAAAATTTGAAAATGAAGGTCAGTTTTAGGCCTAGGCATAAAATCGATTAATCGATTCGAATCGATTTTTTTTGAAAATCCAATCGACGATTCGAAAAAAAAATCGTTTCAAAACATCGAATCGAAAGTCGAATCGAAGTTAACGATTTGAATCGATACATCGATTCGAGAAGTATCGATATATCGAATCGAAAGCATCGATTCGAATCGATATACTTTCGATTCGAATCAATATTCATCCGATTCGAATCGATATACTTTCGATTCGATGAGTTATGAAAAATTTCGATTAATCGTTTCGAATCGATTTTTTTGTCGAATCGAAAATCGATTCGCCATCGGCCGAATCGCACAGGCCTAATCGAGATTCAAATTTTGTTCATGTGGGGCTCTATTAAAGGGTTGTGTCCGTGTAAGAACAGATCGTTTGATAAATCACGGACCAAGTATGTCCGTGTGTGGACACGACATATCAGATCGCTCACAGACTAAGTCGTCGGATATGGTATGGCAGACCTGGTCGGCCGACCCGGTCGGCCAAGCTCGACCGACCTCGTCGCTCCGTGTGTGGGGCCCTATTGCTTCCCGACACTTCTCTCTAAGTTGTCAAATAAGACATCTACAAGCTGTCAAACTTGATGTCACTAATTTGCCTATAACTTCGAAATTCCTTAATGACTGTTCTTTGGTTCATATTGAGGAGGAAAATCTGCTTTTTTTTTGTGCATTTACTCGGGGTCGATTTTATCCGCTGTAGCCGACCACACCACATGAATTGTGAAAGTCAAACATGAATTTGAGGTTTTTTCGAAATTTTCAAAGGCAAACCCACTAAATAGATGCCTCCATCGTGTTATTTGAATAATCTCCTACCTCTTCCATGAAGGTAATTTCTCTATATCTTTTGAAATAGAAGAGTTACGGAGACTGCATCAGGAATCCGTTAAGGAATACTTTTGAAACAGCCCCTGTAAATTTGAATGTGTCAAAAAGATAGGAGTGCCTTGCCAACGGTCGGGATTTTGAGCAGTAGCACTAGTTTTTTTGTATTTTTTTTTTTAGTTGATTTCATTTTTTTCTAATATTTTTGGAATGAGGTGTTTACTGGTCAACCGTATTATTTTTGGCAAGTGGTGCACTGTATTCTACTTCTCAGCTGCTCAAAGAAAAAAAAATAGTTGACATTCTTGTAGACTTTTCTCTCTAACATCAACTGAAGAAAATGTTGAACACGAATCAAAATAAATCTGATGTGTATATTTTTGACTCATTCAAATTTATAGGGGCTGTTTCAAAAGTATTCCTCGCGTGAATCCTGATGAAGTTTCCGTAACTCTTCTATTTCTTAAGATATAGAAAAATGATCCGTATGAAAGTTATAGGAGATTATCCAAATAACACGATGGAGGTATCTATTGAGTGGGTTTGCATTTGAAAATTTCGAAAAAACCGCAAATACAGGTTTGACTTTTACAATTCATGTTGTGTGGTCGGCTAAAGCAGATAAAATCGATCTCCAGAAAAAGCAGATTTTTTTTTTTAAAACGAGCTAAAGAACAGTCAGATCGGTTAAGGGATTCCGAAGTTATAGGCAATTTAGTGACATCAAGTGTGACGGCTTGTAGCTGTCTTATTTGACAACACATGGAGAAAAGTGTCGGGGGGCAAGTTCGTAGAGAATATCGTCTTACATCTGTGTCCATATTCTTTTTTGGTATTTCAAAGGGGAAAATTTTAATTTTTTTTTTGTGTTGATTTTCGGTTTTCACAGTACCGTTACGCCCCCTTGCGGCCATCCTAGAAGCTTGAAATATATTTCCAGCATTTTCTCTTGGGTACATTACTATACCGATTTTTGTATGTATGTCTCTATGATGAATAGTTTACCAGAACTGGCACCCTGTCGCTCAAAATAAATCACCTTGTACTGATACAGTTATACAAAATAAAAAGCATCACAAATATATAATGTAAAAATGTAAAAATAAATTATCTAAGTTTATTTTTGAAAGTTTCCAAGTCTTGTATTTGTCTTAAGGTGAAAATGGAAGTGCTCTAAATTGAGTCAGCCCTTTCAAAGTAACGAGTGTTCAATAAAAAATACGATCAAGTCACCTCTGGATTTTTTTTTCTGTCATGAACGTAGGTCGTGGCTAGTTTGTATGGTTTGTCATCATGGCATCTGTGACGGTTAGATGGATGTCATGTCATAATTGCGATGTTAACTAAGACATACGTTTTTTGGAACAATTGCAATCCATAGGTCACTTGATCGTATTTTTTATTGGCAACAAATTAAATGGTCAGTATTTCAATTTTATGGACAGTACTCTTTGGCATTATTTTATTTCCCTTGGTCAGTATGATAATAAATGGTCGGTTGAAATAATGAAGGGTCAGTAACATAAAGAAGTGGTCAGTAAAAATAATAAATGGTCAGTATAATAATAAATGGTCGGTTGAAATAATTAACGGTTAGTAATATAAAAAAATGGTCAGTAAAAATAATGAAGGGTCAGTAACATAAAGAAGTGGTCAGTAAAAATGATAAATGGTAGATATAAATAATCAAGAGTCAGTATCATAAAAAAACGATCAAATAAATTGGTAAATGCCTGGTGAAAATAATGGATAGTCCATAAAATTAATAAAGCGACAGTAAAATAATGAATGGTTGGTCATATATTTTATTTCGTATAAATACAAACATTTTTACAACGGAACGAAACACAACTTGGTAAAGAGAAAACACTCTGCCTTTATGTCATGATGAAGTAGTCAGATAGGTTCCTTTGAGAGGCGGAGTTAGTTTGGGTTAGTTAGGGTTAGTTTGTGTTGGTAATAGAAATTGATGAAAAATATGCAGCGGCTCGTTGGTTAGCACTAGGTTTACATTACAATTATTATTATACAGTGTGACCCATTTGTTATGGGAACACCCTGATAAAAAGTTTATTTCTCAACCAATTTGGTTCGTTTTTTTTTTGGATTGTAGAGCTCGAAAAATTGTATATTCTTGGCAAAAAGTGACCTTCGCCATTTTGACTTCAAGGCCTACTATGTTAGTTTTTAAGAGCAAAATTTCAGGAAACCATATTAGCCATTTTTTTAGAAAAAATCTGTGTGCGCCACTGGATTCAGCATCCTTTAAAACGGGTCTATACAAATTTTCGACCGAAAATATCAAGTTGAAAAAAATTAAAAATTCGCACTTCAACAATCTTTGATTCTATCAAAACAAATGATAAATGCATTGAAGTTGATGGTGGTTTGGTAGAAGTTACAAATTTTTAGTTTTATGTCATTTTTATTTGTTTTGATAGAATCAAAGATTGTTAAAGTGCGAATTTTTAATTTTTTTCAACTTGATATTTTCGGTTGAAAATTTGTATAGACCCGTTTTAAAGGATGCTGAATCCAGTGGCGCACACAGATTTTTTCTAAAAAAATCGCTAATATGGTTTCCTGAAATTTTGCTCTTAAAAACTAACATAGTAGGCCTTGAAGTCAAAATGGCGAAGGTCACTTTTTGCCAAGAATATACAATTTTTCGAGCTCTACAATCCAAAAAAAAACGAACCAAATCGGTTAAGAAATAAACTTTTTATCAGGGTGTTCCCAAAACAAATGGGTCACACTGTATGTCATAATTGACGTGTTCTGTATTGGTATTATGTGTATCAAGTTTGGGTTAGTTAAAATTATTACTGACTATCGCATACTGGCCATTTATTATTTCTTACTGTACATTTGTGGAATTATTACCAGCTAAGTCATACTGACAATTCATAAATTTTTACTGACCATTAGAATCACAATAGTGAACATAGAAATACAGGCCAAATAGTACTTTTACTGCTCAAAAATTCCATTTTTACTTATCATTTTTAACAGAAATACTGAGTCTTCTACAATATTATACTGACTGCTTGTGATATTATACTGTACATAATGAATTAAATACTGTTCAGTTTATTACAACCCTTTTTTATTGAACACTCTTTAGATATGCTCTGTGGTTTTTTGGCGCATCCATGATTTACCAGATTTTTTGGGGTATTTCACCACACCCTATCAAGAAACAATCAATCTAGTGTTTATACAGGGGGTTAGTAAATAAGTGCGACAAACTTCAGGAGGTAATACTTCATAAATTACAGTTTGATAAATAAACATATGTCCGCAAATGCTTCGTTTTCTAAGATACGGGGTGTTAAAGTTTTTCTTAAAAACTGAAGATTTATTGATTGCTCTGAAACCGGCGGAAATATGCAAATGAAATTTAGTGGGTTTTAAAAGGTAGTTATTGAGCATTTTTTGACATGCAATTAAGAATTTTATATTTATCTGCGGCGCGCATACGGGTGATGATCCTAATTTTTTTAAAGAAAAAACGAAGCATTTGCGGACATGTTTATATAGCAAACTGTCATTATTTTTTCATGCAGAATCACCTCCTGAAAATTGTCGCACTTATTTACCAACACCCTGTATACCTGATCTTCTTTATTACCTAAAAAAAGGTCTATTAGTGAACAATTAAACCTATTAACATCAAACGTTTCGGAAGCGAATCTGCTGCCTAGTGCCTATGTCAGTGGAACCTAAAAAAAAACAATTCACATTCAAACAAATATTTCTCGTTTTTACGGGTTTGGGTGCCCGTCGCGCGTCGATGTCAAGTTTTTTTTTATGAGGTTTCTGTGAACACATACTATTAAAAGTCTTTCATTTTTAATTTTTGAATGATCGTACAAAAAATATAGTAAAAAATATGCGGAAGTGTCTCTCTCGACCTTGAAGCCTATCTTACTGCTTTTGCGTGCGGGAAAGCATCACTTTACGCACTGGTTAGGAAAACAACTATTTACACTTTTCTCCTCCACTGACCATACTAAACCTTCACTTAAAATCTCACATATAAAACTCAAACCTACACTGGGACTCATTGAACTCATGCTAAAGAACTAGAACACAGCGTCGTGATGGAAATAAAGTGAGGCCAAGAGAGATAGATAGATTGTAGTATCCCTTTATCTTGCTAACGCATGTATGTACTCACACTTACACTACAATACTCACAGTAATAAAATAGTATATTGTAGTCGTAGGCGGTAAAGTGACATTTTTCCAGGCTGAAAGAAGAACTGTACCTGCCGGACACCCCTTGAAGCCTGGAAAAATCCCTTTATCGCCGTGGTCTACACATTATTTTTCTGCTGACACAGAAAAACTGTGAAAAAAGTACAGGACTTTATAAAAAAAAGCATGCCCGAGCTAGGATTTGAACCCAGGTCTTTACGCACGCCAGGCTAAGATCGAACCACTGAGCCACCGGGGCCGGATATACTCGAATTTAAGGTTTCAGCCCCATGTTGCATTTGTCTTGTATCTTGTATAATAGTCACTGTAAAACAAACAGCGACGTAAAAGTGTGAACTTAACATTGTATCCTGGATGTATGGATTAAATTTACTCAGAATCCATATGAAATATCTGAATAAGATGTTATTACATTCCATTGAATATTAATATACCTATTATGCTTCAATCACATGCATTCAGAAAATAATCTTGTAACGCCCTCTATTATAAATAGTTGAAAAAACCTTTACCGCCTAGCCATTTTTCACTACTTTGTCGGCCCAGCCTTAGAAAGTCCCACTTTCTCGTCTCGTTGGCGTCAGTAAAATTCAGTTCAGAACAAATCTTTTTTCTGTGTAATCTTTGATACAAATGGCACTATCCGAAAAAGGGGAAAAAATCATGTTTGTTCCAAAAATTTCACAATAATTAAACGAAGGATACTTTGATAAAAATGGGTTATACATCATTTGTTCTCATCATTTTTATTTGTAGGGCTCGCTGTTGACTTCTTTACCTGTACTTTGGAGACACAACCTCTATAAACCGTAGGAGGGACCAAAATGACGTAATAACCTGCACTTATGTCCTCATCCCCAGCCTCCAAGTAAATAGTCTTGAATAACAATCCCCTACTTGTGAAACCTCTTGAAAAATGATTGTGAAAAGCAGATTTCAAAGCTTTAATTTGAGGTATCAGAAATAGTGGGTTGAAATTTAAGTTTATTCACTTGCGGTCACTGGATGTAAAAAGGAGGGGGTGGAAGTTCACATAGATTTAGTTCCCCATACCTATCATAGAAACGGTTCCAAGGATTAATTTTTTTCTACGAGCGTGCGCAAAGTAACCACTTCGCACACTCATTTGCGTGTGCAAAGTAACCTTTTCCCGCACTCAAATGTCAACTCAAATAACTACCTACCAATTTGTTGTTTTAAACTTCGTTTCCATACCAACCAAACTGTAGATAATGCACTTTGTAATGCACAAAATAATGTTCTTGTTACTTTTCCCTTTTCAGTCAAAATCAAAATGAAACACACAATTCTTTTTTTGCGTTAAAAACGCATTCGCCAGTAACGTAAACAAACATTGATAATGTCGAATTTCAATCGGCATTTGTGAGTTGTTCTTGCTTGATTTTGGTTCAAACTACTGTGTTTATCGAAAATCTTCGAAAGATTTAAGCTGAATACTGGCATCAAAAAAACCTGAACATGTATACAAGCAAACGGACAATCAAATTTATAAAAGTATAAACGATTAAACGAAGACTGACTGACGCAGCTGTCTAGAGTGTCATGTCAAATCAAAACAGTGTTGCCAATAGCAGGGAATAAGGCGACAAAAGAGGAAACTTTATGAACAGTGATCGGACATGCCCTTGCATTTCAAATATAAAATAATTCAATTATGATTTTGATTATACCCATATTATCCAATCTCCAGCTGCCGCCACAAACTGGTCTTTCAATATAAATATATTGTTAAGCATAAATAATCATTATTCTCAAGTTCTATGTTTTTAAGTGCGTTCAAATAATATATTATCTAAAGTTTTTCGTGTCTAATCTGTGAACGCTCGTAGAAAAAATATTGTTCCTAAAACGTTCGCAAAGTGTCTTTCCCGCCCTTAAAGCATATCCGAACTCCGCTTCACGTCGTTCGTCTAACTGCTTTTGCGTGCGGGAAAGCATCACTTTGCGAACTTGTTAGGAAAATAACTATTATCTCTTCCCGTTTCTGCATTATGACTATTGGCAGTTTTCAAATTGTCGAAACGTATGTAATAATATCTTTCTCACCTTAAACTGTTGCATTTCGAGTTATTTCAATGAAACAAAGCATATTTTTCACAATTGTTTCTATTACAACAGTTACAATATCCCAACATTGTAAAAACTCTGTAAAAATCTTAAAAAAATATAGGTAACAAGTGGCATGGATCACAACAAGCATTATACTTATCATTGGAAAGATACATCAATCTTGAAATGACCAACCTGTTATTTCACACATAACATTAAACGGAAGGTATATTTTCTTTAAATGTGTATTATTTAAAAACAATAATAAACACGCGCAAATCAGAACAACTCTTTGGCTTAGACATAATACAACCCTAGTTTGAGCTAGTCTGAAATCAACTTCCAGCATCCTTATTTACATTTGAACTTACATTACTATCAACTGAAGGAACTTGTGATGAAGGTACGGGAGAAACTTTTTCTTTTGGTTTTTTCTGGGCATAGCTTAGAGATTTTTTATCAAAGTCTAGAGCCATAACACCCAGATCACCGCTATATCTATTTTTACAAACCTGGAATTGAATACGAGAATCAATTATCAATGTTACGAGGAAATTTTGGTAAATAATCTATTAGATAACTACGCCCCTATTCAAAACCAAAAGACGCCAATGTAGACAAACCACACTATTTTCAAAATAAATCTTGTCTAATAATTTATTGTTATTTTAATATCTCTTAATAATGAAAAATAGGTTGAAGATGATGGAGTTCAACTTACTTGTAAATACTTCTTTCCCCGTATTGAGGTAAGTCTTTTATCCTGGATGATGAGAACGTTATCGGCCTCCTGCGAAGCCTTTGCTCCTCCAAAAATTGAACTAGTAGTCAAATCTTCATCTTCTCTTTCTTTTCTGCAAACATATAACAAATAAATATTCGAGATGGTTTTTGGATGTCATAAAATTTGAGATTTTACTTTATAGTCCCGAAAGTACCTTTCAGTTTGCGGTTGAATGGGGGACTTGCATCAATTTATGGAAAAAAAGCAGACAAGTATTTTTTCTTTTTTTTTGTAAGTCGAAAATTAACGGAGATATAACTCTTTGAAATGTGATTAAATTGCATTGTTATGACGTCATAACTAGGGGTTCACGAGACCATGGTCTTGGTCACGGTCTTGTCTCGATCTCGAACTCGAGACCAAGACTTTCACCTCGACATCGAGACCAAGGTACCAAGACTCTCGGTCTCGGTCTCGATCTCGAAAAATATATTTGGTTTGTTAACTTGTTGGGAAAATTTTTTGTACAAAAAATACACATAATGTTCCTTACTCAGCCGTTTTTGAGTTATAGCGTTTTATAAATGACATTTTTGCACCTTTGACATGCTTTAAAACTCAAACGGCTTAACAAAGAGAAAAGTTATCTGCACTTGCTCATTTCAACTTTTCAAGAGCTTCAGTGATTTGAATAGAAGGTTCTATCAACCGCCAACTTTTTCCGACACCTTTTGACATTTTTTGACAAGAATCAATTATATATCCATAAGATGTTGAGATGTTAAGACCAGTATTGGTATTGGTATTGGTGGGGGGGGGGGGCAAACCACTGACCGGCGAGTAGGCCGTAAGACTCTTTTCGCCAACCCCAGGACCAATGCAGTTCTAACTAAAGTGGGAATTATAAACTCGCCGTTCGCCGTTACCGCTAACGCTGACGTTTGACGTTCGAGATAGACATATGGACGCACCTGCATACATTTATATCATGCCGTCTGCCGTTGGCGCACCGCTAGAGATCGTTCATCTCCATCTTTTGCCGTCCGCCGTTCGTGGCTAAAGCCATAGGAAAATGGCTCAATAGGTTTTTGTTTCCATAATTCATATTTTTATATAATAAAATTTAGATTTGTACCAAAATATACTCGAGTCAGTCACCAAATCTCACTGAACTAAAACAAATCAACTTCAAAGTAAGCAAACAAAAAATTTGAAAATCTTTGACGACAATCGACGGTATAAAAGTTTATAAATTCATTGGGCGACGGCAATGTTAGCGGCACCGGCGAACGTCAACCGTAAGGGCGGACGGCAAGTTTATACATCAACCTTGAGTTGATGATGGAGAAAATCACCTAGTTATATATTGAACTAGCAGGACCAATTAATTTAGGCTAACTATTAAACTTTTCGACTGTCAGTAATTGATAATACTGCAGTCTACTCAGTAGCGTTAGCCAGTGAGAGTGCCACTAAATACAGAACAGAAAATAATTTCTGCTCACCGCGGGGATCGAACCCACGTCAATCAGAACTAACGGTCTCTCAAGCCGGTGTGTTACACGCTCGGCCACCGTAGCCCCAGTTAAGACAAGTAAGTGCAGACCGTTTTTCTCTATCTTTAATAGTTTGAGTTTTAAAGCATGTCGAACATGCAAAAATGTCATTTATAAATCGCGATAACTCGAAAACGGCTGAGTCTAGGAACATTATGTGTTCAGAATATTGAGATCTCTAACACTATGTGAAAAAAATCCAAGTTGCCATTTAAGAAAATATCGTTTTCGCGTCTGCTGCGAAACCTGGCAACGCTAAAAATGTTTTGCCTTCATTCTTCTTATGTCATTCCACACAAGTCTTTTTCTGGAAGTACCTACCAGTCTATCTCTCGAAATAAAAAAGTTGGTCTACGTCAGGATTTAAAAAACTAACACTGTATATTTTGGTGGCCGAGTACAGGGTGATCATTCAAGGATTGCGAGCGGCCATATCCCGGATACTATTCATCGTAGGGGCTTGCGGCAAAAAAAATTATTACTAAAACGGCCAAGAGAAAAACCTGGAAAATAGTTTCGAGTTTCTGAAATGGTCGTTAGGGGGCGTAACCAGCAACAAAAAGTAGAAAAATAGGATTTTTATAGAATTTTGCCCAATGAAAATATATCGATGATATGTTAAGTTCAATTGTATTTTCAAACAAACGGAGGTTTGTCCCGTTTCGCTTGACTTCTAAATACTTATTTGGTTTTGTACTTTTGACCTTCGCCGTCGCCGCTAGATGGCCTTAGCTAATATGGTAGCGTATTTTTTAGTTTTGTCCAAAAAAATCAAATGTAATGGTATATGCTCTCTTATGTACAGGGTGTCCCGAAATTAGACGTCAATATTTTAACCACGTATTCTACGCCCCAAAATAGAAATAAAACTTCATATAAACTCGTAATTACAGACTCTTCGTTTTCAAGATACAGGGTGTTAGAGGTGAAGACCTGATGACGGTTTTTTGTAGATATTTTCGAAACCTGTTAAAATAATTGAGTGAAATTTGGTACAGTTTCTAGACATTTCAAACCCTATCCAAAGAACAAAAACTCACCATTGTATGGAGGTATATGAGTGGGAAATACAGGGACGGGATTGAGAAAAATAGGCCCCAAATTTTTGGTTGTTGATGTTTAATAGTTTTGCCTACAAATTTTGAAAATCTAGAGTTCTACATAAATAAGGTACTCTTGTTGTAACTCGCTGAGACGCATCAGTTTCGAGAAAAACGCATTTGAAAATCTTTTTACACACTGATTTTAGTGAAAAATGTCGTGTGCATCTGGCTAGGCTATCACAGGTAAACCCGTGCTTTCGCTGAGAGTTTATGTATATGCAATTTTGTTTGTAATAGGATTTTCAAATGCATTTTTCTCAAAAATGGTGCGTATCCATGTAAAAAACCCTAGATTTTGAAATTATTCAGGCAAAACTACTAAGTTTACGTTCATTAGGTAGAGCGTAAAAAGTTTGGTAACTGTACAAAATTTGTACCAATTATCTTCACAGGTTTCGAGAATATTCACGAAAATTCACCTTTAACACCCTGTATCTTGGAAACGAAGAGTCTGTGGATACTAGTTTATATAAAGTTTAATTCCTATTTTGAGGTGTAGAATACGTGGTTAAAATATTGACGTCTAATTTCGGGACACCCTGTATTTTAAAAGAGTAGTTTGTAGGGCAGATCATGCTCTTTCATATGAGCCCAAGTTCGTCAAAATCGGTCAAGCGAGACGGAATGAATATCCGTTTGTTTTGAAAAACAATTGAACTTCTCCCACCTATTTATTTTGATAGATAGGAAAAAACGTTTTAGACAAAATTGTAGGTAAATAGTCAGCTAATATGAAAATAATATCATCGGTATACAGTGTGTTTTTTTTCAAGGCGGAACATAGGGATTCCCATGTTAAATTTTCAATCCCATGTTAGCAGTAGTTTTATTCAAAGTACACAGCTGAAACTTGCCCTGGATAAACTTTCTTTAAAAAAACGCACTGTATTTTCTTTGGGCAAAATTCTATAAAAATCCTATTTTTCTACTTGGTGTTTTAGTAATAAAATTTTTTGCCGCAAGCCTCTACGATGAATAGTTTTCGGGATATGGCCGCCCACTATCCTTAACTGATCACCCTGTACACCATTCTTTCAAAAACAATACAGACAGGGTGTCCGGAAATGATGAGCAAAAGATTCAGGTGAGAATTCTAGACAAAAAATAAATGCTACCTCTTCGTATAATATTTTTTCGAAAATTGATTATTGTCGGATTTACGGGGTGTTAAATTTGCAATTTTATTTGCAGTTTTTTTTGCAATATTTTTTGCCACGCCTATAATATTTTGACGAAATCTCGTATTTGAGGATTTATCCGGATGAGGAATTCAAATTTGCTCCCCGTTTTTTCGCATTTTGTAGAGGGCGCCACATACGAACCTTTACTTTGATTTGAATGGTCTCAACTTTTTTGTGCTACACTGTGTGTGACTTTTGACCAAATATTTTTGTTCTTTCGAACTTTTGACATGTGAAAGGGATACTTCTTTTGTTGCGATAAATCTAACCGTTTTCGAGAAAAACGCTAAAATAACCTAGCGAGCATGTAATGAATACGAAATCATTTTTACTCCAGTCATCTAAGCCAAATAAGAGGATCAACTGCGGAATAAGAGATAATAAGCTGAAAAAAAGTATGAACCATTATTTTGGCCTTCTAAAGGTTGTCTCAAAAGTGTCGGCCTCTATAGATATTCAAGGTCAAAGGTCACAAAAATCAGTTTTTGGTCAATATCTCGGTATGGTTTTAATCCTTTTTGCATCTATTATAGAAATTGTAGAGCGTAAAATTCTCTAGAAAGATTGTCCAAAACTTTTTTCTATATGGCTAACCGTTTTTGGGATAGACCGCGTAGAGAGCGCAGCGCTCATCCATACATACAGGGTGGGGCAAGAAAAAATTCCCACCCAGGTTTTCTCAGATGTTGGGCGATTTATCAAAAATAGCACTTTTGTATTTTCACCCCCCACCTGTCAACTTCTAAGTGGGGACCCCCAGAATCTCAAATGGAAAGAGGGGTGATACATTATTTTGAAAGACCTTCGATCCTGATTACAACTACCGAGTTTGAAGCCTCTGCTGCCATTCCTGTTGATATGACAGCTGACAAAAAAGAAATTGATAAATCATTACCCATACAAGAGATAACTTCTCAAAACTAAGGGGATATAATAATAATAATAATGATAATAATCTTTATTGTCTAACGTTTTCCATTAATAAGCCAACAAGTTACTTACTTGTTGAGGGACAGAGGATCTTCAAAATGAGCTATAACTCAATCCTTTTAACGAGGATTTATTTCAACGGTTGGCAGTATAGAGAAAAGTTTCGAACAAAATCTGCAGAGAATTCCGTGCTTCACAATTTTCATAATAGATACAAACAGAATTAAAACAGCAGGCGAGATATTGACGAAAAACTGATTTTTGTGACCTTTAACCTTGAATATCCCAAGACGCCGACACGAGATTTTATGAGACTTTTGAAGCAACCTTGAGAATGTCAAAATAATGGTTTATACAAGTTTACAGCTTATTATCTCTCATTCCGCGGTGAATTCCTTATATGACTGGGCTATTTATTATAAAAATGACTTTCTCGAGAACAACATGGTGTCCGCCCACACCAATCTAGTCGTTACGTTGAATTCAAACTATTTTAATTATGTGTTTTACTCTTTTACTCTTTTATTTTGTTTAATTGTTAACATGTACAATACTCTCAACGTTTTAACAAGTAATAGTGATGTTTGTGTCCAAAAAAAGTGGTGAATGTATACTGACTGTGATCCAAGTGATTGAACAAATCCCATGTCAACTCCTTTATTTTTTCTGTATGCTCTATCTTTACAATACTCTTATTGTCTTTCCTGAAGAAGGAACAAATAAGTTCCGAAAGCTCGAAAAAACAATAAATGAGAATCCACCCTTCGTAGACCGCTCATTTTGACTGCTCCCCACCAGCTTCTTCAGAAAACCATTATTACAGGATGTCCCGAAAATAAGGTCAAAATTTAGAAAGAAAACTACCAAAAAACATTTTTTTTTTCAAATGGAAACCCCCAATTTTCATCATTTTATCTTATTGAGCATTGAAAACTAAGGTGAGTTTGTATAATATTGTCCATTCCAAAAATTGAAAAAAAAAATTAATAGAAAGTAGACTTTTTGGAATTTACAATCTCATACAAAGTAACCTTTATTTTCAATCCTCAATGGAATAAAATGATAAAAAATGGGGGTTTTTGAAAAAAAAAAATTGGCAGTTTTCATTATTTAGATTTAGGCATTATTTTTGGGCCACCCTGTAATAATAGTTTTCAAAATGTTGTGAAAAATCTTTTTAAGTAGGTCCCTTTCAACAAGAAGTGCAAAACAAATTGAAAAATGAAGGCTTTTTTATACGAAAAATTTACATTCAAATTAGGAGCCTACAAACGTCATTTTTGAGTATAGGACATGATGCATAAAATCTGCCTATAATTTTACGTAGAATCCAAAAATATAATAATATATAGGGTGTTCCATTTGAAACAAGCGAGTTGACACCTATTTCCGGTATAACCGGAAGTCGCGCAACGTCACTAGTATTTCATTTGAAGAGAGCATCATTAAAAATCTCACCATAGAAATTTTCAGAATCCCAAATGCTTTATTTCCCGAGATAATCCTATAGGCCACTTACCTTGGCACACCCTGTATACACAGGGTGTCCGGAAAATACGTGTACAACGTTTGATGGCAGAATTATATCCAAAATTGCTTCGTTAACTCTACAGAGGGCGTCAAAGATTCAACAAAATTTTGGTTTTTCCTACATTTTTCAAAAGAGTGCAAATCAATTTTGATAATTTCTGGTATCTAGTCCATAATTTTACGTTTTTTGTCGGTACAGCGACCAGTTGCACTTAACCGGAAGTGTTATAAAGGTGACGTCATATGTAGTTATTTCTTATGATCTTTTGTGGCATTGACTTTTTGATAATTCAGATGTCTTTATCTAATAGTTCAATGTATTGGGAAGTTTTTCTCTCTCTTGAGTAATTTTGCTGGAATAAGTTGTGCCAGAAAAAAAATATTTGCATTTAGGTACACAGATATTTTATTATTGGATTAATTTTTTCTAGTATAACCACTAATCTCAGCTTTCCTATACACGATAATTCAGATGTTTTTATCTAATAAAGCGGTGTGAAGCAAAGTTCCTCCTCTCTTGAGAAAATTTGCTGAAATAAGTGGTTATTCTGGAGAAAATAAATCAATAATAAAATATGTGTGTTCCTAATTGAAAATATTTTTTTTGCTTGCACAACCAATTATCTTGGCAAAATTTTTCAAGAGAGAGAGAGAAAAACTTCCCAATACATTTAACTCTAAGATAAAGAAATCTGAGTTATCAAAAAGTATCAAAATGCTAGAGAAAATCTAAAGAAATAACTACATTCTACGTCAGTTTTATAGCACTTCCGGTTAAGTACTACTGGTCGCTATACCGACAAAAAACGTAAAACTATGGATTAGATACCTACCAAAAATTATCAAAATCGATTGGCACGTTTTTGAAATATATAGGAAAAACCAAAATTTATTTGAATCTTTGACGCCCTCTGCTTTCTTAACGAAGCAATTTTTGATATAGGTAAGTTGGCCTGAATCGACCTAATTTGAAAGTAGGATTCTGCCATCAAACGTTGTCACGTATTTTCCGGACACCCTATCTATGCAGAACTCAGACATGTAATAACTTTTGCAAAAATCATATTTAAAGAAAATAGAAAAATACGTCGGTATCGATTTTTCTGCGATATTTTACAGTTTGCAATAAAAAAAGATCGATATAATTTTTCATACTTTTCCCATTGATTGTAATACAAATCTGAAAAGGTACCATTAAAGAACTATAAAGTCAAAATTGCAGCCTGTGTGAATGTGCTTTGCAAAGTTATAAAAAAAAAAACAATCTTTAGAATTTTATTAGTATCTTGGCACCTGTCAGTCGCACATTCAAAGTTTTAAATCATTTTGTCTTTTATGAAATTGTCTAGATTTTTTGTATCAACAACTTTTTTTTTCAACAACCAAATGAGGCTGCAAGATGAATTTTCTGATTTTATTAACTTGACCGCATTCAGTTTTTCTGCAAAATGTCCCAAATATTAAATCATTTTTATCTAACCTTGTAATACGACCAAGCACAAGTAGCGACATACATGTAGACAGGTCCCATGTCGACTCGAATCAATGACGGCTAGACATCATAAAACACTACTGAAATCATGAAATGTGTCGATGCCCTTTATCTACAGTGTGAAAGTATAAAGTGGAGTAATCCGCAAATAAAGTAGTTATCAACCTGTAGATACTTTTCGGTAGAAGTACTCTGGTATAGAGTGAGTTAAACGAGCAAATTGAAGAATACTGACCTGGGATGAATCACTAAAGTAACATGACAGTTCCTTCTAGTTGCAAATGTTCGAAAGGCAGCAATAATAGCATCTTGCTTCCAAAATCTATCCATGTGTTTTTGTTCGTCCGACATTCCCATCATAAACTGAACGTTATCGATAATCAGGTGCGCTATATCGTGAACATAAGCTGCATGTTCCACTGCCTACAAGAGGATCGTATTCTATAAATTCAAAAAGGATTCGTTTTCAGCGAATTAGTATAGAGTATTGCGTATACTCGTGTATATCTTTGAAGATCTGATCCAGAACAAAATATCTACAGCAGACCAGCTGATTCAGTTCATATTTTAGCAAATTTGATTGGATAACCTATGGGACCAATAACAAAATATATTACCTCCATAACCACTTTAACACTTTGTTGTCCATGGAAAGTCATGAAGTATACGGGAAGTTTCTGAAATTCATCAGCCAAGTTGTCAAACATATGAAGATTTTCGTCCAAAGGAATTCCAGCCATTTGCTGCAACATTGTTCTTGCTAATCTAGCATTCCTTATTTCAAAGCTGCCCCATAAGGTATTAACCTTTAAAGATAACGATCACTTATGTAGATGTGTAGTTCTATCAATGTTTAGATAAAGTTTTTTTTATGAAATGTTTTGCGAGTAAAAAAAAGATCGGCTAAGAAAATTAATATTTACCAAAAAATCACCTGATATATGTTTAATCTATAAATATGCGTCCAGACTTGGCCATTTTAGCCGGAACGTAACGAACGAATTGAATTCGCTTATTAATGGAAGCCGAACCGAAGGCGCCAAACGTTCTCCGGGGCTTGTCAGAATCTGAATTGCTCAAAGAGGATCTTTTAATATGTATGTATATGTTACAGTGAATGTTAGGAATTCAGTGAAAGCTAGCTTTTACTAGTTGATGCTAGCAATCACTTGATCCGTTAGGAAATGTTGAATTTTGAAGAATATTGTACACTTTCACTAGTGAATGTTGGAGAAACTTTATCAAATCAACTTTTACTGAAAGCAGTTAGGAAAAGTTAAAACTTATTTCCGCCATTTAACTAACCCAAGGTGCACGGGGCACTAAATGATGTCGCTCACGCGACATCAAAATTTTTGCCAAACCCAAACTAACCCAAACGAACCCAAACTAACCCAGACTAACCCCTACTGAGAATACTTGAGTATTTTCTATAATACGGTATCTGAACAATGTTCACATTGTACACCTGCGAATCATAAGTCTCGTATTTTCCAGAGCGTCTAATCTGTCGGTGAATTCCAACTCGGACCAATAAGGATATTTATAATTACGATAATAATTTTCAGTGTAGCAGCTTTCACTAGAAAAGTTACGTGAATGCTAACAATTACTAGTAAAAGTATGATGAAGTCGATCGAATTCAACTTTCACTAGCTAAATGTTTCCAAATCAGAAAAAGCTTACTTTTCCTAGTAAAAGTTAGCTTTCACTGATTACCAGGTTTCACTGTGACATATACACTTATAGTTGTTTCCGCAGGAACGCGCTTGGATTATAATCTAATCTGTCCTCAATCTATCACGTTTTAAAACGCAAAAAAATTAAAAGGAAAATTTTGTCTTACCCCTTGCATCGCCAAATCTAACGAATATTCACTTATGAATGTAGTTTTGCCACATCCTGTCGGACCTGTCAATACTGTTAGTTCGCCTCTTCTATGACCCATCAAGATCTTGTTCAATGTGGGGTATCGCTTCCATTTGACACCTTGTACCTTTCAAAGAAGTAATGTAAAACTTAAATTTTTTGGCGGGAAAAGTTTCATGGCTTTTCATTGTTATTTTTTTCCCGGGTATGAAGTATGACAACTCATAGACGCACTTGTTAAAGGAGTTTGAATATTAATGTTTCAAATCATAAAAAAATCCAACATGGTTTTTAATTTGAAAATAAATATAAAGGGAATTTGTCCACGCCACTGGATCCAACAAATTGACCTCATAACAAAGAGTACTTATACAGGGTGTCCCAGCAAGGGTGGCCACCGGCCATATCTCGGAAACTACTGGACCTAAAAGTTCAGGAAAAAAAATATGATCACTAAAGTGGCCACGAGAAAATGCTGGAAAATATTTTTAACTTCGAAATTTTGCCGCTAGGGGGCGCAATCAAAGCTTAAATATTAAAATTCGAAATTTCTCCGGAAATTCTCAGATTGAGGTATATCTTTATCAACATGGTTAGAAAACCTAGACAATTTCACGTCTTTTTGGTACAGGGCTCATTGGCGTACCGATCTTCGTGTGAGTAGGGGAAGGTAGTGAAAGTGTAATTGTTCAAGTGGCTGTAACTTATAAACGACTTGTCCGATTTTGTTGCGTATAGGCTTGTTTGGAAGATAAATGTGAGTACTTTCGTATATCGTATCCAGTGATGCGTGATTGTCTCCAGAAAAGTTGCTAGAAGGGGTAACTTGAATTAAAAACGGTGTTTTTCATTTTACCGCAAAAATTTAAATGTTATGGTATAATTCTGATAATAATAACTAGTCCAAATTATGTAAAATTTAATTTTTGTTTATTTAACGATCCAGCAAATTTGTAGACGAGTGTGGTTAATTTGTTGGGTTTGAGGATCAGTGAACCTTAAAATTTAATGTTTTAAGGTTTTTTTTTTAAGGTTTTTTCTTGTAAATTTAATCTTCATTTCGATTCTGTTATCAGAATTATACCGTACCATTTAAATTTTTGAGGTGAAACGAAAATAACAGTTTTTAATTCAAATTACGCCTTCTAGCAACCTTTCTGGAGACAATCACGCATCACTGGATACGATATACGAAAGTACTCACATTTATCTTCCAAACAAGCCTATACGCAACAAAATCGGACAAGTCGTTTATAAGTTACAGCCACTTGAACAATTACACTTTCACTACCTTCCCCTACTCACACGAAGATCGGTACGCCAATGAGCCCTGTACCAAAAAGACGTGAAATTGTCTAGGTTTTCTAACCATGTTGATAAAGATATACCTCAATCTGAGAATTTCCGGAGAAATTTCGGATTTAAATATTTAAGCTTTGATTGCGCCCCCTAGCGGAAAAATTTCGAAGTTATAAATATTTCCCAGCATTTTCTCGTGGCCACTTTAGTGATAATTTTTTTTTTCCTGAACTTTTAGGTCCAGTAGTTTCTGAGATATGGCCGGTGGCCACCCTTGCTGGGACACCCTGTATTTCCTGACTGACTTTTTTTTGCGGCGTTGTGATAATTTGTTTACAATGGATAATGAATTGGAAAAAAGGGGGCGTTTTCGGATTTCGTTACAAAAAGAGAAAAAGACATAACATAGTGAAAATGTCAAAGAAAGCCATATACTGAAAAGCACTTGGAACTCGATTTTCACTTACCTCAAATGCACAGATTACTTTGAAACTTTGCACACTTGTCAAGAACCGATGAGAATACAATAATTTCAGTTGAAAAAGAACTAAAAGGTAATCAATACTTTTAAGTCAAACAAAATCGTGGTTTAGTCGAATTATCTGACTTTTGGCTTGTCAAACTGAATGAAAGACTGGTTGACGTTGCCGCTTTGACGGATGTTATGTGCAACGTTGCCAAGGTAATTTTCATGTCAAGGCTGTGTGCTGGAGTGTTATTTGATAATATCCTTGAACCGTTCTTATGTAAGTATATTTGGACTATTAAAATATTATAAAAAATTACATTTCTAACCCTTAACTGAGCCAACATATTGAAAATTGATATAACGTAGTGGAAATGAGGAAAATATCGTATATTTGTTGCAAAAATTTTGTACTGTTATATACACTGCTCCAAAGAATTAACGGAACACCAACGAAAAGTTTTAAACTTGAAAAAGGGGCAACAATTTTTGAAAGAAAAACCCGCCAGGACACGTATGGAGCAGTGTATTATATCTTTTGACATTTTTGGTTACTTGTTCAATGCTTGAGTGCAAATAAATAAGTTTATTTTGTTCGTTTTTGCATTTGCAGGAATTTTTGGTTTCTATTTTCATTTCAAACTGACATTTTTTTCATAAAATCAGATTTGTTTCATACTGGTTAGCTCGGTTTAAAATTACTATACCCATACACTTTCAGGAAAAAATTATTAAAATCCTTTTATTGGTTATTGAAAGTTTCACCTCCCTATTGTGAAAACGATGGGCATCTCAAAAATTGACAAATCACTAAAGCGACGATAACATCCAAAATATTGAGTGAGAAGGTTGAAATTTCCAGAAAAACTTTTTTGAACTCCATCTATTGGTTGCCGAAAATTCCAACTCTCTTACTCAAAAACTATTTATTATGTACAGTAGAGGGGTTATAGCAGAGGTGAAACATTACAAGTTTTATTAGGAAAATTTTCTCATACGTCCAACGGTTATTAAGCTATAGACCGACGCGCGCTTATTGAACTACTCATAAGTTCATAAGAATTAACTGAAATATACCTGATGTATGAATTGGAAAAGTAACTGTAATAAATTCTAACAAAACATAACAATGTACCCACTCGTATGCATTTACACACCTAATACCTACATGACAAGTAAAAATAAAATACATTATAGCTTGCATTCTTAATAATATGTATGTATGCCGAGAAAACGACAAAAAATATTACAATTTTGGATAATGCGGTGCGGAGGTATCGTTAGAATCATTTCGGATAATCCGGTTTGGGATTTCGGGTTTCGGATAATCGGGAGTCTACTGTATCTCAATCAAAAATTGTCAAATCACAAAAAAAGTGAAAACTTTCAAAAATGATTTGGTTGAGAGTTGAAACTTTGAGAGAAACTTTATAAAACTCCACTTATTGGTTGACGAACGTAGGAACTTTCCAAAAAAAATAATATCTGAGGATTGCCTTGAAAATTGACAAATCAGGAGGTGATAACTTCCAAAATAACGTTGAGGAAAACTTTATCAAACTCCACATATTGATTGATGAAAGATTCAACTCCCTAACGTTGAAACTTTCCGAAAAAAGTGAATATTCGATTAGTGCCTCAAAAATTGACTAATCACTAAAGAGGTGATAACTTCCGAAACAATTCAGTCGAAGGGTTGAAACTTCCAGGAAAACTCAACTGAACTCCACTTGCTGATTCGGCAAAGTTTCACCTCCCTAACGAAGAAACAAAAAATATTTGAGGAGTGTCTCAAAAATTGACAAATTACTAAGGAGGTGATAACTTCCAAAATAATTGAGTTGGCGGGTTGAGACCATCAGGAAAACTTTAATCAACTCCACTTGCTGGTTTGTGGAGGTTTCATTACCATAAGGTAGACACTTTCGGTGAAAATTAAAAATTTAATGATAAAAAAAAATAAATATTTAAAATTCAATTGTTATGGAAACAAATTGTACTTTTACTCAGCAACGAGAAAGTTAGTCATGTCAAAGTTTGTGTACTTAATATAAAAAAACAGGATGCGTTTAAGTTTGGGGGATTCTATTGGTTGAAATATTCCAGCTATCCCTCGTATCTTGTTCGTTTTCTAAGTTATCAAGAAATATACATTTTTGATTCTGGTGGCGTGGAAAAATCCTTGTTTATTTCTTTTTGAATATGAGGCTAAGTTAAGATTTTATGGAATATCATGTGTCAAAGTTTATCAAAATTATAACATTGAAATTTTGAGTGATGATGAATGGAGGCAAACTATTAGATTTGACATAAATTGGGTCCTGAAGGTAATTTACTCTTGGAACAAATATAATAAAACTCCTGTAAAACGTGCTTCCATGAGTTATCATACTTCATACCTCGAGAAAAATGTGAGCTCATACGATACCAAAAATGAACGTTATCGATGAAGAAACAACTGAGATATTAACTTGTATCCATCTTAAGTGGGACACCCTGTAGAAGTGGAACAACAAATTACACGTGTCATAATTCGTATTTTCCCAACTTTGTCATGAACCATAATATAAAACATCAACTCACCTTATCAATATTTTGCAGATCCGAAAGAACTTCAGCTCTTAACGTACTAAAAGTTGTGATGCTTTTATGCCACATAGCCTGGGATCCAGCAATAATACCTTTGAAGTCCTGGTCCTGTTTCAAGTGAGGTAACAATTCACTCGGCCTTATCAGTGAACACCGTTTTTCACCCAATTTTTTCGCAAAATGTCTGGCGGAATCCCATGATTTATTATCACTACCGAGCCAAAAAATGAGTTTTTTGAATCTTTCCAAACTAGGAAGAAAATACTGGGATAATGTATTCACGCCGTCAGGAAGACATATTAGATTGTATGCTACTTTGGAATTCAATAAAACCAGAAAGTCTGATAATGAAGGCACTATAACTGCGGTGTCTTTTGACCGAGGCACTCGAGACGTTAAGAGACCACCACAGTGTATATTTGGCAAAACTGTTTCTTGTTGTGAGTAAGAGTGTAAAGTTCTGTATCCTACAATTTCACTTTCAACGTTCTCCAGAGGAAAATACATTGTCGTATGTTTTTCGTTTATTCTTATATCTAAGGAATCGGATGATAACGAAGCAATAATCTGAAAAATTAAGTGTATTAGTAGTGAGTTGTATCAATTAGTTTTAGTTAGTTGGGATAAAATAAATTGCAACTCCAAAATATAATGGAAGAAGATAAGATCAAGATCACTACTTTGAACAATTTTCATGAAGGGGTCTTTTAGTCGCTATTTTTTCAACCATTCTTTCCAGTTACAGTATTAACTTACCGGCAATTTGAATTTATTTAATACATTTGTAAAAACCTCACTATCCAGAAGTTTCAATTCACTTGTACTCGATCTAATCTGCTCTAGTGATTCTGCTATTGATTTTTGCAGACTTAAGTCGTCTATAACATCCTTTGCCTTGACTTTCTTTGATTTAGAAAGACGAAGCCGAGCCGCTAGTTGGTCCCATTGACCTGACTGTTTACAGTAGCTACACATATACATCCCTGGAAAACAAATAGAAAGTTTAATGTTCAGGATAACTATACAATTAAGTCTATTTTTCTCAGTCTGCAGGCTCCGTCAAGTTTCCCCCCCGACATCGCATAATGCGGGTTTAAAGTATACAGGCATTATGCACGCATTTTGCACACATATTTTTAAATTTTGCACACCTTTTCCCGAGAGACTAGAGCCCTTTGTTTGATGGGGGGGAAACTTGACGGTTCCCCCCCGACATCATCCAAAATCATTTTTTTTTATGTAGATCTCTCCTTTGAATTTTGCACAATTTTGCACACATGTTTTCGAATTTTGCACACCCTCCCTTACCGATCTATGCCCTTATGAAAATGTCAAGTTTCCCCCCCGACATAATCCAAAAGCATTTTTGTTTATGTAGATCTCTCCTTTGAATTTTGCACAATTTTGCACACATGTTTTCGAATTTTGCACACCCTCTCTAACCGATCTAATTATTGTAATTATAAAGCTGGTATTCATAGAAATGGAGCACAAATTAACTGTATTTCCTAAATATTTACGAGTAAAATGAGCTCTTTCATAATATATGATAATATGATATGATATGTGTGTTTCATTGATAAAAAATGTAACTTATGGAAAAATATTAACATTTTGATAGTGTTTTGTCTCCTTTGATAAGATTTTTGAAAATTCCCGAAAAAAACCTAAAACTTTCATAACAACAAAATTTTCATATCTTCATGGATAATGCCAGGGTTTTTCCTTATAATTTGCCAAACCTTCAGTAACTCTAGTTAAAGAGATTCAAAAATGTTCAAATGAGAGTTTTACGATTTTATCTGAAGATTTCATTGTAACTATAAGCGAAAGAACAAAGCATCATTGGGAATCAGGGAAAATCCTGAAGTTTTTTTTCTCATTTTCCGCTTTTCAAAAATATATAGTTTGCCTATGTTTGGAATAACCGTTTTCGAGTTATTTGACTTTGAATAACTACTCTACAGTTTCAATGCGGGCAAATGATGCAACAATTTATCGCAACAACCATGGAAAACTAAGGGAAACAGAATATTTGATGACAGGAAAACTACTTGTTAGGGATAACAGTTGTTTTCCCTGGTGATCCATAGCAGGTGCGATAAACTATCGCATTATTCGCCCGCATGGCAACTATACTCTGAGTTATTTATAGTGAATCAACTCAAAAACGGGTGGACCAAACATAAGCAAACTATATATTTCTGAAAAGCGGAAAATGGGGATATCTTGAATCTGTAATAAAGTATAGGGCATTCCATTTGAAAAAAAATGAAACTTTTCCAAATTTTCCCGATTTCCAATTATTTCCCGATAAAATCTTCAGGCAAAATCATGAAACTTTAATTTTTTTCTTGTAGGTATCTTATTGGATAGAGTTTTTGAAGAAGTGGCAAATTATAAGGAAAAACTCCGAAAAACCCTGTACATCATTTACCGGTTATGATGTAAACAATAAAATCTGTACGCTGACCTGTTTTTGAGAAGAACAAGGCATAGACTTTGTATTTCTATCGTCGTATATTTCCCATAAATTGTTATGTCTGTAAGAAAAACAGATGAAATGGCCCAATGAGTTATCAGGTCCAACATATCCAATAACACCTCTCAACTGATATAAAAGTCCATCTTTCATGACCAATTATTCAGTGAAATAGAATCATTGCGACACTGTACCATATACCATATACCTATAAAACTATATACCGACCTGCCAAATTGAATCGGGACTGCAGTCTCTACGCATGAACAGAATCTTGATTTTTTGATTGGTAGTTTGCCGTGACGCGCCAATATACTGCATTTCGAAAACTTAATAAAAAAATAGCAACACTTCGAGATCGAAAAAGTATATTTGTTTTCCAGGGCGTCTTGATAAACTTCACAAGTCAAATAGGTAATAGTTGGCCACTTGAGTGGAACATCAGGCTTCGTAGGACGTAGGACGAGAGCGGTTTCTCCGAAATTAGAACCAAAGCTTTTGCCGCCCGCCGTTGCGCTAGATGGGTGGGATTTGTACCGGAAACTGCTTTGGAGAGACTGCGCAGAAAATCTCGTCCCATTTTTATAGGTTTATGCTTTCTACATTGTAGATCAGTAGATCAGTGATACCCATTGATTTAAATATCTAAATCAATGGTGATACCACTGTTAACGGAATGCCAACCCTATCAAAATAATATGTTTATCAGACGCAGAAGTCTGGACCTTTTTTTACTACCCACTACCTGTTCCAAGTGTGCGATAACAAGTTTTATGATCAAATTCAACTTCGCATGTATTCATTATATCACCTATCTTTTTACAGAAGTTTTCTATTTATACAAATAATATAATAATTCATGCAATGTATTTCAAGAATACTAAGAACATTCATTTTTATGTGTTTTAGTACACAAGGGAGGGTGTGCAAAATCCAAAAAAATGTGTGCAGAGAAGAGATCTACATACAAAAAAATGATTTTTGGTAATGTTGGGGGGAAACTTGACATTTTCATAAGGGCATAGATCGGTTAGGGAGGGTGTGCAAAATTCGAAAACATGTGCGCAAAAAAAATGGTTTTGGATGATGTCGTGGGGAAAACTTGACATTTTCATAAGGGCTTAGATCGGTAAGAGGAGGTGTGCAAAATTTTAAAACATGTGAGCAAGATTGTGCAAAATTCAGAGGAGAGACCTACATGGAAAAAAATGATTTTGGATGATGTCGGGGGAAAAACTTGACATTTTCATAAGGGCATAGATCGGTTAGGAAGGGTGTGCAAAATTCGAAAACATGTGTGCAAAATTTTGCAAAATTCAGAGGAGAGATCTAAATAAACAAAAATGGTTTTGGATGATGTCGGGGGGGAAACTTGACATTTTCATAAGAACTTATATCATTAAGGAGAGGTGTGCAAAAATTGAAAACATGTGTGCAAAATTGTGCAAAATTCAGAGGAGAGACCTACATAGAAAAAAATGATTTTGGATGATGTCGGGGGAGAAACTTGACATTTTCATAAGGGCATAGATCGGTTAGAGAGGGTGTGCAAAATACGAAAACATGTGTGCAAAATTCAGAGGAGAGATCTACATAAACAAAAATGTGTTTGGATGATGTCGGGGGGGAAACTTGACATTTTCATAAGGGCATAGATCGGTAAGGGAGGATGTGCAAAATTCGAAAACATGTGTGCAAAATTGTGCAAAATTCAGAAGAGAGATCTACATAAAAAAAAAGATTTTGGATGATGTCGAGGGGGAACCGTCAAGTTTTCCCCCCATCAAACAAAGGGCTCTAGTCTCTCGGGAAAAGGTGTGCAAAATTTAAAAATATGTGTGCAAAATTGTGCAAAATGCGTGCATAATGTCTGTATACTTTGAACCCGCATAATCCGATGTCGGGGGGGAAACTTGACGGAGCCCAGTCTGCAGTCTGAAAGACATCAAACTCCACTCTTTTTTTTCAATTCAGCGCAGCTTTAGTCACAATCATAATATATATACAGTACGGCTCTAAAAGGTCCCCCCCCCTTTTTTATGTGTGCACCAAAAATTTTGAAACTTGGCATACTTTAATTGCTGTCGAAATACTACTTTTTGATGTTACTGACGTACTCTTATCATTCAAGATGGCGGATGGAAAGGGGGGTCGTGTGACACATCATTCGGAAGGTCTTATCGAGTAGATTATTGTGTGAAAATTTCATAGGATTAAACGCATCCGTGCGGATATGACAGACTGTCAAACTAACAAGATAAAGAAATTCCTGAAAAAAGAACAAAGAAAGCATACTTCAATTTTTATTGTAAAAAATGTACCCTGACCCCCAAACAATGAAATAATCTGTCTGAGAACTCCTGACGGACTTTTTCGAAAGTATCGACATTATTATTTTGAAAAAAAGCAGTAATTCTTTGCTGTAAATCTAAAAGAGAGTCTGGCTGTGTTGCATATACTTTCTGTTTCAAATATCCCCATAAAAAAAGTCCAATGGTGTTAAATCGGGCAACCTGGCAGGCCATTCGGTAGGACCCCGACGACCAATCCAACGATTGGGGTCAGTTATGTCCAAACATTACATTCCTGCTGAAATGAGGACCACCATCCTGTTGAAAAATTGGTGCCATGCCAAATTCGTTGGGATTATTCTGGCGTATTTGTACAATCAAAGGCTCTATTGTAGTTTCTAACAAGTTCAAATACAGGTCCCCTGTCAAATTTTCATGAATGAAAACAGGACCAACCATATGGTTCCCCAATATGCCAGCCCATACGTTAACCTTTTCGGGATATTGCGTGTGGGTTTCCCTAAAAACATGCGGATTTACGTCACTCCAATAACTCCAATAACGAACATTTTGCCTGTGTACACGACCATTTAAAAAGAAAGTACACTCGTCACTAAAACAAATATTTTGAACGTATCTCGGTTCTCGCCCTATTCTATCGGTCATAATTTCGCAAAATTCCACACGTCCGTCAGGATCATCTTCAGTCAACTGGTGCACCATTTGAAATTTATAAGGATGAAATTTCTGTTTTTTCAGCAATCGTTTTACAGAAGCAGACGGAGTATCACAGATGTCTGCAACCTGAGAAGTCGACTGTTCAGGATTTACCACCATCTCACCAATGATTGCAATTTGTTTATCTTCCGAAATAGATGGTCGCCCTTGATTCTTCAAGCTGTGAACACTACCAGTCTCGATAAATTTCCGCACTAATTCGCGAAGATATTTTCTGCATATCGGACGGTCTGGGAAGCGCTCATTGAAGATTCATTCCGTCTCATGGAAATTACGATTTCCGCTATAAATAAAAATTGCTTCAATTTTTTCTGCGAAGGGACGCGAATTAGGCATTTTTGTAACACTTCCCAATTAACACAATAATCAAACAACTGGCTCATATCGTTTCAAGATTTTCACATTTGGTTAAACTTTAGTGCTGTGACGAGGTAGTGTGGAAACTGTATCTCCATCTTAATTTAGATTCTAGTATTATAATACTAATAAATGCTTTCCAAATTTTCTTTATCATCTTGAAATTCTTTATCCGCTTTGTATCAGCATTCCTATTTGTAAACCTGTACTGTTTTGCTCAGGTTCACCATCATTTTTCCGGAATCTGATGTGTCAGCTCGTTAAAAACTTGAAACTTAATGTAAACGACATTTTTAAAAACTAAAAGCTTGGCAGGCTGTCATATCCGCACGGATGCGTTTAATCCTATGAAATTTTCACACAATAATCTACTCGATAAGTCCTTTCGAATGATGTGTCAGACGACCCTCCTTTGCATTTAAAAAAATGTTTCAAAATGGGGCCCAGCCGCCATCTTGAATACTAAAAGTACGTCAGTAACATCAAAAAGTAGTATTTCGACAGCAATTAAAGTATGCCAAGTTTCTAAATTTTTGGTGCACACATTAAAAAAAAAAGGGGGGGACCTTTTAGAGCCGCACTGTATGTACTACATGAGTATGTGTGCGAAATTTGATGAAAATCGATCAAGAGGTCTAAAAGTTATGATCAAATAACCATTATTTGCCCAAAATTTAGACACCTTGTTTTTATCTTTGTCAGGCTACATTGTTCAACAAAACTTTCTCATGAACGTATTATTTTTGGTATTGTTCTAACACCTTTAAAAATTAAACTGTACTTTACTCTTTCTTGATTTCATTGAAATTGTTAGAGATAGTTTGTTGGAACTTGGTAGCTCTTAACAATCTCATATTATGACAATCAATGTATAACAAAATTGTTAGACCACTTAAAAAACAAAATGGATGATTATCATCGGATCATCAATTTGATTTTGTAAAGGGAAACAGAGGCTGTGATGATGTGAAATTTATTTTGAAATATTTCCTCTAATGAACTTAATAAACTCAAGAAAAAAAAATTCCGGAAGAATTTGGATTTTTTGACATGATCTAATTCACATTACACTTTGGACGATTAATAAAGTGATAAATATAAACTGTCTTATCACTGTTTCATCCGCAGTGTACACTAGAATTGAACGATGAAACAAGTTGACCGTCTTCCTACTTCTGATGAAAGAAGCGTTCTCTGAACGGATGATTCATCAACCGTCAAACATCTTAATTTTCTACTTCTTTCAATAACAACTAGTATTTTTGTGTGTGCTATTGGTTGCTTTTTGATACAGGTGGTAGTTCTATTCTTTTTCGAACGAGACATCATATCACAGGGGCTAGAGCGCAATTTGCGGTCACGTGACACCTACACTACGATTGTCACGTGATTTTCACATTTATGATGTTTAAAGCAAAAAAATACGCGTTTTTTCAACTGTCTCGTTATCCACGTCTTGCCTCATACGAGTCGCAAAGTCCCTTTAGTTTTCACAGACACGAAAAAGAAAACACTGAGAGTGTGAATATGTGAACGAAGAAGATCACTTTGGATGATTTCACTCTGGAGTGATTCACTTTGGATGTACAGTCGTGTGCATTGATTCGTTGGATAAAATTTGTACGGTGTAAATACTGTTAATGTTCATAAATATGTTGTACAAAGTATTAAAATAGATAATTCATGTGTTTTTTGCAAATATTGCATTATAAACAATATTCAATTAGAAATACACACTATGTGGTTTCAAGAATAAATAAGTCACATTATTGTTTACATTGATGTTTATTAAAATCATAATAAAATATAAATAAGGAAGGAATACCATAAAGCTTTAATATTAAGCCGTAGCTCAATATCTCGCCAAATTTTTCGTGGTAAATCGATAAATACAAATGTCTACAAAGTTTAACATCCTCGCTCAATTTATCCCATACATTTCTTATGATACAGAAAAATCACTCGAATCAAACTGGAAAAACAGCTCATAGAGTGGAAATATAGTTTTGAAGCAAGACGCTGTTTTGATTGATTTTTCAGATCAGTTGGTAGAGATTTTCAGAAACAAGTTTCAATGTGTTTCTCGTGGGGTTGCTTGAAGCGAGAATATTGATAATATTGATTGTGTTGCTGAATCAAGGTCGGATTTAGAACAATATTTTTCTATGACTATTCAATAATAGATGGATTATACATCCATTTTCTATTGGTCAATGTGACTCGTTACTCATACAAGTGACTTTTTTTTCATTACTCAATCATTTTTGACAAATGCAATGATCTAATGTCATTACTTCACAGTTTCAGAGCTAATCAGAACATTCGACAAAATGTCAACCATCAAATCCATCATTTTGAAACAGTCCATTTGACCGTCCTTACTTGTTTTATAGTCATTGTGTTAATAACCCAACCTCACTTTAAGTACAGTAGCTAGTTGTCAAAAAGTGCAGTCCAAAGGAAATTGAATATTGCAAAGTTCGCTTCAATTATTCAATAATCATTGAAAAGGTATAGTATTCTACTAACGGGACATGGCTATTACTCACTCAGATGATCACGTAAACTTCATCCTCGTGAGTAAAATCCACCATTTTCCACTCGTTGGATAATATACAATTCTTTTTCCTTTTACTGAAGTGGAAGTGGTTGAAATCATAAGGAATCTGTCTTCCAAATTTTCGACAGGACTTGATAATATTCCTACTATCGTGTTAAAGAGAAGTGCTGAAATCATTAGTTCTCTCGCGGATATTATAAGTTCTACTTTTGAGAGTGGAGTCTATCCTGATGACCTGAAAATCTCCAAAGTTAGACACAAGAAAGATGACTTGATGAATGCTGACAACTTCCAACCGATAGCCTTACCTTTAGTATTTTCCAAGATAGTGGAATGAGCTATCTTCAGAAGATTTTCTTCGGATAGTCAATATAGTATATGCCAAAGAGGTCAACGGTTTACGCCATTTGCAGTTCGTTGAGCGAGATAATCATGGAACTAGACAGGGGTTATAAGCTAAATGGAATATATTTTGACCTTTCCAAGATGTTTTGATAGTTTACTGCATAAACTGCACCAGTGTGGAGTGAGAGGAAGAGCAAATGACCTAATAAGAGCATATCTGAAAAACAGAAGTTAGTCGGTGACTGTTAGGAACAGAACTGATGGGATTGAGAAGACCAGCCATTCAGAGTTCTTCTATTCTTCAATGTGTGTTCCACAGGGATCCATTTCAGGACCATTACTTTTTTTAGTCTATGTAAATGACCTTTATAATGCCTTGGGTTCTATGAGAGTGGTCCAGTTTGCGGATGATGAATCGATTGTACTCTCTGCTTCTTCAGTGGAGAATTTGTCCCGCGCTACTAAAGCAGTTTCAACAAGGCATCTTCTTCTTCGCTATACGTCCCACTGAATGAAAAAAGTATACCTCAGACTGTGTCGACCAGATTCTTAAAAATTCACTCAGATGAGTTTCTCTCATGGTCAAATCAAATCGATGGTTTAGTGTCAAGGATTCACACGGCTTGTTATTGTTGAAAGTTACAGTTTCCACTGTATAATGTGTTTGTTAAAAAAAAAAACACCTGAAAAGGTAGATAAGTCAGAGTGACATTATTATTAGATCAGCTTAATAGTTTTCTCAAAATCGTTCATTTCCATTAATAAATCCATTCCTAAAGCACTTACATACATTTACTTTAATTGGTTATGGGCCCAGGCACCCTACTAGTGCTGTAAAGGAGAGAAATATGGATTTTGTGAGACATGTGAAGATTGACCGATATGGAAACATAAAATGCGAGATATGTTAGATTATCATGACGGAGCCTCGGACGTTATCGATGGTAAGCTAGTTGAACCTGCACCACTTGCAGAAGACGCGACGGAAGCACAGATCAAAAAATACAAGGAATTTTCTGATCTGTACCGTAAGGCTAATAGCTATGCCAAGTCAATGATAACGAGTGCCGTTTCTGATTCAGTATATCAGAAGATCATGGATAAGAAGTCAGCTTTCGGAGCATGGAATGCATTGGAACAGCAGTTTGAAGCATCAAGTAAGGATCAGCTTTTTAAAGTTTGTACAGATTTTTTCGCATTTGCCTGGTCATCAAAGGATGATATTCCCACTCATATCGCAATACTGAAGAATTTATGGGCTGAATTGTACAATGGTCTGAGAGCTAAGGGAGAGAATATGTTGCCCGATCTACTAATTATTTGTAAAATCCTCCATATTCTACCTAGTTCTTTTGAATCATTCAAATCTAGTTGGATGTAAAAAGCGGATAAAAGCTGCTGGAAAAGAAACGCTTGAGGCTGTTGGAAAAGGCACTATTCAGTTTGTAAACACAAACAAAGCTCGGACAGATATGTCAGTGTCAGAAGTTATGACACTGAATGATGTGTGGTACGTTCCGGAAGTTTCGAAAAATCTATTTTCAGTTCTGGCTGCACATGACAGGAATATCAAAAGTGTTTTCCAATCATCCGCAAGGCAGTGCTGGTTTCAAGTTGATGGTAAGATAGCTGTCACTGGTAAAAGAGAATTTGGTGGGACTCTATTCAAAACTGATATCAATCCGATTGTTCCTCAACAAACAGTCACAATCAATACTGTTGCTGCAGATGATTCTATGCTTCAGTTGTATCACGAAAGATGGGGACACCAAGATAAGAATCATGTGGAGAATAAATTACAGCAAGAACTTGGAATCAGTGTAAGGTTGAACAGAGACTTATGTGAACCATGCATGTATGGAAAGTCACATCGTCTGCCTTTTGGATCCAGAGTAAAACCAACACAGCCTGGTGAGTTGTTTTCTGTGGATATATGTGGACCTTTTGATCTGTCGGTTCAGAAGAAAAGGTATTTGATTGTTTTTAGAGATGCCTATACAAAGATCAGGTATGGGTATTTATGACGAGAGAAGTCAGAAGCTAAAGATGTCTTGAAGGACATGCTAGCCCATGCAGAAAGAATGGGACATTCAGTGAAAGAGATTCTGTCAGATGGCGAAGGAGAGTTCGATAGTGAAGCGTTCAAAAAAGTTAAGAAGTCAAGAGGTATCACACTGAGGGTAACAGCGCCTTATACGCCAGAGCAAAATGGTGGAAGTGAGCGCGAAAATCGAACGATCGTTGAAATGGCTCGAACATTCAAGTATTCCAATCCAGATGCAGAATTTCCTGTGGCAATTTGGGCGGAATTAGTGAGCACAGCTATTTATGTCCTGAATAGAACCGGAAAATCTTGTGTTGAAGGCGTGAGTCCATATGAGCTTTGGACTGGAAAAAAGCCTAGAATAAATCATCTCAGCTTGTTTCGCTCATATTCCTAAGCAAAAAAGACGAAAAATGGATAAAAAAGCTGTGAAAGGATTTCTGGTCGGATACGATAGTGATGAGCAGTTTCGGATTTGGGTAAAGGAAGAAAATGAAGTTTTTCTGTCAAGAGATGTGAAGTTTCAAGAGAAGTAGTGACTTAGAAGTGAAACTGGAACTGCCTCTTCAAACGAAAATAGAAGAGAAAGAAGAAGAGCAGCAAGATATCGAACAAGAAGATTTACCCAGAATGGAGGAAGATAGTTCAGCTGAAGACGAAAAAAGTGGAGAAGAAATTCCGTACTCAAGAAAATATGGACCAAGAGATCGCAGAAATATCAAAAAGCCAAAAGAGTATGAAGACTTTGTTGCTATTTCTGAAGAAATTGTTTGTGAAGTAGCAATTCCTGATACATATGAATGTGCATTGAGCAGCAGAGAGAAGTTTCATTGGAAAAGAGCAATGGACAGTGAGATCAGTTCTCTTATTGATAATAGTACCTGAGATCTTGCTGATTTGCCTCAAGGATTCAAGGCTTTGACCTGCAAATGGGTGTACAAATTAAAGACATCACCAGATGGTTGCATAGATAAGCATAAAGGCAGACTTGTGATTAAAGGATATAATCAAAAAAGAAGAATTGATTATAACCAAACTTTCAGTCCTGTTGCAAAAATGTCTACCATTCGAGCTGTTCTGTGATGTTAAAACGAGTGTTCCGTTACCTTGCTGGAACACGAAATTTGTGCATTACATACCAGAAGTCAAAAAAACCAGTAATGGAGTGTTACAGTGACGCAGATTTTGGAGGCTGTACCAAAACCGGAAGGTTGACTTCTGGAGTGGTTATCGTATTTGCTGGTGAAGCTATATCATGGAGCAGTCGAAGGCAAAGCATGGTATCTATTTCAACAACTGAAGCAGAGATTGTGACAGCTAGTGAAGCAACGAAGGAAGTTATTTGTCCACTTTCATTCCAGTTCTTCATGTTGGTAATTCAGCAGCAGTTAAATTGGCCCAAAATCCTGAGTTTCATGGCAGAACGAGGCATATCAAGTTGAAGCACTTTTTTGTTCGAGAAAAAGTGATAGAAGGTGAACTCGAAGTTGTACAAATATCGACAGAAGACCAATTAGCTGATTTGATGACCAAGCCCTTGTCAAAACCACGGTTGCAGTTGTTATCCAAGCAAATGGGTCTTTACTGAAGTTAAAAGTTTTTTTTTTACAAACAAGGAAAAGTGTTGAAAGTTACTGTTTCCACTGTATAATGTGTTTGTTAAAAAAAAAACACCTGAAAAGGTAGATAAGTCAGAGTGACATTATTAGAGTGTCAGATCAGCTTACTAGTTTTCTTAAATCTGTTCATTTCCATTAATAGATCCATTCCTAAAGCACTTACAAAGATTTACTTTAATTGTTATGAGGTACGCCGGTTGAGAGGTGAGCTGGAAGTCGACTCTATAAGATCATATTACTTCCCATAAGTTCAGTCGTTTTTGCAGTACAGTGTTATGAGTTGGTATCATGCCGCTGAATCCAGACGAGTTTTCATTGCTTAAAATCGAGTTATTAGATGCATGTTGAAGCTTCCACCTCAACATTCATGCAGAAAACGTTCCGTAAAGTTAGGAATCTTGACGATGCCATCTCTGTACATCCTCAACATAGCCGTTTATGTGAAGAACATGAATAAATTCACGAAAAATTCGGATAATTATCCTCTCATGAACACTAGATTGTCATGGGGAGCTCTGTATTCCTTCACACAGAACAAGATTATTTTAGTAAAGACCCTGTATCAAAGAATACTATAAACTACCTCTGGAATTAAAGGAAATAGAAAACTCAGGCACCTTAAGTTTTAAACTTTATGTTACTATTCATGACGACTGTTATGTTTTAATGAAACTTATTAGTCCATTTAACGAATGACTAAAAAGGGGGTGTAGACTGCGTGAACTGGTAGGTAAGCGGTTTCTCCAGAAAATTGATCGAAATACTTTGTTATTTAACATACGCAATGTCCTGACGTCTAGAAGAAGAGCCAAAGTCTTTTGAAAGGCCCCATTTCTCGAAAACGATGCATCGCACAGAAAAGTTCTTGGATACAAAAAGAAAGCTAGTAAAATTATCTACAACTTCTGTAGTTAACACTTTTTTGAATTCGCAACTGTTTGTGAGCTACGTGCTCAGGAATGGAAACACAAAATATGAATGGAATATTACTGAGAAAACTATAGTGTCCAACTTTCCGTTCTCGGAATAGGAGTGCTTCTGATATGATAAGTTGATAGTTGTAACTAATTGTATAGATGAGTCAACATAAATATCGTAGATATATGTTACATCTTGGATTTTTCACAAGCTATTTTCATGGGTGGGGTAATTTGGGACATGAAGTTGAGGTTAATAGGAACAGCGAAAAGCATGAAATATATGACCGGTAACAATGATTGTGTCTAGGCTATAAAAATGGTGCCAATCAAACCAAACCAAACCAAACCAAACAGTAAACTTACTGTTTGGCGAAACTATCGAAGCAAAATGACTAGTTGCCGGAAAGGACAAAATTTTTAACCATAGATTGTAAAAACTCCACAGTGTGCTCCAAGTGTAGTGGTGAACATGATTTTAAAAAATGTTTGAGTGACGTCATTAAATGTAACAACTGTGTGCTGTCCAATAGAAAATACGGACTTAGTTTGAAAGTCAACCATGCTGTATGGGATGTGATAAACTGTGATACTTACAAAAGACTTGAAAAACTACAAATGGAGAAATACGTAAAGTAGCAATTAGACTCTGATATAGCTTTAAACTCTAGTCTCGTATATTTCAATTGCCAAGGATACATTAATAATAAGGATAATATAACGGTGCTAGTCAACAGTCGGAAACCAAAGATTATTCTTTTGTCGGAAACTCACGTGTCGGCTGAAGTAGATCTTGTGGAGCCCATGATTGACGGCTACAACATAGAGCAGTGTCTAACCACCAACAGGCGTACTGGAGGAGTGATGACATTGCTAAGATGTGACGTCAAATATAGGATTCGGTCAATACAGTGTGTGGAAAACTTTGTTTGGTTGTTGTCCGTCCAATTGACACATTCTGGCACCAAACACCTGATATCTGTGATATACCATCCCCCCAAGACTGAAGACGGCAGATTTGTAAATTTTTTTTACGGACTATTTGGATCACGTTAACGAGTTTGATGGCACGAATATTATTGTGGGTGATTTTAATTTCGATTTGTTAAAAAATTCTTTTTACGGCAAGAAAATATTGGATAGCGTTTACGCTAATGGCCTCAATCAAATTGTGCAGACACCAACAAGAATTGTTCCTCAAAGTGCAACCCTTATTGATTATGTCATCACTAATAATAAATCTACACCACACAAGGTACACCTCACACCGAAAATCAGCGATCATTCGATTATATCCGTCACTCTAGATCAACAAACCGAAATAAACTGCAACACTATAGTTTGTAAAAGAGTGATGAACAAGTACGACCGTGAAAAAATGCAAGACTATCTGTTAAACATTCCATGGGACAATAGCCTCTCGGATATCAACACTCTGGCGAATTCGTTAATCGAGGGAATCTCAGATATTCTGAATATAATGTGTCCCATCGTAGAAATATCTGTTAAACTCAAGTACGAGGACAAGAGATGGATTTCTTGGGAAATCAAAGAAATGATGAAGGAAAGAGACTGTCTGTATAAGAGAGCCATTTGGGAGCAGTACAAATCTGTTCGGAATGCTATTGTGACTAAAATCCGTATAGAAAAAGAAAAATATTTCCACAGTACAATCGACGAACATAAACATAACCAAAAAATTTTATGGAAAAATTTAAAAACATTGCTTCCTGGAAAAAACAAAAACAGGCTACCGGAGGAGATAATTTTTGAAAACAAAACTCTATCGGACGAGATTCAAATGATTCAAATGAGTACTTTATAGAAAGCATCGACACAATAGTGAAAAATATTCCAAAAACATCGAAAGTTTGTATTCCAAAGGCAAAAGCTTTCCTAGCAACCGATTTAACGGCGTTTCAGACAATCGACATGGGTGATATGAAGAGGATTCTTCGAAACATGAGAAACGTTGGAGGAGGAGACACCGGCATTACAAAAAGGGTGTTGCTTGATGCATGTGATGTTATTGGTGACAGGATGTTGGATGTGGTCAATACATCTCTATCCAGGGGAGTTTTTCCAGAACAGTGGAAAGTGTCTACCATAATACCTATACCAAAAGTTCCTAATACCAAGCTGTTTGATGAGTTCCGGCCAATCAATACCGTCCCTACACATGAAAAGTTTCTGGAGTTATGTGTAAAGGAACAAGTGATACAACATTGTGATGACAACCAGATAATAGTTCCTTATCAGTCAGGATTTCGTGCAAACCATTCATGTGAGTCTGTTCTTGTAAATATATGTGACGATTTTTTTGGAGCTATTGACGAAAGTAAATTTGTGTTGGCTGTATTTTTAGATTTTAAAAGAGCTTTCGAAACAATAGATAGAGACATTTTATTGAGCAAGTTGGAACGTTTTGGTATTAAAAATACTGCTCTGTTATGGTTTAAGTCGTATCTGTCAAACAGGGAACAACGTGTTAAATATAAGAATAGTTTGTCTGAAACAGCTTATGTCAGATTTGGTGTCCCGCAAGGTAGGTACTGTGTTGGGTCCGTTGTTGTTTTTGTTATACATAAATGATATGGGGAGTGTAGCGGGGAAGTGCAGGATGGAGCAGTTTGCGGACGACACTATGATATACATTGTTGGAAGTGACCTAAATTCATTAGTACTTGATATGAACAATCAACTTGAAGAACTATTCACCTGGCTTTGTAGCAATAGGCTCAGTGTCAATTTTGAAAAAACTAAATTCTGCCTTTTTGGGAAACAATCTAGACTGAAGCATGTAACTGTAGATAGTATAGGAATTTTTATTAACAGCCGAAAAATAGAACATGTGAACCAGATTAAATATTTGGGAGTTATTCTGGACCAGCATCTCAATTTCCATGCTCATTGCGACTATGTTATGAGAAAATATTCCCAAAAAGTAGGCTTCATTATGAGAGTTGGAAAACAGTTATCGAATGAAACAAAATTATTGTTATACAATGCCATTGCTGCTCCCCATCTACAATACTGTTCCACAATATTCTATAATGTACCTAAATATAAGACTGACTTAATCCAAAGAACACAAAATAGAGCAATGAGACTGATTTTAAAATGTGATAAATATACACCCATTAGATTAATGTTAAATGTTCTCAACATGTTGTCTGTGAAACAAAAAATTGTGTTCGATGTCTTTATATTTATTTTTAAGATCAAGAGAAAGTTATTACCTGTTTATTTGCAAGATAGAGTCAAATACTTTAGAGACGTTCATAGTTATAACACAGGAAACTGTAACGATTTCATACTTAACAAATGTGTTACAACTCAAATGTTAAATTCAATTTTATGTAGAGGACTTAATGATTCCAACCAACTACCACATGTCTTGAAATTCTGTGATAATCTGACTGAGTTTAAAAAATTATTGAAAGAACATGTGAAGAGTCAATTTTGAATGTGTACCTATGCTTCTTTTGCGCTTTTGTTTTTCATTTTTTATTGTCATGATGTACCTATTTATTTTTGTAAACATGATTAGGATATATATATTTTTATTTTTCATTTTTACATGTTTGTTCATTTTCATTCTTATCATTGTTGCATATTGTATTATACTATATTTCTGTAGCTATTATGCTAAATAAAGAAATTACTTACTTACTTACTTACTAATTCTGCTATTCGGGGATTGATCACATGTGTTTTAACTTTTAAAGACTAAAAACAAACCTTATTTTCTGTTATCCTGCGATATGGTTGTTTTCAATTTGTTTTGTTTTTTTTTTGCAAATTTTTGCCCTCGTTTTTGCCACAACCGATGAAATAAATGTTTTCGTTTTTTTAAAACTTCATTTTATGTGCTCCAAAAAGCCTCAAGGGTTAATTTGGAACAATGCTTCAAGAAAACATATATCCCCTCCTACTTGGAAAGATGCACTAATACTCGAGGCAAATGTGGTGCTTCCCTAAAAGTGTATAAGTACATTATTTTATGTTACGTAGAGAAAAAGTTTTTCATGAAAATGTTAAAATTTTGTCCTGAATTTTCCCGTTTTACGGTACATACGGTGTGGAACAGCCATAAGGAATGAGTTCGATAATTAAATAATCGGGACGTTTTCGAAAAAACGCTCGGACACGTCGATTGATAGTTTTGGTTGTACCTTTTTTTCATGTAGCAGTGACTGATACCAACTTTGTTATTTTAAATACAACACAAAGTATAATATTCAATTTTTGAATTCTTCAGAATATTCTAGACATATTTTATGTACAATGTCTTATGCCTAACTGTCTCGGAAATTCAGTGTCTCAGATTTATTGGAAAAACTAAAAAAAAAAAGAAATTCGCCAGGACACTGTCAATCCTTATATCACATTAAGGTCTTGATAATGAGAAAATTAGTGAAAACCATTTCAGCGTGTATTCCTACTGACATGGAAATATTAAAAAAATTGTCTTACTGACTGTACTTGAGAGGTGTTGTCAGAATTTATTTATTGATTTTTTAAATTTTTTACTTTATGAAGAAATAAGAAATACAAGTTGGCATTTATTGATTTTTGAGTCTGCGCTAGCGAATTTTTGTCATAAAATGATTTTATTTTTGTATACTATTAATTTTTGCAATGAATCTGATAACACTTGATATTTCCAAAACATTTACAGATACGTATAGGATATAGTACATACAGGGTGGCCAACTAAGAATGCGAGGTACTGTATCTCGGAAACTATACATCGTAGAGGCTTGCGGCAAAAAATTTTATTACTAAAACGACCAAGAGAAAAACCTGGAAAATGTTCTCAAGTTTCTGAAATGGTCTCTAGGGGGCGTAACAACCAACACCAAGTAGAAAAATATGATTTTTATGGAATTTTGTCCAATGAAAATATATCGATGAGCTCATTTTCGGATTTACTGACTATTTACCTACACTTTTTGTCGAAAACGTTTTTCTCTATCTATCATAATAAAGTGGTGGGGGAAGTTCAATTGTTTTTTTAAACAAACGGAGATTTCTCCCGTTTCGCTTGATCGATTTAAACGAGCTTGGGCTCATATGAAAGAGAATAGTCTGCGCTATAAAATGCTCATTTGCTTTTTAATTTGTAACATTCGCCGTCGCCGCTAGATGGCGTTAACTGAAATGGTAGCATACTTTTGAGTTTTTTCCGAAAAAATCAAACGTAATGGTGTATCCATTTCCATATAATTTAAAAGGGGACACATTTTCTTATAAAAAAAATAAAAAAAAAAAACAAAAAAAAAATACAAAAAAAAACATCAATTTTTTTGTTTTTTTTTAAGGAAAATGTATCCCCTTTTGAAATATACTAAAATGAATATACCATTACATTTGATTTTTTTGGAAAAAACACAAAAACATGCTACCATTTCAGTTAACGCCATCTAGCCGCGACGGCGAAGGTCAAAAATTCAAAACCAAAACAGTTTTTTGAAGTGCAGATCATGCTCTTTCATATGAGCCCAAGCTCGTTTAAATCGGTCAAGCGAAACGGGAGAAATCTCCGTTTGTTTAAAAAAACAATTGAACTTCCCCCACCACTTTATTATGATAGATAGAAAAAAACGTTTTCGACAAAAAGTGTAGGTAAATAGTCAGTAATTCCAAAATGAGCTCATCGATATATTTTCATTGGACAAAATTCCATAAAAATCATATTTTTCCACTTGGTGTTGGTTGTTACGCCCCCTAGCGACCATTTCAGAATCTTGAGAATATTTTCCAGGTTTTTCTCTTGGCCGTTTTAGTAATAAAATTTTTTGCCGCAAGCCTCTACGATGTATAGTTTCCGAGATACAGTACCTCGCATTCTTAGTTGGCCACCCTGTAGGGTGTCCCAACGATAGAGTAAAGTAGGTTTTATCATATAGGATATGAAAAATATCAATATCAATATGCGTCACAGGTTAGGGGTGTAAATAGCGCACATTCTGAAAATATTTGGAAACATACAGGGTGCGTCACAAAAGTATGGCACGAAAAAGTATGATTTTTTTAAATGGAACCCCCTGTATATTAATTGATCAATTCTTTCTTCAATTTGGCACAAAAATTGTGATACAACTAATGTTCCTAAATTCAACCGTTATCGAGATATCGCGTTTTAAAAATGGCATTTTTGCAACTTTGACATGCCATAAAACTCAAACTATTCAAGTTAGAGGAAAATGGTTTGCACTTTCCTATCTTAACTTTTCAAGAGCTCTTCTGTCATTTGGATAGAAGGTAACGTCAACTGTCAACTTTTTTCGGCACATTTTGACATTTTTTCACAATAATGGATTTAATCTCCTTGAATAGCTCTTGAAAAGTTAAGATAGAAAAGTGCAGACCATTTTTCTCTAACTTGTATAGTTTGAGTTTTATAGCATGTCAAAGGTGCAAAAATGCTATTTTTAAGACGCGATATGTCGATAACGGTTGAATTTAGGAACATTAGTTGTATCACAATTTTTGTTCCAAATTGAAGAAAGAAATGAAATATCAATTAATATACAGGGGGTTCCATTTGAAAAAATCATACTTTTTCGTGCCATACTTTTGTGACGCACCCTGTATGTTTCCAAATATTTTCAGAATGTGCGCTATTTACACCCCTAACCTGTGACGCATATTGATATTGATATTTTTCATATCCTTTATGATAAAACCTACTTTACTCTATCGTTTGTACATGAAGTATGTCTAGAATTTTCCAAAGAATCCAAAAATTGTATAACATACTGAGTGTTGTATTTAAAAAAGCAAACTTGGTATCAGCCACTGCTACATGGCACACCCTGTATAAAATGTTTTCGCTGGAAAAAATGTATATCCAAAAATATCAGTCGACGTGTCCGAGCTTTTTTTCGGAAACGTCAAACGTCCTCATTCATTAGTTATCGAATTTATTTCATTTGGCTGTTCCACACTGTTCAAACTAGAGATTTTTTTTAGAAAAATTTACTATAACCATATCGATATTACAATCAAAAATAACATTTCTTTTTAAATAATGTTTGACCTTATCAATTTTGATACTAGCCTTTACTTCCTTTCCGATTCTAATGGTGTATAACCGATTGTGTTTCTCCTCAGATTAATGCACATGACATGACTATACAGTTGTTATCATAAATATATCATACCTCTATTTTGGTAATTATTAACAAAACGGTTTTCTGCTCTATTGGCATTATATGCAATATTTCTTGCATTGGTACGTTTTGCTGCTTATAAGAAACATGAGTTTACTTGCGCAAAGCCAAAAATTCGCCTTTTTCATAATTTTTGAGAAT
This sequence comes from Orchestes rusci, assembly GCA_958502075.1. Classification (NCBI taxonomy): domain Eukaryota; kingdom Metazoa; phylum Arthropoda; class Insecta; order Coleoptera; family Curculionidae; genus Orchestes; species Orchestes rusci. Next base: position 5,815,656 of record OY293306.1, read on the forward strand.
AAAAAACCAATAATTCACGGGATTTGGAGCGAAAAGGTTTGTTTTCAGTTTTGAGTAAGGGTGAATTGGATCCGTTTTGGTTAGTCTGGGTTAGATTTGTTTTGATGAAAATGGATGTCGCAGAGTAGTCTCAGTACCCTCTGGTTTCTACCGGCTCCAAACTCTTTCTTCTTGCATGTATTGGCTTGGACGTAGAACTACAAATTTCGATACGGAGAACAGGAATTCATTGATTGCAGTCAAAATAATAGTTTTGTACAGCATGGTTCGGTTTTCGAAATTAAGACTGTGGGTTCCTCTGCCGTGCTCTTTTTCCGCAGGAATTCCAGTACGGCACTTTTTTCACAAATGTCGTGTTCAATTTGAAAATCAAACCTTCTTCCTCAAATTTCCCAAATTATTGTTTTGTCGGGCGCATTCGAAGCTATACTCAGCTTCATGCAAATCACAACGAAGGTATTTATTTTTGATCAAAGTTACCTCATTCAACTCTGTCTAACGAACCCGGGATTGTTTTTTCACAACATTGGGAATAATATTGTTATTATTACGTTTTTGTTCTTTGATTTGTTTTAATAAACAGTACCATTAAATTATCTACACCTAATAAACACACTTGCTTGTATGACTTTTTCATTAACACAACTGTACATCAAACGTGGCACAATGTTAATCCCGCTTAAGCTCTGATGTATCTTCTTCCAGATATGCAACAGAAAATACGTAGAAATTTAGAAAGGTAAAACTGATTTACCTAACGTTTTTTTGCTCGGCTTTTTGTTTTTTACTAATTTTGCGTATAAGGATATGTTTTGGGTACAGGATGATTAATTTTCAGCGACAAAGTGCCAGTTCTCGTAAACTATTGCTCATAGATACCCAGGAAAAAAATTGCATAGTAGTTCACCCAAGAGAAAATACTCGAAATATATTTCAATTTTCTAGGATCGCCGCAAGGGTGCGTAACGGTGCTGTGAAAATAGAAAATCGACTTTTTATTGAACTACAAAAAAAAAGGAAACAGATTTAGAACGATGTTCTCTACACAATTACCCCCGACACTTCTCTTAAAGTTGTCAAATAACACAGCTACAGGCCGTCAAACTTAATGTTACTAAATTGCCTAGTTTGGAGTGCCATGCCAAAGACGGTGGTCATTTTGAACATTTGCAGTAGTTTCTCCTTTTTTCTGGAGTTGATTCCATTTTTTATATATACAGTGAGGACGTAAATAGTCCCCCCCCCTCTAACTTTTGAACGCATTAATATTTTTGGCTCAAATTTGGAGGTGTTGTTCAGGGTAGGCTTTACTAAGTTTTGACCTCCAAAAAAAAATTTCAACTGTCAAACTGACAGCTGGGCACCATTTTGAAACAAATTAATAAATGGAAAAGGGGGTCATGTGATACCTTATTTGAAAGGTCCTTCCATTCTCTTTTCACCCCCAAAGTTTGAAGTCCTTAGCATTTTTGTTAAGGAAATGGCGCCATATCGAAAATAAATTATTTGGGTCAAAATACTATCTCTAATTCTTAAAAGAACTTTATTAACAATGAAAAAACTAACCTATAACATAAGTGATTGTTTCTACAACAGTAGTTGATAAAAAATTTCAAAAAACCTTATACTAAAGATAATATTAAGAACGAAATCATGCAAAATTATTTAATTATTAATTCCTTATGAAAAATAATAAGGACTTCAAACTTTGGGGGTGAAAAGAGAATGGAAGGACCTTTCAAATAAAGTATCACATGACCCCCTTTTCCATTTAATTTTTTGTTTCAAAATGGTGCCCAGCTGTCAGTTTGACAGATGAAATTTTTTTTTGGAGGCCAAAACTTAGTAAAGCCTACCCTGAAACACACTTCCAAATTTGAGCCAAAAATATTAATGCGTTCAAAAGTTAGAGGGGGGGGGGACTATTTACGTCCTCACTGTATATTCATTTATTTGTGGCACTTTTTTATCATTAAGTCAAGAACACGCTATCTTACGCGAATCAAAACTAATCTGACGTCTATCTTTTTGACATGTTTAAATTTACAGGGGCAGTTTCAAAAGTATTTCTAGAGGGATCCTGATGAAGTCTTCTCAACTCTTCCATTTCAAAAGATATAGAAAAATGATCTGGAAAGTGGTAGGAGATTTTCCAAATAAGACGATACAAGCATCTATTTAGTTGGTTTGCAAATACATGCACCAGAAAGAGCAGATTTTCCTCTTCAAAACGAGCTGAAGAACAGTCAAATCAAATGAGGCGGGACTCCGAAGTTTTGGCAAATTAGTAACATCAAGTTTAAATGCTGTAGCTGCCTTATTTGACAACTTAGAGAGTGTCGGCGAGAAATTTTGTAGAGAATATCGTCCAAAATCAGTTTCCATATTATTATTTGGTAGTTCACAATCCTGTTTGCGGCGATCCTGGAAACTTTTAATATAGGTATTTCCAGAATTTTCTCTTGCCCGCATTATTATACAGATTCTTTTCCTGGGTTCCTATGATGAATAGTTTATGAGAACTGGCACTTTGTCGCTGAAACTGAATCATCCTGTAGAGGGTGATCAGTTGAGGATAGCGAGCGGAAGATTGAAGATATTTATCGTGTAGATTTAAGAAAAAAACTTCCCAATAAAAGTCGCCAAGAGAAATTTCTGGAAATTGTTTTCGAGTTGTCGAACGTCCGCGGGCGTAACAACGAACACCAAGTGGAAAAATAGGATTTTCATAAAATTTTGACAATACCTATATCGATGATATAATTTTCATATTTTTTGCCTACACTTTTTGTTAGAAACGTTTTTTTCGAGGTTTTTTCCTATCTATCAAAATAAAGCGGTGGGTTCAATTGTTTTTTTAAACAAACGGAGATTTCTCCCGTTTCTCTTGACCAATTTTAACGAACTTAACTGCATTCCTTTTACATGCCGGAGCCGCTCTGTGTCACTCTGAGCGGCCCGGCTTTTGACGTGGTCTGTTCTATTTAAAATGTGTTTGTCGCACACGAGTGACTCCGAATCCTCCCCCCTTGCCCCTGATGCACTAGATTTGCGGGGGGTGCGTTAAGCCCTTTTAGGTTATGTTCAATGTTTATGTATGAATGTATGCTGCATGTAGCTGTGGTGTGGTGATTCAAGAATAATTTTTCACTTTTGGTTGAGGTTTTGTGAGCAAATTATTAAAAATAGATTTTCCAATGAGATTCTTGAAAAATAAAATGTATCAACAAAACAAAAATTTAGTTGGGATATGTTACGCGTGACCCGCATCTATCCGCAAAACAACGCGTTCTATTTAGAGCAGCTCGGAGTTGCCCAAGTGCGACAAGCTCAGGGGTGATTGGATTTTAAAAAGAATGCACTTCTTGGGCTCATGATGTGAAAGAGCATCATCTGCACTACAAAATGCGACGGTGGACGATTTGAATGTTATTTAGAACGTCAAGTTTTTCCAGTTATAAAGTTTGTTCGATAATTTTAATGTAATTTTTCGAGGGGGAAACCACCCAAGGTATTTTGGTGTACAAGAGACGGTATTCCGAGGGTATTACAAGGTATTTCCAGGGTATTATGAAGTATTACGAGGTATTTCTGTGGTATTACGAGGTATTACCGGGTATTATAGAGGTATTACGGGGTATTCCATAGGTATTAAACGGTTTTCACACGCATTATTCGCTCTATGTTCTAAAGCCCCGTCCACATCTGAGCAAACGCACCGAATGAGCATTTTGCGCCACATGAGCATTCAGATGTGGACGGGACGGACGCACAAACGCGCTGACAAAGTTTACTAATTTACTAATTTAATTAACAATAAGTTAGGTCACTTAGTCGTCGGCTCTTTGAAAAACCCGTATCACAAGCGGCCGCGGCGTCAAAGCATGCCGCTCAAAGAAACCCGCCCAGCAAAAATAGTTCAAAACGGCCGACAAACGTTCCGAACTAATGGGAACTGGGCTCTCCAAGAGAAACGAAGTAGACGGGTGGAGCCGGTTTCGCGCGTTTTCGAAAGTGGCTAACTTATTGTATATTAGTAAACTTTGGCGCTGAGTACGCTCATGTTGTGCGGCAGCCGATCTTAACGTTGTCGGTCCATCAAAAGAATACCATGCTCAGTCTGGACGGGCTTTTTGTTGCACTGTTCATTTCGGTCCGAACGGCCCCGTACAAAATGGATTTTTCAGTTGAAATGTGTTTGCAATTGATTCATGAGAATATAGGCTTATTCTTTAAACACGAAACGTATGTTGACAAGTTTGAGGAAAAGAATGCCTGGTGGAAAATTGTGGAAATATTTAACAGGGATTTTTGAATCGACTGCCATCCTTGTCACTTATTTGGATGTCATGCAAAACAAAATCAACTGCCAATCTTGACTTCTGTGTAAGTATAAATAATGTGAAGACTATCTAGTACATTCCCATCACTTTTTGCTATACTTTTATGATTTATGAATAATTATAAAAGCAGCACCTGCTAGTCCTAGATTTTCCATTGTCATTCGGCGCACAAGTGGAGCGGCCCCGAACACAGGCTGATGTGGTTCTGTGAGGGAAATCAATAATTCGCCCGAAAAAAATTAAAGGTCCGTTCGACGATACCGCAGAGACTTCCTTTTTTACCTCGTGTGCGAGCTCGTGTGTTTCACCAGATATTCACAAGGAATTTTAATCTTAGGCACTTTAGTTAATAATAAGCTTGATAATAACTCATGACTTGAAAAGAGAATAAGGCTTAGAAAAATGTACAGTATGTCCAGCGATGGGGTAGAAAAAAAGACAGCAATTATTGTAAGATTTAAAACCAAAAATTTTAATTAAGAATGACTATTTCTCGAAAACTGAAATTTGCTAATCCTCATCTTCCCTCTTATTCTCACCCCATCGCCGGACATAATACATATATAAAGAAAACAATGTTTCCTTATTATCTGTGATCTGTTGCTTACTTTTAATTTCTATTTTTGTTGCTCCTTTGTCTAAAAATAAGGATTTATCGCCCTTTGTTCATGTTGCCTAAATTATATTATGCAACTAATCCAGAAATAAAGTGTTCGAAATTTTTTATCGTATTATTTTTTCCAACAAATAATCCGAACAAGAACCAAATTCTCTATTTAAAAAATTTCTATTGTTATGATGAAGGTTGAAAATGCTTTTTGGGTATTCCAAAGGTATTACATAATTAGGTAGGTATTACAGAGGTATTATCCAGTATTCCAAAGGTAATACCAGGTATTACAAAGGTAGTACCCGGGGTATTACCAGGTATTACAAAGGTATTATTGGGTATTTCGTAGGTAATACAAGGTATTTCGTAGGTATTACCGGATATTATCAGGTATTTTAAGGGTATTACGAGGTATTTTCTATGATTTAGAGGTATTTTTTGGAAAAAAAGGTATTTTAGTGTACACATTTTTGTGAGTGGTTTGCCCCTCGTAATTTTTGTTTTAGTGTTTGTTATACCTATTACATCATCATTGTTGTTTTAAATAATCAAAATAAGACTTTAGTTTCAAACAGTTTTTTTATTTGTCCATGCAGGACCAACGATGTATCGCACTTATATCAAAAAGGGATTTGTTTTTAATTCTTTCAAAATTATATTTGTTGTCTCACTCTAACACATGAGTTCTTATGGAAAAATCCATTACCTGATATAAATTTGTTGAATAATTGCGATACATCGTTGGTTTAGGAACATAAGAGGCCCTCAAAATCCAGGACCGTATTTAAAAAAACAAAGTTGATGATGTCTGCTCATAGACGAAATGTCGGTTCTTCAATTTAATAACACTATCTTGTAAAGGGCAAAAAGTGGCAATGAAAAAGTTCCATTTATTTTGAAATATTTTTGCAAATGTGGTCACAAAAAATGAAAACGATTTTGGAAAATTTCGGTTTTTTTTGGATAATTTCGGACCTCGTTTCGGACGAGTAGGAATTTCTTGGCTTTCGAAACGGCATTTTGTTGAGCATCAAAATACGCAACCCTGCCTCAATTTGACCGACCTTGTATCTCTTACGGTTCACGAGATCCCCATGCATACACTCGAATTTGTAACACCCTGTATAAATTGTATTCTGGATGTTCTTGAGAATCAGTAAGTAGGTAGGTAAGTAGTTATTTTATGCCTGTAATTGAATACCTACTTGGCAAACTGAAAAATGTTTGCAAAACTTTTATAGCATTGATGCTAAACCGAGTGCTAAACTAAAATACCTAGGTTGTCAGATGATCTTTTCACCATTAGTATCAATTATTTCTTCGGTTAATCTATGAGGTATTTTAAAAACCAAGTTGCACAATAATCACCTGTAGTTTTGTTGATGTATAGCTTGGCATTGGTTTTGGTATCAGTTTTGCTCTTGCAAATATTACATTTCGTAATAAAGCAAGTGAACCCTTCTTCAAAACTTAAAGCATTGTAATTCAAAGTTTTCTTGATTAATGCACTAGAAACCTCTGGAATGTCCTCGAAAGAAACATCATTGTAATTCCGGTGCATGCACTTTAAAAAAGTTCGTTTGCGAAAAACTGGAAAACCGATCAGTTTCAACAAGCTCATCGTATAAACACAAACAAATCGAAAGGAACATCAACACAAATATTAAGAAGTGATTTAAATTGATTTTTATAATACAAAATACGACGGAATGAAAGTTTTTATTTTCACTAGTACTACATAACCCCTATTTTCGCACACTTTAAATTTGAAATGTAAACAGATGTTAAGTTAGCCGCAAAGGACAAGTGACTGGGGAGGAAGACTCTAGAAATATATACAGGCACCGCAGTGATCTAACAGCTGGATGACCCGCTCCAAAGTATTTCTACTGTCTGGGGCTGTTGAAAAAGCCCAAACATTGATGAAAATAATAATTCACCTAAATTCTTAAGTGTGAGTTATTGCTCGTGGAGTTTTCGAACCATATTTTTGGGTATTGAGTCCAACTTCTTTGCTAATAAAAGTGCTGTATACAGGATGTCTCATTTTGGGTACAGCTTGTTAAATTGAAAAATTTGGATAGCCCTCGTATCTAAAATATCAGATAACTTATGGAAAATGTGAAACTGTTTCTTTTATAACTTCTCCTGTAAAACTGCATTCTGCCTTCGGAATTATTTTACAGCGTCAGGTCGAAAAGCTTTCGGTACCTAACCTTGCATAAAAATTAATTCATTTGTCATCTGAAATGGAATTGTATTTTTTTGACAAGCAAATAATTCCATAAAAAATGACTTTTCTATTTTATTCAACTTGCCTACCACCCCAGTGGTCCTTTTCGCGTTTCCAACCCCTATTCAATCCTCAAGCCCTTGTGAAGCGGAGCAGGTCATCCCAGCTCAGGTCCCCCAACTCCACCTGAGAAATATTTGCCGCTCCTAGGACCTTCCTCCTCAGGCGACCCCATCTTTCACAAAGTCCCAGTAGATGGTAGGAAGATTCCTCCGCCCTTCCACAGCAGGGACATAGCGGTGATTTGCCTATTCCTAATAAATGCAGGTGTCGATTGAGCTCGCAGTGTCCTGTCAGAATGCCTACGATGATGCTCAGGGCCTTCCTACTCTTGTTTAGTACCTGAGCCGTCCTTGGTTTGTTGGGTTGTGTGAACATCTCTTTGTCATGCCTACAAGTCGTGTAATTCCTTCAGATTCTTACTGTCTTTTCTCAAGCCCACTCGCTCAGGGCCTCGGAGATCAGTGGTTTACTTTAGACCTAGGTATGGATCTGGACTTGACTGGAACGATGAAGACCCTAGTCTGGCTAGCTGGTTCGCCCATTCGTTTCCTACAATGCATGCTCATGTTTCCCGATATTCAGACCACTTTGACCATGTTACTTTCGCCCAGGGAATTCAGAGCATCACTACACTCTTGGACCAGCGAGCAGCTGATCCTTGGTTTGCATAATGTCCTTAGTTCCACTCGACTGTCAGACTAGATAACTATGTTATCTTCTGCCCCTCCTTGAACCTCTTCCCTAGTTGCTGCCTCCAGGATAGCAAAAACCTCTGCTTGGAAGACCTTTTCTGAGAGGAATAGCTTCCCAGTCATTCCTGTCCAGTCGGTATACTCTAGTTCCCGTAGCCTTGGTGTTGGCCTTTGAGCCGTCGGTGAATCTCACAATAGATTATAATCTAATGTGGCCAAATTCTGTGCCTCTGTCCTTCCATACTCCCTGAGCAGTAGAGTTGCTGGCTCTTGTGAATTGAAGACCTCAAGAGAATCTCCTTCGGCAACATCACACAAACTATAGTGTATAGATATTATTACATAGGTAGGTTCTTGACATCACATCTTGACATTTTGTAAAATGAAAATGAGCATCAATAGGGTTGTTTTTCTCGCGCTGCGCATTAGTACTAGTCAGGCCAACTGGTGGCTGGAAATGTCAAATTCTTGACAGTTTTGATTTTGAGTTATGACATGTGACAATATTTTATAACCTCCAAAATACTGTCAGTGTCAGTGCCAAGTTTGAGTGAGTTTTTATCGAGTTTCATGAAGAGTAACATATTTTTTGAAACAGTTGATACACAGAGATAAAACGTGAGTACCTGAACTCAAACTATAGGTCAAGAACCGCCATTTCCGGGACGAGTTCAGAAACGTCACACCCGGTGAGAGTGTGATCCAAGTGTCACACACTAACCGTTCAGAATAATCAAGAGCGCACCCTAGACGCACACTGCTTTTCGTCCAAGAATTGACATAGATGCATCCCAGGGTGATCTTTGATTACACCGTATTTTTGTGGTGTGAAGGAGGTGTGATGTGTCATTTGTCAAAATGGGTTTGTGTAGGTTTATATTATCATTCACTAAGACAAAATGCACACAAGACAATAATTAATTCAGTTGTTCAAAATAATGCATTGTAATGTAGAGGATTTCTCTGATGATTGAGTCTTTTGAACACAAGTAAGTACAAAGAAAAATGACTTTTATTATTTGGGGAATAGATTGTATTTACTCTTAAGTTGATAAATCCGTAAAGATTCACCCGAACATAAACAAAACAAACTAAAATAAACAGCATACTGTCAAACAGCTGACTGAACATACCCAAACGTTCAGAAATACGGGTGTGAAGATGTCACACAATGGATCACTTCTTCAATTATCCACAAAAGTCACACTAACACCGAGTACGACGTTTCTGAACTCGCTCCAGTATAAGCAAAAGTCATATTTTTGACATCTCTTCCGCGTTCACATTCAATTGCACAAAAGATGTTACGCTCTATCCTTGTTCTACTTTCAACTAGACAAGGATAGAAGCACGCTCGTGAACGCGGTACTGCTTGTCAGTTGCCCTGGTTAGAACGCATGCGCCTTACGCTATCGGCGAGATAAACAACTCTATAATAACTATTGTTCCATGACTCAATTATTGCAATGTACCAGATGCAATATAAAACTAAAACGTCTTTTTTAGTAACCGTACATTGCAGTAAGCTTGTACGGTTTGTTCAATGCTTTTCTGCGGTTACGCCATGTGTTTGATGTTGTGCTTGGCGAATTGTTGTATTTCTTTTTCTCGCAATTTGTTCGATTAAAACGATGAATCACGGTAAGATGCTCTATTTCGCTTCTGACGTTTTTTTTTTTTTTTTTTTGACAGATTATTGAATTATGTTGCCATGTTACGCAACAAACTTCATTACAAATTAAGGTGGGCCTCAACATGCCCCCGGCCTTGGCAAATCATGCCAAAGATAACTTAACAATAATCACATGAGGCATGTGTCTATAAATAATCTAATGGTGACGGGCACAATTTGGAGAATGACCGCGTTATTAGTCCTTTATTAGTATTGATTTTGAAAACTCTAGCCACACCATCACTTCCATGAATAGCCTTTTGAATGCGCCCCAGCTTCCATCTCATAGGTGGGATATTGTCTTCTTTGATCACAACTAAAGTGCCTTCTTCCATTTTGCCCTGGCCTTGAGTCCATTTAGTACGTTTCTGAAGCTCAGAAAGATAATCCTTGTTCCACCTTTCCCATATATGACGAGTTAACTGCTGCATTAGTTGATAACGATTCAATCGATTCAATGGCATTTGGCGGAGGTCTGGCTCTGGTATAGTGGTGAGCGGACGACCAATCAAAAAGTGCGCCGGTGTGAGTGGAGAAAAGTCGTTTGGGTCGGAAGATAAGGGATGTATAGGACGGGAGTTTATTATTGACTCAATCTGAACCAACATTGAATAGAACTCTTCGTACGTAAGATGAGCATTTCCCAACACACGGCGTAGGTGATACTTAATTGTTTTAACACCGGCCTCCCAGAGGCCGCCAAAATGAGGTGAATAAGGGGGGGAAAAATTCCATGTAATATTTTCACTTGATAAGTAATCGCTTACATCAGCACTATTCGACTTTGAAAATGACTCTAGAACTTTGATCTCAGAACTAGCAGCTACAAAATTAGAACCGTTATCTGAGAATATTTGTTGCGGTTTACCACGACGTGCAATGAACCTTTTTAGTGCGAGAAGGAATGAATCTCTGGACAATTCGGTAACTAATTCAATATGTGCCGCCTTCGTACTAAAACATACGAATAAGCAAATATAACCTTTCATCAATTTGCATCCTCGTCCCTTTCTATCACGTAGCAAGTAAGGTCCGGCATAGTCAACACCTGTAATAAAAAATGGAGGTCCGGGCATGAGTCGTTGAGACGGTAGACTTCCCATTATAGGGTGTGTTAGTTTAGGTTTGTTTCGAAAGCAAATGATGCATTTGTGCACAATGCGTCTAGCCAAATTTCGACCTCCTAAAGGCCAATAAAGTTCTCTTATAGTGGATAATAGGTGTTGTGGACCAGCATGAAATAGTTCACAATGATAATATTCGAAAATGAGTTTTGTTACCATATGATCGCTGGGAAGAATAATGGGATGTTTTTTATCATAATCAAAACTTGCATTTTCTAGGCGTCCACCTACACGTATAAGTCCAAACGAATCTAAAAAAGGTGTTAGATTCAATAATTTACTACATCTTTTCAATGGCTTCTTAGCATCCAAGCATTTCAATTCCTCTGAGAATGATTCCGCTTGAATGTGTTTCAAAATTAATTTGAAGGCATCGGTTATTTCTTGAGTTGTCAATGGACCGGTGATTCTAGTTTTAAATTTGCACATATTTATAAAACGAAAAACATATGCCGCTGATCTTTTCAATTTGGAAATTTTAGAGAAACGAGAATAGTCGAAAAGTTTTGTAAGGGTGTGTGAGGAAAATACATGTATTTTTTTTCGAGTTTCAGATACGTTATTAACGTTAACTTTGAAATAGGGCCATTTGTCATTATCACATAACAACCAAGATGGACCATTCCACCAAAGATCTGAAAACATTAATTGTTGAGGATCGATGCCGCGAGTCATCAAGTCTGCCGGGTTGTCTTTGCTAGGAACGTGTCTCCATTTTGCAAAAGACGTAATTTCTTGAATTTCCACAACACGGTTGCTTACAAAAGTCTTGAGTATATTAGCTTGTGTTTTTATCCAAGTGAGCACAATTGATGAATCCGTCCAAAGAAAACATGAGTCAATTTGCAAATTTATTGAAAATTTAACTTTATTCACGAGTCTTGAAAGCAATAAAGCTGCACATAACTCCAGTCGTGGTAAGGTAACAGGCTTTACAGGTGCAACTTTACCTTTAGCACAAAATAGTTTTGAATATGGCTTGTTATCCATGTCGATAGATTTGATAAAAATACATGCGCCATACGCGCTTTCAGATGCGTCTGCGAATCCGTGTATTTCTATAAATGTTGAATGTGGGCAAATTATATGTCTCGGAATTTTTAAAATATTCAGAGTGGTGAGTTGTGATTTGAAACTAGCATACATGTCTCCCAGATGACTCGGCAAACACTCATCCCATTCTAACCTTTCTAGCCAAAGTTTCTGAAGCAGTATCTTGGCTATTACTGTGTTCGTTTTGTTATATTCTTGGTAGCTGGAATATGAGTTATGTTATAAATCAGAATGTCTTTGTAGGGCGCCCACGACAACCCTAATGTTTTGGCATTATCATTTTCACCAAAATCTAGTACAGTATTTTGGTCAGAATTGTTGATTGTTTCAAGAATTTCTGGCGCATTTGAATAGAACTTTCTCAAGGGAAAACCACCAGCTTTCAATACATTTATGATCTGCATACACGCATCATTAGCTTCTTCCTTTGAATTAAACCCCGTCAGCAAATCGTCGACATAAAAGTCCGATTTGATGATATTTGCTATTGTTGAATTTGTTGATTCATATTCTTCACCCAAAACCAATAAACATTTTATTGCTAGATATGATGAGCACTTCATACCATAGGTAATTGTTTGCAATTCATAAATTTTCAATGAATCATTGATATCATTTCGCCATAGAATGCGTTGTAATGGTTTTTGGTTTTCTTGCACTAAAACTTGGCGGTACATCTTTTCGATGTCAGCGCTAATCACGTATAGATGAGTTCGAAAACGGAGTAAAATTGATAATAAATCAGATTGTAAAGTCGGTCCTGCCATTTGAATATGATTTAGTGAAAAACCGCTGCTGGTTAAAGCTGTTGAATATATTGCAAAATAATTGAACAATGTGGACACTAGTTAGGTTTTAGAATTTGTTGTCACTGTCATTCATTAAAACATCAATTTCAGTTATCACTGTTCGACTCTTAATTCTTAACAAAATCCATTTAATTATAGTAGAATACCCAGATATTCTACAGGTTATGGGCCCAGTAACGTTATAAGCCAATCTATATTATAGAGAAATGGATTTTAAAGCTCAAATTGAGAAGCTTGAAGGAGCCAGTAACTGGACGAAATGGAAAAGACAAATTTCGTTGCTTCTCCGACATCAAGGTGTCCTGGACATTGTAATTGGTGAGAGGAAGGTTCCTGAAAGTGTAGTAGAAGGTGCATCAGCTGAAGAGAAAACCAGGTACGAAAATTTAAGCAAAGAGTTTGAAAAACACGACGCATTAGCCCAGTTAATCTTGGTTAGTTCATTGAATGATTCTAATGTTGAACTCACTGCAACATGTTATTCAGCAAAATCAGTTTGGGATAAGTTAATTTCAATATACGAACAAAGTTCAGGACAACGAGTAGATCGTCTGATGGAATTATTTTTCACGTGTGAAAAATCTACAACTGAGAATATTGCCACGTATATTGGAAGGTTACAACGTAATTTTGCCGAGTTAAATGATGAACTGAAACGGCTAATAAAAGTCGAATTGCCTGACCTATTGCTGATGAGTCGCATAATGTCCACCTTACCTACTGAATATTTTGAATTCAAGAGTGTTTGGGAATCAGTTCCTGTAGAAGAACGAACAGTTAATAAATTGATGGAGCGACTGAGGTTGATTGAGATGAGACTACCTGAAAAATCCAATGATTCAAGTGCGTTAATGGCAAAAAGTGGTAAGAAAGAACCCAAGAGACAGAAAAAGTGTTTTCGATGTCATGTGGTTGGCCATTTTGTTAAAAATTGTCCAATGAAGCAAGAGCTAGAAAATCAGAAGAAAGAAAAGTCAAATAGAGATGCTTTTGTTTGTACAATTGATATGAATGATGAAAAAGCATTGTGGTTGGCTTATTCTGGAGCGTCTGCACACATGACTTACAGAAAAGAGTATTTTTCAACGTATGAAGCTTTTTCGATGCCAAAACAAGTCACAGTTGGAAACAAAGAAATAATTTTTGCTCATGGTAGTGGAATAATCAACGTAGAAATGTGGATCAACAGGAAATGGACCAAAAATTATTTGGCTGATGTATGGTATGTGCCTGAGATTGGACGAAACTTGTTTTCTGTGAGTAGAAATATGGAAAGAGGGTTCAATTTTCACGCTAATAAACATGGTTGCACATTTATGAAGAATGGGGTCGCTTGTATGACTGGAAAGAAGACTGACAGAGGGTTGTATGCATTAAATTTGAAAGTGGTTTTACCAAGAGCTAGTGCAGAAATACATGTAGCCTCTGAAGAAGACACTGTACAGCTATGGCATGAACGTTTATGTCACCAAAATAAACGTCATGTGAAGTCAGTTTTGAAGAAATATGGAATGAATGTGAAAAATCAAGAGGATTTTTGTGATGGTTGTATGTATGGAAAACAACACAGACGGAGTTTCGGTACGAGAGAAGACTACAGACCAAAAGTAGTTGGTGAACTTATCCATGCCGATGTTTGTGGACCAATGGAACAAGAATCTTTGGGTGGGGCAAAATACTATGTTTGCTTCAAAGATGATTTTTCAAGATTTCGACGTGTCTTCTTCATCAAGAAAAAGTCTGAAGTTGCAGAATGCCTGAGAACGTTCATGAATGAAGCGAGGACAATGGGTCATGCTGTAAAAGAATTCATGAGTGATGGTGGTAAAGAATTTGACAATCACGATGTGAAGAAAATTCTTGAATCCAGGGGTATTAATTTTAGAAAGTCAATGCCTGTAACACCAGAGCAAAACGGTGTGGCAGAGCGAGAGAATCGCACATTGGTTGAAAGTGCACGATCCATGATACATGCCAAAGATGTACCAATAAAATTGTGGGCAGAAGCAATCGCTACAAGAGCTTATGTTTTAAATAGAACAGCTGCAACTACCGTCGAAGAAAAAGCTCCGGTTGAACTATGGACAGGACGAGAAGTTGTGAGTTTGGATCATTTACGAGTATTTGGTACTACTTGTTTTGTTCACGTACCAAAACTACGCCGTCGTAAATGGGGACAAGAAGAGCGAAGAGGGTTGTTTTGTCGGGTACTGTGGTGACAAGGATGGATATCGTGTTTGGATACCAAAGACAGACAAGGTTATACTATCTCGAGATGTCATATTCAAATCAGAAAAGGATAAACCAGAAAAAGTAGTGGCGTTTTCTAAAGGAAAGTTGGATATAACCATGAACTACAGAAGATCTGATATTGAATATGAAGAGGAAGAAAGACAATGTGAGATAGTAGATGACGAAATTGCCGCAATAATAAATCAAAGAGATTCATCAAGTAGAAGAGAACCAGAAATTTCAGAGGAAGTATTATCTGATGGTTCAAATCAATGTAGGTCTGATCAAGAAGTTGCAATCGAAACACTTGAAAAACGTCAGTCTAGATGTCCTTCATGGATGCAAGATTATGTCATGGTTGCTGAGGGTGATATACCAACGTCTTACAAAACAGCAATAGAATCCAAAGAAGCAGATCAGTGGCGTAAAGCAATGGAGGAGGAAATACTGTCGTTGGAAGAAAATAAGACCTGGCACCTTGTAGAGCTTCCAAAAGGAAAAAAGGTAGTTGATAATAAGTGGGTTTTCAGATTAAAAATCAAAGCCGATGATACCTTGGACCGATTCAAAGCCAGACTAGTAGCCAGGGGCTTCACTCAAAAATCAGGTGTTGATTATGAAGAGACTTTTAGTCCTGTTGCAAGATTTGACACAGTTCGTACTATACTGAGCGTGGCAGCAGCTGAAAAATTAGAACTCTTGCAATTTGATGTAAAAACAGCTTTTCTATATGGCAAACTTCAAGAAGAGGTGTATATGAGACAACCAGACGGATATGAAGATGGCACTGGAAGAGTTTGCAAACTGGATCGAAGCTTATATGGTTTAAAACAAGCACCACGATGCTGGAATGAAAGATTTGTTGAATTCATGACGAAGCAGGGGATGGTGTGTAGCAGTGCAGATCCATGTTTGTTTGTACATTTTGACGACAACAGAAAGTTATTGATCACCCTATATGTTGATGATGGATTAATGGCAGCGTCAAGTCAAAGTGACATGTTGAAATTTGTTGACAAACTTAGACAAGAATTTCAGATAAAAGTTGGAAATTTGGAATATTTCCTGGGAATGGAAATAACACATGTAGAAAATGGTTCAATTTTTCTAAATCAGGCAGCATATGCAAGAAAAGTATTGGACAAATTTGGTATGTCAAGTTGTAATGCTGTGAAAACCCCAATTGAGAAAAGTGTTGCAGAAGATGAAACTGAACTTGATTCTCAAGAAGTTCCATATCGCCAAGCAGTGGGTAGTTTGATGTATTTGATGATGGCTACACGTCCAGATTTGACCTATGCAGTGTGTCTAGTATCAGAATCTTTGGAGAAGCCAACATTATCAAATTGGAACATGGTTAAAAGAATATTTAGATACTTGCAAGGAACTATGAACTATGGAATATTTTATGACTCAACTAAATCACAGGAAGGTTTAGAAGCTTTCTGCGATGCCGATTTTGCTGGTGATTTGAGTACGAGACGTTCCAGAACTGGTGTTGTGTGCAAGTTTTCTGGAGGTGCAATCACTTGGTCTAGTCAAAAGCAAAGAAGTGTGGTGCTCTCAACTACCGAAGCTGAGTACGTAGCCGCTAGTGAAGGTGCCAAGGAAGTTATTTGGTTGACATGTTTGCTAAGGGACGTGACAGACATGCTCAATTTTATTCCTACACTGCTTGTGGATAATGCAAGTGCTATCAAGTTGGCCAAAAATCCTGAATTTCACAAGAGATCAAAGCATATTGATATTAAGTATCATTTTGTTCGAGAAAAGGTACTAGAGGGTTTAATTAAACTTGAACATGTGAGTGGCCAATTTCAAGTAGCAGATATCATGACAAAACCTTTAACATGGGCAAGATTTAACATGTTAAGATCAATGTTGGGAGTGAGACCAAAAAACGAAGCTGACCAGATGATATAAGTTATTTTGAGAGGAAGTGTTGAATATATTGCAAAATAATTGAACAATGTGGTCACTAGTTAGGTTTTAGAATTTGTTGTCACTGTCATTCATTAAAACATCAATTTCAGTTATCACTGTTCGACTCTTAATTCTTAACAAAATCCATTTAATTATAGTAGAATACCCAGATATTCTACAAAAGCACTACAATCAAAAACAACGCGCAGTTTTGTTGTTCTAGCATTTTCACGATGCGGCATGTAGTAAGTTACTAATGAGTTGTTTTCGCTGTGAATGATATCATCTATTCCACCTATTTCTTTCATATGACCCAATTGTTCATATTCATTGATGAATTCTGTATAAAGACCCTTTTGAATTGGATTTTTAGATAATGTCTGCTCCAGTTTTAGAAATCTTGTTTTCGCCATATCTAAAGAATCTCCGAGTGAATTGATTGGTTGATTTAGGGGTAATGTTACTATGAATCTTCCGTCTTCATTGCGTTTCGTTGTTTTGACAAATAAATCTTCGCATGTAGTTTCTTCTGTAGATAACAATGGTTTTTTAATTATCACTTCTTCCAACTCCCAAAACTTAGAAAGTTGATGTTGAATATCAATATTTGTAGATAAATGGCAATTAACCTGATTATGATTCCGATCTGAACTTGACGGTAAATATGGACCTGCGAGAATCCATCCAAATGAAGTATTTTGCATAGTTGGCATATTTTTACCTAGCTGTATTCTCCCTTCACATAATATATGCCAAAACATATCATTTCCGATGAGAATGTCGATTTTTTGTGGTTTGTTGAACGAAGGATCCGCTAATTTGCAATGAATTGGAAGTTTCAAATCATCTTTGTTCAAGTTCATAGCAGGTATATAACCGGTAATTTGAGGAATTACCAAACAATTCAAATGTGTATTGAAATTATTGACTCTGGATTTAATGATGATATCACATTTGAATTTTAACGTTGATGCGATGTTATTGATGCCTAATACTGATAAATTCGTAGCACATTTTTCTATCATTAGTTGGTCGCACTGATCTTCGGAAACAAATGAGCTTTGTGAACCGCTATCAAGCAAAGCTCTCGCCAAATGTGCCTTGTGGTTCCTGTCAAGAACGTTAACTAGAATGGTGGATAAAATCACCTGATTAGGGGTGATTTTTGAAGATGTAAGGGTGGTTGTGTGTTCAACGATGTCGACATTTGTTTGGTTTTCTGTATTTTGTTGAGAATTATTCGTTTGCGATATGTTTGAATGTGTCGGGTTGCTGCCTGAAGTTTGCGCTCTTGAATCTGGATGTAATAAGGTATGGTGCTTATAAGAACATTTTTTGCAAGTCGACTGAGTACAATTTTTGTAGAAGTGTCCAGGCTTTAGACAATTGGTGCAGATTTTCACTTCCCTTGCCTTTTCAAATCTTTGTTTAGATGAGAAACCCATGAAAAGCTCACAGTGATAAATTGTATGACTTCCTTTGCATATAGGGCATGTCAAAGAATAATTTGAATGTTGACTTGTATAAAGTCCGCGAGTAAAACTTGATGAATTTGGACGCAGTGATGTTTGAGGTAATTTTCTTTCAGATTTATTTACGTCGATTGTTTCCAAGAAATCTGCTCGTGATTTCAAAAATGTTTTAAAATCATCAAACGTGGGTAATTCTTGTGATTGTGATCTAGAGCTTTCCCAAGCGCGCAGTGTAGAATTCTCCAATTTTGTCGTGATAATGTGAATGAGTAACCCATCCCATGAGTCTACAGGCAGACCAAGTTGTTTCAAAGAATACAAATGTTTTGAGTAATAATCGACAATATGTCGCAGTTTAAAGGATGATTCTTTCTGAATTGATTCTAATGCAAATAAAGCTTTGGTGTGGTTCGAAATGAGAACTCTCTTGTTATCATAACGCTGACGAATGAGATTCCATGCATTTTCATAATTTTCGGAATTGAATTCCAGAGATTTAATGACTTGTGCCGCATTACCTTCCAATGAACTCCGCAAATAATGAAACCGCCTAACATTGTCCAAAGATTCATTTTTGTGTATTAAAGTTTCAAATAACTCCGCAAATTCGAGCCAATTTTCATAGCACCCGCTGAATTTAGGAAGCTCGATAGGTTTTAATTCAATAGCCACGCTTTGAGATTGCTGTTGAGAAGTTGTACGGAGTGCATCACTCTGTGTGTCAGAATTATTATCGAATTTGTGCTGATGATGTTTTATGATTTTTTTTGCCAACGCTATATTTGAATAATATTCAGAATAAAATTTATCCCTTTCCTCATATTCATTATTCAGTTCAGCATCTTCAACGACCAGTTCGATTTCACTTTGAATTTCATCGAACTGATTATTGAGTTTTCCCGCATGATCACTACGCTCTACTAATTGAAGATATTTGGCTTCAGTCAAAGTATCACCTTGCTCTATTTCTAAGCTTTGCAAAAACTTGCAAAAGACAGTTAATTTTGCTTTTACACTAGCTCGCTTACGCTTCCAATCTTTTAAAACTTCCGCCATGATTGAAATACAAAAATATATGAAATTATTGATAAATGGTTGTACGAATGTTCTAAACCAATATATCCACAGTATTGAGTCAAATAAACAAAGACAGATAAAAGAAATAAGAAAACGGGGAACGCACTTACTGCAACGACAATGCTTGTTTGAAACGCCAAATTCGATAATATTCGATTGAATTCTGGAATGTTGAATGAATGCTTCGCTCTGCTCGGCTAACTGGATGGGCTGCTGTCTTCACGTAATTTGGCACAATTATTGCTGATTTGATGACTTCATCACTCCAATTTTTTTTGTATCCGGCAATAGAAGGACCATAAATGTTTGATGTTGTGCTTGGCGAATTGTTGTATTTCTTTTTCTCGCAATTTGTTCGATTAAAACGATGAATTACGGTAAGATGCTCTATTTCGCTTCTGACGTTTTTTTTTTTTTTTTTGACAGATTATTCAATTATGTTGCCATGTTACGCAACAAACTTCATTACAAATTAAGGTGGGCCTCAACACCATGCTCATCTGGCACTCTCGTACACTCTTACAAAAATTTTACGTATGTCTGGACACTGCTCGTCCGGATCAATTTGACAAATGTCACGTTTAGAGCGATCAATCTACGGCATACTGGCAAACGTCAAATCATAAACCTATAAAACTATATACTGATCGTACTACATTTATCCAGTGTGCCGAGCATAAAACCCTAACCATAGAAAAGTGATCAAAATATATATATTATATTCACTTTTCTATGACCCCCACAGACGCTCGAGCATGTTGGGCGAGCACGTGTTGGAAGTAGGCTCGGACCAACATGGTCGACAGTGTGTGGGTTGTTCAAGCCTATTTGGCGGTTGGAATGCTCGGCTCGGCGCTCGGCTCCATGACGCCAACCAACACAAACATGTTCGAACGTATATGGTCGTCGCGAGCATGTTGGGTTCGAAGTTGGGCTCGTGACGAGCCCAACATGTTCGAACGTCTGTGGGGAGTTGCCTGCAAATTGATTCGGGACTACAGTGTCTACGCATGAGCAGAATCTTGTTTTTTTGATTGGTAGTATGCCGTGACGCGCCAATATACTGCATTTCGAGAACTTAATCAAAAGATAGCAACAATCCGAGATCGAAATAGAAAGTCTTCGTTTTCCAGGGCGTCTTGATAAAATTCTCAAGCCAAATACGTAATAGTTGGCCACTTAAGTGGAACATCAGGCTTCGTAGGACGAAAGCGGCTTCTCCGAAATTCAAAACAAAGCTTTTGCCGCCCGACGTCGCGCTATATGGGTGGGATTTGTACCGGAAACTGCTTTGGTGAGACTGCGCAGAAAAACTCGCCCCAGTTCAAATGTGAGAGGAAATGATATTCTCGTTCTTACAGTTGGCTTATGGCGATATGCAATGTGATCGGTATACAGTGCGTTTTTTTTAAGACGGAACATAGGGATTCCGTTGTTAAATTTTCAATCCTATGTTAGCAGTACTTCTATTCGTAGTACACAGCTGAAACTTGCCGTAGATGAACTTTGGTGCTTCGAGATCAAGTAAGTCCATCAATTACGCCAGAATTACGTGGAGAAAGACTCAAAAAATGCTTTAATATATCAGAAAGTTATTCTTTCAACATGCCTTGTATAAGACGGTGACAACCAATTTTCTGACGTGACTAACCTCATTGTCAATTTGTTTAACCAAAAAATTTCTTTTTTATTTTTATGACCATTAAGGATACTGCTTGGCCGTTAATAGGGGACATTCTGAACAGTTTATCTGAAAAATAATGTTTGATTTTTATATTCGTATTACACTATTATAAGATGAAATCACAATTTGACGATGAAGTTAGTGGTTGACAGAGGCATATAATACAAGACTAGTAAAAAAGTACTACTTTCCAATTGATGAAGGCATTTTTTAAATCTTTTTTCAATTTATTCTGTATTAATTGATGATAAAACATAATCTCTAGGCACCAAAGTTCATCTGCGCCAAGTTTTAGCCGTGTACTTTGAATAGGAGTACTGCTAACACGCGGGACTGAAAATTTAACATGGGAATCCCTTTGTTCCGGAAACGTTCAATCATAGCCCCCAAGTAGGCCGGTTTGTGCTGTCTGATTGAAACGTCGGTTCAACGTGACAGGAAAGATGGAATGTGCATTTATCATATCATATCTATCATTGATTGGTCAGAAGTCGGTCGAGTTGGACGCGTTTTTAACTCGCTCTGTTTATTGATATTTTATGTGTTGTTTTTGGATATTTTTAACATTTCAGTATAGTGTTTGTGCTCATGTGTTTCTCCAGCAACTTTGTGGTTTGACTTTCACACAGTTTTATTGTATTCGTCTGACTCAGATTCCATCTACCATTTACAAATCTCGTCCGTTTGCATACCCTATTCAGTTTACCACTTATCGTTTTTGTTATTCGTCAATCCCTGATAAGCACTTTGCCGGACAATGCTGGTTATCTCAGGGCTTTGTACTATTTTTGGTAGATTCTATGCAGTCAGTCATGGTTCTGAGATATTTGAATAATCTGATGGTGTTGGGTAGCACTTTTTAATCATGTTCAAGTGCAGCGGCAAAGAGTTTAAAAATTTCGTATGCATCTGTTGCCATGCTGTTGTTCACTCCTGCTGCATGGACAAGGTTGCACAACTCAAGCTTATCTCCGGTTGCAACATATATTGCTCTCCTCAATGTGGGGAGAAAGATCGTGTGATTTGTGCTAGTCTCAGCAAAAAAGACTTGGAAATTCTAGAACTAGAAGATGCCCTGGAAACTTCGAAGTATAATTGCTCGGAAAAAGTCAAGAAACTTGAGGGTGATATTCTGTGGCTTCAGAAGAAACTGATGATGATGATGCTGATTTGATTTCCAAACTTAACAAAGACATTATCTAATTAACTTTGACCAGAGCCTCAATGGAAAAGGGAATTCTTCTTCATGTCCAGGAAACAAAGAAGCTCTCTAGTGGATTGCGTGAATTGATGAAATTGAATACGGAAATGGTTACAACTATTCGTACTTTGGAGGTTGACAACGGTTTGTTCACCGCGGAGATTGACCGCCTGCGTGGTGCAGAACTTTCTAAAACGAACGTCCGAAATTTTGCCAAACTTTGGAGTTTGGCCACCTTAATTGAACGTACACAAGTTTTGATAATTGGTGACGACAATGTGCGCGGTTTCATCGGCCTAATCAAAAAAGTGACCAACAACTCTTATGATGTTATATGTCAAAGATCACGCAAACCTACCCTCGATGATATCCTAGAAGTTTTTAGTGTGGCAGGGCAATAAATCCTGTAGTGATTTTCGATAAATCTGATGGTCATTGGTCATGCAGTTACCAACGTCGATACTATGTCTGAGGCCGATTGCCATGAAAGGGAATTGGATTTTCTCTCCTCATCGATAAAACGAAAGGAATAAATTATGCTGACACAATCATATCAACGGTCTACCAAAACGTCAGAGGAATAAGGACAAAATGCGATTCTCTCGTTAGAAGCTCTGGAACGTGCAACTACGATGTGATAGCTCTCACGGAAACGTAGTTGAATCAGGATTACACAAATTCTGAATTTTTCTCGAAAACATATTTTCTATATCGTCAGGATCGTGACTACCAGCGGCTGGCCTGCTTCAGAGGTGGAGGAGTGTTACTTGCTGTTCGACTTCCTCATCAATGTAAATTTGTTCCCACTGACACTCTACCAGGCTACGAAATGGTTTGGGTCAGCACACACATCTATAACTTGAGGCTGCTGATATGTTGTGTTCACTTTCCTCCCAACTCCAGTGTGGATAAGTATCAACATTTCTGTTCGACTTGTGAGGACTTACGAAATAAGCACGATACAGCTAGGATGCTTGTCTTTGGTGACTTCAACATTCCATCTATTAAGTGGATCATGGAAGATGACACCATTGTTCCTCAGTTCTGTAACATAGCGGTTGCTGATCTCCTTCTCACGAGCATGTGTTTTCTGGAGCTTCAACAGTCTGATTTTACGCTCAATAGTAACGGCAAGATACTAGAACTGATCTTCACGGATTCCTTAGACCGTAGCTCTTGTAATTCTACTGATCAGGCCTTACTTCCTGTTGACCAACACCACCCAACATTGGAACAATGTTTTGTTTCCATCCAGCAGACCGTTTTGGTGAACAACGTCAAGGTGCACGTAGACAATTTCCCCAAAGGTGATTACAGCGCACTCGATATTTTTTTTGAGCAATGTGATTGGTCTTTCATTGCCTCTGATCTTCCGCTGGATATCATCATCGACCTTTCTTATGAGAGGCTCTTCGAGGGTATCGATAGATTTGTGCCAAAGAAGGTTGTTCA
This sequence comes from Orchestes rusci, assembly GCA_958502075.1. Lineage (NCBI taxonomy): Eukaryota > Metazoa > Arthropoda > Insecta > Coleoptera > Curculionidae > Orchestes > Orchestes rusci. The sequence goes on from OY293306.1 coordinate 5,839,296, forward strand.
TGGCGACAAATATATCTCTCAATAATCTCAGTGTTCTTAAATTAAGGTCCTGATTTGTTATTTATTGTATTAAAATATGTTGATTCTCATAAGTATGTATTTTCTTTGCTAAGATAAGTTTATTATAGATACTATTTGGTATGGTAACATGTGAATGTAAAATTGGGTTGGTAATAAATGTATTATCATTATTATTATTATTATTAAACATCCTAAAGACCACCATTTAAGGAGGATGATTGCTGATAAAAACTCTCTCTATAAACGTTTCAAGAAATCTGGGTCATCCAACGATTATACTACTTATTCCAACCTGAGAAGGAATGTGAAGTACCGGATCGATCTGTGCTACCTTCTATACGCTACCGACACTGAACACCCGTTCCTGGAAACATTAAGCATTTCTGGTCCTTTAACAACAACCTAAGGAGAGATACTGGTTTACCGCGTATTATGTCCTACAACGATGACCTCTCTGATGGTGCTGAGGATATAGCTAAAGCCTTCGCCACACACTTCCAGTCGTGCTACTCGGATTATCCTGCCGATAAGATCAGCTCGATCGTTCCTAGTCCGTCCATAGCCTGCCTATCTAGTCACCGTTTCACCGAAATTGAAGTCATGGAGAAACAGTCGGGGTTAGATACCTCGAAGTCTGCTGGTCCTGACGGTATACATCCAATACTCCTGAGGAATTGCCGTTCTTTGGTACGTCCAATCCGTGGCATTTTCCAGCTTTCCTCTGACCAATGGAACCTTTCCTTTCCTCTGGAAAGACTCACTGCTCGTTCCTGTCTTTAAGTCAGGAGACAGGGTCAACATCAAAAACTATCGCGGCATTTCCATTATATCAACAATCCCAAAAGTTTTTGAATCTATCATAACGGACGAAATCTTCTACACTCTCAAGCACCACATCATCGGTGAACAGCATAGGTTATATGAAGGTCGCTCTACTACCACAAATCTTGGAGTTTACCAGAACTAGGTACCTGGTGTCATCCATGGAGCAGGGTCACCAGATTGATGTGATATACACTGACTTGTCCAAAGCTTTTGATAGTGTCTGTCACCGTGTGTTGATGATGAAGCTGGAAGGCGTTAACATGGGTGGTGCCTACCTGAACTGGATAGGATCTTATCTCTCCAATCGTCGCCAAAAAGTGAGAATGAATGACAAAGTTTCAAGAGAGGTACTCGTAACATCTGGTGTTCCCCAAGGGTCCCATATCGGTCCAATCGTGTGCTTTTCTTCAACGACGTCGCTACCTGTTTCAAGAACTCTCAGTACCTTCTATACGCTGACAACCTGAAATTTTTTTCCAGAGTGGACTACAGTTCATCTCTTCAATCTGACATGGACAATTTAGTGGCATGGTGTGACAGAAACAGACTGAAGCTGAACATCTCTAAGTGTAAGACGATGTGTTTCTCTAGACGCAGTAACCTGGTAAAATTCTATTCCATTGAAAGTTCATCACTTCATTCAGTGATCTGGGTGTCATATTTGACAGTACTCTATCCTTCAATTTGCACATTGAAAATTTCACGTTGAAGGCTTTTAGGATGCTCGGCTTTATCAAGAGGAATACCAGACACTTTGTTGATATTAATGCAATAACATGCCTATACAACTCTCTTGTCAGGAGTCATCTCGAGTACTGCTCCATTATCTGGTCACCATCATACAAAATCAACATCAGCAAAATGGAGAGGGTACAAAATAAATTCTCTGAGTACCTCCTGTCCAAGCACCACTTACCTTGTTCCAACTTGGATTACGAGTCAAGAATATTGTTATGTGGATTGAAAAGCCTGGAACGTAGAAGGAAAAAAGCAATATTGATATTTCTGCATAAGCTGATTACTGGCTTCATAAACTGTGATGCACTCGGTTACCTCGGTAGTCCTGTCAGTACCTTTGAAGCGCACCAGACACACACGCCTCTTCTTTGAAGCCCCCCACCGGACGAACTATGGTTTCACGCACTTTTCCGATAGACTTCTGTCGAATTATAACAATAACTACTCCTACAGTGCTCTTTTCTCATGTAGTACTTTGTCCTTAAAAAATAGCCTCAGGCTACCCATTACCATTGGAATTTTGTAATTTTAATTGTGTCGTGTAATTGTTGAAATCAATAAAATCTCATTCCCCACTAACTGGCGTTCTTTCCTTTGAAAGGATGGAATGACGGGAATGAATGTCAGGAAAGGACGCCGGTCTGTGGGTGGCTATTCTTGAACCAGCTCAATGTGATTGGAGCATACTATGATAGACGCACTTCTAACATTGGAAAACGAAGGAGTACCCATGTTTAGAATATGGAGGTCCGTGGAGCTGAGGAATTCGGCAGGATTAATCGTGTGTTGGAGGAAAATTTCTTTTTGAGTTTTCAGAAAGTCAAGAGATCAATCATCTCAGTTTTAGGGCTTCCCTTCTTATAGGGGAGGCAAGCCGATGCAACGATGAGGGTGCCGGAGTGTTTATTTCAATCACTGTCATATAATAGTCCTGAAAATAGGAAACTGTTTTGTCAAAGAAAAAATATGTATCTCTTTCCAGGGATGATTAGTAACTTTCCAGAACTCCGGGGGCTTAGCTTTGACCAAGGCAACTTGATGAAGATAGAGCCAGGAACATTTCAACGGGTGAATGAATTGCGAAAGTTGTCATTTCAATATAATCTCTTGAGTACCATAGAGAAAGGAGTTTTTGATCCTGTTAAGTCTTTGTGGGTACGTACTTTGATTATATTTTTGTCCTCTTTTGTATACTGTGATTGAATATATTGTAATGTCGGCGTCGGTTCGGTTTTCAATAAGAATCTGTCTCTTTAGAAACTTATATCATTATTATCATAATGTATTTCACCTGATATTTCTTGATATTGTGCAAATAGTGTCCGCTGTGTTTTTCAGAAGTATACCATTTTTTAACAAGACTAATATTTTGAGATTATCATGAATGAAATAGCTGGATTTTGATTTCTAATAATATTTTAGTGGATTTATTTCACCATACATCGGTGAAACCACTATTTCTACTCGATTCATCCTCTATGAATTTCAATGAGAATTTTAGAGTTGCCGTTTTGCTGTGAAGAAAAACAAAGTTCAACTTTCAAAATTGGAGATTTGGAGATCATTTTGTAATCGGTCGTAACAATTTTGAAAAAGATCTCCCAAGTCTTCATCAATGGACAATTGAGTGAACCAGCAAAAGTTTCTATTCTATCTTCGACTGTAACTGACTATTGTTAAGTCTAATTGCTGGGATATTGCGATATTGATTTTTTACCTATAAATTATATTTCAGACAATATTCCTAGGCGGCAATCGCATCTCTACCATCGAAAGAGGAGCATTTTCGGATATGCCCGAGCTATATTATATTGCACTTGAAGAGAACAAAATTACTAGATTGAATGGGAATATTTTCAATGGAAGCCCCATGATTAGAACTATCCGGATCAATGAAAACCAAATCACCAAAATTGATGAAAATGCTTTCAACGACCTTAAATCAGTTGAACATCATTTTTCGTTAACTATCCATATAAGAAACAATTCTTTTGAGCATTTTGATCCACGATCTTTGAAAAATATATCTATTCCAATTCATTTATTTTTAGAATGCAATAAGATCACTGATTATACAGATAGTGATATAAAAAATAACTGCAGTAAAAATAAAATCACTTTTAAACCAGACAATAATTTATTATAAAGATGATTCAAAGCAATATCGTTTAGATAAGAACCTGTTCATCATTGATTACTGAATAAAGAAATATTTGTACAACTTTATAATATTTTCCAAATTTAAGGCAGATTGAACCAGTCTATTTGATGAATGAAACCTTAACTTCAAGTTTTGCATTGCAAAAATTGAAGTTGAGGGTTCCTTAGCGTCAAGTATCCCTCAAGTGGGTTGGTGCAATCGGCCAATACCCACCTTCAGGGCGGACAGAGATCATTTTGACATATTTGCCAATTTTTCTAGACGCAGTCGTCATGTATTTGCATGGTTTACATTCAATTTGATTTCGAAGTTTAACTGTCAAATTTCCGCTTGGCAAACAAGGATCATATGATACCCTCCACAATGTATTTGGCCTAGGCGTGACTTTGAACACAAATGCAATGTAGATCGTAGCATATGATTTTCATTTGCCAAGCGGAAATTTGTCAGTTAGTTCCACTTCGATAACAAATTGAATGTAAAACCTTACATTAGACAACACAGCACACAGCTGATTTTTGTTTACTTCTCCTACAACTGTCTTTGTATTTTTGTTATGTTTATGTTTCTATAGTCGACCCTACATCTGGATTTCTAATATTTCTATTGCCACTTTCTCATAGTCCTCCGTACTAATACTGTTAATAAATAAATCTTATAATATCGGCACAAACTATTTCCTTCCAAGGGAATTAAATTTTGTTCAACACCAGGTCAAAGTTCAAAAATAATTATCACATGAATTGTTAATGAGTGGAAAACTATATTAGATAGTTTCCAGTCCAACAAATACGTTATCGCATTGATTGAGATTGATAAGACCAACAATGTCTGCAGAAAAAATTCAAACCTCATTTAGAAATGGTGTGCGAAAAATAGTTATCAACAGACCTGAGAGTAAAAATGCTCTAACACCAAAAATGTACAAAAAATTAACTGATGTCCTTAATGAAGATGCCAAAAATGATCATATTGTTGTTACTATAATCACTGGTACTGGAGACTTTTATTCGAGTGGAAACGACCTGAAGAGTGCAATGTCGTCAACGGAACCTCCCTTTGAAATGGTAGAGAAAATGATTGAGGCTTTCATCAACTATCCGAAACTCCTTATAGGTAAACTCGAGAACCACTATATTAGTCCTTCTGAAATAATTGTACAAAATCTTCGGGTCCGGTAAACTTTAGTCCGGCACGAGAATCGATTTATTTTTTGTTAAGGTGGAGAGAGTGGTTCATATAGAATAATTATCAAGCATAAAAATTGCGGATGATGAATATTTTTTAGTTCAAATTTTATTTGAAAGCTCACTCGAATCCATTGCTAAAACTCCCTTGTTGGTATTTAGAGTATTTAGAGTATCAAGAAGTCGCCAACGCGACATCAATGTTTAACCAAAACTAACCCAGACTAACCCCAACTTCATGATACTATTGTCGTAGTATCATGCCCCAACTTCAATAAACTCTTGTTTGACGGTAGACAGACAACTTGGCGCATGCGACTTGGCAACACTGCCAGACGTAAGTCGAGCGTTGTCCATGTCAACGATTAGCCACCACCTACACCTACGCCTACTACGCCATGAAAGGCAGAAAGCTGTATCATAAAGGAGTTTTAGCACTGGATTCGAGAGAGCTTTCAAATAAAATTTGAACTAGAAAACATCCATCATCCGCAAATTTTATGCTTGTTAGTTATTCAATATGAACCGCTCTCTCCACTAAAACCAAAAATATATCAATCCTCGTGCCGGACTGAAGTTTACTAGATAGAACCAAATCTTCTGTTTTTTTTTTAATGGGTGGTTAAGATTCGAGAGACTGAGTTAGCTGGGGTCAACTTAATGGACAATTTGTACATTTTTTGGAAATATGAAAAATAATATAAGGATTAGTACGTAAGTACTGATGCCATTGATGTTTAAAAAATCATTTTACGACCTCCAATAATGTAGTAATCGCCGATTAAAGAGCGCCAATCAACATCCACGACTTCACAGAATACATTATCTCTTTCCGTCTGGCTTATTGTCTATAAAAACTCTCTCGCTCTCGAGGGGGTGATATAGCACCGCCCCGTTTTCGATCATACAGTGAGATTTGCGTTTTCTTTTTCATTTATTGAGTATATTTTTGGCTATTTTCTCGGGTATTTTGGATGAGTTCAAATACTAGGTAAGTAGAATACGTAGGTATATAAAATTTCAAGTCATTTGAAAATGTATGCAAATTAGGCCCCTTGCACGTATTTTTTTTATTGCATCAAAATGATCAATTAGACTTGAAAAGTATCCCTACAAAATTTTTTTTGCATACGAAAAATATTAACGTCGCAATAAATTACTAAAGAAACTGGTTATTATTATTAGTATGTGTTTTGTGGTTTGTGTATGATTTCGAGTCGAGTTATACAGGGTATTTTATTAATATTGCGAAAAAATTCAGGGTGAGTTTCCCCACTTAAAAATAACAAGAAAACTTCATATAAAGGTGCGTCCGGAAATGCTTCGTTACAGAGCTACAGGGTGTAGAAGTTTTATTTTTATTTTTGTTTTTTCTTAATAATATTTGAACCAATGTCTATATTTCCATAAAAATTGGTATTTGAGGGTTTCTTTTTATGCGGAATTCGAATTTTATCTCAGTTTGGCTCTAACTTGTAGAGGACGCCACCTACACTCATTTGTCCTGACATGTACAGCCATAACTTTTTTGGACGTAACCGTATGACATATTTGAGTGAAAAAACATATTTCTCCTTCATTTTTATGCAAAAAAGGCATACTTGTTAGAAGTCGCTACGTGGAACCATTTTCGAGATATTTAGATTTGAAATAATGAATACATATGATAATGAAATTATGGCCGAGCATCGTGTTTCATTGATAGTGCCAAAAATACAGGATAAGTTTCCTTACTTAAAAATAAAAAGAAAATTTCATATAAAGATGCGTCCGGAAATGCTTCGTTACAGAGCTACAGGGTGTTAAAGTTATTATTTAATTTATTTTTTTTCAGTTTTTTTATTTGTTTTTGTTTAAATAATATTTGCATGAAATATGTTGAATAACATCACACACAAGTCGACTTTTATCTTTTTCACTGAAAATATGAAGCATTAATGCGTAATATGTTATAACTTCTGGCAGGTTACCTTCGCCATAATTTCAAAATCCCATGTATTAATTATTTCAAATCCAAATATCTCGAAAATGGTTCCACGTAGCGACTTCTAACGAGTATACATTTTTTGCATAAAAATAAAGGAGGAATATGTTTTTTCACTCAAATATGTCAAACGGTTACGTCCAAAAAAGTTATGGCTGTACATGTCAGGACAAATGAGTATAGGTGGCGCCCTCTACAAGTCAGAGCCAAACTGAGATAAAATTCGAATTCCGCATAAAAAGAAACCCTCAAACACCGATATTTATGGAAATATAGACATTGGTCGAAATATTATTTAGAAAAAACAAAAATAAAAATAAAACTTCAACACCCAGTAGCTCTGTAACGAAGCATTTCCGGACACACCTTTATATGAAGTTTCTTTTTTATTTTTAAGTGGGGAAACTCACCCTGAATTTTTTCGCAATATTAATGAAACACCCTGTATAATGGTTTATCATTGTTGTATCGTGCCAGATTGAGAAAATACAACAACTTTCACTCCTAGAAAAACCTACCAAACGAAGATTAACAAAAAAAAAGCTGGTTATTAGCCATAGAACGCCAGCCTTTTTTAGGGAAATGAGAGGAAAAAATGTATATTGAACAATGATTTTTTAATAATTGAAATCAATTGAATAAAAAGAAAATTAATTCGATTTGTTTATGCGAACTTTTTTTTTCGTTTTATCTTCTCTTTGCATCTATTTTTGCGCCGTTCTGATATTTTTTCGGCAATGGGGAGTGAACTGCAAAAAATGTATCGCAAATGTAACGATGTAACGGTAACGCTTTCAGATTTCGTTAAAGAGAGCATAGTTTTGTTATTTTTTAAAGGGTTTTGTTCAGATTAGGTATGTAGGTTCTAGTTTCGAATTTGATCTAGAAATTTTAGAAAAAATAACTTTTTGAGGTTATGTTTACATAGTTTTGCTATTTTCCAAAGGATTTTGTTCAAATTAGATATGAAGGCTCTATTTGGGATTTGATCAAAAAATTAAAATGAAAATAACTTAGTGAGGTTATGTTTACATAGTAAAGTTATTTTCCAAAGGATTTTAATCAAATCAGGTATGTAGGTTCTATTTGGGATCTGATTGAGGAATTAAAAAAATATATATAGGTAGCTAGGTTATGTTTGCATAGTTTTGTTATTTTCCAAAAGATTTTGTTCAAATTAGGTATGTAGGCTCTATTTGGGATTTGATCAAAAAATTGAAAAGAAAATAACTTAGTGAGGTTATGTTTACATAGTTTTGTTATTTTCCAAAGAATTTTATTCAAATTAGGTATGTAGGTTCTATTTGGGATCTAATTAAGGAATTGAAAAAAAATACATAGGAAGTTTACAAAAAAAAAAAAAAAAAAAGGGCGTTTATTTAGCTTCGAGGCTATATACAAAAACATGCAATGTAAAAAAAAAAAACAAACAATATTTTAAATATGGGCTAAAACATAATCTCTAATTAAATATTTGAATCTCCTCAAGTTATCACAGTTCTTAATACTCGAAGGCAATGAATTAAATTCATATAATCCTCTACACAGTACTGATTTGACCATTTGAGTGGTGCTACAGCGATAATTCAAAATAAAATCGTGCTTATTCCTGGTATCATGTTCATGGATGTCCAGAAAAAGTTTTGTTCTATCACAGACATACTTAGGTAACAGTTGATGTCTTATTTTGAAAATAAAGACATGTACATTGTAAATTACTTTTTGTTTCACAGAACATAAATTTAAAACATTTAACATAGTATCTATTGGTGTATATATATCACAGTGTAAAATGGATCTCATAGCTCTATTTTGTATTTTCTGGAATTCCTGTATTTTATAATCAGGAAGATTAAATAGTAATGTCGAACAAAAATCCAGGTGTGGCGCAGCAATACTATTATACAATAATAATTTTGTCTCATTAGTCAAATGTTTCCCAATTCTGCGTATGAAGCCAACTTTCTTAGAATATTTTCGCATTACATAATCAGCATGGCCATAAAAATTCATATTTGGATCAAACATGACCCCTAAGTACTTAATTTCGCTGGCATACAAGATTTGTTCATCATTTATCCTAACATTCACTTCACTTACATCTATCGCTGACAGTTTATGCTTTTTCCCAAATAAACATAGGTTATGTTTGCATAGTTTTGTTATTTTCCAAAGGATTTTATTCAAATTAGGTATGTGGGTTCTATTTGCGATTTGATAAAAAAAAATAAAAAAAAAATATTGTAATGTTATGTTTACAAAGTTTTTTATTTTCCAAAGGATTTTGTCGAAATTAGGTATTTAGGTTCTATTTGGAATTTGATCAAAAAATTTAAAAGAAAATTGAATAGTGAGGGAAGAAGTTTCACTTCTGCCACGTGTACGATGCTGCACATTATTTTTAGCCTTTTTGTATTTAGAATTTAGATTATTCAACTAATAATGTGTAAATGACTTGAAACTGTGAACTTTATATAATAAAGTACCCTGCTCTTGAGTCTGTTTTTCTTTTAAATAAAGAAACTCTTTTTTTTCTTCTTTTCATAAAAAAATAAAACTCACCTTTATTTTGAAGCGGTCGTCAAAATCGAAATGAAAAAATTTGGTGTGCGTGATTCACACATTATTGGTTACAAATAATGGACAATTTTTATTTTATTCATTTGACAGAATTGATGTTGGGTGTAAAATTCAGTCAAGTCAATAAAAAAAAAATCACATATTTTTCTAAATTTAAGGTATTATTATGCCTTAATTATTCATTGTTTCCCAGATAACAATGCAACGTTCTCATATATTGGGGATTGAAATGTTGTTCAACTTTAATTGAAACGAAAATTATAAATATTCATGTGAATAGTACTTCGTGTCCTTGATGATTCAACTAACCGAGCAACTAACAAAACAAAATATTTGGGCACGTTTGCATTTCTCAACACAGTTAGTAGTGACAGCTGAGAATGTCAAAACGTCAATTGAGTGTCATTTTGGAAAATAATACTGGCCCAGAATTGAAAAATTGGAACGAAACAGCGACCTCAAACTTTCAGGGTGTAATGAGGATGTAAAGTCCTTTAAAATGAGGTATCTCCCTTTCCAATTGAAAAAAGTCGGTTATAGGTGAATAACTTTTTTAAATCCCTGTATATCATTGGTTTCGATATCAAAATAAAAACTTGCCAGGTATCCCTACAACATATTCTTTGGTTCTTCGCTTCGATAAGACATTAGATAAGACGAGCCAGACAGGTTTAAAACGTGGACAAGATAAATTGACCACACTGTTCCATGCATGTACACTAGGCTCCCTTTAGTTGAAAATGTGTTTTGAGTCTTGACACACAGCACACTGCACAATAATTATTATAGTTATTATCCATCTTAGATTTATGATTAATAAGAAAATCAAATCACGAAACTAAGCTATTTTATATGATGATTCTGGATTCCGATGAGATACAAGACTCAAAAATTGAAATATCAAAAAAGACAAACAACCTCCTCCACTCACCTTGACAATCTCATCCCATATTGATAAAATTGAAATCTCAATCCTATGCCAACCCCAACCGACACTACAAACAGAGGAACGGCAACATTGTGGCCCAACCTCGATTAAAATCCTTCCCTGCCTAGACATGACATTTACCCTACAAATGTTATGTGGGCTGTCCTGTCACACGCAACTTTTTTGAATTTCAATACATTTTCGTGATTTTTCAGTGTAGTTTCGTCCGTGTCAATCCTCTTGTCCAAACAGTTTTATAAGAAAATTATTATCGATAATGTCTGAAGGGTTTGTAAAGGCAAAATTCAAAAAACGTCTTTGATGAATTTATTGATGTTGTGGTGATTTTTTGCCAAAAATGATTTCTTTACATGTGCTCAACATCGGAGAGTTGAAGCTCAAAGGTTAGTAGGATAACAATATAAGAAAGATCATGATACACAAACCATTTAAACCAATAAAATATTCACGCCAGCTGATCCATGTCCGGTTTGACGTCACCGGCCTTGGACCAATAGCATAGTGTTTCCGTGTCACGTGAAATTTAAAGGTCCCGAGTGAAGTTTAATTTAACAATTTTACAGTAATTCGAAGATTTTATTAAGAAAAAATATTGGAAAGGAATATCTCTTACATTTTAGAAAGTTTTTAAAAGGTTTTCAGGTGTAAATTGAAACACATGCAAGGGGCCTATTGTCTATTGATAAAAAGCCTCTGAAATTTTTAAGTACTTCGATGTTTTATGTTATTTATAAAATCTTAACCCAGTCTTTCTGATCGTCCTATGCCTCAACAAGCATAGAGATTTCATAATTCAATACTTAGTTCTAAAACTGTTTTATATTATTGGTATTTAAATTTTATTAATACCAAGTAGATATAACTTTATAAGTGTTACTCTAAACACTATTCACTCTAGTACGATATACGTTATTAGAAATAATAGCATCAAATTCCCTATCAAATAATATCTGCTGTTATTTGATGCTGATTTAAGTTTATACAGGGTGTCTTTAAAAGATGCGGAAAAAACTTCACTACATATTATATAATATCCCTGGGGTTAAAATATGTCGATTTACCGAATCTATCTCAGTCCAAATTTGCCCCATTTCCAAGATACAGGGTGGTTAAGTTCAATATTAAAAATCTATTTTTCTCATTATTTTGGAAACTTTTTCACATATTGCTTTGAAAATTGCTATAAGGTGATTTTGTGGTTTGAGAAATTCGATTATTAAGTCCGTTTTACTGTGGCCGCTAGAGGGCGCCCTACACTGCTTTGTTGATAACTTAATTAGTTCGAAATGTCGAATAACTTTTGAATGTGATATGAAGTCGAAACAGGAATTACAATTAGAATCAATCAGGTGAAGAACGGAGATTTTCGTCTACAGAAAGGCTAGGAACAAAGTTGATGATGATTTGTCGTAGACGAAACGTCGGATAAATTTGATGACACCATTATATAGAGGGAAAAAAGTGGCTACGAAGACGTGACATTTATTTTGAAATATTTCTTCTAAAAACCCTAGGAAAACAGAAAAACCATTTTGAAAAATTGAGGTTTTTACGGATATCTTCGGAAGTACATATTCGGAATTTCCCAACGGCATTTTATCAAGTACCAAAATGCGCAACTTTGTCGTGCTATGAACTTCTCCGTTTCGAAGATATCTGACGGTGAACAATAGAATTTTTAACACCCTGTACGAAAGTATAGCCCCCGATTTTGCCACGCAACCATTCGCAATCTATTTTTGAACAAATTATCTAACATTTGGTCTTTATCAGCATTAAATAACAGATGAGGGTATTCAGGGTTATTCACGTTATTCGGCACGAAAGATTATGGCTGAAGTATCTGATTTTAAAGTTTTTTTTTCTGGATGGATTGGGACTTTGCGGCTACATTCTAAAAATATTTTCATGTTATACAGGGTGTCCCCAAAACATGAAACATATCAAAGTTGTATTTTTTTAAAGAATCCTTTTGTATATTAATCGGTATTTCAATTATTCTTTCAATTTGGAACAAAAATTGTCATACAACTAATGTTCTTAAATTCAACCGTAACGAGTATCGCATTTTAAAAATGGCATTTTTGCACTTTTGACATGCTATAAAACTCAAACTATTCAAGTAGTTCCATTTAAAAAAATACAACTTTAAAACGTTTCGTGTTCTGGGGACACCCCAATGATCTAATAACTACAGATAAAACATTAAATTCATAAACTGTGAAAAATTGTGTGGCCAACATCGAACATAGAAGAGACGTGAGGAGGAGTTGAGCGGGGCACTGAGTGGGGATACGTTTGCACCTCACTGGAATATGCTTCGGTTACTACACGCGAAGCTGCCAGAGGCGTAACTAATTTACAGAATTCTTAAATTCTCATTTACTGCTAGCTTGACACTTGCGAGTAATTTCAATATACCATATAAGCAAATAATGAAGCACCACAAGCTAAACCAGAATAAATACACAATGAACTTTCAAAAAATAGACATCAAAGCCCACTCTAAAAAAAAAGAGACGCCAGTGAGACGAAATATGAATGAAACGTGTAGACAAAATCCGATCGATAGGGGCGGACCCAATTTTGGTACGTTGCCGTTCTTCAGCTTTTTCAATTTTCAGAAGAAGATACTGGTTTTTCTAAATCCTAAATACCCAAACAAATCTTGAAGAGATGCTTCAATTAAAACAAAAAGGTTTCCATGAACTTATTTGATTAAATTCATACATAAAATGATTTGAAAAATGATTCCAAACAATGTTTTAATCTTTTTGCTGCGTAGTAATACTCTTAATAGAGTAAGTTTGATAAACAAGGTGGTGGGAGAAACTCTGCACACGAGTGCACAGTTCGATGTTGTCCTCATGTTTATTTCGCTATGTTCCATTTATAGTTATGAGATCATTGGGACACCCTGTATAACATGAAAACATTTTTAAAATGTAGCCTCAAAGGGTCCCTATCCATTCAGAAAAAAAACTTCTTCAAAATCAGTTTCTTCAGTCATAATGTTCCGTGTCAAAAAACGTGAATAACCCTGTATATTTCTAATACCGTATCTTAAACTTGTTGTGTCTTGACAAGTGTGCAAAGTTCCGAATCAATCTGGGCATTTGAAATGGGTAAAAATTGAGTTCCAAGATTCCGTTACAAACTTGCAAATTTACATACAAGTGTTTCTTTTGTATTTTTTTAATACATCTAAAATCACTGAATCTTTCCGGAACAGTTGAAGAAGGTATAAGACATTGTACACGAGATATGTCCAGAATTTTCTAAAGAATCCAAAAATTGAATAATATACTGGGTGTTGTATTTAAAATAACCAAGTTGGTATTAACCACTGCTACATGACATACCCTGTAGAAAATGTTTTTGCATACAAAAATTAACAAAGTAGTTATCGAATTTATTCCATTTGGCTGTTCCACACTGTATAACTGTTTTGTAGTTGTTTTGAAAAAGTGGAAGATGAGACAGTGAAACATATTTTATTAGCGCTTCTTTTGAGTTTTGTAAGAGCTTCAGAGACGTGTATAAAATAGCTTTATAGTATTTTATGCAAAAGGTTCTACAAAATTTTGACGCAGACTAAATAGTTTTATAAAATAAAATAAACGGGCCATGGATTTTGTATGACCGAGGTCATTTTTGTCGAAAAGATGCCGTTTCTCAACTCTTCAATAAAAAATTGATCCAAAACTGTGCGATTTGGTTCAATTTTTTAATAAACTTTTTTCCATGGTGACCCGAAAATAAATGAGTCACACGGTAGGATGCTGTGGGTATCACGTTATCTTTTACAATAATATCATGAGATGAATGAATGTTAGGTGAATGTTAGATACCAGTGGCATCTAGGCAACATACACAAAAGTCTATTGGGGTGAAGCCATGGGTGAAGTGGGGTAAATGTAATCATGGGGCAAGTGTGATCAGACCACCTGTATTTTTTTGGTATAACCTTTGCGAACTTTCATTGTTCAGAATTCGAAAATATCACCCTTTTTATACCCTTATTACTTTTCATCAACCTTGTTCAGTTCCAAATTGAGATTTTTATTAATTTTTCTATTGGGTCTGCATTTATACTTGTTTTGTGAGTGTCGTTCACGATTTTCAATTCCCTGTTACTACCCCGAATATAACAATACAGTTGTGATATTTTGCTTTCTTAGGTAATTTTTGATAAGGAATCTGATTCTGGCGTCAAATATGTATTTCCATTTTGTTTTCTATTTTTTCTACCAGTGATTACATTTACCTCACTAAAATGAGCATGCGGGGTAAGTGTCATCATGACCCTGGGGTAAATGTTATCACTGATCATATCGGTCTAAGATTCTCATAATTCAGTTTTTCATTCGCCTGAACAAGACTCGGAACTGGAGGATCATGATACAGTGGCTGCATCAGATATAGAGCTAGTTTTATCAGAACCCATTTTAGAACAAAGGGCAGAACTTGGAATTTTTGCCGTATCCTTTACCCACGTTATAACGTAAATTAAAAAAAAAATGCATTTCACTTTCTATTTCACTCAAACACCCACGTCATGGGTATACTTTTTGGAAAAAAAAAACTTTCAATTTTTTGCCATTGGCCAAAAAAGTTCATGACTTCCTAATAAATCAAGATACCACATTTTTGTTCATACTAGAATGTTCCAATCTATATTATACTTGTCTCAGATCCATATGCACAGTGTGCATATGGCAGTTCCAAGCCGTGATTACATTTGCCCCATTTCCCGGGGCAAGTGTAATCAGCGGACATGTTTTTTTTATTTTTGCAAACAGAAAAAAACTAAGGCAGGTCGAAAATTGATAAATATCATATTGTAAAATGAAACAAGCTGTGTTCTGACAAAAAACAAACGCGATTTCTCTTTTGGTTCTCTTGATATAAGAGATCGAAGTTCATCTATCATTCTTTTTATTACACTTACCCCACTTCACCCTATAAATTATTTGATTTTTTTTCCATAAACAAATGTAAATTGATTGCGGAGTTATTATTATTGTTTTGAATGTTTTTCATCAATTTGTGTTCTGCCTATCGTCAATCGTGTATAATCCGACGTTTCGTCCCGGAGTAACCATCCTTAATTTTTTCTTAATAGGTCGTTCTACGGTTAATAAACTCCAGTTTTAATCTTTGTTCCAACAAGATTTGACATTTTTTTGAGGTTTCGAGCTATGATGGTTGGGACAAAACAAAACGTGGAATCAAAAATCTAACAATAATGTTGTCTTTTATACAGGGTGTCTCTGAAAGGTCTGCACAAAATCTTACCACATATTCCTGAGGTCAAAATACCGATTTAAAGCAACTTACCTTAGTTAGAAATTGCTGCGTTGTCGAGATACTGGGTGGTGAAGTTAAAAGATAAAAATCTAATTTTTCAAAAGGTATGAACAATTTTTAACATATCACTTTAAAAATTGGCACCCGGGGATTTTTGGGATTAAAAACCCGATTATGGACAGTTTTCAACTGTGACCGTTAGGGGGCGCTATACAATGCACTTAATATGGTTTAAAATGGCCATAACTTTTTTTGGTGTTCGATGCCGCACCGAAATATCCAATTTATTTCGCTATGTTTAAAGATAGAATAAAAATGCACTCGATGTTTGTCGCAACCACCAACAGTTAGCAGCATCGTCCCGATACTCCCGGTGAACATTTACTTTTAATAATTTTTTGTATTTCGATTATTTTTCATTCATAATGTTGTAGCAAAAAAAATGGTACATACATACATACATTGTGTGTATTGATTTGAGTTAGAGCACTAAATGTTACAGTGAGAATTTGCCAGGTCGAGAAGAAATTGATAAGGTGTTGGAAACTTGTTAGTTGAATTTCAAATTCTTTGAATTATTGTCTTTCAAAATGGCTAATGGATACAGTTTAGCAGAAATAACGAATATGCTATTGGTTTTTGAATATTGTGAAGGAATTGCACGCGAAAGTGTTGGGGTATACAGGAAAATATATCCAAATCGGCGCACACCAAACCATTAAACATTTGCTGCTATGCTAAACCTCACTGCTGTTACTGCCAATTATGGACGACAACGCGCCATAAGGACTCCTAAGGTTGAGGAACACATTTTGGTAAGGATCGCTGAAGATCCAAGATCAAGCACCAGAGCATAGAGCCTTAATAGAACAGCAGCTTCATCCATACCATATCCAAAAAGTACAAGATCTTTCACCTTCGGATCTCGATCAACGATTGGTCGATTGGCTTCTGTCAATTCATTACCAAACAAAGACAACAGAATGTGAATTTTGCTAAGCAAATTTTATTTACGGACGAAGCATGTTTTACTAAAAATCCGCATGACATAAAAGTAACTTATTATCAACATGAGTTTAGGACGAGGTTTAGGATTAATGTGTGGGCAGGAATCATTGACAATTTTATTATCAGTCCTGTCATTTTAGACCCAGTATCTCGAGAACGGAGCAATTTTGGGCAAAGGTAAGTTGCTTTAAATCGGTTTATTTTCACCTCAGGAATATGTGACAAGATTTTGTAAAGACGTTTTAGAGACACCCTGTATATCATTATGGATGGTGGACTGTATTTAAAAAAAAATCAGGAGGAAATTGTCAAAAATACTTAACTCTACCACCTCCGATAGTCAGCATTTTAAATAGCATTGTCCTATTGAAGTTATGAGAAAGCAATTGAGAGATGAGACAATTTTGCATGCGTTCAATAAACGTATGTATCTATTCATAAATTCTTTCTAGCTGTCCTCAACGGTCCTGCAATAGGTGTAGCTGCAACCACAACCGCCTTGTGTGACATAGCCTATGCCACAGAAAACGCTTATTTTGATACTCCATTCATTCGATTGGGTATGTGCGCTGAGGGAGCGTCCAGCTATACGTTTCCACGAATTCTAGGACGAAGTAAAGCTTCAGAAGTATTGTTTTTGAATAAAAAGCTATCGGCGCAAGAAGCTTACTCATGTGGTTTCATATCTGCTGTCATTCCACAAGATTCTCTCAATAGCTTTATTGAGGGACTTTATAAATATGGTGATTTGCCTGTTAATATGGTGAAAATTAGTAAAAGATTAATTATGGATAATCTAAGACAAAAATTGACTGATGCTAATCATAAAGAGATGGAGGGACTGCAGGAATGTTACGATTCTGGAGAATTCGCTCAATTGATGATGACATTTTTTCAGAAGAAGAGTAAATTGTGATATTGTGACTATGTTTTGTTCTGAGTAATAAATATTTGCTAATTACATGTTCATGATCAATTTGGAAACAAGGCTTCAATGGCTTTTATTCATGTGCTTTAAATAGCATTTGATCAAAATGTTCTTTCAAAGCATTGAGCAGAAATGTGTATTCTAGGGGACAAGATTTCCTTTTCCGCTCAAGAATCGTATGGAAAACAGTTGAGTTTGTGTTTCTTTATGGTACGGCAGCCCATATCCAGAATTTCCCTCAAATCCCCTATGAAGAATCATCATAATATGGCATGGCGATATTCATCGCCCTGATCTGTTATTTGATAATGATAAAGATTATATTATTTTAGATAATTTGTTCATCGATTAATCGCGCATGGGTTGCCTGGCAAAATCATTGTTGAATAATATATACTTGGATTGATTTTTTTTAATCAACATTTGTTAATTATGAAAATCGATCATTAGTCGAAAGAAAATTGCACAAGGAATTGGGAAAATATACTTCGCCTACTATCCCTTGTGTACAACTATAGGATTGCCAGGTGCAAACAGGTGGACAGGCGTTGAAAATATACCCTCCTCTGTTATTCGAGCATTTTTTTTTGAGAAAGCTCATTCAATTTCCTATCCAACAGTATAGGGTTGCCTGATCAAAAGTGTGTCTCATCCATGGTTGCCTTGATTTCTTCAAATAACTTTCGAAATAATAAAGCTTTTTTGTTAAAATTTGGCATATAAGGGTGGTTTGACACGCAAAGTTCAAATCTGGTCTTGGTATGATTCTTACTAGTAGGGGGCGCCACTTCACACCTTTTCACTCATTCAAATAGTCATAACTTTCTGGTACACACCCGTACATTTTTTTGAATTGAAAAAGTGTTTTCCCCATCACATTTACATAAAAAAGATATATTTTGTAGAACTAGCTGAGAGTAACCGTTCTCAAGATATTTGCACTTAAAGTAAACCATGCAATGTGGTTTTTAATGGAAAATTTTGAATATAAACTTGGTGGGCTTTGAAAACGGCGTTATCATAATAATTTTGAAAGCTTGATTTATTGTTTGATATATTTTATAAAAAAAAGTTCTGTTTTTTTATATTTTTTCTTGATTTTTTTTAAATAACAAACTGAATATTGAGTCACTTCTCATTACCATGACACCGGCGTTTTCAAAACCACCTCTTAGTACGAGATGCGGTATTAGAGAAATACAGGGTGTTACAAATTCGAGTCTATGCATGGGGATCTCGTAAACCGTAACAGATACAAGGTCGGTTAAATGGAAGCAAAGTTGCGCAATTTCAATCTAGAAAAAATGCCGCTTCGAAACTTGAAAAATTCCAAAAACTTCCGGAGATATCCGACAATAATCGATTTTTTCGAAATCCTTCATTTTCATTTTGTCCTGAATTTATGTGAAGAGATGATTGAAAACAAATATTATTGTTATGTAGATTATTGCAAATAATACATAGTTAAGTTTTTACGTATGATAATGTATTAAATGTTTTAAAAGGAACAGAAACTGACTTTCGATACAAAAAAACAGGTTCTTATATTAGTCATTGACATTTTCTACTACCTTTAATTTAGTCAGCTAGATGTTCACAAATTATGTATCTAGCGCTGTTATAAAGTTTAATGGAGACACCATTAAACAACCTAAGACATCAAGATTATAGTATTGCCTCAAAATAGTCATTATAAGCTATAATGCCAACACCCTCCTTCAATACTATAAACTTCTACTTAATTTATTAAATTAAGTTACTAAACAAAAATAAAATCATTTCAATGCAAACACAATACATAAGGTTCTACAATAAACGTATACAAATAAAAGAAACCTTATTCTATTTATATTTCTACAATATTCAAACAATCTCTGAAATAACAAAATTTGTTTCTGGCTAAAGATTTTGTAAGCATATCAGCTACTTGCTGTTCAGTCGAAACGTACAATAATTTTACTTTATTTTGATTTACACAATCACGAACAAAATGAAACTTAATGTCAATATGTTTCGTACGTTTCGATTCCAATGTTGAAGCCATTTTAATACATGATTGGTTATCTTCATATATTGTTACAGGAAAGATATTTTTGTACAAAATTTCTAAAAGCATTTGCCCCAAAAATAAGTTTTCCATAATGCAACATGATAGTGCTACATACTCTGATTCTGCACTAGAAAGAGTAACAGTATTTTGTTTTTTAGTTTTCCAATGAACAACATTTCCATTTAATTTGATAACAAGGCCTGAAATGCTCTTTCTATCAATGATGCTGTTGGCAAAATCTGCATCGACAAATGAACTTAAAGACATATTCAAATCATGACTTTGATTCTTGCTTTTAACAAATTTTAGACCAATCAAATATCTTAAAACTAGTTTCAAATGCTTCCAGTGTTCCTGTGAGTAATTATTCTGAAATTGACCAAAATATGTTAAACAATAACTTAAATCGGGTCTGGAACCTAACATAATATACATAAGACATCCAATAAGTTCACGGTAGGGAAGATTTTCGTTCAACTCTAAGTCCTTTTTAATTTTTAATTGTAGTTTAGGTTTGGCACATCAGCAAATTTACAATCTGACATGTTAAATTTGTGTAAAACTTTACTGATCAATTCCTTTTGTGTGATATGTAATTTATCGTTAAATTTCTCAATTTCTAATCCTAAAAATGTTAACTTTTGATTTTTAAACTCTTTCATTTTAAAATTTCTGGATAGCTCTGTTTTTATATAATTTATGTTCTCCAGTGACTTTGAAAATAGAATGATGTCATCAACATATTTCAGGAGAAAAGTTTCTGAACTAAAGTACAGACATGGATCCTTTTTTTGACCTTTGCAAGCCCAAATTTGTCAAAGTCGCATGAAAAAGGTTGTTCCAACATTTTGGAGCTTGTTTCAGGCCATAAAGAGACTTATTTAACTTACATATCAAGCTTCTATCAACTTTTAGACCTTGAGGTGGTTCCATAAACACAGGCGTATCTAGAGTTCCATAAAGAAATGCAGAGCTTACATCTAGCTGTTGAATACACAAATCCAACTCAAGATATAAAGTCAATAATACACGAATTGTCACCATTCGTGCAACTGGTGCATAAACATCTTCATCTAACGAGGTTTGTTTGAATCCACGAGCCACAAGCCTTGCCTTTTTCACAGTTTCACCATCCACTAATTTTTTGCGGAAAACCCACTTTGAGTCTATGATTTCTGATGATTCTGGTCGTGATTTTACTATTTCCCATGTATTGTTCCTCTTTAACGAGTCCAATTCTTCTTGAATTGCATTTTTCCAACTTTCATCTTTTGTTGCTTCTTCATATGAGTTCGGTACTTCAGATATTAGATAGCCAGCTGATAATGCTGCCATTAAATCGCTTTCAAAGTGTACTTCATAATCCTTTAGGTGCTTGGGTGTTTGTTTTTTTCGGGTACTTCTTCTCAAATTTGGTTCATGTTCACTTTCATCGTCTGTGTTCGAGTCTATGGTGCTGTCTGAAGTCTCAGATTTACTTTCAGTTACAATTTCCATACTTTCGTTGTTAATTTCAACAGTGATTGTGTTTGTTGTTTCATCAAACACAACATTCCTTCCAAGTACAATTTTCCGGTTTTCTGGATCCCAAAGCCGGTATCTATTATTAGTATAACCGACCATAAATAACTTTTGACTTCTTGAATCCAATTTTGATTTCCTATCTTCTTTTGGTACATGGTTGTAGGCTACACACCCAAAAAGTCTTATCTTCCTCAAATTTGGTTTTTCGCCATACCAAATTTCAGCTGGACATTGATTGTTGATAAGAATTCTTGACGCTGTTCGGTTAGTCAAATAAACAGCTGTTTTTACTGCTTCACCCCACAAGCTTCTATCTAGTTTGGAATCAAATATTAGGCATCTTGCTTTGTCAAGTATTGTTCTGTTGTAGCGCTCGGCAACACCATTTTGTTCAGGATTCCGGGGAATTGTATATTGAATTTGCATTCCAATTTGTTGACAAAGCTTTTTCATTTTTGTGGTTATATATTCCCCACCATTATCACATCTTACTCTTTCTATTTTTGTTTCAAATTTTGCTGTTACTAGTGCTACATATTCTTCAAATTTTTCCATCACTTCATTCTTATGTGTCAATAAATAGCACATAGCAAAATGTGAATAGTGATCAATGAATGTAACATAATACCTTTTTCCATCATAAGTGGGAGGATTTATGGGACCCACTACATCTGTTGATATGACTTCCAGTATACGTTGTGCTTTTCGGTCTTCATTTATTGGTTCAAAGGGTTTTCGAGTCTGCTTTCCTTTCAAACAAATTTCGCACTCACCTGGAGCTGGATATTTGCAAGAATGTCCCATTCTTCGGTGTTCTAACCATGTTTTTTCCATAGCCACATTCACTTTAGGAGTTTCTGGTATTTTCAGTATAACTACGTAAAGATTTCCATGAAGCTTTCCTTCCAGTACTACACTGTTATTTTTTCTGATGAACACTTTGTTATTCTTGAACATCACATTCAGGCCATTTTCTTCAAGCTTTCTGACTGATAATAAATTGTATAAAAGATTGCGACAAACCCATACATCCTTTATTACATTTTTTTTTTCTTTTTGAGTTATTAAATGCAAGTTACCTTGTTTTTCAGCCATAATTATTTCACCATGCTTAGCAACATTGATGTTATGTGAAATTTTGTGTGCTTCTTTCAATAAGCTTCCAGTTCGTTCATCAACTAAGTGGTTGGTGCAACCACTATCAACAATAAAATTGACTTCTTTAGAATTTTCCACAGCTGACATCATTGATTCATTTTTCGTATCTTCTTCAGATGAAAATGTAACTTCTTCATCGTCACTTCCTGCAGCAATGTTGACTTTTTCATTAGTCTTCTTAAACTTTGAACAATTTGCGCGCTTGTGCCCAATTTTTCCACAGCCATGACACTTATATGGAAAATAATTCTTCTTTTGAAGACCACTGCCTGACTTTCTATAAAACTTTTTATTTTGACTTGCAAAAGCCGTATCACTTGCACTTGCACTAGCCTCTTGTTTACTTTCTTTTCTTATTTCTTCCATGAGTAGCTTATTTTTGACAAAATCCAGTGTCACTTTGCTTTCGTCCTGGCAAAACATCACATCAATACGCTAGGTTTCTGTGACGTCATGACGTCAGCTGTCAGAAGAAAATATCCAAACAAACTATTTTTTATTACCTCAAAAGCTGACTTTTCACTCGGCTAATCATATACGCACTAACGGGACACACGATATATGTAATACACCCAAAAATATAGTCCAAAGAAGTCCAAATTGAACACAAACACTGATTTCAAACTCACACAAGACAAAACCACATGTCACAAAAGCTTGTTTGGATACCAAATTCGGCCACGACCAATCATATGGTGCCTGTGACGTTTTCAAAAACGTCGCGTATTGCAGTTACTACAGCTTCATATGAATCTGGCATTGAAGACAACAATTGTGACACAATTTCACCACGTTCCAATTTTCCACCTGCAGCCTTGAGCTCACAGATTGTTTGTTCAAATTCCGTCAAGAAAACATTGAGAGTTGTTCCTCCTGTGAATTTCAAACTTCTCAACTTTTTCTGAAGCATAACTTGACTGGATATTCCTTTTTTTGTGTAGGTTTGGTTCAAAGTTTCCATTAATTCTTTTGCGGTCTTCTTGTCTTTCACCACTTCCAGCATGTTGTCGGCCAAACACTGTACAATAAGATTTCTTGCCTTGATATCGTTTTTTCTCCAGGTGGTTCCTTCTTCTGAGTTTACTGGACAGTTGCTTTCCAGAACATGACTAACTTCTGCCTGTTCCAACGCCAACTTTACCCTGAATTCCCAGTTAGAAAATCCTGTTCCATCAAAAGGCACTACATTGAGCTGCATTTGCCCAGCCATTTTTGTTTCACGAGAATACTCCACAAACTTCCGATTCGTACGTCCACTATCTTATTTCCGTAATTTTCACTGACAATGCTTATTTGCACTCTGGGCCCATAACCTATTGTTATGTAGATTATTGCAAATAATACATAGTTAAGTTTTTACGTATGATAATGTATTAAATGTTTTAAAAGGAACAGAAACTGACTTTCGATACAAAAAAACAGGTTCTTATATTAGTCATTGACATTTTCTACTACCTTTAATTTAGTCAGCTAGATGTTCACAAATTATGTATCTAGCGCTGTTATAAAGTTTAATGGAGACACCATTAAACAACCTAAGACATCAAGATTATAGTATTGCCTCAAAATAGTCATTATAAGCTATAATGCCAACAAAGATCTCTTTCATGGCCACTTTTTCTGCTCCTCCGCTCCTAGAAAATAGTGATGCGCCATTTTTTCAATTTTTTTTTTGTTTAATTTTTTTTTACTTTTTTCTTGGAGCTTGTTTATTGAAATCAAATAACAATAATATTACCATGACTACGATCCGGGCGACGCTTTACTTATTTACTTCCTGCATTATTGTTTCAAAATGGCAAGTGTGACATATCATTCTTTTTTTTAGGGAGCAAAGAGTTATTCAAAAATGTTGGGATCGTTTTTTCAAAAAAAAGTTGAGAACTCGAACCATCGGATTTCAATTTCAATCGGTTGTTGTCGGATATCTCCGGAATTTGTAACACCCTGTATACCCTCACCTGTTATTTGATTATGATAAAGATTATAATATAATCTTTTTTTTAATATAATAATTTATTCATCGATAAATCTCCAGAGGTTGCCTAACAAAATCACGGGCTAATACTGTTGAATAATATTTACTTGGATCATTTTTTTTTTTGATCAACCTTCCTCATTTGTTATTAATGATAATCGATCATCAGTCGAAAGAAAATTGAACAATGAATTGGAAAAATATAGGTTGCTCATTTTCCCTTGGGTACAACTATAAGGTCGGCAGGTACAAATAGGTGGACAGGCGTTATTAATATACCCTCATCTGTTATTCAGTTGTTTTTTTTGTGTCCCATCCATGGTTGCCTAGATGTTAAAGTTGAATTTTAATTACCGATTTTTACAAATAACTGTTGAAATAATGAAGCTTTTTTGGTACATGAGGGTTGTTTGATGTGCAAAATTCCAATCTGACCTTGATTTGGCTCTTACGCACCTTTTCACACATTCAAATACTCATAACTTTTTTGTACGCGCTATAGTACACTTTTTGTAAATTGAAAAATCTATTTCCTTTCCACATAGAAAAGGTATTCTTTGTAGAAGTGGCTAGGAGTTACCCTTTTCAAAATATTTACACTTGAATTTATCCATATTATGCAATGTAGTTGTGAATGGCAAATTTTAAAAATAAACATAGACTATTTTTTTATCAAGAAACATTGAACATTAAATCAAACTGTCAAAATTACTATGATAACGTCATTTTCAAAGCCCCTCATGTACCTATGTATAATTTCAAAGTTTTCCATTTAAAACCACATTGCATGGTTTACTTGGTGCAAATATGTATCTCGAAAAAGGTTACTCCAAGCCACTTCTACAAAGTATACATTTTTTGTGTAAAAAGGACGGAGAAAACACTTTTTCAATTCAAAAAGAATGTACAGGTGTGTACGAAAAAGTTATGAATATTTGAATGAGTGAAAATGTGTAAGTGGCGCCCCTTACAAGTAAGAATCATACCAAGGCCAGATTTGAATTTTGCGTGTCCAGCCACTCTTATATACCAAATATCAACAAATAAGCTTTATTATTTCAAAAGTTATTTGAAGAAATCCAAAATTCAACTTTGAAATCGAGGCAACCCTATACTGTTGGATAGGGAATTAGATAAGCTTTCTCTAAAAACAAAAAATCAATCAAATAACAGATGAGGGTATGTTTACAACGCCTGTCCACCTGTTTGTACCTGGCAAACTTATAGTTGTACTCAAAGGAAAGTAGGCAATTGTCTGCTATGGGTATATAGTATAAGTATATGGTCTCAGAGTACCTTCACCCCTTAGCAGTCGAAAGCAAACTGCACCTTTAATTTTATGTCTGAGATCGGAACGCATATTTTGATACAAGGACTGTGGAGAACCCTATTCGATATTCGTAAAAGTCTCAGTTTGGAAGACGTTTTGGAATATAAGGGTTACATTGGTTAATGAAAAACGGAAAAGTTGGTACAAAACCGTAATAAATGTCGAGAGTTACATTCGTGTGAGTAGCGCCCTCCTTATACCGGTTTCATCTGGAATATGGAATCGTCAGTAAGGTTGATGAAAGCCACTTATTTTTTTGTACACACAAGCATAGTTGAACCTGCGATTGTACCTTTTACAGTATGTCTCACTAGGTTGGAACCATATGGAAAACTTTTGTATTATTAATTTTAGGAGAAAAAGTTATTCTTCATAAAAAGTTCTGCATGTTCTAAATTTTAAAATAAAATCATCAGATATCAGTCGTGTATGAGATTTATCATTAAATGTGATTTTTTTTTTAAAGTAGATATTTGCAGTGCGAAACTTACGTGTTGTAATCTAAATAAAAATACACCTTCAAAATACGGTAGGTATTACTCGACTCCCCATGCCATTTTAAATTTTGGGGGTCCTTGAAAATGCCAAAAAAATAGTTTCCCTCTGAAACAAAAATCGACGAATGTTTTCTTAAATGTCTCAAGGTGTCCAAAATTGGCTCTGTTTCCTTTTCAAAGGGCCACCCTGTATGTATTTTCTTATTGGCAATATCAAATGGATTATAATATGCATCCATTACGTGTTTACATCGCCAAATTGAGAAACGAAAAGTTTATCGCGTTTTTAATAATCACAAGAGCCAAATCTTCATTCATAATTTAAAATGAAGAAAAGTTGGTGAAAATTATAAAATGCTGCAATTGCATATAAAAAAATGGTTTTTGGTTCTGATCAACTTTTTTCAACAACAATTTTCGATATTGTCAAAAATAAACGTACTTTACTCTTGGTTGAAATTCATATTTTTTTGACAAACCTCGTAAACGACTGAAATATCTTACGATTGTATTTTAGATTTTAGAACATGTACAGCTTTTTATGAGGAATAATAAAGTTTGGGATGGGGAACCCCAAGCCGGAAGTGTCCCGTTACATGATACAGGGTGTTTTGTTATTCGAGACAAAAATTACACGCCACTGTTTTTTAACAAAATGTTGTTTTCTTTCAAAAAAACTCATTCAATTTCCAATGAAGAAAAGTCTCTTGAGTTTTTTCCCTCCGACGAGTAGAAAAGTGGGATTTCATACTTTTACCAAAACGGAAAATTTTCGGTTATCAACGCTTTGAAGGACATTAGTAATATTAGTATGGTTTTAATTTTTTTACTCGAAAACGGTGCGTCGGAGAGATAAAAAAGTATTATTGTTCTGAAAAAATTATGTTATACCTTTTTTTTTCAAAAAATAATGCACACATGTTCTCCAACTCCGGCCCTGGACAAGGTTTTTTTTTCAAATACTCAGAAACATGCAATACAATCTAGTATTTGAACCCTGAAAATTTCATCAAAATCGGTTGAGCGATTTTCAAAATAAATTCAGATATTCATTTTTTTTTGAAAAACTTGTACACCCTGTATCTGGGAAACGGGGCACTTCCGGCTTCCGGCCATGGGTTCCCCATCTCAAACTTATTTTTTGTGGTTCCTCTATTTGCTGTATAAGTAGTGACCAGTTGATCTGAGACACCCTGTATGCAAACACGACCGTTCATATGAAAAAAAAATTGTTACGGAGTTTTATCAAGAACCAGCAAGATCGCTGGATCAAATTTCAAAAATAATGGCATATTTTCGTTAAGTATGAAAAAAATCAATTGCCAATAAGTACTTCGAAAACTATACATTCCCGTAATCTACAACCTTATTACAAAGTCCCCTTATTTATAATGCCAAATAGGATAAAAATATGAAAATAGGGGGTCTGCATTTGAAAAAAATTGTCTTTATAGATTTTGAAAAATTTAATTTTCGATCCTCATATTATTTGCTGTGATCTACAATCAAATTATACACTCAGTATACTAAAGTATGTTCATATTGACAAGAAATCCATTCCAAATCAAAGCATGAAGGTTCTCGTATACACACCCAGACGCTCGACCATCCGGCGACCTCAAACAAACCCTGGATTTAGATATAATAGAACGTTTATCCGTTTTTCTAACAATAGCTGGGCATTTTTCATAAATTGACCAAGATTAACAGCACTTCATCCAAAATGTTGCAGCTCCTATAAAAAATAAGATGATGGAATGAATAGAAAAATAAAACGTATGTAATCCTCTGAGATCACAGCAAACATTATGTGAACAAAATTATCCGCCTCAATTTTGCCACAGGGTGTTTTGAAGATGGGACAAAAACAACATTTTGATTCACCCTTGTATAATATTGCTTCAACATAAAATTTCACTTATTACAATGTGAAGAATCACAATAGATTTATCGACAAACTGGTACAAAATTCATACAGATAGGAAAGAAAGTTATGAAACATGAAAGTTGGTCAAAATCGAGGTCAAAATTTTAGGGTGGCGGGGTATTGTTCCTCCCTCCCTTCAAGGCTTCATTTAAAAAATATTTTCCTGTTATACAGGGTGTCCCCAAAACACGAAACGTATCAAAGTTATATTTTTTTAAATAGAACCCCCTGTACATTAATTGATATTTCAATTCTTTCTTTAATTTGGAACAAAAATTGTGATACAACTTATGTTCGTGAATTCAACCGTTATCGAGATATCGCGTCATAAATATGGCATTTTTGCACCGTTGACATGCTATAAAACTCAAACTATTCAAGTTTGCACTTTCCTATCTTAACTTTTCAATAGATTAAATTCATTCTTGTGAAAAAATGTCAAAATGTGTCAAAAAAAGTTGTCAGTTGACGGTACCTTCTATTCAAATGACAGAATAATAGCTCTTGAAAAGTTAAGATAGGAAAGTGCAGACCATTTTTCTCTAACTTGAATAGTTTGAGTTTTATAGCATGTCAAAGATGCAAAAATGACATTTTTAAACCGCGATATCTCGATAACGGTTGAATTTAAGAACATTAGTTGTATGACAATTTTTGTTCAAAATTGAAGGAAGAATTGAAATATCAACTGATATACAGGGGGTTCCATTTAAAAAATACAACTTTAATGCGTTTCGTGTTTTGGGGACACCCTGTAAAACGTGAAAATATTTTTAAAATGTAGCCTTAAAAGATCCCTAGTCATCCAGAAAAAAAACTATTTAAAAATCAGATACTTCAGTCATAATGTTTCGTGTCGAATAACGTGAATCACCCTGTATACAGGGTGCGTCATGTAGAAGTGACTCATATCAACTTTGATATTTTAAATACGACACCCAGTATATTATTTAATTTTTGGATTCTTTAGAAAATTCTAGAAATAATTCATGTACAATATCCTATACCTGGGGTGTAGGGGGTGTGCTGTAGAGGTAGTCCCTTTTATCGAAGACGGTGGCACCTCACGGATAACCGTAGGGTGGTTGGAGATAACTGGTCCTCACAGGGCACCCAATTCTCACTTATGGCTCCACGTGCCACACCCCGGCAACTGAATCCACCTGCAGGCTAAACTAAGTGAGGATAGCCAGATATGGCGAACAGCGTCTGTACTCCAGGTTAGGAGCGGCACAAAGGCGGCAGAACCAGAAATAGAGGTCAACGGCATAGGATGCGAAAGGCAAGACGGAAACCATCGCATTATCTTCCCAAGTAAATTATTATGGCAGGCAAAAAGATAAACACGGCCCCCAGTCCCTGCACGACCTTAAATGGTCAGGGGGTGCTAAGAATCACAGGGAGACAAATCAAAATATCCACATGGAATGTAAAAACTTTATATAGGGCGGGCAAACTGGCAAACGCGGAAAACGAAATGCAAAGAATGAAGTGGGACATTTTGGGAATGAGTGAAGTAAGATGGACAGGAGAAGGATGCATTACCACAGAAAACAAGAACACATTTTATTATTCTGGAAAAGACATAGCACAGCACGGAGTCGGTATCCTTGTCTCGGCCGAACTAACAAAGTACGTTAAGGCGTTTCTACCAGTCAGCGAACGTGTAATACTGATTAAGCTAAGAGGATAACCATTTGAAATAAATGTCATTCAGTTGTATGCACCCACAGCAGATAGCCTGGATGAGGAACGAGGAATTCTACTCTGACATCGATAAGGCCAAAAAACACATAAAGAGCGACGACATAAACATCTTTATGGGAGATCTAAACGCTAAAGTGGGAAATGAAGAGGTTGATGGCGTGATAGGTCCTTATGTCCTGGGAGACAGAAACGACAGAGGCAGTAGATTCATACAATTCTGTCAAGAAAATAAGCTTGTCGTCACTAACACCTGGTTTAAACTCCCAAAGAGAAGGCTCTACACGTGGAAATCGGCTCAAGACCGGGAAGACAACGTCGTCCGCAACCAGATCGACTTTGTGGCCATCAACACCAGATTCAGGAATAGTGTTCTCAGCGCCAAGACGTACCCAGGGTGCGACATAAACTCAGACCATAACCCTGTGGTCATAACCATACGAGTCAGGCTCAAGAGGGTGTTTAAAACAAGAGGCAGAGAGAAAACTGCTTGGTCTAAAGCAACAGAAGAACAAAAACGAGAATACCAAACAAAAGTAGACACAAAACTAGCCAGATCGGAAATAACCATGGACAGCCTTAATCACGAAAACATCGAAAGCACATGGACAGACTTCAAGAACATACTTATTGAGACGGAACAAGAAGTTATAGGAAAGGAACATCGCAGAAAGGCAAAAAGCTGGATGACAGAGGACATATTGAAATTGATGAACACCAGAAGAGAATTAAAAAACAAAAAGAAAACAGGAATACAAGGAAACAAATCGGACAATAGAGAATGAAATAAGGAAGGCGAAAGAACATTGGTTAAACGAACAATGCAGGGAAATCGAGGAGCTACAGATCCAACATAAAGACAGGAAACTTCACGAGAAAATACGTCAAGCCGCAGGCCTCTGGAAACCCACACAAGTGTCACTAATAACAAACAAACAAAATCAACTAGACTTAGACCCTAATAAACAAAAACTTATCTATGAAGAATCGCTTATGGACTTGTTCGGAAACGAAAGAACACCAGAAGGGCCAACCCTCGAAAAACAAAACCACCTAATTATTCTCACATCCGAAGTATCACGCGCAATCTCTGAGATCAAAAATAACAAGTCACCTGGCGAAGATTCTACCGTAGCAGAACAATTTAAAAACCTCAGCGAAGAAGCAGTAGAAAACTTACACACCTGCTAAATGTTATCTACGAAAGCGGTATTCTATCCCAGGACTGGCTGACTTCTACATTTGTACCTCTTCCAAAGAAAAATAAAGCAAGGAAATGTGAAGACCATAGGACCATCTGCCTCATGAGTCATGCAGCAAAGCTAATGATGAGAATTATTTTCAACCGAATACGCTCGTAGTGTGACAACTACCTAAGTCGATCTCAGTACGGCTTTAGAAGAGGTACCGGAACAAGAGAGGCTATCCTGGGCCTAACCCTAATAGCTGAGAGGTTCTTGGAAGTTAAAAAGGATCTCCACGTCTGCTTCGTTGATTACAAGAAGGCTTTTGACCGCATACAGCACGAGAAGCTGATAGATATCCTTCAAGAAATTGGACTAGACAACAGTGATTTGCCTCAAGCCTCTACGATGAATACTTTCCGAGATATGGCCGCTCACTATCTTTAACTGATCACCCTGTACAGGGGGATCCACCATAATTTCGCCCCGCCTCAACTTCTTTATTTCAAGTGTCACATAAAATTTGAAGGTATGGTCACGTATGGTCATGGACCGGGAGATAACGGCTATTTTTGGGTAACATTCAATGCCCGTCTGCCGAGCTGGGGTATGATTTATTTCAATATTTGGAGTCGATCAATGCAATAAAATTATTGTTTTTTCCCCGTGTACCAACTCCAAGAGCAATAATTGAAATTGTACTGAAAAAATTGTAAAAAAAACGATCGATGCTCATCTGCCGTTGTGATTTTATGATTCTGTACTAAAGAAAATCCAAAGGTAACTCTCGGCAGACAGTTTCGAGTGATAGGTTCTGCAGGACCTTACTATGAAACTGTGGTGAAAAATGATTAAAAAAAATCGATTAATGCCCGTCTGCCGGATCAAAGGTAGGTTTAAAAGTTCAAAGAAAACCTTAAAAATCCATCAGCAGACATATAGGACATATACTTAATAACTATTGCGAATTTCTTGTTCGTTATATTTTCATGTCAAATGAAATGACAAATGTCCGTCTGCCAATGTCATACATTGTCACGAAAATATTACAATTAAAAATTCCTGTTGATTATCAAGTATATGTCCTATATGTCTGCCGATGGATTTTTAAGGTTTCCTTCGAGCTTTTAAACCTACCTTTGATTCGGCAGACGGGCATCAATAGTTTTTTTTCATCATTTTTCACAACAATTTCATAGGAAGGTCCTGCAGAACCTATCACTTGAAACTGTCTGCCTATGAGTTACCGATGGATTTTTTTTAGCACACAATCATAAAATCACAACGATAGATGGGCATCGATCGTAATTTTTTTCAATTTTTTAGTACAATTTCAATTATTGATCTTCGAGTTTGTACGGGGAGGGGGAGGGGATCTTTTTTATAGAATTTGATCGACTTCAAGTATTCAAATATTCCATACCCCAGTTCGGCAGACGGGCATTGAACGTTATCCAAAAATGGTCGTTATCACACGGTCCATCATGTAGGTACTGAAAAATACTTTTTTTTTAATGTGTGAGACAATTTTGATGAATCATCAGTTTATCGGCTAAATCAAAGTCTTTTTTTTTAATGTATCACCCATAGACGTATAACCAAACGTCTATGGTATCACTATCATTCCAGCAAATAATGGACTCCCTCACCGCCGACCTCACTAATACATACGCTTATTTGGATGATCTAGTGGTGGGTGGCGAGACAGAAGTAGCTCATAACAGAAACTTGGAACGACTTTTCGAACGGATCGAAGAGTATGGCTTTCATCTCAGACGAGAAAAATGTTTTTTTCTCACTGATCAAATAAGGTATTTGGGACACATCATCGATGGAAAAGGAATCCGTCCAGATCCAACAAAGACGGATGCCATTACCAAGATGCCAGTACCTGCAAACATCACACAACTACGTTCGTTTCTTGGCGCAGTCAATTATTACTGCAAATTCATTCACATTACGTCATCCATTAGATCAACTGTTACGCAAGGACGCACAGTGGAATTGGTCACATGAGTGTCAGAGGGCTTTCGAAAAATTCAAGGACATTCTAACGTCGGATTTATCGCTCACTCACTACAACCCTCAACACGAAATCATGGTAGCAGCAGACGCATCAAGCTATGGCCTGGGGGCATGCTAAGTACATCGGTTTCCAGATGGCAAACTCAAAGCTATCAGTCACACATCACGCAAACTCACAACAGCCAAAAAAAACTACAGCCAAATAGAGAAGGAAGCTCTAACATTGGTTTTCGCTGTAACAAAATTCCACAGAATGATATTTGGACGACGATTCACGCTGCAAACTAACCACAAGCCATTACTAGCAATCTTCGGTACCAAAAGTGGCATTCCAGTGTATAGCGCAAATAGATTGCAGCGATGGGCCCTAAGTTTGTTGGCCTATGATTTCAGCATCGAATACGTCAAGACCACCGATTTTGGATATGCCGCTTATCCGCGAACAGGAACCGGTCGAGGACGACTCCATCATCGCATCAATTCAACTGGAAGACGACGTCATGCAAAGGCAGTACGATCATGCGAGGCAGTACGATCATTCTACAACCGACGCCAGTCATCAGTCGTACAGGATTGCCTGATGTTTCATGACAGAACCGTAATTCCAGAGCTATTCCAACAACAAACCTTAAACCTTTTGCATCGAGGTCACCCTGGCATGGAGAAGATGAAACTACTGGCACGTTCATATGTCTACTGGCCAGGAATTGATGACCACATCAAGAACTTCCGTCGGAGATGCGACGCTTGTCAACGCGCAGCCAAACTACCGGTTAAGGCACCATTACATTCATGGAACACTCCGAAAGAACCATGACAGCGACTTCACCTCGATTTTGCAGGACCAATCGAAGGCGATTATTACCTAGTCGTCATCGACGCATACAGCAAATGGCCAGAAATCTATCCTGCGCAACGGACTATCGAAGCATTGGAGGATATTTGGGCAAGATTTGGAACACCAGAAGTCATCGTCACCGACAACGGCACACAATTTACAGCGGCGACATTTCAACTATTTTGCAATAAGCAAGGTATTCATCATTTCAGGACTCCTCCATACCACCCTCAGTCGAACGGTCAAGCGGAACGCTTCGTGGACACGTTCAAACGATATCTTAAAAAAATGAAATGGGGGAACCATACGAAAACACCTGACAACCTTTCTTTCATGTTATCGCACGACACCCAATCCAAACGTACCTGAGAAAGCATCGCCAGCGGAAGCATTACTGGGACGACGTCTCCGGACTACACTTAGTTTGCTACAACCATCTGAAGATCCTTGCCGATACTCAGCTACGAAGGACAGACAAGAAACTCAATTCAATCGAAGACACGGCGCGAAATACAGACACTTCGATACCAACGCTTAAGTATACGTTAAAGTATACACAGGAAACAATTGGAAATGGTTACCGGGAGAAATAATTGAAAACATAGGTCAAGTCCTCTACAACTTTCAACTATTGGACAATTCAAGAAAACTGATCAGAGCTCATCAAAATCAACTGAGACCTCGACATTTAAAGAAGACTTTGGAACAACAGGATGAACCTTTGCACGTTTGCTGGAGCATTCCAGTTGCCGGTTACGTCCCCGATTCCAATACCATCGAGATCAACGACAATTGAGAGGTCAGACATGGAAGATCCAGTAGCATCATTTGGACTTCTTGAAACACCTATACTCGAAGCTCCTGAGCCACATAATACCATTCCAGCTATTCCAGCGGAGACATCCGAGACTCCCTTACGCTGATCCACCAGGACCAGGCGTGGACCTGAACATTGGAAGGATTTTCTTCACTAACGGGGAGGTGTTGGCAGCCCTGCATTACAAATGGGTTACCTTGGAAACGAGGGTCGCGAGCAGTCCTTCAATTATTAAAAGTCGTGAAGCTGTCAACGAGACTTATTCAATTCATTCATTTTAATTAAAAAGTTTTATGTTTTGTTACGACCAGTATTGAGTATTAAACGGTTAAATCAGGACTCAGTATTATCAAATACCAGCACCTTCAACCGTTGCTTGATAATAGTGACAAACATAACACATATAATACACCATATGCCTAAATTCAACCAAATATTTCTTTAAAGGACTATTTCGAATATAAAAATTATGAGAACTTCTGCCAATTGCACGGTCTCCGAACCGCCCCGAGTTGACACCAGTGAATGCGGCTTCTTGGCGTTATGTGAAAAACCGTGCGTCTCAAATGCGAATATCTCGAAAAGCGTCGAATTTAAGTATACAGGGTGTCCGGAAATTACGCGTCAGGATTTTGGTGGGCGATTCTACATGAAAAATTAATGCAACAAACTTCTATACAATTTTTTCAAAAACTTCAAAAATTTTTTCAAAGTACGAATTTTTAATTATTTAAGGTACGCTTAATGTTTAAAGTCGTTTTTCTCGGAAACCGTTAATTCTACGATGATGCAACACGAGCACCTTTTTAAAAAATATTTTGATGCTCTTTACTAATTTGACATCCAAATTTATAAAAAGATTAAAACAAAAAAGTTCTAAGTAATTTTCCTAAGGTGAAGGACAGCTTCAGCCTTTTGTCATTGACGACTAGCGTCAAATTAATAGGGTGAATACAAAGAAACACTAGTGACATGCATGCAAAATTTGGCGAAAATCATTACACTAGAAAAAAAGTTATTAAAAAAAATAAGAAAAAAAAAATATTTTTTAACACCCTGTATCTTCCTTAATTTTGAGTTTTTGTAAAAATTGTATAGAAGTTTGTTGCATTAATTTTTCATGTAGAATCGCCCACTAAAATCCTGACGCGTAATTTCCGGACACCCTGTATGGTATGTGAAATGAACTATGCTTGGAATTTTACGAGGAGTTCAAAAATACATTCAAATATAGGGTGATCCATTTGAAAAAAAACAAATGTTTTGATTACACCGGTTAAAGGGGGGCGACATTATGGTGGTACACAAATGAAAAATTGAATACTCTCATGCCGAATTATTATAGCTTTATTAAACTTTGTATTGGGGCATGTTAACATTGTACCTTATGGAAAATAAATTAGTGTTGCTCTTTCTAAGTCACTGATAAATAATAATATATAGTAAACGCCAAACAACTTTGAATCTACGCCGTTGCCACCATGCGGGTTGTTATGAAGATTGCTGGTATCCACATTTGGTCACCAGCAAATCACATAACAACGCGCATGGTGGCAACGATGACGTAGATTCAAAGTTGTTTCGCGTTTACCATAGACTGCAACTTTTCTCCTATTCAACTGACCTCGTATCTTTTACTGTTTCAGAGATGTCAATAGTAAGTGACATGACTTAAAACGGACACAGTGTTTAGATTGCGGACCGTCTGAATCTGAATAATTCCATTTCCATTTTTTTTTATTTGAATTTAGTACATAATCGTCATTCACCCGTCGAAAATGGAATACTGATACCAAACTACTTTTCAGCTGTGGTCAATGGGCCTGCTATAGGGATTGCAGCGATATCAGCAGCGTTATGTGATATTGTCTATGCATCTGAGAAGGCCTACTTTGATATTCCGATATCCAGACTAGGACTATGCCCATTGGGTGCTTCCAGTTACTCGTTTCCCAGAATTTTGGGTATCAGTAGAGCATTTGAAATGTTCTTTTTTCATCGAAAACTGTCCGCATCAGAAGCAATGAAAGCTGGATTGATTTCCGAAATTATACCTTATGAAAACATAGATGTTTTTATTGAAAAACTTCATGAGTATGGAGCTTTACCTGTAAATATGGTAAAAATAAACAAACGCCTTATTATGGATCCTATGAGGAAAATGTTAATCGATGCAAGCCAAAGAGAAATGAAAGGAGTAGAGGAGTGTGTGAGGTCAGGGCAGTATACAAAAATGGTGCTTGAGTTCGCACTTCGCAAAAGCAAATTGTGAAAATTGATAGTTTTCCATTCCCAATAAATTCTTTGACAAACTAACTGTAACCAAGCAATTTTTCTTCAACCTATAATAAAAAATACAGCACAGTAGGCATTATACTCCGTTTAACAAAATTGTAGATAATCAAAATAAAATAGTACATATAGCGAAGAAAAGATGTGTTACTTTCAGATACTCTATTTGGAATTCTCAAGAAACATTTTTATAGTTAAATCTCTTTACACCACTATATCTAAGAACATTTTTGTTCTACAATTTGAATAAATAAATGAATTGATTTAGGAAAGAGTTGCTATATTTCTTTACGTAAAAACAAAGTCGGACTCAACATTGATGTCCCATGGTTGAGAAAAGAGATCCCATGGAAGTGAGACACAATGGGTTGCTTTGAAGTCCTTCATGTACTTGCTTGCCTGAAAAATATGAAAATAGTCATAAGTATCTTATTCACAATCTAAAAGTTATTCTTATTTAAAATCAGTATACAGGGTACTGCATTAGTGCGTCGGGCATCCACAGCGTCCTTATTTACAACAGTAGAAAAAAGTTTAATAAAAAATTTGTAGATGCATATTTTATTAATTTTTTTAAATATAAAGTGTGATTCAATAAGAGTTTCCACATAACAATCTGAAATATTTTTGAAACGCCACTGTATTTTTTTATTATCATATGAGATTTCTAACCTCAAAACATAAACAAAATTAATCATGGAGCAATATACGACAGGTGACTCGCGGTCCGACCAATATGGTCTTGTTTAAGAAAGAGGGCGATTCTCAAATTTGTCCACAAAACATCCCCCTTAGAACTGTATCTGCCATAGAATTAGGCTGGTCCAAGTTTTTAGTTGTGCGAACTACTGTGAGAGGCGCTGTAGGTTCATACACTGACGTGACAGATGACAGGTTATAAGCGGGACTTTTGAAATTCGCAGCTGACAGGTTATAGGCGGGACTTTTGAAATTCGCTTTTTATTTGTGATTGAAAATATGACGTGTACTTATAGACAAAACTACTGATCGGCCTTAAGTTGATGAAATTCTGATCATGCATCAATTTTTAAAGAAGCAATGGTGCATTTAAAAACTTCCATTTGTCAGTCAGTTTACGTGTCTTGACATTTTTTTCAAAAAATTAGTTATTGTCCTTGTCACCTTTAAAAAAAAGGACCAAAAATGAACTTTTTTTGTGTAACTATTGATTAAAATGCATGGGGCAATATTCGATGAACGATGCAGGATCAAATTTTTGTCAAATTTTAGGCGGTTTCTTTAGTTTTGTTCATATTTTGTTCATTATAATAGTACTTATTTTTCATTATTGATAATTTGAGGCAAATTGTCCAAGAACTAATTCGCTGGACAATTTAGTCATATTTTTTATAAAAATAAAGATTATACTTACATTGATCAAAACAATTAGGCGTCGTATATTTTCTGAAATTTTTGTTCGAAAAAAGAAAATGAGTTTGATATTATAATATTTATTATAATATTTATTATTGATTCAAAGATATTCCATAAAGATCCGCTTACCAAAAATACACAAAAAATACTGTTGGCGTTGGCTTGGCTTACATTCAATTTGATTTTGTAGTGGAACTGTCAAATTTCCGTTTGGCAAACGGCAAACTCATGCTACCATCTACAAATAATTGGTGTTCCAGATCACGCCTACACCAAACTCAATGTGAATGATAGCGTATGATTTCCGTTTGCCAAGCGAAAATTTGACAGTTCCACTTCGAAATGAGATTGAAAGTAACTCCTTACTTAATCCAGGATCACTGGGGTCTTAAGTTCTGTCACGTCAATAACTGTCAGATCTCACTGTCAAAGCTTTCAGCGCCTCTCACCGTAGTTCGGCCAATTAAAAACATGGATCTGTGATTGCCCATTCAACTTACAGTGTTCTAAGGAGAATGTTTTGTGATCTTGTCCCATTGGCCGGACTACAGTGACTCTATACAAGAAAGTGACCAAGGTTAATTGATATGTAAAGTTTGCACCGTAACTAGGGAATCGGAAATGCACGAACGTTGAACCGAATCAGAGCCGTCCATATGTATTACAATTCAGACGGCTCTGACCGAATCGATTCCATATTGGTGACGTCACCGAACTCTAGTATTGACGTTCCTGTCATTTTAATGTCATAACATATCCGTATTTCGGGGTCTTAAAACTTTTTTTTACCAAGTGTTTTTGAACGTGTTTGAGGATAAGTTATTACACAGCAATTTCTGAACTGAATCGGAGCCGACTGACGTCATTTTTGTCTGAATTCTGATTCGTCCGACACCCGAACGTATAACGACGCAACCTTATTACTGTCAATTAACCGTGGACAGTGGCGACAAATGAGTCACTATGTTTTATTGACTTTCGAGATCA
The DNA here is from genome assembly GCA_958502075.1 of Orchestes rusci. Taxonomy (NCBI): domain Eukaryota; kingdom Metazoa; phylum Arthropoda; class Insecta; order Coleoptera; family Curculionidae; genus Orchestes; species Orchestes rusci. Next base: position 5,878,693 of record OY293306.1, read on the forward strand.
AGTGGTATTTTCCGCCATTTTGCAATTAATGCCAAAATATATGTCAAGCTAAGACAAAATTGATGACTCACATTTATCTATCTAGAGTATTAAAATTACGTTAGAAGTTCTTTTTAAATAACACAATGTAACATTCAAGACTAAGGTACAGTGTTATATATTGTATTTTGACCTATTTTTCCTACAGCTCTCATTAGGGGGTTAGAAAAAAACATTAAATACAAATGTTTAAGGTGTTTGCACTTAGTATCGTTTTGTAATAGCGGAAATAAAAAATCGACTTCACAACATTGAAAAAATTGATAAAGCTTTATTTTTTCAAATGGAGCAAACTGTATATCAATAGCCAAAATGATACATCTTTTTTTTCTGACTCCAAATATACAGGGTGTCCGGAAAGTCAACGATAATACTGAAAGAGCTGATAGACCAACTCATAAGCTCCCAGAAAAACATAATATTTTTTTATTTTTTATTATTTTTATTTATTTTTTTTACAGTCCCCACCACCTTTTCCTTCGCAATCACAAGCCAGTCACGAAAAATTCCACGTACTTGGTAAAAAAGAAAATAAAAAAAATATTTCTCTGTAAAATAAGATTTCTTTTTGAATATTTTGAAGTTTTAGTGGCAATATCTCAAAAACCATAGAGTTTTCACTAAGGTCATAATATTATGTTTTTCTGGATGCTTATGAGTTGGTCCATCACCCCTTTCAGTATTATCGTTGACTTTCCGGACACCCTGTATAATATATGTTGGTATTTGGTTCAGTCCTTTTTGCGCTATTCAAGTTCAAAGTCTCATGGAAATTACATTACGTTGATCCAGCAGGCAGTGAAATTTTTTCAACTCAATTTCCCAGTCAAAAAACAAGAATTTTTGAGTCTGGCTAAAATTTCTGGATAAATTCAATGTGAGTTTGAACTTGAATTGCGCGAAATTGGCTGAACCAAATACCAACATATGTATATTATACAAGGTGACATAGAAAAAAGTACATAGTGCCACACAATAGAGAAAACTAAAATAAGAAAAAAAGTTCCCATGAACATGGACTTCGGTTAAAAGTTGAATTTTATTTTTGTTTGAGTTTTTTTGATATCTTTTGCCAGAGACGCAAGAAATGGATAAAATGTGGTATACAGAGGTTTTTTATCATGCTAAATTCAAATATGATCTTAGTTTTGTGATTGATGATGGAGGGCGCTACATATAGGGTTCCATCTCTATTGAATCGGTCCTTACTTGTTTGCCTTGCGGACCCATGTTAATAGGAACTTTGTTTCTTATTTTGGTGACCTCTATTGTGTAGCACTATGCAATGTACTTTTTTTCATGTCACCCTGTATATTTCGGATCAGAAGAAAAAGATCTATCACTCTAGCCAATAATATACAGGGTTTTCCATTAAAAACAAATATAACTTCATACATTTTTTCAATATTGTATAGTCGATTTTTCATTTCCGCTATCACCAAAAGATACTACGTGAAAAAACCTAAGACTTGTATTTAAAGTTTTTTTCTACCACTCATTATCAGAGCTGTGCGTGGGGGTCAAGATAAAATAGATAACCCTGTACAATCAAAGGTTATTTTGAACCTTGAATGTGCCGTTTTTGGATTGCGATGCTCCCATTATATCCTTAGCTAAATGAAAGGAGTGGCGCAATTGAAATACGGCACTTTCGGTAGCCAAACGTCACTTGAGATTACATTGAAATATCGGCCCTAAAATACACATTTAAATTTAAGATGCAAAAATGTTCAGTAGTTCAGTGAATTGCATAATGGCGGATGGGCGGATATAACCTCAAATCATTCACTATTCTCGCCACTGTCTTGTATAGAGTCACTGTAGGCCGGACCGCTTTTCGCCGGGACAAAATAAAGTTTTGAGAGCTAGGTTGAGGTCAAAAAATCTATAACAAATTTCTTCCTGATGGTGTTGCTTAATGCTCAATTACCACTTACTAAACTATTCGTCAAAATAACGAACATAGCAAATTTTTTGGCCAAATTCAATGAGCTGTAACCAATGATCTGATAACTATAGATGAAACATTTCATTCATAAACTGTGAAAAATTGTGTGGCCAACATCGAACATAGAAGAGACGTGAGTTGAGCGGGGCACTGAGTGGGGATACGTTTGCACCTCACTGAAATGTGCTTCGGTTGCTACACGCGACGCTGCCAGTGGCGTAACTATTTTACAGAATTCTTAAATTTTTATTTACTGCAAGCATGACACTTGCGAGCCATTTCAATATACCATATAAGTAAATAATGAAGCACTACAAACTAAACCAGAATAAAAACACAATAAACATTCACCAAATTAACACCAAACCCCACTCAAAAAACAAGAGACGTTAATGAGACGAAATATGAATAAAACGTGTATACAAAATCCGATCGATAGGGGCGGACCCAATTTTGGTGTGTTGCCGTACTTCAGCTATTATAATTTTCAATAGAAAATACTGGTTTTTCTAAATCCTAAATACCTAAACAAATCTTGAAGAGATGTTTCAATTTAAACAAAAAGGTTACCATACTTATTTGAATAAATTCGTACATAAAATGGTTTGAAAAATGATTCCGAACAATGTTTTAATCTTTTTGCTGCGTGATAATACTTTTAATAGAGGAAGTTTGGCAAACAACGTGGTGGGAGAAACTCTGCACCCGGTACACAGTTCGATGGTGTCCTCATGTTTATTTCGCTATGTTTCATCTATATTTATTAGATGATTGGCTGTAACATTGAAACGGATAAACGGATTTTGTCGAGTGTTTTACCGTTTTGAAGGCCGACTTTCGTATATTGGACTCACTTTTGTAGATTTCTTGTGAGATGAGGTTTTCTATGATATACAGGGTGCGGAAGGAAGTGATGCAATTTTTGAAAATTTTGAGATACTGCGATTTTGCTAGGAAATAATTCTCAACCAAATTTATACCACAACGGTGAAGCCAAGATAAGTATCTCCTCGGAACGTATCTGATATTTTCCTGATACCTGTTCTGATATTTTTTTATTCCATTTCGTATTTTGTAATATTTTTTTTAGATTCCGAGTGCAATTTGAATTAACTTCGGGATAGAAAGATGATTTTACTTGAGCGGTAATATACAGGGTAACTTAAAAGTACGACAAACGATAAAAATATTGAGTCTTTTTTTTTTGATATTGCGAAATAAATACCTAACTGATAAACCTAATGGAGTAATTTTTTTTATCATTTTTGTAGGTACATACTTACATATTATATCTTTTTTTTTAACTGTGTCAAAAGTATCGTATATCCTAAAATTTCAACATCGCAAAATACGAATTGGAATAAAAAGTTATTATCTTCAGAAGAGTTATCCGAAACATACCAAATACGTCCCAAGTTACTTCTTATCTTTAGATTTAGTGAAGAAATATTTTTTTAACAAAATGGCGGTATCTTGAAATTTTTAAAATTTGCATCACTGCCTTTCGCACCCTGTATTTGATAGAAAACCTCATCTCATACAAAATTTACAAATGTCAGTCCAATGTACGAGAGACGACCTTCAAAACGCTTAACTAATTATGAGTTCCAGTGGTGTGCCGAGGGGCAGATTCATGGATAATATTGACGAAAATTGTGCGCCATTGACATTTTCTGAAAAATTTATATTTTTTTCATATCTTTTTTGTCTCCTGATATTTCTTCGTTTTCGGGGAAAAAAATAAAAACTTTATTTTAACAATTTTTGTTTTTTTCACTCAAAAACGAAGAAAGATAAAAAAAAATTCAGGAGATTAAAGAAATTACGTGACACGTGTTTCGCCACTATATGGCATCATCAGACCTAAGATAAAACACTAACTAATTACACGAAAAAATATAAACATTTCACACTAAATTACCTTAAGTAGGCTGTCACAAGATGTACAAACAGACAATACCCACACACTTCACTTTAATTATAATATTGAGGCCCAAAGACGTTGAGTTTTTAATTATCCAAATTAAGATAAGGCCCTCTTAGAGAAAATGGACGATTTTCATTTATAGCATAATTGATTATCCGAACGTGTTAAGAAATACTTAGTTTTCATAAAAGATCAATAATTATTATTAATGTGGAATCTATAAAACTTACCAGAAATAATGCCATTTGATTTTTTTCTGTCGTAGTGAAAGTCTCGCCAATTTTTAATGGGTACGATTTTGAAAATTCAGATATGTAGGATTGCAGGAGTGACAGACATACACTGTCTTCAACATTATATTTCTGCAAAACCTTATCTGGAAAAGGAAAAATTTGTTTTAGAATAACGAGGTATTTTATTTTGAGCTAGCACCGCCATTTTTTAGTTTCATCCACATCAAAGACAAAGAGTAAACTAACTCAAGTACGGTATAAGCTATCTATAAAATGATTCTAGAATAACATACAAGATTACAGAAAAAAAAATCATGATCTTTATGCTTTTTTGTCGATTATTTTCGTCTTTCCAAGTAGATACAACCTTATGTGATTATTCAAGATTTAATGAACTATGAAAATAGATCTAAATATTAAAATATGTACCTTGTAGTGCTCCAGTCACCGAAAGATACTCATCTAAAACTTGAATTTGTGCATCATTATATATGGAGGGGTACCTTCGCTTCAATAATTTCTTAAGAAGGAAGTTCCCTCTATTGGATGACATATCGCCATCTCTAAGAAAATTTTATTCAAACTTCTCATTATGATCAAGGATAACAAACCTGATGCATATTACTTCATCCTCTGTACGCCTAAAAAGTAGAACGGGTCCAGGATATTTCGCCAGGTGGCCATATACATCTAAATTGGCATGTTCTCTGATTGCTATCTTGACAATTGGTTCGCACCAACGGGGCATATGATTGATAGCAAGTGGTAAAATGTCATCGAATGTAGCGTCAATTATCTAAAAATTAATTGTAACGTGTGAGTTTTCAGTATTTTAGTTTCTATTGTTTGCCGTAAGTGCCGTATCGTATCAGTATTTACATAGTATAATTCAGAAACTTGTCAAGATAACGTCAAAACTGACAGCTTATACCGTAAACAATACATAGTATATTACAAAAAAAAAACAATTAAATTGTTATTAAGACATCAAGGAAACAGGCTGATAATGTGAATATAACTTTCTTTAGCTCTGATAATAATATGGTCTGCAAATTTGCAACTTCCACAGTGACTACAAAACCCGGCGTCTGAATTCTTGAAAGCATCATTCAAACTTTTATAAGCTTGCCCAATTAGAATTACTTGTGGTAAGCACCGAAAAACTAATAATGTCCATGTTAGTTATTTTTGGAAAGCCCTGAGGGCTTGCATCCAAGAATACACGATCTGATGATTACCAACACATTTTTCGAACATAAAGGCATTAACTAATACACAAGAGAAATGACAAGCAGGGAAGAAAAATCGATAATTGATTACATCCTGGTGGAAAACAAAACAAGAAAACTTGTGAATGACGCAAAAGCAAGAAGAGGACCTGAAATAAGTAGTGACCACTATGTAGTGATAGCCAAAATAAAGGAAGAGAAGGCCGAAAAAATGCAAAGAAAAGAAAGAGGAGAAGTTAAACAAATTAAACACGAATCCATAAAAACATATAAACTAAGAAATAATGAAACAACCGACGAGTACGAAGCACTGGTGACAGAAAAAATAGAAAACTTGAAAGATATAGAAGATGGAGTAGGAGATGAACTATTGGAGAAACTCAAGAAAATACTGATTGAATCGGCTAAACAAACTTGCGGAGTATACAACAAAAATAAAAACAGAAAACAGACAGCATGGTGGACAGAGGAAATAAAGACACAAATAAGAATAAAAAAGAAGACATGGGAACAATACCTGAACAACAGAACAACTGAAAAATACGACGTAGGTATACTGTGAAAGAACTGGTAAAAGAAGCAAAAAACGACGAATGGAGAAAATTTGGAGAAAAGATGGAGAAAAGCAGGAAAGAAGATCAAAAATTGATCTACAAAATGCTCAAAGCTACAAGAAAACAGAAAACAAAAGAAACAAACTATATTTAAAATAAAAATGGAGAAATATTGAACGAAGAAAATGAAATGATGGAAAGGTGGAAAGAATATTTCCAAGAACTTCGCAGAACCAGTAAACGAAGAAGGGACGGAAACACACGAGGGAGCAGAAGAAGAGAATATACGCGTAGATGGAGGAATAGAGCTGAGAGAACTGCAGGAGGCAATGAGAAGGCTGAAAAATGGGAAATCTCCAGGATACGATAAAGTCACGTCCGAAATGATGAAGAATATGGGGGAAAAGGGAACAGAAATGCTACTAAGAGTACTTAATAAAGTATGGAGAAAAGAAGAACTACTAAAAGATTGGCAGATAGCACTAATAGTACCAATACATAAGAAAGAAGACAGAAAAGATTGTAACAACTATAGAGGTATAACACTACTAAGTACGGGAATGATAATTCTGGAACAAATAATAGAAAACAGAATAAGAGCAATAGCAGAACCTACGCTACAAGATACACAAAGCGGATTTAGAGGAGGAAGGAGCATACAAGACCACATTTTCACGATAAATCAAATCACCCAAAAAGCAATACAAGAGAAGCAAACAATATACATGGCATTTATAGACCTAGAAAAAGCGTTCGATAAAATCCCAAGAGTGAAGTTATGGGAGACACTGAGAGAAAGAGGCATCACAGACAAGATGGTGATAACACCAACTCAATCATAAGTCACAATAAACACTCAGATACATTCACAACGAGAGACGGACTAAGACAAGGTGGATGTTTAAGCCCAGTTCTCTTCATAACATACATGGACGGAATAATAAAGAAATGCTCAAAGCAAGACGCAAAATTAAATATCGGACATAAGAATCTACAAAGAGTAGACATATCTGAATGTGTGTTCGCAGATGACATAGCGATCATTGCAAGAAATGAAAACAACTTGCAAAAGAACCTTGAATTGTGGCACAAAATCATAGAGGAACACGGAATGAAAATAAATAAGAACAAAACCAAAGTAATGACAATAGGAGAAAAAAGAGAAGAATTGACAATTGCAATTGATGGAACAAAAATAGAACAGGTGAATTCATTCCAATACCTCGGAGTGAACATAGACGAGAAGGGTACACAGGAAATCGAAATAAATAACAGAATAGAAAAACAATGAAACTATACTACTCGATGAGCAATACATTTATAAATAATTTATCGACCTGTACTAACCTACGGTTGCGAAACATGGGTCTTTACAGAACGCCAGAAAAGTAGAATACAAGCGGTAGAAATAAAATACCTGAGAAGAGTGAAGGGAGTAACCAAGAGGGACAGATTGAGAAACACAAAAATAAGAGAAGACCTACAAGTACAATCAACATTACAGTACATAGAAGAAAGACAACTGGGTTGGTGGGGCCACCTACAGAGAATGGAGGAGACTAGGGCAGTTAGAACACACGGAAGCAAAAATATTGAAAAACATGAAGAAAGGAAGACCGCGATGTACATGGGACACAGTTATAGGAGGAATAATTGAGAGCAGAGGAAAAACTTGGGAAGATGCAAGAAAAATTGCGAAGGACAGAAACAAGTGGAAGAAATTTGTGAGAAACTTGTAATTTTTACGTAATATCTAACCGATAATACAGTAATATCAAATCAGACAATTGAGGAGTGACTGGAAAATGGAGTAAAACTTTTATCTCTTCTCAAAAAGACGTTTTTTCGTTTTGACAAATTTTTAATGACAACTTCAAAATACAAAAGGTAAAAAATTAAAATATTGGAAACTGTTCAAAATTCCCGTTTCTAACATTCTCCCATCAACTAAAAGAAATTCTCTGGTAGAGATTTTCATAAATTCAATCTATTGGGATCTTCCAGATCTCGTTTTTCTCTCACTAAGATCGCCTTCGGGAAATTGATGATTTTTCTTACTCTCAATTATTGAATACTCGTCTCCATCTTCCAATTCTAATGGAAAAATATGTTGAATAGGACGGACCAAATAACCATAGGATGTTTTCAACTTCACAACTCGGATATGTCCATCTTTTCCATATATCACCTCCTCTACTCTTGCTAATGGCCAATCCAATCTTTTTTCATTTTCGTTTTCAATGAGAACAAGCTCTCCAACTTTGATTAGTCTTGTTTTTCTGTTGTTGTTTCTCAAAATCAACTGTCCCATATATTCTTTTCGAAAACGTTTTAATAAATCTGATTTAAGCTTGTTTCTATATTGATTTCTTCTTCTCAAATATGTGGCTTCGATGGAATCCAAATCTATGATACCAGTTTGTTGAATATCTTGCAAAAATATTTTGGGTGTTAATGGCACTAGATCTGAAGTATCTTCAGATATATAAGTGAGTGGTCTGGAATTCATCATTGCTTCACAGTCACATTAAACCGTCTCCAACTCTTCGTAGCCCAAACATGCCCGTCCTAATACTTTGAATAGAGTTTGTTTGATTATACGAATCAATCTCTACCACCATCCTCCCCACCATGCAGCAGCTGGAGGATTGAACTTCCAATCTATTCTCTCAATCTCATAAAAAATTCTTAGCTCGATCCAATCCAATGAGTTTAACAAATTCTGACATCCAGTGAAGTTGGTTTGATTGTCGCTATAAATTGTTTTAGGTCTTCCACGTCTTGCAATGAATCTTCTAAATGATCTCACCAAACTGTCTGTCCTTAAAGAGGATACACTCTCCAAATGTACCGCACGATAAATGGCACAAGTGAAAATGGCAACCCATACTTTGACTTTCTGTTTCAAAAATAAAGGTCCAAAAAGGTCGATGCCAGTCACTTCGAAAACTGCAGCATCCTTAACTCGATTCATGGGTAAAGCAACAGATGGTGCATCTAATCGTCTTGAATCATATCTTCTACATTTTCCACATTTTGATAAAGCCGACTTGATGGATCTTCTTCCTCCTATAATCCAATAGTTCTCTCTTAAACTGGCCATAAGAAGCTGTACTCCTGCATGACATAATTTCACATGAGTATCAAAAATTAATCTAACCACTACTGGATGTTTATTTAGTAAAAGTATCGGATATCGAAAATTCTCAGTATCATCTCTTTCTGTGATTTTTGTTTTGATTCTAATGATTTGATTCTCATCCATAATCATCATAAATTGACGCATATGAAGATCATTTTTGAAACTTTCCTGTTGAACACCTCTTAACAAAATCATTTCAGCCTCTTGTAATTCTTCAAAGGTAAGAAAATCAGCTTTATTTTTTGAATTTCTTGATTTTCGTGCATTACAGATAAATCTTCTGATCCAACCTATCAATTTGACTATCCTGCTGAATTTTGAGAATTTCCTATAAAATTGTGAGAAATCAATTTTTCCTGTTGATAGTAAATTCACAACCGTCTTCCTTTTTTCGTCCATTACCTCTGTTTCATCATGATGGAAATCTTGTGCAGGCCAAAACATACTCCCATCTCGTAACCAATCAGGTCCTTTCCACCAACAAGATTCTAACAACCGTGTTGTGGTACACCCTCGGGCAGTTGTTCAATTATACCTTCTTCTAACCAATCTTTGAAGATTTGATCGTAATCACTGTAATATCCATCCTTTTCGAGTTTGATCAGTAGGCTATCAAGTCTTTTTTCAGCAATATTCAAATTGCTGGGTAATGTTCGATGTCCTCTAATCCAAGCCATTGTTACTTCATATCTTCCATCTGGTTTTCTAGTAATTGTTTCCAGGAAATTATCTAGAACCTCACACTGGATATCTTCTTTGGATTTTTGATCTTCTAGATTCTCAATTCCAAGAATGTCCAAACTCCACATATCTGACAATTTTGTTGTACTCAATAATGTTGAAGCTACCATATATGATGACTTATTATCTCTACGTTGTAATGTTGATGTTTTTCCCATCAAGGTCCATCCCAATGAAGTTTTCATAGCAACTAATCCACACTTTAAGATATGTCGAGGTGCACATAAAATTTTTCCCGCAATATCAGCTCCAATTAAGACTTCTATTGGACCTTGATTGATATCATTTACTTTGATATTCAAATTTTTCAACTCTTCCATCCATGGACCATTTTTCACACTTGAGACATTTGTACATATAACTGGTTGATCTAATGCTTCAAAATGACATTGATAATGGCTTTCCGGATTTTCCACGAAAATTCTGTAACATGTATGATCAATAGCTTCTGAACAAACACCTCCAAACATTCCATGGATTAATTCTTCATTCCTGATAATTTCAAACTTCATATCCAGAGCTAGATCCTCGCTTATGTAGGTTTTCTGAGATCCAGTGTCAATTATAGCTCTAGCTGGACGTGATTTCTCCCTGCCTTTCAAAATTATCACCAAAGTCTGCAGGAACACTTCTTCGCTATAAGAGGCATTGTATAAACCTTCAGAAACTGAAATTGTTTCAATTGGTTTTGAAAGACTGTTACTTCGTGGGCACATCAAAGCTACATGATTACCTTCGCAGTGTTGACACTTAAGTTTGGCTGCAACCCTGCATTTTCGTGATATATGTCCAAATCTTAAACATGTATGACAACATCCTTTTTCAGATAAAACTTTTTTTTGTTCAATTAACGTCCAAGCTATGGCATCCGGGCATTCACTATTGAAATGTTGTTTGGTACAAAATACACACTTTAATCTGTTGTTGATTAAGCCACTAGTAGTTGGAATGGATGAACGTGAAGATATTTTATTCATTACATCTTTTCTTCGAGATTTCTCACCAAATCCTGTGGATGCTAAAGCGATTCGTTCTTCACTCTCTACTTCTTTCCGTATAAATTTCATAAGATTATCCAATCGTATTTTTGAATTATCATCACCATGAAAATTTGCATTTCTCTGCCATGCTCTCGATATCTCTTCAGGAATACAAGACTCTACCAAAGGTAATAACATTGCAGAACAAGTTTCAGACGTCACATTCAATGTTTCCAATGATCGAAGCTGTGTCTCAATTTTATCATACAAATAGCTTAATTTAGACGGGCTATTTAAATTACTCAGTACCAGCTTCAAAAGTTCACGTACATATACCTCTACTTGTAAATCTTGTCTTCCAAAACGTTGAATTAAACTTTCAATGGCTTTTGGATAATTTTCTGCAATAGGTGGATAGCTTTCAACAATTTGTCGTGCACGGGATTTGGGAATTGTTGCTTGAATTAAAAGTTGTAGTTTATCTTCACTCAGTAGAGTCTTATCTTCATGGATCCTTTTGAACTGACTCCAGAATGATAACCATTCACGAATATCTCCACCAAACTTCCGAAATTGTACTTCAGGATATTTTAGCTTATTATGTGACGAACATGAATGTGAATTTTCCTTAAATTGAGGAGTCTCTGTCACTTTTGACATACTTATCATTTCTTCAACCTCATTTTTGATGGTCTGATAATTACATGAATATTCATCTGCTATGGTCATTTCAGTATCAATATCAATGCCTTCAGGATCATTCTCTAATATGTAATTCATATACTCGGTATCCAAATCTTTCAAGGAATTTGACTTCTCTTGAAGTACTGTCAAATTACCTTGAATTAAATGTAGATTTGGATTCTCTGATCTCAAAATCCTCACTGTATCTTCATGGATTCGTTGAAATGCATTTCTAGATACATCCAACTTTCTTATCAAAACCTCCATATCTCAGCTATCGGGAAATTTCCTCTCAATGTCCTATCACAATAATTATCTCGCCGGGGCCTCCAAATGTAATTATTACGTAATATCTAACCGATAATACAGTAATATCAAATCAGACAATTGAGGAGTGGCTGGAAGATGGAGTAAAACTTTTATCTCTTCTCAAAAAGACGTTTTTTCGTTTTGACAAATTTTTAATGACAACTTCAAAATACAAAAGGTAAAAAATTAAAATATTGGAAACTGTTCAAAATTCCCGTTTCTAACAAAACTCATAATAAGATAACCGCCCTACACCATTGTATGGTAAAAGGGTTTCAGATAATATATATATATACCAGTTGAAAAATGTAAACGTCAAAATGACTGCAAAAACATTGTCGGCCATGTATTTGCAAAACACGATTGACGAAACAAAAGTGATGCACTCTTTTGTCGTCACTGTCTTGTATAGAGTCATTGTAACCATTACTTTAGTCATTTGGATTTGGATTCACACTTTAGAAAAATCAATACTACAGTTAGTTTCTGTCCCACTAGATGGCGCTGCAGAAGAATCAATTGTGGCTCCTGACTAAGAAGCTTCAAGATTTGAAGTGGAGGAAGTGAATGCGGTTTCATGGACAGCTGGATCGTTATACGCGGTTGCTTGGTGATGTCAAGTTTGAGTTATTCATTGTCTTTCCAACTTAAGCCTGGTTTATACAACAAATTCATAAGCATAGGTAAATATATGCGTAATTTTGAGGTGGTTTATACAACTTCATAAGCATAAGCGTTAAAAATTTGCTTGTCAAAAAAAATTCATTCTTAACATCAAATTAAACCTGACTTCAGGAAATATTGAAATATTCACAAAAATGCACAAAACAGTAAACCGCTCAGAAACCAAAACAGAACATGAACAACTATCGAGAAGCCAGGCGTCAAATAAAATCATGATAATACTTATATGAAGACAGCACTATATTTGACTACTATCGTAGATTGCCAGAAATGACGCAAAATCGCAAAAATCGGAACAGCGCATTTCCGATTTTTGCATAACTTCAGACATAAAATAAAGAGACATTGTTTTACGGTTATCCGATGTTAAACGAAAAGGTTGGTACAGAACCGTAATAAATGTCTAGAGTTACATCCATGTGAGTAGTGCCCTCCTTATACCGGTTTCGTCCCGAAATTGGACTCATCAGTAAGACAGCTGGCACCACTCACACCGATGCAACTCTTGCCACTACCCTCCACTCACACCGATGCAACTCTAGCCACTACCCTAATCTGGGTAAATGTGCAGTGGTTCCACTTCCATCTATTGGCTCACAAGTCTGTGAACGCGACTAGATGTGAGGTATGTTCGAGCTGTACCTCTCGATCATGGAATAAAGAGACATTGTTTTACGGTTATCCGATGTTAAACGGAAAGGTTGGTACAGAACCGTAATAAATGTCTTGAGTTACCATAACAACCACTGCACATTTACCCAGATTAGGGTAGTGGCTAGAGTTGCATCGGTGTGAGTGGTGCCAGCTGTCTTACTGATGAGTCCAATTTCGGGACGAAACCGGGATAAGGAGGGCACTACTCACATGGATGTAACTCTAGACATTTATTACGGTTCTGTACCAACCTTTCCGTTTAACTTCAGACATAAAGATGAAAATTATCAACTTTCTTAGCCTCATGCTTATCGTTATGTTTGTGAGAGTTTGTATAAACGCGTTCATAAGAAACCATACGGTCAACTTTTGTGCTTATGACTAAAGTTATGCGTATGCTTATGAATTTGTTGTATAAACCATGCATTACTTCAGATTATTAGAACTTTCACTTAGTTAAATAGTATTTCTTTTGCCCCGCAACCAAAGTGCATGAATGTATGGACCTTCTGGTGTCTACACAATACTTTACTTAATTTCTGTCCTACTAGATGGCGCTGTAGAAAATTGAATACGCGAGTTGTTAATGATGAGTTCATGTTAGTGACCGGTATTTAATCATCATAAAGAATTCCCTATAGAGATTTTTCGTGAATGAGCAATTGCGATATTAGCTGCTTTCTATTTGCATCTCAAATCAGGTCAGTTTGACCCAGATCACTAAAATTTGACATTTGGGATGTTTTATTCACAAACTGATCTGATTTGTAAGTGATCCGGTCACTTCCCCCTTTGCTCCTAACTGTACCATCCCCAAATTTCGATCACTTAAGTGAACTGGTCAGAAGTAGAAGGTGGGGGTGGTTTTGACTGATATTAGGCGTGAATTTTGAACAGCCTGACCCTCAAGACACATAGAATATTTGCGCTTAATCCAAAATTTTGAAGGAAAGAACTTTTTTTGGCTAAAAATGATGACACTGACAATGACGTGATCCGAAACAAAAGACAGAATGGCAAATGCAGTTTTATTTGATGGTTTTTTTGATCAGATCATTCTAGTTCAGTTCATTTTAAAGTGAACTGATCCAGTACGCAAATAAAAAACAACCATTATGTTAGGGATCAGTCCATCCACCTCACGGCGCTAAAGTCGCCGTTGATGACAAGATTTTGTCACGAATGTCAATTTGAGTTTGACAGTGTCAGTAATTTTCCGAAAAACACCATTAGTTATCATCATTAATTCTGTAAAAAAGTACTGATGCGTACCTGAGCATATTCAAATGACATCGATTTCCTAAATCAGAACCTGGATTACTTCGGCAGAGAGTGAGAAGTATAAACCATTCAAAACTTTCCAATTGGCAATGAAAAAAAGTACAATTTACACCGAGTTTTCGAAAAACATTTTTCTGGGGATTCAATTACAGGGTACCGAGAAAGGCTTCAAAAGAACTGCTGTTCCAACTTGTATCTACCTAGTGAGTTCCTGTTCCTAACCCATTTGATGAATGTTAGAACAAATTTAATTTTAGAGTGTATTGGAGAGTGTTGGATGCAGGTAGAATTTTTGAATGAGTCCTACAGAATTATTAGGATATCTAACCTTTTTTTTGAACTTGTAAGGATTATAATAGGTAATTAATTAGATGACTTATACTTTGTTATTGTTTTTTTTTTGGAAAATTTGAATGGATGTTTGTAAAAATGGATAAATATACTCATGTTTGTATTATTTGCAAATTATTTCTGATGGATTTGTTCCTTAGGAATCATTTTGTGTTACAAATATCTTTTTGATGTTTATTTAGAATAAATTGATTTTCTTGCATACGTAAGATAAAAAATATTTCCTAATAACCATTAAAAAGATCTTCACAAGCACAAAATGGATCCACTACCTTTAAAATTCATTCCTATAATATTCCCCATACAAATATGGCGCCATTAGTTCCTAGTCCATCCACTCCACTGGTGGCGCTAACAATAATCCAACCTTACAACAACAACTTGTTGCCACTTGGCAATGTCACCGTCAATTAGGTTTGTATGTAAGAACAAGCCAGCGTTATTGATTAGAACGTAAATAGGACCCAAGTTGTTGATTTCGGCAAAAGTGTCCAAGACTTGCTGCTTTATGGTGATATCACACTGGAAAGCCTTGAGTTGGCCTAGTTCTCCAGATAGTTCTTCAGCTGCGTTTGAGTAAATAGAATAATCTAGATTGATTACTTTTAATTGCGTAAAAGTAAATAGAATAATCTAGATTGATTACTTTTAATTGCGTCAAATATTCCATCAATTGAGATTGAAATTTACATTTTTTGTTGGTATTGGTTAAAGTCCCTGCTGATGTCGTTTTTGTTATGCTGTTTTCCAATACCTACCAGTTTTTTGTTTGTCAGACGATAACAAATTATTGAACTTGGTTTTATAGGCATCATTCATATTCTAGATAATTGATGCTCAATCATATTATGTTCGATTTTGTACTGCTGGTTCGAAAAAAAAACTGGTATTACTCATAAAAATGTTTAAAAAATTGAGCAGTGTAATATTTGTTTTGACAAAACAAAAAAATATGACGTCATATTTTACCAGGTTGATTCTTTTGAATATTTTTTTTCAAATGGCTCCTCACATGAGTACAGGAACTAAAGCGAAAATATTGAATTGTTCGATTATGTGTATAAAAATTTTCAAATCTTTCTGATTTAAATCAATCATTTACATACATACATCGTAACATACCCGAGCTATTCACTTGAATGACATGTCACTGTCGTATAGTTTTGTCAAAGCAAATATTACACTGCTCAATTTTTTAAACATTTCTCTGAGTAATACCAGTTCTTTTTTCGAACCAGCTGTACAGGGTGATTCATTTTCTGCGACAGGGTGCCAGTTCTCGTAAACTATTCATCGTAGAGGCTTGCGGCAAAAAAAAATACTAAAACGAGCAAGGGAAAAACCTGGTAAATATTTTCAAGTTTCTGAAATGGTCTCTGGGGGGCGTAACCATCAACACCATGTAAAAAATAGGATTTCTATAGAATTTTTGTCAATGAAAATATATCGATGAGCTCATTTTCGGATCTACTGACTATTCACCTATACTTTTTGTCTAGAACGTTTTTTTCTATCTATCAAAATAAAGAGGTGGATGAAGTTCCACTGTTTTTTTGAACAAACTGAGATTCCTCCAGTTTCGCTTGTCCGATTTAAACGAGCTTGGGCTCATATGAAAGAGCATGATCTGCACTTCAAAATCATTTTCTGCTTTTGAATTTGTGACCTTGGCCGTCGCCGCTAGATAGCGTTAACTGAAATGGTACAAAAGTTTTGAGTTTTTTCGAAAAAAAAAAGAAATGTGATGGTATATTAATTTCCATATACACTGCTCCAAAAAATTAACGCAACACCTCGGTGCCTCACCAAAACTTTGATCCTGCATCAGTTATCAAAGAATTGATTGTGCATCAAAAATCTTGAATCCATTTGTGAGTTTACGTTCCCTGGCGATTTTTTTCAAAAAACTGTTTAGTGCCCCTTCTTCACGTTTTAAAAAAGGGTTAGTTTTGGTTAATTTCTCTGCGCGATTTTTGATAAAAATGGCTAGCTCTATTCGAAAGAGGGGCACAAATTATGTACTTTTTGAAAATTCCTCAATAATTGGATAAAGGATAGTCTAGATATAAAATCTTAAACTTGGCAAAAATCACACATTTTTGAATTTATTTTATATCTAGACTATCCTCTATCCAATTATTGAGGAATTTTCAAAAAGAACATAATTTGTGCCCCTCTTTCGCATAGAGCTAGCCATTTTTATCAAAAATCGCGCAGAGAGATTAACCAAAACTAACCCTTTTTTAAAACGTGAAGAAGGGGCACTAAACAGTTTTTTGAAAAAAATCGCCAGGGAACGTAAACTCACAAATGGATTCAAGATTTTTGATGCACAATCAATTCTTTGATAACTGATGCAGGATCAAAGTTTTGGTGAGGCACCGAGGTGTTGCGTTACTTTTTTGGAGCAGTGTATTTTAAAAGAGGATACATTTTTCTATTGAAAAATTGATAAAAAACAAAAACAATTTATTTATTATTTTTTTTTACATTTTTTTTATAGAAAAATGTATCCCTTTTTCAAATATATAAAAATGAATATACCAGTACTTTTGATTTTTTTGGACAAAACTCAAAAATACGCTACCATTTCATTTAACGCCATCTAGCACCGACGGCGAAGGTCAAAATTTCAAAACCGAACAATTATTTTGAAGTTCAGATCATGCTCTTTCATATGAGCCCAAGCTCGTTTAAATCGGACAAGCGAAACTGGAGGAATCTCCGTTTGTTTAAAAAAACAGTTGAACTTCCCCCACCTCTTATTTTGATAGATAGAAAAAAACGTTTTAGACAAAAAGAGTTGGTAAATAGTCAGTGAATATAAAAATAATATCATCAATATATTTTCATTGGGCAAAATTCTATAGAAATCCTATTTTTCTACATGGTGTTGATTGTTACGCCCCCTAGCGACCATTTCAAAAACTTGAAAATATTTTCCAGGTTTTTCTCTTACCCGTTTTAGTAATACATTTTTTTGCCGCAAACCCTCACGGTGAATAGTTTACGAGAACTGGCACCCTGTCGCTGAAAATAAATCACCCTGTACATTAACTTAGTTTTAATTAAACATTGATAGTTAATGTAGGTGTCCCATTTTGGGCACTTTTGCGGGGTATCTCCGTTATTCTTATATGTAGTTTCGGTTCTCGCGACAGTGTGCTACTTTTTCGGGAAACTAAAGATGCCGTTTACAAAATTTTCATAGGCCTTTTAGCTTTTAAGATACAGGGCTTAACTGAAAATGTTGCATTTCAAGGTCCCCTCGTATCTAAACTATCAGATAAGATATGGCAAATGTGAAAACTGTTTCTTATACAGTGTTTTTCAAAAGTCCCGGAACTGTCTCGTATTTCACAAACGTCTCGACAAAAAAAAGTAAAAATTAGTACTTGGTGGTTTCAGGACATGCTTGATCCGATGGTAATATCGGCAATATAGCCACGTTTACATTTTTTGACACCGTTACGGGCCTTTTGAAAGACACTGAATAACTTTTCCCGTAGATCTTGATTCTACCTTCGGAATTAGTATACAGGGTCAGGTCAAAAAGTTATCGGACAAAAAATTATTTTTTAAAAAGTGCATACTGTTATATATTTTTGAAACGGTAAAAAAAGACAAATCTTATGGACTATGAATATACAGGGTGTTCCATTTGAAAAAATAAAGTTGTGTCCGATTTCTTTTTGATCTGACCCTGTATACTAATTCCGAAGGCAGAATCAAGTTCTACGGGAAAAGTTATATGAGACAGTTTTCACATTTTCCATAACTTATCTGATAGTTTAGATACGAGGGGTACCCTAAAATACAACATTTTCAGTTTAGCCCATTATCTTAAAAACTGAACATTTTGTTAACGGCATTTTTAGTTTCACGAAAAAGTAGCACACTGTCGCGAAAACCGCAACTTTCTATCTATAAGAATAACAAAATGGAACATCCTGTACAGGAGGTTGAAAAATGAAGTTGATTGGATAATTTTTGTCACCTATACAGGGTGAGTCATTGATGTGGGAAAGCTAGATTGCGCCTCAGCCGTTAACGAATACAGGTGCAGTTTGTCAAAATGTTGATTTTTGCAGAGAATGCTTCAATATAGTTTTCCTAAATGACAACCGCTCTATATTTTCAAATATTTTAATTTGCGCCTGCTATGAAATTTCAAGAAACTTTGATCAAAACGAAGTGAAATAGTTTTAATGCCGACAAGCACCATCATATAGAAAAAATCATAATTTCTTAGTTTATGGTTCTAAAATATTGATATTATAAGGATACCTTTTCCCACTAATGTCCCTCTCAAAAAATATATCAGTTGGTCTGTACGTAGCGCAGTTCGTTTTTGCAACGAGCTTAAATGCACCAATTTTATAAAAACGTCGTAAGTCCGGTCCTGTCCAAAATTCGAAAACTCAATTTTGGAGGAACATCCAGAACATATTGACCAATATCATATCCAAAATTCATCTTAATCCATAAACAAACAAAAAAGTTATTAAGGATCAAACTAGGTTCTAACTTAATTTGGCCCACAGTGTATATTTTGGTGTTGACCGTCAAAAAAACTCAACATAACCATAATCATCTATGAAATAACCTCAATTCTCGGTTGTTCGTTGGTTTGTCTGTTTTTGTTATGGAAATTGTAGTCTTTGGAAGTTATAATCCTCCATCAATAAAATATGAAGACCACAGTGGAAAAACGTGTCAAGTCAAGAAATGTTCGAAATTGAACTATTCAGAGAAAATGATAGGTGGAAAAATATTTTATCTATACAGGGTTCTGCAATAGTGCATCAGGCATCCATAGCTCGTGCTCGTATACCATTCAGGTTAGAAATTTCGTTACATGCGCAGACCTATTTATGATTTTTTTTGTTTTTATTCATTTTTTTTTGTTTTTTGTTATTTTTTTTATAGGAAAATGTATCCCCTTTTAAAATATATGAAAATGGATATACCATTACATTTGATTTTTTTGGAAAAAACTCAAAAATATGCTACCATTTCAGTTAACGCCATCTAGCGGCGAGGGCGAATATTACAAATTAAATGAGCATTTTATAGCGCAGACTATTCTCTTTCATATGAGCCCAAGTTCGTTGAAATCGGTCAAGCGAAACGGGAGAAATCTCCGTTTATTTAATAAAACAATTGAACTTCCCCCACCACTTTATTATGATAGATAGAAAAAAAGTGTAGGTAAATAGTCAATCCGAAAATGAGCTCATCGATATATTTTCATTGGACAAAATTCCATAAAAATCATATTTTTCTACTTGGTGTTGGGTTGGTTGTTACGCCCCCTAGCGACCATTTCAGAAACTTGAAAATATTTTCCAGTTTTTTCTCTTGGCCGTTTTAGTAATAAATTTTTTTGCCGCAAGTCTCTACAATGAATAGTTTACGAGAACTGGCACCCTGTCGCTGAAAATGAATCACCCTATACAGGGTGGCCAAATAAGCGAGGTAAGCGGCTGTATCTCAGAAACTACACATTGTAGAGACTTGCGGTAAAAAATCATATAAATAAAGTGGCCAAAAGAAAACACTAGAAATAATTTTCCAGTTCATACCTCCACCGCTAGAGGGCGTAATAGCTATGGTCGGGTAGAAACATTGATTTTACTCAATAATAATTCATAATAAGTTGCTAAAAGAATACTACCACTGTAATCATCGTCAAATTCGGCACCTTTTTGGTTTACCATTTTTGATTGTAGGGTATCAGATAAAGACATGGTGGAAGGGTGAATTCTGACTTATCGAAATGCCTATAACTTTAGTTAGACTCAACATTATTTGAACGAATAAGGTCTTGTTTGAGCCTTGTTTATTAAGAGAAAAATATAGTCATAGGATTTTGGTTTACGCTGCTCTCTGTAGGGGGCGCCAATGCAAAAAGTTATAGTTTTTCTATTTTTTTCCCGAGATTTCAAATAGAATGATACAATTATTTTAACGGAAACAGAAAGAAGATACAAAGTACAAGAACAAACCTCTGTACCGCATCTAGATAACTCGACGCGTTCAAAAGTTATTGCCAGAAGAGAGAAGAAGACACCATAATATGCAAACAAAATCAATAATTAAACTGTTTCAAACAAAGATTTGAAGTTTCTGTCCAAGTTTCTTTTCAGTTTCCATGGACTACCCAAGTGAAATAGTATTAATGTAACCAGACCGGGAAATGACTTATGAAAGTACAAGTCGAGATGTTCATTATTATCGGAATTTCTAGATGAGTAGTTTAATGACATTTCAGGGCTGTGTATTTTACAATGTCTTATTTCATACTGTGACAATTTTTTCACAATCGGTTCAAAAGAGATAGTACTTTCTTGTCAAACCACACATTGAGAGAGCGGTGGTAGCAGTCCTTCTCACATTCTTACCATGAGTCAGTCAAACCATGTCCCAACTTAGGTAATATAGATGGATACTTTATGTGAAGTTATTAATTATTACCATGAGATGGCGTCAGCGAAACCATACTACAATTTCCAAAGTAAGTTAAAATTATAATATATTCTTCTTATCTAATTTTATCGACTCTGATGATGAAATTTGTCATTATTACTGTTTTGAGTCCGGTAAATGATACATTACAGTACAGTAAGAAATAAAATTATAAAAACATACATGTTCATCAGAAAAAGGCAATAACTCCTGAACGCGTGAAATCCCCGGATAGGTGTTAAGAGAGGGCAAATGGACTTAAAATTTGAAGATATGACAAAAGGTCATTCTTGATAAAAGTGTTTGCTTGGTCTAAAAATAACATCTTGTTAAATATACAGGAAGATAAAAAAAAAACTAAATGTGAAAATTACTTATATATTTATTATAGATTTTTTTTTATTTTTACAAAAAACCATGGAGAAGAAAGATAAGTATGATACAGGGCTGGTCAAAAAATTTGAAAATTGCTACATTTTGTCTAAGAGAAAAATACACTTAATGGCTACACTCTTATGTTTTTAAGTCTTGGTTAAAGTTTCTTAACGAAAATTGAATTTTCAAAATAAGTAAAAACTTTACCAGAAGTGACATTTTGGATTTTGATATCCCTAGATACTTATCTCTTATAAATAACAATTGGGTATTTTTTTCCGACCCTGTATTAAACTTATCTTTCTTCTTCATCGTTTTACGTCCGAAATTGAAAAAATAAAAAAATTCGGCAGTTTCTTCTGAGTGATTTTCACATTTTGTCAGTTTTTTTGTCTCCCTGTATATTTCAAGATTTTCTTTTCGACAGATGTTATTTTTAGACTAAGCAAAAACTTTTATCAAGAATGAATTTTTGTATCTTTAAATTTTTGGTCCATTTTTGCCCTCTCTTAACACTTCCGGAAACATCTTGTATGTCCTATATGTCTTTCGATGGATTTTTAAGGTTTTTTTGGAGTTTTTGAACTTATCTTTGATTCGGCAGACGGGCATTATTCGTTTTTTTTTCAATCATTTCTCACAACAATTTTATGTTAAGTTCCTGCAGAACCCGTCACTCGAACTATCTGCCGATGACATACCGATATTTTTAGTGCAGAATTAAAAAATCACAACGACGGATATGCATCGATCGTTTTTTTTTTCAATTTTTGGATACAATTTCAATTATTGATGTTGAAGTTGGTAGAAGTGGGAAGAAAAATTTTATTGCAATGATCGATTTCAAATATTGAAATATACCATACCCCAGCTTGGCAGACGGGCATTTAATGTTACCCATAAATGGTTATTATCTCCCGGTCCATTATAGTTGATGTTGCCTGTTGATATCGACAACCTCGGTAGGTGAGTCATCTATTCCGCATTTTCTGCGGAAATGATTGGTTTCCCATCTAGAGCCCTATTTTTGCCAAGAACGTGACGGTACAGTATTCAACACATATCAGACAACACGACACTATAGAACTACATTTTGATCTGTATTCATCAAAAATTCCACTCACCACCCCTTTGACATCTGGATAAGTCATAGCCGCCCAAGCTAATGAATATCCTCCAATACTCCAACCAAACAACATTATATTCTCTACTTGGAAACCCAATTTATTGATTGCAAACTGAATAGCAGCATCTATGGCATTCTGTTCCTGCGGGGGGTAGGGCATTCCCTAAAAAAAAACAGATTGGCTATTATTGGTTTTTTCACGTGAATATTTTTACTGCAACTTTCGTCCAACTTACAGTGCTCCCTCCAAAACCAGGATGATTCCAGCCCAACACCGAGTATCCAGCCTCAGTAGGCGTTATCATCGTACCAATTTCATAAAACCCTGCATTTCCTTCACAACAAATAACCAAAGTGTCTCCATGTTGATGGGTCTTTCTTCTGTCCAGGAACATTGTGTCAATTGAGTTGTTATCGGCAGTTCTTATTTTGAATCTCTGACCTCGATAATACTCTACTAGTCTGGATCTTCCTTGTAGAAGACTTTTTTCTGGAAATTCGATCAGTAGACTGTTGTTTTTTTTTCTATGAACTTACCTAAAATCACTTGAAGAAGACCTATACTACCAGGGTATATTAATCTGATTCCGAAAGTATGGATGACAAAGTAAGCAATAATTCGCAAAGGTAGAGTAACTACATATTGAAAAGTGCTTTCTGGTTCCATAGATTCCTGTTGCACGTATGATGACACCGGACTGCAACATAATGCTCTAAACAATATTTACAAAATGGTTGTCAAATAAGAACTAAAAGCAGTATTGTAACTCTTTGTCACTATTCCTTATTTAGTTAACGAATGTTCATTGACACAAGTCAAAATAAAGAAATTCTGCGATTTTTATTTGCAAACGAGTATAATTGGTGTAACAAATAAGACGTGAATTGATACTCGGCAAAACCATGATATTTTAAGACAATCAAATAATCAGACAAAACATTGAAAAAATCCTGTAGGGAGATTATGAGAAGATTTGTTAATAAAGTACGATGAAGTCTGAAATTGAATGGTGAAATCACTAATTTCTTTCATTTTCAAAAATAGTATACTAATTATTCAACGAGCGGGAAATGGTGGCAACGAAGATGAAGTAGGCGAGTAGCGTAATTATCTGAGTGGGTAATAGCCATTTTTCGCCAGTAGAAAACTATACCTTTTCCATGATTATTCAATAATTGGAGCGAACTTTGCGTTATTCTATTTCATTTTGACGGCACTTTTTGACAACTATACTTGAAGTGAGGTTAGGTTGTTGACACAATGTGACAATGACTATAAAACAAGTATGGACGGTCTAATGAGCTGTTTCAAAATGATGGATTTGAAGGTTGACATTTTGTCGAATTTTCTGATTGGCTCTAAAACAGTGGAATAATGACATTAGATCATTTCATTGGTTGAATACAATTTAGTTAGGAAAAAAAGTCACTGGTATAATACATCTATTATTGAATAGTCATAGAAAAAAGTATTTTTAGCTATTATTAATCCTCGTCAATTTATTTACCCGTATCATAGCAATTTTTCAATAATCAAATTTTCAAAAAAAAATCCACAAATGGAGAGTCTAACCATAGAAATAAAGTTTTCAACATTTTGCATTTTTTGTCAATAAAATTTTGCTCTCGAAACAAATATAAATTCTCAAACCGTTCTCCAAATTTTCAAAAATTCATAGATTTTGGATTTTTTGATTTTAACCAAAAGAGATTCTGGAAATTCAAAAAGTTGCTCTACTGAGTGACCGGGAAATCTTTCGGATTCAGGTGGAAGATAAAAAAATAATAATAAATAAATAAATTATTCTATCGTTTTTATTGAATGATAAGATACGAAGTGAGAAAAGGCAAGATTTAAATTCTTAAACTCTTCCACCTCACCTCTCTCACATTCAAAAACATTAACATAACGATTTCCTTAAACGCTATTACTTAATCATCAACTTTGTCTAAATAGTTGCTGCCGGATACTATTTATTGATTTAGCTTTAGACCAGACTAATAACTAGAGATTCAGAAGATAAGAGAAGGTCTGTTATACCTAAATCTAATAGAATAAATGCTGGGACACCGCTTGATAGCCACAGGTAGTGAATTGTAGTTATTCACAGCCATCAGTACATTTTTTTTCCCTAGAGGCCCTTTGTAGGAAAATATAGCTCCCTAAAGGACGCCGTTGAAAATCGGTTTTCCTTAAATAACTCTTAAAGTACTCAATATAATTTAATCTAATAAGAATTTCATATGATAGATACTACCAAGGTTTAATTTTTTCAAATAATTTTGATAATGGGACGCCACTGCATGATGTTTTTTTTTCTGGGTTCTTTTTGATACAAAAAAAACAATGATTAATTCGTTTCATATTTTTTTTCTTCAAACCGGTTCATTTAATCGATAAAGAACAAGAGATCTTTTTTTTAATTTGAGATTCAGGGTTACAAACAAATTTATTTTTTGAAGTCTTTGTTATAGAGGGTGTTGACAATCTAAGCATTGAAACATACAACCTGGTCCACCTTTGGTAAATTAAATAAGGTGTTTTAAAGAAACTACATATTTCGGAAAGTTCCTTAGTGGTGCCCATTATATAAAATATTTAATTAATTATATTGAGTACTTTAATGCCTGAGTTACATTCAATCTCATTTCGACGTGGAACTGTCAAGTTTTCGCTAGGTAAACGAGAATCATATGTTACCATCCACATTGAATTTGGCGTGAGCGTGACTTTGAACACAAATTCAATATAGATATAAGCATATGATTCCCGTTTGCCAAACGAAGATTTGACAGTTCCAGATCGAAGTAAAATTGCTCATTAAAGTTATTTGAGAAAAAAACGATTTCCAGCAGCTTCCTTTGGGTGGCCATATTTTTGTAGAAGGGGCCTCCAAGAAAAGTTCAACCTGAATCCGAGAGATTTCCAACATTATGCCGGACACCTTGTATGTCGACATTCAAATTTGTAAAATTACTGTTTTTGTCAAAAACTTACGACAAATATACCAGATTTTTTTTTAAACTGTCAAATTCCTTCGAACAAATCAAGGGTCCATTAGGACAATCAGATACAAAAAAAAACATTTCGCACTTTATCAAATTTTGAATCACATCAAAACAATACGTTTATATTTCGAACTGTTTCAAAATTTCATGATACTAAAACACACTAGTTATAAATTGTATCATGTCAAAGTCCCTCCATGCCAATTCTATAGATTCGAATATAAAATGCAGTTGCAGTGAGTGAACGTAAAAAAATTCAAGTGAGAACACTAAGGAACACTCCTCAGATCAGAATTTTTTTAGAATTTCGTTTTCTTCCTCAAAAACTAGAAGATCTACTACCGATACGCAGCAAGTTAGTTTGAAGGACTCATTACATTGTAGAAGTATAATTAACTCACATCAAAAAACGATTAAAAATGAAGATCTAAAATTACCCCAAATATTATCATGAAGACAATTTTTATGAAAACAGCACTTTCAAACTGGAAAGCCGAGGAAATAGTTCAGTCATTGGGGATCAAAAAAGGGTCTACCTGGAAAAAAGTTTGAAACTTTGTAATTCAAATTCAATTATCAAAATTCAAAAATATAAAATTGAAGGGGTTATTGGAAAAACGTGACAAGCTACAAAATCATTTTATTGAGAAATCGAGCTTCGAAGTCTGAAATGACCCAATCGTAATAGGTTGCAGTCGTGTTGCTGACGCCATCTTGTGACGGAAGCCCAAATCCAAATCTTTGTGGCTTGTCATACTGTTTTTGGGTATTATAGAGTGAAATGTTTATTTTTGTTCAGAGTGTGGTTTATCATGTTTTTTGGGATGGTTCCATTTTAAAAATACAACTTTGATGTGGCACGACTTTCAGAACGACCCAGTATAGTGAAAATTATCACTGCCTGATAGGCATTTGATAACCCCATATTTTTTTTCGATGGCTTGTAACATTGTTAACCTAACAATCGACTGTTTTCATACATATCAGCGACCCCGTATAAACCTGAGCCAAATATAATAATTACTATTCACTATTTTTTTGTCCAATGACCCTATATTATAATAGGCTATAATACAGGGTGAGTTTTTTATGTTTAGTACAGGGATCTCGGAAACTATAGCAGTTACAAGAAAAAATTTGACAGCTAAGACATATTTGAAAAAAAAAAAGATTTTCGGCGATTTAAAACGTCCGTAGCTTCGCGAATATTGATTGTAGGAGAAAATGTTAAAAACAGAAGTTTTACCCCCATATGCACCGTAGAAATCTAATCCGGATGAAGACTTCATCGCGATTATTTTCTATTAGGTGGTATGGAAGATAATCGCGATAAAGACTTCATCCGGATTAGATTTCTACGGTGCATATGGGGGTTAGGGAATTCTACTCCGAATAAAATGACATAAAAAAATGTTTCTTCACAACCGTCATTTTTGACATTGGACATATGTATTTTCTATTGGAAACCATATTCAATTTCACTCTTATCAAATGAGAGTTTTACCACGATTATCACGATATGATTGGGTTATTTCTGAAAATAAAGTTTTTGTGGGCTTTTTTTGTTTTTTTTTATTCATGTCATATGTCAAAAATGTGAAGAACAATGTTGTTGTCATTTTATTCTGAGTAGAATTTCCCAAAACTTTTTCATTTAACATTTATTTCTTCTTTAATTGATATTCGCGGAGCTAGAGGCGTTTTAATAAATCGCCGAAAATTCAGTAGAGCTTAGAAAACTACAAATTTTTGCCCATTTGAACTTTCTCGTATAGATCCCTGAACTAAACACAAACAAACTCGCCTTGTTTATGTATGTAGCTAAAACCAACCTTTTTGTGCCACCAAGATCATACTCCACAGGCCAAGCTGAGAAGTCAAAATCATATTTCATCAACTCCGGCTTAGCAATAACGATGTTTTTTTCTGCCTTGTGCATTACATCCAAAAACTTTTGGTAGGTATGATTTTGAGATCGTCCTAGTCCTCTGAGACAGAAAGAAATAACCAATATCACACCCACTCCAGCAACAAATTTTGTCATCAACGCCAGTCCTTGAGATTCGAAGTATCCTTTGTTGTATAGAACAATAGTCCAGAATGGGCTTGTGTAGACACCAAGTTTCCACAATATGTAAAGCTAACAAAGAAAATATTTTTTAGTAACCATTTACTATGAGTACATACTAATAAGTAAATGCATACGTTATAATGATTACAGTTATAATCAATGTATGTCCGAGACGCATATAATCGCCATTTCGAAATATTAGACGAGCAACTAATAATAACTATACAGGGTGTCCAATTCAAGTGATACCACCATTGTTATTGTCGAAACCAAAGTGCAACTAGGTCGGTTGAATCAGAGAAAAGTTATCTACAAAAACTATTTTTTGCACAAACCAAAAATCATATTTGAACCAAACTTCATAACGACATAATGTCATGAAGAGCTGAAATATCCACCAATTAACCACTGAATGAGATGGCTACTAGAAAAAAAATAATTTTACAGAAACATAATGTAACCCTCGGCGAACGAGTTAAAAAAAAACAAATCTAACACCATTTTGCAGGAAATGAATCTTCTTTATTTTTTTCATTCATTATGTTGAATTTACTTGATGATGCGAAAGTGAAACCGGGAATGAAAAATTCAAATTAATTCACTTATCTCCAAAATAGTCGCCACCTGTTCTACACAATCTGCACCTACGGTGAGTTTCGTTTAATTCGTCGCCGGGCTTGCTTATTGCTGTTGATTTCCCCCTCATCAACTATTTTTTTTTTGCGTAGTGACTGCTCGTAGGGTGACAATGTTAAATACTCAGCCCTAAAAATTCAAGCGGGTTTAGGTCGGGCGAACGAGGTGGTTATTGTATTGCCCCTCCTCTCCAAATCCATCTTCCAGCATATTATTATATCTGATCAGAATAGTGCATTTCATGAATATTTGGTGTACGGATCAATTGAAAGTTTCTGTTACAGAAAGAAAATATTTATTATAATAGTTCTGCATTAAAATACGTGACAAATTTGTCTCGCATCGAAAGGACCAATTTAGCTGCTCACCTTGGAACATTTTCAAAATTTTAGAAAGCTCCAAGTGTTGGTTCGGATGGGTCTAATGTTTAATAGTTCGATAAATTCATCATCAGATGCTTTTTATCTTGAGAAGTTATGTAATATACATGGAGGGTTTTCAATAGGATTGATTATTGTTTCCACTTCCATCTCCATTCGTCTGTGGAATATTCGCCATTTTTGTGACAATATACCAAAAGCATATTTTCTACCACTCCTCTCGCCCTACAGTCTTACATTATGGTTTTTTTCAATAAAATCTGTTTTACTTTGTATGTGAAGCTCAGTCTCCAATTATGACCCGGGAGGACGGATTGTTTTGCAATGGAAGAATTTTTTGTTTCTGGTAGAATCATTAATTTTACCCCAAATACTTTTTCCATGTTGGAAACTTCAAAAATTCCACCATCACTATTTTTTCCAAAACTGCCAATATCAAAACTGTGATAAATTTATATTTCGAGCCAACAATAGCCAATAATACTAAATTGGTTTAAGATCACCAATAGTTAGATCCACTTTTATTTGGACACTTTATAGTAACATTACTGCAAATAGAATTTGAACATTGCCACAAAAATTTCTAAATTCGTCTTCAAACTTTTTTTATATTTCTTTAGAGAATACGGGTAAATATATACATATATATTATCACCCATAATTTACCATTTGAAATGGTGAAGGGTGTATACATGTCTACATTTTTTTTATTAATTTCCATTAATTGTGCACGAATCTGGCCCATTCCTTCTTATTTCTGGTCAATGCTTTGGCCTCATTCCATGATTTTTCTCTTTTCTCCAGTGCATCGCCTACAGTCATGTTCCATGTTTTTTTTGGTCTTCCTCTCATCCTTCTTCCTCCCGCTCCTGCTTCCCAGATTTGTTTCACCTGACTTTTGCTCCCCATTTTCTGAAAGTGTCCCCACCAACTCAATTTTCTCTTTTCTATAAATTCTGGGATTGATTCTATATCCATTTTCTCCCTGATGTCACTGGCCTTGATCTTGTCCATCTTGGTTACCCCCTCTTCTTAAGTATTTCATTTCCATGGCCTGTATTTTGCTTTCTTGTCTCTGCGATAGTATCCATGATTCACATCCATATGTAAGTACTGGTCTGTAGATAGTTTTGAATACTTTCATCTTTGTGTTTTTTGATATTTCTTTCCTGTTTATCATTTTCTTGTTAATTGCATAGTGAAGTTTTGTTGAGGTATCTATTCGTCTGTTGACTTCTGGTTCTGTTGTTCCTAATTGGTCCAGTTCTACCCCTAAGTATTTATAAGTTTTGACCTGTTCTATTCTCTCTCCTTCCAGTTGAATGTTCATTTGATGCACATTTTTCCTACTATCATAACTTTTGTTTTGATTTTGTTGATTTGCATTTCATATTCCTTTGTCACCTGACGCCATAGGTTGATGTTACTGTTAAGGTGTCTTCCATTTTCTGCAAATAACACAATGTCATCTGCAAATGCTGCTTCTGATATTTGTATATTTAGCATGTTTCTATAGCCTACTTGTAGTTTTTTGTCCTGGTTGTACAGTTTCTTATTATTTCATCTATATATATGGTAAATAAGACTGGGCTTAATCCACCTCTTTGTCTTAGACCCTTTTGAAGCAGTTTGAGCGTCTGCCGTTTCTTATTACGAAGTTTTCGTTGTTTCCATATATTTCCTTTATCAGTCTTAATATGTCCCACAATTTACTCCTTTGTATTTTATCGAAAGCTTTT
This sequence comes from Orchestes rusci, assembly GCA_958502075.1. Lineage (NCBI taxonomy): Eukaryota > Metazoa > Arthropoda > Insecta > Coleoptera > Curculionidae > Orchestes > Orchestes rusci. The sequence goes on from OY293306.1 coordinate 5,909,253, forward strand.
TCCAATTTTCTGTAACTATGACACGGTTGAAAAGCAAAGTGCTATAGCCAATGGAGAGATATATATTTTTTTTTCTGTGAATTCTTTGATGCATACTAATGCCAAAAACAATTTTTTCAAATTTTTTAATCCACATCTTTTCTTGAAAAATCAATAAATATCTGCAAATTTTCTAACGGTTTCATTCAAAATACTCTTAGGGAAACTACGTCACCGACACGTGATCCTGATCAACAAATGAAACGACTCGAAAGACTGGTGACGCCCCATTCTGAATTTGTTGCTAGGTTGTGAAATTAAAGTAGCATTTTATTTAGCTCTATCGCGCATCCACCAATGAAATTACTCGTACACCAAGGTCTATAACGTAAATTGCGAACGAGCTGACAACGCCGCATCATGTGTGTAGCCTAATTTTGTTTTTTATTGTTTACATCCGTGATATGGGATTTGGGTACCCTTACCTGTTAGTGTTATTATTGTTTCTAAACATATTCCAATACACACACACATTAAGGAATGTCCATTTCCACCTGTCTAATATACGTTTATTTTTTTTCCACAAATTAGAATAGTGCTTAAAAAAAAAAATTTGCATATAAGAGAAGTAAACGAAATATTCCACCGAAGTCCGAGGACCAGTTTGGGGCATATATTTCATAAATTAATAAAATCGTTTGATATAATATATTATTGATGAGGCTAATTATAATAAATCTACAAGCGCACAACGTAAAAGACTAACCAATAAATATGGAAATAAATAAATAAACAGTTTACATTTTTGTGGTAATTTTTTTTTTTTTTTTTTTTTTTCTATACACTTTCAAATATTTCAAGTTAAATAGGGGTGTCAACACGTTCAGGCATTTGACTTACATTTCCAAAAGTTTCCAAATTTAATAAGTCGTGTATTTTCTTTCGCGGCTGGGTAAAAATCCACTCTCTTAAAGCTCTTTTGAAGCTGTATATTGAATTGCTGTGTTTCAATTTATAAGGAAGTATTCGATAAATGTACGGCGACAGAAACCATCCAGATCTCTGAACAAGCGATTTGGATACTTTGTGAGTTCTTGTATTCATTTCCTCCTTGTGTCTTGTATGATATTCGTGAGAGATTTCTTGTAGTTCTTGTTTCTGTTTATATTGGGCTATTAGTAGTTTGAAGGTAAATAGTTGTTGTATGTCAAGTATTTGTGAGACGTCGTATATTTCGTCACTGGGGTATGTATGTTCTTTATTATGGATGGTTTTGAGAAAAAGTTTCTGAATGATTTCCAACGGTTTAATGTGTGTATAATAAGTACCACCCCAACTAGTAATTCCATGCTGTAGGTGCGAACCTACCAAAGCTTGATATATACATTTGAGCTGATCTGCACTTAGAATTTGTTTCAATTTCCTGAACATGTACAGGATATACCTCAGTGTTTTTACAATCATGTTTACGTCACAATTCCATTTCAAATGTCTATCTATTTCAACACCTAAATACCTTATTGAGTTTACTTCCTCCACATAAATGATGTTATTCCGAGAATGGGGTAAGGTTAAAGTATTGTAACTATGTTCCTCTTGTTACAGCTGAATGCTATATACTTTGTTTTGTCAAAATTTATAGTAAGGGACATTTCATCAAACCAACTTTTTATCAGTACCATCTTTTTTTCTGCTATCCTTTTGACATTTTTCCAAGATGACCCTTCAAAGAGTGCCACTGTGTCATCTGCAAAAGAAGAGATTTCACCTTCATCCTCCTCCATCTCCAAAATACCATTCATGTAGAGTAGAAATAGTACTGGGCCCAAAACAGTACCTTGAGGAATGCCATATTTAATTATTTTCGGTCTACTTAGATTACCGTCAATATCCACAGATTGACAACTATTTGTTAAATATGACTTGAAAACATCCAACGCTATGCCTCGGACCCCCAGATCTTTTAGTCGACTTATTAAGATATCATGATCTACGGTATCAAAGGCCTTCGCCAAATCCAAAAAAACGCAAATGATTTTTTTGTTTTTGTCCATTTTCCTGTAGATCTTAGTAGTTAGGTGATATATGGCATCATTAGTAGATGTTTTTTCTTTAAATCCAAATTGCCTTTCGGAAATCAGATTGTATTTCTTTGTGAATGTTGTCAGTTTAGACTTGATAATTTTTTCAATAATTTTTGCTACGTTGGAAATTAATGTAATCGGTCTATAATTGGTCATATCCATAGAGTCTCCTTTCTTGAAAAAAGGTTTCACAATACACCTCTCTTTAAGCAATGTGGAAAAACACCAGTTTGAAAAATTTTGTTTGTCAAGAAGGTTAATGGTTTTATTATATATGTTTTAATTTATTTTAGGGTTTCCGCTGTTATTTGATCATACCCTGGCCGTTTCTTTAGTTTCAATTCATCAATTGCTTTACCCATTTCATATTCGTCTGTGGGATTCAGGAATAATGAATGACTGTTTATATTTCTGTTACCCATCACTGACACTGTTGGTTTTATGATTGAATTGGAGAGTTTTTCTCCCACCTCTGAAAAATATTTGTTAAAGTAGTTTGAAATTTCCTTTTTTTCTGTGATTATTTGATCATCATTCACTTTAATTCTGGTAATTTTATTATCGCCTCGTGTTTTACGCGATGTATACAGATTGACTGTCTCCCAAATTGCTCTTGAATCTGTTTTTTCGTTTCCCAGTTTATCCCTAAAGAATTTAATTTTCGCTTCCCCTATCAATTTTTCAGTTTATTTTTGTAAGTTTTGTATTTTCGTTAATATTCTGTATTCATAGGAAATGAACGATGTTTTTTGTTTAGTTTGGACACACTTTAATAGGCCTCTAGTAATCCATGGTTGTTTTTTTATTTATTTTTCTTTTTGACTTGTGTATTTTTGATGATATTTCGATATAGTTCTTTAAAATTGATAGGAAACGTTCAGCGGATTCGTGGACGTTATTTATGCAATACATTTTTTCCCAGTCTTCGTGATCCAAATGGTACTTGAGTCTTTCGTGATCAATTCTCCTCATTTCTTTTTCTCCATAATCAATAGTATGTGTGTTTAATGCTCTCCTTCGTGTCTTGAGAAAGGCCATTATCGGGAAATGATCAGTTACGTCCGTTTGATACCGAAATGATCTGCATTCTTCTAGATTTATATCTTTTGGATTCTTTAGGAATACATGATCGATGCAGCTTCTACTATTATTTTGTATTCTAGTGCTTTTTTCAATAAGTGCCATATAACCATTAGTACTCAAGTGATTCAGATAGTCTAAGTTCTCCATAGAGTGTTTCAAAATTTTGGAGACGAAAAAGCCATTTGAAAAGCCTCAATTCCGTGAAATATACTGGAAAGCACTTTGTGTAGTATACAGGTGCAAATGGACTTTTTCTTATGTTAAAATATTGTAGCCTCATCCTTTCTGAACATTTTGTTGTTTGAGGTGACTTGATAAGTGTTTTTTCAAAGAAGTTACCAAGCTTTGTATTGAAGTATGTTTATGAATTTTGGACAATAAAAGTATAAAAGACAATAATGAGTGTTTGGCTTTTATTGTCACGCAATATATAAACTGTTTCACTGGTATATGAGAGCATAAAACCTGGAAGCCACAGATAAAAATGATGGCACAAATGACTTTTTCTTCATTTTTGTCACAGATTCACAAACACAAGCTTTTCCTTTTTTTCACTGAATGAAAGCTTCACCGAATATAAATAGGATGAGGTCTTTCGAAGCGATTTGATTGGGTTTTAACGTTTGAAAAAAATCCAAATGAAAGGTTTGCTGTTTTCGAGGAGCAAACAGCAAAATCAAAACTAAACAGAATTTGAGGTTAGGTTAGGAGTAGAAGGAGACGGCGCTGTTATGCCACATTGACACAGAAGTTAACCAAATATTGTATGATTGAGTCTTAAATAAATAAAAAAAATTGGCCCAAACTTGAATAGATAAATAGTTGATCAATTTGATAACTCGGAATATTCAATAGAAAATGTTTGATTTGTTTATATATCGACACCTCATTGGCCAAATGACGTAAGCCACAAAAAGTAAATTTTTCCGGAAGACGAAAAAACCCTATAAATTTCAGATTATAACTAGGGGTTCGCGAGACCTTGGTCTTGGTCTCGGTCTCGGTCTCGAAATCGAGACCAAGACCGAGACCAAGACGTAAAATCTGACTCGAGACCGAGACCAAGACTTACACATCGAGATCGAGACCAATACCGAGACCAAGGTACCGAGACTCTCGGTCTCGGTCTCGAAAAATACATTTGGTTTGTTGACTTGTTGGGAAAATGTTGTTTGTACAAAACTTTTTTTCAAAAAATCATTTTTGAAAAATTTGATTTTACGATGGACTATATATGGACTAAAGCTCAAACGATGATGTTTTCCGTATTTGACCCTTTATTTTAGCTGGTTTTTATTTAGTTAGTTTTATTTCAGTTTATTCGTAGTTTATGAGATAAAAGTCAATATACATTGGACTGGCTTCTCTCGAAACATGTAACTGCAGTGGATTTCAACATGATTCTTATGAATTTTCAGGTACCTACCAGTTTATTGAATCTATTAAAGTAGCTTCCGATTCTACGGACAATATCAAGACGGCTTGTATATACAGTGCGTTTTTTTTAAGACGGAACATAGGAATTCCCATGTAAAATTTTTATACCCTTGTTAGCAGTACTTTTATTCAAAATTCACAGCTGAAACTTGCCGTAAATAAACTTTGGTATCTAATGATTATGTTATTCCATCAATTAGCACAGAATAATTTGAAAAAAGATTGAAAAAACGCTTGTATTAATTATTGAAAAGTGACAACTTTTTACCAGCCTTGTATATGCCACTGTTAACCAATAACTTCATTGTCAAATTGTGATAACATTAAATTTTAACAGTATAATACATGCAATAAAAAATCAAACATTATTTCTTGGATAACCTGTTCAAAGTGTCCCCTATTCACGGCCAAAGAGTATTCATAACGGTCATAAAAATGAAAATGAATTTTTTTGGTTAAAAAAATTGACAGTGAAGTTAGTCACTTCAGAAAATGTGTTGTCATCGTCATATACAAGGCATGTTAAAAGTATCACTTTCTGATAAATCAAAGCATTTTTTGAGTCTTTTTCCTAGTTATTCTGGCGTAATTGATGAACTAACACAGTCTCGAAGCACTAAAGTTCATCTACGGCAAGTTTCAGCTGTGTACTACGAACGGAAGTACTGCTAACATGGGTTTGAAAATTTAGCATGGGAATCCCTATGTTCCGTCTTAAAAAAAAACGCACTGTAAAGTTCATTTTTTATTTAAAGTTACAGTGACAGATCAAAATTGTAGGTTAAAGATTGGCAAGCTTGTTCTATAACGATAGTCATAAATTGAACTGTGATTCGTTTTATTTTGCTTTGCTCAAAAAGTATTTGATTCGATAGAAAAAAACGTTCAAGAATAGATTGTGGTGCTAATTTTGGAATTGATGATCAAAATCCTTCTTTAATTGAGAAAATGAAGTTTATAAACGAATATTTCATTTTTTCATTTCATTTAGCGAGCACTTTATGGCATTTATTTATTTTTTGCCAACCTTCAACCTCCAATTTTGATCTGTCACTGTAACTTTAAATAAAAAATGAACTGTATATATGAAAGTATATGACATTTTTGATTAAATGTTTTTGGTCTAAATTATAATCCTTTATAAAAAATTGATAATATTTTGATCTACCTATACATTTGAAAACGAAAAGTCAATGCTCCCTGAACGAAAATTTAAAGTAGAATTATACATGGCTTTGAATTGCCAAAAAAATGACCACTAGAATCTGTAGAGGTTGTTTTTCAGCAGACCTCTCAAAATACAACTAATATGAGTTTGCATTTTTGAATCTGCTTCTATCGTGAAGGCGGTCTACAACGCATCACTGTTCATTAATTGTCTAAATCATTTCATAATCAAGATGCTAAAAAAATAATGCACCATGAAATGTCATGATAAAATTCCATTTGTATTCTAAAGAATACTTGAGTTAACGAAATCAATAATTATTCAATGTAACAGTCTTACATCACTTTCAACTTTAATTTAGTATAATAATATTTTTTATCAAAATATTGTTTTATTTTATACTCACTATTACCCCAGCACACATTGAAAAATATGATTATTTTGCTCTGTGACACTGAATATTGGAAGACACCTTTTGAAAATTTCGAGACCAAGACTTAACGAGACAAGACCGAGACCGAGACCATGATTCATTCCTCGAGACCAAGACCGAGACTACGTTAGTCTCGGTCTCGGTCTCGGTCTCGCGAACCCCTAATTATAACTTCTCTATGGGTTGAACCGAACTATATGATGGGTTTTTACTAGAGAATCATTTATTGAAGCTAATTTAAATGAGAAAACACTAAATTCAGGGATCTAATTCTGGGATTAACCCGTTTTCAGCAATTTTGAGGGTTACGACTTTTGGCCTATGAGGTGTCGATATAACCCCACTCATCTATTATCCCGAGTGAAACGTAAACTGTGGCAAACTCGCAGAATGCACGCTAAATCGGAAAAGGTTGTCTCTGTTTAATCGAGAAAAATGGAAAAGCTAGGGATAGTACGTCAGAGCCCGCCATTGAAATTGGTTTCAAATTTCTATCAAAAATTGAAACAGCTCTTAGTACGAGATCCGGTATTAGAAATATCTACCCTCATCTGTTATTTAATTATGATAGAGATTATATGTTAGATAATTTGTTCATCGATAAATCGGGCATGGGTTGCCTAGCGAAATCACGGGCCTTCACTGTTGAATAATATTTACTTGGATTGATTTTTTTTGATCAACTGCCCTAATTTGTTATTGATAAAAATCGATCATTGGTCGAAAAAAAATTGCACAAAGAATTGGAAAAATATAGGTTGCCTACTTTCCTTTGGGTACAACTATAAGGTTGCCAGGTACAAACAGGTGGACAGGCGTTGAAAATATACCCTCATCTGTTATTCCATCAATTTTTTTTTTTGAAGAAAGCTTATTTAATTCCCTATCGAAGAGTATAAGGTTGCCTGATCCAAAGTGTGTCCCATCCATGGTTGCCTAATGTCAAAGTTGAATTTAAATTTTTGATTTCTTCAAATAACTTTTGAAATAATGAAGTTTTTTGGTTGAGATTTGGTATATAAGGGTGGTTGGACACGCAAAATTCAAATCTTGCCTTGGTATAGTTCTTACTAGTAGGGGGCGCCACCTTTACACCTTTTCATTCATTCAAATAGTCATAACTTTTTGGTACACACCCGTACATTCTTTTTAAAATGAAAAAGTGTTTTCTCCATCCTTTTTACACAAAAAAGGTATACTTTGTAGAAGTGGCTGGGAGTAACCTTTTTCAAGATATTTACACTTAAAGTAAAGCATGCAATGTGTCTTTCAATGGCAAATTTTGAAAATAAACATGAAAACGGAGTTATCATGGTAATTTTGAAAGTTTGATCTATTATTCAATGTTTCTTGATAAAAAAAAACAATCTAATTTTATTTATTTTTTTAAGTTTTTTTATCATTTTATTATTTTTTCTTGATTTTTTTTTGATAAGAAACATTGAATATTGAGTCACTTCTCAAAATTACCATGACAACGGCGTTTTCAAAGCCACCTATCAGTTCGAGATACGGTATTAGAAATATACAGGGTGCTACAAATTCGAGGCTAAGTATGGGGATCTGGAAAACCGTAATAGATACAAATTCATTCAAATGAGGACAAAGTTGCGTATTTCGATGCTCAACAAAATGCCGTTTTGAAAGTCAGGAAATTCCGACTACGTCCGAAATTATCCGAAATCTGTAGGGTCTACTTTTGGTTCAATTTTGTTTTGTAGTGTCAAACTTACTGTTGGCCAAAAGTAAGAGGTTAGATATAAATAATCCGGTCCAACAAACCATCTGCTTTCTTTAAATAGTTCCGGTTCAATTTCATTCCTAGTAGCATCATCTGCAACATTCGATTTGGAAGGAACCCATCTCCAATGTGATAAATTCAAGTTTTCTGAAATTTCTCTCTGTTTCTGATAAAAATGGAAGCTTCTTTTTGTCCGAATTAAGCCAGGTAAGTACGGTAGTCGATTCAGTCCAAAAAATAGTTCTTGTTAGTCGATGTTCTTTTTCTATCGATATAGCTAAACAGCTAACAGCTGCTTCAAGCTCGAGTCTTGGTATTGTTTCAAAGGACTAACTTGATTCTTGGACATTATCAGGCATACGTTTACTTTTTCTTGATTTCCAATTCAGCACCAGCATCACATAACAAATGTAGATCTAATTCAATATCTTCAATAATTTCATAGACGTAGCATCTTGGTATTTTCATTTTCAATGTCTTGACTTTTTCTAAATCTTTTATCCATTTTTTAAACTGCATCTCAGAAATTTTGTTGTCCCAGAATGTAATGTCCTAGTAATCCTAAAGGGTCAAAAAGCGACATAATTACTTTGAGCATGCCTCTCCTGGTAAGAGATCTTTGCTAAGATATAATTTCAGCATCAATTATCTCTTAACTAAAAACGTCTTCTTTGGCATGTCATTTTAAATCTAAAATTCTGTGAGGTTGTTCAGGAATTTTATGGTAAACTTCTTCTGGATTACAAACCCATCCACGAAAATCAAATCCTCCTTGTTCGTGAATTGATGTTACTAAATTAAATCAATTTAATCACTTTTACAGGATTGTGCCAACTGTCCAAGTAATCATCTATGTAATCACGTCTTAGAATAGCTCCAACAACTTCTGGGTACATTTCTGCGAGTTCTTATGTTTTTGTTGTACTGGGCACTAAAAGGAGACGACACTGCTCAAAAAACCATTACTTGTATGACATAAGCTTTGTTTTGGTTCCAAATTCATGCAGTTCGGGACTGTTCTACACATGCGCACTTCAATGTTGCCATGGTAATATTCGAGTGCGCATGTGTAGAACAGTTCGGAACTGAAATAACTTGGAACCAAAACAGAGCTAATGACTTCCAAATCATTATCAGGGGATCTCTTTATAAAATTCTTTGGGCGGGTGGCTCCGCTTCATTCCACCTCTGTTTGCCAGTCATTTTTCGGCCGTTTACAGAAAGGAAGATTGTACTTTGCTTTCTGTTGATTGTGAGAACATGTTGGATGTAAATGATGTGCACTTTTCTTTGACTGATGTTTTTGAAGGTTTTATTGGGCTTAAAACAAATTTTCCCCATGACCCGGATGGCAAACCTTCTGCAATGCTAGAATCTTGTGTATCTTCGTTGTGTCGACAATTGCATCATCTTTTCAGTTTATCTCCAAAGACCTGCATCTTCCCCGAATGTTGGAAGATCAGTTTCCTGACACCGATAAACAAGTCAGGGAATCGCGAGGACGTTTCAAATATTATAGGGGTGTTTGTATACAGTCCGCTATACCGAAGCTTTTTGACAATAGTTGCCGAAAGCCTCTCGAGGTTCTGTAAAAACTTGATTATAGTTGAACAGCATGGTTTCGTTCGGGAAAGATCCACGGTCACAAACCTCTTATGTTTTGAGCAGTACCTGTTCAGAGATTGCAGGTTGATGCTGTCTAAACAGACTCCTCGAAGGCCTTCCACACAGTAAATCATTGAGTACTGGTGCATAAACTCCGTTCTTTCCGGATTTGGTTGCAATTGTGCGCATGGATTGAAAGTTTTTTGTCTGGTCGAAAGCAGTGTGTACGAATTGCCGATCACGTGTTCAAGGAGATACATGTGTATTCGGAAGT